>OX402594.1:13480462-18480462 GCA_948098905.1 Tiliacea aurago | reverse complement strand
TGTATTTTTATATTTTAAGTAAAATAGTCCAGTTTCTGATATTATAATGAAAGTACATTTTGTTAATCATAATGTTTGAAAACATTTCAATACTCCCATATGTTCACTCACTTTTCTTCTTTGAACAGCCTTACAGGTATATAGAATCAGAATCAGAATGCTTTAGAATGCCTTTGGTTTTTCTTTTTTTTTGCTTTAGATAACAGGAAAAGTTAGGTTAGGTTTTACTAACAGCCATTAGTCTCAAGAAAGAGCTGCCCTGCGACGGCCTACGAAAAACCCCGTTTTGCCCTCCTTTCATTTATGATAAAATAAAACGGAGTTAATTTGAGGAAATGTGATTTGCTATCTTAGTTAATAGCAGCTGCCGCTGTTCCCAATTGTAATTTTGATAGTAGATACGCAATCTTCGTTCATGACGGTAACAATAGCAGACGTCAAAGTGACGCAGATTATGTGGGTGTGTACGTCTGCATAATATCCGCACGTGCGACACTGAGCGCAGCTTTACACGGTAACATTTTGCCGTTGGGCTCACAGTATTTTAGTGTAGATATTTCCATTGTATTCTAGGAAGAAAAGCATGTGGCAAGCTGTTTACGGAAATGATGTGCAGTAGACATGGGTTGGGCAAACAACAAAGTCTAGCAAAGAATATTGGTCGCCTACATAATTTCAGAAGACAGCTAACCTTTAAATACTCTTATTTCTGTTGCGTTTTTACAAAGGCTATGTTGAAGACATTTATTTTTTAAATGCTTGGTTGACTTTTGCTCAGTATTAAAATAACAATTGCAAGAATCACTATTACCAGAAAAAGAAAAAGAAAATTACTGATTAATTTTCCGTACATTACAGAACAATTTTCCTATAGAGTAGAATACAAATTCGTTTATTGGGTCAAGTGAAAAGCTTTTCAGGGACAAAATAATTTGTTTGAACATTTCCTTTTGGAGGAAAATAGGGTAATTTGAGTATTAAAGGAGTATTTGCTGACTTGATTTATCCTACTAATATTTCAAATGTAGAATTTTGTGTTTGTGACTATGATGAGATATTTGGCTAGATAGTTCAACCTAAAATAAATTCATCTCGTTCCTATTGCTATTTTACTCGGACATACCGAAAAAAGCCTGTTATAGCCTTTTCTGTTTTCCTGGAATATTCCCACTGAAAAGAGCATCAAAATGAAATTGTGTAACAAATACAATTTTAAGATGAATTTTGTATTGAAACACATCTGTTTATAGAATTGGTAAAATTGTGTTGAATCTCGAATAAATGAAAACAAAAACTTAATTTAAAAAAAAAGTACCTAGATGACACACAAAGTTCACTGGACGTATTTGAATGCGGTGAGATTTTACAATAGGTACAATATTCCCAAAGCGAAACCAGAAACAAATTTATAAAATTTAGAAACTAAAAGAGAAAGCGTCTCAAGTTCCATCGGTTTTATTAAAACTATAATAGATTACCAACGCCCCAAGCAATTAATACAATATTACTAAAGTTATACAATAATCGTTATTCTAAACGGAACATTCCACGACATCAATAAGATATGTATTAAAACAGTTTAACTATAAAACATATGCCTGGCCCTATGTACAACTTCTACATTTGTACCTATGTGTAATTTGTATGGTATAAATTATTTACAGATTATTCTATCCTATTCTATTCTGGCGATTATTCCAGAATGTCTCATTTAATATGTATTCTTATTGCAGCACATACTGTATAAATATTCTGCAGATACCTAAAATTAGTATGTACGGTCAGCATCAAAAGTTGATGACTACATTTAGATTTTCAAAATCAATAATATAAATAATAATATATAATGTACAGTGATTTTGAAAATTTGAATGTGGTCATCGACTTTTGATGCTGACTGTACTATAAATGCAGATACGGAATACTCTTCATAAAAAAAAACAGGCCAAGTGCGAGTCGGACTATGCACAATGAAGGGTAGTTGGGATGTTTTTATCCCAAACAAAAACTTAACATTTTAGGTTGCAAACGAAAATCTGCAATCGCAAACAAATAAAATGTTATGTGATAAAACTACTATTTATATTTGTGAGACCTTCCTTCTTGGCAAATTTCATGATTCTAGATAAACGGGAAGTAGACCTATAGGTTTTGATTTATTTACGAGTATCAAAATATGTCAAATATTTTATTTATTTATTTGTTTTCCAACTTACATCTATCATTACAGGGGCGCTAGTCTACTTATCTAAAGTCCTAACCTAACTTATTATTATAATTACATTTTGTAAGAGAGGCAAGGTTCGCGCTCTCGCGCTCCTAGTCGCCGCAGGAGACTCCCCAGGCGTCGGTAGTCGCCAGCCGATTTCCGGCCACTGTAGGCGCAGGCTTGCGGACGGTGTGCGATAGGTAGCTCGCCGTCCGATAAGGACCAGACGCAGGTCGACGGCGCGTTGTGTTCCAAGTGCGCCTCAAAGAGATGTCAGCACCAACTGACGGGGTCCGTTAGGACCAATGCCTGCCAGTGTTGCCAGTTTGTCCGAAAGGGATATCGTGGCCCTAGCACACAGGCAACAGAAGGAACACGGGTGGGTTTTAGTCAGTAAAAATCTGACACGCCCTCCCGCTCCGCCTAGAGCGGGAGAAGATAGTTGAAAATTTCCAACCCGAAATAAAAAAAACCGGTCAAGAGCGAGTCGGACTCGCGCACCGAGAGTTCCGTACGTATACATGATGTTGATGATTTCTGAAAAACTGTGCTATTTAGAGACATCGTTTTGTTTTTCCTGTAATCTTTCCATAAACTTCTATCACATAGAATAATTTCAGATTTTTATCTATGCAAACTTCGGAGATAAGGGGGGGAAACGGTATCTTTTTTTACATTTTTCATCAAAATTCGGAAACCCTGCTGCCTAAAAAAAATTAAAAAATGTTTGAGAATGTTAAAACAGCGTTCTTTCATATGATACCCCACATGCCCTAGTAGCCCCACTTCAAATTTTTAAGACCCCTTTTCAGTCTCTTTTGCAAAAAAGATATATTTTTTTAAATTTCTTTCTTGTTTGCAAAATAGTTGGGCAAACATCATCCAAAACTATTCTAAATTTCAAGTTGATAGCATTAGCAGTTCTTGAGATATCCAGGTGTGACAGACAGACAGACAGCCATACTTAGTCTCACCATAAGGGTTCCTTTTTACCATTTTGGTACGGAACCCTAAAAAGGATTATACACAACGCTAACGGTCATTTCTATTGAATATGGTTCCTATTATGACGGTGAGTCTCACCACTTTCCTGATAGTCTTGTGACATGTTTGTGTAGGAACCTAGACAATGTTACAACTACGTAATTGATAGGAAAATAAAACGAATGAAACTTCAAAAGGAATGGAAATTCAACTTCAAATCCTTCGAGTGAGTGAATCTGTAAAGGTAAAAATCCGATTAAAAATTAAATTCGTTTCAGCATTTTTTCTCAAAACGAGCTATGAGTACTAAGTTCACCGGAACATCGGTAAGCCAAAACTCGTTAAGAAATCATAAAGCGTAACTTTAAATCAGCTTTTATGCGTGGATTCAACAACATTACGAATTGAAAAAAGAAAGACATTTCCGTAGCTGGAGTACAAACGTATAGCATGTTCATATGCTCGCTTGCAGCCCCGTCCTCTTCCTCTCTAGAGAATACAGACGTTGAGTTATAAATGGAAAACCTAAATACAGGATGTAGAACTTTTTAAACAAGTAATGGATACTATTTAACTTTCAACCGCAGTATGGTGCAAGTACATGGAGATTTATACTCCGATGAATCTTTTTTTATGTAACGAAGCTGTCTAATGAAATACTTACTTACGAGATATGAAGAATGATGACATCAAAAATTGTTTACGCAAGTACAGGGAGATAACCTGAAAAGGATTTTATAAAAACTTTTATATTAACATTTTCGTACCTACTCCCGCCAAAACGCTGCACCGATTCCCGTTACCGTACAATTCTGGCATGACAAAATCAGTTACTTAACTAACAATATCACTAAGTTTCTACTGAACTCGATCTCAAGTCTAGTTTCCTAGGACGCGAGCCAAGATTTAAGTTTATTATTATTAGCTTTAAGTTTAGCTTTACAAAATACTCCGTCAGACTTTATAAAACAAGTTTAAGAAACACTGCCGCTTTTTATAATTATTCTCCAGAAGCTTGAAATAATTTAAGTTTGCTGCATCATGTTCAAAATGATTATTTTAGGAACTAAGATGATTGGAGAAGTACCTACATGTTGTGGTGATAAACAATGACATTCTTTTTTCAGGTAATGAGTGGCTACTGTTGGACACGTTCATAAGTTGCTCCCAGTAGGTACAAGTGAACAGGTAATACGGTTTAACTGGCAGTAAGATTAACAGACTTAGTTGAAACTAAAAGCTCTTTGAAATGGCCACAGTTTGCACCTGTTGCCTTCTTTAATCCTACGAAACGTAGATCCACACGAGACACAATAGCTTATTAATCTTTTCTGTAATAACGGCATTTAACTGGAGTACCTATGTTAAGTTAACAATGCTGGCGAAGTATCGATAAATACAACCGCCAGGAAAAAGAATAATAATACACCACCGTATCTTTACGTTGATGTCGTGGTGTGGCTTGCACGCTCCGAATTCTAGGTCTGTGCCGGTAGAGTTTACATTGCCGGAACGAGTAAGGAGCTCCCGTAGGGCAGCAAGTGGTGAGCGGTGAGCTGTTGGGCAGTAGCGACCCCACGGACCCTATAACATTTAATACTCGCTTAAAACTACGTGATTGTTTGAATCATTCATGAAATATTAAGTAAACTAAACTACTCTCCGAGATGCTCTGGTTAAAACAGAACCACACTAATATTATAAAGGCGAAAGTTTGTGAGAGTGTGTGTGTATGTTTATTACTTCTTCACGCTCAAATCGCTGTACCAATTTTGATCAGATTTTGTATGGAGGTAGCTGACACCCTGGATTAAGACATAAGCTACTTTTTATCCCGATATTCCCACGGGATCGAGACTTACGCGGGTGAAATCGCGGGGCGCAGCTAGTATTAGGTACATAATTAAAACGTTTTATTACAAAAAGCAGGAAGGTAATGATGATATTGCTCTGGAAAAATAAACTTATTATTGCGTATTGCATGTCTTGAGACTTGTGAGTTTTATCCGGATTTTCAATCGAATAGTGCTCTGGGAATTATCAAACGACTCAGCACAGCATTCGACCGGGCGACTAGTGGAAGAAAACGTTCGTAAGCTTATAAAAAGCTGGTCGTCGATTTGAATATCAGATCAAATTCAATATAGAAAATTTTGTGTGAATCAAAATTTCGACAAAAGCTGCTACTTTTGTCGTAGCATTGCGTAGATCACGTAGCGGCTGCGTGGGCGTACTACGCTGTAGCAGCGGTTCAGTACATAAATGTAAGTTCTCATTTACTACATAATTTAGAACATTAACATAAACACTAAGTCAGCACGTGAGCCTATTAACTCGTCAGTCCATTTCCGTCGGCTCGTTACTTAATGTTTCAACTTACCCTTTAATTATGTAGGTAGTACTGTGTGTACACTCCTGAGGGTCCACATGTTCTAAAACATGTTCAACCGGTTTAGTACTTAATATGATCACTTTACTTTACTTTTAAAGTCATGACTCTGTCAAGTCAAGTCAAGCAAAGTAGGTAAGGCCCCTAATTTGCTTGACTATAACGAGAAGACTGCTAAATATCAATCCGTAGGTACGCCACTAACACTTTCTTTATCGTCCACTTGCACTTACCTCAAGTGCTTCTAAACTAGCATTTATGTTTACCATACTAAGTAGTTCAGTGCTAAAAACACGTAGATAAGAAAGCTAGTTCGTGGCGAGTGTCGTCTCTTTGATCTCCGGCCGCCTCGAGCTACTGAGAGCTGCTCACACTCGCGTCACTGAGACGGCGCAAACGAAATCAGCACAGTAATTCACAACCGCTCGATTTGCTATTGAACTCGATTGCTAAGGTTCATTTAAGGGGACGTGGATTTTGAAAGTAGGAGTACGTGGAACTCCTCAAATATGAACAGCATTAACGTATTCTAAAACAGCTTGTTAGATTAGGTTAACCCAACCTAAAAAGGAATCAGAGAAAAAAAAAACCGGGCAAGTGCGTGTCGGACCACGCACAATGAAGGGTTCCGTAGTTAGAGGATGAATTTATCCAAAAAACAAACTTAATATTGTAGTTGAAAAACATGTTCTCCCATACATCGATATATGTCACAGTCAATTCTCCAACTGCAAATATAAGTTTGTAATCGCAAAATCCCGCAAAAGTTTGTAAGCCATAACCTGATTTGTAAAATATAATATAAATATATCATGGTTACTGGAGGGACAGGCGTGTAAATAGCCGTGTTTCCTAGGCGGGTTGAGGACGAGAAAAATCAGCGTGTGGAATGCACGCCGATTCAAAGTGCCTGTTTTTTCTGTGTGAAAATTAAATGGGATCGGTGGCGGTCAGGTGGCGTCGGTGGTTAAACCCCAGCAAATAAAGCAAATGCGGTACCTGAATGGGCTTGTAGTTGTCCTGATGATCTCCGTAGGTCGCCACCATACGCAAAGTCGTCCACGCTGGTCACTTGAAAGTCTGTTTTTTCACACATCAATCGGACGCGGGTTGATATTTTTACTGTAAAACGTTACAATAGCAAATCCCCAAGGATTACGGGATAATACAATTATGTTTATCGTTTTACCGGGCGCGATGGATTAAGATTATAATGCGGTTCTTTCAGAGAGTAAAAAATGCACCGACTCGCGCGCACGCACTTTTACATCTGACAGCTGTCATTGGCTGTCATTGGCTGCTCGGTTCTCTGATGCCCTCTTCACATGTCCGCTACAGCAATATATGCCTAAGGTTCGACCACAGACACCGTAACACCACCCACAATCATAGATTACCTATAAGGAGATTAAATATGCCACACCAGTTACGTAGCTTCCAACATTACATATGGCATTGTGCTATGGGGGAATTCTGTTCTTATAAATAGGGTATTTATAGCCCAAAAACAGTGTATCCGTGCTCTTTGTGATGTGCCACCATTGACTTCACGTAAACCTCTTTTTAAAGATCTCCACATATTAACTGTTCCCTGTATGTACATATTTCAATGCTGTAAACTTGTGAAAATGCACTCCGAATTATTTCAACGTCTTGGAGACACAGTTACTTTTAACACAAGATATCCTGATAGGCTAATTATTCCCCCAATGAAAAGCCACTTATATCACAGAAGTTGCTTTCCAATGGTTATATGGATTGTATATAATAAATTACCAAAATAATTTATGGAATTACCAATCAATCGGTTTAAAACTGGGCTATTCAAATGGCTTATAGAAAAATCATTCTATTCTGTGAATGAGTACCTAAACTTTAAATATTTACACTGACATTTAACTATTATAATTTAACCAATGTTTGAAATTTCTATTGTTAATTTATTATCTAGGATTTATGTTCCAATTTTGTTATCATTGATTTAATTATATTTGTATCAATTATTATGTAATCAATTATTTTGCATGCTAGTTTTAGCGAATTGTTTTAGAAACATAAAAAAACCCGACCATCTGTAATGTACTACAATTCTTGCAATAAATAAATTTCATTTCATTTCATTTAATTTCAAAAGACAATTTTTTCATGTGATAAAACTACAAATTTACTATTTTAGGACTTTTTCCTATACTTGCGCTGTGAGACCCTGCTCCTTGCCAAATTTCATGATTCTAGGTCAACGGGAAATACCCTGTAGGTTTTGATTTATTTGCGAGTATCGAAATAATATGTCGCAATAATTTGGCATAAATCGCCGTATTTTTTTATTGCGTTGACTTAGAAGCTTGAGCTCCAAAAGACCATTGACTTACATATTTGATATTAATTTCAACTTAATACCTACACGCGTTCCTGAGAAAAAGGGTCTTGACAGACTGACAGACAGACAGACGGACAACGAAGTGATCCTGTTCCGTTTTTTCCTCTTAAGGTACTGAACCCTAAAAATGGTCCCTGGTAAAAGAAAGGTTGCTATATTCTATTATAATGCTAATATTGAATTTAAACAATATATTTCCAGTACGGTATGGTTCCGTGTGGTGCCGGACGTAAAGAATAGGACCATCCTATTTCTTCTGGTCTGAGTTTAGCATCATTATTCCATTTATCCTTCTCAAAAGACAGTGCAGTACATTATTATAGAGTGACTTCGTCACGTTCAGGATAAATTTCTTTCTAAACTTGTAAAAATTAAAATCTTTTAAATGTTACAAACAACTGTTTAAATATCATCCTGGCCAATTCAGATACAAAAAAAAAAATGTGCATTTTAATTAAATAAGAAATAAAAAAGATAAAATCAATTTGAAAAATATTTATAGAAATAATAAGGTCTACAATGCTCTGCGGATCCAGTATACCCACGTATTTAGAGTGCTGTTGCGTTTGCTTCAGTTCTGTAGCGCATCATCTATGTTTGCTGAGGCACGTACCGACTGCTTCAATGCTGTACGGCGTAAGAGCGGCCTCGTTGCTAAACAGACACCGTGGCAGCCCCAACAGCATTCTACGCGCTATAGCCGGGAGACATGACAGCCCGTTGGTGAAGTCCCTTGTCACCTGTGTACACTGTCTGTGTTATTAGTTAAGTACTAACATAGATTAAGACTATTGTTATTAACCCAATGGATCTTTGTTATCCGCAATAAATGAATTATAATTATGATTATGATTATGATGATTATAATTGTTTACTGATATTTCGTTCAGGCACCATGGAAAACGATGTTTATGAGACTCATAATTATAATATTCAAACCCACACGCTGTAGACCGCCGTGCCGTGTATGTTATTGTACCGCTCCAGGCAGCGAGCTTTATCATATTTATATATTTGAAAAAGCTGCATGGTAAGAAGATGTGGGTTTATACCTTAGAATAATAACTTGTTCTTAGGTTTATACACACATAAACTTACATCTTCTTTCCATGGGGGTAGGCAGAAACTATAGAACGCTACCTGTTACGGTCGTTTCATTTACGTTCATTTTTTTTTTTATTTATAGTTAATCAAAACGGTACAACACCAATTACATTAATTTAATTTAATTTTGCATTATTAAAACTAACATGGAACAGTAGACTCCCTTGCATACTTTCTCTCACAGAACACCAGACATATACGCATAATTTTTCTCCATTCATCCGCAAACACATCACATTCAGGGTTGGCAGCCAGAAGGGCGTTGAGCATCTTCAAAGTGCGACACACTGAGGATTCAGCTCTGGCGATAGTTTTGGATGAAGGCTGCGCAAACAGATTGTGCCGGCGGCTCGAACGGTGTCCGATGTATTTGTCGGGCACAAATAGTCGGCAGAAAAGACCGTGGAGCTCTGGGCAGTCTATATGTCCCCGTAAGGTATTACAGGCCACCGTGAGCTGATCAAGGCCTCGCCTCACCTCTAATGAGTTAAACCCTAACATCCCTAAAAGATAGTTGGTAGGGTACATATATGGAAAGAAATTGTATAACCTTTGGAAGAGGAATCTTAGAAAGGTTTTCTGGACCTTTTCAAGCTTCAGCGTTTGGGTCGTGGTATAGGGATGCCAAACACAGGCACTGGACTCGAGTTCTTCGAACCAGAGCGGTGTACAAGAGCCCAATAACATTTGGTTTGCGGAAGTCACGAGCATTTCGCAAAATAAATCCCAGGCGCCTGAAAGATTCTTTTGCAAGAGTAGAGACGTGATCTCTAAAAGTAAGACAGCGGTCAAAAGTTACTCCCAAATCCTTTATGTTGGTGACACGAGTAATTACTTCACCATCCAAACTGTAGTCATAATGGATTGTTCGCAGCCCTCTACCGTACGTCATGACGTAGCACTTATTACTATTGAAACATAGTTTGTTCACAATGCTCCACTCGACGACGGCGTCAATGTCCATTTGTAGGAATTTACCATCTTCGTCTGTTCTGATGTTTGCGACAAGCTTTAGGTCGTCGGCATAAAGAAGGCATTTGGCAAACTTAACATTTGCTATGAGATCATTGATCATAATCAGGAACAGAGGCGGCCTTAACACTGATCCCTGACTCACGCCCGAGCAGACTCTAGTAGTGAGTAGTAGTAGTCTCTCTCTGTAGTCGGGACTCTTCCCGACTCGAAGCAGCCATGTCTGACAAACTGCTTACGATCACGCAGGTAGTCGGAAAAGAAGCGAAGAAGACCGGACGAGAAACTGATGGCCCCCAGCTTTGTCAAAAGCACATCGTTATCAACTCTGTCAAATGCTTTCCGGAAATCGAAATACAGAGTGTCAACCTGTGAACCGATGTCCAAGCCACTCGAAATGTAGTCTAAGTAAATCAATAGATTCGAATTTACAGAGCGACCCGGCCGAAAACCGTGTTGGGCATCAGACAGAGACATATTTACGCGTTTGAAAATGAAGGTATGGAGTATATGCTCGAAAACCTTAGCAATAGTTGGCAGAATAGCGATGGGCCGGTGTTCCTCTACTGATGTTTTGTCACTGGTTTTAGGGATGGAAGTGACTCGCGAAATTTTCCATTACTTAGGGTATATACCGGACTGGAGAGCTAGGTTAAAGACATGACATAGAGGATCTGCCAAGATATCATGACACCCCTTAAGGATAAAGGCTGGAATGTCAGGGCCAACCGAGCTACGGGGTTTGAGTTTAGCAATAGCCTTAACTACATCCGGTGGGGTTAAAACGGGAAGAGGAATGTTATCGCCCTCACTACTCACACTTAAGTTTCTTGTGTCCAATTTAGGTGTATCGGGCAGAAATACACTTGAAAAATACTGGGCAAATGCCTCGGAAAAAGTCTCACCATGGAGCCGCCCTTTGATCGAAGGCCAGAAACATGCTGCCAGAACTGTCGCGGATTTTCATACATTACGCACGCCGGTTGCGAGTACTACGCGCCTGACTTTTCTGAAGAACATCACCAATATAAATAAAAAAGTTATATTATCCCTAGTTATTACATTATGCATCAAAAATTACTGTTTACAAAATAATTAAAGATAAGAATAGTTACTGCATACCTATAACCTGGTCAAGTATTTAGTACAAGCAAAAGTTACTCAGAGATGTAAACATGTACATATTTAGCTCTGACTTCTCTTTTTATGTTATAGCGACTTTTTGATGTGAAACGTCTATAGGCGCACGTAAAACCGATTGCTGGCGGGGCGACGCATCCTGCGTGGCGATTCACCGCTCACTCCGGGCGCGCGGTCCCTCCGCTACGCGACCCTGACCTTTTTTTCGATGTTTGTTTGTTTGATTTCGATGTTTCACAATTGCCAGGCGTCCCGCGACGGCTCACATTTTTTTGTCTTAAACTTATACGTAACAAAGCAAAGTAAGTAAACAGCTGAAAACTAGTAGTTATGCCTTGGAAATAAAAGAAAAATAATCCATCATAAAGCCATCATCCCCTGGACTACTTTTTTGGGATCTCGAGCTCACACAAAACGTATTTTTTATGTGAATTAAGGAACCATTAAGGTTAATCCATGAAACTACTCATCAGAGATAACAGCGAAACTTCTTGTGAATAATGCTTTAACTTTAAACTAAATCCTGTAATTCACTAACCTACGAACCCTCCACGAATAACAACATCATCAATCTTAACGCAACGTAGGTAATCCACTAAACAGCAATCATGAGCACTTCAGAGATTTGGGGAAATCTCAGCTTGATTAATCCCCAATTATCTACCCGCAGTTCATGAAAAGAATGGCTTGAGCTTGGCGGGGAAATGAAGGGATTCAATTTATCTAGAAGATTGCAAACAACAGCGGCAGCGAAAGTCACCAAAAAAATTAATTGGAACGATTTGTCTGTCTGCAGTATTTGTATGCTTAATGCAATTAATTACTCGGTTCGAGTAATGCGGAGTCGACACACCAAAAAATTGGGAAACCGCACGCGGAATACATGGGCGACCTACCATGGTGTATGTTTTGCTTCGCTAACGGTATTCTTCTTCTTTTCGACTTGATAGTAAATATTCGTATGTAATTATTTTGTTAAATTAGGTGGGCCCAGTAGTGGGCCATAGGTACTCAGAAATGCAGCAAGCTTAGCATGACTCCTTTTATTTCTACTCTTCTGTATAATAGAAATTGCCTGTCTACAATTCTCTGTAGAAAACGTCAACTGACTACACGGAATCGTCATTTTGTCTACTGTTCCGTCGACTAAACACTTTTTTACGGTTCTTGTGCTAAGCCTGCAGATGTGTGGACGCTTTGGACACTCCAACATATGGGACATGGTTTGGTCAGAAGCACCGAATTCTCACTGGGTATCGGAGGGATCTATAATCCCCCATTTTGTTAGATTGTGCTAGCAGTGGCCTACTTGGATTCACAGTCGATTGATTGCTTTCTATATAAGCCACTGCAGAAACGGAATGCGAGAAGTAAATTATTATATTGATTAAAACGGTAAATAAAGTATTTTCTTGTTAACTCGAGAAAAAAGAAAATCCCACGCGTTTGGTGGCTCCAATTTACTTTACGACTCCTGAATTTAAAATTAATGTACCCATTATCTTGAAAATACAGCTGTTATACCCTACGTTTCATGGAGACGAAAGTTGGCGAAGTTATGACTTTGCGAGACGCTACACGGGCTTTCCATGAAAAAAATAATTTCTTACAGTACCTATCATAAGTCAGACCCTCCCAAAACTGTAGTTCAGTAAGCAGACATGATATTGTCATCCCTAGCTTATGATGCTAACACGATGATGGTTTTTGAAGTCAGTTTATTTTTAGAAAGGACACGTTTTATCTTGTGTACTACATACTTAAACAGTACAGTTGAAATTTTGCTAATGTACAAGAATCGAAGGCTAAAACTGGTTTATTCCTATAAGTACCTACTATAGTTTTGATAGCTGGCACATTTTCAATTAACCAAGGTTTACTTTTGCAGACTCTGGTTGTGAACCAGCATCGTTCAGAAATATAGAAGGGCTCGGAGTTCATACTGGATCTCTGAACATCGCCTTCACGTGGTACAAATATGGCAGCAAGATACACTGGAATCAATGGAACAACGCGGTAAGTTTAGGCTTTGAGTGTGTTAAATTTTCCAGTAATTTAAAGTTTAAACGTCTGTATAAAAATACCAACGTTAACCGACTGGATATAACGGACGCTACATAGCCTGGCGACGAGACCAAGTAAACGAGTCCAGGCACCAAACGAGCGCCCATCCAATTACCGCGCGGTGACTGCTATTTAACTTCACCGATTAATGACACACGCTCGCTTCCTGATGGCTTCATTTCGCTTAGACATTTTATGAAAACAAGCTCATACGGCAGGAGAGAAACTAATAAAACTTTATTTTAAACATACTGATAGCTTTCGTTAAAATTGCATAAATGAGACGACAACGTTGCCAGTAGAAGAGCGTTCTATTTTCAGAAAAAATTGGTAGCATATGGAGTCAGAAGACACGCTCGGTGGCACACAGACGTGTTAGGCATATCAGAAGCGAAGAGGCCCGGCAGCGGCAAGTGGAGTGCAGCAATGGCTGGCAGGAGACACTGTAGAGCGCTGAGGTTGACGGCGCTGAGACCGCCCCGATAATGATACGACTCGTGCTTTCCACAATCACTGTCAATAATGTGAGTCAATCTAGATCAGCGGTAAAATCAATGCTCAAGTTATGCAGACAGTTGAAATAAATATGTGTCAGGACAACAACGTGAGTATAACATGTCTGGCGGTAGCGGGGCGGGTGTACGGCGCGCTCGCGTTTAGTTGGGCGCGAGATAGAACGCTGCCATGCTTGTGAGGCCACCGGGCGATCTGGGAGGAGCTGTACCCCGCGAGGAGCGTACTCAAGCTTTATAATATACAGGTAAGTAACATAATTACGCTTCCACCCAAATAATTACAGAAAGTCTCCCTTCTACCGTTTTTCAAAATGCTTTGAAGGGTTTTTTAATTAGAAATCCAGCGAGTTTCGTTGTAAAGTATCGTCAGTGGCTGACACTAACACCAAAAGTGTGACAATGTGGACTCTAGGAGCTGACGACGTAGCGTGTGAGAGCGACGCCCCCTAAGACTTGCGCTGGCCAAAAACTGCTCCGAGAGCGCACGCGACAGCCGCATGTCCACACAGGAGAGACTAAAAGGTAATTAGAAATTAAAATAATAATATCTCATAAATTATTATGAGACAATGACTGATTCAATATCATAACATCTACAGCATGGAGTAAAAGTTTTATGTAGGTAGCTTATTTTCAAGTTCCGTGATTCGAAAACTGGACAACAAAGCGTCAAGTGGAGATATTTATGTACAGGTAAAAGAAAACTTATCAAAAAAGGAAACGTTTTTTTTACACTAAATTTATTTTTTTCAATAATATTCAATGTACAGTTTGACTTCGCTACGATTTTATTAAACGTATAGATATGCCCCAAGACTGTTTAGAAGGAAACTGACTCTGAAAGTGAATAATAATTATCGTAACTAACGCTGGGTTTTCAACAGCAAAGGGATTTTATTCTAGCTGTGAAATAAATGTGAATTTTATCTTCAAGAGACTCCACATTCCAAGGATTAGGATTCACGAGACGAACATAAAGCCCAAAACTGATAAGATTTTAGTATCACAGTTTACGACCTCTTTTTGAACAAGAATTAGATTTTTCTAGTACATCGTGTTTACACCATCGTGTACATCGGGATTTGGATCTAGGTTGTGTAGATTTATAGGACAAATTATATTCCAACACAGTAACAAACGTGGTTATAGGTATATATGACAGGTAAATGACTAGCAACGTCCAACGCTAGCTGTATAATGGTCCTGCGAACAGCGAGTTCCTAATGACCTGAGATGGGACAGAAGATTATCTAGCAACAAACACAACCTCTCAGTAGTAATTATAATATTATAGATATGCTCAGTACTGCTGAGTACACACGAGATCATGAGGGCGGTTTGCTGTAGAGCAAGAACATTGCAATTAATTTCTATCGTAATTTGTTAATGGAAAAGGTAGACCAAAGAGTTACCAGGTAAAACAGAGAAATCATGCCATTCGGCAAAAATGTAATAAATAAAAATAACATAACATAACATCACGCCTGTAATGCACAAAGGGTTAGGTAGGGGTATACTTATAGTACACCCACATTTCGCCTGTTATGTTTAAGTGCCATGTAATAGGGGGCGAGCCTATTGCCGTCAACCGGGCACAAATATAGACTCCGGGCTGATAAAAAATAAAAATAGTACTATACGATTGATCTATTATCATAAGAAGGTGGATGTAGAACAACACTCTAGTATCAAACCAAGTTCATTCTACTTTTAACTTAGCAGAGTTTTCCTACTACAATGTCAAACTTTCAAGTAAACTTTAAAGTAACAAACCGCAACACTTTCTTTTTCCTTTTTAAAATCGAAATACACAGGGAAGTGTTTTATGGGTATTTAATTACGTTAAGGCAGACCCGAATCTCATTGAATTAATTCAGAAGTTGCTTGGGAAGGGAATTTTCATTTACTCACCGTTTGTTTCACCGTGTATTAATTTACAAATACTGACCCTTTCCGGCAACAGCGCAGTTGTTAAATGTTGAGTTATATTTTAAACGTTTATTTAAAAATTGAGTAAGTTCCGCGCCAAGTATCGTAATAATTTCCGAAAATTAACAAATCTTCACTTAGTAATAAGTAGCGGCGAAACTCGGCTGCGACAGCAATAAACAAAAAGCTCTGATGAAATTGTATAACTGCGCCAAGTATCGGTTCAAATACTACTGTATTTTTATAGGCCTTAACGGATGGTAATGTGTCGAGTTGTCACACTATTTTATAGGGATTTAAGTGTTTTTTAGAGGCCCTTATTTTAAAATAAAAATGTAGAATAAGATCATCTTGTCATCAATTAGGAAGACATGACAGACAGTCACACCATCATGCGCGTTCGAGTCCTCACGACCGGGGATGCTGTGGCCTGCTGTAATCTACCCCGATCACCAGAGAGATTGGAACCGGCGAGAGATGTCGTGCAGTGTCCGATCGGTTTTGGGACCGCATCTGTGGGATATCGGGTACGACTGGGTGCTGCGCGCCAACCTCCCTAGCGGCGTCAGCAGTTTGTGTTCAATGGTTTGTAGTCAGTGGTTTGCTACGCTGAGGAAACGCTGGTCCTGGCGCTGGAGAGGCCGCATCAGGCGGTGGCCAAACTGGTGACACGCGGGGTTGCAACAATCGATAGGATCCGGCTATTGGGACTTGAGATGGCCTTTTACAAATCCGAGGCCATGTGTTTTCATGGTCCTCGGAATGCGCCACTGTCGGGTTCCCAAGTAACGGTAAGTGGGGTTCACATCGGCGTCGAGTCGACGATGAAGTACCTGGGACTCGTCCTCGACAGCTGGTGGAAATTTGTGGAGCATTTCCGCCTTTGGCTGCCTTGAAGTGGCTCCTGCCCAATCTAAGGGGTCCAAACGCCTCCTGCTGGAGCCTCTGTGTGGGGTTAGTGCGATCCATGGCCTTTTACGTGGCACAGGTATGGGCGCGGTCCTTGAGGGGGCGACCAGCCCGCCGGTTAAATGCGTCCCAAAGGGTCATCATGCAACTTTGTACAACAAATTCATTTAACCATAACACTAAACAAAATGAAGAAAAAAAAACAAACAAAATTTCGAGCGGTCATTGTAGTTTATTTATATCTTTGGCAAATTTAGAAAAGCCAGGGATTACTTTTATGCTTCATACCGTTCCCTACGGCCGCAGCGTAGGTACTGGTCTACGCGGCCGCTAATTGAGCTTCGCTTATTTAACACAAACATGTCGTAGACAAGAGCGACTCAATATTTGACAATTCGTTTTTTATTGAACTTAATAATGTCGATATCTGTATGTCCATTTAAAGAATTGAAAAAATATTTATCCGCAACCAGCTTTTTAAAAGCTTGCGAACATTTTTCTTTCCGGTCGTCGCCCGGTCGAGTGCTGAGTCGTTTGATAATTCCCAGAGCACAGATTGTTTAAAATTCCGAATAAAACTCGCAAGTCTCAAGACACGCATTACGCAACAACAAGTTTATTTTAGCAAAACAATCTGTTCCCTCGCTAATACCTTTGTTCCTGGAATAAAGCATTTCTTTATAATTGTTTTATTTGGCGCGGGTTTTGGACAGTAGGTTAGTTTTTACGCAATTTCAAACAACGCGATTGTTTTTCACATTCATAAAATTAAATATTTTATGAATCTGAAAAACAATCGCGTAGTTTGAAAGTAGTTTTTCATATTAGATCAATGGAAGGGGTTTTATAGGCTCTAAAATATTGTTGTTAGAAAAATTTATAAAAACCAATATTTGTCATTCCTCGATCCATTCAGATTCACCGAAATTACACAACGAGAAAAGGCTTTTAGCTGAAAAAATCCCATTTGATTTAATTATCTAGAACGTTTCATCGAAAGGAACGAATTCTATTTTGTAAGCGATTTTAAACAAGGATTAAAACTTCTTCCTTTTATTCCAGATTTGTTTTGTATAAACTTTTCGGTGTAAAGTTGCACAACTTTAGAAACACATATTTAATCAGTAAAAAAATCCGCGATTAAAATGATGATTGACGGAATTACCCTAATGTATTTTTTTCATCAGTGATCCATAAAACTATTGTGGTTCGGGATAATGATATTATATTAAACAGATATGATAACACTCACAAAACAACCGAAAAAAGTGTTCCGCGCAACAGCGGCAGCACACATACCCACTTTTCATTCATTTTACATTTCACTACAAGTAAAAATTATAGAAAAGAGATGAGAAAAAGAGACAGCTAGTGTTGTCAATTGCGCGTGAATGTAAAAAAACATTACAAATACGTCCCAATTAGGACGTTTTCGAGTCTTCACGATTGCGCGCTCACAACAGATATCATTGGGTTCGGGAGGTTGTTAGCAATAAATTCATAAAAACAAAGGGGTTTATTTCATCAGCAAAAAAAGTGAGCACGATTATTTTGGCTTTTGATCTTAGCGAACAGTATTCGCGAGCTGAAAATAAAATATATATATGTAATTTTAAGCAATTTTAGCATAAACGCATGACAGATAAGGAAAATTCATGAAAACGATATCCATTTGATGAGCACCTTTGTATTTTATTGCTTGATACGAGTATTTCCCAAAATTATTGTGATTAAGTATTTAGGTTTCACACATGCTTTTAACATTTCTAGATATTTCGATCCTTGAGTAATATTTATTAAATTGGATAAGAAAATAAGGTCACTCAAGCAGCTGTTTACTACCCATCTAACAGTTGAAGTTCGTACACACGCGTCTAAGATTTATTATAACCGCTTAATAAAATGAACGATTGCATCTTCCTTAAAAAGCTCCATAAAATGTACCGCAAAAACAAATATGTAACAATAAACTGAAAAACAAAGTAACTTCGCGAGGTAGTGAATGTTACAACCGGGGGAGTCCTGCCGGTAAGTTAAGTCTTCCTGAAAACAATTTATGTACCTAAAGGGAACAGAATATTAGCATAGCAAGGTGTTAAAGGTGTGACGAAATTATGTTTTTTTTAATGATAAATAGGACGAATGGGCTATGTTTTTGTTTACATATTATGGAGATTCTCCCTGAGAGCCCAACATAAATATAATGGTAACATTGTTTATGATAGCTGTTACTACAGTTTTGAGCCTACTAAATACAACTATTTAAAAACCAAACATGTGTGAATTCTGTGACCTTCTCCCTCCGTTGCCAACCTCTCCTTCTTGCATGCCGTAAGAGGCCAGGACACTCCTCTTGCTGAATGAAAGGCGCTGCTAAGTGCCTCTACTGTCTTTAAAACGGTGTGACGTGATACAACGCCGCCATCTTCTACCCACTCCTGGACAGAGAAGCCTTCTGACGTCAGGTCATTACACTCGCTGGTGTAATATACCAACACGGTCCTCCTGCATTAGAAGCGGTTAAGTTTTATAACGCTTCACTAATGTGAAGCGTTATAAAACTTAACTGCTTATATACTAACATTCTCAAAACCTTTTCCTCCTCTCAAATCAAATCAAATCAAAACTATTTTTATTTCACATAAGCCTACATGGGCACTTATGAAACGTCAGAAGCTAGGTGCACGGTTCCAATTGGTCGTTTCCTATGGAGAAGAGCCGGCAAGAAACTCCACGGTTCCTCTGTTAAAAAAAAATGGCTTTTACAATGTTTTCAAATTACAGTGTTATTAGGTATGAGAGGACAGCGTAGGCCCGTCAAAAGTACCAGGTACTCTATTAAGCCTACAACGTCCTCACATTAACAAAAAAACAATATAAAATATGATTAAAATAATAAAAGTTTTTTTACAAACTTCACTGACATAATGTTTTTCTTATTTGACATTTTAAAATAATGTCAAATAAGAAAAACATTATGTCAGTGAAGTTTGTAAAAAAACTTAAAATTAAAATATAAAAAAAACATCGTAATTTGGGAGCAGTTAATAGACATTTACACAGTTTTGCCGTTAATGAAATAGTGTTTTTATACAATCAAATTTTCCTTATTCATTGTTCTCGAGTGTATTTGAATGCTGTTAAATGAAGAGACTATTTTAACAAGTGTCTGAATTTGAGATTTTTGTTAATAAATGTTGGAAAACCTGCTGTAAGTGACTAAGCACAGGGAAACAAAATTCAAATCAGTATTAAAATCGCATTGTAGTCTTCGATCAACAGTGTTGCTATTGTTGATCGAAGATTGTAGTAGTGTATTATTGGGGCGCTCTGCGTTGCGAACCGAGCGAAAGCGATATTTTTGTTAGTAAATCAAGTAGGTACTTACAGAGTAAAGAGAAATAAGCCTAAATCAAACTATTGCTAAGAACAGCTAAGAGCAGCTTTGTTTTTGAAGTCTTAAGGACTTAAAAAAAAAGCTGCTCATGATACGGTCAGAAAGGGAATGACTACTGAGATGACGACTAACAGAGAAGTATGGAACAAAGGGACATGTTGCGTCGACTCCAAATAAATTGGGATAAGGGCAGGAGAATGATGATGATGTTTTTGAAGTCTTAACATTATGTGATATTATGGAAGTTATTCTTTTGAAATAAATGACAGAATAAAATCCTCAGAAACACAAAACCGCTCTCGACAAAAAAAAAATGTACATTTATGGAAAACTCAAATTTGGCTCCAAATTGTAACGTGAATGTTTAAGACATGACGTCTCTTCCATACCTACATCTATTAAGAGCCGCTTATGCTGCGGTCCCACGGCTGCTTTCTCACAGGCCAGATCGTGCTGGGCCAGGCCGACAGGCTGTAGGAACCGTCGATCCAATGACGCCAATGCTGAGCATTCCCAATGCTCGGCATTGGCCTCGACAGGCTTCGACAGGTGTATGGCCGTGCGCGTCAGGCCGCGACAAGCCTCGACAGGCCGTGGGACCACGGCTTTACATTCACGAATTGTTAAATCGAGTTGATTTTTTGCATTCAGTCACAATAGGTAACTACAGCTAACATCATAGTGCTATCACTGGTTGTCATTTTGGGTTTGCCAGTACCACAACAACAGATTAGTTATATAGACATTATAATCTATTAGTAAACGCATTATAAATTGTCTTTGGTCCCTGACCCTGACATCAACCAATCGCAACCAATGGAAATAATTGTCAAAATTTTTAGTGTATTGGATACGAGGGTTTTGACTACTTTGTATGTGTGTATTTTAATTATGTTTATATTTGTTGAAATGTGCGTTTTGTTTGTGCAGAATAAACAATTTTTCTTTCTTTTTTCTTTTTTTTCTTTCTATTTCATAACTTTTCACGCGTGCTTTTTCATCGTCTGCAATCGCCGAAGGGTTAGACAGGGGTGGACCTATAGTACACCTACATTTCGCAAGTAATGATTAAGTCCCATGTAATAGGAGACGAGCCTATTGCTATCAACCAGGCACAAATCCAGACTCCGAAATACTACTGAGAAATTCCTAATGGAAAAACCCAATAACACTTTGCCCGACCTAGCAATCGAATCTGGGACCTCATACATACATAGCTTGCTTAATTTATCTTCTATTCTCTGAATCCGTCAATAGATTCAATAAAACGACATTCGGATCGCGTTCGCGTGATGTAACTCGTCCATAGTGGTCGCCTTTGTGCACCTGGACATGTGGGAATGCCCTCGGAATACAAGTATACCGCCTTAGCGTTCCTGCTATTTTCCTGTTCCTGGTAGAACATTTTTGTTCACTTATTTTTTAAGGCTCTAAATGTAAATAGCCGTCTGTGTGGTGCCGGACGTAAAGAATAGCACACCCCTATTTCTTCCCGTGGTCGTCGTAAAAGGCGACTAAGGGACTTACTAGAGAATGGGCAGCAGCGTTCTGTATTCATTTTATCACCATACTGCGATCGCCAACCCGCCTGCCAAGCGTGGCGATTATTTCAACCCCCCCGTTGGGGGAGGCCTATGTCCAGCAGTGGACATCTTTCGGCTGAAATGATGAAAGGAAAATAACCGTTTATTTAACATTCTTGACTTGCGTTACCCACATGAACAAAATACAGCTCGAGTTAGTAAGTGTGGCGGATGACGTCGCTCGACCGGATATACCACAATAAGCTTCCGTCTGTAACCCTTACTGCGTGCGGTCTTTTATACGACACACAAAAGGAAAAAAAATGTCTTGTTTGGAAAACGTATAGTCTGCTTTTAAAATAGCTACGGATTTTATGGCATTTTACATGGCTATGGATGAAAGCATTCACTCGGAACAAATTATAGTAGCGTGATGTGAGGGTATAACCCAATCTCAAGAGCACGTAACTCCCAAAACGTTATACCCGAAATGTCTTCAGATTATATACCTATACAAAAGGAGACAGGGAAACCTGCTGAATATTCAGTTCACATCAAAAAGCGTCGTAAATCTTTTTTACTGGCAGTCACGCTCACTTATCGTCTATAGGCACTCCAACCTTCAATTCACGCATCAATACTTAATTCTCTTAACCGACTTCTTCACACTTATTGCCTCGCCGGTGTTATTCTGGGAAGTAGGTTTCTTTTTAAAATAAAAAGTTCTTCTATTCTAGATCACTAACGAGACGCGCGGAGTAGCTAATGGAGTAATGGCGAGGAATGATTTAGGTGAGGTTAATGAGGGTATGCCTCCGAGCTTTGTATAACATGCTATGGACACTGCAGATTAATGGGTGTGAGATAGGTTTTTTTATGAGGCTAAATCTGGTCAAAGAATGTATAATGTCTTCTTATAATGACTTGTCGCGCGACGCGACACCAGTAGAACAATTTCTATGAAAAATTCAAGGAAATTGTTCTACTAATACGTAGAAACCTTGATCCAAAAATAAACCAAATTGGTGCTGCATATTAATGTCTGTAGAGACTTGAAATATCCGCTGCATGTGACGCCGATGTAAGCGTGGCGCGTAACTGTTGGTTTCATTAAATCATATAAAAACATTTATTTGACACCTAAAATACATATTACAAACAAGTAGGTCGAAATAATATAGCACACAAATGTATTGCCAAGAATCTGATCCTAACCCCCAAACTAGGCCTGGACCTGTATTTTAAGGGCCAGCGTTCAGCCATGGGCTCTATTATTACTCTTAAAGCATCGTGGAGAAGTGTCGCTACATAGTTGACAGTCAAGTGTCATGTTATAATACATAGGTAGTTAAAATCAGTATCAGTGGACGGTTAAAACATAGGTAAGACTTATTAACGGAAAAACTAAAATATAAAAAACACGGTTTACACGGTTAACAAATTTCTCCGTTCTGAGTACGTGGTGTTTTATTGCTATTCGATTATCACGCGAATCCCGAGAGGTTAAATATTCACGTTGTAATTACCAATTATGAAGACCGTATTAATCGTATTATTTAGTTACGAATAGAGTTTTCAATAATGCACTGACTACTCGGATGAAGGAATTATTCCAGTAAGATGCTGTAGGGATCTTGACCATACTATCGCGATTATCTTAATAGCCATGAAATACTTCAAGGACCTGAGGATATGTTGCTACGTCACTATGTGCTCGCGATAAATTTTGCCAACTGAAGCCACAAAAGCTGGAACAATGCCAGATGAGTACGGGTCGAGCTTGAACACGTAATATTGTAATTCGATAATTAACAAACTGTAACTAGCTGTGTCTCAATGTCCCGATAGACAATTATTACTTACTCTTTGTTTTTCCAGGAAATTGATTGGTACACAGAAATTTAACCATTCCCAATATACAATATTTCCGATGTTATTTAATCCTGGTTTCGAAAAACTATGTAAAGCTGATATTAAAAGAACAGAGGTATACCAAAGTAGATCAAAAAAGTGTGAAAATCTTTTAAATGGTAACCGCGAACACTAACATTCCGTTACCATACCGAAATAGTTTTCCACTAGTAACTCGAGGGACACAAGAAGATGACAACATTTTTTGTTTTTGGGAAATAGCACTCACGCATCACACAAGATAAGAAATTTAAATAAATAGTGATCCACCCCGGTCACCATTTATTTCAGTATCCCTTGTATTTATCCCTAGTTTCCGAATTAAGCCCTTTTTCAAAATCTCTCTGATAAATGAAAGGGTACAAGCTATATTTTTTTTATTTGGCTGTTTTACGGACTTTGCAATATTCTTATATCTTTCCCGAAAAGAGGTGATGAAGACATACACACATCAAAAAAGTCTAAGCAAGACGCATAACTTGCATGTTTTATTAATTGATACTTTATACCATTTCTTTGACCCAAACAATTTGGGTCAACAAACAATAAATAGGTTTTCATTGGTTTTCACATTGGACAGCAGATAAAACAAAAATAAGAACCGACCAGTTCTCTAGGCGCCGAAAAGTAGGCTAAAAATTGGGATCAAATGGAAAATAGCGGACGAGCTAGTCTGAAACCACCTCCCCCTGCTTTTGATTACCAAGATCGTAGTTACGCAATCTGTTATTTGGCACCACATGAAAATATCGCGTTTGAAATTGGGGATTTTGAAGAAATTAATTTTCGAACCTAGAATGAAAGTTTCTTAGACAAACCTCAAGGATTTGTCTTAATACGAATAATATACTGAAAAGATGAAAGAGTAAAACGACGCAAGGAGCTCATGATAGTAAAAAGTTTATCGTAAATAAGCAGAAATATATAAAAACCTAGAAGCGGATTTGCGCCCAGTGTGCTTGGAAAACTTTTCAAATGCGGTACGATTATTCGGACACTTAATAAGAATGAAGTCCAACGTCCAACGTCACACCTTTGTTAATTCTCTAATACCTCACGTATTTCAGTTTAGTTCAAAACAATTTATGTCGTCAATGCGAACATTCTGCGGTGGTATTACACCTGATGATTATATAATAGAGATAATTCTTTACCAAATACAGTAGTAAATTTTATAAATTGTAGATGTTCGGTGGTATCAATGGATTACTACATTAGTGACCGTAATAAACTTCAATGTACATTCTTGTTTCGATAAACCGCTGGATTGGTTTCCATTCATTCTGGAGTGCTCCGATTTAATATTAACAGTTTTCAACCATACAATTGCTTTTTAGTGATTTAAGATTTCGTTGCTTTTCCATTTATTTATACAATGAAAATTTGAGCAAAAGCCGCTCAACAACAACCAATTGATTTACAACTTACAACCGAGGATCATTTAACTTGAAATGAATCTGAAATGAATTTAAAATAAACTGAATTTTAAATGTAGACCAAGTTAATCCGTAATCGTCGTGATCCATTTCTCCGTCCATAATTTAACTCGGGAATTGCATAGCATAATCCTTCCTTTGAATTATAATAATGGAGATATAATAGAAAATTGCTTTTCCTTCGTTTGCAAGTGCCCATTTTTTCGTGAAAATAGGAAAATAAAATCGAATAGTGCTAACCATTTTGATATTTTGACAACATTAATTTTGTTTAATACCAGTACAGGGGTTGTCATGTTCCTTTCTTTGACAATACAGCTGTAAAAGATTATGTAATTTGAATGAAAAAATATAGACAATTAATTACAATAAACACTTTGCTGAACGTTCCACTGTCTCGGGGTGCAATATCCACTCGTTAGAACTGTACTTTCAATTTATTCTACGCTACTTCTTTAAGTGGTATTTATTTACAATCGATAAACACTTGTTCTCATTGGCTTGAAAGAAAAAATACTATTTTACTGTGTAATGATAAAATAAATAAATAATACAATAGCCACATATTACGATTGACGAATCATAAAAGCAGCAAGATAGAACAGAATTTCTCACATTAATCATTCAGTTTCACCTCTAAAATACCGAAGCAATTACTTAAGCAATTTGTCACGAAGATCCATTAATTAGTAAATTCCACGTTAAATAGTACGAGACGAACACGACAAGGTTAATTTCATTTATTCATTAGAAGGAGACGATTTTGCAGACATCGTGGCGTGGCGCGTGTATTACAGCGTTAATTTTGGTTTGAGAAAATTAGATACCTCGGGCAAAACCCCACGTCAAGTTTTGGTAATGGACGTTTAGGTCCGTGGTACGAAATTAAATAATTGTAACCGAGTTAAATGTTTTAAAAATTTTGGATAGGTATTTCCTATTTTTACTGTCATCCAGTTTATTTAAAGATTCTTTGTTTTCATGTCATGATGATGGTTTTTGATTCTAAAAATTACTTCAACTTGACTTGAAAAATTATAATTATCATCCTAAATGCAGCAAAAGTTAGATGACAGCTCGGCGGGATTATTAAAAAGCGATAATATTTTTCTGCACAAATGCAGTTAAGTACATCTAACAAGCTAGGTCCTAATATATTTGATGGATGATCTACTCGGGAGCTGCGCTATTTAGTTTTTCCTCGTTAACGTATATCGGTATAAAAAGAACTGATGATAAATTTGTTAAAATTATCATGTTTTATAAGAAGTATTCAAGGTATTTTCTGAACACAAACTTCCAACTTTCAATGTAAACAAGTAGTAAATAAAACAATAAATTGCAACGAACTAAAATAAAACTGGGCAAAGCGAGCGAGCTAAACTTGAGCACCAAACTGCAGCTGTAGTTGACTTGAACAGAACAAATAAACCTTGAACACCTTGAGTAATCTAGTGTGAACTGTTCACGCTTTCGAATTGGGGTTAACTTACATAGCGAAGCGAAGAGAATTCAATGAATTTATTATCAATATAATCAAAATATTTCACAAAAACCTACATGGGCGCTTATGAAACATCAGAAGCTAGGTGCACGGTTCCAATTGATCGTTTCCTATGGAGAAGACTCGGCAAGAAACTCCACGGTTACTCTTTTAAAAATAATTGGCTTTTACAATATTTCCAAATAACAGTGTTAATAGGTATGGGAGGATAATGTAGGCCTTTCAACAAGTACCAGGTACTTAAAAATATTGAAAATGGTCAACAAATCTATAATAATAGTCGTCTGGCCTACACAAAATTGAAAAAAAACAATATAAAAGATAAACAAAATATTGAAAATTAAAACCTGTTTAAACCAAATGACATGATCGCGATTACAACTGTCACAAATCTGAATAAATATCATGTCCAAAAAAGCCAGTCTGTGGCCCACAGAGGCGGGCCGGCACTAGCCGGGGATCGCGGAAGTCGCATTTTATCCCAAGATCCCCGGTGCAAGTGTGGGAAGGGAACACTGGGGTGGTTTTTAGTCAGTAAGAGTCTAACAGACCCCTCCGCCTGCCCCAGGGCGTAGGACTTCCATTAGGATTAACCACCCCGGAAAAAAAAAAACCAGCCAAGTGCGAGTCGGACTCGCGCACGAAGGGTTCCGTATCATTATCTATAAAAATGGCAAAAAAATACGTTTGTTGTATGGGAGCCCCCCTTAAATATTTGTTTTATTTTAAATTATTTATTTTTAAAGTCAATATATATCTACATATTTTGTGAATATTTCAAGCGTCTACCTGTTGCCATATCAATATAGAGCAAAAACGAGCAAAAAAATCACGTTTGTTGTATGGGAGCCCCTTAAATATTTATTTTATTCAAATTTTTAGTATTTATTGTTATAGCGACAACAGAAATACATCTAATAAATTCATAATCTGTGAAAATTTCAACTGTCTAGCTATCACAGTTCATGAGATTCAGCCTGGTGACAGACGGATAGACAGACGGACAGACAGCCAGACAGACAGACAGACAGACGGTGGAGCCTTAGTAATAGGGTTCCCGTTTTACTCTTTGGGTACGGAACCCTAAAAATGTTAGGTTACTGGCACGTATATTCCATTTGGTTAGTATATATAACACAACTTAGAAACTAGTGCTAGTACCTATATCTACCAGAAAAACAACAAAAGTTATGCATTACTACGCCACAGTGGCATGTAGGCGTATCCAATGTCCCAGTATGGGGCTGTCCCTCCTATGGGCTATGGTTTTTAGGATGCTGTTGGGGCTGGCGTGTACCCTGCGTATAATGGAAGCGCAATGCCGGCGCAAGTACTCACGTGTGACTCTGGATACTCGAAAATCGATTTTATTTTGTTACGATGTCTTGTTTAATAAATATTAATTTACACTAACTTGCATAGCACATTTTTCTAAAAAGGAATCACAAAAAAAAAAACTTACCTAAGCAACAAAAACTTTTTACGTTTTCTGAAATCGTAGCTAGCACAATACATTTTCGAAAATCACTGATTAAAAGTTGCGCTATACAAAAACTTCGGCGAGCTAACATTGTAATGGCCGCCACCTCGCCGTAGTTTTGCATAAAGTTGTAGATGCAAAGAAATAGAAGATCGGCGAAAATCAGTAATTATCTCCTACAGTAATACCCGCTGCTTAATAGAGAGAGTGTCGAAATAGCCTCATGTAACAAAGTTGAACAGTGTTGTTCTCACGGCACATCGTAGAGAAAGAAGTCCTTTGTAAGAGTTGAAGTGAACGAGCACAATGTAGCCGTTGCTGAAGTTTGTATTTCATAGCGAAAACGTAAAGCATTAATAGTTGTAACTATTTTCTCACGAAATAAAAGTTTTAATATTGTCAGCGCTTCATTCTGCGAATTTTTAGACAAACTTTAAAAAAAAATGCAGTGTAATGTGGGGCATTACGTATCTGAAATAGAATAGGTTTTCCTATTTATTAACATCTGAAAATGGAAAATGTGTTTGTAACAAAATAGCGAATCCTTATCGACAAATACGCCAGTTGGTTTTCTGAAACAGACTTTATTTACCTACCAACACAATTAAGTAAGAACATTGACATGCCAGGAAAAATCTGTTGTATCTACCTACTTACCCATCGTTTAGTTTAACGTCCCTACTCGACCATTGTGTACTTCATTACGTATACAAGCGACCTCCACAAACGCCGTATTCGGTATTACCAGTTGAAGCCTATCTTCATTAGGATTAGGAAAGCACACAGTTTTTTTTTTTTTGTGAACGCAAATGCATAAAGCAATACCCGGTGCAGGGGCAGCTGGATGCTCGAGCCGATAACCGTCGTTATAAACCAAAGGGTCACGTGAGGATCTGTGTAAATGTCATGAATTTGCTAATAGGTGAGCTGTTATGGTTATACCCTAATTGAATAAGAACATTTTAGAAATTAATAAGAAAAAATATAAAAATATTTTCTAAGCGCAGGTCGCTTTTAAAATATTTTATGAAACAAAAAATAGCCTATTTTACATAATATGTTAAGAATGTATTATCACTAGCGACCTACCCCATTCAAACAGTTTTACGACTTAACAAAATATCGAGATTTCTTTATTTTAGATTAGTTGAATATTAATGTATTTTATTAGAGGATTTATTTATATGTATACACATAAACCTTCTGGAATAAATCCTCTAAATTATGGTGAACACCACATCAAAATTCATTGCGTAGTTTAAAAGAACAACGTGGTCACACAAGCAGACATGAAAATCGACTTTAATTTATAATTTGTATAGATTTAACTTGAAACACATAAGCAGTATCAAATAAACAAGCTTATTGTATAAAAACTAATATAAAATACTTGAAACATTATTCTTCTCAATATCTTCACTTCAGAATTTAAAAACTTTTTTACAAAAAAAAAACAACCGTCGGTGTCTTTGGTTTTGTATTTTCGTTTATATGGCCACCGACTTCCGAAATTAAATTAAATATAATATTAAATGTGGGTATACTACAGGTACACCTCTGCCCAACCCTTCGAGGAAACAAGGCGTGATTATGTTATGTGCTTCCGAAATTAAAGTTATTTTGCACTTTTTAGTGTTTTTGTTGGAAGTCGGTTGTTTTTTTTTGTAAAAAAGTTTTTTATTTTTCATCTTTTTAGTGGTCCCTACCCCACACCAATTCGTATACTACTTGCTATGAAAACAACAGTAACAGGAAGTTTTATAACATCATCAACATACACCGAGTGGATTAAATACGTATTATTGAAGAGTTAGCTGTAAATCTGTAATGTATATGAGACCGCGCAAGCTTCCTCTACCAAATAAAATAATTATAAAAATCAGTTCATAAACAAATAAGTTATGCCTGAACATATATAATACTAGCTTTTGCCTGCGGATTCACCCGCGTAGATGTCAGAAAAAATCTCACGGGAACCGGGATTAAAAGTACCTACCCTACATAAAAGGACCCCTAGTGCAATATTTCACGTCGCTCCCAGTAGTTTGGGTTGTGCGTTGATACGTCAGTCAATCAGTCGGTCAGTTTCTCCATTTATTTATACAGATAGATTTGTTATTTAGACCAATATAAAATAATAATAAATTAGGACATATTAGTTTTTTTTCGAGTGTAATATTTTAAAATTGTTGACCTTTACGAGAACAACGTCTGACAAACCTTGAAAATGACACCATATTGATTTGTAGACTATTTACCTCTTTACACCCCCAGAAGAGGCTGTTTTTTATAAAACATGACACACTTTTTATTTATTTGTTGACACGAGTAACCGTGCGAATTGTCGAATTGATACAATTCAAATGTTTTTCCATACAAGTTGTGAAACCCTGTTACACCCCTTTAGGAATTGAATTTTCAAAATTCTGCTTTCAGCGGTTACATATAATAACTATCTGTGTGTCAAATTTTAACCCAATCCATTCAATGATTTGAATTTTGTGTTGATAGATCAGTCAGTAAGTCAGTCACTGTTTCCTTTTGTATGTATTAATTCTATAGTGTAATTCGACATGTTACGACGAATAAATTGGGATTGGGGCAGGAGACTGATGATGAAGAATTCAGACTAAGTTTCAAGTTAATAGATCAACGTATTTATCTTCAGTAGCCCGATAATACACGAAAATTATCATTTATCCTTGTACTGTATAGATGGCGGTGACCTAAATAACGTTTACAAGTTCCTCGGGAGGAGCAGCACTGCACTCAATGCATAATTTATTCCGATGCCGGAAGGCTTCGGTCCGAGCGTCTCCGCACCAATCTCGTCTTGTACTCTCTGTTTACATTACATAACTCCTTGTGATCAATGAGATGTATTGCTAAGCAATCGTGAAATATAGATTTAATGGAAATAACTTGTTTTACAACATACGTTCTGATTTTACAGTAACGCGAAGTCATAATAGCGTCATAATGATAGATACCTAAACGCCAATTCGTGATTGTGTTAGCCTGCATAATATACGTTAATCACATAAACATTCCATAATCCGTCAAATTAACGACACAACTTATCATTTAGTATACAATAAACAGCTAAAAATGGTTACCATTAACCGCAACTAGTAATAACAGATTTCAGATGATAATACTGTATTAAAGAAGACTGTTCTGTTGTGGTTGAACTAAGTCGTGGTTAATATCTGACTGACTAGAGTCAGATATTAACCACGACTTATTTCAACCAACAACAGTGCAGTGCAGTACAGTGCAGTGAACTATCACTGCTGTACAACACAGTACAAAATACATTAAATTCTGAGCACTACCATCCCAAGAGGGTTTTGTTCATTCATACAATGTGGTGTTTTCTGAAATTAACTACAGTTACGTGTGTTGTTGTTTGCGGTCGTGAAGTGAAGTTTTGCTTGCGGTCAATAATTACGTACCTACTTAAATCATAATAATGCATACCTATGTATAGCAAGCAGTGTGAAGGAAGTAAGTGAGTTTCTATATTTGGGGTGTCAGTTTACAAGGGATGGAAAAATTTATGAAGATATGGAAAGGAGAGTAAATGCGGGAAATAAAGAGAATGGTGCTTTAAATGCGATTGTGACCAACCAGTCGATGTCCAAAAACGCTCGACTGACTGTTCATAAAGGTGTGCTGGTGCCTACACTTATGGAAGTGAATGTTGGCTGTGGCAAAAGAAGCATGAAAGTAGAAGAAATGCTGTGGAAATACGTTCCTTGCGAAGCATGTGTGGTGTTACTATATATGATAGGCTGAAAAATTATGTGATAAAGCAACGGTGTGGTTTAAAAGAAGATGTAATGACAAAAATTTAAAAGAGTGTGCTTAAGAGGATGAATGAAAGGCGACTAACAAAAGTACTTATAAGGCAGAAGTGAGTGGAAACACTGGGACACCCTAGAAGGACATAAATAGTGACCTAATTGGTGTTCTACAGAAAGGTCAGGTGCGTAGTACTCGCAACCAGCGTCCGTGTATGACCAGATGTATGAACGTAAACGAAGCAAAAGGAGTATGTAAGGAACGTAGCAGGTGGCGTTCTATAGTTTCTGCCTACCCCCATGGGAAGAAGGCGTAAGTTTATGTATCTATAATTTATAGTGTGAGCCATGTCTGGTTCGTGGTACATTTCATGAAATTACATTGAAATTATAGCATATTACCGGATCATCCCGCGTTTTTAAGGATTTAATTGTTTCGTTGGATCAATGACCAATAGAATGATAATTTCGATTGCATTTTGTTTCTGTAATCAAATACTGGATTTTTCGAAAACAAGATAAATTAAGCCACAGTAAACAGAAACCGTCTTATTCCAAAACACGATCTAAATTTAGTACTACGATAATTACTAGGTTTGCCACCATGACTAAATAAAACGTTATTATAAAATGAAGTTTATCACTAGTTCATGAACAATCTATGGTACTAAAGTTAGTCCGCCGAGACCCCTAGTTTTTCTATGGACTAACTTCGGTACTCATTTATTTGAGGTTAGCGTTTATTGTTATTGTGTGGCTTTTTATTTACAAATCGACTTGATGGATTTGGAAGATTTGGATAATTATGCTGGAGACGTCTCGGCGATCTTACAGACATCGTCATACGTAGTACGACGTAATATTTCCTATAATAATATGAACATTCGCGTTAGGCAGTCGAAATAAGATGATACAAAGCATTGCTTACCTAATATTAATTAAAAATCCATGTTTTGGTCAGTGAACTTAGGGTTTTACTAAGATTATCTTCAACGGTTTAACCAGACGCAACTCACGAACAAACCACATATTATCAGCAGTACCTAATACTAAGATTTATTATTTATGGACGCAACATAAACATTCGTCTCAAATTACGAGTGCCGCGCCGTACATATGAAATTCACTCCACTTCACGCTAGAGGTGTTAAAAAATATGATAACTTGATTATAAAAAGCACGTCAAAAGTACAAGTTGTGCTTGTTCATTATATTGTAACCTAAACAAAGAACGATTTATGACATATTTTTGTATTAATTAATAATTATTTATGCATTTCAAGTGTTATTATTATATCAATATTTAGAGAAACGAAACGTTGCTTCAAATAGATGCAGAATGAACGAATGAAAGAATGCCATTTTTGTTTTTATCTGTGGAACCATGAACCATCTTTGGTACTAACTGATCCTCGAAAAGTCTTCGTTTTGTAATAAGAACACGTTTTGAGCCTGATATTAACTTGAATACCGTAACAGTCCTAGACCTTGTGGTCTTGGTATAAAACAGTACTTAAGCATTTTTTTGTAATAAGACGGAAAAAGTTTAAATATCTCAAAGAATGGCGAAGTTGTATGCGTTTTATAGTCCATTATGCAAGATAGAGACAGCACTGCTAGTATCAGACGTCACAACACAGGAACGTAACTTCGCGCCATTAAGTCGATCGTTTTGCGTGACAAGGATAGATGAATAATTTCAAGCGTGTAACTTGCCGATATTTCCACCGATTTTATTTATTTTGACACAAATCATCTTTTTTACATTTTAAAATAGGTAATAATAATGTCGCAAAAGTAATTTTCGCTTCACACTGTACACACACACTACATATTCACCGCAAGATGTGTACCTAGTTATGAAACACATAATTTTCAGCCTAGATAACAGCCTACACAAATAAGCGTAGTTTATTTACGAACCTGAATATTGCCTTAAGAAACAATGTTCTCATACAAACATTTTGAGTTAATAAGGTTTAAAAGTGGGCCGAAAGCTAAATTGCCAATCGTAAATTTGGTAACACAGGGTGCGTGTTACCAAATTTAACAGAAAATCCCTCTTAAGTTAGAGCGGTCGATACAGCATGTTTTCACATGATCACAAAGTAATAAGCAGGTATGTACATAAAAGTTATGCCCGGTTCATCGCTATTCCGATTAGTCATCATAATTGTAGATCATAGAAGCCTCGATTCGGCATTGATGTTTCATAATCTTCAGCAACAGGGAGGACCCTGTTACAGTTGACCCTGTTCCTAGCAGTGCTGTTTCTATCTAGCATTTTATCGCATTAAAACGCTTACAACTTCGCCATTATTTGAGATATTTTAACTTTTTAGGATTCCGTAGTCAACACGGACTCCTTATAGTCAAACTCAAACTTAAACTTAAAGCATTTATTTCAAATAAACCTATTACAGGCACTTTTGAATTGTCAAGGGGTCGGTCAGTCAGAGAGATGCAGCTAGTTGCTTAAACTTGAAAAAAAAAAAAAAAAACTTTAAACTTTTTTGGATTCCGTAGTCAACACGGACCCCTTATAGTATCGGTATGACCGTCTGTCTGTCTGTCCGTCTGTATGTCTGTCTGTCTGTATGTCTGTCTGTAATTTGGCTTGAGTATATTTATTGATCACGCCGAAAAAATTGTAAAATAAAATCATGTATTCAAATCGTCCGTAATAAAAATATAAAAACAACTAAACTACTGAGTTAAAATAAGCCGTGGCAGCTAAGAAATTACCAGAACAGTATAGTTTCGGTATGTCCGTCTGTATGTCTGTGTCTGTCCATCTGTATGTCCCCCCTGCTTAGCTCAGAGACTTTTAAAGCTGTAATTTGATTAGAAAACGCATACAACTTCGCTATTATTTGAGATATTTAAACTTTTTTGGATTCCGTAGTCAACACGGACCCCTTATAGTATCGGTATGACCGTCTGTCTGTCTGTCTGTCAGTCTGTATGTCTGTCTGTCCGTCTGTATGTCTGTTTGTCCCCTGCTTAGCTCAGAGACTTTTAAAGCTGTAATTTGGTTAGAAAACGCATACAACTTCGCTATTATTTGAGATATTTAAACTTTTTTGGATTCCGTAGTCAACACGGACCCCTTATAGTATCGGTATGACCGTCTGTCTGTCTGTCTGTCAGTCTGTATGTCTGTCTGTCCGTCTGTATGTCTGTTTGTCCCCTGCTTAGCTCAGAGACTTTTAAAGCTGTAATTTGGTTAGAAAACGCATACAACTTCGCTATTATTTGAGATATTTAAACTTTTTTTGATTCCGTAGTCAACACGGACCCCTTATAGTATCGGTATGACCGTCTGTCTGTCTGTCTGTCAGTCTGTATGTCTGTCTGTCCGTCTGTATGTCTGTTTGTCCACTGCTTAGCTCAGAGACTTTTAAAGCTGTAATTTGGTTAGAAAATGCATACAACTTCGCCATTATTTGAGATATTTAAACTTTTTTGGATTCCGTAGTCAACACGGACCCCTTATAGTTTCGCTATGTCCGTCTGTCTGTCTGTCCGTCTGTATGTCTGTCTGTCTGTATGTCTGTCTGTCCCCTGCTTAGCTCAGAGACTTTTAAAGCTGTAATTTGGCTTGAGTATATTTATTGATCACGCCGAAAAAATTGTAAAATAAAATCATGTAATTTTTTTTTGTGAAAGTTTTTGAGTTGGTGCAAACCATTTTTTGATTCAGGGTTCCGTTTGGGTAATATTAAGCTTCAATGTGCAAATTTTTGTTACTCAAGTGTCCTTCTGCCAGCTAAATGGTTGTTTTTGGATATTTGAAAAAAATATGGCAGTAGTATATACAAATATGTATAGGTTACATCTGAAATCCAATCGTCTAGATAGTGGTTAGTTATCGAAATACAATCGGGATAGAAATAGAAATAGTATACGACCCGTTTTGGGGAAATATATTGCTTAGATACCACACCGCAAATACAATAGAGACCGGCCTTCCTGATAAACTGAAAGTGCTCAATTTTACACTTAACTACAGAGGATCTGTTTAAGCAAAGGGTTTGTATTAATGAAGGGTATTTTACCAACAACATATTTACGCTGTTAACTGAAGTGAACATTTCTGGACTTTCTATTATAAATAATAATTGCAAGTTTAAGAGGGTATGTGTTGGTTTGTGTGAGTAATCAATAAAAAACTAAAATAATGTTTTATAGGCTTACCTAGCCTACTGAGTAGGTCATTAAAATAATTGTTATTTCTGGTTTCAATATTGATGAATTCAAACATCCATACTCATAAATATAGTCGATAGCTTCGTCTCATAGTCGATAACTTCGTGTCATATTTCACGTACTTAAATAAATGTTCGGGAGCGTCTCGCACCGTCTGCGTCCTTACGTAAAAGCGGTGCACTCGAGATTGTTGAATACTGGTGTACACCGAGATTCCGAAGTGCGTCGTTTGTGCCGATTTGTATGAAGACGCAATACTGCTTCCTTTATTATACTGTAGTACTATGAATGTAATATCTGTCACTAACTCAATCTGCCAGCCTTTACTCAACTATGTCGGGATCGGCTTCCTGTCTAACCGGATGCAGCTGAATACCAGTATTTGACATGAAGCGACTACCTATCTGACCTCCACAACCCACTTACTAGGTAATACGATACCCCTTGGTAAGACTGGTTGTCAGACTTTCAGGCTTCTGAAGACCCGTAACGACTGTCACAAACCCACGAATGACAGCCGGGACCAACGTCTTTACGAGCTTTCCGAGGCACGGAGGAGTCTCGGTATGTAAAGATGGTTACCCATCCACGAACCAACCCCGGCAAGCGTAGGTTAACCTGATGGATCTATCGGTGCGGCTGTTATTATTTAGTCACGAGCTCTTCTGTATCACTATCAGTCACTAACTGTCATAAAAATATTATACAAGTACTGTTATCACAGCTACACTTGGAAATACCTACCGTTTACGATGAAATAATATTGTAAGTACTTATTTAATACGACGTTCATTTACCTGAATAGTAACCAACTGGAATTGTTCCAAAGCTAATTAAAGCAATATCCTTTAACGTTGCAACTTCAACGGCTCATTTAACTATGTATATTATAATTACTGAAAAAAATATACTTTACCAACTAAGACCATTCTCGGTGCTCTAACATTAAAGATAAGAGCGAATATCCATGATTAAAAATTATGTTACTAAAAGTTAAGTTTTAGATACTGATATGGTGTTCGTTTATACTTTGTGTTAATTCTAACAAAGTTGCATTGAAATGGTAAATTCATTTGTTTTGACAAAGTAAGGACAAAATATCTTCAGATAATTTCCCTAAGAAAGTCTCCGATAGGACCACAATCATTCACTATCGACGGTCAGGTTGGTCTCACCTTAATGATTATTGTCATCCCATGTAAGTCTATCTAGATCGTAGTTAACCTTTGTGTTGTCGTGAGCAAATGTCAGAAGAAAATTAGTTCGCAGCGACTCGGGTAAATAGATACCTATGGCGTCCTAACATCCTTTATGACTGTACAAACTGACAAATGGCTTCGGGTGAACACGTAGATTACAAAACAAGGAGAGAGTAAAATGTTTTACTTGCTTTAGTAGCAGCTTGCAATACTTATATTTCTAGTGATTTTTATGCAATGGACGACGTCTTATTAAGCAGTTAAGCATTACGTGACTAAACATACCTACTCTATGTATAAAGATAAGTTTAGCATAAATTACTTCCCAAGGGCTTTCTCAAACTACCAACGTTTTCCAACTACACCACACTTAGCAATAACACCGGGATAATCCGAAAACTGTGTATATTATGACACGAGAGCTCAGCTTAGTTCAGAGCGAGTCAGCTGTTTGAATCAAGAAGCCTCTGTGTATGTTTAGTTTACTTAGGTTCACTAGTTGATTTCCGAGTAGGTAACTTCAGAGAAATTAATTGTTTACTAAATTGACACACTACGTCAAACCGTATATCCGCGCATAACTTTTTACAGAGTAGTCGGAGTTTAACGATTCTTTTTTATTGGATATCACTTGAAGTTGTCTTATTTAAAAAAGAAAAAAAATCCACAACTAAGGGTAGAAAAATAGTGGTTGATTAAATTGTTCACGTACTGAATTTTCACCTGTGAACCGATTCTATTAAAACTTGACAGACATAATAAGTAGTTATGATGACACTACAATATAATAGAGAGTTGAAGTTGACCTGATGATGGAGACGGAAGACAGTCGAGAGAGCTCTTCAACAGTTTGGAGCAGTTACATCGTGTTTGGGCTTATTTCATTCATCTTGATAAAAACCATAGGCATAGCTGGAGTATGAGTGTCATCGAGAGTCTGATGATAGAGATGGAAGGCTGTCGAGGGAATTCATCACTTGAAAAGGTATCAGAAAAACGAAAAAAAAAACATTTTAATGATGCTTTATGCCTGGTAACTACAATGGTAACATACTTACTTAACATTGTTATTAGTCCGGCCACTCATTAGCACTTCATTTTTGTTACTCCGTGGCGCACCCACACAGAGACACATTTGCGTGCAAACGCGAATATATTCACAAATCCTCAAATCCAATTATCATCATGTGACACTCGTAATCACACGACGCGGCGACTCTAAACTGTGTGAGCTTAATAAGACTAATGCGATTAGGTAATCATTTCATCTAATTTGAAATTGGATTTTCAATGTTTGTTACAAGTTAAGTCCGATTAGATGGTTAATTAATTTTAATTAATTATGGTTAATTCCACACGATTTCGTTTGAATTCAAAGTCAAAGTCAAATTGTTTATTTCAAATAGGCACATAAAAGGCACTTTTGAACGTCAATATTTACAAAAAAATAGAATTGATTCTAGTCGCCCCTTCCAAAAGGTAGTTTTGTATGGAGAAGAATGGGCAAGAAACTCCACCGGTACTCTTTTAAAAATCTAGTACAATATTTTTATAGGTACATTAATTATATAAATTATATGTGAAGACGATGCACCTAGAATAAAATTACTATACCACAATAGGTAATAAAAGGAGTTAAGGATGAAGCAATGACAGATAAATTAATTATGTGATAGATACATGGTGCTCACATATTTACAAAAATTGTAAAAAATATATAGGTACGATTTCCTAAAAAATAACAATATCAGTGTGAGTTAAGGTGATCACAGAATTTAAAATAAATGTCATAAAAATAATAAATTATACAATTAAAATAGCAACCTGTTTGATTTTGACTCTAGATTGTTCTATGGAGCAGGACCAGCATGTTTCCAAGCATTCTTATCTTGTATATAATCCTCTAATGTGCTTGTTTACAAAGTGTTCTTTTAATATGAGTTTTAAATTTTCTTTCATTTAGTTGCAATATATCACAAGGTATTTTGTTGTAACATTTAACACAGTACCCCATAAAAGATGTATGTAGTACTTTAGATAACCTGAAAAATGGTTGATCTATTTTGTCTTTATTTCTAGTATTAAAATTATGTCTATCACTTATTTTATTAAAAAGATGTAGATTTTTCCTACATACATACATAATATTTTCATAAATGAATTGGCAAGGTACCGTCATGATATTAATATTTTTAAATAGTTCCTTAAGAGATTCGCGGCGACTTAGATTATAAATTAACATTGCTTTACAATGTTTGCTATTACAAGCTCTCAAGTTTGTATTAGTAAACTGACTGCCTCATATTCTCGAATAATTCGATCTCTGAGCAAAGACACATAACATTAACAAACTTGGATTACTGAACTTGTCTCATTACTACGAGACCATCGTGAAACAAACAACTATATTGGAAAGTCATTCACCTAAACTTTTCCTTGTAACTTTCGTTATGCATACAATTTTACATGACATTCTCAAACATGCTTGGAAATTCGAGCATTATTGTGAAAACCTTCTTCGAGATAAATCGAAATTGCTGTACTGGTCAATTACATGCGAGCAGGCGGCCTTCAATGTTAGTATGAAAATCCATAGTGGTCGTGTTTAGTGGCTGAATAAATTACTATTTTATCAAAACTCATATCATTCTGTCGTGTAATTTAAAAATGGAACGAACTTTTTACGTCGACACATGGCATCCAAGGAGGTAGCTTATCAAAGATTGTATTTAAATTTCGAACTAGCTTGCAAATAGAGCCGTTAGGTAAAAAAGAAACAAAATATGAACATATTGACACGTGAAAAATTATCGTTGTTCGTCATTGAATCTGGAATTTATAAATAATTTACTTAGTTTGAATTTCCGCGCATTATTTGAGAACAGCACTATACTAGCCTTGGCCGCAACCAGGCATTGATGGACTCAAGTTTAAGTGCCTCGGCTTCGCCTCGGCTCACATTTTCACTTTCATCTATCAATGGCCCCGTTGCAGGCCGCTTCAGTAATGTACCATTTTTTTTAAATTATAATTTTAACATTAATAGGAATACCAGCCTGTTATTACCGTAACATTTGTTCGACATTGATCAATTTACTGACGTGCTTACCCCAGTTACGCAAGAGAGATTTTCGATGGAGCACTGAACTTTCAACTGTCGGTGTTGAGCTGAGCAAGGAGAATCCAACAGAGTGAATTCCAGGAAATGTGCTTACTGTGCCTGTACAGTTAGTCTTTTGACATATTCTAACTAGGTAATACCTAGTTAAAGAAAAAAACCTAAGCTTGCTCATCTAAAGCGCTTCATAGCAATTAATTTTTAGCAAAAATAGATTTATTCATTAGTCAGATAATAACTTAACAAATCTACATAGCGATACTGATGCAAAGCGACATAATAATTTACAAAAGCTAATGGATTTTTTCTATAAGTGGTTAATAGAATTACCACTTGTACAATACAAAAGCAAACTCTTGATATAAAAATAATTACGAACCTTTCTGAGAAACAATATTCTTAAATTAATATTATATAATTAAAAAATTAATTTTATCATCGGCGCTTCAAGGTTTGAAATAATATTTAACAAAGATGAGAAGCTAACAAACTGTGAACTGAGCAAACGGAAACTTGTTACAGCTCCTAGAAAGGAAGAGTAATAAACCTATTATAATTTTAATAGTGGATTTATAAAATACCTCGAACACCAAACATTTAGGTTACCTTTGTGACAAAGTGGTATTTATGACGGTATCAGTGCTATAGGTAACTTACTTCTTTTGTTAGAAGTAAGTTACCTATAGCGGCAAACAAATCAATCTGAAAGTAATTTTTAATGAATACTCACTTGGTACGCACGGCTACAGATCAAGCTATACATTTCCAATATAAGCTGATCTCGCATTGTATAGGATTTCCTTACAATGAGAAGTCAGCGTAAACTGGAAATGTATAGCTTGATGTGTAGCCGTGTGTACGTCAATCAATCAATCTTTATTTGTGAACACAAATAAAACAAGAAAGGTTTTATCTAGTCTGGTCTGGTTTGGTCTGGTCTCACGTCATTTCCTTTGATTAATTATTTATATGTTTAGATAGTGTCGCGTTGCATAAGAACAACCTAAATAATCTGTGATAAGAACTAAAACTTTAACAAACAGGCAAACTTTGATAGCTGGTGTGCGTGACAGCTACGTCTTACACTCGCCGTCACGTCATTGTGCTGTCATATTTTTTTCAACGAGTTCACAGCTTTGACAGTCTATCTAGACATATTTATATCTTTGGTCATTTCATTCTATCCAGGCCAAAACTTTATTCATTTATGAACCTATCTATGTTAACAAAGTTTTTCCACCAGAAAAGATGTATTTCTACATCTTGTTTTTTCACCGTAGTTAATTGGATTAAAAGTAACTTCTGGAAGTACTACACAACAACTTTTTTCAAAACTACCTACACACTTTGTCACCAATGTTCAACCGCTATAAAGGTTCAACAGACAAATTGATTAGGGACAGTCCAGTAAAGACAAATTGAAAATAATTCAATTTCACATCACGTCTGAGATGGCGAGCCGAGATAATCCCGCGTAATTACGGTCTGACAAATAATGTTACCACTACAGCTATTGTAATCTGTTCTATAGAATATTGTGTTGTATTGTGATAAGCCCGTTCCGTGTGGTGACGTACTTAAATAATAGCAACGTCCTATTTCTTCCCGTGGGTGTCGTAAAAGGCGACTAAGGGACTTACTAGAGAATGGGCAGCAGCGTTCTCTATGCATTTTAACACCACACTGCGATCTCCAACCCGCCTGCCAAGCGTGGCGATTATGGCAAACCACCCCTTTGGGGGAGGTCTATGTCCAGCAGTGGACGTCTTTCGGCTGAAATGATGATGATGATGATTGTGATAAGCAATAAAAGCAATTAATAAACAATTCTCTGTTATTGTAAAGGACCTAGCTGATGCGGTTCCTGTCATATATGGCTATACTAGGAGGACCTAATTCAATGCCTTTGTTTGCTAGTCTGCGGGACAGTGTCCTCAAATTAGTTAGGCCTCTTGAGATGTTTGCAAGCCATTTATACAACATACTATAGGTACCTATAATTATTGTTGTTCAATAACCAGAGCCACAGTAATTTCAGTGTCCTTTTCTTACAGGCAGCGATTAACATCGATACAGATATCGCCGTTAGAATATTCTGTAATATAAATTAAAATTGTTTTCTTTGTTTGTCTTCTATGGACTCCGAAAGGGCCGGACCGATTGTGATGAAACTTTGGTGTTTTTGTTTTGCATACGCCCGCGAATTTTTGGAGGTAGGGTAGGGTAGGAATAGGCTAGGGTAAGGGTAGGATAAGGGTAGGACACCACGCGAACGAAGTCCGCCAGATTCGGCCCCTCTCTTGCCATGTGCTGGATAAGGTGGCGTTCAAAAATTCTCTGGAAAAGTTTGCCCACCTCAACCAGCAACACGCTGTGCGTAAGCGTATGGAGAGTCCGCAGGATGCCCTTCCTTTTTCAACAGGACCAGCTTTCCAGTCTTTCACTGGCATGGAAACTCGCCCATCTCCAAACATACGCTCAAGAGTCCTACTAATCGGGGCCAGAGAGCCCTAATTTCCAGACCCACGCACGGGCAGGAATTCTGTCAGGTACTGGGGTAGTTTTTTTGTGCCTGAAGCCTTTGTACTGCCGCTCTCAGTTCTACCTGGGTCACTTCAGGCGCCTTGTCATTGTCATTTTCCGCGTTGGTCATCATAGTAGGCGGAATCATATGCGGTGGTATGCGCTCCCTTTGTGGGGGGAATAAAGCACTCATCACTCTCTCCAGCAGCTGCGGCTGGAGGGTACGAGACATGAAGTACCTACCTAATACAATACATACTAAATTACCAACCACCACTCGTTACGGTGTAAGACTGAAAGTGAGAGTTATCACGCAAACCGATCACGTGTGTCCTCGGGGATACGCACGTGAACGAATGTCCAACATTATTACCTACTCTCCGGAGACCTTATAATTTATTACGTGCACACACTTCACACGCTCCTCACATACACAAGAAAATGACACCAGACACTAATGGTACATCAAAACGGTCACTTTAAGTAACCCTTTCTTGAGGTGGGTATAACCTACAAAGGTAACTGAATTTAAACTTAACACGACATAACTGCTTCATAGTCATTGGATGGGAAGTATCTATAAGCTACTTTGAATACCTACTACAGCATATGCCCTAATATTTCTAGACCCGTCTGTTTTTTCATAAAAAGGTGATTCTTTAAAACTCGATACGAAGGCATTTTACGTACTTTAACACACTTAAAAATTCTCTCAGACGAAACAGAGTAAACACTAAGAACATTATCCAGCGGGCTAATTGTGTTATTAAGATAAAATGTCAGTTGAACGCAAATGGGGTTCAGACCAGTTTGACAGTTTTATACCCACTTCCATTGCGTTATTTACATTACTGAGCAGACGAATTTTTCAAACCTATGCTGAAGCAATGGATTGTGATTACATAACATAATCAGCCTATAATGTTCCCACTGCTGGGACACAGGCCTCCTCTTTCTGTGAGAGGGAGTGGGCCGTAATCCACCACGCAGGCCCAGTGCGGGTTCGTGGATGTCACATGTCTTCGAATTTTTAGTTCTAGGACATACCGGTTTCCTCAATATGTTTTCCTTCACCGTTTTGAGAGCAGTGGTGATGAAATAATTTACACAAAGTAAAGCGCCTGTCTGGGTTCGAACCTGCGACCTACAACTCGTAAGTCGAGGCCGTTCCCACTGGGCCACCACTGCTCTCTCTCAATGGATTATGATTGGGACTCGGATTTTGTTTCAAACTGTGTTACGCAATTACGGTGCTGGTCTTACTAGTTTTTTGCCTGAAACTCTGACTTTCTCCAGCGCTCTAATTAGAATATTTACTTGGGACACTCAGCGGCAGTAATTTTGGGCCAAACCCTAAATACGTAATTGTGAACAAACTCACCTAAACCAACGAAACCTTTTTTCGAGACATCGCCAAGTGGTTGGTCGTCTCCACACGTGGCCAGAGGGCTGGCCTATTTTTTTACCAAAGACTCAGCATTGCCATTCATTGTGGCAATGCTGTCAGCCTTTCGGGCACTTTTTTTGTTTGGCAGCGATGCGGACGAATTTTTTGATGCCCTATGATTATTTCCCCTCCTTTATATAATAAATACTTTGACATTATTATTATTACTATGTTATAAGATTTCAAATTATGTAAATATTAAAAAAAAAAACCGGCTAAGTACGAGTCGGACCCGCGCACGAAGGGTTCCGTTCCATTATCTATAAAAACGGCAAAAAAATCACGTTTGTTGTGTGGGAGCTCCCCTTAAATATTTGTTTTATTTTATTTTATTATTTATTTTTAAAGTGGATATTTAATATAACTAATGATTGTGTGGTAACTGTTGTCGTTATCAATATCGAGCAAAATCGAGCAAAAAAATCACGTTTGTTGTATGGGAGCCCCCTTAAATATTAATTTTATTCTATTTTTAGTATTTGTTGTTATAGCGGCAACAGAAATTCATCATCTGTGAAAATTTTAACTGTCTAGCTATCACGGTTCATGAGATACAGCCTGGTGACAGACGGACAGACAGACAGACAGACGATGGAGCCTAAAAATGAAGTGCATGTCCTAAATCAATTATACAAGCCACTTGCCATCATGTTATTCTAATTAATAAATAACAAAGAATAGGTTGAGTTTGTTCACGCGTGTAGAACTTGGGCCAGCTTCACTGCCGGTGAGTCAAAAACATTCCATGGTTTTAGTTTGAGATACGATTAGGCATAAGCAACGTACCGAATAGTCAAAAGAAGCGTAGTCTTGGGTTGTGTGACTTTAACTTCATGTCTTACAAAAAAATGCCCCAGAAAACTATGTACTATTTCATATTTGAAATTTGTGTTTGTCATCCAATAATACCAAAGAAACCATTAGAACCATAGCGTCTTTAAATTTCACCCTTCATCGCTCACTTAAGATTTTCGTAATGAAACGCATTAATCAATCTCCCAGCCATTTTCACCAGACAAATTTTCAAGAGGTATAGGTAATCGTACATCATGCGAACATAATTTAATGGGGTAAGAAAATAATGTTAATCACTCAACAATTTTTGTTAGTCTGATTACACGCCCAAGCAAGATATTTATCACACTTAATTTAACGAGCTATAAGTACCTATATAAGATAAAAGGCCGTACTTGGTTCAGACTTTACACGCCAACTACGGTTTTGGAAGAAAAAATAAATAACTATGTATTATGTACGAATATTTACCGTCAATGTGCCTCTACTGCCGCACTGCCACTTCTATGAAACCTAAACATGTATTATGCGTTCTTCAAGAGATAATAATAGTTTGTACATTATATTATATAGCAGGTGTTATGTGTTTCACAACAAAAAACCGACGAAATTGATGATACACGACGCAAAAAGCGAAATTGTTTCAAACGATTTGACCCTTACAAACGGATGTATTGTGTCTCCGTCTCGTAAAATAAAAAAAAACTAGAACTGTGATACAAAATCAAATAATACACTCCCAGACACCTGAATCGAGCCACCCTGCATTATGTTTGTTTAAAGCTCTCTATCTTTTTAAACAAATTGTAGTACAAAGACAAAAAAGTGGTTTTGAAGCCAGTCACTCACTATTATTTCCCACTACTATGTCATTAATGCAATTTGAAATCAGAAACAAAAAAAAAACAGCTTAATAGCAATAAGTCATCTTTTCGCGTTTCTCAGAGCATACATTAGCATGGATTTTTTTAAGAAAACAATGGTTTATATAGTGAAAACGTATTATATAGTAATTTTTGTTATGTCCAAGAGCATATAAAATAACCGTCATGCGGTTAGGCGTGGAATTGATTAATGCCACTATCATGTACGTGCTGTGTAATGCTCTCCCATGCTTCCAAAATGGCAGTTTTCAGTTCCTTCAAAGTCTTGAGCTGTTTGGTTCATTCGAACACGTCTCTTATGCTTATCCCATAAGTGCTCTATTGGATTCATATCAGGGTTTCTTGCTTGCTGGCTATTCCTTCCATTACCGCGATACTAACGTCATGCAAGTATTCTTGAACAATTCTTGCAGTGTTCGCCCTTGTATTATCATGCATAAAAATGAAATCCTGGCCCACAAACTCAATATAAGGCATCACATGAGCCTCTTGGCATTGACAAAAGTATCGGTCTCTATATAGTGGTGACAACCGTGGTTCCGTCACAACCTCAAAGCAAGTTTTGCCTTCGGTATATATTCCGCCCCAGACTGTCCATGACCCACTGCCATAACTCGCCTTCTCTACAATGCAATATTGCTGAAAACGCTCTCCCTGCCTTCGGTAGACTTTCCTAAGTTCATCATTGGCATAATATTCTTGGTTTCATCCGTAAAAAGAACCTGGCTCCATTGATGTTGAGTCCAACGCAAATGTTCGCGTGCAAATTGTAGGTGCGCCATTCTATGAACTCGTGTCAGTTTGGGACCATTGGCTGGCTTATGAGGTTTCAGGCTACGTTCTTCGAGTGTCCTTATAACAGTTCGAGCGCTAATAGTCAGTCCATGAAAGCCTCGAAGCTGTTCTTGGACCTGTACTACTGAGGTGAAGTGACGATTATGTAGGCTGGTGGTAAAGATAGACGGATCTTGACTTGCTGTAGTGACCCGGCTTTGTGATCCTCCTGGTCGGCGTACGAAGCTGCTAGTCTCCAGGTACCGATGGTGAATTCTTTGAATGGTAGAACGACTTACATGAAGTTACTTACTGTTCGATGACTAAGCCCACACTGAAGAAGTGCCGTATCCATAATCTGAACGTCAGAATGGATTAAAATATAAGGAAAAACAATTTCGATACTCTTTTTATGCAAAAAAAAACAAGTAGAGCATAACTATTGTCTTATAGATGCTCTAGTCAAAACTTCTAACTTCACAGCGGGCCCTATTAGAATATCAGCGCTGCCACACTTATTTTTAAATGCCGCAGCATCATTTGGCCTCGTACAGGAGTTTCTGTTTTTATTTTCATTTTTACTTAGTTTTATTTTTGATTTTGTTCTTTATGTTTCTATGAGTGGGTTTTAGTTTAATTTGTGACCTGTGCGAGTCCAAATAAATGCTTTTTTTACTTTCTTTCTTTTTCTTTCTTTAATAGCGACCAAACTCCGTTTATATGTCTTTTTCAAATTCGTTAATTGATATTTGGAATTGGCCAGTACGAGTATATCAGCTTCAAAACTGAATAAATACTTTTTCTCCGACTCATCATTACTTTGATGTTTTATGCATAAAAACATAAAAATGAACGGTGGCTCGACTTAGGAGTATTTTATTCACATTTTCCTGCTTTGCTATCACAAGAAAATAATTGTCTGTATTTACGTCTTATTAATGCAAGAATTCGAGGAAACTGTAGGTACTTTGGAAAAGAAAAATGGTGTCATCCATATTCGTAAATTATGAGAAAATGTGTACAAAACGATAGTAAACAGAAGGACATGAGTTCTCTCACCTGCAAGTGCCACCGTTCTTCCACAGGTGGAGGTCCTCAGACATAGCGGACCCTCGCTGTAGTTCGCAGCAACCTCGAAACACGAACAGTAAAACTCGCTGCGATGCGGAAAATATTGTGGAGTTAGCACTATACTAATACATAATCGCACGGCAATACCCGCTAGTCCTGCTATGATATTGTTATGTATTAAAGCAAGGTTTTTGCTGTGTACAGTCAAGTCTTTTATATTTTCGTATTTTTTTTAATTCGATCCTTTATAAAATCAGAACACAATACTTTTTGAAGCTACGGCACTGAGCTGGCTGTTACATAGAAAACTATTCTAAAATTACTTGAAAACAAAGATCAAAATAGCTTACACCTTTGACCAATGTCGAGTTGACATCAACCTTAAACCGTTTTAATGAGCTGGCCATTTTATGTAAAGTCCATTTCACGAAAGAAGTCCCGCAGACGTGGCGCTGCAGGCATGGGTTATTTTAGGAATGTTGCTAACTTAGCGTATAATAATAATTAGTTCCACTTATTTCCGCGGGACTTCTTTCGTGAAATGGACTTTAAACCAATTTTATTGCCAGAGTCTGTCAGTGTCACATTTTTCTTTTCTATTTTATTTTTGAATATGGCAAGCAAAGCCGATGTCGACTATTCTGCCAATGTCTAAAGTGAATTGGAAAAGCAATGTGTATTGTTGTAGTAAAAAAATAATAATATAAATCTTTGATACAACTGTTGAACTTAATGTAGATCTTGTGGGGTTAGTACTGGACTGAAACAAACAAAAAGATAAAATTACGTAAATATTTTAATTTTAGATGGCTGAATGTCATTCTGCGGTATTGACATTACGACGCAATAATTATAATTCTGAGTCGGTAAAGCAGATTCTATCGAACAATGAGCAGAGTGACGGACATGATTATTTTAGATGTGACTATCTACACCAGAATCCGCTAACAGTGAATGACGTTCACTATTTTGTCAACATTGACTCTGGCGCTCCTTTTGTTCTCGCTTGGATAAAAATTGTACTCTCTATTATTACTTCGTTAACGGGTTCTTAATAAAGAAAAAAATACATTCTAGTCAATTCTTTTTTCAGGATTTAATTTTGTAGGTTTTATAATTATATGACATGATTAGCCTTTTTTACATCCATGAAATAGGTAAAAATGATTTCTTAATTTAATTGTTAATTTTTGCCATTATTGTAACTTACTGATAATCCCGCCTGGCCCAGCAGTCTGCACTCAATGGCACTGCGTGAAGTGGGTTGAACCTCATACGTCCCGTTAAACCCGTACACGGACAGCAGACGGAGCGGCCTGAGCTGTGTGCCCTCGAACCTGTTCAGATTTAGCTCCACCACCAGCACTGGACCTGTAAACACCACAAAATCACAATTTTAAACCTGGTAAGAAAAATATAGTAAAATGATTATTGTAGTCATAATTGTTTATTCTCAGGTAAGTACCTACGAAATTATTTTCCTATCTCTATCAAAAAACGAAAGCAATCAATGAATGCAAACATGATAAAATTACCAAATTCGTACGTATCAAAATACGTTAATTATTTATTTTAAGGGACTTCAAACATTGCAAACCTGAAAAAATTAATAAACACGTAATATTCGTGCAAATATGTTAGATTGTTCAATTAAACACCTTACTTCACTTGTGGTTACATAGAGAGCTCAAATACAGTCATTGTTTTTTTATATTCATCATTATGGAAGATCACGATATGCGCGAATACATTTTTAGATACAGGTCAGCGTTTAGCAATTCATTTTACAGCCTCATTCTCAATTCAACAACTAAGGAGACAAGACATACGTCAAAGAAACGCCCAGTCGAATTATTTATGAAGATATTCGTCAGCCTCCCCCGCTTAAGTCTACACGAGAACGGGAATTACGAATTATAAACGATAATATAGGAATTGGCAAATCTCCAGACGAAGAAAATATTTATTTTCTCCCTTTTGCAAACTGGGAGCTTCTTGTTAATATTGTAAGAGAAATGATTGCGACGAGACCAGCTAACACGACACGATTAAATATAAACAAACTAGCTACAATCTCTTTGGGCATAAAACTCATTTATATTTCTCTCGAATTGTAAATATAGTATTTCTCCCACGAGCGAGATTTACATTTGAATTGCAAAAGGTTGTGTTGATATTTTTGCTATTTATTTGAGAGCAATAAAAGTCAGTTATTGCGGTGGATGAGTTTTATAAACGAGTGTGCCGCAATATTTACATGTTCACAAGGGGCAAGCAATTTCTACAGAACTTTTGAATCCATGATCATTATGATTTGAAATAGTTCGCGACGATTCCACAAATGAATATAAAATAAACAAAAAGGCATATTAACACAACACACTTGGCTGTGCTGTGTTTAATATGGGCACCAAATATTATTTTAGTACTGCCTGTGGAGAAACCTAAATGTAGCAAAAAAAGATTCACAAAATCTTTTATAAAAAAGTTACTATACGACTGATAGTGATGATGTTATAAAGACTCTATGGCATGAACTATCGAAGTATGTCTTATGAAGACAAACTAGCCACATGTCAACGCAAAATGGAAAGAAGCATGTTGGGAATCAGACAATCAGACAAAATTTTAAACCAAGACATTAGAATAATTACTAAAGTGACTGTTATTGTTGAGGGAGTAAGGGCGCTAAAATGGAATTGGGTGAGTCATAATATGTCGGATAGCTAATGATAGATGGACCAAAGAATGGATTACAAGAGAAAGAACAAGCTCTAGGGGACGCGAAAGTTAACATATCATTGCGGATATACAAAGATTTCTGATATACATATATTGCGTTCAAAGGCAGCAGTCAGCGCAGCCGCAGCGGCAGCGGCAGCGTCAGTTAGGTCTATTTCCAGCACAATTTCCATCCACATTTATATTTTCATTTCCAGTGCTGTAAATGCAAAGAGCTCAATTTAACGGCAGACTTTCACCATCGTGAGTTTTCATGAAACTGATTGCGATTATAATTTGTGTTCTACAAAGTTATCCGTTACCGATGATTGAAGCATTTTTGTACATAATTATTCGTACACCAGTAGAAGCTTCATTCTAAAATTATATTGTTTTTTTCTGGAGAAAGAGACTATAGGAAAACTAAATGCCAAAAGAAAAGTTGCAGGACACACGGATTATACGATGAATGATAAGGTAAAAAGTAGTAATTCACTTCAAAACTACACGCCTCGCTACAAGATCTATCGGAAATCTCAAATCGTCTACTCTCTAAGCTTGAGTACATTTGCAGTTCTGTCACGAGCCTCTCAAGTTAGCACTTCAACTAGCGTGCTGATTGTATAAACCTTTAGTTTGGCTAGCGACCAGGCGAATGCACTCATCCGAAAAAGCGACACCATTACAGACATAAGTACAAACTTAATTTTTCTACCATGTCGCCAATATACAAACAACAGTTGCTTGAAAAACACAAGTCTCAGATTTATAAAATAGACGAGAGAGAAATTCATATTCACTGATGTACTCGTAAATGCAATTGAATTATTGATCTAAAACGTAATTTAAATAATAATGTTTACAATAGGTACCTGATCGTTAGAAGCCTCCGTTGTTACATTTCCTATTTAGTTTTTTTATGAAATCAATTTCCCGGCGTCCATTTAAAATCATATCACTAAACAGCATTAATAGCAATCATTGTATTAACAATAACTAACAAATTACGCTGTGTCGTGACCACAAATAAAATGAAAGATAATTTGACCATTTGAAAATCGAACACTCTCTATCCAGCCTGTTTTTTTTTCACACGAAGTAATTTTAGCCTTACATACTAATTCCATATTTTTGCCTCATTTCTGGTACAAGTAAAGCCTTGTTCACATTTTTGAATACGGCTGTCATTTCAGTAAAGTCGGTCAAAGTTTTTTTTTTTGCACAGAACTTTCCTCATCCACTAAATTCATCAAGCTATCAATAACAATCTTTTTCATTCGTTAGTCTAAAGAACTTTTCTTTATTTTAATACTTTTAATAACAACTTTTATTTTATTGGAGAGTAAAATTTAAAATTTACTTTTTAGTGGCCCAGCGTTAACGGCCTTGACTTACGGGTTGTAGTTTGTGGGTTCAAATTCATGCAGGCGCTTTACTTTGTGTTAATAATTTCATCATCACTGCTTTCAAAACGGTGAAGGAAAACATTGTGAGGCAACCAGCATGTCCTTGAATCAAAAAGACATGTGACATCTACCAACCCACACTGGGTCCGCGTGGTAGATTATACTATTATAGCCCACTCCCTCTCAAAGACAGGAGGGGTGTCCCAATAGTAGGAACATTATAGGCTGATTATAAATTTTGTTGGTGGAAATTCGGTTTGCCTAAAACTACCTCTTTAAGCAAGACTAGCCTTGTTTGCAGGTACATAGGCACACATTAGCCTTCCACTGAGGATAGTAAATGAGGAATAATTCGCTGAGCACTCAGCGCATACAATATTCAGTGAGTTGTGTGGTGTGGGCAAACACTGTCTTTAAATATGAGGCTTTAAGTGCGTTTACGGCTTACGGCATTTCATACAAACTTTCAAGTCTTAGTTTTTCGAAATGACCAAACCGATTTTAATAAAACTTCATACGCATAAGCAGGATATAAAAGTCCAAAAAGATAGTTAAAAATATTTTCGAAAAATAGTGTTACAGACAAATTAGACCGATTTTAAATTTTCCATAGAAACAGAAATTTCCAGTTATCTGTTTTTAAATAACACATTTTGACAATGTTCTTAACTAACTTTTTAGACATTTGTATCCTGCTTATGCGTATGGAGCTTCATTAAAATCGGTTCAGTCATTTCGAAAAGCAAGGGCTTGAAAGTTTGTATGAAATGCCGTACGTCGTAAACGCTCTTAAGTGTGCGGTCGGACAGCTGGCATAATTGCCCAGGGGTGCATCCGTTTAATTAATATAAGAACATAATATAGATATCGATACCCATCACGTCTGCGGAGTTTCACTGACTAATTTAAATCGACCCTGTATATTACATACTAATTCCATGCATATCATAAACATAAACGTTAAATATTATATTAAAAATATGGTGCAACCTTTTCAAATTTTGATACAATAAGATATTACTAAGTACTGCTCTCAAAAGTTGTAGAAATGCCATTAGGTTTATTTTTCAATTATTTGTCTTCAGTTTTTAGATGGCAATGGCACTTTTGTTTTGCTGAATTGGCCAGGATGATATTTACGTGGGTACGCACCACAGCAACCGATCTGCCGTTGTGTTGCGATGACGCACCGCCATGTTACGCCACAGATAATAAAGAAACACACATTCTTCACAATTATTGGACTTAAACATTGTAAAAAAAACGTTTTTATTGTTATAATTTTTTATGTTTCTAATTAATTATATTTTAAAACATTATTAAAACCCATCATTCAACTATAGGTACCTAGGTAATATCACTTTTATGTTGCGTAATTTAAATAATAATATTTTATTCGTTGACGGCAAGTAAAACCTATGAATTTAGAACTCATTGGTTGGTCATTGGTAATCTAATAGAAAAAAAAGTTATTTTAAAGCATTGTTTAGATAGGGAACGTGTTAGAGAATAGTACATTATTGCAAAGGCCGTGCAATAGGCAATTGCCATTTCCGCCAAGGCATTTATAGTGCTTTTCTCAAAAGAATGCAGGGAAAGTAAATTATTTATAAATTCCAGATTCAATTACGAACAACGATATTTTTTCACGCGCCAATGTGTTCATTTTTTTTCAGTTTACAGCTTTCTATTTGCAAGCCAGTTCCAAATTTAAATAAAACTTTTGATATGTTACTTCCTTGGTTGCCATGTTTCGGAGTAAAAGAGTATTTAATAACCCCAGCACGCCGATTCATACAACATTGCTGGAGTGTTGTAATGTTCCAAATTCGAAAAACGCTCCTGCAATGGATTTGATTTTCTTTGACCGTAAATTCGATACTTCACGTGTTCTTTCTTCGAAAATAATGACAACATTTCCATGCATGTTTGAGAAAAATAACTTACTCACTCTTCTGGGTAAGCTCACTCCATCGTCGACTTTGTCTCTGTCACCTCTGACCTAGACTAAGGTCAAGAGCAAACCCATCCAAAATAAAAAAATAAACTTTTCTAAGCAAGTGTATATTATAATCTGTCATTGGAGTAATATGTTTTATGTCATAATTATTAGATAGAGTAAATAAAGGATTATTTGATACGTTTCACAACATAATTATTTCACAGATTAATTGCACAAACGTTTACCAACAGGGTACCAACCCCTGCATACGTCATTCGAGCGCCAAAAAAGATTTTTGTAGCAGCGTAAATATTTGATAAGACTCAATATTTTTTTATATTATGTGGCAGTTTAGAAAGAAACTAAACCTTAAAGTGATAAAGTATGACGGAGTGTAGTCTATAGGACACATTCACAAACAAAAATAATGCCATACACCATCCTTTGAGTAGGGTACAGTGATGATGCTAAACTCAGACCCTTAATAACCCTTAGTAATAAATATGTGAGGTTTTCTGAAGAACCCTTGAAGGTACCTACTTTATGGGGTAATCAAAGAAATCTTCAAACGTCACGAGAGCTCGCACGGGAACTGCTGACACGAGATTCGGATTTACTTTATTTGCCGTTTCCTACATTTTAGGATCCCGAAGTAGTTGCTACGCTTTGATGCAAAAATAATAAGGGACTTGGTTCCAATTTCACTTGAGTAATATTGGTGATTACTTATGTTTTTTTTTTATATTTAAAGGAATAAGAAGTAACCGTGCGATGACTTTCTTTATCGTCGTTGTATCAATTTATAAGTTACTAATTCGTTAAAATTACCGATATGGATAACTTTCGAAGAAAAATCAACAAGTTTACCCATATCAATTTGCAATATTTCCTTAGGGAAATCGGTCCAATACCGCCTGAAAATTGGCTCTTCTAAACTGTTTCATGAAACTTCTCGTGTGAATTTGCAACATGCTATTTTGAGGATACGAATATGTGCCTGGGGAGTCCTGTTGTTCAGCACAGCATAAAGTATAAAAGACACAATATGTAAAAAAGCGTAAGTAGGTATTTATATTTTCCACAAAAAAATCATCGCTGTTATATCCGTGATCAACTAAGAATGAATCCAGAAAACTAGCTGATTGTTGCATAGTGTCTTCATGCCTAGCATAGGCGAGATAATACAATATGCTGATTACATGCGCACAACTTTCAACTGCTGCAACACATTAATATACTAATGCGGTTGTTATCGAACACAGAGTTTCTGTAAACCGAGTTTTCAAGTTTCAATAAAAAAAAGGTATATTATATATATATATATATATATAATTATATTTTATAAAAACTTTGCAAAGTAAGAAGGCCGAAGATTTCTTTTTTATAATCTGACGGCATGGTTGGCGCAGTTAGTTAAGCGATTGACTGCTGCGCTGCGTGTCGCGGGTTCGATTCCCGCACGGAACAAATATTTTTATAACCAACAAGTAGTTGTTTCGGGTCTGGCTGTTTGTGTATGTGAATTTAAATGTTTGTAAACGCACCCACAATACAGGAGAAAAACCTAGTGGCAACGTTTTAAAAAAAAAAAAAAATGTATCACGCTGGGTAGGGTTTTTGATATGCATTAAATAGGGCTGCTGCGATTCTTAAGTCACTCATTGCATTCGCCGCAGCTTTAAGACATAACTACACATAGTTTTTAAGCTATATTTATTAACACGAGTTTTTGTTGAATACTTTATATATGTTAGTTTGTAAGGTATATGTCTATGGGCCATTGTAGCCTGAAATAAATGTTTTATGATTATTTCCTTTATTTAATGGTGCTCACGATGCGAGCCGTATCGAGGAGTACCATAGTGGAATATGTGCAACATAACCGCATGGTAAGTACTATCTATCTCTTATTTATCACAAGAAACTCTTTATTCGACGCTTGCAATGTTGTCGCTATTGTGCTTATGGTGATTATTTTGAGAGAAACTAATTTCACAATTGATGAAGTCTACCGTGCTTATATTATGTACCTACTATCGTGCTTATAAGTTTTTTAATCGACACTGAGTTTTGCAAAGAAAGAGTGCCTATTATTGTGAAAGTATTTAATTTTTAGGGTTCCGCACCTCAAAAGGAAGAAAACGGAACCCTTATAGGATCACTCGTCTGTCTGTCTGTCACAGACAATTTACTCCAAATCGACTGGACCGATTAAGTTGAAACTTGGTACACATATGAATTTCCATGTGTGTTTCAAAGTAAACGAACGTGTAACGTAAATAAATGAATTTTGAGTTATGAGGGTCATTTTTGGGGTTACATTACAAGAAACAAAAAAGTTTTGCAAACTGTACCGTGTGACTTATCAAATGAAAGCGGGCTTGTTGTAAGAATTTGAGAAATATTTTTTAAATAAATAATATTAAAGTTATTTCAGAAAATAGATGCAAATTGACCGTTCCTCCCATAGATCTCCAAAACGACTGAGCCTAAAATGTTGAAAAAAATACAGAAAATAGTACTGACAATAGTTCGACATGAGGAATACAAGAATATGTCACGCTGCCTGCCTTGAAAACCATTAGTTCACTCTTTGTGACATTATATTTGAGCCCATGATTCACCGCATAACATTCGCATATACCGATCAGCCGCCTCAGAAGTCCGATCGATGGGCTCAGCAACACTATATCGTCAGCATAACTTATATTATTAATGCACACTCCGTCAACATGATATCCAACATTGGTGCTGCTGAGCTCAAGAATCAGCTGGTTCATGTATAGGTTGACAAGCCGGGGTGAGCTGAGCCCCCCACGCACTCCAACCGATACACGTCTGAGTGCGAGCGAACCCACGTCACGCTGTTACTTTGAATACTATAACAGTACTTAAATATTGACACTATCTCAGGTGATACAGTAGTTTCACGTTCTAGTTTACGCCATAAAACGTCGTAACATACTAGATTGAATTCCCTTGACAGATCCAGAAAACAGGCAAAAATATGAGTCTTCCTGTCTGTGTAGTATTGAACAGTCTGCTTGAGGCGCAAGATTGTATTCTCAGTTGGCAGCCCAGGTCTAAAACCAAACTGGGCATCATGTAACTTGAGGTGTTTGGCCAGTTGTTTATCAAGCAGACTATCCAAAACTTTTGCTATGACAGTGGCTAGAGAAATGGGCCTGTAATTAGAAATGTCAGAAGCATCCCTGATCTTATTTTTCACAATAGGCACTACCATTGTATACATTAGGTCGTCCGGTAAGTACCTACATGCTTACGCACATGTTAAAAAACAAAGCAAGCACACCGCATACCTCAGATGTTCGATGCTGAAGACATCATGACCCGGAGATTTACCCCTCTCCATTTTCTTTATAATGGCTGCAATTTCTTGTGCCGTAAAAACAGCAGTAAAATCTCCAGAATTGGTACCTGCACAGGTCTAATAAGAGGTGACTCAACTTGGAAATGACACCGGAATGCATTGGCTATGTCCGCCGGGGTCATGTACACCGCCACGCCCACAGGGGGACTCGACTTCGGATTCAAACTATTTGTTGATTTCCAAAATGATCCGAATTTCTTTTCAGTGTGATGTTTAGCTAAAATATCCATTTTTATCTGCTGTTGTGAATATTTCAAATTGGTCTTAAAGGTTTTTCTAGACTGACACATTTTATTGTAAACATAACCATTGGTAGGTTTACCATAAAACAACCATGGTTGGTAACACAGTCGAGACTCTCTGTGAGCGTACCGAACATATTTGTTCCAACCAGTAATGTATATCTTGCTATTATAACGCATTTGTTTACTTAAAGAAGATATAAGATAAGATATAATAATAATAATATCTGACACACCGCACGTTATACAGCACCTACTGTTCCCTCAAATTAAGTTCATACTGTTGTGAACAACCTCGTTGGTTAGACTTTATTTCATGATAATCTTTAGTGTATTGTAATAGTAGCTTGTAATAAATCGTGTTCTGACAGAATTATTATCTAGCAACCATACCGCAGTGCGGACACTCGAGAGACCCTTTTGTACAAAAATAATGCTCAAGCTATAATAAACTAGTTATTTTCTCACTATGTAAGCTCGTAATAATACTTGATTATTTATTTTTATAAGCTCTGACAGCAATTAAGAGATGAGGTAAATATTAATACTAATTGTTGTTGTAGGTGATAATTATTCCGAGACTATTACGAAAAATTATTTTCTTGAGTCTTAGAACTAGACTGAGCGAAGATTGTCCAGTTGGTAATTTCCAGTAGATTACTGTTGTTATGTTGTTCGCTTTGTCCCTACTATCGATAAATTAACTTGATGAGTCGGTCAACGAAAGGGTCCAGTGTAAGAATAAAACGTTTCACGGTTATGTGGAACTAGCTAGTGCTGTGAGTATTGGCAGGAGTCATTTGAATAGACAGGTTTTAACAGCCATGTGCCGTTTCTTTGACAGGGTCCTTAGGATATTTAGAATAAAAACAATAAAAAATTTGCTCACTCCAACTCAAAATCTACTTGAATTTGGGTGGTGATTTGAGTCAATATCCATAGAACAAAAATACAAGCATCAGGTTCCTTATAATTTTGCCCAATTAAGGGTCGGCTAATCGCCGTTGACCTTGGCCATAAAAATGCGCGTAGCGCTTACGCCGCGCCGCCCGCGCCGTTCAGTTTCATAGGGAATATTTATTTTTAGTAACAAAAATATAACTGTTAAAATAATATACCCTCGCCAGCTTTTTCTTTCTTTTTGTTAGTAATTTCTACATTACGTTTTATTTAAATAATCTCCAGTAATACATCTAAATAAAAACGTTACCTCATTCATGCCTTGGAACTTGTAGAATGGTCTGGCCACATGCAGAACACATATTTACTCCAAACGTTTGTCCAGGACTTCAAATACCAACATAAAAACATTTCAGAGTTCACCTGCTCTTTCTCATACCAACATGAAAACTTTATCGCATCAGGAAGAATACCACCAGGATTTTATAATATTAAAATAATAAAACTTTTGTTGCATGCACTTATTAACCTTTTAATGTTAGGTATAATCAACCAATAGTAAACTCTAAACTGTCCAAAAGAAACCGTAGTCCTGTCACCAGTCTATCACATTACCACAGAACCAAAGAACCTCCTTCTTTTTGGAAGTCGGTTATAAATGAGTTAAATGTATATGAACATATTGATCGATTGATTGACTTTTATTCACAGTGTCTGAAATTGGAGACTCTTTTTCTTCAGAAATTAAAATCTAATAAAAAAAATAGGAGTAATTAATTTTATGAATTACAATTTTATTGGTTGTGACACGTGCCCCCGCGTTGGTACGGCCCAAAATCATTCTCCTTTACTTTTGGCTTGATTCTCTAATTTCATAACACTTTTATTGAGTTAGACCCTTGTTGTAAAGAGCTAAGATAAATCCTACTTGCGTATAAATGCGTAGCCCTGGAACACTAGTTACAACATTTTTCAACAAACTAGAACTCAAGAAAGTACCGACTGACTCGGAATTTTAGCACAAATGTAGCAAAAATACGAGTTGGGTAAAGTGTGTAGTTATTCAATAAGTTATTTAATTTCTGTATTTTCTCTAAGATATAATAAGATACGCAAATGACTGGAAGCCGATTGGCCAATATTTATCAATATTTGTAGACAGTTGTGGTTCGTTTATGTTTACATTTGATTAATTTGTTTTCAAACAGTATCTTGAATTTCTATCGTATGTTATGAATACCGGTTACGCGCAAATAGTTTAATAAAGTTAACGTTCCTATTTAGCCTAACAGTATCGTGAATCTCCAAGAATTAATTTCGTAATAGGTACGAGAAAAAAAAGGTGGTTTTTCCGTCATCTTTTCCATAAAAGCTAACAGCTAGCTGAGCTTTTTATTTTTTTGTAATGTATTAAAATCTAATCTTTTTACATCAAATTATACAAAACATTTTATATTTTCTCGATCAATTACTTCTTTCTACAAGCAAACTGCAGCGGTAAACGTGTTGTTTTATTGATTTATTTTAGATTACTTTGTTTTTCCCAATGGTATGACATTGTAAATTGAGTTATAAAAAAAAACTGTAGCTACAACGAAATCTCACGCAGAATATAAAAAGAATTTCCATCTCTGGAAATTGAATCAAATCAACAATTTGTGGCTTCGCGTTCAAATTACCCGTCACCTGTTCGTTCCATTATTTAGTTTGCATTTTATGAAATCCGTCGCGAGACGTTTAAATGAATTATGTCTTTATTATTTGCCACCTCGACGTCTCCCCTCGGTATTTTGACTGTAACATGTTTATTTCGATAAACAGAGTCAAATTAAATTAGCTAGCGAAACTCCGTAGACGTGATGGGTATCGACTCAGATTATAGAAAGAAGCAGATAGACCGCGCGGAACAATAAAGTGAGGCACGTTTGTAGACATGTGTGCGTTACAGCCACGTGACAGCAGTATAAGAACAGGTGCTTCTATGTGTGTGTACGGTTGCTAGGATAATGAAAAAATTACCCATAATATTTCATTACATGAAATAAATAATTTATTGTCTCAGAAAAAATCAGAAAAGAGTTATACATAGATTGTTCTCAGGTGGAAAGAAGCCGATAAAATAGAAACAAAATTCCTAAAAAACAATGAAGGCTAAAAAATAATTTTGAAATACCGAGAGTGCAGCAAAGCTTAGGTCAGCCATCGAAATCGTTTACAGAATTTAGCGAAACAAGTAAAAGAAGGAAAACTTACTACGTTTTTATTAAGTCACTTTCTTGTTTGTCTGTCTGTCATTCCGGGTGGAATCTTGCAACTCTTTGAGCACTTCCCGATTAGATAACCGGCTGAAACTTTCAGGGTAGCTCACAACTTGATGACAATGCAATCTAAATCCATGTATTACCATGCAATGCCAATCTTACCTAAAAAAAAAACATAAAACATTCACGAATGACAGCCGGGACCAACAGCTTAAAGCACTTTCCGAGGCACGGAGGAGTATCGGTATGTAAAGATGGTCATCCATCCATGGACCAACCCCAGTAAGCGTAACTTAACCTGATCGATCGAACCTTTGCGGCTGTTATAACTTAGCCATAAGCCTAAGAATAATATACCTAAATTGTCTTGTAAAGGAAGCGAGAAGCGAGATATAGCAAAAATAACACGTTTCAGCGGTCTCCTAAACCAAAAATTTTCATTTTTTGCTTTTCTTTTTGTATTCTTTTATATCTGTCTGTCTGTCCTTCTTCATAGACATTAAATTATTCATTTATTGCTGATTTCATGATAGTTAAAAGCAATAAAATAATAATTTAGGTTATGTTTTCGTGTTTCTGAACCTCTTGATCAATGTATTTGATTAAGTGGAACCGCTTTAGGAAACCGCTAATACGTGTTATTTTTGCTCTATCTCGCTTCCTTTACAAGATATAGCGGTTTTTATGTTTTTGTTTAGGTAAGGTCGGCATTGCATGCTAATAAATGGATTTAGAAGGCATGTCATCGAGTTGTGAGCTACCCTAAAAGTTTCAGCCGAATAGCTAATCGGGAAGTGCTCGAAATTTGAGTTGCAAGATTCCACCCGGAACAACAGACAGACAGACAAACAAGAAAGTGACTAAAAACGTGGTAATATAATCATATTCCTCTTATCAAGCCCTTTTATTTACTACATCACAAATGTAACGCATTTTATAAGTGTTTTTTTTCTTTTTTCTTAAATCAGTTTTTTTTATTAACAGTATACTTACGTCAAATTAACAACACCCATAATCAACATATCGCAAATGTATCGTGGTAATAAACGATACATTTGCGATATATTTTTATTTTGAGACACCAACATTTTATTGTTTTTGGTAGCTATATTTTCTTTATCGTGACGTCATATAGCCCATGATATAGCAAATCGACTTATGTAAGTAATAAGTATTATAAAATCCATTAAGTAGTTACACTTACGCAGACATACATACATACGTATTTATTTATAATTATACTTACATACCAACCAGAAAAGGCGATAAATAAAACACTATTAACGAAATAAATATCTTTGTAAATCGATACTCCTGTATCCTATACTTATTTCCTAACTTAGTGGTAAGTGTTTCAATATAAACTAGCAAGACCGAATAATTTTTGTTAAGGTTTTATGTTTCAAGATGTCACTAACAATAAACACGTACACACGGCTACACATCAAGCTATACATTTCCAGTTTACGCTGATCTCGCACTGTACGGAAATCCTATACAATGCGAGATCAGCTTATACTGGAAATGTATAGCTTGATGTGTACCCGTGTGTACAATAAATCCAAATAGACGAATAATCATTATATACCTATGAAAGATACTCCATCTTCTTTCTTTTGTTTTTAGGAACAGTTTTTACAATGTTTACTCGTAAAAATACAAGACAGCACTATTCTGCAATTATCTGTTAGAGCCCGTGGCGTATTAACAATGCGATGCTTCGTGCTATACTGACTCGAGATTGTATTCGCTTTTGAATTTATATTTGGTTTGTTGGCCGCACTCTCGGAGTTCCGGTGGTCTATCTGCTTCTTTCTATAATCTGAGGGTATCGATATCTAAACATGATAAAATATAGAAGAAATAATTTTTATTGTGGATGATATTTTTCTGGGGTCATCGACCGGTGTTAGTGTAATCACTTGAAATATCCGTTTAAAAAATCAGTTTTTTTTTTGGTGTTAACTTAGACGACGGTGCCGATACCTAAACACGATAAGACGAAAGTAACAGATTTTCTCAATCCAAACCTACTTCAAGTAATAACACTACCAGCTGTCATTGAACCCAAAAAAAAAACTTCAAATATTTTATTTTTTTATTTTATTGAGTTTAGATATCGATACCCATCACGTCTACAGAGTTTCGGTAGTTTAATTTGACCCTGTATATCTTTATAATCTTTATTTACACACTTCAAAGTCACAAACATCTGTGTAGACCCGGCTCTTGTACTAGGAGTTCCTGTAACACAAGAGCTAGAAGAAGATGTCATGCTTTCACTTCCCTTGAAAGAAGTGGATGAGAGCTCTCAATTTTGAATCTTGCATATTTAGTTGGCACATCACCAGTTTTACAGCGTATCTTATCTAAGCCACGCATGTAGATGCGTGGCCACATTTTATCCATTAATTTCAAAGCCAATTATTGTTATTGTGTATTAAAGTCCAGTCAAGTTTTTAGATCCTATTAGCATAGTTAGTTACGCTCGATGTATTGTATAACGCTGCAGGAAACTTGTAACTTTCTAGCAAATAAAGTGTCTTCTGGAACTGGAAAAACGTTAACAATGTTTATAACTTTTTAGAAGCCGTGGGTGCTGGCTGGCTGTGTGACTCGCCGCTCGAAAACTTGAGGAAGTGATGATGATGACGTCACGCTGAAGTAGTTGCACGAAGGCTGCGCTGACGATCATACTCGGGGTCACCAGTTTAGAGGCATGGGGAACAGGGTGTAAAGTTCAATCATCCTCTTTATAGAAAAGGGAGGATCCTCCGACCAGACGGGTGTTGTGTCTGGTGGGCAACTGCCCGACGGTTAATGTCGGGATGTTGTATATATGCTAGTTGCAAGGTAAACTCTGCTTGTGCGATGCAGGATTTTGCGTGACGTCAGTGTGACGCGTAGTTCGCATGTGGCGATGTTGATGCCGCTAAAACTTAATACATTATCGGATAATAAATTACGATGGCGTCGAATAAAAGGCACTAAAGTCAACGCCATGAGACGAGATAAATTTCATACTTTGGGATTTAAAACTTTAACTGAAATTGCGTATGGTTCAGTTTCCATTGCAACTAAAATTATTTTATGACGTTTAGCGATAATTTCTTCATTCATAAATCAACTTAGATATCTTGAGTTTAAAGTTAATAGTTGTATAATTTGCAATTTTATGTATTTATAGCTTCTCATGACGGTTACTTTAATAATGGTGAGCCTCACAAATTTCCGGCTGCCATGTTGGTGATAAAGGCGTCGTGAAAATATTGCAAATTAATCCCTTTGACAAGAAACTATAACAAAATGAAACCCTTATAGGAACTGATAACTTCCAATTCTTCGAGCGAGAGACTCTTTGATGATACAAATCCGGTAAAAATTTAGTTTGTTTCAATTAGGCATCAAATTTTTTCACAGAACGAGCGATGAATACCAAATTCACCGAAACATCGGTAAGCCGAAACTCGTTTAGTAATCTTTAAGCATAATGTTAACTTAGCCTACATGCGCCGATTTCAGAACATTACGGATTGAAAAAAAGCAACGCGTTTCATGCTGAAGTTCGTAAGTTTAACTTTTTTATTTCTTTTCTTGTTACAGCGCCTTTCTCTTTTTGACTGGGAAATACATACGTCGTATTTTAAACGCTGAACCCAAAAACAGGTTGTTACACTTTTTAAACAATAAGTAACTACCTAATGGATACTATTTAACTTTCCGCGGGATGGATTTTTATACCTCGGTGAATATTTTTGTTATTAAGTAACTCTATTTATAGCTGTTTTGTAATAGCTGTAACCCGCGCTTCTGATGTTAAGGTTTAAAGCACACCTCCGCCGCGAAACCATAGCAGCGAAACCGCAGGAGTTCAAATTTACTGGTTCGCGTCATGTTCCGCTACTCGCATCCGATTCGAGTAGCGGAACATGACGCGAGTCAGCACAATTGAATTACTGCGGTTGCGCTGCTATGGTTTCGCGGTGGAGGTGTGCTACCAGCGTTAGGCCATAGATACCACAAGGGCGGGACGGCTGCGCAGGTGGCTGCGCAGAAAGCGCTCCGTCCAGAACGGAGGTGCTCGGCGCCAGGTGTGCTGGTGGTCGCGTGAGCTGACCGCTTTACGCGAGGCGTGCATTGCTGCGCACCACCGATACTCCAGGCACCGCAGGCTCCGTATCCGCCCTCCGGATACGGACGCCATTCAGGCGGAGCTGTATGACGGGTACAGAGCGGCGAAGACCGCCCTCCGAGCGGAGATCGAACGGGTTAGAGGTCTGGCCCGCGAGGAGTCGCTGGAGACTCTGAACAGAGACCCGTGGGGACGCCCCTACAAATGGGTGCGAGATAAGCTTCGCCCATGGGCTCCCCCACTGACGCAGAGTCTCCGACCCCAGCTCGTGGAGGACGTGGTGAGCGTTCTGTTCCCTTCGCGAGGGGAACATACTCCCCCGCCCATGGCTCCGCCTCCTGCGGTGCCCGATGCGGACCACACCATTGACGACGACGACGATACTCCGGAGGTGACCGAGGTAGATTTGAGAGTGGCGGTACGTAGGCTGAATGCCGAAAATACCGCCCCGGGACCGGACGGCTTACCTGGAAAAGCCTGGGTTCTGGCCTTGGAGGCTCTCGGGCCTCGACTAAGGGGGCTCCTAAGCGCATGCTTGGATAGGGGCCAGTTCCCACTTCGTTGGAAGACGGGGAAACTGGTCCTCATTAAGAAGCCAGGGCACCCGGCGGTCTCTCCGTCCGCTTACCGGCCCATTGTGCTGCTCGACGAGGTGGGCAAGCTCTTTGAAAGAGTAATTGCAGACCGCCTTGTCGGGCGGCTGGTGCGGGTGGGGCCGGATTTGGCGGAGAGCCAGTTTGGTTTCCGCAAGGGGCGCTCTACGGTGGACGCCATCATGCGCGTTCGAGCCCTCACGACGGGGGATGCTGTTGCCCGGGGTGGGGTCGTCTTGGCGGTGTCTCTTGACATCGCCAATGCCTTCAATACTCTGCCCTGGAGTTGCATTAGGGAGGCACTCCGATATCACCGGATGCCGACCTACCTCTGTCGAGTGGTCGAGGCCTATTTGACGGACAGGGCCGTCATCTACCCCGGTCACCACGGAGAGTGGAACCGGCGAGAGATGTCGTGCGGTGTCCCACAGGGATCGGTCCTGGGGCCGCATCTGTGGGACATCGGTTACGACTGGGTGCTGCGCGCCGACCTCCCTAGCGGCGTCAGCGTAGTCTGCTACGCTGATGACACGCTGGTTCTGGCGCAGGGGAGGTCGCATCAGGCGGCGGCCGAACTGGCGGCACGTGGGGTTGCGACAATCGTCGATAGGATCCGGCAATTGGAACTCGAGGTGGCCTTGCACAAGTCCGAGGCCATGTGTTTTTATGGTCTTCGGAACTCGCCACTGTCGGGTTCCCAGATAATGGCAGGAGGGATTCACATCGGCGTCGAGTCGACGATGAAGTACCTGGGACTCGTCCTCGACAGCCGGTGGAACTTCGTAGAGCATTTTCGACGTTTGGCTCCCAGACTGGAGCGGGCCGGGGCTGCCTTAAAGCGGCTCCTGCCCAATCGGGGGGGTCCAAACGCCTCCTGCCGGAGGCTCTACGCGGGGGTCGTGCGGTCCATGGCCCTTTACGGGGCACCGGTGTGGGCGCGTTCTATAAGGCTGCGACCAGCCCAGCGATTGAACGCGTCCCAAAGGTTCATGGCCATCAGGCTGGTCCGAGGATACCGCACGGTCTCCCGTGAGGCGGCGAGCCTCCTTGCCGGTCTACCGCCATGGGATCTGGAGGCAAAAGTCCTCGCACACGTCTGGAAGTGGCGCGAGGAGGCGAAACGCCGGGATGAAACTCCGCTACCGCGAGAAATCACGGCACAGCGGACAGAGCTCCGGCGGGATCTTATGGCGGCATGGAGAGTGCGATCGTCGCAACCCAGCGCTGGGCACGCCACAATTGTGGCGATAAGTCCCCTCTTTGAGGAGTGGCTAGAGAGGCACCACGGCGTCCTCACCTTCCGCCTGACGCAGGTCCTCACCGGACATGGTTGTTTCGGGAGGTTCCTGTTCAGGATAAAGCGGGAGGAAACGCCCGGGTGTCACCACTGTGTGGATCGCCCGGAGGACACGGTGGAGCATACGGTGGAGGTCTGCCCAGCTTGGGCGGAGCACCGCCGTGTCCTCACGGAGGCGATCGGCGGCGGCGATCTGTCGCGTCCGGCCCTGGTGCAGGCCATGGTTCGGAGCGAGAGAGCATGGGAGGCCGTCACCTCCTTCTGCGAATTAGTAATGCTTGCGAAGGAGGAGGCGGAACGCGTGAGGGAGAGGCAAGGTTCGCACCCTCGCACCCCTAGTCGCCGCAGGAGACGCCCCGGGCGTCGGGAGTCGCAAGCCGATTTCCGGCCACCGTAGGCGTGGGCCTGCGGACGGTGAGCGATGGGTAGCTCACCATCCGATAACGGCCAGGCCTGGGTCGACGGCGCGTCGTATTCCACGCGCGCCTCAAAGAGTTGTCAGCACCAACTGACGGGGTCCGCTAGGGCCAATGCCTGCCAGGGTTGCGAGTTTGGCCGAAAGGGATATCGTGGCCCTGGCACACAGGCAAATGAAGGAATACGGGTGGGTTTTAGTCAGTAAAAGTCTGACACGCCCTCCCGCTCCGCCCAGAGCGGGAGAAGTTATTTGATAATTTCCCACCCAAAAAAAAAAAAAAAAAGGCCATAGATACCACAATTTGTTTTTACTCGACTAATAGAATTTAAGATGTAAACTGAATAGATATTAAATTAATCAATAATATTATGTTTTTAATAGAAGAAATATGAACCTATACTAATATTATAAAGAGAAAAGATTACCCTACGCTTAGTTTATTCGTTACCTACACATTTTGCCGTATTTTGTTATTTCTTGTATGTCAAAAACAATAGTTTGTCATAATATAATAAATAAAAAGATCGCAATCATTAGTTTTCGGAAACTATCTTTTAAATGGTACGGAGAGATTGTTGAACTTTGTAGGCGAAGAGATACGAAATCCACGCGGATGAAGTCGCAGGCGAAGTACTAGTTAATAATATATTATCTCTTGCCCGTAGTAACGGATTTTGAAGTTATCTTTCAATTTCAAAGTTAATTTACTTATATCACCAAACACCATAGTACACCTCCGAGAACGCTTGGCAAATATTATCTTACGTAATAGCCACTCTCGAGAAACGATAAGCAATCAATCCGTGGAGCTTAGTAAAAGCTCATACGGACAAATCGATTACATTCAGAGGAACACGCATTTGTCATAAAATTACGATTGCCTTTAGCACTCTGTTGAACAACTCTCTTTGACGTGTCGGAATACAACGGTCACCTTGGTCGGTTAGTCTCCATTATTGTCACAAAAACATAATACTAATTGGGAGATTCTTTGTGTATATATTATAGTTATTGTCAAGTTATTCTGAAAACAGATTCATTTCAATGTTTTGCGGTTATCATTGTATATTTGGAATCCTAAGTAAGTTAATAAACATGATTGATACTAATTGTTCGAGTGTTTGGCTAAAATATTTTAATTTATTGTCATATTATAATATGTTAAAACTATTTGTTTTACATTCTTAATTTCAATATAAATATTATTATTTAAAGATCAATCAACAATCAACTCAGCCTATAGCTGCTAAAGATGCTTTACTAAAATGATTATCGATATTGTTATCAAATTCGATACTAAGAAAACACCTACCTACCTTGTTCAATTTTGCTTTTGAAAACTTTTTCAAATACTTAGCTGGCTCAAACCTCTGGAAAAAACGAAAAAAAAGAAAGACGGCTTCTAGAAGATGCTAGACGCTGTGCACAAGCGGGTTGTGGTGGGAGCGGTTAGAAGCATTCAGAAATAGGTTCTCGTTGTAGGTTTACTTTCTAAAATAACAAAACGGCGTTAGAAACGTTTGTTTGTAAACACGTAACGTTGTTTTTTTTTTTTGTATTTTTAATTTCCCAGTTATTTTAGATAAAATAGAGTACATTACTGCAGCGGCATGCAATAGGGGCATTGATGGACGAACGTGAAAATGTGGGCCGAGGGGAAGCCGAGGCACACATACCTACATGAGTACATCAATGCCTGGTTGCGGGCAAGGTGTGTATAGTGGTTTTCTCAAATTATGCGCGGAAATTAAAAAAAAGTAAATTATTTATAAATTCCAGATTCAATAACGAACAACGATAATTTTTCACGCGCCAATTGTGTTCATTTGTTTTATTTTTTTGCACTTTGCACAGCTTTCTATTTGAAAGCCAGTTCGAAATTTAAATAAAACCAAGTTACCTCCGTGGTTGCCATGTTTCAGAGTAAAAGAACGTTCCATTTTTAAATTATACGATAGATATGAGTTTACTATGTAATTTATTTGACCGCTAAACCACGACACATAATTATGGATTTTCATACAACTTTTGGTGGCCGCTGCTCGCATGTAGTTGGCCAGTACAGCAATTTCGATTTATCTCGAAGAAGGTTGTCAAAATAATGCTCGAATTTCCAAGCATGTTTGAGAAAAATAATTTTCTTAGATGTGTCAGACCATCTGGCGGTTGGTAAGCCAAAGTTGGTGTCGGTAAAAATGTAACGTGTCAAACATGGCTATTATGTCATTTTGCTATATTATGCTGTGGTCTCACGGCCCACATTCTCAAAAAACAAACCGCGCCAGGCCAGGCCCGTGGCAACCATCACATCCGATGATGCCTGCGGTGGCCTGTCGTCGCCTGTCCGATGCGTTGGAAATGTCGCAGAAAAAAGCGTGTTAAAAAGAAATACAATAGATACAAATTAATTACATCGTAAAAACACAATTTGCAGTAAATTATAATAACGAATGAATGGAACTCGTGGAATTGGTGAATTTAGATAAAAACATGAAATATACGAGAAAAGGTACAAACATAATTGCTTGTTCACGGAAATTAAAAAGGTTTCCTCACTATATTCTCATTATCCCTGGTTGTGTTAGTTTGCAACAATATTTACAAGCTTTTTTATTTAACCCAGATTTCCAACATTTTGTCGTACAAATTCTTGTGGAAGGCAAATACAAACTATAAAGCTGTCCAATAAGCCACTTTAGATTTTCATATCATGCTACGCTTTTCATTTATAATTACCCTCAATTCCTATTTCTTTCTATTTATTCTGGCAGTAACATGTTATAAGCAGGGCTCGGAAACCTGTTAATTTTATATGAATGAATTCTTGATTTGCCAGCTAAGTAACCTTAACCGTTATTATACAGGTTTTCGAACATATTTCGTTAATTATTTAATATTTTGTTACAAAATCAATGCTGAACTTAATGTAATGAAGCAATCTTTGAAGCTATAATATCAATTGTATCAAAAATAATTAGTGTCTTCGGAAATAAAAATTAACCGGTTTCAAGCCCTGGTTATAAGTTTCTCTTATCTTAAATGTTTTTCATTTAAGACCCGTGTGACTGTGAGTGTGAAGATTGAGACTGTATTTATAAGGAAGATAAATATAAAAAGATAAACGAACTATTATTATTTCGAGCTAACATTTTGCACAACTAATACTAATCTGTTAAAAGCAGGAAGGATATTCACACAATGTTTATTGATTACAAAAAGTTTTCGATTCAGTTCCGCACAGCTGGTTGTTACACGTCCTAAATCTGTATAAAATTCACCCAACACTGAAACTATTCTTAGAAACTTCCATGCAGAATTGGCAAACAGTTCTTAAAATTAATTCATCCTCCTCAACAGTAGCTACTGAACCAATCCGTATAAAACGTGGAATTTTTCAAGGAGACGCCCTAAGTCCTCTGTGGTTTTTGGTGGCATGGCACTCGAATCTACTTTCACACCTGCTTGATAAAATAGACGCTGGATTCACCCTGGCAAACAATGATACACAATACACACTTACACACCTTATGTACATGGATGACATAAAGTTATACGCAGCTGACAAAAAAGCTCTTTTTCAATTAGCTGACACAACACAACAATTTTCTGTCGATATTTGCATGTCGTTCGGAGTAGATAAGTGCAAAATCTTATCAATTTTAAAAGGAAAAATCCAAAATAATAGTTACACACTCGCATCAGGTGAATCGATCGAGCCAATGGATGAACAGAGTACATACAAATACCTAGGTTTTAAACAGTCCAGGCAGATACAACAAAAGATGTCAAAACAAGAACTGCAAAAAAAAATCTCACACCGCCTCAACCTTATCTTAAAAAGCAACCTTAACTCTAGAAACACAATTAAAGCCATCAACACATTTGCAATACCTATTCTCACATACTCTTTCGGAATTATACGATGGTCAAAGACTGATATCAAAAAAATACAGCGCACTGTCAATACACTTCTAACCAAACATAGAAAACACCTCCAAAATCATGCATACAACGACTTACACTGCCACGCCAAGAAGGAGGAAGAGGATTAATAGACATACACAATTTACACAACAAACAAATCCTTTCACTCAGATCGTATTTTCATAACAAATCAGAACATTCATCACTACACAAACATGTAACAGAAGCAGATAAAAAACTTACACCACTCAACTTTTTTGTTTTGCATATTTTATAATAATATTAGCTTTTCGCACTTCTCCTCACGTATTAATATAATACTGATAATTAAATGTACCTAATATTAACAATATTTAATACAGTTATTGGAAAAAACTTGTCACACTAACATTATTACTTGTCAGAAATATAAAAACTCGGACAAGGAGATGTCCAACCACGCACAATGGTTTCATAGTTGGAATGAATATTTTACGCATGCACAGGATCGACTTTATCAACCGCAATAGTACATTTTGATACAAGTGGAGAATGTTTGTTATTGCATTCGAGGCGGATTTAACACCCGAGCCGTAGGCGAGGTTGTTTTTGAGCCGAAAACTGCAATAACAAATGTCCACGTGTATCAAACAACGTTTTTCAATACACTTTTGAAGAAATAAAATAAAATAACGAAAAATATTTTTGTCATGAATTATTAGGAAACTATCAATGAAACTATGATTTAATTTGCTTTTTTTTGCGCGCTACACCTTCGCAGGTTAAATGAGAGGCAAAGGTATAAAGCCGAATAAACAGCCTAATATGAAAAATAGAAAATACAAATATTTTTGAGTTTAGAACACAAATAAATGTTAATTTGTTCATAAACGTTTTTTTTTTGTAATAATCATGGTATTCTATATATAAACATTAATTCCAAAAATATTAACGCCGTAAAGACGCAACTTTGCCGAGATTTAAAAAAGTATTAACCTCCGAATAAAGAGAGCAGTCTCTGGCGCGAGACGGTAAAGGCATTGAACCATTTTGTACCAAGTATAGGTATAACTTATCTGTGGCAATTTTTATTCCCGCACATGTGTTGGAAAATAAAAAATCGCACGCGTGTGAAATACATTGCATTGTGAACGTAATCGTAGTGCGATATGAACCAATTTTCGAGGAAGTGTATTGAAAAAATATTTTTGTTATTTCATAGGTGTCGTGTGGTGCCGGACGTAAAGAATACCTATTTCTTCCCGTGGGTGTCGTAAAAGGTGACTAAGGGACTTAGTAGAGAGTGGGCAGCATCGTTCTCTAATTTTTAACACCATCAATTGTCCAACAATACAACACAAGCCACGTGTACCTATAACAATAAAGGTTTTATTAATAGCAAGCATAAAGGTCGATCCGCAATAAATAAAAAGCTATTTTAACAATTTATCAAGGTATACAATAAAACCTAATTGGGGATAGACGTGATAGAAACAATTTAGATTCTGTAACTAACTTACGATTCATCTTCCATTGTATGTATCGACTTTACAACTATTGGAATAAGGGGGAATATTCGGTGTATATAGACCAGGAAGGTCGTTTTTAGGGTTCCGAACCAAAATGGTAAAAAGGAACCCTTATGGTGAGACTAAGTCTGTCTGTCTGTCACACCTCGATATCTCAAGAACTACTAATGCTATCAAATTGAAATTTAAAATGGTTTTAGATGACGTTTGCCCAACTATTTTGCAAATAAGAAAAAAAATATAGCTTTTTTGCAAAATGGACTGAAAGAGGGTCTTGAAAAATTGAAGTGGGGCTACTAAGGCATGTAGAATATCATATGAAAGAACGCTGTTTGCACATTCCCAAAAAAAATAGTTTTTTTTTGGGCAGCATTGTTTCCGACTTGTGATGAAAAATGTAAAAAAAAATACCGTTCCCCCCCTTATCTCCGAAGTTTGCAAAGATAAAAATCTGAAATTATTCTATATGATAGAAGCCTAAGTAAAGATTACAGGCAAAATAAAACGATGTCTCTAAATAGAACAGTTTTTCAGAAATCATCAGCATCATATATTCGTACGGAACCCTCGGTGCGTTAGTCCGACTCGCTCTTGACCGGTTTTTTTAATGGCAAAGATACTTTTGTCTTATTTCAGTTTCTGTGTCAGGAAATAAAGCGTGTTTACGATGGTCGCCCGAGGACAACGTACTGGCCAATAAATGGATGTCAGATGACAATAAACTAAACAAATAACTCCCTCGGTCGTAACTACTTAACCGGACTATCCTGGGGCTTTTTTTTGTTCCCGGGGTGGAAAATCCTTATGGATGTCCTCGAAGAATCTGTTAGACTCTTACTGACTAACAACCACCCCCGTGACGAGTTATCTATAGTCTGCCCTCTGGCGACGCGCGGTGCGCCTGCTGCGGGTGAGCGGAAGAGATCTCGCGATCCCTTTCCGCAGCCTCTTTCTGCGACATGACTGTTTCGCAGAAGGATACCACCGCGTCCCAGGACACCTTGCTGCCGTCCAGCGAGTCGAGGTAATCGAGATACACAAAAAAACTTTTTTTTTTTTTTTTTTAATTTTACCACTTTGTCAGCGTGATTCCCTATGTAGGTATACCCATGCCAAATAATACAGCTTTCTAGTACTAAGAGTCTCTGAGCTAAACCGGAGACAGATAAACAGACGGATATGGCGAAACTAAAACTCACCTTAAAAACTGAAAGTCAACATACCAAAAAACAGTACAGTAATGGTTTTCATCGCCCGAATACTGTGCAAAGGGAATCTTTCTAGATTCTCTTTGACTGTTGAAACTAGTATATTTTATAATAAGTAGGTACACAAATTCCGGGACCATACACGTATTTGAGCAATAAATTACTAAACTTTGTTGCTGCAGTGGCTCCTCTCCTCCTCTTGAATAAATTTCACATTTATTCCGGATGCGTCCTCGATGCCGACACTTCAGCGCAATGAAAGTGAAACTCGCGTTTTGATTAATTGTTGTGACGCCTGTCAGCGGACAAAAAAAAGAGAAGTGTTAAGCTAATGATAGTTTTTATTTTTTTTTATTTGACTAAACTAGGCTTCATTGCCTTCATTACAGCGGTAGCGTTGTATACAACATGTCCCGGAATTAATGCACAACCTTTTAAGGCATCATTGTACTCGAAACGAAAAATCGGCTGTTCCATAGATTTAAACTAGTTATGAGAACATAAATGTAGGAACAGCTGATATTTTTTTCGCGATTTCAGGTTTAGTCCCATAGTAAAAGTGGTTCATAATGATGAGTACAATGACCCCTTAAGAGGGTGTGCGTTAATTCTGGGACATTTTGTATAGTTAGTTAAAAGCGCCGAACAGACGTGCAGCCAAGCGACCAAATTGAATTGTTTAGGACCCTTATCTATCTTTGTAAATAACAGTCTAATTTTTTCACCAGACACGGACAGACCCACATTTAAAATGATGTACCTAACTACTGCTCCAGAGTGGGAGATCTTAAAAATAAAATCAGACCAAGTTTATCATCACTCATTGTCTGAAAAAAAATAAAACCTTTTTCATGACTTTTTAAGCGAATTTTGCCGAGATAAGTGCACTTGCTTTTTTTTTATAAATGACTCGCTTTTCTGAGAGGCTTTCTTAAAATGCAGAACCATTGTCTTTTCACACTTGCTACTTTTCGGAAGAGTGCGCTGAAGGCTAAAGATAACAGTCATCTATTTTCTTGCTCTTATTTTTTTTGTGAATAATTTAGGTAAGAGGTAACATGAATACAAATCATTTCCTACACTCCACTTCACGTCGCGTCGACTCCGCCTCCATCAGTAAAATTGGCTGTTAAAACTTGTTACAATTATAATGACAAACGTCCTTGACTCGAGAGTTTTAGTGGCGGACGTAGTATTATCTGATTATTTTATCTGTGGCGGAGGTGAAGAAACATCTGCAGAACTCGCGGTACCAAACCTACTTTAACATTTATAAAAAGCAGCACGCAACATGGTTTACTAAGAATTACATGTTCTCATAATATGTAATTTCAAGCAGCGCGCTCACTAATAGGATCGCTGAACATGTCACAAAAATCCTCGACTCACTTTTAGTTATAAGGTAAAAATTTGAGGAACCTCAATGCACTCTTTGCGTCTAAGAATACCATTTTGGAGTTCGTTTAGGCGGCTTTTGACAAGGCGCCCTGAGTTTAGTATGAGTCGACGATGTTCCTTCAAACGGCCCATAGAATATCGGCTCAACGCTGGTTTAAATGTCGGTTGCTTTTGGTTCACAAATTAGCTTGTAAAGAAGGGATTTAAAATAGTGTCAGCCATTTTAGAAAAAAAGTATTGAAATACCTCAACAGGCACTTTCATACTGTGTGGTAATAAAGTGTCCCCGAGGGTATTAAACACTGTTTTAGTATCATAAGTCTTGAGTTGAGTTATAAAATTACTGACAAATGCTTGCACTGACTGGACAGGTCCACTCAAATTTGTGTGGACACGGGTCTACATGGTCCTCACATGATCTGACCAAGATTATGTCTGGACTTTAAAATAGACTTTGAGCCCTGAGTTTATTTCGCCATTTCTTCTCAGGGGTAGTCAGATAGGAAATGTTGACTCCATCTAGCTTATTAGGGTTCCGTACCCAAAGGGTAAATCGGGAACCCTATTACTAAGTCACCGCCGTCTGTCTGTCTGTCTGTCCGTCTGTCACCAGGCTGTATCTGAACCGTGATAGACAGTTGAAATTTTCACAGATAATGTGTTTCTGTAGCCGCTATAACAAATACTAAAAAACAGAATAAAATAAATATTTAAGGGGGCTTCCATACAACAAATGTGATTTTTTTGCTCGTTTTTGCTCGATATTGATAACGGCAACAAGTAGACGCTTAAAATATTCACATAATCTTTAGTTATATATTCACTTTAAAAATAAATGATTAAATTAAAATAAAACAAATATTTAAGGGAGGCGCCCATACAACAAACGTGAATTTTTTGCCGTTTTTATAGATAATGGTACGGAACCCTTCGTGCACGAGTCCGACTCGCACTTGGCCGGTTTTTGTTTATATTTGTTTAATATGACGTGTAAAAGTGATTCCGATATCCTATTTACAGAACAAATAATTTCATTTCATTTCATACCCTCTTGACATTTTGTCCTGTGACCATAAACGGGCTGAGAATATTATCCAGCCCATCTGAATAAATTAGAGCAATAAACTGAACAGACCTACATAAAGATTACATTATTTTAGTACTTTAACATATTATGCAATATCTTTACTGTAACACGGGTACTGTGTGGGTTATCCTTTATTTCTAGTTGGTCCTTCTTCATAGTTTTATGAAGATCGTTAAGTACAGTAAATTTTGTCTCTAAACGCAGATTTTGATCACACCAACATTTACTCAGTTACCACACTAATAAAGTTTGAAATTGCAAGACTCTTAGCGTAGAAAATCAAAATTGTAGATAATGTTTACTTCTTATGGCATTACTTTGAGTGAAATATTCATTACTTACTACGAGTAGTACATAATTGTTATAAATTGAGTTGCTATTTTATTGGTCGCTATTAAATTCTCTAAAGTGCAGTAACGTGTCAAACCTCGCCGACTTTGCTTAATACCCAATAAAGGCTCATGCAGATTGGCCTGATATCACTGGTGCGACAGGCAGCGTGACGCGTGTCGTGCCTGTGACATCGCGCCAGTCTGCATGAGCCTTAAATAAATTAATATCATCATACAACCCAATTTCGTCTGCAATTATAAAAGCGATAGGGCTCAGAAAAGGTGGACCTTTGTGCCTAAGTACCTATTACTGAAATAATCTCTAAATTAGCCGGGTGGTCTGTTTATGATGGACCGCTTTATTTGTCAAGTTGGGAGTAGTATTCAGTTTTGGGTCTGATTTCGCTGGCCTCATTAAGCATATATAAGTCTACTGAATAGCAAAATCTAATTAGAGCAATGAGATAGGACCTTTTCTTAATTAACTTTTCTATTAGGAGCAAAGAAATGAATAAGTTAAAACAAAAATAGGTAGAAACAAGTGCGTGTCAGACAGAACAAAGGGTTCCGTAGTTGGGATGAATTTATCCCAAGAAGAAACTTAAATTTGTAAAACGTAAGTTTGTAATGTCAAAAAAAAATGTTATGTGATAAAACTACATTTATTTTATTTATTATAGTAACCTTGCGAGGCAAGTAAAGGAAAAAGTCCGGTTTTGATTTATTTGCGAGTATCAAAATATTTGTCGCTTAGATGGCCGTATTTATTTTTTTATACGGCACCCTAAAGATAAGGTTTTAGTAACTTAGGAACCTAAAATAGTTAACTTAATAACCTATCTTTTAAGACACTTCAAAATACGTAGGAATCACGCACAATAACAGAAGCCGATCCAGAAATCTAAACAAATTAATCTCGTGAGGAAAACTTCGTTTATTTCCACTATAGAATCTATCAATCACACAATGGCGAGCTATCCGGTCAATTACACCACAAATAAAGCGCGGTTGTGGCTTCCATGACGAAGGTACACGTCATGACACCCGTTACACACACTGTCGTACGAAATTGGGTAATAGAGGAACGTTATTAAACGGGTTAAGTGTTGTAAAGGATAAGTATTGGGAGAATTCATTTATAAAGTGCTCTGTATTTGAGGGTGTTCGTAATTGAAAAGAGAGAATATGTACTGAATAAATCTTTTTTGCAATGCAAAGGTAAAAATCATCTGCTATTTGTAAGCTTGGATGAATAAAGTTCAAAAGCTCCCATTTGAAGTTCCAGATAACACCAAGTTCTATGTAATACCTATTTAAGTATTTCGAACCTAAGTTTATATTCAGAGAATTCATTCACGAAACCTAGGGTCTGAATTTCAAACCCACGCTTTAATTACGAGAATGTATTTAATAAATTAAGCGTATTCCGTCTGAGTTGAGCTTCTTTAAAAACAGTAAAATAGGTACAGGTACAAAAAAATGGATCTTCAGTTATTTCTTCTGGAGGTTCTATCCCACGAAATGCGTATTATTTTTCACTTAGGGCTGAGTGCTATAAGGCGTTTTATGTAGGTATATCGTATGTTGACGAAAATCTTGAGGTTTGTTTGGACAGGTCCTCTACCTGATAGAATACATAATAAATATATGATTTTTCAGTGGCATTCAAAATAATAAATTTTCCCCAGAGGACCAAAGCCTCCTTAGAAGAAAATTTTCTATAAGAAGGTACCTGTCAAAGCTCCGTATTATATTTGAGATTCTGGTCCCAAATCTTTTAAATGAATGTAACCTAACAGTGTTTTACATGCGTTATGTTTGTGGGTCATGGGACCGACACAGATATTTTATAAAATGAAATCACAGATACCTATCTGATAATCCAAAGGGTAAATGGGTAAGATAAAAACATTATTCGTTGTTGGTAGGGAACCCCAAAACTCATGGCTAAGTAATAAAAGGATATCCCTAAAAAATTTCATTGGAAGTAAATAAATAAAAAATCTCATTTGTGAAATGGTTTTCAAATGAAACCTACGAACTACATTTTTTATTTCTATCACTCTAAATTAAAGTTCCGATCGAAAACTTACCGAGTTTTTTCGAAAGCTTTAAAATCTAAGTTTCCGTGTGCCGAATAAATATTCAGGGGGCAAGCACAAGCTCTCGCCGCAGTCGACGTCTGAATAAACGCAATTTGGCAGCGTTCAGTAAACATCAAGGTATACAACATAATATATGAACCTTGAATCATGCAATATCCAACTTTATCTGCTTTATAAATAGAGTTCAAATTGACACCTAACTTACGAGCCATCAGTCTACAAACCACAATGTTTCAGATGCATCTCTTTGCATTGCCAAGTCTGACCAAAACCACAAACATTTTAAGCAGAAACTTTTGAACTTGTCAGGTAAAACTAAATGTTGTTCGCTGAAAATGCAGGTTATTCGACTTGCTGAACTTAGTGATCGGATAGATGTTAATTGAAAATAGTGACCTAAGTATTACGATGACACGATCTATTATAGATCGAAAAGGATGTCGTCATATTAAATATTTTTTAAATTATAACGGTCTCGTTAATCCAAGTTATATTTTTGAAAAGTTTAAATTTACTTAAATAATTCCGGGTCTAACTTAATACAGTAGGTATTATAAGTAAGTTCTTAACAAAACTCTTAGATAACCAAATTACCAATCCGATTATATATAACGACACAAAATGTAACTGTTCATTTGTATTTATTGAAAGAAAACACATGTTCGAAAATAAACTGAGTCTATACTCTGCGTAACAAACGCTTTAACTTTCAAACGATACCTAAAATTAATTTGAATTTTCTGCTTTCCCCTCTTAGAGCCGTTTACAGTAAAGTTTAGTAAACAATGTTTATTCAAAGCCATTAACAGAAACAAGTTTAATCTTGTGACCGCGACCATTACGAGCAATTGAAACATATAGGAAAATAACAATTTTCCAAAACATCCCGATATAAAAGAACTGTTATTTGGGGAAAACGATTCAATAAAACCTGACGACGAAAAAAAATTGTCCGAAATGAAAAGTAAAACCACTGTGATGGCATAAAGTATCTTGCAGGTTCCTTGAATCATATTTCATTGAAGAAACGAACCAAGCCTAGAAAGAGATTGGATTTCTGTATTGCTTCAACATCAGCTTCCAATTTCAGTCGTATCAAATAACGTGCTATCGATGTAATTTTGTGCTGCAGGCTCCGCAGAATGTGGTTGATATAATTTACTTTCCATCATGAAATATTGATCTGTCTCGTGCAAAATTAACGTAATATGATGAAGAGAGAAGTTAAAAGCTAGAATCCGCTTGACACTATCCAGTAGTTTATAAGTTTATGCCCTGGCTGGAGGCCTTAATTTATTAAGACACCCACAAGAAAGTCCGATTAAGCAGACGACAACCTTCTAGGTTGACTTGCGAGATACCAAACACAACAAAAAAAACATTATGCAGGTACTGTATTTCAAATAATGTAATAATTTTATCCCATCCATTGTGCCGCATGCTTTTTGTTTCAACTGAATTAACCAACACTCGTCTCATGAACAATGCCATTTGATACGGACATCGGACATGGCTTGATAATACATCATTATTTGATATTCGTTTGACCTACCCGAATGGATTTGATTTGGCGGAAAGGTCAAAATTATTATTTACTCTATTAATCTGTTTATTTATTTATTTAACCATTTATGTACATAAATTTAAACTAACATACAAGAAAAAAGGAACAGGAAAATACGTACACAGGTGATGCTTATTTCTAAAGAAATATCTTCCAGCATACCTGCGATAGGAAAGTCTGTTTTACCGTTTTGTTTCTACGATGTAAACATGGAGCAAATTACATTAATTACTTGAAAATCGTAAATAGGTCAGGACAGTGTTGATACTCAAAACAACTTTTCAAGTAGGTATCTAACTTTCTGTATATTCGGACTTTGATCCGTTAACACAGTCTTCAGTGGTCTGCAAACATTATGTGGTGCTATGAAGAATTTCTTCGAAACCTTTAACATATTTTGATACAATTTTACTTCTGTGGAAAATGAAAAAAAAAAATTATACGTTGAATGGCAATTTCAGGATTATTTTGGGCCTTCTTTTTTTTTTGGGTGGGAAATTACCAAATAACTTCTTTTATCGAAATAACCCAATAGTAATTTACAACTAAATAACGATGTGATGTAATTCTTAACTACCATGATTACCAGAAAATATGACGCTTAAAATTTAGTATTGTAGTAGCGACTATCCAAGTAGCCGTTCGTAGCATTTCGTAGCAAGACGCGGCGTAGCGGCTGATAGCACGGCGTAGCGGTTCGTAGCACGTTCCATCCGTATGCAAACAAATTGATAATAAAAATGAGCTTTCTATGCATAAAAATCTGAGTGCGTTCATTGGATGGATTGCGGACATTATCAATCTATCGCTATTTTGCATTGCTAAATAAATTTGCAATATCCATATTAATTAATTATTAAGTTATTTATATTCGATTAACAATGTAAAATCGTTAATTTTACATTTTAACAAGCTTTATAATATTAGCTTGCTTCGTTCTTCGACGTTTGGCTCCCAGACTGGAGCGGGCCGGGGCTGCCTTAAAGCGGTTCCTGCTTAATCTAGGGGGTCCAAACGCCTCCTACCGGAGGCTCTACGCGGGTGTCGTGCGGTCCATGGCCCTTTACGGGGCACCGGTGTGGGCGCGTTCTATAAAGCTGCGACCAGCCCGGCGGTTGAACGCGTCCCAAAGGGTCATGGCCATCAGGCTGGTCCGAAGATACCGCACGGTCTCCCGTGAGGCGGCGAGCCTCCTTGCTGGACTACCGCCATGGGATCTAGAGGCAAAAGTCCTCACGCACACGCACGTCTGGGAGTGGCGCGAGGAGGCGAAACGCCGGGGTGAAACTCCGCTGCCGCGAGAAATCACGGCACAGCGGACAGAGCTCCGGCGGGATCTTATGGCGGCATGGAGAGTGCGTTTATCGCAACCCAGCGCTGGGCACTCCACAATTGTGGCGATAAGTCCCCTCTTTGAGGAGTGGCTAGAGAGGCTCACCTTCCGCCTGACGCAGGTCCTCACCGGACACGGTTGTTTCGGGAGGTTCCTGTTCAGGATAAAGCGGAAGGAAACGCCTGGGTGTCACCACTGCACACTGTGTGGATCGCCCGGAGGACACGGTGGAGCATACGGTGGAGGTCTGCCCAGCTTGGGCGGAGCACCGCCGCGTCCTCACGGAGGCGATCGGCGGCGGCGATCTCTCGCGTCCGGCCCTAGTTCAGGCCATGGTTCGGAGCGAGAGTGCATGGGAGGCCTTCACCTCCTTCTGCGAAGCAGTAATGCTTGCGAAGGAGGAGGCGGAACGCGTGAGGGAGAGGCAAGGTTCGCGCCCTCGCGCCCCTAGTCGCCGCAGGAGACGCCCCGGGCGTCGGGAGTCGCAAGCCGATTTCCGGCCACCGTAGGCGCGGGCCTGCGGACGGTGAGCGATGGGTAGCTCACCGTCCGATAAGGACCAGGCCCGGGTCGACGGCGCGTCGTGTTCCACGCGCGCCTCATAGAGTTGTCAGCACCAACTGACGGGGTCCCATAGGGCCAATGCCTGCCAGGGTTGCGAGTTTGTCCGAAAGGGATATCGTGGCCCTGGCACACAGGCAAATGAAGGAATATGGGTGGGTTTTAGTCAGTAAAAGTCTGACACGCCCTCCCGCTCAGCCCAGAGCGGGAGAAGTTATTTGATAATTTCCCACCCAAAAAAAAAAAAGCTTGCTTCGTTCGTATGTATGTGTATCCAGGTACTCGCATTGTCATCCATTTTTCAAGCAATTCTTGGCATCTGATTGAACTGAAACTTGACATACTTATATAAATTTTGTGACAACGTAAGAATAATTATTATACCATGGAGCTGGTCTGATGATGGAGCCGAAAGGTGGCCATAGGAACTTTTCAATAAGATACCGTCGCTGAGTTCGAATTTGTTCGTTTTGTTTTGACAAGTGCACACTAGTTGGTGTTCAGGGTCTGATAATAATAATATAATAATAATAATTTATTTACGTCCTTTTACAAAGTAAAACATTTACAAACTTATAAATACTTAGTAGTACCAAGTTCTTCAACAAATTAGCTTAAGTACTTATAAACAAAGTAGTTCAATTTAATTTAATTTACACATGTTGTTACTTACCTATGAAAGGTGCATTGGTTTGGTACTAACATTATAACTTGTGTGGCGACCTGCCTGAGCTAGGTTAATAAAAACCTGTGTTTCAGGCCATCCCAAGACTAAGCGATCAAGCTGATTGTTTGTACATAGTTAATTGATTATTGAAATAATACTATCCTACATATATTACTAAATACAAATAAAAAATTACCAATTTAATATCTACATAATTATTGAAGCACTTCTAGAAGCTTTTCTGTGTCTGTGTAATCAAGCTTACCCAAATATTCGCATATCTTCAGACTACAATGTTTGTGAGTGGCACTAAATATATTAAGTATCCTATTTAGCTTATTATATACATGGGGTCCTAAATAGACATAGAACCGGTTTACAAAAGCATGCCTAGTTTGTGGCTTTATGCAGACCAGATCTTTCCTTCTCTTGTCAGAAGGTTTATAAGCGAGTTCAGCGTGCTGATGTAACATGATGTGCAGAATAAATAATTGGCGTACTGTTAGCACCTCACATGCCATGTACAGCTGGTGTGTAGGAAATCTGAAAGGCCTAAAAGTGGCTACCTTTAGAATTGCTCTTTGAGCACGTTCTAGAGGTAGTAAAATTGACTTTGCAGCACCACCCCATGTAGTTATGCAGTATGTAAGTACAGATTGGCACAAAGCTAAATATACCTGTTTAATTAATGGAGCCGGAGAGGATGAAAATAAGATAGGACTGTAGTGTATGGACTCGTTGACGTTGTCTTGAAAAGTACATAGCTCAAGGATGTATCGGGTCTGATGATGTAGCTGGAAGGTGGCCATAGGAACTCCTCAACCAAACAAGGTAGCCCTATTGTGTTTCGAGCATTTAGATTCATTTAGAGAAGTACCTCACAAGTGAAGGTGTTATAACAGGATATTTAAACAAATTGTAACGCTAAAAAGTACAAAATAAAATATTGGTAAAAATCTTTTCAACACATTTGCTCAAAAAATGCATTTACGAAGCCTGTATACGTTGTTCGAAAGTTAAAAATTACGCACCATACAACGGAACGGGCGGTAAAATAGGTACTCTCACCTAAGTACATGTTTTACCGCCCCCTTCGTTGTATAGCGCCGTGCATATCCTTTACGGTTTTTTTTAAATTACCATACAAATTAAATAAAAGTTCCACCAAGGAGTTTCAAATAACGAGAATAAATAAGCTGAATGATCGAACCTCCTTGGAAGCGCTTTTGCTCAATACGTTTATCTCACTGTATTATTAAAGAGAAAATGAGACGAAAGATGTAGTACTAATTTTCACCATGTGCACGTGGCACCATTTGCAAATTCGCGCCATTTTCTTATTAGAAATGTCAAAGATTGTTGCTACTTTCCGACTGATAATTACATAATAATAATATGAGTTCAAGCGAGGAATCCGATATTAATATGGATTCTACTGCACCTGATATCTCGAATGAGCCACTAAAATCGTGAGTACTATTTAATGATTTACATAATTTTATATCATGGAAGACTCGAAGAAATAGTCAATCATTCTCTTAAAATGTTTTGATGGCTTATTTTATTACCTATTGTACTGTTTTCTCGCAAATGTGTTGAAAAATGTATGACACACGCGCGGAAATTGGTATTTACAAACTCGTGACTATGAAGCCCTCGACTAAAATCAACTTACCGCAATAATATCTTAAATGACTATTTTGAAAACTAGCTTTTAATTAACTATAAAGTACTTTATCAAACTAACGTTAATAAATATTTTCTAAAAATTTTATTAAAGTTTTATTTAGCAATTTTTAGCTTAATATAAATCGATACGATTAACTCGGTTAGAGGAATGAACTTAATATAATATTTTATGTGTATCCAATTACAAAATAGACACAAAGGATATAAAAATAGACTCAGAGAAGATAAAAAAGACACAGAGGAAATAAAAAGAGATAAATTGGGATAGACAACAGAAATCACTTTGGTCGTTTAAGACTTTCTTTTGTAAACAGCATATAGCTCAGAATATCATTCATATGCAGTCAGATAAACTCATCTGAACACGAAACTTAGGATTTTGTAATATCTTGATTTAAAAGAGTGTCCTTGGAGTTTTTTGCCTGTTCTTCTTCATAGAGATCTACGTTTTGGAATGGGCAAATAGCTTCAACTTTCTGACTAACTGACCGACTCTTTGACAATTCAAAAGTGCATGTAATAGGTTTAATTGAAATAAATGTTTTGAGTATTTTTTTAGTTTTGAAATAATGTATGTCTCTTTTCCAGAACGTTTGAATTTCCAATCAACTTTAGTTGTCTAGCTGATTGATCTACCGGACACACTCCATCATCGAATGTTTTATGTCTTCCGTCTCTCAAGCGTCACTAGTTACGAAGCAAATATGCATTTCCAATTTGAAAATGGAAACCGTTTCTCAGAATGTATCCATATTTTCTTTGAAAGGTAAGGATCCTAATGATGAAACAAGATTCTTATAATATTCTTATGTTTGCCGCAGTAAAGCAGATGCCGTGTTAATATAACTATAAGAACTAGCAACAAAGCTACACTTTTGCACGAGATAATTAATTTTAAACTATTGCACTTTAATTTTAAACTGTTACACTTCCCTAAGATGTAACAGTCAACCCTGTAATGTATGTATAATGTGGCACAAAGTCAGTAGCTAAAAATATAAATGTTTATCGTTTTGCGGACATATTCCCGAGGAAACGTTGTGACTGAATATAAATTACCAACCCCCTTCCTAAAGAAAATGTTCTCTCCAAAAAAGGTCTCGAACTCGTGGATCATTCCTTATCACAGAAGAGACTTTTTAGAGTTTAAGTTATTGTGAGGCTGAGCCCTAACAGGAAGAATTCTAAATATCAAATTATGCAATTGCAACGTCTTATTTAGTTTAAAGCTATATGAAGCTTTGATTAGACAAGCAATCAATACGTTTCCTATGGATATCAATCTGCGAAGTAATTGCGTAACACAATGACAATGTCTATAATTTTGAAAATTCAAAAACATTAAGCAATGGATTAGCAATTCCTTCAATATCCGACGGATTGTGATTGAAAGTGTGTTATGCAAATGGAGTGCTGGTTGTCAATCAATGGTGTATTGGTACAAATGTTTACCTTGCTTATAGACGGATAGCATTCAGAACCGTCACTGCTTACGTTTGTTTGAATGCAAATAACACCTGTGTATGTAAGTTAGAGGCGAGGTATACAACGTGGAGCGACAATATAACAATAAATTCAACTGCGTATATCTAATGACGTTCGCAGTCTGCACAAGAAAATTTAATTAAATATATCCAATGGTTTAGTCGCTATAGCTAGTCAAAGATTGTCAAAACCCATAGTCGGCACACCACTGCTATTTAATTTGTTTGAAAAAATCACTTTTGTAGTTTCGATGCTAGAATTTATTTGGTCATTCCAAAATACCCTTATGCATTAGTATTGCCAGTGTTTTCATTTATTGTCGTATTGTTGTCTCCACATTGTATAATACGGTGTAATTGCTATTTTATTATGAGTAAGCTCAAGTAATAAGGGAAAATATCTTACCGTAAAAAACTTTAAGTAAATCACTTTAACTTCTCAATACGGGATTTGTAGAGATCGCTAGCACAGTAAGCTGATTTACAAACAAAACTTTTGCCTTTATAGTTAATTAATTTTAGCTTTGTAGTTTATATCTGACAGGCCAACTTGAAAAACATTCGACCACAAGAATACTATTAACTATATTTTAAGCTTCGTTTGATCCCTGCCGTCCGACGAAGTCATGATACCCGTGATCTATTGGTTATAATAAACAGTACATTTTTAGTACAGTCTGTTACGTGGTGCTGAAAAAGGGGGTTACCTGGAAAATTTTCCGGGAGTTTTGAAAATTTGTGATTTTATTAATATTGACGTGTCAATGTGCCAGGGTCATATCTTTGCCGCTTACGCCGCCATCCCAAATAAGTCTGTATTGTCAAAAGACTTTTCGTTTTCGGGCGCCATTTTTGCTCGCGTTGTCATATAATATAACGGCACGAGCGGTACAGTATAGAAACAATTTTCAAAACTCCCGGAATTTTTATCACGTAAAAACACCAAAAGACTAAACTAGTTTTGAGGGCACGGATTGGATTGGGTAAAGTTACATAAAAAGATACTTGCGACGGTTGTGTGAATTGTGAATCGATGAGAAATATAACTCATAATCCATCTTTTTTGGAAAAAACTAAGACAAAGGCACAGTCATTGCTTAATTAACACAATCATACTCCGCTGTAAGTTACAAAATCAAGCTAGGATAGACCCGTGTCACCCCCCGTCTGTCTGCCGTCACATACAACTGACACAGGTTGGTATTACGTAGTTCAATAGTGTGATCACAACGTGCAACTTGTCGATCACGTTTCTGACAAGCTCGATCGATTTGTCTACGCATTAAAAAGAGTAAAAGTCACAGTGTCAACAGAAGCTGCTCTTTGCGCATATCACGGGTACGTTTCGTCAGTACTCGCATATGGACTTTTAATGTGGGGCAATATGGTGGATATCATAAGGGAGTTTAGTACAAAAAAAAATGTGTGCGTGCAATCTGTGGAGCCTGGTATACGGATAGCTGTAAGCCTTTGTTCAAAAAGTATAATATTTTACTTTTACCGTGCATGTACATTAAAGAATTATACCTATTTGTACATATTTCAAGAAGCATAAAGATGTAAGTAAAAGAAATGTAGCTCCTAGGAACAAAAATAAGCATAAACATAATTATGCTCTGCGTACCACAATTTACGCTCAGATTGTACAAAAGGAACTTTTTTATAACGACTATAAAGGTGTATAATAAATTACCAGACGCCATCAAAGATTTACCTTTGACTATGTTCAAGAAAAAGTTGACAAAATGGTTAAAAGAAAATTGTTTTTATGATTTAAAAGAATTTATGTCATAGGTATCAAATCTCAATTCTTTATTGCGTACCATAATGTATATAGTTGGTAAGGAAATAATTATTTTAGACACAATTATGGACCCTGTCGGGCACAGCATAGATCAAGTAGGAGAGATGGTGGTGGTGGCAAGTAGGATCGTGCAGAAGGTCAATCTAAATAATATTGATAAAGTACACACCTTATAATAATTAATTTACTGTTTAATATTATTGAATCGTGACTTACAAGGAAAATGGACTTTGCATTATATTTGTAATTTGACATTAAATTTTTTTATTTGTATAATCTTTTTTTTTCTTTTTTCTATTTTGTGGTTAATTAATGTATGTTCAATTGGTATATTACCTTTTATTAATAAATTAAATGTTATTATGACATATTTGCACACCATAATTATGTAATGGTAGAATGGTAGATTGGACCACGATAGTCTTAAGTTCTTGATTTATACGTACATTCTAGCAAATAAATTATTTTGAATTTTAATTTGAACGTCAACGTGACGTACAGTCATGTGTGATGATGCAATGACGAAGTGATGTGATGGCGTGGAAGGTATGTTGAAGGGGAAAAGTTATAAAGTTAGTTTAAAAGTTACTTTTACTTATATAAACCACTTTATTACCCTTTTAATAACAGCTTTATTTTAAACTGTTGCAAAAACCATGGTTTTGTTGAAGAACGGTGGCCGTCACACAACGGTCGCAGTGCGGCAGTCATGAAAAGGATGGCAGTGGGGTTTGACTTTACGGTGTCAAAAGGCTCTCTCTCGGAAGACACGCCCTTTTTACATTCTTAAATAACGTTTCAGTGACGTCATTCGCCCGTAAATTGCGGACACTGCCACCGCCCTTCTAGAAAACCGTAGCTTAAGGACTATAACAGTTAAGTATTTACAGAATCATAATCATTAGAATCATTCATATATCTTTCTACGTTAGATTTGTTACATTGAATGACTTTTTCATGAAATAATGACATTGGGGACAAATCTAACTTAGACAGATGTATTAATTATTCTTCCGATTATAATTCTGTAAATACGTAATCTGATACAGTCGCGAAACATATATTGATCAAGATACAACCTGACACGAAACGAACTTACTTTTACGAACTTTGGCTCGATAATGTTGATAGAACTTCGAGTTGTATTACTTTGTCGTAAAACTTTGTAGGTACGGAAATAGGTACGAGTACCTACGTCATCGTGGGTGGTTACTGTGTTCGTGATAAAATAACACAAAACTTGTAACAGAACTTTATATAAAATAATAATTAAGTATCATCCCTTCAGAACTAAATTCAAACCAGAAACGAAAAGCTTTTTGTTATTTTTCCCGAAAACATGTGTTCTATTAGATTTCAATACCGATACGTGTTTGTTATAACAATATGTTTTATTTAAAAGTGTCAAACTATAAGAACCATTATGTTTATCGAAGTAACATTGATATCTGCGGCCCTCGGCGATGAGCTGACATATGATACCAGAAAGTAACTACTCATCATCTGATGATGATGAGTAGTTTATGTAGTGAATGGTCCAGCAGTGTGTATGCCCAGCAGTGGACGTCTTTCGGCTGCAATGATGATTCATTGCAGCCGAAAGACGTCCACTGCTGGACATAGGCCTCCTCCAAAGGGTGGGGGGTTGCCATAATCGCCATGCTTGGCAGGCGGCTTGGCGATCGCAGTATGATGTTAAAATTCGTACAGAACGCTGCTGCCCATTCTCTAGTAAGTCCCTTAGTTGTCTTTTACGACACCCACGGGAAGAAATAAGAAAGTGCTATTCTTAACTTCCGGCACCACACAGACATAAACTACTAGTTTCTATAAATAAAACCATGAAAATGGGATGCTTATACTTGGAACAGACGTTTATTCTGAGAACTTACTACGGTTTACAGTAAATTTTTACAGTAATAGGTATAAAAAGCCACATAAATCATGATTTAATATTTCCGAAACCACGCAATAAAGCTTCTTGTAGTAAAAATCAACATTCAAGTGTATTTAATAACGCATAATGAAAACAGAACAAATTTAATTAAATATGTTAGAGAATGTAAAAACAAAATGAATTCATTTGGACAAATAATATTTTTTCTTAAAGTGGGTTTATGAAATTGAAATTTAATTTATTTTTCATTCGATACTTCGTGTTGCCTTCGAATGCTATCAATAGGGTTTCTACACAACGTGGCATGCTCAATATCAGTTAAAGATAAAATATTCTTCCATTCCTCAATAAGTGCATTTTTCAAGGCAAGAAGCGTGACTGGAGATAGATTTCGGCTTCTAACACGTCTGCCAAGCTCGACCCAAGCATGTTCAATAGGGTTCAGGTCGTGGCTTCTCGCAAGCCACTCCATTTGATGGATTCCCACATCGTGAAGGTACTCGTTTACCATTTGAACTGTGTGGGGCCGGGCATTATCGTGCTTAAAAAATGCATAGTCGCTCATATTGACCAAATATGGAGCAGCATGTTCATTGAGAATCTCGTTTACGTATCTCAAAAAGCGGCCAGAGTTCTATTTTTTTATCGGCACTAGCGCTATGCGACCATCTGATTAAATACCGCCCACACGTGTACAGAACCCTTAAGTGAGTGCGAAAAATACTCGTATAAAACGGTCTGCTGGACGTCTGTTTACTCGACGTCTCCCGTAACGATTATACAGCTTGAATATCGATTGATGTGCTCGCGGGGGCCTAATCTTAATCGTGCAACTTTATGATGCCGTTTGAGTTGGCTTCTACAAGACATCTCCTGACTATCCGCTCACTGATTTGGGTCCTGGTCTGCAAAAATGGACTGGATCGCAACTCCCACCTAATGTCGTTTTCTTAACATCATTGACACAATGAATCGATCTTCTCGGGCCGTTGTGCACCTTGGTTTACTATTGCTTGGTCTTCATAGTTTAAGCCCAAGATCCCTAAACCTCAGAAAAGCTTGTTGGGCAGTAGAATGTCTCACACCCATTGTTCTGGCCGTATATTGGCGAACTCCCCAATTCCATCATAGTGATGATCCAGATACATTCCTTAGGTGTGAGAGGCTTGATGATTCGTTTATTTACAAGTTAATGTCTGCCGTAAGCACTTTTAGTTAAAAAGTCGGTTCGATACGCAAAGGTTAAAACAATAATTAAATCAATGGGAAAACAAAAGTATTGAAATGAAGTAATTTTTTTTTATGTTTAACAGCTTTCCTCTCGCTTTCTATGGGAATGATTTCGTCAAAAGGGACGGAAGTACCTAACAAGTGACAGCTTGAGCATGGAATAAGTAAAGACTTGTTAATAGCATGGAATTAGTAAGTACGTACTATATAGATTGTAAGTAAAGGGTTCAAATTACGATCAGTGGGAGACCACTAGTGTATTGAATATTTTTTATTCGAATAAATATTTCAGTATTTAGCTTTTTTAAATTTTGAGGTTAAGTTTTGTCGCTGATGCAACTGGCATAATACCAAGGTGAGATGTCAGATGTATGCCATACACATCTTATGCGATTACTGTAAGGCTCATTTTTTTTTACATTTTTCTTTCTATGAATTTTTTGGTTTTAATGTCAATATAAAACTGATTTCATGATTTTTTTACTTCTGTGTCTGTGGTTTAGGAGATATTTCGTTTTTTTGTGCCACTTTTTAAGTGGCTTTATTATATTGCTCGTCAGTGTATATTTCAAACGGTCACCATCAATAGAGTAGTTTAAATAGAGTTAATGGCAATTAACTATTTCCAGAACCACAATATTTAATTAGAATAATGTTTAATGATGAAAATATATTTCAGCTTGCATTTCGTTTGTGGTTTCATCACTTACCAATGATTAAGGTATACAAGACAACAACTACTTAATATTATCATGTAGTTTTGAGAATGTAATTTTCCGGTAGTCAAAGGATCAAGGTCATATTGGACTAAGAAAAAACAGAATTTCGTCCCAAGATGAGACTGTCACCAAAATGTAGTAGTACATTGTCATTATAATTATTAAATATCATCAGTTTATTTTTAAAAGCTGGGGCAGTATAGATATTTTATCTTTAAAAATAATAACTTTGCTTTATCAGAACGCAGTATAAAATATTGATTTTGAACGCATGTGTAATTATTAACGTTACTAGAGAAGTTTAATGACCATATTTAAATACATAGATCTAAATAGATTTTATTTTTTAATCGAAATGAAATCCCAGGTAATGTCAACTGTATAACAGTAATGATTTTACGTCTAAAAATCGACAAGCCCGGTTAAGCAGACGACAACCTCATAGGTTGAATGAAATGTGAGATGTCATTCCCAAAAAAAAACAAAAAATCGATACTGCATAAATTGATCGATTATGTGGCCAGTGGCCTCCCTATTTTTGACAAGTAATAAATAAAAGGAAGATTGACATGTACAGTTTTCTGCTGCGCAGCAGACCGTGTTGTAGTTTCGACGACGACTTTGTGTTCTATGTGATTTTGTGTTATTTTCCTGAATTTCTGATATTTTGCATTGCTTACGGACACCGATTGGATCTTCTACTCTAGTTGACTTGGCTTTCGTATATTGGACTTCGAACTGCATCACCTTTTGGATCTTCCATCGGAACTGGCAAAATCCGGAGAATAGAAGAGATTTTGCAACACAAGAGTAGGATCTTTTATTGCTGAAAGGATTTCTCCTCGTATCGTATAAGTTTTTAGTTAATTTTCTTGTAGTTAAACTAGAGCACAACGCATATTAGCCCTCTTACTTCAATTTCATTAAAGTATGTGGTATTTACAACTCGTTGCTTTACTATTTAAACTGTTTGTACATATTTATTTACTTTTTAGAAAACAATTTGACAAGTTGACAAATGTTTTTTCCGTGTTGGTTCTTCAGCAATTATTTCATTTTACAGATTACGGAAGATGATAACATCTGCCAGGCCTGTATAGAGGTTGCAATGACAAGGGTTAATCAAATTATCCTTGGTGAAATATCAAACAATGATAACCAACTCCCCGATAGTAGTCGCACTCTAGTAGTGGGTCACTCGAAATTATGCTTAACGTGTGGATGTTAAATTTTTCGAAGAAAGTCTGACCAAATATTACGCAACAATCAGTCAGTAGAGAAATACCGGATTCTCTGGATTTTTCGGATTTATAAATAAATATAAATGAAGTCTCAATCGTAAGAGGTAGAATAAAATAAAGACATGTTGGGAGTAAACTGTATTTTCTATACATCTTAATTAATAATGACACATCTGGGATAGCCGCATTAGAGAATATTGCTGTATTGTCTTGTTGGTCGACGCACACTAGGATGTGGTGCTCATGTCATGACCATAGTTTGGAATCTTGGATGGGCCAGACATGAACAAAATGTAGCTGCTCCTGCCGCATTCCTTGATGATTCTTTGTTATAAGAGAATTATAATAAAAGTATATAAAAGTAAATTAATGAGTTATTTTATTGGCGTATTGGTTTTAAATTAGTTATTTTGAAGTAGAGAGCTTGAGCTACAACCTCCCTAGAGCAGTTTTCAAGAAATAATGGAAACTCCTCTATTATCGGGGACAAATTCGATAACGTTTTTTTTTGTGTCTATTAATATTTTTTGGGTTATTTTTAAAACGTCAATAACCTCTTAAGCGGTCATTGTACTCATCATTATGAACAACTTTTACTATGGGACCAAAACAGAAATCACGAAAAAAAAAACCACCTGTTCCCTACATTAATTATGTTCGAACAATTCGTAAAAAGGTAGGGAACAGCTGGTTTTTTTTTTGCGATTTCAGTTTTGCTGGTGGTGTATTATTAATACACCACCTAACCTCAAAAACATATTTCTTAATTATTTGACTCTCCCATCTTTTAAAAATATAATGAAGGCTGTACTTAGTTACATTTATATAGGCTAATGAAACCACGTCTGTTTCATCAAGGGACGTTTTGTTAAATTTTACTAGTCCAAGCATGTTAGGAGCGTGGCCATGATTCTTTCGATTTCAGGACTTGGGAAAAAATGCCCAGTATATTATGTTTAATGTTGTATAAATGAAAAGGTGAGTAAAAGAGGAATAATGTATAAAGTTTAACCGGAACAAAAGTAAGACCTATTTGTTCCGACTTCGTGGAAGTGAGTCCTCTCGGTGGTTTGATGTGTGATGTGTGATGCTCGAGACACCATTTTTTACTCAGAAACTTCCGGCTCACCGTTAATAAATGGTACACTGCTCATGAAATGTTTAAAAGCAAGTATTTCAGTTTTATGCTACGAATAAAATTATGTTTCAATCAGTTTAGAAGGTATTCAATGTTTGATTGTATGGTTGCCTAGAAGTAGGTACTACTAGAAGCCTTAATAATGCCTGTGCATAAATAAGTTAATTTCAAAGTTATCAGTGAAAAGGAATAGTGGAACAAAATAATGAACTAGTACTAAAATAAAGAAGCATTAAAAGTCAACATTATTTCGTCATCACAGCCGGGGTACAGTCGACGACGTCGTTACGTTGAACCAACTCTTGAGTTCTCCCTGTGGTAACACTAAACATTAATAACATTGATTGACCACTCCTCAGTAATCTTTAAAGATATCTACTAGAGCCATCTCTCAGATTGCAAGCTACTGAACGTTTCCAATAAAAAGCAATCATTACTATTTGGCAAAAGTAATGAGAAAAGGACAGATACTAAAATGAAGTAATTTATTAAATGTCCCTTGCGTTACTTTAAGCATTTTGTCTTCTTAAATAAACCCCTTTAAACTAACTTATTGACCCTCTTGACCTTGTTAAGTTTAATAACAGGATTTCATTTCGACTTTTTCATGGTTTATACATTTTCATATCAAATTAATTTGGCAATGTGACGACGTTCAGAGGTCCATGGAGCGATATTAGATTGGCTGAAAACGTTGCAGCATAAGTTTTAGAGAGTTTTTCCTTACCTTCATATTTAAATTTATTATTACTCGGACAATATTGTGTTTGAGATTCGCCTTGAAAGAAGAGTTCCCCATTGAGATGTTGCGCCTTATGCTGTTTTATAAAGATTCCCGAAATATCAGGCCTATTTTCCCTGAAAGATTAGGCAGAGGTAGTGCACCTACATTGTTGTTTTGTTATAGATATGTTTTTCAGTAATACCTAAACATGATCAAAAATGTCTCGGGTTTTCAACTAAAACACGAAAATAAAAGTCCTAATTCTACATAATTTGTACGGAGTACCTACTATAATAATAATATGTGCTGAAGAGATATAAAAGTGCGCAGTCTCTGTCTCTCTGAAACACGTCCGTGATATATTGCAGCGTTGCGTTGACCGGCGCTGCGGTGAACGTGAAATATTTTCAACTAGTATGATAGACGGAGAATTTGATTTCAGTTCCTGAAACCTATGAAGCCGTGTTTCGGTGTTACATTACAGGAATCTGATCTTATCCTCGTCGAAGATATTCCGTCTGTTACTTACTAGTATTTGTTGCTCTTGCTTTCGTAGTGAATGGCTCACACTGTCGTTTTTAGTATCGCCTATAATAGGACAGCATACTTTTTGGAAAAAAGTAATGTTGTACTTATTTATATGTTGCGTATGTTACACTTTTTTATTTTTTTGCTGTCGCCTATGTACAAACAAATAAACAAGAACTTACCAATGTTTTACGTAAAATACCTGGAGATAAGACCAAATCGAGTACCTACGTATTGAGGTCAAAAAAAAATAAGACAAAAACGAATGCGAAAAGTTTAGGAAATTAGTTGAAGTTTGTATCGAAGAATTTTAACGAGAGGTACGACAAATTTGAAACTCAGCAATTATAATCTTTATGAAAAAAATAAGTATTACACGTTTTTGGATTTTTCGAAATTCGACCCTCAACTGGGTGAGAATCATGTTTTCAGGTGAGGAATTTACTGCTTGCTTCGATTTATTCGAGGGGTTTGGAAATTTTTCTATGGAGCCTGGCTCCTTATCGCCATTTAGATTTTTTTTCGGAATAAAGTCGCGTATCGAGCCGAATGACATCTATGAAAGCCCTCCCTAATCAGGGGATCGAGATAGCTAGAGTACGTTGCGATATTTCCCGTTCTAGTATGCATGCCGCATCGATCGGACGGTCGATCTCGATGAATCAGCTGGCTACTTTGACCTTCACTGTACGCTAGCGTTTATCCTGTTCTCTTTAAAGAAAATCTGTTATTGTTTATTGATTTTTATTTGTTTGTTCCCTTGGTGTTGGACATTTTTGACTGTTATTGGTTTTTTACAAAATGAGTAGTGATTCAGGTACGAATATTGCCACACGACGGTGTTATTTTTGTGGAATCAGCACTGTTGCTGGTCCACGAAGATGATTTAGACAGCCAATACGCTCATACCAGCTAACCTATATGGCGCTACTTGAACAACTTCGTTGGCTTATATATTAGAAATGTGACAGTTTAGGGGATATTGTCAAAGAACATAATTATTGTAATATGATGAAAGCAATCGATTTTTGAAAGTTTTATCTTTGGCCGCTATTCAAGAAAAAAAAAACAAAATGGCGGACAGAAAGGGAGCCAAAAGTTCCAAACCCCTTTAATATATCTATAATTATCATAAAGTAGGTAAAATAATGGAAACGTGTTAAAGATTTATCAAAAATCAACCCCAGTCGATGTCGGGGTGAAAAGCGGGAAAACAATTTGTAATTTAGAAATTTGAAACTCAGCTCAAATACTTATCCACGTAAATAATAAAGACCGTGATGATTAATTTTCTAAAACTTCTCTTCTCCCCACCACCTTGGTGGAGGGGGGGGGGTATTCAAGTTCGTAGGGGAAAGTACAAATTCCGCGGGCGATGTGCTTGATACTGTAATAAAGGAAAGAAGAGCTATTATGCTCCGATGTAGTCGGATACTGAAGTTAAGAAATTTAGTTCAGATACAAAGAAAATAGTGGAGGAAAGTAAAATTTTATTATTTATTCAGTTAGAAATAAGGACGGCGCTCGTAGATTTAGAGCTCTTCATAAGATAAACCAACAATCACCAACACAGCTATATCACTTACTGATATTAAGAGTAACAATTCTATCAAATCAACAGAGGCTTCGCGAAAGAAATATACTTCCCCATTTATTGTTATTTGTTCAAGGAATATATCAAATTAACATAAAAGCCACCACAGGGAAATACTTCTAAAATACGATTGACACTTCGAAGCTCACAGATTTCCCAAACCTTATTTGCTCAAGCGAGCTGTTTCCTACAAATATTGAAATTCCGATGTGAACAATAAATAATTGTGAATTTTACAAGTGAAATAGAAATTATTATCCTCCAAATTATCAAGTATAATTTTCAAGAATTGTTAATTAAAAATACCGTCCGCAAATCCGTATGTTGTAGATTTTTGTGTATTGTGAATTTGAGAAAGGCTTATCACACGGAAATTACGAGGCGACAAAAAATTAAAGTGAAAAACATAAAAATTGTACATTAATCAAGCTGATTGTTGTGCGGATAAATCTGTTTTTATCGTGCAATCTGATTACGAGAGCTTTGTTTCCACATCGTCTCTCAATATGCACGATTGCTCACAGGTCAGTCTCGAGGGACTGACGTACGTTTGTTAACTCAATGGTCGAGTTAGTTCACACACAACGTATTGATTGATGGTGCTTCGTGGTGAGGTTTTCAATCCTGTGGTGAAGGTGGAAGGAGGTATATTTGGCTGCATGCAGCCTTTAGTGACTACATGTATTGTTAGTCTGAAACGAAACTTGACTTTCTTAATGGGTAGTCATTTTGGGAAAATTAACTGAAAACGAGTCATACCACCATCAGACGTGTTCGAGTCGTATTCGTTCATAGTTATTGCGAAATATGATTTATTCTATAAAACTATTTCAATTGTGTTGTTATACTTAAACAAAAAAAAATCAATAACGTCTATTTCACAGTCAAACACAATTGATTGCGGTAACCATTTTTCCTTATCCAATTATACTTACAAAAATATACGATTCCCCTCGAATTCTTTCTTCAACATAAATACGAGATGAAGAGCAAATTGAATAAAGATGTTTTATTGAAGCTCGATTGTCGATTTGTTATTACGAGCTTGCTTTGGTAATGACATTAACAACAGTTTACTTTCCGTTTTTCCTTCTTCGTAACTTCAAATTATTTTTAGCCTAACATGACACAAAGTATTGTGTGGTGCCGGACGTAAAGAATACCGACATCCTATTTCTTCCCATGGGTGTAGTAACTTGACTTACTAGAGAATGGGCAGCAGCGTTCTCTATGCGTTTTAAAACCATACTAAAAGAAAGAAAGAAAGAAAAATATTTTATTCGGGACACGCACAAGAAATACAAATATAGCACTTAAAACTAACTTACAATAAAAACAACCGAAACTTGTGCGATGCCAAAAAGGTCCCTATCTCAGCATAATGCCGCGATATTTAAAAAATAAATACCGCAGCGCTGGTATTCTGATAGGGCCCGCTGTGATGCCACGGGCTCACCTACGGATACGCATAAATGCCACTAGGGTAATAAAAAAAATAAAACAACACCTACAATAAATAAAAATAAAGCATTAATTAAATATAAAACGTAACTATGTACTAAATAGACTGTGGTCTGTGCTCACGCCCGACCTAAGCGCCCGACACTCGAAACATCACTTGTCTGTGCCATAGACAGATGAGACTATTGTCTATAGTGAACGACAAGCGAAGGGACGCGGGCGCAATAGGTTGCATTCGTTCGGCTGTCAAATCAATGTTTACAGAAAATAGATTACATTTAAACGATTATAAATAAAACAATTAGTGAATAATATAAAGAAGTTATGGCAAGGAAGACGTGCAAATAATGTAATAAAGTATCGTTGTGTGCATGAATGACTGAGTTGAGCTGAGTAAATCGGAAGAAGATCAATAACCGAGCAAAACAAAGCGATTGAAGCGAAATCATGCCCCTAGGAACTTAGGACTCCACTAAGGTCACCAATACCAACTGCGTGCAGTCCCCGGGTGAGTTAGAAACTGGTTTCCTTTTGTACTCGTATCAAGTGTTGCTTATATTTGATGCTAAAAGTTCCAACTGTTTTTATAGTACGAAAAGGAGGTGGCAAGTCGTTCCAACAGCGAGAGGCAGCAAATTTAAAGCTTCCCCGGAATGCAGCAGTTTTGTGCGTTGTGGCTAACAGAAGGTAAGAAGATGCTCTTGTTTTTACTTTATTTATATCACGTGACCATGTCAGTTTCCTATAAAGATTTTCTGGTTTTTTTGTGAGAATGGTGCCAAAGAGTAGGGTAGCCAGATGAAGCTTTCTGCGATCTGAAATTTTCATCAAATTACCCTTATTTAAAAATGGAGTTATGTGAGATCGGGGAGGGACATTGAAACAAAATCTCGCACAGGCATTCTGCACTCGCTGGATCAACTTTTCGCTTCTACCGAGAATGCACGCACCATACACAGTGTCAGCGTAGTTCAGCTTGGATAAAACAAGTGACTCACACAGCATGACACGCATATCCACACTTATGTAGGGCCGTACACGGTACAGAAGCTTTAGACGGTAAAAACAGTTACGCACAGCCTCCATCATATGTGTCTCAAAATGCAAGTGCTCGTCAAACACAACCCCAAGATTACGGGCTTCTTGCACCCTATCAATAGAACACCCGTCAATCTTCAAGTCCAGATTGTAACCTAACATTTTACTTAGAAAGTCTCTTGATCCCATGAGAATGTACTTGGACTTAACTGGGTTAAGAACCAGAGAGTTTCTTTTTGACCATGCTGAAATCCTATCTAAATCCTCATTCATCTTTTGTACAGCTTCATCAGAGTGCTGAGGGCGGAATGAGAAATACATCTGCAGATCGTCAGCATATAAGTGGAACTTGGTGTTGATCAGACAGTTGATGATGTCGGCACTGTACAGAATGAAGAGAAGTGGGCCCAAGATCGATCCTTGTGGTACGCCGCGGTTCACTTGCTTGTGACTAGAGGATGTAACATCTCCACTGTCATTTGTCACCTGGACAAACTGAGAACGGTGGCTCAGGTAACTCTGAAACCATTGGACTGTTTTGGGCTGACATCCGTAGTAAGACAGCTTGGAGAGGAGAAGGGAGATATTAATTGAGTCGAAGGCACGTGAAAAATCAAGCAGTACAAGCATGGTACCCATGCCCCGTTCTCTGGCTTCCAGGATATTGCCTACCACATCAAGAAGAGCTGTGGCTGTGCTGTGCCCCTTACGAAAACCTGATTGAGCCAGTGGCAAAATACCGTTCTGCTCAAGATATGTCCGAAGCTGGTAAGACACAACTTTCTCCAGAATCTTGGAGAGACACGGTAAAAGGCTAATTGGGCGAAGATCTTTCACGCTCGTGGGACTAGGTACCTTGGGAATGGGCCTAACTATAGCCAATTTCCATAGATCTGGAAAACTGGAGGAGGCTATGGATCTGTTGACAATGGCTGTTATGGCTGCAAGCGCACGAGGAAGAGTCATCATCAGCATCTCCAAGGAGATATGATCAGAACCCTGGGCATTGGACTTAAGACCACATAAAAGCCTAAACACCATGTCCTCCTGAACTGGCTCAAGCTCGAAATGACTATTACAAAATCTATGGTGCTCAAAGTAAGTTAGATCAGCATTACTGACCCCACCACTGCCCGGCACATCCAAAAAGTGGTCATTTATTTTCTCGGGGTTGTTACAAAAGTGTGGTAGACTGTGCTCTGTTTTTTTTGAAATAGCTATCGATGATTTAATATGTGACCATAACTTCTTTGGCTGTTTAATATTTTTATTAATATAAGGTTTAAAATATGCACACTTTTCACTATCAAAAGCGGCCTTAACTAAGTATTTAAGCTCTTTGTATGAGTTAATGTGATGTACAGATTTAGTAGCTTTAGACTTAAGATGGCATTTGTCACGCAACTTCATCATTTCCTTAACAGTATAAGTTATCCATGGGTAAGACTTTTCTTTGATTAAAACTTCTTTAAGGGGTGCGTGCAAGTCAGAGAGATTTAAAATATACTTATCAAATGTTGCTACCATAGAGTTCACATCCTCCAGATTCTCAATATATTCCCAGTCCATCTTATTCAAATCTTCATTAAATTTTTCCAACAGAATATCTTTCAGTGGTCTATAGGTGATCCAGTGCGGGGAAGGTTTTTCTAATTTAAAACTAAATTCAATAGATATAATTGCATGTTGGTCAAGCTCTGGTATGTGTGATACAGAGACCCCACACACACGGGCATCTGTGCACACAACATCAATTAGTGTTTCACTATGATCTGTAAAATGGGTAGGCTCAGTAACAATTTGGTTTAGCTTGGAGCATAGTAAAAAGTTGTTCAGTAATCTTGTTTTATTTTCCAACTGGTTTAACATGTTAATGTTGAAGTCACCAAGCAAGATAACCTTATCCGCGCTAGCAAAGGAGGAAAGAGAGTCTGTGATCGCATCCAGGAAGACATTCACATCAAGCCACGGCGGCCTGTATGCAGTACCGACGATAACTGAATGCGAGTTGAGGTTAAGCTTGAGCCACATTTGCTCGACCTGCGGCGCCGGCGGGTGCGGCACGGTGCGCACGCGCACCCCACGGCGCACGTAGAACCCCACGCCGCCCCCGCGCCCGCCGCGCACGCCGTGCGGCCGCGGCACGTGCCGCAGCCGGTAGCCCGGCACTGTCGGCGCGCGACCTTCCTCTCCCTGCCTGAGCCAGGTCTCATTTATTGCCATGATGTCTACCGAGAGGTTGTCCATAGCAACAAGAAACTCTTCATGGCGCGAGCCGAGCGACCCCGCATTAAATAATCCAACTTTTAGATTTTTTGACTTATTCATTTCTGTAAATAGTGTAATATGTATATAGTAATAATATGTTGCATGCAGATAGTATAAGAAGTATTATGTAGGGTAGTGTAAATATTCTGAAAGACATAGTATAAAGTGTAATTCGTAATAATGCAAAGCAAAGTACTGTAAACATAAGAGATATATAAGTACACAGTTACCCAAAGTGTAATACTATAAAAAATCCGTAAAAATAAATATATCTTAGTAAATAAAGTAGAAGTGGCCACCAGCAACAGAAACCACAGTATACTGAGACAAGAAAATAACTGGCCTCGCACAAGACAAACTGAAACACTTAATTAGTAATTTAACAGATACAAAATGGTAAAATTTTAGAGAAATAACATTGACTAAATTAACGTGCCTGCTAGGAACCATGCCATTAGGTTTCCTTTTCAGTAGACACCCCACGAGCAAAAACACGTGCGAAGTCTTCCTCTGAGCGGATGCAGTGGGTATGCTTACCATCACCCTGCTTAGCCAGGATGCGGCCGAACTTCGTCCACGTGTACCTCCATCCAAGACGGCTGCCAGCTTCACGTACCCGGTAAAACAAACATACTGCGATAGCCAACCCACCTGCCAAGCGTGGTGATTATGGCAACCCCCACCCTCCCTCCTTTTTGGGGAGGTCTATGTCCAGCAGTGTACGTCTTTCGGCTGAAATGATGATGACACAAACGCTTTTCTGTTGTAAATGTAAACAAAATTAAAGAATTTAATAAACTACAACTCTAAACATAACATTTCTTACTTGTAAGTTCAATCAATGGTTTAAGTACAATGGCGATGTCTTTCAGTACAAACAATTCAGAATGGCTTGTCAGAAGTTTATCAGACACATTTTAGTTTTGAAATATAATACATTTTGTTATGTTTAAAGTTTGTTTGCGATTCCCAATAGTAGATACTCCTATTTTATAGATGGTAGTAAAGAATGATGAAATTGTTCGACAGAAGTTTCAATTTGGCGTCGCCTTATTCTTCAAATTTTGGGCAAATTAAAATAAAAGGTATTGTTTTAAATTTTGAGACAATCCATACAATACAGTCAAATCAATCAATCAAAAATATTTTTATTTCACATAAGCCTTCTGACGTTTCATAAGTGCCCATGTAGGGCACTTATGAAACGTCAGAAGCTAGGTGCACGGTTCCAATTGGTCGTTTCCTATGGAGAAGAGCCGGCAAGAAACTCCACGGTCACTCTTTAAAAAAAATAAAATTGGCTTTTACAATGTTTTCAAATTACAGTATTAATAGGTATGAGAGGACAGCGTAGGCCCGTCAAAAGTAGCAGGTACTTAACAAAATAGAAAATGGTCTACAGATCTAGTCTATTAAGCCTACAACGTCCTCACATTGACAAAGAAAACAATATAAAATATGATTAAAATAATAAAAGTTAGAACCTTGTTGAACTTTAAATTGTAGGTATAATAATGTCAAATAAGAAAAACATTATGTCAGTGAAGTTTGTGTAAAAAAGATAAAATTAAATTAAAAAATAACTTCGTAATTTGGGAGCAGTTATATGATAAATGATTTTATTTCTGTAAGTAGGTTTGTACAAACACTTTTACACGTCAATCATATTTTAAAAACTAGATGAGGTCGGCGTTTCCTATCTGACTACTCTGAGAAGAAAGGCCGAAACAAACTCAGAGGTAACAGTCTCTTTTAAAGTCCAGACATAATCTTGGTCAGATCATGTGAAGACCATGTAGATTGGTGTCTGAAATAGTCTTTTGAGGAAAGAACCACCCAGGTTGAGTGGACCTGACCAGTCAGTGCACGCATTTGTCAGTAATCGTGCAGCTCTACTCAGAATTTAAAGACATTTGGGTAGGCCACTTATATGACTCAAACTACCAGACCATGATTAACACTAACTGAGAATAAAAGAAAAGGAAAAAAAAATGCAATAACCCACATAGTCTTCACATTCACAATAATTAAAATAATATAATACTTTACAAGTAAATATTCATGTCATTGTGTATAAAATAATAAGACAGAAGTTAATAGACATTTACATAGTTTTGCCGTTAATGAGGTACCAGGGAAGCTACATGTACAGAAGGAATTAATGCCAAACTTCCTTGTTTTCTACGTAGTCTTTAATCTTATAATATGCAGTACAACAACAACCACAATACAATTTAATCAATCAGTTCAATCTGTACAATATTTATTCAGTGCTACTGTTGTTCATAGATTACAGTTAACCCGAACACCTTTTCTCTGTGTTCACATCACACAGCATCTCTTGAGATATAAAGTGATCTATTTGCTTCCATCCCTAGAGAGTTTTGCTCGAGATGTTTACACTTGAATGGCATTACATTCAATATGCGAACAGACACAAAAAATTCTACTTTGCTTCATATTGTAATGGTATAGTTAGATATAAGACTCCACCATAATGTAAGAATTCTCATTTATCACGACGTTTTTAACGTGGTGTCTCATAGTTATAATCCTTTGATCACAGAAATACTGTAAGTAAATGATTCAAGATAATTTTTTGTCCAACTTATACATTTTATAACGTTGTGTGGCTAATGTGGAGCATCCACCCCTAGTCTTTGAATCCATCTAGTTTGGATCGCGTCCGCTTGGTTTAACCCGTCCACAATGGTTGCCTTTGTGCACCTGGATGTGTAGGAATCCCTTCGGAATATACTTCATAAGTGCCATACAATTCCTGCTTTTCTATTTCAGGTAAAATACTTTGCCTCATCTTATTTTCTGCTAATTAAAGGCTCAAATAGGAATACAATACACTTATTTAATATTCTTGCAACATCCACAAAAACGAAAATATAATTATACTTGTATTTAGACTACCTATAACTGTTATATATCGACGACAAACTACCAATATATACCATATACCAGTTCTTGTTCAATTTTAATAATCACCAGGTTGGTAGTTCGTTCAGCAGAGTAAATGCTATACACGGGGGCTCATTAATTTTAGTAAGTAACCAGCTTAAATTTAAAGACCGTAAGGATATTGTGAGCCTATCTGTTGAGCGGACAGTTGAAATAGCCTGTATAGAATTGGAGCAGTTTATTGTATTAAGTGTGTACAGACCGGGATCAGGATTGTATGACTGCTTTGAAAGGGTAATGGATGAAGTGTTGCACAAGATTTGTAACTCGAACAAGTCCATTATCACTTGTGGTGATTTTAATGTTAATTTGTTAGAAAACTCGGGTTCTTGTAGTAAAATAATAAGTCTGTTTCAGTCATATAATCTTGTAAACCTGTTTTTGGAGCCCACAAGAATAACCCCTACTAGTGCCACATGCCTAGATAATATTTATACAGATATTATACCAAGCCACAAAGAAATTATAAATTTACTAGATTCTGATCACTGTGGGCAAAGGATTACTATCCAAAACCAAAACAACAAAGTGGCTAAAAAGGATATCACTGTTAACCCCAAAACTGCAAGGCGCTTGGAAGCTTTTAAAGGTAAACTCAGTAACAAATTACCAGTTTCATTTATGCATACTGATCATAATAATCTATATAATGATTTTTTTTATATTTACTGTCAACAATTTAATTCCACGTTTATTCCCAAGACTATCTCGGTTAATAGTAACGCATCTTTAAGTGATTGGGCTACCATTGGTATTCATAAAAGTAGAACACGGCTTTATGAGCTGTACAATGAAAGGTATTATGTAAACACTGATGAATTCAATTTGTATGTTAGAAATTATTCAAAATTATTTAAAAAAGTTTGTTGTATGGCAAAGTCGCGTTATTTGAGTTCGAAGATTAAAAACAGTAGTAACGTAATTAAAACGACTTGGAATATTATTAATAGTGAAACGGGAAGGTCTAGTAACCGAAATACTGACTATAGCCTGTCAATTAATGACAACATAATAAAATCAGACTCACAAGTCGCCGTGGCCTTTGAAAATTTCTTTTCAGATATTCCCGTTTCAACTACTAAATCCCTAAACTCATCACCTTCTGTTGCTGAGTCTTTGCTTAAGGAAAATGTTAATGTTTGCGAGTCGGAATTTCATTTTGAACATATTACCTGTAGAGATATAATTAAAACCTTTCACACTTTAAATGTAAAAAAGACTGCAGATCTGTGGGGTAATTCTGTAGAAGTTGCTAAGTCTATTATAGACATTGTAGCACCTACTTTAGCTCTTATCTTTAATAATTGTATTGACTGTGGGGAGTTTCCTGACCTTATGAAAAATAGTAAAATAATACCGTTGTTTAAATCAGGTAGTACATCAGACCCCTCAAATTATAGACCTATTTCAGTACTACCTACCTTTAGTAAAATTTTTGAGAAATTAATTTTAGACCAATTGCAAAGATTTTTTAATAAACATAAATTACTACATAGCAAACAGTTCGGTTTTACAAGGGGCCGTTCGACTACTGATGCCGGTGTTGAACTGTTAGGACATATTTATAATGCATGGGAAGATAAATGCGATGCCTTGGGCATTTTTTGTGATTTGTCCAAGGCATTCGATTGCGTTTTTCATGAAACGTTAATCAGGAAACTCCGCCACTACGGGATCCGGAACACCGCTCTGGATCTTCTTATTTCATACTTGAGTAATAGGATTCAGAGCGTTGACGTCAATGGGAAAAGATCTCCCGGATCTATAGTAAGAATGGGAGTCCCACAGGGCTCAATTCTTGGTCCTTTCTTGTTTCTTATTTATATTAATGACTTGCCTTACCTCATAAAGGATAATCATAATATAGTGTTGTTTGCAGATGACACTTCACTTTTGTTTAAACTTAAACGTCAGCAGCTGGTTACTGACGATGTAAATAGCGCGATCTCAAAAGTAGTTCACTGGTTTAATGTTAATAATTTACTTCTAAATGAAAAAAAAACCAAATGCATTAAGTTTACGCTACCTCACGTTAGGCAGGTGAAAACTAATGTGTTAATAAAGGGCGAAGAATTGAATCCTGAAGATAGCACTGTATTCTTGGGCTTGACTTTGGATGCTAAGCTTCAGTGGGGCCCACATGTAGATAAACTGTCAAAAAAGCTAAGCTCCGCAGCATATGCTGTTAGAAAAATTCGTAATTTAACTGACATAGAGACAGCCCGTTTAGTGTACTTTAGCTATTTTCATAGTGTAATGTCGTACGGTATTCTGTTATGGGGAAATGCTGCCGACATTCAGACTATCTTTGTTTTGCAGAAAAGAGCTGTTCGATCAATTTATAAATTAAGGCCAAGACACTCTCTCAGAGAGAAATTTAAGGAGATTAATGTAATGACTGTGCCTTCTCAGTATATTTTTGAAAATCTATTATATGCCCATAAAAATATAAAATTATTTAAAAAATACAGTGATATCCATAATATAAATACTAGGAACAAACACAAATTTGTTGTACCTACAACAAGGCTCAAGAAAATAGGTGGCTCGTTTCGATGTCAATGTATACGCTTTTATAATAAACTTCCAAGCCACGTTCAAGATCTAAGCCTTAATAAATTCAAATCATTCATTAAACGTAAGTTGTGCCAGAAAGCCTTTTATACTGTTAAAGATTATATTGAGGACAAAAAGGCTTGGGATTGAGCTGCTCCAATTTTTGTACATATTGAGGTAGTTTATTTTTATTGTTTTTTTTTTTTTTGTTTTTGCTAACTTTATTATTTTATAAACAGTGACATTTAATTATTATTTTATACACAATGACAGGAATATTTACTTGTAAAGTATTATATTATTTTAATTATTGTGAATGTGAAGACTATGTGGGTTATTGCATAATATTTTTTTTTCCCTTTCTTTTATTCTCAGTTAGTGTTAATCATGGTCTGGCAGTTTGAGTCATATAAGTGGCCTACCCAAATGGCATTTCTTTGGTATTGATAGTCGCATCGTTGAGCTCCTTATATTCTGAGTAGAGCTGCACGATTACTGACAAATGCGTGCACTGACTGGTCAGGTCCACTCAACCTGTGTGGTTCTTTCCTCAAAAGACCATTTCAGACACCAATCTACATGGTCTTCACATGATCTGACCAAGATTATGTCTGGACTTTAAAAGAGACTATGACCTCTGAGTTTGTTTCGGCCTTTCTTCTCAGAGTAGTCAGATAGGAAACGCCGACCTCATCTAGTTTTTAAAATATGATTGACGTGTAAAAGTGTTTGTACAAACCTACTTACAGAAATAAAATCATTTATCATTTATCAATATCTTCTATCTAAAAAGTAAGTAAGAAGGTTTTCGCAGCAAAATTAGCGTCTCATAATTTAGAAGTTATTTCTATTAGTGTTTAATGGGATAAATAGTTAAATTATCGTGTTATGAGGTTTTGCCAGTACACGCGAAATAGCAGTTTACGTCGATTGGCTATAAAAACAAAAAATCGAAAAAAGGTAGTTAGGAGGTATTTCATCGTCGATATGGTGGATGACGTTGCTCGATACGACCTCAATAAGCACCACAGTCTGAAGGGTTACTGTGTTGGGTTTTTTATACCTTAATACACAAAAAAAAGCAGCTGCATTCTATGAAAAAGCACAGAGACCTCTTTAAAAAATATACAGATATTAATTATCGCATTTTATATGGCTATCAAAGCAAGTAAAACCCAAGCTTAAGAGCACGTAGTCGTTTATAAAACTTTATAACAAAAGTGTCTTCAGATTAAGTTCCATTTCAAAAGAAGAAACCTTCAAAGAAAGAAAGAAAATTCGTTTATTTGCGGTTTTTATGACGTTTCTTTTTATGACGCTAAGATAGACAACAAACGCAAAAAGAACAAGTCAAACCTGCTGAATATTCAGTTCAAGAAGCCTCATAAATCTTTTTTACGAGCAGTTGATCACAAATCGTATAGCACTCCAAGCTTCAATTCACGCATCAATACTTAATTCTCTTTATATCGACTACTATTTCGCACTCTTTCCCTTGCCTTACTTTGGGTAAAGGTCTTTTTACCTACTTGGAACTCGTAGGCTTAAAAAAAAGTTCCTCAATTCTATATCGCTAACGAGGTGTGCGGACTAGCTAGCTAGTGGTAATGACGCAGAATGATTTAGGTGAGGTTAATGATGTATTGCCTCCGAGGTTTTTATAACATGGAAACCACTATTCAGTTCATTGTTCCGATCAAAGCGTTTTTGATCCTAAAACACCAATTACACATTTAAAATTGCTACAATATTTAATTTCGAACAAAGATCTAAATTAATCTAATAATAAACCGTAATTGGTGCTGCATATTAATGTCTGTAGAGAGTTGCAATATCCGCTGCATGTGAGGCTGATGTGAGCGAGGCGCGCGTCTGTGAGGTTCATTAAATTAAATAAGACGTTTACAGGTACGGTTAGTGGTTTTGTAATCACTGGTTTGAAGATGTTTTCACCTATAAGTTTTCAGTGGCTCACTACTTGTATAAATACCATCGGAAACCATACGCGGATTTACACTGCTTCACCTAATTAAACACAAAGCCCGAAAGGTTCCAATATTCACGTTGTAATGAACAATTACGAAAACCAGTGTGACTGAAAGATTAATTAATGAATCGCTGTGGTCGCTTCCAACGAAGAACCGTATTATTTATTAATCAATAGAGTTTCCAATAATTATAATGTAGATATTAGAGTTTTCTTCTAGTAAATTAATTATTTACATGATCACTGTTTGTCTATCTAGCGGAAACTTCAAAAAACAAGGCAAAAAGTCTGATTTTACTAACATCCAATGGAACTCAATCCTCAAAGCCTAGTTTTGTAAGTTTCTAATGATATATATATATATACTCAGAACATTCTGCCTCATAAACACAGTTCTCTTGATCTCGGCAATCTTTGTGGATAACGAATACTGTGGAATTATTAACATTGTGGCGGGAGCTAACCTTGCGTTCTCAGCCTCTTAGTTATCTCGGTTATCTCGACGAACAGCGAATATATTATACAAGAGGACGCTCAGCAATATGGTCTAGTTACAAATTAGATATGTAGGTGTTCTGTATGAGATAGTAACTCAGGTAAATCTAATACCTTATGTGTAATGGGAATGTGTGGTGCTGATAAACGCCAACGTCAGAGTGTAACCACACTCAGTCTACATAAATTTATACACAAATAAAACTATGTATGTGCTTATATCAAAACCTTAGATATTGAGGCTTTGGTCTCATTTAAACGCCGTCGGAAGCTTACAGCGTCACGCCATACGCCGCGTCGCGATGTTTATTATACAACTGTTGTGGTCTCTTTCACACGTCGACGTCGACGTCGGTACTTGCCCGTGGAACCCAAAGGGGAAAAAGGGGTACCATGGGCAAATTATTTGCTTAATGCATTAAGTGACGGATGATGACGGATGTTAAAGAACCTTCTGGACTACAATGTTACAAATGTAGAATTTGGAAAGTTCAGAAATATAATGCTTACTAAATAGGCAAGTAACTGCGACCAACTTTTGGATGTAGCGCTCGCCGGCCGCTGCCGCGGCACCGCTCGTTATGCTCCCTCGGCTCGCGCTCGTGGGGGTCAAGTCGGGGTATGTGGGACTCTAACCCTTTTTTTTTTATTCACGGGGTGGAAAATCCTTATGGATGTCCTCCGCCCTGGGGCGGGCGGAGGGGTCTGTTAGACTCTTACTGACTAAAAACCACCCCAGTGTTCCCTTTCCACACTTGCGCCGGGGATCTTGGAATCTGTTATTATTTCCGCAATCCCCGGTGGGATGGGGGGTGGGACGGACGTGGCTCTGCGGCCCACCTCAAGTCTGAGGGTGGTGAGGTGTCTGACCCCCCCCCCCGCGACGTCTGAAAGGGGCGCGCGTGGAACACTACGCGCCGCCACCTCGGGTCCAGTGTGATAGGGGGCGGCGGACGTCCCCAAGTCCGCTGTCCCTGAACCCATTTAGGGGGGCTGGAAGAGGGCATTATCTGCCCTCTGCCGACGCGCGACGCCCAGTGTGCCTGCTGCGGGTCGGGTGAGCGGACGAGATCTCCTGCTCCCTTTCCACATCCTCTTTCTGCGACACGGCTGTTTCGCAGAAGGATACCACCATGTCCCAGGACTCCTCACTGCCGACCATCGACTTGACGACAGCCGGCAGCGATAGGTCACTGCATTCTCCTGATGTGGGTCTCTGACCTTTTTTTTTATTCACGGGGTGGAAAATCCTCATGGATGTCCTCCGCCCTGGGGCGAGCGGAGGGATCTGTCAGACTCTTACTGACTAAAAACCACCCCAGTGTTCTCCTCCCACACTTGCACCGGGGATCTTGGGATCTATTATTACTTCCGCAATACCCGGCTAGTGCCGGCCCGCCTCTGCGGGCCACCTCAAGTCTGGGGGGGGGGTGAGGTGTCTGACCCCCCCCGCGACGTCTGATAGGGGCACGCGTAAAATATTACGCGCCGCCACTTCGGGTCCAGTGTGATAGGGGGCGGCGGACGTCCCCAAATCCGCCGTCCCTGGACCCATTTAGGGGGGCCGGAACAGGGCGTTGTCAGCCCTCTGCCGACACCCAGTGCGCCTGCTGCGGGCCGGGTGAGCGGACGAGATATCCCGCTCCCTTTCCGCAGTCTCCTTCTGTGACACGACTGTTGTTTCGCAGAGGGACACCACCGCGTCCCAGGACTTCTCACTGCCGACCATCGACTCGACCACGGCCGGCAGCGATAGGTCACTGCCTACTCCTGAGATGAGGACACGGCGTGGCTCCTCCCAAGCGGCACACTCTGCCAGCGTATGCCGCGCCATGTCCTCCCGGCAGTCGACGCAGTGGTGACACCGAGCGTACGGCTCCCTGTCTAAGCGACACAGGTACTTCCCGAAGCAACCATGCCCCGAAATCACCTGCGGCACCCGAAACGACAAAGAGCGGTGCCTCCTCCCGAGCCAGGGTTCGATTACTGGCCGGACCGCCTCGATTGTGGTGGTGGCGAGGCCGGGTAGGGCGTGAAAGCCTGCCCCGCCATTTCGCCACCAGGGGTGGGTGTCTAACCTTTTTTTTTATTTTTTGTTCACGGGGTGGAAAATCCTCATGGATGTCTTCCACCCTGGGGCGGGTGAAGGGGTCTGTCAGACTATTACTGACTAAAAACCACCCCAGTGTTCCCCTCCCACACTTGCACCGGGTATCTTGGGAACTATTATTACTTCCGCGATCTAACCTAACCCAACCCGTTTGAGATGGGGTACCATGGGCAATAAAAATATATTTAATAAAGAAGATTGTTATTCAGGGTGTTCCACGGGCAAAAATATTTGCTCATGGTACCCCAAGGGGAACTAGACTGGAGGACCACGGGCAAGTACCTGTCGGCGTCTTGACGTCGTACGCGGCATTCAAACTCTTTGCGTCGCGTCTCCAGATATTTCGAACCATAGCAGCGTCAGGATGTGTCAAGTGTCAATTGTCAAACGTCTGAAGCGTTTTCCTCTACCCGTGTTCAGACGTCGCACATCGATCGGAATGTTAACGCTAAAGTCAGACGTCGCATATAGCATAAAATAGGAGACCAAAGCCTTATGAACAGAACAACAAATTAAAAAAAATTAATATACAGAAAAAAAAAACGTTTTTTTTTATCAAGCGCGTTCCCGCAAAACGAACTGCAATAAGTAATCAGAACTTTGTACTTGTTTGAGTAGCGAAGCTTGCCTTTTAACTTTATACATTAGGCCAAAATTAACTTTGTAGTTTTAACTGAGCGATTTACGCATAGTAAGCTTTAGGTGGAAGTTTCGCGAGTATTTGTTCAACTTGTGGGGTAAAGTTAAGGCTCAAATAGAGTTTCTTAAGTATTGATAAACTGTCAAGCTCATTACCAGATAGTAATGAGCTTGACAGTTTATCAATACTTACCAGATAGTAATGAGCTTGACAGTTTATCAATACTTAAGAAACTCTATTTGAGCCTTAACTTTACCCCACAAGTTGAACAAATACTCGCGTGAAGATTTCTGGAAAATATCTCCACATAATGAAATTCTTAGGAAATTACACTACTACTATTACAAGCACATAAAAACTTTTTACAAAAAATACACTACATTGTGAAAAATAACTTTAATTCCGGAAGTCGGTGTCTTTGGATCTGTATTTTAGTTATTAGCCACCAAATTTCCGAAATTAAAGTTGTCTTTCACTTCGTTGTGTTTTTTTGTGTTATTTTACCAGGCCTGCTGGCTAGCAATGACAATTTTATTTATCTGTTTAGTCAGCAAGTAAATGAGTGACCTTTCGCTTTGTTCATATACAGATTAAACTTATACAGCTTGTTTTTTACTTTTTAGTTCGTTTTTTGTCAGGTCAGTCGTGTTTTATTTTATTTTTATTTTTAAGTTCACTTTCTAAGCAGTCGGGTTTTTTTATTACTTTTTTCATATAATTATTTTATGCTCAATGTGGTTTTTTAAATCGACTCTGTTGCGGGTTATTCTTATCGAGATTTTTTTTTATCAATTAATCTTTTCTTGAACCGTTAATTTTACTAGAACATATATCTATGACTTATTTTTTCACTAATTTGAATATCCAAAAATGTATTTTAGAACAGGCAATTTCGGACAACATACCGCGCTTTTGTGTTGTTTAATATAATAAAACCGGCCAAGTGCGAATCGGACTCGCGCACGAAGGGTTCCGTACAAAACGGCAAACAAATCACGTTTGTTGTATGTAAGCCCTCTTAAATATTTATTCGATTATGTTTTTTAGTCAGAAATACATCATCTGTGAAAATTTCAACTGTCTACTGTTGTAACTATTACGGTTCATGAGATACAGCCTGGGAGCCTAAAATGGACGCTTTGGCAGAATCATGCGTGCAATTCATACAGCCCGCAATTCATCTGTTTGACAGCTGCTATTTAACATTAGACTTCACTATATTAATTCTTAATTTATGGACCATTTTACGAAACTCCATACACAACTGTCAAACAGATGAATTGCGGGATATGAATTGTACGCAGATCATAATATGATTCTGCGAAAGCGTCCATTTTAGGCCCCCTGGTGACAGACGGACAGACAAACAGACGGCAGAGCCTTAGTAATAGGGATCCCGTTTTACCATTTGGGTACGGAACCCTAAAAAGCATGGTGTTTTAAAGAAGATATTTTTGCAATATTGTGTGGAATGAGAGTTTGTATCAAGTGGATGTATAGTTATCCAAGATAAAAATAATGGTTTTGATTTGCTCTACTCATTATGTTCTTAATGACGTCTGACAAGAGAGAGACCCTTCGTCATAATTAATAATACCTTGTATATATAAATTGCGACCTTCTATTACAAATATGGTTCAAACTACAGTGCAATTGTTAATAATAATGATTCCATATCACGTGAAGACTAAATAAGTGCCTGGTGTGATAGATAACATAGATACCGTGACTCGCGTGCGCGAGAAACTCAGCTAATATCAGACTTATTGGAATATATTGCAGAAGGTAATTTGTTAAACAGACCTTACAAAGGGACTAAGTTATGAGGCCCAAGTAAGTATAGAGACGTAGACTTATTCCTTAGATGTTTCGGTCTGTTGAACGCTGCGGGATATTGAAGAAGATATTATGCTTATGTAACAAACCGCAATTTGAGGCAGATTTAAAGTTTTATTAAATTATCGTTACTTTGCAAGGCATGTTAGTAGTACCTAAGTAGTTTGAAAGTTACACCAATCTGCTTGAAAAGAGTAACGAGTAGGTAAATAGCATTTCCGCGCATTTGCCGCAAGACGAAAGTCTTTGACCAATGTATGTTGCCAGTAATGATCTATGGCACTGAAACGTGGTCGCTCACAATCGGCCTTATTAGAAACCTTAAAGTCACCCAAAGGGCAATGGAGAGAGAGAGCTATGTTAGGAGTTTCCTTACGTGACCGAATCAGAAATGAGAACCAAGGTAACCGACATAGCCCGAAGAATTGCCAAACTAAAGTGGCAATGCGCAGGACACATTCCTCGCAGAACAGATGGCAAATGGGACTGAAAGGTTTTGAAGTGGCGAACGCGTACCGGATGACGTAGCGTTGGAAGGCCTCTCACAATGTGGACCGATGACCTTGTAAAGGCCGTAGGAATCCGCTGGATGCGGGAAGCACAGAACCAGTCGAAGTGGCGGTGCTTGAGGGAGGCCTTTGTCCAGCAGTAGGCGTCATTCGACTGAACTGATAATGATGATGAAGTAGCATTTTACACCATAGAACCACAATTTGACCCACTGAATCTTTTCTGATTAAAATTTCATTCCTTCGAACATTATAAAACGCTATGAAGGGAAGGTAACCTACCTGAATAATACGATAATATGATCACGAACATCGCTACGTGACAATACCAGCACACCTTTTTTTTTTTTTTTTGGGTGGGAAATTATCAAATAACTTCTCCCGCTCTGGGCAGAGCGGGAGGGCGTGTCAGACTCTTACTGACTAAAACCCACCCTTGTTCCTTAATTTGCCTGTGTGCCAGGGCCACGCTATCCCTTTCGGACAAACTCGCAACCCTGGCAGGCATTGGTCCTGACGGACCCCGTCAGTTGGTGCTGACATCTCTTTGAGGCGCGCGTGGAACACAACGCGCCGTCGACCCGGGCCTGGTCCTTATCGGACGGCGAGCTACCCATCGCTCGCCGTCCGCAAGCCCACGCCTACGGTGGCCAGAAATCGGCTTGCAACTCCCGACGCCCGGGGCGCCTCCTGCGGCGACTAGAGGCGCGAGGGCGTGAACCTTGCCTCTCCCTCACGCGTTCCGCCTCCTCCTTCGCGAGCATTACTGCTTCATAGAAGGAGGTGACGGCCTCCCATGCACTCTCGCTCCGAACCATGGCCTGAACCAGTGCTGGACGCGAGAGATCGTCGCCGCCGATCGCCTCCGTGAGGACACGGCGGTGCTCCGCCCAAGCCGGGCAGATCTCCACCGTATGCTCCACCGTGTCCTCCGGGCGATCCACACAGTGGTGACACCCGGGCGTTTCCTCCCGCTTTATCCTGAACAGGAACCTCCCGAAACAACCGTGTCCGGTGAGGACCTGCGTCAGGCGGAAGGTGAGGACGCCGTGGCGCCTCTCCAGCCACTCCTCAAAGAGGGGACTTATCGCCACAATTGTAACGTGCCCAGCGCTAGGTTGCGACAATCGCACTCTCCATGCCGCCATGAGATCTCGCCGGAGTTCCGTCCGCTGTACCGTGATTTCTCGCGGCAGCGGAGTTTCACCCCGGGCGTTTCGCCTCCTCGCGCCACTCCCAGATGTGCGTGAGGACTTTTGCCTCCAGATCCCACGGCGGCAGTCCGGCTAGGAGGCTCGCCGCCTCACGGGAGACCGTGCGGTAACCCCGTACCAGCCTGATGGCCATGACCCTTTGGGACGCGTTCAACCGCTGGGCTGGTCGCAGCCTCAGAGAACGCGCCCACACCGGTGCCCCGTAAAGGGCCATGGACCGCACGATCCCCGCGTAGAGCCTCCGGCAGGAGGCGTTTGGGCCCCCTAGATTGGGCAGAAGCCGCTTCAAAGCAGCCCCAGCCCTCTCCAGTCTGGGAGCCAAACGTCGGAAGTGCTCCACGAAGTTCCACCGGCTATCGAGGACGAGTCCCAAGTACTTCATCGTCGACTCGACGCCGATGTGAACTCCTTCCGCCGTTATCTGGGAACTCGACAGTGGCGCGTTCCGAGGACCATAAAAACACATGACCTCGGACTTGTGCAAGGCCACCTCGAGTCCCAATTGCCGGATCCTATCGACGATTGTCGCAACCCCACGTGCCGCCAGTTCGGCCGCCGCCTCATGCGACCTCCTCTGCGCCAGGACCAGCGTGTCGTCAGCGTAGCAGACTACGCTGACGCCGCTAGGGAGGTCGGCGCGCAGCACCCAGTCGTAGCCGATGTCCCACAGATGCGGCCCCAGGACCGATCCCTGTGGGACACCGCACGACATCTCTCGCCGGTTCCACTCTCCTTGGTGACGAGGGTAGATGACGGCCCTGTCCGTCAGGTAGGCCTCGACCACGCGACAGAGGTAGGTCGGCATCCGGTGGTACCGAAATGCCTCCCTAAAGCAACTCCAGGGCAGGGTATTGAAGGCATTGGCGATGTCAAGAGACACCGCCAAGACGACCCCACCCCGGGCCACAGCATCCCCCGTCGTGAGGGCTCGAACGCGCATGATGGCATCCACCGTAGAGCGCCCCTTGCGAAAACCAAATTGGCTCTCCGCCAAATCCGGCCCCACCCGCACCAGCCGCCCGACAAGGCGGTCTGTAATTACTCTTTCAAAGAGCTTGCCCACCTCGTCGAGCAGCACGATGGGCCGGTAAGCGGACGGAGAGTCTGCCGGGCGCCCTAGCTTCTTAATAAGGACCAGTTTCCCCGTCTTCCAACGAAGTGGGAACTGGCCCCTCTCCAAGCATGCGCTTAGGATCCCCCTTAGTCGAGGCCCGAGAGCCTCCAAGGCCAGGACCCAGGCTTTTCCAGGCAAGCCGTCGGGTCCTGGGGCGGTATTCTTGGCATTCAGCCTACGTACCGCCACTCTCAGATCTACCTCGGTCACCTCCGGAGCATCGTCATCGTCGTCGGCAGTGTGGTCCGCATCAGGCACCACAGGAGGCGGAGCCATGGGCGGAGGAGTATGTTCCCCTCGTGAAGGGAACAGAGCGCTCACCACGTCCTCCACGAGCTGGGGCCGGAGACTCTGCGTCAGCGGGAGAGCCCATGGGCGGAGTTTATCTCTCACCCCTTTGTAGGGGCGTCCCCACGGGTCTCTGTTCAGAGTCTCCAGCGACTCCTCGCGAGCCAGTCCTCTGGCCCGCTGAATACCAGCACACCTGCAGTACAGTAAGTACGTGATCTTCACTGCTCCGACTCGTAACTGAGTTTCATTTTTAGGTTTCATTCGAAGAGTTAACATTTCCATGTACAGTTTTGGTAAACCTATTGCGATTGCAACGAGTTGATCGTTGCTATCGCTATTTCAAGCCTCACAAAACCGATCAATATACAAATAAATGGAATTAATTAGTACTAATAATTTCTTTGGTACTAAACGCTTTTCGGTAATTACTTTTACAAAGGTGTGAAACTGCTTGAAATTTTTACAAAACATCTGCTTAAATGATGATTTTCGAAGAATAAAATTATCTAATACTCTTTGAAAGCTTTATATTATAACTTCTCCATCCCGCTTCTTTCATTTGAATATTTTGAAGTACTATAGCCAATATTGTTTTAACTTTAGAATTTGTTTTTACGATGTAAATTTAAAGTGAAGATTATTGATGATGAGCGGAGCGCACATGAGAATCAGAATGTTTGGATATTTCACTTTTAGCATACGGACATCCTTGGAAAAGCATGTCTGTAGTCTGATGTCACAACAAATTTTATTCTGGAATCAGACATCAATCGTGGCTGAGCTTGTAAACTGGAGCAGGTTATGAATACCTAATACTCACTTTGAATTTATGATGCCGAAAAGCTTTACTGCATAAAGCAAAATACATATTGCCTAGATATGTAGGTAGGTATTAGGTTCAACCTTCAAAATAATATATATTTATTTTTCTCAAATTTATAATATAACATACACGAACACATAACATCGCGCCTCTATTCCCCGAAGGGTTAGGCAAAGGTGTTATACACCCACCTTTCGCCAGTTATGTTTGTGTTGTTTGTTGTTGTTAAGTTTATAATATAATCCTATATTTATATAAATGTATATTTATGTATACTTTGTCTGAGAACAATTCTTTCAACAGTTTAAAATTATTTCTTTACTTTCTTTAATTTGCCCGCGGATTCACACGCGTGGAAGTCAGAAAGTATCCCACGGAAACGTAAGTACTAACGGTATAAAAAGTATTTATTTATTTATAATAAGCACACCAACAGCGTAGTCACTTACAATTCAAAATTAAATAACATATAAAATTGGCACATCAGTAACCATGCAAATAACAGGTATGCATGACATTTAACATATGAATATTAGAGACTAAAGAGAAAAAATTTAAAGTGTAAAAAGTGTCCAGTCGTTTGGTAGTTTTACCTGGAAAGTGGCCCAGGTATTTTGAAAATTGGTGATTTTATTGTTGTTTTTTCAAATTTCAAAAACGAAAAGTTTTGAAAATAATTTCAGAATTCAGAGGTATTTTGGATTAAACTTGTTTGTTAACTGCTAAACGAAGCCAATTAATTTGTTCGTAATCAAATTAAGTTTCTAAAATTCACTAGTATAATTCTAATATAAGGTAATTATTCCAGCATTCCATTAAATTATACGTTGATGAACTTATAAATTGACTTTGCTAAAGTCTGCATGTATTAATTTATAATAGAAAATTGAATGTTCCTTAGAATGAAGGTGTTAAAAAAATTAACACGACAAACTTTAAGGAGTGCTTTTGACCATTGAACTGAATAACTTTTAATATTTCCTCACTAACAAACATACGTGTAGATCATTAAGTAAGTACTTATAACTATGCACATACAGTTCAGAACTACAACAACTAAGAAAGCACGAAAAATAAAAACAGCTGTTCCATACAGTTTAGAACAGTAGGTATAAACTTTATTATGGAACAGCAGATTTTTTTTTTCGTGATTTCAATATTGGTCCCATTGTAAAAGTTATTCAGTTCGATGGTCTAAAGCACTGCTTAAAGTTTGTCGGAATATTTTTTTGCCATCTTCTATAAATTAAAAGTGTCGAGAACATCACTACATGCAGGGCGACCGCGGGCGGGAAGCACCGCTGCTTCCCGCCCGCGGTCGCCCTGCATGTAGTGATGTTCTCGACAAAAAGTAGGTTCGTCAAACTAGTGCAGTGGTGGCCCAGGGGTAATGGCCGACACTTACGAGTTGTAGGTCATAGGTTTGAACCCAGACAGGCGCTTTGCTTTGAGTAAATTGTTTTATCACGACCGCTCTCAAAACCGTGAAGGAAAACAACGTGAGGAAACCTAGAGATGTCCTAGAACCAGAAATTCGTAGATAAGTGACATCTACAAACCCGCACTGTGCCCGCGTGGTGTATTACGGCCCACTCTCACTCACTGAGAGGAGGCCTGTCCCAGCAGTGGGAACATTATGAGCTGATTATGCTACGTCATACTACAAAGAAAACCTCTTTAAGTACGTAAGAGCTGCATTTTACTTTAATTACATTTTCATCGTGTTTAAAGTGTTCACTTAGTGGTGGGTAGCGCGTCTTTTGTGACAGGGAGTCGCTTTGTTCAGTGAGGAGAACCATTTGTAAGAAATATGCGTTATGGTGTGGCCGTGTGGGAAACCATTACGTGCATCGATGTAATAGGTTTTGCTAGAGCTGTGTTTGAATTAGCAGACACCTCCCGAATTTAGCAGAATGTAGCTTCGCAGTTATTTTATTATACAATAAAATATTATTTCATGACTAACGTGGTACAACAGCCGTCTCTAAAAAGCGAGGCAGCTATTTATCTACAGAACTGCAATTTATTACCGTAACCACGCATACACGGCGACGAACTATATTAGGTTAGGCATCCATTGCGCCTCTTCCCCACGTTGATATAATGACCGTCCTTAATACCTCGTAATGTTTGCGTCGCACTCCGAGTTATCTCTATAGCCTCTGATTACGCGCTCAGGCTCCGACAATTTGATTAGCTATGTAACGTCACTGAGACATGGACGTGCAGGTTGGTCAGCAGAGTTCCGAGTAATTGAGGAAAATCTATGAACGATGAAGACAAAGGAAACAAGTAATTATGAAGACACGTAGTAATATTCGTACTGCAGTGTAATATTTATAACATAGAAGGTATCAAAGAACTTTTAAGAAAATGTACTAAACAACTTAAAAGAAGATGTATTGACAACATTGAAAAGAGTGTATAATTATGCTAATGCCGTCGCGTCGCGGTGATTGGTGGCCATCCTCTATAAACAACTTATTTCATTTGTTTCCTCCGCAGTTGCTGTTGCAAGACGCGTGTCGCTAATTTGGTCATGTTGAGAGGATGAATGAAAGGTAACTAACAAAAAAAAAACAACAGACTTCCAAAAAAACACCACAATGTGAAAAATAACTTTAATTTCGAAATTCGTTGTCTTTGGATCTGTATTTAAGTTTTTTTGTTTTTGAATTTTTTCACTTCTTATTTTTATCAAAAAAAAAACAAAAAATAACCTATTTATAACCTAATACCAACCACATAGCAAACGAGTGTTTGCTAAGGATGATATTAGGTTATAAATATACATAATTAAAATATTGCTACCGCTCACATTATTATTATCATCTAAGTGACGATTTCGTAAAATTTTGAGCACTAAATTCAAGATTCCCATATTTGCCTTGCCGTTCATGAGTGTATTCAAAAAATGTATTATCCTACAATTATCAAAGCCAAGTTGGCGTTACTAATTTATGTTTCATTGTGAAATTCTTTAGGAGAGTTTTTCTCAACTTGTCAGCATGATTTATGGCTGTGTTCTGGCAAAAAATGTAGAGTCGTGTACGGTTTGCACCGCTCTATGGTGTTACTTTGCCGTAAAAGTAAGTAGGTCCTACACATTGTAAATGGCAAATAAAAAAAAAACTAGTAGTCTCACACTGATCGAAATTCGACCCCCTCTACTTACAATGCATATAGTACTGACTACTTCCATGAGTACACTAATTCCATGCTATTATAAAGTACTTACTTATTCCATGCTCAATTTATTTCTAATGCATACTTTATTAAAATAATATTAGCTTTCTGCACTCCTCCATATAAACTAACTGTGCCAAATTTCATACTCCTCCGTCTACGTAATTTTCGTAAAAAAGGGTACAAAGTTTTCGCTTCACGTATTATTATAATGATGATGATGATACCAGTTTTAATATTCTTTATGATGCGTTGAAGTCAAGAAAATCTCCATAACAAAACGTTTAAACAACAGGATGATTGCTCAACACACCTAACAGACAGAAAGACAGACCGACAGACGGTTTTTTTTGCTTTTGAGATACGGTGCCCTAAAAATGGAACCGAAAGATAAGGCAAGAGATAGAGCAAAAAAAGTCAAGGTCATCTCCCCCTGAGCACCATCGTGATATTTGTAAGTTTTATTTCCGTTGATTATGAGATAGATTACGATAAGAAAACGATAAGAAATATAACTAAAGTTTTGTTTACTGGTTGTTTTAACTATCATAGTTTACCAAAAATACTTTATCAAAGTAAGTAGGGCCATCTACCCCAGACTTACCCTTACATATAGAATGCTGCGATGAAAGAACTACTTGCATTAAATATTCAAATTACTGCTGGCTCGAGAATCGTTTTACGTTTTTCCCTCGGGGCCATGGCAAAACTTTAAAGTTGGCATGGAATGGCGGTCAGGAAACCATCTAAGAAGCGATTATATTAGTGTACGTAGAGAACTCTACTAAGCTTGCTGAAAAGATTCAGTGAACAACAGATTCAGTTTTCATGTTTCCAGTAAAATTACTGTAACCTAAAAAAAAATACTTATATAATATAATGTAATGTTCCCATAATATAATTACGTGAGAGCTAAATTGTACCTACCAACTGAAACAAAGAAAACTTCTATATTTATTCAGAAAATCCATTCCGTTTAGATGAGCAGGGTATCTAAGTATTACAAAAATTACTAAAATCATTTGCGGTTCCATACAAAGAAATATTATTTTATCTACTTTGTGAAATACCTACTATGATGTATAAAAGCTAACAACATGGCGGCATTGTGTTCATTTCGGATTTAATTAAAACGACAACAGACGAATAAAAAGTATAAACTTACGTAGACATTAGAAAGACAAAGCTTGGTGCAAAATTAACTTTGTTATAATAATGAGAAAACTACCACCTACTACAAAAGTAGGTATACCATTTAGAAAACTATTTTTTTTGTTGCTTTATAAGTAGTTCGGGGAGGATATATTTCGACTAGGTGTTTTATACCAATAATTTAGTATGAAAAATTAAAACGGTTACCAAGTAATAAAAACATAAATTTCTAACATTAGTTACCATTTATGGCGCACTCTGATCGTATTATTCAATTATGTGCGGTTCCTATAATAATTATTATTATAACGTAGGCATGAAACTTTGTTTCGGTGTGTGTTACAAATTGTAGGGCTGTCAAAATTACAAGCAAAAAATCTAGCCATGAATAGAAAAATCTTTTTACCTTCCTAATCAACTAAAATGATGTAACTTTAGTGTTTATCACTCTGATATAACCCCGGCGTTAGTAATTAAGGTAGTAGGTACTCGTTGAAGTTTCATTGAAATATTAAACGAATTGGAATGGCAATTTTTTCAATTTAAAAAAAAAAAATGCTGTACAAATCGCATCCATCAATTCGGTTCATAACATAAAAAATTAAAAATGTATACGACAGGTTATGTTACGCGATAACTTTACCTGCTGCGATTAATGAATGTTCAATGCAACAATCAACGAGTATGTATGTCACCCGGCCCCCAATTGGATAGCCCTACGCTACGAACATGTTTATTTTCAGCTTAATTTATTCCCCATTCAGCTTTCATTCCAACAATATACGATTTAACGAAGAAATCATTGTGTAAACGTTGTGATTACGGTTGGATTGAATCGGCTCATTATACTCGTACACACGGGACATTATGGGACCGCAAAAGCATTTCAGCTGCAGTTCAAAGCAAAGGAAAGTTCTTATTGTCCTTCTTCATCATAATTTAAAAAGGTAAAGAGGATTCAATCAAATGTTTAAATAACATCCTGACCAATGCTCTTATAAAAATGTGCATTGCCATTTGAAAAGAAATATAATAGTATATTATTGCAAAGGCCGTGAAATAGGCAATTGCAAATCGAGTATACAGGCAATTGCCATTTCCGCTGAGGCATATAATTATAGTGATTTTCTCAAAAGAATGCAGGGAAAGTAAATTATTTATAAATTACAGATTCAATGACGAACAATGATAATTTATCACGCACCAATGTGTACATTTTTTTTTTTTTTTTTACAATATCCAGCTTTCTATTTGCAAGCCAGTTCGAAATTTATGAAAAACTTTGATAAGATACCTCCTTGGTTGCCATGTTTTGGAGTAAAAGATTGTTCCATTTTTAAATTACACGATAGTTATGAGTTTAATAATGTAATTTATTTGGCCGCTAAACAATGACACATATGGATTTTCATACAACTTTTGGTGGCCGCTGCTCGCATGTATTTGACCAGTACAGCAATTAAAATTTATCTGGAAGAAGGCTGTCAAAATAATGGCCGAATTTCCAAGCATGTTTGAGAAAAGAGTATTTAATAACCCCAGCACGCCGTTTCATACAACATTGCTGGAGCGTGTAATGTTCCAAATTAAAAAAAACGCTCCTACAATGGATTTGATTTTCTTTGACCGTAAATTCGATACTTCGCGTGTTCTTTTTTCAAAAACAATGACTGTTGCAATAAGTATGCATGTTTGAGAAAAAACATTTTTATTTTGGATATTTTTTAATAGAAAGTTATTGATGTATTTTCACTTGATGAATCGATGAATAATCTTGTAAAATAAATATATTAAGAGAATCTTGACTTTCCTCAATTACCGGTTGTTGTGATGTGCAACATCCAAGCGCACAACCATTTCAAGCGAAACTGCTCACCAATGCGGCACTACCTATTTTCCTTATCTGATACCACATTTACACAAAGTGAGGTGTGATGATTGTCGAAGTGCCAATAATATTGAAAGTGTTCCACATCGACGTCAATGTGGGTCATATGAATGCTATTACAGGATATCGAGTCACGTGATACGATACTAATTCACGGGTCATTTGCGGTTGCCGATTCACTTCGAATATGCGTGCTATTTCCGCTTTCTAGTGATATATTCGAATTAAATATGATTGTCCATTGCCAATGGAGAGGCCATGGAGAGGGCTATGCTTGGAATTTCCCTACGTGATCGAATCAGAAATGAAGAGATCCGCAGGCGAACCAAGGTAACCGACATAGCCCGAAGAATTGTCAAGCTTAAGTGGCAGTGAGCAGGGCACATTGCTCGCAGAACTGATGGCCGATGGGGCCAAAAGGTTCTGGAGTGGCGACCGCGTACTGGAAGACGTAGTGTTAGAAGGCCTCCTACAAGGTGGACTGATGACCTTGTGAAGGCTGCACAGAAGCCGGTGCTTGGGGGAGGCCTATGTCCAACAGTGGACGTCTTTCGGCTGAAATGATGATGATGATGATGTGATGAAAATTGATTGTTGGAACTAAGGTACATACAGTGGCAGTCTGAAAATGCTTACCACCTTAAGATTTATAAAATTTGCATGCACACATCTATGTCACAAGGTCGATGATATACCTATGTGATTTGATTAGGTATAGGGCATAGATTTTTCGACGTCTAGGATATATGTATATAGATATAGCCTTTTCTTTATAAAATGATGAAATATTAACTGGCATATACGGAAATTAACCAAGCGAGGTCGGACAAAACATCTTAATTTTTTAAAGAAATTTATTATTAAAATCTAAAAAAAATTTATTGTATACTAGTATAGCCTCCATCAGCTGCTATGACGGCACGTAGTCTATCTCGCATAGATGCGACAAGCCACGCGCATTTATCAGTCCCTCTGTTATCATCCCATATACCCGTGCACAATGTGAGCTAAAAGCTTCAGTGTTTCTTTTGTTCTGACAATCCCAGCGTAAATCCATGCCCCACAGATTTTCAATCGGGTTCATATCTGCTGACCGAGCAAGCCATTGAATGAGATGAATGTCACGGTGCACGTTGAACCACCGTTGTACTTGACCAGGCCGTGTGTATCGGCGCATTATCCTGAACGTAATCAATTTGTGGGAATTCTGCTGCAGGATACGCAACGCGCACAGTTAGCAGCATTACCTCTTCCAAAAGCTACACATAATTATTCGCAGTAGCCCTACTTTCTAACGACGTCAGTTCTCCGACGTCGTCATGGCTCACCACCCCATAAGTTGACCGTTATGCGACCAGATTCTTATAGTAATCAACCACCACACACACCACAGAACATAAAGTTAATCTTCCGATTTGACTTTATTTAAAAGTTTTTTCGTCGGTAAATATAACAATCGACCAATCAACATCAAGATTAAGTCAAAGCGCAAATTTAAGTTGGGCAGTTTTGTGGTGAGGTTTGACTTCCACTTTAATAGCGAAGCTCGTCGAACCGTTCGAGGACTCTCATCATACAAAACAGCGAAATTACTATTTGGTGGTTTGGTTAAGTTTGTAAAACATAAAATCGCAGCATTGAGCGTAGCGTGTCAGCTACGCCGCAACTCAATGTGAGCTACGGCGTAGCGACACCGCTACGCGCATATTTCCGTTGATTTCAAAGTTTTGCGAGTAGGATTATTATCCTGGCTCGAATTGAATAATTTTGATCCGAGAGACATTAGAGCTAAGTGTCGTTTTCAATTTGATCTTATAAGTTTTTGCTATGTGTGTATGATAAACTTAGTATTAAACACTATCATATTTTCTATCTAATACTTCCTTATATAAAATGGAAATAACCACTGAATTCCGCGACTAAGTTTTTACTGCCAAGGAATGAAATGAAATGCAAATGTGAATCTTTGCCTCTAAGCGATCGACAACTTTATGAAGCGGGACACTGGTTTTTTTGTAGAGTACACTTTCATTTCATTTTAAAGCCTTTAATAGAGAATTCCTTCATCTCGTTCTTTAAAAACCTTGATAGTGAGTTTATTGACAATGATAATTTATCAGATTGAATCCTTATTTAACCGTGGTAGGATGATTTTGTTCTGAATTTAAAATAACTGCGATTGAAATACTCTGATTCTGTTTTCTACAAACAGATTATTTTCTAACTTTAGAAAGTAGGGCTTCAACAAGTTGACAGCATGTTTTGACGAACGTTGATGTCGTATGCCCAACCTATCCAACCAACTCCACGAAATAGTTATTAACACTTGCAAACACAGCATTCCAGTTTATTGCTACGTGACGTCACACATCGTCAGACTTTCTCGCATATTGCATGGAAATCGTATTATCAACTCACCCGTGTGGTACGTCTTGTGCGATAAAGACATGCGTTTGAAGGGGGAATCTAACTTGTGGTGTTAATATTGAATTCAATATTAGATTGAAATTCAATCGGTACTTTTAGTTTGAAAACTAACAAAGGTGGGTAACAGATATGGATGGAATCATGTTTAAAGTTATAAAAAAAAAGAAAAGTTACAAATATTATTTGTTTGAGTACCTACTACCAACGCAGCTACGTCTCTAATGTTGATGAGTGTTGCTTTCGTAAAATTAATATTCGTCGTGTAATGAAGATAATACTTCTTTATCGTATCTAATTCAAAGGGATGGTTTAAAACCACTAAACGGGTTTATGGTTTTGCGAGTGCTATATCTGTTTTGTACGTAGGTGTTCTGTCACGCAATCGTTATTCAGGACAGCGCATCGTGAGCTAAGTTAAAAAAAAAACTCATTTGGGCAGGTGCGAAATATTCAAACGAATATGATCAATTTGGCTTTGCATACGAACTTAAGCCAGCGGCACCGGGATGGATCGATGAATTTAATTATTTTCATAGCCTTTTTCATTTCATCAGGCAAATCGGATGAAATGCAAATTATTTAACAAACAAATAATTTACTATTTTATGATTGGAGTTAATTCAATTTGTAGATATTCATGTACTGAACGTTTCTTCATATTCAAAGTCAAATTATTTATTTCAAGTAGGCACATAAATGGCACTTTTGAACGTCAAAATTTACAAAGAAAATATAATTGATTCTAGTCGCTCTTCCAAAAGGTAGCTTCGTATGGAGAAGAATGGGCAAAAACTCCACCGTTACTCTTTTAATTTTTTTTACAATATTTTGTATAGGTACATCAATTATATAATTATATGTGAAGAGGATGCACCTAGAATAAAATTACTATACCACAATGAAAATCAAAATCAAAAATATTTTTATTTCACATAAACCAAGTACATGGGCACTTATGAAACGTCAGAAGCTAGGTGCACGGTTCCAATTGGTCGTTTCCTATGGAGAAAAGCCGGCACGACACTCCACGATTCCTCTTTAAAAAAAAATGGCTTTTACAATGTTTTCAATAATGAAGCAATGACAGATAAATTCATTATGTGATAGATACATGGTGCTCACATATTTACAAACCTTGTAAAATAAAAAAACGTTTTCCTAAAAAAATACAAAATTATATCAGTGTGTGTGTAATCACAGAATGTAAAATAAATGTCATAAAAATAATAAATAAATTAACCAGTTAAAATAGCTACGAGTATCAGTTAGATTTTGTTGAGATTGTCCTATGGAGCTGGACCAGCATGTTTCCAAGCGTTCTTATCTTGGATATAATCCTCTAATTTGTAATAAGATTGTTTACAAAGTGTACTTTTAATATGAGTTTTAAATTTTCTTTCATTTAATTGCAATATATCACTAGGTATTTTGTTATAACGTTTAACACAGTACCCCATAAAAGATGTATGTACTTAAGATAATCTAAAACATGGCTGATCTATTTTATCTTTATTTCTAGTATTGAATCATTTCAATAAAATAAGTGATAGACATCATTGTCTATCACTTATTTTATTGAAATGATGTAGGTTTTTTCTTACATACATAATATTTTCATAAATGAATTGGCAAGGTATTGTCATAATATTAATCCTTTTAAAGAGTTCCCTAAGAGATTCTCGGCGACGTAGGTTATAATTCCATGCTAGACCCAACCCATTAGCAACCAGAAACACACAAAGTCTGAAAACCCTGCAACCCGAGCAAAGAATCTCATCGACCATGACTCAGATCCCTCGTTTGACGACTACCCGCGACTTGCACACAATTAGAAGGAAATTAAACACGAGCTTGACTGCACCGAGGGAGCGTTTATTAATATGGACAACGGATGCGTACAGAGAAACATGCCAAGCGCTGATGAATTTTGAATGAATTAGACCTTTCCTAAATTAGTTTCAGGAAGTTTCTAGACAATTTCATTTACTGTGTTGTTCTGGTCAAAATGATTAATTACGTGTAAAGGCGTTATGAATTTCCACTAAAATATGGGAAATTATGAGTGCAGTGCAGCAACAAAAGTTTTCTTTAGCACCTGCAATCTAACGTCTTTTTTTGTATGTAGGCGACGAGTTAATAGAACAGCTTCTATTATATTCATTCATCATCTTTACTATTCCAACAGAATATTAAAAAAAAACTGTATCAATTTACGAACGTAAATTAATATGACTCAAAGCTACCGATAAATATCTTTAGGTACTTCTGAATTGATAAATCAGCGACTAACGTTGTAAGTGGGCTACTTTATATATTTTATAGATTCAACATCTGTTTGCAAATAAAACCAAATTCCAGCCTCAAAATTAGCCATCAAACTTTTTTATTCAACAACTTAATTAATCAATATTCTTTTTTCATGAAAATTTGCAACACAAGCGCGGGAGTGTACATAACGCACGCTAGGAATGAGAGGGGCGCGACCGGTAACCTAGGATATTAGTACCTTTTATAATATAAGAACCTATGCTACTGCCATTAAAATGGGATATTATTAATTGCACAAGCTCCGTTTAAAAACGGATGACTCCCGCGCCGGCTCGTTCTTGGTGCAAAGGATAGCCATCGCCATCCAACGTGGCAATGCAGCAAGCGTTATGGCCACCTTTGCCTCGGGAACAGTAAGGGACGGGTTATTTGATTAAGAATTTTTTTTTGACGTGTTGTGATTTTGTGACTTATATATGTGAATATTAACAAAATTATTTAATTAAACATTGCACATAAAATAAATAATTACATATCAATTTATTTCCATCATTTAAATACTTTTTTACATCAAATAAATTATTTCACTACAAATAAACTGACTGCACAGCAAATTAACCAGAGCGTACATATATACTTTGCCAGATTGAATCATTTGGGTTAGGTTAGATTAAAACCCCTCTATTGTTGGTAAATTCAGTTACCTTATCAAAAACTCTAGTAAAATTAAATCTCTAAGAATCAGTATGGTTACTATAAAGAACAATTCTTACATAGCATACTCGTATAGCTGAGACGAAGTAAGTAATAATACGAGTAACATCATGCAAGTGGAAGAATTATCTACAGATTTATTTCATCCGTAAGTTATCAAAATTCTAAAACTACACTTAGTTTCCTAATCTTGTTCTACTTCATTAAAGCACGTGATTTACAGACGTTCCTTCAAGAGCCAACATCAAATACGAGTATGTATGAAATACCTCGCGTTAAATTGGATTCGGGTCAGTTCTCATACCTACATATCTGGTATGTTCGGGAAGTCGGTTAGGGGAGTTGCCGACTCCTGCTCTGAAGTAGCTAACATTAGCTAATCGATTGGAGAATAGAGATAAGAAGATTGTTTATACAAGTTCGGACGACATCGGACTGTCGCGTGGAGATAAGCTTGTAGCAGTTGCTGTGTGTTTCTAAATGTCAGTGATCTTGTTGGAAGTTTACATTGTAGATTCTTTAGATAATAGCTGAAGTAGGACAATGTTCGCAGTCGTTCGTCTCCTCAATAATAGTATAAGTTAGTTACAAATGTAAATATATTTGTGCTAAAACATCAAAGTAGCAATTGAACTTAGTTCCCAAAGAAAACCCGTTTGACAGACCTTTCTACCCTTCGTAACTTTATTACCGTAATTGGGTCAGAACTACCGGACATTAAGCATATTTGTAAAGATTACGTCCTCATCCGCATCCCTCGGGGTTGGTTCAACAATTGGGATTACAGACGCATATGTCCAACTACCTATTTGTCTTAACCCGGAAATGTTCACCTGCCCGAAACATAAATTATGGTTTGTGAAATTATTGGTAGGTTTCGTTAAATTTGGTTTAGATGACTAAATACATGGAATTAGTTATTCTATATTTTCTGCAGACACTGCACCACCTCGTTCCACCACCAGCACCTATACTTACGCGCTGAATACTTCGAGACTCATTAAGTACTAACAATACTCATAATCAAACCTAGTGGTGAATCTAGCACAGTGTCACCTTTATCATCGAAGGGGTGGTTTAAAAGTATATTCTCTTTTTTCCCCCTTTTAGGGTTCCGTAACATAAAAGGAAAAACGGAACCCTTATAGGATCACTTCGTTGTGCTTCTGTCTGTCTGTCTGTTTGTCAGTCTGTCAAGGCCCTTTTTCTCAGGAACGCGTAAAGGCATCAAGTTGAAATTAATACCAAATTCGTAGGTCTACGATCCCTTGGAGCTCTAAAAAAATCAAGTGTCTAAGTCAACGCAATAAAAAATAGGGCGATTTATGCGACATATTTTGATACTCGCAAATAAATCAAAACCCGTTACTACGGTACTTCCCGTTGACCTTTTTTTTTTTGGGTGGGAAATTATCAAATAACTTCTCCCGCTCTGGGCTGAGCGGGAGGGCGTGTCAGACTTTTAATGACTAAAACCCACCCGTGTTCCTTCCGTTGCCTGTGTGCCGGGGCCACGATATCCCTTTCGGACAAACTCGCAACCCCGGCAGGCATTGGCCCTAACGGACCCCGTCAGTTGGTGCTGACATCTCTTTGAGGCCTTACCCTCACGCGTTCCGCCTCCTCCTTCGCGAGCATTACTGCTTCGCAGAAGGAGGTGACGGCCTCCCATGCACTCTCGCTCCGAACCATGGCCTGAACCAGGGCCGGACGCGAGAGATCGCCGCCGCCGATCGCCTCCGTGAGGACACGGCGGTGCTCCGCCCAAGCCGGGCAGACCTCCATCGTATGCTCCACCGTGTCCTCCGGGCGATCCACACAGTGGTGATACCCGGGCGTTTCCTCCCGCTTTATCCTGAACAGGAACCTCCCGAAACAACCGTGTCCGGTGAGGACCTGCGTCAGGCGGAAGGTGAGGACGCCGTGGCGCCTCCCTAGCCACTCCTCAAAGAGGGGACTTATCGACTTCCCGTTGACCTAGAATCATGAAAGGCAAGAAGCAAGGTCTCACAGCACAAGTAAAGGGAAAAGTCTGAAAATCGTTAATTTGTAGTTTTCTCTAAAAGTGTTTGATGACCGTTTAAGATTGTAGTCTCTACCTTTGAACATGTAAAGTACCGATAAGAATATAATGACGTCGTTTTGACGAATAAACTATGATAAATATAGTAGGTACCTATCCGTGCGGAAATCCAACTTTCCGACACGTAACGGAACTAAAAGTATCGTAAAATAAAAGTCACTTTAACTCCCAATTATAACAACTTCTGCCCCGAACCTAAATTATACTTACTTTAATTGACACCGAGAGGAAAACTTAATACTTAATTTTTTTTTAACAAAGTTGATTTATGTGCATGACAAACTTCGGAACAAAGATAAAACTGTTTTTCAGACGCAGTTTTTCAAGATGATGATACTTATTATCTGTAAATGGAGTCGTGTTTTAAAGTTAACGCAGAGTGATATCTCAGAGATAAAAGTTTAGGATTCATTTCAACATTCGGATATAAACCGTCGCATTAATTTTATATTATTTTATTCTGAAAATTGTACAAACCCCGTGTAGTGTCTTCCGGTATTTTGAAACAATCCGTTTTGGAATGTATGGTTTAAATAGATTTAGCTGAAATGGCAATGAGTATGAAATAAAAATTGTAAAATATAAGTTTATTGTGCAAAATTATGGAATGAAATATAAAAGTTAAGATGGTAAGTACAAGCTGAAAACTCTACAGACAAACATGAAAGTTAAACATACACAAATAAGGTTTATAATTTATAGTTCTAATATAATATTATCGAGTACCTAAACGTTTAGTAGCTGAAAATACCAAACTGGTAGTAATTGGCGTTTATATAAACTTTTAACGACGATTATGTATGTAAAGAGTTAGTAAAGCTGCCAGTTGTATAATTTGGTATCTAACCGCATTTATAAAGCTGCCAGTTGTATAATTTGGTATCTAACTGCACTTATTTCGCGCTTATCCATTAAATAAAGTAGAACAGGTTCCGTAAAATAGATATCGGATGTTGTTGATACACCACTATCGAAAACCTATTTATTTGTTTTAAAATGCATCTAACAAGTTAAATTGCGAGCAACTTTACGAAAATTATATTTCCACACAATATTTCAGTCCTCGAAGTTGAACGTCGAAAATGCCTTCCGTGACTGTAAATTTGTAAATCATCCTTTGAAGCTTTATATCAAGCAGCTCTGGAGTAAATAAACATCTTTATTTACTTCCAAAAGCCAAGGAAATCTCGTGAAAAAATCAGGAATTACGTCGCTTGAACAAATTGCGGACGCGTTTTTGTAAATTACGGTAACAGAAGAGCTGCAAACCTCCTGTACCTTGAGAGGAAATTTCCCGTATGACGATCGCTCACTGTTACGGAACATTCTCGAAATTCAAACTGCAAGCGATGGTTGTGTTTGGGAATGTATAGCGTGTACAGCTAGTTAGTGGTCACGTTCTAGTTGGCAGGCGCTGAGCTTTGCTGACAAATATTTCGCTATAGGTTTATAGTAACCACAAACATTCTAAAGTGCCTAGTCGAAAGTGATCCTATTAACTTGAATTGTTTTTTGGTTTAGTAATCATGCCTTTATAATATATACTAGCTGCGCCCCGCGGAATCACCAGCACAAGTCTCGATCCCGTGGGAATATCGAGATAAAAAGTATTGCATGATATAATTAAATAAACTAATATTACAGAGAGAAAAGATTAGATTTTATGTATGTAACATGTTACGCTTTCACGCTAAAATGGCTAAACGAATTTGGATGAAATTTGGCACATGAGTTTGGACATGGACTACTATTAGGTTTTGTATATTATAATGATACTTCTCCAGCAAGGTTTTCATTTCAACACACCCGTAAAAACTTTGTCATCTTCCAACTTATAACGAATTTCAAACGCTATTATATTCTACCAAGTAGTTGCTTGTCTCCTTTAATAATTAATCTTTTGATTTTGTTTACCAGCAGCCACCGAGACCTCACTAATGGGAGGGCGCTCGCAATACTCGTAAATAACTGAATAACACTTACGTTGAGAATTTCTGAATACTTTAAGGACATGCGGACAACCCTGCAGCCTGTACGAGCTATTATGACTGTCTGTTTTGAACATAGGGGTCAGCTAGGAATTCGCTTTATCGCGGTCAGCAATTGAAACTTTGATAAATTGTGGGAGAGTCGCGCGTGTTTGGTATATCTTTACGATCGTATTTCTCTTTACGACAGCTAATCCAACACTATTTTCGCTTTTGAGTTATTACTTTATCTTTTTTGCCTGTACCAGATGGTCTATGGCTGGATCTAAACCATTCTAAACTAACTAATGAAGGAATATTAATGTTTATCTTTGCATGATTATGGTTTCTGCTCATTCCATTGCAATGTGACGATTTGTGGGAAATACGACCGTTAGCACAACACATAACATTCTCATTATGTTCATATTGGTAATATCTCGTGAGAAGTTCTTTATTTTCACGGTGAGACAAAAATTTTAACGATCATACTACAAAAAAAAAAAAGTTAAAATTTTGCCTGTTTTGTGTGTATTTTGTTGTTGTTTTTGTGTTATGTCTGTTTTTTTTTTTTTTGTATGAATAATATTACGTAAAAGCGTTTGAAGTAATAGCCGCGTCATACACGAACATTAGTGCACTCAAAAACAGCGTAAGCCATGAATGTAGCTACAACTTGCGTACAATCATGCAGTGCGCGAAGAAAAGGAGCTGTGTACCGATAACTGTTGTTAGAAAGAGATGAACATACATATTTAGTTACGTCACTAGCTGCTGCATGTTCATTAGCACGTACGCGTCGGTCGCAGCAGTCAGGAAAAATGGCTGACTGGCTGTACAAGTACAAAACAAAACATCGTTTTCTTATAATAAAAAAATACAATAAGTGCTTCTGCATGAAATGAGACGTTTTTCTGTACTCCCACAGTAGTAGTGTAATTTGTACCCTCCTGTACCTTCCTCGAAAACTGGTTCATATCGCACTACGATTAGGTTCACAATGCAATGTATTTCATATGCGTGCGATTTTTTATTTTCTAACACGTGTGCGGGAATAAAAATTGCCACAGATAACTTATACTTACCTATACTTAGTCCAAATTGGTTCAATGCCTCTATTCACGCCGTCTCGCGCCAGAGACGGTCCTCTCTGTTCGGAGGTGATTTTTCTTTTAATCTCGGCGAAGATGCGTCTTTACGGCGTTAATATTTTTGGAATATTTAAATAATGTTTATAAATAGAATATCATGATTATTACAACAAAAAAAAACTTTTATGAACGAATTAACATTTATTTGTTTTCTAAACTCAAAAATATTTAAATTTTCTATTTTTCATATTAGGCTGTTTATCGGCTTTATACCTTTGCTTCTCCTTCAACCTGTAGAAGTAGATTATAAAGATGCACAGACTGGCCAGATAACGCGTGTTAAATCTGATAGAGCAAAAGTAACCATGTCAATTCCTCAAGGTAGTGTTTTAGGGTGCCTATTGTTCCTAATATATATAAATAACCTCCCTAAAGAAATAAATTCATACAGCGTCCTATTTGCTGACGACATTTCAATAATTTTTCCTTATGATAATAACGGGACCCTAAATGAAATCTTATATGACATTCTTACTAATATAGTGGCATGGTTGAAGGACCATAATTTAGAAATAAATTTCTCGAAGACGAAGCTGATGCAATATAGACCATATCAGAAAGAAAAGGTAGATATCGACTTCTCATATAATAATACAAAATTACAATGTGTAAACGACTTTTCACTGCTAGGCCTGACTGTCGATACAAATATAAACTGGAAAGGTCATATACAAACCCTATCAAATAAATTGGCTAGCTTTACATACGCCTTAAGAGAACTAAAAAAGCAACCGACCTCAAAACAGCTTTTTCAACCTACTACGCATACGCATATTCGTGGCTAAACTATGGAATTATATTGTGGGGAAATAGTGTAGATATAGAGTAGAATCCTAGTAAATATAGAACGTACGGAAAGTTGCAAACAATACTTTATAGAATATAAAATTCTTACGCTAACAGGTATTTATATCCTAGAAGCTAGTAAATTTGTGAGAAAATACCCATCGCTTTTTCCGCTAGCAAAACAGCAACGCCCACAGCAACGCAGTCTTAGAAACCGATATCTAAACGAATTAGCGGTACCAACTTCAAGACTAGCTATGTTTCGTTTTGAGCCTCTGGCCATGTGCGTTAAAATCTATAATAAACTCCCGAATTCAGTTAAGGATACAGAGTACGACAACAAATTCAAAAATGACCTACAAAACTACTTAAACTTAAAATCATATTATAGCCTAAAATAATTTTTAACTGAGAAATAAATAAATTACTATCGACTCGAACACATTACTCATACATAACTAGGTACTGTACAAGACATCTGACATCAGTCAGAAAATGATAATTTATTTATTTAGTTTGTAAGAATGACATAATGTATAATAATAATTAATAATTTTTAAATTAATCTATATCATCAAATTGTATTAATAATGAATAATGATAGCATGTTAAATTAATTAAGACCTGTCGCCTATACATTGCTGTGCCCTAGCAGGGTTCATTGTTTGGAACTATCATAATGTAACAACCTGTAAACAACATGAAATGCAATAAATGAATATGAATATGAACCTGCGAAAACAAAGCGCGGAAAAAAAAGAAAATTAAATCATAGTTTCCTAATAATTCACGTCAAAAATATTTTTCGTTATTTTATTTTATTTGTTTACAAGTGTATTGAAAAACGTCATTTGATACACGTGGACATTTGTTATTGCAGTTCTCGGCTCAAAGACAACCTCGCCTACGGCTTGGGTGTTAATTCCGCCTCGAATGCAATAACAAACATTCTCCACTTGTATCAAAATGTACAACTACGAGTATTCTTCACAAATAATTGCGAGTGATTGTGACGTGTAGCCGCGTCACTAGATGGCGCGCGACTAATTCCAAGTCAGGCAATTGCCTTGCTTTTACTTTGTCATTATTGAGCGCGGGTAACGCATCTAAAGGTTGGTTTGAATACATTTTCAGTCACCCGATCTCTTGTATCGATCGTTTAGCTCATTCTGTCAAAATTATTTTATCGAAACGTATTTATTCATCCTATGTACGAACTCTCATAAACCAGCCAGTGCCTATACGTAAGCAGTTTTATTTTTTCCTCAACAAAAGCCTAAAAATTGCTTTCTCGTTATGCCAAAGTTTCTCTCGAAATATTGAGGTAAGTATGATTTACATAAACACTAATTGGGGCCAAGAAAATGAATGACTTAGCAAACAGTTCGGTTACAAAGAATTACCATAATCTGAGCTATTAGCCGTGTTGACAAGCCCAGGGGTGGCCATTTTCATAAAATCGTAAAATTAATTACTTATAAAAACAGTTAAGCTTTTTTAAAGTTTTAAAATGCGAGGCATATTTGTTTTCACCATGAAAAGAAATATGCCTCGTCTGACCCTTTCAATGAATTTAAATTATTTAGACTACATTTTTGATGTTTGTATTATTTTCTTAAGGTCTGGAGGAATGTTTTCGTACAGGGGTGAATCATTCGTACAGTGATCGTTTTCGACCGAATTCGGTCGCAAAGTCCTATTGGGGTCTCTAGAGACGGTCAAAATTGTTTGATATGATTGTGATTTTTTCATGCTTGTCAAGCAATGTTGACTGTCTAGGGACATTAAGATTTTGCGACCGAATTCGGTCATAAGCGATCGCTATCAATGTCGAGACTGCAGGCCCTGGTCACATTTATCTTGATATCATCAGTAAAGGTATCACATTAAAAATCACTCTCCATTTTTATTAATCTTATCACCACCGAGCTTCGGACTGCGTATCATCTTTATGCTGACGATTTACAGCTTTACTGCCAGGCGGGTGTTGACAACATATCTGATGCGATTGAGGAGCTAAACCGGGATTTAGGTGTGGTTAAAAGCTGGTCTGATCGTTTTGGGGTGGCGGTTAACCCTACCAAGTGTCAGGCTATCATTGTGGGGAGCCCCCACAGTATGAGGAAGCTGAATGGCTCAACTGTGCCACCTATGATGTTCGACAACTCAGTCATCCCGTTTAGCTCCGATGTCAAGGATCTTGGTCTGCATGTCGACACTTGTCTTGACTGGCGAAGGCAGGTCACGACTGTCAGTAAAAAAGTCACCGGAACGTTGCGGTCACTCTATCGGTTGAGGAACCTTCTCCCTTCACACATAAAGGCAATGCTTGTACAGTCCTTAATCTTTCCCATAATTGTCTATTGTGATGTATGTTACTATGACCTGAATGCTGATCTCCTTAATAAACTTGACCGCCTTCTAAATAACTGCATTCGATTCGTTTTCAATCTTCGTAAGTATAATAATGTGTCCGCGCACCGATTGGTTTTAAAATGGTTGGTCAAATGGTCGTCAGCGCAGGGAGTTGAGGGCTTTGTCTATGTTGTTTTCCATACTCGACAAACCCACTTCTCCTTCTTACCTAACTTCCCATGTTCAATACTTGTGCTCTGCCCACAGTAAAAATCTCCGTTCCACCAACAATCGTCTTCTACGATGTCCTTCTCACCGCTCTGCTTTCATTCACTCTTCTTTCTTTGTTCAGGCCGTTTTCCTTTGGAATGCGCTCCCTCTGAGCATCAGGATGGCAACCGGACGGTTAACGTTTAAGGTGAAGGCACGGATATATATTCGTAAGAAGTTGTCAGAATAATCCCAGTGTTGATTCGTTTTCTCCTCCACCAATCGTTATTTCTCCTGACACTTTTTATTTTGTTTATAAGTATGTATGTATTAGTATATATTTTTGATTTTCGAGTTATCTATCCCTATGTTGCACCTACCATGTTTTGTCTCTGCATCACCCTAAGGTTGACTGGTAGAAAATGCCTCAGGCATTAAGTCCACCTTTGTACAGTATTTTTTTACTTGTGCATAAAGTTTTAATAAATAAATAAAGGCATATAAATTATGTTGCTTCTCAAGCGCCATGACTTTGTATCCAAATTTTTCTTTTCATCGCAACGCCGAAACGCTAGAGTAAAGGTATCTCATACCACCTATAAATAAGGAATTTACGAAATAAATTATAGTAATTCTCCACAAACAATAATTAACATACACTATCAAATGTGTCTCACATCTATGTACGAGTATCTTGACGCATCCTCCTCCGCAATTTCCATTATCTATGGCGGCACAAAAAGTAGTTACGAGATGTGGGAAATTACACAGATTTATCTATTATTCATTTGATATTAGCACATACATTATATATAAGGAATCACATTTCAAATAATAATGATTGATCGCCTCCTCCTTCGTGAGCATTACTGCTTCGCAGAAGGAGGTGACGATCTCCCATGCACTCTCGCTCCGAACCATGGCCTGAAGCAGGGCCGGACGCGAGAGTTCACCGCCGCCGATCGCCTCCGTGAGGACACGGCGGTGCTCCGCCCAAGCCGGGCAGACCTCCACCGTATGCTCCACCGTGTCCTCCGGGCGATCCACACAGTGGTGACACCCGGGCGTTTCCTCCCGCTTTATCTTGAACCGGAACCTCCCGAAACAACCGTGTCCAGTGAGGACCTGCGTCAGGCGGAAGGTAAGGAAGCCGTGGTGCCTCTCTAGCCACTCCTCAAAGAGGGGACTTATAGCCACAATTGTAGCGTGCTTAAAGCTATGTTTATTCCTAAGTAATTAGTTAAGGAGATCTATCTTCCAAGTCTGAGTCGGCATTAAAACGCAAATAAAATGTGCTTGTCAAAGCTTCAATTTAATTAAGTGATTCTGTTTGAACACAATAATTTTATTTCATTGAATTGCCCGTTTTGTAAGAAAATATAATATGAGTGATTACTTTTTATTCCAATTACATTATTCATTGGATTTTAAAAGGAGGTTTATTAATCTAAAAAGTTGCGCCTGCCGTGTAAGTCACGTGAGTGAAATTGTAGCGTAAAAAAGTTTATCAATATGAAGAATGAAAAATAGTAATGAAAACTTTGTGTTTTAAATAATCACAAAATAAAGGCTGACACACATGCCCACATATACCTATTCGAGTTGATATTTCCAGCGACACGGACGGTAAAAGGTACTATAAGTACATCCGCTTCACAATATCTCCTTTTTATGAACACGTAAAGTATCCTCTCTACGTAAGAATTGGCATACTTGATACATGTACGTGACAGTTTATCACACGCAGTCATTTACAACTACTGAACATTATTTATGAGCAACTGTTATTGAACAAGAGTGAGAGAACCGGTTTGATTGCCCTCGAGACCCTTTTGTGTTGTCTGCGAGTGACAAAGAGATATTGGTGTTGGCAGGTGCTACCGTACCTTGGTAATCATTTATAGAGGAAGGTGAAAAGAAACGAAAAATAACAAGCGTGGATATCAAGACAAAGTCCTGCATATTCATCTTATCGAATTCAATAGGCAGAGCACAGTCCAATTAGCACCAATTAGTTATTCGTTCACTTAATGAATCCAGCCGGAACATGGCATGTATCGGTAATTCCATTTAGACGATTTTCCGAATCACTAACGACGGAAAGCGAGCGCAATTCCTATCGCTAAAGAATTTGATCAGTCGACCGTGAGCACACACACACTAGGGCTGCCCGATGGAAATATTTTCACTATCTGATCAAAAACTATCAGTCCATTACACAGCCTCCAGATAGACTATTAACATGAATATTTGTGGAGAAAAAATCCAAGACTATGATATTCTATTCTGTAGATGATACTAATGGTGTAATGTACAAAGTCATTATTTTTCTTACACACACAAGTAGTAAAATAAATAAATAAATAAACGTTTATTTTCTCAACACAAGTTATAAACTTAATTCTAGACTTTGACAGTAGTAGTAGTGATTATGTACACACACGGCAACGTGTACAAGTGCACAAACAAATGATTGAGTATCAATATTCAGCGTCAACTTCGGTGGCAGCCCTACAGCCTCATGTTGCAACAACATGGAAGACCAGTATATTTTTTTTACATTTTAAAATACCTTAATAGTCACGTATGAGGATTTATTTCTCCGGGAGCATTTATGGTTAAAGTGTTTGATATCGAATGTTTAAAGGCTCGTACAGACTGGTGCAATATCGCAGGCGCGACAGGCAGCGACAAAGAAATTGTGCTACTAGTGTCGCGTCGCACCCGCGATATCGCGCCAGTCTGCACAAACCTTAAGAGTCGTTTTTACACGCGTTGACTGTTGGAAATCGGTAGCCCCAATGCCTACCGATTTCCCCCATAACTAATAATTAAATGACTTAAAATTAGGTAGATGAAATTCTGTAATTTATTCCAACCAGAATAAAACGTGACACTTCGTTGATGAATATCAAATACAGAATTGCCTCGCCCTTCTTTTTTAGACAGAGAAAAAAACGCGTGCACTCCTATTTAATTTCCTTTTCATCTCAATCAGTGTGTCCCCAATTCTATCATTCGAATTTCGAAATAAAAAAAAGATTCCATCTCTAATTTCGAATTTTATCACTCGAAGCGTTCGTGTGGATGACGTGACTGCACGAAAGCCTTTTTATTCCAATAATGATCCTGTGTTTGAAATTAATACCAGACTCGACGAAACCCATTGTTCGAATTTTACAATTCGTTAAATTATTTAGCAGGTCCTGTTATTCTTTGTGATAAAAAGCCACGTCTATTTTTTCATGATATTCGTTTCACAAAAACATATTTTTATTTAATGAGATTTACCGACTTTCATACTGATAACAAGGTTCAATCAAAATCAAAATATTTTATTTCACATAATAGGGGTATGAGGTACAGGTGATGCGTAGTTTGCATTGGGGATGTAAATGCCGCCACACGCTTATGAAACGTCAGAAGCTAGGTGCACGGTTTCAATTGGTCGTTTCCTATGGAGAAGAGCCTGCAAGACACTCCACGGTTACTCTTTTTAAAATAATTGGCTTTTACGATGTTTTCAAATTACAGCAATTTACGATGTTTGCTAATAGATATGGTAGGTGATTTTTGGCTACTTTGTGTTATTATTAAGTACTCTGTATGGTTGTCTCAAATTCTTGAATAAAATAGATTTATTTTTTTAGTATAAAATTTTACAAGCCTAGAAACAGGAAATGATAGTAATAAAATTCAATCAATGAGATGTTTGTAATTGTTTACACTTAACTAATTTTTAGGTAAATTTCTGTAATTTGAAAACATCGTAAAACCAGTAGGGATGGCACATGTAGACCATGACCTGAGTTAGAACATAGGATTGTTTTTATCCCGGTAAACGCAGATGGAGTCGTTAAGACTTTTCATAAATGTTGTTTTTTTTTGCGGAAGACTGGGAAAATTCGCGTTCCCTTATTTTGTTTGTTTTTTTTTATATATTTCTATAAGTGCTAATCTATAAAGATAATTTCATAGCGATTCCAACGACGCACATTTTATATACAGCTCCCATACAAAACTTTAGAGATATCGTCATTTTAATCACACGTTTCCGATTCCGCGAGACCACCCACAACGTAGAATGACAGCTGTCAGTTTATTGTAAAAAAGAGTCGGTCCGTCGAGGGGTTAAGAGATTCACAGGACGCAGTAATATCTATATCGCAATGACATATTAAATATCACCTTCTCAATAATACTCAATCATTTGATTGGAAATGAAACTAATCTGTAAGCCACTAAAGACAATTGCTTTTGATAACGACACCTACATCCCACTGCCACTGGTCGGTATTATTGCTTCCACGACTTTGAATACTTGCCAAAGACGGAAACCGTAAGAGTGTCATTCCAGTTTTTACTGCGGCTTCTATGAAACTAATCGCCTGAGAAGTTCTTTGAGAGACAGAATAATCTTCTGTATCTTAAAAAGACATTACACTATGAAAGCGGTGACTGATCGAGCTAATTAAAAGAAAACAAACGCTCCTTACGAGAGGCGAGCTCTTTGAGTGGTTTACTATACTTCATCAACGGATCATATCGGTTTACGTGTACAGCTGTGCCTATCCCTTGTGGGTTACCTGAAGATGTGATGCCATGCACCGATCAACTAGCCAAGAAATCCTTTGTATCGATCAACTACTTCATCCATATGTGAATCCGAACCCTCATAATAATCCAAAAAACTTCTGTTTCACATCGTGTAAAAGTGTCAAATCTATATTATTCGTTGCTGTTTATGTGGGTCAGATGGTTCCCTCGCAGAACACTTTCCGCCTTATTACAAAACAAGATCTATATTTTGACATAGCTTAAACCATGGAGCCAGTTTTTGTAATAATAACGTAACTGTGATTGAAATACCGTTCTTTATATAAAACTGAAAACTTAGTTCGGTACTAAGTTGACAGTTTTGTGTTTAGAAACTTTACCATAGCCGGAATAAAGTTCGGAATTCAATAATGGCTCCATATTTTAAACCTGGGTCTGAAGATAAACCTTGTTTTGTAATAAGGGGGAAAAAGTTTACGATTCTTGGAGTATGTCCAGAAGACTCCCATCCGTTGCCAAAGTCTACATGTTTTGCTCTTCATAAAACTGTCGGGGCGGCGATGCAAAAAATGTTTGAGTATGAGATTACTATACAGCACACCGTAATTGTTATGTGCACGCTGTTTCACGCGCGGGGTGAAAAGAGTTCCAAGTAAACTCAGTCTTTAGTGTAAATGGCACGGAATTTACTTTTAAGTAACAATGGTTGCATATAAAGATCCAAACGTTTTTTTATAACAGTTCCTTATAAGTTTCCAAATGTTTCTTATATATTTAGTTTAGTTACTTTTATTTCTTTCTTTTTTTGGCACGGCTATTCATATTTGCCATCTAACCAAAGTTGTGACGTTTAAATAGAGTATGTTGTGTATTGTCTCTTACCTGAAACGAAACCAAATCAAAATAAGTTTTATACACTTTATTAAGCTGATAAAGCTCCACTGGTCTACTTAGTAACAATCTAAATACCACCTAAATTATTATCTATTTAAACAAAAAATATGATTAGAGAAATGGTTGCTACCTCTTAAGAACCGAAATGTTACTCCATAAATAAATATAAATTCCTCATCGTGTAAGTGGGAGGTCCTATTAGGCCCACTCTCAGAGAAAAATACGATAGAAAAGCAATATTCAGGTCCAATACAAACACGCTTAAAGAGCACTTTACTTTTATTATAAGTACTTCTAAAAACTAAACGTGATAACATTTCGATAGAATAACGAGTATACTTGTACTAGTTTTGTATTTTTCTTATTCGTATTGATCTAATAATTTTTTACCAAGATTTAGTCAAGTCAATAAAAGTCCTTTCAATACACAGTAAATCGTATTCAATACCCGTCAACACAGCTCAAGAAAACGTCAACTTAATAGGGAAACGAAATATGAAACAAAATTTATTTCGTATTTCGTTTCCTTTTAATATATTTTAATAAATCATAAGTCACTACGAGTCATCACGAGTTACACTCACGTACAGCATATTCCATAAACAATTGGTTCTGTTAATACCACATAAAAATAAAAATAATATCGTTTTATGCAAATATTCCTTAATGCTCGTGCAGACTGGTGCGATGTGACGGCGCGACGAGACACCGGTAGAACAATTTTCTATGTAAACGCCATGGCAATTTTTCTACCGGTGTCGCGGCGCGCCATCGCATCGGGCCAGTCTGCACGAATCTTTAACGTATAAATTGAGAATAGTTTATTTATGTATTAGGTATAAAGACACGGTACACTTCATTAAATTACTTTACTACAGACAAAATAGGTTTTTATATTCGACTGTCTACAGCGTAGCAGGCGTAGCGATGACGTTACGTGTGCTACGTCGTAGCAACCGCGTAGACCTTCACAACTTCAAATAATAAACACTACTGCAATTTTTCGTAATGTAAAAGCCATTATATTAAATTGTTATACAGGACATTAATCTTCCATCCAAGTAGAGGGTTGCCATGAAATATTATCTATTTATCCAAGCACAAAGGATTTCAAAATAAATTACATTTTAAAAGACAAACGTGAAAGTGGTAAGTTAACCAAATATTTCTACTTTACAAGTTTTTTTAAGTTTACAACTTTATCTTTTTTTAATTTTATTCCTAAATATACGAAATAGATGACGAAAACGCGTAATTATCAAAATTTCCGCTTAAGCAAGTGGAGCATGGCCTATCTTAGTAACATATAGTTGTAGATGGGAAATTTTCTGGTAGTAAATAAATTATTGTTACCTTAGGTAATACGGAAAAAGATAATCCTCGTCCATTAGAATTGCTTGATTTTTTTAAAGAAATTAATAATCCAAAATTGGCGTCTACGTAGATTTAAAATAATGAAGTGTTCACTGTCGTCCGTCGAGCAGTCGCGAGCTGTCCCTTGTCTGTTATAAATGGAGCGGAGACAGCCAGGATCGTTAAAATGTAATAAAAAGTACATTGTTAACGCTCTCTTTTAGGATTGCCTCGCTAGTAATGAATGACGATTTGTACCCGTCGTTCGAAGGAGTCGACTTTTGGCATGGTTGACTAAATCAAAGTTTTTTGCGGGCCGTCAGTCGGTTGTCTAGATATTTGATGACAGTGAAATTTTACTGTCATCAAAGTTCCCAAAAGTTTATGAACTTTTGAGAACTTTAAAAAAACTTTAATAAGTTCACATCTCACCTTGCTTTATTGCTATGATGGTGAAGAAAATAATCGTTGTCATAGGCATCCCTTTAATTCAGTATGAAGTTAATTAATTAGCATAAAACATTTTTAATAGACGACCTTAAAAAGGTGGCTGGGACAGACTGGATGCGGAAGGCGGAGGACAGGGTGTTGTGGCGCAGCCTGGGAGAGGCCTTTGTCCAGCAGTTGACAGCTATAGGCTGAGTTGATTGTTGATTGATTTTTAATAGAATAGAATACCTACTTTTTATTAAGTACACCATAAAAGTTTCAGATATAAATGTAAAAATTTTACATAGGGGAATTATATAATGGGAGGTCTTATCGCTAAAAGCGATCTTTTACAGACAACCTTTCGATGGATTAAAGGGAGAAGGAGAGGCAATACTGCAGGTAGTCAGTGGTGTACCATTTAAATATACAATAAATACATACGTAAAGCATACACTTATCTATATAAATATATAATTATACAATAATAAACATGAAACATGAACTGTATTAGGTAATGATGATGTTTAAGGAGAGAGGAAGTGTTTTTTTACCTGAATTTTAAAAGTGTTAGTGTGTAGTTTTAACACAGTTTTGTAGCCTGGCAGCAAAACAGCAACATACTCATCATCATCTGCCCGCCCTTTCCTCCAACTATGTTGGGGTCGGCTTCCAGTCTTACCGGATTCAGCTGAATACCAGTATTTCAATTACAATAATTTCATTAAATAATTATCGTTTATTTATTTTTATAAAGTATGTTATGTCACTCATCTATTTTTATTTTATTTATTTCCGTATTATCTTTCCGTGACATCACAGCGGGCCCTATCAGAATACCAGCGCTGCGACACTTATTTGTAAGGCCCGCTGTGATGTCTCATGCTGAGATGCGGGCCTTTTGGCCTCGTACAGGACTTTCTGTTTTTATTTTAATTTTTACTTTGTTTTATTTTTAGTTTTGTTCTATGTTTCTATGAGGGGGTTCTTATTTTAATTTGTGATCTGTGCGAGTCCTAATAAGTGTTTTTTTTTTCTTTATTTTATATGGAGCAACTGCCTATCTGACCTACACAATCAGAAACAAAAAAAAAAAAAAAAGTTACTGGGTAATACAATAAATAACCCTTGGTAAGACTGGTTCTCAGACTTTCGGACTTCTGACTACCCGTAACGACTATCAAAGATCCACGAATGACAGCCGGGACCAACGGCTCAGACTTACAACATTATTATAGTATTAATTAGGTACATGCTATACAAAAACCAGCCAATTATTTTTAACTACGTGGCAGATTGAAATATTGACACGAGTACACAATTATCTTTTCAGTTACATCACTACACAACACTGATGCGACCAGATGGTTTTATTAATTGGGTTTCTTGTTGCTTTGTCTAAAGCAATGTAGGTAAATAATAATATTGTTTTTTTTTCATTCAGTTACCGAAACAAAGTTATAACGACTTTGTACACTTTTCAGGGTCATTGGCGTGAAAGCAGTCACTTTTCATGACCTGCTGCATGTCGCTAGTTTACCCACTTTAGACTTGTGTGACTTCGTTATCGGTGAGAGAATGTTTAAATAATCTAGAAACTGAACTTGTTCTGTGACTTCTACATCTGTTTGAGCAGAGTTAACGACCGCGACTTACAAGTTGCAGGTCGTAGGTTCGAACTCTGACAGGCGCTTTAGTTTGTGTAAATTATTATTATTATTAAATCACTATTAATCACTGCTCTCAAAACGGTGAAGGAAAACATCGTCCTGAAAAGCGGCATGTCCTAGAACCAAACATTTTAAGATAATTATGTGACATCTGTCAAACCGCACAAGGCTATAGCGTGGTAGATTATGGCCCACTCCCTCTCACAGATAGGAGGCCAGTGTCCCAGCAGTGGGAATATTATAGGCTGATTACGCATCTTTTATGATTAAAGAAGCTTATGGGAACATAAATTAGGTGGATAGGTAGGAGTTTTTTTGTGGAAACATATACTTTCTATATATAACTATACTTTCATCTTTACATTCCCTTAATTAACTCATACCACCTCTCTTAACTAATCATAGTAGGTAACTTAACTAATTATCATCAAGTTATTTTCGTACACAATTTATTGAATATAATTGACTGCGATGGACCTTCATGAAGTCATTCATGAATTTCTAGATTACTCAGTCAAAGCTGCACTTGAGTCAGTTAGAAACTGTTACGTTTACTGAGTCTTTGAGAAATCTAAATTCTAGTTTCGACTGCGAGCGTACTATAAATTGATTCTTTAAAAACTTCACAAACGTCGTTTGAAGTGGTTAGGTCGTAACCCTTGGGAACTATTATTTACTAAAGGATCACTTTTTATCAGATGACTTAAAGCAAAACTACGTAACAAAAGTTGTTCTTCAAAAATACATTAACAAAAAGCTTTAAGTATTTTTTTGTTAAATATTATATTTATTACGATGTTCTAAGAGCATTACCTTACGCCCAATACTCTTGAGACGAAATTAACCAATCTTAATAAAAAAAATAAAAAAAGGAAAACTTGAATAGTAAAAAATTGGATAACACCGTTATGATCCTAATAGAAAATTAAATTAAAAGTTCTGCTTTTCACTGATACTGCTGATAATACATTAGACATTACATAACAACACGCCTGTAATAGCCGAAGGGTCAGGCAGAAGTGCATCTATCACCCACGTTTCGCCAGTTATGTTTAAGTCCCATGTAATAAGGGCCGAGCCTATTGCCACCAACCGGGCACAGATCCAGACTCCGGGCTGCTACTGAGAAATTCCTGGTGGAAAAACTCAATAACACTTTGCCCGACCTGGAAATCGAACTGCGGAACTCGTCCTCAGCGCTTGCGACCAGTAGACCAACAAGGCAGTCAATACTTTTTAATAATTAATGCATTTGATATTAACCTAATTACGTATTGACGAATTTAGCCAGACGTTCAGTTTAATATTTTCAACTGAAGCCACGGTCTGGAACGTTGCCAGTTGAGTACGGAGCGAGCTATATAAGACATAATATTGTAAGTCTCAATGCCCCGATGCATAAATATTTACTCTTTGTGTTTCCATGAAATTGGTTGGTACACGCAAAAAGAACCATTTTCAATGTATCATACTTCTCTAAGCTGTACTGATATTATTTAATCCTGGTCCGATGATATTTAATTCCTCAAAAAACTATGTAAAAATGAAATTAAAAAAAAAACGGTCAAGAGCGAGTCGGACTAGCGCACTGAGGGTTCCGTACGTATACATGATGTTGATGATTTCTGAAAAACTGTGCTATTTAGAGACAGTTTTATTTTTCCTGTAATCTCTACATACACCTCTATCACATAGAATAATTTCAGATTTTTAACTATACAAACTTCGGAGATAAGGGTGGGAACGGTATTTTTTTTACATTTTTGATCAAAAGTCGGAAACTGTGCGACCTAAAAAATAAAAAATTGATGTTTGAGAATGTGCAAACAGCGTTCTTTCATATGATACGAGTACCCCACATGCTTTAGTAGCCCCACTTCAAATTTTTAAGACCCCCTTTCAGTCCCTTTTACAAAAAAGATATATTTTTTTTTATTTCTTCCTTGTTTGCAAAATAGTTGGGCAAACGTCATCTAAAACTATTCTAAATTTCAAGTTGATAGCATGTAGTTCTTGAGATATCCAGGTGTGACAGACAGACAGACAGACTTAGTCTCACCATAAGGGTTCCTTTTTACCATTTTGGTACGGAACCCTAAAAAGAACCGGCATGTAGGTCACAAAAAGTGCGAAAATCTCTTAAATGGTAACCGAACACTTAAATTTTCGTTACTATGCCATACTATGTTACTATAGATTTTCACTAGTAATTCGAGCGGCATACAAAGCGGACAATATTTTGTCAGGAAAACAGTCAATGTTTTCACACAGGGTGGTCATCTATTCGAATATCAAACGGATATGTTCCTAGTACACTGCTACACTATATAGTGGATAACTTTTCAAAGTACCAGTGCTTAATGAATGAGGTACTTTTTTCCCTTGGGTTTTTACGGACTTTATAACATTATTTTGGCCTGAGACGGAAAAAATTTAAGTATGTACTTACTTACGAGTATGATGTACAAATAATCATTAATTTTCTTTTATCGGAAACTAATTAAGTCATGAAATTGATGCAGAATGTTTAGGAACGAAAGTAAACATCAACTGTAACCATAAGTAGGACAAAGAATGCAAATGAAGGGTTCTCGTTAGTTGAGTTCAGGATCCGAAGCAGCGGCTCCGGGCTCCGGCGCCGCCATGTTGAAGGAAATGTTTGGAAATTGGAAACCTGCGGTGACATAGAGCTTTAATTTTCGCTGTACATTGAATGCGGACGTTTTCCGTGTACTCGTATTGAAATCGGTTTGCTTTTATTTGGAGCACATACTGTTAGTTGGAGAGTACTTTTTCTCATGAGTAAACAAAAAAAAAATCCCAGTTTCAAACAAAAACTGCTGAGCAATTTCTATAGCATTGTACTATTAACACACACTTCGTTACTACCCGACCTCACTCGTCCCACTTCACATTCTTACTTCCAGTATTTTAATTAGTGAAGCATTTCTTCACTGCGGCATCTCCCGAGGTTCCGTACATTTTATGAATATCATAAGAGATACTCTGAATGAGACGAGGGAGCGATGGTACAAAAGATTGTTTGCAATTGTGTTACATAAAAACTGTAGCTATACATACGGCAGAACATCAACGTAAACCCTATACATAACTATAACTACGACGCGCCATCGAGTGTTAGAAAGAAAGTATCTTTGGCATGATTGGTGGAGTTTGCTAAGTTTCTAAAATTGCCCAATGGTTGCACATACTAATAATTGGGAGTCTCACTAGGAATAAGCCACACCCACGCGCCCCTGCGCGGCCGCCACCGCACCCGAGTTTTCCCGAACTTTCACGAAATTCAACGAAATTCACTCGTCATTCATCACATCGTTCGTTTGACGTTTATCCATTTACCATTTAATTTTTACGACAGTCGGTCAGTCAGTTGGACTTTGGAATTTTGGATTGGCATCGTGTGTGCTGTGGATGCCGAGAAATCTCATAGAGATCGGTAACAATAGAAAAAGTAATTGTGTCTCATTATTAGTGACAGTTGACTTGTAATAAAATAAATAAGTGCGGTTAATAATTAAGGCGCCTCAATTGACGCAAATTGAAAGGGGAGCTCATCATAGCGCTGCGATGGAGTGGATGCCGAGTAATAGATATTTGTCGGCTTAACGGTGAGTAATATTTTTTTGTAATGATAATTATTAATTAAAATAAACAAAGACTAATATTGAAAAAATGTTTCAATGGTGTTTATATATAGAACTATCGAATTAAGTTAACAGAAGGGATAGTTAAGTTGGTATCTTCTTTGTGTCTTCTGTGTGACCGGCGCGACTCGCGACGCAACACAAAAGCACCGCTCGTCGCGCGACACGCGGGGCCTTTGTGTCGCGCCGGTCTGTAGAAGCCTTTCAATGTAGAGTAACCGTGCAAGCTTAAATTCAGAGTTATACATAAACTAAATTTGAAATAAGATAAGACGTTTAAATAAACCTTTTTTACAGTCCGTTCAAACGATTTTGATTTCTATTGCGTTGGTGGCATGACAAATGGCACCTGTAATAAACAGTTGGTATTGTAACCACGTTTATGCTTTTAATGCCACCCTTATGCGTATGGCAAAGAAGTCAGAATCAGATGTGAATGTGTAGCTTGTAATCACACTTAAGGCTCGTACCGACTCGCGCAATATCGCAGGCGCGACAGGAACCGATAAAGACAATTTCTTTGTCGGTGCCTGTCGCGCCCGCGATATCGCGTGAGTACGAGCCTTTATCACCTTAACCACCAATTCTCCACTTACATTAAACATGGTTTTCTTAAAAAGTGTAAAAAAAATACCTATTACACAAAACAAACTACTACCTACTAGACAAATGTAGTTGGAAGGGCCGCTCGGCGCTCACTCAAACCGGTTTTACGCGCACCGCGTGTCCAGACTCAGTGAATGTTATTACTATTTGACTATTTGACACGGTTGGCGGTGGCGCAGTGGTTAAGCGATTGACTGCTGCGCTGCGTGTCGCGGGTTCGATTCCCGCACTGAACAAATATTTGTATGATCTACAAGTAGTTGTTCCGGGTCTGGCTGTTTCTTTAACATGTGAGTTTAAATGTTTGTAAACGCACCCACAATACAGGAGAAATTCTTAGTATGGGGAAACGTCTAAAAAAAAAAAAAAAAATTTGATAAATCTTCAATTCTTTACAAACCACCTCAACAAAGGTTCTCAATTCGACAGTTTGTTTATTTGTATAAGTTTATATTTTGAAGAATTATTTTTAACCATCCCATAACTTTAAGTTGGCCCGTACAATTTGTTGTAATAAAGAATCAGTAAGTATTGAAATTGACAAAATTTCTTCTTGTTTGAGGCGCCTGAAGGACGCCGGAGAGATATGTCACCGCCCTGCCAAGAAACCTTCCTCCATGTCCTTCCCCAGGATTCAAACTATCTCCATATTTTTCATCACAATTGCCCAGCGGTTAGGCCGCGAAGGCGTAAGAGACAGTCAAAGTTACTTTCGCATTTATAATATTAATATGGATAATTCTCTTAATAACGTGACGAAAGATAATTTAATAGTTAATACCGTAAATTGAAATTTTAAACTTCTTTTCGCACCATTGTTATATTCTTGAGAATTTTTCCTTTAATCTTGTATACTTAGTTTGGTTTTGTGGAGTTTCTTGCCGGCTCTTCGACATAAGAAACCACCAATTGGATCCATGCACCTCGCTTCTGACGGTTTATAAGTGCCCATGTAGGCATAAGTGAAATAAAATATTTTGATCGTTGATTTTGTTTTTTATATTTGCTTGTAATTATATTTTAAAATTGAGAATAGGTAGGTTTTTATGTTTTTAATTATAATAATGTTTAAAAATAAATAAGATTGTTATTCCGCATTTTATTTTGATATTTTTCCCGCGGTTTCACACGTGTTCCCGTAGGAACCTATTCTATGTCCTTTTCTGATAGGTAGGTATACAAAATTCCATGATAATCGGTTGTGTAGTTAAGGCGCCAAGAGCCCTACTTGCCTGCTTACCTGCTTTTGGCTCCCTAACTACTTACATAACCGATCATAATGGAATTTTGCATTTTGGTAGCTACCACCGTATCTAATATACGGGGCCCCGATGGCATATTTATAGTATTTATAAAAACGCCAGTGTCCTTTTTGCAAAAGACCCCGCCAAGAGTTTTTGATATGGGGCTCTATTACGGCTAGCTGCGTGAAAACTGAAAGCGTAACAAGTAAACAAACTCACTTTCGCATTATAGGCGGCTTCACCCGAGTTCTCATATTAATAGGTTCATAAGGGAACCCATGTCCTTTTCTGTACCCTTGACAACGTGTTACGTGCAACATTTCATTATAATGCGTAACAAACAAACTCTTAATCTCGTAATATAATTTTTAAAGGGAAGCAATTCCGTCATACATGATTTTTGCGTAGCTTTAACCGTTTACGCAGCGTACGCAACGGGGCCGGGCCGTAGCATGCGTAGTTGATACAAACGTAATACTTACCAAAATAATTTGTCAATCAAACATAATCTTATGAGGCCGGTGATGGATGCGTACTTCAAATAAACGTAATACCAAAATAATTTGTAAATCAAACAATGTCTTTATTCCGATTCGAATAAAGAATATCTATGTTCCCAAATATATTTTGAATGGACACTGATTTTAACAAGAGTTATGAGAAAAATAAGTTTTCCATAGAAATTTTAAATTTCTCATATCTCGTCTCATAACCTCTCATAACATATATATATATAATATAGATAGAAATAAATACACACTACTTTCAGAATATGTTTGATTAACTACATATTTTGAAAGGACAATGATATAAAGATGAGATATGAGGAATTTAAACTTATTTTTCTCATAACTCTTGTTTAAATCAGTGTCCATTCAAAATATATATTTAGGAACCTAGATATTCTGTATTCCAATCGGAATAAAGACACACTACCGTAAGAATATGTTTGATTTACAAATTTTATGAACTACGCATCCAACCGGCCTCTTAAAAGGAATAGTTATATCCGAATTTGCAACATTTTTCATTGATGCTCCGATCCTATTGGTTGTAGCGTGATGTTATACAGCCTTCCGAAATAAATGCACTATCCAACACAAAAAGATTTTTTCAATTCGAAGCAGTACTTCCTGAGATTACCGCGTTTAACCAAACAAACAAACTCTTCAGCTTTAGTCTAACGGTCGAACCCAATAACCTATATAACACCAGTTTCGGCCTACTGGAGATATAAAAATATATCTATCGATGGTTTTAACGTCCCAATAATCTAGGAATCATACCGGCCCACGCTATCTACTGATGGGAGGGTGTATCGCCTACAACAGATATCTCTTTGTATGAAAATGCCAAAGTATGCGTCCCAATATACGATTTGTTTGACAGGACAGTACTACAGATGGCAGATTTGGCTATTCCCCGAATTGCAGGGATAAACGTAAAGTAGCCAAGCTAAAATGAACTCTTTAGTACTTGCAATAATAATCATAGATATTTTTTTTATTTAAAGTAATAAAAAAAAATTAAATTCAAATATCTCGAAAACGGTGCGCCCTAGGCAAAAAATAATATAAATTTAACCCCCCCCTTACTAACACTCCCCGTGCAAGCACCATTTCAACATGAATTTAAGTTAAAAAAAAAACAACATTAATGCGCTAAGGTAGCCCGCGAAATTCAAATTTTATTACGTTTTTTGCAATTTGCAGGTCAGTAACAGGTTGTATTTTGATTCGCGGCCATAACAAATATGGCTCTACAGAATTATATCTTAATCCAGTAACTTATTCAGAAGTAAGAAACAAAGAAGTTTTAATATAACCGTAATTACACATGTTGTTTTTTATAGTGATTTTGGGTGGAAGGTTGTAATGGAACGCACGGGAGGGCGAAGTAGAGAAACCTACTTATTGTTTTCGTTAGATAGATAGCCTTTATCAATGATTGTGAGACGCCATCCGAGCAGAGATATAATTATACTGTCTGTCATCAATAGCGATCTCTCTTTAACTGAAAATAAGTTATTGGGTTCGGCCGTTAATAACATATTTAGGAAGTAACGATAATAATAGATTAGAATTTTATTTGAAAATTCATAACCTTTGAAATCGTATCTTATTGCTAGCGCAATAAGGTTGATCTCGCATGTATAAGCAAACTCCGGTAGGTATAGATTATTCCGTTCCTAAGTTCAACCTTATTATTTTAGACAGTGTCGCGGAACGGCGGACTTACAAAAGGCTTTTTGTAGGTATAAGTAATTAATTAACTTAACTTCACACACGTTCGTCATGGGGTAGGTATCCATATTTTTTCAAAATTTCAAGCTCATTGTGTATTGGGTTTTCGACATAAAATTTCGTAAAAATACTTAGAATAGAAGAGCAAGGAACGCACGAAAACACTAGGTGACCGCCAACCCGCCAATAAGTAGGTAACAAAACTCGGAAAAAGTAATTAGAACCTGTTTGAAATAAATAAAATAAAAAATGTTTTTCTCACATCAGATTATACCTACCTGTCTACTTAAGAATATTCATCGAGATCTGTTTAAATGTAATAAGAGTAGATAATACCAACTTAATACTTTTATGTAATTTTCCAAGTTTAAAATTTAAGAATGAACGATTAAGTAAAAGATAATTTAAATAAAAAATATTGATTAAAGTATAAGCTTTCATAGATATTTTAGGCATTGCGCGGGCCGCCTGTTTTTATTACCATGCCATTATTTCTATTCGATTCAAGTATTCAGTATTCAACCGCGCTATTTCTTATCGCACAGTATCTTATTCTACACCACGACGCGCACACGCACACACCCTCACGTACGCACTGCAGCACGAAACATTACAAGTAAGAACAGACAAAAAGCTATGTATCTCTTTCGTACGATTCTTGCTGTTGTTGCTCATAACGCGTTCAAGGTCAAAGTGGGGTAACTTGATGTGCTGGCGACTGTACATTAATTATAAAACTCTCAAATCGTTTACAAATGAAGTAGCAAGCGATCGCAGTATTCATAGCTAAATAAATGAGTCGTTGAACTTGGCAGCAGTTACGTTGATAAGTGCAAATGTCAGGCTATAAAGAATGTAGTTTTAGGGGAATATTGGGAATGTCGTGTGTTGACATATAATAAAAAGCAGTGCAACTCATTTACGAACTAATTACACCTGCCATCTTCAAAGCGACTGCAACAGAGTAAGTTACTGATTGATACGTACAGATGTGACTAATAAGTACTTGGGTTTTACTATACAACTTTTAATATATACAATACTTTTATTATATAGTATCTCTTCAAAACTAGCAGGCAAACATGAAACGTACTATAACTTGTCAATTTATAAGACTACGCGATTATAATAAATCATATTCATAACACATCGAACTTTGAAAACAACATGGAAATTACTAACTCTCCCATTTATCTTGTGTAGGTACCTAAGTATTCCGCGTTGAAGCAAGAGGGCGTGTCAGACTTTTACTGACTAAAACCCACCCGTATTCCTTCATTTGCCTGTGTGCCAGGGCCACGATATCCCTTTCGGACAAACTCGCAACCCTGGCAGGCATTGGCCCTAACGGACCCCGTCAGTTGCTGCTGACAACTCTTTGAGGCGCGCGTGGAATACAACGCGCCGTCGACCCGGGCCTGGTCCTTATGGGACGGTGAACTACCCATCGCTCACCGTCCGCAAGCCCGCGCCTACGGTGGCCGGAAACGCTACGGTTGCGACTCCCGACGCCCGGGGCGTCTCCTGCGGCGACTAGGGGCGAAAGGGCGCGAACCTTGCCTCTCCCTCACGCGTTCCGCCTCCTCCTTCGCAAGCATTACTGCTTCGCAGAAGGAGGTGACGGCCTCCCATGCACTCTCGCTCCGAACCATGGCCCGAACCAGGGCCGGACGCGAGAGATCGCCGCCGCCGATCGCCTCCGTGAGGACACGGCGGTGCTCCACCCAAGCCGGGCAGACCTCCACTGTATGCTCCACCGTGTCCTCCGGGCGATCCACACAGTGGTGACACCCGGGCGTTTCCTCCCGCTTTATCCTGAATAGGAACCTCCCGAAACAACCATGTCCGGTGAGGACCTGCGTCAGGCGGAAGGTGAGGACGCCGTGGCGCCTCTCTAGCCACTCCTCAAAGAGGGGACTTATCGCCACAATTGGGTTGCGACAATTGCACTCTCCATGCCGCCATGAGATCCCGCCGGAGCTCTGTCCGCTGTGCCGTGATTTCTCGCGGCAGCGGAGTTTCACCCCGGCGTTTCGCCTCCTCGCGCCACTCCCAGATGTGCGCGAGGACTTTTGCCTCCAGATCCCATGGCGATTGTCCGGCAAGGAGGCCCGCCGCCTCACGGGAGACCGTGCGGTAACCCCGTACCAGCCTGATGGCCATGACCCTTTGGGACGCGTTCAATTGGCGGGCTGGTCGCAGCCTTAAGGAACTCGTCCACACCGGTGCCCCGTAAAGGGCCATGGACCGCACGATCCCCGCGTAGAGCCTCCGGTAGGAGGCGTTTGGACCCCCTAGATTGGGTAGGAGCCGCTTTAAGGCAGCCCCGGCCCGTTCCAGTCTGGGAGCCAAACGTCGAAAATGCTCCACGAAGTTCCAACGGCTATCGAGGACGAGTCCCAGGTACTTCATCGTCGACTCGACACCGATGTGAACCCCTCCTGCCGTTATCTGGGAACCCGACAGTGGCACATTCCGAGGACCATAAAAACACATGGCCTCAGACTTGTGCAAAGCCACCTCGAGTCCCAATTGCCGGATCCTGTTGACGATTGTCGCAACCCCACGTGCCGCCAGTTCGGCTGCCGCCTGATGCGACCTCCCCTGCGCCAGGACCAGCGTGTCATCAGCGTAGCAGACTACGCTGACGCCGTTAGGGAGGTCAGCACGCAGCACCCAGTCGTAGCCGATGTCCCACAGATGCGGCCCCAGGACCGATCCCTGTGGGACACCGCAAGACATCTCTCGCCGGTTCCACTCTCCGTGGTGACCGGGGTAGATGACGGCCCTGTCCGTTGAACGTCACACCTGCCGATAAGAAAATAATAAAGACAAATTGTGTTTCTCCCACATGTGAGGCGACGCGTCTTTAAACGTTCTCGATTACGAAACGAAATATTATGACACATTAATTGTATGAAAAGTATAGCTAATTAGCTGTAAAGTGCTGTCGTACCGTAATCATCAGTCTCTTGCCTCTATCCCAATTTATTTGTAGTCGGCGCAACATGTCTGTTTCTTCCAGATTCTTCTCTTTTGGTCGTCATCTCGGTAGTCATCCTCTTTCTAGCCATATCATCTTTCACACAGTCAATTCATCGTTTCTTTGGTCTTCCCCTATTCTTATAGCCACCCACATTCATACTAAAATCTTTGATCTTTTCTCATTCATTTCAAACACATACTCCATACTATGATTACCGATTTCCACGCAACTTTTCAGTCACCGCTGCCACTTTCAGAATTCCTCTATATACCTACCTACTCATTTCTTATTGAATCCATTTGTTTCCGTACCGTTTATCACAAAAACTCTCAGAAATCTACTGTTGAACAAGGATGGATACATCAATGATCGGAGCGAGGGACCATTACGTTATCACTTTTTCTTGCGAAATAATCAATATTACAACAACAGTTGAACTATAAATAAAGCCATAAATAGATTAATTATCCCTAGTTGTCCTTGTCAATGTACAAAAAATAGTCTTTCACATAGGACATCAATCAATCTGCCTAGCCTTTTCCCAACTATGTTTGGGTCGGCGAGAATAAAGACCAAGCAATTTTCTAGACCATAAAAATAAAATCTGCAAATATTGGGGTGGAAATGGGCAAATGCGGTCGAGCTAGTCTGAAATCACCTTCCCCTGACCTTGATAGCCCAGACCGTAGTTACGTAACCTGCCGATTGGAACCATATGAAAATATCTTGTTTGCTATAGGGAATTATGGAGACTGGATACTTTTAAAGAGAAACTAATTTTTTGCTAACAATTAAAATCAGCATTACATTTTGACGAGAACATACAATCATGTACCTATGGAAAAACTGATTTTTTCGCGATTTCTGGTTTGGTCCCATAATAAAAGTTTTTCATACTGATGAGATTAATTTGATTCTCTATCGCAAACACTACTCTTGATTTTCGTACTATTTCATGGACAAACTTTAAGTTACAGTTCAATTGATTCAATTACATGCGATACAGTTCTCGATGGTTTAATAATCTCTCTAATGGAATTATTTTGACCATAAAGAGATATTTACTTATATTTTCAATTAAAAAGTTTTGTTCTCAAGCAATTTTTAATTTAGTTTAATTTTTAATCATTTTAATAATTGTTATTGTTCCAAAAACAGTGTTATAGATTATTTTTCAACCAGTAATTGATAAGCAAAAACTATGCAATACAATACAGTAATTCTATTTAGTGGAAAATATCACCTGTATCCTATATTAGTAAAAAAAACAGTATCACAGGAGACAGGGCCTTCCGTTTAAAATGAGTCAGCGTTTTCCGGTATTTATTGGAAAAAAATAATAGGTAATAGGATGAAAGTAACTGTAGGTGTAGGTAAGTGGGCTGTGTAAGTGTGTTGTATAAGTGTGTTGTGTAGGTGTGTTGTGTGGTGTGAGAAAGTTGGCGTAATGAGTGTGTGTGATTGCGTGTGAGTGTACAGATTACACTGTAGAACTAGATCGGTTGTACAAAAAGACTTTCAGTATCACTTTATGAATATTTTAAAAGCCAGTCACGCAGCAGCAATTTGCACTTTGAGAATGAATGTTCGTTAATGTCGAGTTGTTTGTTTGCTTTGTAATAAAGACGAGGACAGAGGACATAGACATTTTGACTAGCAAGAGCGCACGGTGGGACATACACAGCTTTTGCGTCGTTTCTCACTCAAGCGCCTTGGGACATAGGTGAGAGAGGAATGTTGGCGCAGAATACAAAGAGCTGTCTCACGGATAGAAGTTTACACTCATTATATAACAGAAATGTAGGCGTGGTTTCTTATGCTGAACCGTCAAGACAGCTCTCTGTGCTCTTTCTACTTTTGGAAACGCCGTGGCATAAGCACCGGCCCACGCTGAGATACAGTATGAGAGAAGGGACTGTGCCAAAGCATAATACACAGCTGTAAGCAAAACACTCTGCAGAGTCGATCTAACTACCTTTGGAAGGTAAATAAGAGCTTACGGACACGTTCTGTCAGTACTTTTATGATGTGAGTGCCAATTCAGGGTCGAGTCAAGAAAGACACCAAGGTATAGTATGCGCCAAACTTAATGGCGGCTCTGAAGAGCGCTACTAGCTGCGTAGTACCCCACCCCCACCCCCGCTGACATATGAATTCGTTACTGCGCAGCCACTCGCCTCATGTTCCGAGCCGCCATAAAGTTTGAATCGGGCTTTACTTGACGTTACTTGCCCTCTCTATGCAAAGGCAATCGCAAGTCTGTCTATTTGTGCGACGACAATTGTAAGCCTTAAGGCCAATTAGGCTAACAGCACATTACTTTGAGACTGAGCTATCTGTAGTTACCGCAAAAATAATAATATGACAGTTAAAGTTTGTGTACAGGACTACAGGACCATGTTTTGGACTAAATCTGAACTTTCAGCTCATATTTCAGCACAGAACAGCCAATAAAGCTTACACGTGGAAAGGAAAAAAAATACTAATTAATTGACTCTGGACGCGTCCCGTTTAAGGGCATCGTGCGCCAGTAACATGTTATAAACAGCGCACGTTCTGCTTACCCAGCTCTCGGTGCCCGGCGTGATGGTCACGTGAACGAGCAACAATTTGCATATCGTTACAAAACCCGCACATTTGAATTTTATTGATACCATGTAATGGGGACGTATGGCATCTGGCATCATTTTTGCTTTTACTGTATGGGAACGTTAGAGCATTTGCATGTGTACATAATAAAAAAATTACGCAGTGTGGTAATTTGTCATATCTATGGTTCAATAAAATGTTCAATGAAGTAAGTTTTCTATGTATATTTTCAAAGCTTACGTTACCCACTGTTTACTTGTGTTTAGGCAGGATCTGAATCTCTAATATAAATTATTATACAGACCTAAACTAAATTGACATAGTTAGATTTGTAAGATCATTATATTTACAAGCGTGGTCGTATTTACATTTAAACTTTCATATTCGTATATAGCGTTCGCCCAATCTGTAATGTGATGTCACCGCGATTTGTGTATCGATGAATACATCGCTATGATGACGAGGAGTCTGAATTGAAATGAATGAATTGTATGGACACTGTTTTCAGAATACAGAATCGTCAATTAAAAATCACCTAAATAGGTGTCTACTATTATTGAATCTGTATCTTTCAATCACAATGTCATTAAACAATATACCTCCACAACATTAGCTCTGTCACAAACTGCAAAGCACAAAATTATTAAAAGTGTAATTTTAGTTACAATCTTATTATTTTACGTGTTCTGAAAGCCCATTTATCGAAGCTAGCACACAACATTTTTGAAAATCAATCATTAAAAGTTTCGCCATACAAAAACTTTATCGTGATAACTTTGTAGTGCATTTTGTAATGGCCGCCACCTCGCTCTAAATTTGCATAAAGTTCTTGAAGGAAAGAAATAAAAAATAGGCGTAGAAGTTGTAATTGATTCCTAGAGTAGTGACGCGCTGCCCAATAGAGTAAGTGTACAAATAGAAACTGGCTCCAGTAACAATGTTTAGCAAAATCAAAGCAGTGTTGTTTTCACCGTACAAACGTGAGGCATACTGAAAGTTTCTGGAATTGGCCCCATACAATAAAAAAGCAGTTACGGGATTCAAAAATGGAACTCTCTGGGAACGTGTTACTTTTTCATTTGCAAGACTGTCATTTGTTTTTTCATTGTGGCGTCCTTTAGAAAATTGTGTGTCGCTATTACAATGAATTTAACTCGTGAAAATTTTCGCTTAATGATTTTTACGATTTTAGCTGTGACTTAAAACAAGAGAGTTGCCGGAGACTTCAATTGGCATTTGGTGATGAAGCCCCATGTTGCAGCTTTTATGAAGTTTATCGTTCATTAAGAAAACGTTGAGGAAACATTAAGATGTAGCAATGATACACAAAAGCGTACAAAATGTACCTAAGTTATAATACAGTCAGCGCTTCATTATGTGCAAGTCGTTAGAAATAATGTAGCGACAGCACGCATCTGAAATATACAGACTGGGCTTTCCAATTTATGAATAACTGAAAAATGAATAATAAAATTCAAAATAGCGATTTGAGCCTGAGAAAAAATGCTAGTTGTTTTTCTAAAACCAACTTTATTTACCATCTACAATTTAGTAAGAACATAAACAAGCCAAGAAAAATAACTTCTCCACTTTTAAAAGCACGCTTCACAAGCATCGGACACGGTATATACTAGTTGAAGCCTACCTTAGTTAGGATTAGGAAGGAAAACGTATTAACCTTTGTGAATACATAAAGCATTACCCCGTAGGAGGGCAGTACGGTGCTGGATCCGTCAGCCGTCGTCATAAGCCAGGGTCATGTGAAGTAAGAGGATCTGTCTTAACGTCATGAATAATCTAACAGGACTCGACCTTATTAAATGAAAACAATATCGAAATTAGTAACATTTTGAAAAATGTGTAATATTTTACAAGCTACCTGTCTGAAAGCCTATCTTGTGTTAAGTCGTTTCATCTAGATTCTTTTTTTATATGACGTGTAAAAGTGATTTTAATATCCTATTTACAGAATAAACGATTTCATTTCATTTCACATAAACAGTATCAAATAAACAAGCTTGTTGTTAAAAACTAATTTAAAATACTTGAAACCTTATCCTTCTAAGTACCCACATTTCCGAATTTAAAATATCGCTTTCACTTAGATTCCAACTAAGATCAAGTTGTTTATTTGTGTCTATGTAAAGCTGAGCGATTAAAGTGGTAATAGATAAACAACTTTGCAGAAAAGCAAACAGATTTCTAAAAGTTAGATTTTCAGAAAATAAATAATAATATATGAAAAATGTTTAATGTATTCTCAAGTGGTTTTTTATTTTATTTCATCCTTGCATCAATTTTATAATCTCTCGTATGTATGTACTTACGGATTTAAGTTCAATAGCCTGGTACTACACGACAATTAGCACTTATCCTTGTACTGTGTAGATGGCGGCGATCTAAACAACGTTTGCAAGTTTCTTGCGATGAGCAGCACTTAGTACTCAATGCATAATTTAACCCGTTACCTGAAGGCTTCAGTCCGAGCTCCTTCACACCAAGCCCATCTTTATATAACTCCTTAAATCCGATGCGATGTATAGAAATCTAGGTTTTTTGGGGATAGGTTCTGATTTACATGAATGCAAAGCTAAAACAAAGTCATAATGATAAACACCAATTTGCGAATGTAATAATAACCTGACTAATGCGTCAAATTAACGACACAACTTATCCCATCATACACAATTTAATAACCAGCTAAAGATGGTATACCTCTCAATTAGAAATAACAGATTTCAGATGATAATACTGTTTTGATGTAGGCTGTTCTGTTGCGGTTGAACTTCATCGTGGTTCAAACTCTCGGTTCACTGTTGTACGACACGGTACAAAGTAGGAGAAATTCTGAACACTACCATCCCAAACGGTTGTGTTCATTCAAACAATGTGTTGGTTTCAGAAATTAACTACTGCTGCGTGTGTTGAAGTTTTGCTCGTAAAGGTATATACGTACGGGTATAGGTTTTGTTTGTATAGGTAATAGGTATTACATATTTAAACAGATTTTCTTTTATACGTACCAAATTCAAATTCAAAATATTTTTATTTGTTGAACATAGGTAGGTTAGGTACAGATGTTGTAATTTTTAAAGAACGCTATGGTTAGCCGTCATTGGCGTACAAATATTGGCCTACACACTCATCATAATGTATAACGTGAACCATGTATGGTTCGAGGCATTGAATTACGTTTAAATTTATAGCAGATTACCGGATCATCCTGCATTTGTAACGATTTAATTGTTTCATTAGAACTTGAACAATAAAATGACAATTTCCATTACATTTTGTTTCCGTTATTAGTACTGTATATCGAGTACCAACAAAAGTGGTTTACGGACCACGGTAAACCGTTACCGGTTACCGTTTATAAAGAAATCTTTTCAGAACCTATTTAGTTGTCATCGACAGTCACACGACGTGCATGACTAATTCCTTCATTCATGTGCAGGAACAATTTCTTAACCAACATCAAAAGCTATACAGGAATCAAATTTATTTTTTAAAGTGCGATCAAACAAGAAGCTGCTGCAGCCTGGCAGGTGGCGATGAAAAATAAATTAGAATAATTCATGAAACACATTAACAAATTTTCACGCTATAATAATGTCTCGCTGAAAAAAAATAATAGGTACACTTTCCCATCACACTATTCTTATAAAAACACTACATTATAGAGCTATGAGGAACAGGGTGTTAAATTCACTCATCCTCAATAGAATAGGGGGGATCCTTCAACCAGACGGTTGTTGTGTCTGGTGGGCAACTGCCCCACAGTTGATGTCGGAATGTTGTACCACCGCGAACGTTCCTGGTCGACCACTTTTCGCCCTTATGCCCATAGTAATAAAGTTGAAAAGTGGTCGACCGGGAACTTTCGCGGTGGTACACATACCATTCGTGCGGTAAAATCTGCTTGCGCGTTGCAGGACTTGTGTGATTTTAGATGCGTAGTTCGCAAATGGCGTTATATTATATACACACACAACATAATCACCGCAGAATATGTATACGGTATACCTACATAACTTTCTGCTTAGATAACTGCCTACACAAATGCGAAGCTTATTTGTGTAGAAATCTTAATATTGCCTTAAGAAACAATGTTCTCATACAAATACTTTGAATTTATATGGCTTAATATAACATAACGATATTCTCTGTTATATAAGTAATGGAATGTACTCATACAGATCAAATTAATGTGTATGTATGTACATGTACTGTCTCGTAAGGTCCTAGCTTACACCCAAGATCCAATCGTCTCTAGACTGTGGTTATCGGAATACAATGGTGATAGAAATAGTATTAGACCCGTATTGGCGTAATAGATACCGCACATACAATACGGACGGTATATAATACATTTAACATAACTTTAACCCATTTTTTCGGTCGCCCAGCGCGCTGTGTAGTGGGCTATGCTTGGAGTATCTTTAAAGGATAAAATCAGGAATTAAATTATCCGGAAAAGAACCGGAGTTACCGACATAGCTTGCAGACTAAGCAAATTTAAGTGATAGTTGGCTGGCCATGTTTATCGAAGGACCGATGGCCAATGGAGCAGACGAGTCCTGGAGTGGAGACCACGTATCGGCAAGCGTAGTGTGGGACGTCTCCCAGCTAGATGGACCGACGACCTTCAGAAGGTGGCTGGGTCAGAATGGATGCGGAAGGTGGAGGGTAGGGTGTTGTGGCGCAGCCAGGGAGGTCCAGCAGACGACTGCGCTATGCTGAGTTTATAATACATTTCACTGCAGTGAACCCCATCTTAGTGTATGATAGTGAGAGAGTATTTCACCAGCAACATAATACGCTGTTTTCTGAAGCAAAATATTTCTGGTGATACTTAAATGATTATCACTCGACAATTACTTTATTTCGTCTGTGCAGCGTTAAACTTTCCGACTATATAACTTTCTAACACAAAGGACCATATTACAAAACAAGGTTTATCTTCAGACCCAAGTTTAAACCATGGAGCCATTATTGAATTTAGAACGTTATTCCGTCTATGGTAAAGTTCCTAATACAAAACTGACAACTTTGTATAAAGTATATAGTTGTATATAGTTTTGTATAAAGAACGGTATTTCAATCAGAGTTACGTTCTCATTAAAAAAACTAGCTTCATGGTTTAAGTAATTTAAAAATATAAATCTTGTTTTGTAATAAGACGGATGAAGTTTAAAGCCTATATTTATGACTACGGATCCAGCACAAAATAAATTACAGTCAGTGAAAAGTCTGGAATATTACACTCGTCATTACTGACGAGTGTACTACTCGAAAAGGAAGCGCAGACGTAACTTATAAGGATCAAACTTTACGTAGCACCACGAAACAGCGTAATGAGGAGACAGCATGTAATTGTAGTAGTTTGCTTTTACTTTGTACAAAATTTTGATGAGTTGTGGAGTTAGGCTATAATAATATGCTATTTTGAAAGACAGCTGCTTGCAGCAGGTTAACTGTGAACAGAAACTGTGAACAGGAACTAATTTCGGGGGGATATCATAATTTCAGTCGAAATAAGTACACTGTTGGACATCTCTCCCCCAAGCACAGCCACTTCGACCAGTTCCGTGCTTCTCGCATCCAGGGGATACCTGTAGCCTTCACAAGGTCATTGGTCCACCTTGTAGGAGGCCTTCCACCGCTACGTCTTCCGGTACACGGTCACCACTCCAGAACCTTTCGGCCCCATTGGCCATCAGTTCTGCGAGTAATGTGCCCAGTGCCACTTAAGCTTGGCAATTCTTCGGGCTATGTCGGTTACCTTGGTTCGCCTGCGGTTCTCTTCATTTCTGATTCGATCACGTAGGGAAACTCCAAGCATAGCCCTCCCCTTTGGGTGACTTTTAGCCTTCTAATAAGGCCCATTGTGAGCGTCCACGTTTCAGTGCCATAGGTCATCACTGGCAACGCGCTCTGGTCAAAGACTTTCATCTTGAGACACTGCGGTATGTGGGACGAGAAGATATTGCGCAGCTTCCCGAACGCTGCCCAGCCGATTCGGATTCGACGATTGACCTCGATAGATGTTTTCATGATTGTATATATCCAGCAACATCTATTACTCATCTATTTTTATTTTATTTCTTTATTTGTAAGTGCCGCAGCACCATGCTGAGATAGAAGCCTTTTGGCCTCGTACAGGACCTTCTGTTTTTATTTTAATTTTATTGTTTTTTATATTTCTATGAGTGTTTTTATTTTAATTTGTGATCTCCTGTGCGAGTCCCAATAAATATTTTTTCTTTCTTTCTTTCAACCGTTAACGATACTTGTTACTAAAAGTGCTCTGCGCGTGCCGCATACCGACATTGTGCAAACAAAACAAAAAACCCCGGTCAAAGCGAAGGCCACTGTAATGTTTATAAATAATACTGCAACACGTGTTTGCAACAATTAAACACGGTGCAGTGACCGCTGCCTCTATGTTCGGAAGAACCTTGTAAACAACTCGTGAAATAAAATAGATGATTAATTATGACACGTACGGTCTACTTGATCGTAAACGTTAAGTATTTCCACGTGTAGCTGATGACCTGATTGTACTCGTATGATGTTTATGACATAGTGACTTAAATACTGCCTCGTTAGTCCAGTGGTCGCAAGCGGTACTGTTGAGCATGAGGTCCTGGGTTCGATTGAAATAAATTCGGTCGGGCAAATTCATATTGGGTTTTTCTATCTGGAATTTCTCAGTAGCAGCCCGAAATCTGGATGTGTGTCCAGTTGATGGCAATAGGCTCACCCCCTATTACATGGGACTTAAATATAACTGGCGAAATGTGGCTGTACTACAGGTACACCTCTGCGCGACCCTTCGGGAAAGAAGGCGTGATGTTATGTGTGTGTATTATGTGACTTAAATAAAGGTATTGCGTTCATAGTAAAGTCAGTGCTCTGCATTACCTGACCCCTCTTACAAAGAAGAAGAAGGGAAAAGGGGTTGGGTTATGCTTTACTATGTATTTAATACCTATATTTAAATAAATACTTAAATATTTAGGTATTGCATTCATAGTACAGTCAGTGCTCTGCATTACCTGACCCCTCTTACAAAGAAGAAGAAGGAAAAAGGGGTTGGGTTATGCTTTACTATGTATTTAATACCTATATTTAAATAAATACTTAAATATAAATAGGTATTGCATTCATAGTACAGTCAGTGCTCTGCATTACCCGACCCTCTTACAAAGACGAAGCCGGGAAAGGGGTTGGGTTATGAAGAGCACTAACTGTACTATGTATTTAATACCTATATTTAAATAAAGACTTAATTAAAGGTATTGCATTCATAGTACAGTCAGTGCTCCGCATTACCTCTTACAAAGAAGAAGAAGGGAAAAGGGGTCGGGTTATGCAGAGCACTCTGAGTGTACTATGAATGCAAAACCTATACAGGGTGTTAAAGTAACTGCGTGCCATAGGTTAAGAGTAGGTTCAGTATCGATAAAGGAACCCAGGAAAAAAAACAAAAAAAAATTCCAAGATCAACCTAACTTAGTACCTACTAACTTAAAATAACAATCGTTTAGAATTAAAATTATTTTATTTGGGCCTAAGCCCGTTAAAGTACGAATAGACTTATTTTTATATTTTTTTTATGTTTAATTTAATTTTTTGTTTATGTATTTTTATTACTTAGATTTTTTTTTTTCCTGTGTTCTTTTATCGATACTGAACCTACCCGTAAGCTATGGCACGCAGTTACTTTAGCACCCTGTATTTAAGTCACTATGACATGAAAATCATGCGAGTACAATCAGGTCATCAGCTACACGTGAAAATACTTAACGTTTACGATCAAACAAGTGTGTTGTGTAGATACCTATTTAATACACTGCCACGTTCATTTAGCTGCCTAGTAACGAACTCGAATTGTTTCAGAGCAAATTATTTTTTCACGTTACAACTACACGGCTCATTTTACTTTATTTAATTACCTATCTATAACCTTTTCCATAATATCTTCTTGTTGACTGGTTACAGTCGAGAACTAATTAGCAAGCGCAGAAGTTCCATTCCCATAAAAGAAAACGAAATCCGTTCTCTTATTTGATATGTTTACGAAACAGAATTTACAAACCACGTATTCGTACTTTTGTTCAAAGTCTAACTCTTCGAAAGCTTTTATGCACATTCTCGCCATTTTTCTCATATTTGCTATAGTAACCAATAAACCAAATTAATGTTTTGCTGACTGATCAAAATCGGCTGAACGTGAATACACAGATTAGTTCAATAATGGATGCCTAAACAAATAGAACTGCTGATTCAGGTTTTGAAAATTCGTTCATTCAAAATGAGGTGTATGGAATACAAACTTAAGGGAATAACGTTAAGCTTGTTACTGCGACGTCTTTTTCCAAAATAACCTGGTGATAGAAATAATATTTTGTTGATAATATTATAGTATAATAAGTAAAATGCCTAAATAATAAATAAGTTAACCTGTTTGGTATTTCTGATGTTTTTTTATTTAGAAATTGTGGCTTGTTTATATTTAAAACAAAACCCAAACAAAACTGGCTCAGCTATCTAATATTTAGGCAATCCTAAATCCTGCTAACAAATTACAGCTGAATAAAACAGCGTTATTTTATGTGGAACACGGAGCTGCTAACTGATTAAGTGCTGCCAATCATGTACGATGCTACTGAGAATGAACTTTACTGAAAGCATCAATGTAAGATTCTGTAATCATTTGATTACAGAATCTTACATTGATGCTTTCTGACCGGTAATTACATTGGCAACATACGCTGTATTTGTTCTAGTCAATCTTCCTATGTGGGTCATTGTTTATTTTTGTTTTTTTTTCTCAGTTACTCGTTATTCATGGTCAGTTTGAGTAATTTATGTATGCGGCCTACTTAAATCCTCTCTTTAGTATTGTTCGTTGAATCGTTCTGAGTTGAGCTGCACGACTACTGACAAATGCGTGCACTGACTGGACAGGTCCACTCAATCAGTGTGGTTCTTTCATCAAAAGACTATTTCAAGACACCAATCTACATGGTCTTCGTATTATGATCTGACCAAGATTATGTCTGGGCTTTAAAAGTATAATATAAGTACAGTATAGTCAGATAGGAAACGCCGACCTCATCTAGTTTATAAAATATGATTGACGTGTAAAAGTGTTTGTACAAATCTACTTACAGAAATAAATCATAATTATATCATTTATTAATTTATCTGCAAATTAACATTTCATTTGTTTATTGCACCCACACTGACTGTGATAAGATTGCCCACGCGAATCTATTCACAAATCTTCAAATCCAATTGTCATCTTAAGACACTCGTGTTCACACGAGTAGAGTCGCCGAGTCGTGTGAACACGAGTGTCACACTGTGAGACTCGAAGTCGAGTCACTAACAGAACAACGTGAGAGCTTAATCAGTACCCCAAGTGTAAGTTTGCAAGAGAGTAAACGTAACTATTTCGTTTGTGTTAAAATTTGACCGATAGATCTTAATGCTAATAAAAAAAAAATGCAAACGCGCTAGTTACGTTTACTCACTTACAAACTTACACTCGGGGTACAGACTATTACTAGGTCCCAAATCAATTCATCTAAATACAAATTGAGTTGCGTCAATGTGGGTTAGGTAAGTTAAATTAGAAATATCCCTTACGACTTTACTAAGAGCATTTATAGCCGTAAACAGTTGGCTTCATATTCTTTTGATCCCAACGACACATATCATTAACAAACTTGGATCATTGGTAACTACCGAACTTGTCACATTACTGGGAGACAATCGTAAAACAAACACATATTGGAAAGACATTCACCTGAACTTTTACTTGTTATATCTAAGTACCTACCGTAAGTAGAGAAAGTAAAATGTACCTATTGCAGAAGAAAATCATATTTATGCTACGGAGACGTAGTATAAATATAATTTTCTTATGATTTTGTTTAACTTTTTCATTATTTTGTTCTTTCAATTCCTGAAAGATTTATCTGAACTAGTGATCGCCCACTGGTCGAAATTCGTTCGGCCCCTTACGATCTATATACATCATGTCCCAGAATTAACGCACAAACTCTTAAGGGGTCATTGTACTCATCATTATGAACAACTTTTACTATCAGCTGAAGCACAAAAAAATCAGCTGTTCCCTACATTTTGACGAGTTATTCGAACATAAATATAGGGAACACCTGATTTTTTTTTCGCACTTTCAAGTTTGGTCCCCAATTCAAAGTTGTTCTGGGACATGTTGTATAGTACCCGAATACTTACAATCTAGGTATATAGTAATACTTACTAATTCCACGAATACACTAATTCCATGCTATTATAAAATACTTACTTGTTCCATGGCCAAGCTGTCACCTAGCTATCTTCAAGTCATGAGGCCCTGGTGCTACGTGTGTGTCAAACGCATGGTAGTGTGTGTAATGTTTTTTTATTAATTTAATTTATTTCTAATGCCTATTATATAAAAATAGCTTTCTGCACTCCTCCTCATATTATAAAACTTTAACTGTGCCAAATTTCATACTCGCTTCACGTATACTCGTATACGTCGCTTCACGTTATAGGTATAATGATTTCAAGTATGGGGAGTTTTTTAAATCAAATGAAAACAAACAATACCAACTGTCAAAATACATCTGTTGGTATACTTACATATTTTTAAATGTATAAAGTTTCTTTGGTTTCCTTTATTTTATGTTTTTGTGCTGTCATAAAATAATAAAATAAGTGTATTTTTATTACAGGAGGACACTGGCTCCTGCAACACTGTTATAACTGGCGCAGGAGTCAGAGAATTATTTTATTTGTTGTACAATTTGTTTTATGTCAATAAACATATGTATTTGATATGCAGAACTTCACTTCACATCTTTTATAACACCATACTGCGATCGCCAACCCGCCTGCCAAGCGATTATGGCACCCCCCCCCCTCCTCCTTCTTTTGGGGCAGGCCTATTTCCAGCTGTGGAAGTCTTTCCACACTTTAATGATGATGATGCAAAACTTACGATTTTATTTTGTGAAAATAAACGACTTACGCAGAAAAGCTTCGAGCGAGCGAAGCTAGCTCGTAATTTTTCGAAATTTTATTTTATCCATTCATACGGTAATAAGTATTTCTTTGTCGAGTTAAGGCTTCTACATACCGGGGCGACTTGTCGCGCGACGCGACGCGACACAAAGGCACCGCTCGTCCCGCGACACGCGGGGCCTTTGTGCCGTGTCGCGTCGCGCGACAAGTCGCGCTGGTATGTAGAAGCCTTTATACTAATTCAAGAGCGAGCATTCCATCTCAAATAGGTTCTTTTCTTTTGCCCACCTTTCAGACCCTGTGACATAACAAACGTCAAAATGCTCACACACAGGAATAAGAAAACATATTTAGTGGACTAATGCAGAAAAAATTAAGCTCATTTTACAACACCTAAGTATATTATAACACAAGAACCGAGAGCCATGTGCCCAACATTGGATGAAGTCGAGTTGTAGATATTGTTTATGATAAGTATTATGAAACGTTTGGGTTTTAGAATATAGCGTAACCTTTTCTAATACCTAGAACTTAAAAATCGCCGCGCTCCTTCTTGGGTCACGCTACGCCCCTAAAGTGGGGCGCCCCACAGGTTGGGAACCCATGGACGGACAAGACGCTACGCGATGATCAGGAGAAATGACTATGGAAATTTACCATGGAACCATGCAAGAAAATCGGATAGGTATAATTACATAATTATGGTTAAGTATACGATTTTCTATCTATAAACTTTTTATTGGAAAACTTGAGCAAAGGTACATACACCTTTGCTCAAGTTTTCCAATATCAACTTTACTCACATCGTGTATTATCTTTATGTTAGATTGCAATTAAAAAAGTAAGAAATCTATCAAGCGTGTTGAACTACAACATAGGTCCAAAATTTACACGTGGGCAAATACTATCATTGATGAATGTACTCGTAAATAGTGTAATCAAAGTCAAACGTAAACAAAATCACTCATGACATTGGTATAATTTATGTGATCGACGTAGCAGTGTATAAAGAAGGGTTCAGTAGAAATGCGTGTAGTCATTGCGTAGGTACCTAGCTACTATACAACTGTGTCTTAGCGGTTGAGCCAGATGCTTGTCACTTGGGTATTTTCAATGACAACCTTATCACACTGGACAATACCTACTGCTGACTGACATTAGCAAGTTGTGAAAGAAATTTCTATGACGACTCTTTAAGGTGATTTCTTAGTCGCGTCCTTGCCGCTAGCTGGACGGCTCGCTTAAAAAAGCATCAAATGATAACCTTGCTTAGCAAGGTTTGTTTCCCGATGGTTCTTCATATAATTATCTGGTAGAGGCGTCACTCAGCTCACACACACATTCAAACATTTTGCGTTTCTTTTCAGTTCTGGATATCCTATAATTACTGATTTTTTTATAAGTTTTTGACGTTATGAGTTTATGACGGTATAAATCATAAAAACTTAATATTGCTTTCATTCTGCAAAAATCGTTAATTTATCGAGATAGAGAATGTATTGAGAAGTGCAACTACAGATTCACCTTAAAGGCTTCTACAAACCGGCGCGACACGCGACGCGACACAAAGGCCCCGCGTGTCGCGCGACGAGCGGTGCCTTTGTGCCGCGTCACGTGTAGCGCCGGTTTGTAGAAGCCTTAAAACGATAGACAGCGATACACAAAACATCCTACATGCCAGTAGTATTAATAAAGTTTGCAGTAACGTTGTTGTGGCTGCATGAAGTGAGACTTCTTACCCCTCCATGTTGTGTTTCTGCTAGTACGCGGTGGTAGTCATGTAGGTGGTGTCGTATCAACTGATACATGATGTTAATTACTATCGATCAGCCACACTCTACTCGTGTTACGTACTCGTACCTAGCTACACAGTATATTGGAACCTGAGCGTGAACCAGGTTATTGTATCGATAATGGAACAATGAATAAGAATACCTTTCTCAAATATCATTACTCGAGTAGTAGTAACCCGCTCAAGTAAAACTCTTGACTGACTTATCAATCAGTACTATGTCAGTCAAGCCAATGAAAGGCTTACCCGGCTCACCAGTCTGTCCACTCATGTGACATCGACAAACTGGGCATATGATTTACTATAGGTATAAATGACATGGTAGGTACATTATTTAATAACTAACGTCGTTACAATTACCTAGGTGACGACTGGAATCTCGTTCTCGTGACAAGAACGAGATCTTAAGGGATGAGAATGTCATCCTTTAACATAATACTTTTTTGCTAAGTATTAAAATTATGTATGCCTACTATTCTCATTGATACCACATGCAGTTTTTTTAGGATCAAATTTTATCAGCCAAAGTTTACTAGTTCACGACAATGCCATTCTACAACTGTATAATAATATCAACATCAATCGGCACGAATCATCAATCAGCTGTTACACGTAAACAGTATCGTTTGTTCGGTAACATATCATGGTCTCAGATTCTCAGTCGCACGACTGCTCTGTTCGGGACAATAACATCAGCTAGTTCACGAAACAAGCATTGTAAGCCAAGTCGGGAGATGTATTGTGCAGCGGCTAATACATTGTCAAGGTTCGCAGACTATTCATATCTAGTGTCTGTTTAGTGTAAACAAAGTCCATTGCAGATGTGTCTGTTTTTGTGCTGTATTGCTCTAATCTCAGAAACGAATGCACACGTTTAGATGATTGATGGGTTTCTCCGCTGTTTTTGTTGTTAAACTGCCCCACAAAAGGAGATATAGGTAGGTAATACCTACATAAATAACGGTTTTCCCAGAATTTTCCCACATTTTTGGTTATTTAATTTTTCATAATTTTAAAATGTCGTCTTTATAAGTAAACAAGACGTTTTAAAATTCTTAAAACTGAAGCACCCTGTTAGATTTAACTGTTTATCTACTCTCATATCGTAAAGTTTTAATTAAAATCAAAAATAGTACCTACCATAATAATAGACATTATCCACGTGAAACTCTAATAAAATTAAAAAAATATTTTATTAAAACATTTTCCCTAACAAAACAATGCTTTTAAATAACTGCCAAGTTGTATGGTGCCAAAGTGAAGTCAGATATTATCGATCACAACGAAATATCATAATTAATATTATTCTGAATTTAACTAAGTAGGCAGATAATTATGACGTAAGACATTTCCGTTAATTTAAAACTAACATATTTTTGAAGAAAAAAAAAAAAAAAAAAGAGAACCGATGCAGCATCCTATCATTATTTTACCAAATAGTTCGATGGTCACATTACATAGTTATGTGACATCGCATAAGCCAGGTTGTATATACCACTAAATGATCACATATATTTGTCATCTTGTATTAATGGTTGAATAATGAAATCAGATAAATTATTATTGCCGAGCTGCTATCCGCAGTAATATACTATTTTGTCCTCGTGACTGTTCCTACTGTTAATATAAGACATACTATATAATTATACCACTTACCACCGCCCGTTACGGTGTAACAGCGTGAAAGCGAGTGTTGTCAGGCAAACCGATCACGTCTTCCCCGGGGGACACGCACGTGTACCAATGTCCAACATTATTACCTACTCCCCCGATACCTATAACTTATAATGTGCACACACTTCACATGTGCCTCACATACACATTGAGGTAATCTTTCTTCAGGTAACCAAGGTAACTGAATTAAAACTAAACACGAAATAACTGGTTCATAGTCGTTGCGTGGCAAGATTGGCAAGTAGCTAAGCTGCTGTGAATACCTAATACGTCCTAAATATTGTCTATAGCCGTCTTTGTGTTCATTGAAAACCTACCTACAAATTCTCTTTACCCATTTACAAATTCTTTCAGGCGGTGCAGAATAAACATCAACCGCCTTATTACAAAACAAGATTTATATTTTGACATGGCTTAAACCATAGAGCCAGTTTTTGTAATAAGAACGTAACAGTGATTGAAATACCGTTCTTTATACAAAACTGAAAACTTAGTTCGGTAATAAGTTGTCAGTTTTGTGTTTAGGAACTTTACCATAGTCGGAATAAAGTTCGAAGTTCAATAATGGCTCCATGTTTTAAACCTGGGTCTGAAGATAAACCTTGTTTTGTAATAAGGGGGCAAGAATATTATCTAGGTCTAAGGCCTAACGCGCACTGCCGTGTGTTTTTTTTTTAATTTATATGAGATGTCATAAAAGTGCCGCGCACTGCAGTGAAAAAAACCCACCGATACACCAAAAAAGCAATAATAATCCAAATTTGTTTTTTTGGATATGCCTGTAAATTTTTATATCTTAAAAAAGGAGACCTTATTAGGCCTTAAGGCCTTCAAGAGATGCACCCAAAACCGTTTTGGGACTCTTTTTTATATGCAACAATAAATATATAAGCAGATAGTCATCGTCCATTTTTTACACCGCCAGTGCGCGAACCCGTACGGTTTCTACCGTACGGGTTCGCGCGACCCGGTGCGGTGTTATACCGTACGGCAGAAATAAGGCACATTCCACCGCATTGCAGTGCGCGCTAACCTTTAAACGAGCTTTTTGCTTGAAACTCGACACGCTCCAACGCTCTAATTAGAATATTTATTTGGCATTATTTATTAGCCTACTGCACTGCTTTCTCTAATTCGAATCCGAATTTCCGAGGTTTTAGTTTGAGACACAAAGCATACTTGGCTTGTAGTGCAGACTTTATGGTTATTTTATTATTGCTACGTCCTATGAAGCAATTCCGTGAGATGAGTTTCATATTTATCCATTTTCGATTATTTTGTGCACAATTTTCTGTTTGTCATCCATTATTGAAAGAAACCATTTACACAGCAACATTGTATTCCTCTACGTCTTTCAATTTTACCCTTCATCTTCCATTACACCGTTGATTAAACAATTTGTTGAGATTTTTTTCACCACTCAATGGGGTGTATTATAAAACGACCCACTATTTTAAAAATTTGTAGGGTTCCGTAACCAACAAGGAACACTTATAGTTTAGCTTTGTCAGTCTGTAAGATTATCACGCTACTTTCTTTGAGGGATGAGCAGTATCGCATTATTTCTTCTATAGTTTACCGTAAATTGTAAAAAGTCGAGCCAAAGGGTTAGAATATCGTAGATAGTTACAGATTTAGCCTTATAAATAATTATCATTACGTTATACCTATACGGAGCTGAGTAGTCAAGTTTTTGAGATGGAGCAATAAGGGCAGAGACTGTCCTCTTATAAACATTATGATCTGCATACAAGATATTGAAAAAAATTACAGTCAGCAACAAAATGGGGAATTATCACAAAAAAAAAAATTTGATACCAATCGATCATGTTAATTTCCAAGGATTAAAATCGGACCAACTGAACTGGGTTTCCCACACACTGAAATATTATCTAAAATTACCATCGTATCGCACAAAGTGAAAAGGCTTACAATATAACTCACCGCTTTCAAATGAGCGCCATTGTAAGATTAGGGCTCATAAAACGTAACGTGGCGAGATTTTACAGCAACTAACTTTTATGATGTCTCCGTTTTACATTATAAAGCAAACAGATATTGTTCAGAATCTGGATTCTTCCATGAATAGTTTGTAGAGCAAAGATTATGATTGACAGCTGGAAAGGGCTTTTCAGGTCATACCTTTGACGGCTTACATTCAGTAACTAGTCACTCAGAAACTGGACCTCGTGGCAGTGTTCTGTCCAATCTGTCCTCACCATAGAAATTCTTATATCTAACGAAGGTAATTCACCCATTTGGATTACCTCGTCATCAGAGTTCAAGTTCGACATGGTGTAGGTACGAAATCACAACACACACACTGATTACAACCGTCTATTTAATCACTCGCGATCACAAAATAACAAAATTACAAATAATTAGGCTGATGGAAACGGATTAATGTACGGAAACGCGGTAAGTTCGATACAGGCTAGCAGAACGACCTCACGCGCTCGTGTCTGATCAAAAAGTGCTGTCTCGACTCAATTGTCCAATGTCCAACGACAACTGACAGCTGTCAAACCTGCCACGCCTGTATCGACCCCACCCAAGCACACTGCTTGACGTTTCCGATAAACGATAATAGATGGCGTTGTTCTAAATTAACGATAATCAATAGTGATTCTGCGACACGGCCATCTTGACAATTCACACGTCCTCGTGTGAGGCATCTGAAACAAGAATTCATGGAAAGTAATACGTCCTTTGCTCGGCCTTCCTGACCAAGGCATTGAAAAATAAAGTCACAATACAATCGAAACAATTTTATTGTGATTCACATTCTCATCAAATCTTATAATGAAATCTCAACATTGAAATCACCACTCTTCAAGAATCATCAGTTTTCTAAACAATTCATGAAAGCAAATCTATTATGCAATGCTCTGTTTGGAACCCAGCTTCGTCACATACAACACATTGCCTCCATCTAGCAAACCAGCGGGACCTCTATCCGGTACCCGACTTCCACAAACAACACATCACATTGCCTCCATCCAGCAAACCAGCGGGACCTCCATCCGGTACCCGACTTCCACACACAACACATCACATTGCCTCTATCCGGCAACTTTGGGACCTCCATCCGGTACCCAACATCAAGACAATACATTGCCTTTATTAAGCACCTTTGGCGATTACTTACATCGCCATGCTGGACATAAGTCACGAACAGCATCGGGATGCATGCAATCAGAGTCATTTGCATACTACATTTGCATCTTTTATCCCCTCGCTTAAGGCGTGACACCATCATCAGTCGGTCTCGTCTCGTCAGTCTGGCTACGGTCAGGGTCAGAGTCGGTATCAGAGTCATTGTCGTTAAAATTGTCGCTGTCAGGCATTTTTCGAAGACGGTCGTGTGCATACTTGTATGTTCGATTCGAATTGAGAGCTTTAAGTACGTACCGGTCTCCTTCTAGTACCTCTATAACTTTGAAAGGCCCTTTGTATTTAGGATCAAGCTTTGTTTGATTTCGTTCTTCGTTCTGCAGCAATACAAAGTCTCCAATAATAAACGGGTTTAGTTTAGCTTTGGTAGAATCAAAACGTACTTTATCATAAGCTGAGCCTTTCTCCATATTCTCCACAGCCTGTAACCTGACTTGATCAATGTCAATTTCGGGTTCGTCATCAACCATTGATAGGACATCTAAAGGCCTCGCAACCTTCCCAATGAGAAGTTCCAATGGGCTAGCTTTCGTGACTCGATTCATCGTGCAGTTGAGAGCTAGCTGCACATCGGGCAGAGCATCCTGCCACGAACGACTACTTGTTTCTATGGCAGTGAGCATGTTTTTCAATGTGCTCATGACGCGTTCTACCTGGCCATTGGCCCTTGAACTACCTGTCGCTATCAGATGGAGCTTAATGTTAAGAGACTCGCAATAGTCCTTGAAATCTTTACTAGCGAAGCACCTACCTTGGTCGGCGATTACGCGGTTGGGCGCACCGAATAGTGAAACACTATATTTTAAAGCCTTGATACTACTAGCTGTATCAATGTTAAGCGTATGATGAAGTAAAACGTACTTAGTGAAGGCATCTATGAGCACAAACACATATTCCTTGCGGTCATTCTTGCCGCTTAATTTTCCCGTGGCGTCGATATGTATGGTGTGCCAGGGTATAGCTACCTTAGGAATGGGATGCAGTTCTGCTTGTACCTTGCCGGAGCGTGACTTGGAAATTTTGCACGTGGCGCAGCTGTCTACGAACTTTCGTACAAACCTCGTCATTTTGTCGAACCAATAAAGTTCGTAAACCTTTTCTTAAGTCTTCTCCCATCCCAAATGCAGCAAACCTTCGTGTACATGTACGTTCACAACGGACCACCGGAACGTTCTAGGAATTATTGGCAAGCATAAAGTCTTACCACGTCGCTGAATTTTCCGATGCAAAACGCTTGACCGAAGCTCATAGGTCTTAGCCACATCAAGAGGAAGCTTTCCATCCTTCAAGTCGGACACGAGTTTCGAAAGCTCCCCATCCTTCTGCTGTTCCGCAATTAGCCAGTGGTCATTGAGTTCGGCTAAATTAATTTGTTTGTAGCTTACCTTTTCAAAAGAAGCGCTCTCTTCATCGTCTGGCAACGGATTTCTTGAAAAGAAATCTGCATGAGACATTCGCTTACCGCTACGATGAACAATGTTGAAGTCGAAGGCTTGCAAGAATGCCCACCATCTGTGAACACGTGGCGTTAAGTCTGTTTTCTTACGGGTGGACTGCAATGAACTGCAATCAGTCATCACGTCAAATTTGCGACCATGCAGGTAATGACGGAAATGTTTTACCGCGTTGACAACAGCGAGAGTTTCTAACTCGTACGAGCGATATTTGGACTCTGCAGCAGTTGTACGCTTGCTGAAATAAGCAATAGCATGAGATTTACCTTATTTTAGCTGAATAAGAACTGCTCCGTATCCAACAGCGCTCGCATCCGTATGCAGCTCCGTTCTTAGAGCTGGATCATAAATCGATAATACTGGCTCACTAGTTAGAATAGAAATTACCTGCTGTCTTATGGTCTCATACTCAGATTTCCATTCGATGCGACCATTGCCGGAGGTCAGGGCATATACTCGTAGCGGGGCCATAATCTGCGAAAATTTCGCTTCAAACTGACGGAAATATGACGCTAAGCCAATAAATTGGCGCAATCGCGTCACCGTCTGGGGTGGTGGCAACGAAGTCAAACAACTAACCTTGCGAGGATTCGGCCTTATCTGCCCTTCACTGACTTCAAACCCGAGGTACTCTACTTTCTGTTTTAGGAAGGCACACTTTTTATAATTAAGAGAAAACCCTTTCTCATAAAGGACCCTAAGTACTACCTGGAGTCGCTTAAGTGCCTCGTCGACGTTTTCTGCAACGACGAACACGTCATCCATATAGACTACGACGTAAGTATTCACCAAATACCCAAGCGCGTGAATGAGAGCTCACTGGAACACTGAAGGGGCATTTCGAAGAACGAACAAAACGTCACAAAAGCTGTCCGCTCTATAGATTCAGTTGAAATTAGACTTTGGTGAAATTCTGACACCAAATCCAAGATTGTAAAGAAATGGCCTCCATACAACCTAGCTATTTGGTCAGAAATAAGCGGTAGCGGAAAACGGTCAGGTACTGTATTATCATTTAGTTCGCGGTAGTCCACACACATCCTATCTGTACCATCCTTCTTTTTAACGAGAAGGATAGGACTCGCAAACGGCGATGAACTACAGCGAATTATATTGGCCTTAAGCAATTCATCAATTTTACCTCGTACAACCTGTCGCTCTTCTGGGCTCAACCTATAGGGTCGATATAATTCGCTGACGATTGACGGTCTTGTGAGGGTCTATAAGGTGAATATGCATGGGTTCAGTGTCTGCAGGGGATGTCGGTACACCGGAAATAAAACTAAGTTTAAAAGATAGCAAAATATCTAGCAGTTCAGTCTTTCTTTCAGGGGGGATGTCAGTGTCTATTGTCTTAAAGTCAAAGTTATTGTCATCAATCACGTCACATGTCTGAACTGTCCGCATTTTTTCCAAATCGTATCTTATCTGACGACATATGAACTACTAAACCAATTGATAATACTTCGCGTCCAATGATGATTTCATGTCGCAAATAATGGTCGGGTAAAACGTGAAAAAGCATTTCAAAAACAATTCCATCGATCTCAACAGTGGTCAAAATTTGTACAGTTGACCTCACAGAAGTCTGTCCAATACCAGTTAATGTCATATTTTGATGAAGTCGTTTGCCACTAAATTTACAGGATACAGATTCATTAACAAGCGAACATTCAGCACCAGAGTCATAGTAAAAATCAAATTGCTCACCAGAATGCCGTAAAGATCCAGCAGGTGCGTCCACAAGGCACACATCAACTCGTTTTTCCTGGACAGGATCAACCGACCTGCTACTGCTGGCGTCCTTATTGCTCTTCCTAGGGCAGTTGGAAGCGTAGTGTCCTTGCTCACGACAATTGAAGAAAGTGATCCAGTCGGCTTTACCCGCTGCCTGGTTGCTCTTGCCACAGCTAGACGCCATCGATCTCGACTGCTCTTCATATGCCGTCGAGTCTTTTTTTCAGGTGACATTGCATCGATCTGTGTCCTGGTTTCCCACAGTTGTAACATTTGGGTCCAGGGTAAGGCCAATTGGGGCGGTTCCTCTTCGCGTCTGGACCTTCACGTTCGTCACCACCAGACGGGGCGCTCCTGGCTATAAACAGCTCCTTAAAATCGCTCCATTTCATCCCTGGGTAAGATATGGAAGACAGCCATGACGAAGCTTCTCCCTTGAGCTCGCGGCTCAAAGCAATCATCAACGATGCACCTTGACTATTCGGATCGATAACACACATGTCTGCTGTTGCCAGCCAAGCACGCGGGTCAACATTCCGTTTTTCAGGGTCAAAATCTGGTAGGCGAACATCCATAATCGCAGAAGGTGTTTTCATGGCTTGCACGATAGCCATAAAGTTTTTATTTTGCTGCTCTAACAGAAAACGCCATTTTTCAGTTTCTGTGTCACTTTCAAACGCGCGCGCATTGTCTTTGCACTTTTCTTGGCTAACACTGTCACTTACACCAGGTGGGGCGTTTGAGTTGCATCCCACTTCTGATAACGAAAGTAATTCACCCATTTGGAGTACCTCGTCATCAGAGTTCAAGTTCGACATGGTGTAGGTACGAAATCACAACACACACACTGATTACAACCGTCTATTTAATCACTCGCGATCACAAAATAACAAAATTACAAATAATTAGGCTGATGGAAACGGATTAATGTACGGAAACGCGGTAAGTTCGATACAGGCTAGCAGAACGACCTCACGCGCTCGTGTCTGATCAAAAAGTGCTGTCTCGACTCAATTGTCCAATGTCCAACGACAACTGACAGCTGTCAAACCTGCCACGCCTGTATCGACCCCACCCAAGCACACTGCTTGACGTTTCCGATAAACGATAATAGATGGCGTTGTTCTAAATTAACGATAATCAATAGTGATTCTGCGACATATCTATGGTCCTCACCATCAACACTTAGGCTGTACTTGACCGAGTAAACAGGCATTCAAATCTCGTTTTAACCCGAGACTGGCATCAAAGTACCGCTGTAAGACTTTTATGAAACGAATTGAGGTGGGACTAGGGTTGCCATCCGTCTAGGTTTCCTCGGATTTGTCCTAGTTTAGAGGGCGTCCGGGAAGCGTCCAGAAGAGGTTTTTAAAAAGTGTCCTTGTGTGTTTTTATGTCAGAAGGAATGCCAATGAATTGGAAGATAAGCAATCAATTAAAACAAACCTTACTTAAAAATTGATTCGTAATCGTGAACCGCATCCAAGCTAACTCCGGCGCTGCAAAATAGCTGACGTGACGGCCCACGACTACGACCGAATGCCTCCCGACGCGCTTTTTTGTTTTAATTGACTATTTTATTTGTTATCCTATAGGCGTCTTTGTTAATTTTTGTCTAATATTGTTGTTAAATAAAACGCTAACAGGTTGTTTAAATGAAAAAAAAAATGTAAACTGTTCAAACATATTTTTTTATGGGTGTCCTGGACAAAAACTCAATTTCACCTAAATGTCCGGGGTTTTGTAAGTTTTTGTCTGGTGTCGGCAATTTAGGTGACAGCAGCCCTAGGTGGGACGCACACCACACTGTTGATACTAGATCTATTTTGAGGATATTCCTACTTAACCCTACTGTTTTGTCGTTGATAATTAAATATCTGCTGTAAAGTTATCGCTTTCGAAATGATATACGAGTGATAGCTGGAACAAAAAGCTTCGCTCTTTGGACAAGGATCGCGGTACCTATTCATTTTAATCGCAATAAATGCAGTTGGATACCAGGCAGCCGCGTAGTTTATTAAAATGTGCTTTTCATCAAATATGTCTCGTCAAAGAGCAGTCAGCTCTATAGTAAACTTATTTATATATTTCATACTTTAAGCACACACAGACTTAATGCAATTATCCCGGTCTAGTTATTTCACAGCTTACAATAAAATAAAATTGTGAGCCGTCACGGGACGCCTGGCAGATGTGAAACATCTCAATCAATTATTTCCAATAAAAAAAAAAACATCGAAAAAAAGGTTAGAATCGCGCGCGCGGAGCGAGCGGTGAATCGCCACGCGGCATGCGTCGCTCTGCTAGCAATCGGTTATAATGTCTACGAATATAGATGTTTCACATTAAAATATAAATTTTATTACAAAAAAGGAATTGAGTGACAATTTCGTTGGTTTGATAAATACGTGTGATCTATCCTAATTCCTTTCTATTCCACAACAAGAGAATAAACCGTTCCTTCCTCGTGGTCAAACTTAATGGTCAAACTGATTTGACCACGGGAAACTTTCGAATTGACGACTGTAACTGTTGTATTTCTGGTTTACTAAAACAAAGAACACAACAGACAATTTTGTATTTGCAAAAGGAAAATACTTACTTAGTTCTCTTTTCAGCGTACTTCGTAAGAATATAATTGAAATAAAATAACATTTCAAAATATACAAAAATATAATTATCATAATTATCTTGGGGGAGGCCTATGTCCAGCAGTGAACGTCTTTCGGCTGAAATGATGATGATTAACAATGGTGAGAGCTATCTTGTAAATCGTGTGATGAACAAGAGTTTCATGTAATGGAAATCTTTTTTTCTTTTAAACTAAGCATAAAATTGTTCGTTGTTTTTACGAAAATACTTTACAAAATTATAAACATTCTTTCCTAAATTATAAGTACATATATTCAATCTCTATTACAATATGTACATTATTATCTTTAAGGTTGTCATATCACATCCCTGTTTCCATTTCACTAGTTTACTTACACCTACTATCACTCATCCTGCACTACTAAGTGGGCGCTTCTTCTATGCGCTGCGAGCAGTAGTCGGCGGCTCGGCTCGGCGTCCTGTTGAGTAGGAAATCCAGGTCATGTGATATCTTGTGCAGCACTTTGTCAGTGTGCGTGTCTGTGCTGCGAGTAGTTGTATCGTGTAAGTGTGTGTTGACTAGTTGTATGTGTGAGCTGTTGTGCTCGTCGCTGGACTCGCGGTGGATGGACGGCAACGAGCTGCTGCTCGACAACTGCGGCGCGCGCTTCTTAAGACAGCTCTTGATCGGACGAGCCGACACGTCGGGCGTCGACTGACTGCAGATCGTACAGCTCTCCTGGGAAATTATAATCAGATTAGATTACGAGTTGACTTTTATGAATTAACGTCTATTTGAACTTGCATTACCTTGGGCGTGTCGGTACTGTCTCTGTAGGTGCGCGTATCTGTGTCGAGTAGCGGCGCGTGCGACGCGGGCAGAACGCGCAGCTCCACACACACGCGCGACACGTGCGCCTGTGTGCGCGCGTGCGCACCGTCACCGTCTGCGGGATTCGCGTTTTGCGTAACTATGTTGTATGATGTCAAGCGTGAAGCGTGACCTACGAGGTCTCGACGCTTTTGGTTTTTTAGTTTGGTATGTTACAAGTGACTGAAAAGCGTTGGTAAGTCGAATAACAGGCCTCCAGATATGGTCTACAAAATGACCCAAGTTTCTTGAGCTTCCCCAAACTATAAAACAATCATGTCCTGAAAGAAGTATTTACGTAGTGCTACCTGTGGGTATGAGGTCACACAGTGCGCGCGTGTGTGTGCGCGGTGACTGCAGCTTGTGCTTGTACTCCACGCACCGCACTATGTCCGCCACACACGCGCCGCTCGACTGACGCCTGCAGCAACAAGAGCATAAGTCAGGTCTCATGTAGAAGTTACTTCGCAATCGCGACTGAATAATAGTGCCTCAGTGTAAAAATAGTACCTCAGTCCTCACCTGTACATGGTGTTCGGGCTCTCTAACGTCGGCGCTTGCCAGTAGCTGTTAGCGGGCGACACATGAGACGAAGAGCACTCCACCTCGCGAGCTTGCTTTATGTACACTACAACATTGTAATGATAACAGCTTATTATTTATTTATCCTCGCATTGGAACGCCATACAGCAATTATACCAACGGAGCAAAAAAAACTTCATGTGCTGGTGCTTTTAAATAAGGTCCTTCAGACTGCTGAACATTCACGAGAAGCAAGCCACGAGGGAAGATAACTTTAATGAGGGGTGGTTCAGGAACAAGGATAGTGTGTCCAATAGAACAGCCTTTTGCCTCTACCTGTCCTTAACCATTTCAAATACCCAAAATATACAAATTTATTGCTGGTAGTAAATTTTGTCGTACTCTCAGCTGATACAAACAGCCTGAACCACTTAGTCAAAACTAAGTTTGCTGCCAAGTTCTGGAAAAACGAGGAGGTGGGACCAAAATATTTTTTTATATCACTAAATTGGTGGTAGACCGTTCTTTTCCATTTTTGGTGCTCTTTGTAGGTTCTAGTACATCAGAATTGTGGCAATGTATTATGCGTCAAAAAGAAGAATCTCACTCACGACTATGTGAAGCGTCTCCCTCGGGTGGGTCATGCCACTCGCTGTGTGAGGAGAGCGTGAGCAGGCGCCGCGCTGCCTGGAGACACTCCTCGTCCATGATCACGTAGCACACCAGCATCGCTATACCCTGGACAAGCAATGGGAGATTATGGCCGAGTCCAATGGTCTATAACAGTAAGAATCGATATTGACTCACATTAGCCAGCGCGGTGGCGGCCAGTACTACAACGTGCGGCATGCTGGTCTCTCCAGGCTGCACGTACGCCACTCCGGCCGCTTGCGTCGCGCACGTAGTGACCAGCAGCACTAGCGTGTGTCGCACTACTCGTGCTCGCTCGCGCACGTGCTCTTGCCTTTCCGACTTGTGCTCACGTGCTCGCCCTCTGATAGCAAGCGCGAGTGTGAGCGCAAGCGCGGCTAGTAGCGCTTGGCCTGCAGCACACACGACGTTGGCGGCCGCGCCCAGCTGGAGCGGCGCGCCACCCCACAGTCGAGCTGTCAGCCAGCATAGTGTGCACACGCCTGCAACCAGTTCACGTGAGTAATTTGTCACACCCGGCCCTCCTGCACGCCGGCCCGTCTGCACCTACACGTACCGCACAGTAGTCCGACAGAGGGCGCGCGTGTGGCTGTGGCAGCTAGCTCGGCGTGCAGCAGCAGTGGCGCGGCACACAGCGTAGCGCAGCCGGCCATCCAGCACAGCGCCACCGCCCAGCCCACGCCGCCCGGGCATGTTACGTCCTACCCGACATAGCAACACTCACTCACTTGTTATCTGATGCATTTACACAGGACTCAAGTCATTATAACTCACCTGTCTTGTTTCACATTCGAGTAGAGCTAACATAGCTGCAGAGTGAAACCCTGCAGTGGCAGCTTTGAGCAGTACTGGCAGCTTGGTCTTACTGCCAGCTACCAGGCCGAGGACCTGCAGTAATGCCGCCACAAGACACATCGCGCCTCCCAAGCTCACTGTGATCTTCACGATGCCTCGTAAGTCATTTTCTGTACCTATCTAAAAAAATCATTTTTGAGTGCTTATAAAATTAAATTGCCTCATATAAGGTAAAACACTCAATTATTGACACTTCAACGGTTACTCCTATGAAGGGTTACTGTGTGCAACTCACGCTAAAAACCATTGCGCAGAGTTGTAAGTTAAAATAAATGTTTTTGGAAGATAAAAATAAATACTGAAAAATGTTACCAAGACACAATTCAATGTGTGAAGATTACTATATTTCTCACATTTAGCAAAAAAAACGTCATTTGCCCAAATAATGTCATTCGAAATACCGATTTATGGACCCCTCACTGTTCATGAATAACTTTGGGTTATTTACCTCATTGACCTCTAAAAGGTGTACCTTTTAGAGGTCAATGAGGTAAATAACCAACCAATAGGTTGTTAGTATGTCGATAAATACTAAAATGTAACAACCAGTAAATACTAACAACCAGTTACTGTCAGTGGTGTCTTTATTTGATTAATTTGGTTAACTACTAATATTGTCACGCGTGTTAATCAAATGGATTTTCATACATTGTGCATATCAGTTATTTTTACCGGGTTGAAGCTCATTAAAGATTGAAAAAATGTGGAAATACATTGAATCTGTGTGTCTTAATTATCCAAAATAATATCAAACTCTTGTCGATTTTGGTGGAGTAGGTACTTTTTATTCACAGCACAGTTGTATAGACGTAATCCCTATTATTTTTTTCACAGTTCTGTGTTGTTAATATAATAAGGATAAAATTAACTTCATTTATTTTACTTTGTAAGCATCATTGCAAGAGGGCTTTTTATTTTCACAATAAAACTGCCAGGGTATCGAAAATTGGGTGAGTGTCAATATTAGGTATATTTACTTTATCACTTCTCTTCTATAATAGTACTCACGAATTTCTCCGTGTGGACAGTGAAGAGTGCGATGGTCGCCAGTCCACGACAGCGGCACGCGACGTGTGTGCGCTCCGGTATGCGCACCTCACACGCCTGCGTGCTCCACACGCGCGGCGCCGAGCGCGACCGACCTCCACACGCGAGCTGAGGTGCTGACACAGAACAACTACATGAACGAGCGTACGTCTAGATGACATCGTTGTCGAGCGTTGTGTTTGATGTCTTACTCACCGATAGCGCTATAATTCTTGGAGTGCGTGAACAACAGTGTGACAGTGTGAGGGAGCGTGGGATCAACTCCCGCGCCGCTGACAGATACCTGCACCTGTTGCGATGCTACTGTATACTCTGTCGAGCGGCCGGACCTGGAACAGTTGCCGCTACAACTACCGTGTAGGAAGGAAACGAAAACAAATGATAAATAAAAATAAAAAAACAACAAAAATATACAAAAAAAACAGGAAACAAAAAAAAACAACAAATAAAATATCTAGAACGTTAATGCTACGAATTGTAATGGAAGCTAAATATAATAATTAATGCTTAAATTCCTAATACAAAATTACAGAATACATAATCATTGATACAATACAACATTCATAAAAGTAGAGTGTCCTGAAGGTAGGCTGTAGTGTAATCTGCCAGGGTTGCGAGTTTGTCCGAAAGGGACGTCGTGGCCCTAGCACACAGGCAACTGAAGGAACACGGGTGGGTTTTTGTCAGTAAAAGTCTGACACGCCCGCCCAGAGCAGGAAGTTATTTGATAATTTACCACCCAAAAAAAAGAGGCTGTAGTGTAATGTATACTTATTACAAATTATAAACTCTTAATTACTGATGTAATATTACTCATAAAATAATTGTTAAATGGACTGTAATACTGACCGTAATAAAAGATTTACTATCTTTCTATATCTATAAGTACGTAATAATATAAAATAATATGTAGTAACGAATTTGAAAAAGTAATTGTTACGAGGTTGATGCCGAAATTATAGTTTTTAGAATTTTTGTCGGTTTTTCTGTTTGTCTGGATGTATGTTCCGGTTTGGCGTAAAAACGGCTTTTAGATGAAATTTGGCACACAGATAGTTTATAACCTGAATTAACACAAAGGGTACTTCTAATCCCGGTAGCACGTTCCCGTGGAATATTTTCCTACATCCACACCAGTGAAGCCGCGGGCAAAAGCTAGTTTATTATAAAGGCGATCCTTACTTATACTCGACGTATCTTCTCAACGAAGGCAACCTTGCTCCCAGATCATGATACAGCACGGTGACCACGGAAGCATTGCCAGACTTCTCTGCCAGCTCCACTCCTGCTGACGTCACGAGCCACTCCTCGCTCCCCACTGTAGCTGGCTGAAGCTCAAAGTGCGCTGCGTTGTCGTCGTGTACAGGTTTCGTTGTGACTGTGAACTCATGGTAGCGCTTGTTGAAGTCACTCCTCATGCCCGCTGTCTCCACCATCGCGTTTTGAAGATCGAAGATTTTCTAATAGAAATAGAATAGCCAATCAATGCCACATTCTAAACTAAGTATAAACGTATCCTTCCTTCAACCTTATCTTAAATGTTCAGTAGCTACTAACCTCTTCATCCAGGAAAGCATCAGGATGTGTGAGCAGGTGGTCATAGATCTGCAGCAGATGTTCCACGCTGTGATACCTGTCGGCTCGCTGAGATGCAGCAGACATGAGGTAGTGCAGCATGTGAGCCGCATGTGTGAGGGGAGGCTCGCCCTCGCCCGGGTGTGTCGGTAGGGAGCGCAGTACTGCGCCGTACTCCCGCGACACGTGCGACACAGCGCGCCAAGAGTAGCCCAGCGATATTAGCGTGAACTGACATCAATATAATGTACGCTTCAATTGATTGTTATGATTAAAACAAAAACATCTAAATTTTAATGTTTTCTTTTACCTGTGAATAAATATCTCTGAGTGAGTCTGCAACACAACCTGAGAAATCTGGTAGCATCCACTTAACGTCATGTTGTCCGGTTTTCGGTTCACAGAACCTGAAAAGAAGTTACCTACATATTTTTTTTCTCCATAATGTAGATGTCATCATCATCATTTTAGCCGAAAGACGGCCCCTGCTGGACATAGGCCTCCCTTAAAAGAGGGAGGTTGCCATAATTTCCACGCTTTCGCAGGCGGGTTGGCGATCGCAGAATGGTGTTAAAATGCATAGAGAATGCTGCTGCCCATTCGCTAGTAGGTAAGTCCCTTAGTCGCCTCATGTAGATGTGATGATATTAAATCAGACGATGTCTCATAATTCAGTGAAATCAGTTTTTTCTAGTTACCTTTTGGTCTCGCCGTTGTATCCAGGTGGACAGGCGGCTGTCGCGTGTGCTCCGGGAGCAGTCTTCGGCCAGCGCAAGCCATGGGAGGCGTCACTCTCACATGCTACGGCGTCAGCTCCTACAGCCCACATTGTCACACCTTTGGCGTTGGTGCCAGCTACCGATGACACTTGACACCGAAACTCGCTGGATTTCTGGTTAAAAATCCAAAAAATATAATGATCGAATAGTACGACAGTAGAAAACTAAACGTATTCAACGCTATACATGTACCTAGAAAGAAAGAAAGAAAAATAGTTTATTCTGCACAAACAAAACGCACATTTCAACAAATCTACACAATTATAATACACACATACAAAGTAGCCAAAACCCTCGTATCCAATACACAAAATATTTTTGACAATCATTTACATTGGTTGCGATTGGTTGAAATCAGGGCCAGGGACCAAAGACAATTTACATTGCGTTTACTAGAATAAAATGTCTATGCATCTAATCTGTTGTTGTTGTGGTAGTGGTACTGGCAAACCCAAAATGACAACCAGTGATGACCTGTACCTGTGGGGCTTGTGGCTACGTAATAACAGCCACACGGGTCGATCAATAAAGTTAAGCTACGCTTGCCGCGGTTGGTTCGTGAAGGGGTGACCAGCTTTGCATACCAAGACCCCTCCGTGCCTCGGAAAGCACGTAAAGCCGTTGCTCCCGGCTGTCATTCGTGGATCTTTGATCGTCCTTACGGTTCGTCAGAAGCCCGAAAGTGTGACAACCAGTCTTACCAAGGGTATCGTATTACCCAGTAACTGGGTTGTGGAGGTCAGATAGGCAGTCGCTTCATGGAAACTACTGGTATTTAGCTGCATCCGGTTAGATGAGAAGCCGACCCCAACATATTTAGTTGGCAAAATGGCAAAAGGCAAGGCAGAGGATGATGACATAACGTACCTGTACATTATAAAGCTTGAGCACGCTCCCCGCGGGGTACAGATCCTCCCAGACCTCTCTGCCCGGCACCATCGGTAGCAGCGACCTCTCTCTCGCCCAACTGAACCCGAGCGCGCCGTGCACCCGCCCCGCTCCCGCCAGACATGTTATACTCACGTTATCGCCCTGTCACACATTAATATCAACTGGTATAGCATTACAATTTGAGAATTTACTTATTGCTTTTTCTTATAAAAAAAATTGTCATACCACCTGCTTGATATTGTCAAATTATAATGATGTCATGCAAACCTAATCTAAAGCAAGTCATAATAGCCCTAGGCTCCAGAAATAATATTGTACTGAATTTAACTATAACCCGCTGGTCAATAATGTGTTTTAAATTTGGAACCTCAACTAAAAAATCTTATGTAAACTTATAGGTACCAAAAAAAACTTTTCTTTTATTGCTCGGTTGGAGTTCTCACTTCATAGGTTTTAGTTGCGTAATTTAATTATTTTGTTCGTTCACAGCACGACGAACTACGAACGACGAATATTTTTATTAAGCTATAATTTATTGTGTTTTTAATGAAATTGCATGAATTTATATAAAATATGGTGTATGAAATTGCACATACTCCGTTTATTTACCAGTGTCCTAAATAATAAATAAATGAATCATTCGAAAATCGAATTGGTTTGTATTACCTTGCAGTTGGTACGAAAATTAAAGTATTCTCCTCGGGGGTAAAGGTGTGTTCGTATTGGGCGAGCTTAAATCACTCGCTGAGCTCAGAGTACTAGTATTTTAACTAAGAGCTGGGCTTGGGAGCCCTAGAAGCCTTCGTGGCGTTCGGGACACAATATGGGTCCCATGGCACTTATGCCACGGGACCTATATTGCTTATTGATTTATCCTCTTGGTGAATAATATACTATTATTCCACCACCAGAGTCTACCACCGTTTAAGATTGACTTACTTTATTGACAGTGATTGTGGAAGGCACGAGTCGTATATCGGGCGGTCTCAGCACCGTCAACCTCAGCGCTCTACATCGTCTCCTGCCAGCATCGTCTGCTGCACAGGACCACTTGCCGCTGTCAGGCCTCTTCGCTTCTGATATGCCTAACACTGACATGCGGCGACCGAGCGCGTCTTCTGACACCGTGCGCGTCCAAATGTCTCTGGAAAACGAATGCTCTTCTAATGGAAATGTTTCTTTCTGCCAGCTGCTAACGTACCAGTTCGTCTTTTTCAAGTAGGTATAATTAAAAATAAGTTTGCTTACAATAAAGTTTTTTAACCTTCACTTGTACTGAATTTACTTGCTTTCATTTAAAGTCTAAACGCAATGAGACCAAGAAGCGACCGTGTTGGAAGTTGGCCGATTAATCGGTAGCGTAGGTCCAGTTGCACGTCAATATTTTTCAAACCAATGAAGTTTTAAGTTTCAATAACTCGAATATTTTGTCCCGTTGACCTTAAAGCCTCACTCACTTACCTTGTAGTTCCGTTGAAGTTTATCTTGACGCCATCTTTGTACCACGTGAAGGCTATGTTCGGAGATCCATACGCCATACATGTCAGTATGAACTCCGAGCCCTCCCATATTTCTGGACGATGGTTCACAACCAGAGTCTGCAAAAAGGATGCCTTACTATTTTAAATATTTGCCAGCCAACACAATCATGGAGTAAAGTACTTTTAGTCTTCAAATTTTTTGTTAGAAACTGTAGCAGCTTTACAGCAACATTTCGATTTAAGATGACACAAAATCTTGCATCTTATAACGTACATTTCTATGTTGGAATAGGTAAACCCATTTCTTGGAGGGCTAGGGGTGAATCCCATCTTAATAAAATATCTCTTTTAAATTAACCGACCATAACTTTACGAAGATTAACTTGATTTTGTAAAAATGTATGAATTCCGCATGATTTAGTTTGAATAAACTGAGTGCGTTGGTTGTATTTACGTATAATATAGTTATATAAATGGAATTTAGCAGGTAGCGGTATTGGGGTGTGCCCAACAATGAGCATCATAAAGAAAAAGCTAAGCCAGGTTAACCAGTATTATCTGGTAGCATGTGTGCTGGACCGACGCTAAATCTCGCAATAATAGTCGGCACCAAAAGCTTATTTGAAGTCATTAAACGTAGGATTCGGGCTCTTACAAATTTATAAACTTTTTCATTAATGTTTTTTGTATTAGTTTAGCATGTCGTTATTTAACTTCGTTACCCAGTGCAAGTTTTATGTGCCAAGAAGATCTTAGGAGACGCGGGTTTTAGAATATTACATTATCGTCTAAGAAACATTGTAGATAGTAGACGAGACGATGACTTATATCAATCAGCCTCCACGCTAAACCTAAACATCTTAAACTAGCACAAATAACGAAAATGTAGGCAAATATCTCCATAAATTTTCAATTAAGCTTACCGTGCTATTTCAATAATGATTATAGTTATATGCGTACTTTGAACAAAACTTCGCCGATCTTTGGCGAGTACCTCATTCCTGCCTTTGTAATAAAAATACCGAAAGTATTTATATATAACAACCGTTCCCTAGTGGTCTCTAGTATCGTATTTATTCCTGACAAAGTCGGGATCTGGGCGACGGAATCAACCCTTTCTAGTAATAATTAAATGTAGGCTGACCGCCAATACTGTTCCACAAATGTTACGATGTAAACTCAATCTAGAACTAATAGTCCGTGGGGCTTTTGTTCTTTATTTCATGCGTTCCAAGGTTGGTTAAGTTTTTAATTAGAACCTGTTAGCTTCTAACATACTTTAACAACAAAAGATTCTAGGTAATTCAGTAACTTTAATTCTAATGAGAGAAAAACCCGACATCAAAAACCGGAACAGACCGTACCTAATTCTTATATTTTTTTTCATCATATCATACCGTTCGGGGAGCGTGTAGCGTCTCGCAAAGTAATTACTTCGCCAACTTTTGGCACCATGAGGCATGGACGTTGTTTCAAGATATTACATTTTGATCTTAGACTAATCAGTTACCATTTTAATCATTAAGTACAGGGTCTATCTATAATCGTTGCGTTCTTAAGTCACAGTTATGTTTGTGTGACCTCGATATCCTACAAAAGGCGGACATGATGATGATGACTTTACGGAGACTGACCCATGGCATATACTCACGTGCAAACTTAGCGCAGGCTGCATGTAGAAGTGCAGCGTGTCGGTGCGCAGACGCATGTCACGTGTGCGCATGCGTGCTAGTGCCGCGCGCAGTGCGCCTGCATCGCGCCGCGCGCCCCACACTCGCACCCACACCCCGCGCGCGTCCTCCGACACCGCACTGGCGCACACACAGACCATACATACACCATCACGACACGAGATGTATCTCATGAGTACAACATCAGTACTTGTTAGTAAAAATAAACTTACCTTATGTTTAGAACTTCTATTTCATCTTCTAATGTTATGTTTGAAGCCTTTAAATAGCTCGTTAACTGAAAGAAGTAAGTAACATACATGGTTATTAATTATTTTATCTCTCTGGAATATATTGTTCAGTTGTTTAATTTCTCAGTGTATACCTGTTTTATGATTTCTTGAGATATATTTACATCTGTTTGTGGACCAAGCACTTCCAGTCTTGTTTCAAATCGTGCTGACGCTATAAACATACAACGTTTAGATAGTGTTATACAATAAAGCCTATTACAACTTTGACGAATTTTGTAATGAAAAAATCTTAAAAACCAGTAATAAATTAAACTTAAATTAAATATGTGCACTCATTGCTCTTTGACTTTGATAAAAATTTTGTTTTTATATACTTAATATTTCGACATTAAATGTATTTTGTAGCATTTTGCTAGGGATTTTTTTCTGTATCAATAGTAATATTAATGTTTGTAAAGTTAGTATTTTGAATTTGAATAGACGTTATAACTTCAATGATGGGTGAGGAACGAGGTTACTTATATTATAATGGTTTATGTTGCTTCTTTTGTGTACCTACTGTGCAAATGTTTCAACACAAGTGTATTTTTGTTATGAAATAAATAACTTGAACTTGTTACATAGCAGCTACTAAATGAATTTAACACTGTTTCCTAGAATTATCGATTAATGTAAATACTCACAAAAGTCTGTATCCTTCGGGTTACAGTCACAAGCTGTTCCTTCCTTACACACTTCTGCACATTCTTCTATACCGCATTCTAGAACAAAATTAACATTGACATGGCAGACGTTATTACAAGTTCTAACCTCAGTTAAACTTTGAATAATAGCTTGCTCTGTACTTTTATGCGGAGACGGTTAGGTTGGGTACTTAGTTCTTAGTTTTATTTTCTTTTTGACTTCAGTAAATATGTAACTGATAGTTTAGATAGGTCAAAGGCAATTATTACTATAAAATTCTTATGCCAACAAATAAAAATATAAGGTTATTCAGTAGTCGAAACATTCTCTAATCGTGAGTTGTTCTAGCAGAAAAGCTTTTCATTTCTTTGTAATCCTAATTCATTTCCCGAAAACGCCTCGTTATTCTGGAAGCAGCTTCGTAATGATGATGGATCGCAGGATATTTGAGGTCATAAGATGTAAACGTTGACGTATGTTGCAAGAGGATTGCTAATTATAGTTTATTTTATTTGCAAAATTGCTGATAATTTAGTAAATCAAGTATAAATATTATATTAGATAGGCCAGTGGGTTCATGGTGTACCTACCTACACAGATTTTAAACGATAGAAAGACAAATAGAAATAGTAGCACAAGGAAGAACCTACTTGGTGGGTGTACTGTTTTTAGATAGCTAAAAAAGCTAGAAAATAAAGCATTAAAATTAAATCGTTTCTCACCGGGAGGTGCTACCTGCGCCTCGCACAGGTCACCCGTGTAGCCCGTGGCACAGATACAGCTGACGGCGGCCGGGCCCATCTGTCTGTCGGTACATATAGCTTGTACATTATGATTTGATAAAGGTTATCTTTTATGGAATCGAAGGTTGACATACACTTCTGTAGCAGCAAACACTCATTTAAAATCCTTCTATCAACATTGGTAAATGTGCCAGAAATCTACAAAACAACGTACTTAATTTTTGGTAATAACATTTGAACCCTGTTTATTCTTGAAAAAAAAACCAACGAAAATGAGGTTACACGACGTAAACAGTGAAATTGAATCAAACGAATAGGTGACCCTTACAAACAGATGTGACTTCATGTAGTGAAATAAAAAACCGGAACTGTAGTAGGTAATGAAGACTATGAAATGTGTTTTCTACACATTTTCCTTCTTTGCTGTAATATTTTGCGTTGTGTTGTCAAATAAATATATTGTAATAGTAAAACTTCCAACATAAACATTAACTGAATTACAGTCCTAGAAACATAGGGGTAAATATGTACGCAACCCTGGCAAACCGGAGGGTCATGTGTTGACTCACCTGCAAGTGCCGCCATTCTTACACATGTTGGAGGTCCTCGGACACAGCGGACCCTCTCCGCAGTCCGCTCCAGTGTAACCCTCGAAACACGAACAGTAAAACTCCCTGCGATGCGGAAAATATTGGAGATAGAAATAAATATTGTGAATAATCGCGCGGAAATAACTGCCACGGTATTTTATTATGCAAGCGAGATTTTTTGCTGTGTAAACCATACAGAAATTTCAGTATATTTTGTCCATGACTTTGGCACCCGTTTGTTTTTCGCTAGTACTCCACACTTTATTCCCTTAGCTAACGGGTTTCCAACAAAAACTGTCCTCTATTTGAAATAAAAAGTCGTCTTTTCTGCCCACCCCGTTTCAGGGTTTAATTTTCACCTTTTTTCTAGGATATAATATGACCATGATTGTTCCATGATTAAGAAAATTAGATAACAAAGATTTCTTTTAAATTGATAATTTTGTGTCATTATTGTAACTTACTTATAATCCCGCCTGGCGTAGCAGTGTCCCAGCAGTCTGCACTCGATGGCGCTGCATGAAGTGGGCCCCGGTGTCTGCGCTGCTCCTCGCACCTCATACGTCACGTTGAACCCGTACACGGATAGCAGACCTAGCGCCCTTAGCTGTGTGCCCTCGAGTCTGTTCAGGTTTAGCTCCACCACCAGCACTGGACTCTGGACCTGGAAACAAAACCACTTTTTTAAACCTGGTAGAAAAAAATCTTAGTAAAATGATAATGGTCGTCATAATTATTTATTTCCAGTGAGGTATTAATTTCCTATCTCTACCAAAAAATTATAAAACTTACGGAATTTCCAATAATGTAAACGCAAAAACATTCGTAATATTAGTTTCAATATTCGTGAAAACATGTTAGAAGTATATTAAACAGTCGACTTCAACATTTTTCTTCAGTGTTTACACAGAGAGCTCTTAAACATTCATTATTTTATATTCATCCATATTCATCATTATGGAAATAAAGATCCAGATAATTATGCTCGAACTCATTTCGAAAAAAGGTCAGCGTAACAATTCTTTCTTATTTGGCAGCCTCATTTTCAATTTAACAAAAAGGAGACATACGTCAAAGAAACGCCTTGTAGAGTTATTTATGAAGATATTCGTCAGCCTCCTCCGCGCTGGAATCTACATGAAGAATGGGAATTACGAACTAGAATTGGCAAATCTTCAGACGAAAAAATTATTTCTGGATCCCCCCCTTTTATAAACTGGAATCTTGTTAATAATGTAAGCGAAGCAATGCAATGTGAGCAGCGTGCAGCGGGATAATTGCGTAACACACACCCTAATTCGCCGCCTAAGTAATTAATTGTTTTTTCCTCAGTATACATTGTTTATAAAAAATTTCATCTTCCATCAGAACGTCATCAGCGATTAGAATATGTTTGCATTAAGGCTTAACCGGGTAGTTTGAAGGCCTGGAGACCTGTAACACAGGTACTCCTGGTACAGACATCGTATTTTTATATACATATTTATGTATTGTACCAATTTTTCATGATATGGTGGCAAAAATAAACGTTTTATTTATTATTTATTTATTGTGTTATTAACGTTGTTGAGCAGACGAATTTTTCAAACCTATGATGAAGCAATAGATTTTGGTTCTACTTAATCGTGTCACGTTAGCTGGTCTGGTTGACAGTTTCTTTATATGTAAATATAATGTTATCATAAGAATTGCAAGTCCGCAATTAAATAGAGCGAGATTTACATTCAAGTTGCAAAAGAATGTGCTGACATATTTGTTTTTATTTGAGGGCAATAAAAGTCACTCAATGCGGTGGATGAGTTTTAAAATGGCTATGTTGCAGTTCTCAAGGCGAGCAATTACCATAGCACTTTTAAATCCATACAATTTTGGAACGGTTTTGAGCAAAGTTTTCTGTAGCGGTCACGACACTCTTAAAACTCTCGAAAAATGAAAATGTGTGCGAGAATAAAAATTGCCACAGATAACATATACCTACCTGTACTTAGTCCAAATTGGTTCAATGCCTCTATTCACACCGTCTCGCGCCAGAGACGGTCCTATCTAGTCGGAGGTGATTTTCTTTTTAATCTCGGCAATGATGCGTCTTTACGGCGTTAATATTTTTGGAATATTTAAATAATGTTTATAAATAGAATACCATGACGATTACAATTAAAAAAACGATTATTAACAAATTAACATTTATTTGTGTTCTAAACTCAAAAATATTTGAATTTTATATTTTTCATATTAGGCTGTTTATCGGCTTTATACCTTTGCTTCTCCTTCAACCTGGCGAAAGCAAAGCGCGGAAAAAAAAAAGAAAATTAAATCATAGTTTGATAATAATTCATGACAAAAATATTTTTCGTTATGTTATTTTATTTCCTCAAAAATGTATTGAAAAACGTCGTTTGATACACGTGGACATTTGTTATTGCAGTTTTCGGCTCAAAAACAATCTCGCCTACCGCTCGGGTGTTAATTCCGCCTCGAAGGCAATAACCAATATTATCCACTTGTATCAAAATGTATTATTACCTACCCTAAAAAAATTATTGAATTCTAGCCTCAACCACGGAACATTATACCATTTGGATGAGTTCGAACGTAATGACTAGGCAGAAAAAAGATGTTCCACATTTGCTAAAGTTTCCACATTTGCTAAAGTTTACCAGGCTCGTTAGTACGAGGAATGCGGCAATTTATTACAAACTTGACAAACATTTTGACAAATGAGAAAAAAATATCACCCAACGGGTATTACGGATATAATGTTAACATCTGAAATGAATATCATGAAAACATAATTAATTTGGTCGTAAAAATTACACAATAATCCTTAAAAAAGAAAACTGCACATACTTCTTAAAGAGATGAATGGGGATTAAGTATATTCTCTCATAGGTATCTTGGTTCAAGTTTGTCAGAAAACTAAAAGTTCGCATATAGTTTTGAACGCAAAATGCATCGGAGACTTCCAACAATTTATTTCCAAGTGCCCACCAATATTTGTATTTTTAACCCCTGACGAAAAAGAGGGGTGTTATAAGTTTGTAGTGTTTATCTGGGTATCTGTGTGTCTGTCTGTGGCATCATAGCACCTGAATGAATGAAACGATTTAATTTTTTTGAAAGGTGTCTTAGTCGAGAGTGTTCTTAGCTATGTTTCAAGAAAATCTGCTCAGCCGTTTGAAGATCATAACCTCTTTACTAGTTGATGAAGAGATAAAAACAACTTCCACAGATCTGATTGATTCGAAATTTGAAATCCTGTTAATGGGACAGGTTTGACAATTATATTACAAAAGTGTACCAGTAACTTTGAACTGATGCGCAGGCATCACTAGGATTGCAGGATACCCAACCCGCCAGAAGAACTCGTGTACTCAAATGATGCGTTTTGACGAGCACATGCAAGTTAAGCGATTACGGTCATAATAATCTACAGGTTACTCTAAATGTAAACATTTTTATTAAATATCGAAGTTCAACAATAGATAAATTTCGGCCGCATTTTCGGTTTATGTACTTGTAATATATAAAGTGTAAAATAAGTACAGGAAATAAAAGTAAAATAAAAGAAAACCTCCACACAACCAAAAACCTCTAAAAAGTAAATAAAGTAATAATATGTTAAAGTTGTTATTCTTTAAGTTTAATAAAATATTACCTTACTTAATACCTGTGCCATTTTCTACCAGTCATCGTTAGGATGATGCAGAGACAAAACATGGCATAACAACATCATGATATTTAATAGCAACATTTTTTGACGTTCAAAAGTGCCATTTATGTGTCTATTTGAAATAAATAATTTGACTTTGACATGAAATATATATTATATCTGTACGGAGAAAGAGACTAGAAGAAAACTGAATGCAGTTGCAGTAATAAGACTGAGGTAAAAACTGTAAATTACACGTTTCACAACAAATCTACAAACAACCTCTACAAGTACAATTCGTTGACAAGCCAACAATGATTGAGTGCATTCACAGTGAAGTGCTAACTTGAGTGACTCGTGCAGATAGACTGCACGAGTCCCTCAAGTTAGCTCTTCACTTCTTTAAACCCTTAGTTTTGGATAGCTGCCAGGCGTATCATTCGATAATGTGATAACAATACAGACACATAAGCACAGTGCACAAAGTTTATCGGTGTGGAAAACAAAAGTGTCAGATTCCTAAATCAATGCAAACTCATAATCAGTAGAATGGATGATCAAAGGCTAATTTAAATAACAATTTTGGCATACCTGATCGTTAGACGCATTCTTTGTTATTTATTCCTATCCTGCGTCATTTTAAAGTATTATCACTGAACCTTAGCATTGAACAAAGTATTAGCAATCAATAAATGAATAATAACAAACAAAATGAAGCGTTCTAGTGAGTGTAGTTACAACAAAAAATAAATGTAAAATAATTAATTAAAACATTTGAAAATCGAATACGCGCAGTTTGCGCTCTTTCAAGCCAGTTATTTTATTTCGCGATGAGTTCTTAGCTTCATTTCTCGTTGAAGTAAAGCCCTGTACACAGTGTACACACCTTTGAATAATTTGCCAGTAATATCAGTAAAGTCGGACGAAGGTATTGAGTGCTGCATTCGTTCTGCATTGTAGTCACGATCGTCGTACGAGCAGCAGATAAAATTAATTTATTCAACTAATAAGTTTTACACAGAACTTTCCTAGTCTGCTGAATTTATTGAGCTATCAATAAGAATGGCACTTCATTCGTTAATCTAAGAAATATTCATTAATCTCAGTGAGTACCTACCTACAGTTATACATTTAAAATGGATTCTTATTACGGAGGGACGTAAAGAACTCAAGTTGTGTTTCCTTGTTAATATTTAATGCTGACTAACCTTGTTGGTGGAAATTCAGTAGGCGTGAAACTACCTCTTTACAGAGTGGTTTTGTTTACAGGCGTGTGCCTGTAAACAAAACCACTCTGTAAAGAGGTAGTTTTAATTATCCCATAGTAGGTATAATTATACCAAGGGCACAGCTAAACATTGGCCTTCCCCTGAGGTAAGAAAATGAATGATGATGAAAAGAAAAATTCCTACTGCTCTTGTTCAAAAGTATTTCTTCGCATATCACACTAATATTATAAATGCGAAAGTTTGTGAGTGTGTGTGTGTTTGTTACTTCTTCACGCTCAAATGGCTGGACCAATTTTGATAAAATTTTGTATGGAGGTAGCTGACATCCTGGATTAACAGTGTATTCCCGTTGTCCCCGTTTGCCATATCCCCGTCACGGGGACAGCGGGACGTGATTACATTTATTTCCCGTTGTCTCCTTATCGTACAAAGTAAACCTTTTTTTAAATCGAAACAGCTAGGTAAGGTTAGAACTGTGATCACACAACGCACGAGCCGAGCGAGCGAAGCGAGCGGTGCCGCGGCAGTGGCCGGCGTGTGCCGGAAACCTATTTTTGAATGTAAAACCAAACCACGGGGACAACGGGAAGTATTTTTAAATATTTAATTAAAGTACCGCTGTCCCCGTAGGACGGGGACACCGGGATTATACGGGATTAACATATAGGCTTCTTTTTAACCGACTTCCAAAAAGGAGGAGGTTCTCAATTCGGCTGTATGTTTTTTTTTGTATGTTTGTTACGCGATTACTCCGTCAATTATGAACCGATTTAAAAAAATATTTTTTTGTTTGAAAGGGTATACTCCCGAGGTGGTCCCATTGCCAACAAATCAGAATCTGATGAAGGGATCTCATGGAAATCGAGGGAAACCCTCAAATTTTATATGCCTATAGCGATTTGGGTATTTTTTATAGTAACTCGTGCATTTGCTCTCCAAAAGCACCATTTGGTGAAGTGGAACTGATGATGGAGACCACAGATGGCCACCGGAACAATATAATAATGAGTGCCTATTTAACGGGTTGCGATTAAGCAATTTATGCTGGTCACTATGCATATGGTGAGTGGCAGTTCTCCTGGTTCATACCAGGAGAACTCCTCAACAATCAACGTCCCGGCATCGGGAAAAGCAATATTTTGTAAAAGGTGATAAGCAGTTAACATTAGGCTATTCTAACTTAGATAAATACAGAATAATAATGTAGAATCTTCCCAGCGCTGATCGTTTTCTCCTCCACCAATCGTTATTTCTCCTGACACTTTTTATTTTGTTTAAAAGTATGTATGTATCTATGTATATATGGTTGTTTATCGAGTTATCTATCCCTATATTGCACCTACCATGTTTTGTCTCTGCATCACCCTAAGGTTGACTGGTAGAAAATGCCTCAGGCATTAAGTCCGCCTTTGTACAGTAGTTTTTTTTTACTTGTGCATAAAGTTTTAATAAATAAATAAATAAATAAAACTGACCCACTAAAAAGTGAAAAATAAAAAACTTTTTACAAAAAAATAATAACCGACTACCAAAAATAACACTACAAAGTGAAAAATAACTTTAATTTCGGAAGTCGGTGGCAAAAAACTCAAATACAGATCCTAAGACACCGAATTCCGAAATTAAAGTTATTTTTCACTTTGTAGTGTTATTTTTAGTAGTCGGTTATTATTTTTTTGTAAAAAGTTTTTTATACTGACATTCCCACGGGATCGAGACTTAGGCGGGTGAAACCGCGGGGCGCAGCTAGTGTTGTGTAAAAAAGTGAGAGCTCGTGGCTAAGTAATAACAGCCGCAAGGGTCAATCCAACAGGTTACGCAATGCTTGCCGAGGTTGGTCCTTGGATGGGTGACCATCTTTACATATCGAGACTCTTCGGCCTCGGAAAGCACGTTAAGCTTTTGGTCCCCGCTGTCATTCGTAGATCTTTGACAGTCGTTAGGGGTCGTCAGAACCTCGAAAGTCTGACAACCAGTCTTACCAAGGGGTATCGTATTACCCAGTAACTGGGTTGTGGAGGTCAGATAGGCAGTCGCTCCATGTAAAATACTGGTATTCTGGCAGACTGGAAGCCGACCCCAACATAGTAGGGAAAAGGCTAGGAAGATATACGAAAAAAATTGTACTTTTACAATATTGTTTTTCTTTTATGCCCCAGGCTGTACTTATAATTTTCAGCTGTGTTTGCTTTGTTACACACGAATTCACGACAAAAGGTCGCCATAAAATAAAGGTACTACGCTCACAGCTTTGTTAATTTTTGCTTGTACACACGGCTAGCTCCAGTGATCTCGCATTGTATAGGATTTCCGTACAATGAGAGGTCAGCTTATACTGGAAACGTATAGCTTGCATGCAGCCGTGTGTACATACTAATATTACCTTATTTTGTAAGCAGTAACTTTTGGATGGATAATGAAATAACTCTAGGGAGTTTAATATAACTGTTTTATTTATACCCGTTTTCTCAGATTGTTTCTTTCACTGAAAGTGCTTTCTCCCGGGAGCGGTACAATAACAGACACGGTGGGGCGGTCCACAGCGTCTTATAATCTTATAAATATCGTCTTGCTTGGTAAAACAAAGATATTTCAGTAGGTACTTATATTTGTGTCTAAAATCTACGGAGCATGGAAATAGGTTGTGGTGTGGTATTCTGAAGTAATTCTAGACGATGAGCCAGAAAACTGTAACCACATAGGTAGGTTACCTACATAAGTAATATACAGATGCGATCCTTACGAGTCCATAATACCTCAGCGCAACCTTATTCTTTATCTCGCTCGCTACTGCTCGCGGTCACGCGAGCAAGTGAGACGGTGGCAGGGAGTAGGCTCCAAGGCAGCACCGATAATTTAGGTTTTTTTATGGTGTAAACCAAGGTAATTTAAAAAAAATACAAACCTTAGTATCTTCTTTAAACTTACTTCAGTTATTACGCAGTTTTATGGTCTAATTTGAAGTATTTTTAATACTAGCGGTTTATTGTTCGGGTTGGAGGAAATTTTGTATTTTTTTTCTGTCGAGACAATTTTATGGTATCGTGTTTTCGTCAAACATAGCACTTAACATTAATCCTCAAATTTATACTACAACCATAATATATTTTATATATTAAATTTTACTTTAAAAATTTGGCTGGGACAGACTGGATGAGGAAATCCGAGGAAAGGGTGTTGTGGCGTACCGTGGGAGAGGCCTATGTCCAGCAGTAGACTGCTATAGGCTGAGTTGATTGACATTTTTATGTAAGTAGTTTTCCCTCCACTTTATACATACACCCGTATTAGTTGTTACCTTTTAGTGTCTTCTCTCCTCACACTTTAACGAAAAAGCCTCAATATAAGTAACAAGTTTATTAAAAGTATTTCTTTAATTAAGTAAAGTTAAGTAAAAAGTATTTATTTAAAGCTCCTCGATATTTTCTGTAATTGACGTTACTCCCATTCAGCAAGATTTCTTTAGAGACACCATCATATTTGTACCGAGCTAAATAGTGGCCATGATGGCTTCAATTGCCATATAAAAAAACCTAATACCTAATATTGCGTAACTTTGTCGGAGGTCTCTGATGCTGATATATATATGCACCTTTTCCCTTTACGGCTCAAATAGATGAGCGACTCGTTTTAAAACGAACAACATAACCGCAGACCGCTAAAAGCCACTAAAAGGCCAAAATATTCTACACGAATAGCAAATCCACTTGCCTCATAACTGGCCGTACAGATTATTTAAAGCTTTTACGAAAAATATAGTATCTAACGCTAGGTTTTCAACAGTAGCCGGGAAATAAATGTGAGTTTCATATTAGGCTGCTTGTAGGCACTGTGTCGGTAATAGGTGGCCGGTAATAGGGGGTGTCCGCAACTCCACGGCAAACCGCGTATTTTGCTACGGGAACACAAAAAGCCCAAAAGCGATAGAATTTTATTATCACAGTTTACGTCCTCTTTTCGAACAAGAATAAGGTTTTTCCTTGTTGTAAGACAGAGCAAAAGGTTAGTTAAGATGCCATAAAAATGTGATTGGATTTTTCTTATACATTGTGTAGTAGAGAGAAAGTATTTTGTACTAGGTTGTGTAGATTTTTTTATTTATTGGAGAAATTGTACTTCTTTAACATAGCAATACACGAAGTTAAACACGGGTATTCAGCTGCCATGACCTAGTATCCGGTTAGACTCGAAGCCGACCGAACATAGTTGGGAAAAGGCAAAGCAGAGTGGTTGATAGTAATAGACGTGGTTAAACATATTCCGTGTTATTACAAAACAAGATTTATATTTTGACATGGCTTAAACCATGGAGCCAGCTTTTGTAATAAGAACGTAACTGTGATTGAAATACCGTCCTTTTTACAACGCTGAAAACTTAGGTCGGTAATAAGATGTCAGTTTTTTATCAACAACTTTACCATAGACGGAATACAGTTCGAAGTTCAATAATGGCTCCATGGTTTAAACCTGGGTCTGAAGATAAACCTTGTTTTATAATAATACGGTTTATGTTTATTACAAGTAAATGCCCAACAACGTGCAACGTCAGCTGCATAATTATAACCCTGCAGACAGCGAGGTCCTAATGATCTGAGATGGGACAGAAGATTGCCTAGCAACAGAGACAAGCCTCTCAGTAGTCATTACAGATAAGCTTATTACCCACTGCTGAGTGCACAGGTCATCATGAGGGCGGTTTGGTAAAGAGCGAGAACATTGCGATTGATATCTAGGTACTTACCGTAATTTGTTTTCGGATATGCATAGCTATTTACAAACGTACGATACACTTCCGTGCCGAATCGAACATCAATCAATGTTATCAAAAGAGGTGTTGCTAAAGGCTGTTCACAAATCCAAGACCCGAAAATGTTGTCAGTTTGAATCAAACAGACGACCGCCATTCTTCCGAGAGCTATTTGCTGTCGGGAGCAAAGCAGGTTAGTGATTAAAAATGTGTCATTTTCGAATCGACCACCTGTCGTGTGGTTGTGAATGCAGGTAGACAAACAAGTCACCAGACAAAAACTACTTTTAATAGAATAGTAGGCGGTTAGAATGGAAGTGAAAACCAGTAGCGTGATCTAGAGAAGCATATACCCTGATGGTTAATATTCTACGTTACTAATCCATTCTATCTGTCGGGCCAAGTTCATTTCACTTTTAACTTCGCAAAGTTTTCCTTATACAAAGTCGAACTCTCATTCATTCCTTTTGCTGGACACCTTTTTCTATTTCCGTAGCAAGTAACAAAACACAGCACTGTCGTTTCCTTTCAAGATTCGATTACAGAAAGGTGATAAGAGATAAGAGATAAGAGTTTTAAGCGTATTTAATTAAGTAACGTGACCCAACTTATCGAATTAATTTAGAGGTTGATCGGGAAAGAGAATTCCTATTTACTCGCCATCTGTTGATTACCGAAGCTCCGGATATCATGGAAGACAATCAATCGACTATTCATTTACAAATACCGACCCGTTCCGGCTTACTAAATGGTGAATTGATGAAATTACATTTATTATAAATTGAGCTACTTCCGCGCCAAGTATCGCACTCATTGCCTAAAAAAACTTTATATTTGACTGCTCTAGGGCAAAATCACTAGAGCTCAAATACCTTCATTTGATCGTGTACCCCCTTTGATTTTGGTTCAAGAAAAGTATAATAGGAAGTCTGACTGTGCAATCTTTTTCGGCTATCGACTCTTAGCCAAACTTTTTCAATATACTAGCACAACATTGATGGCGAACCTTTCCTTATTTATTCTAATAGTTAAGTAGTACAACATTAAATTTCAACGTTAGCTTCCGACAATTTCAGCGTAAAAAGCGCTTTACGCTTAATACACGCTGCATGTCCTGTAAGAATATTACTGTTGCTGTCCTAATTATTTATGTGAGCGAGAAGCCAGTGCTCGTATGCAAGTTGTATGTGTGTTAGTTGGATTGGACCCGCGCCAAACACATCGCCTTATATCGAGGATCGAACCAAAAAGTTCAAGTAAACTGCAATAGGATTTAGTTTTTTTTTGCAACGACATCGAAGCGACAGGAAATTGGAGGCAAAACTTATGAGAATGGTTGGTTGACTGGACGGTCGCCTCCCTGTAGCTAAGACATTAACTTACAATAAGATTTTTCTTTTGATCAAGAATCTTAGAAGTTAAACATGGGATGGGCAGGAAATGTTGTTGAACTTGAAAAACTTTTCTCAGCATAGCATATGCATAATAAACCTATAATGTTCCCAATGCTGGGACACAGGCCTCCTCTCGGTGAGAGGGAGTGGGCCATAACTCACCACGCGGGCCCAGTGTGGGTTGGTGGAAGTCACATGACTTTGAATTTTTTCTTGTGCCTTTCCTTAATTTTAGTTTAAACTGTAAATTCCTAAACAAGAGTACCCTATCTGACATAGGGTACTCTTGGGTACATTACCAGTCGAAAGCGATTCCGAGGAAAGTTAAGATATTATATTTTTATGTTATTCATTAAGTAGGTATACGGCGATCTCTCGCGTCCGGCCCTGGTTCAGGCCACTGGAGCGAGAGTGCATGGAACATGGTTGTTTTGGGAGGTTCCTGTTCAGGATAAAGGCTTCTACATACCAGCGCGACTTGTCGCGCGACGCGACACGGCACAAAGGCCCCGCGTGTCGTGTGATGAGCGGTGCCTTTATGTCGCGTCGCGTCGCGCGACAAGTCGCCCCGGTATGTATACGCCTTAAAGCGGGAGGAAATGCCCGGGTGTCACCACTGTGTGGATCGCCCAGAGGACACGGTGGAGGTCTGCCCGGCTTGGGTGGAGCACCACCGTGTCCTCACGGAGGCGATCGGCGGTGGCGATCTCTCGCGTCCGGCCCTGGTTCAGGCCATAATTCGGAGCGAGAGTGCATGGGAGGCCGTCACCTCCTTCTGCGAAGCAGTAATGCTTGCGAAGGAGGAGGCGGAACGCGTGAGGGAGAGGCAAGGTTTGCGCCCTCGCGCCCCTAGTCACCGCAGGAGACGCCCCGGGCGTCGGGAGTCGCAAGCCGGTTTCCGGCCACCGTAGACGCGGGCTTGCGGACGGTGAGCGATGGGTAGCTCACCGTCCGATAAGGACCAGGCCCGGGTCGACGGCGCGTTGTGTTTCACGCGCGCCTCAAAGAGATGTCAGCACCAACTGACGGGGTCCGTTAGGACCAATGCCTGCCAGGGTTGCGAGTTTGTCCGAAAGGGATATCGTGGCCCTGGCACACAGGTAAATGAAGGAACACGGGTGGGTTTTAGTCAGTAAAAGTCTGACACGCCCTCCCGCTCCGCCCAGAGCGGGAGAAATTATTTGATAATTTCCCACCCAGACAAAAAAAAAAAAAAATGGGAGGCCGTCACCGCGTTCTGCGAAGCAGTAATGCTCGAGAAGGAGATTTCCGGCCACCGTAGGCGCGACGGTGAGCGATGGGTAGCTTGCCGTCCAATAAGGACCAGGCCCGGGTAGACGGCGCGTTGTGTTCCATGCGTGCCTCAAAGAGATGTCAGCACGAATTGACGGGGTCCATTAGGGCCAATGCGTGCCAGGGTTACGAGTTTGTCCGAAAGGGATATCGTGGCCCTGGCACACAGGCAAATGAACGAATACGGGTGGGTTTTAGCCAGTAAAAGTCTGTCACGCCCAGCGGGAGAAGTTATTTGGTAATTTCCGACACAGAAAAAAAAGGTACACGTTGCTGTTTATGTACATTTCATTAAGGCATATCAAATCGTAGAGATTACGTGTGACACCAAGTTTTTGTAAATGAACTGCCTTCTGTATGATTCTAAGCAAATGCCATTTTAGAGTAATGTAAAACGTTTTCATAGCACAATATATAAGTTATTTCTTTTACTAAAACCACATTACGGTTTCGACTTTTCATCATCTGCTTAACTATTTCCCAACTACGTTGGGGTCGGCTTCCAGTCCAACCGGATACAGCTAAAGACCGGTATTTTACATGGAGCGACTGCCTATCTGACCTCCACAACCCAGTTACTGGGTAACACGATACCCCTTAGTAAGACTAGTTGTCAGACTTTTGGGCTTCTAACCCGTAACAACTGTCAAAGATCTACAAATGACAGCCGGGACCAACGACTTAACGTGTTTTCCGAGGCACGGACGGTTCTTGGTATGTAAAGATGGTCACCCATCTACGGACCAACCACGGCAAGCGTTGCTTAACCTGATCGATCGGCCCGAGCGACTGCTATTAGTTAGCCATAAGCCCCTCGAATTTTCGTAACCTAGTCATAGAAACTTTTCCCGTAACACATTCAAATCCGATTCAAAGTCAAACGGAACTGCACAAGTAAATAGCGTCCGTGGAGGTGGAATAAGAAATGTAACGCGTTCCTACTTTGTAGACGAGGCTTAAGCGGGTTCAGGTGAACTATAGGAGGCTACAGATCGGAGCTGGTGCGACTCACGGTAAATTATGCATGTTGTTCTCAGCGACGCGCGGACGCTGGATAAACTTCAGTGTCGGAAGTGTCACACAGCATAGACACTACGATTGTTTTATTCAGAAGTTTAGGGATTTGAGTGTTTTGAATAACAAAACTTCTGTTTGACCAGTAGGTAGTAGGTTGGTATGGTAGAAAAAAGCTGCTGTCGTCTAAAATCTTGATTTGTATATAATATTGTAAACGAGTTTGTTACAGAGAGGTTGAAGCACGATTGAAGTTCGATGTTTGTGTTCTTTTTTTACGTTGACAATGTTGCTTTGTATATTTATGTATAGTAATTATGTTTTTCCAAAGGCATAATTAAGGTAAGGTGATCCAAAAACTAAAACCATCGTGAAACTTCTCTGCACTATTAGAACTAAATTAACATACTCGTACCTACCGGAATAAGATGTGGCGTTGATCTTATATGGAAACTGACAATATACATTTTTATGATACAATTTCTTGGTATATTTTCGAATTTATTTTCAGCCATAAAATTCAAAGCAGGTGCTGTTTTGTGTATGAGCTTATGTATGTTTAATGTCAAAATATGTGTCGAATGCTGCATGCAATGTGCATAGGAAAAATATGACTTAGAATTATTGTCTCAATATGTTTGCAGAGAACGAATAGTAATTTTATTGTAGCTCGAGACTGTGTATGAGTTAATAACAATGATATTCACTGTTCAGCCGGCAACAAATTATTATGAATATAGTATCCTATTATAGTCTTGTTAATGGTCGCGTATACTAGAGTTCCTAATCAGGCTATTTTATTTACGAGCATAAATGAGACAAAAAGTGAATCAACTGGCACACCATACATTACACTATTGTTAGGTTCATTTATATGTATTTTTAAAATTGACATATCGATTATTCAGAACGATTATTTTATGTGGCCACACCAAGCGGTGACCACAGAGCATATAACTATATCGGTGACGGTTGACAAGTGGTGAAGTAAGGCGCGATCCGGCAATCGATTCGTTCACTTGGTTTTGGAGGGAGCTACGGGTCGGACAAACTAGAATAACTGTCGATAAAAATAATGGTTGTAGCTGGTTGACTGTAATAGATTGTTGTATTGGAGGAATTAAAGAATGTTATTATCTACACGAGAAGTTTTCTTACACTATTCCTACTGTTCCTACACATTATGTTCATTCTGTTGTGAAATCATCTTTGGTGTATTGTAATAGTTGCTTTTAATCTATGAGTTTGTGTTTAGGGTTCCGTACTTCAAGAGGAAAAAATAGAACCCTTATAGGATAACTTTGTGGTCCGTCTGTCTGTCCGTCTGTCTGTCTGTCTGTCTGTCTATCTGTCAGTCTGTCAAGACCCTTTTCCTCAAGAACTCGTGTAGGTATCAAGTTGAAATTAATATCAAATACGTAAGTCTATGGTCCCTTGGAGCTCTAAAAAAATCAACCTTCTAAGTCAACGCAATAAAAAAATACGGTGATTTAAGCGACATTATTGCGACACATTTCGATACTCGCAAATAAATCAAAACGTACAGGGTACTTCCCGTTGACCTAGAATCATGTAATTTGGCAAGAAGCAAGGTCTCACAGCACAAGTATAGGAAAAAAAAGTTCTAAAATTGTAAATTTGTAGTTATATCATATAAAAAAAAAGTTTTTTGCGATTACAAACTTATATTTGCAGTTGGAGAATAGACTGTGACGTATATCGATGTATGGGAGAACATGTTTTTTCAACTACAATGTTAAGTTTGTTTTTAGGATAAATTTATCCCAGGAACCCTTCATTATGCGTGGTCCGACACGCACTTGGCCGGTTTTTTTTATATTATGCTTTCAGAGCAATTAGGAAATAATGGTGGTTTTATTAACGGGTCGAAACAATAACATTGTTTTACCTTTACAAGAACACGTAATCAGAAAATAAATAAATTGAAAGAGTTGTTTATAACTTCGCAGATACTTCCTGCCCCATATTTGAGTTTCTGAATGTGTGACTTTGACAATACTTTCTTCAATTCTACGAGTGTATTTGTGCATTTCATTTGTTTCACAAAAAGGAAAAAAGAGAGGTCAACTTGTTGATGCGGTGTGTATACGACAGAACTGAGTTTAAGGTTGGTTTTGATATTCCAAGCTTAAGAGTGTTTACGACTTACGGCATTTCATACAAACTTTCACGCCCTTGTTTTTCGAAATGATAGAACCGATTTTAATGAAACTTCATACTCATAAGCAGGATACAAAGGTCTAAAAAGATAGTTAAGAACATTTTCGAAAAATAGTGTTACCGCCAAATTAGACCGATTTTAAATTTTCCATAGAAACAGAGATTTCCAGTTATCTGTTTTTAAATAAGACATTTCGAAAATATTCTTAACTTTTTAGACCTTTGTATCCTGCTAATGCGCATACGACGTACATTATTTTTATTTTTAAGATTTTATCTCGTTCCCTCCAGTTTGTACCGCGTCTCAGTGACGCGAATGTAAGCGACTGGAAGTCGCTCGAGGCAGCCGAAGATCAAAGAGATGACACGGAATAGGTTTTATAATGACATGTTTTTTGTGCTACTTAAGTAAAGTATTAATGCTAGTTTATAAGCACTTAAGGTCAGTGCAATGGGACGAAAACAAGACTGTTTGTGGCAGGTATTTAGTCGTCTTCTGACAGTCAGGTAGGCTAAGTAGGTAAGGTTCAGAGCGGTTAATTCTCTTAACATCATAAATAATGTGTCACATAACAACATGGTACTACTAAAACGGTGGAACATATTTAATAACAGGGGTTCTCTCAGAGAAATACACACAGTACATTCATTTAAAGTTAAAGTAATTAAAACATTAAGTAACGAGCCGACGGGTTGGATTGACTACTTAATAGGCTCATGAGCTGCCTTAATGCATATGTAAATGTTGTAAATGATACTTTGAACGAGTACATACATTTATTTAAGCTTTGAACCGTCGCTACGGCGTAGGTCTTGGGCCTACGCTTGTGGCCTACGCGGACACTACGTGAGCTACGCTGTCGTAGCACAAACATGTCACAGCCAACGGCGACTCAATATGATCGGTAACTAGTTTTATATTGAACGACGTTTTTATAAATTCTGACTTATCCGAAAAGATATTAAAAACAGAAAAAAAAAAACATCTTTCTACAACCATTTTTTTACAAGCTTGCTTAGATTTCCTTCCACTGCGCGCCGGGTTGAGTGCTGTTGCGTTCGATAATTCCCAGAGCACTATTCGTTTGAGAATCCGGATAAAACTCATGCATTATGCAATAACAAGTTTATTTGTAGCTAAACATTCTCTTAAATTGCGCAGCAGAATGCAAAACGAATAGTGAAATAAAGATCAAAAAGCAAGCTTTTGAATCGAAAATTATACCAGATAAAATAGATAGAATAGATAATACATTTTAGTCAAATACTTAAACAAATAGTCAATCGGGTTTAATAACGTTAATTAGGATTCAAACTATACACAACGATAACCGCAAAACTGTATGACATGCATCTGTTTCAATATTAACTAACATTAATGATAATAATGTAAATGATATATTCCACAACAATACTACGTAATTATTTACACAAAATAAATTTATCGTAAGAAAAAAGGTTAATTGATACTCATAATAACAAATAGTGGTAAAAATAGGTAAAACAAGCAAATAGCCGTTCGTTTTATTCCAACTCGTCAAAGAGAGTGATTCAGCAGACTGAGTGAGTACCTACTAAAGGCAATCGTTGCTTTTTTGACAAAATGATGAAATGAGTGATTGCTTATCGCGCCTTGAGTGTGTCCATGATTGATGTATAATGTTTGAGAAGTTCAGTCAAAGGCGAACAGAAATATACGGTAAATTAGGACATTCACGATCGACGTAAAACCATTATACGTCATCGTAATGCATCTTTAATCTCGGTTAGGTAAGGTATAAATTAGATTGATTGAATAATATATACTTTATACAATGAGATAAGAGTAACATTGCAATGACTTACTTATGGTTTTACGTTATTCAAATTTGATCATGAATGTCCGTTTTTACGGTGCAGAGTTTTGTGCGGATGTAGGTCTAGGTACGTTAATGTTAATGTAAAAAGTTGTCAACATAATGACCTGTAGTTGGGAACTTCTTGATTTCATCATTCTTTATATCCTTCCTGTAAGTAGGTATTTCAGTAGACAGCTGCTTTGTGCATTACATAACAAAGGATTCAATGGAGTATAAAATAATAAGCATTACGGATTTGTTATTTCTAAATAAAAAAAAACCGGCCAAGTGCATGTCGGACCACGCACAATGAAGGGTTCCGTAGTTGGGATGAATTTATCCCAAAAACAAACTTAACATTGTAGTTGAAAAACATGCTTTCCCATACATCGATATACGTTACGGTCAATTCTCCAACTGCAAATTTAAGTTGGTCGACTATTACTCGTTAACTTGTGAAGCCTACTTAGCTGTGATAGTTTTCCTTTTAATTTCGTTGTATATACTATTGCCATGAATTTTTTCACATATCCAAAACGAACCATTTAGCTGGCAGGGGGGGGGGGACACTTGACTCTAACAAAAACTAGCACTTTAAAGCTTAATATTACGCAAACGGATCCCTTAATTGAAAAATGGTTTTGCCAAACCCACAATATTTTTGAACGGCCTATCCCACGATACCCCACACCATGGAATAGACGAGAAAAAAAAATATCATCCCCATTTCACGTGTAAGGGAGGTACCCTAAAAAAAAATTTTTCATAATTTTATTTTACCATTTTTTCGGCATGATTAATATGTATACCCATGCCAAATTACAGCTTTCTAGGACTAAGCGTCTCTGAGCTGAGCTGGGGACAGATGGACGGACGGACAGACAGACAGACAGACGGACATGGCGAAACTATAAGGGTTCCTTGTTTACTACGGAACCCTAAAAACATGAAATTATAATCGATTATTTCTCGAATGAAATTGATTGACAACACTGCTGCCGTGAATTATTTATATTCATTTATCTTTTCGGTACTTTTTAATTGTGCAAAAATGTTGCAATCTTGTTCGGATAAACGAATATTCTGTTAAATAAATAGAAATTACGATGTTTTTTTACATAAACGTAAACTGTTGCGCCTTTAGGGCACAAAATAAGCATCCCCCTTTTAAGATAATTGATCCAGTAGATTCGGAGCAAATCAGCTGTGACAGACTGACAGACAAGACAGACACACAAGTGATCCTATAAAGGCTCCTTTTTTTTCTTTTCAGATTCGAAACCCTAAAAAGTACGAAAGTTATTATTAAACTATCATTCGTGCCATATCTTTCATGGCTTTTATCAATAGAAATCCAATCAAATATTTCCTGATTTACATAATTATTTTCGTTACAACAATGTAGTCTGCTCGACGTCACAGAAAATAAAAAAAGCTTGTAACAAAACTGGTAATCGGTATGCCAAGGAAATATTTAATGTCAAATTAAATAAGAATAAAATCGGAAGCTGACAAGACGAAAAGCAAATACATGAATAACAAAATAAAATGTTACAGACAAAATAACGACGGCAGACGTCAAGGTGGCAAATAATTCTATAGAATTATTCATTTAAACGTCTCGCGATGGTTTTGTTAAAAAGCAAATGAAATTATATAACAAACAGGTGACTGGTAATTTGAAAAGCAAGCCACAAATTATAGATTCGACTCGATTTCCAGAGGAGAAAATATTTTCTTTCAGATTTTCATAGTATAAAATATTATTTTATAACACAATTTACAGCGGTATGAAAAACGAAGTAGGTAATCTAAAAGGATGAAATAGACCAACGCGTTTAGTTTCTCCCACAGTTTGCTTGGAGGAAGAAGTAACATGATTGAGAAATTATAAAGAGGTAAGGTTTCCTTAGATTTTATGGCCGTAAATCTTGAAGACTGACGATGTCTACTGCAGGCTTGGCATGACGCATTCTATTTCTTCCCTACTTTTTTTTTTTGGGTGGGATATGATCAAATAACTTCTCCCGCTCTGGGCGGAGTGGGAGGGCGTGTCAGTCTTTTACTGACTAAAACCCACCCGTATTCCTTCATTTGCCTGTGTGCCAGGGCCACGATATCCCTTTCGGACAAACTCGCAACCCTGGCAGGCATTGGCCCTAACGGACCCCGTCAGTTGGTGCTGACAACTCTTTGAGGCGCACGTGGAGTACAACGCGCCGTCGACCCAGGCCTGGTCCTTATCAGACGGCGAGCTACCCATCGCTCACCGTCCGCAGGCCCGCGCCTACGGTAGCTGGAAATCGGCTTGTGATTCCCGACGCCCGGGGCGTCTCCTGCGGCGACTAGGGGTGCGAGGGCGCGAACCTTGCCTCTCCCTCACGCGTTCTGCCTCCTCCTTCGCAAGCATTAATGCTTCGCAGAAGAAGGTGACGGCCTCCCATGCACTCTCGCTCCGAACCATGGCCTGAACCAGGGCCGGACACGAGAGATCGCCGCCGCCGATCGTCTCCGTGAGGACACGGTGGTGCTCCGCCCAAGCCGGGCAGACCTCCACCGTATGCTCCACCGTGTCCTTCGGGCGATCCACACAGTGGTGACACCCGGGCGTTTCCACAACCGTACCGTGTCCGGTGAGGACCTGCGTCAGGCGGAAGGTGAGGACGTCGTGGCGCCTCTCTAGCCACTCCTCAAAGAGGAGACTTCTTGGTTTTTTCTACTCTACTGGATAATAAAAATCACCTGTCTACCGAGAATGATACGGTTCTCGCGCTAGGCCGGCATGAGGAGCCAATTAGAACAAGCCATTAATTAAAAAATTGTGTAGTTGGTATTCATAGCATAGAATCGACTAGATACTGTTTGAAACACAGTAAGAACACGTAGACATAACGGACCAAAACTGTCTACAAATATTGATAACTCTTGGCCTATTGCCTGGAAACAATTCGCGTATCTGACGGAAAGAGGCTATGATTCCTTCATTATAGGAGTCCCGGAAAGCAAATATGAGCTTTTGTGTCAACCAGAAAGTTGGGCAATAAATATTGAATTTTGCGAATGGGTGTGGTTTCGGAGACAAACCAATAAACCAAAACCCCCGGAGTAAATCGGTGGAGTTAGTGTACCAAAATGTAAGGGGTCTCCGCACTAAATTAGAGGAGTTTTATATAGGAGTTTTGTCTTCAAACGCAAACTTATTTGCCATAACGGAAACAGGTTGCAATGAATCTATTTATGACGCAGAATTAATTCCACCTGGATACTCCATTATACGATGCGACCGAGCAGATGGGCGGAAACACGGAGGCGCGTGTCTCGTGGCCACACCGCGTTTTGAGCTGCGACGAGTGTCTATACCTGGTGACGTCAACATCGATAATCAGGTGTTTGAACTAGTTTGTGCATCAGTGTACCAACGTAATAGATTATTGTTTTTGTTATGTGTTGTTTATATCCCGCCTAACAGTAGCGAAAATGAATACATGGTATTATTTAGGATTATTGAACAGTTGTGTAAGTGTTATAATGACACGATAATAATGGGTGACTTCAACTTGCATTCTTGTCCTGTAAACATTCTCAATTATTTTCAATGTTTTCAAACTTATTGTGGATTTACTCAGAGTAACAACGTAGATAATTGCAATGGTCGGCAATTAGATCTAGTGTTGAGTACATTCGCGGAGGAAGGGAGTGTGAGCGTGCGCGCGGCGGAGGCGCCGCTCGTGCCGGTGGACGCGTATCACCCGCCGCTCGATGTGTCGGTGAGTCTGCGCGTGCGCCAGCGCCTGCGCGCGGGCTCAGCAGCACTGACGGCGGATACACATGAACCTGTAAGCTGGAATTTTAATAAAGCAGATTTTTTCGTATTATACTCATCAATTGCGGCCGTAGATTGGGCTCCAATGTATGAGTTAGATTTGCAAATGAGTTTAAATTATTTTTACAATATTATTAATTCGATTTTTGATGACTGCGTTCCAAAGAAAAAGCGAAGTCGTGTAAGCTCTAGGTATATTTACCCTGAGTGGTACACTGTTGAAATAATTCGCAACATAAAGTTAAAGGCTGTTCTACATAAACAATATAAAACAAGTGGGTTAGGGACTGATTACGAAGCGTTTGCTCAGTGTAGAACCGTAGTTAAAAATTTGATTTTAGGCGCTCGGGAACAGTATGAGCACCGTGTTGAAGATCAAATGCTGGTAAATCCAAAGTCGTTTTGGAATTATGCAAAATCTAGACGAGGTAGTAGAAGTCAGAAAAAGATTTTAAAGAATGGCGAGGCGTTGTCTGACGAACAGTGTGTTCAGGAGTTTGCTGAGTACTTTTATTCGGTGTATAGTACAGAGCAGCCTGAGTTGGACGTAAGTGCGGCTATGACGGAAGCGGGCGGGGAGAACGGAGCGGCGCGGGTACATCTGGATCACTTACAACTGTCGGACGTATGTTGCGCGCTTCAACAGCTTAAACCGAAAAAGTCTTCTGGGCCGGACGGCATTCCGCCTTACATCTTTAAGGATTGTCGGTCGGTGCTAGCCAAACCGCTGCAATACATTTATAATAAATGTCTGGATGGAGCTGTGTTTCCGGAGAAGTGGAAGATTACCCGCGTTGTACCGGTGCCAAAGGGAGGGTCAGGGATGACGGTGGATAATTATAGGCCTGTCGCAGTGCTGTCGACTCCGGCGAAGGTTTTTGAGGCGGCTATTCATAAGAGCATATTTCAACAGGTTAGCGGCCAGCTTTCAGACGTCCAGCACGGGTTTCGACCAGCAAGAAGCACTACTAGCAATCTCCTTAGCTACATGGCTAATCTTGTGCCAACAGTGGATAGTGGGGGGCAAACTGATGCCGCTTACTTCGATTTTAAAAAAGCATTTGATCTAGTGAATAATGATGTTTTGCTTAAAAAGTTAGCGGCCTTTGGTTTCACTCCACATCTGCTAAGGTTTTTTGCAAGTTACTTGAGCGGTAGGCAACAGTACGTAGAATATGAGGGACACAAGTCGGAGCTATATTTTACCAGGTCGGGGGTGAGTCAGGGCACTAACCTTGGGCCTTTGCAGTTCATTATTATGATTAATGATTTGCCAGAAGTTGTCAAAGACTCCAAGTGTTTACTGTTTGCTGATGACCTCAAGCTGTCGCTTGAGATAAGTGAATTGGGAGACTGTGACAGGCTTCAAAGAGACATTGACAGAGTGGTGACCTGGAGCAAGAACAACCTCTTGCAATTCAACATCGCAAAGTGCCTAACAATCACTTTCTCTCGCGCGCGTACTCCTATTGTAAATACTTACAATATAGACGGGTTGCCAATGACTAGGGCTACGGAAGTTAGGGACTTGGGAGTGAAATTCAACACTGGGCTAACGTTTCGTGATCACGTCACAAGCTGCTGCAGAAAAGCCTATCGTAATTTAGGTTTTATGCTCCGTATGGTGAGTGGTTTTTCTAACATTAAGGCGGTTATCGCCTTATATAATGTTTTAGTTAGAAGTCAATTAGAATGTAACGCAGTCATTTGGGCTCCACATGAATCTAAATATAGGCTCATGCTGGAGAGAGTACAAAACAAGTTTGTGAGGTACTTGTACTTGCGCATGTATGGTGTATACCCATTTTACCCGCTTATGTACCCGACTTTATTTATTTTGGGTATGGTTGGATATAACGAACTGAGGGTCAGGAGGGATCTCGCACTCATCTCGTACATATTCAAAGTACTTAGAGGGAAGGTACATAATGCGGACATTTTGGGGCACATAGGTTTGTGTGTTCCGGACAGGTACGTGTGGCGACGACGACAGCCACGGCTGCTGGCGGAGCCGCGCGCTCGGACCAATCTTTTAAGTGAGGCGCCACTGACGCGCGCACTCCGCACTCTCAACCTCATAGCTAGTGACTCGGACCTATTCTGTTGTTCTCTGAGTGAATTCACAAAGAATGCGTTATTTGTAATAAGTTACAAAATGTAATTATAATAATAAGTTAATAATAAGTTAGGTTAGAACTTTAGATAAGTACACTATCGCATTAGGTTACCCCTGTAATGATAGATGTAAATTGGAAAATAAATAAATAAAAAATAAATAAATAAAAATCTTTATCTTATATCTTAGGCCAAATAGAAAGATGAAATACATTCTTCATCTCGTATTTTTGTCACATTTGTTCCGAAATTCCGCGTCTCTCGAGTTTGTTGAAAAAGTTATAACAGACTAATGAGACGGCAACTGTTCAAGGGCTGCAAAAGTGTTATGAAATAAAAGTAGATTGTGTTATTTTATAATACCTACCTGAAGCATTAATATATTTTTGTCCTTAATAGCTCCAACTTTAAAACATTCTGAATTAAAACTCTATACACCCATTTAATAGGTTAAATAAAAATAACTTAAAAGAAGATTTATTGAAAAACGACATTTTTGACGGCATCAGAAAATAAACGAAACAAAGTGTATTATTGTTAGTCAACAGAGTCTGAGTATTGTGCTAACGTTAACTGGTTATTCAGAAGTCTTGCAGAGATCTTTTGAATCAAAAGAGCTTTATAACATTGACTTTCGTCCTCCATGAAAATAAAACAAACTTGCGACTTGTTTATCTATACATATTATTATAAATTAAAGTCACTTTTCATGTATGTCTGTGTGACCGCGTTGCGGTTTTCATCAGCAAAAATCAATGTTTGTTTGTTTGTCCTCTATGGACTCCGAAAGGTCTGGACCGTTTTGTTGAAAATTTGGTGAAATTTTCTGTATACGCCCGCGAATGTATAAGGGTAGGGGTACACCCGCGAACAATGTCGTGCCGGGCAGCTAGTCATTTATATAATGTACTCCGGAAGTTTTATGTATTTATTACGTTAATTTAAACTTACATATAGTAATTATTTATTATGTGTCTATTGTCAGGAATCAGGAGCGGGTCACTAGTTCAATATAAAATGAAATATCTAAAATGTTCAGAATTGGAAACACTAACATTTTTATCCAAAGTATTTTACTACTGAAAATGTCAAGAAAGCAACGTTGGCAAAGAAATTGTGGAGAAAACTGCTAGAAGCGAGTCTGAAAATATACATTTATTGAAATTCACATTTTACTTCGAAGCTTTCATGTTCAATAATTACTCATTTTCGGAGAAAATTGGTTGAAATATAATATCCTGTTCTTGTTTGTAAATTAAGGTAAAATTAGGTAAATGTCGAATATTTTTACAGAAGCTCGGCATTATTGATGTCAATGAAATTTTGACCCCGATACTAATCATGTTTGTGGCAATAATAATATTTTGCAGGAAAAAAATACGTACACAATCAATACATTTTAAATTCTTCCAATAGGCTTTCTGTTTCCTCGAAATATCTGTAGGAAGCGACGAGCACGGCTTAGGAGAAAGCCATATAACAGAAAACATGACAAGTGCCGCGATTTCTCGAACTCGTCAGTTTAGTGGAATCAACTGTTTGTAAATAGTATCGGTGCGCTCTCAGCGTGCGCCGCGTGCGAGCACTATACATCATAGCACGTCAAATGTGAGGAGGCATGGGATCCCGGAATACGTTACGCGGGTCATCACACTGTTACATCGGCAGTCATTTCTACAGGTGATTTATGTGAAGGAAAATACAGTAAGGTCAAGTCACGTTGTCTGTGTGGTGCCGGACGTTAAGCAGATTATGCCACCCCCCCCCCCATTGGGGGAGGCCTATGTCTAGCAGTGGACGTCTTTCGGCTGCAATGATGATGAATGATGACGTCACGTATACCTAATAAGGTGGGTTTTGTTCATTTTTATGAACATCCATTGCTAAATATAGGGATGTTTGATTGATTGTAATATTGATAACACCATTGTATTACGAATCTGGATTCCGCCAAATTGTGTCTCCGCGATATTCATTCCAAAAATATTTTGGTTAAGCTGCGGGGTAATGCGTAACACACTATCAGCAGCAATGGGTTTCATTTGGACAGTTCAACAACATTCATTGCGTTATTTACGTTGTTGAGTAGACAACATTTTCGAGCTTAAGAAGCAATGGATTAGCAATATACTTCAAAATCATTCAGATTGTGATTGATAGTGTGTTAAGCAACTTAAGTGTGTTGTATTAAGCAGCAAGGAGCTCGTGGCTAAGAAGTAGCCGCACGGGTCGATCCATCATGTTAAGCTACGTTTGCTGGGGTTCGTCCGTGTATGGGTGACCATCTTTACATACCGAGACTCCTCCGTGTCTCGGAAAGCACGTTAAACGTTGGTCCCGGCTGTCATTCGTGGATCATTCATTGACAGTCGTTACGAGTCGTCAGAAGCCCGAAAGTCTGACAACCAGTCTTACCAAGGGGTCTCGTATTACCCAGTTACTGGGTTGTACAGGTCAGATAGGCAGTCGCTCCATGTAAAATACTGGTATTCAACTGCGAACAAAGTCGTAATCCGATACATTTGTCCTAGTGGGCAAAAGTTGCTCAGTCTAGTGTGGTACGCCTGCATGTCCAGTCGCATTCGTGTCCACCAAACGAAAATTATTTTCGATTTTTAATAAGTTTAAGCCTAATTATGCAATAAAACTATTAGACTTATCCACGGTTTATTTTCGTTAATATTTTGTAATTTACCCAGAGTTTTGATAAATATAAATAATTTTCTTAGATGTTTAAACTATTTGATGGTTCGTAATCAAAGGTTGGTGTCGGTAAGTGTAACGTGTAAAACTTAGCTTTTATTGAATTTTGCTATATTACGCTAGATGGCGTCACTGAGACATGGGATCACAATTTTTTTTTGACATTACTTCTGATGGCCTCTCTATTGTATCTATCTTAAATATCTTTGGGAAAAGGCTAGGCAGATTGTTTGATTAAGTGTATTAAGCAATAAAATTAGGGTGCAGTTTAGCATCAAACATGAGTAGCTGCGTTTGTATAATTTCGGCGCCGCCCCGCTCCGGTGCGACACACAAAATGTTTGCATACTAGCCAATTAGCATTGCACTAGTGATTTAAGCAAATGCTTGTAATGCGGCTATTATGCAGGTGTTCAAACAACGTTTGCTAGTAAACTCAGTCCATTTCGTCACAGTACCTGCTTCAAACCTTCTGGAGCTTGTTACACTGTGTGCACATACGAGAATGTTGCCAGCCGTCGCGTCGGCGGTGTCAGCTCAGTTGTTAGAACGAAAAGTTTTCTCTTTATGTCTTGTATTGCAAACTATTAAGAAAACTGCTCGGAGCCACGCAAAGACGTTAAGAACAAAAGTTTTGTGTTGTGTGGAAAGCAAAATAAACAGTCGGAAGCTACTTTTAAACTGACCGAGCTATGAAGAAGTGAAAATGTGCCTAATGTTTTGTCAAATGAGTACTTACATAAAACGAAGACGTCACTGCAGTGGATAAGTTCTCACAGTCAGCCAGTAGTAAATATTGCAGCTTGATACATTGAAATAAAATCTCTACGTGTGGCGAATAAAGCTCATTTTACGACGGGAGGGCCAGTAAAGTCTACAGTTACAAATGAACAATCGATTGCTCTGATGACATCTATTGAAAGGGTAGGCTTTACATTGCCGCACTATTGATGAATGTTATCGAACAACCATCTATAAAATAATGGTGCCTACTTAATTGTTTGCATTATCTATTCCATTAAGAAAGATGCGTGTTTTTTACAAAGCTTGTTTCAATAGTAAATCTTGTTTCAACATTTGAGGTATGTGATAAGAAATTAGATCAAAGACTCGTGCAGACTGGCGCAATATCGCGGGCTCGACAGGCAGCGCGACACTTTCCATGAAGTTTTCAGAGAAATCGGGCTACTAGTGTCACATCGCGTCTGTCTGCGGCTCCTTTTAGTGAAAGTTCTATCACAATGACAAGTTTCTCGACCGGATTTTGCTGATACGATTTTGATAGTAGGAAGGCGGCTTGATTTCAATAGTTTAACTATTGAATAAGCTACATTAAAATTCTAACTTGTAAGACCTTTCCCCGCGAATTGAGGATGACCGAATTCTTGGTTAAACTGGTCGTTATTTAATGGTTCAAATTGAATGCTATAAATTCAGGCGTTGCAATAGAATCGATAATGTCCATGTGAATTCTCCGATAAAACTTATTTCTAAAACTTGTACATACGTTTTACATTGTAAATTGGCACAATCCTCGATTCTGAATTCAATGTGCTAGTAAGCAGTAAGAAAATTACCATATTTATGAATTTTGTTTTATACTCAGAATGGTTCTGAGCTAAAAATTACAATAGTCAACATTTTGTAAATGATTTTTAGCATTATTATTTTTGAGAAATAATTGCGTCAAAATAAAGCCATTGGTCACGTGACATTGAACGCTAATCAGAGCGTGACACGTCAGTTTTTGTAATTGAATGTGTTTTAAGTTGTAAATAGAAACCAACTTTATGCGTCAGAAAATTTCTTTGGCATTGTCAATACACATAACGTAACACGCCTGTAATCCCACCCACATTTCGCCAGTTATGTTTAAGTCCCATGTAATAGGGGGCGAGCCTATTGCCAACAACCGGGCATAAATCTAGGCTCCGGGCTGCTACTGAGAAAGTACACATGGAAAAACCCAATACTTTGCCTGACCTGAGAATCGAACACAGAAACTAAAAAAGTCGAAAAAATTTGCCGCGGTCTTTGGCAGTTTGCTTTGTCTAGGTGGCGCCATCTGCTGTTTCAGCTTTGCGTAAGATTCCCTATTTACCATGAAGCGATTTATCACGAAAAAGTTTCTGTTTCTTGAAAATAAACAAAACGTGCTGGAAACCTTGAAAAAAAAATTTAATTAATGCCATTTTCTTGACAATGAAAAAAGTAAAAGAAAAAATTTAATGACATCTTATATTTTTTTACCCAAAGTAGCCAGTGTCTGCAGAATACCATGTCAAAACAAAAGAGGTTGCGACCCAATTTTGAAACTTAACTATTTTAATATCTGTCATGACGTCGCGACGCTTATGCTTGTTCTGAGATGAGAATAATCTGAGACGTATGGGAATAATGTTTGTTTGGACTGTTTTAATAGATATCGTATTGATTTCATCGATTGTTTCATTCAGAATAACGATTATTATATAACTTTAGTAATATCGCATTTATAGCTTGCGGCTTTGGCGACATAGTTTTGGTCAAACCAATGGAACTTGAGAGTCGATGAACTCTCCTTCATTTTGTATAGTTTTGAGTGTTAAATACTTGTTTAGGTACTTATGGGAAAGTTGTGTAGTAAGTACTTAGTATCGCATGTAAATAATTATAATTATTTATATATACATTAAAATAATATACCATATCATAATTATGCTGCCATGTTTTCTGCCCGCAGACCTCTATCAAACATAAACATTAAGCGTAAACTACATCACATGAACGCCCGACTGCTCTCTTAACCGTAACATTTAGGATGGTTTACGTTAATTGCCTATTCCGGGCAGTGCGGCCTTCCGGGAACACGTCCATAACGACGGAAGAATATCTTCACTGAGCCTTCGTCAATGACTTCTTTGCCCGATGTCCGACTACAAATGCTTTTCCTGCTGCGAGAAGGACTGTATGTGAGAATGTTAAACAAACAGCATCTCAATACGCTAAAAAAACATTTACCTATTTAATTGCGTACAAAGAAATATTCAAACCAGTAGGTACAGTGGTTTTTACACATTTTACTTAATTCAACTGTGAAGAAAGTTTTGGCTATAAATGTGGTTATAAGAGTAGGGGAAGACCAAAGAAACTATAAATGGACTGTATGATGATATGGCTAGTAAGGGGGTGACTACTGAGATGACTAATAGATGTATGGATGACGAATCTATGCTGCGCCAACCCCAAATAAACTGGAGTAAAGACAAGACAATGATAATGATATTCAAATTTAAAAAAAAAAATAAGAACTGGAATAAGAACTGGCCGTTTATTATGTTATGATGTATGTTGACTTAAAAAAGTTTGGCAGTTAATAGTATGTCATGCTCACTTAAATGTCTCGCTGATGGTGGCGCGTGTGTTGGATCATTCGGTTCCCTACAAAATGGTTGAGCTGGATGGTGCTGATCCACGCGTCATGCTCGTGAACGGGCGCCGTCAGTTGTGACTGGTCTTCTCCTATCTGCCAGGGCTTATTTGTAATATTTTATATTGTTTTTAAATAATTTATATTTTTACATTGTTCTCACATATAGAAGCGACAAGAATAATGTACCCAGGATTTTGTAATATCTTGTTTTAAAAGAGTGTCCTTGGAGTTTCTTGCCTATTCTTCTCCATAGAGATCTACGTTTTGGAATGGGCAAATAGCTTCAACTTTCTGACTAACTGACCGACTCTTTGACAATTCAAAAGTGCCTGTAATTGGTTTAATTGAAATAAATGCTTTGAGTTTGAGTTTGAGTTCCCACTGTCATTCGTGGATTTTTGACCGTCGCTACGGGTCGTCAGAAGCCCAAAAATCTGACAACAAGTCTTACCAAGGGGTATCGTATTATCTATCCAGTTACTGGGTTGTGGAGGTCAGATAGGCAGTCGCTCCATGTAAAATACTGGTATTCAGCTGCATCCAGTTAGTCTGGAAGCCGACCCCAACATAGGTGAGAAAAGACTTGGCAGATTGATTGAATATACTGGAAATGTATTGTCTTTGGAGGCCAAGGATTTGATGAATAGTTTACTACTTACCGTTCTTATTGCCATAGCTATTGTTTTCGAATCTGTATCTATTCCATTCGAGTTTGTCGTTTCAACGAAAATTATCCTGAAGGGTATTATAACAGAAAGCACTAACGTAGCAGTCTGCAGTGGCTGTTTAGTTTATGGGAACTTCAACTTCAAGTCAACAAACTTTGTATGTGAAACTAATAAACAGTGGCTTCCTTGTAAACTGGTAATTAAAGTTAATATTAGTAGTGAAGCCAGTTGCAGTGTATCGGCGGCAAGTGTGTAGGTACGACTAACTTGTGTGTGAACAATTATTAGTTCTAACGTAGTAGTGGTGAAGTTTGCTTATATAAGTAAGCTAACTTCGCTAAAAGTCAGTTATAGGAAACTACTTTGCAGCATGAATATTTATGAGTCCATAATACCTCAGCGCCACCTCATTCTTTATCTCGCTGGCACACTGCTGCTCGCGGTTACGCGAGTAAGGGAGACAGGGCGGCAGGGAGAAGGCTCCAAGGCGCCAATAGTTTAGGTAATTTATTTATACGTTGAAAATAATGGTAATAAAAAAATGCACTGTGAACGCCAAAATTTACAAAAAAAAAATTGATTCTAGTCGCCGCTACCAAAAGATAGCTTCACGTGGAAAATAATGGGAAAGAAACTCCGTCGTTACTCTTTTAAAATGTTTTACAATATTTTGTATACATTCATTAGACAGCGTGCCGCTTTAATGGCGACATTAATTTATGACACATAATTGGTTTCGCGTTTTCTTTTTATAAATATATTTTAATTTCATTAAACGTTATTATTTATTGATTTATTATCAATTTTCTAATACAGCATTTTGGTGCAACTTGTAATAAAGAACTGTAGCGCAGAGTTCATGTGCCGAGGTCACGGATCATTCATCAACGAAATTAAAACGAATAACGTTCAAAGAGTAGGCGAATTGAAGAAAAGAGTGAGCTTTATTACTTCGTTTGTTTAAAAATTTAAATTTTTCAATGTACGATGTATTTTATCTTAATATATTTTTTTATGATTACTGGCCACTAGCCCTACCCGTGTGTTAAACTAATGTCGCCATTGCAGCGTGCAGCGGCACGTTGTATAATTATAATGTGAGTCTTCACATGATGCACCTAGAATAAAATCATTAGAATAGAATAGAATAGAATACTCTTTATTATGTACACCATAAAAGTTAAGGATATAAATGTTTAAATTTTACATACGGTGACACAATGGGCGGTCTAATCGCTAAAAGCGATCTACCGTAATAGGTAAAAATAATAAAAAATGAAGCAGCGACATATAAATTAATTATGTGATAGATACCTACATGATGCTCACATATTTACAAACATTGTAAAAGTCTACGTTTTCCGAACAATAAAGTATAGCAGAAAATATTGGTCACCAATATAATTTCAGCAGACAACTGCTAACCTAATTAAATTCTTTTTTTTCTGTTCCTGATCACAAAGGATTTTGTAAAAGGCTTTTATTTTTTTAATGTGTTGGTGCCTTTTGTTCTGTAGTATAACAACAATAGCTACATTCGCGATAACCAGGAAAATTACTGATTAATTTTCCGTGCATTACAGTATAATTAAGTACAATGGAATACAAAATATACGTTTATTTGGTCAAGTAAAAAGCTTTTCAGGGACAAAATAATTTGTAGAAACGTTTTGTTCTGGAGATAATGTAGGAAATGGGGGATGTGAGTGTTATGTTCACCTCAACTAGATGATTTTATATTTTCTCTTTTCATCATCATCATCATATCAGCCGAAAGACGTCCACTGCTGGACATAGGCCTCCCCCAAGCACCTCCACTTCGACCGGTTCTGTGCTTCCCGCATCCAGCGGTTACCTGCAGTCTTCACAAGGTCATCGGTACACCTTGTGGGAGCCCTACCAACGCTACGTCTTCTTCTTTATTTTCTCTTTTATGTGCGTCAAACTATCTGAAATTTTTGTAATTGGTTTACATCCGTTTTAATTAGGTAGGTGATACGGGCTGGTGTCCGCAACTCCACGTCAATGCACGTATCATCCAAGAAATAAATAGATGTTGGTATTTATTGACTTGATTTATTGAATTAAAATCTCTTATTAACATGTTTAAATACATCACATTGTAGTAGTACTACCTATTCCAAAGAATTTACCTAATCAGACTTAGATACCAACAAGCTATCAGCTTTCCAATTATACTCGAATCTCATCAACATTCTCGTCATCAAAGCGCATTGGATTGAACAGTTAACTTTTACACAATCTAGTAACCGCAGCAAACCGCTCGCAAATTGTACAATTTTATTTGTAAGGGGTTTTATATTTAAGCATGGGAGAACTGCAGACTATTAATTGTATAGTAATGACGATTCTGTGCATATCTTTCCTACTAAGTATTTCTGTACCATAATGGAAATTTTGGCAAGGTTCCGAAATATATTTTCTAGATCCTTAAACTGGCACAAAATGCTGTCTCAGTTCAAATCCGTTTCAATTCTTTATACTTATTGGATTGGTCTGGATTGCAACAAACTTCCTCGTTTTTGAAAAAGGAAAATCCTTCTCATTCCTATATCGATCTTATTCGGACGTACCTCAAGGCTTTTGTAGCCTGTTCACTCTCCTGGGACATTCCCACCAGAATGTAGTAATAAATTAAATAAAACGAACTTTATACTGAAACACATCTGCCTATAGAACTGGTAAATAAAGGCAACATTTTTGTGTGTTGAATTTCAAATACACTAAACAACATAAAACGTTGAACGTATTTGAATAGCGAGCCAAATAAAACCCCGTGTAGCGTGTAAATTGAAATACCGACAGTTGGTAACAATAAAAGTGGAATATAATTTTGAAAAAATTTGTTCCGTTGGATCGGTTCCAATAAAACTCACTTTTACGCTACGGCTACATGTAATACTTTTATTACATCACTTGCTTGCACCACAGTTAGTAACAGACTGCCCCAAGAGCCAAAGCGCTACGCCGCCGCGCCGGCCACCAACAAGAGTGTGGACCGGATGTAGCGCGCCACCTTGTTTGGTAAAACAGTATCGATAATTGAAATCTTGAATACAAACCAAAACAATTATAAATTTTAGTTTTAACGGTATATAATACAGGAATTAATTAATGCAAAACTTTAAATGTAAAAGCAATGTTTAACAAAATAAATAGATCCTAACCATACCAAAAATAATGCCATCTAGTGGTATAGGATGACAGTCATATCCAACATCAAAATGACTGTCATCTTATCCACACAACAATAACTAAAAGATTACACTTCAAAAATCAATAGCATATCTCATTTTAACTAAATTCTACCAGTTCTTATTTTTTTTTTTAAATTTGAATATCATTATCATTGTCTTGTCTTTACTCCAGTTTATTTGGGGTTGGCGCAGCATAGATTCGTCATCCATACATCTATTAGTCATCTCAGTAGTCACCCCCTTACTAGCCATATCATCATACAGTCCATTTATAGTTTCTTTGGTCTTCCCCTACTCTTATAACCACATTTATAGCCAAAACTTTCTTCACAGTTGAATTAAGTAAAATGTGTAAAAACCACTGTACCTACTGGTTTGAATATTTCTTTGTACGCAATTAAATAGGTAAATGTTTTTTTAGCGTATTGAGATGCTGTTTGTTTAACATTCTCACATACATTCCTTCTCGCAGCAGGAAAAGCATTTGTAGTCGGACATCGGGCAAAGAAGTCATTGACGAAGGCTCAGTGAAGATATTCTTCCGTCGTTATGGACGTGTTCCCGGAAGGCCGCACTGCCCGGAATAGACAATTAACGTAAACCATCCTAAATGTTACGGTTAAAAGAGCAGTCGGGCGTTCATGTGATGTAGTTTACGCTTAATGTTTATGTTTGATAGAGGTCTGCGGGCAGAAAACATGGCAGCATAATTATGATATGGTATATTATGTTAATGTATATATAAATAATTATAATTATTTACATGCGATACTAAGTACTTACTACACAACTTTCCCATAAGTACCTAAACAAGTACTTAACACTCAAAACTATACAAAATGAAGGAGAGTTCATCGACTCTCAAGTTCCATTGGTTTGACCAAAACTATGTCACCAAAGCCGCAAGCTATAAATGCGATATTACTAAAGTTATATAATAATCGTTATTCTGAATGAAACAATCGATGAAATCAATACGATATCTATTAAAACAGTCCAAACAAACATTATTCCCATACGTCTCAGATTATTCTCATCTCAGAACAAGCATAAGCGTCGCGACGTCATGACAGATATTAAAATAGTTAAGTTTCAAAATTGGGTCGCAACCTCTTTTGTTTTGACATGGTATTCTGCAGACACTGGCTACTTTGGGTAAAAAAATATAAGATGTCATTAAATTTTTTCTTTTACTTTTTTCATTGTCAAGAAAATGGCATTAATTAAATTTTTTTTTCAAGGTTTCCAGCACGTTTTGTTTATTTTCAAGAAACAGAAACTTTTTCGTGATAAATCGCTTCATGGTAAATAGGGAATTTTACGCAAAGCTGAAACAGCAGATGGCGCCACCTAGACAAAGCAAACTGCCAAAGACCGCGGCAAATTTTTTCGACTTTTTTAGTTTCTGTGTTCGATTCTCAGGTCAGGCAAAGTGGTATTGGGTTTTTCCATGTGTACTTTCTCAGTAGCAGCCCGGAGCCTAGATTTATGCCCGGTTGTTGGCAATAGGCTCGCCCCCTATTACATGGGACTTAAACATAACTAGCGAAATGTGGGTGGGATTACAGGCGTGTTACGTTATGTGTATTGACAATGCCAAAGAAATTTTCTGACGCATAAAGTTGGTTTCTATTTACAACTTAAAACACATTCAATTACAAAAACTGACGTGTGTGTGTTTCTGGCTGAAAGAAAACGCAATTGGGTAAAATTTCCTCGATAGAATTTAATTTCGAAAAGACTTATACTTTTTATATGTTTTGTCTGAAATTCTAAAATCCTAAGTAATTTCACTGCAGAATTGCATTCAAATGTGCGTATTAGGTCATTCAAAAGTCTGGCTGAAAATATTTTTGATAGACATCTTAATTTTTTTTTAAACAATTTTTATTTGGTTTGCACTCCTTACCTTGTTTTATTTTAGTTCCAGCGTATTGTTGCGCTCTCTTTTTTCGCATGTGAAAGAAAAAATAAATAAAAAGTGTTTATTCAGATTATTCGTTTATAGACATAATATTTACTCTGTCACTTCTATCGTCTTCTGTTGATTCCTAATACCCGCTCAGTTCGCTATGAGTTATTTTTTACGTATTTCCATAGCTAAATACCTATAAACAGTCTAATTACTACACCAGACACAGCATTTGTAAAGACGGCATTTCCAAAGTGGAATATCATAATAATAAAATCAGAGCAAGTTCGGAGCTCGGACTGCATTGTTAGAAAAGTAAGAAAGATATTTCTAGAATTCTAAAAAGTATTTTTTTTTGTAGATTCTAGTTAAAGCGCTAGCCTTTTCTATTTTAGCTAAACAACTCGTGTTTGTGTGAGATTTCTTTAAAACCTTCAAAACATAGGGTTATTTTATGTATACACTAGTTGATTTTAGATGACGTGGAAGAAATTGGTGCGGCCAGTGGCGCCTTTAACGGTTTATTTTAGATAGTTAAGCGACTTTTGTGAAGTGCTAAATACCCCACCGTGGCTAAGCTGAACTGCAGTCAAACCTCAACAGCTACTGTAACTTTACGACTTTTGTGTGGTAATAAAGCGTCCCTTGGTACCAAACGCTGTTTTAGTATCATAAAACCCGCCTAACATTTTGTCCTGTGACGATAAACGGGCTGAGGATATTATCCAGTCCGCCTGAATAAATTAGAGCAATAAACTGAACAGCCATGCATCAAGATTACATTATTTTAGTACTTTAACATAATATAGGTACTATATAATTCTAGTAACACGGGTACTGCGTAGTTTATTTATATATAAGTAGTTGGTCCTTCTACATAAATTTATGAAGCTATTTACAGTGAATTTTGTCTCTAAACGCACATTTTGATAATTATCACGCCTACATTAATCAGACTCTAATCTTGAATTTGTAAAACTCTTGGCATCAAAAGTTTAGACATCTTCATTTACTTACTTTTACATAAACTTCTTCAACCATTACTGTGAATGAAATCATTGTTACTTAAATAATGAACTACTTAGTTACTGACTTAATTGGGTTCCTACTTATTTGTTTCTATGAAGTTTTCTAAAATCTAACGTGATAACCTCGCCGACTTTGATTATTACTCTATTCATCATTATCATCGTTTCAGCCTAAAGACGTCCACTGCTGGACATAGACCTCCCCCAAGCATCGCCACTTCGACTGGTTCAGTGCTTCTCGCAACCAGCGGATTCCTGCGGAGTTCAGAAGGTCATCGGTCTACATTTCTTAAGAAACGACTACTTTTCTTATTACTCTATAAAGAAATTAATATAATTAGACAGCTGGCCCGATTACGTCTGCAATTAAAAAGCGATATGGTTCAGAAAATGGTGGAAGGTTGTGCCTAAGTATCGCTGAAATAATATCACATAATTATAGGAATAAAAGGGACCACTTTATTTGCCGAGTTGGGAGTAGTATTCAGTGTTGAGTCTGAAATCTGGATTCTGCTGCCGCAGTATATTAGCCCACTGAGTAGCGAAATCTAATTAGGGCCATGGGAGACGGCCTTTTTCTTAATTAACTTTTCTATTAGCTGAAAAAAGGGAATAAGTTAACCAAAAATAGAAAAGATATGGTTATAGTAACTTAGGGACCTAAATAAGTAAACTTGATAGCCAATTTTTTTAGAATACCAATAATTCAATTTAATTAATCACGAGTGCAGTGGTGACCCAGTGGTATAGGCCCCGACTTACGAGTTGTAAGGGGGTTCGAACCCAGGCAGGTGCTTTAATTTGTTTAAATAATTGAATCACCACTGCTATCAAAACGCTGAAGGAAAACATCTTGAGGAAACCAGCTTGTCCTAGAACCAAAAATTTTAAGACATGTGACATCCACCCACCTGCACTGGGCCCGCATGGTGGTTTACAGCCCACTCCCTCTCACAAAGAGGAGTCCTGTGTCCCAGCACTGGTAACATTATAGGCTGATTAAGTAAGTAATCACGTGAGGAAACCCTCATTTATGTCGAATAGGTATTCAATCTGTTAATCACATGCCAGCGAACTGACCGTCAGTTATACCATAAATGAAGCGCTATTGTGGCTTCCATGACGAGGGTACATGTCATGTCGATCAACCAACTTGACTACAGAACGTAAGTAATAGAGGGAAAATTGTAAAATGGTAAACTAGTTTGTTCCGTTGTTTAGGGAACTAATATTTATAAATGGCTCTCAAATAATTTTCATAGGTAGCCAGCCACAAAGGGTTGAACGGTGCCAGTTACTTTATCTGTTCAATCAAATTTAAGATATTTCGGAGCTGGCTTACTTAGTATCTAAATATTCGGTGATGAAATCTCTACGCTTCAGACTCATGTTTTAATTACGAAAGTGTATCCAATATATCAAGCGTATTATGTTTGAGCTTCTATGAATAAACTTACGTAGGTACCAAACGCTTTTGGTACTAAGCTTGGATGTTCAGATTGAAACCCTGTTTATCAAAGTTAAAAAGAAAGTAATTGATAGTGACATACTTCCCTGTCTATCATACGGCTCACAAACATGGATATACACAAAACTGGCAAAAGGAAAAATAAGAATATGTCTAGCAGCCATGGAAAGATCCATTTTAGGAATACGAGAGAAGGATAAAGTACGGCGCACCAAAATAAGAGAAAGTACTAAACAATTGGATTTCTTACTTCACTCTATGATATTAAAGTGGAAATGGGCAGGACATCTAGCTAGAATGGAAGATGGCTGGTGGATGAGTCGTGCTGTAGGAAGGATCCAAGGGAAAAAGAAAGCGAGGAAGACCATCAAGAAGATGGGTCGACGATATTAAAGATATAGTAGGAGATAAATGACAAACGAAAGAAAGAGATACAAAACAATGGATAAAATGGAGGAGGCCGCCCAACAGTAAATTGAAGTATATTTAACTTTGTTGCATCAAATGATTGTAAAACTGCATAGAAAAATAAGAATGAAAAAAGCTTATTTATCAAAGTTAAGTTGGAAAGATAAGTTGTGTTACTATTGTACGAAACCTACCATCAACCCAGGTATTTCATTACGATAGTATGAGCAATAGATCAAGCGCATTACGTTTGCACTTCTATGAATACACTAACAGACCGTAGAGCACGGACCACCGACTAAATAACGTGAGCGGAGCACGTGAAGCTGTTTACAATAGAGCTTCACATGTGACGTTGTACTGTATCACAAACTACGCGAGACGAATAATCTTACGCAGCGTATTTCAGTTTCTATGCAGTAGGTATGTTTAAGTAAATTTTATTATATAAAAAGTCGGTTGTTATTTTTTTGTAAAAAGTTTTTTATTTTTCACTTTTTAGTGGGTCAGTTTTGAATTTATCTAAGTTACAATAGCCTAATGTTAACTGCTCATCACCTTTTACAAAATATTGCTTTTCCCGATGCTGGGACGATGATTGTTGAGGAGTTCTCCTGGTAAGAACCAGGAGAACTGCCACTCACCATATGCATAATGACGAGCATAAATTGCTTAATCGCAACCCGTTAAATAGGTACTCATTATTATATTGGTCCGGTGGCCATCTGTGGTCTCCATCATCAGTTCCACTTCACCAAATGGTGCTTTCGGAGAGCAAATGCACGAGTTACTATAAAAATTACCCAAATCGCTACCGAATTAAGAACCTCCTCCTTTTTGGAAGTCGGTTAAAAATATAGATACTTGTGTCAGATGCTTGTTACATCCATTTTATGCACGTACCTGTAACAATGAAAATGCACAATTAGAAAAAATGCGAAAAAACTCGTGAGAACATAATTATAATATTATTATAGACTAGCGACCCGCCCCTGCTTCGCACCGTTTTCAACTTGACAAAACATCGACATTTCTTAATTCTCTCTATTCTCTCGGAGACTCTTTGAAGGATAAAATCAGGAATGAAATTATCCGAATGAGAACCGGAGCTACCGACATAGCTTGCAGAGTAACTAAACTGAAGTGGCAGTGGGCTGGCCATGTTTGTCGAAGGACAGTTGGCCAATGGACGAGTCCTGGAGTGTACACCGCATAATATTGGCAAGCGTAGTGTGGGACGCCACCCAGATAGATGGACCGACGACCTTGAGAAGGTAGCTGGGTCAGACTGGATGCGGAAAGCTAAGGACAGGGTGTTGTAGCGCAGCCTGCGAGAGGCCTATCTCCAGCAGTGGACTGCGATAGACTGAGTTGATGCACATAAACCATCCGGAATAAATTTTCCAAATGATGGTGATAACCGCATCAAAACCCGTTGCGTAACTTAGAAGAACAACGCGGTCACACAGACTGACACGAAAGCGACTATAATTTATCATTTGTAAGATATATCTGTATGCTGCCGTTTAATGTTCAAAAGTGACATGTAGTCCAGTGGATAAATTGTGAGTTAATCTGTTCCCTACTTCTATTTTAAGATGTAATCACACATTATCTTACTGACAGTATTCAGACGAGGGTACGCAATTTAATTTATTTCAAACAACAATTAATGTTTGTATCGGAATTGTTGAGGATGTGGGTACTCGTATCACCGCGTTTTGTTCAACATACATAGATTGAATCAGTCGGACAACACCAAGCTCGCATTGACAAGTTGTAACACTTTCTTCCTGTAATGACTTCCACCATCTTGCTTGTGAACTAATGTGAAAGAGATAGATAAAGATTTGTTCTTTTTTCAAAATGCTTAGAGATTTCTAAGCTACATCCTCATTACTGAAGTGGCATCTTTTTTGTGACGCGTGATGAAGAGATTTGTTCCTCTATATATATATCTCTATGGGGTATAAATATCTCTATGGGATCAGTAGCGTGGTACACAGACTACGTCCAAAATAATGTTTCCTCAAATCCAACACTCAGTAGGAATGATCTAGATAACTTTAAAATGTATAGATTCTCAGTAACTTATTATAAAAATGGGGGATGGAAAATTTTACTGGCGATAATTTAATTCTTTAAACTACTAAGTTTTGAGGACGGTTTTTATTTTATTTTCTGTCCACTACTAAGAATTTTTAAAGACCTATTGTGGATTTATTATTCTTATGGACCTAAAAATATTCAAGTTGGCCAACTACCCCTGATCACTTTTTTCTTTGATTTAAAGGGCTGACCTATTCGTTTTTTCTTAGGCCGACGGGGCCGCTAGTTTCTGGAGTGGCGACCGTGTACCGGAAGACAGCGTTGGATGGCCTCCTACAAGGTGGACCGATGACCTTGTGAAGGCCGCAGGTATCCGCTGGATGCGAGAAGCACAGAACCGAATTGGCGGAGCTTGGGAGAGGCCTAAGTCCAGCAGTGGATGTCTTTCGGCTGAAATGATGATGATGATGATCATTAGTTTTTTCTGCAATGCAAGCTGGCCTAAGAAGTCCCAAATATTTAAACATATAAATTCTATTTTTAAGACATAAATGAAAAAGCTTGGCTATCTGTAAAAAAAAAATACATAAAAATTAACGACGCCATAATTTACGACAGAGGAAGAAAACTTTTATTTTCATTTATTTTACAGAAAAGGGCCGATCATCTATCAGCACCCCCTGTTGTGCATCGCTCACAACGTTCTCCATTTGTTTCCATTCCTCGCCGGCAGCTGGTAAAGCGAACATTCTAATTCAACCCGCGTGCTTACTTTGTGTGTGTCACCATTTTCTGCAGAAAACTTCTGTTTGTATTTGTATTCTAGTTCGCTTTCGATGTTTTGTGGGAGACAGTAATATGAAGGTTTGTATTTTCGGAGTATATTGGTTATTTCAGACTGTTTTGTTTTATGCTCCTCGTATATCTACGGTAGGAAATCTTTATAACATTGCGAGACTGTTTAACACCATCATAAATTATATAATTTAGAACATCGAGACCAACATCTTATGCGTACTTAGATCGCATGTGATCCTCAATGATTCTCTATTGGGTATCCTTTTCGAGGTAAGTATTATCGAGTGTATATTATTATCACTTTTCATCATTTAGTGCTTAGTGATTTACGGAGTTTTATGTAGAAACCTAGGTATATAATTTGTTAACGAAAGAACTTGAAGTTCCTTCGGATAGGTATAGTTGATAGAATACATAATATGTTTTTTTTTTGTGGGTTTTCAGTTTTTTCATTTTTCTTTAGTGGACCAAACTCTTCTTAGTAGAAAACTTTCTACAAGTATCAAAGTTACTTATTTCCGGTTCTGTTTCCAAATCCTCAAAATGAATGTGTCCCAGCAGAGAGAGTTACATTCGTAGTTTGTAGGTCATGAGACCCGATATAGTTGTTGTATAAAATTAATCGGTTGACAGACACTAAATGAGATACAATAGAAGTTTTATTGTTATTACGCCCATAGGCGTTTACCCATTCTAAAGAAAATCAGATCACCAAATTGATAATCTGATTATCTTTAGAATGGATAAATGGGTAAGATATAAAAACATGATTTGTTGCTGTAGCGAACTCCGAAACCCTGCATAATAAAATCATTACCTGAGGTTAATAAATGGATTTTATTGTACTTGTGAAAAGGTTTTCCAAAAGAAACCTATGAACTGTTTGTTTCTACGAGTATCACTCTAGCTAAAAGCTCCACTCGAAAATTTACTGAATATTTTCGAAAGCTTTAAAATCGCTCGAAACATTTTCACCAATTTACGATTCCGTGTGCTGGATAAATATTCAGTGTATAGGCACAAGCTCTCACCGCAGTCAATGTTAGAATAAAATCTAAATCAGTAACCATCAACCGTATGCAACATACGAAGCTTTAATCATGCAATATCAAACTCTATTTGGCTTGTAAATAGAGTTCAAACTAACTTTCAACTTACGAGCCATGAGTCTATAAACCACATCTGTTTCGGATGCATCTCATTGTCAAGTCAGGCCAGAAACACATTACACTTTTGAAGTAACTTTTTTAACTTGCTTATTAAACTGGATCCTATACGATAAATTGTATGTTTTCGGCTCTCGTTGACTTATATAATAGTATAGAATACACACAACACGACACGGACTCTTGACGACACGGTTGGCGCAGTGGTTAGGCGATTGACTGCTGGGCTGTGCGTCGCGGGTTCGATTCCCGCACGGAACAAATATTTGTATGACCTACAAGTAGTTGTTCCGAGTCTGGCTGTTTGTGTATGTGAGTTTAAATGTTTGTAAAAGCACCCAAAATACAGGAGAAATTCCTAGTGTGGGGTAACGTTTAAAAAAAAAAAAATATTTCCAAATTCACAATTTACACAATGGCGATAGGTTAGTACGATGGCAATATTATCACTGATCGAACGTAACCGTGGCGATTCTTTCCCCATGGGACCAATTGGGACCGTGCTCCTAGCTTCTGACGTTTCATAAGTGCTCTAAAATGATTACCTATTTAAAATTAAATATTTTGATTTGATTGATCACATTAGAAACTATTTCAGTGTTACCATCTCATGAATCACGGCTATGTGTTGCAGAATGAGAACTCAGCTCATCATACTGAAAGTATTCCGGGATTCAGTCTAATCTGTACAATAACGGATTACGTAACAGCGATCCAAACTAATTATCTGATTTGGTTGAACAGAACAAAATGTTTAACAGTTAAATAGATTTACAGATACAAAAAATTATTCATAAAATGAAATGGGCCTAAACTCCGCGCGTAACAACCGCTTTAACTTTCAAACGACACCTAATATTAATTAGATTTTTTCGTTTACCCTTCGAATAGTCGTTTACAGTAAAGTTTAGTAAACAATCTTAAGAATTTCTAAGCAAAGCCATTAGCAGGAACACGCTTTGTGAAATCTTGAGCCGGCCGACCATTACGAGTAATTGAAAAATATAAGACAACGTCACATTACCATTTCCAATAATATCACGTTGTAAGAAGTTAATTTATATCGATACCCCCTTATGTTATGTCTTCAGAGTTTCGCTAGCTAATTTAAGAACACACTAAGGCCGTGTTCAGATAAGCCACACCAACAACGCACAGGACCCGCACACGAGCTGTGCCCGCCTTAGACCCGCGCTCGCCACGCGCAAAATTAGCACACGCATCGCACCCGCTTATACGAGTACTACTAGTGAATGAACTACTTCGTTCACTATAATAATAATAATATTTTTATTCAGTATTACAATTGGTAAAATCATAACATAAAATCTAATAATTACAAAGGTATAAAATGTTAGATGCCTGTACTAGGATAAACCTGTATCACAGGCGGCATGAGCAATTGCATGGGTAATTGTAGGATGATTCAATTCTTAACATTATATTTAACATTGCAAGTCTTGAAATAATGACAAAATTAAATTAATTCAATATTTTATACCTAGTTTACTTAAATACGGTTAGTATTTAAGTAAACTAAAAAATAAATTAAAGATAAAAATAACAAAAAGTCTTATAAACGTATTTGTAGTACATAAACTTAGTTTGCGTAAAATAGCAATATGCTCCATATTCTACCGTCTCATGGGCATGCAAATAATATTCAATTCAAAAATTAAACAGAAATTCTATTAATACCGAATAAATATAAATGTTAAATCATAAGAATTACAAAAAAAACAACAAAAACAGACTAATATCAGTAGTAACATTTTTACATTTATGTAAAAAAAAACAAACACAAGAATGAAGTGTATTCGCCTTAATAGAGACAATAAAAAGTGCTACTCGTATTGGACACATTCTTAGTAAAGACAATTTAGTAGTTTAGGTTATAATTTAATTACTTATTAGTCTATTTAGAAGGCTAGATTGTAATAAGATTAGGGTTCATTCTATTGATGAACCCTAGGACAAGAGGAAAAAAAAATGTAAAAAAAAGAAAAATGTATGTCAAGTATCAATCAGAATAAAAAGTGTCAGAATAGGAACATGTATGTCAATCATAAGAATAGTTTGTCAATCAGTGCAGAGCTTTATCATTAAGGATGTCGTCAATTGTGTAATAGCTAACTAGTGGCTTTCAGGTGTGCCCAGGTGCGCAAGGCGTATGCGGGGTGGGTACAGCGCGTGTGCGGGGTTAGCATGAGGCGGACGCGAGATAGGCGCGTGGCGTGTGCGGTTGGACTTCGATAAATGCAATTTCAGATCTATTGATGTATCGTAAGTCTCAAATTATATACAACAAATTTCAAAGCGAGTTAGACGCGGGTGCCAACGCGCGGTGCGTGTCGTCTGAACGAGCTCTAAAAGGTCAAAAATAAAAAAATAAACTATAAAGTCTGGTCGTTTGTTTTTTTTTTAAACTAGTCGAATAACCTAAGTCTGGTAATGCTAGCATAATTTTTCACAAAATAAATTACCTTTGTACATTTTACTTTACAAAATATAAGCTTAATTTTCCCAACAACTTCATGAATTTTAAATGAGAAAACTAAGATAAAAATATATTAAGCGACCGGAACGATTTTAGGAAGTGGCTTTTTGCCGTTCTATTTTACTTATAGCCAGGGATAATCGAAAGGCTCTCACGCACAACTAAGCCTTCATAGATCATTATCTCTTCCTCTACCCAACCCCACCACATAATACCTCCCCTCACTAAATTAATAGTCCAATTAGTGCGCTCTTTTCTTTTGCTCTCGATTTAATAATCCACTCTCGTATTCAGAAGATGATCGTTTGTGTCTCGATCGCTGGTTTTATCTAGTGTACTTGATGGTACTGTTTTGACATTCGGATTAGAGATCGCAAGCCGCAGTCTGTTTGTCCGTCGTCTCAACACTTGTGACAACAATTGTTTAGTTTGTGATTCTCTGAATGGTGCTCTTACCTACTTTAATGTTCGCTGTGTGAAACGAGAGGGAAGTTCGTTTCTCTATTTTATTTTCTGCAGTTCGTACCCTCATTGTTAGTAGGTATCTACTAAGAATATGTGCTTATGAGTGAATTACGTTTATTCTTGTATGTCTACACAAGTTTGAGAAAATAAATTTATCTTATCTTACTTCTCTAGGTTTGTACTGCTACTGCTAAGTTCATTAAATACAACAATGAACATTAATTTTGTAATTTTATTTCATCTGAAGAAACAACAATATTGAGATTATTAAATAAGAACTAAAAGCTAATAAAATACCAAATTATAGTTCTTTATACTTTATAGGAGATTGGAAGTAAACATGTTAGCATGTTTACTTCCAATCTCCTATACAAAATACATATACAAAATAGTTTTATTGTCATAATTAGTTTATTATTACATTTTAAACGTGTTTGGAGCCTTCTTTTAAGCAAAACATTGCCTGTATTAGAAGACTCCGCGCTTCCATAACATTGCAGTATAAATAGACTAACTATGAGTTACAAAAAATAGTGTACCGGGGTACATTTATTGTTATTAAACGATATGGGTATATATGTTGTGGTGTGGTGTGTATATAGTATGGTGTGGTATGTATAGTGTATGATGTAATGTGGATTGTAGTGAGGCAGGTGTTTTCGTGTGCTGTGTGATGAGGTGTGTGGTGTAGTGTAGTGTGTGTGAAGAGGTGTGTGGTGTAGTGTGATGTGCTTCAGGTTACGGTTAATTATACGTGATGTATTTCGGCTACAAAATGTATTCCAGAAGTTCCTCGGTTTTTTCATAAGTAAGTGGTTGTATCCAGTCTACGATACTTTTTTTGCAGTCTCGGTAATTTTTATTATATACATACACATGTCTATTAATTTTATTGTACAACTGAGCAGAGCGCTTATTAAATTGCCTACATGCAAATCTAGTTTTAGTTTGGGGAATTTGAGCAACTAGATCTATTCTTCTTTTTGTTTTTTTGCTTTTATTGTATGGTAGGGTTTTGTGTTTTTTTAGAGCGGTTTGGGTTATATATAATTTCCGAACTGAAAGTAGGCCACTTATTTGGTATAAGCTTTCAGTGGAGAATCTTTAATTTTTAAAGTACATTACTTTTATTAATGCACGTTGCGCTCGTTCTACATTTATACATTTTGTTTTAGCTGCACCGCCCCAAACCGGGATACAATATAGTAGTACAGACTGGGCCAGAGCCACATATATTTCATTAAGAAGATTTCTGAGTCGGTTCTTGCAGCTCATCATTTTGGTTGGAACAATATGTCTGAGGGTTTTAAAGATCCAACTGAGTTTCCTTATTCTTGTAGAAGTTTGCTCAAGTTGGGGGTACCATGACAGTGCCTGATCTACCATAACACCTAGGTATTTAGTCTCAGTAACCTTCTCAATCAATGAGCAGTTACAGATTGAAGGAGGCATGTCACAACATGTGTGCACTTTTAAATCGAAATCTTCAGTGGGCTGTGTTCGATTACTGATACTGTAACAGATGTACTTGGTTTTATTAGTGTTCAGTGAGAGTAAGTTATCTTTTAGACATACAGCTACACGAGCCATACTTGCCTCTGCACTCAGTTTTACCTCATGCCAAGAAGAACCCGAGAACACAATAGACGTATCATCAGCGTACGAGAATACTTTTGCATTTTTTATTTCCATATTACAGAGGTCGTTTATGTACAGGAGAAAGAGAGTAGGCCCTAAAACACTACCCTGTGACTTATTTTAAAACTTATAGTTGATAAACAATTCTTGGTAACTAATATTGCCTCAGGAATGCCAAACTTTCAAAATACCCTAACAATGATTTACAACAAAATAACATAATCATAAAGTTATTTACTAGATTAGCCAATGTATCTCAAATAAACTTGGTTACAAGCAATAACTCTAAGCTGTTAGAATTTAGTATCGTACTGCGACTATCGACGTAGCCGTTCGTAGCATTTCGTAGCAAAGCGCGGTGAGGGCTGCGTAGCGGTTCGTAGCATGTCGTATCTGCGTGTTGCATACAAATCGATATCAATGAGCTTCTTATGCATTGTAAACCGATTGCCTTAATCGGAGGGATTGCAGACATTATCAATCCATTGTTATTTTGCAGTAGAATGTCCTGATACAAATAGTTATTTTAACATTAAAAAAAGGAGTTTAATCGAAAAACTTGTTTCTTTATCTGGATGTACGGCATATAAAAGCCTCGCCCCTTGTCCACCGCCTCCATCAACGGGACGTGGACAAACGGCCTTAAGGTAACTCCCTTAGTTAAGGAATTGTATCCATACCAAGTACCTATCCAACTAATGCAGCAATAAATGACGCTTACAAACACTTGGAAATTTAAAACCTACAACAAAATTAACCACTGTTATTTTCTGTAAAAGCCTCATAATCTAGCTAATTTATGAAATTACAAGCGGTTAGTTGATCAAACGTGGGCACAATTGGAAGTTATTCCATTATCTGTGAAGTGCTGTAATATGATTAGGGAGGGTTAATGTACTCTAGAGTTCTGAAATTAATGTACCGAAGCTTCGGAGTAAGTACCCAAACATGATTTGTAGTTGGTAACAGTTACCGTACAAAGTACACTAACACCTGCTGAGCGTCGATGCCGTGATTACTGTGATCTGCAGCAGCTAGCAGATTGCCTGGTAATAATAGGTACCTAATTAACAAATCAAATCTTTATTGCTGAACGCAAGACATACATTTAAAGGAGTTGGGTGAATGTGTGTTTTGTGAATCGTATCAATCTAGTGTTTGACTCATCCGCTACTGTCTCGTGACCATATAGTTTAAAGTAATAAAGGCTACCAATGGTCATGGCAGTTCTTTTGCCCTCACTTCAAACCTTGATATACATTGCTTATATTGTCTACCTCCCTAGCTGTTACTGTTCTACTTTCACTTCTCTCGTGAGTTTTATTGTTTTAGAAGAGTAGTCACGAGGCTACACTGTCGTTTGTGTTATATTATTTCCATGATTAATAGCGACGCACAAGGGTGACAGATACCTTAGTAACGTAAACGACACGTGCGCTGAATATTGAGCTTTCCCGATACAGTTGGCATAAAAGCATACGTTTTACTCGATTTCAGGTTTGAACTGAATCCGTTATAATTAATGTGGAAATTTATAAATCCGATCACATTTAGAATATCACTCACACCAGAATATCGAGCGTAACAATAATATTTCATCACGAAATATGTCCGGAATGTTTGAATTTCCAATCAACTGCAGTTGTCAAACAAACAAACAAACTGACTGATCGGCCGGACACACTCCATCAAGGAATGCTGTCGGTCGTCCGTCTCTCCATAACTTCACAATTTGAGAGCGCGTATTTCAGTTTTGAAAACTGAACCTTTAGGTTAGAATGTGTGTTTATTTAAGAGATGAGAAGGTTCTTAATCTCAATGATGTAAGACGTAGGTTCTAAAAACTCTCGAGTATATATTTAAATGAATTGTATGTGAATATTATGTGTATTGTAATCCTAACTAGTATTATAAATGCAAAATTGAGTTTGTTTGTTATGCTTTCACGCTAAAACGGCTGAACGGATTTGGATGAAATTTGGCACAGGGTAGAAACTCTGATAACTTCCAACCTCCACACAGGCAAAGCCGCGGGAAAAAGCTAGTTATGTATAAAAACAACTACCTTACAAGGCTAGTAGCTAAAAGTATAAATTCGTTCACGGTCATACCCTCAGCGAAATATTATGACCGAATTTATATTACCCTCTTCCTACAGTCCCTTCCAAAAAAGGTGTATTAGGTTCAAATGTGTTCTATTTAGATTAGACAGATATACATTATGCATTCAGAACTGGGTTTGAATGTAAATATTACCAATGTACTCCATATTCTAAGTTAGATTTGTTCCATTGAATTACTTTTTTATGAAATCATGACATTGGGGAGCAAATTTAACTTAGAGGGATGTATTAATGATTCTAATGATTATAATTCTATAAATACGTATGGTGTATGGTGCCGGACGTAAAGAATAGCACCATACTATTTCTTCCTGTGGGTGTCGTAAAAGGCGACTAAGGGACTTACTAGAGAATGGGCAGCAGCGTTCTTTATGTATTTTAACACCATACTGCGATCGCCAACCCGCCTGCCAAGCGTGGCGATTATGGCAAACCCCTCCCTTTGGGGGAGGCCTATGTCCAGCAGCGGACGTCTTACGCCTGAAATGATGATGATGATGAAATACATGTCTGTTTTAGTCGCGAATCATATTTTGATCAAGGTACAAACTGACACAATCTCCAAGTTGCAAAAAACGTAAGAAAAATTTGAATCTCACGGGCTAAACCTGCGGATTCACCTTAAGAGCTGTCAGTGTCATCATTGTTGTGGAACTTTGACACTGACAGCTCTTGAACACAGTTTAATTAGGCTGATCGCGTTTGTTTCATTGGTGAAATTCGCCTTTAGTCAATGCTGATCGCGTTAAGTTTTATTAGTGAAATTCAACCTAAGTTGGCAGCTCAAGCAATAGAGAAAGAAAATCTCTCCTCTTCCCAATATCGAAGTTGTGATGACCACAAACACAGACAAGCCGATTTAGAGAGAATCCTTTACAAACAAAACTTTTGCCTTTATAATATTGATCTGATCAGCAAAGTTGAGAATAATTCAAACACAACATTCCTATTCACTATTGAAACTTTGGCTGATCCCTTCCGACAGACGAAGTCATAATACCCGCAAACTGCTAATTAAGATAAATAGCACTGATGGGGTATAGTTACATATATGGATACTTGCAAAGGATTAGGTAATAAATGGAGGAAAAATACTCATAATCCACCTTTTTTCGTACAAACTAAGAAAAAGGCACAATTCAACAAAAAAAGCAGGAAGCGCTTAACTCCGCAGTAGGTTACAAAACCTAGTTCGGATAGACCTATGTCAGCCGTCTGCCGCCACATACAATTGACACACGATGTGTTAAGTACACATACATAGTTCCATGTGGTGATCACAACGCGGTGGTGATTCCAATCACCACGTTGTGGTATTGAATGGGACAAAATAACTTTTTACAAACGCACACAGCTATCTCTTTCATAATAGTTATATTTTAAACTGTTACGTTTCTATTTTGAATGTCACCTATTTTTATTAAAAACATACACCATTTTGCTTGGTTGTAAATCAATATTGGTTTTACCAAATAAACTGTAGAGCGTCGTTCTGTTTGTTCTATCTTGTTTTTTTTTTATAGTTATATTGGTTTTATTTTCGAACACATCATTTACACAATATAACTATAAGCCAACAGTATATATTGTTATTTTTGTTTAAATTCTATATTTTATTACAAGTTTAATAACATTTGGATAAAATGAGAACGTTTATTAATTATCAAACAACAAATATTATTATCAAAAAAAAAAATTACTATGCCCACTGGCCATACATTTAAAAACCTGACAATTAAAGTTTATGCATAGTTATACGGTATATTAGAAACAGTACCTGTAAGTTTAGAAAATAATGTCATATAGTCATTTTTACGATTTAAACGCTACGAAGTCCAAATAATACTAATGTTACTTTTTAGGTTAGGATTTGCCGTTACTAAATACAAAGAAATAAATCTGCTAGAACTATTTATTAACACACGAAGTTTAGTCTAAAATAGGAATACTTATCTATACTCCATTTGAAATAAGATTAGAAATTGAAACAAACTTTGTTACAGTCCGTTCAACCGATTTTGACTTCAATTCCGTAGGCATAAGGATGGCATTAAAAGCAAAAACGTGATTACAATACCAACTGTTTATTACAGCTGCCATTTGTCATGCCACCAACGCAATAGAAGTCAAAATCGGTTGAACGGACCGTAAAAAACGTTTATTTAAATGTCTAATCTTATTTCAAATGGAGTTTAGCTATGGTCTAAAACGTCTTTTTTACTTAGTGAATTCCTTGAAACCAACTGCCCTTACTGTCACTGGCTAGACTCTCCATGATTGTCACTGTAAATTGTTGTATTGTGTAAAGTGTTGAGCATTAACTGTTGTTTCTCCACCACACATAAGTTCTTAGTAACTACATTTTTAGTAAAAAAACGATAGTTAGTTTCTATACCTCTGAAAAGTTTAACTTAGTTCTTGTATTGTCAAAAGTGATCACTTGTGGTATGTACCGTAGGGCAATGAAATGTGTTGGGTAGATCCCAACACATTTCATTTGCCTACGATACAAACCTGATGAACAAAACGGGAAAAACAAATAAAACACTACCTATTTTAAAGTAGAATGGTTTATTAATTATAATCATTTTTAGCTTTGTTAGTTTGATTAGGACATGATTTATTATGTTTATATTAAAAATAATGTGTATGTCCCGTGTGGTGCCGGACGTAAAGAATAGCACCGCCCCATTTCTTCCCGTGGGTGTCGTAAAAGGCGACTAAGGGACTTACTAGAGAATGGGCAGCAGCATTCTCTATGCTTTTAACACCATACTGCGATCGCCAACCCGCCTGCCAAGCGTGGCGATTATGGTAACCCCCCCCCCCCCCCCCCCCTATATGACAAGCACTATGAAACGATGATGAGCTGCGAGTGGGGCAAATTGGAGTTGGACGTCGAAACCACCGGGGTCACGTACTGGCCGGTTTTATGGAGAAGGAAGGCCTCTTTATGATGAACTCCTTCTTCAGAAAACGTGAGCACAGAAAGTGGACCTGGCAGAGCCCTGATGGTGCAACAAAAAATGAGATTGACTTCATTATGTCGACGAAGAAGCAAATATTCAATGATGTCTCTGTGATCAACGCGGTGAAAACCGGAAGTGATCACCGCATGGTAAGAGGCACATTGAACTTAAATATCAAGCTGGAAAGATCTCGACTGATGAAGTCTACGCTCCGCCCAGCGCCAATCCAACTTCAGAATCGTTTCGAGTGCCTAGGGAGCTCCGTGGACGATTATACTCGTAATGACGGGTACGTGAAAACTGTCCATACGGTCGGGTCTAAGATCTTTATGACCCGTCGTAGCAATAAAAACAAGAAGCTCTCTGACCCTACCATACAGCTCATGGAGGAGAGGCGCGAGTTGATCCTGCAGTTTTCAGATGATGCGCTCAAGTACCGCCAGCTCAATAGACGGATCTCTAAGTCCTTGAAAAGCGACCTTCGCCGCTTTAATGCAGACCGCATTAAGGACGCAATAGAGCATAATAAGGGCTACAAGGTCTTTGCAAAAGATTTGTCTATTGGGCAGAGCCAGCTTACAAAACTGAAGACCGATGATGGCAGGATCGTATCCGCCAAACCTGAGCTGTTGGGGGAGATTGAGAGGTTCTATGGACAGTTATACATGTCAACAAATAACCCCGGTACGATTCTGGCAAACGACCCAAGAGCTGGTTTTGTGCTCCGTGGGATAGATCGACGAAGTATTCGTCGATCTACTCATACGAAAACATTTTATTTCATTTCAATAGCTCAATTAAATATATAAAAAAAAGCTTGATCTCTGGACACTTTTGATGTGTGTATATTAAATTAATCTACTTTCCAAACATGTTTAGCCCTTTAATAAAAAGCAAATATAGGTAACAGAGACTTAAAGCAAACACATTGACATTAAGAGTAGAGAATATGAATCGGGTATTATTTTTTCATACGTTGCCTCTAGATATATAAAGCGCTATCTACTCAAGTTCTTTAAAAATCAACTTAAAAAGTTTTCTGTTAAATAAGTGTCTTTATCCTGTTGAAGATCTATAACGAAATTCCTTTAAATGTTGTATTTATGCATTGTTGTAATATTTAACGTTTTATCCTTATTTAATTTAATGTATGGTATGGTATAAAATCTTATGTCAGATACAATGTTTTGTTCATGAATAAATTACTTATGACTTATGACTAGAGCTCGGATATTCGGATGCATATTCACCTAAAGTTTGAGAGTTGACTAGTATGGAGTGCGCTTCGGTATGGGAAAAAGTCGGTTTCCAGGACTGACAAGTTTTTAAGAACTACTCTTTTGTACTGTGTATCCCCGAATAAATATATTACATTTTAGAATAAAAGGTTTTGAAGAAATATAACAGTGTTTTTTAAACGTGTTATATTTTCCACAAAATTCTTGCCTAGTTCTAAATAGATAAGAAATATTTGTTATAATTAGGAATACAAAATTGTATACCTACACACTGTTATTAATGAAACCCCGCGATCCCGGAATAAAAATATATTTTAAGAAGCCGTTTCCATACTTTGTATCCTTTGCCGGAAAAAAACGTACTTTAGGTAAATATGCATCCGAATATCCGATCTTTACTTATGACTTAGGTTTACGTCGTAATTCCTAACGCCGACATTACATTCAATAAAAAGATTTCGGAACAACTTTGAATCAAGTTTCTGGCTTTCCTCTCCTGCTGGGAGCACCGTGTGTAGATTTGATTAGAGCAGGTTCGCATAACTGTGTAACTTATAACTTAACTTATCTTATTAAATGCGGGAACCGCTGGTGGCCGGAGTTATACAAATGAGTATTTTGGTGTGGTTTTGTTCGTGACTTAAGTAAGCTTGATTTTACGCTTAACTGTGTCAGCACATTTTAGTTACAGTAGACTCATATAGGTACCTAGCCGACTCCTCCATAGATGTAGAAAAGGATAGGCAGGGGATGCCTAATCTTTTCCCTACTATTGTGGGGCTTACCGTCCAGCCGTACCTATGCAGCTGAAAAATGCTACATTCATTCATTCCTACATTTTTTTTTCCATCGATTCATTTTAGGTAATCGTCACAAACACAATACCCACGTGTAAATATTATTACGGAATAAATTCAGGGGCAGGAACCCAACCGGTTGGTTCATTATGCCTGTCTCACACTTAATTGTCCCTTTATGAATAGGTACCGAGAAAATTTAATATAATCAAGAATGAAAATGTAAAAAGGAATCTCCGAATTATTGTAACAGAGTACCTGAAATAACAAAACATCATACTACATTAAAAACGTTTTGTTTAATCAACACAGAAATAATAGAAGACAGGTCGTTTTATATATAAGGTGTATCTATTCATACACGAAATATCTTATGGGGTCATTGTAGGGAATAGCTGTTTTTTTTTTGTGATTTCAGGTTTGGTCCCATAGTAAAAGTTGTTCATAATGATGAGTACAATGACCCCTTAAAAGATTTCGTGTATAAATAGATACACATTATATAGTATATTATGAGTATGAACCTACGTACAACCCCCTCTAATCTTAAAGAACGTTTCAAGTTCCTTCATGACACACATAATAGATATCTGAGGTCATCGGAAAACTTGAGACTAGAGATGCCGATGCATTCCACTAGCTTTTATGACAAGTCTTTTACAGTTCAAGCAGTGCGGTTATGGAATGCCTTGCCCGTGTCGGTAAGGCGTGCTCAATCTTTGTCCAGTTTTAAGATTCAGGTAAAAAAACACTTCCTCTCTGCTTAAACATCATCATTACATAATACAGTTCCCTGCTCTTGTTTCATGTGTATTATTGTATATATGTATATATTTATTAGATAAGTGTATGTTTTGTGTATGTGTGTATTTATTGTATATGTTAATGGTACACCACTGACTACCTGCAGTATTGTCACTCCTGCTCCCTTTAATCCATCCAAAGGTTGTCTGTAAAAGATCGCTTTTAGCGATAAGACCGCCCATTGTGTCACCCTATGTAAAATTTAAACATTTTATCTGTAACTTTTATGGTGTACATAATAAAGAGTATTCTATTCTATTCTATAAAAGTGAGATCATAATGAGTAGAACGTAGCCACGTTATGATCACACTTTTAGGGCTCTAAGTTAGATTTGTGCCATTAAATGACTTTTTCATGAAATCATGACATTGGGGAACAAATCTAACTTAGATAGATGTATTAATGACTCTAATGGTTATAATTCCGTAAATACATAATCTGTTATAGTCGCGATCATATTTTAATCAAGATACAACCTGACACTGAACTCCAAATAGCAAAAAACGTAAGGAAATTTGAACATCGCGGGCTGCAGCTGCAGATTCACCTTAATAAACATGACCAGAACACGGCAGTGATAGGGATTACACAGACTGATCTCTGCCCAGCTGCTTTATTATGTACCGGAGCGGGCTTTATAAACGATGAGGTCATTTAAATGGTTTTCTCGATAGCAGGAATGATAAGCTAATGACTGAAACCCTTTTTAAGTGGAAATACGGAGGTTAAGAATAAAAAAAATCTGCTGGATGATAAAGTACTAATGTATGCCTACTGGTATTTTAGCTTAATGTACATATTGTCACCCAAACTTAATGTATCGTCGTTTGTTATAAGTTTCGTCTCTGACACATTTCATCTTAAGTCCTCGTCATGTAAATAAAGCACGTTCTGCTTTACTTGTTAGACACATAATATATAATGAACACATACATGGGTGAAAGGAAAACTTATTATACCCCGAGAACTATACAATATCACAGAATAAGTAATACAATATGCAATGCAAAATTAATAACTCACTTTGCGCTCGATGCAACGATCTACTATTTTTTAATTGAATTGAAATATTATTTTTAATTTTACACGTTTATTAAAGCGGTTGCATAAATGGTTCTTATAACTTAAGCTATTGAACGTACATTACTATTAATAAGCCGAGCAAATAATGTGTGCGGTTGAAGGGTTATTATGTCACGTCACGAGCATTTTGGCTTAATTTTATGTGACCGAATGCAATATTTACAATCACTTTTTATTTAAATAAACTAGCTGCGCCCCGTGGTTTCACCCGCATAAGTCTCGATCCCGTGAGACTATCGGGATAAAAGTAACCTATGTCCTAACCCAGGTCACGGTCTAACCATGTACCAAATTTCATCAAAATCTGTTCAGCTGTTTTAACGTGAAAGCGTAACAAACAAAGAAACTCACTTTCGCATTTATAATATTAGTCAGGATTAAATAATGAAACTGTTAAAATTTATTTAAAACAGTCCACAACGTTGTTGAAGCGTAGCTGTGAACCTGCCGCACGCTTCATTGGGTACTTATTCAACTGTCAGCTCCACCAACCGACAGCAGGATTAAATTTTCATTGAAAATGTGCGAGTATTATTCCATTCAATCAATAAAGGCTTTTTTTTTTGAGAAACAATTGACGTCATATGTTGGTCGCCGGGTGGTTATGAGTCTGTGAGTTCGATTGACGTGTCAGCACGGGTGTTTTTTTCGCGCACTCGATTTTAAACTCTCTGCTCTCTCTACTCTCTCTCTGCGCTGAGAGTCGAAAATCCAACACAGTGTTTTCTTGATGCGCTGGGTTGAGCTCTGTTGGGTTCTCAATACCGAGAGTTGAAAACCAAGTGCGCGAAAAAAAGTCATCGCGTAATAAAATCTCCGTGCGAACCTGGGCTTATGAAGGATCATCATCTGTCTGCGTTTTCCCAACTATTTTGGGGTTGGCTTCCAGTCTAACCGGATGCACCTGAATACCAGTATTTTACATGGAGCGATTTCATATCTGACCTCCACAACCCAGTTACTGGGTAATACGAAACCCCTTGGTAAGTTTGGTTGTCAGACTTTCAGGCTTCTGACAACCAGTAACGACTATCAAAGATCTATGAATGACAGCCGGGACAAACGGCTGAACGTGCTTTCCGAGGCACGGAGGGTCTTGGTATGTAAAGATGGTCACCCCTCCACTGACCAACCACGGTAAGCGTAGCTTAACCTGATCGATTGGCCCTTGCGGCTGTTATTTGGTACTTAGCCACAAGCCCCTCGGGCTTATGAAGGATAATTATTCAATTAAATGGGAATATTGTCACTCAGTGTTGAGGGACTTACGAGTTGTAGGTCGTAGGTTCAAACTAGACAGATGCTTTAAATAAATAAATAAAAATAAAATTCATTTAATTCAGTCCATACAATTACAATTTACATTAAAACACACACACCACTCAAATTACCCGCTCTATAAAGGATCTTCACAGCGGAGAAGAGATCCTGTCGGCAACAGTCATCAGAATCCCGTTGCAGCTCAGCATTCTGCAGATCAGGGATACGGTTTTCTTGCGGATGACGGCATAAAAGCCGTTAGTGCGATACAACGCAAACATCCCCGATGCACTACAGAAGCGAGGCAGCCCCAACATAATCCTGAAGATGTTGTTATACTGGACGCGCAGGACATCCAGCGATCTTTTGGTGTGACTGACCCACAGATTCCCTGTATGACGAAAGCTTTGACAATAAGCCTTGAACAAAGATAGTTTTAAGCGGGAAAATCTACGGGCCAGCATGTTACCTCTGACCGCTAAAGCCCTGCGCTCCCTCTCAATATCCGGATCGTCTTCAAGAACCTCAGAAATGAAATGCCCCAGGTATTTACTTTTTACTTTGTGTAAATAATTTAATCACCACTGCTCTCAAAACTGTGAAGGAAAACATCGTGAGGAAACCGGCATAACCTGGAACCGATGAAATTCGGAGACATACGACTTCTACCGTCCCGCACTGGGCCACCACTCACTCTCACAGAGAGGCCTGTGTACCAGCAGTGGGAACATTATAGGCTGATTATGTATGTTTTATCTGTGGGGGCTTGTAATTAGCAACTTAGTTATATGTATATTATTGTTATTATAATTGTTAGCATTCCGAAAATAAAGAAAATAAAAAAAAAAACAAAATAAAATATGTGTGATAAGTATTGTCAGTCGAATTGACTGGCAAGGACAGCTTACTCTATAAACGGCTCTAATGGATAAACTCTTTGTTTTCTTCACCTAGCGCAATCATAAGATTTTACCTGTTTCAATTACTTATCTAAAGTTTAATTGAAAACACTTAAAAATTCCGATACTTTCGATGTTTGGCTGGTATATAAAATGTTCTGTTGTCCACACCAAAAAGGTTATTGTCAAATTTTTACTTAATGTACTTTTTAAATTGAAATAAAAATCCTGATTCTGTTCAGTGCCACGGAGTATTCTAGTAAAATGGTCGACGAATGTGGCTGTAAAATTTTATGTGCGCACAAATTGTCCATTTCGTCCTTTAACGTTTGGCACAGTTGAATATATTACGTTGTACAGACGATAATTTATACAGTTAGATTTACAATAAATAGGCTTTTAATGTGGAGAATTACCTAGGTATAGCTTTTGTTGTTAGATTTTTTTGTTTTGTATAGTTAGGAAATCGGAAAAGTTTAATTGTCGGAATCGGATTTTTTTTTTGTAGATTGTCTTGCCTAAATATCACGATGGTCTGGGTCTTCATGGTCAAGAAAAAAACTCAAAATAAAGAACCGTGTAGATCCATGTCGCACTTTTTTCCTAGCCTGTTCTGTCGCGCTCCGGCAAAGCCCTGGGATCCACTCCTTCCATCTTGTTGCAACTTACGACAAAAATAATAAAAAGCAATGGGTTGAGTCATGCAAAGCCCCCGCAGAGAAAAACCTACCTAACGAACATACCTTGGTAGGTACCTACTTATAACATGAAACTGTTTTATTTCAGCAAAAGCTTGTAAACAGCGCGACGCGTGAGCAATCTCGGATTAACCGGGTAATCTTTTTACCCGAAACTTTCATTGAAAAAGGGTCACAAAATGTGTTACGCAACAAAGTTGCAACAATATTTAACTTGGTTACATTTTATTAAAGTAAGTAACAAGAAAGGGCGGTGTGTCCTATGAATTAAAAAAGTTATACAGAACAACGACAAGGTCAGTCTTTGGCACCTTGTGCGATGCAGTGCTAACTGTTAAGCCCAGTCGCTACAAAACCATACTTGAAGAATCTTTCTATTGACGTGAAAATTACGAAAAGGTAAGTAGCAATCTGATAAGCATTCACTTCACTGGACACCTGCGCTGTTTGTTTAAATAACTCGCAAATGGGTCAAATACAAATAACCTTGTTAATTAGATCTAATATGCAGTGAATTTTGCTAAATTAATGTAAGATATCAAGTCATACCGTTCTATACAATTCTACCACTGCTGTTAGTTACTGGCAGTCATATGATTAATTTTGCTGACATTTTCGCATCTACCCAAATGAAAACTCAACCGTGGAAACTTCAACTATTTTAAGTTTGCCCCCACTTTTTTACGCCAACTGGTTCACACAGTTGGTACCTCACCAGCAGTTAACTGACAATGGTCTCGGCCTTATCACACCCACAGCCCACACCCACCTTCAAACTGAAGCCGATAACTAAGTAATATAAACTCATCTCATTTAGAAGCAGTAATGCTTGCGAAGGAGGAGGCGGAACGCGTGAGGGAGAGGCAAGGTTCGCGCCCTCGCGCCCCTAGTCGCCGCAGGAAACGCCCCGGGCGTCGGGAGTCGCAAGCCGATTTCCGGCCACCGTAAGCGCGGGCCTGCAGACGGTGAGTGATGGGTAGCTCACCGTCCGATAAGGACCAGGCCCGGGTCGACAGCGCATCGTATTCCACGCGCGCCTCAAAGAGTTGTCAGCACCAACTAACGGGGTCCGATAGGGCCAATGCCTGCCAGGGTTGCGAGTTTGTCCGAAAGGGATATCGTGGCCCTGGCACACAGGCAAATGAAGGAATACGGGTGGGTTTTAGTCAGTAAAAGTCTGACACGCCCTCCCGCTCAGCCTAGAGCGGGAGAAGTTATTTGATAATTTCCCACCCAAAAAAAAAAAAAAATCTCATTTAGAAATAAAAATCTGGAGCAAACATCGCCATTGTATTTCAGGGCCAATTTAATTTGTAAGAGATTGTAGCAGTTTGTTCTAAAGGCAAAAGAAATCGCCTCAGGAAAAGTATAATTGTTTTTCAGGAATTTTGCTGTATTCGATGTTTCATTTCGTGGAATATGGTTTTTCTTAAAGGAATATTAACTTAACAGAATATGTTGAAAGGAATATTGACTAAGAGCGCATAAATTGTAATGAGGTTTTCAATCGCTGTGTATATACTAAAACATAATTCATTACCTCGAGCTTATTCTTCGTTTTACCGAAAATATCACAAAGTCATGAAAAATTCAGCGATACATAAAATATTCAGTTGGTACCTACCAGAATAACAACAGCATTAAGATCAAGTGGGAGTAAACGGAAAGCGGTATTCAAAGCCGTGAACTAAGAGAACAAAAAGCAGCTAAACCTGGATAGTTGTAATGTCTGTTACTCTAATACTTGACTATATTTTCAACAGGCTATTTCCTAGTTTTGTTTGCAATCACTATTCAAAATCAAAATTAAAATTAATTTATTCAAATTAGGCTGAGAATCAGCACTTTTCGAATGTCAACGTATTGGTCTCGTTAAAGAAAAGAGGCTGTATAACTCGCACCCGCGTGTATTTTTAGGGTTTCCGATTACATTCCTTGGTGTAAGGGTTAAATACTACAACAATAGGATTGAGAACAGACAGCAAATAATACTCCTGTGTGCTTACTGATGTTTTAGTCCGAAAATAAAACTTAATTTTATTTCAGTATTTTGGTCAGCAAGTGTAGTCTGGGACAAATCTACCGTGTCATTCGTACCTGTGAACTAAATTGTTTTAACCAGATGATACAGGGTAAAAACATACATTTAGAATAACTCGAGTCATTGAATGAATACTTATAAAGGGTTTAGTTAGTAATATTTCTTGAGTTGTCTCCAAACACACACAATCAAAACTTTCAAAATCAAAATGCATTTATTCAAACTAGGCGGAGAACCAGCACTCTTCTTGCGCACCGAAAGTTGGGAGTGACTGCACTCGCGAGCTCCCTACACATTGACGTCAACTGTGAAACTACTACATAGCTATTTACAGTATGTACCTACTTAATATGACATGTAACAATGCAAACATTTTTCCAGTAGTTATAATATATTTTCTGTAAACAAAAGTAAGAAAGTGTCGGTAGGTACTACTCCAGCCAGTACGTTCAGATCACACACGCTGCCTCTCTGCTACAAAGCCGATGACACAAGCGAGCCGGCAAATTGGACGCCAGTGCCAATCCCGCCATCATCCCTGTCGGTCGTATGAGTCTCGTTGTGTAGCCGCATTGTGCAACAGGATCTGATTACCTACAAAGCGGCATTAAGAAGAGCCAGTCAATTATTTGGTTCGATGCTACTTTTAGCTAGTTTATGAAATATACTTAAATGGATAGTGTGCTCTGTGTGTTCGAAATATAGCCACCTCTCATCTTGAAAGAAATACTACTATTTATTAGGTTACATACAAAGTACAAACATTACATGTTGTGTTCTGGTAAAATGTTATTTATTACAAATCAACTCATTTCTCTTACTGGAAGTATTGTATCAACCAATTGCCAAGGTACATTTAAACAGAAAGAGATTGTCCGTGTGTTGGATCAAATGACCCGTTTTAACGTTCCGTTAGGTAAACGACGGAGTCTGATCCAAGGTAATGCAGAAAGACTTTATTTTGCTTTAGCACTTTTTGCGAATTCCCTAAATCAGGCTGAGTGTTATATTTCCTACGAACAAGAGTCAGATTATATGGTTTTCATCAATTTTTTTCTCTTTATTTGGAATAAATGAGTTTCCAAACAGTATTTAATGTTTTCTAGGTTAGTTTTTAATCTCATTTCCTCAGGCTCTAACAGCGATCCGTCAGGCTACTCCACGAAGTTAGTAACTTCTCTCACATTGTGTTGTTCTCACATAGCCTCGCTTGTTACAAACAAAGTAACGAACACTACGGTGAAGTTTACAACAAATTGTGTTCCGCATTTTGCCAAGCGGCGGGCGTTTAGCTGTTACTTATTACAATAATTAATATCCTTAAGACCGGTTTAGGTCACGGTAGCCAGTCTCAACGGAGATTAGCCAGGTACGCGGGAGATATTATAGTGCACAAGTGTGTACGCAAACACAGGTGCACCTTCTGTTCCTTGACACTCATAGTCCGATGGGTTAGTTATAATATGTGAGTGGGAACCATACATATGAAACCTACTTCTGACATATTCGCAAACACTTATTACCTATTCGATATCGGAGGCCATAACAAAATTATGTAGGAATCTTAGCGCATACCAATTTCTATGATATAGCGCCAGACGTACCTTTGTCTTGAAAAACTATAAGTCTATAACGAAGAAGTAAGTAAGATTTTTGAAGAATTCTAACAAAACATAATATCGTAGCATGATAAAACTAGGAGCTCGTGGCCGCATTGATAGATCCATCAGGTTGAGTTACACTTGCCGGGGTTGGTCCGTGGATGGGTGGCCATCTTAACATACCGAGACTCCTCCGGGCCTCGGAGAGTACGTTAAGCCGTTTGTCCCGGCTGTTATTTGTAGATCTTTCACAGTTTTTACTGGTCGTCAGAAGCCCGAAAGCCTGGCAACCAGTTTTACCAAGGGGTATCGTGCGACTGCCTATAATATCTGACCTCCCCAACCCAGTAACTGGGTTGTGGTGGTCAGATAGGCAGTCGCATCATGCTCTCTCCATACTTGTATTTAGCTGCCGATCCGGTTAGACTGGAAGCCAACCCCAACATAGTTGGGAAAAGGCTAGTTGATTGATTCATTGATAAGGTTGATCGTTAAGTATCAGTGTTTGGGAAATAGATTATCCAATTAGATCTACGAGTACATTTCTTCTAAAATAACGTTCAAAAATGTAAGAAAATAAATAAAATTCGCTTTTTTATGCACAAAGGCAGGAGTTACTTAACTGAAGGACTAGAAAATCCGGCTCGAACAGACGTATAAAAAAAATTATGACAAATATCAATTTTTTTCCAGATTAACCGGAAACATAGGTACGAACGAAGTAAGTTAATAAAAAATGATCCACACGTCATGTTCGTGAACGGGTGCCGTCAGTTGAGACTGGTCTTCTCTGAACTGCCTGGGCTTTTTTGTAATCTTTTAATCTTATTGCTATTTTGTATTGTTTTTTTTAAATAAGAAAGTTATTTTTTTACATTGTTCTCACATATAGAAGCAAGAAAAATAATGTACCTACCCCGGATTTAGTAATACCTTGATTTAAAGAGTTGAGTGTCTTTGGAGTTTCTTGCCTGTTCTTCTCCTTATAGATCTACGTTTTGGAATGGGCAAATAGCTTCAACTTCCAGACTTACTGACCGACTCTTTTACAATTCAAAAGTGCCTGCAATAGGTTTAATTGAAATAAATGTTTTGAGTTTGAGTTAGAGTCCTTTTCAAAATTTGCAAACGTTATTTGGTATTTCCTTATAATTTTGACATAATTTCCATTTCGAAAAAAACATTTCAAATTTTGCATTGAAAAGTTGTGAATCTGGCATTTATAGGATCTGAGATTAGTAGAATCTGGCATGATTGCATAGTATCTGTTATTTAATTGTAGAATCTGGCATTTGTATAATCTGACATTCATAGAATCTGGCGTTTTAAATCGTCTGACATTTCTAGAATCTGATATTTGTCGCCGCTGCCTAATTTATTTACATGCTTTTATTTAGTTTCATCTGTCCGGTGTCTGTCTGTAATGAAATCTTGCAAGTTAAATTTTACCAACTTCTGGATTTCCGATTGCGCTGAAATTTTGCATGCATATGTAAATCGGATGACAATGCAATATTATCATGACATGGAGCTGATCTGATGATGAAGCCGGAAGGTGGCCATGGGAACTCGGTATTAAAACGACGCAATCCCATCGAGTTTGAGCTTTTTAGACTCGACTTGACAAAGACTCTAGTCCTAGATTATATCGAGTGACTTATGATGTAGCCTGAAGGTGGTCACGGGCATTCCTCAACTAAACAAAGTAGCCCTGTTGTGTTTCGGCCATTTAGATTTATCTTGACAACTACTGTTAGGTAGTTGTAGTTGTTTCACTTGTAAAAGTGAAGGTGATGGAACAGAAATTTAAACAAATTATAATGCTAAAAAGTACATAATAAAATATAAGTACGTAAAAAATATATTTTTAAAAACAAGCTTTTATTGAACTAAAAAGTACTAAATTAAAACTTACGTAAACAAGAACTTTGATTATTTTCTAAAAGTTCTTGTTTACATAAGTTTTGTTTAGTACTTTTTAGTTAATTAAAAGCTTGTTTATATAAAGATTTTTCTTACTTATATTTTTTAATTAATAATTTATGAACACTTTTTATCTGATTTTGCTGTGTAATTGACTTTTTTTCTATGTGTGGAATGCTGGCGACACTCGTTGGCACCAGGGTGTCGAGGAGTGCTGCCAGCATTCTTCAGGGTTCCAAGTCAAACGTCTAACGCGACAAAAGTAAGATACCGTCGTTTGTGGCCAAGTGTGAGCAAATAATAAGCACATACATACGTTACACAAGGCTTCGATCAATGAATTATGAGAGCCTGTGAGAGGTGATTACTATTCCCGTCACGTCTCCGCGACCCGATGCTCGTGCTAGGTAAAAATAACAAAACTGAGCTAATGATTGAATAAACGTTACACGACGACGTTACATGAAGGGAGAATTTTCTAACTAAAAGGATGCAACCATGATTTTATAATAAAAGTTGTTGTCGTTCAGTTTCAGCGAGAGTAATGGTATAACTTAGATTGGATTTATATTCTATTGACGACACAAAAGGCAATCAATATTTCAATAAAAATGTCCACCGTTCTCTGAACAACATGTGACACTGCACTATCAATTTACTGAGATTGCTTCACAAGGACTACAAAATTCAACCGTTTCTCATCTATCAAATCATTTTGATAAATGAATAACATTCAAAATGGATTCGATAAATTGGAAACCCATCAAATAAAAGGTTTTGGTTATATATAGCCTCTATGATTGTCGTCCAGCATGCATGTGACACATCGGTACATTCCCACGGCAATATTTGATTTGGTTTCAACCCGAGCGTGTCACGTCCACGATGTCGATGTTTTTCAATAGCGTTACGTACGGCTCGGTGATTTCCTATCCAGCCTATTTCAACTGTATTTGATACGGTGCGGACTTCTACTTCGTACATGGAAATGCGAAAAGGCTGTGGAAATGGATAAATATTTGTTGTATACTGTAGAATTAAACTGTAAGTATAGTTTCGGTGCTAAGCTTAAAATGTTGGCACAAATTAATGTAAAATTTTGGTACATTTTGCAGTCTGCGGCAAATATGGTTTCAAATAAATTAGATTGTGGAAAAAACATATTCAATTCACAAAACTGTTACTTTTAGTTAAACATATTACCGAGCCTAGTCTTTTCCCAACGATGTCGGGGTTGGCTTCCGGTCTAACCAGATGCAGTTGAACACCACTATTTTAGATGGAGCGACTGACTTATAACCGATGTGCCCACACTAAATAATGTGATAGACATAAACGCCCGCAAATATTTCAAATGGTAATCATGAAAGTTCAATCCACATCGAAGGGTCGTGTCTCGTAGTTGTGAAGAAAGGAGTACGTCTATCTAGGGCAAGTTATCCAGCTCGGTAGGCACAACTTTGAGAAAGAAGGCGACAGAAGGATCCGGTTTGGATGGGCGGCGTTTGGAAAACTTCGCCAAGTCTGTCAGTAAATCAAATCAAATAAAAAATATTTTTATTTCACATAAGTCTACATGGGCACTTATGAAACGTCAGAAGCTAGGTGCACGGTTCCAATTGGTCGTTTCCTATAGAAAAGAGCCGGCAAGAAACTCCACGGTCACTCTTTAAAAAAAATAAAATTGGCTTTTACAATGTTTTCAAATTACAGTGTTAATAGGTATGAGAGGACAGCGTAGGCCCGTCAAAAGTACCAGGTACTTAACAAAATAGAAAATGGTCTACAGATCTACAGTCTATTAGGCCTACAACGTCCTTTGACAAAAAAAAACAATATAAAATATGATTAAAATAATAAAAGTGTTTGAAGACCAGTCTTCAACCAGTGCGTCTTGCCCGTTATGACATATGGTGCCGAAACGTGGCCATTGACAGTCGGGCTGGTTAACAAATTCAAAGTCACTCAGCGCGCTATAGAGCAGGCTATGCTTGGAGTTTCATTAAAGTATAATAATCAGAAATTAAGTTATCCGGAAGAGAACAGAGTTACCGACATAGCCTGCAGAGTAAGCAAGCTGAAGTGGCAGTGGGCTGGCCGTGTTTGACAAAGGGTTTTTTTTTTTAAACTTTATCTGGGTATTACTAGAAGACAACCGAAAATGCGGCCAAATTTTATCGATTCATGAACTTATTGACCGATATTCAATAAAAATGTTTACATTTCAAAATCAAAATCAAAATATTTTATATCACATAAACCTACATGAGCACTTATGAATAATCAGAAGCTAGGTGCACCGTTCCAATAAGTCGTTTCCTTTGGAGAAGAGCCGGCAAGAAACTTCACGGTTACTCTTTTAAAAATAATGGCCTTTTACAATGTTTTCAAGTTACAGTGTTAATAGGTATGAGAGCACAGTGTAGACCCGTCAACAAGTAATTAGAGTAATTTAGAGTAGTGACAAAGATTGAAAAAAATATGCTTAAATGGTTTGGTCATGTGGAGAGGATGAGTGAAAGGCGACTAACAAAAGGTATTTATAAAGCAGAGGTGATTGGAAACGCCGGGAAGGGACGCCCTAGAAGGACATATCGTGAATTTTGTGATGTTCTTCAGAAAGGTCAGGTGCGTAGTACTCGCAACCAGCGTGCGTGTATGACCAGATGTATGAACGTAGGCGAAGCAAAAGGAGTATGCAAGGAGCGTAGCAAGTGGCGTTCTATAGTTTCTGCCTACCCCCATGGGAAGAAGGCGTGAGTTTATGTATGTATGAGTGTATAGAATTTAGAGTAATCAGTAGATTATTATGATCCTAATCGCTTAACTTGTATCAGCATGTGCTCTTCAAAACGCATCGTATGAGCCCACATACAAGGTAGATGCCGTACACTGTTGAGGAGTTCTTCAGTGGGTATCCAGCAGGATACTGGTGATGCCTCCGTATCCAGCAGGATACTGGTGATGCCTCCGTATCCAGCAGGATACTGGTGATGCCTCCATATCAGGTCAAGGTTATCATACTGGTACATATGCGTGATATGACACGCAATTTTCCGGTTTTATTTATATAGAAGATAGATAGGTAAATAGTGGTACACTCCGTTCGTTGATGGAAGAAAGAACGCAAATAGTTTAACATAAAGGTATACTTGATGCAAGGAAACGTACCTGAAGCCACTTAATCCTGGTGATATTCTCGTCGGTGACGGTGAGCGCTCTCCTCTCGCCCAACTTGTAAGACTCGTCATAGTACATGTACTCAGTGAACGTCAACCCACTGGAAGTGTACTGCTGAGTAAAGTATATTGATATCGTCCCATTCACTATGTCGTGTTCTATTATCCATTTACACTTTATCGGGACGGGGAAAGGGTTGGGGAAGTTTGGTGTCGTTATCGTGCCCACGGGAGCCTTTAAGTGTCCGCCGCAGGTTTGTGGTCCCTGGTGCTCCCTGTCGCGCTGGTGCGCGTGCACGTGCTCTGCGGCGATGCTGAGGAGAGTGATGCTGAGCAGGCGCCGCATCACGAGCCTGCAACAAAATATACTGTAGTTAATATTGTATCCTTATTTAGAAATGATCATTACGGTAAAATCAAATCTCATAAAGAATTATTATCCCAGTCTTGGAACTAAACATTGATGACATTGTTCGACCACTGACCAATCTTCTATTGTAAATTAAAACTTTAGAACGATCTCTAAGTTTATTTGGGATTGCAAGTTTCTGAAGGTTTTCAATTAAAAGCAATCATTACTTTTGTGGAAAAAAGGGAAAATAACAGACTTAAATGAAATCATTAATTACATGTCTCTTGCGGTACTTTAACTGTCCACTCCGGGAGTTATGTGCGCCTCATTTGTCTTTTTAAAATCCTTTAATCCAATTCATCGACCCTCGTCATTACTCTAAGGTGTTAAGTTTTAAAAGTGGATTCCAGTGCGTCTTTTTATAGTAGGTATACACTTTAAGTGAGCTCCAACGTACAAGATTATAAAGAGATCAAATGAACACGGAACTCTGAACCACGTCACTACGCCAAATTTGGCGACGTGACGTGGTTCAGAGTTCCGTGGAGCGACTAGCTTGACTAAAAAAGTAACAGTACAAGTTTTATTAGAGTTTTTCCTTACCTTCATAACTTTATTATTCCTTGGACAATATTGTGTTAGGGATTCGTTCTAAAATGGTTCCCTTTCGAGATATTGCGCCTTGTGTCGTTTTTCGAGACTTGCCAAATTGAATCAAAATATTCTAATGGCTTTGTTTTGGCGGCGGTTTTTTAAAACTAGCTGGTTAGTTACTTGTTTGCATTCAGAAGTACCATAATAAAGTGGACTAATAATATTCTTACTAATCCTACCTTTCCTATCCTAACTATTATTTTATTTATGCCAAAGTGAGCTTGTTTATTTGTTTGGTTGTTACGCGTTAACGCTAAAACGGCTGACTGGATATGGAAGGAAAGTGGCACTTGGGCAAATCATGACCTGGATTGGGAAATAGGATACTTTGTAACCCGATATGCACACGGGATCAAAACTTATGCGGGCGAAACCGCGAGGCGCAGTTAGTAAACAATAATATCTCGTCACTTTTCTACAAACGCCTTCATATATATTACAAGAACGAAAATCCACTTAGCTACATATTATAACCTATGTATAATTTGTACAGAGTAGGATACGAATGTGCGGAGAGGTATATAAGTGCGCAGTCTCAGAGACACGTCCGTGATACATTGCAGTGTTACATTGACTGCAATGACTGCTGGTGGCGAACGTGAAATATTTTCAACTAGTGTGAGCTATTTTTTGATGGTATGTTACAGGAATTTTGATAGTATCCGAGCTGACACAGTTTCGTTTCTTGTTTGTTTTCTGGATCACCATCATTTTTGGCAAGTCTTCTCGTCGCCTATCCCGCAATGTTTGAAGACTAAGGTCTTTAACCAGTGCGTCCTGCCTGTCATGACATACGGTGCCGAAACGTGGACACTGACAGTCGGGCTGGTCCACAAATTCAAGGTCGCCCAGCGCGCTATGGAGCGGGCTATGCTTGGAGTCTCTTTGAAGGATAAAATCAGGAATGGAATTATTCGGAAAAGAACCGGAGTTACCGACATAGCTTGCAGAGTAAGCAAACTGAAGTGGCAGTGGGCCGGCCATGTTTGTCGAAGGACCGATGGCCGATGGAGCAGACGAGTCCTGGAGTGGAGACCGCGTATCGGCAAGCGTAGTGTGGGACGCCCCCCAGCTAGATGGACCGACGACCTTAAGAAGATGGCTGGGTCAGACTGGATGCGGAATGCGGAGGACAGGGTGTTGTGGTGCAGCCTGGGAGAGGCCTATGTCCAGCACTGGACTGCGATAGGCTGAGTTGATTGATCATTTTTGGCAATCTCAAAAACAAACTTCTTATTTATCTTATTTTTTCATGTGACTGTGAACGAAACAAGTAAAGATAAGACCAAATCAAGTACCTTCCTACCTACGAGGATAAAAGAAATAAGACTAAAAAAATGTAGGAAAACGAAACAAAAGAACACCTAAAATCTCGAAAGACAGGTTTATGGTAGTAGTATTATGCAGACCCTTTCGTTATTAGGGTTCTATGTATTTTATCAACATTCAGAAACAGTCTCTGAGATGTAGGTACAGACGCTTACAGTGGCAGTTTGATGCTGAAACTAGAGCACATTAGTCTCAGCGACGTTACCCGAATAAACTTGAACTGTTCAAGTTAACGGAACAGAAAATCTGTTTGGAGGATAGAACACATTTTTTGTGGGAAAATCCGCAGTTGAAGTTTTGTTTGTGCTCAAAAGCAGCTCTAAAGTTAAATATTATAACTTGTTCCCAGGAACTAGTTATAATAATATAGTTTTTTATGTGTAACATCTTTCCTCTCGCTTTCTGTGGGAGTGAATTCGTGAAAAGGGACGGAAGTGTGTAACAGGAAGTGACAGCTTGAGCATAGAATATATAAGTACTTTTTAATAGCATGGACTTAGTGTACTAATGGAATTAATAACTACTATATAGATTGTAAGTAGAGGGGCACGAATTTCGACCAGTTGGGTTGGGAACACTACATAACATACATAATCAGCCTATTATGTTCCCACTGCTGGGACACAGGCCTCCTCTCTGTGAGAGGGAGTGGGCCGTAATCCACCACGCGGGCCCAGTGCGGGTTGATAGTAATGAATAATTATTCGAATAAATATTTCATTATTTAGCTTTTTTTAATTTTGAGGTTAATTTCTGTCGCTGCTCAGTTGTTTATTACCAAGGTGAGATGTCAGATGTTACAAATCATAGGCGACTACTGTAAGGTTCGCTCTTTTTAACCGACTTCTAAAAAAGGAGGTTACTCAATTCGAGCAAATAATTGTTTTTTTTATGTTTGTTCGCGCCTAACTTCGTCGTTTTTTATTATTTTGTTATTTCTACTGCGGGATTTATGCAGGTGTGAGCACTTAATTTCTTGTATTTCAGGATTTTTTGCGAGATTATTGCTTAATAAAGCTACTATAAAATGTTCAGTACAACCTACTTGAACAAAATTATTTGATTATTGCTGGCCACTTTGTCTGTGATCTAAACTAGTTTTAATTTTTCTTGATGTTCTATTTTGTTCCTTTTTGAAGGAGTACATTGTGTTCATTGTGCTGCATTTACTAATATTGAATTTGCTATTTATATTTCCAACATATTACCTATGTTGAATGTTAATAAGCTTTGTTTTGAAAGATACAATATTTTTAGGTATTTAGGTTATTAATTCTCTTTGAGAACGAATTATAATTCTTAGAGAGACATTTTCCTCACTCAGACTTGGATCCAAATTGTATAAGTACGCGTCAAACTTTATGGCAGCTCTGAAGTAGCACCCCTCACCCTCGCTGACATGTGTTTTTGTTACAGCGCAGTGACTCGCCTCATGTCCGAACCGTCATAAAGTTCGAATCGGCCTGTACCCGAGCTTTCAAGATACACGTTTACCGCGGAAAGTCATGGCGGGTCGCAATAAATAAGGTGTCTTCATAAACATTGCACGCATAATGTGTGAAAAAGCTGTGAGAGATGAAAGAGCACTACTTTAGGAGCATGAATATGAATTACAATGAATAAAGAGCATTGGTGGTAATTGTGCTTTATCATTTAAATACTAAAATATGTGTTTGGAAGTTTAGATAATATTATGTTTCCAATCTGCATCATGCACATAAGTGACATACATAAGTGAACCAGTTAAGCAAATAATTATAAGCTTAATTCGTTAGCACTACGCGACAAGCACCGCTCAGGTTTCATCTCACGCACGTCACGAACACGCGCGTAAAGAAACATAAACATGAGGATGTGTATTACGTAGATACATTTGGTTCTACACTACATTAACAAGAACAGACTACAGAACACATCACATACATACAGTCAAGGAGTTAAGATGATATACAAGGTAAACCAAGGTTCCCATTTCTTCCCGTGGGTGTCGTAAAAGGCGACTCAAGGACTTACTAGAGAATGGGCAGCAGCGTTGTCTATGCATTTTTAAAACCATACTGCGATTGCCAACCCGTCTGCCAAGCGTGGCGATTATGGCAAATCCCCTCCGTTTTGGGAGAGGCCTATATCCAGCAGTGGACGTCTTTCGGCTGAAATGATGATGATGTAAACAGTACTACAATCTGTAAGGAAATAAAAGCATACCAGCGCTGCGGTATTTGTTTTTTAAATATCGCAGCATTATACTGAGATAGGAGGCTTTTTGGCGTCTCACAAGTCTTGATTGTTATTTATTTTGTAGGTATTTTGTTAGTTTTAAATGCTCTTTTTTTAGTTTTTGTATTTCTTGTGCGTGTCCCAAATAAAATATTTTTCTTCTTCTTCTTAACTACCTATAGGTACTTGGAATCGTTTTTGACATAAGAATAGGAAGACTGCTGATAAAGTTGCACAGGATTAGATATTTGTGGAGGCGGAATCTTCGCATTTTGTTGTATAGTTTGTTATAATCTCGGTACCTGGATGTAGACATGAGCTAGTTCTCATACGGTGGATGTTTCTAATTAGATAAGTCAATTGTGTTGATACCAAATTAGAATTGATAATATTTTACAAGGCAAAATTGTGCTATTCCATTTTTAATTTGTTAGATTATTTCATAGCAATTCCAACGACTTAGTTTTATATACAGCTCCCATACGAAACTTTAGAGTTATCGTCATTTTAATCACAAGTGCCGATCCGCGCGGCTATGGCCGCGAAGTGGCGCCACAGATGCGTCACATCCGCGAAAAATAAAAGGATATACGTACCGTCAGGATAATATCAATTGAAGATTTTTACATAGAAAAAACAAAATCAAATTACGTGCCTTATTAGTTACTAGCTGCGCCCCGCGGTTTCACCCACATAAGTCTCGACTCCGTGGGAATATCGGAATAAATAGTATTGCATGTCCTTTTTTTTTTTTTTTGGGTCATCAAATAACTTCTCCCGCTCTGGGCGGAGCGAGAGGGAGTGTCAGACTTTTACTGACTAAAACCCACCGTGTTCCTTCAAATGCCTGTATGCCAGAGCCAAGATATCCCTTTCGGACAGACTCGTAACCCTGGCAGGCATTGGCCCTTTCGGACCCCGTCAATTGGTGCTGACGTCTCTTTGAGGCGCGCGTGGAATACAACGCGCTGTCGACCCGGGCCTGGTCCTTATCGGACGGCGAGCTACCCATCGCTCACCGTCCGCAAGCCCGCGCCCACGGTGGCCGGGAATCGGCCTGCGATTCCCGACGCCCAGGGCGTCTCCTGCGGCGACTAAGGGCGGAAGGGTGGGCACCCTGCCTCACCCTCATGCGTTCCGCCTCCTCCTTCGCGAGCATTACTGTTTCGCAGAAGGAGGTGACGGCCTCCCATGCACTCTCGCTCCGAACCATGGCCTGAACCAGGGCCGGACGCGAGAGATCGTCGCCGATCGCCGATCGCCTCCGTGAGGACACGGCGGTGCTCCGCCCAAGCAGGGCAGACCTCCACCGTATGCTCCACCGTGTCCTCCGGGCGATCCACACAGTGGTGACACCCGGGCGATTCCTCCCGCTTTATCCTGAACAGGAACCTCCCGAAACAACCGTGTCCGGTGAGGACCTGCGTCAGGCGGAAGGTGAAGACGCCGTGGCGCCTCTCTAGCCACTCCTCAAAGAGGGGACTTACCGGCGCAATTGTGGCGTGCCCAGCACTGGGTTGCGACAATCGCACTTTCCATGTCGCCATGAGATCCTGCCGGAGCTCCGTCCGCTGTGCCACGATTTCTTGCGGCAGCGGAGTTACACCCCGGCGTTTCGCCTCTTTACACCCCGGCGTTTCGCCTCTCCCCGGCGTTTCGCCTCTAGTATTGTATGTCCTAACCCAGGCATATTTTCATCCAAATCCGTAAATCAGTCGCTTTAGCGTGAAGGCGCAACAAACAAATAAACAAAAAACTCACTTTCTCATTTAGAACACCAGTTAGGTTACTCAAAGAAGTTTGACGATACTAAATGAATATAATCAAAACACATTTCATCAGTTATCAGAAAGAAATTCATTAATTTCTTCAAAATGTATTAAGGTTAATTCAATGCGTCCCCGAAATCAATCCTGCCAAGTTGATTTTAGGAAATTCTGCCGCTTGAATAAGTAGGTACGTGTGCGTAGTTATTTTCGCTCTTCTGGATTTTTCGGCACGAGAAATATTATGCAAAAATCTTCAATATTTATAACGCCGCCTGCTTCCTTTTATAACTCGATAATATTAACGAAGCCAGAGTTAATATTATGATTAGATGTTTTGAATCGTGACCTTCTATGAATATTCCAAAAGAATTTGTTATTAGGTTCTTACTAAAGAATTTTAAAAGTAAAAGCAATGACTTTGGTTCTTCGTTGTTATTTGCCAAGGTTATCGAAGTTTTATTATTTTATGAAAACAATTTTGTTATAAGCTATTTCTTATCAATATTCACTCTTGATAGAGAAAGGAGTTAGTTTTACAGAAAGGTATGCCATTTAGATAATTAATAAAGACCAAAATGATTTGATTGACGTTTCTCATATGATAAAAACCTCACTGATGGACCCTAACTGGCACATGAGACAGATCTATAGATCTAGGTGAATATCATCGGCACAAAGGGTGCGATCACACCCTTTGTGCCGATTATATTCTCATATTTATGTAAGTTCCGCGAGATACCCGGCGGCGACGGGAAGTGATCCGTTCGTGTGACGTCACACAGCAGTATTTATTCGTAACCGACGCGACGCACGTCACATGGCTGTTTACGAAGAGGTGAACTGAGGAGGGATGGAACAAGAAATATAACATACGGAAATTATTTGAATATTAATAGTTTGTTTCAATGGAACACAAGAGTTATAAAAATATTTTGTGATAGGTATTTGTTTTTAAAAATGAAAACAAGATAGGTAAATCACTACTACACTCTTTTTAGGATCAAATATACTTTTTTGATAGAAACTGAAGGAAACCAATCATGTAAGACACGCCTAGTTCATTTACAGAGCTTCGTTGCCTTTAAAATACAAACCTTAACGAGAATGCTATAAGACTTCAAAGTGACAAAGGATACACTCGCATAGTTATTTTCCTTGCAGAGGGAAATGTAAAATTCCAACGACTTGCAAAGCTCTCACGTGAGCAACATGTTGCCATATCTAACACTTTCACGCGTCCTTGTTCATATCATCTGCAGTAAGAATGTGAGTGACTATGTAAATGTGACGCGAATCAACTATGTAAATACCCGCGGCGGGGGAGGGGGGCACTTAACTGTGACGTCATCCGCAGTTTATGTGTTACCTCATATTTATAAGTGACAGACTCATTAGTTGTATTGTTTAGCGAATGGAATTGAATGGAATAGAACAGAATAATATTTATTTGCATAAAAATATGGTAAAATACAAAAAATAACAAGAGCATACATGTTTTTGCTTAACAGTGATAAGCGTACAAATTTTCTCAAGCATATTTAACATTTATTGTCAAAGAAGTCTTTGAAATTCAAAAACAAAAAACCTATAAAAATGGCAAAAAAACACGTTTATTGTATGGGAGCCCCCCTTAAATATTTGTTTTATTTTAATTTAATTATTTAATTTTAAAGTCAATATAATTATATCTACATATTCTGTGAATTATGTCAAGCGTCTACCTGTTGCCGTTATCAATATAGAGCAAAAACGAGCAAAACGTTTGTTGTATGGGAGCCCCCTTAAATATTTAATTTATTCTATTTTTTTGTATTTGTTGATATAGCGGCAACAGAAATACATCATCTGTGAAAATTTCACTTGTCTAACTATATCGGTTCATGAGATACAGCCTGGTGACAGACGGACAGTCGGACAGACAGACAGACAGACTGCGGAGCCTTAGTAATAGGGTTCCCGTTTTACCCTTTTGGTACGGAACCCTAAAAACTATGGCTACACAACCATTCATGCAATTTATTTTTGAATAATCTCATATTTTTTCTCATTTTAAGTTAGTAGGTACTAAATAAGGTTAATCTTGCAATTTTTTTTTCTGGGTTCCGTTATCAATACTGAACCTACCCCTAAGCTATGGCACGCAGTTACTTTAACACCCTGTATACAAGTGACTTGGCTAGCATTAGGTGTGACATGGCTATTGCATTAGGTTAAGACCTGTAATGGCAGCTTTGTTCAAGAAAAAGAGGTTGAGATGACCATTATGATTTTTAGGGTTCCGTACCCAAAGGGTAAAACGGGAACCCTATAACTAAGGCTCCGCCGTCTGTCTGTCTGTCTGTCTGTCCGTCTGTCCGTCTGTCACCAGGCTGTATCTCATGAACCGATATAGTTAGACAAGTGAAATTTTCACAGATGATGTACTTCTGTTGCTGCTATAACAAAAAATCCAAAAAAAAAGAATAAAATAAATATTTAAGGGGCTCCCATACAACAAACTTGATTTTTTTGCTCGTTTTTAATCTATATTTATAACGGCAACAGGTAGATGCTTGAAATATTCACAGAATATTTAGTTGTATATTCACTTTAAAAATAAATATTTAAATTAAAATAAAACAAATATTTAAGGGGGGCTCCAATACAACAAACGTGATTTTGTTGCCATTTTTTATAGATAATGGTACGGAAACCTTCGTGCGCGAGTCCGACTCGCACTTGGCCGGTTTTATTTTATATTATTATTATTATAATTTATACTAGCTGTACCCGCGCGGTTTCACTCCCGTGTTTCATACGTTGGTGTTTATGACATTTATAATGTTCCAAGCGAACAGACCAATAGTGCACTTCGGAACTTGCGCATTTAGTTTTCAACCCGTTGGGGTGCGAATTTAAGAAAATCCTTTCTTAGTGCGCGCCTGCACCTCATAGAGAGTGCTTGTGCCAAATTTTAGACCTCACGGCCTAGTAGTTTTCGAGATTTTGTGATGAGTGGTCAGTGACTGGACTTCTCTTTTATATAATTAGACTAGCTGACCCGTGCCCATTTCGTTGGGCGGTAAACATTTTACCGTCTTTTCATTTTTCGGATTATATTATGGCCTTATGTTATGACACTCACAAAATAATAACGTGGCTTTCAATGGGTAAAAGATTTTTCAAAATCGGTTCAGTAGATCCAGAGATTACCCCTACAACCTCACAAACTATAAAATATTAATATAAGTAGATGAAGCAACGGTTTAGCAATATCCTTAAAAAAAAATGACTCGCATTCCGTTTGCTCACTATAGGCAAGCGACTTCTCGACAAAATCAATAGCAGTGAATTGGGACTGGGATTGTGAATTCAACTGCACATTTACCGCTGAGTCGGTGACGGTCGGTAATTCTTCAATTTTGCCGGCGTGAGGGGTCAAAAGATATTTTTAGAGTTCCGTACCCAAAGGGTAAATCGGGAACCCTATTACTAAGGCTCCACCGTTTGTCCGTCTGTCACCAGGCTGTATCTCATGAACCGTGATAGTTAGACAGTTGACATTTTCACAGATAATGTATTTCTGTTGCCGGTATAACAACTAATACTAAAAAACAGAATAAAAAAAATATTTAAGGGGGCTCCCATACAACAAACGTGATTTTTTTTGCTTGTTTTTGCTAGATATTGATAACGGCAACAGGTAGACGCTTGAAATATTCACAGAATATTAAGTTATATATTCATCTTAAAAATAAATAATTAAATTAAAATAAACCGAATATTTAAGGGGGGCTCCCATACAACATATGTGATTTTTTTGCCATTTTTATAGATAATGGTACGGAACCCTTCGTGGGCGAGTCCGACTCGCACTTGGCCGGTTTTTTTATTATTTAAATTAGCCAACGGAATTAAAACATCAAAATGACCTTCAATAAAGTTTCCTGAGAATCGGATTATTTTGACTCCCTGCCGTGCTTCCCCAAAAGCAGCAATAAAAATACCATCCTGAAACACCTGGAACTCAAATGAGAATAGTTCTGCCGCTGCCATTTTTTTTTTTGGGTGGTAAATTATCAAATAACTTCTCCCGCTCTGGCCGGAGCGGGGAGGGCGTGTCAGACTGTTACTGACTAAAACCCACCCATGTTCCTTCAAATGCCTGTGTGCCAGGGCCACGATATCCCTTTCGGACAGGCTCATAACCCTGGCAGGCATTGGCCCTTTCGGACCCCGTCAGTTGGTGCTAACATCCATTTGAAATGGGAATAGTTCTCCCGCCTTTTTCCAACCTTTACAACACCAGCCTAAACCAAAGATACTAAGCAATAAAATTAAAATACGAACGTAGGTATTCAAGGACACTTTTTCTAGTAAGAACGACTAATACTAAAAACTATTATAGTAATACCACAATGTGAAATACCTACACAATAAGTAATTCGCAAAGAAATAGAAATAACAAAATTCCAACCAGGTAAATACACATTTATTATCCTCCAATTTAAAATTAGGAAGCGAAACAAACCAAAACGAAAACCAAACAACGACGATGATAAATATTTCAAAGCAAATTAGTAGTAAGTAATAACAAAATATCGCAGAACAGAAATTTCGGTAACTATAGCTTGAACGTGTATCGCTTAGGTTTGTATTCTGTGATTGATACATGACTTCGTTTTTTTAAGTTTTCCCCTTGGCATTCTCGACTTTAATGCTATAAATGCAACGTTCAAATTACCTGAATACCAATTAGAACCTCATTTCATTATCTTTTAGCAGATGCCTGCATATTGAAAAATACTGGCCACCTAGAACTGGCATAAAAACTTTAGAACGTTATCACGCCTGCACTGAAACATACTGGCCACCTAGAAAAAAAACTAAATATAAACCTCAAGAAATTCCAAAACTCCTTATTTCAATGTAAAATATGCATTAACGCGTTGTCTTAAAATTCAATTTAGATCTTTATCGGCCTCCGAATTTTAATTTCAATGTAATGTATGCAATAACTCGTTGCCGTAAGATTCAATTTGGATCTTAACTGCATTAGGTACATTTTTCATACAAACATTAAAAACCCTTAAGCGCCGAATTTCGTAAAATCCTTTCTTAGTGAGCACCTAGAAGTCGAAAGGAACAATCAGGCCAACATTCATGTCTCTAACTTTAAAAACATAGGAGTTTCATACAAACTTTGACACCCCTTTTCAACCGCTTAAGGTGCGAATTTATAAAAATCCTTTCTTAGTGCGCGCCTGCACCCCATAGAGAGTGCTTGTGCCAAATTTTAGACCTCACGGCTCAGTAGTTTCTGAGATTTCGTGATGAGTGGTCAGTGAGTGGACTTCTCTTTTATATATATAGATAACACTGGCTGCTATTTTAATGGAAAAGCACATCCTTGCACTATGTAAATAGCGTTGTATATATAAACTAACTTTTGTGTGTCATTGAAAACGCCCATTACGAGCGTTCTGGATGTGTGGCAACATTGTTGGATTTTCATAGTTGCAATGTTTTATCGCTTCTAAAGCAATATTTACTTCAGCTAAGCCCAATCCACGTAACTAGTTTCACGACATTTAGGAACGCGTCCCACAAATACCCAAAAACCTTATCTCAAACTTTGATTTGCAATTATATTAATTATATAATTATATCCCGACAAAATAGCCAACAAATTAATTTACATTAATTTACACATATATAATAACTCGCCTAGTCATTAAACACAAGAACAATAAAACAAGTAACTCAACAGGAGTTTATTCAAATAAATTGTTGTTTTATAGAAGGAAAAGAAGAGCTATTATATTCGTATGTAGTCGGATACAGAAGTTTAAGAAACTTAGTTCGGATACCAAGAAAAACACAGGGCAGAAAAGTACTTAACTAGGTAGGTTTTTATGACTAAAAAGAAATACGTACCAGTTAGAAATAAAACAACATACATAACATCACGCCTGTAATCTCAAAGGATTAGGCAGAGGTGTACCTATTCACCCACGTTTCGCCAGTTATGTTGAAGTTTCATGAAATAGGGGGGCGAGCCTAATGCCATCAATCGGGTACACATGCAGACTTCGGGCTGCTACTGAGAAATTCCTAATAGAAAAACACTTAGCCCGACCTGGGAATCAAACCCAGGACCCCATGCTCAGCAATAGCGCTTGCGACCATTAGACCAACGAGGCAGTAAGGAATAAAGACTTCGAAGTTTTTAAAGTTCGATATAATAGACACCAACAATCATAAAAACAGTGTTGATAAGATTATTAACTGAAAGCCATCTGATATGAGCAACAAATTCATAAAAAACGCAAAATATAAACTTAAAAAAAAAAAATATATATATATATATATAAACTGCTCCATTTATTTCTATGTTTCATATAAAATTAAGCTAACGTCAGAACAGCAAAATACTTTTAAAATACGACTGACGTTTCGAAGCTAAAAGATTTCTCCGGTATTTGTTGAAGCTGTTTCCTGCATTTATTGAAATTCTGACGTGCATTGTGAATTTTACAAGTAAAATGGAAATGACAGGGTCTGTCAAAAAAGCTATGAATTCTAAGAAAATCGTAAATACTCGTATCTCTGAAAATCGTACATTGTTAGTAGTATTGTAGTATCACTGTAAATACTGAATTTGGGAAAGGTCTAACACTCGAAAATGATCAGGCGAGATAAAAGTATAGAGAAGGTAAACATTTTAGAAAACAAATCAAGCTGATTGTTGCGCGAGTAAATACGTTTTTGTTCTACACTGAGCTTTGTTTCCTTTCGTCTCTCACTACACACGACTGCTAAAGGGTCAGTCTCGAGGGACTGACGTACGTTTGTTAACTCAATGTTCGAGTTCTCGAAGGTAAACGTTTGTTCACCAACACACAACGTATTGATGGTGCTTCATGGTGAGGTTTTCAATTCTGTGGGGAAGATGAAAGGAAGTATATTTGCCTACATGTAGCCTTTAGTGACTGCTTATACCTATTTTTTGTCTGAAACGAAACTTGAGTCACTTATTAGATAGTCATTTTGGGAAAATTTGCTGATAACGATTTCATACCACGTTCAAAAGTGTTCGAGACGTCAAACGTCGTATTCATTCATAGTGATTGCGAAATATGGTTATTCTATAAAACAATTTCGCTCGCGTTGTTATACAGAAAAATACACAAATATACAAATAAATAAAGCATAATAACACAACAAATAGCTCAATAACGTACTGCTCAGACAAACAAAATTGATTACGCAACCCATTTTTCCTTAACTAATAAAAATATACGATTCCCCTCGGATTCTTTTTTTAACCTAAATTGAGATTATGAGCAACTTGAATCAAAACGATGTTATGGAAAAAAATGTTATAGAATTGATGTTTAGAACCTTTGGTATATTTGGTATATTTGGTACAATAAGTTACTTAAATAAAAAATAAAAAAATTAAATGAGAAATTATGGAGTAAGTCTTTATCACCCGATTATAAGTGGGTAAATAACGTAATTTACCGTCTTATAATCCTAACAAAAAATTGTAAAATAAAAAAACCCGACTGCGTGTAAAGTGAACTTTAAAAAGACTATAAACAATCTCATGCAATCGAAGTCAGCTCCAACTGCATGAGATTGTTTATAGTATGTATTAAGTTATATAAATCACTAGCTTTTGCCCGCGGCTTCACTCGCGTTAATTTAGAATTTGACAATCATTTCGGGTTGTACTCTTCTTTTTGAAATTTAAAGTGAAATTTAATATTTATTACATCCCATAACATAACTCAATATGATTCGAGAGACACGTGGCGCCATCTATTATCATAAGAACGTTATTGTTGTTTTCCTCGGGAACAGTACTTATTTTCGGGATGAAAGGTACCCCCTATGTCAAAATTTTAGAATGATCGGTTCAGTGGTTTAGGCGTGAAAAGGTAACAAACAAACAAACTTTCTCATTTATAATAGATATGTATTAGTTAGGATGTTTCCATCTTTTTAAAGTTCCCCTTTTACGGAGTCGGGTTCTTTTTATACGAAGGTATATTTTATCGCATTATTATCGCTATGGGTGAAAGCATTCGTCCGGAACATAATATAGTAATGTGATGTTAAAGCACAACCCCAGCTACAGGACGTAAGTCGCAAAATTTTTGCATCCGGGAAGTCCCTGAGACGATTGCGGAACTTTCTTCCGACTGCCACTAAAACTGCGCTTGCACAATCCCTTTTACTACCCATCCTTGACTACGCTGATGTCAGTTATCTCGATCTCACTGAGGCACAACTGGATAAACTTGAGCGACTTCAAAACTTTTGCATAAGATTTATATTTGGCATGCGCAAATATGATCACATTTCCGAATTCCGTACAAAGCTCAAGTGGTTACCCATACGTCTTCGCCGGAATTCTCATGTATTATTTCAGCTCTACAGTATTCTGTTCAATCCTACAACCCTCTCTTATCTTAAAGAACGTTTCAAGTTCCTTCATGACACACATAATAGATATCTGAGGTCATCGGAAAACTTGAGACTAGAGATGCCGATGCATTCCACTAGCTTTTATGACAAGTCTTTTACAGTTCAAGCAGTGCGGTTATGGAATGCCTTGCCCGTGTCGGTAAGGCGTGCTCAATCTTTGTCCAGTTTTAAGATTCAGGTAAAAAAACACTTCCTCTTTCCTTAAACATCATCATTACATAATACAGTTCCCTGCTCTTGTTTCATGTGTATTATTGTATATATGTATATATTTATTAGATAAGTGTATGTTTTGTGTATGTGTGTATTTATTGTATATGTTAATGGTACACCACTGACTACCTGCAGTATTGTCACTCCTGCTCCCTTTAATCCATCCAAAGGTTGTCTGTAAAAGATCGCTTTTAGCGATAAGACCGCCCATTGTGTCACCCTATGTAAAATTTAAACATTTATATCTGTAACTTTTATGGTGTACATAATAAAGAGTATTCTATTCTAACCTACACTCAAGAGCACGTACAAGTCGCTTATAAAACTTTATAACCAAAAGTCTTCAGCTCAGGTCAGAATCAAAAGAACATCAACCTGCGGGATATTCACTAAGTATAATAATAATAGTTTATTGTCACAAAGAAACATAACATTAGCATACACTGATTAACAAGATGCTAACTACGCTGCAGAAGTGTGTATACAGATATTGTGAGCGCCTCTTAAACTAGGATAACCTGTATCTTAACAGACAGTGTTCAGCTGTGAGGTTACTTAAAAATAAGGATTATACAACTGCGGACTGTGCCAACATATTGTTAGTGTTAACAGTCAGATATTTTACTTTTAACTTTTAAACATATTATATTCCAAGACAAAGGATTTTTTTTTTATAAAAAATAACGATTAAATACCTATGTAATATGAATGGGTGAATGTGTGTGGGGATGTATTTATGATGTATGCGTGGTGAGTTTTTGTATATAAGTGAAGAAATATAAGTGCAAAAAAATGCAATATTAGGCAATGTATTTGAGTAGTGATTCAGTTTGTGCAAAGTCCTGTTCAAGTAGTCATTCCATAACCTTAGATTTTAACTTAAATTTATTGCAATCGAGTATATTTAGTTCTTTACGAATTTTTTTGTAGATAAATGTACTTAAAGTCAAGTATTAGTGTTTGGCAAAAGCTGTTTTGTGTGGTGTACCTATATTAGTTCGCGTATTGTGTTCAGACGGAGGGACACTGGAGTGTCTTCTGAGAACGGATTGCAACACGAAGAGCTGACGAACTGTACCTAAGTACCTTACAATCTCAGTAGAGTTGAGTTGTTGGATAGCGATAAGGTTTTCGTAGCATCACTTTCAGTATGGCTCTCTGGGCTCTCTCCACTCTAAGAGTATCAAAAAGACTTGTAGGTTAATCATTTACTGCAGTTCTACTTACAAATCGTGAACTGAAAGGTTCACTGGTAGAAAATGCCTATGGCATAAGTCCGCCTCTGTACATTTGTGTGCTTAAAGTATTAAATAAATAAATAAAATCGTCTATTGGCACTTCAGTCACCTCAGTTCGCGCATCAATATTAATTTAGTTACTCTTTTTAACGAATTCTTCACATTCTTTGCCTTGACTTGTTTCAGGCATTCTTTAAAAAAATACGTAAGTAGTCTATTCTATATCGGTAATGAGTTGCTTGGTCCAGCTAGCTAGTATCAATGACATGTAATAATTTAAACTCCATTTGGAACAAGATTAGACATTTCAATAAACCTTTTTTACAATCCGTTCAACCGATTTTGACTTATATTGCGTTGGTGGCATGACAAATGGCAGCTGTAGTAAACAGTTGGTATTGTAACTACGTTTTTGCTTTTAGAATAAGAAGAAGACTAAGACGAATAGAAGTCAAAATCGGTTGAACGGACTGTAAAAAAGGTTTATTTCAATTTCTAATCTTATTTCAAATCGGGTCTATGTGAGGCTTAAGATGGAATGGCTCCGAGCTTTCTGGAACGTGGAAGTCCGCTATGTTGACTGCTGTTGATGTGTGTGAGACATGAGGCCAAATCTAATAAAAAAATGTATGACTTAAATAAGGGTTGCCAGACAAATATCATTTTAATGATAAAACAAAGCGTTGTAAGTCCGAAAGCATCCTCAACGCGACTCTCAAATAGAATTGCATAAGATTAAATTGCTAACCAGTTGAACAGTCGCGTCAAAATCTAAATCTAATCCAATAATGAACCGTAACTGGTGCTGCATATTAATGTCTGCAGACACTTGCAACACCCGCTGCATGTGGCGCCGATGTAAGGGACTGACGCGAGACTGTGAGTTTCATTAAATTGAATCAGACATTTAGTTGAGACGGGTACGGGTAGTGGTTTTAATTTCACTGGGTTCAAGATGTTTTAGCATTACCACGTTATCACGTAATTTTAAGTGCCTCAAAAGTTGTACCAATATTACTGGATACAATAGGTACACACGGCTACACATCAAGATATACTTCTCCAGTTTAAGCTGACCTCGTATTGTATAGGATTTCCGTACAACAAGAGGTCAGCGTATACTGGAATTGTATAGCTTGATCTGTAGCCGTGTGTACACGAATTAACAAGGCTTTAACTAATTAACACGAAAGCGCATGAAACCCCAGTGGTTCCAATATTCACGGAGTAATTACCAATTACGAAGCACAGCGAAACCGAAAGATTAATTAATGAATCGCTGTGATCGCCTCCAATGAGAAACCATATTAATTTTAATTATGAATAGTATAAAATAATGTTGTAATTTAATTCATTATGTTATCATTTATCACTGTTGGTGCACCTACTTACAAGCGCTGTGACTATAATTACGAGCTTAACCAGAAAATAGGATTATTATACCTATTTACAATTTTATTACGATTGTAATAATTTTCGATAAAAATCTCTTATTCATTTAATACTGGTTTATTTAAACAGAAAAGGCCATGACAGCATACATATTCCTTTAAAAAGGCTCTAAAAAGTAAATAGTTCCTGTGTGCCAAAGTCTGCAACGACCACTTTTGGACAATTTATTAGAAAAATGCATTAACACTAAACATTATTCTAACGTACTCAAGCGAAAATTATTTATCAAAATTAAACTCAATCAAGAATACATAATACATACCTACACTCACGCCTTCTTCCCATGGGGGTTGGCAGAAACTACAGAACGCCACCTACTAAGATCCTTACCAACTCCTGTTTCTTCGTTTACGTTAATACATCTAATCATACACGCACGCCTATTGCGAGTACTACGCACCTGACTTTATCGAAGAAGATCAAGAACTTAGATTACGTAAGTTTTTAATTATATACTCTGAACATGCTACCACTTAAACGGTATTTCCCTTGATGTTGGTAATCCTTGTGGATAACGAACACTGTGAAGTTATTAAAATTGTGGTGAGAGCTAATCTTGCGTGCTCAGCCTTTTTGATTTATCTCGGTTATCTCGACGAACACCGAACATATTGTTCAAGAGGACGCTGAGCAGTGAGGTTTAGTTATATACTGAGGTTTAGTTATATGCTTTCTCCGAAAGAAAGCAATGTTAGTAAATTAAATTCATGTTACAAGCTGCTATTTATGCCAGATTCGAAGTTTTGTTTAAGTACCGGTAGTGTTACTATATGCGAGGAATGTGTAAGATTGAAGTTGAAAGTTACATCAATCTGATTGAAAATGAAAAGACTATAGTTTGAAGCAATTTCGCTTGATCACGTGTAAGTATCTGAAGACAAGATTGATACTGGAATTAACGTTTTCGAGACATTAATTATATTTTGTGAAACTTTGGAACAATATCCACTAAAGGACTACAATAGGTATGTGGCTTTACCAGTTTTTCATAATATCGAAGCACAAGCATTTAATTTGAAATTCACAGAACTTTTCATGTTCAAATTGGATTCCTCTGAACATTATTTATAAAACGCTGTGTCGGTCGGGAACATAACTGAATTATAAATGTAGTCACGAGCTTTTCTACGTGACCACGTGATTGGCACTCCTGCAGTACGTGATACTAAGGTGAGCATTGAACAAAGGGGAACATGATACCTTCTAATAAGCAGCTGCATTTTCGGCCAGACATGTTTGAACTTTTTGCCATTGCTACGCTAAGAAGAAGAATAGTAACTGCTTATAGTAGAACTGATACTTGTATAGGCCGATGTAGGTATTGATGATAGGACATTTCTATAGAGACAGATCTTTCTTTGTCTAAATTTTATTCCAAATGCATAGTTTACCAATAATGCCCTCTGTACTCTATCGTAATAACACGGCAAATTAAGATTTATTAGCAAGGCGTACTTCAATGCGCTATACCATTGATAACAGAAGCACAAAGCCTGCGCCTAATGAACAGGTGTTACTGTAACAAATGTTCACATTCGAACGTTACTCATAGAGGTACGACGCGACGTGATAATTACATTTTTTATTAAAAAAAATACTGTTTCTCTCAAACAGACCACCTACCATCTTACCTCTACCTCTGGTTGACCGGTACAGAATGTACCTTTTTTGAGTGCGAAAAGTTTAAATAAATAAATAATTACGGTGTGAATAGGTACAGTAGTATTGAAAAGATGGTAGGTAATACTTGGTTTTACTTGTTAATTTGTATTGGTTAGCATTAAAGCCAGACTTTTGTAACGTGCTTTAAACATGCATACATAAACTCGCACCTTCTTCCCATGGGGGTAGGCAGAAGCAATTGAACGCCACCTGCTGCGCTCCTTACATACTCCTTTTGCTTCCTTTTCGATCATACATCAGTCTGGTCATACACGTACGCCGGTTGCGCACCTGACCTTTCTAAAGAACTTTACCAATAAGGTAACTATATGTCCTCCTAGGGCGTCCCCTCCCGGGGTTTCCGCTCACTGCCTTGTAAATACCTTTTGTTAGTATTTTCATTCATCTTCTAAACATGATCATATAGTTTGTTTTTTTTTTTTTTTCTTTTTTTTTTTTTTTGTGCTTGTATTGCCTATCAATTTATCATCATAAGTAATATAAATGAAGAATGCCTCGTATCATAGTTATTTCTGAAAATATATGTATTCAAGGATGTAACATGACAATGTATCGTTTAGTCAATTTGATTAGTCAAATATCAATACAACAACAACACGGTACATACAACGATAGTAGTACCTACTTACGACGATTAACAATCGAGCATTACGTAACCGATGATTATGCAAATTAATGGAATAAATCTGACTAAAAGCGGAGAATTGAGAATTTATAGGAAATATATAACGCAATCGGAGCTTGTGGCTAATAATAACAGCCGCACGGGTCGATCCATCAGGTTAAGCTACGCTTGACGGGGTTGGTCCGTGGATGGGTGACCATCTTTACATACCGAGACTCCTCCATGCCCCGGAAAGCACGTTAAGCCGATGGTCTCGGCCGTCAATCGTGGATCTTTGACAGTCGTTAAAGATCGTCAGGAGCCCAAAAAACGCTCCTACAATGGATTTGATTTTCTTTGAACGTAAATTCGATACTTCGCGTGTTCATTTTTCGAAAATAATGACAATATTTCCATGCATGTTTGAGAAAAAATACTTTTTCCCCTAGAGGAAGATATGCTATTTTATGCTATTTTAGCCCCGCTCTGGTACGCTAAAATGACGGACTTTGAGCAAGCGGAGTGAAAACATATTTCATAAACGATAACTTTATTTTTATTACTAAAACATATCAAAATAAAAAAAGGTGTTTATTAAAACTTGTTTAAGTTAATTTTGTCAAAATTTGTGCACTGGTTGAAAAAAAAATCTGTGTATACCTACAACGTATTGAATATTCGAGGAGTTAATCCATCGAAAGCTTTCACCTGTTTTGCTATGCACAAAGCTACACCCGCGCCAGCCGGTCACGAAACTATTTTTAACCCTTGAGCTCTGCAGATTTTTGGGATTAAAGTATTATTGCATTTTTTTTTTGCTACAGTGCAGAGGCGTAATATCGATTGAAAGCCCAATCCTACCTATATTTTACAGAGATAAATTGCTGGCTTCGTGAATATTTCATTAAAGATTTTCCATGTGGAACCAAGAAAATAAAATAACGACAAAAGCTCGGCCTGAGCTCGTGCATAACTTGTGGCATGCTGATACGATATTGTTGAATCTACAAAGACTTTCCTTATGCGCACACGAACAGGGACATTTTCAGGTGTATTTGCCCTATTAGTTCATGTGGTATAACATATTTTGAAGTTCTAGAATTATCAAGGCTAAGTAGGTGTTACTGAAGTGCCTGAAGGTGTGCGTGAAGCACAGGTTCAACCTAGTTCAGGCAAATAAGCAACTGTGCTCTATTTTAATTGTTAAGGTATTTATTGTACATGTGACCCTTTTATAAATAAACGATTATTATTATTACTAGTTGTTCATTGTGAAATTAATTTGGCGAGTTTTTCTCAACTTTTCAACCTCATTTATGTTTATGCTGCCGAAAACTTTGAAGTCGTGTATCGTGTGTATCTTAAATTTGTAGTCGTGTGATGTGTGTGTGTTTTATTTGCACCGTTTTGCGTTACTTTACCGTAAAACTAGGTCAGTCCTTCTTGTTTAAAAAAAAAACCAGTAATACGTTGAATTGTAAAAATTCACCGTAACAGTACGTTATAAACGAGAGCTGTATGTTTTACAAAGAGTAGTTTTATAAATTGTTACTTTCAGCAAACTTCATGAATTTGAAAGATTATTACCTCCCTTTAGGTAAAACGTTTATTCTCTTGTTTCTTCTATAACATCGGTCGGGAAACAAACCCATTTGTATTGACAACTTGCAAATACAGTTCCAAAAGAACATTACAAGGATTTTCTGATGTAAAGTGGGTCGGATCAGGGTTAAAGTATCTTAGTTTTCATCGCTTTTTTTATATAAAGCATCAAACCATTTTTCTTTATAGATAACATAATTCAATTTAAATTTTACACAAAATCTCATTAATATTTTAATTAAGGAAGGCTGCGATGGAAGAATTAATTGCAGTGAAATTTTTTTATTACCGCTGGCTTAAGAATCCTTTTACATTTTGCTTTTCCAGTGGCAAGGAAATTAATTAATTATCTAAGCTTTTTTTTTTGGGTGGGAAATTATCAAATAACTTCTTCGGCTCTGGGCGGAGCGGGAGGGCGTGTCAGACTTTTACTGACTAAAACCCACCCATGTCCCTTCATTTGCCTGTGTGCCAGGGCCACGATATCCCTTTCGGACAAACTCGCAACCCTGGCAGGCATTGGTCCTGACGGACCCCGTCAGTTGGTGCTGACATCTCTTTGAGGCGCGCGTGGAACACAACTCGCCGTCGACCCGGGCCTGGTCCTTATTGGACGGCGAGCTACCCATCGCTATCCGTCTGCAAGCCCGCGCCTACGGTGGCCGGAAATCGGCTTGCAACTCCCGACGCCCGGGCGCCTCCTGCGGCGACTAGAAGCGCGAGGGCGCGAACCTTGCCTCTCCCTCACGCGTTCCGCCTCCTCCTACGCGAGCATTACTTCTTCGCAGAAGGAGGTGACGGCCTCCCATGCACTCTCGCTCCGAACCATGGCCTGAACCAGTGCCGGACGCGAGAGATCGCCGCCGCCGATCGCCTCCGTGAGGACACGGCGGTGCTCCGCCCAAGCCGGGCAGATCTCCACCGTATGCACCGTTTACTACTGTAAGTAGAGAATTCTACCAAGCTATAACATAAAGTTCATCAAGAATGTCAGTTTGTGTTCGAAAATAAGGAAAACAACAGACTGAGTTCTCATGTTTCTACTTCAACAGTTACCTAAAACTTTTCATCAAAATAATTTCACAAGAAATATCTAAACTGTAAGATGTGTTTATTGTGCTCCGTCATTAATTACTCCTCAGTAGAAACTCAAGCACAAAGTCAATTTAACAGAAGCGGCTCCGGGTCGTAGTTGATAAAGTTCTCGTTGCTAAATTTTCAAAGGAACAGTACTTACCGCCGACATTTTTGCTTCCTGATTAACGTAATTAATTCAGGAATAATACGTAACTTGTGGCATTGTTGAAGTCCATTCTCATTAACGTTACCAATTTATTGTTAAACTCCGATTTGATTACGTACCTGAAACCAAAACAAATCCTATGTTAATTTTTAAAATAATAAAAATAAACGATGAAGTAAAATATTTCGATGCTGTTTTTGTATTGTTCTAAATTTGTTCAGCTGGTTGACTATCATTAGAACTTTTACGGTCTGATTACCAACTAACATAGTAACTGTTTAGCTTAGGCTATTACAAAACTTTTTCTATCAGATACTTCTCCAGTTATTTTTTTATGTTTTAATTAAAACTTATGTCATCATCATGATTATTTCAGCCGAAATTTCATTTCATTTATTCATTAAACAATTTACATTGTGTCGAATAAATAACCTATACATATGCAATTTACATAAGAAATATTTATTTAAATAATATTATACAATAACAAATATTAAGTATTATGAATTAACATTCCAAGTGAAATTAAAATCGTGCAAACAGTTTTAAATACAATGTCAAACAGGTTTAAATAAAATGTCAAACAGTTCTAAATATAATGTCAAAAGATTCTAAAATTATATAAAGTCTAAAAAAAAAGGAAATCATTTATTATTGTAACAGAAGGGCATAAACAAAAAAGGCAGAATTGTATAATCACACTGATTTAATATTATCAAAGCACAATCAAACAGAGTTTCAGCTTAATCGTCTAATCGCAGCAACAAGAGGGCGAAAGTGAGCTCGCAGGGCATTAAATAGCTTTTTCCCCCACCGGAGGCGTCCGGTAGTTATGGCGGTGGCTTGGCTTGGCTGGGATTGGCTGGCTCCAGTGCCGCGCTGTGATTGGCTGATGCAGTGTGACGTAACATTATTGTGTGACATTAATTCCGATATATTATAAAGACATTATTTGAATAAAAAGGCTTTTAACTTTGTTTTAAACAAGTGGGTGTTATAAATCAGGGTCCTTAGCTCAGAAGGCAACTTATTAGAAAGACGTCCACTGTTGGACATTGGCCTCTCCCAAAGTGAGGGGCTTGCCATAACCGCCACGCTTGGCAGGCAGGTTGGCGATCGCAGTATGGTGTTAAAATGCATAGAGAACGCTGCTGCTCATTCTCCAGTAAAACTTATGTAAAGATAATAAATTCAGCTCGATAGCGAATTAACATCGTATTCCAAATTTCTCATGACGTATCCGGGATAAAAAGCTATATTTTCGTTTAATTTTGATCAAAAATAAAGTTTATTATTGACTGCGACGTTGACCGCGTGTCACTCTAACACTGCACAGATCGAGGATCTGTTATTTACCTGGCAGTAGATATTTCAACAAAATGTTTGTTTTTTGTACAGATGTATGAATAGATGTTATGTTCTATAAATACTACAGTAGGTACTCAGTAAATTTTGAAAGTGAATCGCTCTACGACAAATTATTTCGATGAATATTTCACGTAGCGCGCTAATAAATCAGGGTCAGATGTTGTCGGAGAACTTCGGGTAGAATGGCTGTCAACAGTCACCTTGTGAAATATTGTGCCTGTAATAAGAAACTCTGCGAATGTAACGACGATGGCTCAGATTCAAAATCAAAATTTGGGGTATTTAAGTGGTTTCAAAGTATAAAAATGTATCATCTTGCAGCTTCTTTCTTGCAGCTTCTTTAGTATTTTGATAATTATTAGGTATTTTTTTGCCGTTTGCTTGAATAAAACCTGAATATTGAAAACTAGAATAGAATAGAATAGAATTCTCTTTATTATGTACACCAAAAAATGGGTTCTAACGGTTCAAATCATATTTTGATCAAGATACAACATGACACTGACCTGCAAATTGCAAAAAAACGTAAGAGAATTTGAATTTTACGGGCTATAGCTGTGGATTCACCTTAACTTGGACTTGGGTCAAGTTCTCATACATTTCTGGTATATTCGGGAAGTCAGTCAGACAAGTACACACAGTACAGTAACTGAACAGTAGCTAACAGTTAACAGCTACAGTAGCTAATGAGCGCAGAGTTCAGATATAAGGAGGTTGTTTATGGAATGCCTACAACCGCACTTCAGAGCAGTTGTAAACTTGCAGCTTGATACTAAATCTCACTGATTGTGTTGGAAGTTGTTGTTCTAAGTTCCTTGGATAGTAGCTGAGGCAGATAAATGTTCGCAGTCGTTTATCTCCTGAATAATGACCCAAGTATATAAGGAATAAGGAATTGCTCAGTAACAGCCCGTAGCCTGGATTTGCGGCCGGTTGATAGCAATAGGCTCGCCCCCTATTACCTACTTGGGACTTAAACAGAACTGGCGAAATGTGGGTGTACTATAGGTACACCTCTGCCTAACCCTTCGGGGATTACAGACGTGATGTTATCTTATATAATGACATAAGTTAGTTGCAAATGTACAGATAATTGTGCTAAAACAAAAGGCTCTAACTAAAGGATCAAAATCAATGTAGCAATTGCATAAACTAAGTTCCCAAAGAAAACCCTTTAGACAGACCTTTCTCCCCTTCGTAACTTTATTTCTGTGATTGGGTTAGAACTACTGGACTTTAAGCATATTTGTAAAAATTACATCCTCGTCCGCAACCCTCGAGGTTGTCCCAACAATTGTCGGGATTACAGCCACGTGTCCCTCCTCAACTTCTATCTAATCCAAAAATGTATTCCGATACAAAAGTTATCCTAAAATACATTATTACAACTGAATTATTAAAGTCAGATTTTGGGACCTAATAAATACAAAAGTTAAGTTCTGCATATTTTCTCGTATAGTTTCGTTTCGCAAATTACCAATTTGAATTTAATTCCACCAGCAGGACGAGAACCGTAGAGAAGCGTTTTGTCGATGGAAGAGTAGACAAAAATGACGTTGCCGTGTAGACTGTTGACAGTTTTTTGCGGAGAAGGGTAGACAAGCGATTTCTATTCTATAGTAGAGTAGAAATAGAATGCATCATGGTAAATCTGCAGGTAAGTCATTACCTGGTTAATTGAATTTGAGAATTAGAAAGCGCACTAGGACCGCTCTATGTTAATGTTGAAAGTGTTTCCTTTGACCACACTACAATGTGCAGTGATGGCCCAGTGGTACCGGCCGCGACTTATGAGTTTTAGGTAGTACGTTCAAACCCAGGCAGGCGCTTTGCTTTGTGTAAATTATTTCATCACCACTGCTCTCAAAACGGTGAAGGCAAATATCGTGAGGAAACGTCCTAGAAAAAAATCGAAGACATGTGACATCTACCAACCCGCACCGGGGCTGCGTGGTGAATTACGGCCCAGTCCCTCTTACAGAGAGGAGGCCTGTATCCCAGCAGTGGGAACGTTATAGGATGATTATGTGTGTACACTAAAATGTTGTTGGTCATCCAGACCTAAGTATTTTAAGTTCGTACTGTTCATTGATTTTGAATGAAACCGTATCTTTTGAGGAAAAAAAGATCATAAGGCCGTTTGTCCACCGCACCGCCAACGGGCCGTCAACGAGAAATGAGATGACGGCGCTGAAGTAGCGATACGTACATTTAATATGGGCCGCGAGTCCACCGCACACCACCACCGGGACGTCACGTTTGGTTCGAATAATCTCATTTCCCGTTGACGGTGCGGTGAACAAACGCCCGGGATCACATAATTGATAATACAGGAACCAACTTCACTATCAACTCGCTCGCTCCATTGTTTTTCATGTGGGTAAGTAGTATGAACTATAAAGGATAATGGCGGCTAGAAAGAACGTTAGCAATAATCGCTCTGTTTGTCTGTACAAGACAGTTCTTACTGTTTGGTTAGTTTGATGGTGCGGTCAACATGGTGTCAGAGTAATACAGTTTCAAGTATTTGTTTTGGAGGAAAATTGGGTTTCTGATGCAGCAAATGAGATGTAATATCTATGTTATGCTATGGTGTGAAGATCTATCTCGTTTAGTAAGTTATGATTGTACGTAAATAGAATGTACCTTTTGTATGAAATACGAAATTATTACTACAAACTGCAACTTTTGCCTTATTGATAAACTATTCAATGAAAAGAGGACCGGGGCGACCAAGTTGTGCTCTTCCAAAGTAAATCAGGCACAACTTGAAGGAAATCAGAATAAAACTTTATTCCGCGTTGTCTAATTAGATCCCGAGGATCGCTACCGTCCATTTGTGTTTAAAATACCTCTTTACAAATTAAAATTGAATACAATACTCTTTGTATACGCTTGTATAAAGTTGGACTGTTGGAAACTTTCAGTTCAGTCAAACTTTACTGAAATGTTGGAAGGTTCTCTATAATAGGAACTTGAGTATTATTATATAATAAACCTGCTATAGAATGGGATAAAACAAAATCTGTAACGATGTATATTCAAAACAGGAAATACACAAATAGATATAAATAAAGCCTTTATCAGGCCAGCCATTGTAGCATCAGCAAAGTTCGTTTTGTAGCAATTATTGTGAGCGAGTTTCAGTAAAGTTTAGCTACGGAACGTGCGCAACTAACGGAAGCTGAATATTTTAATTGTTATGAAACTTTCAGTATTTGAGTAGCTATAGTAGGTAATGTTACATAATGTTACTTTACCTTTGTACCTAAGTGAACGTGTACGTGGTCTGTACGAATATCTGTACGAAGATCAAGTTAGTACCCCGTTTTACTCAGTTACGAAATCGATCCCAACTTTCAGACACGTTCGTAAAATATCCAATTACACTAGTTGTCTGGCATTTTTGCTGAACGAGGCCTATTTGGCGCAGCCGCGAAGAACACTTTCCTACATTATCAGAAAAAGAAAAAAAAAACATATTTTTTTTACACTTTTTATTTGTTTTCTTTTATTTCTTTTTTTTTACTTGTAGTGTAATATGTTGCGTTGTGTGCCTTTTAGTCTGTGCCAAATAAATGTATTTTCTTTCATCTTTGAATTAGAACAACTTCAGCTTCAAAATATTATCCTCTCGGTCAGAATTAGTATTAGGTTCTATTTAGGGTAGCGAACCCTAATCCGAGAGGATAATATTTTTCAAAAAAGTAAAAAAGTTTTATGTGAAAGACAACATAAGGAACAAAGATAAAACTGTTTGTGGGCGCAATTTTTCAGGAAAAGAATGTAGGGCTTTTTAAAGACTTGTACAAAATATTAAAATTGACAAAAGTTTGCTCTTTACTGCAAATGAAATTGTGTTTTAAAGTTAATGCAAAGTGATATCGCGAAGATAAACGTCGAAATGGGACTACTCTGCAAAAGTTATGCGTATACTCGTACATAAAAAAACAAACAGTTATACACGTTGACGTGACAATTATTTGAACCTCCTCCTTTTTTTCGACGTTTAAAAATAAAATACCAAACGGGAAAGTACAATTAGTACTCTCCCGTTTGGTATTTTAAAACAATTCATTTGGAATGTACGGTTTGAATAGAATAAACCGGAAATCATTCATGAGTACTGAGTACCAACAATCTTCCATCTTATTAAAGAAATTTTCAACTATTTATAAACAAAACTACGGAATGAACGTTAAGATGGTAAGCACAAGGTGAAAATTCTGTAGATAAACATCAAAGATAAACAAACAGACATAAAGTTTACATCGAGTCCTAACATAATATTATTGGAGCTCTTTTATCGAATAAACGAGCTACAGTCTTAACCCCTTGCAGTAATTAGCGTTTACATAAACTTTTAACGATGATGAACAAATATAACCCGCGTTCTTATGCTGTCAGTGTCATCATTGTAGTGGAATATTGACAGTGACAGTTCTTGAACGCTGTTTAGATGTGCTGATCATGTTCGGTTTCATTAATGAAATCGGCCCTTTGTATTTTTAGTAAAGCTGCAGTACAATTTGGTAGGTACGCGGCTATTTCATGCTAACCGTAGAACAGGTTCCAAAAGATAAACACAATAAACAACGGGTGCTGTTGATACAGCATTATCGAAAAACTATAAAATAGCTATAAAATGTCTACCAAATATCTACCAAAGTAAAATTGTCAACAACTTAAACGAAATGTGGTCACATTGTACGAGTAAGTAAATGGCGACAACAATTCTGGGATTGATCTAGCAAAATTATTATTTCCACACAATATTTCAGTCCTCGGCTGAAAGTTGAAAATGTCTTCGGCGACTGTAAATTCGTAAATCATTCTTTCAAGCTTTATCTTAAGTAGCTCTTGAGTAAATAAACATGTTTATTTCCTTCCCCAAGCCAAGGAAATCTCGTAGAAAATTCAGGATTTACGTCACTTGAACAAATTGCGTTTTTGTAAATTACCGGCAACAGATGAGACGTGGGATTTCAATTGTAAGTGAAGAAATGTATAACAAGACTCTTGTCACTTGAGAGGAAATGTCCCGTGTGACGATCACTCACTGTTTTATTCATATTGAACATTCATGAAATTCAAGCTGCAAGCGCTGTTTGTGTTTAGGAATTTATAGCTTGTAGATACAGCTAGTTAGTGGTCACGTTCTAGTTGGCAGGCGCTGAGCTGAAACATATGACTATAGGCTTACAGGTACCACAACATGCAAAATTGCCAAGCCAAACGTTATACTACTTTCGATTGCTTGTTAGTTTAGTGTAGATACTTAATAAGCGTCCGTGTGGTGCCGGACGTAAAGAATAGCACCACCCCATTTCTTCCCGTGGGTGTCGTAAAAAGCGACTAAGGGACTTACTAGAGAATGGGCAGCAGCGTTCTCTACGCATTTTAATACCATACTGCGATCGCCAACCCGCCTGCCAAGCGTGGCGATTATGGCAAACCCTCCCTTTGGGGGAGGCCATGTCCAGCAGTGGACGTATTTCGGCTGAAATGATGAAGATGCTTGACTTAATAAGCGTGCTTATTTAGACAATTGCTGTAGTAGTGTAGTATAATCTATATTTTCAACATATAAGGCATTTGATTTCGTTGCGAAAGTCAACAGAACCTACCAATGTAAAAATGAAATTGACGGAGACAGTTTTCATCCAACAACATAATGAACTACTTATTGTTATGCAGAAGTTGCGGTAATCAAATGAAGTGATAAGTCAATATCGTAGCACTCAAGTGTAGCGACGTAAACGGGTCAATGTGAGCTCGCAATTTTTCACTTCACCGTTATATCTACAAACTTTTTATTCAGGTCATTTCATAAGCAATTTGAATGAATGAATGAATGAAATGCACCGACCCCAGCGTGGTTAAACCAGACTCGATTACTCGAATGAACCCAAAGATTCACACTAACCCCAGCAGGCTTAGCATGACGTTTTCTATTTCTACTCTACTGTAGAATAGAAATCACTTGTCTACCGAAAATGTTCTACTGTATACACGGAAACGTCATTTTTGTCTACTCTTCCATCGACAAAACGCTTGTCTACGGCTTTCGTGCTAAGCCTGCTGGAGCCTTATGATTCATGGGACTACAGAGACCATTGCATATTAAAGAGTAGACCAGGGAGCGCGATAATGGTAGGGAAGATGTGCCCTTGGGATATGGAAGGATTATTAGAGCCTACGGAGCCTATGGAGAGGGCGATGCTTGGAGTTTCCCTGCGTGATCGAATCAGAAATGAAGAGATCCGTAAACAAACCAAGCTAACCGACACAACCCGAAGACTTGCCAAGCTTAAGTGGCAGTGGGCAGGGCACATTGCTCGCAGAACTGATGAACGATGGGGCCGAAAGGTTCTGGAGTGGCGACCGCGTACCGGAAGACGTAGCGTTGGAAGGCCTCCTACAAGGTGGACCGATGACCTTGTGAATGCCACAGGTATCCGCTGGATGCGGGAAACACAGAGCCGGTCGAAGTGGCGGTGCTTGGGGAGGCCTATGTCCAGCAGTGGACGTCTTTCGGCTGAAATGATGATGATGATTAGAACCTACCAGATATGTACATATCCTTGAGTAAGCATTGGAATAGTGCAGAGGTAACAACATTTTGAGTGTGATGGGATTATTTATTTTTTAAATTTATTGTCTGTACGAAACACGACTAAATTCAACAGCAGCAGTTAAATGTGAAATATGAACACGGATAAAAGTAACTCCCATTACATAGACTGATAGTTATGTATGCAGCTACAGCAAAGTATGTATGAGCGTTCCAATGTTTCCACACAACTTCACGTGAAACGGACGAAGTCTTTCTAAATCTGTTCCGTAGTTCATCGAGACATTTTATCCCACAGCAAAAATAAAGCTTTAGGTACCTACAATGATCCACTCATCCTCGTCAGCTTAGCTCAGGCTTATATCTCATAAGGACACCATGGTGGCGTAACCATGGTCACGCTGTTAAAAATACAGGATGGCCGAAGAAGTGACGTCTAAAGGTAAAATTTTGATGCCTTTTATTGCGGGGCAACCGACTTACCCCATGTACGTTCCGCGATTATTAGTAGTTTAGGAAATAGATTTTATTAAATTATATTTTTAATAAGTTTCAATTCATAGCTGCAGTTTCGTTTTTTTGCACTTTCTATTAGAAGTTTGTAGATATTTTTTTTTAATCATTCGTAACCATAATGTCAAGAATCAACATAAAAAAAAAAATACAAAAATTAGTTAGTTAGTAAAGTTATTTTTGGAGGTCAATTCGTTTTTTTTTGTAAAAAGATTTTTATTTTTCACTTTTTAATAGGTCAGTTTTTAATTTATCTACGTTACAATAGCCTAATGTTAACTGCTCAGAAATACCCAAATTGCTATAGGTTTGCCTATAAAATTTGAGGGTTTCCTTCGATTTCCATGGGAACTCCTCATCAGATTCTGATTTGGTGGCAATGGGACCACCTCGGAAGTATACCCTTACAAATTAAAAAAAAAATTTAAATCGGTTCATAATAACAGAGAAATCGGTGAACAAACATAAAAAAAAACATACAGCCGAATATTTATAGCCTCCTCCTTTTTGGAAGTCGGTTAAAAATGTTGGTTTATCAGTTGCGCTACCAACCATAAATTTGGTAGTGTGTCGCACTGGCGAAAAATCTATGGTTGGTTGAGCAACCGATACGACCTCTGCTGAGAGACCCTCCATAAACCTGTGGATATTTTGCTGGTCGCGTGACCATGGTTGCAACACCATGGTGCTGTGACTGTTCCTAAATTACTCCAGGCTGATAAACATTTCGTTTTTCCTAATTGTTAGTGTTTGGGTCAGGTTCCCACTTATGGGAAAGAACTGTTGTGTAATTTTAGCGAACCAAAGCGGGGCTAAAATAGCATTTCTTCCTCTAGGACCTAGAGGAAGACATGTTATTTTCTCGCTCCCTCGCTCTAAAAAAAAATCGAATTTATTATTCGAATGACTATTTCATTAGCAAGTAGGTTGGACTGTCCTTATACTCGTATGCGACACTTCGCATCGTCGGAACTTTATTGAAGTAACCTGTTTTTTTAATGCAGCTTGATCTATTGTTATTATCTGTATTGTCTGTATTCTAAAAGAACATAAATCAGGAGTAAGCTCGAAATTTGAAAGGATTTGACAGAGAAGAAGACGAGCAAGATGTAGTAAAAGCCAAAAAGTGTATTTTTAATGTGTAACCTGTTTGGAGTGATTTTGTGAAAATGGACGGAAGTGTGTCACAGGAAGTGACAGATTAAGCATAGAATGAGTAAGTACTTTTTAATAGCATGGAATTAGTAAGTACCATATAAATTGTTTTCCAAAACGTTGTTTTGGGAAACTGCGTGAAGTCTTCTCGTCGCCTATCCCGTAATGTTTGAAGACTAAGGTCCTTAACCAGTGCGTCTTGCCCGTCATGACATACGGTGCCGAAACGTGGACACTGACAGTCGGGCTGTTTGACAAATTCAAGGTCGCCCAGCGCGCTATGGAGCGGGCTATGCTTGGAGTCTCTTTGAAGGATAAAATCAGGAATGAAACTATTCGGAAAAGAACCGGAGTTACCGACATTGCTTGCTGAGTAAGCAAACTGAAGTGGCAGTGGGCTGGTCATGTTTCATGTTTTTCGAAGGACCGATGGCCGATGGAGCAGACGAGTCCTGAAGTGGAGACCGCGTATCGGCAAGCGTAGTGTGGGACGCCCCCCAGCTAGATGGACCGACGACCTTAACAAGATGCCTGGGTCAGACTGGATGCGGAAGGCGGAGGACAGGGTGTTGTGGCACAGCCTGGGAGAGGCCTATGTCCAGCAGTGGACTGCGATAGGCTGAGTTGATTTGATTGATATAAATTGTAAGTAGAGGGGGTCTAATTTCGCGACCACTTGTAATGAATAATTATTCGAAAAATATTTCAGTATTTAACATTTTTAAATTTCTTAGGTTAATTTCTGTCGCTTCTCAGTTGCTTATTACCAAGGTGAGATATCAGATGTTACACATCATAGGCGACTACTGTTAGAGTTCACTCGTTTTTTGAGGATAAACAGGGTGGAAGGGCATCGACGCGAATCCGTTTATCATAGATTCAGTACATCATTCTTGACCCCCCTGCGTTAAATTTCTCATCGGTAATTCAAAAAAAAACAACTGTTTCCTACAGAAGTGCAATACCTACTCGGTCAAAATGTATGGAACAGCGATTTTTATTATTTCAAATTCAAATTTATTTATTCAAATTTTAACGCAGGGGCATGGTAAACGGATTCGCGTCGATGGTCCTTCCACCTTGTATAGGCTCACTCGTTTGTCTATTTACATTTTAAATTATAAGAAGTTAAATGTATTTTCAAGTTTAATTTCGGTCTACACCTATTTAATTCTTGTTTTCTTGTTTTTAAAAAAAAAACGTTGCCCCACACTAGGAATTTCTCCTGTATTGTGGGTGCATTTACAAACATTTAAACTCGCATACAAAAACAGCCAGACCTGGAACATTTACTTGTAGGTCATACAAATATTTGTTCCGTGCGGGAATCGAACTCACGACACGCAGCGCAGCAGTCAATCGCACCCACTTTGGCATCACATACATTTCATAAATTATGATTAAAACTTTAGTGTAACATACAAACCATGATGTCATAATGTTAAACGTTACTGACATTTTCAACCACTAATCATTAATCTTCAATAGAAATCTGGTAGAACCATCTCATAATCTGCGTAAAATTGCAAGCTACTGAACGTTTCCAATAAGACGCAATTATTACTTTTGAGGAAAAAGTACCTAATGGAAAAGAACGGAGACTAAAATGGGGTCATTTATTAGATTTAACTCCTGCGTTACTTGAACTGTCCAACCATACCATAATCAGCCTATAATGTTTCTACTGCTGGGACACAGGACTCCTCTCTGTGAGCCGGCCATTAACTGTCCACTTCGTGATAATTAATGTCCGCCTAATTTGTCATTTTTAAAATTCTCTAATCCAATTCATTGAAACTCGTCCTCCTCACTCTAATGTGTTAAGTTTAATAGACGATTTTGATTGATTTTAATTTGCGATTTATAACTCTTAGGCCCGTATTTATAGAACGTTACTCAGTACTCAAGCATTACTTAAGACTAAATTCAACCAATCCAAGGGCTTGAATCAAGTCTTAAGTAATGCTTGCGTACTGAGTAAAGTTCTATAAATACGGGCCTAAGTGAGCCCCAATGTACACACAACATCATGAACTAAGTACCCCAGCAAACCCGCAAGTTCATATTCAACGTAACTGCTTATCAGCTTTTGTATTTTACAAAAAAAAATATTTAATAAATATTTACAGTCCTCAAAGTAGCTTTAACATACGCCCCACGCCTGTAATCCTCGAAGGGTTAGGCAGAGGTGTATCTACAGCAGGTACACCTACATTTCGCCAGTTTTTTATTATTTTAAATATTTTCTAATTTAAATTGAATTGCATGTATTCTTTTTATTTGTATGTAGCGGCATCAACATCGCCACATGCGAACTACGCGTCACACTGACGTCACGCAAATCCTGCATCGCGCAAGCAGAGTTTACCGCGCAACTAGCATAATTATATACAACGTCAGTTGCGTCAACGGCAGTTGCCCACCAAACACAACACCCGTCTGGTCGGAGGATCCTCCCTATTCTAAAGAGGATGAGTGAACTTTAAACCCTGTTCCTCATACCTCTAAATGTACATCTAATACTTATATTTCATGCTGGATTATATTCGAACGCAATGTGAATTGTTACTGAATAATCAAATTTACATTTCAATTCCAATTCCCTTATTTATAGATGAAAGTACAGCATGGCAGCGACTTTATGAATTGGAAAATAAGGCAAACGAAATCAAGTGGGGCCTTAATAGGTCTATCAGAGATTCGTAGAAAAAGTGAATAGCTTCGCACATGGAACTCTGGTAACTTTTTTACTTTATAGGTCATGAGGACTGATAATATGGTGGAGTTGCATGTATTAATTTCACTGTTTTTTGATGTAATGACATTTATAATAACTAAATTTGACATGTAAAATAATTTTAATGCCAATACATAATTATTGCACGCCTATTAGGCAGGACATATTGGAACTGTAATTTATTGTTAAGACCTTGTAACAAACATATTATGCCCACAATAAAGATATTTTGAATTTTGAATTCCTTGTAAATACGAGATTAGCTTAAGCCAGCTATCCAGGACATTAACCCCCTTATTACAAAACAAGGTTTATCTTCAGACCCAGGTTTAAAACATGGAGCCATTATTGAATTTCGAACTTTATTCCGACTATGGTAAAAATTCTAAACACAAAACTGTCAACTTAGTATCGAACTAAGTTTTCAGTTTTGAATAAAGAACGGCATTTCTATCACAGTTACGTTCTTATTACAAAAAATGGCTCCATGGTTTAAGCAATGTCAAAATATAAATCTTGTTTTGTAATAAGGCGGAAAGAGTATTCCACACGCATTTGTTAAGCAATAGCAAAGCTTAACAAGCACATTTCACTTAAGGCTATATTCAAGTTTATGCCCCTACGTCCACACAAATGATGACGATAAAGCAGTTTTACGAAGACATAAACAAATATTTCACATAAAAAACCCTGCTATCATAGAAGCATATCACTATAAATAGAAGACTGTAACGCTAAAGTAGGCCCACAATTAAGCAAGGAGAGATCTGTCGATAGTTTCGGTCTTGGCACGCGCAATGTCGGTCAGACCTTGGTCGACTTTCTAGAAATGAAAATTCTTTATGTGATGAATACTTTCTTTAAAAAAAAACCTGTAAGAAAGGGGACACCATTTCATCCAAGTTATTCACTTGTGTCTTGTCAATAATATACTAGCAGCCGTCGAGTTTGGAGAACATTACGTGATTTTTCTATGTAAGTTGCATACTGAAGATGTTTCATGTGGAACACTGATTCCAAACACAGCATTCAATAAAAAGAAAAAAAACTCAGTTTAAAAAATCCATATTTTATTTGTAGGTTCAATGTTTTATTCAACGCTCAGTTTTTCATATATTACAGTTAACCCGATCACCTTTTCTCTGTGTTTGCATCACTTGAGATGTAAAGTGATCCATTCTACTTGTAGCTGATGGCATTCCTAAAGGGGTTTGTATAAGATTTTTACACTTCAATACCGTTGCATATTTATGAAAATAGAGATTTTAGCTTTTAGCCACGTATAACATACATAATTTTGAACAAAGTTTTTTATCGCGACAAACACCTATATGACACGTTTCTTCCATACGTTTAATAAGCACGGCTTTCATTTATAAAAACTGATAGTTTAAATGTGTCCGGCGAATATTAATCATCCGTTGTTTACATTAAGTGACAATAATTCACTACACCTTACGTAAACTTTCCTAACTACCTCCAGATTCTCTATTCTCTGAATTCGTCGAGGGTTTCAATGAAGCATCGGTCGAATCGCGTCCCCTTCATTTAACTCATCCACAATGGTCGCCTTTGTCACCGTAAAACGGAAATACTCTCAACTTAAAGAGCCATAGAATGCAATAGAATAGAAAATAAAATAGAATAAAGGTTTTTGTCCGTTTAATATTTAAGGCTCTACAGGAGAAGCATAGTTCTTGCGTTGCGTTACCCCCATGAACAAAATATAGCTCGAGTAAGCCTACTTTCACACGCGACGATTTTTAATCGGACACTGAACTTCTGAACGCTCCGCTTGGCACTGAGAGTTGAAAGTCCAATGATGCAGTTTTTAAGGCGCTAGATATGTGTCAACGCTCGGCTTAGCGCTGAGAGTTGAAAATCCAGTGTGCATTTTACTAACACCGCTTTAATAAAGCGCCCGTGCGTACGGAGGCTTAGTGAGTGTTGCGGATGTTGTCACTCTACGGGATGTTGACAATGAGCATCCGTCTGTAGGGTTACTGCGTTAGGTTTTTTATACGTCACACAAAAGGAAAAAAAAACTGTCTTGTGTGGAGAAAATATAGAGCCTGCTTTTAAAACGGATATTATATGGCTGTGGGTGAAAGCATTTACCCAGAACATAATATGTGATGGCGTGATGTGAGGGTATAAAACCGAAACTCAAGAGCACGTAAGTCGCTTATAAAACTTTAAGTTCCGTATCAAAAACCCGGCCAAGTGCGCGTCGGACCTCGCCCAATGAAGGGTTCCGTAATTGGGATGAATTTATATAGGTTTTCCTGTAATCTATAAGTATAGAACCATACTCTGTATTTATAAAAAAAATAGGCTCAGCAGTTTTGGAGATATAATACAGTTTTGGGTATGGTGTATTTACTTTAATAACTTTATAATTTTATTTTATTAAATATTTGTATTCCTCACAACAAGTCCTTTCATTTGATTTCATTTTAACTCACGGTACAGTTAGGAACAAGTTTAGGAACAAATTAGGTATAATTTAACAAAAGACACGAAGATAACTGCAAAAGTAAAATACTGTGGCGCACAAAAGTAAAATACTGTGGCGCAGCTGTCTTCCATGTATGTTGTGTGTATGGATACAACATACGAGTACATGAAGACATTTTTTCCAGACATACACATCTTTACGGTTTGCTACTTAAACTTTTTTTATTTTCTAATTTTTGCCCCAAAAGTAAACCCCATAATATTTAAAGCACATTCGTGTTTGAGTCACAAAAAATCATGTTGATTCGGAGCAAACTGGCTGTGATGGACGGACAGACAGACAGATACACGAATGATCCTATAAGGGTTCCGTTTATTCCTATTGAGGTACGGAACCCTTTAATGGTTGGGAACCATTGGCTAAATATTCAGTTTGTATCAAAAATCCTCGTAAATCTTTTACTGGCAGTACCGCTCACAAATCGTCTATAGGCACTGCAAGCTTCAGGTCACTCATCAATACTAAACTCTCTACAAATCAAATTCTTCGTACACTTTGTCTTAACTTATTTTGGGTACTTGGTACTTTTTGTGGACTAACTAGCAAAAGGTAATGGCGGGAAATGATTTAAGTCAGGTTAATGATGTGCCTTCCAGTTTTTTAAAACATGGAAGTTAGCTATGGATAAATGTTTTGTATGTAACACCAAATCTGGTCAAAGAATGTATAATGATAAATAAGGGTTGTTCTACTCGTTATGTGCTTTATTTAGTCTGACAAGTGTCCCTTGGTCATAATTAATAAAAACTTCAACATAATAATATTGTAGCGGCATCAACATCCCCACATGCGAACTACGCGTCACACTGACGTCACGTAAATCCTGCATCGCGCAAGCAGAGTTTACCACGCAACTAGCATATATACAACGTCCCGACATCAACCGTCGGGCAGTTGCCCACCAGACACGACACCCGTCTGATCGGAGGATCCTCTCTTTTCTATGGTGGATGAGTGAACTTTACACCCTGTTCCTCATACCACCAAACTGGTGACCCCGAGTATGAACGTCAGCGCAGCCTTCGTGCAACTACTTCAGCGTGACGTCATCATCATCATCACTTCCTCAAGCTTTCGAGCGGCGAGTCACACAGCCAGCCAGCACCCACGGCTTCAACGGGTATCAGGATACCCGTGCATGCGTGCATGCTGGTGGTCAGGACCACCAGCATGCAGCGGACGCGCATTCCTGGTCATCACCCACAGCCTCATCAGCAACGTTGGCACAGCACACTGCACGTCCACAAGCAGAGATCATGCCTCTCCTAGTCGACGACAGCAGTCAGCCACAACCCGGCGCTGTACTACATCCGACGCACTGGAGCATAACGCAGCGCCACCCCGACTCAATGGGGAATCACCGCAGACAGTTCCAAAATCCCCGGCACCAAAATATCATTTACGACCGTACAAATATGTACGTAATTATTATACCATTAATCATGTGACAGATGTGTCACATAGCTACCGTGACTCGTGCGCGAGGAACTTAGCTAATATCAGGCATATTGGATGATATTGTATGGTAATTTGTTATTCAGACCTCACAAAGGGCTGAGTTATGAGGCGTAAGTAAGTATATAGTAGTCCTTATTTCTTAAATTTTACGGTCTGGTGAACGCTGCGGGATATTAAAGATTTTCCGGACGGATTATCGAATACCGAGCTTTTACAACACAATATTATTATGAAGAGAGAAATAAAATATAAGAATAAAATATTCGGTTTTCGTATAGAAAACCGAACATTTTTCTGAAGCAAAAGTCAAAGAAAAACTTTCTATCTCTAAGCATTTTCCTATTTTCCGGCAACTTAGCATTTCGTTCATTTTGTTAGATTAAATTTTTCACAATCGGTCGCCATCCAATTTAAGCGTTTTCCGATGAAACCAGCAAGTAATGCTTCTCGCTTTGTACCTGTACTAAACTGTTATATAGAATACTTTGCAGGTTGCACCAGGCATGTTAGTTTATATGGCCATAAAATGCCTTTTAAATGTCAGAGAAATTCAGCAACGAAATCAACAAATACTGCCTACCCCCATAGGAAGAAGGCGTGACTTTATGTATGTAAATTAATATTATTCGTATTGAATACAATTTAATTGTTAGTCTACTTTATCCATGAAAGAGGAATGCTAGTGAATTATGATCATGTTACGAACCGCAATTAATGTCAGATTCAAAGTTTTCTAACTAAAAGTGTCGTAACTATGCGAGGCGTGTAGTAAGTAGTTTGAAAGTTACACCAATCTTCTTCAAAATGAGAAGACTATAGTTTGAAGCAATTTCACTTGATCACGTGTATCTGCAGACAAGATTGATACTGCAATTAATGTTTTCAAGACACATTATATTTTTTGAAACTTTGGAACGATAACAGCAAAAGGTGAATTACTAACTACGTATATATGTATTACCAGTGTTTCATAATATCGAAGGGGCCATTTTGTAACCAATTTGGAATTCACCGAATTTTTTCATGTTTAATTTGCATTCCTCTGAACAAAATAAAATGCTGCATAAGTCGGAAACATAACTGAATTATGTGGCAATGTGCTCACGAGCTTCCTACGTGACCGGCACACCTGCAGTACGTTATACTGAGGTGGGCATGAGGTATAGGGGAATCTGTTACTTGGGATGTTTATAAATATCTAGCTTTTTCCGCCGGCTTCGCTCGTGTGAAGATCGGAAATTACCGGAATATAGAGTATACTATGTCCTAAACCAAGACATTGTTTACCTGTGTAAAATTTCATCGAAATCCGTTAAGCCTGTGGCAGCATTTATATTGCCACATACGAACTACGCATCATACTGACGTCACGCAAAATCCTGCATCGCCCAAGCAGGTTTTTCACTCAACTAGCATATATAGGTATACAACGTCCCGACATCAATCGTCGGCAGTTGCCCATCAGTCGGAGGATCCTACCTTTTCTATGGAGGATGAGTGAACTTTACACCCTGTTCCTCATACAAGCCCTGTTACTCATAAGCCGCTAAGGTGTGAAAAGGTAACAGACAGACGAGTTACATTCGCATTAATAATATTAGTACATGGATTACATAAATATTAGTGCATTTAGTAGAACTCATATTTGTAGAGGCCGATGTAGCACTGGGTGGTAGAAATTTCTTTAAAGATAGATATTTGCTAGTCTATTATTCCAAATGCATATTTTAGTAATAATGCCCATCACAGTTAGGCTCTGTACGTATCACACGGCAAATAAAGCTTTATTACCAAAGCACAAGCACAAATATAACATAAGCACAAAGCCTGCGCTTCGTGATAACTCGTGAATTGGTGTTACTGGAACAAATGGTCACACGGATACGATGTGATAATTACAATGTGAATACATTACTATCGAATGCTAGGTAAAACGCCGACCTAACAGCTCGTTATATTGGAGCTTGCAGAAAACACAATCGATAACATAGGATAATGAAAACGCATGGTACAGAAATATCAATATATCGTATCGTATTCCCGTATCGTGTCTCGATACACACTACATACGCCTACTTACGAGCACCCTTCAGAAATAAATGGTATAAGTCTTATATCTCTTACAAAACGTATCCCCCCCCCCCATCTTGTTGCTTTTCCCTATTCAAAGACTTCATGTTTCCTTTCACATTAAAATATAAAAACAAAATACACCGACATCCGAAGTTAAAGTTATTTGTCACTTTGTAGTGTATTTTTTGAAAATCGGTTGTTTTTTTTTGATAATGCATTTTGTGCATAGCACAGCTATAACATAACTATGATAACGTAAAAACTATTTAATTTTTTTATAAAAAATCTGAAAAGTTGTACTAATTTTGATTTGAAAGGTACGTTTTTCAAACTACTGAAAAACTTAGCTGAAAGATTCGGAATAAAAGTCAACGATAAGAGCAAGTAGCTCTCAAAGATTCATGAATCCTTTGAACGTTTCGAAATCTAGATAGCCTTTTCTTCGGTCAGACATTGATCGAAATTGCGGCCACTGTCTGGACGGTTGACTTCGATTTATCACGAATGAATATAAATAACTTAGTGTTTGTAACAAAATAAATGGATGGATCTAACATATTTGGCATTATTACAAAAGAACTATTATTACAAACAATCTTTAGAGCCAGGTTTAAGCCATCGTGTAATTTTTGAATTTCGAACCTGATTCCGTCTGAGATAAAGTTTCTAAATACAAAAAATTATAGATTAAATAGATAGATTTTAAATCGGAGTCCAAGTTGTCAACTTTGTATTAAGAACTTTATCTCAGAAGAAATAACATTCGAAGTAAAAAAATGACACGATGGTTTAAACCGGGGTCTATAGATAAACCTCGTAATAAGGCCGTTTAAGTTTATCTGAAGATCAACCACATAAGAAAAATTAACAGTTGTGTAATTTTTTTCAAAGAAACAGTTTTCTTACAAAGAACTATTAACTTCGGGAATAATATTTAAGTTGGCTGTAACTGTCTAGCTAGACGAATGTGTGCGTTTCTTTTGTTCTAAAATAACATTTTGTTTAGGTGCATTATTGAAATAAGAAACTGACTGAAAAACCTTGTTGTATTTTCGACATCAAAAACATATTAAAGCGATTCATTAGTTATTCATCATCTACTCCGGTTTACAAGCTCAGCAGCGACTAATAATAGTCCGGAATACATTTATTTATTGTAAGATCAGACGACCTCCTGCAAAGTTTCCCTTGCAATATACAGCGTGCCGCTACAGTGGCGACATTAATTTGACACACTGCAGTGTGTTAAATTAATGTCGCCACTGTAGATGTTGCTGTTGTTTTTTTTTTTTTTTTAATATTTTTGTATAACGTAAAGGCGAAACTGTATTATGTGTATTAAATTAATGTCACCACTGTAGCGGCACGCTGTATAAGGAATAACATAACAAAACATCACGCTTGTATTCCCCGAAGGGTTAAACAGAGGTGTACCTATAGAAAATCAGAGAATCAGTAGGAATTTTTACAGTAAATAAACCTTCAATCCTTATTTAGACTATAATTATTTTATGACTAATTATCCTTATTTATTAGAAGAATGCATTTTAAGTAAGTAAGTAAGTAAATCATTTATTTGCGTAAAACATGGTATAGGTTTAAAGATATTTATTCTCAAAAAAAGACACGAAAGTCACTTACATGAGAACAATGCTTAGCATAAATTATAAATATAAAGTTCGTCACAGACGTCACAGTAGCAAATAAGATACACCCATCCAATGCATTCAGGTTTTATTAAGGAATGGTGTTATTTGTGATTAAATATTCAGATAACTGAGTTTTGAATGCATTGAATGAGCGTAACCTTTTTATACATGAGGGTATTTTGTTGTATAATTGTGCTCCTTCAAAAGTTAACATTTTTTTGCCAAACTTAGTTCTCATCTTCGGTAAAATCAGAAAACTAGCTCGGCGAGTGCTACGTTGGGTTACTTGTTTTACTTTAGTAAACGATAAATTAGTCTGTATACTTTTGTTGAGTGCCTTACGAATGAAAATACATGTATTGTAAATATATAACTGTCTAATGTTCATTATTTTGGTTTCTCCATAAATTTTGCATGTTGATGATAAATATGGATAGTTAAAAATCATTTTTATTATTTTGTTTTGGGCAACTTGGAGACTTGCTAACTTCGTCTTGGCCGCACTGCCCCAAATTTCAACCAGATATAGTAGGTGTGGTTTTACTAAGGCGTTATAGATGGTGTGACGTAGTCTATGCGGAATACATCGAACGATTTTTCGGAGGGATCCAAGTAGTGACGTAAGCTTTAATTTTATATGATCCAAGTGTGAAGTCCACGACAGTGAACTATCCATTCTTAAGCCGAGATATTTTTCACAAGATTTTTGCTGTAAGGGCACGTTGTTAATAACTAATGGATTATGTGCCGGTATTCTTTTATTTTTTGCTTTAAACAAGATATAGCATGTTTTAGAAATATTAATCGTTAATAAGTTATATTGAAACCATGAAAAAAGAGTGTTTAAATCATCTTGAGCTTGGGAAACTAAATCATGGATGGAAGATCCGAAATAAAACAAGCAAGTGTCATCAGCGTATAGAGTAAGATGGCCATGTAGTTTAATTTCCTGGATATTATTTATGTAAATCAAAAAGAGCAGGGGCCCCAAAATTGAGCCCTGGGGAACTCCACACGTTATAGGTAATGCGTCACTTTGATAATTATTATCCATTCTAACTGACTGCGATCTGTTTTTTAGATAGGAATCAAACATTTTTAAGGCACTGTCGGTGACTTTGATGGTTTCCAGCTTTTTAAGTAGCAAATCATGACTTACGGTGTCGAACGCTTTCTTGAGGTCAATAAAGATACCAAGGACTATGCTTTTACCATCTACATTTTGCTTAATTTTAGCAACGAGGTCGACTGTAGCTGTTAGAGTGCTGCTTTTTGGTCTAAACCCGTATTGTCTGTCTGAAAGAAAGTCAATAGAAGTCAAATGTTTATACAATCGGTTGTGGAGGATTTTTTCTAATATTTTTGACAACACAGGCAATACTGAAATTGGTCGGTAGTTACCTGGGTCCATTTTAGAACCCGATTTGTGAATGGGAGTTACCTTGGCAATTTTCATAGTATCGGGAAAATTACCTTCAGCTAGCAGTTTGTTGAAGCATTTGCTCAGGTTGTTCGCTATTAAATTGTTTATGCATTTTATTGCTTTGGTACTAATTCCATCTAATCCAGTACTACAGTTAGGGTCGAGATTTGATATAATTTTTGTAATTTCAGTTGCAGAACAAGGATCAAGAGTTGATAACACTGGAGTATTTTCGGGGGGAGTTTTTGGTAAAGCATGTGTATGATCATCATGAAATGATTTAGGTATTTCACTCGCTAAAAGCGGTCCTATCGTGGCAAAGTACTCGTTGAAAATCTGGCAAATTTCGTTTGGGTCTGTAATATGTTTTGAATCGATTAATAGTTTTGAAGGAGCACAATTTTGTTTAATTTTATTGTTTGCTAGTATGTTTACCAAATTCCACATTTTCTTAGGTTTATTAATACAATCGCTAAACTTTTTGTAGTAGAAAATATTTTTTGTATCTTGCATGTGTTTGGCAACATGTTTTCTTTTTGTGATAAATTCTGTTTCCAGGGTGGTGTTATTTGGATTCTTCTTTAGTTCTGTCCACAATGCGTTTCTTTGGTTGATGTCATCAATTATATTGCTATTTATCCAGTCTTTTTGGGGTAGGTTCAGAATTTTGGTCTTTGTTGTTTTACTTTTATCAATTATTGATTTTATTTTGTTTTCTAGTAGTGCGTAGTCAACATCTAATTCTTCAAAGTTTGTTGTTTCTAGCGTATTATGTAGTTTCGTAAAATTAATTGCTTCATATTGGGTCCGTATTTTTCGAGGGGATTTAGTTTTTTTGAGTTCAACATATATTTGTTTGTGATCTGACATTGAAGATTCAGCTATTGCCATGTGGAAGTGATCGTTTTTCAGATTGGAGCTGACATGGTATACATTGGTGTTAATATTTAGAGTAGATCAACATGTTTGGCTAAGATTAAACATAGCATGCAATTTTTTTTGTTTTAACAAAATGAGCAAAGAATCAACATTTTACATCCACAAAATCTTTTTTTTTTTTTTTGTTTTAACAAAATGAGCAAGGAATCAACATTTTACATCCTCAAAATCTTTTTAAAAAGTTTTTTTTTTAGTAAAAATTCCAGCAAGCAGGAACATAATCGATAAGTGCAAAACTGACAATTACAAACTATAATATATACGTCAGGGAAAATAAATGTAATTTTCTTTACACAAATAGTCGTAATAGACCCAGGAGCCATCTGTTTCTTCTCTTTCTTTATCTTTGAATTCTGCATCAACAGTCCAGTGAGGTCACTGCTAACGACTGTACGGGAGCATTCGTCTTCTCATTGGCTTCGGTTCACTGCCGCGTGATAGATCGCCATTCGTCGGATACATTACTGCCCGCGAATGTACAGTCGACATGCCAAACAGTACGGTACGATTTGGATGTAGCGAACAGGACAAAGATAAATTATACAGGGAAATAACCATTTTATTGTAGCGTCAAATAGTCGCATGTGTCGAGGTTCTTTCATGTTTCTTTATGGCAACGATGTTAGAAAGCCCTCAGTTCCAGTAGGTACTAGAATAGGCTCTCAAACATCTTTTCCATGAACCGCGGATGGTAAATGAATTTAACCTTTGATCTGAAGAGGAGAATCAGCCTGTGACTCCCGACGCCCGGGGCGTCTCCCGCAGTGACTAGGGGCGTGAGGGCGCGAATTTTGCCTCTCCCTCACGCGTTCCGAATAATTGTCTTTGTCTTTGTCTTCTGCCTCCTCCTTCGCGAGCAGCGTTCCTTGATTCAGCTCGCAGCCTCAGACAACGCGCCCACACCAGTGCCCCGTAAAGGGCCATGGACCACACGACTCACGCGTAGAGCCTCCAGTAGGAGGCGTTAGGACCCCCTAGATTGGGCAAAAGCCACTTCAAGGCAGCCCTGGCCCTCTCCAGTCTGGGAGCCAAATGTCAGAAATGCTCCATGAAGTTCCACCGGCTGTCAAGGACTAGTCCCAGGTACTTCATCGTTGGGCACGCCACAATTGTGGCGATAAGTCCCCTCTTTGAGGAGTGGCTAGAGAGGCGCCACGGCGTCCTCACCTTCCGCCTGACGCAGGTCCTCACCGGACATGGTTGTTTCGGGAGGTTCCTGTTCAGGATAAAGCGGGAGGAAATGCCCGGGTGTCACCACTGTGTGGATCGCCCGGAGGACACGGTGGAGCATAGGGTGGAGGTCTGCCCGGCTTGGGTGGAGGTAATTCACCGTCCGATGAGGACCAGGCCCGGGTCGACGGCGCGTTGTCCGGTCCGTTAGGGCCAATGCCTGCCAGGGTTGCGAGTTTGTCCGAAAGAGATATCGTGGCCCTGGCACACAGGCAAATGAAAGAATACGGGTGGGTTTTAGTCAGTAAAAGTCTGACACGCCCTCGCGCTCTGCCCAGAGCGGGAGAAGTTATTTGATAATTTCCCAGCAAAAAAAAAAAAGGTACTTTATCGTCGACTCAACGCCGATGTGAACCTCTCCCGCCAGCCTGAGTAAAACTATTTGTACCCCTAGAGCTTAGATTTTTGAGATTCCAGGTTTATTCAAGGATTTTGTAATTTTTAAAACTATATTTTAGACACATAAATTGCCTGCTTTGTGAATCTGTACAAGTCATAATATATTTTCCATGTGAAACGAAAAAAAAAATACAACAGAGGCTCAGCCTGAGCTCGTGCATAACTTGTGGTAAACAGATACCATGATGTTGGACCTACGGAGATTTCTTATTTGCACACGAGCAGCGAAATTCGACCAATCCAACCCAATTACCAAAGTTGGGTTATGAAAATATACATTATACATGTCGAATCCGGTCATTAGTACGGACACTAACTGAGTAAATCCTGACGATCTGACATACATAATTATAATATCTTAATATTAAAATGTCTACGTCAAACTATGAGCACTAAGGTTTCCCAAATTGTCCATGGTGTTTTAGTTCTCGTTCAGTAATTATTTCACGTGTGTATGAAATATTTTTCAAATTTACCTATTATCCTAGAATTACGAGTAACAAAGCCAAGTACTAGTTGTTCATTGTGAAATTGTTTCGGCGAGTTTTTCTCGACTTGTCAGCCTGATCTATGGTCTCACCGGACACGGTTGTTTCGGGAGGTTCCTGTTCAGGATAAAGCGGGAGGAAACGCCCGGGTGTCACCACTGTGTGGATCGCCCGGAAGACACGGTGGAGCATACGGTGGAGGTCTGCCCAGCTTGGGCGGAGCACCGCCGTGTCCTAACGGAGGCGATCGGCGGCGGCGATCTCTCGCGTCCGGCCCTGGTTCAGGCCATGGTTCGGAGCGAGAGTGCATGGGAGGCCGTCACCTCCTTCTGCGAAGCAGTAATGCTTGCAAAGGAGGAGGCGGAACGCGTGAGGGAGAGGCAAGGTTCGCGCCCTCGCGCCCCTAGTCGCCGCAGGAGACGCCCCGGGCGTCGGGAGTCGCAAGCCGATTTCCGGCCACCGTAGGCGCGAGCCTGCGGACGGTGAGCGATGGGTAGCTCACCGTCCGATAAGGACCAGGCCCAGGTCAATGGCGCGTCGTATTCCACGAGCGCCTCAAAGAGTTGTCAGCACCAACTGACGGGGTCCGACAGGGCCAATGCCTGCCAGGGTTGCGAGTTTGTCCGAAAGGGATATCGTGGCCCTGGCACACAAATGAAGGAGGAGGAAATGAAGGAATACGGGTGGGTTTTAGTCAGTAAAAGTCTGACACGCCCTCCCGCTCAGCCCAGAGCGGGAGAAGTTATTTGATAATTTCCCACCCAAAAAAAAAAAAAAAGCCTGATCTATGGTTGTGTTCTGGCGAAAAATGTGAAGTCGTGTATGTATCGCTCTTTAAGGGTCGTGCAGACTGGTGCGATATCGCAGGCATGACAGGCAGTGCAACGCGCAGCGCGACTCTTTTCTTGAAGTTTTCATATAAATTGTGCTACTCGTACTAGTGTCGCATCGCGCTGTTGCGTCGCGCCCGTTTGCGGAAGTTTTTACCGTAAAAGTAGGTAGGTCTATATTACTAGATTTAAATGCTTAATTTAAAAATAAAACAATAATATTCTTTATGCTGCGCTGAAGTGTAACCGTAGCAATACATTGCCACAGATCTTTTTTTACAATTTTTGATTTTTGAAACTTCATGAATTTGAAACAGTTTTTACTGCACGTTTGGGAAAACGTTGGTTCTCTTGCTTCTACTACAAAAGCGGAAGGAAAATAAACCCAATCGTGTTGACAATTTGCAAATACAGTTCTAAAGAACATTACAGAGTATCTGACGTAAAATGGGGCGCGCAGATTATCTTTTTTATGGTTTAAGACAAACACACGTTTTATAAGTAGTTTGCCTTTTAGTTGACATCGCTATTATTATTTAAAGGAAGCAGTTAAAAAACGTTATTTTTTCTGCAGAGGTTATTTTTTACTAAGACATAACATAATTACTTTTTTTTTACAGAATATCATTAATCTATGAAAATGCTGCGATAGAAGAATTAATTGCAATGAAATTTTAATGAACACTGGCTGAAGAACCCTTTTACATTTTGTTTTTTCTAGTGGCTAAGGAAGCATCTAAGAGATGATTTTATAAGTGTAAGCAGAGAACTCTGTTGAGCTTAGTAATGGGGTTTGCCAAAAATAACAATGTTAGTTCTACAACAAAGGAACCAACAATCTTAGTTCTCATGTTTCCAGAAAAACAGTTGCCTATAACTTTTTATCAAAACTAATTTCAGAATGAATAATTATCTTAGCTATAAGACTTGTGTGTTGTTATGCTGGGTGATTAATTAGGTACCTCTCAGTTGAAACTCAAACACAAAGTCAATTTAACAGAAGCAACTCCGGGTCACAGTTGATAAAGTTCTCCGTACTAAACTTTCACAGGAACAGTACTTACCACTGACATTTAATTGTTTCTTAACTTTTCTTAATCATTCGGGAATAATTCCATCTTAATTACCCTTGATATTCTATTGTTAAACCCCGATTTGAATACGTACCTGAAACAAACACGATTACAAAGTCATTTTTTTTTTGTGAAAATATGCATTTTATCATAATAATATTTAAATAAAAACCTAAAGACAATTTTTTTGGTAACAGAAAAAAAAGGACGGTTTTTCATACCTACTTACACTAAATTATTCAAAATTACCCTACATTGTTCAAAAACCTATTCAATTTTGATATCCATTACAAAAATGTACTAAAAACATAAAACATTGAAATTCACAAAACAAACAAAAAATACTATTTTATTTATTTTGTGAAATACTGTGATGTACAAAAGCTAAAAACATGGCGGCATTGTGTTCATTTCGGATTTAATTAAAACAGCAGACGAATAAATAGTATAAAGTTACGTAGTTATTAGAGAGTCAAGGGTTTTTGCAATATTATCTTAATTATAATAATGAGAGCACTTTAGTCGACTAGTTATAAAATATTTTTAAAGTTTTATAAGCAGGTGAGCGTATATAGTGACAAACAACATGTATAGCGTATGTTTAAGTAAACGTGTGAATGTGGACTCATCTAGTTTCGTAACTAAATACAGCAATATGTTAGCAGCCTACTGGGATTTAGTTGCAGATTAGGACTACGTTTATAATTATTATTTGGGCTTAACAATTAGTTAGACGATAGAACGTGAAAATAAATGGGGTGATGATGAGTATAATAAATTAATGTATGGATGTAAAATGAAACGAGGTTTTTGATAAAATAACAGTTGTATATTGATTATTAGTAAAAATACGCGCGAACTATGCAATGGCAGAAAAAAGGGAAGAGTGAGATAGCAGACTAAAAAGAGTTGACTATATAGTCAAATACTATATGTAGAATGTTCTTTTCTAATCTGTGGTCACTGTCATATGACAGTGACCACAGATTAGAAAAGAACATTCTAATATCAAGGTTACAGATAAACAAGTGTAATTATAATATTCTAACAGTATAATTCGCCAAAAATACTTTACAAAAGTTACCTATTTAAAATATTTTTGCGCTGAACTAAACTTGCAAAATAAAAATATATTCTCTCCATGAAACTCTCCACGAGCTAAAAAAGTTAACACCACACAACCTCACAAAGGTATAAACCAAAACAATGGATCTTAGTAAAACGGAAAATCGCTTGAATCTAATTGTGTTAAGAGATTTAAATCTCGTCGCGTTGTGTCCGCAGTCGCAGTAAACGACTTTTCTTCCCGACTTCAAAGGAGTACTTGAGCCACAGTCTATGACGTCAGAGTTTTGCGTCACCGTTTTTCCCGCACTCGTTCGCTTTGTCCCGAGACCGGGCAATGCGGCTTTTGATATGCTAATCTTGCTCGGCGGTGATATCCCTTTATTAATGCTTAGTTTCAGCGTAATCGCGGCTTCACTTTAATAAACTGTTGACCTCATTTTGTAGTATTATGTAATACCAATAATTACTTTTGAAAAGCTAATAGGTTAGTTATCATTTAGTGCGCACTCTGATCGTATTTAATATTCAAATATGTGTGGTTACTATTGTAACGGAGGCATACAATATTATTTCGGTATGTGTTACAATTGCCAGAGGTGGCAGCTTAAAAACAAGAGCAAAATATTATTATTATTGTTGTTGGTTATGTACAACCAACAACAATAATAATAATCTTTTGAAAACATGTTTTTGTAACTTTCCACGAGAAATAATATGAATCCTTACCATCCTTAAATATAGTAGATAATATCAATTCTTAGAACTTCAGTCCTTACCAACTGAATTATTTAAAAGCATACATATTTTAGACCTCATGAACCCAGTTTAAGACTCGAGTATTTGTTCATCATTCCAGCCGAAAGACGTCCACTGCTGGACATAGGCCTCCCCCAATACGGGGAGTGTTGCATAATCACCACGCTTGGCAGGCGGGTTGGCGATTGCAGTATGGTGTTAAAAATGCATAGAGAACGCTGCTTCCCATTCTCTAGTAAGTCCCTTAGTCGCCTTTTACGACACCCACAGGAAGAAATGAAATGGTGCTATTATTTTCGTCCGGCATCACACGCATTAGATATTTAGTACAATTTAATAATTTAAAGCCATTAAAATTCCTCTTTTAATTTCATTAAGGTCAGTATTATTAGAGAAGCTTATTCCTAACTTTCTAACTAATATTATAAATGCGATAGTTAGTTTGTTTGTTTGTTACGCTTTCACGCTAAAACGGCTCTTTCGATTTGGATGAAATCCAGTCGATTTGGATGAAATTTTGCACATACAGGTAGACCATGAGCTGGATTAGGACATGGGATACTTTTTATCTCGGTAGAAAGTTCCCTTGGGATTATTTCCGATTTCTACGCGGGTGAAGCCGCGGGCAAAAGCTAGTAAACAATACGGTTTTCACGTAATTATGATTATAAATGATAATTCATATTGAAGGAAGCAAGGACCTTTGATATATGAAATAACGAGGTAATGTTTTTATGAGATACTTTCTATTATTGAGTAAAATTCATGCAATCGTTGAATTTTGACTGGAAAATGCATTTAATACGATTATCTTAATGTTTCTGTTAGAAAATCAATCAGATTATAGCTATGTATGTATATCACCCGGCCTCAGTGTGACAGCCCTACGAACATGTTTATTACCAGCTTAATTTATTCGGCTTTCAGCTTTCATTCCAACAATACACGATTGCACAGAGAAATCATTGTGTAAACGTTGTAATTACGGTTGGATTGAATCGGCTCATTATACTGGTACTTGGTTGATATGATGCACAACAACGATTTCAATGGAATCAGCGCACAGTACTAACCCAACGCAGTGCACGCTTTCAGAGCATCTAATTTCATATTCACACACAGTGCGGTGTGCCGATTGTCTAAGTGCCAATAACATTGGAAATGTTCACTGTCTACGTCGATGTCGGTCATAGGAGCGCAATTATAGAATATTTAGTAGTTTGTGATACGATACAAATATACATACGACGTGTAATCATTTTGCGGTGGCTCGCTCAATAGCGTAGGTATTATTTTCGCTACACAAGTTCGTTAGTTCTGGTAATATTAGAAATATTTAGAATTTTATTATAATTCATTGTACATTAATCTATTCCAGACATAGACATTTTTTTTTTATGCATGCATCATGCTTTAGTAGACCGAGGTCTACTAAAGCATGATGCATGCATAAAAAAAAAATGTCTTTTGACCCCGGTCTAAGATCAATTTTTTTTCTATCAACAGACCTGTTCCGATACCCACGAGACTATAGGTAACTGAAATTAACCAGTTATGGTATAATCAATAGTTTAATGTTTAAGGGTTCTTGATTGATTTTATCGGATTTTGGTGATTATTAGAATATTGTTTCGTTTGCTGTATTAATTAATTCTGTATTCATTTGCACGTTTAACATACTCATTGCCCACGACTTCGCTGGGTTGAAAGCTATGGATGATAGTAAGCCCCTCCAAGTTGTGTTGCAGTTTGTAGAACACGAAATCATAGCATTGAGCGTAGCGAGTCAGCTACGTTGCAACTCAGTGCTACGTCGTAGCGACAGCGCTACGCCGCAACTCAGTGCTACGTCGTAGCGCCACCGCTACGCGCATACTTGCCGTTGCCTGCAATGTTTTGTGAGCATTAATACCTAATTAATCATCTGAGAGACATTAGAAATAGCTGTAGCTCTGCGTTTATTAAATTCTGCTGTATGTATGGTATGACAAACTTTAAACACAATAATATTTTTATCTAATACTTCCATAGATAATATTAAAAAATATTAGACCGTAATTGTACCTTAGTTTTAAGCCATTGTAAAACTATAAACATTATGGAATGCAAATAAATATAATATAGTTATCATTATGAATAAGGAAACAAACGCTGAAAATCGCAAATGCAAATATGAATGCAAATGCAAATATGAATCTTCGCCTCGGAGCGATCAACTACTTTATGAAGCGTGAATCAAAACGAATCCTTCTTGACACACAGGCTCCGCATGTCGCGCGACGAGCGGTGCCTTTGTGTCGCGTCGCGAGTCGCGCCGGTCTATAGAAGCCTTTAACCGTTATAGGATGATTTTGTTTTGAGTTTAAAATTATATAATATGATTCACTTGTCTACAAACAGACAATTTTGTAACTACAGAAAGTAGCTTTAACAAATTGACACCATCGTCGAACGTCGAACCTCGATGTCGTATACTCAAACTTGTTCAGCACTAAGCAACTCCACCGAGCACAACAAATACAGCAATTCAGTATATTGCTATGTGACGTCACACATCGTTGGCTTCTCTTGCATATTGCAAGGAAATTATATTATCAGCTTACACAATGTGGTACGTCTTGTGCAACAGAGAGATGTATGTGAAGAGGGAATTTAACTTGTGGTGATAATATTGAATTCAATATTAGTATGAAATCCAATCGGTACTTTTAGTATGAAAAGTAATAAATATAATAAAGGTAGGTAACATAGACATCGAACGAATTATATTGAGTTGATGGAAGTTATGTCGGCAGAAATATTATTAGTTTGAGCACCTCCTACCTACTACGCAGCTACGTCTCTATATTGGCTTTAACGTTGGTAAATGTTGCTTCTTTCCTAACATTAATGTTCGTCGTATAATGAAGGTAATATTTCTGTACCATATCAAATTCAAAAGGCGTGAGTTCATGTATCTTTGTATCAAATTGGGGAGGGATGCTTTAAAACCACTTAACGGTTTTATGGTTGTGTAAGTCAGTGATCACGCGATCGGCGATCGACGCAATAGGCACGCGGCGAAAGCGCATTCTGAGCCGAATTTAAAAAACTCATCATCAGCAGGTGCGAAATATTCAAAGTTTTATGATCGATTTGGCCTTGCATAATATGAACTGAAGCCAGTGCGAGTGGAATGGATCGGTGATTTCAATTATTTTCATAGCACATACAAAAGCTTTTTTAATTTCATTAGGCAAATCAGATGTAATACATAATATTTAATAAACAAATACGTTACTCTTTTACAATTGGATTACAATTTAATTTTATATGTATTCATATAGCAAATGAAATATTATAATAATTCTATCCTGACCTGAATTGCGGAAAGCTGAAATTATACTATTGAAGTTGTTTGATCTACTCGTATTGTTAGATATTATCGACCTGTTTTTGATTGAATCTCTATATTGATTATATCTACCCAACTGTGCCAGCTGGAGTTAAGTTCTCAAGAGTTTCTTAGTAGTTCAAACTCAACCCTTGCCATGGTTTCTTATGAAAACATCTACTAGTTTGATTATGTACATAATACTAATGTGTTTATGTAATCAATGTTACCACAATGTAGGCATAATTTTGTAGATTATGGTGTTATAGAGAATAGTAAACAATGGTAGCAATAGTAAACATGATTACAACAGATCCGCGTCTGATTGTTGCTTATCCAAGAATATTAACGTGTACATAATTTATCTAGCTAGCTAGCAGTGTCCTTTGAGATGGTAGAATTTAATTTTAAACGATTGTAATGGAGAGTTAACTTGGTGTAAAAATAAATCTTACAGTACACAATAGGTATTCAAGTGAATGCTTGAAATTTATTGCTAGGAGATACGAGATACACCCACCACCAAGATACAGGCTGTGCCTAGTTTGGGGCCCACGGCTATATCTACGTAAGCACTCCTTCAATTAAAATTGTTCCTATTTATAAATGTTTCCTAACTTGTGTGTGTCAATAAATTGATTTTATTTTTTTTATTTTATTAGATTAATTTCTTCACTCCGAGGTATAATAATGTTTACTTATAAACTTAACAACACAATTGTTCTGTGAAAGATATTTAAATAGTAAACATATTCAGTAATTTATAAACATATAACATACCGTATATAAGTCGTATAAAATTAAACCTTCCCATTCTTCTTTAAACACACGAGGGTACGAAAAATATAAACGCACATATAACAGCATGTGAATCACAGAGACGTTCAAGTAAACCGAGGGCTGATGGTAACTATTGACATAAGGGTCGGTCCATTCTATTAGGACACTCAAATATCCGGAAAATGTGGTGGAAAACAGATGTGAATATGCACACATAATATACTTACCACTGATTTTTAGAAAAAAACGTATGCTCAATGCTCATTCGCCTAAATAAAAACTAGAGGTGTTGTGGAACATCCGGTTGGAATGAATTTCATTTCATTTTGTTTTTGCATATGTTACACTTTTCTCTGCAAACTTGGCTAATGAGAGCTAGACCGAACAAAGTGTAACATTTGACCGTCAAAATGTTACACTTTGTTCGGTCTAGCTCTCATTCGCCAAGTGTGCTGAGTATAACGTGCGATCAGAAACGTCGTTCCAATAAAATAGACAAACTTGACAGCTATTACAGTGAAACTGTGTTCTCTAATTAAATCTCGACACCAATAACGTCACTGCAAAGAGAAAGTCGGCGAGATGCTGTTTAGTTTGTAACGAGTTTATGTGACTTTCTATTTATCAAACAGGAAACAACATACATTTTATGTTTATAGTATCCTTTGTAAAAGGCTTCGGTCAAATTAGGGACAATATTAGTGGATGCGGAGGTTAAGAAAGCCTGCATTAAAAAAAATGTGTCTCAGTGTGTATTGTCTGTTCTATGTTTGTTCAGCTGGTTGTCTAATATTAGAAATTTTGTGGCGAGATTACCAGCTGCCGAATGTTTGAAACATTATATTTATGTCAGCTGGTGGAGCTATTACAAAACTTTTTCTATCACGTAGATGCCTACTTCTCAGACTGATAAGTTTTGATGGTTTAATATAACTTAAGCTAACAAAATACATAAATTCTGCGTAATGGCAAAGTTAACATTGTATATTACTGACAGGATACCTACAGGATAAACACCAGAACTTTCGTTTATTTTAGAAATAAAAATATTCATAATGCGACGTTCTTCTTCATGTTTTTTTTTTTTTTTTTTGGGTGGGAAATTATCAATGATGAGCGGGAGGGCGTGTCAGACTTTTACTGACTAAAACCCACCCGTGTTCCCTCCGTTGTCTGTGTGCCGGGGCCACGATATCCCTTTCGGACAAACTCGCAACCCCGGCATTGGCCCTAACGGACCCCGTCAGTTGGTGCTGACATCTCTTTGAGGCGCGCGTGAAACACAACGCGCCGTCGACCCGGGCCTGGTCCTTATCGGACGGCGAGCTACCCATCGCTCACCGTCCGCAGGCCCGCGCCTACGTTGGCCGGAAATCAGCTTGTGACTCCCGACGCTCGGGGCGTCTCCTGCGGCGGCTAAGGGCGTGAGGGCGCGAACCCTGCCTTACCCTCACGCGTTCCGCCTCCTCCTTCGCGAGCATTACTGCTTCGCAGAAGGAGGTGACGGCCTCCCATGCACTCTCGCTCCGAACCATAGCCTGAACCAGGGCCAGACGCGAGAGATCACTGCCGCCGATCGCCTCCGTGAGGACACGGCGGTGCTCCGCCCAAGCCGGGCAGACCTCCACCGTATGCTCCACCGTGTCCTCCGGGCGATCCACACAGTGGAGACACCCGGGCGTTTCCTCCCGCTTTATCCTGAACAGGAACCTCCCGAAACAACCGTGTCCGGTGAGGACCTGCGTCAGGCGGAAGGTGAGGACGCCGTGGCGCCTCTCTAGCCACTCCTCAGTCGCTCGCACGGCTGTATTTCAGATCTTGAGACGTTGAACGCTTGTCACTAGCACACGATTATCTTAAACACTTCATCTTGATCAGTTATTAACCTATCGGAGATATATATATATTTTTTGTGACTTGGAATTCTAACTAATTAGCGAAGAATGTATTAAGCGATATAAAAAGTCATAAAATATTTCGGGGTACTTACTGTTAGGCTAATAACGCTTTTAACGTTATGATAAAATTCTCGCTCAAAGCGGGGGGTTATTTTCAGTAATCTCTCTCGAAATGTAAATTAATTTTCCAACAAGGGGAGAAAATTACCTTGTATTTAATGTTGAATACAGTGGAAAATTCGAAGATAAATACTAGCAAGATCTTGTGAAGGCATCATAATCGCAAAGCAGTCTTAGATGGTAACGTCCACGTAAAGAGAAAGGATGTTAGTTTCTCAGTAAAACCAGTCCTGAATATCCATAAGAAACGCCCGGGAAGAGCAAGACACCAGGCTACATGGTGATCCAGTATCGAGAGGGAGATGAAAGCGCAGAACCTAACTCCAATGATAACCCAAGACATAGCTCCCTGACACAGACCCCAGATAGAATTGGGATTATGGGATGGAAGAAGAAGGTGTGAAAGCATCATAATAGGCATTTGTACGCTCTGTAACGTACTTTGCAGGTCATTATGCTGCTATCGTAAAATAAAATAAATAAACCAAGTAAATTCAAAGCTAGCATGATTCTGCCCTAAAGCTAGGTAATTGCTGGGAATATCTTGTCGTAACATATTTGCGGCGCCAGCAAATATTTAGTTTCAGTGTGGGTAATTACATAGAATTGTGATAAATGAAGCAAAATCTCTTTGCAATAAATTCGCTTTACTAATATTTGCAGTTTGAGGCAAACGATTTTCTGTCACTCAATGTTTAATATAAAACCGACAACTGTCCTCAGTCAGTTCGTCTTTTTTATATTTGCTGCGATAGAAATCAGACAAAATTCCTTCCCTGTGAAACGTTCAATATAATTGACCGTTATTTAAATTCAAAGTACCTATTGCTTTTTATTCACGCCCGTAACCTAATTTCCTACAGCGAGATCTATATTTTGACAAGGACTTTGGGTTAATGCTGTGTATGTGTTTATTATGTCACTAAACTCCTCAACGGTTGGACTGATTATGACGAAATTTTTTGTTTGTATTTGAGTGGCTCCCTGGATGGTTTAGATTCACAATTGGATCCGGTAGGTGGCGCTGCTATCAACAGCACAACGTCTGTCCGGTCAGCTAGTTAAATATAGATTTTGATTAGTTCATCAGAAATGATCACAAGCAACTGATTAATAGTTTCCTGCCCGGTGTTTGTGTAGACAATCACTACTAAAATTGGTTCTTGATCGGTAATTAATTGAATTATGTAATAGGTTTCCAAATCAATTGAATTAATTGAATCTAAATTCAGTATTATAATATTATTCGTTATTATGTTCTGACATAGTTCAGCCCGTCCATGTGGTGCCGGACGTAAAGAATAGCACTAACCTAATTCTTCCCGTGGGTGTCATAAAAGGCGACTAAGGGCCTAATTACTAGAGAATGGGCAGCAGCCTTGTCTATACATTTTAACACCATACTGCGATAGTCAACCCGCCTGCCAAGCGTGGTGATTATGGCAAACCTTCCCTTTGGGGAAGGCCTAAGTCCAGCAGTGGATGTCTTTCGGCTGAAATGATGATAGTTCAGCCAGTATATCACAAAGTAACGTCAAAAGAAAATCGTCTCACGGGAAATTAATTCGATGAATATGTCACGTGGCGAGCTAATAAATCAGGGTCAGATGTTGTCACAGAAGTTTTCGTTTTAATTAAGTCACCTCAGGGAGAATGGTTGTCCTGTGATCTGAGTTTGCTCTTATCTTTTATAATAAGGTGACTGTAATTAGAAAACCTACGACTTTATCTACGGTTAATATTCACGGCCAAAACTTTATATTTCGACGACGTGTACTTCTAAACCTTAACTAAACTTAAAATGTTAATATAAATGAATGTGTTATTTAAACACATGCTTTATTATGATTTATTTAATGCACACTTAAAATATTAAAGTAGCACTTAATGGTAGCTATCGATATGTTGTGTGTAAGCTCAACACATTAATTTGAGCTCACGAATAAAACTACTTCATTAACGCATTGATGAAGCTCTACCACACAGAATGTTTGAGTTCACACAAACGAGTCCCTTTTGTTGGAAATTACATTATTACTAATCAACACCAAGTTTTCCAATTTAACCACACTAAGCTTATGTTTGGCGGTAGAGAATACAAATTTAATGATTATGTAGTAGTCTCAACCCTTACATTTTAAATTGTTCGAAACTATCAAGGATTCCACGAGACAGTCTCGAATCTCGTCCTAATGTGGAGTCTACAAATTAAAATATTAAAATTATGTTTCTTTTGTTACAATTATTTTAAGTAGTTCAATTGTATTCGTTTTATGGAAATGTAAGGATAATTTATTTGCTTAATAAACTATTTATTATTATTAGGTTTAGGAACGCTTATTTAGAAACTCTTGTAATCGGGACATTTTATAACACATATCACAACAGTACTGTCAAACAATCTGTGAATCTATAGTTGAGCAAAATTTATAACCGTAGTCGCAGTGACATAATTTTTTCATCTGTAGGTTATCAAATTGTTAAACTACATCTACGAAATATCCCAATCTAGTTCTACCTACGCCAACTTATCAAATATGTATGAAATATCTCGAGTTAACTTGGACTCGGGTGAAGTTCTCGTTCAATATCTGGTATGTTCGGGAAGTCGGTGAGGCGAGTTGGCGACTCCTGCTCTAAAGTGACATTAGCTAATTTGGTGGAGAGTTTAGTTAAAGAAAGCTGTTTATAGTTTATCTCACTTTGAACGACACCCCGGACTGTCGCGTGGAGATAAGCTTTAAGATAGTAACCAGCGCTGGGGCTCTGTCTCGCATAGGGTCGCAGCATTATGCTAAGCGTTGGCTGTTTCGCGTGAATGTGACGCATATTTTCTCCCAACTTGTTCTTTCGTGATTGTGTTTTTTTCGTTGCGTTATGTTTACTGCAAGTAAACGTATTTTCTTTCTTTCTTTTTAATAATTGAGTTAACTCAACTTCAAAGAAAAAACCGTATGAGAGGTCTTTCTCCCCTTTATAACCTTTTAATCATCATTGGGTCAGAACTACTTACTGGAATTTAAGCTTTTTTGTAAAGATCCAATCCAAGTCTTAGCAGACAAGTCCTGCAGAGAGACTGCGTATCGGCAAGCGTAGTGTGGGACCCCCGCAACTAGATGGACCGACGACCTCAAAAAGGTGGCTGGACCAAACTGGATTCGGAAAGTGGAGGTCAAGGTGTAGTGGCGCAGCAATGTCCAGCGGTGGACTACAATAGGCTGAGTTGACATCCTCATCTGCATCCCTTGGGATAGTTCCAACAATTGTCGGGATTAAACCCGCGTTTTCCTGACTATTTTTATGAGCCTTCAATGATAACAAAGCAAAAGTTTTGTCAAACCTCAAACCTAAAATATTGACAAGAGAAGCTTGATTGTTTAAACGAACCAGATATTATTGTAAAAAAATATAAAAAGTGGTTACGTTGTATTTTCTGTTAAAAGATATTTTCTAGTATTGCCAATTTAAATTCAATTTCAGGCAAGTCATTTCGTTAATTGAAATTGGCAATTAGAAAATGCACTAGCTAGCATTTGATGTTGAAAGTGTTTCCTTTGACAACACTGCAACATGAGTTATTTTAGGTTTACCCTTTTGAGGAAAAAGTGAACATGTATAATATTGCACGCATGATAGCAGCGGTCAATTGTGGCATCACAGAATACAGGAAACAACTTATCGCTGTCGACTTGCACGCTCCATTGTTTTTTTGCATGTGAGTAGGTATGGAGTTTCCACTCCATACCAGTGACTGTGACTACAGAGAATCAATCTGCCCGCCTTTAATTTATTTATTTATTTAAACTTCTCGCACACAATAAGGTACAAAGACGGACTTAATGCCTTAGGCATTCTCTACCAGTCAACCAAGGGTGGTGAAGAGATAAGATGGCGGGTGCTCTGATGGAGAGAAAATAATAATATTAAAAAATATTAAATTCTAACCTATTTATATTACTATTAATAAAATAGGTGCTCAAGTACATAAATAGATTATAAACTTATAATACATATACATATATTTATAATACATATATCCCTATATATATATATAAATAAATATAATACATACAAATTCAAGGAAAGGAGGTAATTGAGATGACTCTACCCTATTTGTTTTGTAAAAACTCTGCAATTTCCGCTTAAATGCATACCGACTGGTGGCCGTCCTGATATCAAGAGGAAGCGCATTCCAGAGAAGAATGGACTGAATATGATAGGAAGAATGAACAAAGTCAGAAGTATGAGAAGGACAGAGTAGAAGAAGATTGTTGGAAGAACGCAGGTTCTTAGCGTGTGAAGAACATAGATACTGGAAGTGAGACATAAGATAAGAAGGAGGGCTGGGAGAGTTGAGAAGGGAGAAAAGTGAGGTCAAAGCGCGCAAACTTCTTCTCTGGCGAATGGACATCCATTTGAGCTTTTCCCAACTATTTTGGGGTCGGCTTCCAGTTTAACCGGATGGAGCTGAATACCAGTATTTTACATGAAGCGACTGCCTTTCCGACTTCCACAACCCAGTTACTGGGTAATGCGATACCCCTTGGTAAGACTGGTTGTCAGACAGACCCGTAACGACTGTCAAAGATCGACGAATGACAGCTGGGAGCTACGTCTTTACGTACTTTCCGAGGCACGGAGGAGTCTCGGTATGTAAAGATGGTCACCTAACCACGGACCAATCCCGGCCTGTTATTACTTAGCCATGAGCTCTTCAGTGACTAAAAAGAATGTAAGCAATAATCGCTCTGTTACTACGATCGTACAAGATTGTTCCCTTAACGACATCACTGTCTGGTTAGTTTGATGGTGTGTTCGGCATGGTGTCAGGGAAATCGGGTTTCAAGTATTTGTTTTGGAGAAAAGTGGGTTTCATGATGCAGAAATTGAAAATAAGTTTCTGAAGAGGCATCTCGTTTATTACGTCTACTAAGATAAGATCTTATGCAAATAGAATATTTATAACCTTTTGTATTAAATACTGAGTTATTGTCGTCTTTGATCTCGCTGTAAGATCGTTGCTCTAGTTAAATTCACTGCAAACCGAAACTTTTGCTCAATTCAATGAAAAGAGGATCGATTCGACCAAGTTGTGCGCTTTCCATAGTAAATCAAGCACAACATAAAGAAAATTTTACTTAAAATTTATTCTTCAGTATTTAGTTAGATCCCAAGGATCGCTATGGTCCATTTGTATATAAATACCTCTTTACAAATTAAATAGAAAAACGACAGGCCTATTCAAAGTACTGCGTATTGTATCGTTTGAAAAGATCTACAGTTCAATGAAACTTTACTGAAAGGTCTGAAATTTCTAGTTCCCTATACATTAACTAGGACTTTAAATGTTTTCCCAATAAATGATTATAATTAGTTTTATTAACCGACTTCTTTAAAAAAGGAGGGGATCTGAACTAGTCTGTATTTATAGATATAATAATATATATATATTTTTTTATATGTTTGTCGACATCAACTGTGGACCGATTTTGAAAGAAAAATTATACATTTTATTACCCTTGCTTGTGTAGTTTTTGAGTTAGCTTCATTATTACGTATGTTTTACACTTAGTGTATGTTGATGACGATATAATAACTTTCTGTCACTGATATTTACATAGCAAGTAGTGATAAATTAATTTGTGTGGGTTAGGTACCACAACTAAAAACTTTTTAGGAAATCGAGTCGGTGTCTTGGGTTATGTATTTTTTAATATATTATATAAATTCACTAGTATAACAGCTATTCACCGTAGAAACGGTAGAAATGAAAGACAAAATGACAGATTGTAGAAAGATTTTTACGGGGTGATGTAAGAGATTGATAAAATAAATGTCACTGCATGAAAATAGATAAGTATATGCTTTGTAGAGTAGAAATAGAAGTGATCATGCTACGCATGCCTGGTCAGCCATTGTAGTAAAATGTGGTATTAGTTAAGTTTAAATTATTGTGAACAAATATTTTGCTAAAGTTTAGTTACGGAACGTGCAAAACTAACCGAAGCTGAATATTTAAATTATTCAGAAAATTTCAGAGTTTGAATTATTGTAGGTAACATTTCAGATGTTAGGTACGTATACGTCCTTTGTATGAATATCTATACGATGATAAGAATTATGTAGTGTTCCATTTTACTCGGGAACAGGTAATCATAACCATTTATTTGCAATAAATATTGGAACAGTGTTGGTCTTAAAGTAAGTAATTAAGTTTCTAACACATAGTCAGACATTTGACACGGTATTCGTGCGGATCTCCAACTTTCAGACACTTATCGGAATTAAAACTAAAAGCGTCGTAAAATAAAAGCCTCTATAAATTTCTAATTTCAAAAACATTTGTCCCGAACTCATATAATACGTACTACTGATTAATTGGGACCGAGAGGAAAACATAATACTTTTTTCAACAAAGTTGATTTGTGTGAAAGGCAAACTTCGGAACAAAGATAAAACTGTTTTTCAGACGTAATTTTTCAGGAAAAGACTAACTAACGGGCTTTTATAAAACTTAAATAAAGTTGATGATACTCATTATGTGTTAATGGAGTAGTATTTTAAAGTTAATACAAAGTGATATCGCGGGAATAAACGTCGACATTTTTTCGGATAGGTATAAATCGTTTCAATCGGTTAAAATCATCCGTTTTGGAATGTACGGTTTAAATGCACAGCTTTAGCTGAAAACATCAATGAGTAGAATCATTTAACATAATAATAAAATCGTAAACTCATAACTAATATGCAAAATCAAAGAATGAATTATGTAAGTATATTAAGTTCAGTTATGAAAAAACTTTTTTACAAAAAAAACAACCGACTTCCAACAAAAGCACTAAAAAGTGCAAAATAACTTTAATTTCGGAAGCACATAACATAATCACGCCTTGTTTCCTCGAAGGGTTGGGCTTATAAACGAAAATACAAAACCGACACCGACTCCGACTTCCGAAATTAGATTAAATATAATATTAAATGTGGGTATACTACAGGTACACCTTTGCCCAGGGATTCCTACTTTAAAATCGAACATAATAATATTTAAATTAATTAGAATCCCTCTCTTAATAACGCAGCCACAAATTGTTCACTCAACTCGATGTTACAGAGCTCTGCAGTTAATTACTGGCAACACTAGACGGCGATGACGTCACACGCGAGCGTGTCGCTTTAACGAGAAAGAATCTAAGCCCCGTCGAAGGGTATTCTATGTATGATTGATTAAGTTGGTAAAGGAAATTCATTGATTCGTTAAACCAGTTATAATACTTACCTACATATTTACTTTCATAATCATTCCTAGTATAATTTACATTATTTTACCCTAAAGCTATATTCATAACACTCATTTAAAATATCAGTATGATGGCGCAGCAAGTGGCGCCGCCCTGATTTGTTACCAAGTTACTGGTATCACCAAAAAGGTCGAATAAGAAAGGCTGCTGACAGTTACTCTAGCAGAGCGTCGCATCTATGGTTGCGTGGTGGCTGTCTTCTGATGACAGAAGGTGATGTCAGGAAAGCCGATGTCATACCACGTTTCCAACGAACTGCTATACCCGGCGCAATCCTGATGATATTGAAGCTGCTGAACCATTAGTACGATGATCACATCTGGTAAAGGCTATCCTGCGCCGTTAAAAATACTATCACTTTACAAATACTACTAGTCAAACTAACTAACTATAGTCAGTTACTATAGATATACTGGTCAAAGCACTAGCCAATAATACAAATAAGGCTACGTAATGGCCAAAACCACACAAATATGATAAAATAATACAGCCATTACAGAATAAAGTACCCCCTTACTGCTCACTCGTTCATTCTGAATCACATAGTATCAGGTATTACGAAAGGATCACCTAAAAATGAATGTGCTTTTATAACCAGTCTAGCAGAAACGCAGTAAAGTGGTGAAACGCCCAAAAGTTTTCGTATATCATACAAACGAGGCCATTATAACAAGTTATTGTTTTATTCGATACATTTATTTTTACTGATTCCTACCTGCCAGCAAATAGCTCTATGCTAGGCTTGGTTGTATGTACATTGTACAATCACAGGAAAACTGTAAACTAGGCTTTATCTTAATGATAATGACAAGCGATATATAAACAAAATGATTATGATGTTAACTACGAAATATCAAACGTACAAGTCTTGAATAATTAAAGTTTTGTCTAAATAAACAAGTGTTGGTTATGATTAATCCGTTTGCTGGGGTTTTCCTTATATTAAAATTAATAAAAAAATCATTTCAGTTACCAAGCAACACTGAACAGTTAGCTTCTTTTACTAGATAGGTATATTAAGACGCAGCTATAAGCCAGTGACCTTGAGTGGATAGCATACGTGTTATGTACTGAGCTCACGCAACCCGTGGTACGTTCAGCCAGTAATAGGACTCGCCCATCAAGGAGCGCTGTCCCCAATTTGATGCATTATTAATTGATTATAGACAAAACAAAAGGTATTTTAATAAAACGCGTATACTAAAAGATCAATAATTAAATTATCTTTAAATTGGGAAGGTTTCAGAATAATACGCTTAGTAGATTTTGCCCCATTCTCAGTTTTTTATCCGTGTTACACATAACTTTACAAATTAATTTCACTATGTAATATAAACATAATCTAAAATATTCGTATATTAAGTTATTAAGAAAATGCTCTTATTTAATAAAAAAAATTTCAAATCATTAACACTACTCGTTTAGACGCGAACTTCAGTATAAAATCATTAAAAGCTGGTTATTGTCGCCTTAACAAAGCCAGTCATGGAAATTCAAATCGTGTATTAAACACAAATACGGCACCATGTTTGAAACTTTTCCCTAACAGCGTGTTCATGTGTACCAGCGCTACTGATCAGTGACGTAATCTAGGAGACACGCTTTAAAGATTTGATGTTACAGTACGCGATATATTTGTGACTCGTGATAAAAAGGTACGTGATAAAAGTGTTTCGCTTGTGTGTTCAGTTTCGAACACACAGGTTCGGGTTTTATGTATCACTAAGTTATCTAAAGCTCCTCGTGCTAGTAAAAAGTTTGTTGGCTGTTTTCTGATTATAGCAGATGAGATAATTATGTGATCTGTCGTCTCTAGACAACCCGTTGTATAAATCCGTTTAGTTTTCTACGATTGTGACTTTCATATCTTCATACCACGAATTAAGGCTTCTACATACCAGCGCGACTTGTCGCGCGACGCGACACGGCACAAAGGCCCCGCGTGTCGCGGGACGAGCGGTGCCTTTGTGTCGCGTCGCGTCTCGCGACATGTCGCCCCGGTATGTAGAAGCCTTTACCATTTTTTTTTCTTTGCGTTGCTTTTATATCCAGCCTTCAATATTACTATAGTGAAGTTGCAAACATCTCAAACTCTCTTACGTTATTCATTTGATTCTAGGCTTGTTTATTAGTGACTTTATTATTATATTGAAGATAAATAAATTCGTGACTTTGAATGAGAGGCTGAAAAATTATGTGATAAGGCAACGATGCGGTTTAAAAGAAGATGTAATGACAAAAAATTTAAAATAGTATGCTGAGATGGTTTGGTCATGTTAAGTAAATAGAATAGAATGAATAAAACGTGACTAACAAAATATAGGTATTTACATGGCAGATGTTAGTGGAAACGCCGGGAGGGGACGCCCTAGAAGAACATAATAGTGACCTAATTGGTGATGTTCTTCAAAAAGGTCAGGTGCGTAGTACTCGCAAGCAGCGGTGAGTGTATGACGAGACGTATCGACGTAAACCAAGCCAAAGGAGTATGCAAAGAACGTAGCAGGTGGCGTTCTATAGTTTCTACCAACTCCCATGGGATGAAGGCGTGAGTGGATCTTAATGTAAATAAATCATATTTGTGGTTTCAGTCTCACAAATATGTTCTCTTTATTTTTATGCTGAACTTTTTGACTGAGTTGTAAACACTTAAACTAAATAAAAGCGTTATTGATATTATACTTATCAAATAACCCTTCAGTTAAGCTTTCGTTAGTTTACTACTAATATAATTTGTCTGTGTGGTGCCGGACGTAAAGAATAGCACTCCCCTATTTCTTCCCGTGGGTGTCGTAAAAGGCGACTAAAGGACTTACTAGAGAATGGGCAGCAGTTTTCTCTATGCATTTTAACACCATACTGCGATCGCCAACCCGCCTGCCAAGCGTGGTGATTATGCCAACCCCCCTTTGGGGGAGGCCTGTGTCCAGCAGTGGACGTCTTCCGGCTGAAATGATGATGATGATGTTCATTCAAATTCATTCACTTGAATTCATATTACATTTGTAGTACCTAAACTAACGACCAAAAAATAATTTTACGTTTCATAGTTCACCCATTAATTTACCACGGGTACGCATGTAGGCAACCCAATATGTGGTTTGTTTGGGGTGCTAAACTATAAAGTTAATTAAAAATTACCACAAAGTAACAAAGTTTTAAACGACTGTAAATATGTGGATACTGTTTATAATTATTTTCTATACTCTACTACATGCGGGACTATAATTAATAGTCTTAAAATAAACAGGATATCTGAAAGGAAATTGCTTTTGATAGGTACTTAAACTATTATCTCTACAAAACTATGCCTTTATTTAACCCTATTGTTGCGTTGTTTTTTTTAATATAATGGATATTATATCTGATATTTTCTAAAAGCTAAACTTACCAAAGAATATGCAAAGGACCCGAAACTAACCCAGAGATGAAGGAAAACTGTTTAGAATTGCGTTCCAGCATTGTTTTCCGACGGTTTTTTTTAAAAAGTAATTGACCTTAGGTATTGTCATTAACAAGAAAAGGGTTGGTTTTAAAAGCATTGTTCAAGTGACGATAAGCATCTAACAACAAATTTTGTGAACAGACCTTCGTCCTGGGAGCAATTTAGGAGAATGAGAGTGCAAAGAGAAACTTCAATGTTCATTTAGTTTGTTTTGAATAGTTTTGACCCAGCTGTAGACCATCGGGTTCAGTAGACAAAAGTAAAATCATACGCAAAAGCGAAAATAGTGTAAGGGTACAACTTTACTCTTAAGGCGGAGATTTCTGAAAATGGTCAAAAATGTGTTTTTTTAAAGCAGTGTATCTCTTAAACCGTATATAATTTTTCCAAAACAAAAACAGTATGATATTTTCAAATCTTTTGTACATACGGTTATGGAACTCAAATCATAATTAAACATAATTTAATACATGAAAAAATCTTCAACGACAATTCTTAATTATTTTTTAAAGCAGTTTATCCCTTCGTTAACAGTTATAATTATAATTAAAAGTATACCGTACAATTTCAAATGCCAAACTGCATCTGGTGATGGATTAATTTTTATTAATTAGTTAATATCTAATTTTATACGATTTTATTTGCATTTTTACGCCATACGTTGTGTCATCGCGCATCTCTTTTTTTTGTATGCAATCTGACAGTTGTTTGTCGGTTTACCTGCTGTCGGCGTCTTAACGTAAACAAGAATACGATCTAGATTAACCTAAAACGCGCGACTCGTCCGGTAAATGGTTGAATGCCCAATTTATCAAAATTTCAAATAGTGACAGCTTACCCTTACGTTTGAAACATGCATACTAGCTAGTACAGGCTACAAGTTTGTGCTCAATTCCTATTCACAAATTCTCAACTATAAGTGTTATTCAGTTATTTGCAAGTATTGCGATCGCCCTTGCATTAGTGGGGTCTATTTAGCTGCTAGTAAACAAAATCTATAGATTATTAAAGGAGACAAGCAACTACTTGGCTGAATTATGATAGCCATTGAAATCCGTAAAGAGTTGGAAGATAACGAAGTTTTTACATCATTGTTGAAATGAAAACCTTGTTGGAGAAATATTTAAACAAATGAAGAGCGAAGATAACAGGAAATGTTAGTAAGAGGTATTCGATTTTCCTCTTAAGACAAGTTAGCCTTCGAGACTGTAAGAAAAGGATGAAGATGTAATCACGGTTGATTTATAGAATTTTAAAGATAGCATAGCGTAACGCTGCGTAAGCTATGCAACCTATAACGCTTACGTAACGTATCTTATAACGCTGTCTTTCTGACACAAGTCGATGTGTCTTGTGACTGATTTTGTATCCCTGAACTAAACCCTACGAATATCTCCGCACACGTAGATATATTACGATCTCTGCTACATTTGTTCTTCTGTTTCTTCATTCCTTACTTACGAGGCTCCTACTTTTTGTAGTGCGCGGAAAATCTTCTGAAGGTACTAACAGGGAATCGGATTTATCGTGAATCGTAAATCAACAAAAGGCAAGATGAAACCATTTTATTTTTTCCTGCTGTCTTAACAATAATGGTTTGTACAGTTCACAAAACATAAGTAATATCACTGTATGTAGTTGCTGTTACAGTAGTCATTTTCACAATTTGTCAAAAATTCTTTGGGGCTGCATCTCAATGTTCTACCTATTCATCCTTTGTATGTTTTAGGTGAGATAAATGGTAAGGTATAATGTTTATATTTTACTTAGATACAAACGTAATATCTGTAAACTTTAACAATAAATTACTTAAACGCCCCCCAACTCAGTAAAGTTTCAGCCGTGTTAAATATATCAGTATTCATTCCGTCCTTATTGTCTTAACAACAATAACTCACGGCATTACTTTGGCAGATGCCGCAACACATTCAGGATAAAAACGTTCAATTTATCGCGTGCTTAGCAGATATTGCAGGTATTTCTCACAAATCGAAGGACAGGCTATAAATAGAGAATATTTATGCATGTATGTGACTCGCTTCCCGTGCAGCGCCTCGGTGAGACTAATCTTGTTTTTACGGGTAAGTAGAAATTGCCATCTATCGCAAGCTTGTGAGTATGCGAGTTAGGCGTCCGCGGCTCGTATCATGTGTCACATGTGATAGTATTGCGGCTATAAACTTTATGACGTGCATTAGCAGCCTTCACTTCATCTTCTGAGAGAAGTGGGTCACTGTGTTCTGAGCCGGTAAGTAATAGAGCTCACTATAACACACGTAAGTATAAGCTGCAACTACTGCGAGGAACGTAGACAAGTTCTTCACGCGATCATTAGGTTTGAAAAACATGGAGTTCTGCCCGGCTTGGGCGGAGCACCGCCGTGTCCTCACGGAGGCGATCGCTCGCGTCCGGCCCTGGTTCAGTCCATAGTTCGGAGCGAGAGTGCATGGGAGGCCGTCACCTCCTTCTGCGAAGCAGTAATGCTCGCGAAGGAGGAAGCGAAACGCGTGAGGGAGAGGCAAGGTTTGCACCCTCGCGTCCCTAGTCGCCGTCGACCAACTGACGGGGTCCGTTAGGACCAATGCCTGCCAGGGTTGCGAGTTTGTCTGAAAGGGATATCGTGGCCCTGGCACACAGGCAACGGAAGGAACACGGGTGGGTCTTAGTCAGTAAAAGTTTGACTCGCCCTCTCGCTCCGTCCAGAGCGGGAGAAGTTATTTAATAATTTCCCACCCGAAAAATAAAAGCCTAGAAAAACATCAATTACTAAGATCTAGTTATAATAGTAATGAAACCTGAATACACGATAAAACAGAAGAATTTGCAACTTCCACTTGCAGCGTGTTAATAAATTTACCCAGTAACTGGGTTGTGGAGGTCAGATAGGCAGCCGCTCCATGTAAAAGACTGGTATTCAGCTGCACCCGGTTAGACTGGAAGCTGACCCCAACATATTTGGGTAAAGGTTGGCAGATTGATTGCCCATGACTTATTGAAGCTCCCTACAGTCATTATCAAGAAGAAAAAGTGGCGCTTGTCAACGAGTAATAGTTCATTTTAATGGCGACATAAAACAAGACATAATTTCCTTGACCATAGCTGTTTCCCAGTGAGCTTTCTCTCTCTCTCTCTCTCTCTTGCGAGCAGTGGTGGTCCAGTGGTAACGACCCCAACTTACGAGTTGTAAGTCATGGGTTTAAATTCGAACCCAGGCAGGCGCTTTAGTTTGTGTAAATAATTTCATCACCACTGCTCTCAAATCACTGAAGGAAAACGGGTACGTATTTGAATATCGAAGATTAAAATACCTACGCTTAAAATACCAAATGTTCAAAACATCGAAAATTTAAATATCGATTATATCAAAATGTCGAAAATTGTTATAGCTACGCTTAAAACGTCGAAGATTGAAATGCCGAGTGATTAAAATTTGTAGGTTTTTTGTAACCCACCTACTCGTAGTAACTGATTACCATCTAGCAAACAAGCATGCAGCAATCATGCAACATGCAAGCAAGAATGGTTTCTGTCACGGCTCCGGCGCTGCAGGGCTCCGGCAGTCCCACGCGAGCTTAACGTGGCAGATGGTCTAAACGCTCACCACCGCTTCTTCGGCTTGTTGGCCGGCTTCGCCGGCCAGCCTCAGCTGCGGCGGCGGGTGCTAAAACCACCTACTCCTCAGCTCGCGGGCTGCCTCGCCCCTCTGCGCCTACGCAATTCTAAATTACACTCTAGGGGTGGGGCAGACAAGACTACGTGGAGTCGGTTTTGCAGCGATACGTTTCTGTCAATAACTTTAGTAGCACAACATATTGACGTTCAAGAAAATATTTTAATTTAAAGACCTAAATAATACCTTCACGATTGACCTATGCTTGTACACTAGACACTGATTTTCATGGATAAAATAGGTCGAAATTGTTCCAAAACCGAATTGGGGCGCACCCCGAATTTACGTAGTCTTTTGGCTGTTACCCCTAGAGTGTATAATTATAAAAATCCGGAGGCGCGAAGGGAGGGCAACCCCCGCCCACTGTAACAAAGCATAGGCACCCGTGGGAGCCGAAGCTGCGGAGGTGAACATGGGTGCCTATCCTTTGTTACGCAAGGGCGAAAGGGTTGCACTTCCCGTAGCGCCGGAGACTTTGCAGAAGCAACCTTTTTCCACTCATACTACTTATATCAAAATTTGTTCGATATTTTAACTTGTACGTATTTTTAGGGTGAATTAATGAATGTATTAAATGTTGAAAATTGACCCATTTTTACACGTAGGTATATTAATTTTCGATGTTCAAATAATATATGTACCCATCGATATTTAGGACGTTCGATAGTTCGTACTTCGATATTTAGGACATTTTGATAATCTGTATTTCGATATTTGGATCTTTCGATGTAACTTTTGTAGATATTTAGATTTTAGATATATCGGACGTAGGTTATTTAACCATTCGATACTATAAACTTTCGTTATTTTAATTTTCGGTTTTATAGTCGTTCGATATTTCCATTTTCGATGTTTTGAATTTTAATCTTTGATATTCAAATACGTACCCAGGAAAACATCGTGAGAAAACCGGCATGTCCTAGTACCAAAAATTCAAAGACATGTGACATCTACCAACCTGCACTGGGCCCGCGTGGTAGAGTACAGCCCAATCCCTCTCAAAGAGCCTGTGTCTCGGCAGTGGGAACATTATAGGCCGATTACGCTATTATGCTAGTTGTTTCTCCATACATTAAACGATAACATTAGATCATAAAAACTACGGCACTTAGCTCTTATGTGAAAGACTATGACACCTCCGGGAGAATGGTTGGGAAAAAGAAAACTATAAAAAGTTCCCTTATCATAATACAGAACAGTTTATGATACGAGAATAACAAAGAGATACGATAAACTTATCATATTTTTTGTTACATATTTATATCCGGTGGAGTTTCTTGCCCATTCTTCTCCATACGAAACTACCTTTTGGAAGGGGCGACTAGAATCAATTCTATTTTTTTTGTAAATATTGACATTCAAAAGTGCCTTTATTGCCTATTTGAAATAAACAATTTGACTTTGACTTTGACTATATCGGGAAAAGCTCTTCCTTACCTAGGTATTTTTTATTTCCTGTGTGAGCAATTGCACACCATCCAGACAATGTGAAAGTGGTCTATTCGGTCACACATAATAATGGGTATCTTGGCTTTATGCATTATGTATGTACTATTCGGTTTTTCTATCTGGAATTTCGCAGCAGTAGAAGTCTGGATTTGTACCCGGTTGATGGCAATAGGCTCGCTCCTTATTACATGGGACTAAAACATAACTGGCGAAATGTGGGTGAACTATAGGTACACCTCTGCCCAACCCTTCGGGGAAACAAGGCGTGATGTTATGTTATGTTATGTATAGCTAGCGTTCAAGTTTTCTCTAAAGAATTGAGACTCTTTGAACAACAATATGTTAAAATATGAACTTCAATGGCCCAAGCTAATAACCAAGCACTTTCAGCCATATTGTGTTATATTTCATGTGTGAACATGGTCATCAGTAACAACCTTTGGCTGTCTCAAAGATTCGCCTAAATTATTTGAAATGTAGGTAATGTTTACATAATCCCTAGGGTACTATATTTTATATACCTTTTTTTTTATTTAGTTAGAATTAAAATATTATGTACATAAATAACAACTAATTAATTTATAAAAATAACAAAATTATATACTAACTAAACTAAAATTATAAAACATTAAAATATAGCGTCGAAAAATTCCTCCGCATCGCTGTCGACTGGTAATGTACCCAAGAGACTGGCGGCATTGCCACGTTGTATGGCAATGCTTAACCTCTGGCCAAGGTAAAAGCCAGCCCTTGGGTCACGGGAAGTGTCAACCAACCGTTTGTAGATATCTTTGAACAAATCATGAGCACTCGGATCCCACGGCCCGAGGGTTTCAACCCCAAACGGCTCGAAAATATAGTTACTGATAAGGTTATTATACTTTCGCCGCTTGAGATTTTCCGCAGACGCAGCAGCAGCGCCAGCACAGCACGCGGAGTCAGGAAGATGGGATGGCGCAAGAGTATCGACACACGTTGCGTCCATAATCCCTTGGGTCCAAAAAAAATATGAGAAAACCCGTTCAGCTACATTTTACACAGAATTACCATAATCTGAGCAATCAGCTGTGTTGACAAGCCCAAGGGAGACCTTCGTAAAAAACCTGTTTGATGACCCATTTTCCTAAAGATATAAAATGTATTGCTTTTAAAACAGTCAATGTAGTTTACCAAAACATTATTAAGTTTACAGGATGCTTTCACCTTGAATTAATCGAGGTCTGGGCCCTTGAATTCGTCTTGATTTTTCAGGCGATTATTTTCAAATAAAAACAACAACCTTAGAACCTTTACGGTAACAAACATTCATTGTAAGAATATACACTTGTACAGAATATACCTAGATACGTTGATATTTCCCACAAATGTACATTAAATATACGCCATAATTAAGTATCTAAATCTCTTGATGATCGCATCCTCCGTTGTCTCAGACGCAGCAAAAGTGCGTAAATCTCGCTATAAGTATATATAGGTACATATCGTTAAGTTATTCGAGTCGCGTTGGCAAAAGCGCGTACGTAAATATTCCCGTACTTACCTATTACGAGCTTTTAATATCCATCGCGGAAATACGTCGAACTTTACACAACCCATTTTTACAAAATGTTAATTCTAATTGCAAATTGATCGTTGGCTTTACCCAGTTTTAGGATTTTGTTGTAAAACTTTAACTCCAACGTGAGTTAAAAAATGTTAACTAGAACTAGGGTTAACTTTATGCTCAATACAAGAACACAAGGAAATATAGTAAGCTATGTTTATTTATAAGTAATTCATAAAGGAGATCTAGCTTTATTGTCTGCCGTTCTTCATTTTAATTTAGTTATTCTGTTCAAACAAAAACATTTAATTTCATTGGATAGCCGTTCTCAAAGTTATCGTTTTCTTATCCCATTTATAAACATGATTCAGTGAATTTTAAGAGGAGGTTATTAAATCTTAACAGCGCCTACCGTAGGGCTCGTGAAAGAAATTGTAACGTAAGAGAGATTATTATCTACTAAGAAGAGTGAAAAATAATGAGACTTTGTATTGTATAAAATTATTATTAAATACTGACTCACTACCACTTAGTATTCCTATTCAATATGATATCTCCAGTGACGCGGACGGTACAAAGTAGTGTCTATAAATAAACACCTCGCTACACAATATCTATCTCCTTTTTATGAACACGTAAAGTATCCTCTCTACGGAAGAACCGACATACTTGATACATATACGTGACAGTTTATTAACGCAGCCAATTACAACTACTGTACATTATTATCAACAACTGTTATTGAAAAAGAGGAAAAGAATCGGTTTGCTATCTATAATAATACAAAGCCGGTCCTGCATATTCATAATTAGCAAATTCAATTAGCAGGCGTTATCCAGAGGTCAGTCATTAGCCAATTAGTTAGTCGTTCACTTAATGCATCAAGCCGGAACGTAATCATATTTAGACGACTTTCACAGATCTCTAGCTACGAAAAGCTAGCACAATCCATATCACTAAAGATTTTAGATTAGTCGACCGTGAGCACACCCACACTAGGGCTGCCTGATGGAGACATTATCAATACTTGATCAAAAGCTATCAGCTCATTACAGTGCTTCCTGAAAGACTATAACATGAGTATTCATGGAGCAACATTTCCAAAACCACGACGATGGTGCTTGTAACCCGTTGAGGTCAGTACTTATAATGTAATGTATAATATTATTTACTTTTTTTAAACACAGAAGTAGTGATTTTGTATGTAACATGACAACAAGTAGGTAAATAAATGATTGAATATCAATAAAAAATTCCGCGTTACCTTCTGTGGCAGTCCTGCAGCCTTATATTGGAGCAATATGTGGGACCAATATATTTTAGAAGAATTTAGTCACGTATCTGGATTTATTTCTCCGGAAGCATTAACAGTCAAAAAGTATAATTTCGTATATGCTAGAGACATTTTTATACGCATTGCCTTTAAAGAATCAGTACTCCGGTCCCTCTATTATTTTCGTGTGACAGAATTTCTACGCAATTTTTCAATAAAAGTCGTATTTCGTTAACATTAAACGTAGCATACAATTTATTAACATCACTAGTGATATATTGAATTACAATTCTTTTGAGGTAGATTGGGAGGAAATTCTATAATTTATTTCAATCGAAATAAAACGTGACACTTCATTAATGAACATCAAAGACAAAATTGCTTTGCCATCATTTTCCGATAGAGAAAAAAGTCGTACAGTCCAATTCAATTTCCTTTTCATCTAAATCAGCGTGTCAACAATTCAATCATTCAAATCTCTCAAAAAATATTTCATCTCTAATTTAGCATTTCATCACTCGAAACGTTCGGTTGGACGACGTGACTCCACAAAAGCCTTTTTATTCAAATAATGATCGTGTATTGTTTAAAATAAATACCAGAGTCAACGAAATCCATTGTCGGAATCAAACAATCTGTTAAATTATTCAGCAGGCTCTGTTATTCTTTCTCTGTGATGTGAAAGTCACAAAGGTTTCATTTGTTTTAAAAAGTAAAGGTCTATTAAGCATGAATAAACGTTTTTTCTTTCTTTCTTTCTTCTTTCTTTCATGAAAATATAAAATGTACTTTTCGTACACACTTCGAATATTACGAGACCAAGAAGAAAGGTTTTTGGCAAAGCTCAGCTTTACAAATTCCGTAAAGAACACTAAAAACTTTACAGTTTGTTTAACTTGTCAGTATAACATTGTAGTTGACGGTGTTTTTAACCGACTTTCAAAAAGGAGGAGTTTCTTAATTCGGCTGTATGTTTTTTGTATGTTTGTTACGCGATTACTCCGTCAATTATGAACCCATTTTGAAAATATTTTTTTTGTTTGAAAGGGTATACTCCCGAGGTGGTCCCATATTGCCACCAAATCAGAATCTTATGAAGGGATCCCATGGAAATCGAGGGAAACCCTTAAATTTGATATGCAAACCTATAGCGATTTGGGCATTTTTTATAGTAACTCGTGCATTTGCTCTCGGAAAGCACCATATGGTGAAGTGGAACTGATGATGGAGACCACAGATGGCCACCGGAGCAATATGATAATGAGTACCTATTTAACGAGTTGCGATTAAGCAATTTATGCTCGTCACTATGCATATGGTGAGTGGCAGTTCTCCTGGTTCTTCCCAGAAGAACTTCTCAACAATCAACGTTCCAGCATCGGGAAAAGCAATATTTTGAAAAACATGATGAGCAGTTAACATTTGGCTATTTGTAACTTAGATAGATTCAAAACTGACCCACTAAAAAGTGAAAAATAAAAAACTTTTTACAAAAAAATAATAACCGACTACCAAAAATAACACTACAAAGTGAAAAATAACTTTAATTTCGGAAGTCGGTGGCAAACAACTCAATTAAAGATCCAAAGACACCCACTTCCGAAATTAAAGTTATTTTTCACTTTGTAGTGTTCTTTTTGGTAGTCGGTTATTATTTTTTTGTAAAAAGTTTTTTATTTTTCACTTTTTAGTGGGTCAGTTTTGAATCTATCTAAGTTACAAATAGCCAAATGTTAACTGCTCATCATCTTTTTCAAAATATTGCTTTTCCCGATGCTGGAACGTTGATTGTTGAGAAGTTCTCCTGGGAAGAACCAGGAGAACTGCCACTCACCATATGCATAGTGACGAGCATAAATTGCTTAATCGCAACTCGTTAAATAGGTACTCATTATCATATTGCTCCGGTGGCCATCTGTGGTCTCCATCATCAGTTCCACTTCACCATATGGTGCTTTCCGAGAGCAAATGCACGAGTTACTATAAAAAATGCCCAAATCGCTATAGGTTTGCATATCAAATTTAAGGGTTTCCCTCGATTTCCATGGGATCCCTTCATAAGATTCTGATTTGGTGGCAATATGGGACCACCTCGGGAGTATACCCTTTCAAACAAAAAAAATATTTTCAAAATGGGTTCATAATTGACGGAGTAATCGCGTAACAAACATACAAAAAACATACAGCCGAATTAAGAAACTCCTCCTTTTTGAAAGTCGGTTAAAAACACCGTCAACTACAATGTTATACTGACAAGTTAAACAAACTGTAAAGTTTTTAGTGTTCTTTACGGAATTTGTAAAGCTGAGCTTTGCCAAAAACCTTTCTTCTTGGTCTCGTAATATTCGAAGTGTGTACGAAAAGTACATTTTATATTTTCATGAAAGAAAGAAGAAAGAAAGAAAGAAAAAACGTTTATTCATGCTTAATAGACCTTTACTTTTTAAAACAAATGAAACCTTTGTGACTTTCACATCACAGAGAAAGAATAACAGAGCCTGCTGAATAATTTAACAGATTGTTTGATTCCGACAATGGATTTCGTTGACTCTGGTATTTATTTTAAACAATACACGATCATTATTTGAATAAAAAGGCTTTTGTGGAGTCACGTCGTCCAACCGAACGTTTCGAGTGATGAAATGCTAAATTAGAGATGAAATATTTTTTGAGAGATTTGAATGATTGAATTGTTGACACGCTGATTTAGATGAAAAGGAAATTGAATTGGACTGTACGACTTTTTTCTCTATCGGAAAATGATGGCAAAGCAATTTTGTCTTTGATGTTCATTAATGAAGTGTCACGTTTTATTTCGATTGAAATAAATTATAGAATTTCCTCCCAATCTACCTCAAAAATAACACTACAAAGTGAAAAATAACTTTAATTTCGGAAGTCGGTGGCAAACAACTCAATTAAAGATCCAAAGACACCCACTTCCGAAATTAAAGTTATTTTTCACTTTGTAGTGTTCTTTTTGGTAGTCGGTTATTATTTTTTTGTAAAAAGTTTTTTCTAGTATCCACTTTATTAATCTACTAGCTGACCCGTGCCCACTTCGTTGGGTGGTAAACATTTTACCGTCTTTTCATTTTTCGGATTAAATTATGGCCTTATGTTATGACACTCACAAAATAATAACGTGGCTTTCAATGGGTAAAAGATTTTTCAAAATCGGTTCAGTAGATCCAGAGATTACCCCTACAACCTCACAAACTATAAAATATTAATACAACGTGTTACGGAAAGGGTATATACATATCAAAGGCACGGATTCTTTTGGTGATAACAAACTACATGACAACATTTTTTTAATAATACCTACATAATTATAAAGTTAAGAATCATTTAACTAATTAAAATCAAATGTTTTCAATTGAATTCTACACATAACTAGACCAAGTCAGCTGATCGGTACACGTTTTAATCACTTCGTTTGACCCCGCCGCCAATCGTGGCGCCCGCGCCGCCACGTGTCGGTGCGGTGCCATGACGCAGAGCTGTGGCAGGTGTGCGTGTGTACTAGGCGCACAGACACAGATAATAGATAGTGACCCTCGTAGTGTAGTGACACGTTTGTTATCATTTAAATTTAATAAACTATAGAAATTAAAAAAAAAACACCATTTTCAAAGTTATTATTTTTGAGCTGAAATTTTGTACAGAGATTCTGAACCAAATGCACTCTTCACCCAGTTTTTATGGATATACCCTATCCGTAACACGCTGTATAAGTAGATGAAGCAACGGTTTAGCAATATCCTTAAAAAAAATGACTCGCATTCCGTTTGCTCACTATAGGCAAGCGACTTCTCGACAAAATCAATAGCAGTGAATTGGGACTGGGATTGTGAATTAAACTGCACATTTACCGCTGAGTCGGTGACGGTCGGTGATTCTTCAATTTTGCCGCCGTGAGGGGTCAAAAGATATTTTTAGAGTTCCGTACCCAAAGGGTAAAACGGGAACCCTATTACTAAGGCTCCGCCGTTTGTCCGTCTGTCACCAGGCTGTATCTCATGAACCGTAATAGTTAGACAGTTGAAATTTTCACAGATGATGTATTTCTGTTGCCGGTATAACAAATAATACTAAAAAACAGAATAAAAAATTTAATTAAGGGGGCTCCCATACAACAAACGTGATTTTTTTGCTCGTTTTTGCTAGATATTGATAACGGCAACAGGTACACGCTTGAAATATTCACAGAATATTAAGTTCTATATATTCACTTTAAAAATAAATAATTAAATTAAAATAAACCAAATATTTAAGGGGGGCTCCCATACAACATACGTGATTTTTTTGCCATTTTTATAGATAATGGTACGGAACCTTCGTGGGCGAGTCCGACTCGCACTTGGCCGGTTTTTTTATTATTAAAATTAGCCAACGGAATTAAAACATCAAAATGACCTTCAATAAAGTTTCCTGAGAATCGGATTATTTTGACTCCCTGCCGTGCTTCCCCAAAAGCAGCAATAAAAATACCACCCTGAAACACCTGGAACTCAAATGAGAATAGTTCTGCCGCTGCCATTTTTTGGGTGGTAAATTATAAAATAACTTCTCCCGCTCTGGCCGGAGCGGGGAAGGCGTGTCAGACTGTTACTGACTAAAATCCACCCGTGTTCCTTCAAATGCCTGTGTGCCAGGGCCACGATATCCCTTTCGGACAGGCTCGTAACCCTGGCAGGCATTAGCCCTTTCGGACCCCGTCAATTGGTGCTGACATCTCTTTGAGGCGCGCGTGGAACGCAACGCGCCGTCGACCCAGGCCTGGTCCTTATCGGACGGCGAGCTACCCATCGCTCACCATCCGCAAGCCCGCGCTCACGGTGGCCGGGAATCGGCCTGCGATTCCCGACGCCCGGGGCGTCTCCTGCGGTGACTAAGGGCGTGAGGGCGCGAACCCTGCCTCACCCTCACGCGTTCCGCCTCCTCCTTCGCATGCATTACTGCTTTGCAGAAGGAGGTGACGGCCTCCCGTGCACTCTCGCTCCGAACCATGGCCTGAACCAGGGCCAGATGCGACAGATCACCGCCGCCGATCGCCTCCGTGAGGACATGGCGGTGCTCCGCCCAAGCAGGGCAGACCTCAACCGTATGCTCCACCGTGTCCTCCGGGCGATCCACACAGTGGTGACACCCGGGCGTTTCCTCCCGCTTTATTCTGACTAGGAACCTCCCAAAACAATCGTGTCCGGTGAGGACGTGCGTCAGGCGGAAGGTGAGGAAGCCGTGGCGCCTCTCTAGCCACTCCTCATAGAGGGGACTTATCGCCACAATTGTGGCATGCAAATTCTTTGCCAAATAGTAAATATCCCTGGCGATGGCGCATGCTTATTTTCATCTCTCTCCTATTTGGTGAACAGTAACGTGGCCATGCCATTGTCTTCTCAAATTCGAGACAGCATTGTGCGCCACGTGTCTAAAAACTGGGAAATATTCCAACCTTTCACCCAGGATCAGTCAGGAGGAGCTGTTTATGGTTCAAAGCGTGAATACGTCGCTGAAATGTCTTGTAATGGCACCTACGGAACCACCTGTGAACTCATGGCAGCGAGAGAACTATTCCCATTTGAGTTCCAGGTGTTTCAAGATGGTATTTTAATTGCTGGTTTTGGGAACGCACAACAGGGAGTAAAAATAATCTGATTCTCAGGAAATTTCAATGAAGGTCATTTTGATGCGTGTCAGACTTTTACTGACTAAAACCCACCCGTGTTCCTTCAAATGCCTGTGTGTGCCTGGGCCACGATATCCTTTTCGGACAGGCTCATAACCCTGGCAGGCATTGGCCCTTTCGGACCTTGTCAGTTGGCGCTGACATCCATTTAAAATGGGAATAGTTCTCCCGCCTTTTTCCAACCCTGACAACACCAGCCTAAACCAAAGATACTAAGCAATCAAATTAAAATACGAACGTAGCATTCAAGGACACTTTTTCTAGTAAGAACGACTAATACTAAAAACTATTATAGTAATACCACAGTGTGAAATACCTACACAATAAGTAATTCGCAAAGAAATAGAAATAACAAAATTCCAACCGGCAATAGGTAAAAACACATTTATTATCCTCCAATTTAAAATTAGGAAGCGAAACAAACCAAAACGAAAACCAAACAACGACGATGATAAATATTTCAAAGCAAATTAGTAGTAAGTAATAACAAATTTCGCAGAACAGAAATTTCGGTAACTATAGCTTGAACGTGTATCGCTTAGGTTTGTACGAGTATTCTGTGATTGATACATGACTTCGTTTTTTGATACGATCGGCTTGCAAGCCGCGATTAAGGTTCGGGGGAAACATTGTGAAGTTTTCCTCTTGGCATTCTCGGCTTTAATGCTATAAATGCAACGTTTAAATTACCTGAATACCAATTAGAACCTCATTTCATTATCTTTTAGCAGATGCCTGCATACTGAAAAATACTGGCCACCTAGAACTGGCATAAAAACTTTAGACCGTTATCACGCCTGCACTGAAACATACTGGCCACCTAGAAAAAATACTAAATATAAACCTCAAGAAACTTCCAAAAATTCTTATTTCAATGTAAAATATGCATTAACGCGTTGTCGTAAAATTCAATTTAGATCTTTATCGGCCTACGAATTCTAATTTTAATGTAAAGTATGCAATAACTCGTTGCCGTAAGATTCAATTTGGATCTTAACTGCATTTGGTACATTTTTTATACAAACATTAAAAACCCTTATTTTCACCCTTAAGCGCCGAATTTCGTAAAATATTTTCTTAGTGAGCACCTAGAAGTCGAAAGGAACAATCAGGCCAACATTCATGTCTCTAACTTTAAAAACATAGGAGTTTCATACAAACTTTGACACCCCTTTTCAACCGCTTAAGGTGTGAATTTATAAAAATCCTTTGTTAGTGCGCGCCTGCACCCCATAGAGAGTGCTTGTGCCAAATTTTAGACCTCACGGCCCAGTAGTTTCCGAGATTTCGTGATGAGTGGTCAGTGAGTGGACTTCTCTTTTATATATATAGATACATAAATTATAAATTAAAGTCGCTTTTCGTGTGTGATCGCGTTATTCTTATAAACCACGCAACGAATTTTGTTGCATTTCACCCGTATAGGCCATCCTTTACAGTTAAAGTTCGCGAGCACATTCGTAAGAAGCTGGCAGTATAATCACAACGGTAAAGTTGTCTCATTGTTTGTTTGGTTAATAGTTTAATCGTGTATTTATGTGTATTTATTTGGTCTTATATTTATGTATAATTAGGTATATATATTATATTTAAAGTTTTAAATAGGTATATGTTCTTATATTTAAATAAATATTGATTTCACAATTTTCCTTATTGCACCTACCAATGCTTGTCTCTGCATCACCCAAAGGTTGACTGGTAGAAAATGCCTATGGCATTAAGTCCGCCTCAGTACATTTGTGTGCTTAAAGTATTAAATAAATAATCCCTAGTTTAGGAGACCGGATTTAATTTTATGTTATTAAGTATAGATAATTATTGTTTTTTTTTTCACTTGTGTCCATTGTTGGTTGATTAAGTCTTAGCATGTATCTAGTATACAACCCGTGTCTATGTATATTTTGGAATCAATAAACTTATTATTTTATTTATTTATTATAGATCATCAATTCCGGATTTTTTTTAATGTATTTTACAAACAAAATCTCGATGGTTTGTCATGTCATAAAAACCGTGCGAAGCAGGGGTGGGATAATTAAGTGTTTAACTATTGGCTATACGAAAACCGGAGTGACACAAGACTTTTTTACAGGAGTTATACCATGTTCGTCTCACATTAAATGGCAACTCCTAATATAATCCGGTCATTTGATTTCAAATTAATCTTTTAAAGAAAAAGCCACTCCAGAAAAAACCTTATGATAACGACGCATCCCACTGCTACTGTCCGTATTATTGCCCCCAAGACATTGGACACTTGCCAAAGACGGAGTCACATTAAAATTTTTACTGTGACTCCTGTAGGACTCATCGTCTGAAACTTTATTTAAGCTACAGAATCAGTGATCGAGCCAATTGCCTAAAAAATAATAATATTTTAAAATAGATAATTATAACAAAATAATGAAGGAACGGACGTAAAGAATAGCACTCCCCTATTTAATATTTTAAAATAAATAATTATAAAAAAATAATCAAGGAACGGACGTAAAGAATAGCACTCCCCTATTTCTTCCCGTGGGTGTCGTAAAAGGCGACTAAGGGACTTACTAGAGAATGGGCAGCAGCATTCTCTATGCATTTTAACACAATACTGCGATCGCCAACCCGCCTGCCAAGCGTGGTGATTATGGCAAACCGCCCCGTTCGGGGGAGGCCTATGTCCAGCAGTGGACGTCTTTCGGCTGAAATGATGTTGATGATTAATGAAGGACATTCAAGAGTGGTAGTTTTTTACGTGCAACAGGCAGCAATCACGGATTTTATCACATTATAATCACACCAACTACAGTAAAACATGTTTGGAACAAGATAACCTTTGCACCGATCAACTAATGGGGGTTTTAGGAAATTACATTTTATGCTTCCGAACGCACACAATAATCCGAAAAACTTCTGTTACACATTGTATAATTATTAAAATCAAATCTATATCATTCGTTGCTGTTTACGTGGGTCAGATGCATCCCTCACAGAACACAATATAAAGTTTACGCTTCTTGGAGTGTGTCCAAGAGAAGCATGGTCTCACAGCATAAGTAAAGGAAACAGTTCGAAAATCGTTAAGTTGTAATTTTATGACAAAAACATTTTTTTTTGCTAAATTACGAACTTTCATTTGCAGTTGGAGAATTGGCCGTGACGTATATCGATGTATGGGAGAACTTGATTTTCAACTACAATATTATGTGTATTTTTGGGATAAATTCATGGCAACTACGGATGACGAAAAACCGGCCAAGTGCGTGTCGGACCACGCACAATGAAAGGTTTCATTGTGCGTGGTCCGACACGCACTCGGCCGATTTTTTTTAGTATGCGGATAGTAATTTTTTTCCTTGATTGACACGGCTATTTTAATTGCGGTCTAACCTTAGTTTCAACGTGTAAATAGAATACGTTGTGTGGTCTCTTACCTGAAACAAAAAGAACATAAAATTATAAATAACTACATAATTTTCTGTCGCATCGCAAATCGTTACTTAGTAACAACCTAAATGCCACCGAAATTATTTTCTCTATTGACAAGAAAAATGGCTGCTTTATCTAAAGTACCTAAATGCTACTCCATAAATTAATATATTCTGTGTGGAACCAGTATTGATTAATTAAAGCAAGTGAAAATAGTTTGCAACGTTCATTTATTTGAAAGATTACTACAGACTACAGAGTTTTTAGTACCGTTACTAGTGAAGTACGTTTAGTAATATTCTATGGTCGTGATGTAAAGAAGAAACGTCATCAACTTATAAATAAAGTGGAACACTTTCGAAAGAAAACACGATAGAAAAGCAACATACCTGTAGGTCAAATAACACTACACTTAAGAGCGTTTACGACGTACGGCATTTCATACAAACTTTCAAGCCCTTGTTTTTCGAAATGACTGAACCGATTTTAATGAAACTTCATAAGCATAAGCCGGATACAAAGGTCTAAAAAGTTAAGAACATTTTCGAAAAATTGTGTTACAGCCAAATTAGACCGATTTTAATTTTTTCACAGAAACAGAGATTTCCAGTTAAGTATCTGTTTTTTAATAAGACATTTCAAAAATGTTGTTACAATGGAGATTTTGTCCCTCTAGATGGACGAACAAAAGCTCTTATGTAAAGGTGGGTTAGTATCTGCACACAAAGAAACTACAACATGTATCAAACAATAAATATAATTATATCCAACATAATATATGTAGCCTTACTTAGAATTATCGTATTAGGTATTATACAATATAACCTAAAGTATGCCAGCCAGCTTAGATTCTCTTTAATAAGAACTAGGGTCGTGGGGGGTTGGTGATAAACCGAGTACTGTTCCGTGTGTCTAGTTTGATTAGATTAAATATTATAGAATAAATCTAATTTATCAACTTATAACCTTCAAGTTAATTTAAGTTTTTAAAACTAATAAATGGGCGCCAGGGACTTTCGGGGTCCCGGATCCCGGAGCCGACGAAGAGGTCCAATATCCTTTCCGATGAACGTAAGTGTCGGACCCGGAGTCCTTAATTTAAATTTTGTGTAAGACCGGTTTCAGATTTTGAAACCAGCCAGGTATTAAACCGGTTATTTAAAGATTAACCGTAAGTAAAAAAAATATAAGTGAAGAAGAAATAAAAAAAACCGTCCCGCCAGCGCAATCGCTAGGCGGACTCTGCCAGCCGCACAGTCGTCTCCGCAGGAGGTTTCAAGCCGCTCGAGGAACGGGTCTCGCGTCCAGGCTTCGACGCTTCGTCAAATCCTGGCGGCGAGACGAATCTCTCTAGGTGCCTCTCGGTTGATTATGTGTGATTGTACTTGACTGCCGGATCTTCGACTGGCTGGAGAACTATCGCCAATACGCTGCTTGGGAATCCTTTTAAGACATGAAGTAAGATTTGTGGTATCACTTGTAGCGTGTTCGTTGGCAAATCTGCTCACGCATTCCACAACAATACGTCACGGACAATAAACCCGGAAATTCACTGACCAAGTGACCACTTAAGAAAAACTCCTTTACGTTAGGTAAAATTCCCAACAAGATCACTGATAATAAATATAAGACAAAGACATTCGATACTTGAAAATCACTAACAACTCTCCAACCTGTAGTGTAACGCCAAGACAATAACCTATTATCACAATAACTAGTTATTTACAATCGGTAATATCGAAATTTGGTGATTGAAATCAATAATGGGGTAATTAACCTAGAAAATTAATTCGGCAAGTACTAAATGTGTTCTTACAACACCGTGCCACAGATAAAATATGGATTGAGTTTACATCGATCTTTCTAGAAGATTCTCCATATAGAAAAAAATATTTTACTTCCGCTTTGGACTAAATAGTGTTAAATGTTTATTATGATTTTTTACCAAAAGCTGAAAATTATTAAGGATTGGTCCATACGATATTATTTCGATGGTTTCCAATCAATAGCAAAGCAAAGTAGACAAAATTAACTAATATCGATTAAAACTCTAAACTGTGACTCGGTTGCCATCAGAGAGGCAATTCTACTAATTTTAAGAACGTTCACAGACTGATCTCAGTCTCAATCTGTCAAAAATACCTCTTATTTCCCTACATTTTGACAATTTTTTGACGTTTGTTTGTCGCCAAGATGAGATTGCGACTAGATTTTGAACGTTTTAAATTACGAGAATTGGCCTTCTGGTGTTGCAACCGTCGCTCCCAGCTGTCAAATGTGACGTTCACTATATGACACCTGAAATGTAAACACTGGAAACTTAATTAAAAGATTTTTATTTACTTTATTGTGTAAACCTGTAAATACAAGTGAATTATCGTCAGAAAGTGTTACCAAAGAGTCTAGTGATGGAATACAGTTGAAGGAATGAATCCTTCTATCAGTTTCAGGTTAAAGTCCATTATACAAACTACAATGAAACATTTTAGTTGGTAGCATCATATTCTACTACGTATAATTTCAGGTAAACGTTTCTTTATATGATTGGGTTCGCTGCTGTGAAATACCAATCAGTGGTAGGTACAAAAAATACAACGTAACAATGTTCTTAACTGTTTTAGACCTTTGTATCCTGCTTATGCGTATGAAGTTTCATTAAAATCGGTTCAGTCATTTCGAAAAACAAGGGCTTGAAAGTTTGTATGAAATGCCGTACGTCGTAAACGCTCTTAAAGAGCTCTTGTCTTTTGTTATGAGTAGGTACTACTTCTAAAAACTAAACGTGATAACATTTCTATAGAATAACGAGTCATCATAATGAGTCTATAATGTTCCCACTGTTGGGACACAACCTTCCTCTCTACGAGACGGAGTAGGCTGCAATATACCACGCGGGCCCAGTGCGGGTTGGTAGATGTCACATGTCTTCGAACGTTTGGTTCTAGAACATGCCGCTTTCCTGACGATGCTTTCCTTCACCGTTTTGATAGCAGTGGTGATGAAATTATTTTGCACAAAGTAAAGCGCCTGCTTGGGTTCGAACTAACGACCTACAACTCGTAAGTTAAGGCTTTTACCACTGGGCCACCACTCACTGGTCTCAATAACGAATACTGGGTTTGTATTTTTCCGTATTCGTATTGATCTAATAATTCTGTGCCAAGATTTTTACCAAGCCATTAGAAGCCCCTATAATACATATTAAATTGTATTTCATATTTGATACCCTTCTGCAGAGCTCATGAAAACGATAACGTGAAAGAAATACGAATTATCAAATAAATCAAGAATATGCCCGAGTTATACCACTATAACAGGCCTTTCAGGAACAAATAAATCGTAGTAGTGGTCGAAGCCATGACGTCATCTCGTTGGCTACGTCATAGCAACCGTGTAGTCTTCTAATACTTCATAATATTATTATGCTATTGTTGTTTTTTTTTTGTAAGTATATCTAAATACAATGGCGCCTGTTTCATTCATGTTATAAAGGGGCATTCACGTTCTACCACGGTGTCATATATAAATTATTTATCCAAGCACAACAAATATTTTCCAAACTCAGAACCAAAAGTTAAACTGTTCCTAGTTCACGAGTTTGGGAAGTTTCCGTTACGTGAGTGGTTTGAACAGGGTCTATTTTATTCAACTGTATCATAAATCCTGCGACAATTCTTTGCGGAGGGAACGTAGATCGTTTGTAACCCGTCATAGGCAAACTGTTTTGGGTTATTCAGTTAAGTTAAAAGTGGTTGCGCGTTTTCGATTTAGCTGTATCTCTATGATATTAGACTCTTTCATCGTATTCTAAAGACTTTTTTAAATCCTGAACTAGTATTAGTCCAATTTTATTACTTTTAACATTCTTGGTCGAGATACTAAAGCAAACAAGCAGTCTTCGCTTTTCACAAGTCTTGAAACATAGTTTTAAATGCATTATGAAATCGTTACAAACTTCCGTAAAAAATATAGCGGTGATATAAATTTGACCCCGAAGTCGGTGTAACAAATTACAACTAACCCGATGTAATAAATTACGTTGAAGCAAATTTTTATGGTAATTTGCCATTTTCTCGTAACTCACTTTGACAAATAATGATATATTAAATTCTTCTCAAGCGTTAATAGAACACACAATAAAATGCCAGAAATTTGTCTTTGCTCTAAATTTGTCTTAAAATCACCCTGCTTTTAGATATACCTAACTAATGCAAATAATGTTTATTAAAAGCTTAAAGGCTTCTACATACTGGCGCGACACGCGACGCGACACAAAGGCCCCGCATGTCACGCGACGATCGGTGCCTTTGTGTCGCGTCGCGAGTTGCTCCGGTCTGTAGAAGCCATTACTAAGTACTGAAGATATTAGATACGCAAGCTTCGGCTTCGCTTCATCGAAATATCCGAGGCACCGCAGAGAAAATTATTGATATATTTGAGTCTAATTGTTTTATTTAATTTAGTTTTCTGTAAGTCTTGTGAGCTGTGGCTAATGAACGTCAATTTGAGCGCTGTGCACTCGCAGTATTCACTCGTGGCGACCTACTTTATATAAAAAAAAATCAAAATCAAAAATATTTTTATTTCACATAAGCCTACATGGGCACTTATGAAACGTCAGAAGCTAGGTGCACGGTTCCAATTGGTCGTTTCCTATGGAGAAGAGCCGGCAAGAAACTCCACGGTCACTCTTTAAAAAAAAATAAAATTGGCTTTTACAATGATTTCAAATTACAGTGTTAATAGGTATGAGAGGACAGCGTAGGCCCAGCAAAAGTACCAGGAACTTAACAAAATAGAAAATGGTTTAAAGATCTACAGTCTAATAAGCCTACAACGTCCTCACATTGACAAAAAAAAAACCATATAAAATATGTTAAAAAAAATAAAAGTTAGAATCTTGTTGAAATTTAAATTGTAGGTATAATAACGTCAAGTAAGAAAAACATTATGTCAGTGAAGTTTGTAAAAAAAGATAAAATTAAATTAAAAAATAACTTCGTAATTTGGGAGCTGTTAATAGACATTTACATAGTTTTGCCGTTAATGAGGTACCAGGGAGGCCACATGTACAGAAGGAATTAATGCCAAACTTCCTTGTCTTCAACGTAGTCCTTAATCTTATAATATGCTTTTTTGATAAGGACACGTTTAATGTGCGTTTTGAATTCTCCATCACTAAGTTCTGTAACCGATTGTGGCAACTTGTTATAAAAGCGGATACTGTTTACAAGAAATGACTTGCTTGTTTTAGTTAATCTAAATTTGGGTAACACAATTTCATGTTTACTACGTGTATTTATATTATGGAAATCACTTCTTATTTTGAATAGTCCTCAGTTTTTGCGAACATATAAAATACTTTCTAAGATATAAAGAGAGGGCAGAGTTAGTACATCAATTTCTTTGAATTTGTTTCTAAGGGACTCACGAGGACCCATTCCATAGATCGCGCGGATTGCCCTCTTTTGTAAGATGAAAATTGAATTTACGTCGGCTGCCGATCCCAAAGTGGAAGTAAGCAAAGTACACTAACCTAGCACTAATCTACCTGAAAGAGCTCTAATGTGGGCACCCCACTGCAATTTTGAATCTAGAGTAATTCCTAGAAATACAGTTTCCGTAATAGCATCTAGCTTCTTACCATCAAGTTTTAAATTAAGACCTACTTGGGGTACATTTGGTAATGAGAATTTAAGACATTTTGTTTTGTTCGCATTAAGTAAGAGATTATTAGCTGCGAACCATTTCGAAAGAACAGCCAGACTATCGTTGACGTGTAAGACATCCGTATCTTTTCTATCTATTTTAAAAATAAGAGAAGTGTCATCAGCGAATAGAATTATATCCGATAAGTTAGCCATCATGTAAGGAAGATCATTTATATAAACTAGAAATAAGAAAGGGCCAAGAATTGAACCTTGAGACACGCCCATCCTTACTAGAGATCCCGATGACGTCACCCCATTAACGTTTACTTTTTGCTGCCTGTTTGATAGATAAGAAAGAACAAGATCAGCAGCTTGTCCACGAATTCCGTAGTGGTGTAATTTACAGATCAGTGTATATATAAGCTAGACTTGCTAGGTTTATATTTGTAGTCATTTACACAATTTATCGCCTGATAAGTTGTCAATAAGATCTACAGCCAGCTTATGTAAGCTACCAGCAGCTTGTGTAGCTGTGGCTTATGTACCGCGTTACTCCTCTTAAACATACGACACCACTGTATAAGGCGGGATATAAATTGTAAAAAAATGATTTGAACTAATAATTGGCAAAATTAAACAGTGACATGAGTCTATGTACTATTTTATATTTCACAACTCAGTCACAATGTCCAATATCACTACACAATGCAAACACGAAAAGATGGTTTTATTAATTGGTTTTCTGCGTTTCTATCAAAAAGAGATGCCACGTTATACGTTATGCACACTAAAAGAGTCGAAAGTGATTTAAACTTCTATACAACCACACCATCTGAAATCACAAAGATTATTAGTAAAATGGCCAATAAAAAATCTTGTGGTTTTGATGATTTACCAATATCGATTTTGAAGGAGAATATAGACTCTTTGGCTTTCCCTCTTTCTGATTTTTTTAATAAATGTTTTGAAGAGTCAATCTTTTCAGACCAGTTGAAATTGGCTAAAGTAGTTCCAATATTCAAAAAAGGTATTAAGACTGAACTAAAAAATTACCGACCTATATCCCTTTTGCCAACCTTATCAAAAGTGTTTGAGAAAATTATTAAAATTAGGCTGATGGTACATTTAAATTTAAATAAAATCATCAATTTAAGACAATTTGGGTATCAGAAAGGCGTCGGTTGTTCAGACGCAATAAACACTCTTATAAATGACATAATAAATAAACTAAATAACAAAATGAAAGTAGCAGGGCTATTTATAGACCTTAGCTCCGCTTTTTATACGATTGATTATGAATTACTACTAAATAAACTTGAATATTATGGTATCAGAGGCAAATCCTTAAAACTTTTAAGATCCTACTTACAAAATAGGCGAATGTTTGTCGAAATAAAAAGCATCGATGAAGATAATCAGGAAGTCATATACACCTCTAAAATTACAAATATAAAACGTGGTGTGCCCCAAGGCTCTATTTTAGGACCTATACTATTTATTTTATTTACAAATGACTTGCTTAACTTTATGCATTACGTACAGCCTGATGTAAAACTTGTTGTTTTTGCAGATGATACAAATATAATTATTGGGGCGAATGACTTAAACGAATTGACCAAAAATGTAAATAAAAGCCTAAAAAATCTCTACGATTGGTTTACAGCCAATAACCTATTGCTAAATATAAGTAAGACTAACATTATTTTATTTAAGACTACAACTCGCCATAATGACAATTTAGATGTAGAAAGGAGACAAGATTGAATTAGTGGACAAAGTAAAATTTTTAGGGATCAACATAGATGTGAATTTAAATTGGAAACACGAGCTAGCTGCTATTGACTCTTCGATTTCATCAGCATGCTATGCACTCAGGAGCCTTAGAGATATGTTGGATTTAAAGCAACTAAAGGCTATATATTACGCGCTGATAGAATCTAGATTAAGATACAGCATAATGCTTTGGGGTAACAGCTATAGTTATAACTGTCAGAAAGCGTTTATTTTACAGAAACGTGCCATAAGGGTTATGGTAAGGATCTCACAAAGAGACTCATGTAGAGAGCACTTTAAAGAACTGGAAATTTGAACAGTACCAAGTTTATATATATTAGTAATCCTAAATCACTTTGCTAAGTATATTCGTGAGTATGAATCACAAGACGAACGTAAGATAAGAGAAAGCACAAGAAGAAAGGAATTTAAACACAAAATGGCACCAAATTTGAATATAGCTAGGCATTGTTCCGGATACCAAGCAGTGGAGTTATTTAATAGGTTACCGACTGACTTAAAATTATTAATTTATAGCTCTCACTCTTTTAAAATTAAATTAAAAGCCTTCTTGTTGGAAAAATGTTTATATTCGGTATCAGAATTTAAGTAAAGTTGTACGAGCTCAATATTTTTGACATAAAATTTTGACATTATACCTGCTATTAATTTGACATTATTGACTTGCGAAGTTATTGACTAACTTTAAATTAATTGACTCTTGAACATTTAACATCAATTTTAATTAGGCCTTTATTTGTATTGTTTCTGCATGTGATAATTTTACTAATATGTAATGTTCAACACAATGTTAATTGTTAAAGAATAAATAAATGAATGAATGAATGAATTATAAAGCTCATGTGAATGGATATGTAATTTATTTGAATAAATATTGATAAATTATGAAATTCCTATAGTGGCTTTCTAGGGGATTTTGTGGTGTTGTGGTGTAATTCTAGAGAGTGTCTACGCAATAGGTTACAAACATTATTTTTCATTCCGAGACTAAAACAGTGTGCCATCTATGGGCTGCTGAACGGGTCGCACACACCTTGAATGTTGCTCGAAATGCTAAGTCAAGGATAACGAAACATGATGATTTATTGAATAGTTTTAACTACCACGTGTGCTATATGAATTTACGGGAGGGGCGTGATGAGAGAAACACTTTTTCAAGATATCTTGGTTTATTTTGGCTCGATAAACACAAATTACAAAACATTCCTTCGTATAGTCGTCGTTTAGTTCGCAATCATCCTCCATTTCTTTTATGTCTCCTTTTCACACTCTCGCCTCTCATTCACTCATCTTACGTTCTATTATATTAATCAATTTAATATTTCATTTCAAGGTTAACTTTAATAATTTTAATTTCAACGAAAATAGGCTCACATTAATGTTGTCTGAATGAGTACAGCTGACTATGAAGGCTAATTATGTACTGTCGCATTACACTATAATTTGTGCAAAACGACGGAAAAGTCCTGATCTATGCAATGCACACATGCCATGTCCGATACATGACTCATACACCCAGTTTATAGCTTTTTGCGGTCGATGAAGTGAAAACACTCGCTTTTAATTACTTACTGTATGCTACATAGTTTACCATATTTTGTCTAGTTTACCCTATTATGTCTGACCTCGTTGAAGATGAGGCGTTACTGGTGAGCGAATGATCAAGTCTAGAAACTGAGCTATACGTTTTTACCCGACTACGGCAAAGCTAAAGGAGGGTTATGATTTTAACAGGTTATGTTTGTATGTATATTCATCAGTTCACTCATAATTCCAAAACTACTAGTCATATGACAAACGAGTCATCGGTGGAAGCGTCATTTAGTTCCACGCGTTATAGGCTATATGACAACACATAAAATTCAAGATAGTGGCTTATAGCGGATGTAACATCCGTAAAGTACTACCGATAAAATATATTTCGAATTATTATATCGTGTTTGGTATCTAATGAAAAGTTTTAAATACCTTCTGAAAATATAATATGATTTGTATATAATTATTTATGCATAAATCCCTAATTTTACTACTGAATTTTCTCAAACCAAAGAAGTGGGTGGAGAAGTGTACCTTCAATGATCCCAATCCCCAAAATAATTGAAATAAAAATGACAGTTAACAAGAATAATACACAACTACGACAAAAACACCATCTAAAAAGGTACAAGATGTCACCACACAGAAAATTAAAAATCGGGAGCCACTTTCCATACATATAAGATAAGATATTATTGTACTATTACTTTATACGTGCAGTAATTATATATTATGTGAACATTAAGTGTCCGCACTAATAAACCTTATTTGTAATACTGTTTGTTCTGTTCCCACAGAAAAACCGTGAAAACGGTTTAGCGGGGCAAAGTTCTTAAGTTACAATTTTTATACACGTTATTTTTAGTAAATAAAATAAATAATAATAATAAACGAACCTATTTCTCATTAATTGATAATTAAAAATCCATTTTTCAATAAGAAATATTAAAAAATGGCAACTGTACTCGTAATAGCATTGTAATACGTCATACACTTCGTTATTACTCGACCTCACTTGTCTAACTCCACATTCTTACTTCCAGTATTTTAATTAGTGAAGCATTTCTTCACAGCGGCCTCTCCCGTATTTCCGCATATTTTATGAATATCATGAGAGATGTGCTGAATGAGATGAGGGAGCGGGTATAAAAGATCGCATGTAATTGTGTTACATAAAAACTATGGGTACTGTAAGCCTAATTAGTATAATGTACGTCTGATTATTATTATTCTATATATCCTTGAATTATTATACCTCTAATAGATGTTGTATTGACTGTATTAGGTAGCAACAGGTAGGCAGATGTTAAAGTTTAAACATTTATAATTTATAGTGAAATATATTACATTGCGAATCAAAATGATAATAATTAAATGTATTATTAATTATCAACTAATTGTAGATGAATATTCGTTTGTTAATAGCCATTATATTAATTTAAGATAGTGTATTCATAATAGAAGGTAATGTTATAAGTATAACTGACAGTCGTTGCGATAGACAGACATCGCGCAACCGTTGTACAGGAAAAAAGTGTGAATCTTGTGATTAAAGTGCTGTGGAGATATTGCTGAATTTTATTTCTGCAACAGTTCTGAGGCTATCCCGGTAGCTTCAGAAGTGGGATAAACGAAAAGTATTACTCTTTACGACTTACGCCTACGAGAAAAACGTAAGTACATTTATTTGTAGTGTACCGACAACTTAATTGTTTGATTCGAATTTTATAACGATGTAAATCAAATGTTAACGAAATCGAATTGAGGTTATTTATCTCCTGTTTAAAGTGATAATTATCACGGGTTGCTAGTTGGTAAGAAAAATTACCGTAAATAAGAGTATTTAACAAATAAACATAGTGTTTCATAATAAGATAAATGGAATTACCATTTAACTATTTGGTGCCTGTGTAAGTACCCATGCTTGTCGAAAGTAACGCGTGTTGTTTTTTTTATTTATATAGAATTTCGGTGCTTGCTGTACAAAGCAAGTAACACAAATATTTTGGAAACATTATTTATCGTTGCACGCGATGGGCAAGGGCACTGGTGTCGATTCTTGCAATCGAAGAGAGTTAATGTTTTTTTTTCTCTCCCTGTTTCTGAAATGATTGCGTATTTCGAGATGAACATCATGTGGTGTGCTACGGTGGTAGTAGCAGTACTATGTGATAAAGATCGAGCTTAATCAGGAGTGATTAAGTTACTATTACCGAAAAATATTAAACAACTATACAATACAATGTATATCTGTGTATCTGCTTAAACGTAATCTATGTTAATGATGTTAAAAATAATGGTTTACTAAGCTGTCGTCTGTCAGTTTCAGTGCTTGACATGGAGAGAGAGAAGAGTCAAACCCGAGGTTATAGGACTCTTAGTTCGGACCCAGGAGTACCCAGGTTTGAGGGTCAGGGTCGGGAAGCGGTAGACTTGAGGCGTGAGTCTAGCCACGCAACTTGGCCAAGAGTACCCATGTATGAGGGTCAGGCTAGGACACATTCGGAACAACCAGGGGTATCACGGGTGCGTGATACTGAGGTTGATAATAATTATGACAATATTGACGGAGAGCGTCAAGGACGAAGGGTGCTTCGTCCACAAAGGGTTAACGAGAGATTTCTTCGTACGCCTTCGAGGTCAAGGCGTAGCCGTTCGTCGAGCGCTGGATCCTATAACCGTGAAGGTACTAGAGGGAGAAGTACGAGTCGACGAGGTAGGAGACTGGAGGACGATAGGGATTCAAGGTCGGGTTCTAGACGTGACCGGAAGAGGAGCCATCACCTTGAGCGAGGAGACGAGGGTGAGCAACAAATGTCATCTACTTCTAAGAAAACTAAGAGTGTAGACTCCACTGAGAATATTTTAGATAAATTTTTGTCAATTTTTCAGTCAGTTAAGAGTTCAGATAAGTCGAAGTTGCCTTTTAATACTAATATTGTTCCCGAGTTTGATCCTATGACTAAAGATCAAACTATTTTGACTTGGTTGACAAAGGTAGAAGAATGTTCAGAAATTTGTGGCTGGGAAGATAGAGAAATAATTCACTACGCCCTGCCAAAGTTGACAGGGGTAGCGAAGACTTGGTATCAAAGTTTGCCGACAATGATGTATACGTGGAGTGAGTGGAAAAAGAAGTTGATTGCATCTTTTCCTGTTCGCGAAGACTATGCTGAACTCTTGACTGAAATGCTGGGAAAAAGGGTTAAATATGAAGAGTCACTTGAACATTACTATTATGCCAAAATTAATTTGATAAATAGATGTAAGATCCATGGGCGTCAGGCTGTCGATTGCTTGCTATACGGCGTTGAAGATAGGGCTGTTAAAATTGGTGCGCAGGCTGCACAATTCTCTGAGCCAGAGCAAGTGCTGAAATATTTCAGAACTGTGAAAATAGGGCATGGTCGGGAAAATCCTGATTCTAGTTTTAAATCCCGAAACGAACGTAAGGGTACAATTCTTTCATCAAAACCAGCGGGTTTGAAAATTACTTGCTACAATTGCGATCAAATTGGTCATCCAAGTTTCCGTTGTGATAAACCCCCAGCTAAGTGCGTCACTTGCGATAAATCGGGTCATTTGTCAATTCACTGCTTTAAAAACAAACGCTTGGATAAAGATCGCGAAAAGGAAACTAGTCTGAATGATAGAAAAACCGAAAAACAAGTGTCCCAATTATGTTTATCTGAATACTTGACTGCTAAGTACATGCTTGAGATCAAAGTCAATAACCATAATTTAGATTGTCATCTAGATTTAGGGAGTCAATGTTCTCTTATAAAGCTAACAAAAGCTAGGGAACTCAACTTAGACATTGTAGTACCAGAAGATTTACCTGTTCTTAGGGGTATAGGCGCTAACCTAATCTCTCCGGTAGGTATGACGATTGTTTCTGTCGAAGTTCAGGGCATAAAGGAGACGATAAATTTATATGTAGTAAACGATTTCGTAATCAACCAGTCAGTTCTATTAGGACATTCCTTTACCGAGAAACCAGATATCGTTATTACAAAAACCCCTACTGCTGTGATATTTAACAAAATTCCGAGCGTTAAAATGCGTCTTGCAACTAGCGACGATGCTGAAATCCCGTCGAATACTTTACGCGCTGTGCAAGTTTCCACTGATCCTAGCGTAGATGCAAGAGTTTATGTTAATGGTTCCTTGCGGGGTCCAGAGGGGAGGGAATACTACCTCCTCCCTGGAGAATATGAGGTAAAGGGTGGGCGTAGCGCGCTAATGATTCACAATGCGTCACCCAGTTCAATCAAACTTGAGAAAGGAACCCTTTTGACACGAGTACAATATAAGCATGTTGACAATTTGGAAAATATCTTAAACTCGTACAATGTCACAATCTGTGAATCCCAAAACAATGACGTTTTGAACTGTAACGATGCTCTAAGTGAAGAAGATAAATTAAATTTAAAACACCTAATTAATAAATATAGTAACTGCTTTTCAAAGGGACTTGACGATTTGGGGTTCACAGATCTGACAGAGATGGTGATTGGGCTTGAGGATCCAGAACCAGTTGTTTATAGGCCGTATCGTATGTCTTACGCGGACCGCGTTTTGGTAAGAAATATGGTGCAGGAAATGATCGACCACGGTATTGTTAGAGAATCTACCTCATCTTACGCGAGCCCTATTGTCCCCGAACAAAAGAAAACGGGAGATAAACGTTTGTGCGTTGACTACCGTGCCCTGAACCGCAAAACAAAAAAAGGAGCATTACCCTCTCCCTCGGATCGAGGATCAATTAGATCAACTGTCAGGTAACAAAGTTTTTACGTCACTTGATTTAGCATCCGGGTATTACCAGATACCAATCGCTGGAGAGTCGCGGCACAAAACCGCTTTTGTGACACCAGACGGCCAATATGAATATAATCGGATGCCGTTTGGTCTGGTAAATGCGCCATCAGTTTTCCAGCGTACTATCAATAAAATACTTCTCGAGGCTAAGATCAAATATGCAATAGTCTACATGGATGACGTCCTTATTCCAGCAAAGGACGTTACCGAAGGGTTACAACGATTGGAAGAAGTGTTAATACTTCTTCAAAAGGGTGGTCTAACACTAAAATTAAACAAATGCCACTTTTTTCTTGAAAAAATAGACTTTCTCGGTTATGAGGTTAGTTCCGAAGGTATACGACCCGGCCAAAGAAAAAAAGAGGCGGTTTCTAAATTCCCGATACCCAGGAATCAACATGAATTGAGACAATTCCTTGGGCTATCAGGATATTTTAGGCGATTTATTATGAATTATGCCATATTAGCGGCTCCACTAACTGATTTATTAAAAAAAGATATTAAATGGGCGTGGGACAAAGGTCAGGAATTAGCATTTAACAAAATCAAAGCTTTGCTGGTTGATAGACCCATTCTTGCGCTCTACAATCATGGTGCGGAAACCCAATTGCATACTGACGCTAGCAAGGCCGGACTAGCTGGTATCTTGTTACAGACCAACTCAAGTGGTGTGTTCCAGCCAGTATCATACTTAAGTCGAAAAACTAACGTAGATGAACAAAAACTTCACTCGTACGATCTAGAGACATTGGCGGTAATTGCGTCCCTCAATCGTTTTCGCGTCTATCTCATCGGAATTCCCTTTAAAATACTCACCGACTGCAACGCATTACGGGCAACGTTAATCAAACGCGATTTGATCCCATGAATAGCCCGGTGGTGGATACAGTTACAAGAATATGACTGTACCATCGAATACCGTTCGGGATTGCGCATGTCTCACGTCGACGCGCTGAGTCGCAATCCAGTCGATGGAAGCGAATCAGAGCCGCCGACGTGTTTTGATGTCCTAACCATCGAAACTTGCGAGCAAGACTGGATTGCTACTGTACAGTCTGCTGACGAAGAGGTTAGGAAGATAAAAGAGACGTTATCAGATTCTGGTTCAGAGCAAGTGATGGATATTCACAAAAACTACAAATTAAAAAAACAATAGAGTCTACAGAATAGTCGGGGATGAAATAAAGTGGCTGGTACCGAAAAGCGTTCGCTGGCAGATTTTAAAAATAAATCACGATGACGTCGGTCATTGCGGTTATGATAAAACCTTACAGCGGATTCGTAAAAATTACTGGTTTGCCAAAATGCGCAAATTCGTAAAGAAATACGTTTCATCCTGCCTCGAATGCTTACACCATAAAACACCTGGTGGTAAGCGTGAAGGTGAACTGCACCCTATAGAAAGGCCAAGCGTACCGTTTCATACGGTTCATGGTGACCACTTGGGTCCATTTATAAAAAGTAAAAAGGGCAATTGTTATTTACTCGTGTTGGTCGACGGCTTTACAAAATATGTTATCGTAAAGCCGGTTAGAGACACCAAATCGGTGACCACGATAAAAGTACTCAAAGACCATATTAGCTACTTTGGTGTCCCAACACGCCTTATCACCGACAGGGGCACTAGCTTCACTAGCGGGGTTTTTAGGGAGTTTGTAATGCTATACGGCATTAAGCATATTATGAATTCCGTGGCAACTCCCAGGGCGAATGGTCAAGTTGAAAGATTCAACAGGACCATATTAGATGCCCTTTCTGCTTCAGCCCACGGTAAAGACGAAAAGTCTTGGGATGAACAAATTCTCGATATACAATTAGGTTTAAATACTATGACTCATAAGACGACGCAAAAGACTCCATCAGAGTTACTTTTCGGATTCAACATTAAGTGTAGGATTGAAAGCATATTGAGTGAGGTTTTAGACGACACCGTGACCGTAACATCGGCGGAGAAATTAGCAGAAGTAAGGGACGTAGCTGGAAAGAAAATAAGTGAGACTCAGATTAAAGATAGGGAAAGGTTTAACCGTCGTAGGAAACCAGCGAGGAATTATTCAGTAGGAGACTTAGTACGTGTAGAGCGACAGGTTCCTAACGATGGACAATCACAAAAAATGGTTGTCAAATATCAGGGTCCGTACCGGGTGATAAAAGTACTTCCCAAAGATAGATATGTCATCGAAGACACTCCCCTATCGCGTAAAAATAATCGTCGTTACGAAGCCGTTGTAGCAATCGACAAAAAGCAGCCCTGGTTAAATTTTAGTAGAAACTTGGAAAGTAGTTGTGAAGAAAGTGGTTCAGATAATGAGTAAAAATAAATGTATAAATAAAAACTAAATAAAAGTTATGTTCTTGTTCGTTAAAGTGTTTATTTATATTAATCTAATATAAATAAGTTACTATTAAATTTAATGTAATATGATTAAATAACATTATTTCGATTATATTAGATAAGAGTATCATGTAATTATATGCCTCGATCAGCATATGTGCTTGTTTCGTGTCTAGATGTCAGATCTGTGTTGAGATGTTTATGTCCGAACATAATACATTATTAATGTTTTAGTATCAGTCTGTAGCGCTTACAAGTTACAGGTTCTGTTTGGTTTGGGTTCTATGAATATGAAAATAATTATTTCATTGCCAATTGTACTGTGGTATAATAATAACAGCAATGATTCCTTTCTCAATTCACTCATGTTGTAATAAACGTATTAAAAATATATAATGTATAAATATATATATATTAATAATACTCTGTTCATCCCGTAATAGTAACGTCATTCTTTTTCGCGAAGGGACTCGCTTTCACAGGAAGGCCGAGCTGTAAGCCTAATTAGTATAATGTACGTCTGATTATTATTATTCTATATATCCTTGAATTATTATACCTCTAATAGATGTTGTATTGACTGTATTAGGTAGCAACAGGTAGGCAGGTGTTAAAGTTTAAACATTTTTAATTTATAGTGAAATATATTACATTGCGAATCAAAATTATAATAATTAAATGTATTATTAATTATCAACTAATTGTAGATGAATATTCGTTTGTTAATAGCCATTATATTAATTTAAGATAGTGTATTCATAATAGAAGGTAATGTTATAAGTATAATTGACAGTCGTTGCGATAGACAGACATCGCGCAACCGTTGTACAGGAAAAAAGTGTGAATCTTGTGATTAAAGTACTGTGGAGATATTGCTGAATTTTATTTCTGCAACAGTTCTGAGGCTATCCCGATAGTACATTAATTAAAAAGCGCTTAAAATGTTCGCATATGAAGTAGCGAGCGAACGTGGCATTTGTAGCTAAATAGATGAGTTGCTGAACTTGGCAGCAGTTCACGTTGCTGAGTGCACATGTGAGGCTATAATTAGAATGTAATGTGAGTAAATATTAGCTGTTGTGAAAATATCAACGCAGTGCAACTGATTTACGAACTAATTACACCTGCCAGCAATCAAGAGAGTAAAGCTCTATTAACACGGTGCAAGTTTATTTCCTGTGGCATACTTACCCTAAAATAAAAGGGCAACTAACTGACTCCATCAAAACAACACGTACGAATATTGTTGCACGAAGTGACACTGCAATGGATAAAAGGACACAGCGGATCGCTGGGTAACGACGCAGCTGACGAACTGGCTAGGAGAGGATCCAGTGCGCCAGCCTGTGGACCTGAACCTATCGTACCCATCCCCTTTAACCAACTACGTAGGTGGCTACAGGAGTTCACCCATACACTAGCGGAGAACTGGTGGACCTCGGCACCGGGCTGCAGGCAATCCAGGGAAGCCATGCCATCCTTAGATGGCAGGCTAACCAGGCGTTTGCTACGCCTGGACAGGAACGGCCTGCGCCTGGTGACGGGGACTATAACGGGACACTGCTCACTGAACAAACATTTCCACACAATAGGTATAACGGACAGCCCTCTGTGCAGGGCTTGCATGGAGGCTGTAGAAACCGTTGCGCATGTGCTCTTTGACTGCACAGGCGTCACCCAGATCAGAACAGAAACCCCTGGGTTACCCAGATCTTTCACAGACGTCCTATGCAGACCAGGAGACCTAATCAGCTTCTGGAGGGAGGTGGGCTGGTTGGAATAAACCACTGACGGCCGCCATGGCCCACGCACAATGGTCCACATGAAGGACTAAGTGCGGAAACCAAACCTTCTAACATAGAGAACATAGAACATATTGTTGCACGATACGGGCAAGTTAGTTGCCGTTCAAAATCGATATACATAGGTGTAAACAGCACGTACAATAAAATTGCACATGCAATAAAATCGCATTCAACTCTACGAGTACGAACGAATTAAACATGTTAAAAAAATCTTGAGAGAAGTCATTTAATGAAATATTTGGCAGCGCAAATACGGGCAATACTCGAATAAATTTTACAAGGACGTACAACTCTGTATTAGGACGAAGCAAAACTTGCATGCAATAATCGCCTTGCAATAAAAACCCTAGCCCTAAGTGTAAATCGCATGCAGTTTTATTGAACGGCAAAACTTTTTTTTTTTTTTTTTTAAACGTTACCCCACACTAGGAATTTCTCCTGTATTGTGGGTGCGTTTACAAACATTTAAATTCACATACACTAACAGCCAGACCCGAAACAACTACTTGTAGGTCATACAAATATTTGTTCCGTGCGGGAATCGAACCCGCGACACGCAGCGCAGCAGTCAATCGCTTAACTAACTGCGCCAACCGTGCCGTCAACAACTTTATGTCTTTCATTTTATGGAAATCGCACGCGTGTAATGTGTAACGTGTATGGCATTCGATTATTGCTCTTGAACGTTCCACAAACTTGCACCGTATAAATGGGGCTTTAGTTACTGATTGATACTGACAGGTGTGAACATGGTTATTCTGTTTTATCATCAAATCTGAATTTAGTTTTTAAACTAACAAGCAAAGATGATTTTATAAGACTACGCGATAGTAATAAATCTTAAAACGTCGAAGTTTTCAAAATACATGGCAATTAGGTACTAACTCTCCCATTTATCTTGTGAAAGTCTTCCGTGTTGAAGGTATTTTTCATCATTTTCACTTCATATTTTTTTGTAAGTTTATTTACGCAGAACTCAGTGATATTCCGAATGTGACAAACAACTAATAAAAACCAATAATAAAAACAAATAGTGTTTCGCCCATATATTATGTCAAGCGTAGCGTCTCCAAATTTTCCAGCACGGCTATAACTCTTGAATAAGAAAATAAATATTGTGATATATTAATTCTTTGTAACAGAAAATATTGCCACAAAAATGCAAAGTGCTTTTACTGTAAGTTTATCACAAGCACACACAAAAGCTCTTAAAAGTCCACTGTTGAACAAGCAGGTACCTACAAGAACACTTTTAGAACCGATATGAGTATACGGTAAGTTTTTTTTTTGGGAAATAATCTCTATTATAACAACAGTTGATCTATAAATAAAGCCTTAATAAGTTCCTTTCTCCCAAATCGTTTGGGTCGACGACGGTAAGAAAATACGTTTTCACTTGTTTTTACATAGCAGAGTAACACACAAAACGAAAATAAGGACTGAACAATTCTCTAGGTTGCGAAATTGCAGCCGAGCTAGTCTCAAGCACCCCCTGCCCTTGATTGCTATGATCGTAGTTACTTAACCTAACATTTGGCACCTAATCAAAAGTAACTGTTTAAAATTGAAATTTTGTAGACTGGATATTGTTATTCAAGGTCACTCAGCGAGCTATGGAACAGGCTATGATTGGATCGAATCCGGAACGAGGTGATCTGGCAGAGAAACAAAGTTTCCGACATGGCTCACAGAATAAGCTAGCTGAAGTGGCATTGTGGAGGCAATATTAGCCGTGCAACTGATGACCGTTGGGGTAGATGTGTTCTTGAATGGAGACTGCGAATCAGAAAACGTTAGGTAGGATGCCCTCAGGCTAACGTGGAGCGACGATCTTCGCAGGGTGGCCGGTAGCAGCTGCATGAGAGTTGCGAGAATCGAGCTGAATGGGGTGCAATTGGAGAGGCCTGTGTCCAGCAGTGGACTGCTATCAAATAAAAAAACTCTTAGGGGAATAAAAAAGCATCATCATCATCATCATTGCAGCCGAGAGACGTCCACTGCTGGACATAGGCCTGCCCAAAGGGGGGTTTGCCATAATCGTCACGCTTGGCAGACGGATTAGCGATCGCAGTATGGTGTTGAAATGCATAGAGAACGCTGCTGCCCATTCTTTATTAAGTCCCTTAGTCGTCTTTTATAACACGCACGAGTAGAAATAGGGAAGTGCTACAAAAGCATAACAGTACCTATCGTTAATTAGCACATAATAGTAAAATTTTGTGTGTTATCTGTTTATTACGTAAAGTTCTCAAGGGGAAAAAAACATAATATATCGTTAATTAGCACAAAATAGTAAAATAAATCTTTGAACAGTAATGCTGTAAATATTTATGAAGCTAGAAGGGAATTTGCATCCATTATACTCGGAAAAGTTTTCAAATTCGGTGAGATTATTCAGACGCTAAATAGCATTGTAGTCCAGCGTCACACCGTTGTTCGTCCTCATATACGTACTTCACGTAGAGTTTCAGTTTAATACAAAACTATGAATGCTGTTAATGCAAGTGTGCGGTTTTATTCTGCTGGAGACAGCGGAATAAAACCGCACACTTGATGATTAAAGAGATAATTTGTTACCAAATACAGTTGTAAATTGCATAAATTGAAGATCCTCTGTGGTTGGTTTCAATGGATTAAAGGACTCAAAGTGATTTGTTAACCGCAAAAACATTTATGTCCGTAAGTAATGAACTTCAATGTAAATTCTTGTTTCGATAAACCGCTGGATTGGTTTTCATTAACTCGAGAGTGCTCCGATTTAATACTCGTATTAATAGTAGATATTCAACCAAACAATTGATTTTTAGTGATTACCTTTATTGGTATCTCATTTCATCGCTTTCTCGTTTATTTGAACGATGAAAAGAAGAGCAGAAACCATTCAACAATTACCCACTGATTTACAACTTATAACCAAGGATCATTTAAATTTAAATATTTATGAACATAATTTAAAATAAACTCAATTTTAAACTTGTACCAATTTAATCCGGAACCGCCGCGATCCATTACTCATTCCACAATTAATCAGATAACTAAGTAGCTGTTTGAGTATTTTTTTTTTATATTTCGTATTTTCGCGATAAGTTCCAGTTTGCTTAAGAGGGCTATCACAATTTTTCTTGAATTTGCGCGTTTTACTCGAGTTTTGATGTGTGATTATGGTTAAGATATAGCCATAAAATAAAAAATTAAATATGCCCAAGCAAGTTTAATTATTTATCTTGGGAGCGCTTTAAATAAATATTTCAATTTATTTACATAAATCAGTAAAAACCTTGTCTCTGCAAAGGATGTTTCATAAAATTTTGTTTTTGGGTATCTTTTGATGCTTTTTTACATCGATGATAACGTAGTTTAAGAAATTATAAAAATTTCCATGGTACTACTGTATTTTGATACTTGGGAGCGCTTTAATCAATTTATTATATTTCGTACAGTAATTCACCAAAAATAATTCTGTAAAACAGAGAGTTACTGACCATTTTTCATCCGAAGTTTTATTTTTATCTACGAATATAAAATCCAAATTCAAACAAAAACAATTTAATAACTAAGTTAACTATGTTACCTTGCTCGAAAAAAAATAAAATAGTCTATTTAAAAGTAAAATAACGGCGTAAATCAACGGCGAAATAAGCTATATTTTCGAGAGCGCAAAAGTGATGAAACTATTAACGGGTGCTGAGACTAACACGAATGGTTTATCACTACGAAAACTGTACTTTTATAGTTACACAGACTTATTGTTTCGATTATTTCACGCTTTCTCACAATTACATAAGAAATTGACGAAAAACTTTTTTTTTGTGATAGCACCCTTAAGACTTCTTTTTGTCACGAAATAATTGTTAAAGGTTTTCGACCCTAAAAATAACTTCCACTTGACTTTAAAAACCTTACATAATCACATGCATAATCAGCCTATAATGTTCCCACTGCTGGGACACAGGCCTCCTCTCTGTGAGAGGGAGTGGGCCGTAATCCACCACGCGAGCCCAGTGCGAGTTGGTGGATGTCATATGTCTTCGAATTTTCGGTACTAGGACATGCCGGTTTCCTCCCGATGTTTTCCTTCACCATTTTGAGAGCAGTTGTGATGAAATAATTTACACAAAGTATAGCGCCTGTCAGGGTTCGAACCTACGATCTACAACTCGTAAGTCGCGGTCGTTACCACTGGGCCACCACTGCTCTTAAAAACCTTATTCATCCTTAATCCAGCATGACACTTTGGCGGAATAATTAAAAAGCGATATGATTTTTCTGTTCAATCCAGATATATCTGACAAACTGAGTCCTAATCAACTTGATTGATGATCTACTCTACTTGGTACCTGCGCTACTTTTTTTTTCTCGGTGTCGACGTAGGTATCCAACAAAAGTGAACTGATGATAGTGATGTTAAAATGATCATGAGGTATTTAAGGTATTTGCTGTACACAAACTTTCAATGTTCAATCATCATCTGCCTTTTTCCCAACTACTTTGGGTTCAGCTTCCAGTGTAACCAGACGCAGCTGAATACCAGTATTTTACATGGAGCGACTGCCTATCTGACCTTCACAACCCAGTTACTGGGTAACACGACACCCCTTTGGTAAGACTCGTTGTCAGACTTTCGAGCTTCTGACGACCCGTAACAACTGTCAAAGATCAACAAATAACAGCCGGGACAAAGACTGAACGTGCTTTCCGAGGCACGGAGGGGTCTTGGTATGTAAAGATAGTCACCCATCTACGGACCAACCGCGGCAGGCGTAGCTTAACCTGATCGATCAACCTGTGCAGCCGTTATTACCGAGCCACAAGCCCACAAGTAAATAAAACAACAAATGGCAACGAACTATTAACAAACTGTACAGAGCGAGCGAGCTAAACTTATATTGAGGTGCACCAAACTGAATGCTGCAGTCGAGTTGAACAGAACAAAACCCTGAACATCTTGAGTTATGTAGAGAGAACTGTTCACGCTTACAAAGTGGGGTTAACTTAAATAGTGAAGCGAAGAGATGAAATTCCACGACCTTAGCTTAAGCCATGGTTTAAGCGTGACTGTCAAGAATCCTCGAATAGAACTTGATAGAATTGATAGAAGTTCTCGCTCAGTGTTAAGGACCTAAAATTAACTCTTAAATGAACTTAACATAACTAACAATAATATATAAATACAGCTACATTGAAATTGAGCATACATGTGATGTACAAACAGCTATAGAAAATGAATGTAATAAGAGGCTAATGCCTTGATCACGCTATCGAGTAGATGGGTGAGTCAGTGCTCTCGGCCGAGTGTTCGGTACGAGTAAACACACAGCACATAAGTTTAAGACGAAGCTATCAGCAGATACGGCTAAAATAATATGACCGTTAACAGGTTGTGTACGAGACTACATGACCATGTTTGAAAATAAAATTTATCTGAGCTTTCAGCTCATATTTCAATACAGAAAAGTCAATAAAGCTTACACGTGGAAAGGAAGCAATAAAACAAAGTTGTTGACACTAAACGCGTCCCATTTATGGCCATCGTGCATCAGAAGCATGTTATAAACAGCGCACGTTCTGCTTACCCAGCACTCGGTGACCGGTGTAATGGACACGCGAATGAGCAACAATTTGCATATCGTTACAAAGCCCGCATATTTGAATTTTATTAATTGGGGCCGTATATCATCTGTCCCTATAATATAAATAGATATCTATTGTGGTGTGAAAAATATAGCTTTTGCACGTATCATTATTTTAAGTCATAAAATTGTAAACTGGTACTTACTAGCTGGTAAAGCCCAATTCAAACTTTATTATGGGTCGGAACATAAGGCGAGCCGCTGCGCAGTAATGAATTAATGTGTCAGCGGAGGTGAGGGGTAAGGTATTGCACAGCAAGTAGCACACTTCAGAGCCACCTAATACTTCATATTCAAGTTAAATTATGTAAGTTCTTTGTGTTGTCAAAGCTTACGTTACCCATTGTTAAGCTAATAAATCAGGATCAGAAATAGAAATAGGTACAGGGCTAAGATTAAATCTAAGACTAACCTGAATAAAAATTTGTTGGATTGCCAAGTGGCTAAGCAGTTAGTGGATAAGCTGTGGTGTGTTTGATGATCTAATTGGCACAACATCTCTCATCCTTTGTTTACTAATGGTAAATCATTACACGATCCATACTCGATCAAAACCACGTGCTTTTGTAGTATCGCTTTAAACATTGCGCGCTTGTCGTCCGTCCATTCTGTAATGTGATGTCACCGCGGTTGTGTCTCAATGAGATACACAGCTAATGATGACGAGCAGTCTGCAATTCTGCATTGTGTGGATACTTTTCACAAAAACGTAGTCCATGAGAACACCAATCAATATACAAAGTAAAATTTATTTAACCAATAGCTGTGGCTTGTGAATGAATTAAAAGTGTTTTCATTTTTTCAGGGCTTTTCGGTCAAATTCGCACATGAGAGCATAAAACTCTGTGTAAACAAAAGTTTTTACAAAAAAAAACAACCGACTTCCAAAAAAAAAACACTACAAAGTGAAAAATAATTTTAATTTCGGAAGTCTGTGTCTTCGGATCTGTGTTTTATTTAGTTTTATGTCACCGACTTTCGAAATCAAAGTTATTTTTTTATGAAGTCGGTTGTTTTTTTAAGTTTTCTTTATTTTCACTATATAGTCGGTCAGTTTGTAATTTATCTAACATCTTCACTCAACAGGACGAGTCCTTTGTAAGAGTTGAAGTGAACGAGCACAATGCAGGCGTTGTTGAAGTTTGTCGTTCATTAAGAAAATGCTGAGGAGACCACTTAGATATAGCGCTAAAAAATAAAACAGTTAAAACACAAGTTTTAACTGTTCGCCGACACAATTACAATTTTCTTGAGAAACTAAAGTTATAATATTGTCAAAGCTTTATTCTGTGCAAGTCTTTAGATATCATTTTATAATTTGCAGTATTATTTAGCGACATCACGCATCTGAAATAGAGTGAGAGCTGGAAACTACAATGCACCACAAACACACATCGGTTGGCTTTCTGAACCAGACTTGATTTACCTACATAATTTTGTAAGAATATAAACAAGCCAGGAAAAAATAAAATTGTTCTAAGTATCTACTTTTTTTAATTTTGTTTTAACGTGTCGTCTCGTCTCGACGATTGTATCGACAAATAATCGTTGTTGTTGTTTGATTGTTGTTTATGTATTCAAGCCTCACAACACAAACGCTGCACAGTATTTACCAGTTTAATCCTTAGGATTATACAGGAACACAGGAACACATACGGCATTACCCGGTGACCAGGCAGCAGGGGGTGCTCGGGCCCTCAACCGTCGCGTCGTCATAAAACAGAAGTTACGTGAATGCTGATAGCGGAAATGTTAAAGTCGTTAAGCAATAAAATGAAACCATTTCAGAAAAAAAGCAGTCGGGTAAATAAGTGACCTGTCTGATAGCCTATCTTGTGTTACGAATTTTATATTATTTGAATTTGAAGCACATGAACAGTATCAAATAAAGTACACTGTTAAAAAGTAATCCTAACTAATAAAATGTGGAAGAGCTGAACGGATTTGGATGAAATTTTGCACATGAATAGACCATGACCTAGGTGACCACATAAGATACTTTTTATCCCGGTAAACGCAGATAAAGTCGCTGGCAGAAGCTATAGCACAGTCTGTTGTCAACATTATCTGACCCACCCTAAAAACAAACGAATTTGGACCCTCTACCTGTAACATTAAGGCTTATTCAATTTATATGAGCTTATCAGACAAGTGCTCGAGGACTCGATGAACAAATACAATAATAATACAGACACGCAAATTTGATCTTTATAACGTTAGCATTAGGTTATATGTTAAAACTACTTGGTATAATATAATTAGTGTAATAGCTTATTTCATTAAGCGTGTTCAAGTAATTCTGGTTTCGTGGTCTGTGTATAAGACCGAGTAAGACGAGTTGCGAGATCAAATCCTGCGACGAAGATAATTATTGTTTTGCTTTCAATTTAGAATTTATTTCAATACTATTTATTGTATTATTGTAAAGAACTATAGACGGATAATCTTCAAATATAAACTTTCTAAAAGGGTAATATTTTCGCATAACTTGTAATAAGTGGGTAGTCGAAAAATAAATATTCGTATTCATTATAAAACTGGTATTCAAATACTACTAAGGGTATGCAGTGACTACGCGCAAACATATTTTCCTTGCCTTACTAAATTGCAAAAACAACATCTCTTTACAATTTTTTATTTTCTATTATAAAGGTAGTTTTTTTTATTATCATGTCGCAATGGAGTGATTGTTAAAAATACAAAATAATCTATTTGCACGAGGAGAAGGTTGGCTGCTTGTGCTGTGCAAGAATAAACTTTATGAAAGTATTCTATATGGTTCAAATTCTTTAAAATATTGTGTCTAGCATTACAACTAACATCAAATTTCAATGTGTCTCATATGAGTTAAGTTGGTCTTGTGGTCACCAAGGTAGTGCGGTATTCAACGTTGTCCACGTGCGAAATCAAGTTAAACCTAAAAAATCTTTTAAGCGTTTTGCTCAGTTGTTTTGTTTTTTAATTATTTTTTTACTTTTTTTTTACATTTCTTTAATGGACAATGTAGGGTCTTGTCTTTTTAAACGGGCAGTTTGTATAGAAATAAAACTAAACAATTGCAAATTTAAAATGTTTATTATTTCATTAAAACACTTAGGTAAGATAAAGTAAGTAAATGCTCATATATTTCCAAATTAATATACATTTTATATTAGTATGCCTGATGCCATAATCAAAGCTAACCATTTATAAACATTAAAAAGGGCATGCAATTCATCTGTGAAATGCTTTACAGATCTATAGCTGCCTATACGTAGTGAATAAACATGTTATTTAAATAAAAAAAATCTATTTATAACAATAACATCACCAAATAATGTGCAACATTTTAATGTTTTAACAACCAATCCATTGAGCATTTACTTACATGGTGTGTTTAAAAATACCTACTAGATTAATGAATTAGTAACAACATTTTCTTCCCAATTAAAATTTAAATATTCCTGGGCAAAACGGACCCTTTCTTCGCGATGAGCAGGTGTCAATGCAATTTTCTGTGCAGGTTTATAATTCCTTAACCCAGCAGCGTGTAAATTCCTTCTCACTGTTTCCACTGAAATATTGTGGTTTATTGCGGTTACACGAATGGGCAAAAATGGATTTTCAACATGGCTTGAAACAATGGCCCGGTGGCATTCGAATTCGGGACTATACTTGATGGCTTTTGCTCCTGGACGAATCCGCTGAATATTTCCATTGTCTCCATAACGTCTTAGCCATATGTCTGACCGTATTTCTCTAAAACAAAAAAAAACAACATTTTTGGAACCGTGTATGTAACTTGTAAGGAGTGAATGTAATGGTAAAATAGACAACTACGCGTTCATTAATCACAATCAATAAAATAAAATAGGTATAAAAAAACACTCACTGCTATATTAAGTCGACGATCAATCTCTCTAATTCCAACATTCTGCTCATGTAAAAATATGATTTTATGTTTGGTATAGTCATTAAGTTGCGACATGATGCTTTTTTACACCAATTTGCTTAAAAATACTAAACGAATTATGTGAAACGATTTACAAATGTGTGTGCGCAGTCACTGCTATTAGGCGTAGTGTATCTTTTGTCACTAGATGAATTTTTGATCTACCTCACGAAGCAAATATATGTTTTACTTCGTATCTAACCATTCTTGGTAAATATAAATTATGTGAACTTAAAGTTTTTTAATTTACCCACCTGTTTACAAGATAAGTTATTAGGCGTAAATCATATTGGTCGTTCTTTAATAATAATGCAAGTAATATTGTAGAAATGAATACAAATTAAAAAAAAAACTGATAATAGGTGGACTGTGTTTTCGAACCCACATGTTGTTCGTCGCCAATCCAGCATCAAACCGCTAAGCCACAAGAACTTGTTGGATATACACGAAATTAAAGATTGGGTTGTAATTATGTTGTGTGATTTAAAAGCTTTTCAACTTTAATGTCAACGATATAATGATTAAAATAGCTTAACAAAATCATATATCATGCCGGTGGCTCCGACAATGTTGGGTGGGTTTACCTTAACGTTACGTGTTAAAGATCAAATTTGCGTGTCTGTATTGTTATTGTATTTGTTCATGAGTCCTCGAGCACTTGTATGATAAGCTCATATAAATTGAATAAACTTTAATGTTAAATGCAGAGGGTCCAAATTCGTTTGTTTTTAGGGTGGGTCAGATAATGTTGACAGCAGACTGTACATAGTACATTTTTATACAAGTGGGGAATGTTTGTTATTGCATTCGAGGTGGCATTAACACCCGTACCGTAGTCGAGGTTGTTTTTGAGCCGAGAACTGCAATAACAAATGTCCACGCGTATCAAACGACGTTTTTCAATACACTTTTGAAGAAATAAAATAACGATAAATATTTTTGTCATGAATTATTAGGAAACTATGATTTAATTTCCCGCGCTTTGCTTTCGCCAGGTTGAAGGAGAAGCAAAGGTATAAAGCCGATAAACAGCATAATATGAAAAATAGAACACAAATAAATGTTAATTTGTTCATAAACGTTTTTTTATTGTAATTCATGGTATTCTATTTATAAAGATAAGATAAGATATTTTATTTTTGTAAAACATGAGTAAGTACAATACATGCACATTGTGGATGGAATTAAAATAAATAAAAAGGAGCTACATGTTTTGCCAGTTAAAGCGTACAAAAAAAACACAGAACTTATTTTTACCACGCATATGCCTAGCTACATTATCAATACATCAGTTTAGAAACAGCTTAACTAACTAATATAAAAAAGTTCATTAACCATTAATAGACTAGGAGAAATGTCGCAATTTTCTTAATTTCGTTCATTTAGAAACTCTGATAAACTGTCGTAGCATTTGGCTATAAGTTTTTTTTTAAATCCAACTTAAACAACCTAGTGGGCTGCTGTCTCAGAGGTATTGGGAGCTTATTATAAATTTTTGGGGCCAAACAGAATATGCTTTTATGCATCAAAGCCGTGCTTGACCTTATTATACACAACTCATCCTTAACCCGACGACTACGAATGCTAACGTCTGATTGTTTGCTAAACAACGTAGGATTAGTTTTAACGAAATTAGCAGCTTCATATATAAACAGAGACGGAAGACTTAATATTTTATGCTTAATGAAATATGGTTTACAGCTTTCGGTCATCTTTAGCCCAAACATGGCCCTAATGTACCTTTTTTGGGATTTAAAAATGGTTTCATTATTGGTCGAGTTTCCCCAGAATATTACACCATATCTTATCATTGAGCCAACTATGCCATGATAAGCTGCAAGAAGTGCATCTATACTTATAAAGGGTGCTAGTTTATAGAGTGCGTAAGCCGAAGAACTAATTTTCTTATATAAATCTTCTGTATGCGCTTTCCAATTAAGATTATTATCAATTGTCACCCCTAAAAATTTTGTTGAGTCTACTTTGTGTAGTACTCACAAACATTATTTAAATATTACAAAAATATTAACGCCGCGTCGTAAAGACGCATCTTCATCTCTTCACCTCATCTCATCTTCATCATCATCTCGCAATCGCCGAGATTAAAAAAAAAATCACCTCCGAATAGAGATGACCGTCTCTGGCGCGAGACGGTGTGAATACAGGCATTGAACCAATTTGGACTAACTATAACTATAGGTATAAGTTATCTCTGGCAACTTTTATTCTCGCACACGTGTTGGATGATAAAAAATAGCACGCGTGTGAAATACATTGTATTGTGAACCTAATCGTAGTGCGAAATGAACCAGTTTTCGAGGAAGTGTATTGAAAAAATATTTGTGACATTATCCTTCTAAGTACATACTCTTCTGAATGTTCAAAATATTTGGTTTATGCTTTTACTTACATTGCAATTAATTTCAACACTAAAGAAAACCAACAAAATATTGATGTACCTAATAAAACTCGCTCTCGTGGATATAGCCAACTGGTAAATCGCTCAGCTTGACATAGGTCAAGCTGAGCGATTTACCAGTTGAATAAACAACGGTGCAAAAAGGCAAACAGATAAATTCAGAATTTAATTTAAAATCCAATTCAATCATTGCGATGAAATGAAAGTATTGATATTTTTTTTTATTTAATTTCAGCATCAATTTCGTCCTATAGCCTGATAGTAACTACATGACAATTTAGCACTTATCATTGTACTGTGAAGACTATGGTGACCTAAATAATGTTTACTAGTTCCCTCGCAAGTCAATCTGCATAGCCTTTATTTTTAGTATTTTACATGAAGCGACTGCCTATCTGACCTCCACAACCCAGCAACTGGGTAATACGATACCCCTTAGTAATACTGGTCATCAGACGTTCGGGCTTCTGACGACCAGTAACGACTGTCAAAGATCCAAGAATCCAGGATCAACGTTTTTACGTGCTTTCCGAGGCACGGAGGAGTCTCGGTATTTATACCTAGATGGTCCATCCGCAGACCAACCCCGGCAAGCATAGCTATACCTGATGGATCGACCCGTGCGTCTGTTATTAGTTAGCCACGAGCTCCTCACTCGCGAGTACTTAGTAATAATGTATTCCGTTGCCTGAAACGTTTCGGTCCGAGATCCTCCGCACCAATCTCTTCTTGTACAGTCGGTGACCAGCATTACCTGACTCCTCTTCCATTATTCTTCTTTGTAAGAGGGGTCAGGTAATGCTAGTCACAAACTGTACTCTCTATTTACATTACATAATCTCCTTGTGTCATCACTTCCACGCATACGCGGTGAATTGAGTGTAACAATTGGAATGTAAATAATGTACGGTTTTGGGAATACGTTATGAAGCTATCATTTGCAGTAACTTACCTTTTGTTTTTTGGGTGGGAAATTATCAAATAACTTCTCTCGCTGTGGGCGAAGCGGAAAGGCGTGACAGACTTTTACTGACTAAAACCCACCTGTGTTCCTTCAGTTGTCTATGTTCCAGGGCCACGATATCCTTTTCAGACAAACTCGTAACCCTGGCAAGTGCAGTAACGTACATAAAGCCATAATAGCGTCATAATGCTAAGTAAACACCAATTCACAATATTGTAATAGCCTGTATAATATCCGCTATCTAAACAGTTCGGGAAATGCGTCAAATTAACGACACACCTTATCACATTGATACACAATAACCAGCTAACAATGGTTAACATTAATCTCAACTAGTAATAACAGATTTCTGATGTTAATACTGTTTTGAAGTAGGCTGTTCTGTTGTGATTGAACTAAGTCATGGTTAATACTGATTCTCTTGGTTCACTGTAGTACGGTAAAGTACAAAGTAGGATAATTCTGAACATTACCATCCCAAAGGGGTTGTGTTCATTCATACAATGCGTAGTTTTGTACTGCCACGTACGTGTGTTGAAGTTTTGCCTGTGGGATACATTACTCTTTTAGTTATTTATGATATTATTGCGGTAAGTTGGTTTTTACAAACGAGTAGACGAGGCTTACCATAGTCACGAGTTTGTAAATACCAATTTTCGCGCGTGTGTCATACAACGTTTTTCAACACATTTGCGAGAAAACAGTACAATAGGCTCAGATTATAGAAAAGAAGCAGATAGACCGCGCGGAACACCGAGAGTGCGGCCAACAAAGCAAATACAAATTCAAAAGCGAATACACTCTCGATTCAGTACAGCACGAAGCGTCGCATCGTTAGTACGTCACGGGCTCTAACAGATAATTTCAGAATAATGCCGTCTTGTATTTTTAAACATTGTAAAAACTGTTCCCAAAAACAAAAGAAATAAGATGGGAGTATCTTTCATAAGTAAAATATTGATTATTTGTCTATTTGGATTTATTTTACGTGTTTATTGTTAGTGACATCTTGAAACACAAAACCTTAACAAAAATCATTCGGTGTTGCTAGTTTATAATGAAACATTTACCCCTAAGTTAGGAAATAAGTATAGTATACAGGAGTATCGATTTACAAAACTATTTATGTCGATAATAGTGTTTTATTTATCGCCTTTTCTGGTTAGTATGTTTATAAATAAATAAGTATGTATGTGTCTTCGTAAGTGTAACTAGTTAATGGATTTTATAATACTTATTACATCAGTGGATTTGCTATATCATGGGTTAGATGACGTCACCATAAAGTAAATATAGCTACTTACCAAAAACAATAAAATGTTGGTGTCTCAAAATAAAAATATATCGCAAATGTATCGTTTTTATGGGTATTGTTAATTTGACGTATACTGTTCTGATTTAAGAAAAAAAATCCTTTTTTTTTTCTTGTAATGAAATATTATGGCTAATTTTAACATTATCCTGGCAACCGTGCACACACATAGAGGCACCTGTTCTTATAGAGCTGTCACGTGGCTGTAACGCACACATGTCTACAAACAGGCCTCACTTTATTGTTCCGCGCGGTCTATCTGCTTCTTTCTATAATCTGAGACAATAGGTAATAAAATAAGCCATCAAAACATTTTAAGTGAATGATTGAATATTTCTTCGAGTCTTCCATGATATAGAATTATTGTAAATCATTAAATAGCACTCACGATTTTGGCGGCTCATTCAAGATATCAGGTGCAGTAGATTCATATTATTATTTTGTAAATATCAGTCGGAAAGTCGCAACAATCTTTGACATTTCTAATAAGAAAATGGGGCGAATTTGCAAATGGCGCTACGTGCACATAGTGAACATTAGTACTACCGCTTTCGTCTCATTTTCTCTTTAATACTATTGAAATAAACGTATTGAGCAAAAGCGCTTCCAAGGAGGTTCGATCATTCAGAAACTCCTTGGTGGAATTCTTATATAATTTTTATGGTAATTAAAAAAAACCGTATAGGACGGTGCTATACAACGAAGGGGGCGGTAAAACATGTTCTTAAGTGAGAGTACCTATTTTACCGCCGGTTCCGATGTATGGTGCGTAATTTTTAACTTTCGCTTTTTTTGCTTTAACACGCTTCGTTTTTTTCTTTTTGAATGCGTTAAAGATACGTAAAGCGTTATTCGAGGCAAAAACATTCGTTGAATTTATAGTTGATTACCGGTTCGTCCTGCGTTTGTAAGGGTTTAATTTTTCCGTTTCAATAAATAAGCCCAGACATAATCAAATTATAATTTCGATTACGTTTTGTTGCTATAGGTTATATCAGTAGACAACCAGTGATGTGTAAGTATGTGAACACTCACTATCTACGAAGAAAATTGAAGAAACGAGATTCTGTCATCGACATTCGTACGCTTATACTGCGCCGCTGATTCCTTCATCCATGTACGTGATAAGCTTCTTGAACAAACCCAATAGGTAGACAATGAGTGACTACAGCTTAGGAACCACTGTTTATGTAGAAGATAGTTAGTCGAATAAAGGTAAATGATTTAATTTAATGTTTTGTGTTGCGTAATGCAAATTGTTTTTACAAAATTGTATAGATTTTTTGTTTTTTTTTAATTGAACAGACAGCTGTGCTGCTGAAGAGTTTGTTGCGCCACTTCTTCCAAACTAAAGCACTAGGAAGTGGTGAAGGGTGGGCGTTTTTGGGGGACCGTCTTATGTAATTTCTGACGTTCGAAAAGTGCTGATTCTCAGCCTAGTTTGAATAAATGACTTTTGATTTTGATTTAACTCCGAACTATTATCTGTCGTTGGTAATGAAAATAATTATTTTCTCATCAATTTCAATCATTATTATTTGTTAGAGTTTATTCATGAAACACCTCAACATAGAATTGTTATGACATTCATCATGTCTACGCCAACTTCTCTCATTATAATAATGTCTCGCTGAATAGAACAATAGGTAATAGGTACGTGTTACTTATCACACCTTTCTCATAAACACACTACATAATCACCGAAGGATATGGTATACCTAACTAGTTAATAAACATGAAACACATTTCGGCCTACATAAACCACCTAGACAATTAAATTATATACCAAGCTTATGTACGTAGGCATAATCTAAATATGGCCTTAATATGAAAGAAACAACTGATATAAATAGTTTTAGTTTATTAGGTTTAAGAGCGTTCATACCGTGTGAGCTGGCAACGTCGCATTTCTAGAGGGTTTTCGTGATTAAATTATTAAATTTAAATCAATGTACAATTTGTTTCCAGCCAAGTTGTAGATCATTGGTATTTATAATGAAGTACTTATGCTATTTTTGACAGTTATTTTATATACTAATAAAAAAAAATACATTTTATTCTAATCAAATTATTTTATATTTGCATTTCATTACGATTAAATATTTTTATTTTCTAAAGTATAATTATTTTAAAAATAATTATAAAATACAACGATCTAGTACTTTGCTGGAAAAAAAAATAGTAAGTTGATTTAAATTTAATAAAATAATCACGAACACCCTCTAGAAATGCGACGATGCCAGCTAGTGCAGGAATTGTTGGGTAATTTTTATATTTTATTATTTTTTTCATGGTAAAACAAACAGTCATCATCATCATCATTATTTCAGCCGAAAGACGTTCACTACTGGACATAGACATCCGCAAGCACCGCCACTTGGATCGGTTTTGTGCTTCCCGCATCCAGCGGATTTCTGCAGCCTACACAAGGTCATCGGTCCACCTTGTGGGAGGCCTTCTAACGTTATGTCTTCGGTTCCGGTACGCAGTCTCACACCAGAACCTTTCGGCCCTATCGGCCATCTGTTCTGCGAGCAATGTGCCCTGCCCACTGCCACGTAAGTTTGGCAATTCATCGGGCTATGTCGGTTACCTTGGTTCTCCTGCGGATCTCTTCAAACAAACAGTATAGTATATTAAAAATAAACGGAAATATCATTTATCTTAACAAATATAGGCTACATTTTCTACAGATTACTTGTATTTGTACAAACTGTTGGCAAACGTTAATAATAATTGCAGTCAACTGCAATGTTGTAATATAATATGTTGTAATGTAATAATATAAAAAATAATATAACCGACTTCCAAAAAAACACTACAAAGAGAAAAATATCTTAGTTTCGGAAGTCGGTGGCAAATAACTAAAATACGGATCCAAAGACACCGACTTCCGAAATTAAAGTTATTTTTCACTTTGTAGTGTTTTTTTTGGAAGTCGGTTATATTTTTTTTACAAAAAGTTTTTTATTTTTCACTTTTTAGTGGGCTAATTTTTTATTTATCTAAGTTACTATAGCCTAAAGTTAACTGCTCATCACGTTTTACAAAATATTGCTTTTCCCGATGCTGGGACGTTAATTGTTGAGGAGTTCTCCTGGTAAGAACCAGGAGAACTGCCACTCACCATATGCATTGTGACGAGCATAAATTGCTTAGCAACCATAGTAAAGTACCTAATCGAATCGCAACCCGTTAAATACTTATTATCATATTGTTCCGGTGGCCATCTGTGGTCTCCATCATAAGTTCCACTTCACCAAATGGTGATTTTCGGGAGCAAATGCACGAGTTACTATAAAAAATATCCAAACCGCTATAGATGTGCCTATAAAATTCGAGTGTTTCCCTCGATTTCCATGAGATCCCTTCATCATATTCTGATTTGGTGGCAATGGAACCACCTCGGTAGCATACCCTTTCAAACAAAAAAATAATTTTTAAAATCTGTCCATAATTGACGGATATATCGGTGAACAAACAAAAAAAAAACCATATATACGGTCGAATTGAGTAACCTCCTTTTTAGAAGTCGGTTAAAAATAGTGCATAATGCTTGCTATCTACAAACAACCATGAACTGATTCTACTTATACCTCGGTCAAGGCAAAGCTGCTAATAATAATGTTTAGAAATAATACTGCAACACGTGTTTGCAGCTATTAAACACAGTGCACTGACCGAACCTCCTCATGTCCTGAAGAACCTTGTAGACTACTCGTAAAATAAAAAATAGATGATGTACAACACGTGGCTAGGTACTATTAAATTATGCAAATACATTTAGTTATATGGCATACCGAGAACAGTCATGTCCTGAGCCACAAGTGGGAATAGTTTAGCAAAATTCCTATGTTTATTCCTATGTACAAATCATACTTTTATGTCATAGCTATTCATTCACCTACATGGTAACGTACTCGTTGTATTGTTCCAGAGCTAATACAAGTGATATTTACCTGCATGATCAAACAGAATTGACATTAAAGATACGAGCGAATATTTTATCATAAGATTTTGCTAGTAAAAGTATGTATTTATGGTGTGAGTTCGTTTATATTTTCGTGTTAATTCCAAGAAGCTTGGGTTAGAAATGGGCAATTCGTTTGGGAACGTTAGGACAAAATGTCTTTAGAGAATTTCCCAAAGACAGTCCCCGATAGGACCACGACCGTCACCATCGCAAAGTCTGACCTTCATAATCATTGTCCGGCCACTTAAGTCTGTCTAGACTGTAGTTAATTCCTTTGTGTTGTCGCGAGAAAATGTCCGAAGGAAATTAGTTCGCAGTGACTCGAGAAAATGGAGGCGTCCTAACGTTTTTTATGTGTGTCGGGGTCAAATGGCGTCAGGCAACCAGGAAGATTACTAAACACGGGAAGAGCAAAATGTTTTACTGGCTTTAGTAGCAACCTGCAGGATAACAATAATTATGTCTGTGAAATGGACGCCTCGTTAAGTAATTAAGTATCACCTGACTAAACATACTCTATGTTAATTAATAGATAAGCTTCTCCCGAGGGCTTTTTCAAGCTTCCAACGTGTTTCAACTACCCCACACTTAACAATAAAACCAGGATAATTCGAACACTTTATCTGTTGTGTCTAATGCTTAACACGCAAGCTGACAGTTCTGTCATTCTTTGACAGTTGTCTGAAGTGGCTATATAATGGTAATTTGACGTAGTGAGTCAATTTGAGAAACAGTACACAACTGTCGGTAAACAATAATATGTGCCAACTAACATATACATAATAATACAACCAGCCAAATAATAATCTCAGATCAACTCATTTTCAGTAACTATTCTTTAATATGTTTTTATGAAGAACTTCGAATATACGTAAACTTTTTCATAGCTCCTTTATCGCAGCGCTTTAAGAGTCTAATATAGGCATAGAATATATTCTTAAGGTAAAATAAATTCCGTTTCGTTTACTGAAAAAAAGAAAAAGAAAGAAAAAAGAGTTTATTGGCATTACAGCAAAAAAAAAACACTGGTACAGGTTACAGTCGAGCACTAATTAGCAAGCGAAGAAGGCTTCTACAAACCAGCGCGACTTGTCATGCGACGCGACACGGCACAAAGGCCCCGCGTGTCGCGGGACGAGCGGTGCCTTTGTGTCGCGTCGCGTCGCGCGACAAGTCGCCCCGGTATGTAGAAGCCTTAAAGCGCACCGCCAGTTCTCTTATTTGCTATGTTTGCGAATAAGAGATCGGAATTACAAACCACGTACTCGTGGTTTTGTTCAGAGTCTACTCTTCGAAAGCTTAAATGCTCGATCATTACATAATACAGTTCCCTGCTCTTGTTTCATGTGTATTATTGTGTATATGTATATATTTATTAGATAAGTGTATGCTTTGTGTATGTGTGTATTTATTGTATATGTTAATGGTACACCACTGACTACCTGTAGTATTGTCACTCCTGCTCCCTTTAATCCATCCAAAGGTTGTCTGTAAAAGATCGCTTTTAGCGATAAGACCGCCCATTGTGTCACCCTATGTAAAATTTAAACATTTATATCTGTAACTTTTATGGTGTACATAATAAAGAGTATTCTATTCTATTCTATTCTATTCCACTCGTATTTTCTATCGTAACCAATAAACCAATGAAGGTTTTTGCTGACTGACCTAAATCGGCTGAATGTGAAAATGCAAGTTAGATAGATATACTGGATGCCTAAACAAATAGAGATTCTATTTTCAATCGAAGCTTGATTTTGAAAAGTCGTTGAGCCCATGTGTTGTGTGGAATATAAAGATGGTGATTTTATAATGTACTTAGTTAGGGTTGTTACTGCCTCGAATTAGTTGGCTATAGAATTAAGATGTTATTGTTAATAGTATGGTAAGTAATTAAATCCCTTAATAGGACCTTAGTAAACATCATTTCCAATAGGCTAATTGACGGATTTTGAAAAACCATTCAATTTAGTATTGTTCTTTGTGGATTATTTATTCACCCCAAAATATGAATATTTCTGTGTAATATTAACATTGACAGGACTAAAAAACCACAGCACTGATGGCCACCGGTACTACTTAATAATAAGTATTTCATGGGTTGCAACAAAAGAACCGCCGCCTAATTAGTATTTCCGTTTAATTAGGCAAACACGAAGACAGGGTTAACTAAAAGAGAAATTTGGGGAAAAAACTTCATAACTACTAATAATTGTAACAGGGCAGACTTTTGCTGAGGCTAGGCCGTATTTTCCTTGTCACAAAATTCGAGGAGACTTGTGAAAAATTCGGCCTCGAGTAGAAAAATACATACCTACCTATTCGTATTTACCTATAAGCAAAAAACTTTATGTTTTTATTTAACCAAACCTCAAACAATTCCTGGGACCTAAAAATATTAAATAGCCAAGTAACTGTTACCTGTAGCTCTCCCGGCCGCTGCCGCGGCACCGCTCGCTTTGAAAAAGCCATGGTCAAAAAGAGGCTCATTTATTAGGTAGAAGTTCAACAAGTCTTCAGAGGATCAGTTATATATTACCGATAGGAAAAGGTCGCTTGACAAACTACAGTACAAATATAAATTACACGTGGAGGATAACTATAATATTAATGAATGTAAATAGTGTAATCAAAGCTAAACTTAAACAAAATGACTCATGACATGACTTTGTATATAATTATTAACAGCGTAGCAGTGTAAAAAGAAAGGGTGCAGTAGGACCATTTTCGACAATGTGTGAGAATGCATACAGTTATTGCGTTCTTAGCTACTACCTTTGCTTCAGCGGTTGAGTAAGATGCTTAGCATTTGGGTTTACTCAATGAAAGAAAGAAAGAAAATAGTTTATTTGTCATAGAAACACGTGCACACAAAAAGTTACGGTAATGACAACCTTAACACACTGGACATTAATATACTACTGACTGAGGCTAGCATAATCAGCCTATAATGTTCTAAGCTAGCAAGTTGTGAAATAAATTCCTATAATCACTCTTTAAAACGAAAGACAGCGATACACATAACAATCCCACAACATCATCATTGCAGCCCAAAGACATCCATTGCTGGACAAAGGCCCTTCAAGCACCACCACTCCAACCGCTTCTGTGCTTCTCGCATCCAGCGGATTTCCGCGGCCTTCACAAGGTCATTGGTCCACCTTGTTGCCATCCCACATGCTAGTACCTATTAACAACTTTTACGGTAACGTTGTTGTGGCTGTATGGAGTAAAACTTCTTACCCCTCCCGTTATTTCTGCTAGTATGCGGTAGTAATGCAGGTGGTGTCGTATCAACTGCAACACGGTGTTAATTACTATCTATCTGCCGAATCCTTCTCCTATTACGTACTCGACCTTACTTTGCAGTAATATTTGAACATGAGTGTGAACTGGGTAGGAAGGCATCGGTACTGGAACAAGGAACAAGATATCTTTCTCAAATATCAAAAGTCACATGACTGACATGTCAGTCAAGCCAATGAAAGACTCAACAGTTTGTCTCTCATGTGACGCCAACAAACTGGGCTTATGATTTAATATAGGTACAAACTATACGGTCATTCTTGGACAATTAATGATTAGGTCATTACAAATATCTCGGTGATGACTGGAATCTCGTTTCGGTAGGTACTTTAGCACCATTAGTTAAACCAGCTAGCTATAGCTAACTGATAAGTACGCCAGGGTAAGTTTATATATATAAACTTCTTATAGATTTTACTGTAATCTATAAGTATACAACTATTTTCTGTATTTTGTTAAAAATTTTAGGCTCAGTAGTTTTGGAGATAAGGGAAATGGTAAATTTCCACCTATTTTCTAAAATAAATTTTAAAAGTGTATATTTTAAAATTATATAAAATACTAGCTGCCCCCCGCGGTTTCACCCGCGTAAGTCTCGATCCCGTGGGGAAGCCACCCTTAACACTTAGGGGTATAAAAATAGATAGTAGCCGATTCTTAGACCTACTGAATATGCAAATAAAATTTCATAAAAATCGGTCACGCCGTTTCGGAGGAGTATGGTAACTAACATTGTGACACGAGAATTTTATATATAAGATATTATATCGGATATCCTTACAAGTTCTTTCATTTGATATGTCACACAATACAGTTTGTAAAACTTTTTTTAAATTTTATAATTTGTCCCCGAAAGTGACCCCATAGTCAAAATTATTTTTATGTTACACGTCCGTGTTTGGCAGAAATTCATATGTGTACCAAATTGAACTTATTCGGTCCAGTAGATTCGGAACAAATTGGCTGTGACAGACGGGCATACACATAAGGGTTCTTTTTTTTTCCTTTTGAGGTACGGAACTCTAAAAATAAACCCTGATTATTTAGTTTTATTTGTTCAAATTACACACAATCTCATCTCATCTACAAATCTCAACAAAAAATCGAATTGGCTCGCAAATGAAATTACCACTATTCTGAAAGAAGGAGACATTGCCTTCTACAGTAGGAACTGCCTCCAATCCTCGACAACCTTCTTCAGACCTTATATTAAATTAGGTTTGCAAATTAACGCTGGAGCTTACTTCGCACCCTAAAAGATTCAACCTCGATACGTAATCTTGAGACGCGTGTTATTTCACGAGCTCGAGCCTTTTATGATTCTTAAAAGAAATACTTATCTCTATACATCGCTAAGATCTCAAGCTGTAATGTGTTAACAAAAGTACAAGCCCGGAGAGTTATAACTTCATTTAGGTAGCATAATATTAATTGTAGTATATTTTGTGAAGTATGTTTTAGGAAAACGTATACTTTTACGATGTTTGTTAATATGTGAGCACCATGTATCTAGCACATAATTAAATTATCTGTCATTGCTTCATTTTTACTTCTTTTTGCCTATTGTGGTATATTAATTTTATTCTAGGTGCATCGTCTTCACTTATAATTAACATACTTATAAAAAATATATACAAAATATTGTAAAGCATTTTTAAAACAGTATGGGTGGAGTTTTTTGCCCATTATTCTCCATACGAAACGACCTTTTGGAAGGGGCAACTAGCATCAATTCAATTTTTTTTGTAAATTTTGATGTACAAAAGTGCCTCCTATGTGCGCTTATTTGAAATTGACTTTAGAATTTGGCTCTGCTATTATTGCATATGGCCTATTGTTCTCGATAGATTTATATCGTTTCAAACACGCACCTGCCATCTTTTTAATGGAAGTACAAACTAATTTATGAAACTGATTTCTAACAATGTATGGACCTATATAAAGATAAAGATGATAATTAAATTGTTTTTTTTCGCTTTCTGTGGAAGTCATTTTGTGAAAAGGGACGGAAGTGTGTAACAGGAAGTGACAGCTTGGAAGCGAGAGCATGGAATAAGTAAGTACTTTTTAATAGCATGGAGTTAGTAAATAATATATAATAGCATGGAATTAGTGTACTCATGGAATAAGTAAGTACTATAAATAGAGTGAGATGTCAGGTGTGACAAATCATATATGACTACTTTAAGGCTCACTCGTTTTTTTTATTGCTCAATTTATCTCCATTAAATTGTAACTATCTTATTTAGTTGAGAATCATTATAAGCGCCATTTAATTGTGTATTGCGTCGTTATTTTAAGTAGGTAATGAACTACATTGACATGACAATGATGAGTCGACACTATAGTATTATACGGAAACTTAGTAGATATATGTATACACTCCACTTTGTCTAACCTGCAGCTCCACAATGCCACTCTACAACTGTATAATAATATCAACAACAATCGACACGAATGATCAATCAGCTGTTATAATTACGTAAATATTATAGTATCGTTTGTTCGGTAACATAGGATGGTCTCAGTCGCACGACTGCTCTGTTCGGAACAGTAACATCAATTTACTAACTAAACAAGCATTGTACGCGTGCCAACTCGGGAGATCTATTGTGTCCAGAGGTGCTAAATAAATTGTCAAGGTTTGCAGACTATTATTATCTAGTGTATGTTTATTGTAAATGAATTCCATTGCAGTTTTATGTCTGTTTCTACCGCTCTAATCCGGGAAACTAATACAGACGTTGGATAGTTCTCGTTCCTGTAGTTCTACCATGAGTCTACACCATAGAAATATTAAAAACAGGAGAAGTGGCAAGGGGGCGTGTCTGTGTCCACGCGACATGATCGCAACGCTCATGTACCAGGCAAATGATCATATCTGCCAACTAGTGCGCTTTCGACCGCGGTCGTGACAACATATATGAATGCCGTGTTGTTCAGTGGTTTCTTGTAAAAACTGAAGTTAAACTAAAAACTTTATAAATCATGGAATCACATAAAATATTTATGTAAAAGTATTTAACTTTATTTGTCTTTAAAATCATGAAAAACATCAAATCGTAAAATAGTTCTTGGTTTTACTACGTCACTTTTGTTTTCAAATATCACAGCGACTGTACTATCTTTGTATGAAATACATTGCTTCTTAACCACTACCTAAATATGTCGCTTACTGACTGGACAATCAGTGTAAACATCACAAAATGATACTTTGTTTATGCCAATGCATCGCGTAGTACGCTGCTGTATCTTAGGACGAGTTAGTGATGTCCTTGTGCAGATCCACCGTCAACCGTTTTAACCTGATTGGAAGACCCATGAGGAAATAATGTTTTTTACTCATTTTGAATTGCTCATATTGTTTATTTTTTTTGATTTACCTAATAATATTTTTGTTTAGGTACATTATCGTTTATTTATATTATATTTGTATCAGTATATCATTTATTATTTATTTAATTTTTAGGACCTCGATCGAACTTTCCAATTCAGTAAAAGCAATCCATACGAAGTCGCGCACACACTCGCAAAAAATAAATCAGAACGTACTACACAATCAATTATAAACCTTATCGCACGAAACGCAGCGTGCATTTACTATTCACCACAAACGCTATCGTTCATCATCATCATCATCAGCCCATAGCAGTCCACTGCTGGACATAGGCCTCTCCAATTGCACGCCAATCAGTTCGATTCTCGGCAACTCTCATCCAGCTGCTACCAGCCAACCTGCAAAGATCGTCGCTCCACCTAGCCTGAGGGCGTCCTACCTTACGTTTGCCAATTCGCGGTCTCCACTCAACAACACGTCTACCCCAAGGGTCATCGGTTCTACGGCACTTCATAAACATGATGTATTAAAATTCTTAACGCTCTCCGAAACGATCAGTTGCAACTGTCAATTTTTACGCGATTGATACACATTGATGCGCAAATTGATCGTCTACCAAGAGCAATTGAAGTGATTGACAATATTACTACAATAGAAATTGATGGCAATTCGAGGACTCCTAAAAAACTGACGCACCCTGTAGGTTTAACTCTTTATTAATTGAGGTCATACTGTGCCAGTCATGAGCGCACAGAAAAATAGTCGTTTATATTTTTTTGTTTTCCTTCTTTTTTTTTTACGTATTGATTAAGGTCGAATAAATATAATAAATACAAAGACAATAATTAGGTACTGTAGTGTTTTCCCTCTTATTAAACGAGCAGTTTTTTGTACACGGGTACCTACTTTATATGTAGGTATGATGACATAAGTAATACACGACTATCTTTTTGGGAACCCCGGGAAACCTACCTGTGAGTGACAGAACTCGTTCGTTGTACATATTCTACAAACTATGTAGTAACAATCGAACCATGACTTTGACCACAAAAATCATCAACAAAGGGAAATATTTTTGTTAATGTAGGTTAGTCTTTTATGAAACACTATAAAATAAGAACATGGGTGCTGTCTACCTATACATGGTGTCGTAAGGCCTAGCGAGCACTAGCGTGCGTTTTTTTACCGCATGAGCTGTGAGGTATGGAATGTCACAGAAGTGCTTGTTTTGCGAAAAAAAAAACGCATGAGGTTTATTCAGAGTGGGCCTCCCGCTGCAAATTTATTGAGGAAAAATATTCTTTCCTGTTATTCCCCTTCGGTACAAAAAATATTTTTTCAAATTATTGCCTACTCTATTGATCATGGCGTTATCGTACTTGCATACTGCTTTCGTCCAGAAATCATGTTACATTAAAACATAATAATATCACGTAGACATTATTAATATAAATATGAAAAGCATGGATAATAAGATAGCTATCTTTGCCAACTTTTTGACAAATTATAAGAAAGGAATCATTAAAAAAATATATTCTACACTTAATTTTGTGGATTGTAGATTTGTAGGTACTTTTGAACGAAAAACGTCATCTCTTCAACCTGTCATGGCTGGTTGTTGACGGTCGTCACTCTCATGACAAACGTCAAACATTTTCAGATTTTATTTATAGTGCCTAATAATTAGTTCTTAAGAAAAAAAACATTCTTTATTGTACTCAGGGGTTTGTTTCCTAGGTTTTCAAAAGCGTACATGGTATGGCCAGAGTCCTATACAAGAATGAAACGTCTCCTTTGTTTTTTAGATACCTACGCCCGTAAATCTTAAAAAGTAGACCTTATTGCCTTAACTGGGATGGACCCATAACGGTTTGGGAACTCTTTTTATGCAGATACTCGTAGTCATCGGTATGTTTTTCACCGCAAGTGCGCGATCCCATGACTGCGTTTGTTCTAGCGATTGGCAGAAATAACGCACCACATTCCACCGAACCGCAGTACGCACTAGTCCTAATTATTATAAAATAAAATCTATGGGATCAATTATCTGTGATATTATTTAATAAAATGATATAGGTACTTATATATAGCTCGATCGATCTAAGTAACACCGTAACGAATTTAGGCTTCTACATACCAGCGCGACTTGTCGCGCGACGCGACAGGGCACAAAGGCCCCGCGTGTTGCGGGACGAGCGGTGCCTTTGTGTCGCGTCGCGTCGCGCGACAAGTCGCCCCGGTATGTAGAAGCCTTTTCACTCGATCAGTTAGACACTGCATCTTATTTATACTAGTTGAATTAATTAAATAATACTCACATTTCAATCGCCAGTGAGGTTTACTTCTGATAAAGAAAGAACATCCCGGTGTATCACTCACTATTTTCACTTTTATTTACGCACCACACTCGACATCGTATTCACACTCGCGATCACGAGAACAACCGACACAGAGCTCACGTCTACTCACTACGACAGACGCCGCGGTACTGAAACTTTGACGCTGTAAAGTGGAATTCCGGGTGAGTTTTCCCTCCCCCATGCGTACTGATACTTAGTGCCCGCAACTTACGCGCTGACACTTGAAGCGATCATTGTTCTTTTAATATAAGGCGCTCTTCGCTCTTAAAATATCCTTATTAAGAGCGGTAGGTACTAACTACGGCATACTCCACACGACTAACTGAATCGCCAGTTAGAGATCACTGATAGTAGTCTGTGCCACTGAATTTATTCAAGGATGGCGGCCGGCGCCACGGCCGCGTGAGTAGGCAAAGGTATTTACGCATAGGTAATTACGATCGTATCTGAGAAACACTATTAACGAATACCTGCTATGTAATAACAGTGACAGGAAGTGGTTATAACATCATCCACATAGACTAAGTGCGAAAAATATGTGTTATTGAAGCTAACTCAAAAACTATCCAAGCAAAGTCAGTGTCTTTGGTTCTGTATTTACTTTTTTTGCCATCGACTTAAGATATTAAGGTAATTTTAGTGTATTTTTTTGGAAGTCAGTTGTTTTTTTTTGTAAAAAAGTTTTTTATATTTCAGGTTTTGGTTGTGGTACCTGCCCCACACCAATTCGTATATCACTACTTTCTATATATAGAACAGTGGCAGGAACTAGGAAGTATTATAACATCATCATCCAGCAAAATTTATATGGGACCACCGCGCAAGCTTCCTACTTCTCCAAATGAAAAAAGAATTTTCAAAATCGGTCCACAATTCACACAAAAACTTTATAACGGCGCAAGATAGCCTTCATCAGAAGTGGTCATCGTATTAGCGGTTCGGCAGCTTTAATAGCATCAGAATTGTTCCTTAGGAAAGAATTTAGCAGTTTGTTTGTTAAAGAATTTAGCAGTTTGTCGTGGACGTGGTGCGACAGCGGCTTCCCTAACATCCTCTTCTATCATCAGAAGACAGCCGCCACGCAACCATCGATGCGACGCGACGCTCTGCTAGAGTGACTGTTAGCAGCCAGTGTCACTCTTAACCGATCTTTTTGGTGATTCTAGTATCTTCGTAATAAAACTAGATGGCGCCACTTGCATAAACAGACGAATTGAGAAACTCGTCCTTTTTATTGACGTGGGTTAAAAAGTTTCATAATTTCATATGTATTTTCACAAACTGTTTCTACCATTGAAGATTGTATTCAGCATCGATTTTTTGTTACTTATTTATGTGTACACAATTTTTCGCCAATGTTCAATCGCTTTATAGGCCAAACAGACAAACTGATTAGGGACAGTCTAGTGGAAACAAATTGAAAATAATTCAATTACACAATCACGTCTGTGGAGAGATGGCGAGCCGAGATAATCCTGTGTAATTACGGACTGGCAGATAAATGATCGCACTACAGATAATGTAATCTGTTCTTTAGAAGACTGTGTTGTGTTGTAATCCCAACTTTAATTTTATAAATACGAAAGTGAGTTTGTTTGTTTGTAACGTTTTCACGCTAAAACGGCTGCACGGATTTTGTTGAAATTTGGCACATCGGTATGCCGTCATCTGGGTTAGGACATAGGACACTAGACTTTGGTTAGGACTTTTCATACCGATATTCCCACGGGATCAAGACTTGTACGGGAGAAACTGCAAGGCGTAGCTAGTAAGCAATAAAAGCAATCAATAAACAAAGCTCTGCTAAGTTTCCATAGTACTTAGCTGATGCATTAGAATATAATAGAATAGAATAAACTTTATTTCCAAATTTACAATTTACACAAAGGCGATAGGTTAGTTATAGGTATTCTGAAATCACTGATTATTACCTTCAGCACACAAGATAAGATTAAACTTGGGTTAAGGGTGACAGGGCTCTCACTACTTATAAATACAATTTTCCAATTTATATAAACTAGTATGAAGTTGCGCTAATAGCTCTCGTTTAAGTACGAAATGGAAATAAAGTTATTAAGTTAAATTAAAGAAAAATAACAAAGGGGGCCAAATTTTCTGGAGTGGCGACCGCGTACCGGAAGACGTATCGTTGGAAGGCCTCCGACAAGGTGGACCGATGACCTTGTGAAGGCCGCAGGTATCCGCTGGATGCGGGAAGCACAGAACCGGTCGAAGTGGTGGTCTTCTTTCGGCTGAAATGATAATGATGATGAAACAGAACAAAAAAAATATGTAAAACCTTTCTCCAGTGTGAATTTGTGTGCGTAAGTGTATGTGTCATGTCTGCGTGTGTGTGGTGCATTATCTGCATTACATGGCTATACCAGTAGGACCTACTATGTCTACACAATGCCTTTATTTGCCAGTATTTGCGGAACAATGTTCTCCAGTTAGTTAGGTCTCCTGAGATGTACGCTACGTGTAAACAACATAAATTGTTGTTCGATCAACACATAGTCTATTGAATTCCCCTAGAAGCCGTCCGTCTGAAATACAATGCAACAACATGTGTGTTAATTTAGACAGCGATTAACACCGATATAGTTATCTTCACTTTCTAGTGAAGTATAATTATTCTATCCTTAGAATAGAATAATTATACTAATACGTGAAGCGAAAACTTTGTACCCCTTTGTACGAAAATTACGCGGACCGAGGAGTATGAAATTTGGCACAGTTAAAGTTTATAATGGAGGCGGAGCGCAGAAAGCTAATATTTTTATAATATAGGTAATATGCATTATAAATAAATTAAGTAAATTAATAAAAAAAACATTACACACACTACCATGCGTTTGGCACACACACATAATATGCCCCATGACTTGATAGGTGACAGAAGTGACAGCTTGAGCATGGAATTATTAAGTACTTTATAATAGCAATGAATTTGTGTACTCGTAAAATTAGTAAGTACTATATAGATTGTAAGTAGAGGGGGTCGAATTTCGATCAGTGGGCGATCACTAGTTTAATTACTTGTTGTTACAGATCTCCATGATTATTTAGTCTTGTCTAAAATACATAGCAGAAGCTTTTATATATAATAGAGATCATTAAACACTTCAACACTGGATAAGCTAATCGGTTAGTCAAGTACGGTCAGATTTATATTTTTTGCTAGGACTTATCTACTGCATATACATAAGACATACTTACTATATAAATCTCCACGAATGTTGTCACGCAAGCCGATCACGTCTGTCCTCGGGGACACACACGTGAACCAATTACCAACATTATTACCTATTCCCCGAGACCTGCACACAACTCACGCGCACTCCATACACACACAACAATCACACTAGAAGCTAATGGGAGATCAAAAGGGCCACTTCAAGTAACCCTTTCTTCAGGTAGGTATAACCTACAACGCTACAATGGTAACGGAATTAAAAGTAAAAACCATAAAGCTCCTGTGAATACCTACTGCAGAATACGTCGTATATTGAGCCGTCTTTGTGCTCATTCAAAATAAAAGCATTTCTTTAATACTCAACATAACATGTTACGTACTTAAACTCATTCACAAAGTCTCTCAGACGGTGCAGAACAAACATTAAGAACATTATCTAGGTCTTACTCGAGCTTTTTGCCTGGAACTGACAAGCTCCGGCGCTCTAATTTGAATATTTACTTGGCACTTATTATGCCTACTGCACTGCTTTCTCTAATTCCGAGGTTTTAGTTTGAGATACGAGTATAAGAAGCGTAATCTTGGCTTGGAGTGCATACTTTATGGTATTTAAATTATTTCTGTCTTAAAAAACATTGTACCACGGAAAAGTTTTGTACAATTTCATTTTCGATTAATTCGATTGTGTTTGTCATCCAAAATACCAAAGGAGCCATTAGAATATCATCATTGTGAACACTTTAAGCGTCTTTTAATTTCATCCTTCATCCCCCACGTAAGATTTATTTTTACAATGAAACGCATTAATCAAACCCAATTATTACCAGACAATTTTTTCAACAATGATAATCCAATATCATGCAAACATAATTTGATAGGGTAAGAAAATAATTTTAACCAATCAACAATCTTTGTTACCGTTTTATTACGCGCACAAGCAACTATTAATAACATCTAATGTAACGAGCTATACCTTCATAAGATCATAAGCCGAATTTCGATAAGACTACACGCCATTTAGGGTTTTAGAAGAAAAAAATAATGATTTTTGCATTTGGAAGAGAAATGAATATTTACCACTAAACACTCAAAAGCGGCGTCTCAACTTGAAAATCGTTAATTAACTTCTTGTCGTATCTTTTAATTACTGTTTGATGTTTATGAACCCATTGTTTGTTTACGTATTAACTACTCGTCTCGTAAAATTATATCTAAACTATCTTACGTTTACTTTCATTTGTATTTGGTAAATTTTTAGAAAGACCTTCCACCTTGTTTACTTCATGCGTATTAGTTGGAGTTTATTATAAGTTGTAAAGACGGGAATTTGGTACAATGGAATTTGGCCGTAGCTTGCTGAAGTTCTGTACATTCTTGAAACAGCTAGCGTGGTGAGCTTAATTGAAAATGTTTGAGATGCCTATACATATATTCGTTTCTACGCAACTCATTAAAAAGGTATCGTGTATGCCGAAGTAGCATGCTACGACTCCACTACAGATTCCATACTCTTTACTTCTTAAGTCGGCCTGGCTCAATACAACTTTGCCGGGTGAAGCAGGACAAAGAAAAATGAACACTTCCAAAGGTAATCATCAATAAACAAAAACCGACAATTTTTTTTAATCATTTGTTTATTTTAAGCATTTTAGTGTTATTAATGAACAAATTATTCAGTTAAGTATTGATCAGTAACTAAGCTATACGGTAAAGTATAAGGTTAGGAAGATAGGATAGGATAGGGTAGGTTCTAGAAAATAATGTACTTTTTTGTAGTTTGTGTCCAAATCGTAGATTAAAACTGTTATCTTAATATATATAATTCTTCTGTTCGTGTGTTTGTCACCTAACTCTTCTTAAACGGGTGGACAGATTTGGTTGAAATTATTTGTATTTATATTTCAACGTTCCTGGATGGTTTGTAAACACAATTGGAAAAAACACAATCGGTATAAGGCGGTACGAAGTTCGTCGGGTCAGCTAGTAATATATTTGGAATTGGCTATTTACTAGCTTTTATTTGATATCCATTATAATTAAAATATTTTTCTCTCTTTATTGATTCGCAGATGCCATATTAAAATTGTATACTATATCAAAATGAAAATCAAAAGTCATTTATTCACACTAGGCTGAGCGTCAAAAATTACACAAGACAATCCCCCAAAAACGCCCACCCTTTCACCACTTCCTAGTGCTTTCGCTGGTAAGAAGTGGCGCAACAAACTCACCAGCAGCACAGCTCAGACAGCTGTGCTGCTGGGGAGTTTGTTCAGTTAGAAAAATATGTCACTCCCGCAATTAAAACGAATCTAATGATACCTCATATGTTAAAAATCCATCAAACCGTTTATGTTACAGCGCGTGCCAAAGAAATAGACATACACACCTACATACACTTGAAAAACATAACCCACCTTCTGGGGCAGTTGGGTAAAAATTAGTTAACTTAAATTAAAAAATGGGCTGGAATATAAGGTCGAATCCTGCGTTTAATTACTTTACTGACATTTGGCGTCGGATCCAGCACACATGCTACCAGATAACAGACCGAGTCATGGCATATACTGACGTCCAAGCTAAGCGGAAGCTGCATGTAGCTCTTCAGCGTGTCGGTGTGCAGACGCACGTGGTGTGTGCGCATGCGCCCCACACGCGCACCCGCCGCCCGCAGACACCGCACTGTTTCATACACCCGCTGTATGTCCGCAACTACCAACAGTATTTTGTGAATAGGTAGGTATGTACATAGAAACCTATCTCATATAGAACTTCTATTTCATCTTCTAAAGGCTTCTACATACCGAGGCGACTTGTCGCGCGACGCGACGCGACACAAAGGCACCGCTCGTCCCGCGAGACGCGGGGCCTTTGTGCCATGTCGCGTCGCTCGACAAGTCGCGCTGGTATGTAGAAGCCTTCATGATAAGTTTGACGCCTATAAATAACTTGTTAACTAAAAGAGGTAAAATAGTTGTTATTCATAAATTTTTCCTCTAGAATATAATTATTCTGTGGTTAAATGTGTCAGTAAATACCTGTTTTAAAACTTCTTGTGATACCTTTACACCTGCTTGATACACTATATCCAGTCTTGTTTAAAATTCTGCCGATGCTATAAACATAAAAATTTTACATACTAGCTAAAAAAAAAAAACACGTATACCTGCATGGGCACTTATGAAACGTCAGAAGCTAGCTTACACGGTTCCAATTGGTGGTTTCCTATGGAGAAGAGCCGGCAAGAAACTCCACGGTTACTCTTTTAAAAAGAATGGGCTTTTACAATGTTTTGAAGTTATAGTGTTAATAGGTATTGGAGGACAGACGCCCATCAACAAGTATCAAGTACTTAACAAAATAACAAATTATGAGTGAGGCACTAAACGAATTTATAACCACTTCCATAGTGTTATCGATTAATGAAACTACTCACAAAAGTCTGTATGCTTCGGGTTACGGTCACAAGCCGTTCCTTTCTTACAAACTTCTGAACACACATTAAACATTCAATTTACATTGACGTGGCAGATGTTATTATTACAAGTTTAACAAGTTCTAGTAATCCAGGTTTAAATAATAGCTTGGTCTATACTTAAGAGAGGAAGAGGGGGAAAAATGGGCAGACTGTTTTGTCGGATGCTTATTTCTTAGTTTTATTGTCTCTTTGACATCAGTACGAGTAGCATGTAATTAATAGTGTAGATATGTCAAGGACTAATAATTACTATATAATATAGACTAAGGCAAATAAAAACAGCATAATTCAATAATGCAGTTCAGTAGTCGATAAATTCTCTAATCGGGTATTGTACTGGCAGATCATTCCTTTGTAATCCTAATTAATTTCCTGAAAGCACCTCGTTATTCGGCTTCGTAATGATCTGCGGCCGGGCGCCGATCCCATCTGTCTGTCAATACATACAGTATGTACATTATGATTCATTGAATAACATCTAAAGGTCGACTCTTATGAGAATCTTTGTTCGAGTCGATGGTTGAAATATTCTTGTCTAGCCCGAAAACACTCATTTACAAAACTTCTGCCAACATTGAAAAATGCGTCTGAAATTCTACAAATAAAACATAGGTAGCCTATGTTTATGCTACTTAAATTACTACCCCTGTTTGCTCTAGAACAAAAGTCCAACCAAATTAAGGATACACGACGCATAAAGGCTTCTACATACCAGCGCGACTTGTCGCGCGACGCGACACGGCACAAAGGCACCGCGTGTCGCGGGACGAGCGGTGCTTTTGTGTCGCGTCGCGTCGCGCGACAAGTCGCCCCGGTATGTAGAAGCCTTAAAGCGGAATTGTTTGAAACGCTTATCGTGACCCTTCCATACAGATGTGACTTCGTCTGGGGAAATAAAAAACCAGAACTATAGTACAAAAGAAAAGAAATGTGTTATCAGCAGATTTTCCTGCTTTGCTATAATGTTTCAACATTTTATTATTGAATATATAATTTATTACGATAAAACTGTATAGGTACCTACCTATACAGTTTTATGTACCTACATAAACACGGTTATGCAATCAACATCAACTGAAAGACAGTCATAGAAACATAGGGTCGAAATAATGGCAAACAGAGGGTCATAAGTTAACACACGTGCAGTTGCCGCCGTTCTTACACATGAGCTGGAGTTCCTCAGACACAGCGGGCCCTCTCCGCAGTCTGCTCCGGAGTAACTCTCTAAACACAAACAGTAAAACTCCCTGGGATGCGGAAAATATTGTGGAGTTACAAATAAATGCGCCTATTTGAAATAAATGATTGGACATTGACTTTGACATAACAGTCGCGCGGAAATACGCACCACAGTATTATTATAATTATGAATGCGAGGTTTTTTGTTGTGTACATATACCAGAAATCGCAAACAGTGAATAACGTTCACCATTTTGTCATCACTGACTCTGGCACCCGATTTGTTCTCGCTTGCATATTTACGCGCTTTATTGCCTTCATTGACGGGTTTCTAATAGTCATGAATTTATTTAAAATAAAGAAAAAAAGTCTTTTCAGTCAATAATTTATTCAGGCTTAAATTTTCTAGAATACATCACATAAATAAAAGCCGTTTTGAAACAAAAAAGTGCCATTTTTGTAACTTACTGATGATCCCACCTGGCACACGATGGCGCTGCATGAAGTGGGTCCCGGTGACTGCGCTGCTTCTTGCACCTCATACGTCGCGTTAAAAACGTACACGGACAGCAGACCCAGCGCCCTGAGCTAATGAAATGTTCAAATTCATTCAAGTGGTTAGAATTAAAAGGGACTGCCAACATTGTAAACCGGTAAGTCGACTCAAACATCTTATTATCCTAGGTACCTACACAGTATATTAATTATTTGATATTCAATCTTATTCATCATTATGAGAGTAAAGATTATAATATGCTCGAACACATTTTCGGATAAAGGTCAGCGTAACAATTCGTGCTTATTTCAAAGCCTCATTCTTAATTCAACAATAACGGAGACGTATACTTCAAACAAACGGCCATGTCGAATTGTTTACGAAGATATCCGTCAGCCTTCCCGCACTGAAATCTACACGAAAAACGGGAATTACGAAATTGTCTCATACGAATTGGGAAATCTCCAGATGAATACTTTATTTGTTTTTTTTTTATTTAATTAAATGAAACTTTATTTCTGACCAAGGTCCATAATTAATATTGTAAGTTTTCACAAATTATTTATTTATTCAGACCTGTAATCCACGCAGGGTCCCTGAAAGGGACAATCCGCTCTAGCAGCGATAATTTTCAGAATGCTGTTGTCACTACCATGCAGCCGCTTTTTTTCGCATGATGGCATGGAAACCGTCTGTGCGAGCCTCTGCGAAAATTCCCGAAGCGCTACAACGCCATAGCAGCATTCTAAAAGCATTATTAATTTGAAGACGTTGTAGGCTTGACGCGTGTTAACGATTGCCAAATGCCTTAAAATAGGTTACTTAGATGTATGTAGTACAACAAGTGAACCTGCAGGCAAGCATATTGCTCCTCACAGACAACGCCCTGCGCTCCCTCTCTATATTAACGTCATCTCTTAGGTCGCTCGTAATTTAAATTAATTATAGTTAGACCGATGTTCCACTTTTAGATAGTGTTATGAATATCACTGAGCTATTCAATATGTACCTACTCGTAGTTATGCCGAGCGGACATGAAACAGTAGAATATTCACCAAGGGGACAAAGCAGTGTCTTCTGACGAATTAACACTTTAAACACTGCAGCAATCTATTTTCACGAGCTCACGTAGTTACCTACATCTCTATTTTAATTTTAAGTGCTCATAGCGCTATTTTGCATCAGACCGCTCAACCGCAGACGTGAGTTTCCTTAAACTGATTCAGCATACGTAGGTAGGATTAAAATGGCATCGTTGCAGGAATTGATTAACCAAACACAGACTGTGGACTGTAGTAAAATAAGAACAAACCTTCAGAAAATCCCAGCGAGGTCAAGTCGGCGACTGGCTAAGCTTATTGTGAATGATTGTGTACATTCATAATTCTGCCACGAGCCTCTCAAGTTAGCGTATCGTGCGTATAAACTCATAGTTTGGCTAGGTGCCAGGCGAGTGCGCTGTCATCGTCATCCAAAAAAGTGACAAGATTACAGTCACATAAGTTTAATGTCCACATATACCGCCAATAAACAAACAATTCATAATCGTGTGTAAATGCAAGTCTTAGATTTCTAAAATAATCAATACAAGTTCATATTGGTCAAAGCCGTAATTCGAATAATAATGTTTAGCATAATTAATCGACAGACACCTCCTTTTTACTTCATTTTAAAACAATGTCCCTGAACAAAACTAAGCTATGTAGTGACCACAAATAAATAAAAGATAATTTGAACAGTTGAAAATCGAACACCCGCAGTCCACATTATTGTTTGCTGTTATGTCAGTTTTTTTTTGCACGCGAATATACTTTAGCCTCATTTCTTGTTGATGCACTCTTTTACAAACTTTATCTCAGCAGTAAATTTAATTTCAGTAAAGTCGGACTACGTTATCGAGACCTGAATTCGTTCATCAATTATACACAACTGTTACGATCCGCGTCCGAGAAGCAGATAGAATTAAGTTAATTAATTTATTCAACTAGGTAATAAGTTTTTCACAGAAGTCTCGTCTCGCCTCGTCCACTGAATTCATCAAGTTATTAAGGAAATTGTTACTTACCTATCTTATTTCTTCATTCTTAAACATAGAACTCTTTCTCCACTTTTTCCTTTACATTGAGTTTGGATTCTCATTACCGAGAAACGGTAATATTAATGCTGACCAAGCTTTTTGGTGGAAATTCAGTTGGCATGTAACTATAGGTACCTTTATATAACTACAATAGTCTTGTTCAGGCACATAGGGACACATTGACTACCCTCTGAGGTTGGCAAATGAGGAATAATTCCCTGAGCACTCAGCGCATACAATATTCAGTGATTTGTGTGGTGTGGGTAAACACTGTCTTTAATTATTATGAGGCTGTGTGCAGATGGGCTGCCGGCATAATTGCCAGGGGTGAACTCATTTATAAGAACATAGTTCCAGTGCAGGTTTAATACAGCGTAGGTAAGAAGTAATTTGAGGAGATTTAGTTAGTTTGTACAAAGGAGGCAACTTAATTGCATTTTTATCCGTAGTCTTCTACAGATTAACATAACACAACATCACGCCTTGAATCTCTAAAAAGTTGGGCAGAGGTGTACCTATAGTATCCACATTTCACCAGTTATCTTTAACTCCCATGTAATAGGGGGCGAGCTTATTGCCATAAACCGGGCACTTCGGGTTACTACTGAGAAATTCCAGATTGGAAAAACATTTTGCCCGATCCGGGAATCGAACTCAGAACCTCATGCTCAGCAGTAGCGCTTGCGACCACTAGACAAACGAAGTGGTTCTTCAGATGGTTTTTATATTAAAACCCACAATATTGATCCGTTATACTGTAGTTCCGTCAAAACGATAAATTTATTTGAATCAGACTTTGATACAGTTGAAGTAGAGTGCCCAAGCTCTGGTATAAGTCTGCGGGTATATTGCGGCCCAAGCAAATCGCGCGGCGGCCGCGGCGGGTCAAGCACGTCACGGTGACCGCACATAGCGGCAGGTGATTTATGTGCTTGACTTTGTGATGTGTAATTTCTACTGCTCTTTTACAATAGTATTTCTTCATATTTTGTTGTCGTACCTACATACTAATACTAAAAAAAACTACTAAACTAGTACTTTTAAAATATTACTTTTCTTTTACTCCCAAAGCTTACTAATTTTCAGCTGTGTTAGCTTTGTTACTCACGAATTCAGGGCAAAAGGTCGCCATAAAAGAAACACAGCTATTCGTTTGTAAACAATAAGCTCACAGTTGCTCTGAGTACCTTTTGCTTGTACTGAATACGTGGCTTGATCTATTTAGGTACCTACGCAGTATTCTTATCCTGCCTCATTTTATTAGCAGTAATTTTTGGAACGAAATAGTTATAACTCTAAACTCTTACATTTGTATTGGTGGTCTTAGATTATAATTAATTCTTTCCCAAAAAAATGCTCGCTGCAGGGAGTGGCAGCTAAAACCACGGATAGCGGTGCAGTGGTTGGCTGAATGGGTTTAATTACTATATTATGAATCTCAAAAAAATATTCTGTATGACAATGAAATAATAATTGAATAAATATTTTGCACGGTCTTCAAACATTTTACTTCGGAGTGTCTAAAGATTTCGCATCATCGATAACAGCATTTGCATTTTGTGCATTTAAGCAAGGAAGCGGGTCATAGTGCGGTATTCTCTGAAATTCTAGACGACGAGCAGCAAACTGTAGACAAATAATATGCAGATGCGATCCTTATGTCGAAGATGATAGTGCTTTCAGATCGGGGCAATACATCTTAGCAGGTAGCAAGAGAATTTCAATTTGGCGTTGTGTGAATTTCTGGTTTATACATGACAATACCAGACTGACATACAAAAAAAGCTCATGTTTGATGTTTCCGTTTATCATTTCAATGGATATCTGTTTGGCTATTCCCGTATTTTTAAGAACGTTTTTATTCTAATTTCATTGTCAATCTGGCAAAATATACCTCTGATTTACTTATGCAAATTTACATGCTAATAATAGTACATTATTGCAAAGGCCGTGCTGCTAACTGCTTTTCTCAAAATAATGCAGGGAAAGTAAATTATTTATAAATTCCAGATTCAATGACGAACAACGATAATTTTTCACGCGCTAATGTGTTCATTTGTTTTTTTTTTTCAATATACAGCTTTATATTTGCAAGCCAGTTCGAAATTTAAATAAATCCTTTGATAAGTTACCTCATTGGTTGCCATGTTTTGGAGTAAAAGATCGTTCCATTTATAAATAACACGATAGTTAAGAGTTTACTATGTCATTTATTTGGCCGCTAAACCACGACACAAGGATTTTCATACAACTTTTGGTGGCCGCTGCTCGCATGTACGAGTATTTGGCCAGTACAGCAATTTCGATTTATCTCGAAGAAGGTTGTCTAAGGCTCGAATTTCCAAGCATGTTTTAGAAAAGAGTATTTAATAACCCTAGCACGCTGTTTCATACAACATTCCTGGAGCGTTGTAAATTCGATACTTCGCGTGTTCTTTTTTTCGAAAATAATGACAATATTTTCATGCACGTTTGAGAAAATTAACTTACTAACTGAGCAGTGGTGGCCCAGTGGTAACGGCCTTGACTTACGAGAGTAGGTCATGGGTTCGAACCCAGACAGGCTTTACTTTGTGTAAATTATTTCATCAGCACTGCTCTCAAAACGGTGAAGGAAAACATCGTGAGGAAACCAGGATGTCCTAGAACTAAAACTTCGAAGACATGTGACATCTACCAGCGCGCACTGGGCCCGCGCGGTGGATTGCGGCCCACTCCCTCTCACAGAAAGAGGAGGCCTGTGTCCCAGGAGTGGGAACATTATACCTAGGCTGATTATGCTAAATTAACTATAGGTAAAGAAACGCTTGAATGTATTTTTGCCTAAAGTTTGTAAGGTCAGCATTATAATTAATTTTAATGTACTTTTATGTCAAATAAAAAATTTAAATTTTATTATTTATTTTAATTCTCGCTTATTTTGCAGCCTCATTCTCAACTTAACGGCAAAGGAGACATACATCAAAGACACGCCCTGTCGTATTATTTATAAATATATTTGTCGACCTCCCCCGCGCTGGAGTCTACACCAAGAATGGGAACTACTAACTGAACACGATAATATAAGAATTGGCAAATCGCCAGATGAAAGAATTATTTCTTCTCTCGCTTTTGCGAACTGGAAGGTTGTTAATGTTGTACGAGAAATAATTGTGACCGGTTGGTTACACAACAGGATTCAAACTAGCTACAATTTCTTTCGCTCGTGGATGAAATACGATACTATTTTATAATCTGAGAAAATTTAAAACACATTTATAATTTTCTCAGATTATAAATATCGTATTTCTCCCACGAGCAAGATTTACATTTAAATTGCTAAAGGTTGTGCTGAAAATGTAATATCATTGGCTGAAAAGGTTGTTTCATTATATGCTGTTTATTTGTCTGACCATTTTGTATCTTTATTTAGTAAAATGATATATTAACGTGTCTTTTATATTGTTCCGTAACCATACATTTTTTATCTATGCGCGCACTGTGCTTGCGAACGAATGAGATACGAGTCGAATCCAAGATGGCAATAATGGCAGTTGCTTAAGTGCACGCTCCCGGTTAAAAATCCTTGGCGTGGGGGATAATCGTCGCTAAACAGCTACTATCCGGACTGATCGTGATTCCTGAAGGCTCATATAGTGCAGTACAGACTTTGGTGCACCAATTTGTGAGTGGATAATCAGACGGCCGGTCGTCGTGCAACGCCAGCCACGTGCCACATCAGGACAAGATACCCTCGAGAAGCCACAGGAGGCTAGCCAGGTGAGTGACGCACTTTATACTTGGAAGGTCTGACGGTCTCCCCGCGAGCAAGCGCAGTTGATCATATTCAACTAAAATAAGTACTTATCGAAAACTGAGCTTGCCCTCCAATGTACCACAATCGGCTTGGTACATATATAATTATATTTATAGTGAATTTTAATGCATTAATTTGTATTATCCGCATTATTAATCGTTGTAAAGAGTAACCGAGTAACATGGTATGAATTTTACGTAAATAAATTAAAACAAAGGTCGCTATTAGGAAGGCAATAGGAATCAGGATATCCACATGCATAAAATAATAAATTGTATTCCTGCTGATTGCCGACTAGCAGTTCTTGATGTATAATAAATTGTCAAAAATAATTAATTACAGGTGGATGATGAACAACTCAAGTAAGTGTAACTGTCTGTAATTTGTCTTTGGTCCTGATTGTCAAAATTTGTTAGTGTATTGAAAAATAGTGAAAAGCCTCGTAGGCATTTAAATATTTTGTAGGTGTGTATATTATTAATGTTATTTTGTTGTAATGTGCGTTTTGTTTGTGCAGAAAAAACAAATTTTCATTATTTTCTTTCTTTAACTAATGTTTATAAATAAGTTTGCCTAGCAAATATTTAATAACAATTTTTGCAAAAATAAACTTGAAAGCTGGCATAGCTGTGACAAGGATAATAAAAGCAAGACATAAATAATGAAATAAAAATGTAACAGTCAAAGTAATGAGGACAGACGTCAAGGTGACAAATATTAAAGATATTGTTCATTTAAATGTCTTGTGAAGGATTTATTAAAAAGCAACTGTCAGCCGGACCATTCTGTGAAAATCTCAACGTGAAAACTAAGGTGAAGTTAATTGTTATTCCTCTTGTAGCTAGCCACAAATTGTTTATTTGATTCAATTTCCAAAAGCGGAAATATTCTGCTTCAGATTTCCATTGTGTAAAGTGTTATTTTATAATGCAATTTACAGCAGTGTGATCCAGGAAAACCAAGCTTGTCCTGAATTTTGTTTGCAGATAGAAGTAATGGATAAGAAATGTAAAATTTAAACGGAAGGTGTTTTAGCTATAAAGATAAAGTTGTAGAAACATTTCCTTTTTTTTTAGTACCTATTAGGTAATTAAACGGATTTTATTCGAGCGTACCATTCATATATAAGTATAAGATACATCTAATAAATACTGTTTGAAAACACACTGATATCACATAAAGACGTATCAAATCACAACTGCCTACAAATGATAAGTTTTCACCTATTGCTTGGAAATAAAGAGCGTACCTTAGAGCAAATAAAATTATAAAAATAACTTATTTAATAACTAGGTACCCATATTTTGCTACATGCGTGCTGACATTCCGGGTTCGTACCTACTTTCTTGAGTCTCAGTTTGTTGAAAAAGTTGTAACTTGTGTAACGTATTGAGACAGTAATTTCAAGGGCTACGCATTTTGTACGCGATTAGGAATAATCTTAGAACTTTACAACGCGTGTCTGGTTCAATAAAAATGTTACGAAATCAAATAATGATGGATAGGGATGTAATTTTGTAGAAACAGTATCAAAACAGATTCTTTTTTAGTATATTACACATTTTACTTTAAAATGGCTTCAATTTAAAACATTCATAAGAATTAGGTAACACATTGGCAACAATTTTATTTTAAAACAAGCTGCAGGAATTGATAATAACGCGCGTCGGTCTGAACTTGAATTTCAACGAAACATAAATTATATCGTGAAATATATTTCCGCTAAGTACTCAAGAAAACACACTTTCCGTTGTCAGCTACTTTTAATTGCGAAGTTTTTTTGAAAGACGACATTTTTATTTAGATGTATTTCCCGGGAAGAGATTTGTGTAAGTAAAACATGGGGAAATTGCTAATGAAAAGCTTTAAGGGAATTAAAAGTACTGTCGGATCACTTAACGGTATCTATAGATACGCCAAATTGGGATAAGAATGAGCATTTGGTGATGTTAATTTCAAGTTATAATCTTAAAAATCAAGCGGTCATCCACGAATGAACATGTTGAAATTCCATGGGAATTGAAACTCTTTGAAAGATAATATAAAATTCAAAATCTTCCTACCTCTTTTCGTCTAGCCTAATAGGAGACGACGCATGTTGATTCGTAGATATATACACACGTGCAGCTTGGTTCCATAATTATGTAAATGAATGAAATTATTTAACTTCGGCACTTTTCTTTTCTTTTACGATTTTTTCGAATATGTAAAAAATCCAGAAAGCTTTCAGTTAAGCTGATTAGGATTAGCACAAAATACGAGTAGCCATGCTAGTATAATTTCGACGCCACTCCTAAATGCGACAGGCATATAATGTTCACAAAACCAGCCAATTAGCATTGCAATAGCGATGTTTGTAATGCGGAAATTATACAGGTGTTCAAACAACGTAAGTTAAAATAATTAGTCGGTGGATTTCATTACAGTGTCTCGCTTCAAACATTGTGCAGCTCGATACTTGTTCTTCTTCTTTTCGATGGCAAAGGTAAAAATATTATATTACTAGCTGTTGCCCGCGACCATGTCTGCGATCTAGGATTAAAAGTAGCTTATCTCTTTCTCCAGATATAGATATCTATCCAGTCTATCCAAAATGTCAAATTTCATCCAAATTCATGCAGCCATTTTAGCGTGAAAGCATAACTTACAAATAAACAAACACACTCACTTTCGCGTTTATAATATTAGTTAAATAAGTTGGGCGCAGTATATAGGTGGCTACGCCAATCGTAGCCAGCTAGCACTCGGTAACGCAGAGTCCAGCTGACTAATCCTTTCTCCACGATAGTAATGCCAGACAAATCGGATCTACTTAAAAGAGTTCAGAACAGAAGTTCTGTGTTGTTCAAAGCAAAATAAGTAAACGGAAACTACTTACTTTTGAAATAACTGAGCCATGAAGAAGGTAAACTTTTATAAACAATTTTAACGGCTGACATTACTGTGGTGGATAATATCTTGGAACGGTCAGCCAGTAGCCAATATTGCTGCTTGATTCATTGAAATGTAAGCTACATATCTCAAAAATAAAGCTCATATTACGATGAAAGTGAACTCTGTTGGGACAGCTGAACAATCGATTGCTCTAGTGACATCTATTGAAAGGGTAGACTTTACACTACCGCACTATTGATGAATGTTATCAAACAACCGTCTATAAAGTTATTGATAGTAGGTATTTATGTGTCAGATTATATTGTTGATATTGTACTTGGCAGCTTGAATGTGTCTCGTCCAAGTTTCATATAACTTTGATGCAGCGAGATTTAAACGGAAGCTTTGTCGGATTTACAACATTTACTGGTGAATTTTGCTGATAATTATGTAAAAGCAAATGAATGACCTCTGATTTCAATACGTTAACGATTGGGTAAATCTTCATTAAAATTCTAACAAGGTCTCGTCGCACAGCAAAATTGAGTGTGACCGAGTTCATGCTTAAACTGGTCGTTATTTAACTGTTTAGTGTAGACCAACTCAAAGAGAATGCTATGAATTCAAGCGTTGCAATAGAATCGGTTATATCCATGTGAACACTTCCATAAATCTTACCCTAGAAGCAGTTTGTCTTACATTGTCACTTGGCACAGAAACCCCGAAGTTAACCCTCTTTATCAGCGTCGTTGTCTACCCTTATATCCAGATTATGACGACGTAATGTATTTACTACGATGAGAATACCTGAGACATTCCGGAATAATCGCCAGTTAAGTTTTATTGTTTGAACTGTTTTAATATATTTCTGATGTCGATTGTTTCATTCACATTAACGGTTATAGTATAACTTTGGCAATATCTTATTTATTGCTGGGGGTTCAGGTGACATAGTTTTGATCAAACCAATGGAACTTGAGCGTCATTGAACTATTAATAATTTTGTAGTTTCTGAGTGTTATTTTTGAAGTAAAACTTTTTTAGCCGTGTTAAGCGATTTTTGGCATAGGCAAAACTTATGGGGCCGCGTCACCGACATGCTAATGTGACGTGTTACACCAGACTGGCGATGCACAGCAGCCTGTGTTCCTTTCTTTGTTCTTTTTTCTTCAAAGTGTAAAATATCACTTCTGTCGGCCGTCCTTCTTCAAAGTGTAAAATATCACTTCTGTCGGCCGTCCCAATGACTGCACATGTAATGTTATTTTTATTTTCATAAAATATATGAAGTTCCAGTTAAAGTCTATGAAGAATAGTTTTGTATATTATTGTTACGTTTTGTCTCCGCAGACGTAGGTATAAAACTAAATCACTTGTGTCGTGAACGCTCGACTACTCCCTTAGCCGTAACATTTAGGATGGTTTATGTTAATTGCCTTTTCCGGGCAGTGCGGCCTTTCGCGAAAATGTCCATAACGACGCGACGGAAGGATATCGTCACTGAGCCTTTGTCAATGGATTCTTTATCCGATATCCGACTACAAAAGCTCTTCATGCAGTGTAAAGGAATGTAGGTGGAAATATTAAACCTATACGGCATTTATTTATGCTACAAAAAATATTTAACTGCGTGCAAAGAAATATAGCATAAGTAGGTACAGTGATTACATACGTTTTTTTTTATCAAATTCAATGAAAAACGTTAGCCCTAAATTAAAAATTAAAATTAAATTTAAAATGTAAATGAAATATAAATATGAATATTTAATAGGTATCAAAATCTTCTCGTCTTCAAAGAAGAATATTTAAAATAATATTATATAAAAATAAATATTTTACATAAATTATTATTTTAAATATTCATCTTTTGGTTTTACCAACAGGGTGTATGTCAATTTGCACGCTCTATACACGGGTTTCTAATTCATTATTTTGCTATTTAAATACGTGAAATGCTTTGAATATGGTTTAGTATAATAATTTGAAATTCAGCACACAATTGTTGCCAGTTCAATAGGCAGACATGTTTCAGTATAAAATTAATTTAATAATTTCATTTAGAACACAATTCTCGTGTGCGATCCGGAGGGAATGTCCCAGGAGATTTAAAATAATCTTTGAGGCGCGTGTGGAATACAACGCGCCATCGACCCGGGCCTGATCCTTATCGGACAGCGAGCTACCCATCGCTCACCGACCGCAGGCCCGCGCCTACGGTGGCCGGAAATCGGCTAGCGATTCCCGACGCCCGGGACGTCTCTTGCGGCGACTATCCTTATCGGACAGCGAGCTACCCATCGCTCACCGACCGCAGGCCCGCGCCTACGGTGGCCGGAAATCGACTAGCGATTCCCGACGCCCGGGACGTCTCTTGCGGCGACTAGGGGCGCGAGGGCGCGAACCTTGCCTCTCCCTCACGCGTTCCGCCTCCTCCTTTGCAAGCATTACTGCTTCGCAGAAGGAGGTGACGGCCTCCCATGCACTCTCGCTCCGAACCATGGCCTGAACCAGGGCCGGACGCGAGAGATCGCCGCCGCCGATCGCCTCCGTGAGGACACGGCGGTGCTCTGCCCAATTTGTCATGTCCCCTACTGGTTGCATCGTTTATAACGGCAACTTTTTATTCGAACTCGGGCTGGATGCTGCCCATTCAATTAGACGAGAATGATTAAAAGCGCGCAACTGTTGAATGTGAATTAAGTAATTTTACGGAACGGCCACAGTTTTAAGCATTTTGTGATCAGCAGAAGTCCAATCGGAAAATGAAATGCACTAAATGTGAGTGTTATAATTTTAACTTATTATTTTGCTCTACTTGTCTTTCTACCTACTTTCACGAGGACACAGGATCATTTGTATCCACATTTTCTTTCATCGCTAGATTAGCGAGAGTACTAATTGTAAATCAATCTGCACACGCTTGCCCCGAGGGAGTTGATTGAGTGGAATGGTTGGCGATGCATTACAGTGCACCAGATAATGATAGTTTATGGTCTATTATATTCTATCTGGTATTACTTTGTACATACGTTAATTTCACCTCATTTCATTTAGTTCACACGTATAGGTAATTATATACATTTTATTTGTGATTCACGCAGAAAGTTGTGAATTTATTTACATTTTATACTGATAGTTGGCAGTTTTTACTATCAGATTTGATCTTGATCTTGCTTAGTAAACTGGTTCGATTAACTAATAAAATGTCACTGTACACTCTTGTTAAAAAATGGAGTAACATTGAATGGTTTTGTTCGCGCAGAATCATTAGAATAGAAGGCAAGTAATGGATGACTCAATACTGCGGAGTCCGATTGTCACTAAGCATGATGCATCTGCCTCTGAATTAAACTTTCAGGAGAATAAGCTCAGGTATTTCATTACTGCTTTTGATATTTAATTATAAACGGGGTGGTATTCGAACAAAAAGTCTACGCCGACCAGCACTCAGTCAAAAACTTAGATGGGGAAGTTATTACCTTTCTTTGTGTTAGAAATAATACGAACCTGAGTGATCAAATAACGAAGCTCTGAAGCAGCTGCAGAAATGTTTTCGGTTGTATTATAAATGCCTGATAGCATAATAAACTAATAAAAAACAGAAATTCAAAAGCATTGCATCCTAAAAAACACGATAAACAGATTAATAAAAACAAATGAACGAATGAATTAATGGAAAAAGTGGAAATAGCGAATTTAGGTAAAAACATGAATAATACTATGATCTAATTTTCATTGGTTTTTCGTCCGCAATTTACATTAACTGTAAAACTGGATTTTGAAACGTTTTGTCCTTTAAATTCCTAAAAAGTCAAACGGTCGTAATAAGCAGCGTGTTGCCGACATCTGTATGACGTACATCATGTGACGTCACGACTGTAATGTCGTCTGAAACGCTCAGTTAACCGCTTATTTATTTTCACATAGTACTACGTTTTTCGTTTATTACTATTCCTTTTTCTTATTCTGAAAGTGTTATAATTTTGTGTTGTCTCCAACGTGAACATTTTCGTTTAAGACCCGTAACGGGACAGCTGTATTTATCTAAAAAGTGACAACGATGAATTTAATATATTACGAGCTGACATTTTGCACAACTTTGTGGACATGATACATACAATAGTAGATTTTGAAGAAGGGTGAACTACTGGATTTCTTTACTGACTTTTCCTAGAAAATATGAATGTCTGTTAGTTGGAATGTAGTGGTTTTGGGCTTTTGCTTAGCATATACGATGTATAAAAGTTTCTTCCGTCTGCTTTTTTGCATGAAAGCATTTGTTTTAGGAAATTATGAATCCATTACCTAAGTAGGTCACGACAGTCAAGCATAATGTAGAAACATAAGAGGTATCCAGAATAAACCAGAATGAATTAACTTTTAAAATTACAGAGAGAATAATCCATCTAAATTATAAAAATGAAAGTTAAAAACTAAAACCCAACTACGACAAACCACAAACTAAAAAGGTATAAAGGCAAAGGCTGCGTCATAAAGTCAAAGTCAAATTATTTATTTCAAATAGGCACATAAATGGCACTTTTGAACCTCAAAAATCATTATTGTTCCACGGGCTATATGACGACACATAAAATCCAACGCAGACAAATTAAAAATCCGGAGTCACACGTCACGTAAAAGCGAACCGAACAGATTACGTGTGACTCCGGATTTTTAATTTCCCCGCGGAACAATATGACGCTGCCAATGATACCTTGTTTGTCAAAATACGACGAGTAGTGTAAGAGTTATGAGTGAACAGATGAACATACATAGCCGGTTAAAATCATAGCCTTCCTTTGGCTTTGCTGTAGTTGGGTAAAAATACATTTTGGCAGCTGCCATGTTGACCTTTAATACCTAGTAGAAGCTGGTGCCAGTGGTGGGAAGGTGAACGGAACAACCCGCCCGTGATTAGACGGTAATTATGTGAAACTCCGGCAAATGAAATGAAATCGTTTATTCTGTAAATAGGATATTAAAATCACTTTTACACGTCATATAAAAAAAAAAATCTAGATGTAGCCGACATTTCCTATCTGACTACCCCTGAGAAGAAATGGCGAAACAAACTCAGGGGAAACGACAAACGGACTGGATCAAAATAATCACACACGTGGATGCTGAACCCTTAGGATACTTACATTTTAAATAAATAATTATCTAAGTTTTAAATCAAAACTGTTTAAGAAACCTCATTAGTCTAGTGAGTGCAAGTAATACTGCTGAGAATGAGGTCCTGCGTTAGATTCTCAGATCGCGAAAAGTGGGATTTTTCATCAGGAATTTCTCACCCCTGAGTCTGGATTTGTGCCCAGTCCATGACAATAGGCCCAATCCTATTACATGGAAACTTAAAATAACCAGTGGAATGTGAGTACTATGAAAAGAGGTACAGTTCTGCCTTACCCTTTGAGGAAAACAGGCGTGAAGTTATGTTTACGATTTGTTTTCAATGGTTTTTCGTCCGTTATTTCATGCCAACGTAAATTTAATTAAAATTAACAAATTCTTTAAGCCTTTCTATACATTTCTAGTTTGTGATTACATACTACATTGACTTGAAAAAATCCACCCATTCGCGCTGAAATACTCTTGAATACTAATTCTGTCGTACTTTTTATTCAACATTTCTGTCTCGGACTCCCGAGATATTTAATTACACAATGCTAACTCGAGGTATTCACGTTTTGCTTTTCGTGTTGCAAACAGTTACAGAAAAGAACGGACGCTGAATAAATAAATGAGGAATTATTCAAGGGGTGAAGGGGAAGGGAGAGCGGTGAAACTTTAACAATGTATCTGTTTGTGTGCTGTTCGATGTGGTCACGCTCATTACAAGTTGGATTAGTCTGTTGAGTGTTCAACAACTCGTTAGGAAGTGTCTGCTATACATCTTGTTATTTTCCCATGAATGGTATTTTATTTAGCACTGGTTTCCGTGGGAAAATAATTTGGTATAATTCATGACTTGATATTTTCGTGTACGGATAATTTCAATAATAAATAATACTTTTTGAACTTCATCATCATCATCATCATCATTTCAACCAAAAGACGTCCACTGCTGGACATAGGCCTCCCCCAAGCGCCGCCACTTCGACCGGTTCTGTGCTTCCCGCATCCAGCGGATATCTGCGGCCTTCACAAGGTCATCGGTGCACCCTGTAGGAGGCCTTCCAACGCTACATCATCCGGTGCGCGGTCGCCACTCCAGAACCTTTCGGCCCCATCGGCCATCAGTTCTGCGAGCAATGTGCCCTGCCCACTTTTTGCACTTATGGTCACATTATTATTTGGCATAGGCGACATGAAATATTTTAAAAGAGTAACGGTGGAGTCTCTTGCCGATTCTTCTTCATACGAAACTACCTTTTGGAAGGGGTGACTAGTACCATTTTTTTTTGGAAATTTTGACGTTGAAAGGGGCCTTTTATGTGCCGAATTGAAATAGATAATTTGACTGTGACTTCACTGGAAATGAATGTCATGTCTATTTACGTGTCTCTGGAAACTTTTTTTTTTTTTTTTGCTCCCGCTCTGGGCGGAGCGAGAGGGAGTGTCAGACTTTTACTGACTAAAACCCACCGTGTTCCTTCAGATGCCTGTGTGCCAGAGCCACGATATCCCTTTCGGACAGGCTCGTAACCCTAGCAGGCATTGGCTCTTTCGGACCCCGTCAATTGGTGCTGACGTCTCTTTGAGGCGCGCGTTGAACACAACGCGCCGTCGACCCGGGCCTGGTCCTTATCGGACGGCGAGCTACCCATCGCTCACCGTCCGCAAGCCCGCGCCTACGGTGGCCGGGAATCGGCCTGCGATTCCCGACGCCCAGGGCGTCTCCTGCGGCGACTTAGGGCGGAAGGGCGGGCACCCTGCCTCACCCTCATGCGCTCCGCCTCCTCCTTCGCGAGCATTACTGTTTCGCAGAAGGAGGTGACGGCCTCCCATGCACTCTCGCTCCGAACCATGGCCTGAACCAGGGCCGGACGCGAGAGATCGTCGCCGCCGATCGCCTCCGTGAGGACACGGCGGTGCTCCGCCCAAGCAGGGCAGACCTCCACCGTATGCTCCACCGTGTCCTCCGGGCGATTCACACAGTGGTGACACCCGGGCGTTTCCTCCCGCTTTATCCTGAACAGGAACCTCCCGAAACAACCGTGTCCGGTGAGGACCTGCGTCAGGTGGAAGGTGAGGACGCCGTGGCGCCTCTCTAGCCACTCCTCAAAGAGGGGACTTACCGCCGCAATTGTGGCGTGCCCAGCACTGGGTTGCGACAATCGCACTTTCCATGTCGCCATGAGATCCTGCCGGAGCTCCGTCCGCTGTGCCGCGATTTGTTGCGGCAGCGGAGTTTCACCCCGGCGTTTCGCCTCTTCGCGCCACACCCACATGTGCGCGAGGACTTTCGCCTCCAGATCCCATGGCGGCAGTCCGGCAAGGAGGCTCGCCGCCTCACGGGAGACCGTGCGGTAACCCTGTACCAACCTGATGGCCATGACCCTTTGGGACGCGTTCAACGCTGGGCTGGTCGCAGCCTCAGTGAACGCGCCCACACCGGTGCCCCGTAAAGGGCCATGGACCGCACGATCCCCGCGTAGAGCCTCCGGCAGGAGGTGTTTGGACCCCCCAGATTGGGCAGGAGCCGCTTCAAGGCAGCCCCGGCCCGCTCCAGTCTGGGAGCCAAACGTCGGAAGTGCTCGACGAAGTTCCACCGGCTGTCGAGGACGAGTCCCAGGTACTTCATCGTCACCTCGACGCCGATGTGAACCCCTCCCGACTGTATAAATTTTAAATTGCGAAGAGTGACATTTACCAACAACAGTCTTCGTTATTTACATGTCGACGTCATAAATATTCTTTTCTTTCCTTTAACCCGTACAACAAACCTTTATCCTGACTCATCCCCACCTCATCAAGATCTCAATATCTTCGAATATCTTTGCTTTTTGTTGACTTAGAAGAAGCTGGTGCGGTTATCGTAACAGCAAGTGGCGCCTTTAACGGTTTATTTTGGTTAGTTTAGTGACTTTTTATAAAGGGCTAGATTCCCCTCGGTGGCATAAACTGCAATCAGTCAAACATTTTGGGAAACCTAAATAAACACTTTAATTTTATCGCTTCTGTATGGTAATAAAGCGTCTCTGGGTATTAAACGCTGTTTTAGTATCATAAAACCCTCTTTACAACTTGTCCTGTGACCATAAACGGGCTGAGAATAATAGACAGTCCGCCTGAATAAATTAGAGCAATAAACTGAACAGCGCGTGGGGCAATTGCGTGAAACACTTTCAATTGCAATAACTTTCATGTTTAATTAACTGACTTCCAAAAAGGAGGAGGTTATATGTTCAGCTGTATGTTTGTTTTTATAGACTGATTTTGAATTTTGTTTATTTTTTTTGAAAGGTTATGCTCCCGAAGTAGTCCCATTGCCACCAATTCAGAATCTGATGAGGGGATCTCATGGAAATCAAGGGGAACCCTCGAATTTTATAGGCAAACCTGTATTTTGCGATTTGGGTATTTTTTATATTAACTCGTGCATTTGCTCCTGAAAATCACCATTTGGTGAAGTGGAACTGATGGAGACCCCAGATGGCCACCGGAACAACATAATAATAAGTATTTAACGGGTAGCGATTCGATTAGGTACTTTATTATGGTTGCTAAGCAATTTATGCTCGTCACAATGTATATGGTGAGCGGCAATTCTCCTGGTTCCAACCAGGAGAACTCCTCAACAATTAACGTCCCAGCATCGGGAAAAGCAATATTTTGTAAAACGTGATGAGCAGTTGACTTTAGGCTATTTTAACTTAGATAAATTAAAAACTGACCCACTAAAAAGTGAAAAATCAAAAACTTTTTGTAAAAAAAAAATAACAGACTTCCAAAAAAACACAACAAAGTGAAAAATAAATTTAATTTCGAAAGTCAGTGGCAAAAAACTAAAATACCGATCTAGAGACACGGGTTGTTTTTTTTTTACAAAAAGTTTTTTGTCAATTCAAGAACACTAATTGCGTTATTTACGTTATCGAGCAGATGATTTTGTTGTTGAGGATTTATGTCCGCACATATGAACGTTTCTAAATGTATGACAATTTGTTTTATTCTGTGGTTGTGTGCGATTGGTGACAGAACTCTTTAAAAAAAACTATTTTTTTTTTAAATATATGAAGTAATGTATTACAAATTTCTTTCAAAATCCTTCGGCTCAAGGAAAAAGTGCGTATTCAATTGGGGTGCAAATCTAAATCAAGATAAAATTAGTTTAGTTCTTTAGTAGGAACCGATAATACTCAATAGCTTTAATGTAACGTTTCCGCTTTACTTTGCGTAAATTATTCCATCACCACCGCTCTTAAAACGGTAAAGGAAAACATCATAAAGAAACCCGCATGTCCTAGAACTAAATGTAGTGTACAATTACTGTACAGACAATTATAGTTGTGTGTAACTCTGTCGTCTCGAACAGCGCACGCGCGGGGTCACGGGGGGCGGGGCACTAGCCGACCGACCGCCGCAGGAAGAAGACGCGAACGCTTGCTGCGAGCCGATATCAGTGTAATTTGGTGTTAGGTACTTGTTCATTCCAAATATCACCCTCCTGACTCCTAGAGCACATTACACTAAACATTCTTAGACATGTGACATCCACCAACCTGCGCTGGGCCCCCGTGGTGGATTACGGCGAGTGAGAGGGAGTGGCCCTCTCACAGATAGGCCTGTGTCCCAGCAGTGGGAACATTATAGGCTGAATACACTTGATGTAACCCGGGTATACTTGTGGTTTGTATTTTATTTTCTTTCCTCGTGGTGTGGTCATGATTTGTCCTCTGCAGATAAATGAGTCTTCGCTATAGAATTATTTCACAAAGTGAGGTTTGTCACCGAAAGTCAACGTTCATTAAAATATTAACATTAATAAGTCGCAATAACTCAACTCTCTCTTGAATTTATCAAGACAATGAGCAAGTCAAAGCTTAAGGCGTCCCTATTAACTTATTTTCAAATGAACATTGCATTAATTACTTAGAGAGAAACATTAGTGACTAACTGTATTGAAATTAATAATTGTGTTTGGAGTTATGTTGCTATATCTAAATATTATTATCTTAAGTCTAACGTATTAGACCTTACAGTAATTTTACCAAATTACTATAAACCCAAGAAAATATAACTTATGACTGAAAGTGATTGTTACACTCTTGCATCACACTTTTGCATGTTACCTTTATCATAAAACCAGTGTAAACAGTTGTTGGTGAACCAATAAAAATAATTAAGTAACCCTGGTAACCCCAGGGCCATAAGTCATATTTTTAGAGACATCTCCTCGAGCCCTTTATTTTGCAAAAAGGGCGCATTATCACATTTTTTTCATGTCTCTAATGGGTAAAGTCCGCCATGTTGATTTTTGTGAAACGTCACCTTTCACATAATGGATTAGGAATTTCACATCTCGTAGCAATTATTTTTTTCTCAAATATTAAATGTACAGTCTTGACTTCGCTACGATTTTATTATAATGTATAGATATAGAATTTTAACGAAAGTGGATTCATAAATTTTCTTTGCGATGATCAAGTTATAAGAATACATAAATAAGTTAAAAGCTCTTGTAATTTTTCAGTGATGAACAAAACAATTTATTTCACTCAGAGGACCCAAGAGGCCTTCTTTTAAGAAACATTCTACATCAAAACGGTTGTATCAAAGTTTCGTATCTTCGGTTTTGAGATCCCCAAAATGAAAGAGGATGTCAGATAAACCCGAAGGGTAAATGGGTAAGATTTTATTTATATTTTTTATTTATATGTACAGGTTTGGTACACATTTGCGACGATGTCAATCCCAAGCGTAAGTTATAAAAACATGATTTGTTGTTGGTATCCCGAATCTCATGCATAATAAAAGGATTATCCCTAAAAATGTTCAATGGAAGTAAATAAATGGTTTTTCGCTTGTGAAAAGGTTCTCCAAATGAAACCTACAAACTGCACTGTTTGTTTATATCACACTGAGTAAAAGCTCAACTCGAAAACTTAAATATTTTTTTTCAAAAGCTTTAAAATCGCTCGAAACATTTTCACCAAATAAAGATTCCGAGAGTCGGATAAATATTCAGGGGATAAGGCACAAGCTTCCGCCGCAGTCAATGTTTGAATAAAACGCTATTTGGCACCCAACAGTATACATCACCGTAATCCGTATTAAACATACGAAACTAATCAAGCAATATCAAACTCTAGTTCCCTAGGAAAGAGTTCATATTATGCTACACACATGCCATCAGTCTACAAAACACGAATGTCTCGAATGCACCTCATTGCAAAGTCTGTTCAAAAATTACATAAAAAAAATTAAACTTGCTTTTAGGTTAAGCAGAAAATTATGGTTACTCAACCTGATAGATTTATTGATCCGATTGATGGAAATAGCGATCTGCATAGCTTCTATTCACAACCGTTTGACAGGTTGTTGCAAATTTTCAATTACTGATGTTCCCTGCCCCCGACAGCTAATGGCTGTCAAACAAATGGCGGTCACCTATTTGATTTAAACTGACAAAATTTACGGGTTTAGGATTTGTGAACAGCCTTCGGAGAACTCCCTCCGGCCGTTTTCGCAACTGGGATTCGCAACCAGTTGCGAATTAAGAATTTTTATTCTTTGTTCACAACCAGTTGCGAATCAGGAAGACTTTTTCCTTAACCGCAACTTGGTTGCGAACAAAGAATAAGAACTTCGCAAACTTACTTAGTTGCGATGGGAGAAAAGCATTTCCTAATTCGCAACCAGTAGGTAAAATAAGCATGAGCAGTGATGGCCCAGTGGTAGCAGCCTCGACTTACGAGTTGTAGGTCGTAGCTAAGAACCTGGACAGGCGCTTTATTTTTCATCAGCACTGCTCTCAAAACGGTGAAGGAATCGTGTATTCCCGTTGTCCCCGTACGCCGTGTCCCCATCCTACGGGGACAGCGGTGCTTCAATTAAATATTTAAAAATACTTCCCGTTGTCCCCGTGGTTTGGTTTTACATTCAAAAATTAGTTTCTGGCACTCGCCGGCCGCTGCCGCGGCACCGCTCGCGACGCTCGCTCGGCTCGTGCGTTGTGTAGTCACAGTTCTAACCTAACCTAACCTAACTGTTTCGATTTAAAAAAGGTTTACTTCGTACGATAAGGGGGCAACGGGAAATAAATTTAATCACGTCCCGCTGTCCCCGTGACGGGCATATGGCAAACGGGGACAACGGGAATACACTGAAGGAAAATAGATTGTCAATAAACAGACAACGAAGGTTGCGAATAAGGAATAAAAAATCTTTTGTCGTAACTGGTTACGAAACTTAATCATCAGGATGCCTAGTTGCGGTTAAGGAAAAATTTTTTTTGATTCGCAACTGGTTGTGAACAAAGAATAAAAATTCTTAATTCGCAACTGGTTGCGAATCCCAGTTGCGAAAACGGCCGGAGGGGGAGAACTTGTGGGTGTACTATAGGTACACCTATTTAGAGGACTCTTTTGATAACATTGATTGATGTTCGATTCGGCATGAAAGCGTATCGAACAGTTGTGAATAGCTAAGCTGAATAATAAATGACACGATCCGTTATTAGGTCGTCACATTAGTAGCTATTTCTGTTTTACAATCACGTTAATCCAGGCTATAAACATATTTTGTAGAATGTGGAGAAAGTTCATCCGAGTTATGATATTTTCAATATTTTTGGTATAGGTACTGAAAAAATTCAAGAATTTAGACTAAGTTGTCATGGTATGGTATGGGCGTGTGATGCGGAGGAATGAAGAAAATATCGTCAGAAAAGTTTTGAGTATGAATGTGGGTGGCTATACGAGTAGGGGAAGACCAAAGAAACGATGGATGGACTGTGTCAAAGATGATATGGCTAGAAAGGGAGTGACTACTGAGATGACGACTAAAAGAGAAGTATGGAAGAAAATACATGTTTCGCCGACCACAAATAAATTGACATACCTATCCATCATCATGCTCCTACCATAGGAACATGATGATGGATGACGCTGAAAGAATTCAGGGCTTTTCTCTAATCTGTACAAACTCAAACTCAAACCGCCTTATTACAAAACAAGATTTATATTTTGACATGGCTTAAACCATGGAGCCAGTTTTTGTAATAAGAACGTAACAGATATTGAAATACCGTTCTTTATACAAAACTGAAAACTTAGTTCGGTACTAAGTTGTCAGTTTTATGTTTAGGAACATTACCATAGTCGGAATAAAGTTCGAATTCAATAATGGCTGCATGTTTTAAACCTGGGTCTGAAGATAAACTTTGTTTTGTAATAAGGGGAAAAGCATTTATTTCAATTAAACCATTTACAGGCACTTTTGAAATTGTCAAGGACTCGGTCAGTTAGAAATATGAAGCTAATTGCCCATTCCAAAAAGGAGTGTAATGTGGACTTTCTTTGTGCAACCATAACTTTTAAATGCCTTAACAGATTTAGATGTATGGATATGGTTAGAATCCTTACATCATCCCGATTGACATAGGCTATAAATATTTTTGAAAAAATTAATATGGCGGCAGTATGGATCCATTTTGAAATATGTTTTTTTATTATTACAATATGGTATCAAATTGCAGACCAATGATGACTTGATGAGCACATACCTAAACAAAAATTTATAAATTTTACATAGATATGGTATACATGTAAAATAAATATTTCGTCCCCACGCCATCGACGCCTCGCCTCGCCGTGAGGGTATAAAACCAACTTTAGTGTTTAAAATATAAAATATCACCACATAGCATTACATGTTTTAAAATAAAACTTGTCACTAAAATGTATAAAATAAAAGTTAAAAATTAAAAACACGTCTGCCCTGCCAAAAAATGAACTAAAAAGTAAAAAACAAGTACTAGGTATTAGTTGATCTATATATTTTCCACCCAGTCTTACCAAGGAGTATCGTGTTACCTAGTAACTGGGTTGTGGAGATCAGATAGGCAGTCGCTCCATGTAAAATCCTGCTATCCAGCTACATTGCCATTATCGCCACGCTTGGCAGCTGCTGCCCGTTCTCGTTTTCGTGCCTTTTACGACACCCACGGGAAGAAATAGAGGAGTGCTATTCTTTACGTCCGGCACCACACAGACAACAATTAGATTAGATTTTAATATAATACTTAAATATTCATATATATATATAGAATTGATGTGTATGCGTTCTAGTTTAACATACATATTTTGCCTACCTTACTTGCATTCAAAACTACTAGACAAAATCAATTTGGTTGCTATTTTAATAGTATAATTTTTTATGAGATTTAGGCCCGTATTTATAGAGCGTTACTCAGTACTCAAGCATTACTTAAGACTAGTTTCAACCAATCCAATGGCTCGAATCTAGTCTTAAGTAATGCTTGAGTACTGAGTAACGCTCTATAAATACGGACCTTAGTGTGAGTGTAGTATGAGTGTAACACACGGCGCTAAAAGCTTATTATAATTTGGTTTCTATTTACTCCCTCGTGTGTAATGGGCTACTTTAGCCCCTTGTATAACAATCTACTATTATTTCAAAGTGTCAAACAATAAGAATAGTAGATTATCCACTAAGGGGATAAGACAGTGTCTTCTGTCACAGGCGCTATTTCGAATCCCCAACGTAACGAAGAATTCTAGGGCCCCTCCTTCTATTCCATTACACTGACTGATCGCAAAATAATTTGTTGAGCACTTAACCTGCTTTTCAAAGGTAAATAAGAAGGTTTAACCATACTGACGGGCTTTTCCGTGCGCGGGCTTTTTCTTCTTCACAAACAGTTTGATACATTATATTTAGCCCTTAAATAAAAAGAAAATATAGTATAGACTTATATCAAACACATCGACTGTAAGAGATTACGGTACAAGCAGAGAACGTCCAAGTTCCCAGCACCGACATAATTTAATTAAAAGATTTCGGAATTATGATGAATAAAGTTTTTAAATTTTCTCGTGGGACCAACGTGTGTAGATAGTGGTTTTGCGTATTTGTGAAACTTATTTATCTTACGCCTGACTGCCTCGTTGGTCAGTGGTCGCAAGCGATACTGCTGAGTTTGAGGTCCAGGATTCGATTCCCAGGTCAGTCAAAGTGTTATTGGGTTTCTGGATTTGTGTCTGGTTGATGGCAATAGGCTCGCCCCCTATTACATGGGAATTAAACAAAATTGGTGAAATGTGGGTGTACTACAAATAAATATACACTATAAACAAATATTATAAAAATAATACAAATTATAAAAAAAAACAAATAGCCCGACTGCAAAAACACATCACATCGCATGCGGTGACAAATTAAAGTTACACCATATCTCAGGTTATTGGTTTACCTCTGCAATTACTCCTCCCTCCTTCTGGGGCAAACGGGTAAAAAAAAAGTATCGAACAAAATTGATGGGTTGACTTCACCGCTATTCATAGCAAGCAGTTTTATGTATCACATTAGAGTAGAGATCTAATTTAAAACTGCACGCCCCTCCACTGCTTGTTTCATACACATTTCAAATTTAATGTTCGTATATAAAGTTTTGTGGAGGGGCGTGTAGTTTTAAATTATTAGACGATCTAGTAAGTAAGCGTAGCTGTGAACCTGCAACATGTTTCATTAGGTATTCAATTGTCTATTGCGACCGACAGTTTTCATGGGAAATAAGCGAATAATATTATTTTGTTACTATTTTAATAAATAATTGAAGGCTTTACTTTTATACGAAATAATTAAATATTCATGAGTCATGGGGTGGTGATAGACTGGTTACGTGTGTGATAGACGACATAGACGTGATGTGTTGTTATTATGGGGGATATTTAACTGTCAGTCAAATGGATCAGGTCAGCTGACTGCTAAACGGCTCTAATGGATAAACATTATTCTTACGGATTTGTTTTTAGCAACGCTATTGTACGATGTTACTTGTTTTCATATACATAATAATATAGCAAAAGTTGAATTGGATAAACATCAACATTCTGAACTACGATACTTTCGATAAACAATCACAAACCAAGACCAAAACAAGGTTTATCTTCAGACCCAGGTTTAAAACATGGAGCCATTATTGAATTTCGAACTTTAATCCGACTATGGTAAAGTTCCTAAACACAAAACTGTCAACTTAGTACCGAACCAAGTTTTCAGTTTTGTATAAAGAACGGTATTTCAATCACTGTTACGTTCTTATTACAAAAACTGGATCCATGGTTTAAGCCCTGTCAAAATATAAATCTTGTTTTGTAATAAGGCGGTCCATGTTTGGTTGTTATATTAAATTTTCAGTTTTCCCAAACCAAAGAGGTTTTTGTCGAATTTTACGCAATGTTTTGATTGATTTATTCAGTTGAAATAAAAATCCCGATCCCATTCAGAGCACATAGAATATTCCAGTAAAATTGTCGACGAGCGTGGCTGTAAAATGTTATGTGCCCACAAATTGTCCATTTCGTCCTCTAACGCTTGGCAAGCTAAATGGAACGATTGAATAAAGTACAAACCATGACTTATACTGTTAGCTTTAGAACAGAAATGGACTTTGAGTGTGAAATATTATCTATATTCATTTATTACTAGATTACATGACTTTGACAAAAAGGCTTGCACTCAGCATGATGCTGTGCTATGGGGGACCCACAACAAACAATAAAGAACAATAATAATTTAACAGGAAATTGTTGTGAATTATTTATTTGTACGCTGATGCCGATGCAAGCTCGTCAAGTAGATTTAAAAGCCTTCTAATGCTTTAAAAGATGTACGAACCTTTGAACGTCAATACTATAACACTGTGCCACTGTACTCGGGAGCCCTGTGGTTCACATATACCCAAAAAGCTTACAATGCTCTGCGTATCCAATACAATAACGCATTCGGGGTATTGTTGCGATTACCGCGCTTCTGTAGTGCCTCGGCAATGTTTGCAGACGCACGCACTGACGGCTTTGATGCACTGTGGCGTAAGAAATCTGCTCTTAGGCTGCGTGGTAGTCCCAACACTGTCCTGCAATCGATAGCCGCCCGGGCAGACAGCCCGCTAGTGTGGGCGCTTGCAAACCGCACCCGATCTGTTTTAGTTATTAAGTAGTAACATAGACTAAGCTTTTTTGTTACTAACACTATAGACCCCATGTAGTCTGGAAAATAAAGATAATAATAATTATAAACTCGCATTGTTATTTTTCTTGCAGTAGGAAATGTAACGTTTTAGGTTCAGGTGTGAGTAAAATGTTGCCTTATCTAACACTTTCACGAGTCCTTGTTTATATTATTATCATCTGCGGTAATAATATGAATGATTATGTAAATGTAGGGTGTGCGCCACTTAACTGTGACGTGATCCCGCAGTTTATGTGTTACCTCGTATTTGTATGCGACAGGCTCATTTGGTGTGTTGTGTAGGGAATAATAATTTAATTTTTATTGAAGGAAGCTGAGAGCATTAAATTCTATAGATATTAGCCTTTTTCTGCAGTAAAACATTAATACTTGACGCTTTTATCCTATTTAGTTACCATAGCAATGATCATTGATATAACACTAGCTGTTTTTTTATGGAGAAGCACATTACACAGTGTAAATAGCGTCGAGTACCTACGTAAATTAACGTTCGTGTGTTATTGAAACCGCACATTACGAGCGCTTACTGGATTTGTGGCAACATTATTAACATCCAACATAAATAATTTCGCTTCATTTAAGCGACACACCAGTTGCGGAAAACCTGATCTGTAACGTTCACAAAGAAAAGAAAAACAAAAAGAATTTTGCTATTATTTCCCGAAGAAATAACAAACAACCTAATTTATCTTCTCCAAGCATTGTATACAGAAGTTTGTTGAAATAAATTATTGTTATAATAAAGAAAAGAAAGATCAACTCGAATGGAGTCGGATACAGAAGTTTAAGAAACTTAGTTCAGATACCAATAAAAACACAGCGAAGGAAAGTACTTAAAAAAAGTCTTTATGAATAAAAGGATAAGGAATTTACTGACCAGTAAAAGAAATAAAGACATCATATTTTTAGAGTTAATCATATTATATACTAGGGTTGTAACGTAGGCCATATTAGCAGAGGTGGAGGCGGAGACAGAGGCGGTAAAATTAACAAACGAAAAGATACATTTTATTGAATGTTTGTTAAAAAAAAAATATCTGTTGGTAATTTTTATTCAGAAGGAGCAAACTATATTTCACAAAAAACTGTTTCGTGGTTTTGTCACCTAATAGGCGATTTCGTAAATAGCGGTTCGTAAATGAAACCAACTCCACTAAACAGATTGCTCATTTGGTACTGAAGTTGGCGAGCGGCGCAGCGGCAGCGACTTCAGTGACATAGGAGCAAAAACTTGAAACTTTGAGTTATATTTCCATTACACTTAAGAGCGTTTACGACGTACGGCATTTCATACAAACTTTCAAGCCCTTGTTTTTTGAAATGACTGAACCGATTTTAATGAAATTTCATACGCATAAGCAGGATACAAAGGTCTAAAAAGTTAGTTAAGATCACTTTCGAAATGTCTTATTTAAAAACAGATAACTGGAAATCTCTGTTTCTATGGAAAATTAATAGTGGTCTAATTTGGCTGTAACACTATTTTTCGAATATGTTCTCACATGTGCACTTAGCAACGTGAACTGCTGCCAAGTTCAATAGTCCGTTGCAAATACAAAAGTCATACTGAGCATGTGGCGTATACGCCACGGACGGCCCATTTTCTTCGGTAGAAGTTAGAGATGCACAATATACATCCAAGAATTGTACCTAAATAAAACCCTACGAATTCTAAATACTAACACGATAGCGTGGACCAAACGGCCACAATATTAAATTGAAAATGGTGAAAATTTAACCTACAAACGCAGCACCCAGAAAAAAGGTCTTTTGATGTGATTATTTCATCCTAAAGAATTGTACCCATTTCACACGTCACAAAAACGTAATTATGTTACAGAAACATGCAATACTTTAAGACAAAACAGCAAATCAAAATCAAACTCACCATCACCAACACAGACCTAGCCATCTTTGTAATACCTATATATGTGACAATCAAATTCGATGTACTGAACTATCTTGTTTGTTGTGGTGGTATTATTTTAAAAGCAATAAGTTTACACAACTGTTAACAGGATTTGAGGGCAAACTGTATTGATTTATTAGTAACAAGGAATAAATTAAGTACTTTGTTAACAAAATTATGTATCACAGCAAATTATTTTTTCGTTTTTTCGTCACCTTCCATCAAACTCAAACTCAAAGCATTTATTTAAATTAAACCATCTCCATCTATGGCTACTATGGTTATTCTGGCCCATAGAGCACGGAATTGCTGCGCACCGGTACGACTGAAGACGGCATCGGCAGTACTAATAATATTCGTACCACGCTGCAATATCAGACCAACTCCATAGTACCTACCATATAGATGTATCTATGTATTACATTGTCACCGAAAATAAATAGGTTAGGTGTGCCAGATTTCAGCTCAAACGGATAGCTAGTGCTTGAAAACTGTCTTATAAAATAACAGTAGGGCCGAAGCAAGTAGATTATTGCCGTCTGTGGCGTGGGACGCGTGGGTTTGGGTGTGGGGAGATAGAAAGTAGTACCTACCTGAAAAAAAAATTGTACACCGGCTGAAACTTTTTTCATAAATAGTTACAGTTAAAAAAAATCTTCAGCTGCATCGTGGAGGGGAACCAATCTCGAAATATGTATTTAAATGGAGACAGTGTAGTAGCAATGCTCCAATATTTGTAACCTTTATTGCGTCAGTTGACGGTCTTTCCACCGCTACCAACGCAGCTCATTGTAGTTTTTCTACTTTTAATTATTAAAACAATCTCCTATGCTATATATTTCATACTTAGCTAATTACACCCCGCTCATAACACTTTGTCACTACACCAATTTTATCTTGTCTGCTCAACGTCCGTATGTCACTGCCGATCAGGGATCCAGCAGAATATCAGCATCAGGTATATTTGCCTGACACCTGCTGAGCTGGACTCCCATTTGGTGCAACCTTGAGACGCACACCGCACCTAATAATATTGTATTATCTATCAGAAGCAGGTTTATTAAAAAATATACGCACTACCAATAACTGTATTTATTATTTGTAACAAACAAAACTTAAATATAGAAAAACCTAGGAAACTAATAGAATTAACGAGCAATTAGCCAATCACTTGGCACTGAGAAAACACGATACTGAGGTGGAGAGACGTCCGTCGCCGTAGGCTGTCGATCCAAAACAGAGCGTGTGCTCCTCGCGGTCTGCAGTTGCCGCGAACTATCCCCACTCTTGACGCAGCTGGTGTGGCCACGCCTCTCGTTCCTTACAACTTCTTTATTCTTCTAACAATTGATTAATTTGATGTATGTCATAGTGTCACTATTTCTTTAAGTAATTATGTTCTTCTTTTTTTTGCCTATTGGTTTTTATTCATTCTTTTAAGTTGTTATCTATTATTTTATTGTGCTATTGTGTGTTGTGCTATGTATTTTGTGTGCACTGAATAAATGTTTTATCTATATATCTATCTTCATCCGGCGCACTAACTTTATTCTAAGAGTTTTTTTTACAAGTACTTTTGTTTATTTTTTTTTACCTCTGCCGCAAAATTCTAATACCAGATCCACCGCGGGGGTGTCAACCAAGCGTCACATATTAGTCATTTGAGACCAATTGAAAAAAATGGCAATCGATCGGCGTAAAAACACTACCTAAAATGGACTACAGCGACTCATCAGTGCCGTGATCGCTCGCTACTTCATTTGCAAACATTTCAAAAGCTTTTTAATTAATGTACCGACAGTTTCTATGTAACACAATAGCATACAATCTTTTTATACCCTCGCTCCCTCGTCTCATTCAGCACATCTATCATGATATTCATAAAATATGCGGAACCATGGTAGAGCCCGCAGTGAAGAAATGCTTCACTAATTAAAATACTGAAAGTAAGAATGTGGAGCGAGACGAGTGAGATCGGGTGATAACGAATTGTATGACGTATTACAATGCTATTGAAGTTGCTCAGCCATTTTTGTTTGATATTTTTTTTATAAAAGTTTTTTAATTAAGTACTCGTATCTATCAAATGAGAATTAGGTTCATTCGCCTATATATTTTGAAAGACGGCACGGTTGGCGCATTGACTGCTGCGCTGCGTGTCGCGGGTTCGATTCCCGCACGGAACAGATATTAGTATGACCTACAAGTAGTTGTTCCGGGTCTGGTTATTTGTGTATGTGAGTTTAAATGTTTGTAAACGCACCCACAATACAGGAGAAATTCCTAGTGTCCAACGTTTTTAAAAAAAAAAGAAGAAAAATCTGAAGGCGGTCTTTTGAATATCTCCAAAGCATTGCAAAATTTTAAATATACAGGTTCACAATAAATTAGCGAGCGAAACTCCGCAGACGTGATGGGAATCGTTTTCCAAAGATGATAAAACAAAACAAAACACAAATAAATCTGATGATATTCTTTTGTCGAGTCATCGACGGCAGTTACTGTAGTTACTTAAGGATCTATACCACCTCAGCGCCACCTCACTCTTTATCTCGCTCGCACAAGTAGCTGGCGGTCACGCGAGCAATCGAAACAGGGTGGCAGAGAGAAGAGTCCTAGGCTCCGATATTTTAGTTTATTTCTTTTATCGGTGAAAATAATGGTAATAAAAAAATAACATAGGACCAGCTTTATATGTAGTTAGTTCAGTTAATATGCAAAATGTCATTATCTTATTTGAAGTATTTTTGAATACCAGCAGTTTATTGTTCGGTTTGGAGGTAATTTTGGATTTTTTTCGTATGAAGAAAATTTTATGGAATAGTGTTTTCGTCAAACATAGTACTTAACATTAATCCTCAACTTTACCATATATTTATTTCAAAATTAATGCTGTAGGATTTTCGACATAACGGAGGATCATACTAAGCCATTTGAGGTAGTATAGGCTCTTAAATATCAGTTTATTTCAAAACGATAAAACAGATTTCATCAACTCACACTCCAAGTAACAACACTACCAGCGGTCATTGGCCCCAAAAAAAATCATCAATTCATATATAATTATTATTTAGTCTGTTTAGATAACGATACCCATCAAGTCTGCGGAGTTTCGCTAGTTAATTTAATTTGAACCCTGTATATTTAAAATTTTGCAATACTTGGGAGATATTTAGAAGACCTCCTTCAGATTTTTTGAACAAGATTTTCTTACCTTCGCTCCAAATAATAGCAAACCAATTTCAATACGAGTACTCAGAAAACGTCCACATTAAATGTTCAGCTCAGCAAAATTAAAGCTCTAGGTCACCGCAAGTTTCCAATTTCCATCCATTTCCTTCACATGGCGGCGCCGCGGCGCCAGAGCCCGGAGCCGGAGGTTCGGATCCTGAAGTCAACTAACGAGAACCTTAGAATTCCATTCTTTATACATAGAGTTACAGTTGCCATGTCATTTTGTTGTTCGACTTTCTGCATACAATTTAGGCCTTAATTAGTTTCTAATTAAAAATGCCAGTAACAGGAGATTCGGTTCTATAGATTTTTTTTTTTTGTATATCCAATTCTTTAAATCGGTGTTCCAAGAAGCTTTATTAATTGTACCCTTATTTTTTGAGTCTCAGGCGTTTTCTCAGGAAAACGCCTGAGACTCAAAAAATAAGGGTAAGGGTGTTTCCCGATAAATAAAATAGCAGGCTGACCTGCTATTTTATTTATCGGGAAACACACTTACCTCGCGTCTGTTAACCACTTCTTGAGTGAAAAGACAAAAGGATAAACCCTTTAGAGACAAGTTTATAGCATAATCAGCGTATAATGTTCACACTGCTGGGACACAGGCCTCATTTCATCAAGAGGGAGTGGGCTGTAATCTACCACGCGGGCCCGGTGCGGGTTGGTAATGGTCACATGTCTTCGAATTATTGATTCTAGGACATACCGGTTTTCTCACGATTTTTATTTCACCGTTTTTGAGAGCAGTGGTGATGAAATTATTTACACAAAGTAAATCAATGGCACTGGGTGGAAGTAGCTATAGGTACACGTAGATAAGTTATTTCATTACATAACGTCTCCTGTGATTCCCGAAGAGTCGGACAGAGGCGGACACTGCTCTCAACTAATTTATATGACAGGGAAATACTAATTCAAAATCCGACAATATTTCTCAATCATATGTTTTCGGGACACCCAAAGCAAAAAAGAATGGCTTGAAACCCTTTCATCGATCACTGAGGCTTTGAAAAAGGATTGATTAAACATCGGATAGTGTAAGTAGGTAGCTAACTTTAGAAATTAGGAATAAATCTAAAACTTGAAGCTATACAATACAATATAAAATAATTTTCATTCCGCAACACAAAACGTTAAATTAAATTATTTGCCTTAAGTTAGTTAGCACACACCACTATACAAAAAAATAATATATACAGGAAAAGTTTTTATCCACTGCGCAAATTTTGACAAATTAAACTTAAACGAATTTTAAAACACATATTTTTTATTTTGATACGTCTTAGTACAATAAACAAAAAATATCGTTAACGAAAAATGTTTATTTTAAAAGTGGTTGTATGGCTACCCGGCGGCGCGCGGCAAAGCGTAACGCGCTAAAGTACCTACCTATCAGCTGTGCGCTCGCTCGATTCGCCGGCGTAGGTTTTTACGTGGGTTACAATGTACTGATCGCTAATTTTATCAGGTTCGAACTAGACTTTTTTATGTTTAGACCGTGACCTGAAGTTATTTGCAGATTAATTCCAAATTTTCCTTCATACTTTAACGGGCTTAGGATGGCTTCTTCGATTTCGATCGCCAGTCGGGGTCTGCCAGACCCTCGTGCATGATTCGGGGTTCTGAACTGTCCGTGATCAAGCAGCCTTTGAGTGGCCGCTAAAATAGTCCTTTCATTAGGGACCGCGGGGTTAAGGATTCCATGGGCTCGCATTTGAGGTATGCTCTCCGTCGCATACATTCTGCGAGCTGCTCGCAAACTTTTATCACTCAGTACATACACTCGCACCATCTCGTAAAACTCGCGGTTACTGAAGTCCGACATCGTGACCGGTAGGTACAAACAAGCACGACACAGGTGCAGCGCGGCGCTTGCGCGGGAAAGCGATTAGACGCGACGTCACACGACAGCGCGTGCGATGAGTGAACTGACTGTCGGCCACAGCGCCCGGCGTGCCCTGCCGCCCCCCTGCCGCCCGGGAGCCGTGCAACACCGCCGCTTGCGCCGGCCGCCGCGCGCGCCCATTGATATTATTACGAATAGATTGTGTCCATATTTTGCTGATTTAAAGTAGGATAATTTTTTTTTTAAAAGTATTGAATAAATAATGGAAATGTGTTCTATTACTGATATTGAACCACCAAAAAAAATTTGCGCACTGGTTAAAAACTTTTCCTGTATAGGTATTATTCGTCGAAAACTATACTCAAGCAGAAATAACGTAAACAAAACGTATCTAAATAAAAGCCTCCAGGCATAATGGGCGTGCCCTAATATACCTAATAGTACCGATGCACCTCTGATTTTTAGGGTTCCGTACCCAAAGGGTAAAACGGGAACCCTATTACTAAGGCTCCGCCGTCTGTCTGTCTGTCTTTCTGCCCGTCTGTCACCAGGCTCTATCTCATGAACCGTGATAGTTAGACAGTTGAAATTTTCACAGATGATTTATTTCTGTTGCCGCTCTAACAAAAAATACTAAAAAACAGAATAAAATAAATATTTAAGGGGGCTTCCATACAACAAAACAGAATACTTAGTTCGGTACTAAGTTGTCAGTTTTATATTAGGAACTTTACCATAGGCGGAATAAAGTTCGAAATTCAATAATGGCTCCATGGTTGAATATGAATTAATCTTTAGAGGCATTGAGGCAGAGCTAGTACCTAACATTTTGTAAATGACCACATTACAATATTATGCGCTGGAGCTCGACCCGTACTCATCTGGCAATGTCCCAGATGTGGCTCCCTTGAAAATATTAAACTGAACGTCTAGCTAAGTTGGGAGATACGTAGGTAAATACCTTATGCCTTCTCCAGCTTAAGAAAAGCAGTACTTTTAATGTAATTTTTAATTTCTTACTTATAGATTATAGCGATTTTTTTTTTTTATAATTTTTTTTTGTTCTTTTCACGTGAATGATTCAGCAAACCACGCCAATTTATATACAGCTTAAATGAGTCACTTTTTGGACAACGAGAGGCAACATCCTGAAACGGGCAAAAAGTGAATTCCAACGACGGTTACAAATCATCGTTTGTCTCTAGCGAAGCAAAAAGAAGGCATTTACAATGTTCTTTTTACCACCCATAACGATTGATGACGTTTCAGTTCCATTAATACGAGTAACAGACAAGAGACAGGCTCTCGACTGCTAGACGGACGGCAGTGCGTTCATTATTTTAAATGAAGACGCGAATTTGAATTTTTTCATTTCTGCAGAAAAATTAAGCATTTCTAATGACTTTAGAATTGTTTATTTTTTTTTAAATAGGATTATCTTTTCTCGTTACTGGTATTTATTTACTCATGGTAACATTAATTTATTTACTGCCAGAAAACATCTCATCGTAAAACTATTTTATGTGCCTCTGTCTTACTATCGATATCGGAGACTCCAGATTATCTTTTTACGAGACCCTAGGTTTTTAATACATTGAATACAAGGGTTTTCCCAGAATCAACAGAGCGAAAATTATGATATTACGTGGTTTCATCATCTAGTTGATTTTGAATAATATTCTTGTATTAGTAGTCACAATTGAATATCAAAAAATAAAAAAAAATAGTAGAACTTTTAAAATTTGAAATTTTTTGTCGAAGAGTCTGGTATTGAAGTTTTGGCTGGAGGGCATAAAGGTACATTATGAGAATTGTGAAACTTACCATAGTGGATCCGTAGCCCCCGTTCGCTTATAAAGAAGCGTGTCTGGAAGCAATGGGGACATATTACCTGGACATCAATCGATCTGGCAGGATGACTGGCACTAATTCCGCCGTTCGATACAGCCGTTATTTATAATTGAAAAACCGGCCAAGTGCGAGTCGGACTCGCGCACGAAGGGTTCCGTACCATTATCTATAAAAAAGGCAAAAACATCACGTTTGTTGTGTGGGAGCAAAATATTAAAAAAAAACAGTTTTTTAGGATTTGTTGTTATAGCGGCAACAGAAATACATCATCTGTAAAAGTTTTAACTGTCTAACTATCACGGTTTATGAGATACAGCCTAGTGACAGACAGACAGACAGACGGACGGACGGACAGCGGAGCCTTAGTAATGGGTTCCCGTTTTACCCTTTGGGTACGGAACCCTCCAAAATACACTTACGTAATAGGCTTATTTAACTTCATTGTGTAAGATTTCATCGTGTTGTGAGTGGGTTTGGCATTTGAGCCCATGAGGTTGTTCTAAACAATCGGCCAATTTTATGATATAAGGGTTATCTAACGTGACTCCCGATTTTGAGATAATTCATTATACAAATAATTTTACCAAACAAGAAGTTATTTAGAGCTTTACCTAAGAAAATTTTGTAATAAGCTAGACATTTTACCATAAATTAAATCATAACCAGCCTATAATGTTCCCACTGCTGGGACACAAGCCTCCTCTGGTGAAAGGAAATGTACTCCACCACGCGGGCCCAGTGCAGTTTGGTAAAAATTAAGGCGACGAAAACCGACTTTTAATGATTAATACTGAAGATCACGTCTAAACGAGTAGTTTTAATGATTTGAAAAAAATATATGTTAAATTAGAGCATTTTCTGAATAATAAAATAAAAAAATAATCAAATTAAAATAAAACAAATATTAAAGGAGCCCCCTTTATTATTTGTTTTATTTTAATTTGAATATTTATTTTTTAAGTAATTATATGTATAACTAAATATTCTGTGAATATTTCGAGTGTCTACCTGTTGCCGTTATCAATAGAACAAAAACGAGACAAAAAATCACGTTTGTTGTATCGGAGCCCCCTTAAATATTTATTTTATTCTGTTTTTAGTATTTGTTATTATAGCGGCAACAGAAATACATCATCTGTAAAAATTTTAACTGTCTAACTATCACGGTTCATGAGATACAGCCTGTTGACAGACGGACAGACAGACAGACGGCGGTGCCTTAGTAATAGGGTTCCCGTTTTACCCTTTGGTTAGGGAACCCTAAAAAATAAGAAAAGGATTATGTTTAAACAACAAAAGCTGGAGTGGTTGTGACTAATGAACGTAGCGCTACACACGCGCGGTGGTCACTTGTTACGACCGATAGACTGGTCAAGGTATAATGTTTATAGCCAGTCACACAATCTATTGCCTGGTTCGTTGTAAATTAGATCTACAAGCAGCTTATTCAAGTTGCATCATTCAATTGATGTGTAGTGCACATACAACTTTTAGACAATAATAAGAGGTCAAACATTTTATAAATGCTAAGACGCGAGATTCCATGTAATATCAAAAAGTTTTAAACAATATAACTGCAGTGACTTCACTATCTTTATTTAAGACTCAGATATATGCCAGTGACCTTGAGTGGTTAGCATACGTGTTATGTACTGAGCTCACGCAACCCGTGGTACGTTCAGCCTGTAATAGGACTCGCCCATCAAGGAACGCTGTCCCCAATTTGACGCATTATTAATTTATTATACACCAAACAAAAGGTATTTTAATAAAACGCGTACACTAAAAGATCAATAATTAAATTATCTTTAAATTGGTGAAGGTTTCAGAAAAATACGGTTGGTTTTGATTTAGATTTTGCGCCATTCTCAGTTTTTTATCCATGTTAGACTTAACTTTACAAATTAATTTCACTATGTAATATAAACATAATCTAAAATATTCTCATACTAAATTATTCAGAAAATGCTCTTATTTAACATATATTTTTTTCAAATCATTAACACTACTCGTTTAGACGTGATCTTCAGTATAAATCATTAAAAGTCGGTTATCGTCGCCTTAATTTTTACCAAACTGCACTGGGCCCGCGTGGTGGAGTACATTTCCTTCACCAGAGGAGGCTTGTGTCCCAGCAGTGGGAACGTTATAGGCTGGTTATGATTTAATTTATGGTAAAATGTCTAGCTTATTACAAAATTTTCTTAGGTAAAGCTCTAAATAACTTCTTGTTTGGTAAAATTATTTGTATAATGAATTATCTCAAAATCGGGAGTCACGTTAGATAACCCTTATATCATAAAATTGGCCGATTGTTTAGAACAACCTCATGGGCTCAAATGCCAAACCCACTCACAACACGATGAAATCTTACACAATGAAGTTAAATAAGCCTATTACGTAAGTGTATTTTGGAGGGTTCCGTACCCAAAGGGTAAAACGGGAACCCATTACTAAGGCTCCGCTGTCCGTCCGTCCGTCTGTCTGTCTGTCTGTCACTAGGCTGTATCTCATAAACCGTGATAGTTAGACAGTTAAAACTTTTACAGATGATGTATTTCTGTTGCCGCTATAACAACAAATCCTAAAAAACTGTTTTTTTTTAATATTTTGCACCCACACAACAAACGTGATGTTTTTGCCGTTTTTATAGATAATGGTACGGAACCCTTCGTGCGCGAGTCCGACTCGCACTTGGCCGGTTTTTCTTAACAAGTATCAAGGTTCAACAAGTAATGTTTTTTAAATAGTCGTGATGCTGCACTTTTGCCTGTTATAAGATGAATCTCTCTGTCACTGAGAAATGAAGTAGACAGAGTTATGTTCTCAAACTAAAATCACATAACATGAAATGAGGCTGCAGTTTCTGAGGAAATTAAACATCAGAATTTCGTCTCGATTAATGTTAAGGTACTCTGGTATGTTAGTAAAGCCTCAGATATTAAGAGTGAGGCAAAGCTTGCGTAATACTTAATCTGTACCAATAATACTGAGCTTAGCTTTTAGTAACAATGATTTGCCTTAGCCTAGAATTAATTTGATGATTTTAAGACTAATTTCAAGAATTAGAATTAATAATGTGTTCTTTGGACGCTAGAGAAGAATTTAATATGACATCATTAGTCAAAGCGTTTGAAAGGTTTCGAGAAAATGGCAAATTCCATTGAAAATAATTAACGTCAACGTAATTTATTACAACGGTTAGCTGTAATTTCTTACTGTCAAAATAATAAATTACAGCTAAGCGGGGTCAAACCAATAGTTTAATTTTTTTTTAGTTTTTTACCTGCTTTTTAACACAGACACACTATCATTAAATAATAGTTATATTTGATGATTGAATGATCGAGAGCCCACTTACATATTATTATATACTAGATTTTCTTACAAGGCAGACAAGGAATAAGTATAACATACGTATTAAGGAACGCTAGCTGTAGGTATCTAAAGCAAATGGTACAGTTAAAATATATTATGTTTGTAACCTTTATTGTCTAAAAACATTCGATGACAGGTTGAAAACGATCTTCTTTTCCTACTCATAGATCTGTCTTAGAATTTACGATACAGTTGAATAAAATAGGACCTGTTCAAATCGCTCACGTAACATAAACTCTCTTTAGCCGTGTTCTTAGTTCGTCTAACAGTTTGACTTTTGGCTTAAAGCTTTTGAAGATATCCTTTGTGCTTGGATAAATTGATTATATCTATTCCAAAGCTCCAATGCTTGAATGGAAGATTAACCAATACACTCTATGACAACTGAATCAAATTGCTTTTACAATTCGAAAAATTGCAAGTGTTGAGAAGGGCTACGTGGTTGCTACGACGTAGCACACCTGACGTCATCGCTACGCTTGCTACGCTGTTAAAAATTGAATGTGCCAAAACGTCTATTCTGTCTGTAGCATAATTATTTAATGAATGATCGTGTAACGGGTAATCTATATGTATAGAGCGCTTAACAGACATGTGTAGTTATTTAAGGGTATCCCAAACCCTCCCCAACGCCCAAACGGGGTACCTTCAAACTGAACAAACTTCTCGATGAGGCCAACATCGTAATAGCGAAAAAATTATCAACCCTTCCATGCAAAATTTAAATATATACTGAACCTAAATGTATGAGACGGCTGATTATATTTTCGCGATTACGATGTTGGTCCCATGGAGAAAGTTGTTTAGTTCGATGGCCTGTACCACACCCTGGAATATGATCACAACTTTCTGATACAAGCTATATACGCGTACAGTACAATAATGCTTTCCGGGTGTGGATGGGGTTGCCGCGCTACTGCAGTGCTTCCGGCATGTTTACAGAGGCGAGAATAGATGGCTTTCACGCCATCATGCGCAAGCGTTGCGCTTCCTTAATGCGCAGGGTACGCGCCAGCCCCAACAGCATCCTGAAAACTATAGCTGATAGATGGGACAGCCCCATACTGGGAAATTGGATACGCCTACATGCCACTTTGGCGAAGTCATTAATAGTTTGTGTTGTTTTCTGGCAGATTTAAGTACTAACACTAGTTTCTAAGGGTTATTCCCTGAGTACCCCGATCCCCGAGGCCCCCGTCCCGGAGGACCCCGATTTATTTTTATCTTGATAAACTCAATTAAAAGTCAGTTTAGCTTAAAGTGCCGTCCGCAGATGATATGTTAAATACAATTTTATTACTTACTAAAATAATAATACTTAACTTTAATAATCAGGAGAAAATGATAAAATCTTGCTTGGTTAAGGTAAATATTATAATTAGAGAATACAATATAGAGTCTCCTAGAGCAATCACAGGTTCTAATTATTATCACAATAGTTCCTTTACCGATACAGAAAATCAAAATACGCAAAAACAGTCTCCCTATTTCCATCCAGAGTTAACTATTTACATTATAATAAATAATTTCTGTAATTATTTATTATAATGTAAATAGTTAACTCTAAATAATCTTTTAACATGCAAAATCTTACACAATTTATTTTACTAAACCGAAAATCAAAAATGCTTTTAAAAATTGATTATTAGGTAACAAGTCTCAAAACATGCAAACATCAACTATCAAAATAGTCAACATTAGTAATAACAATTTTAGAAACGTAAAATTTACATTTTCAATCAGTCTTTTTAAAAAAGATCCAGAAACATTAATATTTTAAATATCGTTATAAAAATTATATAATAATATTAACTTTAAAAATAGTCTCAAAATATGAAAATATCAGTCTTTTCAATTATAAATATTGAAGTTTAGTAATAATAGATTTTTAAAATGTTCAATCAGTCTTTTCAAAACATACAAAATCATTGTAATGTCAAATCATTCTTCTCACAGTAATTTGATAATTATAAATAATTAACTTGACTAAAAAAAATATTTATAACACAAAATATTAACAGTTTTAATCAGTTTTTTTAGGTGTTATGAGCACGATTTTACTAAGGTCTTCTAAAAACTTAGTTAATGCAATATGTCTTCAAACGGACTATTTAAGGGTCTGAAATAAAAAGTTTTTCTATATTATTTTATTTATATAAATAAACCTTCCTTAATTAAACATGAAGGAATCATCATGCTTCCAGCCTTTATGCCAATTTATTTTAGGTCGGTGCAACATCTATTTTAACACCATGAAGGAATATTTTCTTAAAATGATACCAATGATTTTTTGTTCAATTTATAAATTACTTCCCGTTCGTTCCCGGCGTCACCCGTCCATCCAAATTTCCGAGATCCCGGTGAATTTTCCAAAAAACATAACAAAAATAAAACTGCCAATTCGGTCGAGCCGTTCTCAAGTGATGATCTTCTTTCATACATTTGTGGCAATTGATTTTTATTTAGAAAGATATTTGATACTTGAGGTACTACAAAGTTCAAATCTATCTAAAAAGAAACCGAATCTATTTAAAGAGAAATTCGATCGAGGTTTTCCTGAAACCAATTTATATACCATATGACTGTACGTGAGCGTAACACGTGTATGTTTATAATTTAAATAATACTAGCTTTTCCCCGCGGGTTTGCCCGTGTGGATGTCAGAAAATATCCCACGGGAACATACTACAGAGAAAATAGCCGAGAAAAAGGTCATTGACCCCTGTTCTAGCGTTGCGCGCCGCCGCCGTTAACCATAATTATTTTGTTATGCGTAATTTTGAATCTGTGATATCTTTAAAAGTATTAATTTAAACGATATAGTATAATTATATAGCCTTAAAATATGTACTATTGGCTACTTTGTATTGGTGTGTATTTTTTCAATTTTATTGTTGTAAAGTGTGTCTTGTCTGTGCAGAATAAACAATTTTTCTTTCTTTTCCTTCTATAAATATGACGTTAAGGAATAATTGAATCTAAATTAAATGCCAAATTTAAATGACATATTTTACTAGATAAGGATTAATATGATACGGTCAAAATACCTTGGGAAATAGTCATTAATTTTTTATCAAATTCAGAAAGGTAAAACTGGTTACAGTGGGTCATACTTAGACTTCTTAAGATGTATGATCCTGTAGAACATTAATTTAATGTATCTCTTATGATTTACGTGGTGCACGCCAGTAAAGCTCCCAGTCAGCATGTTTTTTTCCGACATCTTCAACAATCATCGTCATATTTCAGACAATTTACACAAAACCTTAATGAATTATAACATTAACCTGCCCCATGAATCATTTCGTCCATTGGCGAAAACTGTTTGAAAATCTGTTCAGTAGTTTTGAGTTTATCGCATTCAGACAGACAGACAGACGCATTTCCAGACTTTATTTTATAATATGTATTAGCTTTTGCCCGCGGCTTCACCTGTGTTGAAAAATATCCCACGAGAACTAAACCGGGGTTAAAGTACCCGATCTCCTAATCCAGGCAAATAATGTATTAATTTGTTAATTTTGTTGGTTTTACTACGCAAATCGTAAAACTCCAAGTTGGCATAATTGTTTCCGAGATCTTCAACAATCATCGTCCTATTTCAGCCAATTTATACAAAACCTTAATAAATTATACACTTAAACTTCCTCATTGATCACTCCATCCATTGGAGAAAAGCGTATGAAAATCCGTTCGGTAGTTTTTGAGTTTATCGCGTTCAGACAGACAGACGCGGTGGGGGGGGGTTCGTTTTATATGTAAAAATTATGTAGTGATATATATTATAAAGATTACGTAATGCTTTACGTTAACGTTTTTATGAGCTTTGTAGAAGGATATCAAATACAAAAAACAATTTAATATGTAATAAAGGGACTTTTATTGTCTTAATATAATCTTGGCACAAAATTATTACATAAGTAAGAAGAAAAAGAGAAAGAAAGAAAATACGTTTATTTGCGGTTAACATGACGCAAAGAAAGAACATAGATACAAAAAAAACAAGTAGAGGGAAAATATGCGTCACATCCACGCAAAACGGCCCACCACTCAGCATAATGCGGCGACCCTATTCGAGACAGAGCCGCAGCGCTGGTTTTCAGCGATAGCCGGCGTTGACGTGATGACGTCGACCGGTGCAGCATACAGTGAGATTATAAATAAGAAACAAAATAAATACAAACTACTTAGATAATTAAGTTTATAATATAAAACGAGGAAAACGAGAAAGAAAAATATGAACCTAATAAGAGTATACCTACACGTTATTCCATTGAAATGTTATCACGTTTAGTTACTAGAAGAGTACTTATAATAAAAGCGAAGTCCTCGTTAAGCTTGTTGTTATTGGACTGAATATTGCTTTTCCATCGTGTTTTTCTCCGAGAGTCGGTCTAATAGGACCTCCCACTTATATGATAGAGACAGAACATACTAATTACTATGGGTTAACATTTAGGTACTTTACAGATAGCAACCATTTTAGGATTCCATACCTCAAAAGGGAAATAAAAGAATCCTTTATAGGATCACGCGTATATCTGTCTGTCTGTCTGTATGTCCATCTGTCACAGCCGATTTGCTCCGAATCTACTGGACCGATTAATTTGAAATTTAGTACACATATTATGAACTTCTGTGACCCAAATACGGACGTGTAACGTAAATAAATTAATTTTGAATATGGGGGTAATTTTTGGGGTGCGAATTAGAAAATTTTAAATTTCATATCTAATGAAAGGGCTTGTTGTAAAGATTTCTGATATATTTTTTATATAATTTTATATAAAATATAAAATAAGAAAATAGATAAAAATTGAGCATTCCACCCTTATCTCCGAAACTACAGAGCCTAAAATATGGAAAAAAAAAATACTGGATAGTTCTTTACCTATACAGGAAAACGTATAAAAAGTCTATGATTTTGTAGTTGGAATGTATGGGGGTACATGTTTTCACCTACAATGTTAAGTTTGTTCTTAGGATAAATTAATCCCCACAGCGGAACCTTTCATTGTGAAAGAAAGAAAGAAAGAAAAATAATTTTATTCGTCACAGAAACACGTGCCTAGGAAAACACAATCTCGAGCAAGTAAACATTAAAAAAAAAAACCTATCACCCTAATATGCACTTGGCCGGTGTTTTCTAATAAAATTTGCTGGATATTACAAATAATAATGTTGGTGGTTGTTACTAAGTATACAATTGAGCTTTATTGGCTTATTGAAGTGTTACAAAAGTTATTTTGTAATTTAATATGTTGTTTTCTTTTTATTTCAGGTAAGAATTAACAACATACTCTATTTACAAGATACAACTGAAGTTACGCTGCTATAAAAATTCCGCCGTGTTATTCAAGAATGAAATTACCATTCCCATGCTAATAATTACAAAAAAGTTCGGACAGTCACAATGAGCCGTCATAAAAAAAGTGTTTTTATCTTTATTTTATACCATTGTTACATGAAAACTACTTTCCATGTCATTAACACTTAAAGACTCAATTCAATTGGTACTCTACCCACCCCACGCGTGAAACAGCGTGCAATTAACAAGTACACTGTACTGTTTATTACTCTTACACTCAAATATTTTTGCATCGTTCTGGCAAGTTTTATGAAGAGCGGAGCATGTAGGCTTTGCCAACAGACAGGTGTCCCCTGGACCTATTCCAAGAATCGTAAACATGATGACATGTGTTCTGTGAGCGGACCATGTGACGCACATAAACAGCATCGAATAATAATAATTATGTATTTGATATTTAAAGCTTTTCGTGTTATTGTGAGGGTCGGGATATCAATGTAGTTCATGTCTCTCAAAGAACCTTTCAGGCGATTAGTGTTGTAGAAACCGTAGTAAAACTGTAACGGCACTCTTAGAGACTGGTTTCCATCTTTGGCAAGTCTCCAAAGTCGTAGGTGGGGGCAATAGTACGAACGGTAGCAGTAGGATGTAGGTGTTGTTATCAAAGGCAATTATCTTGAGCGACTGCCACATTAATTTCAATTCTAAGATTGAAATGAGAGCCTTTTATTAATAAGTTGTATATTCGCAAGAAAACTTTTGTGTTTTCCAATAAAAAATATTTTAAATTCCAAACACATGGTTCGTTTTAGAGTCCCATAAGGAATTCGAATGTCCTGTAAAACTAAACCTTGAAGAAACCTTGTCATCAGTTTGTATCATTGTATGAAAGTTGATACTTCGCATAAAAAGTACCTATATTTTTTTTGTGAAACGAAAATATTTTCATAATTAATCGTAACAAAGAATAACATGAGCTGCTAAATAACCTGCTGAAGACAAATAGGTTCAAACAATGGATTTCGTCGAGTCCTGGTATTTATTTTAGACAATACAATAATTATACCTATACGATAATTATTTGATGAAAAAGGCTTTTCACGTCGTCCACCCGAACGCTTCGAATGATCGAAATAATGAGAAATTGGATATAGAACCTTTTTATTCCGACATTTGAATGATTGAATCGTGAGCACGCTGATTTAGGTGAAAAGGAAATTAAAAAGGAATATTATGTACGAGTTTTTATTCTATCTGAAAGTGAGGTCGAGGCAATTCTGTATTTGATGTTCATTAACAAAGTGTCAGGTTTTATTTCGGTTGAAATAATTTACGACAACTTTTTTTAGCAATCTACCTTATTATAAACGATTGAATACGTCACTGCAGCGAAGTAAACTCGTCGTGTCGGTTTAAAATGGTGATGTTTACCACAGTTGCTTTATTATTTGATTCTGATACGAGGAAAGTAGGGTTGTCATTTATGCAGCAGAGAAGTCCGTTAAAACATGATCAGATAAATCCGAATACCTACTAATACTTTAAAATGCAGCGATAATCAAACGTTCACACTTCGATCACAAAATCTTCCGGAGAAATAAATGCTGACTAAATTCTTTACAAAAATATTCCGACAGCCCTAGTAAGTGTGTGCTCACGGTCGACTGATCTTTAGTGGTATGGATTGGTCTCACTTTTCGCCGCTAGTGATCCGTTAAAATCGTCTAAGTGGAATTTTCACCGATATGCCGCCATGTCCTGGCTCGATTCATTAAGTGAACGACTAGCAAAAACTAATTCGTTAATGACTGGGCTCTGGCTAACGCCTAATAATTGAATTCGCTAATAATAATTATGAATAATGCAGGACCGACATGGTATTTTTTTCCTATTTCATTCACCTTCCTTCATAAACGGTACCCAGGGTACAGTAGCACCTACCAAAATCAATATTTCTCTATCACTGGCAGACCACACAAAATGGTCTCGACAGCCATCAAATCGATTCTCTTCCGCTTAATACATAACAGTTGCTCATAAAAATGTTCAGTAGTTGTAAATGGCTGCGTGTGATAAACTATCACGTACATGTATCATGTTCTTGATCATTTGAATATTTACATAATTATATTGTGGTGAGAAATAATTATTTATCTTATCTTATCAAGTGTGTCAGTTTTTACGCAGAGAGGATATTTAACGTGTTCATAAAGGAGATAATTATTGTGTATCGAGGTGTTTATGAAAAAACTGTATTTTCTGTACCTACCGCCCGCGTAGCATGAGATATATAACTGACTGACCTGAAAAATAATATAGGTACCACTCTGAAGTTCAAATCAAAACCTTATTTCAAGGCTTTGTTCATAGATCACACTTAAACTTCTGACATCATCATCATCATCTATAGCAGCCCATAGCAATTCACTGCTGGACTTAGGCATCTCCAATTACTCGCCATTCAGCTCGATTCTCGGCAACTCTCGGATGAGAGTTACCTACCTAAATGGCGTGCTCTTCGCAAGGTGGATGGTGGCAGCAGGATAGCCGCCACCGGCCACGCTGTGAAGATCGTCGCACTACCAAGCCTGAGCTCGTCCTACCTTACGTTTGTCGATTCGCGGTCTCCACTCAAGAACACGTGTACCCCAATGGTCATCGGTTTTACGGCTAATACGGCCAGCCCATTGCCACTTTAGCTTGCTTATTCTGTGAGCTATGTGGACAACTTTGGTTCTCTGGCGGATCACCTCGTTCCGGATTCGATCCCAATTCGAACTTCTGACATAGCCAACCCAAACTGAATGTGAACGTCAGCAGCCGATTATCAGGATAATATTGTTGTACTTTATTCATGAGCTATAATACAACCAAGAGCTTGTCATGGTCTTCCTAGATCCTATTTGTTTATATTTTTAATTATTAGCTGCTGAATAAATTGCGTCAAAAAAGATTGTTTTAAGCAGCGTTCAGTTTTGTGCAGTCGTTGGTATACTTAGCTGCTTTGGTGCGTCTCGCGACTTCTTTACTATCTGCTAAAACCAATCATGAATTTGTGCGACGAACCCTTGATTGAATACGGTCGTCGCCATTGTTCTTTCGGCAGGCGCAGTAAGATCTCGTTACTGCTACTACTGTTTGCAGTATGCAGCTTGAAGCTGTCGGTGATACTGTGCTTTTATCCTTGAGAAAAAGAAAGAAAAATACTCCTAGCACAGCAACTATTTCTGATTGTATGTGACTTTTATTGGTTTAGTCCATGTTCAACCACCTCAATCTTTACCCCTGACCATTCACTATTATTACTTTCTGGAAAAATATTAATTAACTATATTATTTTATTCTTATTTGGAAAACTTAAACAATCTTAAAAAAAAACAGTCACGAAAAGCAACTGTTTGAGATCGAATTCAATAACCGTGGCTTACAGGGCAAGTGTGGAACCGTTAGGCTGATTACTTCATTAACACTGTAACTAAATAGTTGTTCCTATACATATCATAATTGACTGCTTAGCTCCTTGTAGGTATAGTGTGATGATATTTATTTCAGAGGTTAAATCCAAAAAAACATGTTATCACCATGAAATTAATAAATTTCAAATTCATGACAGTGAAGTCAGGGAAATTAATTTTGTTATTAATTTGTACACCCGACGTCAATTTGAATAACAATTAATTTATCCGTACTATTTATTTACTAACTAACTAACAGATTGAACTCCAATCTTCTCACAATTATCAGATATTGTGAACATGGAAGGTTATTTTAATAAATTTAAAATACTTTTAATATGGCTACCTAAATCAATTCTATTTCTGACACATTTTAACATTCAAAATGTGCGTGTAGACATTTACAATAGATAACGTTCATTACTTAACGCAAATGACAAATAAAATTTGTCGTATTTATTATCACGCAAAATGCTACGCTAGAGCTATAATAGCTGATCCATTCATCATCATCATCATGTCAGCCGAAAGACTTTTACTGCTGGACTTAGGCCGACCCCAAAGGGGCGGGTTTGCCATAATCGCCACGCTTGGCAGGTGGGTTGGCGATCGCAGTATGGTGTTAAAATGCATAGAGAATGCTGCTGCCCATTCTCTAGTAAGTCCCTTAGTCGCCTTTTATGACACCCACGAGAAGAAATGGGATGGTGCTATTCTTTACGTCCGGCACCAAACTGATTCAGTGATCCATTGATCAGTTTGATCACTTTGAATTATAACGTGCAAATACCAATATATAATAACCATATTGCTCAATGCAGTCTATTGCAGTCCATTGCTCTTTATCTAGCAATGGACTGCAATAACCTGCATTGAGCAAAATATTATGGTTATTATATACTTTTTATTATATAGCTTTTGACAAGATTCACCACAATCAGTATGTATCGGTCAGCTGTGTAAGCTCATTGATCCATCATCACTGAGGAATATGCCACCAAACGGCCATCAGTCCTAGCCGTATCAATCTTGGAGATACCACTTGATTCTGTAAATTACATAATTATGATTGCTTTCAAAACTTCGTGACTACACTTGATTGTGTTGCAATACTCAGTGGAGTACGGCGGCGCCAAATGGGTAGATATAAAGCACCACATATATAAATGTATTTCTTATCCTATCTTTTGCCGATCGGCCTCAATGAGGCCGATGAGGCCGATGTTGTTGCTGTCGGTCTGATTCAGTTTGTTCGTGGCGCACACCCATTTTTGCGCCAAATAGGCTGGTTCAGAAGAGGTTAAACAGGTAATCAACGACTACGCCGATAGTTATACATATTTAATAAACGTAGGTAATTAAAGTCGTAGGTCTATATCCAGCAGTGGACGTCTTTCGGCTGTAATGATGATGAGGCACCTAAACTCTTGATATAGTATTAAAAATCGCTTTTACAGTACATGATAATTACTAAACAAAAACTAGCCAAGTGCGAGTCGGACTCGCGCACGAAGGGTTCCGTACCATTATCTATAAAAATGGCAAAACAATAGAATAGAATAGAATAGTCTTTATTATGTACACAATAAAAGTTACAGATATAAATGTTTAAATTTTACATAGGGTGACACAATGGGCGGTCTTATCGTCAAAAGCGATCTTCACTTTTTCTTCTTCTTCAAAAATCACGTTTTCTGTATGGGAGCCCCCCTTAAATATTTGTTTTATTTTAATTTAGTTATTTATTTTTAAAGTGAATATACAACTATATATTCTATGAATATTTCAAGCGTCTACCTGTTGCTATTATCAATAGAGAGCAAAAACGAGCAAAAAAAATCACGTTTGTTGTATAGGAGCCCCCGTAAATATTTATTTTATTCTATTTTTTAGTATTTGTTGTTATAGCGGCAACAGAAATACATCATCTGTGAAAAAACAACTGTCTAACTGTCACGGTTCATGAGATACATCCTGGTGACAGACGCACAGACAGACGGACGGACAGACAGACAGACAGACAGACAGACAGACAGACGGCGGAGCCTTATTAATAGGGTTCCCTTTTTACCCTTTGGGTACGGAACCCTAAAAATGATCAATAAAACAAATTAAAGTATGATTATGTATCTATATGCATTGTATAAAGTGTTAGCAAAAAAAAAAGGCTTATTTTTACACATTGTATAGGTATGTATAAAATACCGGGTAAATACTATTTCGGTGATTTGTATTCAACGAATATTAATATAAAAAAAAAATATTCATTAAGAAGGTACTTGAATTCTTCAACCACCACATTTTATTAATTATTTTTAATATTTATACATCGAAAACTACCGCTGTCGGACGGCAATCAGTAGTATTACAATTAATTCTTCCATACATGTTGATATCGTCATTTTTATGCCTTGCTGATAACGACCTTTGTTTTAATTTATTTACATAAAAATCATACCATATTACTCGGTTACGCTTTGCAACGATTAAAAATATTGATAATACAAATGCATTAAAGTTCATTAAAAATATTTCTAAAAAAAGCACTATTGTGGTCGAATTGATTTTATTAAATAAAGATACAACATTTTCAGACAACATAATGACGTCGCTCAATATAAATATTAAAGTGGCGATGTACAAGCGACGCCAGATGTTAGTAGCTGTATTTGCACTCATGTTGAAACTACGACAAACTGAATGTACAATAATTATGTATAAACAACTGTTGGCTATCAACGCTAAAATCGAACTACCCCTGGTAAAGACTAGAATGTAACTAAAGGAACGATTGAACATCACCATATCACGGAAAGTATACAAAAAATAATAAAACATAGAGACAAATATGGTGGTTGTTACAAAAGACACACCCCAGGCAAACAAAGTACTTTTTAAATATCTTCTTTGGGTATGCCCATCGAAAACTTTTACAAAATCTACATAAAACAAATGACATATAACTAACAACCAGTGATTCTTTGCAGATATTAAGTAAACATTTAGACTCATTAAAAACTTTGGAACCCACGCATTTTGATTTCTTGCCATAATATAAGGTATCACGATTTTTATTACTATAATTTGGAGAAAGTTTGTTAATATTGCATTTAGAAACACATAATTTCTATATTTACGGAACTTCTTTATGATGCACCATGATGTTATTCCATATACTAACGTAACTAGTGTCAGTACCAACAGGCTTGTTTTCACAATCTTATTGACTTTTGATGTTAGTTCCCAGTAATAAATATCGTCAACACTTTCTGCAGCATGTACGCTAGTATCGTTGCCAGACATAGCGAATTTCTCTTCAACAGATTTGTTGATACACTTTTTATTTTCAAAATATTGTTTTTTTTTGTGCTTATTGTACACTAATTATTATTATCGTGTTTGTGTGGTGAGCACGAGCAGTGGCTACTCAAGGTTATATTGTCCGCACACAAAACACAGAAACATTCACTGAAGAAAGGCACATGAGTTCGACACACACATTGATAGATTGTTAGAGTAGAAAGTTTTATTGTTTACGGGTTTAAAAGTTCGTACACAGAAACATTGAGGATGCTACGATAGTTCCGAAGGTGAATATAACCAACCGGGAGCGCTCAGAGTTGCGTGGGCTTCGCGTCGCGACTGCTAGATCGGACTAAACATAGACTAATATAAATAAATGAGATAGACTGGCAACTCAACGTCTGACAGAATAAGAATATCAGCGCAACGCCAAGCCATGGAACTAAAATATCTATTAGATTTACGTAGGCATAAATGTAACTATATTGGTAGTTAGATGTATAGGCATACATAGCTGCGTAGGAATTGCCGGTAAGTTTCAATTTTGTTTATTAGATACTTTCAAATGTTTTAAAAAAAATATGACTATGTTCTATGTTGTTCTATGTTAGAAGGTTTGGTTTCCGCACTTAGTCCTTCATGTGGACCATTGTGCGTGAGAAAAAATATGACATTCACAAATCAAGTATAGGTAGAATAAATAAAATTGAAACGTCACAGCAATTCATACACAGTGCATGCATTTCTATACAAAATTCTTAGATTAAAATCTGTAAATGGAACAAGGTAAATAAAACATGAAATATACTATGAACGTAATAACAAATTTATGAATGAAACATAAATTTCTACACCAGTTTGCCTCGTTTGAATCTCTCATTACGTTTTATTGTAATGTTCTCGAGCTTTTAAGAAGATGCGGTCAGTTTAATCACGTAATTTACATAATTTTAATAACTATTGAGCACGCAGGAACACAGTAAACGCATCTCGGCATTATGTAAAATGTAAAACAATACTACACTAAGATTATAAATGGTCCAAATTCCTAACGGAGGGCCTATCTACATGTGTCTATCACAAAAACTTACACAAAACCGCAGTCAATGCTGGAATTTTGGTGTTTCAAGGACAATGCAACGAATTGGCCTAAATTTTTTAAACATGTCGTTTAAAGTTAAAACCAACAGTAATAAATCTTATCGTCAATAGTAACTTTTATAATGGCAGCAAAAAAGTCTCGGTAAAAAAAAAAAACTTTCATTCGAAGAAAAATAATATTATCACACTAATATTATAAAGGCGAAAGTTTGTGAGTGTGTGTATTTGTTTCTTACTCCTTCACGCACAAACGGCTGAACCAATTTTGATAAAAAAAATATCCCGATATTCCCACGGGATCGAGATTTAGGCGGGTGACACCGTGGGGCGGAGCTAGTATTTACTATAAAATCGATTACACTTGTTTTTTACATTAAGTAAAATTGATTTAAAGAACGTAATAATGAATGCCTGCTTATTTAATTATGAATGGTAGGTAGGCAGAAGGCAATACGAAGGAGGTATTTTTGGTTTTTATAAAATAATAGTTTATATATGATACAAGTTTCATACGACGTTTTTCAACACACTTGCGAGGAAAAAACGGTCTGGTATTTCCACTCTATGAAAATTCCGTAGCCGCTAGGTATTTCTATCAATATTTTGGTGGCAACAGGCTATCACTCGCGTTTCGTGCCTCGATTTGTATTTATTTATTTATTAAAACCTTATGCACAAGTAAAAAAAAGTACTGTACAAAGGCGGACTTTAATGCTTAGTATTTCCGGCGGGGTCAAAATTTTACCAGCAATTTGTTTGCCAGCAATTTTACCAGCAAAATATTATTATATATATAGATTTGATCTACGTATTACTCCCCTTATTGATTCCCTACGTGAAGTATAATATTTAACCAGAAAACGAAAAGGTTTACAAATGTTTATGGAAAATGGCGCACTGGTTTTGTTTTTTCCGCGCGCCGCACTAGCGATGCGTGCGCAGGTGTAAATAAAAGCACTGGCAAAACCGCTAAACAGCCTATATAAAAAATATAATAAACACAAAGTAATGTTTTGAATACAGAAATTAAGGTTAAATGTAATGGAAAATATATAATTTGATGAAATTATGATAATTTAGATGAGGTATTCCACTCAGAGCACTGATTTCCACAGCACTTGACCGAACGGCACCTAAGCACTTCCACTAACCGCACTGAAACAAAATTTTGATCAGTGCGGTTCGGTGGAACAGTTCTGATTTATCATAATCTATATTAGTTTATTTGTTTACAAAAATATAAATTGTTTTTAAACTTAAAAACACTATGCGGAGATTGAAAAAAAAGTAAAGTAAAATACAGTAGTGTGGTAACGTAAAGTAAAAAACAAGAGGGTATAATAAGCTGAATTATGAACCTAAATACGTTGTCATAAGAGTCAAATACAAGCGAGTGTGTTGAAATAATGTTTAACTAATTTTTTTTTTCATTTATTTTCTTTCATATGTTTACAATTATTATTTATAGTAACATAAAATTATTCATCACTGTCGATCATTACACTATAATTATTTTACATTAAGATATTGCCATAATCGCCACGCTTGGCAGGCGGGTTGTTGATCGCAGTATGGTCTTAAAATGCATAAAGAACGCTTCTGCCCGTTCTCTAGTACTTACTAGAGAACGGGCAGAAGCGTTCTTTATGCATTTCAAGGCGTCAAAAGGCGACTAAGGGACTTCCCTTAGTCGCCTTTTACGACACACGGGAAGAAATGGGATGATGCTATTCTTTACGTCCGGCATCACACGGAGAAATATATATAAAATAATATAATATGTTAATAGTTATAAGGAATTGCATAATAATAAGCAAAGCTCCTGTAATATTTTGGAAAGCTATCCTTTGTCTATTTAAATCATTAACCTGCTCATAGTTAGCTAAACGGTTAGGAATATTAGTTCAGTTCCGTATTGGTCAAACATTCCGAAAGGAATATGAAAAGCATTTACAAATGCAATAAAAAAATCGTTAAACATGTGCGTCATTGATTTAAAATAGCTCTGCCTAAATATTCTGTAATCTGTTTTAAAACGGCCGTTTACTACTTCAACGGGCCAGCGGCAAATAGTGCACAACCTTGATTTATTAGCTTGTTCAGTTGATAGCTAATCCATTGGCCCTGTGTTTGATTTTGGCATTACAGTCTCATATCCATAAGATTCTGGCTCGCTCACTACGTCCCTAAATCCCCTGTCTAAAATGAAAACATCGCTACTATTTAAATACCACGGTATTATGCTACTCTCTCTTTCAAAGTTGTTTCTTAATATATTTGCGTCATTTTTTGTAGCTGACCCTACAACGTCCACAATGTATATATACATCACAAGTGTAATACATCACATCTTGAAATGTTACAAAAATTTTCTGTATTTGTGACGACTGTTAAGTCCTCTTTTTCTATATTAACGTACACAAAGAATCGAATATTAAAATTCATCATCATCATCATTTCAGCCGAAGGACGTCCACTGCTGGACATAGGCTTCCCCCCAAAGGAGGGGGGTTGCTATAATCACCACGCTTGACAGACGGGTTGGTTAGAGAACACTGCTGCCCATTCTCTAGTAAATCCCTTAGTGATTAGTCGTTTTTTATGACACCCACGGGAAGAAATGGGATGGTGCTATTCTTTACGTCCAGCACCACACGAAACATAATTATATATTAAAATTGCTTTAAAAATAAATCATGTGTTAGGAATCCAAAGGTTTCGAGTTGCAACCTGTTCAATTGTCGTGTGTGGTCAAAACCTAAATTAATAGACACAAAATCGTCAGTTATGTATTGCCTGGCTATGTTAAGTTATTTTTCAAGATTCTGCTGGATCGTGTGAAAAATCGAAGCCAACCTATCATCAGCTTCTCCTGTTCTTATTTTGGCTAGATAAATACCTAAAACTTTTCTTGGTTTTCGAGTTTTATGAAACAAAGATGGTGTCTCTTCCAACATTCTTAGAATATCGTCACGTGAATGTTTAGTTACCTTCAAAATCCAGTGAGCCGTTATCCTTTCAATAACTGAATAATATCCAATATATAATTAGGATTAAATTCAAAACGCCGATTTGCAGCATTTAATAATGCTTGCCAAGTATCAGTAGGTGAATGTTCACTGCAAACCATCTATCTTCAACTCTGGAGTCGTGCGACCGAAAACTACCTCTTACTTATTTTATTTTTTAATTCCTTCTAACTATTAAGCATACCATACAAAATAAGCAGGTGTTAGTAATACATACATACATAAACTCACGCCTTCTTCCCTTAGCCAAAATTTCTATGGCTTGGCGTATAGATCATGGCTCTATAATCAGTAAAAGTTCATGATCATATTTTGCTCGTGAGTTACCAGGGCATGGGACTCTGTCAAGGTGGATGAACGCCCGCTGAATAACTCATGCGCATCGACTACGTCACTGCGTGATGTAGATGCGGCGCGCTTCCACGGTACGTTATCGTTGTGTACGACGTTTGTATAAACAATATTAAAATTATATGTGTAAATATGATAAGTGTATAATTGTGTAACGTATGTGTTATGATTGTGCATGTGTATAATGTAAGATAAATATTAAGGATTGCCACAAATTATTTGTGAACAATTTGGCGTAAATCACTTTCAGGAAGAGTTTCAGGCAATACAAACTAGACTAGTGTTGCTTCTGAAACAGTCAATAGATCAGAACTATCATAATGTAACTAAACGCTACAAAACGAATGTAAAGTCAGTCTCAAAAAAATTTTGACTTCCACAAGAATTAATTTAATTGTAATATTAATTTGTTCCATATTATTCTATCAATATGTAGCCACAAAACACATAACACTTAGGGTACTTGATTGTAGCTACACATTGATACAGTAGTCATCATCTTCCTGCCTGTGTCCCATGTTATTTGGGGTCGGCGCAACACTTTTTCTCTTTCCATTCTCCCCTGTCAACCGTCACTCTATCATTCACTCACTTCTCTATCATTTCATTCTTCACACAATCCATCCATCTTTTCTTCACATGCGTTTCCTCCCTCCTCATCACATACCAAACCAAATGATACAGTACACACACACATTTTGATACAGTATTATGGAACACAAAATGTAGTCATGCAAATGAATTCTTGTCGAATGATAATTGTATGTATCTTTTTGCGGCTTACTGTACCTAGATATCGAGATAAACAAACAGGAAAATTAAAAACAATGTCGTTTAATGAGGTACAACCGGTACTCAATTAAGCAACATGTTTTTAAATTAACAAAATTATAAACTACTTGCTTCTGCCCGTGACTTAGTCCGCGTGGGAGTCGCAAATTGCACTAGGTCATGAATTAATAAACTTTTCTTATATATATCTACTAAAAACTGTAAACAAATGAAATGCAGATCGTTGGTAAGCGCTTTACACATTACTCTAGAACGGCTGGACCGATCTGTCAAAATATTGTTTCTTGGCGTAATAACGACGAACATTTAAAACAATTATTTATTGTTATTTTTTTTTCATTCCGTAAGAACATGATTCGGGTTTATTACCGGAATAAAAAATGTGAAATGTTGCCGGGAAAATTAGATAAGGAAAACTGAAAATGCATTTTTTATGAGAATTTTGTATGAATTATTGTTTGAACAGGACAACGACTGTCGGGTTAGCTAGTTTTATATAAGATTATGTAATATTATTATTTTTATTTATTACGTATACATACATATTGATTATATTTTTAAATATTTTTATAAAAAACACAAAAAAAACATTTAAAAATATAAAAAAACAGTAGTCCATCTGCATCAGGAACAAGGTCCAAGCCGGATCCTCCTCACTATGCGTGCCGTGTCGAGGAGTACTAATTATTATTATTATTACATTCTCCTATTGAACGACTAAATTGCATGCTCATCATGCTATTGCATTTTTTTAAAATTATTGTCTCTTTATACCTCAAAAGGCGCCTTAACATCACCCAAAAATTATTTAAAAAAAAAAACCTTTTAAAACTACCAAAAACCGTCATTGTGTTTTAAATATCAAAAGTGTCGAGCGAAAAAGCATGTTTTAGCGAATAACTGTAAATTAGAATTTGTATTAACGTGATTGGGTGGAACAATCATGATATGGGCGGGTATTTGGATCGAGATCTAAGCTGATATGACTGCGTCGGATGCTGTAATTTCTTTGCAGACCAAATGATGACAACGCACACCGCCAGATCGTTACAAACACACTTGCCGAACCTAACACCAACGTCTTACCATAGTCTGCTCAGTTACCAGACTAAAACCTCATAGAATATGGTTCGTCAAAGAGCTCTGCTAAGTTTGGACACCATACTCGTACATTCGTCACCAAAAATCTTTTTCACCTGTTTCAACGGCCTTGGTTGGCCATTCCGCAAAGTGATGTAGCTAAACTTAGATTGAGCATGACGAAACGGTGCAATTGTGTGATACCAGTTATAGGGAGAGACATACAGACTACTGATTGTTCATTTTATCCAATACAAACTTTTAATACATTTTATCTACAACAGTTTATCACATTTTAACCGACTTCCAAAAAGGAGGAGGTTATAGTAATGTTCGTCTGTAAGTTTTTTTTTAAATGTATGTTCACCAATTCCCCCGACAATTGTGGACTGATTTTGAAATTTTTTTTTTTTTGTTTCAAGGGTATGCTCTCGAAGTGGTCGCATTGTCACCAAGTCAGAATCTGATATAGGGCTCCCATGAAAATCGAGAGAAATCTTCAAATTTTGAACTAACTACCAGGAAATAGTCACTTTTACATTGTATCTAGGTCTGTATTTCACTTCGTTGGGCGGTAAAAATTTTTACTTGTGATGAAAGGATTAATATAATACATAGCCACTCTCAACAAATAACGTGGCTTTCTATGGGTAAAATAATTTTCAAAATCGGTTCAGTAGATCCAGAGATTACTCCCTACAACCTCACAAACTTTACCTCTTTATAATATTAGTATAGATAGATAGTATAGATTACAATAGTTAGTGGCATAACATGTTTTGTTTCTTTACCGAGAAAAGAAGACTTTCTCACGAGACATTACACGAAATTCATAAAAATGTTATCGTATCTCTCTGTTGTTCAACGTATCATAAATTGGATTCGGATAAGCGAACCTTTTAGGGGTTTCTTGCCAAAATGTCCCGGAGGTGTCATAGAAATTCACATAAGAGCAACCAAACGTCGCTATTTTTCGTGTTTCAATGTTATCACAATTTTTTCGGTGTATTTGGCTACAAGTAACTAAGTACGTATTTCAACAATGCCGCTTCATTTGATTATATACCTACTTTAACAAAACTTTGGTTTATGCCTCAAAAAATATATTCTGGTTCACTGGCAAAACTCTCGCAGATTACTTTACAGCGGTATTAACATCGCCACATGCGAACTACGCGTCACACTGACGTCACGCAAAATCCTGCATCTCGCAAGCAGAGTTTACCACGTAACATATATACAACATCTCGACATCAACCGTCGGGCAGTAATTGCCCACCAGACAAAACACCCGTCTGGTCGGAGGATCCTCCCTTTTCTATGGAGGATGAGTGAACTTTACATCCTATTCCTCATGCCTCTATAACTTCTTACATGCAATAATATAAATTATTTTATTTGTGCACTATGTAATTCCTTCAATACAGTGTTTTTCATAACTTTAAGATTGTAGAATATCTATGAGTGCTAATTACGTACATAATAATTATGTATATTCTTTTTTGATGTGTAGCGATTTCGTGAATAGGGACGGAAGTGTGTAACAGAAAGTGATAGCTTGAGCATGGAATGAGTAAGTACTTTTAATAGCATGGATTAAGTGTACTCATAGCATTAGTAAGTACTACATAGATTGTAAGCAGCGGGGGTCATTTCTGTCATTGCTCAGTTGCTCTTACCAAGGTGAGGTGTCAGTTGTCATCATATGCGACTACTGTAAGGTTCGCTCGTTTGTTTTTGTTCCATGTAACTCCTCAAAGTGTATGGAACATGAGCCTACCCCTTTAAGAAACCCTACTTAGCTGTCTACTCTAGGAGTTGCTAATGGCCACCTGATACTCCTAGGCATTGTCTACTTTCATTGCAGTCTACGCATTACTGAGAGCTCTATTACCGGCTCACAACACAATGACCCACTTCTCTCAAAAGATGAAGTGAAGGCTGCTAATGCATTAAGTTTATAGCCGCAATACTATCAAATGTACTACCATAACACGCATACTAGCTTGCGCTAGTTATAGCAATCTCTGCTTCATCATTGGCAGCCTTGTTCCAACCACTGTTGAGTATAGGCCTTCTCCCTTTAGTGCCATCCTTTGCAGGTCCGTCTCTTCCAGTCCAATATCTGCTTATCCATATAAATTAGATTAGTGTTAATTAGGTTAGATTATTGTTAGAAGTGAGTCACATCTGCATAGATAAACTCCATTTACAGCCTCTCCGTCGATTTGTGAGAAATATCAACAAAACGCGTGATAAATTTATCGTTTTTCGTTTGTTGAATGTGTTGAGCTTGTGTTGCCATCTGTCAAAGTAATGCCGTGTTTTATTGTTGTTATTACATTACGTGGGGTACTTACTGATATATTATGTAAGTCTAAGTTGTAATCTGTGGAAAATGTAGTGGATAGTATATTTATTAAGTTTATTGTTAAGTTATTTCCGTTTGTTTTTCGTATACTATTGTTTGTTTTCCCTTACAAAATAAAATAAAAAATTAAGTTTAGTAAGTGGGAGGCGTCGCTTAGGTAATTGACTGCTACAGTGGACAGATATATCGTCTGTGTCCAAGTAAGATATAAACAGTACGCCATACCGTATACAGGGTGGATTTTTGAGATGCGTAGCGCCATCTTGTTGAAAATACAACTTGGATAAAAACTAACTTGGAGTCTCATTTCCTACGAAATGTATGGGAAAAGTTTTTTGCGATTTCTGACTTTTCTAGTACTCAAACCTCAGTTGATCTAATAGAGGTTTTTAATCCTTATAAAAAACCGGATCCATTGGCAAAATAAAAAGTTTTTGTGAAAACTGCCCATTTTCCTGCTGACTGTAAATTTTTTTCAAAATCTGTGAATGCAGATCAAAATTTCTCAAAAAGTTAAGGACAGTCTCCTAAGACCGTTTTCCTGTAGCTACAATGGTTAAGGTACTGCCCCTTCTCAAAAATCCACCCTGTATATCTTAACTCACACATAATAAAGATGAATAGTTAAAACGTTGAGACGTAGCTACAAAGGATTTTCTACACAAAAATTACTACTGTAACAACAACTAGATAATATAGTAATATAACTTATGTTTTGTGAAACGTACAAACCATTATTGTGAAGGAAAAACTAAAACGATTTCTTGCCCTTGTTGATTTACGAGTGACAATAAATCCGAGTCCCTGTTAGTGCCTTCAGAGGCTGTTCAACTCACTACAAAAAATAGGAGAATTGTGAATAATGGATCGGAACAAGTGTATAATAATAAGTGCTTGTATTATTAGAACGTAGTTCAGGTTATTAGAACGTGGTTCACAACATTACAATTACAATTTACAAATGTATAAATCTTACAAGTGTCTGTACCACAAAACTCTAACCCCCATATTACAAAACAAGGTTTATCTTCAGCCCCAGGTTTAAAACATGGAGCCATTATTGAATTTCGAACTTTATTCTGACTATGGCAAAGTTCCGAAACACAAAACTGACAACTTAGTACCGAACTAAGTTTTCAGTTTTGTATAAAGAACGGTATTTCAATCACAGTTACGTTCTTATTACAAAAGCTGGCTATGGGGTTTAAGCCATGTCAAAATATAAATCTTGTTTTTTATAAGGCGGTAAGCGTCATAACTGTAACGGAAAACCCTTACAAATAAGTATATAAATTGTAATGACAAGTCTACTATTTACATTTTTGTCATTTCTGTGTTGTCGAATTGGAGACTTGTTAAGTTTTATGGTTTAAAGACCACAACAACAATTACTGTGGTTAAAAAAACCATGATAAAAACCCAACTGACAACGTTGAATGCGTCTTCATGCTTTTTTACACCGTCAAACCTTTCAAATGTTGAAAGAATTTTTCAAATACTGTGGTTTCGGCGATTACCCTCCATAAATAAATACACATTATCAAAAAATTCGTTCTCACTCTTTATAATATTAATACAGATTTCTGTAAATTACAGAATAATACATTAAGATACGTGTGACTTGTGTAGTCCATTATTGCACGGCGTGCATTAATAGACTTACGTAGTATCGTATACTATTTTTAAGCTCGTGTGACATAAACCCGCCATATTTTGAATTTTTGAAAAGATTTAGAATATTTAAACTGGAACGAAGTAGACCATTTCAAACCACGTGATAAGCACGCAGTAAACACGTATAATATTCAAACCTGGGGTTTCGGGGAGCGGAGCCCTTGAAGGACACTGACAGTAACTTTTAGATGTTAAAAGTCTCGTTAATATAACGCAATCACACTCAATTATAATCTTAATACACGCCGCATGTCAAATACTCGAAAATATTTGAAAAAGGTCATCCATTAATCTGTACTCAAGAATCCCGAGGGGTGTGACACAAGGGTGGATGACAATTTCATTATTTTTGACCTACGACGTCTAGTTTTTGAGATATTTTATAAAAACTCATAAACGGGATTCCAAGTTATCCAGTTTAGGAAGCAACTTTCGATTTCACTTGTCTGAATCCATAGATGACAAAATTCGTGACGCGAACTGTACACTCAAAAATATTTAGACAAGGGGCAACGCTACAAGGTTATTTAGGCGCGTTACCAAAATGGGAACTAAGGCTGCCATCTTGTTATGTCACGACACAATGATGCTACGGCCACATTGTCGCGCAAAGATTCATGTCAATTTTTCTCAATAAAACTACATGTTCGATCTACGACGAACTATATTGGCCACATTGTTAAAAAGCTTCGTAGTTAAAAACGTCGCGATAATTCAGGCAAACTAAACGCAGGAAAAATATTATAGATTAATTTTCGCACGGTGTAAAAATGAACTACATAAGTCACGGTGACTTAAGCGCGAGTTTAGGTCAGGCAGTGCTATAAATAAAGTTTCACCCTTAGTACACTATTTTCGCTTTTGGGTTATTGATTTTACTATAAAATCCCGCTGGATCAGAACCATTCTAAACAAACTAATGAACATTGAAGTTTATCTTTGCAGTAGCAGCAGGTTTCAGCTCATTCTCCTGAATTGCTTCCGGAACAAAGGTTTGTTCACAATATTTGATGTTAGATGCTTATCGGCACTTGAATGTTGCGTTTAAATTGACCTTTTTCTTCTTAATGTTAGGCAAGGTCAACTTTCTATACAACAGAACCGTCGGAAAACACTGCTGGAATACAATTAAAATTTCTAAATAGTTTTGTTTTATCTCTGGGTTTATTTCGGGTACTTTATATATTCTTTGGTCAACTTTAGATAACCGTATCCACTACAATGAAAACAATGGTAGGCTACAATAGTTCAAGCATAATTTTGTCGGGATTGCTTAACTAAGTTTCAAAGGTTTTTCCTTTCGAATTGATTGATATTTATTTTAAGACTTTTAAATAGTCCCGCTTTGTGCGTTATTTTTTACTCACTTACTTTATGATACAGTAATGTTTAATTAATTTAGAAGTTTAGTATCCTAAACAAACCACAACTTGGGTTACATGCATACTCGTGGTTAGTTAAATGGGTGAACTATCATGTGTAACTTTACAGTAAAATTGTTTGCTTTAAAGTTTACTACGAATATAAAATGAATTCGGTACACCAATAACGCTTTAGTTTAGTTATATATATATATATATATATATATATATATGTATATATATATATATATATATATGTTTGTTAATTAATTTGTTCAGCTTGAAGATTAATAGAACATATTTGTGGAAGCTACAAATATTTTAATCAAGTCACGATTATATAAGTCTAGGATTATATTAGTAAAGTGTCACATGTGTGACGTTGGGAAAGTTACAGTTACGACAGTAATTTCAATATTGTAATGGGCGGTCTTATCGCTAAAAGCCATCTTTTACAGACAACCTTTGAATGCATTAAAGGGAGAAGAAGAGACAATACTGCAAATACATGATCATAGATCTATTTTCTGTATAGAGACGATTTAGTGGAAATAGTCCGAATGGTAAATGATACCAATATCTCGATGGTTGTAAGCTAAACTGACGAGGATGACTCGGTCATGGTAAATAAATAATTATTTTTGTTGAGGGATTAAATGTGAGAAAAAGAACAGATTTAGAAAAACTCAGTACTTTTCTCGTAAAGTTGGTTCGTAAACATTGAAACGGTCATCATTTGTGAGAGTAGCGATATATTGAGTGAGGAAATATTATCAATGATATTTTTGTCGTGCCCTTACCACTTACTCCTGTCGGATTTTAAGGAACAATAATTATTTTTAATAATATAGGGTAGCATAATAATCCATATTTTTGTTACGACGTGCTTATAAAATGACCTATAAAAATTTTGCATAACAGCGAAGTGAAAAGTTGCGACCGTATCCCCTTTTTGTTATAATGACCTATCGCAGTTGGCTCCGAAGTGCCTCTACTGCTTAACCGAGCTTTGGTGGGGCGACATTGCAACAATCTATCACTTTACATAATGACCGCAACTTGTGCACATTTTGTTCACGGGGTGGAAAATCCTCATGGATGTCCTACGCCCCGGAGAGGTCTGTCAGACTCTTACTAACTAAAAACCACCCCAGTGTTCCCTTCGCACCGGGGATCTTGGGATCTGTTATTACTTCCGCAATCCCCGGCTAGTGCCGGCCCGCCTCTGCGGGCCACCTCATGTCTGGGGGGGGGGGGGGTGAGGAGTTTGACCCCCCCCTCGCGACGTCTAAAAGGGGCGCGCGTGGAACACTACGCGCCGCCACCTCTGGACCCATTTAGGGGGGCTGGAAGAGGGCATTGTCTGCCCTCCGCCGACGCCCGGTGCGCCTGCTGCGGGCCGGGTGAGCGGACGAGATCTCCCACTCCCTTTCCGCACGACACGACTGTTTCGCAGAAGGATACCACTGCGTCCCAGGACTCCTCGCAGCCGACCATTGACTCGACTCGAACTTGTGCACATACTAAATCAACCAATCTGGATCGATCAATCTGGTTAGCATTTTCCCAAAGTCGAGCCCAACTCGGCTTTCAGTCTAACCAGATGCAGATTAAAACCAGTATTTTACATAGATCTGACCTCAACAACCCAATAAGTGGTAACGCAATACGATGGTAAGACTGGTTGTCAGACTCTCAGGCTTTCACGACCCTTAACGACTGTCAAAGATCTATGAATAACAGCCGGGACTAATGGCTTAACTTGCTTTCCGATCCACGAACTGACCGCGGCAAGCGTAGCGTAACATTCGATCGACCTGTGCAGCTGTTATTATTTAGCTTGTGCACATACTAAGTGGTTCAGGGAGGATACTACTTTAGTAAATTTTTGCATAAGACGCTTTTTGTCCTGGATCGTAGGAGGAAATCGATCCTAGTTCATTATTATGAAGATGTAGCATAATGGCTTGTACGGCCTATAAACTATTATAGGCCGAGGCCGGGTGGTACTATTCTTTACGTTCGGCACCACACAGTGGTCTGTGTGGTGCCGAACGTAAAGACTAGCACCACCCTCTTTCTTCCCGTGGGTGTCGTAAAAGGTGACTAAGGGTCTCACTAGAGAATGGGCAGCAGCGTTCTCTATGCATTTTAACACCATACTACGATCGCTAACCCGCCTGCCAAACTTGGCGATTATGGCAAACCCCGCTTTGGGGGAGGCCAATGTCCAGCAGTGGACGTCTTTCGGCTGAAATGATGAATGAATGATGAATGTTCCCACTGCTGGAATACTCTCTGTGAGAGGGAGTGAGCCGTAATCCACCACGCGGGCCCAGTGCAGGTTGGTAGATGTCAAATGTCTTCGAAATTTAAATTCTAGGATATGCCGGTTTCCTCACGATGTTTTTCACCGTTTTGAGAGCAGTGGTGATGAATTAATTTACACAAAGTAAATTTCCTGTCTGGGTTCGAACCTACGACCTACAACTCGGAAGTTGTGGCCGTTTCTACTGCGCCAACACTACTCTCAAGAAGATAATATTATATTACATCAATCTACAGAGGCAATATTACTAAACCAAAGAGCAGTCTTAATATTTAACTACGAGGGCTGAATTATTGTGCGGGAATAATAGTTTTTGCTAAATCAAACTTGGAATAGTTTTCGCTACTTACTCGTAAAATGTAACCACGTTCCGTTTAAGTTGTTGACATTTTAGTTAGCTATTTTCTAGATAGATTTTCGATAATGCTGTATCGAAAACACCCACCGCCTTATTACAAAACAAGATTTATATTTGACATGGCATAAACCATGGAGCCCGTTTTTGTTATAAGAACGTAACAGTGATTGAAATACCGTTCTTTTTACAAAACTTAAAACTTAGGTCAGTACTAAGTTGTCAGTTTTGTGTTTAGGAACTTTACCATAGTCAGAATAAAGTTCGAAATTCAATAATGGCTCCATGTTTTAAACCTGGGTCTGAAAATAAACCTTGTTTTGTAATAAGGGGGACAGTGTTTATTGTGTTTATCCTCTGGAATCGTTCTTCTTTGTTTAACGTTAAGTTTCAAATAGGTGCAATTAGATACCAAATTATATAAAATATTTACCACAAATACCTTATCATCGTTATTATCTTAACGCCAATTACTGCCAGATTCGGGTTATCAGCGCGTTCACGTTTAGTCGTTAAATGACCTCCAATAATGTATTATATAAACTCTCGTTATAATCGGTGTGTTTATATGTATGTAGTTTAAATTGGTTTGTTTATAGCTTTTAGCTTGCGATTACCATCTTAACTTTTATTCCGAAGGTACATTGAGTTGACAATGTCCTTAATAAGTTAAAAGATTGTATCTACGAATTAATGTTTTCAGCTACAACACCAAACGGAAGAGTACAATTTGAATACGATACTTACAGTAAAAAATAATGCGACAGATTTACGTCCGAATATTTTTCGACGTTTATATCCGCTGGATTACGTTTAAAGACAACTCCATTTACAGATAATGAGCATCACCAATGTACATTTTGTTCAAGTATTTTTAAAGCCATAAAAGCCCTTTAATCTCTGACTGTCTGTCTGTTTAAAGTCTGTGAAAAACTGTTTTGTCTTTTTTTTTTTTTTTTTTTTCTATGTTCCGAGGTTTTGCCGTTCTCATAAACTTCTCACCTTTTAATTGAGAATTTCTGAAAGTTTAAGAATATTGTGTAAAACGTTCAACCGCGACAAATCTCAATGTGTTCCAATCGTTTCGATGTTCAACTAGAAGAAAACAGAAGAAAGAAATAAAATACGTTTATTTGCGGTAAACATGACGCAAAGAAAGAACATAAATACAAAAAAAACAAGTAGGGGAAAATATGCGTCACATTCACGCAAAACGGCCACCGCTCAGCATAATGCTGCGACCCTATGCGAGACAGAGCCCCAGCGCTGGATTTCAGCGACAGCCGGCGTTGACTTGATGGCGTCGACCGGTGCAGCATACAGTGAGATTATAAATAAGAAACAAAATAAATACAAACTACTTAGATAATTAAGTCTATAATATTTACAATGGCAACATTTCGTTTCGTCGGTAACGAAGTACGCGCCACCGCGCACCGGCGTTTAATCTGTGCGTGTAGCTGTCAGAAAACTATTTGTTTGACGTTTAGTTGCTTTTGGTTACATTACGTAATCACATAGACTAACATGGATGGCGCAATAATATAGAAAGTGTTATGATGGAAATTATGTCATAACAACAAAAGATGTATTGGGTGATTGTGCAAGTATTGTTTGTGATTGTGTACGTGTTACTGTAACGACAAGAACACGTTATAATGATGTCCACATAGGACATCAATATACATAATCTCACTGATTTATGTTGTTCGTTACGCGTGTTACAAGAGCGGTTACAGAATTGTACCTCATCCCTTTTATTGGTAACCTAAACTAGTTCCATGCTCATCAGCGTGGTTAAAACCAGCAAAAGTTTTAGTATTTATAATTAAAATATTCAACGTTTCGTGACGAACCTTTGTCTAACGTAATCGTTCACAATAATCGAAACAAACCTTCGCTGTTACCACTATGACTTGCCTGATAGTCCAGGCAGTTTGTAGAGCAGTGATGGCCCAGTGGTAACAGCCCCGACTTAGGAGTTGTAGGTCGTGAGTTCGAACCCAGGCGCCTGCGCTTTACTTTGTGGAAATAATGTCATCACCACTGCTCTCAAACCGGTGAAGGAAAACATTGTGAGGGAACTAGAACCGAAAATTCAAAGACATGTGACATCTACCAACTGGGCCCGTGTGTTAGATTGCATCCCAACCCCCAGTGGGCCTGTGTCCCAGCAGTGGGAAAATTATTGGCTAATTATGCTATGTCTTGTTTGTATTGTGAAAAAACATAAAATCTGCCTTTGTTTTCCTATTCGAGACGAAAGTTCGGAACCTAAATAAAACTGTAGCGTCAATAAGGTATATTTGATGCTCCCGCGCTGCTTCAATAGCGATAGTAATCTAAGTTTGTTTGTATAATAACGATAGTCAATTACTAACAGTTACTGAGGTGCTCGTTATACATTTAGATACACTGCCCACCCCTGGCAAACTCGGTGGGTTGGTAAACTAAGTTCGCACAACTGATAAGATTCTGTGTCTACATAATAATCTATTGTTGGTATTTGTAGTTAATTATGATAGTTTGTGATTGATTTTTGATTTGTATTACGTTACTGAGTTATTGTAATAATTTCTTTATTTTCCTATTGTTTTTTAGTAAATTAGTTTACTAGATTACAATACAACAGCTAAGTACTATACAATAGCTTGAGCTATTGGCAGTGAACCAGCCACTACACAGCTGTAATTTAAAGCTTTTAACATTTATTATTGAAACTTAAATTCTAACTGAAAAAAAAAGCGGATATTATTTAAACGGGTTGACAATTAATTGAAGATCTTTACAAACGATACAATACACCGTATTTTGAAAAGGCACCATGACGCCTTCTTCGCTCTTATTTGATTTGCAAAGATGTGTTTTAAACCCAAAATAGACCGGAGTGAACCGTGAGATTTAATTATTAGTGAGTGAAAAAAGTGTTCCTACCTACCTAGCTAACTTTAGAAATAGGACAACTTTGGCTGTCGGTCCTCTTTTCATTCAATTGTATCAATTGAGCATACATTTGAGTTTGCGAATAACTAGAGCTAGGAGTACAGTTATGTATTAATTAATTACGATAAAAATGTATTCTTATTTCACACAGAAAGCTATGAGCGATCATTACATTTTCACACCATAACATAGAAATGACTTCCCATTTTCTGCATCAGAAACTCAACAATCCTCCAGTACAAATACCTACTTGGAACTTGATTACGCTATCATCATGCTGAACACATCATCAAATTACCTAAACAGATGTCAATAAGAGAACTGTCTTGTAAGACAAACTAACAGAATGATTCATCGTCATCATCATTTCAGCCGAAAGAAGTCCACTGCTGGACATAGGCCTCCCTAAAAAGGGGGGGGGGGGATTTGCCATAATCGCCACGCTTGGCAGGCGGTTTGGCGATCGCAGTATGGTGTTAAAATGCATAGAGAACGCTGCTGCCCATTCTCTAGTAAGTCCTTTAGTCGCTTTTTACGACACCCACGGGAAGAAATAGGGTAGTGCTATTGTTTACGTCCGGCACCACATGGACAAGTTGTTAGTTTATTGTTAAGTTATTTCCGTTTGTTTTTCGTATACTATTGTTTGTTTTCCCTTACAAAAAAAAAATAGTAATTGGGAGGCGTCGTTTAGGTAATTGACTGCTGGTTGGCGATCGCAGTATGTTTTTAAAAATGCATAGAGAACGCTGCTGCCCATTCTCTAGTAAATCCCTTAGTCGCCTTTTACGACACCCACGGGAAGAAATGGGATGGTGCTATTCTTTACGTCCGGCACCAAACGGAACAGAATGATTATTACTTTATTACTTACATTCTCTCTGGCCGCCGTTACTGTTCACATGAAAAACAATGGAGCGTGCGAGTTGACAGCAATAATTTGTTTCCTGTATTTGGACGTTGGAGTGCTGTGTGTCTTATTTCCCTCAAAATTATGGGTTTTGTACTGCATAAATGGAACATGTGAACATGTCAAAGGAAACATTTTCAGCATCAAAGGCGAGCGTTACGGTAGTGTGCTTTGTAATTGCCAATTTCAATTAACCAGGTAATGACTTGACTCGGTATCTATCTGAAATTTAATTTCAATGAGTAATTTGCGAAAAGAAACTACAAAAGAAAATTAACGTATTAAATTCATAATATTTCATCATTTTACAATATCGTTTCAAAAAGGTTTTCTTTGAGAGCTTAGTTGATGCAATTGCTTCTTTGATTTTGATCCTTTAGAATCTTTAGTTTTAGCATAAATATTTATGCATTATTCAGGAGATAAAAGACTGCGAACATTGTCCCACTTCAGCTATTATCCAAGTAATCTACAATGTTAACTTCTAACAAGATCACTGACATTTAGAAACACAGCAACGGCCACAAGATAAGCAATGGCTTATCTCCACGCGACAGTCCGGTGTCGTCCGAAGTGAGGCTGTACACTATAAACAACCTTATCTAAGCTCTCACTCGATTAGTTAATGTTCAGTTACTTTAGAGCAGGAGTCGCCAACTCGCCTGACCAACTTCTCGACCATACCAGAAATGTATGAGTACTTGACCCGAGTCCAAGTTAACGCGAGGTATTTCATATGGACGTCCAGGAAAGATCATTTTTAATGTTATTATTTACTATGTTAAACAAAATAATTGTTATTGAATAATATTTTATGTGTCTAACAAATTATTTGACTTGATATTAGTACCTACACTCATATTAACCTGTAAGTGCGATATAAAAAAAAAAAAATATCAGTTTCGAGAAAACTGCTTTTTTTGAAATATCGAGAGTAGAGCACAACCTCAACGCTTCGCTTATGAGGCGTGCAATAAGGTAACTTGTAATATAGGATTTTGATAACTAAAATATGCATTAACTCATTGAATTGCCTCTTTACATAATGTAAAACAATCAACAATGGTACGTAAAAGGGATTGCTATTTTTATAAAACAGAAATAATCATTAACCACTTCATTAACGTTACGAGGTTTTTTTAATATTTAATGACTCCCATTAAATATTAAAAAAACCTCGTAACGTTAATGAAGTGGTTTTATGTTGTGAGTACAAATGTATTAATCATTAATTAAACACTACGATAAACAAAACCATTTATAGCCATTAATTGTTCCTAAAGTGATAAAAATAGTTGTTTGTGTAAATTGCACACATAAAATTTATGTATTAGGGTTAAAACTAGGGCATTGTCATAATTTGAAACCACTTAAATATCTCTTCTTAAATATTTGTCAATAGCAGCCCGGAGTCTAGACTGGTGCCTTGTTGATGGCGATAGGCTCACCCCCTATTACATTGTACTTAAACATAGCTGGCAAAATGTGAGTGTACTAAGGAACACATTTGCCGTGTGTTGACACGACAAATGTGACAAATATTTGTCGAGGAACACAGGAGTGTGTTAAGTTAAATACCACACAAAGATCATTTTTTTAATGATATACATCGTCAAAACCTAACTCAGACTTCTAATTATAGTCACAGTATTTTACAATTATTCTTCTTTTTTTTTTGGGTGGGTAATTATCAAATAATTTCTCCCGCTCTGGGCGGACCAGGAACGGCGTGTCAGACTTTTACTGACTAAAACCCACCCGTGTTCCTTCCGTTGCCTTTGTGCCAGGACCACGATATCCCTTTCGGTCAAACTCGCAACCCTGGCAGGCATTGGTCCTAACGGACCCCGTCAGTTGATGCTGAGTGAGTTGTGCTCTTTGAGGCGCGCGTGGAACACAACGCGCCATCGACCCGGGCCTAGTCCTTATAGAACGGCGAGCTACCCATCGCTCACTATCCGCAAGCCCGCGCTTAAGGGCGTCTCTCGCGGCGACTAAGGGCGCGAGGACGCGAATTTTGCCTCTCCCTCACGCGTTTTGCCTCTTCCTTTGCGAGCATTACTGCTTTGCAGAAGGAGGTGACTGCCTCCCATGTACTCGCGCTCTGAACCATGGCCTGAACCAGGGCCGGACGCGAGAGATCGCCGCGGCCGATTGCCTCCGTGAGGACATGGCGGTGCTCCAACCAAGCCGGGCAGACCTCCACCGTGTCCTCCGGGTTACAATTCTCCCTGAGGTGGCTTAATCAAAAACCGAAGTTTTCCGACAACATCTGACTCTGATTTATTAGCTCGCTACGTGAATTAATAGCCGAAATAATTTACCGTAGAACGATTTTTTTGTGACGTAAGTAGTGTCGGAAGAACGGAAGTATAATTGAGATCCAATTAATTCAATCGAATTGTATACCTTTTATTCATTCACATTTTGACTCCTCGATTGCTCTCGTGGTCGCAAGTCCGAAAGGATTTGGTTCCAAGGTCGGGCAAAATGTTATTGGGTTTTTCCATTAGGATTTTGTTAGTAACAGCCCGGAGTTTGGACATGATAACAAAATATTTGCTGGAGCCACAAATCCCAACAATTAGCTAGCATAAGGGCAGAATCAAGACAGCTATGAATTTACTTTTATTATTTATTAATTTTCTTTTACAATACCAGCATGTAGAGTTTTATTAAATCATCAAAACTTGTCTTGAGAAGTATCTGATAGAAAAAGTTTTGTAATAAAGCGCCAAGCACTGCGAAAGAAATATTAAATAATGTTTTTTGATAATCTGATGGTAAAAGTTCTAATATTAGATAACCAGCTGAACAAACACGCAGAATCATGAAACGCTTTTGGTCAAACTTGATGCTTACGGTATACGAGGGAATGCTCTACGTCTAATAGAGTCGTATCTAAGTAGACGTGTTCAATATACAGAAATCTCTTAAATATGCGTCAAATCAAAACGTGAGCTTAAATATCTATCTGGTCCTAGGGAAATTAAATATGGCATTCCGCAGGGTAGCGTTCTAGGGCCATTATTATTCTTACTAGTGACTTCGAGCGCATGCAAGAGGCCTGTGAGTTGGTGGACCTGGTGAAGTGCAATGCAGAGATGTGTGAGTCACTGACAAACAATCTCACCTGTAATTGTACTCCCATTCCGCCACCTATCATGTCACAGAATGTTGTTCCTACAGCTTTGCCCATTTTAACTCATACTTTAGAAACTGTAAGCCCCACTCAAAGTAATATCTTGGTCTATTCAGATAGATTAGGAGCAGGTTTTGAATCATTATTAAATAATCGCTCTAAACATACTACAGTTAACTATTGTTACCATAACCTGCATTTTAATGAGCTTGTTCATAAAATAAAACACACACAAATGAATGAACATACTACTGTAGTTCTTTTAATTGGAAACATTCTGAGTCTAACTAAATGGGACATAGTTAATGGTGTTGACACCCTACTTAAATTAAAATTAGGTAAATTAATATTATGTGCATTACCTTATTCTGATCATTTGCATGTTGATGAAAACAATTACATTTATAGTTTAAACAACCTAATGCATATTTTGACATGTCGTCATAGTGACCGTTTATTGTATTTTGATACTAACAATTTTGTTAGAGATTTTGTTTTAATTCGGGAACATATGCTTCTTCCCAAGAAGAGTAAACATGTATTGGCTACTCTGTTAGCTTACAATATACACGCAGTTATTGATAATATAACTGAGACTAGGTTAAGTGACGAAACAGTATTATCTAGTATTTCTAATAATCCTGTAATAGATTCTTTAAACTTTTAGACTCGACAAAAGAGAAGCATAATAAGAATATTTTACTATATCACCAAAATATAAATCGCTTCTCTGGCAAAATCCTAGACGTGGAATTGTTAATAGATAAATATCATATGGATATCTTATGTTTTTGTGAAACTTGGTTAAAACCGGATAGAATGTTGTTTAATGTAAATAATTTTTCAGTTGCCAGTGCGTACAACAGGTCCTCAATAGGGGGTGGTACCTTGATATTATGTAATAGTTGTTTCAAACATAAGGAAAGAGGTTGAAGGCTATACTTTCTTAAGTGTTTATAGACCACCAGCGTCAAACTTGTCGTTATTTTTAGTAATTATGGAAGAAATACTAAGCAAACTTTTTAAAGATAATAAATTCATTTTTGTTTGTGGTGACCTAAATATTGATCTATTAGTTAATTCACCAGATAAATGTAAGCTTCTATCATTGTGTAAATCATTCAATTTAAAATGTATATTTAATGAAGCGACTAGAATAACAGCAACCTCGGCTTCATGCATAGATAATGTATTTACTAATTGTAACATAAAAGACTCGTCCTTAATTAGTGGCGTCAGGTCAGACCATATTGGTCAACTTGTATCATTTGACTTAGGAAAAAAGTTACATACTGATAAAATCATTGAATTGAGACCTCTCACTAAAAATAAATTGAAAATGTTTAATAATAATGTCCTTAGCAATCTTTCAACAGCTAGTTTTGATTCGCAAGACCCCAATTTAAACTATGGTACATTGTTTTCTACAGTATACCAAGAGTTTAATAAAGCGTGTCCTGTAAAAAAAGTTACCATCAATTCTAAACCAAAATTTAATGAATGGGCCACTGCTGGCATTAGAAAACGCAGAGATATTTTATATAACTTGTCCTACAAAAAATCATTGACATCTCATCAAGCCCTTCATAATTATGTAAGAAACTAATCTAAGATATTCATAAGAGTCTGTGCTCAAGCTAAATCTAAATTAATTAGTAACAAAATTAGTATTTCTAATAATAAAATAAAAGCTGTGTGGCAGGTAATTAACAAAGAAACTGGAAACACAAAACAGCGAGATCAGAATGAATTGTCTTTAAGAATTCATAATGAAACCATTTCAGATAAGTTAAAAGTTGCTGAGACACTAGAAAATTTCTTTACCAACATCCCAATAGACCTAACAAAATCTCTTTCCTCATCATCTTTATTAGCTGAATCACTTCTCAAAGAAAACTTCTCTAAGGACATTCCAAGTTTTGAATTCAAGCCTATTTCTATTGTTACAATTAAAAAACCATTCAAAAGTCTTGTGACTCATTGGACAGGGAAGTTGTTAACATAAAGAACACTGAAGACTTATGGGGGATTTTCGTTAAGCTTCTTGGAGATATTATTGACACAATAGCCCCTGTTCTAACAGACATATTTAATCAATGTTTAGACAGCGGTATGTTTCCTAATTTAATGAAACATAGTAAAGTAGTACCAATTTTCAAATCGGGAAGTAAGAGTGATCCCTCTAATTATAGACCTATATCTGTGCTACCAGCATTGAGTAAAATATATGAAAAAATCATGCTAGACCAGATGTTGTTGAATTTTACATAGTAATCAGTTTGGTTTCACGAAAGGTAGGTCGACGACTGACGCCTGAAAACTCATCAATCACATTTTGGAATCCTGGGAGAAATTCCAGGATGCCATTGGCATTTTTTGTGACCTCTCAAAGGCGTTTGACTGCGTTGACCACAATACACTGATCTGTAAATTACACCACTACGGAATTCGTGGACAAGCTGCTGATCTTGTTCTTTCTTATCTATCAAACAGGCAGCAAAAAGTAAACGTAGCAAAAAGTAAAAGTAAACGCCACAATTGTGGGGGCACGCCACAATTGTGGCGATAAGTCCCCTCTTTGAGGAGTGGCTAGAGAGGCGCCACGGCGTCCTCACCTTCCGCCTGACGCAGGTCCTCACCGGACATGGTAATTCGGGAGGTTCCTGTTCAGGATAAAGCAGAAGGAAACGCCCGGGTGTCACCACTGTGTGGATCGCCCGGAGGACACGGTGGAGCATACGGTGGAGGTCTGCCCAGCTTGGGCGGAGCACCGCCGTGTCCTCACGGAGGTGATCGGCGGCGGCGATCTCTCGCGTCCGGCCCTGGTTCAGGCCATGGTTCGAAGCGAGAGTGCATGGGAGGCCATCACCTCCTTCTGCGAAGCAGTAATGCTTGCGAAAGAGGAGGCGGAACGCGTGAGGGAGAGGCAAGGTTCGCGCCCTCGCGCCCCTAGTCGCCGCAGGAGACGCCCCGGGCGTCGGGAGTCGCAAGCCGATTTCCGGCCACCGTAGGTGCGGGCCTGCGGACGGTGAGCGATGGGTAGCTCACCATCCGATAAGGACCAGGCCCGGGTCGACGGCGCGTCGTATTCCACGCGCGCCTCAAAGAGTTGTCAGTACCAACTGACGGGGTCCGATAGGGCCAATGCCTGCCAGGGTTGCGAGTTTGTCCGAAAGGGATATCGTGGCCCTGGCACACAGGCAAATGAAGGAATACGGGTGGGTTTTAGTCAGTAAAAGTCTGACACGCCCTCCCGCTCAGCCCAGAGCGGGAGAAGTTATTTGATAATTTCCCAACCAAAAAAAAAAAAAAACGGGGTGACGTCATCGGGATCTCTAGTAAGAATGGGCGTGCCTCAAGGTTCAATTCTTGGCCCTTTCTTATTTCTAGTTTATATAAATGATCTTCCTTACATGATGGCTAACTTATCGGATATAATTCTATTCGCTGATGACACTTCTCTTATTTTTAAAATAGATAGAAAAGATACGGATGTCTTACACGTCAACGATAGTCTGGCTGTTCTTTCGAAATGGTTCGCAGCTAATAATCTCTTACTTAATGCGAACAAAACAAAATGTCTTAAATTCTCATTACCAAATGTACCCCAAGTAGGTCTTAATTTAAAACTTGATGGTAAGAAGCTAGATGCTATTACGGAAACTGTATTTCTAGAATTACTCTAGATTCCAAATTGCAGTGGGGTCCCACATTAGAGCTCTTTCAGGTAGATTAAGTTCAGCTGCATATGCAGTAAGAAAAATAAGGCAGTTGACAGATATAGCCACAGCTAGGTTTGTGTACTTTGCTTACTTCTACTGTATTATGTCTTATAGCGTTCTGCTGTGGGGATCGCAGCCGACATAGATTCAATTTTCATTTTACAAAAGAGGGCAATCCGCGCGATCTATGGAATGGGTCCTCGTGAGTCCCTTCGAAACAAATTCAAAGAAATTGATGTACTAACTCTGCCTTCTCTTTATATCTTAGAAAGTATTTTATATGTTCGCAAAAACTTAGGACTTTTCAAAATAAGAAGTGATTTCCATAATATAAATACACGTAGTAAACATGAAATTGTGTTACCCAAATTTAGATTAACTAAAACAAGCAAGTCATTTCTTGTAAACAGTATCAGCTTTTATAACAAGTTGCCACAATCGGTTACAGAACTTAGTAATGGAAAATTCAAAACGCACAGTAAACGTGCCCTTATCAAAAAAGCATATTATAAGATTAAGGACTACGTTGAAGACAAGGAAGTTTGGCATTAATTCCTTCTGTACATGTGGCCTCCTTGGTACCTCATTAATGGCAAAACTATGTAAATGTCTATTAACAGCTCCCAAATTACGAAGTTATTTTTTAATTAATTTTTTTTTTTTTTTACAAACTTCACTGACATAATGTTTTTCTTATTTGACATTATTATACCTACAATTTAAATTTCAACAAGGTTCTAACTTTTATTATTTTAATCATATTTTATATTGTTTTTTTTTGTCAATGTAAGGACGTTGTAGGCTTATTAGACTGTAGATCTTTAAACCATTTTCTATTTTGTTAAGTTCCTGGTACTTTTGATCCTCTCTACAATCTAACCAAATACTAACTTTTCCTAGTATATGAATTCTCGAAGTAGCTATATTCGTCAAAACTAACAAGCATCTATTTCCGGCATTAAATGATACGAGGATGCGAACTACTGCCTTGAGATCAAAATATCAGAGTCTATTGTGTACTGGTAGATACAACACTGCTTTGCTTAAAAAAAAACATTATTGGTATGGCGCCTATTATATTTAACAAATTGCCAAATTGTATTAAGGATCAGCCCTTAAAACAATTCAAGAAACTCCTTTCGTCGTTGCTAACAGAGAAATGTTAATACTCCGTTACCGATTTTATGAATAATGAATTGTAATATTTGCTTCACCTTAGCTCATATTTATTATGTACTTAAATAATTTTAGACTTATTTTACTTACTTATTACTTAAATTTACTAGGTATACTGTAAGTATACCTAGTACCTAGTTTCTAAAATATCTGTAAGATAACAAATTTGTGTATGCCAAACAGGCACAATGTACTGGGAATAAATCTAAAACTAACACCACACAACACACCTGCATTCTATACAAATAAAGAAATTATTTATTTATTATTTAAACACGAGAAATATTTTCCAAACAACTTACTTTTCCAAAAGTTATCATTTTGTTTACATGCAATATGTAGACCTCCCCAGACCTCCAACCACTAAGTCCCTCATATGACCGAAGCCTTTTACAAAGGATGCTGAAATCCTAAAATGTATGTTATTTTCTGTTTATTAAATAAGAATGTCACAGAAACTCGTTACAATGAAACAGCATGTTCAATTTATTTTAATCTCTCATCGACTTTGTTGCAGTCACGCCATTACTGTTCACTCATTAATAAATTCCGTTAGAGAACAAAACCAACGTTGTCTTTTGCTTTTTATTTTTTCATTGACAATAAAAACGGGTCGGTTTAGTTTATCAATAGAATGTGATGAAATAAGCAATACTTGCTTACCTACAAAATGAAATAGAAATCAGTATTGATTTGACTTACTACGATTTAGCCTGTCCCTTGCTGTCCTCTCCCAGAGACGCCGCAGGCTGAGGTCCGTACCCCACAAGGGGTGCCCTTAGCGTTTAGTCGCTTAGTTTGTAAGTTTTATGCCCTGGCTGGAGGCCTTAATTTAATGAGGCACGCGCAGAAAAGTCTAGTTCACTACCTGCAAGATGACAAACACAAAAAAAAAACTATTGATTTTAGAATTCCAGGCTATTCCGGGCGTCCACAATTATTTTGATAGCAATGCAAAGCACGCAAGCAGTTAAATGAAAAGTTACAAAAGTCTTAGCCGACGTAATTGCTGTCCCGAACAACAAAGCAACAATGTAAATAGTCTGTATTCTTTCCGAAACGTTAAGTTAGGGAAATTCTAATTCATTCAAGATTCATGACATGTTCGGTTACTCGTATGTTTCTCTATAGCTTTAGCTCCCTTTTTTGCGGTCAAGCGCGTGTTTCATTTTCGGCTAAAGTGTACAAGTTTCGGGTAGTCGTAAAATATGGAAGCTGACTTAAGGATGATGAGATTTCGCGCTCGGGTTTAGTTTCAGATTTTGTGTATTCTAGTTGCTAATTGTTTAAGGTCAGGATATAATATTTGTATATTTTGAATCTATTGAAATGGAATTTACTCCAATCGTAATGATATTTAACAAAATAAATAGGTACGTTACTGTATACTAACGTACGTATTTGTTTGTAAAATATTTTGCATTGTATCCGATTAACCTATATATGCTATGAAAATAATTTAATTCACCAATCTATACCGGTGGCGCTGGCTTTTCGGTTCACGATGCGCTGCCGTGGATATCGATCTGCAATAAGGATTATGGAAGCCAAGGGTAATTAGTTTCTTCATTGACAAGGATTGGGCAAAGCCATGTCGTCCAGCTAATTAATCTGTCACTTGATCGATTTGATTGGGTTAGGTAACGATTCTGTCCTGTCTGTGTGGTGCCGGACGTAAAGAATAGCTCCCCCCTATTTCTTCCCATGGGTGTCGTAAAAGGCAACTAAGGGACTTACTAGGGAATGGGCAGCAGCGTTCTCTATGCATTTTAACATAAACTTATAGGGTTTTTATCCCGGTAGTACATTCTCGTGGGATATTTACTTTTATTTTTTTTGAAGCTGCGGGCAAAAGCTAGTAGTTTATTATACACACGTATCATAATTATATAAGATCAAACAGAGAGCTACATCTATTTCTAAGATTAAAATGATTAATTTAGGTAATATCCTGCTCGCAAAACTTTGCAAACGGAAATATGCGCGTAGCGGTGTTGCTACGACGTAGCTCGCACTGTATTGCGGCGTAGCTGATATGCTACTGAAGTGGGTACGTACGGGAGATGAGTAAAAGCCGGTATGTCCACTAGCTTAGTATATTGATCCAAGTCCACACACACGTACACATATACAGTCAGAAGAACAGAAGGTGAAAGTTTACACAAGGAGAAGCACAATAAGAATAACGTAAGCACAAGCAGAAGGCAGATAGGCAGAGTACATATATTAGCGATTATAACAAGCGCGCGCGAGTGCATAGGCAGTGAAAGCTGAAGCGTGCGGATAGCCCGGCGGTACCCAACGGACTGGCGAGCCGGTGAGGCGCGAGGAAGCGGGAGGGGTCCCGCTCGCTCGCTGCGCGGCCGCCGCTGCTACCGGTTGATGACTCACGCGCTTGTTATTCACATATTATCTACTAATAACAAGATCATACGTCCGTGACAAGTTATACAAGTTATTATTTATTTACAGCGTTCATCCTGCTCATAACTGACAGCGACGCTACACCACCCCCCCCTTGAGACCGTCAAGGGCGATAGTAATCAGGGAAACGCACGCTACGGCCTGACCGTGTTCTTTTGATATTGTCGTCTTCGGTCGTCGGCGTTGGATTGATGACTGGTGTATCATGTGTAGTCTGTATCTGTCTATGTTTGTTATGGTGTGCCGTGTTGTGTGTTATTGTGGTGTGTGAGTCTTGCAGTATGTAGGCCGGTTTCACTCGGTCTACCGATACTGAGACTGCTTTACCTTTAAGGAGGAGTTTGAATACTTTGTCACCCCTCTCTAGTACTTTATGGCGTTGCGGTGGCCAGGTCCTTAAATATAAATATGGCTCGGCTACTAGAATGCCGTGATGCTGGTGACGGTTGAATGTGTCTGGCAAACATGCGTAATCTTGATACGTAGTCGGCCATATCCGTATTGCTAACCGCTTCTGGTTCGAAGAAATCTCCTGGCAGGCGCAATGTTTCACCGTAAACCAGTTCTGCTGGTGTTGCCTGGACATCTTCTTTGTATGCGCTACGGATACCTAAAAGAACCAGTGGTAGTGATTCTACCCAGTTTTGATTCCCGTGGCAGGTAATAGCTGTTTTGAGCTGTCTGTGTAACCGCTCAACCATACCATTACAGGCAGGGTGGTAAGCAGTGGTCTTTTTGTGCTCGAATCCAGCTATCTCCGACAGGTGCTTGAACAGAGCCGACTCAAATTGTCTGCCACGATCTGTGACTATTTTTGTGGGACAGCCAAAACGTGCGATCCAGCCGTATAGAAGGGCGTTAGCAACGGTTTCAGCTGTGATATCTTTGATTGGTATTGCCTCAGGCCATCGCGTGAAGCGATCTACAGCGGTGAGACAATACCGAAATCCATGAGAGATTGGCAGTGGCCCGATCATATCTATGTGGATGTGCATAAAACGTGATCGTGGCAGTTTGAAGTTGCCAAGGGTTGCTGAGACATGGCGAGTTATCTTTGCACGTTGGCATGCCAAGCAGTTTCGCGTCCATTCCCTGCAGTCTTTCTTCACTTCGGGCCACACGTATCGCTCTGCTACCAGTTTGGCAGTGGCGTTGGCTCCTGGGTGGCTCAAGGAGTGTAGGGTGTCGAAGACTTGGCGGCGAAGTTCCTTCGTGACATATGGCCTTGGTGTCTTGCTACTCTCATCGCAGTACAGTTCAGACAGTGTTCCCGGCAGTGTAACCTTTTTCAGGCGCAGTGACGTTTCGCCGTCGAGCAGCTGTTTGAGCTCTAAATCGGAACTCTGGGACTTGGCTAGCATACTCAAGTTGATAGGCTGGGCGATTGCCTCTACTCGTGAGAGGGTATCGGCGACAACGTTATCCTTGCCCGCAATGTGCCTGATGTCTGTGGTAAACTGCGAGATAAAATCCAGGTGTCTAAACTGTCTTGGTGAGCAATTCTCCTTTCGCGTATGGAACGCGTAACAGATGGGTTTATGATCCGTGTAGATCACAAACTCTCTGGCCTCGACCATATGACGGAAGTACTTAATCGCTTCATATATCGCGAGCAGTTCACGGTCATAAGGTGAGTACTTTCGCTGAGTTGTGCTTAGCTTGCGAGAAAAGAAAGCTAAGGGTTGCCATTCCTCATCCTTTAACTGTTGAAGGACTGCACCCATGGCCGTATCGGAGGCGTCTGTGACTAAAGCTAGCTTTGCTCCACAGTCAGGATGCGCTAGCATTGCTGCTTGGCAGAGACCTGTTTTGCAAGCTGTAAACGCATCGTCCTCCTTTGGTGTGAAATTGACGGGATGCGAGCCTTTTACCGAGCCTTCTAGAAGCTTGTTCAGTGGTGCCTGGTGTTGAGCCGCCTCTGGGATGAACCGCCTGTAAAAATTGACCATCCCTAAAAACCTTCTCAGTTCTCGAACTGTTTTTGGCGTTGGGAAGCTGTTGATTGCTTCAACCTTTTCTGGCAATGGTTTTGTGCCGCTCGCTGTAATTGAGTAGCCTAAAAATGTTACCTGAGTGACTCCAAATACGCACTTTGATGTGTTTATCACCATCCCATATTCTTGCAATCTGGAGAACAGCTGCCGTAGGTGGTCTTCGTGTTCTTTTTGGTCTTTTGAGTAGACCAAAAAGTCATCTAAATACCCAAAACAGAAATCCAGGCCTCGCAGCATTTCGTCGACAAAACGTTGAAAAGTTTGCCCTGCGTTGCGAAGTCCGAACGTCATATAAGGAAACTCATATAGCCCGAACGGTGTGGTGATCGCTGTCTTCGGTATATCCTCGAGATTGACTCGTATCTGGTTATATGCTTTGACCAGGTCTATCGTCGAGAATACTTGACATCCAGAGAGGTTGTGAGCGAAATCATGGATGTGGCGAATTGGGTAGCTATCGGGTATTGTTCGTGCGTTTAGCATCCTAAAATCACCACACGGGCGCCATCCATTATCCTTCTTAGGTGCCAGGTGCAAGGGTGAAGCCCAAGGTGAGTCGGAGGGTCTGGCTGTGCCATTCGAAAGCATAGATTCAAACTCCTCCTTAGCAATTTTTAATTTATCTGGAGCCAATCGACGTGGTGTGCACGATACGGGTGGTCCAGCTGTAGTGCGTATATAGTGTGAGGTGTTGTGTGTAGGTGTACGTTGTATACCCGACGGCCGGGTTATGTCTGGAAACTCCCGGAGTATGTCGTGATATGTAGTGTCACCAATTCTTACCTTAACCGAAGAAACAATATCAGAAGGACGAGCAGGCAAAGCAGGGGTCGCAAGCGTAGTGTTAGCGTCGATGAGGCGCTGCATTCTGACATCTACAATTAAGTTGTAATGGGATAAAAAATCTACCCCTATTATTGGTTTTGTCACGTCCGCCACTATAAATCGCCAAGCGAAGTCACGGCGCAAACTTATATTTAATTTTAAATACGCGTAACCGTAGGTATTTATCGCACTACCGTTAGCCGCACATAGTTCGTAGTCAGTTTTATTACGGCGCTCTTTCACTGCTGACCTTGGGTAAACACAGACGTCACTACCGGTGTCGACGAGGAACTGCATCTTGGTGTTCTGGTCCGTAACAAATAAGCGACCAATGCTACGACAGTCGCCGGTCGCCATTACCGACTGCCTGTTGCTTTTCCCGCCTGGTCGCAGGGCTTTATGCACTTCGTTGCTTTATCGCCGAACTTATAATGGTACCAGCAGTTTGGGAATTTTCTAAAATTTGAATTTGACCTTCTAGAAGTTGTTCATCCCCGACTTTCGCTTCTGCTGGACCTTTGCCTCGACCGAGATAACCTGTCGACCTGCGACGTGAGGGCTTGAACTTGTCGTGTGAGTTCGGCGATTTGACCGCTCATCTGGTCCACGCTGCTCCCCGGTGTCGCCATCTGACTTGTTGTCGCTGCTACTTGCGGGGTTGCTGGCACTACATCCTGGATGCGGTCAGCCAGTTCGGCCACTTCCTCTAGGCTCGCTTTAGCTTGCGAGGCTATAATAGTCTGCGTACTGCTCGGCAGACGGCTGGTCCAGATCGTCCGTAAAAACTCTTCTGGTACGCTCGGTCCCGCCAGGTGGCGCAGGTGTCGCAAGAACTGCGAGGGCTTTCGGTCGCCTAGTTCCTCATGAGTTAGGAGCTGCTGTACCTTCTTCTCTCTCGACGCAGATAGCCTCTTCACCAATTCGCTTTTCAGCCGTTCGTACTTATTCGGCGCTGCTGGTGCCGTGATAATATCCTCTACTTCGGACGCGTATATGGGGTCCAGGCTTCCAATAGCATGGTGGAATTTTGTGGCATCGGCCGTGATGTTCGCGAGCACGAACTGGCTCTCTAGCTGGGCAAACCACAACGCCGGTTTTTCGGGGTAGAATGGGGGTACCCGCACACCGACTCGATATACATCGTAGCTCTGGGCGTCCTTGCTTTGACCTTTCGCATCGCTTCCTTGTGGCTGACTCATGGTGTTCTTCCGGGGTCACCAATGAAGTGGGTACGTACGGGAGATGAGTAAAAGCCGGTATGTCCACTAGCTTAGTATATTGATCCAAGTCCACACACACGTACACATATACAGTCAGAAGAACAGAAGGTGAAAGTTTACACAAGGAGAAGCACAATAAGAATAACGTAAGCACAAGCAGAAGGCAGATAGGCAGAGTACATATATTAGCGATTATAACAAGCGCGCGCGAGTGCATAGGCAGTGAAAGCTGAAGCGTGCGGATAGCCCGGCGGTACCCAACGGACTGGCGAGCCGGTGAGGCGCGAGGAAGCGGGAGGGGTCCCGCTCGCTCGCTGCGCGGCCGCCGCTGCTACCGGTTGATGACTCACGCGCTTGTTATTCACATATTATCTACTAATAACAAGATCATACGTCCGTGACAAGTTATACAAGTTATTATTTATTTACAGCGTTCATCCTGCTCATAACTGACAGCGACGCTACACTACGCTCAATAGTACAATTTCATATTCGAAACTAAACCACATTTTGGAGGTGCCTTGTGTCTTCCATCGGCATCGGTTCGAACCAGGCGAGGTTACGGTGAAGAGTAGACTCATTAGTTAGTTAAAAAAAATCTTGATACCTAAATCTTCCAGTATAGTTCATAAAACGACCCTTTAATTAGTTAAATAAGAATCCATTTATGTAAAATAAACGAATGCAGAATTAATTAATACAACATACGAATTAGTAAATCTAATCAAATAACCAAGATCCGGTAAGATTAAATCAATCGAGGACCCCTAAACATTAAATTAATAATTGTACCTTAATTCTAAACTTGGTTAAAATGTCAGGTAGTCTCGTGGGCACCGAAACTGTTGATCAATAAATTACTAAAGTTAAGATTAAGTTTTGACCTTAAATTAGACCTTTGAGCATAAAAATATTCAGGAACAATTAATTATAATTAAAATTCTAATATTACGCGGACGAACAAACATATACAGCGTAATAAAACCTATGATATTTAGCGAGCAACAGCAAATGTGGCATTAGAAATAGGTAAGAAGAATAGCTCGTGTCGCGTTGGTTCTGTCCACAGTTTCACATGAAATGGATGATTCGCATCGTAATAACCGCTCATTGAGGAAATTCAATGTTGTGTTTTTATTTAATTAACAGGATTTTTCGATTTATCAACTCAAACTACAGCAACAATTTTCTACTAAAAAGTATTAAATGCAGTTTTGGCCCAACCTTTTTACATTATAAATACTGGCCGCTTGCTCTCAAAAAATACTAAGATGCCAATAAGTTTTGTTTTTTTTTACTGTTTTCTTTATTATTAAACAGCAATGCACATTTTTTATGAATATTGACTAGGATGTTATTTAAATATTTGATTGGAACCTTTTAAAATTTAAAATTATGAAGATGTTAGGCAGAAAAATATACCATAACGTTCAGTACAACGGATCATTGAAAAAAAAAATACTATAACAGCCTTCCTCTGCTATATTATGAACTGCAGCACAAATCTGTTTGCGGTTCCATGTCCCGTGTGTACGAGTATAATGAGCCGATTCAATCCAACCGTCACAACGATTACACAATGATTTCTCTGTTCAATCATATAATGTTGGAATTAAATCTGAAAGGCGAATAAATTAAACTGATAATAAACATGTTCGTAGCGTAGGACTGTCACACTGGGGACCGAATGGCATACAATATGATCGTTGATTATTTCATTAAAGCATTACACCGCTGCCGCGGTTTTCACGTAAATAATACTTAACCAGTTGACGAATTGTATTGATTAAAGCTTCTAGTGAAAACTCGACGAGTGCAACTATATAAAATGTTGAAAAAATTAAAAGAATCTCATTGAAACATTATTACGCTATTTTATTTTAATAACCAATGGGAGCCTTCATTCTCTTTAATATGAATTATAATATTAATGATAACTAATTTACAGAGTAGCTTCATAAAGACCACTTTGTCTTTATGAAGCTATTCTGTAAATTAGCTTTATAAAAATTCAAAGGGGACTTTAGTACTCCGAAAGTCTGACCACCATGCTGGTAACTGGGTTGTGGAGTTCAGATAGGCAGTCACTCCATGTAAAATACTGGTAACCAGCTGCATCCGGTTAGACTGGAAGCCGACTTCAATGTAGTTGGGAAAACGCAGGCAGATTGAAATAAGGTTTTTCAATCTGCCTGCCTAGGCAATAACTAACCTCATAAGTACTAAACAATTTAATACTTATGAGGTTATTTAATGTATAAGGTGTTTCAAAATTAACCCAGCAAACTGTAAGAGGTGCTTTAGAATATCGAACTGAATAGATTTTAATATGGGACCAACTTTGAAAACGCGAAAACAAAATCAGCTGTACCATACATTACATAAGTTTAATAGGTACCTACTGTTCTAAACTTATGGGATAGCTGTTTTTTTTTCACGGTTTTAAAGTTGGTCCCATAGTAAAAGTTATTCAGTTCGATGTTCTAAAGCACCTCTTACAGTTTGCTGGGTTAATTTTGAAACACCTTATACATTAAATAACCTCATAAGTATTAAATTGTTTTTAAATCATGAATGCACTAAAAAAATGTTAGGGAACTGTTGATGTGTCTTACAAGTATTGGCTGGGCTTGTTAGTCTGTCCATCGCAGGCCTGGGGTTTATTCTAGTAAGCCGCCATCTTTTAAGCGGGTTTTTTTTTAAAGTCGTGTCGTGAAACAGTAGTTTGACTGTTGGTTGGTTTGTCGGTCCTCGTAAGGTCTAATGACCTAATTTTAATGACAAAATAAGGGGGCAGGGGTATAGTTGGGCCTTACGAGGATAGAGCTCAATAACTCCCGGTTTTTGAAAACTTGATTAATTCAACTAACACGCTGTCATATCCTAATTAATATTATAAATGCGAAAGTGAGTTTGTTTATTCATGTGTTTGTTACGCTTTTATGCTAAAACGACTGAACGGATTTGGATGATATCGTCACATGGGTAGACCATGACCTGGTTTAGGACATAGAATACTATTTATCCGAGTGAAAACGAGAGGCGCAGCTGGTAGAGAAATAATGACAATTATTTCAGTCAACTAACTAGCAGTTAACATAAGATAAACGAACTTATGACTAATTTATTTATTACAATGACAAAAATTTAAAGGGAGTTTGCTTAGATGACTTGGTCATGTTGAGAGGATGAAGGAAAGGCGACTAACAAAAGGATTTACTAGGCAGATGTGAGTGGAAACGCCGGGAGGGGACACCCTAGGAGGATATAATAGTGACCTAATTGGTGATGTTCTTCAGAGAGGTCAGGTGCATAGTACTCGCAACCGGCGTTCGTGTATGACCAGACGTATGAACGGAAACGAAGCAAAAGGAGTATGTAAGGAGCGTAGCAAGTGGCGTTCTACAGTTTCTGCCTACCTCCATGGGAAGAAGGCGTGAGTTTATGTATGAATTAATTAAGTGAGGAGCAAAAAAATAAAAATGAAAACCAGTTTTTCTTGAAACAAAGTTACATGAGCAATTAATAAAGTGAATGTCTACAAGTGCTGATTGAAAAAATAGCAAACAGCTCTTTAGCGTTTTATGATTTTAACCTGAAGATCTTGTGAATTGTTTGACTTTGTCTCTTCCTTTTTCTTATTCAAACTTTTAATATTCTTAGAAAGTTTTTTCTAGTCAACCAAGTGGAATAGTAATTCTTGCTATCTACATTTTTGGGTGTAGAAGCATGTCGTGAAAGTTTAATCGACTTTAACCCTTTAAAGTTCTTATTGCACAATATTTTGATAAGTCGCTAATTTTCACATAAAAAAATGACGTAATATAGTTATTGTTTCAGGTCCAAGTCGGCGTTTAATAATAGAATATTAAGAGTAGGATCAGGATGGAGTTCAACAATGCTTCAAATTACGTTATTATTCCGGAACGAATTATGTTAATCAAGAAGCACTTAAATGTCAGTGGTAAGTACTGTTCCTTTGAAAGTTTAGTAACGAGAACTTTATCAATTGCGACCCCGAGCCGCTTCTGTTTAAGTGACTTTGTGTTTGAGTTTCTACTGCAGTGTAATTAACGATGGAGCACAACAAACACAGATCTCATCATCGCTGATCATCAGCTTGGTTAATAATTAGGAAATCATTTTGATGAGAAGTTTTATGCAACTCTCGACTCTTTGTTTGTAGAACTTACCTTACCCATGAGCCTTATCAATAAGCTTAGTAGAGTTATCTGCTTACACTAGTAATATTTACTCATAGATGAATTTCTAGCCACTGGGAAAACAAAACGTAAAATGATTCAATTTCAATTTGCCATTTAAAACGAGAAGGACTTACCTACTTTTACGGTAAACTAAGTTTTTTAGGACTTGTTCATATTCACAAATCCGGCAATTTATTTCTGTAAAATATAGATAGCATCTAGGTTTCAAATAATTATACGCCTCTGCACTATGAAAAAAAAACCTTTAAATATAACTGTAATTCAAAAATCTGAGCTCTATGTAGGGGTAAAAAATAGTTCCGTAGCCGGCTGGCATGGGAGTAGGTTTGTGCATAGCAAAACAGTTGAGAGCGCTCGATTGATTGACCCCTCAAATATTTATAAACACGGGGTTCAAAAGGCTAGCAGTTTTTATAAGTGACTTTAGATCATTCCTTCACAGGAATTAATAATAATAATAATATAATGCATTAAATCTATCCTAATACACATATATAAAAAGCTGCCATAATAAACACTTGCCGCATAGTAAGATTTTTTTTTACAACTAGACTTGGATAATAGTTTCAATGCAGTACAGAGTAATTTACCTTCTCAGAATAATAACTAGAATATCACTATGGTTCACACCCGTGAGATTCTGAAAATACCAGGTAATAACATGAGATAATTAAATTTAAAAACCAAAATAATAATAATAATTAAGGCCCATAGACAAAACACACAAAATAATAAACTAATACCTAACAAAAACATCCCAACTAAATCTAGTTACACGCGAATTAAACTCAGCAACATTGTGACGTGGCAAAACGTCTTACTTACGAAATATCTCAACATCAAATCTAGTCCAGAATTGGCTATGATTTGATGTTAATTGCTTACAGTCTCGAATTTATTAAATTAGCTGCGATCGAGCGCCAATAAGCATACCGTAATCGAAACGGAGGTATTAATTATTCATGTCGTTTACTGGCAACACTGTAAGGTTTCCTACTGACGAATGACGTTTGAGTAATCACATTCCATGTGGGAATTATTTTCAGATTATGTAGGTATAGCTACCAATTATTCTGCTGTTTTCATTATTGCCCCGTTTTATTATCATCTCTTCTTAATTTTTGTAATTATTTCGAAAAAAAAAAATATTCTGCGATAAATGTAGTCAATCAGAGAACAATCAAAAGAGACTGGAAAATACTGCAGGAAAACAATGAAACAATATTGTGCAAACTGCTCTTAAGTGGAATATTATTTGAAAACTGCGTTTTACTACTTTTCCAGTTTGTGTTATTATTTTAATATTATTTTGTATTCCAACTACATTCTTTGGCATGTTTCGGAGCTTTCCTTAGAAAATAAATCCTTTGATATCTACTATGTAATAAATATAACGCTGATTTATGTACATTACTCCGAGTCTTTATAATTAAGTGTATCCTCGATTATCCGGAACTCTGCCAACCGAACAGCATAGCCGTGTCGTGTGAGGTCACTGAACTACTCAAGTTGTCCGTGCTTTTTTTTTTTTTTTTTGTGTGGGAAATTATTAAATAACTTCTCCCGCTCTGGGCGGAGCGGGAGGGCGTGTCAGACTTTTACTGACTAAAACCCACCCGTATTCCTTCATTTGCCTCTGTGCCAGGGCCACGATATCCCTTTCGGACAAACTCGCAACCCTGGCAGGCATTGGCCTTAGCGGACCCCGTCAGTTGGTGCTGACAACTCTTTGAGGCGCGCGTGGTATACGACGCGCCGTCGACCCGGGCCTGGTCGTTATCGGATGGCGAGCTACCCATCGCTCTCCGTCCGCAGGCCCACGCCTACGGTGGCTGGAAATCGGCTTGCGACTCCCGACGCCCGGGGCGTCTCCTGCGGCGACTAGAGGCGCGAGGGCGCGAACCTTGCCTCTCCCTCACGCGTTCCGCCTCCTCCTTCGCAAGCATTACTAATTCGCAGAAGGAGATGACGGCCTCCCATGCACTCTCGCTCCGAACCATGGCCTGAACCAGGGCCGGACGCGAGAGATCGCCGCCGCCGATCGCCTCCGTGAGGACACGGCGGTGCTCCGCCCAAGCTGGGTAGACCTCCACCGTATGCTCCACCGTGTCCTCCGGGCGATCCACACAGTGGTGACACCCGGGCGTTTCCTCCCGCTTTATCCTGAACAGGAACCTCCCAAAACAACCATGTCCGGTGAGGACCTGTGTCAGGCGGAAGGTGAGGACGCCGTGGCGCCTCTCTAGCCACTCCTCAAAGAGGGGACTTATCGCCACAATTGTGGCGTGCCCAGCGCTGGGTTGCGACAATCGCACTCTCCATGCCGCCATAAGATCCCGCCGGAGCTCTGTCCGCTGTGCCGTGATTTCTCGCGGTAGCGGAGTTTCTACCCGGCGTTTTGCCTCCTCGCGCCACTCCCAGACGTGCGCGAGGACTTTTGCCTCCAGATCCCATGGCGGTAGTCCGGCAAGGAGGCTCGCTGACTCACGGGAGACCGTGCGGTATCCTCGGATCAGCCTGATGGCCATGACCCTTTGGGACGCGTTCAATCGCTGGGCTGGTCGCAGCCTTATAGAACGCGCCCACACCGGTGCCCCGTAAAGGGCCATGGACCGCACGACCCCCGCGTAGTGCCTCCGGCAGGAGGCGTTTGGACCCCCCCGATTGGGCAGGAGCCGCTTTAAGGCAGCCCCGGCCCGCTCCAGTCTGGGAGCCAAACGTCGAAAATGCTCCACGAAGTTCCACCGGCTGTCGAGGACGAGTCCCAGGTACTTCATCGTCGACTCGACGCCGATGTGAACCCCTCCTGCCATTATCTGGGAACCCGACAGTGGCGCGTTCCGAGGACCATAAAAACACATGGCCTCGGACTTGTGCAAGGCCACCTCGAGTCCCAATTGCCGGATCCTATCGACGATTGTCGCAACCCCACGTGCCGCCAGTTCGGCCGCCGCCTGATGCGACCTCCCCTGCGCCAGAACCAGCGTGTCGTCAGCGTAGCAGACTACGCTGACGCCGCTAGGGAGGTCGGCGCGCAGCACCCAGTCGTAACCAATGACCCACAGATGCGGCCCCAGGACCGATCCCTGTGGGACACCGCACGACATCTCTCGCCGGTTCCACTCTCCGTGGTGACCGAGGTAGATGACGGCCCTGTCCGTCAAATAGGCCTCGACCACTCGACAGAGGTAGGTCCTCAATTATCCGGAACTCTGCCAACCGAACATCATAGCCGTGTCGTGTGATGTCACTGAACTACTCAAGTTGTCCGTGCTGGAGCGCAATTCAGTGGGGAAATTCACGTATTTTTAAGATTGTTCGCGTTCTGATCTCTCTCAATCTGTAAAAAATGTATCTAATTTCCATACATTTTTGTACATTTTTTGACATTGATTGACGCTGACATGAGGTTGCAACGGTTGCAACCTGTTGCAACTAGATTTTGAACGTTTTTAATTACGCGAATAAGCCTTCTGCGGCGAGGATTTAAAGATAACTCGGAATGCGACGCAAACATTACGCGGTATTAAGGGGACGATAACCGACTTTTAATAATTTTATACTGAAGATCACGTCTAAACGAGTAGTGTTAATGATTTGAAAAAAATATATACTAAATTAGAGCATTGTCTCAATAACTTAATAAGGGAATATTTTAGATTATATTTATATTACATAGTGAAATTAATTTGTAAAGTTATAAACTGACAATGGCGCAAAATCTACTAAGCGTATTTTTCTGAAACCTTCACCAATTTAAAAGAAAATTTAATTATTGATCTTTTACTATACGCGTTTTATTAAAATACCTTTTGTTTTGTATATAATACATTAATAATGCGTCAAATTGGGGACAGCGCTCCTTGATGGGCGAGTCCTACCTATTACTGGCTGAACGTACAACGCGTTGCGTGAGCTCAGTACAGAACACGCAAGCTAACCACTCAAGGTCACTGACATATATCTGCGTCTTAAGGACGTTCATACCGCACTGGGCCCGCGTGGTGGATTACAGCCCACTCCATCCACAGAGAGGTGGCCTGTGTCCAAGCAGTGGGAACATTATAGGTTGATTATGAAGGACGTTCATTATATGAACGAGATTACGTGAGGGAGAGACGCAATGGATGCCTAACGTAATATCGTAAGGCGTTGCATGGTAGCGGTAATAGATTATTCCATGTCAGACGATTAACTCGAGTGGAGGTTATTTTTGTTCAATTATTCCACGTTCACACATCACCGACAAAATTATATTAGGAATGAACGGTTCTTCCGTTCCTTTCATTTCAATTTTCGATTATTCTATTAGGCGATCGAAAGAAGTCGAATGCGAAAATCCAACCTCATTGGATCGGTTCAATAATTAATTAGTTTTTCACTTTTGATTGATTTTGTGTTCACCCTGGTAGCACACCTGCGCCGCGAAACCATTACTAATTGTACTGGTTCGTGTCATGTTCCGCTACTCGAATCGGATGCGAGTAGCGGAAAATGACGCGAATCAGTACAATTGAACTACTGCGGTTTCGCTGCTATGGTTTCGCGGCGAAGGTGTGCTATCAGCGTCACACGTATGAAAGGCAAAAATAAACGAAAAGTTAAGCGTTTGATATCGGCTTTAGAGTTCTATAAATAAGTGGCTGCCTAGCTTTTTGGAGGAGGGAGTTTAACCTTGTAGTATCCCACGACATACACACACACATCAAAAGTGTCTAGGGATCAAGCACGTTTTTGCAAGGTACAAAATATCTGGTTTTTAGGGTCCCGTGACTAAAAAAAAAAAACGGAACCCATAAAGGATCACTCGTGTGTATGTGTGTCAGTCTGTCACAACCAATTGGCTCCGAATCAATGATAATGTAATTTAAGCCAAATGCAGCTCTTTGGTAACAAGCTTTTAATATGAAAGTTATTAAAAGATTATGAAAATTCTGTTCTATTCAACCTGAAAACATTTAAAAAGTCAAATTATGAGTATGCATGAACGTATTGTTTAGTTGGAAGGTAGAATAAATAACATAAATCAGAGCTTTACTCCATGAATTTTAGGTAGTTCATTTAATTATGAACAAAATAGCTTAATTTATTAGTTTACAAAGTTATTTAAAGAAGGCTTTAATTAAAGCTTTATTCATAAAATATTATGTAGTTCATTTTGTATTTTCGTAGTCAGAAATATTAAGTTAACAAGTAGGCAAAAACATTAAGACGAAACGGATGTTGATGCAGTTTTCCCTATCCTGTTAAGAATTAATTCCGGAAGGTTTTTATGTATAACACATTAATATTTAACTTACACTATAATTATCCTTATTAATTAACCCTATTTCTTCCCGTGGGTGTCGTAAAAGGCGACTAAGGGACTTACTAGAGAATGCAAAGCAGCGTTCTCTATGCATTTTAATACCATACTGCGATCACCAACCCGCCTGTGTGTGTGCGATTATGGCAAACCTCCCCCGCTTTGGGGCAGGCCCATGTCCAGCATTGGACGTCTTTCAGCTGATATAAAATAGGCGGGTCGCTAGTAAAAAAGTATTTCAATTGAGCTTATCAAGTCCCTGACATACCTAAGTAATTCATCTCTTATCCCCCATCTTATTGCTTTTTCCTACACAAAGACTTCAAGATATATTAGTACGTACTTTTCATATAAGCTATCTTATTCCACATGATTTTGAAAAAGATAGAATAAATTTGGTAACGACCACTACTTACGAATTTTAGGTCGTAGGCTTGAACCCTGACTGGCCCTATAATTTTTGTAAATCATTTCATCAAAATTGCTGTCAAAACAGTGAAGGAAAACATCGTGAGGAAACGATAGACGATATAACAATATAACGATATGTCCTAGACCCAAAAAATATTAAAGACTTGTGAAATTTACCAACCCGCAAGCTAAGGTCGTAGAGAGGCGGCCTGTGTCCCACAGTGGAAAGTTTATAGGCTGATTATGATATATGCTATGCTGATGTTTATCTGGCATCCTCCACATGTTGCTTCACAAACAAGATTTATCGTCTCGACATCGACATAATGTTAGCTATACATGATGTTGTAACCACTAACCGTATTAGTTTTGGCATTGTTTTTCATGTTATGGAGCCATAAAAAAACTATTCTAACGTAAGAACAATAAATTTTAGTAATCTATAATAAGAAAAAAATAATTTGATTTTGAAGATTGGTTTTTCTAGCTAGTCAAAACTACTGAAAAACTTAGCTGAAAGATTCGGAATAAAAGTCAATGAAAAAAGGCAAGTAGCTCTCAAAGATTCTTAAATCTTGTGTGCGAATATAGAGTGTTCGAGATTTTATGCATCTGACAACCTTTTCTAGGGTCAGACATGATGGGGTGATGGAAATTGCGGTCACTTTCTGGTCTATTGGCTGCGATTTATCGCGAATGAAAAAGAATATCTCACTGTGTTGGTAACAAAATCAATACACGTAATATTTTAAGTTAATATCTATAGAACTTACACAAAAAAAATATTTTAAGGGTTGAATAAAAACAATCTTCTACGATACGATTTTCGTACAAAAGTTATTACGAGAAAAATATAAAAGTCACCTGTAATACGTCTTTAAATTGCCTAGACTATGTTTGGTTTCATTTATTGTGAAAAAAAATATTGGCGCATTGTTGAAATAAGAAAAAACCTTGTTGTATTTTCGCCAGCAAAAAATATCAAAGCGATTCATTCGTTATTCATAGTCTGCTCCGGCTTACAAGCTCAGCAGCGATCGATAATCCGGAATACATATATATTGGAATATCAGATAAGCTCTTACAACGTTTTTCTTGATTCGAAAGGATTATTTGCAGTAAATAAACCTTCAATGATTTTTTAGGTCCATAATTATTACGTACCTACTTGGAATTTACTGTTAAACCGACTTCCGAAAAGGAGGAGGTTTATAGTAAGTAAGAATATCATTGTGACACTGTCAGTACATACCATTCGGTACCATATTTTAAGCATTCGTACAAGTTGCTAATACCTAGTTCAGGAAAAGCAAATGTAAATTATCCTGCTACCTAGAGCCCGTAGCCCACACATATATAAGGTTGGCATGGCTTTCCCATGAAACCTCATGTATAATGAGATAAACACTATTACATAAATTTAGAAAATCAGAAGAAAATAATAAAGGATCAGGCGGAAAGCCGTCAGCCCGCGTCTTGATGTAAATTATGGAGATATAATTCTAGAAATAATTATTTTATTAAGTTGAATCCGCAGCTGTAGCCCGTGAAGTTAAAATTTTCTTACGTCTTTTGCTTACATTATTATTATTTATTTATTAACTACGTTTACAAAAATAGATGTAACGTAGATGGGTGACCATCTTTACATACCAAGACCCCCCCGTGCCTCCGTTATTTGTAGATGTTTGACAGTTGTAACGGGTTGTCAGAGGCCCGAAAGTCTGACAAGCATTCTTACCAAGGGGTATCGTGTAACCCAATAACTGTGTTGTGGAGGTCAGATAAGCAGTCGCTCCATGTAAAATACTGGTATTCAGCTGAATTCGGTTAAATTGGAAGCCAACCCCAACATAGTTGGGAAAAGCCTGGGCAGATGATGAGGAATTACGTCTATATTGGTACGGTCGTAATTGCTATCTTGAAGGTTTTATTAATTATGGCCGAGGAGCGCTTGCTTAATTAAGAATATAACGAGTAGAGCAAACCAAAGCAATTATTTTTATCGTAGATATTGTTATTCTGCCACCTAATACGAACCTCATTCTTAGCATGAACCCAGGACTCGATGCAGAATTTTAGTTGACTTGTCTACCATCAACGTAATTATTTTTTTCTTATATTATGATATTTTCTATGACAAACAACACAAAAGCATCCATGTATTTCTGTTATGATTTTTAAAAGCATTTTAATTAATAAAGTTAACCAACAAAGTAAAATTTTACTTTGACGATGGTATTTGAAATAACATAATGGCTCTCTAGTGTAATTGCATTGATTATTTTGTCAAAAACAAAGAAAATAATAATAATTAATACATTCCTAATTGAAAGAATGAACACATTCGTTTTATTTATAAAATAGTAGTAGTTATGTTCAATAGAGGTTATGATTCTTACAAGAGACTGTTTTTTCAGTTTAAAATGCTTGTAATAAAACAACTAGATTGTATAGAATTTAATTATGTTAGGAACTATTTGCCTTCATTATTCACACAAATCTTACAGCTTGACTATGCATTAAAACTTATGAAACTCCATTTGAAGCTTAACTTTCCTTAGCAGGCGTGTAAAACTTAAATACCTGAAACTAAAGCTAAAATGTTGAATTTAATCATAATAATAAGTGTATGAAGCTAATAGGTGAGTGCTCACTATTGAATCAACCACAAAGTTCTAATTACGTATTGCGGCTCATTTGGCGGTAACTCTGATTGCTGGATCAAATTTTAATTGATTAGTTAACTGAGAACGTCATGTCGATATTAATGTAATTTGGGAGCAGTTAATAGACGTTTACATAGTTATGCCGTTAATACCGGTACCTACTAGGTATTAGGTGAGGTACCAGGGAAGCCACATGTGCAGAAGGAATTATTGCCAAACTTCTTTGTCTTCAACGTAGTCTTTAATCTTATAATATGTTTTTTTTGACAAGAACACGTTTGATGTGGGTTTTGAATTGTCCGATAATATTGGTATAAATGCAAGTGTTGAGCCACTTCAAACATTTAGGGCAATTCTGATTATATAATCTTGAAACCAGTGAAGACAAACCACATGCCTCCAAACGTCTGGTATAATTTAATGAACCTCATAACCGTGTGCCACGCTTACATCGGCGACACATTGTAGCGGAATTTGCAAGTATCTACAGGCATTACTATGGAATACTAATTACGATTTATTATTGGATTAATTTATATATTGACGTCACAATTCAACTGGTTAGGAATTCAATCTTGAAGCAATTTCCTTTGAGTCGCGTTAAGAATGCTTCTGGACCAGAAATGCTTTATTCGATCGTTGAAATTATATTTCCCTGCTAACCCTTATTTATCATTATAAGTTCTTTGATCAGATTTGGACTCCTACACAAAACCTGTCATATCTCACACACATCAACTGCCCTCCCCCCAGCGGACTTCCATGTTATAAAAAAATTCAGAGGCAAACCATCATTAACCTCAGCTAAATCATTACGCGTCATAACCACTAGCTAGCTGCTCCGCACTTCTTTCTCGTTATCGATAAAGAATAGACGAACTTTATGTTTGATAAAAAAACCTGGATAGTTGCCAAAATAAGTCAAGGCGAAGAGTGCGAAGTATTAGTCGATTTATAGAGAATGAAGTATTAATGCGTAAATTGAAGCTCGAAGTGCCTATAGACGATTGTGAGAGTAACTGCAAGTGAAAAATATTTATTATGCTTCTTTATTCAAACTAAATATTCAGCAGGTTTGAAGGTTTCCCTGTCGTCTTTAGAATTGGAACTGAATCTGAAGACATTTTGGTTATAAAGTTTTATAAGCTACTTACGTGCTACTACTAAAAAACATGACTGTAATATAATTTTATTGTAACATCTTGCATGCCATGTGTGTGTATACTCATGTTTTGGACAAATAAATGATCTTATCTTATCTTATCTTACTTGTAACATCACAGTTCTATAGTATATTATGTTCCGGGTGAATGCTTTCACCCATAGCCATAAAGAATGCCATAAAATATCTGTATATTTTTAAAAACGGTCTCTATACGCTTTTTTCTTAAAATGGAACGTTATTTTTCTTATAAGCGACGTAAAAAAATAATCAACGTAGTGACCGTACAGCCGGATGCTCATTGTGGTACATACACAAGCGAGGTCATCCGCCAAACTTATACATACTCATACCTAAATACCAGTATATGTTTTTGTACTCGTGGGTGTTGCGAGAAGATAAGCGAATTCTCCTTTTTGTACCTGAAATAGAGCAGGACAAATTCTATTGCGCTTAAAAAATATAATTCGAGGGGATTCTCACTCATCCAGATGCACAAAGGTATCCATTGTGGACGAGTTAAATCACGCGGTTGCGATCTTACCGTTGTTTTATTGAAACTCTCACCGGATTCAGACAACAGATGATATGGAGGTTTAACTTTAGTGGCACAGCGTTATAAAATTCAGAAGAGTAAACGTATCCTGAATTATTTACCTACAGCCTTTTTATAATCAAAGTACACTCTGTAAACAAAACTACACTTTGTAAAAAATCATATTACAAATGTTTTTTTTTTTTTTTTTAAACCGTTGCCCCACACTAGGTATTTCTCCTGTAGCGTGGGAGCGTTTACAAACATTTAAACTCACATAAACAAACAGCCAGACCCGGAACAACTACTTGTAGGTCATACAAATATTAATTCCGTGCGGGAATCGAACCCGCGCGACACGCAGCGCAGCAGTCAATCGCTCAACCACTGCGCCAACCGTGCCGTCAAAATGGATTATATGCTGGTCCTGCTTCATAGGACAATCTAGAGTCTAGAGTCTAGAAAAAATCAAACTGGTTGTTAATTTAATCGTATAATTATCTTCTTTATGTCCACAAAATAATGTAAAACATTTTAAAGAAGCAATGATGGACTTTCTTGCCCATTCTCCTCCATACGAAACTACTTTTTGGAAGGGGCAACTAGTATCACTTCTATTTTTTTTCTATAACTTTTGGCGTTCAAAAGTGCCTTCTACGTGCAAGTGTATTAATTGAAATGAATGATTTGACGATGACCTTGACAAAGGATTAGGCATAGACATAAGATACCCCGTTGAAAAAGTCGTGATAAATAGATAGATAGATAGTCTTTGTTAAAAGACGGATGGTATAATATTCATTATACCATCAATGTTTCTGTTCGCATATTGTATGTAAAGCTATTGTAAACAAGCAAGTGTAAACGTCTCAAGCAAACCCCTCTAGATATGCCCTCAGATGGAAGTAGAATGGATAACTTTATACTTATCTCAAGGGATGCCGTGTGATTTGTACAAATAGTATCTACCTACGGAGGGATTGTTTTGATATTAAAGTGAAAACTATATAATTTAACTATTTCCATAGCTTGACGCTTAAGGCGACGCCAAAATGAACCCTTTGTCGAATAATTTAATTGTGCCTATGGCGGCATTAAATCGCCACATGCGAACTACGCATCACACTGACGCCACGCAAAATCCTGCATCGCGCAAGTAGAGTTTGCCACGCAATTAAATATATACAACATCCCCATCAACCGTCGGGCAGTTGCCCACCAGACACAACACCGATCTGGTCGGAGGATATTTCCTTTTCTATGGAGGATGAGTGAGCTTTATACCCTGTTCCTCATACCTCTAAGTTTTAAATGTTACTCTGTAGTTAGTATATAACTACAGAGTAACATTAAAAACTCAGCGCAAATCTGAAGAATAAATATAAAAAACCGGTAAAGAGCGAGTCTGACTCGCGCACCGAGGGTTTCGTACGTATATATGATGTTGATGATTTCTAAAAAACTGTGTTATTTAGAGACATCGTTTTATTTTTCCTGTAATCTTTACATACACTTCTATCACATATAATAATTTCACATATTTATCTATGCAAACTTCAGAGATAAGGGGGTGGCACGGTTTTTTTTTTTTAATTTTTCATCAATATCGGAAAATAAATGTTGCCTAAAAAAAATGTTTGGGAATGTGCAAACAGTGTTATTTCATATGATAGCCCACCATGTAACCCCACTTCAAATTTGTAAGACCCCCTTTTAGTCCCTTTTGCAAAAAAAAAATTTTTTTTTGTTATTTCTTTCTTATTTGCAAACATCACCTAAAACTATTCTAAATTTCAAGTTGATAGCATTAGTAGCTCTTGAGATATCCAGGTGTGACAGACAGACAGACAGACTTAGTACCATTTCCTTTTTACCATTTTGGTACGGAACCCTAAAAACTAACTAAACATGAATAAAAAGTTTGGTAATAATTTGTATTGGGTAGGTACATACTTGAAACAAAAAAAAACTGATTTTCTCAACTCACCAATACAAACATAATTTCTATTTGTTTATCCAGTTACGATATCGATACCCATCACGTCTGCGGAGTTCACGACCTCAATTAATTTAACCTTGTATAAAAAAATTGGTTCTTAATTACTATTGGGATTCACAAGACAAAGTTCACTCAAAACAAAATTGTATTGTCTGTTAAACTTTTGACAGCAAGCCGTTCTGAATTGAATGCACTGATTTGGTTATTTAGATAGATTTTAACTTACTCAGGTTGCAGAGTAAAATAAAATATTTTCCCTTTAGTATTTTTGTTTATTATGACCAGTATTTTCGCGGAGCACCCATAGAGGCTTTGTGGAGCCCCAGGGCACCACGGAACATACGTTGAGTATAGCTGCTTTAGAGCATGCATACTAATGTATAAAAATCGCCGATTTCCAAAAAAGACACTACGAAGAGATTTTTTTTTATTTCGGAGTCAGGCTTTAGTTTTGTATTTTCGATTTTTCACCGTCTTCCAAAATATAAGTTATTTTTAACTTTGTAGTGTTGTTTTTGGGTTTTTCGACCCCCAAAGAACTAAGGGTTCGTTGGCTCATTTGGAGATAATTATCCAAATGAGTAAATGATCTTTTTTTGCAGGTACAAGTTGACCTATCAAATGAAATGGCTTACTGTGATTTTGGGTTTCAAGTATGTATTTTTATAATTTTAAAATACATAGTTTTAAAGTTATTTAAGAAAAAAACAAGACAATTTACCACTCCCCCCTTGTTTCCGAAACTACTGAGCCTAAAACTCACGCTCATCGTGAACACGCGCGTATTGTCCATGTCTGTAGTATTCTGTACCAGATATTGTTGAAGGTATATCTGCAGACAGCCTCATGCTTATGTTCCTGTACGCGCGTGTACAGCGCGTGTACGCGCGTGTTTAAAAATACTAAAGGGAAAATATTTTATTTTACTCTGCAACCTGAGTAAGTTAAAATCTATCTAAATAAACCAAAATAAAGTAAAAAAAATATACAAAATGTTAATGTCAAATAATATTATTATTAGTTAATAAAGAATACACATACAACCATTTTTGATAATTTTAGGGCTCCGACAAATATTTCGTTTTCCAAATGAGTTCTGTCGCCATAAAAGTTTGAGAACCACTCCTCTAAAGTATAAATTATTACTTTCTCACATCCGTTCCAAGTTTTTGCAACATTCTCCTGTAATTTTAATGGAGAAACCCGCGACCCGTTACCATGTAATTTCTGCGGTAAACTTCAACTCAGTCTTCAACTCAGTTGCAATTTGGAGCCAAATCCGAATTCTCCATCCTACTTGCACTTTTGTCGAAAAGAGTTTTGTCTTTCTGAGAGTTTTATTCTGCCATTAATTTCAAAAGGTAACTACTATATTAGAAAACATTAAGTTTGATAGATATACGGATATTGCGGAGGGCGAAGCCCTTGACTTAAGAAGGAGCAAAAAGAGACGGATAGCTGGCACACTGACGTTTATTTACAAGTCAAGATGACAGATTAACAATACCATAGATCAAAACTAAACTATATAACATTCCTTCCCCTAGCTTGACAAAATAAACTTAAATCAAAAACTCTAATAAAAACGCTTATAATCTACTCTAGGCACAGTTCGCAGGTTTTTCCCATCAACCGTTTGTCTTATTGGCGGTGGAGGCTGACTTGATTCCATAGGAGCAGTCCCATGAGTTGCATCTGTTGCATCGAAGAATTCTTCATCTTTCTCTGTTGAACTTTCTCTATTTTCCTCCCCTCCAGTATCCGACGCACTTCCATCCCCCGGAGGTGCCGGGTTCGGTTCCAACTGTTTTTCAAGTTACTTGTAGAGTAATATCTTCTAATTCAATAGGACATTCAGTCGGCCCGTGGAAGTTGTTTGCTGTGCCGTAGAATGCCAGTAATTGATTTTTGTGTTTTTTTACTTTCAACAAGGTATTGCAATCCTGGACAATATACACGACTTTTCCTATTTTTTTAATTATTATGCCTCTATTCCAAGTCCCTTGTTTATTTGTGCTGTTTTTTATACAATACACTGTCTCCTTGTTTAAAAAATTTAATTGTTTTGTCATTTTTCTCTTTAGATTGCAAATACTGTTTGTTTTCGACGTTTCGAGTGAGAGTGGCAGACGCCGGTGTAATTAAATCTAACCGTGATCTCAGTTTATGACCAACTGGGCAGGTGAACAGCCCGTTGCAGAATGAATGGAATTTCTATAATCAAATAGATATTTAAGCAAGTTATTATTTGATCCCGTAACATTACTACTACTTAACATACAAGATTTGATTCCTTTTTTGACCACCTTCACGTAGCTTTCCGCCTGCCCGTTACTAGCCGGGTGATAGGCCGGCGACGTCACATGCGAAATACCGTTTGAAACACAAAATGTCCTAAATTCTGAGGAAGTAAACTGTGTGCCATTGTCACTAACTACAGTATGCGGTAAGCCAAATCGTGCCATGTATTCATACATTTTATGAATTACCGATAATGATGACGTACTCGTTCCCATATCGTAGGCTTCTACCCACTTCGAGTACGCATCCACAATCACAAAATAGGAACGGTTATGTATGGGGCCGAGAAAATCTATGTGAATACGATAGAAAGCCTGCGGTGGATGTGGCCACAGAGATGGCGGCGCGCGCGCTGGCAGCTGTCTCAACTGTAAACAAACCTCACAATTCGCAATTATTTTCTCTATGGCGTTATCAATTCTTGGAAACCAAAATCTGCTGCGCGCTTCGGCTTTCGTTTTCACAATACCCAAATGTGACTTATGTAGCTCTAATAATAATTTTGTCCGCAGTGTCTCTGGAATAACTACTTTGTGCCCTCGTATAATACAACCACCTTCATACGACAACTGATTTTGACATAACAAATAAGGCTTAAATAATTCATCTGATACTCGCTTAGGCCAGCCTTTAACAATGTATGAAATAACTTTAATTAATACTGCATCTTTTTGAGTTTCAACACGAATTTCGCTAAGTGTAACGGGTAAACTACCATCGATAACAAAGTTGACAAACGACGCGCGATCTTCTACAGGGACTAAACTATCGTCAGCCCGGTAGCCACACCCCCCACCAGCCACCGTTGCCTCACTGTCAGGCAGACTGGCGCGCGATAAAAAATCTGCGCTGTTGTCGGTGCTGCGAATGTATTCGATGGTGTAATTGTAACCACTCAGGAACATCGCGTAACGCTGCAACCTGTTTGCTGAGACCTCTGGAATACCCCGATATGGACCAAAAATAGATAAAAGGGGCTTGTGGTCGGTACGGAGCACAAACGGAACTGACCTTCCATATAAGTACTGGTGAAAACGACGCACTCCGAAAATAATAGCAGTAGCCTCTTTTTGTAACTGAGAATACCGCTTCTCTGCTGCATTCAGTGTACGTGAAGCGAACGACACCTGGCGCTCCACCCCGTCTGACCCTATCTGTGACAAAATAGCTCCTAAGCCGCTGGGCGAAGCGTCCACCGTCAACATTATTTTAGCATTTTGATCAAAATGAGCAAGAACCTGATTTGAGGCTAAACACTTCTTAATTGCTCTAAATGCTTCATCATGAATCACCTCCCATTTCCATTTATTGCCCTTTTGTAACAATGAATAAAGTGGGCTCAAAATGGATGATGCGTTAGGGACAAACTTCCTATAATAATTGACTAATCCTAAAAACGACTGTAACTTAGTCACGTTTGTTGGTGTAGGTGCTTCGACTATAGCTTTAACCTTTCCATTTGATTTCTTTAAACCATTCTTATCTATAGTATAGCCTAAATATTCTATTTGGTTTTCGAAAAACACGCACTTAACTTTACGAAGTGTTAAGCCTGCGTCTTGTAGTCGTTGCAAGACCGCACAGAACCCCCGAACTCTTTAGTTGTCCCCGTAATACAGATATCGTCAAGAAAACACATTACACCGTCCAATCCCGACAGTAAACACTCCATAGCCCGCTGAAAAATAGCAGGAGCACTAGCAAGACCAAAAACTAATTTTGTATAAACGAATAAACCGCGGTGAGTATTGATGCAAGTTACTTTCTGAGACGCCGAGTAAGCTTGCGTTAAATCCAATTTACTAAATTGTTGACCCCCGTGTAATTTTGTAAAAAGTTCTTGAGCAGTCGGTAACGGATACTGTTCGACGACCAGCTGTTTGTTTACAGTTACCGAATAATCAACGCACAACCTGATTGAACCATCGCGCTTTAATATAGGCACAATTGGTGAGGCGTAATCTGAAAATTGAACCGGTTTTAACACACCTATATTATGTACCAAACGATCAATCTCACCGTTTATTTTATCTCTAAGTGCAAACGCTATCGGACGCGCTTTAAAAAAAATGGGCTTCGCGGTTTCTTTCAACTGTAACTTAACTTTATATTTTGTAAATACACCTAATTCATCTGAGAAAACTGATGGAAATTGTAATTTTAACTGTTCAGCGATTTGATTTGTTGTACAATAATTGATTTGCGAAATGTGTAATCCAAACAAACTAATAAAGTCTCGCCCTAAAATTGGGGGACCACCATCGCGAATCACTCTTACATTAACAATCTGTGTCTTGTCCAAGTATGTAACAGGCAATTGCACTATTCCTAAACACTGAATAACACACCTTGTGTATGTAAATAACTGATCCGTCGTTTGTGATAATGGCAACAATTTAAAATATTTTTTATATACTTACGGTATCTACTTCGAACTTTAGCTTAATACTTTGAATCGATACTACTACAGTCATAGGTTCACCCCTAAATGAACAATTTTTTTTTATCTTACCTTCATCGTCACTCTCGTCCGACCCGCCAGTTCCTACGAAATTTATCTTTTTACACATGCGACGTAGGTGGCCTTTTACGTTACATTTTTTGCAAGTATAGCTTGCAAACCGACACTGAGACGTTTTATGGTTCTTGTAGCCGCAAACTGAACACTTTTCGTTGTGGACACTCGATTCCTTTGAGTTAGTTTCGATTTTGAACAACGGCTCATTCGACGGTAGCGCCTGTGCCGCTGCCGACGACGATGCTGCTGCTCCCTTGCGTGCGCTATGCACGCTCTCCGCCAACTCCACTGCTTTAGCCAGCGTAGTTTCTGGAAGGTCACGCGCGAAAAGCTTATCTTTCTCCGGTCCCGGCAGCATACCCATAACAAAACGGTCGCGCAGCGCCTCTTCCACATTCAGAAATCCGCAATGCGTAGTCAGACCGCGAAGCCTAGCAGCCCACTGCGAAAATGTCTCTTCCAGACCTTGAGTAGCGGCATAAAAGTTATACCGCTCGCCAAAACCACATTTTTTTGGCGTGAAGTGATTGTCAAGAAGAGTGAGGATGTCTTCGAAAGGCACATGCGAAATATTCTTTGGCAAAGCCAAATCGGCCGCAAGCTTATATGTGCCGTCGGCGAGTGCGCTCAGCAGTAATGCCCGTCGTTTTACACCTATTGGATCCTTCACATTGTCGACATCATTCGCAATGAACCATTGCAAAATTCGCTGCTTATAATTTTGCCATGTCTGGTTGATATGGTCAAAACTTGACAAAATACCGAAGTGAGCCATGTTTTTTTTTTTTATCTTGTCGTGGGTCCTCGTCGCCAATGATAGATATGCGGATATTGCGGAGGGCGAAGCCCTTGACTTAAGAAGGAGCAAATAAGAAACGGATAGCTGGTAGCACACTGACGTTTATTTACAAGTCAAGATGACAGATTAACAATACCATAGATCAAAACTAAACTATATAACAAAGTTATAAGTACTTAAAAGTTGATAAATATACTTAAACAGGATAAGTACGCAATACTCTCGAGAAAACTTGATGAGACAGATGCACAGCTATTAACTTTTGCATTTTCTATTAAAAAGTACTTACTTATTCCATGCTAGAGCTATCACTTCCTGTTACACACTTCCGTCTCTTTTTACGAAATCACTCCCACAGAAAGCAAGAGGAAAGATGTTACACATCATTATAAAATAATTCTTGATTTTATTTTAACGATCATTTTTAGAGTCTACATAGTGTTGATGTGATTTAAAATAAAGTTAGTTATGACTGTTTATTGTTTGGTACGAGTATGACACGAGTCACTCCGCTCTGATTTGGTGGAGTTTCTTGCCCAATCTTCTCCATACGAAACTACCTTTTGGAAGGGGCAACTAGAATCAGTTCTATTTTATACGAAATTTTGACCTTCAAAAGAGCCTCCTATGTGCCTATTTGAAATATATAATTTGACTTTGACTTGAAACACATTCATGAAACCGCAAAGTACTTTCAAGCTTGCATTTAGTGCTAATAAAAATAAAAAAAACTTTAATTCGGACCTTGATCCATATAATGTAATACACAAAACTTATGCTATGTTAGTAACAAATACAACTCAATTTTTTAACTCCAATACCTCTTGCACTCACTTGACACACCGGGTACATGCACATGTACATGCACCCAATGCGCCATAATGGTGCAACACGGCTTATCACTGATGATTGCAATAAATAGAACATTATTGTAATTAAACTTTGTGGTGCTAAAAATAGTTGATTTTGCTATTAACTCTAATTAAACGATTGATGTTTACAATTTGAAATATTATTTGCTGTTTAATGATTATTTCGTATAGTTAATACAAACACATCGTTAAACATTTTCATTAAAATCTATTACAGTTCTGTGAATTAATTAATTTTCCACTATCAGCTAATTTATTTGTAACAATATTTTTTGTTGCAAACTACATAATATATTTTGCACTTTGGTTGATTACAATTTTCAAATCTTACAGCTCCACAAAAAAGTGAAGTTGAATATTATGTATGTATTTACATAATCTTACAATAACTGATAAAAAGCGGTCGTTATGTCACTAGTTTCGTTCTAGTAAAATAGAGCAAGTAAGTAAAAAGTGTAATAGAGGGATGCACGGAGCAATAGCAATTTCCTGTTGAAGCGGACTGAGGAAGAAGACAGAGGAAGGAATGTCGGATGTGAACCCGCGCCAACTGAGGATGATTTTAATTCGATTTTCCATACGTAAGATGTCTGATTTCGTTAAACAGAGGCAAAAGTTTTGCCTTAATGAATGTAGAATTTACAGTATAAAGGCATCACTTTATTAAGCGTATTTTTATAAAATTAATGTTCTACATACAGCATAGTCAGTCGTAAAAAGTTCAGAAGAAACAACTTGACTCGTCGAGTCGTTGTGCTCCTTAAGTTCTTGTACACGATTGCTGACAAATTCGTGCACTGACTGGACAGGTCCACTCAAATCTGTGTAAAAGTATTTGTAGCAAACTACTCTTTCTATTAAAATATATAATTTATCATTTATTCTTCGAGCTCGGTATCGGCTCAACAATTTCATACTGCACTTTAATTAAAATATACTTGCAAAATTTTTCCATTAATTACCTTTAGACCGAAACTACTAAAAACTTGACTTTGTGCAACAAATATGAATTCATTGCAACAGCCATTTGGCTTTTCCATACACGTAGCAGAAATCCACTTCGTACCAACTGCTGCTATGAAATTGGCTGGGAGCTCACTGAGCCGCTACGTAACGCTATTGAAAAACATTGACGCGTAACGCGATCGAGTTGAAGCCGAATCAAATATTGACCGTGGGAATGTCCTGGTGTGTCGCATGCATGCTGGATGGCAAACGGGATATATGTCCTAAACAAATCGCTTTATTTACGCGAATATAACGAATCGATTTTTAATGTGACTCATGTCATAAAGTTCATTGATTGTAGTGGTATTGTGAGAAGAAGCAGTGTATATTTAAGCTTTTATGCGCGGTCAATTGTATGGTTAGTTTAGTTTAACTTTAGAATACTAGATGGCGTAACTATTGCCGACGTTGTATTAGTCTATGCCAACTTTTTTTTTTTTTTTTTTAACTTTGTCCTACACTAGGATTTATTCCTGTATCGTGGGTGCGTTTACAAACATTTAGTGCGGGAATCGAACCCGCGACACGCAGCGCAGCAGTCAATAGCTTAACCACTGCGCCAACCGTGCCGTCAAAACGTCAAACTAGAACGCAGGAACCGCTGTCACTTGAAGCATTATGTGTTATTGACACAAGTTTAGAAACCGGAGCTCACATTTATTGATAGATTAATTGCTATTCGTTAGATCTTTGATAGTCTTTAGTCGGTAGTCATAAGCCCGAAAGTCTGACAACCAGTCTTACTTGAGGGGTATTGCGTTACCAAGTAACTGGGTTGTGGAGGTCAAATAGGCAGTCGCTCCATGTACAACTCTAGTATTCAGCTGCATCTGGTTCCGGTTAAACTGGAAGCCGGTCCCAAAATAGTTGGGAAAAAGCTAGAGAGATTGATTGAATTGCTGTTGGTTTGGCCAACATGTCAACATTGGTTTTCTATAAAATTTATATACATCTTAGTGAAGCAATGGGGGGGGGGGGGGTTGTGGCTAGGTAATAACAACCGCATGGTTCGTTCGATCTGGTTAAGCTACGGTTTCCGCGGTTGGTCCGTGTATGGGTGGCCATCTTTACATACCAAGACCCCTCCGTTCCTCAGATGGCACTTTCGTTAAACCATTGGTCCCGGCTGCTATTTGTAGATCTTTGACAGTTGTTACGGGTCGTTAGAAACCCGAAAGTCTGACAACCAGTCCTACCAAGGGGTATCGTGTTATCCAGTAACTGGGTTGTGGAGGTCAGAATAGGCAGTCACTCCATGTAAAATACTGCTACGGTTAGACCTGAAGCCGACCCCATCATAGTTGGGAAAAGGCAGGCAGATGATGATCTTAGTGAAGCAATATCTTGCCAGCGCTGAACAAGTTGATATTGTAAGAAAACTTCCTGTATGTATGTTACTACTACAGAGCGTTTACGACGTACGGCATTTCATACAAACTTTCAAGCCCTTGTTTTTCGAAATGATTGAACCGATTTTAATGAAACTTCATACGCATATGCAGGATACAAAGGTCTAAAAATTTAGTTAAGAACATTTTTGAAAAATTGTGTTACAGCCAAATTGTTGGCTATGATTCTTGAACAACATAATATTAACAAACAAAAAAAAGAAAAAGTACATAACTACCCAACCCGACTTGCAAAGAAAAATAAACTACAGGTGCCAAATGTACATAATTATTATGGTAAGCGTACGAGACGATGAATTACACCTACATTAATTACCTGAGGGAATAATCAATCGTGTCAGAATTAAAAGCCACCTCAATCGTTGCTGCGTTCGATCGGCGCCTCGGTCAGCTGATGTCGTGAGTCCCAATCCATAAGTTTGCTTACCTTAACTGAGTAGTTACTCGTACTATGGGATGGTCTCGTGGGGTTTGTTGGCTGGTGCCGCGAGTGTAGTAGCTGTGGTTGTAGAATCTATGGTTGTGTGGGTAACTACTCAGTATTCACATACCGACTGAGTCGTTGCCTACAGAGCCATAGTCTTAGCTTTAACTTAATTCTAATGTTTAGTCAAGTAAATATTCGTGCAAAATCCACGAGAACCCACTGCCGATAAATTGCTTTGCAGTTTGGCAGGTGTTATCTTAAACTAAAACTGTAAAATTATGGATTAAATAAAAAAAATCAAAAAAATTGTGTTACAGCCAAATTAGGCCGATTTTAAATATTCCATAGAAATAGAGATTTTCAGTTATCTGTTTTTAAATAAGACATTTCGAAAATGTTCTCATCTAACTTTTTAGACCTTTACAAAGTGTTCATAATTCCCAAAAAAATACATAAAAGAGGGCTGTGAAATCAATGATGTACCTTTAGTTGCGTTACCCGCGCTCAATATTGGCAAAGTAAATACCAGGCAGTTGCCTGACATGAAATTAGTCGCGCACCATCCAGTGACGCGCCTACACGTCACAATCACTCGCAATTCTCAGCAATTATTTGTGAATAAAATGCCTTCCCGTGTCTTTATACGATGTACAAATTACACTACTACTGTGGGAGTACGGAAAAACGTCTCATTTCATTTATTGTAATTTTTTTATTTTAAGAAAACGTTGTTTTGTTTTGTACTTGTACAGCCAGTCAGCCATTTTTCCTGACTGCTGCGACCGACGCGTACGCGCCAATGAACTTGCAGCAACTAGTGACGTAACTAAATATGTATGTACATCTCATTCTAACAACACTTATTGGTATAGGTCTTTCCTATTCTTCGCGCACTGTATGATTGTACGCAAGTATGTAGCTACATTCATGGCTTACGCTGTTTTTGAGTGCACTAATGTTCGTGTATGACGCGTCTATTTATAATACGTCATTGTGTGAAATACGTACTTTCAGATCAACTGTTCACGTAATAAATATAGTTTCTCAGTTATATTTATTATAACAACGTCATACGAACAATGAAAGTATTATGAATCGCTTCCTTTTTTTTCTTTAAGTATTTTCTAGTCAAATTTCCTTTTGGATGATTAAGCAAGTCTTGCCTTACTGCGTAAAAAAAACCAAAAGAGCAATGAAAATGATATACATCATGTACAAGTGTACATGATTTTCATAAATGTTTCCTAGTTTTATCACAAGAGAAATGTACTTAACACTTCTAGTTTTAATACACTTTTAATCCTTAAAAACTTTGCGCCTTAGAAATACATAATAAAAGGTTTGTGAGACTTGCCTCACAATCATGTTTCTTTCTCATAGTATTGGAATAATACATCAAATAACACCAACCGCATGACACTTGGTTTGTAGTAATTAAAAAAAAAATGCAATTTATCACAGATGTGGCAGTGCAACAATCATGTCTATTTAGGCGACTGACATATTTATATTCCTCCGATTTGTATGAATCTGAAAATTTTTTTTGGATGGAAGATGATCCCAAAAACCGTCAAGGTTTTGGCGCGGCATTAATATTTTTAGTTTTTTTCACAACTTTGACATACTCTAACTTTGGACTCTTCCACTATTGGAGCTATTGAAGCTCAGATCCTTTATACACCAAGGAAAAACTATCTTTGTTACGATTTTCAGCTGGTTTGAAATGTTGTTCAAAGTAACGGCACCCGTGCACCCACTAAGAAACGAATGGAGAGACAGAGATGATTGCTTATGAGTCTGCTTACATTAGAAATAACAGAACACGGGAATTAATACCTATCACTAATAGATATGAATCGTAATCAGCCTATACGAGTAATGTTCCTACTGCTGGGACACAAGCCTCGTCTCAGTGAGAGGGAGTGGGCCATAATCCACCACGCGGACCCAGTCCGGTTCAGTAGAGGACACAATATGTCTTCGAATTTTTGGTTCTAGGACATGCCGGTTTCCTCACGATGTTTTCCTTCACCGTTTTGAGAGCAGTGGTGATGAAACAGTTTACACAAAGTAAAACGCTTTTCAGGGCTCGAACCTACGCTCGTAAGTGGCAGGCGTTACCACTGTGCACAGGGCCACCACTGCTCATAGATATGAATAAAATCTTAAAACTAACTAAATTGTATGTGCGAAAGGAGTATTTTGGATATTAAGCTCGTTTATGCTGGGCCCATTGGTGATAGATAAGAGTCGAGTACAACACCTGCGCGGGAGACAACTATCCAGGTTCAACTCTTTTTCGTTCTGTTAGTTCACGGCTTTGAATATGGGCTAATGTTTACTACCACTGATCTTATTATACGCTACTGTTTATTCAGGTACTGAATATTTTATTTACCGCTGATTTTTGCAGGATTTTGGGGTATTTGCGGTAATACATAGATAATATTTTTACCTAAGTAAAAAAAAAATCCAAGGAGTTCGGTACTACCATTCAATTCATTACCTTTTTTACATATATACCATTATTACATACATTCATCCAATAGGTGGCATAGGTGCCTACTTACATTGTATTGTGTACAATTTGCATGACATGAACCAAAAAGAAGACATACAAATTCGCGAAACCCAATTGTACATTCCCTGAAGCGATTTCTTTCTTTTATCCCAAACAAAGACTCTTTAGAACAAACCTCTACAATCGCTTACAAAATAAATTTACCCTGAAATGAAAGAACGATTTGCCTCCAGATTCTTGTTTCCAAACGAGATGATTTTTTATTACTTAGTTTTCCGTTTAAGTTTTTCTATTATAGCGTGTGACAGGGGTCGAGCGGCCGAGACCTTTGTCAGTAGACAGGCAGATAAAAGTAAGGTCAAACTTAAAATGTATGAGGTTTTCATGGTTATATGCTGCAAAAATGTCAACATAATTAACATAACCGCCAGTAACTTACAAAAGTGGTAGAATTGTGTAGAACGGTATAACTTGATATTAATATCTTAAGTTTCCTGAACTTGCAATATTTAGTTTTTGCAATATTTAGTTTTTGCTAAATTCACTACTAACATCATGAGGTTATTAATTTGAATTCTACGCATTTTTGAGTTTTTTAAACAAACAATGCGCAGGTGTCCAGTGAATTGAATGCTCCAACATTTCAGCCGAAAGACGTCCACTGCCGGACATAGGCCTCCACCAAAGGGGGAGGGGGATTTTCCATAATGGAAGGCAGGCGGGTTGGCGATCGCAGTATGAAGTTAAAATGCTTAGAGAACGCGAAAATGTGACTTACGCGAAGGGGGACTAACTAGAGAATGGGCTGCTGCCCATTCTCTAGTAAGGCCTTTAGTCGCCTTTTACGACACCCACGGGAACAAATAGGATGGTGCTATTCTTTACAGCACCACACGGTACTTGAATGCTTAATAGATTGTTATGCGAATCGAATCTGTTACATCATTTTCAGGTCAATAAAGGACTTCTCAAGGAAAACTGGTATTGTAAGCGACTGGGCTTTATCACTGTTTAGTTTATGATGTAAACCGTATCGTATTCCTAGTTCTGTATAACTTTTTCATAGACATTAGACACACTTGATGTGAGAAGGTGGCTCTCACATCACGTCATTTTAAAATTTAAATATTATTGCTACATTGCACGTTGTGTGACCCATTTTCAACTAAAGTTTTTGGTAAAATGATTGTCCAATTTACAGTCAAACTTCAGCTAAATTATTGAAACAGGTAAAATCATTAAAAAAAAACATTTCCATAAAGAAAACAAATGATTATCCATTAGAGCCGTTTAATATTAACATTTCAGAGTAAGCTGACCAGCCAATCCATTTGACTGGCAGTTGAATATATCCACGAATAAGTATCATAACACGTCATTCATACCTACACATTAAATAATTTATTATCTCGCGCAAAACATAAAGCCTTCATTTGATAAATTCTGATTATTCTAGGTACTGGAAAAATTATTCAACTCGCAGTTTGTTTTTATGAACATTTTTATTCTCGCTGTCGGTCCGTGGAACTGACAATTGAATACCCAATGAAACGTGAGACAAGTTAAGGGTTCAGCAACGTAGTGTATTATTTATAAAAAATGTTAAAACAGTTCAATTATTCTACTAAAAGTTAACTAATGATTATTAAAATCAAAAGTGATTCCAAGTATTGTATTCGGCCACATAAAATTAAATACTTTACAAATTAATGTTCAGAATGCTCGTGACATGACATAATAACCCATCAACCGCACTCATTATTAGCTCGGCTCGTGATATTATGCGCTGGGTATAATGTATGCAACGTTTATGTAATCACTTTACGTAACTTTTGGTTACGTTTATCTCGTGTGATAGATAATACGGGATTAAAACATTTGGCATGAATTCATATTTTATTTTAATATTATAAAACAGGAAATATTTAACTGATCTTCTAAAAAATTATTGACCTTTTAATGATGTACGCTTTTAAAATTAATTTTCCCCTAAAAACTTTTGAGCTTTTATTAATGCACGCTAGCATGCATGCATGCATCTTTATGCTATTGACTTTACATTATGTGAGAACCTTTTAACTCACACACTTTATTTTATTTTTTTTAAATGTTAGGAAAAAATCGTATAAATTTACAATATTTGTGATGATATTGCTTCAATATTCACCTCACATAACTTTAGTTTTGTGTGTGTTTCTTTTCAGAGTACTCATGAAACGCCGATCTAATCTAGTTTTTAAAATATGATTGACGTGTACAAGTATATGTACAAACCTACTTACAGAAATAAAATCATTTATCATTTATTGATTACGGAACTCTAGAGAAAATTAACCCTCCCTAATCATACTATAGCACTTCATAAATAATGTAATCACGTTCTAATTGCGCGTAGCATTGTTGAACAAGCCGATAGTAATTTGATAAATTACCTAGATGATGAGGCTTTTATGTGGTTCACGAAACATAACAGTGGTTAATTTAGTTAATAATGTCAATGTAGGCAATTTTCTAGTGTTTTAGGTCTATCCTATAATGTTGTAATAATTGGATAACTCGGGGTGTGCATACTATTCCATAAGTAAGTGCGTTATCATGAAGGAACCCGCTTAGGTTAATCCTCTTACTTATGGAATAGATATATGTGGTATGGGTATGTGGTATATGCCGTACATCGGGTTAAAAAGTCAAATGGAACGACTTATTCAATTCACAAACTTTTGTTGTTTCAATTGCAGATAGTGTTTAAAATATGCGATACCCTACTATTTGTATGCAGTTGGATACGGCATACTAGGAGCCGCTACGCCACGTCTTGCTACGAATGGCTTCGATAGTCGCTAGCACGATATTAAATTCTAAGAGTCAGTTAAATTGCACCTTATAACCTTATTGCAGTTAATTTGAGACACGTTGGCTAACATAGTTAAGAATTTTATCATTCTATTCTTTTGTTGTAGTTTTTTTTTTTTTTGGGTTATTTCGATAGTTGGCATTCCTCAGCCAATATTAATAACCAAGGAATTTTTTAGCAACTATAAGTTTTGAACTCAAACTAAACACGGTCGTAAGACATTGGAAGTTAACATAATAGGGAGTTTATACAAATATGACAAGAGGTGATTCTGACAACTGAACTGACCTAAAATTGAAGTCAGCCTGAAGCAGTCAACGTTAATATAATACTGACTTAGTAGTACTTACGGCAATCGGCAATAAAGAGAGAGAAGTATCTTGCTCATTCAATCTGAAAAACTGTTACCACTAAAAATGGGGTCCAAAACTCCACTCCAAGTAGCTTTCAGCAAACACCAAAGTAAAGAGTACTATTCAGGAGTTCCCAATCACAAACTAAACATATTATCTCAAGTATTAAGACGGCAGACAAACAGATTGCGGGTCGCGATCTCTAATCTGAATGACAAAACAGTACCATCGAGTACACTAGACTAGATGAAAACAGCGATCGAGTCGCAAAGGATCATCTACTGAATACGAGAGTGGATTTTTAAATCGGGGGCAAAAGAATAGAGCGCAGTAATTGGGTTATTGAGTCAATGAGGGACGTTATTATGCGGTAGTGTTGGGTAGAGGACGAGATAACAATCTATGGGGAGGCTTTGTTGTGCGTGAGAGCCTTTCGATTAACGCTTGTTAAAACGAAACTATTACCTCGTAAAAAGCCATTTTCTGAGATCGTTCCAGCCACTCCAGATTTTATTTTTGTTAGGTTTCTCATTTAAAATTCGTGCCCCCTTATTACAAACAAGGTTTATCTTTAGACCCAGGTTTAAAACATGGAGCCATTATTGAATTTTGTACTTTATTCCGACTATGGTAAAGTTCCTAAACACAAAACTGACAACTTAGTACTGAACTAAGTTTTCAGTTTTGTAAAAAGAACGGTATTTCAATCACTGTTACGTTCTTATTACAAAAACTGGCTCCATGGTTTAAGCCATGTCAAAATATAAATCTTGTTTTGTAATAAGGCGGATGAAGTTTTTGGGCAAACTTAGCGTCTATTTAATGCTTCTAATCCTTGCCACCCAACGTGGCAATGCTGCCGTAGCCTTATGGACAATTCTTTTAATGCCCAATGAGCTCTTCCCTTTTTTATATACTTGGACATAATAATTATATTACTATATATTTTAGTGTCAGCTTGTATATTAATTAAAAGAATAAATAAAAATAAACAGTTTCTATTTTTAAAGTAAAATATACAAAGGTCTTTTAGGTAATTTATTTTGTGAACTAATTATGCCAGCATTAGCAGACCAAGGTTTTCATGTCCCACAATAAATTCAAACGTAACATTAATTAAATAGCAGACCCAGTAGGCCAAAACATTTCAGAAATTGCCAGCTTATGTCAAGACGATTAAATCAGATACGTTAAAGTTTAGATAAATATGCCTCCGTAGAACGCCGATAGTGTCGCTACTGAAGACTGTAGATGGATCAAATTCTGAGTACATTCTTCGAATATGGATGTCCAAGTACCTACGAATTCGAAATTTGTAATAATTACTATTTATTATTATTATTTGTAATTTTTATGGTGTAAATATTAAAGAGTATTCTATTCTATTCTACTAACACCGTTCCAACCTACCTTAAATTTTCAGTAAAGAAGTATCCACTCATTTAATACTCGAATACCTACATAATTTCGTACAAAAAGAAAAATAAATATTATAAAGAATTATACCCTATAAAAAGCTGTAATCATTTAACAGATTTTAAACGAAACACATCGTCAAAACTAAATCTACTCAAATAGATGAAACGAACAGCTCTCTGTTTGTATCACGAGACACGTCCGTATCACGTGAAGTTGTTTATGAAACAAGCGTTTTTGAGCTCAAACAGCACAGAGGTGGAGATGAAATTGACAAATACCGAACATACGTGAAGTGAGCTGAAAGTGCGCTGTTATTGCAACTGATGCTAGGCATCGTCACTATTGACAGCTCATTTCAAGCTCTCTTCGTCTACGTTTTCATGGTCATATTTAATAATATTAAAAAACGAGCGAGCCTTAAAGTAGTCGCGTATGATGTGTAGAGCAGTCGTGGCCCAGTGGTAACGACCACGAGTTGTAGGTCATAGGTTTCGAACCCTAACAGGCGCATTTCTTTGTGTAAATTATTTCATCACCACTGCTCTAAGAACGGCGAAGGAAAACAGCGTAAGGAAACCGGCATGTTCTAGAACCAAAAAATCGAAAACATGTGACATCTACCAACCTATACTGGGCCCGCGTGGTGGATTATGGCCCACTCGCTCTCATAAAGAGGAGGCTGTGTCCCAGCAGTGGGAACATATAGGCTGATTATGCTGGTACTAAGCAACTGAACAGCGACAGACATTAACCTGAAAATTTAAAAAGCTAAATAATCAAATATTTATTCAAATAATAATTATTCTTTACTAGTGGCGATCCATTGGTCGAAATTCGACTATCTCTACTTACAATCTATAGTAGTACTTACTAATTCCATGAGTACACTAATTCCATGCTATTATGACGTACTTACTTATTCCATGCTCAAGCTGTCACTTGCTGTTACACATTTCCGTCCCTTTTCATGAAATCACTAACACATAAACCGAAAGGAAAGATGTTATACAGCAATAATAAGGTATAGGTGACATAACATTATACAGATTTTCGTAATATTCCTTCCATCCATAAATCCTTTTATTATGCAGCATCAAGTGTATTGACAATGAACATTTCACAGATGAATACATCGACAAGAATTAATTTGATTGTCTACAATTTGTGTTCCAAAATACTGTATCAATGTGTAGCCACAACACATACACATTGGGTACATCATTGTAGCTGTCCCTTTGAATTAAATTCTCTAATGTCTAAATTAAGTCAACCACATTTTGCGGAGGAGTCTGCAGCACACAGTTAAATCTACAAGCATATTATTCGACTCGAATGAAACTGAAAGCTGATACTGCAGCAATACGTAAAACCAATCGCTTCCTTTGTTTCGTTCGTTACTTCGTTTGATGAAATACGATTTTTATTTTATAAGGTTACGATTTTACTTTATGATAGTTTAGGCAAGATCATGAATATTTTTCTTCGTTTGAATCTTTATTATTTTAAAACGTTAGCTTATTTAATAAGATTACTCTTGAACGTAGGAAAATATTGGCAAACATCATAAACGAGCCGTTACACGAAATCTTTCCTCTGAAGCATTTTTTTACAATATTATGGAAAATGGAAATTAGAAAGTTTTCCTATACTTATTTTTCAATTACTCGTAATGGTAAGCCATTTCAAGATTAAACTTGTTCTTGTGGTGATGGCTTTTCTTAGAAATTCTTAAGATTGTTTACTAAAATTTACTGTAAACGGCCAATAGAGGTGAAAACAAAAAAATCTAATTCATTCAAGGTGTCGTTTGAAAGTTAAGGCGGTTGTAATGCTGAGATTAGACCCATTTCATTTGAGATATTTTTCTCAGTAAATGCTATTTAACTGGTAAACATTTTTTGTCGCTAAAGATAATCTGGTTGGTAGTTAGGATCTTCATAAGAGTTCTGTAAAGTCCGATAGTGTACTTAGATACTTCTATCTAAGTAGTAATAGTAGTATCCCAGTTTAAGCAACTATCGTCGTAGCCGCTCGTAGCATTTCGTAGTAAGACGCGGTGGCGTAGCAGCTCGTAGCACGTCGTAGCGGTTCGAAGTACGTTCTATAGAATTGCATATAAATCGGTAACAATGAGCTGCCTCTGTATAATAAAGCAATTTACTTAATCGAAGGGATAACAGACAATCATTATCAATCTATCGTTATTTTGCATTGTAATATTCTCATAGAAACAGGTTAACATTCTCTGCAATTTAAACAATTATAGTACCATACTGACACCGTTGTTCGAGCATACCGTCAGCATAATCTTACCATTGCAGGCTATTACGGTATCTACAATTTGACTGAGGGCGGAGATTAGAAGCGAGAGGTTGATGAATTGCTAGCACTTGATTTTTAATTAATTGATGAGGTCGCAATGAGTCAGGATATAATACTTTGTTGATCGGAGGGGAAAATGATGATGTTTACACAATGGAGACTGGACAAATACCTATACCTAAACTTGAGTATGCATACATTTTCGGAATTGTGTTTGAAATAACGGTCACAACATTATATTCGTGTGTCCTATGTGCATTACTCAAATCTCATATAGCATCTACTCTATTAACTGTGTAAGCTCGTATCACCGCATACTGCCTGAGACAATACAAACATACTTGTGTAAGTACCTAAATATAATATGACAACTGGGTCACTGAATATAAATGTTGTTTCTGTTTTAGAATTTCGCGTAACTATCAAAATCTCGAAAGTTACTATTTATATCGTAATTTTTCCCATAATTTTGACTTAGGTGAGCGAATGCAATGAGTATTCCGTGACGAAAGAGCGAAATTGTGTTCACCTCAGTTGAATTCCAGTATCTGTAAATAACAACGTTGACACCGGGATGGAAATATTTTTGCTCTAAGTAATAGATGAAATAACGAAAAAAATAAGTCAAACTGCACAGTAATTTTTGAACGGTTTTAGTTAGCAAACGCAATCACGTCTATGAAAAATTAACTTTTTAAGCAGGACGGCTACTGAATACGTAATACACTCAATAAGAAAACCTGTCTTAAACCAACAAGTGTTCCATGAATTCAAGTTTCCTTAACCGGTGTTACTCCGGAGCAAATACTCAGCATTACATTCCAATCTCCGGCGGCCAGTGATGTGCAATAAAACCTGTCGAGTCAAAGCCTCTGCCGCCCGCTCCTTGCCTTGAGAATAATAACGTATGAACTGTAAAGGAATACCACAGTAGAAAACAAGAATACGTACCTACATAAAATCTTCAGTAATATTACACTGATCGAAAAACTTTTTTATCAATTTTCAGTATTTTGTTGTGAATTTGACTGATAGGAGTGGCAGCAGCCGAAGCAGTGATCGTGATCATAATAGACGTCATCGGAGGAGTAGCAGCAGCCGAAGCAATCACCGTGGGCGTCATGGACGGCGCGGTTGGAGTGGTAGCAGCCGCAGCAGCCGAAGCAATCACCGAGGGCGTCATGCGCGGAGCCGTAGGAGTGGAAGCAGTGGCAGCAACCGCAGGCAGGACACCAGGACTGCAGGTGTACGTGACAGCAGGGCTACGGGTGTACGTGACAGCAGGACTGCAGGAGTACGTGGCAGTAGCAGCGGCTGCAGGTTGTCGCGCCATCGCAAGCGCTCATGTTCCCCGGTAAGACGTTCCAATAATAGTACTGACAATGTGACACATTTATTGTTGACTAAATTAATGAACACCTTAGTAAATACTCGTTCTGAAGGCAATAAATTTCCAATGTTAGGAAACGTCATACCTGATTTTGATCCGATGGTAAAGGGGCAAACTATTCAAATGTGGCTCAGTAAAGTTGATGAATGTGCGAAATTATACAAGTGGGGCGATGATCAGGTCATCCATTATGCATTACCAAAATTAGTTGGTGTTGCGAAAACGTGGTATTAAGCGTTACCCACAATGTCGTTTCCGTGGCCTGAGTGGAAGCATAAATTATTAGAATCTTTCCCTAGTAGTGACGACTATGCCGAGCTACTTACGGAAATGTTATCTAGACGCGTCAAATATAATGAATCACTAGAATTATATTATTTTGAAAAAATAAATATGTTGAACCGGTGTGACATAAGGGGAAAACGGGCAGTCGATTGTTTACTGTACGGAATCGAAGATCGTTCGTTAAGATTAGGCGCGAAAGCATTAAAGTGTCAAGAACCGGAACAAGTACTGGAATATTTTCAGTCTATTAAGCAACAACCACGTGAAACAGATAGGTCGTGTCCTAATGGAGATAAGCGATTTAACATTTCTTCTAACACAAAACCTACTAGCAATGATACAAGGGCTAAAAGTGGCAGTAGTTCTATCGTTTGTTACAACTGCAACGAACCGGGACATTATAGTTTTAAATGTACTAAAAAAATTCTCAAATGCAATATCTGTAATAAACTTGGACATACTACAATAAATTGTTCGAAACTACCTTCCAATATTAGTAATAGTGACAAAGTGGATCAAGGTCAAAAGGATGTATTACGTATAGACGCTGAGAGCACCGCTAGAAACGAAAGTAAATACATCATGCAGTTGATGCTTAATGGACAATCGGTTCTAGGCTACGTAGATCTAGGCAGTCAATGCACTTTAATTCGTTGTAGTGATGCTAGGAAACTAGGAATTACGTGGACGTATAATTCTAATCTTCCTACAATGAGAGGCATTGGTAGTAACATTGTGTCGCCCCTTGGGATCGCTACCGTTACTATACAGATACAAAATGTCATAGAAAATGTAGATGTGTTTATTGTGGAGGACAACATAATTAAATACTCTGTGCTTGTCGGACACAATTTTACAGAAAAACCTGATATAGTCATAACACAAACTTACGATTCTTTGATATTTACACGGGAACTCGGAAACAAACTGTATCTTACGTTAGTGTCGGACACTGCAATACGAGCTAAGGAAATGTGCTTAGTTCTAGTTTATTCTAGCGTTAATTATTCAGGAACTGTGTACGTACGTGGGTCCCTTCGCGGAAAATGTGATCATGAGTTTTATCTCCTTCCAGGGGATTATGAAATAAATAAAGGTCGTGGTTGTTTGTTGATTCAAAATATATCTGACAAATCAGTTATGCTTAAAAAGGATTCTTTGATAACTCGTGCCTTTAAAACTGATAGTTATTTTAATGTAAATGTCTTAAATGTTAATGACAGTAATTTTTGCTCAGAATTTAATTATGACCCGAATTTAACCAGTAACCAAATAGAAGAATTAAAGAATCTAATAAATAAATATAAGGAATGTTTCTCCAACAATTTAAAGGATTTGGGATACACTAATATAGTACAAATGGAGATTGAATTAATCGATTCGAAACCGGTCGTATATCGCCCGTACAGGCTTTCATACCCTGAGCGCGAGCTGGTGCGATCAATGGTACAGGAAATGATCGACGCGGATATTGTTTGTGAATCTAATTCTCAGTACGCCAGTCCTATCTTGCTTGTAAAGAAAAAGACTGGCGAGAAAAGACTATGCGTGGATTACCGCGCTCTAAATACTAAGACGAAGAAAGAGCATTACCCCCTACCATTGATCGACGACCAGCTGGACATGTTAGCTGGACATTCTCTCTTCATTACGCTTGATTGTGCATCAGGATATTATCAATTACCGATTGTAGAAAGCTCCCAGGATAAGACGGCTTTTGTCACCCCGGACGGCCAATACCAATTTAAACGGATGCCGTTTGGTTTGGCAAATGCTCCGTCAGTTTTTCAGAGGGCTATGAGTAAGATTCTGGCAAAATCAATGGTTGATTTTGCTATTATTTTCATGGATGACGTTTTGATCCCCGCTAAGTCATTTGAGGAGGGTCTTGACCGGTTAGAGATACTACTTAAATTGCTCTTGGAGGCGGGACTGACTTTGAAGCTTAAGAAATGTAACTTTTTCTATAGAGAAATAGACTTTTAGGGTTTCAAGTTAGTGGCCAGGGCATAAGACCGGGATCACGTAAGACGCTATCTGTTTTTCAGTACCCAAAAACGTACATGACATAAGGCGTTTCATAGGTCTCGCCAGTTTTTTCAAGCGTTTTGTAAAAGATTTTGCCCTCATCGCGCGACCTCTAACTGACCTACTCAAGGCCAATTTCGCATGGAAATGGAATGACGAACACTTGAAAGCTTTTGAAAAATTAAAACAAAAACTTGTTGAACGTCCTATTTTGGCCTTGTACGATGCGAAATTGGAAACTGAATTGCACACTGATGCGTCGAAGTTAGGTATTGCTGGCATTTTAATGCAGAGACATAGTGACGAAATGCTTAGGCCCGTAGCGTATTACAGTCGAAAAACAACTAAAGATGAACAACATTTACATTCATTTGAATTAGAAACTTTAGCTGTTATAGCCTCACTGAAACGTTTCCGTGTTTACTTATTGGGTTTAAAATTTAAGATCATAACTGACTGTAATGCGCTGCGTACGACTCTTACAAAGCGAGATCTCATACCGAGAATATCTCGGTGGTGGGTACAGTTCCAGGAGTACGATTGCGAAATTGAATATAGGTGTGGAGCTCGCATGGCATACGTAGATCTATGCCCTCAGTCGTACTCCTGTAACTGACCCCATAACGGGTGATGACGAGACAGACGTGCTCGATGTTTTAAATATTAAAGTTAAGGACGGATTTCCACGGTACGAAGTAACGACGAAGAGATCGGGAAAATCAGGGAAATTTTACGCGATAAAAATACGAATTACGTAGCAGATGTGTATAAAAATTATCAGTTAAAAGGTGATCATGTGTACAGAATCGTTGGTGACAAAATAAAATGGTTAGTTCCTAGAGCAGTTAGGTGGCAAGTTTTAAGAATGAACCACGATAATGTAGGCCATTTTAGCTACGAGAAAACTCTAAGTCGACTACGCGAAAAGTTTGGTTCTCTAAAATGCGACGTTTTACCAAGAAATACGTATCGGCATGTCTTGAATGTGCGCATCATAAGGCTCCGGGCAACCGTAGGGAAGGTATGCTTCACCCGATACCAAAAGCAGATATTCCCTTTCATACGCTTCACGCCGATCATTTAGGCCCGTTCGTTCGCTCTAGGAGAGGTAACATTTTTATTCTTGCAATTATCGATTCCTTTACAAAATTTATAAGCATAAGTGCTATACGAGATACAAAAAGTACCACAGCTATAAAAACATTTAAAGATCATTTTAGCACCTTTGGTACTCCAACACGTCTTATCACTGATCGGGGTACTTGTTTTACAAGCTCGAAATTTAAATCATTCATGGAAAGTACAAAAGTTAAACATATACTTAATACAGTGGCCACTCCAAGGGCGAACGGACAAATAGAACGTTACAATAGAACCATATTGGATGCTTTGAGCACGAAATGCCACGGTAAAGGTGATAACACTTGGGATGAATACGTAGGTGACATCCAGTTACAACAATTATAGATAAAGAACATGTAGGTAAATCAAAGAAACTTATATCCAAGTTTCACGGCCCATACAGAATTGCAAAAATTCTAGAAAATGATAGGTTTTTGATAAAGGATACTCCCCTGACTAGAAGAGGCAATAAAAAATATGAGAATGTAGTAGCCGTGGATAAGATACATCCCTGGTTAAATTATAAAAATATTTCCAGTGATGATAGCGAAAACGAATATTGTGATGACGAATAAAATTAATGAATTTGGACTCGGATCAAAGTTTAGTATGATATTGTGAGCTTGGAATTATTGTGATTATAGAATTAGAAATTATGTGTATTTCATTGGTTAATCAGTAACATGTTTTGAGAATTAAATTAGATTTACTGTGAATGAGAGTAGATATTTTGGCCACTAAAGGACGATTTGCTAAGTTGTAGACCTAAATGGACTTGACAAGAGACTTGACGATGCTATGCTTAGGCTATGAGCAATCAGTGCAGAAATGATTGATATCGAAGAAATGGCGATATTGCATAGATGGTTGTAGATTATAGCAGACTATGCATAGTAAGTACATCGTATGATTTAGGCTAGGCATAGGCTATGAGCGTCCAGTACAGAATGGTAATGATAATCACCGCACAGATGGTCGTAGATCATAGCAGACTATGCAACTAGATGATATAGAGCATGGGTTGTGAGCGGTCAGTGCAGATAGCGAATGGTGTCAAGCAATTGACATCGCACAGATGACCGTAGATCACAACAGACTGTGCAAGACGATGATTATGACCTGAAATTAATCAAAATTAAGCTATGTATGTATGTATAAAGCAAGTAAATTATAATGTATAATGCCTTAAGTTATTACTATTAATTAAGTCTTTGTTAATTGTTTAATTTCACTTGAGTTGATAATGTATTTTTTCTCATGTTATTTATTTGTTGTTTGTCAAGTGAGAGGACTCACTCTTATAAGGATGGCCGAGTTGTTAGCCTAATGATATTTAATCGAGTTATTTCTCATGTCGGTGTCATTTCTAATCGATTATTTACATTGCATTTTACTATCTGCATTTAATTGACTTGTTGTGACAGTTGTCATTATACTATGACAACTGTCTATTTTGTATTCGGGATAAGACACTTGTTATTCAGCGGTCGAACAGAACGCATAAATCCAGATATTTCTACTCAATCTGCGTTTTAATCGAGCCAACCTGCACTGTTCCATCACATGTTACTGCCCACATTATTAGAAAGCAAAAGGAATAGTAATAAACGAAAAACGCAGCATTATGTGAAAATAAATAAGTGGCTAACTGGAGCGTTTCAGCTGTCATTACAGGCGTGACGTCACATGATGTATGATGTCAGCAAAGATGTTGGCCCTACGCTGCTTATTACAAGCTTCTGTTTTACCAAAAAACTTTGTAAATTATTGTGAACTATACACACAAAATAGTTCAGAATAATTTTAAGTTTAAAAAAGTTTTTTTTATTTTTCGCTTTTTAGTCTGTTGTGGTACCTGCCCTACACAAATTCGTATTGCATTTCTTACTATGTAAACAACATTTAAAAAATAACATCATAAATATACATAAATACGTATTATTGACATACCTACATAAAAAAATATACATACAGACAAACATAGAACCTCCTCCTTATTTGAAGTCGTTTAACAAAGGGAAATAAGCTCTGTTTGTAGTGAAGAAACCCCATTTATTTCCAGTAACATTAATATATTTATGTTTGCACCTACATATTCCCACATAACGATAATTCATGTTTTTATCTAAATTCGCCGGTTTCTCTCATTCCATTCATTCGTTCATTTGTTATTATGATTTACAGTATAATATGTATTGTTTTTATTATGAAATTCACTTGAATTGTATTTTTTTTCTGCGTTCTTCATAGCCCAGTCCTTTGATCAATAGGAATCGTCTGAATATTTCCATCACCTGAAATAATTCCTTCCCCATCTTTCCTTTTATCCATCCATCATCTTTTCTTGATTGATTGGTCTTCTTATTACATTGTGAGATGAATAAATCACGTTCCGCGCACCGCGTTTATCATTTCATATCAAACGTAATAATGCCTGATCTCATTCACCTGACAGCCTTAAAGCAGAGGCAGATGCATCATTATTATCATGATCAGCCTATTGTGTTCCCACTGCTGGGTCACAGGCCTCCTCTCTTCAAGAGGCAGTGGGCTGTACCTAATGCTGTGTAAAAAATTAATACTCTCACTAATCTGGCGTTGACAGAGAATGTGGAATCAAATGATCGTGTGACCTCAAAACTAATAGATTTTCAGGTAAAGGAAGACAGGTGTAACTACTTTCACCTGTTTTCCTTTGCTTGAAAACCTGTTACCTATTATTACCTGTTACCTGTTATTTAAAAAAAAAACAAAAAAAGTTATACTTAATAAAATAATAAAAATCACAATTCGCGCGTTTCAATTTCCAATTGGACCCCTGCTAATCACGAAATGCATACAGCCGTGAGCATTCTGTAGAATCACATATTATACCACGGGCAACAGTTAAGGCCTTTGTCACGCGCGCACTTTTAATCATTCTTGACTAATTGAATGTCCATCCCGGTCCGATAGGTGAGTGAAAAAATACATTATGACGATGCAACCAGTAAGAAATAAGACAATGTATTGAGACTTGTATTGTAATGAACAAAATGGTATAAAACAATCGTGACGAAAAGAAATGCGAGTTAGTTTAGAATCCCTCGTGATGAAAGTAATTTCTCGTGACGTCATCCATCAAAACTTGACTAAGAAGACATTAAGTTAGAGCCGCTAAGAAGCAACATTTTTATGTTTACTGTGGTTTTTATTGTAAGTGCTTCCACAAGATGCATCATGTCTTATTACACACAGATTTTAAAAGCATTTTGTATGTATAAATGTTAAAGCATCGTGTCTAAAAGAAACATCCACTAGTTTATAAAAGTATGTTTAGTCTAACAGGTAATAATTGCAATAATTGCTTCTCTCGAGGAGGCAGCTGAAACACCCACACACGTCGATAATCTCTCTCGATACAAAAAGACAAATAAACTGTATAGCGACAATTACAAATACATTTACATGTCAAAAGCTTATCTTTATTTCAAAGGACGATACACTACGCTGTAGCGCTTTTTTGTTCAGCTTATAAATATAAATAGAAAAGGCCCTTGTTTACAGAGCATTTTTATGAATATAGTTTCTCTAATATGTTGAAAAGGTTTCAATGGTTTTCCCTAACTCTAAGGAATAACATCATCAGACATGTTATTATTTAATATTATAACTAAACCAATTTGTCTTTTACATACCTATCTATGCCACACTTAAAGTATCGGCACAATATTAGGAAGTGGAAAGTAAACACAAACAAATTATGTCGCACCTCCGCTCAAATAGTGTCACAACTCAAAAAATTTGAAAACTCTTATATTGTTCTATTCGTTTCAGTAAACTTTAAAATCTTATCTCAATTATTGTCATACTTATGACTGATTTTTTTGACTTACGACACTATTTGAGCGGAGGTGTGATGTATGTTTTACAACATTTTCCTGTTTTTTGTTTCACAAATTTGTGTTTTATTATGGCAATCAATCAAACACAATGTTATTACGTTAAAGGGAGTAAGCAATAAACATATTGGCGATAAGATAGTGGAAATAATATTAGCTGCCTTCCTGAGGTGCGATTAAACGTCAAGTTGCACGTTGATTTACAATATTTAACTTAAACCAAAAACTCATTAACGTCAATCAAGTTAAATCACTAATTATATGAACAGCTAATCAAAACTTAATACCCAGTAGCAGCTGTCTTAGTTCATGTAATAAGTACTCGTAGCAGATTACTAAAAGCTCTTCATTAATCTGTGCGGCGCACGAAATACTAATCTGTGGATATTGTCGGTATAATTTATGCTGGAAATGCCTTGTAGGCTTTTGTAGGTCAATTCGTGTCAAATGTTTGCGAATCTTATTTTATACTAGTTCATCTTTTTAAAGAAAATTATCCTGAAGCATTAGAACGCACTAAGATAGCAGTGTGCAGTGGCTGATTCGTTTTCGAACTTAAGTAAGTGACTTAACTTAACATCTTAAGTCAACAAAGTTTTTATGTGAAGCTAATAAACAGTGGCTTCCTTGTAAACTGATAATTAAAGTCAATATTAGGACTATTATAGTTAGTTTACTGGCGGCAAATGTGTAGGTACGACTAACTTATATGTGAGCAATTATTAGTCGTAACGCAGGAGTGGCTAGGTTGTTAGGTAACTTCGCTGAAAGTAAAGTAATGTCTAGGAAACTAAGTTACGGTATGAAAAGTTAGTTTAGTTCGTAGAATTAAGCTACAAAAAGCCCTTTGTTATGCCTTAGTTGTTGTATCGTCACTCTGACTTTTTATGTACCTACTTTTCTTCTTTGAATAATCTTTACAGGAATAATAATAATTTTGAATTCCTATTGTAATTTAATTTAATTTATTTTGATGCATGTAATTTAATTTAAATTTATAATGGATTGTATTTTTTTATTTGTAATTTTACTATGGGTTCAATACCTGAATTAAACGATTTTTATTTTATTTATTTATTTTAATAATAGGAAGGGGGTTAATAGTAGGAAGTTAGGTTAAGTTTACCAATAGTCAGCGGAAAGAGAGAGAGAGAGATTTTGAGTGCTCTCCCGGTCCACAGCAGGCTCACCAGGCGTCGGCAGAGGGCAGATAATGCCCTCTTCCGGCACCCCGAAACGGGTCCAGCAACGGCGGACTCGGGGACGTCTGCCGCCTCCTATCATACAAGACCCAAGGTTGTGGCGCGTATTGTTCTACGCGCACCTCTTTTAGACGTCGCGGGTGGAGCCAAACCCCTCACACCCCCCGTTTCACCTGACGGGGTCCGCAGCGGCGGACCGGCACCAGTCGGGGGCTGCGTTGAAGAGTGCTTAAGTGCCCCTGTAACCTCCGGTGCAAGTGTGCGAGGGAACACGAAATTAAATCGTAAATAGGATATCAGAATCACTTTTACACGTCAAATTAAAAAATAAGCTACATTTAGTCGACATTTCCTAACTGACTACCCCTGAGAAGAAATGGCAAAACAAAATCAGGGGTCAAAGTCTCTTTTAAAGTCTAGACATAATCTTGGTCAGATCATTTATGAGGACCATGTAAATCCGTGTCTGAAATTTTCTTTGGAGGAAAGGACCACACAAATTTGAGTGGACCTGTTCAATCAGTGCAAGCATTTGTCAGTAATTGTGCAGCTCAACGAGGTGGTTTTAGTCAGTAGAAGTCTGACAGACCCCTCCGTCCGCCCCAGGGCGGAGGACATCCATGAGGATTGCCAACACGTTACCAACATTAAAGTTTAGCAATAGTCCCGAGAAAGAATAGCTCCTGGCATGTCCACAACATGCCAGGAGCTATTCTTTCTCGCAACAAACAAAATAAAAATTGCCTCGTTTGTCTATTGGTCGAAAGCGCGACTGTTGAGCTTACGGTCCTGGGTTCAATTTCCGGGTCAGGCGATGTTATTGGGTTTCCATCTGGAATTTCTCAGTCACAGTCCGAAGTCAGAATTTGTGCCCGGTTGATGTCAATAGTTCTGTATTCAAATTACTGCCACAATCATGATAATCAGAAAAGAAAAAGAAAATCACTGATTCACTTTCCGTGCATTACATAATTTTCCTGTACATTGGAATACAAATTGTTTTATTTGTAGAAATGTCCCTTTTTGGAATAATTGGGGAAATATGATAATTTTAGTATTATGGTGGTATTTGCTGACTTGATTTATTTAATTAAAATCTCTTAGTGACGTAATGTTTATACAGGATGTTTAGAATCTGGGTGCAAAGCCTTAAGAGGATTATAGTTGGCACCATTTAGAGCATTTTGAGCCACACGTGTCTTAGACGTTACGTTTTTTTTATCTGCTATTTTTTGTTAATTGTCAACAGTGCCCCAGTTAAAGCTGGTACGTTATTTTTATTTTTTTGTAGTTTATCTGATGTGCATCTAATCTAATAAACTAAGTTCCAATCATGTGTGTTAATAAAAAAAATCCAGACATTTTTTAAGTCGTTGAAAAATAAAATAACCTCAGTCGTCCAAACCTTTTTAAAATCATGCTCAAAATGCTCCAAATGGGATCAACTATCACCCCCTTAATTTTGCTTGCAATTTGGCTTTGCACCTAGCTTCAAAACACCATGTATATTACAATGTAGTAGATAAGTACTAACCATTTCATAGAATTTCCCCAATCATGTCGGGTGCGTCTCATAACGTATAAACTCATTTAATTTTGGTCTAATTTCATTTTATTATCGTTCACAAGGTAAACGAGAGTTATACCAACTGTTGATATAATTTCTTTGGATATAACATTTATTTATTCTAAAACTTATTTCGTATAACGTTGTTTGATATAACGTTTATGTATTCGAAAATCATTCGCGATCGTTTAAAATATATAATATTGCAATTAATTTGATTGAGCGTGCTGCGGGAGCGGCGCGACAGAAACGAATCGCTGCAAAACCGACTCCACGTAGTATGGTCTGCCCTACCCCTAGAGTGTTATTTAAAATCGCGTAGGCGCGTAGGGGTGAGGCGGCCCGCGAGCTGAGGAGCAGGTGGTTTCCACGCTTGCCACCGCGGCTGAGGATGGCCGGCAGAGCCGGGCAGCAAGCCGAAGCCTCGGTGGTGAGCGTGAAACACATCTGTGACGATAAGCTCGCATGGGACCGCTGTAGCCCTGCAGCGCCGGAGCCGTGCCAGAAAACATGCCTGCTGCATGCTTGCTTGCTGCATGCTTGCTTGCTACATGCTTGCTTGCATGCTGCATGCTTGCTTGCACGTTTTATCATATTAGACTAAATAGGTTTTATGTCTTTTGAGTGGTATATCAAACGATTTTATATTCAACGTATGTTATGCTTATAAAAATTAGTTGCTTTAAAATTACATCAATCGTTTATTATATTAACTGATCATTATATCAAATAAAATTATAGATTCAGTTGTTATTTCTTGTAAATATTAGAGATTATTATTATTATTATTATATCAAATATTACTTACACAATCATGTCTGACTTAAGTACCAACAAGCTATCTGCTTTCCGCGATTTATTATGTATTGTACTCGAATCTCATTATATCGATTATATATTATCGATATCAAAGCTTACGCAGCTTAAGTTATATGTACAACTAGCTTTTGCCTGCGGTTTCGCCCACCTGGAGCTCAGGAATCATCCCATGGGAACGTACTACCGTAATAAAGAGTATCCTATGTGTCAATCCAGGCTATATAGGTACTATCTGCGTGCCAAATTTCATCAAAATCCGTTCAGCGTGATTGTGTATTAAACATCTAAACATCCAGGATATAAAAACTTTCACATCTTTATAATATTAGTAGGATAGTAGGATCAATGTAGGTCGAATTGGATGGAACAGTTCCACCTTTGATACGAATTTAATCGACTAAAAGCGGCAAGGCGCTCGCAATTTATCCGAATTCTCATATGAAGTTGTCACAGATTTATGGAGGACTGCAGATTATTAAATGATATGGGAATGTTAGTACTTATTCACTCATTTATTGAACTTCCAAATATGAAACGGACAAGAGCCTTAAAGCTCGCTCACAAAGCTCTCTCCTTATGATCTATCGAAAAGACACCATTTCACGTCTGCTTTCCTATACTTCGTTTTTGAAATACCAAATCTTTCTCATTCCTATAACTAACTTATTTGGACATACTGCGAAGGGTTTTCATAGCATATTCCACTCTCCCGGGACATTTCCGCCCAACAGTGCAAGTAGACTTTTGTTCTAATAAAATTTTAAAATTAATTTTATACTGAAACACATCTGCCTTTAGAACTGTTATATAAAGGTTACATCTATGTGCTGAATTTGAAGTACACTAACCAACATCTTGAGTAAAATAGAAACCCGTGCAGCCTACAAATTGACATACTTAACCACAGTTGGTAAAAACAAAAACCGAATTTAATAAAAAAGATGTTCAAATCTTTTCCATACAACACAAAAAATCACTGTAACCGATGTTGCTGATGGCGCTGATAAAGAGGTTTAGCAATGATGCTAAGTTGCAATGTAATTAGACAAAGTTACAGAGATAAGTTTATCGGAAAGTTCACTTGGACCATAACCGATTCTATTGCACCGCTTAAATTTATGGCATCCATTTTGCTTCAAGGGAGAGGTCTTGTTAGTATTCTCATTGAGGTTATCTAATCGTTAAACTATTGAAATCAGAAGCCATTTAGTTGTTTTCATCTAAATTGAATCGGCAAAATTTGGCAGTTTATAGTTAATAACAACCATTTAAAGCTCATTGAACTTAAATCTAACAAGTTTGGTTGGCGAAATAGAAGAAGACATTGCAAACTACAATATCAACGATCTAATCGGACTAATAAATAAGTACTATCCATCACTCTGACGGTTGTTCGATAACATTCATCAATAGTGCGGCAGTGTAAAGCCTACCCTTTCAATAGATGTCATCAGAGCAATCGATTGTTTAGCCGTCCCAACAGACTATAGTAGCACTTCCGTCGTAAAATGAGCTTTATTCTTCACACGTAGAGCATACATTTGAATGACTCAAGCCGCAATATTGGTTCTGCAGTCTGTTATCTCATCCACTACAATGTCGTCTTCGTTTTATGTAGGTACTTAGTATTTGACGAATGTTAGGCCCTTTCTCACTTCTTTATGGCTCAGTTAATTCAAAAGTGACTTCCAGCTGTTTATTTTGCTTTCCGCACATTGCATTACTTTTATTCTTAATGGCTTTGAGTAGCTCTTTCCAGTTATGTTTAAAACTTTACCTTCTGAGCTAATACCGCGACTGGCTTATAACACTCTCATATGTGCGCTCGGATTAACAACCTTCAGAATGTTTGAGGCGAGACCTCAGATTATAGAAAGAAGCAGATAGACCGCGCGGAACAATAAAGTGAGGCCCGTTTGCAGACATGTGTGCGTTACAGCCACGTGACAGCACTATAAGAACAGGTGCCTCTACGTGTGTGTACGGTTACCAGGAGAATGAAAAAATTAGCCATAATATTTCATTACATGAAAAAAAAAGTATTTTTTTTCTTAAATCTGTTGTTTTTATTACGTCAGATTAACAATACCCATATAAACGATACATTTGCGATATATTTTTATTTTGCGACACCAACATTTTATAGTTTTTGGTAGCTATATTTACTTTATGGTGACGTCATTTAGCCCGTAATATAGCAAATCGACTGATGTAATAAGTATTATAAAATCCATTAACTAGTTACACTTACGAAGACACATACATACTTATTTATATAACAACGTAATAACCAGAAAAGGCGATAAATAAAACACTATTATCGACATAAATATTTTTGTAAATCGATACTCCTGTATCCTATACTTATTTCCTAACTTAGGGGTAAATGTTTCAATATAAATTAGCAACACCGAATGATTTTTGTTAAGGTTTTGTGTTTCAAGATGTCACTAACAATAAACGCGTAAAATAAATCCAAATAGACAAATAACCAATATTTTACGTATGAAAGATACTCCAACTTATTTCTTTTGTTTTTGGGAACAGTTTTTACAATGTTTAAAAATACAAGACGGCATTATTCTGAAATTATCTGTTAGAGCCCGTGACGTACTAACGTTGCGACGCTTCGTGCTGTACTGAATCGAGAGTTTATTCGCTTTTGAATTTGTATTTGCTTTGTTGGCCGCACTCTCGGTGTTCCGCGCGGTCTATCTGCTTCTTTTCTATAATCTGAGGGCGAGACATTGCACACTGTGACGAAACTTTACTTTATTATTAAACGTTACTTTATTACTTCAACAACCCTTTTCGGATACCATAAGTGTCTTCGAAGAAATAGCCTATTTGTGTAACCGTGGCTTATATTTTCTCACATGAATAGCTTTTTCCTGCAATATGTTTTTTTGGTAAAAACATTATCAACATCGGAGTCATAACTTTATTGACATCAGTAATGCTGAGCGTCTGTCATGATATTCAACCCCAATCCTAATTCTACCTCCATTTACAAAACAAGAACGGGATATTATATTTCAACCCTTTTTCACAAGTTATTGAAACGAAAGCTTCTAAGACAATACTACCTAAAATGTGAATTTCATTAAATTTTCAGTCTCACTTCAAGCAGCGTTATTGATGATCAAATTCGAAGTCGTATTCGTTCATAAAATTTTCTATGCCAACGCTGTTGTACTTTGACATTTAAAAAAAAAATTATTTGATACTTTGAAGACAAAATTTAATGTTTCTAATACTGAAAAGTTGCCTGTCGGCCGCTATGGCAACCGAGTTTCGTAACTAGTTGTCAACAAAGAAATAACTTTCGTTCTATGGAACCGGTTGCCAAAGAAGACCTTTATGTCTTGTTTGGCAAGCACTAGCCACTATCGCAGAAGTTTCGCAACCAGTCATACAAACTTAGTTTAAACAGAATTAAAAATCCTTTTTGGAAGGATTTAAATAATTTTAAAACTAGTTAGTAGTTCTTGTCGTTAATGAGAATTCATTCTGGAAATGCTTTACACCGAAAGGATGTAAAGGCAACATTACTTTAAATGTTCGTAACGAGATTGTAAACCAAAGGGCACATGAATGTGACTGTAAACAGAGCACTGGGAGAAATACAGGAGGTGTAAAAAACTAAAGAGGTATCTCTGATTTTGTATTTATATTTAAAATAGAAAAACATAGTTATTTGTTTATATTTCAATCAATTATAAGTGTATAACCTCTATTACACGGGTACTCACGTTTGTGGCACATTTATGTGACAAAAGTAGTAGAATTACACCACCTGCCAGCTTATCATCTGAATAGTCACTACACTTTCACTTCGAAACTAGTGGATCCCTATGTCCCAGCTTGCTGAGATATTGTCTACACAAAAGAGCCTTGAAGAGAACTTCACACGGAAAATGGAAGCACTGGAAGCTCAAACTCAGTGCGCTGGACCTGCCAAGGATACTGTGGCAAGGGTGGCTGAAGAGTTCCGGACCTTCAGGGAGCTTATTTTTAGCATGCTTGGCTTGCTCCGGACTCAGATTAGTGAGTGTGCTAAGCAGGTTGACGGAATGGAGACAAGACAACGGCGGAAAGCGCTGATTTTTCAAGGTGTTGCTGAAGTTGACAGTGAAGACAGCACCGCAGTCATTCTGGATGTTATCAACAGTAAGCTGACCCTCAAGAATTTCTCTGCATCTTCCATAAAGGTCTGTCACAGACTTGGCGCTGGCAATAAAGAGCATCACAGGCCCATACTGGTGAGGTTTTCTAGCTACGATGACAAATCAGTAGTCTGGAAGGCTAAAACGCGCTTGAAGGGAACATCTATATCAGTCAAGGAGTTCTTGACAAGGGTCCGGCAATCCATCTTCGGGAAGGCGCGTCTCCACTTTGGAATGCGATCTTGTTGGACTCAGGATGGTGTTATCGTTCTGAAGGCCTTTGACGGAAGTAGACACAAAGTTTCATCAATGGATGAGCTCAATCCTCTGCTTGCGAAGTATCCAAAGGTCCAAGATCCCAAGACCCAAGGCACAGGAGATAGCCTGGAAAACAGAACTTGTCAGTAATGGTATCATGTATAAACTAATTACTAGTTATTGATCTGCATGCAATTGTTATGAAATTACTAACCGCTGTTATTTCTTTGTTTATGTTCTTGGTAGTCTTTCTATTATTAGTTACGTCATTTCCTCTTAATCTCATGTAAATTTAAGTTAGCACACATTAGATACTAATTTACCCTCAACAAGTTCTATAACTTTAACTTTGTATTCTTCAATTTTATTTCTTTGACGTAAACGTCAAAATATTTGTCATTAACAAATGCAACAAAATAGTTAAAAGTCCACAGACTAGTTACGAAACCGAGTTTCGAAGATTGACGTATCGTAATCGGATACGTTCACGACTCGACATATTCATCTTATTTAACTAGTACATACAATAAAATTAAATTGTTACCGTAAGTATTTATTTGTGCAAATTTTGTTTTTTTATAATTTGATAATAATACTTTTTTATTTGCATGACAGCCATACTGTTTGTTTTTGCTGTATGCTTTTTATCTTTTAATTGGTTTTGAAAATATTTAGACTTAGATGATGTTGTGAGCTGGCGGGTGGTGCAGAGATGCAAACTTCGTCATTCGTGTAGTGTTTTTAGCGTTTTATAAAATTGTATATTTATATATATTTATGTTAATTACTTATATTTATGACATCTGATATCGAATCATTTTATTCTGCCAACGAATCTAGTGCCTCTTCCAGCGAAGAAAGTTTATCTTCTCTTACAGATGCCTTAGGTGTTCTTTTACGCCAAAATTTTAGCCAAAATTCTGGCCGGCTATTTAATGTATGCCACCTCAATGCTCAGAGCATTCCTAGTCACTATAACGAACTGCACGACACATTTACTGACAACAACGTTCACGCCGTTTTGATTTCCGAGACGTGGCTCAATCCTAACCTGCTTTCAACCACTTACCCGCTCCCCGGTTTCGTCCTTCTTCGGAATGACCGCCCTTTGTTTTCACCCCAGTCGACCCGGGAGAGATCAAAAAGATTATCCTTTCCATCAAATCCAAAGCTGTGGGATGCGATAATATCAGCCGCCATATGATCGTAGCGGCTCTTGATCAACTCCTCCCTGCAATCTCCCACATCGTAAACTTCTCCCTTTACACAGGTGTTTTCCCCTCCCTGTGGAGTAAAGCCCTTGTTTGGCCACTGCCAAAGATACCCAATCCCTCTCTTCCTGGTCACTTTCGCCCAATTTCCATTCTTCCCTTTCTATCTAAAGTGCTCGAGGCCAGTGTGCATAAACAATTCTCCCACTTTATTCACTGCAACTCTCTCATCAGTCCTTTTCAATCCGGTTTCAGAACCGGGCATAGTACCGTTTCAGCTCTTCTTAAAGTGACTGACGATATAAGGCGAGGGATGGAAGACACTAAAGTAACAGTCTTAGTGTTAATAGACTTCTCTAATACCGTCAGTCACGAAGTCCTTTTGTCCATCCTTTCCTATCTTATGGTCTCTCAGGATGTACTGGAATGGTTTTCCTCTTATCTTCAGGGGCGTCAGCAGTCTGTTCGTGCTGGAGACTCTTCATCGAGTTGGCGTGAACTTGCAGCTGGCGTGCCTCAAGGCGGTATATTATCTCCTCTTTTGTTCTCAATTTTTATTAATCTTATCACCACCGAGCTTCGGACTGCGTATCATCTTTATGCTGACGATTTACAGCTTTACTGCCAGGCAAGTGTTGACAACATATCTGATGCGATTGAGGAGCTAAACGGGGATTTAGGTGTGGTTAAAAACTGGTCAGATCGTTTTGGGGTGGCGGTTAACCCTACCAAGTGTCAGGCTATCATTGTAGGGAGCCCTCATAGTATGAGGAAGCTGAATGGCTCAACTGTGCCGCCTGTGATGTTCGACAATTTAGCCATCCCATTTGGCTCCGATGTTAAGGATTTGGGTCTGCATGTCGACACTTGTCTTGACTGGCGAAAGCAAGTCACGACTATCAGTAAAAAAGTCACCGGAACGTTGCGGTCACTCTATCGGTTGAAAAAACTTCTTCCTTCACACATAAAGGCAATGCTTGTACAGTCCCTAATCTTTCCCATAATTGACTATTGTGATGTATGTTACTATGACCTGAATGCAAATCTCCTCAATAAACTTGACCGCCTTCAAAACAACTGCATTCGATTCGTTTTCAATCTACGTAAGTATGATCATGTGTCCGCGCACCGATTGGTTTTAAAATGGTTGCCCATTCGTCAGCGCAGAGAGTTGAGGGCTCTGTCTATGTTGTTTTCCATACTCGACAAACCCACTACTCCTTCTTACCTAACTTCTCATGTTCAATACTTGTGCTCTGCCCATAATAAAAATCTTCGTTCCACCAACAATCGTCTTCTACGATGTCCTTCTCACCGCTCTGGTTTCATACACTCTTCATTCTTTGTCCAGGTGGTTTTTCTTTGGAATGCGCTCCCTCTGAGCATCAGGATGGCAACTAGTAGGTTAACATTTAAGGTAAAGGCACGGGAATATATTCGTAAGAAGTTGGCAGAATCTTCCCAGCGCTGATCGTTTTCTCCTCCACCAATCGTTATTTCTCCTGACACTTTTTATTTTGTTTAAAAGTATGTATGTATCTATGTATATATTGTTGTTTTTCGAGTTATCTATCCCCATATTGCACCTACCTAAGGTTGTCTGGTAGAAAATGCCTCAGGCATTAAGTCCGCCTTTGTACAGTAGTTTTTTTTACTTGTGCATAAAGTTTTAATAAATAAAATAAAATAAAAAAATACAGTTTAAAAGAAACAGATCATTTGAAAAAAAGAAGTAGTTGCAATTTTGAATCCATGTCGAAGCAATACGATGGCATGATATTGAAACTAAAAAATTATGGATATAACTTCGTTCAGCAGCATAAAAACGGCTCTTTTTAGGGAAGAAATAAAGTAATTGGTCCTAAAAGTTGCGTTTCACACAGGCCCATGACGTAAGCATACCCACAAAGTATCATGATTTTCTTCTTTGTGACTACGTCAATGATTATACGGATTGTATTCTGTACTAATGATACGAAAACACAAATTGGCAACTTTCATCACTTCTTTGCCGATGGCACTTTCAGAAGAATAATTTTTAATAAAAAAAAAAACAAAAAATAATTACTGTCTCATTAATTATCACAAGTAACAACTTTTTCAACAAACTGGGACACAGGAAAGTACTGACGCGAAATTTTAGCACAAACGTAACAAAATACAAGTTGGTCGAAGTATTAAATAAGTTATTTTATCTTTCTGTTTGGCCCTAAGGTATTAAGATACGCGAATTGTTGACAGGCAATTGGCGACCAAATAGTTATTAATATTTGCAGACAGTTGTGGTTTGTTGTCTATGTCTTGTTAATGTGTTTTCTAAGAGTATCTAGTCTATCTTTACTATAAGTATCAGTTACGTACAAAAAGTTTAGATTGAGTCACATTTAGTCCACCAGCATCACGAATCTTTAAGATTTAATTACGTAATAGTTACGAGAAGAAAGGATGTTTTCTTCTACCTTTTCCATAAAACCTTTAATTTTTGTATTTTATAAATCATCTTATTTCTATCTACAAGCAAACTGTCGTAGTGAACGCCTTGTTTTATTTCATATTGTTTTCGTTTCTGTGTTTTCCTGCATCATACCGTTATGAATGGAATTGTAAATTAAACTGTAGCTTCAATAAAATGAAGCAGAATATTTCCACCTCTAGAAATTGAATCAAATCAATAATTTCTGGCTTCGTGTTCAAATTACCAGTCACCTGTACGTTTTTATTATTTCATTTTCTTTTTAACAAATCCGTCGCGTGACGTTTAAATGAATAATGTCTTTATTATTTGCCATCTCGACGTCTGCCCTCGTTACTTTATGTCTGTAACATTTTATTTCGTTATTCATGATTTTGCTTTTATTTTCCTTGTCAGTGTTATGCCAGCTTTCAAGTTTAACCATACATAATTTTGATATTAAATATTTGCTTGATAAACCTATTACCAGCTTTGTTTTATGGTTTATTTTTTGAGTGACGTCGAGCAAACTACATTGTAATGAAAATAATGATGCAAATCATGAAATATTTGATATAAAAAACATTAAAGATATGGCACAAATAACTATTTTATTTATAATATCTCATCATATTCATTGAAGTGAAAAATTCATTAGGCGCGTTGAGCACTTTTTGGGTGACAAAATCATGGAACTCGCGTCATCGTCACCGAACGCTTTCCATGAGCTATATGTATACTGTTTTCACTTCTATCGGCAGTCCCCAAAGCTTCATTTACATGACCATATATTATTCATTAATTTCAAAACCAATTGTCAAAGTGCCAGTACATTATAGACCAGTCAGAGTCAAGTCCTTAGAGCCTATTAGCGTATGGTCACATACGCACGATGTATCGTTATCGATGTGTAGATGAATTGTAACTTTCTAGCAAATTAATTGTCCTTGTCGGAACTGAAAAAAAGTTTTACAATGTACATAACCTTAATACATTACCGAATACTAAATTACGCTCAGAACCTTTACGGTCGAATAAAAGGCACTATAATGGCAATTTTCCGGCCGGTAATCTTGATATTTTCCTCAATATACTATGACATGTTTGTGACAAAGGAGCCATGAAAATCTTCAACTTACAGCCTTTGACAAGAAAATAAAACGAAATGAAATGTCAAAAGGAAATAGTACAACTTCAAATACTTCGAGCGAGTGAAGCTTTGAAGACACAAATCTGGTTACTTTTATTTATTTTTAGCAACTTTTCTCAAAACGAGCATTGAATATTAAATTCACCAAAACATTCGGTAAGCCGATACTCGTATATAATTCTTGAAGCGTAATGTTAACTTAGCCTAAATGCGAGGATTTAAAAACGTAGAGTACGTTGTTATAGCATGTTCACATCCTCGCTTTTTACAGCCCCTTCCTCTTCTCCTCTAGAGAATAGAAACGTTGTTGAATGATAAACGGAAAACCTAAATACGGGATGTTGAACTTTTTAAACAATAAGTAATTACTACTGAATTTAACTTTCGTTTCATCCGCAGTGTGGTGCGTGTGCTTGGAGATTTATACTCCGATGAATCTTTTGTTATGTAATGCACAGCTGCTGCTGTCTACCAAAATACTTATCTACGAGATATTTGGGTTTAAAGAACTTTATTTCTCTTAATTATTACAGTTCGCTTAAAACGAGATATTTAGGTGATATAACCAGTTCTATTAATATTAGTTACCTCTAGAGTGTTGAAGACATTATATTAGCATATTCTGTGTTATGTTATTTCAAATGTTGGGATGTATTGCCTTAGTCTGCGTTTGAATGTATTTATATTGTCATATTTTTTTATATCCTCCGGTAATCTATTGTACAGCCGTGTTCCTTCAACCAATATTGTTTTTAGGGTTCTGTACCTCAAGAGGAAAAAACTGAACCCTTATAGGATCACTTCGTTGTCCGTCTGTCTGTCTGTTAGTCTGTCAAGACCCATTAATATCAAATACGTAAGTCCATGGTCCATTGGTGCTCTAAAAAAATCAAGCTTCTAAGTCAACGTAATAAAAAAATACGGCGATTTAAGCGACATTATTGCGACATATTTCGATACTCGCAAATAAATCAAAACCTATAGGGTACTTTCCGTTGACCTAGAATCATGAAATTTGGCAAGAAGCAAGGTATTATAGCACAAATATAGGAAAAAGTCCTAAAATTGTAAATTTGTAGTTTTATCACATAAAAAAAAATGTGTTTTTCGATTACAAACTTATGTTTACAGTTGGAGAATTGACTGTGACATATAACGATATAAGTACTTGTATGTTTGATTGAACAGATTTGGTAATGAATTTTTTAATAAGAATGCAAGTGTAGTATTTGTAATGAATTGTATATTTAGACCGGCAACATCAAAAAAAAAAATACTCTACTACAGTGTGAGAAACCTGAAAGGGATTATCATATCTAAAAACTTTTTACATTAAAATGATCGTACCGACACCGTTTCACGTTACATACATTTCTGGCATTAGAGAACAATTACTTAATCAATAATATCACAGTAAGTTCCTACACACTCTCTTAGATCCGGATGACCCCATCACTCTCCTTCAGGAAAGCAATAGGGCCACGAGTACAGTGCACAAAATACACAAACCGACCTTCCGTCCTCGCCGCCGAGGTACCACGCGAACTTCCCGAGTAAATGGTAATAAAAGTCCTCCCCCCCGTCCCTTGAATGTCGATGCGCCAGCCGCCCGGTTAGAGGCTGAGAGCGCCGTAGCAATAAATATAATATCCCCTGATAATAATCATGATCAAAATGTTGATCCAGCCCGTCCCCAAATTGTTACTAATTTTGTGATCCCCCAACGACGCCCTGAGCCGAGGTCCGTACCCCGCAGGGGGTGCCCTTAGTGCGCTGTCGTTTAGTTTTAATATATATAATTTGCGCCCTGGCTGGAGGCTTTAAGATTAAAAACCTTAGGGCAGCCACAGGAATATCCGGTTAAGTAGCAACGACCTCTCTAGGTCTGCTACGAGATGCCATACAAAAAAAAAAAAAAACCTTAAGTCTAGTTTCCTAGGACGCGAGCCAAGATAAATTATATTTAGCTCTATGTTGCGCTCTACAAAATACTCCGTCAGACTTTATATAACGAGTTTAAGAAAAACTGCCGCTTTCTATTCTAGACAAAAGCAAACAGGTTGCTAATTTTATTTGTATAATGTATTATTGTTATGACATTAATTTGCATTCAGTGATAAATTCAACTCACCTACCTTACTCATCTTTATTATTTCTCATTTTTTTTAGGAAAATCGTCTACTTTTACTTTAAATGTGGAAGCTTGTAATTAGCAATTGCCAGTTGTTATTATTTTGTTACCATTTACGTCTGTAAGCTTTCTTTAAAATTGTAAAAATAAAATAAAATAAATAAACACCGTTTCTTCTTCATCATTTCTTCTTGTTTTAAATTTTGATTTTCACAAGTGCCTTTTATGTACCTATTCGAAATAAATGCTTTGACTTTGATTTTAAGAAGATTGAAATAATTTAAGTTTGCTGTACTTATCTTAAACAAAATGGTTGTTTAAGGAACTAACAGCCTTCATGACCGTAGCTATGTTTTTACACTAAGTATTTCTACAATAACATGTTCCCAGTACAAATAAATAGGTAACATGCTTTGAATTAGCCATTAGATCAACTAAAGTTAAAACTAAAATCGCTTCGAAAATGGTTACAATTTGGACCTGTTGCCGGACTTGTGTTCAAACTGCCTTACCTCTGTATCTCTTATTACCGTCAGGAAAATACATTATAACAATTATGTTTCCATGTTATAATAATTATTTATGAACCGAAATTATTTAGGTTCACAGAGGGGTTATCCGAAATATACAACATAGCGGATTTGTCCAACTTATCATAACAAAAGATAAAAATCCAATGCCCAATGCCTCGCAATGATAATATTCTGCTTCCTTCAGGTACAACATTTTTTTTCAGCAACACATAAGGAAGGACTGGGACCATTTGATTCCTCGCCTGTAACATTCAATTCCTCACGACGTAACTTTGTTTTTCCGTTTATTTATTTTTGCAAAAGCTCTTTAATTATGTATTAATTATGGAGCTTTTGCAGGAAGAAGCAGAATGTATGTAAATAGCCCAAATGAAAAATCATTGATTGGTTATTATAATCGTTATTATATAATAGTTCTGGGCTGCCTTTGTATAGATTGCCATCAACACGCTAAGACACGCTAACACGCTAAGGGATGTTATAATAAATCATACACGCATTTTGCAGTTAGATGGTGTGGCTTACTGTTACAGCTACTTGAGGGTCCCTACATTTTAATCTTAATATTTCACCCAAACCATTTACTATTAATGAAAATTCAAGAGAGATTCGCTTACAAATATAATTAATTCCGCACGATCTAATGTTTTTTAGCCATTGGATTTTCAAAATTGAAATGGTTTCCCAATTTCTTTTGAGTCTAAATTTGTCCCTGTCTTAATTATTCTTAGAATTAGATAAAAAGTAGTTCAAATATTTTGAAATAAGATAAAACACTTTATTGCAAGAACCAGGAAGGTATTAGTGAATAAAGATGTTGTTGCATAATGCATGAATTGAGACTCTGAGACTTTTATCTGGATTTTCAAACAATCTGTGCTCTGGGTACTATCAAACGACTCGGCACTCGACCGCGACCGGGCGACGATAGAATTGAAAAATAGCTGGATGTTTTAAGATGTTATTTCGATTATTTTTAGAACAGTGTATTTACTAAGAACATTTAAGAAGTAGCTTTACATTGTACGTCAAACAATTTCCGAAATATTGAGTCACCATTTTGGGCATGACACAATTATATTTGTGCTACGACAGCGTAGCCCACGTAGCGGCCGCGTAGGCTTACTACGCCGTAGCAACGGTTCCCAACATAAAATATGTAAGTTCTCATTTTAACTACAGTTTACAACATTAACATAAACACTAAGTCAGCACGTGAGCCTATTAACTCGTCAGTATTACTCGACGGCTCGTTACTTAATGTTTCAAATGTTTACCCTTTAATTATGTTGCTAGTACTGTGTGTACTCGCTAGAGGGAACCCCTGTTATTAGACATGTCCCTCTGTCTTGGTAGTATGTTGATAAGTGATACATTATTCAAGATGTTAAGAGCATTGGCTGCTCTGTAACTAACCTACCTGGGCCTGACTATGTTGAGAAGAAGACTCAACACACACAGTTATAACTATTCAGTGGCGAGTATCGTCTCTTTGATCTCCGGCCGCCTCAAGTGACTCAGAACCACTCACACTCGCGTCATAAGAAGAAGATCTTGAAATAACACCACTTGATGAAGATAATGAAGATCATGGTTTGTTACGAGAACCTTTTCCAGATGAGTCCAACATTTTTCACTTATTATTGCCTATTTCTAGTCTAAGGTTAAAACACTACAACACTAAACAATCCTCACCGTCACTCATAGTAAACGTCCCAAAGTTATTACTGCGTCATTACTATAGCCTTATTTATTACACTCTATTATCCTTAATCTCATACAACAATGTCTAATACAATAAATGATGTAATGTCTGATTTTGATAAACTTTCTGTACCTGAGACTCAAATTTGCACCCCCGAAGAAACCAAATTATACGTTAAGAACGAAAGTTTCTGGTTTACAACATTAACACAAAATATCCGGTCCATAAACTGTAATCACTTAAAACTTCAAACCCTAATTCACCGTATGAATATTGACTGTGATCTTCTGGTTCTAACAGAATGCTGGCTACCGTGCTCAAGTAACTCCTGCATTCCCATTCTTGATAATTATATCACTTACAAAACAACCAAACACCTTAAACAGAGCGACGGGGTAGTTGTCTATGCTAAGTCAGATATAAGATCCATATGTGAAGAGCCAAACTTTCTTGGATCAGCCTCGGGTTTACTTGTGAAGTTAAATTCTGAAGTGGCTATACTTTGTATCTACCGCTCCCCTTCTATCGTCAACATTAATTATTTTCTTACTGCACTCAATAATATTATTCCAGCCCTCAGTACCTATAAATCGGTCATCATAACTGGAGACATTAACCTGGATATTAAACCTGATACCCAGGATTCAAGATCCCACGAATATCTTAGCACCCTGGCGTATCACGGTTTCCTACCAGCTCATACACATCCAACTAGAGGCAAAAACTGCCTAGATCACATTATGATTCGATCGAAAGCTTCTATCCTTACTCTAGTCTACGACATAGCGGTAGCAGATCACTGTTCGTCCCTTTTATGTGTAAATAATCAGAATAAAAAATCAGAATCAACCCCCATAAAAATAATATCAAAGGTAGACTATGATGTACTTGATAAAACTATGAAAACCCTAGATTTTACCCCCCTTTTCCTCATCTCAGACCCAGACAACGCTATAGACAAGTTTACACAAATAACTAAAACTGCCATAAATGAATGCACGTCATTTGTGAAAGTCCCAGCAAGTAAAAGGATATTGAAACCGTGGATTACTCCAGGCTTACTGCGTTGTATCCGGAACAGAGATTCTCTTCATAAAAGAGTTAAGCAGTCTCCCGATAATCAAACTCTAATTATCACATATATGCGATACAGAAATTTTTGTGCAACCCTTTTAAAAAAAATAAAAAGGAAATTCGATTCCGAAGAACTTAATAAGGCACACTAAAACCCTAAAAAACTATGGGACACTATAAAAACCATCACCAATTCACAGAAAAAGAGGAACCCCGCCAACCAACAATTAACTCACACTTACTCTCCCAGACAGTCTTGCAATGTTGTAAACGAATTCTTTGTTAACATTGGAAAGAAACTTGCAGAAAACATAAAGAGCCCCCAGATCCACTCAACTCTCCCTCAAACTACAAAGTTCAATAAATCTTTTGTTATGGAACTTACAGACCCTGATGAAGTTTTAAGTACGATTAACCAGCTTAGGGTTAATGCTGCTGCTGGTTGGGATGGCATATCTCAAACCTTCCTGAGGAGATACGCATGGACTCTGACACCTATACTATGCCACATTTTCAATCTTTGCTTTCAATCAGCTATCTTTCCCACTTCTTTTAAAAGAGCAATTATTCATTCTATCTTCAAGGCTGGTGGCAGAACTTTGCCTAACAACTATCGGCCAATAGCTGTTCTTAGTGCACTGTCTAAGGTACTTGAGCGCCTCTTAAACAACCGATTAGTCCACTACCTTGAACACTTCAAACTGTTATCACCCCAGCAGTTTGGCTTTCGCAGGAACAAATCCACTTGTGATGCTGTCCACACGTTAGTTAACAATATCGTGAATAACTTAAACACTAACAAGAAGGTTCTCACCATATTTTTCGATCTTGCGAAAGCATTTGATACCGTTCCCGTCTCCACTCTTCTATTCAAGCTTGAAAGCATAGGTGTCAGAGGGTCTTCACTTGATCTATTCAAGAGTTATCTTACAGATCGCTCACAATTAGTCAATATAGAGAGTTACAAGAGCGATGAACTACCCATTCAGTATGGCGTACCCCAGGGTAGCATCTTGGGCCCCACACTCTTTCTTGTGTTCATTAACGATCTCTGCAATCTCCAAATTCCAAATGCCACAATAGTTTCATTTGCAGACGATACTGCCATCACATTTTCCGCAAACACATGGTCGGAACTCCAAGTTACTGCACAAGATGGCTTCAATTCTGCCTTGAAGTGGCTTTTCTCTCATACTCTTACTCTCAATGCCAGCAAAACAAAGTTCATCAGTTTTTCAATTACCAAAAATTCCCAGCCAGCGGCCGCAATTTCTATAAAAGCTCGTTCTTGTCCAACACAAACTCATATTAATTGTCAATGTCCTATCTTAACCTCGGTAGAGCAGGTTAAATATCTTGGTATTGTTTTGGACAAAAACCTTAATTTCAAATCTCATATTAACATTCTTTCTGGTCGCTTAAGAAAGTTAATTTACGTGTTTAAAACCCTGCGATATGTTGCCAACCCTTTTATCATCCGAAACGTGTACTTTGCTCTTTGCCAGTCTATCCTTATATATTGTATCTCATGCTGGGGTGGTGCTGCAAAGACCATTCTTAAGCCTCTGGAGGTCGCACACAGAGCTATTCTAAAAGTGGCTACGTTCAGACCGATACTAACACCAACTATCGAACTGTATCAGTCATGTAGCGTACTTAATGTAAGGCAACAATTTATTTTACACATAGTCCTTCTGCAACACCGAAGAACACCTTTCAAAAAAATCTTCAAACGCCGCAAAGACCTTATCTGCACAATACCACCTATACGCACAGCTTTTGTAAAAAAGTTTGCCCTCTACCTTGGCCCTTCAGTCTACAATAAACTTAACGCAAAAATTTCGATTTACGGATTAACAAACTTTAAATTCAAAAAGACTGTTCGCTCCTTCTTTCTAAACCTAAACTACGACAAAACCGAAGAATTCCTAAAAAAGTGATCACTCAATCACATACATGCATCACACACTACATACATGAACGAAACACTCACCACACTAACAATATACTCACCACACCAACATACTTAACATTTATTATTATTTTTATTTACTATTTATAAAGTCTTTTCCAAAATTGCTATTGTTTTAGATTTAAAGATTTTTAGTATTTTTTTGTTTTTAAGTACCTAACTTAGTTTCCTGTTATGATTATTAGATACATTTTAACACGTGCCATCATAAACTCAACCATGTATGAAGGGGATCGGAACTGTTTCTCTTAAACACAGGTTATTTTTTAACCTATCTAGGAGACCAGTATGGCACCCACTAACTAGAGTTAAACTTTATGCTTGTGTTTTATATATTACCGTGTCATGTAATCTAGTCCTAGTTGAACAATAAATTTTTATCTTATCTTTAAAACAATAAGAAAAAGTAAGTGACTTGACGGCACGGTTGGCGCAGTGGTTAAGCGATTGCTGCTGCATTGCGTGTTGCGGGTTTGATTTCCGCACGGAACAAATATTTGTATGACCTACAAGTAGTTGTTCCGGGTCTGGCTGTTTCTGTATGTGAGTTTAAATGTTTGTAAACGAACCCACAATACCCACCTCAGAAGCAATTCCTAGTGTGGGGTAACGTTAAAAAAAAAATAAGAAATGAGTAAAAAAAAAAAATTTTGTAAAAACTAAAGTGCCTGGACGTGAAAGATGCGCTACACACTATAATATTTCATTTTACATATTTTTATTAGTAAATTTTTAAAATTACATTACTTTTCTAAGCTCATCAAATTATTTTTCTAAAAAACGCACTGCCTTCCTCTAATCAAGTTTTTTCTTATGCGACTATTTCTATTCGCATTTTAAATTAAATTAAAGATTTATTACAGCAAAAACTTGTAACTACCTAACAATGTCTTGCACGTTATCATCATTATTTGTGTGAATTTTGTTTCAGAGTGCGATATAGAAGAATGTGCAGAAGTAGCAGTAAGGAAGGAACAGCTTGTGACTGTAACCCGAAGGATACAGATTCCGCAAGTGTTAACATTAATCGATAACGCTAGAAAGCGGTGATAAATTTGTTAAGAAATTGCTACGTAACAGTATCTAAAAGTTGTATGTTTATAGTATTAGTACGATTTGAAACAAGACTGGAAGTAGTGTATAGAGCAGGTATAAACACATCATAATAATTAATAAAACAGGTATTTACTGAGAAATTAAACAAAATATCAGAAAAAATAATAATTAACAACATACCTCTTTCATGGAAAAGCACCCAGCTTTACCCATATAACAAAGTTTCTCAGACGCCACCCACAGAGTAAACATTAAGAACATCTTCTCTATAAAAACACTAACATTTTTAACGCGTGCTTCACTCTCTACTCGCAGAAAAACCTTCATACAAACAGTTTAATTAAGTTGATGTGCTGTACGCAAAGTAAATGTTAGTATGCAATTGTAGTCCTTATGGATATATTTTTAAGAGTGAATGTTAGTGTGTAAAAGCAGCTGGCTTAGTGAACAGTTAAGAGATTTAGTTGAAGCGCCTCCAGCACGTCCTAATTGAGCGCTAAGTCTCAACTGTCCAACTGCGACACGTACTTCCACAAAGTTGGACACTTTAATAGTGCTGTAGAGGCTTATACACATCAAACACATATGAACTACATGGACAGTGCTATTAAAGGACTAGTTTTATACTTAAATGGGTACCTACATAATTGTGGCGGCATTAACATGTCCTCATGCGAACTACGCATCACACTGCTGTCATGCAAAATTTCTCGCAATCGTAGTGAAAAATACAGTGTAACACACGGCGCTAAAAGCCCATTATAACTCAGTTTGTGTTTACTCCTTTAGAAAACTAAAACTACCTCGTATATAATGGGTCATTTTAGCCCCTTGTATAACAATCTACTATTGTAAACCACAAAAAAAAACAAATTAAATAGATACGTGGAACGCAAACCAGCGTGTAAGAAATGGATCGCCGGTCCGTTATTACTATCAAAATTATGTTGGAGCTTGCTCGGATACGGTGCAATATGGAGCAACGCTGTTTTTCTCATGATTGCATGAAAGCACGGTTGGCGCAGTTAGTTAAGCGATTGACTGCTGCGCTGAGTGTCGCGGGTTCGATTCCCGCACGGAACAAATATTTGTATGACCTACAAGTAGTTGTTCCGGGTCTGGCTGTTTGTGTATGTGAATTTAAATGTTTGTAAACGCACCCACAATACAGGAGAAATTCCTAGTGTGGGGCAACGTTATAAAAAAAAAGAAAAGAAAGAAGAAGAAGAAAGCCTTCAATCCGAGCCTCCATAAACATGCCAGACGCAGCAAGCAAACATCTCGGCAGCCCCATGGCAACAACATCCTAAAAGCGTTATTATACAATAATTTTGTGTCCATAATAATTATGGTTATAATATATGTGTAAGAATACCTCATAACTAGCCTTGTGCAAAGTGGCATCAAAATCGGACCCGGCAATTTTGAGAAAAATACACTTTTATAATAAACAGGGTGGATGGATGTTGGACGAGTCGTAAGGGCTGGTACCTTAACCGTTGTAGTTACGGGAAATCTTTCATAGGAGACTGCTCTTAACTTTAAAGAACCTTAAATTTCAACGAGGAAAATATGCCTTTAGTAACTATCGCAAAATGGAAGGTTCCTATGAAAAAAAAAAGGTATTTAATTAATTACATTATCTGTTTTCTTATTTTTCACCATACTTTACGGAAGTATTTTGGCTGAATTTCTCTTTTAGTTATCCCTATCTTCGTGTTTCCTTAATTAGATGGAAATATTATTTAGGCGATGGTTTTTTGTTGCCATCAGATTGTTTCACGCGTTGTTGTTAAGATACTAGGTAATTAGTGCTAACTGTAGTTCGACGTACGTATCCTATTTCCTCCCGTGGGTGTCGTTAAAGGCGACTACGGGACTTAGAGAATGGGCAGCAGCGTTCTCTATGCATTTTTAAAATCATACTGCAATCGCCAACCTGCCTGCCAAGCGTGGCGATTATGGCAAATCCCCCTCTTTGGAGGAGGCCTATGTCCAGCAGTGGACGTCTTTCGGCTGAAATGATGATGATGATGTAGTTCGACGTTGACCAGTTTACTGATGTGACGTGCTTACGACACAAATGTCCCTACAAACAAGCCTGTAACATTATTGCCAATTTCAATTACATGAAATGTCCTCATAACGTCTTCACTTACCCCGACTGTGATAACATCATAACCATAAAACGTATAACTTCTACTTTAGAGACACTAAAGTGAATGTTAAACAACGATTTCCCTGGAACTTGAAATTGTGTAATTACAGTTATTACTCGTGATTTATTAATCTTGAAGGACTGTGACGGGTTGAGGGATCGTTCCCTCAACGGACCCTTTCGTTGTTAATCTTACATTTCAGTTTGATCGGTGTTCAGGCTGATATCAATATTTGATTCAAGGAAGTGATTTATTGTGTTACTAGACTAGTGTCATAATCCAAATATTAATAAGATTTGTGCAATAACAACAATCTAGAGATGATTGGATTGTGGGTGTAACCACAATGCATGTACATACACATTATTTTCATCCTTATGGGTACCTTCCGATTAGGGAAAAATTGGTATTTAAACTAAAAATGTGAATATGAGAAATTGAGCACATTATTTCTTACTAAATACTCTACTTTTCGTACCATTTGCGAAAAAATTAACACAATAATAATATGAGATAAGCATTTATTAAAAATAATGACAATTAAAAGTAAAAGTTAACATTCGAAACATTGGTCCAATTATTGATAGAGAGAGTTACATTTTTGTTTGGTACATTTATTGTTGATGAGTTGATTTGAGTATTTCTCTGTTCTTGCGTCTGAGGAACTTGTGTTTCATTGTAGATAGTATACGTCGGAGATAGTGGTGGTGGTGCATCGTGAGTTACGGACGAAGATACGATGCCGGAAGTTGATGGTTGTGGCTCTGATGGATAAAGTTTTATATTTTTGTTAATTTGACTGCTTAATATGGTTTTATTCGCCATTGAGCTTTCGATATAACCCTCAGCTACTCTATCAGAGCTCCAACCACCGTGTCTTTTTATTGACGTAATATCCGCCCTTGAATCCGCCAAGAAAGTCGCCGAAGTTCTTCTAAAGCAGTGACCGGTGTAGAGTTCAACATCTTTAAGTTTTAAATATTTAGCAATTTCCTTTGGCATATTGCTAATTTTATTTTTGCCGATGGCTTGTCGAGTACATTTCTCATTCTGATAGTTTAAAAAAAATCTATTGTTTTCCATGTTGGCGGGACGTAATGCTTGGTATTTATGAATGATTTTAGTATATTGTCCTTGTACAATGATTTACCGATTTTTCTTTGTCTTAGTTTCCTTCACATTAATCAGCAGTAACTCATTGGAATGATTTTCAACGTCCTCCACCTTTAAGTTTACAACTTCACATCCGCGGCAAGCACCATTGAGTCCAAAAATTAAGGCCACCTATAACAAAGATAAAAAACAGCAAAATATATAGAATAATTACCATTACTAAGATACGAAATATTCATAATTAAATCATGTATACTTACTTTTGTGGCCAGAAAAATTTCGTCAATTTTTCCACATTTTAAGTCGTAAAAATTTTAGACTTCTTTGCGCAATGCCCGTCTGATTCTCTTTTTAAAAAAGCCAGTAATTTCGTGAATCTATTTATTTCAATGCTGTGTTAGATGCTTATTGTAGCTTTCAGTTTTAAGTATATGCACCAAAGTGTATTCGGATTCTTTGTCTTGGATAAATAATCAAAATTGACAAGAAGTACTGATTCTGAAATTGATAGGCCTTTCGCACTTCTCCACGTTGAAAATTTTCCTTGGATTTTGTTGGAAGCAAATTATTTATAATTGCGGCAGCATTTGCACTGATGGAATCCGACAATTCACTGTCACTGTCGCTTTGATTTAACATCGTAACGTATTTTTAGAACAAACTTATTTATAAAACTAAATTAAAATAAACTTAATGTTTATGTATTTGAAGAAAACAAAAACGCGGCAAATTCCTAGACTAATATTTTTTTGTCGGAAAAGCAAAGGCATCAAGCTCATACGGCCTCGTCGGTTTTCGTAATTTTATTTAATAATCATAACTGCATAATAAATGCGTATTCCTTTTTCAAAAATATGTATAATGCTTTATATACAAACTCAATGGTGTAAACACAGATGTAGTTCAATATAAATGTCGGTAAGTATTCCAAATTTAAATCACATTCTCCCCCTAGAGGATGAATGAAATTCAGTACAATTTTCTTTCCCTGTTTTTAACAGATTAAAAATGACTATTGTTATGTTCGCTTTTTGTGGCATAGAATGTCACTTTTATGAGCAAGTGGTACGAAAAAGTTATGTATATTTGTATAAGCTGTTTATCTAGACTGGACGAAATTACGTGTTAAATAACTAAGTAGACATCCTGCGGTGATTATGTAGTGTGTTTGTGGGAACAATATGAAGCGAAAATATGTTTTCCATTATTCAACGAAACATTATTATAATGAGATGAGTTCACGTAAACATGATGACCGTTATAACAATGGTTTATGTTGAGGTGTTTTATGAATACAAATTCTAACATGATTCTACAAAAAAAAATTGCCACCTTTTTTTTTTACAGGTTGGGAAATTATCAATTAACTTCTCCCGCTCTGGGCGGAGTAGGAGGGCGTTTCAGACTTTTAATGACTAAAACCCACCCGTGTTCCTTCATTCGCCTGTGTGCCAGCGGGCCACGATATCCCTTTCGAACAAACTCGCAACCCTGGCAGGCATTGGCCGTAATGGACCCCGTTAATTCGTGCTGACATCTCTTTGAGGCGCGCGTGGAACACAACGCGCCGTCGATCCGGGCCTGGTTGTTATCGCAGGCCCGCGCCTACGGTAAATAGATTGCCAGATTGTACTTCGTTATTAGATCGTACCTTCTATATTAACAGTGGTGCCTAAGCTGTAGTCACTGATTGTCTAATGATCGATTCGTTGTCTCCAACAAGCTCATCCCGTCCACGAATGAAGGAATCATTAGTGCAGTATATGACTATACCTTTCGATGACAGATGACCAATAATTTTTGATGTATATCATATTTCCTCTAGCTTTCTGTGAGAGTGTTTTCGTGAAAAGGGATGGAAGTATGTAACAGGAAGTGACGGTTTGAGCATGGAATAAGTAAGTACTTTATGATAACATGGAATTAGTAAGTACTTTATAATAGCATGGAATTAGTAAGTGCTATAAAGATTGTAAGTAGTAAGGGTCATATTTGTCGCTGCTCAGTTGCTAATTACCAAGGTGTCCTGTCAGGTGTTACACATCATAATTATAATGCTTTACTGTAAGGCTCACTAGTTTTTTTCATATACAGTGAGTACAACATCAATTGGCTATCGATATTACCTACATTTAGAAACGAATTGTACCAGGGCTTATTTATGAAAACGAAACAATTAAATCCTTGATAAAACGCAGGATGAGCCAGAATCTGCTATAAATTCAACGTAATTTTATGAAATGGGTCTCGTATAACGCATTACATTATACTTAATGCATACAAAGGAAATCTCATTTTATAGTAATGTACCACAGGCGAAACTCCAACAAACGTAGCAGTAGGTAGTTAATTTTGAGAAAACTACACATTCTATGAATGAACACAAACCCTTTGGGATGTTAGTGTTCAGAATGGTTCCTACTTTTTACTACTGTGTCGTATTAACGACTAGCTGTATTAACCACGACTGAGTTCAACCATATTAAAACAAATGACTTTAATACAGTTTTATTAACTGAAATCCGGTATTAGGTACTAGTTTAGATTAATTTTAACCATCATTTGCTGGTTTTTGTGTATTAGTGTGATAAGTTATTTCGTTAATTTGACGCATTGCCTGGATTGTTTAGATAGTAACCGGGAATTACCCAGGTTATTACAATCGTGAATTGGTATTATGCTATCATTATGCCACTATATCGATTTTGCATTAATGTTAATCAAAACATATTCCCAAAACCAAAAATTATTTCAAATGTTAAAGACCCACCTCTTCCTTTAGATTTATCAAGGGGTTACGTAATAAAAATGGAGAGTGCAAGACGAGATTGGTGCGGAAGAGCTCGGACCGAAGCAACGGAATACATCATGTAATGAAGTGCTAAGTGAGTAAAAGTGATAGGTTTTTGGACAGATCACGTCTACATAATATACGAGTTCAATAATTATACAAATATAATTTTAATAACGCTCTCAATTAATAAGGTCACGTCCTATTATTATGTTCATGAAGTTAACACAGATCCTCATATTTCACGTAGCCCTACGGTTTGTGACGACGGTTGACGGCTCGAGCACCCTGCTGCCCTCGCACCGGTATTCACGTTAACCAGTAAAGATTAACCTATGTTCCTTCGTAATCCTAATAAATAAGGATTCAAATTGTAAATACCGTATACGGCGTTTGTGAAGCTTGCTTGCTTAAGTAAAGAAGCACACGAGGTACGAGTAGAGATGTTAAACAAAACGATTTCAGTAAGTAGGAACAACCGAATTTCCCAGGCTCATTTATGCTCTTAATACATTTTTTAGGTAAATAAAACCAGTTTCGGAAAGCCTACTGGCGTGTAGGTTTTTAATTCTCGATATTAAATTACTATTTTCTGTGCATTGTACTTTCTAAGTTCCAACTATTATGGGAAACCTAGTCTATTCAGATGGGTGATATCCCCACATTATTCATCAAATACTTTTCAAAAAAAAAAAAACTGACTTACAAAAAAAAACACTACAAAGCAAATATATATATTTCTTTTCTGGTTATTATATAAACATCATAGTCTTAAAATATGATTGCAATTTGGCTACTTTGTATGAGAGTGTGTATTTTGTCAATTTTTATTTTATTTTTGTAATGTGTGTCTTTTTTGTGTAGAATAAACCATTTTCCTTTCTTTTTTTTTAATAAGTTTTTTTATTTTTCACTTATTCGTGGGTCAGTTTGTAATTTATCTAAGTTACAAGAGCCTAATGTCAACTGCTCCAACTCATCACATTTTACAAAATATTGTTTTTTTCCGATGCAGGGACGTTAATTGTTCAGTACTTCTCCTGGTCAGAACCAGGAACTGGAGCTCCACTTCACCAATGCATTCTGATGAGCATAAATTGCTTAGCAACCATATTAAAGTACCTAACCAAATCGCAACACGTCATATACTATACTACTACTATACTTATTATTATTAGGTAGTTCCGGTGGCCATCTGTGGTGTTCATCATCAGTTCTACTTCACCAAAAGGTGGTTTCCGAGAGCAAATACACAAATGACTATAAAAAATATGTCCGCTATAAGTGTGCTTATGCAATTTGAGGATTTCCCTCGATTGGGTGGTATCGCCTCATCAGATTCTGACTTTGTGACAACGGAACCACCACGTCAGTATACCCTTTCAAAAAATATTTTCAAAATCGGTCCACAATTGACAGAGGAATCGGTGAACACACAAAAGAAAAATACAGAAGAACATATAACACCTCCTTTTTGGAAGTCAGTTAAAAATATGTCTTACAAAACTAGCACAGAACGAAGCGCTGACAATACTATAACTTTTCTTTCTCAAGATAGTAGTAATAGTGTCAGCGAACAGTTAAAACGCTTTTGTTTAACGCTACACCTTAATGTCTCTTCACAAACTTCAACAACACTTCAACTCTAACAAAGGCCATTTCTCTACTCGTAAGAACCTTGTGCCCTAAGAACAACACTGCTAAACATTGTTACTGGAGCCTGTTTGTACATTCACTCTATTTGGCAGCTCGACAGTTTCTTACGAGATAATTACTGCTTTTGTGCCTCTTTTTTATTTATTTCTATAACTTCATGCAAATCTACGGCGAGGTAGGGCCCTTTACAAAATGCACTATAAAGTTAGCTCGACGATGTTTTTGTATGGCGAAGCTTGTAATCATCGATTTTTGAAAATGTTCTGCTAGATTCAATAAAGGGGCTTTCAGAACACGCTAAATATTAAGATTTTTTGTAGTTAACGTTAGCCTTTTAATAATTTTGTGCAATGCAGTTTGTGGCACTTATAGCGTGAATGTTGTGTTAATTGTTTTTACATAACGCACTGTAAAATTCATTACTTTGTATATTAAAGTGCTCATCGTTGCAACCACTTTTCAGTATACCCACAGCCCAAACATATTGCCAGGGTTACGAGTTTGTCCGAAAGGGATATCGTGGCCCTGGCACACAGGCAACGGAAGGAACACGGGTGGGTTTTAGTCAGTAAAAGTCTGACACGCTCTCCCACTCCGCCCAGAGCGGGAAACGTTATATGATAATTGCCCACCCAAAAAAAATAAAAATGCTTAAACATATTACTGCTCGTCATCACAGCAGCGATGTATCTCATCTTAGTCACACAACCTCTGTGGCGTCACGTTGCAGATTGCAAGCGCGTAGAGTAGTATTACTACATAAGCAAGTGGTTTTAATCTCGTATAATTAATTATCTATTGCAAACAAAAAAAAAAAAAAATACCTATACCCTAAGTCATCAATTCAGATAATTTATGTAAACAAAGGTGATAACAGATAAAAAAAATATCGTCATAATGGTAATTCACATAAAATGGCGGAAAACAAGGCTATATTGGCTTTTATGTACTGATTTTAGAAATAATAATTAAACAATTATCATACCGTGTTAATTTTTATAAGTTTTCGGTTTTAAACAAAGTTATTAAAAAAAGAAAATTTTGTGGTATAAAAAATATTATGATAAATATTTGAGAATGTTGGGAACTCCTGTAGTGTTACCAACACTACAGGAGTTCCCAACATTCTCAAATTTCATTTGACATAATTTGCAAACTCGCGTCTTTTCAATACGTTCGTTTTCTTTACTCCAGGCAAGACATTTGTCACATGTAGGATGAAAACGGCGATTTTGGGAGCCCTAAGTCCACTGCTAGGCGTAGGCCACGCCCGGCAGTGGACTTAAAAGGGCTGATTATAATAATAATAAGCCGCGACTCCGACACAGAATAAACACTGTTCGGCTACGGTATTTTGTTTGCATAGCTCATCTAAATAGTTAATTAACTGTAATTAAAAGATAGATTTTTTTTATGATAAATTGTTTTGCAGCACTGTCCTGTCATTTTGACAGTGACATTTCTTTGTTTACTAAAATTATCTGAATTGATGACTTAGGGTATAATGCAAATTAGATCACGCTCGTAAAAAAAATTTTTTTTTCTAAACTGACGGAACTTGGTCAACTCAGTTTTATACAGTGTCTGTATTTCTCAGTCACATAAAAAGATTTTTATAACGGGTCCACACACAAATAGCTGTCTACGGTGACAAATGACTATCGGTATCAATAAAATTCAAATGTGCGGATTTTGTAATGATATGCAAAATGTTACTCGTTCACGTGACCATCACGCCGAACACCGAATGCTGGGTAAGCAGAATATACGCTGTTTATATCGTGTTACTGGCGCTCGTTGGCTGTAAACGGGACTCGTATATTTGTTTTTCTCGTCCACGTGGAAGCTTTATGGCATGTGTTATGTGGTGAAATATGAACTGTATATTATTATGGTCAAAAGTTTTTCAGTTTATGAATGTTTACATACAGGGTCAAAATAAATAAGCTAGAAAAACTCCGCAGACGTGATGGGTATCGATATCTAAACATGATCAAACAAAAATTAAATTCATTTGATGAGTTTTTTTAGGGCCTTCAAACTTCAAGTCACTTGAATTTTTTTTTGTATACTTTATAGACGTGATGGGTACCGAATTCTAAATATGATAAAACAAAATAAAACAGATTTCATCAACTCATACTAGAAGTAACAACACTTAATTCCGTTGACCCAAAACAAAAAATCTAATATTTTTTTAATTTTTTTTTTGTCGTGTTTAGATATCGATACCCATCACGTCTGCGGTGTTTCGCTAGCTAATTTAATTTGAACCTATATAGATACAAAAGCTACGTGCAAACATTTACTCGTATAACCCGAAAAACTGAGTCAGGTCGTCACATTCCGTCTTATTACAAAACAAGGTTTATCGAATTTCGAACTTTATTTCGTCTATGGTAAATTTGCTAATACAAAACTGACAACTTAGTACCGAACTAAGTTTTCAGTTTTGTTTATAGAACGGTATTTCAGTCACAGTTACGTTATTAATACAAAAACCGTCTCCATGGTTGCCATGGGAGCCATGTCAAAATATAAAATTTGTTTTGTAATAAGACGGATTGTGTTCGTCAAACTTTGAATGTCATGATGATAGTTACGTAGCTCAGGAACTTTAAACTTTACAATAGGTATGTCGGAGTCCTTCAACATTCTAGAACATTCAACTTATGCTCACATTCAATAATACTGGCAAACTATCTACAAGTTCACAGTCGATTATTTAAGCTAACCCCAATTCGGAAGCGTCAACAGTTCCTACTAGATTACTCAAGGTGTTCAGGGTTTATTTGTTCTGATCAACTCGACTACCGCATTCTGTTTGGTGCACCTCGAGATAAATTTAGCTCTCTACCTTTGTACAATTTGTTAATTGTTCGTAGTAATTTACTTGTGTTATGTAGGTACGTAGGGACACAAGTGAAACTACTGACAGCTATAAGCACACTGTATAATCATCTAAGTTAGAGCAGGGCAGGGATGCAGCCCACGCACACATACCCAATGTTGACGCACACAACTAATATAACAACTTGTTTAAATTGTAGCAAAAACCTTTTAGTTTTCGAAAAAAATTAGCCTAAAACTTTTCTCTTTGCAATTTTCTTAAATATTATCTCGAAAACGAAGTTAAATGATTTCAAAAGAATCTAGCGTTGGCACCAGCAATAGGATCAATCTAGCAGATTAGGACTTAGTCTGGCAGATGAAATAACTGGATTTGCGCGGAAAAATCCTTTCCACTTTAGAATCTACGTTTGAAACTTAAATGCTCTCATCTCAGTTTTGCAAACTAGATCGTCGATCTTTGTTCAAGTCGTTTTGATTTAAAAAAAAAATCGCAATTAATTATCAAATGAAGCAAGGAAAGCAAAACCAACAGGGGATTATCGAAAAAATACGAAATGTATAAAAATTTAAACACAAACTCTGTTAATAATTAAATTTTGTACAACGGACCAAAAACGTTCATAATCAAGATTTGGCGCGGTCTTTACTCCAAGGTATCTAATTTTCTCGAAACAAAATTAAGGCTGTACGAGTAATACCAAGTCGCGCCTTGCTTGCCATCGTCAAGCCACACCGTCTGGAGAATCGTCTCCTACTAATTAATAAATTAAATTATTCTTGTCGTGTCTACGTCGTACTATGTATTTAACGTGGATTTACTAATAAATGGATGTTTGTGACAAATTGTTTAAGTAATTGCTGCGGTATTAGGGTTCCGTACCTCAAAAGGATAAAACGGAACCTGTACGCACCAGGACTTACAGCTTAGTGCCGTACTAAGCTGTAAGTCCTGGTGCGTACAGGTTATTCCAAATGCGTACAGTGTGACTATATTTGAGGCAGTCGAGCTTGGTACATATTAGTTACTGAATATAAACCTAGCCTTATAGTAATTACCTAGCAACCTAGTTATCCTAACGCCCTAACCTACCATACAAACCATAACAAACGTTAGTTACGTTGGTTGTACGTGCGGGAAGCCTGTTACAAGGAGACCTACGGTAATAGATGGAATTTAGGAAGGAATAGGGATTTGTGTACGTCGTGCAATGCACACAGAAAACAAATTGTTTTCTCACTGACTTATTGGACCGATGATGGTTAAAAGTGTCTTGGCCACAGTAAAAGGAGTTATAGGAGATGAATCAAACTTGACTCTAGCTTGCTGACTAGTTTATTACAATAATTATCTTAATTATATACAAGTTTTGTGGTCAATACACATTGATACCTATTTATATGTGTTGTGTGTGTATCGAGCCGATGAAGCGAAGATCTCAGTAGGTCACTTCTTAGGGCCAATTTCACCAATGAAACTGAACGCGATCAGCACATCTAAACCGAGTTCAAGAGCTGTCAGTGTCATTATTCCAAAGAAAATAATGACACTGACAGCTCTCAAATGTGGTTTAAGCTCTTACACAGCTCTTAAACGTGGTTTAAGTGCTGATCGCGTTGAGTTTCATTGGTGAAATTGGCACTTAGAGCTCACGGTGCGATGCTTTTTTTTTTTTTTTTTGGTTGGGAAATTATCAAATAACTTCTCCCGCTCTGGGCTGAACGGGAGGGCGTGTCAGACTTTTACTGACTAAAACCCACCCGTATTCCTTCATTTGCCTGTGTGCCAGGGCCACGATATCCCTTTCGGACAAACTCGCAACCCTAGCAGGCATTGGCCCTAGCGGACCCCGTCAGTTGGTGCTGACAACTCTTTGAGGCGCGCGTGGAATACGACGCGCCGTCGACCCGGGCCTGCAGACCGATTCTGTAAAAATCTCACCGTGAAAACTTACGTGAAGTGACTAAGGTGTCATTCCACCTGATGCTAGGGATTGACACTACTGATGGCTCACTTCACGCTCACTTCACATAAGATATCACAGTGAGATTTTTACAGAATAGACCGGCTGGTCCTTATCGGACGGTGAGCTACCCATCGCTCACCGTCCGCAGGCCCGCGCCTACGGTGGCCGGAAATCGGCTTGCGACTCCCGACGCTCGGGGCGTCTCCTGCGGCGACTAGGGGCGCGAGGGCGCGAACCTTGCCTCTCCCTCACGCGTTCCGCCTTCTCCTTCGCAAGCATTACTGCTTCGCAAAAGGAGGTGACGGCCTCCCATGCACTCTCGCTCCGAACCATGGCCTGAACCAGGGCCGGATGCGAGAGATCGCCGCCGCCGATCGCCTCCGTGAGGACACGGCGGTGCCCCGCCCAAGCTGGGCATACCTCCACCGTATGCTCCACCGTGTCCTCCGGGCGATCCACACAGTGGTGACACCCGGGCGTTTCCTCCCGCTTTATCTTGCACAGGAACCTCCCGAAACAACCATGTCCGGTGAGGACCTGCGTCAGGCGGAAGGTGAGGACGCCGTGGCGCCTCTTTAGCCAGTATTTGTGTGTAAGTAATTTTCTTTAAATTCAATAATGTTACAGTAAAAAAAAAAAAATTGTGGTTACCTCTTCAACACAACTCACTAAAAAATAAATGCAGAACAGGATAAACTCCTCATGGAGAAGACACTAATCCTTAAAAACAATATTAAGACATTCATCCATACTCCTCAAGCTAAAAGACACACATTCAACTCTTGCTAAACATGGTCCCTAACTAATACTAGTAGATTGTTGCATCGAGCGCAAAGTGAGTTACTCGTATTAACGAACGAGTGTTATGTTTAATTAAATTAGCACGAGTGCATTAATTACTCAAAGAAACATTTAAAACTTACAATTATTAATTGTGCAGTTATTATAAGTGAAATTTGCACTTTTGCCTAGTGATTAATGATAAAATTACATATACTACGTAGTTGAAAGAATAAATATTTAAATAACTAGAAACATGCCAACATAATATGGACCGAAGCATACTATATCTCAAGAAAAAACGTAAATTGAAACTAAAATTATAAAAATAACTTATACAGTAAAAACGAATATTACAGATGTGACATTCACAAGAAAGACATTCGAATTACAGTGGGCATATTACTATCAAATGCAAAATGAGCCAAGACGTAACTGAGAGAGGGAAAGAGAAAAAGAGGAAGACCGGTGCGTAGGTGGGAGGATGATCTTAGATCGACAGAAGGTGCGACATGGAGAAGGAAAGCGCACGATCGAACACTGTGCTCAAGGAGAGGCCTTTGCTGGAAAGCAATAACTCATTAGCGTTGACTAATGTATGCACAAATTTCTTATTGTAAAAAAAGCATAATGTTTGTTACTAATGGCTATTTAAATTTGAGTGTTTATCGATTGTGAATAAACACCACTTAAAAAAAGTAACGTAGACTACATTCAAAGTACAATTCTGTGTTTCTAACGAAACAGTATTGCAATCCCCGAGGCAGTGGAACGCTTAGCAAAGTAGCGAAGTTTAATTCACTGCTTCCATCTGTTCATTAAAATTGCATAACTTTGTACACAACTTTAACAAAAGCCTGCAACTGTACGTGTGCACAGGTATTCAACAAATTGAATGGTGTAACAATCAAATGGTTGGCACTTTTAAATTTTCTTTTCATATTTTCATGATAAATGATATCATTTCTACGGGCTCACTGTTTCACAAATAATATTATAATTTTGTAATACCTACTTTTCTCCATCATTATTATTTAATACAAGGAATACACGTTCCTCCAGTTAATTATTGTGAAGTGAGAAATGAGTCACGGTACGGATTAAATTAGTTTCAGTTTATTTAAAATTATATTCGGATTCATTTTAAGTTCTCGTTTCCATCCTCGGGTGGTTGGATGTACCATTAGTGATTATTGAAAGGTTTGTGTTTTACTTTTCACTGTGAAAAAAAAAATGATTAAGTAATAAAATTATCAATAAAGACCACATCAATTAATAGCAAGCTTTTTTTTAATGGAAATCAATCCAGTGGTATAGCGAAACAAGAATTTACATTGAACTTCATTACATTTACAAACTTATTCGCGGTTAATAAATCACTTTGTCTCTTCCTGCATTGAAACACAGAGTGAGAGAGAGAGGATCTTAAATTTATACAATTTTAATCATCAGGTGTAATACCACCGCCGAATGTTCGCATTAACGACATTAATAGTTTTGTTATAATTATACTGAAACACTACGGTACGGTACGGTATGTGCGGATTAACAAGGGTGTGACGTTGGACTACAATGGTATTTAGTGTCTAACTAATCCTGCTGCATTTTAAAAGTTTTCCGAGCATAATGGATGCAAATCCTCTTTTATGTTTATGAATATTTACTGGATTCGCGTTAAAAGCGCTGTTTATTTACGAAACAATTTTTTACCATCATGATCTCTTTTTAGCAATTGGGCTTTCCTTTTTCAGTAAAATATTCCTTTTTAGGAAAATCCTTGAGGTGAGACGACGACTATAATAGCTCGAAAATGATTTTCTTAAAAATTCACAATTTTATGCAAGATGTTTTGATTAGGTGCCAAATGGAAGGCTACGTAACTGCGATCTTGGCAATTAAGAGCAGGAGAAGCTAGCTTAAGACTAGCTCGGCCGCATTTTTCCATTTTGACCCCGGTTTTTTTGCCAAATTTCCGTTTTCTCGGTACTTATTTTCGTTTTATCTGCTGTGCTGTGTGAAACCTATTTTTTGTCCGTCGACGATTTGGGGACAAAGACACTGTAATTAAGGCTTTATTTATGGGTCAACTCTTGTGCTAATATTGATTATTTGCCAATAAAATGCTTACGTTATAATCATAGATAGGTACCGTTCTTATGTATTGTTCCAGTACCTACTTGTTCAACAGTGGTTTTTAAGAGATTTTGTCTGTGCTTATGATAAACTTAAGGTAGACGCACTTTACATCTTTTTAACAACATTATAAATTCGTCGCTTCATTCTTCAGATATAATGTTTACTAAGTAGTAGTCCCTTTATCCTACAGGTAACATCGCACGATTTCAGAGAGTAATTCGATATTATTATTTTTTTCTAACTTCAGTACCTACGTTTCTTCCGTCTTGTCTGTTTGACGTTATTCATTCCTTTTTCGTGCGAGGCAACCAGCGCACGCGCCTAATAAACATGCCGAAACGTAGTGCACAGGAGAAATTGGAAAGATATAAGCACAAGATTAGAAGGTTAGAAAAAAAAGAGGAGGTATACCGGCGTCGAATACGACGACCGTTAGATTCATCGGAGGACGAAAACATTGCAGGTTAGTTGAATAATTGTATTACTAAGTGACACAAGTGTTTACATCAATTTAACTTATGTGAAAATCGGGATTGACTGCGAGTCAATTGCGATAACATAATTAGCTGCGAGCTAATTATGAGTCATGTTCGCATGGCAAACTATAAGTAGAAAATATGTGTAATCTTGAATAGATATGCACATTAACTATGAATTATTGTCCGCGAGACAATACTAACGCATAACGCGTTACATACCTACCTCCTTATTCGTTCGCTATATTATAGTAATGTTTTATAGATACGAACGACGCCGAGCCCCGTGAACTACAAGATGGTTCGCCAACCCTTTCATGCGAAGAAGGTCAACCGGGGCCAAACCCTGCCCTGCAGGATATATCAGACCTCGGGGAGGGTCCGGCTGCCCCGCCAGCTGAGACAACCCCAGAAGTTTTGGATCCGGAGTTATTGTCTGCGCTGGGGACTTCTACGTCTTGTACACCAGACTTTGGGGAAGATGTCCATGAGAGCTTAGCCAGTTTATGGACTCCTCTCTTGAAGAAAGGGTTAGCCAAAGAGGATAAAGATAGACTCATGAAAGAGCACCTTATACCCGCCAATTGCAAATTATTGCAAGCTCCGAAGTTGAACGCGGAGATTTCAGCCGCCGTATCTGACATAGTCAGAGGTCGAGACAAAAAATTGTCCGGTTTCCAACAACAGCTAGGAAATGGTACCGCAGCAATAAACAAAGCAATGGATACGTTGCTCAAAACAAATAACAAAGTTCTCGCCTTAAAACATTTAAGCGATGGTTGTCGTTTGTTATCTGATTTGCACCATTGTTTGACTAAAGACAGAATAAAATTAGTTACCCCGAGTCTGGAAAAGAACTTTCTTCACCTCATTCAAGATTCAGAACGTGATGATACCCTATATGGTAACTCGCTGTCCGAAAAACTAAAAGCCAGTAAGGCCATTGAAAAACAAGGCACTCAAATAAGAAAAACAATGGCAAATCAGAAAAATATTATTCCTCAACCGCCGGTCACTCATCCTATCACCCAGGGAAACTGGTCAGGGCCTCCTCGGTACCCGTCGAACAGGGGGGGCGGGGAGGTCAGAGGAGACCCCCAGTGACGCCACGTCGGTCATATCCATCGCAGTCTCAAGCGCAAGCAAAGAGCTCCTACGCATCGAAGACCCGTGCGGCACAACAGAAATAACTAAGGTACATGCAGGCAGATTACGATTTTTCCTCAGTTGTTGGTCTCATATAACCAGTAACGCAGTTGTGTTATCATGGTTAGAACATGGTGTCACAATTCCCTTTTGTACTCCAGTGAGTCAGCCTATCGTACCTGTTTGTAACTTTACTTCGCATGAGGCTCAAGATATGCATGTAGCAATTAAAAAATTATTAGAACTAGGGGCTATAACACGTTGTATGCCAACTCATGACCAGTACATATCAAAAATATTCTTGGCACCTAAACCTAATGAATGTAAGCGATTTATTCTAAATTTAAAATCATTAAATAAATGTATTACAAAAACACATTTTAAAATGGAGGATTATAGGACAGCAGCTAAATTAATCCCTCAAGACGGGTATTTAGCAACAATTGACCTCAAAGAGTCCTATTTATTAGTTCCTATATCCGAATCCGATCGAAGGTACTTACGATTTAATTTTCAGAACCCTATTTCTAGGAATGTATGTACATAGTGTAGTTACTGCAGCGCCTGCTAGGAACCAATTTATGAAATCCGAATAGATGGCCACTCTCTGTTGGCTACTTCCCTGAATAAAAATGTTTTCCTCCTTTTATGCCCCTCGAGCAGCTAGTTAAAATCTATTTCAATCAATCAATCAATAATCTTTATTTGAAAACATAGGTTACAACAATGTGTACCCATCAATTTCATTTTCCTGTGTGATCGAATCAGAAATGAAGAGACCCGCAGGCGAACCAAGGTAACTGACATAGCCCGAAGAATTACCAAGCTTAATTAGTGGCAGTGGGCAGGGCACATTGCTCGCAGAATTGATGGCCGGTAGGGCTGAAAGGTTCTGGAGTGGCGACCGCGTACCGGAAGACGTAGCGTTTGAAGGCCTCCTACAAGGTGGACTGATGGCCTTGTAAAGGCCGCAGGTATCCGCTGGATGCGGGAAGCACAGAACCGATCGAAGTGGCGGTGCTTGGGGGAGGCCTATGTCCAGCAGTGGTCGTCTTTCGGCTGAAATGATGATGATGAATCAATTTCATGGAAACACAGTAAATATTAATATATCGATCCGGGCCTTGAGACACAGCTAGTCACAGTTTGTTAATGACCGACTTACAATATTACGTGTTTAGGTTCGACCCGTACTCATCTGGCATCGTTCCAGTCAGTGGCTTGTTGAAAATGTTCAACTGAACGTTAGGCTAAGTTCGGTAGTACGTAATTAGATTAGTATCTCATGCCTTATCCAGCTTAAGAAGTGAAAAGCAGAACTTTTAATGTAATTTACTATTAATTACTCCAGGGTCATGGCGGTGATTTATCAAATTTAAATATTTTAATGATAATGTACACAAAGACTGAACATATTTTCATCTCGAGAGAAGTGGGAGTAAGTTAATGCTCGTAATAAATCACCTTGAGACAAATTTCAGAACGCCAAAATTAAGGTATAAACGAAGTTCAGCTTATTATCCCTCATTCCGAGGTTGACCCCTTTTTATGCTAAAGTGACCGGACTAAAAAGAATCCTCTTGTAAGTACATAGTTTCACCGGGTACGAGCTAACTCGTTTCAAAGGATTCTGCAAAGTTCAAAGCAACCGAAATTATGCACTAAGTAGAAACTAGACGTTAGATGACTCAAAGATCCGCGGAATCGCTTAGAACAGTTTCTAACTAACTTAAGTGCAGTTCTGACTAGAACAGTCTAGAAGTTCATGAAGTCGTGGATCATTGCATACAATTTTGAGCGTGTAAAAGAAGTACGAAAATAGGTTTATAATATTAGAATTAAGCCAAGTTATGTTATGTTATGCGTAGATCGTAATATCCACCAGCCCATATCCATATATTTTTGTTAATGTTCCCTGTATCACAAGCCGGAAGCCAGGAGAACCAGTTCCGTTTCTAGATTACTTGCTTATTCCCTCACCAATAAAGCTTCGTTTTTAATGAGGTCACACAAGTCAAAAGCGGGTAAAAGCGGCATTCAGCAGGTAATGAAAAGCAACTGTTTTCACGTCAATAACCACGAAAAGGTAAAAAGTTGGTCACTGTTTTGGTTACAGAATGAAAAGTAATGTTTATAAACTACTAGCTGCGTTCCGCGATTTCACCCGCGTAAGTCTCGATCCCGTGGAAAATAAGAAACGTCAGAAGTTAGGTGCTCGGTTCCAATTGGTTGATAAAAAAAAAAACTGTTACTACAATGGCTGGTTTGATAACAGCTTAATTTGTTTCTAGTTGTTCCTTTTATTATCATTACTGAGTTACTGCTTTTGTTTAATTCAAGTCTAGGTTGGTATAATATAATAAAACTCAATCCGCCTTATTACAAAACAAGATTTATATTTTGACATGGCTTAAACCATGGAGCCAGTTTTTGTAATAAGAACGTAACTATGATTGAAATACCGTTCTATAAACAAAACTGAAAATTTAGTTCAGTACTAAGTTGTCAGTTTTGTGTTTAGGAACTTTACCATAGTCGGAATAAAGTTCGAAATTCAATAATGGCTCCATGTTTTAAACCTGGGTCTGAAGATAAACCTCGTTTTGTAATAATTTTAAGTAAAAATAAGAATAAGTTCCTAGGTAAGTATAGTGAACTAAAAACCTTCTGAGGTTTCATTAAAGTTTTACTGAACTGTAGTCTTCACTCACTGAAGGTCACGAATGATATTATAATACGCCGTTCTTTGAATACGCCTGCCGCATCCCTATTTAATTTGTAAGGAGGTGTTTTAAATACAAATGGACGGTAGCGATCCTTGGGATCTAATTACACAACGCGGAATAAAGTTTAGGCCTGATTTCCATCAAGTTGTGCCTGATTTACTTTGGAAAGGGCACAAATTGGTCATCCCGGTCCTCTTTTCATTAAATTGTATTAATTGAGCAAAAGTTTCAGTTTTTAGTACATTTGACTAGATCAAGAACTAGTGGGTGTACTATATAGGTGCCATCATCATCATCATCATTTCAGCCAAAGACGTCCACTGCTGAACATAGGCCTCCCCCATAGGGTTGGCGATCGTAGTATGGTTTTAAAAAAACTTTTTAATAGAGAATGCTGCTGCCCATTCTCTAGTAAATCCCTTAGTCGTCTTTTACGACACCCACGGGAAGAAATGAGATGGTGCTATTTATTATTTATTCCGGCATCAAACGGAACGCCTATATGTACACCTCTGCCATCCCTTCGGGGATCACAGGCGTGATTTTATGTTATGTAACTAGACTACCTTGTGATATATTTCAATTAAATGAAAGAAAATTTATAACTCATATTAAAAATACACTTTGTAAACAAGCTTATTACAAATTAGAGGATTATATCCAAGATAAGAACGCTTGGAAACATGCTGGTCCAGCTCCATAGGACAATCTAGAGTCTAGAAAAAATCTAACTGATTCCTATTTTAACTGTATAATTTATTATTTTTATGACATTTATTTTACATTCTGTGATTACCTTAAACTCACACACTGATATTATTTTTTTTTTGGACTACGTTTTATTTTTTTTTATATATTTTATAATGTTTGTAAATATGTGAGCACCATGTATCTATCACATAAGTAATTTATCTGTCATTGCTTCATTATTAATTATTTTTACCTATTGTGGTATAGTAATTTTATTCTAGGTGCATCGTCGTCACATAAATTTATATAATTGATGTACTTATACAAAATATTGTAAAACATTTTAAAAGAGTAACGGTGGAGTTTCTTGCCCATTCTTCTCCATACGAAGCTACCTTTTGGAAGGGGCGACTAGAATCAATTCTATTTTATTTGTAAATTTTGACGTTCAAAAGTGCTATTTATGTGCCTATTTGAAATAAATAATTTGACTTTGACTTTGACTTAAAGCAACGATCACACAACGAGATCAAAAACGCTAATAATTTATTATTGAATACAAGGTAATAAAGATTATAATTATTTACGTACGATCATAACTTACTAAACGACATAGGTATATAATATATACAAGCGAAGACTACATCTTCAAACCATAACATACAAATTACCTAATTCTCATTTTCTGCATCAGAAATCCAACATTCCTCCAAAACAAATACTTGAAACTGGATTACCCTGACACCATGCTGAACACACCATCAAACTGACCAAAAACGTATGTCGTTAAGAGAACTATCTTGTACGTAACATATTGATTATTGCTAACATTCTCTCTAGCCGCTATTGAACTAAGTAGGTACATAACTGCATAAGTACTGTTCACATAAAAAATAATAGAGCGTGCGTATGGTTGTCAGTTGTCTGGCTTTTTACAATCGTATCCGGCCAAATGTATACAAGTCCGGCCTGTGCGGCTTTTTTTAGGCTTTTGGTCAACCCCGCTCCGCGAAAAGATGCCGAACAAAAGTACAAATTAATTACCGTAAAATGGGGTGAATAGACACAACTTTCAACTTTTACACTGATTTTCTTACATATTTTGTATTAAAGCTGTTATCAAAGAATTGTCAAATTGCGAGTCTCGTTTTAATTTATCAAATAGTTATTCTTTAATCATGCATAAATTTGAGAATTATTTGTGAAATAGGAAAAAGTAGGCGGTTTCTATTTACCTTGAAACTGGGGTCAAAAGATACGACAGAGGGGTGAATAGAGAAAAAACGTTAGGGTTGTCAAAATCAACTTTTATTGTACCTATGTAAGTACTTATTTGTTTTACCTTACCTTATATTTAAATATATTAACGAACATTATAATTAAAATGGGGCTTGTAATATCGAGTAATATCGAGAATATTTGTATTTTTAAGAGTAAGTCTTTCTGCAAATGTACCCACAATTAGGGCATTTTTGGAATGAGGCTAATCGCAAATATACCCATAAACGGTCTTAAATATTTATCTCAGAAATCCAGAAAATGTTAAATTAAATTGTCCAAAACCGTTGAAGATAAAAAATCTAAATTTCAAATTAAAGTGTCACAGAAAAATATTTTAATAATTTTTTTTAAATGAAAACTGTCATACCTGGTCTAATGAAAAAATACTCGATTGACAACCCTGAAAATCATGTTTCTATTAACCTCTTTCTCGTTGCTATTAACCCCTCACTCATATCTATTCACCCCTTTCTTCGTTTCTATTGACCCTAAAGGCGTTTCTAATCACCCCCGACTCGGTTCTATTCACCTCGAATTTAGTAAAAAAATACTAAGTCTCGATTTTACAAAAAAATAAGAACAAAATGATGGAATATTGATTTAACCTTTTTATTCCTAATAGATGAGAAACTTAACTATCCAAGTATGCAAATTGACTGAGAGATAACAGTGAAGAACTTGTTTTTTTTTTTAAGTTTTACACAGTCAATAAACACTTGTACGCAGACGTTCACTTCAACTTCAACAGCTTTTTTCTTTATGTCATTAGACTTGACGTAAATTTTAGTGTTGCCAGAATAAAGAAAAAATGTTGCAGTTTTATTAATAGTGGGAATAAAGATATTTTAACAGACTATAGAGCAACTAGAACGACCATAATCAAACTCTCAGATTTGTTTCTATACACCCCGCGATTTCTATTCACCCCATTTTATGGTACTTTAGTAAGAACAAAATGTGATTCTTATTACCATAATATATAATTAATAAGAGCAGAACTTACTCTACTCTGAATGATATACTATGCCAAAATGAATCTCAGATGAATAACAGTAATACACAAAAGAAGGTATCCATTTTTTTTCTTTTATAAGTCAGTGTGTGAGACTTTCTGGGCAAAAATTCCGGCTATATATGAATCTGTGTCCGTTTTTTCTATTTTTGGGCCTTGCAACACTAAAGCCCGGGTGACACGAGGCTAGTATTTTGAAGCTAGGATAGTAAGCTAGTAAGGGGTCACTAGCTTGGTTTCTAGCTTACCTACTAGCCTGGATTGTAACCAAGCTAGTGCTGTCTACACGAAGCTAGGAAATTTCAAGCTAGTCAAGTCAGTAGTGAGTTGTGCTTAACCTGATAACACGTATACGTAAAAATGAACAGTGTGCGTAAGAGAAAAGCAATTCTACTAAGAAAGTTAATTCGGAAGTTGTGTCAACATGCGCTAGATGAAATATTAGCTCTTCTAGAAGAAAAGCGTACTTGGACAAGACCCTGGATCTTAAGAAGACATAGTCATGGAGCATCTGCATTACTTTTAAAAGAACTGCGATCTGAGGATTCCGGCGAATTCAAGAGTATTTTGCGAATGACACCTAATATTTTTGACAATTTACTGAATCTAGTGGGACCACAAATACAAAAATTAAATACTAATATGAGAGAAGCCATACCGGCTAAAATAAAATTGGAAATAACTCTAGATTTTCTATCATCTGGTGTCAATTACAGGAAGTTAAGTCACATGTATCGTGTTTCAAGATCTACTATATCTAGATTCATACCAGAAGTTTGCAGTGAAATTTATAAGGCATTAAAGAAAGATATACAGGTATGTAGAATTTTATTTATTTCAAATTAAAGTAGGTACTTTTACGCTTACATAAATGGCGAGATTAAATTCTAAATTACAAAATGAGAAATCATAAATGACGACAAAATGTACGTTTACGCTACATAAATGGCGAGAAATGTATCAAGCATTTTGAAATGCTTGATAGATGGGATCTTCATCTTGCTCCAACTCTTGCTGTGGTGGCGGATGGATGATGGGTTCATCACGTTGCTCAGTCTGTTGTAGTTGTGATGGTGGATTAGTGTAGAGTGGACTTGCTGCAGAACTATTGTAAGAAAATGTGGTTGACATATTGGAGTCTGAAGAATTGATAGGTGACTGGTACGAAAATGTAGTATTTCCGAAGTTTAAATCATACATCCGACAGCGGGATAGTGTTGCGTTGATCTGATCCCTAGCTAAAATGGCCTGTCCGGGTGAAAGCTTTTTCAACTGACTTTCTACATATTTTGCAAATATCTCATGTTCATCCAGCTCTGGTTCCTGAAATTCTCGTGAACTGTTTAAATCCTCCTTAATCACCTTAATTTCATTTATCAATGAACTCACTTGCGAAACCTTCCGTTTCTTAAATTGCGGAATGTTACTTCCGGGGGAAATAAATTTAGAAGTTTTATCTTGAATAGACGACATTTCGCTTGCAGGTTGAGACATTTCAACTGTCTTTTCTGACAGATTTTCTGCTACGGGTGGTTCTAATGACTGACTGTTGCTTGCACTGTTGTCATCTTTATTATTGTTTGGAGAATCTTGATTGTTCTGAAAATAAAAAATTTGTTAAAAATATTGTTACAGATTCCAACTACAACTGAAGAATGGGCAGCTATAGAAAATGGTTTCAGAGTGAAATGGAACTTTCCAGCGTGTTATGGCGCCGTCGACGGGAAGCAAGTTCAAATCATAGCTCCTGGCAACAGTGGAAGTTTGTTTTTTAATTACAAAAAAACATTCAGTATTGTTCTTATGGCTATTGTTGATTACGATTATAATTTCATTTATATTGACGTCGGCGCCTGTGGAATGGCATCTGATGGAAGTGTTTTTAGGAATTGCTCCATATATAATCAACTAGAAAATAACCTTATACCACAAGGCGGAGTAATTTTGGCGGATGCTGCATTCCCATTAAAATCGTATATTATGAAACCGTACCCAGGTGACAATTTAACACATGAAGAAAAAGTATACAACTACCGGCTAAGTAGAGCCAGAAGAACTGTAGAAAATGCCTTTGGCATATTGGCAAGCCGATTTCGTGTTTATCAAAGACCAATCGCAGTTGACGTAAAAACAGTAGACAAAATTGTACTAGCATCATGTGCTCTGCATAATTGGTTACGAAAAGAGCAAAAAAGCACTTATTGCATTAGTAGTGATGTCGACCAAGAAGACATTGAAGCGGGAAACATTATTCCCGGTTCATGGAGAATGGAAAATTTATGTTTACCCAGTATCAGTCGACAGGGAAGTAACCATTCTTCTCTGTCAGCTATCGAAAAAAGGGAGAAATTTAAGAGATATTTCAACAATGATGGAGCAGTACCATGGCAAGCAAGAATGATTCGTTAATTCAGACAAAACTACAAGAAAAATTAAAAATGCCGACGATTATTAATATTTCAATAAGTACTTTTAAGGTAAATAATTGTAAAGAGTAAATAATATTAAAATAACTTACCGAAGTTTTTCTCTTCATTGGCACCTTTTTTATGAAATTATGCATTTCCTCAAACCAAATAATTTTTGGCTTATAGACTTCTGCAGTTCCTGCTCCAGACCTCTCAGATTTTTCTATCTTTGTTAATTCTTGACAATATGTAGCTCTTAGATTTTTAATTTTATTTTTAATCTCTTTTATCGACATTTCTATTCCATCTTTATTTAGTATGTCGCGTATTTTTTCTAGTGACGAGTCTCGCATTTGCTTGTCCTTGTAAGATGGAATACTTGCATTCCACAAACATTCCTCTTCTCTGTACAATTGAACGAATTTTAAATTAATTTCGTCCGCTAATTTCGGCATTTTAACAAATTGCACGCACTCTCACCACGCTCTCCGACTGCACACTAGCTTAGGTTCGCTAGCTTCGCGGTTGACACGAAGCTAGTAACGAAGCCAGGATAGTAAAACGGGTGGTGGGGGGCGCCTACTAGCTTGAAAAATAGAACCCCAAGCTATAAAACTATCCTGGCTTGAGGCACTAGCTTGCTAGCTTCCACACTAGCTTACTAGCTTGTAAACGAAGCTAGTTCCGTCTACACGAAGCTAGTGTCACTAGCTTACTAGCTTGGCAGCACTAGCTTGGCTCACTAGCTTGATTTACTAGCCTCGTGTCACCCGGGCTTAAGGGTGCGAGTTAACAGCGTTGATTCCTGTATAGCGTCTTATTATTAGGACGGTGCTGTCACGGGTGCCATATTTAACGTCATCTTTTTCCTTAAAAAGTAGGGTAGTCTGCATCAATCTAAAGAATGATCTTAAAATAACTCATGTTGGGTTACAACTAGCGTTACCGGAGGGAAATATTGCGAAATATTCCCATCGTATCATTCGCGGGAATATACGGAAGTATTGAGTAATATTCGGAATTATTCGCTGAGAAGAATAATTAAGGCTAGTGCAGACTGGCGCGATATCGCAGGTCCGATGTGACACTAGTAGCACAATTTCTATGTCGCTGCCTGTCGCGCCCGCGATATCGCGCGAGTCTGTACGAGCTTTTACAAGGAAAATATCTAGCTAAATACATGTTCGGTCACGCATAGAGTAGTCTCGGGGCGGTGTGCCACTGCCAGTTATTCCATTCATAAAACTGAGTACCTAAGTACCTATATCTAATACCTACGATTTGAAAATTTCCGAATATTTCTTTCATCTACTTAGATAAGTACTCAAGTAATAAGTTTTTGTATGCATTTTAGGTGTGAAAGAGTTATTTTGCGAGAATACCTACTATGTACAGACGCCAAGCACATCAAGCTACTACAATCTGTCAGATTTATTTAATAGATTTTCAACTTTATCTCTACAGTATAAGGTTCAAGGTTGATTGCGAAAAATTGACAGTTTCGGGTAGCTTGACTTGCTGGCGTCTCGTCTGTACCTACATATAGAGGTTAATACATAGATAAGTAGTTACTAAAATAAGCTAATATTATTATATACCGAGGTACCTAATAAAACGGTAACTATTATACTTAATAAGTATTTCAATTGTTTCCTGTAGGTACTTATGTGTAAGCTTATTGTAACTTTATGGTAAAACATCGTCGTAATAATGTACATAGCTACTACTACTTACTTACCTACCTAATTACTTGTATTTTCCCGTTGAAAACCAAAAACATTTTTACGTAATAAACTAAGCTTGTATCTCTTTAAAACATCCGCACAAAATCGGCGCTTTTTATAGTCAACTCAACCATATAAAAATAAAATAATAAGTACCTATCTAGTCACAAGTAGATAACTAGGTAAGTACTTAAGCGGAAATATTCCCGTCCGCATAGTACCTACTAGGCATCGAATAATACTTTTTAGGGTTCCGTAGCCAATTGGCAAAAAACGGAACCCTTATGGATTCGTCATGTCTGTCCGTTCGTATGTCACAGCCACTGTTTTCCGAAACTATAAGAACTATATTGTTGAAACTTGGTAAATAGATGTATTCTGTGAACCGCATTAAGATTTTCAAACAAAAATAGAAAAAATACAATACATTTTGGGGGTTTCCCATACTTAGAAATGAAACTCAATTTTTTTTTTCATCAAGCTCATACGTGTGGTGTATCTGTGGATAGGTCTTCAAATATGATATTGAGGTTACTAATTTATTTTTCTTCTAAACTGAACAGTTTGCGCGAGAGACACTTCCAAAGTGGTTAAATGTGTGCCCCCCCCCCCCCTGTAACTTCTAAAATAATAGAACGATAAAACTAAAAAAAATATATGATGTACATTACCATGTAAACTTCCACCGAAAATTGGTTTGAACGAGATCTAGTAAGTAGTTTTTTTTAATACGTCATAAATCGTAAACCGCAATTTACCTTTCATTCAATCAATTCAAATATAAAAAACCATGTCTCTAAATAGCACAGTTTTTTTAGAAATCATCAACATCATTATGTACGGAACGCTCGGTGCGTCCGACTCGCTCTTGACCGTTTTTTTTGTTGATTTTATGTATGAATGGCAGCGGGCCGATACGTGCAAGCGAGCAGTAGCGACGACTACAGCTTTTACCCGCTAGAGGGCCTAATGCCAGTGACTATATTACTACTACTACACGTTCATTCATAAAACTGAGTATAATACGATTTGAAAACTTCCGAATATTTCTTTTCATCTACTTAGATATGTACCTACTTAAGTAATAAGTTTTTGTATGTAGTTTAGGTGTGAACGGGTTATAGAGGTAAAAACATATTATGTAGATACTAAGATGAGTTTATAAAATAGTTTAAGTAATTATATTATATCAGGTATCTACCTACCTACTAAAAAGTACATAATTCTAATCGTTATAATATTATTTAAAGTGCTTCTATATTATGTACCTACTTATTTGAACTATTAATTTCGGTTAAACACTATTCTACAAACAAAGTTTTTTTTTGTAATACGTCCTCGTAAAAAAGTACCCTACCTACTTAGGTAAGTACGTACTTACCTAATTATTTAATTACATTTAGAAGTAAACTAAACCTGTACTTAACATCCGCACAAAATCGACACATTCTATAAACTCAACCAAACAAAAATAAAATAATAAGTAGTCACAAGTAATAAATCGTAAGTAGTAACTACTTACGCGCAAATATTCCCGCATAGTACGTAGGTTTAGGTACGTAGGCATTCGTTGATTTCATCAATGAACGGCTGCGGGCCGATACGTTTAGGCGAGCAGTAGCGTCGCCGAGCGTACACCTATTCGTCGCTAGATGGCGTTAATGGCAATGACTTCATATTACTACGCCTTCATTCATAAAATCAGTTTATATTATATATTTATATTTCCAGTATAAGCTGACGTCGCATTGTATAGGATTTGCGTACAGTGCGAGATCAGCGTAAACTGGAAATGTATAGCTTCATGTGTAGTCGTGTGTACATCGTAAAGCTAAAACATTTTTACGAAGTAAACTAAGCCAACATCCGCACAAAATCGACACATTCTATAATCAAGGTCCATACAAAAATAAAATAATAAGTACCTAGTCACAAGTAGATAACTACTTATGCGCAAATATTCCCGCATAGTAGGTACGTAGGCATCGAATAATACTTTGTTGATTTATTGAATGAACGTCAGCGAGGCTCGGGGAACACGTGCCATTCCCACGTGCAGGCGAGCTCTGGCGTCACCGAGCGACTAACGAGGGAAGTTCTTCATTTACAGTTCTATACCTTCCCGCCAGATGGTGTTGATTCAAAGCACGGCGTAATATCTGATATTCGGCGAGTCTGGTCAACCTTCCTACGCATACATTCGTAACTGATTTAATAGTGATAAATTATAATAATACGAATTAATACATTCAGTTTCATAATTCATTCAGAGAGAAAATCGCTCGTGGGCGGGCACCATTACTCTGCATTCTTGCTGGGGTAGCATTCCTTCCACGTTTATATTTATTATTGCGTATAATTCCAAAGTTTTGCAACGCTAGTTACAACCGAAGTTGAAGTGTTTTCAAAGGAATCATTTTCAACATCAAAGGTGGATTGCCTTTCATGTTGAAAATTATTCCTTAGGTAGGGCGCTTTCTAATTGCCAATTTCAATTATCCAGGTAATGACTTACCCGTTGGAATTGAATTAAAATGGGAAATTTACAAAATTATTGGATACCTCAAAGGAAAATACAAATTTTTTTTTTTTTTTGTATCCACAATATCGAATGAAACACACGCGGCTGTAATCCCAACGAGTGCATGCAAAATTAACTTTGTGTCTGACGCGTATAGTTTTGTTTCTATTTACAACTAGCTGACCCGACAGACGTTGTCGTATCCAAACTTCAATTATTAACACAAAAATCCCATAGAAAAAACCTTTTTCAGTTTTTCCCGATTTTTCCGGGCAACTTTTAAGATTTTTCTTTCCGTAAAAACCTTATTTGGATTATGAAGAATATTTATAAAATAAAATTAACCGAATCGGTCTATCGGTTCTCAACTGATGCGGTTACCAACATAAAGTTTGGCTTAGCTCAGAGACTCTTAAGTACTAGAAAGCTGTAATTTGGCATGGGAATACATATTAATCACACCGACATACTGGTAACAAAATATAAAAAAAAACTTCAAATTTTTGATAACCGTAAAGAAGGGATGATTTCTTTTTTTCTCGTCAATCCCATGCTGTAAGGTTCGTTGAATATTAAGTTCAAAAATATTACGGGTTTGCGAATACCATTTTTCGATTCAGGGATCCGTTTGAGTAATATTAACCTTTAAAGTGCTATTATTTCCCCCCGCCAGCTAAATAGTTATTTTTGGATAAGTATGTGAAAAAAATCGTATTTCGGTAGTAATATACAACGAAATAAAAAGGAAAACTATCTCAGCTAAATAGGCTTTACAAGTTAATGACTAATAGTTGAACAACTTACATTTGCAGTAACCTCTATCGATTTATACCTACAATGTTAAGTGTGTTTTAGGCATAAATTCATCCCAACTACGGAACCCTTCATTGTGCGTGGTCCGACACGCACTTGGCCGGTTTTATTGGAAGGCCAGTACAAGATTGACGTGTTGCGCTCGGATTCGCGTTCAATTTCACGTGATCAATAATATTTTATACGCAATTATTTTTGAAACATATTAATTATTCTAAAATCATTTACAAAATAAAGTTGAGATTTAATGTTTTTAGCTCAGAACATTCGTCAAAACAAAATTCATACGGTATATTTGTTACTCTTAACTATAATACGAGTACCCTATTACTGTATTTTTCGACATCAATAAACTTGCGCTAGCTCCTAAACTTTACATCTAAATGACGAACTTTACACAATATTGTAATGTTCCACACCGACGTCGATGTCGTTCTTAGGAATACAATCTTAGGACATCAAGTTTATATTCTATGATACCATACAGTCATATCGACGTGTTATCATGTTATGGTTGCTCGTTTAATAAAGCAGATATTATTTTCGCTGTTCACGTTCGTTTCTTCTAATATTATTAGAAATATTTAATTCGAATTCATTGTAAATTCTTTTTTTCATGCCGTAGTAGACCGTGGTCAAAACTTGAGCTTAACTTTAGTAATTGATTGATCAACAGTTCGGATACGAGACCACTTGACATTTTAACCAAATTTGGAATTAAGGTACAATCATTCTCGATTTATTTAATTTCATCGGATCTTGGTAATTTGAATTGAAATTCCGAAAACAAATTAAATTGATTCTATATTAACAGTTTCGTATTTTGTAATAATTAATTTTGCATTCGTTTACTTACATGTTTATTTTTAATAATACACGGGTCATTGCATGAAAATAGCTGAGGGATTTAGGAACAATATATATTTACAAAAACGAATTATTGGGTGAACTCTTGCCAGCGACCGCGTCTGGTTGCAACCGCTGGATGATAACAAGCGCCTCGAAAATGTGGTTTAGTTTGAAGAACATAAAATCATGTGTGTGCGTAGCGTGTCAGCTACGCCGCAACTCAGTGCGAGCTTCGTCGTAGCGACACCGCTACGCGCATATTTCCGTTGCTTGCAAAGTTTTGCGAGCAGGATATTAAGTAATTTCGGCCAAGTCCCCTCTTTGAGGAGTAGTTAGAGAGGTGCCACGGCGTCCTCACAAAGCAGTAATGCTCGCGAAGGAGGAGGCGGATCGCGTGAATGAGATGCAAAATTTGTGTCTTCATGCCCCTAGTCACCGCAGGAGACGCCCTGGGCGTGGGAGTCGCAACCCGATTCTCGGCCACCGTAGGCACGGGCTTGCGGACGGTGAGCGATGGGTAGCTCGCCCCACGATAACGCGGCCCGGGTCGATGGCGCGTTTTGTTACACGCGCGCCTCAAAGAGATTTCAGCACCAACTGACGGGGTCCGATAGGGCCAATGCCTGCCAAGGTTGCGAGTATGTCCGAAAGGGATATCGTGGCCCCGGGACAAAGGCAACTGAAAGAAAACAGATGAGTTTTAGTCGGTAAAAGTCTGACACGCCCTCAGCTTAATTTAATTAAATAATTTAAATCTGAGATAAATTATAAATAGGTTTAGCTCTGTGTTTGATCTTATAAATTTCTGTTAAGTGTGTGTGATTAACTTTAAACACAGTAATATTTTCTATCCAATACTTCCTTAGACAGAATGGAAATAAACGCTGAATATCGCCCTTCAATTTATTATTCACCGCCAAACAATGCAATGAAATGCAAATGTTTGCCTCGAAGCGATCAACAACTTTTCGAAGCATGACAATTGTTTACCCGTAGACTACACTCTCATTTTGTTCTTTAGAACAAACTCAGAACAGTTAACAACAACAAAAATTATTAACAATTGATTGTTAATCCATTCAAGATTTTAATTGAAAACAGTCTTGTCCCAATACTTTAGAAACTTCAAATTAAGTAAGATAAATAAACTGTTTATGTATCCTTGTTTAGCTAACTACACACACACACACACACACTGCACACACACACACTTACGCGCGCGCGCGCGCGCGCGTATATACTTTCATGCTGCTGACCGTAACTGAACTGCCTAGGTAGTCTTAAAAACTGTATACAAACCATATTTCCAACAGCTACAGTAAAAACTAATTCAGCTTAAGTTTTAATTGCTCCTGAATTTTAATGACACAAATGATTTTTTTTTTTATTTGTTCTGATATTACAATCTTATCGTTAGTTGTTGAATACTTCAATAGGTAATAATAATTTTCCTATTGCTAGTCAAAATCTTTGAAAATCATTGCAAGTTATAGTTTTGTATAATTTAAAAGCATTTTTTCAATTTTGTAAATGTGGAGCCGTTTATTATGTTATTATGTATGTTGACTTAAAAAAGCTTGGCAGTTACAAGTATGTCATGCTCACTTAAATTTCTCGCTGATGTTGGCGCGTGTGTTGGATCATTCGGTACCCTACAAAATGGTTGAGCTGGATGGTGCTGATCCACGCGTCATGTTCGTGGACGGGCGCCGTTAGTTGAGACTTGTCATCTCTTAGCTGCCAGGGCTTATTTGTAATATTTTAATCTTATATTTTTTATTGTTTTTAAATAATTGTTTTTTTACATTGTTCTCACATAGAGAAGCGACAAGAATAATGTACCCAGGATTTTGTAATATATTGATTTAAAAGAGTGTCCTTGGAGTTTCTTGCCTGTTTTTCTCCATAGAGATGTACGTTTTGGAATGGGGAAATAGCTTCAACTTTCTTACTAACTGACCGACTCTTTGACAATTCAAAAGTGCCTGTAATTGGTTTAATTGAAATAAATGCTTTGAGTTTGAGTTTGAAAGTCTGTTCGTTCACCATAATGTTCCATCCAACGCTGCGGTAGATACAAAGCGTTCCAAATGATAGCAGTGCATTTGTGTGCGTCTACAACACAACTTATCTATCAACATTAACATAGGACGGCGAGCTGATTTATAAAATAGCAGTTTCGGTTACACGTAATCGTATCTAGACAGAAATCTTTACCTAACCTACTCGTAATCAAACCGATAAAGGGAAAGGTTATTTTTTTGGACGACATGGCTTGGCCCAATCCTTGTCAATGCAAAAACTAATTACTCTTGTCTACTATAAACCCTCTTGCATTTATAAGCATCCGTATCATGCGATCGTTATCCACAGCAGCGCGTTGTGAGCCCAATTTAAAAAACTCATTAACAGCTAGTGCAAAATATTCAAAGTGGTTTGGTCAATTTAGCTTTGCATAGGAATCGAACTCTAGCACCACCAGGATGGAATGGTGACATAAATTATTTTCATCGCACATATATACCATACACATATCTTTTTGATTTCATCATTATATTCAATGAAAAATATTTATTAAACAAATACTTTACTCTTTTATAAATAATCATTTTTACAGGTATTTATTTAACGAAGCGAAAAGTTTGTACAACTTTTAACGCAAATTATGCAGACGATAAAAGTATAAAATTTGAGACAGTTAATGTTCATATATGGAGAAAAAGTGCAGGAAGCTAATATTTTTATATAATATCCATTAGAAATAAATTAAATTAGTAATAAAAACATTACACACCCTACTATGCGTTTGACACACACACATAGTATCAGGGTCTCATGCATGACTTGAAGATAGATAGGTGTGACAGACGTGACAGCTTGAGCATGGAATAAGTAAGTACTTTATAATAGCACTACCTACTACCCTTTATAATAGGACTTCCTCGTTGGTCTAGTGGCCGCAAGCTCTACGGCTGAACATGAGGTCCTGGGTTCGATTCCCAGGTCGGGCGAAGTGTTATTGGATTTTTCCACTAGGAATTTCTTAGTGGCAGCCCGGAGTCTGGATTTATGACCGGTTGATTGCAATAGGCTCGTGACATGGGACTTACACATAACTGGCGAAATGTGGGTGTATTTTATATACACCTCTGCCGAACCGTTCGGGGAAACAAGGCGTGGTGTTATGTTATTATGTTTATAATAGCATGGAATTAGTGTACTCATGGAATTAGTAAGTAAGTAAGTACTATACAACCTGTTTTTTTTGATATCCCGTAACTCTAGGGTTATATTCTGTAGGTAAAAATAATACTAAAACTCCTAGAATAGGTAGTCCAAAAATGCATCGTTTCGGAGATATCATCAATCATAATTAAATTAGGTCAAAAATTGTCACCAGTATACGAGTATCTTTACTTTTGCGAGGTTGCCAAACTTCGCAGTAGTGTAGTAAAATAAATAGTAAAATAAAATATGTAGGTATGTTGGTATCGGGGCTTCCCGGCGGCAGCTAGTGAAGGGAAAGCTACCTTGTCGACGTTGTCATATTTCACGTAAGGGTGTTTTAAATTAATAATCGTGACTTTGCCGAATTATTTTGTATGAAAAATGAAAAAAAAAAATAACGAAGGATTGGAACATAACTCATATGCCAGTTGATTCTTTGATATGGCCTCAATCATACCCTAGAGTTATGGGATATCAAAAAAAACACGTTGTATAGATTGTAAGTAGAGGAGGTCGAATTTCGACCAGTGGGCGACCACAAGTACCTATAAATATTGTATCCTGACTTCAAACAATTAGCAACTAGAATACACACAGCCTGAAACTAAGCCTGCGACCCAACCACAGGATCTCATCGACCATGACTCAGTTCCCACGTTTTACGACTACCCGCAACTTGTACACAATTAGCCGGAAATTAACACACGCTTGACCGCACAAAGGTACGGACTGCGAATGTCTATAGAGAAGCATGCCAAGTGATGAATCTTGAATGAATTAGATCTTTCCTCCCTAAATATTTTGGAACATTTACATAGTTACGGAATATTTAAATTTTTGCTATGTTGTTCAGGTCAGAGTAATCACATTAGGGTCTTTTTTACTTACCACAAACATATTGTTGCCCTGTTTCCTTATTGAAACATATCTATTAAGTTTGATTACGTTCTTACTATAATTATTATGTTATCAATGTTGTTTACCATAATGCAGGCAAATTCTGTAGATTGTGGTGTAATGCGCGCTCTTCGAGTTGTGGGTCGTAGGGTCAGGCTCTGAAAGGAGCTTTACTTTGTGTAAATAATTAAATCACCACTGCTCTTAAAACGATCAAGGAAAAGATCGTGAGGAAACCGGCATGTCCAAGAACAAAAAAATCGAAGGCATGTGACATCTACCAACCCGCGCTAGGCCTGCGTGGTGGATTACGGTCCGTTCCCTCTCGTCGAAAGGAGGCCTGAGTCCTAGCAGTGGGAATAATATAGGCTGCTTTGAATCTTGCTGTGAATTGACGCCGCGGTTCACGCCTTGAACTTCGCGTAAAAACGTGTCCCTTCACACCCGCAAAGTTTCGCAGCTTCGTTCGTGATCTCAAAGAAAATGGACGACGATATGGCTATTGCTGGTGCTGTCAGGCTATTTGCTGTATCGTACTTCAGTTATATTTGTTTTAAAAATAACAAAGAAATAAAAAAGAGATGGAGAATGAGATGATGGTGGATGACGAAAATCTATTGCAGTAGAACCAGGTATATGAATAATTTATTATTTTAAAAACCCGACTGCGACCCGCGAACTGCGAAAAGCTGTGAGTGTAGATGCGTTTGCGCGCCGTGAACCAAGCGCGAACCCTTTATTGCGGGACAAAATACCGACACCTGTCAGGGAACTGCGCGAAACGCGAACGCGAAGGTGCGAAACCATCTACACTTGTGTTTCACGGCTTTCGCGGGCGTTCGCACCGCGAGTGTGGAGTGGGCTTAAGAGGAAATGCGGGCGGAGAGACTTTTAGAGTAAAAAGTCATAAATCGAGGTTCGGCTCTCGCCTATTTCCTCCTCCAATATTGGACCAGTTTAAAAGATATTTCTTATACTGAATAAGAAGGATATTTACTGTGTCCCTATGTTTTCCTTTTTTATGAATAGTTGGCAAATTTGTACAATAGCCCTCTGTTGTCAGCGGTCTAAACAGGCAATTTTGAGCATTTTCAGAGGGTTCCAGCTCTTATAAAGATAATGTATCATCAAAAAAGAAAACATAGGGACACAGTATATATCCTTCTTATTCAGTGTAAGAAATATATTTTAAATTGGTCCAATATTGGAGGAGGAAATAAGCGAGAGCCGAACCTCGATTTATGACTTTTTACTCTAAAAGTCTCTCCGCCCGCATTTCCTCTTAACAGAGGAAAGTAAACAATGGCACCAATAATAAACATGATTACAATAGATCGGCATCTGTTTGTTGCTAATCCAAGAATATTACTGCTAGCTCGATTGTGAATTATGTATAACGTGTACATAATTAACACTTGAGCTATCAGTATCCTTTGAGGTGGTTGAATTTACTTAATTGCTAACAATCATAATTGAGTTAACGAAGTGTGAATAGTTATTGAGATTATTAGCGGGGTAATAGTGTGATTTACTTATTCTATTTAAAACTTATATAGTTATTTATCAAGTTTCTACGTTCAATTTATTCCTGCAAATAATGTAGTTACTCTTGTGAGAAAATAGTTGACTACAATAAATAGTACATAAATAAACTCCACCGTTGTTTCGAAAATAAAGAATAAAAGTCAATATATCGTTCCTAGATCACCAAATGTATAATATTATGACAAAGACGATTAAACTTTTCTGTCTTTCCTAAAACATATGGCAAACATGAATCCAGTCCTAACCACACAGAACTACGTGAATCACAGAGATGCTAAACTAAACCGCGGGCTAATGGAAATTATTCAAATAAGGGTCGGTCCCACTCTGACGCTCAAATATCTGGAAAATGAATATGGTGGGCAACAGATGCGAATATTAACATAAATTGAACTTACTACAGATTTATGTAAGTATCAACCACATGAGAACAATATAATGCAATTACTTTAATTAAATAATTAACGTTACATTTCAAAAGCACGTACTCCACACAGTTGGTAACTTCTTTATGATAATAGTGAAACTGTATTCTCTACTAAAATCTATTAATGAGTGAACATTAATGGTGTCACTGTAAAAGAGAAAGTCAGCAAGATGCTATTTATTAAGTAAATGAAACATGCTTTTTCATTTGTAACGAGTTTCAATGTGATTTTCTATTTAACAAACAGGAAACAACAAACATTTAGGATTTCACGATCCTGTGCCTTCGGTCATATAGGGGACTTAGTGGTGGCGGAGGTCAACATAAGCCTGCATGTGGCTAAAAAGGAAACTTTTAGAAAAGTGAAATGTATAAGTTGCTCGGAAAACATTTGTCTAATTGTATTGTTTGTTTTGTGTTTGTTCAGCTGCTTGTCTACTATTAGAACTTTCACAGTACGATTACTAACTAACAAAAAAAATTAACGTTGTTTTTGCAGATCTAGGGCTATTTCAAAACTTTTTCTCTCAAATAAGAAATATAAGTTTTGATGTTTTAATTAAACTTATGCAAAGATAATAAATTCAGTTCGATGGCGAACTTATAACATTTTACTCGTATATTTCTCATGACGGGTCCAATGTGTCTTTCAGATCTAGGGCTATTTCAAAACTTTTTCTCTCAAATACAAAAGATAAGTTCTGATGTTATAATTAAACTCATGCAAAGATAATAAATTCAGTTCGATGGCGAACTTATAACACTTACTCGTATATTTCTCATGATGGGTCCAGGATAAACATCTGAACTTTCGTATAATTAAGTGAAAAAAATATTTTTATTATTGAGACGTTGAACGCGTGTCACAAACACAAGGCCGTCAGACATTTCACACTGATCAGTTATTTACCTCGTACGAGATTCAACAAAAATGTTTTCTTAAAAAAGATTCTGGTAACGAAGCAAGTTAGCGAAGAATAAGTAGTCATAACATTTTCAATGTTATAATAATTCTTGTTATTTCAAAGCGAGGGTTATTTTCAGTAATCTCACTCGATGCGAATATTCAATTTATGATAAAGCGAGTAAATTGCCTGTAAAGCGTAATTGTTTAATTTTGAATAGATTTATAGTATAAAATTATATGCAGCATCTATAAGTAAATTCGACCCCCTGTATTTACAATCTATTTTGGTCTTAGTCATTTATAAAGTACTTACTTATTCCATGCTCTAGCTGTCACTTCAGTCACCTATGTTACCTATGAATATAAATATGAATCAGTCACAAATAGCATTTAACGATTTTAATCGATATTTTATTAATGACGTGCATAATAATGTTTTATTTTGCGTAAAATGTACATAGTACATTAGAGTATAAGCAAAAGAAATAGAAATTACTGCGCACAATAATAGAAAATTTTATCGACGAAAACGAAACTAAAAATAAGAACCTTCTTATAAATATCAAAGATCTTTGATATTATTATCTACTAAATATCAAGCTGATGTACAATACGCCGAGTCTTCATAATTAATTGGATCCTTTTTCTTCGATGTTCATACGTTTTCCTCATTTACTCTGAGCGCTGCTGACTGACCTCCACGTCCGTTTATCAATGACGTCACGGATCTAATCAAATTGTTAGAGCTGGAGCGTATGATCAGAGAGGCTATAAATATAACTCGGAGTACGACGCAAACATTACGCCGTATTCAGGACATTAATTATATCAACGTGAGGGAGAGGCGCAATGAATGCCTAACCTAATATAGTACGTCGCTGTATATGCGTGGTAACGGTAATTGATGAGAGTTCTATAGATGAATGGCTGCCTAGTGTTTGGATTTTTACCACGTAGTGTTTCACAAAATATATTTATTGTACAATCAATTCTTAGCCCATTTGAGTAGTAAATAACATTGTTTACTTAAGGTAGGCAAGGCAACTAATTAATGAATCAAAGGAAAATGTTGAAATTGTTGATGCTTGTTCAATTCCCTTAGGTAAATGAATTGAAGCGAAAAATTGGAATGAATCGAACTGAACCCAGGAGGGTCTACTCCGAAGCGATAATCCGAAGTATCGGCCGAATGTTCGGCCGTTTTATAACTTCGAAAGTTTCCGTTTTTGACTTTGAGTCCTTACCCGACTTCAAGTCACATTTTTGACTTTGGCTTAGCAATCATTACGCCGTATTCAGGACGTTAATTATATCAACGTGAACGAGAGGCGCAATGAATGCCTAACCTAATATAGTACGTCGCTGTATATTATGCGTGGTAACGGTAATTGATGAAAGTTCTATAGATGAATGGCTGCCTTGTTTTTGAAGTTTTACCACGTAGTGACTGACCTCTTTGACCGTCGATTTTTTTTCTTTCGCTGTTGTCATCCACAGTTAACCGTAGTCAAGAAACGGCCGAACATTAGGCCGATACTTCGGATTTATGTTCGGAGTAGACCCCCAGGCCGTGTTAAAATAGCAAACAATTTGTCTCCTAGAAATATGAAACCACCTACAATTTATTACATGCGTTTATGCCAGTTTAATTAAACACAGCCTTAGCAAAAGCTAGTACATCTATTCACGTATTCGTTTCCCCCAACTTAGCGCACAGTTAAACACAACATTCACAAGAATGATGTAGGTACCTAAACCCAACTTTGAAGAACGTAAAACCACAAGAATTTTACGTGAGTGACGAATCATAAAGTAAAACTTTGGTGTCACGCATAACCACGGAATCGGGTCAAATCAATATAGACCACTCGCGGTTTTATTCCAATAGCACCACGCTGGTGCCTAAATCATTTGCAATGAGTCTTATATCTCATTGCTATTAGGTATTAGCACATTCACGGACATTTTGTATGGCGTAAACCAAAAAATTCAGCCACTCACGGTTTTATTCTTAAGTAAAATAAAAATCATGAACAAAATAGTAAGTCATTGCAATGTGACGCTTATCTCATTACTATAAGGATGTTTGACGAAATAGACTAATAAAACAATAATTTCCTCATTTTATACACAATAGAGCGTGCGCGCTCAAAGCACCACTGAGGCCGCATGTGGGCCATTCGCTGAAGTCAATGTAAGTTTTAAAAAACTTTCGGCAATCATTTTAATTTATACTTTATTATAATGTGATAAGAGTTATATTCCAACGTCTTACTAGGTATTTTGAGTGATCCTATTGTTATAAAACCGTGAGTAGCCTCCAGATTTGAAGTCACGTTATTGGTTTTAGGTGGTTAGTTTTACGTCATTGAAAAGTTAGTAATTCAAATTTGACCGTGAATATCTAAACAAAGCGACCCCCTATCATAAAAAAGGCGCTACCAGACACTAAATACGATGACAATGTAATTATAGTTAAATCAGCTCTTTACCAACATTCTTTAAGAAAGGAAATTTGAAGAAGAAAAGTATTTGATGTTAAAGAATATTCTGTTCGCCTACAACCTACAGACTATATAAAATTCCATTTATAAGTTCATCAACGTGTTGTTTAATTAGAAGGTAGACATAAATAACTTAAATTACAGTAGTGCCGTGCCTACTTAGTGAATTTTAGTTAAGTGCTTCATTTAATGAAGTAAGTTAAATGAATGAACAAAGTAACCGGCTTCATTTAGCAGTTTACAAACTAATTTAATATTACAAGTCCGTTGAATAGAAATAGACTAACATTTTCTCGCTTTCATAAAATCTTTATTCATAAAATGTTTGTGGTCATAAAATTAGTGTATTCCCGTTGTCCCCGTTTGCCATATCCCCGTCACGGGGACAGCGGGACGTGATTAAATTTATTTCCCGTTGTCCCCTTATCGTACGAAGTAAACCTTTTTTAAATCGAAACAGCTAGGTTAGGTTAAGTTAGAACTGTGACCACACAACGCACGAGCTGAGCGAGCGAAGCGAGCGGTGCTGCGGCAGCGGCCGGCGAGTGCCAGAAACATATTTTTGAATGTAAAACCAAACCACGGGGACAACGGTAAGTATTTTTAAATATTTAATTGAAGTACCGCTGTCCCCGTGGGACGGGGACACGGCGTACGGAGACAACAGGAATACACGATAAAATTCAACAACGTTAATGTTTATAATCCTTTATAAGCTTTGCGATTGAGCTCATCAAATCCCTGACATGAGTCATTCTCTCTCTCTGTTCATCTTGTTGTTTTTCCTATACGAAGAATTTAAGTTACGTTTCAGATGAGTTAAGTAATGCTACGTAATTTGTAGAAGATATATTATGATTCTTATAGCAGTATGTCTGGCAGCCGCCGTTTGTAGCTTCACAAAATCACAAGTAAGATTTATCGTCTCGACATCGACATATTCGCTCCACACGCGCGTGCCTTCTTACATTAAATGTTGTCACAACTTATCATATTTATTAGTTCTAATATTGTATTATGCGACCGATTTTTTTTTTGTTAAAATTTAGGTACCCACAAATTTAATTTTGAAGATAGGTTTTTCTAGTTAATTGTTTTTATAACTAGTTTTTCTTAGTAAAAATATTTCGAGAAAATATTAAAGTTGTCTGTGATACGTCTTTCGACGTTGTTTAGAAATAAAATAAGCAATAAAGATATTGAGTATTGAAAAATTTGTATTTATGGGAGCATTGTTAAAATAAAAAAGTGACTGAAAAAATCTTTTCATATTTTGGGCATCAAAATATCAAAGCAATTAATCGTCTCTTCCGGTTTACAAGCAGAGCAGCGATCGATAGTCGCAATATTTATTGTAAGTTCAGACAAGCTCCGAAGGCGATTCTCGAGCATCACGCATATTCGATTCGTACTTTTCCCTGGTGAAAATCAAATTGAGCTATACTCGGCATGTCGATTCCATTTCTCGCAGGAAAGGTTACATGCGAAATGCAAAACAAAATTGGGATCGGTCGACACATCATGACGTCATATCGTACACCGGACCAACGTCAAACAGCTCTGTGTCATTAATAATTGTGTTAAGTTCGTATGAAATTATTTTTTATTTTATTTTATTTATTTGGGACAAAAAACAGTTATACATTACAGCATTTACAAAAAGTCGTTTTAGTACAGTCGAATAAACGTATAACCCACACTATTGTCCACGAAATGATATCGGTCTAAGAAAACGAACTTACACCGAAATAAATTAATACCTAAAAATGTTTTACAAGTTCATGGTTGAGTTCATATAACACATCTAAGCAGATGCTGCGATTGTCACAACAAGGAAACTTACGTAAGGTAATATTCAAGCCTCCATGAAAGTTCTCAGCCAGTAGAAATTTCACACGGATGAAATCACGGGCAGAAGCTAATAGTGTTATATTTTTGGAGAGGATTGTCCATTTCCCGCAACCCATCAGCGGTTAATGTATTCCACATGTTCAGTGTTTAGTCAAATTAATTCATCTCATTTACATAACCATTAGCGAGTGGTGCTCGAGTGCTAATCCAAGTAACTAACTTTAATATAGGATTCTGTTTACCAAAACATTGTCATGTAAAAACTCTTCGAATGAAAGTCAAATACAAATTAGAGCGTGAAGATCACGTACTCTACTGCAGGTGTGCTGGTCACATGTCACGTAGCGATGTTCTTGATTATATTACAGCATTATTCAGTTAGGAACCTGACCTAAACCAGTTTATAAGTTGCAAAGGAATCCAATAATTAAAAAAAAAATACATGATGCTACTAGTAAGGCTTCAAAAGCCTATTGGTGTAACTTACCAGGCTCCGCTGCTCGACGTGTTCCTACATTTGCCTGTGTGATTTCGGACAAACTCGCAACCCTGGCAGGAATTGGCCCTAATGAACCCCGTCAATTCGTGCTGACATCACTTTGAGGCGCGCGTGGAACAAAACGCGCCGTCGACCCGCGTCTGGTCCTTATCGGACGGTGAGCCACCCATCGCTCACCATTCGCAGGCGCCTACGGTGAACGGAAACCAGCTTGCGACTCCCGATGCCCAGGGCGTCTCCTGCGGTGACTAGGGGCGTGAGGGCGTGAACCCTGCCTCTCCCTCACGCGTTCCACCTCCTCCTTCGCGAACATTACTGCTTCGCAGATGGAGGTGACTGCCTCCCATGCACTCTCGCTCCGGACCATGGCCTGAACCAGGGCCAAACGCGAGAGATCGCCGCCACCAATGGCCTCCGTGAGGCCATGGCGGTGCTCCGCCCAAGCCGGGTAGACCTCCACCGTATGCTCCACCGTGTACTCCGCGGTGATCCACACAGTGATGACACCCGGGCGTTTCCTCCCAATTTATCCTGAACAGGAACCTCTCGAAACAACCGTGTCCGATGAGAACCTGCGTCAGGTGGAAGGTGAGGACGCCGTGGTGCCTCTCTAGCCACTCCTCAAAGAGGAGACTTATCGCCACAACCGTGGCGTGCCCAGCGCTGGGTTGCGACAATCGGCTCGTCGTCGAGGCTCCTCGCCTCACGGAAGACCAGCTGGACTCAGGCCGTCTTATTCCAAAACACGATCTAAATTTAGTACTAGGATAATTACTAGGTTTAAATCATGACTAAATAAAACGTTATTATAAAATGAAGATTAGAGAAACGAAACGTTGCTTCAAATAGATGCGGAATGAACGAATGAAAGAATGCCATTATTGTTTCTTATCTGTGGAACCATGAACCTTCTTTGGTACTAACTGATCCTCGAAAAGTCTTCGTTTTGTAATCAGAACACGTTTTGAGCCTGATATTAACTTGAATACCGTAACAATCTTAGACCTTGTGGTCTTGGTATAAAACAGTACTTAAGGATTTTTTTGTAATCCGACGGAGGGGGTCCAGCTGGACTACTTTGTAAATCACAAATTTATTCGAATTCCGATATTTCTGAAAACATGACTAACAAGCTAGCGACCTGGAAAAATAAACATCGGCAATGCCGTTAGCACATTTTGGTCAAATGTGATATCTTCCGGAACCCTTATAAAAACAACCTAAGGCGCGATAGCTCAAGAGGGAACACCAGAACAAATCCCTAACACAAAAATATTGTCCAAGGTAATAACAAAGTTAGGAAGGTAAGGAAAAGCTCTCATAAAACTTGTACGTTTTCAGCCAACCTAATATCGCTCCACAGAACTCTCTCCGAACTTCGTCACGTTGCCAAATTAATTTGATCTCTTTACGAGGTACGTTGAAGCTCACTTAAAAGTTTTAACTTAAAAATAAGAACCAAAATCATGTTATAAAATTTTATCACTTTAGTAATGACGACGGTCAGTGATTTTTTAAAGGATTTTATAAGAACAAATGAGGCGGACATCACGAAGTGGAAAGTAATAGGTTGGAAATCTTATAAATTATTTCATTTGGATCCTCTTTCTATTAACTTTTTAGGGTTTTGTACCTCAAAAGGAAAAAACGGAACCTTTTATAGAAACACTGCGTTATTTGTCTTTCTGTTTATCTTCAGTCTGTCAAAACCCTTTTTCTCAGAAATGCGTGGAGATGCCTCCTAGGTCACAGGATTCCCCAGTTTAGGACGCAGGGTTTTTCACTACTGGTGCAGCCTTTTCCCTAAATCAAATGTTCCTACCTATTGTGAAATGTATTGAATTGTATACAAAAGGTATTTTGTTTCAATAAACTTATTTTATTTTTATTTATTTTTTTATATCAAGTTGAAATACCACGTAGTCCCTTGCAACTCTAAAAAATCACAAGTAAAGGAAAAAGTCCGAAAATTGTTAATTGGTGGTTTAATCACATAAAAAAACTTTTTGCGATTGCAAACTTACATTTGCAGTTGGAGAATTGATGTATATCGATATAGGGGAGAACATGTTTTTTGACTACAATGTTAAGTTTATTTTTGGGATAAATTCATCACATCTACGGAACCCTACATTGTCCGACATGCACTTGACCGGTTTTTCTCTATAGTACCTAATATGATGGCTTTGTATTAGAAACGTTTAAAGTATCTTTCAATCCAAAATATGAAGTAAATTTGAAAACAAGTGGTCTCAGGAATATTGCTGGGGTTTACTCTATGCGAAATCATTGTCTGTAACTTGTGCGAAACGAGAGCGGATTTTAATTCAAAAATATACCTCTTCAACATTAACCATTTTTGTCTTGTCTTGGCTCGTGATACGGGTGGCACCCACAAACCTGCGGTGGACATTTGCGGGCTCCCGTGGACACGATTATCATCATCATCATCATCAGCTCATAGCAGTTCACTGCTGGACATAAGCCTCTCCAATTGCACCCTATTCAGCTCAATTTTCGGCAACTCTCATCCGGCTGCCACCAGCCACCTTGCGAAGATCATCGCTCCACCTAGCCTAAGGGCGTTCTACCTTTCGTTTGCCGATTCGCGGTCTCCACTCAAGAACACGTCTACCCCAACGGTCATCGGTTCTACGGCTAATATGGCCGGCCCATTGCCACTTCAGCTTGCTTATTCTGTGGGCTATGTCGACAACTTTGGTTCTCTGCCGGATCACCTCGTTCCGGATTCGAACCCTCAGAGCGACTCCAAGCATAGCCCGTTCCATGGCTTGCTGAGCGACCTCGAATTTATGGAGCAGCAGAACCGTGAGTATCCACGTTTTGGCTCCATAAGTCATAACAGACAGAAAGCATTGACTTCAGTCAGTGCGTTCTGTCTGTTATGACCTTCGTCTTTAGGCTTTGTGGAATAAGTGACGAGAAGACTCGATGAAGCTTCCCAAATCTTCTGGTAACCTCCCTATCAAAGTTGTTTTTATCAAATTGCAAAGTTCGCCCGAGGTAAACGTATTCTCAAACAACCTCGAGAGCACCGCCATTAACAGCAATCGGTCCCGGATTGACGTGTTCGTTGAACATAATCTTGGTTTTGTCCAAGTTCATAAGGAGACCAATGCGTACAGAAGAATTAACTAGACCGTCCGGCATCTGCTGCAAGTCATGCAACGATTCAGCCAGTATGACGATGTCATCTGCAAATCTCAAGTGTGAGATGTACTCACCGTTTATGTTAATGCCACATCCTTCCCAGTTCAGCGACTTTAACACGTCCTCCAATGCGTTAAAGAACAATTTCGGAGAAATTACGTCCCCTTGTCTCACTGAGCTTGGACGGTCGTAGTCACGTTGTCAAAATGACAAATCTTAGCACTTGGATGTATCGCAAGTCGACTTGGCATCGCTACAGAGACTCCATTACAGACCAGGTCTCGATACAGTCAAAAACCTTCTCATAGTCTACAAATGCAAGACCTATGGGCCGATTATACTCTTCGGACTTTTGTATAATTTGTCGCACTGTGTGGATGTGATCTATGGTACTGTATCCTCCTCAAAACCCGGCCTACTCCGGTGGCTGAAACTCGTCGAGTCTTTTCGCTAGACGATTTGTAACGACACTCGAAAACGACTTATATACATTTACGTAGCTAAGGAGAGAAATGGGTCTGTAGTTTTTTTAAAGGATCTTATCACCTTTTTCAACCCTTTCTTAACGGCTACTAGAAATAATTAAAAATAAGAGTTTCTGCATTGAAATGTTTTAGAGGGACATAAAAGGAAACGCATCTATTTTTTTCAGATTTTTATTAGTATTCTAAGTATTATTTTCAAAACCTGGATTTTTGGTACCGTCAGGAACTTTGAGGTACCATATAGTCTAGGTTCTAATACTAACGAACTTCTTGGACTTCTAACTATTTTTAACTAAACTCAATCTTAACACATTATTTTATTCTATTTGCAATATACGAGTATATGACTTTATTCTTGCGCCATTCATTTTCCGTCAGCTCCAATACAACTCTTTCTCCCAGCGAATAGTCAGCAAATTGCGCAGACATACCTTCATATTTGCCTTGATAAATCGTGAATTTCTTGATAAAACCCCTTTGATCTGCCAAGCACCCATAGTTCATACGCTCTCTTTATAGGTTTCATGAGGAGATATTGCTTCAGAACCCATCTGCGTTTGAATTTTTTCATGGATTCATCAACACTAATTTCTCTGGTTCCTTGATAACATTCCTGGAATTTTTGGCCCTTCCAGCAATGACCTTATCTTGAACAATTTATCTTTACAGTTCTGGGGCATCATTGAATTGCCGCAAGTCTATGGTCATTGTTTTGCATATAAGTGCATTGTTCAAATCAGGCGCCGAGGAGTAATGGTCTGTCCAGGCGGGTCTTGAATTGTAACCTATGTAAAAGTTTATACCTATAAAGGCTATTAGTTCTTCTTTCTTCAAATTGAGGATCTTATTCTTGGTGGTAGCATATAGATTACTTTGATACACGATGTTTTCCAATATGAGATCGATGAGGACCAAACAGGTTGATGGTGTATCGCAACCAAAAAAATAAGATTCCACTTCTCGAGTGTCACCACAATATTTGGATAAGTTGGTTTGGCTATCGCATTTCTTCCACCTTCGGCTTGCTTCAGGTGTTTTTCGTGAAGACGACGGTCTGATAGCTGACTCAATATTAGACACATCTGCATCGGGATTTCATGAACAAGACCATCAAGACCTTTACCTGGTATCTGCTGAGGGTTAGATGGTTGCATTTCTTCTTCCAAGGGCAATATTTGATTAAATTGGACCTCTCTTTCTAAAGCTTCTTCAAAAATTTCATCGAAGTTCCTCGATGATGGTGGTTGGAGGGATTCATGATTCTCATCATCAGATACTTCAATATCCGATACTACATCGCATTCTGGAAGGTCTTCCAGGAGACACATCAATCAGCGCGCTATTTTTTGAAATATCCATCGCAAAAAGCTAAAACAACGCCAATAACAACTTTTTAATTACCAGTATGTAGCAGTAATTTATTAAAAAAAGTAATACCCTAAGTCTCTCACGGTACTTTGCAGTCCGCGTGGGATTTTCGTATTTTTCGAATACAATTTACTTCAGAAATGAGCACCACTACTATAATAATATTATTGATAAAACAACGTAAAGTAATTCATAAAGAAAATGCTAACTTACCACGTAAATTTTCGCAATTCATTTGTTCCGCCGTTATTGCACGTCTCAACATGCAAGCTTCACTGATTGATTGTTATTTGTCATATTTAAAACAAAGCGCTTTGAATGGCTTGCGAAATGGTACTCCTATGGATCGACAGTGTCATTTGTACGTGGCACGATCTGGTATTTTATTATAAGGCAGGAAAGTAGGCAGTACGAATTAGTACCGTCAGATAGGAAAGGGTAAGAACAGAATGACCACACTCCTTCGCCACGCTTCTGGAGTTCTCGAAGAGAACAGGACAGAGCTGAAGAGCTCCCGAAGCTCTTTCAGTACAGAAATTCTTCCCGTTTTCAGGAGCTCGGTCGTAATACCATCCTCATCGGGGGTTTTACCATTTTTAAGCTGTTTAAGAGCCGCTTCGATTTCGTTTTGGCTGATTTCTGGCAAGTCTTCCGTGAAATGGCGGGTTAAAGTGGCTTTGAAATCCTCATTTTTGGGATCAGGTCGAGCGATGCGTACGTATAACTGGCCGTAATTTTTTTTGTTTGTTTTATTATTAGCTAATTATTTTGTGCCCACTCTATCTTGCCACAGCTTTTTTATATTTTTATTTACATAACGATGCACGGGCGTAACTAAGGTGAAGGATATTAGGCAACCACACAATCAAACGTCTAAACTGATCAAAAAACCATTTTATTCGCAGCGTAAAACAGAGATACTTCTAAATCTTTCATGAGCAACGTAAAGTTTATGGATTGTTGTTTGGAAGTTCCTAAGTAAAGAATGGTGTCTCGAGCTTGTGGGTATCAAACAACGGAGATGATTCGCTTCCACGAAGCCAGAACAAATACGTATTACTTTTGTCTTCCGTATAAACTTTGTACCTCAATCCAACTTTAGTCACCTTTCTTCATTTATACAACACTAACATTAATATTCCTAACAATATCTTGTAAGACTTAGTTTTCTTGACTATCAAAATAGAAACATATTTCTCTGGCTTTGCTAGTGGAAAATTTGAACTGTAATTTATGTTATACTACAATAAGTATTATGTTATTTTGTGATATAGTAGAAAACATTATATTTGATCCTTGTATCTGCTTATATAAAAGAAAACGTAGGCATGATACACAATAATTTTATTGTACTTACATACTTCTACTGTTTTCATTTTAATTTGTGTGTCAACTATTATTGCTGGCTGGGCGCGACACACAATCACTCCGCTGTTCAAACAGGTGTTTTGTATAAAAGTTTTTATTTTTCACTTTGTAGTTACTACACACAGTGACAGGAAGTTTTATCACCATCAAAATAGTATACGCAAAGTGGATTAAATAGATACGTATTATTGAAACTAACTCCAAAACGTTAAGTAAAGTTATTTTTATGGAACCATCACGCGAGCTTTCTCTACCAAATGAAAAAAGAACCACGTAAATTAGCTCAGCAATCACGGAGGAATCGGTGTACTACAAAAAAAAAATATTCGCTGGCTGCATAACCTCCTCCTTTTTTGAAGTGGGCTAGAAAGTGAGATACAGTATAATTTTAACATAAAGGAAAACATCGGTGTTACAAGTTACTATAGTACTCGTATGCACAGGTGATGATTTATAAAATAATATTGATAATTTTTGTATTGAATTTAAATACTAAATACATAACAGAAAGGATGTGATTGGCCTGAAATGATTTTTGTATCAGGGTTATGAAGTTGAAAAGTATCACATTTGACAGTTACCGAAAAAGTACAAATGGAAACATGATAATTAAATAGAAAGTCGTGTAGTTGCTAAGTTAAATCTCTTCGAGCCTCGGAACCTAAAGGTTGTCTTCAAGAAGTCTAAAGTCTATACTGATATTTTAATAAGCACCTAATTAAATTGTTCGTAAAATATTGCTTCAAACCGAGCTTGTATGAGTGCAAGAATATAAATACAGAAATATTCGTACTGAAAAGGCGTTTCATTACACACAAAGCAAACGTAATTTCCTGTTAAACAAGACAACTGAGGAAGAGGATAGACGAACGAATGTCGGATGTGAGCCCGTAGCGACAGAGGACGGTTTAATTCGATTTTCGATACAGAGGATGTCTGCTTTCGTTGGTCAGAGGCAAAGCTTTTGCCATAATGAATGATGAATAATTATAATATAATACAATCTACAGTATAGAGTATCATGATTTTAAAATATTAATAAGATTCTGTATTCGATTTTAAAATACTAAATATTTAACGTGTGAAAGTATGTGATTTGCCTCAAATGATTTTTGTATCAGTGTAGTCATGAAGTTTAAAAGTATCTCATTCGACAGTTATTTTAAAAGGTACGGGTTTTTTAATGTAACGGAATGGAAACATGACGTTTGTGGTGTCGCGTAGTTTTCTAGGTTAATTCTCATGGAGATCGGAACCTAAAGGTTGTCTTCAAGATGTCTAAAGCCTATACTTATTATTATATTGAGTAGCTAATTAAATAGTTCGTTAAATATTGCTGTGTATCAAGTTTGTATGTGTTCAAGAGGTTATATTATACAGAAATGGTCGTAATGAAAAGGTGTTTCATTACAAGAGAAATCAGCATAATAATAAATTATAGGTTTAAACATCAAAGTCAGTCGTAATAAAAGTTTTAAAGAACCAACTCGAATAAAAAGACTGGATCTCAAATAGAAACTTATTAGTTTTGCTTTTAAGTTTACATCAATCAATCTGCGTATCCTCTTCCCAATTATGTTGGGGTCGGCTTCCAGTATAACCGGAAGCAGCTGAATACCAGTATTTTACATGGAGCAACACCCTATCTGACCTCCCCAACCCAGTATTTGTGTAATACGTTACTTTCGGGCTTTTGACGACCCGAAACGACTGTCAAAGATTCACGAATGACAGCCGGGGCCAACGTCTTAACGTGCTTTCCGAGGCACGGAGGAAACTCGGTGTATAAAGATCCCAACCACGGACCAAACCCGGCAAGCGTAGCTAAACTAATGACGTAATTATAAATAACCGCGTCATACACGAACATTAGTGCACTCAAAAACAGTGTAAGCCATGATTGTAACTACATACTTGCATACAATCATACAGCGCGTGAAGAAAAGGAAAGACCTATACCAATATCTGTTGTTAGAAAGAAATGAACTTACATATTTAGTTACGTCACTAGCTGCTGCATGTTCATTGGCGCGTACGTAATAATAATAATTATTATTATTGTAAATGTCAGGCAATTGCCTGGGATTTAATTGCCATTAATGAGCGCAGGTAACGCATCTAAAGGTTATATCATTGAGCTAAACCTGATGGATCGACCCGTGTGGCTGTTATAACTTAGCCACGAGCTCTCTGTTGCTGTGTAACGAGCCACGAGCTTCTTAAGTTTACATATCTATTCAAATAAAGTATTGTATTTATTAAAAGGTTATGACAAATTTCATTTCTGTTTGCCCTTTAATAACGAATTTATCAAATAATGTAATAGAATGTCAAGTTTTAAATATTTTATTATCAATTGCGTACCATAGGCATTTAAAATCAAACTGCGCTTAAATTACAATGTCCCTGCCCCTGTCCCTGCTGCGATAGCCGTTTTGCGTGAATGTGACGCATGTTTCCCCCAACGTTTTCTTATTTTTGTGTTTATGTTCTTTTGTTTCGTCATGTTTACCGCAAATAAACGTATTTTCTTTCTTTCTGCATAACTTTTTATTTAATAACCAGCTTAACACCTAAACTACTAATCTTCACTAATCTCAAAACAACAAATATTCATTCATTTCCACAGCCTTTTGGCTTTTCCACACACGACGCCGAAATCCGCTCCGTGTCAACTGCAGCTGAAATAGGCTAGAAGCTCACCGAGCCGTACGTAACGCTATTGAAAGACATCGACGCGTGACACGCTCGGGTTGAAGCCAAAACAAAATATTGACTGTGGGAATGTCCCAGTGTTTCGTATGCATGCTGGACGACAAACGTAGGTAGGTAATATATATAACCTAACCGTTTATTTCACTACCGTTCAATATAACGAATCTATTTTGTTTATCCACTCATGTACCTACGTGACCACTGAAAATCAGCGCTGTGCTGTGGGTCCCTCATAGCATAGCATCATGCTGAGTGCAAGCCTTCTTGTCACAGTCATGACGTGCAGCTTCTGGCTATTTGTTTGTTTGTGATAGTACTTAGATCTGTTTTGTGTAACCTTCGGGTATTATTACTTATTATGTTTTCGTACGCACGTTTTTTCTGTGACAATTAAAATTATTTTTCTTTCTTTCTTCTTTACGTAACAAAGTAGATTGAGAGACACGGTTGAATTGTGTAGTGTCCTTATAAAGCAATCGCAGCAAATTGATAGTGCACAATGTTGTACAAAGACCGATCAGCATTTTTATTGATACATTGATTGCCATTGGTCATGTCAAAGAATAGAAATCTAATCTAAGTTATGCCATAATTCCCGCCACAACTGAACTATTAGATTTTTTATTATAAAATAATGGCTGCATCGTTGTTAGTAGAAAAATTCTTCATTAAAGCATAACGCTTTCCATTAGTATATTCAGTTTTGTTATTTTTACCAAGAACGGGGTTCGTGTCTCAGAGACGTGACGGGAATAGTAATCACCTCACAAACTCTCATAAGTCATTGATACGAATAGCTGTGTGGTGTGTTGCTATTTGCTCACAATTGGCCACAAATATTTATGGTATCTTACTATCTTACTTTAGCAATGTTAAACGTTTGCCCTGGAATCCTCAGGAATGCTGGCAGCACTTGTTGAAACCCAAACTTTGGAATGAGTTTCATGGCAAATTATGTCTTTTACTCATCAAAATACGTTAGTGTTCATAAACATTCGTTTTTATTTTGTAAAAAAAAAATCCAAGTAATCAACGGTTTATTTCGGTCGTTTCACGTAATAAATATAAGCTTTTTTTGCCTCGTTGGTGTAGTGGTCACAAGCGCTACTGCTGAGCATGAGATCCTGGGTTCGATTCCCAGGTCAAGCAAAGTGTTATTGGGTTTTCTATCTGGAATTTCTCAGTAGCAGCCTGGAGTCTGGATTTGTGCCCGGTTGATGGCAATAGGCTCGCTCCCTATTACATGGGACTTAAACATAACTGGAAAAATGTGGGTGTACTATAGGCACACCTCTGCCTAACCCTTCGGGAAAACAAGGCGTAATGTGTGTATGTTTTCAGTCATATTTGTTGTAACAACGTGATACGCACAATGAGAGTGTTAAGGTGTGTCCAAACATTGAGCGGCAAGAGCGCGGCAGCAACACGTGGCGTTCACGGGACACATTTCTGCCGCGCTGTAGTTAGGACTAAACCGACGAATGTTTGCGCGGCAGTACTGTGCGGCACATCCGAGACACGCCGCGCACTTCAGTTGGCATCAGAACTAAAATGAAAACGGTTGCGTGTGTCGTCGTGTCTGTGTAGTGTGCTCTGCTTATTATTCGAAAATTGCGAAGAAGGAATAAGGAAAAAACCTATTAAAATAAGAAAATGCTGGATGAAACCACTTTATCAAAGAAGAAAGAAAAAAGAAAGAAAAATAGTTTATTCTGCACAAACAAAACGCACATTTCAACAAATCTACACAATTATAATACACACATACAAAGTAGCCAAAACCCTCGTATCCAATACACAAATTTTTTTTGCCAATCATTTACATTGGTTGCGATTGGTTGAAGTCAGGGCCAGGGACCAAAGACAATTTACATTGCGTTTACTAGAACAAAATGTCTATGTATCCAATCTGTTGTTGTTGTGGTAGTGGTACTGGCAAACCCAAAATGACAACCAGTGATGACAACAAAGTCAACATTCAACAAACAAACAAACTTGAATCAAAACAAAAAGAAAATGCTGATTGCCGAGTGGAAAAATAACTACTTTTATACCAAACAAACTATAATATGAACAATTACAATAACCGTGCGTCGTATCTGTGCAAGAACAGGTCTTTGCTCAGCTAAATGCTGTGACTTCGGACAAACCTAACGTCAACAACGCTGATTTTCAGCAAAAACCATGGAATAACGTAATGACGTCCCCCTGTGTGACATAATAAATCGGGTAAGTAAAATAATTTCCACAGAAACAAGTGTGATTCTGATTATATGAAAAATGTAGTATGTACATAAAAATTAAAAAATAATATAAAAAATGTTTAAGTATAAAATATTACTAAATGCATAACTTATAATTAAAAATACATAAACAAAACTATATCATATCAATAATTACTTAGTAATAATTATTATTTCGATACACTAACAATACTCCAAAATGACATAATTAGATTTTCATTGATACACCATAATTTCAGATGCACCATGTGAATTACGATGGCGGCCATTTGCAAACGGCATGCATCATCGTTCCATGGCGTTGGCAAACGTTAACCATGTTTTTCCGACAGAGCTATAAATTTGCTCATTACTTCATTATTGCAATGCCAAGCCTCCTGAACTTATTGGTAAGTATTATTATAGGTATTTGTATTGCATTCCTTATTAAAAAAAATTGAAACCGAAACCCATTGAGTTACTTACACCTAATGTACGTATGTAGTAGGTACCCACTTAGATTACAACTCAACGCTGGAAGTAGCCTTACATTAAATAAAATTGTAAATTATACCCATTGTCCCACCCAGATAACTCAGCTTCAGAAAGACCCAGAATCCTCCTGTAATAATGACACAGACCGGACCTAAACTGGGAGGAATCGGAAGCCACTCACACTGTTGGGAAGCCATATCCATTGCCCGTAGGCCATGACCCTTGAGGTAAGTACAAAAAGAGCAGCTATTATTACTATTTCTAGTTTTACAATCTCCTATCAGCGGAGGTTACAATATTTTGAATCAATAAATTACGAAATTAATCGTTTGTTGCCCTACCAGTAGTACCACGAGTAAAAAAAAACTTCCCGTGGTACTACTGGATCGCTTGGTAGTTCTACGGGTTTTTTTTTACCCGTGGTAGTACCACGGGCAACAAACGAAACTAATTACCGAACACCACAATTTTTAAAATTATCCTTGGAGGAGTTTGAATGGAGTTTTAGTTTTTATAGTTTTGGCTATTTCATCCCGTATGTCTTCACGTTTGTTTCTATTATGGTATTCTTTTTATCGAGGATCCCATAACACATTAAAAGATCCATACATTTCAATCAAACGAATCGATGTTTCGTTGTCTATTTTTATACGTCCAAACACAACTACTGACGAATGTTCACTGCAAATGTTTGTGTGCGGCAGGTTGACAAAAGCGTTCGCTCGCGGCTGTCGTCCAATCATAGCGCGGCAGGCCGCACGCGGCAGGCCGCACGCGGCAGCCGCGCTCAAATGCCGCGCTATGTTTGGACACACCTTTACGAATCGGATCCTTATTTTATAAGTATGTTCGAGCCGGATTTTCTTTTGTTTTTTTTGTTACATACATTATATTATAGGAATAAGGTTCACTTTTGATTGATGGGAATTTGGGTAATAGAAATACGTGTTTGCACTATGCTGATTTTATTGTGACTGTTTTTGTAGGACAATAATCGTAACTAATATAGGGGCACACACACATGCATACGTACTTGTAAAACTTCTAAACATATACATGGATTCTAACTCAACATACCGCCCACCAAAGGGCCTATTTGCCCTTTGACAAAATAAGTATCCTAAATATAAACTTACAAGACAGTGATAATTACTGATTTACATTCGGTATTCAAGCAAGCATACATTATTAATTAACACAAACAAAAATTATGGTTCAATTTCTATAGGTAAATAACACAACTTATTAAATGATCTTTGCACAACACTATCACCACTCTTCACACTGTAGACCCGCGTCACACAGTCAGTACCTGGATGCTTGTCCACTATACGTCCCATCATCCATTTACCCGGAGGTAAATTGTCCGATTTTATTAGCACAATATGTCCTAAATCAAACTCCTTTATTTTGTGGTGCCATTTAGAACGTTGTTGCATTCTAGACAGGTATTCTTGTTGCCACCTTTTCCAGAAGTCAGTCAATAACCTTTGCTGATGTTGCCATCTTGACAAATGACTCATTGGAATATCTTGGAGGTCTGGAGTTGGAACAGTGATAGGGGTTTCACCGATAAGAAAATGACCGGGGGTTAGTGGTTGAAGGTTGTCGGTATCCGTGTCATCTATTATGCTTAGAGGCCGAGAGTTGAGGCAAGCCTCAACTTGACATAGCAAGGTGCTCATCTCTTCGTAGGTCAAATGATTGGTTATGATCCGTTTTAAGTGATGTTTCATAGACTTCACCCCCGCCTCCCACAGGCCACCCATGTGAGGGCTATAGGCCGGGATGAAGTGCCACTTAGTTCCCTCTATAGATAACTTCTCGGCGATTGGACCGTCGAATTGTAATTTAGCTTCAGCCCATTCTGCGGCAAGTATCCTATTGGCCCCGACGAAGTTCCGTCCTTGGTCGCTCCATATCTGAGCGCATCTTCCGCGTCTAGCTACAAACCTTCGGAAGGCTCCGATGAAGGCATCTGACGTAAGATCTACTACTGGTTTTAGGTGAACCGCCTTTGTTGACATACAGACAAAAAGAGCGATGTATGCCTTGTTCGTTTTTGCTCCTCTGCCTCTTGTCATTAAAATCTGATATGGACCTGCGAAGTCAATGCCTGTATTCAAGAAAGGTTTCGCAGGGGTTACTCGAACGCGAGGTAAGTCTCCCATTTGTTGTGACCTTGCAGTAGCGTTTAATTTCGCACAAATTAGACATTTTTTTATCTTTGATTTAACTAAAGTCTTTACTTTCAGGATCCAGAATCTAGTTCGCAAGAAGCATAGCATAACTTGAACTCCGCCGTGCAGCGTCTTCAGGTGAGCGTCGGTGACGAGGAGAGACGTAAGATTGTTGTCTCGATCAAGAATAATTGGGTGTTTTCCTTCTTCATTTAGGTCAGAGTGACGCAGTCTCCCGCCCACCCTGAGGATTCCATCGTCGTCCAGGTAAGGTTTTAAATTGTTTAATTTACTATTCCTTTTAATTTGTACCTTTTTTTTCAGTTGCTGTATTTCTTCTTCAAAGCTATCCCTCTGTGCTACTCTTATACAGGTTTTCAGCGCCTCATCCAATTCCTTCGTGTTAACAGGTGAGTCTTTGTTTTCTAATTTTCTTCCCTTTAAGAATCTTTTACAGTACAGTATCACTTTTAGCAGTTCTTGTAATGTGTCACATTTATCAAATTTTGTAGCTATACTTTTCTCATTATCAAGTTTTAGATTAACTTGTAATGTTTCCTTTCTTTCCAGGTCTGACATCATCGCCTTTGGTCTGCTGTAGTGGATTTCTCCTTCTCTCAACCACTCTGGACCCCTCCACCATAGTTCGTCGTCCTTCAGGTCTAGCAAGGACTGTCCCCGCGATGCAGTGTCAGCAGGATTTTCTGGTGACTTGACATGGTACCAATTATGATTGCCGATGTTGTCAAGTATTTCGACTACTCTATTTCTAACATACGTGTTCCATCTGGTAGGATCGCCGAATAGCCAGGAAAGTACAATAGTGGAATCGGTCCATGCGAATATCTGACAGTTGGGTATATTCATTGCCTCTCTTATCTGTTTCAAAAGTCCAGCAAGTAGTACAGCTCCACTGAGTTCCAGAAGAGGTAATGATTAAGGTTTAGTCGGTGCTACTTTCGTTTTAGCCGCTATGATTGATGTCTTTACGTCACTCGTGGCTGTTCGTACTCTGAGATAAGCAACTGCGGCGTAAGCTCGAGATGACGCGTCACAGAAGCCGTGGATAGTGACGTTATTCATTATTGTTTCAGTAGTATGGAGCCATCTGTCTATTTCGATATCAGGTAAGTATAGATCAAAGCATTCTCGTATGCTGTTCTATTCAGCGGCAATGGTTTCGTCTACTTCTTCATCCCATGTTACTCCTTGCATCCATAATCTTTGGATGAGAAGTTTTGCAGGCAAAACAGAAGGTGCCAGCCAACCTAGTGGGTCAAACAATCTCTGTAGGTCAGCCAGGATTGTTCTTTTCGTAGTTGTCTTGGACGTTGCAGGTAGATTCAGGCTGTATTGGAATCGATCCTTGCCCATGTTCCAGTGTAATCCTAAGGCTTGTGTGATTCCGTCTAAAGTAATGTCTAGTTTCACGTGAGAGCTTCTTTCAGATTCTTCAAATTCTTTAAGAAACTCAGCGTCGTTAGAACACCACTTTTTTAGTTTGAACCCGCCTTTCTGTAGTATGGCGTCTATTTCCTTCGCCACTTTTACTGCATCTGGTAGATTGTCTTTACCAGACATCATGTCATCCATGAAGTAGTCGCGTCTTATTATTTCCGCAGCTTCAGGATTGTTTAGTCCTTCATCTCTAACTACTTGATGCAAGGTCCTTACTGCCAAGTAAGGAGCAGAAGCAGTTCCAAACGTGACTCTGGTAAGATGGTAGTCTTTGACAGGTTCTTGATCATTAACTCTCCACAGCATTCTTTGCAGATCTCTATCCTTTTCATGAACTACAATTTGCAGGTACATTTTCTGGATATCAGCCACAAAACAAATCTTCCTCAGACGCCATCTCATGATAAGACTTCTCATGTCGTCTTGTAACTGTGGTCCGATCATTAGTTCGTCATTGAGTGATACATTGTTTGTTCCCTTTTGAGAAGCGTTGAAAACAGTTCTTAATTTAGTAGTTTCTTTCTCTTCTTTAATTATAGCGTGGTGCGGTAGGTACACAGATGGATTGGTAATTTCTTGGTTTGGTACTTCTTCCATGTAATTTGTTTCGTAATCTTTCATGACTGTAACATAGTCATTCTTAAGGTTTGGGTTATTCTTGAATCTTTGTTCTAATTGATATAATCTCTTTAATGCTATTGTTCTCGTATCTCCTTGGGTTGATAGTAGCATGTTTAGTTTCTTTGGTAACGTCACAATATACCGTCCATCTTTATTTCTTATCGTTGTGGTCTCGTAGATTTCCTCGCACTTTCGTTCCTCTGGTGTGGGTTCCCGCTTGTCGTATGGATCTTGTTCCCACATTCGTTTCACCATATCATTTAGATCAAGATTGAGGTGCATGACGATAATTTCATCTCCTGGTAGTTTGTTTTCTACGTTCCCAAACAGGATCCAACCCAGTGTGGTGTTTTGAGCACACGGTGTTCCTGGGGGACCTTTGATAACTTCACCCTTCATGATTTGGGCACACACATCAACACCTAGTAATAAATCTACTCGACCTGATTTATTGAAGCTTGGATCTGCCAGATTAAGTCCTTGCAGATGCGGCCAGGTGCTGGTGGAGATGGTTTGTGATGGTAAATTGGCAGTAAGTCGCGTAGACATGATGTACGTTTTGATCTTCAAGTTGAAACAAGCGTCGTGTCTTGAGAGAAGTTCGATTTCTGCAGCATGTTTAACATTTGTTTTGGTTGAGCCGACTCCAGTGATGGTGCCATTGACCGGCGTTCTTTTCAATCTTAACATCTGGGCCGCTCTTTCACTCATAAATGTAGCTTGGGAGCCGTGGTCAATCAGCGCACGGAGCACTGTCACTTGTCGCGATTCATATTTTCTCACTGGTACCAAGGCTGTGGCCAGTAATGCAGTGGACAAATTAGCAGCGACATGCGATGAAAGCGTAACCTTGGTTTCGGCTGATTTTGCAGAATCTTGATGAGTTTCAACTTCTGTATCTGATGGGTTCTTATTGTCTGGTTGATTTCGTGACGTCATGGGCGTGGATTGATGCGTGAGCGTGTGATGACGTTTGTGACATTTACGGCAGGACATCTTCAGGCGACATCTATAAGCTGAGTGTCCAGGGGCCAGACAATTATAGCATAGATTGTGTTGTTTCAGGTACTCGCACCTCTCCGTTGGATTAAGTTTGATAAAGCCTTCACAGTGACCCAATGTGTGGTCTTCCTTGCACATAAGGCAGCTTCTTGGTTTCGAAGAGGTCGTGGCATTTGAAGTTGATACGTGAACAGCGTATTCTTTTCCCTTAGGTGCAGGTTTCTCTCTGGTCGGGGGCGTGACAAGCTCGAGCGTGCGGAACTTCGATTGTAAGAACTTGTTAAGTGCATACCATTTAGGTAACTCATCGACATTATCCTCGTAAGCAACATCTTCCCATTCACGATGCGTCTCTGGGTCTAATTTTTGAACTACTAAAAATTTAATGAGTGGATCCCAGGAGCTCGTTGACAAATTCAGGTTTTTTAGTGCATTCAGACATTCTGTAGTCGTATCCAATATTGATTTAATGTTATTCGCTGTTTGTACAGATATCTTCTTCTGGTTAAACAATCTTTTCAGTATTGAATTGATAATTATACTTCAGGCTTCGTCCTCGAAATTAGCATTTTTTACACATGTAGTAACGCGTAGCACACACCATTCCACACTATTTTGAGAATATTTTGATTTATTCTGCATTTTTTTTTTTTTTTTTGTGGGTAGATTAGTTCACTTGATTCCTGCGCCCGCAATCCGTGTCGTTCGCTTTTTAGTGCTGCGCCGTTCCACACTCGCTCGCGATTACAGTTACTTATTTTAAAAGTTTATACACCTGCAAGGAGTAACATTGTAACTAATATTTAGCAACTTTATAGGAGAGCGCGTCAAAGATTGAAAAAATTCTCACAGCTTTCATATAAGTCTTAATGCCAACCAACTTTGAAATTGTATATCAACGAGGGAATAGCTACACTTGCGTATGATTTTATTATTATATATATGTATTTTAACTATTTTTGTGAGTTACAATGACAATCCTCAACATATACCCTATAAAATGACATTGTAACTCAGACATACAATCGCATAAAGTACGATAATAGGTACTTCATAAAATAAAAAAATTGTAAGTCTGAGATACAATTTAAATGTAGTTTCATGAGTTCTGGAATTAATATACTTACAATAAAAAAATGTAAGGAAATTATTTTTGAATAGTCTTTATTATTATTTTATTATAGCAGTCATAACATAAACAAGTTAGTTAAACCCGCACAACAAAATATCCATAATCATTTTATATTATAACAAAAAAATAAGAATGTTTTGGGCATCAACTACTTCGTTTTTATAAATTTCTTACGAAAACTGTTACGCATATTCAATCAACTAGACCATAACAATGTACAATGACAGTAAATGCACATGAAAAAGAAACAAACAAAACGTACTAATTATTGAAATAAATGAAAAGTAACAGTGTATTAGTCAACAATTACTAACCCTCATTCACAATTTTTTTGAAAAACTGTTCTATGTACCTATCTAATCAATTAGAAAGTAACAGTGTAGGTATTCATACAATCAGGTCCTGAACTTCAATTACCTAACACAACTAAAATCTAATAAAAAATTCTTACGAAACAAACACAACTTAAAGTCTTTATAAACATTAATTAATAGGGTTTTTATTCGGAATCAGACGCATTATTTGGATGAGTTGAATTAAGATTTGGTAAATGTATGTAATACTCATGATAGATTGTTGGAATAGCATTGCTTTTGCACAAGCTCATTAAGTCTTTGTACTTTGCTGTAGTTAAAGGCAAAGGCGCATTATAAGCCTTCGAAATATTGATCGGTAACTCTTGTTCAATATTTTGAGGTCCCTTAGCAGCACGACGAGTAACTGCCCGAAGTGAAACTGCCCTATGTTGAGCTATATCTATAGCCATTTCACTGTCACTCAGAGAATCATATTGAAACTTAATCATATTTGGTAAGTCACTGATATAACAGATGTGCATAATTTTGCTCCAGGAGACTTTCACATTGTTGGTATCGTATTCCCAATTATTGTAACACGGCAAAAGTCGTTTAAAATCCAATATCATGTCTTGATTTACTTCCTTGACTATATAAGGCTCACCATTAGATTTCGCACATCTAATCAAAGTAACCCATTGTTGAGGAACGTAAATAATTTTATTCTTTTTTCTCCGCTCAATAAGTGCATGCATTGCATCGCCTTCTGACTGCGAATGTCCAACTTCGAAAAAGTGGTGATTTATGTTTATATTGAATATTGTGCTAGCATATGCATACATTGCGAATACTGTTCTATTTTTATTCTGACCGCCGCAGCTATCAGAATAAAAATTAAACTCCTTGTACCCTTCCTGAACCTTGGTTTTAATGAAGTCGAATACAAAACTACTTATTTCGTTTGATCCTTTGCGTCCGAGCGTCTCGTCCCACAGGTAGCAATACCCTTTATGTTTACCCAAATCATACATCGTGAAGTTATAACAAGCTAGTTTTCTTTTATAATAAAAGACACACACTTCTGACTGCGGAGTGTTCAAAATTTTCTGTAAATCGTAGCAAACTGCTAAAACAGAACCAGAGTGCTCGGCTCGCTGTTTGTCGCTATCTTTTAAAGTCCTAACCACATTTTTATTAGCAACATGTAAAGCGTGCTCATATTCTAGCTTAGTTTTGTCAGTCTCAGTTGCATTTTTAAATAAGTCACACCGCGGACATTGGTCTTTTTTAGGTTTATTGAAATCTATATTAAAATCTGTCTTAAATATCTCCCTGTACTGTCTTAAGGTCGCAACTACTTGCTCAGAATATTTTTCATTCATCCATTCTAAATAAAGCTTGTAAAGTATTGGTAAGTTAAGTTGTTCATCTAAATATTGTTTAGATGACCTATTTCTCACGTAGTGTGAGTCTACTAATGGAATTTGTAAAATATGGTCTCGAACGGATTGTTTAACTTGATCTGGAACAGCATTTTTGCGGGTGCTGTGACTACCTCTTTTATCATTAGAGATAGTACCTGTAGCAGACTTATCTATTTTTTTAAATAGAGTCTGCAACCACATGTCGGTTATAGAGAGGGTGTTTAAAAACATTGTCTTACACGTCCGTATTTCTTGACCACCTATAAACAAATAATACTCGAATGTCCACTGACGCCGACTTGTCGAGGCTGAGCTGGCAATAATTTGTTTTTTTGTGACTCTTTTAACAAATCGGCTAATGTACTCCATTTGTTTATTATGATCCCCTAATTCCCAGAAGTTTTTAAATATTAAATTTCTTTGGTTTTCTGTAATTGCTTCTCGACAGTTACGTGAACATTTAGCACCACAGTCCGGCTTCATGTATTTTTTCGGAATGAATTGCCCTTTCTTATTTATAAATTCCTCACCTAAATTTTTCTTCCTTTTACATATTGAATTTTTCCAGTTTTCTTTATTCAAAAGTCTCTTCCTACCTGGATTAACTTTCTTGGGATATTTCTTTTTTTTATTCGTATTAAAATCGGATGAAGTTTTCGGCTCTTCTTCGTTAGTTTCAATTCCAGTCGCTATTACTATTACGTCACTTTGTTCTTGAGTTGTACTCGTAGGCTGTTCTTCATCGGTTTGTCTTCCAGCTTCTATTACGTCACTTAGTTCTTGATTTTGCACTAAAATATATAACAGAATTTATTGAATTGCACTTTATTTTTAAAAGCATCGTTTTCTTGTCGTTATTTCAATCAAGTTGATAAAACTTACCAATTTCATGCAAGATATCCTGTATTTGTTGATTATTATAATTATCTACGACGTGATCTTTAATTGATTCTGTATCGGCATCGGGTGTTACAACCGAAAGAACTGAAAAATATTACTTTGTATACAAATAGAAGGTAGTTTGTCGTAATTGACAAAAAAATAATTCAAGGACAACATAGGTACATACATACAAACATTGCAAGTTAAATAAAAGTTTGATTTACGTAAGAGAGTAAGAATAACAAAAACATACAGTGGTCTTCAGGCGGTAAATACTCCGAAACTACTGGTGAGTAAATCTCTTCGGTTTCCTTGGAGACTGAGATTTGTTCATTCTGTATTTTTACCGGAGTGCGTTGTCGGAGATTATATTTAAAGTCTAATAAAGTCTTTCCTAGAAATCAAAACATAATATTAATTCACATTAAAATTACGTTTAGGTAAGTATAATATTAAATATGCTATCATCGACTTATGTACTTAACGAAAAACATCGTGAAGAAACCAGGACTTAAAGTAAAAATATGTCTGAAATGGCTAATCCGCCTTGAGCAAGCGTGGTGATCAACAGCTCATGCCTTCTCTGTAAGAGAAGAGGCCTTTGCCTGCAGTGGGACAATAATAGGCTGGTATTATTATTATTTCATATTTACGCACCCGTCTCTATAAAAGCTACTGGCATTCTCCCTTCAATTGGCATAATATTGTCATCGTTACGTTTAATTAAATTTCCTTCTCCTGAAAACAAAATTGACAAAATTAAATAATATACCTGGCAAATGTGTGCATAAACTTAAAATAATACTTACAACAAAATGATTGAACGTGGGTACTATGCTTTTCAAGTAGGAATAAGATCGCGAATGACCTTTGATAGCTACTAGCACCACCAAAAGTGTAGGTACAGTAACCAAGAGCAATTCGTTCCTAGTGATAGTTGTGAGTGCTGTGACATAACAAAACAGTGCTGGATACTATACTATACTATGGTTTTACATGAGAATTGGATAATCCTATTCTCGTGTAAAACCACTGAACAAAATAAGTAGGTACTATCATTTCTTACCTGCATTGGTTTCCGTTATTTCACTTTTAGCTAAAGCTAATTCGATTATCTTACTACGGCGACTCATTTTAAATACACAGAATTACATTAAATACTGTTTTCACACTAAAATAGTCCAAATCAAACAATATTCAATGCAAACTACCGCAAATGAACACGTCGTAACTCGCTCACTGCAGCGCGCGCGGGAGGCGGTCGGCGGAATGTAAACAATTACTTTCATCGTAAGTCGATGTAAGTATCATACTGTTATCCTAACTTGCAAATGATTGCGGAGAAAATAATCGTAACTTATGTTACAATGATTGGACTGAATTTTTATTCGCTAAGCAAGAATGAAATAGTTGTATTTAAGGTTACGATGAAAGCTTATTTAATAAGTAATAATAATTTCAAAGAACAAGAGTGTATCTTGTATTACAATGTAATACTAGTAATGGCGAGCTTAAACAATGATGATGATGAGGTGTAACTAAATATACCCTTTTATTAATCTACAGTTGACTCTCACTTACAATGTTTTTACACTATAAAAATCTTTACGTGAAGGAATTTAGCCGCAGGGGTGAGTGTAAAAAAATCTGCATTTTTAGTACAACAAGAATATGATTGTAACTCAAAATTGCCCAAACCTGAGTTACGATGTTATTCCTTGCAGGTGTCGAATTATCTAGTGTCAGCGTTACTATAATAATGCCTAAAAGAAAGGGTGATGATTGTGATCGTATAAAACATAAAATTAGAAGATTGCAAAGAAAATTAAAACGCAAACGGCGTCGATCGCGTGATTCATATTACTCGGATGACTCACAGGTATCGTCAACAACAAGCTTGCGCCGTCGGCGTCGTTCTCCTTTAGATGATCAAGGTATGGTTTTTTATTTTCGTACTATAATATTAATTAGTTAATGACCTACATACCCTACATAATTAGTTTTTTCTTCAAAATGATTGCATAACGATCTTCATCTGTTAGTAAAATGTAAGTATACGAGATTATACGTCTTGTTTACTTTGCTTAATATTGTAAGCATAATATACCTATCAATAACAATGTAGGTACATATTTCTACTCGAGAAATTAGTGTTACGGACAGTACAATGGGACTGTTTTTTCACTAATACGAGCCAGACAAAATAAGATTAAATTATTCTTTATGAAATAATAGTTTGCGGACAGTACTTGCTTGCATTGGGACTGTTTCTTACTGTTCATTTCTAACAATTCAGTTCAGTCTTTTAGATTATTTTGTAACTAACAAGTGTTTTACATGGAAAACATTAAACATTTTAACATATTGAACAACGTCTTGTTCTATTTTATTGTTACGATAATAATGCAGTCATTTCCCGGCCCGCCGAGCAGTACAATAGGAACTGACTCATGGTGCTAGATAAATTTGTTTGTGGACAGTACGTGTTAACATAACTTGGGACTGTCACTTACAATACAATATTGACTCGCTTTGCCAGGCTACATGGGGCTTTATGTCTCGTTTTCAGACGGAGAATATATGGGGTTGTTTAACAATGAAGCGGTCATATCAGACCTAGATCAACCTTCTCTGGAGCTGCAAACAGATGTAGACTTTACACAGCCCGAGGTGGAGCTGGAACCAGATCCACTTCCCAGCACATCACGCGATGAAAACTCTGTCCAGATTCAGTCTGTCGTGATAGTTGCGCCGGACCCTACACCGCCCGTAGTCTCGGAACCTGTTCCGATTGCTGATGCGACGATATCTGCAACAGAAGACTCAGGACTTGATAATGAACTGTTGGACATATTAGGCACTGATCCTACAACAGACAAAAAATATGCAAAAAATATACAAAAAGATTTATTGATTCGATTTCAACATTGGACTACGGCGGGGATAGCAAAAGAGCTGCGTAGGGAGCTTAAAGAAAATTATTTAACTCCTGAAAATGCCAAGTTGATTGATCCTCCAGAATTAAATGCAGAAATAAAAGCAGCTGTCTCAGATATTATTGCTAAACGCGATAAAGCTATTGAAAGTAAACAAAAACAACTTACCTTAGCCATTACTTCCTTAGGAGAAGCCATCACGCTTATATTATCTGCGAAGGAGAAAAACACCGCTTTACTCAAACTTTTGATGGACTCTGCTCGTACCATCTGCGACTGTCAACATGCTGACTCTGTGACGTGGAGAAACTTCCTATTGAATGCTGTAAATAAAGAAATTAGAGAGCAGCTACAGAATACAAAAATTATAAGCTTCTTTTCGGTGAGAACTTAGCCGAAACCATAAAAACTGCGAAAGCCATCAATAAATCTTGTACAGATCTTAAACCACCGGCACCTAAACCTGAAAATAAAAAGTTTACACAGAGAACTGCTAATCCTTCGAGGAATTTAAACTGGAGGAATCCGGGTCCGACTCGCAGGCCGACGGGTCCACCAAGGATGAAAGAGCCTGCGACGACCTCGACGCCCAATCGGCCAGCCAACTCATTCAAGCAGTCTCAGCATCCGCAGCAGCGACAGAACTACAGACGTCGCTAAATACGGTAAAACCTGCTGGTCGATTGTCCTTATTTTATAAAGAATGGTCAATGATCACACATGATCCAATGATCCTTTCATATATAAATGGTTATAAAATTCCCTTTTCTCGGTTACCGATTCAATCAATACCTCCTAGGATTCGGAAATATTCAGAGTCAGAAGGGGCACACTTCATTGAAGCTATCGATAATTTATTATCATTAGGAGCTATTTCAGAATGTGAAGCTCGGTCCGATCAATATTTGTCAAATGTCTTTTTAATACCCAAGCCAAACGGAAAGATGCGTTTTATTTTAAACTTAAAATCATTAAATACATTTATCGATACTAATCATTTCAAACTGGAAGACTTGAGAACTGTACTAAAATTGATATCACGAGATTGTTACTTGTGCACCATCGACCTAAAAGATGCATATTATTTAATTAAGATTGATAAAAATGATCGAAAATATCTTAGGTTCCAGTTTGAGCATTCTATTTATGAATTTAATATCTTACCTTTCGGCTTGAATACTGCTCCGTTTGTATTTACAAAGGTTATGAAACCGGTGATAAAAGTATTGAGAACACGTGGATATTTATCTACTATATATTTAGATGACATTTGCCTTATTGGTCATGATCAACAAACATGTTATAAAAACCTGCAGGAAACTCAAAACCTCCTTACGAGTCTAGGTTTTATCATAAATAGGGAAAAAAGTAATTTCATTCCTTCACACACTTGCAGATATTTAGGCTATGTTTTAGATACAAGAAAGTTTCAGGTCACATTACCAAAAGAAAAAATCAATAGAATAAAATTAGAAATTAAAAGAATGTCGAATTTAAAACAATGCAAGATCAGAGCTTTCGCTAGCTTTGTTGGTCTTTTGGTGACTGCCTGCCCAGCTGTGGAGTATGGCTGGCTCTATACTAAACTATTTGAAAGATGTAAATACCTTAATTTAAAAAATACAAACAACAATTATGAAACAGTTATGATTATACCAAAGTCATTAAAATTAGACTTTGAATGGTGGATCCATGCTATCGAACATTCTGTTTAAAAAATCAAAATAGATAAATATGACCTTGAAATTTTCTCTGATGCCTCAAAGACGGGGTGGGGAATGGCGTGTGGTGATCAGAGAGCCAGTGGCCTGTGGGGGGACGTTGAACTCAGCCAACATATCAACTACCTAGAAATCATGGCTGCTTATATTGGCCTTAAAATATTTGCTAAAGATCTATCTAAGTGTCAGATTCTTCTTCGAATCGACAATACTACCGCTATTTCCTACGTCAACAGGATGGGAGGCATTCAGTTCCCCCATTTGACAGACGTTACGAAGCAACTTTGGCAATGGTGCGAACATAGAAATTTATATGTTTTCGCTTCATATATTAGCTCTTCAGAGAACTTTGAAGCAGATCAGGAGTCAAGACGTACGCATCCAGATATTGAGTGGCAACTTGCAGACTATGCCTATCGTAAAATTATCGCGAAATTTGGTCCACCAAACATAGATTTTTTCGCCAGTCGGTTGAATAATAAATGCCCAAGATACGTCTCCTGGCACAGAGATCCGGATGCGTACGCAGTAAACGCTTTTACAATTTCATGGTCAGAATTTAATTTTTATGCGTTTCCTCCATTTACTATGATATTAAAATCATTACGAAAAATCCAGTCTGATAACGCCAAGGGTATCATGGTTGTCCCACACTGGCCAACTCAGCCGTGGTACCCATTATTTAAAAGTCTTTTAGTGTCACAAATGTTAATATTCAGGGCTAATGATAATTTAATTTTGTCTACTGATTTCAGTCGCCTCCACATGCGCAACAGCATTACCCTGGTGGCAGGAATCTTATCCGCGAGGCGATGATAAGAAGAGGTATCCCACTTTCATCTATGGATATAATACTTAACTCTCTCTCGGAGAGCTCTTATAAACAATATGAAGGGTGCTATAAAAAGTGGTTCATTTATTGTAATGAGAATAAATTGAACATGTATGAGGTATCAATTCCAAATATTATAAACTTCCTAACGATTGCGTATAATGCTGGTGCTCAATACGGAACATTAAATTCGTACCGGTCCGCCTTGAGTTTAATTACTAAAGAGAACATTTCCGGGAATGTGGTTATGAAAAGGTTCTATAAAGGAGTATTTCGTTCTAGACCCCCTCTGCCTAAGTAACGAAACCTGGGACACGTCTTTGGTATTAAATTATCTGGAAAAATGGTACCCTAATCGAGACACAAGCCTTGAAAAAATTTCGAAAAAATTAATTAACTTGTTAGCACTCGTCACTGCACATAGGGTGCAAACGTTATCAAAAATTAAAATTTGTAATATTGAAAAGTTTCCAAAAGAAATCAAAATTAAAATTCCCGATCTTATAAAAACATCTAAAATTGGGGCATCTCAACCCATGCTCGTTATTCCGTTTTTTACTCGATTATCTCGAAATGACTGAAGGACTTCGTATCAATACGGATACTTTATTTATCAGTTATAAAAGGCCTCATAAGTCAGTAGGCGCACAAACTTTATCTAGATGGATAAAACATACCCTAAGTTTAAGCGGAATTGATACTTCCACGTTCACTGCGCATAGCACTCGGCATGCTGCCACATCTGCTGCGCAAAGATTAGGGGTTAACATTGATCAAATTCGGAAAACTGCTGGTTGGAGCCCTAGCTCCCAAACATTTGAAAAATTTTATAGTAGACCTGTTAATACTGTCTCTAATGATGTGTTTTGGTATGGCTATTATGAATGATTCAATTAACAAGTAAACCTTTTAGTTTCTTATTTACAGAAATTGAAAAACGAAGTGATTTTTTTGTATTTTCGTTATATCAATATAATATACTTTGCAATCTATAACTTATGTATTTCATTTAATTATATTTTACGATTCATATCTCTAAAAGTCTACATGTGTAAAAAATGCTAATCTCGAGGACGAAGCCTGAAGTATAATTAGAGATTAAACGAACTTACCCGTGAGTGAAGTTCGATCCTAATTATATGAAGGCTTCGTCCGAAGAGATTAGCAACCCTCCCACCCAATCGTTCAGTCTCTACCCTTATCAATCGTAAAATATGAAGTGAATGGACTAAACTCTAAACTATATGACACGGATTGCGGGCGCAGGAATCAAGTGAACTAATCTACCCACAAAAAAAAAAATGCAGAATTAATCAAAATATTCTCAAAATAGTGTGTGCTACGCGTTACTACATGTGTAAAAAATGCTAATCTCTTCGGACGAAGCCTTCATATAATTAGGATCGAACTTCACTCACAGGTAAGTTCGTTTAATCTCTAATAATACGCTTGTTGCCGAAACGCACCTTGAGCATACTAAACGACTCGTCATAGTTAACTTCTGTAACTTGCACGTGCTTTAAGAGCGAGAGGGCTTCTCCCGTAAGACTACTTTTCAAATAGTGTAGCTTTTGTACTTTATTTAGAGTTGGGTTATCGTGCACTAATGACGTAAATAAATCTTGATAAGCAGGCCACTCATCATAAATACCTGAGAAGGTTGGGAGTTGAATCCTCGGTAACTTGACTTGCACTTCCATTGATGAACCAGAACCACTGTTGTTGTTGTCAGTTTGCATAAGTAACGGCGGCGACGACTTGTTGTATGCACTCATTAAATCGTTAAGATCGGCTAGCAAACAAATATACAAATCTTCCTGAATAAAGTAATCTTCGTTCACAAAATATGGAATGTCTTGTCGATTCGCTTTCGGAACACACTTCACTAGACAAATTCTTTCTTTTGTTCTCCGCTCGGCGCGTGAGCCGTCCTTTTGTATTAGCGCTCGGTGCTTGAAAAGTCGTAAGTCGAAAACTGATTTGATGATGGGAATTTGGGTAATAGAAATACGTGTTTGCACTATGCTGATTTTATTGCGACTGTTTTTTTTTTTTTTTTTGGCATCTCGTAGCAGACCTAGAGAGGTCGTTGCTACTTAACCGGATATTCCTGTGGCTGCCCTAAGGTTTTTAATCTTAAAGCCTCCAGCCAGGGCGCAGATTATATATATTAAAACTAAACGACAGCGCACTAAGGGCACCCCCTGTGGGGTACGGACCTCGGCTCAGGGTCGTTGGGGGATGATGATGGTAACAATTTGGGGACGGGCTGGATCAACATTTTGATCATGATTATTATCAGGGGATATTATATTTATTGCTACGGCGCTCTCAGCCTCTAACCGGGCGGCTGGCGCATCGACATTCAAGGGACGGGGGGGAGGACTTTTATTACCATTTACTCGGGAAGTTCGCGTGGTACCTCGGCGGCGAGGACGGAAGGTCGGTTTGTGTAATTTGTGCACTGTACTCGTGGCCCTATTGCTTTCCTGAAGGAGAGTGACGGGGTCATCCGGATCTAAGAGAGTGTGCCTCGGTCGGCGAGTCTGACTAATGGCAGAAGGCCTGTAACTAGCGGCCAGCACAACCAAGGGGTTGCGATGACGTTCCGCGGATTCGAAAAAGCGCTTTGCAAGGCGCTTCATAAACTGTTTGATGGTAGGCATCTTAAGGTCTACGTGAAGTTGTTCGTTCCGAACGAACCAAGGAGCCTTCGTAATGCTGCGGAGAAATCGGTTTTGAAGCGTCTGCATCTTATGGATGTGATACGACTTTGCGTGAGCGAAGACTACGCAGGCGTAAGTCATGATCGGTCGAAGTTTTTGTAGGACAATAATCGTAACTAATATAGGGGCACACACACATGCATACGTACTTGTAAAACTTCTAAACATATACATGGATTTTAACTCAACACATTATTTTCGTATATATTTATTATTTAATAAAATTACTTACTTTGAGATTCAATAAGGTTCGTAAACTCATAAGATTAAACTCATATTACGTTATCTTTGTTTTCTTTCTAAGCGAAGACAAACAAACATAATTATTGTATAATATGAACAACAATAATTAACTATATCAGTAAAGGCCAATCGCGTGACTAATTGCCTCCGAACAGTACTCTGTTGTTGTAAACTTCAACTGCACGTTGCTTTGTTTGTGAAAAACGAGCCTGTGTGAGCACAACAAAATAGAAGTAACTAACTTTGTGGACCGGTCTGTTGGTTTGCTGTTAGAGGCTGAGGAAATGTGTTTAAAAACTACTCAGAACCTCACTGTTTGCAAACCCATTTCTTCAATGCAATGTGAAAAACTATCGCGTAAACCATAATAATATAATCTGACTCTTGTTCGACTGAAATGTACATACCTGATTTTGGTAATTCGAAAAAAGGGTTAAAGTAAAATCAGGACTTTCAACATTACCTGGGATAAGAATTATCAGACTCCATCGTTAACCTAATGAAACATAAAAAAGGGTCATTTGTCATCCAGCACACAGGTAATCTTTTTGTATAAACGGACCTTGGCAATTGGTTGAAATAATACTTTCAGGACAAGAAAATGCGTTGATTTGTGGAATTGAACATTTCACCAAAACACCATGTCATAGTATCTTCCCTGCCAGGGTTGCGGGTTTGTCTGAAAGGGATATCCTGGCCCTTGCACACAGGCAACTGAAGGAACACGGGTGGGTTTTAGTCAGTAAACTAATAGTAACTAATAGTAAGTCTAACCCGCTCCGCCCAGAGCCGGAGAAGTTATTTGAAAATTTGTTTAAAAAAATGGTATCTTTTATATTTTACCTAATAAATAATAAATTTACCATTTATATTAGATTGCGAGGTGACGATATATCTAACACACAGAACACACGTTAACGTTACTTTAGATGTGTTTTAGAAACTCATCAGTTGTCTAGTCTTGTCCTAACTATGATGTTGGGATTGGCTTTTATTTTAGTCTGACCGGATGCAGCTGATTACCAGTTTTTTACTTGGACCAAACAATCGACTAGCTCTTCTTAATGCCGTATTGTAGGTAATCGGATCCTGTTGCACAATGCCGCTACACAACGATACTCAGACGACCGACTGGGATGACGGCGAGATTGGAACTGGCGACCAATTTTCCAGCTCGTTTATGTGATGTTGTGTGATAGGCTTTGTAGCATAGAGACAGCGAGTTTGATTTGAACGTACTGGCTAGTCTAGTACGGACACTTTCTTAATACTTAGATGGAAATATAACTACTGGAAAAAGAGTTTTAATTGTTAGATATGTAGGTAGTGCAGTGTAAAATGTAAGGTCGTCACGCATCGGAGTTAACTCTGCACAATAACGAATTAATTATAATTAATTAATTAAGGTTATAGAACAGTACAAAAATGCAATATAAAATATAAGAAAGTCGAATCGTAGGTGTAATAAGAAAAACTTTAGCAAAATTTAAGCGTTATTTTGAATCCAATAGCTTCACGAAGTCTAGAGTTCGATTGCAATCACACGTTAGATACGCGATACCGTATCAAGAAAAATAAGGAAAAGATTTAGTTTTTCAGTACATTTTTCGATACATTGCGTATTAAAAAAAAAATTGTAGAATTTACGAGAAATTTAAAACTATAATAGTCCGATTCAAGAAGAATAATTAGCTAGAAAAACGTCGTTCCTGATGAAGGTGTACTCCACGCCAGGGCTCACGGTGGTCTACACGTTGTAGCGCCACCTGGATCCGTAGGTGTAAACAGCGTCGACTGCTTCACGGGCGACGTAACATAACACACATGGCGGCGTCGGTCAGTGCTAGGTGTTGCCGATGGCGTAAAGGCTTGGTTTATACAACCTGTTTTTTTTATATCCCATAAATCTAGGGTTATATTCTGTAGGTAAAAATAATACTAAAACTCCTAGAATAGGTGGTCCAAAAATGCATCGTTTCGGAGATATCATCAATCATAATTAAATTAGGTCAAAAATTGTCACCAGTATGACGAATCTTTACTTTTGCGAGGTTGCCAAACTTCGCAGTAGTGTAGTAAAATAAATAGTAAAATAAAATATGTAGGTATGTTGGTATCGGGGCTTCCCGGAGGCAGCTAGTGAAGGGACGAAAGAAAATGCGACGTTGTCATATTTCAAGTAAGGGTGTTTTACATTGATAGTCGTGACTTTGCCAAATTATTTTGTATGAAAAATGAAAAAAAAAATAACGAAGGATTGGAACATAACTCATATGCCAGTTGATTCTTTGATATGGCCTCAATCATACCCTAGAGTTATGGGATATCAAAAAAAAAACACGTTGTATACAAGAAGCCGGTAAAAGGGTCCAAAAATTTGGCCTTATAACTGTCTTAAACCATAAGAACCGAGTAAGAGGAAATAACGGCACCAGAGACGGGCTCTTTTTAGATCGTTTCAGTTCATTGGATTAGACGTACTGTTCAGGTGGTTTTTATTAGCTAGTAAACCATTTTAATTGATTTAACTTCATTATCATTATAATAAATTTAAATGTGTTCTTCTTCGTCCGACTCAACTGCTGTGTAGATTTTTGACAAGCTTGTTTGGAAGCGTAGAAAATTTGAAGTTTAAACATCGATAAAAAATTAATTGGACGTTAATCGTGTAAAAAGTATATATCCGTTTCACGTGCTAAAAGTATTTATCGGCGAATAATAATGCTGCAATTGGTACATATTTTACATAGCTACGTACTAGTTTCACAGGTGACGTTAGTACGTATTACAGGCAGGTCGCGAGTGCGGGCACTTCCAACTTTCGCTGCGGAACTCCACAAAACAAGAAAAGTTTCGATTGGCGTTATTAGCTGTGTTTATGGAGAACTAAACAAAAAACATTTCCAACTAATTTACGCTTTATATGTATTCCCTCGACTGCCTCGCTGGTGTAGTGGTCACAAGCGCTACTGCTGATCACGAGGTCCGGGGTTCGGACGACATGTCGGGCACAGTGTTTTTGGGTTTTTCCACTAGGAATTTCTCAGTAGCAACCCGGAGCCTTTTTTTTTTTGGGTGGGAATTTATCAAATAACTTTTCCAACTCTGGGTGGAGTGGGGGGGGCAGACTTTTACTGAGTAAACTCCCGTACTCCTTCAGATGCTTGTGTGCCAGGGCCACGATATCCCTTTGGGATAAACTCGCAACTCTGGCAGGATACGGCAGCCCGGATCCTGGATTTGTGCTCGGTTGATGGCAATAGGCTCGCAATATTACATGGTACTTAAAACATAATTGGCGAAACAATAGTTATTTTATTATTAAATTATATTGTATAGTTTCCAGGAATTAACTTGTCCTAGTCCGACTTCATTCACACGACGAGGACTTAAGATGCAATACGTCAGAGACAAAACATAATACAAACAAGAACATTCTGTTTAAGTAGAAGATAACGAAATAATATTTACCAGTAGACATTCGTATTTTATCATCCAAGAGACTAATTTCAGCATTTAAACTCCATTTACTCTAAAATTTAAATCCTGAACCTCCATATTTCTACTCAAAAAGGGTTCCACTGATTAACATAACATTTCTGCTATCGTGAAACCAAATTAAATGCCCTCATCGATTACAAAACGCGCACCGGTACATAATAAAGCAGCTGGACAGAGATAAGCCTATGTTTAATCCTTACCACTCCTGTGTGCTGATCATCTATGAAATAAAGCCGGCCAAGTGCGTGTCGGACCACGCACAATGAAGAGTTCCCTTGTTGGGGTGAGTTATTTATCCCAACAACAAACTTAACATTGTAGTTGAAAAACATGTTCTCCCTTTCATCGACATACGTCTGGGTCAATTTTTCAACTGCAAATGTAAGTTAGTCGACTATTACTATTTAGGTGGCGGGAAGGACAGGGGACACGACACTTGACTGTAGTAGTCCTTGCACGCAGTGTAGTTATTGCTCGGCGTGAAGTTCTGACCACGCCACGTTATTTAGTACGTGGTCCGTGCTCTGCGGTCTGTTAGTGTATTCAATAAGCTTAGAGGGCTAAAAGACAGGGATGTGATAGATAAATCACATTCACCTGTCTTAACTCTGCCAAAAGTTTTCACCAATGCCTTGCAGGACGTTTTTAATACGCTAGACTGGACAGGACGAGCTAGACGACGAGGTGGCAAGTACATCTCACATCATCAACATCGATTTTCCGAAGACATCGGCATAATGGCGGACGCACTGGAATAGTTTGATTAAATTCTGCACAATGACCATAGAATGACTCTTTAGGAAACCTTAGCTTTTAGGAAGCCTAAGCTCGGCGTGTTGTGTTGACCTCAGGCCTCGGCATACATTTTGAGAAGAGTAAATTTATTGCGTACATATTCCTAGTGAAATGCTTGGGTTTCACGAATAAATTTTCAGTATAGAAACATATGTTCGAAATCACTATAGGTATTCATCATCATTTCAACCGAAAGACGTCCACTGCTCGACATAGGCCTCCCCCAACGTTTGGGGGGGTTGCCATAATCGCCACGCTTGGCAGGCGGGTTGGCGATCGCAGTATGGTGTTAAAATGCATAAAGAACGCTGCTGCCCATTCTCTAGTCTTCTTCGACATCCCTTAGTCGCCTTTTACGACATACGACACCCATGGGAAGAAATAGGATTGTGCTATTCTATACGTCCGGCACCACACAAAACAACTTACAAATAGTAGATGACAATTACCTTTTCCTTACAAAAAAGCATTTATTTAATAGGTACCTATTCTCTCTTTTCAATAACAAACACCCTCAAATTCAGAGCACTTAAGAAATGAATTCTCCTAATTACCTTTACTTTCCTTAACCCGTTTTTATCACTTTGCCCTCTATTACCCAATCACGTGCGACAGTGTGTGTATCGTGCGACAGTGTGTGTATCGTGCGACATGGCATGTACTCTCGTCAAGGAAGCCACGACCGCACTTTATTTATGGTGTAATTGACCGGACAGCGCCATTGTGTGATTAATAGATTGAATAGTGAAAATGAGGTTTTCCTTACGTGATTAATGTGATTAGATTACTGAATAGAATGGCAAAGAAATTAATGTAGTGATGCTTTTATTGTGCCTACGTATTCTTTGAATGTCTGAAAAGGTAAATAAATAGGATGTCTAATTGAGGTTTTTAAGTTAATAAAAGGTTATCTTTGCTTTTTTATGTAACTTATTCAGTTCTTTTCTTCTAATGGATAAGTTAATTAAGAAAACGTCCTTCTCTCATGACCCTAATTAGATTTAGCTACTCTGTGGACTAATATACTACGGCAAGCGGAATCCAGATCTCAGAATCAACGCTGAATACTACTCCCGTCTCGGCAAATAAAACGGTTCCTTTTATTTCTCTAATTAGACGATATTATTTCAGCAATACTGAGACACAAAGATCCACCTTTCCTAAGCTCTATTGCTTTTATAATAAATTGCAGACATAACCGGTGTGTTAATTTTTTTTTTTTTTTTTTGTATCCTGCTCAACGCAACAATCTGTCTTAGACATTTAGCTGCTCCTTTGTTCGAGGTTACTCTGTAGCTGGTCTTTGTAGCAGTGAGACATTGTCCATTGACCACTCTCGCCTATTCTATTGTTCCATTGGGAATCGGTTCATTAGAGTTGGAACACTATTCCTCCTCAGTCTTGTGTATACAGTACTTCCAGATCCCACCAGATCAGCGGCCAGGGAGTTGACATGTTTGGTTAATTTTTCCTGGTAGCTTTGACTACGGGTAGCGATTTCTTGTTTAACTGTTTTGAGCTTCAGATCTTGCAGAATGTATTTATTATGTATGCATTTAGGGATGTTAAACATGGATCTAATGGCTTTGGTCTGAAACCTTTGCAGGATGTCAATGTTGCTGTTACTTGCTGTTCCCCAGAGTTCAATACCATATGTCCAAACTGGTTTCAATATGGTTTTGTATATTGCCATTTTGCTTTCGTTGGTTAACTGGGACTTTTTACCAATCAGCCAGTACATGCTTCTCAGCTTTGAGTCTACGGTCTTACGTTTCTTCCAGATATGTTTTTGCCAAGTCAATCTTCTATCTAGGTGCATGCCAAGGTATCTCGCCGTGTCCTCGTGTGGAATTTGTTCTCCATTTAATGTAATTGGAGGACAGTTACCTTTTCTTAGAGTGAAAGTGCAGATTTGTTTTGGTTCGCCTTTAGTTTACATATATTTAGCCACTTTTCGATATTACCAATGTGTTTCTGCAGGTTCGCTGGTGCGACATCTGGATTGGTGTGTACTGACATTATTGCAGTATCGTCTGCATAAGTGGCGATGAAGGTGTTGTCATCTGTAGGTATGTCAGCAGTGAAGATGAGGTACAGCACGGGCCCCAAAATGCTCCCCTGGGGTACACCAGACCTGATTTCGTGCAGGTCCGATGTGACATGCTTAAGCTTGACTTCGAAACAGCGTTTGTCTAAGTAGCTTTCTAGTATGGAGATGAACGGGTGAGGTAAGTATTTTTTTAACTTAAACAGGAGGCCGACATGCCAGACCCTATCAAAGGCCTGACTAATGTCCAGGAAGACCGCAGAACAGTATTTTTTGTTTTCCAGAGTGTGGCTAATTGTATCTGTCAACCTATGGACCTGCTCGATGGTGCCATGCTGCTGTCTGAAGCCGAATTGGTGTCCAGGAAGTATCGTTTCCAGATGAGGGCGCATCCTGTTGAGAATTATTTTTTCAAACAGTTTACCAACCAAAGGAAGCAGGCTAATAGGTCTATAAGATGCGGTTTCTTCTGATGGTTTGCCAGGTTTAAGGATCATGACGACCTGAGCCAGTTTCCACTGGGATGGGTAGTGGGGAGTCTCAGGCATGCGTTGAAGACACTCACCAAAAATATTATGCCTTTTTTTGGAAGGTTGTTTAGCAATTCTGCATCCAATAGGTCATAGCCTGGTGCTTTCCTCGGTGGTAGAGCTTTAATCTCTCGGTTTATCTCGCTAGGATTTACTGCCTTTAGGGGTAAGCATAACTGATTTGGCGACTGCAGGTAGTTGGCTATTTCATCATCCTTTTCGGGGTCAGTGCAAGGTAATGGAGTGAAGACATTTGCTAAATGTTCGGCGAATGCGGTTGCTTTTTCTGTATCAGATCTAGCCCAACTTCTGTCCTGTCTTCGCAACGGCGGGATATGGTCTTTTGGTCGCTTAAGGTTTCTGGTCGCTCGCCACAGTGAGTAGTTAGTGTCCTTATGTGGGGTGAGATAAGATAATTGTCTTTGTAGGTGTGTGTTTAATAATATAATTTTTTATTTTTTGAATCGGTCCTCTTTTCATTAAATGCTTAAAATATATTAAAAAATAATATTTTAAATTAATATGACGCAACGCGCGTTTTATCACATAAAATACCTAATACGAGATCACGTATCCTAAAAAGCAAATCGGTACGATACTTACATAATTATCTTCTTCATTTAAATGTTTGTTGGCAGGTATATTTATAAATAGTTTTTTTTATTACGTAGTAGTACGTAGTACTATTACTTATTCTGTAGTACTCGTATTCTGTGGTAGTAGCAACATTCAGAAATGAAGTGTAATGGCAGTGACATATACGTGGACAATACGTACTTAAAGTAAAAAAAAATCGAATTATTTTTGATCTCTGAAATCCGTGAATCATATTCATAACAAAAACGTAAATATGATTGATAAAATAGTAGTAATTTTATGAACTAAATTTGGTTGTGACACGCTCCCCCGCAAGTTGGTACTGCACAACGGCATTCTCCTTTACATTTTCTATTTCAGAAAAAGAATGAATCCTCGACGGTTTTTAGTAAATATGGTTGAAGAAAGGGTAAAAAAAAACGTCAGCCCTAGCTTACAGACTCAATATGAAAATAAACAACCGGATACTAGACCTTTATTTAGAAAAGGAGTGTAAAAAAATTATACAGAAAGAGATGGTACTAGTAAAGAGGCCACAGCTAGCAGATGACCTCAAGATATCATTACGCGATGTAGACTCATCTTAGGAAACTCATGCCGCCTTATCCGTGGTTAATAAATCTATTCCGAGCACGTCTAAACATCGTCCGAGGTGACGAAAAAGTGACTTTGATGAGTCAGATGAGGATCCAAGTTTCCGATTGATTCATAAAAGTAAGACACCATCGTTGTCTTCGTCCAGCAGTAAGAGATCGTCAAGTTCTAGTAGCGCGTCAGACATGATAGTGCGCATGTACAACTTTACCCTCAAAATGTGCCCAAACCGCACAATGCAATGCAATACAATGTGCCGATCATTGAGTCAACTGTAAAATTGCTATATTTCTGTAATTTTTATGGTTAAAGTAGGTACGTAATAAAGAGTATTCTATTCGATTCTATAGAAGAAAATAAGGGTAAAATGAGAGTACGAAAACCAACGATGTGAAAATCTACCTACCTATCTATATGTATATAATATATTAGATAACTCAAAACTTTATTCTTCTAACTCAAGAACAGTTTTATTGCTATGATTGGTTGACCTCAGAATTTACTACCACAGTGTTTGATGTATGTATGTTATTTTGGTGTGTGGGGGACGCAGCGGGCGCTTTCCAATGAACTATTATTATTGAAATTACTGTATTATAATACTTTAATAACGTTAAGTAGCTACATAAAATGGTATAATTTTGTGAAACGAACGTATAAGGACGACGACGCAGCGTACGACCGTCCAGAGGCTTCCAACGAGAAGTGAGGTGGCGGAAGCGGATGTTGCAGATGACCACAGGACACATATGAAGCTGACATGTTGGCGCGCATGAACATGATGCTGAGCGCGCGAGATTTGAACTGGATACGCAGCCAGAGTTGCCCATCGCAGCTCACAGATGGCGCCAGCAGTCGCTTCTTAACATGCCGGCCGGCTTGGAAGAACCATTCCAACACGAAGAGCACGGTCACTGCGCAGGTAGTGGGCAGATCCTTGAGAAGGTCCGCCGGATGGTGCCAGTGGCTGTACGAATGTCAGCGACACGTGAAATCCCGTCACTCCCAGGGAATAGTAGCGTGACTCGTCCCAATTTCCATTTGAAGGGCGGAAGCCTTTCCTCTTTGATGAGAACGAGGCTGTCTTGAGCGATATCTTCACTGTCGTTCTTCCATTTCGTACGTTGCTGGAGTTCGGATACGTACTCCTTGGACCAGCGTTGCCAGAAGTGCTGCCTCAGCAGCTCCACTCGATCGTAGCGCCCCAGTTGCGTGGGCGCGTTGGTTGTCAGGTCTTCGCAGGCTGGCGCAGTCAGCGGTCGGCCGATCAAGAAGTGAGCTGGAGTCAGAGGGAGGTAATCGGTCGGGTCGGAGGAGAGAGGGGATAAAGGACGGGAATTAAGGACGGATTCAATTTGTGTTAACACAGTTTCAAATTCCTCGCGTGTCAGCCGTGCGTCACCCAGCACACGCCGCAGATGGTACTTGCAGGATTTGACTCCTGCCTCCCACAAACCGCCAAAATGAGGACTATATGGAGGTATAAACGTAAGACGAATTTGATTTTGATTAATAAAATCAGAGATATCATTTGAATTTTCAAAAATGACGGATAATTCTTTTTCAGCGCCTACAAAATTCTTTCCGTTGTCTGAAAATATTTGATAAGGCTTACCGTGACGTGATATAAAGCGTTTCAAAACCAAGATATAATCTTGTGTGGACAGGCTACCAACTAACTCCAAATGTATGGCTCGAGTGGTAAAGCAAACAAACAAACAAATGTATGCCTTTATTAATTTGGCACCTCTGCCTTTGCGGTCCGATATGAGCAATGGCCCCCACCACAATGGTAGTCGACCCCACATTGCATGAAAGGAAAGTTTGGTTCTAATCTTTCAGATGGTAAATTACCCATAATCGGGGTCAGTGTCCTGCCTTTCATGCGAGCACATGTTACGCAGTTATGTACTACCTGCCTAGCTAAGTTCCGAGCACCCAGTACCCACCACTGTTCACGCATGGAATATACCAGAAGCTGAGGTCCTGCGTGAAGTAATTTTTTATGTTCGTATTCACACAACAACCTAGTAAAACGATGTTTACCATTTAACAATATCGGGTGTTTCTTTTCATAACTAAAGTCAACAGCGTTGTGCAACCTACCACCTATATATTTAATTTATCTAAAAATATATTTAAACCCGCGATTTTAAATAATTTGTTTTTATACTTTAACGGTATATTATTTTTAAGATTGTAGTATTCTTCACTAAACGACTGTTGTTGAACTAAGTGAGTCAGAACGGAGAGTGATTGTTGTAGTTCATTTACTGATAACGAACCGGTTATGCGGCTTCGACCGGGAATGTGCGCACGCGCATTATTTATAAATCGCAACAAATATGCACAATCCCGTTGTAAACGGATAAACGATGAAAAGCGGTTAAGGTCAATCACCTGAATGGACTGATTACAATTTAAATTTATCGTTTGTGACTTAGTTTCCGGTAAGTCGGTGGGTATTTATTCTTCATTATTATTCGAGAAAATAAGTGTGCTAGGTTCACGTAAAAACGTTGGACCGGTCCACCAGATGTGATTGTTATTATATTTTAACGACTCTAAGCTAGATCCTCTTGTTATGAGGTCAGCAGGGTTCTCGGTACCCTTAACGTGCCGCCAAATGATGTCGTCAGTAAGCTCGTTGATTTGTACCACCCTATTTTGTACAAACGTTTTGAGTGAGTGCGGAGACATACGTAGCCATCCTTTCACTATGGTTGAATCAGTCCAAAAATAAACCTTATCGAAAGTTAAACGTAGGGAAACTTTAATTTTATTATATAACCTTACACCTACCAGTGCACCGCATAATTCGAGCCTAGGTATGCTCACGGTTTTTAATGGTGCTAATTTGCTTTTCGCACATAATAAATGCACAGAGGTAGATATAGAATGCTCACAGTTATCACAACAAGATCTAATATACGCGCATGCACCGTACGCATGTTGAGATGCGTCTGTAAATATGTGTAGTTCTTTATATCGCGAATCTGTTGTTGTTACATAACGAGGTATTTTAATATTACGTAAATATTGTAGACTAGAAACGAAAGTATGCCACGTATTAGCAATTTTAACGGGAATTTCCTCGTCCCATTCAAAATCAGCGTCAGGTGGTACACCTTGTGTTGTCATCTGACATTATGCTGAGCTGAGGCCCTTTTGGCATTATAATTAATTGTTTTCTGTGTTATTTATAGTTTTTAAGGTGTATTTTTTTTTGCTGTAATGCCAATAAACGCATTTTTCTTTCTTTCTTTCTTTTCTTTCTTTCTTTCCCATTCTAGTTTTTGAAGCCATAAGTTTTGTAACAACGACTTTGCTTTGATAACTGCTGGGGCCAGCAGACCTAACGGATCATACACCTGTGAAATGATTGACAACATTACACGCTTAGTAACTATTGAATCATTTTGAGTGAATTCAGTAGTAAAATGCAATTTATCACTTTCTGTGGACCAGCCTAACCCTAATGTTTTAGATAAATTATTGTTACCTATGTTCAGATCTGTAGTACGGTCAGGACAGACCTTGTGACTAAATGTCCATTTATGTAACGGAAAACAACCCTTACGCAACACTACAGCCGCTTTATTGCACAAGTCCACCAGTGAGTCAAGGTCATCGTGACCAGTGATCAAGTCATCGACGTAAAAATCGTCATTAATTGTTCTTGCGACCAATTCATTATCACATTCCCGTGCTAATTGTTGCAAGCATCGCATGCTAAGAAAAGGCGCTGACGCAGTGCCATATGTTACAGTTAACATAGTGTATAGATTTAACGGTAAATCAGGATTTTCCCTCCATAAAATTAACTGTAAGTTTTTTTGATCTGAATCAATTAAAATCTGCCTATACATTTTTTCAACGTCAGCACAAACAACATATTTATACTGTCTAAACCTAAGTAAAATTGAAAAAATGTTATTTTGTAGTGGCGGACCTATGTATTGAATATCATTTAAGGATTTACCAGTTGACGTTTTTGCGCTCGCGTCAAATACAACGCGTAATTTTGTCGTGAGACTATGTTCACGATAGACACCGTGATGCGGTAAAATGTAATGTGGTTTATTTAATAAATCGTTAACATCAGACACCAGAGTCATGTGACCAAGTGCCTCATACTCCCGCATGAAATCACAATATAATTGTTTATATTGAGTTGAACGATTTAATTTTCTTTCAAGAGATAAAAAACGACTCTTTGCCGTGGTGTATGAATCACCTAACGTATCTACCGATTCCTTCAAAGGAATGCGCACAGTGAACCTACCGTGTGTATCACGCTGTGTGGTTTCTGTAAACAATGATTCACAATAACGATCATCTTTTGATAACGCAAAAGGTAAATCAGTTAATTATTCTAATTCCCAAAATTTACGTAGTTGGGAATCAATGTGAACAAGATTACATTGTACTCGGTCTATTTTGAACGAATGTTTACTACGAATAGGGCCAGATATGATCCACCCTATTTTCGAGTCATATAACGTAGGGCCCGAAGCGAGCTTTATTTTCTTATTATTTAATAACTCCCAAAATAAATCCGCTCCTAAAAGTATATCTATCAGACGGGACACTAAACTTAGGATCTGCGAGCGACATATTTTTAGGTATACGTATGCACTCGCAACTAACGTTCAACGAAGGTAACTTTGATGTTATTCGAGGTAAAACTAAGCATTGGATTTCTGTATTGAAATCACTAACTTTAGATTGTATATTTACTTTACAGGTGTAAGAACTTTTAGAAACGCTTTGTCCTACACCCGAGATGTGAACAGTGGACTGTATAATTGGCAATTTTAAACGATTGCACAACGATTCTGTAATGAAACAATTCTGACTACCGTTGTCAAGAAGTGCTTTTACTGTGTGATATTGGCCGTTAGCATCAGGAACATCGATAAGAGCCGTAGATAACAATACCGGTTGTAGGCTTCTACATACCGGGGCGACTAGTCGCGCGACGCGACGCGACACAAAGGCACCGCTCGTCCCGCAACACGCGGGGCCTTTGTGCCGTGTCGCGTCACGCGACAAGTCGCGCTGGTATGTAGAAGCCTTGTACCGCGGCGCTGCACGTCAATGCATTACGTTCCGAATGAACCTGCGCATCAGCTGTTGAGATAGGGCGCGAACTTAACGTGGACGCCTTCATCCCATGAAGTAACGTATTATGTTTCCCTTGACATAATTTGCAAGGGCCATAAGAACAATCATTTAACGAATGATTGGAGCGAATACAATTTAGGCATACCTTCTTATTATTGACAATTGTAAGCCTATCTTGCACCGTCATATAAGAAACTGTGCACACGAGTACAGATGATGATTATTACCGCATAATTCGCAAACGCGGTTCTGTCTATTGTTATCCACAGTTTGTTTACCTTTTGCGACGTAAGAATGCGAGTGATTAGGTTGACTCGATGGTTTATCTTTTTTATGAGAACCTTTTGAATCGACATTATTTTTCTTACAATTAACCATTGCTAGCATATCTGCACGGTTCCTCAGAAAATCGATTAAATGATGTAGTTTTATCTTTTTACCATTCAACTGAGACACTAGTGAACCCGTATGCGTTTCCCACTCGCGTTCGGTGGCCGGGTCTAGTTTTTCTGCAACTAAATAAATAATGACGGTATCCCAAGTATCGGATGGTTCGTCTAAGGATTGTAGTGCACGTAAATTTCGTAGAGTCGAATCAATAAGTTTCCTAATCTGTTCACTCGATTCATTTTGAAGCGGCTTGAATTTAAACAACGACTTCATATGGTTTTGTACTAATAAACGATTGTTATGGAACCTGTTTTCTAGCAAATTCCACGCGTGAAGGTAGTTTGCACTTGTAAACTCTAGTGCACTGATAACTTGCGAAGCAGAACCGGTAAGCGATGACTTAAGATAGTGGAACGTTTGTATGCTATCTAAATCATTACGATTATGAATCATGGTAACATATGAGTTTCGATACTCAAGCCACTGATCAAATGAACCGTCAAATGCAGGCAATTTAATATCCGGTAATTTTATTGATAATAGATTTGAATTACCCCTACCTATCTTTTTGGTTTGATTATCGTTATCGCTTAACAAACACTTCGCGGTAGCCATCAGAAGAAAATATTGCTCTTCAAACGTTTCCCGATAATCTATCTGTTGCAAATCTATTTGCTCAATTTCATATTGAATTAAATTAAATTGTGCAAACATATCTGAAATTGTCTGGATTCGCAACTCAAGTTTCTTACGTGTAGCGATGTTTAGGGAATCTACTTTATCTAATTTAGAAAGAAACTTCTCGAAAAGCGTTAGCCTGCCCTTTAGCGTGCTTCGGCTTCGTTTTAATTGTACGAGATTTTGTCTTTGATGATCCTGACTAACGTCCTGAAATGATTCGTCGTCACTCATTTTGGCGATTGAAAAGGCAAAAGTACTCACAATTGGTCCGCAAAGCACGTGTCCACGGCGACGCACAGCAAGGCAACTGATTAACGCACGACTGAAACACGAGAAATTCCACGTATTAGCACAGATTGCTGGAATGAGGAGAGGATGGGACGGGTTTAGTTACCATTCCGGACCGTGACTCGCTACCTTTCCCACGATGATCTTCTTCTTTCAGTTTGTGACGCCAAGATGGCTGCGTCCCGCATATAGTTCTTTTGAACTTCGGCTCGAAGGTCTAATTTTTGATGTATGTATGTTATTTTGGTGTGTGCGGGACGCAGCGGGCGCTTTCCAATGAACTATTATTATTGAAATTACTGTATTATAATACTTTAATAACGTTAAGTAGCTACATAAAATGGTATAATTTTGTGAAACGAACGTATAAGGACGACGACGCAGCGTACGACCGTCCAGAGGCTTCCAACGAGAAGTGAGGTGGCGGAAGCGGATGTTGCAGATGACCACAGGACACATATGAAGCTGACATGTTGGCGCGCACGAACATGATGCTGAGCGCGCGAGATTTGAACTGGATACGCAGCCAGAGTTGCCCATCGCAGCTCACAGATGGCGCCAGCAGTCGCTTCTTAACACACAGTATTGAAACTGCTCTTCAGTTTTAACCAACTCCTGGATTTTGTTCTGTGTTATTGGCCTTATTAATGAATGTCTTAGAGAAATATCATACTTAAAAAAAAGTAAAATGTGATTTTAGATGTGCGTTTATAATTGATTTTCATAGAACGTAAGGTTCCTATGTTTTTTATATTGTGTTACTATTTTATTAGATAATTTTATTTTTATTTGAAGTACGGGACATAAGAGGCTGATAGTAGTCTTTTTAGGGTTTCATACCCAAAGGGTAAAACGGGAACCATATTACTAAGGCTCCGCCGCTGCCGTCTGTCTGTCTATCCGTCAGTCACCAGGCTGTATCTCATGAACCGTGATAGTTAGACAGTTGAAATTTTCACAAATTATGTATTTCTGTTGCCGCTTTATCAACAAATACAAAAAAAAAAACAGAATAAATAAATATTTATGGGGACTCCCATACAACAAACGTGATTTTTTTGCCGTTTTTATTGATAATGGTACGGAACCCTTCGTGCGCAAGTCCGACTCATACTTGGCCGATTTTTTTGAGTCTATCGCTGTTTAGACCGCCCATTGTGTCACCCTATGTAAAATTTAAACATTTATATCTGTAACTTCTATGGTGTAAATAATAAAGAGTATTCTACTCTATTCTAGATCTAGGTATGCGAAATGTACTTTTCGGTAGCACTAAATACAAACACTCACTTTAAAAATTGTTTAGTTTTATTCCAGTCGGTAATAGACGAGGTCATTGATACAATATTTTGAGGTTGTTAGTAATATTGTTAGTAGTATAGCGATGGGTAATAACCGTAGCCTCCGTAGCTCCTAATCCCGTAGCCGTCGTCGCCGTAGCCTCCGTAGCCTCCATTCCAACCGTAGCCTAGGCCGACTCTGAAGCCGAGACCGACTCCGTAATCGCGCCCGAAGCAGGGCTTGGCTTGTGCGCTCCACAGCGCGCCTACCACCAGAAGCAGTATCAACCCCGTCTGCAACCAACCACTCGTTACTATAATATGCTCTGCTCAATAAAATTGTAACAGCAATCCGAGATAATAATAGACTAAAAGGCACTTGAACCAAATGAATGCACATAATTACATAACACTATGAGGACCAATATTTTTTTTTTAACAATATTAATATGAAGAATTAGGATTTTTTTTAAGTGGTAGTTAATATGTGAGAGTATAACTTACGTGTTTAAACATTATCCAGCCCGCGCAGCTACTGATCGCCGGAGTCACATGCGCTTACTTTTTATAAGCCGTTAATGGGCTAGTCATTGAGCGTTATCTGTTGCTTAATTTAGTTTATTTAATTAATAAATCGTTAGCGATGACGAAATACCAACCGCACTTTTATCTTATTGATAATAAATCGATGCGTGACGCGACTCTGAAACACACCGAATAAGTAGGTAGGTATATCTCGGGACCATGCGGCCGGACCCTTAGATGGCGTCCAACTTAGCGTTAGACAACTTTACTCAACATTAAATGCCAACCAACCGACAATTATTACAATTGGTATCTAGTCATCTTTCTTAGAGCCTTTTATTAGTACATTGTGCACCTACGAGTAGGTATGTGTTACGGGTGGAGGCCAGCGGGCCGAGCACGGGCGTGCCAAGACGTTTGTGACAAGACATGATAAATTATGTCATGTCAATTTGTACTAGTATTTTATGACAAAACAGTTTTATCGCTCAAACTGTGATAAAATGTGTGACTCAAGTCATGTCACAGTAGGCCGTGTTGGCCCGCTGTGTGTGCAGGCGACACGCAGTAGCTACTGCTACCGGACAGTGCTGTATATCTCTCAACATTAGGAATCGTCTGGTGAAGTCGTGTTGGTTGCCTTACAGTCTATCCCACACCTTGTAGTCTACAGATCTGCTTCATAACTTCAATGTGAAATCATAACATGGTTTTGGCCTATTTAAATTATTATCTGTAGTTTTTTGGCGCCGTCACGAATGACATTACTTTCAATCTTTCAATGTTGGTTTCTTAGGAACTATTTGATTATAATTATAATAACGAGAACGGGCGTTTAAGTGCTTTTTTGTAACGTAGTGTTTGTGTGATAATCCTTAGCGATGCCCCCATCTAGAATAAGAGATCGGCCAACAAGTCGTCGTCGCCGATGTATAAACTGTTCACTAGTATTGTTAGAACAATTTAGAGTACATGACACAGAAAATATATCCGTGGCTGTGATTCGTGTTTTAAGATCATGGATTGCTTCGACGCCTGTTAGTATTACCGCATTAACTAACTAACGCACTAACTCCACCATTTCGAATCGGTCATTTTTTTTAACCTAACCTCAAAATATTAAGTAGGTAAGTAAATGGCTAATAAATACAAATTGCGGAAATCCATGTAAAAAAACAGTTAACAATATAGGCAGAACATTGAATTCTCCTCCAAATACACTGGGTTTGGTTGTGACAGCGGACTTTTCGTTTGGTCCAAGGCGCCCTATATCTGTCGGCATTACCTTTCACTAAAGCTGGTAGTTTCACGTGTAAATAATTATCTTTTTACACGTGAAACTATATCAATGAATAACTAAGTTTGCGCAACTAGTTTCGCAATATAAATTCGGCTTTACCATCAGGTCCGGTACGCCAGATCAGTTTAATAAGCGATCTATGTAACTCCCCTCCCCCCCATCCCATGCCCATCTAAACAGCTCTAACTTACATTTTAGTCGTATTCGAGTTTTAGTTTTTTAATTTATTTTTAAATTAACTTCTTCGGCCATTACTTTCAATTAAATTTTCGTTACTTACATAATTAATTAATTGGGGTTTTAGTTATGTATAACTATGAATTTCTTAAGTCTTACGTCTACCTAAGCCTAGCTAACCATTAAAAAAAATATATTATTAAACACACCAATTATGTCTGCAATTTATTATAAAAGCAATAGAGCTTAGGAAAGGTGGATCTTTGTGTCTCAGTATTGCTGAAATAATATCGTCTAATTAGAGAAATGAAAGGAACCGTTTTATTTGCCGAGACGGGAGTAGTATTCAGCGTTGATTCTGAGATCTGGATTCCGCTTGCCGTAGTATATTAGTCCACAGAGTAGCTAAATCTAATTAGGGCCATGAGAGAAGGCCGTTTTCTTAAATAACTTATCCATTAGAAGAAAAGAACTGAATAAGTTACATAAAAAAGCAAAGATAACCTTTTATTAACTTAAAAACCTCAATTAGACATCCTATTTATTTACCTTTTCAGACATTCAAAGAATACGTAGGCACAATAAAAGCATCACTACATTAATTTTTTTGCCATTCTATTCAGTAATCTAATCACATTAATCACGTAAGGAAAACCTCATTTTCACTATTCAATCTATTAATCACACAATGGCGCTGTCCGATCAATTACACCATAAATAAAGTGCGGTCGTGGCTTCCTTGACGAGAGTACATGCCATGTCGCACGATACACACACTGTCGCACGATACACACACTGTCGCACATGATTGGGTAATAGAGGGCAAAGTGATAAAAACGGGTTAAGGAAAGTAAAGGTAATTAGGAGAATTCATTTCTTAAGTGCTCTGAATTTGAGGGTGTTTGTTATTGAAAAGAGAGAATAGGTACCTATTAAATAAATGCTTTTTTGTAAGGAAAAGGTAATTGTCATCTACTATTTGTAAGTTGTTTTGTGTGGTGCCGGACGTATAGAATAGCACAATCTTATTTCTTCCCGTGGGTGTCGTATGTCGTAAAAGGCGACTAAGGGACATACTAGAGAATGGGCAGCAGCGTTCTTTATTCATTTTAACACCATACTGCGATCGCCAACCCACCTGCCAAGCGTGGCGATTATGGCAACCCCCCCAAACGTTGGGGGAGGCCTATGTCCAGCAGTGGACGTCTTTCGGTTGAAATGATGATGAATACCAATAGTGATTTCGAACATATGTTTCTATAGGTACTGAAAATTTATTCGAGAAACCTATGATCTGAATTTCAAACCCACGTATTTATTTACGAAAGTGTTTTAATAAATCAATCATATTTACGTTTGAGTTCAGCTTCTATGAATACAGTAAAATAATGGTACCAAATACTTTTGGTGCCAAGCTTGGCCTTTGAGATTTAATTCCTGCGGGATAATTGCGTATCACACTATCAGTAGCAATGGATTTCATTTTGACAGTTCAAAAACATTCATTACGTTGTTGAGCAGACAACATTTTTGAACATAAATGAAGCAATGGATTAGCAATATACTTCAAAATCATTCAGATTGTGATTCAAACTGTGTTATGCAATAAGGGTCCCGTTCATCGAAGTTATTTGTTAACGAAACCTCTAGACTTCAAACCCCCGCATTTCACTAGGAATATGTACGCAATAAATAAAGGTTTTTACGTTTGGGCTTCGATGAATACACTAACAGACCGCAGAGCACGGACCACGTACTAAATAACGTGGTCTGGGAGCCTAAAATGGACGCTTTGGCAGGATCATGCGTGCAATTCATACAGCCCGCAATTCATCTGTTTCACAGCTGCTATTTAACATTAGACTTCACTATATTAATTCTTAATTTGTGGACCATTTTACGAAACTCCATACACAACTGTCAAACAGATGAATTGCGGGATATGAATTGTACGCAGATCATGTTATGATTCTGCCAAAGCGTCCATTTTAGGCCCCCAGAACTTCACGCCGAGCAATAACTACACTGCGTGCAAGGACTACTACAGTCAAGTGTCGTGTCCCCCCCTTCCCGCCACCTAAATAGTAATAGTCGACCAACTTACATTTGCAGTTGAAAAATTGACCGAGACGTATGTCGATGAAAGGGAGAACATGTTTTTCAACTACAATGTTAAGTTTGTTGTTGGGATAAATAACTCACCCCAACAAGGGAACTCTTCATTGTGCGTGGTCCGACACGCACTTGGCCGGCTTTATTTTATAGATGATCAGCACACAGGAGTGGTAAGGATTAAAAATAGGCTTATCTCTGTCCAGCTGCTTTATTATGTACCGGTGCGGGTTTTGTAATCGATGAGGGCATTTAATTTGGTTTCACGATAGCAGAAATGTTATGTTAATCAGTGGAACCCTTTTTGTGTAGAAATATGGAGGTTCAGGATTTAAATTTTAGAGTAAATGGAGTTTAAATGCTGAAATTATTCTCTTGGATCAGATCAGAATTTCGTTCAGGTTTGGTAGCAAAATCTGAATACAAAATGTAGATACAAACTTATTATCAGTTCCTATTATTTATCTAGGATTTTATTTGTCCCATCCATCTATCCCTTCCATTTGTGTATTATAAATCACATAAAACCGAATCGCACTCAATTATTATTTAAAGTGACCACGGTTCGCTCACAGTGAACAGAAACGCCTTTTAGAATATAAAACGACGTTGAAACTTTTAAGATTTTAAGGACTCGTACAATGTAACGCGGTATTTTACACCAACTAACTCGTCATTTCTCCGTTTTACTTATTTAGCATTCTTTTTTTGTTTCCATTGCTGGGACACAGGACTCCTCTCTGAGAGAAGGAGTGGGCCGTAATTCACCACGTGTGCACAGTGCGGGTTGGTAGATGTCACAAAGTCATGTCTTCGAATTTTTGATTCTGTTCAGAGAATTCCACCGTTTAGAGAGCAGTGGTGATGAAATAATTTACACAAAGTAAAGCACCTGTCTGGGTTCGAATCTACGACCTACAACTCGTAAGTCGCGGCTGTTACCACTGGGCCATCATTGCTCTTTACCTATTGACAATAGGTATGACATTTTTTCTCATTCATTTGAAAGATAGATATAAATATCGTAATCTGGGGGCCTAAAATGGACGTTTTGGCAGAATCAATGATCTGCGTACTATTCATATCCCGCGATTCATCTGTTTGACAGTGTTGTATGGAGTTTCGAAAAATGGCCCACAAATTATGATTTTCTCTATTGAAGTCTAATGTCAAATAGGAGCTGTCAAACAGATGAATTTCGGGATGTATGAATTGTACGCAGATCATAATTACGATTCTGCCAAAGCGTACATTTTACACCCCTGGTCTCTCCATTGAATATTTTATAGAGCTGAGATTCTGTTTCAATCGGATTTTGAGGTCATACTTTTGGACGGCATACATACACTAACTAGTCTCTCAGAAAATGTGCCTCGTGACAGTGTCCTGTCCTCACCATCAATAGACATTAGTTGACCCAGTAAAAAGGCATTCAAATCACGTTTACACCAGAGACTGGCCTCAAAAGGTACTGCTATAAAACTTTTATGAAACGAATCGAGGTGGGCCGCGCACCTTTTCACATTCATCACATTGTTGAAACTACTTTTATTTTTGAGAGATCCATTTTAAGTATATTCGACTTTAATACTACTTTATTGCAGTTGAAAATCAAATACGAGTACCTGCATAAAAAATCATAGTTTTCGTAATGACGATGGTGCGATAGTCGGAATAAAAAGCATCGATCTTTTGATGAGGATCGCGGCATTTATTTTAAGCGCTTTATAAATGCGTTTGGATACCAGCTGCCGTTTAATTTTATAATGTGCTTTCGAACAAGCATTTCTCTTGAAAGAGCGGTCTGTTTTTAAATAAAGTTATTCCACTGTCTAGTTATGTCTCAACTCACCGCCATATGAAAACTTACAATTACAAGGAGGAATTGAATTAGCTTTTTTTCTATTTAAAAGTTGAGATCTGTCCTTTTCTGTTTCTTTTTTCATTTTTATTTTACACTAGTTGCGCCCCGCAGTTTCACCCGCATAAGTCTCGATCCCGTTAAAATCGGGATAAAAAGTATTTTTGTTCTAACCTAGGTCATGGTCTACCCATGTGCCAAATTTCATCCAAATCCGTTCAGCTGTTGTAGCGTGAAAGCGTAACATACAAACAAACTCACTTTCGCATTTATAATATTAGTTAGGAATAAAAGAGAATAAACATTCAAAATGCATGAAACCGAAAATGTATTTTTATAAACTTTTAAGTGCATCCTTGATCAAAATATATAGTATACAATATTAGTTTTCGAGTATGTGAAACCCGAAACACGTGTCTGGTATTTTTATGTAAAGAATCTATGTACAAAATTTCAAAACTGTATCATGAAAAATCACTAAGTTATAAGGTTGTTATGTTACCGGGTTGTCCGTACAAAAACATGCTAACGGCGCCCCCGCGCCTTCAGGGTCGTCTTGCGCTCATTGATAATAATTTGGCAGTAGGTACCTAACCGTACCGCGATTGTATTGTAAGTAATTAAGTGGTGATAACATTTTCCATCACACGTAAATATTTTTGGGACAAAATATAACATGGTGTAAAAATGATTGAAATCGATTCAGTTCCTTATTCTGAACAATCTATATTCAGGTTTCGCGTTTAATAAAAATAATGTTGTGTACGCGTTTATCTATATCTATCATCATCATTTCAGCCGAAAGACGTCCACTGCTGGACACATGCCTCCCCTAAAAAGGGGGGGATTTGTCATAATCGCCACGCTTGGCAGACGGGTTGGCAATCGCAGTATGGTTTTTAAAAAACTTTTTAATAGAGAACGCTGCTGCCCATTCTCTAGTAAGTCTCTTAGTCGCCTTTTACGACACCCACGGGAAATAATGGGATGGTGCTATTCTTTACGTCCCGCACCAAACGGAATATCTATATCTATACATATTATAAATTCAAATCGGTTTGCATCTCTGCCTGTGGGACTAATACGCAACGGATTTTGATGGGGTTTTCGTCATCACTAAACAATTTATTCCAGAAAGTTTCCGCTCTTAATACATTATTATTAAATATAAACGGCTACGGTTTTAGTTTTTTTATGATAAATAAGTAATCAGTAAGTATATTATGTGTTCCTAAAACGGTAGGAAAAAAAACTTGCTGTGCCCTAATCTTATTTTGTACTTTATATTGTGTATGTTCAATTAACGTCATGTAGGGTATGTGGTTTTAATTAATGTGACCACCTAATCGCCAGACTGTCAGTGCCAGGCTGTCTGCTTCCACGGCATACATACACGGGCATTATAGTTTCTTAGGAGACGAATCTGAAGGCATCTCCACAAACTTTTTCAATTAAGCTTACCGCGCTATTTCAAGAATGTTAATACCTTGTAAGTAGGTTCTGAACTCCGGCATGCCTTGGCATGTTACCACATTCCCGTCTTTTTATTAATAAAATTCCAAGTAATATTATTATGTAAGTAGTACTCATCTATGAGAAAGTGAGGAGTAAAGGAGGCGGAATGAGCCCTTTCTTAACATCGACCAAATATAGGCTGACTTCACAAACCATTATACGGGGTTCTATACTTAATAATTAAGAACGACATCACGTCTGCTCACTGCAGTTTTGGTTTTGTATTCCATATCAAGGGTCGCCGTCACGTGTATCACGTAATAATTATTGATCCTCTAAAAAATATACCTACTTGTACATGTACAGGCCTAGGATATTGGAAAATTCAGAAAAAACTTCGAGATACACAGTGGACAGAAACTTACCTTATGTTAAGAACTTCTATTTCATCTTCTAATATTATTGGTGAATAAGTTGATGCGGTTTCGAAGGACCAATACGCGGGGATGAATTTTATTTATTATTTTTTGTGGGGTTGGAAAAATTGGAAGACACACAGAATTGAGCAAAAGGGAATATGAGGTACATGAGGTTATGAGTGAGAAAATATGGGTGGATGGACTTACTTGAGAACCTTCTGGACGAAACACGTTGACTCAAGGACAGCCTTCGCAGATGTCCCACGTGTTCACTGACTTTCTTCTTCTCACTGTGATGCACTATCACTTAGTTTTTAAATGTCACACTTGTGTCGGCCAACACTTATAAATAGAGAGTTTTAGAATTTTTGATATAGTAGCGGATTATTTTTTGATATAGTAGCGGATTCTTTACGGCGCGGCGCGGTGCGTGTGCGGTAGAACTCCAATCCATTGCGAGACTGATTTCTCCAATCACAGTGGATGTATGCGGCGATTGGCTTTCGCTGCGGCGGAAACGCCTCTCATTCGGCGCGTGTGATGAGCATCCCTCTCGTTCTGTTGTATGGGAATTGGGAGGGCAGGAAATATAGCTTAAAACTGCGGTCGGGAATATTACAGTAAAAACTTATTACTAAAGCTTGCGCGAGCAATTATGTTTGATGCCTTTAAATGGCTTGTTGACTGAAATAAGTAGCGTATTTTTAAAAAGTTTTTTTTTTTACTTGGAATATAATTATTCCGTGGTTTTATTTCTCAGTATGTACTACAGTACAGTATGTACCTGTTTTATGATTTCTTGAGATATGTTTACACCTACTTGATCCACTACTTCCAGTCTTGTTTCAAATGTGCTGATGCTATAAAAATACATTGTTTAGATACATACCAGGTTACATACCAGGTTCTAATTGTATTCACCACCGCTTACTGGCTATATCGATGAAGTCTGTATCCTTCGGGTTACAGTCACGAGCTGTTTTATCCTTACAAACTCCTGCGCATTCTTCTATATCGCATTCTAGAACAAAGTTCAAACAAAAACATTAACGTGGCAGACGCAATTACAAGTTTTAACTCTAGTTAAACTTTGAATAAAAGATCAGTCTTTATTCGGAGACGCTTTTATTGGATACTTAGTCCTTAGTTTTAGTATCTTTTTGACTTTAGTAAATATGTAACAGATAGTTTATGTAAGTCAAGGACAAAGTTTTATTATATTTATTCTAAGACATAAAAAATCTAAATTATGAAATAAGGCAGGCTAGCGGTAGACTCGAAACATTCTCTAATCGTGTAATGTACTGTCAGAAAAGCTTTTCATTCCTATGTATTCCTAATTCATTACCTTAAAACGCCTGATTTTTTTGAAGTGTTGCAACGCGATATATTTGAGGTCAGATGACAAAAATTGTCGTATTGTTTGCAGGAGCATTGTTAATTTTGCTTATTTGCGAAAACAAGTATACAAATTAAAAAGGCCTGTATGTTCAAGGTAATGGCACAAGGAAGAACCTACTTTGTGGAATGCAGTATTGTTTTTGGATCTTGGAGGTTTTCTTATTGAGAAATAAATTTCTTTAACCATTAACTGGGGTGGCTTTGATACTACACTGGGAAATAACGATTTACGTATAATTACGATGTTCAATAACTCGACATAGGCCGCAGCGAATACAATGCACCCACGTACCTTGGACTGCTCCGGCGCTCGTTGAGCTTCCACCTTCGATTGTCCACAAGCTAGCTTCAGGGTTTTACGCCTAGAGGGTTGATCACACGCGAAATAGGGGATGATTCGATTTCCCTTAGGATTTCGACCGATTTAGACGATGCGCGCGCGCGTGGTTTTCACTCACACGACCTCTGCCTTCGCTCCAAACAAGTACATGTGTGCAATGACAGCTAGTTAAGCTTCTTCCGGTGCTGCCATCTTGTAAGAAATTGAAACATCGATACATTTAGAAATTAATCTTTAGCATTAGAAAAAAAACGTTATGGTAACGGAACATCCCGCCCACCAAAATGCCTATGGTATTTTCAGATTAAACGATGAAAAGGATTTGGAGGACAAGGGTCGTTATATAGCATACGATAAATATATGCTTAGCCTACGTTAAAAATACGAATACGATATACTTTAGATGCGATAGAGATTTGATGCGAGAAAGATTTGATAAGATTTAAATTTGATACGATAAAGACTTAATACTAACGATAGAGAATTTAATACGATTTAAGCTAGTCCTCGAGAGGGAGAGGACATAACTTAACCAACGGTCTTTGAATGACATGATTTTTTGTGGTTTTAATTACTGCAATTCGAGCTACCCCATCAGCACCAGGTAAAAGTTCGACCACTCTAGCAAGAGACCATTGAAGTGGAGCGCGATTGTCGTCTTTGATAATCACCATTGAACCTATCTACAGAGGTTTTGAATCTTTGGTCCATTTGGCGCGTTGCGTTAAAGAGTTGAGATATTCGTGTTTCCATCTGGACCAGAAATTCTGTTGAAATGCCTGTATCAGCTGCCATCGATTAAGCCGATTTACGTTAACATTGGATAGATCTTGATCGGGGACGGCTGTCAGAGGTTCTAAAATGAGGAAGTGACCGGGAGTTAGTGCTGATAGATCGTTAGAATCGGAACTGATTGGACAGAGAGGTCGCGAATTTAAAATGGCTTTGATTTGTACGAAGAGTGTCGTAAGTTCCTCGAACTTCAGTACTTGGTTGCCTACTACATGAAGTAAGAACGATTTTGAGGCACGTATTTGAATTTCCCACACGCCACTGAAATGTGGAGCAGATGGAGGGTTGAATTTGGAATCAATCCTCTCCGCATTAGAAGCTTGTTGCATGAGGGATGATAGTTGATTCCGTGCACCCATAAAATTCGTACCGCAATCCGCGTGTATCTTGTTGCAACTACCGCGACGTGCCACGAAACGTCGTAGAGCTGCAATGAATCCGTCTGTTGAAAGAATCGAAACAACCTCGAGGTGAACCGCTTGGTCGCGAGACAAACGAACAAGCATAGGTACGCTTTGTCGATTTTGGCGCCGCGATGAGGGCCGAGTTTGATACGGAATGGTCCGCCGAAATCCACGCCTACGATTGAAAAATGTACATTTAAATTTAAATATAAATTTGGCTTTACCTGATTGACGCGGTACGACGGGAGATCGCTCATAAAGGGTTGCAATGGTTAGGGATTAATCCGATAGCATTGTACGCATTTAGCAAGGCGACGGCGAATTGTGCGTTTGGCGGAGACGATCCAGAATTGTTGCAGTAGCAGAAAGTGGGTAGTATTGATACCGGGATGCAAATAGCTGCGATGAATAAAGTCGATGATTAAAAGCGTGAGTGGGTGTTCAGACGGTAAGAGTGCTGGGTGCTTTTGTTCGTATTCTAAACCCGATCGAGAGATCCTGCCGCCCACCCTGAGGGTACCTAGACCATCGATGAACGGGTTGAGTTTGCGAAACGGTTTCGTTAGTGGTTTATTTGATTTTAGGTTACTAAGTTCCTACGAGAAAACACTTTCTCGGAGGAACTTAGTAACCTAAAATACGACACAACGAATTGATGCAAATCGTAAAAAACGTACAAAGTAACACTACTTTGTACGTTTTTTACGATTTGCATCAATGAGTTGTGTCGTTCAACGTTATTGAGGTACTTGTTACGATTAGCTAGATTCTGATTGCGACTATTGTTTATGAAACGATAAATGTAGCTCAATACGTTTACGATCCTTGACAACGATGAGAAACGATTAATTAGATTTTCGAAAATGGTAGGTTCGGTTTGGTTAGAGTCGGTGGAATTCAAGACGATTAATTTGCGTACTTCAGCGTCTACGATTACCTCCTCCTCGTGTGATAGGTTAACCGAACATGTGGGCCAAGATTCACGATCTTCAGATAGCCAACATGGCCCACCATAGCGTGTTGTGAACGATTTCACTGGGAAGCAGACCACGACTGCAAATATCAGTAGGGTTATCGCCTGAAGAAACGTCATGCCAACATTCGGTAGGTGCAGTGTCTTGTAGGTGGCTTACACGGTTTGCAACAAACGTAGCCCAACGAGAGGAATGTGACCTTAACCATGACAGGACCACGGTGGAGTCGGACCACAGGTAAACAGCGTCGATTTTGATACGAGAGAGGTAAGTATCGCGCACAAATTTGTATAAGTCCGATAGGAGCACAGCGGCGCAGAGTTCGAGTCGAGGCAGGGAGGTACGTTTAAGAGGTACTACCCATGCTTTAGAACAGATTAAAGAGATATGAATTTTACCCTCCGCATCGATAGCGCGCAGATAAATCACTGCTCCAAACGCGATTTCCGAACTATCACAAAATCCGTGTATTTCGTACGATTTAGCATCTTTGCACGTGAGTTGCCGTGGTATTCTTAATTCAGTCAGTGACGGTAATTGATCTTGATAAGTGTTCCACGTACGGATGACCTCATCAGGGGGTGTCTGATCTCAACCAACACCGAGTATCCAAAGTTTTTGGATTAAGCACTTTGCTTGAATTGTGATGGCGGAAAGTAGCCCTAACGGGTCGAATATTCTAGCAATCTCGCTTAGAATGGAACGTTTAGTACATGGCCGCTCTGAAGGTTTAATTTCGAACAGGAACGCATCTGAGGTAGGATCCCACTTGAGACCAAGAACTTTCAAAGTTTGTGTTTCAGTATTGTCGAGCGATACAGAACCTGTTAGACAATGTTCGCGTGGAAGGTCGGACAGTAGCTGAGGATTATTACTAGCCTATTTTCTCAGTTGGAAACATCCGCGGTCGAAAAGAGCGATAGTTTGCAATTTAGCTTCCTGAGCGACTTCTAAGGACTGAAAGCCGGTAGTGACGTCATCGATATACACTTCCGATATAAGAATTTGTTTGGCAAGTGGGTAAGAGTCTCCTTCGTCTTCAGCAAGTCATTTCAGAGTACGACAAGAGAGATATGCACTCGAGGCCAAACCATAAGTTACGGTGTTCAGGCGATATTCTTGAAAGGGCTCGCTGGGCGAGGTCCTCCAAAAAATGTGCTTATAGTCGCGATGCTCCGGTGCTATTAGAATTTGACGGTACATCTGACGAGCATCAGCCATGAATACGATATTGTGTTCGCGAAAATGCAAGAGCATTTCAAAAATATTGGGTTGTAATTTTGGATCGTTAAGCGATCGAGAGTTTAAATCCTTAGCTGATCCATCAAAAACAACTCACAGACGTGTGCTCGCGGAGTCGGGGCGCAAAACGCAGTGATGTGGAATGTAGTATTTACCTGTGCTCATCTCGTCTATAGGAACCAGGGACATGTGGCCGCTTTCGATATAGTAATTCATGAAGTCTACGTATTGGCTTTGTAAAGATGAGTCACGTGCCAGTCTGTGTTCGGTAGCGTGGAACCTGCGTAGCGCGAGGTCGCGCGAGCCTTCGAAAGTGGGTTCTGATTCGTCTTTGAAAGGAATACGAACTACGTATCTTTCAGATTGCTCGCGACGATGATCGGTAATAAACATTTGCTCGCATAGCAATTCATCTGCAGTCAACTTTGATGAATTCGGTAAAGAATCTAGTTCCCAGAAGCGTTGAACTAAAGAGTTTAACTCGTTTTCGACGTCGGGCAACGTATGTAATAAAGTACTAGCCGAGAGACAAGTCTTGCCTAAGAGAAGCCAACCGAATGTTGAATTAAACGCGGTAGGTTGGTTGACACCTCCTTTAATACACTGATTGAGTACAGAGTCGGCGAAGACATCTGCAGCGAATAATAGATCGATCGGACCTGGAATGTCAAAGCCAGGGTCCGCCAGCGGTAGCGTTTTAATATGTGACCATCCCGATGTGTTTAAATGCGCGATGGGTTGATCGCCACATATTTTAGCTATGACATGCATGTCGAGTTTGTGTAAAATCTGATTATTTGTACCAACGGAGCAAGTGACGTCACCGATAATCGGCGCGGCAGCTTCTCCCAGTCCACTGACGTTTGCGTTCGTTGTGGCTGATTTAAAATTTAAGCGCTTTACTGCGGAAACAGTTATGAAATTGCTTTGACTTCCGGTGTCAAATAAAGCGCGAAACGATTGCATATTGCCCGAAGCATCCTGAATTTGCACGATGGCTGTTGCCAGCAGCACGGTAATGTTCGATTGAGACCTTGAAACCAACGACGATCCGATTTGATTTGATACGTTATTAGAATTATCGCGATGGAGTAAGGTATGATGCTTACGTTTGCATGTGCGGCACGAAAATATTGAATTGCAATTTTTCAGTTGATGTGATGGCTTCAAACAATTAAAGCACCAGCTTTTATCTTTAGCGATTGTCATTCGCTCGTCAATCGATTTTTTAAGAAAATCTTGACACGATGTAATCGAATGTGACTCGCTACAATAGGAACATTTACTCGAATAGAAACCGATTTTATTATCACTAGCACTACCAGTGGGAGTTTGATCATCGGTTACAGCTACCAGTGTGTGCGGAATGTTTGAACGCTTCGTCTGTGGCTGCGGATTATTGGGCGTGTGCTTGGACACAGCATTAGTCGCCTTGGACGATTCTGAAAAGTGCGTGTCACGTAATAACGCTTCGCATTTGACCTTAGAAAACCTTTGAGTTGTTCATAAGACGGTAACTCGACATTTGAGTGACTTTCCTCAAACCCGCGGCGCAAGTCTTTGTTAAGTTTCGATAAAATGTGATAAACTAAAACAAAATCCTAGTGTGCGACCGGCAAGTCGATCGTTTTTAATATACTCAAATTCTCTTCGAAAAGTTCGAGCGGTTTTTGAAATTCGTGCGCATTATTGCTTGGTGCGTATGCAACAAGATGTAGCATACGCACCAAACCGAAATAGGGGTGGCTTTGATACTACACTGGGAAATAACGATTTACGTATAATTACGATGTTCAATAACTCGACATAGGCCGCAGCGAATACAATGCACCCACGTACCTTGGACTGCTCCGGCGCTCGTTGAGCTTCCACCTTCGATTGTCCATAAGCTAGCTTCAGGGTTTTACGCCTAGAGGGTTGATCACACGCGAAATAGGGGATGATTCGATTTCCCTTAGGATTTCGACCGATTTAGACGATGCGCGCGCGCGTGGTTTTCACTCACACGACCTCTGCCTTCGCTCCAAAAAAGACAAGTACATGTGTGCAATGACAGCTAGTTAAGCTTCTTCCGGTGCTGCCATCTTGTAAGAAATTGAAACATCGATACGTTTAGAAATTAATCTTTAGCATTAGAAAAAAAACGTTATGGTAACGGAACAGACATTCTACAAAAACACATACCGAAATTTAAAAACAGAATCGTAATAACACTTTTTCTCTAACAAAATAATGTATTAAACATTTTTTTTACCAATACAATACAAATCCAAGAAGTCAATAACACCAAGGAATTTCCATCAATTATTTTTTTCTAATGGAATGCATAAGCGGGGCGCGCCATTTATATTGTATTACAAAAAGTTTTGATTCCAATTTTTACTTGTCTGTGGCAGCGCCCGCTTTAGCGCATGCGCGATGATGTGCTGGGTTTTGGCGCAATTTATGTGTTTTGTTTTGCTGGATTTCGTGTTTTTTTTTATTTTTGCTCTTTTATTTAGTAGATTGAATCAAAAGGTATGATAGTAGATGAAGTAGAGTATGAAACTGCACATAAATAGGTACTAAAACACTCGTGTGATACTATTAAAAACCTCGCCGTGCTTTAATACCCCTCATTATGCAACAGTTTCATAAACTACTATTTCACCTCATTTATGCTCGTAAAATAGTCTGATTATGAACTCGTGTATTTGTGACAATAAACAAAACTACCTCTATTGGGATAATATTAAATCATTGTTATCTGGCTGTCTAATGCATAACTGTCTCGAGCTACAAGCTACAATACCTATTCGTTCGTCGTTCTCAACAAATAAGTGTATTGAGATAATAATTAATTCTAAGTTATATTTTTCCTATACACATTGCATGCAATACGTTCTAACATCCCAACATTAAGCAAACATAACCTCATCTAAAGCACCTGCTTTGACTTTTATGACATCTAGAATTGGCGCGAAGGCTCGTACAGACTTGCGCGATATCGCGGGCGCGACAGGCACCGACAAAGAAATTGTGATACTAGCTAGTGTCGCGTCGCGCCCGCGATTTCGCACTAGTCTGTACAAGCGTTGAGGCGACTTTATGTCCTGAATTCTTGTGTAACAAAGCAAACACAGCTGAAAATATTAACACATGGAATCTTTTAAAATAACTAGTTTTTTACCATGCCTATGCAGCTAAAATGCCATATCAAAAGGTTCAGTAGGTAACTTCACGCTAAGTGCAGTATTGTGCAGTCACCGTGGCGTCCCCGCGGGCCGCAATATACCCGCAGATTTATACCAGGGATTGTGGCATTCCGCTTCAACTGCATCAAAGTCTGTGTAAATATGTTTATCGTTAGGAGTTTGACGGAACCTACGTATAACTACAATATTATGTGTTTTAATTTAAAAGGTATCCGTTCGCACACTATTTAAGACTGTTTGCTCACACCACACAACTCACTGAATTCTGTATACGCTGAGTGCTCAGCAAATTATTCCTCGTTTACTAACCTCAGGGGAAGGACAATGTGTTCCTGTGTGCATGTAACAAGGCTACTTTGTAAAGAGGTAGTTTTACGCTAACTGAATTTCCAGTAACAAGGTTAATCAGCATTGAATATTAACAAGGGAACTCAGCTTGAGTTCTTTACGTTCCTCATAATGAGAATACTGAATTAAAGTAAGACTTCTTAGACTAGCGAATGAAGTGCCTACCATTCTTATTAATACCTTGATGAACTCAACGGAGGAGTAAAGTTCTGTGTAAAACTTATTAGTTGGATAAATATTCATTATCTTAATTCTATCTGCTACTCGGACGCGGCTCGTGACTGTTGTAGAACGTACGTAGCTTTCAATAACTTCACCAGCATTTCCTGAAATGACTGCCGAGTTGTATTCGAAAGTGTGTATAGGGAATCTTTACTTGAACGAGAAATGAGGCTAAATGTCACGAGAAAAAAAAACTGGCCGCATAGAGCATGTTCGATTTTCAAAAGTTCAATTTGTCCTTCATTTATTTTTGGTGGTCACTACACTCATCGTATCGCTTAATTTTGTTTGTTAATGATAATTTATTATTGTTAATTAATTTATTTATTTATTTTTAATGCTTTGTTTCGTGCTAAGGTTCAGTGATAATATTTTAAAAGGGCGCCGAGAAAGTGATTTTATAAAAAGAAAAATAGGATTATGTAACAAAACTGGCGTTTAACGATCAGGTATGCTAAACATTCAATTATTTAAATTACGTTTTTGATCAATAATTCTATTGATTAAGGATTTGCATTGATATTTTAGAAATCTAAGACATGTTTTTCAAGCGGTTATTGCTTGTGTATTGGCGGTATGAGTGCACAAATTAATCTCGTGTGTCTGTACTGTTGTCACTTTTTTGGATAACAGTGCACTCGCCTGGCAGCTCGCCAAACTACGGGCATACACAACCAGCACGCTAGTTGAAGTGCTAACTTGATAGTTCGTGACAGAACTGCTAATGTACAGTCGCTAGCACATCAGGTTATACCAAACTGACAAATTTCTCCAAATGATTTTAAACCTTAAAATCGAATAAGTTCAAAATCGTATGAGAAAATTTGATAGTTTGTGGTAACTTGATGTGCTGGCGACTGCACTCAATCATTAACTAGCGTAGGAAGTTTACTAATTGAAGTTGTAGATATTTCCTGTAGATTTGTAGCGAAGTGTGTACATACCTAATTTTAAAGCGATTGGAAGCGAGCGAGAGCGCGCGAAGTGTAGTTCACGTTATCGAGACAATTTATTTCACAGACTACAAAATAATATAGATGTAGCCGTAGCATTAAAAACACTGTTGATCAAAAGCGAACTTCACCATCGCCGAGCTCAACGATAGTAGCAATAAATATATGAAAACTCGTGTCACCCGAAAGCAAACGTTCCAAAATATCAAACAACTCAGCCTATCGCAGTCCACCGCTGGACATAGACCTCTCCCAGGCTGTGCCACAACACCCTGTCCTCCGCCTTCCGCATCCAGTCTGACCCAGCCACCTTCTTAAGGTCGTCGGTCCACCTAGCTGGGGGGCGTCCCACACTACGCTTGCCGATACGCGGCCTCGACTCCAGGACTCGTTGTCGTTCCAAAATATAATGATCGCGAATTCAAAAATGTTGTAGAAATTGCTTGCCACTGAGAACTCGTAAATATTGCAGCACACTCGTTTATAAAACTCATTCACCGCAGTTCGCAATGAGTCACTTTTATTGCTTACAAATAAAAAGCAATGATATCAACACAACCTTTTGCAATTTAAATGTAAATCCAGCTCATGGGAAATACGAAAAAATTACAATTCAGTAGAATTTAAAATTGTCTATATTCCAAAGAAATTGTAAATTAGTTTGTTTACACCTAACCGTGTCGTCTGGTCACATTACTTGGCTTATTTATTCCTAACCCCACAATATTCTCCGCATCGCTGGGAGTTTTACTGTTTGATGTTCGTGTTTCGAGGGTTACTCTGGAGCGGACTGCGCAGCGTCCTCTGTGTCCGAGGACCTCCAACATATTATGTAAGAACGGCATCACCTGTGGTGGAGTGAATTAATGACCCTCTGTTTGCAAACATTTTGAGCAATAGGTTTCTATGACTGTCATTTAGTTGCTGCTATTCGCTTATCCGTGTTTATGTTTAAAATTTGACTATAACAAATTATTTTTTCAATTATGCAATGTAAACAATTACATAACAACAAACAAAACAGGGAAATGTGTAGGAACTACATTTTCTTTTCTTTCAAACAATTCTGTTTTTTATTTCTCGAGACGTAGTAACATCTGTATGAAAGGGTCACATACGCGTTTGAAACACTTTTTGCGTCGTGTATCCCTCAATTACGATGGTTGTTGTTCTAGAATAAAAAAGGGGTTTACAATGTTTTGGTTAATGTTATTTTGTAGAGTTTCGGGCACATTTTTTCAATGTAGACAGAAGTTTTGTTACTAAGTATTTTTTTGCTAAAGGAGTGTATATCAAACGTAGACACTACAAATAAGGTTAAGGGTAATCATATTATAATGCATAACGTATAAGCCTTTTTGTATCGAAATCCAGATTTGCCCGGCCGATGTCAGCTGTATCTGAGCGCCGGTACGGGTGACTTATGCGAGGCGTAGCTAGCATCCGGTGACAATTTAATTGTATACTTTAGTTTCTAGCTTATTTTCGTTATCCAAAAACAATACTGCATTCCACAAAGTAGGTTCTTCCTTGTGCCATTACCTTGAACATACAGGCCTTTTTAATTTGTATACTTGTTTTCGCAAATAAGCAAAATTAACAATGCTCCTGCAAACCATACGACAATTTTTGTCATCTGACCTCAAATATATCGCGTTGCAACACTTCAAAAAAATCAGGCGTTTTAAGGTAATGAATTAGGAATACATAGGAATGAAAAGCTTTTCTGACAGTACATTACACGATTAGAGAATGTTTCGAGTCTACCGCTAACCTGCCTTATTTCATAATTTAGATTTTTTATGCCTTAGAATAAATATAATAAAACTTTGTCCTTGACTTACATAAACTATCTGTTACATATTTACTGAAGTCAAAAAGATACTAAAACTAAGGACTAAGTATCCAATAAAAGCGTCTCCGAATAAAGACTGATCTTTTATTCAAAGTTTAACTAGAGTTAAAACTTGTAATTGCGTCTGCCATGTTAATGTTTTTGTTTGAACTTTGTTCTAGAATGCGATATAGAAGAATGCGCAGGAGTTTGTAAGGATAAAACAGCTCGTGACTGTAACCCGAAGGATACAGACTTCATCGATATAGCCAGTAAGCGGTGGTGAATACAATTAGAACCTGGTATGTCCCATACAACAGAACGAGAGGGATGCTCATCACACGCGCCGAATGAGAGGCGTTTCCGCCGCAGCGAAAGCCAATCGCCGCATACATCCACTGTGATTGGAGAAATCAGTCTCGCAATGGATTGGAGTTCTACCGCACACGCACCGCGCCGCGCCGTAAAGAATCCGCTACTATATCAAAAAATAATCCGCTACTATATCAAAAATTCTAAAACTCTCTATTTATAAGTGTTGGCCGACACAAGTGTGACATTTAAAAACTAAGTGATAGTGCATCACAGTGAGAAGAAGAAAGTCAGTGAACACGTGGGACATCTGCGAAGGCTGTCCTTGAGTCAACGTGTTTCGTCCAGAAGGTTCTCAAGTAAGTCCATCCACCCATATTTTCTCACTCATAACCTCATGTACCTCATATTCCCTTTTGCTCAATTCTGTGTGTCTTCCAATTTTTCCAACCCCACAAAAAATAATAAATAAAATTCATCCCCGCGTATTGGTCCTTCGAAACCGCATCAACTTATTCACCAATAATATTAGAAGATGAAATAGAAGTTCTTAACATAAGGTAAGTTTCTGTCCACTGTGTATCTCGAAGTTTTTTCTGAATTTTCCAATATCCTAGGCCTGTACATGTACAAGTAGGTATATTTTTTAGAGGATCAATAATTATTACGTGATACACGTGACGGCGACCCTTGATATGGAATACAAAACCAAAACTGCAGTGAGCAGACGTGATGTCGTTCTTAATTATTAAGTATAGAACCCCGTATAATGGTTTGTGAAGTCAGCCTATATTTGGTCGATGTTAAGAAAGGGCTCATTCCGCCTCCTTTACTCCTCACTTTCTCATAGATGAGTACTACTTACATAATAATATTACTTGGAATTTTATTAATAAAAAGACGGGAATGTGGTAACATGCCAAGGCATGCCGGAGTTCAGAACCTACTTACAAGGTATTAACATTCTTGAAATAGCGCGGTAAGCTTAATTGAAAAAGTTTGTGGAGATGCCTTCAGATTCGTCTCCTAAGAAACTATAATGCCCGTGTATGTATGCCGTGGAAGCAGACAGCCTGGCACTGACAGTCTGGCGATTAGGTGGTCACATTAATTAAAACCACATACCCTACATGACGTTAATTGAACATACACAATATAAAGTACAAAATAAGATTAGGGCACAGCAAGTTTTTTTTCCTACCGTTTTAGGAACACATAATATACTTACTGATTACTTATTTATCATAAAAAAACTAAAACCGTAGCCGTTTATATTTAATAATAATGTATTAAGAGCGGAAACTTTCTGGAATAAATTGTTTAGTGATGACGAAAACCCCATCAAAATCCGTTGCGTATTAGTCCCACAGGCAGAGATGCAAACCGATTTGAATTTATAATATGTATAGATATAGATATTCCGTTTGGTGCGGGACGTAAAGAATAGCACCATCCCATTATTTCCCGTGGGTGTCGTAAAAGGCGACTAAGAGACTTACTAGAGAATGGGCAGCAGCGTTCTCTATTAAAAAGTTTTTTAAAAACCATACTGCGATTGCCAACCCGTCTGCCAAGCGTGGCGATTATGACAAATCCCCCCCTTTTTAGGGGAGGCATGTGTCCAGCAGTGGACGTCTTTCGGCTGAAATGATGATGATAGATATAGATAAACGCGCACACAACATTATTTTTATTAAACGCGAAACCTGAATATAGATTGTTCAGAATAAGGAACTGAATCGATTTCAATCATTTTTACACCATGTTATATTTTGTCCCAAAAATATTTACGTGTGATGGAAAATGTTATCACCACTTAATTACTTACAATACAATCGCGGTACGGTTAGGTACCTACTGCCAAATTATTATCAATGAGCGCAAGACGACCCTGAAGGCGCGGGGGCGCCGTTAGCATGTTTTTGTACGGACAACCCGGTACATAACAACCTTATAACTTAGTGATTTTTCATGATACAGTTTTGACATTTTGTACATAGATTCTTTACATAAAAATACCAGACACGTGTTTCGGGTTTCACATACACGAAAACTAATATTGTTTACTATATATTTTGATCAAGGATGCACTTAAAAGTTTATAAAAATACATTTTCGGTTTCATGCATTTTGAATGTTTATTCTCTTTTATTCCTAACTAATATTATAAATGCGAAAGTGAGTTTGTTTGTATGTTACGCTTTCACGCTACAACAGCTGAACGGATTTGGATGAAATTTGGCACAAGGGTAGACCATGACCTAGGTTAGAACAAAAATACATTTTATCCCGATTTTTAACGGGATCGAGACTTATGCGGGTGAAACTGCGGGGCGCAACTAGTGTAAAATAAAAATGAATTAGGACAGATCTCAACTTTTAAATAGAAAAAAAGTTAATTCAATTCCTCCTTGTAATTGTAAGTTTTCATATGGCGGTGAGTTGAGACATAACTAGACAGTGGAATAACTTTATTTAAAAACAGACCGCTCTTTCAAGAGAAATGCTTGTTCGAAAGCAAATTATAAAATTAAACGGCAGCTGGTATCCAAACGCATTTATAAAGCGCTTAAAATAAATGCTGCGATCCTCATCAAAAGAGCGATGCTTTTTATTCCGGCTATCGCACCTCGTCATTACGGAAACTATGATTTTTTATGCAGATACTCGTATTTGATTTTCAACTGCAATAAAGTAGTATTAAAGTCGAATATACTTAAAATGGATCTCTCAAAAATAAAAGTAGTTTCAACCCCACCTCGATTCGTTTCATAAAAGTTTTATAGCAGTACCTTTTGAGGCCAGTCTCTGGTGTAAACGTAATTTGAATGCCTTTTTACTGGGTCAACTAATGTCTATTGATGGTGAGGACAGGACACTGTCACGAGGCACATTTTCTGAGAGACTAGTTAGTGTATGTACGCCGTCCAAAAGTATGACCTCAAAATCCGATTGAAACAGAATCTCAGCTCTATAAAATATTCAATGGAGAGACCAGGGGTGTAAAATGTACGCTTTGGCAGAATCGTAATTATGATCTGCGTACAATTCATACATCCCGAAATTAATCTGTTTGACAGCTGCTATTTGACATTAGACTTCAATAGAGAAAATCATAATTTGTGGACCATTTTTCGAAACTCCATACAACACTGTCAAACAGATGAATCGCGGGATATGAATAGTACGCAGATCATTGATTCTGCCAAAGCATCCATTTTAGGCCCCCAGATTACGATATTTATTCTTTCAAATGAATGAGAAAATACAGCGTGTTACGGAAAGGGTATATACATATCAAAGGCACGGATTCTTTTGGTGATAACAAACTACATGGCAACATTTTTTTAATAATACCTACATAATTATAAAGTTAAGAAACATTTAACTAATAAAAATCAAATGTTACAATTGAATTCTACACATCACTAGACCAAGTCAGCTGATCGGTACACGTTTTAATCCATTTGTTTGATCCCGCCGCCTATCGTGCTGCCCGCGCCGCCGCGCCGCCGCATGTCGGTGCGGCGCCGTGTCACAGAGCTGTGGCAGGTATGCGTTTGTACTAGGCGCACAGACACAGATAATGGATAATGACCCTCGTAGTACGGTGACACGTTTGTTATGATTTAAATTTAATAAACTATAGAAATAAACAAAAATATCAAACATTTTCAAAGTTATTTTTTTTGAGCTGAAATTTTGTAGAGATTCTGAACCAGATGCACTATTCACCCTGTTTGTATGGATATATCCTTTCCGTAACACGCTGTATATGTCATACTTATTGTCAATAGGTAAAGATCAGTGATGGCCCAGTGGTAACAGCCGCGACTTACGAGTTGTAGGTCGTAGATTCGAACCCAGACTGCAGCTGGTGCTTTACTTTGTGTAAATTATTTCATCACCACTGCTCTCTAAACGGTGGAATTCTCTGAACAGAATCGAAAATTCGAAGACATGACTTTGTGACATCTACCAACCCGCACTGTGCACACGTGGTGAATTACGGCCCACTCCTTCTCTCAGAGAGGGGGCCTGTGTCCCAGCAATGAAAACAAAAAAAGAATGCTAAATAAGTAAAACGGAGAAATGACGAGTTAGTTGGTATAAAATACCGCGTTACATTGTACGAGTCCTTAAAATCTTAAAAGTTTCAAAGTCGTTTTATATTCTAAAAGGCGTTTCTGTTCACTGTGAGCGAACCGTGGTCACTTTAAATAATAATTGAGTGCGATTCGGTTTTATGTGATTTATAATACACAAGTGGAAGTGATAGATGGATGGGACAAACAAAATCCTAGATAAATAATAGGAACTGATAATAAGTTTGTATCTACATTTTGTATTCAGATTTTGCTACCAAACCTGAACGAAATTCTGAATGTCAAATTATTTGAAATTTGTCGGTTGAAGGCAAATAAATCCTCAATTTAACGCTTGCACTCGGGACGAAGGTATGCAAATTCAATTTTGCTTACACTTGGAAACATAAATCAAAGTGAAGTGCTATGATCTTCTTTTAGAGTCTTTCTTCTTTCTTTCTTTCTTAGAGTCCGACCGAATTTCGTTTTCAGTTTTTGGCAATTTTCGGCCGTAATATTAATGCATTTCCAGCAATTTTCGATTTCGGCAAAATATAAATGAAGTGTTGACTACAGAAATAAATACTGTCAATTCATATAAGGGTCATAAACAAAACACACAAAAAAAATGTGACTTTAAAAAAAAATGTTATTAAATACTTCATACATTTATATTTTTGTTTAATAAATTAACTGTTGATTTATTTTAATGATTTAAGATACAATATCCTGATAATATTTAATTGACTTTAAAATATTAAAACTAAAGTGAGACTCTGGTCCCCTTCCGTGGACCGTGCCCAACCTAGGTTCATAAGTTTGCGTTAACTAAAAAAATACTTGAAAATAAAAGTGTGAATATATTTTCAAATGTATTTATTACCAACATCTTAAAGTTCTTATTTTACGTTATTATAAAAAATTAATACAAAGGACAACGGCATTAATAAGACTTAAACATGTTGTTACCGATTTGACGACCCCTTCCGTGGTCCAACTAAATTGTATATTCAATATTTGTGAAATGGAACGCAGCCGTAGTTTGTTTATTTTGGTTGGCAATACTGTCGAGCTGTCAGTTTGAGTAAAAAATTTAAGTGGTGAAAGTTAACGCTCTGTGAAAATTTATTTGCAAAATTCTATAAACAAGTGTTATTTTACTTTTGTGTAAAAGATCGTTGCAACTTTTCTGTTCCATTCATATTTAGGTAAGTACTGGCATGAAAAATACATTGTTGGTTGAACTTGGTGTAATATGGGAGGCTATTTGCAAAAACCAGGTGCGCCATATTGTAACCTCAAAATTTTGTGGTTTGAAAGACAATTTTAGTTTGTTAATCCCTTCTGTGGACAAACTTTTCGGTGGACACAATGTCCACGGAAAAGACCATGTCCACCGTGCAGCTTTACACAGAACTTAAGGAGCTCAACGATGCGACGAACAATACCAAAGAAAGGACATTTGGGTAGGCCGCTTATAAGACTCAAACTGCCAGACCATGATTAACACTAACTGATAATAAAAGAAAAGGAAAAAAAAAAAAAACCCCACATAGTCTTCACATTCACAATAATTAAAATAATATAATATTTTACAAGTAAATATTCATGTCATTGTGTATAAAATAATAATTAAATGTCACTGTATAGAAAATAATAAAATTAAGCAAAAAAACATCAAACAATAAAAATACCTGAATATGTAGAATTTCAACCCTTAAGGGATGAAAAAGGGGATAAAATTTTATTTTTAATGAAAGTTCTATTTAAGTTAAAATCACTAATATTTCGGCTTATGGTTGGAAACTATAGGCAGGCCATCCGCTAAAAAAGGATTTTTCAAAATTCGACCTTTAAGGGGTGAAAAAGGGGAATAAATGTTATTCCTTGAGTTAATAAATCTGAAACTTGGCACGAATACTAACCTAAGTAAATTATAAAGTGTGACATTTTTGTTTTTTTTTTTAACTACTCCTTAATGGGGGATTTGCGAATGACAAAGTTTGTATGGAAGAATTTTAACGCGCGGTCCGATTAACTCGAAACTCAGTATTTATACTGTAAACCAAAATAAATAATAGAATTTATCAGTTTTTCGAAAATTGACCACTTTTTTTCAGATTCCAATGACTCAGATTCGGATATTATATTTCCGCGGCGACATGTAAGACAGACGATTAATTATGAAACAGACACAGAAGACGAAGAAGAATTGGTTCTCCCTCCGCAAAAACCTAAGAAACCGTTCATTAATCCTTACACAGACAGTGAAGATGAAGAATCTATATTTTAAAGTGCTGTAGTATTTATTTTGCTACTAGCTTTTATATTAATTTTTATATAAATATAGTCCATAAAAAGTTTCTGAATTGCTTTTACAAGGTTCTGCACTACCTTGTAAAAACAATTATTTATAAATGTTTTTTTTTACGGGATATATTATAAAAGTAATTCCTCACGTACCTACTTTTATAATGTTCTGCCTGGACAATCTTGTAGGGATAACATAAATGTCAATTTTATGTCCATATTAAATGATTAGACTTTTGAGTCTCTAATAAAACTTCCACAAGTCAATATAATAATTATGGTATCGGAAAAGACGTCACTTCTGTGGACGTAAAAGTATAATTTTTTTTTGATTGATTATTTTGGATTGTTGTTTTATTTTTAATATGAAGAAGTAAAGTAAAGTTTAGTAGTTTAGTAGTAAAGTTTACGAAGTGATAGAGTTTATTTTGTTGATTAAAAGCTTGATTTTAGACTTTCCTGTGGATTATGTAGTCTTTTCGGTGGACACATAAGAACTAAAATGTCGCATATTTTCATGAAAATAAGGTGTTGATCTCTGATTTTGTGGACGGGATAATTATTTTGATATTTCCGATAATAAATGCTGATTTTTTATAAAAAAGTTGACATTTTTATTTTTTTAAATTTTATATCCCTGTTTTGTTTATGACCCATAATCAGACAACCATTGTGAAAAAAAATGCTTATTCTCGCATTTAACATCAGATCGTTATCTAGATGTATTTGTAAAAAGTATAAAGTTTCATATGATTTAAGTTTATACCATTAAAGATACGTTACGTTTCCGAATCGAAGATTGACACTGCATTTCTTTTACCAAAAAAAACCTATCGACAACCAAAAATGTATTATTTTTCGTTTTCGTTTTTATTTTCGGCCAAAAATGCAAATCTGGCCGAATTTCGAAGGGAATGACTTTTGGCAAGCCATCGCGTATCCTCAGGTAAGCCTCTGAGGGAGAAGCATTTATTAGGCTACTATTAAAATACTCGCGTTATATTTTCTCTGTCTATCTGTCAGGTATGTTTATACAGTGATGAAGGTAGCACTAACGTAAATTCTACTAGGATAAACCCATTTGAACCCAAAAATTGTTTTGTATTTATGACTTGTTCAATTTCTGACATTACTTTTTGTGTTATTTGTGTGCCAAATAAATCTCTTAAATCAGATACTTTCTTTATATAGGTAGTTTAAGTACCCGGTATATAAAACCGTTCGGTAAACTGCACTATTTAAGTGACTAACTTTGGGGAAATACCGACTTCATGTCGCAGTTGGAGAGTTGAGACTTAGTGCTCAATTAGAACGCGCTGGAGACGCTCCCAACTAAATCCCTTAACTGTTCACAAAGCCAGCTGCTTTTAACACCAACATTCAATCTTCAAAATATTCTCCTTACGGGTATATTGGTATGCGTCAAAATCAATATCCAAATATTTTATTTCACATAAACCTACATCTGCACTTATGAAACATCAGAAGCTAGGTGCACGGTTCCAATTGGTCGTTTCGAATGGAGAAGAACCAGCAAGAAACTCCACGGTTACTCTTTTAAAAATAACACTGAATAAAATGCGAGCATTTTCTCTTAGTTGGCATTAAAATGTTTGGAATCATTATTTATTTATTAACTATAAACAAGACAGCATATTATTTGCCAGAACAAATTCATTTTATTTATATCGACAATGTGACATGTACAGAATAATCATCGATCTTTGTTACATCATACATGCTTTGTTTGATTTTACTTCTTCATTTGTTTAAATCAAATAATAATTTTAGTTGATGCAACAATGATATAATGCTAACAAGCAACTTGCATTATATCATTTTTGAACTGACCAACGTTTGAGTTAAATTAAATAAATACCCGTAATTAAACTAATTAATTACTTAGTAGACGGAACTATGATAATTTAACAAAGTTCTCCTAGCTTTAAGTCAAGATCTTGTTAGGCTCGTATGGAGTCAAGATGCGTGATCACAATAAACAAGATTTTTGTTAAAGCAAACACTTTTTTTTTCAGTGAATGGGCTTTTATAAAGTTTTCAAATTACAGTGTTAATAGGTATGGGAGGACAGTGTAGGCCCATCAACAAGTACCAGGTACTTAAAATGGTCTACAAATCTACAGTCTATTAAGCCTGAGCCTGCGTACCACACGTCTACCTACTTAAACTGTTTGAACCCAGAAAAATTGTTTAATCTGCACAAATGAAACGCACATCATAAAATACACACACAAAGTACCTAGTCAAAAGCCCAGTTTTCTACTAATATTAAAGACGAAATATTAAAAAGTTAACAGTTTTACAATTTTTTCTTTATTGTCGAACTTGTCCATTTGTATTTTAGCAGCAGAAATTAAATTCTTCCTCTTTTCACTATGTCAGCAATTGAGAAATCTGATGTGAAAAGATTTAACGCAGTTTGTACCTTCCCAATTCTTTTCCTTAGTGTTGAAATCACAATTGTTATCTTATATGAAGCACACGCAATATATTATTCAGATAATTATTCGTAGAAAAGACAGTAGCGTTCTACATTTTCCGTAAATAGTTTCGTTCGCGTGTAAAGACTAAATTAAATTCGGCCTTTGATCTTTTGTATTGCTCGTTCATCAACTCAGCCTATCGCAGTCCACTGCTGGACATAGGCCTCTCCCAGGCTGCGCCACAACACCCTGTCCTCCGCCTTCCGCATCCAGTCTGACCCAGCCATCTTCTTAAGGTCATCGGTCCATCTAGGTGGGGGGCGTCCCACACTACGCTTGCCGATACGCGGTCTCCACTCCAGGACTCGTCTGCTCCATCGGCCATCGGTCCTTCGACAAACATAGCCAGCCCACTGCCACTTCAGTTTGCTTACTCTGCAAGCTATGTCGGTAACTCCGGTTCTTTTCCGGATAATTTCATTCCTGATTTTATCCTTCAAAGAGACTCCAAGCATAGCCCGCTCCATAGCGCGCTGGGCGACCTTGAATTTGTGGACCAGCCCGACTGTCAGTGTCCACGTTTCAGCACCGTATGTCATGACGGGCAGGACGCACTGGTTAAAGACCTTAGTCTTCAAACATTGCGGGATAGGCGACGAGAAGACTTGACGCAGTTTTCCAAATGCCGCCCAACCCAAATGGATCCTTCTGTCAGCTTCTTTCTCAAAGTTGTGTCTACCGAGCTGGATGACTTGTCCTAGGTAGACATACTCCTTCACAACTTCGAGAAGCGACCCTTCGATGTGGATTGGACTCGGCAAGACGTGCGTATTGTACATGATTTTTGTCTTGTCCAAATTCATGCCGAGGCCAACCCGCCGAGAGGCTCCATTTAGGCTGTGCAGCATCCGGTCTAACTCGCTAGATGTGCTCGTTGGTATTGCTCGTTAGATGTGATTAATAGTAAGTTGCTTGTGTGAGTAATAAAATTTTATCAAAGTTTGTTGAGTCATTAACATTTTTTATCCTATAAAACTATGTTCGCATGATGTAGTATCATTATCTTTGTTTAAAAATTGTCTGGTGCAAATGGCTAGGAGCTTGATTACCGCGGTTCATTGTAAAAAAAGTCTTGTGTGGGGCAATTAATGCTGAAATTGAAAGACGTTTGTGATCACAATGATGATGTTCTAATGGTTTTTTAAATAGCAAACATAAATTAGTCGAAAATTAAATAGATACTTAGTAGGTACAGAGCTTTTCTGGGCATTCTATGTAAGACAAAAATTATTAAATTACATATCATAAATTATATAATTATGATGTCAATCTTGAGCTTTGTTGAAAATTAGCACATATTCAATAATATTTTCAATACCTAAGTGCTCACAACCGGGTTGCGAGTATGGCCAGATGTATGAACGTTAACGAAGAAAAAGGATTATGTAAGGTTCGTAGCACGTAGCGTTCTGTAGTTTCTGCCTACCGTCGTGGGAAGAAAGCGTGAGTGTATGTATATGTATGTTTAATAATAATAATACATTTATTTCGCTAAGTTTACATTTAAGTGGATAGAATTCCTAAACCTCACACTAGGATTTCCTGTGTTGTGAGATGATGTGAGTATGTTTCAAGAAGAAGTTAGGTACTTAACTACTCAATTATCGTTTTATTTATTTCTAACCACAACGGGAAAGCTCTTGGTCTTCGTCTCACCTGATGGTAAGTGATGATCAGGCCGAAGGTGGAAGCGAGCTTCATCCGGAACCCTCAACCACATAGGAACAGGCTATCTTATCTCTAACTGCCGAAACACAACAATGCTGTTAAGGTCGTTGTTATGGTAACAGCTAGCAAGGCGGACTTAAAACCAACCAAACTGAGCAAAAAATTTTGCCCCCACTGGTAATTGAACCCGGGACCTCTGGATCTGAGACAGGTGGTCTTACCATTAGACCACAGAGATGGTGGTGCAACTATGAAGCGATTACCTGTTTCTGTTCAGAGAATGATCGATTATTTTATCATTGTACTAGGTACCATAATAAACCGTCATTCAGCTCCTACTTTTGACCCATATCAGCACGGCACCTACCAGGTAGGTAAACACATTATTTTAAACCTGAAGAAGTGACACTAAGGTGTCCCACTAGTGATTGGTGTGATTGTTGTGTGTATGTGAGGCGTGTCTGAAGTGTTTGCATATTATAAGTAAGGAGAGTTGGTAATAATGTAGGATATTGGCTCAAGTACGGGTCTCTGAGGATATACGTGAACGGTTTGCGTGATAACACTCGCTTGCGAGCGAACGAGGTTGGTGATTTAATATGTGTATACAAATGTGACCGCTTAGCTAGTATTTAAGCTCGGTACTCTATGGAAATAAAGCAGAGCATTGTTTAGTAATTGCTTTTATTTCATAGCACAGAACGACCTTTGGTGGTATGAGGAACAGGGTGTAAAGTTCACTCATCCACTATAGAAAAGGGAGGATCCTCCGACCAGACGGGTGTAGTGTCTGGTGGGCAACTGCCCGATGGTTGATGTCAGGACGTTGTATATAAGCTAGTTGCGTGGTAAACTCTGCTTGCGCGATGCAGGATTCGCGTGACGTCAGTGTGACGCGTAGTTCGTATGTGGCGATGTTGATGCCGCTACATCACTCCCCTCCGGGGACCGGAGGTCGATAGTGGGCTGAGTCGTGTATCTTGCGATGCTTGCCAGTGCCAGTCGAGGGGTTCCAGTGTGTTGGAACCGGGTGCCGCATAGTTCTCGGTAAGTCGGAACAGTCTGCGGTGATTCCCCAGTGAGTCAGGTTGGCGCTGCGTTATGCTCCAGTGCGTCGGATGTAGTACAGCGCCAGGTTGTGGCTGACTGCTGGCGTCGACCAGGAGAGGAATCATGTTCTCTGCTTGTGGACCGGCCGAAAGTGCAGTGTGCTGTGCCAAGGTTGCTGATGAGGCTGTGGGTGATGACCAGGAATGCGCGTCCGCTGCATGCTGGTGGTCAGGATACCCGTTGAAGCCGTGGTTGCTGGCTGGCTGTGTGACTCGCCGCTCGAAAGCTTGAGGAAGTGATGATGATGATGATGATGACGTCACGCTGAAGTCTGCGCTGACGTTCATACTCGGGGTCACCAGTTTGGTGGTATGAGGAACAGGGTGTAAAGTTCATTCATCCACCATAGAAAAGGGAGGATCCTTCGACCAGACGGGTGACGGGTAACTGCCTGATGGTTGATGTCGGGACGTTGTATATATGCTAGTTGCGTGGTAAACTCTGCTTGCGCGATGCAGGATTCGCGTGACGTCAGTGTGACGCGTAGTTCGTATGTGGCGATGTTGATGCCGCTACAGACCCATTCTTCTATAAAACAGATTACATTAATATTATCTGTAGTGGTAACATTTATTTGTCATTGCGTAATTACGCGGGACTATCTCTGCTTGCCATTTCTCCACATACGTAATTGAATGATTTCAACATTTCGCCGCTGGGGTGTACTTAACCAATTTTGTCTGTCTGGCTTTGCTAGTCTGGAAAAGTTAGTAAGTACTTCTTGAAGTTACTTGTAACTCACTTGTATAATACATCTTCTTTTTTTTTTCTACGGACACAATTTGTTTTAATCTTTACTGATGGAAAAACTTTGTGAACATACATCGGAAATTATAAAACTTTTTTTGTTCAGATAGATGAAATCACGTTAGTACTTTACCAAGTGAGAATTTTATCAGACAACTTTCAGATAGGTACATAAATTTATTTTCCAGAAAATGGCCAACAAATATACTGTCTACAAAACTTACAATCTCTTCAATTTCAATTTCTCGCTTCAGCCCTGGTCTATAAGGCCAGTAAAACATTTTCCTCTACCCATGTTTAGTAATAGAACCTACGTGGTTACCTGAAGTTTGACCCCCGATATACATATAAGACGATAGGACGCTTCCATTTTCTCGAGTCACTAGGAGCTAATTTTCTTTGGATATTTTCTCGCGACAACATAAAGGCAGGACAACTTGACCTTATGTAATGATTGACCCTATCTGAAACTTTCTTAGGAAAATTATCGAAACATATTTTGTCCTAATCCCGCGTCGTAAAAACAAATTATTTTAAGCTTTCTAACAGATGCTTACTAGGATAACCCTAAAATATAAACGAATTAACACCTTAACAGTATAATTTCGGAAATATTAACTTTTAGGAACATAGTCTAATTTAAAACAAAGGGTATTCGCTGTTATCTTTAATGTTATAATACTGAGAATAGTTTTCAGCTCTGTAAAGTCAATTCTGTTTAATTATGCAGGAACTAAATAGAGGTAAATGACCATTGAAGTTGCAGCGTTAAAGAAAATTGCTTTTGTTAGCTCTGGAACAATTTGAGTTCGTTACTAATAAGCAGTTAAGTGAACGTGGCTATGTATTAAATAGGTACCTACACAATTATTAAAATTATATCGTAAACGTTAAGTATTTCCAGGTGTAGGTGACGACTTGATAGTACTCGTTTAATATTTAAGACCAAGTGGGGTCCACAGGTTGGCCCGGAGAAGTGATGTCTCAAGGTAAAAGGACAATGCCAGCAACTCTATAGAACTTTGACCCATCAAATAAAAGTTGGTTTACAACCATGTCGAATGAAGCAGTCTATTGCTGCTTTATTAGTGATAACTAAAAATATGTTTAAATGTCTTTAGACCTTGCGGTTTCTGTTTAAATCTAAGAACAATTATTACATTTAGGTTAGATACCTTAAGATTAGGTTAAGTGCAGTTATAATAAGTTATTAAAGGATCAATGTCTTCAGAATGAATGAACAGAATGTCCACATCCAAGACAAACGTGTGTGTGACCTAGATCTCTTTCAGCATTCACATTTCGATTTCTACAATGCCGGTATAGCCGCAAGAAGCACTCTTGGTAGATTACGGCTACTGGTGGAAGCTGTAAGGTAAGAAAATAATTATGGTTCAGATAAACAAGTTCATTATTAAGTACACCTTCCACACATAACCCCTAAAACATAAACTTGACTATTTTGCCTTTAGGTACTTACCAGTTATTCAAGATACTTTTAGTTAAGTATACTATACATTCATAATTTGTTGCATTTGTAGGTTACAAGCCAAGCAAAACCGCAGTTAGTACGAGTACAATAGTTATTATTTTGGATTTTTCGTTACGGTCAAATACGATCAATAAATAACCTAGTATCTACATACCTGTTGCAACAATTTCCATGTTGCGAGAAGAGTTTGCAGTGCAGATAAGAGTTTACAAAATCTCTAAGCATCTTGTCGACGCACAAGTGACAATTTATGCACCTCAGCATCGTTAACCAAGGCGGAAGTAATGATCAGAATCCGAGACAAGTAGCACAAGTCGGCGAGTAGGCAAAATCGAGTCCGTGTATAAAAGCAAAAATTGTTGTGAAAATAACAGTATTATGATCACGGAGAGATTATGGAGCGTCAAAAACAAACTGTCTTCAAAAGAACAGAGCGAATGAAAATGAATTACTTTTAGGGGTGAGGCGTATTTATCGTAACAGATAGAAATGTTATTTTAAGTAATAGATCATTTCAAAGACATACTGTCACCACGGCACGTAGTCATGAAAACAGCTTCCATACGGACTGTTACCTTTTACCATAAACACTCACAAATGAAGGAATATAGTAAGGTTATTAAAGTTTTTTTTATAAATTAACGTAATTCTATAATGTCAACTTTAAACAAAAAGAAACAAAGAAGATATTCAATAGAGATTTAAATACATATTTATCGTCCGTACAAAAATAACAGGCTGTTATTTAACAGTAATTTGGATCTGTTATTTTAGTGTAACGGTAACAGTGATAACAGATATCGTGTACAACCCATCTCCAATTACTTTTTGACATCGTCAATGACGTTTCGTTACACCAAACGCTCAAATGCGAAAGAATGATTAGAACACAGTATCATTCATAATTATTATATAAATATATATTAAAAAAACATTATTTTCAATTACTGGGTGTATTTAGACCAATTATATATTTAAATCCGTACATAGTAATTAAAAGATGTCATTTTAAATTAAAAATCTCGTTTTGTTCCACGTGTATGCGTACAAAGTAACGCAGATGGTCGCGATTAAAAACAGGAAATAGGACTTTGGTTTTTAAACTCCTTTTTACACTATTTTTTTATCCGCAGGTTTATCAGAATAATAGTTAAGTAACAAACGATTATATTTTCATGCGGTAATTTTGATAAATTTACATTTATTGTAAATTAATGAAAGAGTGGGGCAGGATCTGGCATTGTCATTTAGATCCCTTTTATTGCAGGGCATCCGAATCACCCCAATGTATGGTCCGTGTTTATTAGTAGTTTAAGAGATAGATTTTTTTTAAATTATTGTTGTTAGTTTCACCTGACAATGACTTTGATTTTTTTTTCTCTTTCTATTGAACGTTTGTAAATGTTTTTTTTTATTATAATAAATTAATCACTATAATGTCAAGTACCACCTTAAAAAATGTGGTTAACCTGGGCCTTATGGAACATGATTGAAATTGATGAACAGTTCAAAATTACTGCTCAAGCTTAATAGCCACAAAAGTTCCGACTCATCATAAATAAAAATAAAATATGGTGGCAATAGATTGTGTTTCTAAAAACTGCTATGGGTCTTCAATAAAAAAAAGCATTTAAAAACTAGACCTCTATCGGGATTTATTTTCTGTAACTTGCCTTTAAAATAAAAATGAAAAAAAAATTTTTGTTAAATTTTGATAAATTTTTTCAAGACAGTACTTGATAATATTATGGTGATGAATTGTAAAAAAAAAAAACATAAACATCCACCAACGTCCAATATAAAGAGAGAAAAAATCAAAACTGATGTCAGGTGAAAATTGGTTTATTCCAAAAATCCCCACCCACAAATCCCCACTGGTGGGGATTGTTACTTTTTTTTCCAAAAATCCCCACTGGTTAAATAAACTCAGCCTAGTGGGGATTTTTGGAAAAATAAGTAACTATCCCTACCAGGTGTTGTTGTTTCTAAATAATTAAAACAAAAAATGCGTTAATCAATACCTACGATAAGTAACTAATTATGCCAATATTATAATAACCAACTTCCATTATAAATTGTTTGCATTGAAACGAAACTCAATTGACTAGATTCAAACAAAAATTATTTAAACATTATAGGATCACGTAAATCGTGGTTGAGAATTTATCTCATTCTTTCTAAAAAAAATGGCACTGTAATGCTGCCACGCATTAACTCTAGTTGAGCATCTAAGATGAACTGGTCTTTTTCTTTGCTTCTTTGTGATCGCGGTTTCCGACGGTGACTTTCGTTAGCACTTCTTTCATAAAACAAAGCGTCTTCATGCAAAAAATGTAGGAGTTTCAGTAAACTTGGTCTTTTTTTCGATATAGCTACATTACGTTTATTATGCCACCCTTCCAAAATGTTTGTCGTTCTGTGCCTCTCTCCGTAAACACATAATACTTTTATGAAATCTTCTTTTATCCATTGGCTTAACATATACTGGCGAAAACTGTCACTGTTTTGATTGTCTGGGCTTTGGCTGGCAACATAGAACCAGCCTTCAATTCGACAGCATATAATTCGGCAGCAGCATCGTACAATGATTCAGGTTTTCAGTTGAGTGAGTCACAATTTCCTCTTTTTTTGTTTATCCACCGAAATAAAACGGCACCAGTTAAAAAAAATTGAAGTCAGGAACCTCGCAGAAGTTACAGTTCCTCTAAAATTTAAATCATTGCTCATAGCAGATTTTAATGATTATAAAACTCGCATATTATTATTAGCTACCAAAAACGCTCGTAGTCGCATGAAAACGATAAACGTTTTTTTTGGAAATAGGACATTCAAAAGGAATTGAATTAAAATCGACATTCAAATCCATTTTATCAACTTTATACAGTACATGGTAATCTCGGTAGCAGTTTACTGAAACTCCTACATTTTTTGCATGAAGACGCTTTGTTTTATGAAAGAAGTGCTAACGAAAGTCACCGTCGGAACCCGCGATCACAAGAAGCAAAGAAAAAGATCAGTTCATCTTAGATGCTCAACTAGAGTTAATGCGTGGCAGCATTACAGTGCCATTTTTTTTGGAAAGAATGAGATAAATTCTCAACCACGATTTACGTGATCCTATAATGTTTAAATATTTTTTGTTTGAATCTAGTCAATTGAGTTTCGTTTCAATGCAAACAATTTATAATGGAAGTTGGTTATTATAATATTGACATAATTAGTTACTTATCGTAGGTATTGATTAACGCATTTTTTGTTTTAATTATTTACAAACAACAACACCTGGTGGGGATAGTTACTCATTTTTCCAAAAATCCCCACTAGGCTGAGTTTATTTAACCAGTGGGGATTTTTGGAAAAAAAAGTAACAATCCCCACCAGTGGGGATTTGTAGGTGGGGATTTCTGGAATAAATCTGAAAATTATGTAAAAAAAATATATTCAAAAATCAATCTCCTAAAGCTAAACTATTAATATCTCGGCACATACATGGGGGTGATTCGAATGCCCCGTAATAAAAGGCATCTACATTTTAGCTTTAGACATCACTACGCCGACCACCTTGTATAGGTATTGTGTTCATACTACGTGTCATAAGATCATCTATTTAATTTATTTTTCAAGGTTCTTCCGAACATAAAGGGGTTTGGTCAGTGCACTATGTATAATTGTTGCAAACACGTATTGCAGTATTTATACACATAACAGTGGCCTTTGTTTTGACCGGGATTTATTGCTGCACTAACTACTAACAGTTGCTGGTTATAGACTTCTTCCCGAAAAAAAATCTTGCTCGCAGTTAACATGCTCCATGTCTCTGTCTTTCAAAATAGAAAATTATTGTAGCCCAACTCCACAACTCATCAGCGTTTGTACAAAGTAAAAGCAAACTAGTACAATTACATTATCTTCATTGTGTTGTCTCCTCATTACGCTGTTTCGTGGTGGTACGAAAAGTTTGTTCCCTACGAGATACGTTAGTAGCGTCTTCGTCTCAGAGTATTGTCGACAATCCAGACTTTAATTAATATCAAGTATGTGTTAGCGTAAAACTTTTTCTCAAACAGCGCATGTTTGAGAAAAAGTTTTACGCTAACACATACTTGATACGAATACTTATCTACATCTATACATAATTATGTTTAATATAATTTAAAAGCTAATAGTCTTAAAATTATAATAATAGTATGTACAAGTATATAAAACCGGCCAAGTGCGTGTTGAACCACGCACAATGAAGGGTTTCGTAAATGGGATGAATTTATCCCAAAAACTTAACATTGTAGTTGAAAAACATGCTCTCCCATACATCGATATACGTTATGGTCAATTCTCCAACTGCAAATTTAAGTTGGTCGACTATTACTCGTTAACTTGTAAAGCCTACTTAGTTGTGATAGTTTTCCTTTTAATTTTGTTATATATAGCCAAACCCAACCATTTAGCTGGCAGGGAGGGGGGACACATGACTCTAACAAAAAATAGCACTTTAAAGCTTAATATTACGCAAACGGATCCCTGAATTGAAAAGTGGTTTTCACAGACCCATGATATTTTTAAACGGCCTATCCAATGATGGCGAAACTATAAGGTTTACTTGTTGACTATGGAAAACTAAAAAAGGGAGGAGAAACAATCATAGTCAGTCGCTACAATAGTAGATTGCACCAGTGTGAAGCAAGGGTGGGTAAATAACAAAGACTATATAATACTCTTTGGTAAATAATAAAGATCATAATAATTAATTTTCGAAAAACTACCTTTTAATGAGGGCGGAGGGACGAGTGTTGAATTTTAATTTTCTTAACCAAATTCAACAACGGCTGCATTGTGCTCGTTCACTTCAACTCTTAGGACTCGTTTCTATAATATGATGTGCCGTGAGAACAACACTGCGAAACGTTGTAACTGGAGCCTGTTTGTACACTTAATTAAGGAGCGCGAAACTACTCTAGGAAATAATTAAAGCCATTTTGCCTCTTTTTGAGAACTTAGTGCCCAATTGCAGCGAGGTGGCGGCCATTGCAAAATGCACTACAAAGTTATCCCGGTGAAGTTTTTTTATGGCAAAACTTTTAATTATCGATTTTTGAAAATGTTTTGTGCTAGTTTCGTTAACTGAGCTTTCAGACGTAAAATAGTGGATTTGTTTGTAGTTAAGGTTAGCTTTTTAATATTTGTACATAAATATCATTGATGTATTAAAATATAATAGGAAGATATGGTACGCGCTCCTCGACGTGGACCGCATAAATTATGGGAAAAGGACACAATCGACCTTAGTCACAATCGAACTAGCGTTTATGTTGCACGTAATAGTGACAATTATTGCTATCTCGTTCCCTCTATAGCCCGCGTAATATGTCTCTCTATTTCGGTTGTCGAGCACATAACGCACGACATTGGGAAATGTAGTTGTGTGGGTGTGTTTACATATAAGTGGTTCTAGTACATTTAATATTTACGTGATGTTAGAGAGGGGCCTATCTTCCTATTTAATACATCAATGACATAATTATATGGGAGTTTGTGACAGTTTCATGATTAAATTATCTTCCTAACCTTGTCGTATGTTACTAGGGGTCGGCAAAACACGTTTTTTTTCTCCATTCTGTAATTCCTGTCAGCCATCACGTAAGACGTTAAAGCACGGTTGAGTCTTTATTTTCAAGGGTGTTAACTAAGTAATTATGAGTTAAGACTTTTTACTTAAGAAATGTAATTAGCGTTACACTACTATTAATCGTAATAATTTAAAACGTTCTCACTACGTATGTTTTATTAATTTGTGCAAAAACTCAAGGTAAAACAAAACACTGTTAAACAATTTGATTGTTATTGAAATGAGTGCGGCTACTATACGGTGGCTAATATTAGATACCTATTAATTTACGTTGAGTATTAGCGCGTGCCTACCCATCTTTTTGGAGGCTAGTGTTTCATTAAAAAAAAAAACAAAGTTAAATGAAACACCAGCTTCCAAAAAGTCCCGGAGGATGCGGTAGAGCATACGGTGCAGGTCTACCCGGCATGGGCGGAGCACCGCCGTGTCCTCACGGAGGCGTCTCTCACGTCCGACCCTAGTTCAGGCCATGGTTCGGAGCGAGAGTGCATGGGAGGCCGTAACCTCCTTCTGCGAAGCAGTAATGCTCGCGAAAGAGGTGGCGAAACACGTGAGGGAGAGGCAAGGTACGCGCCCTCGTGCCCCTAGTCGCCGCAGGAGACGCCCCGGGCGTCGGGAGTCTCAGGCCGATTCTCGGCCACCATAGGCGGTTGCGGACGGTGAGCGATGGGTAGCTCGCCGTCCCATAAAGACCAGCAGGCTAATTCACGTAACTAAAGAAGTGCGGTAGCAGTGCAGTTGCAATTAAGTTTCGATCAAAACAACGCATTTCGTATTCTACTATTCTCTACGGCTGTCAGATACCATATATATTCAGCTATCACTCAAACTTAAACTTCATTGCACCTGCACTGCAACTTGATCGGCGCGTCATGAAATTACGTCAATTAGCCCTCAGGAACGGGTCGACGGCGCGTTGTGTTCCATACGCGCCTCAAAGACATTACAGCACCTACTGACGGGGTCAGTAAGGGCCAATGCCTGCCAGAGTTGCGAGTTTGTCAGAAAGGGATATCGTGGCCCTGACACACAAGCAACGGAAGCAACACTGGTGGGGTTTTGTCGGTAAAAGTCTGACACGTCCTCCCGCTCCGCCCAGAGCGGGAGAAGTTATTTGATAATTTACCACCCAAAAAAAAAAGCTTCCAAAAAGGTGGGTCCTTTTTGGAAGCTAGTGTTTTATATTACTTTTTGCACAACCGTGGTGTCATCACAATGCAGATTGGACGGAGGCCAGCGCGCAATATTTATAGCGATTTTACAAAAGCACGTGGTGTTGATTCACTATTGAAAACAAAGAATTAACGATCTACCTAATGCAAGTAAGATCACGCTTGCTAGATTATTTTTAACTTAATTAATTATTTATTAAAAAACTGACGAAAATAAGTCAACTAAGTTTTAAATAATGTCTGTATTTCTCTGTCACGTACAACGCGTCCACACATTAATAGATCTATGGTGACAGATGACACACGGCCATTAACACGGTATCAATAAAACGAAAATGTGCGGGTTTTTTAACGATATGCAAATTGTAGCTCATTTGCGTGATCATTACCCTGGACACCGAGTGCTGGCTAAGTAAAATGTGCGCACGATTGCCATAAACGGAGCATGTCCAGGTGTCGGCTGCGTTTCGTTTTTTATCGTCCGAGTGTAAGCTTAATAGGTGCTGTTGTGTGTTGAAATGAGAGCTGAAAGTTCAGTTTTAGTTCAAAGATGGGGTGGTACACGAAATTTTCACGATCATATTATTGTAACGTATTAATAACCGATGAAGGTTAATCTCAAACATCAATAATTATTATAATGACAAAAACATCTCATGCACTAGCTGACCCGACAGACGTGTCCCGTCCTTTCAATAACTTATACAAAAAAAGACGTTTAGTTTTTCCCGAATATGAAAATTATTCGGGAATCTTTTCCAATTTTTTCAATGTAAATTACATTTACATTTTGATCTGATGCTAATTAAATAAAAGTTCATACGAAAATATGACGAGGGACAGCTTCGAACAGACATATTCTAATCTAATAAAAATAATGAAACTACATTATGACAGTAGCAACGTTCATAATATTATAGAAAAATTTAAATGAAAAAAAATGAAAATTTAAAATTCATCGCAAAATACAAAGATAATATTTTCTGCTATCCTACTAATAGCTTTATTTGCAAAAGCAAAAATACAATAAAATTACGTACTTAACTCTGAGTAGCTCGTTGTGTCTACACGAATGATAATAATCAATTTTAGTAGGTACGACTGATTTATCAACCTGAAACCATAATGTAACAAAGTTTCATGAAAAATGAGAGACATTATTGGTAAAATATTTATGTGACATTAAAGAAAGCTGGCTTTCATAATACTTTGGTGAAATCTGTCATAAAAGCACAAGTTTGGTGATATCAAAATTATTATTAACTAGCTGCGCCCCGCGGTTTCACCCGCATAAGTCTCGATCCCGTGAGAATATCGGGATAACAAGTAGGCTATGTCCTAACCCAAGTCATGGTTTATTCATGTACCAAATTTCATTCAAATCCCTTTAGCTGTTTTAGCGTGAAACAAACAAACTTATTTTCGCATTTATAATATTAATAATAATAAGTTAGGAATAATACAAAAAAATACGTTCGTTTTAGAAACCTAGTGCTGAGCGAAAACTTCTATCAATTCTCTTCGACATCTCTCGACTGTCACACTTAAACTATAGTCCTATAATAATATTGCTAAATTCGTTGATCTTCACCACTTCGCTTCACTGTTTTAATGAACCCCAATTCGAAAGCGTGAACATATCCCACTAGATGACTCAAAGTGTTCAGGGTTTATTTGTTCTATTCAACTCGACTACAGCACTCAGTTTGGTGCATCACGAGATAATTTACTTAAGCTCGCTATGTTTGCACAGTTTATTAATAGCTGGTTCCAATTGTTTAATTTACTTGTTTAAATTTAAAGTTTGTTTATAGCAAATCTACCTTAAATGCTTCTTAGCAAACATTTTAACAAAGCTATCATCAGTTATCTTTGTTATATATGATATTTTTTTAAATACCTCGAAAACGCGGAAAACTATAGCAAGCGTGGTGATCAATCCTTCTCTGTATGAGAAATGGCTTTCGTCCTGCATTGGGATAAGATTATGCTTTTATGATAATTATATGATATAAAATAACCTGCCAAGTGCGTGTCGGACCTCGCACAATGAAGGGTTACGTAAGTTGGGATGAATTTTTATTATATTTATATATTTTACAAACTTAACATTTTAGATGAAAAACATGTTTTCCCATACATCGATAAACGTCATGGTCAATTCTCCAACTGCAAATGTAAGCTAGTTGAATATTACCTACTCGTTAATTTGTAACGCCTACTCATCGCTGATAGTTTTTTTTTTATGTCTTATTATAATTTTATACTGCCATGAATACAACCATTTAGGTTTGGGGGGGGGACACACTTGACTAAGTATAATAAAAATTTGCAATTTAAAGCTTAATAATACGCAAACGGCTCCCGGAATCGAAAAATGGTTTGCACAACCCTGCAATATTTTTGAACGGCCTATCCAACGATACCCCACATTATGGGATAGCCGAGAAAAAAAATATCATCCGCACTTTACGTCCAAGGGAGGTACAAAATAAAAGGCCCTACAATCTATTTTTTTTCATGATTTTATTTTAACGCTTTGCTGCCGTGTGTAGGTATTATGTATACCCATGCCAAATTACCTACAGCTTTCTAGTACAAAGAGTCTCTGAGCTAAGCCGGGGACAGACAAATAGATCGACAGACAGGCAGATAGACAGACAGACGGGCATGGCAAAAGTATAAGGGTTCCTTGTTGACTACGGAACCCTAAAAAAGAGAACCTTTAAGCGAACTGGATCGTATTGTTAGAATATGAAATACCTGCATACCACCCAAATTAAAACGCAAATTCAGTTATAATTATTTAATTTCGTACCACGGACCAAAACGTCCATCTTTTCATTACTCCGAGGTATCTAATTTTCTCGAAACAAAATTAGGGGTGTTATACCTACACGACTCTCGCTGCACCGCGCCGCCACCGCGCCGTCACGCGTCTGGAGAATCGTTTCCTACGAATGACTATATGAAATTAACCTTGTCGTGTTCATGTCGTACTATTTAATGTGGATTTCCTAATTAATGGATTTTTGTGATACTGAATTCATGATGTTTGTGTTAATCTTGATAAAATAAAACTATTAAAAAAAGAAGAAAACTAAGTACAATTTCTTGTCTTTAATGAGACCCCGAAGCAGTGAAACGTTCAATAAAGTGGAGAAGTGTAATTCACTGCTTCCATTTGTTCATTAAAATAATGGTGTACTTTAATTTTCTTTCTTTCTTTATTTTAGTAATATTTTATATAGATTATTTTTTAATTTGTGAATATCAGAACGTTATAGGCATAGATTGTGGCTTTGTAGACTATTTTCTATTTTGTTAAGTACCTGGTACTTATTGACAGGCCTACACTGTTCTCAATACCTAATAATTATCACTGTAATTTGAAAACATTGAAAAAGCCCATTATTTTTAAAAGAGTATAATAAACATGGAGTTTCTTACCGGCTCTTCTCCATAGGAAACGACCAATTGGAACCATGCACCTAGCTTCTGACGTTTCATAAGTGCCCATGTAGGTTTATGTGAAATAAAATATTTTGATTTTGATTTAACGGAACTTAAACCGAAATGGAATTTCGAGCTCCATGCAATCCTACTATTGCCTGTTGCACCTTCGATATCGCTCCAGTTTGGTCCAAGGTAACCGACATAGCCCGAAGAATTGCCAAGCTTAAGTCGCAGTGGGCAGGGCACATTGCTCGCAGAACTGATGGCCGACAAAATTTTTTGACTTTAGAAAGGTGACAAATATAACTTATTACTTAGTATATAAGTGCAGGAACCCATTTATTTAAGTTTGTAGTGTCTACCTACCAAATGTTAAAAATACCTATTTTATGGTTGTACTTTAAAGTTATATTATATTTTATATTATGTTGTTTACAAACTTCGACGTCTTATGATTTATTAAGGCTCGTGTAGACTGGCGCGATATCGCGCTACTTTTTATGCGATAATAATCGCATAAGCACCTAAACGCGGTATAAGTACCTAAACTGAAAATATATATTAGGTATCTTATTTCCTTGATAGTTTTGAGGGTTAATATTCAAAGTATGGCTACAGTATTGTAGATATAGCATCAAATTACTATTTTAAATATTCACATCTGTAAATATCATTAACTTTCTCTGTTGCAATCGCTGTTTAAGCTGGTAGGTTGGGCACGTCACCCAAAGGGCAATGGAGAGGGTGTGCTTGGAGTTTCCCTACGTGATCGAATCAGAAATGAAGAGACCCGCCGGCGAACCAAGGTAACCGACATGGCCCGAAAAATTGCCAAGCTTAAGTGGCAGTGGGCAGGGCACATTGCTCGCAGAACTGATGGCCGATGGGGCGGAAAGGTTCTGGAGTAGCGACCGCGTACCGGAAGACGTAGCATTGAAAGGCCTCCTACAAGACGGACCGATGACCTTGTGAAGGCCGCAGGAATCCGCTGGATGCGGGAAGCACAGAAACGGTCGAATTGGTGGTGCTTGGGGGAGGCCTAAGTCCAGCAGTGGACGTCTTTCGCTTAAAATGATGATGATGAGCACCGAACAAAGTTTACGTTGTTCGGTGCTGCCAAGTTCAACGACTCATCTATTCGCAGCTTCAAATGCCGCCATCGCTCGCTACTTCATTTGCGAAGATTTTAACAGATTTTAATTAATGTACTACACTATGTTTTTGTTATGTTACACAATTGCATACAATATTTTATACCATTGCTCCCTCTTTTCAATCACCGCATCTCTCATTATATTTATCAAATAATACGGAACCTCGGGAGAGGCCGCGGTGAATAAATGCTTTTCTAATTAAAATACTGAAAGTAAGAATGTGGAGCGAGATGAGTGAGGTCGGGTAATAACGAATTGTATAACAATGCTACTGAAGTTGCTCAACAGATTTTGTTGTTTTTTTTAATGAAAGTGCAATTCAAATAAAATGTTTTTTTTTAAGATTCGTGATAATTATGCAAGTGGTTCAGTCTAAGTGGAGCACCTCAATCCCAAGTCTTTTTGTCCTCAATACAGTCTTTAACCGTATAAAAGGCTTTCTGCCAAAGTTTCCACTTTATAAGTGCTTGGAGTTGTTAAGGCTTAGTTTTTGAACGCGGCTAGGTAGTTTATAATAAAAGCGTATGTTACAGTGGCATCTAAATGAGCCACCTATTTTCTTATGGTGGGGTTGCACGAACAAGTTTGTTTTTTTTTGTTTGTTCAATATTGTGGCTTGTGCATACAAAAGATTTCCATAAATATACTGAGAAGGCACAGTCATTATATTACAATCTTTAATTTTTTTTTTTTTTTTTAAAACAAGCCTTGTCTGCATATTGGCGACATTACCCCACAACAAAATACCGAACAAATAAAAATAACTTAATAAAAATATTAAGCACAAGCTTAGGTAGTAGTAGCACTCCAAATAAAAGCAAACCAATTTCAATACGTGTACTCAGAAATATTTCCCTTATAATGTACAGTGAAAATTAAAGCTTTAAGTCACCGCAGGTTTCCAATTTCCATCCATTTCCTTCAACATGGCGGTGCCGGAGCCCGGTACCGGAGGTTTGAATCCTGTACTCAACTAACGAGAACCTTTCATTTGCATTCTTTGTACTTATGTAACTTGAATCGTGATCCAATATTTTCGAAATTTAAAAAGGGGCGCAAAAACTTTGATTTAGCCTAACGGTGCCAATTTGTGACCAATTGTGCACAAATTGGCACTGACGCTGTTTAATTAAACTGCGTCAATTTTTATGGTAACTGGAAGGGCAATACGCCAAAACGACAAAACAATTGAAATATGTCAACAGCAGGCACGAATCGTTCATTTTAGCAAAAAAGTCCTGAGAGAAGTCAGTCACAATGTCCTTTTTATCACCCAAAATAATGTCCAGGACGTCTCTGGTCCATTTATAACAGACAAAAGACTGCTTGACTTTTCCGGGCAATTCTGAGTACTTAGGTATTTTCGATGAAGAAGCGAATTCGAGTGTTTTTCTTATTTTATTTTTCGGTTAAGTACAAGATTTTCTTTATTATTTACTTTGTTGATATATTGTGATCACTTTTTTGACGGCCACATGAAAAAAATAATTTGTGCATAAGCTTGTAAGAACTGGCATTGTAAAATAGTGTTATAAAAATAGGTACTTAATGAATTGTATAACAACCAGTAAACTATAGAATAATAAATATTGTCTATGAAGAAACTTTGAATCTCATTATACTCGTAAGTGAACTGTTTGTTATTCATAAGTTCTTATGAGAAATAAATATCTTTATACCTATAATATTTATGTGCTCCTGTAGGTCGTATAATCTGATTTTACATTCTAGTTAAAGGTATTTTTTATGACAAGGCCTTAATATTTGATAGGATCATAAAATATTTAGTAGGTTTATTTTTCTGGTTAATTCATAATTCAGACAGAGCAGGGTTATCGACAACTTGAGAAATAGGTTTTAGTTTCATATTCTATTTTAGTACAAAATAGGTTTTACGGATTCTTAAATACAGGATTTTATTGGATTACGTTTCGATTTACCATTAACCAATCGAGTCGTCGAAATTCAAACATTAAGCCATATTCATGATCTAACATGCTTTCTTAGTTTAAAAGAAAATTACAAACGAATTATAATACTAAGCAAGGTCGGATATTTACCAGGTGTCGTTGTCCTCCTAGACGGCGCACGAAGCCGCCAGTCTCCAGGTATCAATGGTAAATTATTTGAACGGTAGAACGGCTTACAGGAAGTTGTGTACTTACGTTTCGCCTACTAAGCTCAGACAGAAGAAGTTCATCACAACGTGCGCAGCTACTTCAGGTGCAGAATCTATAATTTTAACATCAGAATGGATTAAAAAGTAAGGAAAAATAATTTCGACATCCATTTTATGCAAAACAAAACAAATAACGAAATAACTATTGACATTATACTACTCAAATTTCTTAACCCTCTGCAACTGAGGTGACTTTATTGTTAACATTTGACTGACGTGTTGTCTATCAGACGTCAGCTATACTAGCCTTATTTGCCTATATTTTGACGATTTATTATATATATGCACATTTTATATGTTGTAGTGGTTCTTATACTTTCAAAATAAATAAATATCAATATTAATAAAACAACGAATTGACTAATACGAATCACTTTTAAAGAGATCAACATTTTACACATTTGGTGACATACAGGTACAAAATATTATTTAAAATGCCGATTTTACCTAAAGACGACACGGAGGGTATCCGTATCCGGAGTTAACGCCAACAGGAGACGGACCAGAGACGTTTTGGTGGAACTACGCCACAGAGGTCGAAGGGCCAGCTACCGACCACGGAGGCCGACCCGTCCGCAGCAGCTCCAGCATCAGCAGCACCAGACTTTGCTGCCCTGGTGATGATGCTGCAGGAACAGTCCCGCCGTCAGGAGGAACAGTCCCGCCGTCAGGAGGAACAGGCTCGTCGGCTGGAAGAACAGCTGCAGCGCGATAAGGAGGAGCAATCCCGCCGTCAGGAGGAACAGGCTCGTCGGCTGGAAGAACAGCTCCAGCGCGATAAGGAGGAGCAATGCCGCCGTCAGGAGGAACAGTCCCGCCGTCAGGAGGAACAGGCTCGCCGCCAGGAAGAGCAGATGCTCCTCATAAAGGACCTTCACGCAACCATCAGGAAAGACGTGAAGGAGGTGAAGGAGAAGGTTGCCTAGCATGACAACCACCTGTCAGGAGCTGAAACTCAGATCAGCAAGTGTAACAACGTCATTGCTGATGTGAAGCGGGAGTTGGGTAACCTTAAATTTGGGGATGGAATCGCAGCTCCCGTAGCTACAACACCTTCGCTACGTGGATTCAAAGTGCCACCGTTCGACGGAACTTCTTCCTGGTCAGCCTACAAAATCCAGTTTGAGGCTGTCATGAAGGCGAACGGGTGGAATAACAGTCAGGCCATGACTGCCCTCACCCTAGGCCTGCGCGACCAGGCCTTAACTGTCCTGGAAGCTCTTGGTAAGGAAGTGACTTACGAGCAACTCCTTGAGGCATTAGAGGCTCGGTATGGCGATGCTCACCTGGAACACGTGTTTCGTGCGCAGCTCAAGGATCGTGTGCAACGCAGTAACGAAAACCTGCAGCAGTGGGCTCTTGAAGTGGAGAAGCTGGTTCGTAAAGCTTACCAGTCCGTACCTGCGCTTATTGATGGGAACCTGGTGCAGGCATTCATCGACGGCATCCGCGACCTTGAAGTTAGAGCTGCTGTGAGGCTCGGTCACCACGGGACGCTTAAGGACGCCTTGGCCCATGCACTGGAGGTGGAAGCTGTGCGGCAGGATCATCGTTCCCATCGCGTCAGGGAGGTTGCAGCGTCTACAGTTCGCGATCGTAAAGGATACATCCCTAGGTGCTACGGCTGTTGGGAAAGAGGCCACCTTCGATCTAGTTGCCCTAAACGAACTACAGAAAAGGAAGATGGCCGGTCTCCAGAGGGTAGTGCGGCTAACAGCACCACCCACCAGCAGCAGGGAAACGAGTAATAGCCAGGACTGCGGGGCGGGTGCTGGCTGATGTTCAAAGAGCCCCAAGGATTTCGATCACACAAACCCATGACGAGAACACCTTAGTCATAAAGGGCGAGGTCAACGGAACGCCTTGTAAGCTGACCATAGATACTGGAGCCTCTCGTACGGTCGTCAGTTCCCAACTTATAAGTCGGTTCCTTGGGGACTCCGCATACAACCGAGACCGCATTAATTTGTTAACAGCCACCGGTCAGCGCATACCCGTCCATGGAGAAAAGAAGATGGAGTTGAAACTAGCTAACAGAATCTACCTGCATAATGTCATCGTGGCTGATATAATGGACGATTGCATCTTAGGCCTTGACTTCATGAGGAAGAATTGTTGTGAGATTGACGTCAAGCAAGGTGTTTTGAAATGTGGACTAGAGGAACTTTTCATGGAAGGGGCGTTACCGGGGAATGTGTACAGCCTTAAGAAGATTGTTCTTCCTCGGATCGGAAACGATTGTGCCGATAAGTCTTCCTCGGAATCCTGGGCAAACCCATCATTGTGTACTCGTGGAAAGGGTGGACAATGTCCTTCCATGGAAAGTGGCACGAACTTTGGTCAGAGCCACAGACATCTCAGGGGTACTCGTGCTGAACCTTTGTGATCAGGAACAGATTATAGAAAAAGGCACACTAGTTGGTACTTGCGAGGAAGTGGATTGGTTGCGTCGATGCCAATATCTATCAACTGGGACCCTCAGCAAGGATGCACAAACGAAAGTGTCCACACTTTTAGAAGACTGCCGCAGCACTCTGTCCCAAGATGAAATGTTTAAGGCAAAGAAGATGTTACTCAAGTACGCTGATGTTGTCTCGTCAAATGATGGTGACATCGGGAAGACTGGCTTAGTTCAACACAAAATAAACTCAGGAGAAGGATTGCCTATACGTCAGCGGCCAAGGAGATTGCCGGTAGCACGTGAAAAGGAAGTGGAAACCATGATTGAAGGAATGGTGAAGGATGGTGTTATTGAACCTTCATCTAGTCCATGGTGTTCACCTGTAGTGCTCGTAAGGAAGAAGGACGGCAGCATGCGGTTTTGTGTTGACTATCGTCGTCTGAATGATGTCACGAAGAAGGACAGCTATCCTTTGCCAAGAATAGATGACACGCTGGACATGCTTGCTGGAGTTAAGTGGTTTAGCACGCTGGACCTTAAAAGTGGCTACTGGCAATATGAGATTGACCCTAAGGACAAGGAGAAAACAGCATTCTCGACAGGAAAGGGTCTGTGGCAATTTAAAGTTATGCCGTTTGGATTGTGCAACGCTCCGGCAACGTTTGAAAGACTGATGGAACTTTTACTAACCGGGTTAATTGGCGATGCCTGCCTGGTCTACTTGGATGACATCATCATCGTAGGCCGCACATTTGAAGAACATCTTCAAAACCTGGAACGCGTGCTTATGAAGATCCAGAGTGCCAACCTGAAGTTGAGTCCAAGGAAGTGTTTACTATTCAAACGGCAAGTTAGCTTTTTGGGGTATGTAGTGTCGGCAGAAGGTATCCGCACGGATCCAGAGAAAATCGCCGCAGTCAAGGATTGGCCAGTTCCAAAGGACAAGACGCAGGTCAGAGCATTTTTGGGATTGTGCTCTTATTAACGGCGATTCGTTAAGAACTTTGCGGATATAGCCAAACCCCTGCAAAAGCTAACTGAGGAGAAGCGACATTTCTGCTGGGATGAAAGTTGCGACATCGCATTCCAGGAGTTAAAGGACCGACTGTGCAAAACACCTATTTTGGGGTATCCTGATGCAGGCAAGGAATGTATAGTTGACACAGACGCAAGTGACATAGGCCTTGGTGGTGTGCTGTCTCAACGGAATGGTGATCAAGAAGTTGTGATAGCGTACTTCAGCAAGTCGTTGTCAAAGCCGGAAAGGAACTATTGTGTCAGTCATTGCAGCATTTTAGCAAATATCTTCTGGGGCGGAAATTCCACTTACGAACTGACCATGCTGCACTGAAATGGCTATTGCAGTTCAAAAATCCAGAAGGACAAGTTGCGAGATGGATTGAGCTACTGCAGGAATACGACTTTGTGGTCGAACATCGCAGCGGGAAATCTCATGGCAACGCGGATGCATTGTCAAGAAGACCTTGTCCTGAAGACTGCAAGCATTGTACGAGGCAAGAGGGTAAGGAAGTGGTACCTGTGAGAATGCTCAGGACAGACCTCAGCAACGAGTGGAAGGAAAGCCTACAACGTACACAGCAGGAAGATTCGGACATCAAGCCGATTCTGGAGTGGATAAAGGCCAGAGCTCCCAAGCCCAAATTTCGAATTCGATCACAAAAAGCTATTGGGCCAAATGGGACAGCTTGGCGATTCAGGATGGAGTCCTGTGCCGTAAATGGGAAAATGCTCGGGGAGACAGCTGTCATTTGCAAATGGTTGTCCCTAAAGCTCAAGTACCGGACGTTCTACAGCTGTACCATAATGGTTGTTCAGGAGGTCATCTGGGAGTAAAACGGACTCTACTGAAGATACGAGAGCGGTTTTACTGGGTCCACTGAAATTGTACAATGTTGGTGCACCATGGGGAAGGATAGCCCTTGACGTTGCGGGGCCATTTTCGGAGAGTGAAAGTGGTAACAAGTATTTCATGGTTGTGATGGATTATTTCACTAAGTGGCCAGAAGTCTTCGCCATTCCAAACCAAGAAGCTTCAACAGTGGCAGATAAACTGGTTCATGAAGTCTTCTGCCGTTTTGGAGTACCCTTGGAAATTCACAGCGATCAGGGAAGGAATTTTGAGTCCCAAATATTTCAGGAAACTTGCCGAGTAATGGGTACTCATAAAACGAGAACAACTTCTTACCACCCACAATCGGATGGAATGGTGGAGCGATTTAATCAGACATTGGAGCGATACCTGGCAAAAGTTGTGGATAATCGGCAACGAGATTGGGACAAACACATACAACCGTTTTTATTGTCATATCGAAATGCTGTTCACGAAAGTACATCGGTGACACCAGCTTTCGCAAATTTTGGAAGGGAATTACGGCTGCCTGCAGACCTGATCACCGGAATACCACCTGATGCCCCACGCAATATTACCGATTATGCGAATGACTTGCGGAACAAAATGAATGACATCTATGAGCACGTCAGAAAATCAGGCCAGCAAATGTCTGAAAAGATGAAAACCCGTTATGACCGCAAAATGAACAATAAAGGGTTCGACGAAGGTTCACTAGTGTGGTTGCACAACCCAGTCAGCAGCAAAGGGAAATCTCCTAAGTTTCAAGCTAAATGGGACGGACCGTACCGGATTGTGACAAAGATCAATGACGTAACCTACCGGATACAGAAAGGGGCAAGAGGTACTCCTAAGATCGTCCATGTGGATCGACTGGCGCGTTATCATGAGGCCGATAATGCTCGGGACGAGCATGTCTTAAGAGGGGGCAGTGTTGCGCGCACAACTAAAAACCCTACTACTAGCGCCATCTAGTATCAGGTAGCGAAACTAATAGAGTCAAGATGCTTCGAGAAAGTTCGATTCTAGAACTATCGACACCCGGTCAGTCGGGGCCGGTATGTACTCGAATGTTCTAGATGTTTCGGGAACTATTCGAGGCCCTATATAAGGCCGGTATGGGCCGCGACGGAGTTAGTTTACTTTTGAAAACGAGACAAGCGAGAACAACTGAACGATATTTGAGAGTGTCATTAAGTGATTGTGTTTTAATTGTGTTTAAAGTAGTAGTGTGTTTAAATTGGTGTTCCTAATTAAAGTGTCTATTTTTTAGTTACTAAATCGGCAGTTTTTATTGTCACGAACCCCAAGCTCGTAACATTATTATATTCGTCTCCTATGTTGCTGCAGCCCGCAGCCACGAAACGTGACGTGGAAAATTGATACCTCGTCCATAATTTGTTTGGGCGCTTACTAATTATTACCGTGTAACAAACAATAGCCCTGTTTCTGTAATTAAGAAAAGTAATACATTACACTTATGGACTAACCTCTACAGGATAGAAGCACCATCGTCATGGTTTTGGAAATCTTCCTTAACAAATATTCGTGTTAATTGTATATCAGGAGGCAATCGAAAATATGTTTATCGGCAGCCCTAGTATATTTTTTCTGACAGTCGACTGATCTAAAATTTTACTGATATGGGTTGCGCTTGCTTTCCGTCGCTAATGATCCGAGAAAATCGTCTAAATGGAATTTGCCGATACATGCGATGTTCCGTCTTGATTCATTAAGTGAATGTCTAACTAATTGGCTAATGTTTAGGTTATGGTTAATGCCTGCTTATTGAATTCGCTAATCTAACGTTGTAGGACCGGCTTGGTATTTCTCTTTCCCAATCGCCTTACTTCATAAATAGTACCCGATGTACGGTAGCACCTGCCAAAACCAATATTTCTATATCACTCGCAGACAAAACAAAAAGGTTTCGAGGGCCATCAAATCGATTCTCTTCTTCTTGTTCCATAACGGTTGCTCATAAATGTTCAGTAGTTGTAAATGGCTGCGTGTGATAAACTGTCACGTGCATGTATCAAGTGTGTCAGTTCTTATGTAGAGAGGATATTTTACGTGTTCATAAAAAAGAGATATTGTGTAGCGAGGTGTTTACGAACATACAGTAGTTTGCAGGTAACGACCGCGTCGCTGGAGATATAATATTATCTCTAGCAACGCGTAGACTTGAAAAGACGTGAAAGATGTGTTGATTTATCAGAACTTAACTTGCGATATTATTTTTATTCTTCATAATAAACTTCTTTGAAGTTACTATTTCTTTCACGAGCCGTACCGACGGCAGTCGCTACTTCTTAAATTATAAACCTCCTTTTTAAATCCAATTAATCATTTTAATGGATTAAGAAAGCGATTAATTAAGTTGAAAGCGGGCATCCAATGAAATAAAATAATTGTGTTTGAAAGAGCCGAATCACTCAATTAAATTAAAGAAATGGCTTCGAGAGGCACATTTATTTATGTTTCAATGCTGACTAAGACTTGAAAGCTTAGATCTACTTTATTTAATAAGCCAGGTTTTCACTGATAGCCACTCGTAAAAATAATATTTATGAAAACTAAGTACAATACAATAGTAAAATACCCTTTAACTAGCGACATGGTATATGTGGAACGTAATTGGTGAACGTACATTATTCTTTATCATAGAAATTATATTTGGTAGCTTACCGCAGTATGTATTTCGTGTTAAATAACCTACTATGGGTTAAATAAAAATAAGTTTGTGTACTCTAAATATAATTTTAATGAGAAACTTGCAGTTAAAAGGTAAGTGGTTGTTTTTAATCAAGAAACTTGATGTGAGATCAATAATTACCGATAAAATAATAAAAAATAACATATTTTAACGAAATTATTTCTTTCCATAAATTTAAGGTAATAGTCAACTCAAAAATCACAAATGTAATTTCACACAGCAAGCACACTGTTTTTCGCACGAATATCATTGATAATTTGATTTACGACGCAATTTAGGAGGACAACTGGTCAACAGGTTTTCCATGTTTTCGAGATTTTTTGGTTCAAGGGGAAAATCAGAACCCAAAATACGCGCCAAAAAATCAAAATAAGAATTCGCGACTAACGAAAACTGTTTACTCATATTTGGCACTATATTTCTGTTTCCCAAGTGCCTATGCTTCTTTTTGAGAGGTTCAGAATGATCTATTGCGAGTAATAAATAGCTGTAAAAATCTAAGTAAATCAATACATTTAAATTGTAAAAAGTTACGTAAGTGGTTACATGAGAGACTCAGAGGCCGCTGCAACTTAAGATCGATCTTACTTACCAATCTGTGCTTGGCCGTCGACGCAGTTATCCCCGTCTAAGGCGTGGGCGCACCTAAACTTGAAGCTACTCAGGTGGTCAAACACGGGGAGCGCGGTGAAAGGGGTGACATATTCTTTCGCTAGCGCCGCTCGGCCTGTGAGATCGCTTGTCACCAGTTATAGGATAAGCTTAGTTTTTATTGCTATCAGACCTGCCGTAACGTATTCGAATTATCAATATACATATAGTTATCATTTTCGGAACATTTTGGTAAAATACTAAAAGACGTGTATGCGTTCGACACATTTCCAGGATGGAGGTTAAAAACTCGTAATACGGTAATATCCAGATTCAGCCGGCGCAACGCGAACACTTTACGAGATTCATGCTAATTTACCGAGATTTACACACTTTTCCCGCGTCTTAGACGATGGAAGCTGCGAACGTCAGATGTAGATATGGCGTTCGTTTGATGTACGTTAGTGGGAAATGGGTAAAACCCGTACATTCCTAAGATCATTCATACTTAATTGAAAACAGTTGAGTAGGCCTTTAAGATTTTCTCATCTTCTACTGTTAGCATAATTAAAATTTTGACACTTAATAATAATAAAAAAAAAAGAAGAAAAACTTTATTGCTAAAAAGATTACAAAGGTGTTAACATTGGCCCCAAACTAGGCAAGCCTGTATCTTGGGAACCAATATGGAGGGTTTACCATTTATACATTTAATTTAAAAACATGCTCAATATAGGTAACAATTTAAATACTAAGTTTAACAAATAGTAAGGTTAGTTTCACGTTTTACAAAAAATGTGATGATCAAAATTAAAGAAAAGAACACACTAATGTAATTGTGCTCTTTAATTACGATTAAGGTTCTTTAAATAGCTGTATAATGAACTAGCAACATAATTATATTTAGCCATATTGAGATGGTAATCAAATGGTAACGTCTAAGCTATTCAAATTAAACACAAGGCCACGGTGTATGTTCACGGTAAAAACATTTTGTCAACTTATTACCTTGTAAAAAACTTTGAGTGTTTTCATATCAATTAATTTTATGATGTGTGTATGACCAGATGTATGAACGTAAACGAGGCAAAAGCAGTATGTTAGGATCGTAGCTGCAGGTGGCGTTCTGTGGTTTTTTCCTACCCCCATGGAAAGAAGGCGTGAGTTTATGTATGTATGTAAATTTATGGTTTTATAAAAATGGGTCATCAAAGATGTGTATTGCGAAGGTCTCCCCTGGGATTTGCAACACTTTTGATTGTTCATGTTATGGTAATTCTGTGTAAAAACGTTGCTATACGCTTTTTCTGTGAGTCAGCATTATTTTTCTTCACCCTAGTGTTTATGTAACCATACCTTCGTCATTTGTGATTTACCTATTGTGCTTTAACCTATATTCTTTTCCGAAACTTTATCTCAAAGTAAATGTGAATACGAACTTCTTAGACATTGCTCACATAGTGTTGTCTACACTAGGAGTAATAATAGAAGTTAGTACCTAATGGCCACCTAATACTCCTAGGCACTGTGTACTTTCAGCGCTGCTGTCTACGCGTTCCATTACCGGCTCACAGCAGTAGTCAGCGACACACCTCTCTCAGAAGATGAACTAAAGGCTGTTGCTGAACGTCATAACGTTTATAGCCACAATACTATCACTCGTGACACATAATACGAGACGTGGGCACATAACACCCTAGATAAGGCAGTCTCTGCTTACCCATATAAACGACACTACTCTCACTGAGGTGCTGTACAGGAAGCCAGTCACATCTGCATAGATATTCTCTATAGAGCCTTTCCGTCGATTTATAAGAAATATGGGCAATATTTGCTAGGCGCGTGATTGATTAAATGTTTTTATTCTGAACTAGCTTCTGCCTGCGACTTTCTCCGCGTGAAATTTCTTATTCCCAGACGCACTATTTTTTCGTTTTCGCTTTGCGTTCCTTCTGCCTTTTTTTCTTTTTGCTCGGCTCCTAAGGGTCGTAACGTGATGGTAAATAGCCTTCATGCCTATAACCTTCTTCAATAATTGGCTATAATAAGTAAATTATTACTATATAATTTTATATGATGTGTTGTGCATGTGCTGCCATCTGTCAAAGTAATGTCATGTTTTATTGTTGTAAAAACATTGCGAGGCGAATTTTATTTAGCAAATACAATACGAAGGGAATTTTATTTAGCGTGGCAGGAAGTTTATTATTATTATTTATTTATTTGCTCTCGTGCACATTACACATTTTACAATAAATTGGTGTCGGCTGTTGGCTGTCGGTTTAGTGGGTGGAAAGCGTCGTTTTTTACATGTAGGTAATTTTTTGATAAAGTTGACAGATATTATAATGTCTGCTTCTAAGTAACAGTACCCCTTACCATATAACTGAACTAACACTTAATAAGGATGAATAGGTAGATCGTTGACACCCCAAAGTATTTTTGACAAATTGAGATTTTTTTTATTGTTGCAACAAGTGCCTGCAATAACGTAATATTATTGTGTTTTTGTGAACTGTAATAACCATTACTGTTATGGGTATCAAAATAAAATCATACGGTTTCTTGCCCTTGTTGATTTACAAGTCATAATAAATCCAGGTCGCTGTTAGTAGCTTCAGAAGATGTTTAGCTAGAAAGATCAAGTTGAGTTTTAAACATTCCGTTAAGTTTTAATTTTAACCTTCTTCGCTTTGTGGTGGACACCTTTGATAAACAGTGAGTTCTTCTATATAAATCTTTATGATCGAATTTCTGTTAACAACAGAAGTAAACTTACATGCTTGCCATACTTTTACTTTAGGGACATGGTGGTCTATGAACAGATATCTTCTACCGCTAGCTAGCTGCTACGCATTATAGACTAATGAAGGGACATTGGACGTTTATATTGCACTATGATTTTAGCTCATTTTCCTAAATTGTTTCCAAGACAAAGGTATCAACACAATATTTTTATATTTGATGCTTATCGTCAGAGATACGGTGCTTTCACACTGACCCTTTTCTTTAAAATGTAAATAAAGCCGATGGTTCTGTTATGGAAGCCCTTGTGAAAATAGATTAAAATTTCTAAAGACTTAATTTCAGGACCTTTGTCTATTGTTTAGTCTAGTTTAGTATAGATTATCATCAGATAACGAGAAAATTAGCTCAAGCTTTTTCTGTGAATTATTCAAAAAATAACAGACTGCCCTTTAAAACTTTTTAGGTAGATGTTTTGTGTTACAGTTTTAATTAACTTTACGGTTTAGTGCCCTAAACAAACTACAAATTGGCGTACATGCCCCACAATCATTTACTGGAAGTTAATGGATGACTATGAACTTTCATCGGGTACAATAAAAAATATTTTTTGGTCATTATTTGACTAAATAAAATGAATATTGTGGACTAAACTTTCATTGGGAGATTGTTTACGCCCTCTTAAAAGCTTGAGGCGTGAACGTCCTTCTTAAACTTAAAGATAAGCCTCAAGCTTTAAAGAAAATATTAAATATTTTGTATGTTTACGTAAGTTTTATTTTAGTTTATTAAAGCTTGTTTAAAAAAGATTTTTACTTATATTTTAAACACTGATATTTCAAATCAGTGCTACGAATACAAGTACAAAGCACATATGACATAATGTAAATTATATTTCGAATGTCTATGAAGGTGTAGTAACAAAAACTTTTTACAAAAAAAAATAACCGACTTCCAAAAAAGCACTACAATGTGAAAAATAACTTTATTTTCGCAACTCGGTGTCTTTGGATCTGTATTTTAGTTTTTTGCCACCGACTTATGAAATTAAAGTTATTTTTCACTTTGTAGTGTTTTTTTTGGAAGTCGGTTAATTTTTTTGGTAAAAGGTTTTTTTTCTCACTTTTTAGTGGGTCAGTTTTTAATTTATCTCAGTTGCAATAACCTAATGTTAACAGCTCATTACCTTTTACAAAATATTGCTTTTCTCGATTCTGCGACGTTAGTTGTTGCGGAGTTCTTCTGGTAAGAACAAGGAGAACTGCCACTCACCATAAGCATTGTGACAAGCATAAATTGCATAGCAACCATATTAAAGTACCTAATCGAATCGCAACCCGTTAAATACTTATGGCCACTTGTGGCCATCTGTGGTCTCCAAACAGTTCCACTTCACCAAATGGTGATTTTCGGGAGCAAATGCACCAGTTACTTTAAAAAATACCCAAATCCCTATAGGTTTGCCTATAAAATTCGAGGGTTGCCCATTTCCATAAGATCACCTCATCAGATTCTGATTTGGTGGCAATGGAACCACCTCGGGAGCATACCCTTTGAAACAAAAAAATAATTTTCAAAATCGGTCCATAATTGACGGAGATATCGGTGAACAAACAAGAAAAAAAAACACACATCCGAACACCTCCTCCTTTTTGGAAGTCGGTTAAAAACTGGTATAACGAATCAATAACCCGTGAAATTCAAATCTATTTTTTTTTTCTATTTACAGGTCAGTGTAAGGTTGTATCTTGATCAAAATATAATAAGATTTGCGACCATAACAAATATGTATTTACAGAGATATAATCATTAGAATCCTTGTCTCTATTAGTTAGATTTATTCCATAAAAACAAATCTCTTATGGAAAAGTTTATATAGAACAAATCTAACTTAGAGAGATGTATTAATATTTTTTTTAACTTGTTCTTTTTGTGATCTTTCTTTGTGTCATTTTTACCGCAAACAAACGTATTTTCTTTCTTTTCTGTGTTATTTACTTCTGTTGTTTAATGAATTCGTGTTTAATACAAACAATTTTGAATAATAAAGGGTTGCAATACACTCTATATTTTGTTAGAAATCGCTTGTGAAGAAATTACCTGGATAAAAAGTTTGTAGATATAACAGTGAAGTGAAAAGTTGCGAGCTCACATTGACCCATTTACGTCGCTACACTTGAGTGCAACGATATTGACCTATCACTTCATTACCGCAACTTGAGCATAATAATATAAGTATTTAGTTTGTTATGATATGTGGGGAAGCTTAACCTTAAACGTATGCAATAAATAAATCTACGTATTGATGATAAACTAACTCAAAAAGTAATGCGACTTTGCAGCATAATATTTAGTGCAACAATTTAGAATGTACCTAACTACAAACCTATGAAATATTGTTCAGCAAATCTCAGCGCTTGCCAACTAGAACGTGACCACTAACTAGCTGTATGTACAAGCTATACATTAGTTCCAAAACACAAACATCGCTTGCAGCTTGAATTTCGAGATTGTTCAATAAAACAATGAGTGATCGTCACACGCAATTGCCGAATTAGGCATTTGTAGAATGCTAGGCATTTTAGTAATTGGGCATTTAACGACTAAGCCGACATTTCCTCTCAAGAGACAAGAGATTTGATAAACATTCCTTCACTTACTATTTAACTCCCTCACTCTCTTCAGTTGCCGCAATTTACAAAAACGCGTCCGCAATTTGTTCTAGCGACGTAATTTCTGAATTTTTCACGAGGTTTCCTTGACTTTGGAAGTAAATAAAAATGTTTATTTACTCCAGACCTGCTAAAGATGAAGCTTCAAAGAATGCATATTAATATTTTCGTAAAATAATTACATTGTCTCTTTTTCCTTCGAAATTAAGGTAGGTACTTTCTGTCCGTCAATGGACTGGGTGGACTTAAAATAACTCATCCTGATTCTCCTGCAACATTGCAGTGTCGTGATGTCATCGAAATCAAAGGCAAGCGGTCCTGCGGTGCGCTTTCTACTTGGAATTTTGTAATTTGCCTAAAATCGAAGTTAATGGGTAATTTATGAATAGAACTTTAAAAAAAAACTGAAGGGAACCACTTTTTAGTTCAATTCTATAATGTTTCCATAATATCGTACGAAATCAATTCGCTCAATCAATCAAGCTTCTGTTGCCATGCCAATATTTTATGTTTGGCAAAACTTTTGCTTCATCAACATTGAAAGGTTTAGAGTACCTATACAAATATTCGGGCACACGCAGTTATAACCCAACGATTATTGGAACTGCCCCGAGGGATGTGGATGAGGACGTGACCTTTTCAAATAGGTTAAAGTCCAATAGTTCTGACCAAATCGTGGTAATAAGGTTACAAAGGGAAAAAGAGAAAGGGTTGTGAAATGGGTTTTCTTTGTGAACTTAGTTTTAAACCTTTAAAATCTTCAGTTTTAGCATAAATACATTTGTAACTAACGTAAACCATTTTCATGGACTTGATTATAGACTATGGTGACGTGTGCTAATTTGACTTGAATGCGATTTCACTGGATAAGCTCGACAAACTGCTCAACAATTTTATCCGATTCATATTCGACCTCAGGAAATATGACCATGTGTACAGCTTGTAGGTCTGAGCTCAGATGGATGTCCATTCGCCAAAGAAGTTTGCGCGCTTTAACCACGGTTTTTTCCCTTCTCAACTCTCCCACTCTTCTTTCTTCTTCACACACTAAGAATCTGCGTTTTTCTAACAATCTTCTCCTACTCTGTCTTCTCATACTTCTGACGTTATTCATTCTTCCTTTCAAATTCAGTCCATTCTTCTTTGGAATGCGGCGGCGGTAAACATTTTATCGTCTTTTCATTTTTCGGATTAAATTATGGCCTTATGTTATGACACTCACAAAATAATAACGTGGCTTTCAATGGGTAAAAGATTTTTTTAAATCGGTTCAGTAGATCCAGAGATTACCCCTAAAACCTCACAAACTATAAAATATTAATATAAGTAGATGAAGCAACGGTTTAGCAATATCCTTAAAAAAAAATGACTCGCATTCCGTTTGCTCACTATAGGCAAGCCACTTCTCGACAAAATCAATAGCAGTGAATTGGGACTGGGATTGTGAATTCAACTGCACATTTACCGCTGAGTCGATGACGGTCGGTGATTCTTTAATTTTGCCGGCGTGAGGGGTCAAAAGATATTTTTAGAGTTCCGTACCCAAAGGGTAAAACGTGAACCCTATTACTAAGGCTCCTCCGTTTGTCCGTCTGTCACCAAGCTGTATCTCATGAACCGTGATAGTTAGACAGTTGAAATTCACAGATGATGTATTTCTGTTGCCGGTATAACAACTAATACTAAAAAACAGAATAAAGTAAATATTTAAGAGTTTTTTTATTATTTAAATTAGCCACGGAATTAAAACATCAAAATGACCTTCATTAAAGTTTCCTGAGAATCAGATTTTTTTGACTCCCTGCCGTGCTTCCCCAAAACCAGCAATAAAAATACCATCCTGAAACACCTGGAACTCAAATGAGAATAGTTCTGCCGCTGCCATTTTTTGTTTTTGGGTGGTAAATTATCAAATAATTTCTCCCGCTCTGGCCGGAGCGGGGAGGGCGTGTCAGACTGTTACTGACTAAAACCCACCCGTGTTCCATCAAATGCCTGTGTGCCAGGGCCACAATATCCCTTTCGGACAGGCTCATAAACCTAGCAGGCATTAGCCCTTTCGGACCGCGGCACGCGTGGAACACAACGCACTGTCGACCCGGGCCTGGACCTTATCGGACGGCGAGCTACCCATCGCTCACCGGCCGCAAGCCCACGCCCACGGTGGCCGGGAATCGGCCTGCGATTCCCGATGTCCGGGGCGTCTCCTGCGGTGACTAAGGGCGTGAGGGCGCGAACCCTGCCTCACCCTCACGCGTTCCACCTCCTCCTTCGCATGCATTACTGCTTTGCAGAAGGAGGTGACGGCCTCCCGTGCACTCTCGCTCCGAACCATGGCCTGAACCAGGGCCAGATGCGAGAGATCGCCGCCGCCAATCGCCTCCGTGAGGACATGGTGGTGCTCCGCCCAAGCAGGGCAGACCTCAACCGTATGCTCCACCGTGTCCTCCGGGCGATCCACACAGTGGTGACACCCGGGCGTTTCCTCCCGCTTTATTCTGAATAGGAACCTCCCGAAACAACCGTGTCCGGTGAGGACGTGCGTCAGGCGGAAGGTGAGGAAGCCGTGGCGCCTCTCTAGCCACTCCTCATAGAGGGGACTTATCGCCGCAATTGTGGCATGCAAATTCTTTGCCAAATAGTAAATATCCCTGGCGATGGCGCATGCTTATTTTCATCTCACTCCTATTTGGTGAACAGTAACGTGGCCATGTCATTGTCTTCTCAAATTCGAGACAGCATTGTGCGCCACGTGTCTAAAAACTGGGAAATATTCCAACCTTTCACCCAGGATCGGTCAGGAGGAGCTGTTTATGGTTCAAAGCGTGAATACGTCGCTGAAATGTCTTGTAATGGCACCTACGGAACCACCTGTGAACTCATGGCAGCGGGAGAACTATTTCCATTTGAGTTCCAGGTTTTTCAAGATGGTATTTTTATTGCTGGTTTTGGGGACGCACAACAGAGAGTAAAAATAATCTGATTCTCAGGAAATTTCAATGAAGGTCATTTTGATGCGTGTCAGACTTTTACTGACTAAAACCCACCCGTGTTCCTTCAAATGCCTGTGTGTGCCAGGGCCACGATATCCCTTTCGGACAGGCTCATAACCCTGGCAGGCATTGGCCCTTTCGGACCCCGTCAGTTGGTGCTGACATCCATTTAAAATGGGAATAGTTCTCCCGCCTTTTTCCAACCCTTAAGCAATAAAATTAAAATACGAACGTAGGTATTCTAGGACACTTTTTCTAGTAAGAACGACTAATACTAAAAACTATTATAGTACTACCATAGTGTGAAATACCTACACAATAAGTAATTCGCAAAGAAATAGAAATAACAAAATTCCAACCCGGCAATAGGTAAAAACACATTTATTATCCTCCAATTTAAAATTAGGTAGCGAAACTAACCAAAACGAAAACCAAACAACGACGATGATAAATATTTCAAAGCAAATTAGTAGTAAGTAATAACAAAATATCGCAGAACAGAAATTTCGGTAACTATAGCTTGAACGTGTATCGCTTAGGTTTGTATTCTGTGATTGATACATTACTTCGTTTCTTGATACGATCGGCTTGCAAGCCGCGATTAAGGTTAAACATTGTGAAGTTTTCCCCTTGGCATTCTCGACTTTAATGCTATAAATGCAACGTTCAATTTACCTGAATACCAATTAGAACCTTATTTCATTATCTTTTAGCAGATGCCTGCGTACTGAAAAATACTGGCCACCTAGAACTGGCATAAAAACTTTAGAACGTTATCACGCCTGCACTGAAACATACTGGCCACCTAGAAAAAAAAACTAAATATAAACCTCAAGAAACTTCCAAAAATTCTTATTTCAATGTAAAATATGCATTAACGCGTTGTCGTAAAATTCAATTTAGATATTTATCGGAATCCGAATTCTAATTTCAATGTAAAGTATGCAATAACTCGTTGCCGTAAGATTCAATTTGGATCTTAACTGCATTTGGTACATTTTTCATACAAACATTAAAAACCCTTATTTTCGGCCTTAAGCGCCGAATTTCGTAAAATCCTTTCTTAGTGAGCACTTAGAAGTCGAAAGGAACAATCAGGCCAACATTCATGTCTCTAACTTTAAAAACATAGGAGTTTCATACAAACTTTGACACCCCTTTTCAACCGCTTAAGGTGCGAATTTATAAAAATCCTTTCTTAGTGCGCGCCTGCACCCCGTAGAGAGTGCTTGTGCCAAATTTTATACCTCACGGCCCAGTAGTTTCCGAGATTTCGTGATGAGTGGTCAGTGAGTGGACTTCTCTTTTATATATATAGATTTATGTACTAAATTATATTTTATTTATAATTTATTATGATAATATTTTTTATAAAATACTTCTCATCATTCCTCTCAAACAGAGCACCTGCCATCTTATCTCTTTACCGCCCTTGGTTAACTGGTAGAGAATGCCTAAGGCATATAGTCCGCCTTTGTACCTTTTTGTATGTAAAAAGTTTAAATAAACAAATGTATTCCCCATAGGGTTAGGCAGAGGTTTATCTTTAGTAGACACAAATTTCATCAAAATTTATGTCTCAGTCCCATGTAATAGGGGGCGAGTCTATTGCCACTAACCGGGCACAAATCCAGACTCCGGGATGCTATTGGTAAATTCCAGATAGGAAACCCAATAACTCTTTTCCCGACCCGGGAGTAGAACCCAAGACCTCATGCTCAACAGTAACGCTTGCAAACACTAAACCAACGAGGCAATAGCCCATTATCTTAGTTTTATTTCATTAGTAAACTTCATGTACACATTATCGCTCTCACAAATTTACAACAAAAGGGACTCTTTTGTGTAAACATTCTGTATGGTTGGAGCTTCATCATAGCCATAATGAACCGGTTGTATTCGTGAGCACAAATTAATGTGTTGAGCATGCATTATACACATCGATGACAACAGCTGTTAAATGCTATTTGTTTATTAAAACGTTGCATAAAAAAACAATAAAACATGTTGTTTAAATAAAAAACCTAGCGGTGAAAAACATTCATACTTTAGTTAAGTTATGGTTTAGAAGCACCATAACTTAACTAAAGTATGAATGTTTTTAACCGCTAGGTTTTTTATTTAAACAACATGTTTTATTGTTTTTGGGTTTAGAAGCACTCGAAGCGAAAGTACTCGCGTCACTGTATCGGTGGCGCGAGGAAGCGAGGGCGCGGGGCGAGTGGCTGATGCAGCGACATGTGGAGTTGCGTCGGTCACAGCTTCGCGCAGCCCTGATGGCGGAATGGCGGGACAGGCTTTCACGCCCTACCGCCGGCCTCGCCACCATCGAGGCGGTCCGGCCAGTACTCGAACCCTGGCTCGGGAGGAGGCACGGTTCCCTGTCGTTTCGGGTGACGCAGGTGCTCTCGGGGCATGGTTGCTTCGGGAAGTACCTGTGTCGCATAAACAGGGAGCCGGACGCCCGGTGTCACCACTGCGACGACTGCCGGGAGGACACGGCGCGGCATACGCTGGCAGAGTGTGCCGCTTGGGAGGAGCCACGCCGTGCAGAAGTAGGCAGTGACCTATCGCTGCCGGCCGTGGTCGAGTCTATGGCCGGCAGTGAGGAGTCCTGGGACGCGGTGGTGTCCTTCTGCGAAACAGTCGTGTCGCAGAAGGAGGCTGCGGAAAGGGAGCGGGAGATATCGTCCGCTCACCCGGCCCGCAGCAGGCGCACCGGGCGTCGGCGGATTGCGGAAGGAATAACAGATCCCAAGAACCCCGGTGCAAGTGTGGGAGGGGAACACTGGGGTGGTTTTTAGTCAGTAAGAGTCTGACAGACCGCTCCGCCCGCCCCAGGGTGGAGGACATCCATGAGGATTTTCCACCCCGTAAACAAAAAAAAAAAATATCGCACACGTTAGAATATTAAGTTTAGGTCATGAATCTTAACCGTCGACAAAGTCGTAGGTCTTCTTATTACAGTCACCTTATTTTATACAAGGTGGATTGTTGACAGCCATTCTCCCTGAGGTGGCTTAATTAAAAGCCGAAGTTCTCCGACAACATCTGACCCTGATTTATTAGTTTGGTACATGCAGTACTAAGCAAATTAATTTACTGTAGAACGATTCGCTTAGGTTTTTTAGAAATTAGTGGTACTAGAAATTGGTATTTACAAATAATGTGTATTAACATTTTAGTCATGTCCGTTTATAACACTTAATTTATAGACAAATATTTCATATTATATACATGCACAGCCTTAAATGGTTCCACTGCTGGGACACAAGCTTCCTCTTTCAGTGAGAGGGAGACATTTACCTACCATCTGTAGTGCCCCCGCCAAGACGAGCCAAGCGAAGCGCAAGGGCACTACCTACCTTTTCTCGAAGTGTTTCGTCGTTTTTTTGAACCCTCATAGAGCTGGTTTCCGATGTACCAGATAGTTCATATTCTCAGGACATGATGTCAATAATAGACTAATTAAACATACAAAGTCTCAATTGAATAGCTCTAATACTTTAGATTTCATTAATATCTAAAATACACCGATTTCGTCACTGACACACTGACACACTGATGATCATCATCAATATGTTTGGCTACTTTCTGAAGTGCTAGAAAGCTGAAATTTGGTATGTAATCTAAGTTTAGTATACAACCAACAAAAAAATTCATAAGCTTATAACTTTCGCCCCCATCCCCTAAAATGGGGGGGTGGAAGTTTGTATGAGAGTTCAAAATGTTAGGGTACTTCCTGAAGTGCTAGAAAAAACATTTCATGTAAAATGTTGCCAAGACGACCACATTTTTGTCTTGATCTGATATCTTTTTCACAGGGCAAACCTTATGTGGTCGTCTTGGCAACATTTTACATGAAATGTTTTTGGTGGGATACCATATATTAAAATAGATTAAAATCAAAATCAATTTAATTCAATTCGGAAACATATAACATAACATGTGAAGCTACAAAACCAATACAGACCTCAATAGTAACTTATTAAAAAGACCCGATAATTAAACACTTACTTAATTATTTCAGCTGTACGCGATCTTTTCTTTATCTATCGTTATCGTATCTTTGATGTGTCTTTTACTTTGATTTGACTGTATAATTTTGCCATGCATAAAAACATGAAAATGTATATATTAGGTTTGTTGATAATTTGACCTTATAGTAGACAACCAGCTGAAAAAACACAAAATAAACAATATAATTAGACAAATATTTTCCGAGCAAGTTATTTTTCAGTTTTAGAAAGAAAGAAAGAAAAAACATTTATTGGGACTCGCACAGATCACAAATTAAATAAAACACACTCATAGAAACAAAAGAACAAAACCAAAAATAAAACAAAGTAAACAAAAAGAAAATAAAAACGAAGTCATGTACGAGGCCAAAAGGCCCGTATCTCAGCATGATGCCGCGGCACTTAAAAATAAATGTCGCAGCGCTGGTATTCTGATAGGGCCCGATGTGATGTCACGGATAGATTAGGAAATAAATTAAATGAAATAAAATAGATGAATGAAATAACATAATAAAAATAAACATATGATAATTATAAATAAAATTACTGTATTAGAAAACGTACACCGCGTGTGAGAACCTGACGTAACATCAGTAACGGTCAGTGCGTTTTGTGTCTGTGGTATTCTGTGCTCTGGTCAGCCTACTTATTAATATTCTGTGGCTGTGACAATTAATGATGGCGCCGGCAATCATAAATAAATATAATCATAATTACGGCTGTTTATTGCTACAGTATATTGAATAATGCAATAAAAAGTGCTCTGTGATAGACGGTTAACGGCAATTGGAGAAATAAAAATAAGTAATGATAGGAGCGTTAGAAGAATTTACAAAAGTTTCCCTTTTGCCCGCATGCAGGCTTATGTTGGCCTGCGCAACCACTAAGTCCCTAAAATGACCGAAGCATTTTACAAAGGATAATCCTAAAAGGTTTGTTGTTTCCTGTTTTTAGGGTTCCGTAGTCAACAAGCAACCCTTATAGTTTCGCCATGTCCGTCCCCGGCTTAGCTCAGAGACTCTTAGTACTAGAAAGCTGTAATTTGGCATGGGTAAATATATTAATCTCGCCGACAAAGTGGTAAAATCAAATCTTGAATCTTTTTTTACACGTAAAGTGGGGATGATATTTTTATTTCTCGTTTATCCCATGATGTGGAGTATCTTTGGATACGCCGTTCAAAATGTTGAGCGTCTGTGAAGACCATTTTTCGATTTAGGGATCCGTTTGCGTAATAATTATTATGCTATAAGGTGCACATTTATTGTAAGTCCCTGCCGCTCTGCTAGCTAAATGGTTGTTTTTGGATATGTGAAAAATATCATGACAGTATTATAATATCACGAAATTAAAAGAAAAACTATCACAGCTAAGTAGGCTTTACAAGTTAAAGAGTAATAGTCGACCAACTTACATTTTCAGTTGGAGAACTGACCGAGACGTATATCGATGTATGGGAGAACATGTTTTTCAACTGCAATGTTAAGTTCTTTTTTTTAATAAATTTATCCTAACTATGGATTCTATCCTTGGTTATGCATGGCCCGAGACGCACTGGGCCGGTTTTTTTAAATATGAAGTCACATAAACTCGCTACAAATGAAGCAGCATGTTCCATGTATTATGTTATTAAATAGGGGCGCCGCCTTTCTCTTTGCAGTGACACCATTTAGTGTTCACTCATTACTATTAATGAAAATGTGTTCTCCACTGAAATCTATATTTCAGTGGAGAACACATTTTCACTATTATGAAAGTTACCGACTGTGTGTGCTTTAGTAATTCTACGTATGCAAATTTTCTCATTGGGTAGATATACTTAGGTGTATTATTCTGCAGTTAGAGTAATGTTTGTAAATATTCGCATAATAATTATTATGTTTTCCACCACATTCATTTTCCCGATATTTGAGCATCCTAATCGAGTGGGACCGACCCTTATTTGAATAATTTCCATTAGCCCGCGGTTTAGTTCAGCATCTCTGCGATTCACTAGGTTCTGTGTGTTTAGGACCAAACTCCTGTTTGTCTTATATTATGTTTTTAGGAAGAACGGAAAAGTATAATCTTCTTAGATATAAAAGTAGTGATCAAGGAACGATTGTATAATTTTTCTTACTTATTTTCACGTAGTTTTGTTAATGTTTATTACAGAATTTCCACAGACGAACAGTTTAATTATTGTCAGCGATAAAATAATCATTCAATAACTTGATAAAATTGTTAACATAGTTCTTAACATTTTTACGCTTACTTAACTTAATTACAACTGTTAACTGCTGTCTTTCAGATACTGCAATTCAACCATCTGAAAGAATACTGCTAGCTCAAGTGTTAAATATGAAAATGTTTTAAATTCGATTAGCAAAAATCAGGCGTGGTTCTTTTATTATCCATGTTTATTATTGCTAACATTGTTTACTATTCTTTGTAACACCCACACACTACAGAATCATCCCTACGCAGTAGCAAGCAACATTCATTACATAATCATTATAATTAAACTAGATCTGTTTTCATATGGAAACAGGGTAAATGTATAATTTGTGAATTTGAGCTACTAAGAAGCTCTTGAGAACTCTCTCCAGCTGACACAGCTGTGTAGATAGAATCAACATAGATATTCAATAAAAACAGGTCGGTAATGTCGAACAATTATAGATCACGCAACTTAATATAAAAACAAATAATACTATTGATTTCAGAATGTCAGTTTTCCGCAGTTAAAATAGTTTAGGCACATCTTTGCATGCGCCGAAATTACACAAAAGCAAGGCCTTTAGCGTAGTAGTGAAATGATATAGGCTCAAGGCGAAGATTTGCATTTCATTGTCGATATTCATTTAGGAAGTGTGGGATATAAACTAACGTTGTACTATATAGGTTTGCTCTGAAATATACATGCATATTTACAGCTGCATTTTCTAGGCATAAACAGATATATCTACTTCTAGGTCTCTTAAATCTAAATTAATTATAACATTCTGGTCGCAAAACTTTGCAAGCCATGTAAAAAGTAAGCTGATATGAAACATGTTCGTAGCGTAAGGCTGTCACACTGGGGGCGGTATTACGTTATTACGTATAATCAACGATTGTTTCATTGAAGCTAAGGTTATCGCGTAAAGTAACCTGTCGTATACATTGTAATGTTGTGAATCGAATTGATGGATCTCGGAATCGAGCTGACAACATATTTTTTCCATTAAAAATTAAACAACATTTCATTCCAATTTATTCAATATTTCGATGAAAATTCAATAGGGGTACATGAATTTTAAACAATAATGGGAATTTGAGAAGTATCTCATTGAAACGTTGACACGCTATTTCAATCATAAATTAGAACTCTTCCCTTCTTCAATATAAATTATATTATGTAGTTAATGAACATATTTACGGGAAATCTTTACTGTTTGTTAAGCTGCCATGTGGATTTTATAAAGGTAAGAGTTTACCTTACTAAAGTAAAAGCGAACTTTAAAGGTCCCATAATTATCTAAATGTCCATAATAAATATCTGAAACCTGGTCTAGCTTTAAGATATCAATAATACACAACAGCCTGCATTTCCTGAAGGAAAATAATAATAATAGTAGGTCTTATAACAATAGGTATCTATAACAATTAACGTTAAATCAGTTATAGGTAGGTAATTGATGTGACATTTAGACATGAGTTATACTCATGTCTAGATTTGTTTGTCTGTAAGCGTGCTAGCCCTACAATTTGTCCGGAGGATACGGTGGAGCATAAGGTGGAGATCTGCCCGGTTTGGGCGGAGCACCGACGTATCCTCACGGAGGCGATCGGCGGCGGCGATCTCTCGTGTCCGGCACTGATTCAGGCCATGGTTCGGAGCGAGAGTGCATGGGAGGCCATCACCTCCTTTTGCGAAGCAGTAATGCTCGCGAAGGAGGAGGCGGAACACGTGAGGGAGAGGCAAGGTTCGCGCCCTCGCGCCGCTAGTCACCGCAGGAGACGCCCCGGGCGTCGGGAGCTGCAAGCCGATTTCCGGCCACTGTAGGCACGGGCTTGCGGACGGAGAGCGATGGGTCAGGACCAATACCTGCCAGGGTTGCGAGTTTGTCCGAAAGGGATATCGTGGCCCTGGCACACAGGCAAATGAAGGAACACGGGTGGGTTTTAGTCAGTAAAAGTCTGACACGCCCTCCCGCTCCACCCAGAGCGGGAGAAGTTATTTGATAATTTCACACCCAAAAAAAAAAAAAAGCCCTACAATTTGTAACACACACCAAAACAATTTTGAAATACCTACTATCAGAGTGCGCTCTAAATGTTAACTGATAATAGCAGTTTAATTTTGTAATGAGGTAAGTATGTACTTTATAATAATACAGATTGTTTCATTTCTCAAATCAAGTTTTATCCATGGAGTTATTGTATAGTGTTTGCAGGTATGTACCTCGTTGGTGGCAAGCGACTCACCTCCTACCCTTATCGCTCTGATCGCCTCCATTATAGAGAATCAAAGCTGCTGTATGAAAGTTTTCATGGAAGTTCTAAAATGTGGTCAAAATTAAAACAAAGCCACGATTGCCATGATTACGATTAAATGAATATCACCGCCGAGCAAGATTAGCATATCAAAAGCTGAATTGCCCGGTCTCGGGACAAAGCAAAAAACTGTGCGGGAAAAACTGTGACGCCATAGACTGTGGCTCAAGTACTCCTTGAAAGGCGGGAAGAAATTCGCTTACGACGACTGCGGATACAGCGCGACAAGATCTAAATCTATTAACACGATTGCATTCAGGCAATTTTCCGTTTTGCTGAGATAGATCTATTGTCTTAGTAGTAGGCCCCCGCCCCACTCCTCCGCTTAGCCGTTATCGAAAAATTTGAAATTCAAAACCGAAATCTGCCACGGGACACCCTGTATAAACTATTGTTAGTTGTATGTGTAGTTTTGACTTTGTTTTAAAAGAGTTTTATTTTTTTGCAATGTTTCATTCAAACCCAAAATAATGAAAGTAACTTTTGTAAAGTGTAACTATAAGTGTAGTTTGCGAAGTCAAGTTATTTGTATATCCTATCTATTTGCACGTTCAATCGATTAATTTTAAACTTCTAGTAAGTTAGCCCAAATAATATCATGTAAAAATCCCAGTAGGCTGCTAACATAGGTAATGTTGTATTTTGTTACGAAACTACACGAGTCCACATGCGCACGCTGATCCAGACATACGCTACCACTGTAAATTAAAACAGATCAGTAAATTGAAATAGCTCTGAAAAACGGTTCGTTTCTTTAAAATCTACGACATAATGTTTATTTACCTATTCCTACGTATAAGGATTTAAAAGTGTTCTCATTATTTTAATACAATTTATATTGCAACGATCTTTTCTGTCTTATACTACAGCAACTAATAATAATAACTTGTACATTTTATTTGTCTGCTGTCGTAATAATTTAATCCGAAAAATGAACATAATGCCGCCATGTTGTTAGTACATAACAGTATAGCACAAAATAAATAAAATGTTATTTTTTGTATGGAATCTTTTATGTTTTTAGTATTTTTTTGTAAGACATAGCCACCCTATAGGTACATCTAAATTGAGTAGGTCTTCTGAATAAATAAAGAAGTTTTCTGTGTGTTAGTTGGTAGGTACAATTTAGCACTCACGTAAAAATTTGTAACATTAAACATACAAAGCATTTAAGCGGTGGTGGTATAAGAGGAAATTTGACTTACAAAACCTGTTTTTTTATTATAATATAAAATGGCAATCCCACTTCCCCCACTTTACATCAGATACCTAAATCCTTGTTAGGCTCTTTTAAAACTGTATTCACAAGTTGTCAATACGATTAGGTTTATTTTCTGCTTTTAGTGTAGAAACAAGAAGGTCATATAGGCAGTCGCTCCATGTAAAATACTGGTATTCATTCAGCTGCATCCGGTTAGACTGGAAGCCAACTCCAAAATAGTTGGGAAAATACTTGGCAGATTAAGTGTAGAAACAAACAGAACGAACGTTTTTCCAAACGTGCAGTACAATCTATGAAGTTTTTTGGATTTCTAAAACTGCTTTTTGTAAAACTTCTTGCTCTGTTTTAACGTATTGTTATGGTGATTTGGAGTAGTGGTGGCCCAGTGATAATGACCTCGACTTACGAGTTGTAGGTCGTGGGTTCGAACCCAGATAGACGCTTTTCTTTGTGTCAATGATATAATCATCACTGCTCTCAAATCGGTGAAGAAAAATATCGTGAGGAATCTGGCATTTTTTAGAACCAACAATTCAAAGACATGTGTCATCTCCCAACCCGCACTGGGCCCGCGAGGTGAATTACGTTATGTGTCAGCAATGGGAATGATAGAGACTAAATTATGCTATGGTGATTCTCTTCACTTTAGTGCATCATAAAGAATTTTACTGGTTTTTATTAAATTTTCCATTCAAAATCAGTAGGACATACCTACTTTTACGAAAAATGGAAATACCATAAATGACTTATTTTGGCCAGAATACCACCATAAATCTGGCTGAAAAAACGAGAAAAACTCGCCAAAAGAATTTCATAATGAACAACTAGTTACATCAACTTGGCTTTAACAACTTTATAATTACATAAACACGTGAACTAATAAGGCAAGTAGGGAAATCTTGGATTTAGTGTTCATGATTTTACAAAATCGTTACTTAATATCTATAAATTGTGAACGGTCGCAAGGGATTATTATAATTATGCATATTTGTTACCCACACAAACCATTGCAAACGGGTTGGACTTGTCATCATCATCATTAGAGACGAAAGACATCCACTGCTGGACATAGGCCACCCCCAAAATGGGGTTTGCCATAAATCGCCACGCTTGGCAGGCGGGGTGGCGATCGCAGTATGGTGTTAAAATGCATAGAGAACGCTGCTGCCCATTTTCTAATAAGTCTCTTAGTCGCCTTTTACGACACCCAAGGGAAAGAAATGGGGCGGTGCTATTCTTTACGTCCGGCACCACGCAGACTACTTGAACGCGTTGGACTTGTAGTATCTTGTAAATATCAGCACACCTGAAAAAATCGGTGTTAGTGTGCAAATAAGAAGAATCTCCGTAGATCTAACATCATGGTATCCGTATACCACAAGTTATTCATGAGCTCAGGCCGAGACTCTGTTGTTATTTTTTTTTTCGCTCCGCTTGGCAATTTGTCTCTGCAATATATAACTAAAGTAAAGTAAGTAAAATCTGGTCACGCCTCTGCTTTTTAACAAAACCTTTGAATTAAACTGAAATTCCAAAAAATCTAACTAAGCTTTAGACGTGAAGATGGTTTTAAAGTGGCAAACGCGTGCATAGCAAAATTGTTGAAAGCTTTCGAGTAATTGACTACTCGAATATATATAATTTACTTTGTTTAAAGGATGTCTTTAAAATATCGCTTTTAGCGATAAGACCACCCATTGTGTCACCTTATGTAAAATTTCTACATTTATACCAGTAATTTTTATGATGTACATAATAAAGAATATTCCATTTTATTCTATTAATAAAGAGTATTCCATTTTATTCTATTCTAGCAGTTTTATATATTATGTACTAGCTTTTGCTAGGGGCTTCGCCTGCTTGGATGCCGGAAATTACCCCACGACAACATACCACCGACCAGGTTATCCAAATCAAATGATGATGGTTATGATCCTTTTCATCCAAACCTGTTCAGTGGTGAGGCGTAAAAAGGTAACAGACAGACAAAAAGCGTTTATTTTGAAATGTTTATATTATTTTATTTAAATATATATATAGGTAAGTAACATAACATACCATCACGCCTGTATTCTCCGAAAGAGAGGTTTAACTATAGTTAAGCCTCTCCTTCGTTAATACAGGCGTGAACAGGATGTACACCCACCCACACCCACTTTACGCCAGTTATGTTTAGGTCCCATTGTAATTGGGGGCGAGCCTATTGCCATCAAACAGGCACATATCTAGACTTCGGGCTGCTACTGAGAATTTCCAGATGGAAAAAACCAATAGCACTTTACCCGACTCGAGATTCGAACCCAGGAATTAAGTTTATAAGTAAATACCTAATAAGCATAAGAGTATGGATGTATAAGAAGTGTCTTTAAGATTTTCCGCGCAGTATCGTAATGTGGCAAAATGTCACCGTCCAAATACACAGTCACACCAGTAAGAGTAAGTTAAGACATTAAGACTCAGATATATGCCAGTGACCTTGAGTTCAGCTTGCGTGTTCTGTACTGAGCTCATGCAACGCGTCGTACGTTCAGCCAGTCGCCCATCAAGGACTGCTGTCCCCAATTTGACGCATTATTAATTTATTATACACAAAACAAAAGGCATTTTAACGCGTATACTAAAATATAAATAATTAAATTATCTTTAAGTAGATGAAGGTTTCAGAAAATTACGCTTGGTAGATTTTGCGCTATTCTCAGTTTTTTATCCGCGTTAGACATAACTTTACAAATTAATTTCACTATGTAATATAAACATAATCTAAAATATTCACAAATTATGTTATTGAGAAAATGCTCTAATTTAACATATATATTATTTTTTCAAAACATTAACACTACTCGTTTAGACGTGATCTTAAGATGACATAACAGATCATCAGAAGAAAATCATTAAAAGTCGGTTATCGTCGCCTTAAGGTGCAAATACTGGTGAAAATAACTGATATTCATGACGGCCGTTATAAATTGACACTTATACATCTATACTTACTTTTGTACTTATTAGTTATTGACATTTATAAATCATTATTCAAATAAAATAAAATTAAAATTTCAAAAGAAACTCTGTCTGTCTGTTACCTTTTCACGAAGCTTTCAAAAATATTGTCACATCAAAGCTACTCCAGAATTGGCTGTGATTTGATGTTGATTTGCTACATTCTCGTACTTGATTAAATTTGCTGCCAGTGAGAGCCAAGCACGTCTGGCTTCGACCCGTAATCGAAATAGTTTTGCTTCTAAATTATTAATGTCGTTTACAGGGGACTGATGACTGATGTTTTGCATTGCATATGAAAATTATTTCTTTCAAAGTGATAATATTCTACTATTTTGTATTTATTATTACCTCTCCTTATTTTAAAGTAACGCCTTAATTGGAAACCAGTGTGCCCCGGTTATAATCACGTCTAAATAAAATAAAAAATGTGTTCTGCGAAAAATGTAGTCCACTAGAGAACAGCAAAGAAAATGGAAAATAATTATAGTCGCACGCCACGCGTACTTTTGGGATACATACAGCGAATATTGCAAGTCTCTACGGGCATTAATATGCAACACCAATTAGGGTTTATTATTGGATTAATTTAGATCTTGTCGCCACTACTCAACTAGTTAGCAATTGATTAAGCAATTTTATAATATGAGAGTCGAGTAATGGGAGTTCATAGACCAGAAATGGTACGTTCGATCCTTATACTCGTAGTCCTACGTGTTTCCATATTCACATTCTTTCATCAGATAGAAAAAATTTCCTTACCTCACACACATTAACTGATCTTCCATGTTATAAAAAGCTCGTAGGCACACCATCATTAACCTCACCTAAATCATCTCACGTCATTACCATTAGCTAGCTAGTCCACACATCTCGTTAGCAACATAAATGAGAATAGGCAAACTTCAGATTTAAAAAAAACCTAGTAACTAAAATAAACCAAGGCAAAGAATGCGAAGAAGTCGATACAAAGAGAATTAAGTATTGATGCGTTAATTGAAGATTGGAGTGTCTAAGGATGATTTGAGAGCGGAACTACCCATAAAAAAGAGTTACGAGGCTTCTTGATACGAATTGATTATTCAGCAGGTTGCCCTGTCTTCTTTTGACCCTGCTTTATAATCTGAGGACATTTTGGTTACAAAGTTTTCTAAGCGACTTTACGTGATCTTGAGTTTGGGTTGTAAGGTACAACGTCGCGCTACTATAGGTATATTATGTTCCGGATGAACGCTTTCAGCCAAACTAAACCTATATTTTTATAAACGAGACCTTTGCCTTTCCTTTATAACGCATTTGTTTCTTTGGAATGTTAAATTAGCAGATTCTCTTCCTTTTCAAGCCATAAAAAGATATAAATGAAAAAGGCATTTTTTTCCAGAAACAGGAAAACAGCAGGGAAACTGCAATACTTATAAATGTATTACGAGGGGTTTTCACCATGTCGAGCTGTACACCTATAGGGTAACAAAAGCGACCATTGTGAACGAGTTAAATCAAGCGGACGCATTCTGAACGATGGCGACGTTTCTCGACGGATAACGACTCTTGCCGGATACAGATAATAGACGATAGGGAGAGGCTTAAAGTTAGAAAGTAGCACTATGGTCTGTGAAATCTTAAGGTTTCTAATAGGTATGTAACGTGTACTGAATTAGTGTCTACTGATTAATGGAAACAAAGGATAATTATTATAAGTTAGATATCTAAGCTACTCGATCAAAGAAGTCGTTATAAATGCCATTCTTAACAGACGTGTGGAGGAGACGTGTCATGTACATTGAGTATCGCGATGAAAACCTTTGCTCAAAATAATATAATATGTATATAATAGGGCTCACACATGTGCTATGCAAATTATGTACAATACTGTGCTGTGATTGAATTTATACAATATAATGATAGTATTTACAATCTTCTGCAGTTCCAATAATATTTCAGAATGCTAATCAATTAGTTTATACGCACTTGTGGAACAGGACTAGCGTTAAGCCAAGCATTTTAAATTTTGTCAGTGATGCAATCCCCCAACTTATAATAATTATGCTTGGCTGCATAATGTGCGCATACAAGATTTATATTTCGTTTCATTCAGTTGGAGTATAAACATTGAAGTGGAAACATCTCGTACAAAACCCTCCAGAGATGCTCAGATGGAAGTAGAATGGATCAATTTAGGCCTTGAGGGATGTGAACACAGAGAAATGGTGATCAGGTTCACTGTAATAATTATTTGTACGAACAATAAAATCAGTTTTTGTTTTCGAACAATATGGTGCGAAAAAAAGTGTGTTTTGTTTTCATCAAAACGTAGTAGCGATGCGATTCCGAATTTTTTACAAAGAAAAAACTACTACACCCTACTACTATCTATAAAATACTACGACAGACTTATCAAACAAAAGTATATATTGTGTCTGATATACTACTGACAGTAAGCCTTGCTGATTTGTTTACTGAAATAATTATTATATAATATAGAATCTTTTGTTTATTGAACTATAAGGTAAGAAACTTGTTCTTATAACCGGAACTCCTCAAATCGTTTGAAAGTATTTTCAATGTGCACCTCATGGCATCACGATAACACAGGGAAGTAAAATGTATGGAACCATATGAAGACTTAAATTTCAGTCCACGATAACGTTATAACGTGCACATAATTATATATCCAAAAATTTTATGGTCGAGGACGTGGACGTCAACAATAACATCGTTGACGACCACGTCCACGTCAACCATAAAATTCTGTTGTCGATGTTTAACATTTTTTTTTTGCAAGATAGTTTATCATTATGACATTCACTTTTTATTCTTCGAATAAAATCAAAAGATATTTAGTTATTCATTTACCAATAAAACAAGTTTTATATTTTTGGAAATGTGTGTTTTTAAATATTATATTATAAAAACACGCATTTCCCGAAATGTGTGTTTTTATATAATAAAATCAAAAGATATTCAGATAACCGTTTATCAATAACATTTTTTTCACAAAAAAAAACAACCAACTTCCAAAAAAAAACACAACAAAGTGTAAAATAACCTTCATTTCGAAAGTCGGTGTCTTTGAATGTATTTTAATTTTTGCCACCGACTTCCGAAATGAAGGTTATTTTTCACTTTGTAGTGTTTTTTTTTGTGAAAAGTTTTTTATTTTTCACTTTTTAGTGGGTCAGTTTGCAATTTATCTGTTACAATAGCCTTCAACTGCTCATTACCTTTTACAAAATATTGCTTTTCCCGATGCAGGGGCGTTAATAGTTGAGGAGTTCTGATGGTGACTTCACCATAATAATATGCATTGTGACGAGCATAAATTGCTTAGCAACCATATTCAAGTGTCTAATCAAATCGCAACAGTGAAATACTTATTATTAAGTAGTGCCAGTGGCCATCTGTGGTCTTTATGATCAGTTCCACTTCACCAAATGGTGCTTTCCAAGTACAAATGCATGAGTTACTATAAAAAATACTGAAATCGATATAGGTGTGCCTATAAAATTTGAGGATTGCCCTCGATTTCCATAGGATCCCCTCATCAGATTCTGATTTGGTGGCAATGGGACCACCTCGGGAGCATACCCTTTCAAACAAAAAAGAATTTGCAAAATTGGCCCACAATTGACGGAGCAACAGGTGAACAAACATTAAAAAAAAAACAAACATACAACCGATCATATAACCTCCTCATTTTTGGATGTCGGTTAAAAAACAGTACCCTTTAAGAATATTGGTAAATGGTTACTTAAATATATTTTGATTTTATTTGAAGAATAAAAAATGAATGTCATAATGATAATGATCTTGCAAAAAAAAGGTTAAACATCGACAACAGAATTTCGAAATAACGTAGTGATCAATTTGCTCATCATCTCAATTTATGTTCCAAGAGGAATCCGATCCCTTTCGGACAAACTCGCAACCCTGGCAGGCATTGGCCCTAGCGGACCCCGTCAGTTGGTGCTGACAACTCTTTGAGGCGCGCGTGGAATACGACGCGCCGTCGACCCGGGCCTGGTCCTTATCGGACGGTGAGCTACCCATCGCTCACCGTCCGCAGGCCCGCGCCTACGGTGGCCGGAAATCGGCTTGCGACTCCCGACGCCCGGGGCGTCACCTGCGGCGACTAGGGGCGCGAGGGCGCGAACCTTGCCTCTCCCTCACGCGTTCCGCCTCCTCCTTCGCAAGCATTACTGCTTCGCAGAAGGAGGTGACGGCCTCCCATGCACTCTCGCGCCGAACCATGGCCTGAACCAGGGCCGGACGCGAGAGATCGCCGCCGCCGATCGCCTCCGTGAGGACACGGCTGTGCTCCGCCCAAACTGGGCAGACCTCCACCGTATGCTCCACCGTATCCTCCGAGCGATCCACACAGTGGTGACACCCGGGCGTTTCCTCCCGCTTTATCCTGAACAGGAACCTCCCGAAACAACCGTGTCCGGTGAGGACCTGCGTGAGGCGGAAGGTGAGGATGCCGTGGCGCCTCTCTAGCCACTCCACAAAGAGGGGACTTATCGCCACAATTGTGGCGTGCCCAGCGCTGGGTTGCGACAATCGCACTCTCCATGCCGCCATAAGATCCCGCCGGAGCTCTGTCCGCTGTGCCGTGATTTCTCGCGGCAGCGGAGTTTCACCCCGGCGTTTCGCCTCCTCGCGCCACTCCCAGACGTGCGCGAGGACTTTTGCCTCCAGATCCCATGGCGGTAGTCCGGCAAGGAGGCTCGCCGCCTCACGGGAGACCGTGCGGTATGCTCGGACCAGCCTGATGGCCATGACAAGTACTTACCTACTTTCCTCCAAAGTGTTTTTCTTGGTATCTCAGTGAAGTTTCTTAAACTTCTGTATCCGACTTCCGAATATAATAGCTCTTTTTTCTTTATTATAAAAATAATTTATTTGAACTCCTGTTGAGTTACTTGTTTTATTGTTCTTGTCTAAAATAATAGCATATATATTTTTTGTTTTTCTTTCTTTGTCAAAGTTGTAGATAAGATTTTCAAGAGTTAGTGGATCGCCTAAGTGACGCGAAATTAATCATGTCGATTAGGCTAAGCTAAATTAAATATTGCTTTAGAAGAGATAAACCAATGCAACAATGAAAATCCGACAATGTTGCAACAAATCCACTACAATCGTAATGTGCGGTTTTAGTTTACACAACGCTGTTTACACTGTGTAATGATGTGCTTTTCCATTTTCAATCTCAATTAGAACAGCCAGCGTTAAATCAATGTAACGAAAGATCTATTGTAATGTTAACTAAAGGGGATATAAGCATCAGGTATTGACGTTTTAAGGGAAAAGGCTGATATTAATACAATCTAGGTAATGCTCAACATCCATCATTATTATAAAATAAATAAAACAACACACCAAATGACCCTGATACGTATTATACGAGATTACACATAAACTGCGGGGTGGCGTCTCAGTTAAGAGGCGCACCCCCGCCCCCACGTTTAAATAAATTCACTTACATTCTTACTGCAAATTATATGGACGCGTGAAAGTATTAGGTATGGCAACAACATGTTACTCACGTGAGAGCTTTGAAGATCGTTCGGATTTAACATTCCCCTTTGCAAGGAAAATAACGACGGAAGAATCATTGTATTCTTTGAAGACTTGTGGTATTCTCGTTCAAAGGCACAGAAGCTCTGGAAATTAACAAGGCGTGTCTCCATTATCAGTTTCTTCTTGTGAAATTACTCTTTTGTTTCCATTGAGACAAATACAAATAATGTTCGTTTATATTATATTATTATATATATATGACGGAAGCCATATTGGTTAACAGCTGCGAGAAGCGGCGACTAGATGGCGCTAGTGGAACGTGCACCATAGACAATCATTCATTCTATCGGTCATTTGACTTAAAACACTTGAAGTCAGTTGAGTGATAATTTCTATATTCTCTCGATTTAAAATAACTGATTGTTCGATTGAAATATATTTCTGTATTGCCATATCTGAGTATTACTTCTGATGTCTGAACCTATCCCGACATCAGAAGTGGGATACGAAGACCACCCCACTTCTGGAGACTCAGCTTCCAATATCATGCAAGACCAGATGCTTTTGTTTAGTAACGGCATGGAAGCCTTAATTTCTAAAATCATCGGAAGTTTGTCATCTACCGCCTGTACACTAAGTCCATTAGTCTCACTCGACCGTGATGCGTCCGCACACATCGTCTTTAATGAAGGAGAGAATTACTTGTAAATTTAGAGGTAGAAGAGTAAATAATGTGGTGCCTTTAGTAGGTATAGGCAATAAAAATATCAATAATACTTTGCAATTGCTGTGTCAGGCAGAAATTAACGAATTTGCGACGGAGATTCTATTCCTAGTTTTGCTAGATAAGTACTTGCGTCGTAACATCTTATTGAGTCGAGACATTTTAAACAACGGTTTTTGTTCGAGCAACTGAATTAATTTTGCCTAGAACTATAAACGTGTGTAAAGCTATTCAGACTACGGCAATAATTGTGTCGATTGGATTCTTGTCGTTTTCTTTTTCGTGATAACTGAGGGGTTGTTTCTTTGACTAAAATGTTCACATTATCCATTTTAACGTAGTAAATCAATTAAAATTCGGCACGAAATAAGTACAGAGTCAACTCGTTACCAACACTGAGAAAGATGGTCATTTTAAACCTCTGTCAGTTAAAACAATCTCGCGTTCCTGATTGGCTGAAAGGATTTGACGTCTTGCTCCTGATTGACTGAAAGGATTTGACTAAATTTGTTAATAAACTTCGAAGGATTTGACTGAGTTAGATACCGGTGGTAACCGGTTTTTGCCTTAATTTAAGTGGATTTGACTACTTTTGTAAATGACAAGCGATAAAAGACTTTGTTTTTTAAAAATAACGTTCTTAACTTATTTTCGTTTTTTTTGGAGATGACCAAATTTGATTTTACCAGTTGATAGAAGACGTGACCTTGTAAACATCTTAGAATTATACTCTGGACTTTTTTAGTAACGGTTTTCCGACAACACGTGTTAACACTGGTGAGTTGGAGGTAGGGATTGTAAATGTTCGATAATTTTTAGTATTTGAATACTTCTTCAGCCTTGTTCGAATGTTTGAACTGTTCAAGTGATGTGCGAGTTATTTACTCGTACAACTCGGTATTCCAATATTTGATTTCAATGCCTATTTGAAAGTAAGATTGATAGACCCTAATCGTACAGTGCAAAGACGTTCTTACAGACTGTCTCCGGACGAAAGTCGAATCATGCGCGATAGGGTTAATTTACTGTTGCAAGCCTAAATAATTAGACCCAGTAGTAATGTAAATTAATGCGAATTAACCCATCAGTACCCAGTAGTACGCCGTTTGCTAGGCGAGCCCTTTTGGTTATAAAGTATGATGGATCGGACCGTATTTGCATAGATTATAGAGAAGTTAATAATAATACAGTGACGGATCGTTATCCATTACCGTTGATTTCTGACCAAATTTATTTACAAAGTTAGATTCAAAATTTAAGGGACCGTTTGAGGTCATAGAGGTTCTTGACGGTGATCGCTGCACATTGAGAGCATTCAATTTCAAGCGTATTTACAAGTACGTGCATGATAGCCATTTGAAGTAGAAGACATTGAGTTGAGTGATAGTGGTGAACTTGGTTCAACTGGTCGAACCGTACCAGTAGCCATTTCGTAGCCGTAGTCCGTTAGAAGTCGGTATCTGCTTATAGTAGTCCGTGGATGCGCGGTGCGCGGGTGGCTCTAGTGGTGGTCGGGTCTTGTAGTGACCATAGAGTCCGTGGGACTCGGAATTCAGGTGAATTCAGTGAAACAAACATGGGGTTTGTTGAACGGGCTTAGTGAAAAGCCACAGGCCACGGATAAGATTCCTACTTTGTGTTTTGTTATGGTCTAAGGCTGATTTATGAATTGCTCTCACATGTTTAGTTTGATTTTGTCTTTTGCGAGATGCGCGATAAATGTGTAGTCAGACTACGACTTTGAATTTCCTGATTATTGATAACATGTTAATTTTCTTCTAATTTTTCATTGATTTATAGTAATATGGTACTCTAGTTTAATTCAAAATGAAATAAAGAGTTAGGTTTAAAGAGTACTTTGACGAACGAAGTAGGGAAAAGGGTATCTGGTATAAAACTATACAGTATCAGCCTCCTCGTATACCGTGGTTTGCTATCAAGGAAATGAATAGGTATCATATTGTTCTGTTTCATAGATTACGCTCTGGTCACTATCCATCCCGCAAGTTTGGTTATTTGATGAACAAAGTAAATCCCAATTGAGAAACATGCAGATCGGTTGAAGATGTTCACCATCTACATAAAGAGTGTACTAAGACTAAGAAGGAAAGAGAATCATTGTTGAGTGTGGCAAAAGGTAATGAATATGATATTGGTAGATATGTTAAAGTTTTGGCGCAGCCTTCTCCCGAGATAGCAAACCTACTTACTGATTTCTTTAGACATTAATAATTTATATTGTATGTGTAGATTTAATTTAGAATAGTTTGAGTTATGATGAGGCTGGCTTGCCACTGTGGATGCCTCTTGTAAAGAGTTCTGTCAAATGTTGACTTTATTTAATTCTGACAAATCAGATGTTCACTTCATTTAATGGCTTACGACAATGATGACAAGACCTTGATGACATTAGGAGATTGGCATCTGAAGGCGTTGAGAAGTCCACGCGTTATGATGAAAGTCGTTTTAATAGTACAATGGCAAGCGTGAGTAAGTTCTCTGTCGGGGAATTCGTGCTTATTGAGAACGAGAAGCGTTCTATGTTAGAGGGTTTGGTTTCCGCACTTCGTCCTTCATGTGGACCATTGTGCGTATTATTCCAACCAGCCCACCTACCTCCAGAAGCTGATTAGGTCTTCTGGACTGCATAGGATATCTGTGAAGGATCTAAGTGACCCGAGGGTTTCTGCTCGGATTAGGGTGACGACTGTGCCGTCAAATGCGTCTTGGTGCACGGACCACTGTCTCTCGACAGTCAGTACTGCCCGGTTATTGGATATGGAACGCTGTCTCCGACAAATTAGTACTATCCTTATTGCGGTGGGTGCATGGACTACTGTCCCTGACAGTCAGTACTGCCCTATGTGACCGCCACTACCATTATTAGTTATTGAATTAAGTCTATTTAATTTCTATATTCTCTCGATTTAAAATAACTGATTGTTCGATTGAAATATATTTCTGTATTGCCATATCTGAGTATTACTTCTGATGTCTGAACCTATCCTGACATATATATTCGAAGCATCTAATCATAATATTAACTCTAGCTTCGTTAATATTATCGAGTTATAAAGGAAGCAGGTGGCGTAATACATACTGAACATTTTTGAATAATTTACCTCGTACCGAAAAATCAAGAAGAGCAAAAATAAAAAGGCAAACTTACCTACTTATTCAAATGGCGGAATTTTCTTATATCAACATTGCATACTTAATTGATTTTGGGGAAGCATAGAATAATTAATCATTTTTTTTTAAGAAATGCATAAATCTCAAAATATGCTTTGAGTAGATATTATCATAAAGCTTCACTGACTAGGAAGGCACTTAAATTAGTTTGTACTTTTCTCTTAAAAAAAATCTGTAATCGATATTATATTCCAGTCTGTACCTGCAACACTAACGAAAGCTTTGTCTGCTTCCCGATGTCAACACAAAATTAACTTATCGATTTAGAAACTTACACTACCAGAGACCTAGCTCGTGCCTGGATCCCGAAATCGAGATTGTGTAGCAATCTATCGAACAAAACGCTACACAGATAGTAATATCAAATATTGTGCAACGTTACCATCTTCTCTATTCTTATGTCAAACACGATTCTTATTACCTACTGTTTCCTTATAACAACTTGTTCTGTTCACCGTGTACTAGTCTATGTATGTGATTTATATTCACTCGTTGGTTGTTTGTTGGTCATATCTGTAGTATTGATTCTCAGACGATGTTATCTGCAGACTTCATCCGTTTATGTTTGTGACGTGTTTGCAATTAGACTTTACTAAGTAAAGCGGCGCTTGCTTGTAGTGCGGACCAATTAAGTTTAAGAGCGGGCCTTTACAATTAAAAAAATAATGTAGATTGAAAAACCACGTATTGCTCTAAAAATAATTTTCGTATTTAAAAACATTAAAATTCTATTGCAAAATTTTTACGCAGTAATCTCGAGAAAACATTTAAACATCGAAAGGTTAATAAGCAAACACGCAATGATAATGCTCAAACTTGTCAGAAGAATTAACAAAGTCCAAAGTTATAATATAAATGTGTTAATTCTTCTCAAAAGCATGATGAACTAATTGTCACCTATTAATATAGATAACAACTTCCTGAATAAATCTTCAGTAATAAAAAGCTTTAATAACTGCGGATAGCCCCATTATTAGTACATTATTGCAAAGGCCACGGCTCGGCCTTCAAACTCATACTCGACCTGCAATTGCCATTTCCGCCGAGGCATAATTAATTATATAGTGCTTTTCTCAAAAGAATGCAGGGAAAGTAAATTATTTATAAATTCCAGATTCAATGACGAACAATGATAATTTTTCACGCACTAATGTGTTCATTGCCACCAAAAGTTGTATGAAAATCCGTATATGTCGTACATACGGATTTTCATACAACTTTTGGTGGCCGCTGCTCGCATGTATTTGGCCAGTACAGCAATTTCGATTTATCTCGATGATGGTTGTCAAAATAATGCTCCAATTTCCAAGCATGTTTGAGAAAAGAGTATTTAATAACCCCAGCACGCCGTTTCATACACCATTGCTGGAGCGTTGTAATGTTCCAAATTCAAAAAACGCTCCAGCAATGGATTTGATTTTCTTTGACCGTAAATTCGATACTTCGGGTGTTCTTTTTTCGAAAATAATGACAATATTCCCAACCAACCTTGGTGTTATCACTCTCTGGTACCTACTCGTACTATAGTTTTAGTTTTGTCTTCGTAAATTATTTTATGTAGAACATTGTTGATATCCTGTTTACTTGTTTTATTTTATGCCTACGGGAAAAGATGATAAATTGAAACTGTGCCAGCGTTTCACGACGAAGACAGAAGCAGTACCTAGCCAAGATAACAATCTGAATATCTTGATCATGCGACGGATACGATCTAAATTCCTGTAAAGCAACCCATCGAACTTCGAACATCCGTCTGCCATACTAGTTGAAAATAATTCACATTCATCACATCGCCTGGAGTCAAGGCAACCCTGCAATAGGGGGTCAAATTAGCTAGCAAAACTCCGCAGACGTCATAATGGGTATCTATAAACCAAAATCAAAATCATTTATTTGCGCAAATAAGGTACAGATTGTTCTTAAAGGTAAATATATTGATCTCTTATTCTGCCAGTAATTTCGGAGTGCAAATTTTACATAATTATTTACTATATAAAGAAAAACTAATTAATTTAGATTGCATGCATTAAATAAATTTATTAAATTAAATTATATTAAATTAATTCTAAATTGACTGTCAATCATGATACTACAATTATTCAGACTTACAACTTATAATCTAGGAACTCTACTTGAGTTCCTAGATTATAAGTACAGTCACTATAAAAACATTTATCAATTAATATTTTTGTAAGAACACTCTTGAATTTAAAAAATGGGAGTGTCGTAATGGTACTTGGAATTTTATTAAACAATTTTATACACATAATATAACTGTTGTTCGATGTGAGTGTGAGATTCGTCTTTAGTCTATAACTTGTTGGTATTATGAGATCGAGGGGCATAGTAGCTTGTCGCTTGCTGAAAAAGACTCTTATGCTTGAAAACAAATAAACAGGATTCCAAGATATAAATATAATATATATTTAAACACGACAAAATAAAAATTATTTGATGAGTTTTTTTTTGGGGTCAATGACCGCTGGTATATTGTTACTACGTGAAGTATAAGTTGATAAAATCTGTGTTATCCTGTTGAGATACCTATCACGTCTGTGAAGTTTACACACAAAAAAACTGTTTTTTAAACTGATATTTTAGTGACTAGGTTGGCGACCCCAAAAAAATCATCAAATTAATTTATTTTTTGTTTTGTCGTGTTTAGATATTGATACCCATCACGTCTGTGGAGTTTTCCTAGCTTATTTAATTTCACCCTGTATAACATGGACGTGTTTCAGAAACTGCGCGCTTTTATACTTCGAGAATATCACCAGGATGAGGTGGGGTGGAGGTGGTGATGGGTGTGGTGGGGCTTCAGGTATGATTCCTTGTATCAAGTTGATCTTTATGTAAAACTATTTGCGGACTTTCCCCAATCAATGAACGGAGTGAGTTAGTATATAATATATGAGCATGGGGAATAATGTATTGCGTTACTTGTCGGTGCTCAGTCTAGGTTCTCAGAATTTATCTTTATCTTTAAAAACGGTAGATTCTACGAAGTTAAAGTAGTTGTTTGAAGCATTATGTTTACTAACACACCCAGGCTTTAAATCCAAAGCATGCCAATTATATTGAGTGCTTTGGGACGTATACCTATTGTAAGTACTTTTTCAGCGCAAATCGCCGAATATCTCATAATGTTAATGCAATAGATTGCATTAAAGGATTGATGGCTGCTATAAAACATTTTAGTAAATCAGTTGGTATCTACAACTGATTTATTAAAACGTTTTATACCGGCCATCGATCCTTTAATCGATACAATATTTTATTTGGTGACTATAACAGCCATCTTTAACTCCATAGACAATTTTGCGGCTAATGTTACTCAGTGTAAGAAAATGAGAATTAACATTTGTATCCTTAAAAACTTCATGAACAGGAACTACTTTTCTGAACAGGAATTAAATTAAATTAAATTAAAATTTTATTTATTTCAAAAAAGTGTGGTACAGTCTGTTACACAAATATGATTAAACAATTTAGGGAAAAATATTAAAGAGCGTAAGTAACAACATGTTTGATCTGGCGTCCTAGCTAGGTTACATGGTAACCTGTATTAGAGACTGGTACGTGAAACAAATACCCGTAACGGAGAAAATTGTGCTCTTTCCTCCGTTGAGCGACTTACTGTGGGAAGGAGGTTAATAATGAGTCACATTACTGTAATTATTCAACGTAACGAGGTTGTCATCAACTGTACCTAGACTGCGATGACAAAATAACATTGTTGACTTTTTATACGTTTTTACGCGCTTTTTTTTAATTTCCCAAAAACATTAATAAAAATGAAGTCATTTATGCATGTTATAAGCATTATTAAGACTTCAAGTAGGTAGGCAACAGCCGTTTGCTCTCACGCCCTCGCCACCATCGAAGGCGAAGAGCCGGCCTCGTCACCATCGGGGCGGCCGGTACTCGAGCACTGGCTCGGGAAGAGGCACGCTCTCTGTTGTTTCGGGGTGCAGGTGCTCTCGGGGCATGGTTGCTTCGGGAAGTACCTGTGTCACATAAACAGGAAGCCGGACGCCCGGAGGACACGGCGCGGCATACGCTGGCAGAGTGTGCCGCTTGGGAGGAGCCACGCCGTGGCCTTATCTCAGGAGTAGGCAGCGACCTGTCACTGCCAGCCGTGGTCGAGTCGGCGTGTAGTGTTCCACGCGCGCCTCTTTTTGACGTCGTGGGGGGAGGGGGTCAAACACCCCCAGACTTGAGGGGGCCCGCAGAGGCGGGCTGGCACCAGCCTGGATCACGGAAGTTTCACTGGATCCCATGATCCCCGGTGCAAGTGTGGGAAGGGAACACTGGTGTGGTTTTTAGTCAGTAAGAGTCTGACAGGCCCCTCCGCCCATCTTTGGGCGGAGAACATCCTTGAGGATTTTCCGCCCCGGAAACAAAAAGATAAAAATAAGGTAGGCAACAGTTTAACTCATAAATATCATTATATCTAATGAGCAGCTTTACGTTTATTAATGGTGAGACGCAAGTTCTTGAGTAAAGAATGGTGTCTCGAGCTTGCGGAATTCAAACAACCGAGATGACTCACTTCCACGAAGCCGGAATTAATACGTCTTACTTTTGTCTTCCGGTTAAACTTTATACCCTCATTCCACCATTAGTCACCTTTCATCATATTTATATTATACTAAACATAAAATTCTTGAATTCTCTATATAAGTATTGAAATCGGAACTTATTACCCTGACGGAAATTTGATCTTTTTCAAGATAAACTACATGATATTTTGTGATAAAACAAAAAAGATATTAGGTATACCGAATTCTTCATTTGAAAAAAAGGGAAAATGAGATGTTATTTCCGAAGCAAGATGAGTAGGTAGGTATAGCCACGTGCACTTTTAATGCATTCTATATACGTGCATAGGTAATTTATGCCCACATTAAAACGACAAATTATATCAACATGTTGTTTGTGATTCAAATAATAATAATGTACTTAATTATAATAGTTAAGCTTTGAGTTGTTTGTTGTTCAGTGTACGAGTAACATGCATCACTCCACTTTTCAAACACGTTGATGAGACCACAAACTAAATGCAAGCTCTAATGCATTGTAATCATCAGAACATTATTCTAATTAAATATTGTGGTTCCAGACACTGTTATATATTAGTAATCTTAACTATATTTAAACTATTGCGGCCTTATTACTAAACAAGATTTATCATTAGAGCCTGGTTTAAACCATCGTGTCATTTTAAAATTTCGAATTTGATTTCGTCTGAGATAAAGTTCTTAATACAAAAACTTGTTGTTGACTGAAACTGAGTTGAGATTTTAAACCCGAGTTTAAGTTGTCAACTTTGTATTAAGAACTTTATCTCAGTCGAAATAAACTTCGAAATTAAACAATGACACGATGGGTTAAACCTGGGTGTAAAGATAAACCTTGTTGTGTAATAAGGCCGTTGGTGTTTACCATTTAAAGTAATTATATTCGCAAGCATTTATTTTGTTCACATTGTTTCGTGTGATCATAGCGGTAATAATTTTAAATAAAATTTATTACAGTTCTGTGAATTCACTTGATTAATTTTTCACTCTATAATTTATATGATACCATATTTGCTGCAGACTGTAGTTTGTAGGTTCGTTGTTCCATCACAATCTTACAAAAACAACATTAAATAAACGTGAGATAAGTCAAATAAACGTAAGATAGCGTCCGATATATCACGATTTCCATCCAACATATAGGAATACATTGCTATAACTAATATTATTACAAAGGGATGCACAGATCAAACGTAATTTCCTGTTAAACAAGAGCGGGCTACTGAAGACGCCAGAACAAGGAATGTCGGATATGTGCCCGCGGCTACCAAGAGATTTTAATTTGATTTCCATTAGTAGAAAGTTGTCTTTCATCAAACAAAGGAAAAATAGATTCCGATGTAAAATAGTTTTATTAAATTGCTATTCACATATCAAAGTTTGAATTGGAAGTTCAAATGAATAACTTATTTAGATAGTGTTGTGAAATATAAAGGACAAATCACCTTTTAACACGTATATTAATTTAGTAGAATATATCGAACAAAAAAGGTTATCCTCTAGTCGTATAAAGCGATAACAAGGTTGCCGAGTTAAAATAAAATGATATGAGGTAGAGAGATCACTAGAAGAACTTAAGGAAAAGCAGATGGTCAATAATTCGTCGCGCATTTTACGTTTTACGAAGAAGTTTTACGGTTTACGAAACCCGAAAAAAACGATTGCAATCGGCTTATGGTTCGCAACAACTAACAACGTAAACAACACGAATATTCATTGTTAAACGTGAACTTAAATTATCTCGATAAAAATAGAGCTGCTGTAAATAAAAGGTAAGCTAGTATTTACATGTTAACTCAGAAAGTACTAAAAATCTATTCTAAATAGGTTCTATTTGAAAATCAGTCCCGAAAAAGTTCTCCTGTATGGCGTAGCGCACGTCAGCTGAGTCACTGGAGATTATACTAAAAAATTTGGTCTCATCACTCTTCGTGGTCCAGGATTGAAAGCAGCTGGTGAGCACGAAGTAAAAGCACACAGGTTCTAGGCAGCTGGAGAAAACGAAGCAAGAGTACGCAGATTCTGATATACAGGGTGTTTGGTGCATCGTGTGCCAAATTGAAATGGTCGACTGAAGGAGTCATCCGCTAGCCTTTTAGACCCTTTAACACCCCTCATGCTCTGTGGATTTTTTTTATCGACTTTTTATTGTTTTCCAAAAAAAAGACCCAAATTTTACATTCAAATACAGATTTTAAAAAAAATATAAGACGTAGACTCTGAATTTTAATTTTATTTCGATGTGTATTGTTTAAGAATACTTTTAAATACAAAATTAGTGATATTAGTCACCTAGTTCTTTTTTAATTCACTCGCAAAGGTAAACCTTAAATTAAAGCTGTACATGTTACAGCTGTTTATAAGGCTACAAAAAAAAATCAAAAACGACCGGGATCTTCCAACTCCCTCATTAATTTTCCAATCTATCCTCTTTCTAATGATGTGCCACATGCCATAAAAGTATTTTAACAACTTTGTGAATTCGCTAGAATTGTGAATCGAGTCACCTAAGGCTAATATTCAAAATTTAATTTTTAACACAAGATAAAAGAGATGGTTTTCACCTATTTTCGTTCCGGTCTCCGGACTATACAGGATGTTTGGTGCATCGTGTGCCAAATTAAAATGATCGACTGAAGGGGTCATCCGCTAGCCTTTCAGACCCCTTAACACCCCTCATGCTATGTGGATTTTTTTTTATCGACTTTTTATTGTTTTCCAAAAAAAAGACCCAAATTTTACATTCAAATACAGATTTAAAAAAAAATATAAGGCGTAGACTCTGAATTTTAATTTTATTTCGATGTGTAATTGTTTAAGAATACTTTTAAATACAAAATTAGTGATATTAGTCACCTAGTTCTTTTTTAATTCACTCGCAAAGGTAAAACTTAAATTAAAGCTGTACATGTTACAGCAATTTATAAGGCTACAAAAAAAAACCAAAAGCGACCGGGATCTTCCAACTCCCTCATTAATTCTCCAGTCTATCCTCTTTCTAATGATGTGCCACATGCCATAAAAGTATTTTAACAACTTTGTGAATTCGCTAGAATTGTGAATCAAGTCACATAAAACTACATTCCAAATTCTAATGAAAAAATATTTATTGCGGAACTGTTACTTGAGAAAGAGGTAAAATTTGTTTTCTAACTCTTTCACAGTAAAATCTATCTTCTATCTCTTTCTTGCATACCTTAAATCGGTTTGAACAAATCGCGCCGCCCGACCCGCCATTTTTTTAGTCGAGACATGACTGCCTCTGCTACCTAACGTGTGTGCTAGTTCACCATACTCCGCGATTCTTTTATTACTTTGTTATCATTAAGTTTTGCTGGTTCTTGTTACATTTGTTTAATTTTTGTTGTTATTGTTAAACTTTGAGTTTTTTGTTATTGCAATGGCGACATTCTCTAACGAAGAATATGCGGACATCATGATGGCTTACGGAGCCGCTAATGGCGTCGCTCGTGCAGCGCAACGACTTTACCAAGAACGCTTTCCTGGTAGACGATTACCTGGCCGCAGAGTCTTCCAAGACACATACCGACGCATACGCGAGACTGGCAGTGTTACTTTTAATGAACCAAGGGGCCATATTGTGCGACATAATGTTGAAGTAGACGAGAGAATACTGGCACTTTTTGAGGAAGACCCTACAAGAAGCATTAGAAATATGGCATCACATCTTGATATTTCAATATGGAAAGTGTGGAAAGTACTTCGTCAAAACAAAAAGCATCCATTCCTCTACACTCCGGTGCAAGGTACGTAATTTTAAACTAACTTTAAACCCGTGCAAGCTTTGTTTGACCTTGCCTTTGTTTAGCAGGTAATGGGTATGGTATGGCGTCACTTCCAGGTAGTGAATCTATTAGCACGAACAGCGGGTCCTTTCTTGTGCAATTACTTATTGCCCAAGAGAAATTTAAAAGAGTTTTTTGTTTGTTGCAGGTCTTGAGGGTGGCGACTTTGAGAGACGAGTGGCTTTTTGTCGGTTTCTTTTACAAACGGATGTGGATGATCCTGATTTTTTAAAAAGAATACTGTGGACGGATGAATCCAAATTTACCAAGGATGGGATCCTCAATTTACACAATTTGCACCACTGGACAACGAAAACGCAAAACCCACGTGTTAAAAGACAGAAATCTTCTCAAAGAAGGTTTAGTGTAAACGTTTGGGCGGGAGTGATTGGGAATCAGGTAATTGAACCGCATTACCTGCCCGATAATCTCAATGGCGAAGACTACCTGGAATTCCTACAAAATGACCTGCCCGAATTAGTGACCGATGTGCCCGTATTTAATGAACGTGTGCTCATTGTAATTCAAAATGACGGCTGTCCCGCGCATTGGCGATTGACTGTGAGGGAATATCTCGACAATGTGTTCCCCAATGCATGGATTGTACGCGATGGCCCTATTCCATGGCCGCCACGTTCCCCAGATCTAACTCCGTTAGACTTTTATGTCTGGGGACGTGCCAAAGAGTTGGTATATGCCACGGAGGTTCCAACTAGGGAGGTATTAGTCCAACGCATAGAAGCGGCATTCAATACTATTAAGGAGGAAATACGACTTCGTACAACAACTGTTGAAATACGAAACAGGTGTCGGGCCTGCATTCGCAACAGAGGCCAACAATTTGAGCAAGATTTGTAACAATGATTAAATAAATGTTAAAAATGCAATTTTGTTTTTTTATTTCAAGTAAATCCCACGAAAGATACAGATATGAGACACGAATTTACCTAACCATAAGAATGAGATAGCAGATTTATAGGTTTGACAGGTATCATTTAAGAGATTTTTTTTTAAATCATAATTTTGAATATTAGCCTTAGGTGACTCGATTCACAATTCTAGCGAATTCACAAAGTTGTTAAAATACTTTTATGGCATGTGGCACATCATTAGAAAGAGGATAAATTGGAAAATTAATGAGGGAGTTGGAAGCTCCCGGTCGTTTTTGATTTTTTTTTTGTAGCCTTATAAACAGCTGTAACATGTACAGCTTTAATTTAAGGTTTACCTTTGCGAGTGAATTAAAAAAGAACTAGGTGACTAATATCACTAATTTTGTATTTAAAAGTATTCTTAAACAATTAATACACATCGAAATAAAATTAAAATTCAGAGTCTACGCCTTATATTTTTTTTAAAATCTGTATTTGAATGTAAAATTTGGGTCTTTTTTTTGGAAAAATACGAGGAAAAAAATCAGGATCATCCACATCCGTGTGTAAAAGAAACCGACAAAAAGCCACTCGTCTCTCAAAGTCGCCACCCTCAAGACCTGCAACAAACAAAAAACTCTTTTAAATTTCTCTTGGGCAATAAGTAATTGCACAAGAAAGGACCCGCTGTTCGTGCTAATAGATTCACTACCTGGAAGTGACGCCATACCATACCCATTACCTGCTAAACAAAGGCAAGGTCAAACAAAGCTTGCACGGGTTTAAAGTTAGTTTAAAATTACGTACCTTGCACCGGAGTGTAGAGGAATGGATGCTTTTTGTTTTGACGAAGTACTTTCCACACTTTCCATATTGAAATATCAAGATGTGATGCCACATTTCTAATGCTTCTTGTAGGGTCTTCCTCAAAAAGTGCCAGTATTCTCTCGTCTACTTCAACATTATGTCGCACAATATGGCCCCTTGGTTCATTAAAAGTAACACTGCCAGTCTCGCGTATGCGTCGGTATGTGTCTTGGAAGACTCTGCGGCCAGGTAATCGTATACCAGGAAAGCGTTCCTGGTAAAGTGGTTGCGCTGCACGAGCGACGCCATTAGCGGCTCCGTAAGCCATCATGATGTCCGCATATTCTTCGTTAGAGAATGTCGCCATTGCAATAACAAAAAACTCAAAGTTTAACAATAACAACAAAAATTAAACAAATGTAACAAGAACCAGCAAAACTTAATGATAACAAAGTAATAAAAGAATCGCGGAGTATGGTGAACTAGCATACACGTTAGGTAGCAGAGGCAGTCATGTCTCGACTAAAAAAATGGCGGGTCGGGCGGCGCGATTTGTTCAAACCGATTTAAGGTATGCAAAAAAGAGATAGAAGATAGATTTTACTGTGAAAGAGTGAGAAAACAAATTTTACCTCTTTCTCAAGTAACAGTTCCGCAATAAATATTTTTTCATTAGAATTTGGAATGTAGTTTTATGTGACTTGATTCACAATTCTAGCGAATTCACAAAGTTGTTAAAATACTTTTATGGCATGTGGCACATCATTAGAAAGAGGATAGACTGGAGAATTAATGAGGGAGTTGGAAGATCCCGGTCGCTTTTGGTTTTTTTTTGTAGCCTTATAAACAGCTGTAACATGTACAGCTTTAATTTAAGTTTTACCTTTGCGAGTGAATTAAAAAAGAACTAGGTGACTAATATCACTAATTTTGTATTTAAAAGTATTCTTAAACAATTACACATCGTCTACGCCTTATATTTTTTTTTAAATCTGTATTTGAATGTAAAATTTGGGTCTTTTTTTTGGAAAACAATAAAAAGTCGATAACAAAAATCCACAGAGCATGAGGGGTGTTAAGGGGTCTGAAAGGCTAGCGGATGACCCCTTCAGTCGACCATTTTAATTTGGCACACGATGCACCAAACACCCTGTATAGTCCGGAGACCGGAACGAAAATAGGTGAAAACCATCTCTTTTATCTTGTGTTAAAAATTAACTAATACTACAATAAGTTTATTAGTAAAATAACAACGAAAAAATAACCATATTCGACGAAATTACATACAACTAATCACAGCATTCGAAACATCCTGCAAAATACGATCCACTACGGACACCACAAATATATATTTTATAAAAACTCTCATTACTGAAGGAATTTGTTATCGTAATGGTTTAAAATTATTTGTGGCTTTCATGATGAACTGATTGAAGACAACTGCCCTATTTTGTTTATAGAAAATGTGATAACGTTTAATACGTCAAATTCCAATTAAAAATACAAAAAAAAATATGATTAAAATATTGAAGGCCAACTACGAATCAAAAAGTCGTAACCGCAGAGATCATGCTGCAGTAGGCACTAGACTCAATTTCAATAATATACATTAATTATGTAAAATGTATGTGCTGTTGACGTACCTACTTTAAATAAATAAATTTCAACTATACTTGATACTTTTATTTAAGTTTACATTCAATTACCTACATATTGACACTAGAATTTAATTAATTGGAAGTTTATCTAAACTTTTAAAGACTTTGAAATATAATTTGGCACTTACTATTTATGTTCATTAAAATGTAGAAAACCTTCCCATTAATTACCAGCTTATGATGGAAGCGAATAGTTTAACTTTATTTAAAAATATATTCATACAATTCCGTGGCGTTTCCCCACTCGAAAAAAAAAACTGCAGCTGCAAAGGCTGGACGCTCACCGAGCCGTTACATAACGCTATTGAAAAACAGCGACGTGTGACACGCTTGAGTCAAATCAAATATTGACTGTGGGAATGTCCCGGTGTGTCGCATCCATGCTGGATGGCAAACGGGACATCCAAACTAAGCCTTTTAGTTTTTGATATTCAATATAGCAAATCGGTTTTGAACATCAAAACAACGATGTAATGAAAAGGATTGGTTGGATTTCTGACATTTTAATAGTGGCCTTGTGAATCAATTTGTGTTATTGATAGTTAAGGATCACAATTATGTTACGAGTATTCAAAGGCAGCTCGTATTTATTGATAGGTTAATTAAAATAAATTATTCCAATGAAAACAGTATTGTTTCTTATAAAATCTTTTTAGTAATTATATTGTAAGAAAATTTGTTAAAATTGACTGACGAACATCCTAATTACAGAAGGATTTTTGCGGCCGTTAGCATTTCAGCTTCATTCTTTTTACTTACAATGGGGCTTCAGAGACGTGAAAGGAATAATTACCATCTTCCACACTCTCAGACTCTCATACCTACTTTATTGATACGAACAGGTATAACTTTTTATTCTGCTTATCTGGACACAATTGGCCACAAATATTTGTTGGTGACGTTTTTGAGTTAAAAGATACGTTGAATACAAATGTGTAGATAGGCTTTTTTCATGAGATGAGACGACTGAATCTAGCAATAATTTTGTTAGTATTATTTTTGCACATTTTTGGTAAGCTTAAAACTATTTACTAGATTTTACAGCAATGGAACAAAATCTGTTCATTTGTCTGTATGTCTGTTTATTAAATATAATTTTCTTTATATTTAATGAACAGACATTATTTTAAATATAATTATAGAGATTCCCGTATCAGCTACTAAATCTCTAAACTCATCACCCACTGCTGCAGAGTCGTTACTTAAGGAAAACGTTCCAGTTTGTGATTCTGAATTTCATTTCCAATGTATCACCTGTAAAGACGTAATTAAAACCTTTCACACAATATATGTTAAAAAGACCGCAGATCTATGGGGTAATTCCGTGGACGTTGCTAAGTCGATTATAAATATTGTAGCACCTACTTTAGCTGTTATTTTTAATAATTGTATTGACCGTGGTGAGTTTCCTGATCTTATGAAAAACAGTAAAATAATACCGTTGTTTAAATCGAGTAGTACATCAGACCCTACTAATTATAAACCTATTTCGGTGCTACCTACCTTTAGTAAAATTTTTGAAAAACTTTTTTATATCAAATGCAAAGATATTTTAATAAACATAAATTACTGCATAACAAACAGTTCGGTTTTACAAGGGGTCGTTCAACTAATGATGCCGGTGTTGAACTTTTAGGACATGTTTATAATGCATGGGAGGATAAATGCGATGCTTTGGGCATCTTTTGCGATTTGTCCAAGGCATTCGATTGCGTTCTTCATGAAACATTAATCAGGAAACTTCACCACTACGGAATCCGAAATGCCTCCCTGGATCTTCTTACTTCTTATTTAGGTGATAGGATTCAGAGAGTTGATGTTAATGGAAAAAGATCTCCCGGATCTATAGTAAGAATGGGGGCACCCCCGGGGCTCAATTCTTGGCCCATTTTTGTTTCTTATTTATATAAATGACTTGCCTTACCTCATAAAGGATAAACATGATATAGTGTTGTTTGCAGACGACACTTCACTTTTATTTAAACTCAAACGTCAGCAGTTGGTTACTGACAATGTAAATAATGCCCTGGAAAAAGTAGTTAACTGGTTTAATTTTAATAACTTAATACATTTAGTTTACAATACCTCATGTTAGACAAGTAAGAACTAGTGTGCTCATAAAGGGTGAAGAGTTGAAACCCGAAGATACCACAGTGTTTTTAGGCATAACTTTGGATGCCAAGCTTCAATGGGGCCCTCATATAGATAAATTGTCAAAAAAGCTTAGCTCCGCAGCATACGCCGTTAGAAAAATTCGTGATTTAACTGATTTAGAGACAGCCCGCTTAGTATACTTTAGTTATTTTCATAGCGTAATTTCGTACGGTATTCTGTTGTGGGGAAATGCCGCCGATATTCAATCAATTTTTGTTTTACAAAAAAGGGCAATTCGTTCAATTTATAAATTAAGTCCCAGACACTCCCTCAGAGACAAATTTAAAGATATTAATATAATGACTGTAGCTTCTCAGTACATTTAAGAAAATCTTTTGTATGCACATAGAAATATTAATATGTTTAAAAAATACAGTGATATCCATAATGTAAACACTAGGAACAAGCACAAATTTGTTGTTCCAACAACCAGGCTTAAAAAAATAGGTGGCTCATTTAGATGCCAGTGTATACGTTTCTATAATAAACTTCCTAGCCATATTCAAGAATTAAGCCTTAATAAATTCAAATGTTTTATAAAGCGGAAACTGTGCCAGAAAGCCTTTTATACTGTTAAAGACTATATTGAGGACAAAAAGGATTGGGATTGAGCTGCTCCAATAAATTTACAGTGAATCTTGATTTGATTCATATATTATTTTTTTTGCCAACTATTTATATTTTTCTTTTTGTTATTTATATACCATTTTACATTAACAATGACATGAATATTTACTTCGTAAAGTATTATATTATTTTAATTATTATGAATGTGAGGACTCATTCTCACTCACACACACTCAGGAAGGTAATTTTTTTTTTCTCTTAGTTTTAATGATGGTCTGGTAGTTTGAGTACTTTATGCGGCCTACCCAAATGTCCTTTCTTTGGTATTGTTCGTCGAATCGTTGAGCTCCTTAAGTTTTGAGTTGAGCTGCACGATAACTGACAAATGCGTGCACTGGCTGGACAGGTCCCCTCAATCTGTGTGATTCTTTCATCAAAAGATCATTTCAGGCACCATGTAGATTTGACCAAGATTATGTCTGGAGTTTAAAAGAGACTGTGACCTCTGAGTTTGTTTCGGCCTTTCTTCTCAGAGTAGTCAGTTACGAAACGCCGACCTCATCTAGTTTATTTTTATTTTAAAATATGATTGACGTGTAAAAGTGTTTGTACAAACCTACTTACAGAAAATAAATAATTTATCATTTTATCATTTATAATTAAAACACTTACTTTCATACCAAACGCTAACGTAATAAATATAATTTTTCAGTAATCAGTATTGTAACAACGTGATACGAACAATGAGAGTATTACGAATCGTTTCCTTATTTTACTTTTATTAGTATGTTCCTACGAGCCGGAATATCTTTTGCTTGAGTCAATCAAGTCGACTGATTTAGGAAGTTGGATGAAAGGATTAAAGCAAATCAAGATTTTCAGCATTATCTAGAATCAGACTGCAACGTTAACGAGTGCAAGGGCATTTAAATGTTTTTTCTTTACTTAGAAACGGTAATTAGTAATTTGACTTGAAAAATTGCGTCGGTCTTGTCACTTCTAGCTTCATCTTTTTAACTGACCGACCCCTTAACAATTCAAAAGTGTCTGTAACTGGTTTAATTTAAATAAATGCTTTGAGTTTGAGTTAGAATTCGTACCGTGCCGCTGAAGAACCGAAAAATAGCGGGATTGGCATCTAGATAAATTGAACAAACCAATTAGAGATAGAGTGTGTGATGTGAAGTCGTATGGTACTGCTCAACACATCCAATTTTAGGGAAAATGCTTCAGGTTATATTGTGATGATTTCAATGTTCACGTACGAGCAGCTCTACTGAATGACGTCAGTACGTAGGTAGGTCGTGAGTGCGGGTACTCACAATTTTTTCTGCGCAACTCTACAAAACAAGAAAAGTTTTTATTGGCGTTATTAGCTGTGTTTGTGGAAAACTAAACAAACATTACCAACTAATTTACCCTTTTTATTTATCATTCAATGGCTCGAGTTATTCTTATTGTATGTATATCTCCTGGTATCATCTGATATCAGCACAAAAACAGGTTAGTTCTCAGTTAGGAATGTCACGGTCAATTTGCCCCAGTTTACAGCTGCTGACCAAAATCCTGAAACTATTTTAAAAGTTTTTGTTTTGTACTAAAATATCAGTAAGTATAAAGGTGTATAATTTATTTTGCACATATATTCACACGTGAATCCTATTTTCGTAGTTATTGGACAGTAACAGCGAGGGATGAAAAAACCCTAAAAATACATGTGAGTGCGAGTTATAAAGCCTATTTGCTTTACCGAGACCAAAAGTGGTCGGTAAAAGTTCTCGGAAATAAAGCTTGTTGACGATAGAATCGAGTACAACACCGACGCAGAACACAATTGTCCAGGTTGAGCTGTTTTTTGTTCTGTTAGTTCACGGCTTTGAAAATCAGCTTCTGTTTGCCCTACTTGATCTTACCGCTATTATTTATTCAAGTAACAGCTGAATATTTTATTTACAGGGTTCTGGTTTTTGCAGGATTTTGGGGTACTTTCAGTAATCCGAAAAGAATAAGGTCGGAATGTTATGTTTTAGCCGTAACCAATATAAACAACAATTGGAAACTTTAATTCATTATGCGATCATATTAAACTTTAACTAACGTTAATATTCCTTACAGTTTATTTTTATTTTATTTGCCTGTCTTGTCCCGCTATAGCATTATAACATAAAGTCATATATCACGAAATAAAACACAGATTATAGCCAAACTCCTAAAACCTAATTACCTATACTTTCCCTGAAGCGATTTTTTTCTTTTGTCTTATACAACGACCTTTTATAACAGACTTCTACAATATCTTACAAAATAAATTGAACCTGAAGAACAAGTACGATTCTTCCTCCAGGTTCTTATTTCCAAACAAGATTTGTTGTTATTGCTTAGCTGTAGCTATCCGTTTCAGTTTTTTGTATTGTTGCGTGTGACAGGGGTCGAGCGGCGAGACCTTCGTCAGTTGATCGGTGAGGCACTGACTGTAAGGAAAGCAAATGTCGGAGAAAAGTGGGGTCAAACTTAAAATGGTTGAAGTTTCCATGGATGAACTTGCAATTATATGATGCGGAAATGTAAACAAAATGTTTTACCTTATAGGTGCCAGTAACTTACAAAGTGGTAAAATTGTATAGATCGGTAGGAATTGATATCTTGAGTAAGCAAAATTCACTACAAAACTAATTATTAAATGTAATTAATAACTATTTGTGTTCGACCCGTTTGTGAGTTATTTAAACAATGCGCAGGTGGCCAATGAATTGAATACATAATTAATTATAATGCGATTCAAATCTGATATTTTAAACGTAGGCAAATGGCAATGGCTGGCAAATAACTCTAGAGAACATTAACCCTCCTTAATCATATTATTTTACCCTCTCGAAGAGAGGAGGCCTGTGTCCCAGCAGTGGGAACATTATAGGCTGAATATGCTAATCACATTATAGCACTTCACAGAAACGGGAATCACGTTCCAATTATGCCTAGCTTTGATCAACAAACCAGTACTAATTTGATATACTATCTAGATGATGAGGCTGTTATGTGGCACACGAAACATAACAGTGGTTAATTTAGTTAATAATTTCAACGTAGGCAATCTCTTATGTGTTTGAGTGCCTCATTTATTGCTGCATTCATTCGTATGATGGGGGTTATAAATACAGTATATCTGGTTAAAAAGGTTACATAAAATTTTGTATAACGAGTTTTTACATTTTACAAACTTTTATTGTTTTATTTGCAGAGAATGTTAATATAACTGGTTTGTATCTGGATATTGCAATGTAAAATAACGAATGAATTAATCCATCGTTGTAGTGTCGGCAATCCCTCCGATTAAAGAAATTCGTTTACTATGCATAGGAAGCTCATTGTAATCGATTTGTATGCAATTGGAGACGATGTGCTACGATCGGCTACGACGTGCTACGAACCGCTACGTCTTTCGTCTTGCTACGAAATCTTACAAACGGCTACATTGATAGACGTTGCACTATACTAAATTCTAAGATCCAGTTAAATTGCTCGTAACCATGTTAATTTGAGATACATACGCTAATTTCATAAACAATTCGAACAAGGACTTTTGTTGTAAATAATTGTTTGGTTTACTTTGCTATTTTGGGTATAACTGAACTGTTACTAATACCACATCTCAGGCGAAATTAGTTCCCAAGAATTATTTAACAACAATAAGTTTTGGACTTTGTGTTCAAAAATATGATCATGGCAGAGCGTTGAAGACAAACTACAGTTCACTGCTACGTAATTCGAGACATAGGCCTGTCCCAAATTGCTGTTTAATTTTCATTTCAATTTACTTTCCACTGTGCTTCGGCTTTTGTATTAATGAACTGCGTTCAGACAAACAGTTGGCTGTTATTTCATTAGCTTTGAGTTGGTTTTCAATACTCACAGTATTTTTATTTCTATTATTTATTTAGTTTCTTTTAAGTCGCGGGCAGAAGCTAGGTAATGAAAAAGTGTAGCTAAGTTACTAGGACAGTTCTTAGCTAAGCTTGCATGACCTTTGTCTATATGGCTGCAAACATAAGAATATTATAAGTGCCTTCTTGTAATTCTTCGTTAGGATCTTAACATTCCTCCAGAAATACAATTGCTCTCAACTGTAATGTGGGTGGAGAGCCGGACGCCATAAAACATTCGTGGATGGAATGTGTCCGGTCGATCAGTCAGTTACACAACTGCAGTTGATTGGAAATACAAGCGTTCCGGACAGTAAAATTTGTTCTGTATTTATTGACCTAAGCAGTGCAAACCTAGAGAAATTCTTCACTCATGAGCACTTACTACATAGAAAATATCGTATCGATCGAAGATCGTATACCACTCCACGCTGCACACAGCGAATACCAAAGTATGTACTTGAACAGCTCTATTCAGTAGCGCACAGTCACAATCTAAACAGTTGTTGCCTCAAGTGTTGAGGCGACAGACAAACAGATTGCGGCTCGCGGTCTCTAATCTGAATGTCAAAACAGTTCCATCGAGTACACTAGACTAGATGAAACCAGGGATCGAGTCACAAACGATCATCTTCTGAATACGAGAGTGGATTTTTAAATCGAGAGCAAAAGAAAAGAGCGCAGTAATTGGGCTATTAGTTCAGTGGGGGACGACATAATGCAATAGTGCGGCGTAGGCTGAGATAACAAGCTATGGGGAGGCATTGTGTGCCTTTCGATTAACACTTGGTATAACCAAACTATTACCACGTAAAAGCCATACCATTTTCTTAGATCGTTCTGCCGCTAACGATATTTTTAAGTTGAGTTTCTCATCTAAATTCATGAAGTTTTGGGAAAAATTAGCTTCCGTTATGTAAAAGTAAAATTAACAAGGGTCTTTCAGGTGATTTATTTTGTGAATTCATAATTAAATAACAAACCAAGATTTTCGTGTCCTGTATTAAACTATAATTGAACTTTAATTAAATAGCAGACTGTATGCCCAAAAAAAACTAAAATTACGAGCTTATTGCTACAAGAGAATTCGATCAAAATACGTAAGAGATTACGAAATGTTCTTTAGAAGACCACAGAATGTTTCCAGGCCACTGAAGACTGTGTGGGCGGATCAAAGTCTGAATATACACATGCTAATGTAATTGAAATGTTGTTTTAGGGTTCCGTATCTCAAAAGGAAAAAAAACGGAATCCTTATAGCCCACCACGTCGCATCGCATCGTCCGCCCACGCTATTACTTCGTTTTCGCTTAGCGTTCTTCTCAATTTTTTTTTAATTTTGTTCAAGCTCCTAAGGGTCGTAGCATCATGTTAAATACCCTATAATATTTCTCAAGAATTGGACTATCAAATGGAAAAAAAAATCAAATCCGACTAGTATTTCCAGAGATTAGTGAGTTCAAACATGCAAACAAACAAACAAACTCTTCAGCTCTATTATAAAAGTTTAGATTACTAACGATATAGGTCGAGCTCCGAATTTTCTCTGATTTTATTATTATGATATAATACCACTCTATTGCAGTACCTCATTATAAATCCCGTGACTGCGTAGTAATTAGACCGTTCATATTTACAGAGTTAGTTAAGGTTCCCAAACTAATAAACTTTGGTTTCTCGTCGGTACGGTGCACTTAACTATTTATATGCAACATTGCCTCTGTAATGAAGCCTGTTCCTAGTGTAAACATAATATTAAGCGTGCAAAAGATAACGGAGGCTTTTCCTCGTTTGAGGTGGCCCGCAGAGGCGGGCACTAGCCGAGGATCGCAGAAGTCGCACTAGAGCCCAAGATAAAAGATCCCCGGTGCAAGTGTGGGCCGGGAACACTGGGGTGGATTTTAGTCAGTAATAGTCTGACAGACACCTCCGCCCGCCTCAGGACGGAGGACATCCATGACGATTTTCCACACAAATACAAAAAAAAAAAGAAGCTTTTCCTCGTGAACTTGACTGAAAATAGCCTCAGTAAAGTTCACAAGGAAAAGCCATTTTTCCAAACTGGACCGATTTTAAAATTTCCATAGAAACAGAGATTGCCAGTTAGGATCTGTTTTTAAATAAAACATTTCAAAAATGTTCTTGTCTAACTTTTTAGACCTTTGTATCCTGCTTATGCTAATGAAGTTTCATTAAAATCGGTTCAGTCATTTCGAAAAACAAGGGCTTGAAAGTTTGTATGAAATGTCGTAAGGTGTAAACGCTCAAGGCGATCTCGTGTTTATTCAAAATTACTTCCATTAATTTTTTTCTTTTGTCTTATACAACGACCTTTTATAACAGACTTCTACAATATCTTACAAAATAAATTGAACCTGAAGAACAAGTACGATTCTTCCTCCAGGTTCTTATTTCCAAACAAGATTTGTTGTTATTGCTTAGCTGTAGCTATCCGTTTCAGTTTTTTGTATTGTTGCGTGTGACAGGGGTCGAGCGGCGAGACCTTCGTCAGTTGATCGGTGAGGCACTGACTGTAAGGAAAGCAAATGTCGGAGAAAAGTGGGGTCAAACTTAAAATGGTTGAAGTTTCCATGGATGAACTTGCAATTATATGATGCGGAAATGTAAACAAAATGTTTTACCTTATAGGTGCCAGTAACTTACAAAGTGGTAAAATTGTATAGATCGGTAGGAATTGATATCTTGAGTAAGCAAAATTCACTACAAAACTAATTATTAAATGTAATTAATAACTATTTGTGTTCGACCCGTTTGTGAGTTATTTAAACAATGCGCAGGTGGCCAATGAATTGAATACATAATTAATTATAATGCGATTCAAATCTGATATTTTAAACGTAGGCAAATGGCAATGGCTGGCAAATAACTCTAGAGAACATTAACCCTCCTTAATCATATTATTTTACCCTCTCGAAGAGAGGAGGCCTGTGTCCCAGCAGTGGGAACATTATAGGCTGAATATGCTAATCACATTATAGCACTTCACAGAAACGGGAATCACGTTCCAATTATGCCTAGCTTTGATCAACAAACCAGTACTAATTTGATATACTATCTAGATGATGAGGCTGTTATGTGGCACACGAAACATAACAGTGGTTAATTTAGTTAATAATTTCAACGTAGGCAATCTCTTATGTGTTTGAGTGCCTCATTTATTGCTGCATTCATTCGTATGATGGGGGGTTATAAATACAGTATATCTGGTTAAAAAGGTTACATAAAATTTTGTATAACGAGTTTTTACATTTTACAAACTTTTATTGTTTTATTTGCAGAGAATGTTAATATAACTGGTTTGTATCTGGATATTGCAATGTAAAATAACGAATGAATTAATCCATCGTTGTAGTGTCGGCAATCCCTCCGATTAAAGAAATTCGTTTACTATGCATAGGAAGCTCATTGTAATCGATTTGTATGCAATTGGAGACGATGTGCTACGATCGGCTACGACGTGCTACGAACCGCTACGTCTTTCGTCTTGCTACGAAATCTTACAAACGGCTACATTGATAGACGTTGCACTATACTAAATTCTAAGATCCAGTTAAATTGCTCGTAACCATGTTAATTTGAGATACATACGCTAATTTCATAAACAATTCGAACAAGGACTTTTGTTGTAAATAATTGTTTGGTTTACTTTGCTATTTTGGGTATAACTGAACTGTTACTAATACCACATCTCAGGCGAAATTAGTTCCCAAGAATTATTTAACAACAATAAGTTTTGGACTTTGTGTTCAAAAATATGATCATGGCAGAGCGTTGAAGACAAACTACAGTTCACTGCTACGTAATTCGAGACATAGGCCTGTCCCAAATTGCTGTTTAATTTTCATTTCAATTTACTTTCCACTGTGCTTCGGCTTTTGTATTAATGAACTGCGTTCAGACAAACAGTTGGCTGTTATTTCATTAGCTTTGAGTTGGTTTTCAATACTCACAGTATTTTTATTTCTATTATTTATTTAGTTTCTTTTAAGTCGCGGGCAGAAGCTAGGTAATGAAAAAGTGTAGCTAAGTTACTAGGACAGTTCTTAGCTAAGCTTGCATGACCTTTGTCTATATGGCTGCAAACATAAGAATATTATAAGTGCCTTCTTGTAATTCTTCGTTAGGATCTTAACATTCCTCCAGAAATACAATTGCTCTCAACTGTAATGTGGGTGGAGAGCCGGACGCCATAAAACATTCGTGGATGGAATGTGTCCGGTCGATCAGTCAGTTACACAACTGCAGTTGATTGGAAATACAAGCGTTCCGGACAGTAAAATTTGTTCTGTATTTATTGACCTAAGCAGTGCAAACCTAGAGAAATTCTTCACTCATGAGCACTTACTACATAGAAAATATCGTATCGATCGAAGATCGTATACCACTCCACGCTGCACACAGCGAATACCAAAGTATGTACTTGAACAGCTCTATTCAGTAGCGCACAGTCACAATCTAAACAGTTGTTGCCTCAAGTGTTGAGGCGACAGACAAACAGATTGCGGCTCGCGGTCTCTAATCTGAATGTCAAAACAGTTCCATCGAGTACACTAGACTAGATGAAACCAGGGATCGAGTCACAAACGATCATCTTCTGAATACGAGAGTGGATTTTTAAATCGAGAGCAAAAGAAAAGAGCGCAGTAATTGGGCTATTAGTTCAGTGGGGGACGACATAATGCAATAGTGCGGCGTAGGCTGAGATAACAAGCTATGGGGAGGCATTGTGTGCCTTTCGATTAACACTTGGTATAACCAAACTATTACCACGTAAAAGCCATACCATTTTCTTAGATCGTTCTGCCGCTAACGATATTTTTAAGTTGAGTTTCTCATCTAAATTCATGAAGTTTTGGGAAAAATTAGCTTCCGTTATGTAAAAGTAAAATTAACAAGGGTCTTTCAGGTGATTTATTTTGTGAATTCATAATTAAATAACAAACCAAGATTTTCGTGTCCTGTATTAAACTATAATTGAACTTTAATTAAATAGCAGACTGTATGCCCAAAAAAAACTAAAATTACGAGCTTATTGCTACAAGAGAATTCGATCAAAATACGTAAGAGATTACGAAATGTTCTTTAGAAGACCACAGAATGTTTCCAGGCCACTGAAGACTGTGTGGGCGGATCAAAGTCTGAATATACACATGGTAATGTAATTGAAATGTTGTTTTAGGGTTCCGTATCTCAAAAGGAAAAAAAACGGAATCCTTATAGCCCACCACGTCGCATCGCATCGTCCGCCCACGCTATTACTTCGTTTTCGCTTAGCGTTCTTCTCAATTTTTTTTTAATTTTGTTCAAGCTCCTAAGGGTCGTAGCATCATGTTAAATACCCTATAATATTTCTCAAGAATTGGACTATCAAATGGAAAAAAAAATCAAATCCGACTAGTATTTCCAGAGATTAGTGAGTTCAAACATGCAAACAAACAAACAAACTCTTCAGCTCTATTATAAAAGTTTAGATTACTAACGATATAGGTCGAGCTCCGAATTTTCTCTGATTTTATTATTATGATATAATACCACTCTATTGCAGTACCTCATTATAAATCCCGTGACTGCGTAGTAATTAGACCGTTCATATTTACAGAGTTAGTTAAGGTTCCCAAACTAATAAACTTTGGTTTCTCGTCGGTACGGTGCACTTAACTATTTATATGCAACATTGCCTCTGTAATGAAGCCTGTTCCTAGTGTAAACATAATATTAAGCGTGCAAAAGATAACGGAGGCTTTTCCTCGTTTGAGGTGGCCCGCAGAGGCGGGCACTAGCCGAGGATCGCAGAAGTCGCACTAGAGCCCAAGATAAAAGATCCCCGGTGCAAGTGTGGGCCGGGAACACTGGGGTGGATTTTAGTCAGTAATAGTCTGACAGACACCTCCGCCCGCCTCAGGACGGAGGACATCCATGACGATTTTCCACACAAATACAAAAAAAAAAAGAAGCTTTTCCTCGTGAACTTGACTGAAAATAGCCTCAGTAAAGTTCACAAGGAAAAGCCATTTTTCCAAACTGGACCGATTTTAAAATTTCCATAGAAACAGAGATTGCCAGTTAGGATCTGTTTTTAAATAAAACATTTCAAAAATGTTCTTGTCTAACTTTTTAGACCTTTGTATCCTGCTTATGCTAATGAAGTTTCATTAAAATCGGTTCAGTCATTTCGAAAAACAAGGGCTTGAAAGTTTGTATGAAATGTCGTAAGGTGTAAACGCTCAAGGCGATCTCGTGTTTATTCAAAATTACTTCCATTAATAATATTAATAAACATATCTTCTTAATAAACACGAGGAACAATATTCTCTAATTAAAATGAACGATAATTTGCTTTAATTATTAAAATCGTTTATTAAACAGTTAGCGATGAATTAAAAATGTAACAACATATTATTTACAATGAAGAAGATGAAGCTGACTTTTAATTCGATCAGTACATTTTTTCATATTTTCAGCCAATATTTTGTATACTTATTTTGTTACTGTTATCGCTGTGCTAAACAGGTTTACAAAATCAAAAATTACAAATACCCGTATCATGGAAAATGTTATATTTACTTGACAACGCTTTGTTCCGCGCTTTGTTCCTACGCTTTGTTTGGGTAAAAAAGGAGGCTTATAAATATTTAACTAAAATAATCGGACAAGTGCGAGTAGGACTCATGCCCTGTGGGTTCCTTCTAATACCGGCTGCCCGCAGCTTCACTTATCCGACACGGCTTATGAATTTCCAATTCCAGATTGAAGGACAAATTTAACTTTGCAATTGAAGAAAAAAAATTGATAGAGTGAAGCGAGGACCATGAATGAAATAAAGACTAAAATAAGATAGCGTTGTTCGAGCATATCTTTTGAGCAATCCTACCATTGTAGACCTTTACGGTACCTACAATTAGACGGAGAGAGGAGATTAGAAGCGAGAGCTTGATGAATTGACTTGACGAAGAGACAATTGATGAGGTGGCAATGAGTCAGGATATACTTTGTTGTACGGATCGAAGAAAGGAATATGTTTAAATAACGCAGACTACTGTAGGTGCATACAGTCTATCTGTCTCTCTTCGCTATTATAAACTTTCCTAGTCTCCGACATAGTCATTAAATGTCATAACCATTAGGTACTCTAAATCTCGTGCAGCATCTACTCTACAAACTCTGTACCTAATCCATGTAATGCCTGCGGCAACATAAACATACTTGTGTACGGAAATATCACAACTCCTCACTGAATACGAATGTTGTTTCTGTTGTTAAAAGGTATGCATACTGATACTGTGTTTGAATAAATTGTAATTTTTACATTTTGGTTAATGCATTAATTTTATCACGGTTTTTCATTAGCAAACGCAATCTTATGTCTATGAAAAAGAAACTAGACTTAACTAGAAGTTTAATTTAAATGTGATAAGAATCAAAGGAAATCTTGTCTACAAACAAGACCGGTTCCTCAAATTTGTGATACATTCTCTCACCGACGTTCCTCCACAGCAAATACTTCAGCATTACATAGCAATCACTGGCGGTCAGTGATGTGCAATAATACCTTACGAGTCACTGCTTATTGCACCATCTTACAATCTTAAACTGGAAGGAAGATTCGATAAAATTCTGCAGTTATTTTTTAAGTTGTTATTTCAACCGAAGTATTTCACACAAAAATGTCCTGTACATGGAACTTCAGTAAACTGGAAATGGCGGGAAAAAATTGCATATAACTAAAATCCTGAAAGGACGTCGAACAATATGCGTTGTAGTTTATTTTGGCGAGCACAATGGCGGCCGGCAGTGAATATCGGAAGTGAGGCTCCAGTGCAGCAGTGCAGCGTGTGTGAGCGGGAATACAGAGGGATAAGAACTATATTCACCACATGCGGCTTGCGTCGATTTGTAGGTCAATTTATTATATTTAATCTTTTAAGTTCAGAAGTTTTTGCTTTTTATGTCGCTCATGCTAAATAATAAATGTAAAAAAGGTGTGATATAAGTGGTATTTATTATTTCAATGAACTGTTCACAAAAATATCAAGTCATGTATCCAAATTGTTAAAATAATTTTGTTTGCCCCACGGAAAACAGTTCTCAGTGAAATACCAAACATCTAGCAGACACTTCTAACCAATTGTTCAACATCCACCACACTAATCCGGCCAGACAACATGGAACTGCACACTAGTAAATAAATTGTTAACGTTTCACCGCACCCCCTTCCCCTTCACCCCGTAAATAATTCCACATTTATTTACTCCGCGTCCGTTCTTCTGTAACTGTTTGTAAAGGGAAAAGCAAAATGTGAATATCTCGACTTAGCATTATGTAATTAAATATCTCGGGAGTCCGAGCCGGAATTGTTGATTATAAAATTCGACAGAATTAGAATTCGAGAGCATTTCGGCAGAAATTCTAATGGGTGGTTTTTGTCAAGTCAATGCAATGGCGGTTGAAATCGGATACTTTTAAAATACTGGTTGAATTTGTTGACTTTAATTAACTTTTTGCTAGCCTGAAATTACGAAACCTTTTGAAAGATTCATAACAATCTTAGTATTAAAACTAATTGATTTATCCTAAACAATTATGTTGAAAACTAAAAAAATACATTAAATTAAAATTTTGGAAATAATCGTAAGGGTTTCAGCATCCACGTGTGTGATTATGTTAATCCGGGCCGTGCGCTGGTCGTCGTACATAATTACCGGCTAATCACCGGCGGATATTCCGGTTCACCTTCGCCCCAGCGCCACCGGCTGCTACCGTTAACAGGGTAGCTGCCGAACTGTGTTATAATTTAGACTGGATTATTCTCTTTGTAATTTTATAAGCTTATTAATTCAGAATATATTTTGGCTATGAGTTTTAATATTAACCCAGAATCTAACATAATGATGTAAAATATAAATTCCTAAATATTTACAGTTTATATTTATAAATTGTTCGGTAAGCATGACTTTTTATGTAATGGGATTTCATAGCATTACCTGAAAAAAACGGTGGTGGCCCAACAGCAACAATGGCCCAAACTTAGGTGGCGTAGGTCACGGATTCAAACCCAGGCAGGCACAGTCAGTAAAAGTTTGACACACTCTCCCGCTCCGCCCAGAGCGGGAGACGTTATTTGATAATTTCCCAAACCAAAAAACAAAAAAAAAAGGCAGGCACACTACTACAAATAATTTATTTTTATCACCATTGCTCTCAAAACGGTGAAGGAAAACGTTAAGAAACCGGCATGTCTTGGAACCAACAATTCGAAGACATGTGACATCCAGCAACCCGCACTAGGCCCACGTGGTTGATTATGGCCTACTCCCTCTCATAGAGAGGAGGGCTATGTCCCAGCAGAAGGAACGTCGAGGCTGATTATGATGATGACCTGAAAACACTACGCTACATCCTCGTTTTCAAAGAACACTAAATTCAAGACGTCAATAAAGAAATCAAAATCATGTATTGTATTGTATGAAACCATGTAATAAATACCTTAGATTACTTTAAAATAGTAGGTAGGTAGGTAACTGCAAAATAGAAATATCACTACGACATTCTAGACATGCTAGCAAACTTCAGAAACTAGTGTCATATAATAAACAGAAACTTGTGCGAAATGTTAGCTTATGATATAATTTTTCTTTGTCTCCTTTTTACTTTCTTTACTGTTTTTTTACTGTCACACGGGTTTTAAATGAAAATATTCATATTTGAGACAACGTAAACTTATAACATGTTACTTCCAGAATAAATAGAACGAAAGAGTAGTAGTAATGAATGAAAATAGTAGCATTATGAGAACGTAAATAAACTGCTTTACTTAAACTTGCGTTTCAGTCCACAATACAGGCGTGACGTCACATGATTTATATGACATTATACAGATGTCAGCCACACGCTGCTTATTACGAGCGTTTAACTTTTAAGATAAGAATTTGTTTGACGTTTGGAAATCCAACTTTACTGCAAATGTTTTTATATATTATTGTATACTGCAGGCACATCATTTATGTTATTATCAAAACTCGCCAGTTCCACCTTATTCTACTCGTTCGTTCATTTGTTAGATTCATTAAAATCAAATAGTGTTTTTACGATGCGACAAATTTATAATGCATTCTATCGCTATTTAAAAAAAATCAAAGCTTTGGTTTGACAGGTTTTTCATTTTCGCATTTGTATTTAATCTGCGGCATCCTAAGCTTCAAAGCTCAGTTCTTTGATCACTAAGGATCGTCTGAGTATTTCTAACACAACATTCAAACATAATAACAAATTCACCATCTCATAGTTTTTGGTTGACTCGACGTCGTCGTCTATATATTATTGCCACATGAATAAAACAACGTTTCGCGCGCCACGTTTATCATTTTAATATCAAACGCAGTAATGGAATATCTGAGCTTATTCACCTGACAGTCTTAATGCAGAAGAAGATGCATCATACTAGGTGACAACCGTACTCCACAAAATTGGGTAATCCTTTACTTTCCATCTATTATCGTCATTCATTTTCATCTATATCCCTATGTCAGGTTAAACGTTGAACAAGAATGTATTTAATTTTAATACATGGAAAAAATTACTGAATGTTTATTTTTTATGACTTTTTGCTTAGAACATAAAACAATCGCATACATGGAAAAAATTACTGAATGTTTATTTTTTATGACTTTTTACTTAGAACATAAAACAATCGCATCATTATACTTTAGCTGCCAACTATCACAACAAGTGGCTTAATTGTAGGTATTGTAGTAATGTCAGGCAACTAGTGATGCGCGTGCGCTTTAGTGATGTGTTTAGACACTTAATATTTACTCAACTAAATGATGTTATGAAACCATAAAGGGTTCTACATACCGGCGAGACACGGAACAAGTGCCTTTGTGTCGCGTCGCGTCGTGCGACTAGTCGCGCCGGTATGTAGAAGCCTTCACGTTACAGCACATCTCATGAAAAGTTGTCCAACATTTACGTCTGAATAGAAAAAAATTAAATAAATGTGTTTATGCAAACAGAAACTATAGATAGAATGTCATCATTCATAATTTCAGCTGAAAGACGTCCACTGCTGGACATAGGCCTCCCCCAAAGGGAGGGGTTAGACATAATCGCTACGCTTGGCAGGCGGGTTGGCGATCGCAGTATAGTGTTAAAATGCATAGAGAATGCTGCTGCCCATTCTCTGGTAAGTCCCATACACCCACGGGAAGAAATAGGGCGGTGCTATTCTTTACGTCCAGCACCACAAGGAACAAAACATAACTTAGATAGAATGTAATGGAGCATATTATAATTATATTTCAATCACTGGGGTGTGACGCCTTTCCATTTAGTCGACTCCCTCGGGGCCTGTGAACATTTGTTAATTAATACTTTCGCTAATCTGGCGATGAAAGAGAAAAATGGAACAAATCATCATGCAAATTGCTCATTGTTGTGTTTCATTGTTTTTTTTTGTTTGTATTTTTTTTCTGTTTTGTTATTTTATTCAGTTTATTTAAAGGTGCCTTTCTTACAAGCAAAGGAAGAAAGGTGGAATGAAGTGGACAAACAGGAAAACGGTTCCCATTTTTAACAAACGCGAATAAAAGGAATGCGAGCTATTGAATAACTTGTGATGAAAGTTATTTCTCGCGACGTCCTCCATCAAAAGTGACTAAGTTGACTCCGAAGTTACGCCTAGAGCCACTAATGGCCAAGTTCCTAGAGCAAGCAAAATATTGTTGTATATTTTTTTACTGTTAGTGCTTTCACCAGATACCTACACCATAATAATAATAGACATACCTATATTGTGGCGACATTATAATGTTATAATGGCTTGTCTTGTTAGAGACTTCGTAGTTTATCAAAGTATTTTTTACTTCGTTTATTAAAAGGAATGCTCATTTCGGACTCATTATTTTACAATGGAATGGGAACTTTACCGAAAAAGACTGCTGTTAAATATATGCATTTTTCTAATGTTTTGTCTCACCATGTACAAAGACAAACAAACGTTATAAGTTATAATTTTAGAACAAAGGCACATTCAAGGTACATTCGTATTTTATTGTTTCAATAAATTTAATTTAATGCCATAACTTTAAGGAGAGCAAGAAATACACATATTGGTGGTGAAATACAGTATTCACCTCCCTGCAATGCGATTAGTATGCCAAGTTACACGAACTTAGAGGCGAAACGCATGTGGGAGAGGCAAGGTCACGCCTTTGCGCCCCTAGTCACCGCAGGAGACGCCCCGGGCGTCGGGAGTCGCAAGCCGATTTCCGGCCACCGTAGGCGCGGGCTTGTGGACGGTGAGTGATGGGTAGCTGGCCGTCCGATAAGGACCAGGCCTGGGTCGACGGCGCGTTGTGTTCCACGCGCGCCTTAAAGAGATGTCAGCACCAACTGACGGGGTTCGTTAGGACCAAGGCCTACCAGGGTTGCGAGTTTGTCTGAAAGGGCTATCGTGGCCCTGGCACACAGGCATCGGAAGGAACACGGGTGGGTTTTAGTCAGTAAAAGTCTGACACGCCCTCCCGCTCCACCCAGAGCGGGAGAAGTTATTTGACAATTTCCCACCATAAAAAAAGTTAAGTACACGAACTTTAATCACAATTACAATTTCAGTAACGTCAATCAAGTTAAATCATTCACTTGCTGAACAACCAATCAAATCCTAATAACGGCAGCACCAACTGACTTAGTTCAAGTAAGTAGTAGTACAGGTGAAGACTCATAATGAGAGCTTATTAAATCGAAGGCGCAAGGGTAGCCCGCGAAATTCAATTATTATAATTAAAATCATCAAAACCACTAAGTTAGAAACAAAATATTTGGCCTATGTTAGTGTTTAATAATTAAAAGATATCGGCTCACTAGCGGGCTGTCTGCCAGGGCAGCTATCGATTGCAGGATAGTGTTTTGACTGCCACGCACCGTGCGGAGTAGCGAGGCCGATACACTGCCGATGTTAAGTTAAGCTGAACATAAACTTACTGAGTTAGCAAACATAGTATGTGAAACTAATAAACAGTGGCTTCCTTGTAACTGTAACTGTCAGTTTATCGGCGGCGATTGTGTAGGTATGACTTAACTTGTATGTGAGCAATTATTAGTTCTAACGCAGTTGTGGTTAGGTGAGCTAACTTCGCTGAAAGTCATTTACAGGAAACTAATTTATGGTATGAGAAGTTTGTCTAGAAATATAGTTCATAGAACTAATCTATCAGCACTCACGCCATAGCGTCCCAGTGTGTTAGCGCTCTTACAGATATAGGTAGTAGAAACAGTTAGGTTAGGTTTTACCAATAGTAACTGGACCCCAGAAAGAGTACTTACTGGCCTGCTACAGCTTACGAAAAATCTCGTCTTTTTGTCCTTTTCGTATATGGTCAATATCTAAAAAAACGGAGTCAATTTGAGGAAATGTGATTTGCCATCTTAGTTAATAGCAGCTGCTGTTGAGCCCAGTTTTTAATTTTACGCAAGCTCGTAATATTGTGGTTCGTTCATTACAGTAACAAAAGCGCGAGATATCATCGTTAAAGTGACGCACATTATGCACACAACAACATGTTGCCACAGTGCAGATATTTCCATTGCAATCTAGGAAGGAAAGCGTGTGGCGGGCTGTTCACCGAAATAAATGTCAAGTAGACATCGGTTGGGCAAACAATAAAGTTAAGCAGAAAATATTGTTCACTCATATAATTTCAGAAGACAGCTGACCTAATTAAATTGTCTTGTTTCTATTAAAAGCTTTAAGTATCACAAAGGATTCTGTGGTTGAATTTTGTTTTTAAAAAGCTTTGTTGCTTTTATTGTTCTATATTAAAATAACAATTGCGAACAATCACGATAACCAGGAAAATAAAAAAGAGAATTATGCTGATTATTGTTTTCGTGCATGACCAATTTTCCTGTACAATCGAATAAAAATCCGTTTATTTGGTCAAGTGAAAATCTTTTCAGCAAGCGTTTTATAAAAATCAATTTATTTTTATAGGAAACTGTTTGAAAAACTTTGTATTGCACGTGCTACCCATCCCATAGAATTTCCTTAAGTATAAGATTTATCAGTTTAACATTTTATTATCTACTAGCTTTCAGTTTAACATTTTATTATCTATTACACTCGACTCATCAACGCTCTCGATATTAAAGCTGAGGCGTTCCCAGTCAATGAATGGTCATTATACAAACAATGTAGGTCTGAATCGTTTGAACATGTAATTTCGACAAGAATTAAATTGACTATCCGCATCGATCTGATCGCAAATTATGCGAAATTGTCATCCACAGTTGTCACAGAGCAGACTTATGGAGAACTGCAGACTATGCATTATTATTAAGGCAAAATACCATCCACTCCTCATTTGTATTCTACTATAACTGTAAGTACTGAAATAGATATTAAATAATAAGATCTCGATTTATAAAACGGGCAGAATCCTTTAAGCTCACTCACAAAGCTTTTTCCGTACGATTTCAATTCAATTCTTTGTAGGCCTGCATTGCAATAAAATCCTCTTTTGAACCGATTTTATTCGGACATACCGTAAGAAGGCTTTTGTAGCCTATCTCATTCTGCCGGAATCTTCCAGTGGTAGCGAGAATTGTATTCTAAACAAAATTTTAAAATAATTCTATACTGAAACACATCTACCTATAAATAGAACTGATAAATAAAGGCAACATCTGTGTGTTGAATTTCAAATACACTGAACAATATAAAAGAAACTTCACGTATTTAAATAGCGAGCGAAATAAAAACCCGTGTAGCTTGCAAATTGACAAAACAGACAGTTGGTAATAACAAAAGACTAAAATAGTAATAAAAAACAGGTGTTTAAATCTTTACAGGACCAAAAGTTTCCATAGAATAAGAAAAAAAAATGTATAGAAATCACTGTTATTTCTACTATTTCTTGGTACACACGGCTGATCTCGAATTGTGTAGGATTTCCGTACAATGAAAGGTCAGCGTTACTAGAAATGTATAGCTTGATGTATAGCCGTGTGTACACAGTTAAATATATATTTTCAGCATGAAGCAGCTACATGTTTATTCTCAAATATATTGCTTTTCGCAGCAGAAAATGTGATAATGGAGATCGGATAATTAAGCTATTGGCAAAAGCTCAGTGACGCTATCCTTCCGTTATTATGGACATATTCCCAGAAGGCCACACTGCCCGGAATAGGCAATTAACATAAACTATCCGAGCGTTCATGAGTGTCTCAGTGACAAGTGATTTAGTTGACGAAAAATGTTTAAGTTTGATGGAGGTCTGCGATGAGAAAAAATAATCTACACACACAGATAAATAATCTGCACATAAGATCACACCTATTCCCCGAATAGTTAAGCAGAGGTGTACCTATAGTAACCCTCATTTCGCCAGTTATGTTTAAGTCCCATGTAACAGGGGGCGAGCCTATTGCCATCAACCGGGCACAGATCCAGACTCCGGGCAGCTACTGAGAAATAAATCTGATAAGTTATTTTTAATTTATAATAATAATTATTAAAAGTACATGGGTTTCACATTTAGATTTTAGAAATTTCCCGTTAGGAAACCATAAACAAATAACACACAGAAGTTATACAAATTGAAGAAGAGTTCTACGACTCTCCAGTTCCATCATCGGTTTTTTTTATTTATAAATTTATATCACTAAAGGCCCAAGCTTTATATATAGATGATATTAATATTACTAAAGTTATACCATAATCGTTATTCTGAATGACAATCGACATCAGAAATCTATTAAAACAGTTCAAACAATGACACAAATATCTGGCGATTATTCCGGAAAATCTCAGCTATTCTCATCGCAGCACAAACTTTACATCGTCGTGACAGATTTTAAAGTAGTCGAAGACGCTGATAAAGAGGTTTAGCATCGAGGTTTCTGTGCCAAGTGTCAAGTGTGTACGTAGGCAAGATTTATCTGAGAGTTCACTTGGACATTACCGATTCTATTGCAACTATTGAAGTTGTGGCATTCACTTTAGTTTGGTCTACACTGAACCATTAAATAACGTCCAGTTTTAACCAATAACTTGGCCATCCTCCATTCTGTTCCGCATGAAGGGTTATAGTTAATATTTAAATGAGGTTATTCAATCGGTAAACTATTGAAATCAGAGGTCATTCAGTTGTTTTAATTTAAATTGGATCACCAAAATTCGGCAATACTTACTACAATATATCGATCTAATCTGATACAGCTACTGTATAAATAAATACTCCCTGACGGTTGTTCGATAACATTCATCAATAGTGCGGCAGCGTAAAGCCTACCCTTTCAATAGATGTCATCAGAGCAATCGATTGTTCAGCTGTCCCAATAGACTTCACTGACTAGCAGTCATAACGTAAAATGGGCTTTATTCCTCACACTTAAAGCATACATTTCAATGAGTCAAGCTGCAATAGTGGCTACTGGCAGTCTGTTCAAAGATATTATCCACCACAATGACGTCTTCGTTTTATGTAGGTTAGTATTTGACGAAACAATAGGCGCATTTTCACTTCTTCGTAGCTAAGTTAATTCAAAGGTAGTGGTTTCTGTTTATTTAGTTGCGTCAAGCAAAACACAGAGCCTCTGCTCGAGGCTACTAAAAGCCGTTAAGAACAGAGGCTCTGTGTTTTCTTTGACGCAACTAAATAAACAGGAACCACTAATTTACGGCGTTTAGTAGCCCCGAGCAGTTTTCTTAATAGTTTGCATATAAGACAAAGATAAAACTTTTCCTCCTACTTTAAACTTTTACTCAGCTGTTACCGCCACCGGCTGACAATACCCTTCTATATGCACACAGTCTAACAAGCTTCAGAATGCTTGAAACGAGACACTGCACTGTGACGAAATACCCCGACTGAGCTTACATATTAGCGTTGTTTGAACACCTGTATAATTTTCGCATTACAAGCATTTGCCTTAATCACCAATGTAATGCTAATTGGCTGGTTTTGCAAACATAAGCTAGCAGCTTGTCGCACCTTGGAGCGGCGCCGAAGTTCTCAAAGACGCAGCTAAAGCAAAGCTAAAGTTGAATGAATACCGTGGAACATTATATGGCAGAATTCAGATATTACTACATCAATCAAATCTCTATTCAGCGATGAATGATAAAATGAATAAAACCCATCTTACCTGAACCTAACACGTGACTTGACCTTACTTTATTTTCCTTCACATACATCACCTGGAAATATGAATGACGATGTAATTGTGCTATTGCTCCTTACATTTGAAGTGCTATGATGTATAGCTGACGAGGGATTGTCACTAGTAGCGAATAACCATTTTCAGTAATAAAATAAAGTCTGAATGTCATTGATTGCGAATAACCATTTTCAGTAATAAAATAAAGTCTGAATATGATTTGATACTTTGAAAAAAAGTATTAGTGTGGAATTCCAATTTCTGAACATTTCAGGTATTTCATTTCGTATCTAAAGGTTAAAATTTATTTTGCTTTAATCGAGGAAGAAACTCAATTTCATACAGCTTTTGTGATTTATAAGATAGGTAGAGATCTCTGCAAGATATTTAAACAACAAGTAAACGTTAGTACAATACTCAGACTGTTGACTAACAATATATCTATCACTAACATTTTGTTTAATTTATTTTCTAACGTTTGAACTGTGTTTAAATTCTACGTAGTTTTATTTTACCACCTGATACAGGATGGAACATAAAGATAATACAAGTTCAAGCTTACTTACTACATAAATTATAGCCCACCTCTAACTCAACTCGAAATTGCGTTATTAAATATGAATTCTTATTCGTGTCGTAAATGTTCTAAACTTTATAATCAAAAACATGAATTTTCGAAATTTCAAATTTACTGGAAGCAAAAGCAGAAAATTAATATTATATAAGCGAAGAGAAAAGAAACAAAGTATCATTAATTTACATAAATATGGAAACAGGAAATCCGCAAAATCTACGGATCAGATTTCGTCGTCTCTTTTTAAAACAAGCTTAATACAGTAGTCGAAAAGAGGTAGCAACATTTGAATTTTATATTTTTTGTCAAAGACTTGCTTATCTGGAGAATTTTACATAAATTAAATTATGTATAATTATGTTCTTTTGTGGACGACCGCTTGATTCTTATGTTCATAATTTGCAATCAATCCAAAGGGTGACGCCGTCAGCTGATCATTCTCGTTCTACTTTTGCGTAATATAGCAGTTGCAGCAGTGTGAGCATGATAATCTTTTCTTTTCCACCATTTGTTAGTAAAATGTTACAAATTACTACAAATGTTACGGCTTTGTTGCTACGGAGAATCACTGACTCCTGTCAGAATTCAGTTTAGTAGTTTACATACTTAGTTTAGGAGTCAGAGTATTTAAATATTGACCTTTGTATTATGCCTTCTATGTTTTTTGTCATAAGGCTTTTGGTGAAATAAATAAATTATTATTATGTAAGTAAATTATAATGGCAAACCTTTCTAAATACCGCTTATAAACCCTACAATTTATTTCGTTGGCTATTTCAAATCCTCCTTAGTTACACCCCGTCTTACTTACAAATAGCTTTCTATTAGCCGGGAAATACATCTAAATTAAAAAGTCTTCTTTCAAGAAAACTTCGGAATTAAAACTAGCTGAAAACTGAAAATGTAATGTATTTATTCCAGTTACGAAAAAAATCGAGACAATAAATTGGTAATTCATGTTTCTTGAAATGTATGTTCAGACAGACGTCGTCGGTAGTTATCAACGTCCGCAATCTTTCGAGCATTTGTGTACTTATAATTGCAATAAGTAATAAGTAGTTACCTATTTGCAGTATTGATTCTTGAGTTATGATAAAGTTAGTTCCATTAATATTAAGATAAGAAAGAAAAAGTTTATGGATGCCGTACGATTAAAACCTGGGAGAGCGTTTTTTTTGTAATAATTATTATCCAACTTGAGATGTTTCTTTCAATTCTAAGCTTTCCTGTAAATAGCAAAGTTTATAATACCTTCTAGCGCACAAAATGCGAAGCCCTTAATTAATTATATTCCCATTACATACAAGTTAATTTTTTTTCATCAAACTTGGACTCGGAACTGGGAAAGCACAAACGTAGTGAAAGTAGAGAAAATAGAGTTTGGTGAAGAAGTTTCTTTTTTAAACATTGCCCCACACTAGGAATTTTTCCTGTAGGTATTTTGGGTTTGTTACAAACATTTAAACTCACATACACAAACCGCCAGACCCGGAACAACTACTTGTAGGACATGCAAATATTTGTTCCGTGCGGGAATCGAACCCTCGACACGCAGCGCAGCAGTCAATCGTTTAACGACTGCGCCAACCGTGCCGTCAAGTTATTAAATAAGTTATTTCATCTTTGATGAGCCCTAAGATATAAGATACACGAATTGTTTTCAGGCAATATGGCAAGAGTTATCAATATTTGAAGACAGTTGTCTATGTGCTGTTAATGTGTTTTTTCTGAGTATCTAGTCCATCTTAAGTTCAAGTTATTTAGCTCACCGGTATCGTACATCTTTAAAATTTTGTTACGTTATAAACGAGGGTACGAGAAAGTAAGGTTATTTTTCTACTTGCTTTTCCATAAAACCTTCCGTTTTTTGTATTTCCACGATCATGGTTTTTCTTTCTTCGAGCAAACTGCAACGCGTTGTTTCATTTCATATTGTTAGATTTTTTTTTTTGCTGGATCATATCGTTGTAAATTGAGTTGTAAAATAAACTGTAGCTACAATGAAATCTAAAGCAGAATATTATTTTCTACCTGTAGAAATTACATCAACGCAACAATTTGTGGTTCCGTGTTCAAATTATTAGTCATATGTCCGTTTTATTATTTCATTTGTTTTTAACAAGTTCGTCGCAAGACGTTTAAGGGCCCGATCACACGTACCGCAACCACACCACAACGACAACACGTGGTCGAGCGCTAATTTCTATGAAAATGAATAGTTATTTCACACGGATAACATTTTGCCGTTAAAATCTACCGTGTGGGTGATACCGGCCACATCAAGGCCACGTCGCTTTCACAACGCAACCACAAGCTAGACCACGCATTAGAGGCCGACCACGTCACAAACACAAGGTTGCGTCGACGTAACGACATGACATTTTATAGTTACCACAAAGCAACTGCAAGAAGCTGCAGTGACACGTAGTCATTCCTTGTCCACATTTTGTCACTGCGATGTGGTGTGGTTACTGCTACGTGTGAACGGGCCTTTAATGAATAATGTCTTTATTATTTGCCACCTAGACGTCTCCCCTCGTAACTTTTGAGTGTAACATTTTATTTCGTAATTCATGTCTTTGTTTTGGTTTTGCCAGCTTTCAAGTTTATTCATGCACAATTTGTTATTAAATATTTCATTGGCAAACCTATTACCAGCTTAGTTACAATTTGTTTTTTGAGTGACGTCGAACAAACTACGTTGTAACGAAAATATCGAAATCAAGAAATATTTGAAATGATGGCGAATCCTTTTAAAAAAAATATCTCAAATAATCTCTAAAAAATAATATCTCAAATAACTCATCTTATTTATTTATAATAATTGTATGTTTGTACTATTCATGAATAGCATAGATACAATTATTATAAATATTTAATGATAAAGATAAAAAAAGATAATTTTATTTTGCAACTAAGGATATAGAGGATAACACAAATTAATAGACGATCAGCCATATTTTACCATGTAGGCATGCAAAAGATACACAAAAACAAACTAAAATAAAAAAATATTTTTCACTAAGGAACTCACTTAATTTATCTAATAGTACCCTTTCACCACTAAAAAGCTTCGAAGTCTTTTTTTAAAAAGCAAGCGGCAGCTCTTTCCAACTCTTCGGTATTTTATTAAAAATTATTGGAGCCATGCAGTAGACACTTTTGCCTATAAGTGCTGTCTTGGATGACTGTAGACATAGCACACCTATTTTCGTTGTTGTCACGTCTATTGCGGGGAACTATGTCGTGTAAATGTGTAAAACGACTTGGGTTTGTCTTCACAAACACAGCTACTTCTAGTATGTACTGACAGGGTAATGTTAATGTTTTGTGTTTCTGAAGTACTGGTACACAGCTATCCGTTGTTTTAAGCTTAAACATCGCTCGAATGCATCTTTTTGTGCCTTGAAGGCTAAGGTTTCTTTTTCAGTGGAATTTTCCCCAAAAAATTATCCCATACCGTAAGTGTGATTCTCTACTATGCCTTATTAAGAAGATATATGTATAAGACCATGTTTTATCCAGTCGTTTCAAAACCAATTGAGTGCCAATATTATAGATGAGTCAAGTATTTAGTAAGTAAGTAAGTAAATCACTTTATTGCGCAAAACATGGTATACATTGGACCCCCATTGGAGACCCTATTAAAGTATGGTATGGTCAAATACACACGAAGTATTTATTCATTAACGATGTAGGTAACTCTGAACTTTCTAGCAAGTTGATTGTCCTTGTCAGAACTGGAAAAACGTTAACAATGTCCTTAACTTAATACATTACCGTATAATAAATTACGTTCGGAACCGTTCGCTTTTATGGTCGAATAAATAGCACTATAATCGTGAGCCTTACAATGTTCCGGTTGGACATTTTCTTAAAGTACCATGACTTGATTATGATAAAAGGGTCATAAAAATCTTCAAATACGGCCTTTGACAAAAAAACACTTTTGACAAAAGGAATTGATATAACTTCAAATCCTTCGAGCGAGTGAATGTTTCAAAATACAAATCAGGTTACTATTATTTATTTTCCGCCGAACTTCATTTAGCAATCATAAAGCGTAATGTTGACTTACGGCCGAACCCAATAACCCCAGTTTCGGCCTACTGGAGATATAAAAATATATCTATTAATGGTTTTAACGTCCCAATATTCTATGAGACATTATGGAATCTTACCGGCCCACGCTATCTACTGATGGGAGGGTATATCGCCTACAACAAATATCTATTTGTATGAAAATTCCAAAGTATGCGTCCCATTATGCGATTTGTTTGACAGTATGGCAGATTTGGCTAGTCCCCGAATTGCAGCGATAAACGTAAAGTAGCCAAGCTAAAATTAACTCTTTAGTACTTGCAATAATGATCATAGAAGTTTTATTTTATTTAAAGTAATAAAAAAAATAGAAATTCAAATATCTCGAAAACGGTGCGCCCTAGGCAAAAAATAACAGTAATTTAACCCCGCCCTTACTGACACCCCCCGTGCAAGCACCATGCCAACATGAATTTAAGTTAAAAAAAAAACAACATTAATGCGCTAAGGTAGCCCGCGAAATTCAAATTTTATTACGTTTTTTACAATTTGCAGGTCGGTACAGTTGTAACAGGTTGTATTTTGATTCGCGGCCATAACAAATATGGCTCTACAGAATTATATCTTAATCCAGTAACTTATTTAGAAGTAAGAAACGAAGAAGTTTTAATATAACCCTAATTGCACATGTTGTTTTTTAAAGTGAAGTTGGTGGTAATGGAACGCACGGGAAGGCGAAGTAGAGAAACCTACTTATTGTTTTCGTTAGATAGATAGCCTTTATCAATGATTGTGAAACGCCATCCGAGGATAGATATAATTATACTGTCTATAATCAATAGCGATCTGTCTTTCACTGAAAATAAGTTATTGGGTTCGGCCGTTAGCCGACATGCGGGGATTTAAAAACGTAGAATATGTTGGTATAGCATGATCTTGTTCATACCGTTGCTTGTAACAGTCCCTTCCTCTTCCCCTTTAGAGAATACAAACATTGAATTATAAATGAAAAAAACCTAAATGCAGTGTATAGACCTTTTTAAATAATAAGTAAAATAAATAATATTTAACTTTTGGTACACCCGTTCTAAGGTACGTGGGCATGGAGATTTATACTCCGACTTATATTCTTTCTCTCCGATTTATAATATTTGCTATAGGTAATGCACAGCAGCTGACTATTGAAATACGGGATACTTAGAATTATAACATGATAAAGTTTTTACCCAATTAAAGGGGGAAAAACCTGAAAAGGTACCTTTCCATTTTGTGGAAAACTTTTAACATTAACATTATCGTACCTACACCCGCAAAAAAACCCTGCAGCGATTCACGTTACCGTACATTTCTGGCATTACAGGGAAAATTACTTACAAAAGCGTATGAAGTTCCAACGCCTTCTTATATCACCAAATTTCTAAGTACACCTCAGACACAACATAAAATCTCGCCTGATACCCACGCTTTGCCGTATAATAGGGACCTGCTTATTGCCATCAGCCGGGCCCAAATCCACACTCCGAGCTGCTACTGAGAAATTCTTAGACACAACTTCTCAATCATTATTTATCAATCATGGACACACTCGAGCCACTATAAGCAATCAATAAGAAGGTATAAAATGCTCATACATACAAATAGCTTGTGTTCAGAGGATCACGCATTTTATCATAATAGTGACGTCTGCCTTTATTACATACTAGGTATATATATTCTGATGAAAACACTCTTTGAGAGTTGGGATAAAACGAACGTCTATTTGCTTTGTCTCTGTTGTTACTTATTATTATTTAAGATTATTTTTGATATAAAGACATATGACTTTATATCAGAAATTTCACACTAACTAACTAATTCATTTATTAATTGTATAACATATTAGCATTATTGTGGAAAGTCGTTTGTATTATATCATTCTGAAAACAGACGCTTTTCATACAGTTTTGCGGTCATCATTGTGTGTATTTTGAATCCTAAGTAACGTTATTAACCCTGACTTGATCACATACGAGTAGTATCATGTGTTCAATTATTTGACAAATAAACTAACATTGCCTATCCATTAATAGTCAGCTATTTGATAAATAAAAGTAATTAAATAATTTGTTTTCGCATTCGAATCTAAGAAAACACAGTACCATGTTAAGTTAAGTTTTGGTTTTGACACGTTTTCATGTAGTTGGTCTTGACTCTCTCAACTCAGTCTTAGTTCCCTACGGCGCGGCTGCGAGCTAAGGTCAATGATATTGACTTCAGGTAGGACCACAACAAACTCCATGAGACTCTTTAAAACAAGTTTAAAACTGCACCATTTATACTTACGAAGTTTAAATTGACTTGGTTTGACGTAAAAAGTTTGAGTTTGTAGTAGTTATTTTAAGAACAAACGACCGAACGAACTTTAGGGATTGAGTGTGGTGATTATATCTGTAACTTTTATGGTGTACATAATAAAGAGTATTCTATTATATTCTATTAACAATACGATTCTTGTTTCAGGTAATGTGGCTAATATTGGACACTATTCCTACCATAACATGCTATCAGTACAAGTAAACAGGTAACACATTGAATCGACAACTAGATTAATAAAAGTTCAAAGTAAAAGCGCTTTGAAAAGGGTAACAGTTTGCACATGCTGCCTTACTTGTGTTCAAAATGTGTTGCTGAAGTATCAATCAATAACCCCTAACCTATACTTATACCTCCTACAACCGTTAGGAAAATACATCAATTAATATAATGTTAACATGTTATAATTTAGATTCACATGGGCTTTCCATAATGTGCCCTAATATACAAAAATATAGCCCATTTGTCCTACTTAACATAAAACAAACATTGTTGACGCCTTAAAGTAATAGAAGCCAATGTGATTGCTATAGTCAAAAGGCCTAGTACGCAAAGTCATTATTTTGATTGAAAATGTTTAAGATATTATCGATGGGCATTCGTTTTTGTTTCCTTGATCCTGTCTCTTTCTCTCCTATAACCCGATTACAATTGTTGAGAGATAAGAAGATGGACTTCGGAGACGTTCGGGAATGAACGGTTGTGTTTTCGCTTGCATTGCGTAACCTAAAAACATTCCGCCACGAAAAGCCGTGGAATAAATGCACGCACCAATAATTGCGTACGAGCCCGGGAATATAGAAACTTTTATAACCGCCATAATTATTGTGAAATGAATACCTCAAGCTATTAACTTTGAGTGAACACTAACTGTGAGTGAAGCACAGTGGTCTAGTTCAGCTATTCAATCAAACAGTCATCTTAAGCAGGAGGCTACTTGAGACAGCTGCTTGGTTGAATTGCGAGGGATTACTCCAAAAAACAGGAAAGTATTTATTAGGTAGGAAAGTATTAAGTATTTATTGATACGTAAGAGTTTTGCTAAAATAAACTTTTTGTTGCATATTGCACGTCTTGAGACTGAGAGTTTTTATCCGGATTTTCAAACAATCCGCGTTCTGGGAATTATCAAACGACGCAGCACTGGACCGGGCGACGATATAATGGAAAAACGTTCGCAAGTTTTTAAAAAGCTGGTTGTTTTAAAATATGTTTTAACTAAAAAACTAATTGGATATTAGATTTCATAAAAACAGTTAAGAAGTTGATTTTTAAACAATGTTAAAACATTCAGTCACTCTTGGCTACGACATGTTTGTGCTACGACAACGTAGCTTACATAACGTCCGCGTAGGTGTACTACATCGTAGCAAACAAGACAGTTGTAGCGGCATCAACATCGCCACGTACGAATGACGCGTCAAACTGACGTCACGCAAAATCTTGCGTCGCTCTAGCAGAGTTTACCGTGCGACTAGCATTTAAACAACATCCCGACATCAACCGTCGGGCAGTTGCCCACCAGACACAATAATACATACCAGATGCAATAATGCACGGGTTATACGAAGCCAGTTTTTGTAGGTAGGATAGCAAGATAGTACTAGTAAGCTAGCAAGCTAGTCACTCTAGCTAGCCTCTTGTATACAGAAATATCCTCATTTTTCGGCTAGTTAGCAGGTGAGCAGCAGCAGTGGAGGCCTAGTGATAAAAGCCGTGACTTACGAGTTGTAAATCGTATGTTTAAACCTAGGCGCTTTACTTTGTGTAAATTATTTCATCACCACTGCTCTCAAAACGGTGAAGGAAAACATCGTGTGGAAACCGGCATGTTCTAAAACCAATAATTCGAAAACATGTGTCGTCTATCAACTCACACTGGGCCCGCGTGGTGGATTACGGCCTACTCCCTCTCACAGCGAGGAGGCCTGTGTCCCAGCAGTGGGAACATTATAGGCTGATTATGTAGGCTAGTGAGATAGTTTAAAAGGATGGGGTTTTATTTTTGAGCAAGTGGCGTCCCCTTCTGCTGATTTTACGATCCTAGCTTGTGTACTAGCCGCATGTAGCCGGCGAAGCTTACTACTTTCGTATCCAATGGAGTACTCCCCATTAGATAATTTTACTCCACGGATTCAGTCATCGCAATGCTTATTATTACGCATATTAGCATAAAATTTACCAGAATCGTATAAACAGCTCTAGCATGTGCCAAGTCAGGACAGCAAGCCAGGATATTATACCGAGATTCTAGTTTGCTATTTTAGCTTTGAAAAACTAGCCTCGTATGTTTCTCGGGCTTAACGCAGCTCGTGGGCCTAATTACTCGTCAGTTTAACCCGTCGGCTCGTTACTTAATATTTCAAATGCTCGGTCTTCAATTATGTACATAATACCTACTGTTTGTACTGCCTGAGGGTGGGTACCCCTGTTATTAAACATGTTTCAACGTTTTAGTAGAACGTTGTATGTGATACATTATTTAAGAAGTTAAGAGCATTTGCCGCTCTGAAACTTACCTACCTGGGCCTGACTTTGTATGTCGAGAAGAAGAATACATGGAAATGAATCACGGCACAAATACTCTATTTATCTTCCCCTTGCACTGTCCTCGAGTGCTTATAAACTAGCATTTCTGTTAAAAATACTTAAGTAGCTCAAAGTTAGCAACATGTAGTTATAAAAGCTATTCCGTCGCGAGTGTCTTTGATCTCCGGCCGCCTCGAGCGACTCAGAGCCGCTCACACTCGCGTCACTGAGACGCGGCACAATCTATCCTGGTGGGATACATATTACCAAAATAATTTTCACTTTAAAAAACTTTGAAATCAGACTACAAGCCCCCTGAAAAATATTACAATACCTACACTGAAAACTTTACAAAATTTTGCCACATCTCTTCGTGCTCAATGCAAATTTTAACTAAGGTAAGCAAACGTTGAACAGTATAATGAGGTCACGACCTCGCTCCGGATTGAAGCATCAAGGTCCACTGAATTACTATTTCTTTAGGCATATTTTTTTCTTAGCTGGTGCGAGTCTTTTAAAAGCAGTTATTTTTTACTTCTACCTACATAACCTTTAATCAATCATAAGCGTGATGTTTGAGATCAATTTTGTAGGGCATGTATGACATTTTATCATTTATGAAACAGCTTCTTGTTTTATTTTTACGAATCCTGACCACACGCCCTGACGTCACCAACATTTCATCGTAACTAAAACATGCATTTCCCTTCACTAGCGTACATGAACGATACATTATTTGCAAGCGCAGCTACGAATACCTCAGATATAAACTTGGTTTTTAAATTTCGTGAAAATTTGCTGTATACTTAACAAATACATGCATTATAAAACGGAACAGACTTTGAGCTGTTATGATAAGTTCGGAACGTCAACTTCCAATTCAACGACATTCTGCCATGAAAACACCTCATCAACGAGTTGAATACTCTTTGTTCTATCTCGTGAATTTAAATTTAATTTTCTTTGTTATTGTTCGTCGCATCGTTGAGCTCCTGAAGTCCTGAGTTGAGCTGCGCGATTACTGACAAATGCGTGCACCTACTGGACAGGTCCACTCAATCTGTGTGGTTCGTTCCTCAAAATACCATTTCAGACACAATGTGTACATGATCTGATCAAGATTATGTCTGGACTTTAAAAGAGAATGTGACTTCTGAGTTTGTTCGGCCTTTCTTCTCAAAGTAGTTAGATAGAAAACCCCGACCTCATCTGTTTATTAAAATATGATTGACGTGTAAAAGTGTTTGTGTACAAAGTCAAAAAAAAAAACAATCCGCGAACTCAAAATGGGGAAATATCTGTGAGATTGTTTTATTTTGTTTATTGATATATGGCACTTCAAGTTCTTACTCACATAAACATACACAAACAAAAATCACACACAGTTTTCGTCACTTACAGGCGTTAGTTGAATTACATAAGTTACAAAATAAACCAAAAATTTGCAAAGTCTTCACATACGCTGGGAAATACAGAACAAAAAAGGCTTGAAAACAAGGGAATGGAAGTGGCTTCAATTATTAATAGGGGGCTCGTGTCGCACAGAGGTCTCGCGACTCCGAGCTGGTTAAAAGTATCTTGCGCAATTGACGAAAAGTATAAAATATAATGGTAAAACAATGTAAATATTTCGACCCGTAATTAAAGACGCCATTATTACGCTATATCTCTGAAAGCATATAAATAAACAATCAGGCAAGAGGACGATCGTGAATAATTATCGGCTTCCATAGTGAGAAAATAACTAGTTTAATGGTGTTTTTTATGGATCATGTGGTGTGCAATAAAGATTTATATTTATTATTTATTTATTAAACCTTGAAAATTATTGTTTGTGTCTCTCCGCCAAATTCGGCCCCACCCGCACCAGCCGCCCGACAAGGCGGTCTGCAATTACTCTTTCAAAGAGCTTGCCCACCTCGTCGAGCAGCACAATGGGCCGGTAAGCGGACGGAGAGTCTGCCGGGCGCCCTGGCTTCTTAATGAGGACCAGTTTCCCCGTCTTCCAACAAAGTGGGAACTGGTCCCTCTCCAAGCATGCGCTTAGGAGCCCCCTTAGTCGAGGCCCGAGAGCCTCCAAGGCCAGAACCCAGGCTTTTCCAGGTAAGCCGTCGGGTCCTGGGGCGGTATTTTTGGCATTCAGCCTACGTACCGCCACTCTTAAATCTACCTCGGTCACCTCCGGAGTATCGTCGTCGTCGTCAATGGTGTGGTCCGCATCAGGCATCGCAGGAGGCGGAGCCATGGGCGGGAGAGTATGTTCCCCTCGCGAAGGGAACAGAGCGCTCACCACGTCCACCACGAGCTGGGGCCGGAGACTCTGCGTCAGTGGGGGAGCCCATGGGCGGAGCTTATCTCGCACCCATTTGTAGGGGTAAATATCTTTCCAATATGTGTTTGTTCTACGATGTTCTCCCAGTAATGAGACAAGTTCGGTAGTTATCGGTGATCCAAGTTTGTCAATATTATGGGAGGTGCTGCTCGATTTTTGCGATGAGTTTTATACCGAATCAACATTGCTAACAGTTGTTATTATTTAATAATCATCAGAATGAGAGTTAGACGCTGCACCCAAGAGAAATTGAAAGTAACAATATGTGTCAAAGTTAACTTATAAAAATTATAAAAACTAATACTAAGTTTACTTATAAAACACAAGCCCAAGCCGAAACCTATATTATATACTTTAGAATATGATTTTTCAAAAATCACATTCAACCCGAAAAAAAATGTCAACTGCTTGAAAGTGACGGGAATATGATCATGATTGTCAGTCGCGTCAATGAACATGATTTTGCGATGGCCCATCAAGGTTGAATTTGATACTATGGTTAGTGGTCGAAAGGAACGAAGACTTGATTTTTGAAGGAAAGAAAATTACATTTTACGTTTATTGAAAAGCTTCTGCCTGAACCAGGAATTGTAACCGATTTCTTTTGTGTTTGAGATGAGACTTCAAGCAAGGCGAAATCTGAAACTATGGCTAGTAGAGTAAAGTATTCAAAGGAACCATGACCTCGATTTTGGAGGAAAATAAAGCCGCATTTTTTACAAAAACAGCACCCTGTTTCTGTTTATAATATAAAAAGTTTACACCAAAAAACCAAACCGTTAACCGTAACCGTTGTTTAAACCAAATATTTTAAGACGAGCGCTAATCCTGCCGACAAACTGTCACGCAGTTTGGCAGGTTTATGAAATGTGTACAAGTGTTTGGTCCAAAATAAATGATTTATTTATTATTATTATATATTATTACCTTTATCCTTTTTTTTTTTTTTTGGTGGGAAATTATCAAATAACTTCTCCCGCTCTGGGAGCTGGGCTGAGCGGGAGGGCGTGTCAGACTTTTACTGACTAAAACCCACCCGTATTCCTTCATTTGTTTGTGTGCCAGGGCCACGATATCCCTTTCGGACAAACTCGCAACCCTGGCAGGCATTGGCCCTAGCGGACCCCGTCTGTTGGTGCTGACAACCTGACAACTCTTTGAGGCGCGCGTGGAATACGACGCGCCGTCGACCCGGGCCTGGTCCATATCGGACGGTGAGCTACCCATCGCTCACCGTCCGCAGGCCCGCGCCTACGGTGGCCGGAAATCGGCTTGCGACTCCCGACGCCCGGGGCGTCTCCTGCGGCGACTAGGGGCACGAGGGCGCGAACCTTGCCTCTCCCTCACGCGTTCCGCCTCCTCCTTCGCAAGCATTACTGCTTCGCAGAAGGAGGTGACGGCCTCCCATGCACTCTCGCTCCGAACCATGGCCTGAACCAGGGCCGGACGCAAGAGATCGCGGCCGCCGATCGCCTCCGATTACCTTTATCCTAAGTGCATTATAAAAACATATTATAGAAAAGAAAATACATCTACAATAAAGGCTTCTACATCCGCGTGACTTGCGGTGCCTGTGTGTCGCGTTGCGAGTCGTGCTGGTCTGTAGAAGCCTTAACTGAAAATTGCTTAATCTCAGGTGATTACTTGGCTCTTTGTCTACCGACAGGCGCAAGCATTAGATTACTATCCAGAAATTAATTACCTACGTAAACTAATCATACCACAAAGGATGCTTGATTTAAACAGCTGACAGCTCTATTGTTAGATATTAGATTAGACACACTGTTTGGATTATCCCGGTTGCTACGTGTGGTGTAGTTAGAATATGTTGGTAGTTTGAGAAAGCCCTCAGTCGAAGTTTATCTATGTACATACAGTATGTTTAGTTTACGTAACTGCTTAAGGAGGGCTTAATTAAATGAAGCGCTAATTTAATAAAAATGGCAATATTTTTTTTGTTCTCTTTTAATTAGGGACTTTTGCATCCGCAATGCTGAGGTGGATCGACGAGATAAATAAAACAGCAGGAAATGACTGGGTATTCAAGGTATCGGAGAGAGAGTTTTGGAGGAAAAGGGAGGAGGCCTTAACTCGTGAAGAGGTCCTTAATTATCAAATGGTTTTATTTTCAAAATAAAAATAATTAATAATGTAAATTCGATCCAATTGCACAGACAGTAAACATTTTAAAGTCATACAAATAATATTGAAAAAATAATGAAATTGAGTTTTGTTATAATTTAAATAATTATTTAATTTAATTTAAAACTATTTTTTTACTGTTAAATGTTTAATTCTATCTCATTTTTATTATTATTATTTTTTATGTTGATTCTAATAGATAAACGAATAAGTTATCTAAATGTGGTGATTAACTTCAATTATTTTATGTTATTATTGAATTAGTGATGATTAGAATAGGTATCTCATATTTATTAATATTGCAACCGATGTTTTAATGTTTTTTGCAGCATGTGTTGAAAGAAATATTTATTGTTTGATTGTTATGACTATTTTAATTAAGGAATAAATGGCAGGCCTATCAGGTACAAGGATATTTTGGGACTCGAATAACGTTGACAGGGAGATACTGTGTGTAAAGCTCAACACACACAGAACGCGAGTGCGGGTCGGGCACGGGACGGGCGCGGGAGCCGCTCACGCGTGTTGTGTGGTGTCGTTCATATAAATACAGAGAATTCAACCACCGTACCGCCGTCCTGAACCGCGCCCGTCCCGTGCCCGACCCGCACCCGCTGCCTATGTGTGTTGAGGCCAAAATAAACTTGCAATGAATATTCTCGATATTTAATTAAAGAGAAACAAAATGTAATCGAAATTATCATTTCATTGTTAATTGTCCAACGAAGCAATTAAATCCCTACAAACGCAGGATGATCCGGTAATCAGCTATAAATTCAACGTAATTCCATGAAATGGGTTTCGAACCACACATGGCTCATGTTGTACATAATAGATGCATTATCAGGATTTTGCTGCGTAAAAAAAAAAGCTCTTGATACATTTAATACCTATTGTTAACCACAAGCAAAAATTTAACACACAGCAGTGGTTACTTTCAGAAAACTACACATTGTATGAATGAACACAACCCCCTTGGGATGGTAGTGTGCAGAGTTTCTCTTACTTTGTAGTGTACCGTACAGCAGTGAACCAGTCAGTATAACCACGACTTATTTCAACCACAACGGAATTATTTCAAATAGTAATAACATCTGAAATCTGTTATTAGGTACTTGTGTACTATTTATGATAAGTTCTTTTGTTAATTTGACCGTTGATTACATACATAGTACATGCATAAACTCACGCTTTTTTTCCATGGGAGTAGGCAGAAGCTTCAGAGCGTCACACGCGTCGCACGTCGCGCATTTATGTTATCAAAAATTATTTTAATTCCAAATGGAACTTTCTAGATTCTTCACACATGCGTATAGATAGGAGTTATACATATCCTCGGCCATAAGGAGTTATGTAATGTAAGCAAGGACCGTACAACCCCGGATAAGAGTTAGCTGTCTATGAGGTTACGTTTACCATGATGTAACTCCTTGAATGGGTTTTTTCTTGAAACCCAGTAAAAAGATTTCCCATATCGTATGGGTTTTTGATTAACTTCTTAGAAAAGCCTATCCAAAACCTTTTCAATGGGTAACCAAAATGGTCCCTGACGCTGGTAGCACACCTCCGCCGCGAAACCATAGCAGCAAAACCGCTGTAGTACAATTGTACTGGATCGCGTCATGTTCCGCTGCTCGCATCCGATTCGAGTAGCGGAACATGACGCGAACCAATGTAAGTATGGAGGACAAGACGAGATTGGTGCGGAGGAGCTCGGACCGAAGCCTTCAGGCAACGAAATACATTAGGTATGTATTGAGTACTCGTAAGTGAACTTCTAACGGTTATTTATGTCACCATCATTTACATTATCATTACACTACAAACTGGCACATATCATTGTTTATTTTCTTACATTCACTTATCATTGGTTATTTTTACATATTCTTGGAAGATGTTTATTTAAGTTGAAATAAACATCTTCAAAGAATATGTAAAACCAGAAACAAGATATTTTCAATTCTGAAGTGTAAGAACTTAGAAGGATAATGTTCTAAGTTATTTAAATTGGTTTCTGACTCTCAAATCAAAATAATATTAAATTCTTAACACAATTTACGCTCTTATACAGGTCACTTCAAATAATTATTTAAAATTAATCGGATCTAAAGCTGTTTCATTTCTCATCTATTAGCACATTCATGTCGTCTACACAGATCCCCATAGCGGTTGACCGCTCGAGCACCCTGATGCCTTCGCAACGGGTACCTAATGCTTTAGGTATTCACGTTAACCCGAAAAGATTAACCAGTGTTCCTTTGTCATCCTAATTAAGATAGGATTAAACTGGTTTTATAACGTGTAGGTTCCTGTTTTATGAAACTTGCTTGCATAAGTAAAGAATTAGGTACATACAATAGTTGAGTAGGGATGTTAAAACTAAATGATTACTTTAGATTATCAGTCGATACAACAGATTTTTCCTGGCTCTTACATTTACATTCTTATTACATTGTGGAAACAAAGTTTGTTTCGGAAAGTCAGTAGGCGTGTTTTCTCAACATCAAATCGCTATTAATTACTATTGCAGCGCTATTTTCAGCTACAAATATTTAGGAAAAGCCGATCTATGATGTCACCACAATGACAATGACCTGACCAAGATTATCTCTGGACTTTAAAACTCGTGACTTTCGGTCTTTCTTCTCAGAGTAGTCGTATAGGAAACACCGACTAATCTAGTTTTAAAACATAATTTATATTTGACGTGTAAAAGTGTTTTACATACGAAATTACTTGTAGAAATAAAATAATTTATTTATAATTTATCAACTATTTCGTAAAATTGTTTTGAAGCGCTGCAAACTGACACTATTATAACTTTCATTTTGCAAGAAAATTGTAAGTTATAGTGTCAGCGAACAGTTAAAATGCTTTTGAATACCTGAGTGTCTCTTCAGCGTTTTCTTAATGAACGATAAACTTCAACAGCAGCTGCATTGTGCTCGTTTATTTCAATTCTTACAAAGGACTCGTTTCTCTATTATGCGCCGTGAGAACAACACTGATAAACGTTATTACTGAAGCCTGTTTGAATAATAACAGCTTTTCCACCTATTTTTAATTTCTCCCTTCGAGATCCTTTTGCAAATCTACAGCGAGGTGCCGCCATTGTAAAATGCAGTACAAAGCATGTTCGGTTTAAGAAAATTTTTGTTCTAGTTTCAATAGGTAAGTAATGCGGTATGTATTTAATCGAAACACAATAATTCCCCTTATGCTTTCCTAAAAATATTATTCAACACTCTAACATAATGATTGCGCCTCTTTTTGTGAACCTCTTATAATTTCTATTTTGGGGTCCTACAAATACTAAAGAGCTAAGGAACTGCAACCAACTTGGACGTAGCGGTTAGTCACAGCTTTAACCTAACCTAACCCGTTTGGTCGGGGTACCCTAGCTCGGTTACTGCATCTAACTGTGGGTGGCAAATGGCCAGAAAGCTAAAAAGAGGCTCTTTTTTTATAAAAAAACTTTGCATCACAAGAAACCTAAAAAGTTTTTAAAGGTTGAATTAGTTAAAAACCGTACGCCGTTGGTAGATCCACCAATTTTTAAGTTTATCAAGTACATGTTTTTCTTTTCGTTATCTGGGCTTTTAGAACACGTAAAATAGTAAGATTGTTTACAACAATTGAAGTTAGCCTTTTAATGTTTTTTTTTTACCTTTGCGTCTCGTCCTCAAGATTAGTACCTAACGTGACTGACTCCACTCCTGCACTAAAATAAACACTACACTACACTAGATTTAGTACAACAGTTCAAGTTGGCTTTTTAATGTAAATTATGCTCTATATAAAGTTTGTGGCTTGATTATTAAATCGGACGCCATAAGTCGAGTCATGAACAAAGTTTAGTATTTATTTACGTCATCACAGACGAACCCACTTTTCTGTAAACTACTTTTCCTATAAAATACAGACTGGTCGTCATCACGGCGGTGTTTCTCATCGAGACAGAAGCGCGGTGACGTCACATTGCAGATTGGACAGACACAGACACCAAATGCGTTAAACAAAGGGCAGGTGGTTTTGATTACGTTTAATTTACTACAGTAAACAAAGAGTCTTATTTTTTCAAAGTATCTAATTCATCAGATCTCTCTGATGTAATGAAAGTTATTTATCATACAAAATTAATAAAATTGGTAAATTCAATTCAGGTCTGTAATTTCTATTTCAGATCCATTCTGTTACTTTAACAGGGTACTGTCGCCTTTGACAACACTACAGAACACAGAGCTTTTCTAGCTTTACCACTCTGCGATAATTTATGAATTTGTGTCACGACTAGATGCTCTACAACGTTTCCACACAATAATCAATCTATGGTGACAAATGATACCCGGCCGCATTACAAGGTATCAATAAAACACAAATGTGCGGTCTTTGCAACGATATGCAAATTGTACCTCATTCACGTGACCATTACCACGGACACTGAGTGGGTAAGCAGAATGTACGCACGATGGCCATAAATGGGACGCGTCCTGTGTTTTTTATTTGTTTTTTTGTCCACGTGGACAACATGTGAATAATACGTCCCGTAAAACTTAGATACACGTGTATCTAAACTTTACGGGACGGTTTATGTGATGAAATATGAGCTGAATGTTAGTGGATCTGGATTATTTTTAGGCGTACATATTTAACCTAAAACTGAGTCAGGCGGTCACATGGCTCAGGAAGATTTCAAATCAAAAGGTCACTAAATTAAATTCCAGCAAATTACAGAAGTGTTAAAATTACTGTAAAATGGTTTGTGAAAAGACGTGCCTTAGAGCGGGACTCCGGGGTTTAAATCCTTTTGAGTTTTATACTCGTGTAAAATCTTTTAGATATAACAAGAAAAGCTTGAAAGAAGGATCTTTTTCTTAGAAAAGGACGTAGTTTTCTAGCTCTAGACTAATACCTACTTTGTGTCGAGACAGTATCTAGATATCTCTTTATTACCTGGTACCGTATGGTGCCAGACGTAAAGAATATCACCATCCTATTTCTTTCTATTAATGTCGTAAAAGGCAACTAAGGGACTTACTAGAGAATGGGCAGCAGCGTTCTCTATGTATTTTAACACCATACTGCGATCGCCAACCCGCCTGCCAAGCCGGCGATCATGGCAAACCCCCTTTGGGGGAGACCTATGTTTTTATTTATTTATTTATTTGTACACAATTTATTACATATGTATAGGCTGTTTACATTACAATATACATAAAAGGCCGCCAGTGAAAGTCACAATACCCCCCATACGTACTAGTTGATACTGTATTACAGTAAGGTATTATTCCTCATTGCTGTGACCCGTAGAGTAACAAACTTGTGAGAACGTATGATAAGTGGCTTCTTAGGAAAATAAATTTAACAAATGTTAAACTTAAAATAACTTAGCAATGAAATTGCTACACTTAGCACTATTTTGGCTTATCTGTTAGTGTGTGTGCTGTGTGAGTATGTTTGATAGTATGTCTGTATGCATGTATGTATGGAGTTTGCTATTTCAGAATCTTAAATGTGTCTTCAGTACTATTATAATTTAAGCAGAGTAAGTGTTTTCGCACAATCTTTTTAAATATGTGAGAATTATGTTTCCGAAAACCTAGAGTTACATTAAAATTATTATAGGTATACGGAGCTAGGAAGAAAAGAAATCTCTGGGCAAATTTTGTCCTACATATTGGCTGTTTATAGACTTTGTAAGCTCTTCGTATAGCGTCTGGATAATCCGGTGGTTTGCTATGTTGAATACGTAAGATCTTCTCAATGTATAGTTGTCGAATGCCAACAACATTAGCTTGTATAGTTCATCGGTCGATAATCTATATTTTTTAAATAACATAGTTTTTTGTCCAGCAGTACAGGTCTTTCGGCTGCAATGATAATGATGATGAAGTTTTAATTTGCCTTAAACATGGTATAAAGTTGTTACAGTCTGGGACCAATCACAAAAGTTTTAAAATAACAACGTCTGTTAAGAATCTGGAGACTTTTCTTTATGTTAGCAAAAGTTCCATAAATAGTTCGAGTAACTTGTAACTTATTGAGCTTGAGTCTACACCAGCGCAAATCAAACAGAGCGTTAAATCAATTCAATATTTATAAATCTGAATCTACGAAAAAAGTGAACAATGAGAGACGTTGTTAAGACATAGAAGTTCGACTGACTTTTATAATTCTTCAGGGAAATCCCTTATAATAACCTAAGTTTGGTTATTTGGTTAAAGCTATGTGTTGTGGTATGAAACTTTATAATAATTTCGTGTTCATCGAGTTCTGGTATTTACCGGGTAATTATGTCTTTCATTGACTTAAATGTGCCCGGGCGGCTGAGAGTATGTCATGCTCACTCAGATGTCTCGCTGATGGTGGCGTGTGTGTTGGATCATTTAGCTCCCTTCAAAATGGTTGAGCTGAATGGTGCTGATCCATGCGTCATGTTCGTGAACGGGCGCTGTCAGTTGGGACTGGTCATCTCTTAGCTGCCACGGCTTATTTTTAATTATTTTAGTTTTGAATTGTTATCTTTTTATCACGGACGCTTCTGACGTATTGCATCGTTCTCACATGTGTAACTTCAATATGAATGATGTAACCAATATTTTGTATCAATATTTTAATTTAAAAGAGTGTCCGTGAAGTTTCTAGCCCGTTCTTCTCCATAGGAACCTACTATTTGGAATGGGCAACTAGCTTCATATTTGTAACTGACCGACTTCTTGACAATTCAAAAGTGCCTGTCAATGGTTTAATTGAAATAAATGCTTTGAGTTTGAGTTTGAGTCCATAACTCTGGAAATTTAAACTTTTCAATCATAGATATACCTACTTACGAGTATTTAGAGAACATTAAGTCATCGCGAAACCCATATTTATTCATCATCATCATTTCAGCCGAATAACGTACACTGCTGGACATACCCCCCCCACCAATGGGGGGGGTTTGCCATAATCGCCACGCTTGGCAGGCGGGTTGTTGATCGCAGTATGGTGTTCAAATGCATAGAGAACGCTGCTGCCCATTCTCTAGTAAGTCCCTTAGTCGCCTTTTAGGACACCCACGGGAAGAAATGGTGCGGTGCTATTCTTAACGTCCGGCACCACACAGACATATTAATTGATACTGGCAAATTATCTGCAAGTTTACAGTGGATTCCAGCTGTACTTAATCGAAATCATTATCACAATTTAAGTTCACCTTATTTGGCAGCGAGAACGACTCCCACTATTACTCAAGGTGTTCAGGGTTTATTTGTTCTTTTCAACTTGACTACAGCATTCGGTTTGCTGCACCTCGAGATAAGTTTAGTTCGCTCGCTTTGTAGAGTTAGTAAATAATTGGTTGCATTATTGTTTGTTGTTTACTTGTATAAGATCAAATTCAGCAAATACCTTCCTATTTTTACCCGACTACGGCAAAACCATAAGGAAGGGCTACGATTTTAGCAGTGTATGTGTGTATTTAAGTATGTTTGTATTTACAGGCGACGAGGCCTTCACCTTGATCATGTATGTACAGATGTCTTAATTCCTGTCTGAAATATTTATAGGATAAGTATGGTATTTTATTTACGGGTTACAGGATTTTAACATTGAACATTTTTAAAACCCATTGAAAACACCTTTAATAAATTTTTGAATGGTCACGTGTTTAACAAGTACTTTTTCAATACGTCGTAAACGAAGCCATTTTGATTTCAAAGGTACCGGCATGGGGATCAATCAAGAAGATAAGGGCCCAGTCCATTAGATAAAGTAATTGGATTTGTGCAGAAAACCCGTAACAGCTTTTGAATCTCCATTTGAAACTAACTCTTATCTCAGTTTTCCAGGCTACTTACAGGATGCTTACTATTCATGTTTAAAGCCACATCGGTGTTTTTAAAAGAGAATAATTAACTTTTACCTAATGAACATCTAATACTGCTAGGCTTAAACAATAATACGAAATATTCTAAAGAAACACAAACTCAGTTACAATAAGTATTTTACTACCACGGACCAAAACGTCCATAATCTACCCTGCGCGGTCTTTACTCCGAGGTATCTTATTTTATCAAAACAAAATTAAAGTACACGCACTTTGTCCTGCGTCATCAAGCCACACCGTCTGGAAAATCGTCTCTTACTAATAAATTAATGAAACTAACCTTTCCGTGTTCGTGTCATTCTATTTAACGTTGATTTACTAATTAATGTATCTTCGTGACAAATTGTTTAAGTTAATGCTTCGGCATTTTAGGAGGTGAAACTGAATGAATAATGTGGGAATTTCTGTTAAATTTTGCTGAGTTTATGACTCGTCAACGGTAATATGCTGCTACGGTATTAGTAATTGCAAGTAATTTACTTTTAAGCCGATTAGGACAGAATAGTGTTAATCGATAGGAAATAAATACCACTTAACTTTTGCATAAGAATTATATTTGACCTGCGCAAATATGATCACATTTCCGAATTCCGTACAAAGCTGAAATGGTTACCCATTCGTCTTCGCCGGAATTCTCATATCTTATTTCAGCTCTACAGTATTCTGTTCAATCCTACAACCCCCTCTTATCTTAAAGAACGTTTCAAGTTCTTTCATGACACACAATAGATATCTGAGGTCATCGGAAAACTTGAGACTAGAGATGCCGATGCATTCCACTAGCTTTTATGACAAGTCTTTTACAGTTCAAGCAGTGCAGTTATGGAATGCCTTGCCCGTGTCGGTAAGGCATGCTCAATCCACTTTTAAGATTCAGGTAAAAAAACACTTCCTCTCTCCTTAAACATCATCATTACATAATACCTGCTCTGCCCTGCTCTTGTTTCATGTGTATTATTGTATAAATTTAATAGATAAGTGTATGCTTTGTGTATGTATGTATTTATTTTATAGGTTAATGGTACACCACTGAATACCTGCAGTATCGTCTCTCCTGCTCCCTTTAATCCATCCAAAGGTTCGGGTATCGCTTTTAGCGATAAGACCGCCCATTGTGTCACCCTATGTAAAATTTAAACATTTATATCTTCACTTTTATGGTGTACATAATAAAGAGTATTCTATTGTATTTTATTCTATTCTTAGCACTTACCAGCCTATTATTGTCCCGCTCAGGGCAAAAGCACGAGTATTGGTTACCACGCTTGCTTAAGACGGGTTGACGATTTCAGACTTATATTTACCAATCAAACTGCCAAATATTTTTTCAACTATGTTGCCGTCAGATTCTAGTCTAACCAGATGCAACTTACATGAGAGTAGAGAGAGTACATGAAGTTACATGGAGTAGTATTTTACATGGAGCAACTGTCGATCTGACCTCCACAACTCAGTTTGGGTAACACAATCCCCTTAGTTTTGGGTTTCTGATTCGTAACTACTGTCAATGACCTACGAATGACAGCCGGGACCAACGGCTTTACGTGTTTTCCGAGGCACGGAGGAGTCGCTATGTAATGGATGGTCGTTCGTGGGACCCACGAACCGACTAAGCCAAGCGTAGCTTAACCTTCGAATGGCTGTTATTATTTAGCAACGAGCCCCGTCCTTTACCGATGTCTAATGTCCAAGACTAACTCAGAAAGTACTATGAATTGAAAAAAAAAACCACATTTATACTTGCCCGGATTTGAACCCATTGAGCCATTATGAAATTTTATTTTAAAGAGCGTATGTTACATTGTACCATATGGGGCCGGACGTAAAGAATAGCACCATCCTGTTTCTTCCCTAAACGGCTACTAAGGGACTTACTAGAGAATGGGCAGCAGCGTTCTCTATACATTTTAACAACTTACTGCGGTCGCCAACCTACTTGTCAAGCGTGGCGATTATGGCAAACGCTCCCTTTTGGGGGAGGCCTATGTCCAGCAGTAGACGACTTTCGGCTGAAATGATGAATGATGATAAAGTTAAACTTAGCGCACAATTCTCTAACGACATTGCACCCGGAGACAGAGGAATGTTTTATAACGTACAGACTTTAACATAGGGGTTAGACAGAAGTGTACATTATAGTACACTCACATTTCACCAGTTATGTTTTATAAAGATTATTTTTTTTATTTGTGAATGTGAGAACGTTGTAGGCTTAATAGACTAGCTTTGTAGACCATTCTCTATTTTGTTAAGCACCTGGTACTTGTTGACGGGCCTACACTGTCCTCCCATACCTATAAACACTGTAATTTGGAAACATTGTACATAGAAACCCATTATTTTGTAAATAATAATCGTGGAGTTTCTTGCTGGCTCTTCTCCATAGGAAACGACAAAACGTCAGAAGCTAGCTTCTAACGTTTCATAAGTACCCATGTTGATTTACGTGAAATAAAATATTATGAATTGATTTGAATAGGGGATGAGAATATTGTAATCAACCGTGCACCAATACAGACTCCGGGCTGCAACTGAGAAATTCCAGATGAAAAAATCCAATAGCACTGTGCCGCACCCGGGAATCCAAACCAGGACCTCATAATTCATATTTCCTAATACTTTTCTCCATTATTATTATTCAATCAAAGGATTACGCATTCCCCGAGCTATGTAAGTTGTGGAGTGAGAAATGGATCGCGTCGGTTACGGATAATTTGGTCCAAGTTTTAAATTTAGTTTATTTTAAAATATCGTTTCCATCGTTGGTTGTATATCCATCAGTGATTGTTGAGTGGTTTCAGCTTCAATTTTCAGTGTGAAAGAATGATAAAAATAAATTTAATAAAATATAGGTAAAACGCATTATAAAAACAAGGTTTTAAGGAACTAAAAATTACCAAGTAAAACTAACGTAAACATAGAACTTACTAATATTTCCTTAAAAGCTTGAGACCTATTTTTCGCTGTCACCGAAATTATATAATTATGCCGAGTGTCAGCTGCTGCAAATTAATAAGTACTATAAACAATCTCATGCAGTCGGAGGCATCTTGCTAACAATAACGACCTATTGCCTAATAAGTACTATAGAACTTATTAATTTATATAAATCTTGTTTCCATCTTATTTAAGTTCACTGTTTACGCAGTCTGATTTTTGGTTTTTTTAAATTAACTTTTTTTACTATCCATTGATTACAAAAGAGATCAGTAGGTATTTGGTAAATTGTATTAAACTGAAAATATTATTGATAATGTATGTATGTAAGAGTGTAGTGTTGGACCAAAATGCTAGTATTTAGAGCCAGACTAATCCTGTGGCAATATTTTTTTTTACTGAATGGTCGTAGTAGTAGTAGTTTTACTGAGTAGTAGAAGGTTGCTATTGTTGGGAAACAAGCACATCACTACTTATTACATGGCACGTTACTAAATATAGACAATATGTTATCTGTGGCTCTTCTTGTTCTACGACTTCCGCTTGGCTGAGTTCATCTAATGATACAAATATGTAAATGTAAGTTTTCTTTAATTAAACAGTGTTCAGATAAAATCAGTGTTCTTAATCAACCACGTACCCAAAACTTAACAGCTATACCTATTGTTTACGTATAAATATAATAAAAATAGACACCGAGCCCTAAATATTTATAAAATTCTCAATTAAAAACTATTTGTTTTGGATATGAGCCAAATGGCAGGTTATGCAACTACGATCTTGACAAAACAGGAACAAGATAATTCACACTAGCTCCGGCCACATTTGCTCGTTCCAACCCAGATCTTTTTGCCAATCCTACAGAATTGCCCGGTCTTTATTTTCGTTTTATCGGCTCAATGTGATTGCCTAGTTTTAGGCCAAGCACCGGGAAAAAGAGAAATTAAATAGATTGCTTATTATTACTTACTTCGGGTATCCATACCAACCAGATTTTCTATTACCTATTTAATTTGTTACTCGCTTGTCAATGGGTTCTGTTTTTAACCGACTTCCAAAAAGGAGGAGGTTATATGTTCGGCTTCGGCTGTATGTTGTGTTTGTTCACCGATTGCTCCGTCAATTGTGGACCGATTTTGATAAAAAAAAATCGTTTGAAAGGGTATGTTCCCGAGATGGTCCCATTGTCATCAAGTCAGAATCTGATGAGGGGATCCTATGGAAATCGAGGGCAATCCTCAAATTTTATACGCACACCTATATCGATTTTAGTATTTTTTATAATAACTCATGAATATACACTCAGAAAGCATCATTTGGTGAAGTGGAACTAATGATGAAGACCACAGATGGCCACCGGAACTTTACTTTTAACTTAATAATAAGTATTTCACTGTTGCGATTCGATTAGACACTTTAATAATGGTTGCTAAGCAATTTATGCTCGTCACAATGCATATGGTGAAGTCACCATCAGTTCTCCTGGTTCTTACCAGTAGAACTCGACAACTATTAACGCCCCTGCATCGGGAAAACCAATATTTTGTAAAAGGTGATGAGCACTTGACAATAGGCTATTGTAACTTAGATAAATTGCAAACTGGCCCACTAAAAAGTAAAAAATAAAAAACTTTTTACAAAAAAAACAACTGACTTTCAACAAAAAACATACAAAATAAAAAATAACCTTCATTTCGGAAGTGGGTGGCAAAAAATTAAAATAGATCCAAGACACCGACTTCCGAAATGAAGGTTATTTTTCATTTTGTAGTGTGTTTTTTTGGAAGTCGGTTTTTTTTTTTTTGTAAAAAGTTTTTTATGTTTAAATTTATTCAACCCAACAGTTTAAGAACCGTATTCAGCAGTGAATTTTTAAGGGCTGATTTACTGTTCAACATAGAACCATTTTCCTAAAATAAAATTGGTACATTTCTTTGCTGTCACTTATTATTTACCTAGGAGTGTCGGTAATACAGCGACGTTAAGAGATCGACGCTGCGCTTGACCGAAACACAATTTACGTTTTCTGTTCTCACATCGAAAATTCTGTAATTCTGAACATAATCAGAAAAAAAAAAAATAGAAATGTCATAATAAAAATGTACTCATGTATGTGTGTTTATGGTCATATTTAGAAATATGTGAATTTCTGAATATTTTTGTGTATGATATCATATAATTTATTTCAACCAAAATAAAATCTGACACTTCGTTAATGAACATCAAATACAGATTTTTAGATAGAATAATAAATCATACAGCCCAATATTATTTTCTTTTCATCTCAATCAGTTTGTCCGCAATTTCAACATTCAAATGTCGGAATAAAAAAGATTCCATCTCTAATTTAGCATTTCATCACTCGAAGCGTTTGGGTGGACGACGTGACTACACAAAAGCCTTTTTATTCAAATAATGATCGTGTATTGTCTAAAATAAATACCGGACTCAACGAAATCCATTGTCGAAATCAAACAATCTGTTAAATTATTCAGATGGTCCAGTAATTCTTTCTCTGTGATGTGAAAGTCACAAAGGTTTATTTTCTTAAAAAAGTAGATACCATTTTAAAACCCGCGTCTTTTAAGTATGTAAATATTTTCATTTCGCAAAATAAATTTACTTTAAGTTTGCAACTTCATACAATGTACCAATTCACTTCACAATATCACGGGGAAATACAAAGAAGAAAGGTTTTTGGCAAAGCTCAGCTTTAGAAATTCCATAAGATACTGAAATCTTTACAGTTTCGTTTTACAAGTTAAACAAACTACGCATACTTTGTGAATGCTTTCTATAATGGAAAACATAAAAGCTTCCATATTTTGCGTATTTATTACTGTAGTTGTCAGTTTTTATCTTGTATTTCACTTTATTAATATATCTAATGAATTTTAAGTTTAAACTCGTGACAACACGAAAAAAATACTGAAAAATGTCCATATTTTTAGGGGTTCCGTACCTCAAAAAGAATAAAAGGAACCCTTATTGGATCACTCGTGTGTCTGTCTGTCTGTCTGTGTGTCCGTCTGTCACAGCTGATTTGCTCCGAATCTACTAGACCGATTAAGTTGGAATTTAGTACACATATAAACTTTTGTGACCCAAACACGGATGTGTTACGTAAATAAATAAATTATGAATTATGGAGGTCACTTTTGGGGGACAAATTAGAAAATTAAAAAAAATAGTTTTGCTGACTGTGCCGTGTGACATACCAAATGGAAGGGCTTGTTTTAAGGACTTTATTTATATATTTCTTATAATTTTAAAATACATACTTTTGAAATTATTTACGAAAATAGATGAAAAATGACCATTCCCACCCCCCTTTATCTCCAAAACCACTGAGCCTAAAATTTTTATAAAAATACAGAAAATTGATCTGGAAACCTATATGAAGTCTGTGATCTTAAAATAACATGGTAAATCACTCAATATTGTGCGTACAAACTTACATTTGCAGTTGGAATGTACTGGGGATCATGTTTTTCAACTACAACGTTAAGTTTGTTTTTTTGGGATAAATTCAAAAGTCTGTGATCTTAAAATAACATGGTAAATCACTTAATATTGTGCATACAAACTTACATTTGCAGTTGGAATGTATGGGGGATCATTTTTTCAACTACAATGTTAAGTTTGTTTTTGGGATAAATTCATCCCAACTACGGAACCTTTCATTGTGCGTGGTCCGATATGCATTTAGCCGGTTTTTTTTTTACGGGAGACATCAATATCCTTAGCACATATATTATTAACACACCATAATTATTGTATGCTCCCTATTAATAAAATCCAGTAATTTAGCTAAAATATAATGTTAATGAAAGCCAGTCAAGACAATTGCATTTGAAAACGACATCTACATCCCAATTTCACTATCCGTATTATTACCCCCGCGACTTTGGAGACTTGCCAAAAATGGAAGCCGACCACTAAGAGTGTCGTTACAATATTTACTGCGACTCCTATTAAACTAATCGCCTGAAAGGTTTTTTGTGTTATAGGGTAATCTTAAGTAGAGTAGCACTTTGGAAGTAATGTCCCAATGACACTATCCGTATTATTACCCCCACGACTTTGGAGACTTGCCAAAGATGGAAGCCGACCACTAAGAGTGTCGTTACAATTTTAACTGCGACTCCTAATAAACTAATCACCTGAAAGATTCTTTGTGTTACAGGGTAATCTTAAGTAGAGTAGCACTTTGGAAGTAATGAGTGATCGAGCTAATTACTGAAAAGAAAATAATATTGAAAACAAATGACACTCAAGAGTGGCAGTTGTTTACCTACAACAGGTGGCAATCACGGATCTTGTCAGAATCTAACCAATAAAAAAAGGATGCTTGGAACAAGAAACCTTTGCACCGATGAAATGGAAACTACAATATGTGGACCCGAACCATCACACTAATCCGAAAAACTTCTGTTACGCATTGTATCATTTATTTAGTTTTTTAAACGTTGCCCCTCACTAGGAATTTCTCCTGTTTTGTGGGTGCATTTACAAACATTTAAACTCACATATACAAACAGTCAGACTCGGAAAAAGTACTTGTAGGTCATACAAATATTTATTCCGTGCGGGAATCGAACCCGCGACACGCAGCGCAGCAGTCAATCGCTTAACCACTGTGCCAACCGTACCGTCCTCGTCCGTATTAAATACATAACATACATAAACTCACGCCTTCTTTTATAGAACGCCACCTGTTACGCTCCTTATATACTCCTTTTGCTTCGCCTACGTTCATACATCTGGTCATACACGCACGCCGGTATCGAGTACTACGCACCTTTTCTTTCTGAAGAACATCACCAATTAGGTCAATACAATATGTCCTCTTAGGGCGTCCTCTCCCGGCCTTTCCACTCACCTCTGCTTTATAAATTTAAACCTTTTATTAGTCGCCTTTCACTCATCCTCTCAACATGACCAAACCATCTAAGCATATTCTTTTAAATTTTTATTCATATTCATATTATATTTATTTGCATTCCATAATGTATAGATAAAGGTGTTACAATGGCTTAAAGCTAATTTTTGTCACTACATCCTTTTTAAACTGCACCGTTGCCTTATCACCTCATTTTTCAGCCTTTCATTCAAAGTCACGCCAGACATGCTTCGCAGGGAACGCTTTTCCACAGCATTTATTTCACTTTCATGCTTTTTTAGTCGTCCATACATACGCTTATGCACTAGCACACTATTGTGAATAGCTAGTCGAGCCTTTTTAGGCATTGACTGGTTGGTCACAATCGCATATATAGCACAATTCACTTTATTTCCCGGATTTACTCTCCTTTCGTTTTGGGGATGAGTGGGTATAGATATTTTTCTTAACAAACTGATTATTTTTAAATTATTAAAAAATTTAAACCCCTCCGGCGTTGCGTGCGCCTTTGACGTTTTCGTCGATGTTATGTTGATGTCGATGTTTCGTGCGTCGAGCACTTTACGGCGCGTTACGACGCGAAACGACGACATATCTCGAAAGTTGGGACGAATTTTCCGTGTTTCCTTCTTTCATCTAGATCAGATGGCCGACACAAGCTTGTCGAACAATCGGTCATCAGGAATAGATGACGCGATAGCTGGGTTCTTTTAACTTTTGAGGTACGGAACCTAAACAAATCAGATAAATATACCCGAGTTACAGCATATGAATAATTGGTTCTAAGAATACCTAGATCGAATTTTGGTTTATTTTTAGATGGATTTGTAGGTACCATAAGTCAATAGCCTTTTTCCAATTTTGTGTGGGTCGGTTTCCAGTCTAACTGGATGAAGCTGAGGTACTTTGTAGGTACCATGAGTATCGAAAATATTTCTTCATCTTAAATTGAGGGGCGTTAATTTGTATTTACTTGTATAGGTAGTTATAGAGACTACCCGCTGCGCTATTATTCATTTAAGGATTTAGCTACAGGCAGAATAGACGTTTGCGCATCCAAGTTTTAATAGCGTATTTCGTAGCAAGCGTAGCGATGACGTCACGCGTGCTACAGACTCCTTTCGCAATATCATAATTATTAGTTAGGATTCTTAATTCCCGTGAGACTTACATAGGTAAGTGTAGTGCCATAATCATCATTCACATAGGCCTCCCCCAAAGGGCCAGGGTTTGCCATAATCACCACGCTTGGCAGGCGGGTTGGCGATTGCTGTACGGTGCACTACTGCCCATTCTAAATCAAAATCAAATCAAAATCAAAAGTCATTTATTCAAGGTAGGCTGAGAATCAGAACTTTTCGAACGTCAAAAATTACATGAGACAGTCCCCCAAAAACGCCCACCCTTCACCACTTCCTAGTGCTTTAGCTGGGAAGAAGTGGCGCAACAAACTCCCCAGTAGCACAGCTGTTTGTTCACATATAAAACTTGAATCTATACAATAAAATGTAAAATGCAACACATAACATTAAATTAAATAATTTGCCTTGCTAGCCTAGCTAGCACACACCACTACACAAAAAAATTAATAAAAAAAATATATATAAAGGTAATAATCGTCGAAAACTATACTCAAGCAGAAATAACGTAAACAAAACGTATCTAAATAAAAGCCTCGAGACATAATGGGCGTGCCCGCTTAAATAAAGCTATACCTATAGTTATATTCTCTAGTAAGTCCCATAGTCGCCTTTTACGACACCCACGGGAAGAAATAGGATGGTTCTATTCTTTACGTCCGGCAACACACGGACAAGTGCCATAATACTAGAATGCAATATGCAGCGTGTCACCTACTTCGTATACTTTTCATGGTCGTTGACGTGAAAACATTCGCTTTTCATGACCTGCTACTTGCCGCTAGGTTTTGACTTGTGTTACCTCGTTTTAACGACGAAGCTTTATCGGTGAGCGAATGTGATCTAGAAACTGAGCTATACAACATTATTTTTAGTATATATGCCAAACCCGAAACACGTGTATAGTATTTTTATCTAAAGAATATATGTACCAATTTCAAAACTGTATCATGAAAACTCACAAAGTTATAAGGTCGTTATGTTACCGGGTTGTCCGTACAAAAACATGCTAACGGCGTGCGCCCCCGCGCCTCCAGGGTCGTCTTGCGCTCATTGATAATAATTTGGCAGTAGGTACCTAACCGTACGGCCGGAGGACACGGTGGAGCATACGGTGGAGGTCTGCCCGGCTTGGGCGGAGCACCACCGTGTCCTCACGGAGGCGATCGGCGGCAGCGATCTCTCGCGTCCGGCCCTGGTTCAGGCCATGGTTCGGAGCGAGAGTGCATGGGAGGCCGTCACCTCCTTCTGCGAAGCAGTAATGCTCGCGAAGGAGGAGGCGGAACGCGTGAGGGTAAGGCATGGTTCGCGCCCTCACGCCCTTAGCCGCCGCAGGAGACGCCCCGGGCGTCGGGAGTCACAAGCCGATTTTCGGCGGGTCCATATTGGCTCAACTAAAGTTCTTTACCCGAAATTGTTCTTCCTAACGATTTGTAATCCGAATGATCACTCTTCCTAAAATTTTTCATCCTAAAGTTTTCATTCATACTATTTGTAGTGCTACCGGCGATGTTCATAACACTCATGTTTCCGAAAATTGTAATTAATAATATCATTAATGTAAATATATTTAAACTCCTACTGTTTTTTATCATAACGCTTTTATCCCTAAAACTATAACTATACATGAGATAATAAAATTATGTCTAAAAAACCAACTGTTTAGAATGATTTAAGGTCGTTTCACAGATTTTTGTCTTAAATGAATGAAATTCAGGTCAGAATGTCGTCTTGGGGGCACTATAAAAAAATACTTATAAAAATTTCGCGACCAATTTCGAGGTAGCGCTCGCCGGCCGCTGCCGCGGCACCGCTCGCTTCGCTCGCTCGGCTCGCGCGTAGTTGGTCACAGTTCTAACCTAACCTAACCTATGGATATCTTTGCAGGTACACACCGCTATAAATAAAATTAAAATATGACTTTGAATAATATTGTAAAAGATGGTTATGTTGAGAAAATATAGGAAAACAAATAAAAAAGTCTATTAGATGTTTATTGCTACTGACATTATGAAGTAAAATGCTTCGGAATTATGAACATTAGAGACAGAGTAGTTAGGAATTGTGATTGTTAGGATAAAAAATGTTAGGAAGAACATTTTCGGATTTCCAATTATCGGAGTTGAAAATTTAGGTGAACTTTGGCGCACCCATTTCCGGCCACCGTAGGCGCAGGCCTACGGACGGTGAGAGATGGGTAGCTCGCCGTCCGATAAGGACCAGGCCCGGGTCGATGGCGCGTTGTTTTTCACGCGCGCCTCAAAGAGATGTCAGCACCAACTGACGGGGTCCGTTAGGGCCAATGCCTGCCGGGGTTGCGAGTTTGTCCGAAAGGGATATCGTGGCCCCGGCACACAGGCAACGGAAGGAACACGGGTGGGTTTTAGTCAGTAAAAGTCTGACACGCCCTCCCGCTCAGCCCAGACCGGGAGAAGTTATTTGATAACTTCCCACCCAAAAAAAAAAAAAAAAAAGGGTCGTCTTGCGCTCATTGATAATAATTTCGCAGTAGGTACCTAGTCGTACGGCGATTGTATTTTTGTACACTTAAACATTTTTGGGAAAAAAGAAATATGGTGTAAAAATTATTGAAATCGATTCAGTTCCTCATTCTGAACAAACTACGTATATTCAGGTTTCGCATAAAATAATGTTGTATAATATAAGGTGTATCTATTCATACAAGAAATCTCTTAAGGGGTCATTGTATTCATAATTATGAACAACTTTTACTATGGGATCAAACCTGAAATCACGAAAAAAAATTCAGCTCGTAACTGTCTTGTCAAAATGTACACAGCTGATTTTTAAATTGGCTAACTAAACCACACAGACGTATCGATATCTAAACACGATTTATAGTAAAAAATAAAACAAATTTATTTTTTATTTTGGGATGTCAACGATCGCTGTTAAGGCTTCTACATACCGGGGCGACTTGTCGCGCGACGCGACGCGACACAAAGGCACCGCTCGTCCCACTACACGCGGGGCCTTTGTGCCGTGTCACGTCGCGCGACAAGTCGCGCTGGTATGTAGAAGCCTTTTAGTGTTGCTGTCAGATTTCAAACAATAATAATGGAGATGATAAAAAAATGGCGATGCCGTCAGTACCCAAACTTTGGCTCCGTGAATAAAATTATTAATAAAAATAGTATTACCGAATATCTGACGCAGAAAGTGATGATAAAGTCAGAATACCGCCTACAATTAACTGTCCTATCGTTTTCAGGACGACAACTTTAGCCAGAAAAGTGAAAATTGAACTAAAAGTGAAGTGTAATAATTGTTTAAAAATAAGTCTTTGGTGCAACAGATCCTTAAAAATACAGTGTATTCAATTTCCCTACAAAAGAATTGAATGTTCTCTTCTTTCCATCTCTCTCTGAAAACAAACAATAGGAAACATTTCTGCAATATTCATACTTCAAAAAGAACGACGAAAGCGCGACGCTAGTAGCTGCAGCCAAGGCAACGGTTACGAAGCCTGCGCCCTTCATGTACGGCGCCCCAGACCCCAACCGCGACTGCGCCGCAGTCGTCATTCAATGACAGTTTTATAATTATGTGACATTTTGTAAATAGTGAAAAATTTTATTTTTTGTGTTTCTAGTGTGAGTGCGTGTGTATATAGTTTATTTATATTATTTTTTTAGGTAAGTTTAACTATAAATTTTAAGTGTTTTACTTTATTTCATCATTGCCGGCTGTAGCGACGCCGGAAACTGTGCCAGTCAACCTGCTACATCGCTTGATGTCCAGCTGGTAAGATGTCCTCATTGCTCACAGGCACGCTTTTTTAAAGGCGAACGGGGGCTGAAGATACACTATGGCAAGATCCACAAATCTCATAGTGCACCTTTATGCCCCCCAGCCACATCCCCAACTTCAACACCTTCTGTTCAAAGCTTGTGGAAAACCTTAGCTAAATTCAAAAATTCTACCCCCGTTTTAAAGAGAGTTCTCCGGGGCGCGAGACGGTCTGTGGCACTGAGTTTGGCAGGATACCTCCGTCTTGCGACCCAGGAGAACTCACAAAGTGCCTGGGAGCAATTACTCACTTTCCCTTATAGGATTCTGCATGTCCCAAAAAATTCGGCGACCAAAAAAACCTTAACGAACCAAATTAAAGATAATTGCAACATTTCCACCCTAATTTTAGATTCAAAATTACCTGCATTTAACAACCTGTCACAAAAAGGCTTATGTTCACATGTGGAATCGAAACTAAGTGAAGGGGACATCAGGGGAGCAGCCAGGATACTGTTCAGCAGCGATGTGGTGGCGCCTTACTCTCCAGAAACACTAACAGCTCTAGAGAGTAAACACCCAGCGCCTGCGGATGGTCTCACCTTTCCCGACCCCCCCGACCCTCCAGACCTAAATTCATCCTTCCTAAACGTTTCGGCCCCCCAGTTGTTTGCAGCTGTAAGCTCCTTCCGAAGTGGTTCCGCCGGCGGCCTCGACGGCCTGACTCCACAACATCTAAAGGATCTATTGAGTTCAGGCGCCGGGGAAGCTGGCGAGTCGCTTTTGAAGGAGCTTGCGGCCCTCATGAACCTCATGCTCACCGGCGGTGTGAACGAGGCCGTCGTCGATGTCTTGTACGGGGCCAACTTATGTGCCCTGCGCAAGAAAGATGGCGGCATTCGTCCCATCGCCGTTGGATGCACCTACAGACGGACGGCAGCCAAAATATGCTGTAAGCTGTATAGCAAATCCCTTACAGCTAAGTTTCAGCCCCTGCAGCTTGGTTTTGGCTCGAAAGGGGGCTGTGAGGCTGCCGTACATGCCCTTTCCACCTTTTTAAACTCAAACAAAGGTGAGGTTATCCTCAAGGTTGACGTGAAAAATGCTTTCAACTCTGTAAACAGGGACACTTTGTTGGCTGAAGTCAAAAAGGAATTACCCGAAATTTATGGTTTTATGTGGCAATGTTATAGGTACCCTTCTAAATTATTATATAAGGACAATGTTTTAGAATCAGCAGTTGGATGCCAACAAGGTGACCCTCTCGAACCAGTCATTTTCAGCTTGGCTATTCATCCAATTATCCAGAAACTAAATTCAAAATTTAACGTGTGGTATTTAGATGATGGAACGCTAGGAGGTGATGTAGACACCGTTTTGAAAGACCTACAACTCCTCAAAAAACATTTTAAAAATATTGGCCTGGAACTTAACCCCTCAAAATGTGAAATTTACCTTTCTGACATTACCGACAGACAATTGACCCTAGATAAATTTAATGCAATAGCCCCACAAATCAAAATTTTAGAAAAAAGCTCACTGCACCTCCTAGGTTCCCCAATTTTAGAAGACAGCTTTTCTCCTTTCATCAGCGAAAAAAACAAAAACTTCAACGAAATTTCGGACAGACTATCCAAAATTAATTTACATTCGGCATTCACCCTGATTAGATACTGTTGTTTTGGCCCAAATTTTATATATTTGCTACGTTCTTCCCCTTTATGGAAGCAACCACATCTCTGGACAAAATTGACCAAATTATTCGCAGCACACTTACATCCATTTTAAATGTGGCCTTGGATGACCGAGCGTGGCTTCAAGCCACACTACCCATTCGTTTTGGTGGCCTCGGCATCCGCAAAATTACCAGTATTAGCTTACCGGCGTTCCTGTCCTCTGTCCACAGCACTGAAAAGTTGACCCGGAAAATTTTAGCCCCCTCCCTGGTTGACTCTGAAGTGCCGTGCTTGACCGATGCGGTGAACGTCTGGAAAGCGGCTTGCCCGGATACAGATCGGCCCGCAAACCCATCTTCCCAGAGACAGTGGGATGAGCCGCTCTGCAGGTTGGTACGGAATAATCTTATCAATACGTCTACCAATACTGCTGAGCGTGCCCGCCTGCTGGCTGTGGGTGAGTGGGAGTCGGGCCTCTGGCTTCAAGCACTACCGTTTCCCAACACAGGCACTATGTTGGGTTACACCACCTTCCGGCTCGCTACTTGTCTGCGTCTGGGCGCTCCTTGCGGGGCTCCGCATCGCTGCCAGTGCGGAGAAGCTGTCGACTGCCTTGGACATCATGGCCTATCTTGCAGTAAGAGCGCAGGCCGGATAGCACGGCACGCCAGCATTATTGACATCATCCGTCGTGCTCTTGTCACCGTCGGGGTGCCAGCTGTTTTAGAACCCAATGGCTTAGCACGCGACGATGGGAAGAGACCAGACGGAATGACCATAATGCCTTGGAAGTTAGGTCGGCCTTTGGTGTGGGATGCAACATGTGTCGACACCCTTGCGCCATCCCATCTTCCTAGCACGGCAAGCTGTGCTGGGGCGGCTGCTGCAGGTGCAGAAAACCTCAAACGGCGAAAATATTCCAATCTTATTGGGAGCTATATGTTCGAGCCGTTTGGGGTTGAAACACTAGGGCCATGGGGTCCGAGTGCCCGCTTGGTTTTTCAGATATCGCCAAGCGGTTGGTCGACTCTTCACGTGACCAGAGGGCTGGTCTATTTTTCGGACAAAGAATCAGCATCGCCATACAACGTGGCAATGCTGCCAGCCTTCTGGGCACCTTTCCTGTTGACAGCGATGCGGACGAATTTTTTGATGCCCTATGATTCTGTCCCCCACCTTTTTTTTTTTTTTATACATGTACATATAGTATTATGTTAAGTCTGTTAGCGTTTATCTTATATATTATTATTTTAAGTCGGTTAGTTTTTATATGATGTAAATATTTTATTACTGAGTTATTGAATAAATCAAACTTAAGTTACATAATAAATTCATGTCTGAATTTTGTGTAGGTAATCTAATATAACGAAAATAAAAATATTAACCCGAGAAAATAACAGCTTCTCACGAGATATTAAACGAAAACAATACCGTTATGGTTTGGTTGGATCTTTGTTGATGTCATGATAAGGGAATTTTTATGGTCTTCCTTTTTCCCAACATATCTCCCGGTATCATAGAGTTTTACGTTACAGCTCTTAGTACCGCTGATCCATTATTATCGCAAAAAAATTGCAGAAACAGCTATGGTCAAGGACATTACGTTAAACTTGTTGTATAATATCTCCTCCACTTTCATAAACAGCATGTATCAGACCGTTTGGTGCCTGAAGAAAAGAATAGCACAATCCCATTTCTTCCTGTGGGTGTCGTAAAAGGCGACTAAGGGACTTACTAGAGAATGGGCAGCAGCGTTCTCCATGCATTTTAACACCAAACTGCGATCGCCAACCCACCTGCCAAGCGTGGCGATTATGGCAAACCCCCCCTTTGGGGGAGGCCTATGTCCAGCAGTGGACGTCTTTCGGCTGAAATGATGATGATGATGATGATGTATCAGACAGGTGTGGCCAAATTAAAGGTTATTTTACAGACCATCAAACTGAACAACTTTCCCCATGGAACCAATATCGTAATCACGAAAATTATATCAACTGTCCCATACAAAACTTGAATACTTAATTTTAGCCGAAAGACGTCCACTACTGGACATAGGCCTCCCCCAAAATGAGGGGGGGTTGCCATAATCGCCACGCTTGGCAGGCGGGTTGGCGATCGCAGTATGGTGTTAAAATGCATAGAGAACGCTGCTGCCCATTCTGTAGTAAATCCCTTAGTCGCCTTTTACGACACCGACGCGCGACGGGAAGAAATAGGATGGTGCTATTGTTTACGTCCGGCACCACACGGATCAATTTAATACATATTCGACCGAAATGTATGGGATGGCTAATTAGTCCCAAAGGATTTTGGCATATTGTTTAAAAGTACTAAGTACTGTAACACAAACAAGTATAATGATGTCTTGTAAACTGTATAAGCCATCATTGTGACGGATTTTGGCACAAGAAAAACGGTTTCTTGCTCATTCTGATTTACGTGCCACAATGAATCTAAATCCCTGTTAGTACTTTCAGAAGATGTGTAGCTCACTACCAAAAATAGGACTCGTAAATAATGAATCAGAACAAGTGTAGCATAGATCATGATATATCTACGTGTGTTTTTATTGTAGAGCGTAATCCAAAGAGACAATTATGACAATCAGTCGGGAGTACCGATCACGTAAGTTGTTACGTAAACAGCGTAAGCTTTAAAGCAACATTTAAAATTCTATAAAACTACTATAGTAAAATCCAACTAATCAATACATCTGCCTAACCTTGTCCCAACTATTTTGGGGTCGGCTTCCAGTCTAACCGGATGTAGGTGAATACCAGTATTTTACATGGAGCGATTGCCTATCTGACCTCCACAACTCAGTAACTGGGTAATATGATCATGGTAAAATCCAACCGACAACATTAAATACATCTTCATGTTAGTTGAAATAGTGGAATTGGCTTCGGCCGTTCTATTTAAAATAAAATAAATAAAAATAAATGTTTTCAAACAATCTCGGAGGCTATAAAGGCTTTTCTTGGAGAGGAAAAAGGAATACCTCTTACTAACATTTCCTGTCATCTTCGCTCTTCATTTGTGTAAATATTTCTCCAACAAGGTTTTCATTTCAACAAACCTAGAAAAACTTCGTTATCTTCCAAATCAAACCGGATTTCAATCATAATAATAATTCTACAAAGTAGTTGCTTGTCTCCTTCAAGAATCTCTTAATTTCGTTTACCAGCAGCTAACGGAACTTAACTAATGGGAGGGCGCAACAAATACTCTTAAAAATCTGATTAACATTTATAGTTGGAAAGTTGAAAAATACGTTTTGGAATGGGCAAATAGCTTCAACTTTCTGACTAACTGACCGACTCTTTGACAATTCAAAAGTGCCTGTAATAGGTTTAATTGAAATAAATGTTTTGAGTTTGAGTTTATGGGACAGTCACGCGTTGTAGGTTTATCATCACGATCGTATTTCTGTTAACGACAAAATTAAGTTGAGGACACGATTCGTGCAGTGGTTAAGCGATTGACTGCTGCGCGGCGTGTCGCGGGTTCGATTCCCGCATGGAACAAATATTTGTATGACCTACAAGTAGTTGTTCCGAGTCTGAATGGTTGTATACGCACCCACAATACAGGAGAAATTCCTAGTGTGGAGCAACGTTAAAAAAAAAAACGTTCCTCCTACTCCTCCTACCATTTTGGTTTTTGAGTTATGACTTTACTTTTTATTCCTGTACCAGATGGTCTACGCTTGGATCTTAACTATTCTAAACAAACTAATGAAGAGACATCTTTGCACTATGGTTTCGGCTCATTCTCCTGAATTACAGTTCACAATATTTGATGTCAGATGCTTATCGTAATTTAAGCGAGGCGTTTAAAACCGACCCTTTTCTTGTCACTAAGGTTAACTTTCTATACAAAACTGTTGAAAAACACAGCTGGAATACAATTACAATTTTTAAACAGTTTTGTTTTGTATCTAGATAAGTTTCGTTTCCTTTGCATGTTCTTTGATCTATTCTAGCGTAGGAAATTTTCAGATATCCTTTATAATTTAGATCCAATATAGATTCGACTTTCGTATTTCCCGAGACTATTAGTCCCACATAGTTCAAATATTGACAGGCGTTTAAAATTTGTTTACTTTGTGGTACATTTTAAAACTTTATATTTTAGTATCCTAAATAAACCCCAAAAATTGGAGGTTACTTGCGTACCCGTGGTTAATTAATGGATGAACTATAACTAAAACTACACCGGTTAAACAGTAAAAAACGGTAAACGGTTTACTGTAAAGTTACACGTTATAGTTATATAACGTGTAACTTTACAGTAAAATTGTTTGTTGATCGATAGTTTAATATGAATATGAAATAAATTCAGTATAACAATAACGCCTTTGTTTAGTTACCTAAGTATTTACATGTAGAATATTATACTACGAGTTTTGTGGCAGCTATAAATGTGTAAATCAAGTCACGTAAAACCAAATCTAGGATCAAATTATTAGCGGCTACATAAGCGACGTCGTTTGCACTTTATAAGAGTATTATTGAATATTTAATATTATTGAATCAACACAAAGAAAGGGACATTTTTAGTCCGATATTTTGAAGATCATAGAAAACTAATGCACGTGTTCACTAACACTAGGCATTCATTTCGGTATTTCCTATTGTGTTTAGGTTGGTATTGTAGTGAAAACAGACATAAAAGAATTTGTACCATGACATGTCACGTAACTATCTCGTCTGCTTCAATCAGAAAACAACTGATATCAGCAAATCAACAATCTTTTTACTACCAAGAGGAGCTTCAGGTAACTTTGTGCGATAAAAACTGAAATAAATGAAATAACTGATAAAACCCGAACCCGATGTCCGAAACTAAACACAAGCGAAACTTTTTTATCACATAACTTCTAAATGTAAATGTTGCGAGTCACAAATATATAATACATATCGCGGTCATAACATCGGATTGTTTACAGCGTATCTGCTACATAACATCACTGATCAGTGGCGCTGGTACACATGGACACAGTACTCTAGTACACTGATACTAGCTGTGACGGAACAGTTTCAAACATGGCGCCGTATTTGTGTTTCTTAGAGGATTTGAATTTCGATGGCTAGCGACGCCCTATGCCGAGGTCCGTACCCCACAGAGACCCACACCGGGGGGTGTGTTTAAGTTATGTTGTATGCTGGCGACCTTAATTTATCGGGGCATCCACAGGAACGTCTGGTTAAGCAGTCAAAACCCTCCTAGGTTAACATGCGATGTGCCATTTCATAAAAGAAAAAAAGAAGAAAAATAATAATTTTAATTTCGATGACTTGCTTTGTCAATACAGTAAAATAAGCAAACTGTTAAAAATTGCATAATCAATAGTTGGAATCTGTGTTATAGTCCATGAAACAGTTCAATTACATAATCTAAAGGATTTATTTGCAAGAATAGATGATATTATTACACAAATATGAAAAAAAACTGTTGTACTCGTACGTTTAAAGTATCGCGGTGTTCAGTCTTCATTTTATAAATAGCTTCTCATATTATTTTATTAAATTAGTTCAGACTAGTATTTATTTGTGATCCATTGACCGTTCAACCAAATCATTATGTGTGACTACTGTTTTACAGAGGCATCAGAAAAAAAACAAGTATCGAATAAAACAATGACTTGTAATAATGGCCTCATTTGTATGATAAACGAAAACTTTTGGGCATTTTCAGCACCTTACTGCGTTTCTGCTAAACTAGTTATAAAAGCACATTCATTTTTAGGTGTACGTACCTTTTGTACTTAAATAACGTTGAGAATGTACGAATGAACAATAACGGGGTATTTTGCTCTGTAATGGCTTTATTATTTACCCATTAAAGAACAGCTTTACGGTTTCGTACAGTTTGTTAGTAGCCATAGATACGGCTACGGGTTACGGCTTATGGACTGTATCTTTAAACTCGTAAATAAACGACAATGTAAGTACCTACTTGAAATGTGATCGGCCATCCTACTCATAATACAATCAAGGACAGGGTACACATTACTTTCAGTTAATTGGATTCTTTCTCGTAAGCGCGTCCCACTCGCGTGTGACGTCACCATCGTTGAGTGTTGCCAGAAAACACAACAACACAGCACAATACAAACTGCACAGCAACACACCAACCAACAACAACAACACCAACAACTGCACAGTGTATAACATCGTGTTGAGTTAAGAAGAAGATTGTGGCTGCGTTATTAAAGTCGGTCTGTCTATCTGTCTGGCTGTCTGTCTGTCTATCTGTCCGTCTGTCTAAGCCAACTTGCTTGAAGAAAATTGGCGAAAATTGACCCCCCTTATCTCCAATACGACTGAGCCTAAAATTTTGAAAAAAATAGAGAAAATAGCATATATATAGATTACAGGAAAACCTATAAGAAGTCTATGATCTTAAAATAACATGGTAAATCTCCCAATATGGTATATAGATAATATAAACTTACATTTGCAGTTGGAATGTATGAGGGACCGTGTTTTTCAACTACAGTGTTAAATTCGTTCTTAGGATAAATTAATCTCCACTACGAAACCCTTCATTGTGCGTGATCCGACACTCATTTTGCCGGTTTTTTATGTTCGTATTTAAGTGGCAGTAGTGTCGTAGTGTATGAATAGGAATGCTGGGCCGTGAAAAAGAAGAATGAAAAAAGATTGCATGCAGCGGAGATGAGAATGTTGAGATGGATAAAGTAAGAAACGAGTATAAATGGGGAAGTTTAAAAGCTCAAAGTTGAAAGGAAATCGTTTGCCTAGAGGAAGAGGAAGGCCAAAGAAAAGATGCTATGGATTGTGTGAGGAATGACACGAAACAGAAGGAAGTGAATGATAGCGTGACGGTTGACAGGGGAGAATGGAAGAAGCAAACGCACTGAGATGATCCCAAGTAACGTGGGACAAAGTCAGGCAGATGATGATGATTTAAGTGGCAGTACGTCCATGATAAACATTACTCTCGTGTGTTGAAATTGGCTGGAATCTTCTTGATCCTGTAACAGAAAATAAGCAATTTTAATAACTTGTTAACTGTCATAACATAACTGACATACTATTAATATTCAACACAGCCATCTCGTATCACCTTAGAATAGACTTCATTAGATGATTCCAAAGGATTGAATTCACAATGTTTAATTAATAATGCCTAACACGTATATGAAACATTACGACAAATATGGTGAACAATCAAATTACTATGAACAAAAGTACCTACACGTTTTAGTGAGAATTGTCCAAATTATGTAATTGTTACCAATAGCTAGATGATCATAAGCTAAGCTAACCAGGATGAGTCGAGTACACAGTACCTAAGCATTATACGAGTATTTGCTGTTGGATTAATGTCTCGCTAAATTACGGAACATATTTCGAAAACATTGAGATGGTCATCTTTTGCTATTACAAATTTAGTTTCAGTTGGGTTGCTGTCTGAAATACATTATAAGAAGTTTGAAAATATAATAGGAATTACTTTCATCCTTGTTTATAGTTTTTTTGTTGAATTTATTCGTGTTTCGTACAAGTGATAAATTTTAATAATAAACAGTCGTTTTTGCCTCTAACTTTGGTACAAATTGCTTATGAGATGACCTGGATAAAAAGTTTGTGTAACAGCGAATACACATTGACCCATTTACGTTACTACACGTCTTAACTTCTTTCATATTGACCTCCACTTCACTTGATTACCGCACCTTGTGTTATACATTAAATTAAGGGGTAATTTGAACATAGATAAGTATTCTTGTCGTCTTGTATCGCAGGTGGAAATCGGTCCTAGTTCATAATACAAAAATGTACTGCATTAATGTAGCCAGGCATGATTACTAAGCCAAAAAGCAATCTAAGTTTTTAGGATAACTTTCGGCTTGGCAATTTTGAATATTCTGCTTACTCTAAACCTATAGCGAAATATTTGTCAGCAAAGCTCAGCGCTTGCCAACTAGAACGTGACCACTAACTAGCTGTACAAGCTATACACGCCTAAACACAAATATCGCTTGCAGCTTGAATTTCAAGAATGCTTCGTAAAACAGTGAGTGGTCGTCACATGGTTCCTTATCAAGTGACAAGAGGCTTGATAAACATTCCTTTAACAAGAATTCAACTGCCGACTTCTACCCTTACGAGTATTTTACAAAAACACGACCGCAATATTTTGTTCAAGTGACGTAATTCCTGAATTTTTCACGAAATTTCCTTGGCTTTGAGAAGTAAATAAATAAGTTTATTTACTCCAGAGCTGCCTAAGATGAAGCATCAAATAATGTTTTACGAATTTACAGTTACCGAAGGCATTTTCAACGTAGAACCACGAAGACTGAAATATTTTGTGGAAATAATAATGTGTGCTAGATCAATCCCGGAATTGTTTTCGCTATTTACTTACTCGTACAATGTGACCACATTTCGTTTCAGTTGGTGACAATTTAACTTTGGTAGACACATTTTATAGTTTTTCGATAATGCTGTACATATCAACAACACCCGGTGTTTATTGTGTTTATCTTTAGGAACCTGTTCTACGGTGAGTATGAAATAGCCGCGTACCAAATTATACAATTGGCAGCAGGTACCGTTAATAGTTTATATAAGTGCCAATTGCTGCCAGTTTCGTGTTATCAGCGATTTAAAGGTTATTCGATAAACAAGCCCTAAAAATGTTAGCACTCGTGTAGAGTCTGCTCCGATAAAATTCACTTTATGGCACACTTGATTGTTTTATTATTTCACTTGACACAGACAATGGTGGTCCCATTGTCACCAAGTCAGAATCTGATCTTGGGAGCATACACTTTCAAACAAAAAAATAATTTTCTTAATCGGTCCACAACTTACGGAGAAATCGGTAAACAAAAATAAAAATAAAAATAATCTGTCATTATTCCCACCTAATAATAACTAACAGATTAATACACTTAAAAATAAAAATAAACTGTCATTATTCCCACCTAATAATAACTAACAGATTAATACACTTAAAAATAAAAAGAAACTGACATTATTCCCACCTAATAATAACTAACAGATTAATACACTTAAAAAAAAACAGACAGCACAACATATTATCTCTCCTTTTTGGAAGTCGGTTAAAAATCAACAACTTATCTTATTTCAACTAAATTCTAACACTCGACATAAACTTTATTTCTGTTTGTTTAGCTTTGATATTTATCTCCGTACTTTTGCATATTAACTTAGAATTCTCGATTTTCTTATTACCAATTGATAAATTTAATAATAAAAAATTAAATTAATTAATTTAAATTTAATTTAATTTAATGAAAATAATTTGCAACGTTCCTTTTATTTTGAAAGATTACCACAGACAATAGAGAGATAAGAATAAAAAGGTCTTCAATTTATAACTACAACACTCTTACCAAATTGAAGCCTTTCTTCATAACATAACCAAGAACATGAAAATAACTTAAAGATTATCATGACTACTTGCATTCATTATTATGACTATCCCAAACAAAGTTTACGCTCTTATCTAAACACAACTAACACAAAAATTATACTAACAAAAACTTATAGCAAGATTCTAATTAGTTACTTTAGTAACTCCTATCTTATCTCTAAGATACATAAATCTGTGTTTAGGTAAAGCCTTTGTAAGCAAGTCAGCATATTGCTCTTTGGTACAAACATATTTCAAATCAATTTCTTTCTCTGTATACTTTTCTTTAATAAAATTATATTTGACATCTATATGTTTGCAGCGTTTATGGTAGTCCACATTTTTAATTAAACAGATCGCACTCTGATTGTCTATATTTAAACACACTGAATCTTGTTTAAATGCACTTATATCAATTAAAAGTTTTTTTAACCACAAAGCTTCTTTAGTTGCAGCACATGCAGCCATAAATTCTGCCTCCGTAGTGGATAAAGCAACACTCTGCTGATGTTGTGTTGCCCATGTTATGGCAGCTCCATTTTTTATATATACATAACCAGTCAGAGACCGACGTGTGCTTGTGTCTTTGGCATAGTCTGCGTCGCAATAAGCTTGTACTATGTTATGCTTAGATGACTTATAACATAAACCGAAACTTTTAGTTTCTTTTAGGTACTTCATTATTTTCTTGACAGTATTCCAATGTGTGTGATCATAACTATTGAGATATCTACTCACCAGACTGACTGCATACATAATATCAGGTCTGCTTACTATGGCCAGGTGCATTAGGGATCCAACAGCCTCTCTGTAGGGAATGCTGTAGTCCAGGACTGCAGAGCATTTCTCTAGTGTGGTATGAGGGTCAGCTGGAATATTACTGCCATTAGCATTATGCATATTAAACTTATGTAGTAGTCGCTCAATATATTTTGTCTGGTGAATGAAAATACATCCTTTGGACTTCTCTATCTGCAGTCCAACATAATTCTTTGGTTCACATATTTTCATTTCAAAATTATTTCTCAATTCACACAAGACAACATCTAATGAACTTCTTGAGTCAGATAGTAGGAGCCCATCATCAACATACAATAAAAGATAAACTTTACTATTATTAACATTTCCAATATAAACACATCTATCAGAATGACTATTTTCAAAACCAAATTTCTTTAGTAAAGTATCAAATTTATGATTCCAGCACCTGGGTGCTTGTTTCAAACCATAAAGTGAACGGTTAAGTTTACATACCAGATTTGATGGAGCTTCCAGACCCTCTGGTGGGGTCATATAAATGGTTTCTTTTACATCTCCATATAAAAATGCTGTTTTCACATCAAATTGGACCATTTCTAGATTATGCTGAGCAGCTTCTGAAAGTAACACTCTAATGGAATCATACCTTACAGTGGGTGAAAAGGTTTCAGTATAATCTATGCCTTGTTTCTGTGAGCAGCCTTTGGCACATAGTCTTGACTTATATATCGGACCGGTTGGATGATGTTTTATTCTGAATACCCATTTGCATCCAATTATCCGCACACCTGGTGGTTTCTCCACTAATTGCCAAGTCTTATTCTCTGCATGTGCATTCAACTCATCTTTAATAGACTGCTTCCACTGTTCTGCATTGACATTATCCGCTGATATAGCTTCACCGAATGTTTGAGGGGTATTCTGCTGTTCCGGAACTTCATCGCTACATATATAAGTATTACCTTCATTTTTCATCATTCTAGTATTAGATCTTGTTGTTATATTATTATTTATCTCAGTTATATCTACTATTTCTTCTGGTTCATATAATGACCCTTCATCAGAGTGAAAAGATTCATCACTAGTTTCACTTTGTTCAAAATATTCTTGTAAATTCAAATTATTACTAACAGAATCATCTTTATTCTTAGAAGTTTCTGGTACAGACTCTGACAACGGTAGCATAGTACAATTTCTCACAACTGATGTTTCTATGAATATCACATCTCTACTTATTAATACTTTCTTTGTTTTAGGATCTAGAAGCCTGTAACCTTTGGTCTGTTCGCTGTAACCAATAAATATCATTTTACTTGCCCTCGGGTCCCATTTCTTGACCTTCTCTTTTGGTACATGCACCATTGCTTCACAACCGAATATTTTTAGATGGTTAATATTTAGCTTTTCTCCAGTCCATATTTCTTCGGGTGTTAAGTGTGCTAGAGCTCTTGTTGGACAGCGATTTGTTATATATGCTGCTGTCGACACTGCTTCTGCCCAGTACTGCTTCTGTAATTTAGCATTAATGAGCATACAACGAGCTCTCTCTAGCAAGGTGCGGTTCATCCTTTCTGCCATCCCATTTTGTTGGGGTGTATAAGGTGCGGAAGTTTGATGTTGAATTCCGCAAGTTTTTAATAAGGATTGAAACTCATTACTTAGATATTCTCTACCATTATCTGTACGGAGAGTCTTTATTCTTAAATTAAGCTGATTTTCAACTAGTGCTTTATATTGTTTGAATTTTTCAAAAACATCTGACTTGTTTTTAATTAAATAAACAAATACTTTCCTCGAATAATCATCGATGAATGTGACAAAGTAGTGTGCTCCACCAAGGGATTGAACCTCCATCGGCCCGCATACATCTGAGTGTATGAGATCCAACATAGCTTTTGCTCGGGATCCTTCTGATGGGAATGAATTCCTTGTTTGCTTTCCCTCCAAACAAGATATGCATACTACTTTATCTTTGTTTTCCGTTTTCACACCAGTATTTTCTAATAGTTTGTGCAGGTCTTCAAAGTTTAAATGTGCCATTCTCTGATGCCAAAGGTAGCAATCATTTTCTTTTGTTGCAGATATGTATGCTGGAATACTTTTTGTATTTAGCCGGTACATATTGTTTGTTAATTTTGCAGTAGCTACTTCTTCAGAAAATTTGTTAAAAATTTGACATCCTTCTTTGTCAAATTGTACTTGACAGCCGTTTTTTATGATTTGGCTTACAGAAAGAAGGTTAGTAGCTAATTCAGGAACAAAGAGAACATTCTGTATTTGGATCATTTTTGACTTGCCATTTTTGTCAACAATACTGAGATCCACTTTTCCACATGCTTTTACAATAAGCTTTTTGTCATCAGCTACTTTAATTGTGTTCACTGGAGATGGTATTTCGTCATAAAGCCAGTCACGGTGCATTGTTAAATGCATTGATGCCCCCGAGTCGATATACCAGCAATCAACATTTTCTGTCGTTCTTGCAGAAAATACAGCCACATAGCCGGAGTTCTCACTTGCCTTTTGTTCTTTACGTTTGTTTCTACAGTACTTGCTTATATGCCCATATTTGTTACATACATAGCACCTCGGACCTTTGTTAGGTTTGTTCTCTTTATCTGGAGCTTGTTTGGCATTCTGCGCATAATTATTCTTACTTTTATTGACATAAAGTGCAGCAGTGTCTGATTTTCTGACATCTTGAAGTAATTTTGTCTTTATAGAATCTGCTGTAATTGCCATACCGGAGCTCTCAAGTGCCATTATCATCGGTTCATACATTTCAGGTAACCCAGCAAGTAATAAGGTTCCAAGCCATTCTTCATTCACAGAGAAACCGATGTTTCTTAATTTATGAGCAGTACCCATTATCTTATTTATGTAGTCTTCGACATTCTGACAACTATTTAAAGTTGTAGTGATCAGATCTCTCAATAAACCAACACGCCGTGTGAGACCGTTATCATCGAAAGCTTTAGCCAGATTGTTCCACACCTCTTTCGCCGTTTTAGCTTCTTGAATGTGTATATAGTTAATTGGATCAAGTAATAAAATGATTTTCGACTTAGCTTTCGTGTCTAATTTTGGGTCAACTTTTTCAACTGAGGTGATACAACTCCATAACTCCTCATGTTCAAGATACGTTTGAACCGCGAATCTCCACGTGGGATAATTATCCCTTCCCGTCAGCCTTTCGGTCAGAGTCATTGCATTTGCAGACATTTTAGCTGATGAAGATTAGCTGAAGTATTTGTATCACACTTTTACCGGCACGACCATGTGTCAACGTTGCGAATTTTATGTTAAAGTCACTGAGCTACAAAAACTGCACTACTGTTTTTATAACTTTTACTTTAACCGTCTTTATTATTATTTTCACTTCATTTGGAAGAATTTTGTGGGTCTGGGCCCATAACCTGATAAATTTATTAAATGAAAATAATTTGCAACGTTCCTTTTATTTTGAAAGATTACCACAGACAATAGAGAGATAAGAATAAAAAGGTCTTCAATTTATAACTACAACACCAATGTTAAAAGATTTTCGTAATCATTAATGGTTTTAGCTAAATCTATTCAAACCGTACATTCCAAAACGAATTGTTTTAAAATACTACAATGAGGACAATTTTCATTTATTTAACTGAATAACTTTCGACGTTTATTTCTGCGATAACTCTTTGCATTAACTTTAAACACAACTCCACCTACAGATAATAATGAGTATCATCAACTTTAATGCGTTCAAGTCTTTTAAAAGCTTTTTAATCTCTTACTGTCAAATTTTGTCTCATTAGAGTTTTATCATTGTTCCAAAGATTGTCTTTAACATGAATTAACTTTGTTTAAAAAAGTGTTATGTTTTCCTCTCGGTCCTAATTAGTACCTACGTTAGGGTATAAGGATTTGGGGCAAAAGTTGTAGTAGTTGGGAGTTTAAGCGACTTTTATTTTACGACACTTTCAGTTTTAATTCCGTTACGTGTTTAAAAGTTGCTGATACGCACGAGTAGATAGGTAGGTACTGTTTAGGTAAGACGAGACACTGAATTTGTCATCTTTTATTCGTACAAAGGCCATTTATTTGTACAACGTACAAAGGCAAATAAAACGTTGCTTTACTCAAATTCCGAAACTTTCATAACAATTTAAATATTCAGCTTTAGTTAGTTTTGCAGGTTCCATAACTACATTTACAACAAATTAATTGTTGTATAAAATTATTAATTCGCAATAATTGAAAGCAGCTTCCCAGCTGCATCAAGCGATAGTAATCTAAGTTTGTTTGCATAACAGAAACACTCAGAACACAGTCACTAATCACTATTAGTGACTGTTTCTGAGGAGCTCATTAAGCACTTAGATCAGAACGCGCCTCACCTCATGAATTAGTAAGTTCTCTCAACCGATAAAATCCAGTGTGTCGACCGATTAATCTGTTTGATTTTGTAATAAATTGTCATAGTTTGTTGCTCTTGATGAGTTACGTAACGGATAGTAATTTTTGTAATTTCTCAATATCTCTATTGCATTTTAGTAAATAAAATAACTTGATTACAGTATATCAGCTACTATACAATAGCTTTGAAATCTGTGTAGAACAAGCATCTGGCAGCGAACCAAGCTTGAGTAACTGAATTTCTCGACTTTTATTATTGAAACTTAGGTACTTACTCTAATTGAAAAATCGGATAACTCAAACTCAAAGCATTTCTTTCAAATAAACCAATTACAGGCACTTTTGAACTGTCAATGGGTCTCGGTAATGCGGAAAGATGAAGCTAGTTGCCCATTCCAAGGCGTAGTAGGTTCCTATCGAGAAGAACGGGCAAGAAACTCCACGGAAACTCTTTTAAATTAAAATTCTTGATATTTAAATGGGCTTTCATTATTGAACCGACGATTTTTGACCTACCCCGATAGATGTGAAGGAGGACGCGTTCTTTACAAATATTTTTAAAGCTCTGTAGATCCGCTTCAATCACGGTTATAATGTTACTAATGATTTATTTATTTATTTTTCAGACAACATGATCCATTTTATTAGTAAAAATATAACTATGTTAGTACTAAGGGAAGAAAGGTCTGTTAAAAGAGTTTTCTTTGGGAACTTAGTTAATGCAATTGCTACTTCGATTTTGAACCTTTAGAACCATTTAATTGTAGTTTAAGAAATATCTTTACATTTCTTACTTATACCATTATTCAGGAGATCTGGAAATATGTCCTACTTCAGCTATTATTGAAATAATCTACAATGTAAACTTCCAAGAGGATCACTGATATTTAGAAACACACCGCAACTGCTAGAAGCTAATCTCCACGCGATAGTCCGGTGTCGTCCGAAGTGAGGGCTACACTATAAATAACCTTCCTATCTAAACTCTCCACTCGATTAACATGTAAAGTTACTTCAGAGCAGGAGTCGTCAAATCGCTTGACCGACTTTCCGAACATACCAGCCCCTCGATTGCGGTAATTTAAAATATGTTTAATACGTGAGCGTTTCATCTCTGCTTGGGTTTCAGTACCAGTCCAATCGGTGCAGAATTTGGTATCGCGGTAAAGTTCACGTGTTAACAAAGATGAAGCAAAGCTGGAACGCAATTGGGCTGTAAGCAAATATACAATTTTAGAGATGTGACTCTGGTATTGATAAGTAACGTGCTTTTTAAGTATAATCGACAGTCGATTTGAAGATTTATGGGCTAGCTCTACTGCGTTTGACAGTGACAGTTTTGACAGATGCTTGCTCGATCGATAATTTGTATGTTTTGTTTAGGCAACTCTGAAGCAAGTGTTTTTATTGTTCTCTATTATGATGAGAAATCTAGTGAAAGAATTTTGTGCCAGTTGTATAGTGGATCCCAACAGCTTTGGTAAGTGAATTTATGTTCAATCTTTATCTTGAATTCTTTGTATAAAAAGGTAAACGGAAACATTTGTAGGTTAGATCATGTAACTATGATTTTTCTTTAGGAAATGGAAGAGCGACGCAGGTGCACAACAGTCCGGCAGCTAGAGGTATTACTAGAGTTCTTGGAAGGGCATCGAGACCTCGCCCTCGGTCGGGTGAGATCCAAGGAGGCAAGAGCAGTTGCCCAGAGGCTCTGGCGAGAGTGTGCCGAGTTGCTCAATGGCTTAGGTCCTGCAAGGACAGGAAAGGAATGGTCAAAGGTGTGTACTTTTTGTCAAATTATAATTGAATTTAATTCAAATGCTTGAACCTCGCTCTTTCATAATTAATCAAAACTGTATTATTTTCATCATTCAGTATTGAAGATGTGGTGAGAAATAGGTATCTAATGTAAACAAATGTGTTATGTTATTATATAGTCTAATTTTCTAATCTTTAAGGTGTGGAATGACCAAAAAACGAAAGTTAGGGCGAAATTATTAAAAATGAATGCCAGCCAACGTGCTACAGGAGGTGGTCCCAGCAATGCTCCCACACTGACCCCGCTGGAGGACAAAGTGGCCAATATTATAGGCAGAGATGTTGGTCCCCTACCACATGTAGCGCAGGACCATTTTGCCATGAATGAAGTTAGTAAACCTATATTTTGTAATATGATCAGCTTTTTACCATTTGTGTTTTAACTTTTTTTATTCTACTCCAGGGCGATACTAATGAATCAGAGGAAATTGTTTTACAACAAATCAATGTTGTAGATGTAGACAGTGAAAATTTCGAGGAAATGCTGGTAGACGGCGGAAATATTTCACCATTAGTGTAAGTGTAATTTCTTAAAAATACAGTTATTTTGGTTTTGAATATTTACCAATTTATAAATGTTATTCTATTTATTTTTATTGTTACAGACTGAATATGGAAGCTGCAGAGGATGAAGTAGACGTGCCTTTGCATCAGCCTGTGCTTCAGGAGGAAATAGAGCCCCTCCAATCTCAATTGGAACCCTTGGCCACACCAGCAGCAGGTACAAAATAATTATATAACTACCAGAGAATGCAGGTTAGTTAGTTAATTGTTTTTATCGTTGCTGATGTTTTTACAGACAGAGCTAGAAGAACAAGGGAGTGTAGAAGATCAGCGCGTGCTTCACGGCCTCCTACAGCACAGCTGTCAGTCTCGCATCAGACCCCACCAGCACCTCAAGTACAATGTAAGCTACATTTTTAATTCTATTATCATAAAAAAAATATAATATATTCACTTAACACCTAGTCAACTACCCAATCTAATAAAATCTAAGCATAAGAATATTGTTATTATTTGAAGATCATTAAATAATTAACCATGTTTTAATTTTAGCTGCCAGAAGTGCTCTAGATGAATCGAGGAAGATGTTATTGAAGATAGAAGAATTAAAAGCGCAAACTGCTCTAGAAAATGCACAGGCTGCCAACAAAAATGCTCAAGCTGCACACGAAACTGCAGTGGCATTCAATACTCTGTCACAAAGTTTTAAATTAATTGCTGAAAGTATAGACAGAATGAGTCGACAGGTCATTTTAGTTTATCTATTTAGGGGGATTAAGCAGTAGTCTACCCCTACTTAAAGCTGTTGTCCCTTGAAGATAATTACAACAGAATTATTTCTTTTTTTTTCAGTATTGTGCTTCACAAGAAGTTCAGCAGCAGCCAGAATAGGATTTTATTACTTACATTCTTTTGTTTTTTTTTTCTAATAATTTTTATTATACCTAAAGTAGTTTTAATTTTTTTTTGTGTAAGCACTTTCTTTGTGTAGGTGTAAGTTTAGTATGATTTCTGAATGGTTTGCTATACCAATAAATAATTTTAATGTTGATATTTTATTTGTAATTATTCATCATTACCAAATTACAGGAAGAAAACTCATCAATGTAATAACTTTTATATTTTCCACATTATAAAAACATTAGGCATCTTGATTGGGATACTTTATTAGCAAACAAACAAGATATATATACATAAAATGGAAAAATTAACACTACATTGTTACTCTTATTGTTCATTTTAATTGGGTGCATTTGATTATTAATTTATACTTACATTTGATAATTTGAAAAAGACAATAAAAAAATATAATAATAATATATTTTTTTATAAAGGTCATTTATTTATATTATTCAAATACAATTTCAAATGTAAAGCTATATATGTCTATCTGCCCACAAACGTTGTACAAGGGCATGGCGGCGCGCGCGGCTCCAACTCCGAGAGGAGGCTGGCGCTGCCGCGCCTGCGTTGTCCCTGTTGCGGCTGCGCCAGGTAGCTCGCGCTCTCTGTCAACTCGCGCTCTCGTGCCGCCTCGGCGGGTGTTAGGCGAGTGAAGGGGAGTCTAGCCCTGTGTGCTATATTATGTAGCACACAGCAGGCATTTGTTATTTTTGCTGCTACTCCCGGGGAATAATGCAGCTTTCGGTCCACCAATAGGCATCTGCAAAAAATAATATTAGAATTATAATATTTACTATTATGAATAATAAAATCAATAGAATTAAAAATTGTATGTGTGTTAGCCTACGTTGTACATACCTAAATCTAGCCTTTAATACTCCTATACAACGCTCCACTACATTTCTGGCAGTTAAATGCAGATCCTGATAATACTCCTCAGGGGTACCCAGAGCTGAGTCTGTCACAGGTATCATAGTATTAGGCCTCAAGGCATACCCTGAGTCTCCTGTAATTAAAAATAGTATTAGAAAAATTTCTAGTTTAATTTTTTTTAATAAACAGTAGAAAGTTACAAGCAATATAAAAATAAAATGGATAGTTAATTTAGGTAATACATACCTAAAACATAAACATCTTCCCCAGTAATCCTGTGAAGCCTATCAAGATATGCATTTAAGGAGTGTTGAGCCCATATAACACTATCATGAGTAGAACCAGGGAAACTGGAATCTACACATAATATATTTAAATTTGAGTCACACATCTGAAAGAAAAAACACTTTACTACAATAGAAGTATGAGTGATACTAAATGAGCTTAATATTTAAAAATACTTAAAGAAATGTAAGTATATACTTAATCTTTAATCTCTGTAATAGTTTATCATAATTATCTACATTATTATTACTCACTATTAAAACATTTAGAGAGTGGTACCCTTTTCTATTCATGAATCTCTCTTCATTATGCTGAGGGCACACTATGGCCACATGGGTCCCATCGACACAGGCCAGCAGTCCCGGCATTTTCTAACGCCTGTAAAACCTGAAAAACAATTTCAATCAATATTTTCCTTCAAAATGTTCAGCAATAAATTCAAAGTAGGTATTATTAACACTTAACTCTCTTATAACTTGTTCCCTTTCTTGTTGTTGAAAGCGGAAAGAAACATATTTGTTTAAAATAGAGGGCTTCTTTAAAGTCATTACCACCTGCCGGATTGCTTTGGAAACACTGGCTTGAGAAACGCAGTGTTTCCGGTTATCTCCTACAAGAGTCTGATAAGACCCAGAAGCAAAGAATGCTAGTGCAACCAAAACCTAAAACAAAAATACTTATGTAAGTAATGGAATTTACTCTTCTCGTCTTTATGAGGAGCATTTCTTACATCAAATACTTGGTTTCTTACCTTAGTTTCCACGTCCAAAGCATCTGAACGTGGAAGGTGAGGAGTTAACTCGGAAATCAGCTCCCGAGTAAGGTCCTTGGACAGCCGGTATCTTTTTACAAACTTTCAATCACTGAGATCGAAAGCCGGATCACTCATCCTCGCCAATAAATTCAGCCGCCTAGCCTCCGCACGAGCTACGGCTACGTCGTACGCGTAAGCACATTCTAATAGGTCTAAATATAACATTTTTATAGAAAACACAATAAAATAAACAAATATCACACAAAAACACAGCGAATGTTCGTGAAATGTTTGAGAAAAAGTAGCTTCATTTGAACTATTCCACAAACGCAGCAGTTGCATTCTGTTTGCGTTCTATCTTCGTTTGAAGTAAATGTCAAAACAACACCGCGATACGAAATCATGTAAAGTTTGAACTTCGTTCATGCTACATTTACGTTTAATTTGAAAAAAAATACCGCAATTCGGGCCCTGATATGTAAGATAACTTGATCCGCATGCAAGTTAGCATAAGATATTTCATATATATTTGATAAGTTAGCTCTTGAAGGAACGTCTGATGTACCTATCACGTGATTTACAGGAGTATAACAAGATTGGGAAGTTTAGTCAAGTTTGATAAGGTTGAATGATGAATGTAGTTCAGCAGATAATTTATTATTCTATTTACACACTGCGACTACGTTTATTACTTTTATTTAGCTATAGGCCTTATGTATTATATAATAAAGTTCAATATTTTTTACCATAATCCATAGCCTATAATTTTCCCACTGCTGAGATACAGGCATTCTTTGTGTGAGAGTGATTAAGGCCATAATCCACCACGCGGATTAAGAGCCAACTAGTCGCGGGCTCGAACTCACTGGCGGGCGCAGCCTAAAAGCACGCTGTCTCACCTAGCATCGTGTCCGACAGAGATAGCACCAGTGATGAGCAGTTAGAAGCTAGTCTACACGCATAACGTCTAGTCGCACGCACACAAACACAGTGCACGATGATTTATACTAAACCGCGCGCGTAAAAACATACGAAAACTCCTTTGGAAGGTGGGGTTCTATGAAAAAACTACTGCATAAATCAATTACAAATAAAGTTTATTATAATCTTCGACAATTGAGCTTTGTCGGAACGAGCTTTGTTTTCGAGATTTTATACTTCTTTTATTACTTATTTACGCCCAAAGTTGCGTTAAAATTAGCAGGAAAAACGAATCTTTGTTGGCACATAACTTTTTAATGCCTTTGTTTTTACTATTCTGTTTCTGTACAGACAAAATTAATAATAAGACAAAACGATATCATGTTTTACTTTAGATGTACAATGTGTAACAGTGGAGTAAAACCCCCCCGAAATTTGTATGGAAAAAGTATCGACTAGTTGCGCCTTAATAGACTTAATTTTGCTAGAAAATCAGCATTCTCCTGCCATTATCCCAATTTATTTGTGGTCGGCGCAACATTTATTTATTTATTTTCCAATTTACATCTATCATTACAGGGGTAACCTAATGCGATAGTGTACTTACCTAACGTGCTAAACTAACTTATTATTATAATTACATTTTGTAACTTATTACAAATAATGCATTCTTTGTGAATTCACTCAGAGAACAACAGAATAGTTCCGTGTCATTAGCTATGAGGTTGCGAGTGCGGAGTGCGCGCGTCAGTGGCGCCTCACTTAAAAGATTGGTCCGAGCGCGCGGCTCCGCCAGCAGTCGTGGCTGTTGTCCTCGCCACACGTACCTGTCCGGAACACACAAACCTATGTGCCCTAAAATGTCCGCATTATGTACCTTCCCTCTAAATACTTTGAAATGTACGAGTGGGAACATGTCTCTTTCTTCCATACATCTCTATTAGTCATCATCTCGGTAGTCACCCCCTTGTTAGAATTTTGCTAGAAAATGAAGAGTTTTATTTTTTAATTGTCTCGATTGAATAAATTATTTAAATAAACGTTCCGAAAACCAGTACTACACAATCATTTATATTCTTGACCTACAACTCATTCATCATTCAGCCGAAAGACGTCCACTACTGGACATAGGCCTCCCCCAAAAAGAGGGGGGATTTACCATAATCGCCACGCTTGGCAGGCGGGTTGGCGATCGCAGTATGGTTTTAAAAATGCATAGAGGACACTGCTGCCTGTTCTCTAGTAAGTCCTTTAGTCGCCTTTTACGACACCCACGGGAAGAAATGGGATGGTGCTATTCTTTACGTCCGGCACCAGACGGAACAACTCATTAGTTTAGTTTTATTGAAGTAGGAAACTTCATGTAGAAATACTTATTCGTGCTCATGAATACATTTTACAACAAAAGGATCTCGTCTGTGATAACTTACATAATTATTCTGTATGGAACTTCATCATTGTTTTAATGAAGTGGTTTTATTTCTGAGCACAAATTAATGTGTTGAGCATGTATGAAACACATCGTCGAAATGTAGTTACATTTCGATATCAATCGTAACATACTACTTGTGTATATAAATGCCGCATAAAATAATTCGAGTAGTTATTATATAAAATTATGTACTTAAATAAAAAATAGACGAGACAAATTTTCCATACAAATAAAGTTTTGGCCGTGAATCTTAACCGACGTCAATGTTATAAGACTTCTAATTACAGCTGCCGTATTTTACAAGATAAAGAGCGAAATCAAGGTAACTGTTGACAGCCATTCTCCCTGAGGTGGCTTAATTAAAACCCGAAGTCCTCCGACAACAGCTGACCCTGATTTATTGCTCGCTACGTGAAATATTAATGAAATTAATTTACCGTAGGACGATTCCCTTTTATGAGTTAATGAGGGCTGTATTGTGTCTATAGAACCCAACATCGATTCATCTTATACCTACCTAATACCTAATTATTAAGATTAAATTAATTCGTATACATTTCTATCATAATTCAATTGGTTACCCATTAAGAAGCAATTTTAGTAGTAATACTTTGTCTAGGTAATCAACCACTAGGAAACTATTAGTTATAGTGCGTTTACTATAACTAGACGCGTGACGCAATTGGTAGCACTGAATTTTGCAGTCTTAATTATTATACAAATAGAGTTCAAAATGGCGACTGATAGAACAGAACTACCAATCACATGACTGCAAAATTCAGTGCAACCAATCACGTCACGCGTCAAGTTATAGTGAACGCACAGTAGTTGCCCGTGTTCCATGTTTCAAATTAAATGAGAGTTGTCTTCCGAAATACACAATGTTCACTTGATCCTTTGCGCAGAATGTATTATATACAATATGTTTTATATACAATAAGTTTTAATAAAACATCAAAACTTATCGCGAGAAGTATCTAATAGAACAAGTTCTGCTTGCTGAGCTGATGTGGCCGCAAAAGTTCTGTTCAAGTCGTTACTAGATATTTCATTGTATTTTAGTGCTAGCAACATAAATAATACTATTTATGAAGTACTTAAGTAAGGAAGAGTAATTAGTAGATTTATTTAGAAACACTTGTTTTGAAAAACGGTATATTTTGCAAAACAAAATATATGTGTAACATCTTTCTTCTCGCTTTGTGTGGGAGTGATTTCGTGAAAAGGGAAGTGTGTAACAAGAAGTGACAGTATGAGCATGGAATACGTAGTACTTTTTAATACTTTCCTTTTGCTAGTAAAATTTTATAAATTTTTGAAATACATTGCAAGCTATAGTTTGGTATAATTTATAAGCATATTTTTTTAATTTTGTAAATGTGAGTACCATGGAGCCGTTTATTATGATAAGATGTATGTTGACTTAAAAAAGCGTGGCAGTTGAGAGTATGTCATCCTCACTTAAATGTCTTGCTGATGGTGGCGCGTGTGTTGGATCATTCGGTTCCCTACAAAATGGTTGAGTTGGATGGTGCTGATCCACGCGTCATGTTCGTGAACGGGCGCCGTCAGTTGAGACTGCTCTTCTCTTAACTGCAAGAGCTTATTTGTAATCTTTTAATCTTATATTTTGTATTGTTTTTTAAATAAGTTATTTATTTTTTTACATTGTTCTCACATAAAGAAGCAACAAGAATAATGTACCCAGGATTTTGTAATATCTTGATTTAAAAGAGTGTCCTTGGAGTTTCTTGCCTGTTCTTCTCCATAGAGATCTACGTTTTGGAATGGGCAAATAGCTTCAACTTTCTGACTAACTGACCGACCCTTTGACAATTCAAAAGTGCGTGTAATAAATAGGTTTAACTGAAATAAATGTTTTGAGTTTGAATATCATGGAATTAGTAAGTACTTTATAACAGCATGTAATTTGTGTACTCATGGAATTAGTAAGTATTATACAGATTGTAAGTAGAGGGGGTCGACTTTCGACCAGTGGGTGACCACTATTCATTAATAAATATTTGCATAAATATTTCAGTATTTATTAAGCTTTTTTAAATTGTAGGTTAAATTCTGTTGCTGCTCAGTTGCCTATTATCAAAGTGAGATGTCAGATGCTACACATCCTAAGCGACTACTGTAAGGCTCGCTAGAATTTTTCTCGCTAGTTTTTTTTTTAGGTCTTGCATAATTATTAGCAAAATATATTTCGTGACACTGAACAAGAACACAAACTGAAACAGGTAGAGTAGCTTTGTAATCTGATTTTTGTAAATAAGTCTTATTCCTTATACCTACCTCAGCTGCACAGTTATCTAAGCTCAGCTATGTACAAAATGCGTAAGTTTGGAAACAGATAAAAAGGGTACTCCGAGTGTGAACTGAATAATAACCCAAAAAGTTAGGTTTCCGAGTAACTTGTCCATTTCACTTTTCCAAAAGTTTCCTTTTTAGCCATAATCAGGCTTTTATTGGCCTCAGTAACCACTAAGACCCAAATGACCGAAGCCTTTTACAAAGCATCCTGATATCCTAAAATGCGTGTTGTTTCCCGTTCCATTAATAAAAAGTCACATAAATTCGTTACCAATGAAACAGTTTAATTATTATGTTCCATTTTACTGACTTTCTCTTCGCATTGATATCATTAGTGTTCACTCGCATTAGGTAATGGATTCCATTAGAGTTTACAATTTCACTCTTTTAATTAAATATTAAAGCTCTCATCTATTTCTATTAGCATGTTGGGACTATGTAATTTTGGAATCTTAATTAAGCAATATTCTCATACGACTTACAATATATAGTACTTTACGATTTACTTTCGAACCAAGTTAACTCAATTACAACCGTTTACACTTAAATTCAACCACCTCAAAGGTTATTGCTAGCTCAAGTATTAATAAAATTATGTACACATTAATGTTCTTGGATTAGCAACAATCAGACGCTGACCTATTATATAATCATGATTATTGTTACTACCATTGTTTGCTGTTCTCTGTTACACCACAATCTACAGAATTATGCCTACATTGTTTTTATTAGCGATATTGATTACATAGTCACATTATATTTATGTACATAATCAAACTAGTAGACATGTTTCCGTTAGAAAACAGGGCTAGTATATATTATATACAGTGAATTTGAACTACTAAGAAGGTCTTGAAAACTTAACTACAGCTGATACAGTTGTGTAAACTAGATAATATCAACACGGAGATTCAATTCAAATAAAAACAAGTCGATAATTTCTAACAATAGAATGTGATGAACTCATCTAACGTAGTAACATATTTTTACTTTTGCCATCGACTCGAAACAAATAGGAATCACTATTGATTTAAGAATTTCGGACTACACTGTTTTTAACAGTTATTAAACTTTTAATAGCAATGGAAAGCACGTCTGCTTTAGTAAAAAAGTTATAAAGGTATTCCTTACGTAATTGCTCTAAACCAAACAACATAGCCACAATGGAAATAGGCTGGAATCTTCGCGAAACGCTCATTTAGGAAAGGTCTAATTAATTCATTAAAGATTCAGACATCCGCAGTCCGTATTAATAAACGCTCCCTCTGTGCGGCCGTGCTTCATTTCCGGCTAGTTGTAAAAAAGTAATGGATGCTGTGCTTGGGTGGCAGATATGGTTAAAGGCTGTCTGTATACTAGTTGCTAATCGGCTGGGCCAGTGTGGAATATTTATATTTCGTTTGGTATATGAATACTTCTAAAAATGCAATCGTACTAAAGTAGCGTATTTGTTTATTGAATCTTTCGAATTGCATCTGAGTATCCTGATGAAACGAAAAAGGTTGGTATGTATCAATCTGCCTAGCATTTTCTCAACAATGTTAAGGTCGGCTTCCAGCCCAACCGGATGCAGCTGAATACCTGTATTTTACATGGAGCGACTGCCTATCTGACCTCTACAACCCAGTAACTTGGTAATACGATACCCCTTGGTAAGACTTTCGGGCTTCTTGACGACCCGTAACGTTTGTGAAAGATTCACGAATGACAGCCGGGTCCAATGCCTTAACGTGCTTTCCGAGGCACGGAGGAGTTTGGGTATGTCCACGGACCAACCCTAGCAAACGTACATAACCTAATGGATCGACCCGTGCGGCAGTTATTGCTATATTTATTATTGTTATTATTAAGCCGCTTTTTTACGCATGATAGCGTGAAAATCATCTAAGTAAAAAATAAAACATTTATTTGACACTTAAAATACATATTACAAACAAGTAGGTCGAAATAATATAGCACACAAATGTATTGCCAAGAATCTGATCCTAACCCCCAAACTAGGCCTGGACCTGTATTTTAAGGGCCAGCACTCAGCCATGGGCTCTATTATTGCTCTTAAAACATCGTGGAGAAGTGTCGCTACATAGTTGAGAGTCAAGTGTCATGTTATAATACATAATAAGGTAGTTAAAATCAGTATCAGTAGACGGTTAAAACATAGGTAGAATCAGAATCAGAATTTATTTATTTGTAAGAATGTAGTTTTACATAGTATGGTGTTCATATTTTTTTTTTAGTTCTATACATTCTACTACAACAGGTGTACAAATATTCAAATGTCATTCATAACACTAAGAACAATTTATTAATTATATGATTTGTGATTTACAATAAGTCAAATAAGAATTAATATTATTAGTAAAACTTATTAACGGAAAAATTAAAATATAAAAACACGGTAAAACAACAGAGTTATGAGCATGTCTGAGCGTGTATAACATGTGTGTGTGTGTGTCTGTGAAGGAGAGAGAGGGGGTGGGCGTATGTATGAGTGTCTGGTTATGTTCGCACCTAAGTGAGCTGTAGCAGTAGGAAATCGAGCAAATAATATTTCTTTAACATTGAACATAACTCCATCCATGTCTATGTTACCTTTTACATTCATTCAAAAAATATCGATTGGATTTCATATTAATATGGAATTCAATATTAACATCACACGTTTAGATTACCTCTTCAACCAGATCTCTGTTTCACAACACGTACATACCACACTATGTAAGCTGATAATATAATTTCAGAGAACTCGACAATGTGTGACGTCACATAGCAATATACTGAATTGTTGTATTTGCAAGTGTTAATAATAATTCTGTGAAGTTGGTGAGATTAGGTTAGACAGAAGTTTGAGTATATACGACATCAACGTTCTTCGTAACGTGTTGTCAACTTGTTGATGCCCTACTGTCTTATGTCATAAATCGAGCTGTTATACACACAGTAATTTTAAACTCTACAGTAATTTGAAACAAAATCATCTTACCATGGTTAATAAGGTTAATAAGGATTCACTCTGATTTAATTTCAAGTTTATTAAATAACGAGAATAGTAATTTTCTATTCAAAACTTCTATCGTTATAATAGTTCAAAAAAAAATGAAAAGTGTATTCTACTCTACGTGAGAATATAATGTCACGCTTCATAAAGGTGTTGATCACCTGGAGGCGAAGATTCACATTTGCATTTCAGTACATTCCTTGGTGGTGAATAATTGAGTGTCAATATTCAGCGTTTATTTTCATTTTGTACATGGAAATATGTTTATGTTTTAAGTTTATCATACAAACATAGCAGAATTTCATAAGATCAAACAGAGAGCTACACCTTCTACTAGTGTCTCTCAGACCAAAATGATTAATTTAGGTAAGATCCTGCTCGCAAAACTTAGCAAACGTTGGAAATATGCGCGTAGCGGTGTCGCTACGACGTAGCTCGCACTGAGTTGCGGAGTAGCTGACACGCTACGCTCAGTGCTACGATTTCATATCGTTCAAACAAAACCCACATTTTTGAGGTGCCTTGTTTCATTCACCGGTTTTAGTTTAAAAAAACCTTTGTACCTAACTCTTCCAGGCTCATAAAATTACCCCTTAATAAATTTAAATTTTATGTAAATTATCTAAATTAAAAGAAATGTCGATGCCATTGTCAATTTTTTTTTTGTGTTTAATGCCTAGCTTTTCGTGCACAAGGTTGTGGGTTCAAATCCGGTTAAGTATCTACCGGTGTGACTTTTTCAAATCATAAGTACTTTATGAGTTTATCTTGGACATTACTGACATCGGTGATGGAAAAACATCGTGACGACATCTGGACAGTAATAGGCTGATCAGCCTATGTCTGTATGGGTTGGCGATTTTAGACATAATAATAAATGTAAATCCAGATAACTGACTGTAATTTATTCATATAAATTTACAACATAATTTTATCTAAATTAAACGAATGCAGAATTATTGAAATTAAAGAGGCTATTTGGATGGAACACATTTATTAATTCCACAATTAATATAGTATAGTAATAGTAATACACGACGACTTTTTCTCCTTGAAGGAACAGTTTGTCGTGACAAACTCTAAACAGTTTTACTCTAATCTTCGCTGTTATGACTCTAAGTTTCACTGTCATCTATAGAACTTCGATCAAGAATTATTTAATACAACATACAAAGCTGTAATTTTAATCAAATAACCAAGATCCGATACAATGTAATCAATAACTTCTAAACATTAAACTATTATTGATGAATGTTTAGGGGTTATCGATTAAGTTTTATCGGATCTTGGTTATTTACCCTAATTCCTAACTTAGTTAAAGTTTCAGGTGTAGTCACGTGGGTATCGAAACTGTTGATGAATAAATTACTAAAGTTAAGCTTACCTTCTGACCTTAGACTACGGTCTACTACAGCGTCAAAAGATTCATGTACAGTGAATTATAATTCTGATAATACTGGGACGGTATTTAACGAACTTACTGAATTAGTTATTTTCGCTGTTTACACAGCGAAAATAACATCTATGATATTGAGCAACCAACCACATATTGAGCGACCAAACAAATGATAACACGTCAATATGTATCGTATCACATGACTCGATCTCCTATAATTGCATTTCTATGACCGACATCGAAGAGGTGGTGAACATTTACAATGTTATTGGCACTTCGACAATCATCGCACCACCATTTGTGTGAATTTAGTACCAGTTAAGGAGAAAACCGCGTTGGGTACTGTTCGCTGTTTCGCTTAACGCTTTCATAGACATATCAGAAGTAATTGAGGAACTTCAATGTTCTGTTAATTTATTTAATTTCCAAGATTATTGATAAACTGTATAATTTTATTAACTCAAACTACAGCATTTTTTTTCTATATTACGAGTATAGCTTCGAAAAAGTACCAAGTACTGTTTTGTCCTAAGCTTTTTAAATTTACATCAAAAATACTGGCCGCTTATTCTAAAAAAAAATATAGAAATGCCAATACGTGTTTTGTTTTTATTTATTATTCCTTTCTAATAATAAACGGCAATGCATATTTTTTATGAAAATTTTGCCAGGATGATATTTAAATATATTATTACTTTTTTATAAAAATTATGAAGATGTTAGGCTTTAAATACCTAAACGTTGAGTGCAAGGAATCATATTATTATAAAAGAACAATCAAATTGAACTTTTCTCTGCTACAAACTTCAGCTCAACATCTGTTTGACACGCCCACATTATTTGATAATTTGCCACCCAAAAAAAAAATGGCAATAAATACCAAAATGTTGAGAGCAAGGAATTATAAAATAAAGAATAAAATTGAACTTTCCTCTGCTACGAACTTCAGCTCAAAAGCATTTGCGGTCTGATGTCCCGTTTGAACGACGTTTACATTATGATTTCTCTGTTAAATCGTATATTGTTGGAATGAAAGCTGAAAAGCGAAGAAATTAAGCTGATAATAAATATGTTCGTAGCGCAGGGCTGTCACACTGGGGCCCGGATGACATACATATTCGTGTATGGTTTTATTGAAGCATTACACAGCTGCTAGGGTTTTCGCGTCAAACAAACCGTTTATTTTAAACTAGCTGCACTCCGCGGTTTCACCCGCATAAGCCTCCATTCCGTGAGAATATCGGGATAAAAAGTATAATGTCCTAATCCAGGTCATTGTCTACTTATGTGCCAAACATCCAAATCCGTATGGCTGTTTTAGCGTGAAAGCGTAACAAACAAATAAACAAACAAACTCACTTTCGCATGTATAATATTAGTTAGGATAAACCAATTCCAGGCACTTTTGAATTGCCAAGGGTCTGCCAGTCAGAAAGATGAAGCTAGTTGCCCATTCCAAAGCGTAGTACGTACCTATGAAGTAGAACGGGAAATAAACTCCACAGACACTCTTTTAAATCAAAACATGGTTACAAAATGATGCCAAAACGTTAAAAGCGTCCGTAATAAAAAGATTAAAAAAACCGGTCAAGAGCGAGTCGGACTCGCGCACCTACGGTTCCGTACGTATACATGATGTTGATGATTTCTGAAAAACTGTGCTATTTAGAGACATAGTTGTATATACACTTGTATCACATAGAATAATTTCAGATTTTTAACTATACAAACTTCGGAGATAAGGGGGAGGGGCCGGTATTTTTTTTACATTTTTGATCAAAAGTCGGAAACTATGCGTTCTAAAAAATAAATGTTTGAGAATGTGCAAACAGCGTTCTTTCATATGATACCCCACATGCCCTAGTAGCCCCACTTCAAATTTTTAAGACCCCCTTTCAGTCCATTTCAAAAAAGATGTTTTTTTTTATTTCTTTCTTGTTTGCAAAATAGTTGGGCAAACGTCATCTAAAACAATTCTAAATTTCAAGTTGATAGCATAAGTAGTTCTTGAGATATTCAGTTGTAACAGACAGACAGACAGACTTAGTCTCACCATAAGGGTTCCTTTTTACCATTTTGGTACGGAACCCTAAAAACAATACAAAAATTAAATTAAATTGTAATAACCGTGACAGCTAAGAGATGACAAGTCCCTACTGATGGCGCCCATTCACGAACATGACGCATGGATTATTACCAATCAGCTCTACCATTTTAAAGGGAGCTAAATGATTCAACACACACGCCACCAACAGCGAGACATTAGAGTGAGTATGACATACTCTCAGCCGTCATGGCACATTCAATCGTAAAAATAATAACCAGTTGATGTAGTGTATCAATTAAAAATTCCAGTGAAAACTCGACGAATGCAAGAATATTAAACAATAATTAAAGGAAAGTTGAGAAGTTGAAACATTATCACCCTATTTCAATGATCAAATGCCTTGCTCTCTTCAATGCGAATTATAATTTATGATCATTGGTAAGGGAAAGCTTTATTGTTAAATAAACTGCCTTGGTATTTCTGTTCATAAGGAGTTGTTCCGTTTGGTGCTGGACATAAAGAATAGCACCATCCCATTTCTTCCCGTGGGTGTCGTAAAAGGCGACTAAGGGACTTACTAGAGAATGGGCAGAAGCGTTCTCTATGCATTTTTAAAACCATACTTTGATCGCCAACCCGCCTGGCAAACGAGGCGATTATGGCAAATCCCCCCCCCCCTTTTTGGAGGAGGCCTATGTCTAGCAGTGGACGTCTTTTGGCTGAAATGATGAATGATCATGAAGGAGTTATTGATGTGTCGTACGCTTGAGGTTTATCACGCAAACTTGGACGTGTTTTGTGCATGACTTAGTAAACGATAATAATTTTATTAGAAGTCCTAAAGCTGCGAGCAATAGCAATATTGGTGATACACACCGAAACAATTGTGTATGCCTCCGTTACAATAGTAAACGCACATACCTAATAATTGAATATTATACTCGATAAGAGTGTGCACTAAACGTTTACTATTCTATGCAATTTCGTTTTGTAAGTTATTATTTAGTAATCTATTAGTTCTAGCTTTTCATCTATATATAATGAAAATGAAATGCTGTTCGTTGGTAAGCGCTACACTTCAGAGCGGCTGGACCTATTTGTCAAATTTTTGTTTTAAAATGTCCGACGAAAAGAAAAAAATTAAAAGTTGGAAAATTCGGAAATTCGGGAAAACTGAAAGTGCTATTTCAAACAAAATTGAAGGACAGGACAACCTCTGTCAGATCAGATACTAAATTATTAAGACAGGTTGCTTCATATGTCATACAAAGTTTGAATCATACAGTTAGTGTTTGCTTCTTTGTACTTCGTTGGTGGCAAGCGTCTCACTTTCTATCCTTATCGCTCTGATCCCCTTCATTGTACAAAATCACAGCTAAGTAGATACAGTTTGATAGTTTTATCTATAATGAACACTAAAATGAGTCACCAGTTTATTAAAGTGAAGCTACGATTACGCTCAAACTACTCGTAAGCGTTAATAAAGAGATATTACCGCCGAGCAAGATTAGAATATCAAAAGCCACATTGCCCGGCCCCGAGACAAAGCGAAAGAGTGCGAGAGAAACGGTGTCGCAGAACTGTGACGTCATACTACGTCTTTGAAGGCGGAACGAGAAGTCGCTTACTACGACTGCGGGCACAACCCGACGAGGTTTAAATCTCATAAACACAACTAAATTCAAGCTATTTTCCGCTTTGCCACCCATTGTCTTAGTTTATACCTTATCAAAACGAGTAGGTCCTACCTACTTTAAAGCTAGTGTAATACTACGGAGCCCTGCAAATGGAAATACCATACACGACTTTACATTTTTCGCCAGACCACATCCATAAATCAGGCAGACAAGTCGAGAAAAACTCGCCAAAAGAATTTCACAATGAACAACAGCTAGAAACACCAACTTGGCTTTGATAATTTGGGATAAACTTTTAATGTTATACCTTATTTTTATTTTTTCATCACAACGCTTAGCATCCATTTGCTAATTCATTAATTTAATTCCTGTTTTTTAAGAACGTTTGAACCGACTGTAATTTCCCATATTTTAATATTAAATAGGTATTATGTATTTCTATTTACTTAAATGATAAATTATTTATTTTCTGTAAGTAGGTTTGTACAAACACTTTTACACGTCAAACATATTTAAAAAAACAAAAAAAAACTAGATGAGGTCGGCGTTTCGGTACTGAACTTAGGTACTGTATTTGTCTTTTCCGAAGTATGCTGACCATAGTTTATTTGTATCGATGATAGTTCACCACAAAATATTTTTGTCCGTGTGCAAGTGAGTAATGCGTCCAGGCAGGCGGCCTGTGATGGCGGTTGCGGAGGCGAGCGGGCGCTGTGGCGGATAGTTGTATGTACTATCCGATGTGGAGTATTCAAACGCACGCGGAGTATATTTCAATTGTACACCATTTGGCCTGCCACCGCCACCAGCTCTGAACGAAAATTAAGGAAAAGTCTCAATAGATTCTACATCATGGTATCTGTATACCACAAGTTATGCACGAGCTCAGGCCGAGCCTCCGTCGTTTTTTTATGTTCTTGGTTCCACATGGAACATATTTTATGACTTGTTCATACTCACAAAGCCGCCAATTTATCTCTTAAAAAATAGGTAACATAGCACTTAGCTTTCAACTGATTATGTGCCTCTGCACGTTATACACCCTTGATAAAAATCGAGCTTTAAAAAATGTAAAAATTGTTTCATGACCGGCTAGCGCGAGCGTAACTTTGTGCATAGCACAACAATTGAAAGCTTTCGATTGTTTACATACATAACATCACGCCTGTAATCCCCGAAGGGTTCGGCAGAGGTGTACCCACATTTCGCTCTCGATGGATTGATGCCCAAATATTTATAAGGCTTAAAGTTTTACAAACAAGTTGAACAGGAAAATATTCGGTTTCGTAGGACATTATCACCAGAACGAAACGCGACATGGTTGATAACCGTGGAATTATGACATGTTTGTTTATTGCTTGTCTATGCGGAAATGGTACATGTTTTAGTATCATCAAAGTTACTCCCGAAATACCCTACGTGGCTATAATCTTTTGTTTAATTTTTACATTATTATAGGTATATTATACTTATTAAATTCTTCATGCTTTCACTCGTATCTAAAGGCTTCTACATACCAGCGCGACTTGTCGCGCGACGCGACACGGCACAAAGGCCCCGCGTATTGCGGGACGAGCGGTGCCTTTGTGTCGCGTCGCGTCGCGCGACAAGTCGCCCCGGTATGTAGAAGCCTTAATTGAAAATTCAAAACAAAAAGCTGATACCATTAATTCATTTATTAATTTTGTTTGCAGGCAACATTGGAAGGTTTTCTTCTTTATGTGACATACTGATGAATGACGTTTGAAGATTATGAACGTACCTATCTACCTATTGCTACCTTTTAGGAAAAATATTTAACCAGTGCGCAGACTTTTTATCCTTGATCAGTTTGCAGTGACAGATTCTAAACAGTTTTACTCAAATCTTAAAACACTGTCATGTAGTTATACAACTTGCATCAAATGAAAACGTGCTTAATTATTCAGCATAATATTATGTTGAACGTATTTATGCCTGTTGAATTCACATGCCATGGATAACCCTCGTGAAAAGTAATATCGTATTGAATCGAACCAAACTCCGGCCGTTGTTAAAACAGTAAACAATGTTTCTCCAGAAGTAATAAACAATCTGCGATGTAAGGCATTTTATTGGAGTCTGTCAATTAAAGGCTTCTACATACCGGGGCGACTTGTCGCGCGACGCGACGCGACACAAAGGCACCGCTCGTCCCGCGACACACAGGGCCATTGTGCCATGTCGCGTCGCGCGACAAGTCGCGCTGGTATGTAGAAGCCTTTAAGCACAGCTCTTTAAAATAGCACATCCATGCACGTTATAGTTTCCTCCACCATAACGTATAGTTCTTACAAATGGCTCTCCTCACTGAATAAAGTGACTCGTCACAAAAGACAAGCTACCCGACACTATGTGGACATTTTAAACACGATGACAATGAAATTAAAGTAAAATGCAGCTCTTTGGTAACAAGCTTTTATTAAAAAATTATAGTGGTAGGTATTTAGTGATTACGAAAATTCTGTTCCTTATTCAACATGAAAACATAAGGGGCCGGCGTAGTATGTGTAGTTCATACAAACGTAATACCAAAATAATTTGTAAATCAAACATATTCTTATGGTAGCGTGTATTTATTTCGATTGGATTACAAAATATCTATGTTCCTAATACAAAAATTCCTAAAAAATTCAAAAGTTCCTAATATCAAAATACTATATATTTTGAAAGGCCAATGATATAAAGACGAGATAATGAGGAATTTAAAACTTCTATAGAAAACTTATTTTTCTCATAACTCTTGGTTAAATCAGTGTCCATTCAAAATATATATTTGGAACCTAGATATTCTGTATTCCAATCGGTATAAAGATACACTACCTTAAGAATATGTTTGATTTACAAATTATTTTGGTATTACGTTTGTATAAACTACGCATCCATCGCCGGCCTCATAAAAGTTCATCGGCGTGTTGTTTAATTGGAGGGTAAAATAAATAACTTAAATTAGAGTCTTACTCCGTGAATAATATAAATAAAGAAAACATAATAGCCAAGCTCTATTCACCAGTACACAAACCCATTTAAATAAGTTATTTGAATAAAATTAATAGCTTTCACCCTTCAATTTAATTCTTAGTTCAAATGTATTATTTTGGAAGTTCATTAGGTACTTTAGAAACACTCCTTAAGCCTTTTTTATTATATCTCTCAGGAAACTTACCATCTTCGGCAAATTACGTTTATGATGAGCCTGGTAATTTCTCATGATTTTTAAGAAGTATTAAGTATGACTGGCAGGCGCCGCATGTTGCTTCACAAACAGGATTTATCGTCTTGACATCGACATTTTCGCTTCACAACGCGCATGCTCGTTACATAAATGTTGTCACTACTTACCGTTTTGGTATTGTTTTTGATATATGGAGCTAAGCTACTACTTTAATATTAAACTTTTTGATGTAATAACAATTCTGTCCGCAAATATTATTTGAAAGATTTAAAAAAATCCTAGCTAACCGAAACTACTGAAACTGATCTGAAAAATTGGGAATAAAAGTCAACGCCAAGGGCAAGTGGCTGTCAAATATTCATGGAACCTTTGTGCTTGAGAATCTAGATTAGGGTTAGTCTTCGAAATTGAATGCGTCTGACACCCTTTTCTTCGGTCAGACATTGATCGAAATTGCGGTCAGTGTCCGTACTATTAGCTTATCTATCACGAATGAAAACGTATAACGATAGTGCGCTACAACGTAGTATAGAGAAACTAATATTTTAAGTTTCTCTAAAATACACTTGGCTGCTTTTTTGTTTGAGGTAACATAAAAAAATGGAATTTCGGGCAAAAATTCCGCTGATTTCGGGGCTAGTTGTGCCGTGAAAAACGTACACAAAATAAAGCAAATAATAATAAAATGATAAATCGTATTAATATGAGAATTGAAACAAAAGGATAGCCTAACAGGGACAATATCTCAATTGAAATGTGGCAACGGGTAACATGCTATCATTAAAGACGGCGGAAAGCAAACCGTAGCTTGGGATCTAGAAATATGTCACTTGCCTGAAACAGTAAAATTTTGTTCTGTTTTCTTAAAAATGAGACATGGATATTTGACACAAGTATTTTTGCTCTAATTTATGTAAATCCATTTTTTATTACTGCATCAGTAGTGATAACAATTGCTACTGGAACATCTTACCTTAACGATGTAACAACCAACCCCATGGCTGGCTGAACGTTTCAGGCTATGAAGATAGCAGAAGATATTTCCAACTTAATTAGTCTTAGTCTAGGGATCAGACCTTGTTTTAACAGTTTTTTACGTGTTGCTTGAAAATTGGCATTTGAACCCCGGCCTCCCCTACAAACCTATGTTCTTTAATAGATGGCCTTTTGATAGCATTCAAAGTTTCACAAAATATAACTTATGTATTTTAGTCATTAATAAATAAAGAAAGTATCAAACCCCAGACACACGTAATCAAGTGAAATTACCTCAAACTATAGTATTTTCATTTATAAGCAGATTGGTGTAACTTTCAAACTACTTACTACACGCCTCGCATAGTTACGATGCTTTAACTAAACTTCGGATCTAGCACTAATTGCGGCTCCTAACATGAATATAATTTACTAATATTGCTGTCCTCGGGAGAAAATATAAAGAAACTTGGCTCAACACGAATATTTTTTTTTTTACTTGGTTATTGAATTTTCTTGTGTTTTAAAGAAAATTTATGACTATAATTACGTAATATGTCATGCAACTTGCAAAGTATTCTGCAATTTAACGCATTATTAATTTATTATACACAAAACAAAAGGTATTTTAATAAAACGCGTACACTAAAAGATCAATAATTAAATTATCTTTAAATTTGTGAAGGTTTCAGAAAAATACGCTTGGTTGATTTTGCGCCATTCTCAGTTTTTTATCTAATGCAGTTCAGTACAGCTATAAACCGTGATGCATTACTCGCTGGTTCAAGCAAAAAGCTCTGAAGATGGATAGTGACTGATTGTGAAAAATGCAATCTATCAAAATGAACGAAAAGCTAAATTGCCTGAAAATAGAAAAATGCAAGTGGATAAAAAGGAGGATAACCTGTGTGTTTTGCTGTGACTTTTGCTTCATAATTTTTTTTGGTTATCGTATAATAATTGTATTTCCCAAAGCTCGATAATTGCTTCTCTGTTAAAACTAAAAATACTTCTCGAAAAATCTTTAATAACTTTAAAAATAAGTACCTATTGCTCAATACTTACTCGGGCTTATAAGTTTATAACTTATAAGCCCGTAGTGAGGCCTGAATAACAAATTACGTTTATGCAATATCTGTCTGATATTAATTAAGTTACTCGCGCTCGCGAGTCACGGTAGCTTTGTGGCACATCTGTCACACCCGACACATAGGCTCAATTCACACTGAGAGGGTAGCGACCGGCAGTGCGCAGCAGCGTCAATCTCAGCAAATAGTATATCCGAGAGAAGGTGTGCGGCCGCGGTCCCGCGCTATGCATTGGGTCATTAACATTCTACATTCAACAAGAAAAGTAGCAGGATGCGCCAGCGACCGCTCGGTACAGTGCGAGCAGTCGCATGGGGGGGGCTAGATTCTGACCGCACGCCACAGCGTGCGGTCAGAATCTAGCCCCCTTATTACAAAACAAGGTTTATCTTCAGACCCAGGTTTAAAACATGGAGCCATTATTGAATTTCGATCTTTATTCCGATTATGGTAAAGTTCCTAAACACAAAACTGACATTAGTACCGAACGAAGTTTTCAGTTTTGTATAAAGAACGGTATTTCAATCACTGTTACGTTCTTATTACAAAAACTGGCTTCATGGTTTAAGCCATGTCAAAATATAAATCTTGTTTTGTAATAAGGCGGTAGGAGTCTAGCGAGACTCCTCGCGGCGCCGCAAGCGGCCGCGTGGTCTTTTCATGTCTCTCATGTGATAGTATATATTTTAGTAATGAAGATAATGGTCAAACTTATTTGACACTGAAACTGCTCGCAGCTTCGCTGGCTACTGCTATCTCGGTGTGAATTGAGCCTTATTTAATCTTCACATGATTAATGGTATCATTATTCGTTTTCCACTGCAGTTTGAATCATATTTGTGCAGGATAAGGTGGTAATTGCTATGTTGAAGGTTTTATTAATTATGACCAAGGAATAATTGACAGACTTAATTAAGACCATAATGAGTAGAGCAAATCAGTAATTATTTTCATCGTGGATAGGTTCTGCTTTTATAAATTCTTATTCTTAGCCTGAAGCCTGAAGGTAGGCTACCTTCTTGTTGCAGAATTTTAGTTGAATTGTCTACCATCTGCAAATTTTTTCACAAAATGTCTTCTTTACAACACCAGGTTTTTCATATCAAAAAACGAGTCCGTGTATTTCTAGTATGTTTTTTTAAAACATTTTAATTAATAAAGATTCACGGCAAAGTGAAAATTTTTCTTTGACGATGGTATTTGTAATAACACATACCTTGTACTGTGCATTGCATAAATAATAAATTACACATTCACACAATAAACACACAAGATACAACTACACCTTACAATTAGCTATCATAAACGATTTTGTACGGAAACTTCTGTTCTCTTTTTAATATGCATTTAATTTGATGTCTTTGGAACTATAATTACCCGCATTATTCACGCAAATCCTACAACTTTGTTAGAAGCTCCATTTGAATCTCTCTTCAGAAGGTTGTTCAAATGCACGCAAAACATTCACCCAGGCGAAAATAATTCAGCTAAAAATACCAAGTTCATTCTAGCATTTGCGTTTATTTAAGTTAAAAGTTGTTCCGTTTGGTGCCGGACGTAAAGAACAGCACCATCCCATTTCTTCCCGTCGGTGTCGTAAAATGCGGCTAAGAGACTTACTAGAGAATGGGCAGCAGCGCTCTCTATGCATTTTTAAAACCATTCTGCGATCGCCAACCCGCCTGCCAAGCGTGACGATTATGGCAAATCCCCTTGTTTTTGGGGGAGGCCTATGTCCAGCAGTGGACATCTTTCGGCTGAGATGATGAATGAATGATGAAGTTACAAGGCGAGTGCTTAGTAAGTCAAATAAAATGAGAGTTACGTTATCAATATGATCTACGGGTTTCACATAGCACATTTTGATTTATTGACGTAGATTGAATGCGTTTACACTCTGATATTTGTATTTATTAGCACCACACATTGCTGTTAGGTATCAGGCACTACATTAACCTGAGCTACTATCTCATACAGAACACCTACATATTCAATTTATAACTTAACCAAACTACTGAGCGTCCTCTTGTACAATATATTCAGTGTTCGTCGAGATAATCGAGATACCACTATGCACACCACGTTTTTTAAACGCGCCGTTGACGTGCGTTCGTAGTGATACAGACGTGATACGCACGCGAGTCAGCCTATTCTGTAGGATAAAAGCGCGCCGTCGATGCACGTTTCTAAAACGCGCGTCAACGGAGCGCTTAAAAAACGTGGTGTGCACAGGCCCTAAGAGACTGAGCACGCAAGGTTAGCTCTCACCACAAGGTTAAATTATTCAAGAGTATTCGTATTCCACAAGGATTACCAAAATGAAGAGAACTAATGTTTATGTAGCTGAATGTTCAGAGAATATAATGGGAAACTTACGTAATCTTAGTTATAATTTGATAATTATGATGATTGAGTTTCATTTTGACTAATTATTTTCGCTTGAGTAGGTTAGAGTATTATGTTTAGTGTTAATGCATTTTTTTTTCATTGTCAAACAAACACACAGGAAATATTTACTTTTCAGAGACGTTGTATGGTGATGGACATTGATGCTATCATGAAAAGGCCTTATCTATTTAACAAAGCCTGAGTAATAAATTAATTAAATAATTATCGAAAATCTTTTCATTCGTAATTTTAAACAATATTTATAATTATAATATTATCTGGTAAAACTTGTCATAAAATAAAGTCACCGCGCTTATTAGTACTAGATGTACAGACAGTGGTTATGTAAATAAATGAGTTACAGTTGCTATCGTTATTTCCCGACTGCCCAAAAAGGAGTGTTATGAATTTAGGCTAAACGTATGTATGTATATAAGTGAGTTTCTTTGTCCTACCATAGCTTTTAAATACCTGAACAGATTTAGATGTATGAAGTATTGTTAGAATCCTTACATCATACCGAGTGACAGTCTTAAATATTTTGATAAATATCAATATGGCGGCAGTAAAATTTATTGGCCTTCAATCTGATACCCATTTCGTAATAATTGAAGTTTTTTTTTCACATTTGAAAATGGAGCCACATTTTCAAATGTGAAAAGAAGACTTCAATTATTACGAAATGGGTATCAGATTGAAGGCCAATAAATTTTGCATAGGTAGAGTGTAAATGCAAAACAAACATTTCATCCCCACTCCATTCACGCCTCGCGTGGCCGTGAAAGTTTGAAACCACCTTTAGTGCTTAAAATAATAAAAATACCCCCACTTAGCATTACATGTTTTAAAATAAAACTTTTGTTTGTATGTAATTATTGAAAGCTCTATGCATAATGTCGTGATAGCCTAGTGGTTCTTCATCTTTTCACCCAAAAGACGTCCACCGCTGGACATAAGCCTCCCTCAAGGGTTTGCCATAATTCGCCACGCTTGGCAGGCGGGTGGTCAATCGCAGTATGGTGTTAAAATGCATAGAGAACGCTGCTGCCCATTCTCTAGTAAGTCCCTTAGTCGCCTTTTATGACACCCACGGGAAGAAATAGGGAGGTGCTATTCTTTACATCCGGGCACCAGAAGACAAGTGCGTGCGAGCCTAGTAGTTAAGGCCTCGCTTCTCATGCACGAGGTTGCGGGTTCCAATCTGGGCAAGTACCAACGTGACTTTTACAATTCATGGCATCGGTGAAGGAATAACATTGTGAGGAAACCTGGACTTCTAGTTAATACAGGTGTTAACGCCATAACTTACTTAGTTTTATATTTCGTGCCTAATTATTGGCAACTCTAATTTAGTGTATGTGCGACTCAAGGTTCCTTCCGCTTTCCCTCTCTTTTCCGCAACCCTTATAATGCCAGAGCGAGAGCGAAAAGGCAGATTCGTAATTGCGCAGGCGCTGCCGCCAGGAAGAAAACCACCAGTTTCTCATCGACATCGCCGCTTGCAGGTCAAAATAAACCCAAAGTCGAAAAGTACTCATATGAAATTTTAAATACTCCAATAAATAATAACGTTTAATAAACTTAAAATATCTTTTTAAAACAAAAACGCGACAAGTATACGTGTGTTAAATTAATGCCGCCATTCAAGTGGTACGCTGTATATATACAAGTGTTGAGTCTCTGCAACCGTTTAGGTGTCTGCTAACCAATGCTAATTTTATTATAATCTTGAAACCAGTGAACACAAACCACTTACACCCAAACATCTGATGTAATTTAATGAACCTCACAGCCGCGCGCCACGCTTACACCGGCGACACATAAACCGAGTATTACAACTCTCTACAGACATTAATTTGCAGCACCAATTACGGTTTAATATTGGATTCATTTAGATCTTGTCGCAACTGTTCAACTGGATAGCTAAATATAAATCGTGAAGAAATTTAATTTAAGAGTCATGTTAAGGACGCTTTCGGACCAGAAATGTTTTGGGTGATCGATAAAATAGTATTTCCCTGTTAATCCATAAGTATATTATTATAAAACATTATTTGATCTTTGGACTCATTAAAACCTTTCAGATGTTCATGTCTCATACACATCAACTGCAGTCTCGTTAGCTATAAAAACTGGGAGCCAGACCATTATTAACCTCACCTAAATCATTCCAGGTAATAACTGCTAGCTAGCTAATCGGCCAAGAGAGAACAAATTAGATACCAACTTTTTATTTGAATAAAAAAACCTACCTAGTAATCAGTTTCAGTTTGCATATAAATTGTGTATTGATACGCAAACTGAATCTTGGAATGCCTGTAGACGATTTGTTAGCGGAAATGCCAGTAAAAAGTATGTACGACGCTTCTTGATACGACCTAAATATTTAGCAGATTGTCTTGTTTTTTGAAATATAATCTGTCGACATTCGTTTTGTTTTCTTTCGTTTTACAAGTGAAATTTACGGGAATCTCCCGCTCTGGGCGGAGCGGGAGGGCGTGTCAGACTTTTACTGACTAAAAACCACCCGTGTTTCTTCCGTCGCCTGTATGCCAGGGCCACGATATCCCTTTCGGACAAACTTGCAACTCTGGCAGGCGTTAGCCCGAATGGACTTCGTCAGTTAGTGCTATCATCTCTTTGAGGCGCGCGTGGAACACAACGCGTCATTGACCCGGGCCTGTTCCTTATCGGACGGTGAGCTACCCATCGGTCACCATCCGCAAGCCCGCGCTTACGGTGGCCAGGAATCAGCCTGAATTCTGCATTCCACCTCCTTCTTCGCGAGCCTTACTGCTTCGCAGAAGGAGGTGACGGCCTCCCATGCACTCTCGCTCCGAACCATGGTCTGAACCAGGGCTGGACGCGAGAGGTCGCCCCCGCGATCGCCTCCGTGAGGACACGGTGGTGCTCCGCGCGGATGGTACCCTGCAGTACGTCTCGTAGTCTGGTAGTAAGAGGTCGATGGTAGGACCAGATCGTGAAGCTCCTGAGCACACTCTCTGAAGTATAGTTTTATAACCCTAACATCACGCTACTATATTATATTCCGGGTGAATCCTTTTAGCATTCATTGCCACACAATATCCGTTTGTTTAAATCGAATAAAAAAAGTCATAACGTTTTCTATACAACGCAGTTTTTCTGTTGTGTAACGTATAAAAAACCAGTGCAGTAAGCCTACAGATGGATGTTCAGTGGTAGTTAGGTACATCCCGTCAGGTGACGTCATCCACAACACTCAGTAACTCTGCAATTCTCTACGTAAATTTTGTTCATTCATGTATTGTAAGAATGTTATATTTTTTTTTACTTTTAGAGCCTTGTAGAGATGAAAATGGAAAAAGCAAAAATAATTTTACCGAGGAAAGGCAAGTTGCTGGAAAACTACGAAACTTATAGGTAAATATATTCCAAGGGGAATTTCCACACGACCAGGTGCACAAAGGCGGCCATTGTGGACGAGTTAAATCAAGCGGACGGCATCCGAACGTTGTTTTATTGAAACTCTCGATGGATTCAGAGAACAGAGGATATAGAAGCTTAAAGTAAAAAAATGTACAGGTTAACGTGAACAAGTAAGTTTACGTACACGTAGGCTTTAAACTATTGTCATGGAATATCGTTAAATCCGTTGGTCATGACAAATGAAAGCCGTTCTTACAACAAAGACTTTTCACAAGAGCATAAATTATAGGTATGTATCGCGTTAAAAGCCCGTGTGTAAATCATATTCAGTATTATAGAAATATTGATACTGAAATCACTGTTTGCTTGGAGGTATGTAAAGTTATTGAAGTGTTAACAACTCGAGCAAAATCCTCTAGAGATCCCTCATATGGAAATGGAATGGATCACTTTATATCTCGAGGGATGCTGCGTGATGTGAACACAGAGAAAAGGCGATCTCGTTAACAGTAATGTACCTCTGTACCAACAATAGAATGAGTTTTGTTCAAACAATACTGTGTTGTATGAAATAAATTTTTGCTTTTTAATTTTTATCAAAATATGTTCGGAACTTAAATCGACGCGACGCAAAATTACTGACACTTACTAAACAATTTTATCAAGCTCTACTACCATTAATAGGGGGGGGGGGTTTATAGGGTCGCAGCATTATGCTGAGCGTGGCCGTTTTGCGTGGATGTTACGCATATTTTCCCCCTACTTGTTCTTTTTGTATATATTTTCTTTCTTTGCGTCATGTTTACCGCAAATAAACGTATTGTTTTTCTTTCTTCTTTCTTTCTAATAATGAAAAGTTCATCTATGTATCGTGGTCCGATCGTAAAAATGGTCATAGAATAGAAAAGAATATTCTTGTTCCGTATCCATACATTTTTTATCTATACGCACACTGTGCTTGCTAACGAATGAGATACGAGTCGAATACAAGATGGCAATAATCGCAGTTGCCTAAGTGCGCGCTCCGGGTTAAAAATCCTTGGAATGAGGGATAATCGTCGCTAAACGGCTTCTATCTGGACTGATCGTGATTCCTGAAGGCTCATATAGTGCAGTACAGACTTTGGTGCACCAATTTGTGAGTGGATAATCGGCACGACCGGTCGTCGTGCAACGCCAGCCACGTGCCACATCAAGACAAGATTCCCTCGAGAAGCCACAGGAGACTAGCAGGTGAGTGACGCACTTTATACGTGGAAGGTCTAACGGTCTCCCCGCGAGCAAGCACAGTTGATCATATTCAACTAAAATACGTACTTATCGAAAACTGAGCTTGCCCTCCAATATACCAACATCGGCTTGGTACAATTCTTTATGTACGCCATAGAAGTTACAGATATATAAATGTTTAAATTACATAACATCCGCCATATCGTTCAACGCTCAGCGTTCGACTATTTGCCCAGCAATGCTTGGGCATATCTACCCATATACGCGTAAAAAACAGAACCCTGTCTTTGCTGCCACGCAGTTTAAGCTTTCAAAGGTGGGTTCAGGATGTTGGTAGGTAGGTAGTTTCTTAAATCATTATTGCACGTATTGTTTTAAATACAATGAAAAATCACAGATTATAAAGTAAAAGATGAAAATGAATACCTACTACTTATTTAATGCAAAAATACGTTATGATCTTAGGCGATTAACACACGGCACCGCGCACCGCCGCGGTAGGCGGTGAAGCGGATCTCAATGTCGCTTTGGCCTCTAATAAATCCGTTGATGCCTAACACACGTACACCGCCCGACCGCGCGGTTGAGCGGTGCTCTCACCATATGAAACCGCGGCGGTGCGCGGTGCCGTGTGTTAATCGCCTTAACCATAACCAATCGAGTTCTGAAATACTTGACTTATTGATTCAATTTGCTCACCATCTCGATTTATGTTCAAGAAGGTATCCGAGGAGAATCGTATATTTTTATTAGTTAAGTAAAATGGATTCTGCAATCAATTTTGTTTGTCTGTGAAGTAGAAGATATTGAGTAATTTGTTATGTTAGTGTAACAACTTATAAATTGTTGTATAGATAATATAAACCATATTTCGCCACATCGATCATTCCTGTGCTTCTTGCATCCAGCGAATTCTCACGGTCTTCACAAGGCCATCGGTATTTCATATCAGACAAACAATATTTAAAATCACTAAAGGCTGCATGTCAAATATACTCCATGTATACGTTTCTTCCTTTCATCCTGTCTACAGAATTTAATACCTCACGACGAAGCACATCAATACAATATTGTGTTTTGTGAAAAAACTTTAACCTTCGTGAACTCGACCATTGCCTTAACAAACGTACGTCAGTCCCTCGAGACTGACCTTTTAGCAGTTGTGTGTAGTGAGAGACGACGAGGCAATAAAACAAAATGAGCTCATAAAATCAAATCTGGTACAAAAATCGTTTATTGTGTAGGTATGTCGCCTTAAAAAAGCTTGGCAGTTGAGAGTATGTCTTGCTCACTTAAATGTCTCGCTGATGGTGGCGCGTGTGTTGGATCGTTCGGTTCCCTACAAAATGGTTGATTGAGGTGGATGGTGCTGATCCACGCGTCATTTCGTAAACGGGCGCCGTCAGTTGCGACTGGTCGTCTCATATCTGCCTTATTTTTAATCTTTTAATCTTATATTTTGAATGGTTTTTTAATAAGATGGCTTGATACTTGTAGGCATTTACTATTTATTTGTCGTATTTTCTTTTTTGGTATTCAGCTGCATCCGGTTAGAGCTGTAAGCCGACCCCAACATAGTTGGGAATTTCCTTTGTCTTTATTTAATTCATCAACACCTAGTTAAGTACTTTCCTCCTCTCGAACTGATAAACTGACGTCAAAGTTTTTTTTGCGCTCCAGAGTCGTGTTTAGTGATTCTATAGCATCGTTGTCTAATATTCTACCTATTTCATGCTTCAAATCACAACATATCCGAAGTTAATCAGTCATAGTCTGACGTGTGTCACAATCAGACTAGACCAGTCTGGCCGACAAAAATCTGTTCATTTCTTTGATTGACTGATTCAGTTTGTTAGACTCATAAGAGTTAAGCTGAGCTAAGTTTCTTAAACTTTTGTATCAGACAACATTCCAGCTCTTCGTTTTTATTAAAAAAAAATGTTATTTGAATAAAATCTTGTTGAGTTACCTGTTTTATTGTTCTTGTACAATGTCTGGGGAAGATAAATTAAGTTGTTGGTTATTTCTACTCAAAAAATAGCAGAAATCTTTTTGTGTTACTTTTCTTTGTCAAAGTTGGAGCTAAGGTTTTCCGCAATTGGTGAACGTGGGGGCGTGAATTGAGTTATGTGCGGTTTCAATTACTCACGAAAGTTAATTTACGTAGGTACACTTCTCCAATGAATAAACAGCCAGTGATAAAATATATATTTAATGTCATCCTAAAAACATAGATTTATTGGATTTGTAACTAAATAGGATAAAAGCAACAAGTACTAATGTTTAATTGCGAGAAAAGACTGATAAATTTAATGCATTGTATTACTCTCAACCGCCATCTATTAGATCTACATTAATTTATAAGTTTAAGTCAGTTTTGGATTTTGATGGGGTTTCCACCATCATTTAGAGAATTTATTTCGGAAATGTTATATGCATAATTAAGACTAAACTTAAATACATATAATAAAGTAATCTCAATGTTTTGTTAACTCGAGAAACCGTGCGAAGTAGCGTCTGGTCGCTAGTTCATCATAAAATAAATAAAGAACACAACAAATGAGCTTGTCACCTATAAATACGATGTAACACGAGGTCACAGTTAAGTGACGCCCTCTCCCCCGCATGTGCGAGTCGCGTGTCATTTACATATTCACTCACGTCCTTCGTTTTTTTTGAAAACGTTTTTCCGTCAGTTTTGAAGATCCTTGTGATTTTACATTTCCCTCTACAGGAAAATAACGACGCGAGTGTATCCTTTTGTCACTTTGAAGTCTTGTAGCATTCTCGTTCAAAGGTTCGTATTTAGAGGCATCGAAGCTCTGGAAATGAGTAAGGCGTGTCATTAGGGTCCTCCAGTTTAAAAAAAAATGTTTACACTTTTTTAATATTATTTCCCTCTAATCTGCGTAGAATGTAATACTGTTTTCTTAAAAAAAAAACAGGATAGTTTTATTATTTTCATATGGCAAAATTTTGACAGCTAGATAATATCAAATCATTTCCGTTTATCGTTTCTTGTTCCATCCATCCTACGTTCACCTCATATACAACAGTTAGATGACATGCATCGCGATGTATAAAAATAAAGCGAATACGACAAAATATAAATCAATTAATCATGTCTACATCACATCATCATCATTTCAGCTGAAAGACGTCCACAGTTGGACATAAGCCACCCCCAATAGGAGAGGGGGGGGGTGGGTTGCCATAATCGCCATGCTTGGCAGGCGGGTTGGCGATCGCAGTATAGTGTTAAAATGCATAGAGAACGCTGCTGCCCACTCTCTAGTAAATCCCTTAGTCGCCTTTTACGACACCCACGGGAAGAAATAGGTTTGGGCATGTCTACATAATTCTTAGGAATTCTCATTATTGTGTATTACAGAAAGTCACTCAATACTCAAGCATTACACCCTTTGGACATGACGCCACTGTTAAATTAAGATATTGTCCCTCTTGTTGAAAGAACAAAAGCTCTGATGTAAGGGTGGGTAAGTATCTGCACACAAAGAAACTACAAAATGTATCAAACAATAAATATATTTATAACAAATATAAGTAGCCTAACTTAGATTAGGAAGGTGACAATAAAACCTAAGGTATGCCAGCCAGCTTAGAGTCCCGTTAATAAGAACTTGGATCGTGGGGGGTTGGTGATAAACCGAGTACTGTTCCGTGTAGTAGTTTAAAAAGATAATATTAAAGAATAAATCTGATTTATAAAGTATAACCTTCCAGTTAATTTAAGTGTTATAACTAATAAATGGGCGCCAGGGACTTTGGGGGTCCCGGATCCTGGAGCCGACGAAGAGGTCCAATATCCTTTCTGACACATGTGTCGGACCCGGAGTCCTTAATTTAAATTTTGGGAATTAGATTCAAGCCATTTAATTGGTTGAAACTAGTTTTAAGTAATGCTTGAGTATTGAGTGACGTTCTGTAATACGGGACTTTGTGTTCTCTTTTTACTAAAAGGATAGGACTCAAAGGAAAACTTTATCACAAAATTAAAATATAACGTAGTTTCCCTTGAATTAATATCTACATCTACACGCAAAGCCAGGGTAATAAGTTCCGATTTCCAGAGTCCAGAAAACTTAAGAAAATATCATGAATATTATGTTGAGTGTTATATAAATGAAGAAAGGTGAGTAAAGGTGGTGAGTTGTAAAGTTTAACTCGAAGAGAAAAGTAAGATGTATTGGTCAGGCTTTGTGGATGCGAACCATCTCGGTTGTTTGATGTCCGCAAGCTCGAGACACGATTCTTTACTTGCAAAGTTCCGCCTCGCCAATAATAAACGTTACGCTCCTCATGAAACGTTTAAAGCTACTTATTTCAGTTTTATGCTACGAAATAAAATTATGTTAAGACGAGTCTAGAAAATATTTAATGTTTGATTATACTTATTTAGGGTGCCCGAGGACGTTAATCGCTGAGCGATTTTTTTGTCGCCGAAAATGGAACGTATGGAGTTCAATGCAGTAACGCCCACGTGCTACTAAAAGTCGCTCATGAACAAAATCGCTGGATTCCGGGCGTAGCGATTGTCGCTGCAAAATGGAACGTATGGAAATGTACTAGCTAACGCACACGGCTCACCGACAATCGCCTGCGTACTCTTTGCTAAGGAATGAAGTTGCGTCAATGCTTACCGATGGATATCGATATCGGAATTTTTAGATCGCCAGTGTATCATATTAACAATATAAAGAGAATGGTTTGGGAAGAAAGAAATATGCTTATAATTAAATAGTAGATAGGAACTACTTATTGATTTCGGTTGAACATGACCTATTCTACAAAGAAGGAAATAGACTTTTGGGTAAAACATCGTCGTAAAAAAGTACGTAGATCTACCTACTTACTTATTTACATTTTTTTTCATTAGGTAGGTACATAGTAAAGCAAAAACATTTTTACGGTACTTCGTTAAAATGTTGCAGAGGTGTGGTCGATTTGGTGCGGATGTCTGTCTTTCTGGGTAGAATCTTGCAACTCAAATTTCGAGCACTTCCCGATTAGCTTCCGCTAACTCGCTTTTGCGATTCTCACTTTGCGAAAACTTCCTACTACGTACCTACTAAAACGGTAGCTAATTGTTATAATAATTCAAAAGTTAGTACTTTTGTGAATTAGGTAGTGATTTCGGTTGAACACTATTTTCCGAAGAAAGAAATACATTATTTGTTTAAATATCGTTCCTCTTGAAATCCATGACGTGCACATCCCTCGATAGCCCACGACAAAATATCGCACGTGTGCGTTGAGTCGCTCAAAAAGTCGCTGGCGATAATCGCTACAAAAAGTTCAGCTACAAAAAAACGTCCATGAGCGGGCACCCTTATGGTTGCTTGAATAGAACTGTCTACTAGAAGTCCTAATAATGCCAGTGCATAAATAAGTAAATTAAAAAAAAAGTAGCAGTGAAAAGGAAAGGCAATAATCAGCTCTTACTAAAACAAGGGAAAAATGAACCCGACTGTAAGCATCAAGTTCGCTCCAAGGGTATAAAAAGTCAACAACATTATTTTATAATTCCGCGATACTGTCACCGACAACGTTGAATAATTACAGCAATGCGGCATATTATTAACTGCCTTCCCACAGTGAGCCGCTCAAGAGAGGAACGAGCACAATTTTCTCATCATAATAAAAATCTACGGCTATTTGTCGCACTTACCTGTATTTCCTCTTCACATGAAAATATAAATGTGCATTTCCATTCTATAATACTGAGTTATATTGGCTGCAAATGTTCTGCGGTAGTTTAGATTGGCTTTTACCAATAAGTAATCATAATGTCAATTTTGCAATATTTTTATAACAAAAGCGTAATTGTTAGGTTCACATATCTGTATTTTTTTAATTGACATCGATTATTCGGAACGATTATTTATGTGGCCATACCAAGCGGTGACGGTTGACAAGTGGTCAAGGAAAGCGCGATCTGGCAATCGATTCGTTCACTTGGTTTTGGAGCGAGCTACGGGTCGGACATGGTTGTAGCTGGTTGATTGTAGTAGATTGTTGTATTCGAAGAATTAAAGAATATTATTATCTACGCAAGGAGTTTTCTTACATAATGTGGTCATTTAATTGAACAAGCTTAACAACTTCATATTGCACTTAAATCAAAATATACTCGCAAAACAAAACATTAATTACCAGCTGCTGCTCAACACCGAAACTAGTAACACCTGAACTCTATGCGACAAATTTTCATTCATTTCCACAGCCTTTTGGCTTTTCCACACTCGAAGCAGAAATCCGCACCACATCAATTCAGCTGAAATAGACAGGAGCTCACCGAGCCGTATGTAGCGCTAATGAAAAACATCGACGCGTGACACGTTCGGATTGAAGCCAAATCAAATATTGACCGTGGGAATATCCCGGTGTGTCGCAGGCCTGCTGGACAACAAACGCGGTATGCGAATCGAATATAAAACCGGTTAGATAACTAGCGTTGAATATAACGAATCCATTTTGAATGTCACTCATGAAACAAAACAGATTGATAGAAACGGTTGAATTTTATAGTGTCCATATGAACCGATCTCAGTAAATTGATAGGGCAATGTCACATGTTGTTCAAAAACCGGTCTCGATTTTTATTTTATTGATAAATTGATTGCCATTGGTAAAATACTTGTACTCAGATGCATACGGTTAGACTGGAAGCCGACCTCAAAATAGTTGTGTAAAGGCGACGCATAATGATTGATTGCCATTTGTGACGTCAATAGAATAGAAATCGAATATTAGTTATGCCATTAATATTCTCGCCGCAACTAAATGGCAATAATTTTCATAATAAAATCATAATGGCATCGTTATTGTTAGCAAAGATTCCCTTTACCGTATAACGCTTTCCATTTGCATATTTTGTTTTGTTATTTTTACCTAGAACGGGCTTCGTGTCTCAGAGACGTGACGGGAATAGTAACCACCTCTTAGGGCGATATTACAGAACGTCACTCAATACTCAAGCATTACTTAAAACTAGTTTCAACCAATCAAATGGCTTGAATATAGTTTTAAGTAATGCTTGAGTATTGAGTGACGTTCTGTAATACGGGCCTTAGACTCTCATAATTCATTCATTGACAGGAGTGTAATTTATTGTACATATTTGCTCACACTTGGCCACAAACATTGATGGTAGCTCACTTTTTTAACGTTATGTTTGTCTTGGAATCTTGTTGACACTAGACATCGTAGACATCGGAATATGTTTCATGGCAAATTGTATCCGTTACCCAGCAAAATTCAATAAAGTATAGTTCCAAAGAAAAAATAGAAGTTGGCCGTAACACTTTATTTCGGACCACGTTAACGTAATAAATATAAGTTGCTCAGTAATATTTATTGTAACAACGTGATACGAACAATGAGAGAGTTACGAATCGTTTCATTCTTTTTATAAGTATGTTAGAGCCGGATTTTCTTTTGTGCTTTAGTAAAGCAAAATCCGCCTTTGTGCGTAACAAAAGCGATTTTCATATAACGTTTCCTTCACTTTTGCCAGTAATCGTGGATCTGATTGGATATTATTTCCCAAACAATTAAGGACCTTCCTTATATTGCTAAGATAATTATGTTTGGTTAGAGCTTCTCAAAACTGTTACTTATTTCTTTTCCTATAATTTTACGGTTCCGTACTGAATGAAAAACCGGAACCCTTACTTCACTCGTGTGTCTGTCTGTCTATCCATCTGTCACAGCCAATTTAGCCACAGGACAGCACAATCTAGTGCAAAGTGAAGTGCTACTAACATAGTCTAAGCCTTTTTATTAACACAAGTTTTTGTTTATATACAGTATGTATGTTTAGGTTAAGGTATTTTTCTATGGGCCTATGTCGCCTGAAATAAATGGTATTATTATTTTCCTTTATTTCATTAAATATACATATAAATTATATTTTTAAATATTAGAATATAAACAAAATATAAAAACATTTAAAAATAGTAGCCCACCGGTATCGGGAACAAGGTCCAAGCTACCGGCGGTCAGGGCTCCAGAGAGAGGAACCTCCTAACAATGCGAGCCGTGTCCAGAAGTACCGCTCTCTGAATCAGGCCCTTAATCCAGCTGCCCAACGAGAGCCTCTTTAGGTGTTGGTCGAGGCTCTTGGCAATTAAGCCATTGGCTGATATATTATTATGTATTATTATTATTATTAATTTACTCCGAATCAAATGGACCTATTGTTTCTGTGACCTGTTTTTAAAGTTAAAGACGCGTAAATAGGTTTGCACTGTAGAGTCACACATGTATATACTCGTATTAATGGCCTTCAGATATCAAATTGGTAATGAGTGTTGGTGAATGTGTAACAAATAGGAGCAATAAATGCGTCCACAATTTTTTTTTCAACTCGTGGGACTATTTGTGTTTCGTACTACCTACTGTATCAAATGAATCTACTATTAAGTACCCAACACAGTATCCAATGTGTAATAATGATGTTCCTTTTGTGACTCCTGTTTCACAATGCGGCTACACGAGGGGACTCGAACGGCCAACAGGGATGATGGCGGGATTGGCACTAGCGTCCAATTTGCCGGCTCGCTTGTGTGATTGACTTTGTAGCAGAGAGGCAGTGTGTGTGATCTTAACGTACTTGCTAGTCTAATTCTTGACTTTATTTTGAAGAAAATATAACTACTGATAAAACTGTTTGCATTATTAATTATGTCTGTACATAAACTAAATAGCTACCTAGTAGTTTCACAGATGACGTCAGTACGTAGGCAGTTCGCGAGTGCAGGAACTTTTGCTGAACAACTGCACAAAACAAGAAAGTTTCGATTGACGTTATAAGCTGTGTTTGTCGAGGATTAAACGAACGTTACTAACTAATTTACCCTATTTAAGTATTCATTCAATGGCTCGAGTTCTTCTAATTGTAAGTTTATTTCACAGTAGGTATCATCTACAGAACAAAAACTTAGTTCTCAGCTAGGAATGACACGGTGACTCAGCCTACAGCTGCTGATCAAAATTCTGAAATACTTTAAAAAAGTTTTATTGTTGTACTAAAACATTAGTAAGTACACAGGTCTGTTATTGTTCTTACGTCCGAATCCTATTTTTGTGGTATTTGGCCCTAACGCTAAGGGATGAAATCGTAAACCCTAAAAATACACGCGGGCGCAAGTTACACAGCCCCTTTGCTTTACTGAGACCAATAGTGTTTGCAAACAGTACTTAGGAAAGAGCCTGGCGATAATATACTCAAGTTCAACGCCAGTGCGGAACACATAGTCCAGGTGTGCTTTTTGTTCTGTTTTGTATCGGCTTCCGTTTATTCCCACACTGATCTTACCGCTATTGTTTATGCAATACCAGCTGAATACTTTATTTGTCACCAGCTTTTGCTGGAGTCTGGGAATTTTCAGTATTACGAAAATAATGTCATGGTTGGGAATGCTATGATATAGCCGTAGAAATATACACAACAATTGGAAACCTCACTACAATATGCGTTTATACATTTCCGTACGTTAATATTCATCTTAGCAAAAATCATATTCCATGAAATGAAACAGAATACAGCCAATTTCCTGAAACCCAATTATAATTTCCCTGAAGCGATTTCTTTCTTTTGTCCCAAACAAGGACCCTTTAGGAACGGACTACAATCTCTTACACAAATTAAATTAGCCCTGAAATACAAGTAGGGACGATTTTTCCTTCACATTCTTATTTCCAAACGAGATGATGTTTTATTACTTAGTTATCCGTTTCAGTTATTTGTATTGTTGCGTATGACAGGGGTCGTGCGGCTGAGACATTCGTTAGTTGACCGGTGAGGTACCGACCGTGATGGAAGCAGTTGGCGGACAAAAGTGGGGTCAAGCTTAAAATGGTTCAGTTTCCATGGTACGTATAAAAGGAAAATGGCAGCAAAATTAATAATAAAACTGCTAGTAACTCACAAAAGCAGTAGAAGGGTAGGACTTGATATCTTAAGTCAGCGAAATCCATTACAAAACTGTAAATCTCAATCAATACTCAATACATTGAGTATTGAGTATTGAATGAGATTTACAGTTTATTGCATTCCATAATGTGTACATAAAACAGTTGGTATGTTAAAACATAGAATCAATTATAGACCCTGTCGGGCACAGCAAAGTTAATTTTTAATAGGAGAGAGGATGAAGGCGCTTTTTGCTAAGAAAAAAATAATAATAGTAAACATATTAAATTAAAATTGAATCATTAAAATAGTATAATTTGTAGTAAAGTATTTTTTTAGTAAATAATGCACGATTTACATTATTAATATTATAAATTACAATAAAATAAAATAAATATTTAGAATTTTATTTAGTCTTATAGAATGTTATTATTATTAATTAGTTGTGCACTGTTTAGCATATTCATTTTTAAATTAACAATATTGTAGTGTTTTAAAATAAATTTATATTCAATGTAAAATTCATAATGAATTATAGGTATTATGTAAAAAGTAGTTTTTATTGTTGTTAAAATTTATCGCTAAAATATTCGTGAGTTTATTTGAATTCGACCCATTTGAGAGTTGTTTAAACAAAAAATGCGCAGATGTCCAGTGAATTGAATGCATAGATTGTTATGTGATTCGAATAATATGGTTTCGTAATTATCAGGTCAATAAAGGGACTCGGAAAGAATTCTGGTATTGTAAGTGACTGGGCTTTATCACTGTATCGAACAAAATGTAAATCGTAATGTACTCGTAGTTATACAGTACCCCGAGTGTAAGTTTGCAAGTGAGTAAACGTAACTAGCGCGTTGGCGTTAAGATTTTTATTCTCACCCATATATATTCGTAGCATTATGATCTTTCGTTCAAATTTTAACGCAAACGAAATACCCAGGTATTAGGATATGGTTTACTCTCTTGCAAACTTACACTTGAGGTACAGAACTACGAGTACGTTACGGTTTACATCTAGATAGAGCGGTAACAACAAACACACCACTCTGTCTTGTTAAGGCTTCTACATACCGGGGCGACTAGTCGCGCGACGCGTCGCGACACAAAGGCACCGCTCGTCCCGCGACACGCAGGGCCTTTGTGCCGTGTCGCGTCGCGCGACATGTCGCGCTGGTATGTAGAAGCCTTTACTTACGTCGATAAAATAATGTAACAAAGTTAAGTAATGTTGCTATGTTAATGTGTAAACATTTTGTAACCCTTTTTTATTAGTGTGTGATAAAAATATTTTCCATTGAATCCGGGAGCGAGTCTTGACCAGAGGGGCAATTCTACTAATTTTAAGAACGTTCACAGTCTGATCTCAGTCTCAATCTGTCAAAAATACCTCTTATTTCCCTACATTTTGACAATTTTTTGACGTTTGTTTGTCGCCAAGATGAGATTGCGACTAGATTTTGAACGTTTTAAATTACGAGAATTGGCCTTCTGGACTCACCCGTAGCGTTCTTTTATTTTAAACGCAATGTTTGCTGAAATGAAAATCTTTTAGGGGCGATTTACCTACGATAGACATGTTTGTAATTTTTATTGTAATATGTAACTACAACGCGCAACGGTTCTTTATTTTATGTTGTTGTCTCAACCATGAAGATGTTTTTGATGTTTTTCTATTTTAGTCTTTCCGATTTCCCTGTCATAGAAAACAAATCAAATATCAAGATATTGCAGGCAATTTTCCACACTCAAAGTCCATTTATTAAAGCACTAGGAAGTGGTGAAGGGCGGGCGTTTTTGGGGGACTGTCTTATGTAATTTTGGCGTTCGATAAGTGCTGATTCTCAGCCTAGTTTAAATAAATGAATTTTGATTTTGAAGCTAAGCTAACAGTATAAATCACAACTTGTACTTTGTTTAATCGTTCCATTTAGCTGTGCCGAGCGTTAGAGGACAAAATGGACAATTTGTGCGCACATAACATTTTACAGCCACACTCGTCGCCAGTTTTTGCCGGAATATTCTATGTGCGCTGAATGGGAATGGGATTTTTATTTCAATTGAATAATTACATTCAGTAAAAAATTCACGGTCTGTAACTGAAAACTATATTGTATGACTGTATACCTACCAGCCAAACATGGATTGTTTATCGAAAGTATCGTAATTCAGAACTTTGCAATTTAAATTAAAGCAACATTATCTTTAATTGTTTTTATTGGCAACATTCTATAGAATCATGTAATATGTCAAATGACGTGTGTGTAAAATCTCGTCTCTCTGCTTTGCCGCGTATTAATAAAGTCGTTACAATTTTTCACTCGTTGTTTTATTAGTACTTAATCCCACGTAACCCAAACCCATCATAAATCTTCACTAAGTTATTGAAACAGTTAAAATCGTGTATGATTTGCATTACTAAAATCAATTTGTAAAGAAAAAAATAATTACCCATTACAGCCGTTTAACATTATTATTTCAGAGCAAGCTGTCCTGCCAATCCATTTGATGGACAGTAAATATACCTCATAACAGTTGAATATCTATCGTTTTTAATTAGAATACCAGAAAATAATATTACTCGCACCTTTTCCACAAAAAATGTAATCCTGCGGTTGGTCGGTGGAACTGACAATTGAATACCCAATGAAACGTGCGGCAGGCTCACAGTTACGCTTCATCAACGCTGTGCACGGTTTTGAAATGAATTATAACAGTTCAACTTACTTTACTGAAAGTTTAATAAAATCAAATGTGGTTCATATTACAAATCAACATCGGTATTCGGTTACACAATATTATAGTACATTACTGCAGCGGCCTGCAACAGAGATGGACGAACGTGAAAATGTGTAACTCATACGTGAGTCCATCAATGCCTGGTTGCGGCCAAGGCTTGTATAAAGGCTTCTACATACCGGCGCGACTTGTCGCGCGACGCGACGCAGCACAAAGGCCCCGCGTGTCGCGGGAGGAGCGGTGCCTTTGTGTCGCGACGCGTCGCGCGACAAGTCGCCCCGGTATGTAGAAGCCTATATAGTGCTTATCTCAAATTATGGGCGGGAATTCAAACAAAGTAAATTATTTATAAATTCCAGATTCAATGACGAACAACGATAATTTGTCACGCGCCAATTAGCGCGCCAATGTGTTCATTTGTTTTTTTTTTTCAATATACAGCTTTATATTTTTGCAAGCCAGTTCGAAATTTAAATAAAACCTTTGATGAGTTACCTCCTTGGTTGCCATGTTTCGGAGTTCTATAGAGAATATAAGATCGTTCTATTGACGTTCAAAAGTGCCTTTTATGTGCCTATGACTTTGACTTTGTTCCATTTTTACATTACAGGTTATATATGAGTTTACTATGTAATTTAATTGGCCGCTAAACCACGACACATATGAATTTTCATACAACTTTTGGTGGCCGCTGCTCGCATGTATTTGGCCAGTACAGCAATCTCGATTATTCTCGAAGAAGGTTGTCAAAATAATGCTCGAATTTCCAAGCATGTTTGAGAAAAAAAATATTACTAATTAATGCTCTTAGAGACATCACATACTACCCGTTCAACCGCACTCATTATTAGCTCGCTTAATAATAATGTATGTTGGATAGCAATATGTATGTACATTTATGCAATTATTGTTACAATAAACGTGTGGAATAAAAAACTCATCAACATCAACTCGTCATAAAATTCCTAATAAGTGCATTCTTTAAATTGTGCTTTGGATAATCATTATTTTATTTAAATGAAAACTTCTTCTGGCGCGTTGAGCGATAAGTTTTCACGTCTGTCGACATTCCCCCTGACTGCCTATGTTTTTTTCTTTTGTATTATTTAACTAACTAACTATACAAATAAATACAAAAACAAAAGAACACTTAGTCGTCGAAGTACTCGTCCGCATCGCTGTCATCCGGAAACGTGCATTAATCATTATTTTTTATCTAATAAACCCGTTAGATTATACTGCATAGTTTCTCGAGATATACCTAATACGTCCTTCTTTCACTCCTGGGTTTATAAGTATGTCAAATAAATAAAACCGAACGTACTTCATTCACGCGACGAGGATTTAAGATTAAATTCGTCCAAGACGAAACACAACAGACAATAAGCGAAAATACCAGTAGGTATACATTAGTATTTTATCATCCAACAGACTAATTTCAGCATTAAAACCACATTTAATCTTAAATGTATATTCTGAACCTCCACAAAACACTAAAAGTAATCAGTGTAACCCTATTTGAGTAAAAACTCAAATAGGGTTACACTGATTACTTTTACATTTCTGTTATCGTGGAAACAATTAATGACCTTTTCGCTCGGCTTACAAAGCCTGCACCGTTACATAACAATGTAGCTGGACAGAGATAAGTCTGTTGATCCGATCCAGTCTGTCCCTTGCTGCCCTCTCCTAGCGACGCTCTAAGCCGAAGTCCCCCCCTTACCCCACAGAGGGTGCCCTTAGCGTGTAGTCGCCTATTTTATAAGTTTTATGCTGTGGCTAAAGACCTTAAATTGAGGCACCCACAGGAAAGTCCAAACAAAAAGGGATAGGTATGTGTCAGGTCATCCTTATCACTATTGTGGTGCTGGTCGTGTTTATTAAAATATTAGAGGTACTCAGATTTAGTCGGTTGAATTGACTATCTTACGATATTATTAAATGGGCTTTTACTTTACCGCTTTGATACATGTTTTCGTAGGTGCCATCAGTTCTGAGGGCGTAACTATTTTTAATTGACTACATATAAAATTATTGATATTAACAGTTATCCCTCCACTGCTTCGTCATTGCTCATTATTATTGGATCGGGTGTAAAAAGACCCTTAACGTAGCCGAAACTAACTTGTTCTTCCCATCATTTTAATATATTTTTTTGTACTCAACCATACCTGGGAATTTTCTGGTTACGGGGATTGAAGGTCAAAATACATCTTTTTGCTGCCTTTTTTTTCCAAAACCAATACATAACATTGTTAGAACATAACTTTAAATAGCTCCGTTCCCCAGTACCGTTGCATGCACCCATAAGTACAGTGTTAACGTACGTTATAATTATAGTGCGCTACCGTAAACAGCGAATTTCACATAAAAAATAAAAGTCGTTTCCCAGTCCTAATCATTTTTGCTTAATGTTACTTAGTTTGATGTAAAGAATGCGTAATTAAATTATCGACTATGTGATCGATCTTTTTAGTCCTTGTATATTACGTCTTTTGATAAATGTGTGTGTCTGTGGAGTCTCTTGACCGTTCTTCTCCATAGGAACCTACTACGCTTAGGAATGGGCACCTAGCTTCTTATTTCTAACTGACCGACTCCTTGACAATTCAAAAGTGCTTGTAAATAGTTTAATTGAAATATACGCTTTGAGTTTGATGGAAGTTACGGGTAATTAATTCTATTTACTCATATTTGAAAATAAATTATTTGAATTTGAAGTTCTGCACAAATTACTGAGGTACCAATCTTTTATTAGGGGGATATGAATTATTTCAACTTACCGTAACTAAAATCTGCGTCCACATCATTTCCATCTCATCTCCCCCTATTTATAAAACGACCGTGTTATATTATTTCAGTACTGATTATACAAAACGTGTCTCTAATGTAGGTATGATGTTTCGCAATTTCAGGTAGTCTGCAGTAATAATATGGAGATCCCTTTAAATTAAAGGTTCATTCTTGTTGATATTGCATTTCTCGGTATTTCTAAAGGGACAATTAAGTACTGAGAGCGGCATAATGAAGAAACCGGTTGGGTTATCCCAGTTGGAGCCCCTTTGTTTATTCTATCATAATATTTTCACGTACACGTAACGTTGTTTATGAAACGAGCGTTTGTAAACTCAATACAAACAACATGTATGCGCGCTCCACAATGTGGAGATGAAAATGATAAATGACTTGATTTAGATTGCATACAATCATACAGTTTCCTTCATATTTCTTCCATCCATAATAAGTTTATTTCGTAGTATCGACTCAACTTTCACGATGCAAAATAAAATGAAATGATGTCGACCACATCCTACGGAGCCTGAAGCACAAAATGACATCTACAACCACATTATTTGACTCAAACGAAACTGGATGCTGTTGGAGCAATACGGAAATCCAATCCTAGGTTTGGTTCGTCACTACGATGAAACAAGATTTTATTTTATAACATACTTTATCACTATGCGAGCAGGTTCAAATATTTGTACTTATTTAGGAGACGAATCTTATTTTATTTTAAATGTGAGAATTTATACTAACTATTACAATAAGTCTTTTCTTTACAACAGTTATTTAAAACGGTAAAAGTTTTCCTATATTTTTCAATTTCTCGTAATGGTCGACCGTCCCTAGCTTAAACTTGTTCCTACTGATGACTTTGCTTCAACACATTTATAAGATGTTTTACTAAACTTTGTTCTGAACAGCTATTATGGGGAAAACAAAAAAGCAAAAAAAAATGGTGTCGTTTGTAAGTTAAAGCGGTTCTGTCGCCGAGTTTGAGCCATTTCATTTTATTAGATGGTTTTTCTCTCCGTAAATACTATTTAACTGTTTAATGTCGTTAAAGATAATTTGATTATTTTAGATCTTCGTTAAGAATTTTGTTGAGAACTCCCATACTGTGATAATTAGACTGAATTTCTTTCAGTACATTTAAAATATTTAATGATAAATTTTCTACTCATTTTATTAGAACTTGGATTGATTCAGTAGATTTAAAATATTTCATGATAAATTTTCTACTCATTTTATTAGAACTTGGATTAACGAGACCGTAATATGTATACCTAAATAGTTACTTAATATGACGGTGACCTATGATCCTTTTTGATATATTATGTTTATCAGATCGTGTCATCGTAATATCTAGGTCACTATTTTCATCTAACACCTAGCTAATCACCTCGAACCTGCATTTTCAGCGAACATCATCTAGTTTTATCAGCCAAGTATCTGCTAAATGTAATGTGGTTTTGGTCAGCCTCGGCAATGAAATGTATCCAAAACATGTGTGGTTTGTAAACTGATGGCTCGTACATGAAATCTTAGTTGGAACTCTGTTTATAAAGCAAATAGAGTTGGATGTTGCATGATTAAAAGCTCGTATGTTGTGTAAAGTGATGTTTACTGAATGCTCCCAAATAGCGTTTATTCAAACATTGACTGAGGCGAGAGCTTGTGCCTTATCCCCTGAATATTTATCCGGCGCTCGGAATCGTAAATTTGTGAAAATGTTTCAAGCAATTATAAAGCTTACGATAAATTCAGTAAGTTTTCGGGTGGAGGTTTTAGTTATAGTGATAGAAACAAACTCTGTAGTTCATACTTAGCTTTCATTTGGAAACGAAAAAAAACCATGAATTAACTCTAAAGGCTTCTACATGCTGGCGCGACTTGTCGCGCGACACGACACCGGTAGAACAATTTCATTAAATTTTTCATAAAAATTGTTCTACCGGTGTCGCGTCGCGCGACAAGTCGCGCCTGTATGTAGAAGCCTTGATGAGTATTTTTAGGGATACCTACACCTTTTTTATACAGGGGTATCAAAATTCTCTACCAGCAACAAATCATGTTTTTATATCTTACGCATGGGATTGACGTTGGCATAACATCTGTGTCGGTTCCATAACCTAGAAACAAAACACATATTATACTTATCTCACAATGTTGGGACACATTCATTTTAAGGATTTGGCTCTCAAAACCGCAGATAAGTAACTTAGATACTTGTAGAAAGTTTGCTTCTGAGAAGGCATTGTTCCTCGGAGTGAAATGAATTATTTGGATAAGAAAATTTATTACAATACATAAATAAGCTCAAAGTTTGTTTGGTTTTTCAGTGATGAACAAATACAATTCATTCAAGAAACCACAAGTCATTTGTTTACAAAACGAAACCTATGTCGGGTTATCGACTCCGCTGTTTTACATAACAGCTAGCTGTCTTACAAAACAGCTCCGTTATGTAAAACAGCTGAACAACGTTTAGCGATTTCCCATAATTACTGAACTTTAACACGAAGAATTGCATAAACGTTTTGCATTTAGTTAGGTCATACTGGGACGTTTCTGGATTCTGATAAATAAGACCAGATTTTAGACTTTATTGTTTTTCTCACAAATTTATACATGTTTGCATTCGCTGGAACCATGGTAAAAAGCAGTTGGACCAGTCTTCCTTAGGGACATCTTCAATGGCTTCATGGAACACATTCACCGTCGATTTAGGGCTAGTAAAACGTGTGCCTCTAAATATGTCTTTAATTTCAAAAAGAAAGAAAGAAAGAAAAATTATTTATTGGGACTCAACACAGAGAGATCACAAAATTAAACTAATAACACACTCTTAGAAACAAAAAAAAAATAGGAAACAAAAAGAAGTAGCAAGGCGGATGCGTCATCAGTTCTACATTTGAAGCCTTCAAATACGCTTCTGTTACCTTAGCGGAATGTGAGGACGCGTTATCGTGGTGAAGGACGTCACTGCTTCGAGAACGCTTTTGACGAACTTTTTTTTAGTTTCTGGGCAAGCAAGTGTTGACTTACCAATCTGCAGTCGGTGTCCTTTGGTCTTCAAGCGAAACCGTTGTGTAATGTCCTGATTTGCCGAAAAAGAAGCAACCATTTTCTTACCAATGCTTCGACTTTTCTTAACTTACGTCGGAAAGTCTTCAAAAGTAAAGACCCGTTCTGCCGACTGGCTTTTTCTTTTCGGTTCAAAGCCGTACACCCTCACCTGTCGCGATATAATAGACAGCCAATGACTGTCCTCTATTAAACTTTTTTATCATTTTACGGCACCACTCGACAAACAGTCGTTTATGGTCTTCCGTTAAATCATGTGGTATCCATCGAATGAGAAGTTTCCGAACCTTCAGATGCACATGCAAAATATTTTGCACTTGGCTCATTGCAATGCCCAATATAGTACGAATTTGCTGACAAGTCATTTTTTTGTCAGTTTCAATCAGTTGTCGTACGGTATCAATATTGGACTTTGTAACCGCCGTCGCCGGCTGACCTTTTCACGTACACCGTCGGGGAGATGATCACGTCCACGTCTAAATTCTCCGAACCACGAATGCACAGAGCTGCGATATGGGGATTCATTATCAAATGTCTATTGAAGTGTCTGGCAACTCTCTTGTTGACTGAAGCCACTGCGAAAATCGTAAAAAAATCATTGAGTGAAAATTTTCACGAGTTAAATTCATTGTAATATCGAAACACAATTTTCTAAAGGACGCTACAATGAAAAAAATAAATGACAGTCTCGCAAATTATACTGTCAAAAAATAATAGGCCCGTTTTGACATTTAACTTGAATCGATGTATCGTGAGTACGTAGAGTACTGAGTCGTATACTTCACTAGTTACGTCGCGATCACTATTAGTGAAGTAACCATAAGACTCAAAACGAGCCTATTATTTTTTGACAACTTTAAAATGTAACATGTTCCCAGAGAGTTCCATTTTCGAATTCCGTAATTGCTTTTTTATTGTAAGTGGCCAGTTCCAGAAACTTTCAGTATGCCCCACGGATCAATGCCGTGGGTCACCGATTAGAGGTTATGTAAAACAGCGTGAAATGAAACGTCAGATTGTATAGTGCAAAAACTAATATTGTCGCTCGTGACTCGGTGTATCATAACAACAATAATGGTGTCCGAAACAGAAATAAATAATATACGAGTAATATGAGTGAAACTGACCATATCTCAAGTGAAAATTGTAATTTTAAGGACATTTTTAATATAAAGTTATTAGTTTTATGAAAATCGGTCAAAAAAATACTACATAGCCACTTTACCATATCCACTTCCGTTGGAGGCTACTTAACCGCCAAAGGAAGTGAATGTGGTGAACCCCTGATACTATGACGAAAAATGAGATGGACTTCAACATAACGGAAAAAGCATTTATTCAGGGAAGTCTCAGTGATCAACAGGTCAACACCGGCAGTGACCACAGACTGAGACTTGTCCAAGGATCTCTGAATGGGCTCTGGGTGGAGCGGGTGCATGTCAGACTTTTACTGACTAAAACCCACCCGTGTTTCTTCAGTTGCCTGTGCGCCAGGACCACGATATCCCTTTCGGACCAACTCGCAACTCTGGCAGGCCACAATGAAGGCTACAAGCACCGACACAATCATAAATTGCAACGTTATGGGAAAGGGCAAGGGAACGACGAACAACTTCATAAAAAGAAAAATATAGGTAGGTACGTTGCGTCTCACATTGCTTGCGATACTGTATAACGTCACAGCCATGTGAAGCTCTATTGTAAACTGTTTCAAGTGATCTGCTCACGTTATTTAATCTGTGCTCTTCAAGTAATCCTAAACATAATACTTATGCATAATTTATTGGATAATAAGAGCTTATATACAGAATAGCAACTTCGAAAAATTGGACTTAAATCTCAAAACCCTCAAAGCTTGGCACCAAACGCATTTGGTACATATTCATCAAAGTTCAAATGTTACATAATAATATACGCGTGATTTACTATAAACACTTTCGTTTGGAATTCAGAAACAAAGTTTCTTCTATACTGTATTCTCAGAATAGAAAGCTAGGTTCGAAATACTTACAGTGATAGGTAGCAGTTCAGCTTTCATTGTTCCAAGCCTACAAATACGTTTATAGTATTCACTCTTTTCAATTAAAAATACCAGCAAAATACAGAGCACTTTACAAATGGATTCTCCTCATCTCTAAACTTAACCCGTTTACCACATTTCCCTCTATTACCTAATTACGTGCGCACAGTGGGTGGACCGACGACAGCGACATGACACATGTACCCTCGTCATGGAAGCCACAACCGCACTTTATTTATGGTGTAATTGACCGGACAGCTCGCCATTGTGTGATTAAAAGCTTGAATAGAGCAAATAAACGAGGTTTTCCTCACGCGATTAATGTGATTAGATTACTAGAATGTATGAAAAAGAAAAGTGTATTGTTTACTTATTATTGCGCACTTTCTGCATGATGCGTGTTCTTAGAATGATTGAAAAGGTAGATTATTAGGTTAGCTACCGTGGGTGCCTACATTTATAATAAAAGCTTGTCTTTTCTAGTTTTGTTTTAACTTGCCTACTTCTTTTCTCAATAAAAAAGTTGATCAAGGAAAAGAATCTATTTTTGCTGAATTAGATATCACTACTTAGCGAATTAATCTAAAAACTCAGCAAATAAAGCGGTCCCTTTTAGTCTTCTTATTAGATATTTTTGGGCAAGTTATAGACTTGATTCGATAATGACCTATAGTGCTTCTATTTTCTTAATAACTCTCGGCAATCATCACATTCCCGACCTTAGCAACTTTCCTCCCATTTTTAAAATAAATTACATGATAAGTAAAAAGAGTAGTAACATATCCATCTATACAACATTATTTTTAGTATAAGCGAAACCTCAATACAGTTTGTTCAGAATAAGGAAATGAATCGATTTCAATATTTTTTACACCATGTTATATTTTGTCCCAAAAATATTTAAGTGTGATGGAAAATCTTATCACCATTTGATTATTTACAATACAATCGCCGTACGGTTAGGTACCTACTGCCAAATTATTATCAATGAGCGCAAGACGACCCTGAGGCGTGGGGGCGCGGTTAGCATGTTTTTGTACGGACAACTCGGTAAAATAAAAACCTTATAGCTTTGTGATTTTTCATGATACAGTTTTGAAATTTTGTACATAGATTCTTTACATAAAAATACTAGACATGTGTTTCGGGTTTCGCATATACTAAAAATAATGTTGTATACGTACAAGACGATTGCGAGCGTCCGGCCTGCACCAAGTGCAAAGGAAATCTGACGACTGACGAAACACGAAGTTTGCTGAAAGACATTAAGAAAATAGAAGCACTGTATGTAAAGCCACAACCAATGCTAATGTACCTCTGTAATCTACAATAACTCTTGTCTGTATACTATGACAGAAGTTGAACAGTTTTATAAACTAATTATTTTTTAGGTTCTTCCGCTCTGGAGCAGTACATCATTATAAATACCGCGCCTGGTGTAGTAATTAGACTGTTCATATTTATAGAGTTAATTAAGTATCCTAAACTAATACACCCTGGTCGCTCGTCAGCACGTATCTTTACGGTGCACTTAATTAACTAAACACATCGCTACCTCTGTAATGGAGAACTGGCTTCATTACAGGGGTAGCGTTTTTGTAAATTTCACCTCCAAGTTAGATAGGAACATGTTATCACTTGTCAATTATTAAAATGCGAGTTTCACTTTCATTGCCCTGAAGTGTCGGCATCGAGGACGCGTTCGGAATAAATGTATAATTTATTCAACATCGCGCCTCTGCTGTAACTAAGTTTAGCAATTTATTGCTCAATTACGTGTGTGGTCTACGGTATTTGTGTACTCAATAAGTGAAATATACTACCTTGGCTTGCGATTCCATTCGCACAGTATTAGTAACATCGTATTACGTAGCATGCGTCGTTAATACAAACGTTATACCAAAATAATTTGTAAATCAAACATTGTATTTATTACGATTGGATTACAGAATATCTATGTTCCCAAATATATATTTTGAAAGGAAAATGTGATAAAGACGAGATATGAGGAATTAAAAATTTCTTTATAAAACTTATTTTTCTCATAACTCTTGTTTAAATCAGTGTCCATTCAAAATATACATTTGGGAACCTAGATATTCTGTATTCCAATCGGAATAAAGCCACACTACCTTAGGAATAAGTTTGATTTACAAATTATTTTGGTATTACGTTTGTATGAACTACCTTAACACTTTAGATGCTGAAATCATAAATAAAATAACATAACATCACGCCTTTATTCCTGAAGGGATAGGCAGAGGTGCACCTTCATATAGTAGGTAGGTCCCATGTATTAGGGGGCGAGCCTATTGCCACTAACCGGGCACAAATCCAAACTGGATTGTTACTGAGGAATTCCGGATGGAAACCCCAATAACACTGCCTGAACCAAGAATCGAACCCAGGACCTCATGCTCAAAAGTAGCGCTTGCGACAACTAGACCAACGAGGCAGTTTTTATAAAAATGTGGCTGATATTTTAGTATATTGTGGTGTCTTACGACTTCCACGCCAACTAAGTCACGGGCAGAAGCTAATAGGTACTAAGATGATATTCAACTTAAATTAGAATGCTAATATTGTTACTTTTACCGCTCATTATCGTAGATACCCTTATATTTATGAGAAATTATCTCGTGTTAATCTAAAATTACTTCCATTGATTATATTTACACTGAACGTTCCTTTCCTTAAAACAAGAGTAACCGAAATTCTCCTATTAAAATTAACGTCAATTTGCTTTCAAACAACGTATAATAAGGTACACAGCGAACCATTTCAAAGGTAACAACATAATACTTGCAGTGAAGAAGATGAACGTGACTTTTTTATTCGATAGGAATATGTTTTCATATCTACAGCAATTGCAGCCAATATTTCGTTGCTGTGCTAAAAGTGGAATAAATTAGAAATGACCAAAAACACGCAAAATGGAAAATTTTATATTTGCTGGACTACGCTTTCATAAAAATGTAGGCTTATAAAAATTTCAGTGCACAAAAATATCACTGAGGCTATGGACAGCGATACGGTAAACTTTTTATCCTGTGTACAGCTAACTTACTGAAACACAAAAGCGGAACCCTCGTTGCTCATGCTCATACAATAGACTTTTAGCACACAATAAAAAATGCTTTCAGAAAACATTCGATTATTTTACAAATTATAAAACAATGTCACAGCCATAGTGTTGGCGAGGAAGTTATGTCATCGTAAATAAGTCAGATGTCAGCAATTTTCTAGTATAAATAAGAAAAGTCATGCATACTGATGCTGTTTGTAAATCGTTATTACAGTCATGAAGATGATGATGATGACAGACTTTTTTTTTAACGGTTTTTCACTAGCAAACGCAATCTAACGTCTATGGAAAAAAAACCTATATAGGCAGGCTACTGAATATGTTATATGATACTCAATAGAAAATCTGTCTTCAACCAAGACATGTTCGTTGAATTAAAGATAGAATCCTTTACCGGTGTTACTCCTAAGCGAATACTCAGCATTACATAGCAATCTCCGGCGGTCAGTGATGTGCAATAATACCTCGCGAGTCACTGCCTCCGCCCACTCGTTGCCATCAAACCAATGTCAATGATGTATGAAGTGTAAAGGAGGACCACAATCATCGTCTTTCCAGCCTTTTACTAACTATGTTGAGGTCGGCTTCCAGTCTCACCGGATGCAGCTGATTACCAGTATTTTACATGGAGCGTCTGCCTATCTGACCCCCACAATCCAGTTACTGGAAGTTAGTAAAAGGCTAACACAATACAGATCAATAGGTATTATTGATCTAACACATTTTTGTAATGTGACATTGATCGAAACATTTTTTTTGCAATTTTAAGTAAGTAATTGTATTATTTGTGATTGTTTTTGGATTTTAATGCATTCGAAACCTAGAATAATATGGACACGGCTGAAGACCGAGATAAGATCAAGAAAATAAGATAAGATCCGAGATAAAATCATAGATAAATATCACCCGTCTCTCTACAATTCTATTGCCTACTTTAGGATGCATATCAGGTTCGGCTCTAATAATCCTTCCATATCCTAAGGGCACGCCTTCCCTACCACCAGCGCTCCCCGGTCTACTCTTTGATATGCAATGGCCTCTGTAGTCCCATGAAACATGAGGCTCCAGGGGCTTGTGTGAATCTTTGGGTTCATTCTTCGAGTAATTGAGTCTGATCTAACCAGGCTGGGGTCGGTGCATTTCATTCACTCATTCATTCAAAACTTAGAATAAACAAAATGAGACTATTGGGACCAACTGTGGATCATCTTTCATCATTTCAGCCGAAAGACGTCCCGTGCTGGATAGTGGCCTCCTCCAAAGGGAGGGTTGCCATAATGGCCACGCTTGGCAGGCGGGTTGGCGCTCGCAGTATGGTATTAAAATGCATGATAGAGAACGCTGCCGCCCATTCTCTAGTAAGTCCCTTAGTCACATTTTACGACACCCACGGGAATAAGTAGGATGGTGCTATTCTTTACGTCCGGCACCACACGGTGTCTGTGTAGTGTGTACTGTTTATAGTAAAATCTAATAGGTAGCTATTCGATTTTTTCGACTAATTTACAATTAGATTAGTTCAGATTAGATCAGTTAAAAAAATGTATCCTCAATGACGTATCCACAATTTCAAAACTTCATGTAAGGTGTCTATTCCGCTCCGTTAGTAGCAACCTTTGGCATTCCTTAGACAGCATCGTAACACACATCGTATCGCATTGACTGCACAATTCACTGGTATTTGGTTTGCTTGTCTCAAGTTTGCAGGACAAGGAAAATACATGCTACATTTCTGTTGAAGTTGGTATGATTTCTACAGTAGTTTACCTTTAATAAAATAAATAGTTTAAATTCTGATGGATCAGCAGTAGATTCCGTATGCTTAAGCAAATTATTATTATTATTTTTATAGGACCCGCAGGAAGTTACACAACCAATTGTTTTGTTTTTTTTACTTTCTTTTGTTCATTTAACCCTGACCATATTCTGATTTCATTCTGTCCTCATTCTTATTTTTAAGTGCCGCAGCATCATGCTGAGATAGGGGCTTTTTAGCTTCGTACAGGACTTTCTGTTTTTACTTTAATTTTACTAAGTTTTTTTTTTGTTTTGTTCTTTGTGTTTTATTTTAATTTATGATCTTGTTATGTTTTTTCTTTGTTTTCTTTCTTTCAATTCATTTTGCCCTGACTACAGTTAACGTTAGCCATCAGTTGTAGATATTGAAGTTGTAATCTATGGAAAATGTAGTGGGTAGGATATTTGTTAAGTTAAATGTTAAGTTATTTCCGTTTATTTTGAATATACTACTGTTTATTTTCCCTAATGAAAGAAATAAATAAATAAGAAAGAAATAGCTCGTAGCCGTAACCGTAATAACAGTAGCAATGCAGGAAGTATTTTACAAAAATATGACAAATTATTAGTTAAGGACGAAATCATAAAAGGCCGTCGAACAATATACGTTGTAGTATAATGTGGCGAGCACAATGACGGCCGGCAGTGAATATCGGAAGTTAGGCTCCAGTGCAGCAGTGCAGCGTGTGTGAGCGGGAATACAGATGGATATTCAGAACTGTATTTATTTACCACATGCGGCTTGCACCCACAATCTGATATTTCCATGAGTTGAGCTTTTTTAAAATTGCTGACAAGTTGTAATGTACTTGCGTAGCATAAAACTAAAGACGAATAATCTCACACAGTCTGAGTTTATTCATCTCGCGTAGCTTGTGAAGTTGTACAATATTCGTTTTAGTATATGCGAAACCCGAAACACTCTTTAAATAAAAATACTAGACACACTAGTATTTTTATGTAAAGAGTCTATGTAGAAAATTTCAAAACTGTGTCATGAAAAATCATAAAGTTATAAGGTTGTTATGTTACCGGGTTGTCCGTACAAAAACATGCTAACGGCGCCCTCGCGTTTCCAGGGTCGTCTTGCGCTCATTGATAATAATTTGGCATTAGGTACCTAACCGTACGACGATTGTATTGAAAGTAATTAAATTTTCCATCACACTTAAATATATATATTTTTTTATTTATAATTAACATGGTGTAAAAAATATTGAAATCGATTCAGTTCCTTATTCTGAATAAACATATTCAGGTTTCGCATATACTAAAAATAATGTTGTATAAAGTACAACGTCGCAGGGAAGATTTATTGTAAACTGTTTCAGGTGGTCTGCTTGCTTTGTGGTCCGTGCTCTGCGGTCTGTTAGTGTATTCATAGAAGCCCAAACATAATACGCTTGATTTATGACTTATAATAATATTATGTACTATCGTAATTAAATGCGTGGGTTTAACTTTAAAGTTCACACCACCGCGTGGGTCTAGACACTGAACTAAATTTTAGGATTCCTGGAACTGCCTAGTACAGCTCTCAGTTCTCTTAATAAAGCTCTGAAATCTAATAATACTTTATAAAACAGGGTTTCTAAATCATTTAAAATAAAGATTAGAAACTATTTAACCTTTACGTTCAATTTCAATAATGGCTAATAACTGTGGAAACAATTAGTCGAAATTAATATCAAAAGTCATTTATTCAAACTAGGCTGAGAATCAGCACTTTTCGAACGTCAAAATTACATAAGATAGTCCCCAAAACATTTCACCTATTGCTTTAGCTGGGATGAAGAAGTGGCGCAACAAACTCCCCAGAAGCACGGCTGTCTGTAGAGTAGTTCATAGAGTAGATAAACACTTTTTCCTTGAAAATAAACTCTGCCATAGTTGAACTAAAGCAGTTTACAAATGTTTCTCTCTATTACCAAACTATGTAGTACCTACTAGGCCTCACATTCAAATTACGCTACGTACTACGGTAGGCCAGCTCAAGCTAAAAGTTTTACCACCAACGTGTTTTCTACTGTTATAGGTGGGCCGACATGACATGCACCCTCGTCATGGAAGCCACTATAGTGCGTTCACTATAACTTGACGCGCGACGCGATTGGTAGCACCGAATTTTGCAGTCACATGATTGGTAGTTTTGTTCTGCCAGTCGCCATTTTAAATTCTATTAGTATAAAAAATAAGACTGCAAAATTCAGTGCTACTAATCGTGTCATGCGTGTTATAGTGTGTGTCGGTAGTGCATGTGTGTAAGTGTGTGCGTGTACGTAGGCGTCGCTCCAGCCGCGTAGCATGTAAGTTAGTTTTATAAGTTTGACTCTCCTACCTTGTTCATTCAACAACATGTACTAAAAGTTCATTATATTTTTATCATCTGAAAAGTTGTTTCTTTAAGAAAGTTCGCCGATTGCCCAAATAACCATAATTTGCGTCAAGTTATGATGATCGCACAGTACCGCGTTCTGTTTATATATGGTGTAGTTGACCGGACATGATTAATAGATTGAATAGTGGAAGTAAACGAGTTTTGTGAATAGAATACCTACTGTCATCCTACTGTAAGTATAGATAATTAGGTACGTATTCGTTAAATGTTTGAAAAAGTAGATTCTATGGTAATCCAATGTAGATTTCTAAGTTCATAAAAGTTAGCATTTTCACTTCTTTTCTCATAATAGAAAAGTTAAATGAAAAAGGTCCTCTTTCTTTGCCCTAATTAGATTTTGCTACTCTGTGGAATAATTTGCCGAGGCAAGTGGAATCCAGATCTCAGTCAACACTGTAGTATCTCTGTGTAGTTATACTAGTCCCAAGTCAGCAAATTAAGCGGTCTCTTGTATTTATCTCATTAGACGATATTATTTCAGCAGTATTAAGGCAAAAATCCCACCGTTTTAGGTCCCTATTACTTTTATGAAAAAATAATGGTGTTCTTGCTTAGTTCTAAATACTTAATGAGCAAAGTTTGATTATGGTCTTAAAATGTATTATTTTGTACGGAATTTATCTATAATCTATTTATATATTATTAATCTACTTTGCGTAGGAGGTGTTATTAAAGATATCTATATAAATATAATATTAAAGTTATATGTTAATGTAAGTTCTATTTGGTACTTTTTAGTTAGTTAGAGGCTTGTTTAAAAAAAATATTTTACTTATGTTTTATAAATTTAAACACAAACACGTTACGGCATCTAAATGTACCTATAAGATTTTTGCACAAGACGTGTTCAACGAATTGGTGATCCATTCTCTCACCGACGTTCCTCCACAGCAAATACTCAGCATTACCCAACAATCACTGGCGGTCAGTTATGTGCATATTTTTGAAAACATTTCACAAAAAAAGTAACAACTAGTAAATAAAGTTAATAACCTTATATTTTTTGCTACACATATAACAGAGATACGCATTTTGGGAGAATTACCTTAAAGGTGTTTTTCAAAAATCAAGCCTACCTTTCTTAAATATTGTATTACTTGAAATCCTAATTTGGTCTTAGATCACCTTACTAAGTTATATCCTAATGAATGTCTATCCCGTAAAGACATCTTTGCTTGCATTGTCCACAGAACAACGGATGCAAACCTTATCTTTGATCGAAGTAAATGGTATCCATGTAACTGAAACAGGAATAATAATCACCATTAACAACATGATTAACAATTTAAAACTTCATCACCAAACAGAAAAAAATCCCCGCTTGATACTACCTTTCTATACTAACAAACAATCTTATGTCCAGCAAAAACACTAACTTCCTATATAGAAAAAATTTACCCACTTAGAAACACTTATAATTGCGATAATTTAATGAAAACTTATAACAAACACATTACCCTCCTTTGCGTCACGCAGTCGGGTAAAAAACCAAAACACAATAATTGTACCTCCCAGTCCATCAGCCGCTGAATCAAAGGAACGGTTAGTGATAGTGGCGTGGATGTAAATATGTTCACTGCCTAAAGTACTAGGCATGCATTCACGTCAGCGGCTTTCAGATCAGGCGCCTCAATGGAAATAATAAAAAAGACCGCTGGCTGGACTAGTAACATAATATTATGTTTTGCAAAATTTTACAACCAACCTATTATGAATCTGTAAAAGACAGGGCGTTTGCTGATGGCATAATCAATTCATAAACCTGTAAAATAATCTTCTGTTCTTAATCTGCTTCGTTATTTGGTTGTTACCAAGTGCCATTTGATTGTTACCAAGTGATAACCTTTTGATGGTTACCATATAATATAAAAAACTGATGTGATTTGTTTTTGTTTTGTTTAAAAAAAAAAAAACCAAATGTACTCACACATAAACATGAACATAAAGGTTTTCCATTCCATAATAAAACATACTCTAAACATCTACCATGTGAATTAAATCTCGAGGATGCAACATTGAAGTATAATTTATGGTTAATTGAACTTACCTTAAGTGAACTTCAACCAAAATTATACGAGATGTTGCATCCGAAGAGATTTAACACCCTACCCACCCATGTACTACATAACACCCCATATTATTATGGAATGGAGTAAACAATGAGCTCTAAAACGAATGAGATTTGGGTGACAGTTGACAGATGACACAGACTAGTAATTTTTTTTTTAGTCTCAACAGTGTGCAGTGTAGTACATTATAGAACGTTACTACCATGTGAATTAAATCTCTTCGGATGCAACATCTCGTATAATTTTGGTTGAAGTTCACTTAAGGTAAGTTCAATTAACCATAAAATATACTGCAACTAAGTACCGCACTGTATTAAGAATAACAGGTGAAAATAAATGACGATAATAGATGGGAAGTAGGTAATGGATCCAATATTGCGGAGTACGATTGTCACCCAGCATGATTCACCTGCATTAAGACGCTGTCAGGGTGAACAGGCTTTATCACGCAGTTATGGAATACTCGAGTTTTCCATTATTGCGTGAAAAACGCGGCACGAAACGAATTAATAAAAAGACGATAAAACGAAACTTTCTCATTAAAACTGTATTTTCAAACGTTTTGTCGTACAAATTCTTATGTTAAAGTCAAACGCTCGCAATAAGCAGCGTGGTGCCGACATCTGCATGACGTCATAAATCATCTGCCGTCACGCCTGTAACGTCGATTGAAACGCTCTAGTTAGCCGCTTATTTATTTTCACATATTGCCTCGCTTTTCGTTTATTACTATTCCTTTTTCTTTCTATTTATTCTAGCAGAAACATGTTAAGTTTCTCTTGTTTTTAATGTTAACGTTTTCGTTTAAGACCCGTGTGACAGTGGACAGCTGTATTTATCTAAAAGGAGACAAAGATAAACATATTACGAGCTAACATTTTGCACTAGTTTGTGATACCAACAACAATAGATTTTGTATTTTGCTGCGAGTGTCATGTGTAAAATGTAGTAAGGATTTTATGTTTCTGTTCATACGCGAAGTAATATTCTAAAGTACATACATATTATAATGGTAATAAAATATGTAAATTGTAGAAAGCAAACCCTCTACAATTTTGTCTTGCGCACTACTGAATATGTTTACATGACTTGTCTTAGAAAATATGCGGTATGCTCTAGTCCCGCTATACTCGACTCGAAAAATACCTATTAAATATATTCGCTATGCACGCAAATTTTCGATTGTACGTAAACAATGGAAGGTACAGTTGGAAAGAAACGTGTTTGAATTCAAGTAAAATAAATTATAGCGCTATTCGTATATGCGTAAGCGTCTGTAAGTTATTTTTTTTTTGTCTCATTCTATCAATCAAAAATGTCAAAATGTCAGATAAGGACAAACGAATTTCGGAGCAATTCTAATAAGTTACGAAATGTTTATGAATACTCAATACTGGACCCACAAAATTTAACGAAGTCTGTATGTAGACTTGTATATTGATATTGACTTATTAGGTTTTCTTAATTTACTTTTTAAATGGTTAACACGTTTATGTAACAGTTTTCTTCATCACTACCCGCGAATGTGATTTCGTGCATATCGAAACTTTTTAGTAGGTATTTTACGAGTCGAGCATAGCGGGACTAGAGCATAGGGGGACTAACCGAAAATATGAATAAGTAACGTAGCATTTTCGGGCTTCTGCTGAGAGAACTGTTTTTGTAAGATTATACTGTCATGCTAAGTACAGACAGCTTCAAAAATTATACTGCTTTAATATTTAATTAGTTACAACAATTATAAATTTATAACGGAGTATCCGTTCAAAACGAACACGGCTTCACGTGGATTCGAACCAAAGCTTCGCCCAACGTCACCATTCATTACTGGCAGTTTAGAGCAACTACCCAGCGAGCTCGTTGCGATTACGATGAAATTCATTACATACTATCGTCCGTTCTACTTTATCATTCGTTATCTGTCTATTTGATGGTCGTTACCATTTGAGAGTAAGCATTCATTTTATTAACTGAGTTAAGTTTATATTAGGTAAACATTAATCAAGTGAACGACTATAATTTTATTCTTGTCAAGTTATTTTAAACATATATGAACAAAATTATTTTCTGTTTGACTTTTTGGTAAAATTAATTTCAATGCAGAGCGAAAAGGATTTAACGTCCCATAACTTTTTCATTTGTTAAATTCCTCAGTTTCGAATTTTAAGGTATAGGTATATTATTAAGCTATCAAAATGGTCAATATTATTAGTTATACAAAGGAATACCAGCGTTTAAGAGCAAAATTATACTGGCTCATGGTATTATTAGATAAAGATCTAACCATAATTTATATTTCTTCAATTGGAATGTTTCGTCATATGTACGATCTCTTGACAATATTTCGCACGACAGGGTAAGCTTTTTCCACATGGGGGGGATGGGGTTCCCTGGGAGGGGGTAATAAACTATTCTAATTAAGTTTGAAAAACATTATTTCAGAATCAATTAGGTTACTGAACAAGGGAAACCATGGTTGGCTAGCTGGCCAATACGGGACGATAACTATGTCAGTTGCTTTGTTGTTCAGAATTTACTTTAAGAATTTTATTACAGAAGCAAATTGTGGGAAGACATAGTTGAATTAATTGTTCCAAGGCATTGTAAATGCGTCTATATCATAGGCATCTGGGTCACGTTTCCAGGATAAATATTGTGTGAATTGTTTGTTAAGGCGCGATGCAAACAAATCATTAACAGGTTTACCGAATTTTTTCGTAATAGATTTAAATAATTCTGAATCCAACTCCCATTTGGTATCAACATTAGTACCTAGAATCTAGGTCTGCGTCAGTGTTCTCTCTGGATTTAATATACGATGCGTAAATAAATATATTTTATTGTTTTATTGCCCACAGCCACATTTGCCAAGTGATATCATTTAAATGAGGGAATTTTGTGCCACCCATTTTGTTGAGATAAGCAATGACAATAGTATTATCTAAGAAGAACATTTGCATTTTGTTTTTGTTTTTGCAAAAGGCTTTTAGGCCCATCAATGCTGCCAGTAACTCGAGGAAGTTAATGTGGTGTTTTCTTTCTTTCATTGACCAAAGGCCTCTAGTAATTTCACTTGCCTCCTCACTCACAGGCTGCCCCCCATCCTGTGAGTGAGGAGTCTTGAGAATATTTCCAATTGGAAGGAGTAATCACGAAGTTTGTTCATATTTCTGTGTGACATTTGACTCCACCACACAAAATGACTGTTTGTACTCTCTCACAAGAAGACTTCACTAGTCTTCTTGTGAGAGAGTACAAACAGTCATTTTGTATCATAGTTGTAATTTTACTTCAAAGTACTAAACATTTCTCCCGTTCTAGCCGTTTGGTACCTAGCCATATGCAATGGCCGGACACGCTGCTGATAACGTACCGATTGGTTTTGCAAAATCTCTGATAACTACAGTATCTATGCGATAGCGGTATTTATGGATTAGCTCCTTTATTCTTAGATTTTTTTCTTGGAGTAGCTGTAAACATATGGACTGTGAGTTGATGAGAATTCCTAAGAATTTGCAAATCTGATTTGGTATGAGATAACTTTTTCTAAGTTTATGGTGCACCATGGTGGTGGTAAGTACTTTTATGGTGTACATAATAAAAAGTATTCTATTCTATAACTTAACATAACTTATCAAATGTTTGGATTACTGAATTTACAGTCCTGAGACATGAGTCGTAAGTATTTCCTATGCAAATAACGTGATCCAAATAAGATGCTACTGTATGGCATTATTGTACCTCAAACAAGACAAAACGGGTTTGAGTAATTTTGTATTATACTCATGGCGCCAGGCTAAGGCCATATGGTAGGCAATTGAATAACGGAATCACATCACCCTAATATTACCTATAAAGGCGAAAGTTTGCGAGTGTGTGTATGTTTGTTACTTCTTCACGCTCAAACGGCTGGACCATTTTTTATAAAATTTTGTATGGAGGTAGCTTACACCTTTTAATATCATATAGGCTATTTGCTATTTTTTATCCTGATATACCCCCGGGATTGAGACTTACGCGGGCGAAACCGCGGGGCGCAGCTAGTCTCAAATATTTTCTATGTGAGATATGTTTAAGCATTAAAAGTAAGATTATTTTAGGTCTATTGTTGCCATTATTTATTATTAATTTTGATACGGTACGTATAATCATCCATTTTAAAATGTTAGGCTGGTAAGAACTTATTAAGGGTGTTCAGATTTAAGATAAATCTATAACCGCCTATACTCATAGGCTTTAAGAATACCAGTGAAATAAACTGTTGTGGTAGATCAGAACATTTTAGAAATTGCCCCTATATCAATAAGTTTGAATATTGCAGATTCCATTTCTTCATGAGATGGTGGGTTTTTTGGTTCAGTTTTTTGAACCACTTTCCCAATAAACGGTATTTATAACCATTAACATAATTTAATATGATGGGGTCATCGGTTAACAACATCCAGAGTTTTTTTTAAATATCTAATTATACCGGCGTGAGGTACCTTTAACGGCGGTTCTTCTGTTCGTTCATCTTGATGGCTTCTGTCTGCCGACTGCGTTGGGTTGAGTAGTTGGTCCTCCTCGCCGAAGATGTCGGTGGTTTTGGTTGGTGTCGACTTGTGGATGGTGCTGCAGCCATATTATTTGCTCGTCGAAGAGGACCCCGCACATTTCCCGCCTGACAACCGGTGTTCCGGTTGCCTGTAGTATTCACTGGAGTCGGGGTGTAGATCAAGAAGCAATTGACTGATTTCTGATATTCTTTTCAGAATATCAAGTTTGTCTACAGATTGGGCCTGTATGAGGTCCTTCGTCAGGTTAACGAGGCCAGCGATCCCTGTACCAAGCTGATTTTGCGCTGATTCCAAATGATTTTGATGCACGCACTAATGTGAAATTTTCAGGAACAAGCAATTTTGCTTTTAATGATTCCTTATGTTCTTTACCTGATCCATCGAGCAGTATTTTTCCCCAAAGTTCAGAGACTTCATTAGTTATTTTTTCTCCGAGTGCGGAAAAGCTTCGCCAAGCAACTCAAGAATTTCTATGGAAATATCCACAGTAGAAGTTTCATTGACCACACTCAGGTCACTCGAAGTTTGTCCTAGTAGCAAGAACAAGAAAATTTTCTTGAGACGCGGTATGACTACTGGGATTTCATCATCCTCTTGTGGTTCATCGATATTTCTGTTGTTTTCAACAGAACTTTGATATGCGTCATAAGGCGATGAGCTTAAAGATTGCAACGATGGGCTTTCTGAAGGCCGAAACAAAAAGAAAGTTATTTCAGGATAGTCTCACGTACTACCTCATCTAGAAAGTAGTTATTGTATTTCTGGATAACATCGCATGTTACCTCCCTAAGAAATACCATTTTGTTATCAGGATAACATCAGGTGTTATCTCATTAAGATAACAATAGAGTTATAGGTCTTAAAAATAAATAAACGCCTAAAATATTCTTCGTCACGTTCATTTGTTCGTTTCCAATGCCTAATTTTCACTTTATTAATACTTTTTGCAATGAAAATATAAAGATTTTTAAGGATGTAGATTGAATTATTGAAAAACATAGCGTAAAAGTGCAACACACGAAGAACGAATGAGATTTGGGTGACAGTTGACAGATGACACAGACTAGTAATTTTTTTTTTAGTGTCTCTACAGTGTGCAGTGTAGTACATTATAGAACGTTACTACCATGTGAATTAAATCTCGAGGATGCAACATTGAAGTATAATCTAAGTAAATACTGTTCATTTTATTTTGTTACCTATTTATGTACCAATCAATAAACCTGACTTGGTATGTTTTTTCGGGTGACTACTGAAAATTAGCGCTGTCTTGTGGGTGGCATAGCATGGCATTATGCTGAGTGGAAGCCTTCTTTTCACAGTCATGACGTGCAGCTGCCGACTATTTCATTTTTTGGCTCGTGATTATAATTATGTACATGTATTTTGTTTTATATTTATTATTATTTATTTATTTATTTAAATCACAATTATAACACCTTTACAGACTTATCCAAGGCGATGTTATAAGTCACAATGTCTACTTACACAGATTTATACAAAATAAATAATTGGTAAGGAAAATTACCCATAATTAACTACTAGAGTTAATTATTTTGTTGTATGCACGTGTTTCTGTGACAAATAAACCTATTTTACTTTCTTTCAACGTCGGTGACGTGCCTGTATCCGAAAGGTTAGGCTGAAGTGCACCTATAGTACACCCTTCATTTCGCCAGTTATGTTTATGTCCCATGTAGTAGGGAGAGCGAGCCTATTGCCATCAACCGGGCACAAATACAGACTCCGAGCTGCTGCTGAGAAATTCCTGATGGAATACTGTTTTCACTTACATCGGCAGTCGCCAAAGACTGCCCCGTATGTTTTATTTTTTATTTATTTTGTTAAATGTGGTTATTATTTTAGTATATTGTGGTGTTTTACGACTTCCACGCAAATGACGTCGCGGGCAGAAGCTAGTATAAAATAATATTAACAAATTAAACATGTCGCCGCTGTTTCACAAAACCGCTAGTGGTTTTACAAAACAGCTCCGTTATTTAAAACAGCTGAACGACGTTTAGCAGTTTTGCATAATTACTGAACTGTAACACGCAGAATTATATAAACGGTTTGCATTAATCAATGCAACGGGTCAACGATTAGAGGTTATGTAAAACAGCGTAAAATGGAACGTAAGTTTATAGATTTTAGTACTACATTTTGTCGCTCGTAGCTCTGTGTGCCATAACAACAATAATGGCGTCCGGAACATAAATAAATAAAACAAGTAATATAAGTAAAATGATTTTCACTCACTCAAACTGATGTTTTCACTTGAGTTAAGATGATCCCTAACTCAAGTGAAAACACCAGAGTTTTATGAAAGTCATTCTTAAAAATACTAAATAGCCAAGTAACTGCGAACAACTTGGAAATAGCACTCGCCGGCCGCTGCAGCGGCACCGCTTGCTTAATTCGCTCGGCTCAGGCGCGGTTGTTCACAGTTCTAATCTAACCTAAACCAATTGGACAGGGTGCCCTAGATTTGTTACTGCGAATAATAATGGTTATTTGATTCAGGCGTGATCCGTGTCACAATTAGAGTTGTGGACGGAACGCTAGCTACAATCGGAATGACCGCATCGCTCGGCGCTCCGTCTTATAAAGGCCGACCCCTTCTACAACTCGCCTGATTCATTGAGTGGTACGATGATGTCACAGAGCGTTACGTTTCGTTTTACTTCGTAATAATTTGCTCACGCCGACACGGCCATTCTGCAAAAAGGTCGTCACTGACCATATAACCTTGTAACAACGAGAATAGACCGGATCAATCACTTAGTAGGTCCTTGCCTACAACTAACACAACATTATTAAGAGTAAGGAGGCCCCTGTCCTCAACAAACTCGTAACAATAACATTTGGAGGCCCCTGTCCTCAACAAATTTTGTCAGTCCACATTATTAAGAGTAAGGAGGCCCCTGTCCTCAACAAACTCGTAACAATAAAATTTGGAGGCCCCTGTCCTCAACACATTTTGTCAGTGTCATGGTTTGGAGGCCCCTGTCCTCAACAAACCATCACTCACAAAATGTTTGGAGGTACTGTCCTCAACAACCACATGAATAAATAATAATGAATACAATAGATCTCGGGTATATAATACAAGTAGCGAAAGCGTAACTTGAATACCTCTATTGTAGTGTATTAATCCCTATATCAGAACATTGGCCCATGTCTTGGTTTGGTTCTGGCTATTTGTAGAACATTCCTGTGGCAAGGAGGGTTCACCTTCCTACGTTATAAACTCATCTTCCGCCGACACGGAATCCTGGTCGATGCATTCTCCAGGTTCTCGTGTCCTAATTGTTGCAACAGAAATCAATTCGGAGATAGTTGTGCACATACTAGACAGCAATTGTAAGCGAAGACACCTATTATCCACGCAGCCAATCACAGCCCCCACAGCGCCAGCATCTCTACTGCCACCCACTACACGTTTCCACAGGCCCCGGTTACTGACTCTGCCGGACTCGACGTATCAAATTTGAAGCTGCGCAACCCAAGAATGTCATTGGAGCAACACGCTTCAGGCTCGAACACCTGTACTAATGCTTCTCGCATCTCACTCCATATAGGCAATTCCACAAGCCAGGCACCACCAATAGTTCTGGCTGGACCTTGCGACAGACCAGCTATCCTAGTGCAAATTTCGTAGTCAGCCAACTCCCAGCGCGTTTTGGCTTAATCAGCATGCTCGCACCAGTCTCGAATTGGAACATCACCTGCACAGACAATATGAACCCAACCAAACATTGGGTCAGCGATCCCAGTATTGAAGAGGCAGTCAAAGATTCGATTAGGTTGCTAGACTGTTACCAGATAGATGACTACCCATCACTTGTTAGGCCTAATGAAATCCGAAAACGCCTAGGAAAATTAAAATCAAATAAAGCGCCTGGTTTCGACGGCTTGAGAAATGGCTTACTGAAGAACCTCCCTCAGAAAGCTCTTGTATATTTGACTAAAGTGTTCATTCATTCATTTCATTTAATTTTATTCAATAACAATTTAATGGTTGCCTACTTCCCGATGATATTAAAACACGCTAAAATCATAGCTATTAAGAAGCCTGGGAAAGATCAATCGACTCCATCTAGCTATGGACCAATCAGTTTATTACCAAGCATAGGAAAACTCTTAGAGTCATCATTTTATCCTGCGTCTGTAAAACAACTGCGCATGTTCAGATCCCTGAACAGTTCCGATTATGTATGGCACGATGGCTTTTGCATAACTTAATAAATCATGAAGTACCCCTTTGTCTAGTGAAACTCATTCAAAACTACTTACGTAAAACAGGCTCACACACAACTTGCCATCTATGCTGATCACACAGCAACATTCTCGACGGACAAAGACGTTGACATGTTTACAATATTGACACGAACTACTCAGCCAATACTTCAAGACCTGGAAACTGAAACCATATGCCACAAAACCGAAGGAATTCCGAGTGGTTAGCTTGCGTGTTCCACACTGAGCCCACGCAACGCGTCGCACATTCAGCCAGCAATAGGACTCGCCCATCAAGGAGCGCTGTCCCCAACCTGACACATTATTAATCTATTGCATACAACACAAAAGGTATTTTAATAAAACGCGCATACCAAAAGATCAATAATCAAACCATCTTTAAATTGATGAAGACTTCAGAAAAGCACGCCTGGAAGATTCCGCGCCACTCTCAGCCTTCCATCTGCGCCAGACACAACTTCACAAACCAATTTCACTATGTAATAAAAACATAGTCCAAAATATTCACACATTAAACTATTGAGAAAATGTCCAATTCAACATACATTTCCTTCAAATCACCAACACCACTCGTTTAGACGCGATCCTCAGTACAAAACCATTAAAAGTCGGTTATCGTCTCCTTAACTGGAACAAAAACACCGAATCAACTATAAGGAAAGGTGCCAAAGTCCTAAACTCATTGAAACCCATTTCAAATCGCAAATCCATCACCAGTCCTTCAACAAAACCGTCAACCCATTCCAGTTTGGTCAGACCTTGAAGAATTAAAAAATGAATGCCGTGACAGGCTTTCCAAAATATTGGCTAACGTGGACAGCATCAGATTTGATCTAGAACCATCTGTTCATCATTGAGGGCGGATGGGACCGAAGATATGCCTCGGTCGATGCCACTTCTGATTTCGGCTCGAGAGTAGCCTGGCTGGATAATTGGTGAAGGAGACCGAGTTTCATGTTGTTCTGAGGGTCATTCACCATTGTTCAAAAGAAAATCAATATTAAATAAAAATTAATTCATAATCAAGATTTAATCCATTTTTAAAAGAACATCTAAACAACATAATTTTAATATGAATTTTAAACAATAACAATAAAAATATTATAATAAATAAATAATAATGGTTATTTGATTCAGGCGTGATCCGTGTCACAATAATTAGAGTTGTGGACGGGACGCTAGCTACAATCGGAATGACCGCATCGTTTTTTTTTTTTTTTTGATGCTGACCTATTGCAGATGGCTCCGGAGTGCCTTTTCTGCTTAACCGATCTTCGGCGGGGCCAGAAGGGCCTCTCGCCGTGCGCTCGGCGCTCCGTCTTATAAAGGCCGACCCCTTCTACAACTCGCCTGATTCATTGAGTGGTACGATGATGTCACAGAGCGTTACGTTTCGTTTTACTTCGTAATAATTTGCTCACGCCGACATATATTCACGTAGAATAAACTTCTTTATTTCACGATTAATATAATACAAAACAATGTAATCTACATATTTACCATTTACTTATAAAAAAATTACTTATCGTTATTTTTCTAATTGCTATAATAAACATAGTATACTCGTATTTTAATTCTGAACTTAATCAACTGAACCAATAGGTTTTTAGAATTATTATCGCGGAAACACAATTTGACGGAATTGAGATTTATTTATTTATTTATTTTATTATTTATGTACACACAGAAAAATACAAAGAGATATGACATAACAAAAATTTAGTACAAAGGTACTGCTTATTTCTTAAGAAATTTCTTCCAGCAGACCTGCGAAAGGAGAAATGAAAAATAAATGTAGACAATAGTGTGTGAGAACAAGAAGAGAAAATATGAATATGCGAAGTCTTAAACTAAAATGTTAAATATACCTAAACTATACCATAACTAAATATATAAAAAAAAAACACACGTATACGTACACACGTGCGTTTTACGAATCTGCACGTATACACGTGCAGATTCTTAAAACTATCAATCTAAAATCCATATTTAGCAATAAAATGTTCACGAAAATGCACCTTATTACACGTGACCTGATCTTACTCTATTCAACATAGCATATCGTAACATCACGCCTTGTTTCCCCGAAGGGTCAGGCAGAGGTGTACCCGTAGTTAAGTAGGTATACCCACATTTAGCCAGTTATGTTTCGTTGCTCACTCTATATACCGTCACATACATCACCTGGAAATATGACTGACGATGTAACTGTGCGATGCCCCGCGTAACGTGTTCCGGAATCCCACGCTTCCTTACATTGACGTGCTATGATTTGTATAGATATTCCACTAAACTGACGAGTCTGAGAAAAAGTGGCACGTGTCATGGTTTCTGATAATATCCAACGATGAACAAAAGTTATGTTATTACTTAGCAACTCTTTCCAGACCCCGAACCCTTTTCGGGTTCCTTCAGCATCTTCGGGGAAATAGCCAATTTGTGGAACCGTAAACGTATTGATTACCTATGTTCTTACGTATGTTGTGTTTCCGGAAAATGTTTTATTAGTACAAACATTATCAGTATTGGAGTCCTAATTTTAATGATATCAATAATGCCGACCGTTTGACATAATATTCGACACTTCCTTATTTTTAGCTCAATTTAAAAACAATAGCGGGATATTAAATATTTCAACCTTTTTCACGAATTATTTAACATGAAAGCTTCTGAGTAAAATGTTTATTTCGTTAAATAAATACCTATTTTCAAACTCACTTCAAAAAGCGTTATTAATGATCAAATTTGAAATTGTTTTCGTCCGTCAAAACTTATTTGCCAACGTTTTATGCTCTTAGTGATACTTGACATTTTCAGTAATAAAATTAAAATAAAATCTGAATTTGTTTTGATTCCTTGAACAAAAATTACATTGTTTCCAATTCTGAACATTTTAGTTATTTCATTGCATAATAATAAAAATATTGAGTCGCAAGTTTGATTTAATTTTTATCGACGATGGAACCCGATTTTATACATCTCTTAGATAGATCAATACACTGTTGACTTAATATAATGGACTTATATTGAGCCAACGTATCCCAAAAAGTGTATATAAATTGTTCAAACAATTGAAAATGATTTTTCAATTGGTTGAACAATTTATATACAATTTTTGCTTTAAATCCAAAACCCCTTCCTTAAAACCACTGATGCAGATGAGGATGGCTTGGTACTTATTAGAAGGAAACACAATCACTTTTTTCATGTATATTCTTTAACTTTTAGACCATGACAGGACAAGAAAACAAAAGCGAATAATATAAAAAGAAACATAAGATGAGTATAAAAATATAAAAAGAGGTTGGTTACTGGTCGTCAACATGGCCCCCGACGGTGTGAAGGCACCAATTTACTGGCCAACGACCAGCAGCACCACCTTGCGAGTGGGTCGACGCAGCACGCCCCCCTTCGTTGCAACGTCCACCACTCTCACTACCCCGTCCTTCCCGGGGTGCACTGCCGCGATTCGCCCTCGGGGCCATTGGTTCCTGGGCAGCGTGCCATCCGCAATAAAAACTAGATCACCCACCCTTAACGGACGAGCCTCTTGCGATTGCCTCCTGGGTGTGAGCGTGGGCAGGTACTCTCGTACGAAGCGCTGCCAGAAGTGGTCTGCCAGCCTCTGCGCTTTTCTCCAGTTAGCACGTCGGATCAAGTCTGCGTGCTTGGAGTTCCAATTAAGATGGTGAAAGGAGTAAGGGCGAACTCCGCATCCGCATCCACTGAGACGTGTGTCAGGGGTCTTGAATTAATGATGGACTCTGCCTCTAAGAGCAGGGTGTTTAATACCTCCTCCTTGGGCGTTCTTTCCTTCAAGGTTACGGCGATAGCATTCTTCACCGAGCGGACGAGCCGCTCCCAACAGCCTCCCATAAAAGGTGCGGATGGGGGAATGAATCGCCATTCTATTTTTCTATTGGCGCAGAAATTGAAGGGCTCCGGCAGCATCTTTGCTGCGCCGACGAATGAAGTTCCATTATCGGAGTAAATCCTTGTCGGGCATCCTCTTCTAGCGATGAACCGTCTGAGTGCCATGAGGGCGGAGTCCGAAGATAAGCTCTCCACGATCTTCAAATGCACGGCTAGCACCGTCATACAGGTAAAGAGTGCAATCCATCTCTTGGCGGTTCTTCTGCCAATAGAGACGCTCAGGGGGCTAAAATAATCCAAACCTACGTGGGTGAAAGGGCGCTGGTGATGTGCTAACCTGGCATCTGGCAAATCTCCTTCTGGTGGTGAATCCGGCTTAGCCTTCCGATTGCGGCAAAACTGGCATCTCTGCGAAGTTCCTCTGACAGCTGGTCTGAGGCTTAGTACGTAGAACCTCTGGCGCAGTTCATTGACCACTAGCTCGTTATGTCCGTGGGCGTACTTGGCATGATAAGAGCATATGAGTAGCTTGACGATGGGATGTCGACCGTCTAGGACAATCGGGCGTGACTCTACATGCTCTGCGGCGGCAGTGCGACCAGAAAGACGAAGGAGCCCGTCTTCACCGATCAAAAGTGAAAGGTTCCGAAGCCTACTATCACTCGAAACGGAACGTGCTGTTAGAACGCGCATCAAATCCTCGGGGAATGAATCTAATTGAACTTTCCAAAACAAATGGACCTCCGCAACGTTGAGGTCTTCAACGGAAAGTGTAAAAAGGTTTCGAGCATCTCGAAGTGCGTTTAGTGAAAATTTGGAATTTGGATGCAAAACTGATCTGAACTTGTCCAAACACTGATGGGTTCGTGCTGTGGCGCTAAGCAACCGGGTCCAACTGCTAAAGCGTTGGTGATCCGCAACTACCGGTAAAGGTAAATGACGCGGTGAAGCAACGATCAGTCCCACCGATTCCGAATCTCGTTTCAATTCTTCGGTCACCGGAGGGACGGCAGATGATGGTTCAGATGGCCAGTCAGAGGGTGGAGACAAGAGAAATGTAGGTCCTGTGAACCAACGAGATGAAGTTGAGAACTTATTAATGTCTCGCGTAGCGTCGTCTGCTACGTTCAAAGCCGTGGGGACGTATTTCCAACTCTGGATATTCGTTGTCTCAGCTATCTCTCCTACCCGGAATGAAACAAAGGCTTTGAATGTACTGGCGTCGCTGCGGAGCCACTTCAGAACGGTTAGTGAATCCGTCCAAAAGTAAACTTGATTGGACTTTCGTCTGTGCGCTTCAGTTACATAGGCGCCGAAACGTGAAGCGATTAGGGCGGCCTGGAGCTCCAATCTCGGGATTGAAACGGGTTTCAGAGGCGCCAACCTACCCTTTCCCCCTATCAGGGACAAGCTTACGTTGTTGTCGTCGCCTGTGAAGCGCCAGTAGGCCACGCAGGCGTACGCGCGTTCACTGGCGTCGGCAAAGACATGAAGTTGGGCATTCTTAACGCACCCAGTGCCGCAAAAGTAGCATCGAGGAATGGAACTGTTGTTTAAATTTTGAATTTCTAGCAACCAACTTTTCCAACCTTCGATCAAGTTAACCGGCAGAGTCCGATCCCAGTCAATGCCCAACTTCCAAGTTTTCTGGAATAGTGCGCGGCCTTTCATAATAACGGGAGTTAAAAACCTGAAGGATCATAGACCGACATCAGCAGGGACAAGACTGAACGTTTTGTGTACTTAGTAGGGACCTTTGGAAGAGTCTTGACAAAATGAAGCTTGTCCCCGCTAACGGTCCACGTAATACCTAGAACGCGAATTTGTGAGGGAGACATCGGACCTAAGCTCACCTCAGTAATAGCGTCCGTCGCATATAAGTCGGCAGGGATTAAGGCTAGGGCTTCCTTGCAGTTCGAAACCCAAGAACACATGTCGAAGCAAGCCGCTTTGTGAATGGACCATATTTCAAAGGCACGCTGTGCCGCCTCGCTGATGCTGTCAAAACTCCCTAAGAAGTCATCCATGTAATGGTTTTCGATGATAGACCGCACGGCGTCCGGGTATCGTGACTGAAATTGACTAGCGTTTTTGTTTTTCACCCATAGCGCGGTACATGGACTGGACGCTGCACCGAATATCATCGAGGACATACGGAATTCTTGAAGCGGTAAATCGGGTCTATCTCTCCACAAAAAACGCTGGGAGTCCCTATCCTCGGATCGAATTTTAATTTGCGGGAACATCTCCCTGATATCTCCCGTCAAGGCAACCGGGCCTTCCCTAAACCTCATGACAATGCTAAGAAGCGGCTGAAGAAGATCGGGTCCAGTCAGCAGAAGCGAATTGAGGCTGACGCCTGCGCACTTCGCCGCTGCGTCGTGGACAACTCGGAGTTTCTTTTTATGCGGGTGGATAACCCCGAAGTGTGGAAGATACCACGAGACCAGGCCGGATGGTGGACCCGAACATAATTCAGCGTAACCTTTGCTAATCATACCTTTAATATTTTGCTTGTAGGTATCGGCATACGCACCATCCTTAGCCATCTTGCGCTCGAGATTAGCAAATCTAGATAAGGCCAAGTCGCGACTTTTAGGGACGGTGGTGATATTATCGCGCCATAATAGGCCCGCTTCGTACCTACCAGAATCTAGGCGCTTGCTAGTCTCCTCTAGAATGTGTAAAGCACGTTGTTCGCTTGCTCTACGATGGTCTACCTTTGTTATACCTATAGAGTCTAGTTAAAAGTATTCTTTGATGAGGTTGTCCAGCGAAGAATCGTTGTCGACAGCGACAGAGATATGGTTAACGGATGTGGCAGCGTTAGATCTGCCAGAAATATGTCCATAGAGTACCCACCCTAGCACGGTGTGAACGGCCGCGGGTTGTTGACGAGTGCCGTGGCGGACCGCAGAAGGGAGTGACACATGCCAATTGTCCGCACCTATCATAACATGGGCTTCGCATAATCGTAACACAGAACGTCTACTAAATCAGATAAATAATCGTACCTGGCGACATCGTCTAAACGTACAGACTGCTTATTGATGCCCAAGTTGGGAATGGAGCGCGCTCTGTCAAAACTGTCCGCACCATGTCGACCTTTTACATTGATGTTAACATAACTCACGTCGGCCTGTGTACTCAATCCGCCAATGCAGTCCATATTCAGCCTACACCTAGGGCCCTCAGCTCCCACCGAATCCGCCACTGATTGATCTAACAGAGTCACAGAACTCCCGTCATCAAGTAGGGCATACGTGTTAACGCTTCCCAGGGGTCCAGAAATAGTGACGGCTATAACCTTTAAAAGTGGTTTAAGGCAGGATGAATTCAGTGGAGCCGAGTTGTGCGCAACGGTGACCGACCGCTGCTCGTCCTTCGACGCACTTTGCTTTTGCACCTTGGGGTCGGTGATTTCCGCAGTAGAGTGTACCTCAACATGGGATGTAGTCATAGATTGGGCTCTATGCAAGAAGGTGTGGTGCCGCTTCTGAACCGGGCAGCCTTCGAACTCACACTTATTCTTGCAGTGGCGATATTGGTGAGAGCCTTTTCTAAGACATCTGCGGCAGACCTTGTTCTCCATCACCCATTGCCACCGATCGTCCAGAGACAATGAATTAAAACCTACACATTCACTAACCTCGTGTTTACCATCATGACAGTACTGGCATACGTAGACACTTTTCAGCTTTGCCGTATTTGACGTTGTTATTGCATAAGTTTTGTCTTTGAATGTTTTGACGGGTTGACATTGACTTTTGACAAGAGTCGGTTCTGGCACTATGACATCAAATTTAATTTGAAATTTTGCCTCAACTTCGAGGAAATCGGCCAAAATTTCTAATTTATACTTACCAGAACCAACCCTCGGCGATGCAAAGTCTCTCCATTTAGACCTGAGGAGTGGAGTCAATTTGCCTATGATGATGTTGAGAAGGTCCGGAGAAGCGAGGTGCTCGGGCAGATCCAGCAAACGGATGATTTCGACGCAGTTGCGGATGCGACAGGCAAAGATGTTCAGCTCTTGCGTCGACTCGTACATACTTATTTTAGGTAAGGCTTTTACCACGGAGATCTGGTGTAGTACGATGACTTCTGGCTGAGCAAACCTGGTCTCTAGCGCTTCGACAATCTGCTCCGGGTCGTCAGCTGCTATTAGTCTGATGGAAACTGCCTCTCTGGCAGCTCCGTGCAGCGCTGCGCCAATACGTGTGATGTTGTCACTAGGGGAAAAGTGCATCTTGGATTGTTCGTATGACTTCTTGAAGTGGAACCAATCCGAGACGTGACCGTCAAACTTAGTGATATCACAAACCTTTGTTGTCTTCTTCCCTGTGCTTGTAATTGCGTCGACCAGCTGATTAAATGATGTACCTAGATCTGGGAAGATTTTTATTTTTGTAGCAACAATTGTTATCTTTAGCAAGTGTGCCTAAACCTAGTGCATGTGGTGTGTGTTCAGCCGGCTCAACTAATGAGTACGTGCCCACAGGGAGCGTACAGCCACAGCGGACAGGGCGCGTCGATGTACCAGCGTGGGCCGGATGCTTCGGCGGGTGAGCAGGAGCCTGGCGGGCTGGCAAACACGTGGGAACATGGTGCGTAAAGGCACTGGCCGGGACTGGACGCGTTGGGGCATGGTCCAGAACGTCAAGGACGGGATGTGTCACTGTCTCTGGACCGCCTCCGTAGGCCGTGGCAGGCGTTGATCGCGGCAGGGTCGGCGGTACAGCGCTAGAAAACCTCCACTCGTTTGCCTTTCTGTCAACAAATGAATGCGCTTTATTATCTCGCTTAGGAAACGTATTAATTGATTCAGCTAACCAGTCTTCGACTCTGTGCTGAGAACGGAATCTGTGGGAGTTGTTCGAGTGGTGAGATCCTCCATGTAACGAGTTGGCCTGGATAGTGGCCAGATTTGCCTGCAGTTCCAACTCAGCAACGGCTTTTTCACGCTCTGCTTGGGCATGGTCACGCATTGCTTGAGCATGGTCACGCTCTGCCTGGGCGTTTGCGAGCCGACGAGCGTGCTTCGCCTTGGCGGTCAGGATTTGTGCTTTTAACGTACTGCTAGAGCGGCCTGATCTAGCGCTCTGTGGTACGATGCTTGACGAGGTGCTGCTGGCGGGTGGTAAGGTATCGTTGGTGCAGGGTGGGGCCGGCGCGATGGCGCCGTGAGTGGAGGCACCGCCCTCCTGAGGAGCACCTGTTGGAACGATACCTGATGTACCAGTCTTCGCCGTGGCAGCCTGCGTCTGTGATCTTGTGATAGGGGGCATTTCCAAAGTAGCCGTTTACTTCTGACACCAATGATGAAGATGAGGATGGCTTGGTACGACTCCGCTACTGAATCTCGAAGTTTGAAATGTCGACGTATGTTAGTTCTAAAGTACAGGATCTCGATGTACGCCAGTTCGAAAGTTCACTGGAGCGAAGTATGTAAGGCCGACGTGTCGTTAGTTAGAAAGCATACGAGTGCGATGTACGCCAGTTCGAAATTACCCTGTTACGAAGTATGAAATGCCTTCGTACTGTTAGTTAGAAAGCATACGTGTGCAATAGGACTATTCGCACTCGTATGCTTTCTGAGATCGATATCGACACTATCGCTATTGGAACAATTGTATTAGGTAATAAACAAAACACATTCATAAATAGATATATCTTTAAATTATTAAAAAGAAAAAAACAAATTAAACCAGAACCAAACAAAAAAAATGCGCTTGGAGCATTACATAGCATAATGTTATTAAAACACCATTTAGATTAAATATGTATTATAGTATCAGTAACTTAATTTATTTCAGTTTTGTATATAAAATTAAATCTTCATATACGCTATGTACGCAAGACCACTTATGTATTCTTTTAAATCTACGTTATCCTTCTTTAACTGTTCTCAGATTTTTTGGATATGGCATGATTTTTTGTATTTACGTTTCTTTATATTAGCATTAATTATTTCAATCTCCAAAATTGTATTTTTTTGTTCTTTTTGCAATTCTTTCATCGATTTATAGATATTGAATTTTTTCCTGTTCAGCAAGTTATTCCAACGATTATGCCAATTTTCAATATTGTTTTGGGTAGTTGGGATATCAGCGTTCACACAATCTAATACGGACCATATCTGAGGCGGACTTCAGTGTTGACACCTTCTTTCGATTAGTTACACGTTCATAAACTCCATGAACATAATATTCAGAAAACCAGTAAGTCACTTTTTTGCTACTTCGGGTATAATTTGCTCGCGAATAATTTCAAATGCGTATGGTATCTCAGTCAGATCTAAAAAAGCAAGGGCCGCTAGATGGCGCATTTGATACGCAAAATGACTGTTGCTAACATACTTTTTTGATAATCCTTCCTTTTGGATACGCTTCCAAATATTTTGGGACAAATGAAAATAAAAACATTTATCAATAATTTAAAGATATAGGTACTCGTATCTATTTATGAATGTGTTTTGTTTATTACCTATTACAATTGTTCCAATAGCGATAGTGTCGGTATCGAACTCAGAAAGCATACGAGTGCGAATAGTACTATTGCACTCGTATGCTTTCTAACTAACAGTACGGAGGCATTTCATACTTCGTAATAGGGTAATTTCGAACTGGCGTACATCGCACTCGTATGCTTTCTAACTAACGATACGTCGGCCTTGCATACTTCGCTCCAGTGAACTTTCGAACTGGCGTACATCGAGATCCTGTACTTTAGAATTAACATACGTCGACATTTCAAACTTCGACATTCAGTAGCGGAGTCGCTTGGTACTTAATAGAAGGAAACACAATAACTTTTTTCATGTATATTCTTTGACTTTTAGACCATGACAGGACAAGAAAACAAAAGCGAATAATATAAAAAGAAACATAAGATGAGTATAAAAATATAAAAAGAGGTTGGTTACTGGTCGTCAACAACCCCTTCATGTGGCGCGCGATTTTGGCCGAAGGATGAAACATAGATAACACACGGTTAAGCTTGCATAAGATATCAGGCATACGCCCCTATCATTCATTCATTCATTTCAGCCAAAAGACGTCCACTGCTGGACATAGGCCTCCCCAAAAAGGAGGGGGGGGGGGGGATTTGCCATAATCGCCACGCTTGGCAGGCGGGTTGGCGATCGCAGTATGGTTTTAAAAATGCATAGAGAACGCTGCTGCCCATCTCTAGTAAGTCCCTTAGTCGCCTTTTATGACACCCATGGGAAGAAATGGGATGGTGCTATTCTTTACGTCCGGCACCAAACGGAACGCCCCTATACTGTATCTCAACTCGATATTGCGTTATTAACCCGGCGCTAATGACGTGAAAATAATAACGTGGACTATAACACCGGGTCATGGTGACCCGAAGTTTACCAGCATTTTTCAAAATGTGAAATCACCTCGGGTCAATATGACCCAGCGTCATTGGTGCCGGGTTAAATATAAATTCTTATTCGTGTCGTCTATATTCTAAACTTCACAATAAAAAACCTGAAATTTAGAATTTTCAAACTTCCCGATAGCGAGAAGAAAGGATAAAATATTATATACTATAACGTTACGATTAGCCGGAGGCTAGTTGTAAGTCACGTGTTACATAAAAAAATGATAGCTAACACATGAGAATAAAAGTTTGTATAAATAGGACTTCCAGAGAGACGCTCGGATGGCAGGAAGTAGGATCAGCAGGCAGTAGTGGAGCAGGACGAGGACGGGGCTACAGTATCTTGCGTCGAACTGGATCAGGAGGAGCTTGTTAACATCCAAGTCCATAGAAGGAAAACCTTTTGAGAATTTTCGTAAACAAGCGGTTATGTTTTATAACGCTTCATATTAGCGAGAGGACGGTGTTGGTATATTACACCCCGCGAGTGTAATGCCCTGACGTCAGAAGGCTTCTCGGTCCAGGAGTGGCAGAAGACGGCGGTGTTGTATCACGTCACGCATTTATAAGATAGCGGAGGAACTTAGCAGCGCCTCTCACTCAGCAGAAGGAGTGTCTTGGCGTCTTACGGCATGCAGCAGTTGTCGGCAGCAGCGTTTTACGCTACGGGGCTAGAATGCCCCCAACGTCAGAGGCCTCCCACAGACGTAGACGGTCCGGAGAGGTTGACAACGGAGGGAGAAGGTCACAGAATACACACACGTTTGGTTTTTAAATAGTTTTATTTAGTAGGCTCAAAACTATAGTAACCCGTAAGGTTACAGTATTTTCTTGAGTCTCAGCAACCGCAAGTGACTTCGCTATTAAGATCAACAGTTGTTGAGATAGTTTCGCTCACAGCCACAAAAATAACCTATTTTTTATTTCGATAGTTCTATATAATACAAACTTATCATTGCGGTCGGTCTGTGCCTTTGTATTAATTCACCTGAATCACGGAACCCTTCACTCTGCGTGCTCCGACACGCACTTCGCCGGTTTTTTGTTAGCAATTTTTGTATTCTGTACAAAACATACGTTTTTCAAGAAAACTTCGCAATTTAAACTAGCTTTTTTTTTTTTTTTGGATGGGAAATCATCAAATAACTTCTCCCGCTCTGGGCGGAGCGGGAGGGAGTGTCAGACTTTTACTGACTAAAACCCACCGTGTTCCTTCAAATGCCTGTGTGCCAGGGCCACGATATCCCTTTCGGACAGACTCGTAACCCTGGCAGGCATTGGTCCTTTCGGACCCCGTCAAAATTTAAACTAGCTGGAAACGTATTTTATTTGAGATATGGAAATATTTTTAGCTACATTTTATGATTCGTTGAAATTAAACTGCAGACCAACGTCGTTATCAATGTCTGCAGCATGATTTAACTTTTACATGTCCGTCGCGAGAAGTTTAAAAGAATAATGTGTTTATTATTTGCCAACTCGACGTCTCCTCTCGTTAATGCTCCTGCAGACAGGCGCGACACGAATCTAGTGGAACAATTTTTATGAAAACTTCATGAAAATTGTTCTACCTGAATCGCGTCGCACCGTCGACGACAACGACGGTGCGACGCGATTCAGGTAGAACAATTTCGCTTCGCAAAAATAGGCTTCACGCTTGTCTGCAGGAGCTTTAACTTTATATATATATATTGCAGGGTTATGCGAAAATTCAAAATTAGAATTTCATTTGTTTATCCTATAAATGAAATGATTCACTGTTTTGAGACAAATGTGTGTTTAGAGTTGGAGTACATTTCACCTTAAAAAACAAAAAATTAGCGCTTATCTTAAAACTTTTTGTTCTGTGTTCTGTATACTGTGTACTGTGACTTTGGGATGTCTGAAAAAGTTTTTTTCTGAAATATAAATGGATACTATGCCCGCAGAAGCCGTCCAAGTGGTGGCATTGCTGGATTCTGGACTTAGTCAGCGTGTTGTGGCTGAAAGATTGCATCTAAGCCTGTCGTCTGTTCATAGTGTCTACAAACGCTATCGGGAGACTGGTTTGTTCACGCGTCGTTCAGGATCTGGCAGGAATCGGGTCACTTCTGAGCGAGATGATCGATTTATTGTAACAACTTCTTTGCGAAATCGACGCTTTAATGCTTTCCAACTGCATGAACCTACGTTCATGTTGTACGTAGGGTGGCAGTAAGTAACTACAATGAGAAGAAGGTTGAACGAACGTGGACTGGTACCTCACAAACCAGCAAATGAGCCAAAATTAACTGCAGACCATCGAAGAGCGCGCCTTAACTTTGCACGTGAGCACTAAAGGTGTGACGAAATTATTATTTTTTTATGTTTGTTTTATGATAAATAAGACGAATGGGCTGTGTTTTTATTTGCATATTATGGAGATTCCCCCTGAGAGCCCAACAATATAATGGTAACATATTTATGATATCTTTTTCTGATGGTTGTAAGTGGTATAATATGTAAGCGGTTATTGACCGATACCTACTACTGTTAGAACAAGTAAGGCAACAGGTGCAAACTGTGACCATTTTAAAAGCACTTTTAGTTTCAGCTTCAATTAATCTTACTGCAAGTTCCAACCGCGTTACCTTTATAATTATACTGGGAGCAGACGCACGCTGCACTATTAGGATTAGTGCTGGCCAATAAGACTATTGGCCAGCACTATTCCTAAATAGTGCCAAATGGTAGCCATTACCTGAAACAAGAATGTTATTGTTTATCACCACAATTCAATCCCCAACATGTATTTCTTAAAGTTTCACGATGCATGTTCTTAAGTTCTTAAAATAACAACTTTAAACCCGAACTTTTTACAGCAAACCTAATTCACAACACATTAACGTATTTTAAACTAGACGTAAGTATAAATGGTTTTGTTTTAAACTTGTTTTAATAGAGTCTCACGGAGTTTGTTGTAGAGCGCTAGGTACTTAAAGTCAGTATCATTTATCTTAGCTCGCGTCGTACGGAACTAGACTTGAGATTGAGTCGAGAGGGTTGAGACCGTTTTGAAAAGGAAAACTGAACTGAACATAGTACTTTGTTCTTATGTTTGAATGTGAAAACAATGTCGATAGTAATTCTATGGTGAACTGAAACGATTTTTTTTTACTGGATCGACGGTTCTCTCGCCGATTTGAACTTACCAATTCCTTTTAACTGTTCATTTCGTTTTATAAATTAATCAAATGTTGACATTGCAAGATGTCTAGAGTTGAGACTGCATCCATTATTTTGAAATCACATATGCTGCTGTGGCGAATACTGGCTCCTTTAATACAAGCAAGTCGGGAAACGTTAAGGAAAATGGGAATATATCCCACCTTCATTTATTCGACCCTGAGGAGCCCTAAGCGTAATATACGATAATTTGTATTAAATTAAGGAACTTGTTAATGCTTTTATTATTTCCTACAAGAAAAATAATGCTAGAAAATTAATATTATTTATAGTTTATTATCATGCGTTTCGTTACCATGCTGGAAAACTTAATTGCTCTTAAACGGCACAGTTAAGCACGACTGGTGAGTCCAGTTACACTTCATAGGTTTTAACATGATTGAGGGGAGAGGCGTATTTATCGTAATAGATGGAAATAACAGATATTTAAAAATAACAAATAATCATTGTTCCTACCAATCAAATAGATAATTTCAAAGACTGTTACCGCGGCTACTTCTGTTAATTCATTATAACAGTCCCCATACAGACTGTTACACGGCTGTTACTTAAATACACACTAACACAAAAAAGTCGAAAATCGTATCCGAAGTATTACCTAGGAATGACGGGGTGATGTGAAATGATAGAATTACGTTTATTTATAAAGATAAGATAAGATAAGATAATTTTTTATTTGTTCAAAACATGAGTATACACACATAGCATGCAAGATGTTAAATACAATTATAAATTACAAAAAGAGAAATATAATAAAATTGTAAGTTTTATTTTTAATAATCTTTGCTCACAATAACAGGTAACACAACCTAATTTAGGAGTCAATTTTTCGAAAATGTTTAGTCTTGGAAGACCCTTTACTGTATTTTAGGGTTAATAAATTCTAAGTGCTTCTCTTTTTAGCGCAGTAAACATATTTTGAAGTAAATTAAATAATAGGGGTTTTTTTTTGCAAGGGTCATTATTTAATGAGGAATAGTGAGAAATATAGCAAGGTTATTAAACCTTGCTATATTCCTTCGTTTGTGTTAGTGTGTATTTAAGTAACAGCCGTGGTAACAGTCTGTATGGGGACTGTTAGACTCTATGAACAGACGACAGGCTTAGATGCAATCTTTCAGCCACAACACGCTAAATAAGTCCAGAATATATAATAATAATATAATAATCGTTTATTTATAAGAAGGGCACATTTACAATAAGTTTCTTAACAATTAAAATAGAACACAATTTCTTATTTGCCTGAACTAGGTTGAACCTGTGCTTCAGGCTAGGAAGTGCATAAATACTTAATGTAATAAATTAACAATGAGTATAAAGTGAAAACTAAATCTAATTTAGGTTAGTAACAGTAAAATTGCATGTAAGCGTTTCTATTTGCAGACAACAAGTAGCTCTTCTGTCTGTGCATAGGCGATGGTTAGTAAATATTTAAGTATAATTTTTTTACAGCTAAAATAATTCAATTTATAGATACTTAGTTTTCTATTTAATCTATTGTACAGAAATGGGCCTAAGAATGTAAAAAATCTTTCCACAAAAACATGTTTTGAAGTAAAATTTGATGCGCATACTATATCATTCCGTCTCTTGTTTGTAATGTCAGCAGTGTAGGTAAGCATGGTGTGTTGTTTTAATACTAAGTGCATAATGAAAAGTTGGCGAACAGTCAGCACGTTGCAGGATTTATAAAGCAGATCAGTGGGAAAGAAAAAGGGATGGAAGTTTGCTACCTTTAAAATTGCTCTCTGAGCTCTTTCAAGAGGAAGTAAATTGGTTTTTGCTGCGCCACCCCATGAAGTAATGCAGTATTGAATTATAGATTGACATAGGGCTAAATAAACTTGTGTTATTAGTTTTGAATCTGCAAATGTTCGCAATTTTTTAAAAACATACATTAATTTGCGTACTCTTTTAACTAAACTATCAATATGTTTTCTGAAAGACAGTGTGTCGTCCATTATTACTCCGAGGTATTTTATGTTGCTCGTTTCGAGGATAAAAGGGCAATTACACATGTTGACTGAACGTATACCACATTGATGGGCATATAACTGAGGGTTAGCAATGTTAAGTTGAGGCTTGCGCATGGAGAAGTGAATATATTTTGTCTTGTCAGCATTTAGTGTAAGTAAATTGCTTTGAAGCCAGTTAGTCACATTATTAAAACCTAATTGAGCGACTTGGAACAGATCGCTACTGGTTTTAGCGGTAAATATTAATGCAGTGTCGTCGGCATATGATATAATTTTGCCGTCTTTAATATTAAGATTGCACAAGTCGTTAATGTAAATCAGGAATAGCGTGGGGCCCAGAATACTTCCCTGAGGAACACCAAAACCAGTACTTTTCTGCTCAGCGCTCGTGATATTATCTATTCTAACACATTGGTATCGGTCATCTAAGTAGTCAGCGAATAGTTTCAGGGGCGTTCCCCTTATTCCAATGGCCTGTAATTTGTTTAGAAGAACAGAAACAGACACCGTGTCGAAGGCCTTGGCTAAATCAAGGAAGACTCCCAGGGTCTGGTTCCCTTTGCCGAGTTCTTCTGAAATGTAATTTGTTAGGCTATGCACCGCATCGGCTGTAGATAATTTTGCTCTAAAACCAAATTGCGCAGAGGACAAAAAGTTATTTTTTTCTAGATAGTTAACCAGTCTATTGTTTACAATTTTCTCTAATATTTTTGATATTGAAGGGAGTAACGATATTGGCCTATAATTATTAACTAAGTCTTTAGTTCCAGATTTAAAGACAGGGATAACAACTGCCTTTTTTAGACAAGTCGGGAAAATACCTTTGGAAATACAGATTCGAAAAATATGCGTTAAAGGAGGTACCAATATATGCTTAAAAAGTTTAAGGATCTTATTGCTTATGTTATCCAATCCAACTGCACAGTCATCTTTTAGCCCAGAAATGATTCGAGTAATTTCGTCTTCGTCAGTGTCAAGCATAACAAAAGATTTCAGGTTACAGATATTGATTGATTTTTGAAAAGGTTGGTCACAATAATGTTTCGGAATCTGTTCGGCAAGAGTTTTCCCAATATTGACAAAAAAGTTATTAACGTTGTTAGCTGACAAGACTGGTGAAGGATTAGTAAGCAGTAAACTCGAATTTGCTTCACGCTGTTTAGACATATTGGTGACGTTTTTAATATGTTTCCAAAGTTGCTTACTATTGTTACCTGCTGTTTTTAATTCATTTTTATCGTAGTTATTTTTTAAATTCTTTAGAAGATTGTTGCAGAAATTCCTGTATCTTTTATAGGTAGTCTGAATTATTAGATTATCTGGGTATCTCTTAGTTCTCTGATGAAGTTTATCTCTGTGTCTTATACACCGAATTAGTCCAGGAGTAATCCAAGGTTTAATATTATAAAGTTTCTTATTCACTGTAGAAACTATCGTGCTACGTAAAATTGCTTGTTGGACATGTTTTATTAAGTACGATAAAGCCAAATTAGCGTCAGCAGTATTGTAAACTAGGCTAAAATCAAGGCTGCATAATTCATATTCGAGTTTATTTGTGTTTAATTTGCTTTTGGTCTGGGGACGATTTAGCTTAGGCAGCGTTAAATTTACGGTGAGTAGGACAGCGTGATGGTCAGTAATTGTTGCGTTAGTAACAAGCGTAATATATGATAGACTGGTTTTGATCATCATATGATCAAGGCAGGAACCGCTCTGATGAGTAGGCATCGTGTGAGCGGGGAGAAATCCATGGTACGAACAGATATTAAGGTAATCTTGGGTCCCAGCATCGCAGTTTTCAGAGCCAATATTTATATTTAAATCACCTGTTAGTATTACATTCTTGAACGAGCTTAGCCCTTGAAAAATTTGGTTTAAGGAATTGTGAAATGAATCCAAGTTTCTAGCGGAAGGAGACCTATACATAGCGATTATCGCTGTGGTTGTACCAATTTTAATAACTAAACAATTACTCATGCAGTCTTGTAGAGGAGGTTCCTCGACTGTGACCTTAAGTGATTGTTTTGTAAAGACTACCACACCATCATTTTGACTGTGGTTTATTTTGGTATGCATTAAGTTGTACCCAGGTATTACTGGAAGGTAATCGATGCGGTTACCTAGCCAGCACTCGGTTAATACCATTATATCACAATCAAAGTTTAGTCTGTGTAGGAAAATTTTAAAGCTATCTATGTTCTTATAAATACTACGAATGTTTTGGGTCAGTACGGTTAGTGACTTTTGGTAATCGGAAAGATATTGTCTGCAATCTTCAACGTCACATGTCTTTGACACAGTTAAAAATGTATTATCTATATCGGTAATTAAGTGATTATCCATACTAAAAATACAAAAATAAAGATACGACTAAAATATAAACTATTATGTGGCGCTCTTAGGCGCCTTCATAGTCTATCGAGTTAATGTACCTGTATTCGGCAGCTTTTTTAGCCGGACAATCTGCGTCCCCCGTCTTGTGGTTGGCTTGTTTTTTAAAACGCAAACATGTAGCACATTTTGGCGCCTCCGCTTTCTTTGGGCAGTCTTGAATAGTGTGTCCTTCTTCACCGCAATGTCCACATGTAGGGGCAGGAATTTTGCATGATTTTGCTGCATGACCGTACTGCTGGCACTTGTAACATCTCGTTACCAGTGTGAAGTCTCGTACCGGGCAGGACGTCCAATTTATGAATAGTCTATCTTGTTTGATGAGGGCCTTTCGAATGACTGCTGGAACTTCTATGATAAAATTGCAATACTCAGCATCTTTCCTGCCAGATTTGTGGCTTAGTTTCATTGAGGTCAAAAATTTATCTAGGGTTATAGTGGGCAGTTTATCGGCCAAGTTTTGCTCATAAATACATTTATAAACCTCATTTTCAGCCATTGATGTGGGAACTCCTATAACTATAATGCGAGGTTTGCGCTTTTTAGGTTCGTCGACGGTAAGACCTGACGAAGCGAGTTGGACTGTTTGCTTGATCCTATCTAGGTCATCTTTAGTCTCAGTGCTGATTATTAGTCCACCTTTTCCAATTTTGCGTACACCTCGTACTTTCAGCTTCATTTCTCCAGGGCATATGATTTTTTGGACCATGTTCTTAGTTTCGTCACTGGTTTTTGAGTTGTCACTGGGATAAATGGCCACGGAGCTAAAAGCATTAGGACGAACAAAAGTGTTGGAGCCCTTCTTCACCATTTCTGCAAAAGATGTAGCTGCTTCCTGCTTCGTACAGGACTCCTGAATCGTCCGGTTCATCTCCATTAGACAAACTGATAGGTCTCGAGCTTCGGTCATGGTTTTAAGGGAGGTATGGTTTTGTATGGCTTTTTGCTTTAGCGACTGGTATTGAACAGCCATTTGCGAAACTCCATGTCCAACGTTCCGGCAAAGACTACTTATTTTTAGCTTCTGATCAGCGTTCAGTTTTCCCTCAGAAGAAATAACACAGACCTCATTCAGGCATTGCTCAATGGACGTCATCCAGTTCTGAATCTCCGGAGTGGAAACCGTTTCAAACTTCTCATCTTGGTCCTGTCTTGGTTGTTGGGGCTATGTCGGTGCCTGTGTCGGTACCGGGATCGGTGTTGGCGGAGGGCTGCGTCGTATCATGGCGCTCCGATTAAAGGGGCTGCCTTCCATAAATATCCGGTAATAAAAGTATTCAGTCAGTCCATTATTTTAAATTATCACTATAATGTTTTATTTGTATAACACGCTAAAACACTAAAACTAGGTCACTATTTATGCAAGCTTAATTTATTTTTATTGATATTAAACATTGATGAGCACGTCTGTATTCGTTGAATGCAAAAACTAGTCATAGAATCCAGCAATGCCACCACTTGGGCGGCTTCTGCGGGCATAGTATCCATTTAAGTTTTAGAAAAAAACTTTTTCAGGCGTCCCAAAGTCACAGTACACACACAGTATACAGAACACAGAACAAAAAGTTTTAAGATAAGCGCTAATTTTTAGTTTTTTTAATGTGAAATGTACTCCAACTCACACACATTTGTCTCAAAACATTGAATCATTTCATTTATAGGATAAACAAATGAAATTTCTAATTTTGAATTTTGTATTTTCGCATAATCCTGTAATGGCCAAACTGCCAGATATACAATTATGAGATTTTTTTCATGGAATGAAAAAACTTTTGTGAAAAAAAGGAAAAAAACAGAAAAGAAAAAATAGGACAGAAACCATAAAAACGGAAATGTTTCGATTATTCTGATTTAAATGTATAGATTCGGATTTATGAATTTACAGTACGTCTTCGAACCAATTGTTTTCATACAATATTTTCAGTTCTTTCAGAACAATTTTGTCTATTTTGTTTTTTCTTTGTAGTAGGTAATTTGTAACACAATATTATTTTCAACGTATTTCAGTTTTATATTTACGCCATTGTTATTATTGTAGGTTTGATTTCATAGGTTCTTAGGCACTATTTACGTGTTAATTAAATAAAACAAGGCATAATAATGTAATAGTAGTTTTATTCAATAACCCAGATTATTGACATTTTTGTAAATGAAAAAATATTCGTGTTTCCAATTTTTTTTTGGTAAAATAATATTTCTCTTCTAACAACTGCATCAATTAGTTCTCTATCCGTCCTTATCGAGAACATAAGGCTATTCGTCAAATGATGAGCACGGATTTTTATTTACAGGAATTGGCCTCAGATGGTCAACAACCTGGGGATGGAGATTTATGGTACAGAAACTTATGGTAGCTCTATCTTGTTCTAGTCTGGACAAAATTGGAATCTGGTTCTGGTTTCGATTCTGGCTTAGTTTCGGGCCTGCAATTGGTGTCCGGTTCTGGTTTTGGAAAAGGTTTTGCCTAAGGTTCAGGCTTCGGTGCAGGGCACAGTTGTGGCATAGTTTGAGGCTCTGGCAAGGTTTTGTTCTGGATTTGGTGTAAGGTTCGGTTCGGTACAGGGCACAGTTCTGTATAAGGTTCAGGCTTCAGTTCTGGTTTAGGTTCCGGCTGTGGTGTAGGTTCTGATTTCAGCTTTGGTTCAGGCTTTGGTGAAGATTCCGGTTGTGGCTTAGGTTGAGGTTTGCTAGGGTTCTGGTTGTGGCTTAGGTTACGGTTTTGGTTTTGGTTGGGGAAGGTCGACGCTTTGGCGTAGAGTCCAGTCCTGGGCAAGGTTGAGGCTTTGGGGTAGGTTCCAGTCCTGGGGTAGGTTAAGGCTTTGGGGTAGGTTCCGGTCCTGGGGTAGGTTGAGGTTTCAGGAAAGGTTCTGGTCCTGGGGTAGGTTGAGGCGATGGTGTAGGTTCCGGTCTTGGTATAGGTTGAGGCTTCGCGGTAGGTTCCGGTCCTGGGGTAGGTTGAGGTTTCAGGGAAGGTTCTTGTCCTGGGGTAGGTTGAGGCGATGGTGTAGGTTCCGGTCTTGGGGTAGGTTGAGGCTTCGCGGTAGGTTCCGGTCCTGGGGTAGGTTGACGCTTTGGGGTAGTTTCCGGACCTGGGGTAGAATGAGGCTTTGGGGTAGGTTCCGGTCCTAGAGTAGGTTGAGGCTTCGGGGTAGGTTCCGTACTGGGGTAGGTTGAGGCTTCGGGGTAGGTTCCGGTCCTGGGGTAGTTTGAGGCTTTGGGATAGTTTCCGGTCCTGGAGTAGGTCCGGGCCTGGGGTAGGTTGGGGCTTTGGGCAAGGTTCCGGTCCTGGGCTAGGTTGAGGCGGTGGTGAAGGTTCCGGCCCTGGGGTAGGTTGGGGCTTTGGGGTAGGTTCCGGTCCTGGGTTGGTTTAGGCTTTGGGGTAGGTACCGGTCCTGGGGTAGGTTAAGGCTTTGGGGTAGGTTCCGGTCCTGGGGTAGGTTGAGGCTTTGGGGTAGGTTCCGGTCCTGGTGTAGGTTGAGGCTTTGGGGTAGGTTCCGGTCCTGTGGTAGGTTCAGGCGATGGTGTAGGTTCCTGCCCTGGGGTAGGTTGAGGCTTCGGGGTAGGTTCCGGTCCTGGGGTAGGTTGAGGCTTTGGGGTAGGTTCCGGTCCTGGAGAAGGTTCCGGCCCTGGGGTAGGTTGGGGCTTTGGGGTAGATTCCGGTCCTGGGGTAGGTTTAGGCGATGGTGTAGGTTCCGGTCCTGGGGTGGGTTGAGGCTTTGGGGTAGGTTCCGGCCCAGGGGTAGGTTGGGGCTTTGGGGTAGGTTCCGGTCCTGGGGTAGGTTTAGGCGATGGTGTAGGTTCTGGTCCTGGGGTAGGTTTAGGCGATGGTGTAGGTTCCGGTCCTGGGGTAGGTTGAGGCTTTGGGGTAGGTTCCGGTCCTGGTGTATGTTGAGGCTTTGGGGTAGGTTCTGGTCCTGGGGTAGGTTTAGGCGATGGAGTAGGTTCCGGCCCTGGGGTAGGTTTAGGCGATGGGGTAGGTTCCGGTCCTGGGGTAGGTTGGGGCTTTGGGGTAGGTTCTGGTCCTGGTGTAGGTTGAGGCGATGGGGTAGGTTCTGGTCCTGGGGTAGGTTTAGGCGATGGTGTAGGTTCCGGCCCTGGGGTAGGTTGAGGCTTTGGAGTAGGTTCCGGTCCTGGGGTAGGTTGAGGCTTTGGGGTAGGTTCCGGTCCTGGTGTAGGTTTAGGCGATGGTGTAGGTTCCGGTCCTGGGGTAGGTTGAGGCTTTGGGGTAGGTTCCGGTCCTAGTGTAGGTTCCGGTCCTGGGGTAGGTTGGGGCTTTGGGCAAGTTTCTGGTCCTGGGGTAGGTTGAGGCGATGGTGAAGGTTCCGGCCCTGGGGTAGGTTGGGGCTTTGGGGTAGGTTCCGGTCCTGGGGTAGGTTTAGGCGATGGTGTAGGTTCCGGTCCTGGAGTAGGCTGAGGCTTTGGGGTAGGTTCCGGTTTTGGGGTAGGTTCCGGTCCTGGGGTAGGTTGGGGCTTTGGGGTAGGTTCTGGAGCTGGGGTAGGTTGAGGCGATGAAGTAGGTTCTGGTCCAGGGGTAGGTTTAGGCGATGGTGTAGGTTCCGGCCTTGGGGTAGGTTTCGGTCCTGGGGTAGGTTGGGGTTTTGGGCAAGGTTCTGGTCCTGGGGTAGGTTGGGGCTTTGGGGTAGGTTCTGGACCTGGGGTAGGTTGAGGCGATGGGGTAGGTTCTGGTCCTGGGGTAGGTTTAGGCGATGGTGTAGGTTCCGGCCCTGGGGTAGGTTTAGTTGATGGTGTAGGTTCCGGTCCTGGGGTAGGTTGAGGCTTCGGGGTAGGTTCCGGTCCTGGGGTAGGTTGGGGCTTTGGGGTAGGTTCTGGTCCTGGTGTAGGTTGAGGCGATGGGGTAGGTTCTGGTCCTGGGGTAGGTTAAGGCGATGGTGTAGGTTCCGGCCCTGGGGTAGGTTGAGGCTTTGGAGTAGGTTCCGGTCCTGGGGTAGGTTGAGGCTTTGGGGTAGGTTCCGGTCCTGGTGTAGGTTAAGGCGATGGTGTAGGTTCCGGTCCTGGTGTAGGTTGAGGCGATGGGGTAGGTTCTGGTCCTGGGGTAGGTTAAGGCGATGGTGTAGGTTCCGGTCCTGGGGTAGGTTGTGGCTTTGGGGTAGGTTCTGGTCCTGGGGTAGGTTGAGGCGATGGTGAAGGTTCCGGCTCTGGGGTAGGTTGGGGCTTTGGGGAAGGTTCCGGTCCTGGGGTAGGTTTAGGCGATGGTGTAGGTTCCGGTCCTGGGGTGGGTTGAGGCTTTGGGGTAGGTTCCGGTCCTGGAGTAGGTTCCGGTCCTGGGGTAGGTTGGGGCTTTGGGGTAGGTTCTGGAGCTGGGGTAGGTTGAGGCGATGGGGTAGGTTCTGGTCCTGGGGTAGGTTTAGGCGATGGTGTAGGTTCCGGCCTTGGGGTAGGTTTCGGTCCTGTGGTAGGTTGGGGTTTTGGGCAAGGTTCTGGTCCTGGGGTAGATTGAGGCGATGGTGAAGGTTCCGGCCCAGGGGTAGGTTGGGGCTTTGGGGTAGGTTCCGGTCCTGGGGTAGGTTTAGGCGATGGTGTAGGTTCTGGTCCTGGGGTAGGTTGAAGCGATGGTGAAGGTTCCGGCCCAGGGGTAGGTTGGGGCTTTGGGGTAGGTTCCGGTCCTGGGGTAGGTTTAGGCGATGGTGTAGGTTCCGGTCCTGGAGTAGGCTGAGGCTTTGGGGTAGGTTCCGGTTTTGGGGTAGGTTCCGGTCCTGGGGTAGGTTGGGGCTTTGGGGTAGGTTCTGGAGCTGGGGTAGGTTGAGGCGATGAAGTAGGTTCTGGTCCTGGGGTAGGTTTAGGCGATGGTGTAGGTTCCGGCCTTGGGGTAGGTTTCGGTCCTGGGGTAGGTTGGGGTTTTGGGCAAGGTTCTGGTCCTGGGGTAGGTTGGGGCTTTGGGGTAGGTTCTGGACCTGGGGTAGGTTGAGGCGATGGGGTAGGTTCTGGTCCTGGGGTAGGTTTAGGCGATGGTGTAGGTTCCGGCCCTGGGGTAGGTTCTGGTCCTGGGGTAGGTTTAGGCGATGGTGTAGGTTCCGGCTTTGGAGTAGGTTCCGGCCCTGGGGTAGGTTGAGGCTTTGGAGTAGGTTCCGGTCCTGGGGTAGGTTGAGGCTTTGGGGTAAGTTCCGGTCCTGGGGTAGGTTTAGGCGATGGTGTAGGTTTTGGTCCTGGGGTAGGTTGAGGCGATGGTGAAGGTTCCGGCCCTGGGGTAGGTTGGGGCTTTGGGGTAGGTTCCGGTCCTGGGGTAGGTTTAGGCGATGGTGTAGGTTCCGGTCCTGGGGTGGGTTGAGGCTTTGGGGTAAGTTCCGGTCCTGGAGTAGGTTCCGGTCCTGGGGTAGGTTGGGGCTTTGGGCAAGGTTCTGGTCCTGGGGTAGGTTGAGGCGATGGTGAAGGTTCCGGCCCTAGGGTAGGTCGGGGCTTTGGGGTAGGTTCCGGTCCTGCGGTAGGTTTAGGCGATGGTGTGTAGGTTCCAGTCCTGGAGTAGGCTGAGGCTTCGGGGTAGGTTCCGGTTTTGGGGTAGGTTCCGGTCCTGGGGTAGGTTGGGGCTTTGGGGTAGGTTCTGGAGCTGGGGTAGGTTGAGGCGATGGGGTAGGTTCTGGTCCTAGGGTAGGTTTAGGCGATGGTGTAGGTTCCGGCCTTGGGGTAGGTTTCGGTCCTGGGGTAGGTTGGGGTTTTGGGCAAGGTTCTGGTCCTGGGGTAGGTTGAGGCGATGGTGAAGGTTCCGGCCCATGGGTAGTTTGGGGCTTTGGGGTAGGTTCCGGTCCTGGGGTAGGTTTAGGCGATGGTGTAGGTTCCGGTCCTGGAGTAGGCTGAGGCTTTGGGGTAGGTTCCGGTTTTGGGGTAGGTTCCGGTCCTGGGGTGGGTTGAGGCTTTGGGGTAGGTTCCGGTCCTGGGGTAGGTTGGGGCTTTGGGCAAGGTTCTGGTCCTGGGGTAGGTTGAGGCGATGGTGAAGGTTCCGGCCCTAGGGTAGGTCGGGGCTTTGGGGTAGGTTCCGGTCCTGCGGTAGGTTTAGGCGATGGTGTGTAGGTTCCAGTCCTGGAGTAGGCTGAGGCTTTGGGGTAGGTTCCGGTTTTGGGGTAGGTTCCGGTCCTGGGGTAGGTTGGGGCTTTGGGGTAGGTTCTGGAGCTGGGGTAGGTTGAGGCGATGGGGTAGGTTCTGGTCCTAGGGTAGGTTTAGGCGATGGTGTAGGTTCCGGCCTTGGGGTAGGTTTCGGTCCTGGGGTAGGTTGGGGTTTTGGGCAAGGTTCTGGTCCTGGGGTAGGTTGAGGCGATGGTGAAGGTTCCGGCCCATGGGTAGGTTGGGGCTTTGGGGTAGGTTCCGGTCCTGGGGTAGGTTTAGGCGATGGTGTAGGTTCCGGTCCTGGAGTAGGCTGAGGCTTTGGGGTAGGTTCCGGTTTTGGGGTAGGTTCCGGTCCTGGGGTGGGTTGAGGCTTTGGGGTAAGTTCCGGTCCTGGAGTAGGTTCCGGTCCTGGGGTAGGTTGGGGCTTTGGGCAAGGTTCTGGTCCTGGGGTAGGTTGAGGCGATGGTGAAGGTTCCGGCCCTGGGGTAGGTTGGGGCTTTGGGGTAGGTTCCGGTCCTGGGGTAGGTTTAGGCGATGGTGTAGGTTCCGGTCCTGGGGTGGGTTGAGGCTTTGGGGTAGGTTCCGGTCCTGGAGTAGGTTCCGGTCCTGGGGTAGGTTGGGGCTTTGGGCAAGGTTCTGGTCCTGGGGTAGGTTGAGGCGATGGTGAAGGTTCCGGCCCTAGGGTAGGTCGGGGCTTTGGGGTAGGTTCCGGTCCTGCGGTAGGTTTAGGCGATGGTGTGTAGGTTCCAGTCCTGGAGTAGGCTGAGGCTTTGGGGTAGGTTCCGGTTTTGGGGTAGGTTCCGGTCCTGGGGTAGGTTGGGGTTTTGGGCAAGGTTCTGGTCCTGGGGTAGGTTGAGGCGATGGTGAAGGTTCCGGCCCAGGGGTAGGTTGGGGCTTTGGGGTAGGTTCCAGTCCTGGGGTAGGTTGGGGCTTTGGGCAAGGTTCCGGTCCTTAGGTCCTTAGGTAGGTTGAGGCGATGGTGATGGTTCCGGCCCTGGGGTAGGTTGGGGCTTTGGGGTAGGTTCCGGTCCTGGGGTAGGTTCCAGTCCTGGGGTAGGTTGGGGCTTTGGGGTAGGTTCTGGTCCTGGGGTAGGTTGAGGCGATGGTGAAGGTTCCGGCCCTGGGGTAGGTTGGGGCTTTGGGGTAGGTTCTGGACCTGGGGTAGGTTAAGGCGATGGTGTAGGTTCCGGTCTTGGGGTATGTTGGGGCTTTGGGCAAGTTTCCGGTCCTGGGGTAGGTTGAGACTTTGGAGTAGGTTTAGGCTTTGGTGTAGGTTTCGGTCCTGGGGTAGGTGTAGGCTTTGGGCAAGGTTTCGGTCCTGGGGTAGGTTGAGGCTTCGGGGTAGGTTTCGGTCCTGGGGTAGGTTTAGGCTTAGGGGTAGGTTCCGGTCCTGGGGTAGGTTGGGGCTTTGGGGTAGGTTCCGGTCCTGGAGTAGGTTCCGGTCCTGGGGTAGGTTGGGGTTTTGGGCAAGGTTCTGCTCCTGGGGTAGGTTGAGGCGATGGTGAAGGTTCCGGCCCAGCGGTAGGTTGGGGCTTTGGGGTAGGTTCCGGTCCTGGGGTAGGTTTAGGCGATGGTGTAGGTTCCGGTCCTGGAGTAGGCTGAGGCTTTGGGGTAGGTTCCGGTCCTGGGGTAGGTTTAGGCGATGGTGTAGGTTTCGTCCTTGGAATAGGTTTAGGCGATGATGTAGGTTCCGGTCCTGGGGTAGGTTGAGGCTTCGGGGTAGGTTCCGGTCCTGGGGTAGGTTGGGGCTTTGGGGTAGGTTCTGGTCCTGGTGTAGGTTGAGGCGATGGGGTAGGTTCTGGTCCTGGGGTAGGTTTAGGCAATGGTGTAGGTTCCGGCCCTGGGGTAGGTTGCGGCTTTGGAGTGGGTTCCGGTCCTGGGGTAGGTTGAGGCTTTGGGGTAGGTTCCGGTCCTGGTGTAGGTTTAGGCGATGGTGTAGGTTCCGGTCCTGGGGTAGGTTGAGGCTTTGGGGTAGGTTCCGGTCCTAGTGTAGGTTCCGGTCCTGGGGTAGGTTGTGGCTTTGTGGTAGGTTCTGGTCCTGGGGTAGGTTGAGGCGATGGTGAAGGTTCCGGCTCTGGGGTAGGTTTGGGCTTTGGGGTAGGTTCCGGTCCTGGGGTAGGTTTAGGCGATGGTGTAGGTTCCGGTCCTGGGGTGGGTTGAGGCTTTGGGGTAGGTTCCGGTCCTGGAGTAGGTTCCGGTCCTGGGGTAGGTTGGGGCTTTGGGCAAGGTTCTGGTCCTGGGGTAGGTTGAGGCGATGGTGAAGGTTCCGGCCCTGGGGTAGGTTGGGGCTTTGGGGTAGGTTCCGGTCCTGGGGTAGGTTCCGGTTCTGGGGTAGGTTGGGGCTTTGGGGTAGGTTCTGGAGCTGGGGTAGGTTGAGGCGATGGGGTAGGTTCTGGTCCTGGGGTAGGTTTAGGTGATGGTGTAGGTTCCGGCCTTGGGGTAGGTTTCGGTCCTGGGGTAGGTTGGGGTTTTGGGCAAGGTTCTGGTCCTGGGGTAGGTTGAGGCGATGGTGAAGGTTCCGGCCCTGGGGTAGGTTTAGGCGATGGTGTAGGTTCCGGTCCTGGAGTAGGCTGAGGCTTTGGGGTAGGTTCCGGTTTTGGGGTAGGTTCCGGTCCTGGGGTAGGTTGAGGCTTTGGGGTAGGTTCCGGTCCTGGTGTAGGTTTAGGCGATGGTGTTGGTTCCGGTCCTGGGGTAGGTTGAGGCTTTGGGGTAGGTTCCGGTTTTGGGGTAGGTTCCGGTCCTGGGGTAGGTTGAGGCGATGGGGTAGGTTCTGGTCCTGGGGTAGGTTTAGGCGATGGTGTAGGTTCCGGCCTTGGGGTAGGTTTAGGCGATGGTGTAGGTTTCGGTCCTGGGGTAGGTTGAGGCTTTGGGGTAGGTTCTGGTCCTGGTGTAGGTTGAGGCGATGGGGTAGGTTCTGGTCCTGGGGTAGGTTTAGGCGATGGTGTAGGTTCCGGCGCTGGGGTAGGTTGAGGCTTTGGAGTAGGTTCCGGTCCTGGGGTAGGTTGAGGCTTTGGGGTAGGTTCCGGTCCTGGGGTAGGTTTAGGCGATGGTGTAGGTTCCGGTCCTGGGGTAGGTTCCGGTCCTGGGGTAGGTTGTGGCTTTGGGGTAGGTTCTGGTCCTGGGGTAGGTTGAGGCGATGGTGAAGGTTCCGGCTCTGGGGTAGGTTGGGGCTTTGGGGTAGGTTTTGGTCCTGGGGTAGGTTGAGGCTTTGGGGTAGGTTCCGGTTTTGGGGTAGGTTCCGGTCCTGGGGTAGGTTGAGGCGATGGGGTAGGTTCTGGTCCTGGGGTAGGTTTAGGCGATGGTGTAGGTTCCGGCCTTGGGGTAGGTTTAGGCGATGGTGTAGGTTTCGGTCCTGGGGTAGGTTGAGGCTTTGGGGTAGGTTCTGGTCCTGGTGTAGGTTGAGGCGATGGGGTAGGTTCTGGTCCTGGGGTAGGTTTAGGCGATGGTGTAGGTTCCGGCGCTGGGGTAGGTTGAGGCTTTGGAGTAGGTTCCGGTCCTGGGGTAGGTTGAGGCTTTGGGGTAGGTTCCGGTCCTGGGGTAGGTTTAGGCGATGGTGTAGGTTCCGGTCCTGGGGTAGGTTCCGGTCCTGGGGTAGGTTGTGGCTTTGGGGTAGGTTCTGGTCCTGGGGTAGGTTGAGGCGATGGTGAAGGTTCCGGCCCTGGGGTAGGTTGGGGCTTTGGGGTAGGTTCCGGTCCTGGGGTAGGTTTCGGCGATGGTGTAGGTTCCGGTCCTGGAGTAGGCTGAGGCTTTGGGGTAGGTTCCGGTTTTGGGGTAGGTTCCGGTCCTGGGGTAGGTTGGGGCTTTGGGGTAGGTTCTGGTCCTGGGGTAGGTTTAGGCGATGGTGTAGGTTCCGGCCTTGGGGTAGGTTTCGGTCCTGGGGTAGGTTGGGGTATTGGGCAAGGTTCTGGTCCTGGGGTAGGTTGAGGCGATGGTGAAGGTTCCGGCCCAGGGGTAGGTTGGGGCTTTGGGGTAGGTTCCGGTCCTGGGGTAGGTTTAGGCGATGGTGTAGGTTCTGGTCCTGGGGTAGGTTGAGGCGATGGTGAAGGTTCCGGCCCTGGGGTAGGTTGGGGCTTTGGGGTAGGTTCCGGTCCTGGGGTAGGTTTAGGCGATGGTGTAGGTTCCGGTCCTGGAGTAGGCTGAGGCTTTGGGGTAGGTTCCGGTTTTGGGGTAGGTTCCGGTCCTGGGGTAGGTTTAGGCGATGGTGTAGGTTCCGGCCCTGGGGTAGGTTGAGGCTTTGGAGTAGGTTCCGGTCCTGGGGTAGGTTGGGGCTTTGGGGTAGGTTCCGGTCCTGGGGTAGGTTTAGGCGATGGTGTAGGTTCCGGTCCTGGGGTGGGTTGAGGCTTTGGGGTAGGTTCCGGTCCTGGAGTAGGTTCCGGTCCTGGGGTAGGTTGGGGCTTTGGGCAAGGTTCTGGTCCTGGGGTAGGTTGAGGCGATGGTGTAGGTTCTGGTCCTGGGGTAGGTTGAGGCGATGGTGAAGGTTCCGGTCCTGGAGTAGGCTGAGGCTTTGGGGTAGGTTCCGGTTTTGGGGTAGGTTCCGGTCCTGGGGTAGGTTGGGGTTTTGGGCAAGGTTCTGGTCCTAGGGTAGGTTGAGGCGATGGTGAAGGTTCCGGCCCAGGAGTAGGTTGGGGCTTTGGGGTAGGTTCCGGTCCTGGGGTAGGTTTAGGCGATGGTGTAGGTTCCGGTCCTGGAGTAGGCTGAGGCTTTGGGGTAGGTTCCGGTTTTGGGGTAGGTTCCGGTCCTGGGGTAGGTTGGGGCTTTGGGGTAGGTTCTGGTCCTGGGGTAGGTTTAGGCGATGGTGTAGGTTCCGGCCCTGGGGTAGGTTGAGGCTTTGGAGTAGGTTCCGGTCCTGGGGTAGGTTGGGGCTTTGGGGTAGGTTCCGGTCCTGGGGTAGGTTTAGGCGATGGTGTAGGTTCCGGTCCTGGGGTGGGTTGAGGCTTTGGGGTAGGTTCCGGTCCTGGAGTAGGTTCCGGTCCTGGGGTAGGTTGGGGTTTTGGGCAAGGTTCTGGTCCTGGGGTAGGTTGAGGCGATGGTGAAGGTTCCGGCCCTGGGGTAGGTTGGGGCTTTGGGGTAGGTTCCGGTCCTGGGGTAGGTTTAGGCGATGGTGTAGGTTCCGGTCCTGGAGTAGGCTGAGGCTTTGGGGTAGGTTCCGGTTTTGGGGTAGGCTCCGGTCCTGGGGTAGGTTGGGGCTTAGGGGAAGGTTCTGGAGCGGGGGTTGGTTGAGGCGATGGGGTAGGTTCTGGTCCTGGGGTAGGTTTAGGCGATGGTGTAGGTTCCGGCCTTGGGGTAGGTTTAGGCGATGGTGTAGGTTCCGGTCCTGGGGTAGGTTTAGGCGATGCTGTAGGTTCTGGTCCTGGGGTAGGTTGAGGCGATGGTGAAGGTTCCGGCCCTGGGGTAGGTTGGGGCTTTGGGGTAGGTTCCGGCCCTGGGGTAGGTTTAGGCGATGGTGTAGGTTCCGGTCCTGGAGTAGGCTGAGGCTTTGGGGTAGGTTCCGGTTTTGGGGTAGGTTCCGGTCCTGGGGAAGGTTGGGGCTTTGGGGTAGGTTCTGGAGCTGGGGTAGGTTGAGGCGATGGGGTAGGTTCTGGTCCTGGGGTAGGTTTAGGTGATGGTGTAGGTTCCGGCCTTGGGGTAGGTTTAGGCGATGGTGTAGGTTCCGGTCCTGGGGTAGGTTGGGGCTTTGGGCAAGGTTCCGGTCCTGGGGTAGGTTGAGGCTTTGGGGTAGGTTTAGGCTTTGGTGTAGGTTTCGGTCCTGGGGTAGGTGTAGGCTTTGGGCAAGGTTTCGGTCCTGGGGTAGGTTGAGGCTTCGGGGTAGGTTTCGGTCCTGGGGTAGGTTTAGGCTTTGGGGTAGGTTCCGGTCCTGGGGTAGGTTGGGGCTTTGGGCAAGGTTCCGGTCCTGGGGTAGGTTGAGGCTTTGGGGTAGGTTTAGGCTTTGGTGTAGGTTTCGGTCCTGGGGTAGGTGTAGGCTTTGGGCAAGGTTTCGGTCCTGGGGTAGGTTGAGGCTTTGGGGTAGGTTTCGGTCCTGGGGTAGGTTTAGGCTTTGGGGTAGGTTCCGGTCCTGGGGTAGGTTGGGGCTTTTGGCAAGGTTCCGGTCCTGGGGTAGGTTGAGACTTTGGGGTAGGTTTAGGCTTTGGTGTAGGTTTCGGTCCTGGGGTAGGTGTAGGCTTTGGGCAAGGTTTTGGTCCTGGGGTAGGTTGAGGCTTTGGGGTAGGTTTAGGCTTTGGTGTAGGTTTCGGTCCTGGGGTAGGTGTAGGGTTTGGGCAAGGTTTCGGTCCTGGAGTAGGTTGAGGCTTTGGGGTAGGTTTCGGTCCTGGATAAGGTTGACACTTTGATGGAGGTTCCGGTTGTGGCTTAGGTTGAGGCTGTACTTCAGGCTTCGTTGCAGGTTTTTTGATGTGTGCACCACCTGTGTTAAATTAATAATTTATTATTTTCAATGCACTAATTAAATGGCGACAAATCGGCAAATCACACGTTTGACATTAATAACTTTTTAATATTTTTAATTGTAACTTAGGCATTGTTAAGCATATTCAAATTTATCTGACAAGTCACTCAAAGTAACGGATATTTTTTTTTTTTTAAAACGTTGCCCCACACTAGGATTTCTTCTGTATTGTGGGTGCGTTCACAAACATTTAAATTCACATACACAAACAGTCAGACCCGGAATAACTACTTGTAGGTCATACAAATATTTGTTCCGTGCGGGAATCGAACCTGCGACACGCAGCGCAGCAGTCAATCGCTTAACTAACTGCGCCAACCGTGCGTTTCTATGTAGCTTAATATGGTTTGCTATCCACTATTATGTAGTTTAATTTAAATAACTAATGCGTCAGTACAGTTTTTAGAGCAACGAGAACCATTAAGTAAGGCGGTTTTCACACGACGCCGCTTACCACCTGCTATGTCTTACTTAAAGCATTAGTTAAGTATCTTCAATTAACCATCATGTTTGGCTATCCGTGACTTATTATTTTAAGCTAGTATCCAAGGTGTGTGCGACCTAATCAGTTGCGTTTACATTTTTGTAGTCCTTCGAACTTCAAGATTATAAATGTTTCGCGTTCTTTTCTGCGGTAGCGATTTGGTTAGGCTGTTAGACCAGACGCAGCATCTCACTAGCTCAACAGAAGAAGTATCTGGACAGAGGATACGGATTGCGGAGATCATTGTACAGTCGACTACAAAGAGATGTATACATTTTAAAGTTACAAAAATATATAAATATCCTTTATGATGTTGTCATTGTTTGTTAAAATTACTTGTAGACATGATATATGACAGATTTATGTTTCAATTAAATGTGCCAAATTTATGTATACAGCAAGAAAGCCACACGTTGTACCTTGGTTACAACGATATATATACAGGTCTGACATTATTATTATTATTTTTTATTGTACTGAAATACTTGTCTTCTCCTTCAATTCGTGCATGCATGACATTATTGGCTTGTCGTTTGTTTATCGAAATTGACTATAAATTATTTTCGCCGCATATTTCCATTCTTTTCAACCTACTCGTAAAAAGAAACTATCGAATCATAAAACCCATTTATTTAATTTTAAATTTTATTGTCATCTTGCTATTAACAACATAACTTATTTATAATATTCTTTTACTTGTAACAATAGTAGATCTACGTCACATTTTGGCAAAAATATAAAACTAAAACACCGCTTTCCCGTAATGAGACTGTAGGAACGCTGAGACAATCATATTGTATTCATGGTGTACGTGCAGTGATCGGCGACCGACAGTTCGCCCATAACCACCGCTCGCTATAGACGCGCTAATCATCCATTCGTATAAGTACCTACATTGTATTATGTTTGTGAGTAAAAGAATTATCCAAATTTATCCAATGTTTAATTTCTCTCTGTACTAATTGGTGACCCCGACGTGAACTAAAAACACCGACGTGATCTAAAAAGCCGTAAACAAAAAACAGTGTACACCATGTATTCACAAAGTTATAGCGCGTTAAGATTAACGTCGGTGTTTTTAGTTCACGTCGGGGTCACCAATTTTGTGTGTTCATGTATTTATGTTCTAGGTGTGTGTGATAGATATCCTAGTGGGGTCAGGTCGAAAAAGACTGATAGGCACTGAAAAGGTCGATTGATGCGCATTTCAACCACCACCGCACCAGATGAATGTTTATGATTTTTTTCAGGAGGCCTATGAGAAGCAGCGGTAAAAAGTCTACATCATCTTCGACGTGTTGTTGGCGACCAAAAACTCACGTGCGAGGAATACAGTACTTTACTGGCTCAACTCGAAGCATGTTCCAATATTCGGCCGCTGTGCGTATATACGGAAGACCCAGAGGATTTGAATTATCCAACTCCTTCAAATTTTTGAGCAGGGGCCCCATACTGACTACCTTAGACACCGAACAAGATGAAAGGACAAGGCGGATGGGAACACAGAACATTTCTGAGATATTCGAAAGAGGTGGCAATCCGAATATCTCGTGATATTCTCATCGTCAGTAACCAGTGATTAAACTGTCAGTGCTGGTATCTGACCCCCAAATGAACTACATTAACCGAGCAGACAGAAAATGTCAGGTAACCAAAATATCATGACCAAGGAAAACCAATCAAAACGATTACCTCGAACGGACTCTAATCTGATAGCAACACTTGTTACACTATTTCTCTTCATAAAATCCATCTCTGCCCACGTACAGTCAGCATAAGTTGACAACAATACACAAAGCCCTCTATTTTGACTGAATCTCAAACATGCAGTTATTTCGAGACGAATGGAAACTGAGCGTGTATTAACATGTAGGTACTACACTATTACCTGAACCCTTATTGGAACCTTCTTTGCGACCTTCTTTCTTTCTTTCATCCTACTGCAGCTACGTCACTCTTATGATGAATTGAAGTAGGTGTTACAATGGAATGTTACTGAATCAGCATTTTGAAGAACACATACGATGGCGACAAGGCCTCATCGACGGTGTGGGTTGTTTCCAACAGTTTATTTGGAGTTTTAGATCAACTTTTAGCCGATCAATACAAGTAAGATGGAAACAAGGAAATGATAATCACTTGGTACTTTTGTGGAAAAACCAGACCTTAGTGGTAGAAGCAGAATAATATATAATTTTCTCAAAAGAACTGCAGAGTCAATTAATCGGCAATATAAAGCCATCAAATAAACACATAAACAATCTAGAAATGTCACAAATATGTCGAACAAAAAGGACATTGACCAGGTTTGGAACAAACGTTGTCCAGACATGGGAGTACTTCCAAATGAGCACAAATTTGTTGTTCCTACAACCAGGCTTAAAAAAATAGGTGGTTCATTTAGATGCCAGTGTATACGTTCCTATTATAAACCTCCTAGCCATATTCAAGAATTAAGCCTTAATAACTTCAATAAAAAATTCCTGCTCTGCAGCCTACCCAAATGTCCTTTCTTTGGTATTGTTCGTCGAATCGTTGAGCTCCTTAAGTTTTGAGTCGAGCTGCATGATAATAACTGACAAATGCGTGCGCTGACTGGACAGGTCCACTCAAATCTGTGTGGTTCTTTCCTCAAAAGACTATTTCGAACACCAATCTACATGGTCCTCAAATGATCTGACCAAGATTATATCCGTATTTTATATACACATTTTCATCAATGTCTGGCAGTTTGAGTAATTTATTTTTATTAATTCTTTGGTATTGTTCGTTGAATCGTTGAGCTCCTTAAGTTCTGAGTTGAGCTGCACGACTACTGACAAATGCGTGCACTGACTGAACAGGTCCCCTCAATATCTGTGATTCTTTCATCAAAAAATCATTTCAGGCACCAATCTACTTGGTCTTCACATGATCTGACCAAGATTATGTCTGGACTTTAAAAGAGACCGACCTCTTGAGTTTGTTTCGGCATTTCTTCTCAGAGTACTCAGATACGAAACGCCGACTTCCATCTAGTTTTTTTTTTTTACTAAGATTGACGTGTAAAAGTGTTTGTACAAACCTACTTACAGAAAATAAATCATTTATAATTTATCAATGGTTCTTTGCATATAAAAAATCTTCCTATGGTGAAAAAGTTTTGTTTATAAGGTTTTTCTGGTCACACACTCACACACTTTATTTATTTATTTTATTTAATTATTAGATACTATGTATATGGTAGCATTGGTAGCGTTGGTTGGTTTAACCTCGTTGGTTTGGACTCATTGGATATATATTGAATAGTGCTATAACGCTAGGTAGTGTCCAGGGTCTGATGATCACAGGCACTCCTCAAGTAAATCAGATAGCCCCGTCGTATGTGGTTTCATTAGATTTGTTTTGACGAATGCATTACACTAGTGATGTCCACGGTCTGATGATGGAGCTGGAAGGTGGCCATAGGTACTCATTATCCAAACAAGATAGCACTATCGTGTTTGGACTCGTTGGCTATGTCTTGCCAAGTAGTATAGACCAAGGTTGTATCTAGAGTCTGATGATGGAGTCGGAAGGTGGCCATAGGAATTCCTCAATCAACCAAGACAGCCCATCGTGTTTGGACTCATTGGATATGTATTGACAAGTGCTGTACGAGTGAAAGTGATAGAACAGATATTTAAACAATTTCTAATATGCTGAAAAATATAAATTAAAATATAGGTAAACATCTTTTCTTAAACCAGCTTTTAATTAACTGAAAAGTACTAAATAGAACTTAAACATAAATATCTTCGTATCACCGTTAGCTGTCTTAATATCTGCTACACGTGCCAGTCCATCCTTGCCAGGTGAAGTGCTTATGACTCGTCCAAGGCGCCATTTCAAGGGTACGATTAGATTATGGATAAAAAAGTTAGCGAACACAATAAATAGAGAACCCGGAAAATCGCACCTATCAACGGGTGTGCAACATTTGAAATAATAACAAAATGAAATGTAATGAAATTATATCGTTTATTCTGTAAATAGGATACTAGAATCACTTTTACACGTCATATAAAAAATAATCATTTCTTATCTGACTCCCTGAGAAGAAATGGCGAAACAAACTCAGGGGCCAGTCTCTTTTAAAGTCCAGACATAATCTTGGTCAGATCAAGTGGGGACCATGAAGATCTGTGTCTGAAATGGTCTTTTGAGGAAAGAACCACACAAATTTGAGTGGACCTGTCCAATCAGTGCAAGTATTTGTCAGTAATCGTGCAGCAAAACAAAAGTTCAAATGATTTTTTTATCGATGAAATTATATAACGAATTATTCATATAATTTCATTTTAGGTACCTAACTTTATACGGTTTAACCTGTGATGCCCTCCACCGCGATGACGTAACCCACTCAAGTACCGGCCCTTATCTTAATGGCCGAATTGTTTACGACTGCGCGCGGCGAGGCTCACAAAAAAACTTTTAATTGTTTTCATAAGTGATTAAATTTCATTCTGTAAACGGAGTCGTCATTCATTTTCTATAATGCACATTGAATTATATTCAATTAGTATAATATTCAGTTACTATATTATTCCAAATCTGTATGTAATGTTTGGTTCTCTATTGTGTTCCCTAACTTTTTTATCTATAATATAAAGTGCCATATTTTTTTTTGTCCTAATCATCATTTGTCGGAATCATAATTTGCCCAAACTTAATGTCACATAATATCACATGCCATAAAATGTATATCACTAAATACCATATGCCCTAAATTCGTTTGTCATAAATATTACAATCAATAATATACAAAAGACTTAAAACCGTTTTCTATAAGTCCTTAATTATATTTTAGTATTAAATAATTAATTATAATTTCAACTTCCTTATTTCCTCGTCATTATAAATATTGCCGTGTGATCTTTGGGCAATCTGAGAATACACAGGTATTTTGCACGGGGTGCAGTTCTTGATGTTTCATATTTACAACCTCATCTAACCCAAATGATTTACCAAGAATAGAGGGAATCTGGCGCTCGGCGGCTGCTGCCGCAGCCTAAGCCGCGGCCGCGGCAGCGGCGGGAGATAACATGAAATGGTTTAATTTTTTTTATTTAGTCATTTATTTCAGACTATGTCCATTTTGTTATTTATTTTTATAGCATATGAAAATTATATCATGTAACGTTATTTCAAGTGATATTATATTATCTGTTATTTTGCCATATATTACACACCACCTATCAACCATATCATTAACGTCACCTTGCCGTAAATAAAAATCAACATTACTGCTCACAAAACCTCATTGCTGCACATCAAAGAACAGATTGAGCAAATTAAATTAGAAAACACCTTGAACTCTGGAATTTCAAGCCACGATATCCATCACTATTCAGCAATCTACGTGTTGTTGTCGGGCGCTATACTAGCAGTCGCAGTTTATCTATGTCGGTGGATTTGTCGTCGTCAGCAGAGGAGCGCCACCTTACAGTCTAACTCCGAGACGTAGCCTACGGCGCCACCGGCGCGTAGACAGCACGCAGCCCCCATCGTCGATCCGACGCACGCACTAGAGACTCGAAACAGCTACGAGAAGAGGCACGGTTGAATTAGGAATCGTTTCTAGCATCAGGTGCCACAAGAGGCCTCCTGCTTCGGTCACATCGGTGTCTGGTGACAGTGACTAATTCAATTTACGGCTAAGAATAAATTGAATTCATGTGTTGTCACTTGGGTAAATTTTATAATTTATCATTTAAGCACTCTGTAAACTCATTCTAATCATCCACTCGCATCTCTTTCGTCCGGAAATAAGTATGAGTCATGTATCGTTTACTATAGTGTAACACAATCAGCGTTCATAGTCAGCTGTTCTCATTCACACAACATTCATAATATAGCACTAGTTACGTGCTGGTTAAGTATATTCAATAAATTGTGGTGTTATCAACATCGCAACATGCGAACTACGCGTCACACTGACGCAAAATCCTACACCACGCAAGCAGAGTTTACCTCGGGACTAGCATATAAACAACATCCCGACATCAATCGTCGGGCAGTTGTCCACCAGACAGAACTCCCGTCTAGTCGGAGGATCCTTCCTTTTCTATGCCGGATGAGTGAACTTTACACCCTGTTCCTCACACCTCTATAAAACTATCATCGTAGGCTATCCGTGACTTATCATTTCAAGCTAGCATCCAAGGTGTCAGTGACCCATTCAGCAGCACGTACAGGTTATTTTAATGAAAAAAGGATGTTTACCTACCTTCGCCCATTAAACACATTAAAGATTCATTAATCTGATTCGTTTTTTAGGGTTCCGTACCTCAAGAGGAAAAAACGGAACCCTTATAGGATCACTTCGTTGTCCGTCTGTCTGTCAGTCTGTCAAGTCCGTTTTTTTCTGGAACGATTGTAGGTATCAAGTTGAAATTAATATCAAATACGTAGGTCCACGGTCCCTTGAAGCTCTAAAAAAATCGAGCTTCTAAGTCTACTCAATAAAAAAATACGGTTATTTATTCGACAATTTTGCGCGATATTTCGATACTCGCAAATAAATCAAAACCTATAGGAGGGTACTTCCCGTTGACCTAGAATCATAAATTTGGTAAGAAGCAAGGTCTTACAGCACGAGTATAGGAAAAAGTCCTAAAATTGTAAATTTGTCTGTCTGTCCGTCTGTCTGTCTGTCAGTCTGTCAATACCCTTTTTCTCAGGAACGCGTGCATGTATCAAGTTGAAATTAATATCAAATACGAAAGTCCATGGTCCCTTGGACCTCTAAAAAATCAAGCTTCTAAGTTAACGCAATAAAAAAATACGGTGATTTATGCGACATATTTCGATACTCGCAAATAAATATAAAAAAAGAAAAAAAATTAAAAAAATAAATAAAATAAAAAACCTATAGGGTACTTTCCGTTGACCTAGAATTATAAAATTTGGCAAGAAGCAAGGTCTAACAGCACAAGTAGCTATAGGAAAAGTCTAAAAATTGTAAATTTGTAATTTTTTCACATAAAAAAAATTGTTTTTTGCGATTACAAACTTATATTTGCAGTTGGAAAATTAATTTTTAGGGTTCCGTTCCTCAAGAGGAAAAAACGGAACCCTTATAGGATCACTTTGTTGTCCGTCTGTCTGTCTGTCAGTCTGTCAAGACCCTTTTTCTCAGGAACGCGTATAGGTATCAAGTTGAAACTAATATCAAATACGTAGGTCTACGGTACCTTGGAGCTCTAAAAAAATCAAGCTTCTAAGTCAACTCAATAAAAAAATACGGTTATTTATTCGACATAATGCGACAAATTTTGATACTCTCAAATAAATCAAAACCTATAGGGTACTTCCCGTTGACCTAGAATCATGAAATTTGGCAAGAAGCAAGGTCTTACTGCACAAGTATAGAAAAAAGTCCTAAAATTGTAAATTTGTAGTTTTATCACATCAAAAAATTGTTTTTTGCGATTACAAACTTATATTTGCAGCTGGAGAATTGACTGTGACGTATATCGATGTATGGAAGAAATTTTTTTCAACTACAAAGTTAAGTTTGTCCGTCAATCCTCCTTAACTTTTCGTCAGAGTAATGTTCGGTGCATTCATTGTTTATGAACTTCAGTAGGTAATGTTGATTATTTTGGTAAAAGTAGCAGTACAATTTTGCCTAACGGCTTACAGTGTTAAACTTAAGTACTTATTATTTTTAAGGATGATGAATGTTATGTTTGTTAATTTACGGCATTCGGATTCGTCATCCATTTAAAACCATTTTTTTTCAAACACGTAGTCATGTTGTAAGTAGTACATAATTATGTAAATCCACTTACTCCATACTAATTTAGGGATATGAAAAATTATGCTTTTGGTAACAAATAAAGAATTACGTGTTACGCGTTTTTTTTCTAAAATCATCAAGAGGGTAAAATATGAGATGACCTTAAAATTCACATTCATGTACTTACCTAAGTAATATTAATTACATTTTTTATGAATCTTTTCAAGAGATCTAAGGAATTGGAAATATTATTGTAGTCATAGTCCTCATCTTGAAGTGACATGTCTTTATTTCTTTAAAATCGGTCCACTCGGTCAATTATTTTTTATAATTATTACTACTTGGCTTGGAACCGAGAGTTTGAGGTTTACCAGTGTACACTAATATTACTAGAAGTAGGGATTTATTAGCTCAACCAGGTTTCAGACTGGCAAAAGTAGACTCGTCTTTCATGGGGTACTGTTTAAAATGTTATAATATAATTCCTCCCCACATACTTCAACTGAATGAGACGAAATTCAAATCTTGTGTAAAACGCACACTATGCAAGCAGGCATACTATAATTTGGGGGATTACATCGCTGATAAAAATGCTTGGCTCAATGCTGGTCCAGCTCCACAACCTCAACTAATTGATTAACATTTGAAAATACTGTTGGAGCTGCTGAAGATTTCAAAAACTATCTTTGCTTTGTATAAATTCATTCTCTTAGTATTATATAATTGCATAGCACATGTGTGAGCACTATGTACTTACTATAAAGCTACCATTTACTGAGTACTTCTTTCATTGACTTGAATGTGCCCTGGCGGCTGAGAGTATGCCATGCTCATTGTAATGTCTCGCTGATGGTGGCGGGTGTGTTGGATCATTTAGCTCCCTTCAAAATGGTTGAGTTGAATGGTGCTAATCCATGCGTCATGTTCGTGAACGGGCGCCATCAGTAGGGACTGGTCATCTCTTAGCGGCCTTGGCTTATTTTAATTTAAGTTTTGAATTGTTTTTTTTTTAATATTTTTGTTACGGACGCCTTTGACGTTTTGCATCGTTCTCACATGTTTAATTTCAACACGAATGATGTAACCAATATTTTGTAACCATATGTTAATTTAAAAGAGTGCCCGTGGAGTTTCTTGCCCGTTCTTCTCCATAGGTACCTACTAAGCTTTGGAATGGGCAACTAGCTTCATCTTCATGACTGACCGACCCCCTTGACAATTCAAAAGTGCCTGTAATTGGTTTATTGGAAATAAATGCTTTGAGTTTTTTTTAGTTTTTTTTAGAGTTTTGACTCGATAGATGGCGTTGTGCAAATGACGCGATTTTCTGAATTGCGGTGGTAAGACTTTCCACGGAATAGTGACCCTCATTCCTACAATTGTATTGCAAGTCGCGTTAGGTTGGTCGTTTCAAAAAATGTCATGTTTGTTGGTATTGGTACCCTAAATAGTTGAATGAATTGATTCAATTATTGGTTATTTTATTGTAGTAATGTAGTTGGTTCAAGTCTGTTGACCGTTCTTCGTTGTGTTGAATTTAGAGATGAGTCGTACTAGGTACATTTTGTACTAAGTGCACCTAGTCCGATTCCGTACAAATACTCGATCCAAATACCTGTTCCACCTAGTCCACGAAGTACGCATAGTCTGCTTAGTCTAAAGTCTTCGCGTACCGATATGTGTCGTAGGCCCTTATTAATAAACGTTCCCCAATGGCGTAATCAAGTGCGTATTTATTTGATACGCCATTATTACGATATCAGCATCTCAAGATCATTACTAATTAATAAACACATGAAAACAGTATCTCAGTTACCAAAATCAGCTCCTCATGGAGCTGTACTTGATGAACGCTTACGCCACAGTGACCGAAGTTTGGAATGACATTCATCACTTTCGTTCTTGTTAAGTCGTAAGATTTATTGAAATACTTTTATTTTGTTAAAACTAGAAGAATACTATTATTAGATTAGATAACTTTGATACCTACTGTTAAAGTTTAATTATTAACCTGTATGCAACTAAAGAAGTACATAATATGTACGTTATACATAAAAGTAGTAATTGTATTGTAAATGTATTCAATTTCATTTACCTACAATATTGACGTATCTATCTAGGTAGTAGGCACTCACCTGAAATGATGTTGTTGTGTAAAACCTTTAAGTTAATAGGACGGCTATTTCTGGGCAAATTGGAAGACCTCTGTTACTGTATTTCAGCAATGAGTCTTTTATTAATGTTACTTTAGACAACACTGACTCTTGAACAAATCTGATCGTTTTTTAAAACCTTTCCCTTGGTAATTCGAAAGGATTCGAGGCATCCCTTCAATAGATTTTTGGTAAACGATATCGCAAAGGCCATAAAATATCGTCATAGTAGGTACTCTATTTAATCATAATAATGAATTTCACCCAAAATATTTTTGAACTCAATATTTCGCGCCACTAATCACGACCTCAAGTCACGGACTGGCTACACTCAGATTTAAGCATCTCGAGTACACACACCTATTGTATACTTAAGTGTCGATTTTCGTTTATTAATCAGTCCAGCACTCGGCTGATAACGTAAACCCAAGCCGTAACTTGAATACATCAATTATTATGTTTATTAATACGATCATGACCTCAAGACTGTTATCAAGTGCGAGCTCTTGGGCTGAGTAACGTTTATTAATACGGTCCTTAGATACGTACGTACGCAGTAATGAATTGTTATCTTTGGTTCATACTTTACACACATGCAGGCTTAGGACTGTCAACGTAACGATTTATCTACATTGTAGATTGTTGGTGTATTTAAAAGATTTCAATTCATTTTGCGGAGTAATCAGTTTTCTTAAACTTACGTTTTATGTGCTTTGTAAGGTTTGGTATAGAACTTTTAAAACTCAATTAAAGATAAAGATAAATTTATTTGTTCAAATATGTGTAACATGATGCATGATGTTGTATTTTACAAATGTTATACTCAGCTATTTGTTGGCCTTTGTCTGTAAAATGATACCAAGCGACACTACTTTCTTTGGGAGCCATTTTTTTAAACAATAAACACTGTAATGTCTTTAAAAAGTAAAATCAAAAGTTCTTTAACCACATCATAGCATATTCTTTACGAAAACCGATTTCAAAACATTCCAATACGTGTATCTAATTGCGACGTCGAGTAGGTATCAATACGACGAGCACCGAGATCACTTGCGCACTAGTCCGTACTTGATACTCGACTGCATTGGATCTAGTCTAAAGTCTTAAAGGCTTCTACATACCGGGGCGACTTGTCGCGCGACGCGATACGACACAAAGGCACCGCTCGTCCCGCGACACGCGGGGCCTTTGTGCCGTGTCGCGTCGCGCGACAAGTCGCGCTGGTATGTAGAAGCCTTAATTCGTATCGAGTATTGACAAGTACCTAGTCTATAAAGTCAGCATAGTAAACGGGTTGAAGTCCCAAATAAAGTCGAGTATTGTATAGTGTACTTAAAAAAAAAAGGACAGAATATATTCTTGCACAACACAAGTGCGCGTCGCGTTACTTTTATGTCCATTGAAATATGATTCAAATTCAAATGACTCGACACACGAATTATTTAGGCAAACTCAAACTCAAAGCATTTATTTCAATTAAACCATTGACAGGCACTTTTGAATTGTCAAGAAGTCGGTCAGTTACAAATATGAAGCTAGTTGCCCGTTCCAAATAGTAGGTTCCTATGGAGAAGAACGGGCTAGAAACTCCACGGACACTCTTTTAAATTAAAATATTGATACAAAATATTGGTTACATCATTCATATTGAAGTTAAACATGTGAGAACGATACAATACGTCAGAAGCGTCCGTGATAAAAAGATAACAATTCAAAACTAAATTAAAAATAAGCCGTAGCAGCTAAGAGATGACCAGTCCCAACTGACAGCGCCCGTTCACGAACATGAAGCATGGATCAGCACCATTCAGCTCAACCATTTTGAAGGGAGCTAAATGATCCAACACACACGCCACCATCAGCGAGACATCTGAGTGAGCATGACATACTCTCAGCCGCTCGGGCACATTTAAGCCAATGAAAGACATAATTACCCGGTAAATGGTAGCTCTATTGTACAGTCATGAGCACTAATATGTAACCACTTAGCAGAATTCAAAACCAATTTTCTCGTGGAATAACGATTGCAACTTTGAGAAAAGATCTATTTCATAATATTTTGGGTTACAAAATACTATGTTCGTAGTAAAATAATATTTCAATCAATATAGTTGTAGGAAATCACTTATAAAAGTTGTTGAGTGTATACATATTGGTGCTCGTGACTGTACATAGTACTCACACCTATGATATGCAATTATATAATACAAACGAGATTCGAGTTTATACAATGAAAAGATAGTCCTCCAATCTTCATCAGCTCCAACAGTATTTTCAAATGTTAATAAATTAGTTGTGGTTGTGGAGCTGGACCAGCATTGAGCCAAGCATTTCTATCAGCGATGTAATCCCCCAACCTATAATATGCCTGCTTGCATAGTGTTCGTTTTATACAAGATTTGAATTTCGTCTCATTCAGTTGAAGTATAAGGGGAGGGATTTTATTATAACATTTTAAACAGTACCCCATGAAAGATGAATCTACTTTTGCCAGTCTGAAACCTGGTTGAGCTAATAGATCCCTATTTCTAGTACTATAATTATGTCTTTCGCCTCTTTTACTAAAAAGATGTAATTTTTTTCTTACGTACATGATGTTTTCATAGATATATTGACAAGGCACCGTCATGATGTTAATATCCTTAAACAGTTCAAGAGAATCGCGCCTGCGGAGATTATATATGGCTCTGATGGCTCTTTTCTGCAAAATAAAAATAGACTCGATGTCTGCAGCCCGTCCCCAAAGTAAAATACCGTAAGACATGATACTATGAAAGTTACTAAAATAGACTAGCCTCGCGGTATCTACATCAGTAAATTGACGGATTTTTCTGACAGCATATATTATGCTGCTGAACTTAAATGAGGACCCCATTGAAGCCTAGAGTTGAGCGTGATCCCCAGGAAAACAGTTTTATCGACGAATTCTAGTTTCTCTTGATTCAATACCATCTCATAATCACTACTTTTTACATTTGGTAAAGAAAATACGAGTGAGCGGCAAAGCAGACGTTACTTGCTATCTCGCTTCGCCGCGCCGGTACTTCGTTTCGAGTCGGCCACGCGGGTGCCGTGCGCCGCGTAGGCACAGTGAGACTAGATAGAGATACTAGGTGGATCGAGTATTTTAAAAGTTGGAATAGGTGCGACCTAGTCTCATTAAATACCTAGTCCCTGGATCTGTTCTAGTATATACGCTTCATCTCTAGTTGAATTATGAATCAACGGATATTACTGCTATTTGACATTTGGGGTCTGTTCGTTATAAGTACTGGAATAAATTGGGAAAAGAAAATATAAAATAGAGACCCAATTCCCGTAATGGACGAACTATCTACATACGAGTTTGTACCTACGGAACCCTCGGTGCGCGAGTCAGCCGATACCGAACTATAAAAACGATTGCTCCTCAGGTTTTATTTTTAAAGGTGTAACGAGTAACTTTAATAATGCTTTTTTACCTTATAGGTATGATTTGATTTATAGTACTATACTTACCAACAACCACCGTTAAGACCAAAACAAATATTAAAATGTACCGATTCGCCGCCATCACTTGTGTTATTGGTTCGATAACTAATAGTGAAATGTTTTAAAAGAGGGTTTTATAGGGCAATTTAATGGTCCGATTCATTGGTGCGCCATGATTTTTTAAATCGTGTTTTATTTTATGAGTATTTTATTATAAGGTGCTTCGTGACTGTAAGATACTCGTATAATCAATATTTTGTTTGAATGAAGTAATTTCGAACGTCATTCAAACAAAAAGCCCTTTATAACCCTCATCTATCTATATAAATAAAAAGACAAGTCCTTTCTGACTGACTGACTCATCAACGCCAAGCCCTAACCCATGGACCTAGAAAGCTGAAATTTTGTACAGAGGTTCTCTTTAAAATGTAGACAAGGAATAAGGAAGGATTTTTCGAAATTCAACCCTAAGGGAGTTAAATAGGGGACGAAAGTCAGTTTTGAAGTTAGGATCTTCAAATTTTGTATATAAGCTGACAATTAAAAATTAGTTAATTCCACCCCCAAAGGGTTAAAAAGGGGTATGAAGTTGTGTATGGAAAGTCCTTAATTTTCGAAGTAGAAATCACTAAATTTATTATCTAGGTTTATGGGTGGAAGCTAAAGCAACGATGTTGTTAGAATGTCAACCCTTAAAGGGTGAAAAGGGGAATGAAATTTTGCTTTTAATTAAAGTTCTTATTTTTTAGGTTAAAATCACTAATATTACGGCTTATGGTTGGAAAAATTCGAATGAAAGAAAAATAACGATTTACGCTGTGTAACTAACACAGCGTAAATTGTTGTTTTTCTTTAATTTTAATCCAAAAGGGGGTGAAAAGGGGATCAAGTTTTTTATTGAAGTTGTTCGTTCGCAAAATTTTGCATATAACTGGTCTATCAACCCACAACTCAAATTGCTCAACGGATTGGGCTGAAATTTGGCACACAGATAGTTATTTCGACGTAAGCAACCGCTAAGAAGGGGTTATTGGAAATTCGACCTTTAAGGGGGTGAAGTTGTTTGTATGAAAAATCATATTCCTTGAGTTAATAAACTTGAAACTTGGCACGAATACTAACCTAAGTAAATTATAAAGTCTTTAATTTTTAGTTTTTTTTTAAGTTTCCCCCGAAGGGGGATTTGGGGATGTCAAAGTTTGTATAGAAGAATTTTAACACGCAGTTCGATTAACTCCAAGCTCAGTATTTATACTTAAAACCAAAAATATAGAATAACGTGTATCAGGGTTTTTCAAAAATCTACCCCTAACGGAGTGAAATGAGGTAGTCAATTTCACAAGGGTGGATTTTACTGCGTGGCTTGATAGTTTGCTTGACAGTTTGTATGAAAGAAATCTTCTTTCGTTGACCTATAAACTTGATACTTGGCCCGAATACTTCATCATCATTCTTCTGCCCTAATCCCAATTTATTTGGGGTCAGCGTAACATGTTTACTTATCTATCTATATATATAAAAGGAAACCGTGAGTGACAGACTGACTGCCTGATCTATCAACACACAGCTCAAACAGCGGAACGGATTGGGCTAGAATTTGGAACACAGATAATTATTATGACATAGGCATCTGCTTAGAATTTTTGAAAATTCAGCACCCAAGGGGTGTATCGGGGGTTCAAAATTTGTATGGAGAAATCATATAAGAGAGATGTATCAATTCGAAAATTCGCAGGATCACTCCTGTCAACAAATAAATTTAACGTGTTTCATCCTTTTTCAAAAACAACCCTTTCAGGGGGTGTAAAGATGTAAATAGTCTAAAAATTAACATGGGTATTATTTTCAACATTTGTCGAGACGTTGATCACGTAAATGTCATCAATTTTTTAAATTTATTTCACTTGAACAACAAAAAAAACTAAAATGTCCTAATTTATTACTATTTGTATTGATCTAAATAACTATTAAATCAAATCAAATCAACGCACAACCCAAACTACTGAGATTAAAGACGTGAAATTATGCACTAAGGTTTTTTTTATGATGTAGGCGAGCACTAAGCAGGGGTTTTTGTAAATTCGACCTTTAAGGAGGTGAAAACGCCACATTGTTTGTATGAAAAAAAAATCCTTGAGTTAATAAACTTGAAACTTTGCACGAATACTTATCTAAACAAATAATACACTTTGTATTTTATTTTTGTTTTTTAATCTTATACATAGAAAGAAAGAAAGAAAAGAATGATTAAGATTCCCTTTACTATGTATCTATGCACTAGCATTAGACACTATACGTATCTATACATATATTATAATAAAATAGTAATGAAGTCAAATATACTTACATTGAATATTTTTGAAAAAAAGTGATTGTTACGAGGTATGGGAACGGGTCTGATGCCAAAAAAAATGTTTTTATAATTTTCTTCCGTTTGTCTGGAATTCTGGATGAATATTTCGGATTGGCGGAAAAACGGCTGAACGGATTTGGATGCGATTTGACACACATAGTTTATAACCTTTTTTTATCAAATACCTTTTCCCGCTCTGGGCGGAGCGGGAGGGCGTGTCAGACTTTTACGGACTAAAACCCACCCGTGTTCATTCAGATGCCTTTGTGCCAGGGCCACTATATTCCTTTCGGACAAACATGCAACCCTGGCAGGCATTGGCCCTATTGGACCCCGTCAGTTGGTGCTGACATCTCTATGAGGCGCGCGTGGAATACAACGCGCCGTCGACCCGGGCCTGGTCCTTATCGGACGACGAGCTACCCATCGTTCACCGTCCGTAACCGCGCCTACGGTGGCTGGGAATCAGCTTGCGACTCCCGACGCCCGGGGCGTCTCCCGCGACGATTAGAGGTGCGAGGGCGCGAACCTTGCCTCTACTTCACGCGTTCCGCCTCCTCCTTCGCGAGCATTACTGTTTCGCAGAAGGAGGTGACGGCCTACCATGCACTCTCGCTCCGAACCATGGCCTGATCAAGGCCGGACGCGAGAGATCGCCTATGGCGTGAGTTGCCTAAAAATAAATGGATTTATTTATTATTAGCTTCTGCCCGCGACTTCGTTCGCGTGGAAGTCGTAAGACACCACAATTAACAACCACAGTTTTCACCGGAGTTACCGACATAGCCTGCAGAGTAAGCAAGCTGAAGTGGCAGTGGGCTGGCTATGTTTGTCGAAGACCAATGGCTGGTGGCGCAGACGAGTCCTCGCGTATCGGCAAGCGTAGTGTGAGACGCCCCCCAGCTAGATGGACCGATGACCTTAAAAAGGTGGCTGGGACAGACTGGATTCGGAAGGCGTTGTGGCGCAGTCTGGGAGAGGCCTATGTCCAGCAGTGGACTGCTATAGGCTGAGTTGGTTGAACCACATTTTTATGAAAAACTGCCTCGTTGGTCTATTGGTCGCAAGGTGTTGAGCATGAGGTACTGGGTTCGATTCCCAGGTCAGGCAACGTGTTTTTGGGTTTTACATCTAGAATTTGTTAGTTACAGTCCGAAGTCTGAATTTGTGCCCGGTTAATGGCAATAGACTCTGCGAACCCCCATGGGAAGGGTTATGTTTGGGGCCTATGTAATATCTCTATTACACATAATGTAATGTAATGCTCCTATATCACAGGCCCTAAACTTATAGTCTCAGCAATCAAACTATACAGAGACTCAGGACTGGTGACGTGGGAGCAAGCACGCGGTCGACTCCGCAGTCTTCAGTAGCAATGTTCCATTACTTGCGAGGTTTTTCGTTAAAAATAATATAACAGTAGATTATGCAGAACAGTGGGGCCGAAAGTTTCTAGAGTAGCGACCGTGTACCGAGAGACGTAGCGTTGGAAGGGCTCCCACAAGGTGGACCGATGACCTTGTGAAGGCCACAGGATTCCGCTGGATTCGGAAAGCATACAACCGGTTGAAGTGGCGGTGCTTGGGGGAGGCCTATGTCCAACAGTGGATGTCTTTCGGCTGAACTGATGTTTGTGTTATAAAACTACAAACTAACGATTTTATGACTTTTTCCTTTACTTGCGCTGTGAGACTTTGCTTCTTGACAAATTTTATGATTCTAGGTCAACGGGAAATAGTAGTAAGGTTTTGATTTATTTGCGAGTATCAAAAAATCTGTCTCATAAATAGAAGCTTGAGTTTTTTAGAACTCCAAGCAACCGTAGACTTACGTATGTGGTATAAATTTCAACTTGATACCTCCACCCTTTCCTGAGAAAAAGGGTCTTGGTTGACTGACAGACAGACAGACGGACTGATTGGCGGACGGACGACGAAGTGATCCTATAAGGGTTCCGTTTTTTTTCTTTTGAGGTACGGAACCGTAAAAAAGTAAGTTGTAGTCTCATTTCCCACGAAATGTCCATACATCTAAAAAAAATCTGACTCTTCCAGTAGTCAAACCTCAGTTGGTCTAATACCGCCTTAAACAAGATTTATATTTTGACATGGCTTAAACCATGGAGCTAGTTTTTGTAATAAGAACGTAACAGTGATTGAAATACCGTTCTTTATACAAAACTGAAAACTTAGTTCGGTACTAAGTTGTCAGTTTTGTGTTTAGGAACTTTACCATAGTCGGAATGAAGTTTGAAATTCAATAATGGCTCCATGTTTTAAACCTGGGTCTGAATAAAAACCTTGTTTTGTAATAAGGGGGATAGAGTTTGTTGACCCTCATAAGAAACAGGATCTATTGGCAACAAAAAGTTGTAGTGTTGAAATTGTCAATGTTTATGCTTACTGCATGTTACACATTTTTTCAAAATCTGTGTATGCTAATCAAAATGTCTCAAAACGTTAAGGACAGTCTTCTCCGACCGATTTTGTGAAGCTACATTGTTTGCTGTAAACTATAGACGACAAACATAATGCAATATTGCTCATCCCCCATATCAAATAGCGTGATAATATAATTACATATGGAATAGGGAATATCTATGCAAAATTTGAACAGAATGAATCCGGTAGAATTTGCGTGATGCTGGAACATGCATTCATAGAGGAATACAAACATAATGCAATATGCTCATCCCCCACAGCAAATAGCGTAAAAATATAATATAGCCTACCAATTGACCAGACCTATAGGGGAATATCTATGCAAAATTTGAACAGAATCTATTTGGTAGAATTTGCGTGATGCTCTAACATACATTCAGACAAACAGAAAAAAAATCTAAAAAATATATTTTCGGCATTAGAATCGATCCCAGACTTCGTAGCAATTACTTTTTTTTTAAATATTCAAAGTACAATTTTGACTTTGCTACGATTTTATTATATAATTATTATGTATTGGTTTATTTATTAAAGTGGTCATTTTTGTTAGTCACGTGTCTCCCCCCAGCTGCACCGTTTTTTAGGGTTCCGTAGTAAACAAGGAACCTTCGCCATGTCCGTCTGTCTGTCTGTCCCCGGCTTAGCTCAGAGACGCTTACTCCTAGAAAGCTGTAATTTAGCGTGGGTTTACATATTAATCACGCCGAGAAAGTTGTAAAATAAAGCCATGAAAAACGATAAAAAAGATTTACGACGCTTCTGGATACGAACTGAATATTCAGCAGGTTACCCTGTCTCCTTTTGTATAGGTATATAATCTGAAGACATTTCGGATAGTTACGTGCTCTTGAGATTGGGTTTTCCTCACATAACGCTACTATAATTTGTTCAGAATGAATGTTTTCACCCATAGCCATATAAAATGCCATAAAATCCGTAGCTACTCGTATTTTAGAAGCAGACTATACATTTTCCAAACAAGGCATTTTCTTCCTTTTGTGTGACGTATAAAAGACTGCACGCAGTAAGGGTTACAGACGGAAGCTTATTGTGGTATATCCGGCCGAGCAACGTCGTCCGCCACACTTACTTACTCGAGCTATATTTTGTTCATGTGGGTAACGCAACTCAAGAATGTTAAATAAACGGTTATTTTCCTTTAGAGCCTTAAAAATGAAGAGAACAAAAATGTTCTACCCGGAACAGGAAAATAGCAGGAATGCTAAGGCGGTATACTTGTATGTTGAGGGCATTCCCACATGTCCAGGTGCACAAAGGCGACCACTGTGGACGAGTTATATCATGGGAACGCGATCCGAATGTCGCAGCTGAGTTTCGAGTCAGCAAAATTCGACTCGTCACCGGTCGCCGTCACTGCAAGCGATGCACAACTGCGCCCCGCCCTCCCTGCGTCTCCCATCGTTGGTACGCCGACCAATATTAGCACGTCAACACCGGGACGTGCTTACTCGGCTGCCGTTATTAAAGCTCCCGCAGCCTAATAATACGAGGGGTTCCCAAGGGCCCTCCGAAGCAGTTCGAAGTTCGAACCGGGGCGGTAACAAGCCAAGGGCAGGCCGATAAAGAAGGCTTCACTCGCGTGGAGAAGAAGATGAAGAAGCCTGTTTGTCGTAATCAGTGCGGTACCGCATTAACTGGTCCCGACATGTTGCTGCGTGCCGCTATTCCATCGACGCAGCTGTACGTGTCACGTTTACATCACACTACAAAGGTAGAGGAGGTCGTGGAGTACATCAGGATGAAGACCAAGTTCACCTTGAGAGTCGAGAAGTTGGACTCGCGCCATAAGATTAACTTCAAATCTTTTGTGGTGCGGGTTCCGACTCATCACATGGACACTTTCATGAAGGAAGAATTTTAGCCGACGGGTGTCTGTATCGGCGTTTTCGCGGAAGGCTACATGACACCACGACTCAGCGCAATACGTCGCCGACCCGAACGTAGTAACTAGATTTTCTACTGATGTTTTTATTATGTATTAGTTTATTATTTTGTAAGATTATTTTGTGTTTTTGTCTATGGGCCTTAGTTGCCTAAAAATAAAGCTATTATTATTATACTGGAAATGTAAACCTTCTAATAGATTCTCTTAGATGGAAGTAGAATGGATCACTTCATATCTCTAGGGATACTGTATGATGTGAAAACAGATAAAAGGTGATTGAGTTAAGTGTAATTTATATGAACAACAGAACAGTGAATAGGTAATTATTGTACAAATTGTATCTACACTATGGATTTTTCAAATTTAAAACTGCATTATTTTACTTTTAGGAAGGCTTGAAGCTTAACACGACGCCAAATTGAAACTATTGTCGAACAATTTCGTCATGCCTTTTTTTTTTTTTTTTTTTGGGTGGGAAATTATCAAATAACTTCTCCCGCTCTGGGCTGAGCGGGAGGGCGTGTCAGACTTTTACTGACTAAAACCCACCCGTGTTCCCTCCGTTGCCTGTGTGCCGGGGCCACGATATCCCTTTCGGACAAACTCGCAACCCCGGCAGGCATTGGCCCTAACGGACCCCGTCAGTTGGTGCTGACATCTCCTTGAGGCGCGCGTGAAACACAACGCGCCGTCGACCCGGGCCTGGTCCTTATAGGACGGCGAGCTACCCATCGCTCACCGTCCGCAGGCCCGCGCCTACGGTGGCCGGAAATCAGCTTGTGACTCCCGACGCCCGGGGCGTCTCCTGCGGCGGCTAAGGGCGTGAGGGCGCGAACCCTGCCTCACCCTCACGCGTTCCGCCTCCTCCTTCGCGAGCATTACTGCTTCGCAGAAGGAGGTGACGGCCTCCCATGCACTCTCGCTCCGAACCATGGCCTGAACCAGGGCCGGACGCGAGAGATCGCCGCCGCCGATCGCCTCCGTGAGGACACGGCGGTGCTCCGCCCAAGCCGGGCAGACCTCCACCGTATGCTCCACCGTGTCCTCCGGGCGATCCACACAGTGGTGACACCCGGGCGTTTCCTCCCGCTTTATCCTGAACAGGAACCTCCCGAAACAACCGTGTCCGGTGAGGACCTGCGTCAGGCGGAAGGTGAGGACGCCGTGGCGCCTCTCTAGCCACTCCTCAAAGAGGGGACTTATCGCCACAATTGTGGCGTGCCCTGCGCTGGGTTGCGACAATCGCACTCTCCATGCCGCCATGAGATCCCGCCGGAGCTCCGTCCGCTGTGCCGCGATTTCTCGCGGCAGCGGAGTTTCACTCCGGCCTTTCGCCTCCTCGCGCCACTCCCAGATGTGCGCGAGGACTTTTGCCTCCAGATCCCACGGCGGCAGTCCGGCAAGGAGGCTCGCCGCCTCACGGGAGACCGTGCGGTAACCCCGTACCAGCCTGATGGCCATGACCCTTTGGGACGCGTTCAACCGCTGGGCTGGTCGCAGCCTCAGAGAACGCGCCCACATTCGTCATGCCTTACTCGTATCATCTGCAAATTAAGTATGGGAAATACTGGGAATCACGAGACAAACAACACAAATGTATTGTCTGCTAAATTTCTGACAGTAAGCCGTTCAGAATTGATTGTTCTGGAAGATATTCTGAAGTATACTTTAAAAGATATTAATGGACGTGAAGGCACCTAAACTTTAGAAAAACGTTACGATAAAAAAATTATAGGTACCTAGGTTCTACTGGTTTATAGGATGATGCTAGGTAGGTGGTTCTATAAATCTTTTCGTATCGATAGTTCTACGAAGAAAAAAACAGAAGTTATAATGATTTAATCTACGAACAAAAGAAAACGATGAAAATTAATACCTACGAGTACTAAGCTACTTAATTACTGTAAACAAAGCTTTTGCCTATCATAAATTAAACAATCGAGTTCTAATATAACTTCATCATCTCGATTTATGTTGAAGAAGGAATCCGAGGGGAATCGTATATTTTTATTGGATAAAGAAAAATGGGTTCCGCAATCAATTTTGTTTGTCTGTGAACAACGCAATCGATATTGTTATAGAATAAGCAATACTCTGTAATCACTATGAATACGAATTTGAATACGGATGCTATGAATACGGCTTTCAAAATATGAATACCCAGGTAATTTTTCGTATTAGACAAAACAATATTGACAGTCACTCCAACCAGATGTACAGTCATGAGCACTAATATGTAAACACTTAGTAAAATTCAAAACCGATTTTCTCGTGGAATAACGATTGCAACTTTGAGAAAAGATCAATTTCTTAATTTGTGTTCCAAAATACTGTGTTCGTAGTAAAATAAAATTACAATAGTTGGAGGAAATCACTTTTGAAAGTTGCTAAGTATATACATATTAGTGCTAGTGACTGTACTCTATGAATACATCTCTTCTTTCCATCCTTCACATATGAGATCCTCACCACGAATCAGCATCAATACGTTTTGTGTTTGTAAACAAAAGTTTACCGTCGTGAACTCGACCATTGAGTTAACAAATGTACGTCAGTCCCTCGAGACTGACCTTTTAGCAGTCGTGTGTAGTGAGAGACGATAAAAAAAACAAAGCTCTTGTAATCAAACTGCAGAACAAAAACGGATTTAATCGCGCAACAATCGGCTTGATTTGTTTTATAAAATATTTACCTTCTCTATACTTTTTCTGACCAGGTAATTTTCAAGTGATATACAGTACGATTCACGAAAGATGACCACAAATGGCGGCCGTCTGCGCTCGCTACACTCATGAAGAAAAGACTTAAGACAAAATAATATTTTAAGGTTGGTTGCGCACCAATGGCGTCGCTCCGGTCTTGACGCATTCCGCCCGCGCCTCACCTCGCACCTCCAAAGGGACCTAAATATGCCTTCTGCGCCGTGATCATCTTTCGTGAATCTTACTGTACCTTTCCTTAATAATCTACAACATACTATTTTGCAGAGATCTCAACGGTATATTGTTAATAAAGAATTCATGAAATTCATACTGATCATTCTTGATTCTTTCGACGGGTTATACGTCTCTTCCATTTGACATGTAAAATTGACAATTTCATAACGAAATTTCAATATTTGTACTAATATATGCGCTTGAAAAAAACTCGTAAGGGAAATCTATTAGTTTCAAAGCGGCAATTTGTATTTTACATTTATTTAGCTGTTGGGACTTTAGCTTTTCATTATATGATGGCGCAGCAAGTGGGACCGTCTAGTTTTGTTGCGAATTTACTAGGAACTACCGAAGAGGTCGGCTTTGAGTGACACTGGCTGGTGACAATCATTCTAGCAGCGATGGTAGTATGACATGGTGTAACGTTGTAACGTTCCAGTTTTTTAATTTAAATATAAATACTTATAAATAAGATATATCAGTAGATTTAGCTTCATTAATTAAAGCATTATAATTGTTTACTTTTATAAAAACCAAATTGCCAACGCGAATATTCAACGCAATGCGCGTGACCTTGGTTTACACATGACAACTCGCCCGGTAAGCGACCCCCTCTCCCCTCTCTCCTCGCGGATCCCCGCCAGGCTGTAGTGGAGCCGCCGCCGGTGACAATCAGCCCGTCCTTCGCTGACTTGAACGGCGCACGCATTCGCGCTGCGACATTCATATGTGTGCGCTCGTTCCTCAGCGACGGTTCTCGTTTTGTCAGGACTATACATAAATATAGTCATGAGTCGTTAAACTCAGTGTAATCCCCATATTGGGTAAGTGTTGAACAATGTCGCTTTTATATTGTGTGTACCTACCTATTTAGGTTAACTTAGGGCATGTACCTATATGCTACCTTTGTCTAGCTCATTACGCCTTCCGCATTTCATATTTACTATGCAACCTATTTGCCTACTGTTCTGTGCATTTTGATATTATGTATATTTTATCGCACTCAAAATGTGCTTCATCATGTCGTGCTTTTCACTACCATTTTGTTAACTCCGTACTGATTGCAACATCCACACACCACCTTCATTAGCACAATAGTACATCTCGCTTTGCTTATGCTTGGGTGTCGCAATCTGCGGAGGTGACCAATATAGGTCATCTTGTGACACGCTGGACGTTATGTTCCAGAGTCCAAAGTTACGGCTTAACATCAAGTTCCGGCTACAATCCAAAGTTCCGGCTTAACGTCAAGTTCCGGCTACAATCCAAAGTTCCGGCTAACATCTCCGGATTACCATCCAACCGATCGCATAATATCGGTGGCATCCGGCCATATTTTACCGGGCCATCACCTGCCGGCATTTCCGGCAATCCTCCAGCTCCGCGCCGGGTATACATATTTTACCCGCGCGGCACGTCGAGCTGGGCTTCGGGTCTGGCGAGAACATCCGCCGACCGTCACCATCCCTGGCGTCTGCAGCGTGGCAAACCCGCCGCGGTCATCGTCACACCAGGCTGAGCCAGGAGAGTACAGTGCTACTCCCAAGGGTATTTGGGTGAATCTTGTGACCATAAACTTACCTACCCCCTTCTCTCTTTTATGAAAATGATATATTTATGTTGACAAATTTACGTGGTCTTATTTAATTGCCCCCCCACGTAAACCGTATCCGTCACATTGGCACCCAACGTGGGGCCCGATTAGCATAGATGGTTTTGTTATAAACTTTCATTACTTTCCTATTGTCTGGGTACAGTCAACCACAAAATTGTTTATTTTGATTGCTCAATATTATTGAACATTTTAAATTGCTTCATAAATTAGCTTATATAGTATTGTCTTAAACTGTCATTACTTTCCTATTGTCTGAGTACAGTCAACAAAAACAGTTAAGTAGTTTATTTTTTTGCGCCGAAAAAAAAAAACTTTTTTTTTCAACTTTATTTGTATTATCCTACTGCGCAGGTACACATTAGTTGCACCTATTTTTAAATTTTACTTTAATTTAGTGTTATTTATTAAAACACATTAATTGAATTTAATTATTTTTTTTGGTTAGTTTATTTCATTACAGGAAAACAACGAAAACGTTGCTCATTTAGCTTTAACTTGTAACAGTCGGAGTATTTTATTATCTTAAGACTTGTTCAACATTTACCCTCTCTTTTTTTATTTTTTTATTATCTTTTAACTTTTTCTTTCTCGCTCTTTATACAGCGACGTTATAGTAATTGTTAGGGTTTGGCAATTTGGTTTACTAACTCGTTTAAGTTAGATTATTGATTTAGTTTTTTAGATGTACCTACATTTTTAGGACTTCTACTTTGAACCAAGTTTTGTTTTCTTATTTAACTATTGGTCTTTTTATCAATAGTTTTTATTTATGATTCTATCTGAGCGGTCTGTAACTCAATAAATAAGCCTTTGCAGGGGGCGGTATAGTTACTCCTTAAACAAAGCCAAAACTAGAAAGAACTTATTTCTTGATTTAATATATTTATATTTGAGCGGCTTGCAACTCTTAAAATAAGCCCTTGCAGGAGCGGGTGGTTACTCCTTAAATAAGCCTTCATCCAATGCAATATTTTATATATTTCCTTTTGAAACTTTTATTTATATACTTGGTTTTTTGTAGTAAGTAGCTACTAGCTCATTCTGAATTGCGCGAGTATTTAGTCAACTACGGACGAAAAACTCTTACATACTTGTAAGGATGCGGACGCACCTCATTTTTTAGGTGGTCTGCTGGGTTAAAAGGATTATGAATGAATGATGGATAAATGAATATGAATGAAAGGGTCGTAATTAAGATGGTAGCAAGTGCAACAGGAAAGGATTTTTACCCAGGTAAAAACCCTAACCAAGCGTGGGTGTATTGTAACGTTGTAACGTTCCAGTTTTTTAATTTAAATATAAATACTTATAAATAAGATATATCAGTAGATTTAGCTTCATTAATGAAATCATTATAATTGTTTACTTTTATAAAAACCAAATTGCCAACGCGAATATTCAACGCAATGCGCGTGACCTTGGTTTACACATGACAACTCGCCCGGTAAGCGACCCCTCTCCCCTCTCTCCTCGCGGATCCCCGCCAGGCTGTAGTGGAGCCCTGTAGTAGAGGCCAAAGGGAGAGTAATATTTTCACAATAACCAGTCAATAAAATTGTGACGTAACGTGACCAATATGGATTCAAATATCTTGAGGATGTCGCATTTTTGATGGCACATAATAAAGCTTCAACAGATCGTGCTGCCAATTTACATGGACCACGCCACTAAGCAAGCATTGTTATCTAGATTTTCAAAGTACAAATTAATTCGGAAAGCATATATACCTATGGAATCTAAAATACCGCACAAAAATAAAACTGCGTTACCTGAAGAAGTGACTACTGGATTTTTAATATCAGTGCTATGTGCCAAGCAGTGTAGTTTGACACGCAGAGAGTTGAAGGCTCACCGCCCCCGAACGAATTTTCATAGCATTTTTTTTTTATGTTAGACTGTAAGTAAGTAAGTAAGTCTTTTATTCTGCAAATATGGGTACAGTACATGGTGATAAATTGGTTAATAAATAGTTCAGCCATATTTTACCAATAGGCATGCAAAATTTTAGTTTGACGCTAAAACAATAAAGGCAATTATAAAATAGGTACATTGAACAAAATTTTTAATAAAAATACTACACAATACATAAAAATACAAAAATACTACACAATATCTATACAAAATTCTTTCTCAGTAAGGAATTCACTGACATTATAGTATGCTTTATGCGTTAAAAAGCTTCGGAGCCTGTTTTAAATAATGATAGCGGCAATTCTTTCCATTGCTTAGGTAACTTATTATAAATGACCGGAGCCATGCAGTAGACACTCTTGCGCATTAGTGCCGTTTTGGCGGGATGGGAACACACTTGTTTATTGTCGCGTCTATTACGTGGGACTACGTCGTCCAGACGTTTAAAACGATGTGGGTTCGACTTCACAAACACAGCTACCTCCATTATATACAGACTAGGTAGTGTTAATATTTTGTGCTGTTTATAGTATGGCATGCAACTATCAGTGGATTTAAGCTTAAAGATCGCCCGTAAACATCTTTTCTGGGCTTTAAAAACTGTTTCTCTTTCGGTTGAGTTTCCCCAGAATATTATACCATAACGTAAGTGGGATTCTACTATGCCATAATAAGCAGTAAGAAGTGCATCTATGTATATTATTGGGGAAAGTGAATGCAGAGCGTATGCGGACTTACTAATCCTCTTACATAAAGTATCAGTATGTGCTTTCCAATTTAGGTTTTTATCTATTAAGAGTCCTAGAAATTTTGTATTATTTACTTCTTCTACATCTTCTTTGTTGTAGTGTATATTAGGACTAATGCTGGGAATCCGCTGACTAAAATGTACAACTTTCGTTTTTGTCAAGTTTATTTTTAAATTATTTGCCTCTAACCAATTTACAACATTTTCCAAACAATTATTAATGTCCCTTTCATATGTCTCCACACTTTTACAAGGTATTGTCAGAGTACTATCGTCCGCAAACAGCGTTATTGGTTGTTCAATGCATTCAGGTAAATCGTTAATGTACAGTATGAATATAAAAGGACCCAATACGCTCCCCTGCGGTACGCCAAATATAACTTCACGCTCAGAGGATCGATATATCTCTTCGCGCTTGCTAACTGGATTAATTTGAAAAATTTCAGCTATTTGTTTTCGGTCTTTCAGGTAAGACTCAAGAAGACTAAGTAGATTGCCTCTAATACCGTAAGCTTCGAGTTTTCTTAAGAGAATAGCATAATCGACGTAGTCAAAGGCCCGGGTCATATCACAAAATATGCCACATACAGGTATTCGTTTGTCGACATTCTGTATCACATTATGTATAAAGTCATATATAGCCATATTTATAGTCCTATGTTGTCTAAACCCTTTCTGTTCGTCACATAGTACGTTATTTTTCTCAATGAAGTTGTACAGTTCGTTATAAATGTATTTCTCAAATATTTTGGAAATCACAGGTATGAGTGCGATTGGCCGGTAATATTCCATTAATTCTCTATTCTCTTTCTTAAACATTAGCTTTATTATTGAAGTTTTTAAGGCATCTGGGAAGATGCCTGCGCTGATACTAAGGTTAATTATATGACTTAGGTGACCACATCCATTGATACGTGTTTCAGTATTTTTGTACTAATACCATCGTATCCTACGCTACTTGTATTATTCAATGCCATTATTATTTTATATATTTCTAAAGGTACACTAGGCGACATGAACATTGATTTAGTGCTCGTGTTTATTTTACAGCGTTTGAGTACCCCTGTATCATTCTGTTTCGGCTGTATTTTATCGACAAAGTAGTCATTAAACGCTTCAGCAATGCTCATGGGATTAGATAGAATACGGTTTCTAGCCTTAATTTTATAAATATTTTGTTTGGGTAAATTATGCTTTGCGCGATTAATAATTTGCCACGTAGTTTTAGATTTATTTTTAGATAATTTAATTTGTTGATTGTTTTGCGCCTTTTGTGTCAAGTGTATAATTTTTTTGTGCAATTTCGAATATTTAGAGAATTTAGTTTTACTATCACTATTTTGCCACAGAAGCTTTCTTTTTCTTTGGCTACACAATTTAACTCCTTTTGAAAGACACTTAGGTTTTTTAATAACATCAATTTTGATTAATTTCGTTGGAAAACACAAATCGTACAAAAGCTTGAAAGAGTCGATAAAATTACTATAAGCTATGTTCGGGTCCTCCGTGTCGTAAATCTCAGAAAAGGAAATATTTTTGATGTAGCCTTTGAACTTTGTTATGTTTTCCACACTATAATCCCTTTTAGTCGCATACCAACAGTTTATGACACATTTTGTTTGAACAGGACAGTGAAGAAGCTGTGCCGTATGATCGGACAATGCAAATTCCAGCACAACAGTTTTGCAGGATTTACTAAAATTATGCGCAAAATTGTCTATACATGTCATGCTTGCCATGCGAGTAGGCTGTCTTAATGCTAATTTCAAATTATACCTCATTAAAACAAATACTCAAATGCATTTGTGTGATTATTTTGTTTAAGCATATCTATGTTAAAATCTCCAGCAATAACAATGATTTTATAACGTGCTCGTGATATTTGTCGCAATACAATTTCAAGTTTGTCTAAGCAGTAGTTTAGATTATTAACATTTGGTACTCTATAGATACAGATTACAATTATCCTATAATGCGTAAGCTCAATAGCACAGCATTCAAATATTCCCGAACAAGACAAATTCGAAATGTTAGGTAATTCATTCCATTGTATACCATTTTTGACTAGGATACAAGCCCCTCCCCTTTTTTCCCCTCTCTACAGAAATAGCTAAACAATAATTTGGAACATATAACTGATTTTGATATCCTTCCATAATAAAGTGCTCTGTAATGCACAAGACATCCAATGTGTGCATGCAATGCAACATTTATGTTTTTTTCAGTGAGTTCATCTAGACATACAGTGAGAAGGTTAGATTTTGATAATAAGCCTGCAATATTTTGATGCAGGATTTTGAGATATTTATTGGAGAAAAAACAGTTCACTACCTTGATCACTATTGCATTTATGTGGGGGATGTCGGGATGCCTCACTATGATCTTCTTCAAGGGGGTGGATATCGTCGCTAACTGTAGTATAATCTTGATCGTAGTCAATTAATATGTTAGATCTGATCTGGTCAAAGATGTCTCTCTCCATCCGTATTTGTTCATTTTTCCGGTATTGTAGGAAAACATGTCAAAAGTCCGAGTGCGATTACTGTCAAAAAAGTATGCATATTCGTGGTTTTTTATGTCCAAACTGAAGAGGTTGTTAAATATCTCGACTTTATAATTATGAATTAGTGCACCTCTTATATAAGTCGGAGCGCATATAACAATATTTGTGTGTTTAAAGTTTTTGAACGAGTTTTTCAGATTTTCGAGGATATCAAGATACTCGCTATTTTTTAGATCGCTTTCTCCAATGAAGATCAGGCAGTAGTCTTGCATTGAGAAGTCTTTTAAGTTGTTTTCGACGGTGCGTAACAAGTCTTCTGTGGTGGCTATATGTAGCAAATAATGACAGTAGTTAAATTGATTCGAGAAGATTTCTTCGATTAACGGCAATGTTCCTTTAGTGCACCTACTACTCATTATAGCGAGTCTATTTTTATGTTTTAGTTGAGATACGCCTACTGGTTTTTTTGGAGCAACATTACCCAGGTTTGAATATGGTGTCAGGTTTTTGTTTTGCGTTAATGTGTCATAGGTCATCTCGGAAGTTTGAGTTTCTTTGTCGAGAGTATCGACTTTTATTTCCTTGTAATAATCGATCGAAGTTTTGGGGTCATTAATTGAAGCAATTGATCGAATCTTGTAATGCTTGGATTTTTGTTTGCTCGATGATGATGGTGTACTACTTTTTCTGCCAGGCGTTAAGCAGATCTTTTTACATGTCTCGACAGCCTTTAAGGCTTTTTGTAAATCGGATTTTAATAAGAAGTTTTCGCTGTTGAGGTCGTCTATTTCCTGATGAGCACTCATAAGTTGCATCTTCATTGTATTTATTTGTTCCTTCAAGTCGTTAACAATGTCGTCATTATAATTGACATGCAGGCTGTCCGGTATGCTCATCATTGTAGTATCAAATAGTGTTTTCTCATCGTCATTTGTCAAGACAGATAAGTTAGTCAAAGAACCAGTGTTCTGTTTACGAAGTGTGATATTATCTGTATCCATATTTTATGTTACTGGGGCGCCCTCTGTTAGCACGTTCTTGACTTTCAATAACTGATGTTCAAAGTTATTTATGATTTTATGATGAAATTAAAACTCACAAAAAGTCATCAAATGCGTGCCCCGGATTTGAACTTGGTACGTGGGACCGAGCGTCTCATGTAGCTGATTAGCCGTCTGAGCCACAATGTAATTAAGTAGTGGAATTGAAATTAAGTATCGTATGTTAAATGTCGAAATATTTGAATTTTGCAAAGCGGTTGGTATGAATAATGTGTCAGGATTTTTTTTTCCACTTGACGTAGGTACTAAAACCTTTTTTAAGACAATAATGTGAACACTTTTTATGTTTATTATTTTTACTTTGAATACAGTTTGGTTGATTGATTGTATTGATTCTGATATTATCACTGTTATTGTTACTTTTAATTGTCACTTTGTGGTTTATTACGAATAGTCACGGTTGCTATTTCAACACTAATTATTTCAGTCACTGTTGAATTTGTCACTTTGATAACGTTTACACTGGTAAATTAGACACGCATACATGTACTCGTAATTCAATGATTTTTAACACAATTGTACGATTATAAATATTTTAAAATGAAATGTTGTGTCGTGTAAGGATGGCGATCGGAAGTATGCCATCTTTTTATACTCATTTTTATAATTTTTTTGAGATACTGTTCTTTGCTGTAGGACGTGGGTGGATTTTGATCCACCTTCTTTGACTGCGGGATGCAAAAATACGACATACTTAACTGCTATCGTTCATCCAAAATAAGATGGGCCAAAAACCTTCTATTTGAATCCGAACTGCTAAGCGGAAAATTCAAAGGAAAAAGAAGGGAATATCACAACGGGACTTAGAAAATATAGTAGGATTATGAGACAGTTGTCCTCCGTAGCTTGCTCTTGTAACTTTTGATCATGTCGATATCACAAGATTACTCGAGGACATAGTAATACTACAACAGGAGATAATAGATATAAAAAAACTATGCCAGAAAAGAGGAATTTATTGTGCTCATTGAAAACCAATTTAACCAATTTAAAAATCATCGAAGACAACAAAAAAAATTCTGAAGATATTGTTCATTTGGAAATCCTTTGTTTGTTTTCTGATGTAGACACAAAATCGACTTATCTGATTGGCAAACTTTACCACCGGAGAGTTAACTTGTGTCTCGACCCAGATATCGAGATTGCCTAACTAAATCTCCAACAAAATATGGAGAGTCTACACTTATCAAATCTTGTTTAATTTTTCTCTATCCTTCTGTCAAATATGACTCCAATACTATAGTTTCTTATAGACTGTCCATCTGTTCACCACATACTTTATCTTCAATCTTTGTTTAAATGCATACATATATCATGTGGTCTGCAGTCTGTTTTGTATATAATGTAGTTTATCTGCAGACACGTTTATGTACGCGCGTGTTCGTGACGTGCGTGACATGAGACAACACGAAGTAACGTGGTGCTAGCCGCGTGGTATGAACATTAAGTTTAAGAACGTGCCCTTATCATACCATATTATGATTTTTTAACATGTTTCACGTTAAAACATGTTTTGAAATATTACATGTAATGATTACGAGTTCTCTATAATACCTTAAAATATCGCGCTCTCATATTATTGCGACCCGTCATGACTCTCTGCGGTAAACGTTTATCTTCAACTCAGTTACAATTTGGAGCCAAATTTGAGTTCTCCATATCTACTTGTTTTTTTGTCTAGAGGGGTTTTGTGTTTCTGAGGGTTTTATTCTGTCATTTATTTCAAAAGAATATCTTCTATAATATCACATAATGGTATGACTTCAAAAACATCATCATCATTCTCCTGCCCTTATCCCACTTTATTAGAAGTCGGCGCAACATGTCCCTTTCTTCCATACTTCTCTATTAGTCGTCATCTCGGTACTCATCCCCTTTCAGACCTTAAAACTTAAAAAAAAGCTGATTAATATTGTTTGCAGCATAATTACGCAACACTCTCGAGAAAACATCGGATGCACCATTATTAAATTGTGCAGACAAGTACGTTAACGAGTTTTATTTTAACTACTTTCTGTACATAGCTACAATAAACACAAAACTTCTTTAACTGCGGATGATCGTAATAAAAATACGTTCTATCCTTACAGATTTTCAGTTCCATTTACTTGAACAGTCCGAGTTTATTCGGGTAACGTCGCTGAGCCAAATGTGCTCAAGTTTCAGCATCAAACTGCCGCTAAATACAACAAGGACACCTCACAGACTTTTTCTGAATGTTTATAAAATAAAATAACGAGAGGTTTTGCCTGATAAGCCTATCCTTTGAGATTGTAGGTAGTTTTTCTTGTTTTGTTTTCTTAGAGTTCTTAGCAATAGTTTGATTTAGGCTTATTTCTCTTTTCTCTGTAGGTATCTACTTGATTTGGTGTTATCTCCATACGGTATCAGACAACCAAACTTATTAAGAAAGCACAAGATGAGAACTAATTGGTCTGTAAAACCCCAGGGTCCCCTTCTAGGTGAACGGACACGATTTCAGGAACTCGAATCAAATTCTCCCTCTGCCATATATGTTGACAATATTTCACTTTAACCGTAGCGCAAGATTCAACGCAAAGCTGCAATAAGTATAACATGGGCCTATTTCAGAGGCTGCGCAAATACGAACTATGTTCAAATTACAAGTACTCATATAAAAAGAGGACACTGAAATAAAGGTGTACGAGTAGTTACGTGGATTATTTATCCTTGTAGGTATTAAACTATGTTCTCTGGACTGTACATACTATAACGTAATTATAGAAACGTAAAGTATATTATACAAAATTGAATGCTTTCACAAATTTGGTAACCTCCGGTACCTTATAATAACAACATAAGACGCTACGTCTCAAAAGGGAACTACTTTAAGCGCAAGCACACAATATTGTCCAAGAAATTATAAAGTTATGAAGGTCTTATAAAACTTGTGCTGTTACGTTTTTAGCCAATCTAATATCGCTCCACGGACCTCTAAACTTCACTACGTTGACAAATTAATTCGACACGAATTTTTTTTTTTATAACCTCTTTGGTCTCACTTAAATGTTTATGTCAAGAAAAGTCGAACTCAAATTATGGTTTATAAATTAACTCCTAAGAGCAATCTCGAGGGTCAATAACTTAATAAAAGGATTTAAAGCAGACAAATGAGGCGGACATTTATCACAAAGTAGACTGTTAAAGTAACGCAAGGGACTTCTAATATATGACTTCATTTAAGTCATTGCCCTTTTTTTTCCCGTTACTTTTTCCACAAAAGTAATGGCGGCACGGTTGGCGCAGTTAGTTAAGCGATTGACTGCTGCGCTGCGTGTCGCGGGTTCGATTCCCGCACGGAACAAATATTTGTATGACCTACAAGTAGTTGTTTCGGGTCTGACTGTTTGTGTATGTGAATTTAAATGTTTGTAAACGCACCCACAATACAGGAGAAATTCCTAGTGTGGGGGCAACGTTTTATAAAAAAAAGAAAAAAAAAAGAAAAGAAAAGAAAAGATTACTTTTTATTGGAAACGTTCAGTAGCTTATAATTCCAAATACACTTCGAGATGTTTCAAATTTTGAATAAAAGCTTGGTCAGGATTGGTCGAACAATGTCATAATTGCTTAGTTTCAAGACTAGGATAATTCTGTATCAGTTTTGGTCTTACCGTAATAATAATTTTTGATTAAGGACCTAATCTCAATAACAGTTTCTCTAGTTCTAGGCTCGTGATGCGGGCCTTCTCAGCATTGCTGTGAAACACGCGCACGCGCAGTGGTGCGACAGGTAACACCAGAGACCACAAACCTACGGCGGACACTTGAAAGCTCCCGTGGGCACTCTAACGACACCAAACCCTTTCTCCGTCCCGATAAAATGTAATTGAAAACAACATAGTGAAGGGACTATAACAAAATACTTTACTCAGCAGTACGCTACCAGTGGGTTGACATTCACTGAGTACATATACTATATGACGAGTCCTACAAGTTGGGCGAGAGGAGAGCGCTCAGCGTCACCGACGAAAATATCACCAGAATCAAGTGGTTTCATGTATTATTCCTTTTCTTTGTATCAAGTTGATCTTTATGTAAAAGTATGTGGTTACTTCCCCCATTCAATGAACGGAGTGGGTTACTCTTTGACTATAGGGAGTAGTAGTATTGCGTTGATGGTCGGCATAGAATTCATCTTTGGAAACGGCAGCTTTTACGACGCTTCAAAAGCACTTGCTTCATGTATGCTAGTACACCCGCGCGATAAAGCTAAAGCATGTTATTTATCTTGAAATTTTACGTTTATTTAGAGAACATTAATTAACATTTCATGCAAGTAAGTGTTTTGGGCCATAACCTTAAAACTTCATGCGAAGAGGTAGTACAGGTACGTGACACAAATATCCATAGGTTTTTATGATAAAATTGTGCTCGTTCCTGCCTTGAGCGGGCCACTGCGAGAAGGAGGTTAATAATGTGCCACATTACTGTAATGATTCAAGGTAAGTAGGTTGTCCACGACTGTACCGAGGTTGTGTTGAGAAAAAAATGTTGTTGCCTTTTTATACGCTTGGAGCGAACATGATGCTCACGTGATATTTTCCTTGTTTTGGTATGAGGTAATTGTTTTGTATTTTTTTTGTTTTAACAGGTAAATTAAAGGCTTATATTTATTATTTATTTAATACTTTAAGCACATAAATGTACAGTGGTGGACTTAATGCCAAAGGCATTTAATTTCGTTTTTTTTTCGATGCATGTGAAGTACATAATTAACAATGGCATTATTAAGGTTTCAAGTAGGTAGTCAACAGTTTAACTCCTAAATATCATTTTATTTGTAGCTTTACGAGAGATACATTTTTAAACGTTTCATGAGCAGCTTTTTTTTTTTGTGTATAAAAACGGTTGTTGCACAAGCAAACAATTTCCCTCCGGTCGAAGACCCTGATTGTCCTCTGGCTCCCGTCACCCCAGACGAAGTGCACGACATCATCAAGGGTCTGAAAACCCGTAAATCTCCCGGATCAGACGGAATCACCAACAGGGTGCTCCAGCTGTTCCCCGCTCACCTGATCATGCTAATGACCACCATCTTCAATGGCGCTCTTAGCAACAACATTTTTCCTCAAGCTTGGAAAAGTGCCACGGTCATCGGTATCCCGAAGCCCGGCAAGCCTAAGACCGAACCTTCCAGTTACCGACCCATCAGTCTGCTCAACGTCTTCGGCAAAGTCTATGAGAGGCTTATTTATAAGCGTCTCAGAGACTATGCCGAGACGAAGGGCCTCATCCCAAACGAACAGTTCGGGTTCAGAACCCAACATTCGTGCGTACAACAGGTCCACCGTATCGTCGAGCATATAAGCGCTGGCTTCCAGCGCGGGCTCATGACGGGTGCTGTGTTCTTCGACATTGCGAAAGCGTTCGACAAAGTCTGGCACAACGGCTTATTATATAAGCTCTACAAACTCGGTGTGCCCGATCGTCACGTGCTCATCTTACGAGGGTAAGGGTAGGTTCAGTATCAATAAAGGAACATAGGAAAAAAAAACACAAAAAAAATATTGCAAGGTCAACCTAATTTCGTACCTACTAACTAAAAATAAAGCTAATAAATAAATAAATAAATAAATAACTAAAAATAGCAATCGTTTAGAATTAAATTATTTTATGTGACGGTCCTAAGCCGTTAAAGTACGAAGAGACTTATTTTGTTTAGGGTAAGTAATATTTGATAAAATTACAAAATCTCTAATATTTACAAGATATAACAACTGAATCTATAATTGTATTTGATATAATGATCAGTTAATATAATAAACTAATTTTTATAAGCATATCATACATTGAATATAAAATCGTTTGATATACCACTCAAAAGACATAAAACCTATTTAGTCCAATATGATAAAACGTGCAAGCAAGCAAGCATGCAGCAAGCAAGCATGCAGCAAGCATGCAACATGCAGCAGGCATGTTTTCTGTCACGGCTCCGGCGCTGCAGGGCTCCAGCGGTCCCATGCGAGCTTATCGTCACAGATGTGTTTCACGCTCACCACCGAGCCGCGGCGGCAAGCGTTGAAACCACCTGCTCCTCAGCTCGCGGGCCGCCTCGCCCCTATGCGCCCACGCGATTTTAAATAACACTCTAGGGGTAGGGCAGACATGACTACGTGGAGTCGGTTTTGCTGCGATTCGTTTCTGTCACGCCGCTCCCGCAGCACGCTCAATCAAATTAATCGCAATATTATATATTTTAAACGATAGGCCTAATGATTTTCTATTAAATAAACTATAAATCCAATATCGTTATACGAAATAAGTTTTAGAATAAATAAATGTTATATCCAAAGAAATTATATCAACAGTTGATAAATCTCACGTTGATTATATCTTATGAACGATAATAAAATAAAATTAGACCAAATGAGTTTGTGCGCCCTTTTGTTTATGTTTAATTAAATTTTTAGTTTAAATATTTTTTATTTATTTTGTTTTTTTTTCTGAGTTCCTTTATGAATACTGAACCTACCCCTATGGCACGCAGTTACTTTAAGACCCTGTATAGACATAAATAAGTTACACTAACTTGTCTAACAATCAATAAATACAAAACAAGAAATAAATAAATCTAATCTGTAATGTTTCTTTCTCATAATATTGGAACAATATAACTATCACTAAACGCTAACCGCTTTCCCAATTGCCTCTGTACGAAACCCTTCTGTTGTAAACTTCACCCTGATCGTTGCTTTATTTGTAACAAGCGAGCCTGTATGAGAACAACACAATGAGAGACAAGTTAATACCGAACGATGTTGATTGGTCTGCCGGCCTGCAGGGTTTTAGAGGCTGAGAAAATGGGTTTAAAAACTAATTTAGAAAAACATTAGGTACCTACTGATCGGAAACTTATTTTTTGCAAGCAATATTATAAAAGCTGTTCTATAGTAAAAACCATATAAGTTGACCCTTATTCGTGTGAAATAAATACTCTAACCCTGATTGTTATTGGATAAAACAGAGCCAAATCAGATTTTTTTGCGTTACCTAGAATCAAACTCCGTCGTTAAAAATAATATTAATAAACTGTTCCACCGAACCGCACTTATCAAAAATTTGTTTTAGTGTGGTTAGTAGGGCAGTTTAGATGCTGTTCTGTCAAGTGCTGTTGTAATCAGTAGAAGTAGTGTCCATCTTGCATTCTTGTTGTACCCTGCCGCTGGCGGGATTGGCATCTAATTAGCCAGCTAAATGGGACAAACTGAATAGAGGTAGAGAGTGGCATGTCAAAGCACACAATTGCTGGTGGTCAACACCCGATTCTCTAGCGAAAATCGTACGAATTGCTGCATATAAATACTGAACCAACAGATCCAACAGATGAATTGCAGGATATAAATTGTACGCAGATCATATTATGATTCTGCCTAAGCGTCCATTTTAGGCCCCCAGATGTATAAACGTAAACGAAGCAAAATGAGTAGCAGGTGGCGTTCTGTATTTTCTGCCTACTCTCATGAAAAAAAAAAGCGGGAGTTTATGTATGTATGTATGTCGTCTGCTCAACAACACAATAACACAATGAATGTTGTTGAACTGTTCAAATTAAAGGAATTGGCATTGTATGTGTGTTACGTAATTTCCCCGCCGATTTTAGGGGAAAAAAAAATCGCTGCGCAACTACACAAAACAAGAAAAGTTTCGATTAGCTGTCTTTCTGGAGAACTAAATAAACATTACCAACTATAAGTAACTAATTTATCCTATATAAGTATAATTCATTCAATGGCTCGAGTTGTTCCAATTGTTCTGCAACCAGATGATACATAAACAACAGGTGTGTCGCGTCGCGTCGCGCGACAAGTCGCCCCGGTATGTAGAAGCCTTAACTCGTCAAAATGTATGGCACAGCTGATTTTTTAGGTTTGGTCCCATAGTAAAAGTTTTTTATAATCATGAGTAAAATGACCCCTTAAGAGGTTGTGCGTTAATTCTGCCGCCTGCGCTATTACTTCGTTTTAGCTTGGCGTTCATTCTGACTTAATTGTCTTTTTGCTCGGCTCCTAAGGCAAAAAAGCATTTCACATCACGCTACAACTAGCGTGATGTGAATATGATAGCTTTTAACCTTCTTCAAGAATTGGTCTATCAAATGCAAAAATATTGTCTCAAATGCGAGGTAGTTCCAGAGATTGGCGTGTTCAAACAAACTCTTCAGCTTTATTATTAGTATAGAAGATAGATAGATTTCATTCAACGACTCGAGTTGTTCCAATTGTTCTGTAACCAGATGATACATGTTCAATAAAATGTGAACTTATAATTGATATTCTGAAATATTATAAGTTAACGCAATTAATTGCAGTCATTTATAATAATTCAGAATTAAATTTAATATTTTTGTTGTTTTTATTTTGTCTTTTTATGAGTGCAACATTAATATGCTTTAGGATATATTTATGTTGTGTGGCAGCACAATTTTTTTCTTTTGTACTTCCGTAGAACACGTTCGAGTTGAACTGGCTGTTGTATTATTTCTTATTACAAAAATATTGTAAAATCCATATTTTACTTTCTCTCTTTGTTTTATTTCAAACAAATATGTATTCATTCAATGACTCGAGTTGTTCCAATTGTTCTGCAACTAGATGATAAATAATTGAGCTAAAGATAAGTAGCCCTATAAAATAAAATAAAAACCGGCCAATTGCATGTTGGACCACGCACAATGAAGGGTTCCGTAGTTGGGATGAATTTAGCTCAAGAACAAATTTAACATTGTAGTTGAAAGACATGTCCCATCATACATTCCAACTGCAAATGTAAGTTTGTGCGCACAATACTGAGTGATTTACCATGTTATTTTAAGACCATAGAAAATTTGTAGATTTTTCTGTAGGTAATCTATAAGTAAATAACTATTTTTGAATTTTTTTCAAAATTTTAGGCTCAGTGCTTTCGGAGATAAGAGGGGAATGGTCAGTTTTTATCTATTTTCTTAAATAACTTTAAAATAATTTATTTTAAAATTATTAAATAAATATATCTGAATTCCTTACAATAAGCCCTTTCATTTCATACGTGACACGGTACCGTTTGCTAATTTGTCCTCCAAAAGTGCCCGTATTAAAATTTAATAAACGAGTATTACGTATTAATAAAAATTCATTCATTTATTTTACACGTACGTGTTTGGGTCACATAAATTCTTAATAATATGTGTACAAAGTTTCAACTTAATCGGTCTAATACATTCGGAGCAAATCGGCCGTGACAGACTGACAGACAGACAGACACAATATGAGTGATCCTATATGGGTTCCGTTTTATCCTTTGAGGTACCTACGGAACCCCAAAAATTGTATATTTTACAGTAAGAAATGAACGGAAGAAAAAATTAAGAGATTAGGTTTCCGGATTGCTGCATCATCAGCTTCCAGTTTCAGTCGAGTCAAATAATGTAGTTGTAGATGTAATTTTGTGCTGCGGGCTCGACAAAATGTGGTACGTAGACAGCATTTATTTTCCATTGTGTATTTTGATCGTAGAAACATTAAATAAAGATAATAAATTAATATTTTAACGTTAATAACCTACACAACCAGCATGACATAATGCAATGCAAATCAAATCATTTATCAATTTAATCTCATCCATTGTGCCGTATGCATGTTGTTTCTATTCAGCTAACTAACACTAGCTATAAACCACGCCAATAGATACGGACATTGAACGTGGCGCGAAAATAATATACATTTGATATTTGTTTGACCAAAATATTTAAATGGATTTGATTTTGCGATAGAGCTTTGTTCGATCAGTTAAATTATAGCTAGTTACAGTTTACTGCATTTTTGTTTGTTTATGTGTCCGCAAACTATCAGTAATCACGTGTAGCATAAATTGAGTAAGTACCTACTAAACATTGAGTAATTTCCTGAATATATAACATGGTCACGACGATGTTGATAGTTACGAGTAAACATCAACTTTTCAAATAAGTACCTAATTATGTATAATAATAATTATTATACTCGGAATTTGATCCACCCACACCGTTTTCAGTAGTTTGGAAACATTCTGTGGTCTTCTGAGGAATATTTTCGTAACCTTTCACATACTTTGATGGAATTTTCTTTAGCAACAAGCTGGCAATATTTAAATTGTTTTGGACTTACAGTCTACTATTTAGTTAAAGTTAAATTCTAATTTATTGCGGATAACGAAAGCCTTGGTCTGCTAATGCTAAGATAACTAACAATTTCACAAAATAAATTACCTAAAAGACCCATGTTAATTTTACTTTTACAAAATGTAAGCTTCGTTTCCACAGCAACGTCATGAATTTTAAATAAGAAAGCCAAGAGAAAAAATAATCTTAGGGCCTGTGCACACAATGTTTATTAAACGCACCGTTGTCGCGCGTTTGTAGCGATACAGAATTTATCAACCAAAGAAATGAAGTCACTCAACATATTCAACAAACAAAAAGTGCATATTACCAAAATGCTTTTGATCAATGCAAGCAAAACCCAAAAAAAAATGTGGGGTCTTATAAATGATCTCTCTAGGAATAAGGTCAGAGAGTCACGAGCACCGAGTAAACTCCTTATGCCATCTGGAGTTTTGACTAATCAGACGGACATTTGTGAGTGTTTTAATGACTTTTTCTCCAACATTGGATCAGTTCTGGCTAGTCAAATCCCCAATCAATACCATAACAATTTAACCCACACTAAAGGAACGCAGGCAACTCGAACCTTAGACACACTTTCACAAATAAGACCATGCACCATAAATGAAATAGAAAAAATAATTGAAAACCTAAAACTAAACACTAGCTCTGGCTTAGATGGTATAAACACAAAATCAATCAAATGCGAAAAAGACATAATAATAAGTGAACTAACAAATTGTGTAAATAAAAATTTAGAACTTGGAACTTTTCCCGACAGCCTCAAAATTGCCAAAGTCAGCCCCATCTACAAAAATGGAAGCAAATCGGATCCAGGAAATTATCGTCCCATTTCAGTTTTGCCGGTTGTATCAAAAATTTTTGAACGTATTTTATACAACCGCCTCGATGAACATCTAAGAGCGCAAAACTTTCTTTATAAAAAACAATACGGTTTTAGGCCAAAATCCAATACACTTTCTGCAACAGTAGATCTAATATCAAAAATTAAACTAAGTATCGACAAAAAGCAAATAGCACTAGGTATTTTCATAGACTTAAAAAAAGCCTTTGACATAATAAGTCACAAACTGTTATTAAAGAAACTAAACGATATTGGTGTCACTGGTAGTGCCCTTGATATCTTTAAATCATACCTGGCAAATCGTTCCCAAGTGGTTAAGATTAACGATAGTCAAAGTAGTTCTAAAATCGTAAGTTTTGGCATTCCGCAGGGATCAATTTTGGGACCCTTATTATTCCTGATATATATCAATAATATTCATGAAGTTGGACTAAAAGGCGATGTATCGTTGTACGCCGACGATACGGCTTTATTTTATTTTGGACACTCTGTAGACGCTGTTATGTGTGACGCCCAGGATGATCTACGTCTTTTAAATATGTGGTTTCAGTGCAATCTACTCACAATAAATATAGCCAAAACCAACTACATCATATTCGCAGCAAAAAACAAAAAAATATCCCACCATTCACAATTAACCATAAATAACCAACCTATCAAAAAAGTTGATCACGAAAAGTACCTTGGACTAATTTTAGATAACCACCTGAACTGGAAACCACATATGGAGAAGGTTAGATCTAAACTGACTTCGCTCTCGGGAGCCTTACGGAGTGTTGTCAAATGTCTGCCACGCCAAGTACGCTACAATATATATAACACTCTTATAAAACCTCACCTGGACTATCTCATAGAAGTATGGGGCACAGCGGCACAAAATAATTTAATAAAGACACTTTTCCATTATGATTACAGTACATCAACACAAAAAATATACAATGAAACTAAGCTAATGAACATATCACAAACATACATATATAATACTTGCATCTTAATAAGAAAAATACTTAATAAAAACATTCACACACAAATGCATTTTACAAAAAAACATCAAATACACAAAATTAGGCTCAGAAATGCAAATGACTTACAATTATACTCACCACGCACCAACTATGGCAAAAAAAATGTGATGTACGAGGGTGCTGCCTTGTATAATAAACTACCAAATAACATCAAAAATGCAAAATCCATGTCAATATTTAAGAAAAAATTAAAATTACATATGTTTAATAAAATGAGCGCACCTTAGTACATTTCATGCCACATCTAGTTGCGCGCGTTCCGTGTATGCTTACATTTTAGCGGTGTTAAATTATTAGCGATTACCCTGCACTTTTACAATATTTTTGTATGTTATAATTTCTTGCAAACACTGTACGTTTGAATCAATAATGTTTTTTTTAAGTTAGATATAAATATTTCTCATGTAAGTGAAATTTCTTATGGGAAATAAAGACATCTCAAACCCGATACAGACGCGATACGAACGCGAGTCAGTCTATTCTGTAGAAAAAAAGCGCGCCGTCGACGCACGTTTCTAAAACGCGCGTCAACGGCGCGTTTAAAAAACGTGGTGTGCACAGGCCCTTATGCCGCCGGATCGTTCTCAGAGCGGTTTTAACGCCGCAATAGTTTGGTTGTACCAAGTGTTAATCGAAAATCTCTCACGGACAACAAAGCCAGTTTGTTTTCTCTTCTTCTTCCCAACACTATCACGTAATACCGTTCCTCACAAAATTAATAAACTAACTACTGTGCTCTTTTCTTTTGCGATGTTATGTTAAGATTTATTTTGCCCTCGATATAAAGGTTCATTTTCTCTTCCTCTTCCCAACACTATCACGTAATACCGTCCCTCACAAAATTAATAAACTAATTACTGTGCTCTTTTCTTTTGTGATGTTATGTTATGATTTATTTTGCCCTCGATTTTAAGGTTCACTTTCGAATTCAGTAGATAATCGCTTATGACTCGATCCCTGTTTTCATCTAGTCTAGTGTACTCGATGGAACTGTTTTGATATTCAGATTAGAGATCGCGAGCCGTTTGTCGCCTCAACACTTGACACCTCCTAGACTGGAGCGTGCCGGGGCTCCCTAGAAGCGGCTCCTACCGATTCTAGGGGGTCCAAACGCCTCCTGCCAGATGCTCTTCGTGGGGATCGTGCGGTCCATGGTCCGTTACGGGGCACCGGTGTGACCTTAAGGCTGCGACCAGCCCGCCGATTGAACGCGTCCCAAAGGGTCATGGCCATCAGGCTGGTACGGGGTTACCGCACGGTCTCCCGTGAGGCAGCGAGCATGCTTGCCGGACTACCGCCATGGGATCTGGAGGCAAAAGTCCTAGCGCACATTTAGGAGTGGCACGAGGAGGCGAAATGCCGGGAGTTTCACCCTGCTGCCGCAAGAAATCACGGCACAGCGGACAGAGCTCCAGTGGGATCTCATGTCGGCATGGAGAGTGCAATTGTCGCAACCCAGCGCTGGGCACGGCACAATTGTGGCGATAAGTCCCCTCTATGAGGAATGGCTAGAGAGACGCCACAGCGTCCTTACCTTCCGCCTGACGTAGGTCCTCACGGGACATGGTTTTTTCGGGAGGTTCCTGTTCAGGATAAAGCGGGAGGAAACACCCGGTGTCACCACTACGTGGATCGCCCGGAGGACACAGTGGAGTATACGGTGGAGGTCTGCCCGGCTTGGGTGGAGCACCGCCGTGTCCTCGCGGAGGCGATCGGCGGCGGCGATCTCTCGCGTCGTCGGCACTGGTTCAGACTATGATTCGGAGTGAGAGTGCATGGGAGGCCGTCCAACACTTGACTCAACAATTGTTTAGATTGTGAGCTTCTCAACAGTGTACTTAGGTACATGTTTGCTTATTTAACGTAGAGTAAAGTTTGAGGCGCGCCCTAACACTAATCTGCCCTAACATGAACGAAGGCGTCCTGCCCGTCATGACATACGGTGCCGAAACGTGGACACTGACAGTCGGGCTCGTCCACAAATTCAAGGTCGCCCAGCGCGCTATGGAGCGGGCTATGCTTGGAGTCTCTTTGAAGGATAAAATCAGGAATGAAATTATCCGGAAAAGAACCGGAGTTACCGACATAGCTTGCAGAGTAAGCAAACTAAAGTGGCAGTGGGCTGGCCATGTTTGTCGAAGGACCGATGGCCGATGGAGCAGACGAGTCCTGGAGTGGAGACCGCGTATCGGCAAGCGTAGTGTGGGACGCCCTCCAGCTAGATGGACCGACGACCTTAAGAAGATGGCTGGGTCAGACTGGATGCGGAAGGCGGAGGACAGGGTGTTGTGGCGCAGCCTGGGAGAGGCCTATGTCCAGCAGTGGACTGCGATAGGCTGAGTTGATTGATTGATGAACGAAGGCCTACTGCATCCAACTCTGTCAGCCAATAAGCAGTCCCTTTTATTTCTCTAATATATTATAGACAGATATTATTTCAGCAATACTAAGACAAAAAGGTCCACCTTTTCTATGCCCTATTTCTTTTATAATTGCAGACACAATTGGGTTGTCTATAAAATGCTATTCATCTCTTAATTAGGTTCTAAGCAAAGTCTGTAAGATTTTACACGTTAATTTATAGAATTTCATAGCAAAAAATTATAACTAGAAACCTAATTAATAGTAGGTAATTGTGTAATACTCGTATCGAATATTTCACTAAAAGTAATGGTTAATAAAGTTTATTTTTTTAAGTAGGAGTGTGAATGTGAGAGGCAGGTTTTGAAACAGCCGATGTGATTTTCACCTACTTACCAAATTTCTACCATAAGTTATTTGTACCCTGTATATAACGATCTTCATAAACTTAAGTAGCACTGTGTGGTTTATCCTTTATTTCAAGTTAGCTCAATTTGAAATAAAGAATAAACCACACAGTACCTACCCGTGCAACAGCGAAGATATTGAGTATCATGTTAAAGTATCAACTAAAATAATGTAATCTCGATGTATGTGTTTGTTTAGTTTATTGCTCATATTTAATCATCGTGAACTTGACGTAGATTTAAGGAAAACTGTAAACGTTGTTTTTTTCATTCAGGCGGGCTGGATAATATTCTCAGCCCGTTTATGGTCAGAGGACGGTTAGAAGGGTTTTATGACACTTAAACAGCGTATAATAAGAGTGAGATGCTTTATTACCATTAAAAAAAGATAAACTTACAGTGGCTTTTGAGGTTTCAACCTTATGTTTTTGTATTGATTGATTAACTAATAATTAATCAATAATACTGATTAATCAATAAGACTGTTGTCATTTATAAACAGTAATTTAACTCACCAAAAGAAACCGGCCACTGGCTGTTACATTAACATCAACTGCTTTTTGTGTTTTTGTTACCTGGTGGAAAATCCTTATGGACGGAAGGGTCTGTCAGACTCTTACTGACTAAAAACCACCACACAGTGTTCCGTTCCCCCACTTGCACCGGAGATCATGGGATCATGTGCGACTTCCATGATATCCGGCTGGTGACGGCCCGCTTTTGCGGGCCATCTCAAGTCTAGGGGGGGTGGGGTGTTTAAACCCCCCCGCGATGTCTAGAAGGAGCGCGCCTGGAACACTTCGCGCCGCCACTTCGGGTCTTCTATGATAGGAGGCGGCGGACGTCCCCGAGTCCTCCGTCCCTCGATCCATTTAGGGGGGGCCGGAAGAGGGCATTATTCGCCCTCTGCCATCGCCCGGTGCGCCTGCTGCGGGCCGGTTGTGGGAGAGATTTCCCGCTTCCTCTCCGCAACCTCCTTCTGCAACATGACTCTTTCGCAGAAGGATACCACTGCGTCCCAGAAGTCCTCGCTGCCGACCATCGAGTCAAACAGGGCTGGCAGTGACGTGACAGGTCGCTGCCTACTCCTGAGATAAGGGCACGGCACGGCCAAGCGATACACTCTGCTAGCGTATGCCATGTCCTTCGGGCAGTTGACGCAGTGGTTATCACCACTGCGTAAACTCTGCCGCGACATGGCGGGCACCTGTTTCTTCAAGTGAACTAAAAACAAAAAGTGTAAAAAGACAATAGCCTTATATTTTGAAGAAGCCTCTCCGGTAAGTGAGTTAGCTAAAACACAAAAAGCAAGCGTTATAGCAAGCGTTCAAGCAAGCTTGACACGTGACAATCGCTGACCCATCGGTGTCATAAATAAAATTATATTTTATATCTTTCAAATTCACTACAATGTTCCTTGGTAAGCTATCTTAAGTCGTCTCTCTGAAAATCCATCATTTCAATTCTTTATTCTGATTTAAATATTTATTTTTACTAAGCTGTCAGTGCCAACTAGCGGCCAGGATGATACATCATCATAGAATCTCTACAGTAGGTACCTATTCAAACTCAAAGGGATAACAAATTCTTTTTAATTAATGCTAGAAATGGCACTCTAGTTATTAGTCATAGACTTAGTTATTAGTTATACATATATCTATAGTCCTTGTTTGTCCGTGTGTGTGTATAACCTAGATCTAGAAGCCTATAAAGGGAAGAAAATTACTCAGTAAATCTTTTCAAAACGCGGCATTCATTAATAGAGATAATAAATAAAATAAATACTTATTAATATTTTTGTACAAAGAGAAACACATAAAGTTAGTCATACACTAAACATGATTGTACAAGTGGTGATCAGATCATCAAAATCATTTTCTGTCAATAAAAGCTACCAACTACCAGAACATAACATAAACAAATTCACAATTTTCTGAGTAAATCAAAAGAAGACGTCTGCAATATACCTACGTGTAAACTGAATAAAATGAACGTAGGTGTGTGCAAACAGAAACTTCAAATAAAAAGTAATGGACCATAAACTATAATTATCTAGTGTGTGACGTATCGCCAACCTTTCCACTCAGTTGGACTCTCTCGGGGCGCCGGAGCAAGCATGTGCACATAGATTTACAATTAAAGGCTTCTACATACCGGGGCGACTTGTCGCGCGACGCGACACGGCACAAAGGCCCCGCGTGTCGCGGGACGAGCGGTGCCTTTGTTGTCGCGCTGGTATGTAGAAACCTTAATACTCTCGGTTATCTAGCAATGAAAGAGAATGTAGAAAAAAAATATCGTATGGTTTCAAGTTTATTAAAATGTTTTCAATAAACCTTTAAATATGAGTTATTAAAGAACTTGTAGTGGTATTGATATCTCGAGGCGTTCCATTACGAGTACAACTTGACTAAGTCGACACTAAGTTAGAAGTTTTAATGGCCAAGCTTCTAGAACCACTACTTACTCGATTATAGTTATTTTTATTGTAAGTGCTTAGGTTTATTGTGAAGATATTTTATGTAAAAGAAGCGTGTCTTGGACTTCCTAGTCGTAGTTTATCTAAGATTTTTTTAGTTCGTACCTTAAGAGTAATATTTTAAACGTAATATTTTATGATGGAACATTCATTTTAGACACAAATTACTGCTGTTAAATAGGTATTTATTTATTTTTCCAACCTTTTGTCTCTTTTACTCGTTACAAAAACAAACAAAAGTTTACACTCGACGCTATTCTCTCTCGGTATAAAAAGACAAACAAACATTATAATGAGATTTAGCTACCTACTAATACATAGAGATGTCAAAAAGTTATTCTCTGTTTCAAAGGATTTTACATAGTGTTATAAGGTTTTTATGTTCAGCGTATGTTTTATGATGATTCTTAGTATTTTAATATTATATGTAAAATAGTCCCTGATACAATGAAAGTACATTTTGTTAATCATATTGAGGTTAAGTTCACACACTTTACAGGTATAGATAATAGGAAAAGTTAGGGTAGATATTTCCATTGTATTCTAGGAAGAAAAGCATGTGGCAAGCTGTTCACGGAAATAATGTGAAGTAGACATGGGTTGGGCAAACAACAAAGTCTAGCAAAGAATATTGGTCGCCTATATAACTTCAGAAGACAGCTAACATTGAAATACTCTTATTTCTGTTGCCTTTTCACAAAGGTTATGTGGAAGACATTTATTTTGTATTAAATGCTTGGTTGACTTTTGCTCAGTGTTAAAATAACAATTTCCACAATCAATATAACCAGGAAAATAAAAAGAAAATTACTAATTCATTTTCCGTACATTACAGAACAATTTTCCTATAAAGTAGAATAGGAATACAAATTCGTTTATTGGGTCAAGTGAAAAGCTTTTAAACATTTCCTTTTGGAGGAAAATAGGGTAATTTGAGTATTAAAGGAGTATTATTTTCCTGACTTGATTTATCTTACTAATATTTTGAATGTAAAATTATATGTTTCAATGTTTGTGATTCAATCACTCTGAACGGATTTGGCTAGATAGCTTAACCTGGATTCAATTCATCTCGTTCCTATTGCTATTTTACTCGGACATACCGAAAGCAGCTTTTTTGTTGCCTATTCTGTTTTCCTGGAATATTCCCACTAAAAAGAGCATCATAATGAAATTGTTTTACAAATACAATTTTAAAATGAATTTTGTATTGAAACACAATTCTGTCTATAGAATAGAATAACTTATTCTTGGTAATATGACGTGTTGCATCTTAAATAAATGAAAATCAAAAACTTAATTTTTAGTAAAACAAAAGTACCTAGATGACACACAAAGTACACTGGACTATTCGAATGCGATAAGATTTTACAATACAATATTCCCAAAGCGAAACCAGAAACAAATGACAATGCCAGATCCTGCCCCACTCTTTCATTAATTTACAATAAATGTAAATTTATCAAAATTACCGCATGAAAATATAATCCTTTGTTACTTAACTATTATTCTAATAAACCTGCGGATAAAAAAATAGTGTAAAAAGGAGTTTAAAAACCAAAGTCCTATTTCCTGTTTTTAATCGCGACCATCTGCGTTACTTTGTACGCATACACGTGGAACAAAACGATATTTTTAATTTAAAATGACATCTATTAATTACTATGTACGGATTTTAATATGTATTTGGTCTAAATACACCCAGTAATTGAAAATAATGTTTTTTTTAATATATATTTATATAATGATACTGTGTTCTAATCATTCTTTCGCATTTGAGCGTTAGGTGTAACGAAACGTCATTGACGATGTCAAAAAGTAATTAGAGATGGGTTGTACACGATATCAGAAGGCCAATTCTCGTAATTTAAAACGTTCAAAATCTAGTCACAATCTCATCTTGGCGACAAACGAACGTCAAAAAATTGACAAAATGTAGGGAAATAAGAGGTATTTTTGACAGATTGAGACTCAGACTGTGAACGTTCTTAAAATTAGTAGAATTGCCCCTCTGTTATCACTGTTACCGTTACACTAAAATAACAGATCCAAATTACTGATAATAAATAACAGCCTGTTATTTATGTACGGACGATAAATATGTATTTAAATCTCTATTGAATATCTTCTTTGTTTCTTTTTGTTTAAAGTTGACATTATAGAATTACGATAATTTATAAAAAAAACTTTAATAACCTTGCTATATTCCTTCATTTGTGAATGTTTATGGTAAACGGTAACAGTCCGTATGGGAGCTGTTTTAATGACTACGTGCCGTGGTGACAGTATGTCTTTGAAATGATCTATTACTTAAAATAACATACCTTTGGTAGGAACAACAGATATTTGTTATTTTGTAATATCTGTTATTTCTATCTGTTACGATAAATACGCCTCACCCCTAAAAGTAATTCATTTTCATTCGCTCTGTTCTGTTTGAAGACAGTTTGTTTTTGACGCTCCATAATCTCTCCGTGATCATAATACTGTTTTATTTTCAAATCAATTTTTGCTTTTATACACGGACTCGATTTTGCCTACTCGCCGACTTGTGCTATTTGACTCCGCTACTGAATGTCGAAGTTTGAAATGTCGACGTATGTTAGTTCTAAAGTACAGGATCTCGATGTACGCCAGTTCGAAAGTTCACTGGAGCGAAGTATGTAAGGCCGACGTATCGTTAGTTAGAAAGCATACGAGTGCGATGTACGCCAGTTCGAAATTACCCTGTTACGAAGTATGAAATGCCTCCGTACTGTTAGTTAGAAAGCATACGTGTGCAATAGGACTATTCGCACTCGTATGCTTTCTGAGTTCGATATCGACACTATCGCTATTGGAACAATTGTAATAGGTAATAAACAAAACACATTCATAAATAAATATTATATTATTATTATTATATCAGTAACTTAATTTATTTCAGTTTTGTATATAAAATTAAATCTTCATATACGCTATGTACGCAAGACCACTTATGTATTCTTTTAAATCTACGTTATCCTTCTTTAAAACTGTTCTCAGATGTTTTGGATATGGCATGATTTTTTGTATTTACGTTTCTATAAATTAGCATTAATTATTTCAATCTCCAAAATTGTATTTTTTTGTTCTTTTTGCAATTCTTTCATCGATTTATAGATATTGAATTTTTTCCTGTTCAGCAAGTTAATCCAACGATTATGCCAATTTTCAATATTGTTTTGGGTAGTTGGGATATCAGCGTTCACACAATCTAATACGGACCATATCTGAGGCGGACATTTTGGGGCCGACTTTTTCAGCTGTAATTTCAGTGTTGACACCTTCTTTCGATTAGTTACACGTTCATAAACTCCATGAACATAATAGGTATTCAAAGACAAATAAAAATAACAACATTTATCAATAATTTAAAGATATACTCGTATCTATTTATGAATGTGTTTTGTTTATTACCTATTACAATTGTTCCAATAGCGATAGTGTCGATATCGAACTCAGAAAGCATACGAGTGCGAATAGTACTATTGCACTATTGCACTCGTATGCTTTCTAACTAACAGTACGGAGGCATTTCATACTTCGTAATAGGGTAATTTCGAACTGGCGTACATCGCACTTGTATGCTTTCTAACTAACGATACGTCGGCCTTGCATACTTCGCTCCAGTGAACTTTCGAACTGGCGTACATCGAGATCCTGTACTTTAGAACTAACATACGTCGACATTTCAAACTTCGACATTCAGTAGCGGAGTCCATATCGACTCCGCTACGAGTGCGATGTACGCCTGTTCGAAATTACCCTGTTACGAAGTATGAAATGCCTCCGTACTGTTAGTTAGAAAGCATACGAGTGCAATAGGACTATTCACACTCGTATGCTTTCTGAGTTCGATATCAACACTATCGCTATTGAAACAATTGTAATAGGTAATAAACAAAACACATTCATAAATAGATATAATATATCTTTAAATTATTAAAAAGAAAAAAACAAATTAAACCAGAACAAAGCAAAATAAATGCGCTTGTTACATAACATAATGTTATTAAAACACCATTTAGATTAAATATGTATTATAGTATCAGTAATTTAATTTATTTCAGTTTTGCAAATAAAATTAAATCTTCATATACGCTATGTACGCAAGACCACTTATGTATTCTTTTAAATCTACGTTATCCTTCTTTAATAACTGTTCTCAGATTTTTTGGATATGGCATGATTTTTTGTATTTACGTTTCTATAAATTAGCATTAATTATTTCAATCTCCAAAATTGTATTTTTTTGTTCTTTTTGCAATTCTTTCATCGATTTATAGATATTGAATTTTTTCCTGTTCAGCAAGTTAATCCAACGATTATGCCAATTTTCAATATTGTTTTGGGTAGTTGGGATATCAGCGTTCACACAATCTAATACGGACCATATCTGAGGCGGACATTTTGGGGCCGACTTTTTCAGCTGTAATTTCAGTGTTGACACCTTCTTTCGATTAGTTACACGTTCATAAACTCCATGAACATAATAGGTATTCAGAAAACCAGTCAGTCACTTTTTTTGCTACTTCGGGTATAATTTGCTCACGAATAATTTCAAATGCGGATGGTATCTCAGTCGGATCTAAAAAAGCTAGGGCCGCTAGATGGCGCATTTGATACGCAAAATTACTGTTGCTAACATACTTTTTTGATAATCCTTCCTTTTGGATACGCTTCCAAATATTTTGTGACAAATGAAAATAACAACATTTGTGTTTTGCATTTGGGAAAACACTTTCACTAGCTCTTATCGCAGCTAACTCAAAAGCTGTGATAATGAATTCCGGGTCGAGATTAATATTTAATTGAATGAATGCGATTTACGCAGTACAATTTGTAAAAATATGCCATAAATTCTTTCAGATTTACTCGACAATAAACCATAAACAAGTGGTAATACCTGCTTCGTATCGTCGTTCTGGCTCACTTGCCCATGTATCGAATACAATTGGTAAAACAGACTTGGACAACACTGGAACGTGCCATCCATAATACAAAATTGAGATTTATCCAAAAGGCGAAGATTTGTTTTTGTACTAAACACAAGAATTGTATCGGTCTCATCAACGTAATGGCCAATTAAAAATTGTTCACCTTCAAATTTGGTATACTTGTCGGGTATGACAATATCATTCAATGTTTTCGGTAGTTTTGGTTCATTTCACATCCTTTCTCTATGAATGATCAAACGCATAGCTTCTTTTGACGGCATAAAAGGAGATGACGTACTAGGCACGTCCTGTATACTTTTTTGAATAATTTGCCCAGGCCTATCAAAACTGTCGGCAGCTTTTCTTTTTAATGAGTGCCTGACGGTATTTGCTTCAGCAGTATTCGAATCTGGTTCATGAAGATGAAATATATTGTTAAATTTGTGTACATAATGATCATCACCATTATTTTTTGTAGTTACCGTGGCGCCACAACTCGACGACATTTTTCTCACGCAATTCCAGTAGAACAGATTATCACACTTTTTTATTAATCATATAATATATAGAAACCCATCAAGAAACAAAAGATTTTTTTTTTTTTAAAGAAGTTTATAAACGTGTAACTAATCGAAAGAAGGTGTCAACACTGAAATTACAGCTGAAGAAGTCGGCCCCAAGATTTCCGCCTCAGATATGGTCCGTATTAGATTGTGTGAACGCTGATATCCCAACTACCCAAAACAATATTGAAAATTGGCATAATCGTTGGATTAACTTGCTGAACAGGAAAAAATTCAATATCTATAAATCGATGAAAGAATTGCAAAAAGAACAAAAAAATACAATTTTGGAGATTGAAATAATTAATGCTAATATAAAGAAACGTAAATACAAAAAATCATGCCATATCCAAAAAATCTGAGAACAGTTATTAAAGAAGGTGTTGACGACGTTAGGTTGTTTATACGTTGTAGATATTTTTGGTAGATTTTATTAAATAAAATAACGCGACTGTTTCTTAGCTCTGTATTGAGGCAACTAATCATGCAAAACGATCGGACATACCGCCCACCAAAAGGACCCTGTGTCCTTTTACAATTAATACTACTACTGCTACTTCTGCTTACATTAAATTGGGCTTGATAACTAACAGGTTTTCTACATTTTTAAACGAATCAAAACAATATAACAAATCTTACAAGTGGACTGTATGTAACAAAAAATTAATAACAGATTATATATTAGTAAATAGGTAAGTAGTAACCTCCGTGTCAGTTTATTTCATGTATAAAAGGCAAAGTAAGCAGCATGACACATTAAGGTAAGTACCTATCTATTTGACATCATTAGTTATTAGTTGTACATTATTATGTATTTATAAGCAATAGCATGCAGGTGGGGAGTTACATATCGTAAACTAGTTTAGGAACTTAAATCATTGAGTGGTAAGTATGTATGTGTAGGCACATATATCTCAGCAGTAATTAAGTAGTTAACGTAGCTAGTATAATAAAGTAACGTTGATATTTTTTAGTAAAAAACAAATAGTTAATTAACATTATACAAAACTTAGACGTTCTAGATTCTACCTACTTAGGTACACATAAAAATAGGTAAGCACATTAACAAACTTCTTATGCATTTTCTTGCTGCTGATTTTAAGTTAATTATCCAATAATCACTTCTTAGGTATGTCATCATAACTTGTATACCACCGTGTAACGTTTGTTTGTGTGCTTCGTTGATCAACAATGTAGTGATATGTTGATTACTCGGTATTATTATTAGATGTTTGGTTGTGACTGGCAAATTAGCGTTTTGTAAACGACCTCCTACTCTCAGCAGATTGTTTTTATGTAAAAATGGTGTCAAGCTAATTAGTGAACTTGATTTTCTCACCTTGCCATTTTTCTTAATGTATTCTTTATCTCGTTCATACACTGTCTGCTGATAGTAATTTATGCAATTTTGCAAAATTGTGTTCATTTCACCAGTAGTTAAATACTTCTCTTTGTTTTTATTGTTTAATTGTTTTCGGCAATAAGCGAGTACCCTTTTCATTCTAGTCAGATTAGAAATTCTTTCCCAAATAGTTTTTTCTTCATTTTCCTTATTTTTATTTGTAACAGTACAACATTTTAATTTTAACTCTAAATCTGTCTCTGTATTTTCTGATCTTCTGAAATGAACTTTTCTTTTTGATAGCCATTCTGGCCCTTTCCACCACATCTTCTCCTTCTTTAGATCTGTTAGTTCAAGATGGATGCTTGAAGAAATGTTGCTTGGATACATCGACTTTATCAACTCGATTTTGTATGCTGACCACATCTTCAACTCAAAACCTCCCTTACTTAACATAGCCTTGAGTTGCTTACTAGCTTCTATGGCTTCTTCAACAGTGTCACAACCCGACATTGCGTCATTGACATAGAAATCTGACAAAGTAATTTCAGCAGCTACTGGATAGCTATCTCGTCCTTCATGTGCGAGTTGGATCAAAGTCTTCACTGCTAGATAAGGTGCTGAAGTAGTCCCAAAGGTCACGATAAGTAATATATAATCTTTTATTTCTTCATTGCTATCATTCCTCCACAGTATTCTTTGAAAATCGGCATCTTCCTTGTATATCATGACCATTCTGTACATCTTTTGTATGTCTGCAGCGAAAAAGATGGCGTGCATTCTCCAGCGCATGATTATACAACGGACGTCTTCCTGGAGAACTGGACCAGGTAAGAGTTTATCATTTAATGATATGCCATTTATTCCTTTACATGATGCGTCGAAAACTATGCAAGTTTTCGTGGTTTCTTTTTCTTCACGCAGGACTGGGTGATGGGGTAAGTATACAGATTTTTTTGAATATATTTCCTTTTCAGGTACTTTTTCTATATGACCTATGTTTTTGTAGTCTTCTATGACTTTTTCATATTCCTCTTTCAACTTAGGCTGTTTTTTAAACCTTTTCTCTAATTGTATTAATCTTGTTTTAGCTATGTCTCTTGTATGTCCTTCAGTTGATTGAATACAATTTGTTTTAAATGGTAGTTTCACTATGAATCTTCCTTGTTCATTTCTTGAGTATGTTTTATGATAAATGTCTTCACATGTTTGTTCTTCTTTTGTATTCTTTCGCCTTGTAGTTGTGTCTATCTCCCAGAGTGTTTTTAACATGTTATCGACATCCACTTGGTGATGCATGACAAGTAATGAATGTTCTTTTTGTGTTGTGTTTATTTCTCCAAATAATATCCATCCTAGGGTTGTTTTCTGTGCACATGGTGACCCTGGTGGACCCTTGATTAGCTTTTGTTCGACTATTCGTGCATACTCCTTAACACCAAGCAGCAGATCTATCGGGCCTGGGTTGTTGTACTCTGGATCAGCAAGATCGAGACCCTCCAGGTGCTGCCAGTTGTGAACAGTCATTGTATGGTGTGGTATTCTCGTGGTCAGTTGCCTGGACATGACGTAAGCTTCTACGTGCATGTTGAATTCTGGTTTCCTTCTTGATACTATGTTTAGCTGAACCACGTGTTTAATTGGTGCTTGCATAGAACCCACACTTGTTACAGTGCCATCAATTGATTTTCTTTGAAGCTTCAATAATTGAGTTGCCTTTTCACTTATGAAGCTCGCTTGTGAGCCTTGATCTACAAGAACTCTTAACAGTGTCGCATGTCCATCTTTTCCCTTTGCTTTGACTAGTGCAGTTGCTAATAATGCTCTTCCAGATGCTCCGATACCAACATGAAGAGTTGTAATGTCCTCCTTGTTGGCTTCTTGTTGAGATGTCGATGGTTGTATTGGTTCGGTCTCTGTGGTATCCTTCGACTTCTCTGATTTATGAAGCAAGGAATGGTGACGTCTTCTACATACGCGGCAAGTAACTGGTACCTTGCATTTGTAAACTGAATGACCCGGAAGCAGGCAGTTGAAACAAAGCTGTTTTTCTTTCACATAATTGTTACGTTGTGTAAGGTCCATCTTAATAAATTCTTTGCAGTGACATAAGGTATGCTTTTCACTACAAAGTTCACAGCTTTTATCTCTAACAACATTCGCGGCATGGTAGGATCGTTCTTTGATTGTACGATCTTTATTTGTTACGGGCTGAATCATTTCCAGCGTTCTAAATTTTGATTCCAAAAATCTTTTTAACTCTTCCCAAGATGGCACTTCTTCTGATTTTTCCTTATAAGCAAAAGTTTCCCACTCCTTATGTGACTCCTGGTCCAACTTCTGAATCACCAGAAATATAATTAAAGGATCCCAGGAATCGGTATTGATTTTCAAGTTTTTTAGGTTATTTATGCACTCTGTCGTAGTATCTAATAAAGTCTTCACACTGTTAGCTGTCTGTGTTGTGATTTTCTTTTGATTAAAAAGTCTTTTCAAAACAGAGAACACAATAACACGTTTGTTGCCGTATCTGTCTTTTAACAATTGCATGCTTGATCGTAATTGCTGTCCGTAACTTTAATGTGCCGTAATATTATTTCTGCTTCACCGTTAACAGTAGACTTAAGGTAATGCAGTTTTTGAACGTCACTGATTGAAGTATTTTTATGCACAAGTGATGTAAACATGTCCTGGTATGTGGGCCACTCCTCGTATTGTCCCGAAAAGGTTGGTAATTGTATCCGAGGCAGTTTTACAATTGAACATTGCCCTTGACCACTAAATACTGAAGAGTTTGATGTTTCCATTGCTGTTTGTTGCTGCTTGCTCAACATATCTGTCAAGTCCGCTTGTAGACAAAGGTATAGATCTTCAATGACAAAATAGTCTTCATTGAGAAAGTAAGAAACTTCTCCACGCTTGTCTCTCGGAGTACACTGTGTCAACATCTCATGAGCATGCTTAAAGGAATTCCAATACTCTTCAATGCACTTCACTCTAGCTCTTATGTAACCGTCTGTAAGTCTCACTTTAGGGCATTTTTTTTAAGTTCACTTGTGTTTTTTGTATCAATTTTGCCACGTCTTCCAGCGTATTCAAATATTTTTGTTGTTCCGAAGTTAACGTAGCCATTGTAACTTTCTATTATATTATTAAGTATCACTACGAATGTACTTAATTGTTAACGTTAACGTAACGTTATTAATTGTCAACCACACTATTCACACTTTGTTATAATATCTAACTTCATAAAAAACTGCACAATTTTGCGTAAACAAGTCGTCTTATCTCTGGAATGCGGCTGCCTATTGTTCTCAGCTCGCTCGGACTCCGATTCACTAATGACCCACAGGTGTGCAAGTAGTAATTATGCGGCTCGATTTGCGACCATATGTTGACGACGTTAGGTTGTTTATACGTTGTAGATATTTTTGGTAGATTTTATTAAATAAAATAACGCGACTGTTTCTTAGCTCTGTATTGAGGCAACTAATCATGCAAAACGATCGGACAGAAGGATAACGTATTTAAAAGAATACATAAGTGGTCTTGCGTACATAGCGTATATGAAGATTTAATTTTATATACAAAACTGAAATAAATTAAGTTACTGATACTATAATGTTAAAATGTTGTCATGCCATATTTTACGTTCAGATACGTTCAGTTTACGAGAATATCTACCAGACAATCGACTAAAACCGCCACAAACAATACTCAACTTTATTTTCAAGTGTAATTTGAGCCCAAAGTAGTGATGACTCACCGTTGCTGAATCGGCAACACCAGGGCTTGACGGTTTGGGCGCACTGTTGTTCGGCAACAGTAAAATATGGCATGACAACATTTAAAAAAAATATTGAATGTCAGTTTACTTTTCTATGGTCGTGTTTGTGTTGTGAAAATAAATTATAGTGCAAAGTGCTTTTATAAGTGTATTTTATATGGGTAAGTGGATACATTTTCATTTATCTGTTGTTAATACATCATTGTAGATAATAATTACACGAAATTGCATCATAAAATCGAAATTTTTGAACAAAGAAAAGTTTCGACAAAGAACCGTTCTATCGTTGGAATTTGGACTTATTTTGTGTTTTATCGACTGCAAATAATCAATAATAATCATAAATAAGTGCTTGAAACATTGTTTTAGATAATATTTGCACTAAATACTTGTGAAAAGTTTCAAAATATCATATGTCAAAAATTGCATCAAAATTGTTAAACTTTGAGGTTAAATATCATTATTTCTTTCCACAAGAATGACTAAGTGTTAAATTAATATGACAGTATAGTTCCCACTTGTGCATTTATCACTAATATTAAAATAAAAAAGTTAATTTATTTTTTAATTAATTAATAAATAAATCAATTAACCCCCCCATTTTCTTCAAGAAAATCTTTTATTAATTAATTATGGTGGTATATTTTTACAAGATATAGGTAGCTATCAGTCAATAAAGGTTTATGTAGTATCTTAGTAACATTTTTGTATAAGAAACTACTCGGTGTTACTCCGATGTGAATTTTCAAAGTTTCAAAGATATCGTGAGGCCGGCCTCAAGTGATTTATTATTACAATAATGTTACATAGAACTCTCAAAGAAACGCTGTTGTTAGATTTCTTATCTATTCATAATGTAACTTGCAAAATTTTGTGTAAATTGATACAATAGTTTTATCAGAAATAGCCATAAAATAAGACCAAAACAATTACAGCTGTTATCTGTAATTAGGGGTAATTATTAAATACAAATACAGTTCCCACAACCATTTTTTTTATTGTTAATTACAGTGACTCTATTCAAAAACACATACAGCTTAAATAAAGGATGTTTATGTTCTCACAAATCACTTAAGATGTTTTTTGTTTACATTGGGAACAAAGGGCAATAAATCTGGCGGCCATTAAGATAAGGATTGGTCCTTGAGCGTTTTGACGTTTGTTATGTCATAGGGTCTGACAGGTATGCCGACTCCGACTTGGAAGATAGATCTCCGTAATTAATTACTTAGGAATAAACATAGCTTACTGTACTTCTTTGTGTTCTTGTATTGAGCTTAGTGTTTTGTTCACGTTGGAATTAAAAAAATAAACTATTATAAAATTCCTAATATTGGGTAATGCCAACGATTAATTTACATTTTGCAGATAATTTTAGTACATTTTTACACTAAACACCCCCAGACGTAATAAAAATAAAACTTCTATTGTATCTTGTTCAGTGACACGCAAAAGTGTTAAAGACGTAGGTAAAATTCGAGGATTCGATGCGATTTCGATTACTGCAATGGATGTTAAATAACTCGTAATGCTTAGGGTATGATGGGACTGTCATACGCATTGCGATTATAAAAGTTCCTAATTATATAAAAATAAAAAACTCGTAATGCAGTAACATCGCGCTTCTGCCGCCGCAACGCTATACTTAACGAGATTTATGCATACTACTGGGATTTACTGTTAACGACAATGGTTTATTTACTTGGACATAGCTGTATGACGTCACGTCCGCCTTGTGACGGCCGACCGCACAGTCACGAGCGTTTTAAAAAAAGGGTTTCACGAGTGGACCGCCCAACGGGGCGGTCCACTCGTGAAACCCTTTTTTTAGTCGTTATACATAAACATAAACGTTAGTCTAACTGTCTACAAGAATTCAAGCACAGTCTTTAAAAAGGGTAACAAGTATCAACATGTGCATAAGTCCTAATTATTTTGTAATTCCTAAATTAGTTTGATTGTGGGAGCTGTATCAAAACTAAATGAAAATTATTCAATGTGCTGAACATGATTTGAAATGTGATTCTTTATGTATAATGTATGTGCTTATATCATATGAATATTACCTATACAAATCTGTGTTATTTCCCACATCACGTACCTACCTACTTTTTCTGCCGCCTTAGATATTGGAAATGGCGAGAATGGAGAATGCGTCAAGATACATAGATGTGAGTCACCTTTGATAGTGTATGTTAATTATTGTTTGTGGAAAATTACTACAATTTATTTCGTAAATTTCGGTATATATAGGTGGTATGAGACACCTTTACTCTAGCGTTTCGGTCAATTGCGAAGAAAAGAAAATTTTGGATACAAAGTCATGACGCTTGAGAAGCAACATAGGAATTTAAATTCCTTTAATGTGATACCTTTACTGATGATATCAAGATAAATGCGACCAGGGCCTGCAGTCTCGACATTGATAGCGATCGCTTTATGACCGAATTCGGTCGCCAAATCCTAATGTCCCTAGACAGTCAAAATTGCTTGACAAGCATGAAAAAATCACAATCATATCAAACAATTTTGACCGTCTCTAGAGACCCCAATAGGACTTTGCTACCGAATTCAGTCGTAAAACGATCGCTGTACGAATGATTCGCCCCTGTACGAAATCATTCCTCCAGACCTTAAGAAAATAATACAAACATCAAAAATATAGTCTAAATAATTTAAATTAATTCAAAGGGTCAGACAAGGCATATTTCTTTTCATGGTGAAAAAAAAAAATGCCTCGCATTTTAAAACTTTAAAAAGCTTAACTGTTTTTATAAGTAATTAATTTTACGGTTTTATGAAAATGGCCACCCCTGGGCTTGTCAACACGGCTAATAGCTCAGATTATGGTAATTCTTTGTAAACGAACTGTTTGCTAAGTCATTCATTTTCTTGGCCCCAATTAGTGTTTATGTAAATCATACTTACCTCAATATTTCGAGGGAAACTTTGGCATAATGAGAAAGCAATTTTTAGGCTTTTGTTGAGGAAAAATTAAAACTGCTTACGTATAGGTACTGGCTGGTTTATGAGAGTTCGTACATAGGATGAATACGTTTCGATAAAATAATTTTGACAGAATGAGCTAAACGATCGATACAAGAGATCGCGTGACTGAAAATGTATTCAAACCAACCTTTAGATGCGTTACCCGCGCTCAATAATGACAAAATAAAAGCAAGGCAATTGCCTGACTTGGAATTAGTCGCGCGCCATCCAGTGACGCGGCTACACGTCACAATCACTCGCAATTATTTGTGAAGAATAGTAGTACATTTTGATACAAGTGGAGAATGTTTTTTATTGCATTCGAGGCGGAAATAACACCCAAGCCGTAGGCGTGGTTGTTTTTGAGCAGAGAACTGCAATAACAAATGTCCACGTGTATCAAACGACGTTTTTCAATACACTTGTGAAGAAATAAAATAAAATAACGAAAAATATTTTTGACGTGAATTATTAGGAAATTATGATTTAATTTTCTTTTTTTTCCGCGCAGAGCAGAAGCAAAGGTATAAAGCCGATAAACAGCCTAATATGAAAAATAGAAAATTCAAATATTTTTGAGTTTAGTAAACAAATAAATGTTAATTTACGCGCGTTTTATGTTGATTTAGTTTTTTTGTGTTTTTTTGTACGTTTTTTTTGTTGTAATAATCATGATATTCTATTTATAAACATTATTTAAATATTCCAAAAATATTAACGCTGTAAAGACGCATCTTCGCCGAGATTAACCTCCGAATAGAGAGGACCGTCTCTGGCGCGAGACGGCGTGAATAGAGGCATTGAACCAATTTGGACTAGGTATAGGTAGGTATAAGTTATGTGTGGCAATTTTTATTCCCGCACACGTGTTAGAAAATAAAAAATCGCACGCGTGAGAAATACATTGCATTGTGAACCTAATCGTAGTGCGATATGAACCAGTTTTCGAGGTAGGTAAAGGAGGGTACAAATTACACTACTACTGTGGGAGTACAGAAAAACGTCTCATTTCATGCAGAAGCACTTATTGTATTTTTTTATTATAAGAACACGATGTTTTGGTTTGTACTTGTATAGCCAGTCAGCCATTTTTCCAGACAGCTGCGACCGACGCGTACGCGCCAATGAATATGCAGCAGCTAGTGACGTAACTAAATATGTATGTTCATCTCTTTCTAACAACAGTTATCGGTACAGAGCTCCTTTTCTTCGCGCACTGCATGATTGTACGCAAGTATGTAGCTACATTCATGGCTTACGCTGTTTTTGAGTGTACTAATGTTCGTGTATGACGCGGCTATTTATAATACGTCATTGCTTCAAACGCTTTTACGTAATATCATTCATAAAAAAAAAAAACACAAACAATACACAAAAACCACAACAAAATACACACAAAACAGACAAAATTGTAGCTTTTTTTTTTATTTATATATTTAACAGTTTATGTACACACATATATACAGACAAGAAAAAAAAAGGAACAGAAAAATACGTACAAAGGTGATGCTTATTTCTAAAGAAATCTTTTCCAGCATACCTGCGACAAGGAAAGTAGACGAAGAGATGTAGACAACGTGTGTAAGATTAAAAGAGAAAACATAATACATAAAATCAAAATAAAAAACTTGTATTATGATCGTTAAATTTTTTATCTCACCGTGAAAATAAAGAACTTCTCACGATATATTACCATTAAGAACATAATGAGAATGTTATGTGTTGTGCTAACGGTCGTATTTCCCACAAATAGTCACATTACAATGGAATGAGCAGAAACCATATGATAGTGCAAAGATAAACATTAATATTCCTTCATTAGTTAGTTTAGATCCAGCCATAGACCATCTGGTACAGGCAAAAAAGATAAAGTAATAACTCAAAAGCGAAAATAGTGTTGGTTTAGCTGTCGTAAAGAGAAATACGATCGTAAAGATATACCAAACACGTGAGACTCTCCCACAAATTATCAAAGTTTCAATTGCGGACCGCGATAAAGCGAATTCCTAGCTGACCCCTATGTTCAAAACAGACATAATAGCTCGTACAGGCCGCAGGGTTGTCCGCATGTCCTTAAAGTATTCAGAAATTCTCAACGTAAGTGTTATTCAGTTATTTACGAGTATTGCGAGCGCCCTCCCATTAGTCAGGTCTCGGTGGCTGCTGGTAAACAAAATCAAAAGATTAATTATTAAAGGAGACAAGCAACTACTTGGTAGAATATAATAGCGTTTGAAATTCGTTATAAGTTGGAAGATGACAAAGTTTTTACGGGTGTGTTGAAATGAAAACCTGGCTGGAGAAGTATCATTATAATATACAAAAACTAATAGTAGCCCATGTCCAAACTCATGTGCCAAATTTCATCCAAATTCGTTTAGCCGTTTTAGCGTGACAGCGTAACATGTTACATACATAAAATCTAATCTTTTCTCTCTGTAATATTAGTTTATTTAATTATATCATGCAATACTTTTTATCTCGATATTCCCACGGGATCGAGACTTGTGCGGGTGATTTCGCGGGGCGCAGCTAGTATATATTATAAAGGCATGATTACTAAACCGAAAAACAATTCAAGTTAATAGGATCACTTTCGACTAGGCACTTTAGAATGTTTGTGGTTACTATAAACCTATAGCGAAATATTTGTCAGCAAAGCTCAGCGCCTGCCAACTAGAACGTGACCACTAACTAGCAGTACACGCTATACATTCCCAAACCCAAACATCGCTTGCAGTTTGAATTTCGAGAATGTTCCGTAACAGTGAGCGATCGTCATACGGGAAATTTCCTCTCAAGGTACAGGAGGTTTGCTAAAAATCCTTCAACTTTAAGAACTCCCACGCTCTCTTTCTTCTGTTACCGTAATTTACAAAAACGCGTCCGCAATTTGTTCAAGCGACGTAATTCCTGATTTTTTCACGAGATTTCCTTGGCTTTTGGAAGTAAATAAAGATGTTTATTTACTCCAGAGCTGCTTAATATGAAGCTTCAAAGGATGATTAACAAATTTACAGTCACGGAAGGCATTTTCGACGTTCAACTGCGAGGACTGAAATATTGTGTGGAAATATAATTTTCGTAAAGTTACTCGCAATTTAACTTGTTAGATGCATTTTAAAACAAATAAATAGGTTTTCGATAGTGAATTGAATCCTAAATTTTTATCTCTGAGATATCACTCTGCGTTAACTTTAAAACACGACTCCATTTACAGATAATAAGTATCATCATCTTGAAAAACTGCGTCTGAAAAACAGTTTTATCTTTGTTCCGAAGTTTATCATGCACATAAATCAACTTTGTTGAAAAAAAGTAAGTATTAAGTTTTCCTCGCGGTGTCAATTAAAGTAAGTATAATTTAGGTTCGGGGCAGAAGTTGTTGTAATTGGGAGGTAAAGTGACTTTTATTTTACGATACTTTTAGTTCCGGTACGTGTCAGAAAGTTGGATTTCCGCACGGATAGGTACCTACTATATTTATCATAGTTTATTCGTCCAAACGACGTCATTATATTCGTATCGGTAATTTACATGTTCAAAGGTAGAGACTACAATCTTAAACGGTAATCAAACACTTTTAGAGAAAACTACAAATTAACGATTTTCAGACTTTTTCCTTTACTTGTGCTGTAAGACCTTGCTTCATGCTTTTCATGATTCTAGGTCAACGGGAAGTACCGTAGTAACGGGTTCTGATTGATTTGGTAGTATCAAAATATGTCGAATAAATCGCCCTATTTTGTATTGCGTTGACTTAGATACTTGATTATTTTAGAGCTCCAAGCTTGATGTCTCTACGCGTTCCTGAGAAAAAGGGCCTTGACAGACTGACAAACAGAGAGACAGACAGAAGGACAACGAAGTGATCCTATAAGGGTTTCGTTTTTTCTTTTATGTTACGGAACCCTAAAAGGGGGAAAAAAGAGAATATACTTTTAAACCACCCCTTCGATGATAAAGGTGACACTGTGCTAGATTCACCACTAGGTTTGATTATGAGTATTGTTAGTACTTAATGAGTCTCGAAGTATTCAGCGGGTAAGTATAGGTGCTGGTGGTGGAACGAGGTGGTGCAGTGTCTGCAGAAAATATAGAATAACTAATTCCATGTATTTAGTCATCTAAACCAAATTTAACGAAACCTACCAATAATTTCACAAACCTAAAATTATGCTTCAGGCAGGTGAACATTTCCGGGTTAAGACAAATAGGTAGTCGGACATACGCGTCTGTAATCCCAATTGTTGAACCAACCCCGAGGGATGCGGACGAGGACTTAATCTTTACAAATATGCTTAAAGTCCAGTAGTTCTGACCCAATTACGGTAATAAAGTTACGAAGGCTAGAAAGGTCTGACAAACGGGTTTTCTTTGGGAACTAAGTTCAATTGCTACTTTGATTTTGATCCTTTAAATTCTTTAGTTTTAGCACAAATATATTTACATTTGTAACTAACTTAGTGTTATATCTTTGGGGATATAATGGTGCAAAAAAAGGCCCAGAAATTGCAGTTTAAAAAGTTATAATTTGCAGACAGTGATTTACAATGGGTTTTTCATCGGGTATATTGGCGGTAAAAAAATACACAGACTCAATAGAAAAAAAGTCATACCGGCACTATGACATTGACAGTTGACACCGAATACAATGTTGCCAAAATAGTTTATAAAAAAACACTTATAAAATGTTGCCACTTTGAAGGCTTTATAAAGCCTGAACATATTCCGGGGCGTTGAAAGATCACTTTCAACAGCTATTAAGCTCCTCTGTCGTAGGTAGTTTGCAGAGACGCACTAGAGAGCGTCGCACGCTGCCTTTATTGGTGTGAATGTCGGCCACGCGGGATATCCCATCAGGTCCAGTTATGAGGCGAAGAACACGGCCGAGCTTCCATGCCAGAGGGGGGGCCCCATCATCTGCTAAGAGCACCATGTCTCCAACTTCCAGCTTTGAAGTATTCGTACGCCATTTTGTCCGATGTTGCAATTCGGCCAGATATTCTTTCTGCCCTTCTCCAAAACTGTCCTTGGATTGCTTCTATGCGTTCATAACGCCGCAGCTGACTTTCCTTGATGTCTGTCAGATTTGGTGTCGGCAGAGCGGTCAACGGCCTCCCAATGATGAAATGCCCAGGGGAGAGGGAAAGGAGGTCGTCAGGACTGGAGGAAAGGGAGGATAAAGGACGACTATTGAGAATAGCTTCCACTTGTGCAAATAATGTAGAAATTTCTTCAAAAGTTAAATGGCTGTCACCAATGACACGCCTTAAAAAATATTTTGCCGATTTAACCCCGGCCTCCCAAATGCCACCGAAATGAGGAGTGTAAGCCGGAATGAACGTGAATTTAATGGATTGCTGACTTGCAAAATCAGACAAAGGTTCGTGATTGTCCTTTATGAAGGATCCGATGTCCTTAGAGGCGGCAACAAAGTTGCTACCGTTGTCGCTGAATATTTCCGTCGGTTTGCCGCGACGAGCGATGAAGCGCCTGAGTGTCAGTATAAATGCATCTTTCGATAAGTCACTGACTGCTTCGAGGTGAATGCACTTATACCGCAAACAGACGAAAAGGCATAAATAACACTTGACTACACGACTGCCACGACCTTTGCGATTCACAATATAAAATGGACCCGCAAAGTCCAAACCAACGGATATAAAGGGATAGTCAGGCGTTATACGTTAAGATGGTAAATTACCCATCTTGGGTTGCAAAGTCAAACCTCGTATTCGCCTACATCGGACGCAATTATTGACTGTACGTCTTGCAAGATGCCTACCATTTATTGGCCACACTGTTTCTCTTACAGAAGCTAACAACAGCTGTGGATCAGCATGCATATTGGTTATGTGTTCCCTTTCAATATATAATTTAGTTAGCCTATGCAAAGCATGAAGTAGAATTGGATGTTTCTTTGAATATGAATAAGCTGACGCATCAATTCGTCCACCGACACGAATTAGTTTGTGTTCGTCTAAAAACGGTGACAAAGATAATAATTTACTATTACTATTCAAAGATTTACCTTTCTTTAGAAGATCATACTCAATAGGGAACGATTGACCCTGCGCGATAGCACACAGAGAATGAAATGACTCTCGCAGTTCGTTAACTGACAATATGTCTACACGCTTATTATTTTTATTTTTAATATTAAATATGAATCTGTGAACATAAGCAAACGATCTTTGCAATTTAGTTAAAGATGAGTATTTATCAAAGTCAATGATAGGTTGATTAATTATCGCTGCATGTACTTTTAATTCTGGTAACTCTTCCGAATCATTGATGCCTAACTTAGGCCATTCAGACTCATTTTTTAATAAATAACTAGGCCCTGTCCACCACAGCGCCATTGATACTAAGCGTTTAGCATCTACTCCCCGTGATATTAAGTCAGCAGGGTTAGAATCCGTGGGAACATATCGCCACGCTGAATAAGAAGTTAATTCTCTAATTTCACTAATACGATTAGCTACAAATACTTTTAGTTTACTGACGTCACTACGAATCCAAGCCAACACTACTGTGGAGTCACACCAGTGAATTAGCTTATCCGGTTTGTAACGGAGCGAGTCTGTCACAGAATTGGTAAATTTCGCGGCGAGCAAGGCTGCACAGAGTTCTAGGCGGGGTATGGTAGTAGGCTTCAAAGGAGCCACCTTAGATTTGGCACATAACAATCTGACCATGACGTCCCCATTATGACTAATCGTTCTTATATAAACACACGCACCATATGCGTAATTTGAGGAATCGCTAAATGAATGTAGTTCAATGAATTGAGGCGATTCACCTATAACTAATCTAGGTACTTGTAAATTAGATAAATACTTTATATTCTCGGAAAACTTAGTCCAATCATCCTTTATTTGCTGAGGGACTGGCTGATCCCAGTCCAACTTACATTGCCAAAGTCTTTGTATCATTATCTTTGGTATCACTACAACAGGACTTAAGATACCTAATGGGTCGAATATTTTGAAAGCATTTGACATAATAAATCGTTTTGTTATGGTTTGACTATTATCATGTGAGAATCCCTTTTTAGGAAAATGCAATGTATCACTAGATGGAGTCCACCCCAACCCTAGCGTACTAGTTGACTCACTAAAAATTAAACTATCTTGTTCATTCATAACTACGTTATCAAAAATAGAAGAATGATTTGTTTTGAATTTTCTTAAATTAAAACAACCTGCCCTTAACGCTTCAGATACAGCCTTATGTATATAAATTAATTGCTGTGAATCATTTGAACCCGTTATAAGGTCATCGACATACAAGTCCTTCTGAATGATGCACTTTATAAACTCATCATCCTGTTCCTGTCCTATCTGCCATAGACAGCGTGTACTCAGGTAACTTGCACTTGCTGTTCCATAGGTCAAAGTATTGAGCATAAGTGTCTGAACGGGCTCAGATTCCTCCTTTCTCCACAAGATAAGTTGCCAGTACCTATCATCTTTGTGTACTAAGACTTGGCGATACATCTTTTCGATGTGTCCAGTAAGAAAATACTTGCATTGCCTAGAGCGTATCAAAATAGAGAAAAGAGTACTCTGTACGGTGGGACCTACCATTAATATGTCATTCAGAGAACAACCGGAAGTGGAAGAAGCAGAACCATCAAAAACAACACGAAGCTTGGTAGATTCACTTTCCTGTTTAAGAACTGCATGATGACACAAGTAATAACTTGGACCTATCCTATCTCTAAAATCATCGTTTAACACAGACAGATGTCCTAGCTCTGCATACTCATTAATAAACTTAGTATACTCTAGTTTTAACATAGGGTTTCGTTTTAACCGTTTTTCTGTGTTTAATAAAGCGTCTCTTAGCTAACTTGTAAGTATCACCTAAACAATCAGCAGTAACTTAAGTGGTAATTTTACACAAAATCTACCTGTGCTGGTTCTAGTTGTATAAGAGAGAAAGTGTTTTTCACATTCATTTTCATTTTCACTTATAAATAATTTTCCAGGAATTTCTTCCAAGTCCCAGAATTTTATTAACATATTATCAATGCTATCATCAGCGCTGTCGCATTTGGAAACTATACTGTGATTACAGTGAATATTTTTATGCGGCTTTACAGATTCCATGGGACCAGATACAATCCAACCTAATTGTGAACTTCTTAACTTAGGATTTTTGACACCTAATGAAAATTGTTCATTACCTAGAATGTCCCAGAATAAGTCTGCGCCTATCAAGACATCTATGTCGGCTGGTTTATGAAACATGGGATCAGCCAGCTGAATATTTTCAGGCAACTTCAGAGAGCCAATACAGATGGGAATCTTTGGCAGTCTACCTGTCAATTCCTTCAACACAAGACATGAACAACTTATGTTGAATTTACTATTTATTGATTGTAATTTAATGTTACAACTTTCAATAACATTATTTGTTAATGTATTGCCTATGCCAATGACCTTTAGAGTGTTAATGGGATGGGACTTTAATGATAACCTGATCTTTAGGGATTCAGTTATAAAAGATGATTGGCTGCCACAGTCCAATAGTGCACGAACTTTGACCTTTTGCTGGCCAAATGGATTCGATACCTCCACCATGGCAGTTGACAATATTATTTGACTTGTATTTTTATTAGAATAGTTTGCTACTATCTCACCCGGATCGTCAACCGTAGCGAGAATTGCCGACGTTTGCGGACGGTGTAGCAAGCTATTGTGCCTCTCAGTGCAGCCAGACTCTTGGCATGACCTGAATCGACAATCCTTAACAGAGTGACCCTGTCTCAAACAGTTAATGCAAAGTTTATACCTTGTCACATCTGTCATTCTATCATCAATACCCTTAGCCTTAAATGTTGGACAGTCATAAATTCTATGACGTTCGTCGCAAACAATACATGAATAACCCTTTGGTTCTTTATTCTTATTACTATCACTAGTGCTTGCAAAAGATTTAACATTGTTATTCTGATTCTTTCTTTGACTTTGTTTATTTGGAGTCCAACGTGGAGGAATTGTAGGCTTCTTTGAATCTATGTTGCCAGAATTATTACTGCGATTTGCAGATTCGAGCACACTAGCACGATCCATAATAAACCTAAAAAACTGCTCCAAATTTGGTAGCTGACTCCCTAAACTACTGCGATATTCCTCCCATTTTAACAAAGTTTGACTATCGAATTTAGCTGACAACATGAATATAATAATCACATCCCAATTATCCGTTGGTTTTCCCAAGCTGACCAAGGCACGTAAGTTTTTAGTAATATGATCAACAAAATATCTTAAAGATTTTTCTGACTCACCTGTAAGCTGTTTCATATTCAGTAAAGAATCAAGATGATGATCAATTCATATTCTATTGTTATCATACCGTTGACAAAGCAGCTTCCAAGCTTCAGTATAATTTTTAGCAGAAACCTCAAGATTAGAAATAATTCTGGCTGCGTCACCTTGTAAGTATGAATTTAAATAATAAAACTTATTGATTTCAGAAATACGATCATTTTTATGAATTAAGCTTTCAAAGGTATCTCTAAACTCTAACCAACGGAAATATTCACCATTAAATTTCGCTATTTGTATTTGTGGGAGCTTTAACCCTAAATTGTGATGATCTTCCGGACAACATGAAGCATAGTGATCGGAGCTATGTCTCCGTTCGCATTCATTTTTCTTAGAAAACATGTCTAATAAGTTCTTAGCAGTGGCTATGTTAATTACTATATCTTGCTCAATGTTGTCACGTTCATCAATTTCAGCATCAATTTTGTCAGAACTCAGAACCTCTATTTCACTTTGCAAGTCATCAACTCTAACGGATAATGCCTCAAACTTTGCAAGCCTTAAAGTTAACTCTGTCAATTGAATGTTATTCAATTCCTCTTCTTTAGATATATTACATAAATAGTTTTTAAACTTAGTAATTTGACCTTTAGCGGACGCTCTTTTTGTTAACAATTCTTTATAACGTTGCTTAGCTTCAGCCATTGTGAATGAAGATTGTTACGAAAGTTGAGGAATTATCACGAAAAACAATGAAAAGAATGGGCTCACGTTCCTCGTCTCGGTGTCACCTGCCTATCAGGAAGCCGGGTGCGCACGCTCAGCGAAGCGCCAGCCGGACAGCTATGCAGTCTCGATCTGGCGGAACCTCGAACCGTGCACGGCGATTATGACCTGAAATAGTCGGCAAACTACGCTAAATATCGAGACACCAATATTTTGAAAGCTGGGGGCTACCTATTAAAACGTTGAACTGAGACCGGAAAGTTTGCAGTCCTGGTAATCACCTTATTTGCACAAATGGTTGCTGTACAAGGATATTTTCATAATAGGAAAGGTAATAAGGGGTTTTCAATGTCGGAAAGGCACTTAACTTCGGGGCGACGCGTTGACGCACTCGGTACGGGACTTCGGGCTTCGACATCGATTTTTTCTTAAATACGTAGGTAGCGATTCCGACGAAGATATTTACTTTGTGGTCGCGGATTTCTTTTATTCAGTTGTGTTCCCCTCATGGGCCACCATGTTATATCTTTGGGGATATAATGGTGCAAAAAAAGGCCCAGAAATTGCAGTTTAAAAAGTTATAATTTGCAGACAGTGATTTACAATGGGCTTTTCTTCGGGTATATTGGCGGTAAAAAAAAACAGACTCAATAGAAAAAAAGTCATACCGGCACTATGACATTGACAGTTGACACCGAATACAATGTTGCCAAAATAGTATATAAAAAAACACTTATAAAATGTTGCCACTTTGAAGGCTTTATAAAGCCTGAACACTTAGACTATTATTGAGGAGACGAACGACTGCGAACATTGTCCTACTTCAGCTATTTTCCAAAGAATCTACAATGTAAACTTCTAACAAGATCACTGACATTTAGAAACACACAGCAACTGCTACAAGCTTATCTGCACGCGACAGTCCGGTATCGTCCAAACTTCTATAAACAATCCTCTTATCTCTATTCTCCAATCGATTAGCTAATGTTAGTTACTTCAGAACAGGAGTCGCGAAGTCCCCTAACTGACTTCCCGAACATACCAGATATGTAGGTATGAGAACTGACCCGAATCCAATTTAACGCGAGGTATTTCATACATATTTGATGTTGGCTCTTGAAGGAACGTCTGTAAATCACGTGCTTTAATGAAGTAGAACAAGATTAGGAAACTAAGTGTAGTTTTAGAATTTTGATAACTTACAGATGAAATAAATCTGTAGATAATTCTTCCACTTGCATGATGTTATTATTACTTACTTCGTCTCAGCTATACGAGTATGCTATGTAAGAATTGTTCTTTATAGTAACCATACTGATTCTTAGAGATTTAATTTTACTAGAGTTTTTGATAAGGTAACTGAATTTACCAACAATAGAGGGGTTTTAATCTAACCTAACCCAAATGATTCAATCTGGCAAAGTATATATGTACGCTCTAGTTAATTTGCTGTGCAGTCAGTTAATTTGTAGTGAAATAATTTATTTGATGTAAAAAAAGTATTTAAATGATGGAAATAAATTGATATGTAATTATTTATTTTATGTGCAATGTTTAATTAAATAATTTTGTTAATATTCACATATATAAGTCACAAAATCACAACACGTCAAAAAAAAAACTTAATCAAATAACCCGTCCCTTACTGTTCCCGGGGCAAAGGTGCTCATAACGCTTGCTGCATTGCCACGTTGGATGGCGATGGCTATCCTTTGCACCAAGAACGAGCCGGCGCGGGAGTCATCCGTTTTTAAACGGAGCTTGTGCAATTAATAATATCCCATTTTAATGGCAGTAGCATAGGTTCTTATATTATAAAAGGTACTTATATCCTAGGTTACCGGTCGCGCCCCTCTCATTCCCAGCGTGCGTTATGTACACTCCCGCGCTTGTGTTGCAAATTTTCATGAAAAAAGAATATTGATTAATTAAGTTGTTGAATAAAAAAGTTTGATGGCTAATTTTGAGGCTGGAATTTGGTTTTATTTGCAAACAGATGTTGAATCTATAAAATATATAAAGTAGCCCACTTACAACGTTAGTCGCTGATTTATCAATTCAGAAGTACCTAAATATATTTATCGGTAGCTCTGAGTCATATTAATTTACGTTCGTAAATTGATACAGTTTTTTTTTATATTCTGTTGGAATAGTAAAGATGATGAATTAATATAATAGAAGCTGTTCTATTAACTCGTCGCCTACATACAAAAAAAGACGTTAGATTGCAGGTGCTAAAGAAAACTTTTGTTGCTGCACTGCACTCATAATTTCCCATATTTTAGTGGAAATTCATAACGCCTTTACACGTAATTAATCATTTTGACCCGAACAACACAGTAAATGTAAATTGTCTAGAAACTTCCTGAAACTCTAATTTAGAAAAGGTCTAATTCATTCAAAATTCATCAGCGCTTGGCATGTTTCTCTGTACGCATCCGTTGTCCATATTAATAAACGCTCCCTCGGTGCAGTCAAGCTCGTGTTTAATTTCCTTCTAATTGTGTGCAAGTCGCGGGTAGTCGTCAAACGAGGGATCTGAGTCATGGTCGATGAGATTCTTTGCTCGGGTTGCAGGGTTTTCAGACTTTGTGTGTTTCTGGTTGCTAATGGGTTGAGTCTAGCATGGAATTATAACCTACGTCGCCGAGAATCTCTTAGGGAACTCTTTAAAAGGATTAATATTATGACAATACCTTGCCAATTCATTTATGAAAATATTATGTATGTAAGAAAAAACCTACATCATTTCAATAAAATAAGTGATAGACATCATTTCAATACTAGAAATAAAGATAAAATAGATCAGCCATGTTTTAGATTATCTAAAGTACATACATCTTTTATGAGGTACTGTGTTAAACGTTATAACAAAATACCTAGTGATATATTGCAATTAAATGAAAGAAAATTTAAAACTCATATTAAAAGTACACTTTGTAAACAATCTTATTACAAATTAGAGGATTATATCCAAGATAAGAACGCTTGGAAACATGCTGGTCCAGCTCCATAGGACAATCTAGAGTCTAGACAAAATCTAACTGATACTCGTAGCTATTTTAACTGGTTAATTTATTTATTATTTTTATGACATTTATTTTACATTCTGTGATTACACACACACTGATATAATTTTGTATTTTTTTAGGAAAACGTTTTTTTATTTTACAAGGTTTGTAAATATGTGAGCACCATGTATCTAACACATAATGAATTTATCTGTCATTGCTTCATTATTGAAAACATTGTAAAAGCCATTTTTTTTAAAGAGGAATCGTGGAGTGTCGTGCCGGCTCTTCTCCATAGGAAACGACCAATTGGAACCGTGCACCTAGCTTCTGACGTTTCATAAGTGCCCATGTACTTGGCTTATGTGAAATAAAAATATTTTTGATTTTGATTTTGATTGTGGTATAGTAATTTTATTCTAGGCGCATCCTCTTCACATATAATTATATAATTGATGTACGTATACAAAATATTGTAAAAAAAAATTAAAGAGTAACGGTGGAGTTTCTTGCCCATTCTTCTCCATACGAAGCTACCTTTTGGAAGAGCGACTAGAATCAATTATATTTTATTTGTAAATTTTGACGTTCAAAAGTGCCATTTATGTGTCTACTTGAAATAAATAATTTGACTTTGAATATGAAGAAACGTTCAGTACATGAATATCTACAAATTGAATTTACTCCAATCATAAAATAGTAAATTATTTGTTTGTTAAATAATTTGCATTCCATCCGATTTGCCTGATGAAATGAAAAAGGCTATGAAATCATCCCGGTGCCGCTAGCTTAAGTTCGTATGCAAAGCCAAATTGATCATATTCGTTTGAATATTTCGCACCTGCCCAAATGAGTTTTTTTTTTAATTCAGCTCACGATGCGCTGTCCTGAATAACGATTGCGTAACAGAACACCTACGTACAAAACAGATATAGCACTCGCAAAACCATAAACCCGTTTAGTGGTTTTAAACCATCCCTTTGAATTAGATACGATAAAGAAGTATTATCTTCATTACACGACGAATATTAATTTTACGAAAGCAACACTCATCATTATTAGAGACGTAGCTGCGTTGGTAGTAGGTACTCAAACAAATAATATTTGTAACTTTTCTTTTTTTTTATAACTTTAAACATGATTCCATCCATATCTGTTACCTACCTTTGTTAGTTTTCAAACTAAAAGTACCGATTGAATTTCAATCTAATATTGAATTCAATATTAACACCACAAGTTAGATTCCCCCTTCAAACGCATGTCTTTATCGCACAAGACGTACCAAACGGGTGAGTTGATAATACGATTTCCATGCAATATGCGAGAAAGTCTGACGATGTGTGACGTCACGTAGCAATAAACTGGAATGCTGTGTTTGCAAGTGTTTATAACTATTTCGTGGAGTTGGTTGCATAGGTTGGGCACAAGTTTGAGTATACGACATGAACGTTCGTCAAAACATGCTGTCAACTTGTTGAAGCCCTACTTTCTAAAGTTAGAAAATAATCTGTTTGTAGAAAACAGAATCAAAGTATTTCAATCGCAGTTATTTTAAATTCAGAACAAAATCATCCTACCACGGTTAAATAAGGATTCAATCTGATAAATTATCATTGTCAATAAACTCACTGTCAAGGTTTTTTTTAATTTTATTTTAATTTTAATAAAAAAATAATAATAATAATAATTTTATTTTATTTAATTCGATTTAGTTTGTTTTAGTTCCACTACCTACAATATTATGGACCGAATATGTCTGAAATAAAAAGATTTTATTTTTATTTTTTATTTTATTTAAAGAACGAGATGAAGGAATTCTCTATTAAAGGCTTTAAATGAAATGAAAGTGTACTCTACAAAAAAACAAGTGTCCCGCTTCATAAAGTTGTCGATCGCTTAGAGGCAAAGATTCACATTTGCATTTCATTGCATTCCTTGGCAGTAAAAATTTAGTCGCGGAATTCAGTGGTTATTTCCATTTTTATATAAGGAAGTATTAGATAGAAAATATGATAGTGTTTAATACTAAGTTTATCATACACACATAGCAGAACCTTATAAGATCAAATTGAAAACGACACTTAGCTCTAATGTCTCTCGGATCAAAATTATTCAATTCGAGCCAGGATACTAATCCTACTCGCAAAACTTTGAAATCAACGGAAATATGCGCGTAGCGGTGTCGCTACGCCGTAGCTCACATTGAGTTGCGGCGTAGCTGACACGCTACGCTCAATGCTGCGACAATGTTTTACAAACTAAACCAAACCACCAAATAGTAATTTCGCTGTTTTGTATGATGAGAGTCCTCGAACGGTTCGACGAGCTTCGCTATTAAAGTGGAAGTCAAACCTCACCACAAAACTGCCCAACTTAAATTTGCGCTTTGACTTAATCTTGATGTTGATTGGTCGATTGTTATATTTACCGACGAAAAAACTTTTAAATAAAGTCAAATCGGAAGATTAACTTTATGTTCTGTGGTGTGTGTGGTGGTTGATTACTATATGAATCTGGTCGCATAACGGTCAACTTATGGGGTGGTGAGCCATGACGACGTCGGAGAACTGACGTCGTTAGAAAGTAGGGCTACTGCGAATAATTATGTGTAGCTTTTGGAAGAGGTAATGCTGCTAACTATGCGCGTTGTGTATCCTGCAGCAGAATTCCCACAAATTGATTACGTTCAGGATAATGCACCGATACACACGGCCTGGTCTAGTATAGCGGTGGTTTAACGTGCACCGTGACATTCATCTCATTCAATGGCTTGCTCGGTCAGCAGATATGAACCCGATTGAAAATCTGTGGGGCATGGATTAACGCTGGGATTGTCAGAACAAAAGAAACACTGAAGCTCTTAGCTTACATTGTGCACTGGTATATGGGATGATAACAGAGGGACTGATAAATGCGCGTGGCTTGTCGCATCTATGCGAGATAGACTACGTGCCGTCATAGCAGCTGATGGAGGCTATACTAGTATACAATAAATTGTTTTTAGATTTTAATAATAAATTTCTTTAAAAAATTAAGATGTTTTGTCCGACCTCGCTTGGTTAATTTCCGTATATGCCAGTTAATATTTCATCATTTTATAAAGAAAAGGCTATATCTATATATATCCTAGACGTCGCAAATCTATGCCCTATACCTAATCAAATCACATAGGTATATCATCGACCTTGTGACATAGATGTGTGCATGCAAATTTTATAAATCTTAAGGTGGTAAGCATTTTCAGACTGCCACTGTACGTACCTTAGTTCCAACAATCAATTTTCATCACATCATCATCATCATCATTTCAGCCGAAAGACGTCCACTGTTGGACATAGGCCTCCCCCAAGCACCGGCTTCTGTGCAGCCTTCACAAGGTCATCAGTCCACCTTGTAGGAGGCCTTCTAACACTACGTCTTCCAGTACGCGGTCGCCACTCCAGAACTTTTTGGCCCCATCGGCCATCAGTTCTGCGAGCAATGTGCCCTGCCCACTGCCACTTAAGCTTGGCAATTCTTCGGGCTATGTCGGTTACCTTGGTTCGCCTGCGGATCTCTTCATTTCTGATTCGATCGCGTAGGGAAACTCCAAGCATAGCCCTCTCCATTGCCTCTCCATTGGCAATGGACAATCATATTTAATTCGTATATATTACTAAAAAGCACAACGAAGTGAACGACACACTCTTCGTAGTAATTACAGAAGACAAGAGCTGTATGGTAAATACTTGCACCTGACAGTTCTCTCGGTGTTATACTTCTTGAGAGGTTTAATTTAAATTCAGTGATTGAAAATAAGGTATAACCAAAGAGTTTTGTTGCAAAACAAAGTAAATAACAGTTCAATTCAATGCTATTGTAAATCAATTAATGTGTGATGTGACGTTATTACAATCTGTTTAGTTGATACATCGCACAGTCTCAACGTGAACTTACAAAGCGGAAATAGCACGCATGTTCGAAGTGAATCGGCAACCGCAAATGACCCGTGAATTAGTATCGTATCACGTGACTCGATATCCTGTAATAGCATTCATATGACCCACATTGACGTCGATGTGGAACATTTTCAATATTATTGGCATTTCGACAATCATCGCACCTCACTTTGTGTAAATGTGGTATCAGATAAGGAAAATAGGTATTGCCGCATTGGTAAGCAGTTTCGCTTGAAATGATTGTGCGCTTGGATGTTGCACATCACAACAACCGGTATGTTTTTTCTCAAACATGCATACATATTGCAACATATTGTCATTGTTTTTGAAAAAGAACACGCGAAGTATCGAATTTACGGTCAAAGAAAATTTAACTCATTGCAGGAGCGTTTTCTGAATTTGGAACAATACAACGCTCCAGCAATATTGTATGAAACGGCGTGCTGGGGTTATTAAAGTCTTTTCTCAAACATGCTTGGAAATTCGAACATTATTTTGACAGCCTTCTTCCAGATAAATTGGAATTGCTGTACTGGCCAAATATATGCGAGCAGCGGCCACTAAAAGTTGTATGAAAATCCATAATAAGTGTCGTGGTTTAGCGGCCAAATAAATTACATAGTAAACTCTTAACTAACGTGTATTTTAAAAATGGAACGATCTTTTACTCCGAAACATGGCAACCAAGGAGGTAACTTATCAAAGTTTTTATTTAAATTTCGAACTGGATTGCAAATAGAAAGCTGTATATTGAAAAAAAAACACAAATGAACACAAAGATTGGTGCGTGAAAAATTATCGTTGTTCGTCATTGAATGTGGAATTTATAAATAATTTACTTTTCTCAAACATGCATGGAAATATTGTCATTATTTTCGAAGAAAGAACACGCGAAGTATCGAATTTACGGTCAAAGAAAATCAAATCCATTGCAGGAGCCTTTTTCAAATTTGGAACATTACAACGCTCCAGCAATGTTGTATGAAACGGCGTGCTGGGGTAAACCTCATACTCGACCTGCAATTGCCTATTTCACAACCTTTGCAATAATGTACTATTCCCTGCATTCTTTTGAGAAAAGCACTATAAATGCCTCGGCGGAAATGGCAATTGCCTGTCTCGTATTAGTGTGGTTCTCGCCTACGGCTCGGCCTTCAAACTCATACTCGACCTGCAATTGCCTTACACGGCTTTTGCAATAATCTACTATTATATTTGTTTTCAAATGGCAATGCACAGTTTTTTATGAGCATTGGTCAGGATGTTATTTAAAAATTTGATTAAATCCTTTTTACCATTTTAAATTATGATAAAGAAGAACAATAGAACTTTCCTCTGCTTTGAACTGCAGCTGAAAAGCTTTTGCGGTCCCATAACGTGCCGTGTGTACGAGTATAATGAGCAGATTCAATCCAACCGTAATCACAACGTTTACACAATGATTTCTCCGTTAAATCGTATATTGTTGGAATGAAACCTGAATGGGGAATAAATTAAGCTGATAATAAACATGTTCGTAGCGTAGGGCTATCCAATTGGGGGCCGGGTGATTGTTGCATTGATTGCTGATTTGCGGTCGATCCATAAGACGGAACACTCATTTTCTTTAACTCTATTATTTTGGGAACAGATCATTATTATTTAAACTGTTTAATCTAACGGCTGATTTAACTAATTAGTTCGCACGCTTGATTTATTTTACTAAAGGGTTTTGATTTACTATAATGGTATAATGGTCTCCTAATTATTTAATTGTGTTACATACAGAATTACTAACGCCGAGGTTATAAGAGAGTGATAATAATTAAAGTTAAATAATTTCAGTTGATTAGGGAGGTAAATAGATTTGGCTATTCATGGCAAGATTTTTTTGCCTGTAATTTTGACAACCCTACAATTTGTAACACACCCCGAAACAAAGCTTCATGCCTCCGTTATAACAATATAGTAACCGCACATAATTGAATAATATGATCAGAGTGCGCAATAAATGGTAAGAAATGTAACAAATTATAGCAATTTATGTTTTTATTACTTGGTAACCGTTTTAGTTTTTCATACAAAATTATTGGTATAAAACGTCAACATCCTTCCCAAACTATTTATAAAACTAAAAAAATTGTTATAAAAATGGTATACATAATATAGTTTTCTCATTATTATAACAAAGTTAATTTTGCACCAAGCTTTGTCTTTCGAATGTCTACGTAAGTTTATACTTTTTATTCGTCTGTTGTCGTTTTAATTGAATCCGAAATGAACATAATGCCGCAATGTTGTTAGCTTTTAAGGCTTCTACATACCGGCGCGACTTGTCGCGCGACGCGACGCGGCACAAAGGCCCCGCGTATCGCGGGACGAGCGGTGCCTTTGTCTCGCGTCGCATCGCGCGACAAGTCGCCCCGGTATGTAGAAGCCTTTATACATCACAGTAGGTATTTAACAAAGTAATGAATAATGTTTCTTTGTATAGAACCGCAAATGATTTAAGCAATTTTTGTAATACTTAGATACCCTGCTCATCTAAACGGAATGGATTTTCTGAAGAAATATAGATGTTTCCTTTATTTCAGTTGGTAGGAAACATGGAAACTGAATCTGTTGTTCACTGAATCTTTTCAGTAATATTAGTAAAGTTCTCTACGTACACTAATATAACCGCTTCTTAGATGGTTTCCTGACCGCCATTCCATGCCAACTTTAAAGTTTTGCCATGGCCCCGAGGGAAAAATTAAAAAGGACTTTTGAGCCAGCAGTAATTTGAATATTTAATGCAAGTAGTTCGTCCATCGCAGAATTCTATAGGTAAGGGTAAGTCTGGGGTAGATGGCCCAGACTTACCCTTACCCTTAACTTACTTTAAACTATACAGTAAACTATGGTAATTAAAACAACCAGTTTAATAGTAAACAAAACTTTAGTTTTATTTCTTATCGTTTTCTTATCGAAATCTGTCTCATAATCAACGTAAATAAAACTTAAAAAATCACGATGGTGCTCAGGGGGAGATGGCCTTGACTTTTTTTGCTCTATCTCTTGCCTTATCTTTGGAATAATTTGGCACAGTTAAAGTTTCTATGGAGGAGTGCAGTTTTTTTTTAATAAAAATAAGAAGTGAAAAAATTTAAAAACAAAAAAACGTAAATACAGATCCAAAGACAACGAATTCCGATAATTTTTCACATTGTGGTGTTTTTTTGGAAGTCTGTTGTTTTTTTTTGTTAGTTACCTTTCATTCATCCTCTCAACATGACCAAATTAGCGACACGCGTCTTGCAACAGCAACTGCGGAGAAAACAAATGAAATAAGTTGCTTAGAGGATGGCCACCAATCACCGCGACGCGACGCGTTAGCATAATTATACACTCTTTTCAATGTTGTCACTACATCTTCTTTTAAGTTGTTTACTACATTTTCTTAAAATTCCTTTGATATCTTCTATGTTATAAATATTACGCTGCAGTACGAATATTACTACGTGCCTTCATAATTAATTGTTTCTTTTGTCTTCATCGTTCATAGATTTTCCTCAATTACTCGGAACTCTGCTGACCAACCTGCACGTCCATGTCTCAGTGACGTCACATAGCTAATCAAATTGTCGGAGCCTGAGCGTGTAATCAGAGAGGCTATAGAGATAACTCGGAGTGCGAAGCAAACATTACGAGGTATTAAGGACGGTCATTATATCAACGTGGGGAAGAGGCGCAATGGATGCCTAACCTAATCTAATTTATTACCGTAACCACGCATACACGGCAACGTACTATACGTTGCCGTGTATGCGTGGTTACGGTAATAAATTGCAGTTCTGTAGATAAATAGCTGCCTAGCTTTTTGGAGACGGCTGTTGTACCACGTTAGTCATGAAATAATATTTTATTGTATAATAAAGTAACTGCGAGGCTACATTCTGCTAAATTCGGGAGGTGTCTGCTAATTCAAACACAGCTCTAGCAAAACCTATTACATCGATGCACGTAATGGTTTCCCACACGGCCACACCATAACGCATATTTCTTACAAATGGTTCTCCTCACTGAACAAAGCGACTCCCTGTCACAAAAGACGCGCTACCCACCACTAAGTGAACACTTTAAACACGATGAAAATGTAATTAAAGTAAAATGCAGCTCTTACGTACTTAAAGAGGTTTTCTTTGTAGTATGACGTAGCATAATCAGCTCATAATGTTCCCACTGCTGGGACAGGCCTCCTGTCAGTGAGTGAGAGTGGGCCGTAATACACCACGCGGACCCAGTGCGGGTTGGTAGATGTCACTTATCTACGAATTTCTGGTTCTAGGACATCTCTAGGTTTCCTCACATTGTTTTCCTTCACGGTTTTGAGAGCGGTCGTGATAAAACAATTTACTCAAAGCAAAGCGCCTGTCTGGGTTCAAACCTATGACCTACAACTCGTAAGTGTCGGCCATTACCCCTGGGCCACCACTGCACTAGTTTGACGAACCTACTTTTTGTCGAGAACATCACTACATGCGGTACTTCCCGCCCGCGGTCGCCCTGCATGTAGTGATGTTCTCGACACTTTTAATTTATAGAAGATGGTAAAAAAACATTCCGACAAACTTTAAGCAGTGCTTTAGACCACCGAACTGAATATCTTTTACAATGGGACCAATATTGAAATCGCGAAAAAAAAATCTGCTGTTTTATACTAAAGTTTATACCTACTGTTCTTAAACTGTGTGCAACAGCTGTTTTTTTTTCGTGCTTTCAAAGTTGTTGTAGTTCCCTTAATAAAAGTTCAGTTCAATGGTCCAAAGAACTCCTTAAAGTTTGTCGGGTTAATTTTTATATCACCTTCATTCTAAGGAACATTCAATAATCTATTAATTTAACCTGCAGACTTTAGCAAAGTCAATTTATAAGTTCATCAACGTGTAATTTAATGGCATGCTGGAATAATTAACTTAAATTAGAGTTATACAAGTGAATTTTGAGAGCAGTAGTGGCCCAGCAGATCAGTGGTGGCCCAGAGAGCAGTGGTGGCCCAGTGGTAACGGCCCCGACTTACGAGTCATAGGTCGTGGGTTCGAACCCAGGCAGGCGCTTTACTTTGTGTAAATAATTTCATCACCACTGCTCTCAAAACGGTGAAGGAAAACATCGTGAGGAAACCGGCATGTCCTAGAACCAACAATTCAAAGACATGTGACATCTACCAACCCGCACTGGGCCCGCGTGGTAGATTACAGCCCAGTCCCTCTAGAAGAGAGGAGGCCTGTGTCCCAGCAGTGGGAACATTATAGGCTGATTATGCTATGTTATGCTAAGTGAATTTTAGTAACTTAATTTGATTACAAACAAATTAATCGGCTTCATTCAGCAGTTAACGAACAAGTTTAATCCAAAGTACCTCTGAATTCTGAAAGTATTTTCAAGTGTTAATTAAATCTTTATTCATAAATTGATCAGTAAAATAATATGTACATAAACAAGCAGGCAACAACATTTTAACATTGCAGTAGATTATTTATCTCGTATACTTAAAATTAACTTCAGGAGAATTTAATTAAATGTTTTTGAAACTTTTCTTCAATTAATCATTTAAACTGACATACACAAACAGCCAGACCCGGAACAACTACTTGTAGGTCATACAAATATTTGTTCCGTGCGGGGATCGAACCCGCGACACGCAGCGCTGCAGTCAATTGCTTAACCACTGCGCCAATTGTGCCGTCAAATATAGTTCGTGCGCGCGGTACCGCCAGAAACCGCGGCTGATGACGACGGCCCACATACCCGTCTGGCTCGACTACTTCCACCCTTCGCAATTTATCCGCATTGTGTATCTCCCTTCTAATTATCTTAAAGATATAAGTAACAAGTGTGAGTTGTCTCCTGACCCTCAGTTCATTATATCCGACCATACCTAATAAACAGTGTTGGATACATTAACGGATAAAATGCATGCACCCCATTTTCCCTCTTAGATTTATATGTAATAAATTTATAATAGTAGCAGGTTTAATAATAGTGCATTATATGTGGATTAAGACTACTGGGGACGCGACAAAAAAAAAACACACCACTCCTCATGGTGGTGTGAAAATTATGTATTTTGCCCAAACGTGTTGGAGTAGACTTTGGGGCGCTTGGCTCGTTTGATAAAACTATTCATTTTACAAAAAAAATGATACGGAACTTTTTTCTAGTTTAATAAATCCAATGCAATAAATTAATTATGAAATAAATTTCATAACTATTTTCATCGTAAAATTAGTCGAAAAGGAGTTATTGTCAAAAAATTATTATTGGGCGCCATTTTTTCAATATGGCGGTGCGAGCGGTAGAGATACGAGGTGCCAAAGTGAAAATTCGAAAGGATTACAATAAAATCACCAATTTTCAAAACTCCCGAAAAACTTTCCAGGTAAAACTACCAAACGACTGGACTATAATTTTATTATGTATGAAATTTGGCACACAGATGGATACAAATATTATATTTATATCTTGGATTAACCCATATGACACTTTTTATCCCGTTAGTACGTTTCCGTGACATCAGACGACAGTTATGCTTTTCCAAGGATGTCCGTATGCTAAAAGTGAAATATACAAACATTCTGATTCTCATGTGCGCTCCGTTCATCATCAATAATCTTCACTTTCAATTTACATCGTAAAAACAAATTCAAAAGAATATTGACTAATAGTACTTTAAAATATTCAAATGAAAGAAGCGGGATGGAGAAATTATAATATAAAGCTTTCAAAGACTATTAGATTATTTTATTTATACGACAATCATCATTTAAAAAACTTTATATGAGCCTTCTTTACCCCACAAGTTGAACAAATACTTACGAAACTTCCACCTAAAGCTTATTATGCGTAAATGGTTCAGATAAAACTACAAAGTTAATTTTGCCCTAATATGTATAATGTTAAAAGGCAAGCTTCGCTACTCAAACAATTACATAGTTCTTATTTACCTATTGCAGTTCGTTTTGCGAGAACACTTACACGCTTGATAGAAAAAGCTGTTTTTTTTTTCAGTATTTTTTTATTTGTTGTTCTGTTCACAGAACCAAACGAATACGTATTACCAAAGGCTTTAGTCTCCTGTTTTATGCTATATGCAATGTCTGACTTCAGCGTCAACGTTCCGATCGACGCGCGACGTCTGATCGCAACGCACAGTGTCGGCGGTCTGATGACAACGCTTCAGTCGTTTAACACTTAACACAACCTGACGCTGCAATGGTTTGAAATAATTGGAGACGCGACACAAAGAGCTTGAATGCCGCGTACGACATCAAGACGCCGACGTCGGTGTGTGAAAGAGACCACAACAGTTCTATAGTAAACATGGTGACGCGGCGTATGGCCTGACGCTGTAAGCAGCCGACGGCGTTTATAGGAGACCAAAGCCTCAATATCTAAGGTTTTGATATAAGCACATACACAGATTTATTTATGTGTAAATTGATGTAGATTGAGTGTGGTTACACTCGGACGTTGGCGTTTATCAGCACCACACATTCCCATTATATAAGGTATTAGATTTACCTGAGTTACTATCTCATACAGAACACCTACATATCTAATTTGTAACTAGACCATATTGCTGAGCGTCCTCTTGTATAATATATTCGCTGTTCGTCGAGATAACCGAGATAACTAAGAGTAATACGGTTCCTCGTTGGAAGCGACCACAGCGATTCATTAATTAATCTTTCAGTCACGCTGGTCTTCGTAATTGCTCATTACAACGTGAATATTGGAACCTTTTCATCTTTGTGTTTAATTAGGTAAAACAGTGTTAATCCGCGTATGGTTTACGATAGTATTGCTAGAAGTATTGAGCCACTGAAAACTTATAGGTGAAAACATCTTGAAACCAGTGATTACAAAACCACTTACCGTACCTGTAAACGTCTTATTCAATTTAATGAACCTCACAGACGCGCGCCTCGCTCATATCAGCCACACATGTAGCGGATATTGCAACTATCTACAGACATTAATATTCAGCACCAATTACGGTTTATTATTGGATTCATTTAGATCTTGACGCAAATGTTCAACTGGTTCGAAATTAAATATGTAAGCAATTTTGAATGTATTATTGGTGTTTTTGGATCAAAAACGCTTTGATGGAAACAATGAACATGAAGAAACAACAGACATAGCGGCCTTCCATGTTATAAAAACCTCCGAGGCAATCCATCATTAACTTCACCTAAATCATTCCGCATCATTACCACTAGCTAGCTAGTCCGCACCTCGTTAGCGATTAAGAATTGAGGAGCTTTTTTTTAAGAATACAAGTTCCAAGTAGGTACCCAAAGTGAGGCAAGGGAAAGAGTGCGAAATAGTAGTCGATATAAAGAGAATTCAGTATTGATGCGTGAATTGAAGATTGGATTGTTATACAATTTGTGAGCAACTGCCCGTAAAAAAGATTTACGAGGGTTCTTGATACGAACTGAATATTCAGCAGGTTTGACTAGTTCTTTTTGTGTTTGTTGTCTATCTTTGCGTCATAAAAAGAAACGTCATAAAAACCGCAAATAAACGTAGTTTCATTCTTTCTTTGAAGATTTCCCTGTTTTCTTTTGAAATGGAACTTAATCTGAAGACACTTTTGTTATAAAGTTTTATAAACGACTACGTGCTCTTAAGCTTGGGTTTTACTTGCTTTCATAGCCATATACAATTCGATAAAATATCTGTATATTTTTAAAGAGGTCTCTATGCTTTTTCATAGAATGCAGCTTTTTTTTTGTGTAGTGAGGTATAAAAAACCCAACACAGTAACCCTACAGACTGTGATGCTCATTGAGGTCCTATCGAGCAACGTCATCAACCATATCGACGATGAAATACCAATACCTCCAAACTACCTTTTTTTCGATTTTTTGTTTTGAATGCCAATCGACGTAAAATGCTATTTCACGTGTACTGGCAAAACCTCATAACACGATAATTTAACTATTTATCCCATTAAACACTAATAGATATAACTTCTAAATTATGGGACGCTAATTTTGCTGCGAAAACCTTCTTACTTACTTTTTAGATACAATATATTGGTAGTTCGTCGTCGATATATAACAGCTATAGGTAGTCTAAATACAAGTATATAATGTTCTATGTTATAGGGTTTGGTTTCCGCACTTAGTCCTTCATGTGGACCATTGTGCGTGGGACAAGTATATAATATTATATTTTCGTTTTTGTGGATGTTGCAATAATGTTAAATAAGTGTATTCTCTTCTTATTTGAGCCTTTAATTAGTAGAAAATAAGATGAGGAAAAGTATTTTACCTGAAATAGAAAAGCAGGAATTGTGTGGCACATATGAAGTATATTCCGAAGGGATTCCTACACATCCAGGTGCACAAAGGCAACCATTGTGGACGGGTTAAACTACTAGGGGATTTGGAAGCTCCACCTTAGCCACACAACGATATAAAATGTATAAGTTGGACAAACATTTATTTTGAATCATTTACTTACAGTATTTCTATCATCAAAGAATTATAACTATGAGACACCACGTTGAAAAAGTCATGATAAATGAGAATTCTTCCTACTATAATAATGGAGTCTTTTATCTATACCATTACAATATAGAATTTTATGTGTCTGTTCGCATATTGAATGTAATGCCATTCAAGTGTAAACATCTCGTGCAAAACTCTCTAGAGATGGAAGTAGAATAGATCAGTTTATATCTCAAGAGATGCTGTGTGTGATGTGAACACAGAGAAAAGGTGTTCGGGTTAACTGTAATGTATGAACAAAAGTAGCACTGAATAAATATTGTACAGATTGCACTGATTGATTATATTGTATTGTGGTTGTTGTTGTATTGTATGGATTGTCTCAAAATTTTAAACTATACCTATTATTTAAATTTTACCAAAACTTGAAGATTAAGGCGACTCCAAATTGAAACTTCTGTCGAACAATTTCATCTTGCTTTACTACCATCTATAAAATAAGAGTATCTACTATTGGGAATCGCAAACAAACTTTAAACAAAACAAAATGTATTATATTTTAAAACTAAAATGTGTCTGATAAACTTCTGACAATAACCCGTACTGAATTGTTTGTACTGAAAGACATCGCCATTGTACTTAAACCATTGATTGAACTTACAAGTAAGAAATGTTATTTTTAGAGTTATAGTTTATTACATTCTTTCATTTTGTTTACATTTACAATAGAAAAGCGTTTGTGTCATCGTCATTTCAGCCGAAAGACGTCCAGTGCTGGACATAGACCTCCCCAAAAAGGAGGGGGAGTGGGGGTTACCATAATCGCCACGCTTGGCAAGTGGGTTGGCTATCGCAGTATGGTGTTAAAACGCATAGAGAACGCTGCTGCCCATTCTCTAGTAAGTCACTTAGTCGCCTTTTACTACACCCACGGGAAGAAATAGGATGGTGCTATTCTTTACGTCCGGCACCACACTATACTTTGTGTCATATATTAATAATTATGTTAGGCTAAAAATAATTTGAAGTTACGAAGAAGGAAGAACGGAAAGTAAACTGCTGTCAATGTCATTACCAAAGCAAGCTTGTAATAACAAATCGACAATCGAGCTTCAATAAAACGTTTTTATTAAATTTGCTCTTCATCTCGTATTTATGTTGAAGAAATAATTCGAGGGGAATCGTATATTTTTATTGGATAAGGAAAAATGGTTTCCGCAATCAATTGTGTTTGACTGTGAAATAGACGTTATTGAGTTTTTTTTTTTGTTTATTGTATTGTTGTTATACAACGCAATTGAAATAGTTTTATAGAATAAATCATATTTCGCAATCACTATGAACGAATACGACTCGAACGGTGGAGAAGTTTTGGAAAAATAATCATCTCGGTCTTTATTATTTACCTGAATAAGTATTTGTGCCGAGTTTCAAGTTACTAAATTACAAATTGTTTTCCCGCTTTTCACCCTGACATCGACTGGGGTTGATTTTTGATGAATCTTTGACACGTTTCCATTATTTTACTTTATGATAATTATTACATTTCGAATAAATTGAAGCAAGCAGTAAATTCCTCACCTGAAAACATGATTACCCCTTCACCCAGTTGAGGGTCGAATTTAGAAAAATCCAAAAACGTGTAATACTTATTTTTTTCATAAAGATTATAATTTCTGAGTTTCAAATTCGGCGTACATCGCGTTAACATTCTTCGATACCAACTTCAACTAATTTCGTAAACTTTTCGTATTTGTTTTTGTCTTATTTTTCTCGTCCTCGATAGGGAGGTACTTGATTTGGTCTTATCTCCAGGTATTTTACGTAAACAATTGGTAAGTTCTTGTTTATTTTGTTTGCACATAGACGACAGGAAAAGATAAAAAAGTGTAACATACGCAACATATAAGTACATCATTAATTTTTGGCAAAAGGTATGCTGTCCTATTATCAATACTAAAACGACAGTGTGAGCCATTCACTACGAAAGCAAGAGCAACAAATACGAGTAAGTAACAGAAGGAATATCTTTGCCTTTCGAAGGACGCGATCAGAATTCCTGTAATTTAACACCAAAACACGGCTTCGTAGGTTTCAGGAAATGAAATCAAATTCTCCGTCTATTATACTAGTTGAAAATATTTCACGTTCACCGCAGCGCCGGTCAACGCAACGCTGCTTTATATCACGGATGTGTCTCAGAGAGACCAAGACTGGGCAGTTTTATATATCATAAGCGCATATTAGTTCTATAGTAGGTACTCCGTACAAATTATGTAGAATTAGAACTTTTATTCTCGTGTTTTAGTTGAAATCTCGAGACATTTTTGAACATGCTTAGGTATTTCTGAAAAACATACCTATAAAAAAAACGACAATGTAGGTGTGGGATAAAATTTGTCCATCTATTTTAATGGGACCTTATATTTCAAACGGTATCCATCAATAGAGTAGTTTAATAGAGTTAATGGCAGCCTAATCTTTCGGGGAAAACAGGCCTGATCTTTCGAGAACCTTTATAAAGCAGCAACGCAACATCTCAATGGGGAACTCTTCTTTCAAGGCAAATCTCTAACACAATATTGTCCGAGTAATAATAAACTTATGAAGGTAAAGAAAAACTCTCATAAAACTTATGCTGCAACGTTTCCAGCCAATCTAATATCGCTCCACGGACCTCTGAACGTCGTCACGTTGCCAAATTAATTTGATATGAAAATTCCTTAAGTATAAATCAAGAAGAGTCGAACCGAAACCCTGTTATTAACAAGGTCAAGAGTGTCAATAAGTTAGTTTAAACGGGTTGATTTAAGAAGACAAAATGATGTAGAAATTTATCACAAAGTGGACAGCTTAAAGTAACGCTTGGGACATTTAATAAATTACTTAATTTTAGTATCTGTCTTTTTCTCATTACTTTTGCGAAAAAAGTAATGATTGCTTTTGAATGGAAACGTTCAGTAGCTTGCCATCAAATACACTGAGAGATGGCTCTAGTAGATTTCTTTTGACCCTTATTCAAACGCGAGCCTGTGAGGAGTTAACAAAAAAGTAAGATACGTTCCTGGGTAATTTTGGGTCGTAGATTTCAAAAATACACACAAAAGAAGGGTTAGTGGGGGGGAAGTACCCTTTTTTTGGTGGGAAGTATATATCCCGTCGTCTGTTCTCTCTTGTAAAAAAGTTGGAAAGGTGGGAACTATAGCTCCCAGTGTCCAGTATGACATCAATATTTTAAAACACTAGCTAGTGGCCCTGGCTCCACTTGTGAATTAAATTTTAACGTAAAAAATTACTTAGATCGTGTTTTTTTAATAAAGGAGGTAAAAGTACTCATCAATGCAAGTTCTTTTACTAAGGGAAGAACTCGGGAATTTAAAAATGAATGACTTGACCATTCATTTTTAGTTGAGTACCTACCTAGCTCTAGCTAGATATGAATTTGTAAACAATAAATTGTAATGTATTGAAACTAGTTGTCTATTTATCTGATGATGAAATGATAACTAATAATATGCTTATACCAAGTTTTTTTGGACACACGGATTTTATATATAGAATTTCCGAATGTAGTGTGCAGTGACGAACACTGGGATGATATCTTCCCACATATAGACTCAATTTCAATCGACTATACCAAGGTATAAAAGAAAGATTCGGGGCATATTTTACGTTTCACGCAACCGTAATACAGTCTAGTTTATATAGCTAAAACTCAAATCTGCTTACCTAATTTTTTTTCAGCACTACACAAAAAACAAAAAAATAACGGTTGTTTTCGGCGGCAAAATCACGTCAACTGACTTTGACGTGTGTTTACCATGACATGTAATAATTCTCTGAAAAGTGTTGCCATTAAAAAAAATTCTCTGAAATGTTAAGATTGCGTAGATAAATATTACATTGCATAAGGTTTAAGCATATAAAAATAAAACACGATTTACTTCAATCTGAGATGTGGGAAGTATAGCTCCCAGCGTTTTAAGATTACTGAGGAGTGGTCAATCAATTTACAACAGGGAGAACTCAAGAGTTGGTTCAACGTAACGACGTCGTTGACTGTACCCCGGCTGTGATGACGAAATAATGTTGACTTTTAATGCGCTCGGAGCAAACGGAGATGCTTGAAGTCGAGATTGTATTTTCTATGTTTTAGTACTAGTTCATTATTTTGTACCACTATTCCTTTTCACTGGTAACTTTTAAATTAACTTATCTATGCACCGGCATTATTAAGGCTTCCAGTAGTACCTACTTCTAGGCAACCATACAATCAAACATTGAATACCTTCTAAACTGATTGAAACATCATTTTATTCGTAGCATTAAACTGCAATATTTTTAAACATTTGATGAGCAGTGTATCGTTTATTAATGGTGAGCCGGAAGTTCCTAAGTAAACAAACTTTTTACAAAAAAATAGTAACAGACTACCAAAAATAACACTACAAAATGAAAAAATAACTTTAATTTCGGAAGTCGGTGTCTTTGGATCTGTATTTGAGTTTTTTTCCACCGACTTCCGAAATTAAAGTTATTTTTCATTTTGTAGTGTTATTTTTGGTAGTCGGTTACTATTTTTTTGTAAAAAGTTTTTATTTTTCACTTTTTAGTGGGTCAGTTTTGGTTTTATCTAAATTACAATAGCCTAATGTTAACTGCTCATCACCTTTTATAAAATATTGCTTTTCCCGATGCTGGGACGTTGATTGTTGAGGAGTTCTCCTGCTAAGAACCAGGAGAACTGCTACTCACCATATGCATAGTGACGAGCATAAATTGCTTAATCGCAACCCGTTAAATAGGTACTCATTATTTTATTGTTCCGGTGGCCATATGTGGTCTCCTTCATCCACTTCACCAAATGGTGTTTCCGAGAGCAAATGCACGAGTTACTATAAAAAGTTCCCAAATCGCTATAAGTTTGCATATAAAATTTGAGGGTTTCCCTTGATTTCCATGGGATCCCCTCATCAGATTCTGATTTGGTGGCAATGGGACCACCTCGGGAGTATACCCTTTCAAACAAAAAAAGAATTTTCAAAATCGGTTCATAATTGACGGAGTAATCGCGTAACAAACATACAAAAAAAAAAAAACATACAGACGAATTGAGAACCTCCTCCTTTTTGGAAGTCGGTTAAAAATGGTGTCTCGAGCTTGCGGACATCAAACAACCGAGATGACTCACTTCCACGAAGCCGGAACAAATACGTCATACTTTTGTCTTCCAGTTAAGGCTTCTACATACTGGGGCGACTTGTCGCGCGACGCGACGCGACACAAAGGCACCGCCCGTCCCGCGACACGCGGGGCCTTTGTGCCGTGTCGCGTCGCGCGACAAGTCGCGCTGGTATGTAGAAGCCTTTAAACTTTAAACCTTATTCCTCCTTTACCCAACCTTTTAATTTATACAACACTAAACATAATATTCTTGGCATTTTTTTCCAAGTCCTGAAATCGAAACTTGACTACCGGAAAATTACATTCTCATAACTACATGATAATATTAAGTACCTAGCTGTTGTCTTGTATACGTAAATCATTGGTTGATGAAACCACAAACGAAATGCAACTGAAATACATTTTAATCATTAAACATTATTCTAATTAAATATTGTGGTTCTGGAAATAGTTAATTGCCATTAACTCTATTAAACTACTCTATTGATGGCTACCGTTTGAAATATAAGGTCCCATTAAAATAGATGGACAAATTTTAACACAGCGGCGTTCAGTACGTCTAACCAAAGATATCTAAGCAAAAAAAAACACTGATTAAAGTGATTTTATTTTGACCTAAAATAATAAATTGCCGGCGCACTAGAATAAACACATTCATTATGGGTAGGCAGTAAGTTCTGTTTACATCATTCTGTATGTAACCATAGTAACTTTCAGTTGATTACACATCGACTTTTTAGGATCCATAGTATTGTTACGATAAGTAGAAGATAGTAGGTAATTACGCGCTACTCGAGAACAGGCTACGATTGGGGGTGAATAAACTTTTCTCGAACACATGATTATGAACCGTCTAGGTACATGATAATAAATGATTCTAATTTCCCATCACACTTTACCAGGTGTTGGACTGTCTAATTGCGTGCTGAAAACTGTTATCAAAATATCAAATATATTGCAGTAAGTTGTAAACAAACAAGCGCGCAGTGGGTACAGTGTAGTGATATGAATCATTTTTATTTATTTAAAGTTCGATAACAGTAAAAGTAAACACTGAATCAGGCGTGGTTAAAAATTAGAATCAGCCCTATACAGTACAGTAATGAATTAAAATACTACTTACTCTACGCCGCGGCTCCGCCGGTAGTGATAGGTGGATACCTATTTACATTAATTGTTGAACGTGCCTACCGTTTTGTTAGATGCACCTGCGAGCGCATATAACTGTATAACTACGTGTCATTGCACTTTCTTTCCTTCCAAATCTTGATAAAGGATTTGGGCTTGCAAGCTTTCGTCGTTACGCTCACGATAACACACGACCATTTCCAAGTATTCTTGGTTGCTGTACGCGTAATAAGGCATTGTTCTAGATTGTGATAAGTTGATAAAGTGCCAACACACGCACATTTGTAACACGTTCGTGCAACATGTTTGACCGGCTCGGTTGCGCAACGAAAACTGAAACTGAGTCATTGTCATTTACGTCAAGCGAGCGGCGCGGGCTCCCTGAGCCCGCGCCTGCGACGAATGTCTATGTTAGAGTGAGATGGTATCCGTTGGACAATGGACGCGGCGGGCGCGGGCGGCGACGACGTGGTCACGTGCGCCTGCACATTATTTTGTAGTAGGTATCAGAATCAGTTATCAAAGACGTGGATGTGTTTATGCATTGGGTAACTAACATATTTTGTGTATTTTTGTTAGCTGATTTTTTTTATTGTAAGTGTGTAATGCGTTTTTCTTATTTTTTTTTTTACAATTGTCCTTGTTTTGGTGGTCTGAATGATTTCTGAAAGTTTGTCCACCTATTTTAATGGGACCTTATATACACTGACGAGCAATATAATAAAGCCACTTCAAAAGTGGCACAAAAAAACGAAATATCTCCTAAACCACAGACACAGAAGTAAAAAAATCTTGAAAACAGTGTTGAAGTGGACTGTATTGGGTGTTTTGGAATAAAAGATTATTCCGGGTCCTTCGCCTTTATTAATACTTGATTTACTTGATACACTTTATATTACTTTATAGTACTTGTTCACGTGTTGTTCTGTTGAGAGCTGGAGATCGACTGTACACTACACTCAAACAAATGGCGCGCCTTATAAACAGCCCGTTGTGACTTTAATGGGAGCCATGATTTTTAACTGTTACAAAAGAATCAAATCCGTTATGACCGGATCTTTGACTCAACCCATCTCACTTATTCTACGGTCAATGTTGACCGTTTTTGTGTATAAGGCGGCCCATTTATGGCTTAATCCTATTACACACAAATATCTAACTTATTCCTATAGGGGGAAAAGTTTCTATAACATTAAGTGTTCAAAACACGACTGGGTGCAAATCCCTTACACATTTATCCCTATATCTTCGGAACCCATGGTCCGATTCTCTTTATTTTAACGGAGATGTTACTTCTAGACAATATGCTACCTTCGTAAACAAATTTGGAGACAATATCTCACCAGGCAAAAAAGTGAGTTTTCAAACTACGTAATATTTTCTTAAATAAAAATGTTTACAAATGACTCTCTTTTGGTCTCAAAGTTTTCCTACGTAACTATACAACAAGAAACTAAGCTATCTATACACATTATACCTTAAAACTAGTCAAAGTTACACACGTTTTAGCGTCTCGCCCACGGCGATCCGCGCGCTACTTGTGCCCATGTGCAAAAATAGGGTCTCCTACTTTGAATTTATACATTACGATTTTACAGGCTCGGCTTTTTTTTTTTTTTTTTTATGTATGGCATCTCGTAGCAGACCTAGAGAGGTCGTTGCTACTTAACCGGATATTCCTGTGGCTGCCCTAAGGTTTTTAATCTTAAAGCCTCCAGCCAGGGCGCAAATTATATATATTAAAACTAAACGACAGCGCACTAAGGGTACGGACCTCCCTAACCCTGTGGGGTACGGACCTCGGCTTAGGGCGTCGTTGGGGGATCACAAAATTAGTCACAATTTGGGGACGGGCTGGATCAACATTTTGATCATGATTATTATCAGGGGGTATTATATTTATTGCTACGGCGCTCTCAGCCTCTAACCGGGCGGCTGGCGCATCGACATTCAAGGGACGGGGGGGAGGACTTTTATTACCATTTACTCGGGAAGTTCGCGTGGTACCTCGGCGGCGAGGACGGAAGGTCGGTTTGTGTATTTTGTGCACTGTACTCGTGGCCCTATTGCTTTCCTGAAGGAGAGTGACGGGGTCATCCGGATCTAAGAGAGTGTGCCTCGGTCGGCGAGTCTGACTAATGGCAGAAGGCCTGTAACTAGCGGCCTGCACAACCAAGGGGTTGCGATGACGTTCCGCGGATTCGAAAAAGCGCTTTGCAAGGCGCTTCATAAACTGTTTGATGGTAGGCATCTTAAGGTCTACGTGAAGTTGTTCGTTCCGAACGAACCAAGGAGCCTTCGTAATTCTACGGAGAAATCGGTTTTGAAGCGTCTGCATCTTATGAATGTGATATGACTTTGCGTGAGCGAAGACTACGCAGGCGTAAGTCATGATCGGTCGAATGCACGCGGTGTAAATACGCAATTTGCACTTAAGGGACAACTTGCTGCGCGGGTTGAGTACGGAGTGTAGTCGGCCGAGAGCAAAACTGGCGCGTGAGCGCACCTGTTTTATGTGCTCGCCGAACGTCATGTGATGGTCTAAGACCACACCGAGATATTTGGCTCGCTTCTCCCAAGGGATAGGCTTGCCGAACATGGTGATCGGTTGGGGCAGGGCGGGTGATCGCCGGGGCCTACAGAATAGGACCCCCTGGCTCTTATCAGGGTTGAGCAGGCTCGGCGTTCGTAACAAGTGTTATATTGCAAATTAAAACCAAAAAAGTCATAGAAAGAAAAATATAAAAAAAATGAGCCTTACAGTAATCGCATAAGATGTGTATGGCATACATCTGACATCTCACCTTGGTATTAAGCAACTGAGCAGCGACAAAAATTAACCTCAAAATTTAAAAAGCTAAATACTGAAATATTTATTCGAATAAAAATTATTCAATACACTAGTGGTCCCCCACTGGTCGTTATTTGACCCCTTTACTTACAATCTATTATATATAGTACGTACTTACTAATTCCATGCTATTAACAAGTCTTTACTTATTCCATGCTCAAGCTGTCACTTGTTAGGTACTTCCGTCCCTTTTGATAGAAAGCGAGAGGAAAGCTGTTAAACATTTAAAAAAAATACTTCATTTCAATACTTTTGTTTTCCCATTGATTTAATTATTGTTTTTACCTTTGCGTATCGGACCGACTTTTTAACTAAAAGTGCTTACGGCAGACATTAATTTGTAAATAAACGAATCATGATGCCTCTCACACCTAAGGAATGTATCTGGATCATCACTATGATGGAATTGGGGAGTTCCCCAATATACGGCCAGAACAATGGGTGTGAGACATTCTACTGTCCAACAAGCCTTTCAGTTGTTTAGGGAGACTGGGCTTAAGAGGAAATGCGGGCGGAGAGACTTTTAGAGGAAAAAGTCATAAATCGAGGTTCGGCTCTCGCCTATTTCCTCCTCCAATATTGAACCAATTTAAAAGATATTTCTTATACTGAATAAGATTTTTTTGATGATACATTATCTTTATAACAGCTGGAACCCTCTGAAAATGCTCAATATTGCCTGTTTAGACCGCTGACAACAGAGGGCTATTGTACAAATTTTCCAACTATTAATAAAAAAAGAAAAACAGGGACACAGTATATATCCTTCTTATTCAGTATAAGAAATATCTTTTAAAATTGGTCCAATATTGGAGGAGGAAATAGGCGAGAGCCGAACCTCGATTTATGAATTTTTACTCTAAAAGTCTCTCCGCCCGCATTTCCTCTTAACTGTTTTTTATGCGTTATTAAATACACTTGAATGTTGATTTTTACTACAAGAAGCTATATTGCGTGATTTCGGAAATATTAAATCATGATTTATGTGGCTTTTTTAAACCTATTATTCCTCAGTGTATTTGAGCGTGTGGTACTGTTTAATTATATTGTTTAGTTCACATTGATAACACATTGGTAATAATTTTAATTAAAAACTGTAACAGTTCTATACATTATTGATTCTTGTTCAGTTATTAATGTTTCACTGCCTAATTTACAATTGAAATCATATTAATTGGTTCAGCACTAGGTTATAATTTCAATGTTCAGTCAAATAGTTACTTAAACAAAAAGGAAAAAAATATGTTTTAGGTGAAAAACTCATACGATATGTAAGTTCTGTTTAAGTTCAAATGAAAGGCAACTAATTAATTGAAAAATACAATAGAGGGATGCTTAGAGCAATATTAAATTCCTGTTAAACAAGAGTGGACTGAGGAAGAGGACAGAGGAAGGAGTGTCGGATGAGCGCCCATGGCGACAGACGACGATTTTAATTCGATTTCCCATACGTAGGATGTTTGCTTTCGTTGTTCAGAGGCAAAAGTTTGCAATTTACAATATAAGAGTGCGGTGCTTCTGATAAGACCTTCCTTGGTGAGTCACGCGTCTTTTGCCGAGCCAATAGGCATTGCGCAAGAGCATTTTTAGGTCGTGCCACGGTTTTTGAGGCGTCTGAGATCATCGCCGATATCTCGAAAGATACATATGGGATCTAGCTAAATGATGTGTTGTTAGAATCTTTATGAAATGGGCTAACATATTATGTACGAGTATATATTAATCCTGTCGTACCTTGTAAAAAAAAGCAAGAAATCGGCAAAAGTCAGCCTAAGCGTTTTTTCGTCTAAAGGTCATTCTAAAATAATAAATAACCATTATTTCATTATGTTTTGAGTTATTTAACATGCCAATAGCCTTCCTTACACATATCATTAAAAAAAACACAACTGCCAGAACATTATTTTTTATAATATTAAGTTATTTTATATATTAAGGCCGCTGTGTTTAAAAAAAATGACCGCATACCTTAAGTTTGTATTCGATGTAACTGTCCAATGTTACGTTTATTATTTACGGTATATGTTTAAATACATGCTAATAATAGTAATAAACAAACTTATCTATAAAGAAACGACAGTTTGTTAGCAATAAAATAGTTATTAGTCATCACGGCAAATTCCGATTTTGCTAGTTCCGAACGTAATTCTGTGCAAAATCCTTCGTAACTACTAATTTTTGGCCTTAAAAGCTGTTCATTACTTACCCATCTATGATATAAATCCAATTTGCACGCAATTCACCAAAAAAAAAGCACTACACAACGACAAACAACTCTTGCCAAACCGAACTGACAAACAGACGTCAAAGAGTTTAGATTTTTTTTTTGCGCTCCAGAGTCGTGGTTAGTGCTTCATTTTCTAATAAAGCATCGTTGTCTAATATTTCTACCTATTTCATGCTTCAAATCACAACATATCCCAAGTTCATCTGTCAAAATGTAGCATTGGTCACATCAGACTGGTTCAGTCTGATCGACAAATCTCTGCCCTGTTTTTTGATTGACTGATTCAGTTTGATCGACTCTCAATGGCTAGGCGTTTATTTATATTAGCTATTGTTTGTATTTTTGAAAGAAGCCCCAAAGCCAGCAAAACCATAGGTGCCGAGAATAAATCGTCAGTTACTAGAAAAAATATGGAGGAACAGGACAGACAATAAGTGAAAATACCAGTACCTACCTGCATGTTAGTAATTTATCATCCAACAGACTTTTTCAGCATTTAAACACAATTGGTACCTAAATGGTATTTAAATGCTGAAAATAGTCTGTACTCCAAAATGTATGTTCTGAACCTCCATCATCACCATCATCATCGTTTCAGCCGAAAGACGTCCACTGCTGGACATAGGCCTCCCCTAAAGAGGGGGTTTGTCATAATCGCCACGCTTGGCAGGCGGGTTGGCGATCGCAGTATGGTGTTAAAATGCATAGAGAAAGATGCTGCCCATACTCTAGTAACTCCCTTAGTCGCCTTTTACGACACCCACGGGAAGAAATGGAACCTCCATATTTTTACTTAAAAATGGTCTACTCCTTAGGTTATCATTCCTTTTATCGAGAAAACTATTTATGTGAACTCATCACTTACAAAGCTCGCACCGCAGCTGATGTAATCCTAATCAGTGCTGCGTGCTGGTCGTGTTTATTAAATGTCAGAGGTGTTCACGGCCAGTCGGAAGACTTTACGATCTTGTGATTATGTTAATCGGCTTTTGCTTTGTCGCTGTGAAACATGTTGTCGTAGGCCGCATTTACCAACAGTTTTGAGGGCGTAATTATTTGATTGACTGACTTGACCACAAATGGAATGTATAGATTATTATGAACAGTTATCCTACCGCTGGCTCATCGTTCTTTATTATTAGGAAAAACCACTACCTATCTATCAAAATTTATATAATACACTACGTATTTTGATGGATAGTGGAAATAAATAAATTATACAATAACTGGAAGTGAATGTAGGTAAAACTGCGGAAGCAAACTTATATTATTAGAGTTATATGAATTACTAGCTTTCGCCCGCGGCTTCGCCCGCGTGGATTTCGAAAAAAACAGCTTCTCTATCAGCAGCATGCCCACAAAAAATTATACCATATCTTAGTTGGAACCAAGGTAAGCAGATAGGAGTGCAGTTTGATTTACAACTTTACGGAGGATAATAATATAGATAGCATATAAATACCAATTTCGTTTTGTACATGTTCAAAATACGTGTCCTCCATTTCATTTGTTTATTTTTTCTACTGTTTTTGTTCTTAAATAATAATTGATGTATACCAACTTTTGAGTTATTCAAGGTATGCAGTAAAGTTCTCCCGAAAAGTTATTTACCCGATTATTTCTTATTTTATAAGTTATAACCAAATTATTTACCATAAACCAATCTTGGACCTGAAGAACAGAATTATTCACGTCGTCAAGGTGTTGTTACCGTCGGTCTATTTTAATGACGTGTCATCTGCAAATAACACCATCTCCGGTTGATTTTGAAGTATTTGGGGTAAATCGTTAATGTAAACTAAAAAGAGGAATGGACCCAATATCGAACCTTGAGGAACGCCCATTGCTTTTTCAGACCTCAAAGAGTTCACGACGGTTACTTGAACTCTAACCTTTCTATCTTTCAGGTATGATCTAAGTAAATCAAGAGCTGTATTTCTAATCCCATAGTGTTCTAGTTTCAGCAGAAGTGTCTCATGGTTAACGCCATCGAAAGCCTTAGAGAGGTCAAAAATAATTCTAATGGCATCTTGTGCTTCCTCCCAGGCGTTAGGAATGTTCTTTATTAGGGTGACACCGGCGTCAGTGGTACAACGACCTTTAGTGAAACCGTACTGTTATTCATGAAAGATGGAATTTTTATTGAACTGACGTAACATTTCATTGAGCATCAACTTTTCAAACACCTTACTGAGAACTGGCAGAATTGGCACGGGCCTATAATATTGTTGGGTTCTTTACTATCTCCGGATTTGAACAAAGGAACTACTTGACTGTGTTTCATGAGATCCGGAAAGACTCCTTGGTCCACACTGGTGTTAAATATGAAAGCTAAATAGCGCGCAATGGTTTCGATGACAGATCTCCAGACTTTTACAGATATGCCCCATAGATCTTCTGTTGATTTAATTTTAAGATCTTTAAAAGTTTTTATAACAATCTGGGGGTTTGTATGCTGAAACCTTTACTCCAAAGAGCATACCTTTACATTATTTCTAAGTAAGGCAGCAGAAAGCGCGGGTGAGGAACTAAAAGTTTTGGTAGTTTTAAAGGGAATATTAACAAAAAAGTTTTCAAATTCCAGAGCTACTTCTACCTCTGAAGTGATGGGCCCATGTGCAGTCTCTAAATTAAATTCAGTATTACGCTGTTTTTCCTACCTAATTAATAATTTATTATTTGCCAGGTAGTTTTTATTTTATCATCAGCTGATTTTATTTTATTGCTAATATAAAGAGGTTTAGCTATTTTGCACACACTTTTAAAAGTTTTAGAATATTTTGCAACATATTGATGAAAGCTTGTATTATTCATATGTTGCTTTAGGCCATAAAGTTCAAAAAAGATTTTCCCTGCTTTTACGAGTACCTGTCACCCAATCACTAAATACGAACTTTGAGTAAATACTTTTAGTCTTCAGTGGTAAAGTGTCATTAAATTGCGTGTTTAATAGTGAAAAGAACTCGGCGTACAACTCATGGGTCACAAATATTATTAAATTAACTTAGAATTTATTAGATTAACTAATTAATAAAAATTAATCCATCACCGGATGCAGTTGGGCATTTGCAATTTTATGGTACACTTATAATTATACGTATGTTAATGAAGGTATAAACTGGAATAAAAAAGGCTTTCAAAATAATTAAGAGTTGTCTTTGAAGATTTTTTTTAAGTATTAAATTATGTTTAATTATGTTTTGAGTTCCATCACCTTATGCACAAAAAACTTGAAAATCTCATACTGTTTTTGTTTTGGAAAATATTTTTACGGTTTAAGAGATACACTGCTTTAAAAACCACGTTTTTGACCATTTTTAGAAATCTCCACCTTAAAGAGTAGTTAAAAAAAAAACCGGTCGAGAGCGAGTCGGACTCGCGCATATATATATGTTGTTGATGATTTCTGAAAAACTGTGCTATTTAGATACATCGTTTTATTTTTCCTGTAATCTTTACATAAACTTCTATCACATAGAATAATTTCAGATTTTTATCTATGCAAAGTTCGGAGATAAGGGGGAGGAACGGTATTCTTTTTTACATTTTTCATCAAAAGTCGGAAACTATGCTGCCTAAAAAAGAAAAAAGAATGTTTGAGAATGTGCAAATAGTGTTCTTTCATATGATACCCCACATGCCCTAGTAGCCCCACTTCAAATAGATAAGACCCTTTTTCAGTCCCTTTTGCAAAAAAGAGATATTTTTTTAAATTTCTTTCTTGTTTGTAAAATAGTTGGGCAAACGTCATCTAAAACTATTCTAAATTTCAAGTTGATAGCATTAGTAGTTCTTGAGATATCCAGGTGTGACAGACAGACAGACTTAGTCTCACCATAAGGGTTCCTTTTTACCATTTTGGTACGGAACCCTAAAACAAAAAATGTCACACTTTATAATTTACTTAGGTTAGTATTCGTGCCAAGTTTCAGGTTTATTAACTCAAGGAATAACATTTATTCCCCTTTTTCAACCCTTAAAGTCGAATTTCGAAAAATCCTTTCTTAGCGGATGCCTGCCTCTAGTTTCCAACCATAAGCCGAAATATTAGTGATTTTAACTTAAAAAGAACTTTCATTAAAATAAAATTTTATCCCGTTTTTTACCCCTTAAGGGTTGAAATTCTATCAACACCGTTGCATTAGCTTCCAACCATAAGCCTAGATAATAAATTTAATGATTTTTACTATGAAAATTAAGGACTTTGATACACCACTTCATCCCCCTTTTTAACCCTTCGGGGGTAGAATTATCAAAAACGCTGACACACGTATAAATTAATTTTAAATCATCAGCCTATACACCAAATTTGAAGATCCTCTAACTTCAAAACTGACGGACTTTCATATAAACTTCCATCCCCTATTTCACCCTCTTAGGGTGGAATTTCGAAAAACCCTTTCTTAATGGATACCTACTCTTTACAAAGAACACACCGTCCAAATTTCATGTCTCTAGGACCAGCGGTTTAGGCTGTGCGTTGATATATCAGTCAGTCAGTCAGTCAGTCAGTCAGGACTTTGAATTTTATATATATAGATTCCGACTAACCTCATCTAAAATCTGCGGCCACTTCATCATCATCATCATCATGATTCTACTCACTTTCTCACCTAGTAGCTACGTTATAATAATAATTACTATATATGATGGCGCTTTTATAACACCGACAAATTACGTTGTCCGTATACTTATTCAAATCAATCTGTCACTCTTTGACAGTTGTATGAAATGGCTATGACACGGCAAATTGACGTAGGGTATCAATCTGCCTATCGAATAATTTTCCTAACTGTACACTCACATTGTAAAGCGTCCTGTCTTTTATTATTTCAGTGTTGAATATACAAAACGTGTGAGTACTATAAGTATGATTTTCCGCAATTTCAGGTTACATAAAATAATACGGAGATCCCTTGAATTTAAATGTTCATTCTTGTTGAATAGCATTTTCGGTATTTGTAAAGGTCAAATTAAGATTGAAATTAAGTGCTGAGAGAGGCAAGGTTAATGAAGGAGACGGTTTCGGGACCATTCCAGATACGATAGAATAATAAATAAATAAATAATTACTATTTATGATGGCGCTTTTATAACACCGACAACTTATTTTGTCCGTATACCTACTTATTCAAATCAAACTGTTACTCTTTGACAGTTGTATGAAATGGCTATAACACGGCAAACTGACGTAGGGTGTCAATTTGCTTAACGAATAATTTTCCTAACTGTAGACACCCATTATAAAGCGTCCTGACTTACGTATTATTTCAGTGTTAAATATACGAAACGCGTGTCTAATGTAGGTATGACGTTTTGCAATTTCAGGTTACATATCATTTATTCTTGTTGATTTTATAGCATTTTCGGTATTTTTAAAGGGCAAATTAAATTAAGTCCTGAGAGAGGCAAGGTTAATGAAGGAGACGGTTTCGGGACCATTTCAGAGTTTATTTAGTCACTATATTTTTACGTGATATGACGATAAAAATTAAAATATGGAAAAAGAAATTCATTTTGACTAATGAATGAATTCATCATGGATTCGGTCCCATTCGGTTAGTCGGGAAGCCGACCCCAATATAGTTGGGAAAAGGGTGGGCACATAAAGACTATGGCACAGGGTAGTCAAAACCAATACTCATTTGTAATTGCTTACTCCGGCTACCAGCATTTCTCCCTATCTTATAAACTAAAGAAGTTTCACAATTATGCAAAACCGCTGTGTACATAGTTCATTGTCCCCAACGAGAGAGGAAATTAAGAAACTTTATTCCGCGTTCTTCCAAAATCATTTAATTCAATGTTGCATAATCATCCTATAATGTTCCCACTACTGGGACACAGGCCTCCTCTCTTATAGAGGGAGGGAGCTGTAATCTACCACGCGGGCCCTGTGCAGGTTGGTAGATGTCACATGTTTTCGAATTGTTGGTTCTGGGACATGCCGGTTTCCTCACGATGTTTTCCTTCACCATTTGAGAACAGTGGTGATGAAATTATTTACAATAAGTAAAGCACCTGTCTGGAGTGTCTGGGTTCGAACCCACGACCTCCAACTCGTATATCGTGGCCATTATCACTGGGCTACCGCTGACTCGAATTCAATGTAATCTCACCAAATAAGACCAATGTGTAGTGAAGACAATATCGTGGACGTCCACGTCCGTTATATGTGTGGAAATACGTGCACATTATAATTAATTAATTTATTATTTTTTTAATAAATAAATTTATTAATTCATTACATTTATCGTGGGCGGAAATTTAAAAGCATCTTCATTATATTTCCATACATTTTACTTCCTTTTGTTATCGTGATGCCGTGATGCGTTAGAAATTATAGCAGTGAACAATAGCCTACTTTTCATCTTGCGCAGTCGTGCACTTGAGGATTTGAAGACTGCGTCAGCAAACAGAGTTCACGGGGCTGAATTTTAGGTCTAGTATTTGAATTTTATTAATCTCTTTCTTATTTGCCATCAATACGCTAAGAAGAAGGTCCGCTATGTACTCGGGTGGTCTCTGCTGTTACCGCAAACTCTTAAATACATCATTGACTGTCAAATTTGAAAGGGCCTCTGTTATGTTATTATTTGAGGTATAAACATTTTTGGAACGCAGATTAACTTAACATTTATAAACATCCCTTTTTGCGAAAAATACTTCGCGTACAGTATTAAAATTTCGGGACCCTTCTGTAGTATGTAGGCAAAAACCTATATCAAATATAACGTTTATAAATTCGATCTCTGAAAGGGTGCGGAAAAGCTTGTAAATATTGTTCACCTTTTTCCCTCGCAAAGGCAGGTTAAGTGCCGTGCGCATGAAGTCAACTATGAAAGTTTTACCATCAATCAGAATAATGGAATAATAAAAAGACTTGTATTTTGCAAACGGCGAAGCGAACGGCAAAAAGTTCTTGAATCAAAACATCACAGGAAATAATCTATATTTACTTTGGAAGTAAGTTCTCAGAATAAACGTCTGTTCCAAGTATAAGCATCGCATTTTCATGGTTTTATTTATAGAAACTAGTAGTTTATGTCTGTGTGGTGGGTGTTTGTCTGTGTGGTGCCGGAAGTTAAGAATAGCACTTTCTTATTTCTTCCCGTGGGTGTCGTAAAAGACAACTAAGGGACTTACTAGAGAATGGGCAGCAGCGTTCTCTATGAATTTTAACATCATACTGCGATCGCCAAGCCGCCTGCCAAGCGTGGCGATTATGGCAACCCCCACCCTTTGGAGGAGGCCTATGTCCAGCAGTGGACGTCTTTCGGCTGCAATGAATCATCATTGCAGCCGGAAGTCGTCCACTGCTGGGCATACACACAGCTGGACCATTCACTACATAAACTACTCATCATCATCAGATGATGAGTAGTTTATGTAGTGAATGGTAATATTACTTTCTGGTATCATTTGTCAGCTCATCGCCGAGGGCCGCAGATATCGATGTTACTTCGATATACATAATAAATAGTTCTTATAGTTTGACACTTTTAAATAAAACATATTGTTTTATCAAACACGTATCGGTATTGAAATCTAATAGAACACATGTTTTCGGGAAAAATAACAAAAAGCTTTTCGTTTCTGGTTTGAATTTAGTTCTGAAGGGATGATACTTAATTATTATTTTATATTAAGTTCTCTTACAAGTTTTGTGTTATTTTTATCACGAACACAGTAACAACCCACGATGACGTAGGTACCTATTTCCGTACAAAGTTTTACGACAAAGTAATACAACTCGAAGTTCTATCAACATTATCGAGCCAAAGTTCGTAAAAGTAAGTTCGTTTCGTGTCAGGTTGTATCTTGATCAATATATGATTCGCGACTGTATCAGATTATGTATTTACAGAATTATAATCGGAAGAATAATTAATACATCTGTCTAAGTTAGATTTGTTCCCCAATGTCATTATTTCATGAAAAAGTCATTCAATGGAACAAATCTAACGTAGAAAGATGTATGAATGATTCTAATGATTATAAGTCTGTAAATACTTAACTGTTATAGTCCTTAAGCTACGGTTTTCTAGAAAGGCGGTGGCAGTGTCCGCAATTTACGGGTGAATGACGTCACTGAAACGTTATTTATGAATGTAAAAAGGGCGTGTTTTCCGAGTTCTTTTGACACCGTAAAGTCAAACCCCACTGCCATCATTTTCATGACTGCCGCACTGCGACCGTTGTGTGACGGCCATCGTTCTTCAACGAAACCATGGTTTTTGCAACAGTTTAAAACAAAGCTTTTATTAAAAGGGTAATAAAGTGGTTTATGTATGTAAAAGTAACTTTTTAAACTAACTTAATAACTTTGTCCCTTCAACATACCTTCCACGCCATCACATCACCTCGTCATTGCATCATCACACATAACTCTAGGTCACGTTGACGTTCAAATTCAAATTAATTTATTTGCAAGAATGTACGTATAAATCAAGAACTTAAGACTATCGTGTTCAAACTACATTCTACCATTACATAATTATGGTGTGCAAATATGTCATAATAACATTTAATTTATTAATAAAAGGTAATATACCAATTGAACATACATTAATTAACGACAAAATAGAAAATAGAAATAAAAAAAGATTATTCAAATAAAAAAATAAAAAATGTCAAATTATAAATATAATGCAAAGTCCATAATTCCTTGTAAGTCACGATTCAATAATATTAAACAGTAAATTAATTATTATAAGGTGTGTACTTTATCAATATTATTTAGATTGACCTTCTGCACGATACCTATGACATAAATTCGTTTAAATCTTACAAACAATTTTCTTTTAACCATTTTGTCAACTTTTTCTTGAACATAGTCAAAGGTAAATCTTTGATGGCGTCTGGTAATTTATTATACACCTTTACAGTCGTTATATAAGAGTTCCTTTTCTACAATTCGAGCGTAAATTGTGGTACGCAGAGCATAATTATGTTTATGTTTATTTTTGTTCCTAGGAGCTAAATTTCTTTTACTTACATATTTACCCCCACATTAAAAGTCCATATGCGAGTACTGACGAAACGTACCCGTGATATGCGCAAAGAGCAGTTTCAGTTGACACTGTGACTCTTACTCTTTTTAATGCATAGACAAATCGATCGAGCTTGTCACAAACGTGATCGACAAGTTGCAAGTTGTGATCACACTATTGAACTACGTAATACCAACCTGTGTCAGTTGTATATGACGGCAGACAGACGGGGCTGACACGGGTCCATCCTAGCTTGATTTTGTAACTTCCAGCGGAGTATGATTATGTTAATTAAGCACTGTGCCTTTCTCTTAGTTTTTTCCAAAAAAGATGGATAATGAGTTATATTTCTCATCCATTCGCAATTCACACAACCGTCGCAAGTATCTTTTTATGTAACTTTACCCAATTCAATCCATGCCCTCAAAACTAGTTTAGTCATTTGGTATTTTTACCTGATAAAAATTCCGGGAGTTTTGAAAATTGGTGATTGACTTTGACGTGCTCTTTTCGAATTTTCACTTTGCCACCTCGTTTCTGTACTATACCGCTCGTGCCGTCATATTGGAAAAATGGCGTCCAAAAACGAAAAGTCGTTTGTCAATATCTCCTTTAAAACTCATTTAACATGGCAGCGATGGAGGCAAAAATACGAGGGGGCAAAAGGAAAATTCAAAAAGAACACGTCGATATTAATAAAATCTCAAATTTTCAAAATACCCGGAAAACTTTCCAGGTTTCAGCACCAAATGACTGTTCTAAACGTCATCATCGTAGCTTGCAGTCTAACCAGATGCAGCTGATTACAAGTATTAATGACTGTACTAAACATACTGTTTATTATAACCAATAGATCACGGGTATCATGACTTCGTCTGACGGCAGGGATCAAACGAAGCTTAAATAGTTAATAGTATTCTTGTGGTCGAATGTTTTTCAAGTTGGCCTGTCAGATATAAACTACAAAGCTAAAATTAATTAACTATAAAGGCAAAAGTTTTGTTTGTAAATCAGCTTACTGTGCTAGCGATATCTACAAATCCCGTATTGAGAAGTTAAAGTGAATTACTAAAAGTTATTTACGGTAAAATATTTATCCCTTATTACTTGAGCTGCCAGCTTACTCATAATGAAATAACAATTACACCGTCTTATACAATGTGGCGACCACAAAACGACAATAATTGAAAACACTAGCAATACTAATTCATAAGGGTATTTTGGAACGATCAAATAAATCGAACATTTCTAACATCGAAATTAAAATAGTGATTTTTTCAAACAAACTAAATAGCAGTGTTGTGCCGACTATGGGTTTTGCCAATCTTTGACTAGCTATAGCGACTAAACTAATGGATATATTTAATTGTATTTTCTTGGGTAGACTGCGAACGTCATTAGTTATTCGCAGTTGAATTTATTGTCATATTGTCGCTCCACGTCCCTGCCTCTAACTTACATACACAGGTATTTTTTTCATTCAAACAAACGTAAGCCGTGACAGTCCTGAATACTATCCGTCTATAGGCACGGTCTCCCTCTCGAAAAAGAGGCGGCCTGTGTCCCAGCAGTGGGAACATTATAGGCTGATTATAGGCACGGTAAACCTTTGTACCAATACACTATTGATAGACAACCAACACTCCATTTGCTTATCACAGTTTCAATCACAATCCGTCAGATTTTGAAGGATATTGCTAATCCATTGCTTTATGTTAGAATAATTCGTCTGCTCGACAACGTAAATCACGAAATTAATGTTTTTGAATTGTCAAAATTAAAGAAATTGTCCTTGTGTTACGCAATTACACCCCGCAGATTCATCTCCATACAAAACGTATTGATTGCTTCTCTAATCAAAGCTAGCTAGCTAGATAGCTTTAAACTAAATAATAAGTTGCAATTGCATAGTTTGACATTTAGAATTCTTCCTGTTAGGGCTCAGCCTCACAATAACTTAAACTCAAGGCTCTTCTGAGATAAGGGATGATCCACGAGTTCGACGTACACAAAGACCTTTTTTGGAGAGACCATTTTCTTTAGGAAGGGGGTTGGTCATTTATATTCGGTCACAATGTTTTCTCGGGAATATGTCCGCAAAACGAATTTATATTTTTAGCTACTGATCTTGTACCACATTACACCACATACATTACAGGATTGCCTCTTACATCTTAGGGAAGTCAGTGCAATAGTTTAAAATAAATTCATCATCTGCTTACCGACTATGTTGGGGTACATGGAGCGACTGCCTATCTGACCGCCACAACTGTTATTGGGTAATTCGATACCCCTTGGTAAGACTGGTTGTCAGACTTTCAGGCTTCTGACGACCCGTAACGACAATTAAAAATAGAATAGTCGGCGCATCATATATGCGCGAGATTGACCGCGGGGACGGCGCGGGGTGTCGGGGTACCGAGCCCGTACGCGACGGCCGCTGCGCGACCTCCACACCACACAGCTCACAGACGCGCTTCACTACGGGCATTACTTTGTTCTTTTCTACATACGATTGTACATGTTGGTTGTGGCATTATACCTATTTATATACAGTCCACTATTCTTTTATTTAAAGTCCCGATTGAGCCCATTCAATGGTCCTTCGATTGCGCAAAATAATACCAGTTTTGCCGTAATTAACGCCGTCAACGTCGTCGGTCGTCGTGTTCACCTGTGCGGACTTTGACCGCTTGCGACTACCACGCGGTACGACCACGAAGAAAAGTACAAAGAAACCGTTCCCGAGGTAGCCTGCATCGTCATCGTGGGAGCTGATGTCATTCTTTGGGAGTATAATACTGTATTTGAGTGAGTCCGTTCCAATTAGTTATATTTCTGCTTTCATTTTCTTGCCGAAAATCGTTGTTCATCTTCTTATCTTTCAGTTCTCATACAGTGCTTCAACATTAGTGCTTTCATAGTGTTTTATACGGTACTGCTTATAAAAATACGCATATTTTGTATCGAAAAGCTTGGTCATTAGCTAATTCACACTTTGTTAACGCGTGTTGAGTCGTTGACCTTGACAGTGATTCTCGATCCCTTTCACTAACGCACAGCTGTTTTGCAGTTTTTATCTATTAAGTACATTAGCACCAGTGCGTCCAGCTGTTATTTAACTTTACAATGGCAGATAACTTAAAAACATTGATAAAGAAACGTAGTTCAATTAAATCTAAGCTTACGATTTACAGCAACTATTTAAATTTAGTAAAAAGTAGTTCCGCCATATCTGAGTTGCAACGTATAGATTTAGAGGAGCGTTTTAATAAATTCGAAACCTTACACACCGAATTTGATGCCTTACAGATACACATCGAGCTGCTTTCCGATGACGACGAGTCTGCGTTGGTTGAGCGTGAGGACTTTGACCGCCAGTTCTTTAGTCTGGTGGCACTCACGCGCAGCCTGCTCGGTGTCTCGGCCAACGGTGCTGCGTCGGAGGCGGGCTTCAGAGATGCAAACTCAGGTGCACATGTTTCATTTAGGAATTCTTTTGTTCGTTTACCTAAAATAGATTTGCCACATTTCGATGGGAACTACCAATGCTGGCTTGAGTTTAGGGATACATTTGGGTCATTGGTTCACGACAATTCTAGCATAAGTGACATTGCGAGCTTCACTCCAGGGAAATGCGGCTTTAATTATTAAAAACATTGACTTTAAAGCCGACCATTATATTTTTGCGTGGGACTTGTTGTGCGAACGTTACAATAACAACCGACTTCTAGTAAAAAATCATTTTCAGGCTTTATTTGATGTCGAACCCATTACAAAAGAGTCAAGTGTTTCCATCAGAAACCTTGTAGATATAATTATTAAAAATGTTAGGGCACTACATTCATTAAAAAGGCCCACTCATTATTGGGACGATATTATTATTTATTTTATGGTTAAAAAATTAGATTTAACAACAAGTCGTGACTGGGAAGAGCATAGAAATAATAGTTTTAAAGATGATCATACTTTAACACAATTTTGTTCCTTTTTAAGCAGAAAAGCGGACTGGTTAGAATCAGTGGAATCAAATCATAGTAATTCTGAAACGAATGCTATAGTCGCCTTAAATAATAGTCATTCAAATAAAACTGATTCTAAGCCTAATCAAACAAATAAAAAATTAGAAAATATAAATAAAAACAGTAAATATCCACTTTGCTCCCAAGCACATACATTATTTAAATGTGAATCTTTTAGAAACTTGTCAATAGAAAATCGTATACAAAAGGCAAGCATTTAACATTTGTATTAATTGCTTACGCTTTGGACATAATTCTAAGAAATGTAGATTTTCACATTATAAATATTGCAAAACAAAACACAATACGCTTTTGCATTTGGAAAGTAACGAGCCCAAACTTGTTTCGAACCTATTGCCTTCTGTCATGCCTTCTGCATTGCCTTCTGCTTCGCCTTCTTCAAATGTTGCGCTTTCAGCCAATTCCATGCAGCTTGCTACTTCTGCGCATGTTTTACTGTCCACAGCTATGCTGAGCGTGACTGGCGTGACGGGTAAGAAGTACACTGCGCGCCTACTGCTGGACAACGGCAGTACGGCGAACTTTGTTACGCAGAGCTTATCGGAGAAGCTGGGTTTGTTACGACGCGGTACGAGCACTAAGGTAACGGGTATTAATAATCACATATCCACCAGTTCACAGTCTTGTCACCTCTCAATGGAGTCTTTATGCTGTGCCTTTACTGTAGATATCGAGTGTCACATTTTGCCTGAAATCACAAAGGTTCTACCGTCTTCATTCGTGCATATAAATCTCGTCCCTATTCCTTCAGGTATTAAGCTAGCAGACCCGAACTTTAACGTTCCATCGGTCGTAGACATCCTGGTAGGGGCTGAAGTTTTCTGGAATGTCTTAGGTAGCAAAACAATAGACTTAGGGAAAAACCTACCTAAATTATGCGAGACCAAGTTAGGATGGTTAGTTTCAGGTAGTATTTCGCACCAATCATGTTTTTCCGCTAAAAAATTTTGCCATCATTCCAATGTCACTCCCGACCTCACTCAATTTTGGGAGCTTGACAACGTCGCTTCAAAACATTCACTCTCACTTGAGGAGAGAATGTGTGAGCAGTCTTTTGCAAACCACCGTTCGTAATGATGGTGGGGGATTCGTCGTCACTATGCCTTTAAAAGGGGATCCTAGTACATTAGGAAATTCTTTTATGAATGCTAGGAATCGTTTCCTTTCCCTTGAGCGGCGATTTAAACGCGATCCAATATTTCATAAAAAATACAATGAGTTCATGAGTGAATATGAGCGCCTAGGTCATATGACGTTAGACTCAGACTGTACTCCATCACCAGAAAACTCCATGAGTAAATATTACATTCGCAGTTCAAGCACCACTACACAACTACGCGTAGTATTCGACGCATCAGCTTCTACCAGTTCGGGGGTGTCACTTAACGACATTCAGATGGTCGGTCCCGTAGTTCAAGACGATCTGTTTTCCATTCTAACACGTTTTCGTCAACATAGGTACGTGGTCTCAGGTGACGTGGAAAAAATGTACAGAGCCATAAAGTTAAATCCAGTCCAAGGACCTCTTCAAAAAATAGTTTTCAGGTTTGAACCTTCAGAACCTCTTAAGACGTACACTTTAAATACAGTTACCTATGGTACCGCTTCTGCACCCTATTTAGCCACTAAGTGTCTTGTAAGTCTGGCTGATAACATTGAGGGCAGTCATGCCCAACGTGCCATACGACGTGACTTCTACGTCGATGACTATCTTAGTGGTGGGGATACCATAGCAGAAACTGTTGACATATCAAAAAAGGTGCATTCCGTTCTGTCATCTGCTAAATTTAATTTACGTAAATGGCGATCAAATAATCCTCAAATTCTCAAAGAAATTACACATAATAACGAGTTACATAATACTTTACATTTTTCTGACCAAAATCCAAACTCATCACAATCTAAGACTTTAGGTCTCAACTGGGTTTGTGACTCTGATTCACTTACTTATACTATAAATATCACCTCCAATACAAAAGTCACCAAACGTCATGTCCTTTCTGTTATCAGTCAAATCTTTGACCCACTAGGCCTCGTAGGTCCGTGCGTCGTCGAAGCAAAGATAATTATGCAGCGTCTATGGCTAGATAAGTATGACTGGGATGACGAAGTATCACACGAAGTCAGAAACCTTTGGTCTACATTTGAAGGCACAATAACAGCATTAAACAATTTGAAAATTCCTCGTTGGGTTTTGCGTGAAGACTCTATTACGCATGAAGTACACGTCTTTACCGATGCGTCTGAGAGGGCGGGCGTACGGCGCTTGTATGTACATTCGGTCTTGTGGCAGTGGATCCATAGGCGTACAACTTCTAGTATCTAGAAATCGTGTAGCGCCCATCAAACCAACGACGATACCGAGGCTTGAACTTTGTGGAGCTTTGTTAGGTGCAAGGCTGTGTATTAAGGTTCGGGAATCGCTTACCATGCCCATTCATAAATGTAGATTCTGGTGCGACTCAACCATAGTCCTGGGTTGGCTCTCTACTCCTTCAAATCAATTAAAACCTTTTGTCAGAAACAGAGTCAATGAGATACAGGAAATTACATGTGGTCATACCTGGAGCTACGTACCGTCGAAGGACAACCCGGCGGATCTTGTTTCCCGTAGTCTCAGGGCCGACGTTATCATGGACACGCCTATGTGGTGGTCTGGACCCTCATTTTTACAGCATAGTGAAAATGAGTGGCCCAGCATGCCAAACAACGGGAAAGATAGTCTGCCGGAAGTAGTGACTCATTTCATTGGTAGTGATAGTGACAATCATTCATTTATTAGTAATCATTCAGACGTACCCATTCATTCATCAATTATTCATGATTTATTAGTAAAGTATTCTAGCTTAACAAAAATACAAAATATATTTACATATGTACAACGCTTTATTTACAATGTAAAAAATAAAAATAAATTTCATGGTAATTTTTCAACAAAAGAACTAGAAAACTCATTAAATACAATTATACATTATTCACAGCTTGAAATGTTTTCAGAAGAGTATAATTTGTTGAAGTCTGGACAAAAATTACCACGCAAAAGTAGATTGCTTCCTCTGACACCGTTCATTGACAATCATAACCTCATTCGCGTGGGCGGGAGGCTCGATAACTCCCCCTACGATTTTAGTGTGAAACATCCTATTGTTTTATGCAGTAAGCACATACTTACAAAACTCATGTTTCAAATGCAACATTTAAAGCTTGTACATGCTGGTCCACAGTTGTTATTGTCACATATACGACAAACTTATTGGCCTCTAGGTGGTAGAAACTTGTCTAGATTTGTCGTGAATAGATGTCTTAAGTGTTACAGACATAAGGCTCAGAACGTACAGCCTATAATGGGTCAACTACCTAGCTCAAGAACAAATCTTGAGTTTCCTTTTTTGAATAGTTATGTTGACTATGCTGGGCCAGTATTGGTGGCCAATCGTAAAGGCCGAGGATGCAAACTTACAAAATCCGTGCATCTTTGTTTGCTCGGCAGTGAAAGCCGTACATTTGGAGCTCGTCACCGACCTCACCACTGAGGCCTACATGGCCGCTCTAAATCGTTTCGTGGCGCGTCGTGGCAAGCCTCGAAGCATCACGTCCGATAACGGGACTAACTTTGTAGGCGCATCAAACGAGATGTATAGGTTCTTGCAATCATCAAATGTTGCATCTGAAATGGCGCAGCAGGGTATCGAATTTATTTTCACGCCTGCATACAGCCCTCATTTTAATTCATTGGCTGAAGCTGCTGTTAAATCATGTAAGCATCATTTAAAACGGTTACTGCATCTTACGCATTTCACCTTCGAAGAGATGACTACCTGTCTCACTCACATAGAGGCGGTTCTTAACTCACGCCCTCTTACTCCTCTTTCTTCAGACCCTAACGATTTTTCGGCACTCACTCCCTTTCACTTCCTAATTGGACGGCCATTTCTAACAGTACCACATCCTCAGGTGACTGAAGCCAACATCACGCGACTGGATCGCTGGAAGAGAATCCAGTACATCAGGCAGCATTTCTGGCGACGGTTTCATAATGAGTATACTTCTCTGCTGCAGGCCAAATCCAAGTGGTTTCATTCCAGAGGTGAAGTGAAGCCGGGGTCCTTGGTCCTGATAAAGGACAAAACAGCGCCACTTCTGCTCTGGTCCCTGGGCCGGGTCACGAAGACATATCCCGGCGTAGACGGGGTCACGAGAGTGACCGAACTGAAGACGAAGCGGGGCACCATTCGTCATGCTTTCAACTGCATCTGCCCCCTTCCAGAAAATTGAAGACTTCCCTTCAACCCGGGGAATATGTCGGCGCATCATATATGCGCGAGATTGACCGCGGGGACGGCGCGGGGTGTCGGGGTACCGAGCCCGAACGCGACGGCCGCTGCGCGACCTCCACACCACTCAGCTCACAGACGCGCTTCACTACGGGCATTACTTTGTTCTTTTCTACATACGATTGTACATGTTGGTTGTGGCATTATACCTATTTATATACAGTCCACTATTCTTTTATTTAAAGTCCCAATTGAGCCCATTCAAACAATTTAAAATAAATGATATCAAGCAAAAGTGTAGCTTTGATACTAGTTCTAATAGTTATACTAACACGGCCTCTGCTTTATTGCAGGAAACATAAGAATATTATAAGATCCTTCTTTCATCATTAGAATCCTTACCTTTCAAAGAAAATACGGATACATTCTGAGCAACAGTTTCCATTTTAAAAATTGGAAATGCATTTGCTTCATAACTGTGATGTGTGAGTGACGGAAGACATAAAACATTAGTTGATGGAGTGTGTCCGGTCAATCAGTCAGTTAGACAACTGCAGTTGATTGTAAATTCAAACGTTTTGGAAACGAGACACATTATTTCGTGTTCAGATGAGTTTATCTGACTGCTTATGAATAACATTTTGAGCTATAAGCTGTTTACAAAAGATAGATGTTAACCGCCCCTCTTTATCTCTTTTTATTTTCTCTGTGTCTATCTTTATTTTCTTTGTGTCTCTTTTGTAATCGGATACACATGAAAATTAAATTAAGTTCAGTCCTATAACCGATTAATTTTCACAAATTCTTCCTTAACTTCTTTCTTGACTTTCGATATACGTTTAAGAAATGATTGTGCATTTCAAGCTTCTAGACCCAGCGGTGTAGGCAGTGAATGAATGAATTTGAGATTTTCTAAAGTAGATTTCAACGTGGGCAACTTGTGTATTTAAGTGACTCATTTATTGCTGCATTCATTGTATGCCATGCGGGCATACAATTACTTATGCCGAAAGGTTAACCTATGGGAGGGAGGGTTAAATGTCACATATCCAATTATTAAAATATAGGTAAACATCTTTTTTTAAACAAGCTTTGAACGAGCTAAAAATTGCTAAATAAAACTTTAATAAAGCTTTTAGAAAATATATATTTACGTAAGTTTGATACAGTACTTTTTAGTTAATTAAAAGCTTGTTTTAAAAAAGATTTATACCTATATTTTATTTTGTACTTTTTAGCGTTACAATTTGTTCAAATATCCTGTTCTAACACCTTGTGAGGTACTTGTCTAAATTAATTTAAAGGCTCGAAACACAATAGGGCTACCTTGTTTGGTTGAGGAAATCCTATGGCCACCTTCCAGCTACATCATCAGACCCGATACATCCTTGAGCTATGTACTTGTCAAGATGTCACAATAGTCCTATCTTATTTTTTTGAGGAGTTCCTATGGTCACCCTCTCCAGCTCCATATCAGACACTGAACATCACCTAGTGTGCAAGACAAAACGAACGAATTCGAACTCAACGACGGTATCTTATTTAATTAAAAAGTTCCTATGGCCAACTTCCGGCTCCATCATCAGACCAGCTCCATGGTATATTATTTTTACACTGTCACGAAATGTATATTATATAAGTATGCCAAGTTTCAGTTCGATCAGATGCCAGGAAGTGCTTGAAAAATGGATGACAATGCCAGTAACTGGAAACACAATACGAACGAAGCAAGCTAACATATAAAGCTTGTTAAAATGTAAAATGAACGAGTTTACTTTGTTAATCGAATATAAATAACTTAATAATTAATTAAAATGGATATTGCAATTTTTATTTAGCAATGCAAAATAGCGATAGATTGATAATGTCGGCAATCCCTCCGATTAACGCAATCAGATTTTTATGCATAGAAAGCTCATTGTTATCGATTTGTATGCAATCGGATAGAACGTGCTACGAACCGCTACGACGTGCTATGAGCCGCTACGCCTCGTCTTGCTACGGAATGCTACGAACGGCTACTTGGATAATCGCTACTACAATACTATTAATTTTAAGAGTCATATTTTCTGGTAATGATGTTTTAAGAAACAATATTTTTTTTTTTGTAACTTTAATTGACACGGTTAAACCAATTACGTTAATTAAAGTCACATACACATAGAAACGAAAATATACATTTTTAAAATTCTGTTAAAAACATAAAAAACATTTTCAGTAAGTAACTTCTTAAGTTCTCTTTTGAATAAGTTTGGCTGGTTTATATTTTTAATAACCTCTGGAATCTTATTGTATATTAATGGTGCCATACAAAACACGCTTTTATGAAGGAGTGCTGTTTTCGCAGAGTGAGGCTGTAAGAAGTTCTTATATTTAGTTCGTCTATTTCTAGTGACATTGTCTGACAAAAGAGGAAACCAGTGAGGATTGCTTCTAACAAATAAAGCTATTTCCAAGATGTATAGTGACGGAAGTGTCAGTATATGGTATTTTATAAACAGTGGTTGACAGCTGTCGGTATTTTTGATCTTAAACATAGCCCGAATACAACGCTTTTGCATTTTAAACACCACGTCAGTGTTTGTCGAATTACCCCAAAATATTAGACCGTATCTAAGCACCGATTCAATAAGTCCATAATACGCCATGAATAATGCGTTTCTATTCACTGTTTGTGCCAGTTTGTACATCGCAAAAGATAAACTACTTATTTTTGTACAAAGGTCTTCTGTGTGACATTTCCAATTGATTCTACTGTCAATTTTAAAACCGAGGAATTTGGCTGTTTCTACTTGATTTATTATATTATTATCATATGTTAATTTAAATTTAATTGCATTTTGAGGTCTTTAATAGATACCAAGAATTGTTTATCAACAAAAAATTGGACACCAGCTAAACACGTAGGTTTCAGGAGATTGGACTTAGATAAACAGAAAGGCTATAGAACTATACAATGATGTTATTTTATTAGCTGTTAGTTCTTAATCAATAGGTACTCAATATGTATGTTTCTTCAGCTTCATTTATTTCAATGCAATGAAATTATCAATGCAAGTTGGTTTTGTTTGTATTTATTGAACTTAGTAAGTAGTACAAACGTAGAAAAGTATTTAATTCATAAGCACTTACTGTTAACAAAGAATCGAGGATAAAATTTGAACTCAATCCACGATTACACCAGCCATCAAAATAGGTAAGAACATTATTCAAAAGCTTACAATCACAAACCAAATAGTTGTTGTCTCACGTATTGAGACGACAGACAAACAGATTACGGCTCACCTCTAATCCGATTGTCAGAACAGTACCATCGACTACACTAGACTAGATGAAAACAGGGATCGAGTCACAAACTTAGAGATTGCCTACTGAATACGAGAGTGAATTATTAAATCAAGGGCATAAGAAAAGAGCGTAATTTTACTGTCTTTTCTTTTTTTGTAACTCTTTATTTTTACTGTCTTTTCTTTTTTCGTCTTTTCTTTAACGAAAACATTGTGAGGAAACCGGTATGTTCTAGAACCAAAAAATCGAATACATGTGACATCTACTAACCCGCACTGAGCCCGCGTGGAAGATTACAGCCCATTCTCTCTCGAAGCAAGGAGGCCTGTGTCCCAGCAGTGGGAACATGATAAGCTGATTATTTTATTATTATTTATTATATCGAAACTGTTACGGTGCAAAAGCCATTTTCTTACATCGTTCCGGCCGCTCAAGGTATTTTTTTTTGTTAATTTTCTAATAAAAAAGGAAGGAAGGAAGTTGCTGTGGAAACTAGGTTCCATTTTGTAAAATCAAGATCAAGGATCTTTTAGGTAATTTATGAAGTAAACAAATTATAGCCGACCAATATTTTAGTGTCCGGCAATGTAAGCTAAATGGACCGACGACATTTAAAAGGTGGCTGGGACAGACTGGATGCGGAAGGCAAAGGAGAGGGTGTTGTGGCGCAGCCTGGGAAAGGCTTATGTCCAGCAGTGGACTGCTATAGGCTGAGTTGAAGAAATAGCAGGCTAGGCCCAAAATAATTAACAAGGCCAATGCCTGCTAGGGTTGCGAGTTTGTCCGAAATGGGATATCCACGCTCAGCCCAGAGCGAGAGAAGTTATTTGATAATTTCCCACCCAAAAAAAAAAAAAAAGGCCCAAAATAATCCTGATATTGCCATTCAACGGATCAAAGTCCGAGTATACAGATAGTTAGATACCTACTTGAAAAGTTGTTTTGAGTATCAACACTGTCCTGACCTATTTACGATTTTCAAGTAATTAATGTAATTTGCTCCATGTTTACCACTACTTTTACTTTGTACCTACGAGACCTAATAACTGAGGCCGTCAAATAAATCGTAGAAACAAAACGGTAAAACAGACTTTCCTATCGCAGGTATGCTGGAAGATATTTCTTTAGAAATAAGCATCACCTGCGTACGTATTTTCCTGTTCCTTTTTTCTTGTATGTTAGTATAAATGTATGTACATAAATGGTTAAATAAATAAATAAACAGATTAATAGAGTAAATAATAATGTTGACCTTTCCGCCAAATCAAATCCATTCGGGTAGGTCAAACGAATATCAAATAATTATGTATTATCAAGCCATGTCCGATGTCGGGTATCAAATGGCATTGTTCATGAGACGAGTGTTGGTGAAATCAATTGAAACAAAAAGCATGCGGCACAATGGATGGGATAAAATTATTACATTATTTGAAATACAGTACCTACTGCATAATGTTGTTTTTGTTGTGTTTGGTATCTCGCAGGTCAACCTAGAAGGTTGTCGTCTGCTTAATCGGACTTTCTTGTGGGTGCCTAAATAAATTAAGGCCTCCAGCCAGGGCATAAACTTATAAACTACTGTATAGTGTCAAGCGGATTCTAGCGTTTAACTTCTCTCTTCATCATATTACGTTAATTTTGCACGAGACAGATCAATATTTCATTCATGGAAAGTAAATTATGTCAACTACATTCTGCGGAGCCTGCAGCACAAAATTACATCCGTAGCACGTTATTTGATACGACTGAAATTGGAAGCTGATGTTGAAGCAATACAGAAATCCAATCTCTTTCTAGGCTTGGTTCGTTTCTTCAATGAAATATGATTCAAGGAACCTGCAAGATACTTTATGCCATCACAGTGGTTTTACTTTTCATTTCAGACAAATTTTTTTCGTCGTCAGGTTTTATTGAATCGTTTTCCTCAAATAACAGTTCTTTTATAACGGGATGTTTTGGAAAATGGTTATTTTCCTTTATTTTTCAATTACTCGAATGGTCGCGGTCACAAGATTATACTTGTTTCTGTTAATGGTTTTGTTTAAACATTGTTTAATAAACTTTACTGTAAACGGCTCTAAGAGGGGAAACCAAAAAATTCAAATTAGTTTTAGGTGTCGTTTGAAAGTTAAAGCGGTTGTTACGCAGAGAATAGACCCAGTTAATTTTCGAACATGTTTTTTCTTTCAATAAATACAAATGAACTGTTAAATTTTTGTGTCGTTATAGATAATTGGATTGTTAATTTGGTTATCTAAGAGTTTTGTTAAGAACTTACTTATAATACCTACTGTATTAAGTTAGACCTGGAATTATTTAAGTAAATTTAAACTTTTCAAAAATATAACTTGGATTAAGAGGGCTATCACAATTTTTCTTGAATTTGCGCGTTTTACTCGAGTTTTGATGTGTGATTATGGTTTAGATATAGCCATAAAATAAAAAATTAAATATGCCCAAGCAAGTTTAATTATTTATCTTGGGAGCGCTTTAAATAAATATTTCAATTTATTTACATAAATCAGTAAACACCTTGTCTCTGCAAAGGATGTTTCATAAAATTTTACTTTTGGGTATCTTTTGATGCTTTTTTACACCGAAGATAACGTAATTTAAGAAATTATAAAAATGTCCATGGTACTACTGTATTTTATACTTGGGAGCGCTTTAATCAATTTATTATATTTCTTACAGTAATTCACCAAAAATAATTCTGTAAAACAGATAGTTACTGACCATTTTTCATCCGAAGTTTTAATTTTTATCTACGAATATAAAATCCAAATTCAAACAAAAACTATTTAATAAGTTAACTATGTTACCTTGCTCGAAAAAAAAAAAATAGTCTATTTAAAAGTAAAATAACGGCGTAAATCAACGGCGAAATAAGCTATATTTTCGAGAGCGCAAAAGTGATGAAACTATTAACGGGTGCTGAGACTGACACGAATGGTTTATCACTACGAAAACTGTACTTATATAGTTACACAGGCTTATTGTTTCGATTATTTCACGCTTTCTCACAATTAGATAAGAAATTGACGAAAAAGGTTTTTTTTGTGATAGCACCCTTAACGAGATCGTTATAATTTAAAAAATATTTAATTTGACGACATCCTTTTCGATCTATAATAATCGTGTCATCGTAATACTTAGGTCACTATTTTCAATTAACATCTATCCGATCACTAAGTTAAGCAAGTCGAATAACCTGCATTTTCAGCGAACAACATTTAGTTTTACCTGACAAGTTCAAAAGTTTCTGCTTAAAATGTTTGTGGTTTTGGTCAGACTTGGAAGAATGCAAAGAGATGCATCTGAAACATTGTGGTTTGTAGACTGATGGCTCGTAAGTTAGGTGTCAATTTGAACTCTATTTATAAAGCAGATAAAGTTGGATATTCCATGATTCAAGGTTTATATATTATGTTGTATACCTTGATGTTTACTGAACGCTGCCAAATTGCGTTTATTCAAACGTCTCGACTGCGGCGAGAGCTTGCGCTTGTAGTACCCCCTGAATATTTATTCGGCACACGGAATCGTAAATGGTGAAAAAGTATCAAGAGATTTTAAAGCTTTCGAAAAAACTCGGTAAGTTTTCGAGCGGAACTTTAATTTAGAGTGATAGAAATAAAAAGTGTAGTTCGTAGGTTTCATTTGAAAACCATTTCACAAACGAGATTTTTTATTTATTTACTTCCAATTAATTTTTTTAGGGATTTCCTTTTATTACTTAGCCATGAGTTTTGGGATTCCCTACCAAAATCTTACCCATTTACAATTTTTTTTTTTTTTTTTTTATCTTATTTTTTTTTTTTTTTTTTACCCTTTGGATTATCAGATAGGTATCTGTGATTTCATTTTATAAAACATCTGTGTCGGTCCCATGACCCACATACATAACGCATGTAAAACACTGTTAGGTCACATTCATTTAAAAGATTTGGGACCAGAATCTCAAATATAATACGGAGCTTTGACAGGTACCTTCTTATAGAAAATTTTCTTCTAAGGAGGCTTTGGTCCTCTGGGGAAAATTTATTATTTTGAATGCCACTGAAAAATCATATATTTATTATGTATTCTATCAGGTAGAGGACCTGTCCAAAGAAACCTCAAGATTTTCGTCAACATACGATATACCTACATAAAACGCCTTATAGCACTCAGCACTAAGTGAAAAATAATACGCATTTCGTGGGATAGAACCTCCAGAAGAAATAACTGAAGATCCATTTTTTTGTACCTGTACCTATTTTACTGTTTTTATAGAAGCTCAACTCAGACGGAATACGCTTAATTTATTAAATAAATTCTCGTAATAAAAGCGTGGGTTTGAAATTCAGACCCTAGGTTTCGTGAATGAATTCTCTGAATATAAACATAGGTTCGAAATACTTAAATAGGTATTACCTAGAACTTTGGTGTTATCTGGAACTTCAAATAGGAGATTTTGAGCTTGCATTGATCCAAGCTTACAAATAGCAGATGACAATTAACTTTGCATCGCAAAAATAATTTATTCAGTACATATTCTTTCTTTTCAAATACGAACACCCTCAAATACAGAGCACTTAAGAAATGAATAGCTCGCCATTGTGTGATTGATAGATTCTATAGTGGAAATAAACGAAGTTTTCCTCACGAGATTAATTTGTTTAGATTTCTGGATCGGCTTCTGTTATTGTGCGTGATTCCTACGTATTTTGAAATGTCTTAAAAGATAGGTTATTAAGTTAACTATTTTAGGTTCCTAAGTTACTAAAACCTTATCTTTAGGGTGCCGTATAAAAAAATAAATACGGCCATCTAAGCGACAAATATTTTGATACTCGCAAATAAATCAAAACCGGACTTTTTCCTTTACTTGCCTCGCAAGGTTACTATAATAAAATTAAAAAATGTAGTTTTATCACATTTTTTTTGTTGACATTACAAAATTACGTTTTACAAAGTTAAGTTTGTTCTTGGCATAAATTCATCCCAACTATCCGGAACCCTTTGTTGTGAGTGGTCTGACACGCACTTGTTTCTACCTATTTTTGTTTTAACTTATTAATTTTTTTGCTCCTAATAGAAAAAATAATTAAGAAAAGGTCCTATCTCATTGCTCTAATTAGATTTCCCTATTCAGTAGACTTATATATGCTTAATGAGGCCAGCGAAATTAGACCCAAAACTGAATACTACTCGTACTCGCAACTTGACAAATAAAGCGGTCCATCAATTAAGTGATTATTTCAGTAATAGGTACTTAGGCACAAAGGTCCACCTTTTCTGAGCCCTATCGCTTTTATAATTGCAGACGAAATTGGGTTGTATGATGATATTAATTAGTTAAGGCTCATGCAGACTGTCACAGGCACGACACGCGTCACGCTGCCTATCGCACCAGTGATATCAGGCCAATCTGCATGAGCCTTTATTGGGTAATAAGCAAAGTCGGCGAGGTTTGACACGTTACACTTTAGAGAATTTAATAGCGACCAATAAAATAGCAACTCAATTTATTACAATTATGTACTCGTAAGTAATGAATATTTCACTCAAAGTAATGCCATAAGATTAGAAGTTAACATTATCTACAATTTTGATTTTCTACGCTAAGAGTCTTGCAATTTCAAACTTTATTAGTGTGGTAACTGAGTAAATGTTGGTGTGATCAAAATCTGCGTTTAGAGACAAAATTTACTGTACTTAACGATCTTCATAAGCCTATGAAGAAGGACCAACTAGAAATAAAGGATACCCCACACAGTACCCGTGTTACAGTAAAGATATTGCATAATATGTTAAAGTACTAAAATAATGTAATCTTTATGTAGGTCTGTTCAGTTTATTGCTCTAATTTATTCAGATGGGCTGGATAATATTGTCAGCCCGTTTATGGTCACAGGACAAAATGTCAAGCGGGTATGAAATGAAATGAAATTATTTGTTCTGTAAATAGGATATCGGAATCACTTTTACACGTCATATTAAACAAATATAAACAAAAACCGGCCAAGTGCGAGTCGGACTCGTGCACGAAGGGTTCCGTACCATTATCTATAAAAACGGCAAAAAAATCACGTTTGTTGTATGGGCGCCCCCCTTAAATATTTGTTTTATTTTAATTTAATTATTTATTTATAAAGTGAATATATAACTAAAGATTCTGTGAATATTTTAAGCGTCTACCTGTTGCCGTTATCAATATCGAGCAAAAACGAGAAAAAAAATCACGTTTGTTGTATGGAAGCCCCCTAAAATATTTATTTTATTCTGTTTTTTAGTATTTGTTATAGCGGCTACAGAAACACATCATCTGTGAAAATTTAAACCTCTCAGAAAAGCGAGTCATTTATTAAAAAAAAAGCAGGTGCACGCACTTATCTCGGCAAAATTCGCTTAAAAAGTCATGAAAAAGCTTTTATTTTTTTTCAGACAATGAGTGATAAACTTGGTCTGATTTTATTTTTAAGATCTCCCACTCTGGAGCAGTAGTTAGGTACATCATTTTAAATGTGGGTCTGTCCGTGTCTGGTGAAGTAATTAGACTGTTATTTACAAAGATAGATAAGGATCCTAAACAATTCAAATTGGTCGCTTGGCTGCACGTCTGTTCGGCGCTTTTAACTAACTATACAAAATGTCCCAGAATTAACGCACACCCTCTTAAGGGGTCATTGTACTCATCGTTATGAACCACTTTTACTATGGGACTGAACCTGAAATCGCGAAAAAAATATCAGCTGTTCCTACATTAAGTTCTCATAACTTGTTTAAATCTATGGAACAGCCGATTTTTCGTTTCGAGTACAATGACGCCTTAAAAGGTTGTGCGTTAATTCCGGGTCATGTTGTATACAACGCTACCGCTGTAATGAAGGCAATGAAGCCTAGTTTAGTCAAAAAAAAAAAAATTAAAACTATCATTAGCTTAACACTTCTCTTTTGTTTGCCCGCTGACAGGCGTCACAACAATTAATCAAAACGCGAGTTTCACTTTCATTGCGCTGAAGTGTCGGCATCGAGGACGCGTTCAGAATAAATGTGAAATTTATTCAAGAGGAGGAGAGGAGCCACTGCTGCAACAAAGTTTAGTAATTTATTGCTCAAATACGTGTATGGTCCCGGAATTTGTGTACCTACTTATTATAAAATATACTAGTTTCAACAGTCAAAGAGAATCTAGAAAGATGATTCCCTTTGCACAATATTCGGGCGATGAAAACCATTACTGTACTGTTTTTTTGGGATGTTGACTTTCAGTTTTTAGGGTGAGTTTTAGTTTCGCCATATCCGTCTGTTTATCTGTCTCCGGCTTAGCTCAGAGACTCTTAGTACTAGAAAGCTGTATTATTTGACATGGGTATACCTACATATGAATCACGCCGACAAAGTGGTAAAATAAAAACTTAAAAAAAAAGAAAAGTTTTTTTGTGTATCTCGATTACCTCGACTCGCTGGTTGGCAGCGAGGTGTCCTGGGACGCGGTGGTATCCTTCTGCGAAACAGTCATGTCACAGAAAGAGGCTGCGGAAAGGGAGCGGGAGATCTCTTCCGCTCACCCGCAGCAGGCGCACCGCGCGTCGCCAGAGGGCAGACAATGCCCTCTTCCGGCCCCCCCTTCCGGCCCCCCTAAATGGGTCCAGGGATGGTAGACTTCATCGCCCCCTATCATACAAGACCCGAGATGGCGGCAGGTAGTGTTTCACGTGCGCCCTTTTTAAACACCTCAACCCCCCCCCCCCCCCAGACTAAAAGTGGCGGCCGGGGATCGCTGATCCAATAATCCCCGGTGCATGAGTGGGAAGAGAACACGAAGGTGGTTGTTAGTCAGTAAGAGTCTAACAGATTCTTCGAGGAAATCCATAAGGATTTTCCACCCCGGGAACAAAAAAAAAAAGCCACAGGATAGTCCGGTTAAGTAGTTACGACCGAGGGAGTTATTTGTTTAGTTTATTGTCATCTGACAATACTGCCCAATAAATGGATTTATTGGGCAGTACGTTGTCCTCGGGCGACCATCGTAAACACGCTTCATTTCCTGACACAGAAACTGAAATAAGACAAAAGTATCTTTACTATTACTAAAAAAACCGGTCAAGAGCGAGTCGGACTAACGCACCGATGGTTCCGTACGAATATATGATGCTGATGATTTCTGAAAAACTGTCTTATTTAGAGACATCGTTTTATTTTTCCTGTAATCTTTACTTAGGCTTCTATCATATAGAATAATTTCAGATTTTTATCTTTGCAAACTTCGGAGATAAGGGGGGGGGGAACGGCATTTTTTTTAAATTTATCATCACAATTCGGAAACAATGCTGCCCAAAAAAAAACTATTTTTTTGGGAATGTGCAAACAGCGTTCTTTCATATGATACCCTACATGCCTTAGTAGCCCCACTTCAATTTTTCAAGACCCTCTTTCAGTCCATTTTGCAAAAAAGATATATTTTTTTTCTTATTTGCAAAATAGTTGGGCAAACGTCATCTAAAACCATTTTAAATTTCAATTTGATAGCATTAGTAGTTCTTGAGATATCGAGGTGTGACAGACAGACAGACTTAGTCTCACCATAAGGGTTCCTTTTTACCATTTTGGTTCGGAACCCTAAAAACGACCTTCCTGGTCTATATACACCGAATATTCCCCCTTATTCCAATAGTTGTAAAGTCGATACATACAATGGAAGATGAATCGTAAGTTAGTTACAGAATCTAAATTGTTTCTATCACGTCTATCCCCAATTAGGTTTTATTGTATACCTTGATAAATTGTTAAAATAGCTTTTTATTTATTGCGGATCGACCTTTATGCTTGCTATTAATAAAATCTTTATTGTTATAGGTACACGTGGCTTGTGTTGTATTGTAGGACAATTGATGGTGTTAAAAATTCATAGAGAACGCTGCTGCCTACTCTCTACTAAGTCCCTTAGTCACCTTTTACGACACCCACGGGAAGAAATAGGTATTCTTTACGTCCGGCACCACACGACACCTATGAAATAACAAAAAAAAAATTCAATACACTTCCTCGAAAACTGGTTCATATCGCACTACGATTACGTTCACAATGCAATGTATTTCACACGCGTGCGATTTTTTTATTTTCCAACACGTGTGCGGGAATAAAAATTGCCTCAGATAACTTATACCTATACTTGGTACAAATTGGTTCAATGCCTTTAATCACACCGTCTCGCGCCAGAGACGGTTCTCTCTATTCGGGGGTTAATATTTTTTTAAATCTCGGCAAAGTGGCGTCTTTCCGGCGTTAATATTTTTAGAATATTAATGTTTATATATAGAATACCATGATTATTACAAAAAAAAACCTTTATGAACAAATTAACATTTATTTGTGTTCTAAACTCAAAAATATTTGTATTTTACATTTTTCATATTAGGCTGTTTATTCGGCTTTATACCTTTGCCTCTCATTTAACCTGCGAAGGTGTAGCGCGCAAAAAAAAAGCAAATTAAATCATAGTTTCATTGAGAGTTTCCTAATAATTCATGACAAAAATATTTTTCGTTATTTTATTTTATTTCTTCAAAAGTGTATTGAAAAACGTTGTTTGATACACGTTGACATTTGTTAATGCAGTTCTCGGCTCAAAAACAACCTTGCCTACGGCTCGGGTGTTAAATCCGCCTCGAATGCAATAACAAACATTCTCCACTTGTATCAAAATGTACTATTGCGGTTGATAAAGTCGATCCTGTGCATGCGTAAAATATTCATTCCAACTATGAAACCCATTACTCATCATTGTGCGTGGTTGGACATGTCCTTGTCTGAGTTTTTATATTTCTGACAAGTAATAATGTTAGTGTGACAAGTTTTTTCCAATAACTGTATTAAATATTGTTAATATTAGGTACATTTAATTATCAGTATTATATTAATACGTGAGGAGGAGTGCGGAAAGCTAATATTATTATAAAATATGCATTACAAAAAATTAAATTAATTAAAAAAAAAGATTACACGCACTTCCATGCGTTTAACACAAACATACACACACATAAATGTCTTGAAAATGGGTGACAGCAGTGGCAGCTACAGCATGGAATATTTAAGTACTTTTTAATGGCATGGTATTAGTAAATACTTTATAAAAAAATGGAATTAGTGTACTCATGGAATTAGTAATTACTATATAGATTTTAAGTAGATTGGGTTGAATTTCAAACAGTGGGCACTAGTTACAATAACAGTATTAAAGTTGAATTGTTTGCCGTACCGTAAACAAGTCTTATCTCAAACATTTGAAAACTTCCCAACCAGTTCAGCATCCACCAGTCAAGTTAGATTAGTCTAACTTGTAATGAGAACCACCACATCGAACCAAACGCCAAAGTTTCATACCCCCACCACCCCTTCAGCCACCCCTTAAATAATTCCTCATTTATTTATTTATTCCGCGTCCATTCTTCTGTAACTGTTTGTAAAACGAAAAGCAAAATGTGAATACCTCGACTTAGTAATGTATTATTAAAATTAAATATCTGAGTCCGAGAGAGACAGAACTGTTTATTATAAAGTACGACAGAATTAGTATTCAAGATAAAGCTCTTGAATACTAATTCTGTCGTACTTTGCACGAATAGGTGGTTTTTACAGGAGAATGGAGCGAGAAATCAAATCTGAGACTGTTTTGGAGTACTGATTTAATTTGTTGGTTTTACTTTTAATTAACTTTTCGTTAGTCAGAAATTACGGCCGAAACTTTTGAAACATTAAAATAATCGTAGTGATAAAACAAAATGGTTTTCTCATGTATAAATTTGTTTTGAAACTAATTATTTAGATTATATTAATTTTAAGGGCTTCGTGTGTGTGTTTATGTTAATCCGGTCCGTTCTCCGGTCCTTGTACATAATTACCGGCTAATCACCGGCGGATATTCCGGTTCACCTTTGCCTCACTGCTCACAGCTGTTACTGGATTATTAAACGTTAACAGGGCAGCTGCCGAAATGTATTATAATTTAGTCCGGATTATTCTCTTTGTAGGTAATTTTAACATCAAAATGCAAAATATATTTTGGCTATAGGTTTTCAATTATGTCTGGTATCTTCTTAGTGCGTATAGAAGTTTAGGTACATACCTAAAATTGTAGAAAACATAAACTCTGATAACAGTTTCAAGCCCTGGTGGTTCTGCCAAGATAATATAAACCGTCTCTCCTTGAGAGCCACCAGGGCTTGACCCCTTTAATTGTTCTCTGTAGTTTTTTTATTTAGGCACACGCTCGCATGAAACTTATAATACGTAAGATTTGATTACTATTTCAATGTCTTGATAAAGTGTCGCTCTGCAAAAATACTAAAACAAACAGGCCAACTTTGATAGGCTGATGTGCGTGGCAGCTATGTTTTTCAATCGCGCCTCGTCATTGTGCTGTCATCGTGTTATTCTAGTGTGCGTGCATTTTGCGGCCAAATAGTTGGACACAATTTTGTCGACGAGTTCTCAGCTTTGACTGTCTATCTAGACATATTTATATCTTAGTACGTAAGCAATAACAGTTTGAGTAATGGGCTTTTACATCAATGCCTGACAAATGCTACGCTACGTTCTTACTTGTATTTTCAAAAAATACTTATTCTAAAGACTAACAGAGAAGTATGGATGAAAAATACAAGTTGAGCCGATCCCAAATAAATTAGGAGAAGGGCAGGAGGAGAATGATGGCCTATTCAAAGGTTGAACAATAAATTAATTAAGTTGACGTTCTCTACAATTTACATTTTATTACTTTAGATTAGTTTAGAATATAGCTTTGTGAATAAATAGAAATGTCTCTACCCGATTCTAGACATGACCACCCCCCTCGTAGCAAACTATGATATCAAAAGTCGTATTTTAAGCATAAAGTTGTGCAAAATGTTAGCTCGAAATAATAATAGTTCGTTTATCTTTATTATATTTATCTTCCTTATAAATACAGCTCTTCACACTCACAGTCACACGGGTCTTAAATGAAAAACATTTAAGATAAGAGAAACTTATAACCAGGGCTTGAAACCGGTTAATTTTTATTTCCGAAGACACTAATTGTTTTTGATACAATTGATATTATAGCTTCAAAGATTGCTTCATTTTGCTTCATTCATTCAGCATTGATTTTGTAACAAAATATTAAATAATTAACGAAATATGTTCGAAAACCTGTATAATAACGGTTAAGGTTACTTAGCTGGCAAATCAAGAATTCATTCATTCATTCATATAAAATTAACAGGTTTCCGAGCCCTGCTTATAACATGTTACTGCCAGAATAAATAGAAAGAAATAGGAATTGAGGGTAATTATAAATAAAAAGCGTAGCATAATATGAAAATCTAAAGTGGCTTATTGGACAGCTTTATAGTTTGTACGTACTAATTCAATGCTGGACAGTTTCAGTCGACGTTACAGGCACACGCCACGTATGACGTCATACATTTCAGCACCACGCTGCTTATTACGAGCATTTGCCTTCCACAAGAATTTGTACGACAAAACGTTTGAAAATTTGGGTTAACTAAAAAAGCTTGTAAATATTGTTGCAAACTAACACAACCAGGGATAATGAGAATATAGTGAGGAAACCTTTTTATTTCCGTGAACAAGCAATTATGTTTGTACCTTTTCTCGTATATTTCATGTTTTTATCTAAATTCGCCAATTCCACGAGTTCCATTCATTCGTTATTATAATTTACTGCAAATTGTGTTTTTACGATGTAATTAATTTGTATCTATTGTATTTCTTTTTAACACGCTTTTTTCTGCGTCATTTCCAACGCATCGGACGGGCGACGACAGGCCACCGCAAGCATCATCGGATGCCACGGGCCTGGCCTGGCGCGGTTTGTTTTGTGAGAATGTGGACCGTGAGACCACAGCATAATATAGCAAAATGACATAATAGCCATGTTTGACACGTTACATTTTTACCGACACCAACTTTGGATTACCAACCGCCAGATGGTCTGACAAATCCAAATCTAAGAAAATTATTTTTCTCAAACATGCTTGGAAATTCGAGCATTATTTTGACAACCTTCTTCGAGATAAATCGAAATTGCTGTACTGGCCAACTACATGGGAGCAGCGGCCACCAAAAGTTGTATGAAAATCCATAATTATGTGTCGTGGTTTAGCGGTCAAATAAATTACATAGTAAACTCATATCTATCGTATAATTTAAAAATGGAACGTTCTTTTACTCTGAAACATGGCAACCACGGAGGTAACTTGGTTTTATTTAAATTTCGAACTGGCTTTCAAATAGAAAGCTGTGCAAAATGGCACAGTCAATAGTGTCTACTATTTCCAAAAAATATAGTTACACTACGGGTATTTAATTCACCATAACATTCAAACAGCAAAAACGCCTATTTTATTAGCTTTGAATTGAAATAACAAACAAGAAAGTTTTGTCTGAGTAGTGATTTTTGGTTCTGCTACTTGACGATAGATGGTGTTAAGTTCAGTAAAGGAAAGACTTACTTTTAAGTAAATTAATTAATGTTTATTTTATTGATAATTAAGTTAAAATCGGCTCGCTGCGGCTTCTCTCATACAAAAATTGACACCTCGCCGCTGATGTACTCATGTATGTGTGCCTCGGCTTCCCCTCGGCCCACATTTTCACGTTCGTCCATCAATGCCCCTATTGCATGCCGCTGCAGTAATGTACTCTATTTTATCCAAAATAACTGGTAAATTAAAAATACAAACAAAAATAAAACAACGTTACGTGTTTACAAACAAACGTTTTTAACGCCGTTTTGTTATTTTAGAAAGTAAACCTACAACGAAAACCTATTTCTGAATGCTTCTAACCGCTCCCGCCACAACCCGCTTGTGCACAGCGTCAGCATCTTCTAGAAGCCGTCTTTCTTCTTTTTCGTTTTTTCCAGAGGTTTGAGCCAGCTAAGTATTTGAAAAAGTTTTCAAAAGCAAAATTGAACAAGGTAGGTAGGTGTTTTCTTAGTATCGAATTTGATAACAATATCGATAATAATTTTAGTAAAGCATCTTTAGCAGCTATAGGCTGAGTTGATTGTTAATTGATCTTTAAATAATAATATTTATATTGAAATTAAGAATGTAAAACAAATAGTTTTAACATATTATAATATGACAATAAATTAAAATGTTTTAGCCAAACACATGAAAAATAAGTATCAATCATGTTTATTAACTTAATTAGGATTCCAAATACATACAATGATAACCGCAAAACTGTTTGAAATGAATCTGTTTTCAGAATACTTTGACAATAACTATAATATATAATACAAAGAATCTCCCAATTAGGTCTTAAAAATTTGTAACACAGTAAAACTAATAATTGCTAGGATAAAGTATTATGTTTTTGTGACAACAATGGAGACTAAGCGAACAAGGTGACCGTTGTATTCCGACACGTCAAAGAGAGTTGTTCAACAGAGTGCTAAAGGCAATCGTAATTTTATAACAAATGCGTGTTCCTCTGAATGTAATCGATTTGTCCGTATGAGCTTAGTAAACCCACGGATTGATTGCTTATCGTTTCTCGAGAGTGGCTATTACGTAAGATAATATTTGCCAAGCGTTCTCGGAGGTGTACTATGGTGTTTGGTGATATAAGTAAATTAACTTTGAAATTGAAAGATAACTTCAAAATCCGTTACTACGGGCAAGAGATAATATATTATTAACTAGTACTTCGCCTGCGACTTCATCCGCGTGGATTTCGTATCTCTTCGCCTACAAAGTTCAACAATCTCTCCGTACCATTTAAAAGATAGTTTCCGAAAACTAATGATTGCGATCTTTTTATTTATTATATTATGACAAACTATTGTTTTTGACATACAAGAAATAACAAAATACGACAAAATGTGTAGGTAACGAATAAACTAAGCGTAGGGTAATCTTTTCTCTTTATAATATTAGTATAGATTCATATTTCTTCTATTAAAAACATAATATTATTGATTAATTTAATATCTATTCAGTTTACATCTTAAATTCTATTAGTCGAGTAAAAACAAATTGTGGCATCTATGGCCTAACGCTGGTAGCACACCTCCGCCGCGAAATCTTAGTAGCGAAAACGCAGTAGTTCAATTGTGCTGGTTCGCGTCATGTTCCGCTGCTCGAATCGGATGCGAGTAGCGGAACATGACGCGAACCAGTAAATTTGAACTAAAGCGGTTTCGCTGCTATGGTTTCTCGGTGGAGGTGTGCTTTAATCCTTAACATCAGAAGCACGGATTACAGCCATTACGTCAAAGCTTTAAATAGAGTTACTTATTGTTTAAAAAGTGTAACAACCTGTTTTTGGGTTCAGCGTTTAAAATACGACGTTTGTATTTCCCAGTCAAAAAGAGAAAGGCGCTGTAACAAGAAAAGAAATGAAAAAGTTAAACTTACGAACTTCAGCATGAAACGTGTTTCTTTTTTTTTCAATCCGTAATGTTCTGATATCCGCGCATGTAGGCTAAGTTAACATTATGCTTAAAGATTACTAAACGAGTTTCGGCTTACCGATGTTTCGGTAAATTTGGTATTCATCGCTCGTTCTGTGAAAAAATTTGATGCCGAACTGAAACAAACTAAATTTTTACCGGATTTGTATCATCAAAGAGTCTCTCGCTCGAAGGATTGGAAATTTGGAAGTTATCAGTTCCTTTTAGCGTTTCATTTTGTTATAGTTTCTTGTCAAAGGGATTGATTTGCAAGATTCACGGTGCCCCTATCACCAACATGGCAGGTTAATAAGGAAAATATCAAGACTACCAGCCGGAAAATTGTGAGGCTCACCATTATTAGTGCCTTTTATTCGACGCCATCGTAATTTATTATCCGGTAATGTATTAAGTTATGAACATTGTTAACGTTTTTCCAGTTCCAGAAGGCAATTTATTTGCTAGAAAGTTACAAGTTTCCTGCAGCGTTATACAATGCATCGACCTATGCTAATAGGGTCTAAAAACATGACATCATATATAATCTTTAGGGCAAGTGGCATACGACCACGGCTGTCTTCTGAACATCACTATGAATATTAAATACATTATTACGTGTAAGTTGTTTATTTAATAGACGATAAATATTGAATAGCTTGTACATAATAATTTCAGACGAGAATATTTCCTTGTTTCATACTTTTTAGAGCGTGATTTTTCAGTAGTCGGGTTTTAGTTTTTGAACTTATTTTTTATTTAAATTATTTTGGGGTTTTAATTTCGTGATAAAGTATTTGCAGAGACGCTTTAATTTTTTTTTGTAGGTTCATTCGAGTACACCTCATTCATTCATTCATTAGGTTTAATGTTTTATAATTATGTAGCTGTGTAATATACCAAACATATACCATAGGTTTATGTTTCGAAATTTGAAAGACTTCTTATCCTTTCTAATTCCTGAAGAGATCGTGAGTCATGAGGATTTTTCAGCAATTTTTTATGATCCAAGGAACAAATAAATAATCCGTCTAAGGGAGTCTGCTGAGGGCAACAAAGGCCTGTCCCTTAGTGAATGGCTTTCCTAAATCAATTACCGCTTTATCTAGAGTGCAACCCTGCAATATGTGCACAGTAACTGCCCAAGTAAGAATTAATGGTAACATCAATCAGGTCTGTTAAAGCCCTGTGCCAGTAAGAAGACGTGCCTCGTATATTCCTCATACAGATGTGTATATTTTGGATTAGATTAGTCAATAATATTACTGTTCTTCACCACATGGAGGCACTCCCAGCTTATGTCATTATTATTACACACGTTTTGTTTTTTTTTTTTTATAAATAGGCCACATTGAAATACGTATTTATTAAAATATAATGTTGTATTTTGTGTAGGTTTGGAGAGAAAATATGTTTGTTGTTGCTTGTGATTTTATTAAAATTATACCTAATTATTGGGTGCTTGTAAGCAAAGCCATGAGCAAAAGCTGACAATATTTATGTTTTTGAAATTTGCTAATTAAGGCCTTTCATTCGATACCCAACACGGCATGAATAAACTTTTTTTTTTCTAAGGCTTTGACTTTATGTCCGCTAGAGGGCGCCATGTTGAATTTAAGGTGACCTCACATAGCCTATAACCAGCAGACAATCGAGACGCTTCTAACAATACGTCATTTGTCAAATTATGACAAGCAGTTTAGAAGTAATGAGGGAACAGATGAACATACATACATACCGGTCAAAAATCATAACCCTCCTTTTTGCTTCGCCGTAGTCGGGTAAAAAAATAAAAAGCTCAGCTAGCTCTTAGCTTTTATGGAAAAGGAGACGGAAAAACAACTTTTTTTCTCGTACCTATTACGTAATTAAATCTTGGAGATTTAAACTTTTTTCGCGTGGCCGGTATTCATAACATAGGATAGAAATGTTAGATACTGTTTGAAAACAAATTAATAAAATGTAAACATAAACAAACCACAACTATCTACAAATATTGATAAATATTGGCCAATCGGCTTCCAGTCATTTGCGTATCATAATATATCTTAGAGAAAATACAGAAATGAAATAACTTATTGAATAACTACATACTTTACCGAACTCGTATTTTTGCTACATTTGCGCTAAAACTCCGAGTCAGTCGGTACTTTCTTGAGTTCTAGTTTGTTGAAAAATGTTGTAACTTGTGTTAAGTAATGTGACAGTAACTGTTCCAGGGCTACACATTTATACGCATTTAGGAATAATCTTAGCTCTTTACAACAAGGGTCTAACTCAATAAAAGTGTTATGAAATCATAGAATCAAGCCAAAAGTAAAGGAGAATGACTTTGGGCCGTACCAACGCGGAGGCACGTGTCACAACCAATAAAATTGTAGTTCATAAAATTAATTACTCCTATTTTTTTATTAGATTTGAATTTTTGAAGAAAAAGAGTCTCGAATTTCAGACACTATGAATAAAAGTCAATCAATCGATCAATATGTTCGCTTTATCTTAAATTAATTTTTAACATACATTTAATTCATTTTACATAGGAGGTTCTTTTGTTTTGTGGTAATGTGATAGACTGCTACGGTTTCTTTTGGACAGTTTAGGGTTTACTATTGGTTGATTATACCTAACATTAATAGATTAATAAGTTCATGCAACAAAAGTTTTATTCTTTTACTATTATAAAATCTTAGTGGCATTCTTCCTGATGCGATGAAGTTTTCATGTTGGTATGAGAAAGAGAAGGTGAACTCTGAAATATTTTTATGTTGGTTTATTTGAAGTCCTGGACAAAGTTTGGTGTAAATATGTGTTCTGCATGTGGCCAGACCATTCTATAAGTTCCAAGGCATGAATGAGTGCCTCTCGACTGTACAGGGATTATATTCTAACAAATTTAATGAACGCGTCATCATCATCATTCAGCCAAAGAAATTATATTTGTAACTACCCACTTATAGCCTAAATATAATTTTCAGAAACATGTTGCAGACTTTGATAGCGACGGACGGAATTTTAATAATAATAATAAATAATAATACCATTTATTTCAGGCGACATAGGTCCATAGAAAAATACCTTAACCTAAACATACATACTGTATATAAACAAAAACTTGTGTTAATAAAAAGGCTTAAGACTATGTTAGTAGCACTTCACTTTGCACTAGATTGTGCTGTCCTGTGGAACTTGCCCGCGGAAGCGACGGAACACCACGTCCTGCGTCTTCTTCCATGACGAGGGGCAGATAACAGTTCGGAACACGCACGACGAACGCTTTGAAGTTGACGTTCCGGCGCGACTCCAGCAACTGCACCCTCGGCGTGTACCTCGTCTTTTGGCGCAAGTACTCCACAATGTCCACCGCCTTAGTGGTGTAGTGCAGGCGGGAGTTGTACACCGGTGTGTTCGGCTTTGCGGCACGCAGGCTCACTTCGGGCTTCGTAGGAGCTTTGCCGCAGCGGTTTTCCACAACTCAAGTAAATACGTTTTCAGCTTCCGTCTTGTTTTAATTGCGAAGTTTTCTTGAAAGGCAACGTTTTTATTTAGATGTATTACTGGAGATTATTTAAATAAAACAGAATGTAGAAATTGCTGGGACCAATTCTGAGGATATTTCTGCTGTTTTACGGCACAAGAAATTGCAGCCATTATAAAGAAAATGGAGAGGGGTAGTAAATCCCCGGGTCATAATGCCCTCAGCATCGAGCATCTGAGGTATGCAGGGGGGCACTTGCCACATGTGCTTGCTTCGTTTTTAACATATGCATGTAAGTACTTACCGGACGTCCTAATGTATACAATGGTAGTGCCTATTGTGAAAAATAAGATCGGTGATGCCTATGACATTTCTAATTACAGGCCCATTTCTCTAGCCACTGTCATAGCAAAAGTTTTGGATAGTCTGATTGATAAACAACTGGCCAAACACCTCAAGTTACATGATGCCCAGTTTGGTTTTAGACCTGGGCTGTCAACTGAGAATACAATCTTGCGCCTCAAGCAGACTGTTCAATACTACACAGACAGGAACACTCCTATTTTTGCCTGTTTTCTGGATCTGTCAAGGGAATTCAATCTAGTATGTTACGACGTTTTATGGCGTAAACTAGAACGTGAAACTACTGTATCACCTGAGATAGTGTCAATATTTAAGTACTGTTATAGTATTCAAAGTAACAGCGTGACGTGGGTTGGCTCGCACTCAGACGTGTATCGGTTGGAGTGCGTGGGGGGCTCAGCTCACCCCGGCTTGTCAACCTATACATGAACCAGCTGATTCTTGTGCTCCGCAGCACCAATGTTGGATGTCATATTGACGGAGTGTGCATTAATAATATTAGTTATGCTGACGATATGATGTTGCTGAGCCCATCGATCGGAGTTCTGAGGCGGCTGATCGGTATATGCGAATGTTATGCGGTGAATCATGGGCTCAAATATAACGTCACAAAGAGCGAACTAATGGTTTTCAAGGCAGGCAGCGTGACATATTCTTGTATTCTTCATGTCGAACTATTGTCAGTACTACTTTCTATTTTTTTCAACATTTTAGGCTCAGTCGTTTTGGAGATAAGGGGGAACGGTCAATTTTCGTCTATTTTCTTAAATAACTTTAATACTATTAATTTAAAAAAAATATATCTCAAATTCTTGCAACAAGCCCGCTTTCATTTGATAAGTCACACGGTACAGTTTGCAAAACTTTTTTGTTTCTTCTAATGTAACCCCAAAAGTGACCCTCATAACTCAAAATTCATTTATTTACGTTACACGTCCGTTTACTTTGAAACACACATGGAAATTCATATGTGTACCACGTTTCAACTTGATCGGTCCAGTCGATTCGGAGTAAATTGGCTGTGACAGACAGACAGACGAGTGATCCTATAAGGGTTCCGTTTTCTTCCTTTTGAGGTGCGGAACCCTAAAAATTAAATACTTTCACAATAATAGGCACTCTTTCTTTGAAAAACTCAGTGTCGATTAAAAAACTTATAAGCACGATAGTAGGTACATAATATAAGCACGGTAGACTTCATCACTTGTGAAATTAGTTTCTCTCAAACTAATCACCATAAGCACCACAGCGACAACATTGCAAGCATCGAATAAAGAGTTTCCTGTGATAAATAAGAGATAGATAATACCATGCGGTTATGTTGCACATATTCCACTATCAAAACTTTCGTAACTAAAGTGAGTTAAATACATTTATTTCCACAAATAATAATAATAAGAATTGGATTGGGTCAAGGGCCTGATTCAGAAGGCAGTACTCCTCGATAAGGCTCGCATCGTGAGGAGGTTCCTATCTCTGGAGCCCTAACCACCGGTAGCTTGGACCCTGCTCCCGCTACCAACGGAAAACTGTTGTTTATATTTTTAAATGTTTTTAAATACTTTTTTATATTCTAATATTTAAAAATATAATTTTTATGTATACCATTAAATAAAGGAAATAATCATAAAACATTTATTTCAGGCTACAATGGCCCATAGACATATACCTTACAAACTAACATATATAAAGTATTCAACAAAAACTCGTGTTAATAAATATAGCTTAAAAACTATGTGTAGTTATGTCTCAAAGCTGCGGCGAATGCAATGAGTGACTTAAGAATCGCAGCAGCCCTATTTAATGCATATCAAAAACCCTACCCAGCGTGATACATTATAAAAAAGAAATCTTCGGCCTTCTTACTTTGCAAAGTTTTTATAAAATATAATTATATATATGACGACGTCAGCGACGGCGGAGCGATAGGGTCGTCACCATCTTGATTCAGTGGTAAAGGGTCCATTTTTTTGATGTCGTTGAATTATAACACGAAGTGTAAATATAACCTCACTTTTAATCAGAAAAACTAGATAGATAATAACAAGTGATAATAATTTAACTAGGCAAACCAACAGTTTCGTTTTGGAGAAGTGACTTGGTCCGCGTCTCGATGCGAAGTGCCCGTTCGACAATCCCCACCTTCCAAAACGACTCTGTCCACGTGCCGCCATTACAAAATAACGTCACGGCGTTTGCCCCTCTACTACATTAATCAATTGAGCAACTTTTTTTATTAAAACAATATCGTTCCACGACATATATATATATAATATACCTTTTTTTATTGAAACTTGAAAACTCGGTTTACAGAAACTCTGTGTTCGATAACAACCGCATTAGTATATTAATGTGTTGCAGCAGTTGAAAGTTGTGCGCATGTAATCAGCATATTGTATTATCTCGCCTATGCTAGGCATGAAGACACTATGCAATAATCAGCTAGTTTTCTGGATTCATTCTTAGTTGATCACGGATATAACAGCGATGATTTTTTTGTGGAAAATATATATACCTACTTACGCTTTTTTACATATCGTGTCTTTTATACTTTATGCTGTGCTGAACAACAGGACTCCCCAGGCACATATTCGTATCCTCAAAATAGCATGTTGCAAATTCACACGAGAAGTTTCATGAAACAGTTTAGAAGAGCCAATTTTCAGGCGGTATTGGACCGATTTCCCTAAGGAAATATTGCAAATTGATATGGGTAAACTTGTTGATTTTTCTTCGAAAGTTATCCATATCGGTAATTTTAACGAATTAGTAACTTATAAATTGATACAACGACGATAAAGAAAGTCATCGCACGGTTACTTCTTATTCCTTTAAATATAAAAAAAAAAACATAAGTAATCACCAAGATTACTCAAGTGAAATTGGAACCAAGTCCCTTATTATTTTTGCATCAAAGCTTAGCAACTACTTCGGGATCCTAAAATGTAGGAAACGGCAAATAAAGTAAATCCGAATCTCGTGTCAGCAGTTCCCATGCGAGCTCTCGTGACGTTTGAAGATTTCTTTGATTACCCCATAAAGTAGGTACCTTCAAGGGTTCTTCAGAAAACCTCACATATTTATTACTAAGGGTTATTAAGGGTCTGAGTTTAGCATCATCACTGTACCCTACTCAAAGGATGGTGTATGGCATTATTTTTGTTTGTGAATGTGTCCTATAGACTACACTCCGTCATACTTTATCACTTTTAGGTTTAGTTTCTTTCTAAACTGCCACATAATATAAAAAAATATTGAGTCTTATCAAATATTTACGCTGCTACAAATATTTACGCTGCTACAAAAATCTTTTTTGGCGCTCGAATGACGTATGCAGGGGTTGGTACCCTGTTGGTAAACGTTTGTGCAATTAATCTGTGAAATAATTATGTTGTGAAACGTATCAAATAATCCTTTATTTACTCTATCTAATAATTATGACATAAAATGACAGATTATAATATACACTTGCTTAGAAAAGTTTATTTTTTTATTTTGGATGGGTTTGCTCTTGACCTTAGTCTAGGTCAGAGGTGACAGAGACAAAGTCGACGATGGAGTGAGCTTACCCAGAAGAGTGACTAAGTTATTTTTGTCAAACATGCATGGAAATGTTGTCATTATTTTCGAAGAAAGAACACGTGAAGTATCGAATTTCCGGTCAAAGAAAATCAAATCCATTGCAGGAGCGTTTTTCGAATTTGGAACATTACAACGCTCCAGCAATGTTGTATGAATCGGCGTGCTGGGGTTATTAAATACTCTTTTACTCCGAAACATGGCAACCAAGGAAGTAACATATCAAAAGTTTTATTTAAATTTGGAACTGGCTTGCAAATAGAAAGCTGTAAACTGAAAATAAAAATGAACACATTGGCGCGTGAAAAAATATCGTTGTTCGTAATTGAATCTGGAATTTATAAATAATTTACTTTCCCTGCATTCTTTTGAGAAAAGCACTATAAATGCCTTGGCGGTAATGGCAATTGCCTATTGCACGGCCTTTGCAATAATGTACTATTCTCTAACACGTTCCCTATCTAAACAATGCTTTAAAATAACTTTTTTTTCTATTAGAGTACCAATGACCAACCAATGAGTTCTAAATTCATAGGTTTTACTTGCCGTCAACGAATAAAATATTATTATTTAAATTACGCAACATAAAAGTGATATTACCTAGGTACCTATAGTTGAATGATGGGTTTTAATAATGTTTTAAAATATAATTAATTAGAAACATAAATAATTATAACAATAAAAACGTTTTTTTTACAATGTTTAAGTCCAATAATTGTGAAGAATGTGTGTTTCTTTATTATCTGTGGCGTAACATGGCGGTGCGTCATCGCAACACAACAGCAGATCGGTTGCTGTGGTGCGTACCCACGTAAATATCATCCTGGCCAATTCAGCAAAACAAAAGTGCCATTGCCATCTAAAAACTGAAGACAAATAAATGAAAAGTAAACCTAATGGCATTTCTACAACTTTTGAGAGCAGTACTTAGTAATTTCTTATTGTATCAAAATTTGAAAACGTTGCACCATATTTTTAATATAATATTTAACGTTTATGTTTATGATATGCATGGAATTAGTATGTAATATACAGGGTCGATTTAAATTAGTCAGTGAAACTCCGCAGACGTGATGGGTATCGATATCTATATTATGTTCTTATATTAATTAAACGGATGCACCCCTGGGCAATTATGCCAGCTGTCCGACCGCACACTTAAGAGCGTTTACGACGTACGGCATTTCATACAAACTTTCAAGCCCTTGCTTTTCGAAATGACTGAACCGATTTTAATGAAGCTTCATACGCATAAGCAGGATACAAAGGTCTAAAAAGTTAGTTAAGAACATTGTCAAAATGTGTTATTTAAAAACAGATAACTGGAAATTTCTGTTTCTATGGAAAATTTAAAATCGGTCTAATTTGGCTGTAAGACTATTTTTCGAAAATATTTTTAACTATCTTTTTGGACCTTTGTATCCTGCTTATGCGTATGAAGCTTCATTAAAATCGGTTTAGTCATTTCGAAAAACAAACACTTGAAAGTTTGTATGAAATGCCGTAAGCCGTAAACGCACTTAAAGCCTCATATTTAAAGACAGTGTTTGCCCACACCACACAACTCACTGAATAATGTACGCGCTGAGTGCTCAGCGAATTATTCCTCATTTACTATCCTCAGTGGAAGGCTAATGTGTGCCTATGTACCTGCAAACAAGGCTAGTCTTGCTTAAAGAGGTAGTTTTAGGCAAACAGAATTTCCACCAACAAAATTTATAATCAGCCTATAATGTTCCTACTATTGGGACACCCCTCCTGTCTTCGAGAGGGAGTGGGCTATAATAGTATAATCTACCACGCGGACCCAGTGTGGGTTGGTAGATATCACATGTCTTTTTGATTCAAGGACATGCTGGTTGCCTCACAATGTTTTCCTTCACCGTTTTGAAAGCAGTGATGATGAAATTATTTATTATGAAATTATACACAAAGTTTACTTTGTGTTAATAATTTTTGTGGGTTTGTGCACAAACTACAACCCGTAAGTCAAAGCCGTTAACGCTGGGCCACTAAAAAATAATTTTAAATTTTACTCTCCAATAAAATAAAAGTTTAATACTTTCAATAATTGAAAGTATTAAAATAAAGAAAAGTTCTTTAGACTAACGAATGAAAAAGATTGTTATTGATAGCTTGATGAATTTAGTGGATGAGGAAAGTTCTGTGCAAAAAAAAAACTTTGACCGACTTTACTGAAATGACAGCCGTATTCAAAAATGTGAACAAGGCTTTACTTGTACCAGAAATGAGGCAAAAATATGGAATTAGTATGTAAGGCTAAAATTACTTCGTGTGAAAAAAATACAGGCTGGATAGAGAGTGTTCGATTTTCAAATGGTCAAATTATCTTTCATTTTATTTGTGGTTACGACACAGCGTAATTTGTTAGTTATTGTTAATACAATGATTGCTATTGATGCTATGTTTAGTGGTATGATTTTAAATGGACGCCGGGAAATTGATTTCATAAAAAAAACTAAATAGGAAATGTAACAACGGAGGCTTCTAACGAACAGGTACCTATTGTAAACATTATTATTTAAATTACGTTTTAGATCAATAATTCTATTGCATTTACGAGTACATCAGTGAATATGAATTTCTCTCTCGTCTATTTTATAAATCTGAGACTTGTGTTTTTCAAACAATTGTTGTTTGTATATTGGCGACATGGTGGAAAAATTAAGTTTGTACTTATGTCTGTAATGGTGTCGCTTTTTCGGATGAGTGCATTCGCCTGGTCGCTAGCCAAACTACAGGTTTATACAATCAGCACGCTAGTTGAAGTGCTAACTTGAGAGGCTCGTGACAGAACTGCAAATGTCCTCAAGCTTAGAGAGTGGACGATTTGAGATTTCCGATAGATCTTGTAGCGAGGCGTGTAGTTTTGAAGTGAATTACTACTTTTTACCTTATCATTCATTGTATAATCCGTGTGTCCTGCAACTTTTCTTTTGGCATTTAGTTTTCCTATAGTCTCTTTCTCCAGAAAAAAACAATATAATTTTAGAATGAAGCTTCTACTGGTGTACGAATAATTATGTACAAAAATTGCTTCAATCATCGGTAACGGATAACTTTGTAGAACACAAATTATAGTCGCAATCAGTTTCATGAAAACTCACGATGGTGAAAGTCTGCCGTTAAATTGAGCTCTTTGCATTTACAGCATTGGAAATGAAAATATAAATGTGGATGGAAATTGTGCTGGAAATAGACTTAACTGACGCTGCCGCTGCCGCTGCGGCTGCGCTGACTGCTGCCTTTGAACGCAATATATGTATATCAAAAATCTTTGTATATCCGCAATGATATGTTAACTTTCGCGTCCCCTAGAGCTTGTTCTTTCTCTTGGAATAGAATAGAATAGAATAGAATACTCTTTATTATGTACACCATAAAAGTTACAGATATAAATGTTTAAATTTTACATAGGGTGACACAATGGGCGGTCTTATCGCTAAAAGCGATCTTTTACAGACAACCTTTGGATGGATTAAAGGGAGCAGGAGTGACAATACTGCAGGTAGTCAGTGGTGTACCATTAACATATACAATAAATATACACATACACAAAGCATACACTTATTTATTAAATATATACATATATACAATAATACACAAGAAACAAGAGCAGGGAACTGTATTATGTAATGATGATGTTTATGGAGAGAGGAAGTGTTTCTTTACCTGATTCTTAAAAGTGGACAAAGATTGAGCACGCCTTACCAACACGGGCAAGGCATTCCATAACCGCACTGCTTGAACTGTAAAAGACTTGTCATAAAAGCTAGTGGAATGCATCGGCATCTCTAGTCTCAAGTGGAATCCATTCTTTGGTCCATCTATCATTAGCTATCCGACTTATTATGACTCACCCAATTCCATTTTAGCGCCCTTACTCCCTCAACTATAACAGTCACTTTAGTAATTATTCTAATATCTTGGTTTAAAATTTTGTCTGATGGTCTGATTCCCAACATGCTTCTTTCCATTTTGCGTTGACATGAGGCTAGTTTGTCTTCATAAGACATACTTCGATAGTTCATGCATTAAAGCCTATAACATCATCACTATCAGTCGTATAGTAACTTTTTTATAAAAGATTTTGTGCATCTTTTTTTGCTATATTTAGGTTTCTCCACAGGCAGTACTAAAATAATATTTGGTGCCCATATTAAACAAAGCACAGCCAAGTGTGTTGTGTTAATATGCCTTATTGTTTATTTTATATTCATTTGTGGAATCGTCGCGAACTGTTTCAAATCATAATGATCATGTGTTCAAAAGTTCTGTAGAAATTGCTTGCCCCTTGTGAACATGTAAATATTGCGGCACACTCGTTTATAAAACTCATCCACCGCAATAACTGACTTTTATTGCTCTCAAATAAATAGCAAAAATATCAACACAACCTTTTGCAATTCAAATGTAAATCTCGCTTGTGGGAGAAATACTATTATTACAAATAGAAACACAGATTGATTTTTAAAAAGATTTTAATGGCCTTCGGCCAAACAAATAATTACAAAATTAAAACAGCAAACAAAAAAAAATAAAAGATTTGAAATAACGATAATCGCTAGGTATTCGGGCAGGGCTTCCGTACTCCGTGGTGACCGATGGGCAAAAGGGACGAGTGCCACCAGCCGCCTTCCTTATATAGTCCGTCGCGGTGTTGCCATTCTTGATTTTCTTCTAACACGGCTTCTCCTGACGGGGCTGCGTGCTCGAAGCCCTCAGCAGAAACTCGTGGATGGGCCAGCAACACCCACCACGTCCAACGGCTGTACGGCGTCATCATCATCGAACTCTGAGAACATATACACATTTTATGAGACACTTATTTACATCGTTTATCAACAGTTGGTCTAAATTTCTATAGTTCATAAAAGCGTCGGATTATGTACCAATTAGCCAAACAAGTCAACATGAGCAGTAAGCAACGCTACACGCAAGCGTTTCAAGTTACATAGGTTTTACACAGGTCTGTTCCGACGCAACTGAACGCACATACTCGCGAGTACAAACAGGATTTACATCAGTCTCTAGTAGGTTACCCCAGATACCTAATAAGGGCTGGATTTACACAGGTCTGTTGTCGGCTGCGCCACCGACTCTCCCCAGAAACCACCAATGTTAGGGTCAACCCAATACCATGCGCACAGGGTTTACATGGGTCTTTTCCACTGAACACAATACTGCATAGCCAAAATCAATTAATTTTAGTACATAATCTAGCTCAACAATGGGGGAAAAGAAAAAGAGACTATTAGGTATGTAAACAAATCAAACATAACAGCAATTGTACAACAAGTACCTTCAAAAAATGCAGCACAAGTTTCGGGGGTCCATTCACCCTTCCATAATACCATGTACGCTGCGGCTGCCTGACTAGTCTTTCCATAAGCACCGGCTGACAATTGGACCTCATATCTATCGTTAGGGAGGAGCTTAGTAACTTTATAAGGGCCTCTCATACCGCTATCGAGTTTTCCGGTACTTTGAGAGCTCTTAATCACATAGACCAAATCATTGACTTGAAACTTTTTTGGCGGTTTCCTATTTTTATTAACGTAAGAGTCTTGTTTCTCTTTGTTTTCGCGAATAAGTCCTTCTGCACGTTGTCGTCTAATCTCGCGAATTGCATCACGATTTGGATTTGAACCTTCGCAAGTTACATCTTTGATCAAAGCGTTTATTAAAGGTGTAGTGGAATCAGTGCCAATAAGAAGATTTAATGCCGAATATTGAGTTGTCTTATGTTTAGTAATGTTTAAAACCAATTGCAGTTTCCATAATATTTTTGACCAATCATTTTCATTATAATTTACTTCAACTCTAATCATGTTTAAAACTGTACGGCAATAGCGTTCTACTTGTCCGTTTTCTTGATGCATTTCAGGGGTAATGAAATGCACTTCAACTCCATAATTAGAAATCCAATTAATAAACTCATGGTTATTGAACATACGACTTCTATCGCACACTAGTCTTTTAAAAGTACCAAACAGAGAAATTACTTGGGTCATTACGCGCTTCAACTCGCTACAACCTTGCCTTGGTAAGGCATAAAGGAAGCAGTATTTAGTATACATGTACATGTTTATGACCATCACTTTCTCTTAGTGGTCCGAGTACATCCGCGTGTATTGTATCAAATGGTACCGGAGCCTTTTGCCAAGAAGATATTGGTTGCAAGGGTGCGCGAGGAACTTGCTTATGCGAGATGCACACTACGCAGTGCGTGACGTATTTCGCGACAAATTGTCTAGGACCGGGGAACCAAAAGTGTCGCAGGATCAGATCAGTAGTTTTGTCTACACCAATGTGTCTCGTCTCGGCTATCTCGTCATGGAAAACGCGTAGTAAACTTAATCGAAATACCTTTGGTACATAACATAAGAATCGCACTTGCTCACCCGTGACGTCATACTTATAGTACAAGAGGTCATTACGTTTCACGTAACGCGTGTTGTCTAATTTACCGTTATCTAATTTTTCAAGTAACGTAATGTCTCCTCGTCACCTGCCTGCGCCACTTGAGCCCAATTTTGTGGCTTTTGAACAACATTAATAATATTGACCGGGTTCCTACTCAAGTAGTCTACGTGCAACATAAGCGCACCTTTACGATATTCTAGTGAGAAATCAAAGTCCTGCATGTACATCCACCATCTTGCAACTCTGGGTTGGAGATCCTTCTTACGTTGTGTCATTTTGAATGCCACAACACTTAAAAGATTTGCCAATTAAATATTGCCTAAAATGTTGTAACGATTTTACTACCGCAAGGGTCTCCAGCTCATAGCTGTGATATTTGGATTCCGCACCAACAGTCAACTTACTAAAATAAGCAACTACCCGCCTACGATCGTCCTTGTGTACTTGCATAAGGATTCCGCCATAGCCTATAGAACTGGCATCCGTATGCAGCTCAGTTGTCAATTCGGGATCGAATATTGTCAAAATTGGTTCATTAGTTAAATAATAAATGATATTTCGACGTGCATTTTCGTGTTCATCGCTCCAATTAAAGATTACTCCCTTTCTAGTTAGAGCGGCGATTGGCGCAATCTTAAGAGCGTAGTTAGGAATGTATCTTCGAAAATATCCTGCGAGGCCGAGAAATTGGCGAACTTGTTTGACATTACTCGGTCGCGGTGATTTAACTAATGCATCAATTTTATAATTGCTCGGTCTAACCTGACCATCTCTTATAATCCTACCTAGGTGTTCTATTTCGTTGGTAAGAAAAGTACATTTCTTTAAGTTAATTGAAAAACCTGTTTCAGTTAACGTTTTTATAACCGAATCTAAAAAAACAAGGTTTTCTTCAATCCCGTCAGTCATTATCAAAATGTCATCGATGTAGACCATGACCTTTCCAGCATCAATGAAGGATTTAAGCGTTTTAGAGATAGTTTTCTGATAAAAAATCGGCGCGTTTGCTAAACCGTAGGGTACCTTGCAATATTCATACTGGGCCTCTGGTGTAACGAATGCGGTCTTATGAATAGACTCTTCAGCAACCCTCAATTGATGGAAGCCGGAAACTATGTCAAGAGAGCTAAACCAGCGAGCATTACCTAACCTATCTATATAGTCGTTGATCAAGGGGAGAGGATATCTAGTTTTCACGGTTATTCGATTCAGTGCACGGTAGTCCACGACCATTCTATCAGAACCATCCTTCTTTTTCACTAGCAAGATCGGACTAGCGTATTCTGAATCGGACTCGCGAATAATTCCTTTATCGAGCAAATCCTTCACTATAGTGCGTACTTTTAATTTTTCGTCATGCGATAATTTGTAGGGTCTATAGTACACGGGCACATCGGATGTTAACTTGATATGCATCTCACTATCCTTCACCGTTGTGGTCGCGGTACCACTTAAAATGAATTCAGAATACTTGGTGAGGATCTCCAGTAATCGTTCCCTATAATTCCCAGATACAGACGTATTAACTTGATCGGACAAAGCAATCGAATTTACTTGCAGAATATTGTTTGCGATCGCGTCACTATGAACTATACGTTGGCAATCACCGGTCCTAACATAAGTAATACCTTTCCTGTTTAGTACGTCTGTACCGATAATGACGGGTACATTCAGACTATTGCCATCTACAACACAAAAATCAATTTCAATAGTTATATCGCTAAACTCAACGGGCAATGTTACAAATGATTCCGATCTAATTTCCGTACCACCCAAACCGCGTAATAACTGATCAGTTGGCTTTAATTGACACGGGAAATGTTTAATAATTTTTTTTGACATTATGGAAACACATGAACCACTATCGATTAGTACGTCTAACGGTATTCCCGATATGACCGCAGTCGTCACATCACGATTTTTATAACTACCCGAAATTTCGCGACAAAAATTGACACCACTATTATTCCTAGAATTTGCGCGTTCCTTAGCAAAACAAGTATCTTCGGAATGACCAATTTTTTTGCAAAACATACACTTCAACGGATTGCCACGAGATGTCGTCTGTAATGCGGTTGCTTTTTCGTCATTATGACTCGGGGTTGTATTCGAACGTTTGTTACAATTAACACTCTTATGACCAAATTGATTACATTGATAACACTTTATGGATTTTAAATCTTTGGAATCATATTGACGCTTTAACGGTTTGCGATTTGAATTATTATTATTGGAAGACTTGTCAGATCGATTAGGACCATTAGAAAACACTTTCTTATTTTGGCTGTTAGAAGGTTTAACAAAGCTCGATAAAAACTCCACAATAGAATCGGGTGATAATTTAGCGTTAGTAGCCATAGCGCGAATTTGCGGATCTGCAATTCCCCGAATAATAATAGCGGTAAGCAGCTCGTTACTTAAACCTTTAACTATACGTAACCTTAAAAGTGATTTACGAGCATACTCCGCGTATGTGGAGTATTTATCGGAGTCTGTCCGCATTACGTCATAAAGAATGTTCGCGACATCGACAGAACGTGGGCATAGTGCTTTTAGTTCTAGTTTGAAATTGGACCACGTGCGAATAGTGCTTGTCCATTGGCTAAGCCAGGTGCGAGATTCTCCTTTTAGACAATGTCCGACACGAGCAAGGCATTCTCTGTCGTCCCAATGGTTCGAAATACGGGCTCTTTCTACTTCATCACACCACGTGTCGAAGTCATGAACACTCTGATCAAAATCAGAGACAAAATATCGGTTGGATCTGACCTGAGCACAGCTGATAGCGGTCAAAAGACGCTCTGCGGCGTTCGTCACCACGTCTTCAGACTGCGTTGATCCCACGTTGCTAGTGTGTGGCGTCGGCGGCGGCGTCCCCACTTGCGTGGGCACAAGCTCACGCGGTGGTGTAGGCGCCCCGAGCACCGATGCCGATGGAGTCGTGTTTGGCAGCTCGACGGTGCAGCTAGGGCTAGCGCTGGTCGTTGCAATGGCTTGCGTCTCCACTGACGCACGGGGCTGGTCCTCCAGCACGCGTAGCCCCCTCAGGATCTCCTCCATCGGATTGGGCGAAGGAGTTCGCCCACGGCGTTTTCGTTTGTTGCGTTGATCGTTGGCAGGCATCGCGCAGATAAAAACTCCGTCCGAATTTCCGTCTCGTCGCAATCATTTCTCTTACAATATTAACAAGAAGCTCCCAGTTTGCAAAAGGGAGAAAATAAATATTTTCCTCGTCTGGAGATTTGCCAATTCCTATATTATCGTATTAAATTCGTAATTCCCGTTCTCGTGTAGACATAAGCGGGGGAGGCTGACGAATATCTTCATAAATAATTCGACTGGGCGTTTCTTTGACGTAAGTCTTGTCTCCTTAGTTGTTGAATTGAGAATGAGGCTGTAAAATGAATTGCTAAACGCTGACCTTTATCTAAAAATGTATTCGCGCATATCGTGATCTTCCATAATGATGAATATAAAAAAACAATGACTTTATTTGAGCTCTCTATGTAAACACAAGTGAAGTAAGGTGTTTAATTGAACAATCTAACATATTTGCACGAATATTACGTGTTTATTAATGTTTTCAGGTTTGCAATGTTTGAAGTCCCTTAAAATAAATAATTAACGTATTTTGATACGTACGAATTTGAAAATTTCATCATGTTTGCATTCATTGATTGCTTTCGTTTTTTGATAGAGATAGGAAAATAATTTCGTAGGTACTTACCTGAGAATAAACAATTATGACTACAATAATCATTATACTATATTTTTCTTACCAGGTTTAAAATTATGATTTTGTGGTGTTTACAGGTCCAGTGCTGGTGGTGGAGCTAAATCTGAACAGATTTGAGGGCACACAGCTCAGGCCGCTCGGTCTGCTGTCCGTGTACGGGTTTATCGGGACGTATGAGGTTCAACCCACTTCACGCAGCGCCATCGAGTCATACTGCTGGGCCAGGCGGGATTATCAGTAAGTTACCATAATGGCTAAAATTAACAATTAAATTAAGAAATCATTTATACCTATTTCATGGATGTAAAAAAGGCTAATCATGTCATATAATTATAAAACCTACAAAATTAAATCCTGAAAAAAGAATTGACTGGAATGTATTTTTTTCTTTATTAAGAAATAAAGCATAGTTTCTCTTGGAAACCCGTTAACGAAGTAATAATAGAGAGTGAAATTTTTATGCAAGCGAGAACAAAAGGAGCGCCAGAGTCTGTTGACAAAATAGTGAACGTCATTCACTGTTAGCGGATTCTGGTGTAGATAGTCACATCTAAAATAATCATGTCCGTCACTCTGCTCATTGTACGATAGAATCTGCTTTACCGACTCAGCATTATAATTATTGCGTCGTAATGTCAATACCGTAGAATGACATTCAGCCATCTTCTAATGTTAGGCCGAATTAAAAATGTGACACTGACAGACTCTGGCAATGAAATTGGTTTACATAAAATGGCCAGCTCATTAAAACGGTTTAAGGTTGATGTTAACTCGACATTGGTCAAAGGTGTAAGCTATTTTGATCTTTGTTTTCAAGTAATTTTAGAATAGTTTTCTATGTAACAGCCTGCTCAGTGCCGTAGCTTCAAAAAGTATTATGTGTTCTGATTTTATAAAGGATCGAATTAAAAAAAATACGAAAATATAAAAGACTTGACTGTACACAGCAAAAACCTTGCTTTAATACATAACAATATCATAGCAGGACTAGCGGGTATTGCCGTGCGATTATGTACAATATTTATTGCTAACTCCACAATATTTTCCTCATCGCAGCGAGTATTACTGTTCGTGTTTCGAGGTTTACTGCGAACTACAGCGAAGGTCCGCTATGTCTGAGGACCTCCACCTGTGGAAGAACGGTGGCACCTGCAGGTGAGAGAACTCATGTCCTTCTGTTTACTATCGTTTTGTACACATTTTCTCATAATTTACGAATATGGATGACACCATTTTTCTTTTCCAAAGTACCTACAGTTTCCTCGAATTCTTGCATTAATAAGACGTAGGTACAGACAATTATTTTCTTGTGGTAGCAAAGCAGGAAAATGTGAAGAAAATACTCCTAAATCGAGCCACCGTTCATTTTTATGTTTATAGGCATAAAACATCAAAGTAATGATAAGTCGGAGAAAAAGTATTTATTCAGTTTTGAAGCTGATATACTGGCCAATTCCAAATGTCAATTAACGAACTTGAAAAAGACATATAAACGGAGTTTGGTCGCTATTAAAGAAAGAAAAAGAAAAAAGGAGAAACAAGCATTTATTGGGACTCGCACAGGTCACAAATTGAACTAAAACACACTCATAGAAACATAAAGAACAAAATCAAAAATAAAACTAAAAACCAAATAAAAACAGAAACTCCTGTACGAGGCCAAATGATGCTGCGGCATTTAAAAATAAGTGTCCCAGCGCTGGTATTCTAATAGGGCCCGCTGTGAAGTTAGAAGCTTTGACTAGAGCATCTATAAGTCAATAGTTATGCTCTACCTGTTTTTTTATTGCATAAAAAGAGTATCTAAATTGTTTTCCTTATACATATTTTCCATTCTGACGTTCAGATTTTGGATGCGGCACTTCTTCAGTGTGGGCTTAGTCATCGAACCGTAAGTAACTTCATGTAAGTCGTTCTACCATTCAAAGAATTCACCATCGGTACCTGGAGACTAGCAGCTTCGTACGCCGACCAGGAGGATCACAAAACCGGGTCACTACAGCAAGACAAGATCCGTCTATCTTTACCACCAGCCTACATAATCGTCACTTCACCTCAGTAGTACAGGTCCAAGAACAGCTTCGTGGCTTTCATGGACTGACTATTAGAGCGCGAACTGTTATAAGGAGACTCAAAGAACGTAGCCTGAAACCTCATAAGCCAGCCAATGGTCCCAAACTGACACGAGCTCATAGAATGGCGCGCCTAAAATTTGCACGCGAACATTTGCGTTGGACTCAACATCAATGGAGCCAGGTTCTTTACAAGGATGAAACCAAAAATATGCTGTATGGCAATGATGGACTTAGGAAAGTCTACCGAAGGCAGGGAGAGCGTTTTCAGCAATGTTGCATTGTATAGAAGGCGAGTTATAGCAGTGGGTCATGGACAGTCTGGGGCGGAATATATACCTACCGAAGGCAAAACTTGCTTTGAGGTCGTGACGGAACCACGGTTGTCACCTCTATATACCGATACTTTTGTCAATGCCAAGACGCTCATGTGATGCCATATATTGAGTTTGTGGGCCAGGATTTCATTTTTATGCAGGATAATGCAAGGGCGAAGACTGCAAGAATTGTTCGAGAATATCTGCATGACGTTAGTATCGTGGTAATGGAAGGAATGGCCAGCAAGCAAGAAACCCTGATATGAATCCAATAGAGCACTTATGGGATAAGCATAAGAGACGTGTTCGAATGAACCAAACAGCTCAAGACTTTGAAGGAACTGAAAACTGCCATTTTGGAAGCATGGGAGAGCATTACACAGCACGTACATGATAGTGGCATTAATCAATTCCACGCCGAACCGCATGACGGTTATTTTATATGCTCTGGGACGTAACAAAAATTACTATATAATACGTTTTCACTAAATAAACCATTGTTTTCTTAAAAAATTCCATGCTAATGTATGCTCTGAGAAACGCGAAAAGATGACTTATTGCTATTAAGCTGTTTTTTTTTTTTGTTTCTGATTTTTAATTGCATTGACATACGGGAAATAATAGTGAGTGGCTTCATAACCACTTTTTTGTCTTTGTACTACAAATTGTTTAACAAGATAGAGAGCTTTAAACGAACATATGCAGGGTGGCTCGATTCAGGTGTCCGGGAGGGTATTACTTGATTTTGTATCACAGTTCTAGTTTTTTTTTATTTTGTGCGACGGAGACACAATACATCCGTTTGTAAGGGTCACATCGTTTGAAACAATTTCGCTTTTTGCGTCGTGTATCATCAATTTCGTCGGTTTTTTGTTGGGAAGCAAAAAAGGGGTTAGAATAATAAAGTACCATTAACATGGATTTATCTACGTTATATTGTAGAATATTTATTTTCAGTGTGGACAGAGTTTTGTAAACGAGTACTTTCTCTCAGAAAGTACTCGTTTACAAAACTCTGTCTGTGTGTTCTGATGAAAGAGTGTATGTCGACCGTCGACTCAATCAAACATTCATAAAAAACAACCTTTAGATATTATTAATTCAATAACACCTGCTATAGAATATAATGTACTTGAAGCTATTATTATCTCTTGAAGAACGCGTAATAAATGTTTAGGTTTCATAGAAGTGGCAGTGCGGCAGTAGTGGCACATTGACTGTAAATATTCGTACATATTATATATCATTATTTATTTTTTCTTCCAAAATCGTAATTGGCGTGTAAAGTCTGAACGAAATTCAGCCTTTTATCTTATGTAGGTACTTATACCTCGTTACATTAGGTGTGATAAATATCTTGCTTGGGCGTGTAATCAGCCAACACAAAAATTAGTGAGTGATTACGTAGCATTATTTTCTTACCTTATTAAATTATGTTCGCATGATGTACGATTACCTATCTTTAACGATTAAATATCTTTGTTGAAAAATTGTCTGGTGAAAATGGCTGGGAGATTGATTAATGCGTTTCATTAAAAAAATCTTAAATGAGGGATGAAGGGTGAAATTTAAAGACGCTTGGGATCACAATGATGATGTTCTAATGGTTTCTTTGGTATTATTGGATGACAAACACAAATTTCAAATATAAAATAGTACAAAGCTTTTCTAGGGCATTTTTTTGTAAGACATAAAGATAAAGTCTGCACTCCAACCCAAGACTACGCTTCTTTTGACTATTTGGTACGTTTCTTATGCCTACTCGTATCTCAAACTAAAACTATGGAATCTTTCTTACTCACCGGCGCTGGCGGTGAATCTGGCTCAAGTTCTACACGCGTGAACAAACTCAACCTATTCTTTGTTATTTATTCATGAGAATAACATGATGCAAGTGGCTTTTTTAGTTGATTTAGGACATGAACTTCATTTTGAAAATATTTACATTTTTTTAAAACTAAACACACTTAAAATAATAATATGTCAAAGTATATAAAAATGAGGCGAAATAATCATAGGGCATCAAAAAATTCGTCCGCATCGCTGTCAACAAGGAAAGTGCCCGAAAGTCTAGAAGCATTGGCACAGTGTATGGCAATACTGATTCTTACTGGCCAAAAAATAGGCCAGCCATCTGGTCACGTGTGGAGTCGACTAACAGCTTGGCGATGTCTCGAAAAAAAGTTTCGTTGGTTTAGGTGAGTTTGTTCACATATACGCATTTAGGGTTTGGCACAAAATGGCCGCTGAGTGTAAGTGCCAAGTAAATATTATAATTAGAGCGCTGGAGCAAGTCAGAGTTTCAGGAAAAAAGCTAGTTAGCACCCTAATTGCGTAACACAGTTTGAATCACAATCCGACAGTTTTGAAGGATATTGCTAACTTAATCCATTGCTTCATAGGTTTGAAAAATTCGTCTGCTCAATAATGTAAATAACGCAATGGACGTGGGTAAAATGTCAAACTGGTCTGAAACCCATTTGCGTTCAATTGACATTTTATCTTTATAACGCAATTAGCCCGCTGGATAATGTTTTTAGTGTTTACTCTGTTCCGTCTGAGAGAATTTTTAAATGTGTTAAAGTACGTAAAATGCCTTCTTAACGAGTTTTAAAGAATCACTTTTTTTATGAAAAAAAAACAGACGGGTCTAGAAATATTAGGGCATATGCTGTAGTAAGTATTCAAAGTAGCTTATAGCTACTTGCCATCCAACGATTATGAAGCAGTTATGTCGTGTTAAGTTTAAATTCAGTTACCTTTTTAGGTTATACCCACCTCAAGAAAGGGTTACTTAAAGTGACCGTTTTGATGTCCCATTAGTGTCTGGTGTAATTTTCTTGTGTATGTGAGGAGCGTGTGAAGTGTAAGCACGTAATAAATTATAAGGTCTCCGGAGAGTAGGTAATATTGTTAGACATTCGTTCACGTGCGTATCCCCGAGGACACACGTGATCGGTTTGCGTGACAACTCTCACTTTCAGACTTACACCGTAACGAGTGGTGGTTGGTAAATTAGTATGTGCTGTAATAGGTAGGTAATTCATGTCCCGTAGCCTCCAGCCGCAGCTGCTGGAGAGAGTGATGAGTGCTTTAGTCCCCCACAATGGGAGCTCATACCACCGCATATGGTTCCGCCTACTATGATGACCAACGTGGAAAATGACAATGACAAGGCGCCTGAAGTGACCCAGGTAGAACTGAGAGCGGCAGCACAAAGGCTTCAGGCAAAAAAAAACTGCTCTAGGACCTGACAGAATTCCTGCCCGTGCATGGGTCTGGCCATCAGGGCTCTCTGGCCCGAATTAGTAGGACTTCAGCGTATTTTTGGAGATAGGCGAGTTTCCATGCCAGTGGAAGACTGGAAAGCTGGTTCTGTTGAAAAAGAAAGGGCATCCTGCGGACTTTCCATACGCTTACGCACATCGTGTTGCTGGATGAGGTGGGCAAACTCTTCCAGAGAATTTTTGCACGCTGCCTTATCCAGCACATGGCAAGAGAGGGGCCGAATCTGGCGGACTTCATTCGCGTGGTGTCCTACCCTTACCCTACCCCATTTAGTAATAGGGTAGGGTAAGGGTAGGTAACCTTACTCGTACCCCTAAGTATTCGCGGGCGTATGCAAGAAAAATCACCAAAGTTTCATCATAATCGGTCCGGCTGTTTCGGAATCCATAGAGGACAAACAAAAAAAACAATAATTTTGATTTATATTACAGAAGATTCTAATGGAGATATCTATAGCGATGTTAATCGCTGTCTGTAAGAAAAAGAAACCGAAACTGTTGTGGTTATTAAACAACAATATACCTATAGTATGTTGTTTAAACGTCTTGCCTACATCTCAAGAGGCCTAACTAACTCGAGGACACTGTCCTGCAGACTGGCAAACAAAGGCATTGAACTAGGTCCTCCTAGTATAGCCATATAAGACAGGAAACGCATCAGCTAGGTACTTTATGGAAACAATAACAGAGAAATTGTTTAGTAATTGCTTTTATTGCTTATCACAATACAACACAATATTCTATAGAACAGATTACAATAGCTATAGTGGTAATATTTATTTGTCAGACCGTACCTAATTACGCGGGATTATCTCGGCTCGCCATCTCAGACGTGATGCGAAATTGAATTATTTTCAATTTGTCTTTACTGGACTGTCCCTAATCAATTTGTCTGTTTGAACCTTTATGGCTGTTGAAAATTGGTGACAAAGTGTGTAGGTAGTTTTGAAAAAAGTTGTTGTGTAGTACTTCCTGAAGTTACTTTTAACCCAATTTACTACGGTGAAAAAACAAGATGTAGAAATACATATTTACTGGTGTAAAAACTTTGTTAACATAGATAGGTTCTTATATGAATAAAGTTTGGCCCGGATAGAATGAAATGACCAAAGATATAAATATGTCTAGATAGACGGTCAAAGCTGTGAACTCATCCAAAAAAATGGCAGCAAAATGCACGCACACTAGTTTATCACAATGACAGCACAATGACGTGACGCTAGTGTAAGACGTAGCTGCCACGCACACCAACTATCGAAGTTGGCCTGTTTGTTTCAGTTCTTATCACAGACTATTTAGGTTATTCTTATGCCGCGCGACACTCTATCTAAACTTATAATAATAACTTACATAATCTAGTTTTAAAAATAATATACCCAAATAGTTACTCTTTAAGTCATTGAAAATATTGTCTCCTTTTTAATTTAGCTTAGTAATAAACCTATTGTTGTCTTCATTTTAAATGTTTGATGTAAATCGATGGCCTGAAACACAGGTTTTTCATAAACCTAGTTCAGGCAGCTCTACATTACAGGTAAAATTTTTCCCCGATTGTAATTAATCTAAATCATAATTTTACTTTACTGTATACTTGAATATTTTTTTTTTTTAATTAATCGAATGAAATGACGTAAGATCAGACCAAACCAGACCACACCAGATAAAATCTATATTGTAATAGCTGTGTTCACAAATAAAGATTGATTGATTGATTGACGTACCAAGTGAGTATTCATTAGAAATTACTTTCAGATAGATTTGTTTGCCAGTATAGGTACCTTACTTCTTTTTAGGGTTCCGTACCTCAAGAGGAAAAAACTGAACCCTTATAGGATCACTTCGTTGTCCGTCTGTCTTTTTTTTTTTTTTTTTGGGTGGGAAATTATCAAATAACTTCTCCCGCTCTGGGCTGAGCGGGAGGGCGTGTCAGACTTTTACTGACTAAAACCCACCCGTGTTCCTTCCGTTGCCTGTGTGCCAGGGCCACGATATCCCTTTCGGACAAACTCGCAACCCTGGCAGGCATTGGCCCTAACGGACCCCGTCAGTTGGTGCTGACATCTCTTTGAGGCGCGCGTGAAACACAACGCGCCGTCGACCCGGGCCTGGTCCTTATCGGACGGCGAGCTACCCATCGCTCACCGTCCGCAGGCCCGCGCCTACGGTGGCCGGAAATCAGCTTGCGACTCCCGACGCCCGGGGCGTCTCCTGCGGCGGCTAAGAGCGTGAGGGCGCGAACCCTGCCTCGCCCTCACGCGTTCCGCCTCCTCCTTCGCGAGCATTACTGCTTCGCAGAAGGAGGTGACGGCCTCCCATGCACTCTCGCTCCGAACCATGGCCTAAACCAGGGCTGGACGCGAGAGATCGCCGCCGTCGATCGCCTCCGTGAGGACACGGCGGTGCTCCGCCCAAGCCGGGCAGACCTCCACCGTATGCTCCACCGTGTCCTCCGGGCGATCCACACAGTGGTGACACCCGGGCGTTTCCTCCCGCTTTATCCTGAACAGGAACCTCCCGAAACAACCGTGTCCGGTGAGGACTTGCGTCAGGCGGAAGGTGAGGACGCCGTGGCGCCTCTCCAGCCACTCCTCAAAGAGGGGACTTATCGCCACAATTGTGGCGTGCCCAGCGCTGGGTTGCGACAATCGCACTCTCCATGCCGCCATAAGATCGCGCCGGAGCTCCGTCCGCTGTGCCACGATTTCTCGCGGCAGCGGAGTTTCACCCCGGCGTTTCACCTCCTCGCGCCACTCCCAAATGTGCGCGAGGACTTTTGCCTCCAGATCCCACGGCGGCAGTCCGGCAAGGAGGCTCGCCGCCTCACGGGAGACCGTGCGGTAGCCCCGTACCAGCCTGATGGCCATGACCCTTTGGGACGCGTTCAACCGCTGGGCTGGTCGCAGCCTCAGAGAACGCGCCCACACCGGTAAAGGGCCATGGACCGCACGATCCATGCGTAGAGCCTCCGGCAGGAGGCGTTTGGACCCCCTAGATTGGGCAGAAGCCGCTTCAAAGCAGCCCCGGCCCTCTCCAGTCTGGGAGCCAAACGTCGGAAGTGCTCCACGAAGTTCCAGCGGCTGTCGAGGACGAGTCCCAAGTACTTCATCGTCGACTCGACACCGATGTGAACTCCTCCCGCCGTTATCTGGGAACCCGACAGTGGCGGGTTCCGAGGACCATAAAAACACATGGCCTCGGACTTGTGCAAGGCCACCTCGAGTCACAATTGCCGGATCCTATCGACGATTGTCGCAACCCCACGTGCCGCCAGTTCGGCCGCCGCCTCATGCGACCTCCCCTGCGCCAGGACCAGCGTGTCGTCAGCGTAGCAGACTACGCTGACGCCGCTAGGGAGGTCGGCTCGCAGCACCCAGTCGTACCCGATGTCCCACAGATGCGGCCCTAGGACCGATCCCTGTGGGACACCGCACAACATCTCTCGCCGGTTCCACTCTCCTTGGTGACCGGGGTAGATGATGGCCCTGTCCGTCAAATAGGCCTCGACCACGCGACAGAGGTAGGTCGGCATCCGGTGATACCGAAGTGCCTCCCTAATGCAACTCCAGGGCAGGGTATTGAAGGCATTGGCGATGTCAAGAGACACCGCCAAGACGACCCCACCCCGGGCAACAGCATCCCCTGTCGTGAGGGCTCGAACGCGCATGATGGCATCCACCGTAGAGCGCCCCTTGCGGAAACCAAACTGGCTCTCCGCCAAATCCGGCCCCACCCGCACCAGCCGCCCGACAAGGCGGTCTGCAATTACTCTTTCAAAGAGCTTGCCCACCTCGTCGAGCAGCACGATGGGCCGGTAAGCGGACGGAGAGTCCGCTGGGCGCCCTGGCTTCTTAATGAGGACCAGTTTCCCCGTCTTCCAACAAAGTGGGAACTGGCCCCTCTCCAAGCATGCGCTTAGGAGCCCCCTTAGTCGAGGCCCGAGAGCCTCCAAGGCCAGGACCCAGGCTTTTCCAGGCAAGATGTCGGGTCCGCATCGGGCACTGCAGGAGGCGGAGCCATGGGTGGAGGAGTATGTTCCCCTCGGGAAGGGAACAGAGCGCTCACCACGTCCTCCACGAGCTGGGGCTGGAGACCCTGTGTCAGCGGGGGAGCCCATGGGCGGAGTTTATCCCTCACCCCTTTGTAGGGGCGTCCCCACGGGTCCCTGTTGAGAGTCGCCAGCGACTCCTCACGAGCCAGTCCTCTGGCCCGCTGGATTTCCGCTCAGAGGGCGGTCTTCGCCACTCTGTACCCCTCGTACAGCTCCGCCTGAATGGCCACCGTATCCGGAGGGCGGATACGGAGCCTGCGGTGCCTGGAGTACCGGTGGCGCGCAGCAACGCAAGCCTCGCGTAAAGCGGTCAGCTCACGCGACCACCAGTACACCTGGCGCCGAGCACGTCCGGGCTGGACCCGGGGCATTGCCACGTCACATATTTTAGACATGGCCTCCCGGAACCACTCCGCCTCGTCGTTTATGTCGGCAGGCCTGTCCGGTGATGACACCCAGGCCTGCACGATCGAGGCTTCCAGGAGGAGCTCCCGGTCCAGCTGTTTCAGCGCCCACCTCGGACCACTCGGGGCCTGTCGGACCGGCGTGCCCGAGGTCTGGGCGGAGACGTCAAACCGGATGTACCGGTGATCGGAATAGGTCTCCACCCCCTCCATGACGCGCCAGTCAATGACACGCGGCGACAGAGCGGGGCTGGCGAACGAGATGTCCACCACTGATTCACCCCGCATCCGCACACACGTGGGGACAGAACCCCGGTTTAGGATGACCAGGCCTGTCTCCAGAGCCCAGTCCTCCACCATCCTGCCCCGTGTGTCCGTATACCGGGAACCCCAAGCCACGTTCTTGGCATTGAAGTCCCCGAGGACGATCACAGTGAGGCCATGGAACCCGACGACGACGACTCTCAACTCCCCTAGGGAGTTGTGGAACTCGGCGAGAGTTCGGTTCGGGGAGAAGTATACTCCTACCACGACAATCTCCCCGAACCGTGCTGCTACGCAACCCTGTCCCCTCTTGACGGCCTCGAGGGACGGGGTACCGGCGGCGGCCGAGGACATAATGGCCACTGAGCCGCTCAGGTCCTCCACCCAGTCATCCCTGGGCGGGACAAAGTACGGCTCAGCGACCACGGCGATGTTAATCGACCACTGCGCCATGCTCTGGAGCAACAGATCCTGAGCGGCAGCGCAGTGGTTGATGTTCGCCTGGAGGAGGCGTAATGGGGCCATTTATTGGCAATCCATTTCAGCCCCCTCCTGGGCCTTTTGTGAAGGCCCTGCCACGGTGTTAGTGGCGGCAGCGACGACGGTGGAGGCGGCAACGGCGGCGGCAATAGTGGTGGCTGCGGCGGTGACGGCGGTGGCGGGGGGCTTGCCCCTGCCCCTAGGTTTGGGGGTGGGAGCGCAGGCCTTGCCTCCAGCCCGGTGATCGGCCGCTTTGCCAGCCGCCGCACATGCAAAGCAGTGCGGCGGGGCCTCGCAAGAGCAGGCCTTGTGACCGGGCCGACCACAGCGGAAGCAATCCTCGCTGTGGTCCACCTCCGAGGTGCAGCATACTCCCACGTGGTTACCCACCCGGCAGCGGAAGCACCTCAGAGGTCTGGGTTCCAGCAGTTTGACCTGCGCGGATACCCAGCCCACCCGGAGCCTTCGGCCCTCCCCGGCTATCTTTTGGGCTGCCAACACGGGACAGCTCACCATAACGGTTTGCATCCCCGTGCTGTCAGGACGGATGGTGCCCACCCTCACCTGCTCGGCAGAGCACCCCCCAGTCCTAGCCACGGCGGCCACAACGTCATCCGCCGTCACGCAGTCGTCCAGGCCCAAAATGCGCATGTCAGCGCACTTGGTAGGCCTGGACACCCGGGCCTCTTCCGCATTTAGGGACGCCCTAAGCCTTTCCGCTAGGGCGTCAGCGGTAGGGCCACTGGCTGCACCGGGGATCTCTAGCATACGGGCCCCCGTCGCCGTGACCTTCATCCGGAAGCCATCGGTGACGCCGATCTCCTCCAGATTTACTGCCGCCCACGCCTTGGCGAGCACATCGCGGTAGGACACGCCCTTCTTTTCCGCTTCCAGCTGTAGCGTGATCACTACAGCTGCGGACTTCGGGGCGCGGAGCCTAGCCGCGACGCTACGCTTCTTGCGCCGCTGCCGCCTCTCCTTCCTTTTGGCCGCCCTTGCTGCCTTACCCGCCTTCTTGTTCTCCCCGACTACCTGCCATTCGGCGTCGGCCGGGGAGGAATTAGGTGGCGGGGGTGGAGACGACCGTTTTGCCGTGTTGGCTGGGGCCCTCGCCTTCTGCACACCCGCCTGTGCAGCCACCCCGCCCTTCTGTGGCTTGGGTGGAGCCGATTTCACCGGCGCGGGTTTGGCCGCGGCCTTCGCCGCGGGCTTGGCCGTAGGCTGGGCCGCGGCAGCCACGGTGGCGGCAAAGGTGGCTGGCTTGCTCGCGGCTAGCGGGGGACGCAGGACAATGCCCTCCAGAACCGAAAACCGATTATGGAAGGCAGCCAGCTCTTGCCGCACCAGGGTCAGAACTCAGTCTTCCGCAGGCACAGGCAGACCCTGCCCTTGCTGCAACCCCCCATGTGGCACCTCCCGAGAACCAGCTCCTCGGAGCCGGGCCAGGTCCACTCGGAGCTCCTCGTTCTCCTTTCGGAGAAGCTCCATAGCGGCCGTCAAGCGGCTGACCTCCGCCCGCATCTCGGACATTTCGTCCAACGGAGGCCCGATCTGAAGGGCTCTCGCTGCCGCCATAATGGAGGCCGTGGCAGCGGGTATGACCTTGTCTTTAGAAGCTTGTATCCTCTTCAAGGCCACACCCTTGATCGCGGCTACCACGACCTCCTCAAAGCTCCAGGCTCCTCAGAGCCGCATGCGGCATCCAGCTCACCACCTGAGGTATCAGAGAGCCCCTCCATTGGGAGCCTCTCGGCTCGCTGGGCCGGCTCGGTTGGGCTAGCTTGGCTGGGCTCGCTTGCCTCCTGGGTGGTGAGCCCTCTGCCCACACCCCCTCCTTGGACCCCACCCCGACGGCCAATCTTCCTCTGGGCCGTGCTCAAACCTCCGTCAGAGGACGACCCCTGGCCATCCCCTGGTTTGGAGCGCTTCTTCAAGAACTTTTTTATGTTCTTCGTTGCAGCTCCCACCTCCACGGGCTCCGGGCTCTTAAAAGAGCCTTTCGCACCAGATGCGGCGTCGGACTCCGACCCCGCATAACTCCCTTCCTCTGCGCTTGTAGCGCCATTTTTGGGTTTTTTTTGGTTTCGTTTTTCCATATTGTTCCCACGAGTGTGGGGGATATAAAACGTCATTCCTAGGTTTACCCCCTGTGCCTAGGTAAGTCAACATTTGTTTCCCAACCAGGGGTTCGACTGGTCCCTGGCTGGGGGTGCGCTAACGACTGATGCGCCACCTGCAACTACAAAGTTACATATGGCACTACTCCTCAGCCATTCATACCCTCGCCACGCACCAAAACTTGGTATTAGAGGATTTTTAATAGAGGTTATCATCCTCGCAATCCGGGGGACTAAGCCAAGATCCTCGTCCCGTTCCAAGTCACAAAACATGACCGTGATCTCTTTCCGGATTACGATATCGACGGGTGCAGTCAGGAGAATCAGTTCTCCCGCTGCCAGCTCGTTGGCATGGTGAGTGCACAACGAGCGCCGCCCCTGCTTCTCCACAACGTGGAGAAACGTCCTCCTACGGCCCATGCTGAGTCCTTCCTCCACGGACCTTCAGGTCCTAACCTGCGCCCACTCGACCTTCCCTCAGCAGAGGGGGGAGTAGGCCACCATCCACCCAGGAGGAGCATTACGCTCTCCCCCTCGCAGAAATTCGCCATAAACAATACCCTCTCCGAAAAACTCCACTACCTTTTTCGAAGAGAGTATTGTCCATGCCCAGGGTGCACCGGCCCGACGACTGCTCTTCCCCTCGAACGTATCCATAAGGGACCAGCAGGCATCAGGCATACGGGGAGGTTTTCTGCACGCACCCCGTTGTCCGTCTGTCTGTCTGTCAGTCTGTCAAGACCCTTTTTCTCAGGAACGCGTATAGGTATCAAGTTGAAATTAATATCAAATACGTAAGTTCACGGTCCCCTGGAGCTCTAAAAAAAATCAAGATTCTAAGTCAACGCAATAAAAGAATACGGCGATTTAAGCGACATTATTGCGACATATTTCGATACTCGCAAATAAATCAAAACATGTAGGGTACTTTCTGTTGACCTAGAATCATGAAATTTGGCAAGAAGCAAGGTCTCACCGCACAAGTATAGGAAAAAGTCCTAAAATTGTAAATTTATAGTTTTATTACATAAAAAAATGTTTTTTGCTGTTACAAACTTATATTTGCAGTTGGAGTATTGACTGTGACGTATATCGATGTATGGGAGAACATGTTTTTCAACTACAATGTTAAGTTTGTTTTTAGGATAAATTCATCCTAACTACGGAACCCTTCATTGTGCGTGGTCCGACACGCAATTGGCCGATTTTTTTTACACTGATAACGTCATAAATACCACTTTGTCACAAAGGTAACTTATATGTTTGGTTTTGGCTGTATTTTGTAAATCCACTATTAAAATTATAATAAGTTTATTACTGTACCTTTCTAGGAGCTGTAACAAATTAGTTTCCGTTTGCTCAGTTCACAGTTTGTTAGCTTCTCATTTTTGTTAAATATTTTTTCAAACGATGATAAAATTAAATTTTAAATTATTAAGGGTCTCCGTACGCGTGCTACTGTTTGTAGCTCACAAAATCGCTGGCGATTTTTTCGACTATTATCGCCAGCGACTTTGTGAGCGACTCAACGCACACGTGCGATATTTTGTCGCTGGCTATCGAGGGATGTGCTCGTCATAGATTAACAGAGATCGATGTTTAACCAAAAAATGTACATACTTATTTCTTTCTTCGAAGAATACTGTTCAACTGAAATCAATAGTTCAAAAAAGTACTAACGCTTGAATTATTCTAACAATTAGAATTACCTACCGTTTTAGTAGGTACCTAGGTAATATAATATTAAACTATTTTATAAACTCATCTTAGTATCTACCTAGGTATGTATCCTCTCTATCACTTTCACACCTAAACTGTATAGGTACTTACAAAAACTTATTACGCAAGTAGGTACTTACCTAAGTAGATCAAAAGAAATATGCGGTAGTTTTCAAATCGTATCATACTGAGTTTTTGAATGAACGCATAGTAGGTAATATAAAGTCACTGGCATTAACGCCATCTAGCGGGTAAAAGTTGTAGTCGCTCGCGTCGGCAACGCTACTGCTCGCCTGTACGTGTCGGCCCACAGGGCCGCAGCCTTTCATTCATATAATGAAATCAACGAAGTATTATCCGATGCCTAGTAGGTACTATGCGGGAATATTTCTGCGTAAGTAGTTATCTACTTGTGACTAGACACTTATTACTTTATTTCTGTATGATTGAGCTGGTAAATGTGTACCTAGTAGGTGTGTGTTATAGGCTCAGATTATAGAAAGAAGATTCTGATGATTAATTTATTGCTGAATTTTGAAAAAAAATAAAAATTAAGGTTATGTTTTCAGGTTTGCGTACCTCTCAATTGGTGTGTCATGATTAAGTGAACCCTTTTAGGAAACCGCAAAAAACTGTTATTTTTGCTCTATCTCCCCCCCTATGGTTTTTTTGAGGTTAGGTCGGCATCGCATGCTAATTATATGGATTTAGAATGCATGGTCATCGAGTTGTGAGCTACTCTGAAAGTTTCAGCCGGATAGCTAATCGGGAAGTGCTAGAAATTTGAGTTGCAAGATTCTACCCGGAAAGACAGACATGCGCACAAAATCGACCACACCTCTGCAACATTTTACGAAGTACCGTAAAAATGTTTTTGCTTTACGATCTACCTACCTAATGAAAAAAAAATGTATATAAGTAATTAGGTAAGTAGGTAGGGATATCTACGTACTTTTTTACGACGATGTTTTACCCAAAAGTCTATTTCCTTCTTTGTAGAATAGGTCATGTTCAACCGAAATCAATAAGTAGTTCCCATCTTCTATTTAATTTTAAGCATATTTCTTCCCTTAGCATTCTCTTTATATTGCTCATTATGATACTCTGGTGATCCTGTGTCGTCAGGCCACTTTTCGACTTCTTCTATATAAATTACGATATCGATATCCATCGGTGAGCAATGACGCAACGTCATTCCTTAGCAAAGAGTACGCGGGCGGTTGTCGCTGAGCACGTGTGCGTTAGCTAGTACATTTCCATACGTTCCATTTTTCAGCGATAATCGCTATGCCCGGGATCCAGCAATTTTGTTTGTGAGCGACTTTTAGTAGCACGTGGGCGTTACACTTACAGCATTGAACTCCATACGTTCCATTTTCGGCGACAAAAAATCGCTCAGCGATTAACGCTCGTGTGTGGAGGCCTTTAATATTAATTTAAGAATATTGTTTCTCAGAAACGTTCGTGGTTATTTTTATATCAAGAGTTTTGCTTTTGTATTGTACAAGTGGTAATTCTATGAACCACCTATAGAAAAAATCCATTAGTTTTTGTAAATTATTATGTCGCTTGGCATCGGTATCGCTATGTAGATTTGATAAGTTATGATCTGAATAATGAATTAATCTATTTTTGCTAAAATTAATTGCTATGAAGCGCTTTAAATGAGCAAGCTTAGGTTTTTTTCTTTAACTAGGTTATTACCTACTTAGAATATCGCATTTTATTTCTTTTTTAAATAAAATACGATACAATCCATATGATTATGTGGATAGATAGCATCCACCAATCCATCATCCTATTTATGTATTGTCAAAAGACTAACTGAACAGGCACAGTAAGCACATTTTCTGGGATTCAATCTGTTGGATTCTCCTAAAGTTATATGCTCTGTGGATTCTCCTTGCTCAGCTCAACACCGAGAGTTGAAAATTCAGTGCTCTGCGAAAATCCCACTTGCGTACCTGGGGTAAGCACGTCAGTAAATTGATCAATGTCGAAAAAATGTTATGGTAATCTCAGGCTGGTATTCCTATTAATGTTACAATTATAATTTTTTTTAAAATGGTACATTACTGCAGCGGCTTGCAACGGGGCCATTGATGGACGAACGTGAAAATGTGAGCCGATGCGAAGCCGAGGCACTAATACGTGAATCCATCAATGCCTGGTTGCGGGGAAGGCTTGTTTATTGCTGTTCTCAAATAATGCGCAGAAATTCGAACTAAGTAAATTATTTATAAATTCCAGATTCAATGCACAAACTATAATTTTTCACGCACCAATATGTTCGTTTCTTTTTTACTTTAAACGGCTCTATTTGAAAGCTAGTTTGAAATTTAAATAAAATCTTTGATATGCTACCTCCTTGATTGCCATGTGTCGACGTAAAAAGTTCGTTCCACTTTTAAATTACACTACAGAATGATATGAGTTTTGATATTCATTTATTCGCCCACTAAACACGACTGATATGGATTTTCATACTAACATTGAAGGCCGCCTGCTCGCATGTTTTTGACCAGTACAGCAATTTCGATTTATCTCGAAGAAGGTTTTCACAATAATGCTCGCATTTCCAAGCATGTTTGACAAAAATAAAATTGTATGCATAACGAAAGTTACAAGGAAAAGTTTAGGTGAATGACTTACTAATATATTTGTTTGTTTCACGATGGTCTCCTAGTAATGAGACAAGTTCAGCAATGCAAGTTTGTTAATGTTATGTGTCTTTGCTCAGAGATCGAATTGATCGAGAATATGAAGCAGACTGCAGTTTACTAATACAAGCTTGAGCGATAGCAAGTGATAGCAAACATTGTAAAGCAATGTTAATTCAAAAGAAATCGTGTGGTTAGGTACGCCATCTAATTGGACTTAACTTGTAACAAAACAACTAATCGCATTAGTCCTATTAAGCTCACATAGTTTAGAGACACCGCGTCGTGTAATTACGAGTATCACATGATGATAATTGGATTTGAGGATTTGTGAATATATTCGCGTTTGCCCGCAAATGTGTCATTGTGTGGGTGCGCCACGGAGTAATGAAAATGAAGAGCTAATGAGCGGCCGAACTAGAAACAATGATAAGTAAATAGGTTACTATCGTAGTTACCAGTCATAAAACATCAATGTTTGCTTCTGCAATAATGTCCATTCAATGGCGTTAGTCCAAAGTAAAATCGTTCATGATAGCTTTCTTCTTGCTCTTTTTTTCAGTAGTTCCGTGTTGCACAAACACAATATATTGTGTGAGCAGTTCACAGTATTTAGGAATGCATAAATATTAGATAGCTTAGCAATTTTTGTTGAGGTTGGTTTTTTAGATAAGTCTTCATAATGAGAGGGCACGCTACAATTGTGGCGATAAGTCCCCTCTTTGAGGAGTGGCTGGAGAGGCGCCACGGCGTCCTCACCTTCCGCCTGACGCAGGTCCTCACCGGACACGGTTGTTTCGGGAGGTTCCTGTTCAGGATAAAGCGGGAGGAAACGCCCGGGTGTCACCACTGTGTGGATCGCCCGGAGGACACGGTGGAGCATACGGTGGAGATCTGCCCGGCTTGGGCGGAGCACCGCCGTGTCCTCACGGAGGCGATCGGCGGCGACGATCTCTCGCGTCCAGCACTGGTTCAGGCCATGGTTCGGAGCGAGAGTGCATGGGAGGCCGTCACCTCCTTCTGCGAAGCAGTAATGCTCGCGAAGGCGGAGGCGGAACGCGTGAGGGAGAGGCAAGGTTCGCGCCCTCGCGCCTCTAGTCGCCGCAGGAGACGCCCCGGGCGTCGGGAGTTGCAAGCCGATTTCCGGCCACCGTAGGCGCGGGCTTGCGGACGGCAAGCGATGGGTAGCTCGCCGTCCGATAAGGACCAGGCCCGGGTCGACGGCGCGTTGTGTTCCACGCGCGCCTCAAAGAGATGTCAGCACCAACTGACGGGGTCCGTCAGGACCAATGCCTTGCCAGGGTTGCGAGTTTGTCCAAAAGGGATATCGTGGCCCTGGCACACAGGCAAATGAAGGAACACGGGTGGGTTTTAGTCAGTAAGAGTCTGACACGCCCTCCCGCTCTGCCCAGAGCGGGAGAAGTTATTAGATAATTTCCCACCCAAAAAAAAAAAAAAAAAAGTATTTAGGAATGCATAAATATTAGATAGCTTAGCAATTTTTGTTGAGGTTGGTTTTTTAGATAAGTCTTCATAATGAAACCTCAAAATTACCCAAAAAGTTAGCTAACCAGACAGGCTAGGTTACTAACCAAGTTGTTATTTACTAGTTCAGTTAAGTCAATCAATCTGCCAGCCTTTTCCCAACTATGCTGTGGTCGGCTTCCAATCTAAGCGAATGCAGCCGAATACCAGTATTTTACATGGAGCGACTGTCTATCTGACCTCCACAACCAAGTAACTGGGCGATACGATACCCCTTGCTAAGACTGGTTGTCAGACTTTTGGGCTTCTGATGACCCCTAACGACTATCAAATATCCACGAATGACAGCCGGAACCAACAGCTTAACGTGCTTTCTGAGGCATGGAAGAGTCTCGGTATGTAAAGATGGTCACGCATCCACGGACCAACCCCAGCAAGCGTAGCTTAACCTGAAGGATCGACCCGTGCAGATGTTATTACATTAGCCACGAGCTCCTCCGTTAAGTATCTATATTAATTAGGCATTGAACCTACTAACCTCAGATTATAGAAAGAAGCCGATAGACCGCGTAACAATAAAGTGAGGCCCGTTTGTAGACATGTGTGCGTTACAGCCACGTGACAGCACTATATGAACAGGTGCCTCTTTGTGTGTGTACGGTTGCCAGGATAATGAAAAAAATACCCATAATATTTCATTACATGAAAAAAAAATTTTTTTTTTTCTTAAATCGTTGTTTTTATTAACGGTATACGTCAAATTAACAATACATTTGCGATATATTTTTATTTTGAGACACCAACATTTTATTGTTTTTGGTAGCTATATTTACTTTATAGTGACGTCATATAACCCATGATATAGCAAATCGACTGATGTAATAAGTATTATAAAATCCATTAACTAGTTACACTTACGAAGACACATACATACTTATTTATTTATAAACATACCAACCAGAAAATACGATAAATAAAACACTATTATCAAAATAAATATTTTTGTAAAACGATACTCCTGTATCCTACACTTATTTCTTAACTTAGGGGTAAATGTTTCAATATAAACTAGCAACACCGAATGTTTTTTGTTAAGGTTTTGTGTTTCAAGATGTCACTTACAATAAACACGTAAAATAAATCCAAATAGACAAATAATCAATATTTTATATATGAAAGATACTCCATCTTCTTTCTTTTGTTTTTGGGAACAGTTTTTACAATGTTTAAAAATACAAGACGGCATTATTCTGAAATTATCTGTAAGAGCCCGTGACGTACTAACGATGCGACGCTTCGTGCTGTACTGAATCGAGATTGTATTCGCTATTGAAATTGTATTTCCTTTGTTGGCCGCACTCTCGGTGTTCCGCGCGGTCTATCTGCTTCTTTCTATAATCTGAGCTACTAACCATACTAATAAGAGGACGATAACTGACTTTTAATGATTTTATACTGAAGATCACGTCTTATGAGCATTTATCTATCAGAGCATTTTTTCAATAACTTAATATGTGAATATTTTAGATTATGTAAAGGAATTATCGTGGTGCATTTATAAATGAAAGATATACTTTAAGTAATTATTAAATATATTGCGAATAGAGGTTAGGTAAGTGAACACTGACATTATTGACACATGAAGGGACAAGACAGAGCAGCAGCAGTGACATCTACGGCAAAAAAGCGCATTCACATAGGTTGCGTTCTACATTCTAACACCCACCCCTGAACGCAAGCCCCATTTTTGCTAAACAATACATATGTTTCTCAGAAGTAGTACCTTCAGTTAGAATATCTGCTATCATCTCACTGCCCTTACAATAATTAAATTTAAAACACAATTATTAACTTGCTGCTTAAGAAAATGATATCTTATTTCGATATGCTTAGTTCTCGGTAAATAGCAATCACTTGTAGAAAGTCTTATCGCACTTTGACTATCACTAAAGATGATGAGAGGTTCATCCAGCTGATGGCCAAGCTCCCCGCTGAGCTGACACAACCACAGCGCCTCCTGCGTGGCTGCAGACATGGCCATGTACTCCGCCTCGGCCGTTGACAAGGCCACGGTCTGCTGTTTTCGTGATGACCATGAAATAGGTCCTCCCTGTAACATAAATATATAACCGGTGCACGACTTGCGGTCGAGCACGTCACTGGCCCAGTCTGCGTCACAGTATCCCGTGATGCTGCCATTACCTTACCATCTTTGGTATATACGAGTTTGAGATCTTTAGTTCCCTGTAGGTATCTTAGCACTCTTTTTAGTGCCACTACATGTTCAGTCTTTGGTTCATTGTTGTAACTCCTCAATGTGTTAACTGCGAATGCAATATCTGGCCTCGTGCCTTGCGCTATGTAGAGTAAACAGCCAATGATCTGTCGATAAGGAAAATCAGTTCTTATTTCAGCTTTTGTGCCATGACTGAATTTCAGTGCAACTTCAATAGGTGTTCTGATAGCATTGCATTCTGACATTCCAAATCTATCCAAAACATGATTTATGTATTTCTTCTGCTCCAACATAAGTGAATTTCGATCTCTTGTTATATTAAATCCCAAACATTGACTTGCTTTACCTAAGTCTTTCATTTGAAAGTAATGCATTAGTTTTTCCTTTAAAATCTTCTTCATGCTTTGTTGAGAAGTAAATATTATTATTATTATTCATTTATTCTCGCCAAGTTACATGACTCATATTATACAAATATTCACACAACACATTATACACACAACAGACAACACATAACATAACAATACAATACAAAACAACCATAACACTATCAACACTTACATTACCGACGACTGTAGGTGACGTGCAAGTCACTGCAGTGTCTCATGTATGGACAGTCGAGCCTGTCCGCTATCATCATCAGCACGCTGTTGGGGCTGCCGCGCACCCTGCGCACCAGAGACGTGCTCCGTTTACGCATCGTTGCATAGAAGCAGTCGACGCTAGCTTCGGCAAACATGCCCGAGGCACTACAGTGTCGCGGCAGCCCCATCAGCGCTCTGAAAGCGTTGTTATATTGGACACGGAGGGCTTCGTATGCTTTTTGGGTGTGATTCACCCACAGGCTGCACGTGTACATTGAGGTACAATAAGCTCCAAAAAGGGTATGCTTGACCGACTTGGAACAGCGTGCAAACCTGCGGGCTATCATATTAGCTCTAATTGACAAAGCCCTCCGCTCCCTCTCAATGTCAGTATCGTCCCTGAGACCGGCAGTAACTAAATGGCCTAGGTATTTAAAGTGATCCACTTTTACCAAGGGAACCCCGTACAGTTTGATGGGTGGAACTGATATAAGACATTTAGAGCCGGCCTCAAAAACCATAAACTGACTTTTTGACACATTATATTTTAGACCGTGTCCTTCAGCATATGCCTCACAAATCGGCAACAATGTTCTAATGCCACAAACCGATGCGCTCAGCAGCACCATGTCGTCCGCATAGCTGATATTATTCAGGCAAACTCCATCAATATGACACCCGACATGATGACTGCTGAGAGCAACAATCAGCGCATTAACATAAAGGTTAAAAAGTGCCGGGGAGCTCAACCCTCCCTGCCTCACCCCGCACTCCAACCCATATGGTTCCGACAGAGAACCCGCCCATTTAACGCAATTGATCTGGCCCCCATACCAACATTTAAACAAGTTGATAAGTTCCATGGGGAAATCTATATCCTCCAACTTCTTCCACAGAACCTCATAGGAAACCAGATCAAAAGCCCTGGATAAATCGAGGAAGCACGCGTACACTGGAGTATGTCTGTCTGTATAGTACCTGACGGCCTGCTTAACACACAGTATGGCACTTTCAGTGGACAGTCCCGGCCGAAAACCAAACTGATTATCGTGCAGATGTAGATATTCATTTAGCTGTGTGTCGAGCAAGCCGTCAAGTACCTTCGCAATAACAGTCGCTAATGAAATAGGCCTGTAATTTCCTTTATCTGACAGGTCCCCCGTTTTATTTTTCGCTACTGGCACTACTATAGTCTTAGCAAGGTCAGCGGGTAGGTATGCATGACTAATACATAAGTTAAAAAGCATCGCCAACACTCTAGGTAAGTGATGTCCAGCCTGCTGAAGATGTTCAACGCTGAGACCGTCATGGCCAGGGGACTTGCCTCTGGACATTGATTTAACAACATACGCCACATTTTTGGAGCTAATTCTTGTACCCACTTGACCATAACATGTCTCAACATTAAACATCCCCAGCGAAGGCGGCCCCAGGGGTGATTTCACATGAAAATGTTCTCTAAAGAGATCAGCAATGTCCTTGGAGTCACTCACACCATTGACACTCACGGGGCGGCCAGGCCGATGTGCCATTTTATTTGTGCCTTTCCAAAAGTTGCGGAAATCCTTTATTGAATGATGTGAAGCAAGGATATCCATTTTAATCTGGTGCTGATGGTTTTGACACCATTTAAGCCTAGACTTAAATATCCTTCTACTCTGACACATCTCGTCATAAGCAGAGCCAGCAGAAGGGCCCCCGCTTCGTTGCCAGACACAAAACTTCAGCCTGGCCACCCCGTACGCCCCGCTTACTCTTACGTGCCTATTCCACCCAACAATGCATCGCGATTTACCCCTGCGTCGCGCACTTCCCCGACTCACCGCCGCAGATTCACTGAGTGCGGACACAACATCCCCATACAATCTATTAATAACAGATCTGTGACTTAGGTTGTTACAATATTTGTCCGCACAATTAATAAATTCTGATGGAAAATCAATTAATTTTAATTTTCTGTTGCATTCATCACGACACAATTTAATCTGTTCATCAGTTGTGTCCCCCCATATTACACTTGTACCAACTGTATTCACGACATTTATTTTTGGTGTTAATAAATTAAGTCTACATTCCAGTATGAGGGGGGAAATGGTCAGACCACGTAATATCATAATTCACATAAACATTGGAAAAAGTATAAGTGCCCGATTGAACACCTAACATATTGACATCAACACACAACCAGTCTTGTTCATGACAGAAATGTGTAAGTTCATTATAAAATAATTCACTAGGATGTGCATTGAAGTCGCCTAATACATAAACTGAATCTATCCCATACTCACCTACAATAGCACTCACCCTGCCAAGGCAATCCGTAAACTCGGGCAAATTACTAAGGGCGTCTGTGGGCATGTATACACTTAACACGATAATCGGTCTATCGGCCGTCACTATTTTAACTGCACACACACGCGGATTATCGCACGGAATAACACTCACATTCTGGCATACGCTGTGTCTCCACATCAGAGCTACGCCGCCGTACGGTCGGCCGCGCAGCATCCCCACTGACGTGTCCACTGCAGATGTACCGGTAGTGCTAAACTCGGGGTCTATGGTGCCCAGATAGGGTAATTCATCCGGCATCAGCCACGTCTCCTGTAGTGCTATTACATCCGACGTCCGACACAATTCCTTGATACTGTCTACAGTACGTTTAACACTCTTACAATTAAAACTTGTCAAAGTATAAGTTTCGTTATTCATCATTTTGTTTGAGATGGGCCGTAATTTATCCATTATTTATTTATGAGTTATCAACAAATAACGATCTGTTAAATTTTTGGCGATTAAAATGGACAAATCGTCTGAATATGATGCCCCGTGGCCAAAGATTTTCATCCAAATATAATGGTAATTTGGATTCGGAAACTAAAAACTTGTAGGCAATATGACCCCTTGCTTTCTTCATCCGTATTTGCTCCAGAACAACCGTTTCTTGTGTCTTAGAGCGGATGTAATTCAGTATCTCGCTTTCGGGCGTTTCACTATGTATATTAGTGATAAATATGGGAACTTTCCTATCTGCTGCTCTAAATAGGCACTCCGCATCTCTCGCTACGCCCGTCTTGCCCACATAACGGTATTTAGACTGCTTCTTCTTATATGACACTTTTTGCCATCCGTCACTGTTATTGTTTACACCGTACGGCGCATCGCGCTGGCCCACAACACTAGTGTCGGCGGCGCCCGCGTCGGTCGTAGGCACAATCAGCTGACATGCTCCAAGCACAGTCTGTTTCGAGCGCCTACTCGTCGGCGCCGACGACGTCATCACTACACTCGCCACAACATCGGCGGCCGAACTTGCTCCCACCACCTGCGCGTGATTCATCGCGATACTCGCACAGTCTGCCGACAACCGTTGCTGCGAACATGACTCGTGATTATTTAGTTTTTCTTCTACCTGCATAATTTCTCTGTATTGCGGTGATAACTTATTTGAATCGGTATCACTTTCGTTTTTGCTGTTTGACTCGATCAGAGAGGAATTATGCAGATGCGAAAGTCCCATAGGGCCACTATCAAGTAACCATGCGCCTCGTTTCGCATTTACTTTAAACGCAGACGTAGGTGGCAACGAATCATTTTTGATTTGTAGCAATTCCGTTCTTAATTCCTTCACACTATCCAATGTAGCATACGTAGCCTTCACTTCATCAATTGTTGCTTGCATTAGTACAAGATCCTTCAATAGTTTTGTACAATCTAAATGTTCAAACGTAATAGGTGGTAATTTTTCTAGTTGGCGTGCCACAAACACTGGCATGTTGTCTGGCTCACCCGATTTGAACAAATTTATGATATCTGCTAAATCTCTTTGTTCTTTCTCTTTGTTTTTTCGCATGATTTTTCGCATGATTTTTCGCATATTCGATGCAATGGAATCGAAAAGAAGCGACTTCGACTTTTTGATTTCATCACTGGTAAAAGATGACACACAAATCCGCACTAGTGTTTCTTCATCGATAACCGACACTTTGTTTTGGATGTAAGATAACATCTCGTCAATAACGATGTTACATTTAACACATTTTAGAATGTTCGTCATTTTTTACTTCGATAAATCAGCGCTGTCGAAAATACGCAACCGTCACGGAAAGGTGCGCGCGCGCGACAAGTTAGTTATGTTAGTAGCTGAAAGGACGAGACAATTTTTGTTAGTAAACATAATATATTTTATAAATACATTTAAAATACTTTAAACACCACAAACCGAGATATATATTTATAAAGTTATTATTACTACATACACCAAACTACATTTTGATTTCATTTACATTTAAAAATTTTGATAAAACTTGGATAAGTTTAGGAGAAAAGTTAGTCAATAGGGAATGGAAGTTAATAGGAAGAGGGATTTTAATTTGATTCCAGCGATGTGTTGACTAAATCCTTCAATAGACCCACTTTTCTACTCAACCCATTGTCATCGAAGGCCCTCTTTAGGTTACTCCAAACCTCTCGTGCGGTCTTGCATTCTTGCACGTGAACGTAATTTTGGGGATCTATCAGTAGAATCAGCTTGGCTTTGGCCTTTGTATCCTTTTTAGGATCGATCTTGTCTTCCATACTAGGCTCCCAGAGGTCCTCGTGCTCCAAATATGTTTTAATGCTAAATTTCCATGTCGCGAAGTTCTCACGACCTGTGAGTTTCTCCAAATTAAACATATGTGAGCCCATTTTATTTGATTCTGAGTAGATGCTGAGTGTATTATTCGAATTGCGTGAATTGGGTGGCGGATTCACCGCGTGCTGAAAATTTTTTCCTAACCTCAAACTGATTCACCGGTATATTATTATTTTCTGATTACTTCGCGATTCACTTAACGGATTGCAACCACGCTCTGCTACCATTAAGGAATTATCGTGGTGCATTTATAAATGAAAGATATACTTTAAGTAATTATTAAAAATATTGCGAATAGAGGTTAAAGGTACGTGAACACTGACATTTGACACATGAAGGGACAAGACAGAGCAGCAGCAGTGGCATCTACGGCAAAAAAGCGCATTCACATAGGTTGCGTTCTACATTCTAACATTATGTTTATATTACATAATGAAAATAATTTGTAAAGTTATGTCTAACGCGGATTAAAAACTGAGAATGGCGCAAAATCTACCAAGCGTATTTTTCTGAAAGCTTCACTATTACGGCCCCGCCGCCACCAGATAGCACAAGGCAGAAATTACCATTGCCATGCCTGCGTGTAGCCAGCGCGCGGGCCGGCTGAGTTTTGGACTTCACGCCGCTAGGGGCGCCAGTGGTCGTCCGACCATCGCATCGCGGACGTCGCTCATTATTACTTTTTCTCACAGTCATCAATCAGAGTTAATCAGGTTCAGAATCCGTCATTATAATATATGTTAAACTTTGTAAAGAGAACTACAACAGATTGTACTAGTGAATAGTTCATTATTTTGAAGCCTTAATTACGCTATCACATTTTTCCTCAAATATCAGTGCTTTTCAGGTACCATTTTAATGAATTAGGAGTCACAACTGCAAGGATATCATTGTCTTAAATTAAAGATAATATATTCATCTCCATAAAAGGCCCATAAAAATTGTATACCCTCATACAAAATTTTCACACAAATACGTTTTAACAATCACAATAAAACCGACAAATGAAAAAAAATGGGGTCTGAATAGGGACCAATATAGCTAAAATCCACTGCATAGTTAAACATAAAAATAATAACAAATTGTAGCTTTTATAGTCCTCTATACGGCCCTCTAAATATTTTGTAAGTAAATAAATAACTTTTTTATTTATGATTAAAATAAGAAGCGCCCTGCAATTTCTCCATACATTTTCTACTCGCGGTTCGTCATTCCGCGCTCAGACGCGCTCGTGGAAGTATTGGTGTATCGGTTTTTCGCAAAAAAATATTTACCTACAGAAATGTGTGCTGTATTGTATACTGTGGGTGGACGAAACTGATACTTTTTCGGGCCGAAATAAAAGTACCTATGATTATTGGAATTTCTTTTAAAAATTAATATATAGTTGTAATTTATTTGTATAAATAATGGTTGTAGATTACGAATAAACATTGTGTAAATAATTATATTATTTAACCGACTTCTAAAAAAGGAGGTTACTCAATTCGACCGTATATATGCTTTTTTATGTTTGTTCACCGATATCTCCGTCAGTTATAGACCGATTTAGAAAATTATTTTTTGTTTAAAAGGGTAGGCTCCCGAGATGGTCCCATTGCCACCAAATCAGAATCTGATGAAGTGATTTCATGGAAATCGAGGGAAACTCTCGAATTTTATAGGCAAACCTATAGCGATTTGTGTATTTTTTATAGTAACTCGTGCATTTGCTCCCGAAAACACCATTTGGTGAAGTGGAACTGATGATGGAGACCACAGATGGCCACCGGAACAACATAATAATAAGTATTTTAACGGGTTGCGATTCGGTTAGGTACTATAATATGGTTGCTAAGCAATTTATGCTCGTCAAAATGCATATGGTGAGTGGCAGTTCTCCTGGTTCATACCAGGAGAACTCCTCAACAATTAACGTCCCAGCATCGGGAAAAGCAATATTTTGTAAAAGGTGATGAGCAGTTGACTTTAGGCTATTGTAACTTAGATAAATTAAAAACTGACCCACTAAAAAGTGCTTTCAAGTCAACTGCTCATCACCTTTTACAAAATACCTATTGCTTTTTTCTTTAATCAAATTGAAATGGGGGATTTTTTTTTTGAGATATTCGATACATAGTCAATTTTGGGGTTTTTGGGGGTGGTGATTACGTATAAGTCATAATTTTTTTAATCCAAGATGGCGGGTTAATTTTTTTAAATAAAAATTCGACATTGTTATCAATTGTGGAGGTCTTGAAGGTGGCGTTAACGAATATACCATCCAATTTTTGATTGATTATGGCGGATGTAAATTTTGGTGATAAATCTTAGATCTATTAAACTTAGTTGTCAATTCACAAATCCAGAATAGTAGATGGTTATAACATTCGACACCAAGTATGGTTTTTGATTGTGGTGTGCATTGCTAAAATATTACATTTGTTATGATGCTGTTAAGATGCCACGAATTCTGAAATTTGGATAAAGGACAAAAACACGTAGCAGTAAACAAAAGTAATGAGACTTTGTATTTTCATTCAGAAATCACAAATCTACTCTGGAGTTTTGTTATGTCTTGTATTAGAAAATATAGTAGGTTTTTTTATTTAACAGCTTTCAGAGCAATGTCTCCGTAGATGGTAATGAGCAAAATGAAATTTCAATTGTAAGTTTTTTTTTAATTTCACTTGTAACATTAGTAAGTACTTATGGTAAATCAAATTATACGAGAATATTTAACAGACCATCGAATAAAACTACCACAGACAATATTAGACTTTTACTTAGAACATTTAACGTATGGAGATGGCCGACTCACCGGTGAGTCGGTGGGGCTTAACGGTTGGGGACAACTTAACCGCTAACCGCACCAATTACCGCTAAAGGCGTACCGCTAAAGGCCGGCCGACTCACCGGTGAGTCGGCCGGCCTTTAGCGGATAAGGACCGCACCTAAACGTAAAATACGCCTTGGCAACCAAAATGTTAAAAGTCATGTCAGTTGTCAGTGGTTGTGTTGTGATGTTTTGTGTTTTTAGGTGAAAAGTGCAGTGTTTAGTGTAATAATCATGGGTAAGTGGATACATTTTCATTTATATGTTGTTAATACACTGTTATAGATAATAATTTCACGAAATTGCATCATAAAATTCAAATTTCTGAACTAAGATAAGTTGCAAAAAAAATCCGTTCTATCGTCCGAATTTGGACTAATTTTGTGTTTTATCGACTGCAAGTAGATGAATACCGTAAAATGCTGCAACTTTGCCAAGTAAACCCAAATTTGCCTATTTCGTTTCGATCGGGATATTTCGCGTTTGCTTAGTTTTTTCAGGTTTTCTACTATTTGGTAGTAACTTTACATTATTAGGGCAACATATTTTTATTTTTTTTCAATGGTAACTCCATTATTACTCCGTCAGTTCAACATTTTATTTATTTAGATATCTTTCTAGGCAAAGTTGCGTCTCTTACCCACAACTTTGCCCACGACTTTCAGTGCTTTTAATTCGGAAAAACAGCATGATGTAAAATGATTTGAGTTCTATCTGGCAAGGCATAAGGTCTGTTTTCCGTATAAAACTCATTAAAAGCCATAATAATAAATAGGTTCAGATATAAGAACAAAAAACGTCAAAATCCGTGCAAAGTTGCAGCATTTTACGGTAATCATAAATAAATGCATAATACATAGTTTAAGATAATATTTGCACTAATTATATCATAAATACTTTACAAAATCAAATGTCAAAAATTGCATCAAAATTGTCCAACTTTGAAGTTAAATATCTTTATTTCTTTCCACAAGAATGAGTAAGCGTTAAATAACTCACCATCACCAACACAGACCTAGCAATCTTTGTAATACCTAGATGTGACAATCAAATTCGATGTACTGAACTATCTTGTTTGTTGTGGTGGTATTATTTTAAAAGCAATAAGTTTACACAACTGTTAACAGGATTTAAGGGCAAACTGTATTGATTTATTAATAACAAGCAATATATTATTTGGTTAACTAAATTATTTATCACAACAAATTATTTTTTCGTTCCGTCACTTTCCATCTCCATCACTCCTATGGTTAATATAGTTATTCTGGCCCACAGAGCACGGAATTGTTGCGCGCCGGTACGACTGTAGAGGAGACGGCATTGGCAGTTATAATAATATTCTTACCGCGCTGCAACATCAGACTAGCTCCATAGTACCTACCATATAGATGTATCTATGTATTACATTGGCACCAAAGATAAATAGATTAGGTGTGCCAGATTTCAGCTCAAACGGATAGCAAGTGCTTGAAAACTGTCATAGAAAATAACAGGAGGGCCGAAGCAAGTAGAAGCTTCTAATAATAATTAAAAAAAACCGGCCAAGTACGTGTCGGACCACGCACAATGTAGGGTTCCGTAGATGGGATGAATTTATCCAAACAAACTTAACGTTGTAGTTGAAAAACATGATCCCCATACATTCCAACTGCAAATGTAAGTTTGTACGCACAATATTGAGGGATTTACCATGCTTTTTAAGACCACAGACTTCTTATGAGATACGGGCCTTTTGGCCTCGGACAGGACTTTGTTTTTATTTTCTTTTTGTTTACTTTGTTTTATTTTTGGTTTTGTTCTTTTTTGGTTTCTATGAGTGTGTTTTTTTTTAATTTGTGATCTGTGCGAGTCCCAATAAATGTTTTTTCTTTATTTCTTTCTTATAGTTTTTTCTGTATTTTTATCATAATTTTAGGCTCAGTAGTTTCGGAGATAATGGTCATTTTTCATATATTTTCTTAAATAATTTTAAAATTATAAAGAAAATATACATAAAATTCTTAAAACAAGCCCTTTCATTTAATATGTCACACGGTACAGTCGGAAAAACTTTTATTTTTCTAATTTGCCCCCCAAAAGTAACCTCCATATTCAAAATTAATTTATTTACGTAACACGTCCGTGTTTGGGTCACAGAAGTTCATGTGTGTACCCCATTTCAACTTAATCGGTCCAGTAGATTCGGAGAAAATCAGCTGTGACAGACGGACAGACACACACGAGTGATCCTATAAGGGTTCCTTTTTTTTTCGAGGTACGGAACCCTAAAAACTAAGCTAAACTTGCTTGATCGAAGGGAAACTGTATAAAATATTCTTTAGAAGTATTGGTCTTTTTGCACAGCACAGCTAATTTTATAATCTCTTCCTTTTAAGGCAGTACTAATACAAAAGGCAGTGTGAAACTACACTAAATTGATCTCAAGTGATAATTTTATTTATCTGCTGTCATCACGTAAGTCAAGCGACCCAAAGTAACCAGATTTTACATTGACTGCTCTTAAAAGTTGAATGGCCGCTACATAGATTGTGGCAATCGCGTGCTATTATACATTTCATAATAATTATAGCGAAATTCAAATTTATATATACAACCTGTATTTTTTGATATCCCATAACTCTAGGGTTATATTCTGTAGGTAAAAATAATACTAAAACTGCTAGAATAGGTGGTCCATCCTCCGTGGTTTCGGAGATATCATCAATCATAATTAAATTAGGTCAAAAATTGTCACCAGTATGACGAATCTGTACTTTTGCGAGGTTGCCAAACTTCGCAGTAGTGTAGTAAAATAAATAGTAAAATAAAATATGTAGGTATGTTGGTATCGGGGCTTCCCGGCGGCAGCTAGTGAAGGGAAAGTACCTTGTCGACGTTGTCATATTTCACGTAAGGGTGTTTTACATTAATAATCGTGACTTTGCCGAATTATTTTGTATGAAAAATGAAAAACAGCTGTCTCTTTCATATAGGTAATGTGACTGTACCAAAATTACCCCAGGCTGATAAAATTTTCGTTTTTCCTAATTCTGTTAATATTAGTGTTTTGGTCAGTTTCCCCCTTAGGTGAAAGAACTATAGGATATACAAACTTTGTGTGTATGACGTGCTTATGAAGTAAATTTTGAATTTAAAAGGAATATGTTCTTGAGTAGGTACTTTTGTCAAGTGAAAATTGCCTGTCACTTTGTAAATTTTCTCCGAATATATGTTTGCTACGATCTATTTGGTTATGGGCCCAGATACCTAGGTACCCAGATACCCAGATTTCCAAATCGCAAGACTCAGGGTGGATACAAGTAGCGTAGTTCCAGTAAGAAGTCTGGAGAATTAAATAAGGAGTTATGTACATTTATTTTTCAAAAAGGGGCGACGATGAGCGGTACGTTTAGAATCGAGCCCCTAAACAAAGACAATAATTATGATAGCTGGCGAATACAGGTGCAGGCGATCCTATTAAAAGGTGATGGATGGAAGTATGCAAGTGGAAAGGTACCAAAACCATCTGAAATAGGAGAAGCTAAGAATTGGGAAGCACAGGATGAAAAAGCCAAAGCGGATATAATTTTGTCGATGTGTGGTACTGAACTTCGACATATTAGGGACTGTAGAACTTTGGCTGAAATTGGAGTCTATTTATGCTTCGAAAGGACTTGCTAAGAAGGCTACACTTCTGAAGCGACTAATGTTGCACAAAATGTCTGAAATAGGTGATGTACGAGATCATTTGAATAGTTTTTTCGACACTGTTGATAAAATAGCAGAAATGAGTATTCATATCAACGATGATTTGCTATCTATAATGTTGTTATACAGGGTGTTTGGTGCATCGTGTGCCAAATTGAAATGATCGACTGAAGGGGTCACCTGCTAGCCATTAAAAGTCTATAAAAAAAAAGGGTTAAGGGGTCTGCCCTTAACCCTTTTTTTTTATCGATTTTTTATTGTTTTTGTTACGTCACACTCCCTCAGCCAATCACAGCGCGGAACTGGAGCCAGCCAATCCCAGCCAAGCCAAGCCACCGCCATAACTACCGGACGCCTCCGGTGGGGGAAAAGCTATATAATGCCCTGCAAGCTCATTTTCGCTCTCTTAGGAGGAACTCCGGGCGTTGGGGTACCAGCCGGAGTATGTACGCCATATAAAGGGCGCACAAGGACGACCCGGCTGCGTGTTCCACGCAATACTCAAGAAGACTCCAGACGTCCGGGCCATCTTTGACACCACCGTATTTATGGGTATGAGGGGTGTCAGGATTGTGGCTTGGAGGGGGAAGCGTTGGCCCGCTCAGTGTCACCGGTGCCAACGCTTCCGACACAGCTCGCACCAGTGCCACCGTCCGCTCGCTTGTGTGCGATGCGGAGGCAAGCACGCGGCGCGCGACTGTCCGCGCCCGCGGGAGGAGCTGACCACCTGCACCAACTGTGGTGGCCCGCACCCCGCGTGCAACATAAAGTGCCCCGTGTTTCAAAGGGAAATCCGAAACAAGCGAGCGGGGACCGTCGCCATCACGGCCACACGCCAATCACGGGTGGCCACAGAGCAGCCACTACAGACCACAGATCGAGGCACAAGGCACGACGCTGATGGCGGCTGATGGTCGCTGGGTGTACAGCTGCATATAGCCGGCGAGGATATTAACATATACGCCTGTTACAAGCCGCCCGCGGATCATTTTGTTTTTACAGAGCTGCGGGCGCTTGTAAATACGCCACAGAAGGCAACCATCCTAGCCGGTGATTTAAATAGTAAACACCCGGCGTGGAATAGCTTGACAACGAATACCGAGGGGAGACGGCTCTATGCGGACGCGGAAGCCTTTGGCTATACGGTGTCCGGCCCAGAGATGCCGACACACTACCCGGATACGGCACACTACATACCGGATGTGCTGGACATCGTAGTCCACCAAGGGCTACACTGCCAGATCACACAACATGTGATAGACTACGAGTTACAATCGGACCACCAGCCTGTACTCGTCGTCATATCGGGTATGCCGACCCGATTGAAGCCGATCGCGCCACGTCGATCAACAGATTGGGACGCCTTTAGAGAGAAGCTAGAGACCACCACGCCGACTCGGCCTATCGTCACCACCGCGGACGTGGACCAGATGGCGGGTGACGTCACTGCTTGCATCCAGAGCGCCTTAGAAACGGCGACGACGACGCTGCCCCAGGGGAGAGGGCCATTGCCGCCCCTGCCGGCGCACATTAACTCGATGATCGCCGTGAAGAGGCGCCTTCGCAAGCAGTGGCAACAGCTCAGATGCCCGACGCTGAAGACGCAGCTGAACCGTCTCGCGGAGAAGGTGAAGGCCGAGCTCAGGGCGCACACCACCGCGGGCTGGGAGGAAAGAATCGACGCCACGACGGACAGTTGGCCGTCGCTACACAGACTTTGCGGCCAGTTAACGAGTACCCCAGCCCCGGTGCGCCCTCTACTAAACAGCGGCGCTTAAGTACGTAGCAGAGGACCGGGCGGAGGTCTTCGCCGAGCATCTGGAACGTCAGTTCCGCCCTAACCCGACCGACGACATAGAACATGTCGCAGCAGTCGAGAAACACCTGGGAGACTATTTCGCACCGCCGATAGCTCCCGATGAAGACGCTATCTTTTTCTCGCCTAGCGCAGTCAGACGCGCCATCCTTAGGACGAAGCCCCGGAAGGCCCGCGGTGCTGACGGTATCACGAATACAGTGCTGCGCCACCTGCCGTTCCGTACAGTTGCGGCGCTGGCGCGCCTGTTCACCGCGACACTGCGCACGGGGGCCTTTCCCGCCACGTGGAAGGAAGGGCGCGTCATTATGCTGCCCAAGGCGGGGAAAAATATACTGAAGCCGGAGAGCTATCGGCCGATCACTCTGCTGCCGACGGTCTCCAAGGTGTTCGAAGTACTCCTGCTGCGACATCTCCAACCTCATATCGCGCCGCGCCCCGAGCAATTTGGGTTCAGGGCGGAGCATAGCACGACGCTCCAGCTGTCGAGGGTACTGCACCACCTCGCAGCCGCGCAAAACAAGAAGGAATACTCGGTGGCAGTATTCCTCGACATGGAGAAGGCCTTCGACCATGTGTGGCACGAGGGCCTACTGTACAAGATGTCCACCTCGGACGCGCCCCGTCGCGTTGTAAGGGTGGTCGCTAGCTTTCTCTCCCACAGGACTTTCAGGGTGGTGGTCGACGGGGCGCTATCCGGCGCCCGCTCGGTGCTGGCTGGTGTGCCGCAGGGTAGCTGCGTGTCGCCGGCGTGTTACTCGCGTTACACCGACGACTTCCCCACCACTTCCGATGCCACTCTCGCGCTGTATGCCGACGACGCCGCATACATTACTACATCGCTTAATGCGAAGTACGCGGCGGTCAAAATGCAGCGCGCCCTGGAGCTCCTTCCCGAGTGGCTGTCGAAGTGGCGGCTGTCGGTGAACGTAGGTAAGACGCAGGCGATAATCACCGGATTCGCGCCTCTCCCGCCACCCTTGAAGCTGCAGGGGGCCGACATCGATTGGTCGCCCCGGGTCAAATACCTGGGTGTGACCATCGACCGTCGGCTCACTATGGGGCCACATGTCCGCATGGTCGCCGCACGGGGTAGGGTCGCCCGCAACCTGCTCAAACCCGTGCTCTCGTCCCGCATCCCGGCGCGCGTCAAGTTGAGCGTGTACAAGCTGTACGTGCGCCCAATCTTGACGTACGCCGCCCCCGCTTGGTTCGCCCTCACGTGCGAGTCGAGCCGCAAGCTGCTCCGCGCGCAACAAAGTCTTGCGCTGCGGACCATTGTTGACGCTCCTTGCTTCGTGAGGAACGATGTGATCCAGCGGGACCTCGGGATCGAGGGCCTGGATGAGTTTGTGCGGCGTCTCGCGAAAGGGATGTTCGCGCGTGCCGACGCGTCTGAATGGCCTCACGTCAAACAGATCGCGCCCTGGCATACGCGCCCCCCTGACGCGAGACCCCTGCCCCGCGACCTGATAGCGGACGAGTGACCCCATCACCGGACTGGACGCCTCGGGTAAGCTGCACTCAGGTTACACGCGGCCTACCCGACTCAATAGTACTCTACAGATGACTCATACATCTGTTACGTGGCATGTTCTAAGTTAATATAGGCACGTCACGTAACTAACAACATACATCCACTACTACACAAGCGACCTAACACACACACGACAGTCCCTTAGCTCGGACCGTGATCAGCTAGCTCTGAGATCGAGACGAGCGGGGACTAATCATCTATTCTGTAGGAGCGTTGAGTCGGCACTCTCGTCGCTGGTCGCCTTCGCTGGGCCTCCCCCGGGGAACCGGGGGTCTCACCTGGTGGGGGTTGACCGCCGGGGTGTCGTGAAGAAAGCGGCGCTAACGTATAAGCGCCGCGGCGCCCTTACAGAAATACTCTGCTGTTACTCACATGGGTGCATAACTGCGCCCAATATTCTGAAAGGCCGCCATAGGCCAACACATTGAGGGGCTCGCATTGGCGAGCCACCGTGTTGCATCCGCGGGAAAGGGGCGCCGCCCCGACCCCGCTTGCCACGCCCCCTGACGGGGGCGTAGCGACTTCCCCGATGATTTCGCTCTCTTGTTGCTGCGATTAGACGATTAAGCTGAAACTCTGTTTGATTGTGTTTTGATAATATTAAATCAGTGTAAAACAGTTCTGCCTTTTTTGTTTATGCCTTTCTGTTACATCTCAGAAGTGGGATAAATAGAAAAAGCTATGAAGCGTAATCACGCCGATGCGGCAAGGATAGGTGACAAGACAGATAGGCGTGAATCTCAATGTGAAGAAGCATCCGAAACAAACGGCTATGAAGATGACGTCACATCACCAGACACGCCCCCGGCCCGGAAAATCCTTAGAAGACTTTTAGAAACTGAGGTACAAAAAGCCATGCGTGAGTTAAACGAAGAGATACCCTCCATCAACACATAAAAGGAGCTCCGCGCGGCTTCACTGATACCAGTGTGACCCCGACAGTGAAGAATGCACTACTGCGTCAGCATGGCTCAAAAAAATATTGATCAACTCGGCGAGATTCATGGTTGGAGCAAAACTACGAAGTCATTTTACCTGCAAGACATATTAAGAGGTCAAGCTAGAAGATGGTACAATCGGCTTGCTGAATACGATTATTCCTGGGAAGATTGGAAGCAGATGTTGATGCGTGCTTTTCCGAGACATCGCGATTTCGAGAACATGTGAGAAGAGATGATGAACAGGAAGAAACAAGCTACGGAATCGATGACTAAATACTACCAGGACAAAGTAACCATGTGCTTCCAGTGTAAGTTGTCCGACAAAGTTTTAAAGTTTTAAATCCCAAAGTATGAAATTTATCTCGTCTCATGGCGTTGACTTTAGTAAAGAAGAATGCATGTATCATAGTTACGAGCTTGAAACACTCGCCGTGGTCGAATCATTGCGTAGATTTAGGGTGTACATTGTAAGTAAACACGTTAAGATCGTGACTGATCAGCATGGCTGTTCGTGCCATCCTAATCAAACGTGACATTATTCCGCGTATTGCCAGGTGGTGGTTGTCAATCCAAGATTTCGATATGAGTGTAGAGTATAGACCCGGAGAAAGAATGAAACATGTAGACGCGTTAAGTAGGAACCCCGTCGATACTATGAATGTCAATCGCCTTGAAGTGTCAGACTGGTTCTATACCGTCCAGTACCAGGATGACAAATGAAAGCGAATCATTGACTAGCTTAGGAATGGCTCAGCTGCTACTGAAAGTTATTATGTGTTCCTAAATGATAGGTGATATAAAAAGACATTGCATGGCAATCGCCTCGTAGTGCCAGCATTTTAGACGATTATTATATAAATTATATTTTTTTGTATAGTGGTGTGTGCTAGCTAACATAAGGCAAATAATTTAATTTAATGTTTTGTGTTGCATTTTACATTTTATTGTATAGATTCAAGTTTTTAAATGAACAGACAGCTGTGCTGCTGGGGAGTTTGTTGCGCCACTTCTTCTTCCCAGCTAAAGCTCTAGGAAGTTGTGAAGGGTGGGCGTTTTTGGGGGACTGTCATTAATTCTCTAAGACTTCCAAAAAAACGGAAGTCGGTTATTTTTTTTTACAAAAAGTTTTTTATTTTTCACTTTTTAGTAGGTCAGTTTTTAATTTATCTAAGTTACAATAGCCTAGAGTCAACTGCTCATAACCTTTTACAAAATATTGCTTTTCCCGATGCTGGGACGTTAATTGTTAAGGAGTTCTCCTGGGTAAGAACCAGGAGAACTGCCACTCACCATATGCATAAATTTCTTAGCAACCATATTAAAGTACCTAATCGAATCGCAACCCGTTAAATGCTTATTATTATTTTGTTCAGGTGGCCATCTATGGTCTCCATCATCAGTTCCGCTTACGAAATGGTGCTTTCCGAAAGCAAATGCATGAATTAGCACATAAAATATCCAAATCGCTATGGATTTGCCTATAAAATTTGAGGGTTTCCCTCGATTTCCTTGGGATCCCCTCGTCAGATTCTAATTTGGTGACAATGGCACCACCTCGGGAGCATACCCTTTCAAACACAAAAATAATTTTCAAAATCTGTCCACAATTGACGGAGCAATCAGTGAAAAAACTTAAAAAGAAAAAAAAAAAAACAAAACATACAGCCGAACATATAACCTCCTCCTTTTTGGAAGTCGGTTAAAAATAATGATCATGATTTAGTCCAGTTTAGTTTTATCAAATATTGGTTAGCGTATCAGGTAGGAGCACATGAGTGCCGCCTGGCATTGTTGATACAGGTAGGAGCACATGAGTGCCGCCTGGCATTATTGATACAGGTAGGAGCACATGAGTGCCGCCTGGCATTGTTGATACAGGTAGGAGCACATGAGTACCGCCTGGCATTGTTGATACAGGTAGGAACACATGAGTGCCGCCTGGCATTGTTGCTACAGGTAGGAGCACATGATTGCCGCCCGGCATTGTTGCTACAGGTAGGAGAACATGAGTGCCGCCTGGCATTGTTGCTACAGGTAGGAGCACATGAGTGCCACCTGGCATTGTTGATACAGGTAGGAGCACATGAGTACTGCCTGGCATTGTTGATACAGGTAGGAACACATGAGTGCCGCCTGGCATTGTTGATACAGGTAGGAGCACATGAGTGCCGCCTTGCATTGTTGATACAGGTAGGAGCACATGAGTACCGCCTGGCATTGTTGATACAGGTAAGAACACATGAGTGCCGCCTGGCATTGTTGATACAGGTAGGAGCACATGAGTGCCGCCTTGCATTGTTGATACAGGTAGGGGCACATGAGTGCCGCCTGGTATTCTTGATACAGGTAGGAGCACATGAGTGCCGCCTGGCATTGTTGATTCAGGTAGGAGCACATGAGTGCCGCGTGGCATTGTTGATACAGGTAGGAGCACATGAATGATGCCTGGCATTGTTGCTACAAGTAGGAGCGCATGAGTGCCACCTGGCATTGTTGATACAGGTAGGAGCACATGAGTACTGCCTGGCATTGTTGATACAGGTAGGAGCACATGAGTGCCGCCTGGCATTGTTGATACAGGTAGGAGCACATGACTGCCGCCTGGCATTGTTGATACAGGTAGGAGCACATGAGTGCCGCCTGGCATTGTTGATACAGGTAGGATTACATGAGTGTCGCCTAAAATTGTAAAACAGTCTGGATAGGATATTTGGAATGGAATATAAAGTAGCATTTATAAGCAGCACACAGTTTTAATTATGATAATGTTTAAGATAAGAAAAAAAAAATATATTTTTTATTCCATGCTGATGACACACATTGTATAAGTACAAATGTAGAAAACTAAAATGTTAAATAATTTTTTCATAAGATATTTGTATTTTTTCTATTTTGAGTTATTGTTGTCAATTATGGTCCATCATGCATGGTCTTTTGTGTGTCACGTATTTCAATTTTGAAACATTCATAGTGATAGGCTATAAGATTGTTAAAGTTATGTTAAGTTTTTTTTATTTTATATAAATACCTATATTATTGTACTGTTAACGTTTCAAAATTGAATAGTAGTAGAAAAAGTTAAATTGTTATCGATTGAATTATTCGACTAATATTGTGTTCTCTGTGGTAATAGTTTTCATAAATGGCTGTAAACCGTCGGTAGATTCACATTTTGTTCGAGCGTCGGGACGACAAGAACTTCATATTCATATTCATTTATTTGCGTTCCACAAGGTAAAAAAGATGGCTTACAGCTAAGATCCGTTGTGTAGACCCTGTCAGGGCACAGCAAAAATTATATAGCTAAAATCAAAATATAACTAAATAATTGACTCGTTTATGTGCTACAATTTATAATTTCAAATAATCACAATAAAATAAATCTGTTCTAAAAACGTTCCGTTGGTTTAATGGGGTAGTGGCATGGTAGTGGGGATTAGTCTACGCCCAGGCAGAAACGATTCCTTTCTAAGATTATTCTTGTTCTTGAGCTCAAGGTGAGCAGTCACTCCTAAAAAGCCGCCACGTACTTATTGCTAGATAATTCTAAGAAATAAACATCTAATATTATAATAGTAAACGTTATACTGTAAAATCAAATGATCGTCAGTCCTAAATAAAAACGATTATACAACGATCCTGCTGTTTCAATTCTGGTTTTTTCTACAATAGGTTCTTAGGCACTACTTACGTGTTAATTAAAACAAGGCATATTTATTAGTAGTTTTATTCAATAACCCAGTTTACGTATTGTGATTTTTGTAAATGAAAAAATATTCTTGTTTCCAATTTTTTTTTTATTACCAATAATATTTCTCTTCTAACAACTGCATCAATTAGTTTTCTATCCGTACTTATCGAGGACCTAAGGCTGTTCGTCAAATGATGAGCACGGATTTTTATTTACGGGAATTGGTCTCCGATGGTCAACAACCTGGGGATGGAGATTTATGGTAAAGAAACTTATGGTAGATCTATCTTTTATCTAGTCTGGACACAATTGGAATCTGGTTCTGGTTTCGATTCTGGCTTAGTTTCGGGCCTGCATTTGGTGTCCGGTACTGGATTTGGAAAAGGTTTTGGCTTAGGTTCAGAATTCGGTGCAGGGCATAGTTCTTGCTTAGTTTGAGGCTTTGGCGAAGGTTTTCGGTTCTGGATTTGGTGGAAGGTTCGGTTCTGCCTTAGGTTAAGGCTTCGGTACATATCAAAGTTCTGAATAAGGTTGAGGCTTCAGTTCTGGTTTAGGTTCAGGCTGTGGTGTAGGTTCTGATTTCAGCTTTGGTTCAGACTTTGGTGAAGATTCCGGTTGTGGCTAAGGTTGAGGCTTTGGTAAGGGTTCCGATTGTGGCTAAGGTTACGGTTTTAGTGAAGTTATCGGTCCTGGAGAAAGTCGAGGCTTTGGCGTAGATTCCGGTCCTGGGTTAGGTTGAGACTTTGGGGTAGGTTCCGGTCCTGGGGTAGGTTTAGGCTTTGGGGTAGGTTCCGGTCCTGGGGTAGGTTGAGGCTTCGGGGTAGGTTTAGGTTTTGAGGTTGGTTCCGGTCCTGGTGTAGGTTGGGGCATTGGTGTAGGTTTTGGGGTTGAGGAGAGAGAGAGAGAGGGGTGAGGCGATGGAGTAGGTTCCGGTCCTGGGGTAGGTGCCAGTTCTGGTGTAGGTTGGGGTTTTGGGGTAGGTTGAGGCTTCGGGGTAGGTTCCGGTCCTGGGGTAGGTTCCGGTCCTGGTGTGGGTTAGGGCTTTAGGGTAGGTTGTGCCTTCGGGGTAGGTTCCGGTCCTAGTGTTGGTTGAGGCTTTGGGGTAGGTTCTGGTCCTGGTGTAGGTTGAGAGTTTAGGGTAGTTTCCGGTCCTGGGGTAGGTTGAGGCGATGGGGTAGGTTAAGGCGATGGGGTAGGTTCCGGTCCTGGGGTAGGTTGAGGCTTTGGGGTAGGTTCCGGTCCTGGGGTAGGTTCCGGTCCTGGTGTAGGTTGAGGCTTTGGGGTAGGTTCCGGTCCTGGTGTAGGTTGAGGGTTTAGGGTAGGTCCCGGTTGGGGCTTTGGGGTAGGTTGTGGCTTCGGGGTAGGTTCCGGTCTTGGTGTAGGTTGAGGCTTTGGGGTAGGTTTCGGGTCCTGGGGTAGGTTAAGGGTTTGGGGTAGGTTCCGGTCCTGGGGTAGGTTCCGGTCCTGGTGTGGGTTGGGGCTTTGGAATAGGTTGAGGCTTCGAGGTAGGTTACGGTCCTGGTGTAGGTTGAGGATTTGGGGTAGGTTCTAGTCCTAGGGTAGGTTGAGGGTTTGGGGTAGGTTCCGGTCCTGGGGTTGGTTGGGGCTTTGAGGTAGGTTCCGGTCCTGGGGTAGGTTAAGGCTTTGGGGTAGGTTTAGGTTTTGGGGTTGGTTCCGGTCCTGGTGTAGGTTGGGGCTTTGGGGTAGGTTGGGGCTTTGGGGTAGGTTCCGGTCCTGGGGTAGGTTGAGGCTTTGGGGTAGGTTCCGGTCCTGGGGTAGGTTGCGGTCCTGGTGTGGGTTGGGGCTTTGGGGTAGGTTGTGGCTTCGGGGTAGGTTCCGGTCCTGGTGTAGGTTGAGGCTTTGGGGTAGGTTCTGGTCCTGGGGTAGGTTGAGGGTTTGGGGTAGGTTCCGGTCCTGGGGTAGGTTGAGGTGATGGGGTAGGTTCCGGTCCTGGGGTAGGTTGAGGCTTTGGGGTAGGTTCCAGTCCTGGGGTAGGTGCCGGTCCTGGTGTAGGTTGGGGTTTTGGGGTAGGTTGAGGCTTCGGGGTAGGTTCCGGTCCTGGGGTAGGTGCCGGTCCTGGTGTAGGTTGGGGTTTTGGAGTAGGTTCCGGTCCTGGGGTAGGTTCCGGTCCTGGGGTAGGTTGAGGCTTTGGGGTAGGTTCCGGTCCTGGGGTAGGTTCAGGCTTTGGGGTAGGTTCTGGTCCTGGGGCAGGTTGAGGGTTTGGGGTAGGTTCCGGTCCTGGGGTAGGTTGAGGCTTTGGGGTAGGTTCCGGTCCTGGTGTGGGTTGGGGCTTTGGGGTAGGTTGTGGCTTTGGGGTAGGTTCCGGTCCTGGTGTAGGTTGAGGCTTTGGGGTAGGTTCTGGTCCTGGGGTAGGTTGAGGGTTTGGGGTAGGTTCCGGTCCTGGTGTAGGTTGAGGCTTTGGGGTAGGTTCTGGTCCTGGGGTAGGTTGAGGGTTTGGGGTAGGTTCAGGTCCTGGTGTAGGTTGAGGCTTTGGAGTAGGTTCCGGTCGTGAAATTGGTTGAGGCTTTGGGGTAGGTTCCGGTCCTGGCGTGGGTTGAGGGTTTGGGGTAGGTTGAGGCTTTGTGGTAGGTTCCGGTCCTGGTGTGGGTTGGGGCTTTGGGGTAGGTTGAGGGTTTGGGGTAGGTTCCGGTCCTGGGGTAGGTTGAGGCTTTGGGGTAGGTTCCGGTCCTGGTGTGGGTTGGGGCTTTGGGGTAGGTTGTGGCTTTGGGGTAGGTTCCGGTCCTGGTGTAGGTTGAGGCTTTGGGGTAGGTTCTGGTCCTGGGGTAGGTTGAGGGTTTGGGGTAGGTTCCGGTCCTGGTATAGGTTGAGGCTTTGGGGTTGGTTCTGGTCCTGGGGTAGGTTGAGGGTTTGGGGTAGGTTCCGGTACTGGGGTAGGTTCCGGTCCTGGGGTAGGTTGAGGCGATGGTGTAGGTTCTGGTGCTGGGGTAGGTTGAGGCTTCGGGGTAGGTTCCGGTCCTGGGGTAGGTTGAGGCTTTGAGGTAGGTTGTGGCTTCGGGGTAGGTTCCGGTCCTGGTGTAGGTTGAGGCTTTGGGGTAGGTTCTGGTCCTGGGGTAGGTTGAGGGTTTGGGGTAGGTTCCGGTCCTGGGGTAGGTTCCGGTCCTGGGCTAGGTTGAGGCGATGGTGTAGGTTCTGGTGCTGGGGTAGGTTGAGGCTTCGGGGTAGGTTCCGGTCCTGGGGTTGGTTGGGGCTTTGGGGTAGGTTGCGGTCCTGGGGTAGGTTGTGGCTTTGGGGTAGGTTTAGGGTTTGGGGTTGGTTCCGGTCCTGGTGTAGGTTGAGGGTTTGGGGTAGGTTCCGGTCCTGGGGTAGGTTCCGGTCTTGGGGTAGGTTGTGGCTTCGGGGTAGGTTCCGGTCCTGGTGTAGGTTGAGGCTTTTGGGTAGGTTCCGGTCCTGGGGTAGGTTGAGGCGATGGTGTAGGTTCTGGTGCTGGGGTAGGTTGAGGCTTCGGGGTAGGTTCCGGTCCTGGGGTTGGTTGGGGCTTTTGGGTAGGTTCCGGTCCTGGGGTAGGTTGAGGCGATGGTGTAGGTTCTGGTGCTGGGGTAGGTTGAGGCTTCGGGGTAGGTTCCGGTCCTGGGGTTGGTTGGGGCTTTGGGGTAGGTTGCGGTCCTGGGGTAGGTTGTGGCTTTGGGGTAGGTTTAGGGTTTGGGGTTGGTTCCGGTCCTGGTGTAGGTTGAGGGTTTGGGGTAGGTTCCGGTCCTGGGGTAGGTTCCGGTCCTGGGGTAGGTTGTGGCTTCGGGGTAGGTTCCGGTCCTGGTGTAGGTTGAGGCTTTTGGGTAGGTTCCGGTCCTGGGGTAGGTTGAGGCGATGGTGTAGGTTCTGGTGCTGGGGTAGGTTGAGGCTTCGGGGTAGGTTCCGGTCCTGGGGTTGGTTGGGGCTTTGGGGTAGGTTACGGTCCTGGGGTAGGTTGTGGTTTTGGGGTAGGTTTAGGGTTTGGGGTTGGTTCCGGTTCTGGTGTAGGTTGAGGGTTTGTCGTAGGTTCCGGTCCTGGGGTAGGTTCTGGTCCTGGTGTCGGTTGGGGCTTTGGGGTAGGTTGTGGCGATGGTGTAGGTTCTGGTGCTGGAGTAGGTTGAGGCTTCGGGGTAGGTTCCGGTCCTGGGGTAGGTTGAGGCTTTGGGGTAGGTTCCGGTCCTGGGGTAGGTTGTGGCTTCGGGGTAGGTTCCGGTCCTGGTGTAGGTTGAGGATTTTGGGTAGGTTCCGGTCCTGGTGTAGGTTGAGGCTTTGGGGTAGGTTCCAGTCCTGGAGTGGGTTGAGGGTTTGGGGTAGGTTCCGGTCCTGGGGTAGGTTCCGGTCCTGGTGTGGGTTGTGGCTTCGGGGTAGGTTCCGGTCCTGGTGTAGGTTGAGGCTTTTGGGTAGGTTCCGGTCCTGGGGTAGGTTGTGGCGATGGTGTAGGTTCTGGTGCTGGGGTAGGTTGAGGCTTCGGGGTAGGTTCCGGTCCTGGGGTTGGTTGGGGCTTTGGGGTAGGTTGCGGTCCTGGGGTAGGTTGTGGCTTTGGGGTAGGTTTAGGGTTTGGGGTTGGTTCCGGTTCTGGTGTAGGTTGAGGGTTTGGTGTAGGTTCCGGTCCTGGGGTAGGTTCTGGTCCTGGTGTCGGTTGGGGCTTTGGGGTAGGTTGTGGCGACGGTGTAGGTTCTGGTGCTGGAGTAGGTTGAGGCTTCGGGGTAGGTTCCGGTCCTGGGGTAGGTTGAGGCTTTGGGGTAGGTTCCGGTCCTGGGGTAGGTTGTGGCTTCGGGGTAGGTTCCGGTCCTGGTGTAGGTTGAGGATTTTGGGTAGGTTCCGGTCCTGGTGTAGGTTGAGGCTTTGGGGTAGGTTCCGGTCCTGGGGTAGGTTGCGGTCCTGGTGTGGGTTGGGGCTTTGGGGTAGGTTGTGGCTTCGGGGTAGGTTCCGGTCCTGGTGTAGGTTGAGGCTTTGGGGTAGGTTCTGGTCCTGGGGTAGGTTGAGGGTTTGGGGTAGGTTCCGGTCCTGGGGTAGGTTGAGGTGATGGGGTAGGTTCCAGTCCTGGGGTAGGTTGAGGCTTTGGGGTAGGTTCCAGTCCTGGGGTAGGTGCCGGTCCTGGTGTAGGTTGGGGTTTTGGGGTAGGTTGAGGCTTCGGGGTAGGTTCCGGTCCTGGGGTAGGTGCCGGTCCTGGTGTAGGATGGGGTTTTGGAGTAGGTTCCGGTCCTGGGGTAGGTTGAGGCTTTGGGGTAGGTTCCGGTCCTGGGGTAGGTTCAGGCTTTGGGGTAGGTTCTGGTCCTGGGGCAGGTTGAGGGTTTGGGGTAGGTTCCGGTCCTGGGGTAGGTTGAGGCTTTGGGGTAGGTTCCGGTCCTGGTGTGGGTTGGGGCTTTGGGGTAGGTTGTGGCTTTGGGGTAGGTTCCGGTCCTGGTGTAGGTTGAGGCTTTGGGGTAGGTTCTGGTCCTGGGGTAGGTTGAGGGTTTGGGGTAGGTTCCGGTCCTGGTGTAGGTTGAGGCTTTGGGGTAGGTTCTGGTCCTGGGGTAGGTTGAGGGTTTGGGGTAGGTTCAGGTCCTGGTGTAGGTTGAGGCTTTGGAGTAGGTTCCGGTCGTGAAGTTGGTTGAGGCTTTGGGGTAGGTTCCGGTCCTGGCGTGGGTTGAGGGTTTGGGGTAGGTTGAGGCTTTGTGGTAGGTTCCGGTCCTGGTGTGGGTTGGGGCTTTGGGGTAGGTTGAGGGTTTGGGGTAGGTTCCGGTCCTGGGGTAGGTTGAGGCTTTGGGGTAGGTTCCGGTCCTGGTGTGGGTTGGGGCTTTGGGGTAGGTTGTGGCTTTGGGGTAGGTTCCGGTCCTGGTGTAGGTTGAGGCTTTGGGGTAGGTTCTGGTCCTGGGGTAGGTTGAGGGTTTGGGGTAGGTTCCGGTCCTGGTATAGGTTGAGGCTTTGGGGTTGGTTCTGGTCCTGGGGTAGGTTGAGGGTTTGGGGTAGGTTCCGGTACTGGGGTAGGTTCCGGTCCTGGGGTAGGTTGAGGCGATGGTGTAGGTTCTGGTGCTGGGGTAGGTTGAGGCTTCGGGGTAGGTTCCGGTCCTGGGGTAGGTTGAGGCTTTGGGGTAGGGTGTGGCTTCGGGGTAGGTTCCGGTCCTGGTGTAGGTTGAGGCTTTGGGGTAGGTTCTGGTCCTGGGGTAGGTTGAGGGTTTGGGGTAGGTTCCGGTCCTGGGGTAGGTTCCGGTCCTGGGCTAGGTTGAGGCGATGGTGTAGGTTCTGGTGCTGGGGTAGGTTGAGGCTTCGGGGTAGGTTCCGGTCCTGGGGTTGGTTGGGGCTTTGGGGTAGGTTGCGGTCCTGGGGTAGGTTGTGGCTTTGGGGTAGGTTTAGGGTTTGGGGTTGGTTCCGGTCCTGGTGTAGGTTGAGGGTTTGGGGTAGGTTCCGGTCCTGGGGTAGGTTCCGGTCTTGGGGTAGGTTGTGGCTTCGGGGTAGGTTCCGGTCCTGGTGTAGGTTGAGGCTTTTGGGTAGGTTCCGGTCCTGGGGTAGGTTGAGGCGATGGTGTAGGTTCTGGTGCTGGGGTAGGTTGAGGCTTCGGGGTAGGTTCCGGTCCTGGGGTTGGTTGGGGCTTTTGGGTAGGTTCCGGTCCTGGGGTAGGTTGAGGCGATGGTGTAGGTTCTGGTGCTGGGGTAGGTTGAGGCTTCGGGGTAGGTTCCGGTCCTGGGGTTGGTTGGGGCTTTGGGGTAGGTTGCGGTCCTGGGGTAGGTTGTGGCTTTGGGGTAGGTTTAGGGTTTGGGGTTGGTTCCGGTCCTGGTGTAGGTTGAGGGTTTGGGGTAGGTTCCGGTCCTGGGGTAGGTTGTGGCTTCGGGGTAGGTTCCGGTCCTGGTGTAGGTTGAGGCTTTTGGGTAGGTTCCGGTCCTGGGGTAGGTTGAGGCGATGGTGTAGGTTCTGGTGCTGGGGTAGGTTGAGGCTTCGGGGTAGGTTCCGGTCCTGGGGTTGGTTGGGGCTTTGGGGTAGGTTGCGGTCCTGGGGTAGGTTGTGGTTTTGGGGTAGGTTTAGGGTTTGGGGTTGGTTCCGGTTCTGGTGTAGGTTGAGGGTTTGTCGTAGGTTCCGGTCCTGGGGTAGGTTCTGGTCCTGGTGTCGGTTGGGGCTTTGGGGTAGGTTGTGGCGATGGTGTAGGTTCTGGTGCTGGAGTAGGTTGAGGCTTCGGGGTAGGTTCCGGTCCTGGGGTAGGTTGAGGCTTTGGGGTAGGTTCCGGTCCTGGGGTAGGTTGTGGCTTCGGGGTAGGTTCCGGTCCTGGTGTAGGTTGAGGATTTTGGGTAGGTTCCGGTCCTGGTGTAGGTTGAGGCTTTGGGGTAGGTTCCGGTCCTGGAGTGGGTTGAGGGATTGGGGTAGGTTCCGGTCCTGGGGTAGGTTCCGGTCCTGGTGTGGGTTGTGGCTTCGGGGTAGGTTCCGGTCCTGGTGTAGGTTGAGGCTTTTGGGTAGGTTCCGGTCCTGGGGTAGGTTGTGGCGATGGTGTAGGTTCTGGTGCTGGGGTAGGTTGAGGCTTCGGGGTAGGTTCCGGTCCTGGGGTTGGTTGGGGCTTTGGGGTAGGTTGCGGTCCTGGGGTAGGTTGTGGCTTTGGGGTAGGTTTAGGGTTTGGGGTTGGTTCCGGTTCTGGTGTAGGTTGAGGGTTTGGTGTAGGTTCCGGTCCTGGGGTAGGTTCTGGTCCTGGTGTCGGTTGGGGCTTTGGGGTAGGTTGTGGCGACGGTGTAGATTCTGGTGCTGGAGTAGGTTGAGGCTTCGGGGTAGGTTCCGGTCCTGGGGTAGGTTGAGGCTTTGGGGTAGGTTCCGGTCCTGGGGTAGGTTGTGGCTTCGGGGTAGGTTCCGGTCCTGGTGTAGGTTGAGGATTTTGGGTAGGTTCCGGTCCTGGTGTAGGTTGAGGCTTTGGGGTAGGTTCCGGTCCTGGAGTGGGTTGAGGGTTTGGGGTAGGTTCCGGTCCTGGGGTAGGTTCCGGTCCTGGTGTGGGTTGGGGCTTTGGAGTAGGTTGAGGCTTCGGGGTAGGTTCCGGTCCTGGTGTTGGTTGAGGTTTTGGGGTTGGTTCCGGTCCTGGGGTTGGTTGGGGCTTTGGGGTAGGTTGCGGTCTTGGGGTAGGTTGAGGCTTTGGGGTAGGTTTAGGGTTTGGGGTTGGTTCCGGTCCTGGTGTAGGTTGAGGCTTTGGCGTAGGTTCCGGTCCTGGTGTAGGTTGAGGGTTTGGGGTAGGTTCCGGTCCTGGGGTAGGTTCTGGTCCTGGTGTCGGTTGGGGCTTTGGGGTAGGTTGTGGCGACGGTGTAGGTTCTGGTGCTGGAGTAGGTTGAGGCTTCGGGGTAGGTTCCGGTCCTGGGGTTGGTTGGGGCTTTCGGGTAGGTTCCGGTCCTGGGGTAGGTTGAGGCTTTGGGGTAGGTTCCGGTCCTGGGGTAGGTTGTGGCTTCGGGGTAGGTTCCGGTCCTGGTGTAGGTTGAGGCTTTTGGGTAGGTTCCGGTCCTGGGTTAGGTTGAGGCTTCGGGGTAGGTTCCGGTCCTGGGGTTGGTTGTGGCTTTGGGGTAGGTTGCGGTCCTGGGGTAGGTTGAGGCTTTGGGGTAGGTTCCGGTCCTGGGGTAGGTTGTGGCTTCGGGGTAGGTTCCGGTCCTGGTGTAGGTTGAGGATTTTGGGTAGGTTCCGGTCCTGGTGTAGGTTGAGGCTTTGGAGTAGGTTCCGGTCCTTGTGTGGGTTGGGGCTTAGGGGTAGGTTGTGGCTTCGGGGTAGGTTCCGGTCCTGGTGTAGGTTGAGGCTTTGGGGTAGGTTCTGGTCCTGGGGTAGGTTGAGGGTTTCGGGTAGGTTCCGGTCCTGGGGTAGGTTCCGGTCCTGGGGTAGGTTGAGGCTTTGGGGTAGGTTTAGGGTTTGGGGTTGGTTCCGGTCCTGGTGTAGGTTGAGGGCTTGGGGTAGGTTCCGGTGCTGGGGAAGGTTCCGGTCCTGGTGTGGGTTGGGGCTTTGGGGTAGGTTTTGGCGACGGTGTAGGTTCTGGTGCTGGAGTAGGTTGAGGCTTCGGGGTAGTATCCGGTACTGGGGTTGGTTGGGGCTTTGGGGTAGGTTCCGGTCCTGGGGTAGGTTGAGGCTTTGGGGTAGGTTCCGGTCCTGGGGTAGGTTGTGGCTTCGGGGTAGGTTCCGGTCCTGTTGTAGGTTGAGGCTTTGGGGTAGGTTCCGGTCCTGGTGTAGGTTGAGGCTTTGGGGTAGGTTCCGGTCCTGGTGTGGGTTGGGGCTTTGGGGTAGGTTGCGGTCCTGGTGTAGGTTGAGGCTTAGGGGTAGGTTCTGGTCCTGGGGTAGGTTCTGGTGCTGGAGTAGGTTGAGGCTTCGGGGTAGGTTCCGGTCCTGGGGTTGGTTGGGGCTTTGGGGTAGGTTCCGGTCCTGGTGTGGGTTGGGGCTTTGGGGTAGGTTGCGGTCCTGGTGTAGGTTGAGGCTTAGGGGTAGGTTCTGGTCCTGGGGTAGGTTCTGGTGCTGGAGTAGGTTGAGGCTTCGGGGTAGGTTCCGGTCCTGGGGTTGGTTGGGGCTTTGGGGTAGGTTCCGGTCCTGGGGTTGGTTGGGGCTTTGGGGTAGGTTCCGGTCCTGGGGTTGGTTGGGGCTTTGGGGTAGGTTCCGGTCCTGGGGTAGGTTGTGGCTTCGGGGTAGGTTCCGGTCCTGGTGTAGGTTGAGGCTTTGGGGTAGGTTCCGGTCCTGGTGTAGGTTGAGGCTTTGGGGTAGGTTCCGGTCCTGGTGTGGGTTGGGGCTTTGGGGTAGGTTGCGGTCCTGGTGTAGGTTGAGGCTTAGGGGTAGGTTCTGGTCCTGGGGTAGGTTCTGGTGCTGGAGTAGGTTGAGGCTTCGGGGTAGGTTCCGGTCCTGGGGTTGGTTGGGGCTTTGGGGTAGGTTCCGGTCCTGGGGTTGGTTGGGGCTTTGGGGTAGGTTCCGGTCCTGGGGTTGGTTGGGGCTTTGGGGTAGGTTCCGGTCCTGGGGTTGGTTGGGGCTTTGGGGTAGGTTCCGGTCCTGGTGTGGGTTGGGGCTTTGGGGTAGGTTGAGGCTTTGGGGTAGGTTCCGGTCCTGGGGTTGGTTGAGGCTTTGGGGTAGGTTCCGGTCTTGGTGTGGGTTGAGGCTTTGGGGTAGGTTTAGGTTTTGGGGTAGGTTCCGGTCCTGGTGTAGGTTAAGGCTTTGGGGTAGGTTCCGGTCCTGGTGTGGGTTGGGGCTTTGGGGTAGGTTGTGGCTTCGGGGTAGGTTCCGGTCTTGGTGTGGGTTGAGGCTTTGGGGTAGGTTTAGGGTTTGGGGTAGGTTCCGGTCCTGGTGTAGGTTTAGGCTTTGGAGTAGGTTCCGGTCCTGGTGTGGGTTGGGGCTTTGGAGTAGGTTGTGGCTTTGGGGTAGGTTCCGGTCCTGGTGTAGGTTGAGGCTTTGGGGTAGGTTCTGGTCCTGGGGTAGGTTCTGGTGCTGGAGTAGGTTGAGGCTTCGGGGTAGGTTCCGGTCCTGGGGTTGGTTGGGGCTTTGGGGTAGGTTCCGGTCCTGGGGTTGGTTGGGGCTGTGGGGTAGGTTCCGGTCCTGGTGTGGGTTGGGGCTTTGGGGTAGGTTGAGGCTTTGGGGTAGGTTCCGGTCCTGGTGTGGGTTGGGGCTTTGGGGTAGGTTGTGGCTTTGGGGTAGGTTCCGGTCCTGGTGTAGGTTGAGGCTTTGGGGTAGGTTCTGGTCCTGGGGTAGGCTGAGGGTTTGGGGTAGGTTCCGGTCCTGGTGTAGGTTGAGGCTTTGGAGTAGGTTCCGGTCCTGGTGTGGGTTGGGGCTTTGGGGTAGGTTGTGGCTTCGGGGTAGGTTCCGGTCCTGGTGTAGGTTGAGGCTTTGGGGTAGGTTCCGGTCCTGGTGTAGGTTGAGGCTTTGGGGTAGGTTCCGGTCTTGGGGTTGGTTGGGGCTTTGGGGTAGGTTCCGGTCCTGGTGTGGGTTGGGGCTTTGGGGTAGGTTCCGGTCCTGGTGTGGGTTGGGGCTTTGGGGTAGGTTGTGGCTTTGGGGTAGGTTCCGGTCCTGGTGTAGGTTGAGGCTTTGGGGTAGGTTCTGGTCCTGGGGTAGGTTCTGGTGCTGGAGTAGGTTGAGGCTTCGGGGTAGGTTCCGGTCCTGGGGTTGGTTGGGGCTTTGGGGTAGGTTCCGGTCCTGGTGTGGGTTGGGGCTTTGGGGTAGGTTGAGGCTTTGGGGTAGGTTCCGGTCCTGGTGTGGGTTGGGGCTTTGGGGTAGGTTGTGGCTTTGGGGTAGGTTCCGTTCCTGGTGTAGGTTGAGGCTTTGGGGTAGGTTCTGGTCCTGGTGTGGGTTGGGGCTTTGGGGTAGGTTGTGGCTTTGGGGTAGGTTCCGGTCCTGGTGTAGGTTGAGGCTTTGGGGTAGGTTTAGGGTTTGGGGTAGGTTCCGGTCCTGGTGTAGGTTGAGGCTTTGGGGTAGGTTCCGGTCCTTGTGTAGGTTGAGGGCTTGGGGTAGGTTCCGGTGCTGGGGAAGGTTCCGGTCCTGGTGTTGGTTGGGGCTTTGGGGTAGGTTTTGGCGACGGTGTAGGTTCTGGTGCTGGAGTAGGTTGAGGCTTCGGGGTAGGTTCCGGTACTGGGGTTGGTTGGGGCTTTGGGGTAGGTTCCGGTCCTGGGGTAGGTTGAGGCTTTGGGGTAGGTTCCGGTCCTGGGGTAGGTTGTGGCTTCGGGGTAGGTTCCGGTCCTGTTGTAGGTTGAGGCTTTGGGGTAGGTTCTGGTCCTGGGGTAGGTTGAGGGTTTGGGGTAGGTTCCGGTCCTGGTGTAGGTTGAGGCTTTGGAGTAGGTTCCGGTCCTTGTGTGGGTTGGGGCTTAGGGGTAGGTTGTGGCTTCGGGGTAGGTTCCGGTCCTGGTGTAGGTTGAGGCTTTGGGGTAGGTTCTGGTCCTGGGGTAGGTTGAGGGTTTCGGGTAGGTTCCGGTCCTGGGGTAGGTTCCGGTCCTGGGGTAGGTTGAGGCTTTGGGGTAGGTTTAGGGTTTGGGGTTGGTTCCGGTCCTGGTGTAGGTTGAGGGCTTGGGGTAGGTTCCGGTGCTGGGGAAGGTTCCGGTCCTGGTGTGGGTTGGGGCTTTGGGGTAGGTTTTGGCGACGGTGTAGGTTCTGGTGCTGGAGTAGGTTGAGGCTTCGGGGTAGGATCCGGTACTGGGGTTGGTTGGGGCTTTGGGGTAGGTTCCGGTCCTGGGGTAGGTTGAGGCTTTGGGGTAGGTTCCGGTCCTGGGGTAGGTTGTGGCTTCGGGGTAGGTTCCGGTCCTGGTGTAGGTTGAGGCTTTGGGGTAGGTTCCGGTCCTGGTGTAGGTTGAGGCTTTGGGGTAGGTTCCGGTCCTGGTGTGGGTTGGGGCTTTGGGGTAGGTTGTGGCTTCGGGGTAGGTTCCGGTCTTGGTGTGGGTTGAGGCTTTGGGGTAGGTTTAGGGTTTGGGGTAGGTTCCGGTCCTGGTGTAGGTTTAGGCTTTGGGGTAGGTTCCGGTCCTGGTGTGGGTTGGGGCTTTGGGGTAGGTTGTGGCTTCGGGGTAGGTTCCGGTCTTGGTGTGGGTTGAGGCTTTGGGGTAGGTTTAGGTTTTGGGGTAGGTTCCGGTCCTGGTGTAGGTTGAGGCTTTGGGGTAGGTTCCGGTCCTGGTGTGGGTTGGGGCTTTGGGGTAGGTTGTGGCTTCGGGGTAGGTTCCGGTCTTGGTGTGGGTTGAGGCTTTGGGGTAGGTTTAGGGTTTGGGGTAGGTTCCGGTCCTGGTGTAGGTTTAGGCTTTGGAGTAGGTTCCGGTCCTGGTGTGGGTTGGGGCTTTGGAGTAGGTTGTGGCTTTGGGGTAGGTTCCGGTCCTGGTGTAGGTTGAGGCTTTGGGGTAGGTTCTGGTCCTGGGGTAGGTTCTGGTGCTGGAGTAGGTTGAGGCTTCGGGGTAGGTTCCGGTCCTGGGGTTGGTTGGGGCTTTGGGGTAGGTTCCGGTCCTGGGGTTGGTTGGGGCTGTGGGGTAGGTTCCGGTCCTGGTGTGGGTTGGGGCTTTGGGGTAGGTTGAGGCTTTGGGGTAGGTTCCGGTCCTGGTGTGGGTTGGGGCTTTGGGGTAGGTTGTGGCTTTGGGGTAGGTTCCGGTCCTGGTGTAGGTTGAGGCTTTGGGGTAGGTTCTGGTCCTGGGGTAGGCTGAGGGTTTGGGGTAGGTTCCGGTCCTGGTGTAGGTTGAGGCTTTGGAGTAGGTTCCGGTCCTGGTGTGGGTTGGGGCTTTGGGGTAGGTTGTGGCTTCGGGGTAGGTTCCGGTCCTGGTGTAGGTTGAGGCTTTGGGGTAGGTTCCGGTCCTGGTGTAGGTTGAGGCTTTGGGGTAGGTTCCGGTCTTGGGGTTGGTTGGGGCTTTGGGGTAGGTTCCGGTCCTGGTGTGGGTTGGGGCTTTGGGGTAGGTTCCGGTCCTGGTGTAGGTTGAGGCTTTGGAGTAGGTTCCGGTCCTGGTGTGGGTTGGGGCTTTGGGGTAGGTTGTGGCTTTGGGGTAGGTTCCGGTCCTGGTGTAGGTTGAGGCTTTGGGGTAGGTTCTGGTCCTGGGGTAGGTTCTGGTGCTGGAGTAGGTTGAGGCTTCGGGGTAGGTTCCGGTCCTGGGGTTGGTTGGGGCTTTGGGGTAGGTTCCGGTCCTGGTGTGGGTTGGGGCTTTGGGGTAGGTTGAGGCTTTGGGGTAGGTTCCGGTCCTGGTGTGGGTTGGGGCTTTGGGGTAGGTTCTGGTCCTGGTGTGGGTTGGGGCTTTGGGGTAGGTTGTGGCTTTGGGGTAGGTTCCGGTACTGGTGTAGGTTGAGGCTTTGGGGTAGGTTCTGGTCCTGGGGTAGGTTGAGGGTTTGGGGTAGGTTCCGGTCCTGGGGTAGGTTCCGGTCCTGGTGTGGGTTGGGGCTTTGGAGTAGGTTGAGGCTTCGGGGTAGGTTCCGGTCCTGGTGTTGGTTGAGGTTTTGGGGTTGGTTCCGGTCCTGGTGTAGGTTGGGGCTTTGGTGTAGGTTGGGGTTTTGGGGTAGGTTGAGGCTTCGGGGTAGGTTCAGGCTTTGGGGTAGGTTTCGGTCCAGGGGTAGGTTGAGGCGATGGTGTAGGTTCTGGTCCTGGGGTAGGTTGAGGGTTTGGGGTAGGTTCCGGTCCTGGGGTAGGTTCCGGTCCTGGGGTAGGTTGAGGCGATGGTGTAGGTTCTGGTGCTGGGGTAGGTTGAGGCTTCGGGGTAGGTTCCGGTCCTGGGGTTGGTTGGGGCTTTGGGGTAGGTTGCGGTCCTGGGGTAGGTTGAGGCTTTGGGGTAGGTTTAGGGTTTGGGGTTGGTTCCGGTCCTGGTGTAGGTTGAGGCTTTGGGGTAGGTTCCGGTCCTTGTGTAGGTTGAGGGCTTGGGGTAGGTTCCGGTGCTGGGGAAGGTTCCGGTCCTGGTGTTGGTTGGGGCTTTGGGGTAGGTTTTGGCGACGGTGTAGGTTCTGGTGCTGGAGTAGGTTGAGGCTTCGGGGTAGGTTCCGGTACTGGGGTTGGTTGGGGCTTTGGGGTAGGTTCCGGTCCTGGGGTAGGTTGAGGCTTTGGGGTAGGTTCCGGTCCTGGGGTAGGTTGTGGCTTCGGGGTAGGTTCCGGTCCTGGTGTAGGTTGAGGCTTTGGGGTAGGTTTTGGTCCTGGGGTAGGTTGAGGGTTTGGGGTAGGTTCCGGTGCTGGGGAAGGTTCCGGTCCTGGTGTGGGTTGGGGCTTTGGGGTAGGTTTTGGCGACGGTGTAGGTTCTGGTGCTGGAGTAGGTTGAGGCTTCGGGGTAGGTTCCGGTACTGGGGTTGGTTGGGGCTTTGGGGTAGGTTCCGGTCCTGGGGTAGGTTGTGGCTTCGGGGTAGGTTCCGGTCCTGGTGTAGGTTGAGGCTTTGGGGTAGGTTCCGGTCCTGGTGTAGGTTGAGGCTTTGGGGTAGGTTCCGGTCCTGGTGTGGGTTGGGGCTTTGGGGTAGGTTGTGGCTTCGGGGTAGGTTCCGGTCTTGGTGTGGGTTGAGGCTTTGGGGTAGGTTTAGGGTTTGGGGTAGGTTCCGGTCCTGGTGTAGGTTGAGGCTTTGGAGTAGGTTCCGGTCCTGGTGTGGGTTGGGGCTTTGGGGTAGGTTGTGGCTTTGGGGTAGGTTCCGGTCCTGGTGTAGGTTGAGGCTTTGGGGTAGGTTCTGGTCCTGGGGTAGGTTCTGGTGCTGGAGTAGGTTGAGGCTTCGGGTTCGGTTCCGGTCCTGGGGTTGGTTGGGGCTTTGGGGTAGGTTCCGGTCCTGGGGTTGGTTGGGGCTGTGGGGTAGGTTCCGGTCCTGGTGTGGGTTGGGGCTTTGGGGTAGGTTGAGGCTTTGGGGTAGGTTCCGGTCCTGGTGTGGGTTGGGGCTTTGGGGTAGGTTGTGGCTTTGGGGTAGGTTCCGGTCCTGGTGTAGGTTGAGGCTTTGGGGTAGGTTCTGGTCCTGGGGTAGGCTGAGGGTTTGGGGTAGGTTCCGGTCCTGGTGTAGGTTGAGGCTTTGGAGTAGGTTCCGGTCCTGGTGTGGGTTGGGGCTTTGGGGTAGGTTGTGGCTTCGGGTAGGTTCCGGTCCTGGTGTAGGTTGAGGCTTTGGGGTAGGTTCCGGTCCTGGTGTAGGTTGAGGCTTTGGGGTAGGTTCCGGTCCTGGTGTGGGTTGGGGCTTTGGGGTAGGTTGTGGCTTTGGGGTAGGTTCTGGTCCTGGGGTTGGTTGGGGCTTTGGGGTAGGTTTCGGTCCTGGGGTAGGTTGAGGCTTTGGGGTAGGTTCCGGTCCTGGGGTAGGTTTAGGCTTTGGGGTAGGTTCCGGTCCTGGGGTAGGTTGAGGCTTTGGTGTAGGTTTCGGTCCTGGATAAGGTTGAGGCTTTGGTGTAGGTTTTGATTGTGGCTTAGGTTGAGGCTTTGGTGTAGGTTTCGGTCCTGGATAAGGTTGAGGCTTTGGTGTAGGTTTTGGTTGTGGCTTAGGTTGAGGCTTTGGTGAAGGTTTCTGTCCTGGGTTATGTCGAGGCTTTGGTGTAGGTTTTGGTTGTGGCTTAGGTTGAGGCTTTTGTGTAGGTTTCGGTCCTGGATAAGGTTGAGGCTTTGGTGAAGGGTCCTGTCCTGTCTTAGCTTGAAGCTTCGGTGCAGATATAGGTTCTGGCATCGGTTGCGGCTGTACTTGAGGCTTCGTTGTAGGTTTTTTTATATGTGCACCACCTGTGTTGAATTAATAATTTATTATTTACAATGCATTTCAGTTAACCAAATTTTAACCCTATTATTGCTTGTCGCTATACGCAATAATAAAAGTATTGATGTTTAATTGAAAAAAAATATATAAGTATTTAAAACAGACTTTAAAAAAATAAATAAACAAGCTAGCTAGTTTGCTCTTCCTACAGAACAATAAATATACACGAGCGCCATCTATTGGTTCATTGTTTATTATTGACCGCATCTCTTTGTTTTTTACTTGGTAGTTCGCTGTATCACCACCCTTCAAGAATGGCGCTAGGTTATCGGAGAAATAGTGGGCATGGCTAAAATACCTAAACATCGAGTCTCAATTGCCTATTGTCAGCGTCTTAATATTGTATGCTATCCACTATTAAGTAGTTTAATTTAAATAACTCATGCGTCAGTACAGTTTTTAGAGCAATGAGAACTATTAAGTAAGGCGGTTTTCACACGACGCCGCTTACCGCCTGCTATGTCTTACATGTAGCATTAGTTAAGTATCTTCAATTAACCATCATGTTTGGCTTTCCGTGACTTATCATTTTAAGCTAGTATCCAAGGTGTGTGCGACCTATTCAGTTGCGTTTACATTTTTGTAGTCCTTTCTAACTTCAACATTATAAATGTTCTGCGTTCTTTTCTGCGGTAGCGATTTGGTTAGGCTGTTAGACCAGCCGCAGCATCTCACTAGCTCAACAAAAGAAGTATCTGGACAGAGGATACGGATTGCGAAGATCATTGTACAGTCGACTACAAAGAGATGTATACATTTGAAAGTTACAAAAATATATAAATATCCTTTGATGATGTTGTCATTGTTTGTTACAATTACCTTTAGACATGATATATGACAGATTTATGTTTAAATTAAATGTGCCAAATTGATGTATACAGCAAGAAGGACACGTGTACTTTGGTTACAACGATATATAAGGTCCCATTAAAATAGGTGGACAAACTTTCAGAAATCATGCAGACCACCAAAATAAGGACAATTGTAAAAAAAATAATAAGAAAAACGCATTAGATACTTACAATAAAAAAAATCAGCTAACGAAAATACACAAAAAATGTTAGTTATCCAATGCATAAACACATCCACGTCTTTGATAACTGATTCTGATACCTACTAGTCCTACTACAAAATAATGTGCAGGCGCACGTGACCACGTCGTCGCCGCCCGCACCCACCGCGTTCATTGTCCAAATCATGCCTTCTCACTCTAACATAGCCATTCGTTGCAGTCGCGGGCTGTGGGCGCCCGCGCCGCTCGCTTGACGTAAATGACAATGACTCAATTTCAGTTTTCGTCGCGCAACCGAGCTGGTAAAACACGTTGCATAAACGTGTTACAAAATGTGTGTGTGTTGTTACGTAGTCAGTTTATCAAATTATCACAATCGAGAACCATGCCTTATTACGCGTACAGTAACCAAGAATACTTGGTAATGGTCGTGTGTTATCGTGAGCGTAACGACGAAAGCTTGCAAGCCCAAATCCTTTATCAAGATTTGGAAGCAAAGAAAGTGCAATGACACGTAGTTATACGCGCTCGCAAGTGCATCTAACAATACGGTAGGCACGTTCAACAATTAATGTAAATAGGTATCCACCTACCGCTACCGGCGCGGCGTAGAGTAAGTAGTATTTTAATTCATTACTGGAAATAGGGCTGATTCTAATTTTTAACCACGCCTGATTCAGTGTTTACTTTTACTGTTATCGAACTTTAAATAAATAAAAATGATTCATAGCACTACACTGTACCCACAGCGCTCTTGTTTGTTTACAACTTACTGCAATATCTTTGATATTTTGATAACAGTTTTCAGCACGCAATTAGACAGTCCAAAACCTGATAAAGTGTGATGGGAAATTAGAATAATTTATTTATTTAATGCACAATGTACACAACATAGTTACACCTTAGAGCAGTTACACAATAGGCTTAAACTAGTGAGTACATGACCCTGTTAGGGCGCAGCAAGATAACTTAAAACTAGTACTGAGTATCATGTAGGTTAGGAACTTTTACATTTTAAAATATAGTTATAACTAGTTTTATAGACTTATACTAATTTTAAACTTATATCTAGTTTTATAAGTAAAATATTATATATTATAATTAACACAGATACTTATTTGAATTCTATTTTAACATTTTATCTTCCATATATTCTTGGATACTGTAGTAACATTTTTTTAAGAGCAATACCTTTATCCTAGCTTTAAATACACATGTTGTTTTTGTGGACCGTATAGTTTCAGGTAATTTATTGTAGATTTGTATGCTTCGGTATTCTGGGCTATTTTTGTACATTTGTAATCTAGGTGCTGATAGGATTAACTTGTTTTTGCGGCTCTCGTTCTTGTCAAAATTAAACAGTTTTAGATTCTTTTTAACAAAAGTGGCTATTTCTAATATATAAATGGAGGGCAGAGTTAACATTTTTTCTTTTATGAAGTGGGGTTTGCAGCTATCTCTAGGTTTTATTTGAAATATTATTCGCATACATTTCTTTTGTGCAATCTCAGATTATAGAAAAGAAGCAGATAGACCGCGCGGAACACCGAGAGTGCGGCCAACAAAGCAAATACAAATTCAAAAGCGAATACACTCTCGATTCAGTACAGCACGAAGCGTCGCATCGTTAGTACGTCACGGGCTCTAACAGATAATTTCAGAATAATGCCGTCTTGTATTTTTAAACATTGTAAAAACTGTTCCCAAAAACAAAAGAAATAAGATGGAGTATCTTTCATAAGTAAAATATTGATTATTTGTCTGATTGGATTTATTTTACGTGTTTATTGTTAGTGACATCTTGAAACACAAAACCTTAACAAAAATCATTCGGTGTTGCTAGTTTATAATGAAACATTTACCCCTAAGTTAGGAAATAAGTATAGTATACAGGAGTATCGATTTACAAAAATATTTATGTCGATAATAGTGTTTTATTTATCGCCTTTTCTGGTTAGTATGTTCATAAATAAATAAGTATGTATGTGTCTTCGTAAGTGTAACTAGTTAATGGATTTTATAATACTTATTACATCAGTCGATTTGCTATATCATGGGTTATATGACGTCACCATAAAGTAAATATAGCTACTTACCAAAAACAATAAAATGTTGGTGTCTCAAAATAAAAATATATCGCAAATGTATCGTTTATATGGGCATTGTTAATTTGACGTATACTGTTAATAAAAACAACTGAATTAAGAAAAAAAATACTTTTTTTTTTTAATGTAATGAAATATTATGGCTAATATTTTCATTATCCTGGCAACCGTACACACACATAGAGGCACCTGTTCTTATAGTGCTGTCACGTGGCTGTAACGCACACATGTCTACAAACGGGCCTCACTTTATTGTTCCGCGCGGTTTATCTGCTTCTTTCTATAATCTGAGTGTGCAATAAATAAATCATTCGCATCTACACTGTGTCCCCACATGATGATACCGTAGCGTAGCCACGCGTAGGCGTATGCGTAGTATGCAGAGAGGGCACAGTGAGTTTTTGTGTTTGATTTTAGCACATTAAGTCCATAAGAAAATTGTGACAGTTTTATTTTAGTCTTTTCGACATGTTTTTTCCAATTTAAATGAGAGTCTAGTGTAATACCCAATAATTTGAATTCTTCTACTTCTTCAATTTGGATGGTGTCTGTTATATTTTTTAAGTTAATTTTTTGTTTTTGGTAGGGTTTAAATTGTATGATTTTAGTTTTTTTGTTGTTTACTTCAAGATTGTGATTCTGAAGCCAACATTTTATGAGGTTTTTTCGGTAATTTGGGAGTTATATTGTAGGTTGTTAGTAGGGCTTTTAAAGAGTACGGAGATGTCATCAGCGAACAACACACATAGATGGTCACATATTTTTGGTAGGTCATTAATGTAGATAAGGAAAAGTATACATCCTATTACACTACCTTGTGGAATAGACCAGTTTGTGGTTAGTATATTCGAGCACACGTTTTGTAATTCACACGTCTCGTCATCTAGGTGTTCTATCTGTACACACTGTTTCGTATCAGTGAGATACGATTTTAACCAGTCAAGTGCGTCTCCCCTGATGCCAACTCCATTTAATTTCGTTAATAGGATTGAGTGTGATACTTTGTCATAGGCTTTCGTCATATCAAGCAGAAGACCTATTGCATAGTTTTTGTCTTTGATGTATGTAAGTATTTCTTGTGTGTATTTATAAACTGCTAGGGTCGTCGATCGGTTTGTCCGGAATCCAAATTGGTTGTTGTCGAGTATGTCGTATTTTTCTAAAAATTTACACATTTATTTTCATATACCTAGACGGTTCATAATCATGTGTTCGAGGAAAGTTTATTCACCCCCCAATCGTAGCCTGTTCTCGAGTTGCGCGCAATTACCTACTATCTTCTACTTATCGTAACAACACTAGGTATTCTAAAAAGTTGATGTGTAGTCAACTGAAAGTTACTATGGTTAAATACAGAATGATGTTAACAGAACTGACTGGGTACCTACCTACTTCGGGCGGGGCGCGAATTAAGTACCTACCCATAATGGATGTGTTTATTCTAGTGCGCCAGCAATTTATTATTTTTGGGTCAAAATAAAATCATTTTAATCAGTGTTTTTTTTGCTTGGATATCTTTGGTTAGACGTACTGAACGCTGTGTTAAAATTTGTCCATCTATTTTAATGGGACCTTATATATACAGGGGACCTAAAATGGACGCTTTGGCAGAATCATAATATGATTTGCGTAAAATTCATACATCCCGCAATTCATCTGTTTGACAGCTGATATTTGACATTAGACTTCATTAAAGCAATTCATAATTTGTGGTCCATTCTAAGAAACTCCATACAAAACTGTCAAACAAATGAATTGCGGGATAAGAATTGTACGCAGATCATATTATGATTCTGCCAAAGCGTCCATTTTAGGCCCCCTGGTCTGACATTCGTTTTTAAAATTTTAGAATAGTACTGAAATACTTGTTTTCTCCTTCAATTCGTGCATGCATGACGTTATTGGCTTGTCATTTGTTTATCGAAATTGACTATAAATTATTTTCGGTTTCGGTTCTTTTCAACCTACTCGTAAAAAAAAAACTATCGAATCATAAAATCCAATTATTTAATTTTAAATTTTATTGTCATCTTGCTATTAATAACATAATTTATTTATAATATTCTTTTACTTATAACAATAGTAGATCTACGTCTTAATTGGCAAAAAATATAAAACTAAAACGCCGCTTTCCCGTAATGAGACTGTAGGAACGCTGACACAATCATATGGTGTAATTTCTCTCTGTACACACACACCTAGAGCACTAAATACATGAACACACAAAATTGGTGACCCCGACGTGATCTAAAAACACCGACGTGATCTAAAAAGCCGTAAACAAAAAACTGTGTACCTACACCATGTATTCGCAAAGTTATAGCGCGTTAATTTATCCTAGTGGTGTCAGGTCGTAAAGGACTGATACGCACTGTTGAAAAGGTCGATGGATGCGCATTTCGACCGCCACCGCACCAGATGAATGTTTATGACTTTTTTCAGGAGGCCTATGAGAAGCAGCGGTAAAAAGTCTACATCATCTTCGACGTGTTGTTGGCGACCACAAACTTCACGTGCGAGGAATACAGTACTTTACTGGCTCGACTCGAAGCATGTTCCAATATTCGGCCGCTGTGCGTATTTACGGAAGACCCAGATGATTTGAATTATCCAACTCCTTCAAACTTTTGAGCAGCGGCCCCATACTGACTACCTTAGACACCGAACAAGATGAAAAGACAAGGTGGAAGGGAACACAGAACATTTTCTGAGATATTCGAAATAGGTGGCAATCCGAATATCTCGTGATATTCTCAACAAGGAGTAAATGGAAAAGACTTCACAAAAACGTTCAATTAAATGACTTTGTCATTATTCATAAGCCAAAACTCCCCGCGAGGAGATGAGCTTTAGGCAATGTCACTGAACTACTTGGTGCCGATGGATTGGTCAGGGTCAGTACCTAGTGATTAAACTGTCAGTGCTGGTATCTGACCACAAATGAACTACATTAACCGAGCAGACTGAGAAAATGTCAGACAACCAAAATATCATGATCAAGGAAAACCAATCAAAACGGACGGAAACCTGGAACGGACTCTAATCTGATAGCAGCAGTCAGCATAAGTTGACAACAATACACAAAGCCCCTCTATTTTGACTGAATCTCAAACATGCAGTTATTTCGAGACGAATGGAAACTCAACGTGTAGGTACTACACTATTACCTGAACCCTTATTGGGACCTTCTTTGCGACCTTCTTTCTTACTTTCATCCTACTGCAGCTACGTCACTCTTATGATGAACTGAAGTAGGTAGGTATTACAATGGAATGTCACTGAATCAGCATTTTGAAGAACACGTACAATGGCGACAAGGCCTCATTGACGGTGTGGGTAATGTTTCCAACAGTTTATTTGGAGTTTTGGTTCAACGTTTCGCCGATCAATACAAGTAAGATGAAAACAAGGAAATGAAAATTTGTTGGATGGAAATTGTTGTGTCCATGTGAACATTATAACTATTTTTAAGAACTTGTACACACATGTGATATACAATAAAGATTTGAATTTGAATCACTTGGTACTTTTGTGGAAAAACCAGACCTTAGTAGTAGAAGCAGAATAATATATAATTTTCTCAAGAGAACTGAAGATTCAATCAATCGGCAACATAAAGCCATCAAATAAACACATAAACAATCTAGAAATGCCACAAATATGTCGGACAAAAAGGACATTGACCAGGTTTGGAACAAACGTTGTCCAGACATGGGAGTACTTCCAAATGAGCACAAATTTGTTGTTCCTAGAACCAGGCATAAAAAAATAGGTGGCTCATTTAGATGCCAGTGTATACGTTCCTATAATAAACTTCCTAGCCATATTCAAGAATTACGCCTTAAAAAATTGAATAAAAAAATTATAAAGCGGAAACTGTGCCAGAAAGCCTTTTATACTGTTAAAGACTATATTGAGGACAAAAAGGCTTGGGATTGAGTTGCTCCAATTTTACAGTGAATCTTGATTTGATTTACCTATATATTTTTTTTTGCCTACTATTTATATTTTTCTTTTTTTTTATATACCATTTTACATTAACAATGACATGAATATTTACTTCGTAAAATATTATATTATTTTAATTATTATGAATGTGAGGACTATGTGGGTCATTGTTTTTAATTTTTTTTCTTAGTTTTAATGATGGTCTGGCAGTTTGAGTACTTTATGCAGCCTTTCTTTGGTATTGTTCGTCGAATCGTTGAGCTCCTTAAGTTTTGAGTCGAGCTGCACAAAAATAACTGACAAATGCGGGCACTGACTGGACATGTCCACTCAAATCTGTGTGGTTCTTTCCTCAAAAGACCATTTCAGACACCAATCTACATGGTCCTCAAATGATCTGACCAAGATTATATCCGTATTTTATATACACATTGACATTGATGAATTTTATATAATTATACAATGACATGAATGTTTACTTTGTTAAGTAATATATTGTTTTAAAAAAGTTATTGTGAATGTGAAGACTATGTGGGTTATTATTTTTTTTTGTTTTTTTTTTTCTCGTGTTTATCATTGTCTGGCATTTTGAGTAATTTATACGCGGCCTACCCAAATGTCCTTTCTTTGGTATTGTTCGTTGAATCGTTGAGCTCCTTAAGTTCTGAGTTGAGCTGCACGACTACTGACAAATGCGTGCACTGACTGAACAGGTCCCTTCAATCTGTGTGATTCTTTCATCAAAAAATCATTTCAGGCACCAATCTACTTTATGTCTGGACTTTAAAAGAGACTGACCTCTGAGTTTGTTTCGGCATTTCTTCTCAGAGTAGTCAGATACGAAACGCCGACCTCCATCTAGTTTTTTTTTTAGTATGAATTACGAGTAAAAGTGTTTTTACAAACCTACTTACAGAAAATAAATCATTTATAATTTATCAATGGTTCCTTGCTTAAAAAAAATCTTCCCATGGTTAAAAAGTTTTGTTTAAGTATAAGGTTTTTCTGGTCACACACTTTGTTTATTTATTTTATTTTATTATTGGATACTATGTGTATGGTAGCATTGGTAGCGTTGGTTGGTTTAAACTCGTTGGTTTGGACTCATTGGATTGTATATTGAATAATGCTATAACGCTAGGTAGTGTCCAGGGTCTTATGATGGAGCCGAAAGGTGATCACAGGCACTCCTCAAGTAAATCATATAGCCCCGTCGTATGTGGTTTCATTAGATTTGTTTTGACGAGTGCTTTACACTAGTGATGTCCACGGTCTGATGATGGAGCTGGAAGGTGGCCATAGGTACTCATCATCCAAACAAGATAGCACTATCGTGTTTGGACTCGTTGGCTTTGTCTTGCCAAGTAGTATAGACCAAAGTTGTATATAAAGTTTGATGATGGAGTCGGAAGGTGGCCATAGGAACTCCTCAACCAACCAAGCCAGCCCATCGTGTTTGGACTCATTGGATATGTATTGACAAGTACTGTACGAGTGAAAGTGATTAGAACATATATTTAAACAATTTCTAATATGCTGAAAAGTACAAATTAAAATATAGGTAAAAATCTTTTCTTAAACCAGCTTTTAATTAACCGAAAAGTACTAAATAGAACTTTAACTTAAATATCTTCGTATCACTCCGTTAGCTGTCTTACAATCTGCTACACGTGCCAGTCCATCCTTGCCAGGTGAAGTGCTTATGACTCGTCCAAGGCGCCATTTCAAGGGTACCATTAGATTATGGATAAAAAAGTTAGGGAACACAATAGAGAACCCAGAAAATCGCACCTATCAACGGGTGTGTAATATTTGAAATAATAACGAAATGAAATTAAATGAAATTATATCGTTTATTCTGTTAATAGGATATTAGAACCACTTTTACACGTCATTTAAAAAAATAAAAAATAATCTAGATGTAGCCGACATTTCCTATCTAACTACCCCTGAGAAAAAACGGCGAAACAAACTCAGGGGTCAAAGTCTCTTTTAAAGTTCAGACATAATCTTAGTCAGATCAGAAGAAATAGAAACTCTAAAAATCGAAAAACACATATTATAAAACAAGACAAGAAAAGACTGACAAAAAAAGAAGGAAGGGTAGACCTTCTAAAAGATAGAGTGACGACATCATAGAGATAGCCGGAGCCTTATGGCCCAGACGGGCAAAGGACAGAACCACCTGGAAAGGTTTGGAGGAGGCTTTCACCGCGAAAGGCGGCCCTTACACCTAACAATACTAACCTTATTTAAGTACAAAACTAACATTACTAACAAATAAATAAGTACACATCAAAAAACTAAATGTAAGGGATAAAATAAAGCTAATAAATAAATAATGTAACCCAAATGATTCACCAAGAATAGAGGGAATCTGGCGCTCAGCGGCTGCTGCCGCGGCAGCGGCGGGATATAACATTAGATCACATGAAATTATTGTAGTTATTTTTTATATAGTAATTTATTTCAGACTGTGTCCATAAATTTGTTATTTATTTTTATAGCATATGAAAATTATATCATGTGAACGTTATTTCAAGTGATATTATACTATCTGTTATTATGCCATATATTACACACCACCTATCAACCACATCAACGTCACCTTGCCGTAAATCAAAAGCAACATAATTGATCACAAAACCTCATTGCTGCACATCAAAGAACAGATTGAGCAAATCAAATGAGAAAACACCTTGAACTCAGGAATTTCAAGCCACGATATCCATCACTATTCAGAAATCTACGTGTTGTGTCGTGTTGTCGGGCGCTTTATTAGCAGTCGCAGTTTTTCTATGTCGGTGGATTTGTCGTCGTCAGCAGAGGAGCGCCACCTTACAGTCTAACTCCGAGACGCAGCCTACGGCACCACCGGCGCGTAGACAGCACGCAGTCGTCGATCCGACGCACAGTGGGACGAAAATCGAGTTTCATAGACATAGACCACTTACAATTTGTTTTGTCGTTTCTTTGCTGGAAACCAATGCAGACTATTTAAGGAAGCCCCAACAGTATCACATTTTTGCACGTCAGGTGATACTGACGCGAAAATACTTTTTTTTTAATAAAAAATGTATGGAGGAATACAGAAAAATCCATTTTTATCGAGACTTGTGAGAGTGCCCATTATATCCTCGGGTACGATTTTTGTCCTTATTTTTTACAATTTTTGGACATATAACACGCCCCTCGCACTCGACGGACTTTAGGTGAAAAAAAATTAAACATATTTTTTAGTATTATTTGATCTTATTCCGAGTATTTACGGTATGTAACAACCTATATTGACCTGTATTTGACAATCGGCCTATTGTCTAAAGCGTGTTACTGCCTCCACATTTTACCTGCTAATCCGCCATTTTATAATGGAATTCATATTTAATCCCTTACTAATGACACGTGATTAATCTAGACAATGGGCTCGACAGATGCTGTCCTTACTTGGTTTACCATTTGTTGCTAATTTATTTAGTGTTTTAAACGTACTTATCAATAGGTTCCTGTTAATCATATTAACTTTGTGGCGGTTTTATTATGCAATAACTTTGAACACACATATACAAATTTATTGTTCATCACGGCTTACGTGCTGATATGTTCTTTAATTGTTTCATTTATTCTACTAATTAGTGCTCATAAGTACAGGGTAATATTAGGTTAGTAAAAATACGGAGAGCGCTCATGATCATGTAATTTCTTCTACAAGACCTGTACTCGATGCAGCTCGAAAAAAGAAGTTAAGTGCAGAAGCCCTAGAGCTTTTACAACTCACTGCCGCCGATTATCCAGATTTAGAGTTTATAAATGTAGACAACATTGATCCTCGAAACAGATACGAATCCGAAACGGATGAATAGTAGTAAGAATATTATATACCGTAGTAGTAAGAATGTTTTTTTGTTATATGTTTGTATTGTATATAAGTATATTTTTTTTTGTATTTATTGTATGTTTTTTTAAATATTGTATGTATATTCGAACACAATGTAAAAATTGATTATGAATAAATTAAATGATGATGAATCAATTTTTTTCTAATACTTAGTAAATTAGCAACAATGATACGCCGAGTAAGGGTGTTACCACACCAATCGATCGATCGTCGATCGATGGTAGAATGGATTATTCACCAATCGATCAACGTCAACCATGTCGATCGATGGCATCGATCGACGATCGATCGATTGTTGTGGTAACACCATAAAGACAACATCTGTCGAGCCCATTGTCTAGATTAATCACGTACGGTCATTAGTAAGAGATTAAATATGAAGTCCATTATAAAATGGCAGATTAGCAGGTAAACTGTCATTAAGGAGGCAGTAACACGCTTTACACAATAGGCCGATTGTCAAATATAGGTCGTTACATACCGTAAATACTCGGCATAAGATCAAATAATAATATAAAATACGTTTCATTTTTTTTCACCTAAAGTCCGTCGAGTGCGAGGGGCGTGTTATATGTCCAAAAATTCCAAGACACTCACGAGTCTCGATGAAAATGGATTTTTCTGTATTCCTCCATACATTTTTTATTAAAAAAAAATATTTTCGCGTTAGTATCACCTGACGTGCAAAAATGTGATACTATTGGGGCTTCCTTAACTAGTCTGCATTGGTTTCCGGCAAAGAAACGACAAAAAAAAATATAAGTGGTCTATGTCTATGAAACTCGATTTTCGTCCCACTGTGCGACGCCACGCACTAGAGACTCGAAACAGCCACGAAAAGAGGCACGGTTGAATTAAAAACCGTTTCTAGCATCAGGTGCCACAAGAGGACACCTCCTGCTTTGGTCACATCGGTGTCTGGTGACAGTGACTAATTCAATTTACGGCGAATAGATTGAATTCATGTGTTATAACTCGGGTAAAATTTATAAGTTATCAAGCACTCTGTAATTTCATTCTAATCATCCACTCGCATCTCTCTCGTCCGGGAATAAGTACGAGTCATGTATCATTAACTATAGTGGAACACAATCAGCGTTCATAGTCAGCTGTTCTCATTCACACAACATTCTTAATATAGCACTAGTTACGTGCTGGTTAAGTATATTTAATAAATTGTGGTGGTATCAACATCGCCACATGCGAACTACGCGTCACACTGACGCAAAATCCTACATCGCGCAAGCAGAGTTTACCGCGTGACTAGCATAAAAACAACATCCCGATATCAATCGTCGGGCAGTTGTCCACCAGACACAACACCCGTCTAGTCGGAGGATCCTTCCTTTTCTATGCCGGATGAGTGAACTTTACACCCTGTTCCTCACACCTCTATAAAACCATCATCGTAGGCTATCCGTGACTTAGCATTTCAAGCTAGCATCCAAGGTGTGACTGACCCATTCAACAGCGTGTACAGGTTATTTTAATGAAAAAAGGATGTTTACCTACCTTGGCCCATTAAACACATTAAAGATTCATTCATCCGATTCGTTTTATTTTTAATTTCTCACTCCTATTTTGTTATAACCATTCTAACCATCCACACACGTGCTCCTTATGTCTTCAAATCAGCTGTTCGTGAAAACCGATACCGAACTATGAAAATCGAGATTTTATTTGAAACGGTGTAACGAGTAACTTTCATACTGCTTTTTTACCATAATAGGTATAATTTGATTTATAGTATTATATTATTATTATTTATACTTACCAACAACCACCGTTAGGACCAAAACAAATATTAAAATGTACCGATTTGCCGCCATCACTTGTGTTATTGGTTCGATAACTAATAGTGAAATGTTTTAAAACAGGGTTATACAGGGCAATTTATTTACGATTTTGTTTCAATGACGTAATTTCAAACGTCATTCAAACAAAAAGCCCTATATAACCCTCATTAAAAATATTTATACCTCTATTAAAAATATTATTACTCATCTATAACATTGCGTGGTGTGTCGTTGGATAGGTATTTCAAAAATATTGGGGGTATGCAATGAACATTTTATTCTATTCAGGGATGCATTTGCGAAACGTAAAGCTTTTATTATCACTAGTTTTGTTTACAATCAAAATTCAGTTCAATCTCGCATACTAGCTGGCGCGGACGCATTATCGGTTTTACTTAAATAGTGAAGTTTGGTGCCATATAAAATCTAACCTTGCTACTAAGACATAAAACTCAATTTCGTCATACACCGGTTTGATTTAAATAATTAAGCACGGGTCACAGTGCGCGTTGTCGCGAAAGTGCGGCCCTCTTCACCCCCGCGGGGAAACAGTGCGGACTATCTCTATCTCTTTAACTCAGCACCGGCTTGGATAAAACTTCGTGTAACAAGTTCTCAGCTGATCGGATAAGATACCTAATTGTCATAACAGCTGATTATGGCCGAATTGGACGCATCCGTTATGCTAAACTCGCCGAAAAGCAGTAAATGACAATCCGTTCCTGATCTATACTCAGGCGACGATGCTGACGCATATGTGTCTCAGAGAAACTTTAAGAGGAAGCAGCCAGAATGCGACTTGAGAGAGGATATCTCTGCACTTTCTGAGGAATTCAAGAGATCTATAAGTATTCTGAGCAGTGAAATACGCGACCAGTTTTCCAATATCAACACGAATATTAGTAATCTTCGAAGTGAATTTAATCATTTAGCAACTACCTCCACTCAAATTCAATCCGAGTTGAAAGAATTGCGCTCTGATTTTTCCAATAATAAAGGAGATATAGCGATTCTAAACACAAAACATCTTGAATTATCGAAGGTTGTCGATGAGTTGGAATCGTCGGTGGAATTCAACTCTGCGAGCATTATTGATACCGTAAAGCGTACAAAGGAGATGGAGTCGAAGATCGTTACCTCTGCATCTGAGCCAATATTTACACTGATTAATAAAATAGATCGCCTGGAACAACAGGCTAGGTAGTGCAACATTGAAATTGGTAACTTGCCGGAAAAACGAGGTAATAATCTAGTAATTATTTTGGAGTCAATTGCGGCAGCTATTAACATACCTATAGCACAGAAAGATATAGTGGCTATTCACCGTGTTCCGCACGCACACACGAATAATTTACGTCCGAAAAATATTATTGTGAAGTTCACTTCCCGACTACTCCGTGATAACGTGCTGAGCGCTTATCGACTGTCTAAAGGTATTTACATGATCGTATAGGACTGGCTGGGACTCAATGTCGTATCTACATGAACGAACACCTCACGCTTCGTAATAAGGAGTTATTTCGCAATAGCCGCGACGCTGCCAAAACAAGCAAGTTTAAGTATGTGTGGGTGCGTAACGCTATTGTGCTCGTCAAGGAGAATCAAACTCAACTCAAACTCAAAGCATTTATTTCAATTAAACCAATTACAGGCACTTTTGAATTGTCAGAGTCGGTCAGTTAGTCAAAAAGTTGAAGCTATTTGCCCATTCCAAAACGTAGATCTCTATGGAGAAGAATAGGCAAGAAACTCCAAGGACACTTTTAAATCAAGATATTACAAAATCCTGGGTACATTATTCTTGTCGCTTCTATACGTGAGAACAATGTAAAAATATAAATTATTTAAAAAACAATATACAATATTACAAATAAACCCTGGCAGATAGGAGAAGACCAGTCACAACTGACGGCGCCCGTTCACGAACATGACGCATGGATCAGCACCATCCAGCTCAACCATTTTGTAGGGAACCGAATGATCCAACACACGCGCCACCATCAGCGAGACATTTAAGTGAGCATGACATACTCTTAACTGCCAAACTTTTTTAAGTCAACATACCTAAGTACATCATAACATAATAAACGGCTCCATGGTACTCACATTTACAAAAATTGAAAAAATGCTTTTAAGTTATACAAAACTATAGCTTGCAGTGCATTTCAAAGATTAATAAAATTTTACTAGCAAAAGGATAAACATAATTACCTATTGAAGTATTCAACAACTAAAACTTTATTAAGTACATTTTATATAATAAATATGATTGTAATGTCAGAACATAAAAAAGGGGAGAAGCATCTCTTCCAATTATTATAATTTTAACAAGTGAGCCCAAGTGGTTGTGGAGCAGGACCAGCATTAAGCCAAGCATTTTTATCTACGAAATAATCATCCAACCTATATTATGCTTGTCTACATAGCGTGCGACTGATGACTCACCTGCGATGGCGATCCGGTCAGAAGACGACATTCGTAATAAGTTTAGGTCTAATATTTCGTCTTAATACGCGGTTAGTATTTATTACAAAACTATCACACAATAATGTACCCGTTTAAAAATAACATCTGTTTAAATGTTTGTTTGTCATATTTTTTTGCAAACAGCTGTGTGTTTATTTTTCTTATTACTACATTACACTATTTACAATATTTCCTTATCTTAGTAGTATCTGTCCCGTATAACAATAATATCTGGCTAAATCTTTATTGATTATATTTTTTTGCAAGCATTATTTGCTGATTACAATTCATCCTTTACAATATCTCCTTACCTCATTAGATTTCGTATTTGTGTTCAGACAATAATTAGTACCTATTTATTTCAATGCTTTTAGACGTATTTCAATGTCTAAATCCAACAGTCTTTGTACATTTAAAAACTCAGTACCTACCTACATGATATTATTTAACCTGTAACGCATCACGTCTGAGTGCTAAGAACATTATGAAAATGCAATACACACGTCCATTATGTACAAATATAGATAGATACATAAGTACCCAACTAGTCGTTGCCATTAACAAAAGAATATTCATCAAATCATCGTCATCAATACTATTACAAAATTCAACATTCAAACTGACAGCGAGTGCCCTTGGTTCACTTCACGTACCCGAAAATTCTTTTAAAAACGAAAACCTTTTTTTTGCCACGTAAGACGAGGAGGTATAGTCGAAAGACTATAGCCTGCACTTTGCGCAAAGAAAAAAAAAAACTTCACGCGTACGTATACTATGTAATTCCTGGAAGTGGTGTAGTCATGGTAACCGAAATCACGTGGAGTGCTCACGCCGCGCCTGCGCACTACGCGCCGCGCTTTCTCGCTTCATCATTGACGGCAGTGGCCTTATGCCTATTCGTATTTGCGTTCAGACGTATTTCAATGTCTAAATCCAACCGTCTTTGTACATTTAAAAACTCAGTACCTACCTATACGATATTATTATTTAACCTGTAACGCATCACGTATGAGCGCTAATAACATTATGAAAATGCAATACACACGTCCATTATGTACAAATATAGATAGATACATAAGTACCCAACTAGTCGTTGCCATTAACAAAAGAATATTCATCTTATCATCGTCATCAATAGGTACTATTACAAAATTCAACATTCCAACAGACAGCGCGCGCCCTTGGTGCACTTGAAGTTCCCGAAAATTCTTCTAAAAACGAAAATCATTTTTTTATGCCACGTAAGAAATTCGCTGCACGGAAGACGAGGAGGTATAGTCGAAAGACTATAGCCTTCACATGGCCGAAAAAAAAAAACTTCACGCATACAATTCTTGAAAGTGGTGTAGTCATGGTAACCGGAATCGCGTCAGGCAGGTGAAGTGCTCACGCCGCGCCTGCGCACTAAGCACCAAGCTGTCTCACATTAAGTTTTTTTTTTAATTTCTATCATTGACAGCAGTGGCCGTATGCCTATTCGTATTTGCGTTCAGACAATAATGGTACCAATTTATTTCAATGCTTTTAGACGTATTTCATCTTCTAAATCCAACGGTATTTGTACATTAAAAAAACCGGCCAAGTGCGTGTTGGACCACGCAAATGAAGGGTTCCGTTGTTGGGATGAATTTATCCCAAGAAGAAACATAACATTGTAGTTGAAAAACATGTTCTCCCTTTTATTGATAATTCTTAATTCTTAAACGTCACGGTCAATTCTGCAACTGCAAATGTGTGATGGTAGACTATTACTCGTTAACTTGTAAAGCCTACTTAGCTGTGATAGTTTTCCTTTAATTTCTTCTTTTTCGTTATTATAATTATGTACCTACCTACTATTGTCATAATTTTTTTACATACCTATCCAATAGCAACCATTTAGCCGGCAGGGGGGCATATCCAACGATACCCCACTGCATGAGACAGGCGAGAAAAAAAATATCATCCCCACTTTACGTGCAAGAGCCCCTAAAAAAACATACATAGGTACCCATACCAAATTACAGTTTTCTACTCTCTGATCTCTGAGCTAAGCCGCGGACAGACAGACGGACACGGTGAGTGTTCCTTGTTGACAAGGGAACCCTAGTCACTTTAGTCAGTACCTACAATTATTTTAAATTATTAAAATTCATGTATTTTTAAAATGTGTTTAATAGTTGTGTATGTTTATTTTAAGATGATAAAATTACCTATGTATGTTTAGGTTGCTCTATTCTTAATTTAAAGTTGCGACAAGAGCTGGATGACAGACAGCAATGTCTGTCATCCAGCTCTCTTGTCGCAAGTCTGCTGGAATACATTTCATGATGTATCATGTTACATATTATAAGTAAGCAGTTCCTTTGTGCTCTTTTATCTTTACGTATTTTACTATATGTATTTGATATGTGTGTACATAAATAAATTAAAGAAAATAACATTTATTCATTTTTAACACATCAAAAAATTTTGCTAATACATTTTGTCTACTGAGCCTGCTGCTTGATGTCGGGGCGTCGGATGTGTGTGGTCCTCACGCTGAGGACTCTCTTCTCCTCCACGGCTGAAGATAATGGTAAGCATTTATTACTATTTCATTCCACCACTCATGAGTATATTTTTTTAGTACTACATTCCCAGCAGTAACTATACTGATGATAATAATCATTTATAGTTACTGCAGGGAATGTAGTACTTTCAATAAGTATGTAGCGGCATCAACATCGCCACATACGAACAACGCGTCACACTGACGTCACGCGAATCCTGCATCGCGCAATCAGAGTTTACTACGCAACTAGCATATATACAACGTCCCGACATCAACCGTCGGGCAGTTGCCCACCAGACACAACACCCGTCTGGTCGGAGGATCCTCCCTTTTCTATGGTGGACTAGTGAACTTTTCCTCATACCACCAAACTGGTGACCCCGAGTATGAACGTCAGCGCAGCCTTCGTGCAACTACTTCAGCGTGACGTCATCATCATCATCATCATCATCACTTCCTCAAGCTTTCGAGCGGCGAGTCACTCAGCCAGCCAGCACCCACGGCTTCAACGGGTATCCTGACCACCAGCATGCAGCGGACGCGTATTCCTGGTCATCACCCACAGCCTCATCAACAACCTTGGCACAGCACACTGCACTTTCGGCCGGTCCACAAGCAGAGAACATGCCTCTCCTGGTCGACGCCAGCAGCCAGCCACAACCCGGCGCTGTACTACATCCGACGCACTGGAGCATACCGCAGCGCCACCCCGACTCACTGGGGAATCACCGCAGACAGTTCCGACTCACCGAGAACTATGCGGCACCAGGTTCCGACTCACTGGAACCCTCAACTGGCACTGGCAAGTATCACAAGATACACGACTCAGCCCACTATCGACCGTCTCCGGAGGGGAGTGATGTAGCGGCATCAACATCGCCACATACGAACAACGCGTCACACTGACGTCACGCGAATCCTGCATCGCGCAATCAGAGTTTACTACGCAACTAGCATATATACAACGTCCCGACATCAACCGTCGGGCAGTTGCCCACCAGACACGACACCCGTCTGGTCGGAGGATCCTCCCTTTTCTATGGTGGATGAGTGAACTTTACACCCTGTTCCTCATACCACCAAAAGTATAGCGGTATGACTTCTATAGATTATAATAAAAGGTCAGCGTCTGAACCAATTAAAATGTCCTTGTTTGACAAAAAGTGTTTACTTCTAGAATAATAATATCGTGTAATTGTGTAATCACATGAATATTTATAGATTTTAAATAGTTCATTAATATCAGTTTTACCAGGCAGACGGCCATAAGTATGATCATCATGTTTCATTTTCTGAGAATAGTTATGATCACAACTCTGATAAAAATCTGAAAAAGAATGTATACATTAATATTCTTAAGATTAAGTTGAAAAGCTTGTTTCGTTTATGCAGTGATAGACTTGTGATCAATAATGTTTGCTATTAATTTATTAATTTTGAAGGTTGCAGTCTCAGATTATAGAAAAGAAGCAGATAGACCGCGCGGAACACCGAGAGTGCGGCCAACAAAGCAAATACAAATTCAAAAGCGAATACACTCTCGATTCAGTACAGCACGAAGCGTCGCATCGTTAGTACGTCACGGGCTCTAACAGATAATTTCAGAATAATGCCGTCTTGTATTTTTAAACATTGTAAAAACTGTTCCCAAAAACAAAAGAAATAAGATGGGAGTATCTTTCATAAGTAAAATATTGATTATTTGTCTATTTGGATTTATTTTACGTGTTTATTGTTAGTGACATCTTGAAACACAAAACCTTAACAAAAATCATTCGGTGTTGCTAGTTTATATTAAAACATTTACCCCTAAGTTAGGAAATAAGTATAGGATACAGGAGTATCGATTTACAAAAATATTTATGTCGATAATAGTGTTTTATTTATCGCCTTTTCTGGTCAGTATGTTTATAAATAAATAAGTATGTATGTGTCTTCGTAAGTGTAACTAGTTAATGGATTCTATAATACTTATTACATCAGTCAATTTGCTATATCATGGGTTCTAATATGACGTCACCATAAAGTAAATATAGCTACCAAAAACAATAAAATGTTGGTGTCTCAAAATAAAAATATATCGCAAATGTATCGTTTATATGGGTATTGTTAATTTGACGTATACTGTTAATAAAAATAACTGATTTAAGAAAAAAAAAAACCTTATTTTTTTCATGTAATGAAATATTATGGCTAATTTTTTCATTCTCCTGGCAACCGTACACACACATAGAGGCACCTGTTCTTATAGTGCTGTCACGTGGCTGTAACGCACACATGTCTACAAACGGGCCTCACTTTATTGTTCCGCGCGGTCTATCTGCTTCTTTTCTATAATCTGAGGTTGCAGTCATCTTAATATTGAAATTGGACTTTTTACGTTTTCAGGTTTGTTTCGCCATTACAGTTTTGTTTGGTGATTAAAAGTTGCTGATCGAGTAAAGAGTAAAGTGATTAATTTCCGTTCTTATTTTCTCAGTGATTTTAAAGTGTATTATTTTGCATTGGTAGTGCAAGACGTTGGGCAAGTGTTGTATCGAACATTGCGCTCCTAAACAAAAGGATGAAAATGCATAGACGTTTCCTGGAGATCTGACGCAAAAATATCTTCACAAACTATATCTGTGCCAGAAACACTTTGAAAAAGGTACATCAATCGAAGTATTGGCTCTAAGTTGGTCTTATGCTTAATTTTTTTCGGCCAAGGAAATTATCACAGTAATAGTCTCAAAAAGTTTGGACAGTGGGTCGTCTTAGGTTTACGAAGATTCGTACATTAGGTAATACCTGCTAATCTTGTAAAATGAATACCTACCTTTATTTCATTCTGCCCCACTCAAGTTTTCGTTGCCAGCGTTGCTTTTTATTTGAGCTTCTAACAGGCTGTCCAACTTACTAGGTATGAGTTATTGCCTAATTTAATTAAAGTAATGGCTACCTAAAAAGTCGAAAACTTACGAAAATAAATACGAAAGCCGCCTAAATTTGACTGACACCTTGACAGCAACATTGTCTATAGTTTTTGCAACCATAGAGTACACGGTTGATTTTTTTCTTTTCGTACTATAGTAGTTTGGCTTTCGTGAAGAAACGAGAAATAACTGTGTTCAAAGGCTGAAGAATTATTTATTTAGTCGATTTATTTATTATATCGCTTCAATAAATGTTCGATATTAAACAATGTTATCGATAAAACGATGTTTCAATTTCAAAATAAAAAAATTGTACCAAGATTCCTCAAAAAAAACACAAAAACCGCTATATCTTGTGAAGGAAGCGAGATAGAGCAAAAATAACACTTTTTGGGGGCTTCATAAAGGGGGTTTCACTAATCAAGACACATCGATCGAGAGGTTCGCAAACCTGAAAAACCTATTTCATATTTTGAAATCACATCATCGATATCATCTATCGGACAGCATTTAATTACGTCAAGTCAACTGCCAACTGTCAGTTTCATCAACTGACAGCTGTCAACGGCACTTTCCGTTAAGGGTGAGCGCTTTTTCTGGAAACTACTTTCGGCACCTTTTAGGTGCCAGTAGGGTCTGACCGGTTAACAGGCCAGGGTATGTAAGTCAGATGAACGAATGAACAAACACAAACTAATTGTCACCAAGAGTACTGGACGATGTCAAACATGTGTCAAATCAAGTATTCTTTTCATGTTAGTTCCATATTTCACCAGTGAAACGTCGTGTCATGGTGTGTATCTGTGTGTACGTACCTAATAGCATTTAATTAAAAATTTCCAGTTTATGCAGACCTCTCATTGTACGGAAATCCTATACAATGTGAGATTAGCCTAAACCTTATATCTATATGTAAGATGTAGGTAAGATGGTTATAAATAAATAAATAAATAATATATTCTATCATTATGTATAGCTTGTATGTGTAACCAAGTGTACAACGAAATGTATTTTCGGGCTGTAGATGTAATTATTTTTTTATTTTATTGCTACACCTATAAAAATAAAACCACACAACCATAGTCGTGCGTAAGCATGTAATCTGTGTCTAATAATAACATAAAACCAAAGTACCGGTGTTAATAATAAAGGGCGACAAATCTCAACAATGTCAATGGAATTCTTGTTGGCAGCACTGGTGGCTCGCACCGCAACGTTCCAAATACTAAAAATAACTACAATTTATGCTCTAAATAAATACTCAATTTAATGTTTTTATTAATTCAGTGCATTTGAATTCGTTTGTCATTGACAATTTTAGTAACTATTATCCATTTTCAAACCAGCCATACACAAAGATTACTAAACTTCATCATCTATGTCTATGGTGGACATGTGTCTCTCTGGGACTCTGAATCTGGACGTTTCGAAACAGAAAAATGTTTAGACTTCTTGGCGGGAAAATGAAGCGTCATGTTCATCAGTCTGTTTAATTTTACAAAATTTGTGTTTAAATTTTACAAAATTTGTGTTTAGCCGAATATTAATGTGTAATAATGGTGGATTATTAACCATTGTGTTTGTGAACGTGCATATTAGTGTAGGCAAATGAAACAAAACAGTGCAACATCGCTTCAAGTTCTCTCAAGAAGTCCGCGTGAGGTCTCAGTAAAGTGACACATCTTTACTGAAACTCAAGGGGAGCGGGCGAGGATATCATCATCATGTTATGTTAACATGTTATGTTAACAAAAAAAGAATTGGCACACTTAAGCAAGTGAATTTTATTTAATCTGATATAATCCACCTTTCAGCAAACGGACCTATTCGATCCTGCAGTTGCTAAGGCTTAAAAGAACTGAATTACTGAAGACTATAAAAGGACACTGCCTCAACTTGATGTGATCGCATCAATCCCGGCTAGTAAGTATTAATTAATTCTCACACTATTTTTGATAAACATCATGTAGCAAATAAATTGGGACATGGACAGGCATGGAGTATGGAATAAAGAAATGTTGCAACTCTTGTAGCTACTCAAAATATGTGAATAATTTTGGCCCATGTGGTTGATTTTAATTGGTTCAGACGCTGACCTTTTATTATATTCTATAGAAGTCATACCGCTATACTTATTGAAAGTAGGTACTACATTCCCTGCAGTAACTATAAATGATTATTATCATCAGTATAGTTACTGCAGGGAATGTAGTACTAAAAAAATATACTCATGAGTGTTGGAATGAAATAGTAATAAATGCTTACCATTATCTTCAGCCATGGAGGAGGAGAGGAGAATCCTCAGCGTGAGGACCACACACATCCGACGTCCCCGACATCAAGCAGCAGGCTCAGTAGACAAAATGTATTAGCAAATTTTTTTTTGATGTGATAAAAATTAATAAATGTTATTTTCTTTAATTTATTTATGTACACACATAACAAATACATATAGTAAAATACGTAAAGATAAAAGAGCACAAAGGAACTGCTTACATAAAAGTACCTAACATGATACAATATGAAATGTATTCCAGCAGACTTGCGACAAGAGAGTTGGATGACAGACAGCAAAACTTAAATTAAGAATAGAGCAACCTAAGCATACCTACATGATTCTATCATCTTAATAAATAAACCTATACAATTAAAATACACATTTAAAAAATACATTAATTATAATAATTTAAATTGTAGGTACTATACTAAAGTGACTAGCGTTCCATCTCTCGTTAGAGAGTAGTATATTCCTTGGGTTCCATCGTCAACAAGGAACACTCACCGTGTCAGTCTGTCTGTCCGCGGCTTAGCTCAGAGATCAGAGAGTACTAGAAAACTGTAATTTGGTATGGGTATGTATGTTTTTTTGGGGGCTCTTGCACATAAAGTGGGGATGATATTTTTTTTCTCGTCTGTCCCATGCAGTGGGGTATCGTTTGAAAAGCCAATAATAATCAGGGTGGCGTTTGCGTAAGCATTAAAGTGCAATTCATTGTTAGTCAAGTGTCCGGCTAAATGGTTGCTATTGGATACGTGAATAAATTCATAGTAGTAGTAGGTACATTTAACGAAATTAAAGGAAAGCTATCACAGCTAAGTAGGCTTTACAAGTTAACGAGTAATAGTCTACCATCATACATTTGCAGTTGGAGAAATGACCGTGACTTTTTAATTATCATTAAAAGGGTGTTTTTAACCGACTTTTCAAAAAGGAGGAGGTTCTCAAGTCGTCTGTATTTTTTTTTTTTTTTTTTTTAATATTTGTTACCTCAGAACTCCGTCGTTTATGAACCGATTTGGATTTTTTTATTTTTATTTGAAAGGATATACTTCCAGATTGGTCCCATTTTTATTCAAATCCAGTTCTGATGTTGGGATCCGTGAGTAATTGAGGGAACTCCTCAAATATTATAGGCATACATATAGCGATTTTTATATTTTCATCAACAAGTCAATCATTTGCATTCAGAAAGTATAATTTGGTGAAGTGGAACTGATGAAGAAGGCCACAGATGGCCACCGGAACTTCTCAATGATTAGTATTTCACGGGTGGCGATGAGATATCTGCATTAAGATAGTTAAGCGAAGCAAATTTAAATAAATAGTTCTGATCAAAATGGTACCATCAAACTGATCTGATGATGAAGCCGAACACTGGAACTCCGTAATATAACAATGTCCTACCCGTGTTTGGTCTTATTGCAATTGTCATGAGATGCACTCTAGCTATAAATGATTTTTAACCGACTTCAAAAAAGGAAGAGGTTCTCAATATATATATATATATATCTAGCCATATATACATATAAAAGGAAACCGTGACTGATTGGTCTATCAACACAGCTCAAACCACTGAACAGATTGGGCTGAAAGTTGGCACGTAGGCATCCGCTAAGAAGGGGTTTTTGGAAATTTGACCTTTAAGGGGGGAAAACGAGGGTTTTGTTTGCATGATAAATCTTATTCATAGAGTTAAGAAGCCGCGGGCAAAAGCTAGTATTATATAATATGTTCAGGCATAACTTATTTTTTTAAGAACTGATTTTTATCATTATTTTATTTGGTAGAGTAAGCTTGCGTGGTCTCATTACATTACAGATTTACAGCTAACTCTTCAATAATACTTATTTAATCCACTCGGTGTATGTTGATGGTGTTATAAAACTTCCTGTCGCTGTTGTTTTCATAGCAAGTAGTTGTATACGAATTGTTGTGGGGTAGGTACCACTAAAAAGTGAAAAATAAAAAACTTTTTTACAAAAAAACAACCGACTTCCAACAAAAACACTAAAAAGTGAAAAATAACTTTAACTTCGGAAGCACATAACATAACATCACGCCTTGTTTCCTCGAAGGGTTGGGCAGAGGTGTACCTGTGTACACCCACATTTAATTATTATATTTAATTTATTTTCGGAAGTCGGTGGCCCTAAACAAAAATACAAAACCAAAGACAAATTTCTGAATGCAATGATTTAATTTACTTCCGAAATTAAATTAAATATAATATTTAAATGTGGGTGTACACAGGTACACCTCTGCCCAACCCTTCGAGGAAACAAGGCGTGATGTTATGTTATGTGCTTCCGAAGTTAAAGTTATTTTTCACTTTTTAGTGTTTTTGTTGGAAGTCTGTTGTTTTTTTTGTAATAAAGTTTTTTTTCAACTACAATGTTGTTTGTTCTTGGGATAAATTCATCCCAACAACGGAACCCTTCATTTGCGTGGTCCAACACGCACTTGGCCGGTTTTTTTTAATGTACAAATACCGTTGGATTTAGAAGTTGAAATACGTCTAATAGCATTGAAATAAATTGGTACCATTATTGTCTGAACGCAAATACGAATAGGCATACGGCCACTGCCGTCAATGATAGAAATTAAAAAAAAAACTTAATGTGAGACAGCTTGGTGCTTAGTGCGCAGGCGCGGCGTGAGCACTTCACCTGCCTGACGCGATTCCGGTTACCATGACTACACCACTTCCAAGAATTGTATGCGTGAAGTTTTTTTTTTTCGGCCATGTGAAGGCTATAGTCTTTCGACTATACCTCCTCGTCTTCCGTGCAGTGAATTTCTTACGTGGCATAAAAAAATGATTTTCGTTTTTAGAAGAATTTTCGGGAACTTGAAGTGCACCAAGGGCGCGCGCTGTCTGTTGGAATGTTGAATTTTGTAATAGTATCTATTGATGACGATGATAAGATGAATATTCTTTTGTTAATGGCAACGACTAGTTGGGTACTTATGTATCTATCTATATTTGTACATAATGGACGTGTGTATTGCATTTTCATAATGTTATTAGCGCTCATACGTGATGCGTTACAGGTTAAATAATAATATCGTATAGGTAGGTACTGAGTTTTTAAATGTACAAAGACGGTTGGATTTAGACATTGAAATACGTCTAAAAGCATTGAAATAAATTGGTACTATTATTGTCTGAACGCAAATACGAATAGGCATAAGGCCACTGCCGTCAATGATGAAGCGAGACAGCGCGGCGCGTAGTGCGCAGGCGCGGCGTGAGCACTCCACGTGATTCCGGTTACCATGACTACACCACTTCCAGGAATTACATAGTATACGTACGCGTGAAGTTTTTTTTTTTCTTCGCGCAAAGTGCAGGCTATAGTCTTTCGACTATACCTCCTCGTCTTACGTGGCAAAAAAAAGTTTTTCGTTTTTAAAAGAATTTTCGGGTACGTGAAGTGAACCAAGGGCACTCGCTGTCAGTTGGAATGTTGAATTTTGTAATAGTATTGATGACGATGATTTGATGAATATTCTTTTGTTAATGGCAACGACTAGTTGGGTACTTATGTATCTATCTATATTTGTACTTATTGGACGTGTGTATTGCATTTTCATAATGTTCTTAGCTCTCATACGTGATGCGTTACAGGTTAAATAATATCATATAGGTAGGTACTGAGTTTTTAAATGTACAAAGACTGTTGGATTTAGACATTGAAATACGTCTAAAAGCATTGAAATAAATAGGTACTAATTATTGTCTGAACACAAATACGAATAAGCTTATGGCTATTGCCGTCAATGATGGAAATTTAAAAAAACTTAATGCGATCTATGTGACCTAGCGCCGAACGCGCGTGACGCGCGGTGTGTTCACTTCACTTCACCCGATTCTCGTAGTCATGGCAACGCCACTTAGTCTGGGTGAAGTGAACCTAGCCGGTGCGCGTGCTGCGCTAGTGTCAGTTGAGGTGTTGAATTTTGTATAGCATCGAAGACGATGATTTGATTAATATTCATTCCGCACGTATTTTTATTGAAATGACATACCTATGTATGTACACACACATCGTTTAGGTAGGTTCCCACTTAATTGCGTGGGGATAAGTTCTATGGTCCATCAACCAGACACTTTTAGCACTCGATCACTTGCGGTTATCTCTTCATAGTGAATACATTTGGTTTATTAACAACGTCGCACAGTCTTTACTCGACTCGATCCACTATCGCTTCTTCAAAACACATCGCGATTGGGTCATGCATTTTCTGTAGTAGCTATGCTCCATTCGAATTAATAAGATCAGACATTTAAATAAACCTTTTTTACAGTCCGTTCCACCGATTTTGACTTCTATGGCGTTGGTGGCATGACAAATGGCAGCTGTAATAAACAGTTGGTATTGTAACCACGTTTTTGCCTTTATTGCCATTCTTATGTCTACGGAATAGAAGTAAAAATCGGTTGAACAGACCGTTAAAAAGTTTATGTACATTTCTAATCTTATTCGAAATGGAGTATAGCTTATATTTTATTTATTGTACCTGCGTGACGCGCTCGCGCCTCAGGCTTTTTAAGGACTAGTCTAGGAAAAAATTGCAACAAAACAAAATTGAGTTTCTGACAGAATTTATGTTTTGCTTTTTTATTTAAAAACCCCTCTTGAAATAATATAAAATGATCAATAGAATTAGCATAAAAATATTATTTTAATCTCGATTATGATTGTAAATGTAATCCTTGGTCCATCCCTAATATCAGGTGGGATGACACTGACAGTTCACTCCACGCTCAGTGCACCTAAGTTATCACGGTGAGATGGTTACAGAATAGCACTGCTGTTATTAGGGATGGACCAAGGATTACATTTATAATCATAATCGAGATTAAAATAATATTTTTATGCTAATTCTATTGATCATTTTATATTATTTCCAAGCTAGTATCTAAGTGTAAGTGTCTATTTAAGGGTTTTTAAATAAAACAAAGCTAAACATAAATTCTGTCATAAACTCAATTTTGTTTTGTTGCATTTTTTTCCTAGACTAGTCCTTAAATAGCCTGAGACGCGAGCGCGTCACGCAGGTACAATAAATAAAATAAAACATACATCTAAGCTATACTCCATTTGAAATAAGATTAGAAATTTAAATAAACTTTTTAACGGTCCGTTCAACCGATTTTTACTTCTATTCCGTAGGCATAAGAATGGCTGGGCACGCCACAATTGTGGCGATAAGTCACCTCTTTGAGGAGTGGCTAGAGAGGCGCCACGGCGTCCTCACCTTCCACCTGACGCAGGTCCTCACCGGACATGGTTGTTTCGGGAGGTTCCTGTTCAGGATAAAGCGGGAGGAAACGCCCGGGTGTCACCACTGTGTGGATCGCCCGGAGGACACGGTGGAGCATACGGTGGAGGTCTGCCCGGCTTGGGTGGAGCACTGCCGTGTCCTCACGGAGGCGATCGGCGGCGGCGATCTCTCGCGTCCGGCCCTGGTTCGGGCCATGGTTCGGAGCGAGAGTGCATGGGAGGCCGTCGCCTCCTTCTGCGAAGCAGTAATGCTTGCGAAGGAGGAGGCAGAACGCGTGAGGGAGAGGCAAGGTTCGCGCCCTCGCGCCCCTAGTCGCCGCAGGAGACGCCCCGGGCGTCGGGAGTCGCAAGCCGATTTCCGGCCACCGTAGGCGCGGGCTTGCGGACGGTGAGCGATGGGTAGTTCACCGTCCGATAAGGACCAGGCCCGGGTCGACGGCGCGTTGTATTCCACGCGCGCCTCAAAGAGTTGTCAGCAGCAACTGACGGGGTCCGTTAGGGCCAATGCCTGCCAGGGTTGCGAGTTTGTCCGAAAGGGATATCGTGGCCCTGGCACACAGGCAAATGAAGGAATACGGGTGGGTTTTAGTCAGTAAAAGTCTGACACGACCTCCCGCTCCGCCCAGAGCGGGAGAAGTTATTTGATAATTTCCCACCCAAAAAAAAAAAAAAAGGCATAAGAATGGCATTAAAGGCAAAAACGTGGTTACAATAACAACTGTTTATTACAGCTGCCATTTGTCATGCCACCAACGCCATAGAAGTCAAAATCGGTTGAATGGACTAAAAAAGGTTTATTTAAATGTCTGATCTTATTTCGAATGGAGCATAATTATAGCTACTACAGAAAATGCATGATCCAATCGCCATGTGTTTTGAAGAAGCGATGGTGGATCAAGTCGAGTAAAGACTGTGCGACGTTGTTATTAAAACAAATGTATTCAGTATGAAGAGGTAACCGTCAAGTGTCAAGTGATCGAGTGCAAAGTGTCTGGTTGATGGACCATAGAACTTATCGCCACACAACTATGTGGGAACCCACCTAAACGATGTGTGTGTCCATACATAGGTAATTCATTTAAATAAAACGACGTGCGGAATGAATATTAATCAAATCATCGTCATCGATGTTATACAAAATACAACACCTCAACTGACACTAGCGCAGCACGCGCACCGATTGCGGCTAGGATCACTTCACCCAGACGAAGTGGCGTTGCCATGACTACGAGAATCGCGTGGAGTGAAGTCAGGAGTGAACACACCGCGCTTCACGCGCGTTCGGCGCTAGGTCACATAAAAATGGCGTAAGTTTTTTTTAATTTCCATCATTGACTATATACAGGGTGGAAGGGACATCGACGCGAAGCCGATTACCATGGATTCAGTACATGATTCTGGACCCCCCTGTGTTGAAATTTTTCGTCGGTTTTTTCTTAATTTTTACGTTTTTTTTTGCAGTTTTTTTTACTGTTACCTGTATAAAATCATTATTTCTATCTAACCCAATGAGACTTTTAATAAAAAAATTGTAAATTCACTTTTTTCACTTATAACAGCAATGTAAATAAAACTAAAGAGCTAACTGATCAGCTGTTTTGCTAAAGTTCACTTGCGGGGTCAACATCGGCCTAGTACGCGGACGTCCGCTGCCTATTCACTATCAAAGGCGCCGACAAAAACACCGCGGCTGCTTTGGCGACAGAGCCGACAGATACCAATGAATCCAACAGAAGCATTACATGAGGCATTTTATTCATCTACATAAATTAATGTCCCATTTACAACTTTTATTTTAGATTTATTAAGAGGGATAATTATTTTTCTAAAGCTTCATTGACTTAAGTAAAGAAGAAAATGTGTAGAAGTTTGTTGATAGTCAGGTAATTTTTTGATAAATTTCTTGTATCAACTTTTTTTGTTTTGTATGCAATTATTCAACAATGTATTTTACTTTTTCATAAAAAATACTTCTTTATTCGCAATAAATTATTTTGTGAGTAGTTAGTAACTAGGTACAACTAAATGTGATTGTACACTCTATCATTTTGTTGATCTGTGATCGGTGTAGGCATGTAGGCACTGTAGATGTAGGGATCAAGTGCGGCAAAATCAAAGAAGTAAAGTACCTACCTACATTTCTTTTGAATGTCGCCGATTTTAACGTGATTTTTGTGCCAGTTCCTAGATATCATTGATCGCAAACGGGTGCATGTGCTGTTTGTCGCAAATTTGTGATTTCGTAGTCTCTTTTCAAATCAGTTAGTTTAAACTCACTAATTTTCTTCGTATCTGTGTGTGTGTGTGTGACATAGAGTGACTTTAAAAATGCCTTCCAGACCTGAAGAAGTCTTTAGTGCCCGTGAGTACGGGAATATGCTCATGTGTTATGGCGAAGCACGTGGGAACGCAAGTCGTATTTATGTGGAGAGATATCCCGAAGATAGCCACCCACGAGTTTCTCGTGTAATAACACGAGCCTTCCAACGTGTCTTGGACAATCAACCAATTGTACCACAGCGCGAGGGAGCTGGCAGGCCCGTTAGACAGACTGTTGCGAACCACATACTGACTGTCGTGAGGCAGAACCCGCGACTGGGAATTCGCACGGCAGCTCGTTTAGTGCGTAACCGTTACAGGTGTCGAGTCTCGCACTGGACTGTCGATCGAGTTTTACGCAGAGATCGACAGCGAGCGTACCGATTTCACAAGGTGCAGGCGTTATTGCCCGCAGACAGAGTTCGTCGTGTGTCGTACTGTCGGTGGCTGCAACGAATGCACGTCAGAATGCCTACGTTTGCTGCGAATGTGATTTGGACGGACGAGTCCACATTTACTCGAAACGGAATGTGGAACAGGCGTAATTCCCATATCTGGGCTCATACCAATCCGTTCGCATTGCAACAGACGGGGCACCAAACTCGATGGTCGGTAAATGTGTGGGCCGGTATTTACAAAGACTGCGTGATGGGACCCATTTTTCTCCCTGAACGACTAAATGGGCTACGATATCACGATTTCCTTCGAACAACTCTCGAGGAAATAATCGAGGAGATTCCTGTGCCCCAGTTCCAACAGACGTGGTACCAACACGACGGCGCTCCCCCACACGTGACCCTTCCTGTCCGACGCTGCCTCACCGAATCTTTTAGAGACCGGTGGATTGGAAGATTTGGTCCACAACCATGGCCAGCTCGTTCACCGGACTTGACCCCGTTAGATTTTTTTCTTTGGGGTTACGTCAAGGATAAGGTGTTTGTGACCGAGTGCAATACCGCAGCAGAAATGAGAGATCGCATTGTGAATGTGTTTGCGACGCTGCGTGAGGAGTGTGTCCAGGATCCCACCTAGCGTTGCCGGAGGGAAATATTGCGAAGTATTCCCATCGTATCATTCGCGGAAATATACGGAAGTATTGAGTAATATTCGGAATTATTCGCCGAGAAGAATAATTAAGGCTAGTGCAGACTGGCGCGATATCGCGGGTGCGATGTGACACTAGTAGCACAATTTCTATGTCGCTGCCTGTCGCGCCCGCGATATCGCGCGAGTCTTTACGAGCTTTTACAAGGAAAATATCTAGCTAAGTACATGTTCGGTCACGCATAGAGTAGTCTCGGGGCGGTGTGCCACTGCCAGTTATTCCATTCATAAAACTGAGTACCTAAGTACCTATATCTAATACCTACGATTTGAAAACTTCCGAATATTTCTTTCATCTACTTAGATAAGTACTCAAGTAATAAGTTTTTGTATTCAGTTTAGGTGTGATAGAGTTATTTTGCGAGAATACCTACTATGTACAGACGCCAAGCACATCAAGCTACTACAATCTGTCAGATTTATTTAATAGATTTTCAACTTTATCTCTACAGTATAAGGTTCAGGGTTGATTGCGAAAAATTGACAGTTTCGGGTAGCTTGACTTGCTGGCGTCTCGTCTGTACCTACATATAGAGGTTAATACATAGATAAGTAGTTACTAAAATAAGCTTATATTATTATATACCGAGGTACCTAATAAAACGGTAACTATTATAATAAGTATTTCAATTGTTTCCTGTAGGTACTTATGTGTAAGCTTATTGTAACTTTATGGTAAAACATCGTCGTAATAATGTACATAACTACTACTACTTACTTACCTACCTAATTACTTGTATTTTCCCGTTGTAAACCAAAAACATTTTTACGTAATAAACTAAGCTTGTATCTCTTTAAAACATCCGCACAAAATCGGAGCTTTTTATAGTCAACTCAATCATATAAAAATAAAATAATAAGTACCTATCTAGTCACAAGTAGATAACTAGGTACTTAAGCGGAAATATTCCCGTCCGCATAGTACCTACTAGGCATCGAATAATACTTTTTAGGGTTCCGTAGCCAATTGGCAAAAAACGGAACCCTTATGGATTAGTCATGCCAGTCTGTCTGTCCGTTCGTATGTCACAGCCACTGTTTTCCGAAACTATAAGAACTATATTGTTGAAACTTGGTAAATACATGTATTCTGTGAACCGCATTAAGATTTTCAAACAAAAATAGAAAAAATACAATACATTTTGGGGGTTTCCCATACTTAGAACTAAAACTCTATTTTTTTTTTCATTAATCTCATACGTGTGGTGTATCTGTGGATAGGTCTTCAAAAATGATATTGAGGTTACTAATTTATTTTTCTTCTAAACTGAACAGTTTGCGCGAGAGACACTTCCAAAGTGGTTAAATGTGTGCCCCCCCCCTGTAACTTCTAAAATAATAGAACGATAAAACTAAAAAAAATATATGATGTACATTACCATGTAAACTTCCACCGAAAATTGGTTTGAACGAGATCTAGTAAGTAGTTTTTTTTAATACGTCATAAATCGTAAACCGCAATTTACCTTTCATTCAATCAATTCAAATATAAAAGACCATGTCTCTAAATAGCACAGTTTTTTCAGAAATCATCAACATCATTATGTACGGAACGCTCGGTGCGTCCGACTCGCTCTTGACCGTTTTTTTTGTTGATTTTATTAATGTGGGCAGCGGGCCGATACGTGCAAGCGAGCAGTAGCGACGACTACAGCTTTTACCCGCTAGAGGGCCTAATGCCAGTGACTATATTACTACTACTACACGTTCATTCATAAAACTGAGTATAATACGATTTGAAAACTTCCGAATATTTCTTTTCATCTACTTAGATATGTACCTACTTAAGTAATAAGTTTTTGTATGCAGTTTAGGTGTGAACGGGATAGAGAGGTAAAAACATATTATGTAGATACTAAGATGAGTTTATAAAATAGTTTAAGTACATATATTATATTAGGTATCTACCTACCTACTAAAAAGTAGATAATTCTAATCGTTATAATATTATTTAAAGTGCTTCTATATTATGTACCTACTTATTTGAACTATTAATTTCGGTTAAACACTATTCTACAAACAAAGTTTTTTTTTGTAATACGTCCTCGTAAAAAAGTACCCTACCTACTTAGGTAAGTACGTACACCTAATTATTTAATTACATTTAGAAGTAAACTAAACTTGTACTTAACATCCGCACAAAATCGACACATTCTATAAACTCAACCAAACAAAAATAAAATAATAAGTAGTCACAAGTAGATAACTACTTACGCGCAAATATTCCCGCATAGTACGTAGGTATAGGTGCGTAGGCATCGAATAATACTTCGTTGATTTCATCAATGAACGGCTGCGGGCCGATACGTTTAGGCGAGCAGTAGCGTCGCCGAGCGTACAGCTATTCGTCGCTAGATGGCGTTAATGCCAATGACTTCATATTACTTCCCCCTTATTCATAAAACTGAGTATAATACGATTTCAAAACTTCCGAATATTACTTTTCATCTACTTAGATATGTACTTACGTAATAAGTTTTTGTATGCGATTTAGGTGCGAAAACGTTATGTTGCGAGAATACTATGTAAAGGGTACTAAGATGAGTTATATTAGTTATATTTTATTATTACCAAGGTACTACCTGAGGTACCTAATAAAACGGTAACTATTATGTTAAGTATTTCAATTATTTCTGTAGGGATGTATTAGAACATTTAGAACTATTGATTTCGATTGAACACTACTTATTCTACAAACTTTTTGGTAAAACATCGTCCGTAATATTTCCATTTTTTTGTCCATTTGGTAGGTACACACGGCTACACATCAAGCTATATATTTCCAGTATAAGCTGATGTCGCATTGTATAGGATTTGCGTACAGTGCGAGATCAGCGTAAACTGGAAATGTATAGCTTCATGTGTAGCCGTGTGTACATCGTAAAGCTAAAACATTTTTACGAAGTAAACTAAGCCAACATCCGCACAAAATCGACTTGTTGATTTATTGAATGAACGTCAGCGAGGCTCGGGGATCACGTGCCATTGCCATTTCCCGCCAGATGGTGTTGATTCAAAGCACGGCGTAATATCTGATATTCGGCGAGTCTGGTCAACCTCCCTAGTCCCTACGCATACATTCGTAACTGATTTAATAGTGATAAATTATAATAATACGATTTAATACATCCAGTTTCATAATTCATTCAGAGAGAAAATCGCTCGTGGGCGGGCACCATTACTCTGCATTCTTGCTGGGGTAGCATTCCTTCCAATCGTAGTATTCTTTTTGAATATTTCCAAATTATTGCGTATAATTCCGAAGTTTTGCAACGCTAATCCCACCTTCTTGCCCCGTGTTCACGCTGAAACTCTGCGCTGATCTGCGAGCGAGTTGGTGGCGGCCACTTCGAACCCTATCTCATTAGAAATGAGCGAGCTTAAGGTAAGTTCATTAAGTAGGTACTTGAACATTACTGGATCGCTAATTCACTACGTAGGTACCTACATAACAACAATCTTTTTTGTTAAAGGCTTCTACAGACCTGCGCGACACAAAGGCCCCGCGTGTCGCGCGACGGGCGGTGCCTTGTGTCGCATCCATATCGGCATAGTTATTTTATGGGAATACCTAAGTTTATTTTGTTTTTTGTCATTACGGTTACTTATAAGTGCTTACATAACATAGGTTATGTTGATTAATTTAATTAAACATTATTTTATGTGGTACCTACCTATCAATGTTGTCGAAGCGATATTTCGTAGGTACGTTTATGAAGGTCCGGCGGCGGCGGGCGGCGCGGCGGCGGCGCAGGCGGCCGGCCGCGGCACACACTTGTGTGTGCGTGTAGGTAATTACGTTAAATACCGCGCGCGCGCCATCATTTACGGCGGAGCGTTGTGATCGCATAGCTTACAATACATTGCGCGCTCAAAAATGACAATTTTTTTAACCGGTCATTTACGAGATGAATGACTTTCGTAATTTTATTTATGGCATTAGATGTAACCTTTTCACGACATTTGCGCGTCGATGTCCCTTCCACCCGTATAGCCTGCACTTTGCGCGAAGAAAAAAAAAAGTTCACGCGTACAGTCACGAGCACCAATATGTACACACTAAGCAACTTTTAAAAGTGATTTCCTCCAACTTTATTGATTAAAAATGTATTTTACTGCGAACATAGTATTTTGGGACCGAAACTAATAAACCAAAAAAATATTATCCCCACTTTACGTACAAGAGCCCCTAAAAAAACATACATACCCATACCAAATTACAGTTTTCTAGTACTCTCTGATCTAAGCCGCGGACAGACAGACGGACACGGTGAGTGTTCATTGTTGACGATGGAACCCAAGGAATATACTACTCTCTAACGAGAGATGGAACCCTAGTCACTTTAGTATAGGTAGTACCTACAATTTAAATTATTATAATTCATGTATTTTTAAAATGTGTATATTAGTTGGCTATGTTTATTTATTAAGATGATAGAATCATGTATGTATATTTAGGTTGCTCTATTCTTAATTTAAGTTTTGCTGTCTGTCATCCAACTCTCTTGTCGCAAGTCTGCTGGAATACATTTCTTGATGTATCATGTCACTTATAAGTAAGCAGTTCCTTTGTGCTCTTTTATCTTTACGTATTTTACTATATGTATTTGTTATGTGTGTACATAAATAAATTAAAGTAATTAACATTTATTAATTTTTATCACATCAAAAAATTTTGCTCATACATTTTGTCTACTGAGCCTGCTGCTTGATGTCGGGGGCGTCGGATGTGTGTGGTCCTCACGCTGAGGACTCTCCTCTCCTCCTCCACAGCTGAAGATAATGGTAAGCATTTATTACTATATCATTCCAACACTCATGAGTATATTTTTTTAGTACTACATTCCCTGCACTAACTATACTGATGATAATAATCATTTATAGCTACTGCAGGGAATGTAGTACTTTCAATAAGTATAGCGGTATGACTTCTATTAATTAATACTTACTAGTACGTCTTCAGGCACCGACACTGTGTTACAATCCTGGATAATAATGTAGTCGAGAGTGGCTGCAATCTGTTTGTTTCTAATTTCATAAACTAGCACAATTTTCTATTAGCAGACGCACTGCAAGTGAGGTACCTGAAAAACAATTTTATATAAATATAATTTCTAAAATGTCCTTGTTTGACAAAAAGTGTTTACTTGTAGAATAATAAAATCGTGTAATTGTGTAATCACATGAATATTTATAGATTTTAAATAGTTAATTAATATCAGTCTTACCAGGCAGACGGCCATAAGTATGGACATCATGTTTCATTTTCTGAGAATAGTTATGATCACAACTCTGATAAAAATCTGAAAAAGAAATGTATACATTAATATTCTTAAGACTATGTTGAAAAGCTTGTTTCGTTTATGGGGTGATAGACTTGTGATCAATAATGTTTGCTATCCATTTATTAACGTTGAAGGTTGCAGTCATCTTAATTAAATTTGCTAATAACTCATACCTAGTAAGTTGGACAGCCTGTTAGCAGCTCAAATAAAAAGCAACGCTGGCAAGGAAAACTTGAGTGGGGCAGGATGAAATAAAGGTAGGTACTCATTTTACAAGATTAGTAGGTAGTACCTAATGTACAAATCTTCGTAAACCTAAGACAACCCACTGTCCAAACTTTTTGAGACTATTACTGTGATAATTACCTTAGCCGAAAAAAATTAAGCATAAGACCAACTTTGAGCCAATACTTCGATTGATGTACCTTTTTCAAAGTGTTTCTGGCACAGACATAGTTTGTGAAGATATTTTTGCGTCAGATCTCCAGGAAACGTCTATGCATTTTCATCAATGATTTCAAAAGGAAGGATACGCCCATCAGAACATTTTACTTACACCTTTTTCATACAAGCAAAAAGTAGCGCCATCTGTGACAACTCATATGAACTACGTGAGTGCTGCGTTGCATAGGTCGACGACGTAACCTTGTATGCACGACATGTACAGTACGTGCGTGCATAATATTTTAAATCACATTTTATCGGAAATAAGTTAACCACTGAGGCGTCCATACTTTGACCGAAAACGTAATAAAACAAATTAATCTCGATCAGATTTATTTGAAATTGAAAAAAATTTAATTGTAATTATTATTAATTTAATCATTATTAACACACGAATAAAAAATGACGTACGTACAAGGTTACTTCGTTAACGTCGCGCGCGCTGCCGGCAGCGCGCGACATGGCCGCCATTGTGGATTTCGGTGGTAAAATTATAACTTTACAAATGTGTTTATTGAATAATTTTATTGCAACAAAGGCAATTTAAGGTTACTTATCGATGTTATGATATCCCATGTTCCTTTTTAACCTATGTATGATAATTTTTGCGGCCTTTTACTACGCAACTAGGCATTTTAATGACAGAACTGTACTGATTAACTTCTCCGCGCGTGGACCGCGTTAGACTGAGTCGCATTGGCCCTAAACTGTAATTTTAAGGCCAGCGCGCTGGTGCCATTTCATCGCGCGGTTAGCCTGGTCCTTACTATCTATGTCAATGATTTTCATCCTTTAGTTTAGGAGCGCAATGTTCGATACAACACTTGCCCAAAGTCTTGCACTACCAATGCAAAATAATACACTTTAAAATCACTGAGAAAATAAGAACGGAAATTAATCACTTTACTCTTTACTCGATCAACAACTTTTAACCACCAAACAAAACTGTAATGGCGAAACAAAACTGAAAACGTAAAAAGTCCAATTCCAATTTTAAGCCCCTTCAGCACGTGCAGCGGCCGGCACTCCGGCACCGACCACACCTTGGAAAGACCGGACCTGGAATTTTTGAAAAGCCATTTTTTTTTTAAGTAATGGCTTCCTAAAAAGTCGAAAACTTACGAAAATAAATACGAAAGCCGCCCAAATTTGACAGCAACATTTTTTTTTTTTTTTTTCTTTTGTCTTCGCACGGTTTGTGCATTTAGCCAATGTCACGTTTTAGTTTTATAAAAAGGTAGGGAAACAAACTTAATATAAATATAAATTTTAACGGGATTTAGGATAGACGGGATAGGATCAGTATAATTATAAGTAACAAGGAAATCTTATGGATAAATGAGTAACTTACACAAAAAAAAAAAAAAACAACTTAATATTATTTAGAGTAATGAATGAGACTATACATTTATATACAAGAGAGCTATTTGTACAAAGTAAAAGTATTGAGGTAGGAAAAGGAGTATGGAGGGATAAGAGGTTACTAAGAAAGGAAGAACGGTCATATAAGGGACAGGAGAAAAAAAATGTGATCTAAGTCGCCTAAACAGATTCGAAACCAATTCGAATCTGTTTGAGACGCTAAAGAGTGAACGATATGCGTCTAAAAACGCTAATATTCGAATTGCGTAACCATTTTGACAGCTGTTAGTTGGTTTGAAACCAACGAGTTTGTTTGAATCGAAAGCGAAGACAACAAGTTGGTCGCTATCATTTTTCGTTGTACATTTTTTGGGATTTACTCATAAAATCTCCATAATTATTACGAAATTATGTATGTGAATATCTTTTTGATAAATTGTGAATGTGTTTTTGTGTAGAACATCTATGATAAATCAATATTAGTGGTATTTTAGCTAGCAAGGCAGTGAGATCAATTTTTTTTTTTTTTGCATATGTGCTTTACAACCTAATTTAGAGATACATATTATGATATTTCAGAAACTAGATATATTAGTGGCATTTTATGGAAAGACAAATTCATACCTCGTACCGTAACAAACTTACCATGAGCCAACAACAACTTGTGTATGTATTCGAGGGTTTACTTAATTGAATAGCAATAAATCTACGTATAGACGAAGATCAAAAACTAGCACAGAAATAAGCAGTTGTCAATGGATTATGAAAGGACTTCGATGAACTGTACACCACCATACATATAAATTTTCACATCATTGTCTGTTCAAGGTAATATCAATACTTACTTACTTACTTATTATTATTATCTTTCTAAATGTTGAACATTGAATGTGCCCAAAATAGGTACCTAAATATTGTATCTTCAAAGATGTTTGATATGCACAGCAACATTATTTTGTTTGTTACTGGTGAATACAAAATATAGGTAAGGCATCATCAAACATAATTAGGTACCTACCATACATACGAGGGGGGGGGGATGCCATAATCGCCACGCTTGGCAGGCGGGTTGGCGATTGCAGTATGGTGTCAAAATGCATAGAGAATGCTGCTGCCCATTGTATAGTTACCTACCTAACCTTATACCAACTTATATGAATATTTACTTAGATATATTTTTAGTTGCCTTGTTAAAATTTGCTAAGTACCTATCTTGAATGTTTTTCAATGATTGATATTATTAGTAAGAATATCCAAGTCAATTATTCAATTTAAATACAATTACTCACTAAAAAGTACCTAAACAAAGATACTTTATATAGCCCCACTATATAAAGTATCTTTGTTTAGGTACTTTTTAGTCAAGTCTTTGTTGGAATATAACAAAATATATCGGTCTCACTTAAGTAGTTTGAGAGCCTTGTTCTTTCATACGTATTTACATTGTGCATAACTATAATATAGTTGAGACGCTAGTGTTCCGTCTGGACTAAGCGAGAGCGCACACACACCTCTCCTGCTAAATAAATATAATAAATAATTATATAGAAATTATAACTGTCTTTCATTGGTTCTCAAAACCCAACAGGTTATGGGCCCAGTGATATAGACTAAATAACATTATAAAGTTAGTTTTAGTGATTCTTTTAGTGATTTAATAAAATGGATAATCTACGAATGAAAAGAAATATTAAACCGTTTGACGGGGACAAATATAGTGTGTGGAAACTTAGAATAAGAAATTTACTAAATGAACTTGAAATGCTTAATATAATTGACGAAGAAACTCCTAAAGAACCGAACAGTGAGTGGCAAAAGAAACAAAGAATCGCTAAGAATACTATAATAGAATATTTATCAGATTCGTTGCTGGGACTTATGAATTAAGAAAATACTGCAAAAGAAATTTTCATGAAGCTTGATACCATATACGAAAGGAAAAGCATAGCAACTCAATTAGCTTTGAGGAAAAGGCTGTTGAATTTTAAGCTAAAAGAAGAAAACGCGCTGACAAAACACTTCCAAGAATTCGTCGACTTGCTAATTGAATTAATCGCTGCAGGTGCAAAATTAGAAGAAGTAGATAAGGTAACTCATCTATTTATGACTCTACCAAATAGCTGTGATGGTGTTGTCACAGCGATCGAAACATTGGCAGAGGACAACCTGACCTTAACCTTTGTCAAAACTAGGCTTCTTGATCACGAAATCAAATTGATCAATGAAAGACGCGATACAAGCATGAAAGTTCTCCAGGCGGAAACTACAGCAATATCGGCGGGCACTACAACCAAACTTAAAACTGAAGACCGACATAATTATAGAAACTCGATCATGCGACGGAACTCGAATCGAGGACAGTTTTATAAAACCTCATTCAAGCCGAAAAATGATAGACTGAAATATATAAAATGCAATTGTTGCGGAAGAAAAGGTCATCTCCAAAAGAACTGTTATTATAACAAGCAGGCGAAACAATGTTCCGAAAAAATTAGAACAGTTCAAACTGTTAATATTTCGGATACTGAAAATCTTAATATCTCGGGATTTGCTTTTATGGTCGGCGGCTGTGGAAATGAACGTGAAGATCAAAACGAGATTACATTTATTTTGGACTCGGGTGCCTCAGATCATTTAATTAATAGAGAAGATCTAGCACGAAACTTCATGGAACTTAATAAACCAATAAACATCTCAGTTGCTAAGAATGGAACATATATTAAAGCAACAAAAAAGGGCAATATTGCAGTAACCAGCCACTTGGGAATAAAGGGAATGCTACAGGATGTTCTTTTCTGTTCCGAAATTCCTCACAACTTGCTCTCTGTAAAGAAAATGCAACAAGCAGGAATGACCATCGTTTTTGGCAATAACGGTGGTGTGCAAATATACAACGAGGGTAAGATGGTAACAATGGGTAAGTCTTTGAATAATTTAATTGGCATTCATTTCAAACTTGAAAAATGTGCTTTAAATGCTAGAAGCTCATCAAATAGGGTGGTACAGAATAATAATTATGAATTATGGCATCAAAGGCTTGGTCACATAGGCAAATCAAAGTTTGTGCAAATAAAAAGCAAACAATTTTATTCTGATAATGAAATAATAAATCATGTTACCCCAAATGATAAATTATGTGAATCTTGTATAAAAGGAAAACAAGCATGTTTGCCATTTAACAAGTCGAAGTCAAAAATTATAAAACGACCTCTATTTAATGTGCATAGTGACGTGTGTGGTCCCATCACTCCTTCAACACTTGACGATAAAAACTATTTTGTAATTTTTGTCGACGAATACACACACTACTGTGCGACATACTTAGTAGCTCATAAATCTGACGTTTTTGCTACGTTTCGAGATTATGTTGCAAAGTGTGAAGTTCATTTCAGTTCGAGAATTGTCAATTTGTATTGCGATAATGGTGGTGAATATTTGTCAATTGAAATGAAAAAGTTCTGTGTGCAAAAAGGTATAAGTTACCACTTAACAGTGCCGAAAGAATTATAAGAACTATAACAGAACGAAGTCGAGCCATGGTATCTGGTGCTAAACTTGACAAAACGTTCTGGGGCGAAGCTGTGTTGACAGCTACATATTTAATAAATATCAGCCCTACATAAGCACTGAAAACAGCTAACACACCATTTGAATTGTGGCATAATAAGAAACCACAACTTAAATATTTAAAGGTTTTCGGTTCAACTGTTTATTTTCTGAATAAAACTAGAAAAACCAAATTCGATGAAAAATCCTTAAAAGGGATATTAATTGGTTATGAACCGAATGGTTATAAGGTGTGGGATGTGGTAGACGAAAAGTTTGTAAAAGTCAGAGATGTGATAGTTGATGAGATTAACTTCTTGTTAAGCAGACCAGTGAAGTCTGACAGAGTATTGCCTGAAAATTGTAATAACTCTAATAACTTTGACAAACACAGTGTAGAGAAAATGTGTAAACAGACTGACAAAATACCTGTATCATTAGGACCACCACCTAATAAATCTGTAAGTGAAACAGATATGCAACAAAACAGTTCTACATTTCAAAATAAGTTGACTTTATCTCAAAATGAACTGACTTCATATGGTCAAAGAAGAAGTGAGAGGATTAAAAACTTGCCTACAGTATCTTATAACGAAGCTAAAGATGATATTTCTATGAACTATTTGCTATACGCTAAATCTTTATTATGCACAATACCTACATCTTATAAAGAAATCGCATCCAGGAATGATAAAGTTTTATGGGAAAAAGCTATTAAAACGCAAATAAAATGTGCTTCTCAAAGCTTCAATTTAATTAAGTGATTCTGTTTAAACACAATCATTTTATTTCATTAAATCGCCCGTTTCGTAGAAAAAGATGGTTCGAAGAAAGAACCAAAGAAAGAATGAAGAAGAATATAATATACGGTAGGCGCAACTTCTTAGATTAATAAACCTCCTTTTAAAATCCAATGAATAATTTAATTGGTAATCATTTATGGAGGAAGGTGAAAAGAAACGAAAAATAACAAGCGTGGATATCAAGCCAAAGTCCTGCATATTCATATTAGCGAATTCAATAGGCAGAGCACAGTCCAATTAGCACCAATTAGTTATTCGTTCACTTAATGAATCCAGCCGGAACATGACATGTATCGGTAATTCCATTTAAACGATTTTCCGAATCACTAACGACGGAAAGCGAGCGCAATTCCTATCGCTAAAGATGTTGATCAGTCGACCGTGAGCACACACACACTAGGGCTGCCCGATGGAGATATTTTCACTATCTGATCAAAAACTATCAGTCCATTACACAGCCTCCTGATAGACTATTAACATGAATATTTGTGGAGAAAAAATCCAAGACTATGATTTTCTATTCTGTAGATGATACTAATGGTGTAATGTACAAAGTCATTATTTTTCTTACACACACAAGTAGTAAAATAAATAAATAAATAAACGTTTATTTTCTCAACACAAGTTATAAACTTAATTCTAGACTTTGACAGTAGTAGTAGTGATTATGTACACACACGGCAACGTGTACAAGTGCCCAAACAAATGATTGAGTATCAATATTCAGCGTCACCTTCGGTGGCAGCCCTACAGCCTCATGTTGCAGCAACATGGGAGACCAGTATATTTTTTTTACATTTTAAAATACCTTAATAGTCACGTATGAGGATTTATTTCTCCGGGAGCATTTATGGTTAAAGTGTTTGATATCGAATGTTTAAAGGCTCGTACAGACTGGTGCAATATCGCGGGCGCGACAGGCAGCGACAAAGAAATTGTGCTACTAGTGTCGCGTCGCACCCGCGATATCGCGCCAGTCTGCACAAACCTTAAGAGTCGTTTTTACACGCGTTGACTATTGGAAATCGCTAGCCCCAATGCCTACCGATTTCCCCCATAACTAATAATTAAATGACTTAAAATAAGGTAGATGAAATTCTGTAATTTATTCCAACCAGAATAAAACGTGACACTTCGTTAATGAATATCAAATACAGAATTGCCTCGCCCTTCTTTTTTAGACAGAGTAAAAAACGCGTGCACTCCTATTTAATTTCCTTTTCATCTCAATCAGTGTGTCCCCAATTCTATCATTCTAATTTCGAAATAAAAAAAAGATTCCATCTCTAATTTCGAATTTTATCACTCGAAGCGTTCGTGTGGATGACGTGACTGCACGAAAGCCTTTTTATTCCAATAATGATCGTGTACTGTTTGAAATTAATACCAGACTCGACGAAACCCATTGTTCGAATTTTACAATTCGTTAAATTATTTAGCAGGTCCGTTATTCTTTGTGATATTTTTATTTTAATTAGCCACGTCTATTTTTTCATGATATTCGTTTCACAAAAACATATTTTTATTTAATGAGATTTACCGACTTTCATACTGATAACAAGGTTCAATCAAAATCAAAATATTTTATTTCACATAATAGGGGTATGAGGAACAGGGTGTAAAGTGACGTCAGTGAGATGCGTAGTTTGCATTGGGGATGTAAATGCCGCCACACGCTTATGAAACGTCAGAAGCTAGGTGCACGGTTTCAATTGGTCGTTTCCTATGGAGAAGAGCCTGCAAGACACTCCACGGTTACTCTTTTTAAAATAATTGGCTTTTACGATGTTTTCAAATTACAGCAATTTACGATGTTTGCTAATAGGTATGGTAGGTGATTTTTGGCTACCTTGTGTTATTATTAAGTACTCTGTATGGTTGTCTCAAATTCTTGAATAAAATAGATTTATTTTATTAGTATAAAATTTTACAAGCCTAGAAACAGGAAATGATAGTAATAAAATTCAATCAATGAGATGTTTGTAATTGTTTACTCTTAACAAATTTTTAGGTAAATTTCTGCCGCAATAGGGTTGTTGCAATTCTCAAACTGTTTTCGCGCGTTAGTGTAAGTGCCGGTCTATTTTGTTTTAATTCCTAGACATAAATAGTAATAAATTAATTAAATTTTTCCAAGCCATTGCCGGGCCACCAAGGATGCCACCGGTGACTCGGGGGCGCGGCTTGGAAACCTTTGCTTTAATGTATCCGTTTTAGGACATCAAGTCACAATATCAATAGTAAAAACAATTATTTTAAAAATTTATTAAAATTCCGTAATGTCTTAAAGTCTTTTTTGCAGTATGATTTTACAAGTTAAAACTACGCGTTTGGAATTCAGAATACGTTCATTCTTGGAAAACATAAAACTTATCCTGCAAGTATGCACTTATAATAATACTTGTTCGTGCACCGCACTGATGTGAGATGTCTTACACATCAACACACACGAAAGCGTACCTGCGCCACGACAGTTCATTCGTCCATACGTTAATTTCGTACATTCGTTCTCTCGCTCAACCTCAGCTAACGTGGCATTGTACTCGTGGAACTATCCCTTGTTAAAAATAAGTAATAAACGCATTTAAAGTTGGAGTCAGATTTTATTATTCATCGAACCCTGGGTCGAAACAATACTTTTAGGTGTTTTTCTCTTGTATCCCCTGTTTATAGGTAACTACTTGAGAATTTGTAAAAAAAAAATATTTTATGAACGGCACAACCAGTACATGAACTTACTAAAAAAAAAAATCCTAACTAATATTATAAATGCGAATGTGAGTGTGTTTATTTGTTTCTTTATTACGCGTTCACGCTAAAAAGGCTGAACGGATTTGGATGAAATTTGGCACATGTAGACCATGACCTGAGTTAGAACATAGGATTCTTTTTATCCCGGTAAACGCAGATGAAGTCCTTAAGACTTTTCATAAATGTTTTTTTTTTTGCGGAAGACTGGGAAAATTCGCGTTCCCTTATTTTGTTTGTTTTTTTTTATATATTTCTATAAGTGCTAATCTATAGAGATAATTTCATAGCGATTCCAACGACGCACGTTTTATATACAGCTCCCATACAAAACTTTAGAGATATCGTCATTTTAATCACACGTTTCCGATCCCGCGAGACCACCCACAACGTAGAATGACAGCTGTCAGTTTATTGTAAAAAAGAGTCGGTCCGTCGAGGGGTTAAGAGATTCACAGGACGCAGTAATATCTTTATCGCAATGACATATTAAATATCACCTTCTCAATAATACTCAATCATTTGATTGGAAATGAAACTAATATGTAAGCCACTCAAGACAATTGCTTTTGATAACGACACCTACATCCCACTGCCACTGGTCGGTATTATTGCTTCCACGACTTTGGATACTTGCCAAAGACGGAAACCGTAAGAGTGTCATTCCAGTTTTTACTGCGGCTGCTATGAAACTAATCGCCTGAGAAATTCTTTGAGAGACAGAATAATCTTCTGTATCTTAAAAAGACATTACACTATGAAAGCGGTGACTGATCGAGCTAATTAAAATAAAACAAACGCTCCTTAAGGGACCCGAGCTCGTTGAGTTGTTTACTATACTTCATCAACGGATCTTATCGGTTTACGTGTACAGCTGTGCCTATCCCTTGTGGGTTACCTAAAGGCTTGAGGCTATGCATCCATCAACCGGCTAAGAAATCCTTTGCATCGATCAAAAAATACTTCATCATTATGTGAACCCAAACCCTCACAATAATCCAAAAAACTTCTGTTTCACATCATGTAAAAATATCAAATCTATATTATTCGTTGCTGTTTATGTGGGTCAGATGATCCCCTCGCAGAACACAAAAGTTTACGATTCTTGGAGTGTGCCCAGAAGTCTCCAATCCGTTGCCAAAGTCTACATGTTTTGCTCTTCATAAAACTGTCGGCGCGGCGATGCAAAAAATGTTCGAGTGTGAGAGTACTATACAGCACACCGTAATTGTTATGTGCACGCTGTTTCACGCGCGGGGTGAAAAGAGTTCCAAGTAAAGTGAGTCTTTAGTGCTAATGGCACGGAAATTACTTCTAAGTAACAATGGTTGCATATAAAGATTAAAATGTTTTTTATGACAGTTCCTTATACGTTTCCAAATGTTACTTAATATTTAGTTTAGTTACTTTTATTTCCTTCCTTATTTGACACGACTATTCATATTTGCCGTCCGTTTAATTTATACAATATATAACTTTCTAATAATTCTAATAATATCCTTCATTTCTTCATCTGTTCTCGCATCATTCTTTCATCCTTCCGCTAACGCTACGCTATACGCTTGAAGCTAAATAATCATTAGTACGGGTTCGATTCCCGATCTAGTAGAAGATTGGTGAGCATACCAATTTTCTACAAAGTAATTAATATCTATAGAAATTGAAATACAAGATATAATACATTGCAATAAATTAACAGACATAATGTCTAACACTCAGTTGCAGAAACGATCTTTAAATTTTAAAGACTACATTAAACACTAATGTAGCATTAAATCATTGCACAAAACCATTTTATATTTTATTTTAATGCTCCATTAAATTTAACTAATGAAATGTCAAACCTAATGAAACCGGCCATTTTAAACACTTTTACGTTGCACGTAACTTCATTAGCGCCCATTAGCAGGTGGTGAACTTTAAGTTTGACATTTCAGATTTTTTAATTTTAATGGGCCGAAAAGCATCCATTAAGAGCAACATTAGTTTTTCTACGGTACTTGAATGCATTTCTGTAATTGAAAGATGTCTTTAACCAGTCTTTCGTCATTATCTGATTCTTATTTAGTAGATTTACCTCGCCGTCGAATCCCAGACCGAGTGATTTCATTTTGAAAACATGATGGAAAAGAGTTTCGTGTAAAGTAGGTATAGAATTTCCAAGGAGGCAGTTCTTCAAATTTGTAACCTATTTGATTAAGATTTAGAACCAGTGACGCAAAGAAATAAATCCATTAATGGCCTGACACAGCTTTTAATATGTTTGAGATTTTTCGCCACTGGATCTTTTCAGCAAGTAGGTATTGGGTGATTTAATAAACATAAATAAATCAACAATTTGTCGGAAACAGGTTGGGTCGGGTTGTTTGTCAGTTTGTTTATACAAAAAGTATCCCGTGAGCTAGCAAAATTAAGCCACCTCTATATTAAAATGCCAGACCGGACGGAACTACGTAGAGTTGCAGAAGGTTTTTATGAAATTGATGGATTTCCACGTGTGGCAGGAGCTCTAGACTGCACACATGTTAAAATTATTAGCTTAAGGGGGATACGCTAAGGTAGCCCGCAAAATTCAAATTTTATTACGTTTTTTGCAATTTGCAGGTCAGTAACACGTATGTTGATCTAATTATGATTCGCGGCCATAACCAATATGGCTTTACAGAATTATAATCATTAGAATATGAATCAGAAGTATAAAAATTGCAAAAAACGTTGGTAAATTTGAATTTCGCGGGCTACCTTAGCGCATCCCCCTTAAACCAGATTATTTAAACTACATTAAACCACAGAGTACACTGAATACACATAAATCAACTGCATTTACTTTATTTTATGCTAAAATTGTGGTGTACTTGTACGTACGGATAATAACAGAACGCAAATGTTCACTCTTTTCGTTCAATATGGTAATTTGTTCCTGGCAATATTGTTTAAAGTCTTCTTTAACTAAAGTGGCATTAAAAATGTCTAATGCTATCTAAAATTTGTTTGTGCAACTTCATTATAGTAATGAATTCATTAGCGATAATGTTGCTTTATGTAATGAAGTGTTAATGGTGAGCTTTCTGCAACTGAGTGTAAGAGTATTACATTAATAAATACATAGAATGGTCAGTCACATGAAATTTTGTCAACTAGGAATTTGTCAATGGTATAGTAGCATTTGTCTATTAAAAATGTATTTAGTTTACGTTTAAATTGGGTTAAGTTTAAATCTTTTATGTTATTTGGTAGCTTATTAAAAACTTTTGGAGCCATACAAAGTATGCTCTTATGCATAAGGGCGGTTTTAGAACGTCTTAGGCATAATTCGTGTCGATATGTTAGTCTTATGAATCGATAGCTTTGTTCTGAAGCTTTTTTAAATAAATCGCCATTTTTCTTTACGAACAAAGCGGTCTCGTATATGTAAAGACAAGGTAACGTTAGAATTTTTAAGGAGATAAATGCGATTTGCAACTTTCTGTTGATTTAAGATTGCATATGGACCTAATGCACATCTTTTGCGCTTTTAAAATTTCGAGTTTTTCACAGGAATTTGCCCAGAAAATTACTCCGTAACGTAATATGGAATCTACGTAGCCATAATACGCGGTTACGACAGCCGCCTGATTTACTATTTTGTTGAATTTATAAAGAGCAAAGGCAAACCTGGTCAATTTTGTAATAAGGATCGATACATGTTGCTTCCACGTCAGTTTTGAGTCTATTGTCAATCCTAAAAATTTAATATGTCCTACTTCTTCAATTATATTATTATTTAAAGATAGATTGATGTCAGGAGTGGTAATTCTTTGTCGAAACTGCATGATTTTAGTTTTATTTAAATTAAGAATTAAATTATTTTGTTCAAGCCAAGCAATTGATTGTTGTAATGCCTTTTTAATATCACTTTCATAGTTTATATTTAAGTCATCATGCCTAATAATAATAGTGCTGTCATCGGCAAAAAGAACCATAGGAAAAGTGACATCTTTTGGAAAGTCATTTATATAGACTAAAAACAATGGTGGGCCCAATACGCTGCCTTGTGGCACGCCAAATGTGATTTTACGTTTTCCTGAAATGTATTTATATTCTTTTTTATCCTTTTTCCAAATTCGCAAATTCCGTAAGCACTTAATTTTTTTAACAAAATATTATGATCGACTAGATCAAAGGCTTTCGTCATGTCCATAAATATAGCGCTAGAGGGAATTCTTTGATCGATATCTAGCCAAGTCATAGATAGCCAAGTTTATGGATTTGTTTTTTCTAAATCCTTTCTGTTCCTCTACTAAGATGTTGTGTTTGGTGAAGAAGGAATACATACAGGGTGTCGCGGCGTCGATTCGGGTCAGTCTGCACGAGCCTTTCACGTTTAAATTGTGTTTTTTTGTTTTGTAGTAAGTATAAAGACTACACGGTACACTAATAAATGACTTTACTACAAAATAGGTTTTTACATTCAACTTACTACAGCGTAGCAAGCGTAGCGATGACGTAACGTGTACTACGTCGTAGCAACCGCGTAGACCTTCACAACACTAATGCAATTTTTCGTAATGTAAAAACGATTATATTAAATTGTCATACAAGACATTAATCTTCCATCCAAGTAGAGGGATTTCATGGAATATTATCTAGTTATCCAAGCAGGGCCAAAGCCAAAGCATCTCTTCAAAAGCTTAAAGCCAAAAGTCAAACTGTTAGACGAAGAACTTATAACACGGCTGCAGAGTTTTTGATACGTGAGTGTTATGAACAGGTCCTATTTTATTCAACTGTATCATAAATTCTAAGCTAAATCTACGAGGAGGAAAAGTAGATCGTTTCCTTTAGATACGAGCGTTCTTTATATATTTATTCCTTGCCTGTCTTATAAGACAAAATTGTACATAAGTATTTAATGATCGAGAGATCATTCAATCATTAAATGATGGTTTCCTGAAATGACGTTCTCTAAGTGGCAGCACTGAGACGTCAGGACCGAGCACTTGTCAAAAAAGTGTCAAAGCGCCTATATTTTTTTTAGTCGTGACTGAATGATGAACCCTCAACGAGGGTTTTCATGAAAATTTACGCCAGGAATGAGAGTGTCTCGTCATCATCATTTCAGCTGAAAGACGTTCACTGCTGGATATAGGCCTCCCTCAAAGGGTGTTGCCATAATCGCCACGCTTGGCGGCGAAAATTCATAGAGAACGCTGCTACCCATTCTCTCTAGTAAGTCCCTTAGTCGCGTTTTACCACACCCACGGGATGAAATAGGATGGTGCTATTCTTAACGTACGGCACCACACGGAACATAACATAAATATGATAGTGTGTCTGTGTGACAAAACTGCTGAAATACCTGCCTTGGGACTAAAGTTTCTAGAATCTTTAGATTTTCTATTTTACAAGTTCTTTTAAGTTTACAACTTTATTTTTTTTTAATTATATTCTTAAATAGACGTAATAGATGACCAAAACGCGTAGTTATCAGAATTTCCGCTTAAGCAAGTGGAACATGGCATAACTTAGTAACAAAATTAGGATCTTATCAAAACTTAATCAGTCTGCGAAATCGACAGTAAGACAAGAAGCTCGTAAAATAGTTGTAGATGAGAAGTTTACTGGGTAGTAAATAAATTATTGTTACCTTAGGTGATACGGAAAAAGATAATCCTCGTCCATTAGAATTGCTTGATTGTTTTAACGAAATTAATAATCCCAAATTCGCGTCTAGATTTAATATAATGAAGTGTTCACTGTCATCCGTCGAGCAGTCGGGAGCTGTCCCTTGTCTATTATTAATGGAGCGGAGACAGCCTGGATCGTTAAAGGGTAATAAAAAAAACGTCGTTAGTGACTTCTTTTAGAATTTCCTTGCTAGAAACGAATGACGATTTGTACCCGTTGTTGGCAAGAGTCGACTTTTGGCATGGTTGACTGAATCAAAGTTTTTTGCGGGCCGTCAGTCGGTTGTCAAGATATTTGATGACAGTAAAATTTACAATAAATACATACTTACATAAAGCATACACGTATCTATATAAATATACATACAATAATAAACATGAAACAAGAACTGTAATATGTAATGATGATGTTTAAAGATCAAAAGTAGAAGGGACATGATATCGACCTATCCAGCCAGAGATTTCTCGGGTTCCGTGGATTGATTGTGAAAAAAAAAACCTAATTACTATAGGCTTAAGACTTCGTTCCGGACATATTCCATCAAATAAGTTTTATTACTTAATGAGGAAGGCTTTGTCCCTAAATTGTGATGACTTGATGATGTCTTTCATATTCTGATGCAGTGTTACCGGAATGAAAATACTAGAATACCACCAAAAACATTTCATGTAAAATGTTGCCAAGACGACCACATAAGGTTTGCCCTGTGAAAAAGATATCAGATCTCATGTCGAGCCAAGCTTCTGAATCTACACGGCCTAACTCTACCGACCCTAACTTCACAAATTCTACATATCAGTAGAAATGTATGGCTTCGCCGTTTCGCTACCGTCGTGGAGGTGATGCGAATATTCAGTTTCTGAAGTAAGTATGGCATTGTATGCATATACAATTGTACCAGTTAGTGATAAGGTAGATAATAATCAAAATGTTGTGTTTTTCTGCACTGGGCGATGTGGTCGCTAAGCGACAAAGCCCTTTAAATCAATAAAAAAGAAAAACAAAAAAAAAAAAGGAGAGAGGAAGTGTAGTGTGACCTGAAATTTAGAAGTGTTAGTGTGTACTTTTAACACTTTTTTGTGGCCTGGCAGCAAAACAACTACACACTCATCATCATCTGCCCGCCTTTTCCTCCAACTATGTTGGGGTCGGCTTCCAGTCTTACCGGATTCAGCTGAATACCAGTATTTTAAATGGAGCGACTGCCTATCTGACCTCCACAATCAGTTACTGGGGAATACAATACCCCTTAGTAATACTGGTTGTCAGATTTTCGGGCTTCTGACGACCCGTAACGACTATCAAAGATCCACGAGTGACAGCCGGGACGAACGGATCAGATTTACAACATTATTATTGTATTAATTAGGTACATGCTATACAAAAACCTGCCAATTATTTTTAACTACGTGGCAGATTGAAATATTGACACGAGTACACAATTTATCATTTCAGTTACATCACTACACAACACTGATGCGACCAGGTGGTTTTATTAATTGGGTTTCCGTTGCTTTGTGTAAAGCAATGTAGGTAAATAATAATATTGTTTTTAAGTTTTTTTTTTCATTAAGTTTCCAAAACAAAGTTATAACGACTTTGTACACTTTTCAGGGTCATTGACGGGAGCAGTCACTTTTCATGACCTGCTGCATGCCGCTAGTTTACCTACTTTAGACTTGTGTGACTTCGTTACCACGAGGTTTTATCGGTGAGAGAATGTTTAAGTAATCTAGAAACTGAACTTGTTCTGTGACTTCTACATCTGTTTGAGTAGAGTTAACGACCGCGACTTACAAGTTGCAGGTCGTAGGTTCGAACTCTGACAGGCGCTTTAGTTTGTGTAAATTATTAAATCACTATTAATCACTGCTCTCAAAACGGTGAAGGAAAACATCGTCCTGAAAAGCGGCATGTCCTAGAACCAAACATTTTAAGATAATTATGTGACATCTGTCAACCCGCACAAGGCTATAGCGTGGTAGATTATGGCCCACTCCCTCTCACAGATAGGAGGCCAGTGTCCCAGCAGTGGGAACATTATAGGCTGATTACGCATCTTTTATGATTAAAGAAGCTTATGGGAACATAAATTAGGTGGATAGGTAGGAGTTTTTTTGTGGAAACATTAATATACTTTCATCTTTTCATTCTCTTAAATAACTCATACCACCTCTCTTAACTAATCATAGTAGGTAACTTAACTAATTATCATCAAGTTATTTTCGTACACAATTCATTGAATATATATTGACTGCGATGGACCACGACTTCATGAATTTCTAGATTACTCAGTCAAAGCTGCACTTGAGTCAGTTAGAAACTGTTACGTTTACTGAGTCTTTCAGAAATCTAAATTCTAGTTTCGACTGCGAGCGTACTATTGGTTCTTTAAAAACTTCACAAACGTCTTTTAAACTGGTTAGGTCGTAACCCCTGGGAAATATTATTTACTAAAGAATCACTTTTTTTTCAGATTACTTAAAGCAAAACTACGTAACAAAAGTTGTTCTTCAAAAATATATTAACAAAAAGCTTGTAGTAATTTTTTGTTAAATATTATATTTATTACGATGTTCTAAGAGCATTAACTTACGCCCACTACTCTTGAGACGAAATTAACCAATCTTAATAAAAAAAATAAAAAAAGGAAAACATGAATAGTAAAAAATTGGATAACACCGTTATGATCCTGAACTAAGTAATAGAAAATTAAATTAAAAGTTCTGCTTTTCACTTCTTAAGCTGGATAATACATTAGACATTACATAACAACACGCCTGTAATAGCCGAAGGGTCAGGCAGAAGTGCATCTATCACCCACGTTTCGCCAGTTATGTTTAAGTCCCATGTAATAAGGGCCGAGCCTATTGCCACCAACCGGGCACAGATCCAGACTCCGGGCTGCTACTGAGAAATTCCTGGTGGAAAAACTCAATAACACTTTGCCCGACCTGGGAATCGAACTGCGGAACTCGTGATCAGCGCTTGCGACCAGTAGACCAACGAGGCAGTCAATACTTTTTAATAATTAATGCATTAGATATTAACCTAATTACGTATTGACGAATTTAGCCAGACGTTCAGTTTAACATTTTCAACAGAAGCCACGGTCTGGAACGTTGCCAGTTGAGTACGGAGCGAGCTATATAACACATAATATTGTAAGTCTCAATGCCCCGATGCATAAATATTTACTCTTTGTGTTTCCATGAAATTGGTTGGTACACGCAAAAAGAACCATTCCCAATGTATCATACTTCTCTAAGCTGTACTGATATTATTTAATCCTGGTCCGATGATATTTAATCCCTCAAAAAACTATGTAAAAATGAAATAAAAAAAAACGGTCAAGAGCGAGTCGGACTCGCGCACCGAGGGTTCCGTACGTATACATGATGTTGATGATTTCTGAAAAACTGTGCTATTTAGAGACAGTTTTATTTTTCCTGTAATCTCTACATACACCTCTATCACATAGAATAATTTCAGATTTTTAACTATACAAACTTCGGAGATAAGGGGGGGAACGATCAAAAGTCGGAAACTGTGCGACCTAAAAAATAAAAAAATAATGTTTGAGAATGTACAAACAGCGTTCTTTCATATGATACCCCACATGCTTTAGTAGCCCCACTTCCAATTTTTAAGACCCCCTTTCAGTCCCTTTTACAAAAAAGATATATTTTTTTTATTTCTTCCTTGTTTGCAAAATAGTTGGGCAAACGTCATCTAAAACTATTCTAAATTTCAAGTTGATAGCATAAGTAGTTCTTGAGATATCCAGGTGTGACAGACAGACAGACAGACAGACTTAGTCTCACCATAAGGGTTCCTTTTTACCATTTTGGTACGGCACCCTAAAAAGAACAGAGGTACGCCGATGTAGGTCACAAAAAGTGTGAAAATCTCTTATTTAAGGTAACCGAACACTTACATTTTCGTTAAGGCTTATACATACCGGGGCGACTTGTCGCGCGACGCGACACGACACAAAGGCACCGCTCGTCCCGCGACACGCGAGGCCTTTGTGCCGTGTCGCGTCGCGCGACAAGTCGCGCTGGTATGTAGAAGCCTTTACTATGCCATACTATGTTACTATAGATTTTCACTAGTAATTCGAGCGGCATACAAAGCGGACAATATTTTGTCAGGAAAATAGTCAATGTTTTCACACAGGGTAAGGGCTATTCGAATATCAAACGGATATGTTCCTAGTACACTGCTACACTATATAGTGGATAACTTTTCAAAGTACCAGTGCTTAATGAACGAGGTACTTTTTTCCCTTGGGTTTTTACGGACTTTATAACATTATTTTGGCCTGAGACGGAAAAAATTAAAGTATATACTTACTTATGATGTACAAATAAATAATCATTAATTTTCTTTTATCGGAAACTAATTAAGTCATGAAATTGATGCAGAATGTTCAGGAACGAAAGTAAACATCAAATGTAACCATAAGTAGGACAAAGAATGCAAATGAAGGGTTCTCGTTAGTTGAGTTCAGGATCCGAAGCACCGGCTCCGGGCTCCGGCGTCGCCATGTTAAAGGATATGTATGGAAATTGGAAACCTGCGGTGACATAGAGCTTTAATTTTCGCTGTACATTGAATGCGGACGTTTTCCGTGGACTCGTATTGAAATCGGTTTGCTTTTATTTGGAGCACATACTGTTAGTTGGAGAGTACTTTTTCTCATGAGATAAACAAAAAAAAATCCTAGTTTCAAACAAAAACTGCTGAGCAATTTCTATAGCATTGTACTATTAACACACACTTCGTTACTACCCGACCTCACTCGTCTCACTTCACATTCTTACTTCCAGTATTTTAATTAGTGAAGCATTTCTTCACTGTGGCATCTCCCGAGGTTCCGTACATTTTATGAATATCATAAGAGATGCTCTGAATGAGACGAGGGAGCGATGATACAAAAGATTGTTTGCAATTGTGTTACATAAAAACTGTAGCTGTACATTAATTATAAAACTCTCAAAATGTTTACAAATGAAGTAGCAAGCGATCGCAGCATTCATAGCTAAATAAATGAGTCGTTGAACTTGGCAGCAGTTACGTTGTTAAGTGCAAATGTCAGGCTATAAAGAATGTAGTTTTAGGGGGATATTGGGAATGTCGTGTGTTGACATATAATAAAAAGCAGTGCAACTCATTTACGAACTAATTACACCTACCATCTTCAAAGCGACTGCAACAGAGTAAGTTACTGATTGATACGTACAGATGTGACTAATAAGTACTTGGGTTTTACTATACAACTTTTAATATATACAATACTTTTATTATATAGTATCTCTTCAAAACTAGCAGGCAAACATGAAACCTACTATAATTTGTCAATTTATAAAACTACGCGATTATAATAAATCATATTCATAACACATCGAACTTTGAAAACAACATGAAAATTACTAACTCTCCCATTTATCTTGTGTAGGTACCTAAGTATTCCGCGTTGAAGGCCTTCCACATAAATTTCCCTATATTTAATATTTTGCAGATTAATGTGTGAAATTCTGAACGTCACACCTGCCGATAAGAAAATAATAAAGACAAATTGTGTTTCGCCCACATGTGAGGCGACGCGTCTTTAAACGTTCTCGATTACGAAACGAAATATTATGACACATTAATTGTATGAAAAGTATAGCGAATTAGCTGTAAAGTGCTGTCGTACCGTAATCATCAGTCTCTTGCCTCTATCCCAATTTATTTGTAGTCGGCGCAACATGTCTGTTTCTTCCAGAGTCTTCTCTTTTGGTCGTCATCTCGGTAGTCATCCCCTTTCTAGCCATATCATCTTTCACACAGTCAATCCATCGTTTCTTTGGTCTTCCCCTATTCTTATAGCCACCCACATTCATACTAAAATCTTTGATCTTTTCTCATTAATTTCAACCACTTGCCCATACTATGATAACCGATTTCCACGCAACTTTTCAGTCACCGCTGCCACTTTCAGAATTCCTCTATATACCTACCTACTCATTTCTTATTGAATCCATTTGTTTCCGTACCGTTTATCACAAAAACTCTCAGAAATCTACTGTTGAACAAGGATGGACATATCAATGATCGGAGCGAGGGACCGTTACGTTTTCACTTTTTCTTGCGAAATAATCTATATTACAACAACAGTTGAACTATAAATAAAGTCTTAAGTATGTTCATTGTGTCCCTAATTGTCCTTGTCAATGTAAAAAAAATAGTCTTTCACATAGGACATCAATCAATCTGCCTAGCCTTTTCCCAACTATTTTTGTGTCGGCGAAAATAAGGACCGAGCAATTTTCTAGACCATAAAAAGAAAATCTGCAAATATTGGGGTGGAAATGGGCAAATGCGGTCGAGCTAGTCTGAAATCACCTTCCCTTGCCCTTGATAGCTCAGATCGCAGTTACGTAACCTGCTGATTAGAACCATATCAAAATATATTGTTTGCTATAGGAAATTATGGAGACTGGAGACTTTTTAAGAGAAACTTATTTTTTGCTAACAATTAAAATCAACATTACATTTTGACGAGACAGCTGATTTTTTTTCACGATTTCTGGTTTGGTCCCATAGTAAAACTTGTTCATAATGATGAGTACAATGACCCCTTAAGAGGTTGTGCGTTAATTCTGGGACATGTTTGATACCTTAACCTTTCAAGGTCCGGCCAAAACTCAAGATAATAGAATCGTCTCGCCTTGAGAGTCACCGGGTCATTATAACAAACGGTTGAAATTGCGTTTCTCTACAACACAAACAATAGAGCCTGAGGTGTGGATTTGTGCTCGGTTGATGGCAATAGGCTCGCCCCTATTACATGGAACTTAAAACATAACTGGTGAAATGTGGGTGTACTATAATAGGTACACCTCTGCCTAACCCTTCGGGGAAAACAGACGTAAAGATACAAACAAAAGAAAATCAAAATGCTCATATAGCATCTCTGCTGTTTAGCGATTTAGTTATATTACTAAATTCCGATTTCATTGGATTCTCTATCGCAAACACTACTCTTGATTTTCGAAATGTTTCATGGGCAAACTTTAAGTTACAGTTCAATTGATTCAATTACATACGATAGAGTTCTCGATGGTTTAATAATCTCTGTAATGGAATTATTTTGACCTTAACGAGATATTTACTTATTTAATTTTTTTTTTTTTTTAATGGTTTTATTAGTTGTGTATTTTTCCAAAAACAGTGTTACAGATTATTTTTCCATCAATAATTAATCTTTTCAACTAAATAGAATTGGTGTATCATGTACTAGTTAAAAAAAAACTGTATCACAGGAGACAGGGCCTTCCGTTTAAAATGAGTCAGCGTATTGATAATGTAAGCCGGTGTTTATTGGAAAAAGTTATTAACTTAAATAAAAGTTAAAAGTTATTACCTATTAGGTAATATTAGGATGAAAGAACTGTAGGTGTAAATGGGCTGTGTAGGTGTGTTGTGTAAGTGTGTTTACATTGATGAATTTTATATATACAATGACATGAATATTTACTTTGTTAAGTATTATATTGTTTTAATTAAGTGTTGGGGTCAGAAGGTTGGTAAATAATACTCCAATCTCGTAGATAGTAATTGTTTTATTTATAATTTAATCCAGCCTTACATACAATTTTGGGTCCTACAAATTGTTCCTATGCTACGGTATCCAAAATTCAAACAACCAATAGGAGTACAGAAACGAATTTACTACATTATTAAAACTTAAAACTAACGTTCCACGATGTACGGCACCCATCTCACTCTAGCACGCGTGTGGCGTATAGCGTCGCCTGCACGCACACTATAAATGTTACCGACGCCACCGGCAGCTGGTTCCTACCGTTACTCCGTCACCGGTCTCGGCGTCTTCCACGCAAGACCAAGACGGTTTCACTCTCGTTTCTGCCTCTAAGAAGGCTTCCCGTCCTCCGCCCATTGTCATCCAGGACAAGGGTAAATGGACGGAAATTTCAAAATGGTGTGTTGATCAGCGGATCAACTTCACCAGCGCGGTCAGTACCCAACCGGGTATAAAAGTCACAGTTCCCACTTCTAACGATTTTAGGGAACTAACCAGGACACTTCGGGTGAGAGGCATCTCATACCACTCATATACCCTCCCCGAAGAGCGTCAGACGCGTGTGGTGATCCGTAGGATCCCCAGTGAGATTGCCACCGCTGACATAAAGTCGGACTTAGAGCGACAGGCTATTCCTGTCCTCGAAGTCCACAGGATGCACCGCTCTAGAGGCGGTGCACCATACGACATGATTCTTGTCGTATGCTCTCAGGTTGACGGGCATCACCCTATTTTCAAGATCGCTTCGATCTGTAGCCTTAAAGGCTTTGATATTCAGAAACCGCACAAGTCCAGCATTATCGGACAGTGCCACCGTTGCCAACTTTACGGTCACGCGCAGAAGAACTGCTTCGCGAAACCCAGGTGCGTCAAGTGCCTGGGTGAGCATGGCACTTCTGAATGCTCGCGACCAAAAGACCGTGCCCTCTGCACCGAACCTCCCAGTTGCGTTCTTTGCGGCCAACAAGGCCACCCAGCCAACTACCGTGGCTGCCCTAAGGCACCAAAATCATCTTCCTCGAAGTTGACCAAGCGTTACGACGCGAGGCAACAGAGAGACAACCAGGGGGGATTCTCCTCCTCTCTGACCCAACCTCCGCAACGACTGAGCCCTCAAAGGTCAAGTCCGTGGAATTACTTCAACCACCAGCAGGCCTTCCCTGCCTTCGGCCAATACATGGCTCCTCTCCCCCCTCAACCTCAACCCATCCCACGGTTGATGGACCCTCGCCTTCGCGCTCATAGCGCTCAGCATCACCAACAACCTACCACCGCCGGTAGAAGCGCGCCTCTCGCGCCCCCAGCGGCCCGCGTGCCAGAGCCTGCTTCCAAAGCCGCTCCTCCTCTCAACACTCGCGCGCCTCCTCAACCTGCGGCCACTCCAGTGGTCGCACCACCTAACACCTTCGATGCGTTTAATGTGATCTCGAGCACATTTAACATCTTTCTTTCGCCCCGCGCCAAGAAAATGGCCAGCGAAATAATTGTAGCCCGTAACTCCTGCGATCTATCGGAGATCCAGCGAATTTATCACGCGTATCCCGAGATCACGCAAGCCCTAGAGTCCATCGCGTATAGGAAACCATAATGTATAATACGGCCCCCGCGAGAACTAAACTCAGATCACTAAAGTTAGGCTTTTTCAATGCCAACGGCATTAGAGAACAACGCGACGAAATCGCTGTGTTCCTCCGCGACCATCGGTTAGATATTCTCCTAGTACAGGAAACTTTCCTCAAGCCTTGTCATCGAGACCCGTCAATTGCGAACTATCGCGTAGTTCGCAATGACAGGACTCGATGCCACAGGGGCGGCACCCTGATTTACTATAGGACTCCTCTCCATTGCATCCCGCTCGATGCTCCGACAACTCTCTCGTGTCTTGAAGTGTCTGCATGCAAAATAGCAATGTCAGGTCATCAACCGATTACGATAGTTTCGGCTTACATGCCGCCCACCGCGATCACGAGCCCAGACGGTCTTCAAATGCTGTCTCGCGATCTTTCGATTCTTTTCGGCCTGGGTGAATCCGTTATCGTAGCGGGTGATCTCAACGCCAAACATCCGTCCTGGAACTGTAATACCACCACGTTTCGAGGCCAACATCTGTTTGACCTCACCGCCGTTTTAAATTTCGATATCATCGGTCCGATGAATCCTACTCATTACCCCCATATCCCCAGTCAATCCCCGGACATATTGGACATAGCGCTCCTAAAGAATATCAACCTACGGTTGGATTCGATAGAGGCGATGGACGAACTGACTTCTGACCACCGGCCGGTCGTCTTAAGACTGGCCCCTCGCGACGGACTCCTTGACCCTGACCAACCCCCCCTCACGAAAGTAGTCACGGACTGGCGGAAAGTAAGCGACCGACTGAAATCCACCACATCCCCGATACTGGATTCTATCCCCGATCAGTTTGACTCGATCGCCGACACGACGGCCGCGATCGACTCACTCACGGAACACGTACAATCAGTCCTGAGCGATTGCTCGAAGCAGGTTCCGGCGATGGACCCCCATCGCCGAAAGCTGCCGGACGATGTGCGTGAACTGCTGACTGAGAAGAACGCGGCCACTCGTGCATACAGTGTCTTTCCCTGTGACGCTAACAAAGTCTTCATGCGCCAATTACAGAAATCTGTAAGGAAGCGAATGAAAGAACTGCGTGAGGCTAACTGGGACAAGATGCTGGGCGAACTAGAGCCCACTCATCTTGCCTTCTGGGAGCTTCAGAGGAAACTCAGATCCCGCAAGTAGCTTCAATGCCCCCTCTGACACGACCCGACAGGACGATAGCATTCGACGACACCGACAAGGCTGAATGCCTGGCTGACACTCTCGAGACTCAGTGCTCGCCCAGCTCTCAACCAGTAGACCAAGCTCACCTCGCTGAGGTGGACGCTGAAGTCGAACGTAGGGCGAATCTCCCTCCGGTCGAAGACCCTGATTGTCCTCTGGCTCCCGTCACCCCAGACGAAGTGCACGACATTATCAAGGGTCTGAAAACCCGTAAATCTCCCGGATCAGACGGAATCACCAACAGGGTGCTCCAGCTGTTCCCCGCTCACCTGATCATGCTAATGACCACCATCTTCAATGGCGCTCTTAGCAACAACATTTTTCCTCAAGCTTGGAAAAGTGCCACGGTCATCGGTATCCCGAAGCCCGGCAAACCTAAGACCGAACCTTCCAGTTACCGACCCATCAGTCTGCTCAACGTCTTCGGCAAAGTCTATGAGAGGCTTATTTATAAGCGTCTCAAAGACTATGCCGAGACGAAGGGCCTCATCCCAAACGAACAGTTCGGGTTCAGATCCCAACATTCGTGCGTACAACAGGTCCACCGTATCGTCGAGCATATAAGCGCTGGCTTCCAGCGTGGGCTCATGACGGGTGCTGTGTTCTTCGACATTGCGAAAGCGTTCGACAAAGTCTGGCACAACGGCTTAATATATAAGCTCTACAAACTCGGTGTGCCCGATCGTCTCGTGCTCATCTTACGAGACTTTTTGTCGGACCGCACCTTCCGCTATCGCATCGAGGGTGCGCTATCCTCCCCCCATCCGCTCCGCGCAGGCGTCCCTCAGGGCGCTGTGCTGGCACCGCTGATATTCACTATATTCACTAGTGATATCCCCAAATGTAGAAAGGCGCAGTTAGCTCTGTTCGCAGACGACACGGCCATCTACTACTCCGGCCTCAGGCAAGACAATATCGCCCGCATCCTTCAGGCCGAAGTCAACAGACTCGCGGCCTGGTTCAGGAAGTGGAGGATTGAAGTCAACCCTGATAAGAGCCAGGGGGTCCTATTCTGTAGGCCCCGGCGATCACCCGCCCTGCCCCAACCGATCACCATGTTCGGCAAGCCTATCCCTTGGGAGAAGCGAGCCAAATATCTCGGTGTGGTCTTAGACCATCACATGACGTTCGGCGAGCACATAAAACAGGTGCGCTCGCGCGCCAGTTTTGCTCTCGGCCGACTACACTCCGTACTCAACCCGCGCAGCAAGTTGTCCCTTAAGTGCAAATTGCGTATTTACACCGCGTGCATTCGACCGATCATGACTTACGCCTGCGTAGTCTTCGCTCACGCAAAGTCATATCACATTCATAAGATGCAGACGCTTCAAAACCGATTTCTCCGTAGAATTACGAAAGCTCCTTGGTTCGTTCGGAACGAACAACTTCACGTAGACCTTAAGATGCCTACCATCAAACAGTTTATGAAGCGCCTTGCAAAGCGCTTTTTCGAATCCGCGGAACGTCATCGCAACCCCTTGGTTGTGCAGGCCGCTAGTTACAGGCCTTCTGCCATTAGTCAGACTCGCCGACCGAGGCACACTCTCTTAGATCCGGATGACCCCATCACTCTCCTTCAGGAAAGCAATAGGGCCACGAGTACAGTGCACAAAATACACAAACCGACCTTCCGTCCTCGCCGCCGAGGTACCACGCGAACTTCCCGAGTAAATGGTAATAAAAGTCCCCCCCCCGTCCCTTGAATGTCGATGCGCCAGCCGCCCGGTTAGAGGCTGAGAGCGCCGTAGCAATAAATATAATATCCCCTGATAATAATCATGATCAAAATGTTGATCCAGCCCGTCCCCAAATTGTTACTAATTTTGTGATCCCCCAACGACGCCCTGAGCCGAGGTCCGTACCCCACAGGGGGTGCCCTTAGTGCGCTGTCGTTTAGTTTTAATATATATAATTTGCGCCCTGGCTGGAGGCTTTAAGATTAAAAACCTTAGGGCAGCCACAGGAATATCCGGTTAAGTAGCAACGACCTCTCTAGGTCTGCTACGAGATGCCATACAAAAAAAAAAAAAAAAAACGGCAGCTGGTCAGTACGCATTTGCTTCCGAGGCCGGCATGTCGTCTGTTGGCGCGGCGAATGTTCTAGTGGGCGCTGACGTAAGTATGTGGACGTGAGTCCCACATCACTCCCCTCTAAGTGAAGCGCACCACAGGCTTCACGACTCTGCCGGATCTGGTGGTGTAGGGCTGAGTAGGTCCTTTATCTTGGTGGTCATCTTTATCTTCACTCGGCTCGTTGTATATGTAGGCCGGTTTGAGTCTGTCCAAAGATATCACTGATGTGCGTAGCGGTAACTTGATTTTATAGAACTTGTCATAGCGCTTAATAACTTGATACGGCCCATCGTACGGCGGTGTTAGCGGCGATCGAATTGTGTCGTTCCGCACGAAGACATATTGTGTGCACGTTGCAAGGTCCTTGTGTATAAATGGCTCAGTATGACTGCTGTTCGAGCGCGGCACACTTTTGACCGATGCCATTGTTTCCATTAGACGACGTACGTACTCGCTTTCATTGATGTTTGTTTTTGTTGATACAATGAAGTCTGATGGCAGGCGTAGTGTCGTTCCGTATGTCATCATTGCCGGGCTGAGATTATTATTGCGTAATGCTGTGCGTAGTCCTAATAGCACAGCGGGAAGCTCTTCTGTCCACTGATTGGTAGTACCACGAGCCATTAATGCTGCCTTCAGCGTCCGATGCCATCTTTCGATCTGGCCATTGGACTGTGGATGATATGCCGTGGTGCGTATACGTGTTATGCCAAATTTCTTCATCAATGATTGGAAGAGTAGGGATTCCAATTGGCGGCCTTGATCCGTTGATATTCGCAGTGGACATCCAAATCTTGCAATCCAATTCTCGTATAGGGCTTTTGCGACCTTTTCAGCGGTTATGTCGAGCAACGGAATAGCTTCGGGCCACTTGGTGCAACGATCGATTATAGTCACACAGTACCGGCAATCATTTGATATTTTAAGTGGGCCGACGATGTCCATATGTATATGTTCAAAGCGTTCAGATGTAGGAAACTCGCTCAGTGGAGTCGTAACGTGGCGATGTACTTTTGATCGCTGGCAATCGATGCACGCTCTGGTCCAGATGCTGACATCCTTATTCATATTAGGCCAAAAGAATTTTGAAGTCATCTGTTTTCGTGTCGTTCTGACACCGGGATGACATAAATCATGTTGTGCTTTGAATGCAACAAAACGATATGTAATCGGTAGATATGGACGAGGTGTCCCAGTCGAAGTTTCGCATGTGATTGGTCGGCGTATCCCAGGCATTGTGACGTCAGTAAACTTCAAGTTAGATTGGCTCTTCAGTTGCTTCAACACGGGATCGCTTGCTTGTTCGCTCGCTAGCTTATCATAGTCGATAGTAGTAGGGCATTGTATGTCTTCTATGCGTGACAGGGTATCGGCTACTGTGTTGTCTTCTCCTTGTACGTACTTAATGCCGGTGCAGAATTGACTGATAAAATGCAGCTGTCGCTCTCGACGAGGTGTGTCACTGCTACTTGCTGGGCGTGTTAGTGCGTGGGCAAGTGGCTTGTGGTCCGTGTAGACCGTCACGTCGCCTCCTTCAATAAGCGTTCGAAAATGCTTTACAGCTGTATAGATCGCTAATAGCTCGCGATCGTATACACTGTAGCGTCGCTGCGTCATACTTATCGCCTTTGAGAAATAAGCGAGCGGTCTCCACGCGTCATCGATTCTCTGTTGTAGAACTGCACCGAGGCTGTAATCTGAAGCGTCTGTCATTATGGCGAGTGCACAACCAGGTACCGGATGCGTTAGTTCAGTAGCTTCTAAAATGCTTTGACGGCACTTTTCAAAAGCTATTTCTGCTGCCGGGTTCCACTCGATGGGTGTTTTGTCGTTGCGCTTCCGGTTGTGTAGAAACTTGTTAAGTTCAGACTGTGATTCGGCTTGACGGGGTAAGCAGCTACGGTAAAAATTTAGCATGCCCAGAAAGCGTCGTAACTCCGCGACAGTGTTCGGTTTCGGGAACTTTGATATGACTTCTGTTCGCTCTTCTGTGGGCTTGATGCCATTTGTTGATACTTCGTAGCCAAGAAAATTGATCTTTTCCTTGCCAAACTCGCACTTTTCTACCTTCAACATGACGCCGTACTCTTTGAGACGGACACTTGACGTAAGAGAAGCTTGTGATCTTCTTCTGTCTGCGAGAAGAGTAAAATGTCATCGATATAACAGAAGCAGTTGTTTATGCCCCGTAGTACTTGGTGCATAAATCTTTGAAACGTTTGGCTAGCGTTGCGTAATCCAAACGTCATGCATTTGAATTCAAAAAGGCCAAAGGGTGTGGTAATTGCTGTTTTCTGAGCGTCTTCATCATTTATCGGTATCCAGTAGTATGCCATTTTGAGATCTAGTTTTGAAAATATCTTCATGTTTCGCAGCTGGTAGGTGAAGTCATGTATGCGGGGTATCGGGTATCGGTCGGGTTGAGTGACTGTGTTTAGTCTACGATAGTCACCGCAAACCCGTAGCCCTCCGTCTTTCTTTTTCACAATATGCAGTGGGCTCGCCCATGGGCTCTTAGAAGGTCTGCAGATGCCCATCTCCAGCATGTGATCAAATTCTTCTTTTGCAGCCTTGTACTTATCGGGTGGAAGCGGGCGGGGTCGGGCGAAGAGCGGGGGGCTTGTCGTTTCTATGTGGTGAACGACGTCGTGTTTTGTTGGTTCCTTCAGGGTCATTGGTCGTAGAACCTCTGGATATTGTTTCAAGATTTCGTAGTAAACTTGATCGGAGCTAATGACGTGTACTGTTTCTTCACCGGTCGTTATTTCAAGCGCATCGATCGATAAGTCTGTCACATTGTCGATGAGCTTTTTTCTGTAGAGGTCCACCAGTAATTTGAAATGACGTAGAAAGTCGGCTCCCAAGATAGATGTTTTTACATCAGCCACGACGAACTGCCACAGAAAACTACGCCGCAGACCAAGATTCAGTCTGAGCGTCTTTTCACCGTAGGTATTTATGGGCGTATTGTTCGCTGCATATAATCTGTATGCGCTGGCAGTCATCATTTTTCTTTTCTTGTGGCGGCTAACACCGAAATATCGGCGCCTGTGTCCACAAGAAAACGTTCTCCTGTTTTCGATCGAGATACCAGTATCTCGATCGAAAACACAAAGGCGGTTGGTAGTACACGGGACACCGACGTCCGCCACCGTCAATGTCGGAGCTAGTTTAATGACGGCTGATTCTTCTTCCTTCTACAACACGGTGATTCGCAGCGCTTTGCCTTGTCACCGAAGCGATAGTGAAATTTGCACTCCCACGTAGGATCGCCGGGACGAATTGACGGCTTGTTCCCCTGCCGCGACCGTGACTGTGAACGCGACCGGGAACGAAACGGGCGCCTGTAACGATGAGCTGACCGTCCGCGTAACTCGGCAACTTCTAGGCACAATTTCTCCATTTGTTTCGATAAAACTTCTAATTGTGCGGACATCACGGGCTCTTGTGTCGTTGTGGATACTGCGGTGACTGTTGATGTTGAGGGTTCTGAATACTCTGCCATCTTGTCAGCCATTGCTGCGAGTGTATCGAGTGATGATTCTGTGTTGACCGACAGTACGACGCGCACTTGAGTGGGTAGGTGATTGAGCCATTCAATCTTCAAACCTTCGTCTGTAATCATGCCGCTTCCTAGTTCTCGCATCTTGCGCAGCAACTGTGTTGGTTTTTGGTCTCCCAGTTCCAAGCCGCTGATAAGTTTTTGGAAGTTCTTCACATCGGATTTGTCATACACTGTTAGCAGACGATTCTTCACAGCTCCGTATTTGTCCGTAGCTGGCGGATTGTACAAAATATCTGTGACATGTTGTAGATCGGTGGCTTGCAACTGCTGTAGCACGTAGCGGTATTTCTGGTCATCCGAAGTCTTCAACGGGTCCACGACGGCTTCAAATTGAATAAACCAGGCTCGTGGAATCTCTCGCCAAAACGGTAACATTCTTGACTAGATGGAAACTGCAGCCAAGTCGACTTCGGGCTTCATAGTCTTGCTTCCTTCGCCTAGGTTTTATTGCGACATGATCACGTCGGGGTCACCAATTGTTGGGGTCAGAAGGTTGGTAAATAATACTCCAATCTCGTAGATAGTAATTGTTTTATTTATAATTTAATCCAGCCTTACATACAATTTTGGGTCCTACAAATTGTTCCTATGCTACGGTATCCAAAATTCAAACAACCAATAGGAGAACAGAAACGAATTTACTACATTATTAAAACTTAAAACTAACGTTCCACGATGTACGGCACCCATCTTACTCTAGCACGCGTGTGGCGTATAGCGTCGCCTGCACGCACACTATAAATGTTACCGACGCCACCGGCAGCTGGTCAGTACGCATTTGCTTCCGAGGCCGGCATGTCGTCTGTTGGCTCGGCGAATGTTCTAGTGGGCGCTGTCGTAAGTATGTGGACGTGAGTCCCACATAAGTATTGTAGGTGTGAAGACTATGTGGGTTATTGTTTATTTTTGTTTTTACTCGAGTTAGTTTTCATCATTGTCTGGCAGTTTGAGTAATTTATGCGGCCTACCCAAATGTCCTTTCTTTGGTATTGTTCGTTGAATCGTTGAGCTCCTCAAGTTCTGAGTTGAGCTGCACGACTACTGACAAATGCGTGCACTGACTGGACAAGTCCCCTCAATCTGTGTTATTCTTTCATCAAAAGATCATTTCAGGCACCAATCTATATGGTCTTCACATAATTTGACCAAGATTATGTCTGGACTTAAAAAGAGACTGTGACCTCTGAGTTTGTTTCGGCCTTTCTTCTCAGAGTTGTCAGTTACGAAACGCCGACCTCATCTAGTTTTATTAAAGTGTTTGTACAAACCTACTTACAGAAAATAAATCATTTATCATTTGTGTTGTGTAGTGTGAGAAAGTTTTGGTGTAGTGAGTGTGTGACTGCGTATATGAGTGTACAGATTACACAGTAGAACTTGATCGGTTGTACAAAAAGACTTTTAGTATCACTTTATGAAAATTTGAACAGCCAGTCACGCAGCAGCAATTTGCACTTTGAGAATGAATGTCAAAAAAGAATGTCGTAACTGTCGAGTTGTTTGTTTGCTTTGTTAGAAAGACGAGGACCGAGGACATAGACATTTCGACTAGAAAGAGTGGTTCTATGGCGTACGGTGGGACATACACAGCTTTTGCGTCGTTTTTCACTCAAGAGCCTTGGGACATAGGCGAGAGAGGAATTTTGGCGCAGAATACAAAGAGCTGTCTCACGGATAGAATTTTACACTCGCTATATAACAGAAATGTAGGGTACATGCGTGGTTTCTTATGCATAACCTTTAAGACAGCTCTCTGTGCTCTTTCCACTTTTAGAATCGCCGTGGCATAAGCACCGGCCCACGCTGAGACACAGTATGGGAGAAGGAACTGTGCCAAAGCATAATACACAGCTGTAAGCAAACCACTCTGCAAAGTCGACCTAACTACCCTTTGAAGGTAAATATGAGCTTACGGACACGTCCTGTCAATACTTTTAGATGTGAGTGCCAATTCAGGGTGGACTCAAGGAAGACACCAAGGTACTTGACGTTATTTGCCCTCTCTATGCATTGGCAATTGCAGGTCTGTCTATTTGTGCGAAGACAACTGTGAGCCTTAAGGCCAATTAGGCTAACAGCACATTACTTTGAGACTGAGCTATCTATAGTTAACGCAAAAATAATATGACCGTTAAAGTTTATGTTTGTAAAAGACCATTTTTTGGACTAAACCTGAACGTTCAGCTCATATTTCAGCACAGAACAGCCAGTAAAGCATACACGTGGAAAGGAAAAAAAATCAAATTAATTGACACTGGACGCGTCCCGTTTATGGGCATCGTGCGCCAGTAACATGTTATAAACAGCGCAGTTTCTGCTTACCCAGCTCTCGGTGTCCGGCATGATAGTCACATGAACGAGCGACAATTTGCATATTCGTTACATACACATATTATTACATACACGCACATTTGAATTTTATTGATACCATGTAATGGGGCCGTATGGCATCTGGCACCATTTTTAGTTTTACTGTGTGCGAACGTTGTAGAGCATTTGCATGTCCTGTACATTATAAAGAAAATACGCAGTGTGGTCATTTGTCATGGCTATGGTTTGTGTTTAATGAGGTAAGTTCTCTACAGGGTGAAATTGAATTCAACGGCATCTGTATAAAACATAAATTTGTACTATGGCAAATAACTATTTTGTGTGGCAACTCCACATCATGTTTTCCGTTTCCGTTCTCTCTGTCAAAAACCTTGTAATCGTGTAAAAGTGTTCCTAATTAAATAAATCAACACATTAGTTCAAACCACAGTGATTTCATTTATTATAACTTCCATTGTGTCATTCATGGTGCGGAAAACTTTCAGTGATATAATTTCCCAAAAACAAACTATTTTTGCAGTGAATTTACAGTTGTGACTTTTGTGCATTTCATCGGTCGGCAATAGGGTTCGCCTACGCCATTTTATTTTGGCGTCGCACGCGTCACGTGATCACGACGGCAGCCGCCCGGTCCCTGTAGAGCAAGCGAGAGGTCCGCGAGTGAGAGGGACGACAACAAGTTCGTTCTCTTTGCACGAGCGGCGCATCGCCTGTACCGTATCGGCTCCGTCTGGACTGTTCTGGCACGCGAGTGGTCGAATGGTCGCAGTGCGTCGAACAAAAGTCGACAATTCCGCACAAGCGCAACGAGAAAAAAATAAATAAAAAAAATATAACCTCTGGCTTGTATGAGCACGCGCTCGTGGTTTATAATATTTTTCCACAAATACAATTACATTTACAACCAGTACATTTAATTACATATTTACAAAAGTCTAATAAATTTTCTAATAAAGAACTTTACATATAACTGAGATGTCTAGACACGAGAAGAAGAAACTCGTGGCCGCGAGGGGCCAATGCGGCTAGAAAAATATTTAGCCACTGATGATAGCAGCCAACTCACTGTGGAAGATTTACAGGTTAGGAAACAAAATTTAATAGAAAATTACACGCGCTACAATGAAATTATAATCAGTTTGAGCATATTGGAGGATTCTCAATCCGATACAGACAACGATGAGGACGACGACGACTGCGAAGAGCGCTACTTAAATCTGCTGCCGTCGATACAGCGTCTTTTAAAATCAAAGGACCTACAAGAGGATCCCCCAAAGAACAGTGCTGTCACAATGGCAAAGCTACCAGCATTGGACATACCTTACTTCGATGGCAAGGATATATCAGCCTATAAACCATTTATCGAAATGTTTAAAGCTGTTGTACATTATGATACAAGAATTACAAATGTCCAAAGACTTGGTTTTCTAAAGAAATATTTGCAGGAGGAGCCCTTGCAAATTATCGACAGTTTACCGATCATTGGTAAGTCATATGAAAGTGCATTAGAACTTCTCCAAAACAGGTATGACAATCAAGCCTTATTAGTTGATAGTCATGTAACAAAATTGCTCGATTTACCAAATATGCAACGTAGTACAGCGAAACCTATTAGAGAACTTGTAGCAGCGGTCAGACAACATCTTACAGCATTACAGAATCTTGGGGAACCAGTCACACAGTGGAATTCAATTTTATCTCGCATTATACTACGTAAAATCGACCCTTTGACTGTTAGACTGTTCCATGCCGATCGGGATACCACAATGGTAGTCACCATTGATGAGTTATTATCCTTCATGGACAAACGGGCAGCTTCTTTAGAAGCCAGCTCACCTGGTGAGAAGCAAGCCTCCAGCAAACCTAAATCTTCAGTTAACATATCCACTGTATCTAATAATATTATTACTAACAAGTGCCCATTGTGTAGTGAAAGTCACAAATTATTCAAATGTGAAGCATTTATAGCACAATCTCCTCAAAAAAGGATAGAATTTGTAACTAAACATAAATTATGTCAAATTTGTCTGGTTTCACACCTGCAAAAATTTAGATATAAGTTCAAATGTTCTATTTGTCATTCCAGCGCTCACAATGCATTAATACATCCTCCTGGTGAAAGGCCTGAACCTGAAGCAAAGCAAGGTGAAAGCAAAAATACACAACAGGTTTTTTACAACTTTACATATTGCACAGCCTATTTTTGAAAATGTTTTACTTCCAACGGCCAAAGTACTAGTTACTGGAGTCAACAACAAAAAGTTGTTGTCAGAGCTTTATTAGACTGTGGAAGCCAGACTTCATTTTGCACCACGACTTTAGCCAATCGGCTAGGGTTGCCACAGTTTGATTTACAAAAGAGTATAGCCACTTTGGGTGATACTTGTCACAATAATAGTGCTAAGGGCATACAGTTACATTTTGAGTCATTAGTAAATTAATTTCAAATGAATGTCACATGCTCAATAATAAACAAAATAACTTCCAAACAACCAAAAAAACAAGTGGATTTAAGTAATTTTCTAATACCAATGCATGTTGCCTTGGCTGATAAGGAATTTTACATTCCAGGTGATATATCATTACTGCTTGGCAGTGATATATTTTTCAAGATAATGTTGGATGGCAAGATAGAAGGTGGCCCAGCTGACCCTATATTATTAAATACTCAACTGGGATATATCATCTCATCTATCAGCCCAATAGAATCGAACACAACCATCGCTATGCATACAACAATTTGTCCCAATCCGGATATCTGTGTCCGTCAGTTTTGGGAGGCAGAGAAGGTACCAGAGTTCTATCATGAGTCACTTCCTGAGAACGAGTATAGTGAAAAGGTATTTACTGAGTCAGTTTCTTTATACAAGAATAAATTTCAAGTCAATTATCCGCTCAAAGTTGAATTGCAGGCCATTGACCCTTCCAACTCATATGCAATTTCTTTGCAAAGATTATACAATTTAGAAAAGCGATTTTTAAAGGATATTATATACCTATCTTTAGTTTTAAACATACGAAATGTACATCTATTTTGTGATTCTAAAATTGTACTTGGCTGGTTACAATTGTCGCCTATAAAGGTCCCTGCTTACATAGGAAATCGAATCCGTGAAATAAAAAGACTCACTGATGAATTTTCATGGCATTTTACACCTGGTTTGTTAAATCCAGCAGATATTTTATCCAGAGGAGCTGATCCAATTAATATCCAACATAATTTACTCTGGAAGTATGGACCAGATTATTTAAAGATTAAACCTTCAAACTATAATTTTTATTTAGCTAATATTGACAGTTCATTGTTGCTACATGATGCTTGTAAGCAAACTACTTGTTTATCTGTTTCAAGTAATGAGGCTATTTATCCCTTATTTGATAAATATTCAAACCTGTGTAAAATGGTGTGTGTTATAGTTTATATCTTAAGATTTATTCATTGTTGTAAGAATGTTAAAATAAATTCAGGTTTAATCACAGTAGGGGAGTACAGAGAAGCTTTGGTTAATATTATCAAAGGTATTATTAGGTAGGTAGGTATTATTTCTCTGAAGAGTTAAAATGTATTGCAGAGAAGAGAGATATCACAACTTCTCTAAAATCTCTCCATCCATTTGTTGATGACAAGGGTGTTTGTCGTGTGGGTGGTAGATTACATAACGCTAAAGTAATTATTCAATGAAGCATCCTATCATATTACCTAAACACTGTCATGTGACAAGGCTAATTATACAACAAGAGCATTTAACCTTGTTACATGGCGGTATAAAACTAGTTTTAAGTCATTTATCTCAAAATTATTACATATTAAATGCTGTAAGAGAGGTTAAAAATGTAATTCATAAATGTGTCATATGTTGTAGGCACAGGGCAGAAGCCTCCAAACAGCTCATGGGTTCGCTTCCTAATGATAGAGTAAATTGCACACGAGTGTTTCAAAAGGTAGGCATAGACTACTGTGGACCTTTTGACATTAAGCAGTCTTCGAAGCGAAATAGCATTATAAGCAAGGGCTATGTTGCGCTGTTTGTTTGCTTCTCCTCTAAGGCAATACATTTAGAGGTTGTGTCAAATATGTCCACTGATACTTTTCTAGCGGCTTTCAAGCGATTTGTTGCTCGTAGAGGACTTCCGTCCGACATTTACTGTGACAATGCCACCACTTTCAAAGGTGCAAATAACCAGCTTACAGATTTATTTAAGTTACATAATAGTAAAGATTTTCAAGATGCAATTCATAGTTATGCCCTTCAGAGGGAAATAAAATTTCATTTTATTCCTGCATACAGCCCTAACCATGGTGGTCTTTGGGAAGCGGCTGTTAAATCCGCAAAATACCACCTAAAAAGGATTTCAGGATGTAGAACTTTTACATATGAGCAGTTTAATACTGTCATGATAGAGATAGAAGGTATATTAAATTCTCGACCATTGTTTACAGTTACTTCTCAGGATTTAGACGACTTTTCTTGTTTGACTCCAGGTCATTTTATAATTGGTTCTTCTTTAACAGCTGTTCCACAGCCAGATATAACAGATGTACCTCTTAACCGTCTTCGCTTTTGGAGAAGTTGCGAACAAATAAGGCAACATTTCTGGAAAATCTGGTCCAAAGATTATTTGTCAACACTCAATCAAAGAACGAAGTGGAGGAAAACTTTTGCTAATCTTAAAACAGGTACAATTGTTTTATTAATAAGTTCTAACACTCCTCCTCTTCAGTGGCCCATGGGCAGAATCACAAGAGCAATCCAGGGCAAGGATGGCAATGTAAGAGTTGTTGAGGTGCAAACTTCTAATGGCAAGCTTCACTTGAGAGCTGTATCAAAGATTGTAATTTTACCAACTGAATAATATTATCTACTTAAACATACTCATTAAAAATATATATAGTTATTATTACTGTTTGCTTGTATTCATTCATCATTATTGCCTGTTTGTAGCAAGATTTGTTAATGTTGAGTAGTTCTGTTTCACCAAACTGCCCCCGGCAGATTATGTATAAAACATAAATTTGTACTATGGCAAATAACTATTTTGTGTGGCAACTCCACATCATGTTTTCCGTTTCCGTTCTCTCTGTCAAAAACCTTGTAATCGTGTAAAAGTGTTCCTAATTAAATAAATCAAGACATTAGTTCAAACCGCAGTGATTTCATTTATTATAACTTCCATTGTGTCATTCAGCATCCTCTTAAGGGGTAATTGTACTCAACATTATAATAAACAACTTTTACTATGGGACCAAACCTAAAATCGCGAAAAAAAATCAGCTGTTCCCTACAGTTATGTTCGCTTAACTCGTTAAAATGTAGGGAACAGCTGATTTTTTTTCGCGATTTCAGGTTTGTCCCATAGTAAAAGTTACTCATAATGATGAGTACAATGACCCCTTAAGAGGATGCCCATGAATTCGATTTCACTCTGTATATTGTCAAAGCTTATGTTACTCACTGTTTACATACGTTTAAGCAGGATCTGAATCTCTAATCTAAATACAGATCTAAACTAAATTGACATAGATTTGTAAGATAATTATATTACCAAGCGTGGTCGTATTTACATTAAATCTTTCATATTTTGTTTACGATAGTAAATCAAACACGATCAAAACTACGTGCTTTTCTTGAATCGTTATAAATATTATGCCCTCGGCGTTCGCCCAATCTGTAATGTGATGTCACCGCGGTTTGTGTATCGATGAATACACCGCTATGATGACGAGCAGTCTGAATTGAAATGAATCAATGGTATGGACACTGTTTCCAGAACACGAATCGTCAATTAAAAATCACCTAAATAGGTGTCTACTATTAATAAATCTGTATCTTTCGATCACAATATACCTCCACAACATTAGCTCTGTCACAAACTGCAAAGCACAAATTTATTAAAAGTCTAATTTTAGTTACAATCTTATTATTTTACGTGTTCAGAAAGCCCATTTATCGAAACTAGCACAAAACATTTTTGAAAATCAATCATTAAAAGTTTAGCCATACAAAAACTTTATCGTGATAACTTTGTAGTGCATTTTGTAATGGCCGCCACCTCGCTCTAGATTTGCATAAAGTTCTTGAAGGAAAGAAATAAAAAATAGGCGTAAAAGTTGTAATTGATTCCTAGAGTAGTGACGCGCTGCCCAATAGAGTAAGTGTAGGTACAAATTGAAACTGGCTCCAGTAAAAACGTTTAGCAAAATCAAAGCAGTGTTGTTTTCACCGCAAATACGTGAGGCATACTGAAAGTTTCTGGAATTGGCCACATACAATAAAAAAAGCAGTTACGGGATTCGAAAATAGAACTCTCTGGGAACATGTTCATTTTTAATTTGCAAGACTGTCATTTGTTTTTTCATTGTGGCGTCCTTTAGAAAATTATGTGTCGCTATTACAATGAATTTAACTCGTGAAAATTTTCGCTTAATGATTTTTACGATTTTAGCTGTGACTTAAAACAAGAGAGTGGCCAGAGACTTCAATTGGCATTTGGTGATGAAGCCCCATGTTGCAGCTTTTTAAGAAGTTTATCGTTCATTAAGAAAACGTTGAGGACACATTAAGATGTAGCAATGATACACAAAAGCGTACCAAATGTACCTAAGTTGTAATATAGTCAACGCTTCATTCTGTGCAAGTCGTTAGAAATAATGTAACGACAACACGCATCTGAAATATATAGACTGGGCTTTCCAATTTATGAATAACTGAAAAATTAATAGTAAAATTCAAAATAGCGATTTGAGACTGAGAAAACGTGCTAGTTGTTTTTCTAAAAAAACGTTATTTACCTTCACAATTTAGTAAGAACATAAACAAGCCAGGAAAAATAACTTCTCCACTTTTAAAAGCATCCTTCACAAACACCGGACACGGTATTTACTAGTTGAAGCTTACCTTAATTAGGATTAGGAAGGAAAACAGATTAACCTTTGTGAATACATAAAGCATTACCCCGTTGGATGGCGGTACGGTGCTGGATCCGTCAGCCGTCGTCATAAGCCAGACGGTCATGTGAAGTAAGAGGATCTGTATTAACGTTATGAATGAGCTAATAGTACTTGAGCTTATTAAATTAAAACGATATCGAAATTAGTAACATTATGGAAAATTAAAAATATTTTACAAGCCACCTGTCTGATAGCCTATCTTGTATTAAGAATTTATATTAATTTAATTTGAAACACATAAACAGTATCAAATTAACAAGCTTGTTGTTACAAGCTAATTTAAAATACTTGAAACCTTATCCTTCTAAGTACCCACATTTCAGAATTTAAAATATCGCTTTCACTTAGATTCCAACTAAGATCAAGTTGTTTATTTGTGTCTATGTAAAGCTGAGCGATTAAAGCGGTAATAGATAAACAACTTAGCAGAAAAGCAAACAGATTTCTAAAAGTTAGATTTTCAGAAAATACATAAAAATTTATGAAAAAATTTTAATGTGTTTTTTTTTTCAAGTGGTTTTTTATTTTATTTCATCCTTGCATCAATTTTATAATCTCTCGTATGTATGTATTTACGGATTTATGTTCAATAGCCTGGTACTACACGACAATTAGCACTTATCCTTGTACTGTGTATACGTAGATGGCGGCGACCTAAACAACGTTTGCAAGTTTCTTGCGAGGAGCAGCACTTAGTACTCAATGCATAATTTAACCCGTTACCTGAAGGCGGTCCGAGCTCCTTCACACCAGGCTCATCTTTATATAACTCCTTAAATCCGATGCGATGTATAGAAATCTAGGGTTTTTTTGGGATAGGTTCTGATTTACATGAATGCCAAGCTATAACAAAGTCATAATGATAAACAATAATTCGCGAATGTAATGACCTGAAAAATGCGTCAAAATAACGACACAACTTATCCCATCATACACAATTTAATAACCAGCTAAAGATGGTTTACATTAATCTCAACTAGTAATAACAGATTTTAGATAATAATACTGTTTCGATGTAGGCTGTTCTGTTGCGGTTGAATTTCATCAAACTCTCGGTTCACTGTTGTACGACACGGTACAAAGTAGGATAAATTCTGAACACTACCATCCCAAAGGGGGGTTGTGTTCATTCAAACAATGTGTTGGTTTCAGAAATTAACTACTGCTGCGTGTGTTGAAGTTTTGCTCGTATAGGTATATACATAGTATATAGGTTTTGTTTGTATATGAAATAGGTATTACATACTTAAAGAGATTTTCTTTTATACGTAGCAAACTCATTTTAATGTATAACGTGAGCCATATATATAATACATAGCTCATTTCATAGAATTACGTTTAAATTTATAGCAGATTACCGGATCATCCTGCATTTATAACCATTTAATTGCTTCATTAGAATTTGAACAATAAAATTATAATTTCCATTACATTTTGTTTCCGTTATTGCTATATCGAGTACCAACAAAAGTGGTTTACGGACCACGGTAAACGTAAACCATTTACGTTTATTGTCTATAAATAAATCTTTTCAGAACCTATTTCGTTGTCATCGACAGTCACACGACGTGCATGACTAATTCCTTCATCCATATGCAGGAACAATTTTTTAACCAACATCAAAAGCGAGGTGATTTTTTCAAAGTGAGGTCTAACAACAAGTTGCAGCAGCCTGGCAGGTGGCGATGAAAATTATATCAGAATAATTCATGAAATACTAATGTCTGGCTGAATAAAATAATAGGTAAATTTTCCCATCACACCATTCTTATAAAAACACTACATTATAGAGGTATGTGGGACAGGGTGTTAAGTTCACTCATCCTCCATAGAAAAGGGAGGACCCTCCAACCAGACGGTTGTTGTGTCTAGTGGGCAACTGTCCACATTTGATGTCGGGATGTTGTACTTAAACCATTCGCGTGGTAAACTCTGCTTGCGCGATGCAGGATTTGTGTGATTTCGGGTCTTTGATGCGTAGTTTGCAAATGGCGTTGTAGATACCGCTACAACATAATCACCGCAGAATGTGACCTACATAATTTTCTGCGTAGATAAACTGCCTACACAAATATGCGAAGCTTATTTGTGTAGGCAGTGTAGAAATCTTAATATTGCCTTAAGAAACAATGTTCTCATATAAATATTTTGAATGTAACATATCGATATTCTCTGTTATTTAAGTAATGGAATGTACTCATACAGATCAAAATAATGTGTATGTATGTACAATTGTACATGTACTATCTCGTAACCTCCAGCAGGGTCCTAGCTTACACCCAAGATCCAATCGTCTCTAGGCTGTGGTTATCGGAATACAATGGCGACAGAAATAGTATTAGACCCGTATTGGCTTAATAGATACCGCACGTGTTATATTATTTATATTTTTTTCTTTTTTTTAATTATAATAAGATAAATCATTTTACATTGAAAAAGCTCTACTAAAAGCTCTCTCTTTCCTTCAATTCGCCTACTCCTTGCACGTTATTTGTTTTAATTTCATTGATTCGATGTTATGATCCATGATCCCGGCTAATTACGTCTGTGCTACAGTTCTTTAAGTACAGGTTGCTCGAAGATGCTATTTTAGAAAATTGTAAATAAATCAATAAATGTTTAACGAAATTTAATTATTTTCATAAAACTTAAAGGCGAAACTGTATACATACGTGTGTTAAATTAATGTCGCCACTGTAGCGGCAAGCTGTATAATACATTCAACTTAACTTTAACATCTTTATTTTTAGGTCGCCCAGCGCTATATGTAGCGGGCTACGCTTGGAGTCTCTTTGAAGGATAAAATCAGGAATGAATTTATCAGGAAAAGAACCGGAGTTACCGACATAGCTTGCAGAGTAAGCAAACTGAAGTGATAGTTGGCTGGCCGTGATTGTCGAAGGACCGATGGCCGATGGAGCAGACGAGTCCTGGACTGGAGACCGCGTATCAGCAAGCGTAGTCTGGGACGTCTTCCAGCTAGATTGACCGACGACCTTAAGAAGGTGGCTGGGTCAGAATGGATGAGGAAGGCGGAGGGCACCGTGTTGTGGCGCAGCCTGGGAGAGCCAGCAGTGGACTGCGATAGTCTGAGTTTATAATACATTTAACTGCAGTGAACCCCTACATATATCTTAGTGTATGATAGTGAAAGAGTATTTCACCAGCAACATAATACGCTGTTTTCTGAAGCAAAATATTTCTGGTGATACTTAAATGATTATCATTCGACAATTACTTATCGCGTCTATGCAGTGTTAAACTTCTCGACGATATAACTTTCTAACACATGAAGTTTCAAAGCCTATATTTATGACTACGGATCCAGCACAAATTACAGTCAGCGAAAAGTCTAGAATATTACACTTGTCGGTAATACTCGGAGAGGAAGCGCTGACGTAGCTCGTAGGGAACAAACTTTACGTAGCACCACGAAACAGCGTAATGAGGAGACAGCACCGTGAAGATTATGTAATTGTAGTAGTTTGCTGTTACTTTGTACAAACTTTGATGAGTTGTGGAGTTAGGCTATAATAATATGCTATTTCGAAAGACAGAGACAGCTGCTTGCAGCATGTTAACTATGAACAAGAACTCATTTCGGGAAGATGTATAATTATATCATCATTTCAGCCGAAAGACGTCCACTGCTGGACATAGGCCTCCCCCAAGCACAGCCACTTCGACCAGTTCTGTGCTTCTCACATCCAGGGGATACCTGCGGCCTTCACAAGGTCATCGGTCCACCTTGTAGGAGGCCTTCCAGCGCTACGCTCCGGTACGCGGTCGCCACACCAGAACCTTTCGGCCCCATCGGCCATCAGTTCTGCGAGAAATGTGCCCACTGCCACTTAAGCTTGGCAATTCTTCGGGCTATGTTGGTTACCTTGGTTCGCCTGCGGATCTCTTCATTTCTGATTCGATCACGTACGGAAACTCCAAGCCTAGCCCTCTCCATTGCCCTTTGGGTGACTTTTAGCCTTCTGATAAAGCCCTTTGTGAGCGTCCACGTTTCAGTGCCATAGGTCATCAATGGTAACACGGACTAGTCAAAGACTTTCATCTTGAGACACTGCGGTATGTGGGACGAGAAGAGCTTTATATAGCATAGCTTCCCGAACGCTGCCCAGTCGATTCGGATTCGACGATTGAGCTCGATTGATTTTTTCTTGATTTTATATATCCAGCAACATCTATTACTCATCTATTTTTTATTTTATTTTATTTATTTCTATATCTATCCGTGAAATCACAGAATACCATCGCTGTGATACTAATTATTTTTAAGTGCTGCAGCATCATGCTGAGGCCAAAAGGCTTCTAGCCTTTTGGCCTCGTACAGGACCTTCTGTTTTTATTTTATGTTTATTGTTTTTTATATTTCTATGAGTGTTTTTATTTTAATTTGTGATCTCCTGTGCGAGTCCCAATAAATATTTTTTCTTTCTTTCTTTCAACCGTTAACGATACTAGTTACAAAGTGCTCTGCGCGTGCCGCACACCGACATTGTGCAAACAAAACAACAAACCCCGGTCAAAGCGAAGGCCACTGTAATGTTTATAAATAATACTGCAACACGTGTTTGCAACAATTAAACACGGTGCAGTGACCGCTGACTCTATGTTCGGAAGAACCTTGTAAACAACTCGTAAAATAAAATAGATGATTTATGACACGTACTTGATCGTAAACGTTAAGTATTTCCACGTGTAGCTGATGACCTGATTGTACTCGTATGATGTTTATGACATAGTGACTTAAATACTGCCTCGTTAGTCCAGTGGTCGCAAGCGGTACTGCTGAGCATGAGGTCCTGGGTTCGATTCCCGGGTCGGGCAAATTGATATTGGGTTTTTCTATCTGGAATTTCTCAGTAGCAGCCCGAAATCTGGATTTGTGTCCAGTTGATGGCAATAGGCTCACCCCCTATTACATGGGACTTAAATATAACTGGCGAAATGTGGCAGTACTACAGGTACACCTCTGCGCGACCCTTCGGGAAAGAAGGCGTGATGTTATGTGTGGGTATTATGTGACTTAAATAAAGGTATTGCGTTCATAGTAAAGTCAGTGCTCTGCATTACCTGACCCCTCTTACAAAGAAGAAGAAGGGAAAAGGGGTTGGGTTATGCTTTACTATGTATTTAATACCTATATTTAAATAAATACTTAAATATTTAGGTATTGCATTCATAGTACAGTCAGTGCTCTGCTTTACCTGACCCTCTTACAAAGACGAAGACGGGAAAGGGGTTGGGTTATGCAGAGCACTAACTGTACTATGTATTTAATACCTATATTTAAATAAAGACTTCATTAAAGGTATTGCATTCATAGTACAGTCAGTGCTCTGCTTTACCTCTTACAAAGAAGAAGAAGGGAAAAGGGGTCGGGTTATGCAGAGCACTCTGACTGTACTATGAATGCAAAACCTATACAGGGTGTTAAAGTAACTGCGTGCCATAGCTTAAGAGTAGGTTCAGTATCGATAAAGGAACCCAGGAAAAAAAAACAAAAAAAATATAGCAAGATCAACCTAACTTAGTACCTACTAACATAAAATAACAATCGTTTAGAATTAAAATTATTTTATTTGGTCCTAAGCCCGTTAAAGTACGAATAGACTTATTTTATGTTTAATTTAATTTTTTGTTTATGTATTTTTATTATTTAGATTTTTTTTCCTGTGTTCTTTTATCGATACTGAACCTACCCGTAAGCTATGGCACGCAGTTACTTTAGCACCCTGTATTTAAGTCACTATGACATGAAAATCATGCGAGTACAATCAGGTCATCAGCTACACGTGAAAATACTTAACGTTTACGATCAAACAAGTGTGTTGTGTAGATACCTATTTAATACACTGCCACGTTCATTTAGCTGCCTAGTATCGAACTCGAATTGTTTCAGAGCAAATTATTTTTTCACGTTACAACTACACGGCTCATTTTACTTTATTTAATTACCTATCTATAACCTTTTCCATAATATCTTCTTGTTGACTGGTTACAGTCGAGAACTAATTAGCAAGCGCAGAAGTTCCATTCCCATAAAAGAAAACGAAATCCGTTCTCTTAATTGATATGTTTACGAAACAGAATTTACAAACAACGTATTCGTACTTTTGTTCAAAGTCGTGTAACTCTTCGAAAGCTTTTATGCACATTCTCGCCATTTTGCTCATATTTGCTATAGTAACCAATAAACCAAATTAATGTTTTGCTGACTGATCAAAATCGGCTGAACGTGAATACACAGATTAGTTCAATAATGGATGCCTAAACAAATAGAAATGCTGATTCAGGTTTTGAAAATTCGTTCATTTAATATGAGGTGTATGGAATACAAACTTAATGGAATAATGTTACTGCGACGTCTTTTTTCAAAATAACCTGGTGATAGAAATAATATTTTGTTGATAATATTATAGTATAATAAGTAAAATGCCTAAATAATAAATAAGTTAACCTGTTTGGTATTTCTGATGTTTTTTTATTTAGAAATTGTGGCTTGTTTATATTTAAAACAAAACCCAAACAAAACTGGCTCAGCTATCTAATATTTAGGCAATCCTAAATCCTGCTAACAAATTACAGCTGAATAAAACAGCGTTATTTTATGTGGAACACGGAGCTGCTAACTGATTAAGTGCTGCCAATCATGTACGATGCTACTGAGAATGAACTTTACTGAATGGAAATGATTACAGAATCTTACATTGATGCTTTCTGACCGGTAATTACATTGGCAATATACGCTGTATTTGTTCTAGTCAATCTTACTATGTGGGTCCTTGTTTATTTTTGTTTTTTTTTTCTCAGTTACTCGTTATTCATGGTCAGTTTGAGTAATTTATGTATGCGGCCTACTTAAATCCTCTCTTTGGTATTGTTCGTTGAATCGTTCTAAGTTGAGCTGCACGACTACTGACAAATGCGTGCACTGACTGGACAGGTCTACTCAATCAGTGTGGTTCTTTCATCAAAAGACTATTTCAAGACACCAATCTACATGGTCTTCGTATTATGATCTGACCAAGATTATGTCTGGGCTTTAAAAGTATAATATAAGTACAGTATAGTCAGATAGGAAACGCTGACCTCATCTAGTTTTTAAAATATGATTGACGTGTAAAAGTGTTTGTACAAATCTACTTACAGAAATAAATCATAATTATATCATTAATTTATCTGCAAATTAACATTTCATTTGTTTATTGCACCCACACTGACTGTGATAAGATTGCCCACGCGAATCTATTCACAAATCTTCAAATCCAATTGTCATCTTAAGACACTCGTGTTCACACGAGTAGAGTCGCCGAGTCGTGTGAACACGAGTGTCACACTGTAAGACTCGAAGTCGAGTCACTAACAGAACAACATGAGAGCTTAATCAGTACCCCAAGTGTAAGTTTGCAAGAGAGTAAACGTAACTATTTCGTTTGTGTTAAAATTTGACCGATAGATCTTAATGCTAAGAGTATAAGAGTGAGAATAAAAAAAATAATGCAAACGCGCTAGTTACGTTTACTCACTTACAAACTTACACTCGGGGTACAGACTATGTCCCAAATCAATTCATCTAAATACAAATTGAGTTGCGTCAATATGGGTTAGGTAAGTTAAATTAGAAATATCCCTTACGACTTTACTAAGAGCATTTATAGCCGTAAACAGTTGGCTTCATATTCTTTTGATCCCAACGACACATAAATCATTAACAAACTTGGATCATTGGTAACTACCGAACTTGTCACATTACTGGGAGACAATCGTAAAACAAACACATATTGGAAAGACATTCACCTGAACTTTTACTTGCTATATCTAAGTACCTACCGTAAGTAGAGAAAGTAAAATGTACCTATTGCAGAAGAAAATCATATTTATGCTACGGAGACGTAGTATAAATATAATTTTCTTATGATTTTGTTTAACTTTTTCATTATTTTGTTCTTTCAAATCCTGAAAGATTTATCTGAACTAGTGATCGCCCACTGGTCGAAATTCGTTCGGCCCCTTACGATCTTACATCATGTCCCAGAATTAACGCACAAACTCTTAAGGGGTCATTGTACTCATCATTATGAACAACTTTTACTATCAGCTGAAGCACAAAAAAATCAGCTGTTCCCTACATTTTGACGAGTTATTCGAACATAAATATAGGGAACACCAGATTTTTTTTTCACGCTTTTAGGTTTGGTCCCCAATTCAAAGTTGTTCATAATGATGAGTACAATGACCCCTTAAGAGGGTGTGCGTTAATTCTGGGACATGTTGTATAGTACCCGAATACTTACAATCTAGGTATATAGTAATACTTACTAATTCCACAAATACACTAATTCCATGCTATTATAAAATACTTACTTGTTCCATGGCCAAGCTGTCACCTAGCTATCTTCAAGTCATGAGGCCCTGGTGCTACGTGTGTGTCAAACGCATGGTAGTGTGTGTAATGTTTTTTTATTTATGTAATTTATTTCTAATGCGTATTATATAAAAATAGCTTTCTGCACTCCTCCTCATATTATAAAACTTTAACTGTGCCAAATTTCATACTCGCTTCACGTATACTCGTATACTATTATAAAACGTCTTCACGTTATAGGTATAATGATTTCAAGTATGGGGAGTTTTTTAAATCAAATGAAGACAAACAATACCAACTGTCAAAATACCTCTGTTGGTATACTTACATATTTTTAAATGTATAAAGTTTCTTTGGTTTCCTTTATTTTATTTTTTGTGCTGTCATAAAATAATAAAATAAGTGTATTTTTATTACAGGAGGACACTGGCTCCTGCAACACTGTTATAACTGGCGCAGGAGTCAGAGGATTATTTTATTTGTTGTACAATTTGTTTTATGTCAATAAACATTTGTATTTGATATGCAGAACTTCACTTCACATCTTTTATAACACCATACTGCGATCGCCAACCCGCCTGCCAAGCGATTATGGCACCCCCCCCTCCTCCCTCTTTTGGGGAAGGCCTATTTCCAGCTGTGGTAGTCTTTCCACACTTTAATGATGATGATGCAAAACTTACGATTTTATTTTGTGAAAATAAACGACTTACGCAGAAAAGCTTCGAGCGAGCGAAGCTAGCTCGTAATTTTTCGAAATTTTCTTTTATCCATTCATACGGCAATAAGTATTTCTTTGTCGAGTTAAGGCTTCTACATACCAGCGCGACTTGTCGCGCGACGCGACACGGCATAAAAGCCCCGCGTGTCGCGGGACGAGCGGTGCCTTTGTGTCGCGTCGCGTCGCGCGACAAGTCGCCCCGGTATGTAGAAGCCTTTATGCTAATTCAAGAGCGAGCATTCCATCTCAAATAGGTTCGTTTCTTTTGCCCATTAATACAGGAATAAGAAAACATATTTAGTGGACTAATGCAGAAAAAATAAGCTCATTTTACAACACCTAAGTATATTATAACACAAGAAACGAGAGCCATGTGCCCAACATTGGATGAAGTCGAGTTGTAGATATTGTTTATGATAAGTATTGTAATACCTACATAAATATCGGTTTCCCAGAATAATCTACCACATTTCTGGTTATTGAATTTTGCATAATTTTAAAATGTCGTCTTTATAAGTAAAGAAAACGTTTTAAAATTCTTAAAACTGAACCCTGTTAGATTTAACTGTTTATTCGTAAAGTTTTAATTAAAATCAAAAATAGTACCTACCATAATAATAGATATTATCCACGTGCAACTCTAATAAAATTAAAAAAATATTTTATTAAAACATTTTCCCTAATAAAACAATGCTTTTAAATAACTGCCAAGTTGTATGGTGCCAAAGTGAAGTCAGATATTATCGATCACAACGAAATATCATAACTAATATTATTCTGAATTTAACTAAGTAGGCAGTTAATTATGACGTAAGACATTTCCGTTAATTTAAAACTAACATATTTTTGAAGAAAAAAAAAAAAAAAAAAAGAGAACCGATGCAGGATCCTATAGTAAATAGTTTTTTTTTTTTTTTTACTTTTACCTAATAGTTCGATGGTCACATTACATAATTATGTGACATCGCATAAGCCAGGTTGTACTCGTATATACCACTAAATGATCACATATATTTGTCATCTTGTATTAATGGTTGAATAATGAAATCAGATAAATTATTATTGCCGAGCTGCTATCCGCAGTAATATACTATTTTGTCCTCGTGGCTGTTCCTACTGTTAATATAAGACATACTATATAATTATATCAGTTACCACCGCCCGTTACGGTGTAACAGCGTGAAAGCGAGTGTTGTCAGGCAAACCGATCACGTCTGCCCCGGGGGACACGCACGTGAACCAATGTCCAACATTATTACCTACTCCCCCGATACCTATAACTTATAATGTGCACACACTTCACATGTGCCTCACATACACATTGAGGTAATCTTTCTTCAGGTAACCAAGGTAACTGAATTAAAACTAAACACGAAATAACTGGTTCATAGTCGTTGCATGGCAAGATTGGCAAGTAGCTAAGCTGCTGTGAATACCTAATACAGAATACGTCCTAAATATTGTCTATAGCCGTCTTTGTGTTCATTGAAAACCTACCTACAAATTCTCTTTACCCATTTACAAATTCTCTCAGGCGCGGCGGTGCAGAATAAACATCAAGAATATTATCTAGGTCTAAGGCCTAGCGCGCACTGCCGTGTGTTTTTTTTTTTTAATTTATATGAGATGTCATAAAAGTGCCGCGCACTGCAGTGAAAAAAACCCACCGATACACCAAAAAAGCAATACTAATCCAAATTTGTTTTTTGGATATGCCTGTAAATTATTATATCTTAAAAAAGGAGACCTTATTAGGATTCTTCAGAGATGCACCCAAAACCGTTTTGGGACTCTTTTTTATATGCAACAATAAATATATAAGCAGATAGTCATCGTCCATTTTTTACACCGTCACGCCAGTGCGCGAACCCGTACGGTAGAAATGGTACGGTGTTATACCGTACGGCAGAAATAAGGCATCACATTCCACCGCATTGCAGTGCGCGCTAACCTTTAAACGAGCTCTTTGCTTGAAACTCGACACGCTCCAACGCTCTAATTAGAATATTTATTTGGCATTATTTATTAGCCTACTGCACTGCTTTCTCTAATTCGAATCCGAATTTCCGAGGTTTTAGTTTGAGACACAAAGCATACTTGGCTTGTAGTGCAGACTTTATGGTTATTTTATTATTGCTACGTCCTATGAAGCAATTCCGTGAGATGACTTTCATATTTATCCATTTTCGATTATTTTGTGCACAATTTTCTGTTTGTCATCCATTATTGAAAGAAACCATTTACACAGCAACATTGTATTCCTCTACGTCTTTCAATTTTACCCTTCATCTTCCATTACACCGTTGATTAAACAATCTGTTGAGATTTTTTTCACCACTCAATGGGGTGTATTATAAAACGACCCACTATTTTAAAAATTTGTAGGGTTCCGTAACCAACAAGGAACACTTATAGTTTAGCTTTGTCAGTCTGTAGGATTATCACGCTACTTTCTTTGAGGGATGAGCAGTATCGCATTATTTCTTCTATAGTTTACCGTAAATTGTAAAAAGTGGAGCCAAAGGGTTAGAATATCGCAGATAGTTACAGATTTAGCCTTTTAAATAATTATCATTACGTTATACCTATAAGGAGCTGAGTAGTCAAGTTTTTGAGATGGAGCAATAAGGGCAGAGACTGTCCTCTTATAAACATTATGATCTGCATACAAGATTTTGAAAAAAATTACAGTCAGCAACAAAATGGGGAATTATCACAAAAACTTTTATTTTACACCAATCGATCATGTTAATTTATAAGGATTAAAATCGGACCAACTGAACTGGGTTTCCCACACACTGAAATATTATTTAAAATTACCATCGTATCGCACAAAGTGAAAAGGCTTACAATATAACTCACCGCTTTCAAATGAGCGCTATTGTAAGATTAGGGCTCATAAAACGTAACGTGGCGAGATTTTACAGCAACTAACTTTTATGATGTCTCCGTTTTACATTATAAAGCAAACAGATATTGTTCAGATTCTGGATTTTTCCATGAATAGTTTGTAGAGCAAAGATTACGTTTGACAGCTGGAAAGAGCTTTTCAGGTCATACCTTTGACGGCTTACATTCAGTAACTAGTAACTCAGAAACTGGACCTCGTGGCAGTGTTCTGTCCTCACCATCAACACTTAGGCTGTACTTGACCGAGTAAACAGGCATTCAAATCTCGTTTTAACCCGACTCTGGCATCAAAGTGTACCGCTGTAAAAAATGTATGAAACGAATTGAGATGGGACTAGGGTTGGCATCCGTCTAGGTTTCCTCGGATTTGTCCTAGTTTAGAGGGCGTCCGGGAAGCGTCCAGAAGGGGTTTCTAAAAGTGTCCTTTTGTGTCAGGGGGAATGCCAAAGAATGGAAGTTAAACAATAAATTAAAACAAACCTTAGTTAAAAATGTATTCGTTATCGTGAACCGCATCCAAGCTAACTCCGGCGCTGCCAAATAGCTGACGTGACGGCCCACGACTACGACTGAATGCCTCCCGACGCGCTTATTTGTTTTATTTGACTATTTTATTTGTTACCCTGTAGTCGTGTTTGTTAACTTTGTCTAACATTGTTGTTAAATAAAGCGCAAACGGGTTGTTTAAATTAATAAAAAAAATAATGTAAACTATGTAAGTATGCAAAAATATTTTTTTAGGGGTGTCCGGGACAAAAGCTCAATTTCACCTAAATGTCCGGGGTTTTGTAACTTTTTGCCGACACCGGAATTTAGGTGACGGCAGCCCTAGGTGGGACGCACACCACACTGTTGATACTAGATCTATTTTGAGGATATTCCTACTTAATCCTACTATTTTGACGTTGTTAATTAAATATCTGCTGTAAAGTTATCGCTTTCGTAACGATGCAGGTGTGATAGCCGGAACAAAAAGCTTCGCTCTTTTGATGAGGATCGCGGTACCTATTCATTTTAATCGCGACAAATGCAGTTGGATACCAATACCAGGCAGCCGCGTAGTTTTATGATGTGCTTTCCATCAAACATTTCTCGTGAAAGAGCGGTCAGCTTTATAATAAATTTATTTATATATTTATTTAGTGTATTCATTTATGTAGTGTTCAAGCACACAAATGTAGAGGCAGACTTATTGCCTTAATTCAATTATTCCAGTCTAGTTATTTCTCAGCTTACAATAAAAAATTCTCAATTCAAATTTACAAAGAGGAATTGGGTTTGATAAATACGTGTGATTCTGTTCTAATTCCTTATTATTCCACAACAAGAGAATAAACATTCGATTTGACGACCGTTACTGTCGTGTTTACTAAGATGAAGTATTCTTACGGTTTACTTAAACAAAGAACACACCAGACAATTTTGTATTTGCAGATCATTATTTCCAATCAATTCCACCGGAATGCATCAATCGCTACAACGGTGAGCAAAACGTACTAACAGTGTTGTCGTTACAAAAAAAAGGGAAATTAATTAGTTCTCTTTTCAGCGTACTTCGTAAGAATATAATTGAAATAAAACAACATTTTCAAAATATACAAAAATATAATTATCATAATTATCTTGGGGGAGGCCTATGTCCAGCAGTGGACGTCTTTCGGCTGAAATGATGATGATTAACAATGGTGAGATCTATCATGTAAATCGTGTGATAAACAAGTTTCATGTAATGCAAATCTTTTTTTCTTTTAAACTAAGCATAAAATTGTTCGTTGTTTTTACGAAAATACTTTACAAAATTATACAAACATTCTTTCCTAAGTTGTAAGTACAGCTATTCAATCTCTATTACAATATGTACATTATTATCTTTAAGGTTGTCATATCACATCCCTGTTTCCATTTCACTAGTTTACTTACACCTACTATCACTCATCCTGCACTACTAAGTGGGCGCTTCTTCTATGCGCTGCGAGCAGTGGTTGGCGGCTCGGCTCGGCGTCCTGTTGAGTAGGAAGTCCAGGTCATGTGATATCTTATGCAGAACTTTATCAGTGTGCGTGTCTGTGCTGCGAGTAGTTGTTGTATCGTGTAAGTGTGTGTTGACTAGTTGTATGTGTGAGTGGTTGTGCTCTTCGCCGCACTCGCGGTGGATGGACGGCAACGAGCTGCTGCTTGACAACTGTGGCGCGCGCTTCTTAAGACAGCTCTTGATCGGACGAGCGGACACGTCGGGCGTCGACTGACTGCAGATCGTACAGCTCTCCTGGGAAATTATAATCAGATTAGATTACGAGTTGACTTTTATGAATTAACGTCTATTTGAACTTGCATTACCTTGGGCGTGTCGGTACTGTCTCTGTAGGTGCGCGTATCTGTGTCGAGTAGCGGCGCGTGCGACGCGGGCAGAACGCGCAGCTCCACACACACGCGCGACACGTGCGCCTGTGTGTGCGCGTGCGCACCGTCACCGTCTGCGGGATTCGCGTTTTGTGGAACTATGTTGTATGATGTCAAGCTTGAAGCATGACCTACGAGGTCTCGACGCTATTGGTCTTTTAGTTTGGTATGTTACAAGTGACTGAAAAGCGTTGGGAAGTCAAACAACAGGTTTCCAGATATGGTCTACAAAATGACCCAAGTTTCTTGAGCTTCCCCAAACTATAAAACAATCATGTCCTGAAATAATTATTTACGTAGTGCTACCTGTGGGTATGAGGTCACACAGTGCACGCGTGTGTGTGCGCGGTGACTGCAGCTTGTGCTTGTACTCCACGCACCGCACTATGTCCGCCACACACGCGCCGCTCGACTGACGCCTGCAGCAACAAGACAATAAGTCAGATTTCATGTAGAAGTTACTTTGCAATCGCGACTGAATAATAGTGACTCAGTGTAAAAATAGTACCTCAATCCTCACCTGTACATGGTGTTCGGGCTCTCTAACGTCGGCGCTTGCCAGTAGCTGTTAGCGGGCGACACATGAGACGAAGAGCACTCCACCTCGCGAGCTTGCTTTATGTACACTACAACATTGTAATGATAACAGCTTATTATTTATTTTATCCTCGCACTGGAACGCCATACAGCAATTATACCAACGGAGCAAAAAAAACTTCATGTGCTGGTGCTTTAAAGTAAGGTCCTTCAGACTGCTGAACATTCACGAGAACACGAAAAGCAAGCCACAAGGGAAGATAACTTTAATGAGGGGTGGTTCAGGAACAAGGATAGTGTGTCCAATAGAACAGGCTTTTGCCTCTACTTGCCCCTACCCATTTCAAATCCACAAAATATACAAATTTATTGCTGGTAGTAAATTTTGTCGTACTCTCAGCTGACACAAACAGCCTGAACCACTTAGTCAAAACTAAGTTTGCTACCGAGTTCTGGAAAAACGAGGAGGTGGGACCATCATATTTTTTTATATCATTATATTGGTGGTAGACCGTTCTATTCTATTTTTGGTGCTCTTTGTAAGTTCTAGTACATCGGAATTGTGGCAACGTATTATGCGTCAAAAAGAAGAATCTCACTCACGACTATGTGAAGCGTCTCCCTCGGGTGGGTCATGCCACTCGCTGTGTGAGGAGAGCGTGAGCAGGCGCCGCGCTGCCTGCAGACACTCCTCGTCCATGATCACGTAGCACACCAGCATCGCTATACCCTGGACAAGCAATGGAAGATATTGACCGAGTCCAATGGTCTCTAACAGTAAGAATCAATGTCATTATGTTGCGATGACTCACATTAGCCAGCGCGGTGGTGGCCAGTACTACAACGTGCGGCATGCTGGTCTCTCCAGGCTGCACGTATGCCACTCCGGCCGCTTGCGTCGCGCACGTAGTGACCAGCAGCACTAGCGTGTGCCGCACTACTCGTGCTCTCTCTCGCACGTGCTCTTGCCTCCCCGACTTGTGCTCGCGTGCTCTCCCTCTGATCGCAAGCGCGAGTGCGAGCGCAAGCGCGGCTAGTAGCGCTTGGCCTGCAGCACACACGACGTTGGCGGCTGCACCCAGCTGTAGCGGCGCGCCGCCCCACAGTCGAGCTGTCAGCCAGCATAGTGTGCACACGCCTGCAACCAGTTCACGTGAGTACTATGACCCGGCCCTCCTGCACACCGGCCCGTCTGCACCTACACGTACCGCACAGTAGTCCGACAGAGGGCGCGCGTGTGGCTGTGGCAGCCAGCTCGGCGTGCAGCAGCAGCGGCGCGGCACACAGCGTAGCGCAGCCGGCCATCCAGCACAGCGCCACCGCCCAGCCCACGCCGCCCGGGCATGCTACGTCCTGCCCGACATAGCAACAACTCACTCACTTGTTATCTGATGCATTTACACAGGACTCAAGTCATTATAACTCACCTGTCTTGTTTCACATTCGAGTAGAGCTAACATAGCTGCAGAGTGAAACCCTGCAGTGGCAGCTTTGAGCAGTACTGGCAGCTTGGTCTTACTGCCAGCTACCAGGCCGAGGACCTGCAGTAATGCCGCCACAAGACACATCGCGCCTCCCAAGCTCACTGTGATCTTCACGATGCCTCGTAAGTCGTTTTCTGTACCTATCTAAAAAAATAATTTTTGAGTGCTTATAAAATTAAATTGCCTCATAATAATAAAAGGTAAAACACTCAATTATTGACACTTTAACGGTTACTCCTATGAACGGTTACTGTGTGCAACTCACGCTAAAAACCATTTGGCAGAGTTGTAAGTTAAAATAAATGTTTTTGGAAGATAAAAATAAATACTGAAAAATGTTACCAAGACACAATTCAATGTCATTTATACATGAAGATTACTATATTTCTCACATTTAGCAAAAAAAACGTCGTTTGCCCAATTAATGTCATTCGAAATACCGATTTATGGACCCCTCACTGTTCATGAATAACTTTGGGTTATTTACCTCATTGACCTCTAAAAGGTACATTACATTTTAGTATTTATCGACATACTAACAACCAGTTACTGTCAGTGGTGTCTTTATTTGATTAATTTGGTTAAATACTAATATTGTCACGCGTGTTAATAAAATGGAGTTTCATACATTGTGCATATCAGACATTTACACCTTATTTTTACCGGGTTGGAGCTCATTAAAGATTGAAAAAATGTGGAAACACATTGAATCTGTGTGTCTTAATTATCCAAAATAATATCAAACTCTTGTCGATTTTGGTGGAGTAGGTACTTTTTATTCACAGCACAGTTGTATAGACGTAATCCCTATTATTTTTTTCACAGTTCTGTGTTGTTATAATATAATAAGGATAAAATTAACTTCATTTATTTTACTTTGTAAGCATCATTGCAAGAGGGCTTTTTATTTTCACAATAAAACTGCCAGGGCGTCGAAAATTGGGTGAGTGTCAATATTAGGTATATTTACTCTATCACTTCTCTTCTATAATAGTACTCACGAATTTCTCCGTGTGGACTGTGAAGAGTGCGATGGTCGCCAGTCCACGACAGCGGCACGCGACGTGTGTGCGCTCCGGTATGCGCACCTCACACGCCTGCGTGCTCCACACGCGCGGCGCCGAGCGCGACCGACCTCCACACGCGAGCTGAGGTGCTGACACAGAACAACTACATGAAAGAGCGTACTTCTAGATGACATCGTTGTCGAGCGTTGTGTTTGATGTCTTACTCACCGATAGCGCTATAATTCTTGGAGTGCGTGAACAACAGTGTGACAGTGTGAGGGAGCGTGGGATCAACTCCCGCGCCGCTGACAGATACCTGCACCTGTTGCGATGCTACTGTGTACTCTGTCGAGCGGCCGGACCTGGAACAGTTGCCGCTACAACTACCGTGTAGGAAGGAAACGAAAACAAATGATAAATAAAAATAAAAAAACAACAAAAATATACAAAAAAACAGGAAACAAAAAAAAACAACAAATAAAATATCTACAACGTTAATGCTACGAATTGTAATGGAAGCTAAATATAATAATTAATTGCTTAAATTCCTAATACAAAATTACAGAATACATAATCATTGATCAATACAATACAACGTTCATAAAAGTAGAGTGTCCTGAAGGTAGGCTGTAGTAATCTGCCAGGGTTGCGAGTTTGTCCGAAAGGGACGTCGTGGCCCTGGCACACAGGCAACTGAAGGAACACGGGTGGGTTTTTGTCAGTAAAAGTCTGGAACGCCCGCCCAGAGCAGGAAGTTATTTGATAATTTCCCACCCAAAAAAAAAAAAGACTGTAGTGTAATGTATAGGTACTTATTACAAATTATAAACTCTTAATTACTGATGTAATATTACTCATAAAATAATTGTTATATGGACTGTAATACTGACCGTAATAAAAGATTTACTCTCTTTCTATATCTATAAGTACGTAATAATATAAAATATGTAGTAACGAAGTCGAAACTGTACATTGAATATTATTGAAAAAGTAATTGTTACGAGGTTGATGCCGAAATTATAGTTTTTAGAATTTTTGTTAGTTTTTCTGTTTGTCTGGATGTATGTTCCGGTTTGGCGTAAAAACGGCTTTTAGATGAAATTTAAACACAAAGGGTACTTCTAATCCCGGTAGTACGTTCCCGTGGAATATTTTCCTACATCCACACGAGTGTAGCCGCGGGCAAAAGCTAGTTTATTATAAAGGCGATCCTTACTTATACTCGACGTATCTTCTCAACGAAGGCAACCTTGCTCCCAGATCATGATACAGCACGGTGACCACGGAAGCATTGCCAGACTTCTCTGCCAGCTCCACTCCTGCTGACGTCAGGAGCCACTCCTCGCTCCCCACTGGAGCTGGCTGAAGCTCAAAGTGCGCTGCGTTGTCGTCGTGTACAGGTTTCGTTGTGACTGTGAACTCATGGTAGCGCTTGTTGAAGTCACTCCTCATGCCCGCTGTCTCCACCACCGCGTTTTGAAGATCGAAGATTTTCTAATAGAAATAGAATAGCCAATCAATGCAACATTCTAAACTAAATATAAACGTATCCTTCCTTCAACCTTATCTTAAATGTTCAGTAGCTACTAACCTCTTCATCCAGGAAAGCATCAGGATGTGTGAGCAGGTGGTCATAGATCTGCAGCAGATGTTCCACGCTGTGATACCTGTCGGCTCGCTGAGATGCAGCAGACATGAGGTAGTGCAGCATGTGAGCTGCATGTGTGAGGGGAGGCTCGCCCTCACCCGGGTGTGTCGGTAGGGAGCGCAGTACTGCGCCGTACTCCCGCGACACGTGCGACACAGCGCGCCAAGAGTAGCCCAGCGATATTAGCGTGAACTGACATCAATATAATGTACGCTTCAATTGATTGTTATGATTAAAACAAAAACATCAAAATTTTAATGTTTTCTTTTACCTGTGAATAAATATCTCTGAGTGAGTCTGCAACACAACCTGAGAAATCTGGTAGCATCCACTTAACGCCATGTTGTCCGGTTTTCGGTTCACAGAACCTGAAAATAAGTTACCTACATATTTTTTTTCTCCATAATGTAGATGGCATCATCATCATTTTAGCCGAAAGACGGCCCCTGCTGGACATAGGCCTCCCTTAAAAGAGGGAGATTGCCATAATTTCCACGCTTTCGCAGGCGGGTTGGCGATCGCAGAATGGTGTTAAAATGCATAGAGAATGCTGCTGCCCATTCGCTAGTAGGTAAGTCCCTTAGTCGCCTCATGTAGATGTGATGATATTAAATCAGACGATGTCTCATAATTCAGTGAAATCAGTTTTTTCTAGTTACCTTTTGGTCTCGCCGCTGTATCCAGGTGGACAGGCGGCTGTCGCGTGTGCTCCGGGAGCAGTCTTCGGCCAGCGCAAGCCATGGGAGGCGTCACTCTCACATGCTACGGCGTCAGCTCCTACAGCCCACATTGTCACACCTTTAGCGTTGGTGCCAGCTACCGACGACACTTGACACCGAAACTCGCTGGATTTCTGTTTAAAAATCCAAAAAATATAATGATCGAATAGTACGACAGTAGAAAACTAAACGTATTCAACGCTATACATAACGTACCTGTACCTGTGGGGCTTGTGGCTACGTAATAACAGCCACACGGGTCGATCAATAAAGTTAAGCTACGCTTGCCGCGGTTGGTTCGTGAAGGGGTGACCAGCTTTGCATACCAAGACCCCTCCGTGCCTCGGAAAGCACGTAAAGCCTCATCTTTGATCGTCCTTACGGTTCGTCAGAAGCCCGAAAGTGTGACAACCAGTCTTACCAAGGGGTATCGTATTACCCAGTAACTGGGTTGTGGAGGTCAGATAGGCAGTCACTTCATGGAAACTACTGGTATTTCATTTGACCCCTTATTATTTCACAATAAACGTCGATCGGATATAGTCTGCCCCTCAGTTAGACATAGGACTGTAATGGCCAAACGGCACTACATGGTTATGAGTGGACTACTTTACAATAGAATTAACAAACTACTGATTTTATACTTACTTAAATTAACTGCAGTTAAAAACAAAATAATATCTTGGCTTTTACAGTTAAATTACATAGAAACTGAGAATCTATTAAATCAGTAATAGTTACGTATTTTTATAATTCATCTCAAGCAAATTAAAAAATTTCCAGTTAATAAGATTGGATCAAACTAGTTTACTCGATTATAAATAATTATACTACTTACAAATACCACCAACCTTAATTAAACTCCCACAAAGTACTCACGTCCTTACAACCACCATAAACACATCACTACAACCACACACACAACATATTATACTCACACTTTAAACACAACACTGACTCATAAATGTGGCACACCTATACTTCATAGTCTTAATTTGTACCTACTTATTTAAATACTGATTCCCTATCAACAGGCATGCCTAATTAGGGAACTCAGTGAGTCAAGTTCTTTTTTGCTACGGTAATGGTTCATATGAGCTTGCTTTTGGTGAGAGAGCGGAGCATTGTCCAGTTCCTGTAATACAGGTTAATTCCTAGCACGGGACTGGGTCTTGCCCTGCTCTCCACTCTAACATGCCTATGTCTCTGTTCTATGTATTGCTGTAGTATATAAGTTATTTTGTACTCAAATGTTTTTGCTCAATAAATATTATTATATTATATATTTAGCTGCATCCGGTTAGATGAGAAGCCGACCCCAACATATTTAGTTGGCAAAATGGCAAAAGGCAAGGCAGAGGATGATGACATAACGTACCTGTACATTATAAAGCTTGAGCACGCTCCCCGCGGGGTACAGATCCTCCCAGACCTCTCTGCCCGGCACCATCGGTAGCAGCGACCTCTCTCTCGCCCAACTGAACCCGAGCGCGCCGTGCACCCGCCCCGCTCCCGCCAGACATGTTATACTCACGTTATCGCCCTGTCACACATTAATATCAACTGGTATAACATTACAATTTGAGAATTTGCTTATTGCTTTTTCTTATTAAAAAAATTGTCATACCCTCACCTGCTTGGTATTGTCAAATTATAATGATGTCATGCAAACCTAATCTAAAGCAAGTCATAATAGCCCTAGGCTCCAGCTATTGTACTGAATTTAATTATAACCCGCTGGTCAATAATGTGTTTTAAATTTGGAACCTCAACTAAAAAATCTTATGTAAACTTATAGGTACCAAAAAAAACTTTACTTTTACCGCTCGATTAGAGTTCTCACTTCATAGGTTTTAGTTGCGTAATTTAATTATTTTGTTCGTCGACAGCACGACGAACTACGAATGACGAATATTTTTATTAAGCTATTATTTATTGTATTTTTAATGAAATTGCATGAGTTTAGATAAAATATGGTATACGAAATTGCACATACCCCGTTTATTTACCAGTGTCATAAATAATAAATAAATGACTCATTCGAAAATCGAATTGGTTTGTATTACCTTGCAGTTGGTACGAAAATTAAAGTATTCTCCTCGGGGGTAAAGGTTTCTTCGTATTGGGCGAGCTTAAAACACTCGCTAAGCTCAGGATACTAGTATTTTAACTAAGAGCTCCCTAGCTGCGCTTGGGAGCCCTGGAAGCCTTCGTGGCGTTCGGGACACAATATGGGTCCCGTGGCACTTATGCCACGGGACCTATATTGCTTACTGTTTTATCCTCTTGGTGAATAATATACTATTATTCCACCACCAGAGTCTACCACCGTTTAAGATTGACTTACTTTATTGACAGTGATTGTGGAAGGGACGAGTCGTATATCGGGTGGTCTCAGCACCGTCAACCTCAGCGCTCTACATCGTCTCCTGCCAGCATCGTCTGCTGCACAGGACCACTTGCCGCTGTCAGGCCTCTTCGCTTCTGATATGCCTAACACTGACATGCGGCGACCGAGCGCGTCTTCTGACACCGTGCGCGTCCAAATGTCTCTGGAAAACGAATGCTCTTCTAATGGCAATGTTTCTTTCTGCCAGCTGCTAACGTACTAGTTCGCCTTTTTCAAGTATAATAAAAAATAAGTTTGCTTAAAATAAAGTTTTTTAACCTTCACTTGTGCTAAATTTACTTGCTTTCATTTAAAGTCTAAACGAAAGACCAGGAAGCGACCGTGTTGGAAGTTGGCCGATTAATCGGTAGCGTACGTCCAGTTGCACGTCAATATTTTTCAAACCAATGAAGTTTTAAGTTTCAATAACTCGAAAATTTTGTCCCGTTGACCTTAAAGCCTCACTGACTTACCTTGTAGTTCCGTTGAAGTTTATCTTGACGCCATCTTTGTACCACGTGAAGGCTATGTTCGGAGATCCATACGCCATACATGTCAGTATGAACTCCGAGCCCTCCCATATTTCTGGACGATGGTTCACAACCAGAGTCTGCAAAAAGGATGCCTTACTATTTTAAATATTTGCCAGCCAACACAATCATGGAGTAAAGTACTTTTAGTCTTCAATTTTTTTGTTAGAAACTGTAGCAGCTTTACAGCAACATTTCGATATTAACATGACACAAAATCTTGCATCTTACTCGTATAACGTACATTTCTAAGTTGGAATAGGTAAACCCATTTCTTGGAGGGCTAGGGGTGAATCCCATCTTAATAAAATATCTCTTTTAAAGGAACCGACCATAACTTTACGAAGATTAACTTGATTTTGTTAAAATTTATGAATTCCGCATGATTTAGTTTGAATAAACTGAGTGCGTTGGTTGTATTTACGTATAATACAGTCATATAAATGGAATTTAGCAGGTAGCGGTATTGGGGTGTGCCCAACAATGAGCATCATAAAGAAAAAGCTAAGCCAGGTTAACCAGTATTATCTGGTAGCATGTGTGCTGGACCGACGCTAAATCTCGTAATAATAGTCGGCACCAAAAGCTTATTTGAAGTCATTAAACGAAGGATTCGGGCTCTTACAAATTTATAAACTTTTTCATTAATGTTTTTATATTATTTTAGCATGTCGTTATTTAACTTCGTTATCCAGCGCAAGTTTTATGTGCCAAGAAGATCTTAGGAGACGCGGGTTTTAGAATATTACGTTATCGTCTAAGAAACGTTGTAGATAGTAGACGAGACGATGACTTATATCAATCAGCCTCCACGCTAAACCTAAACATCTTAAACTAGCACAAATAACGAAAATGTAGGCAAATATCTCCATAAATTTTCAATTAAGCTTACCGTGCTATTTCAATAATGATTATAGTTATATGCGTACTTTGAACAAAACTTCGCCGATCTTTGGCATGTACCTCATTCCTGCCTTTGTAATAATAATACCGAAAGTATTTATATATAACAACCGTTCCCTAGTGGTCTCTAGTATCGTATTTATTCCTGACAAAGTCGGGATCTGGGCGATGGAATCAACCCTTTCTAGTAATAATTAAATGTAGGCTGACCGCCAATACTGTTCCACAAATGTTACGATGTAAACTAAATCTAGAACTAATAGTCCGTGGGGCTTTTGTTCTTTATTTCATGCCTTCCAAGGTTGGTTAAGTTTTTAATTAGAACCTGTTAGCTTCTAACATACTTTAACAACAAAAGATTCTAGGTAATTCAGTAACTTTAATTCTAATGAGAGAAAAACCCGACATCCAAAACCGGAACAGACCGTAATTCTAATTTTTTTTTTTCTTCATATCATACCGTTCGGGGAGCGTGTAGCGTCTCGCAAAGTAATTACTTCGCCAACTTTTGGCACCATGAGGCATGGACGTTGTTTCAAGATTTGATCTTAGACTAATCAGTTACCATTTTAATCATTAAGTACAGGGTCTATCTATAATCGTTGCGTTCTTAAGTCACAGTTATGTTTGTGCGATCTCGATATCCTACAAAAGGCGGTCATGATGATGATGACTTTACAGAGACTGAGCCATGGCATATACTCACGTGCAAACTTAGCGCAGGCTGCATGTAGAAGTGCAGCGTGTCGGTGCGCAGACGCATGTCACGTGTGCGCATGCGTGCTAGTGCTGCACGCAGTGCGCCTGCATCGCGCCGCGCGCCCCACACTCGCACCCACACCCCGCGCGCGTCCTCCGACACCGCACTGGCGCACACACAGACCATACATACACCATCACGACACGAGATGTATCTCATGAGTACAACATCAGTACTTGTTAGTAAAGATAAACTTACCTTATGTTTAGAACTTCTATTTCATCTTCTAATGTTATGTTTGAAGCCTTTAAATAGCTCGTTAACTGAAAGAAGTAAGTAACATACATGGTTATTAATTATTTTATCTTTCTGGAATATATTGTTCTGTTGTTTAATTTCTCAGTGTACTCGTATACCTGTTTTATGATTTCTTGAGATATATTTTCATCTGTTTGTGGACCAAGCACTTCCAGTCTTGTTTCAAATCGTGCTGATGCTATAAACATACAACGTTTAGATAGTGATATACTCGTACAATAAAGGCTTCTACAGACCGGCGCGACTCGCGACGAGATATAAAGGCACTGCTAGTCGCGCGACACGCGGGGCCTTTGTGTCGCGTCGCGTGTCGCGCCAGTATGTAGAAGCCTTAAAGCCTATTACAGCATTGACGAATTTTGTAATGACAAAAATCTTAAAACTAGTATTAAATTAAATATTTGTAGTACCTACACAAATATTTAATTTAATAATAGTTTTAAGATTTTTTGTGATGGATCATTGCTCTTTGACTTTGTTATAAATGTTATTTGTTTAAACTTAATATTTCAACAATAATAAATATATTTTGTAGCAATTTGCTAGGGAATTTGTTCTGTATCAATAATAATATTAATGTTTGTAAAGTTTGTATTTTGAATTTGGATAGACGTTATAACTTCGATGATGGGTGAGGAAAGAGGTTACTTATATTATAATTGTTTATGTTGCTTTCTTTTGTGTACCTACTGTGCAAATATTTCGACACAAGTGTATTTTTGTTATGAAATAAATAACTTGAACTTGTTACATAGCGCTACTAAATGAATTTATCACCGCTTCCTCATTATCGATTAATGTAAATACTCACAGAAGTCTGTATCTTTTGGGTTACAGTCACAAGCTGTTCCTTCCTTACACACTTCTGCACATTCTTCTATACCGCATTCTAGAACAAAATTAACACTGACATGGCAGACGTTATTACAAGTTCTAACCTCAGTTAAACTTTGAATAATAGCTTGCTCTGTACTTTTATGGCGAGACGGTTAGGTTGGGTACTTAGTTCTTAGTTTTATTTTCTTTTTGACTTCAGTAAATATGTAACTGATAGTGTAGATCAAAGGCAATTATTACTATAAAACTCTTATGGCACAAAACAAAAATATAAGGTTATTCAGTAGTCGAAACATTCTCTAATCGTGAGTTGTTCTGGCAGAAAAGATTTTCATTTCTTTGTATTCCTAATTCATTTCCCGAAAACGCCTCGTTATTCTGGAAGCAGCGTCGTAATGAAGATGGATCGCAGGATATTTGAGGTCATAAGATGTAAACGTTGACGTATGTTGCAAGAGGATTGCTAATATTGCTTATTTTATTTGCAAAATTGCTGATAATTTAGCAAATCAAATCTACATATTATGTTAGATAGGCCAGTGAGTTTGTGGTGTACCTACTTACACAGATTTTAAACGATAATAGAAATAGTAGCACTAGGAAGAACCTACTTGGTGAGTGTAGTGCTGTTTTTAGATAGCTAAAAAAATCTAGAAAATATAGTATTAAAATTAAATAGTTTCTCACCGGGAGGTGCTACCTGCGCCTCGCACAGGTCACCTGTGTAGCCCGTAGCACAGATACAGCTGACGGCGGCCGGGCCCATCTGTCTGTTGGTACATAAAGCTTGTACATTATGATTTGATAAAGGTTCAGCAAACACTCATTTAAAATCCTTCTATCAACATTGATAAATGTGCCAGAAATCTACAAAACAACGTACTTAATTTTTGGTAATTTCTTTTGATCCCTGTTTATTCTTGAACAAAAAACCAACTAAAATGAGGTTACACGAGCACAAAGTGGAATTGAATCAAACGAATCTATGACCCTTTCAAACAGATGTGTCTTCATGCCGTGAAATAAAAAACCGGAACTGTAGTAGGTACTGAAGACTATGAAATGTGTTTTCTACACATTTTCCTTCTTTGCTGTAAAATTTTGCGTTGTGTTGTCAAATAAATATATTGTAATAGTAAAACTTCCAACATAAACATGGTTATACAAACAACATTAACTGAATTACAGTCCTAGAAACATAGGGGTAAATATGTACGCAACCCTGGCAAACCGGAGGGTCATGTGTTGACTCACCTGCAAGTGCCGCCATTCTTACACATGTTGGAGGTCCTCGGACACAGCGGACCCTCTCCGCAGTCCGCTCCGGTGTAACCCTCGAAACACGAACAGTAAAACTCCCTGCGATGCGGAAAATATTGGAGATAGAAATAAATATTGTGAATAATCGCGCGGAAATAACTGCCACGGTATTTTATTATGCAAGCGAGATTTTTGCTGTGTAAACCATACAGAAATTTCAGTATATTTTGTCCATGACTTTGGCACCCGTTTTTTTCTCGCTAGCACTCCACACTTTATTCCCTTAGCTAACGGGTTTCCAACAAAAACTGTCCTCTATTTGAAATAAAAAGTCGTCTTTTCTGCCCACCCCGTTTCAGGGTTTAATTTTCACCTTTTTTCTAGGATATAATATGACCATGATCGTTCCATGATTAAGAAAATTAGAAAACAAAGATTTCTTTTAAATTGATAATTTTGTGCCATTATTGTAACTTACTTATAATCCCGCCTGGCGTAGCAGTGTCCCAGCAGTCTGCACTCGATGGCGCTGCATGAAGTGGGCCCCGGTGTCTGCGCTGCTCCTCGCACCTCATACGTCACGTTGAACCCGTACACGGATAGCAGACCTAGCGCCCTGAGCTGTGTGCCCTCGAGTCTGTTCAGGTTTAGCTCCACCACAAGCACTGGACTCTGGACCTGGAAACAAAACCAATGTTTTAAACCTGGTAGAAAAAAATCCTAGTAAAATGATAATGGTCGTCATAATTATTTATTTCCAGTGAGGTATTAATTTCCTATCTCTACCAAATAATTATAAAACTTACGTAATTTCCAATAATGTAAACGCAAAAACATTCGTAATATTAGTTTCAATATTCGTGAAAAAATGTTAGAAGTATATTAAACAGTAAGTCGACTTCAACATTTTTCTTCAGTGTTTACAGAGAGAGCTCTTAAACATTCATTATTTTATATTCATCCATATTCATCATTATGGAAATAAAGATCCAGATAATTATGCTCGAACCCATTTCGAAAAAAGGTCAGCGTAACCATTCTTTCTTATTTGGCAGCCTCATTTTCAATTTAACAAAAAGGAGACATACGTCAAAGAAACGCCTTGTAGAGTTATTTATGAAGATATTCGTCAGCCTCCTCCGCGCTGGAATCTACACGAAGAATGGGAATTACGAACTAGAATTAAACTAGAATTGGCAAATCTTCAGACGAAGAAATTATTTCTGGATCCCCTTTTATAAACTGGAATCTTGTTAATAATGTAAGCGAAGCAATGTGACCAGCGGGATAATTGCGTAACACACACCCTAATTCGCCGTCTAATTAATTAATTGTTTTTTCCTCAGTATAAATTGTTTATTAATTTTTTTATCTTCCATCAGAACGTTATCAGCGATTAGAATATGTTGTATGCATTAAGGCTTAACCGGGTAGTTTGGAGGCCTGGAGACCTGTAACACAGGTACTCCTAGTACAGACTCCAGTCTCCACAACATCATCGTATTTTTATATACATATTTATGTATTGTACCAATTTTTCAGGATGTGGTGGAGAAAATAAACGTTTTATTTATTATTTATTTATTGCGTTATTAACGTTGTTGAGCAGACGAATTTTAGAATTGCAAGTCCGCAATTAAATAGAGCGAGATTTACATTCAAGTTGCAAAAGAATGTGCTGACATATTTGTTTTTATTTGAGGGCAATAAAAGTCACTCAATGCGGTGGATGAGTTTTAAAATGGCTATGTTGCAGTTCTCAGAGGCTAGCAATTTCCATAGCATTTTTGAATCCATACAAATTTTGGAACGGTTTTGAGCAACGTTTTCTGTAGCGGTCACGACCCTCGTAAAACTCTCGAAAAATGAAAATGTGTGCGAGAATAAAAATTGCCACAGATAACATATACCTACCTATACTTAGTCCAAATTGGTTCAATGCCTCTATTCACACCGTCTCGCGCCAGAGACGGTCCTATCTATTCGGAGGTGATTTTCTTTTTAATCTCGGCAATGATGCGTCTTTACGGCGTTAATAGTTTTGGAATATTTAAATAATGTTTATAAATACCATGATTATTACAATTAAAAAAACGTTTATTAACAAATTAACATTTATTTGTGTTCTAAACTCAAAAATATTTGAATTTTATATTTTTCATATTAGGCTGTTTATCGGCTTTATACCTTTGCTTCTCCTTCAACCTGGCGAAAGCAAAGCGCGGACAAAAAAAGAAAATTAAATCATAGTTTCCTAATAAATTTATGACAAAAATATTTTATTTTATTTCCTCAAAAGTGTATTGAAAAACGTCGTTTGATACACGTGGACATTTGTTATTGCAGTTCTCGGCTCAAAAACAACCTCGCCTACGGCTCGGGTGTTAATTCCGCCTCGAATGCAATAACAAACATTCTCCACTTGTACTTGCACCGTGGGAGAGGCCTATGTCCAGCAGTAGACTGCTATAGGCTGAGTTGATTGAAATTTTTATGTAAGTAGTTTCCCCTCCACTTTATACATACACTCGTATTAGTTGTTACCTTTTAGTGTCTTCTCTCCTCACACGTTAACGAAAAAGCCTCAATATAAGTAACAAGTTTATTAAAAGTATTTCTTTAATTAGAACACAAATAAATGTTAATTTGTTAAATTAACATTTATTTGTGTTCTAAACTCAAAAATATTTGAATTTTATATTTTTCATATTAGGCTGTTTATCGGCTTTATACCTTTGCTTCTCCTTCAACCTGGCGAAAGCAAAGCGCGGAAAAAAAAAGAAAATTAAATCATAGTTTCCTAATAAATTCATGACAAAAATATTTTATTTTATTTCCTCAAAAGTGTATTGAAAAACGTCGTTTGATACACGTGGACATTTGTTATTGCAGTTCTCGGCTCAAAAACCAACCTCGCCTACGGCTCGGGTGTTAATTCCGCCTCGAATGCAATAACAAACATTCTCCACTTGTACTTGCACCGTGGGAGAGGCCTATGTCCAGCAGTAGACTGCTATAGGCTGAGTTGATTGAAATTTTTATGTAAGTAGTTTCCCCTCCACTTTATATATACACTCGTATTAGTTGTTACCTTTTAGTGTCTTCTCTCCTCACACGTTAACGAAAAAGCCTCAATATAAGTAACAAGTTTATTAAAAGTATTTCTTTAATTAAGTAAAGTTAAGTAAAAAGTATTTATTAAAAGCTCCTCGATATTTTCTGTAATTGACGTTACTCCCATTCAGCAAGATTTCTTTAGAGACACCATCATATTTGTACCGAGCTAAATAGTGGCCATGATGGCTTCAATTGCCATATAAAAATACTAATACCTAATATTGCGTAACTATGTCGGAGGTCTCTGATGCTGATATATACATATATGCACCTTTTCCCTTTACGGCTCAAATAGATGAGCGACTCGTTTTAAAACGAACAACATAACCGCAGCCCACTAAAAGCCACTAAAAGGCCAAAATATTCTACACGAATAGCAAATCCACTTGCCTCTTAACTGGCCGTACAGATTATTTAAAGCTTTTACGAAAAATATAGTATCTAACGCTAGGTTTTCAACAGCAAAGGCATTTATACTAGCCGGGAAATAAATGTGAGTTTCATATTAGGCTGCTTGTAGGCACTGTGTCGGTAATAGGTGACCGGTAATAGGGGGTGTCCGCAACTCCACGACAAACCGCGTATTTTGCTACGGGAACACAAAAAGCCCAAAAGCGATAGAATTTTATTATCACAGTTTACGTCCTCTTTTCGAACAAGAATAAGGTTTTTCCTTGTTGTAAGACAGAGCAAAAGGTTAGTTAAGATGCCATAAAAATGTGATTGGATTTTTCTTATACATTGTGTAGTAGAAAGTATTTTGTTCTAGGTTGTATAGATTTTTTTATTTATCGGAGAAATTATACTTCTTTAACATAGCAATACACGAAGTTAAACACGGGTATTCAGCTGCCATAACCTAGTATCCGGTTAGACTCGAAGCCGACCGAACATAGTTGGGAAGAGGCAAAGCAGAGTGGTTGATAGTAATAGACGTGGTTAAACATATTCCGTGTTATTACAATCAAGATTTATATTTTGACATGGCTTAAACCATGGAGCCAGCTTTTGTAATAAGAACGTAACTGTGATTGAAATACCGTTCTTTATACAACGCTGAAACTTAGGTCGGTTTTAAGATGTCAGTTTTTTATTAACAACTTTACCATAGACGGAATACACTTCGAAGTTCAATAATGGCTCCATGGTTTAAACCTGGGCCTGAAGATAAACCTTGTTTTATAATAATACGGTTTATGTTTATTACAAGTAAATGCCCAACAACGTGCAACGTCAGCTGCATAATTATAACCCTGCAGACAGCGAGGTCCTAATGATCTGAGATGGGACAGAAGATTGCCTATCAACAGAGACAAGCCTCTCAGTAGTCATTACAGATAAGCTTGTTACCCACTGCTGAGTGCACACGTCATCTTGAGGGCGGTTTGGTAAAGAGCGAGAACATTGCGATTGATATCTAGGTACTTACCGTAATTTGTTTTCGGATATGCATAGCTATTCACAAACGTACGATACACTTCCGTACCGAATCGAACATCAATCAATGTTATCAAAAGAGGTGTTGCTAAAGGCTGTTCAAAAATCCAAGACCCGAAAATGTTGTCAGTTTGAATCAAATATACGACCGCCATTCTTCCGAGACCTATTTGCTGTCGGGGGCAAAGCAGGTTAGTGATTGAAAATGTGTCATTTTCGAATCGACAACCTGTCGTGTGGTTGTGAATGCAGGTAGACAAACAAGTCACCAGACAAAAACTACTTTTAATAGAATAGTAGGCGGTTAGAATGGAAGTGAAAACCAGTAACGCGATTTAGAGATGCATTTGCCCTGATGCATAATATTCTACGTTACTAATCCATTCTATCTGTCGGGCCAAGTTCATTTCACTTTTAACTTCGCAAAGTTTTCCTTACACAAAGTCGAACTCTCATTCATTCCTTTTGCTGGACACCTTTTTCTATTTCCGTAGCAAGTAACAAAACACAGCACTGTCATTTCCTTTCAAGATTGCATTACAGAAAGGTAATTACAGATAAGAGTTTTAAGGGTATTTAATTAAGTAACGTGACCCAACTTATCGAATTAATTTAGAGGTTGATCGGGAAAGAGAATTCCCATTTACTCGCCATCTGTTGATTACCGAAGCTCCGGATATCATGGAAGACAATCAATCGAGTTTTCATTTACAAATACCGACCCGTTCCGGCTTACTAAATGGTGAATTGATGAAATTATATTTATTATAAATTGAGCTACTTCCGCGCCAAGTATCGCACTCATTTCCTAAAAAAACTTTATATTTGACTGCTCTAGGGCAAAATCACTAGACAAAGAAAGAAAAAAGAAAGAAAGAAAATACGTTTATTTGCGGTAAACATGACGCAACAAAGAACATAAACACAAAAATAGGAAAAGGTTGGGGGAAACATGCGTCACATCCTCGCAAAACGGCTATCGCTCAGCATTATACTGCGACCCTATGCAAGACAGAGCCCAGCGCTGGTTTTCAGCGACAGCCGGCGCCAACGTATGACGTCGTACGGTGCAGCAAACAAATAATAGGATCATAGATAAAGAAAAATAATATAATAATAAAAATAAGTAGTAGAATAAACTAAACAGAAATATTAATAAAAATAGACATACATGCTATGAGAATATCATGATACCTTCATTTGATCGTGTACCCCCTTTGATTTTGGTTCAAGAAAAGTATAATAGGAAGTCTGACTGTGCAATCTTTTCCGGCTATCGACTCTTAGCCAAACTTTTTCAATATGCTAGCACAACATTGATGGCGAACCTTTCCTTATTTATTCTAATAGTTAAGTAGTACAGCATTAAATTTCAACGTTAGCTTCCGACAATTTCAGCGTAAAAAGCGCTTTACGCTTAATACACGCTGCATGTCCTGTAAGAATATTACTGTTGCTGTCCTAATTATTTATGTGAGCGAGAAGCCAGTGCTCGTATGCAAGTTGTATGTGTGTTATGATTGGACGCGCGCCAAACACATCGCCTTATATCGAGGATCGAACCAGAAAGTTCAAGTAAACTGCAATAGGCTTTAGTTCTTTTTGCAACGACATCGAAGCGACAGCAAATTGGAGGCAAAACTTATTAGAATGGTTGGTCGACTCGGACGGTCGCCTTCCTGTAGCTAAGACATTAACTTACAATAAGATTTTTCTTTTGACTAAGAAACTTAGAAATTAAACATGGATGGGTAGGAAATGTTATTGTACTTTTTTCGGCATAGCATATGCATAATAAACCTATAATGTTCCCACTGCTCACACAGGCCACAGGCCTCCTCTCGGTGAGAGGGAGTGAGCCCTAATCCACCACGCGGGCCCAGTGCGGGTTGGTGGATGTTACATGTCTTCAATTTTTTCTTGTACCTTTCCTTAATTTTAGTTTAAAGTTTAAATTCCTAAACTTGTCAGTTATCTACTCTTGGGTACATTATTAGTCGAAAGCGTTGCCAAGGCGTTTTTAGACTCTATATTTTAGTTTGCATAAAGTTTTAGCTAAGTTAAGTTTATATTTTTATGTTATTCATTAATTAGATATATATTACGTTCGGGCGGTGTCCCACAGGGATCGATCCTGGGGCCGCATCTGTGGGACATCGGTTACGACTGGGTGCTGCGCGCCGACCTCCCTAGCGGCGTCAGCGTACGCTGCTGCTACGCTGACGACACGCTGGTTCTGGCGCAGGGGAGGTCGCATCAGGCGGCGGCCGAACTGGCGGCACGTGGGGTTGCGACAATCGTCGATAGGATCCGGCAATTGGGACTCGAGGTGGCCTTGCACAAGTCCGAGGCCATGTGTTTTTATGGTCCTCGGAACGCGCCACTGTCGGGTTCCCAGATAATGGCAGGAGGGGTTCACATCGGCGTCGAGTCGACGATGAAGTACCTGGGACTCGTCCTCGACAGCCAGTGGAACTTCGTGGAGCATTTTCGACGTTTGGCTCCCAGACTGGAGCGGGCCGGGGCTGCCTTAAAGCGGCTCCTGCCCAATCTGGGGGGTCCAAACGCCTCCTACCGGAGGCTCTACGCGGGGGTCGTGCGGTCCATGGCCCCTTACGGGGCACCGGTGTGGGCGCGTTCTATAAGGCTGCGACCAGCCCAGCGATTGAACGCGTCCCAAAGGGTCATGGCCATCAGGCTGGTCCGAGGATACCGCACGGTCTCCCGTGAGGCGGCGAGCCTCCTTGCCGGACTACCGCCATGGGATCTGGAGGCAAAAGTCCTCGCGCACGTCTGGGAGTGGCGCGAGGAGGCGAATCGCCGGGGTGAAACTCCGCTACCGCGAGAAATCGCGGCACAGCGGACAGAGCTCCGGCGGGATCTTATGGCGGCATGGAGAGTGCGATTGTCGCAACCCAGCGCTGGGCACGCCACAATTGTGGCAATAAGTCCCCTCTTTGAGGAGTGGCTAGAGAGGCGCCACGGCGTCCTCACCTTCCGCCTGACGCAGGTCCTCAACGGACATGGTTGTTTCGGGAGGTTCCTGTTCAGGATAAAGCGGGAGAAAACGCCCGGGTGTCACCACTGTGTGGATCGCCCGGAGGACACGGTGGAGCATACGGTGGAGGTTTGCCCAGCTTGGGCGGAGCACCGCCGTGTCCTCACGGAGGCGATCGGCGGCGGCGATCTGTCGCGTCCGGCCCTGGTGCAGGCCATGGTTCGGAGCGAGAGAGCATGGGAGGCCGTCACCTCCTTCTGCGAATTAGTAATGCTTGCGAAGGAGGAGGCGGAACGCGTGGGGGAGAGGCAAGTTTCGCGCCCTCGCGCCCCTAGTCGCCGCAGGAGACGCCCCGGGCGTCGGGAGTCGCAAGCCAATTTCCGGCCACCGTAGGCGTGGGCCTGCGGACGGTGAGCGATGGGTAGCTCACCATCCGATAACGATCAGGCCCGGGTCGACGGCGCGTCGTATTCCACGCGCGCCTCAAAGAGTTGTCAGCACCAACTGACGGGGTCCGCTAGGGCCAATGCCTGCCAGGGGTGCGAGTTTGTCCGAAAGGGATATCGTGGCCCTGGCAAATGAAGGAATACGGGTGGGTTTTAGTCAGTAAAAGTCTGACACGCCCTCCCGCTCCGCCCAGAGCGGGAGAAGTTATTTGATAATTTCCCACCGAAAAAAAAAAAAAGAAAAGATATATATTACGTTGCTATGTATGTACATTTCATTAAAGCTTATTACATCGTAGAGGTTCCGTGTGATACCAAGTTTTTGTAAATGAACTGCATTCTGTAAGAATTTTGCAGCAAATGCCATTTAGAGTAATGTAAAACGTTTTTATAGCAAAATATATAAATTATTTATTTTACTAAAACCACATTACGGCTTCGAGTTTTCATCATCTGCCTAAAAGTCGGTCGGCTTCCAGTCTAGCCGGATGCAGCAGAGTACCAGTATTTTACATGGAGCGACTGAATATCTGACCTCCACAACCCAGTAACTGGGTAACACGATACCCCTTGGTAAAAATGGTTGTCGGATTTTTTGGCTTCTAACGACCCGTAACAACTGTCAAAGATCTACAAATGACAGCCGGGACCAACGACTTAACGTGTTTTCCGAGGCACGGACGGTTCTTGGTAAGTAAAGATGGTCACCCATCTACGGACCAACCACGGCAAGCGTAGCTTAACCTGATCGACCGGCCCGAGCGGCTGCTATTAGTTAGCCATAAGCCCCTCAAATTTTCGTAACCTAGTAATATAAACTTTTCCCGTAACACATTCAAATCCGATTCGAAATCAAATGGAACTTCACAAGTAAATAGCGTCCGAGGAGGTGGAATACGAAATGTAACGCGTTCCTACTTCGTAGACGAGGCTTAAGCGGGTTCAGATGAGCTATAGGAGGCTACAGATGGGAGCTGGTGCGGCACACGGTAATTTATGCATGTTGTTCTCAGCGACGCGCGGACGCTGGATAAACTTCAGTGTTGGAAGTGTCACACAGCATAGACACTGCGATTGCTTTATTCAGAAGTTTAGGGATTTGAGTGTTTTGAATAACAAAACTTCTGTTTTGACCAGTAGTAGGTTGGTAGAAAAAAGCTGCTGTCGTCTATAATCTTGATTTGTAAATAATATTGTAAACGAGTTTGTTACAGAGAGGTTGAAGCACGATTGAAGTTCGATGTTTGTGTTCTTTTTTTACGTTAAAAATGTTTCTTTGTATATTTATGTATGGTAATTATGTTTTACCAAAGGCATAATTAAGGTAAGGTGATCAGGTCATAAACTAAAACCATCGTGAAACTTCTCTGCACTATTGGAATTAAATTAACATACTCGTACCTACCCGAATAAGATGTGGCGTTGATATTTTATGGAAACTATATACATTTTTACGATACAATTTCTTGGTATATTTTCGAATTTGTTTTCAACCATAAAATTCAAAGCAGGTGCGGTTTTATGTATGAGCTTATGTATGTTTAATGTCACAATATGTGTCGAATGCTGCATGCAATGTGCATAGAAAAAATATGACTTAGAATTATTGTCTCAATATGTTTGCAGAGAACGAATTGGAATTTTATTGTGTGATTAAATAACAATAATATTCACTGTTCTGCTAGCAAAAAATTGTGATAAATATAGTATCCTAATAGTCTTGTTTATGGTTGCGTATAATAGAGTTCCTAATCAGGCTAATATATTTACGAGCAAAATTGAGAGAAAAAGTGAATCAACTGACACACCATACATTACACAACACCTACTGCTCCCACACATTATGTTCATTCTGTTGTGAAATAATCTTTGGTGTGTTGTAAGAGTTGCTTGTAATATATTTTGTTCTGACAGAATAACGATATAGCAACTATACCGCAGTGCGGAACGCTCAAGAGACCCTTTTGTACAAAAAATAATGCTCAAGGTATAATAAACAAGTTATTTTCTCACTATGTAAGCCGATAATGATTTACGATCGTTCACTATAGAACGAGAGTTAGTTTTTTTATATTATGCTTTCAGAGTGATTAGGAGATAATGGTGGTTTTATTAACGGGTCGAAACGATAAAATTGTTTTACCGTTACAAGTACACGTAATCAGAAAATAAATAAATTGAAAGAGTTATATATAACTTCGCAGATACTTCGTACCCCATATTTGAGTTTCTGAATGCGTGACATTGACAATACTTTCTTCAGTGTATTTGTGCATTTAATTTGTTTCACGAGAAGGAAAAAAAAGAGGTCAACTTGTTGATGCGGTGTGTACACGACAGAACTGAGTTTAAGGTTGATTTTGATATTCCAAGCTTAACTTTCACGCCCTTGTTTTTCGAAATGACTGAACCGATTTTAATGAAACTCCATACGCATATGCAGGATACAAAGGTCTAAAAAGTTAGTTAAGGACATTTTCAAAAAATAGTGTTACAGCCAAATTAGACCGATTTTAAATTTTCCATAGAAACAGAGATTTCCAGTTATCTGTTTTTAAATAAGACATTTCGAAAAGCATTACTTTGTATCCTGCTAATGCGCATACGACGTACATTATTTTTATTTTTAAGATTTTATCTCGTTCCCTCCAGTTTGTACCGCGTCTCAGTGACGCGAATGTAAGCGACTGGAAGTCGCTCGAGGCAGCCGAAGATCAAAGAGATGACACGGAATAGGTTTTATAATGACATGTTTTTTGTGCTACTTAAGTAAAGTAAGTATTAATGCTAGTTTATGAGCACTTAAGGTCAGTGCAATGGGACGAAAACAAGACTGTTTGTGGCAGATATTTAGTTGTCTTCTGACAGTCAGGTAGGTAAGGCTCAGAGCGGTTAATTCTCTTAACATCATAAATAATGTGTCACATAACAACATGGTACTACTAAAACGGTGGAACATATTTAATAACAGGGGTTCTCTCAGAGAAATACACACAGTACATTCATTTAAAGTTAAAGTAATTAAAACATTAAGTAACGAGCCGACGGGTTGGATTGACTACTTAATAGGCTCATGAGCTGCCTTAATGCATATGTAAATGTTGTAAATGATACTTTGAACGAGTACATACATTTATTTAAGCTTTGAACCGTCGCTACGGCGTAGGTCTTGGGCCTACGCCTGTGGCCTACGCGGATACTACGTGAGCTACGCTGTCGTAGCACAAACATGTCACAGCCAACGGCGACTCAATATGATCGGTAACTAGTTTTATATTGAACGACGTTTTTATAAATTCTGACTTATCCGAATAGATATTAAAAACAGAAAAAAAAACATCTTTCTACAACCATTTTTTTACAAGCTTGCTTAGATTTCCTTCCACTGTGCGCCGCGTTGAGTGCTGTTGCGTTCGATAATTCCCAGAGCACTATTCGTTTGAGAATCCGGATAAAACTCATGCATTATGCAATAACAAGTTTATTTGTAGCTAAACATTCTATTAAATTGCGCAGCAGAATGCAAAACGAATAGTGAAATAAAGATCAAAAAGCAAGCTTTTAATAGAAAATTATACCAGATAAAATAGATAGAATAGATAATACATTTTAGTCAAATACTTAAACAAATAGTCAATCGGGTTTAATAACGTTAATTAAGATTCAAAATATACACAACGATAACCGCAAAACTGTATGACATGCATCTGTTTCAATATTAACTAACATTAATGATAATAACGTTCCACAACAATACTACGTAATTATTTACACAAAATAAATTTATCGTATGAAATATGTTTATACATACTCATAATAACAAATAGTGGTAAAAATACGTAAAAAAAGCAAGTAGCCGTTCGTTTTATTCCAAATAGTAAAAGAGAGTGATTCAGCAGACTGAGTGAGGTCCTACTAAAGGCAATCGTCGCTTTTTTGACAAAATGTGTGTTCTTCCGAACACCAGCTACGTCGATCGTGATTGCTTATCGCGCCTTGAGTGTGTCCATGATTGATGTATAATGTTTGAGAAGTTGAGTCTAAGGTGAACGTTGATGTTTGGTGTTAAATATGAATTGTTCTCGATGCCAGAAATATACGGTAAAGTCACGACATTCACGATCAACGTAAAACCATTAGTACGCCCTCGTAATGTAACTTTAATATCGGTTAAGAAAGGCATAAATAAGATTGATTGAATAATATATACTTTATTACAATGACATAAGAGTAACATTGTAATAACTTACTTATGGTTTTACGTCATTCAAATTCGTTCATGAATGTCCTTTTTTACGTGAATCGGTGCAGAGTTTTGTGCGGATGTAGGTCTAGGTACGTTAATGTTAGTTAGTGTAAAAAGTTGTCAATATAATGACTTCTCTCCCTGTAGTTGGGAACTTCTTGATTTCATCATTCTTTATATCCTTCCTGTGAGTAGGTATTTCAGTAGACAGCTGCTTTGTGCATTACATAACAAAGGATTCAATGGAGTATAAAATAATAAGCATTACGCATTTGATATTAAGTATAAATAAAAAATCCATGAAAACATATCGATTATTTCTTGAATGAAATTGATTGATTGACAACACTGCTGGCGTGGATTATTTTCATTTATATTTTCGCTACTTTTTAATTGTGCAAAATTGTTGCAATCATGTTCGGATAAACGAATATCCAGTTAAATAAATAGAAATTACGATGTTTTTTTTACATTATACGTAAATTTTTGTGCCTTTAGAGCCAAAAATGGGCATCCCCTTTCAACTTAATTGGTCCAGTAGATTCGGAGCAAATTGGCTGTGACAGACTGACAGACAGACATACAGACACACAAGTGATCCTATAAAGGCTCCTTTTTTTCTTTTCAGATGCGAAACCCTAAAAAGTACGAAACTTGTTATTAAACAATCATTCTTGCCATATCTTTCACGGCTTTTATCAAAGGAAATCAAATCAAATATTTCCTGATTTACATAGTTTTTCGTTACAACAATGTAGTCTGCTCGACGTCACAGAAAATTAAAAAGGTTGTAACAAAGCTGGTAATAGGTATTCCAAGGAAATATTTAATATCAAATTAAGTAATAAAATCGGAAGCTGACAAGAAAAAATGCAAATACATGAATAACAAAAATAAATGTTACAGCCAAAATAACGACGGCAGACGTCGAGGTGGCAAATAATTCTATAGAATTATTCATTTAAACGTCTCGCGACGGTTTTGTTAAAAAGCTAATGAAATTATATAACAAACAGGTGACTGGTAATTTGAACAGGAAGCCACAAATTATGGATTCGACTCTATTTCCAGAGGAGAAAATATTCTGTTTCAAATTTACATAGTATAAAATATTATTTTATAACACAATTTACAGCGGTATGAAAAACGAAGTAGGTAATCTAAAGGATGAAATAGACAAACGCGTTTAGGTTCTCCCACAGTTTGCTTGGAGGAAGAAGTAACATGATCGAGATAATATAAAGAGGTAAGGTTTCCTTAGATTTTAGGGCCGTAAATCTTGATGACTGACGATACCTACTGCAGGTTTGGCATGACGCATTCTATTTCTACTCTACTGGATAATAAAAATCACCCGTCTACCGAAAATGATCTACTGTCTATACGGAAACGTTATTTTTGTCTACTCTTCCGTCGACAAAACGGTTCGCTACGGGTTTCGTGCTAGGCCTGCATGTGGACTCAATTAGAACGTTACTTTAATTAAAAAAAATGCGTGTAGTTTGTATTCATAGCATAGGATTAACTAGACTAGACTAACAGAACAGTCGCAAGACATGGTGACCTGGATGGATGAAGCATATAATATGAGGAAAGGGATGAATATAAATGTGAATAAGACGAAGGTCATGGTGTTTGAAAGAGACGAGGATGTATCGGTGTGTGATGTGAAAATAAATGCTAAGAGTGTGGAGCAAGTAAATGAGTTTATATATTTGGGGAGTCAGTTTACAAGGGATGGAAAGATTGATGAAGATGTGGAAAGGAGAGTAAATGCGGGAAATAAAGTGAATGGTGCTATACACGCGATTGTGACCAATCAGTCGATGCCCAAAAAGGCTCGACTGGCTGTTCACAATGGTGTGCTGGTGCCTACGCTTATGTATGGAAGTGAATGTTGGGTGTGGCAAAAGAAGCGTGAAAGGAGAATAAATGCTGTGGAAATGCGTTCCTTGCGAAGCATGGCTGGCGTGACTATGAATGATAGGCTGAAAAATGAGGTGATAAGGCAACGGTGCAGTTTAAAAGAAGATGTAGTGACAAAGATTGAAAAGAGTATGCTTAGATGGTTTGGTCATGTGGAGAGGATGAGTGAAAGGCGACTAATAAAAGGTATTTATAAAGCAGAGGTGAGTGAAAACGCCGGGAGGGGTAGCCCTAGAAGGACATATAGTGACCAAATTGGTAATGTTCTTCAGAAAGGTTTCTGTAGGAGCGTCGAGTCGGCACTCTCGTCGCTGGTCGCCTTCGTTGGGCCTCCCCCGGGTAACCGGGGGTCTCACCTGGCGGGGGTTGACCGCCGGGGTGTCGTGAAGCAAGCGGCGCTTACATAAAAAGCGTCGTGGCGCGCCTACAGGAAACAAATAGCAACCACTCACATCGGCGCACAACTGCGCCCTATATTCCGAGGAGCCGTCATTAGGCAAACACATTGAGGGGCCCGCTTTGGCGGGTCACCGTATAGCTTCCGCGGGAAAGGGGCGACGCCCCGACCCCGCCAGCCGCGCCCCATGGCGGGGGCGTAGCGACTTCCCCAAGGGTTCTTCAGAAAGGTCAGGTGCGTAGTACTCGCAAGCGGCGTGCGTGTATGACTAGATGTATGAACGTAGGCGAAGCAAAAGGAGTATGTAAGGAGCGTAGCAAGTGACGTTCTATAGTTTCTGCCTACCCCCATGGGAAGAAAGCGTGAGTTTATGTATGTATGATTAACTAGATACTGTTAGAAACACAATAAGACCACGTAGACATATCGAACCACAACTGTCTACAAATATTGATAACTCTTCGCCTATTGCCTGGAAACAATTCGCGTATCTTATATCTCAGGCCAAATAGAAAGATGAAATAACTTCTTCATCTCGTATTTTTGCCACATTTGTTCCGAAATTCCGCGTCGCTCGAGTTTGTTGAAAAATTTATAACAGACTAATGAGACGGCAACTGTTCAAGGGCTACAAAAGTGTTAAGAAATAAAAGTAGATTGTGTTATTTTATAATACTGTTGCGCGCACCACTAAAAAGCCTACTACTAGCGCCATCTAGTATCGAGTGGCGGAACTAGTAGAGTCAAGATGCTACTAGAAAGTTCGATTCTAGAACTATCGACACCCGGTCAGTCGGGGCCGGTATGTACCCGAATGTTCTAGATGTTTCGGGAACTATCCGAGGTCCTATATAAGCCCGGTATGGGCCGCGACGGAGTTTAGTTTACTTTTGAAAACGAGACAAGCGAGAACAACTGAACGATATTTGAGAGTGACATTAAGTGATTGTGTTTTTAATTGTGTTTAAAGTAGTAGTGTGTTTAAATTGGTGTCCTTAATTAAAGTGTCTATTTGTTTAGTTATTAAATCGGCAGTTTTTATTGTCACGAACCCCAAGCTTGTAACAATTGGTGTCAGAAGTGGGATTAAAATCATGCCGATTTTACCTAAAGACGACACGGAGGGTATCCGTACCCGGAGTCAACGCCAACAGGAGACGGACCAGAGACGTTTTGGTGGAGCTACGCCACAGAGGTCGGAGGGCTAGCTACCGACCACGGAGGCCGACCCGTCCGCAGCAGCTCCAGCATCAGCAGCACCAGACTTTGCTGCCCTGGTGATGATGCTGCAGGAACAGTCCCGCCGTCAGGAGGAACAGTCCCGCCGTCAGGAGGAAGAGGCTCGTCGGCTAGAAGAACAGCTCCAGCGCGATAAGGAAGAGCAATCCCGCCGTCAGGAGGAACAGTCCCGCCGTCAGGAGGAACAGGCTCGTCGGCTGGAAGAACAGCTCCAACGCGATAAGGAGGAGCAGTCCCGCCGTCAGGAGGAACAGGCTCGTCGGCTGGAAGAACAGCTCCAGCGCGATAAGGAGGAGCAGTCCCGCCGCCAGGAAGAGCAGATGCTCCTCATAAAGGACCTTCACGCAACCTTCAGGAAAGACGTGAAGGAGGTGAAGGAGAAGGTTGCCCAGCATGACAACCGCCTGTCAGAAGCTGAAACTCAGATCAGCAAGTTTAACAACGTCATTGCTGATGTGAAGCGGGAGTTGGGTAACCTTAAACTAGGGGATGGAATCGCAGCTCCCGTAGCTACAACACCTTCGCTACGTGGATTCAAAGTGCCACCGTTCGACGGAACTTCTTCCTGGTCAGCCTACAAAATCCAGTTTGAGGCTGTCATGAAGGCGAACGGGTGGAATAACAGTCAGGCCATGACTGCCCTCACCCTAGGCCTGCGCGACCAGGCCTTAACTGTCCTGGAAGCTCTTGGTAAGGAAGTGACTTACGAGCAACTCCTCGAGGCATTAGAGGCTCGGTATGGCGATGCTCACCTGGAACACGTGTTTCGTGCGCAGCTCAAGGATCGTGTGCAACGCAGTAACGAAAACCTGCAGCAGTGGGCTCTTGAAGTGGAGAAGCTGGTTCGTAAAGCTTACCAGTCCGTACCTGCGCTTATTGATGGGAACCTGGTGCAGGCATTCATCGACGGCATCCGCGACCTTGAAGTTAGAGCTGCTGTGAGGCTCGGTCACCACGGGACGCTTAAGGACGCCTTGACCCATGCACTGGAGGTGGAAGCTGTGCGGCAGGATCATCGTTTCCATCGCGTCAGGGAGGTTGCAGCGTCTACAGTTCGCGATCGTAAAGGATACATCCCTAGGTGCTACGGCTGTGGGGAAAGGGGCCACCTTCGATCTAGTTGCCCTAAGCGAACTACAGAAAAGGAAGATGGCCGGTCTCCAGAGGGTAGTGCGGCTAACAGCATCACCCACCAGCAGCAGGGAAACGAGTAATAGCCAGGACTGCGGGGCGGGTGCTGGCTGATGTTCAAAGAGCCCCAAGGATTTCGATCACACAAACCCATGACGGGAACACCTTAGTCATAAAGGGCGAGGTCAACGGAACGCCTTGTAAGCTGACCTTAGATACTGGAGCCTCTCGTACGGTCGTCAGTTCCCAACTTATAAGTCGGTTCCTTGGGGACTCCGCATACAACCGAGACCGCATTAATTTGTTAACAGCCACCGGTCAGCGCATACCCGTCCATGGAGAAAAGAAGATGGAGTTGAAGCTAGGTAACAGAATCTACCTGCATAATGTCATCGTGACTGATATAATGGACGATTGCATCTTGGGCCTTGACTTTATGAGGAAGAATTGTTGTGAGATTGACGTCAAGCAAGGTGTTTTGAAATGTGAACAAGAGGAATTTTTCATGGAAGTGGCGTTACCAGGGAATGTGTACAGCCTTAAGAAGATTGTCCTTCCGCCGAGATCGGAAACGATTGTGCCGATAAGTCTTCCTCGGAATCCTGGGCAAACCCATCGTTGTATACTCGTGGAAAGGGTGAACAATGTCCTTCCATGGAAAGTGGCACGAACTTTGGTCAGAGCCACAGACATCTCAGGGGTACGCGTGCTGAACCTTTGTGATCAGGAACAGATTATAGAAAAAGGCACACTAGTTGGTACTTGCGAGGAAGTGGATTGGTTGCGTCGATGCCAATATCTATCGACTGGGACCCTCAGCAAGGATGCACAAACGAAAGTGTCCACACTTTTAGAAGACTGCCGCAGCACTCTGTCCCAAGATGAAATGTTCAAGGCAAAGAAGATGTTACTCAAGTACGCTGATGTTTTCTCGTCAAATGATGGGGACATCGGGAAGACTGGCTTAGTTCAACACAAAATAAACACAGGAGAAGGATTGCCTATACGTCAGCGGCCAAGGAGATTGCCGGTAGCACGTGAAAAGGAAGTGGAAACCATGATTGAAGGAATGGTGAAGGATGGTGTTATTGAACCTTCATCTAGTCCATGGTGTTCACCTGTAGTGCTCGTAAGGAAGAAGGACGGCAGCATGCGGTTTTGTGTTGACTATCGTCGTCTGAATGATGTCACGAAGAAGGACAGCTATCCTTTGCCAAGAATAGATGACACGCTGGACATGCTTGCTGGAGTTAAGTGGTTTAGCACGCTGGACCTTAAAAGTGGCTACTGGCAAGTTGAGATTGACCCCAAGGACAAGGAGAAAACAGCATTCTCGACAGGAAAGGGTCTGTGGCAATTTAAAGTTATGCCGTTTGGATTGTGCAACGCTCCGGCAACGTTTGAAAGACTGATGGAACTTTTACTAACAGGGTTAATTAGCGATGCCTGCCTGGTCTACTTGGATGACATCATCATCGTAGGCCGTACATTTGAAGAACATCTTCAAAACCTGGAACGCGTGCTTATGAAGATCCAGAGTGCCAACCTGAAGTTGAGTCCAAGGAAGTGTTCACTATTCAAACGGTAAGTTAGCTTTTTGGGGTATGTAGTGTCGGAAGAAGGTATCCGCACGGATCCAGAGAAAATCGCCGCAGTCAAGGATTGGCCAGTTCCAAAGGACAAGACGCAGGTCAGAGCATTTTTGGGATTGTGCTCTTATTATCGGCGATTCGTTAAGAACTTTGCGGATATAGCCAAACCCCTGCACAAGCTAACCGAGGAGAAGCGACATTTCTGCTGGGATGAAAGTTGCGACATCGCATTCCAGGAGTTGAAGGACCGACTGTGCAAAACACCTATTTTGGGGTATCCTGATGCAGGCAATGAATTTATAGTTGACACAGACGCAAGTGACATAGGACTTGGTGGTGTGCTGTCTCAACGGAATGGTGCTCAAGCAGTTGTGATAGCGTACTTCAGCAAGTCGTTGTCAAAGCCGGAAAGGAACTATTGTGTCACGAGACGGGAATTGCTTGCTGTGGTAAAGTCATTGCAGCATTTTAGCAAATATCTTCTGGGGCGGAAATTCCACTTACGAACTGACCATGCTGCACTGAAATGGCTATTGCAGTTCAAAAATCCAGAAGGACAAGTTGCGAGATGGATTGAGCTACTGCAGGAATACGACTTTGTGGTCGAACATCGCAGCGAAAAATCTCATGGCAACGCGGATGCATTGTCAAGAAGACCTTGTCCTGAAGACTGCAAGCATTGTACTAGGCAAGAAGGTAAGGAAGTGGTACCTGTGAGAATGCTCAGGACAGACCTCAGCAACGAGTGGAAGGAAAGCCTACAACGTACACAGCAGGAAGATTCGGACATCAAGCCGATTCTGGAGTGGATAAAGGCCAATGCTCCCAAGCCCAGGTGGAGCGACGTCTCAGCGATGAGTTCGATCACAAAAAGCTATTGGGCCTAATGGGACAGCTTGGCGATTCAGGATGGAGTCCTGTGCCGTAAATGGGAAAATGCTCGGGGAGACAGCTGTCATTTGCAAATGGTTGTCCCTAAAGCTCAAGTACCGGACGTTTTACAGCTGTACCATAATGGTTGTTCAGGAGGTCATCTGGGAGTAAAACGGACTCTACTGAAGATACGAGAGCGGTTTTACTGGGTCCACTGTCGGGACGATGTCGAGGACTGGTGTCGCAAATGTACAAGTTGTGCAGCTGTAAAGGGACCTCAGATTCGTAGTAGAGGTGTATTGAAATTGTACAATGTTGGTGCACCATGGGAAAGGATAGCCCTTGACGTCGCGGGGCCATTTCCGGAGAGTGAAAGTGGTAACAAGTATTTCATGGTGGTGATGGATTACTTCACTAAGTGGCCGGAAGTCTTCGCCATTCCAAACCAAGAAGCTTTAACAGTTGCAGATAAACTGGTTCATGAAGTCTTCTGCCGTTTTGGAGTACCCTTGGAAATTCACAGCGATCAGGGAAGGAATTTTGAGTCCCAAATATTTCAGGAAACTTGCCGAGTAATGGGTACTCATAAAACGAGAACAACTTCGTACCACCCACAATCGGATGGAATGGTGGAGCGATTTAATCAGACATTGGAGCGATACCTGGCAAAAGTTGTGAAAAATCGGCAACGAGATTGGGACAAACACATACAACCGTTTTTGTTGTCATATCGAAGTGCTGTTCACGAAAGTACATCGGTGACACCAGCTTTCGCAAACTTTGGAAGGGAATTACGGCTGCCTGCAGACCTGATCACCGGAATACCACCTGATGCCCCACGCAGTATTACCGATTATGCGAATGACTTGCGGAACAAAATGAATGACATCTATGAGCACGTCAGACAATTAGGCCAGCAAATGTCTGAAAAGATGAAAACCCGTTATGACCGCAAAATGAACAATAAAGGGTTCGACGAAGGTTCACTAGTGTGGTCGCACAACCCAGTCCGCAGCAAAGGGAAATCTCCTAAGCTTCAAGCTAAATGGGACGGACCATACCGGATTGTGACAAAAATCAATGACGTAACCTACCGGATACAGAAAGGGGCAAGAGGTACTCCTAAGATCGTCCATGTGGTCGACTGGTGTGTTATCATTATCACGAGGCCGATAATGCTCGGGACGAGCATGTCTTAAGAGGGGGCAGTGTTGCGCGCACCACCAAAAAGCCTACTACTAGCGCCATCTAGTATCGAGTGGCGGAACTAGTAGAGTCAAGATGCTACTAGAAAGTTCGATTCTAGAACTATCGACACCCGGTCAGTCGGGGCCGGTATGTACCCGAATGTTCTAGATGTTTCGGGAACTATCCGAGGCCCTATATAAGGCCGGTATGGGCCGCGACGGAGTTTAGTTTACTTTTGAAAACGAGACAAGCGAGAACAACTGAACTATATTTGAGAGTGACATTAAGTGATTGTGTTTTTAATTGTGTTTAAAGTAGTAGTGTGTTTAAATTGGTGTTCTTAATTAAAGTGTCTATTTGTTTAGTTATTAAATCGGCAGTTTTTATTGTCACGAACCCCAAGCTCGTAACAATACCTACCTGAAGCATTCATATATTTTTGTCCTTAATGAAATTGAACTTAAAGAAATGAAAAAATCTTTGAAACATTCATAAGAATTAAAACTAGAAACACCCATTTAATAGGTTAAATAAAAAAAAAACTTAAAAAAAGATTTATTCAAAGACGAAATTTTCATTACCCGAGAACAGTTAAATATAACAAAATATTTAACTTGCTAAAAGCTGCTGAAGAATAAGACTGGGGGCTCTGGAGAAGCTCTGACAGCTTATTGTTAGTGTTTGCAACGCGACTTGACGGGATGACGGACGGGTGATTCACTGAGCTGTAAGACAGTGCAGTAGCTTGCCAGTTCGATGACTCCGCCGGGGAACATGATGTCAATTTAGTGCCATGTTGCCCGTTTTTAATTTTATAGTTTTGTCTTTAAAAATAGTGCCCTATGCTTGCAACTTGTTCTCATTGTTTTTTGGTAGTTTATTGATCAGTCAGTATATTCGACCACAATTTAAGTAATTGATCTCTTTTTTTATGTTAACCGTAGTCCGTAGTTTAATTATATCAGTAACAATTATAATCTATGAATTAATGTTATAATTAGTGCTATAATACATAATATATATCATTATCATTATCTGTCTAGCTTTTTCCCAATTATGTCGGCTTTTAGTCAAGTCAGGTCTTCCTGACCTATATTTTGCAGGAAAAAACTACGTAAGTACACAATCAATACATTTGTAATTCTTCCAATAGGATTTCTGTTTCTCCGAAAGAGCTGTAGGAAGCGAGTACGGCTTAGTAGAAAGCCTTATAACTGAAAACATGACAAGTGTCGCGATTTCTCGAACTCGTCAGTTTAGTGGAATCAACTGTTAGTAGTATCGGCGCGCTCTCCGCGTGCCCCGCGCCGCGTGCGAGCACTATACCTACATCATAGCACGTCAAATGTGAGGAGGCGTGGGATCCCGGAATACGTTACGCGGGTCATCACACTGTTACATCGGCAGTCATTTCTATAGGTGATTTATGTGAAGGGAAATACAGTAAGGTCAAGTCACGTTGTCTGTGTGGTGCCGGACGTTAAGAATAGCACTTCCCTATTTCTGCCCCTGGGTGTAGTAAAATGCGACTAAGGGACTTACTAGAGAATGGGCAGCAGCGGTCTCTATGTATTTTAACATCATACTGCGATCGCCAAGCCGCCTGCCACGCGTGGCGATTATGGCAACAGCCCCCCGCCCCATTTGGGGGAGGCCTATGCTAAGTTTATGGATGTTTGATTGTAATATTGATAACACCATTGTATTATGAATGTGGATTCCGACAAATTGTGTTTCCGCGATATTCATTCCAAAAATCTTTTGGTTAAGCTGCGGGGTAATGCGTAACACACCATCAGCAACAATGGGTTTCATTTTGTCAGTTCAACAACATTAATTGCGTTATTTACGTTGTTGAGCAGACAAATTTTTCGATCTTAAAAAGCAATGGATTAGCAATATACTTTAAAATCATTCAGATTGTGATTGATTGTGTGTTAAGCAACTTAAGTGTGTTGTGTATTAAGCAGCAAGGAGCTCGTGGCTAAGTAATAACAGCCGCACTGGTCGATCCATCAGGTTAAGCTACGCTTGCCGGGGTTAGTCCGTGGATAGGTGACCATCTTTACATACCGAGACTCCTCCGTGCCTCGGAAAGCACGTTAAGCCGTTGGTCCCGGCTGTCATTCGTGGATCTTTGACAGTCGTTACGGGTCGTCTAAAGCCTCAAAGTCTGACAACCAGTCTTACCAAGGGGTCTCGTATTACCCAGTTACTGGGTTGTAAAGGTCAGATAGGCAGTCGCTCCATGTGAAATACTGGTATTCAACTGCATCCGGTTAGACTGGAAGCCGATACGGAAAAGGCAAAGACATTAAATTATTTACTTAACAGTAGACGGGAAATGCGAACAAAGTCGTAATCCGATACATTTGTCCTAGTGGGCAAAAGTTGCTCAGTCTAGTTTGGTACGCCTGCATGTCCAGTCGCATTCGTGTCCACCAAAAGAAAATTATTTTCGATTTTTAATAAGTATAAGCCTAATTATGCAATACGAGTATGGTATTGCAAATCTCGTAGTGATAAAACTACTCGTATTAGACTTATCCACGGTTTATTTTCGTTAATATTTTGTAATTTACCCAGAGTTTTGATAAATATAAATAATTTTCTTAGATGTTTAAACTATTTGACGGTTCGTAATCAAAGGTTGGTGTCGGTAAGTGTAACGTGTAAAGCTTAGCTTTTATTGAATTTTGCTATATTACGCTAGATGGCGTCACTGAGACATGGGATCACAATTTTTCTATGACATTACTTCTGATGGCCTCTCTATTGTATCTATCTTAAATATCTTTGGGAAAAGGCTAGGCAGATTGTTTGATTGAGTGTATTAAGCAATATAATTAGGGTGCCGTTTAGCATCAAACACGAGTAGCTGCGTTTGTATAATTTCGGCGCCGCCCCGCTCCGGTGCGACACACATAATGTTTGTATACTAGCCAATTAGCATTGCACTAGTGATTTAAGCAAATGCTTGTAATGCGGCTATTATGCAGGTGTTCAAACAACGTTCGCTAGTAAACTCAGTCCATTTCGTCACAGTACCTGCTTCAAACCTTCTGGAACTTGTTACACTGTGTGCACATACGAGAATGTTGCAAGCCGTCGGCGGTGTCAGCTCAGTTGTTAGAACGAAAAGTTTTCTCTTTATGTCTTGTATTGCAAACTATTAAGAAAACTGCTCGGAGCCACGCAAAGACGTTAAGAACAAAAGTTTTGTGTTGTGTGGAAAGCAAAATAAACAGTCGGAAGCTACTTTTAAACTGACCGAGCTATGAAGAAGTGAAAATGTGCCTAATGTTTTGTCAAATGAGTACTTACATAAAACGAAGACGTCACTGCAGTGGATAAGTTCTCACAGTCAGCCAGTAGTAAATATTGCAGCTTGATACATTGAAATAAAATCTCTACGTGTGGCGAATAAAGCTCATTTTACGACGGGAGGGCCAGTAAAGTCTACAGTTACGAATGAACAATCGATCGCTCTGATGACATCTATTGAAAGGGTAGGCTTTACATTGCCGCACTATTGATGAATGTTATCGAACAACCATCTATAAAATAATGGTGCCTACTTAATTGTTTGCATTATCTATTCCATTAAGAAAGATGCGTGTTTTTTACAAAGCTTGTTTCAATAGTAAATCTTGTTTCAACATTTGAGGTATGTGATAAGAAATTAGATCAAAGACTCGTGCAGACTGGCGCAATATCGCGGGCTCGACAGGCAGCGCGACACTTTCCATGAAGTTTTCAGAGAAATCGGGCTACTAGTGTCACATCGCGTCTGTCTGCGGCTCCTTTTAGTGAAAGTTCTATCACAATGACAAGTTTCTCGACCGAATTTTGCTGATTCGATTTTGATAGTAGGAAGGCGGCTTGATTTCAATAGTTTAACTATTGAATAAGCTACATTAAAATTCTAACTTATAAGACCTTTCCCCGCGAATTGAGGATGACCGAATTCTTGGTTAAACTGGTCGTTATTTAATGGTTCAAATTGAATGCTATAAATTCAAGCGTTGCAATAGAATCGATAATGTCCATGTGAATTCTCCGATAAAACTTATTCCTAAAACTTGTACATACGTTTTACATTGTAAATTGGCACAATCCTCGATTCTGAATTCAATGTGCTAGTAAGCGGTAAGAAAATTACCTTATTTATGAATTTTGTTTTATACTCAGAATGGTTCTGAGCTAAAAATTACAATAGTCAACATTTTGTAAATGATTTTTAGCATTATTATTTTTGAGAAATAATTGCGTCAAAATAAAGCCATTGGTCACGTGACATTGAACGCTAATCAGAGCGTGACACGTCAGTTTTTGTAATTGAATGCGTTTTAAGTTGTAAATAGAAACCAACTTTATGCGTCAGAAAATTTCTTTGGCATTGTCAATACACATAACGTAACACGCCTGTAATCCCACCCACATTTCGCCAGTTATGTTTAAGTCCCATGTAATAGGGCGCGAGCCTATTGCCAACAACCGGGCATAAATCTAGGCTCCGGGCTGCTACTGATAAATTACACATGGAAAAACCCAATACCACTTTGCCTGACCTGAGAACCGAACACAGAAACCAATAAAGTCGAAAAAAATTGCCGCGGCCTTTGCCAGTTTGCTTTGTCTAGGTGGCGCCATCTGCTGTTTCAGCTTTGCCTAAGATGCTCTATTTACCATGAAGCAATTTATCACTAAAAAGTTTCTGTGCCTTGAAAATAAACAAAACATCCTGGACTACTTTGAAAAAAAAATATAATTAATGCCATTTTCTTGACAATGAAAAAAGTAAAAGAAAAAAGTGAATGGCATACCTTATTACCCAAAGTAGCCAGTGTCTGCAGAATACCATATCAAAACAAAAGAGGTTGCGACCCAATTTTGAAACTTAACTATTTTAATATCTGTCATGACGACGCGACGCATAAGCTTGTTCTGAGATGAGAATAATCTGAGACGTACGGGAATAATGTTTGTTTGGACTGTTTTAATAGATATCGTATTGATTTCATCGATTGTTTCATTCAGAATAACGATTATTGTATAACTTCAGTTATATCGCATTTATAGCTTGCGGCTTTGGTGACATAGTTTTGGTTAAACCAATGGAACTTGAGAGTCGTTGAACTCTCCTTCATTTTGTATAGTTTTGAGTGTTACTTGTTTCCTCGTGGGAAAGTTGTGTAGTAAGTACTTAGTATCGCATGTAAATAATTATAATTATTTATATATACATTAAAATAATATACCATATCATAATTATGCTGCCATGTTTTCTCACCGCAAACTACTATCAAACTTAAACATTAAGCGTAAACTACATCACATCAACGCTCGACTGCTCTCATAACCGTAATATTTAGGATGGTTTATGTTAATTGCCTATTCCGGGCAGTGCGCCCTTCCAGGAACATGTCCATAACGACGGAAGAATATCGTCACTGAGCCTTCGTCAATGACTTCTTTGTCCGATGTCCGACTACAAATGCTTTTCCTGCTGCGAGAAGGAATGTATGTGAGAATGTTAAACAAACGGCATTTCATTACCACTAGATGGCGTTACTTTTGGTATGGTTAGGATATATTTATTTTGTTAAACATTGCTTTTACATTTAAAGTTATGAATTAATTCATTCCTGTATTTTATAACGTTAAAACAAATATTTAGAATTGTTTTGGTTTGTATTCAAGTTGTCAATTATTGATACTGTTTTACCAAACAAGGTGGCGCGCTACATTCGGTCCACACTCTTGTTGGTGGCCGGCGCGGCGGCGGCGGCGGCGTAGCGCTTTGGCTCTTGGGGCAGTCTGTTAGTAACTGTGGTGCAAGCAAGTGATGTAATAAAAGTATTAAATGTAGCCGTAGCGTAAAAGTGAGTTTTATTGGAACCGATCCAACAGAACCAATTTTTTCAAAATTATATTCCACTTTTATTGTTACCAACTGTCGGTATTTCAATGTACTATGTAATATACTATACCCCGTGTACGTGTACTAAAGTACACGCTACACGGGGTTTTATTTGGCTCGCTATTCAAATACGTACAACGTTTTGTTGTTTAATAGTGTATTTGAAATTCAACACACAAAAATGTTGCCTTTATTTACCAGTTCTATAGGCAGATGTGTTTCAGTATAAAATTCGTTTTATTTAATTTAGAACACGATTCTCCTCCGTCTGCATTCCGGTGGGAATGTCCCAGGAGACTGAACAGGCTACAAAAGCCTTGAGGTACGTCCGAATAAGATCGATATAGGAATGAGAAGGATTTTCCTTTTTCAAAAACGAGGAAGTTTGTTGCAATCCAGACCAATCCAATAAGTATAAAGAATTGAAACGGATTTGAACTGAGACAGCATTTTGTGCCAGTTTAAGGATCTAGAAAATATATTTCGGAACCTTGCCAAAATTTCCATTATGGTACAGAAATACTTAGTAGGAAAGATATGCATAGAATCGTCATTACTATACAATTAATAGTCTGCAGTGATCCCATGCTTAAATATAAAACCCCTTACAATAAAATTGTACAATTTGCGAGCGGTTTGCTGCGGTTACTAGATTGTGTAAAAGTTAACTGTTCAATCCAATGCGCTTTGATGTCGAGAATGTTGATGAGATTCGAGTATAATTGGAAAGCTGATAGCTTGTTGGTATTTAAGTCTGATTAGGTAAATTCTTTGGAATAGGTAGTACTACTACAATGTGATGTATTTAAACATGTTAATAAGAGATTTTAATTAAATAAATCAAGTCAATAAATACCAACATCTATTTATTTCTTGGAATATACGCGCATTGACGTGGAGTTGCGGACACCAGCCCGGATTACCTACCTAATTAAAACGGATGTAAACCAATTACAAAAAATTCAGACTGTTTCACGCACATAAAAGAGAAAATAAAGAAGAAGACGTAGCGTTGGTAGGCCTCCCACAAGGTGTACCGATGACCTTGTGAAGGCTGCAGGTATCCGCTGGATGCGGGAAGCACAGAACCGGTCGAAGTGGAGGTGCTTGGGGGAGGCCTATGTCCAGCAGTGGACGTCTTTCGGCTGATATGATGATGATGATGAAAAGAGAAAATATAAAATAATCTATTTGAGGTGAACATAACACTCACATCCCCCATTTCCTACATTATCTCCAGAACAAAACGTTTCTACAAATTATTTTGTCCCTGAAAAACTTTTCACTTGACCAAATAAACGCATTTGTATTCCATTGTACTTAATTATACTGCAATGCACGGAAAATGAATCAGTAATTTTCCTTTTATTTTCCTGGTTATCGCGAATGTAGCTATTGTTGTTTTCAGAACAAAAGGCACCAACACATTAAAAAAATAAAAGCCTTTTACAAAATCCTTTGTGATCAGGAACAGAAAAAAAAAGAATTTAAATAGGTTAGCAGCTGTTTGCTGAAATTATATTGGTGACCAATATTTTTTTGCTATACTTTATTGTTCGGAAAACGTAGACTTTTACAATGTTTGTAAATATGTGAGCATCATGTAGGTATCTATCACATAATTAATTTATCTGTCGCTGCTTCATTTTTTATTATTTTTAACTATTACGGTAGATCGCTTTTAGCGATTAGACCGCCCATTGTGTCACCCTATGTAAAATTTAAACATTTATATCTGTAACTTTTATGGTGTACATAATAAAGAGTATTCTATTCTATTCTATTCTCATGATTTTATTCCAGGTGCATCATGTGAAGACTCACATTATAATTATACAACGGGCCGCTGCACGCTGCAATGGCGACATTAATTTAACACACGGGTAGGGCTAGTGGCCAGTAATCATAGAAAAATATAATAAGATAAAATACATTGTACATTGAAAATTTTTAATTTTCATACAAATGAAATAATAAAGCTCACTCTTTTCTTCAATTCGCCTACTCTTTGTACGTTATTCGTTTTAATTTCATTGATGCGATGTTATGATCCGTAACCTCGGCAAATGACCTCTGCGCCAGAATGCTATTTTAGAAAAGTGTTAATAAATCAATAAATAATAACGTTTAACGAAATTAAAATATCTTTACAAAAAGAAAAACCGTTTATGTGTCTTAAATGTCGCCATCAAAGCAGCACTCTGTATAATGAATGTACACAAAATATTGCAAAACATTTTAAAAGAGTAACGGCAGAATTTCTTCTCATTATTTTCCACGCGAAACTATCTTTTGGAAGCGGCGATTAGAATCAATTCATTTTTTTTTTTGTAAATTTTGACGTTCACAAGTGCATTTTTTTCTATTACCATTATTTTCAACGTAAAAATAAATTACCTAAACTATTGGCGCTTTGGAGCCTTCTCCCTGCCACCCTGTCTCCCTTACTCGCGTAACTGCGAGTAGCAGTGTGCCAGCGACATAAAGAATGAGGTGGCGCTGAGGTATTATGGACTCATAACTATTCATGCCGCAAAGTAGTTTCCTATAACTGACTTTTAGCGAAGTTAGCTTACTTATATAAGCTAACTTCACCACTACTGCGTTAGAACTAATAATTGTTCTCATACAAGTTAGTCGTACCTACACACTTGCCGCCGATACACTGCAACTGGCTTTACTACAAATATTAACTTTAATTACCAGTTTACAAGGAAGCCACTGTTTATTAGTTTCACATACAAAGTTTGTTGACTTGAGGTTGAAGTTCCCATAAACTAAACAGCCACTGCAGACTGCTACGTTAGTGCTTTCTGTTATAATACCCTTTAGGATAATTTTCGTTGAAACGACAAACTCGAATGGAATAGATACAGATTCGAAAACAATAGCTATGGCAATAAGAACGGTAAGTAGTAAAATATTCATTAAATCCTTGGCCTCCAAAGACAATACATTTTCAGTATATTCATTCAATCTTCCAAGTCTTTTCTCACCTATGTTGGGGTCGGCTTCCAGACTAACTGGATGCAGCTGAATACCAGTATTTTACATGGAGCGACTGCCTATCTGACCTCCACAACCCAGTAACTGGATAATACGATACCCCTTGGTAAGACTTGTTGTCAGATTTTTGGGCTTCAGACGATCCGTAGCGACGGTCAAAGATCCACAAATGACAGCGCGAACTAACGGCTTAACGTGCTTTCCGAGGCATGGAGGAGTCTCGGTCACCCATCCACGGTCCAACCCCACCCAAGCGTAGCCTGATGGATCGATTCGTGCGGCTGTTAATACTTACCCACGAGCTCCTCTACATTTCCAGTTTATTATATTCCTAAAATCTACTACACAATCTACTCCATTTGAAATAAGATTAGACATTTAAATAAACTTGTTTACAGTCCGTTCAACCGATTTTGACTTCTATTCCGTATGCATAAGGATGGCATTAAAAGCAAAAACGTGGTCACAATACCAACTGTTTATTACAGCTGCCATTGGTCATGCCACCAACCCAATAGAAGTCAAAATCGGTTGAACGGACTGTAAAAAAGGTTTATTTAAATGTCTAATCTTATTTCAAATGGGGTATATGTTAATACTAGCTGACCCGTGCCCACTTCGTTGGGCGGTAAACATTTTACCGTCTTTTAATTTTTCGGATTAAATTATGGCCTTATGTTATGACACTCACAAAATAATAACGTGGCTTTCAATGGGTAAAAGATTTTTCAAAATCGATTCAGTAGATCCAGAGATTACCCCTACAACCTCACAAACTATAAAATATTAATAAAAGTAGATGAAGCAACGGTTTAGCAATATCCTTAAAAAAAAAATGACTCTCATTCCGTTTGCTCACTATAGGCAAGCGACTTCTCGACAAAATCAATAGCAGTGAATTGGGACTGGGATTGTGAATTCAACTGCACATTTACCGCTGAGTCGGTGACGGTCGGTGATTCTTCAATTTTTCCGGCGTGAGGGGTCAAAAGATATTTTTAGAGTTCCGTACCCAAAGGGTAAAACGGGAACCCTATTTTAGTAATAGGGTTCCCGCCGCTCCGCCGTTTGTCCGTCTGTCACCAGGCTGTATCTCATGAACCGTGATAGTTAGACAGTTGAAATTTTCACAGATGATGTATTTCTGTTGCCGGTATAACAACTAATACTAAAAAACAGAATAAAAAAACATTTAAGGGGGCTCCCATACAACAAACGTGATATTTTTGCTCGTTTTTGCTAGATATTGATAACGGCAACAGGTAGACACTTGAAATATTCACTTTAAAAATAAATAATTAAATTAAAATAAACCAAATATTTAAGGGGGGCTCCCATACAACATACGTGATTTTTTTGCCATTTTTATAGATAATGGTACGGAACCCTTCGTGGCCGAGTCCGACTCGCACTTGGCCGGATTTTTTATTATTTAAATTAGCCAACGGAATTAAAACATCAAAATGACCTTCAATAAAGTTTCCTGAGAATCGGATTATTTTGACTCCCTGCCTTATCCCTAACCTACCCTGAATTATCAAATAACTTCTCCCGCTCTGGCCGGAGCGGGGAGGGCGTGTCAGACTGTTACTGACTAAAACCCACCCGTGTTTCTTCAAATGCCTATGTGCCAGGGCCACAATATCCCTTTCGGACAGGCTCGTAACCCTGGCAGGCATTAGCCCTTTCGGACCCCGTCAATTGGTGCTGACATCTCTTTGAGGTGCGCGTGGAACACAACCGTCGCCGTCGACCCGGGCCTGGTCCTTATCGGACGGCGAGCTACCCATCGCTCACCGTCCGCAAGCCCGCGCCCACGGTGGCCGGGAATCGGCCTGCGATTCCCGACGCCCGGGGCGTCTCCTGCGGTGACTAAGGGCGTGAGGTCGCGAACCCTGCCCACCCTCACGCGTTCCGCCTTCTCGCATGCATTACTGCTTTGCAGAAGGAGGTGACGGCCTCCCGTGCACTCTCGCTGCGAACCATAGCCTGAACCAGGGCCAGATGCGAGAGATCGCCGCCACCGATCGCCACTGTGAGGACATGGCGGTGCTCCGCCCAAGCAGGGCAGACCTCAACCGTATGCTCCACCGTATCCTCCGTGCGATCCACACAGTGGTGACACCCGGGCGTTTCCTCCCACTTTATTCTGAATAGGAACCTCCCGAAACAACCGTGTCCGGTGAGGAAGCCGTGGCGCCTCTCTAGCCACTCCTCATAGAGGGGACTTATCGCCACAATTGTGGCATGCAAATTCCTTGCCAAATAGTAAATATCCCTGGCGATGGCGCATGCTTATTTTCATCTCTCTCCTATTTGGTGAACAGTAACGTGGCCATGTCATTGTCTTCTCAAATTCGAGACAGCATTGTGCGCCACGTGTCTAAAAACTGGGAAATATTCCAACCTTTCACCCAGGATCGGTCAGGAGGAGCTGTTTATGGTTCAAAGCGTGAATACGTCGCTGAAATGTCTTGTAATGGCACCTACGGGACCACCTGTGAACTCATGGCAGCGGGAGAACTATTCCCATTTGAGTTCCAGGTGTTTCAAGATGGTATTTTTATTGCTGGTTTTGGGGACGCACAACAGGGAGTAAAAATAATCTGATTCTCAGGAAATTTCAATGAAGGTCATTTTGATGCGTGTCAGACTTTTACTGACTAAAACCCACCCGTGTTCCTTCACATGCCTGTGGCATAACCCTGGCAGGCATTGGCCCTTTCGGACCCCGTCAGTTGGTGCTGACATCCATTTAAAATGGGAATAGTTCTCCCGCCTTTTTCCAACCCTTGCAACACCAGCCTAAACCAAAGATACTAAGCAATAAAATTAAAATACAAACGTAGGTATTCAAGGACACTTTTTCTAGTAAGAACGACTAATACTATTACTAAAAACTATTATAGTAATACCACAGTGTGAAATACCTACACAATAAGTAATTCGCAAAGAAATAGAAATAACAAAATTCCAACCCGGCAATAGGTAAAAAAACATTTATTATCCTCCAATTTAAAATTAGGAAGCGAAATAAACCAAAACGAAAACCAAACAACGACGATGAAAAATATTTCAAAGCAAATTAGTAGTAACTAATAACAAAATATCGCAGAACAGAAATTTCGGTAACTATAGCTTGAACGTGTATCGCTTAGGATTGTATTCGTGATTGATACATGACTTCGTTTTTTGATACGATCGGCTTGCAAGCCGCGATTAAGGTTAAACATTGTGAAGTTTTCCCCTTGGCATTCTCGACTTTAATGCTATAAATCCAACGTTCAAATTACCTGAACACCAATTAGAACCTCATTTCATTATCTTTTAGCAGATGCCTGCATACTGAAAAATACTGGCCACCTAGAACTGGCATAAAAACTTTAGAACGTTATCACGCCTGCACTGAAACATGAGCCACCTAGAAAAAAAACTAAATAATAACCTCAAGAAACTTCCAAAAATTCTTATTTCAATGTAAAATATGCATTAACGCGTTGTCGTAAAATTCAATTTAGATCTTTATCGGCCTCCGAATTCTAATTTCAATGTAAAGTATGCAATAACTCGTTGCCGTAAGATTCAATTTGGATCTTAACTGCATTTGGTACATTTTTCATACAAACATTAAAAACCCTTGTTTTCACCCTTAAGCGCCGAATTTCGTAAAATCCTTTCTTAGTGAGCACCTAGAAGTCGAAAGCTACAATCAGGCTCACATTCATGTCTCTAACTTTAAAAACATAGAAGTTTCATACAAACTTTGACACCCCTTTTCAACCGCTTAAGGTGCGAATTTATAAAAATCCTTTCTTAGTGCGCGCCTGCACCCCATAGAGAGTGCTTGTGCCAAATTTTAGACCTCACGGCCCAGTAGTTTCCGAGATTTTGTGATGAGTGGTCAGTGAGTGGACTTCTCTTTTATATATATAGATTACGTGCACCACACTGAACCGGTAAAGCTGGCACCGAAAAGGTACCGGTGACTCACGCTATTCAGATCTCAATTTTTACTTATAAATAAGGGCTAATATTGCCAATATTGCCGGCACCTTTTTCGGTGCCGGCAGGGCTTTAGCTTAAGCTATTATGATGAGCCTTTACCGGCTTATTACCTACATGAACTAAGTCAGCTGATGCAGTGGTTATTAGGATTTGACTGGTTGTTAAGCAAGTAAATTATTTACCTTGATTGACGTTAATTAGTTTGTGGCTGAAGTCCGTGTAAACCAATGTGCAACTTGACATACTAATTGCAAGTCACGGAGGTGACTATTTTAATTCCACTATTTTCCCACCAATATGTTTATTGCTTGTTCCTCTTACAGTTATGGCATTAAATTAGATTTATTGACATAATAAAACATGAATGCATGAAAGGAAAAACAGGAAAAGGATGTAAAATACATTGTTTGTGTTTACGTTCCACTTCCTAAGATTATGTGGAAACTTTTTGCCTGAGTTTCCACCCACATCTTCAAGGATACACCATTACGTGTTTATTTAATATGTTACAATAAGTGGTAGTGAACAGCTCTAAAACGTCACATTTTTTAAGTAAAATTTCTTAAGGCACGCTTGACTTGGGGAGTAAGCTGGTGAATGCATGACGAGAGCGTTACGGAAGTGACGAGAGCGTTACGGAAGTATAATTAGTATTAATATTTGTAAGTTTTACTTCAGTCATGTGGTCTAAAGCACACTCGTTTTTTCTTCATTGTGAAGAATATAACAGAACATTCACGCCTGTATTTCCCCAAAGGTTTAGGCAGAGATGTACCTGTAGTAAACCCACATTTCGCCAGTTACATTCAGGTCCTATGTAATAGGTCCCGAGGTAGGTAGGCCTATTGCTATCAACCAGGCAAAAATCCAGACTCCAGGCTGCTACTGAGAGATTCCTGACGGAAAAACCCAATAACACTTTGCCCGACCTGGCAACCGAACCCAGGATCTCATGCAACAACTAGACCAACGAGGCAGTCAAGAATATAATTGGGGATAATTGAACTATTTTCAAACATTATGATTTCCACATCCTTTCACAATATCAGATTTACACCTTTGTAGTGCACAAACTTTAATCAATAAATAATATTTAGAGCAAATAGAGATACCCATTTGACATGTAAATGTATTAGTAAATATCTCTAAAAGTTACTTTTAGAGATATTTATTCGTTCATACATCTGGTCATATACGCACGCCTGTTCCAAGTACTGCGCACCTGACCTTTCTGAAGAACATCACCAATAAATTCACTACTTTTTGTACCGAGAGAGAATAGTGGGCGAGTGTAAGGCCCGTTGTGTAGGTACACACGTTTTTCTTGCCGTGAAAAACTACGGTTGATTCGCCGTGTGTTCGGCACAGTCGTCAGTGTTGCATGGATCACTATGGAAGCTTGTTGACAGACACGGCGGCACTACGGCATGGCGGCACGGCGCCGTCGCCATAGTAATCACGATTTTTATACGACGCGGTTAACACGCCGTACCGCAAATAAACCATGCTGTGCAACGTTCTATAAACATTCTAATGCATGAGCTCTTATTTGTCATTGCTGTCTTTTTTTTTATGTGAAACATCTATAGGCACGTAAAACCGATTGCTGGCTCACACCGCGCGCGCGGTCCCCCCTCTCCGCGACCCTGACTTTTTATACGATGTTTGTTTGTTTGATTTCGATGTTTCACATCTGCCAGGCGTCCCGTGACGGCTCTCAATGTTTTTTTATTTAATTAAAATAATAGCATTGTGCAGGATAAAATGTGAGTGCATTAGTGGCTCAGTGGTAACGGCCACGACTTACAAGTTTGTACGAGTTACGAGTTGACGTCACCAATTACTGCTCTCAAAACGGTGAAGGAAAACATCGTCAGGAAACCAGCATGTCTTAGAACCAAAAATTCGAAGACATGTGACATCCACCGACCCGTACTGAAGCCGCATGGTGGATTACGGTCCACTCCCTCTCGAAGAGAGGAGGCCTGTATCCCAGCAGTGGGAACATATTTTCTTTTTTTCATAATATTTTTCTAAGATCATACACCTTAAACCTACATTCTGGAAAATTAATGGATTTGATTTGAAAAAATTGGCCTAAGATTTTGTTCGTCTTTGTACCTAGCAAAACGAGACAAAAAGTTGGAAAAATCAATAAACATCTGTTTAACAGCAGTATTTTTCGAGGTTGAAGCAAGATGAGCGTCATTTTTTGAGTGGTAAGTCGCGTAATTTCAGTCGCGTAATTTCTGCTATATTCGGTTTCATACAAAAATCCTGTTTTATTCACACGGCGACGCAAAATGAGTTGTCTGCTGACCCACGCGCGAGACCCCGGCTAGGGAATCGACAGTCAATCACGGGACGCGTGGGAGTCAATACGTTAATTTCTTTGTCACAATGTTTGTAGACACGGAAAAGTTGATAATTGAAGTCGAACAACGGCCTTATCAGTGGAATTTATCAGAAAAATCGTATAGCTTCGTAAATACACAACGTTTTTATTAGATCCATTGCACTACACAAACACCCAGTACAAGCGTTGAAAAGAGACTGAATCAAGTATGCTCGTCTGGCGGCCCAACAGAATTTCTGCCGAGCAGATAGGCCTTCACCCTAAAATCCACGTTCCATCATAAAATAATAGGTTCGAAATATTACTTTTAGGGTACGAACTAAAAGATATTTTGATAAACTAGGAACATACTCTGTTTTTACCTACATAAAATATCTTCACAATAAAAGTTGTGATGCGTCCTCGGTGAAAGGCACTTACAATAAAAAAGAACGTTATAAGAGTAAGTAGTGCTTCTAAAAACTTGGCCAGCTTCTAACTTAGTGTCTACTTAGTCAGGTTGTAATGGAGCCTAGAGAAATCACTATCGTCACAAGTTATTTAATAGAATAGAATAGAATAGCTTTATTTCGGACACACTTATCCATATGGTGTTAGTAACATACAAAAAATAACTTATTGCCTAGTGTTAGTAACAATCAACCTCCGCACAAACTGCTGTATAATCGGAGAGCCGAAGCTTTCGGCTACAGTTTTCAGGATGCTGTTTTGACTGCCCCTCACTCTCCTCAGAAGCGATGCAGTTTTTTTGCGTACAATAGCATAGAAGCCGTCGGTGCGGGCTTGCGCAAACATATTCGACGCGCTACAGTATCGAGGCAGCCTCAACAACATCCTGAAAGCATTGTTATATTGGACGCGCAGGTCATCCAGCGATCTCTTAGTATAATTGACCCATAGATTGCCCGTGTACAAACTTTGGCAGTAAGCCTTAAAAAGTGTTACTTTAACTTGGTCTGTACACCGCGCAAATCTACGGGACAACATATTACTCCGAACCGCTAGAGCCCTGCGCTCCCTCTCAATGTCTACATCGTCCCTGAGGTCAGCGGCAAGACAATGCCCTAGGTATTTAAAAGTTGACACCCTATTAATTGGTGACCCGTTAATAAGCAACTCGGGTCCCTCTCCACGGCGATTGCCGCTGACCTCAAAGACCATGTATTTACATTTCTTTTCGTTATATTTTAATCCATGTGCGGCAGCGTAAGTCTCACACGTTCTAAGCATCTCCCTGATTGCTCCCGCTGACTGACCCAGCAGCACCATGTCATCTGCATAGCTGATGTTGTTAATTCTAACCCCATCAACACTGCATCCGACACGCATGCTGCTGAGTGCGACTATCAGGTCATCCACGTATAGGTTGAAGAGCCTGGGAGACGTCAGACCACCCTGTCTCACCCCGCACTCCAACCCATACGGCTCAGAGACTGTATCATCCCATTTCACCCGATTGATTTGGTTACTATACCAATACTGGAACGGCCCACATATTTCCGCGGGTATATCCCTGTCTCCCATCTTTCTCCAGAGCACATCATAAGAAACGAGATCAAAGGCCTTGGAAAGGTCAAGGAAACAGGCGTACACCGGCGTACTGCGATCTTTATAATATTGAGCGGTATGCTTGAGACTTAAAATAGCACTTTCAGTTGATAGTCCGGGGCGAAACCCGAACTGTGCATCATGAAGATATATATAATTACTTAAACAAGAATCAAGCATACCGTCCAACACCTTGGCTATTATAGTCGCAAGAGAAATGGGACGATAATTACCTCTGTCCGAAATGTCACCTGTCCTGTTCTTCACAATGGGAACTACGATGGTCTTCATTAGATTAGCAGGTAGGTACGCGTGACTAATACACATTGTGAAAAACATAGACAAGACTCTCGGCAAATGTACACCTGCGTGCTTCAGGTGCTCAATGTTGAGCCCATCATGCCCTGGAGATTTGCCTCGTTTCATGTTGTTAATGATTGCAAGTACCTGCTTGCTCGAGAAACGTATCAGAGGTTTCGCGCCAGGACTGATGGGCTCACAATCATTCACCAAGGTTGAGGGACCCAGAGGAGACTGAACTTTGAAATGGTCCCTGAACTCATTAGCAATTTCCTTCTTATCACTTATCCCTTCCACACACGCAGAGGTCAGGTTTCGCATTCAATTTACCAGTGGACTTCCAAAATTTCCCAAAATTTTTACTAGCTCGTTGTTCTGCTAGCCTATCCATTACAATTTGCTCAGCGTGGTTTTGAAAAAATTTCAGTCGACTTTTAAAAACTTTTCGCTTCTCATACATTTCATCATAAACCGGGCCACACGAAGGACGATTGTTCAGAATCCAGGTCTGAAAGCTACACCTGGCCTCGCGGTGGGCGTCTCTCACATACTCATTCCACCCACACACTCGGTTACCTCTCCGCGCCCCCCTTCCAGATGTCCTTCCAGATTGCCTAGCCACGGCACATAGGATTTCTACAATCTGTTCATACATATTGTCCAGAATAACTCTATGCTCAGCCAACCTACATGATCCAACGCTGCACCTTTCAAACTCATGGGGGAAATCAATGTCCCGCAATTTACTGGTACATAAATTATGATAGCTTTGCGTTTCTGACTTAGTTCGTTCGCCCCAAAAGACAGAATTGCGGCCAGCGCCCCCAGTCATCAATTTAGGCCTCACAACTTCTAAGTCGCAATCCAGATGTATCGGCAGATGATCCGAAACGTAAACATCCTCCGATACATCCACATTTGCAATTGTGAGCCAAGCTGATACAGATACCACACAGTGATCTAACCATCTCCTGATTCCGTGCACATCACTTATAAAGGTGTAGGTATCACTATCCACCCCCAGTTTCTCTACATCAGCACAAACCCAGGATTGGTCAGAACAAAAGTTCATTAATTCTTTATAGAATATCTCTTGGGGGTGAGCGTTGAAATCACCCAATATAAAAACATTCTCTACATCACAGCTCGCTATGGTAGCACTAATCTCACTTAATACATCTGTAAAAGTTGGTAAGTTATCCGGACAATTTGTAGGCATGTACACAGAAAATACAATAATAGTACGACCCTTTGACGTTGCTGTAATAGCCGATAACCGAGGACTGCTACAGTCAACAACAGAGACCTTCTCAAAAATGCCTTTCCTCCAGAGAATGGCAACCCCCCCATGTGGTCTTCCTCTCAACAAGCCTTCACCAGTGTCCACAGCCGACTTACCCGTACCCTCGAAGTCAGGGCTTATTGTCCCTAACATCGGAATGTCATGGGGAAGCAGCCACGTCTCTTGTAAAGCTACCAAATCAGACCACACACATATATCCTTAATATTATCTATAGATCGTTTAACCGACTTACAATTAAAACTAGTTAACTTAAGATATTTATTACTACTTTTTCTATCCATAAATTACAAAATTAATTGACTATAACTTTAGACTCCTGAGATTTCGTTCGATACATAAAATGCACAAAACGCCTAAACACAATTCCATCAGGCCATAACTCGTTGTTTAAAAACAAATCTGCCTTGTGTTTGGAAACATAAAGTTTGTACGCATTATACTTTCTAAATGACTTCACGTTAATCTTTTTTAGTGTTATAATTTCACTTGTCTTGTCTTTAATATAACGAATAATGTCATCTTCACTTGTTTCTGTACTAACGTTGGAAATTAGCAACGGCACTTTAATATCCGCTGCCCGAAATCTACCATCAGGCGCAGTAATAGCCGTTCCCTTCCTACTATCCAACCTATTTTTTTTGTAACGCTTTTTCTGCACTAACTTCCATTCAGAGTTCATAGTGTTCATCCCACCTACCGTTTGTTCACTACTCACTTCAACATCACGCAAACCAGCACACTGTATCGTCGTCGTTGGCGCGGGCGAGGCCCATGCCTCACTCGATACCGATTTATGTGATTTCGTCGCGACTACAGTAGCATGCCGCCGTCCGCTCGTAGGGGACCGTGACATCATTTAATAACTCGTAGTTACTTTTATTCCCGATTGTTTTAAATAGGAAGTTAACCATATTATTCATTTCAACTTCAGTCTAAATAAATTGCCATATCAGTTACTGGTTGCATCGTTCATAACGTCAATTTTTCACTCGAGCCGTGCTGGACGCTGGACATTTAATTCGACGAGAATGATTGAAAGCGTGCGCGAGTCAAAGGTCTCGACTGTTAACTGTAATATCTGTGATTGTACGGAACGTTCACGGTTTTATGCATTTTGTAATTAGCAGAGATTCAGTCAGACAAAAAAAATCCAGACAATGATTGAAATATATGCTCAATTACATTCTCTCTAAATTTCTGTTTGCACACACAGTCATTTAATTTTTTTCAGTTCAGACATACACAACAATATTGTATGTTGTAGCTTTTTCTATATTATGTATTGCGAATTCAGCCACTTATTGTTGTAATAATTGTCAGCTTTACTGTTATGGTGCGATCGTTTTATGTGTTAAAGAAAAATTCATAGATAGTATGAAAAAATAAACATTCAAAAGCTTTCTCCTTGTATCTAAATTCAATGCATTCATGTTCAATATTTAAATGACGCAAATATAACCTCAGGTGAAAATGGATGACTAATAATGGAGGTTAGCTCAGATAGTTCAGTATTGCGTTAAAACGACAAAGTCAACGACGACCTGCAGTCAATCGAAAACACAGATTCAGATTAAAGTTATTATACTTCTATGTGGTGTTATAAACACTGAGACTTATTATCTGAAAACCCTTCAATATCAATTGAGGCTATACCGAGGGCGGGCACTTTATCTGTTCTGTGAGGACGGGCTTGGAAAGTCGATGGTGGACCCTTGGAGAGGTAATTTAGGTTATTTGGCCCTAAAAGAAGGGCCGTGCTCTGAAGAGAGGCGTTTGGGTTTAATTCAATTTGATTGAACCATGTCCCTTAAGGAGTGTTTGTTTTTTTTTACACTTACACCTTTGAGGACTCCGCCATTGATGCCGCGATTGGCGTGGACATCTACTGGGCCCAAATCATCATCATCTGCCCGCATTTTCCCAACTATGGTTGGCTTCCAGTCTAACCGGATGCAGTTTAATACCAGTATTTTACATGGAGCGACTGCCTATCTGACCTCCACAACCCACAAGACTGTAACAAGATCTGTCACAAGATAGTAAAACGGGTTGTCAGACTTTCGAGCTTCTGACGACCCGTAACGATTATCAAAGATCTACAAACGACAGTCGGGCAACGGCTTAACGTGCTTTCCGAGGCCCGGAGAGGTCTTGGTATGTAAATATGGTCACCCATCCACGGCCCAACCGCGACAGGCGTAGCTTAACCTGATCTATGGACCCGTGGGGCTGTTATTACTTAGCCACAAGCCCCGTCTGGGCCTACTGGCCCCAGGAGGTGGGCCCAACTCATATAGGTAACATAATAAAATATTTTTCAATACACTTCTTTGAGAACTGGTTCATATCGCACTACGATTAGGTTCACAATGCAATGTATTTCACACGCGTGCGATTTCTTATATTCCAACACGTGTGTGGGAATAAAAATTGCCACAGATAACTTATAGATCTTAGACCAAATTGGTTCAATGCCTCTATCACACCGTCTCGCGCCAAAGACGGTCCTCTCTATTCGGAGGTGAACTTTTTTTTAAATCTCGGCAAAGATGCGTCTTTATGGCTTCAATATTTTTGGAATATTTAAATAATGTATAAAAATAGAATACCATGATTATTACAATAAAAAAAAAACTTTTATGAACAAATTGACATGTATTTGTGTTCCAAACTCAAAAATATTTGAATCTTCTATTTTTCATATTAGGCTGTTTACCGGCTTTATACATTTGCTTCTCCTTCAACCTGGCAAAAGCAAAGGGCGGAAAAAAAAGAAAATCAAATCATAGTTTCCTAATAATTCATGACAATAGTTATTTATGATATTAGGGCGGTAAGTTGGTCTTTACAAACGAGTATACGAATGTAAACCCGAGACGAAGTCGAGGGGTTACCATAGTCACGAGTTTGTAAATACCAATTTCCGCGCGTGTGTTTCAACACATTTGCGAGAAAACAATACAATTGTAAAATAAGCCATCAAAACATTTTAAGAGAATGATTGAGTATTTCTTCGAGTCTTCTATGATATAAAATTATTGTAAATCATTAAATAGCAGTCACGATTTTGGCGGCTCATTCAAGATATCAGGTGCAGTAGATTCCATATTAATATCGGATTCCTCGCTGGAACCCATATTATTATTTTGTAAATATCAGTCGGAAAGTCGCAACAATATTTAACATTTCTAATATGAAAATGGCGCGAATTTGCAAATGGCGCCACATGCACATGGTGAAAGATGTAGTAGGTCTACATCTTTCGTCTCATTTCCTGTTTAATAATAAAGTGAAATAAACGTATTGAGCAAAAGCGCTTCCAAGGAGGTGCGATCATTCAGCTTATTTACTCTCGTAATTTGAAACTCCTTGGTGGAATTCATAGATACATTTTATGGTAATAAAAAAAAAACCGTAAAGGATACGCACGGCGGCGCACAACGAAGGCGGCGGTAAAACATGTACTTAGGTGAGAGTACCTATTTTACCGCCCGTTCCGTTGTATGGTGCGTAATTTTTAACTTTTGAACAATGTATACAGGCTTCGAAAATGCATTTTTTGAGCAAATGTGTTGAAAAAATATTTTTTGTTATTTTATTTTATTTCTTCAGAAGTGTATTGAAAAACGTCGTTTGATACACGTGGACATTTGTTATTGCTTGGGGGGGATTGCTATTTGCCGGTCGTAGTGAACAGACGTATCGAACAATTATTGCAATAAACAAATAATCACTTGTGAAATTGTGACCTAGTTATCAATAGCCAGTAATAAACTCATTCTCGTACAGTAAATTTGTGTAAGGTGTATTATTAGACGAAATGACAGGTGTTTAACAAGAACGATATAACCTGCTTTATGATGGAGGATAGTCCATTCAACCGGAGTAGTAAATGTGTTCGCTCCCCGCCTTCTACTCCTGTGCCCGTGGCCGTAGCCGCCTCTACCCCTCAAGCACCTATCCAAAGGAACGATGCCCCTGAAGTTGTATCGACGTCAGAACTTCAGAGCTGGATGGCGACTATCGAACAGAGCCTGAAAGAGGTGTGCGCTATTGCAGCTGAGGGAAAGCTGAACGTGGAACAGAAAACGCGCATCACTAACCTATGCCGGAAGATTGGTCACGGAACCTCGCAGATGGCCGTCATGTACCAGTCCATCAAAGCTAAAGCCCTCCAATCGCACTATGCTGTCCGAACTCTGGAAAACCAACTCGACTTTTCGCAGCAGCTACAGAACCTTAGGCTGAGTATTGAAGATTCGACGAAATCTGCCCAGGGATCTTCCTTTGCTGACATGGTAAAGAAAGGTGCCAACAATTTTATCCAGCCAAGTTCTGTAAGTTCTGTGGCCATATATCCGAGTGACAAATTGAAGACCAGCGATGAGACTAAAACTCTTGTCCAAAAAATTATCAGCCCCGAACAAATGAAGCTCCACGTGAGAGGCCTGCGCAAGACGAAAAACGGCGGTGTTATCATCAGCACCGAGACGAAGGACGACATCGAGAAGCTGAGACAATCGGTGCAGCTCACCAAATCAGGTCTAACAGTCGACGAGCCCCTTAAAAGGAAGCCTAGGGTTGTAATTATAGGAGTGCCGACATCCATGCGGGAAAATGAGGTTTTTACCTGTGTGTACAACCAAAACCTAGCCGAAAAAGTTCAGGACTGCAGCCTTGAGACGTTTTTGAGTTTGATTAAATTGAGTCATAAGTCAGGTAAGAAAGAATCCGATACATGTAATTACATTGTTGAGGTACCTGCAGTCATACGCAAAGCCCTGATATCACAAGACCGAGTTTTTGTAAATTGGTCATCATGCCCTGTGAGAGACTTTACTTTGGTCACACGATGCTATAAGTGTCAGCAGTATGGACATGCGGCCAAGTCATGTCGGCAGACATCGCATACCTGCGGCCACTGTGGTGATCAAGGTCACTCAGTAAAAGAATGTCCAAAGAAGGCTGACGAACCAAAATGCGCTACTTGCTTGCATTTCAAAAAGCCAGACAAGCATAACACAGGTGCTGCTGACTGCCCGGCGAAAATAATGGCTGAAAAAAGGTACATCAATACTGTAGATTATGAAGGCGCCTAAGAGCGCCGTTAATTTGTTATTTTTCTGTCCTTTTTTTTTATTTTATATTTTTATTTAAACTACCATTATGATTAATGTATTAATTAATGATTTAGATAATTTCTTTGTATCCGAGTTCAATGTTTGTGAAGCTGAAAACTGCAAACAATATCTTTCCGGCTATAAATCTCCATTAACCATATTAACACAAAATATTCGCAGTGTTTTTAAGAATTTTGATAGCTTTAGTACATTTCAGCAACGGCTAAGCATAAATTGTGACGTCATTGTTTTAACCGAATGCTGGCTTGCCAAACAATATAACATACCACAAATCCCGGGATATAATATGTATCGAAGCACCATAAATTACAACCAAAATGATGGTGTGATAGTTTATGCAAGAAATCATCTGAACGTCTCTGTTGAGGAACCTGATATGCACGACTGTAACAGATTGTTAGTTAAAATTGGCTCAGAATTTGCGATATTAGCATTATATCGACCTCCGTCTTTTAAAAATACTAGCAATTTTACTGACTCTCTGAATGAAATCTTGCAGAACCTGTCATCCATCAAAAACACGATTGTAATTGGAGATATTAATATCAATATTCTTCCCGGAAGTGATGATGCTACTGCTCAGGACTACCTCAACCTATGCGCCTTTCATGGCCTGCTCCCAGCACACAGCTTTCCTACACATCACAGTGGTTCCTGTTTGGATCATATTATGCTTAAATCGAATTTCCCTTCACTTGCACTTGTTGTTAACTCAACTATTACCGATCACAATGCTGCCCTACTAACCCTAAATTGTAAATTACCTAAACAAGACACTCGCAAAATTTCAAAACTGAACATAAATAAACTTGAAGATGATTTACGCGTCATCGATTTCGATCCAGTCTATAATTCCGCTGACCCGCAGTTTTGCATGTTGTTTGTAATTGAAAACTTACGAAATGCAATTCAGAAAAACACAGTCGTATCGCAGTTGAGCAACAAAAACCACAACATAAAACCATGGATCACATCAGGTCTTATTCGTTGTATGAAACATAGGGATAAACTGCATATGAAAGCTAAATCGAATCCTGAAAATGCAGTATTGCAACTTTCGTACAAAAGATATCGAAATTTCTGTAATGATCTCCTTAAAAAAGTTAAAAGCAACTACGACAAAGTGGCATTGGAAAAGGCTGGAACAAATAGTAAAAAGATCTGGAAATGTATTAAAGACGCAACGTATACCACAAAACAATATGAGTCATCTTCAAGTTTATTACAAGCACACTCGTCACCGGTGGAATCCGCTAACATAGCAAATAATTTCTTTGTAAATGTGGGTAAGTGTCTGGCAGAGAAAAATCTGGGTCAATCCCAAAACCTAACTAGCACTCCTTTTACATCTAACACTGCTTTAACATCCTTCGCGCTGCTAGATACTGACGAGACTGAGGTAGTAAGTATAATCATGACCTTGAAAGAAGACTGTGCAGTAGGCTGGGACAACATATCGAATAAAATTATTAAAAAATTCAAGGACATTTTGGTCCCACCACTGACTTATATTTTCCGCATTTGTTTATCTTCAGGTAATTTTCCAGAGTGTCTCAAAAAAGCTGTAATTGTCCCTGTCTATAAATCAGGCAGCAAAGAGCAAGTGGCAAATTATAGACCTATTTCTTTACTTTCTTCTATGTCTAAAATACTGGAGAAAATAATAAACAAAAGGTTGTTGAAATATTTGGAAGATAAATCTATTCTGTCTGAACGGCAGTTTGGATTCAGGCCTAAAGTTTCAACTGCCGATGCGGTACATCATTTGACTGACTATCTGGCGCAAGAACTTGACAAGGGTAACCACACAGTAGGAATTTTCCTGGACCTTGCCAAAGCTTTTGACACAGTTTCCATTCCAATTCTGTTGCGCAAGCTTGAGACCATGGGTGTAAGAGGCACCCAGCTGAAAATATTCAAAAGTTATTTAGAAGATCGTTCCCAGTGCGTAAAGATTGGCGATGTTCTAAGCGAGATTCAAAAAAACACATTTTTTGGTGTTCCCCCAGGAAGTGTTCTAGGGCCCACTTTGTTTTTGATCTACATAAATGACCTTTGCAATCTAAAGCTAGAGCATGGCACTATCATAGCTTACGCTGATGACACTGCTTTACTTTTTTCGGCTGACTCAGAAAACGAAGTCTACAATCTTGCGCAACACGGATTTAATATTGTAAATAAATGGCTTAAAAATAACTTACTAACTGCAGAAAAGACAAAATACATTAAGTTTTCGATGCGCAAGCATATATCGAATATCCCCACAGCGTTGCATGCTCATTGTTGCCCAGAACCAGCAGATGACAGGTGTAAGTGTCCCAATATTAAAAAGACTGATAAAATAAAATACCTAGGTATTATAATAGATGAAACCCTTTCCTTTAAACCACATATGGACGCTCTAAATAATAGAATTCGTAAGCTGATATTCGTATTCAAAAAGTTACGATTTATTACAGATCCAAAAATGCTGAGGCAAGTATATTTTGCTCTTTGTCAGTCAATTCTGACTTACTGTATTACCTCATGGGGTGGGGTGAGTAAAGGTCTGTTATTGCCCATTGAAAGAGCTCAAAGAGCTATTCTCAAGGTGGCTACTTGCCGCCCTTTCCTTTTCCCCACTAACCTCCTGTATAAATCTTGTGAAGTACTAACAGTTCGACAGTTATTTATTATGAGCACTGTACTAAAACAACACGCAGCACTTCCATACAGCACTGATTTTACTAAAAAAAGACGGAAAGATATAGTTTGCCCTCAAAAAAGTACAAAACATGCTTTCACAGCCAAGTTTTATATGTACCTCGGACCGCTACTCTATAACAGGCTAAATGAAAAAGGAAACATCTACTCCTTAAACCACAGTAACTGCAAGAAAATCCTTAAGGAAGCTCTTCAAACTATGTCCTATGAAGATACAGAGAAGTTATTACTTGTGCTAAAGTAAATATTGTTCATATTGTAATTTTTTATTTTTTTTTATTTTAGTTAGCTAGGTTAAGACACTATATTTTTTTTATATACCTTGTTACCAAATATATTATTAAGCTATGTGATTATTATGTCAACCAAAGTTACCTCCAATCGCCTGAAACACAGGACTTCCTAGTTCAGGCACAAATCATCGTGAACTTGACGTAGATTTAAGGAAAACTGTAAACGTTGTATCTTATATTTTTGAATAAATTTTATTATTATTTATTTATTGCAATTCTCGGCTCAAAAACAACCTCGCCTACGGCTCGGGTGTTAATTCCGCCTCGAATGAAATAACAAACATTCTCCACTTGTATCAAAATGTACTATTTAATTTGCCATCGACTCGAAAAAAAAAATATGACGATCCATAGTCATAAAAAACTGGGCTATCAAGCTTAGCATGCCGCAGATTAAAAATAAATTCCCATCAAAACGAAAAAAATGCCAACCCAAAGCCGTTATAATAAAAACGCTGAAAAAATAATAAAACGATACAAATTAATTGCATCGTAAAAACTCTATTTGCAGTAAATCATAAAAACAAATGAACGAATGAATGGAACGAGTGGAACTGGCGAGTTTAGGCATAAACATGAATAATTAATAGATTATGCGAAAACGAGTGCAAACATATTATTGTAATGTTCACGGAAATAAATGTGTTTTCCTTACTATATTCTCATTTCTCTTGGTTGTATCTGCACTTTGCATAATTATATTTTTAAAACAATCTGTAAAATTGAATTTTCAAACGTTTTGTTGCTGAAATTCTTATCTTAATGTCAATTGCTCGTAATAAGCCGCGTCGTGCTGGCATCTATTTCGACCGTAATGCCGTCTGAAACCCTCCAGTTAGCCCCTTATTTATTTTCACATAATTCTCCGATTTTCGTTTTATTACTCATTTTTCTATTTATTCTGGCAGTGTTTAACATGTCATGTCCTATACTGTAAAGAGGCCCATCACGAATTTCGACCAGTAGGCGACCACTAGTTTAAATAAATATCTTAGTCTAAATACCAAGATACCTTCCTATTTCTTCCCGTGGGTGTCGTAAAAGGCGACTAAGGGACTTACTAGAGAATGGGCAGCAGCGTCCTCTATGCATTTTAATACCATACTGCGATCGCCAACCCGCCTGCCAAGCGTGGCGATTATGGCAAACCCCCCTTTGTGGGAGGCCTATGTCCAGCAGTCGACGTCTTTTGGCTGGAATGATGATGATGATGATGATGATGAATACCAAGACTGTTTCAATAAAACAAAAGTTTTCACCCGTTATTTTAGGGTGACGAATTGTTAATTAAAACCAAGAAATTCTATCAGTATTTCAAAACATTTACAGTTTCTGATTTCATCCAACATTGACTTAAAAAAATCCACCCATTCGTACTGAAATCCTCTTGAATAATTCTGTAGTACTGTCATAATCAACCTTTCTGTCTCGGACACCCGAGATATTTACTTACACAATGCTAAGTCAAAGTATTCACATTTTGCTTTTCGTTTTGTAAGCAGTTACAGAAGAATGCGAGGCGGAATAAACAAATGAGGAATTATTCAAGGGCTGGGTGAAGAGGAGGGGGAAACGGAGAAACTTTAACAATTTATGTTTGTTTGCAGTTCCATGTGGTCGGTCTCATTACAAGTTGAATTCGAGTACCTAGCAGATGTTGAATAACTGGCTGGAAAGTGTCTGCTATACTTTAATGTTTTCAAAGGTTTGGTTTTTTATTTAATATGGTTTTCCGTGGGACAAATTAGTCTTATTAGGGTTCCGTACCAAAATGGTAAAAAGGAACCCTTAGGCCTGAAACTGCGTTAAGCGGGCACCCGCGCGGTTTCATATAAAAGTGCTCCGTCGCGACCCGCGCGGACGTCCGTCACGGGGTAGCGCGCCCCGCACCCACGCAACGGGGCCCGCCTCCGTGCGACGGAACCCGTTGCGGGGGCACGCGCGGTGCCCGCCAGCGGACTGGTAACATGATTCATGTAAAACAGGCATTCTGAGAACACATTTTTATCGTAGGTGATTATGTACTTAGATTGAGAGTTCAATATGGAAAAATCGGCTAAGTGCGAGTCGTACTCGCGCACGAAGGGTTCCGTACCATTATCTATAAAAATGGCAAAAAAATCACCTTTGTTGTATGGGAGCCCCCTTAATTATATGTTTTATTTTAATTTAATTATTTATTTTTAAAGTGAATATTATACTAAATATTCTGTGAATATTTCAAGCGTCTACTTGTTGCCGTTTTCAATATTATAAAGAAAAGAGCAAAAACGAGCAAAAAAATCACGTTTGTTGTATGGGAGCCCCCTTAAATATTTATTTTATTCTATTTTTTTTGTATGTTTTGCTTTAGCGGCAACAGAAATACATCATGTGTGAAAATTTCAACTGTCTAACTATCACGGTTCATGAGATACAGCCTATAGCTAACTATGACGAAAGAAAAAAAAATGTGACTTGAAGTCGGGTAAGGACTCAAAGTCAAAAAAGAAGAAACTTTGGAAGTCAAGAAACGTCCGAACATTCATTCGATACTTCGGATTATCGCTTCGGATTAGACCCCCATGACATTTTTACTTCAATAATAACTGTAGAGCTTTTATACGAAAAATCCTACGCACTTCAATATTATAAGATGAAACAATACCCAGCGACCCGTGAGCCATTATTGCACATCACTGACCGCCGGTGACCGTGTCACAAATTTCAGAAACCCGTCTTGTTTGTAGAGAGGCATTTCATTGATTACTTTCACATTTTCTGTTTTATCCTCTATCCTGCATTATCACCACGTCATTAGTTGTTTCTCCGTCAAGTGCTAGCAATTCATCAAGCTCTCGCTTCTAATCTCCTCTCTCCGTCTAATTGTAGATACTGTTATAGCCTACAATGGTAGATCATGCTAACGGTATGCTGGGACAACGCTGACATCCGACTAATTTACGATGTCATAACTTACTCGCTGACACTACGGCTGTGATTTTGTTTTGTAATTTGTTGGTTTACCTGTAGCAAATATTTTTTTATCCGTTTTATATTGTGTGTTGAAAGTGTATTGTATGAATAACGAGTTTTGGGCTCAGCTTTGTATTTTAACAAGTTAGCTGTACACAGGATAAGAGTTGACCGTATTGCTGTCCGTGGCCAAAGGTCCATCAGCGGGGCTAGCATGGCCTACTGTGACATGGCTTATATCACACATTTTATCACAATTTGGATGAAAACCCGTTTTATCACAAACGCTTAATGCTAGCACGGGACAACCATGTGATATAATCTAGAGGCGTGATATGCTTTTCTTGTTGCTGACTTCATAGTGTGGTATAGTAAACTGATTTTTCCATTTTTCGTTCCGTTTATGGGCGCAGTAAATAATTGAACACAATTCGGTATCTATAAAGTATATTATTTTAAATAATAAGTAAATACTGTTACAAAAGCTCATACAAAACAAACAAAATCAATCTTACTAAGGGAAATGCCGGTAACGAAACCATAGCGAGATCTAACTCGACGCCAATGCCATCTATCGAGCTTAGGGACAACTCTGAATCGTTATCAAGTTATTATTGATCTCGCCATGATTTCGCTGCCTGTCCGAACATTACAGTTGAAACAAAAAAAGACATTAGTCATTAGCGGCTTACTAAACTAGTTATAAAACTAGTAACTATAACAAAATAATAGTATGGTAAAAATAAAAACATGTGAATGGGCAAACCATCCACCTCATTTAAAGGCTGCAAGTCCACGCGCAATTGTTTACACAAATAAAACACCATAGACTTTTTCAGGCTGAAAATCCGATGGAACTCCCGTCTGGCAACTCGAACGGGTTATTTAGGCATCCCGAATGCTTTTTTCGGAATATTTTTCTACTTTGGGCCTCTTGCTTTCGGGCAAGAACATATAATAATTTATTGCTATTTAGTGCAGTAATTAGCAGGAAAATAGATTTTTTTTCAATGTTTAAATCTTATCACCCCCTCCGAACGAACGTGATAAATTTTTCTTAGTCGTCTGTCAAAATGTAACATTTGTGATAAAATGGGTGCGCCCGTATTAGCAAATAAGATATTATAATAGAGTCCCAACTAAACGTCAAGAATTTATATCACACGTCAAGAAATTATCTCACTCCGCCGTGCTAGGATGTAAGACAAAACGGTTGTATCAACCCAAACTGTGATTAAATCTGTGCCTCAAGTCTTGTCACAGTAGGCTGTGCTCGCTCTTGCAACTAGAAAAGCATATCACGCCTCTAGATTATCACTCAGTTGCAGAAAGCTCACCATTAACACTTCATTACATAAAGCAGCATTATCGCTAATGAATTCATTACTTTAATGAAGTTGCACAAACAAACTTTAGATGGCATTAGACATTTTTAATGTCACTTTAGTTAAAGAAGACTTTAAACAATATTGCCAGGAACAAATTACCATATTGAACGAAAAGAGTGAACATTTGCGTTCTGATATTATCCGTACGTACAAGTACACCACAATTTTAGCATAAAATATAGTAAATGTAGTTGATTTATGTGTATTCAGTGTACTCTGTGGTTTAGTCTAGTTTAAATAATCTGGTTTAAGGTGTATACGCTAAAGTAGCCCGCGAAATTCAAATTTACCAACGTTTTTTGCAAATTTTATACTTCTGATTCATATTCTAATGATTAATTCTGTAAAGCCATATTGGTTATGGTCGCGAATCATAATTAGATCAACATACAATGTGTTACTGACCTGCAAATTACATAAAAGGTAATAAAATTTGAATTTCGTGGGCTACCTTAGCGCATCCCCCTTATTCTAATAATTTTAACATGTATGCAGTCTAGAGCTCCTGCCACACGTGGAAATCCATCAATTTCTACGTAGTTCCGTCCGGTCTGGCATTTTAATATAGAGGTGGCTTACTTTTGCTAGTTCACGGGATACTTTTTGTATAAACAAACTGACAAATAACCCGACCCAACCTGTTTCCGACAAACTGTTGATTTATTTATGTTTATTAAATCACCCAATACTTTCTGGAAAGATCCAGTGGCGAAAAATCTCAAAAATATTAAAAGCTGTGTAAGGTCATTAATGGATTTATTTCTTTGCGTCACTGGTTCTAAATCTTAATCAAGTAGGTTACAAATTTGAAGAAATGCCTCCTTGGAAATTCTATACCTTACACGAAACTCTTCTCCATCATGTTTTAAAAATAAATTCACTCGGTCTGGGATTCGACGGCGAGGTACCTAAATCTATTAAATAAGAATCAGATAATGACGAAAGACTGGTTAAAGACATCTTTCAATTACAGAAATGCATTCAAGTACCGTAGAAAACACTAATGTTGCTCTTTAATGGATGCTTTTCGGCCCATTAAAATTAAAAAATCTGAAATGTCAAACTTAAAGTTCACCACCTGCTAATGGGCGCTAATGAAGTTACGTGCAACGTAAAAGTGTTTAAAATGGCCGGTTTCATTAGGTTTGACATTTCATTAGTTAAATTTAATGGAGCATTAAAATAAAATAAAAAATGGTTTTGTGCAATGATTTAATGCTACATTAGTGTTTAATGTAGTCTTTAAAATTTAAAGATCGTTTCTGCAACTGAGTGATATCACATGGTTGACCCGTGCTAGCCTTTAAGATAAATTGTAAGACATGATACATTGTATCATATCTTGTCACAAACGTCTTGGGTACGGCCGTGCTAGCCCCGCAGGTATGTTTTCAATGAAATATTTTTACGCCTCCATTTATATCTAAGCGTAGACGTAACCTAAATATTAAATTCTTAATTTTTACTGGTTTTTGTATTTTTTATTTGATTCAACTTTTAAGCATTCTTATTGTAAATACAAAACAATGTACTCGTATTAAAAGAATGGCTGTAAATATGAAAAAAATGTATTTACACTTTTATACATGATCATGCCATGATATCACGCCTGTTTTTTCCGAAAGGTTAGGCAGAGAAAAATCATGTTGTTACCAATTTTGTTCCTCGCTAAATGTTAATAATTTATTAAAGCAAATAACGTTAATTTAATTTAGAGATTTGTTTTTACTGGCGTTAAAGGTGCATTAAGTGTAATTATAATTAATTAAAGTAATTTTGGCTAAACACGAGAAAATTTCGCGTTACAACGACGGGAGACGGAATGTACGGTAATGAGCGGTGTGAATGCTAATATTGTTACTTCCACTTAATACCGCCGTAAAGGTGTTAAAGCTCGTGCAGACTTGCGCGATATCGCGGGCGCGACAAGCAACGCGACACTTTTCATGTAGTTTTCATGGAAATTGTCCTACTAGTGTCGCTTCGCGCTGTCGTGTCGCGCCTGTCTTCGGGAGCCTTTAACGTGTTAACGTGGAAGTAACAATATTAGCAATCTTATTCAAGTCGAATATCTTCTAAGTATGTATTGTGGAAGTTCTTTGTGATTTTCATAACGTTAATAAAGTTTATTTGTTTTGTTATTGTTAGACTTTTACCGTCTTATTACAAAAAAATGGTTAAGTACTGTTTTATACCAAGACCACAAGGTCTAGGATTGTTACGGTATTCAAGTTAATATCAGGCTCAAAACGTGTTCTTATTACAAAACGAAGACTTTTCGAGGATCAGTTAGCAACCAAAGAAGGTTCATGGTTCCACAGATAAAAACAAAAATGGCATTCTTTCATTCGTTCATTCTGCATCTATTTGAAGCAACGTTTCGTTTCTCTAAATATTGATATTATAATAACACTTGAAATGCATAAATAATTATTAATCAATACAAAAATATGTCATAAATCGTTCTTTGTTTAGGTTACAATGTATTGAACAAGCACAACTTGTACTTTGGACGTGCTTTTTATAATCAAGTTATCATATTTTTTAACACCTCTAGCGTGAAGTGGAGTGAATTACTTATGTACGGCGCGGCACTCGTAATTTGAGACGAATGTTTATGTTGCGTCCATAAATAATAAATCTTAGTATTAGGTACTGTTGATAATATGTGGTTTGTTTGTGAGTTGTGTCTGGTTAAACCGTTGAAGATAAACTTAGTAAAGCCCTAAGACGACCCACTGACCAAAACATGGATTTTTAATTAATATTAGGTAAGCAATGCTTTGTATCATCTTATTTCGATTGCCTAACGCGAATGTTCATATTATTATAGGAAATATTACGTCGTACTACGTATGACGATGTCTGTAAGATCGCCGAGACGTCTCCAGCATAATTATCCAAATCTTCCAAATCCATCAAGTCGATTTGTAAATAAAAGGCCACACAATAACAATAAACGCTAACCTCAAATAAATGACTACCGAAGTTAGTCCATAGAAAAACTAGGGGTCGCGGCGGACTAACTTTAGTACCATAGCTTGTTCATGAACTAGTGATAAACTTCATTTTATAATAACGTATTATTTAGTCATGGTGGCAAACCTAGTAATTATCCTAGTACTAAATTTAGATCGTGTTTTGGAATAAGATGGTTAGAGTTACAGAAATACTATAGTGAATGTTGCTTTCTGCATGACCGAGGAAGGTTTTGCCTTTACGAACAGCTAGATATAGGTAACCAGGGTTCTAGTTGACTATTTAAGGCTCGTGCATACTGGCGCGATATCGCGGGCGCAACAAGGAGCGCGACGCCTAGCGCGACACTTTCCATGAAGTTTTCATAAAAATTGTGCTACTAGTGTCGCGTTGTCGCGCTTTCGCATCGCACCTGCACCGCAGGAGCTTTTATAGTCCCAAATCTGTCTTTACAAAGTTTTATTTGCTATCCCTCTTGTGAGTCACAATAGGGATAACAAAGAAAACTTTGTAATAACATAACATCAAGCCTTGTTTCCCCGAAGAGTTGGGCAGAGATGTACCTATAGTACACCCACATTTCACTAGTTATGTTTAAGTCCGGGACTCCACCAAAGCGGAGATGATTGTAAATGACCAATAAGATATCGGCAATGATACGGTTTTTTTTTTTGGGCGGAGCGGGAGGGCGTGTCAGACTTTTACTGACTAAAACCCACCCGTATTCCTTCATTTGCCTGTGTGCCAGGGCCACGATATCACTTTCGGAAAAACTCGCAAACCTGGCAGATGGTACGGTAACGTTATCTTATCGGTATCGTATTGGTCGTTTACAAACATCTCCGCACATCTCCGTTTTGGTGGAGTCCCGGCCTTAGTCCCATGTAATGAGGGGCTAAGCCTGTTGCCATCAACCGGACACAAATCTAGACTCCGGGCTGCTACTGAGAAATTCCAGATAGAAAAACCCAACGACACTGCCCGATCTGGGAATCGAACCCAGGTCCTCATGCTCAGCAGTACCTCTTGAAAGAAAGAAAGAAAGAAAAATATTTTATTTGTTACCGAAACACGTGCATACGAAAACATAAACTCGAGTAGGTAAACATTATACAAAACACATCTACAATATACTTTCTTTTCTGTGCGAACGAAGATTCACGACGCGCCTTATCAATTGGGTACCACTGTACGAGGTATGAAATAAAAAACTTGGTAAATTATATCAAACCAACATTAACTTAACTAATTGGCGATAGAACTGATAGAAACAATTTAGATTCTACGTATTATTACTAACTTAAGTTTCATTTTTCGTTGTGTGTACGTTTGGTAACTATAACCTTTATTGCTTTCAGTATAAGGTAGAATATTAAACGAAAAAATAACTAAAAGTTCCTTTTCCAATAGAAAAATAACTCTGGCTGGATTCACTTTCCGTGTCAAGTAATAAAGCCTGTTTACGGCGGTCGCCCGAGGACATCGTACTGTCCCCTAAATGGTTGTCAGATGACAATAAGGAGAACAGAAACTGTGCAGAAAACAAATAAAAGCTGAAACAATAAAAACGTTTGATTGGTAATAAAATGTTTTACGTACTTGCAATAAAAGTTTGTCTTATTTACATGAGCATAAGATTGGTTATAGGACTATGTGACGTGATGGTCGCCGTGACTTCTTTTATACGATGCAAGACACAAGCAGCAATTTTATTCATGGTTTTCATCGTCAGAATAGTGCAGACGGAAATAAAATTGAAGTGTCTGTTTGTAATGTCAAAACAAGCTTTTTACTTTTTGACATACGGTACTTATACCATAAAACAACTTTTAAGATTTTTGTCTATCTGTCTACGTCTGTTTGTTCGTTCCGGCTAATCTCCGACACGGCTGGACCTATTTTGACGAGAGTTTTACTGGCAGATAACTGAAGTTATATGCAGTAACAAATAGTAGGCTACGTTTTTTTTTTAAGCTATGCGGGTGAATCCGTGAGCAGCAGCTAGTTTTATAATAAGCACACAAATACCAAGAACACTTGAGGTATTTGAGCAATAAATTGGTAAAGTTAGTTGCAACAGTGGCTCCCTCTTGAATAAATTTCACATTTATTCTGGACGCGTCCTCAATGCCGACACTTCAGGGCAATGAAAGTGAAACCCGCATTTTGATTAATTGTTGTGACGCCTACAGCGGACAAGTGCTGATTTAATACCTAGGAGATAAAGCGTTAGAAGAAAAACAAATGATAGCCTGGCGATGGAAATAATTAACTAATTTGTTTGAAGAATTATAGTGACATCTAGACCTAATAATACAAGTTTACTTGGAAAAGCCTCTATATGTAACATTTGCACACTTAACACTATGACCATACGAGCTCCATTACAAAGGTAGCGTTGTGTATAGATAAACTCCGGCCGATGAAATAATGCAAAAGAAAACAAGTTTTACGAATTTAAACTATAATAGTTCCTAATTGTGCCCGACTGACAGTGGCCAAGAACGCATTCTCTCATCGGCCAAAATATAGTTAAGTGCACCATACAGACACGTGCAAACGAACGACCAGGGTGTATATTTTGTAACTCCTTAAGGCGATACCAAATAAATTTGGGGCTTATCTTAGCCATTTATTTCACTATTACAGCATGTATGATTTAATTTATAGATTATGTTTACTGACCATTTAATTAATACTCTGACTGAAGGAAAACGCAATTGGGTAAAATTTCCTCGATAGAATTTAATTTCGAAAAGACTTTTACTTTTTATATGTTTTGTCTGTAATTCTAAAATCCTAAGTAATTTCACTGCAGAATTGCATTCAAATGTGCGTATTAGGTCATTCAAAAGTCTGGCTGAAATTATTTTTAATAAACATCTTAATTTTTTTTTAAACAATTTTTATTTGGTTTGCGCTCCTTACCTTGTTTTATTTTAGTTCCAGCGTATTGTTGCGCTCTCTTTTTTCGCATGTGGAAGAAAAAAAAAATAAAAAGTGTTTATTCAGATTATTCATTTATAGACATAATATTTACTCTGTCACTTCTATCGTCTTCTGTTGATTCCTAATACCCGCTCAGTTCGCTATGAGTTATTTTTTACGTATTTCCATAGCTAAATACCTATAAACAGTCTAATTACTACACCAGACACAGCATTTGTAAAGACGGCATTTCCAAAGTGGAATATCATAATAATAAAATCAGAGCAAGTTCGGAGCTCGGACTGCATTGTTAGAAAAGTAAGAAAGATATTTCTAGAATTCTATAAAGTATTTTTTTTGTAGATTCTAGTTAAAGCGCTAGCCTTTTCTATTTTAGCTAAACAACTCGTGTTTGTGTGAGGTTCCTTTCAAACCTTCAAAACATAGCGTTATTTTATGTATACACTAGTTGATTTTAGATGACGTGGAAGAAAATTGGTGCGGCCAGTGGCGCCTTTAACGGTTTCTTTTAGTTAGTTAAGCGACTTTTGTGAAGTGCTAAATACCCCGCCGTGGCTAAGCTGAACTGCAATCAAACCTCAACAGCTACTGTAACTTTACGACTTTTGTGTGGTAATAAAGCGTCCCTTGGTACCAAACGCTGTTTTAGTATCATAAAACCCGCCTATCATTTTGTCCTGTGACCATAAACGGGACGAGGATATTATCCAGTCCGCCTGAATAAATTAGAGCAATAAACTGAACAGACCTACATCAAGATTACATTATTTTAGTACTATAACATATTATAGGCACTATATCATTCCTGTAACACGTGTACTGCGTGGTTTATCCTTTATTTATAAGTAGTTGGTCCTTCTATATAAATTTATGAAGATAGTTACAGTGAATTTTGTCTCTAAACGCACATGTTGATAATTATCACGCCTACATTAATTAGACTCTAATCAAATTTGAATTTGTAAGACTCTTGGAGAGTCAAACTTTAGACATCTACATTTACTTACTTTTAAATAAACTTCTCCAACCATTACTTTGAATGAAATCCTCGTTACTTAAATAATGAACTGCTTAGTTACTTACTTAATTGGGTTCCTACTTATTTGTTTCTATGAAGTTTTCTAAAATCTAACGTGACAACCTCACCGACTTTTATTATTAGGTACTCTATTCATCATTATCATCATTTCAGCCGAAAGACGTCCTCTGCTGGACATACGCCTCCCCCAAGCATCACCACTTCAACCGGTTCTCTGCTTCTCGCAACCAGCGGATTCCTTCGGCCTTCACCACGTCATCGGTCTACCTTTCTTAAGAAACGATTATTTTTCTTATTACTCTTTATATAAATTAATATCTTTAGACAGCTGGCCCGATTACGTCTGCAATTAAAAAGCGATATAGTTCAGAAAATCGTGGAAGGTTGTGCTAAATATCGCTGAAATAATATCACATAATTAGAGGAATAAAAGGGACCACTTTATTTGCCGGGTTGGGAGAAGTATTCAGTGTTGAGTCTGAAATCTGGATTCTGCTGCCGCAGTATATTAGCCCACTGAGTAGCGAAATCTAATTAGGGCCATGAGAGACAGCCTTTAATTGTCTTTTCTATTAGGAGAAAAAAGTGAATAAGTTAACCAAAAAAGAAAAGATATGGTTTTAGTAACTTAGGGACCTAAATAAGTTAACTTGACAACCTATTTTTTAGAATACCAATTTAATTAATCACCAGTGCAGTGGTGACCCAGTGGTATCGGCCCCAACTTACGAGTTGTAGGTCGTGGGTTCGAACCCAGGCAGGCGCTTTACTTTGTGTAAATAATTAAAGGCTTCTACAGACCGGCGCGACACGCGACGCGACACAAAGACCCCGCGTGTCGAGCGACGAGTGGTGCCTTTGTGTCGCGTCGTGAGTCGCGCTGGTCTGTAGAAGCCTTAAATCACCACTGCTCTCAAAACGCTGAAGGAAATCATCTTGAGGAAACCGGCTTGTCCTAGAACCAAAAATTCGAAGACATGTGACATCCACCAACCCGCACTGGGCCCACCCACAACTGCCAGGGTTACGAGTCTGTCCGAAAGCGATATCGTGGCCCTGGCACACAGGCATTTGAAGGAACACGGTGGGTTTTAGTCAGTAAAGGTCTGACACGCCCTCCCGCTCCGCCCAGAGCGGGAGAAATATTTATGTTATGGTTTTACCAATTGTAATACTGAATAAAAATATTATTATTACAGTGAACGAAGTAGTTCAGTCACTAGTAGTATAAGCGGGTGCGATGCGTGCGCTAATTTTGCGCGAGGCGCGCGCGGGTCTAAGGCGGGCACAGTTCGTGTGCGGGTCCTGTGCGTGGTTTGTGTGGCTTATCTGAACACGGCCTTAGTGTGTTCTTACATTAGCTAGCGAAACTCTGAAGACATAACATAAGGGGGTATCGATATAAATTAACTTCTTACAACGTGATATTATTGGAAATGGTAATGTGACATTGTCTTATATTTTTCAATTACTCGTAATGGTCGGCCGTCTCAAGATTTCACAAAGCTTGTTCCTGCTAATGGCTTTGCTTAGAAATTCTTAAGATTGTTTACTAAACTTTACTGTAAACGACTATTCGAAGGGTAATCGGTAAATCTAATTAATATTAGGTGTCGTTTGAAAGTTAAAGCGGTTGTTACGCCGGAGTTTAGGCCCATTTCATTTTATGAATATTTTTTTATATCTGTAAAGCTATTTAACTGTTAAAAATTTTGTTCTGTTCAACCAAATCAGATAATTAGTTTGGATCGCTGTTACGTAATCCGTTATTGTACAGATAAGACTGAACCCCGGAATACTTTCAGTATGATGAGCTGGTTCTCATTCTGCAACACATAGTCGTGATTCATGAGATGGTAAAACAGAAATAGTTCCTAATGTGATCAATCAAATCAAAATCAAAATATTTTATTTTACATAAACTTTTTAGGGCACTTATCGTCAGAAGCTAGGTGCACGGTCCCAATTGGTCGTTTCCTATGGAGAAGAGCCGGCAAGAAACTCCACGGTTACGCTCGATCAGTGATAATATTGCCATCGTCCTAACCTATCGCTATTGTGTAAATTGTAAATTTACACAATGTAAATTTACACAATGGCGACAGATATTTATTCTATTATATTCTATAAGTCAACGAGAGCCGAAAACATACAATTTATCGTATAGGATCCAGTTTAATAAGCAAGTTAAAAAAGTAACTTGGAAAGTGTAATGTGTTTCTGGCCTGACTTGACAGACAATGAGATGCATCCGAAACAGATGTGGTTTACAGACTCATGGCTCGTAAGTTGAAAGTTAGTTTGAACTCTATTTACAAGCCAAATAGAGTTTGTTATTGCATGATTAAAGCTTCGTATGTTGCATACGGTGATGGTTATGAGCGCTGCTAAATAGCATTTTATTCTAACATTGACTGCGGCGACAGCTTGTGCCTAACCACTGAATATTTATCCAGCACACGGAATCGTAAATTGGTGAATGTTTCGAGCGATTTTAAAGCTTTCGAAAATATTCAGTAAATTTTCGAGTGGAGCTTTTAGCTACAGTGATAGAAACAAACAGTTCATAGGTTTCTTTTGGAAAACCTTTTCACAAGTGAATAAAGTCCATTTATTAACCTCAGGTAATGATTTTATTATGCAGGGTTTCGGAGTTCGCTACAGCAACAAATCATGTTTTTATATCTTACCCATTTATCCATTCTAAAGATAATCAGATTATCAATTTGGTGATCTGATTACTTTATTTAATTACTTTCTTTAGAATAGGTAAACGCATATGGGCGTACAAACAATAAAACTTCTATTGTATCTCATTTAGTGTCTGTCAACCGAAGGTACCTTAAGTTCTTTCGTTAACAAATTATATACCTAGGTTTCTACATAAAACTCCGTAAATCACTAAGCACTAAATGATGAAAAGTGATCCACGTTTAGTGATAATAATAATATACACTCGATAATACTTACCTCGAAAAGGATACCCAATAGAGAATCATTGAGGATCACATGCGATCTAAGTAAGCATAAGATATTGGTCTTGATGTTCTAAATTATATAATTTATGATGGTGTTATACAGTCTCGCAATGTTATAAAGATTTCCTACCGTAGATATACAAGAGCTTAAAACAAAACAGTCTGAAATAACCAATATACTCCGAAAATACAAACCTTCATATTACTGTCTCCCACAAAACATCGAAAGCGAACTAGAATACAAATACAAACAGAAGTTTTCTGCAGAAAATGGTGATACACACAAAGTAAGCACGTGGGTTGAATTAGAATGTTCGCTTTACCAGCTGCCGGCGAGGAATGGAAACAAATGGAGAACGTTGTGAGCGATGCACAACAGGGGGCGCTCATAGATGATCGGCCCTTGTCTGTAAAATAAATGAAAATAAAAGTTTTCTTCTTCTGTCGTAAATTATGGCGTCATTAATTTTCATGTAAGTATTTTTTTTTACATATAGCCAAGCTTTTTCATTTATGTCTTAAAAATAGAATTTATATGTTTAAATATTTGGGACTTCTTAGGCCAGCTTGCATTGCAGAAAAAACTAATGATCATCATCATCATCATTTCAGCTGAAAGACATCCACGGCTGGACTTAGGCCTCCCCCAAGCTCCGCCAATTCGGTTCTGTGCTTCTCGCATCCAGCGGATACCTGCGGCCTTCACAAGGTCATCGGTCCACCTTGTAGGAGGCCATCCAACGCTGTCTTCCGGGACACAGTCGCCACTCCAGAAACTAGCGGCCCCGTCGGCTTAAGAAAAAACGAATAGGTCAGCCCTTAAAATCAAAGAAAAAAGTGATCAGGGGTAGTCGGCCAACTTGAATATTTTTAGGTCCATAAGAATAATAAATCCACAATAGGTCTTTAAAAATTCTTAGTAGTGGACAGAAAATAAAATAAAAACCGTCCTCAAAACTTAGTAGTTTAAAGAATTAAATTATCGCCTCCTTCCTCCGCTTCTGAAAATTTTCCATCCCCCATTTATATAATAAGTTACTGAGAATCTATACATTTTAAAGTTATCTAGATCATTCCTACTGAGTGTTGGATTTGAGGAAACATTATTTTGGACGTAGTCTGTGTACCACGCTACTGATCCCATAGAGATATTTATACCCCATAGAGATATATATATATAGAGGAACAAATCTCTTCATCACGCGTCACAAAAAAGATGCCACTTCAGTAATGAGGATGTAGCTTAGAAACCTCTAAGCATTTTGAAAAAAGAACAAATCTTTATCTATCTCTTTCACATTAGTTCACAAGCAAGATGGTGGAAGTCATTACGGGAAGAAAGTGTTACAACTTGTCAATGCGAGCTTGGTGTTGTCCGACTGATTCAATCTATGTATGTTGAACAAAACGCGGTGATACGAGTACCCACATCCTCAACAATTCCGATACAAACATTAATTGTTGTTTGAAATAAATTAAATTGCGTACCCTCGTCTGAATACTGTCAGTAAGATAATGTGTGATTACATCTTAAAATAGAAGTAGGGAACAGATTAACTCACAATTTATCCACTGGACTACATGTCACTTTTGAACATTAAACGGCAGCATACAGATATATCTTACAAATTATAAATTATAGTCGCTTTCGTGTCAGTCTGTGTGACCGCGTTGTTCTTCTAAGTTACGCAACGGGTTTTGATGCGGTTATCACCATCATTTGGAAAATTTATTCCGGATGGTTTATGTGCATCAACTCAGTCTATCGCAGTCCACTGCTGGAGATAGGCCTCTCGCAGGCTGCGCTACAACACCCTGTCCTTAGCCTTCCGCATCCAGTCTGACCCAGCTACCTTCTCAAGGTCGTCGTTCCATCTATCTGGGTGGCGTCCCACACTACGCTTGCCAATATTATGCGGTCTACACTCCAGGACTCGTCCATCGGCCAACTGTCCTTCGACAAACATGGCCAACCCACTGCCACTTCAGTTTAGTTACTGTGCAAGCTATGTCGGTAATTCCGGTTCTTATCCGGATAATTTCATTCCTGATTTTATCCTTCAAAGAGTCTCCGAGAGAATAGACAGAATTAAGAAATGTCTATGTTTTGTCAAGTTGAAAACGGTGCGAAGCAGGGGCGGGTCGCTAGTCTATTATAATATTACTAGCTTTCGCCCGCGGCTTCGCCCGCGTGGATGTCGAAAAAAAAGCAGCTTCTCTATCAGCAGCATTCCCCCAAAACATTATACCATATCTTAGTTGGAACCAACGTAAGCGTGGTAAGCAGATAGGAGTGCAGTTTGATTTAGAATAGAATAGAATACTCTTTATTATGTACACCATAAAAGTTACAGATATAAATGTTTAAATTTTACATAGGGTGACACAATGGGTGGTCTTATCGCTAAAAGCACTTTACGAAGGATATAATATAGCATATAAATACAAACTGTACTATTTATATGCTATATTATATCCTTCGTAAAGTGCTTTTAGCGATAAGACCACCCATTGTGTCACCCTATGTAAAATTTAAACATTTATATCTGTAACTTTTATGGTGTACATAATAAAGAGTATTCTATTCTATTCAAAATCAAACTGCACTCCTATCTGCTTACCACGCTTACGTTGGTTCCAACTAAGATATGGTATAATGTTTTGGGGGAATGCTGCTGATAGAGAAGCTGCTTTTTTTTCGACATCCACGCGGGCGAAGCCGCGGGCGAAAGCTAGTAATATTATAATAGACTAGCGACCCGCCCCTGCTTCGCACCGTTTTCAACTTGACAAAACATAGACATTTCTTAATTCTGTCTATTCTCTCGGAGACTCTTTGAAGGATAAAATCAGGAATGAAATTATCCGGATAAGAACCGGAATTACCGACATAGCTTGCAGAGTAACTAAACTGAAGTGGCAGTGGGTTGGCCATGTTTGTCGAAGGACAGTTGGCCGATGCACGAGTCCTGGAGTGTAGACCGCATAATATTGGCAAGCGTAGTGTGGGACGCCACCCAGATAGATGGAACGACGACCTTGAGAAGGTAGCTGGGTCAGACTGGATGCGGAAGGCTAAGGACAGGGTGTTGTAGCGCAGCCTGCGAGAGGCCTATCTTCAGCAGTGGACTGCGATAGACTGAGTTGATGCACATAAACCATCCGGAATATATTTTCCAAATGATGGTGATAACCGCATCAAAACCCGTTGCGTAACTTAGAAGAACAACGCGGTCACACAGACTGACACGAAAGCGACTATAATTTATAATTTGTAAGATATATCTGTATGCTGCCGTTTAATGTTCAAAAGTGACATGTAGTCCAGTGGATAAATTGTGAGTTAATCTGTTCCCTACTTCTATTTTAAGATGTAATCACACATTATCTTACTGACAGTATTCAGACGAGGGTACGCAATTTAATTTATTTCAAACAACAATTAATGTTTGTATCGGAATTGTTGAGGATGTGGGTACTCGTATCACCGCGTTTTGTTCAACATACATAGATTGAATCAGTCGGACAACACCAAGCTCGCATTGACAAGTTGTAACACTTTCTTCCCGTAATGACTTCCACCATCTTGCTTGTGAACTAATGTGAAAGAGATAGATAAAGATTTGTTCTTTTTTCAAAATGCTTAGAGGTTTCTAAGCTACATCCTCATTACTGAAGTGGCATCTTTTTTGTGACGCGTGATGAAGAGATTTGTTCCTCTATATATATATCTCTATGGGGTATAAATATCTCTATGGGATCAGTAGCGTGGTACACAGACTACGTCCAAAATAATGTTTCCTCAAATCCAACACTCAGTAGGAATGATCTAGATAACTTTAAATGTATAGATTCTCAGTAACTTATTATATAAATGGGGGATGGAAAATTTTCAGAAGCGGAGGAAGGAGGCGATAATTTAATTCTTTAAACTACTAAGTTTTGAGGACGGTTTTTATTTTATTTTCTGTCCACTACTAAGAATTTTTAAAGACCTATTGTGGATTTATTATTCTTATGGACCTAAAAATATTCAAGTTGGCCGACTACCCCTGATCACTTTTTTCTTTGATTTTAAGGGCTGACCTATTCGTTTTTTCTTAAGCCGACGGGGCCGCTAGTTTCTGGAGTGGCGACTGTGTCCCGGAAGACAGCGTTGGATGGCCTCCTACAAGGTGGACCGATGACCTTGTGAAGGCCGCAGGTATCCGCTGGATGCGAGAAGCACAGAACCGAATTGGCGGAGCTTGGGGGAGGCCTAAGTCCAGCCGTGGATGTCTTTCAGCTGAAATGATGATGATGATGATCATTAGTTTTTTTCTGCAATGCAAGCTGGCCTAAGAAGTCCCAAATATTTAAACATATAAATTCTATTTTTAAGACATAAATGAAAAAGCTTGGCTATATGTAAAAAAAAATACTTACATGAAAATTAACGACGCCATAATTTACGACAGAAGAAGAAAACTTTTATTTTAATTTATTTTACAGAAAAGGGCCGATCATCTATGAGCGCCCCCTGTTGTGCATCGCTCACAACGTTCTCCATTTGTTTCCATTCCTCGCCGGCAGCTGGTAGAGCGAACATTCTAATTCAACCCACGTGCTTACTTTGTGTGTATCACCATTTTCTGCAGAAAATTTCTGTTTGTATTTGTACTCTAGTTCGCTTTCGATGTTTTGTGAGAGACAGTAATATGAAGGTTTGTATTTTCGGAGTATATTGGTTATTTCAGACTGTTTTGTTTTAAGCTCTTGTATATCTACGGTAGGAAATCTTTATAACATTGCGAGACTGTATAACACCATCATAAATTATATAATTTAGAACATCAAGACCAATATCTTATGCTTACTTAGATCGCATGTGATCCTCAATGATTCTCTATTGGGTATCCTTTTCGAGGTAAGTATTATCGAGTGTATATTATTATTATCACTAAACGTGGATCACTTTTCATCATTTAGTGCTTAGTGATTTACGGAGTTTTATGTAGAAACCTAGGTATATAATTTGTTAACGAAAGAACTTAAGGTACCTTCGGTTGACAGACACTAAATGAGATACAATAGAAGTTTTATTGTTTGTACGCCCATATGCGTTTACCTATTCTAAAGAAAGTAATTAAATAAAGTAATCAGATCACCAAATTGATAATCTGATTATCTTTAGAATGGATAAATGGGTAAGATATAAAAACATGATTTGTTGCTGTAGCGAACTCCGAAACCCTGCATAATAAAATCATTACCTGAGGTTAATAAATGGACTTTATTCACTTGTGAAAAGGTTTTCCAAAAGAAACCTATGAACTGTTTGTTTCTATCACTGTAGCTAAAAGCTCCACTCGAAAATTTACTGAATATTTTCGAAAGCTTTAAAATCGCTCGAAACATTCACCAATTTACGATTCCGTGTGCTGGATAAATATTCAGTGGTTAGGCACAAGCTGTCGCCGCAGTCAATGTTAGAATAAAATGCTATTTAGCAGCGCTCATAACCATCACCGTATGCAACATACGAAGCTTTAATCATGCAATAACAAACTCTATTTGGCTTGTAAATAGAGTTCAAACTAACTTTCAACTTACGAGCCATGAGTCTGTAAACCACATCTGTTTCGGATGCATCTCATTGTCTGTCAAGTCAGGCCAGAAACACATTACACTTTCCAAGTTACTTTTTTAACTTGCTTATTAAACTGGATCCTATACGATAAATTGTATGTTTTCGGCTCTCGTTGACTTATAGAATATAATAGAATAAATATCTGTCGCCATTGTGTAAATTTACATTGTGTAAATTTACAATTTACACAATAGCGATAGGTTAGGACGATGGCAATATTATCACTGATCGAGCGTAACCGTGGAGTTTCTTGCCGGCTCTTCTCCATAGGAAACGACCAATTGGGACCGTGCACCTAGCTTCTGACGATAAGTGCCCTAAAAAGTTTATGTAAAATAAAATATTTTGATTTTGATTTGATTGATCACATTAGGAACTATTTCTGTTTTACCATCTCATGAATCACGACTATGTGTTGCAGAATGAGAACCAGCTCATCATACTGAAAGTATTCCGGGGTTCAGTCTAATCTGTACAATAACGGATTACGTAACAGCGATCCAAACTAATTATCTGATTTGGTTGAACAGAACAAAATTTTTAACAGTTAAATAGCTTTACAGATATAAAAAAATATTCATAAAATGAAATGGGCCTAAACTCCGCGCGTAACAACCGCTTTAACTTTCAAACGACACCTAATATTAATTAGATTTACCGATTACCCTTCGAATAGTCGTTTACAGTAAAGTTTAGTAAACAATCTTAAGAATTTCTAAGCAAAGCCATTAGCAGGAACAAGCTTTGTGAAATCTTGAGACGGCCGACCATTACGAGTAATTGAAAAATATAAGACAATGTCACATTACCATTTCCAATAATATCACGTTGTAAGAAGTTAATTTATATCGATACCCCCTTATGTTATGTCTTCAGAGTTTCGCTAGCTAATGTAAGAACACACTAAGGCCGTGTTCAGATAAGCCACACAAACCACGCACAGGACCCGCACACGAGCTGTGCCCGCCTTAGACCCGCGCGCGCCACGCGCAAAATTAGCGCACGCATCGCGCCGCTTATACTACTAGTGACTGAACTACTTCGTTCACTGTAATAATAATATTTTTATTCAGTATTACAATTGGTAAAACCATAACATAAAATCTAATAATTACAAAGGTATAAAATGTTAGATGTCTGTACTAGGATAAACCTGTATCAAAGGCGGCATGAGCAATTGCATGGGTAATTGTAGGATGATTCAATTCTTAACAATATTTAACATTACAAGTCTTGAAATAATGACAAAATTAAATTAATTCAATATTTTATACCTAGTTTACATAAATACTATTAACCTTAAAGATAAAAATAACAAAAAGTCTTATAAACGTAATTGTAGTACATAAACTTAGTTTGCGTAAAATAGCTATATGCCCCATATTCTACCGTCTCATGGGCATGCGAATAATATTCAATTCAAAAATTAAACAGAAATTCTATTAATACCGAATAAATATAAATGTTAAATCATAAGAATTACAAAAAAACAACAAAAACAGACGAATATCAGTAGTAACATTTTTACATTTATGTAAAAAAATGAAAAAAAGTATGTCAAGTATCAATCAGAATAAAAAGTGTCAGAATAGGAACATGTATGTCAATCATAAGAATAGTTTGTCAATCAGTGCAGAGCTTTATTATTAAGGAAGTCGTCAATTGTGTAACAGCTAACTAGTGGCTTCCAGGTGTGCCCAGGTGCGCAAGGCGTATGCGGGGTGGGTACAGCGCGTGTGCGGGGTTAGCATGAGGCGGACGCGAGACAGGCGCGTGGCGTGTGCGGTTGGACTTCTATAAATGCAATTTCAGATCTATTGATGTGTCTTAAGACTCAAATTATATACAACAAATTTCAAAGCGAGTTAGACGCGGGTGCCGACGCGCGTTGCGTGTCGTTTGAACGAGCTCTAAGAGGTGAAAAATTAAAAAAAAAAAACTATAAAGTCAGGTCGATTGTTTTTTTTTTTTTTTAAACTTGTCGAAAAATCTAAGTCTGGTAATGCTAGCATAATTTTTCACAAAATAAATTATCTTTGTACATTTTACTTTACAAAATATAAGCTTAATTTTCCCAACAACTTCATGAATTTTAAATGAGAAAACTAAGATAAAAAATATATTAAGCGACCGGAACAATTTTAGAAAGTGGCTTTTACGCCGTTCTAGTTTACTTATAGCCAGGGATAATCGAACGGCTCTCACGCACAACTAAGCCTTCATAGATCATTATCTCCTTCTCTACCCAACCCCACTACATAATACCTCCCCTCACTAAATTAATAGCCCAATTACTGCGCTCTTTTCTTTTGCTCTCGATTTAATAATCCACTCTCGCATTCAATAGATGATCGTTTGTGATTCGATCGCTGGTTTTATCTAGTCTAGTGTACTCGTTGGTACTGTTTTGACATTCGGATTAGAGATCGCAAGCCGCAGTCTGTTTGTCCGTCGTCTCACCACTTGGGACAACAACTGGTGCTCTTACCTACTTTAATGTTCGCTGTGTGAAACGAGAGGGAAGTTTGATTCTCTATTTTCGTTTCTCTATTTTATTTTCTGTAGTTCGTACCCTCATTCTTAGTAGGTATCTACTAAGAATATGTGCTTATGAGTGAATTACGTTTATTCTTGTATGTCTACACAAGTTTGAGAAAATAAATTTATCTTATCTTATTTCTCTAGGTTTGTACTGCTACTGCTAAGTTCATTAAATACAACACTGAACATTAATTTTGTAATTTTATTTCATCTGAAGAAAAAACAATATTGAGATTATTAAATAAGAACTAAAAGCTAATAAAATACCACGTTATAGGGGATAACATGTTTACTTCCAATCTCCTATGACTTATTTTAAAACTTATAGTTGATAAACAATTCTTGGTAACTAATATTGCCTATGGAATGCCAAACTTTCGAAATACCCTAACAATAATTTACAACAAAATAACATAATCATAAAGTTATTTACTAGGTTAGCCAATTTATCTCAAACTAGCTTTCGCCCGCGGCTTCGCCCGCGTAGATGTCGGAAAAAGTTTTAAGTTAATCGAACCGTGCGTAAAAAAAATTCTATGCAATTATGTCCCCCCACAAAATTCAACACCCCCTCCACCCCCTTTACAAGGTCGTCCCATCCCCCTTTAGGGGATAATTTAAAAATTATTATTACAAACTGTATTATTTGCTTAGGAATGTATTCGAGCCAAGTTTCAAGTTTATTAACTCAAGCATTTTTTTTTCATGTAAAAAAAATCCCCCTTTTGACCCCCTTAAAGGCTGAATTTACAAAAACCCCCTTTTAATGCTAGCCTACATCTTAAAAGGAAACCTAGTGCAAAATTTTACGTCCCTAGTCCCAGTAGTTTAGTTTGGGTTGTGCGTGTTGATACGGCCATCAGTCAGTTTCTCCATTTATACGAGTATAATATAGATAGATTTGTTACTTAGATCAATATCAAATAATTAAGACTTTCTAGATTTTTTGTTGTGCAAGTGTAATAAATTTCAAAATTGATGATATTTACGTGATCAACGTCCCGACAAACCTTGAAAAACGACAAAACAACCTCTTCAGGCGGTGAAAAGAGGTTTTGAAAAGCATGAAATGTGTATTTTTATTTCTCCATACAAATTTTTAACCCCCGTATCAAAATCCGTTCTTAGGAGATGCTTACGTCATCATAACTACCTGTCCGCTAGTTTTACGTAAGTCCATTTAATTTAATTCCCCATTAAAAGTAATGAAGTCTTTATTAAGCTGTGTGTTAATAGACCAGTCAATCACAGTTTCCTTTTTTCACTACACACGTAGATTTTCGAAAAACCCTGATACGATTTATTCTTTATTTTTGTTTGTTAGTATAAATACTGAGTTTTGACTTAATCGGACCGCGCGTTAAAATTCTTCTATACAAACTTTGTCATCCCTCAATCCCCCTTTAGTGAGAAGTTTAGAAAAAAAAATGGCAACCTTTATAATTTACTTAGGTGAGTATTCGTGCCTACTTTCAAGTTTATTACCACAAGGCATAAGATTTTTCATACAAACAAAATCCACCCTTTCACCCCTTTTTTTTTTTTTTTTTTTGGTGGGAAATGATCAAATAACTTCTACCGCTCTGGGCTGAGCGGGAGGGCGTGTCAGACTTTTACTGACTAAAACCCACCCGTATTCCTTCATTTGCCTGTGTGCCAGGGCCACGATATCCCTTTCGGACAAACTCGCAACCCTGGCAGGCATTGGCCCTATCGGACCCCGTCAGTTGGTGCTGACAACTCTTTGAGGCGCGCGTGGAATACGACGCGCCGTCGACCCGGGCCTGGTCCTTATCGGACGGTGAGCTACCCATCGCTCACCGTCCGCAGGCCCGCGCCTACGGTGGCCGGAAATCGGCTTGCGACTCCCGACGCCCGGGGCGTCTCCTGCGGCGACTAGGGGCGCGAGGGCGCGAACTTTGCCTCTCCCTCACGCGTTCCGCCTCCTCCTTCGCAAGCATTACTGCTTCGCAGAAGGAGGTGACGGCCTCCCATGCACTCTCGCTCCGAACCATGGCCTGAACCAGGGCCGGACGCGAGAGATCGCCGCCGCCGATCGCCTCCGTTAGGACACGGCGGTGCTCCGCCCAAGCTGGGCAGACCTCCACCGTATGCTCCACCGTGTCCTCCGGGCGATCCACACAGTGGTGACACCCGGGCGTTTCCTCCCGCTTTATCCTGAACAGGAACCTCCTGAAACAACCGTGTCCGGTGAGGACCTGCGTCAGGCGGAAGGTGAGGACGCCGTGGCGCCTCTCTAGCCACTCCTCAAAGAGGGGACTTATCGCCACAATTGTGGCGTGCCCAGCGCTGGGTTGCGACAATTGCACTCTCCATGCCGCCATAAGATCCCGCCGGAGCTCTGTCCGCTGTGCCGTGATTTCTCGCGGCAGCGGAGTTTCACCCCGGCGTTTCACCTCCTCGCGCCACTCCCAGACGTGCGCGAGGACTTTTGCCTCCAGATCCCATGGCGGTAGTCCGGCAAGGAGGCTCGCCGCCTCACGGGAGACCGTGCGGTATCCTCGGACCAGCCTGATGGCCATGACCCTTTGGGACGCGTTCAACCGCTGGGCTGGTCGCAGCCTTATGGAACGCGCCCACACCGGTGCCCCGTAAAGGGCCATGGACCGCACGATCCCCGCGTAGAGCCTCCGGCAGGAGGCGTTTGGACACCCTAGATTGGGCAGGAGCCGCTTTAAGGCAGCCCCGGTTCGCTCCAGTCTGGGAGCCAAACGTCGAAAATGCTCCACGAAGTTCCACCGGCTGTCGAGGACGAGTCCCAGGTACTTCATCGTCGACTCGACGCCGATCTGAACCCCTCCTGCCGTTATTTGGGAACCCGACAGTGGCGCGTTCCGAGGACCATAAAAACACATGGCCTCGGACTTGTGCAAGGCCACCTCGAGTCCCAATTGCCGGATCCTATTGACGATTGTCGCAACCCCACGTGCCGCCAGTTCAGCCGCCGCCTGATGCGACCTACCCTGCGCCAGGACCAGCGTGTCGTCAGCGTAGCAGACTACGCTGACGCCGCTAGGGAGGTCGGCGCGCAGCACCCAGTCGTAACCGATGTCCCAAAGAGGCGGCCCCAGGACAGATCCCTGTGGGACACCGCACGACATCTCTCGCCGGTTCCACTCTCCGTGGTCCTTTCACCCCTTAAGATGCAGATATATGCCAGTGACCTTCAGTGGTTAGCTTGCGTGTTCTGTACTGAGCTCACGCAACGAGTCGTACGTTCAGCCAGTAATGGGACTCGCCCATCAAGGAGCGCTGTCCCCAAAATGACGCATTATTAATTTATTATACACAAAACAAAAAGTATTTGAATAAAACGCGTATACTAAAAGATCAATAATTAAATTATCTTTAAATTGGTGAAGGTTTCAGAAAAATACGCTTGGTAGATTTTGCGCCATTCTCAGTTTTATATCCGCGTTAGACATAACTTTACAAATTAAGTTCATTAAGTAATATAAACATAATCTAAAATATTCACATATTAAGTTATTGAAGAAATGCTCGAATTTATCATATATTTTTTTCAAATCATTAACACTACTCGTTTAGACGTGATCTTCAGTATAAAATCATTAAAAGTTGGTTATTGTCCCCTTAAAGGTCGAATTTCCAAAAACCTCTTCTTATCCTACGTCATAATAACAATCTGTGCATTTTTACCTGAATACAAAATATTGCGAATGAACAAGTTCAATACAAAACTTCATCCCCCTTTTCGACAACGATTTAAGTACGTTATGTTAGTTTCCAACCATAAGCCGAAATATTAGTAATTTTAACTTAAAAAATAAAGAACTATAATTAAAAACAAAATTTCATTCCCCGTTTCACCCCTTAAGGGTTAAAATTCTAACAACACCGTTGCGTTAGGTTTCAACCATACCTAAGCCTAGATAATAAATTCAATGATTTTTACTTCGAAAATTAAGGACTTTCCATACACAACTTCATCTATCTATCATAGATGATGATTCATCATCTATCATCTTTTAACCTTTCGGGGGTAGAATTATCAAAAACTCTGAAACACGTGTAAATAAATTTTCAATCATCAGCCAGAACACAAATTGTGGCGATAAGTCCCCTCTTTGAGGAGTGGCTAGAGAGGCGCTACGGCGTCCTCACCTTCCGCCTGACGCAGGTCCTCACCGGACACGGTTGTTTCAGGAGGTTCCTGTTCAGGATAAAGCGGGAGGAAACGCCCGGGTGTCACCACTGTGTGGATCGCCCGGAGGACACGGTGGAGCATACGGTGGAGGTCTGCCCAGCTTGGGTGGAGCACCGCCGTGTCCTCATGGAGGCGATCGGCGGCGGCGGATCTCTCGCGTCCGGCCCTGGTTCAGGCCATGGTTCGGAGCGAGAGTGCATGGGAGGCCGTCACCTCCTTCTGCGAAGCAGTAATGCTTGCGAAGGAGGAGGCGGAATGCGTGAGGGAGAGGCAAGGATCGCGCCCTCGCGCCCCTAGTCGCCGCAGGAGACGCCCCGGGCGTCGGGAGTCACAAGCCGATTTCCGGCCACCGTAGGCGCGGGCCTGCGGACGGTGAGCGATAGGTAGCTCACCGTCCGATAAGGACCAGGTCCGGGTCGACGGCGCGTCGTATTCCACGCGCGCCTCAAAGAGTTGTCAGCACCAACTGACGGGGTCCGATAGGGCCAATGCCTGTCAGGGTTGCGAGTTTGTCCGAAAGGGATATCGTGGCCCTGGCACACAGGCAAATGAAGGAATACGGGTGGGTTTTAGTCAGTAAAAGTCTGACACGCCCTCCCGCTAAGCCCAGAGCGGGAGAAGTTATTTGATAATTTCCCACCCAATAAAAAAAAAAAAAAAAAGCCAGAACACAAAATTTAAAGATCCTAACTTCAAAACTGACGGACTTTCATATAAATTTCCATCCCCTATTTTATCCCTTTAGGGGTGGAATTCCCATAAAAAAAATTCTTAGTGGATAGTCACTCTTTACAAAGAACACACCCTCCAAGTTGTATGTCTCTTGGACCAGAGCGGTTTGGGCGGTGTGTTGATATATCACCCAGTCAGTCAGTCAGTTTACCATTTTATATTTATACAACATTTTCCATTACACTTAAATATTTTTGCGACAAAATATAACATGTTGTTAAAATTATTGAATGTTTGTTTTTTTTTTTTTTTTGTTTTTTTTTTTGTTTCCAGTTCCTTCTTCTGAACAAACTATATTCAGGTTTCGCATAAACTAAAAATAATGTTGTTTATATATAGATGAAATAAAAAAAAAACGACGATTTACGTTGTGTTACTTTCCAACCATAAGCCGAAATATTAGTGATTTTCGTTGAAAGTCGGAAACTATGCTGCCTAAAAAAAAAAAATTATGTTTGAGAATGTGCAAATAGTGTCCTTTCATACGATACCTCGCATGCCCTAGTAGCCCCACTCCAAATATTTAAGACCCCCTTTCAGTCCCTTTTGCAAAAAAGAGATATTTTTTTAATTTCTTACTTGTTTGCAAAATAGTTGGGCAAACGTCATCTAAAACTATTCTAAATTTCAAGTTGATAGCATTAGTAGTTCATGAGATATCCAGGTGTGACAGACAGACAGACAGACAGACAGACTTAGTCTCACCATATGGGTTCCTTTTTGCCATTTTGGTACGGAACCCGAAAACCCTTCGGGGGTGGATTATCAAAAACACTGAGACACGTATAAATTAATTTTCAATTGTCAGCCTATACACCAAATTTGAAGATCCTAACTTCAAAACTGACGGACTTTCATATAAACTTCCATCCCCTATTTCACCCTCTTAGGGGTGGAATTTCGAAAAACCCTTTCTTAGTGGATACCTACTCTTAACAAAGAACACACCCTCAAAATTTCATGTTTCTAGGATCAGCGGTTTAGGCTGTGCGTTGATATATCAGTCAGTCAGTCAATCAGCCAATCAGTCAGTCAGTCAGTCAGGACTTTGAATTTTATATATATAGATAAACATGGTTACAAGCAATAACTAGCTCTTAGAATCGACTAACGACGAAACCGTTCGTAGCATTTCGTAGCAAAGCGCGGTGAGGGCTACGTAGCGGTTCGTAGCACGTCGTATGCGCTTGTTGCATACAAATCGATAACAATGAGCTTCTTATGCATAGTAAACCGATTGCCTTAAGCGGAGGGATTGCAGGCATTATCAATCTATTGTTGTTTTGCATTGGAATGTCCTGATACAAATAAGTTATTTTAAAATTTTAAAAAAGAAGCTTGTTTTAAATTTTTATCCGGTTATACGGCATTTGTAAGCCCCACCCTTTGTCCACCGCGTCCGTCAACGGGACGTGGACAAACGGCCTTAACCCCTTAGATAAGGAATTGTATCCATAAGAGGTACCTATCCAATTAATGCAGATAAATGACGCACACAAACACACTAGGAAAGTTAAAACCTATAACAAAATTAAGCACTGTTACCGTATGCCACATAAAAGCCTCATCATCTAGCTAATTTATGAAATTACAAGCGGTTAGTTGATCAAACGTAGGCACAATTGGAAGGTTATTCTATTATCTGTGAAGTGTTGTAATATGATTAGGGGTTAAGTTATTCTATTATCTGTGAAGTGTTGTAATATGATTAGGGGTTAATATACTCTAGAGTTCTGCAATTAATATTCCGAAGCTTCGGAGTAGGTACCCAAACATGATTCGTAGTTGGTAACAGTTACAGTACAAAATGCCACATAAAAGCCTCATCATCTAGCTAATTTATGAAATTACAAGCGGTTAGTTGATCAAACGTAGGCACAATTGGAAGGTTATTCTATTATCTGTGAAGTGTTGTAATATGATTAGGGGTTAATATACTCTAGAGTTCTGCAATTAATATTCCGAAGCTTCGGAGTAGGTACCCAAACATGATTCGTAGTTGGTAACAGTTACAGTACAAAGTACACTAACACCTGCTTAGCGTCGATGCCATGCATTTAGTGATGTGCGTCAGCTCTGCGTCAAGAAGTTTTAAAGCTTAGTGCAGACTATCCTGAAGATATATTATATTAATGTTATTCATATATATTTATTATTATTATTTCAATTTATTTCATATATCATATCAATATATCATATTATAATTATTAATATTCTCGTGATATTTATTTCAAAAGTATGTATGTACATATGTTAGTATTCTCATATTATTTGTTTTATTTTATTAACTGAATTGTTTTTGATTTTATGTATTGTATTATCTCTTCTACTCTTAACCACGGTGTCTAGATCCCCTTATCTACTTTCCTAGCGCAGGTATGCTCACAGGCAACTGAAGGATCACGGGTGGGTTTTTATAGTCAGTAAAAGTCTGACCCACTCCGCCCAAAGCGGGAGGAAGTTATTCGATAATTTACCACCAAAACAAAAAAAAAAATGGATGCTGGAAGAGATTTCTTTCGAAATAAGCATCACCTTTGTACTTATTTTTCTGTTCCTTTCTTCTTGTATGTATGTATATATATGTGTGTACATAAACGGTTAAAAAAAGAAGATTTACTGGTGATCATAGGTACCTAATTTATTCCTATGATGTGCAACAGCGTTGCGTCTAGAAGGCTTAAAGCTTAGTGCAGACTAACCTGAAGTTTATCAGGTAATAATAGGTACCTAATTTCTTCTCAGCAACAGAACAGAAATGATCATTATCAAATCAAATAGATATTTAGTGCTCAACACAACACATATAAATACATTGCAAGGTGTTTGGTGAATGTGTGTCCTGTGTTGTTTGTGTGTTTTGTGAATCGTAGCAATCTAGTGTTTGACTCATCCGCTACTGTCTCCTTACCATATAGTTTGAGATAATAAAGGCTACAAATGGTCAAGGCAGTTCTTTTACCCTCACTTCAAACCTTGAATACATTGCTTATACTGTCTATCTCCCTAGCTGTTACTGTTCTACTTTCACTTCTCTCGTGATTTTTTTTTGTTTTAGAAGAGTAGTCACGAGGCTACACTGTCGTTTGTGTTATATTATTTCCATGATTAATAGCGAGGCACAAGGGTGACAGATACCTTAGTAACGTAAACGACACGTGCGCTGAATATTGAGCTTTCCTGATACAGTTGGCATAAAAGCAATACGTTTTACTCGATTTCAGGTTTGAACTGAATCCATTATAATTAATGTGGAAATTTGTAAATCCGATCACATTTAGAATATCACTCACACCAGAATATCGAGCGTAACAATAATATTTCATCACGAAATATGTCCGGAATGTTTGAATTTCCAATCAACTGCAGTTGTCAAACAAACAAACAAACTGACTGATCGTCCGGACACACTCCATCAAGGAATGCTGTCGGTCGTCCGTCTCTCCATAACTTCACAATTTGAGAGCGCGTATTTCAGTTTTGAAAACTGAACCTTTAGGTTAGAATGTGTGTTTATTTAAGAGATGAGAAGGTTCTTAATCTCAATGATGTAAGACGTAGGTTCTAAAAACTCTCGAGTATATATTTAAATGAATTGTATGTGAATATTATGTGTATTGTAATCCTAACTAGTATTATAAATGCAAAATTGAGTTTGTTTGTTATGCTTTCACGCTAAAACGGCTGAACGGATTTGGATGAAATTTGGCACAGGGTAGAAACCCTGATAACTTCCAACCTCCACACAGGCAAAGCCGCGGGAAAAAGCTAGTTATGTATAAAAACAACTACCTTACAAGGCTAGTAGCTAAAAGTATAAATTCGTTCACGGTCATACCCTCAGCGAAATATTATGACCGAATTTATATTACCCTCTTCCTACAGTCCCTTCCAAAAAAGGTATTCGTTGAGAAGAGTCACTCGTGGATCACCTTTATCTCAGAATAGCCCTGTTTGAGCTTAAGTTATTGTGAGGCTCAGCCCTACCAGCAGGCTTAGCATGGCGTTTTCTATCTCTACTCTACTATAGAATAGACATCGCTTGTCTACACTTCTCGTAATCTCTTCTTCGCGAGCACGAGGACACACCTAGACTCGGGTTTCTTCGTAGACAGTGACTTGTCCAAAGCAACGGGGTATTCGCTAGTGGTGTGTATTACTACCCAATTTTACCGTACTTTTGCGTTTCGTTCTCAAACAAATCTATGAAGCAAAGTGTTTTTAACGAATATTTCTTCAATTACAAAACGCAAATGGTCAAGGGGGATGCGCTGTGTAGCCCGCGAAATTCAAATTTTCGAACGTTTTTTGAATTCTAAGGATTTTATGAAGAGAGTGTTGTTTTGCCGATTCTAATGATTATAATTCTGTAAAGCAATATTTTTTACGGCCGCGAATCATATTTAAATCAACTTATAACGTGTTACTGACCTGCAAATTGCAAAAAACGTAATAAAATTTGAATTTCACGGGCTACCTAGCGCATCTCCCTTTTAAAAATATTGTTAAATGCCTGTAGCCAATGGCGTATTATAGGTGATACATCATTGGCTGTGGCGTCACTAAGTTTTGTGGCGTCACTATATAATATTGGTAATTGCATATAATGTACAGGCATTATTTAAATAAAGAGCCATAATTATACTATTTTGATGGCGTCACGCAAGAAGTCTCCTTTAAGGGTACTGCAGACTGGCGGGTCGCGCTATCACGTCGCGCCTGTCTGTGGGAGCCCTTTTTTTGTTTTTACTAGGTACTTACATTGTTATTGTATTGTAGTTTATCGATATTTTATTTATTAGTAGGTAAATGCTCCATTTAAAACTGAGTGTGTAAGATTTAGTAAATGAAAATAATAATCACTACATAGTAAAGGCTTCTACAGACCAGCGCGACTCGCGACGCGACACAAAGGCACCGCTCGTCACGCGACGTGCGGGGCCTTTGTGTCGCGCCAGTATGTAGAAGCCTTAATGCAACGCGGGCGAGGCCGCGGGCGGCAGCTAGTACTTCATAAATAAATAATTTAGTGTTCAATGAGGAGATTTTGGCTCATAATCAGATGTTTTATATTCCTGAATGTAGATGGAAAATGAAACACAAAAAACCTAAAACAAAAAGACGTAGAAGAGGAGTGGAGTGATGCGGAGTCGGAGTCCGACGCCGCATCTGGGGCGAAGGGCGCGAAGGGCTCTTTTAAGAGCCTGGCGCGCGTTGATGAGGGGGCTGCAGGGAAGAGTAAATTCTTCAAGCGCTCCAAACCAGGGGACGGCCAGAGGTCGTCCTCTGAAGATGGACCAAACACGGCTCGCAAGAAAATCAGCAGCCGTGGCGGAGCTCGGAAACGGGGCGTAGGCAGAGGGCTCACCACCCAAGAACCGATGGAACAGGAGGTTCAACTCGGAGAGACCAGCCGCAAGGCGGCCCTCTCCGAGTCCTCGGGCGGTGAGCCGGAAGCCGCTGGCAGCTCCAAGGCGAAGGGAGCGGCCAGTAGCTTTGAGGAGGTCGTGGTAGCCGCGATCAGGGGTGTGGCCTTGAAGAGGATACAGTCCTCCAAAGACAAGATCGTACCCACTGCCACGGCCTCCATTTTGACGGCAGCGAAAGCCCTTCAAGCCGGGCCTTCGTCAGACGAGATTGGCCGCTTGACAGCCGCCATGGAGCTTCTCCGAAAGGAGAATGAGGAGCTCCGAGCGGACCTGGCCCAGCTTCGAGGAGCTGGACCCCGGGAGGTGCCCCAGGGGGGAGCGCAGCATGGGCAAGGCCTGCCCTTGCCGGCGGAGGACCGGGTTCTGACCCTGGTGCGGCAGGAGCTGGCTGCACTCAGCAGCCGGTTCTCTGTACTGGAGGGAATTGTCCTTCGCCCACCGCTAGCGGCGAGCAGGCCGGCCACTTTTGCCGCCACAGTGGCTGCCTTGGTCACGCCCGCGGCTAAGCCTGCAGCTAAGCCTGCGGCTAAGCCTGCGGCCAAGGCCGCGGCCAAACCCGCGCCTCCGGCGAAAGAGGCGCCGCCCGAGCCCAAGAAGGGTGGGACGGCTGCGCAGAAGGTGAAGGTCCCCGCCGTCGCGGCAGGAGGGTCGCCCCCGCCTCCGCCCCCAAATTCCTCTACGGCCGATGCCGAATAACACCGCGGCAGGGCCATCTCAGGGGGCCCGGGAGGAAGCTCAAATGGATTGCCAATAAATGGCCCCATTACGCCTCCTCCAGGCGAACATCAACCACTGCGCCGCCGCTCAGGATCTGTTGCTCCAGAGCATGGCGCAGTGGTCGATTAACATCGCCGTGGTCGCTGAGCCGTACTATGTTCCGCCCAGGGATGACTGGGTGGAGGACCTGAGCGGCTCAGTGACCCTAATTTCGTCGGCCGCCGCCGGTACCCTGTCCCTCGAGGCCGTCAAGAGGGGACAGGGTTGCGTAGCAGCACGGTTCGGGGAGATTGTCGTGGTAGGAGTATACTTCTCCCCGAACCGAACTCTCGCCGAGTTCCACTACTCCCTTCGGGAGCTGAGAGTCGTCGTCGTCGGGTACCATCCCCTCCCCGTGTTCGTCATCGGGGACTTCAATGCCAAAAACGTGGCTTGGGGTTCCCGGTATACGGACACACGGGGCAGGATGGTGGAGGACTGGGCTCTGGAGACAGGCCTGGTCGTCCTAAACCGGGGTTCTGTCCCCACGTGTGTGCGGATGCGGGGTGAATCAGTGGTGGACATCTCGTTCGCCAGCCCCGCTCTGTCGCCACGTGTCATCGACTGGCGCGTCATGGAGAGGGTGGAGACATACTCCGATCACCGGTACATCCGGTTTGACGTCTCCGCCCCGACCTCGAGCGCGCCGGTCCGACAGGCCCCGAGTGGTCCGCGGTGGGCGCTGAAGCAGCTGGACCGGGAGCTCCTCCTGGAAGCCTCGATCGTGCAGGCCTGGGTGTCATCATCGGACAGGCCTGCCGACATCAACGACGAGGCGGAGTGGTTCCGGGAGGCCATGTCCAACATTTGTGACGTGGCAATGCCCCGGGTCCAGCCCGGACGTGCCCGGCGCCAGGTGTGCTGGTGGTCGCGCGAGCTGACCGCTTTACGCGAGGCGTGCGTTGCTGCGCGACGCCGGTATGCCAGGCACCGCAGGCTCCGTATCCGCCCTCCGGATACGGTAGCCATTCAGGCGGAGCTGTACGAGGGTTACAGAGCGGCGAAGAACGCCCTCCAAGAGGACATCCAGCGGGCCAGAGGACTTTCCCGCGAGCAGTCGCTGGAGATCATCGACGGAGACCCGTGGGGACGCCCCTATAATATGGTGCGGGATAAACTCCGCCCATGGGCTCCCCCGCTGACGCAGAGTCTCCGGCCCCAGCTCGTGGAGGACGTGGTGAGCGCTCTGTTCCCTTCGCGAGGGGAACATACTCCCCCGCCCATGGCTCCGCCTCCTGCGGTGCCCAATGCGGACCACACCGCCGACGACGACGACGATGCTTCGGAGGTGACCGAGGTAGATTTGAGAGTGGCAGCACGTAGGCTGAATGCCAAGAATACCGCCCCAGGACCCGACGGCTTGCCTGGAAAAGCCTGGGTTCTGGCCTCAGAGGCTCTCGGGCCTCGACTAAGGGGGCTCCTAAGCGCATGCATGGAGAGGGGCCAGTTCCCACTTCGTTGGAAGACGGGGAAACTGGTCCTCATTAAGAAGCCGGGGCGCCCAGCGGACTCTCCGTCCGCTTACCGGCCCATCGTGCTGCTCGACGAGGTGGGCAAGCTCTTTGAAAGAGTCATTGCAGACCGCCTTGTCGGGCGGCTGGTACGGGTGGGGCCGGATTTGGCGGAGAGCCAGTTTGGTTTCCGCAAGGGGCGCTCTACGGTGGATGCCATCATGCGCGTTCGAGCCCTCACGACGGGGGATGCTGTGGCCCGGGGTGGGGTCGTCTTGGCGGTGTCTCTTGACATCGCCAATGCGTTTAACACCCTGCCCTGGAGCTGCATCAGGGAGGCACTTCGGTATCACCGGATGCCGATCTACCTCTGTCGCGTGGTCGAGGCCTATTTGACGGACAGGGCCGTCATCTACCCCGGTCACCAAGGAGAGTGGAACCGGCGAGAGATGTCGTGCGGTGTCCCACAGGGATCGGTTCTGGGGCCGCATCTGTGGGACATCGGGTACGACTGGGTGCTGCGCGCTGACCTCCCCAGTGGCGTCAGCGTAGTCTGCTACGCTGACGACACGCTGGTCCTGGCACAAGGGAGTTCACATCAGGTGGCGGCCGAACTGGCGGAACGTGGGGTTGCGACAATCGTCGATAGGATCCGGCAATTGGGACTCGAGGTGGCATTGCACAAGTCCGAGGCCATGTGTTTTTATGGTCCTCGGAACGCGCCACTGTCGGGTTCCCAGATAACGGCGGGAGGGGTTCACATCGGCGTCGAGGTGACGATGAAGTACCTGGGACTCGTCCTCGACAGCCGGTGGAACTTCGTAGAGCACTTCCGACGTTTGGCTCCCAGACTGGAGCGGGCCGGGGCTGCCTTGAAGCGGCTCCTGCCCAATCTGGGGGGTCCAAACGCCTCCTGCCGGAGGCTCTACGCGGGGATCGTGCGGTCCATGGCCCTTTACGGGGCACCGGTGTGGGCGCGTTCACTGAGGCTGCGACCAGCCCAGCGGTTGAACGCGTCCCAAAGGGTCATGGCCATCAGGCTGGTACGGGGTTACCGCACGGTCTCCCGTGAGGCGGCGAGCCTCCTTGCCGGACTGCCGCCATGGGATCTGGAGGCGAAAGTCCTCGCGCACATGTGGGTGTGGCGCGAAGAGGCGAAACGCCGGGGTGAAACTCCGCTGCCACAACAAATCGCGGCACAGCGGACGGAGCTCCGGCAGGATCTCATGGCGACATGGAAAGTGCGATTATCGCAACCCAGTGCTGGGCACTCCACAATTGCGGCGGTAAGTCCCCTCTTTGAGGAGTGGCTAGAGAGGCGCCACGGCGTCCTCACCTTCCGCCTGACGCAGGTCCTCACCGGACATGGTTGTTTCGGGAGGTTCCTGTTCAGGATAAAGCGGGAGGAAACGCCCGGGTGTCACCACTGTGTGGATCGCCCGGAGGACACGGTGGAGCATACGGTGGAGGTCTGCCCTGCTTGGGCGGAGCACCGCCGTGTCCTCACGGAGGCGATCGGCGGCGACGATCTCTCGCGTCCGGCCCTGGTTCAGGCCATGGTTCGGAGCGAGAGTGCATGGGAGGCCGTCACCTCCTTCTGCGAAACAGTAATGCTCGCGAAGGAGGAGGCGAAGCGCATGAGGGTGAGGCAGGGTGCCCGCCCTTCCGCCCTAACTCGCCGCAGGAGACGCACTGGGCGTCGGGAATCGCAGGTGGATTCCCGGCCACCGTAGGCGCGGGCTTGCGGACGGTGAGCGATGGGTAGCTCGCCGTCCGATAAGGACCAGGCCCGGGTCGACGGCGCGTTGTGTTCCACGCGCGCCTCAAAGAGACGTCAGCACCAATTGACGGGGTCCGAAAGGGCCAATGCCTGCCAGGGTTACGAGCCTGTCCGAAAGGGATATCGTGGCTCTGGCACACAGGCATCTGAAGGAACACGGTGGGTTTTAGTCAGTAAAAGTCTGACACTCCCTCTCGCTCCGCCCAGAGCGGGAGAAGTTATTTGATGATTTCCCACCAAAAAAAAAAAAAAAAGGTATCTAATAAATCAAAGTTAAGGGGCAACATAGTGTAAAAACTGTAGGATACTTATATTGTTGTTCTTATTTTATTATTAATGCCAAAAATCTATTATTTATTTTGGGCGACAGGTCCTAGCCGAGTTCTTCGCATAAACATTGATTGCACTATCTCCTTGCTTATTTTATAATAAGCAAGGAGATAGTGTAGTCATAGAGCGCGGCGCACTTGTCGCGTACGCCCGCGTATATCGTTGCTCCGTCAGCGCACTGCGTCTTGACGCCGTTTAAGTTATCGTTCTAATTTCCAATATGTCAAATACGCTAGTAATAAACGAACTTCTGTGCTTCTTACAGTGCAAAATAGACGTTATTGACGAAATAAGTTTAGTACAAGTCTGTGAATCCAACTTCAAGGAAAGTGAGATAGTTACTGCAAAATCCATACTCTCTGAAGCCGTGAACTGTCGTTCTACGCGAAAAGGAGATGGCAAAGGCAAACGACTCCTGCAAGATATAATAAAAATACTGAAAGAAACTGAGCCCTCTCTACTACCTACTTTTGTGGCTAAAGACCTACACCATCTTCCACCCGTAACCTTCGATTATATCGACGTCACGACTCTGCTGAAACATATTCTAGTCGTAAAACAAGAGATTCATCGTATTCAGAGCGATTATGTAAAATCATCTGAACTTGTTAAACTACAAGAGGAATTAAAAAGCATTAAGAGCAAGTCACAACAACAAACTACATATTCAAACAATCTGAAGGAAAGTAGCGAAAAAAATAACGGCCTATTTTTAAAAGAATCTTGTGAGGTAGACTATGTGAAAGCGTCGGTGGCGGTGTCAACAGCACCCGCGCAGGAGCCGAGCCTACCCGCGCCATCGGCAACGCACGCGCTGTTGCCGTCCCGTGCGTGCACGCCAATGAGTGGTGCGCCTGGCGCATCGCTCCGACCGTAAGCTGGGTGTCTGGGCAAGAATACTACCGCTACTCATCCGAACCAACAACAATCGAATCGCTTGCGCCGAACAAGTAGTCCTATTCGTACTTATGAACTAAATACTATAAAGGATACTTCGACCGATGATAGTTTTACGACCGTAGTAAATAAGAAAAACAAATATAGAAACATAAGAAAGACAAACAAAAATCAGCAAGGAAGGGCGGTGCTGACGTCGAGTAAAATTAAGATAGTGCCTAGACTGTCGTTTATTTACGCTTCCCGATTCGTCACGGATACAACCGAAGACGATATTAAAGAATTCATTTTTGACTGCGGACACACGGTCGTGAAGGTTGACAAACTAACCCAGTTCAAGGAAACGACATTTTCTTCGTTTAAAATCACTGTCGAACAGGAGCAACAAGAAACCTTCCTTGATGCTAATTTCTGGCCTCGTGGCATAGTCTATAGGAGATACACGGAAAGGCAAATTTCCACTGGAACCAATAATAGTCCGGGGAAAAATCATGAAAATCAGCCTACTATCATTTAATTGTCGTTCAATAAAACGTTCGTGTAATCATGTTACTGCTCTCTGTAAAACACATGATATAATTGCACTTCAAGAACATTGGCTGATTCCTGATGATCTCGGTTACTTGAGTAAAATACATCCCGATTTTACCTGTCACGGAATATCAGCTGTGGACACGTCTGATGGAGTGCTTAAAGGAAGACCTTATGGAGGGGTTGCAATTTTATGGCGGACCTCCTTATTCAGTCGGGTAATTCCCATTGACACCGAATCGACACGCGTGGCAGCCGTGTGTGTGCAGGTCAGCGACGGTCGCAGTTTCATCGTTATGTCGGTGTACATGCCGAGATGCGGATAATCTACCCTTATTTACGGAGTGCCTCGGTGTTATCAGTGCGGTTATCGAAAATAATGATGTAGAAAGTGTGTTAGTGCTTGGTGACTTTAATGCAGACGTTTCGCGTCCAAATAGTTTATTTGGAAATGAACTACTGGAATACTGTGATGATCAAAACTGGTTGTGTGCGGACATGAATCTACTCGGTATGTTGTCAAACACCTACACATATTTAAGTGACTCACATGGTACCACGAGTTGGCTCGACCATTGCATTGCCACTTCTGCAGGTCTTAGTATGATTGATAATATTTGTGTGCTAAACGACGTTTATTATTCGGATCATTTTCCATTGCGGGTAGAATGTAATATTGATGTTGTGTTACCAAAACTTGATACAAAGCATAGTCAGTTAATTAATAGGGTAATTTGGGGTACCAGAACATATGAACAAAACTGTAAATATGCAAGGCTTTGTAATGAGTTCACACACTTATATAACTGGCCTGATTTTTCCTGTAATGGAACGTCGTGTAAAGATTCTAGTCACTGTAGCTTAATTGATGAGTATTATTTGCAAATTGTGAACATAATGTCTAGGGCTGCCAAACTTTCATTTCAGGGTAAATCGTACATTAAAAAGAGAACGGTTATTGGTTGGAACTATCATGTGAGGGAATGTCATGTGGAGGCTCGGCAGTGTTATACATTGTGGAATTTTTGTGGACGACCCTCACAGGGTAAAATATATGATGATATGGTTCGCAGTAAAAAGATTTTTTAAAATAAAATAAAATGGTGTCAGTCAAATGAAAATAAAATTAAAATGGATATTATAGCCACCCATAGATACAATAAAGAGTTTGGAAAATTTTGGAAGGAGACAAATAAATTTAATTATAAAGCTAGTGTGCCAATTAATGTAAATGGTAGTGACGACCCAGATATTATTTCAAATATGTTTGCAAAACAATTTAACCCTACATCACTGTCGCACATAACGCCGGCAAGCAGGGCGAATGTGCCGCGCGGGGACCATGGTGGGCCGGCGACGACGCCTCCGCTGCGGTCGCGTGCAACACATGATCACGATACCAGAGCGTTGCACACGACTGCGGACGAGCTGTATCGTTGTGTGAAAGGAATGAAGCGCGGCAAGTCGCCGGGCCACGATGGGCTTAGTGTCGAGCACCTTATGTACGCTCCTGAATTGCTATTTATCAGAATTTCTCAATTGTTTAATGCATGTATTGACCATAGTTATTTACCTGATCATTTCATGAGGACCATAGTCATACCAATTGTAAAGAATAGAACAGGCGATGTGTCCAGTATGTCTAATTACCGGCCTATATCATTAGCAACCATTTTCTCTAAAGTTAGAACGTTTAATTGTGAGTCATTTAGGTGAAAAGAATTTCCCAATAAATGACGCACAATTTGGTTTCCGAAAGGGCCTGTCTACCGATTTGGCTATCTTTGCCTTAAAGAACACAGTACATAAATACGTACAAAGGAACACTAGTGTGTATGCGTGTTACCTAGATCTAAGCCGCGCGTTTGATAGTTTAAATTATGAATTATTATGGGATAAGTTGAGAGATTCTAAAGTACCTTCAAAAATTGTAGACATCTTAGAATACTGGTATGAAAATCAATGCAATCAAGTGAGATGGAATAATGCCCTGTCGGAAACATATAAGTTGACGTGTGGCGTGAGGCAGGGTGGACTCACTTCCCCGATTTTATTTAACATGTACACTAACGAGTTGATTGAGGAACTGAGCAGTACCCGAGCCGGCTGTCGTATTGGTGATGTAGGTTTGAACAATCTTAGCTATGCGGATGACATGGTGCTGCTCAGTCCCTCAGCCAACGGCCTAAGGAGACTTGTAGCGATTTGCGAGAAATATGCAGCTGAACATTATCTCACCTATAATGTTAAGAAATCGGAGGTTATGATATTTAAATACGGTAAAGGTCCTGATAATATTTTACCGATCAAGTTGTGTGGAACTGCCCTAAACATTGTTAGTAAGTTTAAATATCTTGGACACATAATTAGTGATGATTTAGCAGATGATGCTGATCTGGAACGACAGAGGCGTAGTATAGCATGTCGAAGCAACATTTTGGCTCGACGCTTTTCTCACTGCTCCAACCAAGCTAAAATAACTCTGTTCAAGGCTTACTGTCAGTCATTCTACACCAGTCAGCTCTGGTACACGTACACGAAGAGTGCTTATAACACTCTTCGTGTACAATATAATAACGCCTTTAGAGCTATATTAAAGCTGCCTTGGCGGTGTAGTGCGTCTGGCATGTTCGTTGAGAACAGAGTTACCGATTTTTACGGGCTCTTGAGGAAACTCAAGGCATCCTTCCTGACTCGACTATGTGCATGTACGAACCAAATAGTGTCTGCAACACTTCGCTGTGTGTACATGCTAAGACGCTGTATTTTCATGTAATTCATTTAATTTTCTATATCCATTGTAATTTAATTTAATTTTGTGCATGTAATTTAATTTAAATTTATAATGGATTGTAATTTTGTTTTATTTTTATTTTTGTAATTTTACTATGGGTTTAATACCTGAATTAAACGATATTTTTTTATTTATTTATAATTCTACAGAACTCACTTCCCGTGAGATCAAAGGCTCCCAAACAAGCAAAGCAAGCTCTCTAATAGTATTTCTTTCCCATCTTCGCTGAAGTTTTTCTATAAAAAAACTTAAATAAAAAGCGCAATTTGAACCCAACATGTTAATTTCAGCTTAATATATGATAAAAGTAAAAAAACACCGCCTAAAATTACTCGAATTAACGAAAAAACACTAACGAATCGTTGTCTAGGTCATTTTATATGTAGACTATTTCGGAAGAAAGGTTTCTATCCCAAGCTGTCAACATCGGAGAAAGATTGTACGTCGTGCTCGACGTTGTAGACAGTTGTCTAGGGTAGAGAAGACAAGTCTCTTCACATTTGGTTTTGTAATCGCCGTGCTACAGACAGTAGAAAACTTTCTGTTGTCTACACTGAAACGTCATTTTTGTCTATTCTTCCGTCGACAAAACGCGTAGACAGGGTTCTCGTGCTAAGCCTGCAGAAGGAATTTGTAATATCAGGAATACTAAGATTCAACTAAAACTTCATATTTAGCTAAAAGCAGGTGACGCTTTGATCTCACAAATGATTAATACCACTGTGTATGGAGGATCAATTAAGTCGTCTATAACAAAGGTGTATTAGGTTCAAATGTGTTCTATTTAGATTAGACAGATATACATTATGCATTCAGAACTGGGTTTGAATGTAAATAATACCAATGTACTCCATATTCTAAGTTAGATTTGTTCCATTGAATTACTTATAATTCTATAAATACGTATGGTGTATGGTGCCGGACGTAAAGAATAGCACCATACTATTTCTTCCTGTGGGTGTCGTAAAAGGCGACTAAGGGACTTACTAGAGAATGGGCAGCAGCGTTCTCTATGTATTTTAACACCATACTGCGATCGCCAACCCGCCTGCCAAGCGTGGCGATTATGGCAAACCCCTCCCTTTGGGGGAGGCCTATGTCCAGCAGCGGACGTCTTACGCCTGAAATGATGATGATGATGAAATACATGTCTGTTATAGTCGCGAATGATTCGCGACTATAACAGACATTTTGATCAAGGTACAAACTGACACAATCTGCAAGTTGCAAAAAACGTAAGAAAAATTTGAATTTCACGGGCTAAAGCTGCGGATTCACCTTAAGAGCTGTCAGTGTCATCATTGTTGTGGAACTTTGACACTGACAGCTCTTGAACACAATTTAATTAGGCTGATCGCGTTTGTTTCATTGGTGAAATTCGCCTTTAGTCAGTGCTGATCGCGTTAAGTTTTATTAGTGAAATTCAACCTAAGTTGGCAGCTCATGTACTCGTAATATTTCTTCGCGCAAAAACTTAGAAAATCTCTCCTCTTCCCAATATCGAAGTTGTGATGACCACAAACACAGATAAGCCGATTTAGAGAGAATCCTTTACAAACAAAACTTTTGCCTTTATAATATTGATCTGATCAGCAAAGTTGAGAATAATTCAAACACAACATTCTTATTCACTATTGAAACTTCGGCTGATCCCTTCCGACAGACGAGGTCATAATACCCGCAAACTGCTAATTAAGATAAATAGCACTGATGGGGTATAAGTTACATAAATAGATACTTGCGAAGGGTTACTAAATGGAGGAAAAATACTCATAATCCATCTTTTTTCGTACATGTAAACTAAGAGAAAGGCACAATTAAAAAAAAAACAGGAAGCGCTTAATTAACACAATCATACTCCGCAGTAGGTTACAAAACTCCGCAGTAGGTTAGTATAGACAGACAGCCGTCTGCCGCCACATACAACTGACACACAACGTGTTAAGTACACATACATAGCTCCATGCGGTGATCACAACGCGGTGGTGATTCCAATCACCACGTTATTGTATTGAATGGGACAAAATAACTTTTAAGAAATACAAACAACTATCGTTATAATAACAGTAATTATATTTTAAACTGTTACGTTCCTATTTTGAACGTCACCTATTTGTATTAAAAACACACACAATTTTGCTTGGTTGTAAATTAATATTGGTTTTACCAAATGAACTGTAGAGCGTCGTTCTGTTTGTTCTATCTTGTTTTTTTTTTATATTTATATTGGTTTTATTTTCAAACACAACATTTACACAATATATAAGCTAACTCGTTGCATCCTGCTGTTTTTGTTTAAATTCTATATTTTATTACAAGTTCCTTTTCCAAGGAACTGTTCCTGTTCCAAGTTCATTTAATCCAAATGTTAATAACATTTATTAATTATCAAACAACAAATAAAAAAATAAAGTTTAGTTATTGAGAATGATTTTTGCTGAATATATTATTATTGAAATTTCTATATACAGAATGGTAAAAAGTTTAAACTTTTCTATCAGAAATATGACACTGATAATAATATATGAGATTGTAGGTACACTGACGTCACGCAAAATCCTGCATCGCGCAAGCAGAGTCTACCGCGCAACTAGCATATATACAACGTCCCACCAGACACAACACCCGTCTGGTCGGAAACTCCTGCCTTTTCTATAGAGGATGAGTGAAATTATGAATTTAGAAATGCAATATGACTAAGATCTCACATGAATTAAGCACAATTAATGCTGCTGTTGTATTGTTTATCAATGGTATACAAAAATAGAAAAATAATATTAAATAATTTACGACGATATAATTTATGACTGCGGATGTAACAAACTATTTCGGAATTCCTTACTTAGTTATTATATATATTGTTCATCTCTCATTTCTTATTACACATCATTGTCTACCATCCGTTGTTTGATAAAAATAGATCAAAGACTGTTTCCTTTAATAAACATAGTAAGTATCTACTTTTATTATTGATACCACTTATTATTGACTACACTTCTTTACATAATTAGTGAACAGTAAACATTCATTTTAATTATGTACTGTTTAGAATTAATTTTAATAGAAGATAATGTTTCTTTGAAAAGTTTTGTAGATTAGCAATCCGTCTTGGAGTGTGATTTAGTACATAAGTTTTCACATTATAGTAGCTTAGGGTCTGAATGTAATGAAGGTCTGGATGTAAGATCGAACGACGTTTGTGAACCAAACTTGAATGAGTTTGAGTCAACATATGTTCGACGTTTTAATGTGTTTAATGTACTTTTCTGCCAAATTACTAACTTATAGCTACTGCATAAACAAACTTTGTCCCGATAATGTTGATAGGACTTCGAGTCGTATTATTTTGTCGTAACTTTATTCCGAAATACGTTGTCGAATATGGATTCTATTTAGTGATTGAACAGAAAACTAAGTTAAGCGAGGGAAATATAGTAGAAATGACATTAATTGTGACGTAAATCAGATGCTATAGTGGTAAGAATAAGCATAGCATATATATTCTGGACTTTCCTGGAACATAGTCATGTTCAGGTACAAGCTACCATCGCGAAAGTTGCCGGTCGACCACTTTTCAACCTTATTACTATGGTCATAAGGGCGAAAAGTGGTCGACCGAGAACGTTCGCGGTGGTACAAGTAGATATCTCCATACCAACACGTGTTTCATACAACATTACATTTTATATCATACTATAAGAAACCATTGTGTTAAGAGCCTCATCATCTGCCCGCCTTTTTCCCAACCATGTTGGGGTCAGCTTCTAGTCTAACCGGATGCAACTGAATACCAGTATTTTACATGGAGCGATTGCCTGTCCGTGTGGTGCCGGACGTATAGAATAGCACCGCCCAATTTCTTCCCGTGGGTGTTGTAAAAGGCGACTAAGGGACTTACTAGAAAATGGGCAGCAGCGTTCTCTATGCATTTTAATATCATACTGCGATCGCCAACCCGCATGCCAAGCGTGACGATTATGGCAACCCCCCCCCCCCCCTTTGGCGGAGGCCTATGTCCAGCAGTGGACGACTTAGCTGAAATGATGATGATGATGACTGCCTATCTGACCTCCATAACCTACTAAATGTTTATTTTACGCAATAAAAACGTTTAAAAACTTTTATTTTCATCTTTTTAACACTTATTCAGGACAGGACTAAGGTAATGTTAGGTTAATGTTACTAAGGTGAAAAATCCAGCTTAAACAAAAATCGCGAAAAGTCTTTATTAATGCAAAAGCTGAGAGTATTTCGTCGATCTACACATACGAAAACATTTTATATAATTTCAATACGGCAATAAAATATATTTAAAAAAATACCTTGATCTCTAGACACTTTTGATGTGTGTATATTAAATTTATCTGCTTTCCAAACATGTTGAGCCCTTTAATAAAAAGCAAATATAACGGAGACTTATAGCAAACCCATCTACATTAAGAGGTAGATGATATTATTTAATAAGTTTGCCTCTAGATATAAAAAGCGCTATCTACTCAAGCTCTTTTAAAAATCAACTTAAAAGTTTCCTGTTGAATAAGTGTCTTTATCGTGTTGAAGATCTATATCGAAATACCTTTAAATGTTGTATTTATGCATTGTTGTAATATTTAACGCGTTTTATCCTTATTTCATTTAAGGTTCTTTTTACATGTTATAAAATGTAATTTCATATACAATTTATTGTTCATGAATAAATTACTTATGACTTACGAGTATTATGACTTAGGTTTACGTACGGGTTCCTCGCGCCGACATTACATTTAATAAAAAGATTTCGGAACAACTTGGAATAAAGTTTCTGCCTTTCCTCTCCTGCTGGGAGCACCGTGTGTAGATAGCAGGTTCGCATAATTGTGTAACTTATAACTTAACTTATCTTATTAGTTGGGGGAACCGCTGGTGGCCGGAGTAATACAAATGAGTATTTTGGTTTGGTTTTGTTCGTGGCTTAAGACACAGATATATGCCAATGACCTTGAGTAGTTAGCTTGGTACTGAGCTCACGCAACGCGTCGTACGTTCAGCCAGTAATAGGACTCACCCATCAAGGAGTGCTGTCTCCAATTTGACGCATTATTAATCTATTATACACAAAACGAAAGGTATTTTAATAAAACGCGTATACTAAAAAGTAAATTATCTTTAAATTAGTGAAGGTTTCAGAAAAGTACGCTTGGTAGATTTTGCGCCGTTCTCAGTTTTTTATCCGCGTTAGACATAACTTTACAAATTAACTTCACTATGTAATATAAACATAATATAAAATTTTCACATATTAAGTTATTGAGAAAATGCTCTAATTTAACATATTTTTTTTTTCAAATAATTAACACTAATCATTAGAAGTCGGTTATCGTCCCCTTAAGTAAACTTCAAGTTCTATGTTAGGTTGATTTTACGCTTAACTGTGTCAGCACATTTTAGTTACAGTAGATTCATATACCTAGCCGACCCCACCATAGTCGGGAAAAGAATAGGCAGGGGATGCCTGTTCTTTTCCCAACTATTTTGGGGCTTACCGTCCAGCCGTACCTATGCAGCTGAAAAATGCTAGATTAATTAATTCCTAAAAAAAAATGTTTTCCATCTATTCATTTTAGGTAATCGTCACAAACACAATACCTACGTGTAAATATTATTACGGAATAAACTCAGGGGCAGGAACCCAACCGGTTGGTTCATTATGTCTCTCTCAGCACTTAATTGTCCCTTTACGAATACCGAGAAAATTTAATATAATCAAGAATGAAAATGTAAAAAGTAATCTCCGAATTATTGTAAAGGCTTCTACATACCGGGGCGACTTGTCGCGCGACGCGACGCGACACAAAGGCAACGCTCGTCCCGCGACACGCGGGGCCTTTGTGCCGTGTCGCGTCGCGCTACAAGTCGCGCTGGTATGTAGAAGCCTTCACAGAGTACCTGAAATAACAAAACATCATACTACATTAACAACGTTTTTTTTAATCAACACAGAATTAATAGAAGACTGGTCGTTTTATATTATATTATGAGTATGTACCTACGTATAAAAGTGTGATCATAATGAGTAGAACGTAGCCACGTTCTAATTTATGACCACACTTTTAGGGCTCTAAGTTAGATTTGTACCATTGAATGACTTTTTCATGAAATCATGACATTGGGGAACAAATCTAACTTAGATAAGTAAGTAAGTAAAATTGTATTTGTTTAAATATGTACATTGCATGCAAGATAATAAGAGATACAGAAAAGTTCTAACATGTTCAGCCGCATATCGTGGCGTACAAATTGGTAGGAAGAGGTGGTGCACAAACCGTGAAAATATACATCAAAATTAAATTATAGAAATTATGTAGGTACTTATTAAATAATCATTATTAATTAAAGATTAGGTATCATTACAATTCAGCAAGTATATGTTTTAGATAAAATTAAATGTCAAAGTAGTCATTAAATAAATTAGTCAATAAAAATGTATGAATTACTGTCATAAAACATTACAAATTACAATTATTTCACAAAAATACAATAGATTACAATAACATGTCAATAAAATACAACATCGTCATCTCAAAAACGAAGAAAAATTGTCCTCTTTCATAAACTCTGATAAACTGTAATATGCTCTTTCAGTTAGTAAACTTTTAAATTTACTTTTAAGAGCAGAAATATTTAATGATCTCCATGATTTGGGCAATATATTAAAGATGGCCGGACCCATGCAGAAGATAGATGTATTAATGTATCATATCGGTTATAGTCGCGATTCATATTTTAATCAAGATACAACTTGACACTGAACTCCAAATACCAAAAAACTTAAGAAAATTTGAATTTCTAGGGCTACGGCTGCGGATTCACCTTAATAAATTATGACCAGAACACGGCAGTGATAAGGATTACACAGACTTATCTCTGCCCAGCTGCTTTATTATGTACCGGAGCAGGCTTTGTAAGCGATGAGGTCATTTAAATGGTTTTCTCGATACCAGGAATGATAAGCTAATGACTGGAACCCTTTTTAAGTGGAAATACGGAGGTTCAGAATAAAAAAAAAACCGGTCAAGAGCGAGTCGGACTCACGCACCGAGGGTTCCGTACGTATAAATGATGTTGATGATATCTGAAAAACCGTGCTATTTAGAGACATCGTGTTATTTTTCCTGTAATCTTTACATAAACTTCTATCACATTTCAGATTTTGATGTATGCACACTTCGGAGATAAGGGGGGGGGGGGGGGAATGGTATTTTTTTTTAAATTTTTCATCAAAAGTCGGAAACTTTGCAGCCTAAAAAATAAATAAAAAATGTTTGAGAATGTGCAAACAGCGTTCTTTCATATGATAGCCCTTTGCGCTCGATGCAACAATGTACATTTTTTTTTTACACGTTTATTAAAGCGGTTGCATAAATGTTTTTTTATGTATGCTACCCGACCTACATTACTATAAGCCGAGCAAACAATGTGTGTGGTTGAAGGGTTATTATGTCACGTCACGAGCATTTTGGCTTAATTTTATGTGACCGAATGCAATATTTACAATCACTTTTGATTTAAATAAACATTTATAAATAAACTAGCTGCACCCCGCGGTTTCACCCGCATAAATTTCGATCCCGTGGGAATATCGGGATAAAAAGTAACCCATGTACTACCAGGTCATGGTCTAACCATGTACCAAATTTCATCAAAATCTGTTTAGCAGTTTTAACGTGAAAGCGTAACAAACAAAGAAACTCATTTATAATATTAGTTAGGATTAAATAATGAAACTGTTAAAATTTATTTAAAACAGTACACAATGTTGTTGAAGCGTAGCTGTGAACCTGCCGCATGTTTCATTGGGTATTCAACTGTCAGCTCCACCAACCGACAGCAGGATTAAATTTTCATGGAAAATGTGCGAGTATTATTCCATTCAATCAATAAAGGCTTTATTTTTTCCTAGAAACAATTGACGTCATGTGTTGGTCGCCGGGTGGTTATGAGCGGTCTGTGAGTTCGATTGACGTGTCAGCACGGGTGTTTTTTTCGCGCACTCGATTTTAAACTCTCTGCTCTCTCTACTCTCTCTCTGCGCTGAGAGTCGAAAATCCAACACAGTGTTTTCTTGATGCGCTGAGTTGAGCTCTGTTGGGTTCTCAATACCAACAGTTGAAAACCAAGTGCGCGAAAAAAGTCATCGCGTAATAAAATCTCCGTGCGAACCTTAGCTTATGAAGGATCATCATCTGCCAGCGTTTTCCCAACTATTTTGGGGTCGGCTTCCAGTCTAACCGGATGCAGCTGAATACCAGTATTTTACATGGAGCGACTGCTTACTGGGTAATACGATACCCCTTGGTAAGACTGGTTGTCAGACTTTCAGGCTTCTGACGACCTGCAACGACTATCAAAGATCTATGAATGACAGCCGGGACCAACGGCTGCACGTTCTTTCCGAGGCATGGAGAGTCTTGATAAGTAAAGATGGTCACCCATCCACTGATCAACCGCGGCAAGCGTAGCTTAACCTGATCGATTGGCCTGTGCGGCTGTTATTAGGTACTTAGCCACAAGCCAACCTAACCGTTTTTTTTTTTATCACGGGATGGAAAATCCTCATGGATGTCCTCCGCCCTGGGGCGGGCGGAGAGGTCTGTCAGACTCTTACTGACTAAAAACCACCCCAGTGTTTCCCTCCCACACTTGCAAACGGGGATTTTGGGATCTATTATCACTTCCGCAATTCCCTGCTAGTGTCGGCCTGCATTTGCGGGCCACCTCAAGTCTGGGGGGTGAGGTGTTTGAAAGGGGCGCGCGTGAAACACTACGCGCCGCCACCTCGGGAAGCCAACCTAACCTAACCTAGCCCGTCGGGCTTATGAAGGATATTCAATTCAATGGGAATATTGTAAGTCAGTGTTGAGGGACTTACGAATTGTAGGTCGTAGGTTCGAACTAGGCAGGCGCTTTACTTTGTGTACATTATTTAATCACCACTGCTCTCAAAACAGTGAAGGAAAACATCGTGAGGAAACCGGCATATCCTAGAACCGAAGAAATTCGGAGACATGCGACTTCTACCATCCCGCACTGGGCCACCACTCACTATCACAGAGAGGCCTGTGTCCCAGCAGTGGGAACATTATAGGCTGATTATGTATGTTTTATCCATGGGGGCTTGTAATTAGCAACTTAGTTATAGGTATATATATTATTGTTATTATAATTTTATTAGACTGTTAGCAATCCGAAAATAAAGAAAAAATAAATATCATCACAATAAAACTTAAACTTACTTAACACACAATAAAATATGTGTGTTAAGTATTGTCAGTGAAATTGACTGGCGACGACAGCTTACTCTATAAATGACTCTAATGGATAAACCCTTTGTTTTCTTCATCTAGCGAAACACATAAGATTTTACCTGTTTTAGTTACTTAGCTAAAGTTTAATTGAAACACTAAAAATTTCTGTTGAACGATACTTTCGATGTTTGGCTGGTATATAAAATGTTCTGTTGTCCACACCAAAAAGGTTATTGTCGAATTTTTACTTAATGTTCTTTTTAAATTGAAATAAAAATCCTGATTCCGTTCAGTGCCACGGAGTATTCTAGTAAAATGGTCGACAAATGTGGCTGTAAAATTGTATGTGCGCACAAATTGTCCATTTCGTCCTCTAACGTTTGGCACAGTTGAATATATTACGTTGTACAGACGATAATTTATACAGTTAGATTTACAATAAATAGACTTTTAATGTGGAGAATTACCTAGGTATAGCTTTTGTTGTTAGATATTTTTGTTTTGTATAGTTAGGAAATCGGAAAAGTTTAATTGTCGGAATCGGTTTTTTTTTTTTGGTAGATTGTCGTGCCTAAATATCACGATGGTCTGGGTCTTTATGGTCAAGAAAAAAACTCAAAATAAAGAACCGTGTAGATCCATGTTGCACTTTTTTTCCTAGCCCGTTCTGTCGCGCTCCGGCAAAGCCCTAGGATCCACTCCTTCCATCTTGTTGCAACTTACGACAAAAATAATAAAAAGCAATGGGTTGACTCATGCAAAGCCCCCGCAGAGAAAAACCTACCTAACGAACATACCTTGGTAGGCCTACTTATAACATGAAACTGTTTTATTTCAGCAAAAGCTTGTAAACAGCGCGACGCGTGAGCGATCTCGGATTAACCGGGTAATCTTTTTACCAGAAACTTTCATTGAAAAAGGGTCACAAAATGTGTTACGCAACAAAGTTGCAACAATATTTAACTTGGTTACATTTTATTAAAGTCAGTAACAAGAAAGGGCGGTGTGTCCTATGAATTAAAAAAGTTATACAGAACAACGACAAGGTCAGTCTTTGGCACCTTGTGCGATGCAGTGCTAACTGTTAAGCCCAGTCGCTACAATACCATTCTTCAAGAATCCTTCTATTGACCTGAAAATTACGAAAAGGTAAGTAGCAATCTGATAAGCATTCACTTCACTGGACACCTGCGCTGTTTGTTTAAATAACTCGCAAATGGGTCAAATACAAATAACCTTGTTAATTAGATCTATTAGGTACAGTTTTGCAGTGAATTTTACTAAATTAATGTAAGATATCAAGTCATACCGTTCTATACAATTCTACCACTGCTGTTAGTTACTGGCAGTCATATGATTAATTTTGCTGACATTTTCGCATCTACCTAAATGAAAACTCAACCATGGAAACTTCAACTATTTTAAGTTTGCCCCCACTATTTTACGCCAACTGGTTCACACAGTTGGTACCTCACCAGCAGTTAACTGACAATGGTCCCCACAGTAACACCCACAGCCACAGCCACAGCCCACACCCACCTTCAAACTGAAACCGATAACTAAGTAATATAAACTCATCTCATTTAGAAATAAAAATGTGGAGCAAATATCGCCCTTTTATTTCAGGGTCAATTCAATTTGTAAGAGATTGTAGCAGTTTGTTCTAAAGGCAAAAGCAATCGCCTCAGGAAAAGTATAACTGGGTTTCAGGAATTTTGCTGTATTCGATGTTTCATTTCGTGGAGTATGATTTTTCTTAAAGGAATATTAACTTAACAGAATAATATGTTGAAAAGAATATTGACTTAGAGCGCATAAATTGTATTGAGTGTATGTTCTTATACTAAAACATAATTCATTACCTCGAGCTTATTCTTCGTTTTACCGCAAATATCACAAAGTCATGAAAAATTCAGCGATACATAAAATATTCAGGTGCCTACCAGAATAACAACAGCGTTAAGATCAAGTGGGAGTAAACGGAAAGCGGTATTCAAAGCCGTGAACTAAGAGAACAAAAAGCAGCTAAACCTGGATAGTTGTGTTGTCTGTTACTCTAATACTTGACTCTATTTTCAACAGGCTATTTCCGAGTTTTGTTTGCAATCACTATTCAAAATCAAAATTAAAATTAATTTATTCAAATTAGGCTGAGAATCAGCACTTTTCGAATGTCAACGTATTGGTCTCGTTAAAGAAAAGAGGCTGTATAACTCGCACCCACGTGTATTTTTAGGGTTTCCCATTACATCCCTTGGTTTACACCAAGGGATGTAATCGGAAACCCTAAAAAATCATATTGTTGTAGTATTTAACCCTTACGGGTTAAATAATACAACAATAGGATTGAGAACAGACAGCAAATAATACTCCTGTGTACTTACTGATGTTTTAGTACGAAAAAAATTTGTTTTTTTTTTCAGTATTTTGGTCAGCAACTGTAGTCTGGGACAAATCTACCGTGTCATTCATAGCTGTGAACTTAACGGTTGTAACCAGATGACACAGGGTATAAACATACAAATTTAGAATAACTCGAGTCATTGAATGAATACTTATAAAGGGTTTAGTTAGTAATGTTTCTTGAGTTCTCTCCAAACACAGCTAACCAAAACTTTCAAAATCAAATAGTAGATTATTAACCAAGGGGATAAAGCAGTGTCTTCTGTCGCGGATGACGATTTAAATCGCGAGCGTAACGAAGGACTCGAGGTTTACTCCCGAGCGTAGCGAGGGTGTTTAAAACTTAAATCACAAGCGAAGCGAGGGATTTAAGATGAGTCCTGAGAGTAGCGAGGGATTTAAGTTCACCCAAGACTAAGACAGCTTTATCACCGAGGAAAATACTCTACTTTTCGTACCATTTGTGAAAAAATTAACACAATAATAATATCAGATAAGCATTTTAGAACATTAACTTATTTATAAAAATAAAATAAAATAAATTTAACGTTTATGTATTTGAAGAAAACAAAAACGCGGCAAATTCCTAGACTAATATTTTTTTGTCGGAAAAGCAAAGGCATCAAGCTCATACGGCCTCGTCGGTTTCCGTAATTTTATTTATGATATAATCATAACTGCATAATAAATGCGTATTCCTTTTTCAAAAACATGTATAGTGCTTTATATACAAACTCAATGGTGTAAACACAGATGTAGTTCAATATAAATTTCGGTAAGTATTCCAAATTTAAATCACATTCTCTCCCTAGAATGAAATTCAGTACAATTTTCTTTCCCTGTTTTTAACAGATTAAAAACCGGCCAAGTGCTTGTCGGACCACGCACAATGAAGGGTTCCGTAGTTGGGATTAATTTATCCCAAAAACAAACTTAACATTGTAGTTGAAAAACATGCTCTCCCATACATCGATATACGTTACGGTCAATTCTCCAACTGCAAATTTAAGTTGGTCGACCATTACTCGTTAACTTGTGAAGCCTACTTAGCTGTGATAGTTTTCCTTTTAATTTCGTTTTATATACTATTGCCATGATTTTTTTCACATATCCAAAAATAACCATTTAGCTGGCAGGGGGATACACTTGACTCTAACAAAAAATAGCACTTTAAAGCTTAATATTACGCAAACGGATCCCTTAATTGAAAAATGATTTTGCCAAACCTACAATATTTTTGAACGGCCTATCCAACGATACCCCACACCATGGAATAGACGAGAAAAAAAAATATCATCCCCATTTCACGTGTAAGGGAGTGTAATGATTTTGTAAAACAATAATTAAGAATAAGACTTTTTCCCATATCCGACAGATGGCGCTAGTTGTTGCACGAACTTTATACATCCGTTTTAGGTATTCATTTGTAGGATATCGGTATTCAAGTATATTTGTTTGTATAATTAATAAATCATTATTGTTTAAATAAAAAGTTTATTTACAGTTAATTATAAGCCATTATGTATTTTAGTTAGTCAAGTGATTGTCTGTACTGTTTACACTGCTCTGATTGGTCGTATAGCCGGCCGAGTGTTCACTTCCGTTTAAAGTGGGGATCATTCAGTTCGTAACTGATTTGCTTGGACAGAGTCAGTCTATGTCGAGGCGTTGAGCTGTGTGCATATCTTACGGATCCGTGCTACTTTTGTTATATTCTTAATAATTAATAAGTGATTGTTAATAACCTGATTGTGTTAGAATAAACATTATTAATACTGAACCTGAGGTGTATGATTTTATTACAGGAGGTACCCTAAAAAAAAATGTTTTTCATAATTTTATTTTACCATTTTTTCGGCATGATTAATATATATACTCATGCCAAATTACAGCTTTCTAGGACTAAGCGTCTCTGAGCTAAGCTGGGGACAGACGGACGGACAGACAGACAGACAGACAGACAGACAGACAGACGGACATGGCGAAAGTATAAGGGTTCCTTGTTTACTACGGAACCCTAAAAATGACTATTGTTATGTTCGCTTTTTGTGGCATAGAATGTCACGTTTTTGAGCAAGTGGTACGAAAATGCATTTATTCAAACTAGGCGGAGAATCAGCACTTTTCTTGCGCACCAAAAGTTGAGAGTGACTGCCCTTGCGAGCTCCCTACACATTGACGTCACCTGTGAAACTACTATATAGCAATTTACAGTAGGTATGTACCTACTTTTTTTTTTTTAAACGTTGCCCCACACTAGGAATTTCTCCTGTATTGTGGTTGCGTTTACACACATTTAAACTCACATACACAAACAGCCAGACCCGGAACAACTACTTGTAGGTCATGCAAATATTTATTCCGTGCGCGAATCGAACCCGCGACACGCAGTCAATCGCTTACCCACTGCGCCAACCGTGTCGTCATAATTGTAACAATGCAAACTTTTTTCCAGCAGTTATAATATATTTTCTTTAAACTAAAGTAAGAACGTGTCGGTAGGTACTACTCCAGCCAGTACGTTCAGATCACACACGCTGCCTCTCTGCTACAAAGCCGATCTCACAAGCGAGCCGGCAAATTGGACGCCAGTGCCAATCCCGCCATCATCCCTGTCGGTCGTCTGAGTCTCGTTGTGTAGCCGCATTGTGCAACAGGATCTGATTACCTACAAAGCGGCATTTAGAAGAGCCAGTCAATTTTTTGGTTCGACGCTACTTTTAGCTAGGTTATGAAATATAATTATCTAAATGGATAGTGTGCTCTGTGTGTAAGAAATATCGAGAAAAATACCCCTCATATTGAAAGAAATAATACTATTTATTAGGTAACAGAGCACTGCTCTCACTGGGCCACACACAGCTGGTAAGTCGGGGCCGCTACCACTGTATCGGCCCCGACTTACGAGCGGTAGGTCGTGGGTTCGAACCCAAGCAGGCGCTTTACTTTGTGTAAATAATTTCATCACCACTGCTCTCAAAACGGTGAAGAAAACATTGTGAGGAAACCGGCATGTCCTAGAACCAAAAATTCGAAGACATGTGACATCTACCAACCCGCACTGGGCCCGCGTGGTGGATTCCATTTGTTTTGTAAAAAATATTAATGTTCTATACTACAAATCAACTCATTTCTCTTACTGGAAGTATTGTACTAACTAATTGCCAAGGTACATTTATAAAGAAAAAGATTGTCCGTGTGCCTGATCAAATTACCCGTTTTAAGGCTTCTACATACTGGCGCGAATGTCGCGTGACGCGACACCCGTAGAACAATTTCCTTGAATTTTTCATAGAAATTGTTCTACCGGTGTCGCGTCGCGTGACAAGTCGCGCCAGTATGTAGAAGCCTTTAACGTTCCCTTAGGTTAACGACGGAGTCTAATCCTAGGTAATGCAGAAACACTTTATTTTGCTTTAGCACTTTTTGCGAATTCCCTAAATCAGGCTGAGTGTTATATTTCCTACGAACAAGAGTCAGATTATATGGTATTCATCATATTTTTTCTCATTATTTGGAATAAATGAGTTTCCAAACAGTACTTAATGTTTTCTAGGTTAGTTTTTAATTTCATTTCCTCAGCCTCTAACAGCGATCCGTCAGGCTATTCCACGAAGTTAGTAACTTCCCTCACATTGTGATTGTGTTGTTCTCAAGCCGCCCGCTTGTTACAAACAAAGTAACGAACACTACGGAGAAGTTTACAACAAATTGTGTTCCGTACGGGGGCATTTTGCCAAGCGGCGGGCGTTTAGCTGTTACTTATTACAATAATTAATATCCTTACGACCGATTTAGGTCACGGTAGCCAGTCTCAACGGCGATTAGCCAGGTACGCGGGAGATATTATAGTGCACATGTGTGTGCGCGAACACAGGTGCACCTTCTGTTCCTTGACTCTCATAGTCCGATGGGTTAGTTATAATAGGTGAGTGCGAACCATACATATGAAACCTACTTCTGACATATTCGCAAACACTCATTACCTATTCGATTGACTGCACAGGCGTCACCCAGATCAGAACAGAAACCCTCGGGTCACCCAGATCTTTCACAGACGTCCTATGCAGACCAGGAGACCTAATCAGCTTCTGGAGGGAGGTGGGCTGGTTGGAATAAACCACTGACGGCCGCCATGGCCCACGCACAATGGTCCACATGAAGGACTAAGTGCGGAAACCAAACCCTCTAACATAGAACCTATTCGATATCGGAGGCCATAACAAAATTATGTAGGAATCTTAGCGCAAACCAATTTCTATGCTACAGTGCCAAACGTACCTTTAAGACGGAGATATATGCCAGTGACCTTGAGTGGTTAGCTTGCGTGTTCGGTACTGAGCTCACGCAATGCGTCGTACGTTCAGCCAGTAATAGGACTCGCCCATCAAGGAGCGCTGTCCCTAATTTGACGCATTATTTTATTATACACAAACCAAAAAGTATTTTAATAAAACGCGTATACTAAAAGATCAATAATTAAATTATCTTTAAATTGGTGAAGGTTTCAGAAAAATACGCTTGGTAGATTTTGCACCATTCTCAGTTTTTTTCCGTGTTAGACATAACTTTACAAATTAATTTCACTATGTAATATAAACATAATCTAAAATATTCACATAATTATTAAGTTATTGAGAAAGTTCTCTAATTTAACACATATTTTTTTCAAATCATTAACACTACTCGTTTTGACGTGATCTTCGGTATAAAATCATTAAAAGTTTGTTATCGTCGCCTTAACTTGAAAAACTATAACGAAGAAGTAAGATTTTTGAGGAAAAGTAACCAAACATAATATATAAGATAGAAGGTTAAGCTACGCTTGCCGCGGTCGGTTCGTGGATGGGTGATGTGGTGAAGACCCCTCCGTGCCTCGGAAAGCACGTTTAGCCGTTGATCCCAGCTGAAGAAATGTACTCGTAGATATTGACAGTCGTTACGGGTAGTCAGAAGCACAAATGTTTAACAACCAGTTTTACCAAGGGGTTTCGTGTTACCCAGTTACTGGGTTGTGGAGGTCTGATAGGCAGTCAGTTCATGCTATCTCCATATAGCTAAGTTTAAAAGAGCTGTGCCTCAGTATGTAATTTTTGCTCAATAATGTTTCTTTTCTTTTATTTTGTGTGTTATTTTAATATGGTTTTAGTTTTTCATTTATTTCAATTTAATTTAATACAATCTGATTTAATTTAATTCAAGTTAATTTTAAGTATAAAAGATTATTGATATTAGTTCTAATTACATTGTTATCCATCTTTATTTTAATTATTATTGTGTAATGAGATCTTAATTAAACGCTGTGCTTACCTATAATTTAGATGCATGCAATGCTACAGTATTATTTTGTAAATGATGTGTACTTTGTATGTCTTTGTGTGTATTTAGTTGGTTTGCCTTAAATAAAATAAATATTGGTATTCAGCTGCATCTGGTTAGACTGGAAGCCAACCCCAACATAGTTGGGAAAAGCCTAGTTGATTGATTCATTGATAAGGTCAATCGTTAAGTATCAGTGTTTGGGAAATATATTTTCAACACATTTGCTCAAAAATGCATTTGCGAAGCCTGTATACATTGTTCGAAAGTTAAAAATTACGCACCATACAACGGAATGTGTGGTAAAATAGGTACTCTCACCTAAGTACATGTTTTACCGCATACTCCGTTGTATAGCGCCGTGTGTATCCTTTATGGTTTTTTTTTATAATTTAAAAAAATATATAATAATAAATTATGTGTTCCACCAAGGAGTTTTACATTACGAGAATCAATAAGCTGAACTCGTGACAATGGTAAGCCCTCGACTAATTCACGGGCTTACATCGGGCTACTCGTTTGTAAAAACCAACTTATTGCACTAGTATCTTAGATAACTAATCCAATTAGATCTTCGAGTACATTAAATTTCTTCTAACATAACTGGCAAGAATTTAAGAAAATAAATTAAATTCGCTTTTGCTACGCAGAAAGGCAGGATTTACATCACTGAAGCACAAGAAAATCCGGCTCGAACAAACTTATAAAAAAATTATAAATAAAAATAAAATAAAATAATCTTTAATTCGGATAAGCAACATCCATATGGGTTAGTAAAAACAAAAAGATAACTTATACCTATGTTAGTAAACTTATACATATTATCTATTTGACAACAAGGCTGTTGTTCAAAATGCATCTTTGAACAACATCACCTAACAAAGAGAATCCAACCTCCCCGCTATGGTCTTCATAAAAAAATTATGAATAACATCCATTTTTTTCCAGATTAACCGGAAACACATAGGTACGAACGAAGTAAGTAAGTTAATAAAAAGCTTGTAAAAAGAAGGAAATGATACATAACATTCTCATTGTTCGAATGTTCGTATCACGTTGTTACATTATTATGTTACTGACTAAACGAAATAAAGAGTTACGGCCAACTTAGTTTTACAAGCTTTTGTTTAACTTGCAATGTTCGTATGTTAGTTGTCCTTTTCAAAATTTGCAAACGTTATTTGGTATTTCCTTATAATTTTGACAACATTGATAAACACCATTTATAGAATCTTGCATTATTAGAATCTGGTATTTGTAGAATCTGGCATTTGTATAACCTGGCATTCATAGAATCTGGCGTTTTAAACTCGTCTGACATTTCTAGAATCTGACATTTGTCGACGTTACCCAATTTATTTACAAGCTTTTATTTAGTTTCACCTGTCCGGTGTCTGTCTGCAATGAAATCTTGCAAGTTAAATTTTACCAACTTCCCGGTTTCCGATTGCGCTGAAATTTTGCATGCATAAGTAAATCGGATGACAATGCAATATTATTATGACATAGAGCTGATCTGATAATGGAGCCGGAAGGTGGCCATGGGAACTTGGTAATAAAACGACGCAAACCCATCCCCCCTTATTACAAAACAAGGTTTATCTTCAGACCCGGGTTTAAAACATGGAGCTATTAGTGAATTTCGAACTTTATTCCGACTATGGTAAAGTTCATATACACAAAACTGACAACTTAGTACCGAACTAAGTTTTCAGTTTTGTAAAAAGAACGGTATTTCAATCACTGTTACGTTCTTATTACAAAAACTGGCTCCATGGTTTAAGCCATGTCAAATATAAATCTTGTTTTGTAATAGGGCGGATGGAGTTTGGGCTTTTTTGATTCGACTTGACAAGGACTCTAGCCCTAAATTATATCAAGTGACTTATGATGGAGCCTGAAGGTGGTCACGGGAATTCCTCAACTAAACTAAACAAGTTAGCCCTGTTGTGTTTCGGCCATTTAGATTTATCTTAACAACTACTGTTAGGCAGTTGTTGTTGTTTCACTAGTTAAAGTGAAGGTGATTTCTTGTTTACATAAGTTTTGTTTAGTACTTTTTAGCTGACGTTTGCCCAACTATTTTGCAAACAAGAAAGAAATATAAAAAAATAAATCTTTTTTGCAAAAGGGACTGAAAGGTCTTAAAAATTTAAGGTGCCTACTAGGGCATGTGGGATGTCATATGAAAGAGCGCTATTTGCACATTTTTTTTTTTTCTGTCACTTTTTTTTTTGTTTTTTTAGGCAGCACAGTTTCCAACTTTTGATGAAAAATGTAAAAAAAATACCGTTCCCCCCCCCCTTATCTCCGAAGTTTGCAGAGATAAAAATCTGAAATTATTCTATGTGATAGGAATGTATGTAAAGATTACAGGAAAAATAAAACGATGTCTCTAAATAGCACAGTTTTTCACAAATCATCAACACCATATATACGTACGGAACCCTCGGTGAGCGAGTCCGACTCGCTCTTGACCGGCTTTTTTATTTTTAGGCAGCACAGTTTCCGACTTTTGATGAAAAATGTAAAAAAAAATACCGTTCCCCCCTTATCTCCGAAGTTTGCATAGATAAAAATCTGAAATTATTATATTGATAGAAGTTTATGTAAAGATTACAGGAAAAATAAAAAGATGTCTCTAAATAGCACAGTTTTTCAGAAATCATCAACATCATATATACGTACGGAACCCTCGGTGCGCGAGTCCGACTCGCTCTTGACCGTTTTTTTTTGTAAACATTTTTCTTACCTATATTTTTTTATTAATTATTTATGAACACTTTTTATCTGAATTGATTTTATTTTCTATTCGTGTGGAATGCTGGCAACAGTCGTTGACACCAGGGTGTCAACGAGTGCTGCCAGCATTCATCAGGGTTCCAAGTCAAACGTTTTACGTGACAAAAGTAAGATACCATCAATGTTTGTGGCCAAGTGTGAGCAAATAATAAGCACATACATACGTTACACAAGGCTTCGATCAATGAATTATGAGAGCTTGTGAGAGGTGATTACTATTCCCGTCACGTCTCTGAGACTCGAAGCTCGTGCTAGGTAAAAATAACAAAACTGAGCTAATGATTGAATAAACGTTACACATTGAAGGGAGAATGTTATAACTAAAACGTTGCTACCATGATTTTATAATAAAACTTGTTGTCGTTCGTTTAATGGTATAACTTAGATTAGATTTATATTCAATTGACGACACAAATGGCAATCAATATTTCAATAAAAATGTCCACCGTTCTCTGAACAACACTGCACTATCAATTTACTGAGATTGCTTCACAAGGACTACAAAATTTAACCGTTTCTCATCTATCAAACCATTTTGATAAATGAATAACATTCAAAATGGATTCGATAAATTGAAGACCCATAAAATAGAAGGTTTTGGTAATATATAGCCTCTATGTTTGTCGTCCAGCATGCATGTGACACATCGGTACATTCCCACGGTCAATATTTGATTTGGTTTCAACCCGAGCGTGTCACGTCACATGTCGATGTTTTTCAATAGCGTTACGTACGGCTCGGTGATTTCCTATGCAGCCTATTTCAACTGTATTTGATACGGTGCACGCGGTGCGGATTTCTACTTCGTGCATGGAAATGCGAAAAGGCTGTGGAACTGGATAAATATTTGTTGTATATATTTATATATATATTTTGTAGTATATATTTAATTCTACATGAATTAAACTGCAAGTATAGTTTCGGTGCTAAGCTTAAAATGTTGACACAAATTAATGTGAAATGTTGGTACATTTTTAATTCAAGTGCAGTACGAAATTGTTAAGCCCATTAAAATAAGTGCCAACAGCACGCTTTTATTCTTAAAATATTTCAAAGTTTGACATTATTACATTATTCATTAAATTCGTTTCCAAAGGGCAAACAGAAATCAAATTAGTAATACCCTTTTAATAAATACAAATACTTGAATAGTAGCACATAAACTTCAGCACAACTAATAAGTTTCTATTTGAAATCCAATCAATCGGTTTATTCAAATTGGTTTGTTTGATCTTTCTTTGCGAGTTACTTTGTTGTTTAATAATAATTTAATAAAAATACTTTTATCATACTTATTTAGCTAATTCCTTTATATTGTAAATTCTACATTCATTATGGCAATTTGTTTGCCTCTGTCCAACGAAAACAAACATCCTACGTATGGAAAATCGAATTAAACGTCCACGGTCGCCGCGGGCTCAGTGGCTCACATCTGACATTTATTCCTCTGTCTTCATCTTCAGTCCTATTTTCATAACAGGAAATTACGTTTGCTCTGTGCATCCCTGCATAATAATATTAGTAACAGCATTTTTTTCCTATTACGTTAAACGGAACTCGTGATACTATACCGGACACTTTATCTCACTTTATTTTGTTTCAAGTTTTATCATCATCATCACAACGAACCGACAAACTACAGTCTGTGGCAAATATGGTTTCAAATAAATTAGATTGTGGAAAAAACATATTCAATTCACAAAACTGTTCTTTTAGTTAAACTTATTACCGAGCCCAGTCTTTTCCCAACTATGTCGGGGTCGGCTTCCGGTCTCACCAGATGCAGTTGAACACCAGTATTTTAGATGGAGCGACTGACTTATAACCGATATGATCACACTAAATAATGTGAACGACATAAACGCCCGCAAATATTTCAAATGGTAATCATGAAAGTTCAATCCACATCGAAGGGTCGCTTCTCGTAGTTCTGAAGGAGTACGTCTATCTAGGGCAAGTTAGCCAGCTCGGTAGGCACAACTTTGAGAATGAAGGCGACAGAAGGATCCGGTTTGGATGGGCGGCGTTTAGAAAACTTCGCCAAGTCTTCCCGTCGCCAATCCCGCAGTGTTTGAAGACTTCTACCAGTGCGTCCTGCCCGTTATGACATACGGTGCCAAAACGTGGACATTGACAGTCGGGATGGACCACAAATTCAAGGTCACTCATCGCGCTCTAGAGCGGACTAAGCTTGGAGTTTTTTTTAAGGATAATATCAGAAATTAAGTTATCCCGAAGAGAACAGGAGTTACCGACATAACCTGCAGAGTTAGCAAGCTGAAGTGGCAGTGGGCTGGCCGTGTTTGTCGAAGGACTTTTGTTTAAACTACATATATATATTACTAATAGACAACCGAAAATGCGGCCAAATTTTATCGGTTGATGAACTTCGATATTTAATAAAAATGTTTACATTTCAAAATCGAAATATTTTATTTCACATAAACCTACATGGGTTTTACTTATGAATAATCAGAAGCTAGGTGCACCGTTCCAATAAGTCGTTTTTTCCTATGGAGAAGAGCCGGCAAGAAACTCCACGATTACTCTTATAAATATAATGAGCTTTTACAATGTTTTCAAGTTACAGTGTTAATAGGTATGAGATCACAGTGTAGGCCCGTCAACAAGTAATTAGAGTAATTTACAGTAACCTGTAGATTATTATAATCCTAACCGCTTAAATAGTATCAGCATATGCTCGTCAAAACGCATCGTATGAGCCCACATACAAGGTAGATGCCGTACACCGTTGAGGAGTTCTTCCGGTGGGTTGGGTATCCAGCAGGATACTGGTGATGCCTCCGTATCAGATCAAGGTTATCATACTGGTACATATGCGTGATATAACATGCACTTAGCCGGTTTTATTTATATAGAAGATAGGTAAATAGTGGTACACTCCGTTCGTTGATTGAAGAAAGAACGGAAATAGTTTAACATAAAGATATACTTGATGCAAGGAAACGTACCTGAAGCCACTTAATCCTGGTGATATTTTCGTCGGTGACGGTGAGCGCTCTCCTCTCGCCCAACTTGTAAGACTCGTCATAGTACATGTACTCAGTGAATGTCAACCCACTGGAAGTGTACTGCTGAGTAAAGTATATTGATATAGTCCCATTCACTATGTCGTGTTCTATTATCCATTTACACTTTATCGGGACGGGGAAAGGGTTAGGGAAGTTTGGTGTCGTTATCGTGCCCACGGGAGCCTTCAAGTGTCCGCCGCAGGTTTGTGGTCCCTGGTGCTCCCTGTCGCGCTGCTGCGCGTGCACGTGCTCTGCGGCGATACTGAGGAGAGTGATGCTGATCAGGCGCCGCATCACGAGCCTGCAACAAGATATAGTGTTGTTAATATTGTATCTTTATTTAGAAATTATCATTACGATAAAATCAAAACTCATGAAGAATTATTATCCCAGTCTTGAAACCAAACATTCATGACATTGTTCGACCTGACTGACCAATCTTCCATTGAAATCTATTAGAACGACCTGTAAGTTTATTTGGGATTGCAAGTTTCTGAACGTTTTCAATTAAATCAATCATTAATTTTGTGGAAAAAAAAAGGGAAAATAACAGACTAAAATGAAATCATTAATTACATGTCTCTTGCGGTACTTTAACTGTTCACTCCGGGAGTAATGTGCGCCTCATTTGTCTTTTTATAATCCTTTAATCCAATTCATCGACCCTCATCATTACTCTAAGGTGTTAAGTTTTAAAAGAAGATTTCAGTGGGTCTTTATAGAGTATAAACTTTAAATGAGCTCCAATGTACAAGATTTTGTACGTTGGAGCTCACTTAAAGTTTGTATTAAGAATAATCATAAAGATATCAAATGAACACGGAACTCTGAATCACGTCAAGTCGAAAAATTCGGCGACGTGACGTGGTTCAGAGTTCCGTGGAGCAATATTAGCTTGACTGAAAACGTAACAGTACAAGTTTTATATGAGTTTTTCCTTACCTTCATAACTTTATTATTCGTTGGACAATATTGTGTTAGGGATTCGTTCTAAAATGGTTCCCTTTTGAGATATTTCGCCTTATGTCGCTTTTCTGAACTTGCCAAACTTAACCAAAATATTCTAATGGCTTTGTCGGCGTTTTTTTTAAACTCGCTTGTACGTGTTTTCGTTCAGAATTACCATAATTAGGTCGACTAATAATATTCTTACTATATCCTATCCTGTTATAAATGCGAAAGTGAGTTTGTATGTTACGCTTTCACGCTAAAACGGCGGAACGGATTCGGATGAAATTTGGCACATGGGAAGACTTGACAGACATGACTTTTTATCCCGATATGCCCACGGGATCGAAACTTATGCGGGCGAAACTACGAGGCGCAGCTTGTAAACAATAATATCTCGTCACTTTTCTACAAAAGCTTTCATATATTACATGAATGAAAATCCACTTAGCTACATACAGGATGTTTGGTGCATCGTGTGCCAAATTGAAATGGTCGACTGAAGGAGTCATCCGCTAGCCTTTTAGATCCTTTAACACCCCTCATGCTCTGTGGATTTTTTTTTATCGACTTTTTATTGTTTTCCAAAAAAAAGACCCAAATTTTACATTCAAATACAGATTTAAAAAAAAATATAAGGCGTAGACTCTGAATTTTAATTTTATTTCGATGTGTATTGTTTAAGAATACTTTTAAATACAAAATTAGTGATATTAGTCACCTAGTTTTAATTCACTCGCAAAGGTAAAACTTAAATTAAAGCTGTACATGTTACAGCTGTTTATAAGGCTACAAAAAAAAAATCAAAAGCGACCGGGATCTTCCAACTCCCTCATTAATTCTCCAGTCTATCCTCTTTCTAATGATGTGCCACATGCCATAAAAGTATTTTAACAACTTTGTGAATTCGCTAGAATTGTGAATCGAGTCACCTAAGGCTAATATTCAAAATAATGATTTAAAAAAAAATCTCTTAAATGATTCCTGTCAAACCTATAAATCTGCTATCTCATTCTTATGGTTAGGTAAATTCGTGTCTCATATCTGTATCTTTCGTGGGATTTACTTGAAATAAAAAAACAAAATTGCATTTTTAACATTTATTTAATCATTGTTACAAATTTTGCTCAAATTGTTGGCCTCTGTTGCGAATGCAGGCCCGACACCTGTTTCGTATTTCAACAGTTGTTGTACGAAGTCGTATTTCCTCCTTAATAGTATTGAATGCCGCTTCTATGCGTTGGACTTATACCTCCCTAGTTGGAACCTCCGTGGCATATACCAACTCTTTGGCACGTCCCCAGACATAAAAGTCTAACGGAGTTAGATCTGGGGAACGTGGCGGCCATGGAATAGGGCCATCGCGTCCAATTCATGCATTGGGGAACACATTGTCGAGATATTCCCTCACAGTCAATCGCCAATGCGCGGGACAGCCGTTATTTTGAAATACAATGGGCACACGTTCATTAAATACGGGGCACATCGGTCACTAATTCGGGCAGGTCATTTTGTAGGAATTCCAGGTAGTCTTCGCCATTGAGATTATCGGGCAGGTAATGCGGTCCAATTACCTGATTCCCAATTACTCCTGCCCAAACGTTTACACTAAACCTTCTTTGAGAAGATTTCTGTCTTTTAACACGTGGGTTTTGCGTTTTCGTTGTCCAGTGGTGCAAATTGTGTAAATTGAGGATCCCATCCTTGGTAAATTTGGATTCATCCGTCCACAGTATTCTTTTTAAAAAATCAGGATCATCCACATCCGTGTGTAAAAGAAACCGACAAAAAGCCACTCGTCTCTCAAAGTCGCCTCCCTCAAGACCTGCAACAAACAAAAACCTCTTTTAAATTTCTCTTGGGTAATAAGTAATTGCACAAGAAAGGACCCGCTGTTCGTGCTAATAGATTCACTACCTGGAAGTGACGCCATACCATACCCATTACCTGCTAAACAAAGGCAAGGTCAAACAAAGCTTGCACGGGTTTAAAGTTAGTTTAAAATTACGTACCTTGCACCGGAGTGTAGTGGAATGGATGCTTTTTGTTTTGACGAAGTACTTTCCACACTTTCCATATTGAAATATCAAGATGTGATGCCACATTTCTAATGCTTCTTGTAGGGTCTTCCTCAAAAAGTGCCAGTATTCTCTCGTCTACTTCAACATTATGTCGCACAATATGGCCCCTTGGTTCATTAAAAGTAACACTGCCAGTCTCGCGTATGCGTCGGTATGTGTCTTGGAAGACTCTGCGGCCAGGTAATCGTCTACCAGTAAGCGTTCCTGGTAAAGTCGTTGCGCTGCACGAGCGACGCCATTAGCGGCTCCGTAAGCCATCATGATGTCCGCATATTCTTCGTTAGAGAATGTCGCCATTGCAATAACAAAAAACTCAAAGTTTAACAATAACAACAAAAATTAAACAAATGTAACAAGAACCAGCAAAACTTAACGATAACAAAGTAATAAAAGAATCGCGGAGTATGGTGAACTAGCACACACGTTAGGTAGCAGAGGCAGTCATGTCTCGACTAAAAAAATGGCGGGTCGCGCGGCGCGATTTGTTCAAACCGATTTAAGGTATGCAAGAAAGAGATAGAAGATAGATTTTACTGTGAAAGAGTGAGAAAACAAATTTTACCTCTTTCTCAAGTAACAGTTCCGCAATAAATATTTTTTCATTAGAATTTGGAATGTAGTTTTATGTGACTTGATTCACAATTCTAGCGAATTCACAAAGTTGTTAAAATACTTTTATGGCATGTGGCACATCATTAGAAAGAGGATAGACTGGAGAATTAATGAGATAGTTGGAAGATCCCGGTCGCTTTTGGTTTTTTTTTTGTAGCCTTATAAATAGCTGTAACATGTACAGCTTTAATGTAAGTTTTACCTTTGCGAGTGAATTAAAAAAAAAACTAGGTGACTAATATCACTAATTTTGTATTTAAAAGTATTCTTAAACAATACACATCGAAATAAAAATAAAATTCAGAGTCTACGCCTTATATTTTTTTTTAAATCTGTATTTGAATGTAAAATTTGGGTCTTTTTTTTGGAAAACAATAAAAAGTCGATAAAAAAAATCCACAGAGCATGAGGGGTGTTAAGGGGTCTGAAAGGCTAGCGGATGACCCCTTCAGTCGACCATTTTAATTTGGCACACGATGCACCAAACACCCTGTATAACTTATGTATAATTTGTACAGAGTAGGATACGTATGTGCGGAGAGGTATATAAGTGCGCAGTCTCAGAGACACGTCCGTGATACATTGCAGTGTTACATTGACTGCTGGCGGCGAACGTGAAATATTTTCAACTAGTGTGACAGCTTGAGAATTTGATTTTAGTTCCTGGAATCTATTTTTTGACGGTATGTTACAGGAATTTTGATAGGATCCGAGCTGACACAGTTTTGGTTCTTGTTGGTTTCTAGATCACCATCATTTTTGGCAATCTCAAAAACAAACTTCTTATTTATCTTATTTTTTCCTGTGACTGTGAACGAAACAAGTAAAGAGGAACTTACCAATGTTTTACGTAAAATACCCGACAGAGATAAGACCAAATCAAGTACCTTCCTACCTACGAGGATAAAAGAAATAAGACTAAAAAAATTTGGAAAACGAAACAAAAGAACACCTAAAATCTCGAAACACAGGTTTATGGCGCAGACCCTTTCGTTATTAGGGTTCCATGTATTTTATCAACATTCAGAAACAGTCTCTGAGATGTACAGACGCTTACAGCGGCAGTTTGATGCTGAAACTTGAGCACATTTGTCTCAGCGACGTTACCCGAATAAACTTGAACTGTTCAAGTTAACGGAACAGAAAATCTGTTTGGAGGATAGAACACATTTTTTTGTGGGAAAATCCGCAGATAAAGTTTTTTTTGTTGCTCAAAAGCAGCTCTAAAGTTAAATATTATAACTAGTTCCCCTAGTTCCCAGGAACTAGTTATAGTATAGTTTTTGTTATTTCTACTGCGGGATTTTGGCAGGTGTGAGTACTTGATTATGTTCAATACAACCTACTTGAACATAATTATTTGATTATTGCTGGCCACTTTGTGGTCTGAACTAGTTTTAACTTTTCTTGTTGTTCAACCAATTTATTATATTATACTTTATGTTGTGTTGTATTTAATATATACTCTATGTTGTTCAATTTTATTCCCTTTTGAATGACTACATTGTGCTGCACTACTAATATTTAATTTTCAATTTTTATTCACAACGTATTATCTAGAATGTTAATAAGCTTTGTTTTGAAAGATACAATTTTTTTAAGTATGTAGGTTATTCTCTTTGAGAACGAATTACAATTCTTAGAGAGACATTTTCCTCACTCAGACTTGGATCCAAATTGTATAAGTACGCGTCAAACTTTATGGCAGCTCTGAAGTAGCACCCCTCACCCTCGATGACATGTGAATTTGTTCACCACAGCGACTCGCCTCATGTTCCGAACCGTCATAAAGTTTGAATCTGACTGTATCCGAGCTTTGAAGATTCACGTTTACCGCGAAAAGTCATGGCGGGTCGCAATAAATAAGGTGTCTTCATAAACATTGCACGCAGAATGTGTGGAAAAGCTGTGAGAGATGAAAGAGCAATACTTAAGGAGCATGAATGTAAATGACAATGAATAAAGAGCATTGGTGGTAATTGTGATTTTAATATTTTAATTACTAATAGGAAATATTACGTTTTCAATCTGCATCAGGCACATAAGTGACATAAGCGCCCCAGTTATGCAAAGCTTAATTGGTTAGCACTACGCGACAAGCACCGCCCAGGTTTCATCTCACGCACGTCACGAACACGCGCGTAAAGAAACATAAACATGAGGATGATGTCTATTGATACAATATACACTACATTAACAAGAACAGACTACAGAACACATCACATAGTCAAAGATTTAAGATGATATACAAGGTAAACCAAGGTTCCCATTTCTTCCCGTGGGTGTCGTAAAAGGCGACTCAAGGACTTACTAGAGAATGGGCAGCAGCGTTCTCTATGCATTTTTAAAACCATACTGCGATCGCCAACCCGTCTGCCAAGCGTGGCCATTATGGCAAATCCCCTCCTTTTTGGGGGAGGCCTTTATCCAGCAGTGGACGTCTTTCGGCTGAAATGATGATGTAAACAGTAGGTATCTGTAAGAAAATAAAAGCATACCAGCGCTGCGGTATTTATTTTTTAAATATCGCAGCATTATACTGAGATAGGAGGCTTTTTGGCGTCTCACCAGTCTTGATTGTTTTTTATTTTGTAGGTATTTTGTTAATTTTAAATGCTCTTTTTTTACTTTTATATTTCTTGTGCGTGTCCCAAATAAAATATTTTTCTTCTTCTTCTTAACTACCTATAGGTACTTGGAATCGTTTTTGACATAAGAATAGGAAGACTATGATAAAGTTGCACAGGATTAGATATTTGTGGAGGCGGAAACTTCGCATTTTGTTGTATAGTTTGTTATAATCTCGGTATCTGGATGTAGACATGAGCTAGTTCTCATACGGTGGATATTTCTAATTAGATAAGTCAATTTTGTTGATTCCAAATTAGAATTGATAATATTTTACAAGGCAAAATTGTGCTATTCCATTTTTAATGTGGTAGCTTATTTCATAGCGATTCCAACGACTTAAGTTTTACATACAGCTCCCATACGAAACTTTAGAGTTATCGTCATTTTAATCACAAGTGCTCCATCCGCGAAGTGGCGCCACAGATGCGCCACTTCGTTGCGTCAGGATAATATCGATTGAAGATTTTTACATAGAAAAAAACAAAATCAAATTACGTGCCTTATTAGTTACTAGCTGCGCCCCGCGGTTTCACCCACATAAGTCTCGACTCCGTGGGAATATCGGAATAAATAGTATTGTTTGTCCTAACCCAGGCATAATAATCTAGGCACGTGCCAATTTTCATCCAAATCCGTAAATCAGTCGCTTTAGCGTGAAGGCGTAACAAACAAATAAACAAAAAACTCACTTTCTCATTTATAAGACTAGTTAGGTTACTCAAAGAAGTTTGACGATACTAAATTAATATAATCAAAACACATTTCATCAGATATCAGAAAGAAATTCATTAACACTCTCACCGCCATAGTCCGCCTGCCGCCCACATAAATTTCGGTGCAGCAAGCCACTATAGATTCTTTAATTTTTACAGGCAGGCCATGCGGGCTGCCTGCGTACCACAACTAGCGCGCAAAATTCTATGACAATAGTACTTAAAGCTTACTAAACTTACTCTATAAAAATAAATGAATTTGTGGGATCACAGCGGACCACACGGCCTGCTGGTAAACTTAACGATGTGTCCCGCCGGCCGCTCACATGGCGTGGTGCAAAAGTTACACAAAATCTAGCGTGGCGTGGTGTAAAAGACATTGTATGGCCCGCGCGCCGCCCACGTGGCCTGTTGTTCTAGAAAAACCTTAAATGTGAATGGCGGTGAGAGGGTGTTTCTTCAAAAATGTATTAAGGTTAATTCAATGCGTCTCCAAAATCAATCCTGCCAAATTGATTTTAGGAAATTCTGCCGCTTGAATAAGTAGGTACCTTTGCGTAGTTATTATCGCTCTTCTTGATTTTTCGGCACGAGAAAAATTATGCAAAAATCTTCAATATATATTACGCCGCCTGCTTCCTTTTATAACTCGATAATATTAACGAAGCCAGAGTTAATATTATGATTAGATGTTTTGAATCCGTGACCTTCTATGAATATTCCAAAAGAATTTGTTATTAGGTTCTTACTGAAGAATGTTAAAAGTCAAAGCAATGACTTTGGTTCTTCGTTGTTATTTGCCAAGGTTATCGAAGTTTTATTATTTTATGAAAACAATTTTATTATAAGCTATTTCTTATCAATGTTCACTCTTGATAGAGAAAAGAGTTAGTTTTACATAAAGTTATCCCATTTAGGTAATTAATAAAGGCTAAAATGATTTGTTTAAAAAATATTGACGTTTCTCATATGATACAAACCTCACTGATGGACCCTAACTGGCACATGAGACAGATCTATAGATCCAGGTGAATATCATCGGCACAAAGGGTGCGATCACACCCTTTGTGCCGATTATATTCTCATATTTATGTAAGTTCCGCGAGATACCCGGCGGGAAGTGATCCGTTCGTGTGACGTCACACAGCAGTATTTATTCGTAACCGACGCGACGCACGTCTCATATCTGTTTACGAAGAGGTGAACTGAGGAGGGATGGAACAAGAAATATAACATACGGAAATTATTTGAATATTAATAGTTTGTTTCAATGGAACACAAGAGTTATAAAAATATTTTGTGATAGGTATTTGTTTTGGAAAATTAAAACAAGATAGGTTAATCACACACTCTTTTTAGGATCAAATATACTTTTTTGATAGAAACTGAAGGAAACCAATCATGTAAGACGCCTAGTTCATTTACAGAGCTTCGTTGCCTTTAAAATACAAACCTTTGAACGAGAATGCTATAAGACTTCAAAGTGACAAAGGATACACTCGCATCGTTATTTTCCTTGCAGAGGGAAATGTATAATTCCAACGACTTGCAAAGCTTTCACGTGAGCAACATGTTGCCATATCTAACACTTTCACGCGTCCTTGTTCATATCATCTGCAGTAAGAATGTGAGTGACTATGTAAATGTGACGCGAATCAACTATGTAAATACCCGCGGAGGGGGAGGGGGGCACTTAACTGTGACGTCATCCGCAGTTTATGTGTTACCTCATATTCATAAGTGACAGGCTCATTAGTTGTATTGTTTAGCGAATTGAATTGAATGGAATAGAACAGAATAATATTTATTTGAATAAAAACATGGTAAAATACAAAAAATAACAAGAGCATACATGTTTTTGCTTAACAGTGATAAGCGTACAAGTTTTCTCAAGCATATTTAACATTTATTGTCAAAGAAGTCATTGACATAAAAAAACCGGCCAAGTGCGAGTCGGACTCGCGCACGAAGGGTTCCGTACCATTCTCTATAAAAATGGCCAAAAAAACACGTTTGTTGTATGGGAGCCCCACTTAAATATTTGTTTTATTTTAATTTAATTATTTATTTTTAAAGTCAATATATTATATCTACATATTATGTGAATATGTCAAGCGTTTACCTGTTGCCGTTATCAATACAGAGCAAAAACGAGCAAAAAATCGCTCTCCTTCGGCTTTTTTTTTAAGAAAGAGCCCACAAGTACTATTTTACGCTTTTACAATGACAAAATTAAATAAATATCGTATGCAACAGAAAATGTATCCAAATTTTAAAATAAAAGACACATTTTTGAAAAAAACTGTGGTAATAAAATTTTACAGGGCGCGGCTTTTCTTTCTCCCGTAAAATTGCCTTTTTCGCATATGCGAGGTTTTCACTCTAAGGCGACGATATAATGTAGGTGTTCTGTATGAGATACTCGTAGTACATAACTGGGATGTTGCGGATATTCGCGTCCGCATTCGTTTCGCATTTATTTAGACCTCCGCATCCGCATTCGCATTAATCAATGCGGATACAGATGTGGGTGAAAATGGTGATAGTAAGATAAGTAAAAGCATAATCAAAAAATGGAAATTATAATCATTTGAATTATCAATATAGCTCTAAATCGTCACTTTTTCACAAAATACGGTTACCCATCATATCCATAATTTCGAGGGCTATATTGATTTTTACATGATTATAATTTAGTAATTATTTTATTATACATAATTGCCGCGAATTCAACTATGATCCACATACAACGAAACAGCGCTGCAATTTTCAAAAACGTAAAAAAAATCTGAATTTCGCCTTGCCGCCTTGACTGATCCTTTAGAAATCTTGAGATCCGCAACCGCGGATGTGAGCCACCAATAATCCGCATCCGCATCCGCATCCGTATCCGCGGATGTAAAAAAATCTGCAACTGCAACATCCCTGGCATGTACATAGCTCAGGTAAATATAGTGCACAGCAATAGGAATGTGCAGTGCTGATAAATGTCCGCAATCAATCTACGTTAATTTATACATAATGAAATTGTGATTAATGCTATGTGAAACCCGTAGATATTGATAACTTAACATCTATTAAATCTACATTCTATTGTGCAATAATATTGAACAAATGGCGTAGAGTTAACCAGTCTATTTAATTATATTCAAGCGAATGACTGCTTGATCATAATTCAATAGACTGGTTCAGTGATTAACACATGAGTGTTACCGCGAAATTGAACCGCAATAGTTAATTAGAACTTTTGAGCACTCGCCTTTTACAGTATTTTTATTTCACGAAGCGACGCGCGCTTTACTTGTGGTAACCAAGTGTACAAACACGCTGTGAATGTGTCAGTATCCTGAACCGTCCGATACATAGGCAAACTCAAAACTCAAACTCAACTTAACTCAAACTCAAAGAATTTATTTCAAATAAACCAATTACAGGCACTTTTGAATTGTCAAGGGGTCGGTCAGTCACAAAGATGAAGCTAGTTGCCCATCCCAAAGCTTAGTAGGTACCTATGGAGAATAACGGGCAAGAAACTCCACGGACACTCTTTTAAATTGTACTTGCATTTCCCAATTTTCAGCGATTAAGCTTTTCCTTCATTTTGGTAGATTGCATTTTTCACAATCAGTTGTCATCCATCTTCAGCGTTTTCCGCTGAAACCAGCTAGTAATGGTTTATAGCTATACTAACTGCTTTTGTGAGTATTTTTCAAGTTGCATTAAACTTGTTAGTTTATATGGTCATAAATGGGCCATTGCCATAAGATATGACGACGCAGCATGTGGCGCCGTCTAGTTTTGTTACTAAGTTGACACTTGATGGTGACAGTCATCGATGGTTGCGTAGCGGCTGTCTACTGATGACTGAGATGATGTCAAGCCGCTGTCGTACCACGTCCACGACGAGCTGCTATATCCCGGCACAATCATGATGATATTTGAAGCTAGAACCACTAATACGATGACCACTTCTGGTAAAGGCTATCCTGCGCCGTTCGATAGCAACAAACAGCTTTCTTAATTTACAATTAATTTATATTCGTATCTAACAAAATACCTTAGTACTTTTTCTGAAAGAGAGCAATGTTAGTAAATTAAGTTCATGTTACAAGCCGCTATTAGTGCCAGATTCGAAGTTTTGTTTAAATACCGGTAGTGTAACTTTATGCGAGGAATGTGTAAGATTGACATTAAAAGTTACACCAATCTGATTGAAAATGAAAAGACTATAGTTTGAAGCAATTTCACTCGATCACGTGTATCTGAAGACAATATTGATACTGCAATTAATGTTTTTAAGACATCAATTATATTTTGTGAAACTTTGGACCTTTTTTTTGTGTTAAAGGACTACATAGATATAATTATGTATAGGCTTTACCAGTTTTTCATAATATCGAAGCACTACCATTTAATTTCAAATTCACCGAATTGTTCATGTTCAAATTGGATTCCTCTAAACATTATTTATAAAATGCTGTGTCGGTCGGGAACAACGGATTTTTAAATGTGGTCACGAGCTTTTCTACGTGACTACGTGACCGACACTCCTGCAGTACGTGATACTAAGGTGAGGATTGAACAAAAGGGGAACATGATACCTTCTAATAAGCAGCTGCATTATTGGCCTGACATGTTTGAACTTTTTGCCATTGCTACGCTATGAATAAGAATAGTAACTGCATATAGTTGAACTGATAATTGTATAGGTCGATGTAGGTATTGATGATAGACATTTCTATAGAGACATCTTTGCTTGTCTAAATTTTATTCCAAATGCATAGTTTACCAATAATGCCCTCTGTACTCTGTCGTTATAACACGGCAAATAAAGATTCATTACCAAGGCGTACTTCGATGCGCTATACCATTGATAACAGAAACACAAAGCCTGCGCCTAGGGCACAGGTGTTACTGTAACAAATGTTCACATTCGAACGTTACTCATAGAGGTACGACGTGATAATTGCATTCATATTTCTTTTATAAAAAAAAAACTGTTCCTCTCAAAAATACCACCTACCATCTAACCTCTACCTCTGGTTGATCGGTAGAGAATGTACCTTTTTTGAGTGCGAAAAGTTTAAATAAATAAATAATTACGGTGTGAATAGGTACATTAGTATTGAAAAGATGGTAGGTAATACTTGGTTTTACTTGTTAATTTGTATTGGTTAGCATTAAAGCCAGACTTTTGTAACGTGCTTTAAACATACATCACCAATAAGGTCACTATATGTCCTCCTAGGGCGTCTCCTCCCGGCGTTTCCGCTCACTGCCTTGTAAATACCTAGTCCTTTCATTCATCCTCTCAACTTGACCATAATGTGCTTGTATTAGCCTATTAATTTATCATCATAAGTAATATAAATGAAGAATGCCTCGTCTCATAGTTATTTCTGAAAATATATGTATTCAAGGATGTAACATGACAATGTATCGTTTAGTCAATTTGATTAGTCAAATATCACTACAACAACAACACGTACATACAACGATAGTAGTTCCTACTTACGACGATCCACAATCGAGCATCACATAACCGATGATTATGCTAATTAATGGAATTAATCTGACTAAACAGCAAACATGTGAAAGCATTTAGCTAACAGCTCTCGGAGAATGAGGATTTATCGGAAATATATTATAAAACGCTATTGGAACTTGTGGCTAAGTAATAACAGCGCACGGGGCGATCTATCAGGTTAAGCTACGCTTGACGGGGTTGGTCCGTGGATGGGTGACCATCTTTACATACCGATCCTCCATGCCCCAGAAAGCACGTTAAGCCATTGGTCCCGGCTGTCATTCGTGGATCTTTGACAGTCGTTAAAGATCGTCAGAAGCCCAAAAGTCTGACAACCAGTCTTACCAAAGGGTATCGTATTACCCAGTTACTGGGTTGTGGAGGTCAAATAGGCAGTCTCTCCATGTAAAATACTGGTAATTTGCATCCGGTTAGTCTGGAAGCCAATCCCAACATAGTTGGGAAAAGGCGGGCAGATTGATTGATATAACGCTATTGAAAATTGCTATTTACATGATAATGTGTTCTGGTATTTCAGGATCAACTTGTAAGCAAAGATTGACATCAAGATTTAGATTGGAAGATTAATTTTAAATATTGTATGTTTTTCGAAATTTTTTTCACTGATGGGAAGCTACAATATTTCCGAATATCATAAGATATCATCATCAGCCCATACCTTACTCCATCATCAGATTAGCCCCAAGATACCAAATTATAGTATTGTCATTCAAACCACATATTCATGCTATGTTACATTTCGATACGATATTAGAAGTTGATGAAAATTACGTTGTATTCCGTTACATAGATAAAGGTTAAGCTAATATAACAGCGTGTTAAAAATGGTTTTGTAAGCAGTAGGTATAAGTGTGTTATCGTGGAGGAAACTATTATTGCTTGGATGTACTAGCTTTTTGTACAGTTATGTTTAAATTGGTAGACGTCAACAAAATGCCTTACATTGTAGATTGTTTATTATTTCTGGGAAACCAGTTGTTTACTGTTTTAACAACGGTCTGAATGACCATAAAATCAGTTTCGAAATAATTGTAATAGATTGTTATACAAGGCGCTAAAATGACCCATTATATACGAGGTAGTAGTAAATAGAAACCGAGCTATTAGGTTTTTAACGCCACGTGTTACACTATACTTTTCACTACGATTGCGAGAAAATAAAATAATCAAATACACCTTGACGGCAATAGATTGAAAATGATTCTTTTCCTTTCTCTTCCATCTGCAAATCGGGTCTCCATTCTCAATAGATGATGACACTTTCACTGTTGTAAAATAAATTACGGTCACCAATTCAATTGGATATAAGAGAAAAAATATCTATACATATATTTCGCGAAATCCACGCGTTCTACCGAAGAGATCGCACGCCGCTTTTAGTTCCATTTTCAAAAAGAAAATATTATTTTTTTATGAAACAGTAATTCATCGAGTCTTTATTCATGATTATTTTACTTAAGGTGAACCCGCAGCTGTAGCCCGCGAAATTCAAATTTCCTTGCGTTTTTACCTATTTGCAGGTCAGTGTCAGGTGTGATTCGCGATGTATTTACATAATTATAATAATTAAAATCATTAATAACAGCTATAGCTGCGAATTCACCTTAAGAATACCTTTTCGTTTTTGTAGGCTCGTTGGTAACAGACAAATATTAAAAAAAAATACCTTTTCCCCTAGAGGAAGATATGCTATTTTAGCCCTGCTCTGGTACGCTAAAATGACGGACTTTTTGAGTAAGAGGAGTGAATACATCTTTCATAAACGATAACTTTATTTTTATTACTAAGACATATAATATCAAAATAAAAATTGGTGTTTATTAATACTCGTTTAAGTTTATTTTGTAAAAATTTGCGCAGTGGTTAAAAAAAATCTGTATATACCTACAACGTATTGAATATTCGAGGAGTTAATCCATCGAAAGCTTTCACCTGGTTTGCTATGCACAAAGCTACACCCGCGCCAGCCGGTCACGAAACTATTTTTAACCCAGCTCTGCTGATTTTTGGGATTAAAATATTATTGCATTTTTTTTTTTTTGCTACAGTGCAGAGGCGTAATATCGATTGCAAGCCACATTTTCCCTATATTTTACAGAGATAAATTGCTGGCTTTGTAAATATGAACAAGTCATAAAACATTTTCCATGTGGAACCAAGAAAATAAAATAACGACAAAAGCTCGGCCTGAGCTCGTGCATAACTTGTGGCATGCTGATACGATATTGTTGAATTTACAAACACTTTCCTTATTTGCACACGAACATGGACATTTTCAGGTACTTGCCCTATTAGTTCATGTGGTACTCGTATGAAATCTTTTTAGGTTCTAGAATTATCAAAGCTAAGTAGGTGTTACTAGCTGTTTTTCATTGTGAAAATCATTTGGCAAGTTTTTCTCAACTTTTCAACCTCATTTATGTTTATGCTGCCGAAAAATTTGAAGTCGTGTATAGTATTTTTTTTTGCACTGCTCTGCGTTACTTCACCGTAAAAGTAGGTAAGTCCTTCTTGTTTTAAATTGCAAATAGAAAAAAAAGCCAGTAATACTTTGAATTGTAAAAATTCACCGTAACAGTAAGTTATAAACGAAAGCCGTATGTTTTACAAAGAGTAGTTTTATCAATTGTTACGTTCAGCAAAGTTCATGAATTTGAAATATTATTACTTCACTTTAGGGAAAACGTTTATTCTCTTGTCTCTTGTTTCTCCTATAACACCGGTCGGGAAACACACCCAATTGTGTTGACAACTTGCAAATACAGTTCCAAAAAAACATTACAAGGATTTTCTGATGTAAAGTGCGAAAACTAAGAGCGATGAAAACTAAGAGACTTTAACCCTGATCCGACCCGATCAGGGTTAACGTCTCTTAGTTTTCATCGCTTTTTTTAATAAAGCTACAAACCATTTTTCTTTATAGATAACATAATTCAATTTAAATTTTATACAAAATTCCATTAATATTTTAATTAAGGAAGGCTGGGATGGAAGAATTAATTGCAGTGAATTTTTTTAATTACCGCTGGCTAAAGAATCCTTTTACATTTTGCTTTTCCAGTAGCAAGGAAATTAATTAATTATCTAAGCTTGAGGTATGTTTACTACTGTAAGTAGAGAACTCTACCAAAATATAACATAAGGTTCATCAAGAATGTCAGTTTGTGTTCGAAAATAAGGAAAACAGCAGACTGAGTTCTCATGTTTCTACTTAAACAGTTACCTAAAACTTTTCATCAAAATAATTTCACAATGAATATCTAAACTGTAAGATATGTTTATTGTGCTCCGTCATTAATTACTCCTCAGTAGAAACTCAAACACAAAGTCAATTTAATAGAAGCGGCGCCGGGTCGCAGTTGATAAAGTTCTCGTTGCAAAATTTTCAAAGGAACAGTACTTACCGCCGACATTTAATTGCTTCGTAATTAACGTAATTAATTCAGGAATAATACGTAATTTGAGGCATCGTTGAAGTCCATTCTCATTAACGTTACCAATTTATTGTTAAACTCCGATTTGATTACATACCTGAAACAAAAACAAATATTAGGTACGTTAATTTTTAAAGTTAAAATAAATGATGAAGCAAAATATTTGGGTTTTTGTTTTGTTCTGATTTTGTTCAGCTGGTTCATATCATTAGAACTTTTACGGTCAGATTACCAACTACCATAGTAGATAACTGTTTAGCTTAGGCTATTACAAAACTTTTTCTATCAGATACTTCTCCAGTTATTTATTGATGTTTTAATCAAAACTTCTGTAAAGATAATAAATCCAGCTCGATGGCGAATTAACATCGTATTCCAGTTTTCTCATGACGTATCCGGGATAAACAGCTACATTTACGTTTAATTTTGATCAAAAATAATGTTTATTATTGACTGCGACGTTGATCTCGTGTCACTGCACAGATCAAGGATCTGTTATTTACCTGGCAGTAGATATTTCAACAAAATGTTTGTTTTTTGTACAGATGTATGAATAGATGTTATGTTCTATAAACACTACAGTAGGTACTCAGTAAATTTTGAAAGTGAATCGCTCTACGACAAATTATTTCGATGAATATTTCACGTAGCGAGCTAATAAATCAGGGTCAGATGTTGTCGGAGAACTTCGGGTAGAATGGCTGTCAACAGTCACCTTGTTAAATATTGTGCCTGTAATAAGAAGCTCTGCGAACTGGGAATGAAACGACGGCTCAGATTCAAAATCAAAATTTGGGGTATTTTTCAAAGTATGAAAATGTACCATCTTGCAGTTTAAAGAAGCTGCAAGATGGTACATTTTCATACTTTGATAATTATAAGTTACTTTTAACCGTTTGCATTAATAAAACCTGAATGTTGAAAACTAGATATAATAGAATAGAATACTCTTTATTATGTACACCATAAAATTTACAGATATACTTATACAACATTATTTATTAGTATATGCGAAACCTGAATATAGTTTGTTCGGAATAAGGAACTGAATCGATTTCAATAATTTTTACACCATGTTATATTTTGTCCCAAAAATATTTAAGTGTGATGGAATGGATGGAGTGTGGTGGATGTTATCACCATTTAATTATTTACAATACAATCGCCGTACGGTTAGGTACCTACTGCAAAATTATTATGAATGAGTGCAAGACGACCCTGGAGGTGCGGCGGCGTCGTTAGCATGTTTTTGTACGGACAACCCGGTAACATAACAACCTTATAACTTTGTGAGTTTTTATGATACTTACAGTTTTGAAATTTTGTACATAGATTCTTTACATAAAAATACTAGACACGTGTTTCGGGTTTCGCATATACTAAAACTAATATTGTTAATGTTTAAATTTTACATATGGTGAGACAATGGGCGGTCTTATCGCTAAAAGCGCTTTTACAGACAACCTACCACCCACCTACCCACCACCCCCTCCTACCTACTAGCGTCTTCTTCCTATGGGGATAGGCAGAAATTACCTGCTATATATGATCATTACATACTCCTTTGAAAACCACTTAGGAAAGCAAAAATGGCTCCTAATGGTTCAAATCAATTATTTTAATCAAGATACAACCTGACACTGACCTGCAAATTGCAAAAAACGTAAGAAAATTTGAAATACATTAACTTGGACTTGGGTCAAGTTCTCATACATTTCTGGTATGGTCGGGAAGTCAGTCAGACGAGTACACACAGTACAGTAACTGAATAGTAGCAACAGTTAACAGCTACAGTAGCTAATGAGTGCAGAGTTCAGATATAGGGAGGCTGTTTATGGAATGCCTACAGCCGCACTTCAGACAAAACCGGACTGTCGCGTGGAGATAAGCCTATAGCAGTTGTAAACTTGCTGCTTGATACTAAATCTCAGTGATTGTGTTGTTCTAGGTTCCTTGGATAGTAGCTGCAGCAGATAAATGTTCGCAGTCGTTTATCTCCTGAATAATGACATAAGTAAATAAGGAATTGCTCAGTAGCAGCCCGGAAACTGGATTTATGCCCGGTTGATGGCAATAGGTTCGCCCCCTATTACATGGGACTTAAACATAACTGGCAAAATGTGGGGGTACTATAGGTACACCTCTGCCCAACCCTTCGGAAATTACATGCCTGATGTTGTTATATAATGACATAAGTTAGTTGCAAATGTACAGATAATTATGCTAAAACGAAAGCCTCTTACTAAAGGATCAAAATCAAAGTAGCAATTGCATAAACTAAGTTCCGCAAGAAAACCCTTTAGACAGACCCTTCCCCCCTTCCATCCATCGCACACCACCCGGTGATGAACGTCACGTTCGGTTCGAATAATCTCGTTTCTCATTGACGTCCCGATGACGGTGCGGTGGACAAACGGCCAGGGATCACATAATACAGGAAAGAACTCATCGCTATAGCCACTCGACGCTCCATTGTTTCTCATGGGAGAAAGTAGTAAGAAGGACAATGGCGACTAGAGAGAATGTTAGCAATAATCGTTCTGTTAGTACGAGACAGTTCTCTTAACGACATCACTGTTTGGTTAGTTTGATGGTGCGATCAACATGGTGTCAGGGTAATCGAGTTCCTGCCAGAGTTGCGAGGTTGTCCGAAAGGGATATCGTGGCCCTGCCACACAGGCATCTGAATAAATCAGTTTTAGTTTGATAATTACCCACCCAAAAAAAAAGGTAATGATTTTAAAGTATTTGTTTTGGCGGAAAGTTGGGTTACCGATGCAGAAAATGAGAAGTAATTACTATGTTATGGTGTGAAGATCTATCTCATTTATATATTATTATGATTGTATGTAAATAAAATGTAAGTACCTTTTTTAAGAAATACGAAATTATTGTCGTATTTGATTTGCCTTTTAAGCAAAATTTATTTATGCATCAAAAGCGTTGCTATAGTTAAATATACTTACTGCAAACTGCAACTTTTGCCTTATTGATAGACACAATTCAATGAAAAGAGGACCGGGGCGACCAAGTTGTGCTCTTCCAAAATAAATCAGGCACAACTTGAAGGAAATCAGAATAAAACTTTATTCCGCGTTATCTAATTAGATCCCGAGGATCGCTACCGTCCATTTGTTGACGACAGCGAAGTGGAAGTAGAAAACATTAATTTAAAGACGAAGAAAGAACACCTCCCTCAAAAATGAACTGTCTCGGTTACATACACAACACATGGACTTAACTGGTCAGCACAGTGAACTACAACATCTAGTTTCAACGTTTCAAGAGTGCAGTGATACCCACGAATTGGCTCTGAATCGAATTACAGAACTTGAACAAAAATTGTGTGAAGTCCAAAACGCGCTATCTATCTCTGAGTGTAACAAAGTCAGCAAACAGGTTGCTAGTACCCGTAACCTGTTTAATGAGTTGGTAGGTAGTAAGCCAAAATCAGTGTACAAGCCAGCTGTAACGATAGATTTGACTGGTGATGACACCATACCATTGTGTCCTATTGTTATGAGTCACAATAAATTAAAGAAATACATTAGAATCAAGAAATTAATTAAACGGTCACATAGAGCAATTAAAAAACAAAAGCTCTTAAAATTGAACCTTTCCCTAAGAAAGGAACGTGTTGTCTTATCAGAAACTTTAAATACATGTACTTTAGAATTAGATAAATGGAGGGAAAAATATGACACTGATATCCAGCTCCTCTATAACGATATATTACACAAGGAGCAATTACTGAAGGATATTTTTGAAAAATATGAGACCTCACAACAACAACTAAGTAACCGCTTGTTTGAGGCTGGGGAACTACTGGATTTGGTGAAGGGCAATGCTGAGAGGTATGAGTCTCTGACTAATAACCTCTCATGTAGCTGTGCCAACCAACCATTACCTTCTCAGCCTCAGCCTAACTTGCCCCCTCCGGTGTTGGCTCTTCCAGCAGAGCCCTGTGTTAGCTCTCAGCAAAATAAAACAATATTTTTTTGTGATGAATTAGGTTCAGGCTTTGGAAAAATATTACTCAATTACCTAAGCCATAGTTTTACCAATCAGAGTTATCATAACATAAGTTATAAACAAATGATTAAAAGAATTGCAGACACAAACCTAAATAATTATTCTACAATGGTTTTGTTATTAGGAAATAGTACTGGTATTACCAGAAAGGACATAGTGGATGGTGTGAACACCTTATTAAAGTTAAATGTAGGAAAGCTGATATTGTGTGCATTTCCTTATTCTGACACTTTATCAGATGATGATAATAATTATATTTTTAGGTTGAATAGTACTATTCATAGACTGACATGTTGTCATAGTGACAAATTATTGTATTTTGACACTAATAAGTTTGTTAGTGGTTTTAAGCTGACTCAGAGAACTTTATCTCTGTCTGGGAAATGTAGACATATGATTGCTATGTTGATAGCATATAATATTAACAAGGTTATAGCTAATATAACAGATTGTAGTATTAGTGACGAGTCTGTGTTGTCTAGTTACACTAACAACATAGTGATTAATTATGAATCATCATGTTGTACGAAGGAGGATCCACCTATAATACCAACATCCTTGGAGGCCACTACCAGTCAGATAGAGTATTCTCTTCCTGCTGGAACTCATACGGTAATTTTTGACTCTTCAGTTGTAGTTGTGGAGGTCACTCCGGATAATTCTTTAAACTAGGCAGTAAGACAACAGAAGTTACCGCTTCAAATAACCAATTATTAATATTAGAGAATAATAAAAAGGTATCTTCTGGCAATATAATTCATAGTAAGGGAGAGGAACATACTTTAAAATTATTTAATCAAAATATCCAAGGTTGCTCTTCGAAGTTACTGGAAATAGAATTGTTTTTAGAAAATACCAAGTTTGATGTCATTTGTTTAACAGAACATTGGTTAAAAGATCATCAAGTGATGTCAATTAATTTTGAAAATTATTGTGTAGTTAGCCATTTTAGCCGAAAACGTATGATACATGGCGGATCATTAATATTAATTAAAAATTCTATTAAATCGAAAGAACGAAAAGACATCATTGGACTATCTGTTGAACACACCATTGAATTGTCCTGTGTTGAGCTCGATAAGCATGTTATAGTATGTGTATACAGACCTCCAAGTTACCAGAATCTATCCGTGTTTGATTCTGTAATGGAGGATGTATTAAAAAAACTTAGTACAAATAGTAAGTCAATAATCATATGTGGTGATTTTAATATTAACTTATTAGAAAATAACGCGAATACTATCAGATTATTAAGTCTTTTTAGGTCATTTGATTTGTCAAACGTTTTTGATGAACCAACCCGAGTGACGGCTTCTTCTGCCACTTGTATAGATAATATTTTTTGTAATTGCGATTACTTACACAAACAAATTGTAAATAAGTTGCCATCTGATCACAGTGGACAAACAATAACATTTTGCTCTTCTATTCCTTTACAAAAAATTCAAATAAGGTTTAGGGCAATCACAAGTCAAAATTTAGAGAAATTAAATAATTCTTTGGCCAGTAAATTATGTGTTCAGAGTTTTAATCATATGTGTGACCCAAATGAGGTCTACGCCGAGTTCTTTTCACTATTAAAGACGCAATTTAATGACACTTTTCCACTAAAGACTAAAAGCATTTACACAAAGTTCTTATTTAGTGATTGGGCGACTCCAGGAATTCGTAAAAGCAGGGAAAATATTTTTGAAATATTCTAAAACTTTTAAAAGTGTGTGAAAATTAGCTAAAGCTCTTTATATTAGCAATAAAATAAAATCTGCTGATGATAAAATAAAAACTACCTGGCAAATAATAAATAATGAAACAGGTAGGAAAAAACAGCGTAATACTGAATTTAATTTAGAGACTGCACATGGGCCCATCACTTCAGATGTAGAGATAGCTCAGGAATTCGAAAACTTTTTTGCTAATATTCCCCTTAAAACTACTGAAACTTTAAATTCCTCACCCGCGCTTTCTGCTGCCTTACTTAGAAAGAATGTAAAGGCTTGCCCTATGGAGTTTAGGTTTCAGCATACAAACCCCGATGCTGTTATAAAAGCTTTTAAAGATCTTAAAATTAAATCAACAGAAGATCTCTGGGGGATGTCTGTAAAAGTCTGTAGATCTATCATAGAAACCATTGCGCCCTATTTAGCTTTCATATTTAACACCAGTGTGGACCAAGGAGTCTTTCCGGATCTCATGAAACACAGTAAAGTAGTTCCTTTGTTCAAATCCGGAGATAGTAAAGAACCCAACAATTATAGGCCTGTGTCAGTTCTGCCAGTTCTCAGTAAGGTGTTTGAAAAGTTGATGCTCAATCAAATGTTACGTCACTTTAATAAAAATTCCATCTTTCATGAACAACAGTACGGTTTCACCAAAGGGCGTTGTACCACTGACGCCGGTTTCTCCCTAATAAAGAACATTTTTAACGCCTGGGAGGAAGCACAAGATGCCATTAGAATCTTTTGCGACCTCTCTAAGGCGTTCGATTGCGTAAACCATGAGACACTTTTGCTGAAACTAGAGCACTATGGGATTAGGTATACAGCTCTTGATTTACTAAGATCATACCTGAAAGATAGAAAGGTTAAAGTTCAAGTGAACGGCGTAAACTCATTGGGGTCTGAAATGGCAATGGGCGTTCCTCAAGGTTCAGTATTGGGTCTATTCCTCTTTTTAGTTTATATTAACGATTTACCCCAATTATTTCAAAATCAACCGAAGATGGTGTTATTTGCAGATGACACATCATTGATATTTAAAGTAGACCGACGGTCACAAAATCTTGACGACGTTAATAACTCTGTTCTTCAGGTCCAAGATTGGTTTACGGTAAATAATTTGGTACTAAATAAAGCAAAAACCAAATGCATTCGATTTAAATTACCTAATGTTAGAAGTAGTGAATGTAATATCATATTGAATGGAGCAAAACTGGAATTTATTAATCAAACGGTTTTCCTAGGAATCACTCTAGACGAGAAATTACAATGGGGACCACATATAATATCTCTTGCGGGGCGGCTAAGCTCGGCGGCTTATGCTGTTAGAAAGATAAGACAGTTAACAGATATAGAAACCGCGCGTTTGGTCTATTTTAGCTACTTCCACAGCATTATGTCGTACGGCATTTTACTGGGGTGTGTAATGTATGATATAATAACAAATGCTCTAATTTCACTTGAAATAACGTTCATATAATATAATTTTCATATGCTATAAAATCATATAACCTAATTTCATATGACCTAATGTTTTATATGATATAATTTTCATTTAATATAAAACATTTAGTATAACGTTCATTTTATATAATTTTCAATATGTATAATAATCTTTTTATATAACATTCATTTGACCTAATGTTCTTTTCACCTAATTTTCATGTTTAATGATCACAGTTCTAACCTAACTAGAACTCTAATTAGTCTAATATAATAAAACATGCAAGCAAGCATGCAGCATGCAAGCAAGCATGTAGCAAGCAAGCATGCAGCAAGCAAGCATGCAGCAAGCCTGCAACATGCAGCAGGCATGTTTTCTGTCACGGCTCCGGTGCTGCAGGGCTACAGCGGGCCCATGCAAGCTTATCGTCACAGATGTGTTTCACGCTCACCACCGTGGCTTCGGCTTGCTGGCCGGCTCAGCCGGCCAGCCTCAGCCGCGGCGGCAAGCGTTGAAACCACCTGCTCCTCAGCTCGCGGGCCGCCTCGCCCCTACGCACCTACGCGATTTTAAATAACACTCTAGGGGTAGGGCAGACAAGACTACGTGGAGTCGGTTTTGCAGCGATTCGTTTCTGTCACGCCGCTCCCGCAGCACGCTCAATCAAATTAATCGCAATATTATATATTTGAAACGATAGGCCTAATGATTTTCGATTACATAAAGGTTATATCAAACAACGTCATGCTGTTGTAGCGGTATGCTTATGCGACGCATTTTTGCTAGCACCATACTAGCAGGCGTTTAAAATCGCATCAGATTTTCTAAATTATATTAAAAGTTATTAGAGATTATGAATATTATAGTAAATGAATAATATACTACATGAATATTATGTCACATGTGCATTATAGGAAATGTTTATTATATCATAAGAAATTAGATAAAATGAAATTATATCAACAATTCATTATCTCAACTGATCGTTATATTAAACAAAAGTATATTAACTGAAATTAGGTCAAGTGAACGTTAGATTTTTTGTTATTATATCAACCGTTACACACCCATTTTACTGTGGGGTCGGGCTGCTGACATTGAGTCCATCTTTATTTTGCAAAAGAGAGCTGTCAGAGCAATTTATAATCTAAGTCGCCGCGAATCTCTTAGGGAACTATTTAAAAATATTAATATCATGACGGTACCTTGCCAATTCATTTATGAAAATATTATGTATGTAAGGAAAAATCTACATCTTTTTAATAAAATAAGTGATAGACATAATTTTAATACTAGAAATAAAGACAAAATAGATCAACCATTTTTCAGGTTATCTAAAGTACATACATCTTTTATGGGGTACTGTGTTAATGTTACAACAAAATACCTTGTGATATATTGCAACTAAATGAAAGAAAATTTAAAACTCATATTAAAAGAACACTTAGTAAACAAGCATATTACAAATTAGAGGATTATATACAAGATAAGAATGCTTGGAAACATGCTGGTCCTGCTCCATAGGACAATCTAAGAGTCTATACAAAATCAAACAGGTTGCTATTTTAATTGTATAATTTATTATTTTTATGACATTTATTTTAAATTCTGTGATTACCTTAACTCACATTGATATTGTTATTTTTTAGGAAATCGTACCTATATATTTTTTACAATTTTTGTAAATATGTGAGCACCATGTATCTATCACATAATTAATTTATCTGTCATTGCTTCATCCTTAACTCCTTTTATTACCTATTGTGGTATAGTAATTTTATTCTAGGTGCATCGTCTTCACATATAATTTATATAATTAATGTACCTATAAAAATATTGTACTAGATTTTAAAAGAGTACCGGTGGAGTTTCTTGCCCATTCTTCTCCATACGAAACTACCTTTTGGAAGGGGCGACTAGAATCAATTCTATTTTTTTGTAAATATTGACGTTCAAAAGTGCCTTTTATGTGCCTATTTGAAATAAACAATTTGACTTTGACTTTGACTTTGTGTTTAAAATACCTCTTTACAAATTAAAATAGAATACAATACTCTTTGTATACGCTTGTATAAAGTTGGACTGTTGGAACTTTTCAGTCAAACTTTCCTGAAATGTTGGAAGGTTCTCTTTAATAGGAACTTGAGTATTATTATATAGTAAAACTGATATAGACTGGGATAAAACGAAATCTGTAACGATGTTTATTCAAAAAAGGAAATACACAAATAGATATAAATAAAGCCTTTATCAGGCCAGCCATTGTAGCAACAGCAAAGTTAGTTTTGTTGCAATTATTGTGAGCGAGTTTCAGCAAAGTTTAGTTACGGAACGTGCGCAACTAACGGAAGCTGAATATTTTAATTGTTATGAAACTTTCAGTATTTGAGTAGCTATAGTAGGTAATGTTACATAATGTTACTTTACCTTTGTACCTAAGTGAACGTGTACGTGGTCTGTACGAATATCTGTACGAAGATCAAGTTAGTACCCCGTTTTACTCAGTTACGAAATCGAAATCCCAACTTTCAGACACGTTCGTAAAATATCCAATTACACTAGTTGTCTGGCATTTTTGCTGAACTGGGCCTATTTGGCGCAGGCGCGAAGCAAACTTTCCTGCAATTACAGAAAAAAATAATAATATCTAGTGTAAAAAAATAATGATGTTCATAATTAACTTTTTACACTTTTTATTTATTTTTTTTACTTGTAGTGTAATATGTTGTGTTGTGTGCCTTTTATTCTGTGCAAAATAAATATATTTTCTTTCATCTTTTAATTAAAACAACTTCAGCAGCGAACCCTAAATACAACCTAATACTAATTCGGACCGAGAGGATAACATTTTTCAAAAAAGTAAAAAAGTTGATTTATGTGAAAGACAACATTAGGAACAAAGATAAAACTGTTTGTAGGCCCAATTTTTGAGAAAAACAATGTAGGGCTTTTTAAAGACTTGTACAAAATATTAAAATTGACAAAAGTTTGCCTTTACTGCAAATGAAATTGTGTTTTAAAGTTAATGCAAGGTGATATCGCGAAGATAAACATCGAAATGGGACTACTTTGCAAAAGTTATGCGTGGTATACATAAAAAAACAAACAGTTATACACGTCGACGTGACAATTTGAACCTCCTCCTTATTTTTGTCGTTTAAAAATAAAATACCAAACGGGAAAGTACAATTAGTACTCTCCCGTTTGGTATTTTAAAACATTCAATTTGGAATGTACGGTTTGAATAAAAAAAAACGGAAATCATTCATGAGCACTGAGTACATACAATCTTCCATCTTATTTAAGAAATCGTCTACTATTTATATACAAAATTGCGGAATGAACGTTAAGATGGTAAGCACAAGTTGAAAATTCTGTAGATAAACATTAAAGTTAAACAAATAGACATTAAGTTTACAACGAGTCCTAACATAATATTATTGGAGCTCTTTTATCGAATAAACGAGCTCTGGCAGTAATTGGCGTTTATAAAACTTTTGACGATGATGAACACAAATCTAAAACGTGTTCTTATGCTGTCAGTGTCATCATTGTTGTGGAATTTTGACAGTCACAGTTCTTGAACGCTGTTTAGATGTGCTGATCGTGTTCCGTTTCATTAATGAAATCGGCCCTTTATATTTTTAGTAAAGCTGCAGTACATTTTGGTAGGTACGCGACTATTTCATGCTCACCGTAGAACAGGTTCCAAAAGATAAACACAATAAACAACGGGTGCTGTTGATACAGCATTATCGAAAAACTATAAAATAGCTATAAAATGTCTACCAAATATCTACCAAAGTTAAATCGTCAACAAATTAAACGAAATGTGGTCACATTGTACGAGTAAGTAAATGGCGACAACAATTCTGGGATTGATCTAGCGAACATTATTATTTCCACACAATATTTCAGTCCTCGGCTGAACGTTGAAATAGCCTTTGGCGACTGTAAATTCGTAAATCATTCTTTGAAGCTTTATCTTAAGCAGCTCTTGAGTAAATAAACATGTTTATTTCCTTCCCCAAGCCAAGGAAATCTCGTAGAAAATTCAGGAATTACGTCACTTGAACAAATTGCGTTTTTGTAAATTACCGGCAACAGATGAGAGCGTGGGATTTTCGTTGTAAGTGAAGAAATGTTTGTCAAGCCTCTTGTCACTTGAGAGGAAATGTCCCGTGTGACGATCACTCACTGTTTTATTCAGATTGAACATTCATGAAATTCAAGCTGCAAGCGATGTTTGTGTTTAGGAATTTATAGCTTGTAGATACAGCTAGTTAGTGGTCATTTTCTAGTTGGCAGGCGCTGAGCTGAAATATATGACTATAGGTTAACAGATTCCACAGCATGCAAAATTGCCAAACCAAAAGTAATACCAAACTTTGGATGGCTTGTTAGTTTAGTGTACTTAATAAGCGTGCTTATTAAGTACACTAAACTTCCCTTAACGTTCCCTGCTCTTGTTTCATGTGTATTATTGTATATATGTATATATTTATTAGATAAGTGTATGCTTTGTGTATGTATGTATTTATTGTATATTATTATGTTAATGGTACACCACTGACTACCTGCAGTATTGTCACTCCTGCTCCCTTTAATCCATCCAAAGGTTGTCTGTAAAAGATCGCTTTTAGCGATAAGACCGCCCATTGTGACACCCTATGTAAAATTTAAACATTTATATCTGTAACTTTAATGGTGTACATAATAAAGAGTATTCTATTCTATTCTATTCTATTCTTATTTAGACAATTTCTGTAGAAGTAGTATGATCTATATTTTCAACATACTCGTATAAGGCATTTTATTTCGTTGCGAAAGTCAAACAGAATATACCAATGTAAAAATGAAATTGATGGAGACAGTTTTTATCTAACAACATAATGAACTACTTATTGTTATGCAGAAGTTGCGGTAATCGAATGAAGTGATAGGTCAATATCGTAGCACTCAAGTGTAGCGACGTAAACGGGTCAATGTGAGCTCGCAACTTTTCACTTCACCGTTATAGGTACCTACAAACTTTTTATTCAGGTCATTTCATAAGCAATTTGAATGAATTAATGAAAATGTCCCGACCCCAGCGTGGTTAAACCAGACTCGATGACTTGAATGAACCCAAAGATTCACACTAGCCCCAGCATGCTAAGCATAACTTTTGCTATTTCTACTCTACTGTAGAATAGAAATCGCTTGTATACCGAATATATTCTACAGTCTACACGGAAACGTCATTTTTGTCTACTCTCCCGTCGACAAAACGCTTCTCTACGGCTCTCGTGCTAAGCCTGCTGGAGCCTTATGATTCTTGGGATTACAGAGACCATTGCATATCAAAGAGTAGACCGGGGAGCGTGATAATGGGATTGGATTGGGATATGGAAGGGTTATTAGAGCCCACGGAGCCTATGGAGAGGGCTATGCTTGGAATTTCCCTGCGCGATCGAATCAGAAATGAAGAGATCCACAGGCGAATCAAGGTAACCGACATAGCCCGAAGAATTGCCGAGCTTAAGTGGCAGTGGGCAGGGCACATTGCTCGCAAAACTGATGGCCGATGGGGCCGAAAGGTTCTGGACTGGCGACAGCGTACCGGAAGACATAGCGTTGGAAAGCCTCCTACAAGGTGGACCGATGACCTTGTGAAGGCCGCAGGTATCCGCTGGATGCGGAAAGCACAGAACCGGTCGAAGTGGCGGTGCTTGGGGGAGGCCTATGTCCAGCAGTGGACGTCTTTCGGCTGAAATGATGATGATGGTTAGAGCCTACCAAATATGTATCTTGGAGTAAGCATTGGAATAGTGCAGAGGTAACAAAATTTTGAGTGTGATGGGATCCTTTATTTTTAAAATTTATAGTCTGTACGAAACACCAATAAATTCAACAGCAGAAGTTAAATGTGAAATATGAACACGGATAAAAGTAACTCCCCTGTTATTGTGTGCCTTTAGTCTGTGCTAAATAAATGTATTTTCTTTCTTTCTTTTTCTTTCTTTATTTATGTATTGCAGCTACGAATAGCAACTCAGCTGCAACTATCGCAAAGTATGTATGAGCGTTCCAATGTTTACGACACAACTTCACGAGAAATGGATGAAGTCTTTCTAAATCTGTTCCGTAGTTCATCGAGACATTTATCCCACAGCAAAAATAAAGCTTTAGGTACCTACAATGATCGACTCATCCTCGTCAGCTTAGCTACGGCTTAAATATCCCATTAGGGCTCTATGGTGGCGTAACCATGGTCACGCTGTCAAAAATACAGGTTGGCCGAAGAAGTACATTTTCCGTAAATGCCTTTTATTGCGGGGCATCCGACTCATACCAATGTATGTTCCGCGATTATTAGTAGTTTAGGAGATAGATTGTTTGAATGATTTTTTTTATATATTTCATCTGACATCAGTTTTGTTATTTTTTTCTTTTTCTATTAGAAGTTTGTGGATGTTTTTGTTTTGGATAATTCACATCACCATAATGTTAAGTACCACCTTTAAAAATGTTGGCTGTTGAGATACCCACTGTTTCGAGAAGGTTCCCGCTGACAGGCGCACTACACATACTAGTAGCACAATTTCTATGAAAACTTCATGGAAAGTGTCGCGCTGCGCGTCGCGTTGTTTGTCGCGCCCGCGATATCGCACCAGTCTGCACGAGCCTTTAGTCGTAATGTTTATACGGACAAGGTATTGTATTCAACATTATTTTGACTTGATTATATTATAGATAGATTTACATCATTTCTTTTAGGGTTCCATACCAAAATGGTAAAAAGGAACTCATAAGGTAGTACTCGTAAGTAGACTAGTCTGTCTGTCTGTCTATCTGTCTGTCACACCTGGATATCTTAAGAACTACAAATTCTATCAACTTGAAATTTAGAATGGTTTTAGATGACGTTTGCTCAACTATTTTGCAAACAAGAAAGAAATTTAAAAAAATATACCTTTTTTGCAAAAAGGACTGAAAGGGAGTCTTAAAAATTTGAAGTGGGGCTACTAAGGCATGTGGGGTATCATATGAAAGAGCGCTATTGGCACATTCTCAAACAGTTTTTTTTAGGCAGCATAGTTTCCGACTTTTGATGAAATTTTTTAAAAAAATACCGTTCTTATGAAGTTTGCATAGATAAAAATCTGAAATTATTCTATGTGATAGAAGTTTATGTAAAGATTACAGGAAAAATAAAACGATGTCTCAAAATAGCACTGTTTTTCAGAAATCATAAATACGTATGGAACCCTCAGTGCACGAGTCCGACCCGCTCTCGATTTAATAAAGATGAAGTGCTTATTACTTATTATGTTTTCGTACGCACGTTTTTTCTGTGACAATTAAAATTATTTTTCTTTCTTCTTTCTTTCTTATAACGTGAGGGCGGTGTTGAATATTATAAATAGTCTGTCAGGCTAGCGGTGCTCTTGCAAGTGACTTATTAATAAAGTGGCTAATTTTCTGTTACTATATTTTCTAAACACGAGTAATTTTTAATATGGAGCTACTGAAACTTACTTATATTAAAAATTAATTAGTAGTTACCTACTCTTATTAACGTAGCCACAAACTATTGACTCAACACGACTCAAACTGCAGAGCTCTATAACATAATAATTAGGTATGTTATAGAGCTGTGCAGTTTATTTTCCTGGCAACACTCGTCGACAATGACGTCACAAGCGAGCGTGAAGTGCTAACGAGAAAGAATCCAATTAACTGTAAATAATCACCCGTCGAAGGGTGTATATGTGTGATTATATTGCTCAAGGGTTGATTTGTTCTACCAGTTTTGTTATTACACATATACAATATTAGTTTTAGTATATGCGAAACCCGAAAGACGTGTCTAGTATTTTTATTAAAGAATCTATGTACAAAATTTCAAAACTGTATAATGAAAAATCACAAAATTATAAGGCTGATATGTTACCGGGTTGTCCGTACAAAAACATGCTGACGGCGCCCGCGCGCCTCCAGGGTCGTCTTGCGCTCATTGATACTAATTAGGCAGTAGGGACCTAACCGTACAGCGATTGTATTGTAAGTAATTAAATGGTGATAACATTCCATCACACTTAAATATTTTTGGGACAAAATATAACATGGTGTAACAATTATTGAAATCGATTCAGTTCCTTATTCTGAACAAACTATATTCAGGTTTCGCATATACTAAAAATTGTTTTGTATCTATATAAAAGAGAAGTCCACTCACTGACCACTCATCACGAAATCTCGGAAACTACTGGGCCGTGAGGTCTAAAATTTGGCACAAGCACTCTCTATGGGGTGCAGGCGCGCACTAAGAAAGGATTTTTATAAATTCGCACCTTAAGCGGTTGAAAAGGGGTGTCAAAGTTTGTATGAAACTCCTATGTTTTTAAAGTTAGAGACATGAATGTTGGCCTGATTGTTCCTTTCGACTTCTATGTGCTCACTAAAAAAGAATTTTACGAAATTCGGCGCTTAAGGGTAAAAATAAGGGTTTTTAATGTTTGTATGAAAAATGTACAAAATCCAGTTAAGATCCAAATTGAATCTTACGGCGACGAGTTATTGCATACTTTACATTGAAATTAGAATTCGGAAGCCGATAAAGATCTAAATTGAATTTTACGACAACGCGTTAATGCATACTTTACATTGAAATAAGAATTTTTGGAAGTTTCTTGAGGTTTATATTTAGTTTTTTTTCTAGGTGGCCAGTATGTTTCAGTGCAGGCGTGATAACATATTTCATACTGTGGTATTACTATAATAGTTTTTAGTATTAGTCGTTCTTACTAGAAAAAGTATCCTTGAATACCTACGTTCGTATTTTAATTTTATTGCTTACTATCTTTGGTTTAGGCTGGTGTTGTAAGGGTTGGAAAAAGGCGGGAGAACTATTCCCATTTTAATTGGATGTCAGCACCAACTGACGGGGTCCGAAAGGGCCAATGCCTGCCAGGGTTATAAGCCTGTCCGAAAGGGATATCGTGGCCCTGGCACACACAGGCATTTGAAGGAACACGGGTGGGTTTTAGTCAGTAAAAGTCTGACACGCATCAAAATGACCTTCATTGAAATTTCCTGAGAATCAGATTATTTTTACTCCCTGTTGTGCGTCCCCAAAACCAGCAATAAAAATACTATCTTGAAACACCTGGAACTCAAATGGGAAAAGTTCTCCCGCTGCCATGAGTTCACAGGTGGTTCCGTAGGTGCCATTACAAGACATTTCAGCGACGTATTCACGCTTTGAACCATAAACAGCTCCTCCTGACCGATCCTGGGTGAAAGGTTGGAATATTTCCCAGTTTTTAGACACGTGGCGCACAATGCTGTCTCGAATTTGAGAAGACAATGACATGGCCACGTTACTGTTCACCAAATAGGAGAGAGATGAAAATAAGCATGCGCCATCGCCAGGGATATTTACTATTTGGCAAAAAATTTGCATGCCACAATTGTGGCGATAAGTCCCCTCTATGAGGAATGGCTAGAGAGGCGCCACGGCTTCCTCACCTTCCGCCTGACGCACGTCCTCACCGGACACGGTTGTTCCGGGAGGTTCCTATTCAGAATAAAGCGGGAGGAAACGCCCGGGTGTCACCACTGTGTGGATCACCTGGAGGACACGGTGGAGCATACGGTTGAGGTCTGCCCTGCTTGGGCGGACCACCGCCATGTCCTCACGGGCGGCGATCTCTCGCATCTGGCCCTGGTTCAGGCCATGGTTCGGAGCGAGAGTGCACGGGAGGCCGTCACCTCCTTCTGCAAATCAGTAATGCATGCGAAGGAGGAGGCAGAACGCGTGAGGTTGAGGCAGGGTTCGCGCCCTCACGCCCTTAGTCACCACAGGAGACGCCCCGGGCGTCGGGAATCGCAGGCTGATTCCCGGCCACCGTGGGCGCGGGCTTGCGGACGGTGAGCGATGGGTAGCTCGCCGTCCGATAAGGACCAGGCCCGGGTCGACGGCGCGTTGTGTTCCACGCGCGCCTCAAAGAGATGTCAGCACCAATTGACGGGGTCCGAAAGTGCTAATGTCTGCCAGGGTTACGAGCTGGTTTTGGGGAAGCACGGCAGGAAGTCAAAATAATCCGATTCTCAGGAAACTTTAATGAAGGTCATTTTGATGTTTTAATTCCGTTGGCTAATTGAAATAATAAAAAACGGCCAAGTGCGAGTCGGACTCGCTCACGAAGGGTTCCGTACCATTATCTATAAAAATGGCAAAAAAATCACGTATGTTGTATGGGAGCCCCCTTTAAATATTTGGTTTATTTTAATTTAATTATTTATTTTTTAAGTGAATATATAACTTAATATTCTGTGTATATTTCAAGAGTCTACCTGTTGCCGTTATCAATATCTAGCAAAAACGAGCAATAAAATCACGTTTGTTGTATGGGAGCCCCTTTAAATATTTACTTTATTCTGTTTTTTAGTATTAGTTGTTAAACCGGCAACAGAAATACATCATCTGTGAAAATTTCAACTGTCTAACTATCACGGTTCATGAGATACGGCCTGGTGACAAACGGACAAACGGCGGAGCCTTAGTAATATGGTTCCCGAGTTCCGTACCCAAAGGGTAAAACCCTTTGGGTACGGAACTCTAAAAATATCTTTTGACCCCTCACGCCGGCAAAATTGAAGACTCACCGACCGTCACCGACTCAGCGGTAAATGTGCAGTTGAATTCACAATCCCAGTCCCAATTCACTGCTATTGATTTTGTCGAGAAGTCGCTTGCCTATAGTGAGCAAACGGAATGAGAGTCATTTTTTTTTAAGGATATTGCTAAACCGTTGCTTCATCTACTTATATGAATATTTTATAGTTTGTGAGGTTGTAGGGGTAATCTCTGGATCTACTGAACCGATTTTGAAAAATCTTTTACCCATTGAAAGCCACGTTATTATTTTGTGAGTGTCATACCATAAGGCCATAATTTAATCCGAAAAATTAAAAGACGGTAAAATGTTTACCGCCCAACGAAGTGGGCACGGGTCAGCTAGTAAGTACATATAGTTATTTTATTTATTTTATTATACAATGTCACCCATGCGCATGTAAAAATTCATATTATTCATTTCATATTCATGAAAAAATTTCGAAAATAAACTTCAAAAGTCTCTCAGGTATAACTATAACATTTTTCATGTTATTCAATTTTTATTTTTTTAAGTAGAGTTCGTAGATTTGCTTTCTATTTATTGACACATCTCCGAACTTTATGGGTCGATTTGGATTCTGTTTATTATTTCTAAAAGCTTATGAGTTATTTTAACTGGTTAATTAACATTTTACTAAAAATTATCGACTACGAATAAAAAAACGGTACTTTCATAATTTTGCATTTAGTAAAAAGTTGTTAGACACTTCAATTTTAATTATTTGGATAGATTCTTCTTACCTATATTCATAGTACTCATTTAAAATATCAGTATAAAAATACATCTCAAAGTTTCTAGCCAATTATACAATAATCTACGTTGTAGGCAAAACCGCACAAATGTAATAAAATAATTCAGCCATTACAAAACAAAGTACCCCATTACTGCTCACTCGTTCGTTCTGAACCACGTCATAGCAGTAGATATTACGAAAGGATCACCTAAAAATGAATGTGCTTTTATAACCAGTCTAGCATAAACGCAGTAAAGTGCTGAAAACGCCCAAAAGTTTTCGTTTATCATACAAACGAGGCCATTATAACAAGTTATTGTTTTATTTGATACATTTATTTTTACTGATTTCTACCTACCAGTAAATGTTCACCTACTTGTATTTGCTAAGCTTGGTTGTATGTACAGCCACAGGAAAACTTTAGACAAAGCTTTAGCTTAATTTTACTAAAAAAAAACCGACCAAGTGCGTCCACACACCATGAAGGGTTCCGTAGTTGGGATGAACTTATGCCAAGAACAAACTTAACATTTTATCGGAGTCTTAGCAATAGGGTTCCCGTTTTACCCTTTGGGTACGGAACCCTAAAAACACGTTCCCCCATACATTCCAACTGCAAATGTAAGTAAATCACGCGTTTGTACGCAAAATATTGAGAGATTTAACGAGTTATTTTAAAACCATAGACTTCTTACAGGTTTTCCTGTAATCTATAAGTAAGGAACTACTTTCTGTATTTTTTTCAAAATTTTAGGCTTAGTAGTTTCGGAGATAAGGGGGAATGGTCAAATTTCATATTTTTTCTTAAATGACTTAAAAATTATTTATTTTAAAATTATAAAAAAAAATATCTGATACCCTTACAACAAGCCCTTTCATTTGATATGTCTATGTAATCGGTCCAGTAAATTGGCTGTGGCAGACAGACGAGACACACGGTGATCCTATGCGGGTGCCGTTTTTTTTTCTTTTGAGGTACGGAACCCTGTTTTACAAATATTAATATAAAGACTTAACTGCGAAATTTCATAAGCACAAGTCTTGCATATTAAAGTGTTTTGGAAATACACCAGTATTGGTTATGAGTAGACTGTTTGCGGACGTTTACCTTATAAACAAACATTTCAAGTATCAAGCAACATTGAACGTTTGGGGTGTGGTATGCGCATATTTTATGTTTTAACAATTATAATGTATTTATTTATTTTTTGTTTGTTTCAGTCCCATACTAATCCAACAAGATCTACATTGTATTCAACTGTATCAATCGAAGAGTTTTATTAGTTTTTTTAACACCTAATTGTTGTTTAAATTTAATATTTTTTTACAATACACACTTGATTTCTCAACTCACTTTAGACATTGGCAGAATAGTCGACACCGGCTTTGCTTGCCATTCAACAAAAATAGGGTAGAATAGAACATTGAACAGTTCGCTTCTCTTACTACATATATTGACAAAGCAAGTCATGCCAAATTTCAATCGCGTACTAAACACAAATACGGCGCCTTGTTTGAAACTGTTTCACAGCGTGTTCGTTTGGACCACTGCTACTGATCAGTGACGTTATCTAGGAGACACTCTGTAAACAGTCGATGTTATCGGCGATATATTTGTGACTCGTAACATGAAGTTAGCCGATAAAAGTGTTTCGCTTGTGTGTTGAGTTTCAGACAGACGGGTTACCAAAAGCTCCTTGTAGTAGTAAAAAGTTCGTTGGTTTGCTGATATCACTTGTTTTCTGGTATAGCACATGAGATAGTTATCTGACCTGTCGTCTAGACATCTCGCTGTATAAATCCGTTTAGTTTTGCTACTATTGTGTCTTTCCTATCTTCAAATATTAAATAAACAATTTTCTTTTCTTTGTATAGTTTCAATACTTCTGTCACCCTATTCCAATGCTTGCTCGAGGATGCATATCCGGTTGGCTCTAATAATCCTTCCATATCCCAAGGGCACGTCTTCCCTACCATTATCGCGCCCCCCGGTCTACTCGTTGATACACAATGGTCTCTGTAGTCCCATGAAACATGTCGTTCCAGGGGCTAGTGTGAATCTTTGGGTTCATTCGAGTAATCGAGTCTGGTTTAACGACGCTGGTGTCGGAACATTTCATTAATTTATGTAAAGTTGCAAACATCACTTAATACGTGACACGTTCTTAATTTGATCCCAGACTTGTATATCCCTGACTAGATTTACACGTATAAGTCTTTAATAAACTGATCTTTATAACTGCATAGTAAACACTTACATAACTAAACAAAAGCGTTATTGGTATACTGAATCCATTTTATATTCGTAGTAATCTTGGTACGTAACGTTAAGTAAACGGTTTAACGTGCTTTCAGAGGCACGGAGGAATCTCGGTATGTAAAAATGTCACCCATCCACCGACCAACCCCGGCAAGCGTAGCTTAACCAGATGGATCGACCCGTGCGGCTGGTATTACTTAGCCATGAGCTCCTCATTATAACACTACTAGTAAAATATTATCGCAATGTAACAAACTTTTTAACGTCCGTTAATATTTCCACCATTAATACAACATGCGGGACGGGCTATTTTAATAAATCTTAAAATAAATGAGATTCGAAAGGAAAATTCTTTTGATAGCCAAATTGTAATCTATACAAAACTAGGCATTAATTACTAAACCCTACCGCTGTTTTCTTTGTAATAGATACCTTATCTGATAATACCCTCTTTACGCTTAATTTGACCAAAGAATACGGAAAGGGCCCGAAATTAACAGAGATAAAAGAAAACTGTGTTTTCGACTGTTTTGTATAGGAAGTTTCCCTTATCAACATTAACAAGAAAAGGGTCAGGTTTAAAAGCATCGTTATGTGACGATAAGCATCTAATATCACATTTTGTGAGCACCAAAGGTGTGCTCACAAACGTCCCGGAAGCAATTTAGTGGAATGAGCCGAAACCATAGTGTAAACATCAGTGTCCCTTCATTAGTTTGATTAAAATGGTTTATCAGGTACAGCAAAAAAAAGTCAAAAGCGAAAATAGTATAAAGATGTAATAATAATATGTATGTATAATATGTATGTATAATTTGTAATTATATTTATAAATATACATACATAAACTCACGCCTTCTTCCCATGGGGGTAGGCAGAAACTATAGAACGCCACCTGCTACGCTACTTACACACTCCTTTTGTTTCGCCTACGTTCTTACATCTGGTCTTACACGCACGCCGGTTGCGAGTACTACGCACCTGACCTTTCTAAAGAACATCACCAAATAATCAGAGAGCAGTTTTGAAAGTACTAGCTAAGAAACCTGTTAGATTTCCCACATCTGAGCTTTACTCACTTTGTGAGGTCCTCTCTGTGAGACAATTGTTCGTGCTGCAAACAGTTCTTAGGAAGCACCTGCTTCTCCCTTACGAACCTCAGTCCCTTACAAAGAAGCGTCGTGCCGACAGAGTCTGTAAGACTGAACGCTGCAGGTTAGCGATGGTCAGTCGCCACTTCACTCACACCAGCTCCAAACTTTATAATGCCATAAATATAAAAATTAAAATATACTCTATGACTAGGAATGAACTGAAGAGAAATGTGACCCACTGGCTTAAGTGCTTGTCCTATGATGAGACTGAGCAACTTATGGTGTCATAAACGCGGTAGAAACACACACACTAACACAAACACACACACACACATTCACACACACAAATACACACCTCATCCCCACCTCCACTCTATACAACATAGTGTTCTTTATATTTTTTTTCTTTGTTTTTTTTGTTCTATTTTTGATTTATTTTGTAATCCTCAATTTAACTTCTTTTAGGTTAATCTGGAACAATGTCTATGATTGTATGTATTTTGAATTGGGCGTTGATAGCTGCGCCACAGTACTTTACTTTTGTAGTTATCTTCGTTTTTCTTGTGTACTCTGTAAACCTAAGTTGTTCCAAATAAACTTTATTTTATTTTATTTTATTTATAATTAGGTCACTAAAGGCTTCTACATACCAGCGCGACTTGTTGCGCGACGCGACACGGCACAAAGGCCCCGCGCGTCGTGGGACGAGCGGTGCCTTTGTGTCGCGTCGCGTCGCGCGACAAGTCGCCCCGGTATGTAGAAGCCTTAAAACGTCTCCTAGAGCGTCCCCTCCCGGCGTTTCCACTCACCTCTGCTTTATAAATACCTTTTGTTAGTCGCCTTTTACTCATCCTCTCAACATGACCAAACCATCTAAGCATACTCTTTTCAATGTTTGTCACGAAGTACATCTTCTTTTATAATACCTATGTAATAATAATGCTTCTGTCGGACCTAAACAGAAATACGAACGTAAGTTTGTCTTTACGTTCGTATTTCTGTTAAAAACGAGCGACTCACCCACAAAATGGTCGATTACGACAATTTATAAAAGTTTCAATTGGTGACCCATCTTATAGCGAATTCCTAGCTGACCTTTATGTTTAAAACAGACATAATAGCTCGTAAAGGCCGCCGGGTTTTCCGCAAGCCCTAAAGTATTTAGAAATTCTCAACTATAAGTGGTCTTCAGTTATTTACAAGTATTGCGAGCGCCCTCCCATTAGCGAGATCTCGTTAGCTGCTGGTAAACAAAATCAAGAGATTATTAAAGGAGACAGGCAACTACTTAGCAAAATGATTACGGCCTTGAAATCAGTAATTAGTTGAGCAGTATGTATGTCGCAGCCGAATTGTATAAAGGCTTCTACATACCAGCGCGACTTGTCGCGCGACGCGACACGGCACAAAGGCCCCGCGTGTCTGTATGTCATGTCATGTATTTCGGGTAGACGTTTTGTAATACGCCGAGTTATACAATTCGGCTGCGACATATACGCCACGTCATGCCTTTACAACAATAAAATACGACATTACTTTGTTCAGCATAAAAACGTTCAATTTATCACGCGCTCAACAGATATTGCACGTATTTCTCACAAATCGACGGAAAGGCTATAAAAGTAGGTAAATAGAGAATATCTATGCAGATGTGACTCGTTTCCTGTACAGCGCTCGGTGAGAGTAATCTCGTTTATATGGGTTATCGTTTTATTGGTTTTATTGCCTTATCCAGCGCAAGCTAGTGAGTGAGTATGCGTGTTATGTGCTCGCTTCTCGCATTATGTGTCACATGTGGTATTATTGCGGCTATAAACGTTATTGAAATTGAAATTTTTTATTGAAATAATTGATTTACATAAATATTTTCAAAATAGGGCCTTAGACTAGTGGTTAATTATAGTTGGATTCTACCTGAACTAGAAAAAACCTGTATCTCAGGTATCTCACTCAAGTACTTATACATAAGTGTTATCTAAGATTCCAAAAAATTGTAACTGATTTATCTGCTATAATTTATGGTTTTATTCAAATTTAGAAAAATAGAATGCTACTTTTTTGCATCATCGTAAGACATTTTTACAACCATGTCCTCTCATGATTTTTGCAATGTAGATAACATTTTTAACAAGGTCGCCTTTACTTTAAACATAAGTACAGAAAATTTTGTAGTGTCAACAAAAAGTGAAGATTGCATGTTTGCGAACGATTTGTAAAAACTAAACAATTTTTATGTTTATAGGGCAATATTAGTTAATTAATATTAGTTAATAAATACAAAATACATTACTTAATAAAGTAGTTCATCAGCAGCCTTCACTTCATCTTCTGAGTGAAGTGGGTCACTGTGTTGTGAGCCGTAAGTAACAGAGCTCACTATACAAATAAGTTTATGCTGCAACTGCTGCAAGGGTCGTAAACACGTTCTTCGTACGATATTATGCTCTAAGAACATACAAAAATACTTAGATCTAGTTATAATCGTAACGCAACCACCTGAATACGCGCTAAAACAGAGGAATTTCAAACATCCACTAGCATTCCACTATCATTCCAATCCAATAACATTCCAAGGTGCAACAAAAACAATAGAAGATGAATAATGTTTGGAATATGATAACGACTCCTGATCAAATGAAGAAAATTTTAACCAAGGAAAACGGTTTTCGAAACGTACCAACAGCCTCTAGTAGTAGTAGTACGAGTAGTACTCTTTTTCAACGAAGTGGGATTGTTAAAAGATAAAATAAAGAACAGATTGAACAATATAACATATGTATATATACAATATTAGTTTTCGTATATGCGAAACCCGAAACACGTGTCTAGTATTTTTTATGTAAAGAATCTATGTACAAAATTTCAAAACTGTATCATGAAAAATCACAAAGTTATAAGGTTGTTATGTTACCGGGTTGTCGCGCCCCCGCGCCTCCAGGGTCATCTTGCGCTCATTGATAATAATTTGGCAGTAGGTACCTAACCGTACGGCGATTGTATTGTAAGTAATTAAATGGTGGTAACATTTTCCATCACACATAAATAATTTTGGGACAAAATATGCATGATGTAAATATTATTGAAATTGATTCAGTTCCGTATTCTGAACAAACTATATTCAGGTTTCGCATATACTAAAAATAATGTTTTATATGATATATGGTATTAGAACATGAACAACGGCACTTCGTAGCTCTTATGTGTAATTCCATGTTACCTTTGAAGACATATTGGGTAGGCAACCCTAAAAAGTTCGCTTATCCGAATACAGTTTATGATACGATGAACAACGAAGAGATAGGATATGACATCACTCTCGTTGTTCATCTTATAAATTTTGGTTAATGTCTCGTGAGAAGCTCTTCTTTTTTCGGTGAGAATAGGATTATTTTGTTGAAAAAATTTTATAACCATCCGCAAAAAATACAGACATGAATATTTCTTCAAGGGTCTGAAATGTAAAAAACCAGCCAAGAGCGTGTCAGACTACGCACAATGAAGGGTTCCGTAGTTGGGATGTATTTATCCCAAAACAAACTTAACGTTGTAGTTGAAAAACATGGGAGAACATGTTTTTCGCCACGGTCAATTTTCCAACTGGAAATGTTAGTTTGTACATTGCAATTTTGGATACATAATTTAATTTATTTTTAAACAATTTTTATTTGGTTTGGCGCTCTTACGTTGTTTTATTTTTTCCAGCGCATTGTTGCGCTCTCTTTTTTCGCATGTGCAAGTAATTGACTCTGTCACTTTCCTATCAAGTTCAATATGAGTTATTTTTTACGTGTCACCTTAAGACTCAGATATATGCCAGTGACCTTGAGTGGTTAGCTTGCGTGTTCTGTACTGAGCTCACGCAACGCGTCGTACGTTCAGCCAGTAATAGGACTCGCCCATAGAGAAGCGCTGTCCCCAATTTGACGCATTATTAATTTATTATACACAAAAAAAAAGGTATTTCAATAAAACGCGTATACTAAAAGATGAATAATTAAATTATCTTTAAATTGGTGAAGGTTTCAGAAAAATACGCTTGGTAGATTTTGCGCCATTCTCAGTTTTTTATCCGCGTTAGACACACGCGCGCGTTACAAATTAATTTCACTATGTAATAATATAAACATAATCAAAAATATTCACATATTAAGTTATTGAGAAAATGCTCTAATTGAACATACATTTTTTAAAATTATTAACACTACTCGTTTAGAGATGATCTTTTGATTGTTATATTTTTTTGTTTGGGTGGGAAATTATCAAATAACTTCTCCCGCTCTGGGCTGAGCGGTCAGACTTTTACTGACTAAAACCCACCCGTGTTCCTTCCGTTGCCTGTGTGCCGGGGTCACGATATCCCTTTCGGACAAACTCGCAACCCTGGCAGGCATTGGCCCTAACGGACCCCGTCAGTTGGTGCTGACATCTCTTTGAGGCGCGTGTGAAACACAACGCGCCGTCGACCCGGGCCTGGTCCTTATCGGACGGCGAGCTACCCATCGCTCACCGTCCGCAGGCCCGCGCCTACGGTGGCCGGAAATCAGCTTGCGACTCCCGACGCCCGGGGCGTCTCCTGCGGCGGCTAAGGGCGTGAGGGCGCGAACCCTGCCTCACCCTCACGCGTTCCGCCTCCTCCTTTGCAAGCATTACTGTTTCGCAGAAGGAGCTGACGGCCTCCCATGCACTCTCGCTCCGAACCATGGCCTGAACCAGGGCCGGACGCGAGAGATCGCGGCCGCCGATCGCCTCCGTGAGGACACGGCGGTGCTCCGCCCAAGCCGGGCAGCCGCCCTCCACCGTATGCTCCACCGTGTCCTCCGGGCGATCCACGCAGTGGTGACACCCGGGCGTTTCTTCCCGCTTTATCCTGTACAGGAAATCATTAAAAGTCGGTTATCGTCGTCTTAACGCACAGAGCGATCTATACCCTCCGCGTGAAGTTCACCCACAGACTGCATACGTATAGAACGCCTGACACCCCGCTCGCTGTACCTACCTTTACTTCAGTCGTGCATTTCGCAAATCTGCGAGCCAACATATTGCAGCAGGAAGCCAATGCTCTGCGCTCACGCTCAATACCCAGACTGTCTTTTAGGTCTACGGAAACCCAGTGGCCCAGATACTTGAAAGTAGTGACTAAGGAACAATCAGTTTCAACTGAGGTACAATCGGGTAGATTCTAGTGACTGCCTTAAAGACTACTAACGATCACTTAATAACACTATAAATGAGCTCATGAGTCCTTAACAATACCCTTAAAATAGACGACGGTGATGTACGAGATTTTCCTCTTTTCCACAAGCATACATTAAATGTACGCCATATCTACATCTCGTGATGGTTGCAGCCTCCATCGTCTGAGACGCGGCAAGTGTGTAAATCCCGATTAATCTGCATAAACCTCGTAAAATGTTCGCGTTGGCGTCGGCTGAAGCGCGTATTACGAGTTTTTAAGATCCACCGTGGAAATGTGTCGAAGACTAACACGTATTTTAGTATTTTACCAAAATGACCCGAAAGAAAGAAAAAATATTTATAGGGACTCACACAGGAGATCACAAATTAATTTAAAACACACCCTTACAAACATAAAAAAAAACAAAAACAAAAATTAAAATAAAAACAAAGACCTGTACGAGGCCAAAAGGCACCTAAAAAATAATTAATTATTAAATGAAATGCACCGACCCCAGCGTGGTTCAAAAATCAAAATCAAAAACGCGGTCGTCACCTGGAACATACTGTCTGTCCATAAACACCTCACTACACATTATCCCCTTTTTATGAACACGTAAAATATCCTCTCTTCGTAAGAACTGACACACTTGATACATGTACGTGACAGTTTATCACACGCAGCCATTTACAACTACTGAACATAATTTATGAGCAACTGTTATTGAACAAGAGGAAAAGAATCGGTTTGTTGGTGAGACCTTTTTGTGTTGTCTGCGAGTGATAGAGAGATACTGGTTTTGGCAGGACGGTGCTACCGTACCGTGGATGCCATTTTTTAAGATAGGTGAAAGAAAAACTAAGTACCTATCTATACCAAGTCAGCCCTGCACATTCACATTAGCAAATTCAATTAGCAGGCGTTAGCCAGAGCCCAGCCATTAGCCAATGAGTTACTCGTTCGCTTAATGAATCGTGTCTAACATGGAGTGTATCGGTAATTCCATTAAGACGATTTTCACGGATCACTAGCGACGAAATGCGAGCGCAATCCATATCACTAAAGATTTTACACTAGTGTGTGGTTTTATGTAGTTTAAAAACTATCCACCCATTACATTGCCTCCGGATAAACACATGAGTGTTCGTAGAAAACCATTTCCAAACCCATGGCGATGGTGCTTCTAAACTTAATAAAGGTTAGTACTTGAGGCGTCTAATTTCAAAACCAGCTAAAACGTTTTTTCTGTAAATGTGATTGATGAGTTTTAAATTCAATAAAATGTAATCGCACTCCTTGGTGCACAACACAATTACACAAGTCGTCATTGGTCCGCCAAGCTGTTCGTAAGGCCACTTGATGCAAAAGCATGCACTGTGATTGGCTGATTTCGCCGATATGATACCCATGCCATTTATAGTGGATTTTGTTACCAAGCAAAGGTTGGAGGCTCAGTTTACTACTGTTTTAGAAGGATTTGCTCAGGAATGAATTGGTCACTTAGTACAGAATTGAGAAAAAATTCAAAAGCGAGAAAAAGGTAAATTTCAAGGAATTTTTTTTATTGCGGGTTTTGATATAAGATGCTTCACTTATAATATAGTGTATAATGTCACTTTCTTTTTTCATTAAGTAGTCATTATGTAACTCGGCAACGAGTAAATGCACAAAGAAATTATCAAGTACTAGCTGCGCCCCGCGGTTTCACCCGCATAACTTTCGATACCGTGGGAATATCGGGATTTTAAAAGTTATCTATTTCCTAACTCAGGTCATGGTCTACCAAATTTCCAAATTTCATCCAAATCCGTTCAGCCGTTTTAGCGTGAAAGCGTCAGTAGCCGCATATGATGATAAGAAATTGAGCAGCGACTGAAATTAACCTCAAAATTGAAAAAAGCTAAATACTGTATGTATTTGAATAATTATTATTCATTACTAGTGGTCAGCCACCTCTACTTAGAATCTATTTAATACTTACTAATTCCATGAGTACACTAATTTCATGCTTACTAATTCCATGCTATTAAAAAGTACTTACCTATTCCATGCTCAAGCTGTCACTTCCTGTTACACACTTCCGTCCCTTTTTACGAATTCACTCCCACAGAAAGTTAGAGGCTTTTTTTTGCTTTTGTTACACATCAACAAACTCATGTTTGCATTTATAATATTAGTTAGGATATACTTTCCACGTCACGTTCCGTGGCAGCCCTGCAGCCTCATGTTGCAGCAACACGGGAGACCGATATATTTTTTATTACTCTTTTAAAGAATTTAGTCACATACCAGGGTATAATGGTCCAGTAGAATTTACAGCTAAAATATTTAATTTCGAATGGCGCTGACTGACATTTTTATACCTACAATTTTAATTTCAACAAGGTTCTAACTTTTATTATTTTAATCATATTTTCTGACATTTTTATACCTACAATTTTAATTTCAACAAGGTTCTAACTTTTATTATTTTAATCATATTTTATATTGTTTTTTTTTTTTGTTATTGTGAGGACGCTGTAGATTTGTAGGGTTCCCTACTTAAAATCGAATAATATTTGCTCGAAAACGTTAACTCGATAGTTCTTGAAATCGATAAATTATGAGCGCGACAGTTCACTACCTCGATGCATCAAAATCTCGAATAAGCTATAAGCTCTAATCATCGGCAGCGCGAAGGCCCATTATCTTGAAACATCATTTCTCGAACGACCATCTAATAGATTTACTTACAGAATAGTTTTAAGGGTTTTTATTTGAGTACAATATAATGAAACAATCTTTGCGTAGAAATATAAATCAACTTTAATAAAAATAAAAAATAATTATGGTAATAAAATATCATTACAAATACCTAGTTATTTTACCGTAGAAAGTAGAAATATAAATCAACTATAATCATGAAAAATAATTATGGTAATAAAATAACATTACAAATACCTAGTTATTTTACCAAATAGGTAGGAAGTAAACCTCAAGTAGGAAGTAAATCTATGTACTAGTATGGAATAAATGTTTTGTATGATTTGCAATACTTCTCAAAAAATCGAGTAAACCTATTTTCCCTTTACTTTCACATAGCTAACCTCATACTAGAGACATTGTTGTCTCGTTTTTTTTTTACGTGGTGTCTTGTCTACTGCGGCATTAGCTTTTTCAATAATGTGTTTAGTGTTTACTTGTTCTTCATTAAGTTTTCCAATCGTTTCATACAATCAAAGTTTTTTATTGTCTAACCTATTTGGTAAAAGTAACTAGGTATTTGTAATGCTATTTTATTACCATAATTATTTTTCATGATCATAGTTGATTTATATTTCTACGCATAGATTATTTCATTATATTGTACTCAACTATAAACCCTTAAAACTATTCTGTAAATCTATTAGATGGTCGTTCGAGAAATTATGTTTCAAGATACTGGGCCTTCGCGCTGCCGATGATTCGAGCTTATAGCTTATTCGAGATTTTGATGCATCGAGGTAGTGAACTGTCGCGCTCATAATTTATCGATTTCTAGAACTATCGAGTTAACGTTTTCGAGCAAGTATTATTCGATCTCACGTCATTCAATTTAAAGTAGGGAACCCAGATTTGTAGACCATTTTCTATTTTGTGAAGTACCTGGTACTTTTGACGGGCCTACGCTGTCCTCTCATACTTATTAACACTGTAATTTGAAAACATTGTAAAAGCCAAATTTTTTTAAAAGACTAACCGTGGAGTTTCTTGCCGGCTCTTCGCCATAGGAAACGACCAATTGGAACCGTGCACCTAGCTTCTTACGTTTCATAAGTGCCCATGTAGGCTTATGCGAAATAAAAATATTTTTGATTTGATTTATGTATCTGAATCGGTGCTGGGGTTCCGCGAATAATAAAGGAAATTGGGGTTATTTTTGACAGACTTCTCTTGTTGTATAAATTATTGACTTTCTATTCTACTTTCTAATTTAGTCTTTCAAATAATGTTCAACGTCAGCCTTTTCCTAACTATGTTGGGGTCGGCTTCCAGTCTAACCGGATTTTACCGGATGCATCTGAATATCAGTATCAACTTGGTAACAGTGGTAACGTTGAACATCGCATACCATTAATTAACATCAACATTAAATTACAATTAATTAAAATGAGGTAGATGAGAATTAAATTCTGTGATTTATTTCAACCAAATTAAAATCGGACACTTCGTTAATGAAACTCAAATACAGAATTGCCTCTCTCATTTACAGATAGCAAAAAAATATGTTCTTTTTAATCTCCCTTTAATCCAAGTTATCATTTCCACAATTCAATCATTCAGTGCCGGAATAAAAAGGTTCCTAAATTAGCATTTTTACACTTCGGGTAGACGATGTGACTCCACAAAACTTCGACGAAATGCATTGTCAAAATCAAACAATCTGATAAATTACTCAGGAGGTCCTAATATTCTATGCGATGTAAAAGTCTCATATATTTTCTATTGCAACGTAGTAACATACAGTGTAACAAACTGATGACACAAGTTCCTTCAATGTATTCGTTTAAGGACATCACAATATTACGAGGGAAGACAAAGATTTTCTAAGGTTTTGGCCGTTTTCCGAATTCTGTAAGGGACTCTTAAAACCTTAGGTACAGTTTATACGAACTATGCGCAAAGTATATTTCGTATATATTTATATATTTCCCTTCAGTCATTTAGAAATTAAACTAATGAGGAAGCCAATCAAGACCGTTGATAACGAATCCTACATCCCACTGCCACTGGTCGTATTATTGCCCCCCCGACTTTGGAGACTTGCCAAAGACGGAAACCGGTTTGTAAGCGTGTCATTCCAGTTTTTACTACGGCCAAGTGTGTTCTGCACCACGTATAATCACGCTGATAGCACACCTCCGCCGTGAAACCATAGCAGCGAAACCGCAGTAGTTCAATTCAACGGGCTCGCGTCATGTTCCGCTACTCGCATCCTATACGAGTAGCGGAACATGACGCGCGTCAAGGGTTCGTAGTTGGTATGAATTTATCCCAAAAACAAACCTTGTAGTTGAAAAAATGTTCTCCCATACATCGATATACATCGATACACGACATTGTTAATTCAACGATTTTCGGGCTTTTTCCTATAGGTCGACGGGAAGTACCCTATAGGTTTTGATTTATTTTCGAGTATGAAAATAAATGGCCGTATGTTTTTATTGCGTTGACTTAGAACCTTGATTTTTTAGAGCTTTAGGGGTCCGTAGGGTCCGTATTTGATATTAATTTCACTTGATACCTCCACGCGTTCCTGACAAAAAGGGTCTTGACAGACCGACAAACGGACAGACAACAAAGTGATCCTATAAGGGTTCCGTTTTTTTTCCTTTTGATGTACGGAACCCTAAAAAACTAAATCGTGTTGGGAATAAGAAAACCATTGCACCGATCAAAATAATAATGATAACAGGACAATACATGAGGTGTACCCTAACAAAAATTCGAAAAATTTCTGCTACAACTGCATACAAAATTATCAAATGTTTGCCTATTATTTTTTACTGTTTTTTTTTTATGTGGGTCAAATGGGCCCCTCGCAGAACAAATAGAGTTTACGATTCTTGGAGTGTGTCCAGGAGACTGCAGTCTGTTGCCAAAGCCTGAATGTTCCGCTCTTCATAAAACTGTCGGAGTGATGCAAAAAATATTTGAGTGTGAGAGTAATATCGTGTTCCGTGTGGTGCCTGACGTAAAGAATAGCATCACCCCATTTCTTCCCATGGGTGTCGTAAAAGGCGACTAAGGGACTTACTTACTAGAGAATGTGCAGCAGCGCTCTCTATACATTTTAAAACCATACTGCTATCGACAACCCGCCTGCCAAGCGTGGTGATTATGGCAACCCCTTCCCCCTTTGGGAGAGGCTTATGTCCAGCAGTGGACGTCTTTCGGCTGGAATGATGAATGATGATGATGAGAGTAATATACAAAACATCATACCTGTGTTATGTATTGTTATGTGCACGCTGATAAACGCGCGGGATGAGTAGAGTACCAAGTCAATCGTCCTTTAAGTGTTAGGCTGGGATACACGTCAGATTTTGTTTCTGATTGTCTGATTAGACTATCAGTCGTATTTACTCGATACACATCCGATTCTTACGTCAGGCTTTTTCTGAACTCAGTCGATCCCGAGCTATCATCCCGAGTGCTTGCGTACGGAGTAAAAAGAAAATATGGACAACGAATTACTGTTACTTACTCGTATTGCATATATTTGCTCGTGTAAGTAGAAAAATAAAAAATTCGTACATGCCTCGCGCCAGTTTCCGACTCGGACGTCCGATCCGACTATCGGATCGGACGTGTGTTGAACGTTCAAACAAAGTAATGGCTCCAACGCCTTCCGATAGCCGGATCAGGCTATCTGATGAAAAAATCTGACATTATATTCCCGGCCTTAATGGCACGGAACATTAGTTTTAAGTACCTACCTAACAATAAATAAATGAAAAAAGCATTTATGTCATTTAAACCATTTACAGGCACTTTTGAATTGTCAAGGAGTCGGTCAGTCAGAAATATGAAGCTCATTCCAAAGCGTAGTAGGAGGTAGAAGAGGTAGAGGAAGTAAGGAGACGAACGGGCAAGAAACTATACGGACACTCTTTTAAACTATAATTTTACAAAAATATTGTGACATCTTTAATGTTGAATTTTTTAACTAAACGTGAGGACGATATAAAAAAAAACGTGTCGATAGTACAGCAAATAGAAAAAAATTGTGGCAGCTTAGACCAGTCCAAGTCCAGTGACCAGTCCCAACCAACTGACAGCGCCCGTTCACGAACAAGACGCATGGGGTACGTATTTGAATATCGAAGATTAAAATACCTACTGTTAAAATATCGATGTTCAAAACATCGAAAATGGAAATATCGAACGAACATAAAACCGAAAATTAAAATAACGAAAGTTTATAGTATCGAATGGTTAAATATCCTACGTCCAATATATCTAAAATCTAAATATCTACAAAATTTACATCGAAAGATCCAAATATCGATATACAGATTATCGAATGTTCTAAATATCGAAGTACAAACTATCGAACGTCCTAAATATCGATGGGTACATATATTATTTGAGCATCGAAAATTAATATACCTACGTGTAAAAATGGGTTAATTTTCAACATTTAATACATTCATTAATTCACCCTAAAAATACGTACAAGTTAAAATATCAAACAAATTTTGATATAAGTAGTATGAGTGGAAAAAGGTTGCTTCTGCAACGTCTCCGGCGCTACGGGAAGTCCGGATTTTGATATACACTCTAGGGGTAACAGCCAAAAGACTACGTAAATTAGGGGTGCCCCAATTCGGTTTTGAAACAATTTCGACCTATTTTATCCATGAAAATCAGTGTCTAGTGTATAAGAATAGGTCAATCGTGAAGGTATTATTTAGGTCTTTAAATGAAAGTCAATATGTTGTGCTACTAAAGATAGTGACAGAAACGTATCGCTGCAAAACCGACTCCATGTAGTCTTGTCTGCCCTACCCCTAGAGTGTAATTTAGAATCGCGTAGGCGCAGAGGGGCGAGCACCCCGCGAGCTGAGGAGCAGGTGGTTTTAACACCCGCCGCGGTTGTGAGCGTTTAGACCATCTGCGACGTTAAGCTCGCGTGGGACTGCCGGAGCCCTCCAGCGCCGGAGCCGTGACAGAAACCATGCTTGCTTGCATGTTGCATGATTGCTGCATGCTTGTGTGCTAGATGGTAATCAGTTACTAGGTGTACGTTACATTTACGCAGTAAACAGACTAATGACTACTTAATAGCAACGGGTTTGCAGGGTGTGACAATTTCACATCTACCTACATTTATGAATACACTGATACTGCCTATATAATTTTTTTTCGGTATTTCAACTAGTAGGATTTTTTAACGTAGATATTATGAACTTAGATGTATTAAATGTTGATATTTTGAACTTAGGCATAATGTCGATTCGATATTTTGAATCATTCGAAATTTTAATCACTCGGCATTTCAATCTTCGACGTTTTGAGCGTAGGTATAACAATTTTCGACATTTTGATATAATCGATATTTAAATATTCGATGTTTTGAACATTGGTATTTTAAGCGTAGGTATTTTAATCTTCGATATTCAAATACGTACCCGACGCATGGTCATGATCAAAACGCTTTTTATTACTATTCATTGTGCTTTTCTTTTATTTATTGGCATGCGAATGACAATTTCCTTGTTTGACGGACGGCACTATTTTAAAAACTATTGTAAATACAGTACCCTGTTGTGTATGGTCTCTTACCTGAAACAAGAAGAAAACAAAAAGATAAATAACTACATAATCTCTTGCAACATTTTAGTAAGCTAATCACTACATAGTCAAAACAAAGTCGCTTCCCGCTGTCTGTCTGTCCCTATTGTATGCTTAGATCTTTAAAACTCCACAACGGATTTTGATTCGTTTTTTTTAATAGATAGACTGATTCAAGATGAAGGTTTACATGTATATAACAAGCATAATATAGTAGAGAAACACTGATAATTTTAGAGGTTTCTAATGTGATGTCGTAAATAAACACAAATTTTGCGCTTACATTACAAACGCTGGCTGAATACTACAGCATTGTACACCTTAAAAAGGTCTACAAAGACAGAAGAGAGAAGACAGGCGTGACGCGAGTAAATAAATGGTTGTTACCATTAGTAATACCAGTTAAGAGAAAAGATACCTTCTTTTTCTTTTTTTTTTTTTGGGTGGGAAATTACCAAATAACTTTTCTAAAAGATACCTAACCCTCGTCCACAAGTCATCAAAATTTCTTGAATTTTTTGAAGAAATGAAAAATCTGAAATTCACGTCTTCATTGAAAATAATGAAGTGTTCACTGTCGTCCGTCGCGAAGTCGAGAGCTGTCTCTTGACTGTTATTAATGGAGTGGAGACGTCCTGAATCGTAATGAGTAATAAAAATAACATTGTAAATGTCTTCTTTTAAGATTGTCTCGCTAAAAACGAATGACGATTTGTACCCGTCGTTTGTAGCAGTCGACTTTTTGCCCGTCTCGCCCCTGTTGCCCTCGCTGCCACGCCAAAAGTAACGCAATTTACTTGTGCACACACTGAAAAAATTGCAGACTAACTAAGATACTGTCATGATTTATTTGAAAAAAAAATAATTTGTGGTTGTTGTGTGTGTGCCAGGAGGCAACACAGTGCTAGATTTTAAATGCTAAATATTTGGTGTGTGAAAGTATGTGGTTTGCCTCAAATGATTTTTGTATCAGTGTAGTCATGAAGTTTAAAAGTATCTCATTAGACAGTTGTTTTAAAAGGGTGCGGGTTTTTTTAACGGAGCGGGAGGGAAACATGACGTTTGGAGTGTCGCCTAGTTTCTAAGTTTATTCTCATCGAGCTCGGATCCTAAAGGTTGTCTTCAAGATGTCTAAAGCCAATACTTATTATTATATTGAATACCTGGTTAAATAGTTCGTTGAATATTCCTGTGTACCAAGTTTGTATGTGTTCAAGAGGTTATATACAGAAATGTCCGTAATGAAAAGGTGTTTCTTTCCAATACATTTTCTCTTAGTTGGCATTAAAATGTTTGGAATCATTATCTATTTACTATAAACAAGATAGCATATTTGCCAGTACAAATTCATTTTATTTATATTGACAATGTGACGTGTACAGAATAATCACCGGTCTTTGTTACATCATACATGCTTTGTTTGATTTTACTTCTTCACTTTTGTATGTCAAATAATAATTTAAGTTGGTAACAAGCAACTTGTTAGCATTATATCATTCTTAAACTGGCCAAAATTTGAGCTTAATTAAATAACTGCCCTTAATTAAACTAATTCAATTTGTAGACGGAACCATGATAATTTAACAATGTTCTCCTAGCTTCAGAAGTAAAGATCTTGTTAGGCTCGTATGGAGTCAAGATGCGTGATCAGGATCACATTAAAACAAGATTTTTGTTAAAGGAAACACTTTTTTTTTCAGTAACTGCCACAGTTTTACGGAACCCAAGTTTTTATAAGCTATGTTGTATTAAGGCTTCTACATACCAGCGCGACTTGTCGCGCGACGCGACACGGCACAAAGGCCCCGCGTGTCGCGGGACGAGCGGTGCCTTTGAGTCGTGTCGCGTCGCGCGACAAGTCGCCCCGGTATGTAGAAGCCTTTAATATTTGATGACAATGAAATTAGATTAATGAACTTATAATACATATAAAACTTTACGTCTCATCTCAAAGTAGTATTTTTCCTCTATATCGAATGAATAAATGAAATGCATCGACCCCAGCGTGGTTTGACCAGACTCGATTACTCGAATGAACCCAAAGATATCCACTAGCCCCTGGAGCCTAGTGTTTTATGGGACTACAGAGACCATTTCATATCAAGATACTTCAATTCAATATAATTTTTTATTTTTTATTTTATCACGTTTTATAATTATACTTGCCAGCGGCACAACATTAAACTTACATTGTTAAAATTAATTAGTTGTCATACGAAAACCTGCCAATTATTTTTATCTACGTGGCAAATTGAAATATTGACATGAGTACACAATTATCATTTCAACAATCAACATCACCACACAATACTTAACTAACAAGATGGTTTTATTAATTGGGTCTCCGTGCGGGAAAATAAAAATATTTTTTTTAATTCTGATATATTCAGGATTTCCCGTCCGACCTAAAGGCTTCTACAAACCAGCGCGACTCGTGACGCGACACAAAGGCACAGATCGTCGCGCGACATGCGCGGGGCCTTTTGTGTCGCGTCGCGTGTCGTGTGCAAATAAAACTTTGACTTTGACTTCGTCGCGCCAGTATGTAAAAGCCTTAATGCTCTATTACTGCAATGCAATAGTTTACAAACATTTATTTTCAATACTTTATCAAAACAGTGACCCGCATTGTACCTTTTCGCAGTCGTTGACAACAGCCGCATTTCATTACCTGCTGCATGCCGCTAGTTTACCCACTTTTGACTTGTGTGACCTAGTTAAAGCTTTATCGGTTAGCGAATGTGCAAGTAATCTAGAAGCTAAGCTCTTATGTAAAAAAATTAATTGGCTTCACCAGTTTTGATACAGGGCGCTTATTACGAACATTAAAGGCTTCTACATACTGGCGCGACTTGTCGCGCGACGCGACACCATGCACCGGTAGAAAATTTTCCTTGAATTTTTCATAGAAATTCTTCTACCGGTGTCGCGTCGCGCCTGTATGTAGAAGCCTTAAGTGAATATTTACAATAGGTAATCTAATTTGACTTAATTTTAATATCATAAACCTATTTTAGTACACGTTTTACACGCTCAAAATTAAATGCGATGAACCACGACTTCAAGAACTTCTAGATAAATCAGTCAAAGCCGCACTTGAGATAGAAACTGTTCTAAACGACTCCGCGAGTCTTTGAGAAATCTAAAGTCTAGTTTCTACTGCGAGCATACTATTTTGGTTCTTTAAAAACTTTACAAAAGCCTTTGAAACTTGTTAGTTTGTACCCTGGGGAAATATTACTAAAGGACTACTTTGTTTTGAGATTACTTATAGCAAAACTGCGTAACAAAAGTTGTACTTTAGTAATACATTTTTCTAAAAATATAAGAAGCTTTCGATTAAGTATTACATTTTTCAGGTTTCATATAGAGTAGAAAATATTACACTTATTATGATATATGAGCATTAACTTACGCCCACTACTCTCGAGACGAAAATAATACTGTTACATAATTATGTAGGCATTAAGATTTTTGCAACGCGACACAAAGGCACCGCTCGTCCCGCGACGCGCGGGGCCTTTGTGCCATGTCGCGTCGCGCGACAAGTCGCGCTGGTATGTAGAAGCCTTTAGTAAGTAATAGGAAATTACATTTGAAGTTCTGCATTTCACACATTAGATATTAACCTAATTATATATTGCCGACTTAGCCAGACGTTTGACATTTTCAACTGAAGCCGCTGACTGGAACGATGCCAGTTGAGTACGGATAGTGCACGTCATATTGTAATTCGGCCATTAACAAACTCTGACTTGTTCTGTCTCAATGCCCCGATAAATAAATTAATATTTACTATTTGTGTTTCAAGAGAAAAGTCTGTTTGAAGTCGGGCAATCGATGATGATGGTGATGATGATTTGTCATCATCATCATTTCTGCCGAAAGACGTCCACTGCTGGATATAGGCCTCCCCCAAGCACCACCACTTCGACCGGTTCTGTGCTTCCCGCATCCAGCGGATACCTGCTGCGGCCTTCACAAGGTCATCGGTCCACTTTGTAGGCGGCCTTCCAACGCTACGTCTTCCGGTACGCGGTCGCCACTCCAGAACCTTTGGGCCCCATCGGCCATCAGTTCTGATGATTTGTATTTCGATGAAATTGGTACACGGAAATAGAACCATTCCCAATATCCTACAATACTTCCCAGTGCCAACGTAATTTAATCCTGGTTTAGAAAAAAAACCGGTCAAAAGCGAGTCGGACTCGCGCACCGAGGGTTCCATACATATATACGATGTCGATGATTTCTGAAAAACTGTGGTATTTAGAGACATCGTTTTATTTTTCCTGTAATCATTACATGAACTTCTATCACATAGAATAATTTCAGATTTTTATCTATGCAAACTTCGGAGATAAGGGGGGGGGGACGGTATTTTGTTTTACATTTTTCATCAAAAGTCGGAAACTATTCCGCCTAAAAAATAAAAAAATAAATGTTCGAGAATGTGCAAACGGTGATCTTTCATATGATACCCCCACATGCTCATTAATATCAATTATCCCCACTTAAAATTTTTAAGACCCCCTATCAGTCCCTTTCGCAAAAAAGTATATTTTGTTTAATTTCTTTCTTATTTACAAAATAGTTGGGCAAACGTGATCTAAAACTATTCTAAATTTCAAGTTGATAGCATTAGTAGTTCTTGAGATATCCAGGTGTGACAGACAGACAGACAGACAGACTTAGTCTCACCATAAGGGTTCCTTTTTACCATTTTGGTACGGAACCCTAAAAACGATGTAATAAAATTGGAATAAAAAAACAAAGTTATAAGTACACCCAGTACACCGATGTAGGTCACGAATAGTGTGAAAATTGTAACCGAACACTAACATTCCGCTACCATACCGAAACAGTAAACTGAAATAGTTTTTCACTAGTAAGTAACCCGAGAGGCACAAAAAGTGGCCAACTTTTTGTGTTTAGGCAATAGTCAATATTCTCACACAGGGTAGCTTGGCACGTAGATAACCTTCCCATGTTAAAGAGCCCTTTTTCAAAATCCCTGTGATAGATGATAGGGTTACAAGCCATTTTTTTTGCTTTGGCAATATTACGGACTTTGAAATATTCTTATGGCTTTCCCGAAAACAGACGATGGAGAAATATTGCCGAATTTTGAGTAAATTCCAGTCCTCGTATAACTTACCGATAGCAGGGTTATACCTTTATATCTTTTCACTCAGTTAAGTAGCAAAGGGATGCGTAGATAAGTGTTGTAGATGTTTTACTGAGACCTGAGAGGGGTAATGTTTCATGATAAATAAAATAGGAGGCTGAGATGTCTGGGACGTAAAAACAAAGAGAACAAATAAAGGCTTGTACAGACTGGTGCGATATCGCGGGCGCGACAAGCGGTGACAAAGAAATTGTGTTACTAGTGTCGCGTCGCGCCCGCAATATCGCACCAGTCTGTACGAGCCTTTATTTGTTCCCTTTGTTTTTACGTCCCAGACATCTCAGCCTCCTATTTTAACGCCTCTTGGTACATCGATTTAAAGAATTGAATTGTTTATTATAATAAAATATGTCATCTATAAACTGAATCCAATCGGAAGGTCATCAGCTTCCGCTAAATACAAAGAATGCAAATAAAAGGTTCTCGTTAGTTGAGTTCAGGATTCGAACCTCCGAGCTCCGGTTATGGGCTAACGGCACAGCGCCGCCATGTTGAAGCAAATGGATGGAAATTGGAAACCTGCGGTGAACTAGAGCTTTCATTTTCTCTGTACACTGAATGTGAACGTTTTCAGAGAACTCCTAACGAAATTGATTTGCATTTATTTGGAGTGCTGATAGGCGAATAGTTTTATTATATAATATTTTACAGTTAAATAAAGCCTAACCTGCCTACTGTAGTGAAATAAAAAATATAATAAAAAGTCGACCAAAAAATATAAAAATCTCAAGTAAAAATAAACATAACCCTCCTTTCTGCGGCAGTCGGGTAAAATGATAAAAATAGTTGTTGTTGGTAAATTGGCCTAAAAAGAAGTGTGATTACGACAAAACTTAAAGAACATGAATTTTAGTTAGGTACGCGTTTGGTTTAGGTTCCAGAGAATCGATTACAATCGGTTTGAAATATTTTGTGAACGTCTAATAAAGACGAACCTCTAAGTTATCCCGACATTTAAACAGTCTTAGTTTAAAAACAACTTATGCTAAAATACAAACTCTACGAGTAGGTACTCATAACTACAATAAGCGAGTGTGGTTTAAAATAACCCTCTCCTGACGGACTGCATCCTGTGCCTCGACTGCACCGTAGGTGATATGACGATCGGCAAAAGTGGACCTTCAGGCGTATTCCGCCGGAATAGCATCACTGCGGGCCGAGCACGCGCGTGTCAAGACGTTTGTGACAAGAAATGATAAATTATGTCGTGTCAATTTGTACTAGCATTTTATGACAAAACAGTTTTATCGCTCAAACTGTGATAAAATTTGTGACTCAAACCATGTCACAGTAGGCCGTGCTCGCCCCGCTGGTAATGTACCCAAATGTGTTTGACTTTGGTCTCGAACTAGAAAAAGCTTTGTGGATGGTAATGACGAATCGAGTGCATGCAGATTCTAAGCAGCTGGTAATAAAAAATTGACCAAAAAAAGAGCCGCAAGCGGCCCGTTTTCAACTGGTTCAACACCAAATTCGAAAAAATAAACAGTAGATACCTAATATGGGCTTTTATATGGTTCTGCAGATAAGACGACAACGTAATTTGAATAAAGTCACAGTTCACTTGGTACAATTTGAAATTCACCAGCCAACATAAATAATACAACTTGATTTAATACTTATTTTTCAATTAGATGATTTTTTTTATAGTTTATTACTAAATTTTTAGTATCAAAATATTAAAATTCAAAATCGTAACTGGCTTGCGAACAAAAACTTATCACCACAGTGGTTATAATACTGCACATGTAACCTCAGCGTAACCTCCGTCGTGATAACTTATTTTATTCTATTTTATTTTCAAAATATTTAATAAAGATAGTCGGCATTTTGACTTTAAAAAAAAACTGTTTTATATCTATTGCGCTTTCAGAAATAGAACTCCACGAGATATTATTTACAACACAACCTCCTTGCTTCAACAAAAATATCAAACAAAAACTGCTGAGCAACTTCAATACCATTGTAATACTTCACACACTTCGTTACTAACCGACCTCACTCGTTTCGCTCCACATTCTTACTCCCAGTATTTTAATTAGTGAAGCATTTCTTCACCGCGGCCTCTAGCGTGGTTCCGCATATTTTATGAATGTCATGAGAGATGCGCGGAATGAGGCGAGGGAGCGATAGTATAAAAGATTGTATGGAATTGTGCTATATAAAAACTGTCGGTACATTAATTAAAAAGCGCATAAAATGTTTACAAATGAAGTAGCGAGCGATCGCGGCATTCGTAATAGCTGAATAGATGAGTCGTTGAACTTGGCAGCAGTTCACGTTGCTAAGTGCAAATGGGAGGCTATAATTAGAACGTAATTATTTTGGTAACTGCATGCTCTTACTTTAATGTCGTAAGCAGACACAAATATGGTGTGTTGACATCTGTAACGTAGTGCGATATTTACGAACTAATTACACCTGCCAGCATCAATAGTGACTGCAACAGAGTTAGTTACTGATTCAAACCTTTGGAATGGCCAAATATATTCAACTCCTGACTAACTGACCGACTCTTTGACAATTCAAAAATGCCTGTAATTGGTTTAATTGAAATAAATCATCATCATTCATTTCAGCCGAAAGACGCCCACTGCTGGACATAGGCCTCCCCCAAGCACCGAAGGCTTTCTCGTAGTCCACAAACGCTAAGCAGAGAGGCAGGTTATACTCTTCGGTCTTCTGTATAACCTGCCGCAGCGTATGTATGTGGTCTACTGTGCTAAAGCCTTTACGGAATCCGGCTTGTTCGGGAGGCTGGAAGTCGTCAAACCTGCGCGCGAGACAGTTCGTAATGACTCTTGAAAACAGCTTGTAAACATGGCTCAGAAGTGCCTATAATTCTTAAGGAAGGTATTGTCACCCTTCTTAAAGAAAAGGATCACCACACCTCTGTTCCATGCCGGTGGCGTTTTGCCCTCGAGTATGACGGAATCAAAGAGCTTCTGGAGGACCTTGAGAACGGGTTTTCCGCCGGCCTTCAGGAGCTCGGCCGTAATTCCATCATCACCCGGTTTAAGCTGCTTCAGAGCCATCCTAATCTCGTACAAGCTGACGTCCGGGATGTCTTCAGTGTAAAGTCGGGTCAATCTAGCTCTTGGGTCATTTGCCAGATTCGTACCGGGGTTATTGGTTGATGTGTATAACTGCCCATAGAACCTCTCAATCTCTTCCAACAGCTCAGGTTTGGCGGATACGATCCTGCCATCATCGGTCTTCAGTTTCGCAAGCTGGCTCTGCCCAATGGACAGATCTCTTGAAAAGAGATCTGTGTTGAAATAAATGCTTTGAGTCAAAACATGTGACTTCTGTTTTATCACCGTACTATGAATTTTACATTTTCAATTTATAAAACTACGCAGTAGAAATATCTCATACATAACACATCGAAGTTTGCAAACAACATGTAAATTAACTAACTCTCCCATTTATCTTATGTAAGTGTGCCACATTGAAGGTCTCCACATCAATTTCCCTATATTGTTTCTTTATTATTTGAAATTTCGTAGAAACGTGTGAAGTTCTGACTATAGCAGCCGCTATGAAAATAATAATAAAGACAAATTGCGTTTCACCCACGTATCTTGGTAGCCCGTGGCGTAGCTAGCACGGGTTACACCCGGTGCGCATAATAATTGCGTCACCCAAGAATAAAAACCGGTAAAGTGCGTTTGAACCACGCACAATGAAGGGTTCCGTAGTTGGAATGAATTTATCCCAAGAACAAACTAACATTGTCGTTGAAAAACAGGTTTTCCCATACATTCCAACTGCAAATAATAAAAACGTTTATTTCGACCAACAAAAGGATCATAACCTATGCACAAAAAATTACAAAAAAAAATTGACAAAAATAGAAATGTAAGTTGGTCGACTACGAGTATTACTCGTTTTCCCATTATTTTAATTATATTATAAACTACTTTCCTTCCCTCTTTAGCTTTATTTAAATTATTTAAACTGAATATAATTCTAAAATAAACTCAATTTTAAACTTGAACCATGTTAATCTGTAATTGGCGCCATCTATTTCTCACTCCGCAACTATTTAACTGCCGTGTGGTGCCGGACGTAAAGAATAGCACCATCCTATTTCTTCCCGTGGTGGGTGTAGTAAAAGGCGACTAAGGGACTTACTAGCGAATAGGCAGCAGCTCTATGCATTATAATACCATACTGCGATCGCCAACCCGCCTGCCAAGCGTGGCGATTATGGCAAACCCCTCTTGGAGGAGGCCTATGTCCAGCAGTGGACGTCTTACGGCTGAAATGATGATGATGATGAATTATTTAACTCGATAAATGCATAATCCGTCTATTGAATAATAATAATGGCGAAGAGAGAAAGAAAAGGATATCTTTGTGAATTTTTAGTAGAAATAGGAAACAAAATCTGAAAATCCACCCATTCGATTTTTTTACATCATTCTGTTACTGTTAGCCTGCGTCATCCCACTGCTGGGCAAACGCTTCCAGCTTTTACATCATTCAATTTGCATAAATATATCTGCAGGAGCTGCCAAGTTCCTTTCTCTAACAAACTCATTTTGCTAAACAAACGAACAGTTGCAGGTTTCTGGAAAAGTTCTAATAAAAATGAAGTAAAAATTTCTGCAATATTAATGAACAAATGGACGCAGTGAATTAAACTTCGCTACTTTACTGAACGTTCCACTGCCTCGGGGGTGTAATATCGTCTTGTTAGAGACACAGAATTGTACTTTGAATTTATTCGACGCTTCCTTTTAAGGCCGACCGACTACCAATAACCGACTTTTAATGATGTTATACTGAAGATCACGTCTAAACGAATGGTGTTAATGATTTGAAAAAAACATATGTTAAATTAGAGCATTTTCTCAATAATTAAATATGTGAATATTTTAGATTATGTTTATATTACATAGTGAAATTAATTTGTAAAGTTATGTCTAACGCGGATAAAAAACTGAGAATGGCGCAAAATCTACTTAGCGTATTTTTCTGAAACCTTTACCAGTTTAAAGATAATTTAATTATTGATCTTTTAGTATTAATAAATTAATAATGCGTCAAATTGGGGACAGCGCTCCTTGATGGGTGAGTCCTATTACTGCCTGAACGTACGACGCGTTGCGTGAGCTCAGTACAGAACACGCAAGTTAACTACTCAAGGTCACTGGCATATATCTCCGTATTAAGTGATATTTATACACAATCGATTAACAATAATGTGTCCTAATTGGCTTGAAAGAAAATGACTTGCAACATAATGATATTATTTGTAAAAAAGGTATCTCCGCAAGTGCCACGTCAAAACTTGGCTAATTAGCCACATTTTCTTCGTCTTGTCTCTTTTTCGCTCCCGATAATTACGACATGCCGTCCTATTTCCACGTGTCATCTAATAGTGTGACATTGTGCCGTTTTTGAAGATCGAATGTTGAGTCGGTAGCCTATCTACGTCTTTTTACTCATAATATCATTGTTGCAACACTAATACCGTACCACAGATTACGACAGAGTGGAGAGTGCGATTGTCGCAACCCAGCGCTGGGCACGCCACAATTGTGGCGATAGGTTCCCTCTTTGAGGAGTGGCTAGAGAGGCGACACGGCGTCCTCACCTTCCACCTGACGCAGGTCTTCACCGGACATGGTTGTTTCGGGAGGTTCCTTTTCAGGATAAAGCGGGAGGAAACGCCCGGGTGTCACCACACCAGGTGTGGATCGCCCGGAGGACACGGTGGAGCATACGGTGGAGGTCTGCCCGGCTTGGGCGGAGCACCGCCGTGTCCTCACGGAGGCGATCGGCGGCGGCGATCTCTCGCGTCCGGCCCTGGTTGAGGCCATGGTTCGGTGCTCGAGTGCATGGGAGGCCGTCACCTCCTTCTGCGAAGCAGTAATCCTTGCGAAGGAGGAGGCGGAACGAGTGAGGGAGAGGCAAGGTTCGCGCCATCACGCCCCTAGTCGCCGCAGGAGATGCCCCGGGCATCGGGAGTCGGAAGCCGATTTCCGGCCACCGTAGGCGCGGGCTTGCGGACGGTGAGCGATGGGTAGCTCGCCGTCCGATAAGGATCAGGCTTGGGTCGGCGGCGCGTTGTGTTCCACGCGCGCCTCAAAGAGATGTCAGCACCAACTGACGGGGTCCGTTAGGACCAATGCCTGCCAGGGTTGCGAGTTTGTCTGAAAGGGATATCGCGGCTCTGGCACACAGGCAACGGAAGGAACACGGGTGACACACCCTCTCGCTCCGACCAGAGCGGGAGAAGTTATTTGATAATTTCCCAACCAAAAAAAAAAAAAATGATTACGACAGGAATCATAAAACCAGCAAGCTTTTACAGAAATTATCATTCACTTTCACCTCTGAAATACCGAAGCAAGTACTTACTTAAACAATTTGTCACGAAGATCCATTAATTAGTAAATTCACGATACAAGGTTAATTCCATTTATTCATTAGTAGGAGGCGATTCTCCAGACGGTGTGGCTTGACGACGGCGCGTGGCGCGGCGAGGCGCGTGTTGGTATTACAGCCTTAATTTTGTTTCGAGAAAATTAGATACGAGAACCTCGGCGTAACCGTGCAAGTCTTGATATTGGACGTTTCATTCGTGGTATGAAATAAAACAATTTGATTTTGTGTTATTTTCTTTTTATATTTTGAAATTTCGTCATAAGCCCATGTTTGCTTAGCTTTTTTTTCTTTATTTTATTATTCATTCTGAGTTCTTGCCTCTAAACATCAACACGACTTGAAAGATGAATAAATAACGTCTGGTTTGCAAAACTGAGATGAGAACAGCTAAGTTTCAAACGAAGATTGCCAAAAGCCGAAAGGATTTTCTCGCACAAATCCAGTCACTTCATCTGACAGACTGTGTCCTAATCTACTTGATTGATCCCACTGCCTAAACTAGATTTTTTATATATCAATATGGCTTCGATTTCGACGTATCGGAGAAGTACTCGTTACAAAGAGAACACGTGATAGCTTTAGACCATTCTTAAACTAAGCTAAGGGGTTTTTGCAGATTTTATAGATCTTTGTTATTTATTGTACGTGTCTTTTGAACGAGTAAGTAGGTACCTATAGAACTTTATATTTCAGGACCTCCATTGTTCCATCGTCAGATCTGCAATCGTTAGGATTTAAACCTGGAGTTCAATGGCTAATATTTGAACTCCACTATACGTAGCAATATTTTCACAACCATTCGACAAGTTGTCGTATCGAAATGACACATTTTCAATAACTGATTTACTTTGCCCCCGACAGCAAATAGCTGTCGGAAGAATGGCGGTCGTCTATTTGATTTAAACTGACAAAACTTAAGTGTTTTAGATTTGTGAACACCCTATATAGGACTCCTTTGATAACATAGATTTATGCTCGATTCAGCGTATCGAACGATTGTGAATAGCTATGCAGGTCTCTTAGGCACCTTGATATCTCGCTCTAACGCACGTCATCAGCATTTCACGGTAATTTTGGCACTTGTGCGCTGGAGTTTAATTAAGTGACCTCTTTATTTTACTAATTAAATGCATTCAGCAACGCGACGAGATGATAGTACAGTTTTTGTTAATTACCTAAATAATGCCTGGATGGAAGAGCTATTGGTCGATGAAACAAATAATGAAGAGACCTCTCCCTCTCTTACTGAAGAGAAAACTCATGGACATGTGCATTCGTCCTACCCTCAACCTATGGAGCGCAGACATGGTCAATTGGTCACTAACCAAGTGTCAAAAATCCGCACACGGGGTCTGTCAGCGTACGATGGAACGTGGTATCCTAGGAGATAAACTCACTGATCGTCTATGGAACTCGATTTTGTGTTCCAAAACTGAAATTGCTGATGTAGGTCACACGGCTGCTAAGCTTAAATGGAACTGGGCTGGCCACATCTGTCATATGCCGCGGAAGGAGCTATGGGCTAAAATAACAACACAGTGGGTCCCAAACAGCAACGCGGCAGGCCCAGGAGGAGGTGGCGGGAAGATCTCAACTTTTTAGGGTTCCGTACCTCAAAAGGAAAAAACCGGCCAAGTGCGAGTCGGACTCGCACACGAAGGGTTCCATAGCATTATCTATAAAAACGGCAAAAAAATCACGTTTGTTGTATGGGAACCCCCTTAAATATTTGTTTTATTTTAATTTAATTATTTATTTTTAAAGTGAATATATAACTAAAGATTCTGTGAATATTTCAAGCGTATACCTGTTGCCATGGTCAATATCGAGAAAAAGCGAGCAAAAAAGTCACGTTTGTTGTATGGGAGCCCCCTTAAATATTTATTTTATTCTGTTTTTTTGTATTTGTTGTTATAGCGGCAGCAGAAATACATCATCTGTGAAAATTTCAACTGTCTAACTATCACGGTTCATGAGTAGCCTGGTGACAAACGGACAGACAGACAGACGGCGGAGCCTTAGTAATAGGGTTCCCATTTTACCCTTTGGGTACGAAACCCTAAAAACGGAACCCTTATAGGATCACTCGTGTGTGGCGTCTGGATAAAGCCGGACAGTCAGGCTTTTTGGTTGCGTGTGTGGCCAAATTAGATGGTGTCCGGCCTGTCCGGCTTTTGTTAGGCTTTTTAAATTTGACCCTTTTTTTACATTTGTCATGTATTGGTTTCCGCTTTAATAATAAAGAAGACTGATTCATTCAAATTTATTGTTGTTTCATTAGAATTGAAGAAGATACAGGGAGAACGTAAACAAATTAATTTTGACTATGGGAGATAGACTATACTTTTGGGGGGTAAATAATTAGAAAATAAAAAAATACGTTTTGCTAACTGTACCGTGTGTCGTAAAAATTTCAGATACATATTTTTTTTTATAATTTTTAAACAAATACTTTTATAGTTATTTAAGAAAATAGATGTTAACTATAATTGACCCCCGAAACTACTGAGCTTAAAATTTTGAAGAAATAAGTACAGAAAGTAGTTCTTTACTCATAGACTAGAGGAAAACCTATATGAAGTCTACGGTTATAAAATTACATGGTAAATCTCTCAATATTGTGCGTACAAACTTACATTTGCAGTTGAAATGTTTAAGTGAACATATTTTTCAACTACAATGTTAAGTTTGTTCTTGCGGTAAATTCATCCGAACTACGAAACGCTTCATTGTGCGTGGTCCTACACGCACTTAGCCGATTTTTTCATAAAAGTTGGCAACAAACTGCAGTGAGCAACAATCTGTTGATATCTAAAAATAATAAATATTCAGTTTCAGTTTTCAGTACCGTAAAGCTTACACGACACGTGGACGAGGAAAATTAAACACGTGATCCAGTAACATGTTACAAACAGCGCACATTCTGCTTACCTAGCACTCGATGACCAGCGTAATGGTCACGTGAACGAGCAACAATTTGCATAACGTAACAAACCCGCACATTCGTGTTTTATTGATACCGTGTAATGGGGCCGTCACGTACTTACGGGCTGTATGTCATCTGTACTTAGATAGCTTGTAGGATTGTTTGCAACATTGTACAGTTTTTATAATAAAAATACTTCAATTCAGACCTATATTCCGTTGGTTTAGGTAGTTAAATAAAGGTAAACAAAAAAAACCACGTGACGAGACAGCTGTGAAGTAACCGACTAAACGTAATACCTATCACTTCAGTTGTCATGCTACTTCACAGTTATGCTCTTCAATTTAGCAACGTTAGGTATAATTCATTGACGTTTTGAGAACCTGTATTTTTGGGCTCTTTACAATAGACAGATTACAAAATATTATAGTATTATTATTAATCTAATTAAAAAATGGTGCTCAAGCTGTTACATGAACGAAGAGTAGTTTATGAATAAAAGATAAAGTTTAACATACATTAATAAAACAGGAAACTATCGTAAAAATCAAAAATCCTTTTAATCTATTTATACAACCTGTTTCTTTTGATATCCCATAACTCTAGGGTTATATTCTGTAGGTAAAAATAATACTAAAACTCCTAGAATAGGTGGTCCAAAAATGCATCGTTTCGGAGATATCATCAATCATAATTAAATAAGGTCAAAAATTGTCACCAGTATGACGAATCTTTACTTTTGCGAGGTTGCCAAACTTCGCAGTAGTGTAGTAAAATAAATAGTAAAATAAAATATGTAGGTATGTTGGTATCGGGGCTTCCCGGCGGCAGCTAGTGAAGGGAAAGCTACCTTGTCGACGTTGTCATATTTCACGTAAGGGTGTTTTACATTAATAATCGTGACCTTGCCGAATTATTTTGTATGAAAAATGAAAAAAAAAAATAACGAAGGTTTGGAACATAACTCATATGCCAGTTGATTCTTTGATATGGCCTCAATCATACCCTAGAGTTATGGGATATCAAAAAAAACACGTTGTATAAAATTCAAAGTCCTGACTGACTGACTGATTGACTGACTGATATATCAACGCACAGCCTAAACCGCTGGTCCTAGAGACATGAAACTTGGAGGGTGTGTTCTTTGTAAAAATTAAGTATCCACTAAGAAAGGGTTTTTAGAAATACCACCCCTAAGAGGGTGAAATAGGGGATGGAAGTTTATATGTAAGTCCGTCAGTTTTGAAGTTAGGATCTTCAAGTTTGGTGTGTAGGCTGACAATTAAAAAATAATTTATACGTGTCTCAGCGTTTTTAATCATTCTACCTCCGAAGGGTTAGAAAGGGGGATGAAGTTGTATATCAAAGTCCTTAATTTTTGAAGTAAAAACACTAAAATATATTATTAAAACATTAAAATATATACACTAAATTATATAACCATAAGCCTAGTATGGTTGGAAGCTAATGCAACGGTGTTGTTAGAATTTCAACCCTTAAGGGGTGAAAAAGGGGATAACATTTTCTTTTTAATGAGACTTCTTTTTAAGTTAAAATCACTAATATAATATTTCGGCTTATGGTTGGAAACTATAGGCATCCGTTAAGAAGGGATTTTTAGAAATTCAACCTTTAAGGGGTGAAAAAGGGGATACATCTTATTCCTTGAGTTAATAAACCTGAATCTTGGCACGAAAATTAACCTAAGTAAATTATAAAGTGTGACTATTTTGTTTTTTTTAAACTACTCCTGATTTGCGGATGTCAAAGTTTGTATGGAAGAAATTTAACGCGTGGTCCGATTAACTCGAAACTCAGTATTTATTTTATACTGTAAACCATAAATAAAGAATAAAATTTATCAGAGTTTTTCGAAAATTTGCTCCTAACGGGGTGAAAAGGGATACTCAATTTACAAGGGATGATTTTGCTGCTTGGCTTGATTAACTTAAAAATTGGTATAAATAACCTATAAATCCAATAATAGAAACTTCAAAAACGATTTTTCAACAATTAACCCCTTTGAGTGCGTAAAAAGGGGCGATAAAACGAGTAGTTTGTAAGAACAGAATCTTATTTCTTTTGATATATAAACTTGAAATTTGGCCCGAGTACTTATTTACATAACATCACGCCTGCATTCCCCAAAGGGTTAGGTAGAGGTGTACCTTTAGTACACCCACATTTCGCCAGTTTTGTTTAAGTCCCATGTAATAGGGGGCGAGCTTATTGGCATCATCATCATCATCATTCAGCCGAAGGACGTCCACTGCTGGACATAAGCCTCCCCCAAGCACCGCCGCTTTGACTGGTTTCTGTGCTTCCCGCCTCCAGCGGATACCGTCATCGTCCACCTTGTAGGAGGCCTTTCAACGCTACGTCTTCCGGTACGCGGTCGCCACTCCAGAACCTTTCGGCCCCATTGGCCATCAGTTCTGCGGGCAATTCTTCGGGCTATGTCGGTTACCTTGGTTCGCCTGCGGATCTCTTCATTTCTGATTCGATCACGTAGGGTTTGACCAGTGCGTGTTGCCAGTGATGACCTATGGTAGGTACTGAAACGTGGTCGCTCACAATGGGCCTTATCAGAAGGCTAAAAGTCACCCAAAGGGCAATGGAGAGGGCTATGCTATTGGCATCAGCCGGGCATAAATCCAGACTTCGGGCTGCTACTGAGAAATTCCTAATGGAAAATCCAATAACACTTTGCCCGACCTGGGAATCAAACCCACCCCTCATGCTCAGCAGTCGTGCTTGTGACCACTAGACTAACGAGGCAGTCATTACATAAATAACAAAGTTTGTCATAACATTTGCGTTTTTCAAAACCACCCCTCAAAAGGATTTTAGGGAGTGTTACAGTTTGTATTTAAGAATCTTAACGCGCCGTTCGATTAACTCAAAACTCAGTGCTCATACTTTGACAGAAAAAAAAAAAGAAAGAGTTTTTGAGAATCGGAAAAAGGGGTACATAGTTTTCGGGAGAATTTTACTGCGTACCTTGAATAACTCAAAAGTTGGTATACCAAAAACGTAGAAAAAATAAACAATACAATTTTTTTTACAAATAGACTTAGATATGAAATGGAGGAGAACACGTAGGTATATTGAACAAGTATTTACGAAACGAAGTTGGTATTTATATGCTATATATATTGAAATCTAGCTAAGTAAAAGCTAGTAAAGTTGTAAATCAAACTGCACTCCTATCTGCTTACCACGCTTACGTTGGTTCCAACTAAGATATGGTATAATGTTTTGGGGGAATGCTGCTGATAGAGAAGCTGTTTTTTTTTCGACATCCACGCGGGGGAAGCCGCGGGCGAAAGCTAGTTTGGTTATAAGTTACAACATGTTTTTAAATAAGAAACTGTCATCTATAAAAACCCTTTTTACGATTTGTTTACCTTTATTTAACTACCTAAACCAATGGAGTATAGATTCCAGTGGCGAAAGCACCATATAACACGATTCCTGCCGGCTTCCGTTCGGAGGTTCTCATCAACAACTCTACCGCTATTGAAAAATGGCACAGTCAATAGCTTTTGCCAAAAAATATAGGTACACGACGGGTATTCAAGTCCCTAATATATCCAAACAACAAAAATGCCTATTTTTTTAGCTTTAAATTGCAACAACTAAAAATAAAGTTTGTTTGTGTAGTGATGCGTCTTTTTGGTTCTGCTACTTGACGATAGATGGTGCTAAATTCAGTAAAGAAAATACTTCTTTTTAAATAAATTTATATTTTTTTCTTTATTGATAAGTAAGTAAGTTAAAGTCGGCTTCACTTCGGCTTCTCTCATAGAAAAATTGACACCTCGCCGCTGATAGATTCATAATTATGATGTACTTAAGTAATTCACAGTACTTAGAAGCTATGTTGTGCTGCGTATGTTTATAACAAATGAATCTCAATCAATCTGCCTAACCTTTTCCCAACTCTTGGGGTCGGCTTCCAGTCTAACCGGATGCAGTTAAATTGGTAGTATTTTACATGGAGCGACTGCATCTGATCTCCACAACCCAGTGACTGGGTTTTTTTTTTTGGGTGGGAAATTATCAAATAACTTCTCCCGCTCTGGGCGGAGCGGGAGGGAGTGTCAGACTTTTACTGACTAAAACCCACCGTGTTTCTTCAAATGCCTGTGTGCCAGGGCCACGATATCCCTTTCGGACAGACCCGTAACCCTGGCAGGTGACTGGGTAATACGAAACTCCTTGGTAAGACTGGTTGTCAGACTTTCGGGCTTCTGACGACCCGTAACAACTGCCAAAGATCCACAAATCAAGTATTCTGTGCCACAAATGAAAGCCGGGACCAGCGACTTCCGAGGCACGGAGGAGTTTCGGCATGTAAAGATGTTTGTAACAAATGTAATACAATATTTCAGTCCGATAATAAAGTTTTTATTAAATTATCATAATATATCTGTTGCACTCATCTGACGCACCGGGTACACGCACATGTACATGTCCACAATGCGCCATAATGGCGCAACATGGCTTATCACTGATGACCTTCAGAATGCCGTTCACGCTCCCACGTACTCTGTACATCATGGATGCAATCCTTATCCGCAGGATAGTATTGAAACCATCAGTATTTGCTTTGGAAAACATTCCTGATGCACTGCAGTAACGTGGAAGCCCCAAGAACATTCTGAAGGCATTATTATACTGATCTCGAGCGTTGTATGTATGCCCTTTGCGTATATCAAACCCAAAGAGTTACGTGTATAAAGATTGGCAAAAAACCTTATTATAAGATTTTATTATATATAGAAAAAGATTTTATTAGATAAGATTTTATAAGACTTTTGCACCTGCCGGTGAAATACAGACATTTGAATACTGAATAATAATACTGTATTGACCTATTTCTGTAGCGCGCTCTAATTTGCATTAGGTAGGTACATACATCATTCATTCTTTGTTTACAATAGTAAATTAAACGTGATCAAAACCACGTGCTTTTGTAGTATCTCTATAAATAATACTTGATTGGCGTCCTTCCAATCTACAATGTAACGTCGCGTCACAGCGGTTGTGTGACCACGATGAGATACACCGCTGTGATGACGACCAGTTAGGGTTGCCACCTCTTCTTAGTCTAAATCCGGGAGAGAAAAAAAAACAGTGACTTTTTTTAGGTTTTATTTTATTTTGAACTTATATTTTCCATTTGAACGTACCTACAGACTTCCATATAGTCTTGCTTGGCGTCCTTCCAATCTACAATGTGACGTCGCGTCACAGCGGTTGTGTGACCACGATGAGATACACCGCTGTGATGACGACCAGTTAGGGTTGCCACCTCTTGTTAGTCTAAATCCGGGAGAGAAAAAAAAACAGCGACTTTTTTTAGTTTTTATTTTATTTTGAACTTATATTTTCCATTTGAAAGTACCTACAGACTTCCAAATAGTCTTGAACCTTGAACTAACTTTAAAAAAACTCTGCAGTTCATTTTAAAATTGAAAAACGTTTTGATTTCTACCGTAACATGTTCTTCATATTATGTGGTTTCTTTCTTTTGTCCATATAATATGTATCGAATACCTAATATACTAAAACCACGCTCGCAGGCGGCATTTGATACAAGCATGGACAAAACGTATGAAACTGTACTGTTCTTCAACGTGTCCCTAACTCCGTTTACCACTGTTGAGAACTATGTGGCACTTCTGAATTTTAAGTACCGGGAGAATTTTGTTTATTTGAAATCCTTCCGGGAGTCGGGAGATTTAAATTTTCATTGCTGAAAACCGGGAGAGGTGGGAACCCTACGAGAAGTCCATTGTTACGGACTGCTCGGGACTCGGACTGTGCGAGGATTGTTTTCCCTGGAACGTAGATGCGTCGATGGCTACTTTAATGTACAAAGTAATAAATTTCAGAGTACGGTAGACTTAAGGGTCGGGTAATCGCCGTTGACATTGGCCATACAAATGCGCGTCGCGCTCACGCCGGGCCGCCCGCCGTTCAGTTTCATAGGGAATATAAAGGACGATGGGCAATCTACTATGGACTCCGTCTCCAATTTTTTTTTTGATCCAACAGACTTCATTTTTGTCTCATATTTTTCGTTATGGCCTACAAAATAATAAACCGTTTGTTTCAAGGCTTAAATATATGGGGTTTCCTGAAAAAATCATCTATTAGTTTCATTTATCTAACGAAAATATAGATGATTGTTTTCTATTTTTCATCACAATAATAGAGATAAAGCATAATAATTGCCGACTTATATAATATGGAACATAAAACAATAAAACATCACGCCTATATTTCACGAAGGAGTAGGCAGAAGTGCGTGGAACAAACACATATCGCAATTTATGTTATATGTCGCGATGATCATTTTACTTACATGACATCACAATATTATTCCTCGTAGGGAGGTCTCTATCAGGTAGCTACATAATATATGAAAATACACTGTATAGTATTTTTCGTCAAAATGAATGAAATCAAACACAATGCTTGCTAACTAAAGGCGGTTACGCAGCGCCATGTTATGTGTTTTAGCGTAATGATATGTTATGTTTTAAGTTTAATATTATATTATATTAAACTTAAAACATAACATTATCATTACGCTCGTAATCTGCTAACGGAAGGGTGTATAAGACACCCAGACTTATCGCAAGTTATGTATTTAATGGTTTCCCACATAGAGGTGGAATACTCGTACATAACAAAACACCAATAGTACCTACATCACACCGTTGTTGCCCGGAGGGGTAGGCAGAGGTAAGTACACCTCTATGTAAGTAGTAAGCGACATAATTACATAGGTCGGTACTGCATTTAATTTTTCGTTAAAATGAAGGAAGTCTAACTTAATGATTGGTAACTAATATATGAAACTTAAAACATAACATAATTACGCCTGTAATTCTCTAACGGATGGACAGAGATGTATATGACAATCAGACTTTTCGCAAGTTAGATATTTAATGATTCTCCCCCGCATAGACATGAAATATAAAATATCACACCAGTATTGCCCCGAGGTAGGCAAAGGTACACTTCTAAGCTATAATTATAAGTACACTTGCTTGTATTGTCCTTCACAATGGAAGAGATATCCGAAAAGTCTCAACTTATATTTATTAGTGATATTAAGTTTAGTCATACATAACATAACGCCTATATCCACTTAGGGGTAGACAGAGGTACGGCTCTATTTTATAGGACAACAAACTTATTCTGCTATTCAAAAAGAAAATTCATATTTCACCAGTGACATCATATTTATAACGCACACACAACATAACATCACGCCTTTTTTTCACAAGAGATACCTAGTCAGAGGTGAACCTATAGTACACCAGTTATGTTCTAGTCCCATGTAATAGGGAGATATAACTATATTTATTTAATAGACTGTAGATCTGTAGACCATTTTCTATTTTGTTAAGTACCTGGTACTTTTAACGGGCCTACGCTGTCCTCTCCTACCTATTAACACTGTAATTTGAAAACATTGTAAAAGCCAAATTTTTTTAAAAGAGTAACCGTGGAGCTTCTTGCCGGCTCTTCTCCATGGGAAACGACCAATTGGAACCGTGCACCTAGCTTCTGCGGTTTCATAAGTGCCCATGTTATGTGAAATAAAAATATTTTTGATTTGATTTGATTTGAATTTATTCAAAGTGGACTTATTAAGTCCACTTTGAATAAAATCGCATTGCGCCTGTATTCCCCGCAAGTGTAGGCAGAGATGTATTGTTATGTCATGTTAAATAACCTTCATATTATGAAATAAAGTAAAATAAGATTCGATTTTAAATTTTTTATAATCACACTTATTGTCTACTTACTACAGAATATGACCACATTTTATTATTTTCCTTTAAAACCCCATACAATAGACGGTCGTCACCATAGTAAAAAATGATCAGTAAGCCAGGACCTTTTAAATGAAATACGTCTCAAGTATGTTGACTAAGTTTTGATATCGTTTTGTAGCTACGCTGGGTAGGTACACATTATCTACCTACACCTATGGGGTATAAAAGCGTTAATATGTTATGTCATAGAAAATAAATACAATATGAACTATCTTAAGTAAAATCCAATACGATTTTCACTTATTTTTTCATAATCAAACATATTTTGTACCTACTACAGTAGTACCATTACATTTCCTTCTTTTCCCTGGAAACCCCATGCTTTTAATGGTCGTCGCCATAGTAAAGAATGATCAGTAAGCCAAGCCCTTTTAAATGAGATATGTCTCAAGTCTGTTGACTAAGTTTCAATTTTGGGGACGCCAGTTCCCATCGTCCAAAGTAGTACTTAACGAAAATATGAATATTTGAAAAAAATCACAGAGATAATAAAATAGTCTGTTCATACAAAAATACCATGAAAATATCTTAAGTAGTTTGCAAGTAATATCGTTTTTTATGCTTTTGGTAGACCTCCTGAACTTATTTCATAAAGTATTTTACTACAGTACTTAAATATTCACATAAAGAATTTGTGTGTATGTGTTCTAGTTTAACATATATTTTTTGCATAAATTAGGTACTTACATTATATGAAGCCGTAATAACAAATTTAAAAATCACTAAAATAATATATCTGCGCCTTAAACAATTAACTCAACCAACTCAAACGAATCTAAAACGAGTTCAAGTACGTTTTGTACAACTTCTTTATGCATGCGGAGTTTGCCTGTACCGTAACTGTGATTGTTAAACTGCTGCATATACATTTTTACATTTTACCTTAGCATAAAACCAGTGTGAACAATTATTGGTGAACCAATAAAATAAAATAAAACTCAACGTTCACTATTTTTCCGACTGCCGCAAACTGCCCAGCACAAAATTATAAACAGGCCAACTTAAACAACAAGCAATTCCACTATTTTACGTGTTTTGAAAGTTCAGTTATCGAAACTAGTACAAATAATTTTCGAAAATCAATCATTAAAAGTTTCGCTATAGAAAAACTTGGTCGAGATAACTTTATTGTGCATTATCTAATGGCCGCCACTTCGCTGTAGATTTCCATGAAGTTCTTGAAGGGGATATATAAAAAATGAGGTGACAAAAAAAAAAATTACCAACAAAAATTACCATGACCAATGACGATGAGCTGCACGATTGCTGACAAATGCTTGCACTGATTGGACAGGTGAACAGGTCCACTCAAAGTGGTTCTTTCCTCAAAAGACCATTTCAGACACGGATCTACATGGTGCTCACTCACATGATCTGACCAAGATTTTGTCTTTGACCGCTGAGTTTGTTTCGCCATTTCTTCTCAGGGGTAGTCAGATAGAAAACAAAAAACGAGTACATCTAGTTTATCTTTTTATTTTTAACTAGCTTTTGCCCGCGGCTTCGCCCGCGTGAATGTCGGAAAAAATATCACGGGAACGTACTACCGTGATGAAAACCTAGTACCTTATGTGTTAATCCAGATTATAAACTATATGTGTGCCAAAATTCATCTAAATCCATTCAGTCGTTTTTGTGCTAATCTGAAACATAAAATCCCCTCTAAAATTGACTCCCCCTTTCCCACCAGTAAAAATTATATCAGGGTTTTCAAAAAATCTACCTCTAGATTTTTTGAAAACCCTGATATAATTTTTCCTTATTTCAGATCTTAAATACGAGTATAAGTAGAGTTTCAAGTTAATTTAACGGCGCGTTATAATATTTCCACAACAAAGTTCAACCCCCCCCCCCTTTAAAAGTTTGTTTTCAAAAATGTATGTTTACGGTCGTTTCATTTATTAAGAATATCCAGATAAATTATAAGTTTATTGATCAAAGTAAACATAATTTTGATTTAAACTGTATTTCACCCTGAAAGGGGTTTTTTTGAAAAATCTTTAATCATGTGTTTTGTCATATTACGTTTAAATTACTTTAAAGTTTATCAAAACGCGCAGTAAAATCCTTCTTACACTATTTGACAGCCACCGCTATGTGGCACCCACCGCTGTTTGGCCTCCACTGCTATGTGGCACCCATCGCAATTTGGCAGCCACCGCTATGTGGTGGCCACCGCTATTTGGTGGCCACGGCTTTGTGACGCCCACCACTATTCGGTGCCCACCGCTATGTGGCGGCCACTGCCATTTGGTGGCCACCGCTATGTAGCAGCCACTGCGATGTGTCGGTTACCGCTAAATTGCGGACGCTATATGGCGGCCTTAATCAGACCGCGCGTTAAAATTCTTCCATATAAACTTTGACATCCCCATATACCCCTTTAAAGTGTAATAATGTAGTTAAAAAAAAACAAACATTATCATTTACTTAGGTTAGTATTCAAATTTACTAACTCAAGGAATACATTTTTTCATACAAACAAAATCCCCCTTTTTCACCCCCCTTAAAGGTCAAATTTCGAAAAATCCCTTAGCGGATGCCTATAGTTTCCAACCATAAGCCGAAATATTGGTGATTTTTACTTAAAAAATTAAGAACTTTATTACAAACAAAAATTTATCCTCCGTTTTACCCCTAAGGGCCCGTTCCCACATAGACGGACCGTCTGTCCGTCTAAAGAGACCTGCTAGTGGCAGTACAATTTAAATGACAATGTTCACATTTAGACGGACCGTCTTAGTGAAAAAAAACAGACGGTCCGTCTAAGTGGGACCGGGCCTTTATGGGTTGAAATTCTAACAACATCGTTGCGTTAGTTTCCAACCATAAACCTAGATAATAAATTTAGTGATTTTTACTTCGAAAATTAAGGACTTTCCATATACAACTTCATCCCTCTTTTTAACCTTTCGGGGGTGGAATCAACAAAAACGCTGAGCACCTGTAAATTAATTTTCAAACGTCAGCCTAAACACAAAATTTTATCCTACCTTCAAAACTGACGGTCTTTCATATAAACTTCCATACCCTATTTGACCCCTTCAGGGGTGGAATTCCCAAAAATCCTTTCTTAGTGCACCCCTAGACACAAGGAACCTGCGTGCCAAATTTGGAATCTCTAGACCCAGTGGTTTGGGCTGTACGTTGATATGTCAGTCAGTCAGTCAGTTTCTTCTTTTATATATTTAGATATGACGTGTAAAAGTGATTCTGATATCCTATTTACAGAATAAACGATGTCATTTCATTTCCCCAATCTGTAATTATTTCCTACAGAAGTAACAAAGTTTAGCAGTGTTGTTCTCACGGCAAATCATAGAGAACCAAGTCATTTGTAAGAGTTGAAGTGAATGCACAATGTAGCCGTTGTTGAAGTTTGTAGTTCATTAGGAAAACGTTGCGGAGACACAGGTGTGCCGCTAAACAAAAGCGTTTTAACTATTCGCTGACACTATTAACAACTTTCTTAAGAAACTAAACTTATAACATTGTTAACGCTTTATCCTGGGCAAGTGTTTAGACATAATGTCGGTACATCACGCGTCTGAAATAGAGGGGGGTTTCCTCATTGTTATTAATTTTACCAACGTTCGTTGATAAGTAATACAGATATCTTTGTTGGAAGATCATCAATAAGAGGTTATTTTACCATTTTTTTGTATAGGAAAAACTTTTCAAAAACGTGTTTTGAATACAACTGGGTTCTCAGAAATATGTTCAAGATTAACATATATTTTTTCCGCTGTTACAAACTGTATAGATTTGGCTAAAAAAATATTTGGGCCAAGCCTATTTGGGTCTTATCAGTGCCTTAATAGCTGAAATTTACACTTCTTCATTTACCTACCAACACAATTTAGTAAGATCATAAGCGAACGAAGAAAAATCTGTTGTAAAATCTACTTATAATGTACCTATCTTTTGGTTTAACGTCCCTACTCTACGATTTTATTTAAGCAAGCTGAATTCATAAACGCTATACACGGTATTTATCAAAAAAAAAAAAATATTGCAAGATTAACCTAAGTTAGTACCTACTAATGATTGCTATTTTAAGTTAGTTTAGGTACTTACTAAATAAGACTGATCTTGCAATAATTTTTTTATGTTTTTATTTTTATTTTTTTTAAGTGTTTTTTTATAAATAAAATAATTTTAATTATAAAATGATTGCTATTTTAAGTTAGTAGGTACTAAATAAGGTTAATCTTGCAATATTTTTTTATGTGTTTATTATTATTATAATTTTTTTCCTGCGTTTCTATATCGATACTTAACCTACCCCTAAGCTATGGCACGCAGTTTCTTTAACAACCTGTATATTTGCAGAGGAATTCGGACTCTTTTGCAAAAACTATAGCGAGAATTTTCAGTGCATGACCTCTGCCAAAATAGGGGAACAAATTCGGCGATATCTCGCTGTCCGACTGCGGGTAGATATGGTAATGACACGGATCCGATGTACCTGTGTCAGTGTCACTATTGCTAGTTCCGCTGTTATTGCTCGGTACTTGCTTATATGTCATTATATGCCTTCATTATTGTTTTCAGAACACAACAAAGTCAAAGTCAAAGTCAAATTGTTTATTTCAAATAGGCACTTAAAAGGCACTTTTGAACGACAATATTTACAAAAAAATAGAATTGATTCTAGTCGCCCCTTCCAAAAGGTAGTTTCGTATGGAGAAGAATGGGCAAGAAACTCCACCGGTACTCTTTTAAAATCTAGTACAATATTTTTATAGGTGCATTAATTATATAAATTATATGTGAAGACGATGCACCTAGAATAAAATTACTATACCACAATAGGTAATAAAAAGAGTTAAGAATGAAGCAATGACAGATAAATTAATTATGTGATAGATACGTGGTGCTCACATATTTACAAAAATTGTAAAAAATATATACGAGTAGGTACGATTTCCTAAAAAATAACAATATCAGTGTGAGTTAAGGTAATCACAGAATTTAAAATAAATGTCATAAAAATAATAAATTATACAATTAAAATAGCAACCTGTTTGATTTTGTCCAGACTCTAGATTGTCCTATGGAGCAGGACCAGCATGTTTCCAAGCATTCTTATCTTGTATATAATCCTCTAATTTGTAATATGCTTGTTTACAAAGTGTTCTTTTAATATGAGTTTTAAATTTTCTTTCATTTAGTTGCAATATATCACAAGGTATTTTGTTGTAACATTTAACACAGTACCCCATAAAAGATGTATGTACTTTAGATAACCTGAAAAATGGTTGATCTATTTTGTCTTTATTTCTAGTATTAAAATTATGTCTATCACTTATTTTATTAAAAAGATGTAGATTTTTCCTTACATACATAATACTTTCATAAATGAATTGGCAAGGTACCGTCATGATATTAATATTTTTAAATAGTTCCCTAAGAGATTCGCGGCGACTTAGATTATAAATTGCTCTGACAGCTCTCTTTTGCAAAATAAAGATGGACTCAATGTCAGCAGCCCGACCCCACAGTAAAATGCCGTACGACATAATGCTGTGGAAGTAGCTAAAATAGACCATCCGCGCGGTTTCTACATCTGTTAACTGTCTTATCTTTCTAACAGCATAAGCCGCCGAGCTTAGCCGCCCCGCAAGAGATATTATATGTGGTCCCCATTGTAATTTCTCGTCTAGAGTGATTCCTAGGAAAACCGTTTGATTAATAAATTCCAGTTTTGCTCCATTCAATATGATATTACATTCACTACTTCTAACATTAGGTAATTTAAATCGAATGCATTTGGTTTTTGCTTTATTTAGTACCAAATTATTTACCGTAAACCAATCTTGGACCTGAAGAATAGAGTTATTAACGTCGTCAAGATTTTGTGACCGTCGGTCTACTTTAAATATCAATGATGTGTCATCTGCAAATAACACCATCTTCGGTTGATTTTGAAATAATTGGGGTAAATCGTTAATATAAACTAAAAATAGGAATGGACTCAATATTGAACCTTGAGGAACGTCCATTGCCATTTCAGACCCCAATGAGTTTACGCCGTTCACTTGAACTTTAACCTTTCTATCTTTCAGGTATGATCTTAGTAAATCAACAGCTGTATACCTAATCCCGTAGTGCTCTAGTTTCAGCAAAAGTGTCTGCTGGTTTACGCAATCGAACGCCTTAGAGAGGTCGCAAAAGATTCCAATGGCATCTTGTGCTTCCTCCCAGGCGTTAAAAATGTTCTTTATTAGGGAGACACCGGCGTCAGTGGTACAACGCCCTTTGGTGAAACGGTACTGTTGTTCATGAAAGATGGAATTTTCTAAAAAACAATCTTTGAGACAGATCTTTTGATAGAATTTCAGTTTTAATTGAAGAGTATCAAAAACTCAACTATAAAAACTTAATTACTATACTAAATCAACTCCAATTGTGCACATTATTCCTGAGAGTACACTTCAGAATATAAAATAACAATATCTTGTTACTAATTCCAATTAAGATCAAGTGGTTTATTATAACTTGAATGAAAACAAACGGATATTGTTGCAATCAAATGAGATATTTTTAGTGGAGCTGAGCGATCGAAACGATGGATAAACAACATTGCAGAAAAGCAAACACATGCATGAACATTATTTTATGTATTGAATCATTACGATGAAAGGCAAAGTCTTCCCCAGTGCTTCAGATTATAGAAAAAAGCAGATAGACCGCGCGGAACAATAAAGTGAGACCCGTTTGTGTGCGTTACAGCCACGTGACAGCACTATAAGAACAGGTGCCTCTATGTGTGTGTACGGTTGCCAGGATAATGAAACAATTAGCCATAATATTTCATTACATGAAAAAAATAAGGTTTTTTTTTCTTAAATCAGTTGTTTTTATTAACAATATACGTCAAATTAACAATACCCATATAAACGATACATTTGCGATATATTTTTATTTTGAGACACCAACATTTTATTGTTTTTGGTAGCTATATTTACTTTATGGTGACGTCAAAATTATAACCCATGATATAGCAAATCGACTGATGTAATAAGTATTATAAAATCCATTAACTAGTTACACTTACGAAGAGACATACATACTTATTTATTTATAAACATACCAACCAGAAAAGGCGATATATAAAACACTATCTATTATCAAAATAAATATTTTTGTAAATCGATACTCCTGTATCGTATACTTATTTCCTAACTTAGGGGTAAATGTTTCAATATAAACTAGCAACACCGAATGATTTTTGTTAAGGTTTTGTGTTTCAAAATGTCACTAACAATAAACACGTAAAATAAATCCAAATAGACAAATAATCAATATTTCACATATGAAAGATACTCCAGCTTATTTCTTTTGTTTTTGGGAACAGTTTTTACAATGTTTAAAAATACAAGACGGCATTAAGGCTTCTACATACCGGGGCGACTTGTCGCGTGACGCGACGCGACACAAAGGCACCGCTCGTCCCGCGACACGCGGGGCCTTTGTGCCGTGTCGAATCGCGCGACATGTCGCGCTGGTATGTAGAAGCCTTTATTCTGAAATTATCTGTTAGAGCCCGTGACGTAATAACAATGCGACGCTTGGTGCCGTACTGAATCGAGATTGTATTCGCTTTTGAATTTGTATTATTATTCGCGTATACTGCACCACAGATTCCTTCATCCATGTAGAAACAGGATGAATTTCTTGAACAATATCAATTAGAGAATTTATTTATTTTTTCATTCAGTAATACACTTGCATTTTTAACCGACTTCCAAAAAGGAGGAGGTTCTCAATTCGGCTGTATGTTTTTTTTTTTTTGTATGTTTGTTACGCGATCACTCCGTCAATTATGAACCGATTTTGAAAATTCTTTTTTTGTTTGAAAGGGTATACTCCCGAGGTAGTCCCATTGGCACCAAATCAGAATCTGATGAGGGAATCCCATGGAAATCGAGGGAAACCCTCAAATTTTAAATGCAAACTTATAGCGATTTGGGTATTTTTTATAGAAACTCGTGCATTTACTCTCCGAAAGCACTATTTGGTGAAGTGGAACTGATGATGGAGACCACAGATGGCCACCGGAACAATATAATAATGAGTACCTATTTAACGGGTTGCGATTAAGCAATTTATGCTCGTCACTAAGCATAATGGTGAGTGGCAGTTCTCCTGTTTCTTACCAGGAGAACTCCTCAACAATCAACGTCCCAGCATCGGGAAAAGCAATATTGTATGAAAGGTGATGAGCAGTTAACATTAGGCTATTGTAACTTAGATAAATTCAAAACTGACCCACTAAAAAGTGAAAAATAAAAAACTTTTTACAAAAAAATAGTAACCGACCACCAAAAATAACACTACAAAGTGAAAAATAACTTTAATTTCGGAAGTCGGAGGCAAAAACTCAAATACAGATCCAAAGACACCGACTTCCGAAATTAAAGTTATTTTTCACTTTGTAGTGTTATTTTTGGTAGTCGGTTACTATTTTTTTGTAAAAAGTTTTTTATTTTTCACTTTTTAGTGGGTTAGTTTTGAATTCATCTAATTATACATACAGGCGGTCCGTTCGTGCCGCCCGGCCCGCGCCACCGCGTGTCAGTGCGGCGCCGTGTCGCAGAGCCGTGGCACGTGGAAGGTGTGTGTGTCGTGTACGCACAGACACAAATAATGGATAATGACCTGATCATTTTTCGCATCGATGTTATTTGCGAGGAACCATTGCGTAATACGACCTTTGTAAGTCTTCCAATCATTGACGTTGTGATCGAAAGTTGATAATATACCACAAAATGACTGTGCCATTTTTCAACAAAGGATTTTCTTTTTTATGTTTGTGGGTATACTCGTCGCCACTGTTCTCGCGAAGGAGGAGGCGGAACGCATGAGGGTGAGGCAGGCTGCCCGCCCTTCCGTCCTTAGTCGCCGCAGGAGACGCCCTGGGCGTCGGGAATCGCAGGCCGATTCCCGGCCACCGTAGGCGCGGGCTTGCGGACGGTGAGCGATGGGTAGCTCGCCGTCCGATAAGGACCAGGCCCGGGTCGACGGCGCGTTGTGTTCCACGCGCGCCTCAAAGAGACGTCAGTACAATTGACGGGGTCCGAAAGGGCCAATGCCTGCCAGGGTTACGAGCCTGTCCGAAAGGGATATCGTGGCTCTGGCACACAGGCATTTGAAGGAACACGGTGGGTTTTAGTCAGTAAAAGTCTGACACTCCCTCTCGCTCCGCCCAGAGCGGGAGAAGTTATTTGATGATTTCCCACCCAAAAAAAAAAAAAAAAAAAAAATGTAGGTATGTAGAAGACAAGTGAAACTACTGACAGCTATAAGCACACTGTTTTATTCGTAGGTTAGAGCAGGCCAGGGACGCAGCCCACGCACACATATACAATGTTGACACACACATAATTTATATAACACCCTCGTAGTGCGGTGACACGTTTGTTATGATTTCAATTGAATAAACTATAGAAATAATAAAAAATATCAAACATTTTCAAAGTTATTCTTTTTGAGCGGAAATTTTGTACAGAGATTCATATAGAATAAGAACCAGTAGGCTAATTGCGTAACGCATTTTCTGCAAACGATTCAGACTAATTTGCTTCATTCCGATCGGAGTTTGCTTTATTTTACGACTTTCGTATTGCGTAACACCAATAATGTGTGAAACCAATTCGAATCTGTTTGAGACGCTAAAGAGTGAACGATATGCGTCTAAAAACGCTAATATTCGAATTGCGTAACCATTTTGACAGTTGTTAGTTGGTTTGAAACCAACGAGTTTGTTTGAATCGAAAGCGAAGACAACAAGTTGGTCGCTATCATTTTTCGTTCTACATTTTTTGGGATTTACGCATAAAATCTCCATAATTATTACGAAATTATGTATGTGAATATCTTCTTGATAAATTGTGCATGTGTTTTGGTGTAGAACATCTATGATAAATCAATATTAGTGGTATTTTAGCTAGCAAGGCAGTGAGATCAATTTTCTAAAATAATTGTAAAAGTTTTGTTTTGTTAAGTGCTTTACAACCTAAATTAGAGATACTTATTATGATATTTCAGAAACTAGATACATTAGTGACATTTTATAGAAAGACAAATTCATACCTCGTACCGTAACAAACTTACCATGAGCCACAAGCTTAACAACTTGTGTATGTATTCGAGGTTTTACTTAATTGAATAGCAATAAATCTACGTATAGACGAAGAACAAAAACAAGCACAAAAATAAGCATTTGTCAATGGATTATGTAAGGACTTCGATGAACTGTACACCACCATACATATAAATTTCCACATCATGGTCTGACTGTCTGTTCAAGGTAATATCAATACTTACTTGCTTACTTATTATTATTATCTTTCTAAGTGTTGAACATTGAATGTGCCCAAAATAGGTACCTACCTAAATATTGTATCTTCAAAGATGTTTGATATGCACAGCAACATTATTTTGTTAGTTACTGGTGAATACAAAATATAGGTAGGTAAGGCATCATCAAACATAATTAGGTACCTACCATAAATACGAGGGGGGGGGTGCCATAATCGCCACGCTTGGCAGGTGGGTTGGCGGTCGCAGTATGGTGTTAAAATGCATAGAGAATGCTGCTGCCCATTCTATAGTTAGCTACCTAACCTTCTACCAACTTATATGAATATTTACTTAGCAAATTTTAACAAGGCAACTGAAAATAAATATCTAAGTACCTATCTTGAATGTTTTTCAATGATTGATATTATTAGTAAGAATATCCAAGTGAATTATTCAATTTAAATAAAATTACTCACTGGGGGCTATATAAAGTATCTTTGCTTAGGTACTTTTTAGTCAATTCTGCTTATCAATAGAAATGTAGGCACCTATTATTGTTGTATATTAGCAGAATATTGCTTTTCTATAAAGTAGATAGATTGTGTATTGAAGTGTTAAAGGAAGAGGCCTATTAGACTTTATGGATGGATGTAATGGATAATGGAATGTAATGAGAGTTTACTTAAATTCTTTTTCTTTTTCAGGTGTCACACTTAACTACATTAATCAGGAAAATTTAAACTTACTCTCATGCGCTCATAGCAAGCAATATCAAGCAGTTTAAATTATCCATGATGACTTCCACAGGAAGACATTAGATGCCAAATGTTAAATGTGAATAAATGCTATTGTCAATTGGTTGTTATAACATAAATAAAAGTGGTTTTTTTGTTTACCATAATTTATTTCTTTCTATTTATCTATACTTACATGACAGTTAATTAAAGCAAACACCACTATTTTCAAAATAGCATCACTATAATAATCACTTGTATTTATAAAAAAAAACTTAGTAAGTATTCAATTATTCTTAATATTTCATAAAAAGTTATTTTTACTTGTGCCTATAAAGTTCATAATTAAAATACTTCATAATAAAGTTTACAGGTTATCAATTAACACAATATGTACATAGGTTTATATCAGTGTCTAACAAGACTATATAAATCAACAAGTTTTCTAAAATTAAATGATTATCTTTTATGAACCATCTTCAGTTTCTACTTTTGTACTTGAGCAGTGATGTCAGAAGTAAATAGCAGCAGTAGCCAAAGTGAACAGCAACAGCAATGGGGCAACATCATTCATGCTGCCTTCATGTCTTCATAGGTGAAACGCCCCGGGAACTCCTAGTTTTAAACAAAAATCTAATTATTTGCTGCTCAAATAAAGTACTCAAACATTATGTGGCAAATTAATGCCTAGTTTGCCATAAAATCAACTAGGTGTTTTTCAGCTCATGGCTGGACAAAAGCCATCGGCCTAGTCATTGCTATTAGTTGTTTAATTTCTTCTTTATTTAGGGCGCGATTTTTTTTTACCACTAAATTAGAATGGTAAACATTAGTTAGGTATACATAAAATATATGATGTGGAGAAAGTTTGCCCAAGAAAATATATTAAGTACTGAATTAAGTGAGTTCCTGTTTGATTATTAACTACTAGCTGACCCGTGCCCACTTCGTTGGGAGGTAAACATTTTTACTTGTGAATAGCTTTAAGACACTCACAAATAACGTGGCTCTATGGGTAAAAGAATTTTCAAAATCGGTTCAGTAGATCCCTCACAAACTTTACCTCTTTATAATATTAGTAGATGTGTCAAAAGTTTACCTTCAATGACTATATTACAGAAGATTGGTTTTCCATGTCCAGCCTTGCCACTAACAAGTCTTTGTAAGAAAATCCCCATTATTTCAACTAGTTGATGTACGAGGTTGATATGTTGTGTTGTGATTGCGTTCCATTCTTGTATTTTAAGCTCTTGCACCGTCTGCGAAAATATTATGATTAATGTTTTGTAGAGCTTCTAAGTAAGTACAAAAATATCGATTAACAATTTCAGTTGTTAGAATGTGAGGTTGACAGGCATACTAACTATAATAATTAGTTTAACCGCAATAAATAGATTAAGTTCTTGTGTCTACACAACAAAGGAATAGTTGTCCGTATCCATAAGTAGACTGACCAATAATGTACCTACAGCAGCTACACTCTAATGAGATATAGTCGCCGGCACGTAACTTGGCAAGAATCGTTAGATGTTTCTCTCCCCTTTGTTTAACTTACTTCTAAACAGACACGTTAAAAATAAATTCTGGCAATAACCATAGAATAATGATAAGCATTATACGTGATAATTTTTTCGTTGAACTGATTGTACATGCGTATATTTACTCAGACTACGCCAAAACCTTGCCAAGTTACGTGCCGGCGACTGTACGAAGGTTCACACGTCCTTAAGACACTGAACATGCCCTTTATTCCTATATATATTGGCTTACTTACTTGTAGTGATGGTATTGACATAGGTAAGTACTTTTCGCTATTGAGCAAGTCTTACAGGTAGGTACAGCTAGTACAAAACGAAGACACCACACCACAGAACTCTCTCCAAAGATATTCCACAATCCACAAGAAAAAAGGAATGAAACTACTTAACATAGGCCCTTGTTTCTGTGTGAGAATAATAAATATAATTTTGTATGTTGAAAATACAAATAAACTAATAGTAAAAACAATATTCCAGGCAAAACAATGCGCAGTTTCCTAATAATAATAATAATAGCTTATATACTTTGCTTAGCCCTGAATCCTCTAAGTACACTGCTGGAGGATTCAGGTCTAGGCTATCGGTTGAGGAGAGGAGGTCAGGTTATATCTCACCTCCTCTACATGGATGACTTGAAACTCTTTGCCCCCAACAAATTGCGACTGATCGAGCTACTGAAGGTAACTGAAACTTTCAGTAGCGCCATCAGGATGGAATTTGGTGTGGATAAATGTGCAGTCATGCATGTAAAGCGAGGGGAGATTGTGGAATCCGAGGGAACGCAACTCTCGGGTTCCATACACCTTAGATCCCTCTCCTCATCCGAAAGCTATAAATATTTGGGTATGTCAGAAGCGTTAGGGATCAACGTTGCTGACATGAAGCAATCGCTGAAGGAGCGCTTCTTTGGTCGCCTGAAAAAGGTATTTATTAGCCTTCTTTCGGGCGGAAACAAGGTGCGCGCCTTCAACGGTTGGGTCATGCCGGTTTTGATGTACTCTTTTGGCATACTCAAATGGACTCAGACTGAACTAGACGCTCTGGATAGGAGGGTCCGTACACTGCTGACCGCAAACAGGATGCATCACCCACGATCATCGGTGATGAGACTATACATCCCGCGGAAGTGCGGGGGTCGAGGCTTTTTAAATGCGAAGACCCTCCACAACCGCGAGGTGTGCAGTCTCAGAGAATATTTTTTAAAAACCGAACTGGGTATGCATCGTGATGTGGTTGCAGTGGACAAGGGGCTCACCCCGCTCTCCATGGCTAAAGAGAACTGGCGCAAACCTGTAATACTTACTACCCATGACCGCAAGGAGGTATGGCAAGGCAAGGAGCTTCACGGGCGCTTCTATCGAGCTCTACATGAGACCGGTGTAGATTTCTTAGCGTCCGTATCCTGGCTACGTTTTGGAGACCTTTTCGGGGAAACGGAAGGTTTCGTCTGTGCAATTATGGACGAAGTTATCTTGACGAATAACTACCGGAGACATATTATGAAGGATGGGACGGTTGACGTGTGTCGGGCATGCCACCGTCCGGGTGAATCCATCAGACATATTATCTCTGGTTGTTCTCGTCTGGCTAACGGGGAGTACTTGCACAGGCATAACCAAGTAGCCAGGATTATTCACCAGCAACTAGCTTTGAAATATAAACTTGTGGATTCTGAGGTACCGTATTACAAGTATGTGCCCGACCCAGTTCTCGAAAAAGACCATGTCACGTTGTACTGGGATCGGTCTATCATCACGGACAGGACTATTGTCGCCAATAAGCCTGATATAGTGGTGATAGATCGATTAGCGCGCCGCGCAATGATTATCGATGTTACCATTCCACATGACGAGAACCTCGTGAAAGCTGAGAAAGAGAAACAAATTAAGTATCTCGACTTAGCACACGAGGTTGTTGACATGTGGAATGTGAGCTCGGCTATCATTGTGCCGATTGTCGTATCAGCCAATGGCCTGATGGCCGAGAGCCTCGATCAACATCTCTCGAGGCTGTCGTTAGGTGGTTGGATCAAGGGCCTGATTCAGAAGGCAGTACTCCTCGATACGGCTCGTATCGTGAGGAGGTTTCTATCTCTGGAGCCCTAACCACCGGTAGCTTGGACCCTGCTCCCGCTACCAGCGGACAACTATTTTTTATATTTTTAAATGTTTTATATTGTTTTATAAATTCTAATATTTAAAAATATAATTTATATGTACATATCGATAAATAAAGGAAATAATAATAATAACTTTACTCAGTGTTGCCAACTTTTCCCCGAGTCTACTAGTGCTAGTGGCGGTTCTTCAAATTAGATTAGTCGCTTTTTGATGTGAAACATCTATAGCCGCACGTAAAACCGATTGCTAGCGGGGTGACGCAAGCGGCGTGGCGACGCGTCGCTTCTATACACTCTTTATGTAGTAGTGTGTAAATAATTTGTATGTTCCACATCTTCCAGGCGTCCTGTGACGGCTCAATTTTTTTTTAAGTAAAACTTTTTTAGGCACGCTTGACTTGGGGAGTACCTAAGCTGGAGAATGCATGACGAGAGCGTTACAGAAGTGAGCCACCGGAAGTTGAGAGGGAGAGTTAAGTTAGTGAAGATATAAAGAGAAAGAGTTACGTTTCGTAACGCTCCGTATATTACTGTAGGGGCAAGGGAGAGAGAGGTGCGAGCACACATTTTCTTTCTCTCTTATCCAGTTGCGTTTCGATATCTAAGACACAGTGCAGGCCTATTGTTGTAAGTAAGTAAGTATAATTAGTATTTGTAAGTTTTACTTCAGCCGTGTGGTCTAAAGCACACTCGTTTTTTTTATTCCTATTTCGACGTTCGGTCTCTTTTCGGAGGTTCATTTGAAGATTTAAGAATGAAAATGAAAACATTACATATTCATAGTAATTTTTTCAACATCATCATAATCTAAAACGTTTTCAGTATTTACTGAAAACGTTAGTGAACGTGTTTGGATGTTTGTTACATACTTATAAAATATTTCTTATCGACGGTTTTTTTTTATCCTGGCAGTATCTGCCTGTGGCATATTATTTTCGAAATGACGTTGTTTTTCGATCTCCACACGCGCGTAGCCTCTGTTTGACTTCACTATATTCGTCATGCTGATTAGTCTTTCCAAATCAGCGTTCGAATCCGCAGTAGTTTCGGTAAATGTTGTCCGCCAGTAGGGGTGCCCCAAATCCCCAGGTTTAGTGGAAATCCTACTAAGTTGACAACACTGCTTTTCTACGATTTTTGCATTGGCCACAGATAACTAAAACGTTTAAAGAAAAACGTATTGTTCGTGTATTTCAACCATGGTAGTTTTTGGTAGAAAGTGTTTTAAAAATTGACTTTTAATTTTTCGGCAATCATTGGACATTTTCTTCAAATAGCATTAGTAGACCATCAGTTGTAATGAAAACAAAAATTTAATTGTAGCACAATAATTGAGAAACAAATAATTCCTTTATGATGAAACAAAACGCTGCAAGCAAACTTACTGTGGCCGATTGGTTTGTACACCTCTATAAAATTCTACTGGATTGGAAAAACAATTGTTACACAATTCCAAATATGGAAACCGATTCCGACTGGAGTTTGCTTAAATTTGGAATCTGCTTCCAAAACAAACTGCGTTGCGCAATTAGCCTGCAGGCCGGGATGACGGTGCGTTGTGTTCCAAGCGCGCCTCAAAGAGATGTCAGCATGAACTGACGGGGTCCGCTAGGGCCAATGCCTGCCTGCCAGGATTGCGAGTTTGTCTGAAAAGGATATCATGGGCCTGGCACACAGGCAACTAAAGGAAAACGGGTGGGTTTTAGTCAGTAAAGGCTTCTACATACTGGCGCAACACGCGACGCGACACACAGGCCCCGCGTGTCGCGCGACCAGCGGTACCTTTGTATCGAGCTACAAGTCGCGCCTGTATGTAGAAGCCTTAAAAGTCTAACATGCCTCTGAGAAGTTATTTGATAATTTCCCATAAAAAAAACAATGGCAGTGACACTTGACTCTAACAAAAAATAGCACTTTAAAGGTTAATATTACGCAAACGGATCCCTTAATCAAAAACGGTTATTGCCCACCCGCAATATTTTTGTACGGCCTATCCAACAACACCCAACACCATGGGATAGACGAAAAAAAAAAAATATTCTTCAAGATTTTATTTTACCACTATCGGCGTGATTAATATGTATTATACCCGTGCCAAATTACAGCTTTCTAGTACTAAGACTCTCTGAGCTAAGCCGAGGACAGACAGACAGACACACAGACGGACATGGCGAAGTTATAAGGGTTCCTTGTTGTCTACGGAACCCTAAAAAACATACATACAGTCGAACATAAACAACCTCCTTCTTTTTTGAAGTCGTTTAAAAAGCACTCTACGTGTGTCAGACCTACATTATTCAAACAAAACAATCAATCCCAAAGGAAGGAGGTCAAAGAAAAGGTCACTGCAACGTTTATAAATAATAATGCAACTACACGTGTTGCAGTATTATTTATAACTGCAACAATTAAACACAGTGCACTGCCCGAACCCGATATGTTCTAAAACCTTGTAAACTACTCGTAAAATAAAATAGATGATTTACAACACCTTATGACACGCTAAGAATGCAATTCCTCTATGAAGGTCACTATTTTATAAATAGCATTCGAGTACTATAACGTCATCCGTTACACGTGGCAATACTTACCGTTTACGATCAAATAGTTGTGTAGGGATTTAATACATAGCCACGTTTATTTACCTGCTTATCAACGAACTCGGAATTGTTCCAGGGCTAATAAAAGCAATTTCAATGGCTCATTTAACTTTATTTAATTACTGCTTGATTAAACAGAATTGACTTTACAAAGCTGAAAGCCTTTTTCAGTACTACAACATTAAGCTAAGTCTACAACATTAAGTTAAGCTCTCTGAAATGATACTGGTAAGGGGCCGGCCGGTGTAACAGACTTACGTGGCAGTACATTGATGAGGTCTGGACTACTTGACCTTACGTAATGATGTCCTTATCTAGCGTTCTCAAATCAAAAGAGTTTACCCTTTCCAACTGAAGCTTACTAGGATAGCACGAAAATATAAATGAACTAACACCTTAAGAGGCCGGCGATGGATGCGTAGTTCATACAAACGTAATACCAAAATAATTTGTAAGAAACATATTCTTAAGGTAGTGTGTATTTATTTCGATTGGATTACAGAATATCTATGTTCCCAAATATATATTTTGAAAGGACAATGATATAAAGACGAGATATGAGGAATTTAAAATTTCTATAGAAAACATACTTTTCTCATAACTCTTGTTTTAATCAGTGTCCATTCAATATATATATTTGAGAACCTAGATATTCTGTATTCCAATCGGAATAAAGACGCACGCACTACCTTAAGAATATGTTTGATTTACAAATTATTTTGGTATTAAGTTTGAAAAGAACTACGCATCCATCGCCGGCCTCTTAAGGTGTTAGTTCATTTATATTTTCGTGCTATCCTAGTAAGCTTCAGTTGGAAAGGGTAAACTCTTTTGATTTGAGAACGCTAGATAAGGACATCATTACGTAAGGTCAAGTAGTCCAGACCTCATCAATGTACTGCCACGTAAGTCTGTCGATCGATACCGTAGGCGAGAAAATGTCCGAAGGAAATTAGTACGTGGTGACTCGGGAAAAAGTAGACGCCCTACATCTTTTTTATGGATGTAGAGGTCTAATGGCCTCAGCCTGGTAACCAACTAAACACTGGGAGAGGAAATTTGTAGTTTGCTTAAATATCAGCCTGCATTGCAATAGTACAGTCGCCAGCACATCAAGTTACCCCACTTTGACCTTGAACGCGTTATGAGCAACAACAGCGAGAATCGTACGGAAGAGATACATAGCTTTTTGTCTGTTCTTACTTGTAATGTTTCGTGCTGCAGTGTGTACGTGAGGGTGTGTGCGTATGCGCGTCGTGGTGTAGAATAAGATACTGTGCGATAAGAAATAGCGCGGTTGAATACTGAATACTTGAATCGAATAGAAATAATGGCATGGTAATAAAAACAGGCGGCCCGCGCAATGCCTAAAACATCTATGAAAGCTTATACTTTAATCAATATTTTTTATTTAAATTATCTTTTTCTTCAATTCAATTCAATTAATTTATTTATTGCATCAAATATGGTAGGTACGGTTCTTCTTTATCTTCTTCTTAATCCTTCATTCTAACATTTATTTGTTGGAAAATTACATAAAAGTATTAAGTTGGTATTATCTAATCATATTACATTTAAACTGATCTCGATGAAAATTCTTAAGTAGACAGGTAGGTTTATTCTGATGTGAGAAAAACATTTTTATTTTATTTATTTCAAACAGGTTTTTTTACCTTTTCCGAGTTTTGTTACCTACTTACTGGCGGGTTGGCGGTCACGTAGTGTTTTCGTGCGTTCATTGCTTTTCTATTCTAAGTATTTTTACGAAATTTTATGCTGTGTGTATGTGCTTGAAATTTTGAAAAAAATATGGATACCACATGACGAACGTGTGTGAAATTAAGGGGCCGGCGAAGCATGCCTTGTTCATACAAACGTAATACCAAAATAATTTGTAAATCAAACATATTGTTGCGCGCACAACTAAAAAGCCTACTACTAGCGCCATCTAGTATCGAGTGGCGGTACTAGTAGAGTCAAGATGCTACTAGAAAGTTCGATTCTAGAACTATCGACACCCGGTCAGTCGGGGCCGGTATGTACCCGAATGTTCTAGATGTTTCGGGAACTATCCGAGGCCCTATATAAGGCCGGTATGGGCCGCGACGGAGTTAGTTTTACTTCTGAAAACTAGACAAGCGAAAACAACTGAACGATATTTGAGAGTGACATTAAGTGATTGTGTTTTTAATTGTGTTTAAAGTAGTAGTGTGTTTAAATTGGTGTTCTAAATTAAAGTGTCTAGTTTTTTTAGTTATTAAATCGGCAGTTTTTATTGTCACAAACACCAAGCTCGTAACAATTGGTGTCAGAAGCTAGGATTAAAATCATGCCGATTTTACCTAAAGACGACACGGAGGGTATCCGTACCCGGAGTCAACGCCAACAGGAGACGGACCAGAGACGTTTTGGTGGAGCTACGCCACAGAGGTCGGAGGGCCAGCTACCGACCACGCAGGCCGAGACGTCCGCAGCAGCTCCAGCATCAGCAGCACCAGACTTTGCTGCCCTGGTGATGATGCTGCAGGAACAGTCCCGCCGTCAGGAAGAACAGGCTCGTCGGCTGGAAGAACAGCTCCAGCGCGATAAGGAGGAGCAATCCCGCCGTCAGGAGGAACAGTCCCGCCGTCAGGAGGATCAGGCTCGTCGGCTGGAAAAACAGCTCCAGCGCGATAAGGAGGAGCAGTCCCGCCGCCAGGAAGAACAGATGCTCCTCATAAAGGACCTTCACGCAACCTTCAGGAAAGACGTGAAGGAGGTGAAGGAGAAGGTTGCCCAGCATGACAACCGCCTATCAGAAGCTGAAACTCAGATCAGCAAGTTTAACAACGTCATTGCTGATGTGAAGCGGGAGTTGGGTAACCTTAAACTTGGGGATGGAATCGCAGCTCCCGTAGCTACAACACCTTCGCTACGTGAATTCAAAGTGCCACCGTTCGACGGAACTTCTTCATGGTCAGCCTACAAAATCCAGTTTGAGGCTGTCATGAAGGCGAACGGGTGGAATAACAGTCAGGCCATGACTGCCCTCACCCTAGGCCTGCGCGACCAGGCCTTAACTGTCCTGGAAGCGCTTGGTAAGGAAGTGACTTACGAGCAGCTCCTTGAGGCATTAGAGGCTCGGTATGGCGATGCTCACCTGGAACACGTGTTTCGTGCACAGCTCAAGGATCGTGTGCAACGCAGTAACGAAAACCTGCAGCAGTGGGCTCTTGAAGAGGAGAAGCTGGTTCGTAAAGCTTACCAGTCCGTACCTGCGATTATTGATGGGAACCTAGTGCAGGCATTCATCGACGGCATCCGCGACCTTGAAGTTAGAGCTGCTGTGAGGCTCGGTCACCACGGGACGCTTAAAGACGCCTTGGCCCATGCACTGGAGGTGGAAGCGGTGCGGCAGGATCATCGTTCCCATCGCGTCAGGGAGGTTGCAGCGTCTACAGTTCGCGATCGTAAAGGATACATCCCTAGGTGCTACGGCTGTGGGGAAAGGGGCCACCTTCGATCTAGTTGCCCTAAGCGAACTACAGAAAAGGAAGATGGCCGGTCTCCAGAGGGTAGTGCGGCTAACAGCACCACCCACCAGCAGCAGGGAAACGAGTAATAGCCAGGACTGCGGGGCGGGTGCTGGCTGATGTTCAAAGAGCCCCAAGGAAATCTCATGGCAACGCGGATGCATTGTCAAGAAGACCTTGTCCTGAAGACTGCAATCATTGTACTAGGCAAGAGGATAAGGAAGTGGTACCTGTGAGAATGCTCAGGACAGACCTCAGCAACGAATGGAAGGGAAGCCTAAAACGTACACAGCAGGAAGATTCGGACATCAAGCCGATTCTGGAGTGGTAAAGGCCAGAGCTCCCAAGCCCAGGTGGAGCGACGTCTCAGCGATGAGTTCGATCACAAAAAGCTATTGGGCCCAATGGGACAGCTTGGCGATTCAGGATGGAGTCCTGTGCCGTAAATGGGAAAATGCTCGGGGAGACAGCTGTCATTTGCAAATGGTTGTCTCCAAAGCTCAAGTACCGGACGTTCTACAGCTGTACCATAATGGTTGTTCAGGAGGTCATCTGGGAGTAAAACGGACTCTACTGAAGATACGGCAGCGGTTTTACTGGGTCCACTGTCGGGACGATGTCAAGGACTGGTGTCGCAAATGTACAGGTTGTGCAGCTGTAAAGGCACCTCAGATTCGTAGTAGAGGTGCATTGAAATTGTACAATGTTGGTGCACCATGGGAAAGGATAGCCCTTGACGTTGCGGGGCCATTTCCGGAGAGTGAAAGTGGTAACAAGTATTTCATGGTTGTGATGGACTACTTCACTAAGTGGCCGGAAGTCTTCGCCATTCCAAACCAAGAAGCTTCAACCCCTACCTAGTTTGCTTATACATGCGAGTTCAACCTTATTGCGCTAGTAATAAGGTACGATTTCAAAGGTTATGAATTTTCAAATAAAATTCTAATCTATTATTATCGTTACTTCCTAAATATGTTACTTATACCAATATTATAAATCTGAAGAGTTTGTTTGTTTGGTTAAACGCGGTAATCTCAGGAAGTACTGGTTCAAATAGAAAAAATATTTTTGTGTTGGATAGTGCATTTATTTAGGAAGGCTATATAACATCACGCTACAACCAATAGAAGCGGAGCATCAATGAAAAATGTTGCTAAATCGGAAAAAAACTATTCCTTTTAACGGCGATGGATGCGTAGTATATACAAACGTAATACCAAAATAATTTGTAAATCAAACATATTCTTAAGGTAGTGTGTCTTTCCGCTTGGAATACAGAATATCTAGGTTCCTAAATATATTTTTTTAATGGACACAGGATAGGTTCCTACGGGAACGCGTGTGAAACCGCGGGAAAAATATCAAAATAAAATGCGGAATAACAATCTTTTTATTTTTAAACATTAAGTATTATAACTAAAAACTTAAAAACCTACCTATTCTCAATTTTAAAATATAATTACAACAAAATATAAAAAACAAAATCAACGATCAAAATATTTTATTTCACATAAGCCTACATGGGCACTTATAAAGGGTCAGAAGCTAGGTGCACGGTTCCAATTGGTCGTTTCCTAAGGAGAAGAGCCGGAAAGAAACTCCAAAAAACCAAACTAAGTATACAATAGATTAAAGGAAAAATTCTCAAGAATATAACAATGGTGCGAAAAGAAGTTTAAAATTTCAATATACGTTATTAATTATTAAATTATCTTTGTCACGTTATTAGAAGAATTATCCATATTAATATTATAAATGCGAAAGTAACTTTGCCTGTATCTTACGCCTTTCTAATTTATGCGGTCCACATCGAGGAGCGCGTACCATATCTTCCTTTTTAATACATCAATGTTCCGAACATATTACCTCCTCCTTTTTGTAAGTCGGTTAAAAAGTATGACACAACAAATGACACCTCAAAGTCAGTTTATTTAAAAGAGCTGACAGCTCTTTTAAATAAACTGACTTTGAGGTGTCATTTGTTGGCTTACAGTTGATTTCTGCGTAATCATTGCGCCTGATGTAATATTCCACATAACGTTGTGGTAATCCGAACCCTTTCTGAATATTTTACACAAGAGCTCTCAGCTCTTCTAGAAACTGACTTTGAGGTGTCATTCGTTTAATCATTGCGCATGATATGATATTATTTGCTGAATAATGCGCTCGCTATAATATTTACGTACATATTATTACATTACATTATTATTAACACCTAAAATCAAGTAGGTATTTGCGCCAAATTAAGGTTCAAATAGTTTCGGTAGGTATTCCACTCGTATTTGCAAATGGAACCACTCTTTCTGTCTTACCAAAAACGACAGAATGTCAATCTGGTTAAATCTGGTTCTCAATGGTCACTGATTCATTTAATAATGGAAGCCTAAACATATAGAAATTCTGGCCATAATAGGGCTTGCTGACATTGAATTTGGGTTTTCCTGAATGTTGACTTTGAAAATTCGCTGAAATTAATGAAACCGAAACAAATAAACAAACTTGCTTTCACATTTACAATATTAGTTAGGTAGGATATACATACATACATATACGGACATGGTCATGTTGAGAGGATGAGTAATTCGTCAACTCATCCTACATGCCTACGGCCCATTTGGGACGACTTGCAGAATATCAAAATAAATAATATTTTCATTCTGCAAGTCGTCCCACGTTACTATCAAAATGAGAAAAGTTACAATCAGTAGCAAAAGTGTTAGTGAATGAATAAAAGGCGACTAACAAAAGATAGGCAGATGTGAGTGGTATCGCTGGGAGGGGACGCCCGAGGAGGACATAATTATAGTGACCTAATTGGTGATGTTCTTCTGAAAAGTCAGTTGCGTAGTAGGTACTCGGAACAGGCGTGCGTGTATGATCAGATGTATGAACGTAAACGAAGCAAAAGGAGGAGCGTAGCAGGTGGCGTTCTATAGTTTCTGCTTTTTTTTTGGGGTGTGTAATTATCTAATAACTTCTCCCGCTGTGGATGGAGCGGGTGTGACAGACTTTTACTGACTAAAACCCACCCGTGTTCCTTCAGTTGCCTGTGTGCCTGGTCCACAGTATTCCTTTCGGACAAACCCGCAACCCTGGCAGGGATAGTTTCTGCCTACCTCCATGGGAAGAACGCGTGAGTTTACTATACATATAATATAAAATACTGAAGTGTAATGTGGTTGCATATTAAAATTTACTTATAGTCTTATTTATTCTGTTTAGTAAATAGATGATTAAAACTTGCTGTTATGGTCTATAGATGTAGGGAGAAAATTCTTCGTTACAAGTTTCATTCACGCAGTGACAAACAGTTAATTCATTGCTATAACATTTTTATCACATTATATAACGATAAATTTAAATACCCAAGTCAACGTCATTCACGGTCATTCTCAATTATTATTCTAAGGAATATACAATCTCACAATTTTCAGAATGGAGTCATAGACAAAGCCAATCTCAAAAAAACCGGCTTAGCTATCTAATATTTATGCAATCCTGAATCCTGCAAACGAATCACAGCTGAATAAAACAGCTTCTGTGTGCGTGTGTGTATCACGGAGCTACTACCTAATAAGGGCCTGTGCACACCACGTTTTTTAAACGTGCGTACATGATAACGTGGGTGTGTCACATTATAAGTACCCACTGATACTTTCTGACCGATAACTATGACATCAATATGTGCAATGCAAAGATAAAAAATATGTCTAGCTAGATAGACAGTCAAAGCTGTGAACTCATCGAAAAAGTTGCGTCCAACAGTTGGCCGCAAAATGCACGCACGTTGGCCTGTTTGTTTTAAGTAGTTCTATTGCAGGGCGAGACTAGGTATATACTTTTTTTTATGCATGGCATCTCATAGTTGACCTTGAGAGGTCGTGAACTCGTGACTACTAAACCTTGTTGATTCGATTTTCGATTTTCATTTGTTCTTTCGGCAATAATTTTTCAATTGTAGTAAAATTACAGGATCAGTATCACGAAGAGGATTTTATATCCGTGGAATTGATTTTAGGTGAACCATGGCCAATAGACATTTTTATTTGCATACTCCTCATCATTTAGGTGATCCACCGGCAAGAAAAAGTGCCTGTGGCCAACCAAGGTGGACTGAGATGATCCACTGGCAAGAAAAAGTGCCCGTGGTCCACCCAGGTGAACTAAACAGGTGGACCACGACAGAACCCGGCCTTAACAGTGAGCTTAAAGCCTCCAGCCAGGGTCGAAGCACCCCCTGTGGGGTGCGAACCTCTGCTTATGGCGTCGCTGGGGGAGGATAGCAAGTTAGAACAGGTTGGATCAAAGGATGATTATTATCATCAGGGGATAGTATTAAAGCTACGGCGCACTCAGCCGCGGCGCGGGCTGGCAATTCGCGACACTCTATCTAGACATACCTACCTATTAATAATCAAAGACGCAATGTTTGTTCTAGTTCACGTGCAAATAAACTCTTCATTTATTTATTACTCCGTAGCACACTCATACAGTTGCACGTAAACCCGAATAGATTCACAAATCCTCAAATCCAATTACTATCATGACACTCGTATTCACACGACGCGGTGACTCAAACAGTGAGAGCTTAGTGAGACTAATGTGATTGGAGGTAATCATTTCATCTAAATTGAAATTGGATTGCCAATGTTAGTATGTGAGTTAAGTTAAGGCGACGATAACCGACGTTTAATGATTTTATGCTGAAGATCACGTCTAAACGAGTAGTGTTAATGATTTGAAAAAAATATATTGATAAATTAGAGTATTTTCTCAATAACTTAATAAGTGAATATTTAAGATTATATTTATATTACATAGTGACATTAATTTGTAAAGTTATGTAGATCAATAATTAAATTATCTTTAAATTGGTGAAGGTTTCAGAAAAATACGCTTGGTAGATTTTGCGCCATTCTCAGTTTTTTATCCGCGTTAGACATAACTTTACAAATTAATTTAACTATGTAATATAAACATAATCTAAAATATTCACATATTAAATTGTTGAGAAAATGCTCTAATTTAACATATTTTTTTTTCAAATCATTAACACTACTCGTTTAGACGTGATGTTCAGTATAAAACCATTAAGGCTTCTACATACCGGGGCGACTTGTCGCGCGACGCGACGCGACGTGACACAAAGGCACCGCTCGTCCCGCGACACGCGGGGCCTTTGTGCCGTGTAGCGTCGCGCGACAAGTCGCGCTGGTATGTAGAAGCCTTTAAACGTCGGTTATCGTCGCCTTAAATGAGAGCGTAAGGGTCAGGAGATCCTCGTTCGATTACTGGATTTGAAGTCTTGATTATGATTATAAATCTACAAATGCAAAGCTTAAATACGTCGTGTATTTACGACGTAAAAGATTGTAGGTAATTGTAATGAACAAAGTAAACAAACTGTCACGTGACAAACTACAGCGCATATACAAATTCCACGTGGGCGATAACTGCCTACCTATCATTTATAAAATGTAGTATAATGAAACGCTAAACGTAAACAATGTGATGCATGAGTCATGACATTAAATTTTGTTTATTCAAAAATTTGTATATGTCGGGATAGGTTCAGACATCAGAAGTAATACTCAGATATGACAATACAGAAATATATTTCAATCGAACAATCAGTTATTTTAAATCGAGAGAATATAGAAATTAAATAGAATTAATTAAATAACTAATAATGGTAGTGGCGGTCACATAGGGCAGTACTGACTGTCAGGGACAGTGGTCCATGCACCCACCGCAATAAGGATAGTACTAATTTGTCGGAGACAGCGTTCCATATCCAATAACCGGGCAGTACTGACTATCGAGAGACAGTGGTCCGTGCACCAAGACGCATCCGTTCAAAATGCGTACCGACTCAATAGCGCACCTCCTTATAAAGGCGATGCGCTAGAGGGGGGTAACGTTACAATATTTCACTCAATTGACTTCAATTCTTTTAAGTCAAACATCCGATAGAATGAATGATTTGTCTATGGTGCACGTTCCACTAGCGCCATCTAGTCGCCGCCTCTCGCAGCTGTTAAATAATATGGCTTCCGTCACGGCCATTCTGATAAATCACTCGTCCTCGAGTGCAAAAATTCATCCATAAAAAATTAAAAAAGGACTTTCATTAATACACATCATCATCATTACATATCAAAATACCAAATATCACTGGTCTAGGTATTTCTTTACAACAGAAAACCCCTACAGTTCAAACATGCTGGTCTAAATCGTCACCCACTAAAGCAGGTGAGATTCCTGCAGCTCACAAAGCGCTGGGCTAGGTTATCAACCCACAAAAGCAGGTGAAACCCCTTCAGCTACATATTTGCTAGTCTAAATCGACAAAGCGCTGGACTAGGTCATCAACCCACAAAAGCAGGTGAGACCCTTCCAGCTACAACTGGGCTAGGTCACAACTCTTGCAACCCCCACCAGTACTAGTACATTTAGTCATCCAGCAAGGGACCTTGTTCCGGTACTGGGTTATACAGAACCGAATTACAGGGTTCAGAATTAATAGTTACTGTTTGTGAACCAATCGATAATGTTTTTTGGATTCTAAGACACAACTGGCATTTAAGTTTTGAGAACTATCTCTTTAAAATTTAAAATCCGTTTTAATTTCCTAGCAATTTGAAACTAAAAGTTGGAACTATCAGTTTTGAGATAACCGAGACCAAGCACAATGATTCCATATTAAAATAATAGGTATCTCATTCATGGTCAATAACACACACACTATTCCCCACGGGAATACCGAGTCAACCCTTGACTCTATGGTCTTTGCTTCTAGGCAAAACCCGATTATACAACCCAGAGCTACCGCCTACCGCGTACCCATGGACTACTCATTGAGCACTACGATACTCTGTTGTAGTCTCCGACCCAATGTACCGAAAACATGTTACATAAACTAAAGTGATGTCAACTCATCTATTTCGTCTACAATCTCAATTGGTACTTGACATCGGGCATCTTCCGAACACGGTCATGAGCGTTTGTAAGTACGCTTGTTAGCTAGAGATTTTTAAAACATACCGATCGCCATCTAATACTTCAACAATTTGAAAAGGCCTCTATACTTCACGTCAAGCTTAGTTTGATTACGCTCCTCGTTCGTTCTGGCTACAGGAGTTCACCCACACACAAGCGGAGAACTGGTGGACCTCAACACCGGGCTGCAGGCAATCCAGGGAAGCCATGCCATCCCTAGATGGCAGGCTAACCAGGCGCTTGCTACGCCTGGACAGGAACGGCCTGCGCCCAGTGACGGGGACCATCACGGAACACTGATCACTTAAACAAAAATTCCACACAATATGTATAACGCACAGCCCTCTGTGTAGGACTTACATGGAGGCTGAAGAAACCGTTTCGCATGTGCTTTTTGACTGCACAGGCGTCACCCTGATCCGAGCAGAAAACCTCGGGTCACTCAGATCCTTCACAGATATCCTATGCAGTCTAGAAGACCTAATCAGCTTCTGGAGGTAGGTGGGCTAGTTGGAATAACACGCACAATGGTCCACATGAAGGACGAAGTGCGGAAACCAAACCCTCTAACATAGAACGCTTCTCGTTCTCAATAAGCACGAATTCCCCGACAGAGAACTTACTCACGCTTGCCATTGTACTATTAAAACGACTTTCATCATAACACGTGGACTTCTCAACGCCTTCAGATGCCAATCCCCTAATGTCATCAAGGTCTTTTCATCATTGTCGTAAGCCATTAAATGAAGTGAACATCTGATTTGTCAGAATTAAATAAAGTCAAAATTTGACAGAACTCTTTACAAGAGGCATCCACAGTGGCATGCCAGCCTCATCATAACTCAAACTATTCTAAATTAAATCTACACATACAATATAAATTATTAATGTCTAAAGAAATCAGTAAGTAGGTTTGCTATCTCGGGAGAAGGCTGCGCCAAAACTTTAACATATCACCAATATCATATTCATTACCTTTTGCCACACTCTACAATGATTCTCTTTCCTTCTTAGTCTTAGTACACTCTATGTAGATGGTGAACATCTTCAACCGATCTGCATGTGTCACAATTGGGATTTACTTTGTTCATCAAATAACCAAACTTGCGGGATGGGTAGTGACCAGAGCGTAATCTATGAAACAGAACAATATGATACCTATTCATTTCCTTGATAGCAAACCACGGTATACGAGGAGGCTGATACTGTATAGTTTTATACCAGATACCCTTTTCCCTACTTTGTTCGTCAAAGTACTCTTTAAACCTAACTCTTTATTTAATTTTGAATTGTACCATATTACTATAAATCAATGAAAAATTAGAAGAAAATTAACATGTTATCAATAATCAGGAAATTCAAAGTCGTAGTCAAAGATCTGACTACACATTTATCGCGCATCTCGCGCAAAAGACAAAATCAAACTAAACATGTGAGAGCAATTCATAAATCAGCCTTAGACCATAACATAACACAAAGTAGGAATCTTATCCGTGGCCTGTGGCTTTTCACTAAGCCCGTTCAACAAACCCCATGTTTGTTTCACTGAATTCACCTGAATTCCGAGTCCCACGGACTCTATGGTCACTACAAGACCCGACCTCCACTAGAGCCACCCGCGCACCGCGCATCCACGGACTACTTTAAGCAGATACCGACTTCTAACGGACCACGGCTACGAAATGGCTACTGGTACGGTCCGACCAGCTGAACCAAGTTCACCACTATCACTCAACTCAACGTCTTCTACTACTTCAAATGGCTATCATGCACGTACTTGTAAATACGCTTGAAATTGAATGCTCTCAATGTGTAGCGATCACCGTCAAGAACCTCTATGACCTCAAACGGTCCCTTAATTTTTTTTTTTTTCAATCTTTGTAAAGAAATTTGGTCAGAAATCAACGGTAATGGATAACGATCCGTCACTGTATTATTATTAACGTCTCTATAATCTATGCACATACGGTCTGATCCATCATACTTTATAACCAAAAGGGCTCGCCTAGCAAACGGCGTACTACTGGGTACTGATGGGTTAATTCGCATTAATTTACATTACTACTACTGGGTCTAATTATTTAGGCTTGCAACAGTAAATTAACCCTATCGCGCATGATTCGACTTTCGTCCGGAGACAGTCTGTAAGAACGTCTTTGCACTGTACGATTAGGGTCTATCAATCTTAATTTCAAATAGGCATTGCAATCAAATATTCGAATACCGAGTTGTACGAGTAAATAACTCGCACATCACTTGAACAGTTCAAACATTCGAACAAGGCTGAAGAAGTATTCGAATACTAAAAATTATCGAACATTTACAATCCCTACCTCCAACTCACCAGTGTTAACACGTGTTGTCGGAAAACCGTTACTAAAAAAGTCCAGAGTATAATTCTAAGGTCACGTCTTCTATCAACTGGCAAAATCAAATTTGGTCATCTCCAAAAAAACGAAAATAAGTTAAGAACGTTATTTTAAAAAACAAAGTCTTTCATCGCTTGTCATTTACAAAAGTAGTCAAATCCACTTATATTAAGGCAAAAACCGGTTACCACCGGTATCTCACTCAGTCAGATCCTTCGAAGTTTATTAACCAATTTAGTCAAATCCTTTCAGTCAATCAGGAGCGAGACGTCAAATCCTTTCAGCCAATCAGGAGCGCGAGATTGTTTTAACTAACAGAGGTTTAAATCTCAGATCTCTCGTGTCTCGAATCTTTCTCAGTGTTGGTAACGAGTTGACTCTGTACTTATTTCGTGCCGAATTTTAATTGATTTACTACGTTAAAATGGATAATGTGTAACAGTTTAGTCAAAGAAACAACCCCTCAGTTATCACGAAAAAGACAACGACAAGAATCCAATCGACACAATTAATTATTGCCGTAGTCTGAATAGCTTTACACACGTTTATAGTTCTAGGCAAAATTAATTCAGTTGCTCGAACAAAAACCGTTATTTAAAATTTCTCTACGATGTTACGACGCAAGTACTTATCTAGCAAAACTTGGAATAGAATCTCCGTCGCGAAATCGTTAATTTCTGCCTGACACAGCAATTGCAAAGTATTATTGATATTTTTATTGCCTATACCTACTAAAGGTACCAACCACATCATTTACTCTTCTACCTCTAAATTTACAAGTAATTCTCTCCTTCATTAAAGACGATGTGTGCGGACGCGTCACGGACTAATGGAATTAGTGTACAGGCGGTAGATGACAAACTTCCGATGATTTTAGAAATTAAGGCTTCCATGCCGTTACTAAACAAAAGCATCTGGTCTTGCATGATATTGGAAGCTGAGTCTCCAGAAGTGGGGTGGTGTTCGTATCCCACTTCTGATGTCTAGACATCAGAAGTAATACTCAGATATGACAATACAGAAATATATTTCAATCGAACAATCAGTTATTTTAAATCGAGAGAATATAGAAATTAAATAGAATTAATTAAATAACTAATAATGGTAGTGGCGGTCACATAGGGCAGTACTGACTGTCAGGGACAGTGGTCCATGCACCCACCGCAATAAGGATAGTACTAATTTGTCGGAGACAGCGTTCCATATCCAATAACCGGGCAGTACTGACTGTCGAGAAACAGTGGTCCGTGCACCAAGACGCATCCGTTCAAAATGCGTACCGACTCAATAGCGCACCTCCTTATAAAGGCGATGCGCTAGAGGGAGGTAACGTTACAATATTTCACTCAATTGACTTCAATTCTTTTAAGTCAAACATCCGATAGAATGAATGATTTGTCTATGGTGCACGTTCCACTAGCGCCATCTAGTCGCCGCCTCTCGCAGCTGTTAAATAATATGGCTTCCGTCATATACAATTATTTAACATTTGTAAATAGTATAATCAAACGCTAAAATGTAAACAATGTGACTCATGACATTAAAATTTGTATATTGTCGATGCAGAAGATCATAATGAAAAGATTAACGGCCGAACCCAATAACCTATATATCACCAGTTTCGGCCTACTGGAGATATAAAAATATATCTATCGATGGTTTTAACGTCCCAATAATCTAGGAATCATACCGGCCCACGCTATCTACTGATGTATTGTTTGTATGAAAATGCCAAAGTATGCGTCCCAATCCCAATAGACGATTTGTTTGACAGGACAGTACTACAGATGGCAGATTTGGATATTCCCCGAATTGCAGGGATAAACGTAAAGTAGCCAAGCTAAAATTAACTCTTTAGTACTTGCAATAATCACCATAGATATTCTTTTTTATTTAAAGTAATAAAAAAAAATTCAAATTCAAATATCTCGAAAACGGTGCGCCCTAGGCAAAAAATAACAGAAATTTAACCCCCCTTACTAACGCCCCCCGTGCAAGCACCATTCCAACATGTATTTAAGTAAAAAAAAAAATAACATTAATACGCTAAGGTAGCCCGCGAAATTCAAATTTGATTACGTTTTTTGCAATTTGCAGGTCAGTAACAGGTGGTATTTTGATTCGCGGCCATAACAAATATGGCTCTACAGAATTATATCTTAATCCAGTAACTTATTTAGAAGTAAGAAACAAAGAAGTTTTAATATAACCCTAATTACACATGTTGTTTTTTAAAGTGATGTTGGTTGTAATGGAACGCACGGGAGGGCGAAGTAGAGAAACCTACTTATTGTTTTCGTTAAATAGATAGCCTTTACCAATGATTGTGAGACGCCATCCGAGCATAGATATAATTATACTGTCTATCATCAATAGCGATCTGTCTTTAACTGAAAATAAGTTATTGGGTTCGGCCGTTAGTGGGACTGGCTGGGTACAGTAGATACCACGACAATGCGATAAAATGTTAAGGCACTAACTACCCCGAGCAAAACCTCGTTTTTCTTCGTCATTCAGAGGCTATTAACTCATTAATAATTAAGAGAAATAAACTAATAATAATAATAATAACTAATATTAATATTGTCCAAATTATCCTATCATCACATTGCACGTTCTATTTATTTTTATGTGTTAAAAATACATTCAAAATCTCCTTGTACTAAAATTATTAATTGCATACTTACATCTTTTGCTAAAGGTGACGTTCTATTAATTTGTGGAATACTACTACTAGAGGATAGTTAATTTAAAAATCTAAATAATTCACGTTTTATTTTATTTCAATAAGATCGTTTTTTAGGGTTCCGTACCAAAATGGTAAAAAGGAACCCTTATGGTGAGACTAAGTCTGTCTGTCTGTCTGTCTGTCACACCTGGATATCTCAAGAACTACTAATGCTATCGACTTGAAATTTAGAATAGTTTTAGATGACGTTTCCCCATCTATTTTGCAAACAAGAAAGAAATTTAAAAAATATATCTTTTTGGCAAAAGGGATAGACAGGTCTTAGAAATTTGAAGTGGGGCTACTAGGGCATGTAGGGTATCATATGAAAGAGCGCTGTTTGCACTTTATCAAACCCTTTTTTTTTTAGGCAACATAGTTTCTGACAGATCGAGGCAGATTGGCGGGACAGAGAAGGACCGAACGCTCAAGGTCGTTTGCTAGGGGAAGCGCCTTAATGTAATGTTAGCTAAATCACGTATACTATCCAGGGACCATTTTGCAGAGGGCATTTTGGTTTGGTTATTGAATGGGTTATCATGTAACCCTTTCACTGGGTTTCAAGTATAAAACCCATTCAGTGGGTTATCATGTAACCCATTCAATGGGTTTCTAGTATAAATTCATTTCAATGGGTTACATCATGATAAAGGTAACCCGTTTAACGGGTTACCCCTTCGAAAGGCTTAACCCTTAACTGGGGAAGTACGGTCCCTGATTCTATCACAACTCACAAGCACACAACATTCGTGTAGAAAGTCGCTCCATGTAAAATACAGGTAAGTATTCAGTCGCATCCGGTTAGACTGGAAGAGTGGAAGCCGACCCCAACATGGTTGGGAAAAGGCAAGGCAGATGATGATTCGTCTAAGCTCTAAGCCGTTGCCGTTGAGTAGGTATTTGCTCAACCGCTTATTCTAAGCGTTCTGAGCCTTAAACGAATTTTGTCAGACATTTGAGTTTCCTGTTTCCTTGCCACGCTGTACCTACTTACATCTGACGGCTGATGCATCGGTCACGCTGACACGAAGTGATTAAAAAAATTACACACTCGGACTCCTAAAGGCGCGACTCTTGTAGAACCATTTCCATGAAATGATAAATGGTAAATGAAATGATTTATTTTCTATAAATAGGTTTGTATTTTACACGTCAATCATAAACAAAAAAACACTAGATGAGCTCGGCGTTTCGTATCGGACTACTCTAAGAAGAAAGGCCGAAACAAACTCAGAGGTCACAGTCTCTAAAGTCCAGACATAATCTTGGTCAGATCATGTGAAGACCATGAAGTTTTCTTATTTGTTCTACTAGTGTCGTGTCGCGCCTGTCTGCGGGAGGCTTCAATCGAGCGACCGTTCTTATTTACATGTAGGTATAATGTAGAAAATTAGGTTACGGGCGTGAATTAAAAAGCAGTACTTTGAATTTAAATAACGTTCATTATATTTGACGTATCACATAGAAGGTATATTAATGTCTGTTCCTTAGCGTAGCAAATATAATTTAAAGGAACTAAGTAACTAACTCAGGGCAGTTGTCGGTTTTATATCTTAGAGCATAAATATATTAAACATTGAGTGACAGTGTTGACATTATCAGAAAGTAAGAATCGATTAATTTTTGCACATTCAAATCGACTAAATACTATAAAGTAAAGAAAATAAAATAATATAAAGGTCTAACTAAAACAACAAAATAATATAATATTATAAGTCAAAAAAAGTTTTTCAGTTTTGAAGCCGACAGGGATTGAAAAGGTTCCGCTACTAGAATCCGAACCGGAACAGGAACCTAAATTGGAACCATTAAGAACCTTTATTTTACCGGTTCTTCTTCAATGCGGGTCTGAAGCTGAACGAGTTCATACGATGCCGCTCAACACAGGACGATAGCTCTGTTGGCAAATTATTTCATTGTCAGTATGTTTTTGGGCATACCAAGTTCATTAGGTATTTCTGTAACATTTGATGCTTTTCTTTTTGTAAAAGACTTTATTAGTTTTAGGAATTTGAATAAATTATCAAAGCGAATGTTCTTAAAAAAATAAAATTAATTTACAAAATAGTTATTCTTATTTCCTATGTCCCACCCCACCACACGATGGCTATAATGCATCATCTAGCTCTCTTTAAAAAAAACATTGGGGTGGAGTAGGATATCTCCAAAAGAAGGAATTTTTATTTTAAAACGATTTTAATAATAACACACATTTAACATAATAACAACCTTTAAATGATACGGAACCGGTATATTGGAACCATTATTTGGAACCGGTACTTTGGAACCAGAACCAAACCGGAACATGAACCGGAACCGTACCGAAAAGAAGAACCCTCGTAGAATCCTATTAGATGACTATTACATGAAATAGTCATTCAATAGGATTCTATGAACTTATAGAGTTGTATTGCTGATTCTAATGATTATAATTCTGTAAATCCATATTTGATATGGTCGCAAATCATATTTAGATCAACATACAACCTGTTACTGACCTGAATTTCGCGGGCTACCCTGATGCTTTTTAGCCTTAACTTCGAAGGTCAATAGGAGGTTAATTAGACTGTCTGTAATGGTTTCGTGAAGGCCGCATGCATGATGGAGTGAACCTTCTAATCTTTCTATAAAGTGTTAATGCTGGTATGCGGTAGTAATGGAGGCGGGTGTCGTTTTATTTGACACTCATTTTAAACTATCAGACACACTTTACTCGTGTTACGTACTCGTACTTCACTGGAACATTTTTGAACTTGAGCTTGAACGTGGTTATTGATATTAGATACAATAGTATACAACCCGTGTCTATGTATATTTTGAATCAATAAACTTATTATTTATTTTAATACAATAAAGGCTCGTACAGACTGGTGCGATATCGCGGGCGCGACGCGACACTGGTAGCACAATTTCTATGTCGCTGCCTATCGCGCCCGCGGTATAGCGTGAGTCTGTAAGAGCCTTTACTTCGTTCAAGCACAGGGGGTCTACTCCGAAGATAAATACGAAGAATTGGCCAAATGTTTGACCTTTTCCTGACTACTGCTGACTATGGCTGACTACGGCGTAAAAAAAAGTCAGTTAAAGAGATAAGTCAAAGTAAAAAACGTGAATTCTAATTGGGTAAGGACTCAAAGTACCGCCGCAGTAAGCCGAACATTCGGCCGTTACTTTGGATTATCGCTTCGGAGTAGGCCCCCAGATTCCGTATTCTTGTTCATTAAGACAATGAAGAAGAATACTCCTCTGGAGTAACTATCAATATTGTGTAAGTAAAGAATAGAATAGAATACTCTTTATTATGTACACCATAAAAGTTACAGATATAAATGTTAAAATTTTACATAGGGTGACACAATGGGCGGTCTTATCGTTAAATGCGATATTTTACAGACAACCTTTGGATGGTTAAAGGGAGCAGGAGGAGACAATACTGCAGGTAGTCAGTGGTGTACTATTAACATATACAATAAATACATACATACACAAAGCATACACTAATCTAATAAATATATACATATATACAATAATACACATGAAACAAGAGCAGGGAACTGTATTATGTAATGATGATGTTTAAGGAGAGAGGAAGTGTTTTTTTACCTGAATCTTAAAAGTGGACAAAGATTGAGCACGCCTTACCGACATGGGCAAGGCATTCCATAACCGCACTACTTGAACTGTAAAAGACTTGTCATAAAGACCTTGATCATCTAATTGTTGGTACAGCTGCAAGTTGGTTAAGACAAGGAAACATTGAGCAAGGCTATCTAGTGTCTAGTTTAGGTAACCAGTCTCGTTATGTGGTCGTCTATCTATAGTTAACACTAGGTATTCTGTTTCTCATTGATCCCTTTGATATTTTTTTTTAATTCATGCGGATTTTTAACAGGTTGCCATTGGACTTAAAAACTATAATATACAAGAGCTCATTTAAGTCAAGACTCAAGGCGTTCCTATTGGAGAAATGTCTCTATTCGTTAGACGATGACATATCCACGTTTTAATTTTTTTTTTATTAGCTAATGTGAGACTGGGTATTATTAGTAGGTATGTAGTAGTTGTTGTGTATTGGATTTTTTTAATTGTATTGAATTTGAATGTTCTATTTTCTATAATTATTGTTTTGTTAATGTGTTGGTTTTATATTTTTGATTATCGTGTTTTTTTTTCTTGTATTTTTGATTATCGTGTTTTTTATTTTATTTTATTGTTTATGATTTCAAACACAATGTAAATTGTTCCTGAATAAAATTGAATTGAATTGAATTCACAATCTGTTTTTAGGGCTCCGTACCCGAAGGGTGCCAAACGGGAACCCTATTACTAAGCCTCCGCTGTCCATCCGTCCGTCCGTCTGTCTGTAAGCAGGCTGTATCTCATGTACCGTAATAGGTAGACAGTTGAAATTTTCTCTTATTGTGTATTTGTATTACCGCTATAACAACAAATAAAAGGAAAAGGGGGGGCGGGGGTCCGCATAGAAACGCGTTTTTTTTTCGGAGTTTTTAGGGTTCCGTAAATCAAAAGGAAATGAAATGAAATGAAATTTATTTATTTGCGAGAATATAGGTCCTTACATAATAACGTGGTAAAATAATTTTAGTCTCACTATATTCGACATAACAGCCGTGCAAATATTTGTAGTAGGTACATGCATAATAATATCATGAAATTACATCAATGTCATTAGTCATTAGTTCAGTACATTGTCATACACATCATTTATCATAATAAAATATACATCTTGCATCGTTAATATTAATTAGGAACATTACATTATAAAATATATTATATTAATTTAATTTATATCTCACAGTTTAGACAATTCATCAATTTATTGATTTGATTTATAAATTATGTCATTATAAAATAATTTAAATATGAGTTCGTAAATTTATATAATTTTAAATCATGTCTGTTTAAAATTTAAATAATGAATTCTATTGAATAAAAACATCTGTCACAAAGCCAATTGTTTAAAGTTCTATTAAATTCTAAGTTATTCATTTTTCTTATTTTTTCCGGTAGTTTATTATAAATTTTCACCGCCATTATGTAGCAGTTTCTGTTACATAAGTTTAATCTGCTTCGAGGTACTACCAGAGGTTTTTTTACTATTTTCCTTTTAAATAGGGCCTTATCATCCTGCTCAAAAAGTGATAAGTGGTTTCTAACGAATTTACACATTTCAAAAACGTAAAGGGATGAAAGTGTAAGTAAACGTTTGTCAGTGAATATTGGTCGGCACGCATCAGTCCACTTGAGATTATAAATTGACCTTATACATTTTTTCTGGGCTATAAAAGCTCTCTGGGCGTCTGTGGAGTTTCCCCATATGATTATCCCATACCTCAATACCGAACATACATGACTGTGGTAAACCATTAATGCTGTATCTTGATTAGTAATTTTTTTTATCTTGCGAAGTGCGTAAACGAATTTGTGAATTGTTTTACAAACAAGATCTACATGAGATTTCCAGGTACAATAATTATCAATATTTATTCCTAGAAATTTTATTTCATTTACTACCCAAAGGGCTTGTTGTGAGGATCTCAAAAATATTTTTTTTAAATTTTAATTGTGTTGCGATAGTTCGAATCCACGTCGAAACAATGCACTCTTTTTAAGTATTCTTTATACATAACGAATTAAATGTTGTAGCAGTGTAATAATTAAAACTTGAGGGGTTAGCACATACTGACGCTGTGTGTACGTACTGAATGCGGACTTGCATAACTGCACAATTAAATAAAATACCTCGGTCTCGACTGGAATCTGAGGTTCTACTCCGAAGCGTTAATCCGAAGTATCGGCCGAATGTTCGGCCGTTTTATAACTTCCATAGTTTCCTTTTTGGACGTTGAACCCGACTTAAAGTCACATTTTTGACTTTGGCTTATCTCTTTGACTGCCGTTTTTTTTTTTTTTTCGCCGTAGTCAGCCATAGTTAGCCGTAGTCAAGCAACGGCCGAACATTCGGTCGATACTTCGGATTTATGTTCGGAGTAGACCCCCTGGTTATCTCGTTCCTGTACTTTTAAGGGTACGACACGGGATTTGCGAATGAATAAACATTCTTATAGGCTGTCCTGTAGGATGAATAAATAGGTTTATTTTGATAAATAAACTACAATCCTAACAGTTTCAGAAAAGTCACGTTAAGGAGTCGACAGCTCAAGTTCAGTAAGGAGCTTGTGTATATATCAATGTATCTAATAGTTGCCAAGGGATTAATAACCATAAGCGTGTGAGGGCAAAGCCGAGCTGTTAATTTAACACCCTTTTCCCAATAATGGAGTACACTCTTGGGGATCCGAAAACGTGAGAAATGTGTATTTGTCTGTCGACTAGCCCCGACTGTACTGGTCTGGGATTAGCTCTTGTTAGGGTTCCGTACCTCAAAAGGAAAAAACGGAACCCTTGTGTGTCTGTCTGTCTGTCTGTCCGTCTGTCACAGTCGATTTGCTCCGAATCTACTGGACCGATTAAGTGGTTTGGTACACATGAATTTCTGTGACCCAAAGACGAACGTGTAACGTAAATAAATGAATTTTGAATATGATGGGAATCACTTTTGGGGGCAAAATATAAAAAATACCGTGTCACATATCAAATGAAAGGGCTTGTTGTAAGATTTTCAGATATATTTTTTTATAATTTTAAAATAAATACTTTTAAGTTATTAAAGAAAATATATGAAAATTGACCATTGACCCCTTATCGACGAAACTACTGCGCCAAACATTTTAAAAACAATACGGAAAATAGTTCTTTACTTATAGATTACAGGAGAACCTATAAGAACTTAAGAAGTCTATGGTCTTAAAATAACATGGTATATCTCTCAATATTGTGCGTACAAAATAACATTTGCAGTTGGAATGTATGGGAGAACATGTTTTTCAACTACAATGTTAAGTTTGTTCTTGGGATAAATTAATCCCAACTACGGAACCAGTCATTGTGCGTAGTCCGACACGCACTTGGCCGGTTTTTTATTTGAAAAATATTTTCAGAGAATTCAAATTTTATCTGATCCCAACTTTAGCAATGTAACCTTCTGGGATTTATACTGTATCCAACTTTGTTTATGGATGGTGTTTAAAAATTAACCCGACTTCAGGGAGTGCTTTGTGCTTAAGATTTAGACCATCGAACTTAATAACTTTTACTGTGGGATAAACTTCGAAATTGCGAAAAAAAAACTGTTCCATACAGTTTAGAACAGTAGGTATTAACTTAAGTATGGAATAGCAGATTTTCTTTTGGGTGGTAATCTATACTAATATTATAAAGAGGTAAAATTTGTTTGTTTGTAAGTGTGTATGTCATGTAGGGGATAATCTCTCTGCCAGGGTTGCGATTTTGTCCGAAAGGGATATCGTGGTCTGCGGGCCACCTCAAGTCTGGGGGGGGTGAGGTGTCTGACCCCCCCCGCGACGTCTGATAGGGGCCCGCGTGGAACACTCCGCGCCGCCACCTCGGGTCCAATGGTATAGGGGGCGGCGGACGTCCCCAAATCCGCCGTCCTGGCTGGAAGAGGGCGTTATCGGCCCTCCTGCGTCGAGCCTGGTCCTGGGACGCGGTGGCGTCCTTCTGCGAAACAGTCGTGTCGCAGAAGGACACCACCGCGTCCCAGGACTCTTCACTGCTGACCATCGACTCGACCACGGCCGGCAGCGATAGGTCACTGCCTACTCCTGAGATGAGGGCACGGCGTGGCTCCTCCCAAGCGGCGCACTCTGCCAGCGTATGCCACGCCGTGTCGTCACAGTTCTAACCTGACCTTTTTTTTTTGTGTACGGGGTGGAAAAGCCTCATGGATGTCCTCAAGTCTGGGGGGGGTGAGGTGTTTGAACCCCCCCCCCCCCGCGACGTCTAAAAGGGGCGCGCGTGGAACACTACGCGCCGCCACCTCGGGCCCAGTGTGATAGGGGACAGCGGACGTCCCCAAGTCCGCCATCCCTGGACCCATTTATGGAGGCTGGAAGAGGGCATTGTCTGCCCTTCGCCGACGCCCAGTGCGCCTGCTGCGGGCCGGGTGAGCGGACGGCATCTCCCGCTCCCTTTCCGCAGCCTCCTTCTGCGACACAACTGTTTCGCAGAAGGACACCACCGCGTCCCAGGACCACGCCGTGTCCTCCCGGCAGTCGACGCAGTGGTGACACTGGGCGTCTGGCCCCCTGTTTATGCGACACAGGTAGTTCCCGAAGCAACCATGCCCCGAGATCACCTGCGTCACCCGAAACGACAGGGAGCCGTGCCTCCTCCCGAGCCAGGGTTCGAGTACTGGCCGGACCGCCTCGATGGTTGCGTGAAAGCCTGTCCCGCCATTCCGCCACCAGGGCTGCGCGAAGCTGTGACCGACGCAACTCCACATGTCGCTGCATCAGCCACTTGCCCCGCGCCCTCGCTTCCTCACGCCACCGATACAGTGACGCGAGTAAACCTAACCTAACCTAGCTGTTTCGATATAATTTTTTTTTATATCGTAATAAGATTCCCAGAGTGTGTGCAAAATCATCCTGATAACTTTTCCCTTAGAATAATTTTTCCTATAATTGCGGCCAACTTACTTTTAAAAGCCAACGTCGTAGTTTGACACCATTACATAGTTAAAAACTGGTATTTTAACTATTTTGGCGTTCCGGTGCGAAATTTGGACAAAACCTGGACTCAGTGTTTGCTCAGTGTTTTAGTTTATTAACATCATCGGCTAAACTAAAGGATCTCGTCATTATGCCGTTATTTTTTTTTTATAAATTTGCTTCTGTTGCAAAAATAGTGAGGGTCACTGTATTTGTTTTATCCTTAAGATAAAAAAAGCTTCTTAGTAATTAATTACAATTATTTTTTTACGTGATAATTATTTTAAAACTTAGAATAGTGTTGATTTTACTTTATTTAACAAGTCCGTTCCACTTTCTTAGAGTCTGATATAATAATAAACACTTTGTTCATGTGTTAAATGTGTGTCATTGTCACTATTAAGTCTACACTTTCACTACACTAACTAAAAAGGTTTTGATCGTTTTAGTCTTCGCACTATATTTTTATTGCAGTTTGGTTACAGACTAGTTGTAATTGTTATAAATACAAAATAACCCATTCAGTTTCATTTAACTTTCGTTATGGTTATTTTTGTCTATCAATGTAATTTATTTAAATCTCATTTTTATTTATTTGCTAACATGTAAAACACTGGTTAGTAGGCATGCATTAAAATTTAATGAAACAGTCAGAATTGCAACGCACGCGATTGTTAAAACGCTTGTGTGAATTCTGTTGATTTGTAATAGGTAACATTAGGTATTTTATACACTGTTAAGGCTTCTACAGACCGGCGCGACTCGCGACGCGACACAAACGCACCGCTCGTCGCGCGACACGCGGGGCCTTTGTGTCGCGTCGCGTGTCGCGCCGGTTTGTAGAAGCCTTTACAATAAAAGTTTATTCAGCTGGTAACATTTATGAAGATGATGAAGGTATATTATTTACACTAGTAAATTAGATTTTAAATTATCTGGAATACGAGGACTTATTTTAAACAGTGATCTCACACGATGACTCGACAAAGTCATCGTTACAGTGAGTTACGTGGCAGGCATCACGAAAACTAAGTAGATTTACGAGTACAATCCACTTACTAACCTACCTAACTCTCGACAATGCCATTCTACAACTGTATAATAAATATCAACTCCAATCGGCACGAATGATCAATCAGCTGTTATACGTAAATAGTATCGTTTGTTCGGTACCATAGCGTGATCTCAGTCGCACGACTGCTCTGTTCGGGACAGTAATAACAACTAGCTAACGAATCGACCATTGTACGCATGCCAACGCGGAGAATCTACTGGGACCAGAGCTACTAATACGTTGCAACGTACTGTCAAGGTTCGCAGACTATTAATATCTAGTTTTGTTCATGGTAAACCAAGTCCACTGCACATGTGTCTGTTTGTGTACCGCTGTAATCTAGAAAACGAATGCACACATTTTGATAGTTTTCATTTCGTGGCATCCATCATCCTGTCGTCGATTCATCGAAGATATTAAAGGCTCGTGCAGACTTGCGCGACATTAGTAGCACAATTTCTTTGTCACTGCCTGTCGCGCCCGCGATATCGCATCAGTCTTTACGAGCCTTTAATCGAAGGATACTGCGCAATAATTTGTATTCTGCGCAATAAAAGGTACATAAATGAATAGGTTTCCTAGAATAATCTACCACGTATCTAGGAACATATTCAACATAATGACGTGAGTACCTATTTCAATGAAAATTAGCTCAAAAAGGGTCTCGTATCACATCACACTAACCACACTAATATTATAAAGGCGAAAGTTTGTGAGTGTGCGTGTGTATATGTATGTTTGTAACTTCTTCACGCTCAAACGGCTGGACCAATTTTGATAAAATTTTGTATGGAGGTAGCCGACACTCTGGATTAAGACATAGGCTACTTTTTATCCCGATATTCCCACGGGATCGAGACTTACGTGGGTGAAACCGCGGGGCGCAGCTAGTTATTAATACAACCTACCTGATTGTATGGAACCTCCATCAGAAAAGAAATTGTAAGTAGTTTTAATTTCTGTTTAGACGATGATGACGCTTTATATTGTATAGAACTAAAACACCCTGTTTTATTTTGAGTTTATAGGTACACTCAGCTTTTACCAGCGGCTTCGCCCGCGTGCACGTCGGAAATTATCGTAACGTACTACCGGGACAAAAAGTATCCTATATCATAATCCAGTTCATGGTCTATCCGTGTGCTAAATTTCATCCAAATCCATTCAGCCGTTTTAGCGAGACAGCGTAACAAACAAACTCACTTTCGCATTTATAATAATTACTAGCTGCGACCCGCGGTTTCATCCGTGTAAGTCTCGATCCCGTAAGAATATCGGGATAAAAAGTAGCCTGTATGTTAATCCAGGAAGCTGACATACAAAAATTCATCAAAATTGGTTCAGCCGTTTGAGCGTGAAGAAGTAACAAACACACACACACACACACTGACAAACTTTCGCCTTTATATTACGTGGGACGTACTGAAAGTTTCTGGAATTGGCCACTTACAATAAAAAACATAAAAAAGCAGTTATGGAATTCGAAAATAGAACTCTCTGGGAACATGTTACTTTTTAATTTGCGAGACTGTCATTTGTTTTATCATTGTGGCGTCCTTTAGAAAATTGTGTGTCGCAGGCAATGATATATTTACCTTTAGATGCGTTACCGCCGATGCGTTTGCGCTCAATAATGGCAAAGTAAATGCCAGGCAATTGCCTGATATTTACAATAATAATAATTATTATTACGTACGCGCCAATGAACATGCAGCAGCTAGTGACGTAACTAAATATGTATGTTCATCACTTTCTAACAACAGATATCGGTATAGGTCTTTCCTTTTCTTCACGCGCTGTATGATTGCATGCAAGTATGTAGCTACAATCATGGGTTACGCTGTTTTTGAGTGCACTAATGTTCGTGTATGACGTGTCTATTTATAATACGTCATTGGTCGCAGGTCTCTATTACAATGAATTTAACTCGTGAAAATTTTCGCTTAATGATTTTTTACGTTTTTAGCTGTGACTTAAGTTAACAAGAGAGTTGCCAGAGACTTCTATTGGCATGTGGTGAAGCCCAATGTCGCAGCTCTGTGTATTCGTGGTTCAGAGAATTTAGACGTGGACGTGATCATCTCCATGACGATGTACGTAAAGGTCGGCCGGCGACGGTGGTTACAGAATCCAATATTGATACCGTACGACAACTGATTGAAACTGACAAAGGAATTACTTGTCAGCAAATTTGAACTTTATCAGGTATTGGAATGTGACAAGTGCAAAACATTTTGCATGTGCCTCTGAAGGTTCGGAAGCTTTGCAATCGATGTTTACCGCATGATTTAACGGAAGATCAAACCCGACTGCGTGTCGAGTGGTGCCGTAAAATGATAAAAAAGTTTAATGGAGGACAGTCATTGGCTGTCTATAATATCGTGACAGGTGACGAAACCTGGGTGTATTGCTTTGAACCGGAAAGAAAAAGCCAGTCGGCAGAAGAGGCCCGGGTCCACGGCGCGTTGTGTTCCACGCGCGCCTCCAAGAGATGTCAGCACCAACTGAATGACGGGGTCCGTTAGGACCAAAAGGGCTCGGAAACCGGTTATTTTTTTATGTAACCTTAACCGTTATTATAAAGGTTTTCGAACATATTTCGTTAATTATTTAATATTTTGTAACAAAGTCAATGCTGAATTTATTGTGATGAAGCAATCTTTGAAGCTAATATTATTAAAAATATTTTGTATCTTCGGAAATAAAAATTAACCGGTTTCATGCCCTGAGGACCAATGCCTGCCAGGGTTGCGAGTTTGTCCGAAAGGGATATCGTGGCCCTGGCACACAGGCAACGGAAGGAACACGGGTGGGTTTTAGTCAGTAAAAGTCTGACACGCCCTCCCGCTTCGCCCAGAGCGGGAGAAGTTATTAATATTTTGATAATTTCCCACCCAAAAAAAAAAAAGACTGCAGGACTTGAACTGAGAAATTCCAGATGGAAAAACCCAAACCCTAATATAAATGCGACATGTTGGAGGTAACTACTACATTGGGCCAATGCTGAGTTATTTTCTTAGTAAGTTAGGTAGGTATAAAGGAATGATACATACACGGACGGATTGTGTTTTCCACCCTCATTTTTAATTTTATCAAGAAAAATATATTAAGTATGTATTAATATATAATATATTAAGTTTTATCATTTATCATTTATGTACCTACTTACATGATATTAGACATTTTGCTTACATTGTTTATGGGAAATAAGTAAAAACCTATGCTTCATAAAATAATTTACTAAGGGCTGATTTTTTAATAGTCGGATAACATAAACATGAAGAATAAATATGACAGTTTGACATGTGTTCCGTGCAAAAGCTGTCAAACCGTAATATTTTTTCCTCTGTTAAAAGTTATCTGACTTAAAAAAAAAAAACAATATTTAGCAAGTAGAAGGAAAAACAAGAATTGCTGCTATACTTAGTTTTACTCACATTTTATCGCCTGTGTTGTTTACTCCTGATGAATAAAGAACATTCCAATGAAACACCTCACTCAACACTTTTTTGCGCACATTAACACTAGAGTTCACTCGACATCGTATTCGCACTTGCGATCACGAGATAAACCGACACAGAACACACGTCCACTCACTGCGGCAGACGCCGGGGTACTGACTGACTGAATGAAACTGAAGCAGTAGTGAAGTTTGATGCTGTAAGGCCTGTAAAGTAAAGTGGAAATCAGGGTGCATTTTCACTCCCCCATGCGTACCGACACTTAGCGCCCGCAACTTAACGTGCTGACACTTGAAGCGATCATTGTTCTAATAATAACTTAATATGTTCTTCGCAGTAACTCCATAATAATAAATATAAAAATACATTTTTTAAAGTGAAACTGGCGCGTTGGGCGATTTTCGCTAAAGATTCACCACACTAGCCTCTGGAGCCTCATGTTTCATGGGACTACAGAGGCCATTGCATATCAAAGAGTAGACTGGGGGGCGCGATAATGGTGGGAAGACGTGCCTTTGGTATAAGTATAGAAGAATTATTAGAGCCATACCGGATAAGTAGAGAGACGGGTAATATTTATTTATGGGTGCCATCTTTTTATGACATCGCCGCCAGGTTGGTTCACGTCCAGCTTCACCTAATCTTGAATGGTATATCTTTTGGCGGGGTTAAACTACTTTCTCTATGCTGTTACACGTTGCTGTTTTAAATGTCTTCGTGGTAGCAAAAACGCATGGGTTCGCGTCACCGTCATGCTAACCGCGACATGGTAATGGGACGTGTTGCGCCAGACTGGCGACGCGCAACGGTCTGTACTGTAAGTTATACGCATCCAATGTTTTAAGTTTTCACTTATTTAATGATGTGAAACATCTATAGGCGCACGTAAAACCGATTGCTGGCGCCGCGACGCATGCCGCGTGGCGATTCACCGCTCACTCCGCTCGCGCGGTCCCCCTTCTACGCAACCCTGATCTTTTTTCGATGTTTGTTTGTTTGATTTCGATGTTTCACATCTTCCAGGCGTCCCGTGACGGCTCACAATTTTTATTTATTTATTTAATACTTTAAGCTTTGAGCACACAAATGTACAGAGGCGGACTTAATGCCATAGAAGAAGTTTTCACTTCTGTCGGCACTCCCCATGACTGCCTATTTTCAGGGTTCCATACCAAAATGGTAAAAAGGAACCCTTATGGTGAGACTAAGTCTGTCTGTCTGTCTGTCACACCTGGATATCTCAAGAACTACTAATGCTATCAACTTGAAATTTAGAATAGTTTTAGATGACGTTTGCCCAACTATTTTGCAAACAAGAAAGAAATTAAAAAAATATATATCTTTTTGCAAAAGGGACTGAAAGCGGGTCTTAAAAATTTGAAGTGGGGCTACTAAGGCATGTGGTGTATCATATGAAAGAGCGCTGTTTGCACATTGTCAAACCTTTTTATTAGGCTGCGTACTTTCCAACTTTTGATGAAAAACGTAAAAAAAAATTCGTTCCCCCCTTATCTCCGAAGTTTGCATAGATAAAAATCTGAAATTATTCTATGTGATAGAGGTATATGTAAAGATTACGTAAAAATAAAACTAAGTATGTCTCTAAATAGCACAGGTTTTCAGAAATCATCAACATTATCATATACGTACGGAACCCTCGGAGCGCGAGTCCGAGTCGCTTTTGACAGGTTTTTTTTTTCTTAATACGATGCGCGTCCACTATGAACCTTTTGCAAGTTCATTGCCAATCATACCAAGTATACAGTCGTGAGTAAAGCAGTTATACTTAGTAAAAAACATAGCTCGCTCAAATTGTCACAAAAAGCGTGCGTTAGACCTGCGACCTTGACGATAAACCTGATCGTTCATCTTATTGTTCAAGCTTGAGCTAATGTTCTGTAAAACAGATTTAAATTGCTCCCTATATATTATACTGACATATTACGAAACACACAAATAAATACACACACATTCCTTGTTTACATAAATTTTGATAAGTGTTAAGTACATAATAGTTAAACTAAGTTCTATGTTTACCAAACTGCTACAAAGTGCAGCATATTGTCAACGAACTGTAAGAGGAAGGCGCCTGTGTCTGTAACACAGTTTATACTAGCACAGACAGACGTGCTCTGTCTCAAAACTGCATAGCGTGGTACATTATATAATGGCGTTTTTGTATCTAGCTGTTTTTATTATGTTCGATTGAGATAGACGAATTCTATTTAGCTTTTTGAAATAAATAAATTATTATTATTAATGTTTCTTCTAAAAAAGAATCGTTGGTATACATAGATATATCTCTGTAGTAGGACTACCTATATACCTGACCTTTCTGACGAACATCACCAATAAGCCTTGGATGAGTCTGTAAAGGTGTTATAATTGTGATTGAAATAAATAAATAAATGATAAATAAATAAATAATATTATGTCCTTCAAGGGCATCCACTTCGGCTTTTCCACTCACATCTACCTTATAAATATGACCAAACCATGTAAGCATACTCGTGTCAATTTACCGTCTTTTTCGTCTTACCGTTCTACTGACCTCATAAAATGCTGAATCGTGTACGCTACTTGTTATCGTTTATAATACAACGTCAAAGCTATACCATCATAGCTTACTAATCATTATTGGAAGGTTATCAAGCAATCAGCAACATTTTTTTGCATCTGTATCAGGAAATAAATTATTTTCCATTATTAAAAGTAGGTAGGGGGAGACCGAGGAGAGTTGTAACAGAGGAGCGTTGTCACAGAGGAAAGTTGAGACAAAGTCCGTTTCTCGGATTCTATAATCGTTAGCGAGCTGGCAACATCGCGTTATGTCTCTTTCTTCACTCGCTAGCCGCGATGCAGTTCGGATGTGACTGTGCGTCGTCGATGGCGAAAAAATCATAAAAGTCAGTCACAAAAGTTTTAATAACGTACATACGCATCGATACGTGTTACGTTGTTGGTAATTTTTTTGTAACCCATAGAAGCATTTAGTATCTAAGTTTCAATTCATGATAATTATTATATTAACCTCAGATTATAGAAAGAAGCAGATAGACCGCGCGGAACAATAAAGTGAGGCCCGTTTGTAGACATGTGCGCGTTACAGCCACGTGACAGCACTATAAGAACAGGTGCCTCTATGTGTGTGTACGGTTGCCAGGAGAATGAAAAATTAGCCATAATATTTCATAACATGAAAAAAAAAAGTTTTTTTTTTCTTAAAATCTGTTGTTTTTATTAACAGTATACGTCAGATTAACAATACCCATATAAACGATACATTTGCGATATATTTTTATTTTGAGACACCAACATTTTATTGTTTTTGGTAGCTATATTTACTTTATGGTGACGTCAAATAACCCATGATATAGCAAATCGACTGATGTAATAAGTATTACAAAATCCATTAACTAGTTACACTTACGAAGACACATACATACTTATTTATTTATCAACGTCATAACCAGAAAAGGCGATAAATAAAACACTATAATCGACATAAATGTTTTTGTAAATCGATACTCCTGTATCCTATACTTACTTATTTCCTAACTTAGGGGTAAATGTTTCAATATAAACTAGCAACACCGAATGATTTTTGTTAAGGTTTTGTGTTTCAAGATGTCACTAACAATAAACACGTAAAATAAATCCAAATAGACAAATAACCAATATTTTACTTAAGAAAGATACTCCAACTTATTTCTTTTGTTTTTGGGAACAGTTTTTACAATGTTTAAAAATACAAGATGGCATTATTCTGAAATTATCTGTTAGAGCCCGTGACGTACTAACGATGCGACGCTTCGTGCTGTACTGAATCGAGATTTTTTTTTTTTTTTTTTGTGTATGGCATCTCGTAGCAGACCTAGAGAGGTCGTTGCTACTTAACCGGATATTCCTGTGGCTGCCCTAAGGTTTTTAATCTTAAAGCCTCCAGCCAGGGCGCAAATTATATATATTAAAACTAAACGACAGCGCACTAAGGGCACCCCCTGTGGGGTACGGACCTCGGCTCAGGGCGTCGTTGGGGGATCACAAAATTAGTAACAATTTGGGGACGGGCTGGAAACTGAATCGAGAGTTTTTTTTTTTTTGTTTATGTATGGCATCTCGTAGCAGACCTAGAGAGGTCGTTGCTACTTAACCGGATATTCCTGTGGCTGCCCTAAGGTTTTTAATCTTAAAGCCTCCAGCCATGGCGCAAATTATATATATTAAAACTAAACGACAGCGCACTAAGGGCACCCCCTGTGGGGTACGGACCTCGGCTTAGGGCGTCGTTGGGGGATCACAAAATTAGTAACAATTTGGGGACGGGCTGGACGAATCGAGAGTGTATTCGCTTTTGAATTTGTATTTGCTTTGTTGGCTGCACTCTCGGTGTTCCGCGCGGTCTATCTGCTTCTTTTTTCTATAATCTGAGATATTAACTTCTTCTCTTCATTGCACATCTCGAGGTTAAGTGACATTATTCTGAATCAAGCATGATTTTTTGTAAGTTTGTTGTTTTTTGTTTGTTTGTAGTTTTTGTAAGTTTTCTATATTATGCGTTTTGGTGTGTTTCGCATGGGTTGTTCTCTTATTTTTGAAAACAGATAGTTTGTGTAACCTAATATAAAATGTTGTGTAAAATTGTGTTAGGCAAAAGCATGTCTTAACCTCTCAGACCCTGGCCTGTTAAACCAGATATAGAAAGAAAACACACAAATTGTTTCAATTACGTACCAAAGTGTGATTCAAGTTATTAAAGTATTTAAATAATGTGATAGATTTGTTTTAAGTATTTAAAGTTTATTAAAGTTGTTTTTTTTATTAATGTTGCCTATTTACATTTATTTGCTCATTTCAATTTAATTTATCAAAGACCACCTATGTCACAACGTACCTCCATCTCTGTGACAACCTATCCGTCCAGTTGTGACATAATTTCAGTTTATTTCGTTTTGTATATTCTGATCTAGATAATTTATATTTTATCAAAATCCTATACAGGATAGAACTAGCTATTTGTATCTAAAAAGTAATAATAAATAAACGAAAAAAATATTTACAAAAAAACACATTTACGGTTCACAAAAACAATTTTCCAAGTAAAAATGGAACATTACAGAAATAAGGGAATCTTTGTTGTCTTTACTAAACTGTGACTAACTGTGACTGTGTGTGTGTGTAACTGTGTCTTTGTTGTGTGTTGTGTGACTAATAAAAAAATATTGTATCACAAAAACCAGCGCCTTCCAAACTAGGTTACATTAAAAACTTTTTTTTTCGAACATAGGTGACGATAACGAAGGTACCTAAAGCTAGAGCTTGAGAGCAGTGGTGGCCTAGTGGTAATGGCCGTCACTTACGAGTTTTAGGTCTTAGGTTCGAACCTTGACAGGCGCTTTAATAATAATAAAGCCCTTAATCAAACTTAGAGAGATGTACTGCAAATAGCAAAAAACGAAAGAAAATTTAATTTCGCGGGCTACAGCTGCGGATCTACGGGTATACCAAGAACACGACACTACCCAACATCATCGACACCGCGGGACACACACCCGTCAATGGACCACAAGATGAAATAGTGCCAAACAAATACTGTCATATATGTCCCAGCTACATACATACAAATTAACATTAGATATATTTACATTTAATTTTTTTTTTACAGGTGCTTTACTTTGTATAAATTATTTCATCACCACTGCTCTTGAAACGGTGAACGAAAACATCGTGAAGAAACGGGTGCGCCAAAGTTCACCTAAATTTTCAACTCCGATAATTGGAAATCCGAAAATGTTCTTCCTAACATTTTTTATCCTAAAAATTACAATTCCTAACTACTCTGTCTCTAAGGTTCATAATTCCGAAGCATTCAACTTCATAATGTCAGTAGCAATAAACATCTATTATACTTTTATTTGTTATCCTATATTTTCTCAACATAACCATCTTTAACACTTATTCAAAGTCATATTTTAATTTTATTTATAGCGGTGTGTACCTGCAAAGATATTTATAGGTTAGGTTAGGTTAGAACTGTGACCAACTACGCGCGAGCCGAGCGAGCGTAGCGAGCGGTGCCGCGGCAGCGGCCGGCGAGCGCTACCTCGAAATTGGTCGCAAAATTTTTCTAAGTATTTTTTTCATAGTGCCCCAAAGACGACACTCTGACCTGAATTTCATTCATTTAAGACAAAAATCAGTGAAACGACCTTTAATCATTCTAAACAGTTGGTTTTTTAGACATAATTATCTCAGGTATAGTTATAGTTTTAGGTATAAAAGCGTTATGATAAAAAACAGTAGGAGTTTAAATATATTTAAATTAATGATATTATTAATTACAATTTTCGGAAACATGAGTGTTATGAACATCGCCGGTAGCACTACAAATAGTATGAATGAAAACTTTAGGATGAAAAATTTTAGGAAGAGTGATCATTCGGATTACAAATCGTTAAGAAGAACAATTTCGGGTAAAGAACTTTAGTTGAGCCAATATGGACCCTGAAGAAACCGGCATGTCCTAGAACCAAAAAATCAAAGACACGTGACATTCACCAACCCGCACTGGGCGCGCGTGGTGGATTACGGCCTACTCCCTCTTACAGAGAGGAGGCCTGTGTCCCAGCTGTGGGAAAATTATAGGCTGAATATATGCTATAGAGCTAAAACTGTTTTCGGCTGAGATATGTCCATTGGCGTTAAAGTTATTTACTTGCCAATGTTAAATACCGGGTGTGGTATTTGGGGAAGGTTGACCTGAAGGTACACTTGTGAGAATTGTAGATAAAACCAACGTGTACTGATCTGATTTGATAGCTACTTTATTTAAAAAAAACCATTTACTTAACCTAATCGCGGTAACGTAACATTGGTCCTTCGAGCCGGATTAGGTTAAGCAAATGGTTTTTTTTATAAAGTAGCTATCACATCAGATCAGTACACGGTGGTTTTATCTACAATTCTCACAAGTGTACCTTCAGGTCAACCTTCCCCAAATACCACACCCGGTATTTAACAATGATAGTCCTGCCTCACTCCTAATTCTAACATGCACACAACAATATACGAACTAAAGTTTTCTACCACAACGATTCGTATCATCATTTCAGCCGAAAGACGTCCACTGCTGGACATAGGCTTCCCCCAAGCACCACCACTTCGACCGGTTCTGTGCTTCCCGCATCCAGCGGATACCTGCGGCTTTCACAAGGTCATCGGTCCACCTTGTAGGAGACCTTCCAACGCTACGTCTTCCGGTACGCGATCGCCACTCCAGAACCTTTCGGCCCCATCGGCCATCAGTTCTGCGAGCAACATGCTTTAAGCTTGGCAATTCTTCGGGCTATGTCGGTTACCCTGGTTCGCCTGCGGATCTCTTGATTTCTGATTCGATCACGTAGGGAACTGATTCGTATCGCATTGACGTAATAAAACTTCGTGTTCGATCTACAACTATTAGCTCCGCAGTTTCGCATACGAGTTCGCCCGAATAATTGGTGATTTGACGAATTCCTTGTCCAGACGTGTCGCGACAATGCAAATCTTCGCTTTATCGCGACAATGTAGCCGTAGCATAACTGTCAAATACTTGTCTGTGTAACCTAGTATAAAATGTTGTGTAAAATTGTGTTAGGCAAAAGCTTTTTCCAGTCAGCTGTAATAACTTTCCGTTTGCTCAGTTAGCAGTTTGTTAGCTTTTCAATTTGGTTCAATAAGTTTGTAAACATAGGTAGAGGCAGCGCGGCGCGAGGTGGCGATGAAATTAAATTTTCATGATTGTTCATTTTGTATAAAAATGTTGGTAAAATAATAAACGAAGATAATAAATAAATTTTGGTAAAATATTTGGTAGATAAAACCAACGGTTACTGATCTGATTTGATAGCTACTTTATTAAAAAAAAACCATTTACTTAACCTAATCGCGGTAACGTAACATTGGTCCTTCGAGCCGGATTAGGTTAAGCAAATGTTTTTTTTTTATAAAGTAGCTATCACATCAGATCAGTACACGGTGATTTTATCTACAATTCTCACAAGTGTACCTTCAGGTCAACCTTCCCCAAATACCACACCCGGTATTTAACATTGATAGTCCTGCCTCACTCCTAATTCTAACATGCACACAATAATATACGAACTAAAGTTTTCTAAGTTTAAATTTTTTTTATAATTTTACAAGTACAAGATTCGAAGAAGTCGAAACTTCTTCATTATTTCCTCAAGTTTAATTACAAAGTTACAACCCTCCTCGGTCTCACCTACATACGTGTGTTTAAACGAAATATATCTACTTAAAAAAAGCTAAATCAGCTTAGATGCATTTGAATCCTTTTTCTTATTTTCATCCATCCTAAGGTTTGTCTTTAAAAGATCGCTTTTAGCGATAAGACTGCCCATTGCATCACCCTATGTAAAATGTATATATTTTTATCTGTAATTTGTATCGTTTACATAATAAAGAGCATTCTATATATCTACGTCAGGTACCAAAAATTTTATAGAAAATAAACAATCATGAAAATTGAATTTCATCGCCACCTCGCGCCGCTCTGCCTCTACCTATGTTTACAAACTTATTGAACCAAATTGAAAAGCTAACAAACTGCTAACTGAGCGAACGGAAAGTTATTACAGCTGACTGGAAAAAGCTTTTGCCTAACACAATTTTACACAACATTTTATACTAGGTTACACAGACAAGTATTTGACAGTTATGCTACGGCTACATTGTCGCGATAAAGCGAAGATTTGCATTGTCGCGACACGTCTGGACAAGGAATTCGTCAAATCGCCAATTATTCGGGCGAACTCGAATGCGAAACTGCGGAGCTAATCGTTGTAGATCGAACACGAAGTTTTATTGCGTCAATGCGATACGAATCAGTTCCCTACGTGATTGAATCAGAAATGAAGAGATCCGCAGGCAAACCAGGGTAACCGACGTAGCCCGAAGAATTGCCAAGCTTAAAGCACGTTGCTCGCAGAACTGATGGCCGATGGGGCCGAAAGGTTCTGGAGTGGCGATCGCGTACCGGAAGACGTAGCGTTGGAAGGTCTCCTACAAGGTGGACCGATGACCTTGTGAAAGCCGCAGGTATCCGCTGGATGCGGGAAGCACAGAACCGGTCGAAGTGGTGGTGCTTGGGGGAGGTCTATGTCCAGCAGTGGACGTCTTTCGGCTGAAATGATGATACGAATCGTTGTGGTACAATGTGGCCGTAGCATAAATTTGGAAAACTGAGTTGTATAATTATCACTAATGCTTTCTTATACAGGGTGGACTAATATTACTACTACAATTATTATTTTCTAGGTTTATGACCATTTGTAACGTTAACGGAGTTTTGGGTCCACCTGTATAATCTTCTCGCGTTGTACTTATCCTCAAAACCATCTGTCCAATCCAAAAGAAAAGTCACCAATCATTTACTAGGTACACACGGCTACACATCAAGCTATACATTTCCAGTATAGGCTGACCTCTCATTGCACGGATATCCTATACAACGCGAGATCAGCTTATACGGGAAATTATGCCTTGATGTGTAGCCGTGTGTACTTATTCATCAACGAAAACACTGCCCACTTTTCTCAGACCACTTTTTTTTCTGTAGCTTTCAGGATGATTAAGCCTTCTCCATTTTAGTCGTCTGCCTGATGTTTATCTCAAGGCTTTGTTCAATCCTTAGCGGTTTCTAGGTTATTGATGATAACTACTTAGGTACTCGTAAGTGTCAATCACCTCGCATCTTAGGCAAACTTCATGTTTCGTCAGTTGTCGGATTTAGTGCCGCCATTTTAGCGCTTTCGGCGCTAAATCTAGCGCTTTTTTAATGTGCCTAGCGCGCGAATAATTTTTTTTGGGCCTTGCGGATAATTTAGCGTTTTTGATTTCTAAAACTTAGATAGATTGTTTTACCGACCTATGTTTTAAATATATGAGTCTTTGTTCTGACATGGCTACAGAGTATAGTGCGTTTTACCATTTTACTTACTCATGGGGAATTCCCTTTCATCATCATCATTTCAGCCGAAAGACGTCCACTGCTGGACATAGGCCTCCCCCAAAAAGAGGGGGGGATTTGCCATAATCGCCACGCTTGGCAGGCGGGTTGGCTAATTCCCTTTAGTTCTCAGATTTTAATTTGCGCCGAATTGCGACTTTGTTTTATTAATTTCGTCAATGATTGGAACCTCATAAAAACATAAACTGAAAAATGAAAGAGAAATTAATACCTATCTATTGATCAACCTGGCCCTTCGAGTTCTGTAGAAGATAAAATATGATTATTTTTTTGTCGATTTCTTGTGATAAGATTTATGTGGATTATGGTTAAACCAATGTGAATGAGACTTATTATTTCTTTATCCCGTGTTTTTTTTACAATAAATTAACGTTTTTAGCGCGAAATTTAGTGATTTTTGAATCGCTGTCAGCGCTGAATAGGTATTTAGATCTGGCAGCACAGGTCGGATTTCTATCAGTTGCCCTGCAGGCCGGACGCTCTCAATCGACTTGGAAGTATATAATGTAGAGTTGTTACTACTCTTTTACTCATTATCTATATATATAAAATTCAAAGTCCTGACTGACTGACTGACTGATATATCAACGCACAGCCTAAACCGCTGATCCTAGAGACATGAAATTTGGAGGGTGTGTTCTTTGTAAAGAGTAAGTATCCACTAAGAAAGGGTTTTTCGAAATTCTACCCCTAAGAGGGTAAAATAGGGGATGGAAGTTTATGTGAAAGTCCGTCAGTTTTGAAGTTAGGATCTTCAAATTTGGTGTTTAGGCTGACGATTAAAAAATAACTTATACGTGTGTCAGCGTTTTTGATAATTCTACCCCCGAAGGGTTAAAAAGGGGGATGAAGTTGTGTATCAAAGTCCTTAATTATCACAGTAAAAATCACTAAATTTATTATCTAGGCTTATGGTTGGAAGCTAATGCAACGGTTTTGATAGAATTTCAACCCTTAAGGGGTAAAAAACGGGATAAAATTTTATTTTTAATGAAAGTTTTTTTAAGTTAAAATCACTAATATTTCGGCTTATGGTTGGAAACTATAGCATCCGCTAAGAAGGGATTTTTCGAAATTCGACCTGTAAGGGGTGAAAAAGGGGGATAAATCTTATTCCTTGAGTTATCAAACCTGAAACTTGGCACGAATACTAAACTTAGTAAATTATAAAGTGTGACATTTTTTGTTTTTAGGGTTCCGTACCAAAATGGTAAAAAGGAACCCTTATGATGAGACTAAGTCTGTCTGTCTGTCTGTCTGTCACACCTGGATATCTCAAGAACTACTAATGTTATCAACTTGAAATTTAGAATAGTTTTAGATGACGTTTGCCCAACTATTTTGCAAACAAGAAAGAAATTAAAAAAAAATATCTCTGTTTTGCAAAAGGGACTGAAAGGGGGGGTCTTAAATACTTGAAGTGGGGCTACTAGGGCATGTGGGGTATCATATGAAAGAACACTATTTGCGGGTCCATATTGGCTCAACTAAAGTTCTTTACCCGAAATTGTTCTTCGTAACGATTTGTAATCCGAATGATCACTCTTCCTAAAATTTTTCATCCTAAAGTTTTCATTCATACTATTTGTAGTGCTACCGGCGATGTTCATAACACTCATGTTTCCGAAAATTGTAATTAATAATATCATTAATGTAAATATATTTAAACTCCTACTGTTTTTTATCATAACGCTTTTATCCCTAAAACTATAACTATACATGAGATAATTATGTCTAAAAAACCAACTGTTTAGAATGATTTAAGGTCGTTTCACAGATTTTTGTCTTAAATGAATGAAATTCAGGTCAAAAGGTCGTCTTGGGGGCACTATAAAAAAATACTTATAAAAATTTCGCGACCAATTTCGAGGTAGCGCTCGCCGGCCGCTGCCGCGGCACCGCTCGCTTCGCTCGCTCGGCTCGCGCGTAGTTGGTCACATTTCTAACCTAACCTAACCTATGGATATCTTTGCAGGTACACACCGCTATAAATAAAATTAAAATATGACTTTGAATAATATTGTAAAAGATGGTTATGTTGAGAAAATATAGGAAAACAAATAAAAGTCTATTAGATGTTTATTGCTACTGACATTATGAAGTTAAATGCTTCGGAATTATGAACATTAGAGACAGAGTAGTTAGGAATTGTGATTGTTAGGATAAAAAATGTTAGGAAGAACATTTTCGGATTTCCAATTATCGGAGTTGAAAATTTAGGTGAACTTTGGCGCACCCCTATTTGCACATTCTCAAACATATTTTTTCTTTTTTAGGCAGCATAGTTTCCGACTATTGATAAAAATGTAAAAAAAAAAATACCGTCCCCCCCCCCTTATCTCCGAAGTTTGCATAGATAAAAATTTGAAGTTATTCTAAGTGATAGGAAGTTTATGTAAAGATTATAGGAAAAATAAAACGATGTCTCTAAATAGCACAGTTTTTCAGAAATCATCAATATCATAATTATATGTACGTACGGAACCCTCGGTGCGCGAGTCCGACTCGCTCTTGACCGGTTTTTTTTTGTAAACTACTCTTTAAGGCGGAGATTTCTAAAAATGGTCAAAAATGTGGCTTTTAAAGTAGTGTATCTCTTAAACCGTAAATATTTTTTCCAAAACAAAAACAGTATGATATTTTCAAGTCTTTTTTGCATAAGGCGATGGAACTCAAAACATAAATAAACATAATTTAATACTTCAAACACAACTCTTAATTATTTTGAAAGCCTTTGTTATTTCAGTTTATACCTTCGTTAACAGTTATAATTTTATTATAAGTATACCATAAAATTGCAAATGCCCAACTGCATCCGGTGATGGATTAATTTTTATTAATTAGTTAATCTAATAAATTCTTAGTTAATTTAATAATATTTGTGACCCATGAGTTCTACGCAGAGTTCTTTTCACTATTAAACACGCAATTTAATGACACTTTACTACTGAAGAAAAAGTATTTACTCAAAGTTCGTATTTAGTGATTGGGCGACTCCAGGTATTCGTAAAAGCAGGGAAAATCTTTTTGAACTTTATGGCCTAAAGCAACATAAGAATAATACAAGCTTTCATCAATATGTTCCAAAATATTCTAAGACTTTTAAAAGTGTGTGCAAAATAGCTAAACCTCTTTATATTAGAAATAAAATAAAATCAGCTGATGATAAAATAAAAACTACCTAGCAAATAATAAATAATGAATTAGGTAGGAAAAACAGCGTAATACTGAATTTAATTTAGAGACTGCACATGGGCCCATCACTTCAGAGGCTAGCTCAGGAATTTGAAAACTTTTTTGCTAATATTCCCCTTAAAACTACCGAAACTTTAAGTTCCTCACCCGCGCTTTCTGCTCCCTTACTTAGAAATAATATAAAGGTATGCCCTTTGGAGTTAAGGTTTCAGCATACAAACCCCCAGGCTGTTATAAAAACTTTTAAAGATCTTAAAATTAAATCAACAGAAGATCTATGGGGCATGTCTGTAAAAGTCTGTAGAGCTGTCATCGAAACGATTGCGCCCTATTTAGCTTTCATATTTAACACCAGTGTGGACCAAGGAGTCTTTCCGGATCTCATGAAACACAGTAAAGTAGTTCCTTTGTTCAAATCCTGAGATAGTAAAGAACCCAACAATATTATAGGCCCGTGTCAATTCTGCCAGTTCTCAGTAAGGTGTTTGAAAATTTGATGCTCAGTCAAATGTTACGTCACTTCAATAAAAATTCCATCTTTCATGAACAACAGTACGGTTTCACTAAAGGTCGTTGTACCACTGACGCCGGTGTTACCCTAATAAAGAACATTTCTAACGCCTGGGAGGAAGCACAAGATGCCATTGGAATTTTTTGTGACCTTTCTGAGGCTTTCGATTGCGTTAACCATGAGACACTTCTGCTAAACATGGCTTAAACCATGGAGCCAGTTTTTGTAATAAGAACGTAACAGTGATTGAAATACCGTTCTTTATACAAAACTGAAAACTTAGTTCGGTACTAAGTTGTCAGTTTTGTGTTTAGGAACTGTACCATAGTCAGAATAAAGTTCGAAATTCAATAACGGCTCCATGTTTTAAACCTGGGTCTGAAGATAAACCTTGTTTTGTAATAAAGGGGAAAGCATTTATTTCAAATAAACCCACAGGCACTTTTGAATTGTCAAGGGTCGGTCAGTCAGAGAGATGAAGCTAGATCTATGCCCATCCCAAAGCGTAGTAGGTTCCTATGAAGACGAACGGGCAAGAAACTCCACGGACACTCAGCAATACCTATACTTAAAAATCATTCCGATTCTGATTCAAACTGTGTTACGCAATAAGGGTGCAGGAATCCTCAATACACGATTAAATACAAAAGGCCAATCTTTCACCCAACGCTTTCCTTTTACATGTTTTTTGCTCATCATCGCAATCAAAATTCCAATAAAGGGGGCCTACTCCGAAACGATAATCCGAAGTATCGGCCGAATGATCGGCTGTTTCTTGACTTCCAAAGTTTCCTTGTTTGACTTTGAATCCTTACCCGACTTCAAGTCACGTTTTTGACTGTGACCGTCGTTTTTTCTTTTTCTTTCGTCGTAGTCGGCCATAGTCAGCCGTAGTCAGGAAATGGCGGAACAATCGGCCGATACTTCGGGTTAAGGATCTATCTTCGGAGCAGACCCCCCGCCCCTACTACGCTACGCCACTGGGAAACAATCACATTGGTACTTGCCCGGATTTGAACCCACAATCTCGTCCATGAGAGGCGAGGCCTTATCCACTGAGCCATTTGTCTCTAGCACGTCCTAATTCTGAACTCTCCAACTACGCGGCGATGAACTTCCGGAAACTTGAACACCTGAATAGTGCTAAACGTGAAGTTTTAAATAAAATACATGGTGCATCAACTCCGAAGCGATAACCCGAAGTATCGCCTGAATGTTCGGCCGTTTCTTGACTTCCAAAGTTTCTTTTTGAGTCCTACCCGACTTCAAGTCACATTTTTGACTTTGACTTATCTCTTTGACTGTCGTTTTTTTAGTCATAGTCGTAGTCCGGAAACGGCCGATACTTCGGATTTATCTTCGGAGTATGTTTAATAAAAGCTAAAAATTAAAAACTCCAATTTATATAGAGGTAAGCATGTCTAATGTAAATAAGACTGAGGATCTAAACAACACAGGCTAAATACCTATCGGATATCACATATAAATAAGACAATCTTACAATAACAAAACAATCTATTGGCTTGGCTGAGAGAATTAGAATAAAACAAGTTGAATCCACTTCATCGCCTTAATCCCAGCATAAATAGACCTGAAAATATAACGCGGATATTTAAATGGTAACCCAATAAATGTCTCGCCCTCAAAGCTTACCCGAGGATTCGCGGTGGCTTGCCAAAAGTTATTCCTTTAATCGAAAACGAACATCTTCGCACTTCGCTTTGATTTATTCCTTGTTTTAACAGCGAGCAACATTGAATTTATTTGCAAATCTTTGGGGAATTTAAGCGGAAAATTAAGGATTTATTTGCCGCTTTGCGCAAGCATAAACATGTGTGTTTAAAGTTATGTTATAACTGTTATAAACCTCGGACATTCCTTAGCCGATCAAACCTACGACCCAAATCTATGAAGATAAGCCAGTAGACTACCTATGACACAATGAAAATATCCAATCCAAGGACGTCATGGTTCCCAATAGAAGCAGTACAAACGTTCCCAAAGCTCATAAAAGTATAATAGAACAGGGAATATCGAGTATATATATCAACGTAATGTATTTTATTGAAACTATACAAGTTTCAGGTAGGTCGACGAAATTGCCAATATTAATGTCCCAAAATATACTTCTCCCTATAAGCGAATTCTGGAAATATTATATGAAGGCGGCCAATTCAATATTCGATCAGCAGTACCTAATGTGATGGCATTGGAATAATTTATGTTCGTTTACGCTTTTAATTCCCCCTGGGACATTAACCTAGAGTTTCGTACGACATATTAAAAAATTTATAAAATGTCCTAAATCTTTCGTTGCTAACAGGAAAACGTTTGAGGTCACGCGCTAAGACTAGAAAGCTCATTTTTCTTAGGTGATGTCTCTAAGAAACTAGGGCTTGCAGTGTCGAGTCCTCAGTACTCACCATCAATAGGCACCACTTGACCCAGTAAACTAGGACCATTCAAATCGTGGCCCGTACAGACCCGAGGCAAACCTCAAAGGGCACCAACAGCTATTAAAACTTCATGAAAAGACTACAGGTGGAACGCGTATCTTTTTAAAATCACCTCAATGTTGACACTACTCCCCTTAATTTAGATACGGCACAAAATGCAACTCTGATTACTGGATATTCGACTTTAACACTAATGATTTTGAAGCAGAACTTTGAATATCAGCTTGCGAGTCATACGTTGTGACTTTCAGTATGACATAGACATCCGGAGCGGGAATGAAAAGCGTCGCTCTTTTGATGAAGATCGCGGTGCAATCATTTTTACCGCGATAATTGCGGATGGGGACCCGGCTGCTGCATAATTTTATAATGTACTTTAATATTTTCAACAGATTTCGCATAAAAATTGTCTGCTTTATAATGATTTTGCAGCAATTTTGGCATAGATTTTGCAGAAATGGTTTTCCATGATTATGAAATGATTAAGGAAAACAGCAAACTGTTTCACATGGTTAGTTAATCAAATTATACAATAGCTACCTCCATGAGTTGGTAGGTAGGATATAGAGGTAGGTAGAACGTCGTACGGTGTCTGTGTGATGCCGGACGTAAAGAATGGCACCACCCTAGTTCTTCCCGTGGGTGTCGTAAAAGGCGACTAAGGGACTTACTAGAGAATGGGCAGCAGCGTTCTCTATGCATTTTAACACCAACTCGCCTGCCAAGCGTGGCGATAATGGCAAACCGTCCCTTTGGGGGAGGCCTATGTCCAGCAGTGGACGTATTTCGGCTGAAATGATGATGATGATGAGGTAGGTACATCCATTAGGGTATCCGGAAGTGAATTTGTCAGGATTCTGATAAGGTACTTAATGTTTAATGAAATCTTACAAATTTGTCACTGACTTGATTAAAGTTGTCTGGCTGACTGGCTCGTTGGTCTAGTGGTCGCAAGCGCAACTGCTGAGCGTGAGATCATGGATTCGATTAGGTATATGAGATCGGGGAAATTTTTACCTATTAGGTTTTTCCAGTAGGTACCTAATTTCTCAGTAGCAGCCCAGAGTCTGGATTTGTGCTCGGCTGATGCCAATAGGCTCGCCCTCGATTAACTACATGGGACTTAAAACATAACTGGTAAAATATGTCCGTACTATACAGGTTGTTAAAGTAACTGCTATGGCACACAGTTACTTTAATCATCCTGTATATAGGTTTACCTCTGCCAAACCCTTCGGGGAATACAGACGTGATTTAAGTAAGTTGTTATCCGTATGTTATTTTCCGACAACGCGGTACAAAATAGGTACCAAAATCAAAGGAAAACATGCCAAACAAACGGAAAACCTACGTAGACCTACTTACAATTTATTTTATTTGCACATCATTATTTCACCTCGAGAACCTTGCCAGGGTGCGTCAATCGCAATGTCGGTTGTAACATTGAGCAAATCATTAACGTCACTATCACAGAATACACTTATAAATAATAATATGTGAATAGATATTTAGTTATGATGGCCTGCTTTACGCTAAAAGGTCGAGCCTAGCCGGTTGCGCTGGATTACATAATTGTCGCGAAAAGTCGAAGTAGAGCACCCTTGAAACTTAAAAACCGGCCAAGTATGTGTCGGACCACGCACAATGAAGGGCCCCGCTGTTGGGGTGAATTCATCCCAAGAACAAACTTAACATTGTAGTTAAAAAAACATGTTTTCGCATACATTCCAACTGCAAATGCAAGTTTGTACGCACAATATTGAGAGATTTACCATGTATTTTAAGACCTAGCCTTCTTATAGGTGTTCCTGTAATCTATAAGTACTTAAATAACTATTTTCTGTATTTCTTTTTTATAATTTTGGCTCAGTAATTTCGGAGATATCGGGGGGGGGGGGGTCCATTTTCAACTATTTTCTTAAATAATTATAAAAGTGAAATCCTTACAGCAAGCCCTTTCATTTGATATCCCCAAAAGTGACCCCCATATTCAAAGTTCGTTTATTTACGTTACACGTCCGTGTTTTGGTCACACAAATACATAATGTACTAATTTCAACCAACTTTCAATCGGACCAGTAGATTCGAAGCAAATTGGCTGTGACAGACGGACAGACACACGAGTCATAAAGGTTCCGTTTTTCCTTTTGAGGTACGGAACCCTAAAAAAGCTTCTTCTCATTACCAGGCTTATTCCACGTCAACCCTTTTACTTTATTTCAATGCCGTGAAATCGTGGTTCAACTTGAAAAAAAATGCTTCGCCGCCGTATTATCTCAAAAAATTGTAAAAAATAATGTTGCATCTTAAAAAAATTCACAATGTTAGCACCTTTTGTTATTTTTTCTGGAGATAATAAGAGGGTGAGGATTTTACAGCTTTGGTAGATAGGTACTTAATGGTTGCCTATTCAACTCGAAGAATTTAATCTTATTTTCACTCTTTTGCACACATTGTTTGCAAGTAAGCATTTTGTAAGGCAGGGGTAATGATGCCCTTGCAATTTTTTTCTAAGGTAGCCCCTTGCCTACAGTACAAAGCATAGAAGAATTAAATTAAAATATAAATGATTCTTGATGAGTAGACAACAAGTTGCATATTTATTTTTTTCTATGACTAAGCTACATTGAGGAAATCCAACATCCAGATAGCGATTTTCGGAAAGACGAAATTCGCAATGATTTTTCCTATTTCTGGCTTTTAGTTTCCCGAGTTGTCATGGTTGTAAGCAGAGATGCTGCTCCGATAGACAGTCAGTAGATTCATAACAGTAAATAAAACACTGATGTATCGCATTTTATTGAGACATTTATAATACATAGTATGGCAGTGAACCTTTGATACCAAATAAAATGGCCTGGTATATCTTCGTACCAGATCATGCATGAAAATCGATTTTACTCTTGGGCGACTTTATGAGCCGCTCTTCCGGGTCGTTAGCATATGAAAATGTACCTATGTTGCTCAGCAAAAATGATCATACAGATATATAATTATGGATGTTATTAAAACTGTCGTTTAGGTATGCTAATCTTCAATGGGCCTCAAATAAAGATCCCTAAATCGAAAAAGCAACAACAATAAACAAACAATATAAGCCGTTAGAAAAAAACTTTTTTACAAAAAAAAAACAACAGACTTCCAAATATAACACTAAAAAGTGAAAAATTACTTTAATTTTCGTAAGCAGATACTCGTAACACAACATCACGCCATGTTTCGCCGAAGGGTTGGGCAGAGGTGTACCTGACGTAACCAAAATGGTCCCTGGGTAGAATAGATATAGAATTGGTCATGCTACGCGTGCTGGGCGGATATTGATTTAACATAATATTATGATTTTTTCATGTTACCTACTGGGTTTCAAGTAGTTATAGAACCCATTGGATGGGTTATCATGTAACCCTTTCACTGGGTTTCAAGTAGATATAGAACCCGTTGAATGGGTTATCATGTAACCCTTTCACTGGGTTTCAAGTATAAAACCCATTCAATGGGTTATCATGTGTACCCCTTTCAATGGGTTTCTAGTATAAAACCCTTTCAATGGGTTACATCATGTTATATGTAACCCATTGAATGGGTTACCCCTTCGAAAGGCTTAACTCTTAACCGGGGTTGTACGGTCCCTGAATAAAACACGTTTAAGGGTGATCGCCCGTATTAACGATTTCTATATGATTCTTACAAGTGTATTGGCCTTGTTCCTAGTCATAATATAACACTTGTATGGAAAAAAGCGGATAATAAAGCAACTAGGTGTAGGGTTATTGTCTTTATAATTTGTGCCCAAACGCACCCTTATTAGCAATAATACGGCTCCTATAAGAATATTATCTTTGGCAATATAAGCCACTAGAACAGCAAATATTTTGTTTGTAGGGTTGCCATTAACCGGGCACAAATTCTAACTTCGGACTGTAATTGACAAATTCCAGATGGAAAACCCAAAAACACGTTGCCTGACCTGGGATTCGAACCCAGGACCTCATTCTCAACAGAGCGCTTGCGACCAATAGACCAACGAGGCAGTTTTTATAAAAATGTGGTTGTTATTTGTATATTGTGGTGTTTTACGACTTCCACGCGAACGAAGTCGCGGGCAGAAGCTAGTACTTAATAAAAATACAGTGATATTCATAATATCAATAGGTAGGTACTAGAAACATACACAAATTTGTTGTAGGTAGCTACAATAAGGCTCAAGAAAATCAGTGGGTTTTATACATGTCAATGTACACGCTTTTACAATAAACTTCTAAACCATATTCAAAACTAACTAGCTAACAGGGGGCCTAAAATGGTGTCCGTATGGATTGAGGAGCCACCTTAAACGTCCTATAACTTTTTAACGGTTTTACTACAAATTCCAGGATCGGGCCTACAAAATCAGCTAATTTACTACTAAATATTGGTAGTACCCTCGTTTAAATATGAGACATGGCTCCTCAATCCATACGGACACCTAAAATGGACGCTTTCGCAGAATCATAATATGATCTGCGTACAATTCATATCCCCCAATTCATCTGTTTGACAGTTGTGTAAGGAGTTTCGTAAAATGGTCCACAAATTAGGAATTAATATAGTGAAGTCTAATGTCAAATAGCAGCTGTCAAACAGATAAATTGCGGGCTGTATGAATTGCACGCATGATTCTGCCAAAGCGTCCATTTTAGGCTCCCAGAAATTATTCTTCTAACGATTCTAGAAAGGCCCTCATTTGAAGTTAACTATAAAAAAAAAATAAGTATAAAAAGTTAATACTTAACAATAATAATATAAATCTTTATTTTCAGACCAGAGATCCATAACATAGTACCTACCTACTTAAATAAGTTGGTTTTTACTGACTAAAACACGCTTTAAACTTATTATATACCTCCCCTTCCCACATATCTGATTAACGGTCTGTGTGCCGCCATCCAGTGACATAATATCATTAGGCCATCCACCCTGCCGGCTACAGTAGCCACGATGCTGTTGGGGCTGTCGCGCACCCGACGCATCAGTGATGTGATTCGCAGACGCAGCAGCGAGCCGAAATCCAGAACGCGTGCTCCGCAAACATCCCCGACGCGCTACAGAAGCGCGGCAACCCCAGCATTACCCGGAACGCGTTATTGTATTGGACTCGTAGACAGGGTTGGATTTTGTACTATAATTATAGTATTTATACTATAATTTCGCCCTTTGTACTATATACTATCCACATCTAAGTATAGTACGCTAAAATACTATAATTTAAAGTTTACTCCCGAATGCTTAGTTTTGCGTCATATTACGACTATTTAGAACGAATATTCAGTAAAGTGAACCTTACCAAGACTAAGATACGCAACAAACTGGCAACACAATCCATAGATGCCATTTTATTGTCTTGTGACGCTATCAAAAGTGGGAATTGTACATAGTTAGGATATGTTGATGAGATTAAATGCCAAGGATGAAGATAGAACTAATAGTAATATTCAAGAACTGATAAACTTAGAAAGGAGTAAATTTTGCCTAAACGGGTGTTGATTTTAATGACTATTATATGTTAAATTAAAAATAATGAAAGTGTACTATATTTTTTTATAAATACTATCCTTTTAATTTTTTTGCGATATCTTTTTCAACATACCTAAATCCAACCCTGCTCCTAGAGCATTGTACGAGCCCTGTGTAGAACTGACCGACAGGGCGCACGTATACAGCGACTGGCAGTAGGCCCTGAACAGTGTTATTTTGACCTCTCGCGTACACCGTGCGAACCTGCGGGCCATCTGACAGCCTATCGGTGACCTAGTGCCCCAGGTATTTAAAACGAGTGACTCTTTTCAGCGGAACTCCGCCCAATTTAAACGGTGGAACATCGTCACATATTTTATTTTTCGCCCTAAACACTAAGAAAAAATAGATAAAAGGGCAATAGGTACTTTTTAATAAAATGCATATTTAAAACATAACTTTATTACTCTAATATAAAATTACCTAAAGCACAGCGCACACTAATTATCCCACTTCTTAGATACGTCAAGATATTCGCCGTCGTGTGAAGTGTAGTCCTTAATCGGGGGCGTCGCCACGGTGCCGCGGATTTCATAGGGGATCAACTGCAAATCGGGCTGTGGACACAAAAATTATTAAATATAAGTATGCAAGAAAGCACAGGTATTTGTGTCGATTCTTTGCATGAGTAAAGCTTGTTCAATGATCCAGTTGAAGATATCTTTCGTAAACACTAAATAACAATTATGAATCTTACTTTCAACAAAATACCAACAATGTACAATGAGCCCATCATAAATGAACCAAACTTATTATGATTCTCTGAAAAGTGCAATTATTATAACACAATAGTAGTAAACAAATAGTATAACTCAAACTACGCACCATAATGGCCTCATTGTACAAGTCCTCGGACTCTTCCAACAGCTTGTCAAGTGCCCTCCGCTGTGCTCTCATGATTCTGTCGATCTGTGCCACATTCGCCATGTATTCCTCACGCTTGTACCGCGTCCAGTCCTTTTGTAGCAGTGCACGTGCCTCTATGACCTCTGCTGTTAACTTTGGTTGTGGCCTCTTTCGTTTGCTGTAAAGAAAACAACATTTTTATTTATTTTATTTTATTATTTATGTACACACAGAAAAATACAAAGAGATATGACATAATAATAATTTAGTACAAAGGTACTGCTTATTTCTTAAGAAATTTCTTCCAGCAGACCTGCGAAAGGAGAAATGAAAAAGAAATGTAGACAATAGTGTGTGAGAACAAGAAGAGAAAAATATGAATATGCGAAGTCTTAAACTAAAATGTTAAATATACCTAAACTATACCATAACTTTAAATATAAAAATTACACACGTATACGTACACACGTGCAAAACCTACATAAGCTTAAATAAATACATAAAGCATATAAAAACAAATATATATATATATATATAAATACTCACAGTTGAGAGGAAAGGTAGTGCTCTTTTACGCGATATTTGAATAAAGAAACAGTTTTTAAATCACGAATGCTAGGCGGAAGTGAGTTCCACAATCTTACAGCATGGACAGAGAAGGAATAAGAATAGTAGCTAGTTTTATGAGGATGAGATTTAAGGAGGGATCTAAGGTGTGATCTACAGGGAGCGTCGCTAGGGCGAGCGTAAGAAAAACGCTCACGCAGGTAGGAAGGATAAGACGGGTTATGTAGGATGTTGAATAGGAGACATAAAATCCGAGTGTTCCTGCGAAGGCGGATTGGGAGCCACTTGAGTTCCTTGCGAAGGTGAGAAACATGGTCATACTTTCGAAGACCGAAAACAAAGCGAATGCACAAGTTTTGCAAGCGCTCAAGCTTGTTCAGTAGCTCCTCAGTAGCATCCAGGTAGCAGGCGTCGGCATAATCTATAATCGGCTGAATAAGTGTTTGTGCCAAAGAAATGTTAGTCTTCAAGAGCAGGAGACTTTGAAGGCTCTTCAGGGAATGAAAGGAGAAATGTACCTTACGACTGACCTCTTTGACCTGATTACGCCACGAAAGATTGGAGTCAATAATGACACCCAGATCTTTGGCGGTTTCGGTATAGTCAATGCGAACACCATCAAGATATAAAGGCATCAGAGATGTAACAGCAGCCACATTGCGAACGAATCTGCTACCTATGATCATGGCTTGGGATTTAGTTGGGTTAATTTGCAAACCAAACGACTTAGCCCAAACGCTGATGCAAGCCAGGTCATGATTCATAGCAGCAATTGCAGAACCCGCGTCAGCTACATTAAAATGTCGGTAAAGCTGCAAGTCATCTGCATAAAGATGAAAACTATAGGAGATTACTCTGGTAACAAAGTTTATGAAAATAGAAAAAAGAAGAGGAGAGAGAACGCTACCCTGGGGAACACCCTCCGTGAGGCTACACCAATCGGAGAAGGACTCTTCCAGGCGAACACACTGAGAGCGTTTCCGTAGATAAGCACTGAACCAAGCTAAAGCGGAAGAAGAGAAATTGATTGATTTGAGGATACCCAGTAAAATTTCGAAATCCACTGAATTGAAGGTGCTGCTAAAGTGAAGCAATACGAGAACAGTAAGGGACTTATTCTCCATTGCCCAGCGGATGTCGTCAGTTACTTTCAAAAGCGCGGTTACAGTACTAGAGAGATCTAGAAAAGAGGGTGTACAATTAGGAAAATAGTGAGTTGCAGAGAGAGGCAAAACTTGAAGATTGAAATTTTAATCAAGCAAGTATTAAAATCACCCATTATAATAACGCGCACATGGGGCAAAGATCACTGAGAGTGGAGTCGAGAGAATTAAAGTAGTCAATGTGAAGATTAGGACTGTAGAGCACCGCAGGCAAAACTTTTGTGTGATGTACAGTAATTTCAAGAAACAAGTATTCAGCCGACTCAGAATACCGTGAAGGAGATGAACTGACCACCCTGTAAGGTAAATCAGCACGCAGGTACATAGCAACACCTCCTCCACCTTTGCCAGTCCTATCGTTGCGGATCAAGACGAAGCCGGGGAGTGAGTATTGAATAGAGAGGAGAGATGGCTTCAAGAAGGATTCCGTTATCAAGAGAGCATCCAGGTGAGCACTGCTAAAGGATGCCAGAAGGTCAGAATAGTGACCAGGAACACTCTGTGCATTTATGTGAGCTATATGCAGATTCTTAGCATCATTGGAAAAAGAGAAGAGATTTTATCATGTTTAGTAAGTGGTATGGAAGAGTCACTGTCGGACCTAACAAAACTAGTCAAAGAAGAGCACGAGAAGAAGCTGTTGTTAAGATCAGCTATATCATCCATGAATATACTAATTTATAATATAAATATAAAAATAATAAGAATATCTAAAATACAAGAGTAAAATAATTATAAAAAATACCGTAAGTACTAAAAATACTTATTACAAATTTTCCTTTGATTAGAAGAACCTCCCCCACTCGCTGGTATATTGGGCAGAATTTTTGAAAGAACACATGTATAAAAAGAACAGAAGGAGATTGTTGATGGTTCACATTGAAAAACATGGTTTTTTACTAATATCTTTTAATATATAACTGACAAAGGAAACATAATCTCCTGGTGGTATACTGCACTCTTACGGGTATGCTTTTCTTAATAAAAATATTTTGTGAAAATAAACTCAAACTCAAAAACTCAAACTCAAAAACTCAAACTGAAAGCATTTATTTCAAATAAATCTATTACAGGCACTTTTGAATTGTCAAGGGGTCGGTCAGTCAGAGAGATGAAGTTATGTTGCCCATTCCAAAGCGTAGTAGGTTCCTATGGAGAAGAACGGACAAAAAACTCCACGGACACTTTTTTCATACATTTTTAAGATCTTTATAATAACTTACTTAAAGTTGTCAAGCAGATCAAGAGGCACCTCCATCTCATCAATAGGTTTCAACTGGCGAGCATTTTTCTCCAACCTTCTGATTTGTTTCTCTATCTTCTTACGACGTCTGTCCTCTCGGGCCTTGACAATTGCTGGGTCTATCTTTTTCTTCTTCTTCATAGGCTCAGCCCTGTAAAACGTGAAGAGGAAGTCAAGTAAATTGTATTTGATACATTTTAGTACTTATATTCGTTCTAAACAAAGTTCATTAAAAACATTATTAAAAATAAATTATTATCAAAACTTCTGTTTGTTTTCAGTTGTTGTGAAAATGTTATGCCTATTTCAACTAAGAGGAATTAGACTAACTATTTTCTAGTCTTCGTTTAATATATTAATCTATTTTCGATGAACATAAACGAAATTTTAACCAAATCTATGGGTGTTGTAACTTACCATAGTTGATCGGTAATTTTAAACGGCACTGCTGATGTTGTAGCTATACTTCTACTGCTGATTGGTATCTTTGTAGTAGAGCATATTGCTAATCTGAAAATAACATTCATAAATAATGATTTGATGTTTTCAGGCAGGAAAATATAGATTGAGATAAGTTTAATAGGTTATGTTGACATAATTCCATCCAATCGAATTCTACCCACCTGGAAAACTGCCTCAATATAGACAAATTGAACATGGTTTTTACGCTATTCTCACAATTATATTTACAAATTACAATTAACACTAATATAAATAGATTCGTATTAGAAGAAATTCGATTCACGTTTCATTCCAAGGGCTCAAATGTCATCGTTCATTTGTCGAAATTAAATAATTTTATTCCTTATTTTGCACTCTTTTTTTTTTAATCATAGAAATTCAAACTACAATCAGTTTGAAAAATTTATAAATTTGCAAATTCAAAGAATCATGACAGAATTTAATTGAATTGGTACTAAAATTGCTAATGTATTTTGTGTTTTAACCGTGCCATGGAACGCAACGATCACGTTCCGTTTCAACGAACATAAAAGTTAACTAAAGAAGATTTATCACCAAAAGCGATTTTTTAAATTTTTGCTTCATCTTTCAGTCATGGTGGTTATCTATTTATTTATTGCATTTACTTGCGAAGTTCTCCCTGTATTTCCTGATGTCCTTATTCCTGGCGTCTTGGGCTTCTTTGGACAGCATTCCGATCGGAAGTAGGTACCTACATAAAATTCCATTTTTCAAAACCTTTTGTGTATTCGGTTGCTCTGAGAGCAGCATATTGTTAAATCTTTGTAACTTTAGCTGCATCGGTTATTCCTGTAGCTTGCAGTTTCACTTGAGTAGCAAATTGCATTTGTTGTTCGTACCTACGTATTTCCTCTGTTTTTTTTCGCTTAGATCTGTCGCTGCATTGGTTGAAGGACTTGGTAGGCCGGCAGGCTTGGGGGGGCGGCAAATTGGGTGATTAGACGCACTCTTTTGAATTATTGTGATAACTCCGTCTAGCCATGACTTATTTCGCCCAACCTCTCACCGAGAGGAGGCCTATGTCCCAGCAGTGGGAACAGTATGGCTGATAATATGACTTATTTCTAGCTTAAAATTTGGAATGACTCCGTCCAACTTTTCGCCACTTTTCTTAAAGTTGACTTGTAAAACGTGAAAGACTAGATAACTAACTAAGATATCTCTGGGTACTTGATCAGTTTCTGCTGCTTTGCATAAAATTGTAACTCTTTGAAAAAGATGTTCTCTCTGAGCTTTGCTACAAAAGCGTAACGATGATTTTTTCACTAAAATATAAAGTGCATTTCTTTCTATTGTACCTATAAACTTAGCTCTTCGTTCAGTTCTGCAAAGATAAACGGCAGAGATCTGCAGTAAAAATGAAAAAAAAAACAAATATAAAAAATTGCATGTGACCACCTAGGTAGGTACGTCATTAAAAAAAATATGTTGCCGCAAACAAAAGAATTTTTTTGTAAAATTGTACATTTACTTGTTCTTTAAAACATTTAATTTTTGGTTGGAGAAACAAAGGAAACATACTTAATATTAAAAAAAAAATGCCAAATCATTCAAAAATGTTAAAGCTATAACGTATAATGTACCTAATTCTAAAGTTTATGTTAGAATAATAATTATTAAATGATTGTCACTTACCTACCTTCACTTAGAATCTCCATTGTAGAAAGATATTTTTTTTGCAAGTGTCTTTCGCGGAAATGTCATTCGCGCAAGTGTAGGTACCAGATCCATGCTCCAACCCTTAGTTGGTCCAACTCTCTCTTAAGGAACAGGATCTATAGGCATAAAAAATATTTTTGGTGAAAATTTCCCATTTTCTTGCTGATTGTTGTTTTTTTTTCATAATCTGTGTATGGACCGATTTCGTGTAAATACAATGGTTAAGATACCCTTACTTCCCCATCTTAAAAATCCAGCTTGTACCTATATGTCATGATGATTGACTGTTTAGCCCTGTAAAGTTATAGCGTGATGATAATCATTTAAAAGGTTGAATCGGTAACTATCTGCAATGTTCTAAGTCGTCTATTTACAATTTGCTGTTAACCATAGAGGCATACAAACAATGCAATGTTGCTCATCCCCCATAGTAAATAACGTGATAATATATAGCCTACCGGCTGACCAGACGCATAGGGAATATATAGGTAAGTAAAATTACAACAGACTATCCGGTAGAATTTGCGTGAATTCTGTTTTATGAGGTATTTCTTTCCGACTTGCAAGACAAAAATTGTGATAGCTCGGCTATTATGCTTGATATAAATATAATGTATACCCTATAGCACTCAGGAATACCTAATGTAGCTTTCTACCAGTGAAAACATTTTTAGAATTGGATCATTATAACCGGAGATTACCCCCTACATACAAACAAACAAACAAACAAACGAATTTTACCTCTTTATAATATTATTATTATACAACATTAGTTTTTGTTTATACTAAACCCGAAAAGGGGTCATTGCACTAATCATTTTGAACAATTTTTTCTATGGGACCAACCTTGAAATCGCGAAGTGAAAATCAGCTGTTCCATACATTTTGTTATTTTGTTGATCTAAGTGAACACAAATGTAGGGAACAGCTGATTTTTTTTCGAAAATTCATTCATCCTAGAAAAACTCAAGAGAGACTAGGGAATGTGTTTAAACTTAGTCTGCTGCACTTCGGCCGACCTCCACAGGAACTGTTTTGCGCTTGACTGATTCCCCGCTTGACTGCAGTGCATGAGTGTAATACTGCAATGCACAGAGCACTATATAATACTGTCTGCAATGTCTTCTAGTGATCGGCGCCTGTTGCGACGCAGGTGGCAAGAGCACGTGTTTTCGCGCTTCTCTTGCTAAATCTACGGACATTGTCCAATTATATTATTATGTAGTTCATAATTATACAGATTACCTACCTAAGTAGGTACCTACACACTCGAGCATGCTGAAATACTTACGAAATATGTTGGCGTTGGTATTCCATTCCATTCCGGCACCAGCCGGGGATCGCGGAAGCCGCATAATTATGATCGCATGATCCCCGGTGCAAGTGTAGGAAGGTAACACCGGGGTGCTTTTTAGTCAGTAAGAGTCTGACAGACCCCTCGCCCGCTCCAGGGCGGAGGACATCCATGAGGATTTTCCACTCGGGAAACCAAAAAAAAATGGTATTCCATTCATGATAGCATATTTACCTGTTTATTCTTCATTCTGCTTAAGTACCTATAGAAAACACTGTTTAATGTTTTGTCATCAATAAATAGGTACCTACTTAATGGAATCATGTGACTGTTTACAGATATTGTAAGTAAGTATATGAGGTTCAACTGACCATTGTCCAGCAAACACAATCACTGTGGAAGGTAATGGCTGTCGTTCTTCACTAATAGCCTCATGATCAAAACAATTCCTGAACACAAATAACACAGATGTGTCATTTTCTTTCGACTTCTACGGCAATAGGCAATACCAATGGCTAAGATACTTAACTATACCTATCTACAACATTCTAACGTATATTGCATTTTCATTCTACAAAAGAGGGCAATCCGCACGATATAAAGAATGGGTCCTCGTGAGACCCTTATAAACAAATTCAAAGAAATGTATGTACTAACTCTGCCTTCTCTTTAAATCTTAGAAAGTATTTTATATTTTATGTTCGCAAAAACTTAGGACTTTTCAAAATCTAGTAAACATGAAATTGTTATACCCAAAAGATTAATTAAAACAAGAAGTCATTTCTTATACACAGTATCCGCTTATAGAACAAGTTGCCAAAGTCGGTTACAGAACTTAGCGACGGAAGGCTGAAAACCCACATCAAACATGTCCATGCCAATAAAGATTAAAGACCACGTTGAAGAAAAGGAGGTTTGGTAATAATTCCTTCTGCACATGTGGTTTCCCTATTAACTCTCATTAACTCATTGACGGCATAACAATATGATACAAATTTATTAATTATTATATTTACGATGTTTATTTTAATTGTATTATTTACTTACTTCCTGGACTTAATCTTTACACTATGTGACATTATACATAAACCTACAATTTTAATTTTAACTATTTATTTGTGGGTTTTGTGGACAGCAATCATGTCATTTGGTTTAAACAGGTTTTTAATTTAATTATTTTAATAATATTTAATATAGATTATTTTAAATTTTGTGAATGCGAGAACGACAATTTGTAGACCATTTTCTATTTTGTTTAGTACCTGGTACTTGTTGACGAGCCTACACTGTCCTCCCATACCTGTAACACTGTAATTTGAAAACATTGTAAAAGCCAATTATTTTTAAACGAGTAAGAGTGGAGTTTCATTTCGACTCTTCTCCGTAGGAAACAACCAATTGGAACCGTGCACCTAGCTTCTGACCTTTCATAAGTGTCCATGTAGATTTATGTGAAATAAAATATTTTGATTCCTTAAAGTAGTCGTCCTGACAAAATGCCTGATTTCCATGGAAAAATCCTGAGATGTTGTCGCAAATGTACTTAATTAACAATAATGTGGAAAAAAAAACTATCTAAAATAGATTTAAATATAGATACCATCCAAAGAAGATTATATTTTTGTTTATGTTGATTGTCTGTGTGTAAAGAATAGCACCACCCTATTTCTTCCCGTGGGTGTCGTAAAAGCGACTAAGGGACTTACTAGAAAATGGGCAGCATCGTTCACCATACTGCGATCGCCAACCCGCCCGCCACGCGTGGCGATAATAGCAAACACCCCCTTTGATCAGGCCGATGTCCAGCAGTGGACGTCTTTTGGCTGAAATGATGATGTTGATTGTAACTTTCTAATAAAACCGGCCAAGGGTTCCGTAGTTGGGATAAATTTATTTAAAAAACAAATTTAACATTGTAGTTGAAAAACATGCTCTCCCGTACATCGATATACGTCACTGTCAATTCTCCAACTGCAAATGTAAGTTGGTCGACTATTACTCGTTAACTTGTAAAGATACTGGGTTCGCGTCACCGACATGCTAATATTAACAGTATACAACATTATTTTTAGTGCGAAACCTGAATATAGTTTGTTCATAATAAGGAACTAAATCGATTTCAATCATTTTTACACCATGTTTTATATTTTTTTTAAATATTATCACCATTTAATTACCTTCAATACTATCGCCGTACGGTTAGGTATCTACTGCCAAATTATTATCAATGAGCGCGAGACGACCCTGGAGGCGCGGGGGCGCCGCGCGCCGTTAGCATGTTTTTGTATGGATAACCCGGTAACATAATGTTTAACCAATAACAACCATATAACTATGTGATTTTTCATGATACAGGTCTGTACATACTTAGATTCTTTACATAAAAATACTAGACACTTGTTTCGGGTTTCGCCTACACTAAAATTAATATTGTATGTATATGTAGCTCTAGGGGCGACTACTGTTAGATATTTCATAGTTATATGTTTTCACTTCTGTCGGCATTCCCCATGAGTGCCTTCACTTCTATAAGCGCGTTGAGCGATTTTAGGTAGGGGCTAAACTTATGGGATCGCGTCACCGACATTCTAACCGCGACATGCTAATGTGACATGTTGCGCCAGACTGGCGACGCGCAGCGGCCTGTGTATGTATACAGATGTATACGCATAAAAACGAGCCTGTTATGGAAGAACATCGTAAGCGACATAAATTAAAATTTACAGGAGAGGTATTTTAATATTGATTATTTTATTCATTTTATAATTTTTTGTTAACGAGAAATACCTACATTATGTCGCTTACGATGTTCTTCCATATCAGGCTCGATATACTGGGTCAAATTAGTTTTGGTAGCGAAACTTCGCAGACGTGATTGGTATCGATATCTAAACATGATAAAACAAACAGAAATTAAACATATAACACACATACACATCACAGACCTCAGACCAGATCAAACAAACAGATCAGACCAGACCAGACCAGATCAGACTCAGATCTTACATTTTATTTTAATATACTTAGTGCTTTTTTGAAATTTAATAAATATTATTTTTGATTTAATGTGTTTTATTTTTGGAGTCGTCAACCCGGGGTAGTTTAAGTAGACTAAGACACTAGTCAGTTGAAATATCAGTTTAAAAAATCAGTTTTTTTTTGTGTAAACCTCACAGACGTGATGGGTATCGATAATTAAAGACTGTAAAGTAAAGAGTGTCTGCTACACGGCGCAAGTCATTTATAATAAATTACAGAGGAGTTGGAAAACTTGACTTTATTTAAAAAAAAGGTTCGAAAGTTTTTAGTAGACAAAGCGTATTATAGTGTGACGGAATTTTTAATGGACAAAGGACTAATATCTTGATTACTTAACTGCTTTTTATAATGTTTACAAATTAGAAAATATAGACTTAAAGACATTAAATTTTTATTTAATTTAATTTTTATTTTGACTGCAGAAGAATTATGTATAAATTTAAATAACTATTGAAGTATTTCATAATTCAATCATAATTAAATTATAATAATTGACATTGTACAACTTTATTATTAATATTATGTAGGTACACATGGCTACACATCAAGCTGTACAAATCCGGTATAACCTGATCTCGCATTGTATAGGATTTCCGTACAATGAAAGGTCAGCGTATACTGGAAATGTATAGCTTGATGTGTAGCCGTGTGTACTTGCCATCTCTATTGCAGGTATTCTTTTTGTACTTTAGCATGCCTTCTGGCTAAATATGGCTTTTGTTAATTATATTTTTTATGTCACCGTGTTTTTGTACCCATATTTGCGAAATAAATATCTTATCTTATTTAAAACAAAAATAAAACAGATTCTGTTAACTCATACTTCCAGTAACAAAAGTAACAGCGGTCGTTGACCCCAAAAAATATCATCGAATCTTTATCATATTTATTTTTTCGTATTTAGATAAACTTATCGATAGCCATCACATTTGCGGAGTTTCCCTAGCTAATTTGATTTCACCCTGATATATGTTATTCACTTTTGTCGCAGCCCTGACTGATTTTTAGGATTCCGTACCTCAAGACGAAAAAACGGAACCCTTATAGGATCACTTCGTTGTCCGTCTGTCTGTCTGTCTGTCAGTCTGTCAAGACCATTTTTCTCAGGAACGCGTGTAGGTATCAAGTTGAAATTAATATCAAATACGTAAGTCCATGGAGCTCTAAAAAAATCAAGCTTCTAAGTCAACGCAATAAAAAAATACGGCGATTTAAGCAACATTATTAAGACATATTTCGATATACGCAAATAAATCAAAACCTACAGGGTACTTCCCGTTGACCTAGAATCATGAAATTTGGCAAGAAGCAAGGTCTCACAGCACAAGTATAGGAAAAAGTCCGAAAATGGTAAAATAGTTTTATCACATAAAAAAAAATCGTTTTTTGCGATTACAAACTTATATTTGCCGTTGGAGAATTGACTGTGACGTATATTGATGTATGGGAGAACATGTTTTTCAACTACAATGTTAAGTTGGTTTTTTGGATAAATTCATCCTAACTACGGAACCCTTCATTGTGCGTGGTCCGACACGCACTTGGTCGGTTTTTTTATATTGACTCAGTAATTTGCTTATTGGCGGTCTTTGTATCTATTAACCAAAGGGATGGATTCTGTTTCAAAAGTTATCTACCCTAATGTAATCTAATGTAACCCTTCTTGGACAACGAGCTATGTAGCAGATAGAAAGAAAGAAAAATGCGTTTACTGGCATTACAGCAAAACATACACCTTAAAAACTATAAATAACAGAAAACAATTAATTATAATGCCAAAAGGGCAACACAACACAAGGTGTACCACCTGACGCTGAATTTCAGCTGCAACCCACGAATTCCATACGCTAGAATAATAAACACATACCCCCTTATTCCAAAACAAGGTTTATCTTCAGACCCAGGTTTAAAACATGGAGCCATTATTGAATTTCGAACTTTATTCCGACTACGGTAAAGTTCCTAAACACAAAACTGACAACTTAGTACCGAACTAAGTTTTCAGTTTTGTAAAAAGAACGGTATTTCAATCACTGTTACGTTCTTATTACAAAAACTGGCTCCATGGTTTAAGCCATGTCAAATATAAATCTTGTTTTATAATAAGGCGGTTGGGGAAGTGTGTGTCCGTTAATTAATTAAGAGAGTAAAACCGCTCGAATGCTCCTTGGGAACTTTGTATAATATAAAAAAAGAATATAAAAAAAGCTCGAACAAAATAAAATAAAATGTTGTGACATACATGTGTGTGTGTGTTGTGTTTAATGTACCCAATATCTGTGTATTAACTATATCTCACTAAACACAAAATCATTGCAAACAATCAGTACGGGTTTAGACCGGGAATCTCAACAGAGGATGCTGTAGCTGACCTTACTAAAACATTAGTTAACAACTTGGACAAAGGCATGAAATGCTATGGTATCTTCCTTGACTTATCTAAGGCGTTCGACACAGTGTCTATTCCCACCTTGATCTCGAAAATGGAAAGCGTTGGGATTCGTGGCCTCGCATTGGACACATTTAAAGATTATCTCTCTAATCGCACTCAACGGGTTAAAATCGACTCTACAAAGAGTGATGATAGATTTATCAGCTTTGGTGTTCCGCAGGGTAGCATTCTCGGGCCCCCGCTCTTTTTGCTCTACATCAATGACCTATGTCAAGCTCACATTCCAAATTGCGACATATTTACGTACGCCGATGACACAGCGTTGATAGTTTATGATACTGACTGGGACAGAGCAAGTCAAAGGGTGGAACAGTCGCTTCGCCTTGTAATGGAGTGGCTCTCAGAGAATTTACTCACCCTTAACGTAGAAAAAATAACGCCTCCACTGGAATCAGGACGAATCAAAGCCCACATTTGCTCAGGTGAGGCCACTAATTGCAGCTGCCCATTTCTGTCTTTAGTTCCGGACATCAAATATTTAGGAGTCCACATTGATTATAAACTAAGCTGGCAACCCCATATCGCAGCCCTATGTACAAGGATCAGAAAATTAATTTATATATTTATGGAACTTAGGCACACTGCTGATCCCGATTTACCTTTGCTTATCGGAGCCTTTGTCAATCAATTTTTTTATATTGTATCCCAGTTTGGGGTGGAACCTACAAAACCTCTTTACTTAAAGTTGAAAGAGCTCAAAGGGCGATCTTGAAAGTCATGTACTTTAAGCGCAGGGACTTTTCGACCATTCAACTTTATTCAGAAGCCGAAGTATTGACTGTGAGACAGCTTTTTGTGCTCCGCGCTGTGCTGCGGAAACACTCTACGTTACATCTAGATTATGATAAGCTGAAAAGACGCAAAGGCACTCCCGTGTGCGACTTAGTCCAATGCCGTTCTAAATTTGCCAGCCGTCAGTGTGCGGCAACTAGCTCGCGACTGTATAATAAAATTAATAAACTTATACCCATATACTCCCTGACTAAACACGAACTTAAAATCAAACTAAGTAACTGGTTGCAGAAGTTAACGTATGACGAAACCGAGAATCTTATTACAATTGTCTCTTAATAAAAATAGAATTAATACTGTATTTAGATTAGGCCACTTTTTGTTTTGTTTTTTTTTTGTTTTTAATTTGTTCTTCTTTATTTGTTTTTGTTTTTATGTTATTGTTTCTTTAAGTACTTGCATGACACCCAACACCAGTTGTATGCCTTTATATCTGGAGGAACATTGACTCCTAAAACACAGGCTTTTAGCCTAGTTTAGAAGGCATCAGTTCGCCCTTTAATGTGACTATAATGTACAACATTTATTTAATCCTTGTGTACTGTATGTTTTCAAAGTGTACAAATAAACATTTTTATTTTTATTTATTAAAAAATTATAAATAGAAAGTATCTTAAATGCAAAAACGTGTGATTGCGTTGTTCTTCTAAACTATGGGACGGATTTTGATGTAGTTTTCATTACCGCATAATCAGCCTATAATATTCCCACTGCTGGGACACAGACCTCCTCTCTTCGAGAGGGAGTGGGCCGTACTCCACCACGCGAGCCCAGTGCGGGTTGGTAGATGTCACATGTCTTCGAATGTTTGGTTCTAGGTCATGCCGGTTTCCTCACGATGTTTTCCTTCACCTTACACACTATGAGAGCAGTGGTGATTAAATAATTTACACAAAGTAAAGCGCCTGGCTGGGTTCGAACCCACGACCTACAACTCGTAAGCCGGGGCCGTTACCACTGGGCGACCACTGCTTTCATTACCGATTAACACAATAATAATTGACTAATAAAAATTAAAAAAAACATAAAATTGGTAAATTTGGTAAAATTTATAAAATTGGTAAAATTTATAAAATTGGTAAAATTTATAAAATTGGTAAAATTTATAAAATTGGTAAAATAGAATAAAAAATATTTTTCTTATATGGCAGATATGTCGGCGCGAACATTTTCAAAATCGTTTTGTTGCTTACTTTTAATTTCAATTTGAAAGTCGAGCAACTTTCACTATATTTTATGGGAGGAGGGATGTTGTTCCAGCATTTAGTAGCTGCGTAGCGAAAACTGCCTCTAAAAGCCGCCGACTTAAGGCTTCTACATACCGGCGCAACTTGTCGCGCGACGCGACGCGACACAAAGGCACCGCTCGTCCCGTGACACGCAGGGCCTTTGTGCCGCGTCGCGTCGCGCGACAAGTCGCGCCGGTATGTAGAGGCCTTTATGCTGTGGGATAGAAAGCTGTTGAGAACATTTTCTTCCTTCACCGATTCTGTGTCTTCTTGTCCACGATAGTCTGTCATATAAAGATGGTTGGTTCTTACCTACATTAGTAGGTAGGTACTTACTACTTACCTACCTGTCGTAGGACTGCCCGCCCGCGCCTGTTTTGTTGACCTAGTGGTCAACAAAACAGGCGCGGGCGGGCAGTCCTTCATTCCTCTCAGCTAGAATAAACATTTGGGGCGAAAAGCATCTACCTACGAATAAGTCTGTCGGTATTTTTCTACTACCAAACTTATTTTATTTATTTATTCAAAATCTGTATTAACAATAACATAGTAGGTATAAAGGCTTCTACATACCAGCGCGACTTGTTGCGCGACGCGACACGGCACAAAGGCCGCGCGTGTCGCGGGACGAGCGGTGCCTTTGTGTCGTGTCGCGTCGCGCGACAGGTCGCCCCGGTATGTAGAAGCCTTAATAGTCGCCAGCACTTAAAGCTACCACAAACTGTCAAATTTTCTCATTCGATTTTGAACTCAACGACCAACATTTTAAGGTTTAAAATCATTTGGAGAAATTTTACAGTTTGGTATAAGCTGATGTGCTGGCGACAGTACATAAAGTCTCCCAAACTGCATAACAGTTTGTCGGCAGTTGATCTCGTCTAGCAATGGATTACAAATGTTGAAATTTAACTCCTATTTTTCAGATATTTATTAGGTACGTTGATAAGCACTACCTTCAATTATGAAAACCCAAAACAATTCTATAGATTTCAGGAGCCTCACTAACTACCTACCTGAAATATTTAGTTGTTTTAACATCCTCATTGAACGAATTTGTATTCAAAACGCAGCACTGAACGCTTGTAATGAACTTAATTGGCATAAACGGCCACTTATGAACGAACTTAGGAAACTCAACATTTGGTGCTTTTATGAAGGTTCCGTACTTACACTCTACTCTGGAAATGGTTTGGAAAAATGGTTTGTTTGGTGTAACAAGCACAGCTATGGAGAAACAACTGAATTTATAAAAGAAAAAGTGAATCTTACAGTAGTCGCGTATGATATACCTACAACATTAGTTTTGTTTACACTAAACCCGAAAAGGGGTCATTGTAACTCATCATTTTAAACAATTTTTTTCTATGGGACCAACCTTGAAATCGCAAAACAAAAACAGCTGTTCCATACATTTGTGTTCACTTAAATCGACAAAATGTATGGAACAGCTGATTTATTTTTCAATGTTGTATTTATGCACATCTCACATTGGTAATAAGCAACTGAGCAGCGATAAAAATGACCCCCTCTACTTACAATCTATATTAGTAGGTACTTACTAATTCCATGCTATTATAAATTACTTACTAATTCCATGTTATTACAAAGTACTTACTGATTCCATGCTCAAGCTGTCACTTCCTGTTACACACTTCCGTCCCTTTATACGAAATCACTCCCACAGAAAGCGAGACCAAAAAGAAAACCAGCATAGCTATTCACAACCATTCGACAGGTTGTCGAATCGAAAATGACATACTTCAATTACTAATTTGCCTTGCCCCCCGACAGCACATAGCTGTCGCAAGAATGGCGGCAGTCTATTTGAGTTAAACTGACAAAATTTACGGGGTTTTTGATTTGTGAACAGCCTTTAGATGACTCTTTTGATAACATTGCAATAAAATTAAATTTATTTATTTGCGAGAATATAGGCCCTACATAATAACATAACATTGATTGGTGTTTGATTCCGTACGGTAGCGTATCGGACGTTTGTGAATAGCTATGCTGATTTTCAAATCAATCAGTACCTATCTAATAACTCAAAGAACCAGTTACATTCTAAAACGATGATAAAAACAACATCTATCAGCTGTCAAAAGTGATCATTGCTCAACCGTATTGCCCATATTTACCAATATCGCGTGACCACAGAAACATTCCTAAGGAACCATAAAACATGTAAATCAAGTCATTATAATAAACAAAACTACGGAGTCAGTGTCATCGTCAAGATGCCGTCGTGTTTGACTTCATTCTCTACTGTCGACCGACGGCATTTACATGTGCCCGCTAACATCTCGTAACTTTATTTTATTTGTGAAACTGATCCGAATGGTGCGGTAGCCCGGAAACATGGAGACGAACATTTCGAACTTTAAGACAAATGTGACGTTGGACCAAGTGATGGATTTCTTTAATTTAAACCTTTCCAATGTGAACCAAAGTGAAGTGACACAGATACATTTGTTCGATTTATATGAAGCCTACCGGACAATTGAGAAGGAACAGTTAATGGTGTATAAATCAGTGGCTTACATTATTGGAACTCTCATCATTTTAAGTAATTTAACGGTTGTCATATCTAGCGGGCTGATTCTAAGAAAAGGTATGCTTCATTATTTGCAATGTCCATAAACTACTTAATGATTTGCATAATCTGTCTTAAATAAACCTTTACGTATTTACCCGTATAATAACATGGTATTAGACAAGGTTCAAAACAATCAATTTTGCACCTATGTTAGAATTTGACGCGATGCAATTAAGTAAAATAATTTCACTATGACAAATTTATGAAATTGTAACTTTTGTAACATTAAATTCAGGCTAGTGACGATCGTCGTCGTTTATTTCTCAACATAAACAACATTATTTTTAGTATATGCGAAACCTGAATATAGTTTGTTCAGAATAAGGAACTGAATCGATTTCAAGAATGTTTACACCATGTTTTATTTTGTCCAAATTATATTTAAGTGTGATGGAAAATGTTATCAACATTTAATTACTTACAATACAATCGCCGCGCCGTACGGTTAGGTACCTACTACCAAATTATTATCAATGAGCGCAAGACGACCCTGGAGGCGCGGGGGTGCCGTTACCATGTTTTTGTATGGACAACCCGGTAACATAACCACCTTATAGCTTTGTCATTTTTCATTATACAGTTTTGAAATTTTGTACATAGATTCTTTACATAAAATACTAGACACGGGTTTTGGATTTCGCATATACTAAAACTAATTATAACTAATTGCTTACCTACTCCATTTCAACATGGCAACAATAGCTGGTAGAAAGAGGCTTTCGAAAATGAATATAAGACTAAAAAATGCAGATTTTTGGGGAGTTTATGTGGCTAAGCAATACCAGCCGCACGGGTCGATCGATCAGTATCCCAAGTGTAAGTTTGCAAGAGAGTAAACGTAACTATTTCGTTTGCGTTAAAATTTGACCGATAGATCATATTGCTAAGAGTACGTAGGAATGAGAGTAAAAATCTTAACGCAAACGTGCTAGTTACGTTTACTCACTTGCAAACTTACACTCAGGGTACTGGTTAAGCCACGCATGGTTGGTCCGTGAATGGATGACCATCATTACATACCAAGACCGTGTCTCGGAAAGCACGTTAAGCCGTTGGTCCCGGGTGATATTTGTAATCTTTGACAGTTGTTAATCGTCAGAAGCCCGAAAGTCTGACAACCATTCTTACCAAGGGGTATCGTGTTTCCCAGTAACTGGGTTGTGGAGGTCAGATAGGCAGTCACTCCATGTAAAATACTGGTATTCGGCTGCATCCGACTGGAAGCCGACCCCAACATAGTTGGGAAAATGATATGCAGATGATGAAGATGCAAATTTTTGTAACTGATTCGTAATGAATTATGATGAGTTGATGACGATATTCCCAAACAAATTTTTGTAAACAATTATTTTAATGTTCTTTATTGTCATGTCTTAAACGCTTTAATTTTCCTAATCTACAATCTTCAGTAGCAAAATCGTGACACTGAAATTGTCACGAAATTGAAAATGAGGATTGCAGATCAGGAAAAAAATATTGGTATTGTTTTATTTTAGAAGGGTTTGATTTAGAGTTGTAATAATAATAATAAATTAATTATTATGTAATGTTGTTGTGTGCTGAAAGTATAAATATGTTTAATATTAGATTATTCACTAAGGGGATAAAGCAATGTCTTAATGTTCCGGACGCTATTTTTAATCCCGAACGCAACGATGGATGCGTGGGAGCTATGAGTAAAGTCCTACGCGAAGCGAGAGAGTTAAAACTAGAATCCAGATTGCAGCGGGATTACACACCAAACACAAAGACACCTTGCTGTCTGGTCTTCGTTTCATGAACTAATAGAGATTTGTTACCTCGCTAAAGGTGCTATAAGTAGAGTATTCTCCTCGAGAATAACGGTGTCTTCATCTTGGGCGAGCTTGAAACCCTCGCAAAACTCAGGATTGACAGGATTCTAGTTTTAAATCGCTCAGCAGTTAACTCACGAGCTTCCTCGCTGCGCTCGGGGTTCAGTATAGCGCCCGTGACCTAAGACACTGATCTATCCCCTTAGTTATTGAATAATCTACTATTAGATAGAGATAATATCTATTATTATCTATGTACTGGTTCTGCTTCTCAAGGGGTGTTAGACAGGGTTGTGTAGCGTCACCGTGCCTGTTCAACTTGTACAGACGCCAGCAGGTCAAGCTACCCGAAACTGTCAAATTTTCCCAATCAACCTTGAATCTTATGCTCTACGTAAACAGTTGAAAATCTTTTAAAGAAATTTGACAGATTGTAGTAGCTTGATGTGCTGGCGTCTGTACATCGAAAGAAAGAAAGAAAAATAATTTTATTCGTCACAGAAACACGTGCCTAGGAAAACACAAACTCGAGCAAGTAAACATTAAAAAAAAAAAAACCTATCTACATTATAATCACGAGCACAAAAATAACAAAAAGTCGGCAACTGCACGTCATGACTGTGACAAAAAGGCTTGCACTCAGCATGATGCTGTGCTATGAATAAATTACATAAAAAAATATCCGCATGCATAAATAAAGGAGGTATCTATCTAAAACATTTTTATTACACGGGAATATCAAGTGTTCATCGATAGTTGTCTGATAGATTTGAATGAGGGTGAGGTGATAGAATTAATGGGTTGCCTGTCAAATGCCTTCTCTACGCAGATGATCAAGTTCTACTTGAATCGTCAGCAGTCAGCAGTGAATATAAATGTGAATAAGGCGAATGTAATGGTGTTTGAAAGAAAAGAAGATATATCGTGTAATCATGTAATATGGCAACAGTGTGGTTTAAAAGAAGATGTAGTGACAAAAATTGAAAAGAGTATCTATGCTTAGATGGTTTGGTCATGTTGAGAGGATGAATAAAAGGCGACTAACAAAAGACAGGCAGATGTGAGTGGAAACGCCGGGAGTCACGCTCTAGGAAGACATAATATAGTGACCTAATGGGTGATGTTCTTCAGAAAGGTCAGGTGCAACGAAGCAAAAGGAGTATGTAAGTACCTAGCGTAGCAGGTGGCGTTCTATAGTTTCTGCGTACCCCCATGGGAAGAAGGCGTGAGTGTATGTATGTATATCTACTGATATAATCAAAGCCACATGTGCAATTTCAAACAGGTTGGATACCTACTAGGCTGTAACAAGTAATAACGAATCTGAACAAAGTCCTGACAGAACTTTACACTATCTGTTCCTCTATAATGAGTTAAATACACACCATCCTGTAATTGCAGTAAATTCATACTCAAATCTGTCTGTCACATGTTCATGCCTAAACCACTGACCGATCGCTATGGAAGACAGATAATCCTGGGACCTAGTTCTCTAGGTCCCAGGCTACAAAAAAGTAGCCCATGTCTCTGGACATACGCTACTTTTCATACTGGATACCGTATTGGTATCCACAATAATGTAATACAAAATACACGCAGACGAAGTCGCGGGCAACTGTTAGTAAAACAAAAGAAAAACTTTGTGAACGATGCACAAAGAAAAGACACACATCAAAGCGATGTGACGGGGCATACGGTGTTAAACTTCAGAATTTTATGAACATACGCTTCGGGCACAGAATAGAGATGATTTTTGGGCTACAACGTCGCACGTTGGTCGCCTCGCTTTGATGTTTGTCGGTCCCACTGGCAGACTGAGGGAGGGGGCGGCAGGGGAGATCCACTCCGGGCCGCCGGACCTGAGCGGCCCAAAATCTCCAGAAATACTTTTTAATAAAATCGCAAACAAGACCAAAGTATGTTCAGTAAGCAAAAGGTAGTTTGTAGTGAGCTACGCTACGCTAAGCCCTACGCTATATATAAACGCAGGGAGCTAAAACTTTCGAGCTCGCTTCACTCGCTCTTGCAACCTACATTTTCAAACTGTTCTGTATAATAATTAATAAGTCAACAAAATAATTCCTATTTCTGCATAAAAACTTCAAAAGAAAATTTAAATTATGCGGGGTACAAAAATTTTGGAGAAACTATTCGTCTGATGCTCTCGCATTTAAATGCGCTTTTCTGTTGTCATGTAGTATGTCCTATTTCTTTAACAATAGTCAAAAGAAAACCTAACCTTTTCGAGGCAGCGTGCTAAATATTTCGACGTTCATTCTTTGGCGGGGGGGCCCCATTTAGTTTTGTCGCCCCGGGCCCCCGGCTTAGTCCGCCACTGGTCGGTTGGACAAGTGCACGTAACATTTGGTAACTCTGACTGAGTGAGGTGTACCCAAGGCTACAGATCATACCATAGGCAAAGTCCGATTCCTTATGTTGTAATGTCTATGATTTGTAACGCGTTCTGCAGCGGAAGTAGGTACTTGAATAAGTAGATAATATGCGAGTAACATAATAATTAATTACCAAGAAAGTGATTTCGTAATTTCTTATGAAGATCGGACCCGATTCTTGAAACAACGTAGATAAATCTTATGATTATAACGCTAAGATGGAATCAAACATGATCACTTACTTGAAATTAATAGAGAAACATCGAAATGAAATGAAATCGTTTATTCTCTAAATAGGATATTAGAATCACTTTTACACGTCATATAAAAAATATATAAGCTAGTTGTAGTCGACATTTCCTATCTGACTAGCCCAGAGAAGAAATTGTGAAACAAACTCAGGGTCAGATCATGTGATGTGTTGTGTGATGTGTCAGATGATCTTCAATAGCATAAGGTTTTACTTCTAAAATATAGCGTTCTGTAGTGTTAATTGAGCAAACAAATAAACCTAACGATTGTATAGTACCCTAACTGCGTAACACACTATATATCACCATCGAATGATTTAGAAGTACTCGTATAATGCTAATCTATTGCTTCATATGTTCGAAAAAAATGTGTCAGCTCAACAACGTAATTAACGCGAAACTGTCAAAATTAAACTAACTACTGATAGTCCGTGACAGATCATTGCTAAGGAATTTGTTTCTTCCTTGTGTACTTAGTATACAGGTTGTTAAAGAAATTGCGTGCCAAAGCTTATGGGTAGGTTCAGTATCGATAAAGGAAGCCAGGAAAAACAAAAAAAAAAAAAAAAAATTCAAAATCAACCTAATACTTACCTAATAACTTAGTAATTAAAGCATTTAAACAAACAAAATAATTTTAATTCTAAACCATTGCTATTTTAAGTTAGTAGGTACTAAATTATGTTGATCTTGCAATATTTTTTTATGTTTTTATTTTGAATTTAATTTTTTTGTTGTTCCTGTGTTTTTTTATCGATACTAAACCTACTCCTAACCCATGGCACGCAATTTCTTTAACACCCTGTATAGGCTTGAATAAGTAGGATTTAGTTCGTTTGTATGTTACTTCGTTTGTCGTTATCCTACTGCAGAACAAAAGCCCCTTAAATCAATCTCTCTATTTATAATTTCGTTGATAATTTGTCAGAATCGACACCATAAATAGATAAACCTACTTATACTATGATAATAAATGAATAACATAGTAACTTCTGTAATCAAGTTGCTATTATTGCTTTAATTGGTTTTTTACGCAAGCCTCCAATCTTAAATTTATCACGTCTCTCATGTGCACACCGTAGTATGACATATCCCGTTTAATTTTTAATAGTTATTTCATATTCACTGTTTTTTCTGCTGTTTGATCAGTTTTTTTATCACCTGTTTTAAGATGATAACGATGTAGATAGTCGAGTAATTTGCATTAAACGTCTTACTTTATTTAATACCACGTCCGTTTGTCCGTCTAAAATAGCATTATAGAGTCCTATTTCTTTAATTTTATGCCCAAGCAATAATAAAAGCTATCAGCTATGCTCAACACCGAACACCACTCAAAATGACTGAGTTGCTAGAAAATTAATGAAGGTACCTATAGGAAGTACCCAGAAGCTATTTTCCAATTGTAGAAATAAAAAAGGAATTATTGAGTTGCGCAACTTGCGCATCAACAACAACAAATACTGCGACGATGTTATACTTGTGATGAATCATAATTCTACGAACTTATAACTTGTAGGAATATAATAACTTAAAGAGTAATCGTCAGAGACGTGTGACACGAGAGACGCTAATAAAAAAAGCAAAAAAAGATCATGATTTGATTATTCAATTAGATAGGCTCAAAATAACGCTAAAGAAACCCAGATGGTTTTCGACCCTAATTGATTGAACGATGAGAGGTGAAATCAAATAGGATCTAAACCACTCGAAGCTAAATCGGAAGTCAAAACAAACTAACCTGCAGAACAATAAATTACTCATCTTGAAAAGTCACAGTGAACACGGGAACAATAAATTACTCAGTTATTGCCGAAAGTTAGGAGGGAACTTAGGCGCGGCCCACTTAGAAGGGACAAGAGATCAAAACGGGACGCAGACGCGTCAATACGAGTAGTATGCAGATGGAAAAGCGGCACGCCTGCATCTTGTCCTTTCTGTATGTTTTGTGCCAGATCGCCTTAATACATATTGTAATGCTTTGGCTTACACCGCGAACTATGAACCAAATCATGAAAAGACGTGGAAGCTACACCAGCGAAGCTAAACGAACTTGGCTTCGTTCCCAGTGTGGCCTGCGCTTAAAGAAGATACATGCCGCGTCTGAGTCCCATCCTCCTCTCACGTCCCTAATGTGTGGCCCGCGCCTTACAGACTTGAAAACATGTAACCAATAAATGATGTACATAATGTAGGTAACTAAAACATAGAAAATGATGTATGTAGGTAATTAAAACATAGAAAAAGAATATCACACGAATAACTAAATGGTGAATTATGCATTGCATTGTATAAATTCTTCATTAATTTAATTTGCTGGTCTCGGCACTGGTATCCAAATATTACGACACGATGTGCACATAAATGAGGTTGCTGCAATATTGACATGGCCAACTGATAGTGAAGGTTCAGCAGTCGTTTCTCAAGTAAACAAAACTTGTGTCAGGAGATGAAAGCGCAGCTACAGATCAATAGGTCAATGGCAACTGTGATCAGTCAAAATATTGATTGAGCTGGTTTGTAAGAAAGCTTTAAGGAAAACAACGTCTTCAATAAACGGTTAAACTGTTGTTAGACAAAATATTTGGAATTACAATGTTATATTTATTAATTTATATACCCAAAACCATTACAATATTTTGAGTTTTGGATTATTTTAGACAATCACGCTAGAGAAGACGACGATACGACTACGATGGCGATAGAGTTTCTTTTTTCTGATACATTTTGTGAAGTGTTAATCCCTTCATGTTTCAGGTCAGCAGCCCAAAAGCACGTACCTTCTCTTAGGAAATGTCTCCCTCGCCGACACAATCGTCGGGTTCTCCCTCATTTTCGGAGTCACAGTAGACAACTCTGTGAGTTCCAACCCCTTGTGCATCTTTCAAATAGGTAAGCTTGAATTATTTAGCTAAGCAGTAACACTAGTATTTATCGCTACGGGACCCATTTTACTTGGGTGACATTTATAGTTTTACCATTTTCGCAAAGTTAAAAAGTTATATTTTCAACTTCGGTTGAGTGGTTTAAACACTATCTCAAACTCATCTGCATTTATTTCAATTAAACCAATGACAGGCATTTTTAAATTGTCAAGGGGTCGATCGATTTGTCACAAAGATGTAAACAACACTTCCTTAACCTTCATCATTATTTATAGTTCTTTGCTCTTGTTTCATGATTATTATTTTATATATAAATATAATTATTATGTATATAGACAAGTATATGCTTCATGTTGTATTTATTATATATGTAACTATAGTACACCACAGACTACCTTCAGTCTCTCCCTTCTTGCCCCTTTAAATCCAGCCAAAGGGTGTTTTACATGATCGCTTTTACGAGTGATAAGACTGCCACAAAGGGCAGTCTTATCACTAAAAGCGATCTCTATGGAAAATGTGTCCTACTATCCTACTTCCTACTAATATTATAAACGCGAAAGTTTGTAAGTATGGATGGATGGATGGATGTTTGTTACTCTTTCACGTAAAAACGGCTGGACCTATTTTGATAAAATTTTGTATCGAGGTAGCTGACACCCTGGATTAACATATAGGCTACTTTTTATCCCTATATTTCTACGGAATCGAGACTTATGCGGGTGAAACCGTGGGGCGCAGCTAGTACATTTATAAGTGTAATTCGCATGGTGTACATAATAAAGACTATTCTATTCTGTTCTATGTAGTTTCCATATCCACCCTAGGTTCCTATGGAGAACAACGGGCAAGAAAGTCCACGGATACTTTTGTAAATCAAAATTTTGTTACAAAATATTGGTTACGTCACATGTTGAAATTATACATGTGATAACGGTGTAGAAATACGTTAAAAGCGTCCTTAATTAAAAGATATAAAAAACAATTCATAAATTTAAATAAATTAAATTAAGTCGTGGCAGCCAAGAGATCACCAGTTCCTACTCACGGCGCCTGTTCACGAACATTACGCATGGATGGCAGCGCTATTCAGCTCAATCATTTTGAATGGATCTAACTCATGCGCCACCATCAGCGAGACATTGAGTAAGCATGACATACCTACTCTCAACTGCCATGGCACTTTCAAGTCAATGAAAGACGTACCCAATAATCAATATTAGCTTTATTGTACGTAGGTATATAGTACTCACACATGTGCTATGCAATTATACAAAACTAAGAAATTTAATGTATACAATGCAAAGATAGTTTTAAAATCTTCAGCAGTATTTTTTTGACGAACTATCTCGTCAATGGTTAGGAGTATTTTTAACCGACTTCCAAAAAGGCTATACAACGTGCCGTACAATGGCGACATTAATTTAATACATGGGTAGGGCTAGTGGCTAGTAATCATAAAAAATATAGTAAGTAATATAAAATAATTCGTACTTTGAAAATGTACAATTTTTAAACAAACTACGTAATAAAGCTCTCTCTTTCCTTTAATTAACCTACACTTTGCATGTTATTCGTTTTAATTTCATTGATGCGATGCTATGATCCGTGACCCCTGCAAATGACCTCTGCCCTACAGGTTGCTCCAAAAAACTATTTTAGAAAATTGATAATAAAAAAGTAAATAACGTTTAATGAAATTAAAATATCTTCGTATACCAAAAGAAAACGCGAAACCGTATATAGGTGTATTAAATTAATGTCGCCATTAAAGCGGCACGCTGTATGTATGTTTATTTTTAATTTTTTATGTAAGTATGTTCACCGATTTCACCGTTAATTGTGGACCGAATTTGAAAATTATTTTTTAAGTCGTACGTTTTTGCTTTTTTTGGCGAACTTTATTAATTTGCTCTAGTTTCTTTTTAAATTGAAGCTTCTGTAAAATTGTTATAAGTAATGTCTCATAGTAGAATTGCTGATTCATGATTGTCATTATGATTATGTGTTTAGTACACTGAATGCACAAAAAACCATGTCGATTATTAAGTATTGGGTAGAGTTTTTTGACAAGCAAACAAGTACCTATTACTTGTCAACAAAAACTCTAAATAACTGTATAATTAAACAACGATACAGTGACGTCTTCAATGATATGTTTAATTATTTTATCGTTTAGTTCAATAATATATATCATTTCGCTAATCATAATGCACACATTTAACAACAACAATATTTATATCTGTAACTTTTATGGTGTAGGTATATAATAAAGAGTATTCTATTCAAATCTGCCTTCTTCCCAGTTCCCACGTCCTGCTGATTTCCTATAAGTACTTAATAGTTCCTCCACTATTGCTTCGCCTGGATCCTCACTCAGCGAAAAACTTTTAGACTGGAACTAAACCTTACGTTTTATTCGACAGGCATGCTGGTATGTCCGGCGATGGTGTCCATCTTTAGCGTGGGTCTCATAGCCGTAGACCGATACATCTATATTCTCCACGGCCTGTACTACCAGAGGTATTTCAACACCACTCGTGTCAGAATTGGCATTCTTTGCATATGGATGATCGGTGAGAAATTATTTAATCTTAAACTGCTTTGTGTCTGACTGTGCTGTACCTAGATAAAAACATGTGTCGACTTCTTTTAAATGAGCGTAATAATCCACTGCGGGCAGTCTGCGGATAGCTAAGTAGTCAAAAAAATATTTATCTAACTAAACTAAAATGTAACTGAAATTTTATTTATTTTCATTTTCTTAGTGAAAATTTTAATTAGAATTACATAAATTTTAATTTCATTTAAGTGTAACTTTTTACCAATGTTACCAATTTTTTAAAGTTAGCGCTTATTACTAAGTAAGTTAGCTTTAAATTTCTCTGATTCATTGTTGTAGCATGTGATGTTTACCTATAAGTAACTGATGCACTGTTTGTTATTTTACTTTAAAATATGTATTATGTGTTTGTATCGGTGTAATCAAAACTATTGGTGAACCTAATCTAATAAATCAATAAAAAATAACTCCTCCAATGATTTCAACGTTTGTAAGGACAATTAACGACACGCTCGCAGTAGACAATATTGTATTTAACTCAACAACTAACTTTATTGTAGTTAATGTGTGTTATTAAATGTTTGTGTTTAACGCTTATTCCAGGTATAACGCTTGGATTCATGCCAGCAACTGGATGGACTAACACAGAGTTGATCCTCACTCCATGTTACTACGTCGCTGTCTTTCCTGGCTCCCTAATACTTATCAATTCTTTCCTCAGTATTGTACCAATTGTAGTTGTCCTCATTCTTTATTCAATTATATTAGTACGAGCTTTAAAAACAGTAAAAGTACTAAACACAACGTCCAAAAATGTTAAACCTCGTGCAGCTAGGGAAAACTCACAATTAAGAATTTCTCGAGGTACCGTTAGCAAAACGCCTAGCACTCAATCGATTAAGATTCCTGAAAAATCTTCAACGCCCAGGTTAAGTAGAAGTGCCTCCTACAATAATAATTATTATGGGAATGACGACGAAATCATAGTACAACAGACCATAAAGACTAAATCTATGAGCAACCTTGATCTCAATATTGCTCAAACGAAGACAGCAAATAACTTTGCAAATATTGGCAACCAAAGTAAACCTCAAAGCGAGTCGATGTTTAGTATTTGTACAGTTGACTCTCAAAGCTCCAGTCCTAATCTCTCCATGCCGGCTCCTAAAACTTCAAGGTTCCAAAATCAAGTGAAGAAAATTTGCAATATAAATGCTATTACACGGAAACCGAAAGAACCAAATAAGTGGAGAGCAATTACTATAGTTATGTTGACTACTGGAAGTTTTGTATTCACCTGGATGCCATTTTTCATTACAGTCACTGCATTTGTGTTTTGTGAAGAAAAGTTGACTAATCCAAGGTGCATGTACATTAGGACCTTACTGGGTGGCCCTTTGGCAGCCCTAGCCTTTTTGAACAGCATACTGAACCCCTTGATCTACGCGTGGTGGCATAAAGGGTTTCAAAAGTCCGTTAGAAACTATTACCGAGTCTTCATATTGAATCATATTTGTAGGATTAGATAATAATACATTTTAATTTGTCGACTTAAATACAATATAAAAGCTAACACTAAAATTTATATAGTATTACAAGTATATAAAAAGGGGGAGAACTCATTGGGCATCAAAGAATTCGTCCGCATCGCTGTCAATGAGAAAAGTGGCTAAAAGGCTGGCAGTTTTGCCACGTTGGCCTAAAAATAGGCCAGCCCTCTGGTCACGTGAAGAGTCCATCAACTGCTTGGCTATGTTCCGAAATACTCGATGAGCACTTAAACCCCATGGCCCCAGTGTTCCATGTGTAGGATTAGTAGGTAGCAAAATTGAGAAATTTTAGAAATACTTAGAGATTTTACTGTTTTAATCCATGACGTAGTACTTATCAACAAGCTCTCTATGTATGTATACTCGTATGTGTCGTGTTATAGTGAGCATATGTAGTCTTATAACTCCTATACATCTTACAAAATTATTGTAATTGCTTAACTAATATTAATAAGTTGTTATTGTTATAAATATTTTTATGTTTGTGATAACGTAATCTAGCTTTAACATAATATCTGTTATTATTGTTACCTAACCAGAACCACTAAATGTATGCACTTGTGATTCCCGGCTACTTTATACACGTGTAAGTTGACATATTCATAATAATTATTAATATCTAAATCCTATCGTAACATTCAGAGAAATTTAGCCAGAAATGAAGATTCAGTACCTGATTTAAAAAAATACATTGAGGCTTTAATTCTTTATTTTGTAGATCAACTAAATTGTTATAAGTTATTTGTAAGACCTAAAAGCCAATTTAAATTCTTCCATTTGCCATCGACACAGGTATATTTATATCAACATTGCCAGCCATGGGGTGGACTGGCCGCACGTTCACAGACTACAGGTGCTGGTACATCGCCGTCTTCCCTTCAGCCCTGCTCCTCGTTCTATCAATCGTAGTCCTCTCAGTTATTATCATGGTCTGCATACTGTACATACTCATTTTACGCAGTGCAGTCAAAACTGTCGACAAAATTAGAGAGTTTCAAGAAAGCAGTTATACAAATAAAGGCTACCTCGAAGATTTGTCCACTTCAACTGCCGTTATATCCATTTCTGAATCTTTTGAAAATGGGAACAATGTTGAAATGCGCAAGTTGGACAGTGAAACTCAGACTCAAGCAAGTGATACTAGTAGAGAAGGAAGAAGATTCGGATGTTGTAGAAGCAGGCCAACTTCACATCCAAGCAAATTAAAGGCAGTGAAAACTGTCCTTATAGTAACTTTATGTTTTCTATTCACATGGGCCCCTTACTATGTAGCAGTAATAATGTATGTGAAATGTGATATCATGAAGAATGGTTATGAATGTATTCCACTAGAAATATTAACTCTAGGACCTCTTTATTTGTTAGGGGCTTGTAATAGTCTTTGTGATCCTATAATCTATGCATGGAGACATTCAGGTTTTAAAAGCACCTTAAAAAGAATATACTGGAAATGTGTAGCGAAACACAAAATATAATTATTTGTATGAATACTTTAGCTAATAGTAAATTGTGAAACAAACAGTATTGATAAGTTAATATTTTTGTTAAAATAAATTAAATTATTTTATATTGTTGTTGTTTTATTTCCATAGATGCATCAGCATGATAAGCATTTGATTACGTATGAGATAGTTCTGAACAAAGTCGCCAAAGATAAAACCCAAGATTAGAGAACCGATTAGCGTATCATTGGGGCTAAGATCCTGAGTTAGTTCAGCAGTAACTACTAACTTGTATAATTGTGTGTATTAGATCCAACTGCTGACCTTCATTCCTGACTGGCGTAAAATATTAAAAAAACATCCGTATTTGCAGTTTTCATCGACACATCGTGGACACGACAATATTCTGAGACACGATCATGAAACGCCCGTTTATGGTTCCAAACAACAGTTAAATAGAGCATTCTAGAAAATCAGTCATACTGAAGCAGCCAATCTTTACGACCTATTTTTACTGTTACAAAGATAATTTCAATAAAATTATATCAGGCTATAAATTATAATACCTATCAGTCCCCAAATGTCGGATGATTATTAATTTTCCTAACAACTGATGTGTGCAATTTGAACTATATAGGGAATCACCACCTCTGATGTCTTGTTGTCAGACGCAGTGTATAATATATTAGTACATATTATTTACTAAGGGGATAAAGCCCTGTCACAGACGCTATATTAAATCCCGAGCGTAATGAAGGATAGTATCTAGTACTCCAGAGCGAGGGATTCTTGAGTTAACTCCTGAGCGAAGTGAAGGACTCAAGACTGGAATCCTGAGTGCAGCCAAGAATTCAAGCTCGCCCAAGACAAACAGACCTTTATCCCCGAGTAGAATACTATACTTTTAAAGGCTTCTACATACTGGCTCGACTTGTGGCGCGACGCGATACCGGTAGAACAATTTCTATGAAAAATTCGAAGAAATTGTTCTACCGGTGTCGCGTCGCACGACATATGTATTTTTTGTTGCGATTCAAATTTCAAATTGACGGCACGATTGGCGCAGTGGTTAAGCGATTGACCGCTGTGGGTCGCGGGTTCGATTCCGGCACGGAACAAATATTTGTATGACCTACAATTAGTTGTTCCGGGTCTGGCTGTTTGTGTATGTGAGATTAAATGTTTGTAAACGCACCCACAATACAGGAGAAATTCCTAGTGTGGGCCAAAGTTTAAAAAAAAAAAAAAAACACATTATAATTAAATTCAGTACAATATTATTATTACTCGGCCCGACCCCAGCGCTCTAATGACTTACTTTAGGTTAGGTTTGCATGACATTATCGAGTACCTAGGTAATCTTAAAAAAACTAGGTATTTGAGACTACCGCTTCAATCTATTGTTGGAAACAGAGGGCTAATTGCGTAACACACAACCAGTAGGAATCGGTTTCAATTTGACAGTTCAACAACATTCATTGCGTTATTTACGTTGTTGAGCAGACATTTTTTTCTACCATAAGAAGCAATGGATTAGCAATATACTTCAAAATCATTCCGATTCCGATTCAAACTGTGTTCCACAATTAGGGTACTGGTTGTTTCATGTGGTTTCTGTATTTATTTCCGGTGTAAAGCAGACGCCGGAAACAGAAACGAGGCCACCGCAACAGAAGAATAGCGGTATAATCATTTTTGTCACTAACTGATTCCTGTCGATTCTGTATTTAAACTTGTTCAATAAGTCGATACCTTTATTATTTTATTGGGATACTTATGTATCTACCTACCGATCATGACGGCATTGACGATAACATGGTTATCATCCGTCGCTGCATCCGTTCAAGTCGGTAGCATTCAACAACTATAAAATTAAAATTTACAGCTTGAACTCTCTAGATATAAAAGTAGATAAATAATATGTCTATTATCAAAGGATTAAAGGAAGTGCAGCATGTTTGGAATACCAGTTTTGGTTTCTTTTTTGTCAATAAGTAGTAGAGGGAACCGCTTAGTCCAATAAAAAACGGTAAATTATTTAACATATACGAAAAATTTAAACCCTCTCAAAAAATCAAACAAATTAAAAAAGTCCATAATCTTGTTTTGACTTAGGTTGCAGGTAATTTGGAATACTGTTTTTTTTTATTTGACCATAAGCTTCTGTTTTTCTTAAAAATCTCTAAAAATCATTGTTTCAGTTTCAATAGTTCTTTATGTTGGTAATCAATCTTCAAAAAGAGTGTTGTCCTGGGAACGTTGCAGCGTTTAGCTGATTTTAAGACGTAACCCATTCTCTTTTCTTGAACTGTGACAATTTCAGCGGCCATTTTCTCCCTCTTCCCACCTCTTTCTCTACTTGTATTTGGGAAAAAATAAACCAAATATTAAAATAAATAAGTAAGTAATAAGTAATCATTAAAAATATGTACTTACCTATATTATATTCCAAATTATGTTCACTTTTGGTACTTATCCCAACTTTACGATAACATCATAAAGAACTCCATAACACATTTTTAATTATTATAAAATCAGAAGGTGACTAAAGTTAGTAGCAGTGGGTAGATATCTGAGAATTAAAAATGAGCTGCAGTATTCCGAATATTCTGGCCTTCCTCTATCCCTAATCAAAGGCTATAAGATTACCGCTCTGTTGGCACACTGCCAGTGGCTGGCTGAAAATGACTCGGTTGGTGATCTGTGTACTGCTGTGTGTGGCCTCCTCCGTCCTAGGAGGTCACGAGAAATATGAAGGGTAAGTCCAAATTTCATTAATATTATTGTTACTTTCGGGTTGATGTATGAACAGAAACGAAGCTAAAAGACTATGTAAAGGCTTCTACATACCAGCGCGACTTGTCGCGCGACGCGACACGGCACAAAAGGCCCGCGTGTCGCGGGACGAGCGGTGCCTTTGTGTCGTGTCGCATCGCGCGACAAGTCGCCCCGGTATGTAGAAGCCTTAATACTACGGCTACATTGTCGCAATTACGCGAACTACACTTCGCGCGCTCCCTGTTGTACAGCGAGTAGTCGAGCGGTGTGCGAGAGAGAGCGCGCGAAGTGTAGTTCGCGTTATTGCAAGAATATAGCCGTAGCATAAGGATCGTAGCAGGCAGCGTTCTGTAAAATGATAAATGATTTTTATTTCTGTAAGTAGGTTCTTTAAGTAGGACAAACACTTTTACACGTCAATCCAATTTTAAAAACTAGATGATGTCGGCGTTTCCTATCTGACTACTCTGAGAAGAAAGGCCGAAACAAACATCAGATCATGTGAAGACCATGTAGATTGGTATCTGAAATGGTCTTTTGAGGAAAGAACCACACAGATTGAGTGGACCTGACCATCAGTCAGTGCACTCATTTGTCAGTAATCGTGCAGCTCCACTCAGAACTTAAGAAGCTCAACGATGCGACGATCAATACCAAAGAAAGGACATTTGGGTAGGCCCATAGAAATATAAAAAACAAATTCTTTCTTATATCTATGGGTAGGCCGCATAAATGACTCAAACTGCCAGACAGTAGTTTCTACCTACCCTATTCCCATGGGAAGAAGGCGTGAGCTTTTATGTATGTAGGTATGTTTCAGGTTGTAAGTTCTCCGCTGATGACTTCGGATCATGATCTGACTTTGAATCTCTACTCGAAGTCCAACGCAATAAACTCTACCTACACAATCAAAACGGCCACACAATTTTACCTGTAACCTAAGTAGCTGTACAGGGGGCCTACCACCAACTCTTATATCAGTATTATTATAATCTTACTTTGACTTTTCGTACCATGACGTCCTTAGAATAAGCTTACTATAATATTAAAACAATGTTATTTTCTTAGTGGTTTTGGTGACGTCAGCTCTAAAAGTTCATTCAATTCGTACCACGACGTGACTTTTGACAACTAGCAATATTGTTTTTACGTCAAATTTAGCAATCTTAAAAAAGTTCCTCGGACTATATTTTTTAAACATTTTCGTGTTCTGTATAGTAAGTAAAATGTATATATTTACGTAAACTTACCGAATGAATTGTGTATCTAGAGATTTTGGAAGCTAATAACGCAGAAAAATATTGTTCAATTTAATATTGGTATAAGTATTAAAATAAAATAAATAAATCATCATTTATTTCAGATTAATCACTATGATTACATCCATATTTGTTAGTACAACTGTGAGCTTACAAACTAGTGTTAGTAATAATTAATAGTAATTGGTTATAATAATTTAATTAAAAAATATACAATAATAATTGAATTAAATAATTTAAAATAATAATTCAATTGAACAATACACAATTTAATTAAATCATTATGCAAAACAAACACAACAGTAAGTGGCCGGTCCGGGTGGACTCCCCGATGCCGGTGACAAACAACCACACATACACCAACCAACATACCACCAACTAACATACTTAATTTAAATTGACAAAATAAAAAGTTACAAGCAGGTAGTTACTTTAGTCCAGCCTGTCCAATCTTTATGAGCGCCATCACCTTGCGAGTTCAAGATTTCCGCAATATCTTTCCACTTTCTTCGTGAGTACTCCTTGGCTTGTATTGTTAGCAGTAGCGATACCTCTGTTTGAAATTAAAAATTGCCAGAATCTATAACTGCCGTCAGGAAACCCGATTAACTCTTCAGCTGCAAACACTAATCACTGAATCTGACCACATATTGTTTCGAACTATGTTCGACAAAACATAACATTGCATACATAACATAAAACTTATTCACTGAGTAACCATGTCGACTTTGTAGCCAGTTAGATCATAAGCAAATAAAATAAAATGAGTTCAACCACTTTAAAACAAAAATATCGCTACATCGACGGACATCAAGTTTCAAATTTCATTTTGATATGAACACATTTTGTTCCGATTCTTATTATGTCACATCTTAGCCGTAGCTATTTTTAATTTCTTCAATTGTTTTTCTCAGTTTTGAAAGCAAAATCTTTTAATATTTGTGTCAATTTCATGGAAATTTGTCATAAAACTTATAATTTGATGCAAAGTAATCTTTTTAATAAAAAATATAATAATATTTAGCTTCGAAGCCTCGGCTTCAAGTACTTCGTAAAAGCGATTCGTACCATCGTATGAAATAGACAGCGCTATACAATCCATATAGCGTTGTTTATTTTCTATTATAAACAAAAAATCGTTCGTTCTTTCCCAGCTCTAAGCAGGAATAAAACAATATTGTGCGATGAAGATCATGGTACGAATATGAGTAATGTTATTATAAGCTTGAAACAAAACTCTCTGGAAATAATATTGTTTCGTAAAAGGTTGGCCCCCTGTACGTGCAAAACTTTATCCGCCTTATTACAAAACAAGATCTATATTTTCACATGGCCTAAACCATGGAGCCAGTTTTTGTAATAAGAACGTAACTGTGATTGAAATACCGTTCTTTATACAAAATTGAAAACTTAGTTCGTTACTAAGTTGACAGTTTTGTGTTTAGAAACTTTACCATAGCCGGAATAAAGTTCGAAATTCAATAATGGCTCCATATTTTAAACCTGGGTCTGAAGATAAACCTTGTTTTGTAATAAGGGGGTTAGAGTCCTCTGAAGTTGCACGCGAGTGTATATTCATAGCATTTTTTTGTGATGAACAAATCTAGGCTCTAGGCCCCTAGGGCTATTAAACTAAACAGGTACTATAAAAAATGTTATTTAATGTTATATTATTAGCTATTAATATACTTTTAGGCCACTCGCGTGCAACTTCAGAGGGCTCATAAGTTTCGCGCGTACTTACCTATACCCATAGTTCGTTTTTTAAACCCCATATACTAATTTGACAGGTGCAAAAGTCAAATTCCAAATTGAAAAAACGAACTACAATCATTTGAAATGTCTTTGTTTCTGGGATTAAAAAACGAACAATACTACTTTTTCCCTTCCGCACCAAATGAATGACTGTTTACTTTTTATGATTGAAGAGTCACGATTCCCATCTGGGATTACCCGAATAAAATAACCCATGCTTCAACAACCTTGAAATCAATTTACGTGCCATACATGATAATTCCTTCCTTACCAAACAAACAACTTTGGGTCAGCTCCTAGGATCGTCTGCTGTCTCCACGTCTAACAATTACCATTGGATCCCAGTATTAGAAGTATAAGTACTGGCCATCGAATAATCAGACTCCTTCATATCCAGCCATCAGTTGTACCGTGTATCCGGTCTTGGCGAACAAATCGGGGCGATCGAAACAACTCTAGACATTCTGTCGGCCACACCCGCTGCCAGGAGCTCTTCGGGAAAACTTGAGGCTGTTGTCAGGCTGTCTCCTGAAGAGAAGCAAGAATGGCTTCAGTACTTCGACGAGAGAAACATGGCATACACAAAGATCGCAGACAATCTTGCCAAGTAAGTTGTAACTGTTTACATCATAGGATTAATTTCAGCCGAATGACGTCCACTGCTGGACATAGGCGTCCCCCAATAAGGGGGGGGGGGTTGCCATACTCGCCACGCTTGGCAGGCGGGTTGGCGATCGCAGTAAGGTGTTAAAATGCATAGAAAACGCTGCTGCCCATACTCTAGTAAGTCCCTTAGTCGCCTTTTACGACACCCACGGAAAGAAATGGGAAGGAGCTATTCTTTACGTCCGGCAGCTTAAGTTAAAGTTCCAAAAATATTAACTTTCAACATTTAAAAGCTCAGAGTGTTTTAAATAAACTTTTGATACATTTTTTTATATATGTCTTGATAGTGTCGCGCTGCAAGAGAACTAAAACAAACCGCTAACTTTGATAGGCTGGTGTGTGTGACAGCTACGTCTTACACTCGTGCCACGTCATTGTGCTGTCATTGTATTATTCTATACTTGTCGTTCTTGGCGGGAAAGTGAAGCTTCATGTTCAGCAGTTTGTTTAATTTTCCAAAATTTGTGTTTATCCGAATATGAATGTGTAATAATGGTGGATTATTAACCATTAAGTGTTTCTGAACGTGCATTAGTGTAGGCAAATGAAACAAAACACTGCAAGTTCTCTCAAGAAGTCCGTGTGCGGTCTCAGTAAAGTGCCACATCTTTACTGAAACTCAAGGGGAGCGGGCGGGGATATCATCATCATGCATAATATAATCATTTCATCAATAATAACAAGTTTTGTAACTAAATAAAGACTTGGCTAAAAGGTCCCAGCAACCAGGCCATTAAAATATTATTTAAAAAAAAAACTATACTTGTCGAAAAATAATAGGCCCGTTTTGACATTTAACTTGAATCGATTTATCGTGAATATCGAGTACCGAGTCGTATGGTTACTTCATTAGTTACGACGCGATGGTCAATCGAGTTAAATGTCAAAACGGGCCTATTATTTTTTGACAACTATAGTGTGCGTGGATTTTGCGGCCTACTGTTGGACGCAATTATTTTGACGAATTCTCAGCTTAGTCTATCTAGACATATGTATATCTTTTACTCAACTAAAACGTAGCTGCTTTCCTGCCTAAACATCTTGCTTTAGCGATAAGACCATCATTTATACCATTCTAGTGTATGTTCTGTTCAGTTGTGGATCCTTTCCGTGTGTGTATACCTATATGTACCTATATTGCTAAGACTAAAATAAAATCTTTTGTTATTTTTAGCATTCTTTATGATGAAGAAGCTCAAATACAATCAAAGAAAGCAGCAGCCAAACGCAACGGAAAGTCGATTTCCTGGGACACTTACTACAGACACGAGGAAGTTAGTATTGCCGATAGTTGTCCTATTGCGATTGACCATCGCGACGTAACTAGTGAAGTAACCATACGAATCGGTACTCGATTCTCACGATAACTCGATTCAAGTTAAATGTCAAAACTGGCCTATTATTTTTTGACAACTTTAGTATGTTGTGACGCAAATACGCGCTTTGATGTGGAGTTGCAGACACCAGCAGGCTAAGCATGATGCTTTCTTTTTGTACTCTACTGTAGAATAGAAATCGCTTGTCTACCCTTCTCGGTAGAAAACTGTCAATTGTCTACACGGAAACGTCATTTTTGTCTACTCTTCCGTCGACAAAACGCTTGTCTACGGTTCTCGTGCTAAGCCTGCAGCCCGGATTACCTATCTAGTATGTACACCTATAGATGACTTAAGGCTCCCGCAGACAGGCGCGATGCCGACGCGACGTGACTCTAGTAGAACAATTTCTAAAAATACTTCATGGAAATTCTTCTTCCAGAATCACGTCGCACTGTCGGGTACCGCCTGTCTGCGGGAGTCGTTACAATAAATTTTGCCACGGACTATATTGACAGATTAGCATTATGAACCGTAGAAATAACCTCAACTGGGGTAAATTTTTAAGAATCGCACTTTTTGTAGATTATTAAACAGATGAATTGCGGGATATGAATTGTATGCAGATCATAATATTATGATTCTACCAAAGCGTCCATTTTAGGCCCCCTGTACTTTTCGGTCCTGGGAAACGATTTTCTCTGCTGAAAAAATATTTAAGTACTATGCAAGCCATGTCCCAACTGTTTAAACAGCCATTGTTAAATCGCGGCGTAAAATTGTAATGAAAAAATATCAACAAATTTTGTAACATACTCTAATTTAATATACCTAATCATAATTTACTTTTCACTAAATTAATAAGTATTTAATTTACATAGATTTTTCTAAATCAGTACAATTATCAATGATAAAAAAAACTGGCTGGTGAAATGCCACAGAATAAGAAACATAAAAAAGGCGGGAAAGCGCCAATTCGATTTTTTCGAGTGCTAGACTTGGGTGCTGGATATTTGTGTAAAATGAGTTCATTGATTTTATTAAAGAAGAGACTGAAACAGTAGTGCAAAACATTTTACCGTCAAAATCAAAAGAAAGATACTTAAAATATATGAAATGGCGCTCTGAAAAAATAATCAAAGGTTTTATTTACTTTCCATAAATTCGAAATGAAAAGCAGAGTGTTTACCTCGGTTGAAACAATGACGTATTAAGGCTTCTACATACCGGCGCGACTAGTCGCGCGACGCGACACGACACAAAGGCACCGCTCGTCCTGCGACACGCGGGGCCTTTGTACCGTGTCGCGTCGCGCGACATGTCACGCTGGTATGTAGAAGCCTTTATAAATAAGACGCGTCATACACGAACATTAGTGCACTCAAAAACAGCGTAAGCCATGAATGTAGCTACAAATACTTGCATACAATCATACAGCGCGTGAAGAAAAGGAAAGACCTATACCGATATCAGTTGTTAGACAGAGATGAACATACATATTTAGTTACGTCACTAGCTGCTGCATGTTCATTGGCGCGTACGTAATAATAAGTATTATTATTGTAAATGTCAGGCAATTGCCTGGCATTACTTTGCCATTAAAGAGCGCAGGTAACGAATCTAAAGGTAATACATCATTGGGGTGAAAGACCTATTTAGACACGAGTAGCTAGGGCGCCAATAGGTCCCTTTCATCTCTTGTATAACAATCTACTATTTTTAATCAAAATAAATGTTTTATTCTAGATCAACGAATACTTGGATGAACTGGCGAAGGAAAACCCTGACCTTGTGACCGTCATCAACGCAGGTCTCAGCTACGAAGGTCGCCAGATCAAGTATGTGAGGATTTCGTCGACCCGCTTCGAGAACCTTCGGAAGCCAGTCATCGTAATCGATGCCATGGTTCACGCTAGAGAATGGATCACCACTCCCGTAGCCATCTACATTATCGAACAACTCGTGAAGGAAGCCAAGAACAGCGCCCTGGCTGAAGAAATTGACTGGATCATCATTCCTCTAGCTAATCCTGATGGTTATGAGTACTCTATTGACGAGGTAAGTCTACTACGTCATAGTGTTTTACCCGACTGCCCCAGAAGGAGGGTTTTTTTTTAGAGATTATGAATGTATGTATTTGTACCTACCTATGTGTCTATTTCCTTGACACGCTCTGTAACTTTGATATCAAATAAAAGCTTGTAATGAGTCAATTCAAAATATATGCATATTTATAATAATATGTATATGTTAATAAAACTAAAAAGCTTGAAATAAACCAAATTATTAAATACAAATGTATGGAGGTATAAACCCGATGCATTAAAGAATGGAATCTAAAATGGCGGTGCTTATTATGTTTTCTCGCTTGCACACTAGTGTAAGTGATAGTGTGCAAGCGAGAAAACATGATAAGGACCGCCATTTTAGATTCCTTTCTTTAATGCATCGGCTTATATGTGATTTTTTTTTACATCAACTAACGTTCAATATTTTGTCGCCAGTCTCATCCCAGCGACAATAAATGTAAAAAAAGACATTTTGGAAAATTAGTTCTTAGTTTAATTTATGGAATTAGTTCTTAAAAATACGGGAACTGGTCTCACCACATGACTTGAGAACAGTCAAAAAGCTTTTCGGAATAATAAGAATTTCTGAGGACAGATACTTGGTAGTTACACCGTGAACATTACAGATCGTTTTTTTCGAAACGTAAACTTCGAAGTACGTAGGTACGTATAAATAACGTAGTTTCTCTAAAATATCTTTATGGGCGGTGCGTGACAGACAACATGTACGCATGGCAACATGTGACTCACATCAGCATCTTCCATGGATGTAATTGGGCGCCCTATTAACTAATTGCCCTTTTATGCTCCATTTGTATTCATGATGGACGCTGCTGTGGTTAGAGTTCTTATGAGAATAACGCTATTTCGTATTCGAAATGTTTTTTATCATTTGACCATTGACCTGTATGGGTCAATGTCACTTTTAAATCCTTGATACCTACTGAGAATCGGAAACAACAATATTTTCCTGGGCTATTTTATGTATAGGTCATTTTAGGCATAAATATCGTTCTAGGGGTAGCGTTTATTGGGGATAACGTTATTTCGGACTAACGTTACTCGTGATAAAGTGATTCGGGATTACGTTCTTTCGCGCGAACGTCATTCGGGATAGCGTTCACTCGAGATGAATTGATTGGGGATACCGTTCATTCGGGATAAAGTGATTCAGAATTTCGTTCTTTTGGGATACAGATATTCGGGATTTCGACTTTCGGTCTAACATACAAGAGTCAAATAAAATGCCTTAAATTTGTAATCTTTCATTCTATTAAAGTATCTTTTGTCTTTTTGATTGCTCCGATTAAGCTACTTAGCTAGCCTCGTGTTTTGCTTTCACGTGTCTCCCGCTAATATTTTTTAGATCCACTACACTCAGATGTGGACTTTCCGTAAGGCCCGGACCTAGGACGACCACATATTAGGGGCGACCAAACTGCGCCTGCGGTTGGCAATATCTCAGCTCAGTAAAGTTAAAGGCTTCTACAGAAAGTCGCGCCTAGCGACGCGACACAAAGGCACCGCTCGTCGCGCGACTCGCGGGCCGTTTGTGGTGCGTCGCGTGTCACGCCGGTCTATAGAAGCCTTTAATCGTGCACCGTGCCATTTAAAAATCGAAAATGCCTCATATTATATTAGAGAACCAACCTATCCCAGGCGGGTCCCTCCTACAATTATCGAGCTCGCTTCGCTCGCTCTTGCATTCAGCTATCTCTTTTGTGAATAAGTTGACATTAATGGACAAACAAAAAACTAAAATATCCGAGATTACCTACATTTTTTACACTTGTATAAATTTTCGAGCTCGCTTCGTGGAGCTGAAGATACTTTAGGCTACGTTGTACAGACGGTTACACATCAAGCTATACATTTCCAGTATAAGCTGGTCTCGCATTGTATATGATTTCCGTACAGTGCGAGATCAGCGTAAACTGGAAATGTATAGCTTGATGTGTAGCCGTGTGTACCTATTATTTTATGTTTAAATTATAATGTGCGTCATAATTATGTGTCCAGAATCTATACTAATATTATAAAGAGGTAAAGTGAGTTTGTATGTAGGTTGTAATCTTCGGAACTACTGATCCGATTCCGAAAATACTTTCACTAATGGGAAGATACATTATCCTTGAGGGTCATAGGATATGTTTTATGTTAAAACGAGAAACCTCACGCGAACAAACTCACGGGCTTAAGCTAGTCAACAATAACACTTTTTTCTTTCTTTTTTTCTAAATAATTCTGCCGGCGCCCATGTTCCTATGGGGTAACGCTACCCCATCGTCGTCGGGGTGACTACTACTAAACTGCCAAGGGCATCCGAGACTGCTGGTACACCTCTGAATATGCTTATAAATTATGGGTGTCTATAGGCATAATTATTGTACGAATTAATAGATGCTTAATAATCCCCAGGACCGCATGTGGCGTAAAACTCGCTCAAAGGAGCACGATGGTGCCGAGGCATGTCCCGGAGTAGACGGCAATCGTAACTTTGACCACTACTTTGGCACCAGTGAAAGCACCGCTAACCCTTGCTCAATTACCTATGAAGGTCCCTCCGCCTTCTCAGAGCCTGAGACTAGGATCATCAGAAACGCTGTGCTATCAAACATTGAGAGGACTTCCCTCTACTTATCTCTGCACAGCTTTGGAAACATGTTCCTGTACTCTTGGGGTAACAATGGTAAGGAACATTTTTGTTTTTGACCATAATAGGTATGTAGCATATTACAAGTTAGAGGATTATAACCAAGAAAGGAATGCTTGGAAACATGCTGGTCCAGCTCCATAGGACAATCTAGAGTCTAGACAAAATCAAACTGGTTGCTATTTTAATTGGATAATTTGTTATTTTTATGCAGTGATATTATATTAAACAGATATGATATACACTCACAAAACAACCGAAAAAAGTGTGCCGCGCAGCAGCGGCAGCACACCCCCACTTTTCATTCATTTTATATTTCACTTCAAGTAAAATACGTCGTGATCACCTAAACTCACACACTGACTTTTTTCTTTTTTTTTGGAAAACATACTTTTACGATTTTTGTAATTAAGTGAGCACCGTGTATCTATCTCATAATTAAGTTTATTTATTTATTTAAGGATTACCAACGAGATACATAATGGATCAAGTTATTTTTCATTGCTTCATTTTTAATTATTATTTAGTACCTATTGTGGTATAGTAATTTTATTCTAGTTGCATCGTCTTCACATATAATCATATAATTAATGTACTTAAACAAAATATTGTGAAACATTTTTAAAAGAGTAACGTTGGAGTTTCTTGCCCATTCTTCTCCATACGAAACTACCCTTTGGAAGGGGCGACTAGAATCAATTCTATTTTTTGTAATTTTTGACGTTCAAAAATGCCACTTAGGTGTGTATTTGAAATAAATAATTTGATTTAGCCCACGGACTATCTAAGCCACATCCAATAAAGACTGCAGAACACGCCAACATAATTCTTGTCCTTCATTGTAGGTATAGCAGCCGTAGTACGTCGAGAGTAATTTGTTATTTTTAAATTCTGTGATATGCTCATATATATATATGTATGTATTTTACTCTTACTTTACTTTTCAGGAACTTTACCATCAAACGGTCTGATCCTCCACCTCGCCGGCACCCAAATGGCAACAGCTATCGATAAACTGGCGTTAGACAAGGCTGACAGATACGTTGTGGGTAACGCTGCAAACGTTCTGTACTACTCGACCGGTACCTCCCGGGACTGGACCAGGGCTGTCGGCATCCCTCTCACGTACACCCTAGAGCTTCCCGGCTATGACTACGGATTCCTCGTACCTCCTAAATACGTTGAACAGATTGTGAAGGAGACCTGGGCTGGTATCGCAGCAGGAGCTCGTTATGTGTTGTATAATTGGTAATGATTAGGTATACTTAACACCGGTTCTATTAAACATAATTAAAAAATTATAATGACTAAGACTGTTTTATTGACCTAATTGAATAATAATAATATTTTATTAGACCAAGAAGAGTAAACATGTTACACAATTTGACTTAGCTCTTATAGTTATGCTTAAAAGTAAATCAATTACAAATGTGTAAATTATTAGCATCTGCTGCCGAACTAGGTTTATAGCCTGTGTTTCAGCATGCAGCGCCTCAAGCCCTCGAACTGGGTATGCAAGTATGAGCTTACAAACAAAAGCGAACAGCTTAGATTACTAAATACAAACTTAAAATACAAACTTAATTACTTATAAAAATAATGAAACGGTTGCTGTCCTTTGGGTGTGTAAGGTGAAGGAGGTGAGTGTGTGTGTGTGAGAGGGTGTGTGGAAATTTAAATACATTTAGCTAGTAGATTTTTATATGGTAGCCATAGCCTTACAAATTCGACAGTAAGTTGTCTCACTACTTTAAGATGGTAAGTAAATTTTCAGTTTCATCGTATGTTAACCTCCAAAGCCACAGTGATAATAATTTCTTCATCGTTATTTTATTCATAGAGTACATTTCAATAATCTTATTAATTTTGTCATATAAATAGGGGCCCAAAAAGGGGTAAAATCTACGATTAAAAGCCGTTTTTAAGTTTAATAATCTCTTGCATACAGGTAAACCTTTCCGCCTTGTTAACAGGGTTGGATTATACTTCAAGATAGTATGCTGTTTTGAAACGATACTTAAGACAAACAGTTGGCGTACAGTCAGCACCTCACAGTATCCATAAAGAAGTGTGGTAAATTTAACAACATCTTCATTAGTAACCTAAATTAAAGTTCAGCCAATCACCTTCAGTAACTATCTGGGTGCGGATTGCTGTTCAGATCTAACCAATAAAGACGGTGTCATTGAATCACAAGCACAAGTGATGCCTATTTTTCGGTTAATCTTTCTAAGAAAGTAGAAAGCAATTTAGTTCCATGTTATCCTCTAATCATGTCTGCTTATTGGAACCAAACAATAGGTTTATAGGATCTTGTTTTCATAACAGAGACACTAGATAGTTAAACTACTACACTCTGTATACACAATCCTGTTCGTGGTTCACCCAGCACCAGTTTAGCTAGTCGCTGTTGATCGTTTTTCTTATTAAATCAATATGTTCGTCAAAACGTTTAATTTAGCCCTGGTTTTGGTTCTAGTATTGGTCAAAATCTCTAAAGAGTACAGATTTAGCAGAAAAATAGATGCAATTGGGAATCCATACTATAAAATTATTATGACGTTGGGCGTTTGCAAAGGTAAGGTTTGCTATTCTACTTTTACACCTGATTTCTTTGATATTTATAGCTATGTCTGGATATAGTGTCGCGCCGCAAAAGAACTAATACAAACAGCACCCTAATTGCGTAACACAGTTTGAATCACAATCGGAATGATTTTGAAGTATATTGCTAATCCATTGCTTCATAAGTTAGAAAAATTTGTTGCCAATACTTGCTCAAGGATGCATATCCGGAAGGCTGTAATAATCCTTCCATATCCCAAGGGCACGTCTTCCCTACCAATATCGCGCTCTCTGGTCTACTTTTTAACCGACATCCAAAAAGGCGGAGGTTATATGTTCGGTTGTATGTTTTTTTTTTTTTTGTTTGTTCACCGATATCTCCGTTAATTTTATGGACCGATGTTGAAAATTATTTTTTTGTTTCCAAGGGGTATGCTCCCGAGGTAGTTCCATTGCCACCAAATCAGAATCTGATGAGTTGTATCTCATGGAAATCGAGGGCAACCCTCGAATTTTATAGGCAAACCTATAGCGATTTGGGTATTTTTTTAAGTAACTCGTGCATTGGCTCCTGCATTTGATGAAGTGGAACTGTTGATGGAGACCACAAATGGCCACCGGAACAACATAATAATAAGTATTTAACGGGTTGTGATTCGATTAGGTCCTTTAATATGCTTGCTAAGCAATTTATGCTCGTCACAATGGATATGGTGAGTGGCAGTTCTCCTGGTTATTACCAGGAGAACTCCTCAACAATTACCGTCCCAGCATCGGGAAAAGCAATATTTTGTAACAGTTGACTTTAGGCTATTGTAACTTAGATAAAATAAAAACTGACCCACTAAAAAGCGAATAATAAAAAACTTTTTGTAAAAAAAAAATAACCGACTTCCAAAAAAACACTACAAAGTGTAAAATAACTTCTTTTTTTTTCTTTTCCTTCTGGCTTCGCACGGTTTGTGCATTTAGCCAATGTCAAGTTTTAGTTCTTGTATAATATTGATGAAATGAATTATAAATGCATTTTGATGATATCCCCGCCCACTCCCCTTGAGTTTCAGTAAAGATGTGGTACTTTACTGAGTCCTCACGCGGACTTCTTGAGAGAACTTGAAGCGAAGTTGCACTGTTTTGTTTCATTTGTCTACACTAATGCACGTTCACAAACACTTAATGGTTAATAATCCACCATTATTACACATTAATATTCGGCTAAACACTAATTTTGGAAAATTAAACAAACTGCTGAACATGACGCTTCACTTTCCCGCCAAGAAGTCCTCGTAAAATAACTTTATCTTCGGAAGTCGGTGGCAAAAAACTAAAATACAGATCCAAAGACTAGTGTTTTTTTGGAAGTCGGTTATTTTTTTTTTACAAAAAGTTTTTTTAATATACAATGGTCTCTGTAGTCTCATGAAAGATAAGGCTTATAAGGCCTGGGTAAATCTTGCGGTTCATTCGAGCAATCAAGTCTGGTCAAACCACGCGGTGGTCGGTGCATTTCATTCATTCATTCAACAACGTAAATAACGCAATGAACTGTCATATTGAAACCGATTCCTACTGATAGTGTTACGCAATTAGCCCGCATGTCACCTTTGATAGGCTGGTGTGCGTGACAGCTCTACGTCTTACGCGTCACGTCATTGTGCTGTCATTGTGTTATTCTAGTGTGCGTGCATTTTGCGGCCAACAGGTGGACGCAATTGTTTTCAACTAGTTCACAGCTTTGACTGTCTATCTAGACATATTATCTTTGCCTGATTTATAATTACAAGAAAAGGAGCGGGACCTCCTTAGGTACTAAATTAATTCCACCCTCGAGAATAGTAGAGTTCCTATAGTCTGTTCCAAAAGTATACATATATTTGATGAAATTGTAAATAAAGCCGGAATTCTTACGCAATCACTCACTTAAGTATAGGGAAGGAGTTTGGAGTAACACATTTATCTGTATTTAGGCTTTCAACTTTATAGGTATATCTCATCCCTTTTTCCAAGAATATTTTTTTTAATAACATTATTAAATAACATAACATCACGCCTTGTTTCCCTAAAGGGTTAGGCAGAGGTGTACTTATAGTCCACCCACATTTTACTAGTCATGTTTTAAGGCCCATGGAGGGCGAGCCTTTTGCCATCAACCGGGCATAAATCCAGACTCCGGGCTGCTACTGATAAATTCCAGATAGAAAAACCCCATAATATCACTTTGCCCGACCCGGGAATCGAACCCAGGACATATAATCAGCCCATAATTTTACCACTGCTGGGACACAGGCCTGCTCTCGTCGAGAGGGAGTGGGCTGTAAATCTACCACGTGGGCCCAGTGCGGGTTGGTAGATGTCACAGTCTTTGTATTTCGGTTCTAGGACATGCCGGTTTACTCACGCGGTCTTCCTTCACCGTTTTGAGAGCAGTGGTGATGAAATTATTTACACAAAGTAAAGCGCCTGCCTGGGTTCGAACCCACGACCTACAACTCGTAAGTCGCGGCCGTTACCACTGGGCCACCACTGCTCTGAACCCAGGACCTCATTATTAAATTGTAATGAAAAAATCATCAACGAAAGTTGAGTTTACCAAATGAAAAAATCCGGCCAAGTGCGAGTCGGACTCGCGCACGAAGGGTTCCGTACCATTATCTATAAAAAATGGCAAAAAAATCACGTTTGTTGTATGGGAACCCCCCTTAAATATTTGTTTTATTTAAGGGTTCCGTACCCAAAGGGTAAAACGGGAACCCTATTACTAAGGCTCCGCCGTCTGTCTATCTGTCTGCCTGTCTGTCGGTCTGTCCGTCTGTCACCAGGCTGTATCTCATGAACCGTGATAGTTAGACAGTTGAAATTTTCACAGATGATGAATTTCTGTTGCCGCTATAACAACAATTAGTAAAAATTATAATAAAGTAAATATTTACAACAAACGTGATTTTTTTGCTCGTTTTTGCTAGATTTGATAACGGCAATAGGTAGACGCTTGAAATATTCACAGAATATTTAGTTAAATATTCACTTTAAAAATAAATAACTAAATGAAGACAGAACAAATATTTAAGAGGGCTCCCATACAACAAACGTGATTTTTTTGCCATTTTTATAGATAATGGTACGGAACCTTCGTGCGCGAGTCCGACTCTCAATTGCCCGGTTTTTTTTTTGCTCGACTCCTCAACCCTTCCTCAACAATTTTTCTATCAAATGCAAAAATAAAAAATTCAAATCCGACTAGTAGTTCCAGAGATTACCCCCTACATAGAAACTTACAAACAATAGTTGATTGCTATACAAGGGATGAAAGGGACCTATTTTAAGCACGAGCGAAGGCGCCAATAGTTCTAGTGTATGTCTTTCACCCGAGGTAAACATTGCTTTTCATTTCGAATACGAGGAAAGTAAATAAAAATCTGATTAGTAAAACAAACAATATTTTATTAAAACATAGGTAAATAAACAATAATGACAAGATAATAAATCTTTTTTTCTTCTTTATCTAATTTGTGGACTTTTGTATAAAATACATGGCAGCCCATCGTACCTTTAATACAGCTACAATACAGAAATTCCTATAGTAAGCCTCATAGACCAAACTTCAACTCATTAGGTAGACTTAAAACGAAGACTTACAAATCTAAACAGACATAGACAAAATCTCGTGAAACAATCCTATGTTATTTTTATTTAATTGTAGATCTATTATCAATTTTTCCCTTTCAATCTATTCTAAATCTATTAAAATTAGAGCAATTATTATGTAACGTAAGGAAAAGGTATTCAACTACTGTTTTAGCCTCTTCTGTAATGAAATCAGGCGTTAAATTCTTATCTGAATCTGATGAACTCATTTTATACAAATATCTGTATATGTACGTAAATAATTTAGCACTCGACAAAACAACTGAAGATCGAATTGCCGCTTTCCCGCCTTTTTTATGTTTATTTTTCTGTGGCGTTCTACCAGCCAGTATTTTTTATTATTGATGATGGTAAATGTTTAGCTCAAATAAACGTAAAAATAATAATTTTGTGAAAAGTAAGATTTAAGTATAGTCATGTTACAAAATTGTTAATAATATTTTTTTATTATTACAATGTTACGCTGCGATATAACAGAGTGGCTGTGTAAAAAGTTGGGACATGGCTAGCATAGTTTTTAACTTTTTGACAGCATGGAAAATCGTTTACCCAGGGACGAAAATTACTGTTTTTATCCCTCTGGATCAGGTAACTTTAAACGTACTTTCCAAGTATAAGAAATGAAAACAAATATTACCTCTTTATAATATTAGTCTAATAGATGTAGGCACCTACATATCTATCACCACCCCACCTTGTGGCATGGACGGAGAATCATTGAAGCCCAAATATGCAGCTGCCATATTCATGTCTTTACCGATTACATTAGGAGAACTAAAAGGGCCAAAATTCGCATTGATAAAGTCCATTTCACGAAAGAAGTCCCGCGGAAATAAGTGGAACTAATTATACTTAGCGTAAGTTAGCAACATTCCTAAAATAACCCATGCCTACAGCGCCACGTCTGCGGGACTTCTTTCGTGAAATGGACTTTATGAATTCCTACACCTACGTCTATGATATACCTTTAAATTAGGTATCTTAATCATAAAATTAAAACGATGCTTTTTACAGAAACGGTGCTCTACTTCGATCAAAAAATATGGGGTAAAATTAATATGAACAGAGTTTTAGATATTTCTTACAAGTCCGATAACGGTTGGTAATATTATATTTATATCTATCTTCTATATATTATAAATATAAATGAAATGCTGTTCGTTGGTAAGCGCATCACTATTTTTATTTTAAACTGATCGTACTCGACGGATGAGGATTTTATGGAAAGATTTTTATTTGAAAATTTAAGTTTCCTGGAACAAAATCAAATTCGGGAAGAACTGACTGAATGTCCTTTTTTATATGGGATTTTTGTATGATATACCTATTGAAATTTGGATAGGGCAACTTCTGTCGAGAAAGCTAGTTAGGTAGAGAGGTATATAAACAAAAACCTTAAAATGTACTAAAAAGGTAACCTAAGCCTGGCAATAAGTTATGATCAAGGTACCTACACTAATTGCCGCGAAATACTCGCGAATCATATTTTGATCAAGATACCAAAGTAAGCAAGCAAGCAAGCTAAGGTACCTGCAAATTGCAGAAAACGTAAGAACATTTGAATTTCGCGGGCTACCACTGCGGATCCACGGAAAGGCCATTCACTTTTTTGCTGCGCATTTTTTGCTTACATGTGCTGTGGAAATTGCAATAACCTGAACGAAATTATATGTTTTCATAGGCACGTGCGTAGGAGTACTACTTAATCTGTGTGCGTAGGGTATATATGTTCTGTGGGCACGTGTTTCTGTGACAAATAAAATTATTTTCCTTTCATTCTTTCAATAACAATTGCTTTCTTTTCAGAGCGCTACACAATATCGAGAGTAGAAATAACGCTAGTAATTAACAACACCAGTAGTTACGCCTATTCTGAGGAAGGAGTCGGTCACTCCGAGTTTGCTGCGACGTTATATCTGCCAACAAATCTTAATTTTGTTGTTTATGCCTTATCCATTTATAGCTGCTACCGAGAAAGAGATTCAGCTGAAATTACTTCTACAACTAAAGGGAAAGCAGCGACTTTCAACGGAAACACACAAGCTGTATATATGCCTTTCCTTCAAAATGATTATCAACAAAGTGATTGATTATAAAAAAGTAGGTATACACAGTTAATAATATCACGCTGTAATCCCCGAAGGGTTAGGCAGAAGTGTATCTATTGTTAGGTACTTAACCTACATTCCCTGTTTTATGTAAGAACCTTCGGAGAGATTAAAATTATGTTAAAAAACACATTTTTATTATTCTTCCCGTGCTTATTAACTTAACAATAACGGACAATAAGTAATCCAAAAACTTTGTACCCCTTTTTACGAAAATTACGCGGACGGAGGAGTATGAAATTTGGCGAGTGTACGACTAAACGCCGACAGACTGAACACCGACAAGACTTTACTTCGACGGGACTCTTCGCCGACGGGACTCTTCGCCGACGGGACTCTTCGCCGACAGGACACTTCGCCGACAGGAATCATTGCCGACAGGGCTCATCAGCGACGCAAGTTATCTCCGATAATCAATCGTACACTCAGCTTAACAATCAGTTGTTAGTTTTGTTTTAATTTAAACTGGCATCAAGTTTTTGTTTTGGTAACTGAATTTACCAACAGTAGCGGCCGCCGAGCGCCAGATCCCCACCTGGCGCTCGGCGGCACACTCGCTACGCTCGCTCGCCTTCGCCCGTTAATGGTCACTGTTATAACCTAACCTAACCCAAATTTTTATTTTTAATTAATTGTATCGCTGATGAGCCCTGTCGGCGAAGAGTCCTGTCGGCAAAGTGTCCTGTCGGCGAAGAGTACCTACCGTCGCGTCGGAGTAAAGTCTTGTCGGTGTTCAGTCGTACACTGAAATTTGGCATAGTTAACGTTTCTAAGGAAAAGGAATGCAGAAATGTAAGTACAGACGCCAGCAGGTCAACTACCCGAAACTGTCAAATTTTCCCAATCAAACTTTAACTGAAGAGATAAAGTTGAAAATCTATTAAAGAAATTTGACAGATTGTAGTAGCTTGATGTGCTGGCGTCTGTACCTATTTATTATGCATTAGAAAAAAAAATGAGCCGTCACGGGACGCCTGGCAGATGTGAAACATCGAAATTATTTACACACTACTCTAACTCGGAGCTATAATTCGTTTTTATTTCATCGGAATCGCTTCATCTATCAAAAGATATACGAATTTATAGTATTCAAGAAGAATTACGCAATGTACATACACGTAACGACATCTATTAACGCCAAATAGTACTAACGAATATGTGTGCTATTGATATCCATAAAATTATTATTTATATTTACTACACGTAACCTTTATGAAGAGTTATTACACGTCAGATAGCTGTGACTGTTATTTCAAAAAGTAATTATCGATCAATCTGCCTGCTTTTTCCCAACTTTGTTGGGATCGGCTTCCAGTCGGGATGCAGCTGAATACCAGTATTTTACATGGAGCGCAGTCGCTATCTGACCTTTACAACCCAGTAACTGGGTAATACGATACCTCTTGGTAAGACTGGTTGTCAGACTTACGGGCTTCTGACGAACCGTAACGACTGTCAAAGATCCACGAATGGCAGCCGGGATCAACGGTTTATCGTGCTTTCCGAGGCACGGAAGAGTCTCGGTCACCCATCTACGGACCAACCCAGGCAAGCGTAGCTTAACCTGATGGATCGACCCGTGGGGCTGCTATTACTTAGCCACGAGCTCCTCAAAAAGTAATGTTAATGATTTTATTACTATAAATACTTTAGTGGTGCTTAGAAAATTCAAATTAAAAGTGATGATATTTTGTAAGATAATAATAATTGATGTGGTGTTCTTAAAGAATACAATGGTAGAAAATGTCTTAAAACTTTTTTTTGCATGTAGATCGGAACCGATTTAAATGAAACTTCATACGCATACGCAGGATACAAAGGTCTAAAAAGTTAGTGAAGTGTAGTTCGCGTTGTCGCGACAATGTAGCCGTAGCATAAGGGTTAGATTTGTTTTCTTGAAAATTTTAATTGAAAATTTGGATCCACCGCTTACGGCATTTCATACAAACTTTCAAGCCCTTTGACCTTGTTTTTCGAAATGACAGAACCGATTTTAATGAAACTTCATACGGCAGGATACAATGGTCTAACTAAAAAGTTAGTTATGAATATTTTCGAAAAATAGTGTTACAGCCAATAGTTACAGCCAAATTAGACCGATTTTAAATTTTCCATAGAAACAGAGATTTTCAGTTAATGAAATAACTAAGCTGTGTTTAAATAAGACATTTCGAAAATGTTCTTACAAACGTAATACCAAAATAATTTGTAAATCAAACATATTCCTAAGGTAGTGTGTATTTATTTCGATTGGATTACAGAATATCTATGTTCCCAAATATATATTTTGAAATGACAATGTTATACAGACGAGATAAGAGGAATTTAAAATTTCTATAGAAAACTTATTTTTCTCATAATTCTTGTTTAAATCAGTGTCCATTTTGTATTGTATTGTATTGTATTGTATCCTGCATAAGCGTATGAAGTTTCATTAAAATTGGTTCTGTCATTTCGAAAAACAAGGTCCAAAGGGCTTGAAAGTTTGTATGAAATGCCGTAAGCGGTGGATCCAAATTTTCAAGAAAACAAATCTAACCCTTATGCTACGGCTACATTGTCGCGACAACGCGAACTACACTTCGTGGCCTCTCTGTCGCACACAGATCGACGACTCGCTGTACAACGGAGAGCGAGCGAAGTGTAGTTCACGTTATTGCGACAATGTAGCCGTACCATAAGAGCATTTAACCTACTAACCTGACAAATCTGAACTGCAAATTGCAAAAAAAGAAAAGTGAATTTGAATTTCGCGGGCTACCACTGCGAATCCACAACAATAAAATAAAAACAATCAGTAAACTGCTGCGGTACAATGTATCCAAACAGGATTTGTTATCTCACTCGCACTTACCTATTTTAGCTAAATCTATCCTGCTGTCATTATGACAACAGCACCATAGACAAACTGGTACTTCTCTCTTAGAAATTGACTACCTGACAGTTAACTGAATGGAACGGAATGCTATGTTTATTTACGTTCGCAAGTCAATCGCACGCAAATCACAATAGTCACTACGCACAAAAATAAAAATTCTCAGTGTGATGCTCTTTAAAAAGTTCTGAAGATGTTTTGGTATCTGCCATGGTCTGAAAGTATTAAAAAAAGAGCCTGCAGGTATCTCCTACAACGATATCTTGGTAATTTCCTTGAAGAGAAACTGACTTTGGATCAGCTGAGTGTGGATCTGTACAATGGTACTGGAACAGTTTGCGATGTTAGCCTTGACTGCGATGTGAGTTTATTTTATTATATTGCTCCATTTCCTCTAATATTGTATAATAAATAGATTGGTTACAAGTCGGTGTTATCATAAATACGTGTGCACAAACTTGCCATTAAAATATGCGCAATACGGAACAGCACGTGTTATTCATGAATTTCAAACAAAGGACACCTTAGATCGTGATCACATTTCGTCACTCTGACTTAAGTAATGCGCCTGTTCATTCTTATCACTGTATTTTTAATTATTGGATGAATTGTCATTTCAAATCTTAAGTTGTTTATGCATTCTGAATGCTAAGTACTTTATCTCACTCCTTTGATTATGGTCGCACTGTTGAACTAATGTTTCAAACTACATTGATATATTAATAATAGTGCAAAGAAACTTTTAGCTGAATAAAGTTACATACTGTGTCAAACACAAAGAAAATGCCATTGAATTTAAATATGTTTTGTTAATTCTATGATTCACTCTAGTAAATCAGAGTATAAAAGCTTATACGTAAAATAATATTCAACAACTACTAGGAGAAATAACACCACACTGAAAAACAACATGTAATTGCTATACTTAACAAAGTAAATAAATTTTAACAAATGTTGTGCTTGTGAGCAGCAATTTGTTTTCATTGTAATTATAAGCTAATTTACATTAAATTAAGGTTCTATAATACATTTCTAAAATAAAATTATACCTAATATATTGAAGGCACTTAATGAGCTTGGAGATGCCCAGAACTGGCCCCTGGAGATAGTGGACGGGCACATGAAAGAGATCACTGTTACAATCCCTTGGTCCACGCTGTTCAAAGATGACTCTATTGTCAAAGTCAATGGCTTAACACTTACCGTACAGCCGAAAGTGCGGGCTGAACCAGGTAATTTATTTATAATTGTTGCAAATTTTGTACATTACTAATCAAAACAAGGCCTTTGAAAGTAGGTAACTATTTAAATTTATTGCTTTGTACAAATTGCTGAGCTACGAAACCTTTATGTCCGCAAGTCAGCATAGAGAAAATGGATATTTTGTTTCACCTCAAATCATTTAAAATTTTGACAGAATTTGAAGGACTTTCTCTTTCTAATTCTATCAAAATTTTAAAGGATTTATGTAACACTATTTAAAAAACAACCTTCCACTGTTATGTGAGACAGTATTGTTAGCACATTATAGGCTTGAATTAATTACATAGTACTCAAAGTCAATAGAACAATAGTCTGCATTACATACTAATGTAAAGGATGTTACATGTACAATAAAAACATACCTAACATTCTATTACTGTGTTTTGTAATTAAAAACAACAAGTTTTTGATTAATTAATTGGCAATCTAGAATATGATCTTTGTTGCTCTTGAAACTTGGGTATAGGTACTCATACTGCTTGTTTGTTAGTTCACTTACAAAAATATTATACTATTTTGATATTCTTTTTTATCTTTTTAAACAAACAGTGTCATCAATGCTGGAGTCGATGTGGTCATCCATGTCATCATCCATGCAACTGGCTGCTGAATGTCTGAGGGAAGAGGATGGTCCTCAGGAGTCCCATCCCGTGGAGGGCATTGAAATGTTTGCACATGCTATTGATTCAAGTAAGTCTTGAAAAAAATATTTATTAAAAAAGTTGAAAATAAAATGATGTATTTTCACAAGTGTCTGCATACAAAACAGAGCATGAATTAGCATCTTATTGTGGCAATATTACACATTTTAAAGAAATAAAATTTAAAAACATTAATAACATGAAATAGTCCTCCTGAAATAGTTATAACTATGTTAAAATTCTTATTGTATGATTGCTAAAACTTAAACCTATGTTCTTAGACTACTCTGAAGACTTGTTCACTAATCTTGACTGGCATCCTGGTACTGACAAATTATTATAATATGTACAAAAATAAATAAAATTATGTTTATTTATCTCCACAAATTACATCATATTACTAGATATACATATAAAGTTGACAGATATTTTGAGAAGAGTTTGTATATCAGATTATGTGGGGATCTTTTGCTTCATAACAACAAACAAACAATTATTTACAACTTTATAAGAGTATTTTGCCCTTTTCAACCTCATAGAAGCAAACAAAGAAATCTTCACAGATTGGTTGGAGAACATAACATCTCACCTTGTTTCCCCAACGGGTTAGGCAGAGTTGTACCCATAGACACCCACATTTAACAGTTATGTTGAAGTTCCATATAATAGGGGGCGAGCCTAATGCCACCATCGGGCACAAATTCCAGACTCCATGCTGCTACTGAGAAATTCCATATGGAAAACCCCAATAACACTGGTCGACCTGGGAATCGAACCCAAGACCTCATGCTCAGCAGTAGCGCTAGCGACCACTAGCCCTACAAGGTAGATACTAAACACAGCATTTTTTTTTTCAGTTTTGAGCCGAGTTAAAGTAAAATTTGAAAATACTAAAATAAGAATAGAGCATGTACCCAAAAACGGCGACCGAGGCATCGCACTAGAGGTCCATATACAGAAGTGAGTATACTTACAAATATTCTGATTAAATAAGACAGTTACCCTGTTTAACACAACCCATCTAGGGTATCATATAATTATCGTGGCCCTGGCACACAGGCAACTGAAGGAATACGGGTGGGTTTTAGTCAGTAAAAGTCTGACACGCCCTACCGCTCCGCCTAGAGCGGGAGAAATTATAAAAGAAAGGGTATCACATAATAGTAAAAAAACACAGAAAGGTATAGCGCGCAAAACTTTATGAGCGCGAGTGGCCTAAAAGTATATTAATAGCTAGTTACACTTACATTTTTATAGATACCTATATGTCTAACTACAGCATTGATTTGTTAATCACAAAGGTTCCGTGTGGTGCCGAACGTAAAGAATAGCACCATCCTATTTCTTCCCGTGGATGTCGTAAAAGGCGATTACGGGACTTACTAGAGAATGGGCAGCAGCGTTCTCTATACATTTTAACACCATACTGCGATCGCCAACCCGCCTGCCAAGCGTGGCGATTATGACTTAACCCCCCCCCCCCCCCCTTGGGGGAAACCTATGTCCAGCAGTAGACGTCTTTCAGCTGAATGATGATGATGATGATACTTTTAGGGTACTCGCGTGCAACTTCTAGAGCTCATAAAGTTTTGCGCGAGTACATTCGATTGCGAACTCCTCGCTAGCTTACAGCCTCATGTACGTTCTTTTTAGTACCGTATTCATACCCTAAATAGTTGCGGATAACGACACGATTACTGTTTATCTATTTAACTTGGTGGAATAATAATAGTTCTTGATGCGATGACGTCATGAACTGCTCAGTTTAAAATGGTGCATTGTAAACGACACTGGTCTCGTTTGTATACATTATAGTTTGTAGTAGGTACTTCCGTGTCAATACATTTGACCTCTCTTCGAGCGTCTGATTAGAATAATCTTAACGCGACGAATCAGTGGCCTTGATTTTATCGCAATTCTTTTTTGTCTGTTTAACTGAAATGACGAATAAATTAACTACACTTCCGATTTATTTTGTTTGGCCCATATAATGAACTAGCCAATTAAAAAAATATCTAACTACTTTGCAGAAGTCCACTTAAATCATACATAATACTTTGTGATACGTGTATCAGTTATTTACTGATCTTCTTGTATGAATTCCAATTCTAATTGTAACGAACTTTCAAGGCTGTTCTATAACATATATAGAATAATAAATGAATTACTGTTATTAATTTGCATAAGAAAATTGTTCATTTTTAAACCTTATTGCTAATGCATAATGATTTAAATTACTTTATTCATTGAAATTGACTGATGCTCATGTGGCAATGAATGTATACCTTAAAAATTTCGCACAATGTCAATGTCAAAAGATACTTAATTAAGAGTCTACAATACCTCAAATTGCTTAGCATAATCCTGCGTTATAACGAAAATACTGCAGCATTACTTCATTTTGAAATAAATATGGTAAAATTGAGGATTATGGCGCTGACAAGAGGCAAATAATCAAAACAGCAATGTCTTAAAAAAAATTGTCTAATATAAATAGTTTGTGGTAACGGAAAAATATATGTTATTCTTGAACATATTTCTCAGAACTTGGTTGTTACCAAAAGGCGTTTTGAAAAAATATCTCGATACTAATTAACGGTAAACTAACCTTTTAACTTGAGTTCAAATACAAAATATCTGTATTAAATATCAAGGTAATTTGGTATTTAATGAATAACAAGAACGTCATATTTGAATGCAGAACTTGGTTGCTTTTTATTTTCGATTACTCAACTAATTGAGTAAATAGATAATTGTTTCATATTTTGTAATAAATTACAAGCGTTGTGTCATGGCGCTTCTCTTTCTTTTCTATACTGTCTAACAGTGACCGCGCTTTATCTGTTGTCAGTGTCTTAATGTTAAGTACTATGTTTGACGAAAACACGTTTCAAAACAATTTTCTCGACAACCTGCAAACCGAACAATAAACCTAGTATTAAAAAAATACTTCAAATTAGATCATGGAACTTTGCATAATAACTGAACTAATTATAAAGCAAATACTGTCCCATTATTTTGTGTACCATTATTTTCACCGTAAACTGAAATTAACAAAACTATCGGCGTCTTGGTGCCTTCTCTCTACCGCCCTGTCTCGCTTGCTCGCGTGACCGCGAGCAGTAGTGTGCGAATGAGATAAAGAGTGAGGTGGCGCTGAGGTATTATGGACTCTTAATAACTCATTACTACTGACTTTCTTACCCTTTTTACGTTCAATTGGTAAAAATGCGAACTGTTAACAGACAATTACCACAATAATAAAATTTTCATATTGCTGTATCCGAAACGGTGTAGGATGTTCCCATACTGACTGTAACCACATTAACAATGTCATTACCAATTTTAGTATCGACTACTTCGACGAGGCCGGTTCCGAACCAACACCAGACGTGACAGACCCAGACAAGCCGAAAACGTACATAGTAGCCACATACACCAACAAGAAAATCAAATTCGATGGAGTCACCCTGTACACGGACGAGTTCCCTTCAAAACTGCGCACCATGGCCCGGAGTCTTATCATGGAGAAATCCGCTTCCTCGCAAGCCGACAAAACAGATAGCCAAGTCGAAACTCCAGACATGAACTACACAAGCACTTTATCAGACGTTTTCTATGAGACTAGAAGTGTCATTTCGACTATAGAATCTGATCCGGTCAAAGAAATAATAGATGAAGCCAAAAGTCGTGCAGAATCTAGAGAAATGACTCCCGATGAGAAGCTCAATCACCCTGACCCAATATTGTTTGCTAAGTTAACTGGCCAGCAGGAGTTGTCGTTGAAATTGAAGCATACTGAAGAAGTGGAGGGGCCGAAGGTTGAAGTTAAGATGCTGTTTGGTTCCTTCATTGTGTTTATAACGCCGAGGCAGCTGCATACGTTGCTTGAGTTGGTTGATGCTCTAAATCAGCCGCATTTAGAGGATACTAGGTAAGGCTAGTCTGAATTAGTTGCTTACTATGAAAAAATGCAAGAAGTTTGATTTATTCACAAATGTCCTTTAGACTCTTACAAAGTCAAAGTCAAATTATTTATTTCAAATAGGCACATAAGAGGCACTTTTAGACATCAAAAATTACAAAAAAAAAGAATTGATTCTAGTTGCCCCTTCCAATAGGTAGTTACGTTTGGAGAAGAATGGACAAGAAACTCCACTGTAACTCTTTTAAAAATGTTTCACAATATTTTGTTTAAGTAGGTACATTAATTATATGATTTAAATAAATGTGAAGACGATGCACCTAGAATAAAATTACTATACCACAATGAGTAAAAACAATTTAAAATGAAACAATGAAAAACAACGTAATTATGAGATAGATACATGGTGCTCACATATTTACAAACATCGTAAAAGTATGTTTTCCTAAAAAAAAAAATAAGTCTGTGTGGGTTTAGGTAATCATGTAAAATCAATGTCATAAAAATAACAAATTATACAATTAAAATAGCAACCAGTTTGATTTTAGACACACACATATACTAGATTTGAAAATGCTTACCAAAAAGTGTTTAACAATATCAGTTTACAAAGTTATGTTTAAAGACCCCTTCAATACTTCAATAACTTTTTGTAGCTACAGCGTTTTTTTAAACTGCACCTCTCCACAGCAACATACCACTTCGTCCAAGCGGTATGAACATGCATTGCAAGCCGATGAGGCAGGCCGACTTCCAGATGATAGAGGCTCAGTTGCTAGGCAACCTCGAGAGGCAGCACTCGAAACCTGTTGGTGGCATGTATGGCTGGTCCGGACCTAGTTACGGTAAGTGTCTAGCCCTGAATTCACCCAGACTTTGAGACTTTCTATTTATGTTGAGCAATGCAATGATGCTCAAATGTACTAGGTCGCGAAGCAGAAAGAGTTTCGTACAATGACCCCTCATTACTTATCTCTATGTCTCGCGCGCATTTGTATTGCCGTCGCACTCGCACATTAGAAAGACCTTAAAAAGCGCGAGCGCGACGGCAATACAATTATGCGCGACCGGACTTTAGCAGCAATAGACTATACAGGGTCAAATTAAATTAGCTAGCTAAACTCCTCAGACGTGATGGGTATCAATATCTAAACACGACAAAATAAAAAAGTTTTTTTTTTTTGAGTCGACCGCTGTTGTTGTTTAAGTAACAACAACAGCGGTCGACTCAAAAAAAAAAAACTTTTTTATTTACTAAGTATGAGTTGAGAAATATGTTTTTTTTTGTTGTTTTATCGTGTTTAGATATCGATACCCAGCACGTCTGTGAAGTTAACATAATAAAACTGATTTTATAAACTGATATTTCAACTACGCTGCGGTTTGTTAGTTGTTCGGGACCCAAAAAAAAACCAAGCAAGACAACAAGAAAAGAAGAAGATGTAATTCATAAGATTAGATAATTATTAGTAACTTTATAGGTGCAGTTAGTGAAATTTAAGTGTCCGCACTAATAAACAAAAATTGTAAAACTGTGTTCGCGGGGCAATGTCCTTATTTAAAGTTTTTTTGTAAACGTATTTAATAAATACATAATAATAAGCGGGGCAGTCTTTGGGGACTGCCGATAGAAGTGAAAACTAAGTAACTTGTGAATATAAAGCGTTCGCTGACGATGACGCGAGTTCCATGATTTTTGTTCACCCTAAAAGTGCTCAACGCGCCTAAAAATGTTTTCACTTAAAAAAAACTGTCAGTCGTAGGACTGCACGTCAGAAGTGAAAACTAAGTAACTTGTGAATTGTATCGAAGCGTTCGGTGACGATGACGCGAGTTCTATGATTTTTGGTCACCCAAAAAGTGCTCAACGCGCCTAAAGAAGTTTTCACTTAAAAAAAATCAAATTAATTTACATTTTGGTTTATCATGTTTAGTTATATAGATACTCATCACGTCTGACAGTATTTTGCTAACTTATTTAATTTGACCCAGTATACTATTTCAAATCAATTTCCTCAGCTCCAAGCTGGATAAATGGCGCAAGGCAAGGCAAACTGATGTAACCCCAATTTAGCGGGGTTGCCATCAGTTTTTTGCGTGTTACAAAGTCATACGTTTGACTTTATGATGAAGTATTCGACCCCATTGCGACTTCACATTCTAAAATATTTGACTGGCGAATTCTAAACGCAGTATAAATATGAAATAAAAGATAGTCTCTAATCTAACATCTGCTTCAACTAACAGAAGACACAGAGGCTGAAAACGAGAGGTTCCTCCCAATGGCGTCGCAGGCCAACCAGATGTCCGAGAGTTTCACGTCATCCGTGAGCTCAATGAGCACCAGTATGAACTCTAGCGTTAACATGCCCACTGCTGCACCCAGGATAAAAAGGAATAAGAAGAGTAAGTGACTTTATGGCACTATTTCTGCCTCTCTCGCTCATAAGTAATTTTTTAACGCTATTTATCTGTTTCTCTCTCTCGCACTCACACACACAACCTTCAAAATCAACCTTTTCCTAGACACAGTTGTGACCATCAAAGGCACGCACTACTAAGCACTACCAACATTAACGTTTGTCCCTTTTCAACTTTTGCTTGTATGTGCTCACTTAACTTACATAATCTAAGTCATGCATTTTCATTCATTGCAATTTATATTTCTTGGCGATTAATATCAGACTTTTCTTTCAAATCATTCTGTTTCCAGTTCCTCACATCGACGGGGACCCTACAGCTGAAGTGTCACACGTCAGCTTGAGGATTGCGTCGGTGTCATGCGTCCTGCTACATAAGGTACTTCAATAGTTATTTTTTTCTTAAACCAAACTTGGATCTTATGTTATTTCTCTTAGCTTAAAATGAGGTTTTGCTACAGTACTAAAATCGTCTTGCCATCCTAACTAATATTATGAATGCGAAAGTAAGTTTGTTTGTTTGTTACCTTTTCACGCCTAAACCACTGAACCGATCTTCCTGAAGTTTTGCATATAAATGTAGTCAGGTGTACAGAAACGGACATAGGGTAACTTTCATCCCGAAAAAAAGTACTGTTCCCAAGGAAAACAACAATAGATGAATAGAATGATGGATAGATGGCGCCACGTGTCTTTCGAATCATGATTGAATATTATATTATTATAGAAACTTGAATAGTGAGTTATGAGTTTTTTGCCGCCAAACGCCAAACAACAAGCAGTGTACAACCCGAATTGATTGTCAAATTCTAAATTAACGCGACTTCGGTCGCGTTAATTTAGAATTTCCCGCGGGGAAAAGCTAGTTTTAAATACATTTCGGAACGCTATTACTTTGTCCATCCTTTCAGCTTCATTCGGTTAGACTTGAAGCCGACCACAACTTATTTGGGAAAAGGTTAGGCAGATTGAGTTTGCTTACTTCGTTCATCCGGTGTCATTAGGGCCCAAAAACAGAACAATCCTAACTATAGTAATATTACTAATGCGAAAGTGAGTTTGTTTGTTTGTTACGATTTCACGCTAAAACGGCTTAACGGATTTAGATGGAGTTTGGCACATGGGTAGACCATGACCTGGATTTGGACGTAGGATACTTTTTATCCCGATATTCTCACGGGATCGAGACTTATGCGGGTGAAACCGCGGGTTGTAGCTAGTATAAGCTAACTAATATTATAAATGCGAAAGTAAGTTTGTTTGTTACCCTTTCACGCCTAAACCACTGAACCAAAAAAAAAATATCTTATCTTATCTTTACCGATCATCCTGAACTTTTGCATATACGTAGTCAGGTGTACAGAAACGGACATAGGGTACCTTTCACCCCGAAAAAAGTACTGTTCCCGAGGAAAACAACAATAACGTTCTTATGATAATAGATGGCGCCACGTGTCTTTCGAATCGTGATTGAACTATATTATTATAGAAACTTTAGTAGTGTGTTAAGGACGCCATCACATTTTGAACTCGCTCGAGTTTAGGTATCTGAATCGCAACATTACGCGCACGCACACATTGAAACCCCTGACCGCTCGATTTTATACGGAACTTAACTAATCTTGGTACTTGTAGGTATTTTTTTTAATTTTACTGGTATGGTTGAGTAAAGTTAGTTGTAAGTTTGCAATCGAATTTTAGTAACTGTGACTAAGTACTATCTGCGTGATAATTATGTTTTTAGTAATTTTTAAATTCATCAGCCATTACGTAGCGTAGAGTAAATTACGTATTTACGTAGCGTAAATTTCAAGCGCTGGCCATATGGAAAATACCATATTTTTACATAAACTAACAATCTAAACTAACAACCTATTACAAGGAACACCTACGATTATCCCCCAGGCTACTATTAGTTAGAAAAGATGTAAGTAGGTACTTGTAAATATATTTTTTGCTGGCAAATGTTGGAGCATTACATAATCAAAAACTAGCCTGGGAGTTTATCGTAGACTTTCGTTGTGATATATAAAAATAATTATTCCCATATGAAAACAGTAAGTATTTAATTTTCAGAGACTGGGGCGCGATTTCAGTACTTTTGATAAAAATTAAAACCAAAGTAGGTAGTAAAAAGTATATTTTCATTTCATGTTTCAAAGAAGTTCAAATTTAGGATGAAGGCCAGCTCTTTCTAGTGTTCCGTACCCGAACCACTTTATTACAAGACAAGATTTATATTTTGACATGGCATAAACCATGGAGCCAGTTTTTGTAATAAGAACGTAAGAGCGATTGAAATACCGTTCTTTATACAAAACTGAAAACTTAGGTCGGTACTAAGTTGTTAGTTTTGTGTTTAGGAACTTTACCATAGTCGGAATAAAGTTCGTAATTCAATAATGGCTCCATGTTTTAAACCTGGGTCTGAAGATAAACCTTGCTTTTGTAATAAGGGGGGAAGGGTCCAAGCGGAGCACTATTGCTGTCACTCACGTCTCCGTCTATCACACAGGTTTTACAGCCAAACGGTTGAAGCTACAGTCTTTAAATTTTCACTGTATAAGCATCTTGTTAACCCTTGTTTTTTCTTTATTCCTGATGAGATACTTCACGCCGCAATCAAAAAGAGAAGTGTGGCTACCTACAAGGATTAGCTGCTCAAAAAGGAAATCAATCTCGATTATTTTTGTGCCTTTTGGCTTATATTCTCTTATTGCGCATTCTTGCTCCTGAGAATAAAAAACTAGTCAAGAGCGAGTCGGACTCGCACACCGAGGGGTCCGTACGTATATATGATGTTGATGATTTCTGAAAAACTGTGCTATTTAGAGACATCGTTTTATTTTTCCTGTAATCTTTACATAAACTTCTATCACATAGAATAATTTCAGATTTTTATCTATGCAAACTTCGGAGATAAGGGGGGGAACGGTATTTTTTTTTAAATTTTGCATCAATTGTCGGAAAATATGCTGCCTAAAAAAAAGTGAGAAGGTGCAAACAGCGCTCTTTCATATGATACGCCACATGTCCTAGTAGCCCCATTTCAAATTTTTAAGACCCCTTTCAGACCCTTTTGCAACAAAGGTATATTTTTTTAATTTCTTTCTTGTTTGCAAAATAGTTGGGCAAACATCATCTAAAACTATTCTAAATTTCAAGTTGATAGCATTAGTAGTTCTTGAGATATCCAGGTGTGTCAGACAGATAGACAGACAGACAGATTTATGAAATGACAACTACAATTTATCACCAAAATTTACATCCGCCATCATGAATCAAAAATTGGATGGTACTCGTATATTCGTAAACACCACCTTCAACACCTCCACAATTGATAACACTGTCGATTTTTTATTTAAAAAAATACTCCCGCCATCTTGGATTAAAAAAATTATGACCTATACGTAATCACCACCCCCAAAAACCCCAAAATTGACTATCTATCGAATATCTCAAAAAAAAAAATATTTCCGCCATTTCAATTTGATTAAAGATAATAATTATAATTATTTACACAATGTTTATCCGTAATCTACAACCATTATTTATACAAAAAATGGCAACTATGTATTTATTTTTAAAACAAATTCCAATAATCATACTTTTATTTCGGTCCGAAAAAGTATCAACTTCGTCCACCCACAGTATACAATACAGCACACACTTCTGTACGTAAATATTTTTTTGCGAAAAATCGATACACCGGTGCTTCCACGAGCGCGTCTGAGCGCGGAATGACGAACCGCGAGTAGAAAATGTATGGAGAAATTTGAGAGCGCTTCTTATTTTAATCATAAATAAAAAAGTTATTTATTTACTTACAAAATATTTAGTAGGACGTATAGAGGACTATATAAGCAACAATTTGTTATTATTTGTATGCTTAATTATGCAGAGGATTTAGCTATATTGGTTCCTTTTCAGACCCAATTTTTTTTCATTTGTTGGTTTTATTGTGATTGTTAAAACGTATTTGTGTGAAAATTTTGTATGGGGCTATACAATTTTTATGGGACAATTTTGGAGATGAATATATTACATTTAATTTGAGACAATGATATCCCTGCAGTTGTGATTCCTAATTCATTAAAATGGTACTTGAAAAGCACTGATATTTGAGGAAAACTGTGATAGCGTCCTTAAGAGTTTTTTGCCGCCAAACGCCAAACAACAAGCAGAGTACAACCCGAATTGATTGTCAAATTCTAAATTAACGCGAGCGAAGCCGTGGGCAAAAGCTAGTAATATCATAAATGCGAAAGTGAGTTTGTTTCTTTATTACGCTTTCACGCCAAAACGGCTGAACGGATTTAGATGAAGTTTGGCACATGGATAGACCATGACCTGGATTAAGACATAGGATACTTTTTATCCTGATATTCCCACGGGATCGAGACTTATGCGGGTAAAACAACGGGGCGCACCTTGTAATATCATAAATGCGAAAGTGAGTTTGTTTCTTTATTACGCTTTCACGCCAAAACGGCTGAACGGATTTAGATGAAGTTTGGCACATGGATAGACCATGACCTGGATTAAGACATAGGATACTTTTTATCCTGATATTCCCACGGGATCGAGACTTATGCGGGTAAAACCGCGGGGCGCACCTTGTAATATCATAAATGCGAAAGTGAGTTTGTTTGTTTGTTACGCTTTTACGCTAAAGCAGCTAAAGGGATTTGGATGAAATTTGCCACATGGGTAGACCATGACCTGGGTAAGCACATTGGCTACTTTTCATCCTGGATCGCAGACGAAGTCGCAGGCAACAGCTAGTTTATCTATAATCCAAATCATAGCGAGACAAAGCCCAGTTATTCAACAGTTGACTTTCTGCATACCGTTTCACATTCTACCAGATACTTAATAATGTAATTACTTTTAGGATATTCTAGTCCCAACAATGATCGGTTCGGACTGCATATCGCCGGCCAGCGCCAACAAGATGCAGGAAGTGTCGAACAAGTTCTACAACAGCTTGGATCCGTTCTCCATTGTGGACGACTTCAGCGCAGCCAACGAGGCTCTTGATAGAACTACTGGAAAGAACCATTTGAGGTACCGTACAAACAAATTGAAACTTACTTAAAGCCAGGTCCATTCGTCGATTGATAGTGAACTAAATCACAACGGAAATAGAGTTGAAAATTGCGTGCAGGTATGCTATTGTCAACTGTTTTAGTTGTGATTTAGTTCATTATTAATTAATCAATGAAAAATGCTCCAGCATTTTGCTGCTCAAAGTACTCTGACCCTAAGGGCGAGATTCACAGAACGCACTGACTTTACTTAGCTAATTAAAGTCACAAAGTGTTGTCTGTGAATCTTGCACTTAGTCGACGCTTGCAGTTTCATGCACAAACTTACACACAAGACTATATTTCTTTGTAGCCTCTTTACCATATAAATTATGCTATTTAATTTGTTCCCTAGGCTATTAACATCAGAGATATCGCTGGACGGCAGTGAAAAAGTGACATCAGTTGGTAGTCAGACGATGTGCGAGGCTTCCGTGAGGCAGCTTTTACTCAGAGAGTGTCTCTACTTCTCTACTGAGGCGGGAGAAGAGCCGCAAGGCTTTGACTTGATACGATTCCAGTGTAAAGGTCAGTGACATCACCCGATGGGTGGTTACACGTACATGGTTTGACTTGAGACATGATTTATTTTATTTTTATCAGACACAAGTGATCCATATTTTCGTTAGTATACTTAAGACTTATGTTAGTAACCAAAGCTTCAAATACACACCACAATTATACCATTACAACTAAAATTTAAATAACAGAAGTACATTTGTTTAACATGTTTACATATTTAACATCATCAATATTATTATTAAAATCAAATCAAAATACTAAAACCATAAAAAAATTAATAAAAAATCATAATTTAAAAAAAGAAAAATAATATTTCATCATTCTTTTTTTTTTCTTAATGCTTTAAGCCTTCATTATTTATATGTCTAGATAATTTCGCGCTGCAAAACAACTATAACAAACAGGCTAACTTTGTTATGCTGGTGTGCGTGACTGCTACGTCTTACACTCGCGCCACGTCATCGTGCTGTCATTCTAGTGTATATGCATATTGCGGCCAACATTTGGACGCAATTTTTTCGACGAGTTCATAGCTTTGACTGTCTATCTAGACATATTTATATATTTGCTTTAAGCACACAATGCACAGAGGCGGACTTAATGCCGTAGTCATTTTCTAACAGTCAACCTTTGGGAAAGAATATTCTTTTCCTCTTGCTATTAAATAATATACTGTGTGACATACAATTTAAAGTCCGTGTTTCAAAATTCTGTTGTGATTGCTGATCCGCTGTAAAGTATTATTATAAGGTGTTTTCCAAATTAACCCGACAAACTTCAAGGAGTGCTTTAGTTAGACCATCGAACTGAATAACTTTTACTGAGGCATCAACATCGAAATCGCGAAAAAAAAAACTGCTGTTACATACCGAAGTTTAATACCTACTGTTCTAAACTGTATCCCCCTTATTACAAAACAAGGTTTATCTTCAAACCCAGGTTTAAAACATGGAGCCATTATTGAATTTAGAACTTTTTTCCGACTATGGTAAAGTCCCTAAACACAAAACTGACAACTTAGTACCGAACTAAGTTTTTAGTTTTGTATAAAGAACGGCATTTCAATCACTGTTACGTTCTTATTACAAAAACTGGCTGCATGGTTTAAGCCATGTCAAAATATAAATCTTGTTTTGTAATGCCTTATTACAAAACAAGATTTATATTTTGATATGTATGCATGTAAGGTATGAGTCAGCTGTTATTTTTTTTCGCTATTTCAAAGTTGGTTCCATAGTAAAAGTTATTCAGTTCGATGGTCTAAAGCAGCTCTTTAAGTTTGTTGGGTTAATTTTGAAACATCTTTTATAAACGTATAAAAGTAGTGTAAGCGTGCGAGAATAAAACCGATTCTTCATAAAAGTGATAATTATATGAGAGCCATCTCATTGGTTGAGCGTGGATTCGTCTATCAAAAACCGCTCCACTGCTTGGCAATGACTTCTTCGTGTTTCTAATATTTCTCCTTGTAAACAATTATGCAAATCAAACTTGCCTTTTTAGCGTGAAAGCGTAACAAATAAACAATATATTTCGCATTTATAATATTAGTAAGGATATACAGGATGTGGCGTAGATAATGGATAACCCTGAAACTGTATCGGCCAGATTATTATCTATCATTTACCCCACTTATATCGCCATATGCCCATGGATGACCAAATTATTGATATTTTTGATATTTTAAATAAAAATCGTACTTACTCTTACAAAATCAGTTGCCATTATACAATTGGTGACTAGTTCTCGTTTTGTTTTTTTTATGGTACTCCTGAATATTTGTATTATCAGACCAATAACAAGATTTTTTTACATTTTTTATACGGAATTATGCAATTTTGGGACCCTATATCGAAAAAAATATGTATGGGATATGGCGATATAAGTGGGATAGATGATAATCTGGCCAATCGAGAGTTTCAGGGTTATCCATTATTTACGCCTCATTCTGTATATCCTTACTAATATTATAAATGCGAAAGTGAGGGGGAGTGGGGGTGTGTTAGGATAACTTTCAACCTCATCGGGTCAAATTGCCCTCATTTCCCCGTTTATTAATTACCTAATTGCTAACTTCTATTGATAGATGACGACGACAGTTCTAGTCAACACAGCTCGTCAACGTCGCGCGCTAACGTCCGCGTGAATTTCAAACAGACATCCAAGTATGTGCGCATGTCGGGGGAGAAGAAACTCGTGTATCCTACCACTGATGTAGTGTAAGTATTGGTGAATTTTGAGAAGTGTTATGAATATAAACATGCTAATATGTATTTGTGGGAGCAGTGGTGACCCAGTGGTAACGAGTTGTAAGTCGTGGGTTCGAACCCAGACAGGCGCTTTACTTGGTGTAAATTATTTCACCAGCACACACACATCAAAGCGGTGAAGAAAAACATTGTGAGGAAACCGGAATGTCCTAGAACTAAAAATTCAAAGACATGTGACATCCACCAACCCGCACTGGGCTAGCGTGGTGGATTACGGCCCACTCCCTCTCACAGAGAGGAGGCCTGTGTCCCAGCAGTGGGAACGCTTACAGTCTGTTTATGCATTGAATCTGTATATTCTCCTAGGAACTGCATAATTATGGTTGATCCTCAGTGGTACCCCGCGAAATTCAAATTTAGGTAGATTGATTCCATAAGAACAAATCTCATAAGGAACAAATCTAACTTAGAGAGATTTATTAATGATTTTAATGATTATAATTTTGTAAATACATAGGTACCGTGTGGTGCCGGACGTAAAGAATACCACCATCCTATTTCTTCCCGTGGGTGTCGTATAACGCGACTAAGGGACTTACTAGAGAATGGGCTGCAGCTTTCTCTATGCATTTTAACACCATACTGCGATCGCCAACCCGCCTGCCAAGCGTGGCGATTATGGCAACCCTTTTGGGGTAGGCCTATGTCCAGCAGCGGACGTCTTTCGGATGAAATGATGAAATACATATTCTTTATTGTCGCGAATCATATTTTGATGAAGATACAACCTGACACTGACCTGCAAATTGCAAAGGACGTAAGAAAATTAAATTTCGCTGGCTGCCACTGCAGATCCACCTTAAGCATTTATTTAAGTAAGTAAGTTTATTTATTTGTGTAAACAATGCAAGATATTAAATACAGAAAAAAGTGTTCGATCATGTTCAGCCGCGTATCGTGGCGTACAAATTGGTAAGAAGAGATGGCGCACAAACCGCGACTATATTTATCAACATTACATTATAAAATTACTTATTAAATCATAATTACTTACACGTTATTAATTTATTATACAATTCAATATCCATACATATTATTAATTAAGTCATTGCAAGTTTTAATTTCATAAACAATAAAAACAATACACTATATAATAAGGACTGATCTTATAACACTGTGGACAAAACAACATTAAATAAAAGACAACATCATCATTTCAGAAAACGAAGAAAATTGTCCTCTTCCATAAATTCCGAAATACTATAATATGCCCTTTCAATCAATAATGTCCTTAATTTATTACTTTTGGAATGTGCTTCATCGTGTATAAAGTCCTATAGTCCTATTGTAAAGTCCATCTACGTGTCTGTCAAAAAGTTCTTCCTCGCCGATGAACCACTCGTAAAACTCATCAAAATATTACCTTTCTTGCGTTCTTCACCCTTAGAAATATCTCTGAATGTTTTGTCAAGATTCTCTTTCGCAGTAGTCGCATATGATGTGTATCATCTGACTTCTCACCTTGGTAATAAGCAACTGAGCAGTGACAGAAATTAACCTCATAATTTAAAAAGCATAATACCGAAATTATTTATTCGAATATTTTTTTTTTAATTCGAATTATTCATTACTAGTGGTCCCCTCTGGTCGAAATTCGACCCCCTCTACTAACAATATAATATACATAGTACTTACTAATTCCATGAGTACACTAATTCCATGCCATTATAAAGTACTTACTAATTCCGTGCTATTAATAACATAACATAACATCACGCCTGCATTTCCCAAAGGGTTAGGTAGAGGTGTACCTATAGTCACCCACATTTCGCCAGTTTTGTTTAAGTCCCATGTAATAGGGGGCGAGCCTATTGCCATCAACCGGGCACAAATCCAGACTACGCGCTGCTCCTAAAAAAATCCTAATGGGAGTCGAACCCAGGTCCTCATGCTCAGCAGTCGTGCTTGCGACCACTAGACCACTGAGGCAGTGTGCTATTTTAAAGTACTTACTTTTTCCATGGTCAAGCTGTCACTTCCAGTTACACACTTCTGTCCCTTTTCACGAAATCACTCCCACATACAGAGAGAGGAAATAATATGTTACACATCAGAAGTCATTGAAGTAATATCCTAATATAATTTTGTTTGTTCCAGTATAAAATGTACACCATTCTATTTGGACGTGGAACTGACGCTTATAGAGCGTATGTCTGCGACGTTCTTCGGCGGTCTTACGAACAAGGCGTCAACGCCGACGACGCCCGTGTCCTCGCAGAACCAGCTGTCCTTGTCGCTACAATGTCCCAACCTTAACGCTGTACTTAGGTAAGTGAAGTCGCTGATCATATCGCCTATATTCCCCTGCCAAGGTTGCGAGTTTGTCCGAAAGGGATATCGTGGCCCTGGCACACAGGCATCTGAAGGAACACGGGTGGGTTTTAGTCAGTAAAAGTCTGACACGCCCTCCCGCTCCGCCCAAAGCGGGAGAAGTTATTTGATAAATTCTTGATAAATTATTACTGTATGCTTTGCAAAGACTAAACAATCTAAGCCTTTTCCCAACTATGTTGGGGTCGGCATCCAGTCTAACCGGAAGCAGTTGAATACCAGTATTTTACATGGAGCGACTGCCTGTCTGACCTCCACAACCCAGTAACTGGGTTACACCATACCACTTGTTAAGACTGGTTGTCAGACTTTCGGGCTTCAGACTACCCGTAACGATTGTCAAAGATCTACGAATGACAGCCATGACCAACGCCTTCACGTGCTTTTCGAGGCACGGAGAGGTCGCGATATGTAATGGATGGTCACCCATTCACTAACCGACCGCAGCAAGCGTTGCTTAACCTTCAATCGACCCGTGCGGTTGTTATCATTTAGAATTTTAGACACTGACCCCTTTGCAAGCCCCGGCGCCCATTGGCGGCACGGCATGGCAAGGTATTTATAGGCGACGAATAAAAACATAACGTTTGGAAATAAAGTTGAAATTTCAATGTTAACGGTCACAAGTACAAAAACAATACCGCGGTATGCTTACATTGAAATTTCCATAGTATTAAGTTATATTCGTCGCCTCGAAATACCTTGCCATGCCGTGCCGCCAATTGGCGCCCCATTGGCCCCATGTGTGACCCAAACCCGGGCGTATTGTGAGGGTCATTTTTTTTTTTAATGTAATGTTTAAAGAAATTTAAAGTTATTTTTGCAAATAGATGAAAATTGACCATTCGGCCCTTATCTCCGAAACGGCTGATCCAAAATTTTTGAAAATATATAGAAAATAGTTCTTTACTTAAAGATTACAGGAAAACCTATAAGAAGTTAGTTAAAATAACACGGTAAAACTTTCAATATTGTGCTTATTTAGTTACATTTGCAATTGGAATGTATGAGGGAACATGTTTTCAACTAGAATGTTAAGTTTGTTCTTGGGATAAATTAATCCTAACTACGGAACCCTTGATTCTGCGTGGTACGCACTTGGCCGGGTTTTTTCGAGGAATCTATGATGAATTAGTTGGTAGATTTTAAAACACTACAATATTTTGAATGGTCTAATTGGCAGCTTTCTCACTGTTCCCTTTCCTTTTCCCCTCATTAGTACACTTTATTATTAACTATTTCATATTCCAGATTCCCGATAGCGGACCTACGCCCGGGTGTCTCCCGCGAATTCCGACGCGTGCGCCCGGACTACCTCGTACTCAAGTTCCAGAACGCCACCATCAGTTCGCAGCAGTCTCCCAGCGTGAGGCCGCAGCCTACCACCGTCAGCTTACGATCTACCATGTTGGATTTGTATTATTATGTACGTTATACTGTAAAACTTAAACCAGTCTACTATACAGAGAGATTCGTTCAACTGGCACAGTGGGAAAGAGGTAGAGAGAAAGTTCTAAAGAACGATATCGTCCACTATAAAAAAAGATATAAGTCCACTATAAAAAAATGAACGGAACCCTTACAGCGGGCCGAGCACGGGCGTGCCAAGACGTTTGTGACAAGACATGATAAATTATGTCTTGTTAATTTGTGCTAGCATTTTAAGACAAAATGGTTTTATCGCTCAAACTGTGATAAAATGTCTGACTCAAGTCAAGTCACAGTAGGTCGTGCTCGCCCCGCTGGTTCACTCGTGTGTCTGTCTGTCTGTCATGGCCGATTTGTCCCGAGTCTACTATACCGATTAAGTTAAAAAAAATTATACATATGAATTTTTGTGACCCCAATACGGACGTGTAACGTAAATAAATGGATTTTTAATATCACTTTTGGGGGGCAAATTAGAAAATTACAAAAAAAAGATTTTCAAACTGTACCGTGTGACATATCAAATGAAAGGGCTTGTTGTAAGGATTTTAGATATATATATATTTTATAATTTTAAAATAAATACTTTTAAAGTTATTTAAGAAAATATATAATAATTGTCCATTCCAATGTCGACACATTGGAATGGTCAATTTTCATATATTTTCTGAAAACATGTTTTTCAACTACAATGTTAAGTTTGTTCTTGGGATACATTCATCCCAACTACGGAACCCTCCAGTGCGTGGCCTGTGGCACTAGGCCGGTTTTATATGTATGGTAACTTTGTCAGACGGCAGAGTCAACAGTCCGGTTCAGATGGAATAAACAGTTTTTTTTTTTCTTACATTCCAGGAGAATGACACTTTCCCTGGGACGCACATAGCAAGAACTACAATGGATGACAATGTTACTGATGGGAACATACTAAGTGGACATGTTACTTCTACTGGTTTACCAACGTAAGTCAAAAACAAAAGTGAAAATCAAAATATTTTATTTCCTATAAGCCTACATGGGCACTTATGAACGACAGAAGCTAGGTGCACGGTTCCAATTGGTTGTTTCCTATGGAGAAGAGCCGGCAAGAAACTCCACGGTTTTCTGTCTTTTAAAAATAAATTGGCTTTTACAATGTTGTCAAATTACAGTGAGGTATGAGAGGACAGTGTAGGCCCGTCAAAACTACCAGGTACTTAACAAAATAGAAAATGGTCTAAAAATCTACAGTCTATAAATAATAATAATAATATCAATCAAAACCTTGGCCTCTATTTTAGACTTACGGCTAGACAGAGTTCTTTTTTCCGTACAGAAACGCGAAAACTAGTACCCCTTTTTATGTAAATTACGCGGACGGAGGAATACGAAATGTGGCACATTAAAGTTTTTTTTTTATTTATGATGGGTTTGCTCTTGACCTTAGTCTAGGGCAGAGGTGACAGAGACAAAGTTGACGATGGAGTGAGCTTACCGTTATATGGAGGAGGAGTGCAGAAAACTAATATTTTTATATAATATGCATTAGAAATAAATTAAAATTAATAAAAAAAACACTACCATGCATTTGACACACACGCATAGTACCAGGGCCTCATGACTTAATGATAGATAGGTGACAGAAGTGACAGCTTGAGCATGGAATAAGTAAGTACTTTATAATAGCATGTAATTAGTAAGTACTATATAGATTGTAAGTAGAGGGGGTCTAATTTCGACCAGTGGACGACAACTAGTACTCTATAATAATAAAAAAAACTTTTCTATCTGACGTGCAAATAACGTCATCGTCGATTCCCGAGAGAACTTGATGGAATCTAGCTAAATATAATAAAAGTGGTTTGTCTATCAACTCAGCCTATAGCAGTCCACTGCTGGACATGGGCCTCTCCCAGGCTGCGCCACAACACCCTGTCCTCCGTCTTCCGCTTCCAGTTTGTCCCAGCCACCTTTTTAAGTTTGTCTATGTGTGTACGTATATATAATACACAACATATAACTAACGTATTTCAACATTTATATCTGTAACTTTTATGGTGTACATAATAAAGAGTATTCTATTCTATAATAAGACACCAAGTAATCTCAAGACCTAAAATACAAAATAGAGATTATTCAAAAATAAATTGCATGAATGGTTCTGTAGCCATAGTTTTTATAGTGTCAAAGACTTCTTTGACAATAAATGTTAAATACATAAAATTGTAAAAACGCAATTGAAATTAATAAATTAATTGTAATTTGTACGCTTATCACTGCACTTTTAATGCCAAGCACCCAGCATATAGGTCGAAAGATAATTCGTTCGTGTGCTCACATCCCGCGCCACGAGTCATCGCTATACAAAGCTATAGATGACTTTTGTGTTGTACTGTACTGACTTGTTTTTATAGATTTACATAACACATTAAATGGCATGCTAATTAGTATGCATTCTATGTACTTAGCGCCGAAAGTGTAACAAAAACATGTATGCTGTTGTTATTTTTTGTATTTTACCATCTTTTAATACCTTGTTTTTAAGCAAATAAATATTATTCTCTTAAAGATACAAGTTTCAAACGTCAGACAGCCAAAATATTGGAGTTAATATGGCTTCCAAAACTAAACCACTGTTTCTCTTCAGAATATCAATCACCTTCAAACCGAAGTCCTCACCAAGAGGCCCATTCGACAACCTCCACGACGAGCCGTCGCACTTCGAGCCGGCGCTAGTGAACCCGATGACGACGTCTATGTACATGATGAACAACCTGCGACCGAACCACCCCAGTCCCTTCAGCGGGAAGAAGATGGCGCATCAGAGTGTTACGAAACACGAGAGTAGCCCGCATCAAGGTAAGTTAAGTTATAAGCGATGCAAAGTTATAATCGAAACTTTAATGTTGTTGACCTAAGCCTTAAATTGCAATGTGCAAAATGCACTCGTGAAATACTACAACAATACAAAATAAAGAAGTCTGTTAAATAGTCAATTCCTTTGGTTAGTTGATGGAGTGTGCGAAGTCCTTTTCTGAGCCGTAGCATTAGCGCTAAATGCATTTAGTGATTTGTGGTGCAAGTGGGCCTAATGCTACGGCTACATTGTCGCGATAAAGCGAACTACACTTCGCGCGCTCTCTGTTCTACAGCGAGACGTCAAGCGGTGTGCGGGAGAGATCGCGCGAAGATTAGTTTGCGTTGTCGTGACAATGTAGCCGTAGCACTAGTGAGTTCGCATCTCTAACCATTTTGTTTCTATTAGTCTTAAATAAATTCTTGTCAGAAGTATAGTTGATTATAACGTAATAAGAACGCTCTGAGGACAATACTGTGTTTTCTATATGTATTCAAAACTATTTCAGGTGGTCAAGAAGAAGAGCTAATAGTACCCGGTAATGATGAAGAAATGTCAGAATTTACAAGCAGCTCCATAGAACTGTCGTCCATTCATCTGGAGTTCATACTGCCAATCCTGAGTTTGCAGCTAGAGTGAGTATCACTACCTACATTTTATTTATTTATTTATTATAATATATACACAATACATGACACATAAATAAAGGGCAACATAAGGTATTAACAACAATTTTACACAAGCATTATTCAAAAACACTTGCTTTGTTTGCCTTTTTAGGGTTCCGTAGTTAACAAGGAAACCTTATAGTTTCGCCAAGTCCATCTATCTGTTTGTCTGCCCCGGCTTAGCGCAGAGACTCTTAGTACTAGAAAGCTGTAATTTGGCATGGGTATACTTACTAATCACGTCTACAATTTTTTTTTCTCGTCTTTCCCATGATGTGGGGTATCGTTGGATAGGCGTTCAAAAATATTGAGGGTATTTGAAGACCATTTCTGATTCAGGGGTTCGTTTGCGTAATATTAAGCTTTAAAGTGCAAAGGATGATGGGTAAAAATATATGGATCCTGGTCCCCGCTCCAACAGCAATAATTTTTATATGAATGGAAAGTTATTTTCATGTATAATAATGGGTACTTAAGCGCTTGTTTTGTTTTGTTGCCAGTATCGAGTTATTTAAAATTCCAATTTTTATTGATGATTTTCTATTAATGCTGAATTAACGGTTGTGCGAGGGACTGTCACTATCAAATATCGGCTTTTGACGAACATCATCATCTGGGTCATACTATTTCTTAAAATGTAATATATAATGAAAACACATTTTATAACAATAAGTGACATTTATTGTACCAATGTGGTTTAATATGGTATCTACGAGTATGTAGGTGAAATTGTTATACATTATCATCTATTATAACATCGTCCAAAAACATTGCGAGAGCAGTAAAACCCTCGTGTCTGGCGTATCTTAAATACCATATTATTGATATTATGTGTGCACAAGTGCCTACAGTACGTCTTCCTGTCAAACACGTGCAGTAGTGTTGGACGATATGTTCTTCCATCGTGTGGTGATTTTTAACCAACATGTAACAATAGTACACTCTCGACCTCACGTGACGTTACTGGATACGGCCACGTAAAAGCCACGCATCTTCATTAATGCCATAATCTGACAAGTCATCGAGTGTACTTTTTCGGTACATTTCAATAGTATAGAGCCCAATTTGCAAATGCTCGCTTTCCGATCGATTCCGATCGATAAGCAGTTCAATATTCCTCTATTCAAGCCTAGGTTAACGTTTATAACAGGTAACAAAGTCGAAAAGAAAGCCAGGGTCAGTGATGAAAACAGGATAAGAACGCCAAACTAATCGAACTGTACAAAGCGGGGTGGGACTAGTCTCACACACAACAATATTACCGAACGACTGTGGCTCGCTCTGCGCGCGCGCGCACGCGCTTCGCGGTGAGTTGATGATGAAGAGGGAAGGTGGAGCTCTCTTTTCGGCGACCGTTCGCGTGTGATGACTTAGTTGGGCTAGTAAAAATGAACTGAAGAAATACAAAATAATAAAAATGTAATTTTTATTTCTGCAAAATAAGTCATGTTCATACTTCATACCGAGATAACTCCGAACGGGCAACAAATTGGTAAAAGTCGTAATAGTAAATATTGTTCCTATAGTAAAGACCTTTTCAACGACACTACAGTTAACGCTGTTGGGGGGGGGGGGGGACCAAAACGCCCACTCCCTCTCACCGAGAGGAGGCTTGTGTCCCAGCAGAAGGAACATTATAGGCTGATGAAGTATATATGTATGAGACACTCCTTTATAATCAGTCCCTCAATGCTGATTAACGTGAACTAATGAGAATGTTTACCTTGTCACAGCTTGACTTGGGAATCATAGTTCTACTTTATTTTTGTCATCAGATCGAAGCAGCTCTACGAGATAATCTACAACCGCATCAACTCAGACCTGCTGCTATGGGAGCCGCAGATTATCGACCAGTTCGACATCAGTCCACTCGTCTGTCCCACGCTTAACCCCGCCTTTGGCATGTGCAAAGGCGGTGGCTATGGTAAGCATGGCAAGCAAAAATATTTCATGAACGGAACTTAGCTGACAGTAACAAATTAGGGCTAATTTGTTTAGCAATAGAGTCTATTTCAGACGTTAGGCAACCAAAGAGAAATCTAAAACGTATTATAGTGTAGTTTGCGGACGAGTACTTCGACGCCTAAGTATCCTTTTGTTTTGTTTTTGTTTATTTGAAGAGCAGTAGTGGCTAGTGGCCCAGTGGTAACGGTCGCGAATTACGAGTTGTAGGTCGTCGCTTTACTTTGAATAAATTATTTCATCACCATTGCTCTCAAAATGGTGAAGGAAAACATCGTGAGGAAACCGGCATGTCCAAGAACCAAAAATTTGAAAAAAAAAATTACCATGCTATAATATATTGAAACATAACATAACATCACGCCTGTAATCCCCGAAGGGTTAGGCAGAGGTGTACCTATAGTACACCCACGTTTCGCCAGTTATGTTTAAGTTAAAGGGGGCGAGCCTGTTGCCATCAACCGGGTACAAATGCAGACTCCGGGCTGCTACTGAGAAATTCCTGGTGGAAAACCTAATAACACTTTGCCCGACCTGGGAATCGAACCCCGGACCTCGTGCTATACAATGTGTCCCAGGGATAAGTGACCGCCCGGCGTTTTTTGAATATTTGTACAAAATTATTAATAATTACATTTATATTTGTGACTTAGCGGCTTTAGATTTTTTTTCTTTTTTTTGTAAAGACGCGTGACGTGCTGCAGTTTTTTTACAATATTTCCTAAGTTTGTTCATCTTTTTCCATTATTTTTTTTTTACTGACTAGCCGACATCATAGTTTATAAATTAAAATCATTAAACATATTCATTAACACACAAACAAGCACGTCACGCGTCTTTACAAAAAAAAAACAAAAAAAATCATAAAAAAAAACTAAAGCCGCTAAGTCACAAATATAAATGTAATTATTAATAATTTTATACAAATATTCAAAAAACGCCGGGCGGTCACTTATCCCTGGGACACATTGTATATTGAAACGCCGTGAAAATATCTTAAACTTTATAGAAAACGCATAATAGTCTTCATTCTTAGTATTTCTTGTAGACTCGGACACAGACAGCACCTCATCAGAAGAGGAGAACCTCTACTACTCGACGTACGATAACAAGCTGCGCAAGGGTATCGGCGCGAGCAAGCCTGCGCAAGAGACCAGCGACGCGCATAACTTCTGTCTCACTCTCAAAGTCGGAAAGGGACTGCTGACTATTTATACGCCTGTTAGGGTAAGTTGAAAACAGCTTTCTTACCATTGAAAAAAACTCTGGTATAAACAACTTTTCTAAAGGGTCAATTTAAATTAGCTAGGGAAACTGTGCTGATGTGGGATGGGTAAAAATAAATTAAAATATATTTGTTGAATTTTTTGGGGGTCATCTTCTGGGCAGTCGGGTAAAAATTATCGATACTTACTCGAGTATCGATACGTTTCGGATTCCTATCGACACCTCAGACTTTATAAACTAGTAGTAATTTATGACAAAAACATTGATGATGTCGATTAGTAAGCTGTTTATTAAAAATCTTATGTGTCATTTAGGACAGCAACAAACGAGTAGTTCCAGGTCAGATGGGCGAGTTGGTACTGGAAGCTCATAAATTAGCTATGTGTCAAGTGAGCGGGCTCAACGGACGCCCGAAAACTGCCCAGATGTGTCTCCGGGCTGAGAGGACCACGCTTTATCACGATTGTAAGTAAATAGATAACAGTATTTCATAGGGCAATGGAGAGGGCTATGCTTGGAGTTTCCCTACGTGATCGAATCAGAGATGAAGAGATCCGCAGGCGAACCAAGGTAACCGACATAGCCCAAAGAATTGTCAAGCTTAAATGGCAGTAGGCAGGGCACATTGCTCGCAGAACTGATGGCCGATGGGGCCGAAAGGTTCTGGAGTGGCGACCGCGTACCGGAAGACGTAGCGTTGGAAAGCCTCCTACAAGGTGGACCGATGACCTTGTGAAGGCTGCAGGTATCCGCTGGATGCGGGAAGCTCAGAACCGGTCGAAGTGGCGGTGCTTGGGGGAGGCCTATGTCCAGCAGTGGATGTCTTTCGGCTGAAATGATGATTTTATATGATGACCAGTGGTGGCCCAGTGGTAACGGCCGACCCTAACGCCGCTGGTGGCGGCCCTGACTTACGAATTTTAGGTTGCGGGTTCGAACTCAGACAGGCTCTTTATTTTGTGTAAATAATTTCATCGCCGCTGCTCTCAAAACGGTGAAGAAAAACATCGCGAGGAAACCGGCATGTCCTAGAACCAAAACTTCGAAGATATGTGACAGCTACCAATCCGCACTGTCGGCAGTCATGGGGACTGCCAACAGAAGTGAAACTAAAGAAATTGGAATAACATCTTATACAGGCTGACTTTGAAAACATGCGACAAAATTTAAGGGAGTGTTCTACCCATCAATATGAACAACTTTTACTAAAGGACCAAATTAGAATTCGCAAAAAAAAAGTCGACCTTCCTATAAAGGTACATAACCGATTGGACCATTTTGTATAAGAAGGTCGATTTTTTTTTTGCGAATTCTAATTTGGTCCCATAGTAAAAGTTGTTCATATTGATGGGTGGAACACTCCCTTAAATTTTGTCGCATGTTTTCAAAGTCAGCCTGTATATAAAATTCTCGTGTCACAATGTTAGTTACCATACTCCTCCGAAACGGCTTGACCGATTTTGATGAAATTTTTTATGTATATTCAGTAGGTCAGAGAATCGGCTACTATTTTTTTTTTATACCCCTAAGTGTCAAGGGTGGCTTTCCCACGGGATCGAGAGTTACGCGGGTGGAAACGCGGGGCGCAGCTAGTAATATATGTATATATGCGTACATATTATGCACACAGACCGCTGCGCGTCGCCAGTCTGGCGCAACACGTCAAATTACCATTTCACGGTTAGCATGTCGGTGACGCGAACCCATAAGTTTTTCCCCTACCAAAAATCGATTAACGTGCCTTATGAAGTTTTCACTTCAAAAATCAAAACACATTTTTTTCAGTAGGCCACCTTATTCGTGATCACAATACCATTTTCAACTGGACCTACAATGAATTTCTCCTTTCCAGCCCTTCTAACGATCCCGTCAGAGAAGCCCCCGTTCCGTGAGTACGGCACGCTCCTACCGTCTCACCTGAAGAGTACGATCTACCCGTCCGGCAAGGGCGTCATCATCAAGGAGCGGTTACCCAAGAAGGACATGTTTACACTTGCGCTCAAAGTTGACCCGGATTCTGAGACGCCTAATTTGAAGGTAAGATTATTTGCGAAGATATTTAATTTAAACTAGCTTTTAGCCGCAGCTTTGCTCGCGTGGAAGATGTTTTTATCAACTCTTAAAACTTCGCGAGCGTGCACACAACAACTTAACAAAATTTCATCGCAATCGGAAGAAAAAAAATAAACATTAATTTATGGTTCCGTACCTCAAAAGGAAAAAACTAAACCCTTATAGGATCACTCGTGTATCTGTTTGTCCGTCTGTCACAGCCAATTTGGTCTTAATCTACTGGCCCGATTAAGTTGAAATTTGGTACACTGAATTTCTGTGACCTAAACACGGATGTATAATGTAAATAGATGAATTTTGAATTTGAGGGTCACTTTTAGGGGCCACAGAGAAAATAAAAACTAAAAGTTTTGCAAATAGAAATGAAAGGGTCTCATTTTTTTATAATTTTAAAATAAATGGTTTAATAGTCTTTTAAGAAAATATTTTTGTACATAAACATAACAGGAAAACCTATAAGAAGTCTATGGTCTTAAAATAACATGGAAAATCTCAGTATTGTGCGTACAAACTTACATTTGCAGTTGGAAAGTATGGGAGAACATGTTTTTCAACTATAATGTTAAGTTTGTTCTTGGGATAAAAAACATGGTAGATAACATATTCATTGTACGGATAAATATGCATATATATTATATAATATGTTATTCCAAAGTTTTCGGCAGTCGCCAGGACTGCCTATTTTTTTTTTACATATTTTCTTCCCTCCCACAGACAATATGCATAGCTCTAGGCATAGAGCAAGCAACGCTCCGCCACAGAGGCGACAAGGGAATCGCGTGGCTGACACAACTCATGGACGTTATAGATGTGATTGACTACCCTGTGCTCGGGTATACTCCATCTACAGTGTTGTCGGAGTTACATGTTCATGTATTAGACTGCGCTGTTGATTATAGGTATGTAATGTGCAATGATAGCATAGAGTATACGAACATACAGAGGCGACTAGGTCTCACAATTCTTGTAATTTCTTATCGTTATTTCCAAAACTCCACCTTGATGTTTAAATTTTGATAAATTAGTCTAGTTGTTGGGAATCGAACCCAACCACTTGCGCGCGGTCTGCATGAGCAGGCGCTGAGATCAACGCGTCATCGGCAAGCTAAAGTGCGGCACGGCTCGGCCCGATGACCACTCGCTTCCTCGGACTCCACCGCGACGGACGATTCTATTCTCTAATATTATAAACCTTGTAATTGTTTCTCCAGAACAGTTTATACTTTGTGAATAAGCACGGCAATAAACCATTGCATAAAATACAGTCCACTCTTTATATGCTCCCTGCGCCAACTTTGTGCACCGCCGCCGTGCCACTCGAAGGACCAATGTTAGTGAAACCCACTTACACGACAAAAAACACTTTGTATAGTACTAAGGAGAGCAGCGTTGCCTTTGTCCTGTAGCGCGAAAATTCAGGCTAATAATAATAAAAGCTAAATTCCCGTTCAAAATTACACTATGACCCTACAGCTCGTATGTAGGGCGTATGTGTTCGGGTTATTGGCGGTGTGGCGTGTGGCACTGCTCAGGAAACCCGCTCGTAAATTCCTTCTTAGTAGTGGACTGTATGTTATGGTTTGATTGCCAGGTGAAGACGAACGGGAAAAAACCAATGAATACGCACTTTTACCTTGAATGCATGTGGTCCAAGAAGACCTTTTATTTCACATCTATCGGTGCACACGTTAAACACAGACACATCGGTCGAATGACAGTAGTAACAAAGTTACCATGTGTAAATATAAATTTAAATGTTGCAACTTCCAACAGTATAGTCCTTTTTTTTTTTTTTTTTTTTTTTTTTTTTTTTTTTTTTTTTTTTTTTTTTTTTTTTTTGTTCACGGGGTGGAAAATCCTCATGGATGTCCTCCGCCCTGGGGCGGGCGGAGGGGTCTGTCAGACTCTTACTGACTAAAAACCACCCCAGTGTTCCCCTCCCACACTTGCACCGGGGATCTTGGGATCTGTTATTCCTTCCGCAATCCCCGGCTAGTGCCGGCCCGCCTCTGCGGGCCACCTCAAGTCTGGGGGGGGGGTGAGGTGTCTGACCCCCCCCCCCCCCGCGACGTCTGCTAGGGGCGCGCGTGGAACACTACGCGCCGCCACCTCGGGTCCAATGTGATAGGGGGCGGCGGACGTCCCCAAGTCCGCCGTCCCTGGACCCATTTATGGGGGCTGGAAGAGGGCGTTATCGGCCCTCCGCCGACGCCCGGTGCGCCTGCTGCGGGCCGAGTGAGCGGACGAGATCTCCCGCTCCCTTTCCGCAGCCTCCTTCTGCGACACGACTGTTTCGCAGAAGGACACCACCGCGTCCCAGGACTCCTCGCTGCCGGCCATCGACTCGACCACGGCCGGCAGCGATAGGTCACTGCCTACTCCTGAGATGAGGGCACGGCGTGGCTCCTCCCAAGCGGCACACTCTGCCAGCGTATGCCGCGCCGTGTCCTCCCGGCAGTCGACGCAGTGGTGACACCGGGAACAGTATAGTCCTAGTTTAGCTTCTAGACAAAGCATATTTTTTTTTTTTCACTTTATTTTATCTTAAAACCTTTTCTTCCTTACAGGCCTCTCTTCCTCCCAATCCGCACAGTATTAACTCTAGGCAACTTCAGCGTATCCAGTAACCTGATCGCAGCGACCAACACCTCCTGTCTCCGGTTCCTAGCTCAAGAGTGTACTCTATTCCTGATGCATCTGAACGTCACTAAGCCAAACATGGCCGTCCCTCAAGACGATGACAAAATTACCGACGTGATTAAAGATTATGTGTGTGTGGTGGATGTCGGACTGTTTGAGTTGTCGCTAAGGATGGAGGATAAGGCTAATTGTGTGAGTATTATTGGATAAATATACCTAAATAACGAGCCTGAAAAGTAAGAACACTGTAAGCAACATAAATTAAAATTTACAGGAGAGTTTTTTATTGGTTTTTTTATTGATTTTATTTAATTATTTATTGAAAAAGTGAAATACCCTACACATTATGTCGCTTACGATGTTCTTCCTTTTCAGGCTCGATATTTTAACTGTTTGCGGTTCATACACAAAATAAACGTATTTAATTAAAATTCCCGTATTAGGGATGTCAGAGCAGGTCAAGCTACCCGAAACTGTCAAATTTTCCTAATCAACCTTGAACCTTATGCTTTAACGATAAAGTTGAAAATCTTTTAAAGAAATTTAACAAATTTTAGTACCTTGATGTGCTGGCGTTTGTACCTCAAAATTATTATCGCGAAAAATACCCGATTTCACTGTTCCTTAATGTAGCTTAGCTTCGTAATGTAGCTTAGCTTCGTAAAGTAGCTTTTATAAAGTGAATAGCTAAACGGATATCAAAATAATGGTATTTTTAAAAAGTGGGTCCGATTGTACATCACTGTCCTGCTTATAGCTTCGTATTTCGCGCTGAAGTATTTCAAAAACCATCCTGTATAGTTCGTGCCGATACTAGAGAATAAGGGTGTTTGTCCACCGCCGCCGTCACCGGGACGTTATCGTCACCGAAAACGAGATGACGGTGCTGAAGTAGCGACTGACACATACATTTACTATTTCGGCGTGCCCACCGCATGCCCATCACCCGAGCGCCGTCATATCGGCCGCCGAATTTTCGACTAGTTCGGTGCCACCGTTAGAACTCAGCCCGAGATTGTGACGGGCCGATCTGTCGGCAATACAAAACATATTTGATCTGGTCCACACACTGCTGTCGCACCGCGCTGTTCGCCCGATTTTTGTCTTGTTTATCATAACATAGTAAACCCCCGAGTTCGGTTGCAGTGGACACACGATCGCCGTCACCGAGACGTCTGGTTCTGTTCGAATAATCACGTTTCTCGGGCACGTCTCGGTGACAGGGATGGTGGACAAACGTCCTAAGAAAACAATTTCAATTTCTCCAATTTTCATACTTAAAATTTCGCCCCCATAACAGTCAAACGAACAGCCGCAAGTGGACCTAAGCGCGTCCAACAACATGGTAACATTGTACACCTGCTGGGACTCTGCCTCGGCACTCTGTCGCTTGCTGACGTACGCGGCATCCGACGGCGACTCGCAGACGCCCTTCGACCCCTCGTCCCGACACACCAGCATATGCTCCGACCAGCCGCTGGAACCTTTAGTAGGTATGTACTAACTTACGCTAATCTTTTCTAAACATTCTGAATAAAAATGTAAAATTAAATTAAAATATAAGGCACCTTTCCTAGATATTTGTCTAACGTATACGCTGCGATAAAGCGCCGTTTATACTGCGTTGAGATTTCGTTTCAATACAATCACGTCTACGCGACGCTTTTTTTTTTTGTTTCCCGGTTGGAAAATCTTCATGGATATCCTCTGTTCTGGGGCGGGCGGAGGGATCTGTCAGACTCTTACTGATTAAAAACCACCCCAGTGTTTCCTTCCCACACTTGCACCGGGGATCATGGGATCTAGTGCGACTTCCGCGATCCCCGGTTGACGCTAGACCAGCCTTACGGCCGAACCCAATAACCTATTTTCAGTGAAAGACAGATCGCTATTGATGATAGACAGTATAATTATATCTATCCTCGGATGGCGTCTCACAATCATTGATAAAGGCTATCTATCTAACAAAAACAATAAGTAGGTTTCTCTACTGCGCCCTCCCGTGCGTTCCGTTACAACACTAACAACCAACATCACTTTAAAAAACAATATGTGTAATTAATCTTATATTAAAACTTCTTTGTTTCTTTTTTTTTATAATGTTTTAATGGCCTGGTTGCAGGGACCTTTCGGCCAAGTCTTTATTAAGTTACAAAACTTGTTATTATTGATGAAATGAATGCATGATGATGATATCTCCGCCCGCTCCCCTTGAGTTTCAGTAAAGATGTGGCACTTTACTGAGATCTCACGCGGACTTCTTGACTTGAGAGAACTTGAAGCGAAGTTGCACTGTTTTGTTTCATTTGCCTACACTAATGCACGTTCACAAACACTTAATGGTTAATAATCCACCATTATTACACATTAATATTCGGATAAACACAAATTTTGTAAAATTAAACAAACTGCTGAACATGACGCTTCACTTTCCCGCCAAGAAGTCCCCTTTGTTTCAACTTCTAAATAAGTTACTGGATTAAGATATAATTATGTAGAGCCATATTTGTTATGGCCGCGAATCAAAATACAACCTGTTACTGACCTGCAAATTGCAAAAAACGTAATAAAATTTGAATTTCGCGGGCTACCTTAGCGCATCCCTCAATTAAAATGTTGATTTGTTTTTTTAACTTAAATTCATGTTGGCATGGTGCTTGCACAAGGGGTATCACTAAGTTAAATTTCTGTTATTTTTTGTCTAGGGCGCACCGTTTTCGAGATATTTGTTTTTTTTATTTTTTTATTACTTTAAATAAAATAAAACATCTATGATCATTATGCATCTACGAAAGAGTTCATTTTAGCTTGGCTACTTTACGTTTATCCCTGCAATTCGGGGAATATAGGCCATCTGTAGTACTGTACTGTAAAACAAATCGTATATTGGGACGCATACTTTGGCATTTTCATGCAAATATCTATCTGTTGTAGGCGATACACCCTCCCATCAGTAGATAGCGTGGGCCGGTAAGATTCCATAATGTCTCATAGATTATTGGGACGTTAAAACCATCGATAGTTATATTTTTCTATCTCCAGTAGGCCAAAACTGGTTTTGCAGAACAATGACACGAGTTCAGAGTGGGTGAAGCCATCGATATACCTAAAACCATCTTTCCGTTTCAGGACTAGAAGACAGACCCATAGAAGAAATAAGAGAACTGTCGCCGAGTGAAATTCAACAAGTCAACGATCTCATGGCTGAAGCTATGAAAGAGAGCCCTAACACCACACGTAAGTACATTTTAACTTAGGCTATTATAATTTTTAGGGTTCCGTACCTCAAAAGAAAAAACGGAACCCTTATAGGATCACTCGTGTGTCTGTCTGTCTGTCCGTCCGTCTGTCACAGCCGATTTGCTCCGAATCTACTGGACCGATTAAGTTGAAATTAGGTAAGTACACATATGGACTTCTGTGGCCCAAACACGGACATGTAACGTAAATAAATAAATTTTGAATATAGAGGTCACTTTTGGGGGACAAATTAGAAAATTTCAAAAAAGTTTTTCTAACTGTACCGTGCGACACATCAAATGAAAGGGCTGTTGTAAGGATTTCAGATATATGTTTTTTTTATCATTTAAAAAAAACACTTAAAATTATTAACGAAAATAGATGATAATTGACCATTCCCCCCCCTCTTATCTCCGAAGCTACTGAGCCTAATTTTTTTTTTAATTGCAGAAAATTGTTCTTTACTTATAGATTACAGGAAAACCTATATGCCTATCTTAAAATAACATGATAAATCTCTCAATATTGTGCGTACAAACTTACATTTGCAGTTGGAATGTATGAGGGAACATGTTTTTCAACTACAATGTTAAGTTTGTTCGTAGGATAATTAATCCCCACTACGGAACCCTTCATTGTGCGTGGTCTGACACGCACTTAGCCGGTTTTTCTACTTAGTAAGATTCTAATGACAAACCGGTTAAATATTTTGTCAGACACACTGAAACCCTCCGTTCTTTTCGCATGGTAGAAACTATAGAACGCCACGTGCATCCTTAAATACGTCTTTTTCTTTGCGTTTTTCTTTTTCATACCCACACGCCGGTTCCCATGTACAATCGCGGTGCACGTAACTTGGCAAGGTTTTGGGTTAGTGGAGGTAAGTTCGCGCATAGTACACTTATGCAACAAAATTGTCACTTTTATTGTTTGTCATTATTCAATGGAATAACCATTGAATAATGACAATCAACAAAAAAAAAAAACCATCATTTATTTTAAACATGTCTGTTTAGAAGAAAGTAAAAGAAAGGAGAGGAATTCGTGAAATTTATTAGGTGTTATAAATAAAATATATAATAACATATTTTTAGTTATCCCTTTTAGTTAAGTTAGCCTTTCAAAATACAATGTTAAGGAGAACTAAAGGTCAACAAGCTTCATTAGTAGCTGCCGCAAAAATACACTCATAAATTAAACTTAATTTAAAATAGTAACAACAATTCGTATCAAAAACTTAACAAAAACAAAGGGTATAATTTTAGTGCACGCAAGTGTAATCGGGAGCGAACGGAACGCGGGTCGAGGTGCGGGAGGCGAGTATCGACTGACGCACCAACCGCGTGCTCGGAACGGTGCTCCCTCATTCCCCGCGTACCGCTAGACCACCAAAGAGTCCTAAAAAATTACTTCTGCACATCTAACTACTCTTGCCAACTTACGTGCCGGGGACTGTACACAAATTCAAAAAGATCTAGCCGTTAAGTCCATTACTTGGATAAGACATATCTAACTCAATCAATCTGCCTAACCTTTTCTCGACTATGATGGGGTCTTCTCCAGTCTATCCGGATGCAGCTGAATACCAGTATTTGATGGAGCGACTGCCTATCTGACCTCCACAACCCAGTAACTGGGTAATACGATACCCCTTGGTAAGACTTGTTGTCAGGCTTTCGGGCTTCTGACGACCCGTAACGACTGTCAAAGATCCATGAATGACAGCCGGGACCAACGGCTTATCATGCTATCAGAGGCACGGAGGACTTTCATTCACCCATCCGCGGACCAACCCCGGCAAGCGTAGCTTAACCTGATGGATCGACCCGTGCAAATGCTATTACTTAGCCACGAGCTCCTCCATATTTTCCATGACCCATAACATAATCAGCCTATAATATTCCCACTGTTGGGACACAGGCCTCCTCTCGTCGAGAGGGACTGGGCTGTAATCCACCACGCGGGCCCAGTGCGGGTTGGTAGATGTCACATATCTTCGAATTGTTGGTTCTAGGACATGCCGGTTTCCTTACGATGTTATCCTTCACCGTTTTGAGAGCAGTGGTGGTGAAATTATTTACACTTGTAAAGCGCCTGCCTGGGTTCGAACCCACGACCTATGACTCGAAAGTCGGGACCGTTACCACTGGGCCACCACTGCTCCGATGATTGCTGCTGCACCAATGACCCATATGGACTGCAATAGACAAAACCCCCTCTAAAATCTTATTTCCTTTCAGTAGACGAAGACGAACTGCACAGTTCAACGGAAAAAGAAGGAGTAGAGATATTCTTCTTCCCGGATGAGTCAAACATGAAGCGGTTACCTTCTGAACCGCTAGAAGAAGACCCACAGTCCATAGAAGCGGAGGACTTGCCGTCGGGCATGTTTGAGGAGGCGCAAGAAGCAAAGCCGACTAACGTGCAGGTTGCGAAGGAGTTAGGAGATCCTTCGTCCACGCCAAAGGCCACGCCACGCAAGCCCAAGAGGAAATCGGTATGTATTCAGGGTCATATTAAATGAGCTAGTGAAACTCCGCAGACGTGATGGGTATTGATATCTACCCATGATCAAACAAATAGTACATTTCTGCAGCGGCCTGCAATAGAGGCATTGATGGACGAACGTGAAAATGTGGGCCGAGGGGAAGATGAGGCACACATACGTGAGTCCATCAATGCCTGGTTGCGGCCAAGGCTTGTATAGTGCTTTTCTCAAATAATGCGAGGAAATTCAAAAAATATATTATATTTATAAATTCCAGATTCAATGATGAGCAACGATAATTTTTCACGCGCCAATGTATTCAATTGTTTTATTTTTTATTTTTTTCAATAAACAGCTTTCTATTGCAAGCCACTTCGAAATTTAAATAAAACCTTTGATAAGTTACCTCCTTGGTTGCCATGTTTCGGAATAAGAGATTGTTCCATTTTTAAATTACACTATAGAAGATGTATTAATGGTTCTAATGATTATAATTCTGTAAATACATATCTGATAAAGTCGCACAACATATTTTGATCAAGATACAACCTGACACTGACCTGCAAATAGCAAAAAACGTAAGAAAATTTTAATTTCGCGGGCTACAGCTGCGGATTCACGTTACATTACTTGGCTATAAACCTTACATTATTTTGTAGGGTCGCAATATTTGCTTTACTATATTTTTATAGACTTTTTGTCTGTGTGGTGCCGGGCGTAAAGTTTCTTTGTGCTGCCGGACGTAAAGGTTCTGTGTGGTGCTGGACGTAAAGAATAGCACCACCCTATTTCTTCCCGTGGGTAACGTAAAAGGCGACTAAGGGACTTACTAAAGAATGGGCAGCAGCGTTCTCTATGCATTTTAACACCCTACTTCGATCGCCAACCCGCCTGCCAAGCGTGGCGATTATGGCAAACCCCCCCCCTTTGGGGAAGGCCTATATCCTGCAGTGGACGACTTTCGGCTGAAATGATGAATGATGATTTTTATAGACCAAATCAAGCAGTGACGGCGGAAACACAGACGACGAGTATTGTTTCGTCGAGACCCAGGCGCCGACACTCGATAACGATCTGGACGAGCCCGTCGTCAACTGGATTGGGCCTGGCCCGGTGTACATGTTCGACAACCACTTCACCGTGCCCGCGGCACGGACCGATGTTCTGAAGGCGCCTAAGAGCTTCCCTCTGCCTATGTTGAGGTAAGTAAAATTCAATTTTTAATTCACTGGACAAAACGAGCAGGTCCTAGCTGTCACTTTGTAAGGGTCATATTTAATGGCAGACTACGAACAATAACGTGTTTTTTTTTTCTAAATTTTTCTATTTTGTAAACAGATAATAATTTATAATATAATGTGTAAAGATTGTGTTACGACTCCATTATTTGAGACAAAAAATTGTCAGTCATGGGGACTGCCGACAGAAGTGGAAACTTAAAACGTCTGACGCAACACGTCACATTAGCATGTCGATGACGCGAACCCATAAGTTTTGCTCGTATCAAAAATCGCTCAACGCGGCTGAAGAAGTTTTTAGGGGGTTCGGAAAAAATCACGAAATATCACAAGGGGGTGTAGTGAGATATCACGTGTATTTATTTTGTCGTTGCACGCGCCTTTTTTAAACCGAAAAGCGGCGCGTGACCTTGACTCGCCGACTTTAAATGAGGGTATAAATGAGATTATACCACTATTTAAATATAAAATATTCTGATTTTTTTAAGATACTTTGTACCAAAAAATTACACAGGATTTTCGGTACACACCACGTATCACCAGAGGGGTGGGGGGGTAAAACTGTTGCTAGAAACATCTCTTGAGTAATGGATAACCCCTAAGGAAGATATCACTTCAAAAGCTTTTCGCTATTTTGGATACTCGAGTGTCCAAGAACGTGTGACTGGTTTCTTTATAATAAACTATAAGAGGTGACCAGCGTGTTACTATAACTCGATACTAATGTACTCACATGCATACTCACTGTACAACTGTTACGTGTGGAAATAACCCAATCGCTTCATTCCTCCATTGTAGTATAGGCTTGTGTAGTACATGTACTATGTACTATTAAGAATTCATTCCTGACACTGTACTAGAATGAACTATTCCGTAAGCCTTTTAATACTTCGTTTCGATCACGTTCCGTGACCCGTTCGATCCTCAGAACAGTGAAAGTCCGATCGCTCGCTCGGACTTGGATCCACAGACTAAGTACACTAAGATGTCGTTCGAGCATATTCTCGAATTTCTTGTTTTTTTTTTTATTATTTACCTATATAAGCATCTGCCAGCAACTTCGTGGAGGTTGTAAAACAAAATAACACAAAAACTAGCACAATATACTAACATATATATATATATATATCGGACGACACGGTTAGCGCAGTGGTTAAGCAATTGACTGCTGCGCTGCGTGTCGCGGGTTCGATTCCCGCACGGAACAAATATTTGTATGACCTACAAGTAGTTATTCCGGGTCTGGCTGTTTGTGCATGTGAGTTTAAATGTTTGTAAACGCACCCACAATACAGGAGCAATTCCTAGTGTGGGCCAACGTTTAAAAAAAAAAATCTGTAGGTACCTGTGATACCATCCAAGCACTCGTTGTAAAACTCCTAATTCAGTCAGTGTACTACTCGTAATAGTACTAGAAGACCGAACTAGTACTTTTCACACATTGTACTAGATCGGAGCGCTCCGTCCAGTGACCGAGCAAGAACAAGTCTACTGTAGTACAGTACGAAACGGTTAATATGGCACATCGAGACTTAGAAAAAGTTAAAACGTTTGATTTTGTAGAACGCCGTCTGTCACTCATACCTGTGGGATATTGTGTAGTGTAGCCTGTATTGCAGCTTCTTCATTTATCATCTTTTCTAGGTATACTCTATGCGAGATGAGCGTGACGTGGATCATGTACGGCGGCAATGACTTCCGACCAGCTGACTCTGCGCCGGCTAAGAAAACCGTCACTATTGAGGGGGATCCAAGACCACAGGGATCACCCACTACTGTCAAGTAAGTTTTTTTTTTTAACACGCTTATTATTAAAAGTAAAGTCTAGTTTTTGACTACTATCTCGAGTAAAATGATGGTGAGTATAAAAAAAAACCTATCCACTAGTGACTTGTGGATCTCAGGTAGTAACTTGAAGGAAACATAAACTCTGTCTTGCGAATTGTTGAAAATAGTTTACGAAAACTTTTGGTGCAAATGGATGAAATATCCAGCAAATGGTACAGCTATTTGGTGGACATTTCTAATGTCGATTAAGACGCTGACAACAGGTAAACCGCTGTCACTGTCAGACTGCATACAAAAGAAAGAGAAGCGCGATAACACAACGCTTGTAATTTATTATAAAATATGAAGCAATTATTTATTTACTCAAAAATGAGTTGAGTAATCGAAAATAAAAAACAACCAAGTTCTGCATACAAATAAGACGTTCTTGTTATTAATTAAATACCAACTGTACGTTGATATTTAATACAGATATTTTGGATTGAAACTCAAAGTAAAGGGTTAGTTTACCGTTAATTTGTATCGAGATTTTATTTCTAAACGTGTTTTGCCAACAACAAAGTTCTGAGAAATATGTTCAAGAATAACATATATTTTTTCCGCTACCAGAAACTATATAGATTTGGTAATTTTTTTGTTTAAGACAAGCCTACTTTTATTATTTGCCTCTTGTCAGGGCCTTAAGGTATATAATTTTCCTCGCCAGACGTAACAAAGACTATGAACCATACGAGAGCGGTCGCGCAGTAGCTGCCGCGTACCGGTCGGCCGGAGTGCGCTGGGCGGCCGGCGCAGAGCGTGTGCGCGCCGCGCGCCCGGCGCAGCGCCGCGAGCTGCGCGCGAGGGGCGGCCCGCATCGCGACCATCACACCAGAGTCAAACTGTGTCTCACTAAGGTAAGATGGACTAAATCAGCAGCCCCAGCCCGAATGAAATGCCTATGACGAATGCTCTGTTCCAATAGTATCTGGAGGTCTACTACGTCTACTACCTAAGCACGAAATCCGTAGTTTTGGCCGAAGTTATGGGCGAATCTGTTCCGTTTGGTGCCGGACGTAAAGAATAGCACCATCCCATTTCTTCCCGTGGGTTTCGTAAAAGGCGACGAAGGGACTTACTAGAGAATAGGCAGCAGCTTTCTCTATGCATTTTTAAAACCATACTGCGATCGCCAACCCAAGGGGGGCGATTATGCCAAATCCCCCCCCCCCTTTTTTGGGGGAGGTCTATGTCCAGCAGTGGACGTCTATCGGCTAAAATGATGGGCGATTCCTACTCCATATCACTTACGGATAAAATATTAGTTTGGAGTCCGACCTAATAATTAATGTCCCCACGTTTTGACAGTTTTCCCTACTCCCGATGTGTTTTGCCCGTCCAAAAAAGTATATAATCGGGCGTAGGGTTCATTTCGAACTACTTTTGGGCGGGCCCGTATTTTCGTTGACGGACTTAGAGAGTACGCCTCCTAACTCAAATATAAACAAATAGATCAGAAAACGTACCTGCGGATGCCAATTTGTAATGCCACTTACAAATTAAGCGCTTCTGATCATGTGAGCCCGAAGTTCTAATTTTAAATCACCATAAAGTAGGTTAATTTAAAAAAGTCAACTTTTGTCGACGATTTTTCAATTACAATTCAATATCCGTTACATAGAAGTAAGTCCGTGTGAGGCCGGATGTAAAGAATAGCACCACCCTATTTCTTCCCGTGGGTGTCATAAAAGGCGACTAAGGGACTTACTAGAGAATGGGCAGGAGCGTACTCTATGCATTTTAACACAATACTGCGATCTCCAACCCGCCTAACGTGGCGATTATGGCAACAGGGGGGGTTGCCATAATCGCCACGTTAGGCGGGTTGGAGATCGCAGTATTGCCCCCCTTTGGGGGAGGCCTATGTCCAGCAGTGGACGTCTTTCGGCAGAAATGATGATGATGATGATGAATTGAATAATGTTATTCAAACTATAATTGTTGGGAAATGTGGAGATATAAAGTTGAAACATGAGTGATTGATTAATCGAACGAGTGATTGGGGGCTCGTGGCTAAGTAATAACAGCCAGCCGCATGGGTCGAGCGATCAGGTTAAGCTACGCTTGCCGCGGTTGGTCCGTGGATGGGTGACCATCTTTACATACCAAGACCCCTCCGTGACTCGGAAAGCACGTTAAGCGGTTGGTCCCGGCTGTGATTCGAGGATCTTTGACAGTCGTTACGGGTCGTCAGAAGCCCGAAAGTCTGACATCAGAGTCTTACCAAGGGGTATCGTATTACCCAGTTACTGGGTTGTGGAGGTCAGATAGGCAATCGCTCCTTGTAAAATACTGGTATTCAGCTGCATCCGGTTAGACTGGAAGCTGACCCCAAGATAGTTGGGAAAAGGCTGGCAGTTGCGTATGAATTTAATCTGAACATTATTTACACTATCATTAGATACCTTTGGAACGAGCAGCCATAAAAGTCATTCAGGCTTGAACATGTTCGGGAACATAACTGTCGTTATTTGACATTGGTGTCGATGTAGCAAATTAAAATTTAATTTAATTAAACTTTATTGGTCCATAATTTTGTTAGTATTTTGGTGTTAGTAACAATAGTGCTTATAATAAATAGGTTGTTAGTTTTTACAAATTTATTATTTATTCAGACCCATAGCTGTTCCCACCCAGTGTCCCTGAAAGAGACAGTCCGCTCTGGCAGCGATCATTTTCAAAATGTTGTTGTCACTACCATGCAGGCGCTGTAGTAAGGAGGATCTCTGAAATTCCCATCCTGTTTTGTCCTACAGATTATAATCACTTTTTTCTCAGGTCAAATTCCAATACGAAATTTACCCCTCTGGCGGAATCCATGCGTCTCGGCAAACACTCGCTATCAGCAAGATAGAGGTACTAGACCAGTTGGTATGCAGCGATATCAACAAACTGCTCAGCCAATATAAGCTCAAGGACGAGCCGGAGAGGAAGAACGCGCATATGGTACGTATTCTTTGAATAACATTAATAAAAAAAAAGTTTATTTCAATAATTGTTTACAATGATACACATGTATATAGGCTATACTAGTTTCCTGTTACAAATGAATTAGACATCTGTAGCCGAACTAGGCAAAAGCCTGTATTTCGGCTATCAGCGCCAAACCCCTCAAATAATTATTTACATTTAAAAATTGCCATCAAGTAGATATGCTAACATTTGTGCAACATTATACTACTAAAAACGATAATATCGCTTAGTTGTTATTTAAACCTCAGAGGGTCTACTCCATGGGAGGCCGTCACCTCCTTCTGCGAAGTAATGTTAGTAAAACAGCTTGATGATCGGTTAGTGACGAATTAGTAACCAATGTTTTGGGATGGACATTTCGATTTTATAAGGATATGGTCTAGACAAGAGCCTCTCTGGTGGTTTGGGTGATAATGAGCTGGTAATAGGCAAGGAGGAGGCGGAACGCGTAAGGGAGAAGCAGGGTTCGCGCCCGCACGCTCCTAGTCGCCGCAGGAGACGCCCCGGGCGTCGGGAGTCGCAAACCGATTTCCGGCCACCGTAGGCGGACCTGCGGACGGTGAGCGTTGGGTAGCTCGCCGTCCTATAAGGACCAGGCCCTGTTCGACGGCGCGTTGTGATCCACGCGCACCTCAAAGAGATGTCAGCACCAACTGACGGGGTCCGTTAGGGCCAATGCCTGCCAGGGTTGCGAGTTTGTCTGAAAGGGATATCGTAGCCCTGGCTCTACTCCGAAGATAAATCCGAAGTATCGGCCGAGTGAACAACCGTTTCCTGTCGGCTGACTACGGCGAAAGAAAAAAAATCGATAGTCAAAGTCAAAAATGTGACATGAAGTCGGGTAAGGATTCAAAGTCAAAAAAGGATACTTTGGAAGTCAACACGGCCGAACATTCGGCCCATACTTTGGATTATCCCTTCCGAGTAGACCTCCAAGTCTCGCTCCAAGCTCTACGGCTCGGCACAAACGAGCCACCGGTTGCTGTCGCTTGTTGCTGCGGTGTTGAGTTCTGCAGTATACTACGGCTTTGCACGAGAACCGTAGAGAAGCGTTTTGTCGACGGAACAGTAGACAAAAATGACATTTCCGTGTAGTTTTCTACCAAGAAGGGTAGACAAGCGACTATTCTACAGTAGAGTAGAAATAGAAAGGGCCATGCTAAGCCTGCTGCTGTAGCGGGTGATTTAAACAAGAGTTATGAGAAAAATAAGTTTTCTATAGACATTTTAAATTCCTCATATCTCGTCTTTATATCATTGTCCATTCAAAATATATATTTGGTAACCTAGATATTCTGTATTCCAATCAGAATAAAGACACACTACCTTAAGAGCGTTTACGACGTACGGCAGTTCATACAAACTTTCAAGCCCTTGTTTTTCGAAATGACTGAACCGATTTTAATGTAACTCCATACGCATAAGCAGGATACAAAGGTCTAAAAAGTTAATTAAGAACATTTTCGAAAAATAGTGTTACAGCCAAATTAGACCGATTTTTTATTTTCCATAGACACTGAGATTTCCAGATAACTGGTTTTTAAATAAGAAATTTCGAAAATCCTGCTTATGTGTATGAAGTTTCATTAAAATCGGTTCAATCATTTCGAGAAAATCAGTCAAAAATGCCGTAAGTCGTAAACGCTCTTAAGAATATATTTGATTTACAAATTACTTTGGTATTACGTTTGTATGAACTACGCATCCATCGCCTTTGCTCTTAAGTCAGCAAATTACTTTATTCTCAACAGTTAATAGTAAAAGCAGTCCACCTCCGGCCCGACCCGGCGCTGTCAGCCCAGGAGTGCTGCCTGAAGGTGTCCCTCCTACCTCTGTGGTTCAACCTGGACCAAGACACGCTCGCCTTCCTGGTCGGATACCTGTCGAAGCTCGGCACTGATGAGTCTGCAGGTACGTTTGTATGAAATCTATGCGCCGGCGCATGTAATACAATGACAAGCAAGATTTACGTTTGCAACTCGATTAAAGCTTGACAGTAGTATGGGCCCCACTAATCGAATATCGATAACAGTTTGTGTTATATGCGGGCTCAGCTCTTCCGTTCTCCTGTCAGGGTTGCGGGTTTGTCCAAAAGGGATACCGTGGCCCTGAAGGCAACTGAAGAAACACGGGTGGGTTTTAATCAGTAAAAGGCTGACACGCCTCCCGCTCCGCCCAGAGCGGGAAAAGTTACTTACTTGATAATTTCCCACCCCATTTAAAACGCCGAACAAATATATTAGGCTTTACGCAATATGCATGCATATTACTCTAACAAACTGTTATCTTGTTCAAAAAAACATACATAAACTTACACCTTCCCGTGGGGTAGGCAGAAACTACAGAACGCCACCTGCTACGATCCTTACATACTCCTTTTGCTTCGTTTACGTTCATACAACTGGTCATACACGCACGCCGGTTGCGAGTACTACGCATTAAAAAAATTCATGACTAAACTGAAACTCAAACCCCCTTATTCCAAAACAAGGTTTATCTTCAGACCCAGGTTTAAAACATGGAGCCATTATTGAATTTCGAACTTTATTCCGACTGTGGTAAAGTTCCTAAACAAAATACTGACAACTTAGAACCGAACTAAGTTTTCGGTTTTGTATAAATAACGGTATTTCAATCACTGTTACGTTCTTATTACAAAAACTGGCTCCATGATTTAAGCCATGTCAAAATATAAATCTTGTTTTGTAATAAGGCGGTTTGAGTTTTGAGCTAATCCATTGCTTCATTAGAAGTTCTGAAACCTTAGTTCAGTACCAAATTGTCAGTTTTGTATTAGCAACTTTACCATAGACGGAATAAAGTTCGAAATTCAATAATGGCTCCATGGTTTAAACTTGAGTCTGAAGATAAACCTTGTTTTGTAATAAGGCCCAAAGCATTTATTTTAATTAAACCATTTACAGGCACTTTTGAACTGTCAAAGAGTCGGTCAGTTAGAAATATGAAGCTAGTTGCCCATTTCAAAGCGTAGTAGATAAGTACATATGGAGAAGAACTGGAAAGAAACTCCACGGACACTCTTTTAAATTATAATGTTACGAAAATATTGTTACATGAGTACATCTTTAGTCTTGAATTTATAATTAAATGTGAAGACGTTAAAACAAAAAACACGTCCATAGTACAGCAAATAGAAACTAAACAAAACAATTAAAAACCAAAATAATTAAAATAAGCCGTGGCCTTCCAAGCGTGGCGATTATGGCAAACCCTTCCCTTTGGGGAGGCTTATGTCCAGCAGCGGACGTCTTTCGGCTGAAATGATGAAGCCGTGGCAGCTAAGAGATGACCAGTCCCAACTGACAGCGCCAGTTCATGAAAATGACGCATGGATCAGCACCATTCAGCTCAACCATTTTGAAGGGAGCTAAATGATCAAACACAAAATAAATCCCTTATCCAAGCATTTTATTGTTTTCTTCTACAGAGGACGACTCAAAAAGCGTGGGTGGTCTATCCACGGACTCGAGCGGGTCCCGCCAGACGACACCAACACACCGGCCGCCCGTCATGAGCATCGCCAGCCACCTGCGCGACCCGCCACCCACACCCACCTCGCTCGGAGACGCCGACTCGCTGTCCTTGAACGAAGCCGGTGACTGTAAACACTAGTTTTATATTTTTATTTTGTTTATCTTAACTAATATTACCTACTATTGTTTATGTACCGTGTGGTGCCTGATGTAAAGAATAGCACCATGCTATTTCTTCCCGTGGGTGTCGTAAAAGGAGACTAAGGAACACTTACTAGAGAATGGGCAGCAGCGGTCTCTATGCATAGTAACACCATACTGCGAAAAAAAACTGCCAAGTGCGAGTTGGACTCGCGCACGAAGGGTTCCGTACCATTATCTATAAAAATGGCAAAAAAATCACGTTTGTTGTATGGGAGCCCCCTTAAATATTTGTTTTATATTTATTTTAATTATTTATTTTTAAAGTGAATATATAACTAAATATTCTTGGATTATTTCAAGCGTCTACCTGTTGCCATTATCAATATAGAGCAAAAAAATCACGTTTGTTGTATGGAGCGCCCTTAAATATTTATTTTATTCTGTTTTTTAGTATTTGTTGTTATAGCGGCAACAGAAATACATCTGTGAAATTTTCAACTGTCTAACTATCACGGTTCATGAGATACAGCCTGGTGACAGACGGACAGACAGACAGCAAACGGCGGAGCCTTAGTAATAGGGTTCCCGTTTTACCCTTTGGGTACGGAACCCTAAAAAGCGGCTCTGCGATGGCATAATTATGATTCAACAACTTATCGAATTTACTGTCAAAAATTGCATGCTATATCGACCCCAATTAAACCTCGTTTTGTTTTGCAGTGATTCGCAACGACGACGAGCCGCTAATGGAAACGTACGAAGCAGAACGCCTTGTCTCAGAGAACCTAATTCAATTAGAAGAAGACTTCCAAAAGTTGGGCATTCAGGAAAAACCTGTTGCTAAGTTACCAGTAGATACTGAGCCGATTGATGACTCCCCTATTTATTTCAGGTAAACTAAGCATTATAGTATACATACATATACAAAATGTCCCAGAATTAACGCACAACCTCTTAAGGCGACGATAACCGCCTTTTAATGATTTTATACTGAAGATCACGTCTAAACGAGTAGTGTTAATGATTTGAAAAAAATATATGTTAAATTAGAGCATTTTCTCAATAACTTAATATGTGAATATTTGAGATTATGTTTATATTACATAGTGTAATTAATTTGTAAAGTTATGTCTATCGCGGAGAAAAAACTGTGAATGGCGCAAAATCTACCAAGCGTATTTTTCTGAAACCTACACCAATTTAAAGATAATTTAATTATTGATCTTTTAGTATACGCATTTTATTAAAATACCGTTTGTTTTGTGTATAAAAAACTAATAATGCGTCAAATTGGGGACAGCGCTCCTTGATGGGCGAGTCCTATTACTGGCTGAACGCACGACGCGTTGCGTGAGCTCAGTATCAGTACTGAGCTCACGCAACACGCAAGCTAACCACTCAAGGTCACTGACATATATCTGCGTCTTAAGGCAGTAGAAATATTTCTATAATCTGTAATTTTGTTTATTATAATAAATTATTAAAAAAATATATTATTATAACTATAACTTGTATTCTCCCCCCCTGGAGGTGGGCGCTAATGGCTGCAACAGTCTTTAAACTAATATAGCAATTAACGAACAATAAAAAAATAAATTAAACCTGTTTTTTGTTCCAATCAAATATTTGATTTGAGTGTACTGCAGTTGACTAGATAGTGCGCACAGCGAGCTCGTGATATGCTGGACGTTAGACCAGAAACACCTGGGACACCTGAACTTATACTGAACTCTTTTTATTCCACCAGACGCGTAGTCTTCTCCCCGGAGGTACCAATACGTCTGGACTACGTGGGCAAACGTGTGGACCTATCAGCCGGGCCCGTCGCCGGCCTGCTCATGGGATTGGGGCAACTCAACTGCTCCGAACTAACGCTCAAGAGGCTTGACTACAAGTAAGTGAACCACAACTCTTTTCCCAGCTGATAATAAATTCACATGATGCTGTAAAATATGTGGCAGCTTGCTTGACTTCCGGTAAGAAGACTTAAGAAATGGGAACAAGTTAACGTCTGTTCTGGGTTTTGTACGGAGTAAACGTAAAGTACGTTTCGGACCACGCACAATGAAGGGTTCCGTAGTTGGGATAAATTTATCCCAAGAACAAACTTAACATTGCAGTTGGAAAACATGTTCCCCATACATTCCAACTGCAAATGTAGTTTGTACGCATAATTTTGAGTGATTTACCATAATTATTATTATTTTAAGATCATAGACATACAGATTTTCCTGTAATCTTTAAAGAACTATTTTCTGTACTTACATATTTTTTTTAGGGTGAGCCATTTCGGAAATAAGGGACCCCTCCCTTATTTCCGAAATGGCCAATTTTAATATTTTTTTTTCTTTAATAACTTTAAAACTAATTATTTAAAATTATAAAAACAATATACATATATATATATACATTTGAAATCCTCTGATCAAGTCCTTTCTTTTGATACATAACACGATACAACTAGCATTTTTTTTTTCCTTATTTTTCCCCGAAAGTGAACCCCATATTCAAAATTAATTTATTATTTACGTTACACGTTCGTGTTTGGGTCAAAGAAACTCATATGAGTACTAAATTTCATCTTAACGGGTCCATTAGATTCGGAGCAAATTGGCTGTGACAGACGGACAGACAGACAGACACACAAGTGATCCTATAAGGGTTCCATTTTTGCTTGATTTTGATTTTTGTACGGACGGAACTCCTAAAACATAACTAGCAGGTTTTTTTCATGGAATTGTAATTTATTTTATTCTAAAAGTTGTTTTTATTCTAGCCCGCTTTTAACTAGTCCCGCTCAAATAATATTTCATCTCTCACACTTCAGATAAAAATATAATATAATTTTCCAGGTTGGGTCTCCTAGGTCTAGAGAAACTAGTACAATGGGCGCTACACGAGTGGCTGTCGGACATAAAGCGCCATCAGCTGCCCGGTCTGCTCAGCGGCATCGGACCTATGCACTCACTACTTCAGCTTAGTAAGTTTTACACTATCATAATAATATGTGGGCGTCCAATCAAAAAAGGTCCAGTAGTGGGGTTTTGAGTTAAGACTAGATTCGGTATCTAGAATAGTTAATTGATAATAAGGATTAAAAATTATTCAAAAACTGGTACATTTTTTTTTATTTGACTTTTGACGTTGATACTCTGAAAAAGCTTGTTTTGAGAAAAAATATATGAAATTGTAGATAATTTTACACCCAACTTTACAAAACTGCGTATATCTTGGAAACTAAATGCCGAGAACTGCACTTGGTGGCCCACATATTATTATTTGTGGGGCATTAAGAGGGCGGCTATTATTAGCAGCCCTATTATTGCCACACTGCATGGCAACTGGGTAAAAGCCTCTTCTTATACAGAGCAGATTTATATTTTGACATGGCTTAAACCATGGAGCTAGTTTTTGTAATCAGATCGTAACTCTGATTGAAATACCGTTCTTTATACAAAACTGAATACTAAGTTCGGTACTAAGTTGTCAGTTTTGTATTAGGAACTTTACCGTAGACGGAATAAAGTTCCTATTGTCTTCTATAATAATTTTATAAAGAGATCAAAGTTATGAGTTTGTATGTAGCGGGTAATCTTCGAAATTACTGATCTAATTACGAAAATTCTTTCACTAATGGGAAGCTACAGTATTGCCGAGTGTCTTAGGATATATTTTATATTAAAACAAGAAACTTCAAGCGAACAAAGTCGCGGGCAGAAGCAAGTCAAGTTCATACATGTTGACGTAACCAACTGTGAGAGAGGTCGGCTATAGCTAGGGGCTGCTTTCAAAGCCTGCAGGGCATAGTTCTTGATGTGCTAATAGCATTGAGATTTTGATAGAAGGTAGAACCAATTCTTGGCAGAATATCAAAGCTTGTACACCTAACTTTCAATAGCGCGTGCAATCAAAAGTTCAGCTCGTTATAACTGCACCAACTTAATATCAAATTCTTGCGTGACCAACAAAAGATGGACACTTTACCACTGCTCACTCTCGATATGCGATTTGAACAGTATTAAACTTTTAACTGTGTCTGTGTGGTGCCGGACGTAAAGAATAGCACTCCCCTATTTCTTCCCGTGGGTGTCGTAAAAGGCGACTAAGGGATTACTAGAGAATGGGCAGCAGCGATCTCTATGAATTTTAACACCATATTGCGATCGTCAACCCGCCTGCCAAGCGTGGCAATTATGGCAAACCCCCCTTTGGGGGAAATGATGATGATGATGATGAAACTTACTCTATCTAAGACCAATGCTGGTTTATTTCCGCTATTTATCCATATACAAATAACACGAAATACAGAGGTAGAACATTTTACTAGTAGCTTAGTATTTAAATTAGGCTACCTATATCTTATTCAGAAAAGCAAAAAGGATAATGTAAACAAACACCTACCCGCTTTCCAAGCATTGATCACCACGGATTGCTCCGTCTTGAGCATTGTTGGTTGGCGATTTCAGACTTATATCCTAATTAATAATAAAATTCCGAAAGTGAGTTTGTTTGTTTGTTACGCTTTCACGCTAAAATGGCTGAACGAATTTGGATGAAATTTGACAGATAGGTAACCTGGAGAAGGACATAGACTTCTTTTCATCCTGGATCGCAGAAGAAGTCGCGGGCAACACTTAGTTAACTATAAAGTTCAAGTTTCAACTATTTATTTATATTCCACTTCTATGTATTCTTCTACTAGGTCTTCTGGTGCCCGTTTTCACTCATAAGTATTATGGCACTGTTGGATTTTCAACTCTCATCTCAAAGACGAGAGTCGAAAAAGCAACAGTGCAGTGTAGTGTAACCGGGCATTAGTCTAAGCAACGTATAATAATATCTCTTGGAAACATCTTGAAATAAAGAAAATTCCTTTAGAGTAACAAAAATAACTTCGTATTTTTAATTAGTATTAATAAAAACATTAAAAATCAAATCAAATAATCAAGGAAAAAACCTCGTGACCGTAAAAGTGATTTGCAGTCATACAAATGCATTTTATAAGCGTTATACGGCAGCCCGGTAAATCGGCGCGTCTAGCGGTCAAAGATTGTTAGCCACTTGTGTGGATTTATAAACAACTAGCTGCGCCCCGCGGTTTCACCTGCATAAGTCTCGATCCCATGGGAATATCGAGATAAAAACTATCCTATGTCCTAACCAGGTCATGGTCTAGCCATGTGCCAAATTTTATCCAAATCCGTTCAGCCGTTTTAGCGTGAAAGCGTAACAAACAAACTCACTTTTGCATTTTAATTATAGTTCATATACTTATTACAACTATCTTCTTCAGTCACCGGCATCCGGGATCTAGTATGGCTGCCAGTAGAACAGTGGCGCCGCGACGGCAGACTGGTGCATGGTTTGAGGCGAGGTGCCGCCTCCTTCACTGCGCGCACCGCCGTGGCCGCGCTAGATATTACTACCAGGCTACTGCAGCTTATACAGGTATGCTCCTTTTATTTATTTATTTCATTAGGGAAAATAAACAGTAGTATATTAAAAATAAACAGAAATAACATTTAACTTAACAAATATCCTACTCACTACATTTTCCACAGATTACAACTTAAATATTTACAAACTGACGGCAAACGTAAACAATATATATATTTATTTTTTTGATATTCATATTATTTTTATTTACCTTAAAGTTTAAAACGGGACGTAAAAATAATTTAAATGTTTGCACATACCATTGATGATGAAAGATGAAAATGAATTCCTATAAATTAGTTTAAAAAAAAAACACAATTACACGTAAAAAAAAAATTGAGCCATCGTGGCCGCGGGACGCCTGGCAGATTGAAACATAGAAACTATTTTGTATAGAAAATATGCATGAAAGGATGGTTTATTAAGGAGTCTGCCCACTACACCGTATCATACCATGACCGTCCTAGGAACGTGTCAGGAAAAATAAATATCTTTGTATTGAAAAGTATAAGACTATGACCACTAGCCGACCAACACCGTCGCGTGACCTGCACAGAGCTTCAACAATTGTCGGCGAGAATATTATGCCAGTTCTGATACGCTCCGTGCATGGCATGTGACATTGCCAAACCGGACGAGCATACGGGTTAAAACAGCGTATGATGACCGTTTTAAACGGAGTATTTTATAAGAATGAAGAAAAAAAAAAGAAGAGGGTTTTAAAGAAGATGTAGTGGCAAAGATTGAAAAGAGTATGCTTAGATGGTTTGGTCATGTGGAGAGAATGAGTGAAAGGCGGAGTGAGGGGGAGGCGACTAACAAAAGGTGGTGGGGAATTTATAAAGCAGAGATGAGTGGAAACGCCGGGAGGGGACGCCCTAGAAGGACATATAGTGACCAAATTGGTGATGTTCTTCAGAAAGGTCAGGTGCGTAGTACTCGCAACCGGCGTGCGTGTATGACTAGATGTATGAACGTAGGCGGAACAAAAGGAGTATGTAAGGAGCGTAGCAAGTGGCGTTCTATAGTTTCTGCCTACCCCCATGGGAAGAAGGCGTGAGTTTTTGTATGTGTATGTATGTATGTATTTTCTAATACCCATTTTATGTATAGGAAATAATATTCTTAACAAAAATATTCACTCACTTTTCCACAGCGTTAGCCTCACGCGAAAACACAGGTGAAATACTACACGGTAACCGTACGGATATGACACGCGGATGGTCACTAAACGGTTATGTTACGGGTATGATACGCTGTTGATACGTTCTAGTGGGCTTAGTCCGTGTCATGTTTCTTTCCGTGCCTGATACGTTCATAGCACGGTCATTGTATGGTACGGTGTAGTGAGCAGGGAGCTTTAAAGGAAATAAAAATGGATTAATCAGAAACAAAAAATTCAGATTTTTTTTAAAGAAAAAAATATTCTATAAGTCTATTTCGTTTGGATGTTGGCTGTTGGCGCGTCGCCACGCTAACATTTTACATCAATAAATTATGTTTACAACTGAATGAGTGTTTCCTATCCGACTCAAAACTGAGACTACTCTGAGAAGAAACAACGAAACAAACTGAGGTCACAGTCTCTTTTAAATTCCAGACATAATCTTTGTCAGGCCATATGAGGACCACGCAGATAAGATTCACTATATCAATAATTTACCTGTTTTGATATTTAGGCGACAGCAGAGACGGCATTTGACATGCTAACTCCCGGTCCGACGCTACAACTACAAGATGCGTACGCGCGGCGCGAGAGACGCCGCCGACGACGTCACGACCCCTCGCGACACCCCGCCGACATCCGGGAAGGAGTCGCCAGTGCTTACCAGACTGTAAAGGAGGTCAGTTGTCTTGCATAAGGAAGACGGTGGTTTTATTTTTAACGCGATGATAGAATCATTTTTGGCGGGTGATTTTGCACATCAATCATTTTCATTTACTTGGCGACTAATCAATAATTTTGCTTTAGATACGCGTATTTAATTTGTGAATGACGTTGTAGGCTTAAAAGACTAGATTTGTAGACCATTTTCTATTTTGTTAAGTACCTGGTACTTTTTGACGGGCATACACTGTCCTCCCATACCTATTAACACTGTCATTTGAAAACATTGTAAAAACCAATTATTTTTACAAGATAGTGTTTTAAAAGAGTAATCGTGGAGTTTATTGCCGGCTCTTCTAAGGAAAGTCAAAAACTTGTCAAAATATAGGAAAATTTTGAGGTATTTTGGCCAGATTCAGACTGAGATGAACATACTTAAAAATACGGGAATTGCCTCTCAGGACTCGTCAGAGGAACAACAGATGTTATGAGTATTTAGCACCTGACTATAAAAATATTTAATAGGAATATTCATTATAATTGTCATTTGTCTTTGTTTGTCCTTGATGATTCATAAAGTCAAGAAGTGTGACAAGAATTTGGAACGCCTCACTAATCAAACTTCGTGTGTCAGGGTTTCGCGGACACAGCAGCTACGATGGCGATGGCGGCGCGCTGGTCGCACGGCGTGGGCGTGCTGCGCCACCTGCCGGGCGCCGCGGTGGCGCCGCTCGCGCTCGCCGCGGCCGGCGCCGCCGACGTGCTGGGCGGCGTGCGCGCGTCGCTGGCGCCACACGCCGAGCGCCACCACGCCGACAAGTGGCGCTCGCACGACCGCGCCACGCGCTCCACGGGTGAGCTAACTGACCTGTAACTAACATAACGTCACGCTTGTAATGCCTGAAGGGTTAAAAGCAGAGGGTACCTGTAGTACACCCACATTTCGCCAGTTATGATTAAGTCCCGTGTAATAGGGGGCGAGCCTATTGCCTTCAACCGGGCACAAATCCAGAGTCCGGGATACTACCGGGTAAAAGGGGCTGAATAGAGATGCAGGGGTGAATAGAGATGCAGGGGTGAATAGAGACGCAACTTTAAAATGGATTTTAACTTTGAAATAATATCTTTTGTTGCCAAAAAGACTATAATGTGTTACCTGTACTATAATTAACGATTAAGTGTCCTTGTTGGCAACAAACTATATTATTTCAAGGTTAAAATGCATTTTAAAGTTGCGTCTCTATTCACCCCAGCATGTCTATTCACCCCGTTTTACGGTACTGAAAAATTCCTGATGGAAAAATTCAATAACACTGCCCGACCTGGGAATCGAACCCAGTAACGCTTGCGACCACTAGACCAATGAGAGGTAGTCAGAGCAGATCAGCCCATCTAAACCGCCCGCGGGGCTGGCTACACTAGAAAATAACCCATTTTTTGTTGTAACTTTTAATTTTAGACTTTAATAAGAGTCTTCTCCCAACAAGAGATTTAATAAACACAGATCATGTGCCAATATTCCCCAGGGCTTTCATTGACATCGAAAATCACGCGCCTTGGATGTACGGTACAAACAAAGGATACAGGTTTATCGGTACCGATACGTCAGTACGGGTCGGTACTGATAGGTACCGGTCGGTACAGACAGTCGGTACAGGTCGGTACCGACAAGTTTAAACCTGTTTCTTTATAACTAAGCGCATAAGGGCCTGTGCACACCACGTTTTTTAAACGCGCCGTTGACGCGCGTTTGTAGCGATACAGACGCGAGTCAGACGCAGCCTTTAGACCTTCTGTAGGATAAAAGCGCGCTGTCGACGCAGGTTTCTAAAACGCACGTCAACGGCGCGTTTAAAAAACGTTGTGTGCACAGGCCCTAAGATAACACGGGAATAATATACCTGCACCGATCGGTACCGACCCGTACAGGCTCGCCTGCACCGGTAACCTGTTTCTTTATGTATGCACCCTAAAACTGTCCATGGACATTTAAGTGGTTCGTTTTCAAAAATCTTTTCATATAATAACCGACTACAAAAAAAGAGATTCTGTTTAGTTTAAAGTTTGCCAGCTTTTAAATTTCTTAGTTAATCATAATTATGTAATAAATAACGGTAATTATTATCTTTGTTTCAGATTCTATAGATTAAGAAGATCCTGCTTGTCAACTTTTATACGATGATCTCTCTCACACAATTTATTCTCGTGTATAATTTTGTGAGGGCGGATTGCACTAAACTTAGAACATCAGCGTCACTTCTTTAGCATTAGTACCATAATACTTACATACATATCTGAACATTGTATTGCTTTTACGACAAATTCATTAAATAAAAATAACATATCCTTGTTGTCATACGCTCAAGTTTTCTCTTGCGAAGTACTAAGTTTGATGCAATCCGCTCAAGTCCCCTGCTCAGTTCACCACACGAGGCTTGTCCGTCGACTGCCAGTTATGTTCACATAAAGTTCATCGAAATGTGCTATTTTCAGTACCTTTAGTATAACTAGTTTTAGGGTTTCTGTTGTTCATAAATGAGGAAGCGGCTAGTTCAATAGAGTAGGCTAGATACCACAAGCTGTCCGACCAACTGTGCCCCGAAGTTTGTGCTGTGCACAAACTTCTGGCATTATTGCTACTTTCTATTGTATGTCAAATTAAAAAATGACAACGCACGTCCACTCCTGATAAAGTCTATTAGCTCACAGACGCGCTTACCGATTGAAATAATTCTGTTTACGTTGAGCACATCACTAAATGGCTGGGGTGACGTCATCGTAGGTATAAAAAAGATGACACGCTCGGTTTTCATACTATCTAATGAACATGCGGTATCTAGCCTACTCTAAATCTACGGGCTAGTTAAAAACATGTAAGTACTTGCTTCCATTGGTAAGAAATTATGAACACACGATATTTTTATAAATAAAAAATGCGCTTTCATTGTGTGCTCATCTAATAAAGTGTTTGATATAAAATATTTCAAGCACTCGTAGTGATTCTAAAATGTGATGTATTTTTATACAGAGTTACAAATTACATAATCGAGGTACAAAACTAATTTTCTCGTTTTGATATTAAATTATTTTATATATTTGGCAGGACATTGTTGTAATATGAAAGATGACCGCGTCATATTCAAAAGCGATCGTCGCGTTCATGTCACTTTTTTTTTTCGGTGAAAATTAACGCGTGGACGCGCCGACAGAGGGCGCTTTCCAGTTTTCAGAACAAAAATTGCAATCTACACGCGATGATCGCATATTCGCGCGACGATAGCTTTTAAATAGGACGCGGGGGATGATTATGTAACTCATTATAATCTTATGATAGATATAGTTTTAGTTAATATAATGTTTATTTCATTTTATTTTATTGTTTTCTCAAGTACAGCAATTTTTCGTTAGTCTCATCGAGGAAGATCTGTACTTGAAATCGCAATTTTTTTAATTGAAAATCAATGAGCAGTAAGTTATCAATAGTACCTATAAGCCCTATATATTTCCAACAGCGCGGTAATAGTTGCATTAGAAAAACTTTACTTTTGCCTTGCATTTTTATTTTCAAATAATTTTGATCATTCTAAGACTTTATAAAATTCCGTTTGATTGGAAGTATCACCCTAATGCCACTATGCTCGCCAGAACTAAAACAATAGAATATTGACCTACGGAAGACTTTGGTGCTTGAGTTGAACAGTCTAGCATTTTAGAGCATTTAGCGGCTCCTTTAGGCTTTAAACGTTCATGTATATAATCGTTGGACGGAAGTTGGGTGCCATGACAGACACGTGGAAGTTATTAATATAGGTTATTGTTTTTATTATGCCGAGATCCTATTCGGAATGTTGGTCTGTATATAGATTTATTAACATCTTGAAAGTCATTGTAATTATCGAAATGGTATGTTCGATTTGTTTTGTATTATGTTTTCAATAGCTAAGCAAATAGTACAGGAAAATTACTTTAGAAATCGCCTAACACAACTGGCTTGACTAAAGAAATATCATGGGATCGCCGCGAGTTAGGTCGAGAGTAGAACACATGAGAATTGTGTTGGTGTAAAGTTTAAAGCTATTATTTACTTAAACTAGAAAGTTTATTTCATTTTATATGCGTGATTCCTTGATATTTAATAGAGTAGTAAGACTATTCCATTATCGTTTTTATTCAAACAAAGAAAATAATCCTTTTGGTAATTTGAAATCAATAAATAAATGATTGCAACATACATTATTTTATTTATTTACTAACAACTATATTATACATTTAAATAACTATATCTAAGCTTCTGGTTCTGCTTTTTCAGGGTATTTGTCAGTGAGGAAGCTCTTTACTTCACCATATTCTACCTTCAGGTTGAGACGCATCTTTTCATGACTTCTGTACTTCTCATATTTCTTAAGGTGTATCTTGTAATGGGGCAATGTCTCGTAAAAGCGTGGAAACTTCTTTTTCTTCAGTATAACTTTGTCGTTCATGACATACTGTGTGAAGTCTAGAGTCTCGTTCTTTTGTACTTGCTCCTTTGTCCTAACTTCAGAGGGACTGGCAACTACTTTGGGGAAGTATTCATTTTCAGCTTTATATTCAACTAAATGCAGTTTTTTCTCTTCAGCTAACTGTTGGTGAGTTCTCTGAAAATGAAAACACAGTTAATATAAACACTGTTTTGTAATTGCATCTACATTTCATCTGCCTAGCATTTTCTCAACTGTATTAGGGTTAGCTTCTAGTCTAACTGGATATAACTGCAATTGTATATGTCACCGTAAAATTGTGAGACCCGTTAGTGTATAATCTATCGGTATTATTTCAGTTGGATTATAAACTGACGAAAAATTTTAAACTGGGTGAAATGGGTTAGTTTTGGTTAGAACTGTGACCAACCGCGCGCGAGCGAGCCGAGCGAGCGAAGCCAGCGGTGCCGAAGTAGCGGCCGACGAGCGCTACTTCCAAGTTCCTCGCAGCTAGGCAGGGTATTTAGTATTGGCGTATTAGTTTAGCGTTACGTCGGAAGTAAATTTGATACCAATTCACAATTAGTTCCCATGGATAGATTATAAATAAACTATCGAAAAATAATACGTTACATTGTAAATGGTTTGTTGCAGTTCACAATTTTTCAACAGTTCGTCAGACAAACATAATAAAATGAAATTCTGTACCTGTTGTAACAGACCAATGAAGAAGGCCTTTACGATGTGTTGCAGGTTGTTAGACCCTTCAACTTTGGCTCTCAAATCCTTTATACCAATAGCTTGGCAAATTTCCTTGATTGCTCTATGGCACATCAAACCATACCCTTCATTCTTTTGTTGTACAAATATCTTTGTTTTCCCGAAAGTTGTGTAGAAATCATGGTAGACTGAAAAAAAAAATGCAATTTATAACTTTGATCATTCATCAATAAGCAGTTGTGATATGAAGTTTCTAGCTAAGTTTTCTCTTCTACAACAACACACACTAGTGAATAATACAAAAATCTCCTACTTGTGTGTCCATTGTAAATCTCAAAGTCCATCAGCTTCTGCCCTGCCCTATTCTTGGCTTTCCTAAGTGCAGCTGGTGCATCCTTAGCTCTGCCAAATCCAAATCCAGCCAAGCCTTGTCCATTTCCAGTGACAACCTAGAAAAATTAAAAACCACCTATAGCTTGTTTCCCACTTAAGGCGACGATAACCGACTTTTAATGATTTTATACCGAAATCACGTCTAAACAAGTAGTGTTAATGATTTGAAAAAAATATATGTCAAATTAGATCATTTTCTCAATAACTTAATAGGTGAATATTTTAGATAATGTTTATATTACATAGTGAAATTAATTTGTAAAGTTATGTCTAACGCGGATATAAAAACTGAGAATGGCGCAAAATCTACCAAGCATATTTTTCTGAAACCTTCACTAATTTAAAGATAATTTAACTATTGATCTTTTAGTATACGCGTTTTATTAAAATACCTTTTGTTTTGTGTATAATAAATTAATAATGAGTCAAATTGGGGACAGCGCTCTTGATGGGAGAGTCCCATTCCTGGCTGAACGTACGACGCGTTGCGTGAGCTCAGTACAGAACACGCAAGCTAACCACTCAAGATCACTGGCATATATCTCCGTCTTAAACAGCTTGAATATTTGAATTAAGGAGAATCTGCAGCTGTAGCCCACGAAATAAAAATGTTCATACATTTTATGCAATTTGCAGGTCAGTGTCAGGTTGAATCTTGTTCGCGACTATAACAGATGTATTTTTACAGAATTATAATCATTAGAATCACTCATACATCTTCCTATTTATTTATTTAATAACTATGGAAGACTTAAAGCTAAAACAAACAATAAAAAATTGTATGTGAGACTAACAACCAATTACCAAGTCAATTTCAAGTTTTTTCATGCAATTAGGGAACAAATCTAACTTAGAGATGTTTTAATGATTCTAATGATTATAAATCTGTAAATACATATATGTTATAGTCGCTAAACATATTTTGATCTAGATACAACCTGACACCGACTGCGAGCTTCAGCTGTGGATCCACCTTAAAAGGCTTTGCTTTAAAGGTTTTAAATAGTTTTAATCAAATAGGTGGCCTGAATTGTTAATCTTACCATTGCCTGAAAGTTCCTGGTACGTCCAAGACTGCCTTTCATGATCAGGAGTGATCTAAGCTGCAGGACTTTTGTGTCAAATCCAGTGAATTCATCTGCAAACAACAATTTGAGTTCTTATATGACCTGGTATACATGCAAACAAGAGCAAGTATGAGATTTCATGCCATGTGAAGAAGATTTGTATATGCTCACACAATATAAAATGAAGATGATGTATGTGTTTGTTTAGAAGTAATATTACCTTCTCCAACTGGATCAGGGGCACCTAGACTGCGCCCAGGCATTTTAGCGCCTGACCAACCTCTCTCTATTGGGCTGAGTTTGAAACGGCGGAATTTTGTCATTGAATCTCTAACCTTGATCAGTTTTTCAAGTCTGTAAAGGTAATAATGGAACTTGTAGTAACATAATAATAATATGATAAAATATATTTTCAAGATGTTATCCAGATTAATATAGCTCAATTATCAGTTTGGAATATTAAACTTCAGTCATTTTGTCACCTTTCTTGGTCATCGGGCAGTCTCTGCTGTTTCAGCAGTTCTCTGCCCCTAATCACTGGTGCAGACAGACCGGGCCACAGCATGTTGATCCTGCCCACTCCAATCATCTGACCACGGTTCAAGTCGCGGATACGGATGCGTCCCGCTCCTCGGCCTCGGCCCTTCTTAGCACCAGCATTACTTACGGATGTCACTGACTTCCACAACTTTTCGGCAGGCACTGTAAAGGAAAATGAGTAAGAAAGATACTTTATTTCTGCCATATACGTAACATAGTAATTAAAGATTTGCCGATATAATAGTTAACTTACATTTATTGAAAAAGTTTACACAAGCAATAGACGTTGTACTAAAATTAGTTTTGAGGTTAGGTGTAACATTGTTTTTCTTCAAAAGAATATTAATTGGTCTGCTTAAGATGTTTCCAAGAGTCAGAATTTTTATAGACATTTTGAAACAGAGCTACGGCTCTGTTTCTTTTATTTATTGATGATCTAAGAGTAGTTCCGTTTCCGAAACATCTGTCACATCACTTGATTATTGACAGTTGATGGCTGTTGAGTTTGACGTCCAGTACGAGACGTTCAGACGTGTGACAATTGATTTGATGATAGTGACAATCACAGAACACAGAATCAGAGAGGTGGCAATTGATTTGATGATAGTGATGGGATACTACCGTTTTTAGACATACAACTCTACTAAATCAACGTATTAGAACCTTAGCCGGTAGATAACACTATGCCAAAATCAAGATATTTGTAAGTACTTATTTTGTGATTATCCCTGTGGTTAAAACCTCGTCTCTCATGCACGAGGTTGTGGTTTTCGAATACGGGTATATACCGAAGTACCAATGTGATTTTTTCATTCATACACGGCATATTATAAAAAAATGTTAAATTAAGAGCAGTAACTTGTAGCTTGTATTGTGTCAGGCAGTCTCATTAAATGATCTGTAGTGTAAAGACGTTTCGTGTTATTTACTTTAGAACCCTTCAATTTTGATCGTTTTCATACCTTGGACGGGTGGTTCAACTTACGAAATTCTATTCATCAAAAACTTAGGAAGTGTTAACGTAATATTCGCAAAATTCATGAAACCAGTAGTAGAGCCACGAGATAATACCTACGTCGCGTCGTGCGCGCCCCTAATACCTACCCGCCCGCTGTAGGTATCAACTTGGTTATTGACTCGCTCAGCTGATGTTTATGTATAAAATAAATTATATGATTCCAAAATGTTCTCAATACTTTTACGGGCTTAGGGCCAACATAATTGCTTTGTGCCTTGTGCCTAATTGTGTGGTTTCGGGACATAATAACATTTTAAAAGAATTATGCGCCTGCTAGTTTTATGGTGTATTAAATGTGGAATCAAAATCAAAATAAATAAAATTATTTACAACGTTTTGAAAAAAAAAAGTTCTAGTTACTAATTAGGTACACGATTTAATAAAAATAGTTACAAACCTAATGGTGGAAGGATGTTGTGGCGCAGCCTGGGAGAGGCCTATGTCCAGCAGTGGAATACTATTAGGCTGAGATGATTGATAAACTTAAATAATTAATCACCTCTGAATTATTTATCACTTAGGGCTACACTTCGCGATGCATCATGGCAACGAACTTCAGGTTATAGTACCTACACGTAATTACGATACGTTATTACTTTCGCGAGTCAAGGATCGTAAACAACAATACGTCGATGACGTAGCGGTCTTAGAGAAACTGGAATTGCTTAGATATGCTGCGGTGCTGCCCTTAGCGCGTGGGGTGCGGGGGGCGGGGGTGCATTGCTAATCAAATGGCGTTTGGGGACAAAGCTTGGTCTAGCATTGGCTAACTTTTGTAACTCCACGTGGACTGGACTGCGCTTACGTGACCTTTCTGAAATGGTTCGTAGTGTTGTTCACTTTGGGTTTGCATTGGTTTTTCACTAATGCGGGAATTGATTCGAGTTTAAAAGAAAAAATAATTTCTTTTTTTAATTTTGTCTTTACAAATCAATAGTTTTTCATGCACCGGATCGACCCTCCACGGGATAAAAACGGTCAAAATTTAACAGTGTATGTGCTTTCTGCATTTATCCTGAACATTACTGACAGCGGTGAAGGAAAACATCGTGAGGAATCCTGTACTTATAGTTAATATAAGTCTGAAATCGCCAACCCACCTCGAGCCAGCGTGGTGAATGTGGTGATCAATGCTTGTGCCTTCTTTGAAAGAAAAGAGGCCTTTCCTTTACCCCCTGTAGTGGGACAATAATAGACTGGTAATATTAATATTTATTACATAAAATCTGCAAGGATGGAAAGGGTACTGAAGCTAAGAACTACCCGGAAAACTAACAAAAACACAACAGAAAAAATATTTGATCATATTACTATACTCGGAATTTTAATTCGATTCCAGATTTGACAATTTCAGTGTTGCAACGTTATGACAAGTACTAAATAGTGACGTTGCGAAATTATTCGATATGGAAATGGAATATTTCCAGATCGATTCTTCTCGTTTATAATTTTACGCTCGTAAACTAAGTATATCAGGAAATTAAATATTTCTGAACCAATAATTTAGTTTTGACGATTAATTAACGATCTGAGACTTTTCTTTTATAATTGTGTGTGAAATAAATAAAAAAATGTGATCATGAAGGAACATGACAAATAAAACAGATAGATAGATGTATTATGGTAATAAATTATTTTATAAATTGTCGCCGTCATCGCTATCGCTATCGCTGTCACTTTCTGTAACATTTATTATAAATGTGTCTGTGATATTGTCAATTAACATATCTAGCCTACTCATTTTTTGCTCTTCTTTGACAACATGGGATACGCATTTAGACCATTCGGTAGCCGTAATTTTTGTAATGCCTTCCTGAAATAAATTTCTCACGTCTGTCAATTTGAAGGTTTTATTATTTTGAGCTACATGCCCCTTTACCTGCGCCCATATCAATTCGATAGGGTTTAGCTCGATTGTTTATCGATTTTTGTGTTCATCACTACACTATTAAATGTGGTATCATTATTTCACAAAATGACAGTAGCTAATGTCAAATCTGGAATCGAATTAAAATTCCGAGTATACTTACTAGCAATAGTTTTAGTCGAATCAAGCGAAGAATAAAACCTTAGTTACGAACGCACCAATTAAATTTTGACAGTTGTTTTACGTGGCTGACTGGCTGACTGCTGGGCTGCCTGCATCCCCACTGCCACTTTTGTTTGTCTTCGATTTTAAATGTAGGATTTTTCTAACTTCATGGTTTTTCGTCTACAACTTGTAATATAAATTACCTGTTGTTATAATCTTATTGAAGGATCACAATGGGGCTGTGTAAATGTCCAAAGAGACGAGTTACAAATCAGTTTTGCTTTGAGCACAGAGTCAATGTTTGTGAATATTGTATGGTGACGAGTCACCCGAAGGTAATTTGGAGCCACATATCCATAGAAGATGTATAATTACAGTGAAAGTATGTAACGTATTAATTAACTGTGTATATTTTTGCTTTCCAGTGTATAATACAGTCATACTTGCAATGGTTACAAGACAGTGATTATAATCCCATCTGTGAAATTTGCACAAAAAGTCTCAGTGAGGGCGAATGTATTCGTCTTACTTGTTATCGTAAGTATCCACGGATATTGATAGTGAACTACAAACTAGTTTAATTAAAAAAACATGTTTTCTCATTTGATAAGATACAGTTACAGCCAATGTTAAAATAAAATGTCATTGGTTTAATCAATCAATTGCAAAAATAATTTTATCAATCAATTAGCCAACTGGACAGATTAAAATATCTCCAAGCTATTATGAAACACACGCATCAGCTAATTAGTTGCTACAAGTGTGTGTTACCATAATAATAATAATAACCATAGAACTTATTTTTATTAAGACAAGCAGTCTTAATAAAAAATAATTGTATAGTTATGTGCTCTGTACTCTGTGTACTAATTATTAAGCATAAAATATGTATAAGGGTACAAACATGGAGGATACAGGTTACCGGTGCAGGCGAGCCTGTACGAGTCAGTACTGATAGGTACCGGTCAAACCACCAATCACAAGCCCGTATGGCTCGATACAGGCAGTCGGTACCGACAACTTCTTTATAACTGAGCGCATAAGATAACACGGGAATATTATACCTGCACCCAGGGCTTGAAACCGGTTAATGTCGGAATAAGATACAAATTATTTTTGACACAATTATTGATATTGGCTTCAAAGATTGCTTCATCACATTAAATTCAGCGTTGATTTTGTAAAAAATTATATTAAATAATTAAGGAAATATGTTCGAAAACCTTTATAATCACGGTTAAGGTTACATAGAAAATTAACCGGTTTCCGAGCCCTGCCTGCACCAATCTGTACAGGCTCGCCTGCACCGGTAACCTGTTTCTTTATAAAAGCACTCTAATAGGGTACAAATGAAGTATAATAATAGGTACACCTAAGTTCAAATAAAATCTAGCATTGGTAAAGGTCACCCAAGTTCTGTTTGCCGTTACACAAGTTCTATTTTACAATCATCTAAACAACATTTTTCAGATGTATTCCACTGGGCATGTGCTGAGGCACGGTACAGGGCCCTGCCCCGCACGACGGCTCCAGCAGGCTATCAGTGCCCGTCCTGTGCCACACCTGTGTTCCCCCCTCCCAACCTAGTCTCCCCAGTCGCTGATGAGCTCCGAGAAAAACTGGCTGGAGTCAACTGGGCCAGAGCTGGCTTGGGTCTGCCCCTGGTTGGTACTATCATATGTATGCTATTTAAAACTTGAAAAAAGTTAAATTAATTATACTTTGCTAAAGGCAAGGACAGAGATACATAGAAAAAAAGATAAATTTTTGAATGGTGCTTTAAATGAACAACACAGAAACTGACCATACATAAAAGTCTTATAATTAGCTAAACCATATAAGCCTTGTTTTGTAACCTTCGCTTGCAATGCATGATTTGTTGCAGTTAATTAAAATCACACACCCAGTTGGGTGTACTGAATGGGAATATACACTAGTAGGGACAAAAATAGTTCAGTCTACAAATATTTTGATTCCTGCAAAATTGTGATCTTTTGTGTCAGGGACTCAGGGCCTATCAGAATGATAACTTTGGAAGTAGGTCTCAAATAAGATAACATAATAATCAAATCCCATTATTGAAAAAACCAACACATTCATAGTTATTTTCATAAAGTTTCTTGAACACAGCTCTCAGAAGACCAAGACATGAAAGGCGCAGCAGGGCGCCGGAGTCAGTCTCCCATCGACCACCATTCTCCCTACTACACAAGCACGGTGGACAATCAACGAGGCACCCCTGTAGGAGCCAGTGATGACGAGTCTACCAGCCGCTCTGCCAATGGCACGCCACATTCCATTGTTCAGATACCTGACGAACCAGTCAACATTTATGACAACACTTCTATTAAGAGGACTGACAGTTTACAAGGTTAGTTCTACAAATAACTGTAACAAATATCTGATATTTCTCACCACAGTGCTATGGTTAAAGTTTCATTTGAAGAGACTTGTGGATGTTCTTTCAAAGGTCTACATCGGTTTCAAATGTGTTATTTGCCATCTATCGAGGTCTACTTAAGATTTTGACCTACCCTTAAATCTGTTGAACTTTCATAAGTACTCTAAGTAAATCAACTGTTGTGAAATGAATTAGGTTGAGTTTCCTATAAAACAAAATTCGACAATTTATTTATTTATTTAACAGTTTATGTACACACATTATATGCAGACAAGAAAAAAGGAACAGAAAAATACGTACAAAGGTGATGCTTAGGTATTTCTAAAGAAATCTCTTCCAGCAAACCTGCGACAAGGAAAGTAGACGAAGAGATGTAGACAACGTGTGTAAGAGTAGAAGAGAAAACATAATACATAAAATCAAAATAAGAACTTACTAATATTATTACTATACTAATCACTAATTTAAAAATAAACACACAATAAGAGAATATACTTGCATACATACTTCTAAAATAAATATCACTTTAATATATAATATTTATTTTTATTTTTTTATTTAACTTTTTTATACTTGCAGGTGGTCAAGCTCCAAGGAAAAGCATCAAATCAAGCGAACCACCAAAACTAACGACAAACTATGATCATGATGAAAATAAGTACAAACAGAAGTCTACGTTTGCTTGGATTAGTAGGTGGTGGAAGTAAGTTCAAAATTATTAATCTTATACCTCAACTCAAGCACATGTCCCATTCAACATAACATCACGCCTCTAATACCCGAAGGGTTAAGCAGAGGTGTACCTATAGTACACCCATATTTCGCCAGTTATGTTTAGTTTAAGTCCTTGTAATAGGGGCGAGTCTATTATTGCCATTAACCGGGCACAAATCCAAACTCTGCGCTGTTACTGTGAAATTCCAAATAGAAAAACCCAATAACACTGCCCAACCTGGGATTTGAACCCAGGACCCATTTCGGACCATTCATGTCCCATTTAGGAATATAATATTAGCTGATAAAACCTCAGGAATTGGTGTAAATAACCTCTTTAGACCAGGGACCGTACAACCCCGGTTAAGAGTTAAGCATTTGGAAGGGGTTACCTTTATCATGATGTAACTCATTGAATGGGTTTTATACTAGAAACCCAGTGAAAGGGTTACATGATAACCCATTGAATGGGTTTTATACTTGAAACCCAGTGAAAGGGTTACATGATAACCCATTCAATGGGTTCTATACCTACTTGAAACCCAGTGACATGAAAAAATCTTAATATTATGGTATTTCGATATCCGCCCATCACGCGTAGCATGGCCAATTCTATCTCAATTCTACCCAGGGACCATTTTGGTTACCATTTTAGAAAAACCCTATCGAAAACCCTTTCAATGTAATCAGGGACCATTTTGGTTACCCATTGAAAGGGTTTTTGCCCTGGTTTAGACCACTCTGGTTTCACCCACAAGTTCTAATCATTCACAAACAGTATCTTAAATAGTGTTTTTTGTACCAGAAACACACTCCCATCTTCTCGAGTGCGAAGAGCCGGAGGTATCTACCGACGTTATTGGATCATGCTGTTTGTCTTGATAGCAGTAATAGTGGTCCTAGTGCTACTCAGCCACAGAGACGTTGATGAAGAAAACCCCTTCGGTTTGATCCAGGATGACGACAAGAGGGTACTACAGAAAAACTAAACTTCGTATTTATTATTAATATCAAGCAATCTAAGAAGTGATATATTGTAAACCCAATTAGCTGAATTATATTAATTTAATTTCTTTTGAATGATGTATTTGTTTTAAATTAATAATTCCATAACCTTAACTTAAAGAATAAGAAAATAAAGTTTCAAAAATCAGGATAAATCTTTTTATTATGATGAGTAACAAATGGTGTAAATACAATAAATTGGTAAATGCGTATAAAAGCTTAAATAACTGCATACATGTTGCTTAAATAACTTTCGTACATGTTTCAACTTCTCTGTTCAAAAACATTACAGAGAAAATATCATTATAAAAATCGGGGTAGTACTCGCAAGCGCGACGGCAGTCGGGCATCCAGTTCATCTCTAACAAAATAGGTTCAATGACCTTTTCATTATCCTTCTTTCGCCAGCTCAGCATAATGTCGGCAGCATACAAGGCTCTTGATTGTGGGCTCTTTCCTATTCCACATGGAGGACCCTTTGAAGTTGCAGCACTAAATAACTCTGATATCATCTTGAATATTGATTGTTCAACATCTGACCAGGCATAATTGGCAAACTGCTTAGACCACGCCTCTTTAAAGTCTGCACATAACATCTTAAAAAGTGGTGCACTCTCACTGTAGTTCATAACAGTGAAATGTTTCTCATACTCTTCAAAATTGTCTAAAGAGAATGGTTTATTAGCAAACCTGAGGAAGAAGTTATTGTAAACATAAACTTTTGTTGGGCTAATAGAATGCAAAATAATCACATAGCGAATATCAAACTTCACTTGTCCAACATCTGGCCTCTCAAAGAGAATAGGGTTGTCAATGTACTTCTGAGCTATTTTTGGGCCAGTCAGTGGTAATCGACATAGAAAATCTAAATTATCACTGATGTAGGTGTCCAATCCCCTTGCAAGGTTGTATGGCTTGCAAATCCAGTGATTATCTAATCCAGCCTTTTTCCTCTGCATGTAATATGCAACAAATTTTGGTAGTTCAGTTTTCATATTGAAGGTAGTGGGCATCCAAACTGGATTTGTATCCAGAGAATTGTTATCATTACAGTATTTTTCTGTAGACCTTCTGGCAATAACAGCCAACAGATCCTTAATAGTCATAACATATTCAAATGGGAATTGATTGACAAACTTATTTGGTGAATTTACACTTAAATCTTGAAATTCTTTGAAGTGGTTCATGTACCACAATACATCAGCATCATTTTCATTGTCAACTATCTCAAACTCAGGAGATGTTAGGTAATCAATTATATACCTATACTCTGAGAACACTTTCAGCTTAGTAGAACTAGTATCTCTTACTTCTAGCAATTCTAAATCTGGGAGTGTTTCCACTATGTGACCCTCGAGAAAATATTTAGAGCTTGGCTCAACTTGGGTAAAATCTTCCCCAAAATGTTCATAATGTTTCCAGGGAATAAGCATTGCCTCTCTCTGCATGGGGTCAGGGTAATGACCCTCTACAAAATTTCTAGTTACCAAGTCACCTTCTTCCACATTTTTTATTGGAAACAGTAAAGTATAAGTTAATTGCTCAGGGACATAAATAAAAGGCACTGCTCGGAAATTGGGAGTATCAGAGTGGGTAATACCAGAACCCAGTTCATCTAACACATACCAGACTGGAACTCTGTCTTCAATGGAAAATTCATCACCTCCAATTGCATATGTGTGTGCATACTTCCATATGTCTTTAGAGACTTCATCAATTTGTTCTTCCGTCGTTTTTCCGGATATTTGCATCAAATTGCACATTCTTTCCAAAAGACCTGGCACATTTCTTAGACAATTTTGAATACTATTTGCTTTGAAAGTCCATGCATGATCAACTATGTAAATATGACTAGCGTCTGAGCACTCGATACCCCGAATTGCAATTACACTCCATAAGGGATCATAGGGCATTTTTTTCGTCTCTTCATAATCTATTTGAAAGAGTTGAAACGTTATACCGGCATCAAAAATCTGGTCGGTGATTTTCTTGCAGACCGATGGCCAAAAATGTTCAGGTACACCAGAGAGTACTAACTGTGGTTTGTGTAATGCTAAGAAATTATTGTAAGTAGATATCCCATCCATGTTTTCTACGTTCAACTTACAGGATACGGGGCGATAAGGTTAAATTCCAAACTCCGTTCCGTTGATTAATGATAAGATACGATCAGCTGGCATGCCAAAATTAGCAAATGTCACCCAGTTCACACTTCACTTCACTGACAAACTGTCAGAGAGCATTCCATGCCTGGAAAACGGGTTTTTTGCACAATAAATGTAGGTATTTTCTTGTTCCGTGTGATGACGGATTTAAAGAATAGCACCACCCTATTTCTTCCCGTAGGTGTCGTAAAAGGCGACTAAGGGACTTACTAGAGAACTAAGCGAGAATACGGGGCGATATGGTTAAATTCCAAACTGCGTTCCGTAGATTACTGATACGATCAGCTGTCATGCCAAAATTAACAGTCACCCAGTTCACACTTCACTTCACTGAAAAACTGTCAGAGCATTCCATGCACAACATTACATGCTTGGAAAACAGGTTTTCTGCACAATATTGTAGGTATTTTCTTGTTCCGGAAGGTGTGGTGAGGGAGTTAAATACTCAAAGGGTGACGGAAGGGGACGTAAAGAATAGCACCACCCTATTTCTTCCCGTGGGTGTAATGAAAGGCGACTAAGGGAGTTACGAGAGAACTATGTGCAGCAGCGTTCTTTATGCATTTTAACACTATACTGCGATCGCCAACCCGCCTGCCAAACGTGGCGATTATGGCAAACCGCCGCTATTTCCGCCAGCAGTGGACGTCTTTCGGCTGGAATGATGATGATTTTCTACTACTGTCTGATAATTATTAAAAAGCTCGGGGGAATGGTTTATTAGCCTTCAGTCGTACCAATAATCGGTATAATAATTCAAAGCTCCAGATTTGGTCGAACCGTTTACTATCATACGACACTGGTATCGACAGCTCGCATTGGCTTTAGTAGTAAAAGTACGAGTCCGGCTTGGCACATTTCAGTTGAAGTTATCTATTGCAAGCTACTTTCTCTTTGACACACTCTTTGTTTATAATTTGTCAACGTTTTGTGCAGGACCTTATGTGGTGGACACAAGGACCAACAAGAAGGATGCAGACCTATCAGGTCTGCATCCTTCTTGTTGGTCCTTGTGTCGTCTTGTTAGCTGCTCTGTAATACTACAGAGCAGCTTGTTATGCATGAAAACCGAGTCCTGGTCCGGTTTAAATAATAAAACAAGATATTTTCAAGTCATGTATTTTTAATTGCATGGATTTATGCCAACAACCTTTTTAGGGGAACATTGATTTAAATACTAATTAAGTTATTTGATAATAATTAGATCACATATAACTTTATATTATTAAACTTTACAAAAGCAAAACCGTTGTATGCATAGCAACACAGGATCCATTAAAAACTGCATTATTTGCACAAAGTTTGTGCTGCTATGCTTTACTCGAAAACCTCGAAACTACGCCACGGCTTAGTACCATATACATACATTTAACATTGAGATACTAATGTCTCTCTTCAGCTACTACAATACATCGAAGATTGTAGATGGTCTAGTAATAAAATAGTGTAGCATCTTCAGAGGGGCTCCAAGCATTTAAAGGGTAGACTACACTACACCAATAAATGTGGATATTCTTAGCATTAGTACATAACAATAATAGTATAAGATGCAGTCGTTGAATAGTCCACTTACAGTAGAACAACTACAATATCATAGAACACAATTCATACAACTATCTATTCAGTTCAGTTAGAGTCTGAGTCCATGTGAGTTCTGTAGTTGCGTCGCGCTTTTTTCACCCGTTGTCGGAATTTGAACGCTTGGTAGTCGGGGTCATCCGACACGTCCTCAACGCGGGGTTGTGAGTTCCTCGTGCTGCTGCCGACAACTGTCCCGACCCCGCTGTCGGGGGTGCCCATAGTGTCCGGGGCAGGCCACAGACTGCTCTCAGTACTACAGCTACTTTCTAATTCACTCTCGTTCGTTTCATTCATGAGCCTCGCGACTGTCCTGTTGTAGCCTACGTTGGGTGAATGTTCTATGACTGATGTACTCGCTCGATCAGCCGGATCTTTGGGCGGTGGAGATTCGCTGGAGTCTGAGCGATGTAGACTGAGGCGGCCGTTCCGTCGAACCCTTCGTAAGTTCATTCGTCTGGGTTCCGGTGGTGGTGACGAGTTGTTACTCTCGGACTCCGGTGGTTCTACGCGAAGGGAGTTTCCGAGCGAGTCCCGCGACCCGTTGATAGGCGTCGGGATGATACTGACGAGGTTTGGGGGGATGATCTGGTAACCGTTTTGGTTCCTCGGGGATATTGGCCGACTGCCCACTGACTGGTCATCGTCGGAGTCTACCTCCGCTATTCGAAAAAGTGCAGATGTGTTTTGACCCCGGTAACCTGAAAATGCAAACAAGTTAGTATCATTATAATATGAAGTGAATAAATTTCATCTGCACTACCATTAGGAAACAAGGATTAGTTAGTAGTTACCTGTACTTGTGCTTGGTTGAGCTAAGTTATCGTCGAAATTATCAAAGTTAGAAAAATTGTTGTTATCACTACTGTCTTGTGCCATGGCTGCTCCTGCAAAAGATAAGATTAAAAAGTTTGTTCTATTATTAATTGTATGGGATCTTATATTAACCGAAAAGTAAATAATCTCACCATTACTTCTTAAATTCATTGGTTTCCTATAACTAGTGACTTTACTTTTTCTTTTAGCGGTTCTTGTGAGGTTCACGCGACGTCGAAGAGGTCTGATCATCTGGAATTACGTAAAACATATCTTCATTATTTAGTTGGACAATATTATATTTATTGCCTCATGTTTACTGTCTAGACTATGGATCTAGGACCAAAATATTTTTTAATAATTTTTCATCAAATTTTAATTGATTTGAAATTGTCACAAATACATATTGATTTCATGGTTGATTTGCATTTTTTTTTTTATTCGCCTAAGTCTCACTTGTCCGCCTCCCCCAAATGCTTCCAGGCATCCTTTTATAGAGCCCAGCCCTTGCGGTACGCATTTAGGTAATTTCGCCACCTATTCCTGGCCTGGCCTCGCCAGCGCGGCCCGTCGCCCACCGTGTGGAGACTGTTGCTCAGCTCTCACTGTGCTTGCGGCTGACGTGACGCGATTTGCATAAGATGCAATTTTATTTCATAACTTCTGTATGGTCTCATAAACCGTACATTTACTTAGCGAACGCAGCAACCTACTTGGATGTCGTGCGTCACAAATATTATGCTATAATTATAGCGTTTTAAGCAATGCATATCGACTCAACCAATAACTGTGGAACTAACCACTGGACAAGAGAAAGAATCGCTACCACACTTGTTAACCTTCTACATTTTAATATAATTTTTCATCCCATCTGTTCGAAAAGGACGACTTGGTTTATGTGCACCCAAAGGTGGTGTTTTCTCTAAGAAACTTTCAGCGGGCAGTAATGAGTTTATAATCCTCTTTATAAGTGCGCCGCAATTATCTTTGCCGCGCACTTTTTGAATTTGGAACATCTTAATGTTCAGTGCCAAAGAAATCGAACGCATATTGTTTGAATAAAGACTGGCTGGTACGACGGCCCATAGTCGCGCCGCAGGCTGAATAAAAAAAAAAGAAACCAAATTAAAAACGCGCGAACTACAACCCGCGTTTTCGTCAATTTTCACGGATTGTTAGAAACTGACGCAAGAAATGTGATGGATACTCATATTAAAATAAACATTTTTTTTTTTATGAAATGTATATAAGTTTTTAGTTGTTTTATTATTAGATACTATCTAATTTCAATTTAGTTGTTACTTTATGTTTTATTAAATAATAATAATATTACAATAAAATATGCCTTTTATTTTCTCATAGTGGGTGATGAAAAGTAGAGTGTATCACTCGGGCGCAAAATATATTTTTGGCTCGGGCGACGTACTTTGAATCCCTCGCTACGTTCAGGGTTCTACTAAAGAATCCCTCACTTCGCTCTAACATATTATTTTGCTCCCTTATGATACAATCTACTATTAAACTCAACTTGTGGTTTTTTTTGTGTACTTACTCCATAACTAAACCAACATTAACAACGTGATAGTGTACGGTGCCTACAACTATTGGCTCCTACTTCTAAAGAACAAACACATGATTTTAGAATACCACTCACCCTGCCACTATTCCTGAACAGACTATGCGCCGGTTCATCGGAATCAGTCCGCTCACTGGAGGGCGCGGAGACGCGCGAGTGCAGGTGCGGAGGCGCGCGGAGTGCGCGCGGCGCGGGCGGGCGGCGCGGGCCGCGCGAGCGCCGCGGGGCCGCACGCGCGCCCGCACCATGAGCGCCGCTCACGCACTTGCTGCTCGACTTGCTCAGCGACGACCGCGACTGTTTATTCCGCCTGAAATATCACAGCTATTACTTCACCCACACAACAAACATTAACATCGATGAACTTAGAGAACTAACCTGCCGTCAATAACTATAGATAACGTCTATGCCTTTCGCAATTCCGCCATAGAGGAAGGCACCCAAATCTCCAGCTTTAGTGTGCCAACTTTTATTCATCTAAAAATATAAGTAGTCGAAACATTTTCCCCTTCAAAAGGTCACCCAAAAAGGTTATCTTCTAAAAAAACAATAAGAACAAATAAAATTTTCTAAACCAAAAATAATTTCGTTAAATTTGCATCTTCCCAATTTTATCATAATCTAATAACCGTATTACCTGAGAGAGCCTCGTTTTTGCGAGCGTACATTCTTTGAGTAGCGTTGTGCCACTAGCCGCGCCAGTCTGTTGGGACATCTTTGACTGCGATTTCCGTTTTGATTTGCTGTGAATTTATTTTTATTACTATTAAATAGGCAGAATAAATAAACACATAGCTCAGCTCAATGTTTCATTGGACTTTTTTAGGGTTCCGTACCCAAAGGGTAAAACGGGAACCCTATTACTAAGGCTCCGCCGTCTGTCTGTATGTCTGTCCGTCTGTCACCAGGCTGTATCTCATGTACGGTGATAGTTAGACAGTTGAAATTTTCACAGATGATGTATTTTTGTTGCCGCTATAACAACAAATACTAAAAAGCAGAATAAAAGAAAACTTAAGGGGGCTCCCATACAACAAACGTGATTTTTTTGCTCGTTTTTGCTCTATATTGATAACGGTAACAGGTAGACGCTTGAAATGTTCACAGAATATTTAGTTATATATATTCACTTTAAAAATAAATAATTCAATTAAAATAAAACAAATATTTAACCCTTTAACCGCCATGTCATATTTCGCGTGGAGTGCATCTAGCGCCAGCAACCTTTAGGTACAATTTTGCATAATGTTGTAAAATATAGTTATCGATAAAAAAACTAATGAAATAAATAAAACTTACTCATTTTTAATCAAAGGTTTATTTCTTTTCTTTTTTCAAACATACGTTAGGTAATTAGTCTTGATTGTTAATTCTTCATAAAAAAATAATATTCTGGAGATGGACACGGGCTGAAAGTCCCTTGATTTTCTGTGAAGTCTTCTGCACGAGCATTACATATATTTATGCTGTTCATATACACTTGTGACCGAATTTCTGGTTGAACAGACTCCAAAATAACTAAATTAACTTTATTTTTTCTTTAAAACAAAATAAATAGGTAAATACACATATTATTATTATCTAGCTGTCTTTTTGACTGTAGGATACTTATCCTACAGTCAACTTAAACAGACTAGAAAAACAAAAGAGTGATTTACTGATTCATTATCACTATCCGTTGAACTGCCACTACTACTAATATCATTAATTGATTGCTGCAATATATTTAATAGTTCTTCGTCTTCGTATAACATTATCGACAACTTCTCGACACTAGCTTAGAAATAATAATAAAGAGAGCACGTGTTATCACGGCGATGGCGCTAGGCTTGTAGAAAAAATATCGATATTTTTTGTTCGATCTATCGATATTTAAGGTGATATATATTATTTCGATACATCGATATATCGATATAAAATATCAAGTATCGAAAACGTATCAAATACGATATATTTCAGATAGCAACACAGTTGTCGCCACTGACTAAAACCGCTGGAATTCAGAGCTGTAAAAAAGTACTCTTTTTTATTGTCTTTACCTTTTGCAGGTTTTCACTTGCTCTGAAAAAAAATGGCAAATTGTTGACAACAACACGGCGCTTTTAGTTATGCTAGTAAAACTTTCCTTTTTTCCTTTAATCTTTTAACTCAACGCAACCGGCAACGTTTAATCGCTTGAGCCCCTCAGTTTGTATCCGACTTTCAAGCCACTGTTTGTGAAATAAAATTGTGAATCATGTCTAGTGTTGTGTGGAACTTTTTCAAAAGAATCAATAAAGAAAACGTTTCGTGTAATATGTATGGAAAAAACTATAAAACGAGTGGTAATACGGCCAATTTAGCAGCACATCTAAGAAATAAGCATCACCATGCGTATTTGCGTCTGAAGGATAAAAAGGTCTGCGACAAGAAAGGATAGTACAGCAGCGGCTGCAACACGAGCAGAAATAAGAGCCTGTTCGCCTATCCCTTCAACAAGTTCATATACTGCTACTGAACTTGCACCTTCTCAGATTGACAACGACAAGTCCGATAACTCGATTGATGATGATGACAATACTGATGGTGATGTACATTTACGTACGCAAATTAATACATTATTAAATTTTAGTCAATAGACACAATAGTCTAAATCAACTAATAATGTTATAATTGTAAACTACTGATCTGACTACTGATCTGACTCTGATTATTATTTGTCTTTAAAAGTTATAAATTACTCCATCATTTACTACTTATATTTTCTTTAATGAATTTAATAACCTTGTATTTATTTCAGCTGGGGGCCAAAGAAGAAGTGAAATAAATCAAGCTTTGATCTATATGATTTGTAAAGATAACATGCCTTTATCTTGTGTTGAAAAACGAGGACTTAAAAAATTCACTCACATTGTTTGTCCACGCTATAAGCTTCCATCGAGACCTACGGTAATCATACATTATGTTTAATATTTATTTATACCTTAAATTTTGAGATATCGTTTTTGATATTATTATCAACTTATTACAGATAACCAGTTTAATGGAACAAAGGTATGCTACTACGAAAGCCATCTTAAAAAAAAAAACATTTTGTGAGACAGCAAATGTTGCACTAACAAGTGATATCTTAACTCTCACCAACTCTACAAGAAGTTTTATAGTTGTGACAGCGCATTTCCTTAATATGGATAAAGCTATTCCTGAGCTTGAGGCGGTGACGTTGACTGCAGAGAGAATGTATCAGGCAAGTAAGATCTTCTACCTATGTTAGAGGGTTTGGATTCCGCACTTAGTCCTTCATGTGGACCATTTTACAACCAGTAGAAGTAAGATATTTTTAGACATTAGACAATATATATAAATATATTTGACTTCTTTGTTGCAGGGACACACAGCTGATTATATAAAAGAATGTTTTGAAAATATTACTCGATAGTTTTCAATACAACAGAATTCCATCGTAACAATGACCACTGATGGTGGTGCTAACATAGTGGCTGCAGTAAGACAATTCTTGGGAGGTGGGAAGAGAATACCATGCATGGCGCATTTGCTAAATTTAATAGTAGATGGCGCGTTAACAAAAGCTAATTCACCTGTTTTGGAACTCGCTAATCGAGTCAAAGCCATTGTCACATATTTCAAACAATCTGTTAATGCCATTGATGAATTAAGAGCAAAGCAAGTGGGATCAGGAAAAAAAGAGGGACAAGTATTAACACTGATACAATCAGTCAGTACGAGGTGGAACTCATGTCTGGATATGCTGGACAGATTTAACTCACTATCGGCTGTTGCGGCAAAAATTTTGGCTGGAAGGCGAAATGCACCCGACATGATTCCGTCATCTCAGTTAAATATAATACGGGACTTAGTAGCACTGCTTACCCCATTTAAGCAAGCGACCGAAGATATCAGTAGCGACCAATATATAAGTGCCAGTTTAGCAATTCCTATCGAAGATTTGCTCCAAAAAGAGCTTGAACAAGCGAAACCTTCTACAGATGTAAGTGTTTCTGTATGTAATATATTGCTGGATGGGGGTTTTGCCAGACTAGGGCAACTGGAGCGAAATCTATTTCTGGCAAAAGCAACGATTCTGCACCCTCACTTTAAGCGTATTTATTTTAACTCCGCATTTTCGCTGTTTCTGCAGCAATATCCGAGTTGTCGACAGAAATGCGAATAGAACATAAGCGCGGAGGCCAGGTTTCGCCAGAAGTCCGAGCAACCACCTTAACCACAATTCCAGAGTCAGAAGATTCTATACCATCACTGTGGAGCAGACACGAAAAAATTGTAACAGATCTTGCAGCCGCAAGCAGTAGTAGCTCAGTTTCCAGCTCAATCAGAAGTGGTGGTGTCCCTAATGTATATTTGTATAATGGTGTGTGCTAGCTAACATAAGGCAAATAATTTAATTTAACGTTTTGTGTTGCGTAATGCAAATTATTTTATATTGTATTGTATAGCTTCAAGTTTTTTATGCGAACAGACAGCTGTGCTGCTGGGGAGTTTGTTGCGCCACTTCTTCTTCCCAGCTAAAGCACTAGGAAGTGGTGAAGGGTGGGCGTTTTTGGGGGACTGTCTCATGTAATTTTTGACGTTCGAAAAGTGCTGATTCTTAGCCTAGTTTGAATAAATGACTTTTGATTTTGAATGAACTGAAACAATATTCTATAATCCTTTAAAATTTTGGACTGACAGCCGCCATTTCACCCCAGTTGTTTCAGAAATAGCATTAAAGTATTTGGTACCTACTGCATCCTCAGTTTCATCAGAGAGAGTGGCATCTGCTGTTAATCTTAGCGTACCCAATAACAGAAGCCGACTTTCAGCAGAGCACATCAAATTTATAGTTTTTCTTTTGTCTCTTTCGGATAAGTATTGGTTTGCATAAGTGAATTTTATTGTATATTTTATTCTGATTAAAAAGCATTACATTTTTATCAATGTTTTATTAATTTATGATTTTACATTACTGTGACTTTATTATCAGAAATGATGTTCCTAGTCCAAACTAGGAACACTATTACTGTTACTCAAGTAAGAAGATGAAATCCATATTTTTTTTTTATTCATGGAAATACCAATATACATACATAAACTCACGCCTTCTTGCCATGGGGGTAATAGGGGTAGGCAGAAAATATAGAACGCCACCTGCGACGCTCCTTACATACTCTTTTTGCTTCGTTTACGTTCATACATGGTCATACATACACTCACGCCGATTGCACTATGCACCAGACCTTTCTGAAGAACAGCACCAATTTGTGAATTTGGTCATTATGTTCTAGCGTTTCCACTCACATCTGTCTTGTAAATACCAATATTTGTATGAATAAAAAAATTACAATTGAATTTCATAAAGTTTTTTGAAAATTTCACCGATATATCGATTTTTTTTTCGATATATCGAAATCAATATTGATATATTTAAAAAATATCGATACGATATATTATCGATACTTTTTCGCACTATTTGCATCCCTAGATGGCGCTAGCGCAACTGACGTTTATTTAAAATATGACTTTAGTTGACCTTGAGCCGCACGTAAAATTACGGCGACGGCGTTCGCGGATCGTCTGCACTAGTGACGTATACTGGCATCACTCGGCAATTTATATTTCTTTGTTGATTTCTACATATTATATCACTTAAGCTTATTCCCCCTTATTACAAAACAAGGTTTATCTTCAGACCCAGGTTTAAAACATGGAGCCATTATTGAATTTCGAACTTTATTCCGACTATGGTAAAGTTCCTAAACACAAAACTGACAACTTAGTACCGAACTAAGTTTTCAGTTTTGTATAAAGAACGGTATTTCAATCACTGTTACTTTCTTATTACAAAAATTGGCTCCGTGTTTTAAGCCATGTCAAAATATAAATCTTGTTTTGTAATAAGGCGGATTGAGTTTTGAATAAATAATTAAATCGTTAATAAACTATGAAATTTGAATGAATGTTTAGTTGATAGTTTGATAAAAAACAGGATGTTTTTTTTTTTAATTTAGCATCAGGAGTTTCATATGTCGTACAACACTAGTCTGCGTGAAATCACGGGTTCGGCGAAGTAGGTTGATATTAAGACGTATCACGAATTGAGAACTATTAATTATTTCATTTAATTAGCTAAAATATGTATCTAGTACTGTTAAAAATAAAGTAATAACACAAATTTACTAAGATTTAGTAAGCAAATTCAACACCTATTGAACATTTTTAAATGATAAATGATTTTATTTCTGTAAGTAGGTTTGTACAAACACTTTTACACGTCAATCATATTTTAAAAACTAGATGAGGTCGGCGTTTCCTATCTGACTACTCTGAGAAGAAAGGCCGAAACAAACTCAGAGGTCATAGTCTCTTTTAAAGTCCAGACATAATCTTGGTCAGATCATGTGAAGACCATGTAGATTGGTGTCTGAAATGGTCTTTTGAGGAAAGAACCACACAGGTTGAGTGGACCTGACCAGTCAGTGCACGCATTTGTCAGTAATCATGCAGCTCTACTCAGAATTTAAAGAGCTCAACGATGCGACGATCAATACCAAAGAAAGGACATTTGGGTAGGCCACATAAATGACTCAAACAGCCAGACCATGATTAACACTAACTGAGAATAAAAGAAAGGGAAAACAAATAATGCAATAACCCACATAGTCTTCACAATAATTAAAATAATATAATACTTTACAAGTAAATATTCATGTCATTGTGTATAAAATAATAATTAAATGTCACTGTATATAAAATAATAAAGTTAGCTAAAAAAAAAAAGCACCAAACAATAAAAATAAACTACCTCAATATGTACAAAAATTGGAGCAGCGCTCAATGGCTTAGATCTTGAACGTGGCTTGGAAGTTTATTATAAAAGCGTATACATTGACATCGAAATGACAGGACTTACGCAATATTCCGACGCGACGTGGCGACTGAGGTATTATTCTAACAACACGTAATATTACGGCGATGGCGGTTAAAGGGTTAAGGGAGCTCCCATACAACAAACGTGATTTTTTGCCATTTTTATAGATAATGGTACGGAACCCTTCGTGCGCGAGTCCGACTCGCACTTGGCCGGTTTTTTTTGTTATTTCGAATTTGTAGACCATCAAATAAATTAATTAATAAAATGGTACGTCATTGTGACTAACCTCGTTTCGGCGGCAAAGGCAAAAAGTCAGCAACAATCTGGTCAGTGTCAGACGAGTCCGGATCATTGTCGAGTACGGACCCGCCCGAGCTCGAGCCGTCGAGCGAGTCCGTTTCTTCGGCCAGACACTCCAGCTCCCGTTGTACTAGGGAATCGAAGAACGCCATCATCCGAGGGTCCTCGCTCGTGGATTGGTCGGCGTAGTTATGTGATATGTACTGAAAAGAGGGCTGTTCAAATTAATTGCGATGCTTAGCAGTAAGGTTAGTGAAAAGCCTGGATGGCTTCCGTAATACAATATTGTAACTATTAATATCAATTTTGATTATTATTTAAACTAGCAATGCAGGTGACAAAACTTGAAAATTAGTAATTATCTGAAATTTTAAACGGTTTTCTGGTTTTGATATTCAACTGTTTCCTCGAAAGTTAGTTGGGCTAATGAAATTAAATTGTTTATTCTGTAAGATAGGAGGCCAAGTGCGTGTCGGACTTCGTACAATGGAGGGTTCCGTAGTTGGGATGAATTTATCCCAAGAACAACCTTAACATTGTAGTTTAAATATACATTCACTCATACATTCCAACTGCAAATGTAAGCACAATATTGAGAGATTTATTTATGTTATTTTAAGACCTATTTACCCCATAAAATGTAGACAAAAAAAATACTTTTTTTTTGAAAATTTTAGTCTCAATGGTTTAGGAGATAAGAGTAAATTTTGGTAAATTTTCATCTATTTTCTTAAATAACTTTAAAAGCATTATTAATTATTTATAAATTTTAAAATTATTTAATAACAAAATCTAAAATCCATACAGCAAGCCCTTTCATTTGATATGTCACACGGTACAGTTAACAAAACTTTTTAATTTTCTAATTTGCCCCCCAAAAGTGACCTCAAAATTCATTTATTTACCTTACATGTCCGTGTTTGGGTCACAGAAATTCATGTGTACCAAATTTCAACTTAATCGGTCCAGTAGATTCGGAGCAAATAGGCAGTGACAGACAGACACTCCATCGACCCCATCTATATTTTTAGGATTTCGTACCTACGAAACCCCAAAAATAAACTAGATGGAGTCGATACCTACCTCGTGAAAAGAAATGGCGAAACAAACTCAAGGGTCATCAATGTCTCTTTTAAAGTCCAGACATAATCTTGGTCAGATCATGTAAGGACCATGTAGATCAGTGGTTAATCTTTGAAATGATTACTTTTTAAATGATGGGAGGAGTTTGACCAACCTGTCCACTATGATGCACCAGTGACACGTAGTCCTCGTGGCTGTATAGCTCGCGCGGGTTGTCGGAGCCCTGCGCCTCCTCCAATAACGCGCCGCGCATCATAGGAAACTCTACCGCTGACCACACCTAGAAATAACAAAAAAACGTTATTATTTAAGATCATTTCAACCACATAATTCCGTGTGAGTTTTAGATTCGGCGGGGCCCCAAGAGGGTACAGTATTAAAAAAAAAAAAAAAATACTAACCTTGATAATCTTCTCAACACCGGATGACGCGATGAGACAGTAATGAGGGTTGTACCGCACTTGGTTTACGATGGATCTGTGACCAAATAGCACTATATGCGGCGCTACCGGTATATCTGAAAGATTTGAACCATTTTGTGAATGCCCTTTATTCATATTTGTATACAGATAAAGTCCGGTCGCGAAACAGAAAGAATTTCGTACAATGACCCCTCATTACTTATCTCTATCGCTCGCGCACAATTGTATTGCCGTCGCGCTCGCGCATTTTAAGGTCCTTCTAATGTGCGAGTGTGACGGCAATACAATTGTGCGCGAGCGATAAAGATAAGTAATGAGGGGTCATTGTACGAAATTCTTTCTGCTTCGCGACAGGACTTTAGCATGGTTGAAGATTGGTGTTAATTTCAAATTACAGGATCGCATTTGTTTTTTTGTTCCAAGTATTGGGTTTGACCAAAAGACCAGAAGACTACTCACTATCACTAGCACCTTCTGGTATCTTCCACATATACAGATTGAAGTCGTCAGACCCAGACAGTACGAACTGGTCGCCCTCCCCAGCGAAGGTACAACTCTTCATTGTACATGAATTATAATAGTCTTGGTGGTAGAACTGTGCGACCGGCTCGGGAGAGTGAACGGCGTAGAGGACCGGGTTTTGACGACGGCGGAGAGCTAAGATGTGCGTGCCAGCCGAATTGAAGCGAACGCTCATACAGTTCTGGCAGGTCCCGTTGCTTCCGCCGACGTAGCGAAGGACCGGGCTGTAGAAAAGGATTGACATCAATTAAACTTGTGGCAATTCATGTTTGTTATACAAATAAATAAAATGATTAGTTCAACACCAAGTAAATATAGTTTAGGAAAAACCTTTTGGCACTGTTTAATCGCGCCAAAGGTTGATGTTATTAACATATTCAGTCTATGAGGAAAAATTCTATCAGATTTAGCAGATAACAAGAATTGTATGTGTACTTTAGAATTTATTCCGGGGAAGCGACGAGTACTGATCTGTTATGTTATAACTGTTACTAACTGTTTAGGTGAGCGCAGGTCCCACAGCGCGACGCCATCGCGAGCGTTGGCAGACGTGAGCATGCCTGACTGCGACGGGTGGAACATCACGCCGTGGAACGCTTTGCGACTGCGCGATATCACCAGGGATTCTGTGTGGAGTAAATAAGACACTCAAGATGTAATTTTTAATCAAGAGGGAGCACCGTTCCGAGCACGTGATTGGTGCGTCAGTCGATACTCGCCTCCCGCACCTCGACCCGCGTTCCGTTCGCTCCCGATTACACTTGCGTGCACTAAAATTATACCCTATGTTTTTGTTGAGTTTTTGTTAAGTTTTTGATACGAATTGTTGTTACTACTTTTAATTAAGTTTATTTTACAAGTGTATTTTTGCAGCAGCTACTAATGAAGCTTGTTGACCTTTAGTTCTCGTTAACATTGTTTTTTGAAAGGCCACAATAGCTAAAAATATGTTATTATATATTTTATTTATAACACTTAATAAACTTCACGGATTCCTCTCCTTTCTTTAAATTTCTTCTAAACTGACATGTTTAAAATAAATGATGGCAATAACCATAAAATAATGACAAACAATAAAATGTCAATTTTATTGTTGCTTATGTGTACTATGCGCGAACTTACCCCCACTACCCCAAAACCTTGCCAAGTTACGTGCCGTTAAGTTACGTGTTGGTGCCGGATTGTAATTATGTTTCATGCTGGATTATAATTGAACGCAATGTGAATTGTTATTAAATTAAATAAATTGAATTGACATCCTGTGAAAATTACACAGTATATGGAGACCATCAGGTCAATATGAATTTCTTTACCATGGACTGACTGCCTTGTGTCAAAGAGCAGTAACCGGCCGTCATTGCCGGCGGTGGTGACCACGCGCTCGTTGAACGGGTCGATGCTCAGGCTGCACACCGCGCGCTGGTGCTGCAGCACTTCCAGTGGACACTTGCTCTCCAGATCGTGGACTATCACCTGTGTTGACATGGTTCAATTTTCAAAGTCCTAATTTGATAGAAAACAGACAGCTGTGCTGATGGGGAGTTTGTTGTGCTACTTCTTCCCAGCTAAAGCACTAGGAAGTGGTGCAGGGCGGGCGTTTGGCTACTGTTTTATGTAATTTTTGACTTTGAAAAGGTTTTGATCTCAGCCTAGTTTGTTTATATGACTCTTGATTTTTCATTTTGATAAAGTCATTATGAGATACAGTCTTATCATTTAATGTACCTAGGTCATTTACCAATTGTAAACATATCCTACTTTTATTCTGCACTGCCAAGGGCAGCTGGTTTCTGGGACCACTTTGCGACACTCCAATCTCATAATTAATAGCCCTTATTTTAAAATCATAAACGTATATTAAAAATACTTACAATATCGTCATTCCCTCCAGAGTAAATCTTCTGGTTGTCATTGGTGATGCCAAGACAGAAGACATTGGACTGGTGCAGACCCTTCATAGCCTCGGGTTTGCCTCGGTCAAGGATGGCTTGCCCGAACTGCCACAGCATGACCCTCCTGTCATCTCCACCTGATATTGCAAAATCTTATAGATGTATAAAAAACTGCTTATTAATATCTCCACATTGCTTATTAGGTTAGTACTAAAAGAAAATTTACTATCCATTCCTGGTTCTCCACTATCCATTCAGGCTTAGCATGAAAATCGTAGAGAAGCATTTTGTCGACGGAAGAGTAGACAAAAATTACGCTTCCGTTTAGACAGTTGACAGTTTTATACCACCGGGAAGGGTAGACAAGCGATTTCTATTCTACAAAGTAGAGTAGAAACAGAAAGCATCATGCTAAGCCTGCTTTAACATTTTTAATTTTGTATAATAAATGAAAATCACCAGTCTTTCAAAGAGCATGGGAGATGGGCTTCAAGTTAATTTATGAGGATAATATTGATGAAATTATTGTTGCTGTACTAGCATCCTTACATTACTAATATTCAGTTTGAAAAGCCTTATCAAGTTCCTGGTCAGCAGGCTTGCTGTTCTTCTTAACTTCAAGTTAGCAGTTATACTTAGCTCAAGATACCAGGCATAAAATAATAAATGGCCATGCTTGTGAAGCATTGATATCCCTATCACCCCTACAAAGGTAATGGGTAAAACTGTGTCATTAGAAGGTCAATAGGCAACAGTTGATTTTCTTAAATTAGATAATAAGCTATTGAAACTTGTCGGTCAGTGGGTCTCCAGAGAGTCTTGACTGGGACCAACAAACCACTGCATTGTAAGCATCAATGATCATAAATGCTGTAGAGCTCCAGACCGTTATCATAGATTATGGAGTACGTGCCGATAGTAATTATTTGCTGTCAATCGAACTCTTTCGAATTCGATCTTTCTTTCCCCTAAGCAGCTACCGTTCAGTACTTTGTTTTATGCACCTAAAACGTGTTCAGCAAAACCGCAACCTACTTGTTTATCAATGTTTTATGTTGCAGACGCAGCATGTTTTAGGTACCTACCTATTTACAAATAAAATACAAGCAAATACCTATTTATTTTTTACAATCGTTTATCATAATTTTTCAGTTATGATTCGCTGCTAAGGTCAAATTAATAAAATATAAACTTACACGAGTAGTCCACGGGTGTGTAGGCATAATAATAGGAAAATGACATACCTGATACAAGTAATTCGCCATTGCTAGAAAACTCAATAGCATTTACGCATCCGAAATGGCACACAAGTTCTCGTCGATACAAATTTTTGGCTGCATTTAAACGTTTGTTAAAGAATTGAGACTTAATATCTGGTAAGAGACCGTATTCCCTTCTATTTAGATAAGATATAGGGTTAGCAATATTCGCCATGTTTAGAGCAAAACCACCATTTTCTCACGAATGAAACAAAACTTCTCTTGCCTTGTCGATCAGCTGTATTTTATTTTTAAAAACAATTTTGCGTTTTGTTATGCTTGTCAGTGTTTTGCCGAGGTTTTGCCCCATGTCAATAACTTATTTTCTAGAAAATTTTATTATTTGGGAGTTACACAATTAATAATTATATAACAACAAGATCGAATATTGATTAAAAATAATTATTTTATTGACATTTATTTCATCTCACACTTCGCAAAATGTTCAATAAAATCCTCTTTCGTCTGTGATGTGCATGTAATGCACAGAACCAAAATAAAAAGATGTGAGGCGTCACGGGACGCCTGGCAGAAGTGAAACATCGAAATCAAACAAACAAACATCGAAAAAAAATGTCAGAGTCACGTAGAAAGGGGGACCGCGCGCGCGGAGTGAGCACCGAGTGGTGAATCGTCACGTGGCATGCGTCGCCCCGCCAGCAATTGGTTTTACGTGCGCCTAGATGTTTCACATCAATAAATTGAACGCACCTTGGCTGCCAATTTGGGACTGAGATCTTTCCACAGAACTTTAAATACCCTAAAGGGTCTTTCCTTTCTATTTAGTATTTCAGTGTAATAACTAAAATCTGTGCCACAGGGTACATTATTTTGTACTGCGCTTGTGACTGCGCGCGTGCGCTGTAGCCTAGGTTTTATGTCAATGCTGTAGCCGCTGTCGGTGTCGAATTAGCTGTCAAAAAGCAATGTACTCTGTGTCATATGTCAATGCTCTGTGTCAAAAAGTCGCATCGCATGTGGACGAAAGGAAACACGTGAATTTTGGAAATAAATAAAACAATAATTTGAATTAAGTATCATATAATCATACATAAATATGGTAGTAGCTGAAACAATGAATAAACCTGTACTTAAAGTTTCAAGTAAGTGTTTTAAATTTGTGAAACCAACGTTTTCCTAAATATCTTTTAAGTTTTCCTAAATAATGGCTTTGAATCCTTTTGCTTCTTTTTGTAGTGGATTCCGAATCGGATTCGTCAAGCGCAGAGGAATCCGAAGCATCGGAGAATGAAATTGAAGACATAAATGAAGATGCGGAGGATAGCATCGAGGCTGATGCCGAAACCGATGCCTCTGCTGCCGAAAGCGACGTCTCTGATGCCGAAAGTGGTGTTCCTGATGCCGATAGTGATGCTCCTGATGCTGAAAGCGGTACCTCGGATGCCGAAAGCCGTGCTCTTGAAGCCGAAAGTGGTGCCTCTGATGCCGAAAGTGGTGCCTTTGATGCTGAAAGTGGTGCCTCTGATGCCGGAAGTGAACACTCTGACGATGAGGAAGATGGCAAATCTACTCTCGTAACAAATGAAGGCTGGGCAGACTCTGTATCAAAGATCTTAGGATCTAGCAAACCCAAGAACAAAAAGACATTAGTGTTATCAAGGGCTAAGAAACATTCAGAAATAGTTAAGATTGTCAAGGAGGAGAAACCAGCATTCGAGGTTATAGATGATACAGGAGAGAAGAAGCCAGTATTGAAGAAAGAAAAAGTGGAGGTGACATCAGAACCTCCTGCTAAGAAAGTGGTAAGTTGTTTACTTTGTAGCCAGCTTGAGTTTTGTTGAATTATTTAAAGTTAAACAATCTATTTAGGTACTTCAAATGCTTTGTATCCGGCCTTAATAAAAGCACACTGGTATATTCCAATTGATCAATACTGGGCAACACCCCAGTTATCATAACCCAGTTGTTTTCCAAGGTTGCAGTAGAAACTAAAACCTTGGGCAACAAAAGCGTTTGGGCCTGAGCGGTTAAAATCATAACGATAAAATCTGAATGATTAAAATTTAATTTTCTTTTCAGAAACATGATAAACCATCAATAAGAGTAAAGCCAAATATACTAAAAAAAGATAGAGAAAGGTTATTAACAAAAATAGCTACAAAAGGTGTAGTGCAACTTTTCAATGCTGTTAGAAACCAACAGAAAACTCTGGAACAAGAAATGGATAGAAATGATTTATCTGAAGGTAAAAAAGAGAAAATATTGAAGAAGTTTGACAAGAGAGCCTTTTTAGACACACTTATGGGACAAAGCAAATCAATTATTGTTGATGAAGAGACTAAGGTTGCAAAGAATGAAATCAAAGATGAGGACAAACCAAAATGGAGTGCACTGAGGTAATGGAATGTGTTAATTGTGAAATACATTAAGTAATAAAGTATGGATTTTTACTCTGCTAGAAATCTTCTTTCTTACTTGGTAGCTACATCAGTCTAAAAATAAATAACACTGTTGTAAGATATCTGTTTAGTAATTTACTAACAATCTTTTCCTTATTTCAGGGATGACTTCATGATGGGTGCCAAAATGAAAGATTGGGATAAAGAGTCTGTTGACGAATGACACAAATGAAATGAAAATAGTTAAAAGTACTATTTTAATAAATAATTGTAAATATCAAAGTTATTTATTATTCTTTACAATTATTTTCCATAAGAAACAGAAACTTACACATTCACATTAACAGTAATTGTTTTAAATTAGGTCTAAAGTCTAATTAAATCAAAAATGAAAACAATCTTACAATACCATCCTAGATTCTGTAATCTTGGAAATGCTGGAATGAACAAATTAAACAAAATCTTCCTCTGAATTTCACTATCTGCCTCCTTATTTAATAAACATGGTATATGCATCATTGCCTATTGAATGCTGTGTAATCTGCTTGGGCAAAGTGGAATATATCTTGACTGGAAGGTTCCAGACCATAGTTTCTATAGAAACGTTGAGTGGTGCAGTCCAGTCCTTCTCTTCTGGGTTGGGTAACAGGTTCTCATTTGACGTTACGAATTCGAAGTGGAGGCGCCAACTTAGAGATACTGAAAAAACAAAATAGATATTATACATTTTTTGTTTGGTAAGTAAGTAAACTTTCTCAGATGTTCAGCTTCCCTATGTAAATAAGTGCACTGAGCTATTATTTTAATTCTGAACTCTACTTTTATGGGTCTCGGTTAAATCATTACTGAGCCTTAGTACACTGTAAGAAAGTATTATGTAAAAAACAAGAATCAAACATGAACATTTACCATCATCAACTTCAAAAGCCGGTGTGATATGCAAAGGGATAGGTAATATCAGTTGTGACTGTGTCAGTCCCAAGGTCACTTCATGGTATCTGGCCACTGTCATAGATCTACTGCTGGTGTCCTTGCTGACATTCTTAGAAGGTGACTTTGATTTGATCACCTCTTCTGGTTGTAGGGATACTGAGACCTGAAATGTAGTACTGTCAGTTAGGTTCTAGTTATTCTAGGCACAATTTTTGACCAGGTAATTGAGTTGTTGCCCAATATTGGTTGTTCTTATAACTTTATGCCATCTTGTCTTTACACAGCGTCTAACGTAATCAAAATTTTCGTTCGCACGAATACGCAATCGAAAACCGGAGGGCACCCCTCTGTTGACGCGTGGTTCGCCGAACAAAATGAACGGGACACTACTATCGCGTTGGTTAGGACGCGGGGTTAGGACGGTTAGAGTTATAGTTTGTTTTATTGCTGCCAGGGGGGGGGGCATGGAAAGGCTGCTGTCCTCCCCAGGACCTGCTTCTCATGCATTTAGCTGGTTAATCACTTATGATGTTAGTAGGTACACATGGAGTACCCTGTGTCTCATTATTTACTTTAATTAATTTTTTCAGTCATGCCCTAGAAAACATAGCATGGGCTTCAGCACAGATCCACTGTTTCTACTCCACATCAGAGAACACAGGTGATAAAGACACCAACTATTGGGAAGACCACCTCCTTGGAAGTTACCTCGTGTGATATTGGAGATGTCATATTCCACACCACCCACCTGTAGTAACAGGAGGGGCACTGTAGTACCCTGTAAGTCTAAGTACTAACGTCATATATGATACCTTATAGCTTTTGGCCTTAGGGGCCTCCTTAGGCCAAAACCTATAAACCCCTTATTACAAAACAAGGTTTATCTTCAGACCCAGGTTCAAAACATTGAGGCATTACTGAATTTCGAACTTTATTCCGACTGGTAAAGTTCCTAAACACAAAACTGACAACTTAGTACTGAACTAAGTTTTCAGTTGTGTATAAAGAACGGTATTTCAATCACTGTTACGTTCTTATTACAAAAACTGGCTCCATGGTTTAAGCCATATCAAAATATAAATCTTGTTTTGTAATAAGGCGGATAAGGTTTATTTTCCCATGATTACCTGCATACATGTGACAGTCCCCACTGAGAAGTCAAAAGTGCCAACAATATCTTCTCCAAGTTTGTAAGCTGACTTGAACAGACAGAAGCGGCCCACCTTGCCTCTGGTGTTTGTTATCATGTAGGAGTTAGGACTTCGTCTGGCTGTGAGATTCTGAAATATTAGCAGTTTTTTTTTGCAAGAGATATTAAAACAATAATCACAGAGAATGAAGCATTTTTCTTTTATTTTTTTCTGTAACTATGGTCTTAGCTGAATAAACAGTATTTAGTTAAATAGTGTTTAGTAAGTATTTTATCCTCCAAATAATACATAGTAATATGAATTTAACAACTCAAGTTTGATAAGTCAGAAAAACTTAAGCATGATATCAAAATTACCTGTAAAACCTGTAAAGCCATAGTTAAAGGTGTTTCAACCTTCCTCTCTTCAGAAAATGGGTTGGTGGGCTGCAGTTCCTCAGTAGTCTCATTACCACACAGAGCTGCTAAGTCCTGCAAGTTCATGATAGGACTGATGGGTAGCACTCTGAATGGTATCCTGACCATTTTGATGTGGGAACCCACTTTCTGTGTTGCTATGGTAATTTTGTATGAGTACTTGACTGAGGTCCCTCTGTATGATGGTGGAGCCTCTATAGGGAGTGATTCTCTGTACCAAACTGGAGAATAAAACATGATTAACTTCTTACAAAGAGTGTTCCTGCAATTCAGCTATAACATTAAGTAGGTACTTACAAGTTTTAGTTTCACCTAATGGGATAGTCAGATCACAGAACAGGATTTTGGGTTTGGTGTGGAATATGACATCTCCAATATCACACGAGGTAACTTCCAAGGAGGTGGTCTTCCCAATAGTTGGTGTCTTGTCACCTGTGTTCTTTGATGTGGAGTAGAAACAGTGGATCTGTGCTGAAGCCCATGCTAAGTTTTCTAGGGCATCACTAAAAAATATAATTAAAGTAAATAATGAGACCTATTTCTTAATTACACACCACATACACGCTGGCTTGCGTTAGCTTACACATGGGTCTTAAACATAACTGGCGAAATATGGGTGTACTATAGTTACACCTCTGCCTAACGCTTCGGGGAATACAGGCGTGATGATATGTATGTATGTATTTCTTACTTGCTCTTCAGGTAAAAAATAAATCGCCAGTTTCTGATGATTAGGAAATCAAAGTAGATAATAAAACAGAGGTATTACCAGTGACTTTGTGAATTCCTATGCTCCGGTTGAGCAGTATAGCAAAATGATATGCAGCATTCCAAGGCTTCGCCAGCTAAGTAAACTGTTCCAGTTGTTAATTTTGCAGATAATTCGATCATTGTTATGATATTTACAAACAAGCGAACTCTAAGAAACAACTATGATGTGTCATATAGAGTGTATCTACAGGTATTACAGCAAAGGTAAGAGATAATCAGAAGTAAATAATTATTAGGTGAAAATGCTGATGTTATAGTAATTTTGATGATTTGATCAACAACAATGGTGAATTGGTGATGGTAGTGGAACTTTGAGTTTGAGCATACGAGTTTTTTTGTATCCCTTTCTCTTCAATAAAACGAGATATTCTGTTTCAAACTTCCATTAAACAAATTGTTTATGTTCATGAATTCTAAAATTGAAATGTAGGAACGCAACGTAAAAACGTAGTGTCAATACTGTCAATGTCAAACGTGAAATTCGTACCTGTGTTCTGAAACTGAAAACCGGTAGTTTCTATCCGGCTTATCATTTTGAATAAAAATAATTAATTGATAGTGAGTTTCATTACATACCTATTGTTTTTTCACGCAAAACTATTGTATTGTTTAGTTAAAAAAAACAACCCGGTCATCAGATAAATCGTATCAAGGACAAGGACTAGATAATTAAAATAAGAACTCTATTTCCAAACGAAATTACTTTCCGTTCTACTTATAGGTTAGTAGGTTGTTTTTATTTTTAATTGGAAAAAGATTCAAATAGCGAAGGTGAAAAGAAATTCACAAAAATATCATCCTCTTTACACCTAAAAGAACTTTTCCTGCTTGATGGGATTTTGTTATTTTTTGTTTCGTAATTGCGTGCAGCGCTGACGTTTCATTCCTAGACTTTGAAACGGAACGTAAATTAACGAATTTAAGAATGGCGGATTTGAAAACTTACTCAAGTTTTGACTCGTATTGGCTATAATAATAAAAATAAACAAAATGTTAATTTCAGACGGGATCAATCATGGAAAACTGCAATCAATAATAGTTGGGGAATTGAAAAAGGCTGGTTTAAAGCATCGGCTAAAGAAGATCATATTGAAAAGTGTAAAAGTAGGTGCATTTGCATTTCCTGTTACAAAAAAAGGTTATAACTGCTCCATTCTACGATTCTAACGAGAATATTTGTTTCAGGATCACAAGACAGTATTTGGAGCACCTTTATTGAAGGTGCCATCGTGCAGTGTTATTTGTTGTGGTAGTACATTGAGTGTTCCCATAGTTGTCACTGAGATGTCCTCAGTGCTTCGGTCCAACGCCCATGTCGAGGGGTTGTTCCGCAAAGCTGGCTCACAAAACCGCCAAAAAGATATCAAGGTATGAAAAAGGCTATAATTTACTGCATTGTATTGTAGTAGTGAAAATAGTATATTTTTTGGGTAAAAGCTTATTTTTCCCTCCAAAACTCATAAAAGTAATTAAATTTATGCTATGCTTATCTTTAGAATTCAACTGCTCATTAGAAACTGTTTTTTTTTTGTTGATAATGAAAGTTATGCCAGGCTTTTGTTATCAGCGATTACTATTAACCATTTCCTGTTTAGATAATTTCACTGTTGGTTTCACCATTGCCTTTCTATAATTTACAGAGACTGTTAGATGCGGGGGGCTGTGTATCAGAAGGCCACCATCCCATAGATGTAGCAAGCGTACTGAAGTTATACCTTAGATGTTTACCAGAACCCCTGATCAGTGCAGAAGTACAAGACTTGTTGTTGAGATGTAGGCTGACCGCAGGGGAAGACGCATTGAAGCCTATCCTGCACACTTTACTGTTACTACCAGTATTACATATTCATCTGTTACATTATATTTTGGAGGTAAGATTTATGTGCTGCATTGTAAGAGTTGTTGCTATTTCTATTTCCTTTGTCTAAATTACCTCAAAGATGAGATGAAAAGACAGCTGTGAGAGGCTGTTTTTACTACATATTTTTTAACAAATTTAAATTTTACTTTTCTAAAACAGCATGTATTAAACAGCATAAAGCTAAACATAATATTTGCTTGATAAATATCACTCAATACAAGAATTACTGAACATATTTTATTTCAGAAGAAAACCTGAATATTATAGCAATCATTATTTGTCTTTTCCAGTTACTAAACTTCCTAGCATCCAGACACAAAGACAACCTGATGGACTCCTCCAACCTGGCCATAGTGATGGCTCCCAGTATTATGCCGTTGCCGGCTGCAGCTTCTGCCCAGAGACTGGAGCACCATGTTGCACTTGTCAAGGTACTTGCTGTTCTTAATCTTAGTACTTAAAAAAACATGTTTTACAAAATTGTCTTCACACTTTAGTCCAAGGATATTGTTGGAAACTGGGAAAGTTAGCAACTAGGTAATTAGTTTTTCTCTGTTCTTATGATCGTTAGGACTGCTATATTTGTGACTGCAGTAGCTGAGTGAACATAGTGGAAGTAATAAGGCATCTCCTGAAAAATGTGTGTTTAAAGCTTTACTACTGTCTTTGTCAGATGTTCATCGAAAACTCACAACTCATAGGAAAATTAACTGAAGAGCTATTGACACAGCTGGACGATGATTCCGATGGCTATCTTGCGAGGAGAAAGAAGAAACGGCGTAGCGGTTCTCTTAACAGTAAGTTGTCTTATCATAGAAAATATGATACCATACCTGGGGGTCTACTCTGAAGATAAATCCGAAGTATCGGCTGAATGTTCGGCCGTTTCCTGACTACGGCTGACTACTGCCGAATACGGCCAAAAAAAAAAATAACGACGTTTATAGAGATAAGTCTAAGTCAAAAGTCGTGTAAGGATTCAAAGTCAAATAAGGAAACTTGAATTCAAGAAACAACCGAACATTCGGCCGATACTTCGGATTATCGCTTCGGAGTAGGCCCCCAGCATATGATTTATAAAACCACGAAAAATGCAAGATGAGTCTAATAATCCTATGTTTTAGGAGTTTTAAACGGCCTCCGCAAAATGGTGTCAGGTAGCATAAACACTCCTGCTACAGTCAATGAGAACGGCAAGACTCCAATCCTGAGCAAATCTGCAGCGAAACGGAAGTTCGACACACATGAAGGATTTTCTGCAAAAACTAAGTTAGTTTAATTGATAAAAGAAATAAAATCTCATTTGTCGCCCATAACAAGATGCTAAATAAATAAACAAGAACCCGAAGCCGCAGTTTTAACCTCATTTTTTGTTTCACAGGAAAGAAATAACGAAAGGACTTCCGCAAAAAGAATTATCTTTCACGCCAATGAAAATGTAAGTGTTTGATTTTTTTTACACGTTTTCTACATTCTCATCAATTTAATGAGAAGTTGCAGCTGTCTGTTAAGCATTAATTATTAATAATTTATTTTCAGGGGTATTGAACGAAAACGATTACGACTAAGCCTCATGGACGCAAGAAGTACTCCAATCATTAATAGAGACTTCGGTTCTCATAAGAACTCTGAAACAAGCGTCAGTAGTGAAGATTTATTAACTTCCTCTGAACATTTGTTCAGCGCACACGACACGATAGACCTGTCGCCTGATATGAAACAATCGGACAAAGATTATGTTAGGATCTCCAAACAGGAATACGAAGAGATCAAAAGCAGAGTATCAGCTATAGAAAACAGATTGTCTAGAGAATTCACAGATGTCATACCGAGAGTACAACCTCTGCAACAAGTGCAAAATGTCTATGAACAAACTTTAGAGGAAGTTGCTATGTTGCACTGCCCCAGTTCCGATCATTTGGCGCGAAGGTTAAGTAAAGAACTGAAGATACGACCCACCGAAGAAGCCAAAATAATACGATCACCAAGTGCGCGGAAAATAGGCTCAATACGACGCAGATCCAAAGAGAACATCACAAAGATAGTAAGACACAAGTCCTGGAATGTGTCATCTCAGTCACAATCTAGTCAAAACACGGATAGGTTTTATCCATACGTAGGACTAACTCGTAGACAGCGAACCAGCACCGCCAAACCTGACTTAGAAGCGCAGAAATCTACAAATGAATGGGATGCTTCAACATCAGAACACTCGCTCAACAATGTGTCAGATTCTAGTCAAAAATATCGCTTACATAAACGAGCTAGTCTTACACCAGACTATAGTACTGAAAAACCTATTAGTAGAATACCGGCGCGCAGATCCCTGAATATTACCACCAATAACAGCTGGAATAACACAGCTTCCGAAAATTCAATGAACAACACTTTAATTTCCACTGGAAAATCTAATAATAGCATTTTGGCTAGATGTTACCAAAACATAACTAGTAGGAATCGAAAGCCAAGTCCCCCACAGTCGCAGCAAAAGTGGCGGAGTGCTGCGACGTTCTTCATGGATAAAACTGGGGAATTGGAGAAGTCTAGTCAGACAGGGAGACCTTCAGTAAATAAGCTGCGACGACAGAACGCTGGGGCCGTTCTTGCTAAAGCGAAGCTTTTCGAATCGAGCTCCGATAAATCCTCAGAGAGACACGAAAAGGCCGCTCACACCGGGTTTGCAAGAAAGCCTAGAATAAGTGGTCAGCAGAATAAACCACAAAAGAGCGTGGCACATGTAAAGCCTAAAATCCAGTCTCCTGTTGTATCTCCAAATATTCCAATCCGAGTTACTAGGAATATAGAAGTATCAAACGTCCCTTCGAAATTGTATCGTTTGAACGTTCCCAGTAACAACGAATTTGAAAATTGGCGAAATGTTAGAAAGACAACGCCATTTGTAAAGAACGTCGTTTCGCCGCGAAGTATATTGATAAAAACCCCACAAATACCAGTATTGAAGAAGCCTCTTTGTACTCCAAAGAGCTCTCGACTGCCAGCCTTTAGCAATGATCTCAGAAAGACTAATACGCCGCTGAAAGCCGTTCACATTTCTCCGAGAAGACGATCTCCACGGCAAAAGCAACGTGTGTAAGAAGGAATTAAATCAATGTGTTGATTATTGTTTATTTATGTATCTACCTATGAGTGACATGATTTTGTAATGTTCGTAAAATGCTCGATTAGGTAAAATATTGTAACCAGTGGCCATGTGTAAATACAATTCTAATTATATTAGTCATGATTATATTAAAACGATTAACAAAAATGCTTTATGATTGTACTACTTTCTGGGTTCAGGTTTTTTTGCGTAAAGGCAAGGTTTCTTGATCATCGAAAATGTCCATGCGAGTATCATGGGCAATCCCTGGCGATTGTTTTACATTTGGTTTCTGAAAGGCTGATCAACCATCGAACATAACAAAAATTGGCTAACAGACTGTCACAATAATTTATGAACTGTTGTGATTGGCTGACTGAAATAACACAACGGTCAATCCTTCAAGCAAATCGCTTGACAGTTTTTTTGTTTCACCCCTCTTTTCATGCTTCGGTTCACAACATTGAGATATGAAAACTATGGAGATGCCCCATTCTACTATATGAAGAATAGTTATACAAATATCTATCATATCGACACACACATGTCATAAAGCGTTCTGTTTCTTTTTAACTATTCAAGAAAAGAGAGACGTCTAAATGTTTGTCAAGGACATAATTTGGCAACAATTTTTGTGACGTAAAAATCATGTGTATGCGTGACCGGTCGCCATGTTTATTGCCAAGTTTTGTGGTGTGCGTCAGAATGGCTGGTTGCCTGTGGCTTTGGTCTATGAGAGTTGATTAGAAAATTGCTACATAATTGCTTATATTTGCTACATTTAATAAATAATTGCTACATACTATATATATTTAGAAATAACATTTTTTTTTTTGTACAGCTATCCTGACGTTTGGTTGGCTGGTCGCCTCCTAGTTTAAAGCCAAGCATGCAGAGTTTCCCGAAATGTATTGCATCAATAATTGCTACATATTTGCTTCATTTATCTAATTTAGTTGTATCTTCAAACATATGTTAAATAAAGGATGTAGCAATTATTTTAATTATCCCAAGGAAAAGTGCCTGATAAAACAATAAAGGCAAATAGTTGCAGTGTGTCTTCAGTCAACGGTATTGCTACTTTAGGGGGCTCTATTATTGCTACTTTATGTTATGAGTAGGTAAGTGGAAGTGGTGGCAAGTGGAAGCCACATTGTATATTATACAATGTGGTATTACCTACATATTTTTTTTTAACGCAAGAATCGCATTACTTACGCTGTTGCCAGAGCCTAAACGATTAAACCGATTCAACATAACTAAGTATTTGCCTTTATCAGGCACTTTTCCTTGGGATAATTAAAATAATTGCTACATCCTTTATTTAACATATGTTTGAAGATACAACTAAATTAGATAAATGAAGCAAATACAGTGTGAGTCTTCATAATGTGCACATATCGAAAAGAGTGAAACTAAGCTTAATTTTATCGACGGAAAAAATATAAAAAAAATATTAAACAATTTTTTTTTTACAAAAAAGGGTCTCTACCTGCTAAAGTAAAGTACTTACGTAGTCGAGTGCAAGGCCTTTCTTTAACAGTTGATAGGAAACGTTGTGATTGAGTTATAAACATGGTATTTTTACTTTTGGAAAGCTGATACGATGGAAAATAATTTAAAGTAATAAAAAAGGGTAGGTAATCAGGACTTTTACTGAGAAATTTTACAATTATTATAAAAATTTATGAAAAAATATCAGATGTTTGTTATAAAATCACCCTAATACTCAATTGAGGGCGAGTTTTTCGTTAGTTTTTATTTTACGAAGACGCCCTATTATTTCCAGTCATTACTGAGTTTGTTTCATCGTAACAGATTGTTTAGTTTAAAAGTTATACCGATTTGTTTACACAGGGGTCACAGCAGCGAACAAAATTTAAAAACTGCTATAAAAATTAAATTAAATTTTTAGATTTTTTTAAACTATTTTTTCCGTCGATAAAATTAAGCTAAGTTTCCCTCAATTCGATATGTGCACATTATGAAGACTCACACTGTATGTAGCAATTATTGACGCAATACATTTCGGGAAACTCTGCATGCTTGGCTTTAAACTAGGAGGCGACCAGCCAACCAAACGTCAGGATGGCTGTACAAAAAAAATATGTTATTTTTAAATATATATAGTATGTAGCAATTATTTATTAAATGTAGCAAATATAAGCAATTATGTAGCAATTTTCTAATCAACTCTCACAGACCAAAGCCACAGGCAACCAGCCATTCTGACGCACACGTTTTGTGGTAGATGTGCTGTCAAACGATTGCTTACTCTAAATATTTTTATTATTTTCGAGAGAAATACGTCTAGAAACTAAGTATTTTGGTGTTCTGAGTTTTGCTATTAATAGGAAAACCATGCCCTCGTGTTGCATAAAACGAGTGTGGTGCGAGAAAAACAAAAATCAGCCTAATTTGTCTCTGCACAGGTTAGTAACTAGTTTTCACTAATCCAGTCGAATATTGTACAATTTTGTTTAATATACTGTTACAAGATGATGTTTTTGGTAATTGTTGAAACGAGTGTCATGTATAAATTGCTTAAAAGATGAAACGTTTGTTATTTTCTTTAATTCTTTGCATTGTTTACATTCTATATTTATATTGGTATGTAAGGTTAGTGATGTGTGATGCTCGCATGCGATTTGAAGTATCGATAATTTTTGTTTAGTGTGTAAAATACATTGCAATGATGTTTTAATCCACAGATTTCCTAAAAACTAAATTTTAAAGAAGAAATGGATAGAAGCTATTGGTTCTGAAAATATAAACCCTAGACATAAAATGTCGCATATCTGCTCCACGCACTTTGACTTTGATGGAGAATGGGCAAGAAACTCCACCGGTACCTACTCTTTTAAAATCTTGTACAATATTTTTTATAGGTACATTATTTATATAATTATGTGTGAAGACGATGCACCTAGAATAAAATTACTATATCACAATAGGTAATAAAAAGAGTTAAGAATGAAACAATGACAGATAAATTAATTATGTGGTGTTCACATATATTTACAAAAATTGTAAAAAATATATACGATTTTCTAAAAAATAACAATATCAGTGTGAGTTAAGGTAATCACAGAATTTAAAATAAATGTCATAAAAATAATAAATTATACAATTAAAATAGCAACCTGTTTGATTTTGTCTAGACTCTAGATTGTCCTATGGAGCTGGACCAGCATGTTTCCAAGCAGTCATTAGATGTATCCAATGACTACTAACCAAATAAACAAAAAAAGTAAAAAAATATATTTAAGTATTAACATTTGAATAATTACAAAAGCCTAACTTTCTTATTTCAGCCGCAAAGCAGCAATGCATCCACTATCGTATTTTGGTTTAAAGGGAAAGAAAGCCAGTGTAAGAACAGGCTATGATGAAACATAAAACACCCACAACTTCTAAAATTCTTATCATTTCACCTGTATTACATTTACGAGGCTAATCGAAAAATGTAAACCAATACCTTAAAACAAATTCATGTATGTTTTATAAATGTCGATATCACCTACGCATGTTGCACGCAGTTACAACCCTATTAAAATTTTTGTAGGTATGCACGCAAATTTTGTAGGTAGGGCATAGTTACTCTACTCTTTGGGTAGGGCGAGTCCATAGGTTTAATATGTCAATGGTTCACAATCCGAACTACAGAGATCTTGAAATTAAAATTTAACACCGTGACTACCGCCACCCCCACCAATGGTATGGTATATTTCATAAACTACAGGAGTAGTAATTTAGAATTTTGGGTATCAATTTCATCTCGCAGAGCACTAATTTTCTATGTAGGTTTGAGGAAAGCGACTAGCTCCTGAAACTTTGAATCAACATTCAAAGTCGTGGTCCTGCTGAACGAGCTCGCGAAAGTTATCGTTGATTTCTCGGTAAATACAAATGTTTCAGTTCATTTTTTGTTACGAAATTAATCATATCTAAGGGCACTAATTATTTGTATACTTAGAATAGCTGTAGCATGCCCCATTTTTCGGCGCTTATTTTTTGGTCCTGCTGAAGGGAGCGTGACTACCGCAGGACCACCTTCCAAGTCGATTATATGGAAAACTACTATGGTACCAATTATGTTGTTCGAGCACTAATTAGCACCAATTGAGCACTAATTATTTGCCAAATATGGAAGCGATTGGCGTTGTGGTAGTCATGCCACAATCTTATTTGAAGTAAGTTTTGACTTATTTTCTTAAAGGCTGGGTCACACTGATTACTGGTACAGTCGCCGTCAGATATATTGTAGCAGACAAGGTGACCAAATACTTCTGAACAATTTATGTGTATATGTGTATAAATGTCAATAAGTTCCTTAGACTACAAGTTACCATTAATATCTGAACATTCATTACTTCATTAATATCTGAGCAGATGCTTCTCAATAATTTCTATACACACAACTAACCAAAAATATCTGAACACTTACAACGTCAAGTGTATCTACGCAGACAAACGCTGAGCTTTCCTAATTCGTTACTGCGTGTTATAAAGGACGAACCAAAAACGACTATCGACTTGACAAAAATAAATATTCCAGAACAGTCATTTAGTGTTCCCTTTTTGAACACCAAATACACAAAAATATCACGCAGTAACGAATTAGATAAGCTCAGTGTTTGTCTGCATAGATACACTTGACGTTGTAAGTGTTCAGATATTTTTGGTTAGTTGTGTTTATAGAAATTATTGACAAGCATCTGCTCAGATAATTTGAAGTAATTAATGTTCAGATATTAATGGTAACTGTAGTGTATGGAACTTATTGACATTTTAAATTGTTCAAAAGTATTTGGTCACCTTGTCTGCTACAATATATCTGACGGCGACTGCACAGTGTGCAGCATACGTGTGATGTCACCAACTGCAGTGGTGTTGTGTGATGGATATGGTCAATATGGAGAGCCAATGTTTTTCCCAAAGATGGTGAATATGTCTAAATAAACAAAGTTGTGAACTCGTCACAACGACGTGGCGCGACTGTAGACATATCTGTCACGCATACCAGCCTCGCAAAGGTGGCCCAAAATAAATATACTCTGTGAGATGGCCTGTTGTTTTAGTTAATTTGCAGCCACTATCTAGTTAAAGACTTCAAAATAAATAATCAGTTTTTTTTTTCTTCTATGTATCCCATGATGCGGGATATCGTTGGATAGGCCCTCTCGTTAGAAAGTAATACACTCCTTGGATAGGCCGTTCAAAAATATTGAGGGTATGTGAAGAACATTTTTCGATTCAGGATTCGTTAGCGTAATATCCTCTCTTTCGCCGAACGGCCGAGGCCGATGTCAATTATACGGGACTCGCCAATCGGTCTGATTCAGTCCGACTGATTCAGTTCGTTCATGGCGCACACCCATTTTCGCGCCTAATAGGCTGGTTCAGAAGAGGCTATTAATCTTTAAAGTGCGCATTTTTGTTAAAAGTCCAGTGTACATACCTACCAGCTAAATGGTTGTTTTTGTATATGTGAAAAATATCATGGCAATAGTACATACAACAAAATTAAAAGGAAGATGAATTGAGAGAACATGTTTTTCAACTACAATGTTAGTTTGTTTTTGGGATAATATCATTCCAACGGAACCCTTATTGTGCGTGGTCCGACACGCACTTGTTTTTATAACGATAGGGCGAATTTCACCAATGAAACTGAACACGATCAGCACTTAAACTACGTTTAAAATTTTGAATATTGACACTGACAGCTCTTGAACTCTGTTTAGGTGTGCTGATCGTGTTCAGTTTGATTGGTGAAATTCGGACATATTTGAATAATCATACCTGAAGCTGGCGACTCACTTGAACTTAAATATAATCGTAAAGTATAACAATCGCAAAGCACACGCGGCAAGCAGCGGGATAATTGCCTAACATACTAGCAGTCACAATCTGAATGATTTTGAAGTATATTGCTAATCCATTGCTTCATAATGTTCGAAAAGTGTGTGTGTTGTTCAACAACGAAGCGTATAACACAATGAATGTTGTTGCTGTTAATATAAACCCCCCCTGATAGTGCGTTGTTACACAGGTTGTTAGAGATAAACTACGTTAACATGGCGCGCCCCTCCTATTTAATTACTGTTAAAATGGAGTGAATAGGGATGCAGGGGTGAATTGGGACGCAATTATAAAATGGATTTTTATAATGGAGTTGAAATAAAATCTTTTGTTGCCAAAAATAACTACAATGTGTTGTTACCTGTATTATAATTATCGATTAAGTGTCCTTGTTGGCAACAAACAATATTATTTCATGGTTAAAATCCATTTTAAAGTTGCGTCCCGATCACAGAACACATACTCAGGAGGTCCCGATTCACCCCGTTTTACGGTATGTAGTCAAATAATTAGAATAAAAAAAAAAAAGATTTATTTTGTTTGATGGTTGTCTCAGTACACACAATGCGTTGTGAGTCTTGGTAGCGCTTTGTAAATACTTTCAAATGTTTTGAATTTTGGATGGGCGCGCCATGTTATCGTAGTTTATCTCTACGCAATTATCCCGCTGGGCAGCTCGCCGACAACACGAACTGCCCTGAGAAATGTTAAATTACGTCCAAATTATATGGGTCAGTCGCTATCGCCACTTTTAGATCTTCAGAATTATCAAGGGATAACTTATAATAAATGAAATAAAATTCCAATTATAATATTATATGATGTATATCACGGATTTTACAGTGGTATTTTCGTGTATAAACAAAATATCCAGATTTCAATTTAATAAATTAAGAGCTTACTGACAATTCAATAAATAACAATTTTCACATTCAAATATATAAAGCATCGGCGCCACAATAAATTTCCCGTTATATTTGACATAAAAATTGAATAAACGATTTTGAATTTGTTTGTTATTAATAAACATAAGTCATATTCATACTGTATGTGGGGTTTAACTAAAATATTTTCACTTATACATTTAGCGATGATCACAGATTTGAGGATTATAAAAAAGCAGATTCAGAACATACCGTGCTATGGAGAGACGATTTAACAATTCGAAACTTGCAATAGTGATTACTGAGTAATTTAGGTTTCATTATAGCTTATGGGCTAACTTATCACTATCAGCACTCTGGCCGCTCACGCACGGCGCTTTCCAGTTCCTAACATTGCTTCTCGATCGATATCAATACCAAATTTAAATTAACAATATAATAAAATATCAATTGCACCTAAGATCTTTTCCAATTAAATACGCACATTCGTTCTTAATTTGCATCTTAATATACACTAACGGGCCGCTTAGGCGGCTAATGATATCTCCGGACTATCTACTGGCTCACAGGCAAAGTGCTCTTTACATGAAGCGAGGCCGGCCGCATGCGCGCGACCCCGGCCTTCCGTCTGAGCATAACGTACGTAATTCCATAATTAAACATACATGTTGTGATCAATAATAAAAATATAATGATACAAATACATTAATTACTACATTTTTCGATTATTGTGTGACATAAATATTTACAAAGCGCATCAGGAGCGCCAAAATAGTTAGGCGAGGCAGACTCCTAAACGAGAGATTAATAAATGCGCCGCGCCATGCGTCCACGAACTGCGGCGACGGCGGCCTCCCACGCCACTACACCAACTAAACTCAAGTACAAGTATCTTTATTAACTAAAACATCTGACCAATTAACTTTATTGTCAGGAGAGCTAAGGAATAAATGCCCCAAAATAAAAATGAAATCGTATAGTCAAAATGTTAAAATTATATGGATTCATTATATTACAAAGTTATCCTGACTGTCACAGTCGCTGGATCGACAATTATTACATAACTAATAATCATAGATTTTTTTTTTTGAGAAACAAAAACTAATTGATGATTATGAAACTAGTAGATACTATAATATATAAGCTACTACCAGTACATCTTATAAAACGAATAACATTATTCTAAATATCAATGTGATCTCTCGTTATTATGGTTTACGATTACAATTTGGGAATGCATGATACTACTTGACAAAATACAATAATTATTAAGTACCGATGATTAAAAAAACTTCCTACATATACAGATAGCGTAACATGTCCGAAATATGATTAGTTTCGTCAACTATAAAGTACAAAGATGAAAATACATTATATCAGCCGGATACACGTGTGCGAGCGGGGAGCACACTGGCAGCGACTCCCTAACGAGAATATACAATACCAAGTTTTAGATAATAAAAATAATTGAACTAGAAAAGGGCGAGTCGCGACTCGCGGAGACAAATAACTACATTAAAATTGGCGGCGAATAACGCCTAAAAATAAATAAAAAGAAATATAGTTTTCCGACGAATACTGATATCCGACGCGTAGCTGTGCGCGGTGGGCGGTATGGCGGGGGGGCGGGGCGGGGCGCTCAGTTCACCATGAGCGTGTGCGACTCCATGGGCGCGGCCGAGTCGTACAGCGTGTCCGTGTCCTGCGTGGGCTCGCCCTGCAGCTGGCACTGGTTCGACAGCGTGCCCGCGCCGCAGTCGCAGAAGAATCTGAACACGACAAATAATGTCTTACTCACTTGTAACATGGAAGGAGCTTATCAATCACCTCAAAGACAATTTGTATAGTTCACATGCGTGTTACCCGGCCACAAATTAAAGTTCTGACTGTTCTGCAGGCAGAAGACAAGTAGCTGCATCCATTCAGTAGTTTCTGTTGACTTTAGGGACTTTACTAGAATTAAATTAATGTGTTTTGTTACCTGTCATGGCGGATAAATTCTACGTCGTGTCCGGAATGGCACGTTTTGATACAATTGACGCAGATTGCGTTACGGTCTGTCGTGTTGCAAGTCTGGCACCTGAAAGTAAAAAAAAATTATATAAGTAATTAAAACAGTAGCAACTAATATTAAAATTATGATGATATAGATGGGTGAATTTCCATCACCACTGTATTCTTGATTGTAAAATAAACACAAGTCTTGGATATTCACCGATAGCAATCAAATGAAAATCCACTACTTTCCTTTTTGTAACTAAACACCAAACTATACTCATGTGCATTGCAATCAGGGACCATTTTGATTACAAATTAAGAGTTTTTTCTAACCGGTTAAACAAAAACCCATACAATATGGGTAACCCATGTGAACGGCCTAAATTAAATTTTGGTTATCCTTTGAAAGGGTTTTCGATAAAACCCCATACAGTGTGGGTTTTGAACAGCTTAGTTTAACCCATTCAAAATTACTCACACCGTATGGGTTTTTGATTAACTGCTTAGAAAAACCCTATCGAAAACCCTTTCCATTGAAAGGGTTTCCGATAGGGTTTTTCTAAAATGGTAACCAAAATGGTCCTGGGTAGAATAGAGATAGAATTGGTCATGCTACGCGTGCTGGGCGGATATTGAAATAATATTATGATTTTTTCATGTCACTGGGTTTCAAGTAGGTATAGAACCCATTGAATGGGTAATCATGTAACCCTTTCATTGGGTTTCTAGTATAAAACCCATTCAATGGGTTACATCATGATAAAGGTAACCCATTGAAATGTTACCCCTTCGAAAGGCTTATATCTTAACCGGGTTGTACGGTCCCTGATTACAATGCCTCCCGTCATAATAAATACATACATAGCATAACATCACTCCTGTTTTTCCGAGGGGTTAAGCAGAGCTGTAGAGAACACCTACATTTAGTCAGTTAAGTTTTGGCCCCATGTAATAAGAGCGAGTTTCAAACTACATACCTATAGAAATCGTGCATCGGGAAGGAAGTGTAAGATGAGATTTTGTACAGGCACTGTCCGCCGCCCACGGCCTTCTCCACTGCGTCCTGGTTGCTAAAGATTTTGTTGCCCCTGACTAAGGGCGACACGCCCGACGCGAGACACAGACCTGCACGAAGATACACAAAATTAGTTTTCGATAATAATTAATTCACTTTGTTAATATTTCTAAGGGTGAAGAAAGTGAATGGTATGGGTTGTCAATTTCTCATGGAATTATTTACCCCTTTCTTTTTTTTTTCTTTTTGACCTTTTACTACCGATGAGCAGCTCTGCTTAGTTGAGAAGTGGCATTGTCTCTCAAGGTCTGTATTACAAAGGGTGGTCGAGACCGATTACAGATCAAATCCCTGCTTGGGTTTGCTTCACAAATGATCTCAGATAATGATCTAAAATAAACCCAAACGCAACTGAACTATGATCAATGAATTGCTTGAGGAACATACTAAAATTAAAACTAGACAATAGAGATCAATGCTCGAGTTTCCTTCTGTAATAAGGACCTAAATGATTCATGTCAAAGACAGTCAGTCTTCTTCTTCTGTCTGGCGTTATATATCCCGCCTTTTACCAGGGCACCATGACGAAGTTATGTAGTAAAGTACAATATTAAAAGTTGTAGCTAACATTTGCTGTTGTGGTTAAGTTAGGAAGTTATACAGACATTTTCTTCAGAAAGTGAATGACCCACCGTTATTTCAAAGCAGTTTCTTACCTCCGAATCTGTTATTAAATATCTGGTTATGTTCCAGTGTGGCGGTGGCGTTGTTAGTAATTTCGACGCCGGCCGCGAGTCCGTCGAAGATACGGTTGCGCCGCAGCACCGGGTGACTTTGTGTCGAGATCAGCACGCCCGCCTGCGCGTTGCGAAATATATCGTTCTCTTCGAGAACACCCTGCGAGATGAAGATGAGATATTTTATACAGTGGCAGTAGGACGAGTGTTTCAGACATCACCAAAAGACTAGCAATCGTTGAGGGCATAATGTTCCCATTTCTACCAATCATCTTGACAAGATTATTTAGTTATCATTGACTTTCATCTCTCGTGAAGAGATTGTGTCCTGAAGATTTACACCTACGTAGCCTTAAGTTTTTAGTGTCATCAAATAGGAATTTTGCTATACAAACAAGTGGCTGAAGGCACAGACAAACATAAACAAAAGCACAACACTCACCTTCCCCCCATTAAAAATACAAATACCCCCATCGCGCCCATCGAATATCTTATTTCTCTTGAGCGTTGGGTTGGAGTCAGTCTTTATCCACACTCCGGCCATAGCGTTGTCGAAGATCTCGTTTTGTTCCAGCAGCCCTAGGCCTCCATTGTACACGAGAACTCCCCCGTTCTGGCCGCCCCATATCTTGTTACCCCGGATCACCGGGTTGCTGCCCGTTCGTATCTGGACGCCCGAGTACAGGTGGTTGAAAATGTCATTGTCTTCTAGTTTTCCATGGCCGTTGTCGTAGAAGTATACTCCAACCTGTAGGAAAGGTTGTTTGATACTTTCAAATTAAAATTTATGATGGAGTCGTCCTACTATGACGAATTAGAAAAAAATCTGTATGTTTGTAAATATTAGGGCCTCGATACGCCTTTTTGCCAATACGCTTATTGAATTCAAAAATGAAGGTAAAATAAAACAAGTCAGGTTATTTAATTATTAGGTATAAAACATATAGCTAGGTTGAGATGAATTAATAGCTTTAGTAATTAAAATTGATTAGATTTTTGTCAAAAAATCAAAGTATTCTTAAGTTTTACGGAGAAAAGCAAAATGCCAAATTTGTTTGAATAAGACCTGCGGTAGAAAACAGTCTCTGAGATGCGACAGAACTATACTAAAGTACTTCTGCGAAATTTGAAAAGTATCGTTGAATCGGCCATAAAAACGATATATCGGCAAAATAGAATAACTTTATTTTTGCAAATATAGGGTAGATGATACATCAGTAGGTGTTAGTACAGTACAAAGATCAGCCATATTTTGCCATTCGGCATGCAAATATTTACACCAAATTTTTTTTTTTTTTTTGTTTCAAACCCGAAGTATCGCCGAAATGAAATGAAATCGTTTATTCTGTAAATAGGATATTAAAATCACTTTTACACGTCATATAAAAAATAAATCTAGATGTAGCCGACATTTCCTATCTGACTACCCCTGAGAAGAAATGGCGAAACAAACTCAGGGGTCAAAGTCTCTTTTAAAGTCCAGACATAATCTTGGTCAGATCATGTGAGGACCATGTAGATCCGTGTCTGAAATGGTCTTTTGAGGAAAGAACCACGCAAATTTGAGCGGACCTGACCAATCAGTGTAAGCATTTGTCAGTAATCGTGCAGCTCAACTCAAAACTTAAGGAGCTCAACGACTCGACGAACAGTACCAAAAAAAGGACATTTGGGTAGGCCGCATAAAGCGCTCAAAATGTCAGACCATCATTAAAACTTAACTGAGAAAAGAAAGGAAAACATTTAAAGAAAAAAAAAAAAATGACCCACATAGTGCTCACATTCACAATAAATTAAAGTAGTAAATATAATACTTTTCAAAGTAAACATTCATGTAAAATTGTATACAATATTCTGCAATGTCAATATGTATATAAAATCATGCATAATAATTAAAATGTCAAGTTTTATCACAAGGCTAGCAGAGCGAGCAGCTCAATCCCAAGCTTTTTTGTCCTCTAAATAATCAGAAATCTTATAGTACCCTTTTTTACAAAGTTTAGTTTTAATACAGATTTTAAATCGTTTAATGGGTAAGTTCCGAATGTCAGTAGGAAGTTGGTTGTAAAAGCGTATACATTGACCCATGAAAGAGTTGCCTACTCTGTGGAGGCGAGTGCGATGTACAGCAAGATTGTGTTTATTCCTGGTATTTAAACTATGAATATCGGACATTTTCTTAAAATTTGATTTATTTTTGTGTACATATAATAGATTTTCAAGTATATATTGAGAGGCTACAGTCAGAATATCTATTTCTTTGAATATTTCACGAAGTGAATCTCTTGGACCTAGATTGTAAATGGCTCGAACAGCCCTTTTCTGTAAAATAAAGATATTATTAATGTCCGCACATGTTCCCCAGAGAAGGATCCCATACGACATAAGACTATGAAAATAACTAAAATAAACAATTCTGGCAGTATCTACATCAGTAATCTGTCTAATTTTTTTAACAGCATAGGCGGCCGAACTAAGCCTTCCTGACAATTTTTCTACGTGTGGGCCCCATTGTAATTTACCGTCAATAGTTATTCCAAGAAAAACTGTCGACTCAACAGGGTCCAACTCTATTCCATTAAGTTGAACATTAGTAGTTAGCTGCCTGACATTTGGCATTGAAAATTTTATGAGTTTAGTCTTTTTCTCGTTCAGGAGAAGATTATTTACATTAAACCAATGGACAACTTTAGAGAGTGCATCGTTAACATGTTCAAAATTGACTAGCTGACGTTTGATTTTAAAAATGAGTGAAGTGTCATCTGCGAATAATACAATCTTGTGATTATCCCTTATGTGAAAAGGTAAGTCATTTATATAAATTAGAAACAAGAATGGACCTAGAATTGAACCCTGCGGAACGCCCATAGTGACCGCAGATCCTGCAGATCTCTTGCCATTAACATCAACCCTCTGAATTCTGTTGTTCAGATAAGAAGTCAGAAGGTCGAGAGCACTGTCCCTCAAACCATAATGGTGCAGTTTTCTGATGAGTGTATCATGATGAACGCAATCGAAGGCCTTAGACAAGTCGCAGAAAATGCCAAAAGCATCCCGCGACTCCTCCCAGGCCTCGAATATGCTCTTCAGTAATTCCACACCCGCGTCTGTAGTTGAACGACCCTTAGTAAAACCAAACTGTTTCAGATGTAGTAGATTATGTTTATTAAAATGTCCTAACATTTGTTTCAAAATTAATTTTTCAAAGATTTTGCTCAATGTAGGTAATATCGAAATAGGCCGAAAATTCGTAGGATCAGTTGTGCTGCCAGATTTGAACAGAGGAATCACTTTGCTAAGTTTCATCAGATCAGGAAATACACCAGATGCAATACAAGAATTAAAAACAATTGCTAAAAAGGGTGAAATAACATTAATTATTGAAGACATGGTATGTACTGATAACCCCCAAAGGTCCGCAGTTTTTTTTATATCAAGGTCTTTAAAAGATTCTATAATGTCTTTAGCGGTAACGACCGTGAATTTAAGGTGTTTATCACATTCTGGTACACATTCTTTTAATATTGAGTAAGCAGAAGTGGAGGACGACGATGACAGAGTTTTGGTTGTTAAAATAGGAATATTAGTGAAAAAAAATTCAAACTCAGTTGCCACCTCCATGTCTGCCTTAATATCTACATCATTGATTTTTAGATGGAAGTCAGGATTCCGTACTGTCGTTCTTCCCATTTCTGAATTAATAATATTCCAAGTTGTTTTAATTTTATTTCCAGAAGATTTTATTTTATTTTTAATGTGTATGGCTTTTGCCGAGGAACAGGCTCTTTTAAAAGTTTTAGAATATTTTTTAACAAATTCTTTAAAAGTTTCATCATGGTTATATGTTTTTTCATCATACAATTCATATAACCTCTGCCTACTTTTGTAAATACCTGGTGTTGCCCAATCACTAAATATTACGTGGTCACAAACAGGCAATGTTTTTGAGGTGAACACCTTCCTAAATTCACAATTAATGAGATTAAATAGTAAATTATATGCTTGATCTGGGTCGGTGTGATAAGGCAAACCCGGTAGTTTTTCCATTAAATTATTTTTAAATTGTTCTAAGCGACTTTTGTTTACAGGAATATAACTCACTAGTTTTCTTTGAGCTCTGACTATTTTCCGAGGGAAAGTTACTAACTGGCCACAGTGATCAGAGTCCAACTCGTTTATAATTAAATGGCTAGAAGGTCTTAAGTTTGTAAAAATATTGTCAATACAGGTAGCGCTAGTGGCAGTTATTCTAGTCGGCTCAAAGAATGTATTGTACAAATTATATGACTTTAATAAGGTTATAAATTTATTTACTGTAGCAGATTTTTCCAGTATATTAATGTTGAAATCTCCACAGACAACAACTGTTTTATTACTGTTACAAGTCTTTAATAATACTTCTTCCATATATTTCTCAAAAATATCATATGAAGCACATGGGGGCCTGTATATGCTCATTACAATGAACTGCTCAAGCTCAATGCAAGCTATTTCAATAACTCGCTCAACAGAGAGGCTCACAATATCCTTACGTTCTTTAAATTTCATATTGTTACGAACAATTATTAAAGAGCCACCGCGTATCATATTAACTCTGCTGAATGAGCTGGCAACCTGGTGGTTGTTAAAGCTGAACATGAACTGGTGGACTTTTAACCAATGTTCAGTTACACATAAGATATCGATATAACTACAGTTCATGAACAGCTCCAGTTCTAATTCCTTACCTATCACACCCTGTATATTTTGATGAACAATTTTTAAAGTATTATTATTATAATTACATTTATTTAAATTACTACAATTTAATGGGTGTGATAATAAAGAAGTTTGTGTAACATTTTTTAAGCAAGAGGTTTCCTCTGTTGTCCTAATTTCTAATTTAAATGATAATCAATGTCATTAGTCGTTGCCAAATTATTGGCAGAATTATTTAAAAAGTCATTGCATTGCTCAAAAGAAGCAAGTTGTTTAGCCAAATTTTTGGCTGAAATAGAAAAAAAATATGATAGCGACACAGCTATCTGTCGTTTATAATAGTTAGAAAGATAGTACATATCAATATTATATCTATCTTTTGTCAAATACAAATTGTTACCTACATAATTGTTAATATCCACTAGATGGAATAAATTATTGTTAAATGTCAAATTATGCAATGTCAAATTAATTTCAAATCTTATGTTATTTTCTTCCTGTGGCAAACTGTTACTATATGGGAATGTAAACAATACAATTTTTCTTAAACTAAGATTACTCAATGTTCTATAATATTGGAGCAGTTCTCCTTTGTTCACATTTCCCCTATTTCCCATAAAAATTAATAATGTTGTTTCCTGTCTAAAGTTACATTTAATAATTTCTTTCATAATATCAAATAAAGAACAACCAGGCATGCAGTAATTTATTATTGAGTGTCCTGGGTATTCATCTGTCAGCAAGTGGCCTAAGTCCTTGCCAATCTCATCACAAAATAATACAATATCATTATTTACAATTTGTTTACATTGTTTAATGGAGCAATTAGTAAAAGGAATTTTCAAATCAACACAAGGCAGCGGTAAGGTGGTATGGCATGTTGCCAATGAATGGTCTGGTGTAGGTACATCGGATGGTGTTTGATATATCGGTATCGGTATCGGACGCATCCCTAGAATTATACACACCATTGTGTAATACTTATAAATGCTGTTTTTTTCTTAAAAAACAATGCTCCTTATGTCCTTAATGATCTCGAGATATCTCTATCTATAGATAGATTTTAGTAAATTTTCATCCAACATCACATAATTTAGGTATATTCAGATTTCTGGAACATACCTGTTTCCCCGAATGTATACGGTTGCGTCGCAGCACAGGTGTGGAGCCCGTCGTGATCCACACGCCAGCGAGCGTGTTGGCATACACCTCGTTCTCTTCAATCAGTCCCTGGCCCTTCTCATGCACATAGATACCGCCATGTTGGCCATGGTGGATCTTGTTGTGCCTGACTATCGGATCACTGTTTGTACGTATCTGTAATTGGGACATAAATATTAAAAAGTAATATGTTGTGACGTGTGAAAACAGTACCTTGGCGGTTCGGAATAGGTAGGTAAGGTAAACACGATGGTTAATAAAAAATTTCACAAGGGTAATTTTTCTACTTATTTACAAGACATTGATCAGTTTTTACGAAAATTTGAACTATGAAAACCGAACGGGGAAAAAACAAAGACTGGAATTAGGTGAAAACAAAAAACAAATTTACTCCAAAAGGCTTGGAACTATTGCAAAAAAAAAAGCTGTAATATCATTGCCTCCACCCCTCACACAATAGGAGTCTGATGCGAGTGACTCGGGCAGTCGACGTCATACTGTTAGTTACTGTCGATTACTGACAAATGCATACACTGATTGGATAGGTCCGCTCAAATTTGTGTGGTTCTTTCCTAAAAAGACCATTTCAGACACGGATCTACATGGTCCTCACATGATCTGACCAAGATTATGTCTGGACTTTAAAAGAGACTTTGACCTCTGAGTTTGTTTCGCCATTTCTTCTCAAGGGTAGTTAGATAGGAAATGTCGGCTACATCTAGATTATTTTTTTATATGACGTGTACAAGTGATTTTAATATCCTATTTACAGAATAAACGATTTCATTTCATTTCATTTAGTTAACTAACATACGAAAATATTTATTTTTATTTATTTATTTTATTTAAAACAAAACAATCCAAACTAAGAAAAAAGTCGGAAGTATATTTGGTTAGGTCAGTCAGGAATAAAAATAATATAAAGGTCAGATAGAACTGACGCCATTTAAATTCAGTATTGCTAAACTTGGCATCACAATGTAGGTTGTGTTATTCTAAACTTCGTTAGCGTGGCGTGGATTAATTTAGCCAGAACTAAAATAGTCGTAAACTTTCGATTTGGTTTAGGATATTTCTGTTGCAACTGCTTCATAAATGGCATTATGATCCACCTGTGAAAGTGAGCACAACCCAAACCCCCTTCCCTTATTACAAAACAAAATTTATCTTCAGACCCAGGTTTAAAACATGGAGCCATTATTGAATTTCGAACTTTATTTCGACTTTGCTACAGTTCCTAAACACAAAACTGACAACTTAGTACCAATTTTATAAAGAACGGTATTTCAATCACTGTTACGTTCTTATTACAAAAACTGGCTCCATGGTTTAAGCCATGTCAAAATATAAATCTTGTTTTGTAATAAGGCGGATTATGCTCAGATAACAAAACGGGAATAAATCAAAATTGTATAATGTAGGCTGTTCATTGAAATGCCATTTTGTTTGACAATTAATTTAGCGTGCATTGGTCATGGTGTCGTTAGAAATATGAGAAATGCTCAGACGAACATTTACGCGTATTCACGACTGTATATGTGGGCGTCCAAACAAAAAGGGTCCAGTTCTCGGCATTTAGTTTCCGAGATAGACGCAGTTTTTGAAAGTTGCGTGAAATAATTGCAATTTCGCGATTTTAATTGATTATTAATGAATGCTCAATTATCTAAAAGATGATATAGTTTTTCTCAAATCAAGCTTTTTCAGAGATTCAACTTCAAAAGTGTGATAAAAAAAGAGCATTTTTTTTTTAAAATCCTTATTACCAATTGAATAGCCTACATACCGAATCCAGTCTTAACTCAATACCCCGCTACTGGACCCCTTTTTGCTTGCTTTTTTGGACGCCCACATATGAAAGAATAGTCAGTATTGTAGGTAAAATGCATAATAAACTATGTCGTACAAATAATACTATGTCGTGGTGTTTAGCGTCTAGGTTTCTAACTCGCAGATATCTTTTATTGCTTAATTGGACAACAATGGAAGTGTCTATTACTAGCCTTGTAGAGCTACATAGATCTCTGAATTGGCTTGAAACGAATTTGTAGCAGGAGAAAATAAACTGACGCCTTACCTGTATACCAGCTAAAGCATTTCCATAAATATTATTGTGCTCGATCAATCCGCGTCCTTCGCCGAAGATATACACCCCGCCTTGATGTCCGTTGTATATTTCATTGCGCCTGATCGTAGGGTTGCTATTAGAGGTGATCCAGACCCCAGCAAAGTTGTTGGAGTGTATCTTATTGTCTATGAATTGGCCCAGCCCTGATTCATGTACGTATATGCCGCCTGTTTGTCCGTGGTGAATCTCACAATGAACTACGGTGGGATTAGCGCCAGCTTTTACTTCGAAACCAGCGATTCTATTGTTGTGGATATCGTTTGCTTCGAAATAGCCCTGTAAAATTATAAATGTTTTAGACTTTGTTAGTTCTCTGAAATTTTGGTTTTGATGAAATAACATCACCATTCATTCATCATTTCAGCCGAAATACGTCCACTGCATGCCTCCCCCAAAAAGGGGGGGATGTGCCATAATCGCCACGCTTGGCAGGCGGGTTGCCGATCGCAGTATGATTTTAAAAATGCATAGAGAACGCTGCTGCCCATTCTCTAGTAAGTCCCTTAGTCGTCTTTTACGACACCCATGGGAAGAAATGGGATGGTGCTATTCTTTACGTCCAGCACCAAACGGAACAAAAAATAACGGAAATAACATGAATTTCTTGATTTGAATGTTGGTATACCTATTGGTCGACATTTGAATCAAGCAATGCAAATTACAATCATTGTTGCTTACCAAGCCATTTTCAAAGGTGAATATCCCGACATCCCTGCCATGGTGTATATGATTACGGCGCATGATAGGGTTGGCGAAGTTCTTCACCCATATCCCGGCTAGCGCGTTCCTTGAGATCTCGTTGTCTTGGTATGCGCCCTGCGCGTAGTCGGTGACGTACAGCCCTACGTTCTCGCAGTCGCTGATGTCACAGTGCTTGATCACAGGGTTCGCGCCCGCGCCGCTCACACATACAGCCGCTCCGACTGTACAAGGAATTTATTTTTATTCACAAAATAACAAAAGCTTAATAAATTGCAAAATATAGATTTTGGACTTAATAATGCACCTATGACGACAATACGACATTGATGTTGCGTAAACCAGAAATGAATTAGCGAGTAATAACCGTAAAACAAAACGTGTGCATTACTGACTCACCAACACTAGCGCTCCGTATGATGCAGTGATCCACGGTAGGCGAGCAGTTGTCGGACACTTCCAAACAATAATGCTTGTGGTGCTGCATAGTACTGGTCGCATCCGGAGAAAACTTAAGAGTCATGTGACCGGCGTACGCGCGGTTCGCACCCTCGGCAAACGTCAGTGTGGACTCAGCCTCGCGCTCCAGAACCACGGATTCAGCTACATTGCCTGGGGCACAACCTGGAGGAAATGTAGCGTTAGTATGTGGAAGTGACGTGAGTACATGCGTGTCAGTATTGAATGCAAACAGCGGTATTGGCAGCAGTGTACATATTTGCTGATCGGTACTTGAAAACGGTTATAAAAACATGATATATTTTCGGGAGTTGTCACAACTAAAATTACTTTTTTGGCAAACAACGACAATTTTAGGAGAGAGCTTATTTCTAAATTGTAGCTTATGTTTTGAGACATTTTTGATTAAAATTTTCATTGAGATGCTGTTAAATAAAATTTAGAACAAAAATTACATTGAACAAATTCTTAAAAAAAAAAAAGTTAAGCTTTTACAAAAACGCAAGTCTTTTACTACAGAACACGGCACCTTTCGGTGCTGTCTGAAATCTACATCTTTAAACTTATGAGGAAAAGTCATCTTCGCGTCTGTCTGTTTTGTGCGACCGCGTTGTTCTTCGAAACAGTACAAAAGCTTTTGATACAGTATTCAACATCATTTAGAGAAATTGGTTCCAGAAGGTTTTTAAGTATAATACGTAATATTCAACCTACATATCATAATTAACACTCAAACTTTTTCAAATGAAAAGCTCCCTCACCAATAAGCTGCACATCAGTATCGATGGCCAGACACTCCTCCTGGTACAGGCCGGCGTGCACGAACAGCAGCGCGGGCGCGGGCGGCGCGGCGCGGCGGCAGGCGCACACGGGCGCGCCGCACGCGCACGCGCCCACGGCCGCGCCCGCGCCCGCCGCGCTCGACGTGCTCGCCGACGACGACCCGCCACCCCCACCGCCGCGCTCCTCCACGTACTCGAGACCCGCCTAGCCAGATTTGTTCTTTGTTAAATTGTTGCTGACGGTTTAGTGAGTAGGAATGTCGTGTCGTGAAATCTTGGGTCAAAAAGATAATGACTGCACATGAAAATGACGTAAGCCAGAGCCAATTGTCAGAAATTCTCAAAGAAACTGAAAACCACATTAGTCTCTGTCGGAACTTCACTTTCAACCTGCGCACATTTTCGAAGGTTATGAGTGACACGAACAAAGACAATTTCAGGCAAAAAAGAAAGTCTTTACAGTTGCCAGTAAATGAAGATACTACAGTTTTTTGTTTCTACAACTCACCCTAATTGTGTTATAATGTTTAATACGCGAGTCCTTCTTGGGACGGTAGTTGGGTCGCACGTGAATGCCGTAGTAGAGCTGCCTGAAGCTTTCCTTCCAAGGGTTGTCGGCGTCGCACTCGTCCGGCGCTACGAACTCGAACTGGCACGGTGCGGGGTGCATCAGTGGCATGTCGTACTCGAACACCGATTGGTACAAACTTTTCCTGCAGAAAGAGTATGGAAATTGAAAATGGTTCTTTCATACTTGACTTCAGTTTATAAAGGAGTACAAATGAAGCCTTGAGTAGAGGCTAAGGCAACCATTTGCTTTGTTTTATACTCTCATTATGCTAACATAATGTTTTAAGCAAGCTAAATAACAAGCCTGGTTTCACTTAAGCTGCTTCACAAGAAACTTTTGCTGGGAACCCATACATCAATTTATTTTCTGTCACCTTATAATTACAAGAGACTTTTAATAGCAAGAAAATACTATTGTACTTACCCTAAACAAGGTACTGTTATGTTTATCCATTCATAATATTCATGAATATTGCAAAACCTAAGTTGTTTCCAAACATTCGCAACACCACTTTCTACCATGACTTTCGTAATATAGGCCTACTTTTGCAGGAATGTAATGTCAAGAATTAAAAAAAAAAATGAGAATAATGTTACCATAGTTCAGTGTCGTTAGCGATTGTGTTGAATCGCTTGCAGACTTGCGCGACGCGACAGAGGTCCCGCTCCGTCAGGTGTGATAAAATACACAGGAGAACTTCATCAGGCAGCTCATACTGCAAGTACTGTGATACATTGCACACATCCACTCCTTGAGATAAAGATCTGTGTGGGAAATATACATTGTTTTAAACATTGATAGCATATCACTAGGAAGTTATGTCTCTATTTTTGAAGGAAAGTTTATATGAATAAGGATGCAAAACGCCGAGAGTAAGGCTGCATTCCGAATTAAGACCATAATCGCTGTAATCGATTTTAGCGCGCTTAAACGCGTTCCTTATTACCGTTTAGCGCGCTAAAATCGATTACAGCGATTATGGTCTTAATTCGGAATGCAGCCTAAGTAAGTAATGTTAGTGTACTGACGTTCTAGGCCTCTTCCTGGCGGGTAGAGAGCAAGCGCCCGAGGGTCCGGGCTCGTGGTAGGCGGGCGGCGACTTGCGGCGCAGGTCGTAGGGGCTGTGGTGGCCGGGCGTGCTGGCCGGCGCGGCCGCGGGCACGGGCGGGGCGCCGCCGCCGCCGCTGCCACTCGCGCCCGCACACGCCGCTGTCGCCGCCATCGCGCTGCCCGTCACGTTGTTGGGGCAGGGGACTGACTCACATGGCTCACCTGTAATTTAATGATACATCAGTTGTAGTAGATCATGTTAACAGAAGATCGAAAACCATGTCCAGCTGGGAGCTCACCCCAGGCCATGGCAGAATTGAAAACATTGAGCTCAATAATTATAACAATGCAGATTCGTTGACACAGAAACAGAAATGACATTATGATTAAGGTAACAACAACGCTTACATTTCAGTGACATGATTGCTGAATTAAGTTACCTAGTAAAGTTTAAAGTATATTTTTGTTTAACAACCAGAGAAGAGTGTGTAGTTTAAATATTGTACACAAGTTAACATTCTTTTTTCCTTGTAAAACTGTTATGTGTTAGTTACATTGAAAGTTCAATAAATCTACATAAAAAAGACATAGAATTCTTTAAACAGTGTAGTGTAATTTCATTAGTAGCCTATCCTATGTAATTTTTATTAGAAAGTAATCCTAACTGAAATTAACATTGTAAAAATATGATGTTGGCGTGTTTTGACTTTATGAAAAACCCCTTCACAATAGTCTTATCTATTTTATGCAAACTAGTCACTTTACTACTGAGGAAAAACATGTGTTTACAAACAAACCACTTATCAGTTTCCTATGGAACTGATAGTTATTTAACAATAACAACATAACCCGTTTTATTGATAAACATTGGCAAGACAATTACCTAATTACTGATTAAACTAAGACTGAAATTACATTATATCATTTTTATAGAATTAAAGTTGTTATGTTGGTATATGTATAATTCTGGTATTCAACTGTATCCGGTTAGACTGGAAGCCGACCCCAACATAGTTGGGAAAAGGCTAGTTAGATGATGATGTTTGTATATGTATATACACAATGTTTACTGATCTTACTCATGAATTCCCACATTCTTCTAATAAGTATAACAAATTCACATGGTCTGGTTATTAAAAAAAAAAGATCTAAATCAGGCCTCAGTACCACAGTGTTAGAAAGTAGTTTGATGTGTTGCCAAAACTTTTGACCCATTTAAGATTTGGATGTTATGAAGTGTGCAAAATTGCCTTCTTAATTGTTAACAGATAATATACACAATGACATGAATATTTACTTGTAAAGTATTATATTATTTTAATTATTGTGAATGTGAAGACTATGTGGGTTATTGCATTTTTTTTTTACCTTTTTTTTTCTCAGTTAGTGTTAATCATGGTCTGGCAGTTTGAGTCATATAAGTGGCCTACCCAAATGTCCTTTCTTTGGTATTGATTGTCGCATCGTTGAGCTCCTTAAGTTCTGAGTAGAGCTGCACGATTACTGACAAATGCGTGCACTGACTGGTCAGGTCCATTCAACCTGTGTGGTTCTTTCCTCAAAATACCATTTCAGACACCAATCTACATGGTCTTCACATGATCTGACCAAGATTATGTCTGGACTTTAAAAGAGACTGTGACCTCTGAGTTTGTTTCGGCCTTTCTTCTCAGAGTAGTCAGATAGGAAACGCTAACCTCATCTAGTTTTTAAAATATGATTGACATGTAAAAGTGTTTGTACAAACCTACTTACAGAAATAAAATCATTTATCAATACATTTAACAGTTATTTTTAGTGTGTAGTTAGAAAATTGGCTAATATTTTGTTATAATGAGTCACTACCATGAATGAATGCTTCAATTTTATGAATAAATCTAGTTAAGTTGTTACAAACAATCCATTAAATTGAATTCCAGGTGTTGTGACTAATATCTTGATTATTTCATGTGTAAAATGACTTTTATTGTGAATTTAATGAGTTTAAGCTGTTGTGTTCTACATCTAGGTAACTTAACCTCATTATTTTAGTTTCAAGTGTGCTAGCCTTACAATGTCGGTCTCATTTTATATTATACGCTGAATATATGAACTGAGGGGTTGTGACTAAATAATAATCGCTACCGCACAGGTTAATTGAAGGTTAAGCTATGCTTGCCACGCTCAGTTCATCGATGGGTGACCATCCATTACATACCGAGACCCCTCAGTGCCTCAGAAAGCATGTTAAGACATTGGTCTCAGCTGTCATTCATAGATTTATGACAGTCATTACAGGCAGTCAGAAACCCAAAATGCTGACAATCAGTCTTACCAATGGGTATTGTGTTACCCAGTAATGGGTTGTGGAGGTCAGATAAGCTGTTGCTCCATGTAAAATATTGGTATTCAGCTGCATCCAGTTAAACTGGCAGCCGGCCCCAACATAGTTGATAAAAGGCTAGACAGATTAATTGATTGATGCTTAGCATAATCAGCCTATAATGTTCCCACTGCTGGGACACAGGCCTCCTCTCTTTGAGAGGGAGTGGGCTGTAATCTACCACACGGGCCCAGTGCGGGTTGGTAGATGTCGCATATCTTCAAATGTTTGGTTCTAGGACACGCCGGTTTCCTCACGATGTTTTCCTTCACCGTTATGAGAGCAGTGGTGATTAAATAATTTACACGCAGTAAAGCGCCTGTCTGGGTTTGACCCCACAACCTACAACTCGCAAGTCGGGGCCGTTACCACTGGGCCACCACTGCTCCCAATTATTATTGATTGATGCTTAATAAATATTAATCCCTTCAAGTTCCTTATTCATAATTTCATATTTATCCATTTTCAATTTATGTAGTGCAATAGAGTAATCTATTAAATAACCTAACACGTCTTTTCATATTAGAATCATTAGACATGTTATAATAGTATATTATTCTACACGCATTGACAAAGCCATGACAACATTAGAGTTTGTTGATTCAAAACTGATATTCATTGACAAAGCTTGGAGGTTATTATGCAAAAATATCAGTACTAAATTGTACTTCCTTATAGCTTTGTGTCCTTCACAATTAGCCGTTTAATAGCTATTTATAGTTTACAGTAATGTTATTCGCAAGGATTTTACTAATTATTTCTATAACACATGTTTGATCATGAGAACAAAGATACATAAATCTTTCAGCTTAATACATAATTAGGATAGAATATACACAATAGCAATTTGATTTATTAATACAATGTACTACCTAATTAGTAGGTTTCATTCTTTGGAAATCAAAACAAAACTGGTTTCAGAATGAAAAACCTCAACATTGGTGCTTCATATAATAGTTCAATAACCACAATGGGTGTAATAATATCACACAAGATCACAATGATTTTAGTGAGTTAAAATGTTAACATAATCCAAAATCAAATAACATTTGCGTAATATATATGCTTTATTCTACAGTTTAAAATATACAGGGTCCATTTTTAAAGTGTTCATTCTAGATTTTGACAGGATTCAATGTCATACGATTTTTTTTTTTGTTGAGCAGCATAATGGGTATGAGGAAAAAAAATAAACAAGTACTCGACATTGTAGTCATGTGTGAGAACTGAAATGAAAAAAAGTTTCGTAACTGCACACAAATACACATCGGCTCTTCGGCCATCTAACAGAACAGCTGTTTCGTCATCCTGTGTAAAATAAGTTTTCATCTTGCAAATCAATACCCATATTGCGCAAAATGTCACTGAAATGCGCTATCCGATATCGTCATGAAACTTTGGATGTATTGAAATAAGAATTTACATGTCAATCAACGTTCGAGGAACAATGATCGACCAATTCAAAATTCAACACCAAGCTCCAACATTTTCGTATAAAATGGTAATGTCAAATCTATAATAAAGTTGCCTAAATTAGCCATTACTACACTACTTAACAACTTCCAAATGCATTTACGTGTAACTCAAAGTTACATGATCAAGGAAATATGAATAACGAAGCATTTCTAAAGATCGGGGCGAATTCGACCGACCCGGATTACTTACTCGATTGTGTCCTAGAAGGTAGTGGTATTCGATGTCCGCCTTTTCTCCGCGATCTACGAACGTAAGAACGCGAAGAGGAAAACGAGGCACTAGGCATTATTTCTTTTAACACTTATTTTCACTAGAATTCAACCCTAAACAAAGGAGACACCCGCACCAACACCGTCGGCCATTTTCTGTTTAGATTAGATTGGGCAGACAAACGGGAAACAGAAAATAAACCACATTGATTATTGCTAGATGAGAGTTCTATTGTTATATAAATATCACACTAATCACTGACACTAAAAAAATGATATTAAACTGATAATAATCATTATCTGAATAAATTATGATGAAAATTCACACTACCCTCAAGCGATGGGCGACTCTCAGCAAAATATGGCGGATTTCGGATTAACATGGCGACCGATCACAGCGCCATCTACGAAATAACAAGCAATGTTTTTTTTTTTACCTACTGGCGCGTTCAAAATAGCATCGTTCCATATTTGTGCTGCCAAATTCTTTAAAAAATTAAAACCTTTTTATGTTTTGGACTTCTCGAGGATGCAGATGACATCGACTTGCTTTCATTTCATAATAATCACCACTTTGCACCACGATCATAATACCTAGTTTTAGGTTATAGCAGTACAAACAAGCAATTGGAACTAACACCACCATCTTGTTTTTACAATAGATTTCACAAAACTATTGCACACACAGCATGTCCCTGCCCGAATAATCTTTTGAAAGTGTAAGTACGAGGGCTACAGGCTAAATAACTGTCAGACAGACAGATACAAACCTGAGCAACAAGAGAAAACACTAAGCAAGCAGGGATTGCTGAGTTGCGACCAAAGACTACAATATAAATATACAAGCGCGTAGCTATCCTTCTGGGCCGCTGTGACTAGTCCATGAGGGACCAATTGACGATTATTCATACAAAAATATTCCTCCATCTCCAACTCTCCATGCCTCCTCGGAGTATGAAGTAATCCAACGGTGGCAGTTGTCGTTGTCCTCATCATCATCTGCCTATCCTTTTCCCAACTTTGTTGGCGTCGGCTTCCAGCCTAACCGGATGCAGCAGGATACCAGCATTTTACATGGAGCGAATGCCTATTAGATCTAACCTCCACAACCCAGTTATTAGGTAAATTACAATACCCCTTGGTATGACTGGGTAAAGACTTTCGGTTTTCAGACTACCGTCCTCATCCTCACGGTTAGAATTAATTTAGAGGTGAATAATAGATTATGATCACTTATTTTACTGACTGCCTTATGACAACCAGTATAATAAGTGCTACTGTTCACACAACCGTAGTACCTACTACAGTACTACTCTTGCCGGTTGTACTAAGGCAGTCAAAAGCTCTAAGGTCTGTTTTCATAAGGCTTGGCCTTAATGCTCTAAGGGTTTGGCTGAACCCAGACCGAAAGTTGTGGAGGCTCCTCTGTAAATCCATGACGTGCACATCTCTCGATAGCCAGCGACAAAATATCGACGTGTGCTACAAAAAATCTGCTTTACTTACTTACTTGTATCTATGTAGATGAAAATAAATATGAAGTTTAAAAATTATTGTAATCATAGAGTCATAAGAATGAACGCGTAGTAATATAAAGTCACTGGCATTCCATCTAGCGGGTAAAAGCTTTAGTTGCTCGGTGTCGGCGACGCTACTGCCGCCTGCCCGCAGCCTTTCATTTTAATTAATCAAGAACAGCAGAATATTGACAATATTTTGTAGATTAGATGAGGTCGCAATTTGCAAAGTTTTATACGTAACTCTGTGAAATCAACGGAGTATTATTCGATGCCTATTTGGTCGTAAGTAGTTATCTACACAAACTAGGCACTTATTATTTTATTTTTGTATGTTTGTGTGAATGTGTTGTAGGTGTGTGTTATAGGCTCAGATTATAGAAAGAAGATTTTGATGATTTTAAGTAATTTGTTGCTGATTTTTGAAAGAAAGCAAAAAATTCTGTAATCGATATTAGCGCGCAAAAAAATGCGTTCTCTTTTACCGTTTACCGCGCTAAAATCGATTCCAGCGATTACAGTCTTAATTCGGAATGCAGCCCTGATTGAATCATTGTCAAATGTAGGGTATATATGTTCTGTGGTCAAATGTCACATTGTCGTAAAATGTCATGTGTAATGTCTAGGCTGTTTTGAAATCTTAATTTTCATTATTCTATTTAGGTAATTTGTAGCTTTTAAATTGCTTGTACTTATTAATGAAACATGTCTTTCATAGATTGGTTTGGTGTAAGTCAGTGCAGTTTGTCTGTTTTCTGCTGTATCTTTCTAACAATTTCCTATGTTGCGAGCTTGTACGTATGGAGGTCTAAATTGAGCAGGTAAGTGCAGTGATATAATTTATTATCTTTGTGTTATGCCTTATGGATATTCAAGCCACTAATCATATTTTTTTGCCCAGGGATCATCCGTCTACAATTAAAAGAAGATTTTTCAGTGTGTCTGTTATGATGTTACTGGCTCCATTTCTTGTTCAGTATTTTATCACTGAAGAAAGTTTAAGTAAAGGCGACTTATATGAACACTTAGGACTTCGGTGGCCTGGTATTATACCAGCAATTCTTTCGCCCCTATTTTTGACTGCTTCACTGTTTTTGGGACCATTAACTATGCAGATTTTATCTGGAATATGGAAACTGTATGCAGGTAATTAACCCTTTTATTTGATAGAGTCACAATATCAGGGACTTATTCTATTTGTGTAACATGTTTAATCTTGTGAATTCTCAGTTATTTGTGTCTTTGAATATTTACAACTGTATCGAAATGATCTTCCTTCTATGACCTTTAATAAATCATATTTATTATTTCTTTTCTTTTGCTATCTAGAGCCTATGTATTGGCTGTCCAGCTGGCAGGACCTTGTGTGGGTGAGGAACCACTTCATGGCCCCTCTGAGTGAGGAGTGGGTGTTCAGAGCGTGCATGATACCATTGCTGATACAATGTCTGGAGCCCATGACTGCTGTGTTTGCTGGACCTCTTCTTTTTGGAATAGGTGAATCATTAATCTATATACCTGTATGCCCCTTGGATTTTTTTTATGTAATGTTTAATGCTCAGAATAAAAAAAATCTGTTCTCTAAAAAGCTAATTAAATTACAGAACTTATGTAATTACTACTAACTTATGATTATGGATATTGCTTAATAGTCTTCTTAATACTTCGGCTGTCCTATTTCAAAACCTAGTGAGGGACACTTTTTTTCGTACATCGTTTTATTGCATAATCCTGCTAAACTGGTCCTAGCAAGATTATGCAATAAAACGATGTAGGAAAAAAAGTGTCCCTTACTAGTATTGAAATGGGACATCTGACTTGTTCCAAGCTTTAAAAAACCTTCAAATTTTCATTTATCCTACTAATAATTACAAAATCAATGTAGATTTTTGTTTAATTTTTGTGAATTTATATTATTTAATACTAAAATGGAAATACCAAATGAATTTCTAGGTATTTCCTGTATGATCTGATAATATCATCATCATTGGCAGCCTGATTCCACTCACTTCTGATTGTAGGTAGGCCTTCTCCCTTTTGTGCCATGCTTCTCTGGTCTGATGAGAATTGAATCAATTTCAGCTTTAATAAAAATCTTATTGAAGTGACATTATCAGTAATAAACACTTACAAACTGCTAGTGTTTGCATAAATCAGTGTAGAAAAGAGAATAAAAACCAGTGTGGCCTTGATTACAGAGAGTTGGGTATTGTTTCCAATAAAACCAAAAAAAGTCTTTACAATTTTGGAACTGCAGCTCTAAAACAATGCCCTGATACTGTCGGACGTATTAATTATTCATGGTGGAATAGGGCCACACCACAACCCTACTTTACATCACTGGGGTGTTGAAATAATATAAATAACATGTTTTCTATTCCAGCTCATTTCCATCACATGTTAGAACAGATGAACGCTGGGTTTAAATTTAAGACAGCTCTCATGATCTCAAGTAAGTATAATAGCTATTGAATGTTAGATAATATTGTGATTGAAAAACAATTTTGGCAAGTAGCTATTCAGTATGTTTAGCCAATTGTTACAACATCATTTTAATTACTACTCTTCAGAAGGGCTTCTTCACTTCACTATTGTGCTAGCAACACAATCTATCTATCATAACAACCAAATAATGTTTGTATAAGCACAATCATCTGTTTTAAGCTTGTACCTAAAGCCAGCGGGTAATTGCGTAACACACTATCAATAGGAATCGGTTTCAATTTGACAGTTCAACAACATTCATTGCGTTATTTACGTTGTTGAGCAGATAGATTTTCCGAACATATGAAGCAATGGATTAGCAATATACTTCAAAATCATTCCAATTCCGATTCGAACTGAATTACGCAATTAGGGTGCAGATTACCATGGCAAATGGGCAACCTATGGGTTGATAAGGTGTGATTCCATATGCCCTTGAAACCCTATTTGATTTATTTACAACTTCTAGAGTAGCAAGTTTTAATTTATGTAATTTTAACATCTGGATAATATTATAATTCAGGTTGTATATGCATATCCTTTACCTATGAGTTCCATAAATCCCAACTAAAAATAATGACAGGATAATAGGCAACCACATCCTGCTAAAATGTAATAAATAACACCAATTATGGTAATTAATTGGTTTAGTATAATGGTATGTTACTGTTATATTGATTAGTGTAAAATACCAATAATAGAGTAAACAAGTAACTTGATGCCTTATGATTCATTTACCTCCCTTTTTGTATAGTTGTACATATCATTATTACTATTTATGACTGTTAGCTTTCAATATTATCTTGGAAATATATTTATTTATAACTTGTGTTTATTTTCAGCATTCCAGTTTATATACACCAGTTTGTTTGGTGCTTATTCGGCGTATTTGTTTGTAAGAACAGGTGGGTAGTGTTCCAATTATGATAATTTTAAACTGTGTTTGCTTTCACAGTTATTTATACTGTTTTGAATGAATATTGTAACAGGTTCACTGTACAGCTTTGTTAATAATATTACGTAAAACAACAATAGTAAGTTGTGTCTATCCTTATCATTCTATTATATTATTATATTATCCTCATTGATACGGAAAATATGTTCAGGATATATTTTGAAATCGAATAATTACCAATAGATAAACAATACTTATTTTATTGTTTTATTTTATTTTCAGGACACTTCGTCGCTCCTCTAGTCGCACACATGTTCTGCAACCACATGGGATTTCCAAACTTTGCCGAAATATCTGATTTCCCACCTTTACAACGGGTATTAATCGTATGCAATTTCCTACTAGGATTCGGCATATGGTGTTTCCTGCTCAACCCTTTGACTAGTCCAGATATATTTGATAACAGATTACATTGGGAAACTTGAATCTAATAATTTTATCGCAATAATTACAAGTATTTCATTAACAGTACCCGACCGTAAATATGGCACAATGGTGTTTTAGATAAATTTTGTTTTAGTAGAGCGTCGTCTCAGTCATACCTATGTGCGGCAGTAAGCTCGAGGCGTCATAAGTACGCCCGGATACTGTACAAGTCAACTACAAAAATGTGAAACAATATATTATTATATTACTACCTCTATTGTCTATGGTGGTAGGCGAAGCAAAAGCAGTATGTAAGGAGCGTAGCAAGTGGCGTTCTATAGTTTCTGCCTACCCCCATGGGAAGAAGGCGTGAGTTTATGTATATATGTATGGTCCCCATTGGATTGTCAGTATTTTTATACCAGTATAATGTTGCATATTTTTGTGTTTGAACTTCGAATTAAAACATGTGAGACTTAACCGACACAGTCGATAGGAACTGTTTCGAAAGTTGATATTAGCGTCAAAAAGCTATTTTCAACTCTCAGCGCTAAGCAGAGTGTTGAAAATCGATTTTTTTTAATGCAATTTTAGACCCGAGTGTCTTAACTCGGGTCTAAAATTGCTGCACGTGATGTGATCCAACGTAATGTGGCATCGCAATTACTCCCTTCTCGATATTAGTTTTAAAGCCAAACGTCGCAACGACATCATGCTTCTGTTTGTCAATAACGATGGAATGCATTCGTGCATCACTGGTTTTGTAGTTTCGTCCATGAAATTTTTCGCCCGTGTAAAATACATAATGTATGTTCGATAAGAATCTGTTTATTTAAAATAATTATATCAATTGAAACGGATTACTCATACTTAGAAGTAACATGGTTAGTTTGTAGAAAACTCTTTGACAGTAGAACACCACTGCTAGTAATCATTTTAGTATAGGCAGCTCTTACTGAGCATAAGGACGCGTCCTAACCAAAACGACCGTCACGCGAACACGCGACCGTTGCGTTCATTTTGTTCGGCGGACCCGAAGACAGAGGGCGGCTTTCGGTTTTCCAAACAAAAAACGTGACATGAACATGATTATCGCGTATTTGCGCGATCGATCATTTTGGTTAGGATGTGGGGTAATAGTGACTGATACACGTGTGGTGTCTAAAGATTTGCACTCCATTTTGCTGCAGAAAATAAAAATAACATTACTGTGGCAAAATGGTGTTTGTTTATCTGAGGCATGGGGTATTGGTATAAAAAAATATGTGTATGTTTAATAAATAGTAACACTACAGTATTGTGAATCACTGATTACATAGATAACAATTTACCTCTGAATTCTAATCACAGTATGTTAGAGCCAACAAGAAGTGTAAAACCTCTTTTTTAAAGTTTTATTTATATTATTTTGAAATATTTTAAATCTTCTTTTGTTTTTACTTCTTTAGGTGTCATCTCATAGATGTGTCAGGGAGATTGTATGATTCATCATTATACCTAATACCTAAGGCTCTCGGTAGAAGAGTAGTATATTCTTTGACATACGCCGTCGTCCTTTTAAAAACGCTCGCAGTTATGAAATATGCCGAAGGCAAATTGGTATCTCGATCAATTGTTATTGTAGATTCGGTTGGAACTGTGACCAACCACGCGCGAGCCGAATTGGTCGCAGTAACTAAAGCCAGGGCTCCCCGACCAAATGGGTTAGGTCAGAACTGTGACCAACCGCGCGCGAGCCGAGCGAGCGGTGCCGCAGCAGCGGCCGACGAGCGCCCTAAAAAAAAGGAACTAAATACTTCAGTTTGCCGCGGCATTTTGTAAACGGCGTTTGAATTGTCCATCAAATGTTATGGCTTATTATATAGTGACAAGGCATTTAACATTTTGCCTTCGGCATATTTCATAAAACTGCGAGCGTTTTCAAACGGACGACGCCGTTTGTAAAAAGAGGAATCATACAAATTGCCTGCGACTTATGCACAAAAGCTAAATAATTACCTACTTTACGATATTTTATTGTTTGTTTGCGTATTCTAACACAGTATAATTATATAACTTTGTCCTATGGTTACTACTACTAATAAATGATTAACCAAGGGTAATGCTGTTCGATAATTAGAAATTATGATAAAATGTGTGAGTATTTGTGTGTCTGTCTACACTTGCTTTCAGTTATGCGCACATTCAGCACAGTAGTTTTTGCATCACTGCCCAAAAAGGGTGTGTTAATTCGTGGCTGAGTCGCTAAAAGAGTGAGTGCTCATGCATGAATTAATTTGGCAAGTTAATGCCTTGTCTGTCCCAAAAATGCATGAAAATAAAAAACACATTCAGTCAAATTGTGCAAGCACAGTTTTAAACTCTTTGAAGCAAATGTAGACATATTAATTGCCTTATTGTAATTAAAAAACCGGTCAAGAGCGAGTCGGACTCGCGCACCGAGGGTTCCGTACCTATATATAATGTTGATGATTTCTGAAAAACTGTGCTATTTAGAGACAACGTTTTATTTTTCCTGTAATCTGTACTTAGGCTTCTATCATATAGAATAATTTCAGAATTTTATCTCTGCAAACTTCGGAGATAAGGGGGGAAACGGTATTTTTATTTACACTTTTCATCACAAGTCGTAGACTACGCAGCCTAAACAAAAATATGTTTGAGAATGTGCAAACAACGTTCTTTAATATGATACCCCTTTCAGTCCCTTTTGCAAAAAAGATATATTTTTTTAATTTCTTTGTTGATTGCAAAATATTTGGGCAAACGTCATATAAACTATTCTAAATTTCAAGTGGATAGCAGTAGTAGTTCTTGAGATATCCAGGTGTGACAGACAGACAGACAGACTTAGTCTCATCATAAGGGTTCCTTTTTACCATTTTGGTACGGAACCCTAAAAAGTATTACATAATGCATAGGTAGCATAGATATTGTTGCTCGTTAACGGACTGGTTGTACCGTTTATCAGAGCGCATCTGACCTCCTCCCCCAGCAACTCGTGCCTTCAACCGTATATTTTATGTATTCTGTGCTTTAACCTAATTTGGTGTACTCGAGTACAACACACAGATAAGTACTGAATCAGCACCCTAATTGCGTAACACACTATCAATTTCAATCTGAATGATTATGAAGTATATTGCTAATCCATTGCTTCATATAATTATTCGAAAAAAAAAATCGAACATTCTTAAATATGTTCGAAAAATTTCTCTGCTCAACAACGTAAATAACGCAATGAATGTTGTTCAACTGTCAAAATGAAACCCATTGCTACGGGTAGGGATGGGATAGGTACAAAATACCACTCGTTACACAGCCTACAGTCGATAAATATTTTAGGAGTGTGTCTTCATGCATAGTAGAATTTATAATTAGAATTACCTACGAAATCTAAAGAGGTTGTCTACGATCGGTAGTTTTAGTCATAGCAGAGTCGGAATGGTTGGGATTTGAAGGATATTAATACTTTTCTTTCGTAGCAGGACAGTTTATCGATATTTGCAGTGTGTTATTATTTTTTTATGTATGATAATAATTTACCAGAGATGTGATCGAAAAAAATCTATTTGATATTTTTCTGTTGTTTAAGAGGTTTTTAGTGATGTTTTGTTTCTATAAAATTTTGTTAGTTTCACCACTTCTGTTCTTATGAGTACATAATACCTCAGCGCGACCTCACTCTTTTACCTCGCTCACACACTATTGCTCGCGAGCAAGCGGCAAGGGCGGCAGGGAGAAGGCTCTAAGGTCCGATAGTTTAGGTAATTTCTTTTTACGGCCAAAATAATGGTAATTTAAAAAATGAAATAAAACATACTAAGTATGTGCTTTATATTTAGTTAGTTATTAATTTATTATGCAAAGTTTAATGTTCTAATTTGAAGTTTTTTTTTAATACAAGTGGTTTATTGTTCGGTTTGGAAGTAACTTTGTAATTTTTTCTGTAGAGAAAATTATATGGAATCGTGTTTTTGTCAAACATAGTAAGTACAGACGCCAGCAGGTCAAGCTACACGAAACTGTAAAATTTTCCCAATCAACCTTGAACCTTATGCTTTAACTATAAAGTTGAAAATCTTTTAAAGAAATTTGACATATTGTAGTAGCTTGATGTGCTGGCGTCTGTACCTACTAACATAATCCTCAACTTTACCATTTATTTATTTAAAATTGAATGCTGCAGTATTTACGATATAACAGAGGATCTTGCTAAGCAATTTGAGGTATTGTAGATTCATAATCTGAAACTAAAATATTTTGAAAAAAATGGAGAAAAGAGAGGAGAAAGGGTAAGCTTATTAAGCGCAAGCAGATGTGGTGAAACAAATTTTCCATGATTGTGTTGTGTGTGCCATACTTTTCATCATAATTGTAAATACGTAAAAATAATAATTTAGACAGGGTGTGCACGCATTGCAACATATTGCCTCACTAGTCAATTGATCTATTGTTTATAATATTTAACACTAATTATAATGATTTGTGACGTGAGTATGTTTGTGAAACAACGATATTACTTGTCATAAAATAAACATACATGATGAACTATTTGTTATTACTTACCTACATACATTGATGTCAATCAATCAACTCAGCCTATAGCAGTCCACTGCTGGACATAAGTCTCTCCCAGGCTGCGCCACAACACCCTGTCCTCCGTCTTCCGCATCCAGTCTGTCCCACCCACCTTTTTAAGGTCGTTGGTCCATCTAGCTGGGGGGCGTCCCACACTAAGTCGAATTGATGTAATTTTGATGTATCACTCCTATACTCAAGTAGTTGCTTTTCATGATACAATGACCGAATGAGTTCGGAGTGTATAATTGTACAAGCATCTTTTTTCATCGGAGAAGCTTTTGACCTTCATTTCACCTGATGATAAGTGATGATCAGGCCGAAGGTAGAGGCGAGATTCACCCGGAACCCTCAACCACAGAGGAACTGGCTATCTTATCTACCTACACCTTTTCCTAAAAAACAATTCAACTGCACGTTGCCTCACTTTCTGCCAACCAATAATAGCTTAAACAAACAATTAGAAACAGAGTATGTATGTGTAAATAATATTTTATTTACTTCGTATATACATAATTTTGTATTATCTAGGAACAATCTAATTTCATTCTAATTTACACCATAAATAGCATACACTCGTTTAAAGACGCACAAATACATATAAAATTTAAATAGAGACAAAAATCTACTTCACTTCGAACCAAGTACAATGCGTTCAGAAAATATTATTATTTGAATATCTTTTTACCTACAATATTTATTACTCTGGCTCATTTACTACTAACGGCCGGCGTAGGATTGGCGAAGCGCAGAGGCAGCGCGGTTATCAATGCCGACCCAATATTTCCATTATTATTTACATTGGGATAAAGTTTCTAATAAAACTAGAGCGCACAAAGGAACAAACATACATACATAGGCTGAGGCTGATAAACACATTACCCTCCTTTGCGTCGCGCAGTCGGGTAAAACTTACCACGCGCAACTCTGTCCTCTATAGTAACTAATGCAGTGGCAGTGAAAACAGCGCTGCACTGCGTTTCGCCCGAGCTGCGCTGGCCTTTAGAGCTTTTTCACAGGGGTAGCACGAAGTTTACCACTGGATAACCGTTCTTGTACACAGTTCACTTTAGACAGCGCTAATTATATTTTTGCCACGACAAAATCGGTCGTATGACGCCGATAACACAACTCCGCCACGAAACCATAGCAGCGAAACCGCAGTAGTTAAATTCAACTGGCTCGCGTCATGTTCCGCTACTCGAATCGGATGCGAGTAGCGGAACATGACGCGAGTCGGTTTTATTGAACTACTGCTGTTTCGCTGGTTTCGTGGCGGAAGTGTGCTACCCAATGACGTATTATATATAGACACGTTATCAACCAACACCTCGGCGCTTAAAAACGGCGAAAATACTAGATAACTACCTACTTATACGCGTAAAGAAAGGGAAAGAAAATATGACACCGTACGGCGGGATGCCTGTTGCTAGAGGGAGATAAATAAACATATTCGGTTACGTCACAGGATAATAACGTCACGTGACTACTAACTTCCGGCCGCCATTAGACGCAGCGTCGTACAAAATAAAATAAAATAATGTAGTTTTGTAAACTTACGCGTGAAATGACACATTTTTGTCTTTAACTTTTGGGGTATAATTTGTACATCCTCTGAAAACACACGACGGCATGTTTTCTTTATGTTTTGCACAGGTTTTCACACACGATATAAATTAAAAACAAACATAGCGTCGCGCGACAGGTTAGTGCGTGACTGAGCGCAATGTGGCCAATTGGCTTCATTTCATGTTGCCATTTTAGAGTGCGGACAACGTATCTATAGTTTTATACATCATTGGTGCTACCACCGTAAAAAACCTAGTAGTGCCGATATCACTCCTGTATTATTTCGTTATGAATATTCTTGCTCTATTCAATAAATAAATTAAATAACGAAACACTGCGAGCCCACTTACTCTAACACCGAGCCAGAAACGAGATTCAAAAATAAAAGTTTTCGTAATAAAGCAGATCTTTTATAGGAAACCCTTCCACTTTCAATATCATTAAAATCTACACGATGAAAGCATTAATTATTTAGTTTTTTTTTGTAAACATTGATATGATATTTCCCATCTATTCAATATAATATTTCAAAAATAGGAATAAATTAATTGATTTAAAGTTATTAAACTTTTATGAAAAATTAGTTTCAAAGTTCATGGAAATCTTTGAATTAGCTGCAATAACACAAACTATATTTTCTAATGAAGTATTTAAAAATGAACCTTCCGCAGTTGAAGTAGAATAGAGATTTGTCTGGTTTAATGTTACATTGTTAACACTCCGTTGTTAAATGCATTTCATATAGGTTTATTTATATATATATGCAGTGTTACATTAAAATAAAAACATTTACATAAAAATTGATCACATCTATCTAATTTACTTTCATTTCAGTAACATATACATTCGTTTTAATATTAAACTATTAGATATACTTAATTATACAAAACATTGATATTCAAAAATAAAGAATTCAAGATAGTGATAGTGAATTTTTCGTGATTGAGCATGTGAATCAAATCAGTCTTACACTTTGATGATTAAACTTTGCACTCGATAACGACTCGTAATAAATTCTAAATAATATGATCACTGGCATAATTCGAGACTTGACAAACCCTATCGCTGGCATTCTATGGCAGATACTGAACTAGGGGGCCAGATAGAATAGTCGCAGTTAAGCTGTATACGGAAGCTCAAAATGACTGATCATTCGAATGTTATACCTTTAGTTCGCATAAGCCGTCGTGCACACGGACGCTTTTTTTACGCGACGACTTTTTATCGCGCACTGGATTTTCAGCTCTCGGTACTGTGGGCCTTGACTGGCATTCGCTTCGGAGCGATTCTATTTCTACAATCGCTATAGGTTCAACTATAACGAAGTTCGATTGGCAGGCGATAACAATTGTCAAAAAGTGCCAGATGAGTTGGCTACACATCTCTAAGGAAGTTATCGTTCGACGCTATCGATTCGTTTCATGGAAATCGAATGATGATAACATTGTCTAGCTAAATTCTATTCGTTGACCTACGCCGTTGTGTCTGTTCGTATTGTTGACATTTCGACAGCTTATGTCAACCCCATAATTTTTTTGGCTTTTCTACTAGCATCATCGCTAGTCGAATGTTACTTTGTCTAGGCCCTCTGAGCCGAGCATTGAGAATCCAACAGAGCGAATCCCGGCGCGTCAATAAAACAAGCAAGCGATTGGTAGCACTGAATTTTGCAGTTACGAGTATGTGATTGGTAGTTCTGTTCGTCAGTCGCCATTTTGAACTCAATTAAAACTAACAAAATTCAGTACTGCTAAATGCGTCACGCGTCAATAAAAAGTGAACGCACTATAGGCATTATTCTGGGGGCCTAAAATGGACGCTTTGGCAGAATCATAATATGATCTGCGTAAAGTCCATTTCACGAAAGAAGTCCCGCGGAAATAAGTGGAACTAATTATTATTATACGCTAAGTTAGCAACATTCCTAAAATAACCCATGCCTGCAGCGCCACGTCTGCGGGACTTCTTTCGTGAAATGGACTTTACAATTATACATCCCGCAATTCGTCTGTTTGACAGCTGCTTTTTGACATTAGACTTCAATAAATCAATTCATAATTTGTGGACCATTTTACGAAACTCCATACAAAACTGTCAAACAGATGAATTGCGGGATATGAATTGTACGCAGATCATATTATTATGATTCATGAATTTTAGCCCCCCCTGAGCTCTAATCTAAATGAAAATTAAAACTTCATATAGTTACCGTGCAATTGAAAGTGAATTAATAGGCGGACACTTGAACAATGAAAAATTGCAATTTATTTACAATCAATCTAGTGAGGAAAAAATATACGAACGATATCGATTATTTATCTATTTTATCCACACAAATACTAGATTAGATATTCTGAGTGTTATCATAAGGCAAAAATTGGCAATGCTTATTCAAGTTAGTCGAATTTACGTTTCAAAAGTTACGAAAAGTTTTGATATCAATTATATATTTACATGAAATTTCTATCAATATCTATCTATCTATTTTATCGCATACGATACGTAACATTAAAAGCTTATTTGAAAAAAATACTTATGGTCAGTTATGATATTACGGTGTCAATTAAAATAATGTGTCGAAAGGATCTATGAGTAAAAGGTGTATCTGTGATATGTTTATCGATTTAGCTGAAGTTATTTGACCACCTTTAGTATACAGGGTGGATTTGTGAAAAAAGTTTTATTGCGATTTCTGACTTTTCTAGTACTCAAACCTCAGTTAATCCAGTAGAGTTTTGATCCTTATAAGATCGATTGGTACCATCGACAGGATCGATTGGCATCCTAAAACATTTTTTTGTGAAAACTGCCCATTTTCTTGCCGACTGTACATTTGTTTCAAAATCTGTAAATGCAGATCATGTATAAAAAGTTACGGACAGTCTCCTAACACCGTTTTCTTGAAGCGATAACGGTTAAGGTAGCTAGCTGTGCTTACTGCCCCATCTCCAAAATCCACCCTGTATGGGCTGAACAATCGTTTAACACTTCTTGTGAAAGTAAGTAAAGCGTAAAAGTGCGTATCCGAACTATGAATCTCTCAAAAAGATTTTCCACCGCAAAATATCGCTCCCTAAAAACTATAATATAGCAAACCTGTCGACACATTTTCTAAAACAATGACACCAAATCCTCTCCAAAGAAAAACAGTCAGATCATGTCAAGCGTTGACGACTAAAGAGTAAAACCTGAGTAGGGCTCCGCACACGGTGGAGGCCGAGTTTCATGGCGCTTGTATGGGTCGGTTCGGGGACTGCGGCACCACGGGCGCGGGCGTCGCGTCCAGGTCACACGCCGAAAGCAATCGGACGAGCTCGTCCGGAGTCGGGCCCCCGTCTAGGGTTGGAGATTCATCGCCTTCCGCTGGTGAAAAATAAAGGTTTAAAAAAGTATTTGTCCGCAATGTCTTATAACTTTTATAAACCTCGATCGATTTTAGTGACACAAAACGATGCGGGCTTCGCTAAAGCTGATATCAGATGCTTCACTCGAATTAATGGTTAATTTTTGTTTCATTCCGTTATACATTCACACGATACCAACGAAATTATCTCTAATTTGACCCTCCAAATTAAATTCGCTAGCGAAACTCTACAGACGTGATGTCGATATCTAAACATGATAAAACAACAAAACTTTTTTTTTTCTAGGGCAATGACCCTACTTGAGTATCAGTTTAAAAAATCTGTTTTTTTGTGTAATCTTCACAGACGTGTTTGGTATCAATACCTAAACACGATAAAACAAACGAAAACGGATCTTCTCAGCTCACACTTCAAGTAACAACAATAGCAGCGGTAAACGACCCTAAAAAAAAAATTACTTTTATTTTTTATTTATCGTGTTTCGATATCGATACCCATCACGACTGCAGACTTTCCCTAGCTAATTTAATTTGACCCTGTATAGGAATGAACGTTCATCTGCTACTTTAGTTTTATTTTTCGATCATTCAGTAGGAGAGTGAAAGATGCCGAGTGACGAAATCCAAGGTCGTTGGATCGGTTCACTAATGAATTCATTTTCACTTTTGATTAAATTTTGTGTTTTGACGTTTCACTTCGAGTGAAAGATCCGAATGGCCATAAATTAACAAACAGTGAAGCGTCTGATATCTGCTTAACACACATCATCATCTGCCTAACCTTTTCCCAACTATGTTGGGGTCAGCTTCCAGTCTAACCAGATGCAGCTGAATACCAGCTTAATACCGGCTTAACACACATAATATAAAAATTAAAAAAGATGAAAGGGCGAATTGCTATAACATGGCTACAAGTTAACATAAAAATAAATAAATCACATACAATTCAAACATTGTTGCTTCTATTGTAGACTCGCAACTAATACTAGCATGTAGGTACGCAATCCATCCATCAATAAATAAAGTATACATTAGAGCATTTCAATATTCTATGCTCTTTATTAGGAGACAGCTACGAATATTTAAGTGAAGAAATGTAACTCAAATTCAAAAAAGAAAAACAAAATATATAAACTCAGGGCTAGAAACTGAAATCGTCCGCATATTCAAATCACAACTGTCATTCATTGACAGTTGCTGCATAGTTGCAGTTTGCTAGTGGTTACGCTGATAGCACACCTCCGCCGCGAAACCATAGTAGCGAAACCGCATTCGTTCAATTGTACTGGTGCGCGTCATGTTCCGCTACTCGAATCGGATGCGAGTAGCGGAACATGACGCGAACCAGTACAATTGAACTACTGCGGTTTCGCTGCTATGGTTTCGAGGCGGAGGTGTGCTATCAGCGTTAGTTATGTGTTTGTGTACAACTGAAGGTATAAAAAATCTTAAAAAAATATATGTAAAATAAAAAAAAATAAAAATGTCTGAAATGGCTATAATGCGGACAATTGACGTTTTATTCGTCAATTTGTTTAACAATTTATTTCCCTGACTGTACCTGTACCGTGTCTTATATTGTCATCCGCACGGCCCTAAGGCCCCGTTTTTTTTTTTTCTTACGCCTGGACGATTATCGTCCCGGTAATGAACCGAGCATTGAGAATCTAGGGCCGTATTACAGAACCTTAAGACTCAAGCATTATTTAAAACTAGTTTCAACCAATCAAATGTCTTAAAAAAAATTAAAGCCTTTTGATTTAGTAATGCTTGAGTTTTGAGTGAGGTTCTGTAATACGGGCCTAACAGTACATCCCAGCACGTCAAAAAACTCTTGCATTTTCAACTCTCAGCGCTGAGTACCTAGTGCGTTGAAAATCCAGTGCGCGATAGAGACAATGGCCCGTGGGTACGAGGGCGACGCCCCTTGACCTTGATGCGACCAATCTCGTGTGAGCATTGGCGTTGAAAGAGGGATGGTTTCGTTGGAGCTGTTACTTGGTATGAGTGTTAGTAGATAACTGTATAAAAGTTACGTTTCTTCACAGATTATTATTTGTACAAATATTTTATTGGAACAAAAACACAGGTTTACAAATTTTTATTGTTCGTTAACAGCTACATTAGTTTAAAAACTGTGTTGCAGCCGTTAGCGCCCACCTCCGAGAGGGAAGACGTCGGCGTTCCAACATTTATAATAGTAAAGCAATAAAAAAAAAATGTTATAATAGAACCTAAAGTAAAAGTAGGTATATCAACTATATAACTACAATATTATTAATTACATTTAATTCCTTTATTTGTTAAATTATTAAAATGATCAAATTAATTAGTTGCGATATGTGTGTACGTGAGTGTATGGGGGTGTGCGTGTGTGTGTGCATGGGGGTGTGTGTGTGTGTGTATGGGTGTGTGTATGTGTATGGGGGTGTGTGTATGTGTATGGGGGTGTGTGTGTGTATGTTTGTAGACACAAACAAGTATTTCCATACCTCCATTGCCAGGTACCGGCTGGAGTTTAGCTGCCTTATCTATAGGTGCTGTAAGGTCCCACATTTGCGTCGCGCCGGACCGATGCCCACACAACAGTAGCCGGCGCGGACGCAACGCACCTTCGCACTCCGCTACAACGAAGCATGACACCGCTGATCCGTCTACGGAACGGATTGTGCATACCCTGAGGAGTTAATAAGATGAAGTTAGTTGCAAAAATTACAAGAGATTATAAGCTTTAATTCTGTTACACATAAGTAGTTCAGTTTCCATTGCAACTAAAATACCAAAGGAAAACAATACATATATAGTGTGGTCTTTTAAGATGGTTATCATACGAGAAGAGTTTTGTTACCTTTTGCCGTTTGAAGCCAGCCGGACGTATAACGTATCTGTGTCAGGAACAACTTTCTGTATAAATATTTGCTCTTCATCTTGCTCACCATAGGGACCTGAAACAAAAACATTTCTACTATTTATGGCCTGGTTTACCACCTCCTAAAAAGTTCCAGTTAACTTATATGGTGCCAAATTTCAAACATAATTTGTTAAGAATCACTTTGAAGGCTGCCTTAGGAGTGGTTCTCGGCTAAGTGGAGATCATTCCTCCGTCTTACTATTATAGTAGTAATATCAACATAAACTCACCGCGATCATTATGAGGCTGTGCAGTCGGAGCTTCCAACGCTGACACTTTGAAAGCCGCCTTGGGATTGGTTCCCGGCTGCGTGGAGATCATTCCTCCGACCTACTATTATAGTAGTAATATCAACATAAACTCACCGCAGTCATTATGAGGCTGTGCAGTCGGAGCTTCCAACGCTAACACTTTGAAGGCCGCCTTGGGAGTGGTTCCCGGCTGCGTGGAGATCATTCCTCTGAACCGCGTGACACGCCATGTTCTCACATGGTTGTACTCACTACATACTGAGACGAGGTAGTTCTCTGATAGAGATACCTGGAGAAAAAAAATCTGTTAAACCATTCAGCATTGTAAGAGGTGTTTCATCATCGTCATCACCATTTCAGCCTGAAAAACGTCTACTGCTGGACATAGGGCTCCCTAAGCACCGGTTCTGTGCTTCCCGTATCCAGCGGATTCCTGTGTTCATGTGCCGTGTGGTCCCGGACGTAAAGAATAGCACCACCCTATTTTGCTCCGTGAGTGTCGTAAAAGACGACTAAAGAGCTTACTAGAAAATGTAGGCTTATTAGACTGTAGATTTGTAGACCATTTTCTATTTTGTTAAGTACCTGGTACTTTTGACGGGCCTACACTGTCCTCTCATACCTATTAACACTGTAATTTGAAAATATTGTAAAAGCCAATTATTTTTAAAAGAGTAAGTAACCCTGGAGTTTCTTGCCGGTTCTTCTCCATAGGAAACGACCAATTGGAACCGTGCACCTAGCTTCTGACGTTTCATAAGTGCCCATGTGAAATAGAATATTTTGATTTTTGAATGGGCAGCAGCATTGTCTATGCATTTGTGCACAACTGTTCAATGATTTACCGGAAGACGTATAATAATATTAACTTATTTAAGATTAAACTCAAAAAACACGTATGTACCCTATAACGTCACCATCGCCCTAGAGGCAAATATTGTATAAGAAGAAACTTTGTATCTCATTTTATGTGAACTATTATTCATAAGTGAGAAATAAATATCTTTTAACCTATTTGAACACCATAGACGGCGATCGCCAACCCGCCTGCCAAGCGTAGCGATTATGGCAAATTCTCCCAAAAATGACAAGCACCAAGAGATGTTTGCTGTTGCTATAAACACGATCAAATAAAATTAACTAGAGAAACTTAAAAAAAAAGTGATTACTGAGCGGCCACAAGGAGCTTAGTTATTTGAGAATATGAATAAAAATTCAGACTTTGTTTTTGTTTTATCATGATTTGTTATCGCTACCCGTCATGCTAGTGGAGTTTCTCCAACTAATTTAATTTTTCGTTCAGTTCAGGACACAGGTATATATTACCTTAGTGATAGGACTCTGGTGCACAGTGAAGGTCTGGAACAGCTGCGGTCCATGGCCCACTGTCTCCGGATGCTGCACGATGACGCGCACCGAGCCGCAACGAGTGCCGTACGCTATCTCTATCCAGTTTCCGCATAGATCTGTTATTGATATTGTGTTAGACAAATGATAAAGATTTACTTCATGGAACTTAACTATAGTCAAACCCTGAATGAAGCATATTTAAACATACCTACAGTGGACTTGCTTTACTTGAAGCGCTTATAGTTAAAATATAGCGTACAACTTAAAATTAAATTCTTTTTTTTAATAAGTCAGATTTAACGCTCTGTGCTGTTTTTTGAACGTTTGATCTTAACCAGAGTGGTGAAAACCGAATAAAACGTGCGATATTATCGTAGGTAGCCTATGATATAATGTGAAGTGTTTATTATATTTATTTCTTACTCGTTTTAGGTGTGAGATATACAGATATAGCTGTGATTGGCTCTTGATTCGGGTCCTTGTATAGCTGCGTCACTAGTAGATCGTTGTCCTTCATACGTAGGGGAAACTTTTGCATATCTGTAAAAAAAAAAGATCATATATATCAGACAAGGACAAGAGTAATACATACAGACATACACCCATATTACAATACGATTTCAGTCTAAAGGCTCGTACAGACTGGCACGATATCACGGGCGTGACAAGGGTCACGCGGCGCCTGTGATATCGCGCCAGTCTGCACGAACCTTAAGTCAATCTATACAAATAAAAAAAATTAAGTGTCTGTTCGTTATGTCAAAATAACAGCTTTTTACTAAATGCATATGAAAGTATATTATACGGTACATATAACAAAAAATCATTTTTTTTGTCTGTCTATTTGTTCCGGCTAATCTCCGAAACGGCTGGACCGATTTTGGAGTTTTTATAAGAAGTAACTTGGCTACTTTTATTTTGGCTTAGGGAGCAGCTTGTGAATATTAATAATTAAAATTAGTAAAGGTAACATTAGATTAACATGTTGTAAGACGCAGAGGTGACGAAGGCGAATAGTAAATAAGGCCATGGCAGGTTGGTATCACGTTATAGGTTTTATCCATTGGTTCTCGTAAGATACAAATAAAAACGGCTGTAGGTATAGATAGTTGCCTGCATATTTATTTGTTTTATTCGCTATCTATAGGGGTATGCGCTAGGGTAGCCCGCAAAATTCAATTTTTCTTACGTTTTTTGCAATTTGCAGGTCAGTAACAGGTTGTATGTTGATCTAAATATGATTCGTGAATAAAACACATATGTATTTACAGAATCATACCCATTAGAATCATTAATACATCTCTCTAAGTTAGATTTGTTCCATTGAATGACTTTTTCATGAAATCATGACATTGGGAAAAAAATCTAACTTAGAGACGTGTATAACCCGATTAAAATCAAAAATGGCGGTGCTTATTATGTTTTCTCGCTTGCACACTAGTATAAGTGATAGTGTGCAAGCGAGAAAACATGATAAGGACCGCCATTTTAGATTCCTTTCTTTAATGCATCGGCTTATATTAATGATTCTAATTCTGTAAATACATAATTATCTGTTATTAAACACACTGGTGCCGTCTCGCTCGCACGCAACCCGCGACGTACAGTTGCGACTTATCGAAATATATCGTAACAATATAACAAAAAAAAATTATATCGATTTCGATAAACTACCCGAAAAAAAAATTGATATATCGGTGAAAATTTCAAAAAATTATATGTACCTACTTTATGAAATTGTATTGAGTTTGTTTTTTATTCATAGAAATTCCAAACTAAAAACATAATTTCTGATGTGAAATCAAACATTGATAAAAATAAGTTTTTTTTTTACGGCTATATCACAAATACACACAGTATTTGTTTTTTCTACATGCCTAGCAACCGGCAGCGTGTCGGTCGTTCGTTGTGACGTCACCCCACGCTGTCGGTAACGTCTGACGTTTTATAGAAACCTTAGCGGCCCTAGCCTAAGTCCCCAAAAGAACAGAAGTTTCCAATGGGAAATCTCATCGTGCACTCGGGTTGTGTCCATTACATAACTGTGTGTAAATTTGCTTTTTATTCATGTCACATTTGTAAACAACAGGCAAAGATTATGATCTCACTTATGCTAATCGCGGCATGCGTTAACGTCAATCATTGCGAAGATGGCTTATCGATTGTTGGTAAAACCTTATCATGATACGTTCTTCGATATGCTGTTCGATAACCATTACATAAAACGGGGTGATTTATCTTTTAATGTATTGCATGCTAATTTTACCTTGTGAAAAAGGAAACATAATAAATTAATATTCGAAAACGTTCTAAAATAAATAATAGTTGTTAACTGTCGAGAAATGATAAAAGGAAATTTGTTTTCTGGCTCCTTTTCAAACTCTTTCTCAACTTTGCATAATCTCTTCTTAAATCACCATGATCAAATTATCATCAACTTACCGATATAATTGATGGCTCCGGTCGCAGTGCCCAGCAGTAGGAACGACCCGGCCGTGTCATACGTGGTCAGATGAGCCACGTCCTGCGTCTGCCAGTGTTGTGTGCTAGTATGCCACACCCCTGCTTTGCTGCGGCTGCCGGCGCCACTTAAAGCTACCAGTTGAGGCCCCACGAAGAGTAGGTGTTCTACTCTTACACCTAGGTTGAAAGTACCTGGGAAGGAGGAAGGAATATTTTGTAACCATATTATGATTTAAAATACTTAAAAAGAAAGAGGAGCTCGTGGCTCAGTAATTACAGCCCCGCACGGGTCGTTCTATCACGTTAAGCTACGCTTGCCGAGGTTGGTCCGTGGATGGGATTCTTCTGCGCCTCGGAAAGCACGTTAAGTCGTTGGTCCCGGAAAAAGTTCGGCCGGACTTCGGTTAGCCAGAAGTCCAATTGCATCAGAACTAGATAGATATATGTGCTAAGAATAATCACAAGTCCTATCCCTAATTCTTATTACTCCATTCGAGTCTGAAACTAGCCAGGCAGGCACAAAACAATACTACACTGACGGATACAAAAAAAAAGAAGAAATTAAATCAGGTTTTACGGATGAATAACTGTCTCACTTACCAACCAAAGTACGTCTAACAGGCTCACTGTGGGTCGAGAACGCCCATAGTCGGACATGCGCACCACTAGCTATGCCCAACATGACGTCAGTTCCCGTAGAGTTGGTCCCGTTAGAGGTGCCCCCGCCCCCACCCGTCTTAGCATTCAACGCTATTCGCTCTATCACAGAGTCTTGCACTGGAGATTGGAATACTACGTACCAACCACATGAATCTGTTAATCTGTAAAGAAATGTATAGAAAGTAAATATAAATGTATAAATAAAAAAAGTAAAATGAATATAATTTAATTTAATTTATTTATTTACTTCAGACACAGTGTCTCACAGTGATCCGTATATTTATTAGTAAGTACTTAAACAAATTATAATATAAGAAATAAAAAGTTAAATTAATAAATACCTTATATAAAGCAACAATAAATGTAACGATACATCCTACATGTATCGTTACACGCAGAGCAATGTTTTTCATTACGCGTCACAATTTTTTTAATACTAAGGCATTGAAAGTACAATCAGGCGTATCATACGTCCCGAAGCTCTAAGCATAATGCGACTATTAACGCATTTGAAGCCGTTTTTTTCGTGTATTCCCATTGTCCCCGTACGCCGCGTCCCCGTCCTACGGGGACAGCGGTACTTCAATTAAATATTTAAAAATACTTCCCGTTGTCCCCGTGGTTTGGTTTTACATTCAAAAATATGTTTCTGGCACTCGCCGGCCGCTGTCGCGGCACCTAGCCTAGTCGGTAACCTAACCTAGCTGTTTCGATTTAAAAAAGGTTGACTTCGTACGATAAGGGGACAACGGGAAATACATTTAATCACGTCCCGCTGTACCCGTGATGGGGATATGGCAAACGGGGACAACGGGAATACACTGTTTTTTTTCTGTATTTTTCAATAAATTATCCAACACTTTTTTTCGTTGAGCTATGGGCAAGCTCTGGAACTCGTTCTCGCCTGATGGAAAGCGATGGATAAGGTCTACGATGCAAAAGCGTGTCCAGAAGATGCATGTTCACTCTTGCTTGGAATGCTGGGTTATTTAGCTTAGGCAAATATTCTTGCGCGAAAAGTTGATAGCTGAGTAGGTGCGGCATAATCCGACAGAGGGCGTTTTCCAATTTTCCGAACAAAAAGTGACAGAAGAGCGCGACAATCGCGTATTCGCGCTTGTAAATAGGACGCGGTCTTATGAAGAAATCGTGGGGTTTCCCTAAATCTGACTAATAAATAGGTTGTGGGCCCCCCCACAACCTATTTAAAAGTCACATTTAGGGACTTAAATAGGTAAATCTGATTGCCTGTCATTATGGGTTAGGCCGCACACGATCATACCAAAATCAACGGCTCTGAAGATCACGTTATTTTTTGTCCAGTTTTGTAATCTGAAAGTGGACTCCTTACCACGGGCATCCTATCTGAAACTTTTCAAATATATTTTCGATGCTCTCATCATGCCGCACCTACTCAAATTTCAACGCGCAATAACTTTTGCCTAAGCAAAATAACTCATCAGCCTTCAAAGCAAAGAGTGAACATGCATATTCTGGGCACGCTCGTTCCATCGAAGACTACTCTATCAAATAGTACTATACCTAGCTATCAACTTTTCGCCCTGCATATGCTTGCTCAAAAACCCTCTGAGTTCCCCTACCATAAGTAGGTACTAATATATGAAATGTAAACGCCAATTATATGTAGATGAAGCACCTACCCCGAAGTTTTTATTTTTTTATCCTGCACTAGGCCACTAGAACGTAATACATGGCGAGATGACGATAGCCACAGGAACAGTCTAATATAAAGTGTGTGTGTATGATACATAACATGCTCGTGTACATACCTGTAACCAGTAACAAAGTGTGTATAGGCAACAGCAACCCAATTGTGGTGAGCTTTAATAATTTGAACCTTCATACTATCATTCCACGTGCTCACTGCAAATAAAGCATATTAAGTTACATAATAGACTTAATTAATGGTATCAGAGAAGTCATATAAAACGCGACTATGGGATTACGTCCAGGGAATAGGGCGGCGTTGTACTGCGACTGGTCGGCATCCGCCTTTATATGTAATATAGCCAGCGAAACAAATTTTTAAGCAAATTGACACAACATATCAAACTCACAAATAAGGATGGTTTAAATCAGGGACTATTTTGGTTACCCATTGAAAGGGTTTTCGATAAAAACCCATACGGTGTGGGTAACCCTTTTGAACGGCTTAATTTAAGCCATTCAAAATTACCCACACCGTATGGGTTTTTGATTAACTGCTTAGAAAAACCCTATCGAAAACCCTTTTCCATTTGTTGGTTGGTTGGTTGGTTGGATGGTTTTTCTAAAATGATAACCAAAATGGTCCCTGGAGCTGGGCGGATATCGAAATAACATAATATTATGATTTTTTCATGTTACTGGGTTTCAAGTAGGTATAGAACCCGTTGAATGGGTTATCATGTAACCCTTTCACTGGGGTTCAAGTATAAAACCCATTCAATTGGTTATCATGTAACCCTTTCAATGGGTTTCTAGTATAAAACCCTTTCAATGGATTACATCATGATAAAGGTAACCCATTGAATGGGTTACCCCTTCGAAAGGCTTAACTCTTAACCGGGGTTGTACGGTCCCTGGTTTAAATATACGGACAATTTAAGTAAGTAGTCAATTTGCTTAACAAATTTTCTTAATGTCCTTGCCTATAACTAGCAAACAAGAAGTTGAGAATTAGAACAATCATCCGTTGTAGGTATTATTGACGAAAACCTACACCCATCTATTACACTAATTGAAGGGGTCTTAGGTACCTAAAAGATGCTGTCATGTGCACCCGGCGCAACCTGGGCACTAAGCCCTTGAAAACAGGCTATTAGCCAGCACTGGCTGTCAGGGTGTACCTTCATAGTACTCCCACATTTCGCCAGTTTTGTCCCATGTAATAGGGGTGGCGCCTATTGCTATCAACCGGGCCCAAATCCAAATTAAATTACTGATGAAAAAAAAAAACACTGCCCGACCAGGGAATCGAACACAGGGTTGAGGGGAACCCTGTTTGAGTTTGAATGACTTATTAACACCCCACCTTGTTATCTAAAAAAGGTAGGTATAAATCGTTGATTGTTGCGGTTATCAGCGCTTATTACGTTCAAGATTGTTACATTATACCTACCCCACTTAACTATCGAACGATTTATTATAGGCACAATGAATTAATGTATGAATCACGAGTTGAATTACTCAGATTACACAGATATACCTACATAATGACATCAACATTGATACGTACTGTCTGGCGGGCGATGTCCTTTGTGGCAGTCTGCGTTCCCTAACGACGCTGCTCTCGAGTGACCTCTGCCGCAGCGACTGTAAAATGTATGTAGTTGTTAGGTTTACATTCTGTGTCGTAGGTGTGCCGAATGTACAGACACCAGCACATCAAGCTACTACAATCTGTCAAATTTCTTTAATAGATTTTCAATTTTATCCCTACAGCATAAGGTTCAAGGTTGATTGGGAAGATTTGACAGTTTCGGGTAGCTTGGCCTGCTGGCGTCTGTACAAACACGTAGGTACTATCGCGGACACTGGCGCCTGACCACTTTTCGGCCTTATTACTAGGAGCATAAGGTTGAAAAGTGGTAAGGCGCCCGTGTCCGCGATAGTACATATCTCCCGGGGCCCCACCTAATGGTAGTAGAAGTTTAGAGGTATGAGGAACAGGGAGTAAAGTTCACTCATCCTCCATAGAAAAGGGAGGATCCTCCGACCAGACGGGTGTTGTGTCTGGTGGTGCAACTGCCCGCCGGTTGATGTGGGGATGTTATATATATGCTAGTTGCGCGGTAAACTCTGCTTGCGCGATGCAGGATTTTGCGTGACGTCAGTGTGACGCGTAGTTCGCATGTGGCGATGTTGATGCTGCTACAGAAGGATCAGTGGGGTTTTAGTCGGTAGGCGACCAGCATAACCCACCGTTCTCCCCAGACACACACAGATCAAGATTTCCGCACTGACAAAAAAATAAGTTTTCTTTTCTGTGTGGCCTGTTTTTCATACATATTATAAGACGTAGATAAGTACCTAGCACATTCGGCTAGCATATTTTACATTTCAAAGCAGCTAACAGACTCACTTTCATTAACAATGGATGTAATTCATCCATTGTCAACATCATCATTGTCATCTATGAAAAAAATCGATGTATAAGTTTGTCTGTAAGTAAATGATTTGGAATCAAAAGCAAAGATGTGCAAATCGGTAATATCGGTATCTGCAAGGTTATTTATACGTAAGTCTTAAGAACCACTAACTCCCAAAATACAAGCTTGACTTAGTTTGGGAGATGGTAGATCATTTACTATGTGCTGCTGTACAACCATCAAACATCTTAATACATTGTTCTTTGTAGATCTTAATCTACAAAGTACTATTGTTGTATTTTGAGAGCGAAATAAATTTATTTATTACTAAACATTATTTATATCTTTTCTCTATCGACATTAAGTACCAATTTGCACATCTTTAGAAGAAGCTCAGACTCACGGAAGATTTCAACTAGTTTAAAAAAAAGAAGATATTTTGTCTAGTTGGAGGTTTTAAAATAATTACCTAATCATCAAGGCTCATAATCTGAGCATCAATGTATTTTATTTAGGTATTTATTATACTTCTAGTGAAGATTGTAAATATTATGACGTTATTTTAAACCAGGTATCAGCATATGCATTCAAAACAATGATTACCTACTGTGTTTCGAAAAAACAATAACGAGACTAAACTACTGCCTAAGTGCAAATGTAGATAATTTTGACAATAGCTTCAGAAACTATGAGGTACAAACCTTAACTGATCCTGTGAAGGTATCCTGCCGACAGTGCGGAGATCAAGCGAAGAGTTTCGTGAATGTGTTCTGTTCACCGCCACCTCTGTGCTAGAGGCTGTCGAGTTCTTTCGCGAACAACTGTTGCCACTCCGCGTGCTGTTGCCGTTCGGCAGGGCAGTGTTTACTGAAAAATATGGTTTGTCAGAAAAAGTTGTCATAATTAAATTGTTCTTTCTATTTAAGTACATAATAGTATTTTGTTTAATAATGAATGTTATCAGTTTATCACTTATCATACAGATTCTATTGTTCCAACAGAAATATTGTGTTTTGAGCTTAACATAGGTATTGACTAACCTAACAATGGCAAGAATTTGTTTGTATTTAATTTTGTTATCTCTCCCAAAGTTAATTATGAATGGCATATTTTGTGTGTAGTAGGTATGCATATTTTTCTTCTAATAATTTAACTTAAGAGGCGATGGAGGCGTAGTTCATACAAACGTAATACCAAAATAATTTATAAATCAAACATATTCGTGTGTCTTTATTCCAATTGGAATACAGAATATCTAGGTTCCCAAATATATATTTTGAAAGGACAATGATATAAAGACGAGTTATGAGGAATTTAAAATTTCTATAGAAAACTTATTTTTTTCATAACTCTTGTTTAAATCAGTGTCCATTCAAAATATATATTTGGGAATCAAGATATTCTGTATTCCAATCGGAATAAAGACACACTACCTACCTTTGATTTACAAATTATTTTGGTATTACGTTTGTATGAACTACGCATGCTACACCGGCCGGTGTAGCATGCGTAGGATTACCTTATTTTACAATTAATTTCTCTAAGTAGTAAAGAAATCCTTTGCTGACTTACACAATCCACTTTTCTGCTTAGCCTTTCCTACAGGGACAAACTACTTTCCCCTTTTATTTCCCTGGCTCTGAGAGGCAAATTAATACTCATTTACTAATTAATAAAACCTAAAATTAATATTGCCTTTATTTGAAAAGAAGTCTAAACTCATCTGCCTAGGCTTTTGCACATTGCATTTTGTACATTTTTATTTTAGGAAGATTAGTCTACAATGACTAATCTTACAGTAACAGAATTTATTTAACAAAACATGGCAGATTGATCTGCCATGTTTTGTTAAATAAATTCTGTGATGAATGATTCAGACTGATTGGTATGAATGATTCATCCATCACTCATCAACATAGATAACCTTAGGGCGGGTTTACTATATGACTCACATTTACAACATTGTTAACCTGTCTTCAGCATTTATTTTGTTTGTTATCAAGATAATTGAAGAACAATATTATAGTACTTACATGGAGGTGGTAAATATCCATAAAACAGGACATCCCCACAGGTTGAATGGTTCATCTCATCACACAAAGCCAGTCTTCTGCTCAGGGGAGTGATGCCAAAGTAATCACACTCATGCCTCAAAGCCCTAATATTAACATTATTTAGATCTATATCCCGAGTACGTAGGAAATTCAATATGAGACCAAAGAGGTTTGGGTCCCTGTCTATGAATATGGCTCCAGTCTCATCCCGCACCGTGGGAATCCTGCCACTGAGGAGAGCAGTGAAGAATGTCTCTGGGACCCAAGTTAATGTGTGCCATGATGTTGAGAATCTAAAAAAGGTGGTTTGGCTTAGAAAAGCTTTATAACTGTTTTTTAAACATGCAGTGCAAATGAATACTAAGTCGTTTTACAAAAAAATATTCAGTATTAGATTAATTTTATTGATGTCTAAACACAACATGTATATTGTGAGTTAAAACAAAATCAATTAAAGGAAGCAGTATGCCACTACGTTAGCAAGCTTTCTGATAGACAATAAGTTAAGATTACAATTGAGAATCAATCCGGCGGCGTAAGTATCAACACTAAACAGGGTTTACGATTAAATGTCTAAGTGGTGATCATCAGGTTAATATTCAACTAGAGATTGCAATAATAATCAGTATATATTTGCATGAGACATCCTAAGTACATATTTAATAATAATTTATACGATGGCAAGGCACAGAATGCCGAGAAGCCGCGATACAACAAATAAAATAAAAATTAAAACACAAACTTTCCAATTAATTGAACACTTACCTCGTACCGCCTACGTTTAAATTCACAATTTCTTGGTAATTGGACATTTGTATTATTTATAATGTTACAATTTCATTCGGGAAGCAGTTATTTGTTACAATAAGAAAATTCAATTGCAATCATTGGAATTTATTTACGTCCGACGAGATGGATGGCAAAATGTCAACGTCAACAAACAGCTGTAAAAAATAACACTCGCTACCGCAACATTGCAATAAAATAATTGCCATATAAAAAATATTTGTAAAAATCTTTCACACTATCCGATAATAATTCATCCGTTAAAAGCCGGTTTATACTGAACTGTGGAATAGCAACTCGGTGTTGCTTGGCATAATTATTTAAGACTTGGCAACTTTATTTTGAAGAGAGACGTGTCCGTACGTCAGTCGACCAAAAAGTCAATTTTCTTCTGAATCGAATTGTTGGGACTCATGTATGAGAATATAGTTGTTGTGAATTATTAGGATAGTTGATAGTATTATCAGCCCCAAATATGCCGCAGACTGCAGCTGCGAAGCCGGGCAATGGCCGTAATAAAGGGATATTCAATAATACGACCGGCTTCAGCACTCTGATCACTGTTACGGTATTGTCATTGGCTTGGTTGGCCGGTTTCGCATCCCGGCTATTCGCTGTTATACGTTTTGAGAGTATTATTCACGAGTTTGACCCATGGTAAGTGTGGAGAATTTGCTTAGTAATTATAACCTGTTGAAGATCGAGTTCCCTCCATTTATTGCCTACGTGTTCTAGGTTCAACTACCGATCCACGGCCTACATGGTGCAGCATGGGTTCTACAACTTCCTGAACTGGTTCGACGAGCGCGCGTGGTACCCGCTGGGTCGTATCGTGGGCGGTACCGTGTACCCTGGCCTTATGATCACATCAGGCACAATTCACTGGATCCTTCACACCCTAAATATTCCAATACACATTAGAGATATTTGCGTGTTCCTCGCACCTGTGTTCAGGTAATTGGTTTGATATTCATTGTTATTTGTTATCTAGGTTACCATCATTTGTATTGATCATAATATGCTTAGAATCTATTCACAGTGAAACATGATATGATAGATAAAATCAGATAATTTGAAGTGTTCAACAGGAAATTAGATCAAATGTTAACACAACTAAAATGCATGCTTGTGATGAGATATTGTTTCACACCAGATTATTGTTATTACAATTCTTTTAGTGATGGCTTGGCTTGATTTAGCCTTAAATCAATACAGTTAACACTCCATAAACACTCAGTCAGTATCAATGATATGGAGTGAATTTATGTTTTAATGAAGTCATTAAAACATAAATTATTATTAGTTTTAAGGATAATGAGTTTGTAAAAATTAATAATATTTTTCCCTTTCAGTGGTCTAACAGCCATTGCTACATACTTGCTGACTTCTGAGCTTTGGTCACGTGGAGCCGGTCTGTTTGCAGCTTGCTTCATAGCCATTGTGCCCGGCTACAGCAGTCGGTCCGTAGCAGGAAGCTATGATAATGAGGGTATCGCTATATTTGCGCTGCAGTTCACATACTACTTATGGCTGAAAAGTTTGAAAAATGGATCAGTTTTCTGGTCCATTTGCACTGCAATCTCTTACTTCTACATGGTGAGTTGATTTAATAATATTCCAGTTTTTTCACATTGTCTCAGGTTTGATTATTCTCAAATCAAATTCAAATCAAATATTTATTTATTGAATAAAAGGTATTTGTAGTACGTACATAATAGAGCTTAATAATTAAGTAAGAGTAGTAGTAAAACTAACAAATATCTGTAGGGGCGAACTACTGTTCTCCTAGCTAGGTAGCAAAGCAACCTGTGTTAAGGAGAGACAGTTTGCCTCCCTCGATAAAAATCTTAAAAATAATGCTACGTGTTGACTCCTAAATCAAGTCATTACTTATATTACATACATTATTATCAATCTTGTTAACTAGAATAATACAAATTAATTTAATACTGTAATTGGTTACAAATACGGAAAGAAAAGAAAAAAAATTGTTATAAAAAATGCTGCAATCTCTTACTTCTACATGATGAGTTGATTTAATAATATTCCAGTTTTTTCACATTGTCTCAGGTTTGATTATTCTTTTGGTAAGCAACACAAATCAGGAATCACAATTATTTTGTTAGCTGTATGCCATTGTATGGCTATGTCAATCTCCTTAATATACAATTTTTTCCCATTGTTTATATTATACTCATTTAATCTTTTATTTATTTTACCTCATGCAAAGAAAAATCTTTGTGGGAGAATTATAATTATAATGTATAGCAGCCTTGGAATTTTTTTACTTTAACTAAACAATAAAATGGGAACACATTCAAGTAGATAAATTAGCATAGTTTTGCATGTTCTGTTAGATTCCTGTTAGAATAATGTTAAAATGCATTTCAGACAATAACCTTTTTGTGGCTTGTTGGAACTCCATAGCCATAGTTGTTATTTGACCATCATATAAAAACAGTCTATAACCAAAGTAGGTTTAATACAACCAAGGCACAGTTCCATAGTAATTGATAGGTACCATAGATAAATAAAACAGACAACTTCTCAAGTCCTGAATATTATGTATAATCAGAGAGAATTATTATAAATATTATAATTTTTGTATGTATCTCTGTGTCTCCAATAATGCATTATTATTTGTATTGTAGGTATCAGCATGGGGTGGTTACGTGTTCATCATCAACTTGATCCCGCTGCATGTGTTTCTGCTACTTATCATGGGAAGGTTCTCTCAGCGGCTGTTCGTCAGTTACAGTGTGTTTTACATTGTAGGCCTGTTGATGTCCATGCAGATACCCTTTGTTGGCTTCCAGCCCATCCGAACTAGTGAACACATGGCTGCTTCAGGTAAGTTCTATGATTTTAATTAATAATAAAAATAATAAAATTTATTCAAAAATTAAAAATGGGTAAAATACAGTATAAATCTATGAAATAATATAGGTATTAAAAAGTATGGTGCCTGTACTAGGATAAACCTGTATCACAGGCGGCATGAGTTCTTACAATTACTATTAGGACAACTGATTTCTTAACAATATTTAACATAAATCTTAAGAATAGTGACGTGTTAGTTGAATTGTAAATAATCAGTAATTTCTACTGTCATCACGTATAAAAAAAAAAAACTATTTATGAATTATGGTTAAGTTTAAACTCACCTAGTAACCAGGGGGATTATGGTCCAATCCCTAACAAAGACAAAATAAAAGTAATTTTATTCAAAGGCAGAATCAGCACATTTTGAACATCAAAAATACACAAGACAGTCCCCAGGGAAGAAGTGGCGCAACAAACTCCCCAGCAGCACAGCTGTATGTGACAGGAGGTCATGTTACTGGTGGGTGGACAGATATAGCCATCTTAATTATGTATATTGTCTGTTTTTTATGTGCTAAAAATGACCATGGGTCTTTTAATAAATTTACAGCGCATCACACATTCAAATATCTGAGGTGCTGTACATTCATTATGATTGATAAAAATATTAATTAACAGTTACTTGATTACCTAACACACTTGTATTGTAAAGCAAGCATCATTCTAGCCATCTACTATTAGATACTACTTAAGATATAATTCACAAACTTCGGGATTAGATAAGTTCGTGTCGGACCACGCAATGAGTCTGTCGTCTGCGGTGCAACTAAGTCGGTGTCCTAACCAAAAGCGATCGTCGCGTTCCTTTTTCAGTTTATGTTCGGTGAACCGGAACTCGTGGTTGCGCCGGCAGAGGGCGCCTTCCGGTTTTCCGAACAAGAAGTGTCATTTATGGCGAAGATCGCGCATTCGCTCGACGATCACTTTTAATAGGACGTGGAGTAAGAGTTCCGTAGTCGAGATGAATATTATGCATGCATAACATTGATTTTATCGACGGCAAAAATAAGTTTGTATCCCATATTATTTCTCGAACGGACAGGTCAAAATTGTAAGGGTTCCGTTTTTGTCATTTGGCTACGGAACCTGTCTGTTTTTTCTACAAATCTACGTAACATTTGGAAATAAAAGACATTATAAAAATACCTGAATCCTTTGCAATAATCGCGCGGTAAGATTCATAGTTCAAGGTGAGGTTAGGTCAATAAGAAAACATCTGTGCAGCATGTAATGTTTTATAATCGTTCATGCTATTATGATACAATTACACGGAGAGTAGGTATTGAAGCAGGACAAATTGTACTATGTTAATACCTGCACTCAATGAAAGTACATAAATAGCAAGTACCATGAATAATAATGGCTTGATAAGATTTAATTGTTTACAGATTTAACGGCTGCAATTTTCGAGGTAATTGATTTTCCAATGCTGTTCATTTTGGCAATAATAATGTACTCACAGTATTTTAAAACATTCAGGAAAATGTTTAAGATTAACGAATGCTGAATTATTTTATATCTTGCAATACACGACGTACGTTAAAAGCAATTTTTTGTCTTTAAGTTATGCTATTTTTCTGGCATATAATCAGCTGATATAATCATATTCTTATAATGTCATCCACTACTATACAGGAAAAAAATTATCTGTGCGCAAATTAGGACAAATTAAACTTAATCTAGGTTTATTAAACATAAATATTTTTTTATTTTGATGTCTAAGTGCTAATTTCACCAATGAAACTGAACGCGATCGGCACTCTAAACCTAGTTTAAGAGTTGTCAGTGTCATTATTTTCGTTGTAATATTGACACTGACAGCTCTTAAACGTAGTTTAAGTGCTGATCGCGTTCAGTTTCATTGGTGAAATTGGCACTTAGACATCAAAATAAAAAAAATATTTATGTTGTTTTCCCCGATCCTGACCCTGATCGTTTTAACCGCATAGCTGACGTATTTCCACGAAATAGGCGTGATAATAGTAGGCTATGTCTCCCTAGTGCGAGAACGGCTTTAATGCGCAAGAGTGTCTGCTACATGGCGCCAGTCATTTATAATAAATTACCGAGGAGTTGGAAAGAATTAAACTTGACTTTATTTAAAAAAAAGCTTCGAAATTTTTTAGTAGACAAAGCGTATTATATTGTGACGGAATTTTTAATGGACAAAGGACTAATATCTTGATTACTTACCTGCTTTTTATAATGTTTACAAATTAGAAAATATAAACTTAAAGACATTTAATTTTTATTTAATTTAATTTAATTTTTATTTAATTTAATTTTTATTTAATTTAATTTTTATTTAATTTAATGTTTATTTTGACTGCAGAATAATTATGTATAAATAACTACTGAACTACTTCATAATTCAATCATAATTAAATTATAATAAATGACATTGTATAACTTTATTATTATGTAGGTACTTGCATCTCTATTGTAGGTACTCTTTTGTACTTTTGCATGCCTTCTGGCTAAATATGGCTGTTGTTAATTATATTTTTATGTCACCGTGTTTTTGTACCCATATTTGCGAAATAAATATCTTATCTTATCTTTCATTGGTGAAACTCGCCCTTAGTACAAAAAAATTTAGTTTTCGTTAACGAAAGTTGTTTACTTTGAAACTGGTTTTATGGTTACTTGCCGGCCGGGCGGCGGCGGCGGCGCGGGTGCGTGCTGTAGCGGAACGCGCGAAGTTACCTAAGCTGTGCGCTCGCTCGATTTGCGATTTGTAGGTTTTTAGGTATTTTATTGGGATTTCAAGTCAGGGGAAAAAAATATGATTGAACAAATAATAGGAATGTGTTCGATTCTATTATTGATACAGAACCGCAAAAAAAAAGTACGCACTGGTTATTTATTATGTAGACATCTGAACATTACTCTGTATTAAATATTTTTTGTATGAATATTGCCACCATCACCAGGCTTACCAGGCCAGAGTGGCGTGTGGAATGTGTTGACGAATCGGTCTGACACTGATTCGGCCCAGACATACTCACGAAGTAAATATACTAAAGCCTATATAACGGTGCGTGACAGTTTTCAGGGCTGAATTCTGCTTAAGAAGTAAATATACCAAGACATACCCAAGTATAGTCAATTATGGCGGCTTTTGCAAAATCCCCTAAAGTGCGTGTCGGACTTCGCACATTTAGGGTTCCGTACCAATTGGTTGTAATCGGAAAAATGAGGGAATTTCAAAGAAAAAATCTGATTTAACAATATAATGGTATTTTTTAGCAAAATATACGTAATAATAAAAATTATCATCAAATTTCAAGTTAATAGGTCAATGGGAAATTTCGCGCCCCCTATAACTGTACGGGAAAAAACAAAAAGTGACAATTTGTATGGCTTTGGGTCAACAAGATGCTTATACTGTGAAACCGTTTGGTTGTAAAACCTGTGTCACAGATAGACAGACGGACACGTGAGTGACAGAAATAGGGCTCCGTTTGGACCCTACCGGTACGGAACCGTAAAAAAGAGAGATCGAAATGATAACATCGAAATATTTCAATTTTATTTGTAGCTTGTACCCTTGGGTCCGCTTATGTTAACATAGCACGAATGTTTTATGTACTTATTTCCATTTACTCTATATAGATGACCTTGAGAGCCACAATATGCATTTTAGCAGAAGTGCTTTTATATATTTTGCTGTTAAGCGCATTTTGACATGCAGCAATAACATTCTCAATCATCACGACGCTTTGTGCGTTACGATTGATATACAATGCAGAGATTATCTCCAATGGATCAAAGGTTACCTTTTCACTCCCGTACCGAATATTCCGTAAACATACTTTAGTCTATTCAGATCCAATCTGCGAGCTATTCATACAATTCATAAACAACTGCCGAGCGCGAGAACTAAACAGATGGGTAGAGATTTTGAAATGTTCACAATTTGCTGCGTTTTGTACCTATGTGTTTGTGCCGCTCAAGGTGAATTGGAAATTGTTATTGAAGTCCAGCTGTTTTATTGGCCGATCTGTCCCGATGGTACTAGCATAAATTATGTTATTATGCTTCGTATTGTACAAACATGTTCAGCATACAACTTAAATCATTATTTCACTTACCTAAATAAATATTCTTTTTCGACACACATTCGTACGCGCCGGTGGCTTAAGTTCTGCAGTTCGGTTCCTTGGTCTTCCTTTGTCAGATTTTTCTAGGAATTTTGGATATATTTCAGTAAGCTCGGGAGTATCAAATCTAGGCCTTATATTCTACAGTTCGGCAGAAGCAGCTGTATCTATCCTGTAGAACACAGTACGTTGACTGCTTTATTGTTATTTTAATAAGGATTTTCTAAGACATTGGATTTGGCGTGATATAATACTAATGTAAATATCTTTAGAATACCCTATTGTGATGTGTCCTTAACCTGGTGACCGCATCGCCATGTCTTTACTAACGCAAACTTCACCGAGCCCAATAAATTGTATACGTCCCTATATCCGCCGGGTTCAAACAAAGAAAATTAAAAAGGAAACATGAACTATCATGACTGCACAACGCTGTTACACATTAATTAAATAAATTCAAGGTTATAGATATGCCCTAATAAAATAACGTTTATTTTTGCTGAGACATTTCTTTCAGTGTAGTATTAATTGAAATGCTTTGGATTGTTTGAAATACGTATTATCATTCTCCTGGCTTTGACCTTGCGAGCGAGTGTTTTTTCTGTCCCTCACTGTAATTGCGCTGATGAAATAAATTCTACATGGCAGTTTGTGGACACAGTTGTTACTATGGCGTTATCGTGACTAATTCCTCATGTACATTTCATCCGATTTAAGACGGTTTATTTATGGTAATTTTCTAAAGTGCTTCACAAATTTACGAATGCATGCTATTTGGCGATATTCCAACGTTTAGTACAAAGCTATTACCGAGTAAATTCACTTGGAAAATAACTTAAGATATCCGAAAACGAAATGCAGAAAATTTTCTATGCTCATTTTCTGTGAATGTAAGAAATTTATGAAAGAAAACTTCGCTGTAAAATGGCGGTATAATATAATCCCACTCAGGCTCGCCGGGCTAATTGAGGGCAACGAACTATAATTCTTATGTAAGTACCTATACTCCATTTGAAATAAGATTAGAAATTGAAATAAAATTTTTTTACAGTCCGTTCAACCGTTGACTTCTTTTGCGTTGGTGGCATGACAAATGGCTGCTGTAACAAAGAGTTGGTATTATAACCACGTTTTTGCTTTTTAATGCCATCTTTATGCCTACGGAATAGAAATCAGAATCGGTTGAACGGACTGTAATTTTTTTTATTTATATGTCTAATCTTATTTCAAATGAAGTATAGATATCTCACTATCATAGTTCACATTACATTAATGGTATTCATTTATGTGAATTGAACATTGTTGATTGTAAAAGGCTCGAATCTTATCCAATCGATCAATACCCGTAATGGCTATAAGCATGCATCGCATTTAGCAAGCGCTATTAATGTTTATATAATTTCAACAAGTCTGATACCTTCTGTACCGTGCATCAACACAACCCAGATCTGTGTTGGAATACAACAAAATATATCCGGCCCACTTAAGTAATTTGAGAGTCTTTCTCTTTGTACATATTTACATTGTGCACGTATTATAGTTTAGACGCCAGTGTTTCGTCTGGACTAAGCGATAGCGCGCACACACACACACCTCCTGCCAAATAATCTCAATAATTAAATCATTGAAATTATAACTGTGTCTTTAATTGGTTCACAAAACCAAACAATCTGAAACAACTAGGTATCCTACAAATATTTAATCTGAGCAGGAATCAAATCCGCGGCCCGCAGTGCAGAATCTAATGCACCAATCATGGCCACCCTAGCCAATACCTCATCCATGTATCAGACTGACCCTCTGATATTACGGCATGCAGAAACGGCGAAGCGCAGTTTGCACTGTTCAAAAAGATATATGAGGTGTACATACACGAAATCTCTTAATAAATGCGCTAAGGTAGCCCGCGAAATTCAAATTTTATTAGGTTTTTTGTAATTTGCAGGTCAGTAACAGGTTGTACTTATGTTGATCTAAATATGATTCGCGGCCATAAAAAATATGGCTTTACAGAATTACTATCATTAGAATCAGCATTACAACTCTCTATGTTCAAACAATCCTACTGAGTGTTTTTTCTGAAATAATCAGTAGGATTTTTTGAACTTAGAGAGTGCGAATCATATTTAGATCAACATACAACCTGTTACTGACCTGCAATTTGCAAAAAACGTTAGAAAAGTTGAATTTCGCGGGCTAGCTTAGCGCATCCCCTTTAAGGGGTCATGGTACTCATCATTATGAACAACTTTTACTATGGGACCAAACCTTAAATTGCGAAAAATAATCTGCTGTTCCCCCTACATTTTGAAAACTTATTCGCGTATCATGTCACCAATAAATAAAGATAACAAAAATGTTTTTGAATTGAGAACATCTTTAGGCGTGTTGAGCGATTTTTGGTAGTGGCAACTACCAAAAGCGAACCCATAAGTTCAAGTCACCAATAAATAAAGATAACAAAAATGTTTTTGAATTGAGAACATCTTTAGGCGTGTTGAGCGATTTTTGGTAGTTGCCACTACCAAAAATCGCTCAACACGCTTGAACTTATGGGTTCGCTGCACCGACATGCCCGTGCCGACATGCTGTAGTAGCAGTAAGCGAAGTTAAATTGACCACGTGAAAAGTTTAATTTGTGTATACTGTGCATTGTTTAAATTGTCTTTTAGATAATAATTACTATATTTTTGAAGTGAAAACTTCTTTAGGCGCGTTGAGCGAGTTTTGTTAGAGGAAAATTTCATGGGTTCGCGCCGTTCGCGTCACCGACATGCTACGCATAGTTTTAAGTTTTCGCCTCTGTCGGCTGCCAATTTTATTTTTTCTACATTATTGTTCTCGCGGTTAACAAGCAAATATTATGATCATTCATTGTCAACAGGTGTGTTCGCGTTGGTGATGGCTATAGGTGCCATGAAGTATCTCCACAGCCTGAACCCCAAGGGTCAGTGGAAGCAGCTGCTCATCCTGGGCGGTTTGGCGGCCGCCGGTGCCGTGTTTTTAGCAGTTGTGCTGCTTACGTATGCCGGAGTCATCGCGCCTTGGAGTGGAAGGTCAGTATTAATAGTAGGTACGTTACTGCAGCAGCCTGCAACAGGGGCATTGATGGACGAACGTGAGAATGAGGGCCGAGGCGAAGCCGGGGCACTCATACGTGAGTCCATCAATGCCTGTTTGCGGCCAAGGCTTGTATAGTGCTTTTCTCAAATAATGCGCGGAAATTCATACAAAGTAAATTATTTATAAATTCCAGATTCAATAACGAACAACGATATATAATTTTTTACGCGCCAATGTGTTAATTTGTTTTTTTTTACAGCTTTCTATTTGCAAGCCTGTTCGAAATTTAAATAAAACCTTTGAAAGTTACCTCCTTGGTTGCCATGTTTCGGAGTAAAACATCGTTTTTTTCATCGTCATTTTTAAATTACACGATAGATATGAATTTACTATGTAATTTATTTGGCCGCTAAACACGACACATGGATTTTCATACAACTTTTGGTGGCCGCTGCTCGCATATATTTAGCCAGTGCAGCAATTTCGATTTAGCTCAAAGAAGGTTGTCAAAATAATGCTCGAATTTCCAAGCATGTTTGAGAAAACCAATATGTGGTTTGGACTATGCTACTCATATTGTTGGAATATTTTACTACAAGCCTACTGTTTTATTGAGTTGGTGCGCGAGGGGTGTTGACGTCCGTCAGCGAGCAAATAACTGAGCTCTCGCGACACGTACCTGTACCCCTCCCGCAACCATTGCTAGGCATTTGAAATAAGCCTATATTGATGTGCCATTTGACCTACTAGGTAATGGTGGTCATGTCATAATGATTAGAGGATTGAATGATAAATCAGTGTATGAAAAAGTCACACCTCCGATCCTCGTTTGAAATGGATTGTAAATCAGAATTCGTGATAAAACCAAAAGCAGTTAAATTCTGATAGGTCTACGAAATGCTGATTAACTAATCCTAACTAATATTATAAATGCGAAAGTGTGTTTGTTTGTTACGCTTTCACACTAAAACCTGTGAACGGATTTTAATGAAATTTAGCACACGGGTACACCATGACCTGGAGTAGGACATAGGATACTTTTTATCCCGATATTCCCACGGGATCGAGACTTGTACGGGTGAAACCGCAGGGCGCAGCTAGTAGTATATTATAAATGTGAAAGTTTGTACGTTTTAATGTTTGGATGTTTGTTACTCAATTACGCAAAAGCGGCTGAACCGATTTGGATGAAACTTTTGGCACACAGATATTGTATAACCTGGATTAACACATAGGATACTTGTTAGCCCGATAGTACGTTCCCGTCAAATATTTTATGCCAGGGTTGCGAGTTTGTCCGAAAGGGATATTGTTGGCCCTGACAAACAGGCAACTGAAGGAAAACGGGTGGGTTTTAGTCAGTAAAAGTCTGACACGTTTCGCCCAAAGCGGGAGAAGTTATTTGATAATTTCTCACCCAAAAAAAAAAAGTTCTACACAGTTCACATAAGTTAGCACACCCAACTAGCATGTTATAAATATACATCTATTGTATTTTATAAACATCATTTTACATATGAAACGCCAGTTGTTATAATATTTACGTTATAACATGTGCTCGAATTATGTTGGACGTGTTACCAGGTAATTTACAAGTGTTGACTTAGAATGGAAATAAAGCTATGTTTTATGGGCTGATAGGAATGTTCGTGTTTAGTTTGTGTAGTGTTGACCTCAATCTTTACACCTTTTGTTTTAATAGTAATTAGAACATGTTTTGACGGAAAAGGTGTTGGTTTTATAGCGTCTATAGTTTCAGTAGTTTAGTGAAGCCTGTTATGAAATGTTTGTTCTCTTAACTGCCAGGGCTTATTTGTAATCTTTTAATCTTATATTTTGAATTGTTTTTTAAATAAACAACTTAATTTTTTTTACATTGTTCTCACATATAGAAGCAACAAGAATAATGTACCCAGGATTTTGTAATATCTTGCTTTAAAAGAGTGTCCTTGGAGTTTCTTGCCTATTCTTCTCCATAGAGATCTACGTTTTGGAATGGGCAAATAGCTTCAACTTTCTGACTAACTGACCGACTCTTTGACAGTTCAAAAGTGCCTGTAATAGGTTTAATTGAAATAAATGTTTTGAGTTTGAGTTTGTGTCGGATGACGCAGCAACATTTAACGGTCCAAATTGGTGTTTAGAATAATACACATCGTTATGAATTTATTGTACATACAAACATACATACATACCTACGTAAAAGAACTCGCGCCTTCTTCCTATGGGGGTAGGCAGAAACTATAGAACGCCACCTGCTACGTTCCTTACATACTATAGGTTGCTAGTACTACGCACCCGACCTTTCTGAAGAACATCACCAATTAGGTCACTATATGTCCTCTTAGGGTGTCCCCTACCGGCGTTTCCACTCTCATCTGCATTATAAATACCTTTTGTTAGTCGCCTTTCATTCATCCTCTCAACATGACCAAACCATATAAGCATACTCTTTTTATGATACATAAACGTATACTACGAACATCCATTGCATTTTTTTCATTTTAGCTGTGTTATTTACATTAATGGAGTACTGCGTACAGAGGATGTAATTTTCAATTGAAATAAAGTAATAGTAACTGAAATTACGATAAAATAAATGTCAATTTTCCTGAGAAAATTTTCAGTGGAATAGGATTCAAAATAAGGATCTGAATGCACCCTGTTAATTTGCGGAGGGCTGTCCCTTACACCCTGTATATTTCAGAGTTCAATTTCGACAAGTAGGTCGATAGTAAATGCATTGCTTGAGATGATTAATGAGTGAATGAATGAGAGAATTTACATATTGATACATTTGTCGTTTTAGTCAAAGACGACTAATATGGCCAGATGCCGAGACATACCGCTAACATGGAACATACATACTGAATCGATTCGCTACTGAATTCATTCATAAGAGGTTTAACCAAACCAACCCCCAGGCGTAGGCCTATTTCACCTTAAGAAACTTAAGGAAAACATGACTAGTTTACACTAAGAGTACATACCCACCAGTCCAGTTTTTAACCTTCAAAATCTTAACTGTATCTCAATTTCAGATTCTACTCGCTATGGGACACAACATACGCAAAGATCCACATTCCTATCATAGCATCGGTGTCGGAGCACCAGCCCACCACATGGTCGTCATTCTTCTTCGACCTGCACGTACTCGTGTGCACCTTCCCCGTAGGACTGTGGTACTGCATCAAGAATATCAACGATGAGAGGGTGTTTGGTAAGTAACATTTTTGACATTTCAGCTAGTTGCAGGATTTGTGAATGATTTGTTTCAGTAGTGGAATAGCGCGATTACAACAAAACTATCGCTAGCTTTGCAATGCTTTGCAACGCTTTCTGATGCTTTGTAACGCTTTGCAATGCTTTGCAACGCTTTCTGATGCTTTGTAACGCTTTGCAATAATTTGCAATCTACCCTGTCCGTTAAACCTACATTTTGACTGGTTTCTTTTATTGTTTAAGACTGACTGATCCAATATCTGATCGCTAAATTTGCTACAAATCTGATCTTAGCAATTTGGTTATGGTGTAAATACCTAATAGATTTCACGAATTAGTGTTCCTTGAAATAATATTTCGTGTCCCCTTCTTGGCTCATCTGCAATCGGCACACTCGCTGAAGTAAGGCTGCTGGTAAGAGGTTTAGCTAATGATAATCGTAATATCTCTGTATCTAAATAACCCTTATGTGTCACTTCCAGTCGCCCTATACGCGCTGAGCGCAGTGTACTTCGCTGGTGTGATGGTGCGTCTCATGTTGACCCTGACGCCCGTCGTCTGCGTACTGTCCGGCATAGCCTTCTCCATTCTGTTGGACCTGGTGCTGAGAGAAGATGAGCTGCCAGTGCCTCAGGTTGATACCGAGGAGTCTAAGAGCTTGTATGATAAGGTAAGATGCATAGCATGGCATGATACTGTTCAATGACATAGTCACACTAATATTATAAAGACGAAAGTTTGTGAGCGTGTGTGTGTGTTTGTTACTTCTTCACGCTCAAACGGCTGGACCAATTTTGATAAAATTTTGTATGGAGGATAAAAAATTATCCCGATATTCCCACGGGATCGACACTTACGCGGGTGAAACCGCGGGGCGCAGCTAGTTGGATAATAAATCCTCTCAAAGAGAACTTCAGATTAACATAAGTGACTGCAGAACTAAACCTTTTGTTCCCTCTGACACCAATGATAAGCCCAGTTTTCATGGTAAATAAAAGTTGCACAACATTGTCGCGGCAACATATTTTTGTTTCTGGCAACCTCTCATCCAATATGTGGGTAAAACATGTTTACAGTTACACAAGACTTGTAATCAGCCCACATAATTATATTTTTTATAATGCTATAGGATTTTTCAAAAAAGCTAGATAACCAACTAACATCAAAACCTTCCAACAGGCCGGCAAGCTAAAGAAGCGCACACACGAGCCGACCATCCCGCCCGACACAGGACTCGGCATGAACGTGCGCTCAGTCACGCTGATACTGTTCATGATTCTCCTCATGTTGTTCTCCGTGCACTGCACCTGGGCAACCTCCAACGCTTACTCCAGCCCTAGTATCGTGCTCGCTAGCTACGGCAATGATGGGTAAGTCATTCATCAATATCATAACATTTCTTTTTATAACCGGACGTAAATACGACAAGTTTAGCTTTAGAAAGAAACAAAGGTATGAGTGACAAGGACGACGCTCTACAAAGCCGAACTTTCCTCGATCACATCTTGAATACTCGTATGTTCATTAAGAGTCCATAATTCCTCAGCGCCACCTTACTTTTTATCTCGCTCGCACACTACTGCTCGCGATCACGCGAGCAAGCGATATACGGCGGTAGGGAGAAGGCTCCAAGGCGCCGATAGTGTAGGTAATTTCTAGTATCTGCTTTATATTTAGTTCATTTATTATGCAGTTTCATGATCTAATTTGAAGTATTTATTGAGTACTAGCGGTTTATAGTTCAGTTTGGAGGTAACTTTGTTATTTTTTCTGTCGATTTTTATGGAATCGTGTTTTCGTCAAACATAGTATTAATCCTCAACTTTACCATAATTATATTTATTTCAAAATGCTGCAGTATTTTCGATGTAACGGAGCAAATCATTCGAAGCAATTAGAGGTATTAAAGACTGTTACCGGCCGCGTACTGTACCGTATACGTGCCGAATTTTGAAATGACGTCACGACTGTCAGTTGTCTAATTGACTTTGTCGGCCAAGAGGACCACCAAGAGTATTTTTTTTTTTGGGAATTGAGCTGATTTCGACTATTCTGGCAAGAGTATTCTATCAATCTAAGGATTTTTACCCGTCATTATTTAGCTATCAAATAGTGACATGATTTTATACTTTCAGGTCTCGTAAAATCTTGGACGACTTTAGGGAAGCATACGGCTGGCTGTCGCAGAATACTGCTGAAGATGCGAGAGTTATGTCCTGGTGGGATTATGGTTATCAGGTAAGAACTAGAAACATTTGATACACTCGAATATTTCATATTTTATAATTCATGGAGCACGAAATCGATGTTATTACGTTTTGGTCTCGCTTTTAGTGTTTAACTATTATTATTTTACCGATTAGAAAAGGAGATTTAGCGATTATTTAACTAGTTGATAATACGGAATTTCACAACTGTAAAATTGACCGTTATGGCTGCAGCAAGGAATAATTTATTTTGACTTCTCCAAAATTAATAATGAGCCTTCTACCTTACGATCATTCAAATTATGATCTTCTTACTTATGTTTGAACTGACTTGAATATGCGGGTCAGTTTTGGGGGGCAAATGATAAAATTAAAAAATAAATGGTACCATGTGAAAAGAAAAATGATAATGAAAGGGATTTTTGTAAAGTTTTTAGTTTTTTTTTTATCATTTTTAAATAAATACTTATAAGTTATCTAAGAAAATACATGAAAATTGACCATTCCCCCACTCAACTCCGAAACTACCAAGCCTAAATAAAAAAAAAATCGAAACTAGTTCTTTACTTATAGATTACAGGAAAACCTATAAGAAGTCTAGTGTCTTAAAATGACATAGTAAATCACTCAATATTGTGCGTACCAACTTACATTAGCAATATATGAGGGAAACATGTCTTTCAACTACAATGTTAAGTTTGTTCTTGGAATAAATTCATCCCACCTACGGAAACCTTCATTTGCGTGGTCGACACGCACTTGGCCGGCCTTGGTAAGGTCTAGAAAGCCGAAAAATAACACCCACGTGAGACCTATCATAATGCTGGGGCCTATATAGAATTACGATTACTTTATTTCAAAAGTTTTATATAATTTCGTAGATCGCCGGCATGGGCAACCGCACAACGCTAGTCGACAACAACACTTGGAACAATTCCCATATTGCGTTAGTCGGTAAGGCTATGGCGAGCAACGAGACAGCGGCGTATGAGATAATGACGATGCTCGACGTGGATTACGTACTAGTCATATTCGGAGGGGCCATCGGTTACTCCGGCGATGATATCAATAAGTTTATCTGGATGGTTCGTATCGCTGAGGGAGAGCATCCTAAGGATATTCATGTGAGTATTATTTTTATTTTTTTATAAGTCTGCTATGAGCCACTGCAGGGCAAAGGCCTAAATTATTATTGTTAGGGTTCTTTTCAGATGTGTGTGTGTGTGTTCGTTAGACTTGCATACTTCTCCTTATCAGCTTCTAGTTCAAAATTAAATTGTCAATCATGGATGATCTGTCATAAAACAGTTGATGATCGTTTATGTACCAGTTCCGATAAAGAAGTCCCAATGTCTAGATTTTTTTTAATAATTTGTACCTTTGTTCCTTTAATTAAACTTTGATTTACTTCTACAGGAAGCGGATTACTTCACGGAGAGAGGCGAATACAGGGTTGATTCAGAAGCGTCTAAAACTATGTTAAACTGTCTAATGTACAAACTATCATATTATAGGTATGTAACCGCACAATATTACTATCATCACTACGCCAGCCATTTACCATCATTCATCATCATTAAGTCTAGTATTTTATGTTTGTGGTATTTGATAATTATTATTATTTTAATATAGGGACTGCTAACAGAATTGAAAAGTTAAAACTTTGGAATAACATATGCGTTATTTATGTTACATCTTGTTTAACATAAATAACGCATTCTTAAGGGGTCATCGTAAGCCAATTGTTTGTCAATAGTCGTGCAGCGTGCGTTTAGCCGCGTTGAGCGGTTTTCGGTAGGGGTAAAACTTATGGCGTGACGTGTTGAGCCAAACTGGCGACGCGTAACGGCCTGTGTACATGTATAAGCATTTATTTACAAGGTGTAGCATAAATAATGCACAACCTCTTAAGGGGTAATTGTACTCATCATTATGAACAACTCTTACTATGGGACCAAATCAGAAATCGCGAAAAAAAATCAGCTGTTCCCTACATTTAGACGAATTATGAGAACATAATTGTAGGGAACAGTGGTTTTTTTTTTCGCTGTTACATCATCGAAGTATATAAATGCTTATACATGTAAACAGGCCGTTAAGCGTCGCCAGTTTGGCGCAACACGTCACGCCATAAGTTTTCCCCCTACCGAAAATCGTTAAACGCGGTTAAACGCATGCTGCACGACTACTCACGAATGCGTGTACTGACTGGACAAATCCACTCAATCTCTGGTTCTTTCCTCAAAAGACCATTTCAGACACCAATCTACATGATCTTCACATGATCCGACCAAGATTATGTCTGGACTTTAAAATAGACTGTGATCTCTGAGTTTGTTTCGGCCTTTCTTCTCAGAGTAGTCTGAAACGCCGACCTCATCTAGTTTAAAAAAATACGATTGACGTGCAAAAGTGTGTGTACAAACCTACTTACAGAAATAAAATCATTTAAAATCATTTATTATTCATTTAAAATCATTTATCATTCATATAAAATAATTTATCATTCATTTAAAATCATTTAAAGAAGTTTTCTCTTCAAAAATATTATAATAAATATTTGAAGATGTATGATAAAACTTTGATCTGTCCTAGATACGACAGCGGCGGTAGTCCGCCGGGCTATGACAGAACGCGCGGCGCGCTGCCAGGCAACCGCGGCTTCAAGCTCACCTATCTAGAAGAGGCCTACACCACTGAGCACTGGCTAGTAAGAATATACAGGTATGTTAACTACTATGTATGGGAGCGTATTAAATACGAGACCCGTAGTCATCATTGATTTTTCAATGGCAATTTTTTTTATTTTTTTTTTATTTGTATACAATTCTGTTTCTTTGCAAAATTACATAATAGCCTATTAGCCTTAGTTTTTTATTTTACATACATAAACATAAACTCACGCCTTCTTCCCATGGGGGTAGGCAGAAACTATTAGAACGCCACTTGCTACGCTCCTTACATACTCCTTTTGCTTCGCCTACGTTCATACATCTAGTCATACACGCACGCCGGTTGCGAGTACTACGCACCTGACCTTTCTGAAGAACATCACCAATTTGGTCACTATGTCCTTCTAGGGCGTTTCCCCTCACTTCCCTTTTTTTTTTCTTCCCTGTAATTTATGTTGTCAGAGTGTGCGTGAATGAGGCGGGCTTGTGGCTAAGTAATAACAGCCGCACACCGATCGATCAGGTTAAGCTACGCTTGCCGCGGTTGGTCCGTGGATGGGTGACCATCTTTACATACCAAGACCCCTCCGTGCCTCGGAAAGCACGTTAAGCCATCCCGGCCATTCGTGGATCTTTGACAGTTGTCACGGGTCGTCAAAGCCCGAAAGTCTGACAACCAGTCTTACCAAAGGGTATCGTGTGACCCAGTAACTAGGTTGTGGTGGTCAGATAGGCAGTCGCTCCATGTAAAATGCTGAGAGTCTCCTCCGAAGCGTTAATCCGAAGAATCTTCCATAGTTTCCTTCTTTGACTTTGAATCCTTACCCGACTTAAAGTCGCAGTTTTGACTTCGGCTTATCTCTTTGACTGTTTTTTTTTTTGTCTTAGTCAGCCATAGTTAGCCGTAGTCAAGCAACGGCCGAACATTCGGCCGATACATAGGTTTTATGGTCGGAGTAGACCCCCCTGGTATTCAGCTGGCTCCGGTTAAAAAAGGCTGGGCAGATGATGATGAGAGTGCGCGCGAATACCTTTCTGCTTCACCCCACATAGGTAAAAGGGTAATGATAATTTGTATTAAATTTCCAGAGTGAAAAAGCCAGATGAGTTCAACCGTCCGCGCTTGGCGCTTGCAAAACGAACGGTCCCGACCAGCAACTCTATCTCCAAAAAGGTATAACAAACATGAAATCATACCCTCTTGATATTTTAATATTATTTGATTAACTAACTAATTATTTTACTAACTTCTTTGTTAATAATTATTTATTAATTCTTTCTGGTTTTGGTTTATATCTAATTTATACAAAAAAACATCGTTAAGGCAAATCCGCAGGTGTAGCCAGCGAAATTCAAATTTTCTTTGCAATTTGTAGGTCACTGTCAGGGTGTAACTTGATGAAAATATGATTCACGATTAAGTGCCAATTTCACCAATCAAACTGAACGCGGTCAGCACATCTAAACCGAGTTCAAAAGCTGTCAGTGTCAATATTACAAAGAAAATAATGACAGTGACAGCTCTTAAACGTAGTTTATGTGCTGATCGCGTTCAGTTTTCATTGGTGAAATTCGCCCTAAAGCAGATATGTATTTACATAATTATAATTATTAAAATCATTACTAAATCTGTCTAAGTTGTAAGTACAATCTGACACTGACCAGCGTGCAGCGGGGCGAGCACGGCCTACTGTGACACGACTTAAGTCACACATTTTTTCACAGTATAACTGTTTTGTCATAAAATGCTAGTACAAATTGACATGACATAATTTATCATGTCTTGTCACAAACGTGTTGACAAGCCCGTCGCAAATAACGTAAGAAAATATGGATTTCGCGTTCTACAGCTGAGGATTCACCTTAAGTGTTATTGTAACGTTAACAAACTGATACCGTCCTTACTAAAAATGATTTCTGTACTCAAAAGACGGTAGTTTTCTCCTGTAACTTGAATCTAACTTTTGTAACCCATTTGTAAAGCTTCAAATTAACCCACGTAACTAATAACCAAGGTGTAATTACTAATTTTCTCGTATTTCAGCTCGCCTTAGGAGGCGGACCGATGGTATAGTACCTACCACTGTTGAGTTCTGTTTGACCGATGTATGTGGTTGTATGTAGCCTGAGCTTGTGTGACGTCATACATCTTCGCTTTACTCTCTTAGTTTTTGCATTGTCATTATTTTGACGTTATTTAAGAGGTTGCCAGGTCAAAATTATGTAATCTATCCGGCCTTGCCAGATAAAAATTGCAATTCATGATGCCATTGGCTATTCATTTATATTAATTATGCGATCGATCAATTGGTCTTAGTTAAATTTTAAATCTTGTAAGGTGGTCTGGCAACATTATTGTAAAACGTAGTTTGCGAAGAATAGAGATATGTCCGTATTGATAAAAATATCTTCGATTTGAATACATCATTATTTGGTTAGCAACGTGCCGTTTAGTGTTTCATATAAATTATTTAGCGTATCAACATTTTAAGTATTTTTCCGGTAAAATTACAAGGCGTAACAGAAAAAAAAACGATAGAATGATGATTAAGAAAAAAAAAACGCCTGTTCTTTTATGCCATATAGTTTTTATAGAACTGCAGACTTTTTGTTACGCCTTGTATAGAATTGCATGTTCCACATGACGTTTAAACTACGCTGAATGTGACTTCTGTTGGCTGCAGTGCTTAATTAAATAAAGTATTATCAAACCCACAAACATGTCAAATGACACTATTTTCTCCCCACAGACATCCAAAAGGCGAAAAGGCATGATGAAAAACAAACCCACGATTGTGAAAGGCAAGAAGGCGGTCAGGTTGGAGTGACGCAGCGTACGGAGCCGTGAGCGCGCGCGAGCCTCCTCGCGCGTGCGCAGATAGTGTTCGCTGGTCAGTGGTGACGTGCCGTGTTTTGTACTCAAACCTATTTGCCGGAATTGTATGGAGAATTTGTATGAAGCTGTGCTTGAAGAGGAGAAGGCAAATGAGAAGAAGCTCACGACGTAATTTGTGTGAGCTTTTGTAGTACACGTAAGATTTTGTCTTTGGGTTATTTGGCATAATAGTTTTGAGATCTCTGTGTACATTTGGTTTTTTGTGACCTACTGTATTTTTTCTTGTATATCTGTGTTTTGGAGAAAGGTGTTTCAGAAGAATCCAGTTTCTGGTTCTAGAATTTCCTGCTTAGCGGGTAGTGTATTTTAAAGTGAAATCTTACGTGTACTAATTCCTCATCAACATTGAAGGCCTAAAGTTTGCGACAATAGATATTGAATATTATATTTTACTAGCGACCCTTTCCTGCTGAGCACGGTTTTTATGACTTGAAAGAACATCTACATTTCTTTGTTGTAAGTTTAATGTTAATGTATTATACACATAAACTTTACATAATCGTTTAGAAAAACAACGCGGTCACAGACAGACACTAAAAGTGATTTTAATTTATGATATGTATAGAAATGTTGCAAACAACATTTTCTTTGCTATCACTTCGTATTAAATATCTAAAACGAATATCTTATTGGCCTACTTTAAATAATTCGTATCGTAATTTCCTCATTCTATATTATTATCAATAATATTCAATATTTTTGTGTAGGTGTGTGCGTAAATTTCTCATACAATTTCAATATTGAAAATAGGTATGTGAACTATTTGTGTATGTGATTGTAGGGTGACTTACAAAACACGGAGCTACCACTGATGCATTATAAACTGATGATGACTGATACCAATTATATATGTATTTTAGTCCATTAGATAAAAATGTTGAAAAAAAATAACAATTTAGTTCGTTCGAGCACTACTAGATTGGTGTTTAAAATAAGTGTTGAGTTTGTCTTATGGAAACTTTAGAACTGCAATAAAACAAATTTTATGAATAGTACAGAAATAATAATATATTTCTTTATGCACGAATAAAGTGGGATCTGTAAATATGTTTCATTTACTTTTTATTTGAAATAATTTTCTTCTATTCCGTATTCAAATATTGGATAACTCGTGTGGCAATACTGCGACGTACTTAGTTGTAGTCGTGTATAATAATGTATAATAGTGCATTGATGAATATTTCATTTGTGTATCGAGAGTAATTTAATTAAAACGTGTTTTAACTGGTTAGATCAACAGACAATTTTAATAGAATAACGTTCCTTGGTTTCCTGTGTGTTTCATTTTTCAATAATGTAGACCGTTTGTTAGTCGTCGTAGTACATTTATTTCAATTCGATGTTACTGTCCCGTCAATTTTAATAGATTCAATAAATGTTTTAAGATAATGGCTGTATACATAATTTGGTAGACACCTCCAATCACCCTTCAGTCGTCTAAAGTTAAGGCGTAGAACGGCGCAAAGATTAGTCGTGACGTAGTCGCTCTGCCGTTGTGAAAGTCGCGCAGTGTGCTACCGACCTTATATCAGCGGAGTTAATCTGGGAAGAATTATATTTGTAATTGCTACGTCCATTTGTATAATAATTAAAATTATATTAGCGCTATCTGTCCTACTGTCCGTATTATGTCTTAATTCTTCACCTAATTTATTAAATTATTATAAATAATAATTTTGCCTCGCTACACTTCAGTACTTATCACAATTTAGTGTAACACATGGTTAACAAGAGCTGGAAGAATGTAATAAAGATTTGTATCTTGTTATAATTATGTATCGTAATATAAATCTAACCAAAGTTTCAATCGTATTTTGACTAATTGAATGTTATATTTGAGAAGTTTGCATCTTGAAGTGTAGTGCTGTACACCTGCATTTAAACACGACTATAAAGTTAAAAAAAAAAAATGAGTGAGCCTTACAGTAGTCGCATACGATGTGCTACATCTGACATCTCACCTTGGTAATAAGCAACTGAGCACCAACAGACATTAACCTCAAAATTAAAAAAGTTAAATACTGACATATTTATTCGAATAATTATGGATTTGTGCCCGGTTGATGGCAATAGGCTCGCCCCCTATTACATGGGACTTAAACATAACTGGCGAAATGTGGGTGTACTATGGGTACACCTCTGCCCAACCCTTCGGGGAAACAAGGCGTGATGTTATGTTATGTTTTACTAGTGGTCGCCCACTCACCCAATCTATGCAGTAGGTACCTACTTAGTAATTCCATGAGTATACTAATTCCATGCTATTAAAAACTTATTTATTCCATGCTTAAGCTGTCACTTCTGCCCCTCTTCACGAAATTACTCCCAAAGAAAACGGGGGGAAAGATGTTACACATTAAAATACTGACTTGAGTTTATGTTAAGAATTGGAATACTAAGGCCCGTATTAATAAGCTAAGCCATTTGATTGGTTGAAACTAGTCCTAAGTAGTGCTTGAGTACTGAGTAACGCTCTATTAATACGGGCCTTACTGACTTTATTGCACAATGACGGCTTCTCCTTTCTCCACACTTCAAATGTAAAAATGTTGAACATTCAAGTTCCATCTATTTTACTTTGCGTTGTTCATATACACATTATACTCTATCGTCGTATCGTCTTGCATTTCCTACAATAATAACATCACTACACTTCCAGTTGTAACTTAAACTTAACCCTTTACAGTTCTCGTGCAAAATGTCATAAAAAAATATAGGTAATTCAAAAGTGGTTGATATAATTCAGTGGGTGTTATTGTGTTACGTATTTTTATTTTATTTTATTGTTGTCCATCAATTGTTTTGCGTAATTGTAACAGAGTTTTATCGATCTGTAGATAAGATTCATTGTGGTAACAATGTTCTTAATAAACGGGTGGAGACGACAATTTTGGTTTTATTTTTAAACTACATTTTACCTTCTAGACTAATTTACAAAATCCTTATTTAAAAACGCTATATAGCGTAGAGATCGCTAAGTAGTTGATGAATAGCTGTCCAAATTAAACACCACCGCGAACCGGTGCAATGTTTAAAACTTGCAAGATAGCGGATGTTATTTTAATCAGCTAATCGAATCAATAGGGTTATTAGTGCTTCGAGGTTATTTTGTTGCTAATATCGATTTTTTCCTGTTAATGGATTTCAAAGACCACGTAGAAGACTTAAATTATTTTGAGGTGCCGACAAGAAGACGAGAGGAAATCCTACAAAACTAGTTTTGATCCGCTACGAGAACTATTATTATATATTCTTCATTCGAAGTACACATGACGAAAGGATCTATAGGGAAAGCTCATCGGATATAGTGGTTATCCAATTATTGCTGTGTTATCCCATGTGCCCCTCATCTTATATCACCAGTTCTAAGGCCCAAAACGAAAGAAAAGACATTGTGGCAGTCACACAAATATCAAGAGACATTTAATAGAAAACAAAGTATTTTAATACATAAAAGCTACATTTCGGCTGCCCCATTTCAAAACCTAGTACCACTTTTATTCGTAAATCGTTTTATTGCATAATCTTGCTAATCTGGACCAGGCTAACAGGATTAGGCAATAAAACGATTTACGAAAAAAGTGTCCCTTACTAGGTTTTTAAATGGGGCAGCCGATTTTTGTTATTTAATAATATTTTTAATTTCCAATATTCCTCCAAAGACGGGTGCCATTCATTTCTCATGTCACTCTCACTTCTCATCTCTTTAACGTAGCATGTCTCTAGGGAGAACGTGAACACGAAAAATGAAACGAGACGGCGTGGCCGTCGTCTCGTCTTTGGTAGAGTTCACGTCCACTGCTGGACATAGGCCTCCCCAAAAGGAAGAGGGGGGGGGGGTCCACAATCGCCACGCTTGGCAGGCGGGTTGGCGATCGCAGTATGGTGTTAAAATGCATAGAGAACGCTGCTGCCCATTTTCTAGTAAGTCGCCTTTTACGACACTCATGGGAAGAAATAGGATGGTGCTATTCTTTACGTCCGGCACCACACGGAACAGTAGTCTAACATGGATGCAGCTAAATACCAGTATTTTACACGGAGCGACTGCCTATCTGACCTCTACAACCCAGTTACTGGGTCATACGATACCCCTTGGTAAGACTGGTTGTCAGACTTTCGGGCTTCTGATGATCCGTAACGACTGTTAAAGATCCACGAATGTCAGCCGGGACCAACAGCTTAACGTGCTTTCCGAGACAGGTATTAAAAGAAACTGAAACTCAACTGCAAAAGCAATATCTAGTAAGTAAAAAGTGAACTTAAAAAAAGATGGAAACAAGATTTATATAAAATAATACTACATGAGATTGTTCATAGGATTAATCGGGTCATCAGAAGCCCGAAAGTCTGACAACCAGTCTTACCAAGGGGTATCGGGGTATTTAGTGTTTTTACTTCGAAAATTAAGGACTTTCCATACACAACTTCATCCCCCTCTTTTTAACCCTTCGGGGGTGGAATTATCAAAAACGCTGAAACACTTACTAATAAATTTTCAATCGTTAGCCAAAACACAAAATTTGAATATTCTAACTTCAAAACTGACGGACATTCATATAAACTTCCATCCCCTATTTCACCCTATTAGGGGTGGACTTTCGAAAAACCCTTACTTAGTGGATACCTACTTTTCACAAAGAAAACACCCTCCAAATTTCATGGCTCTAGGACCAGCGGTTTAGGCTGTGCGTTGATATATCAGTCAGTCAGTCCCTCAGGGTCGCTCCTTGCGCGTTGACCTAACGTAAACAAACCTCCGATAGAACTCCGCAAAAAACTTACGGAGGTGGAAGCGGAGGCGGAGGTACGTTTTCTTGCGGAAGTTCTGCATTTGCGGAGGCGGAGACGAAGTTCCGTTACAACACTACTACCAACGCAATCACCAAACCGAGCACGTGCACCGAGACTAGGACGAAACTCACTTATCTGTGATCACAGGTGCATACTTACAGTTACCGATGGACAAGGAAAGACAGCTAGAAACCGACACAGTCGTGCGAGCGCAATCGCTCATGATGGCCTACATTTTGCTACGACATCGTATCCTGCTATTACCTGCTACGACGTCGTAGCCTGCTAGCATCAGGTACGACGTCGTAGGCCTTTACAATCTGCTACGACATCGTAACCTACATTCTGCTACGACATCGTACCCTGTTATTATCTGCTACGATGTTGTAGCCTGCTACCATCTGTTACAGCGTCGTAGCCTGCTATCATCTGCTACGACGCGACGTCGGAGCCTGCTACTATCTGCTACGACGTCGTAGCCTGCTACTATCTGCTACGCCGTCGTAGCCTGCTACAAGCTGCTACGACGTCGTAGCCTTGCTATCATCTGCTACGACGTCGTAGCCTGCTACAATCTGCTACGACGTCGTAGCCTTGCTATCATCTGCTACGACGTCGTAGCCTGCTACTTTCTGCTACGGCATTGTTTCTTAGCTACGCCGTAGAAGCATGAAGACTTCGTAGCGATGCTACGGTTGGCGCAACTTGAGAAACGGTGGGTAACTAAAGGTTATTGGTACTTCCTAGTCCTATTCTTTTCCTATAGCAGTTCAGCAGTGTTGGACTTAGGTTATACATTATGTATACTAAAAATGTGTTAAATACGAAATTGCAAGCTATCTTTTATACCAAGTAACGCTAAACCTAGTCCTGCTAGTAGCGTAAGACCGTAATGCCTTTTTTCTCCTAATTTAGACCAGCGAGTGGGTTATCCAATCGCTTGTCGGTTGATTGTAACCCCTCGGTCAGCTATGAGTGGGACGCTAACCCATTAATCGTGCATCATGTAAGTCGACCAAGGGCCGGGTCTCCTCTTGAGGATGATACTTCACACAGCAATCATTTTGCTTACATTTACGTCAAGGGTAGGTATGTAAGTACAGTAGGAGTAGAAAATAAAAACGAATTGACAAAACCTTCACCATATATTTATTAATAAAGACAATCTAAAAGATCACGTAATAGTCATTGTCTTAAAAAATTAGTTACCCTAATAAATTTATCAATATTTATAATAGAGATTAATTTTATTACTTATTGTTTCAAGGATATGCGAAGTTGTGAAGAGTCGCCCAGCACGGGAGGGTACAGGACTCGAGTTAAGTCGTTGTTCTTACGAATCATCACATTGATCGAATATAACAATGAATCTATTCATACATACACTTACACCTTCCAATGATTACCTACGTTCGTTTAATCTAAATGCTTAATAAATTTTTGGCCTAATGTGTCTACGCGAAGAATTGTGCTAATCTAAAAAGGTGTCTACATTTTTTTCCATAGTATTTTCAAAGACTTTTGTAATTTACAGAATTTTCAAAATCACAACACAGAGTGTAATATCAATTATCGTGCGTTTGGCACGTGTACATTAATCGTCTACAGTTATATTACAAGTAAGTACGTATTAAGTACGTAGTACACCGAGGCGGAGCGGCGGCGTCGGCGCACCCTCACCCCCCCCCCTCACGCTGTGGCGCCTCCCCCCGCGCCGCGCCGCTCGCGCGCTTGATACAAAATTAGAAGAATATAATATCCATTTAGACTTACAAAATATTAATACTATAGTAACATTTAATGTGTTGACACAAATACAGAAGTACTTACATTTACACTATGTGCCAGGACTACAGAGTAGAAACAAGAGTCGGATTACAAGAACATTCAAGCGAACATAACATTGGTATTTAATATAACAAACATTTAGTATTTATACTTAATTAGCGCTGTATTCATTGGTGATTCATTAAGTTACATTATTTGGTAAAACGTTTTCCTCACATTATTAGACTCTTCATACAATTGACCTTTAGTTATTGTTGTTACGATATTCTGATAATGTTGATGATGTATTTCGTGATTTTTAATACTATAGACGTTCCTAATTTTAAAAGAAAAACATGAAAAAATAACGTCTTTTTGGTTTTCATTAAACCTCTAATTTTATTTTCTAAGAATTATTTTATTTTAAGAAACGAAAACAACAAAACAAAACACGACAGAGCGATCCGCACATCGATTCTGACCTAGCAGAACGGATAGTGGACCAATAAATGCAATTTCCAGTGCTTTTAGATATTAAAACGAAAATAAATTAAGAAAGTAGTATAAAAATTAAAATTGTAAGGCACTTCTATATTTAAGTTGAAATAAGTTTTGTTTAAATCGTCAATCTTATGTTAATTTTAATACTTAGCATCTGAGTGCATATTTCTATTAGAATACAGCAACTTTTCTTATTGAACGCTTGGGGGCGCTCGCAGCGGGCGCTATACATAACATCGATGCTCGCTAGGTTAGGTTACATTTGGTTAAATTAGGGTATCATCATAAAGCTATACCCTGACTAGTATGACTGGGCACGTGGAATGGGTTAGTGACACCATGATTACACTACTAACAGTTAATAAATAAAGAAAGGAAGAATAGTTATCTACATTTACGAAAAATTAATGAAGTTTTTCTGAATTTAGAAAGTACCTTTCAGTCTTAATAGCTAAAGAGTATTGTTAAAAATTATCTCTGGAGGGACTTGTCTTTAATAGATTGTATTACGACGTAGAACTATCTCCGGTACCGTTAATTTATTTTGGAAAAATATTCAGTATTTACACGATAGTTATGTATGACTTAATTTTTATTTCTTTAAGAAAATAACTCTGTACGCTCTGAATGTTAAGAAAAGAACAATGTCGTCGGTCTATTCGATAGAATCGGTATAAACTCATTAATTTTTAGTACAACGACTTAAATAGCACTTTGTTACGTAGTTATATGAATCGTAAAGCTGTGTGACTCAGTTAAACCTTCACGTTTGGGGTTTCAGGTCAAGCCTTAGTCTAAATGAAACGCGACTATTTAATTTAATTTATCTGTCACTTATATTTCGTTCTAGTTACGATGTACCTATTTTAAATCAGTTACAACTATCAATTTGGCAGAACATTGGCATATCGAGTAAGAAAGTATAGAATTAACATCACCATTAGAAAATTTCGTCTAAATTGTTAAGATAGATTAACACAACCAAATAATCACACAAGTTAGTGATACGCGTGCTATGCGCCACAACATTATAATATTAACAACCAGTAGATCAGTTGATACGCGACACGAGTTCACATGATACACGTGTGCACTATGGCAGAACTCTGTTCAGGTACTCGTGGAAGGAAACCGAATACTTACATTTCCAGAAGATATATAAAAAATAATACATCTTTATAACTGTGTTGTACGGTAACACGTCTGCACTATATCGCACTGAGGAGTACCTATCCCCTGGACATAACTGTTATCTATTTATCAAGTACATTTTTATGAAATAACGTTAGTTAATTATATTATTTAATGTTATGTATGATAACCTCAGGACAGACCAGCGCGATACAACACACACGCATATCTACGATAACTCTTTCAAAAATATCTTTAGATATATCGAGCTACTTAATACGGCGCGTCGCACGCATTTTCATAGATATTGTTAAACTTTAATCTAAAGAAGAATTTGTTAATAACAGTGATTAAATAAAATTCAAGATTAATTTTTATAACATGTCTTTTACTAGGAATTCTGCCCCAAAATTAATTTAGTCGTTAGAAGTATCGGAAGACAATAAAAGAGTAGACTAAGAAACATCACAACCACGAAGTATTTGTCACTCGAGAAATAACTTGGTAACTTTGGGAGCAGCGGAGTACAGTAGTACCTAGTACCGAATGCCAGGCAACTTGAGACATTCGCTAATACAATTTTGAGCAACAATGTTTATTGCCCGGTTTGTACCATCAAATAATCGACAGAATACGATGAAACAATAAACCATACATACCTAGGTATATCACAACACGTAGGTACACGTAGACACACTTACATGACATTTTTATAGACAAAAATGTTCACATTTAAATAAATTAACAAGTATTAAATAATGGCATATTATTCAGAACGATCAACAAGAAACTATACCCGAATCGATTTAACGTGGTTATATAGGTCATTGACCCCCACCTACATTTTCTGGCATTCTTTATTTCAAAAACTGAAATAAAGTCCGTTAACGTCCTGAATCAATCTATCTATCGTGATCTTCAACATATTCCCATAACAAAAAAAAATACAGTTCATTGTTTGGGTTCGTAAGTTCCTAGGGAGAGATATTAGGGAAAGGGCAATCACCGCTATTGTCAAGCTAAAGCGATTCGGGTATAGATAATAATATTATCAACATAAAATATAGCACATTTGAGCATTCAATAATATTTGTGTAAAAAAATATTAGGTATCCCTCCATTTTATTGATTTCCGTGAGCACTTTGGAATCAAGTGGAAGTATGCTTTATAATAATATAATATAATTTACATCTAATAAGTGACGGATATCAATTCATTGTTTAGTTTCGATCAATCAAAAGTATCAATCAGTTTTGTGCTTCCACTTGACTACATGAGTTCACAGAGCAAATCTAAACGTGTGAATATTTTGTCTAAGTGCGTTTAATCAACATCGATATGTGACTAGCAGGTACGGATGCTGAATTGAATTCCGTTGTCTTAATATTATGCTAACTACAACAGAGCAATGACTGAATTCCGAGTGCATTCAACATAAAATTGTCTATATAATACGACTAGAAAAATAAATAGAAATGAATAACTACAAAATTAACAAAGTAATGAGCAAACAAGCAAATGTAACAACGAGCTGAGCTCGCGATAAAACGAAACAATAGAAACGAGGTAGTGTAGTTACTACACGATTTATGTTATCACACGTATATCATAGTGGTACAATACTTATATAGATCAATCTCTCGATGAGAGCTCGCGCCTCGATGGAACTGCAGCGTTACAACGAACTACTTGTTCTATCATTATTTACAAAATCACACTTGCAAGTCACATTAAGAAGTCTGTCATATAAAAACTTTACGAAGAGCTACCTATTTATGTATCAATCGTTATATAAAATATCTTTATGCGCTCTCTTCTCCAAGCTTAGCATTACGAGAATTTCGAAAGTTTACTTTTTCTATAGGTATTTGTCCAAAGCTAATTCTCCTCTAGCTACTAGATACTACGTCGCTCTTTCTATGTCACTTTTAATTTAATCTATATTATCTATTTCGTTACCATAATAAATGCTTAAACGATTCAGCATTTAGTCCTCATCCGAGCGAGTCACTCACGGTGTGTGTCGCTGTGGGGCGGGGTGCGTGTGCGCGGTAGTTAGCTACAGGTTGAGTCGTTAGTATGACAGTCGGACAGCCGGCTAGTCACGGACCGCGCGGCCGGGATGGGTGAGCAAGGAGTCGGTTACTGAGCGGGCGGTTTGCTTTGATATTCAGTTGTCGCGTGGGATCTGTCATCGGATCTTTCGACCTTTTCATAAGGCTTTTCGAGTTTTGGCCGTTTTGGCTCGGCGTCGAGTGGCCGATGCGACTTCATGTGTGCGCTACGACTTTTTACTTTGTTAAATACTCTGAAACATAACAGGGTACACTATTAGAAATAGCAACACAAGAAACAAATGAAAGAAGCGAAAGAAAAACAAATGAAAAATATTAAAACTTATAAGCATAACTGCAAATAAAGCAAGCGTGAAGCGTTAGTATTAGAGGAAACTTATATACATACTACATTAAGACACAAAACCTCTTAAATATTAATCCTACGATAAGTACGATAAATAAACAAGATATCAACCTCATAAGCAATGGACATAAATTCACTGTCTTAAAATACAATGAAAATACATTATATTAATTATAATTATTTACATGAATGGCTGTCAAATAATTTAGTCTATTCATTGTAGCCTTAACATACAACTACTCTAACTGTCCCGTTTAACGTTTGAATTTGTATTTTAGAGGTTTAATGGCACGTAAGATACAGTATAAATAGTCCACAACACTTTCTTGAATTTTGCTAATTTTAGTCTAACAAAATATATTTCTTAATAATACTTCAATGAAGAATACGTGCTTTTGAGTTTAGGCACCGTGGATGCTTGGCACAAAGTACCTTTTTTTTGGCAAAGTACGCCCTTAAACTATTTCTATAATGAATAGATATTATATAATAATATAAATAAATAATTAGTTAAAAATACGAAGTTTGGCAAACTTTAGTTGACGTGAAATCAACATCAATATCGGATGCTTGGGCGCTGGCCCGAGACCGTCGCTGAACACTTGTACACGTCGACGATTTACGATATTACACAACTAGTGCCGTATTCACTGAGCCGTAGTTCTATCGTTAAACTTAATTTTAACATATTTCCGACCATTCAGTTAGTTACTATGAAGCTGTAAATATTTCTCTTAATACGTAATGCATGCACAAATGGCAATTTAGGTGAAACTTAACGTGGTTAGTGAAAGAGTTAATAAATAAATATCAGTACCCCAAGTGTAAGTTTGCAAGTGAGTAAACGTAACTAGTGCGTTTGCGTTAAGATTTTTACTCTTCACTCTTATACTCTTAGCATTATGATCTATCGGTCAAATTTTAACGCAAACGAAATAGTTACGTTTACTCTCTTGCAAACTTACACTTGGGGTACAGGAGTTTTAATGGTATCGATACGTTTTGGCACGGGTTTATAGTTTTAGGAAGTCGATGTTTCACGTAAATTGCGTTTGCGCAGTTCGCTGTATTTCGATATTGTAAGCGGTATGCAGACGTGATCCATGTATCGGAACTTACTTCCCGCATATCTTGCAAGGGAACTCCTCGGTATCGAAGGTCGACGCGGAGGACACGCACGCCGAGGTGCTGAGCGCGCTATACTGGCCTACAGAACCCTGGATGTAGATAAGTCGCGTGTATTAAGATCCGTCAAGCATTCGTTGTTCACTCATCAGATAGCCGGAAGACAAAGTGTTGTAGTCCAGAGTGAATGGCGGTGCTTACTTGTGTTGAAATCTGCTGATCCATGGTCCAGCTTCGTAAGTACAGCGGTTTGTAATCTTTCGTGAGTTTCTTCCAGAAGTAGTAGAATTGTATACATTGTTTCGAGTCTTTTGTTCTTACCTGGGAAAAAGTTAAGCAGTGGTTTAAGTTCCTTTGTTATTATTTTCGAAATACTACACATAACATCACGCCTGTAATCCCCGAAGACCCATGTATATAATAGGGGGCGAGCCTATTGCCATCAACCGGGCACACATCCAGACTCCTGACTGGGCTGCTACTGAGAAATTCTTGGTGGAAAAACCCAATAACACTTTACCCGACCTGGGAATCGAACCCCGGACCTCATGCTCGGCAGTACCACTTGCGACTACTAGACCAACAGAAGGCAGACGAGGCAGTATTATCAAAATACTGGTTCTTGAATAAAAGTATGCGGTTAAGGTTGGTAACTTACCAGCTGCGAAATTCGGTAAAAATCCTTATCGTAATGGCCTAGTCCAGCTAGGAAGGCTTCGACCTCGTCGGTGGTCCAGCGGGACTCGTGCTGCGCCGGCGCCGCGGGCCGCGTCATGAGGCGCAGCGTGGCCGCGCGGATGTCGCCGCCGCACTCGCCCAGCGTCTGCAGCGCGAACTCCCGCGTGTGGCCTCCCACGGGCATCGCGGCGCACATAGACATTTCCATGAACATTCTCACTGTAAAAAAATTGTTTGTTGAATAATATATCTAAATCTAAGCTAATATTGTAAGGAGCTAAAGTTGTTTGTATGTTTGTAAAAGGAAATAATGTTCCGATTACAGTTATTTTTCCCTTATAGAAAGCTACACACTATTCCCAAGAGACATAAAGTACTTTTAATGCCAAAAAATGCACGGTTCCTGTGGGAATCTCCATACAAGTGAAACCGAGGGACCGCAGCTAGTTTTTTGTAATATTGATATGAGCATGCCTTCATTATCGTCTAGAGCGTCGTTGATGCCAGGGTCCCATAGAAGCTGTTCCGGCACGCGATGTAGGTCTATACGATCATTACATAGCGCGGGCAGGTCGGCTTGGAAGTCTCGGCCGATATTGATCAGTGGGTGTCGAGGCTCTTCTAGTTGAGCCAGAACATCGGTTTGCGTGGCTGCGATACCTGAAAAAAAAAAGAAGACAACTTATTAAAAAGCCTGAAGATTTTCACTGCTGATGTCGGGTGAAGGTCTATCTTTCCTTTAAATTTTCTCTGTCTTACGCTGACAAGTGATCATGCTATGTCTGTCTGGGCCACGAATAGCCACGTTTGCCATGAATAGGATCACTGATTGGTATAACTTTTTTATTAAATCTAATTGATATGGTGTTAGCTACAGGTGATTGTTGTGCAAATGTTTACCGGCTGTATTTTCTATAAGCAGCCCTGATCCTTCTCGGTCCGGGGGCAGTATCGGTTGAGGCGTGTAGTGACTAGAGGTGCGCCGAATGCGGGAGCGAAACGGACCGGCCGGGGACGCTCGACGTTTGCGTCTCTGAGGGGACGCAGGCACACTGCTTGGACTCAGGAATACTGCTGGCACTGTATCTCGACCCTCCACACATACCTGAGGATAAGAAAGTAAGGTATTTACAAAGAGGTTTATCAAGACAAACGCGGGTAAATAGTTTGATGTCAGAGTCTTTACTTGAAGTGAGTCGTGCTGCCATTGTTGCAGGGGCGAAATAGTAGACGAAGCCATTCGACTATGTCGACGAAAAGGCCGCTGATGTGAGAAGTCTCGAGGACTGCTCGATAAGAGTGGATCTTCAGAGTTAAGCATGATCCGGCGTGGTGTTGGAGAAGGTTCCAGCGCGTACGCATCTAATGATCGACATTCTTCTGGCAGCACTTCTTCTAAAGCTTCCTCCACCTTAAAAAATTAAAGGAAATCACATTGGAGTTTAATGCAAAACATTAACACTGAATGAAAAATTAACAATGAACATTAATATTGAAATGTAAATTACCTCTTCTTGACTAGACATTGTGGCAGTGAAAAAGGCAGCTGAAAGTGGTGACGACGCGCGAGGTGCATTGTGACCTGGTGAGTGAGCACCATGGGAAGCTGGAGGCGTTGGGTACGCCATTCCCGGTGAGGGCTCGGCGTGATTCGAATAGCTACTTGGCGATGCAGCTGTGAACGACAGCCCTGGAGAACCATTAGTAGAGTAGGACAGTCCGGGTGAGTTCGCAGTGTACCCCATTCCTGGCGATGGAACCGGTGACCCTCCATGACAAGCGCCGAAGTCTGCAAGGGATTCTGGTAGCGGTGAATTAAGGACCGCAGCTAGCCGTCGATTGGAAGGAAAGTTTACAGGCGATCGCTCTCGAATAGATGCTGCTACAGTTGCATAGTCTTCCAGTGAGGCAAGTTCCTCTAATTGGTCGTGAGTTGTGGTAAATTGAAAAGTGTCTTCGTTTAGTGCTGGCGAAAAGTAACCATCATCTGAATTGAACGAGACTCCGAATAATTCTGGCCGGAAACTGAAGTCTTGTTGTGGCGGTGAATGACCAGGATCTGATGCTGATCGTTTTACAGCCTGTCAACAAACGTAGGGATTACTACCAACTTTAACAACATATACGAATGGGCAAAGCAAAGAGTATTCTTACCTTAGTGTTCCCCTTCTTCAACAACTCTATAAGGGTAGAATCTCTCTGTGCGGCACAAATGCTAGTTGCTGCGTTTGAGGCGACGGTGACGATGGGTGGTGCCCGAGGGGAGACAAAATGCGACGACGTGGCAACCGGGGACGCAGGCGATGCTACTGAAGTTCGGATGTTAGACAGTGGTGGAGGAGCCGGCGCTACGAACCCTGTGCGGGATGCCACTGAGTCTGTACTTGTCCCTGTCAACAACAAAGAGCTGATAATTTCTAGTTCAAAGGTTAAAAGTAATGTGTTTATTAGTATTTGTCGTATATAATATTATACCTGTAGATGGTGTGGAAGTCACAGTTGCACCTCGGCGGCTTATGATTTTTTCTTCTATAAGCGCTCGAACGGATACCGAAGCAGTTTGTAAAGGTGGTCCCGTTGACTCCTTCTTATCAAGTTTTTTGCTATCAGAATCCTGAAACATTACACCAGTTAAAGAGTTTTGACATGCTAGTACCTATAATATTTAGAAGAAATGTGGGGTTTAAAAATTACCTTTTTGAAGTATCCACCATGCAATCGCATGTGACCGTTTAGAGCAGGTATATTTTTAAACTTCCGATGGCAGAGGTTGCATTCTACCGGCTTCACATCGCTGGCTCGTGCGGCAGTGGACGCGGTATTGCTGCCCGCTCCGCTCGACGCCCCGCTAGCACTCGCACCACTTGCGGCTTTCTGACTGCTTTGCTGCGTCTGTGAAATTTACGATGACTTTTAAAAAGCTCAAAAGACTTTAGAATCTATTACGTACTTCGTAATTTCTAATCTTCGGTAGCTCGTTAATATTCTGAGTTAATTAATGGATTCTGATGGACTCTGCGTAATTCCTGACGGTAAAAAGGAAATTGGTAATTATAGGTCAATCCGGAGCCGTAAATAGCGGAAAGTGTGGTGCTAACTTTCGTTAGAACATTAACAGTGAATAATGCTGTGTACGGTAATATTTATTAGCGAAATTTTTCGTACAAAGCGCAATGGGAGCGCAGTGCAGTTATTCATTCACGTAGAATTTTAATTAGTTGCGGATTTCCGTCGCACCGCGTTGGCGTCCGACGCGTCGCGCGCCAACTCGTAAATTATATCTGATAAAATGTTTTAATGTCGGAATTATTCTATTTACGAACATTAGCATTCGAGTTTGTTCTACACGCGCAGTTAGGAGCACGATTACGGCGATATTTTTGCGAACATAAAATAACGCGATCGTTTATTGTTTATCGTCGGAGTGAAGGCTTTAAATAACCATTCAAAAATAGCTTTAATGTTTAAGTAGAACCCAATTTGAGAGAAACAGAAGGTGAGCAAGCTTAATGGCATTACAGGCGGGTTAGGGCTGTTACCCGAAACTTTTCGGCGCTACGCTATTGTCGTCTTGCAAGCAATAATACTCGAACGATTCCCCTGGGCCTTGACTAGCGCAGTTTGAGCAGGTGTAGGTAGATGGTTGTTAAACGACTTATTCCCTTAAAAGTCGTGAAGACTTATTGTTTAAACTTTAAAGCATGTCACAATAATGATCCTTGTTAACTTAAGGGGACGATAACCGACTTTTAATGATTTTATACTGAAGAGCACGTCTAAACGAGTAGTGTTAATGATTTGAAAAAAAAATATATGATAAATTACAGCATTTTCTCAATAACTTAATATGTGAATACTTTAGATTATGTTTATATTACATAGTGAAATTAATTTGTAAAGTTATGTCTAACGCGGATAAAAAACTGAGAATGGCACAAAATCTACCAAGCGTATTTTTCTGAAACCTTCACCAATTTAAAGAAAATTTAACTATTGATCTTTTAGTATACGCGTTTTATTAAAATACCTTTTGTTTTGTGTCTACGTGTTTCGGCTGAAATGATGAATGATGATGATGATATAAAGGTTAGTTGATCGGTTGTCATCGGTCAATATTTTAAGTACAGCCCAAGAACATGTTTGTTAATTACTTCACAGACTATTCTTATTATGCCACAGTTCGATATTGTCGTTAATGAGATTCGCTTCATTATTAATTTGGCAAAAGCCTAATTAATACCCGTAATATAAATAACCAATTATGAACGAGACACTTATTGCGGTTTGGACTACTAAACATAAAGCCAATTAATATAAGTAGAGATGAAAAGAAATATTTTATTATTATGATAAAGAGGAATTCATTAGCGACACTTCATCAAACCATTGCTGTTGCTTATATTTCTAGTTGGATCGGTCACTGAATTTTTTTTTTTAAAGAAAACATATCTTCAGCATAAAAAAAAAAAATTTTAACGTGACTAGATTTTTAACCCACTGCCTGCTTAGCGCCTAGAGTTGAAAAACCAACAGTGCGCCGTTAACAGCAGGACATAGATAGCGTTCATTTTAAGATAGCGTTCATTTTATTAATATTGACTTCGGTAAATCAAAATCAAAACATTTTATTTCACATATACATAAATGGGCACTAATAAAACGTCAGAAGCTAGGTGCACGGTTCCAATTGGTCGTGTCATAAGCAGAAGAGCCAGCAAGAAACTCTTTTACAAAGAATGGGCTTTTACAAAGTTTTCAAGTTACAGTGTTAATAGGTATGGGAGGAGAGTGTGGACCCGTCAACAAGTACCAAGTACTTAACAAAATAGAAAATGGTTTACAAAGCTACAGTCTATTAAGGCGACGATAACCGACTTTTAATGATTTTATACATAAGATCACGTCTAAACGAGTAGTATTAATGATTTGAAAAAAAAATATGTTAAATTAGAGCATTTTCTCAATAAATTATTAAGTGAATATATTAGATTATGTTTATATTTTTAAAATTTTTATATTAGATTATGTTATGTCTAACGCGGATAAAAAACTGAGAATGGCGCAAAATCTACCCCGCGTAATCTTCACCAATTTAAAGATAATTTAATTATTGATATTTTAGTATACGCGTTTTATTAAAATGCTTTTTGTTTTGTGTATAATAAATAAATAATGCGTCAAATTGGGGACAGCGCTTCTTGATGGGCTAGTCCTATTACTGGCTGAATGTACGACGTTTTGCGTGTGCTCAGTACAGAACAAGCAAGCTAAGACCCAAGGTCACTGGCATATATCTGCGTCTTAAGCCTACTAGGTACTTTTATTTCGAACTTTGTATGTTTTTGACGCGCTGCGATGCTCTCTGGATTCTCAATGCTCGGCTCAACGCTGAGAGTTGAAAATGCAGTGCGCGATAAAAGCTCATCGCGTTAAAAAATCGCCAGTGGGTACTTGAGGGCCTACTCCGAAGCGATAATACGAAGTATCGGCCTAATATTCGGCCGTTTCTTGACTTCCAAAGATTCCTTATTTGACATTGAATCCTTATCCGACTTCAAGTCACGTTTTTGAATTTGACTTATCTCTTTGACCGTCGTTTCTTTTTTTTTCTTTCTCTGTAGTCAGCCTTAGTCAGCCGTAGTCAGAAAACGGCCGAACAATCGGCCGTTACTTCGGATTTGTGTTCGGAGTAGACCCCGCTGGGCTAAATCAGATACAGAATCATCTTGTCACTAGATCAAATTAAATCAGTTTCCTTTATGAAACTCATGAGTGCTGAAGTCTTTTCATTTGCTACTTATGTGTATAGCAGATTTTTTTTTGGGTGGAAAAGCATCAAATAACTTCTCCCGCTCTGGGCGGCGCGCTAGGGCGTGTCAGACTTTTACTGACTAAAACCCACCCGTGTTACTTCCGTTGTCTGAGTGCCAGGGCCACGATATCCCTTTCGGACAAACTCGGAACCCTGGCAGGCATTGGCCCTAACGGATCCCGTCAGTTGGTGCTGACATCTCCTTGAGGCGCGCGTGGAACACAACGCGCCGTCGACCCGAGCCTGGTCCTTACCGGACGGCGAGCTACCCATCGCTCCCTGTCCGCAAGCCCGCGCCTACGGTGGCCGGGAATCAGCCTGTGACTCCCGCCGCCCGGAGCGTCTCCTGCGGCAAGTCGTTTTATTGCCTAACTCGAAGAATATGCAGGCTTTTACTATTTACAAAATGTAATTTTATTATCAAACTAATCAACTATACAGTAAGAGTATTCAAACATACATTAGTAAGAGTATTCAAACCAACATTCGTAGTAGGTATATTTGGAAACCATAAGCATCAATAGACAGAAACGACTTATGTTCTGAACAATATTAGCATCATCTTCTACCAAAATACAGACAATTTAACGATAACTGACATACTTCAACGATAAAAATTCACAAGAAAAACACAATAACTCGAATTAATTCAATGAGACAGAGAAACGTCGCATAAATGTAAAGGAATGTCTTTTATTTCAATTGAAACGACATTTTTTTTAAAAGGGTAGACGTAACAAAATACTTAAGCTGCGATAGACGAAGACGACATTCCTTAGAGTTGTACAGTCAGTGGCCTACATAACCTGACCCCTCTTCAAATCTTCTTCGTTGTAAGAGGGGTCAGGTAATGTAGAGAATTGACCGTACTATCACGGGTGCGTAAATCGAAATATCGTAAGGACTATTCCTGCTTGCAGCGCTCAGCCGCTATAGTAACGCTTACCTACGTTCATCAACCAATAGTACCGCATCAAATTTTGCTGAGCTCCTTGTTGTTGTAAATGAAAAACAAATACCGTAAAAAAACGGATGGTCAAACATCTGTGATCATTGTAACAGAGCCTGAGAAATTTATTTAAATAAAATACATTATTTTTTATTGGTCGACGCACAACGGTGCGGTAAATAATAGTGCTATTCTGTAAAAATGTCACCGTGAAATCTTAGGCGATTCACACACTGGCCCGCTACACGCTGCGGGGTGCGTGGCGACGAAACACGCGGGTTGCGGGAGTGCAGATTTGCACCATCATGCAGATTTTTTCACACAAACGCGCGGAGCTGCATATAGTATACGGTGGCCCAAAGGCCTCATTTCACAGCGAGATCCATTTCAAAATATTACTTCACGTCTGGCTCTGTCAAAATCACGCACTATACTGCAGAAGTCGGTGTGCCATACCTTGCGTATTGCGCACGCGCGAGGGCGTGTTTTTCTCTGCATGTAGGCTCGTGACCTGCAACACTGCGTGTGAATGCGGTTTCTGTGTGTTGCACTAAGCGTTTTCAATGCAAATAGAGATACTTTCAAGCAACATAAGAACACGCACTCCCGCGATACGCTGCCTAAAGGCTTCTACATACCAGCGCGACTTGTCGCGCGACGCGACACGGCACAAAGGCCCCGCGTGTCGTGGGACGGGCGGTGCCTTTGTGTCGCCCCGGTATGTAGAAGCCTTAATGCAGTGCAGTGTGCGAATCGCTTTAAGGCTCGTACAGACTGGTGCGATATCGCGGGTACGACGCGACACTAGTAGCACAATTTCTTTGTCGGTGCCTGTCGCGCCCGCGATATTGCGTGAGTCTGTAAGAATCTTTAGGTGAAGTAAGCTATAAATAATGTCAATCCCTAGCGATCTGTAGCATCAGTTGGAATGACAGCTCACTTAAATCTCACTTCACCTCAGATTACACCAGACCGGCTTAACACAAGGTGGAATTAGTGCTAGCCTCACTTCACATAAAGTTCACAGTGAGATTTATACGGAATAGACCGGCTGACGTCATCGCTTCCTGAGCACGGGATTTTGTTTTCAATGTGGTCCGATGTACGCACCCGCGATAGTACGTCTGCAGTAACCATGGCAGTGCTGAAGAAAATCTTATGAAGAAAACGAAAAATTGTTAAAGAATCAGAGGGGCATGATCCATATTTTTGAGAACGTTCACATTCTGTCGTGTTTTTCGTTTTGTAACTCTAATTGTTGACTTGTTTTTGACATTAATTGTGGCTGCGATAAGAAATTGCGACTAAGTTTTCAGAAATCAGATTTAGAAAGAGATTGTTCTTTTTTAAGTTTGGTGCCTATTTTACAGCTGATTAGCAATATGTCACACATAGCAACAGACATATCGTTACCTAAATATGGTTATTTATGATATTAAAGATATAAAACAATTGAATATACCAATTCAGGTTATTCAGTCTACCAGACTACCTACGCAAACAGCAGTGGCTTACACTGGCAACTATTAAACTTTTCAAACTAATATTGCAAACACTTGGTTTTATTGCCACGAATACGAAATACACGAAAACTCTAAACTAGAATTCAACCACTTAAACTAAACACATTGGGACCCGCACTAATGACGTCACAGTTGTCAGGGTTGCCACGCACAAACAAAACGCTGTTTATGTCTTCATTTGTACAGATAAACGCTTTTTGTCACGTGACTAATAACGGTACAGAGGACACATGTTAAAAGTGGGTCGTGGGAGCGTAATTTATTTGATTTGAAGCTTTTTTCGCGGGAGCAGCCCTAACGCGCCATTAGGACTGGCTCGTTAGGTTAATGTGGAGGTGAGAGCAGATGTTCTGTGGAGCTGGCTGTAGCGTTTTTGCTATACATCATCCGAACTGCAGTTGGCTCTAGTATTGTGCTTTTTTGGCCTTCTCTCGTTATTGTTGCGCAGTTCGCAAATGGTACTCAATTTAGCTTTGAATTTAAAAAAATGCGGAGCTTTTTGCATCTTATCTTGTAGATAGAATTTTTAAACACATTTTTAATACACATAATGAACCTATGAAATGTTGGTAGAGTTTGCATAAACACGTGGCAGATTCCTAAAGACTGAGTGAGATGGGGCTTAGTTCATAATCTAATTACTAGGACTTCTTTTCGATTATCAGAACAATTAATTTGATTAAAAATGTAAGTCATCAAAGAAAATTCTCCATACATTATTTAAGCTTGGAGGCGCACATAGTGAAAATAATAAATTTACATACCTTGTGAATTGGCTTACAGATAGGCTTACTAAATGTGTGTGTTTGAAAAAGCTCCGTTATCCAATTGTCCATATCTGCACCTGGCTTTTACGTTCACGATTATACTAAGTACTAAACCGTCCCACGCAATGCCCCGCACATAACCCGTTCACTGCTACCGGCGAAATTATATCGACCTAACACGAATTACTTCGCGATGAGACTATGATGTTCATCTCATGGGACTCGAACATAAAATGACGGTACAATGAATGGGAAAGATATCGAAGAGATGACCCCTCGATTAATTTTCAAGCTCGCGAATCGAGATAACTGACCAGACAAGTAACACAAGCAGCGCAGTTTGTATGACGACTAATTTGCATATACTTAATAGAACACTCTATTTGGACTAAAACATGATTATTTTCTTGTGAAAATATGAATTTTAATTCAATTACGAATACGATTGAAAAGAATTATAGAATAACTTTTATAGCTGAGTTGCTTTTTAAAACTGCCGTATTCTACTTATTTCTGGCGTGATTGTAGCTTATAAAATAAAAGTGGAATAGAAGAAGTAGTTTTTTTATCGTTGAGAGTTAGATATAATTTTATAGCAAGTGCTTTTATATGAATGAAATTGGGGTTTAGGGCAATGAAAGCTTTGATACGCTGTAAATGAATTTATCTTTATCTGTTAGCCACGGTTTTATTTTAAGCCGTCAATTGAAAATATTTCCGTGATGTTGGTTGATATTTCGCTATAAGTCTTTCAAAGAAATAAGCTAGTAGGGTACGGTTTAATATTTCGTTATTCCATAATTTGTTACTTTCTGATAAATCTCTTTTTTATTATAACATATTTCAAAGAACTTCGTAAACAATTTTCAAAGACGCGGAGTGTGTCAGAATAACTCAAATCTATTGTTAGATGTCGTGTGAAAAATTAAAAATGCTGATTTTTGGAAGCCAACAAATAAGGGTCAGGTAAAGTCTGGCATTTAAGTTGAGGGGTGAGTAGGCCACGTGGCGCCGAGGTCACAGGTCACTACGCGTTAGAAAAGGTCAAAAGTATTTACTTTTCAAAATAGGGTGCCCTATTGAAGTTGTGCGTTTTTTTAATTAATAATTTAATTGCTTGTGTTCGTTTTTTGTAATACTGCACGTAGTATCAACAGTATTACCTACCGTTATGGCGAAACATTATTCTATTTAGAGAATTTCCAAACGTTAAATTACAGCCCGCATTTGAGGGTTACCAAAACGAATGTGTCAAAGAACGTACTTCAAAAGATATTTCTTTGAATTAGAAAAGTATTTTCGAGATATTTGATCCGTCTAAACCCAGCTTGAGTTTTGTAAACAGCTTTGCGAAAACATATTTTTTATAGACTGTCGGACGTGATATTAGTAAACCATCTATTACACGTGCTTTAGTTGATGTTACGCTTAGAAGGTAGAGGGAGTCACGTAAGTGCTACGTTAGGTACACGTCTTCAATTATGCATCGGGACGTTTATCGGCGCGGAGCGGGCCGCACCTGCGTCGTTGTCACCCTACATTATTAATGGAGTCGAGCGAGATCGCGACGTCGGCTTTAAACAATGACACTGTCTTTATAAACGATCCCTTTTCTACCTAAAACTTATGAATTATTGTTGGATCTCACTCCTGAAGGGCTGCCAACGTTTTTAATCAAGAATGTACACGGATTAGGCTATGCATACCTATGTATGTAGGTAGTGAGATGTGTGTAAAGAACAGTGGTGGGTCAGTGGTGGACCAGTGGTAACGGCCCCACTTCCGAGTTGTAGGTCGTTCGAACCCAAGCAGGCGCTTTATTATGTGTAAATTATTTCATCACCACTGCTCTCAAAACGGTGAAGGAAAACATCGTGAGGAAACCGGCATGTCCTAGAACCAAAAAATCTAAGACATGTGACATCTATCAACCCGCACTGGGCCCACGTGGGAACATTATAGGCTGATTATGTACCTATGTAATTTACCCATTTCATTCAAATAGTGTCTTATACCTACTTTTTAAATTGACAAAACGTAACGAATGAGCGTGGATAAGTTTAGGAGGAACATCTGTCACAGGAATCTCAAAGTCAATTTCACTTTTGAGTTTATTTTTTTCCGCTCCCATTAAAAGTCCCAGAAATTAATATCTATACATATAAAAGTTTTGAAGGGCAAATGTTCATTTTCTATTTTCAATATTGGCGATTGTATCTCAGGAGAAACTTTGACATATTTTCTTGCATCAGAGGGGTGAAAAAATCAAAGGTCCATGAGATATTCGAGCAGATGACAGCTGAAAAAGAATCGAATTTGGAGCGAAGTTGGTAGTATGTACAAAGACGTAGAATTCGATAAGAGACAACGACGAATTCTTTTGGGACGTGGTTTGAGACGAGGACACACCAGCGTTCTTTGTTCTCTCAAATACTGACATTGTGTTCAAGTTTTTAGATTTTGGTATCTTTATTTGTCTTCGAACAACTGAAGTAAAATGTGATATGAAAAGTGGATTACGAGGTTATTTATTTAATACTTTAAGCACACAAATGTACAGAGGCGGACTTAATGCCATGGAATTTTCTACCAGTCAACCTTTGGGTGATGCAGAGACAAAGAGTGGTAGGTGCAATAGCGATAATTGTTATTGACTAAGTTTTTTTTGTAGAAAGTTGAGATACGTGTATACGTACGGCAAATTATTACAAAAACATTTGCAATCTTTATTTATTATTAAATAGATTTAGCAATCTTTATTCAATCTTTTTTTATTTATTTGAGTTGACTTTTTTAGTCGTATTTAATTTTTAAATGATTTTGAGTTGACATTGAATTATATTCTTTTGATGTGATAAGTTGTTAATTTTTAAATGACCAATGTGTTATTTTTTATTATCTAGAATTATTATTTCAAACACAATGTAAATTGTTAATGAATAAATTGAATTGAATTGAATCATTTTGAATGGCTGATTTGTGAAAGGCTTGCAGCGGAATAAATCCATCTACTTCTCAAACTTTAAGTCGATGAAGAGAAATAATATCCATTTCACTAACGAAAAATATTGTGGCTGTAATATGATTCGGAGTTACATCAATAGTGGCCAGCATGAAAGCATGACACCACTAATACTTATGATGAATGAATGAGATACGAAGGGTAACGTGGTATCGCTCCCGCATTTTTATCGGGAGCAAAGTATTTATGTTCTTTACTAGAAGCTACCAAAATTGTAGTAGATTTTAATATTGTCGTCACGGGTCCTACTCTCTGTAGCAAGATTTTCGTGTTTTAAGAATAGAACTACACCTTCCATAGTGTGTTACAACCTCATGCAGGTAAGAAAGGCCGGTCCTTAGAGGCAGCAAATGCAATTTGCGGTCCGCGTCAAAAATTGCAGCGGTGGCGATCCCAATCTTCACTTATTGAGCGCTACGCCCAGCGGGGCCGCTAAACATGTATTGACCACGTCGAAAATTGGTTTCCATTGAAACTTCCCGCGTATTTTCAAGGAAATATGAGTTCTTATTCTGTATGGTGACAGTTTAGGAACGACGGAGATATGTATGTTTGGAGTGTTGTGTTATTTTGTGTAAGATGTGAATACTGAGGGTTGTTTCGAGGTGTAGAAGAGCGAGAATAAAGTTGTTTAGAAGATTTTTGTGAATACAAAAGTGTGTTTATGGCGTAGTCGGAGACTTAGTGACTGTTGTATTAAAGATGACTAAGATAATAGGTTGGGGAAAAAGTTTCTTCGCATTTTTTAAGAAAATTCAAAACATTTTTTAATATAGTTTATTTACATTTAGCTAAAGTATGTAGGTACCATTTTGTTCGACAACTTTTTGCCATCTTGTAGGTAGGGACATGATCCCATTGCTATAGAAATTTTGGGACTTCTGATGAAAATACCGCGACAAGTGGTTTTGGCAGTACTCTCGTGATGTTAACCTGACACTGCCTAAAGAATTCTGAAGAGACCGAAACAGGTCGAAATCTGAAGGTGCAAGGTCAGGACTATACGGCGGATGCATTAACAAGACAACAACAAAATTAAGAGAGTTTGGCTGGGAAGCCAAACTCTCTTAATTTTTGCTGAGTGGCTAAAGATGTGTGAGCGTTATCATGATGAAAAACCACACCCCTTCTGTTGATTAATTCCGGCCGCTTTCTCTTAACTTCCTGCTTTAATCTCATCAGTTGTTTGCAGTAGAGTTCAGAATCGATGGTCCTGCCTGGTGGTAACAGCTCATAATGAATAATGCCCTTCCAATCCCATCACACACACAGCATCACCTTGTTGCGAGTTAACCCGGGTTTCGCCACAGTCTGTGAAGCCTGACCGGCCTTTGACCTTTTTCGCCCGTCCTTGTCGTACGTGATCCACTTTTCATCACCAGTTCATCATCAGCTTCTTCAAAAATGTTTCGGTTTCATTCCGTCGTAATAAAGAATCACAAATGAGTACACGGTTCATTAGGTTTCTTTCAGTGAGCTCGTGAGGTACCCAAATATCGAGCTTTTTTGTGTACCCAGTTTTTTTCAAATGTGCGACCAGAGCGACGTGCATCTTGACATCATAATTTCCGGATTGAAAACGCTTAAACCAAATTTGTGCTAATCTCACAGACACTGCACTAGGTCCATAAACATCGCAATTTTTTTTCGCGGCTTGCGTTGCGGTTTTACATTTTTTGTAGTAAAACTTTAAAATGTATCGAATTTCTTCATTAGATTCACTCATCTTGACAGTACGAAAAACAAATGAAAATCACACATTTTCCTAATTTGAATTTGGAATTATGTTCTTTAAAGTTTAAACTTTCAATGATACCAAAACCAGCCAGATACAAATAGTATAGCCAAAGAGATTTTATTACAAGTTCATACATACTCGTACTATAATGCGAAAAGACTTTTCCCCCAACCTAATATAAGTCATTCTTTGAAGACTCTTATTTGAGATTTAAGAACTTTATTTGCTATTGCAATGTTAACTACTCTTTGCGTGTAACAATATCATTTCTAACACATCATAATATAAAAGGATTTCAGCCTATATTCATTTTAAAAACACCAACACATATTTGTATTACTAAAAGGAAAATTAAAAATAATGTATTACCCTCGCATGGAGCTCTATAGAGTTGTAACAATAATGAACACGCCACACTGGCGTCAGGGTTGTCAGCTATTCAATAACAGTACTCAATTTGGAAATTTCAGACACCAAATAATGTTTCACTATTCAATAGGAACGGTTTTTTTTAATATAATTTTTTAGTAATAAAATGTCCTTTAAATGCACTTGTAAAAATAAAATGTGAATGTCAGAAAATTGGACAAAAGTTCTACTAAGGTTGTGGTGAATATGTTACAACGTCAAATCGTGAGCCTTTGATATTTTAAAGAAAAATTGAGACCGTTATGATTTTCATGAAATGTATTGTACATATTGTTCCTGCGTACGTATATTGCTGCGGGGCGAGCACAGCCTACTGTATACATGACTTGAGTCACTTTCGTCGTTTTATCACAGTTTGAGCGATAACACTGTTTTGTCATAAAATGCTAGTACAAATTGACATAACATAATTTATCATGTCTTGGCACGCCCATGCTCGGCCCGCTGCCTAAAATTTTAGTATAACGTAATCTCTAAATCGTAAACAATATTTTTTTTTTGTGCTTTGTTAAAAAGAACCATGTTCCTAATAATTCATTACAATCTAGCCTTTAAGACTAATAAGCAATTTTAATCTAACCTAATTTTGTATGTGATAATTATTTTAAAACTTAGAATAGTGTTTATTGCACTTTACACAAGTCCGTTCCACTTTCTTAGAGTCTGATATTATAATAAAAACACTTTGTTCATGTGTTATATGTGTGTCATTGTCACATTTATTTCTACACTTTTTACACTACACTAACTCAAATGGTTTTGTTCGTTTTAGTCTTCGCACTATATTTGTGTTGTCTAACAGCTGAATTGCCTCGACGTTCAAAATAAACGTGAACAATCATGCGAGCTAACAAAAATGCCTTTTATTATAATTATGTGGAAGATAATACCGACCTCATTTAGTTTTAAAATATGATTGACGTGTAAAAGTATTTGTACAAACCTACTTACAGAAATAAATTGAATCATGTATTCACAACATCAAAAAATCGCTGGCACATATAGAAACAAGTGAAATAACAAAAAGTTTTCCCAACTAAGCAACCTTGATTGCAGCGAAATTAAGCGCAAATGGTTTTAATTTTAGATTGGCTGTTTACGGACAAATGGACTCTCTATATTAATCGAGTTTACGTAACAAACAGCTCTTTGTGTGCTGCCCCTAACACTGCAATACAATTTCACACAATGGCATGGTTCTAAGAAATACAATTTTCAAGCTTTTGTCTCTAAAATGTTAAGGCAGGTTTAGATGACAAGTTGACGTGCGTTTAGCAAAGTCTACTGGCTGCTAGCCAGGCTCCTAGAGTCTCAAGTTTGTTTACCAGGTCAGGCAAAGTATTATTGGGGTTTTTTATTCGAAATTCTCAGTAGCGACTTAAAGTTTGGAATAGTGCCCGGTCAATAGAAAAAGGTTTCACAATTGTAAATTAGAATTTAATAATAATTGGTGAAATGTTCAATCGTACTTGTAACTTTGCTTTTTGAGGTATTTAATACCTAAGTGAGATACATAAAACTATTCAAGAGTTTCACAGAACAATAGGTAGGTACACATACCAAAATATCTACGCAATATTTCAAATAATACTTACCTGTAGGGTGCCACAACTCTCGGCCAGGACACAACACAAAAGCTGCGAATTATCCTCCATCAAACACAGATGATACAATTAAGCTGAACAGCCGAAACAATAATAAACCGCACACATAGATAATGCTCCAATGACATGAAAGCCGATCACCGACGTCAATGTCAGGCGCCAAACGTGTTCTATTACAACGGTGTGCAACTGGCCCATAATTATGGCTGACGTCTCGAACCGATTGCTAGCTAACCCTCCAGCCGCCGGCGATGTGTTCCTGACACAGCAAACCCATTGTTATTAACACAAATCGATCCCAGACGAAATTCGAGAGGCTATCGAGTTATACCTACGAAAATGCCTACGTGATCTCCAATATTGAAAGCTTTATTAATATTAAATAATACAACGGATTATAGACCTTATTGAAAAGGAATAAAGGTTGGAATTAAATAGTTTCTTTGTAATAAAGTTGAAAAGTGGTAAACCGCGAAAGTGGTGAACCGACGCGGTCGGATTACAGTTAAAGCGCAGTTGAGGAGATGTTTTCGTGTTTTTTGTTCTGTACAGTCATTCTTTTATTTTTGGAAAAGCATTAATGGTGAGGAAAATAAATTCCAACTGATACGAGAATATAAACTTACGTAGAAATGTATGTTCAATCGTCTTCAACTAAAAACAAATATTGCACGGTAACTTTTTGACACTGAGATGGTTTTTAGCTAACTTTAATCGGTATTTTATTACGTTACCTAAGCACCTTTCTACCAAATCTATTGTTAGGTATGGTATGAACTGATGGGGTCCGTTAGGGCCAATGCCTGCCAGGGTTGCGAGTTTGTCCGACAGGGATATCGTAGCCCTCACAGGCAACTGAAGGAACACGGGTGGGTTTTAGTCAGTAAAAGTCTGACACGTCCTCTCGCTCCGCCCACAGCGGGAGAAGTTATTTCAATATTTCCCACCCCAAAAAAAGAAAAAGGTTTGGTACTGGTAAGTCGGGTTGCTATCCGCAACAACACGTCAAATTATTCGATCCACTCCAGCTCCTCAACGAAGGCCAGCAACGCCTTGGTGTTACTGACAATCTCACGGAGGGTACCTGGGTTACCGAAGTTCTTTGCCCAATATATGTTAGGTATAAATAAATAACTGTACATTTGCATAAAAGGATGCAGCATATTTAATTTTATATGTGAACTGGTGACAAATTTTTGTAATTGAATTCACGTTCTGTTTCCGAGAAACACGCTGGAAAATGAATCGGTACATTTACAGTATTGCATTTAATACCGCCCGTTCCACTTTGTGCGAATTTCATTCATCAAAAATCGTTTTTGTAAACTATTTCAAGTAATACACAAAAAGTTTTCAAAGGTTTTCGCTTCAATATCCAGTTATTACGATAAAACAAATGAGGTGTGATTTTTACCTACGAAAATCTCTTTGTTGTGTTGAATTGAAAAAGATTTGTAACCACTTTAAACTATTTATTAGCTGTAAGTAAGTAATATGACGGCACGGTTGGCGCAGTGGTTAAGCGATTGACTGCTGCGCTGCGTGTCGCGGGTTCGTTTCCCGCACGGAACAAATATTTGTAAGCCCTACAATACAAGTAGTTGTTCCGGGTCTGGCTGTTTGTGTATGTGAGTTTAAATGTTTGTAAACGCACCCACGATACAGGAGAAATTCCTAGTGTGGGGCAACGTAATAAAAAATAAAAAAAAGTTTATTAACTCAATCACTCCATGTAAAATACCCACTGGTGTTCACCTGAATCCGGTTAGACTGGAAGCAGACCCCAACAAAATTGGGAAAAGGCTGGGCAGATTGATTTTGAAGTAACATTAATTTAATATTGTATAAACCGCTTTCAACGTTGAATGAATTTAAGCTGATCAAAACATTCACGCTGCGTGCATTCCAATTTAAGTTCGCATGGCATTCAATGAAAGCTACCCCACATAAACAATCTAAATAACGTCGGCAAATACACAGGTATTCAATAATGAAACAACCACTTTACACTGAAATCCTTTGTCAATGTTGTTAGGGAATTATATCCGTGGAGTATACTGGACCGTTCGTAATTATGTGCCCGTGTGGAACCGGCGTTATTGCTTCCTGCTGGTGACGGCGAATCAGGGTTCCGATCAAAGTGAGTGCTTTTAATAAACCCCACCGACGCATACCTGGTCTGCGATGCCTATTTAACGTTGACCCCTGCTGTCAAAACCCCCAAACAAAATTAATACAAAATGAAGCCCAAACCCGTGTTATGAAAGACTATTTTCGAGTGTTCGATGCCGATGTATCGCAACTCCTGTTTTAATTATTTGTGTAATTATATTTTTGTTGTTTGTGTAAAAACTGGTGGGCTGTAGTGGATTTTCCGCATGTTAAATCAACTGAATTCTTGTCTGCGTAGTTTTAATGAGTGCGCGGAGTAATTATTTTTGCTATGAGCGTCATGTTTGTGTTAATTCGTTCGTTTTGTGGAATGTAGCGGAATGTATGTTGTCGGGATCATATTTTAAATGTATCGTTATATTTTTGTACAGTCAGATTGGCGAAATATTTGTCCGTGCGGAATTAATTGTTAATACTTCATGCAGAATATTATGAGTCATTATCTCTCATTTTCAATACAAACAACATGTATGTGTGGTTTGATTTGCAACCTACTATAATTTAAGTAGATGTAGGTAAGCCAAAATTTTATAATAGCAAATTTTTAGGGTATAGTTTTTTAGTCTACGCATTTTTAAAGTGCACAAAAGAAAACTAACAATTTTTACATCAAAATCATGAAGGCGTCGAAACCCTCAAATATAACAGCATTACATGCATTCTATTTTCATTTTGATTGAAGAACAGGTGCCAATTCAAAAAAAGAATCCCTATAAAACTTACAGCCCACAGCATCTAATAATAAAACATTTCTCATTGGAAAGTTCTCATCGTAACTGCTATTCAAATAGCACCCTATAGCACTGCGAAATGTTACCGAATCTAGTTCGATACAATGCGATAAAACCGGTTCAAACTAGAGCCCTTGAAGCGGTCTATGGGACGAGAACAGGTGGACGCGCGATGTATGCGGGACCGTATTCGCAAACCCTCTACCACGAGACTCCATTGACTGTTGTTGTCGATTAAATTAGGATGAGAGATGTGGGTTAAATAAACTGTTCCACCGAACCGCACTGATCAAAGTTTTGTTTCAGTGCGGTTAGTGGAAGTGCTCAGGTGCCGTTCGGTCAAGTGCTGTTGAAATCAGTGCTCTGAGTGGAATACCTCAATTAATGATTATACTTTTTTATGTACCGTATTATTATAAAGTTACTAGTTTTTTATGAGAGGATATTAATATTATTGAATTTTGTTTCTATTATTTTCATTACGAAGTTTAATTTTAAAGTTCATGCTCAGTAAAACAGGCTTAGTCATTACTTATTAGAAAATTTTGATACGTACGATAATTAACAAGGTAAATGAACGAATACTATCATTACTTATTAGAAAATTTTGATACGTACGATAATTAACAAGGTAAATGAACGAATACTATCATAGGAATTCTCGCGAAATCTGTAGTCGTAATTCAACCGAATAATCTAAACAGTCAGTATCGCAGAAATCGCATCTAAATCATGGTAGGGGTGCGTCCGCGAGTCCGCGACCACACCTGAATTATTAAACCCTTACAAAGGCTGATGAATGGGCGATGTAACCCACTGGCGATTCGCACTCCGATCCGCGATGTATCGCCATTTGCATAAGAATCCCAACCACCCTACTTCCCACGGTCCACTTACATTGTTTTCGTAATAGAATTACTCACTAGGATTAATAATTCTACTTGGATTGCATTTAATAATACTCAATTATGTTTTAGTTGCAGCTTTGAAGTTTCAACGGTTAATTATGGAAGTAGCTTTAATGCTGGTACAATTTTGTTGATCGAAGTTTCAATAACATCGGGTTGTTATTTTCCTGTGTTGTTAAAGGAAAAATGTTTTGATGGGCGTTATGTTGAATAAAATATCTCATAATTTGTTTCACGTAGATAAGTGGTTGGGTGGGGTATTTTGAGCTAAACGCAAATTAATTGTTTACAAGTTAGATCGCGAGAAAGATTTGTGAGTCGCAGTTTTAGAGTAATCTACTATTGAATTTATTTGCATTAAAATAAATCGGAAAATGGAGTTAAGAAATTAAAATTATAGTACCTATATTGATTTTTGTAACTTTATTCTAACTTGGCGAACACATTGGAATTTTAAAGTCCACTTTAACAACAGACCATTATGTAGTACATTGACAAAGAGTTTACTTTGCCAAAATACCAGTGAAAGATTAGAACTGTGTCCAATAAGCAAAGATTGATTTAATCTTGTTGGCGAACTAGACCCTGTACAACAATGCAATGTCTTCGACCAAGTTATAAATGGTTTACCCGAGAATTATAAGTACACATATACTATAACATATGTGTGTGTACTTAGATAAATGTGTGCGGTGGTTACTTAACGATACACAATCTACAACGTGGGCTGAATTGTTGTACAAGTCCTACATAGGATTTACTGCTGCGTCCGCTACGAAACTCCGTAGAAGTTTGCGGTCGGCTACGTAGCGTAGCAGTATTGCTACACGCTACGGCGCGGGCGTACCCTGTTTTGTTTTCGCTCAGATGTGTTATTGTTTGGCGTGCGCTGTTAGTTACGGCGTTCAATGTTGGATGAAAATTATTTGAGTTGAGGAAGGCTGACCAGTTACCATCCTTCTTCGGGAATTGGTATTTTTGTCCTAACGTATTAGCGGTGTATTGCTACGGTTCGCGTTGTTTAAACAAACTGGGGATAGATTAACGAGTTTCTGTGTCCGTTAATATTTTAGTAATGATTTCAGTTTAGAGTTGAGAGAGATAAATAAATAGGATATTAAAAGTCCTTTTAAAATAAAATGCTAATGAACCACGGGTTGGTAATGAGAAAAAATTAACGCTTGAGATGTTTTGAAGATGACGACAGCACTCGAAGAAACAAATTACAATCCTACTAATTAACAAAGAGAGTTCTTAGTGTTGTTTAAGCTCCGTATTTTTCTCCTTTCTTCGACATAAATAGGTAGAAAAAGTTTTTTATCGTACAGAACAAGTCTTGGGCTTGCTCGCTTTGCTAGTCTTTGCCGTATTTTTCTTGTAGTCTTTCCTTATCACAAAGAAGGAAAATCTAAGAGTATGAATACGACAAGCTAACGTAGTTTTATTTTACCCCATACATTTTACTTACCATGTAGATTTTTTTTTTGTTTCAAACAAATTCATTCGTGGCATACACTTCTCGTACCTCCATTGCGAACTCATAGGAATATGTAGGTATAGACGGCTACACATCAAGCTATAAATTTCCACTATAAGCTGCCCTCTCATTGTATGAAAATCCTATACAGTGTGAGATCAGTCTAAACTGGATATGTATAGCTTGATGTGTAGCCGTGTGTACTTTGTTAGTTGAATATTTTATTGATTTTTACATAGCACAACATCACGCCTGTAATCCCGGAAGGGTTAGGCAGAGGACTACCTATAGTACACCCACGTTTCGCACGTTATGTTTAGGTCCCATGTATGTAATGGGGGCGAGCCTATTGCCATCAACCGGGAACAAATCCAGACTCCGGGCTGCTACTGAGAAATTCCTGGTGAAAAAATCCAATAACACTTTTCCCGACCTGGGAATCGAACCCTGGACCTCATGCTCGGCAGTAGCGCTTGCGACCACTAGACAAACGTGGCAGTCATTGATTTTTTACACAATTAATTTTATTTTTTGTGTCTTTTTTCATCACATCGTTTGATGTAATAGAGAACGCTCTCTACGAGTAGTACGCAATTAAGCCGGACACCTTGTCTTATTCATACTCTCAAGGAAAAAAACTTTGGTATCTTACCGTACAAGACTTGGGCTTGCTACTGCTCTTAGTCTTGGGCCTCGCAGGGGGTGTGGGCGGCGCGGGCGGGGTGCAGGGGGGGCTCGAGTCACAGTTGGTACTGCTCGAAGTCGCTACCGACTTGTCTGATCCATTGCTTGACTGTAAAATAATTATTGGTTAGTTAGGTATTTTTTATTTACAAGTAATTTATTGTATTGGAGAAATTTCAATGTTGCAGGCTCAAGTTATGTACTGATGATGTGCAGTTTTTGTCGATAGTTGTAGCGTTTTGTTACCTTTTGGAATGCCGTTCAACTGTTTTGTTGTATGAGTTATAGTCAATGATATAATTGAAGTAAAAAAAGTAAATTTAGAAATCTAACAACCCGACTGCGTAAAAAGTGAACTTAAAAAAAGATGGAAACAAGATTTACATAAAGTATAAACAATCTCACGCAGTCGGGAGGCAATAGGTCGTTATTGTTAAGAATATGCCTCCGACTGCATGGCGCACGCTTTTTATGACTTGACAAAACATCGCAATTTCATTATTATAATATAAGTTTAATATAAATTTAAATTACACATAAACCTTCCGGAAAAAATTATCTAAATGTTGTTGAAAACTGCATCAAAATCCGGTGCGTAGTTTAGAAGAACTACGCGGTCACACAGACGGACACGAAAAGTGACTTTAACTTATAATAAAAAATAAATAAAATAAAATCTTTTTATTTCAGACATATTTGGTCCATAATATTGGTAGTGAAACGACTTAAAAACTATCTTACATATAAAAAATTAAATCAAAAGCAAAACAAACTAAATCATATCAAATTAAATCAAAATCGCGCGAGGGCGCCGTTAGCATGTTTTTGTACGGATAACCCGGTAACATAACGACCTTATAACTTTGTGATTTTTCATGATACAGTTTTGAAATTTTGTACATAGATTCTTTACATACAAATACTAGACACGTGTTCGGGTTTCACATATACTAAAAATAATGTTGTATAAAATTAATATAATATGTATAATATGAACTCAAACGAAATCAAACAGAAATAACAGTCAATATATCATCACAAATATCAAACAAAATCATCACACTCAACCCTTACATTCCCACTTGATTTATCCGAACACGGGTATAGATAATCACCCACCATATTCTCGGACGTTTTTTGTCGAAACCTTTAATGGTGGAAAATTAAAAGAGCACACACAACGCGGATTTCGTGCTAATTGGTTAATTAATAAGGGCGGTGGCTGAGTTTTACACGGATGGCCAGTTGGAAAGCCGCCAGACATGCCTAAGTATAAAAAGCTAGATTAATGAGGGACTAAAAGCAGCGTATGAACCAACTGATGGGAAATTAGCGGATTAGGGTTGGGTATGTTTTTGTGGCTTGCTCAATTTTGGTAATGCGTACCTATTAATTTGTAAAAATATATCAGCTGAGACTGTAGCTTTGAAGGGGTAGATTTATCGTGGTGATGCAAAAGTTATCATCATCTGCCAAGCCTTTTTATCCGATTGCGGCGAAGCAAAGAAATGAGGGTTATGTGTTTGACCAGGGCCTCAAGTCCGCTATTACAATAGTGTCAGAATGGTCGATTGATTTCATAATTGTTGATTTTGACAAGTTAGGTAATCTACTATTATAATGGCATCATTATGACTTTCCAATGGTCGGCCACTGACACTACATTGAAAGAAATTGCATTTATTGGTAATCTCGTACATAATGACAAATGAATGACATTTCTACTAATGGGTTTTATAATAATGGCAATACGACAATGCCATCATAATAACACAATTCTATTACGAGAACATTGACCGACCAATGATCGACCATTATGAATTTAGTAGATTACGAACTTTTAGCAAAATGACAATGGGATCGTGTTGGAATGACTGAATTTATAATGAAGTCGGTTAAAAATAGCAGAGTTGGGCCCCTGTATCATGTCCGTCCTTATGTTCCGTCGTAACTACTAAACGGCTGAACCGATTTTGATGAATGATATGTCGTTAGATTCGTCTTTATTGCGCGAGTGTCACTGGCCAAAAGGAGTGTATTCGAAAAAAAAAAAACTCCCAATCCTATCGAGTGGGGTATCAAAATGAAGGGTTTTAAAAAGTGATAACAAAAATATATACATATTATTTGTTTAAATGTAATTAAATGAGAAATGATAAAAAATCTATCCAAACTTTTGGAGTGACTAAGAGGCCGTTATCACCCGATTATAAGTGAGTAAATTTAATAACTTAATTTACCGTCTTATAATCCTAACAAAAAGTGTAAAATAAAAATAAAAAGCTGCATCTGGTTATAGTGGAAGCCGATCTCAACATAGCTGTAAAAAAGTAAATAAAAAAATCAAAAACCCGACTGCGTAAAAAGTGAACTTAAAAAAGATGGAAACAAGAATAATATAAATTACCTAATATATTACTATAAACAAATTTATATTATTCTTGTTTCCATCTTTTTTAAGTTCACTTTTTATGAAGTCGGGTTTTTGATTTTTTTATTTACTTATTTACAGCTATGTTGAGATCGGCTTCCACTATAACCAGATACAGCTTAATACTTGTATTCTACATGGAACTACAGCCTGTCTGAAGTCAGAGGCGATGCGCTAGTGTTAAATAAAAATAGTAGTAAAGTAACAACTGCAGTTAACTTAAGTTTAAGAAAAAGGAGGTTTGTTTTATTCGATTTTCTTAGTAAACAGGTGTACTTAATGTTGCAGCATTTGTTGTGATGCTGTTGTGACCTTTTACAACATTTTAGTGTACCGATACAGTAGCTAGGTTTCTCAGTAACCGCACAGGACTTTTCTCCAAGAATCCATCATCTCTAAGAAGCCGTCCCCAAGAAAATCTTGTATTAATAACTTAAGGGGGATGTGCTAAGGTAGCCCGCGAAATTCAAATATGGCTTTACAGAATTATAATCATTAGAATCATCATGACAACACCCTAATTTCAAAAAATCCTACCGAACGATTATTTCAGAAAAATACATTCAGTAGGATTTTTTGAACTTAGAGAGTTGTCATGCTGATTCTAATGATTATAATTCTGTAAAGCCTTATTTGTTATGGCCGCGAATCATATATAAATCAACATACAACCTGTTACTGCCTGCAAATTGCAAAAAACGTAAGAAAATTTGAATTTCGCGGGCTACCTTAGCGCATACCCCTTAATGAAATCTGAAAGTTTATTCTTATGTCGGAATGTGGGGTGTGAGTATGTGTGAGTGAGATGGGGGACGCTTCTCGCTGTAAGCTCGCGTCACAATCGTGGCGTGATTCATTTCGATATTGCGTTAAATTTATTGTAGGTTTTGAATTGATTTATCAGAACAGGTTTCTTTCAAAGATTCCTGGTGATTGTGACATTTAGAAATAAGTACCTAGGTTCTACTTAAAGCTTTGACGCAGAAATGACGAGGGCTTTCATGCATTATGCTTTTAATAAAGTTTTAAATTTCTATTCTATTCTTATCATACATGGTTTCCTTGCTTCTTAAATTGATGGGGATATACTTACGGTTAAGTATTTCTAATAATGTATTTTGTTTTTAAAGCAGAGGTGAGAAACGCAGGGAGGGGAAGCCCTAGGAGGGCATATAGTGACCTGATTGTTGATGTTCTTCAGAACGGTCAGGTGCGTAGTACTCGCAGCCGGCGTGCGTGCGGCGGCGGTGTGCGTGTATGATAGTAGGCGAAGCAAAAGGAGTATGTAAGTTGCGTAGCAGGTGGCGTTCTATAGTTTCTGCCTACCCCCATCGGAAGAAGGCGTGAGCTTATTTATGTATGTGTATGTATTTTGTTTTTTCAACCTGTATTTGTCCCATTGCATTCGTGGATCTTAGACAGTCATTACGAGTCGTCAGGAGCCTGCAAGTCTGACAACCAGTCTTACCAAGAGCCCAGCAACTGGGTCAGATGCCTATCTGACCTCCACACACAATTATGAAACATTATGAAAAAACCCCTAGCACATGGCGTTGCTGGTTTTTGCATCTTATAATATTATGTCAACCCTCAGAAATAAATAAATGTATTACACCTAAAAATATAAAATGTAAACTTAGGCAATATTACTTAAGTATTTTAAAGGAATGATTGTAACCACTTAATGACCTAAAGATTTTATTAATTGTATAGTTTGATAATGAGATAGACTCACGATAGCATAAGTTTAAACCTTAGTGGTTTTTGATTGCTATCTATTATGTAATCCTGTGTTCTTTGTATATATGATAATTAAATATAAAAAAAAAAAAAATGTATAAGTGTAGGTATTTACAAATAGGCTATACAATGTTGTATAGCCTATTTGTATATACCTAGTATAGTGTTAAGAAACGATTGTCTACATTTTGATGCATGAAAAGACATTAGTGAGATATCTAACAAATAACAATGAAACTCTCCTGTATTAAAAGTGATGGTTTTAATAATAATAAATTGTAAACATATTATTAATTCGAGTCTCCATCATTTCACGTGATATGACACAATTTTAACTTGGAGCGACTGCCTAGTGGCTCCATGTAACATACTGGTATTCAGCAGCATCCGGTTAGACTGCGGAAGCCGACCCCAACATAGTTAGGAAAAGTCTAGACAGATGGTGACAATGATTCGTCCCACTGCAGAGCAACGGAGTCCCCCATAGCAATGTAGGTAGGGATAGAAAAGGCTAATGATTCGTCCCACTGCAGAGCAACGGAGTCCCCCATAGCATTAATGTAATTAGGGATAGAAAAGGCTAGACAGATGGTGATGATGATTCGTCCCACTGCAGAGCAACGGAGTCCCCCATAGCATTAACGTAATTAGGGATAGAAAAGGCTAGACAGATGGTGATGATGATTCGTCCCACTGCAGAGCAACGGAGTCCCCCATAGCATTAATGTAATTAGGGATAGAAAAGGCTAGACAGATGGTGATGATGATTCATCCCACTGCAGAGCAACGGAGTCCCCCATAGAATTAATGTAATTAGGGATAGAAAAGGCTAGACAGATGGTGATGATGATTCGTCCCACTGCAGAGCAACGGAGTCCCCCATAGCATTAATGTAATTAGGGATAGAAAAGGCTAGAAGATGGTGATGATGATTCGTCCCACTGCAGAGCAACGGAGTCCCCCATAGCATTAATGTAATTAGAGATAGAAAATGCTAGACAGATGGTGACGATGATTTGTCCCACTGCAGAGCAACGGAGTCCCCCATAGCATTAATGTAATTAGGGATAGAAAAGGCTAGACAGATGGTGATGACGATTCGTTCCACTGCAGAGCAATGGAGTCCCCCATAGCATTAATGTAATTAGGGGAAAAAAAACGAGTGTGAAAGTGAGAGTTTAAACCACACGACTGCAGTAAAACTTACAAATAGTAATACTAATTATACTTACTTACAACAATAGGCATGCACTGTGTCTTAGATATACGAAACGCAACTGGCTATGAGAGACAGAGAGAAAGAAAATGTGTGCTCGCACCTCTCTCTCTTGCCGGTACAGTAATATACGAAACATAACTCTCTCTCTTTCTATCTTCACTAACTTATAACCCCCTCTCAACTTCCGTTCGCTCGCTTCCATAAATCTCTCGTCACACATTCACCAGCTTACTCCCCAAGTCAAGCGTGCGTAAAGAAGTTTTACTTCAAAAGTCGGAGTAATTATACTTACATCAGAATGTGGAGGTTGAGTACGCGCAGGTGAGATGGGGGATGCGACTCGCTGTGCATGATGACTATTCGCGTTCGAGTTTGCGTTCGCGATCGCGGTCACCTCGCGCTCCACAATCGTGATGACGCTGCTGGTTGGCGTGCTTGATGAACCTGCGTGAGAGAGGCAAACAACAATATTTAGATGGTAATCTTTTTATGACTATATGAGTCAAAGTCTAATTATTTATTTCAAATATCCCGACATGGAGGCACTTTTGAACGTCAAAATTTACAAAAAAAAACATAGAGTTGTTTCTAGTTGCCCCTTCCGAAAGGTAGTTTTCTACAATTTAATTCTTTGAACCTACAATTTCAATTTAATATCGAACATTCATCATTTCAGCCGAAAGATGTCCACTGCTGGACATAGGCCTCCCCAATGGGGGAGATTGCCTTAATCGCCACGCTTGGCAAGCGGGTTGGTGATCGCAGTATGGTGTTAAAATGCATAGAGAACGCTGCTGCCCATCCTCTAGTAAGTCCCTTAGTCGCCTTTTACGACACCCACTGGAAGAAATAGGTGGAGTGATAGGAGTGATATTCTTTACGTCTGGCACCACACTGACTACACAGACAATCGAACATTGTATTGTATTTAATATCCTCTAAGAACGTTTATTCCATTTTTGATGACATCGAAATAAAAAAAAAACTGGTATGTGTGTTAAGCCAGGCGTGTAAAGCAATGCTTTGAATATTTATTTGCGTGAATGTTGCCAGTCCGTAGCGTTGTACTGACACTTTCACTGGAAAATATCGTGGCTGCAGTTCTAGTAGGCAATAAGCTTTTATGGCCTGTAGAATTGCACCAACCATTTCACACCCTCCTCTTTTACGACCAACGCGAGTTTTCTCTACTTCAGGACGTTCTTAATTGTGAAACTTATACTATTGTTTCGTTACTTATTCAATTTCCCACTAAAGAATACAAAAGCTTACTATAAGACTACGACATTAATTACAAGTTTCGCTTCCGACGGAGCAAAGAAGGGAGTCGAACGCTGGGGCTTATAAAGGTATTGAGTCTTGTTTCAATTCGCCGCAGTCCCCATTTATATTCGCCTCGGGTTTTGAACTAGTTACAAGAACAGACATGCGTACATACTGATATTGTAGACGATGTATTTGTTGTAACATGGTACGGAGTTCGTCGTTTTTATTTAACAATTCTTACATCGTTAAAGCAGAGATATTTTACTTTATTGTTAAGTTTAGCTGTACCCTTCGCTCACGTGACTGTGTATTATTATATTGGCATTATATGTTAATCAGAACGTGAAGTACACGCAGCAGCAGCTCTACAGCATCGGTTGATTTTGTTCATTACGACGCTGACAACAGGCAAACCGCTGTCACTGTCAGACTGCATACAAAAGAAAGAGAAGTGCAAGGATACAACGCTTGTAATTTATTGCAAAATATGAAGCAATTATTTATTTACTCAAAAATGAGTTGAGTAATCGAAAATAAAAAAAACGGTCGAGAGCGAGTCGGACTGGCTTACCGAGGGTTCCGTACGAATATATGATGTTGATGATTTCTGAAAAACTGTGCTATTTAGAGACATCCTTTTATTTTTCCTGTAATCTTTACTTAGGCTTCTATCATATAGAATATTTTCAGATTTTTATCTCTGCAAACTTCTGAGATAAGGGGGGGGGGGGGGCGGTATTTTTTTTTACATTTTTCATCACAAGTCGGAAACTATGCTGCCAAAAAAAAACAAAAATATGTCTGAGAATGTGCAAACACCGTTCTTTCATATGATACCCCACATACCCTAGTAGTCCCACTTCAAATTTTTAAACCCCCTTTCAGTCCCTTTTGCAAAAAAAGTCTATTTTTTCAAATTTATTTTTTGCTTGTAGAATAGTTATTAGTACTATGGTACTATTCTAAATTTCAAGTTGATAGCATTAGTAGTTCTTGAGATATCCAGGTATGACAGACAGACAGACATACACAGACAGACAGACAGACTTAGTCTCACCATAAGGGTTCCTTTTTACCATTTTGGTACGGAACCCTAAAAACAACCAAGTTCTGCATACAAATAAGACGTTCTTGTTATTAATTAAATACCAACCGTACGTTGATATTTAATACAGATATTTTGGATTGAAACTCAAAGTAAAGGGTTAGTTTACAGTTAATTTGTATCGAGATTTTTTTCTAAATGTGTTTTGGTAACAACCTAGTTCTGAGAAATATGTTCAAGAATGACATATTTTTTCCGCTACCACAAATTATATAGATTTGGCAATTTTTTTGTTTAAGACAAGCCTACTAGTATCATTTGCCTCTTCTCAGCGCCTTAACTAAAACTTATTTGTACATTTTTGTTTTAAGTATATGAACGAAAGAAAATATATGCGATGACCAGACCCTTAAGGAATATTTGTACAAAATTTGAACAGAATCTATTAAGTAGTGTTTGCGTCATACATCCAGAAAAACAGACAAATGGACAAAAATTCTTAAAACTATCGTTTCGGCATCATAATCGTTCCTCGCCATCTATGAGATCATTATGTTCGAATTCTGCATGAATGGGCAACAAATTAACACCAACAATTTATTGAATAATTTCTGGAAAATCGGGCTAAACATAACTTTTACAAAGCTACTCGTAACTTTATTAAGTTACTTTTGATGTGTAAGTAGAGGGGGAAGTTCGACCAGTGGGCGACCACTGGTAATGAATAAATATTCGAATATTTCAGTAATTCGTTTTTTTTTTAATTTTGAGGTTAATTTCTATCGCTGCTTAGTTACTTATTACCAAGTTGAGATGTCAGATGTTACACATCCTAAGCGACTACTGTAAGACTCGCTTTTTATTTTTTGTAATATGATTTATCCAATGAAGCGTCCTTCAAAGACCTTATTCGGAAACTAATCAGCAATTCAAGGAGAGGGATTAAACAAATTGAAGACCCTTCACGTAGGGATCGATTAAAAATGGGTACTCATCGAGATTAGGATCGACCCTTCCAGATTTACGATGCCTTATGGAGAAAGTAGCAGATGATTATTATTAATTGCTTATTTATTTCGGATCTTTATTACTTAAAGGGCGATGGAAATATTATGTTCTATTTCTTTCATCGTGTTCATTCAAGTGTGACTTTCGAATTAATACAGGGTTCATAAAAAATGTCTACCGAAACTTCACATATTTCTACACTACCAGCGGTAGTTGATCCGGCTCGAAACACCAAAAATAAATGTAGGGAGATTCCTACACTTAATGATATGATAGCGGGGCGATTCTATTGGGATGATGAAATAAAACCGACCGCTTTGAATATTCGTTAAACACTAATTTATTGTAATACTAGCTTCTGCCCGCGACTTCGTTCGCGTGATATTTCTTAATATAAAATATATCCTATGGCACTCGGTAATACTGTAGCTTCCCAATAGTGAAAGAATTTTCAAAATCGGTTCTGTACATTCAAAGATTATCCCCTACAACCTCACAAACTCACAAACTTTACCTCTTTATAATATCAGTATAGATATATTTTTAACCGACTTTACAAAAAGGAGGAGGTTCTCAAACCGCTTGTATTTTTTTATTTTTTTTATTTAATGTTTGTTACCTCAGAACTCCGTCGTTTATGAACCGATTTGGAAAATTCTTTTTTTATTTGAAGGGATATACTTCCAGATTGGTCCCATTTTTATTAAAATCTAGTTCTGATGTTGGGATCCATGAGTAATTGAGGGAACTCCTCAAATATTATAGGCATACATATAGCGATTTTTATATTTTCATCAACAAGTCAATCATTTGCATTCAGAAAGTATAATTTGGTGAAGTGGAACTGATGAAGAAGGCCACATATGGCCACCGGAACTTCACAATATTAAGTATTTCATGGGTGGCGATGAGATATCTGGATTAAGCTAGTTAAGCGAAGCCAATTTAAATAAATAGTTCTGATCAAAATGGTACCATCAAACTGATCTGATGATGAAGTCGGAAGGTAGGCACTGGAACTCCGTAATAAAACAATGTATCCTACCCATGTTTGGTCTTATTGGAATTGTCATGAAATGCACTCTGGCTATAAATGATTTTTAACCGACTTCAAAAAAGAGGAGGTTCTCAATATATATATATATCTATCCATATATCATAAATCTAGCTATATATACATGGAAACCGCGACTGATTGGTCTATCAACACAGCTCAAACCACTGAACAGATTGGGCTGAAATTTGGCACATAGGCAAAAAAAAGCCATCCGCTAAGAAGGGGTTTTTTGAAATTTTACCTTTAAGGGGGGAAACCGGGGGTTTTGTGTGCATGAAAAATCATATTCCTAGAGTTAATAAACTTGAAACTTGGACGAATACTTAGGTTCCTTTTATGTAGGGTAGGTACTTTTAATCCCGGTTCCCATGAGATTTTTTCTGACATGCACGCGGGTGAAGCCGCGCGCCAAAGCTAGTGTTATATATGTTCAGGCATAACTTATTTGTTAATGAACTGATTTTTATAATTATTTTATTCGGTAGAGGAAGCTTGCGCGTTCTCCTATAGGTACATTACAGATCTACAGCTAACTTTTCAATAATACGTATTTAATCCACTCGGTGTATGTTGATGATATTATAAAACTTTCTGTCACTGTTGTTTTCATAGCAATTAGTGGTATACGAATTGGTGTGGGGTAGGTACCACTAAAAAGTGAAAAATAAAAACTTTTTTACAAAAAAAACAACCGACTTCCAACAAAAACACTAAAAAGTGAAAAATAACTTTAATTTCGGAAGTCGCTGGCAAAAAACTAAAAAACACATCCAAAGACACCGACTTCCGAAATTAAAGTTATTTTTCACTTTTTAGTGTTTTTGTTGGAAGTCGGTTGTTTTTTTTGTAAAAAAGTTTTTACATTTATTATTTGCAATAACAGGGATACATGCTGTGTGTGCAGAATGCACGGCGCGTAAGTCGGTAAAGTAAGGTACGGTTCCGTACACCCGTAAATACTTAAAAATAATAAGTTTTTTTGTCGTGTATAATATAGATATCGCCATCACGTTTGAGTAGTTTCGCTAGTTAATTACATGGTTACCTGTATAACAGAATTAAACGCATTACTTGTAACAATAGTAGATTGTTGCATCGAGCGCAAAGTGAGTTATTAATAATGTAGGAGGGTAATATTGGTGCCCGAGCGCACGCGAGGGTACTAAATTAGCACGAGTGCATTCATTACTCATTTTAGCAAGGTGCGTAATCTACTTTTCTACCTACCGTGATAAAATATACCTACTCAAAATAAAAACTCAAGTCTATGAAAACAAAGTTTAATTCATCTTCTCCTCAAACATTTAAAACATACCTACTATTATTAAATGTGCAGTTATTAAAAATGAAATCTGCAGTTTTACTTGGAACATTTATTCTAGTATTTTTCTGCTTTATTTGAACATTTTTTTTCACCAAGTGGGTTTTATTCAGCCGATTTTTATTTTCAGCAAGTATCTTTTTGATCTAATGCATACATTTTATATAAACTTAATGGGAGATATTAAACCTGTGTGGTAAATTTATATCTAAATAAAAAAAAAACAGTGCATTAATGAAAAACGGTGTAACCATGAGATTTCATATAAAATGTTTGCACTGTTTTGGTTGTAAGCAAAAAATACGTCCTTTGTGATAGGTTTTGTACTGATTAATAATAACCTTACTACGTAGTTGAATGAAATTATTAATATTTTCCTGCAACTTGGGAGGAGCGCATTGGTTAATATGATCAACAGTGTACTGAGCCGATAAATTCACTGATTGAACGAGCCAACTCGGAATTGACAGCATGCTTGCTCAGCTTATCTCTCAAGATTACAGACTAAACGTGAATATAATAATCTGTTGCAACGTTGCTTTGAGATTTAAGCCTATATTAGCCTTATTATTAGCCTTATTTTAGCCTAGTAAGCTTGCTTTTGAGGTACCTTTTGGGTTCTATTCATGCACAATATTTCAACTGCTGTTGCTAGCAACTGTTATTGTAACATACTCACTTGATTCTGGTGCCGGCGGTTGATGGTGGTTCTCAGTGTGTCGTCGCAGCGACCTCGCGTCGCAGTATGACTTGCCGCACCCGTCTGCTTTGCACTCGTAAGGTTTCTTGTTGCGATGTGTTAGCATGTGCCCGTTGCTGCAACATGATTCGAGCGTCAATAGAAGAATAGTTAAATCAACAAGATATGGGGGTACAAAATTGGCTCTTTTTATTAATTGGCTTTTTATTTTTAGGGTTCTGTACCTCAAAAGGAAAAAACCGGTCAAGGGCGAGTCGGACTCTCGCACCGAGGGTTCCGTACGAATATATGATGTTGATGATTTCTGAAAAACTGTGCTATTTAGAGACATCGTTTTATTTTTCCTGTAATCTTTACATAAATTTCTATCATATAGAATAATTTCTGATTTTTATCTCTGCAAACTTCGGAGATAAGGGGGGGGGGGACGGTATTTTTTTTTACATTTTTCATCAAAGTAGAAACTACGCTGCCTAAAAAAAAAAATGTGTTGAGAATGTGCAAACAGCGTTCTTTCATATGATACCCCACATGCCCTAGTAGACCCACTTAAAATTTTTAAGACCCCCCCCTTTCAGTCCCTTTTGCAAAAGAGGAAATTTCTTTCTTGCTTGCAAAATAGTTGGGCAAACGTCATCTAAAACTATTCTAAATTTCAAGTTGATAGCATTAGTAGTTCTTGAGATATCCAGGTGTGACAGACAGACAGACTTAGTCTCACCATAAGGGTTCCTTTTCACCTTTTTGGTACGGAACCCTAAAAACGGAAAACTTATAGGATCACTTCGTTGTCCGTTTGTCTGTCTGTCAGTCTGTCAAGACCCTTTTTCTCAGAAACACGTGGAGGTATCAAGTTGAACTTAATATCAAATACGTAGGTTAATGGTCCCTTGGAGCTCTAAAAAAAACAAGATTCTAAGTCAACGCAATTAAAAAAAATCGTATATGATACCCCACATATATAGACAGACGGACTTAGTCTCACCATATGGGTTCCTTTTTACCATTTTGGTACGGAACCCTAAAAAGGCTCTTTGCGTTGTTCGACACGCAATTGGCCGGTTTATTTATTAGGAGCTTGATCTTCCTGCTATTTTTACAACTTTTACTTGAATCTTTTTGTTTGTAGAACTCATTCATGATTTCAATTTCTATTTAGCCATTGTCGCTAAAATGAAACAATACGTTGATCGCAACCGCTCAAAACCGTTATTAAATATCAGAAATACCTTTTCCCTTCATATATCCTTAAATAGGATAACAGAATCGTGTCCGGCCGGAAATTGGAAAGGCTAGCTCCAGATCTTATCCCGTAATAGATAGGAACGATTTTGTCTCAAGCTCTAAATTCTGTACCCTGTACGGAACATTTTCCTAAATATATACTGTGTGTAACGTATGTCAATGTATGGCTATTTATCACGATGGAATTTATTCGTTTATGCAATGGGGATGCTGTCGTCTCCATTTATTCTGGCTAGAGGCTGTCAAGGGATGATAGGTAGGTAAAACCGAATCAGCTGATCTTCATTACTGCCTATTGAAATATTAATTTTCAATTTCGAGTAACCCGGCTAAACGCAGATGTGTACAGGGTCAGTAAATAGCTGAATGCAGCATGGCAGTTTCGTAAATGACATATTAAAATATTTACCACAATAGTCCACAACGTTAAATGAGACCAATAAAACTTCATCATATTCAACAATGAAACGCCAAATCCCGCGTTATTAGTCAAACTAGGTCACAGATATCTGCAGTACCCAGATATTTTGACACATCGAGCTATGGAAGAGACTGACACACAGGAAAAAATCACAGATAGGTACGACGCTGTACAAAGCAGAGCTTTCTGTGAACCTCGGCGTGTCATATTTACCTATAGACATAGCAATGCTGCAGTGGTGCGTATTTGTAGCAAAAGGCACTTTACCGGCTGGTACTGGGTATTCGAGGTCCTGGGATGATTTTCAACCTTTCGTAGATTTAAACTTATAGCCCCAAATAGCTTGGAGCAGAGTTATAGCGAAGGGAAGAAAGAAGAAAATACGTTCTTTTTAGCTACTTTACCGAACCAAATTGCGGTATTATGAAGTAATTGATGTATTATGAAGCAAAGTTTCACAGCACAAGTAAAGGAAAAAAAAAAGAAAATGATTAATTTGTAGATAAATCGCGATTATTTGTAGTTGGAATGTTGATCGTGGCAATATATATCGATGTCTGGGAGAACAAATTTTTCATATGTATGTATTTAAATTCATCCCAACTACGGAACCCTTCATTGTGCGTGGTCCAACATGCATTTGGCCGGTTTTACAATACATCTCACAAAACAATCGCACGAATGTTTACCAAGAGCCCACCCTATCAACGTCATTTGAGCGCCAAAAGACCCTTGTAGCAATTTACGGCTGGGTACAGTACCCCAAGTGTAAATTTGCAAAAGAGTAAACGTAACTATTTCGTGAGTGTTAAAATTTGACCGATAGATCATATTGCTAAGAATATAAGGGTGAGAATAAAAATCTTAACGCAAACGCGCTAGTTACGTTTACTCACTTGCAAACTTACACACGGGGGTAGGTAGGTACGTAGGTGAATACGCGCGGTATAGCTCATTGCTCATTAATATTCATGCGACTAAACTGCGGCTATTAAAGCACCACCTTGCTCGACATGTTTCCCGTCGCCTAAATGACTGCTTTGATCTTTAAACTAGTTAGCTTGTTTGTCCAAACTAGTTAGCGTATGATAACTATTCCCACGGATATGAGAACTAGTAAATTGCGTCTGCGAATTTAATTTTTAGATTATTTTTATTATGAAATAGAAAGTTGATTGGCTTTTGCTAAGGAAATGGGTTTCAATGAACGTGTGATGTACCTACTATTATGTTCTTGTACACACGGCTACATATCAAGCTATACATTTCCAGTTTACGCTGATCTCGCACAGTACGGAAATCCTATACAATGTGAGATCAGCTTATACTGGAAATGTATAGCTTGATGTGTAGCCGTGTGTACCTTTTTTTTTTGGGTAGGAAATTATCAAATAACTTCTCCCCCTCTGAGACTTTCACTGACTAAAACCCACCCGTGTTCCTTCATTTGCCTGTGTGCCAGGCCACGATACCCCTTTCGGACAAACTTGCCCCAAGGTAAGCATGGGCGATTTTTTCCCGCGGCGATATTGTTCGCGCACTAGATTTTGAACGCTCTGCTTAGCGCCGAGAGTGTGTTTTTTCGACGCACTGGGATGCACTCTGTTAGATTAGATTCTCAATGTTCGGCTCAACACTGAGAGTTGAAAATCCAATGCGCGATAAAATCCCGCCGCAATATTTGTACGTCCGTGCTAACGTGGGCTAAAGCCAAGATTCCATTAGGCAAGTCTTGCATGCAAGTATGACGTCACATTTGCGTACAAGTTGCTTGCATTGAAACAAGTTTTAGAGAGTGTGAAAATTGCATGCAGGTTTTACTTGCATAGAAGTGGAGATGTTCTACAATTGAGTAGGACACCATACAGCGAGAGATACCACGCGCGTACACGTCACTCGTTCGTAATTCAAAACGTGCACCTAACGTTTGCGCGTTCAATTTCCACGTCACTTGACTATAAAAATGTACAAGTTCAAACGACCTCATACAAGTTGTAGCTTGTATGCAGGTTTGTTCAAGTTGTACGCAATTTGCAACTTGCATACAAGTAACTTGCCTAATGGAATCGCGCCTTAAGTGACAAAATGAACTCTTTTGCATTGTATGTATAGCCAAACCTAACATTTGTTTTTGTCCTTTTATAAAAAGGTCAGAGGGACAATTCCCGTATTTTTAAGAATGTTCGCTTTCTAATCTGTCAAAAGTACCTCTATTTTCCCTACATTTCTGTAATTTTTGAAGTGGAAACTTCTTTAGCCGCGTTGAGCGATTTTTGGTACGGGCAAAACTTATGGGTTCGCGTCACCGACATGCTAATGTGACGTGTAGTGCTAGACTGGCGACGCGATGCGTAGCGGCTTATGTACAGTTAAACGCATATACTTATTATATACGTTATTCCAGACTTTTAAATTTTCACTTCTGTCCAGCAGTCGCCATGACAGCCTATTTTTAGGGTTCCGTAGTCAACAAAGAACCCTTACAGTTTCGTCATGTCTGTCTGTCCCCAGCTTAGCTCAAAGACTCTTAGTACTAGAAAGCTATAATTTGGCATGTGACGCCGACAAAGTGGTAAAATAAAATCTTGAAAAAATATTTTTTTAGGAACCTGCCTTGCATGTGTGCAAAGTGGGGATGATATTTTTTTATTCTCGTCTATTCCATGGTGTGGGGTATCGTTGGATAGGCCGTTATTTTTGGATACGTGAAAAAGTTCATTGCAGTAGTATTTATCACGAAATTAAAAGAAAACTATCACACCTAAGTAGGCTTTACAAGTTAACGATTAATAGTCGAACAACTTAAATCTGCAGTTGGAGAATTGACCGTGACGTATATCGATGTATGGAAGAACATGTTTTTCAACTACAATGTTAAGTTTGTTTTTGGGATAAATTAATTCCAACTACGGAATCCTTCATTGTACGTGGTCCGACACGGTCAATTCTCCAACTGCAAATTTAAGTTGGTCGACTATTAATCGTTAACTTTAAAGCCTACTTAGCTGTGATAGATTTCCTTTTAATTTCATTTTCGTAAACAGCTAATACAGCTGTTGGTATTAGAACGGAATAAATCACAAAAGTGAACTTACAGATGATCCTGTCTCTTGAAGGCCTTCGCGCATGTGATGCACACGTACTTGCGTTCGTCGCTATGAGTTAGTTTGTGTTTCGCCAGCGCCGACGCGTTGCCGAAGATCTTGTTGCAAACCTGGAACAAGAGATATTCTTTAGATTCAAGCGATATTGGACTAATAAGGTTACCTGTGTAAGTTCTTAATACTGGGTAACTCCAACTATCATACTTCATTCTTCCACCTAGCAGCAATTTTGTGATGATCTTTGAAGGATATACGTACTCAGAGACTTTGAATTCTGGGTCAGTATTTGGAATGGAGCTGGAAAGTCGTCATGTTGAAGAACCGTCATTGTCGAGAAAGCGTCGACGGAACGCAACGCGGCGCCTTGTCAAATAAACATCACTTCCAAACCCCTTCCGTTTTACACGGCTCCGACGCGCGACGTGCTTTTTTGTCGCGCATGACTATTACTTGTTGAAACTTGTGCACATGTTCTAAACTAAGAAATTATACCTATGTTACTAGACTTGCTGAGTTTGCTTTGATCACACCCCAACAGTCAGCAACACTACATCGGTCATTCTTGTGTGTTCTTGTTTAGCGCTGATTTTGCATCATAAAGAAACTTTTAACAACAAATTAACCGACTTCCAAAAAAGAAACACTACAAAGTGAAAAATAACTTTAATTTCGGAAGTCGGTGTCTTCGAATCTTTATTTTAGTTTTTGCCACCGACTTCCGAAATTAAAGTTATTTTTCACTTTGTTGGGGGTCAGTTTATAATTCATCTACGTTACAATAGCGTAATGTCAACTGCTCATCACCTTTTACAAAATAGTGCTTTTCCTGATGCAGGGACGTTAATTGTTGAGGAGTTCTCCTAGAAACACGACAACTGGAGCTGATGGTCAAGTCACCATCAGCTTCACGTCACCATGCATTGTGACGAGCATAAATTGCTTAGCAACCATATTAATGTACCTAATCGAATCGCTACCCGTGAAATACTTATTATTAAGTAGTTCCGTGGTCAATCTGTGGTCTTCATCATCAGTAAGTTCCACTTCACCAAATAGTGCCTTCCGAGAGCAAATGTACAAGTTAGTATAAAAAATACCCAAATCGCTATAGGTGTTTCTATAAAATTAGAGGATTTCCCGCGATTTCCATGGGATCCCCTCATCAGATTCTGACTTGGTGAGAATGGGACCATTTTGACAGCATACCCTTACAAACAAAAAAAAGAGTTTTAAAAATCGGTCTACAATAAATAGACAGAGAAATCGGTGATCAAACAACAAAAAAAACATACAGATGAATATAATAACCTCCTCCTTTTTGGAAGTCGTTTAAAAACTTAAAATGATCTTGATTTCCATTAAAATAAGTTTGCGGGTTTCCGCTTGGGTCGCTGTCAGAGGTAAAATAACTATGAAAGAAATATAAGATTTTTTTTTTTTTTTTGAGACGGCATTTACTGCGAATGTGATTTTCTCCTAGAAAACATAATATTTTATTTCCATATAATTCACCACCACACACACAATCAACAAACAAAGATACAGCACGGATAGCCTAGTGGTGTGACCATCGGACTGCCAAGTCACAGACTTTCAGTTCTCGAGTTCGAACCCAAGGCACGCACCTCTGACTTTTTTGATTCATGTGCGTATTGAATAATTATCGTTTCTTTATAAAACGGTGAAGGAAAACATCGAGAGGAAACCGGCCATGCCTTTTTTTTTTTTTTTTTTTTTGGTGGGAAATCTTCAAATAACTTCTCCCGCTCTGGGCGGAGCGAGAGGGAGTGTCAGACTTTTACTGACTAAAACCCACCGTGTTCCTTCAGATGCCTGTGTGTGCCAGAGCCACGATATCCCTTTCGGACAGGCTCGTAACCCTGGCAGGCATTGGCCCTTTCGGACCCCGTCAATTGGTGCTGACGTCTCTTTGAGGCGCGCGTGGAACACAACGCGCCGTCGACCCGGGCCTGGTCCTTATCGGACGGCGAGCTACCCATCGCTCACCGTCCGCAAGCCCGCGCCTACGGTGACCGGAAATCGGCCTGCGATTCCCGACGCCCAGGGCGTCTCCTGCGGCGACTTAGGGCGGAAGGGCGGGCACCCTGCCTCACCCTCATGCGCTCCGCCTCCTCCTTCGCGAGCATTACTGTTTCGCAGAAGGAGGTGACGGCCTCCCATGCACTCTCGCTCCGAACCATGGCCTGAACCAGGGCCGGACGCGAGAGATCGTCGCCGCCGATCGCCTCCGTGAGGACACGGCGGTGCTCCGCCCAAGCAGGGCAGACCTCCACCGTATGCTCCACCGTGTCCTCCGGGCTATCCACACAGTGGTGACACCCGGGCGTTTCCTCCCGCTTTATCCTGAACAGGAACCTCCCGAAACAACCGTGTCCGGTGAGGACCTGCGTCAGGCGGAAGGTGAGGACGCCGTGGCGCCGCTCTAGCCACTCCTCAAAGAGGGGACTTACCGCCGCAATTGTGGCGTGCCCAGCACTGGGTTGCGACAATCGCACTTTCCATGTCGCCATGAGATCCTGCCGGAGCTCCGTCCGCTGTGCCGCGATTTGTTGCGGCAGCGGAGTTTCACCCCGGCGTTTCGCCTCTTCGCGCCACACCCACATGTGCGCGAGGACTTTCGCCTCCAGATCCCATGGCGGCAGTCCGGCAAGGAGGCTCGCCGCCTCACGGGAGACCGTGCGGTAACCCCGTACCAGCCTGATGGCCATGACCCTTTGGGACGCGTTCAACCGCTGGGCTGGTCGCAGCCTCAGTGAACGCGCCCACACCGGTGCCCCGTAAAGGGCCATGGACCGCACGATCCCCGCGTAGAGCCTCCGGCAGGAGGCGTTTGGACCCCCCAGATTGGGCAGGAGCCGCTTCAAGGCAGCCCCGGCCCGCTCCAGTCTGGGAGCCAAACGTCGGAAGTGCTCGACGAAGTTCCACCGGCTGTCGAGGACGAGTCCCAGGTACTTCATCGTCACCTCGACGCCGATGTGAACCCCTCCCGCCGTTATCTGGGAACCCGACAGTGGCGCGTTCCGAGGACCATAAAAACACATGGCCTCGGACTTGTGCAATGCCACCTCGAGTCCCAATTGCCGGATCCTATTGACGATTGTCGCAACCCCACGTTCCGCCAGTTCGGCCGCCGCCTGATGTGAACTCCCCTGTGCCAGGACCAGCGTGTCGTCAGCGTAGCAGACTACGCTGACGCCACTGGGGAGGTCAGCGCGCAGCACCCAGTCGTACCCGATGTCCCACAGATGCGGCCCCAGAACCGATCCCTGTGGGACACCGCACTGAGAGATATTTCTCGACGGCATGTGAAGCCATGTCAGAAGCTTATGGGCGGCATAAAAACACACCAGAGGGTCTCGACAAAGTAACATTCGATTAGCGATGTCGTTAGTAGAAAAGCCAAAAAGATTATGGGGTTGACATAAGCTATCGAAATGTCACGTGATCGCGTTCAACGAATAGAAATTAGCTAGACAATGATAGTTATCATTCGATTCCATGAAACGAATCGACACTGCGTCTAACGATAACTTGTGTAGCCAAGTGGCACTTTTTGACAAGCGTTATCGCCTGCCAATTGGACTTCGTTATCGTTGAAGCCATAGCGATTTTAGAAATAGAATCTCTTCGAAGCGAATGACATTTGTCTAGGCCATCAGGGTTAGTCACTTACCACACGAAAAAGAAAGAACAAACAAAGGTGTATATTCTCATTTATTATAGCACAACTGACATCAAAACGGGCAAGCGGCCTCGGGCGGCGGCAGTAAGCTGTAGTTAATATAATAATTATATTAAAATGGAGGCTGTACCTCCGACAATGGCGAGAGCTCCCCGGGCGAGTGTTGACCCTAATCTTGCGTTTGTTTCTCATCTAATTAGAAGGTCTTTTCGTCTCCTTATCCTGTTTTTATTTTGATGTTCCTCTCAGGCATACTATTGGCACGTGTAGGAGATAAAGAGTTACGAAAATGTCGGTGATTGTTTGAAACTAGAAACAATTTCAATTGTAAGATTCAAGATAGTTTTGGAGTTGATGCATACTATTTATTGTATTGTTGCACCGTTCTAAGGACTGGTTTTACTAATAAAACTGAACGCGATCAGCACATTTAAACCGAGTTCAATTTGGAATTCGGCCTCAGCGTGTTAGCAATTATCATCTTAGTGATGTACGATGTTACGAAAGTGTCATTATTTTATTCTTCCATAACTAGATAAAAAAAATAGTCATCGAAAGAAGTATCTAGAAAGTAAGTATAAACAACGTTAAGCACATAATAATATATATAGTTTATACTAAATTCAAAAAACACAAACAAAATATACACAACACGTTACAAATTCTTGATCCAAACTCGATCTAAATTATAATAACATAGTTTTATTGGCAACAGATATTTATATCATGAATTATTTATAAGGGCAGGTTAAACACTGGCGTGTGGTATGGCACGCCATTGTTCGGGTATTATGTTCATCATTTGAATATTTTTCGTCAACCCTAACGTTTTTTTCTAACCTGTTTTTTGCCGATATACCTTTCACAGTTTTTCGGTGTATTATTGTAAGGAGAAGTTGTGTTTCTATGCCGAAAAAATCGAACGGCGCGGCGGGAAAAATTGCAGTCAGCTGTTTTTTCATGAGGACGTGATTGGTTGGGGGAAATTGCGTTTGTTAGCGCCTGGTGTGTGAGTTAACAACTTGTCACTATTATTATGAAGTATTGCTACGTTTGATTGATCAATGATAACCTCGGTTTCGATTTAGATACAAATTGAAACAGTAATTCACAGATAACGTGACTCGTTTGTGCCAGATACCCAGACGACATAATATACGAATAAGAAGGTCGGACTCTCGGAAATTTTGACGGCATCTCGTAAACTTGGGATAATCGGTACATTCCTAGCAGATAGGTAGTGTTAGTAAGGCCTCTGGGCCTATACTATTTTCTAGTTCTACCTCTGAGATCAAATGCAAAGACAGTTTTGTTAATAGATGTTGTGACGACATTTTTTCAGTTCCCAATAAACTGTAACAGTTTACATAAAGTTACAAAATGTTATCATCATCATCATTTCAGCCGAAAGACGTCCACTGCTGGAAATAGTCACCCCCCAAAGGGGGGGGGTTTGCCATAATCGCCACGCTTGCCAGGCGGGTTGGCGATCGCAGTATGGTGTTAAAATGCATAGAGAACGCTGCTGCTCATTCTCTACTAAGTCCTTTAGTCGCCTTTTACGACACCCACGGGAAGAAATAGGGCAATGCTATTCTTTACGTTCGGCACCACACAGACGAACGAAATTTTTTAAATTTAAAGTACGTAGGTACCATTTTGTTCGATAACTTTTTGCCATCTTGTAGGTAGGGACATGATCCCATTGCTATAGAAATTTTGGGACTTCTGATCAAAATACCGCGACAAGTGGTTTTGGCAGTCTTCTCGTGATGTTAACCTGACACTGCCTGAAGGATTCTGAAGAGACCGAAACAGGTGGAAATCTGAAGGTGCAAGGTCAGGACTATACGGCGGATGCATTAACACCTCCCAGTCAAACGCTCTTAATTTTTGCTGAGTGGCTAAACATGTGTGAGGTCTACCGTTATCATGATGAAAAACCACACCCCTTCTGTTGATTAATTCCGGCCGCTTTCTTTCAACTTCTTGCTTTAATCTCATCAGTTGTTCGCAGTAGAGTTCAGAATCGATGGTCCTGCCTGGTGGTAACAGCTAATAATGAATAATGCCCTTCCAATCCCACCACACACACAGCATCACCTTGTTGCGAGTTAACCCGGGTTTCGCCACAGTCTGTGAAGCCTGACCGGCCTTTGACCACGACCTTTTTCGCACGTTCTTGTCGTACGTGATCCACTTTTCATCACCAGTTATCAGCTTCTTCAAAAATGGTTCGGTTTCATTACGTCGTAATAAAGAATCACAAATGAGTACACGGTTCATTAGGTTTCTTTCAGTGAGCTCGTGAGGTACCCAAATACAGAGCTTTTTTGTGTACCCAGTTTTTTTCAAATGTGCCAAAACTGTTTTGTGGTCAATTTCCAGTTTTTCAGCTACGTCGCAACCAACTACTGATATGCCGATCTTGCTCCACTTTTTCAAAAATGGCATCCATTTTATCCGTAATAGGCGACCAGAGCGACGTGCATCTTTGACATCAAAATTTCCGGATTGAAAACGCTTAAACCAAATTTGTGCTACTCTCACAGACACTGCTCTAGGTCCATAAACATCGCAAATTTTTTTCGCGGCTTGCGTTGCGTTTTTACCTTTTTTGTAGTAAAATTTTAAAATGTATCGAAATTCTTCATTAGATTCACTCATCTTGACAGTACGCAAAACAAATGAAAATCACACATTTTCCTAATTTGAATTTGGAATTATGTTCTTTAAAATTGCAACTTTCAATGATACCAAAACCAGCCAGATACAAGTAGTATAGCCAAAGAGATTTTAATTCAAGTTCATACATACTATAATGCGAAAAGACTTTTTCTCCAACCAATACCAATACATACATGATAACAAAATTTGCTATTGTCTTTTCAATCAAATTTAAATCAAAAGTCAAAATATTGAGAGCCACTTACAACGGTTTTACAAAATATTTCAGTTGTTTTCGCTTCGTGGAATATTTGAGTAGCTGAAGTACCGTTCACAAATTAACAAACGCATTATTAAAACCTGGATTTAATTTAATCGGTAAAATGCGTATCCAATTTAATCTGTAAATAACGTTCATTCGAAATTCGAATGAATGCCGTATAAAGTTCGTTCGAATTTTGAATCGGCAGTGTAGCTAACATGGCCATTTGTGTGGTGGCAGCATTATGTTAAAACCATTTTGCTTGATGTATATTTTATGACAAAAATATCCTTTTATTTTGGCTTAGTGGGTATGATATAATCCATAGTTATTAATAAAGCTTTTATATATTTTTTATATCTAGCTGCTACTTTATTTACATATTCATCAGTAAATGTAGCTCAGTAGGTACCTACTTTATTTATAGTCAATATGTATATTTAGAATTTCCCTGTTAGCTTCGAATTTGATAGCCCGATGTCTATGAGATGTTCCGCTATATACCATTAAAGTAGGTAGGTTTTAGTACATCCCAATTTTAAACATGTATCCGTATAACGTAAAGGCAGTTAACATTAAATTAGATTGGCTGGTAGTGCGATGTTATCGTAAGGGTCAGCCAGGACAAAGGTTCCGTAGGAAGGACAACCATTGTTCCCGACCCTTGAGATATTCCTAGTTATACATAGTGTCCATTCATTTACAATGTTCTGCATGTGTAATTCTATTTTAGGCTTACAATGGAGTGGGAATTGAGAGTCTCAAAGAGGTAATGAAAATTGTTTTCGCTATCGAACGGTGACAGAAAAATAAACAAAGATAATAAGAGTTGCACCATCACCGAGGGCATTCACAAATACACGGAAATCAAAAACATAAGGACATTATAGAAGACTAGCGGACCTGACAGACGTGTTTCTGCCCGAATAGCGCCACCGCAGGTCCAATTATGAATCTAAGCCATACAAATCATCGAAATCGGTCCAGCCGTTTAAAAGGAGTTCAGTAGCATACAGACCCAGCCACGGACCTTTGTCTGCAGTCTGCAGTTGTCCTAGAAAGTAGGTCATAATTTCCCCAGATAGAAATAATTACAGGTGAACCATAACTGCCTACGTCGGACTTCTTGGCGGGAAAGTGAAGCGTCATGTTCAGCAGTTTGTTTAATTTTCCAAAATTAGTGTTTAGCCGAATATTAATGTGTAATAATGGTGGATTATTAACCATTAAGTGTTTGTGAACGTGCATTAGTGTAGGCAAATGAAACAAAACAGTGCAACTTCGCTTCAAGTTCTCTCAAGAAGTCCGCGTGAGGACTCAGTAAAGTGCCACATCTTTACTGAAACTCAAGGGGAGTGGGCGGGGATATCATCATCATGCATTTATAATTCATTTCATCAATATTTTAAATAAGAACTAAAACTTGACATTGGCTAAATGCACAGACCGTGCGAAGCCAGAAGGAAAAAAAAAAAAAAACTGCCTACGTCTTCAAATACTTTTTATCTGAACAAAGGCATTAATTGCGAACCATACAGACACATACGAGCGCTTAAATTTCTTAGTGCACTACAAACTTTCAAATAAGAAAACAAACAGAATAAAAAGAAACTGGGTTCGTAAGCTAAGATCTTCGACAGATACACATTAATGATTGCTGAGCGCAGTCTGCGGGGAAGCCCCGTCGTAAGAAATGCAACTTTTAACATACTCTTAATGATCTGATGTTCTTTTGTTTTTCTTCGCCAACTTGTTTTTATTGAAGTGAAAGAAATGGCGAATGTGTACCCGCTTTGGAAGATGGATATTCTTTAACTGTTGGTGTGCGAGGCTGGTTGATGGAATTTATTGATATAGAAAAGGAGTGAATCAATCACTGACAGTGATTGATTTAAATGTGAACACTTAAAAATTATTACCAAACTTCAAAAACGTGACCTTCCAAAAATAATTTAGGTAGATACTATATGGTCTCTAATAAATTATGGTCACGTTATTACGTGATTTACAAAACTAGGGTTCGAGAATAGACGCAAATCGGATACATCCAATATTTTTATAAATGTGCAAGAATGTAAAATCTGCTATTCAGTATACAATCCAAAAAAAAAACATAGGTACAGACGAACATAAATAACCTCCTCCATTTTGGAGGTCGGTTAAAAAGAAGAAAATTCTAGGGTTCTCGAGCAACAAACCAAGAATAAAAATGTTGCCATCAGAATAATAAATTCCCATTCACTAGTTATTGAAAATCAATTGGGTATAAAACACAGTAAAATAACAATGGAAAGCAGTAAAATATAGGAGAAAAGATGGGAAGAGAGTAATATCGATACAGCGCCATTCTTGTTGGAGAAATTAAAAAGGAAATAATAATTTTCTCGCAGTCAGAATGGTCTTTGAGTGTTATTTTTTTGCTAGATTTTTTTTTTTCGACGAGAATTTTTGCTTTTGTTTGCTGTTAATGCTGGTAATTTAGTTTGTTAGGTTACATCTATATTTTATTGTCTAAAAGGATATGTATTCACAGAAATTGTTAGAATCATTATTACTCTACGTTACATTTCTTCAATTGAATTACTTTTTCATGAAATCATGACATTGGGGAACAAATCTTACTTACAGAGATGTATGAATGATTATAATTATATAAATACATATCTGATAAAGTCGCGAATCATATTTTGATCAAGATACAACCTGACACTGACCTGCAAATAGCAAAAGACGTAAGAAAATTTGAATTTCGTGGGCTACAGCTGCTGATCCGCCTTAAGACGCAGATATATGCCAGTGACCTTGAGTGGTTAGCTTGCGTGTTCTGTACTGAGCTCACGCAACGCGTCATACGTTCAGCCAGTAATAGGACTCACCCATCAAGGAGCGCTGTCCCTAATTTGACGCATTATTAATTTATTATACACAAACAAAAAGCTATTTTAATAAAATGCGTATACTAAAAAATCAATAATTAAATTATCTTTAAATTGGTGAAGGTTTCAGAAAAATACGCTTGGTAGATTTTGCGCCATTCTCAGTTTATTATCCGCGTTAGACATAACTTTACAAATTAATTTCGCTATGTGATATAAATATAATCTAAAATATTCACATACTAAGTTATTGAGAAAATGCTCTAATTTATCAAATATATTTTTCAAATCATTAACACTACTCGTTTAGACGTGATCTTAAGTATAAAATCATTAAAAGTCGGTTATTACTCGTAGTATGCTAAATTAAAACCGGTACAAAGCATTATTTGATACATTTACCTAAACCGGTACACTCGAATGCAAACATCTTCTAACAACACAACTTCATTGATGCAAGTTAAAGTGCACATAAAACCTTACAGCTTCCGAACAAACATTCAGAAGTGTTATGGGATGAGCATGGTTTATTGCCTTATAAACTGACATCTATAAGACCGATGTCAAAAGCCGATAGTTTGATGTGAAGCGGATTTAACGGCTGTATCTGACGTTAATATCGGTTTTATGATCGGAAATAGTTGTCACACCTCTATTGGGTCGTATGCAGCACGAGTTTACTTTTTATTTATTGCAACATTACACAATTTTATTGATATGGGCTTTAATCAGAACGTAGCCTTTTTGAGAACTTGAATCTGTTGTGTCAAGGCAATTCTTTGTTAACTAGCGCTGTGACGTCACTCGTACAGCTACTCAGTACAGTACGGGGTGCCTAGTTAATTTGCACATTTTGTAGTTACTATTTACTGTATTTTTTTTTTGTGAATTTCTTAGGTTTTTAATTACATAAATAAACACTGTGTACTTTGTGTAATTATTTATAATTACACAAATACTCCTCACGTGACCAGAGAGCTGGACTATTTTCTGGCCAATGAATCAGCATTGCCATACTTTTTTTTTAATAATATTTATTCATGACCATAGATTCAAGTCTTTCAGTCGAATACATAAAAATGCTTAGATTTAAAACAATAGTGAGAGATACTTAAAATTATGTTCTAACATCAATTTTTGTTCATATTATCCACACCCTTTCGGGTTCAGTGAATACATCTCAGTGATAATTGTTATCAACTTCATACTAATTTAAATTACAACTACCTACCTAAATAATTTATATATACATTACAAAATGAATTAAATTTTTTCTACCGTATTACAAATATATTTATACAACACATTAAAATATTTCTTATTTTGTAATAAATGCTGGACACTGCGGGGAACACTTTCATTTTGACGTTCACTTTCAATGTCATTGTCATTTAATTCACTCAATTCACTGACCAAAATCAAACGTTGAATGTTAAAACTTGAACACTTTAAGATAACATGATCCAAAACAGCATCCTCAGCTCTACAATGATGACATCGGCTATTGTTAATTATGCGAATTCTATTCAGGTGAGCTGGTGTTAAGCAATGTCCCAATCTCATACGTGATATAATAGTTATAAATCTTCTTGTGAAGTATTTGAAGTTATTGTACCAAGGTTTAATCGGTAATTCATTTTGTATTCCAGCATACCATCTGCCTTTCGTTTCCAGGGTTATGTCCCAATATTCCTTCCATATCTGTCTATTAAGTTCTTCAAAAAGGCTGTAGTAATCAGTGAATGGAACCTTGAGCAACTCTGATCGATCCTCGTCATGGTCTGAACGGGCCGCAGTGTCAGCTACTTCGTTTCCACGAATGCCACTGTGTGAAGGTACCCATACTAATTCTACTTTAGTATACTGATCATGTAGTTTTTGGATTATAAGTCTAATATTATAAATAATATAATTTAACTTAAAAGAAATATTTACATTATGTAGAACAGACAAAACACTTCTGGAGTCTGTAACTATCAAAATATTATGTACTTTATTTACAAGACTATTTACATGCTGCAGTGCACAATAAATTGCATAGCATTCTGCAGTGAAAATGCTACACACCCTGTTTAATTTAATACATTTAGTATAGTCTAGCTGTGGATCATAGAATGCTGCATTTACATTATGGTGTGTTTTAGATCCATCTGTATAAATAACATAATGTTCTGGTCTATTGTCTTTAAACTGTAAAAAATCAAATTGATTGTGCACTGTGTCTAAATGGATTGCAAAGCTGTTAATAATACCATTATAAGGAATTTTATATACAGGCCAAATATCATTTTTAACAATATCTTTTGAATTATTATTTACATGTTCAAATATTGTTGGTATTTCAGGTAGAGTTCCACCAACCAAAGAAGAAGCAGATATGGCATTGGAAGCAATTGACTGTGAGATTTCAGGATGTATTGTTAGTTTCTTAAGTAAAGGATTATCATTTGATGCCATGACTTTTAATAAAAATCTCTCAGCCAACAACAACCTTCGTTATGTCAAGGGAGGTATACATGTCTCAACTTCTAACGAATTAATAGGTGTGGAGCGCATAGCACCACAAATAAGTCTCAGTCCCATATTTTGAATTACATCTAATTTTCGTAACAAGGTGCAATTGGCATTCATGTAAGCTAAACTGCTGTAATCAAAATGGCTTCTCACTATACATTTGTACAGCATACTCATAACTTTGGGGTCAGATCCCCAAAAACTTCCTGCCAAATGTCTCAATAGATTAATACCATTCAGTGCTTTGTTACATATATGTTTAATATGTTCATCAAACTTTAATTTATCATCAATAATGACGCCTAGGAATTTATGTTGTTTAACAGCAGGAATTTCTAAATTATTGTATGAAATTTTAACATTGCTATGAGTATTTACATTTTTATTGATAATTAAAACTGAACTCTTTTCTGGACTTATTTCTAATTTAAGTTTACTATGGTAATAGCTGTATAATTGAGACAAAGCCTTATTGATATTAGCCATTGCTATATCAATGTTTTGATTTATACTGTACAAAAGCAAGTCATCCGCAAATTGCAGGATATTTACATCTGGTACATCTACATATTTTAATATTTCAGAAGTATATAAATTATAAAGTAAAGGAGACAAAGTTGTCCCTTGCATTGTGCCTTTGTTGACAGTCCTAGGTCCATGCAATTTATTATTATATTTAACAAAAACAGTTCTATTGTTTAAAAAAGAATAAAGCCATTTTAGAATATGACTAGGTATACCAATATCGTGAGATACTTGAATGAGTTCTTCTATATTTACATTGTCAAAAGCACCTTTTACATCTAAAAACACGCAGATTGCATTTGAGTTACTTAATTTAACCTGTCTTACATCTGATAATAAAGATACAAGGCTTTCAGAGCAACTTTTACCTTTTCTGAAGCCAAACTGAATAGAAGGAATTAATCTTTGTGATTCAACAAAATAGTCTAATCTTAACTTCAACATATTTTCAAAGAGTTTACCCAAGCAAGATGATAAGGAAATAGGTCTATAAGAAGAAGCATTATTTACAGGTTTATTAGGTTTTAACATTGGAATGACACACTGTGTTTTCCAAGACTCCGGTATTACTAAATCATCCCATAGTTTATTATAAATACTAAGTAATGTTAGTTGTGCATTTAAATGTAATTTTTTGATTAACATGTAAGGTATGTCATCTAATCCCGGTGTAGTATCTTTCCTACTCTTTAAAGATGTTTTCAACTCTTGTATAGTGAAACTGTTCTTGAGAAATACATTTACATCATTTTCTGTAGCATTTTCGAACAAATACTCAAGCCTATTGTCATCTATTTCAGTAGAATCTGATAAGTTATCTAAAAAACTTGGAATCCATTCATCATTGATGTTTTTGTTTCGATTTGTGCCAATTTTTTTTAATTTTTTAATGTATCCCCATATCCTAGAAACTGGAGTTAACCTATTGAAGCTACTACATAAATTTTGCCAAGAAGAAGAACTTTCTTCCTTCAAAATTCTTTTCTTTTTTGCATCTATTTTTTTATATATTATCCAGTTATCAATATAGGGTTGAGAAAAATAGTACTTTAATGCATCTTTTGATTTTGCGACAGCATCACTACATTTTGTATTCCACCATGGTATTGGCTTTTTAATAGCTGTGTTTGCAACTAATTTTCGTTTTGGAATTGTTTTATTCCTTAAATCATTTAATGTTTCTATAAAATGGTTATATGTATTGATAGGGGAATCATTTATTGAGTTCAAATGGGAAAAACAAGTTTCTGATAAGCTATAATATTCATCCCAATCTGCCTTACTATAAATATATTTCTCTTGATCCACAGGAGGTGACGTGTCATACATAGATGGTTGAATGTTGATCTCAAGTAAGGTTGGAAGATGATAGCTACCCATGGGATCATCATGAACATACCAGTTACATAAATTAGCTATTGAAGAGCTAACAAGGGCAAGATCTATCGCTGAAGCTTGTCTATTAGGATAAGGAACAGTTGTTGGTGATCCATCATTCAAAATACATAAGTCAAATTCATCAATTATATTAAATAAACATCTACCTCTATTATTATCACTATGGCATCCAAAGGCTATGTTATGAGCGTTAAAATCACCCATAACTACACAAGGTTTGGGTATATTATTGATTAAGTCCTTTAACTTCGTTGAGTCAAACCTGATACTTGGAGGGCTGTATACACAAAGTATTGCCATTGCTCCAAATTGTGTTTCTATAGAGATACATAAGTTTTGAATAGATTCTGAGAAGTGTGTATTAATTACTTTATACGATGGTTCACCAAAATGGCTACTTCATTATGAGAATTTATGGAATTTTTGTGTATTAAATTATATGTGGGAAAGTGTGGGATTATAGAATTAGACTTGAACCAAGTTTCATTAAGAAGACAGACATCTATATTTTTTTCAATTAATAAATTTTGTAATAGGCTCTTTTTACTCTGTAAACTCTGTATATTATACTGTAAAATATTTAGATAATTATCCATGTTTAAATTAAATTTGATAAAAATATTTCTTTTATTTTCTTATGTGTGAGTGGCCCATCAGAGTCACTCTTGTTTCCTAATGCAACCAACGATTTAACAATTGCGTTAATTATAATGTCATTATTTGCTACTTGTTTAATGTCCAAAATATCATTGACTTTAGCCTTTTCAGTAACCTTGGGTAAAACAGGAAAAGATTTCTCATTAAATGTAGGAGGTGGTTTCACAACAGTGGCATATTGCTGCAGAAATTTGGCCTTTTTCTCTTCAATTTTTTGTTTTTTAATGGGACAGTCTCGTGAAATGGCAAGATGATTACCTGCGCAGTTGATGCATGTGATCTCTTCAACATCGCATTCTTTGTAGGAGTGACGACCAGCACAAGAAGAGCAGTGTTGCTCGCCTCTGCAAGTCTTAGCCGAATGATTAAATTTTAGACACTTATAGCATTGCAATAGTGTAGGAATGTATGCTTTCACCTCGTATCTAAATAGTTTCATAAAGGCGTATTGCGGTAAAGATGTTGATGCAAAGGTGACGGCAACTGTATTGAGAGGCACTAGTTTCCCCTCTACTTTACGCATAAATCTTCTAATTGAAATCACTTCAGAATCGCACACTATATTTTTATATATTTCCTCATTGGAGAGTTCTTTGGGCACAAACCTCAATACACCAATCCTTTCTGTTAAATACGATGGTATAAAGGCTTTAAATTTATTTTTCCATAGGAAGTCTTCCATCTTCAGAAAATTGTTGGCCGCAGCCGCCTTTCTGAATGTAATTCCTATTTTGTGCGCATTTATTCTGTGTACTCCTAAGACTCCTATAACATTGTCCGATATTAGGTTGGTGAGCGTGATAGGGTTTTTATTTCCTACCTTCTCCTGCTCTGTTGACTCGACGTATACGACATATTCAGAATTGGTATTTTCTATGAAAAGCCTTTTATAGTTTTGTTTGGTAAAAACATTATACTTATTAGTTGACTCAGAAGTTCGGCTGTGGTTGTATTTTCTTTTCTTCTTTTCTCCCATCTCTGGCGGCTCCTCGCCGCCACTGGTGACACTCATGGCTGTTCAAGGTCCTACTCGATGTTATTTAAGTGGTATTTCCGTACAATTAAATAATTATTAACTTTTTGCGAAATCAAAATTTACCGCCTCGTTTGACTTCCCGCCAAAAAGTCCGCATTGCCATACAACGTGGCAAACCTGCCAGCCTTTTCGGCACTTTTCCTGTTGATAGCGATGTGGATGAATTTTTTGATGCCCTGTGATTGTTTCCGCTACTTCTACATATTATTATTTGTGTGTTTATTTATCTCGGGACCATGATAACTATAGATAACTTTGATGTGAAAAATCTAGGTATAGGCGCACGTAAAACCGATTGCTGGCGGGGCGACGCATGCCGCGTGGCGATTCACTCACTCCACGCGCGCGGTCCGTCCCCTACGCGACCATGACTTTTTTTCTGATGTTTGATTTCGATGTTTCACATCTGTCAGGCGTCCCGTGACGGCTCACTTTTTTTTAAAAATGGAATGTGGCACCAACCGACGAGTATCCCTGTTTGCACCTTATTATTATTTTACGTCTGTTAATTAATTATAATTGTAATTTTGAGTTTTATTGGGTTTTTCCATCTGGAATTTCTCAGTAGCAGCTCGGAGTCTAGATTTGTGACCGGTATATGGCAATACAATAAGCTTGCCTCCTATTACATGGGAATTAAACAGAACTAATGAAATGTGGACTATAGGTAGGTACACCTCTGCCTAACCCTTTGGGGAATACAGGCGTGATGTTATGTTAATTTTGAGAAAAAAAAATGTATTTTCAATACACTTCCTCGAAAACTGGTTTATACCGCACTACGATTAGGTTCACAATCACAATGCAATGTATTTCACACGCGTGCGATTTTTATTTTCCAACACGTGTGCGGGAATAAAAATTGCCACAGGCCTCTATTCACACCGTCTCGCGCCAGAGACGGTCCTCTCTATTCGGAGGTGATTTCATTTTTTAAATCTCGGCAAAGATGCGTCTATACGGCGTTCATATTTTTGGAATATTTAAATAATGTTTATAAATAGAATACCATGATTAATAGAATAAAAAAACGTTTATGAACAAATTATCATTTATTTGTGTTCTAAACTCAAAAATATTTGATTTATCTATTTTTCATATTAGGCTGTTTATCGGCTTTATACCTTTGCTTCTCTTTCAACCTGGCGAAAGCAAAGCGCGGAAAAAATAGAACATTAAATCATAGTTTCCTAATAATTCATGACAATAATATTTTACGTAATTTTATTTTATTTCTTCAAAAGTATATCAAAAAACGTAGTTGCAGTTGCAGTTCTCGGCTCAAAAACAACCTCGCCTACGGCTCGGTGTTAATTCCGCCACGAATGCAATAACAAACATTCTCCACTTGTATCAAAATGTACTATTCTACTTTTCACACTAAAACACAAAGTTAAGAGAACAAATTTTATCAGTAATTCTAATTATGTACTAAAGCGGCTGCGTTCGTCAGTTTAGTGGAAATTTTGTGGTGACCCAATTCTGAACACTGCCGAGCCCCTGACCCACATTGAAATGCACGTAAAATCCGGGTCAAGTCTAGTATTATCGTACAAGGGCTGCCTTTGACAGGTCAAAGAGGTCACCAGTGAATGATTCAGTAGGTAAAGTTTATTTATTTAATCGTTTTTAGTGCTCCGTAACTCAAAAGCGAAAGTGGAAGTTTAGAAGATCACTCTTGCTTCTGTTCTCGTGTCTGTCACAGACGTTTATTTTTATAAAACTGCTTTCCGCAGAAATAAATGTTGGATATTTATTGGTTCAATTGCAGTTAATAGAAATGATGCCAGTTTTCGTTAATGTAGTGTAGGGATTACTTTATGGAAAAGTATTTCGGTTCGAGTCTAGTGAATAGAAATAAACTTCAGAAAATATGGTCTGGACAAGGAAAATTACGGTTATTCTTATGTCGAGAAATACAATTTATTTAAGTGTAGCGTCAACTCAGAAAATTACTGTCTTAATTCAGCGAAAGATAGCCTTCACATAAAAGCCTTAGTGTTTTTGTCTCAATTCAGCGAATTGTGAACTTATCTCGGACTTCAATGGTTGCCAGTTCTAAAGAGGAGTCTGGATACGTGACAGCCCTATTTTTAACACGTTTTTATTTCTCTTTTACCGGTATAGTTGGGTAAACTCGTGTTTACTGCGTTTTATTATTGCTCGGCGCTTATGTTTTTCGGGTAAATACTCACTGGATTTTATGATTCTCTCGGAATAAAGGCTTCTACATACCAGCGCGACTAGTCGCGCGACGCGACACGGCACAAAGGCCCCGCGTGTCGCGGGACGAGCGGTGCCTTTGTGTCGTGTCGCGTCGCGCGACATGTCGCCCCGGTATGTAGAAGCCTTAAGCTGTAGCAGGAATGAAATTGTATTAAGTAATTGAAATAAGTAGGTACTCATAACCTATTGATCATTTTCATTCTGTTTTGATTTTTTGGTATGTGTTTCATAATCCACTATAAAGCGTTTTCTTAAAATCATTGTACCTAGTATGGTAGTGAAATGATTTACGGTTTGCTGATTTATTGGAAATATTTAATCGATATTTTGTATTTTGGTTGATTCTGACCAAAAATGTAGCGACTGAAAAAAATAGAAACATTAAAGTTTAAAAGTCTCCAATAGAGTATTTTACGGTTTTTTATTTATTTCGATTTTGCAAAACCAACAAAAAAATTAAGCCACGGTAAAAAAAAATGTTTCTATATCTCCAAAAATGCTGATGTTTTATGCGTTTAAAAGTCTATTGTAAACAGAGACAGCACTCTGCTGCGATCTGACGTCACAATACAGGAACGCCATAGTAACTTCGCGACATTCCGTACAATGATCGTTTTGCGTGACAAAGATAGTGGAATCATTTAAAAAACACAGTAATTTCTTCATTTTTCCACCGATTTTATTTATTTATTCACAAATCATCTTTTTAGTAACACCTTTAAAAATAAGCATTAATTGATAGCCGTCAAATACCCTATTTCATAATTACTTTCTACGTCTATGTTCACAAAAACAAAGTCCTAATAAAACCCTAGTCAGCAAAGCTGTCAGTCCCAATAACTGGAGCTCCGTAAAGCCGTTAAATCCGTTTTTTCGGCGACACATCGTCAATGGAAAGTGCGCGGCGGTTACGGATCACACCTTGGGCTAAGCCTCCGGGGCGCGCGCCGCGCACGCATCAAATTTTTCGATGACTTAATCTGGTGGATTTGTTCCACCCCTGTGGGGCGTGAGATGAGAGTTAAGGAGTACAGGATCTATTCTTGTTATTGTTGAGATAGGAATATTTTTCCGACGCGAAATAAAAATTGAGATTCTTCAGCATCAGAAAGTACCGTTTTGGTTTTTTAACATTGTTTTGTAAGTATCAATGATGTTTGTAATAAACACTTGAATGGTTTCAATGAATCCTCACAATGTAAACTCGATACCTTTCAGCTTTTGATTACTTCACAATAACCGGTAGATACACATCGAAAATATATATTGAAATATATAACAGTTTTCATATTATTTCAATAAAAGAGTATTTTTATATAAATATGTTTCCAGAGCCAGTATTCCACATAATCTGGCGATGTTTCCTCCCTGATCGCTCGGATTTACGTTACCGCGAATTGAATTGAAAGTGGGATGAGCGCCCTTTGTTTATAGAGCCTGCTTCTGCGAAAAATGTGTGTTTCATTATCCATGGGCACAAAACATTATAATGTTTTGTTATAAGCTCTCTGTTTGTGGCAAGTTTTTTTATCATAGCTGACATTTGATGTTTTTTGCTTTGACTTTTAACGACAACTACTTAATAAACAGTATAGTTAGCTTCACTGGTCCATTAGATAATGCCATCCACAATTCAAATGAAAATTTTTTTCGTCTATAATTATATTAATGTCATGCACCAAAATATAGCAGGGTTAATTAGGACAGAGCTACTTCCCGGCAGGCGTAGATAGTTTTAAGAATTGAACACTCGTCATGGATCTGATATATTGAAATAATTTAGACGGTAAAACAGTCCTAGAACTACAATATTCATCTGAAAACGCACGTAGCTAACTATTTTGAATAAGTACAAACATTTTTGATTTCGGATTCTGCCCGCAACCGAAAACTTCTAGCATCATCATTTCCGTGACCCAGTAAACTAGTTGGGGTCCACAATAAATTAATCACATTTCCAAATACAAACGGAACCCACGTCTGCCCAACATCGACTATTAGTGAAGGGCGATAGGGCCACGATAGGGCCAATCTATGGGCGCCATCTTGCGGCCCACGTGCGAAGCTCAGCGCGTCGCTAATTGGATGACGCTGCTGCGCGAGGATCGGTGGCTTGTCTCCGCCAATTAAGAGCTATTGATATCCGTACGATTTCGTTACAAGTCTGTTCTACACTGATTTAGGGGATGTGATGTGTATGTTGGTCACGCAGTTGTAAGGTTCGTGTGGCGTTCTGATTTATGCGGGACATGATGCATAAGTTTGGCTTGTCAGCGGCTTTGCATGTATAGGATACATAGTTAAATCAATATACCATCGTCTTCATCGAAATCCGCCTAATATGTTACAAAGTTTGAAACTAGGATTGTCGTCCGATCAGCAATTCGGAACATTCCAGCCATTGTTTTGTAGACTGAATCTATAATCTACTTTGCATACAATGACGTAATCATTTTCATAATGTTTTCTTTAGAATTATTTTAAAGAATTGTTATACCCAATAATCCATTCAAAATACCAACAAAATTACTAATTACAATGTCGAAATCCTGCCAGTTGACTAAAATCGTTCGTTCGCTAGCTGAATCCTAATTAGTTTTGTCAACGGTGAAGATCGAAAGGAACGAATTAATTTGAAGAATTCGATAGCCGTACCTATAAGGTCGACACTGGTAAAACAGTCACGTAATACGCAACCATGTGTGTACATATGGTTGCGTATTACGTGACTGTTTTTTCACGTAATGTTGTGTGTTTTGTGTACACCATAGTCCATTCACTATTTTTTGTGCGCCTTTCCCTATAATTTTGATTACCAATGTTAAGACGATATTTTTTCTGAATTCTCACATTTTTGTCGCTGTGGGAACTCTAATTCTGACTTTATGATTATTTTTGATGTGTAACATGTTTCCTCTCGCTTTATGTGGGAGTGATTTGGTAAAAAGAGACGGTGTGTAACAGGAAGTGACAGCTTAAGCATGGAAAAAATAAGTACTTTTTAATACCATGCAATTAGAAAGTCCTATATAGATTGTAGGTAGAGGGGGTCGAATTTCAACCAGTGGGCGACTACTAGTAATGAATAATTAAGTATTCGAATAAATATTTCAGAAAGTATTTAGCTTTTTAAAATTTGAGGTTAATTTGTGTCGCTACTCAGTTGCTTATTACCAAGGTGAGATCTGAGATGTTACACATCATAATAATATGCGACTGCTGTAAGGCTCGCTCTTTTTTTTTCGCTAATGACTTAACCTTCAATACTTACCTACAAAGTCGTAATTTTTGTGTTATTTCAGGACAGTTCGTTGTAGTGGTCTGGTGAAAGAGCAACGTTTAGCAGACAAATAGATAAGTATAGAATGACGTCAGTCCTATTAGGTACATCAACATGAAAGGTTTACCTTATTTCATCACAAACAGATTTAAGATAGATAATAAAGAGCTTAGATAAAGAGGCTATCAAAAGTAAGTCATAGAAAAATTGTGATCCCATCCCATGTCTCAGTGACGACATCTAGCGTATTTTAACACAATTACATAAAAGCTAAGTTTGACATGTTACACTTTTACCGACACCAACCTATGATTAGGTACCAACCGTCAGATAGTTTGAAACATCTAAGAAAATTATTTATTTAATTTAAATATTGGGTAAATTACAAAATATTAACGAAAATAAACCGCGGTTAAGTCTCACTACGTGATTTGCAATACCATCCACAATTCAGTATATATAATTATCCATTGGGTGCCGCGAGTTTGACGATATCATCAACCCAACGCACTTTTGGACGGCCCCGGTTTCATTGGTCGAACCTTGGCCAAACTTACTTTATATAAATAAGCGAAATAAAAAAACATATAAAAACATTGATATCATATCAAAGGGATTACACCGAGAATTAAAACAAATATTTATTTTATCGTACACTTACAGCTCCACTATCAATATTATTCTGTTTGTGGTTGATGTTGCCGGTAGCAAAATATCGAAAAATAAACGATAGTATTAAAAACCTTTTTATTTATACAAAGATACTGGCACTTTTTATAGGACTGGTAACAATATAATAAAATAAAAAAGATTTTAATATTTCAACGTGTCTTTACGTTGAGTCCCACTTTTTTAATACAAATTCATAATAAGTACTTCATTTAACACAATTGAGTATTACGAATAGGTAATAAAAAAACGTGTGCGGTCTGGGGACCCCCGTCAGGAACGAAGTTCCTTCTCACGTATGATTTAAAACTAAAACAAAACTAAACTTTTGACACTTCAAAATTGAGACTTTTAACTGATTTTTTTTCGAAGTTTCGTTTAGCTCGCATAAACTGTTTTAGCCACCCACAGACGCGTTTTTAATACAGAGCCATCTAGTATAAGTTATAAAAAGCTCTCATAAAACGCGTAATAAATACCTTAATACACATCTCTCTCTCTCTCTCTGTCTTTTTCTATTATATGTAATAGAAAGAGAGAGTTGCATAGTGTGGCATAACGCTTTTTCCTTACGTGACAATTTCCACCAGTCAACTCCTACCGCTAGCCGCGTTATAGAACTTCGTTCCAAAAATTAGTTATCGGTAGGTACGTACAGTAGATAGTTTAGGAACCCGTTTCTGAATAATCCAAGGAATTCGCGTGTCGAAATTCTCTTTCATGTTTCCATTGGTAAAACCTCTGTCGAAGCGGTCTATTGTTGGTTTCACATAGATGTTGTATCTTGGTTTTTTTGCTCGTTTTGCAGGGTCACCGCTGTTGCTAACATATTTTTAGTTTGGTTGAAATAAACGTAGTTATAACAAGTTTTGTCCGTCTTGGAGAGTTGTTGAGAGGGATTTTTGTCGTTTCAGTTTTGTTCCGAACCTTTGCTTTTCATACATTTTGTGATTTCTTTTATTCAAAAGCGATTTGTAAAAGAAATATTTTCTAACTAAACAAGCGACATCATAAAAAAAACAAATCAACATTTACAAATTTAGATTCAGATTAGGTACATGAATTATAGGATAACAATGGCCACATAAGTAGAATAATGCACTGCTTTAAGATTAGGGGAAGACAAAAGCTGGCAGCGGGTGACAAATGGCGGCAGCGGTTTTGAAAACAAAAACGGCATCAAGATGGAGGAGCATTCTTCTCGAAGGGAAAGGGAAAAAATACTGCTTGTTTCCACACGCTATTTGTATGAAGAAAACACGGGGAAAGTGGGATTTCCAAACCAGGATTTGATTTTACACCGAAGCTGGTACACTTTAAGATTGAAGGCCGTTTTTGGGGTGAAGTTTAAAAATTTAATGTAAATCACTTGTTACTCGTATTTGCATAAAATATTGGTATACCCACAAGTCTAGTAGTGGAGTAACTTTTAAACTACAATAAAAACTCAGTACAACAATTTTATTTTAATTGTACTTTGCCTAAATTTAATCAAAACAGCTAAACGGGAGCGAGACTAATATTCCAATACCTGCGTTCGCATCATGATGTAGGTAAAATAACAATGTGGAACAACACAAAGTTTTTTAAAATTGAGAATAAACCCGTCGAATACGCCGAGCCAATCCTCACTCATTCATTTGAACACGCTCGTTCAGTGTGCATGTTGCGAGCGGAATTTCCTCGAAACCAGACAACGAAATATCAATCGAAAATAGCGCTCCCCTACAAAAAAGAACCATCTCTATCCCTTCAACCAACCCGAACTATTCGAGTGAAATATCTTTATTGAGGCAGCCATTTTATTTTCGCTTTTCTTTGCACCGGCCGAATTTATTAAAGACCGATACAGACGAACATAATTTTTTATTGCGAAAACGACAATTTTCTTTGTTTAACTAACCGTCGCACATTTTCTTGTCCGCGTAATAAAACTGACCTTTTTTTACGGTAGCACAGACAATCGGGGATATAATGTGAATTTGTCAAGAAAAGCCCAACACCTCGCGTTTGGATCGAATTTACCTTTTATGGGAAACGACGGATTCTCTCGGGGCAGTCGGCATTAGTTTTGGCTACGACTGCTTACGTCCCAAAATAGTTCAGATAAAAGCGATTTGTGGAACGTTTAGACTAATATGCACTAACAAGCTTAAGTCCTTAGAAACAGGAGATTACTCTCATTAGTGTTCTGTTCATCATCGGTTATAACATAATATATCTGGTTATGTGGAAACCCTTTAAATTTCTCTGAATCTTGAATAAAACGAATTTGATTATCTTTTTAGGGTTCCGTACCAAAATGGTAAAAAGGAACCCTTATGGAGAGACTAAGTCTGTCTGTCCGTCGGTCACACTTCGATATCTCAAGAACTACTAATGCTATCAAATTGAAATTTTGAATAGTTTTAGATGACGTTTGCCCAACTATTTTGCAAATAAGAAAGAAATTAAAAAAATATACCTTTTTTGCAAAAGGGACCGAAAAGGGGTCTTAAAAATTTTAAGTGGAGCTACTAGGGCATGTGGGGTATCATATGAAAAAACGCTGTTTGCACATTCCCAAACATTTTTTATTTTTATTTTAGGCAGCATAGTTTCCGACTTTTGATGAAAAATGTAAAAAAAAATACCGTACCCTTATCTCCGAAGTTTGCATCGATCAAAATCTGAAATTATTCTATGTGATAGGAGTTTATGTACAGATTACAGGAAAAATAAAACTATGTCTCTAAATAGCACAGTTTTTCAGAAATCATCAACATCATATATACGTACCGGAACCCTCGGTGCGCGAGTCCGACTCGCTCTTGACCAGTTTTTTATCTTTATTTTAGAACGCGCTTGTAATCCTATTCGGAGTTAATATTCGCACAAAACCAGATTTCGTTTCCACAAAATGTTATTAGGTATTTATATCTCTATCGATTATGGGTTTCATTGCGGGCTATGCGGGGGCGGCTGCTGCAGGTGCGAAAACCTCAAACGGCGCAAATACTCCAATTTTATTGGGACAAGCTTATATGTTCGAGCCGTTTGGGGTTGAAACACTAGGGCCATGGGGTCCGAGTGCCCGCTTAGTTTTTCGACACATCGCCAAGCGGTTGGTCGACTCCTCACATGACCTGAGGGCTGGCCTATTTTTGGCCGAAGAATCAAAAAAGCATTGCCATAAAACGTGGCAATGCTGCCAGACTATTGGGACATTTTTCTGTTGACAGCGATGCGGACGAATTTTTTGGTGCCCTATGATTATTTCCCCTCCTTTTTTATGTACTTAAATATATTATTATTATAATTTTCAGTCTGTTAGTTTTTATATGATGTAAATATTTTGAAAATAAAGAATCCTCATATGGGTTTAGTTAGTTACCTTCAATATTTCGAGGAAAAGTTTCCGATCGACAGCAACGTTTATCAACGGATCGAGGCAGAAGTTGGCACGTTTATATCTTTTGTCTGAATGTTAGTAAGGTTTCGGTATATAGGTGAATCAGATTTAATGTAGCATTAATAACGGTGAGTATAGGGTTAAAGAAGACGTGTGACTCCATGTTACTGGCGCAGACAGATGTGAATTTAGAAGAACAGCTGTTACGCCTGCGAAAGATTGATTAACCTCCACGCTGCAACAAATCCCACAATAATTGCTCCGCTGAATTTCAGTAACTAAACCAGTATTATATACCTACTGATAGAGACCACAAGCCATTTGTCGTTTTCCAAATCTAACAATGATTGATGCGCATTTAATGTCAAATCCGTTCGCAGGACAAGGGATGCGGTGATATATTTGAACAGAAAATTAATTGGACATCGATCTCATGATTGAAGTCCGGACTTGAATGGACACTCAGAGTGAGGCATCCTTAAAATAGGGGTGTGCTTATAAAAATATCGGTGAATGAACGCTACAGGCATTATAGGGGACTGAAGAATGCTTGTACATACATACATAAACTCACTCCTTCTAATGGGGGTAGGCAGAAACTATAGAAAGCAACCTGCTACGCTCTACGACCTTTCTGAAGAACATCACCAATTATATCACTATATTATGTCCTACTAGGGCGTCCCCTCCCGGCGCCTCCACTCACCTCTGCTTTGTAAATACCTTTTGTTAGTCGCCTTTCATTCATCCTCTCAACATGACCAAAACCATCTAAGCATACTCTTTAAAATGTTTGTCACTACATCTTTTACTCGTAAACTGCACCGTTGCCATATCACATAATTTTTCAGCCTATCATTCAGTCACGACAGAATGCTTGTAAAGTATTGTAAGAGAGTCCCTAGTGCCGCTGTTTTGCTGCATTCTCATCTAATCAGTGATCAAGTGAGAGTCGTTTGTAAGCCTTGAGAAGCGGAGGTTTCCCGGCTTTGTTGTAGTTGAACGTGTGGAAAAGATAATAAGGCTGAGATTATGTATCTTTTTGTTTAAAAAACCGGCTAAGTCGTGTATTCCTGTTTGTCCCACTGCCGTCCTCCCACTGGTGGGGTGGGCCAAGTTCGTGTCGGACTACGCGCAATGAAGGGTTCCGTAGTTGGGATGAATTTATCCCAAGAGCAAACTTAACAATATACTTGAAAAATTTGTTCTCCCGTACATTACCTACAACTAAAAATGTAATACAATCTTACATTTTCAGTTGTAATGTGCATAATGTGTGGAGATTTACTAATTTTTTTTTTTTTTATAAACATAGGCGCAGTAGTTTCGGAGATGGCGGGAATGGTCAATTTTCATCTATTTTCTTAAATAACTATATACCTGTTTATTTTAATATTATAAAAAAATACGATTGAGACCCTCACAGTAAGCCCTTTTTTGATATGTCACACGGTACATGTGAAACATTTTTTAAATTTATTTATTTCTCTCCCAAAAGTGACCACCATATCCAAAATTCATTTATTTACGTAACACGTCCGTGTTTGGGTCACAGAAATTGATTATATGCACCAAATTTCAACGTAATCAGTCCATTCGATTCGGAGTAAATTAGCTATGATAGATGGAGAGACAGACAGACACACGAGTGATCCTATAAGGGCTTCGTTTTTTCCAATTGAGGTACGGAACCCTAAAAAAAATCAGATTATTTCAAATAAAAGCAAACTTGTTAAAAGTGCAGGGACATCATCCTCCCTTTATTCAGTTGATTCACAGGCTTACAAGTCAGTGACTCGTTTCGAAGACTAATTGCATGTGCGGGATGCGATTATCCTTAACGCTTTTACTTCCGGGGCTTAGCTAATGACTATTAGCGAACAACAGTCCAATCGTATTATTATGCCCAACCGAGTTAAACAATGCGTTCACAAACGCACAAATAGCCAATTAACAGATCGATACATAATGGCGCGTGGTGCTGTCAGCTCAAATTGCATCTAATAATTGTAACATTTGTAAGCTGCGCCCAAAATGCGAGGTGAGTAGGCAGTTTAGTGAACTAAATATCGGGGCATAGTCTGTGGACACGACCGCGACCATTTGTGGGATTACCTGGCTTGGTTTGGCGACCATCCAAGCGTGGCACGACTCTTTGCCTAGCCTGTGGGGCGAGTGTAAAGCGTGCTTCAGATCGTTATACCGTTTTATGGTGTTTGAAGTTTTTAATTTGTAGTTTATTTATCTTTAGCATAACATATTTGTTAGTGTGTGATGAAGTTCTCGAAGTATAGTCATTATCAACTGTAAAAGGGACCTAAACTAATTCCATTAAAGATACTTTCGTATAAAGTACAAACTTTGTGGGGTTTATAGTCTGTGAACAGCGTTCTTCTGCTCATGCCTTTACACTTGTCTTGATATTACCTACTAGATTTAGTGCTTCCAATCTAGCGATTCTTGTGAATTGAAAGTGGTAATATTATGAGATATATACGTCTCATTCAGAATGTTTTGATAGATCTCTGTAACATAAAGTTTTGTGAAAGTGGGTAATATAAACTCCAGGTAGATATTGAGTTTTGAGAAGTGGGGCATTCATATTATTTTAAGTGCTATGAATTTGGGAGAAATATCGAGCAATCATATGTAGTGTCTGTCTAGACGAATTGTACTTGAAGAGCTTTTGTTTTATTATAATCTTTTTATGAATGAATATAATTTTTTTTACTAAATAATATGCACTCTTAAAAGGCTTCTAATCAAACAAAAAGCATGGTTCCTGTTTTTATGTTAAATTAACTTTAAAATTCAGAAATAATGAAAACAAAATAAATTAGGATAGACACTCTTTCAAAGATTTTTCTTAGCATTCCTTATTTGGTAGTTTGGGAGGTACAATATCTTTCTTGACACAAAAGAATTTATTAAAAAAGGCCACGTTTCTTCTCTTTTGTCATTTGCTTCGGAGGCGAGCTTCAGGAGTTTTATGAAGGCCGGTGTGACATAATTTTAAAAGTTCTTCATAAAGCCTAAAATGTGTAAACTTTAGATACTAAATTCTGGTTGTAAAATAGTTTTACTTACTTTTATAAAACCCAATTTTACGCTCAGCATTTTGCGCCGCGCAACCACATTTATGTTCTTGAAAAACTTAAAATGTTCAAAACACCTGCAGGTTATTTCAGCATCAGCAATTACCCAAGCCATTCTTAGACAGGGGTTAAATAAGAAATATGTAATGTTATGTGTCGTGGCTTATCGGGGCCTGGCAGTCACCCAAACGCTCGGCTCAGGAGGCTTTGCGACCTACCACGACTCAAGTCCGACCGGCTAATACCTCAAGGTACACTTTCGTTGGCTTCACAAAAATATAGGGAATATTTTCTGTATTTGAATTATTCGTCTTTTATTCTGGCTTGTGGTAAAGTTAAAGTAGTCTATGCTATTTTGGCTTGTGGTAAAGTTAAAGTAGTCTTTGCTATTTTGGCTTATGGTAAAGTTAAAGTAGTCTATGCTATTTTGGCTTGTGGTAAAGTTAAAGTAGTCTATGCTATTTTGGCTTGTGGTAAAGTTAAAGTAGTCTATGCTATTTTGCATCAAGTGGTGATTTTCCCTACAGGGTCAAATTAAATTAGTTGGCAAAACTCCGCAGATGTAATGGGCATCGATATCTAAACATGATTGACCAAGTAAATCATTGAATTGTTTTTTTTTTTGGGGGTCATCGATCGATTTAGTGTGCTTAGTTAAACGCTCCTCGCCAGCGCTCGTTGAACCCCCTAAAATAAATAATGAAATCATAATATTTTTCCCCATTGCATACATATACAACATTATTTTTAGTATATGCGAAACTTGCATTTATTTTCAGAATAAGGAACTGAATTGATTTCAATAATTTGAACACCAGGTTATATTTTGTATACATCAGCACTTTTCCGCCGCCTTGCACAAATTATTGTGCAAGGCGACAGTACACAATCAGCTTTCATAGTCAGCTGTATACTCATTCATACAACATTCATATAGCATTAGTTACGTGGGTTAAGTATATTTAATAAATCATCATCATTGGCTATCCGTGACTTATCTTATCATTCAAGCTAACATCCAAGGTGTGTGCGACCCATTCAGCAGCACATAAAATACACACACAGTAATGCTTATCGTCTTGGATTTCGGCGATATCACCAAATTAAGTACGTTGCTCAGTGTACTTAATATGAATGTGAAACAATACCACACCGACGACGGAGCGGCGTTCACAAGGTATAATAAATTCACGTAAAAGCCACAAAACATTTGATAACACACTTCAAAAACAATTTGATACATAAGTCTAAATTTAATTTATGTACAGTATTACCCAAGTAATATGGCTTACCGATGTACCTGCGCAGAAGGTGAATTTTAAAAGTGCGGGAAATGCTATTGGCCAATTGGCACGCTCCACGCACCGCGGTTCTTTTTCCTGTACCGCTATTGGTCGGCAGCTGCCGCCATGTTAGCGCGCGCCGCGTGGCATGTTTGTCAGCCGCCATACTTCTGATCGAGTGCACGCTAACAGCTCCAGTGTATTATGAATCTTATAATAGTGACCTAAGGTTGATTGTAAGTTTTAAGCATGCTTTCGTTAATCTTCGGGGCCATACTTTCTTTTCTGTGCGAACGAAGATTCACGACGCGCCTTATCAATTGGGTACCACTGTAAAACGTTGCCAAAGTTGATGTGCTTAAGGTGAATCTGCAGCTGTGGCCCGCAAAATTCAAATTTTATTAGTTTTTTTGGTATTTGCAAGTCAGTGTCATGTTGTATCTTGATAAAAATATGATTCGCAACTATATCAGTTATGTATTTACAGAATTATAATCATTAGAATCATTAATACATCTCTCTAAGTTAGATTGGTTCCATTGAATGACTTTTTCATTTCAATTTTGTAAAAACATGTCTGTTACAGTCGCGAATTATATTTTGATTAAGATAAAACCTGACACTGACCTGCAAATTGCATAAAACTTAAGAAAATTTGAATTTCGCGGGCTACCACTCCACCTTAAGAGGGCGTAGTACGCCAGAAAAAAATCAAGTTGCACACGCGCCTTCTTGCCAAAAAAAAAGTTTGGAAATATCATGCATCCGTATCAGGTACAGTCCCCGGCACGTAAGTTGGCAAGAGTAGTTAGATGCGCAGAAGAATTTTTTTAGGACTCTTTGGTGGTAGCGGGACGCGGGGAATGAGGGAGCACCATTCCGAGCACGATCCGACCGATCCGGTTCCGAGCGCGATTGGTGCGTCAGTCGATACTCGTCTCCCGCACCTCGACCCGCGCGTTCGCTCCCGATTACACTTGCGTGCACTAAAATTATACCCTTTGTTTTCGTTAAGTTTTTGATACGAATTGTTGTTACTATTTAAAATTAAGTTTATTCTACGAGTGTACTTTTGCGGCAGCTACTAATGAAGCTTGTTGGCCTTTAGTTCTCGTTAACATTGATTTTGAAAGGCCACAATAACTAAAAATATGTTATTATGTATTTTATTTATAACACCTAATAAACTTCACGAATTCCTCTCCTTTCTTTAACTTTCTTCTAAACAGACATGTTTAAAATAAATGATGGCAATAACCATGGAATAATGACACACAATAAAAGTGGTTTTTTTTTGTTGCATGAGTGTACTATGCGCGAACTTACCCCCACTACCCCGATTGTACTCATATTATTTTTATTTTATTCCTAAGTCTTATCAATTTCATTAAAAATCAAATTGAAGGTATGCGATTTTGGTTTTTAGAGGGTAGTACTCGTAACCAACCAATGTCTTAAAACTCTTGAAATCATTATTCCCGCCGACTTTTAGAGGAACAGCAGAGTTCCAAGCTCATAGTAAACAATAAGTTGTGAAAGTTAAATGGTATTAGACATTCGAACCGCGTCCCGGCTCGTCTCAGGAATAGTTAAACAAGACCGTGTTCTCACTTATTTTTCTTTACAGGGCGCGAAAAAGCTCTGCGTGACCAAATCTGCATTTTAAAAACAAACTAAATTATGTTCGACATTTGTGCCTACAAGATCGCTATTTCAGAATTTCAGTCACGTGGCGGCTAATTTATAGGCTGTCTGACTGTCAATTAATAAATATACATCGGCATCGGCGCAGCCTTTACTAGAAGTGATCATCATATTAGTGATTCAGCAGCTTCAATATCATCAGGATTGTGCCGGAATATAGCAGTTCGTCGTGGACGTGGTTTGACAGCGGCCCCCTTCACATCTTCTTCTGTCATCAGAAGACAGCCGCCAAGCAAACATCGATGTAGAGTGACTATTAGCAGCTAGTGTCACTCTTATCCGACCTTTTCGGTGATTCCAGTAACTTCATAACAAAAATAGACGGCGCAACTTGCTGCGCCGTCAAATATGTTTGTTTGTGCGAAACGTCCGAAAACTGATCGTCATTTTTATTAGCAGTGCACTGACAGCTACTGTCGTTTATACGTTAAAGTCCATTTCACGAAAGAAGTCCCGCAGACGTGGCGCTGCAGGCATGGGTTATTTTAGGAATGTTGCTAACTTAGCGTATAATAATAATTAGTTCCACTTATTTCCGCGGGACTTCTTTCGTGAAATGGACTTTACCAGTAGGCGGTTAAAAGCGTCTGTCTGCTATAAAGTGACGTTTCTTTTTCCCGGGAATCAATCAGTTTTACTTTTTTCTTTTAACTACGTAGCAATAAAACCGATCACAAAGCACGTATTTTTTGCTCCGAACCAAAACAGTGATTTCATACAACATTTCTGCACTGTTTTTATTTTTAATTTGATGTAAATTTACCACAGAGGTTCAGATAATGTCTCCCACTAAGTTTAATATAAAATGTATGCATTAGATCAAAAAGATCTGGCTGAAAATAAAAATCGGCTGAATAAAACCGACTTGGTGAAGAACTTTGTTTTTATTAACTTGAGTTTTTATTTTGAGAAAGTATATTTTATCACGGTAGGTAGATTGGTAGTTGAAAGAAAAGTAGATTACGCACCTTGATAAAGTGAGTAATTAATGCACTCGTGCGAATCGTGATCGCTCGGGCACCAACATAACACTCGTGCATTAATAACTCACTTTGCGCTCGGTGCAACAATCTACTATTAATTTTACTGAAGTCAGTAATTTGTAATGTATTTTGCATTCAGGGACATGCAGGCACTCTACGTGTATTGCCCAAAGATATTTAATAATTAAAATTAAAATATTTTGTTCAGATAAAATCCATATAATGTTAGTAGTAGTATAATGTATGCTGTGTGTATATGTAACCGTTCAAAATGCTTCTGTAGACACTTCATAGTACGAAGGGCACAGCAACTTCACGGTATACAACCTTGCCTATGTATTACTCGGTAATTGGCGCAATAATGAGAGGTGTCTCGGGGGCGCTAATTAATTTCGGCGTGCTCTGGCTCCGATGCGGAATGTTCTGATCAGCCGGCACTAATCTCTCTATGGGGTGGGAATGTATTCGACATGCTCGTTATCTTTTGTGTCATTCATTTGAAGCTTGGTTATGAGACGGCATTGGCTGTATTTTAAGGGGGTGTTGACGGCAGCTCGGTCAATGCAAGGTTAATACGTTTATTACGCTCAATTTTATTCCTATTTTAAAATCCAAGGCTAGGCTGGGTTAAGGCTCTCCCTATTACATGAGACTTAAACATAACTGTCGAAATGTGGGTGTACATTTGTTCATGTTAAGGTACACTTCTGCCTAACCCTTCTGGGAATTACAGGCTTGATGTTATGGGTATTAACAACTCATTGGTAAGGTTATAATCTGGAACCATAAAAGGTATGTAGTATCCTCATCAAGCAACAGAGGTATCTCTAAAATCATTATTGATAACCCAATCAAGTACGAGTATCTACTTGATCATAATCAAATATGTCTCAAACATCAATTCCAAAATATCTCTCATCTCCAATTTACTGTGAAATCCGTTCAATCTTAATTATAATATCTATCTATGGAATTCTCCAACTTCTACTTAAGTCGAATTAATCACCGTAAAATGAAGTCAAAGTGATTCTTCATTAAGATACCTCTTTGTTTCGGGAAAACTTATACATTTCGCGATAAAAAATATAAATAGGTATTTTATTAAAAGTAACAAAAGGTTTACAAACTCTGTTGGCGCGTGGTTTGGATTAGGGTAGAAGTCTTCTGGGTATCGTTAGGTGGATTAAGGGGTATCTAAAGTGGGGTATACAGGACACGGCTATTATTGATAACCATGATACGGCGAAAACATGGTTTTATAAGATGAAAGAGAGGACAAACCAGTTTAGAGATAAGCCAAGTATCTCGCAGCATCTCACAATCACGTACTCACATTTGAATGTTCAAACTAAAAGTACAAGCATCCTATATAGGTAGCTTCTACTTTCAGTTTGTCCTCACACCTGTTTTTTTTTACTTATGTATACAGGCTGAAAAATAAATTACGTGGCATAGCTTAGGGTTAGAATCAGTATCGATAAACGAACGCAGAACAAAAAAAAACAAAACAACAAAATATTGCAAGGTCAACCTAATTTAGTACCTACTAACTTAGTAATTAAAGAATTTAAACAAATAAAATAATTTTAATTCTAAACAATTGCTATTTTAAATTAGTAGGTACTAAATTAGGTTGATCTTGCAATATCTTTTTTTTTTTTTTTTTTTTCCTGGGTTCTGTTATCGATACTGAACCTACCCCTATGCTATGGCAAGCAGTTTCTTTAACAGCCTGTATATGTAAAAAAAAACATAGGCAGTCGTGAGAACTGCCGACAGAAGTGAAAACTTATCGCTCAACGTGCTTTAACAAGTTTTCACTTCAATAAAATAATTCACTTACTGCTACTACAGCATGTCGGAGCGGGCAGGTCGGTGACGCGACCCCATAAGTTTTTGCCCTACCAAAAATAGCTTATGTTTTCTCTTTCAATAATCTATTTATTTCCTTCTAATTCTTAAGAGGCCTATTACATTTCGCTCGTGATTTTTTCGTTAAATGGCCAACTTTGGTGTTCTTATTCTGAGAAAGTGAAAGACTTCGACAACTTTTACTTATTAAGTGGTGGAGAATAGTTATTAGTACTTATAGTTTAAAGCGGTCCCCCTTTTCCCAATTTTTTCTTATATATTTATATAAAGCCAAAATTGCGAAGCAAGTTTTCATAAAGTGCGTGACGGCACTGTTTCGAGCTCGTGGATTGAACTACTGCTCATAAGCAAACGAAATGAAATATATACAATAATATCTCTTAAGTTAGGTTGAGTTCATAGCTGCCTCAGAATGTAGAAATATCTAAGGGATATAATATAAAATGATCCCGTTAAAAACCATAAAACTACTAACAAACGCTGACAATTAACCGTAAATATCTCCTTACTACTTTACATTATTTTTTTACGTAAAATTTTATACCAGAATAACCGCTTCTTCATAAGAAATTAAATATCATGTAAAAAAACCGGTCAAGAGCGAGTCGGACTCGCGCAACGAGGGTTCCATACGAATATATGATATTGATGATTTCTGAAAAACTGTGCTATTTAGAGACATCGTTTTATTGTTTCTGTAATCTTTACCTAAGTTTCTATCATATAGAATAATTTCAGATTTTTATCTCTGCAAACTTCGGAGATAAGGGGGGAGGGGGGACGGTATTTTCTTTTTAAATCTAAAACTATTCTAAATTGCAAGTTGATAGCATTAGCAGTCAGACAGACTCAGTCTCACCTTATGGGTTCCTTTTTACCATTTTGGTACGGAACCCTAAAGAGTAAAAAAAATGTATGAAACTTAAAATAAACGTAATTACAAATGCTGCTTAATCCTTCAGAACGCAATTTTGTGATAGGCCTCTTAAGGCGATTAACCTAATCATTTTATTTGTGATGTTCCTGTCATCATTGTCCGAAATAGAACTATAATTAAGCTGGAAACGCTACTACTAAAACAGTGGGAATATTATCGAGAACTATTCTCCGAAAAACGAACGACGTTCATCTTATCCGCAGCCATTATTGGTACCAAGGCTTCAAAAGCAACGAAAATATCAGCCGCGTTCCACGGATCTGCTTAATTGCTTGATTAATTATTAGCAAAGGAGTTAGATGGGGTTAAAACAAGACGAGGGTCGTCGAAGATCTACAGAGCGACATCAATAAGCTTTAATTTGCGCCGGCCATCATAGCTATTAGCTCTTGGCTCAATTAGGAACATCGCTGAAATCGCGCCGATGGTTTCTGTAACAAGTTTAGCTAACACAGAATTGGGTTACCGTTAGGACACCCGAACTTCGGGAATTTATATTGATTTGGAGGTCACGATCAAGGTTGTTGTCTAGTTTGACGTTATTTTATGTTAAGTATATAGTTGTTATTTCAAAACTTGACTTTTGCCTTCGTTTGTTTTTAAATATTTTTGACTGTCGACACTTGTGACGTCTAGAAAAGACAATGGGATAGCTCAAAATCATTCACCAGGCACATTAATATCCTGCCAGGGTTGCGAGTTTGTCCGAAAGGGATATCGTGGCCCTGGCACACAGGCAACGGAAGGAACACTAGGTTTTAGGCCGGGACGCCACCAAAGCGGAGATGTGTGTAAACGACCATACGATATCGGCAATGGTACGGTAACATTATCTTATCGGTATCTTATTGGTCGTTTACACACATCTCCGCTTTGGTGGAGTCCCGGCCTTAGTCAGTAAAAGTCTGACACGCCCTCCCTCCCGCTCAGCCCAGAGCGGGAGAAGTTATTTGATAATATCCCACCCAGAAAAAAAAAGGCACATCCATATCCTTGATAGATTATAAAAATAGAATCGGAATTTTAATCCAATTTGAAAAAGAGCTCATAAATCACTAATTCACTTAGACGTATCGATATGAACGAAAATGTACCTTATTATTTAGTAAAGGATTCAAGAAGTCTCTTACATTCTACTCACTTTGTAGGCAGGTTACAAGACTTACATTCAAAGTCAAAAGTGTTGCTGGAGTAAGTAAAAACTGAGCGTAAAATAAAAGAAACAAAGGGAAAAGCACCATAATGCTGGTCCTTAGAGATTATTGTTACTGTTTATTGCTATCGTTATGATCAATATTTTATCACTTATACGTGCTAAGTGGGATCAATTGGATTTGGATTGCGAACGTTCTGCGAGGCAATTAAGCTGGTGATATAGGCATTAATAATATGTCTGGTGTTTGTATTAGAGTACTAAGTAACCTCGTTAAGTGCATACATGTGTCCTGGAATTAAATGTATAATACAAACTGTGTTGTGTACAAACTTCTGATAAAACATAATGTATTCACATTTCATAATTTCAAGAAATTAGACTCGTTTTATGTGTTAGGTTGTGATTATACAGCGTGCCACTACAGTGGCGACATTAATTTAACACACGTATACAGTTTCGCCTTTACGTTAATATAACTATTTATATTTTAATTTCATTAAACATTTATTGATTTATTAACAATTTTCTAAAATATAATCTTGGGGCAACCTGTACTTAAAGAACTGTAGCACAGAGGTTCATGGATTATAACATCGAATCAATGAAATTAAATCAAATAACGTGCAAGGAATAGGAAAATTGAAGGAAAGAGAGAGCTTTATTATTTAGTTTGTTTGAATTTTTGTATTTTTCAATTTATAATTATTTATCTTAATATATTATATTAAAAAAATATAATTATATATTTTTACATAAAATATAATAAAAAAATATGGTCACTGGCCACTAGCCCTACCAGTGTGTGAAATTAATGTCGCCACTGTAGCGGCACGCTGTATAGGTAGATCAAGGAAGAAACTTAAATGACATGAATTCATTAATTAACACAGATACCTACTCATAAACCATACGAATAAAGGCTCTCCCGCAAATAGGCGGAATGCGACAGCGCGACGGCGCGGCTGCGACGCGACTCTAGTAGAACAATTTCTATGAACGCTTCATGGAAATGGTTCTACTAGAGACGCGTTACGTCTGTCTACGGAGCCTTAACTCAACTGGGAACATTTAGAAATGAAAAAAAAAGTTAATGGAGTGCTGCAAAAAGATTACCTTTTAATATTATTAAAAAGTATCCATAAACCGCTTTTAACTCTTCAAAGTCACTTCACTTTAATGCTCCAAACTTGAGATCTACTTAAGCATTTAGGTAACATCAGTGATAAATATAAGTTAGAATATCGGTTCATTTTCAGAGTCTGCAATTACGTAGTGTGAGGGTTGGCAAGATATGATGAATCGCCACTTTCCTTCAGAGGGGACCACCCTACTTAGTGTTGCCAGGTTTGAAGTGACGAAACTCGGTGCATGATATATATTGTTTTGTTTTGTTTGAAAACTGACGACGATATTAACTTAACTTACCCACAAATGTGCGTTATTTATGAAATGATTATAAAAGAAAATGAATATCTGTGTATATCATCATCATTTCAGTCGAAAGACGTCCACTGCTGGACATAAGCCTCCCCCAAAGGGTTGCCATAATCGCAACGCTTGGCAAGCGGGTTGGCGATCGTAGTATGGTGTTAAAATGCATTGAGAACGCTGCTGCCCATTCTCTAACTTACTAGAGAATGGGCCGCAGCGTTCTCACCATCAAAGCAAAAGGCGACTAAGGGACTTATCCCTTAGTCGCCTTTTACGACACCCATGGGAAGAAATAGGATATATGCCCCATTTTTAAGTTATAGTTAATAAGTGTTATTTGTAGAAGAAAAATAAACATTTGTATTATCTGTGTATATGGTTAGGATGAAAGCGTTTGCAAAATATTAAGAGAAACATTACCTTAACGTTAAAAAAAAAAAAAATGACATGCCCCTACAATAGTTCAACAGGAAATTAGAAAAACAATTCCCTGAAAAACAGTACCATTAGTCGGAAATCGAAGCTATTCGCGTATACAGTCGCGGCCCAAAGCACGAAAATCAGGACGATCCACGAAATCCGGTATTTCTGGTGACCGTAGTCCCCACCCCTCTGCGACGTTCTTTATCCCTCTTTTGTTGATATTCGGCTGACCTACAAACACAGTTTTCGTTTAGTACGTAGTATAGGCAACAATCATATTTTATGTACTTTTGAATTTTTTAAATGAGTTCCTTTTAAGAGCCGTTTTAGTAATAAGGAAAATAACAATGAACGTCAATTTTTAGGGGTGTGAAAAAAGTACATTTACTGCTGAGTGAAGCCGAGTTTCTGTAGTAGGTACCAATTCGTTGAAAGTGCTTTAATATATTTAACGCTAGTAGTTATACTGAAAGTTCTTCATAATCGTTGTAGTGCTTAAAAGGATTTTTGGTTGCTGTAAATTTTTCTTTAGATATTGTGGTGAGTTGTTTTGCATGGATAACCCTTCAAACTTTTTCATAGACTTGGGCTACCTTTACCTTAATAGCAAAATGTAAGGCTTTCAAATAATCTACTAGTAAAATATAAGTTATTTTGTGACACCAGATTTCAAAACGACCTCAAATTTGCTCTGGATTACTCTAACAATTCTAAATAACACCCCAAAAGTACGAACATTTTAAAACCAGTACTCCAGCATCCAAAGTTAAGGGAACCGTGGCACCACATATATTTGCGAGTGTTCCTCCTGGGTGGTTGCGTGAAAGAACGTTCCCGGATATGAGCCACTCAGCCCTCTTAGTGTTTGTCTTACGTACCTTCCTGCTGCGTCCCTACAGACCTCTTTCAATACATCTAAATAAGTAGATGTGAATAATTTTATAGCCAGATGAATTCGTTGCGATACGAAGTTGTTTTTAGGGTAAAAAAAAACTCGAATTTGATGCAAGTAGCGGAACATGACGCGAGCCCGTTGAATTGAACTACTGCGGCTTCGCTGCTATAGTTTCACGGCGGAGGTGTGCTATCAGCATCAACAGCTAAAGCGAAATGAAGATCATTGTATTATTCGTTGATGACATTCGAATTGACTAAAATATAGGCATGGCTATAATGTATAATAATACTCATTGGTTTACTGATGAATGTAGGACACAAGTAAGTAGGTATACCGTTTAGGACTTAGCTCACAGTACCACAAATACTAAGGATTATACTTTAAATAAAAACTTTCCATAATAGTTATTTAAAACTACGTCAGTATGTAGTAAACAGCAAAAGAACTCACAATAATAATTGGAATAAAATGTAGCGATAACAGTTTCTAGATTAACGACCTGACCCAGTTATTTATTATGTGAACTGCTATTTCGGCTATCATGATACGGCCCGGATAGCTCAGTCGGTAGAGCATTGGACTTTTAATCCAAGGGTCCAGGGTTCAAGTCCCTGTTCGGGCGGGCTATTTTTTATTGATTGTTGGTGTTCATAAAGTAATTTCAATGGGTAATCTACAGATAATATTGTTCGATCAATAATGTTCATATTTGAGATTCAATTTATTATTTATATTTTTTATTCTTAACCTTCGACTATCGAGCATAAACAATAAATTAGATGCACTCTACTTTCAAATAGTATTTATATTTTTGTTTTTTTAAATACATTATCATTATAATTATACAATAGATCATGCAACTAACTGTTTACACTAGGTACTAACGAGGTAGGTACTACTACTTTCGAATTGTATTTTTTCTGATTAGTTTTCGTATAGGGTGTCATAAGTGCCAATTACGACTGTTTACATCCTTCGTTAGTAAATATTTGCAGACTTACTAGGTGCAAACGATCCCTTCCAATAATAAAATAGAGAGAATATTTTCCTAATATAAACGAAAGTAGATAGATACATAATACCTATGTAATATATGAGTTCATTGAACGTACTCGATATTTCATAAATACGGATTCCTCTATAATAACGAATAGTTGAGTTATTACAGATTTATTTTATACAGAAATTCTTGTTTGCGAACTCTCAATATAGGGATAAATTGTATTTGAGCTTGATACATAAATAGATAGATACATAATGTTTTTAGTAATAAAGTTCTGTTTGCTATCAAATATAAAAATAGTAATGATTTGCAAACATTTCAATGACATAGAATGTCTTTTAGTTTCGTGTGTACTTAGTCAAAGTCTGGCCTCAACTTGCGTCATTAAAAATATCTCATTAATGCCACCTGCTCAAATAATAATTAAACTAACAGTTTTGTAGATTTTATATCAATTTTATAATGTTGGGCTATTAACATTTATTTTTCAGAAGGTAACGGTATTTTTACTCGTATGCACAAAGCCCAAAAGTAGGGGATATTTTTAAATATACAACGTTAGTTTTTGTTTACCCTAAACCCGAAAAGGGGTCATTGTACTCATCATTTTGAACTATTTTTTCTATGGGACTAACCTTGAAATCACGAAAAAAAAATCAGCTGTTCCATACATTTCTGTTCACTTAAATCGACAAAATGTATGGAACAGCTGATTTTTTTTTCGCGATTTCTAGGTTGGTCCCATAGAAAAAGTTGTTCAAAATTATCAGTACAATGACCCGTTTTCGGGTTTAGGGTAAACAAAAACTAATGTTGTTGTATACGTATAGGTACAGGTACAAATTTTAATCAGTGCGAAAATTTTGACAAATTAAACTTCAGAGCGTTTACGCCGTGCCGCATTTCATACAAACTTTCAAGCCCTTGTTTTTCGAAATGACTGAACCGATTTTAATGAAACTTCATACGAATAAGCAGGATACAAAGGTGTAAAAAGTTAGTTAAGAACATTTTCGAAATGTCTTATTTAAAAACAGCTTAGATAACTGGAAATCTCTGTTTCTAAGGAAAATTTAAAATCGGTTTAATTTGGCTGTAACACTATTTTTTGAAATTGTTCTTAACTAACTTTTTAGACCTTTGTATCCTGCTTATGCGTATGAAGTTTAATTAAACTCGGTTCATTCATTTCGAAAAACAAGGGCTTGAAAGTTTGTAGTCGTAACTCGTAAACGCTAAAGATGTTTACTTCGGAAGGAACTGGTTTTATGGTGACTTGCCGGCCGGCGCGCGTGTGCGGTGTAGCGGAACGCGCGAAAGTACATAAACAGCTGTGCGCTCGCTCGATTTGCGACTTGTAGGTAATTTCTTAGCATTGCAAGTCGGAAAAAAAAATTGAACAGTAATGGAAATGTGAGCCACTAAAAAAAAATTGCGCACTGGTTAAATTTTTTTCCTGTATAATCATAAGCCTTGTTCCCGCTGCTGGGACACAGGCCTCTTTTATGTGAGAGGGAGTGGGCCGTAATCTACCACGCGCGCCCAGTGCGGGTTGGTAGATGTCACATGTCTTCGAAGTTTTGGTTCTAGGACATGCCGGTTTCCTCACGATGTTTTCTGTCACCGTTTTGGGAGCAGTGGTGATGAAATAATGTACACAAAGTAAAGCGCCTGTCAGGGTTTAAACCTACTCGTAAGTTGCGGCTGTTACCACTGGGCCACCACTGCTCTCTTGAATAGTGATCGTTTTTAAATCTTGCGCACCCATCAGTGACGACCTCGGTTTTAAAAGTATTTGTAGCGGCATCAACATCGTCACACTGACGTCACGCAAATCCTGCATCGCGAAAGCAGAGTTTACCGTGCAACTAGCATATATACAACATCCCGATATCAACCGTTGGGCAGTTGCCCACCAGATACAACACCCGTCTGGTCGGAGGATCCTCCCTTTTCTATAGAGAATGAGTGGACTTTACACCCTGTTCCTCATACGTCTAAATATTAAATAACTTATTTTGTCCATAAAAAAACATAACCCATCACATTAGAGCAAGTCGACTATAGGCATCGTATATCTAGACGATAGTGCGAGCGGTGTCCATGAGACAAATGACGGGTGTTCTCCTTTGTACGGCTGAAGACAAATAGAGGCAATCCTCACGGTCCATCGGCCTTTATGAGCCGGAAACTAGCCGGCACTACGGTGACGTCATATCACTCGCTACAACACACGCCTTCAAAAACCGATAAAAGTGACGAATAAATCGTGAATGTTTTTGCGTTTGGGGTAAAAACGGTAATCATTTCTTGTTATTTATTTTGGTGCCTATATGCCTAAGGAAATCTTGTCATGATGACGAACTTTGTGAGCACATTAGCGCAATGCTTTTTGCCTATGTAGTAGGCTAGGCAATTGTGTGCCTTGCATGTTCGTTGATGCATGATTGCCATACTTCAAAGAACGTTAAAGTCAACAAAAGTCTTATGCGCAAATTACAAATTCTTTAGAAATGTTCACTTGTATTTCAGAAGTAGTATGCTTTAAATGTACTACTACTAAGTGCCTAATGCACATTTTTCAAGTGCAGTGACTAGACAGAAATATTTAACGTCATCCACGTGAGGCTGAACATTTCTCCACTTGGGTCAGAAATTGTAGGTAATGCGTTTGTCGCTCGCGTTTCAGCAGGTATTTCGGTTTGAAGTACAGACGCAAGGCACGATGTCACTCACCAAAGGAAAATTTTGCAATGCTCCTCAACTTTCATGTAGACGACTTTTTTGCCTGTCAAATATTCTAACATTCTGGGAATTGACAGATTTTTCATGTGTTTATTATTTTATAAGTATATTTATTAGAAACAGTTTAAGTATAAATTAACAAAAGACACGATTTTTTATGAGTGACTGCTGACATCGGTATTTCTCATGGATTTATTCTCTATAGTCTATTGGGTCCAATCAAAATCTATCAATCACCGCAGTCGTTACTGACTACTGAAAGTCAGCGCCATGCTCTGGGTCTCCCAAAGCACAGCATCATGCTGAGTTGAAGCCTTTTTGTTACAGTCATGACATACACAGCTACCGAGAAGTCAAGTAGTATCGCAGTGAAGATCTATCGCGGTAACGTGCATCGAAGTGTAGTAGCTTCGCAGAGACAGTCTTTCGTCGTAACGTGCATCGCGATTTTGTAGCATCTTATTAGCATTTATCGATATTTTGTGCGTCGATTTTCCGTATTCTACTCACTACGAGTACTTTTTATGCCCATGCTTTTAATTATTCATATGTTTTGTTTTAAGTACTAATTAGGTATTCGAGCAGAACTTGTCTTTTTTATATGCATGTGTTTCGGGGACAATAAAAAACAAAATCTTTTTGGTTTCTTTAATTTGTTGGTACTTACTTGGCACTGCTGCGGCCCCTGTCGATTGGGCGAGGCAGGCTTGGGTCGCACTTTCTTCGAGAGTGGTCGGTCCAGCCCCGTCACCGCCACCGAAACCGTCGTCACCCCGCTCAGCAGCGACGACGACGATGATGTACAGTCTGCAACAATACACTCACTAAGTACCCAGAAAATAATCAACAAAGCCAGTAGGAATTATGGAGAAAGAGGTTCTACAATGATGTTATACTTAAAACGGGGGCAAAACTATTTCAGCATTTTGTACTTCTAGGAGATTTTTTCAGATACATTGACATCAGCTATGCAAACCTATTTCAGCATTTTGTACTTTTAAGAAATTTTGTAAGATAAATCGACATCAGCTATGTAAAATATTCACACTTTGACCAGGAATTTAATCTAAAATTAAGTCCTTTAACTGTAGGTACTAACACGGGGAATAGCCATTTATAGCTTAGCGGTTAAACAGATTTGCATCAGATTGGTAACTTTATAGCTGTGTCTCTTGCATTCCTATTTAATTACATTTGCAAACCACGCCACAATTCACCACAATTCAATGACCATCTGTTTGTGAAGCGAAAGCCGTCAAATAACATGGAAATCAATTTTGTATTTGATAAATAACTTCATCAGTTATTGGCAAACGCAAATATGTCAGACATTTATCGTAAAATGCTTTAAACAAAATAATTCGGTGCTTTCAACTGTGGTTGTTTGTGAACGAATAAATGAGGAAATTCAAAGTTCGGACAGTACCTACGCTGGTTTGTTATTTCAATACGATTTTAGTTTAATATCAGAGGTATCTGTTAATGACTGCAGATAAAATGGAATCCTGTTTATTACGTTTGTTTGATTGCAAAACATAATAATTATATTGTCTGGGAAATTCCAAGACAAAAGAAGCAAACGATATCGGCTTCATGTTTGTTGCTCGATTTGCCGTCAATTAAAATACACTTTTCTCAAACATGCTTGGAAATTTGAGCATTATTTTGACAACCTTCTTCGAGATAAATCGAAATTTTTGTACTGGCCAAATACATGCGAGCAGCGGCCACAAAAAGTTGAATGAAAATCCATATCTGTCGTGGTTTAGCGACCAAATAAATTACATAGTAATCTCATATCTATCGTGTAATTTTAAAATGGAACGATCTTTTTTCCGAAACATGGCAACTAAGGAGGTAACTTATCAAAGGTTTTATTTAAATTTCAAACTGGCTTGCAAATAGAACGGAGTTTATTGAAAAAAAAAAACAAATGAACATATTGGCGCATGCAAAATGATCGTTGTTCGTCATTGAATCTGGAATTTATAAATAATTTACTTAGTTTGAATTTCCGCGCATTATTTGAGAAAAGCACTATACAAGCCTTGGCCGTTCACGTATAATATATGTGCCTCGGCTTCGCCTCGGCCCACATTTACACGTTCGACCATCAATGCCTCTCTTGCTGGCCGTTGCAGTAATGTACTATTTATACAGTAAAAGACTTATGTTTACTGTCGTTATTTACCAACCTAACATGATTTGACAAAGGTAGATAGATATTTGTTTGATCCAAACTTCTGATATTCACGTCTCTGTCCACTGTCCACCCGCAACCCCGCTCAGAATCGTTCGTAATTCGGGTTCGGTCCTAATTTTCACAGCTCGATATTAATTTAGACCGATCCGGCAAACAAGAGTTTCAAAATGTACGCCGGCCCAAATTCAGAGTTATTTCTCCTTTTTCACATTGGGGAAAAACTGTTGAATTAGGCGAAAGTAAAGATTGTTTGGGCAAAGGATCAATTTTGTGAAACTCCGGGTTTAAGCTGTTCGCGAACAATCTAATTTCGTTGGACTTTTTTGTTCATTATGTTACACGTGCGTATTTCATTTGAGTTTGGGAGTTTTTCGATGTTGGCTTACAAGTTACAATCAATGTTTTGTGGACTCCTAATGCTTCCTAATTCAATTCCTTACTCAAATGGAAGATACTGAATTCGAGACTTAAATTAAAATAAAATCTTCGTTTTGATGTCATTAATACGTAATATTATTACATGCTTAGGGAGTCGATTCAACCTGTATTTGTTTTCCTATAAAGGGTTACAAAAAGGATAATCCTGCTAGTACTTAGTATATATTATATTATAAATGTAAAATGGATGTTTGTACTGAATCACGCAAAAACGGCTAAACGAATTTGGATGAAATTTAGCACACAAATAGTTAATAGCTTAGATTAATACATAGGATACTTTTATTCAGGTAGTGGGTTCCCGTGCGATTATTTCCGACTTCCACGCGGGCGAAGCCACGGGCAAAAGCTAGTAAAACATAACGCTGACTCGTCTTCTAGCACAGTTTGAACGTGAATGAAGGTACATCCCTCTGTTGAACAGAAGCTTGCCAGTAATCTATGAACAAAGAAACTCGTTGCCGGATATTTAAATTCTCAATCATCATTAATCAATGTCTAACAAAATCAATTCTTTTTGTTTGAAATCATTTCTCGAGAGCCACGAAACTCTTACCTACTACATTTATTTTTTAAATCACAAATATTTTAGTGCTTTTACTGGATCACCAATAAATTGTTTTTGGATGGGCAATAAATTATAAAAACTGTTAGCTTAACATTTTCGTGGTCGTGTTTTTTATTTGTAGATAAATATTTTCTGTACACTTGTTGTGTTGCAAAACAGCCAATATAATCTAAACTCATACAAATAACGATTTTAGATATTTTAACAACGCTCAAATTGCTTTTGTGTATTTAATTGGTTTGCCAATTAAATATCACCTACTCGATGGTATAACAGTTCGGTAGTTCCTTGTTCGTTAACAAAGCGCACACCGGTTAGTGAACCGGCGCGCGTTGAAGCCGAATAGTGAATCGGCTTCAATTCGCTTTCACAGATGGATTAACTGTATAATTACCATGATGTCTTTGAGCGAATACGTTCACAGCCGATGCTTGCACGTGATAGAGACAATGCGCCTCAGCGCACACAAGATATTCCTCATACTCCTCATAGTCTTATATCCTGATTATTCCTGAGTCAACCATTGTGGCGTGGAGAGTGGAGGAGGCCTCACCGGTTAGATATCGGGTACAATAACGTGAAGCGAATTCAGAAGCTCTCCAACGAGACGGGCTCATACAGATCCGTATTGATTCCGCCGCTTTGCCGTCTGATGGGATGTTCTTTGTCACTAGACGGGCACCATTACTTTGTTTATGTTTGGCCAAGCCGCATATCCGTCTCAGCCGGCCGATGCCCACTAATGGAACCGAAGAAAAATGATTCCCGATCTTTTTCAAGAGAACCTGTGCGGAAAGATATATAAGTAACAAAGTGGTCGCTTTTCAGCGAGGCGTGTGATGAATAGGTAATGTCGTTGGAGAAAAAAGACGTTGTTCGTTCCACTCAGGGATAAGTTGCTCTCGGCCGATTTAATTATGTTAGCTTTTATGCCTACGCAATCGTTCCGTTTTTTCGCTTGCTTGATCCTTGACAGTAAAGTACCGTAGGACGTCTGTAGTTACGGTAAACATACTTTGTATTTTACTTTGTTATAGTAATAACGTTGATTTTTACTAGAATAAAACATAGGCATGCTATGACCCTGCCAGGGTTGCGAGTTTGTCCGAAAAGGATATCGTGGACCTGGCACACACAGAGGCAACAAAAGGAACACGGGTAGGTCAGTAGTGGTTAGTCAGTAAAAGTCTGAAACGCCCTCCCGCTCCGCCCAGAGCGGGAGAAGTTATTTGATAATTTACCACACAAAAAAAAGGCATGCTATGACATATGCGTGGTGATCAATGCTTGTGCCTTCTATGTAGGAGAAGAGGCCCAGCATTGGGAAAATAAAAGGCTAAAACATCGTAAGTTAAATCAATAAAAAAAAAGTTTTAACTGTTTACCAGATATGTAAAACAATAAAAATAAATGAGCTAAAATATAATTAACATATTATTATTCATTTAAATATACATTTATAAATATTAAATACACTAATTTCAATACAAAATATTTATGTGAATATGCAAAAATAAATAAATTGATTGACCGACACATATTATAATAATAAATAAATGAGTGATAATAATATGTATATATTATAATAATTAATACTATTGTAAAAAAAAAGATAGATAGGAAAGAATTTAATATTTAGTAACAAGGAAACTTCCTCTCTCCTACTAATTAAAACATTGCTGTTCCCGACAGGCTCCATAATTGTTTCTAATAAGTATTATTTACCACCTGTATGTATACATGAGGCGTAAGTTTATGTATGTATTATATGTAAACATTATGGATTGCAATAAATATATTTGATTTGATTTGAAATCGATGAATACGGATTTACTACAAGAATTTTTCATTGTGGAAGGAAAATCTGTGTTTAAATGTTAGCCTTGAGTAACTTCACTCTGTAATTCCTCCAGTACTTCATAAATTACATTAATTATTTAGACTGGCAAGTAAAACTTCATTTACTTTATAAATTCGAAAGCTTAACGGTCTCAAAGGTTTCTAGATTAAATACGTGCAGCCGATGTCAGGCAAAGAGATAGATCTCCTCTGAAAATTGTAGGTTAGGTATGTATGTACAACGCTTTACAGCACACCCAGTAATGCCTACATTATGTAAATGAACTTCGCCGTTCACTTATACAAAGTGTACATTAATTACAATTTCATTTAAACTCATTCAGTTGAGTAAGTAAGTAAGTTTATTTATTTGTATAAACATGGTGTACATACATTGCATGCAAGATATTAAATACAGAAATAAATGCTCGATCATGTTCAGCCGCGTATCATGGCGTACAAATTGGTAAGAAGAGATGGTGCATAATCCACGACTATATAATTATATCAAAATTAAATTATAAAATTACTTATTAAATCATAATTACTTATTACACGTTATTATTACAATTCAATTACCATACTAATTATTAATTAAGTCAGTGCTAATTTTAATTCCATCAACAATAAAAACAATACATTATATAATATGGAGTGATCTTATAACAAAGTGGAAAAATAGCATGAAAAAAAGACAACATCACCATTTCAAAAAACGAAGAAAATTGTCCTCTTTTATAAACTCCGAAATACTATAACCAATCCAATTAATAATGTCCTTAATTTGCATTTAAGAGCAGATAAACTCAATGTTCTCCATGATTTGGCAACTTATTAAATATGGTCGGAGCCATGTAAAGATGCTCTGGCGCACAACAGTTATTTTCACATCCATTATGATTCTTTGGGGAATTGGGAGACATACCTACTCGTACATAAGTAGTTGTTAAAGCTACTTGGGACACGCACATGGTATTCTTTCTGTAGTTCCCACAATCACTTAGTTTTTTGACGTATAACATATCTTTCCTTTGCTTTCTGTGGTGATTTCATGAAAAGGGACTGAAGTGTGTAACAGGAAGTGACTGCTTAAGCATATAATAAGTAAGTACTTTTTAATCGTGGAGTCCGTGGAGTTTCTTGCCCGTTCTTCTCCATAGGAACCTACTATTTGGAATGGGCAACTAGCTTCATATTTGTAACTGACCGACTTCTTGACAATTCAAAAGTGCCTGTCAATGGTTTAATTGAAATAAATGCTTTGAGTTTGAGTTTGAGTTTGAATAGCATGGAATTAGTAAGTACTTTATAATAGCATGGAATTAGTAAGTACTTTATAATAGCATGGGATTAGTGTACTCATGGAAGAAGTAAGTACTACCTATATAGATTTCAAGTAGAGGGGGTCTAATTTCGACCAGTAGGCGATCACTAGTGATGAATAATAATCGCGTCAATATTTCAGTATTTAGCTTTTTAATGTTTTGAGGTTAATTTCTGTCGCTGCTCAGTAGCTTATTACCAAGGTGAGATGTCAGATGTTACACATTATATGCGACTCCTGTAAGGCTTGTTCGTTTTATTTTTTGAATGACCTTCGTTTTGTAAGACATGTGCGTTGATACATTTGATCTCTAGATACTGAATCATGTAGCTCCTACAAAAATCGCCCCCCCCGATTGTATGGTGTAGGTCGGCGAACGCTCATAACTTGACAACATACGAATCCAGGCAGTATAAATCAAATTTCCACGCAAACAGCGCCCCGTGCTCCTCGCCACTCCGTTATGTGTTAAACGCTAACACATCAGTAATAAAGTTGAATACCGCGTGTGCTCTTTGATCGTGTTCGAGCACGAAACTAAATAGCGTAAGTCTCAACTCTTATTTCGTTTATAACTAAAGTAATAATTGATCTAGAGAGAAAATATCTTGTGGCTGGATAATTAACTATATTTTCATGCTGTGAATATTTATTTTAGAGATAAAAGCCAAACAATCTTGTTTGTTTTTTTATAATTTATTGTCCTGTATCTAGAGAAAATATTACAATTACGTAACTGTCTTCAACATGGAAAGAAACAGATCCAATAAATCATATACTTATTAAAGTTTAATTTTGCTTGTATATTATGTTATTTTGCTTGACTGTTTCAGAATATTCATGCAAATTAACGTAAAAATAGGGAGCCTTCAGTTAATACACGTGCTGAAATGACCGGATACGCGTCGTTTTTCCTATTTTATTAATAAATATTTCATAAAAAACTGAGAAAATTCTAAGAAAGCATCTTGTCCTGATTCCTGTATTTTTTCGTTTCTTGTTTAATTTATCTCCGCTCAAATATTTTAGGAATATTTGAAGGTCACTTCCTGGAAAAATATTTGACAGGTGCGAAAGAAAAGGAAAGATTAATGATGCTATGTTTAAACAAGGAACGTGGGTAGTGAAGAAATCCGATAAACAGGATGATAAAGGTCAAGCTTAAGAAGGAAGCTGTGTTGAGGATTGGCAGAGGAAAATGGAGAGCTTGCTGGTGTTGTTTCGGAAAATTTGGTGTCCAGTAGTGGATTGATTTCGTTGATCACAAAATAAGCAGTTTAGAAACCGGTGTTTTACCTACTAAGTAAAAATAGATATGTTATAAACGCTCATTGGCCACGTTGGCTCATTAGCCACGTTGTCTTCGTCTTGTCTCTTTTTCGCTCCCGATAATTACGACATGCCGTCCTACTTCCACGTATCATCTAATAGTGTGACATTGTGCTGATTTTGAAGATCGATCGTTGAGTCTCTTCTTGATCTACGTATTTTTACATAGGTATACTAACATTGCCTAAAGATATAACTTCTTATGCAAAGACGTATAGTAAACAAAATAATATATACGCTAACAGACTTAAAATAATTATATGTACATGTATATTAAAAAAGGAGGGGGAGAGAATCATAGGGCAATCAAACTGAACGCGATCAGCACATCTAAACCGAGTTCAAGAGCTGTCAGTGTCAATATGACAAAGAAAATAATGACAGTGACAGCTCTTAAACCTAGTTTATGTGCTGATCGCGTTCATTTTTCATTGGTGAAATTGGCACTAAATGTCTTTACTTGAACCGTTCGGCTATTTTCAGATAACCCGCGCTGACCACGCGCACGCCCCGCACTCGTGTTGGGCCCGCCTTGCACCCGCGTTCGCCACGCGCAAAATCCGCGCACGCCACGCGCCTGTCTCGCACCCTCTTATACTACTTATTATTTAATCAAAAAACGCCCTTGATCACAGTCAATACGGCACTAGCCGAAGCGCGGGGACAAGGCGTGTGCAGTAGGTATATGTGCGGCGCGTGTGCGGGGTGAGCGCGTGGCGTGTGCCGACTGCGATAAATGCAATTTGAGATCTATTGATGTGTCATAAGACTCAAATTCATCATCATCATTTCAGGCGAAAGACGTGCACTGCTGGGCATAGACTTAAATTATATACAAAAAAATTCAAAGCGAGCAGGGCGGGCGCGGGGCGTGCGCATGGTGTGCGCGTAGCGGGCGCGTAGTGAGCGCGTGTCGTCTGAACGCAGCCTCACTGAACAAGGCACCCTTTACCGGAAATTTTTCTCGGATATTGAGCCAAAGTACTTTAATATCGTTTCATAAATGCATGCTTGTTATCAGGATGTTGTAAATAACGTAATATTGTATCAAGGAAGAGAGTGCAACATTATGAAGATGGGGATCTCGGGGTCTTTAAGGAATGCGTTTGATTCATAACGAGTTCTATATGGTTCGATTAGGAATTCAATTTATTTTGAGGGTTCTATAAATAAACAGATTCAAGTGCGCTCAAAAGCAGATGAAATTTAAAAAAAGAGGTTTAAATTGTGAAAATCTACATCGTTTTCTGCATTATGTTCCCATCTCAGGTGACATAATATTGAATATAGTTTACTATAATTTTTTTCAAGATATCGCCAAGCGGTTGGTCGACTCTTCACGTGACCAGGGCTGGTCTATTTTTTGGCCAAAGAATTAGCATCGCCATACAACGTGGCAATGCTGCCAGCCTTTTGGGCACTTTTCCTGTTGACAGCGATGCGGACGATTTTTTTGATGCCCTATGATTCTCTCCCCCTCCTTTTTTAATATACATGTACATATAATTATTTTAAGTCTGTTAGCGTATATATTATTTTGTTTACTATACGTCTTTGCATAAGAAGTTATATCTTTAGGCAATGTTAGTATACCTATGTAAAAATACGTAGATCAAGAAGAGACTCAACGATCGATCTTCAAAATCAGCACAATGTCACACTATTAGATGATACGTGGAAGTAGGACGGCATGTCGTAATTATCGGGAGCGAAAAAGAGACAAGACGAAGACAACGTGGCTAATGAGCCAACGTGGCCAATGAGCGTTTATAACATATCTATTTTTACTTAGTAGGTAAAACACCGGTTTCTAAACTGCTTATTTTGTGATCAACGAAATCAATCCACTACTGGACACCAAATTTTCCGAAACAACACCAGCAAGCTCTCCATTTTCCTCTGCCAATCCTCAACACAGCTTCCTTCTTAAGCTTGACCTTTATCATCCTGTTTATCGGATTACTTCACTACCCACGTTCCTTGTTTAAACATAGCATCATTAATATTTCCTTTTCTTTCGCACCTGTCAAATATTTTTCCAGGAAGTGACCTTCAAATATTCCTAAAATATTTGAGCGGAGATAAATTAAACAAGAAACGGAAAAATACAGGAATCAGGACAAGATGCTTTCTTAGAATTTTCTCAGTTTTTTATGAAATATTTATTAATAAAATATTCCCGGTCTGATATAATGTTTAGGGAAAAACGACGCGTATCCGGTCATTTCAGCACGTGTATTAACTGAAGGCTCCCTATTTTTACGTTAATTTGCATGAATATTCTGAAACAGTCAAGCAAAATAACATAATATACAAGCAAAATTAAACTTTAATAAGTATATGATTTATTGGATCTGTTTCTTTCCATGTTGAAGACAGTTACGTAATTGTAATATTTTCTCTAGATACAGGACAATAAATTATAAAAAAAACAAACAAGATTGTTTGGCTTTTATCTCTAAAATAAATATTCACAGCATGAAAATATAGTTAATTATCCAGCCACAAGATATTTTTTCTCTAGATCAATTATTACTTTAGTTATAAACGAAATAAGAGTTGAGATTTACGCTATTTAGTTTCGTGCTCGAACACGATCAAAGAGCGCACGCGGTATTCAACTTTATTACGGATGTGTTAGCGTTTAACACATAATGGAGTGGCAAGGAGCAAGAGGCGGAGTTTGCGTGGAAATTTGATTTATACTGCCTGGATTCGTATGTTGTCGAAGTTATGAGCGTTCGCAGACCTACACCATACAATCGGGGGGGGGGGGGCGATTTTTGTAGGAGCTACATGATTCAGTATCTAGAGATCAAATGTATCAATGCACATGTCTTACAAAACGAAGGTCATACACTAAATAAAACGAACAAGCCTTACAGGAGTCGCATATGATGTGTAACATCTGACATCTCACCTTGGTAATAAGCTACTGAGCAGCGACAGAAATTAACCTCAAAACATTAAAAAGCTAAATACTGAAATATTGACGCGATTATTATTCATCACTAGTGATCGCCTACTGGTCGAAATTAGACCCCCTCTACTTAAAATCTATATAGGTAGTACTTACTTTTTCCATGAGTACACTAATCCCATGCTATTATAAAGTACTTACTAATTCCATGCTATTATAAAGTACTTACTAATTCCATGCTATTCAAACTCAAACTCAAACTCAAAGCATTTATTTCAATTAAACCATTGACAGGCACTTTTGAATTGTCAAGAAGTCGGTCAGTTACAAATATGAAGCTAGTTGCCCATTCCAAATAGTAGGTTCCTATGGAGAAGAACGGGCAAGAAACTCCACGGACTCCACGATTAAAAGAACTTACTTATTCTATGCTCAAGCAGTCACTTCCTGTTACCTTCCTTCGTATTGACTGTGATCAAGGGCGTTTTTTGTTTAAATAATAAGTAGTATAAGACGGTGCGAGACAGGCGCGTGGCGTGCGCGGATTTTGCGCGTGGCGAACGCGGGTGCAAGGCGGGCCCAACACGTGTGCGGGGCGTGCGCGTGGTCAGCGCGGGTTATCTGAACATAGCCTAACGGTTCAAGTAAAGACATTTAGTGCCAATTTCATCAATGAAAACTGAACGCGATCAGCACCTAAACTAGGTTTAAGAGCTGTCACTGTCATTATTTTCTATGTAATATTGACACTGACAGCTCTTGAACTCGGTTTAGATGTGCTGATCGCGTTCAGTTTGATTGGTGAAATTGGCACTTAGTCACAAAGACTAGGAGCACTTAGTATTTTATTGGCCTGTGTTTACATTGAGTTAATTCTGTTTTCACTTATTTTGTGACGTTGTTAAAGTTGTATGACTTTATAAAGGCATGGATAGACTTATTGTCACACGCGTTTTCTTGCAGATTTGTTACACCAGTATGACAACCAGGACTTTTTTTCTCCTTTGTCACACCCCTGATTTTTCCACACTATGTATACGATAATTACTAGTGCAGTAGGTACCTTTATATTCTAATAAAGTCGATCTGCTGATCGACGTTTCGTTCTTTGCAATAGACTTTTGTTCTACTTTTAGTTATATTTATAAGCACCATCCTATTTCTTCCCGTGTGTGTCGTAAAAGGCGACTAGGGGACCTACTAGAGAATGGGCAGCAGCGTTTTCTACGCATTTTAACACCATACTGCGATCGCCAACGCGCCTGCGAAGCGTGGCGATTATGGCAACCCCCCCCCAAATGTTGAGGGACGCCTATGTCCAGCAGTGGACGTCTTTTGGCTGAAATGATGATGATGAATGATTAAATTCAGCTGTTCTATTCTGTAAAAATCTCACCGTGAAACATCAGTGAAGTGATCTTGAAGTGACCTGTCAATAGCATCAGGGGGAATGACAGCGGTCGACAATAGATCGGCTGATCTCAATACCAATATGTGGTCATTAAGGATGCGTCGTTTGCGTGGCGTGATACAAAAGTGACGTCACTTAGATTGTTCCCCAGCGAGGTAAGTCAAACGTTACATTTCGTGTTAGTTCGTTTCGTTTTTGATTTAGAAAGTGCGATAGAATGGGTGGGTCACCCCGTGGGTTACCCCGAGTGGGTCATTAGAACAGGACAGTGGTGGCCCAGTGGTAATGGATGGTAACGGAAACCCAGACAGGCGCTTTACTTTGTATAAACATCGTGAGGAAACTGAACATGCCCTAGAACCAAAACTGCAAAGACATGTGAGGAGGCCTGTGTCTCAGCAGTGGGAAGTATAGTCTGATTATGGGTCATTAGAATGGGAAAGTGACGTAATTTATTAATTATTGTAGCTAATCAATTTAATATATTTGAACTATTTTGCGTCCATGCGTTTTATTACCCTACTTACTTAAAGCCAGTGACTTAAATAAATCACAAATGTGCACACAGCCATAGTTGTCACTGTTATTTATTACGCATTCTATAGTATTGCTGCATAAAAAGGCGTTTACGATTCGTCATAAAATTGTCTCTGAGCCAAAAATGGTAGACAAAGAAGTGAATAAACGTTGAGATTGGAAAATTATTCATATTGGTGACCCGGTCGAAACGGATCGTGCGCCGCGCCCGCGCCCGGGGCGGCGTCCCCGAATCCATCCCAATTGATGGATATTTCTACAAATGCTTAGAAATTTATTACGGACACAAACCTTTTTTTATCATTTTGTTTTGTAACTATCTGTAAAGATTTTGTTTAAGGATAAGGCGGACCGCAACATATTTTGGTTGGCCAGCCGTTTAGATGTTTGATAGGGAACCTGTACAAATATAAGTTAAGGAAGTAATATATTTAGGATCGGTTCGTTTACCGTTACGAACTAAGAAGGTTGTGGTCGTTTTATGTTATAACTACATTCGTTTTATAGAAGCAATTTCATTGAAACTTAAGTAAGTACCTAACGGCGCAGGATAGCCTTTACCAGAAGTGACCATCGTATTAATGGTTCAACAGCTTCAATGTCATCAGGATTGTGTCGGAATCGGAATACAGCAGTTTGTCGTGGACGTGGTACGACAGCGGCTGGCTGCCATCTTATTCTGTCATCAGAAGACAACCGCCACATAACCACCGATACGACGCTCTGCTAGAGTGACTGTCACCAGCCAGTGTCACTCTTATCCGACCTTTTCGGTGATTCTAGTAACTTCGTAACAAAAATAGACGGCGCCACGTTTATGTCTAGGGGAACACAACTAGCCACCGTGTATTTCGAATGATATTTTAGAAGTTAAGCTGCACAGCTGTGTTGATTCAGTTTTTATTCCTTCACAAATTGAGAATACCTACTTCATGCTTTGGAAAGCTATTGCTTTAGTTCTTTTCATTTCAAAAGCTATGATGAATATGGAGAGCAGGGAATCTTACTTAGAGATCCGAAAATCTAGTGAGTCGTGGAAGTCGACCATTGTGGAATAAGTAATGACATTCAGTCGCATAAATATATTATATTATTATTTTATTATATTAGAAGCAGGGATCGGAGTATCGGTGTATTCAATATTTTTTTTTTTTTTATTTTTTTTTAATCAAGTATAATATTTTTCTACATGCGGCACTGGTATGACGCCTAGATTCTGATCTCTGAGAATAATTAAGTATGAAAAAACTTAAAATATAATAATTTATATATAATTTGTTACTTTGTAGTACCTATATTATAGATAATATAAATATAATTTCCGAACTCACTAGCCATGTATGTATAAGCCATCAAAGTTTTCTGTGGTTTTTAGCATAAAATTATTATCAACTCTGCGGTATACTTTTTTTGAACAGTATTAAAAAAAAACTGGGAGCCGACCTTTACGAAAGAGCTAAAATGTAGCTGATGAGGCTACTTGTATGTTAGAAGACAAGTACTTAGCGCGTTAACTATACGGGCTATTCATAAGGCATTCACGTGGCGCTCGTTAGCAAAGCGCGCTAATCGCTGTGGCGGTATAACTCACACTTAGCTTAACCGTGGCCGACCTATATTTATCTTTGTACTTCATTGGCGTAATACAAGCCATCCACACCAGGGTAGGTACAATTCATGATTCATGTAACTGACTATCCGTATTTCCTTAGATGCAACAATTGGTCACAATAGAATTGAGACAGTTATTATCAGGAAAGCAATCAAAATGTTTTAAATATATATGGTTGTCCAAGTCCAGTAATCTAGATATACATACAGTAAAATAGTAACCAAGAATTTTTGTCCGTTTGTCTGTCTGTATCCATGTTACAGACTGGCGGAAAAACGGCGGACCGACAGATAGTTGATAACCTGTATTAACTGAATTGTTTTTTTTTTGTTTTTAATATTTTTATCAAGGACGCTTCTGACGTTTTGCATCGTTCTCATATGTATAATTTCATTATGAATGATGTAACCAATACTTTTATCAATATTTTAATTTAAAAGAGTGTCCGTGGAGTTTCTTTAGGTACCTACTATTTGGAATTGTCAACTAGATTCAGATTTGTAACTGACTGACTTCTTGACAATTCAAAAGTGCCTGTAAATGGTTTAATTGAAATAAATGATTTGAGTTTGAGTTGAGTTTAACACATAGGGTACTTCTAAATCCGGTAGTACAATCAGTGTCCTGCATAACCTGGCCCCCTTTCCTATCTTTTTCTTTGTAAGAGGGGTCCGGTAATGTAGAGCACCGACCGTACGTTCCCGTGGAATATTTTCCGACAAGCACGCGACCAAAGCTAGTAATTTAATATTTTTTCCGCGACTAAGGTTACACGTGTCGCGACCGCAAAAATCAATCTTTGAGTAGAACATGGTGTTCTTGAATATTAAATGCGGTATAAAAATCAGGATGGCAACCAACCGATTATCCTTTATAGCTAAAGTTCGCGAGCACATTCGTAAGAAGCTGGCAGTATCATCACAACGGTAATGTTTTCCCCTTATTTGTTTGGTTTCTTTGGTATATTCGTGTATTTATGTGTATTTATATAGTCTTATATTTATGTATAACTAGCTGCGCTCCGCGGTTTCACCCGCGTAAGTCTGATTCCGTGGGGATATCGGGATAAAAACTAGCCTATAGATTATTTCAGGATGTCAGCTACCTCTATACAAAATTTTATCAAAATTGGTCCAGCCGTTTGAGCGTGAAGAAGTAACAAACACACTCACACACACACTCACAAACTTTGTACCTATGTATATCCTTATATTTCAATAAATATTGATTCGACAATTTTCGTTATTGCACCTAGCACTGCTTGTCTCTGCATCACCCAAAGGTTGACTGGTAGAAAATGCCATGGCATTATGTCCGCCTCTGTACATTTGTTTGGTTAAAGTATTAAATAAATAAATAAAATTGGTAAACGTGATACAGTAAGCTTTCAGGTAACAACAAAAAGCTCATTTAATTATCTTTAAAAGCAAAACTTAAGCCTCGAAACAAAGCACGCGCACAAATAAGAGAAATCACATCTCATAATACAGCAGTGAGTTACAAACATTACTCTTTGTGAGCCAAGTAGAGCAAGATAAAATATTTAATTAATTAATTACAAGGATATGGCGGCACGACATCACTCATGGTTAGAGAGGAGATTTTAATCACATTAGGAGCACGCGGCGAGCTCGGAGTGACCTTTTGAGTTCAACTTCAGCGGACATCTGTAGAAGCGTAAAGTGGCAAGTACGAAAGTTGGCATGCATTAGTTTGGTACTGATGTGGGAATGAATTGGGTTTAGAAGTTATTCCAAGTCAAAATCTAACTGATTGCTATTTTAACTGTATAATTTATTATTTTTATGACATTTATTTTACATTCTGTGATTACTTCTACCTCTACTCACAAACTGATATTATTATTTTTTAGGAAAAAGTTTTATTTTATTTTTTTATTTTACAAAGTTTGTAAATATGTGAGCACCATGTATCTATCACATAATTAATTTATCTGATTGATCTGATTTTTTTTTTTTTTATTAATTTTTCATTATTAATTCTTTTTACTTATTGTGGTATAGTAATTTTATTCTAGGTGCATCGTCTTCACATAAATTTATATAATTGATGTACCTATACAAAATATTGTAAAACATTTTACATTTGTGTTTCTCGCCCATTCTTCTCCATACGAAGCTAGCTACCTTTTGGAAGGGGCGACTAGAATCAATTCTATTTTATTTGTAAATTTTGACGTTCAAAAGTGCCATTTATGTGCCTATTTGAGATAAATAATTTGACTTTGACTTTGAAAGTCATTTATTTGCAGTTGCATCGTATTAATTAGTTAATGAGAGCAGTGTTAGCCCTGTGGTAACCGCCCCGACTTACTCAAAAGTAGTAATTGTGAGATAATATTGAATCAAGAGAAACTAGAATTCATCGATAAAACTGTTTTTCTGGGGATCATGCTCGACTCAAGGCCTCAATGGGGTCCTCATATAACATCCCTTGCAGGACGGCTAAGTTTGGCAGCTTATGCTGTAAGAAAAATCCGTCAATTTACTGATGTAGATACCGCGAGGCTAGTCTATTTTAGTTACTTTAATAGTATTATGTCATACAGTATTTTACTATGGGGACGGGCTGCAGACAACGAATCTATTTTTATTCTGCAGAAAAGAGCCTTCAGAGCCATATATAATCTCCGCAGGCGCGATTCTCTTAGGGAAATGTTTAAGGATATTAACATCATGACGGTGCTTTGTCAATATATCTATAAAAACATCATGTACGTAAGAAAAAAATTACATCTTTTTAGTAAAAGAGGCGAAAGACATAATTATAGTACTAGAAGTAGGGATCTATTAGCTCAACCAGGTTTCAGACTGGCAAAAGTAGACTCATCTTTCATGGGGTACTGTTTAAGATGTTATAATAAAATTCCTCCCCATATACTTCAACTGAATGAGACGAAATTCAAATCTTGTATAAAACGCACACTATGCAAGCTATTATAATCTAGGGGATTACATCGCTGATAAAAATGCTTGGCTCAATGCTGGTCCAGCTCCACAACCACAACTATATAATTGATTAATATTTTTAAATGCTGATGGAGCTGCTGAAGATTTCAAAAACTATCTTTGCATTGTATAAATTCAATCTCTTAGTATTCATCACCCATGTCGGATGTCACATAGACGGCACTTGTGTCAATAACTTAAGTTACGCGGATGACATGGTGCTGCTCAGTCCATCGATGAGTGGGTTGAGACAGCTATTATCGATCTGCGAGACGTATGCGGAGGTGCACAGCCTTAAGTACAACTCTAAAAAAAGTGAGATTTTGGTGTTTAAAACACAAAAACAACAGCCCCGCCGTGTACCTCCGCTATATCTCAATGGCGTGGTACTAAATGTGGTTGAGAGTTTTAAATATTTAGGCCACATTGTCACTAGTGACCTACGCGATGACAGCGATATAGAGAGGGAGCGCAGGGCGTTGGCGGTGAGGAGCAATATCCTCGCCCGCAGGTTTGCTGGCTGCACGGCAGACGTCAAGGTGACCTTATTTAAAGCGTTCTGTCAGTCCTTTTATTGGAGCGGCCTGTGGGTGTCATATACAAGTCGAGCCTACAACCTGCGCGTTCAATATAATAACGCCTGCAGGATGCTGTTGCGGCTGCCGCGGCGTTGTAGTGCTTCAGGCATGTTTGCCGAAGCTCACACAGACGTATTTCACGCTATCATGCGTAAAAAAGCGGCTTCCTTGCTACAGCGCTTGCGTGACACTCGGAACGGCATCCTGAAAATGATTGTTAACAGGCCAGACTGTCCTATACAACGGCACTGGGTGGAAGTAGCTATAGGTACGCGTAGATAAGTTAGTTCATCACATTACGTCCCCTGTGATTCCCGCTGTACCTATGGTGCTACCACACTGAGCCTAGAGGGCGGGCGCAGGCAATTTAGCTGTGTTTGTGTCCCTACTAACAACACTAATATAGACTATAAGTACTTTCTGTTACTAACTCATCACTAAACAACCTATGGACTGTTCATGTACCTATATGTGTTCATGTCTGAAATAAAGTTTTTTTTTATTACATTATTGCATAGCACATGTCATTGTATGAGTACTATGTACTTACTATAAAGCTACCATTTACTGGGTACGTCTTTCATTGAACGCCCTGGCGGCTGAGAGTACCTATGTCATGCACACTGTAATGTCTCGCTGATGGTGGCGGGTGTGGTGGATCATTTAGCTCCCATCAAAATGATTGAGTTGTTGAGTTGAAAATCCATGCATGGTCATCTCTTAGCTGCCTTGGCTTATTTTAATTTAAATTTTGGTTTTTTTTTTATCTTTTTGTTACGGACGCTTTTGACGTTTTGCATCGTTCTCACATGTTTAATTTCAACACGAATGATGTAACCAATATTTTGTAACCATACCTATGTTAATTCAAAGAGTGTCCGTGGAGTTTCTTGCCCGTTCTTCTCCATAGGTACCTACTAAACGTAGGAATGGTCAACTAGCTTCATATTTATGACTGACCGACCCCTTGACAATTCAAAAGTGCCTGTAATTGGTTTATTTGAAATAAATGCTTTGAGGTTGAGTTGAGTTTGAGTTTACGAGTCAAGACTTACGATCGTGGGTTCGAACCCAAGCAAGCGCTTTACTTTGTGTTGATACAATTTCATCACCACTGCTCTCAAAACGGAAGGAAAACTTCGTGAAGAAACCGACATGTCCTAGAACCAACCCTCGCGCCCCAAGTCGCCGCAGGAGACGCCCCGGGCGTCGGGAGTCGCAAGCCGATTTCCGGCCACCGTAGGCGCGGGCTCGCGGACGGTGAGCAATGGGTAGCTCGCCGTTCGATAAGGACCAGGCCCGGGTCGACGGCGCGTTGTGTTCTACGAGCGCCTCAAAGAGATGTCAACACCAACTGACGGGGTCCGTTAGGACCAATGCCTGCCAGGGTTGCGAGTTTGTCCGAAAGGGATATCGTGGCCCTGGAATACAGGCAACGGAAGGAACATGGGTGGGTTTTAGTCACTAAAAGTCTGACACGCCCTCTCGCTCCGCCCAGAGCGAGAGAAGTTATTTGATAATTTCCCAACCAAAAAAACAAATATCCTAGAACCAAAAATTCGAAGACATGTGACATCTACCAACCCGCACTGGGCCCACGTGGTGGAACACAACCCACTCCCTCTCACAGAGAGGAGTCCTGGGTCCCAGCTGTGGGAACATTATAGGCTAATTATGCCTTATGCTTAATTTGTTACTATGAGAGCAAGATTTAGTTTGCATGTTCTCTAAAAATTTACTTTTTAGTTGACGTAAAGCTGATGGATTTAGTTAAGAGTACGGTCTATCGTGTGCTTTGTTTAAATTAAGTAAATATCATACAAACAGAGAGTGTAACATTAGTCCCTAAAGAAATCAATCTCACCACAATGCAATACTTTGTAACTTTACAACCTCTGACACACTTTGAGGTCGGTTTTCCAAACAAACTTAGGGAAACAAACTTATTAGACTTGATTATTATGCAAGGTCGCTTCCAATTCAGGCTGAAGTGGTGATACCTTTACGTTACAGCTCATCGCATGTATTTTTACCCGACTGCGGCGACAAAAAAGGAGGGTTATGTGTTTGACTTGTATGTATCTCTGTCCCTATGTTCCATCGTAACTACTATACGGCTGAACCGATTTTGATGAATGATATGTCGTTAAATTCGTCTTTATTGCGCGAGTGTCATAGTAAATCAAAACGGCGGATTTTTGGCGCCAAAAGTAATTTAAATGAGAAATGATAAAAAAACTATCCCGAACACCAAGTGTGTTATCAATAAACAGCCCTGGCTGTTTATTGATAACACACCTGTGTTATGGTTTTTATTCCCATATTTGCGCAAACTTACAAGTCTCACCAAAACAAGAGAATAATTTTATTGTAGAAAACATAAAGAATTGACATCAAAGAAGTCTTATCAGTCTATCGTCGATTGAACTTTTTGTGTTCTTCAGAGATATTTTCGTTGGAGTTTTGATGTGTAATAAGGGGCGGCTTTTAGAACAACGCCTCGGGAACTTTTAAGGTTTTATTGAAGACGCTACGGCATAAGTTTCGATGGTAAGGCTGGGAGCGAATCGTTTCGCCGACAGGCAGGCTTTAACTTTCTCGAAACACATCGATTTTTTTCTTCTCAGAACACTACTTATGCTGAACAAAGAAGCCTTTATTGTGGGTTGTTCTGGAATAATGGGATTGGGTTGCTAGCCTATTGAATTTGAATGAATGAAGGTTTTATTCAATATGCAAATATTAAAAATCATTTCATTGAACGCAATTTGATTTGACTAGTATTGTTCGTTTTTTTATTGTTATTCCACACAGTATTTTCTATCTTTAAATCCAATGAAATTTGCATGCTACGCCACTGCGTAGCGTGCTACGAATATCTGCTACTCGCTACGTGGCGCCTACGCCTGTTCACTAGGCTTTAGTGCTACGAATTGTTGACAGTCGATGCATTTGCATTGGGGCTAAGTTTTGTTTATGCTTTTATCAAAAGAACTGTTTTTAAAATATGTTATGTGTATGTTTTTTGTGTTGGTGGCAATAAAATGATTCTTTCTTTGCTTTAGTTGTAGATAATTCAATTTAACAACAAGAAAAAGTAAATTAAATTAATTCCACTAATTGCGACAGACGTCTGCTAATTACGAGACATAGCAGCAAACTGTTGTGGAATGTGAATTTATATGAACCGAATGTGTTTCGCTTGTCACAAATGATTACCTTATTACGAGGGACAGACGACTGTAAACCGTAATTGCGCGCACATCCATCAACTATGAATGCGACACGGTTTGAACGCAGTGCGTATTGCCAGCCGTGATGCTCGTTATGGTTATAGTTTTATTCGTAAACAAGCTGGTTATTTCGTTTTGCAATTGTGACTGAGTGTTATTAAAGCAATAAGGCAGTCATTTTAACAGACCATAACACGCTAAACGGGTATTAAATCTAACGAATGGTTAGGACACGATCAAACTGAGTACCGCAACATGCATTTGTTTTTTGCGCACTTCGATAGCAAAAGTTAGATATCTTCTCCCTCTCCATTTATTTCAGCGCAGCAGTTTACTTTTAAAATAAAAGGAAAAATAATTAATTAGTCACAAGGAACTTGATAAAATGTGCGCCCGGGACTGGGCAAGACAAAGTTTACGACTAATTTACTAAAGGCGTATAAAAAGTCGCACCAAGTAGTTGACTGCAAAACGAAACTTTTTTCAACATATTTATTATTTATTTGCTCTTGTTTTTAAGGACGTGTTTTCAGGTTAATGAAACGGATGTTTGACCAATTACGAAGTGTATTACAGTGTGCTCCCGGTCAAGTCTTGGTGGAGTCCATTAAAAAACTCTCTACGAGAAACGATACTTCGGTGTGTCTGACAAACTCTGTAGTCAGTTAGTTTTTAGAGGTATGAGGAACAGGGTGTAAAGTTCACTCATCCTCCATAGAAAAGGGAGGATCCTCCGACCAGACGGGTGTTATGTCTGGTGGGCAACTGCCCGACGGTTGATGTCGAGACGTTGTATATACAACATTAGTTTTTGTTTATACTAAACCCGAAAAGGGGTCATTGTACTTATCATTTTGAACAATTTTTTCTATGGAACCAACCTTGATATCGCGAAAAAAATCAGCTGTTCCCTACATTTGTGTTCACTTAAATCGACAAAATGTATGGAACAGCTGATTTTTTTCGCGATATCAAGGTTGGTTCCATAGAAAAAATTGTTCAAAATGATAAGTACAATGACCCCTTTTCGGGTTTAGTATAAACAAAAACTAATGTTGTATACCTACTCGTCGCGCGGTAAACTCTGCTTGCGCGATGCAGGATTTTTGCGTGACGTCAGTGTGATGCGTAGTTCGCATTTGCCGTTGTTGATGTCACCACGACTTAAAAGGTAATAGACAGGCGCGTCTTGAGGACGTCAGAAAATCTGACTAGCGGTGACACGATTATCCTAAGGTCCCCGTTGTGCGTTCTCTTTATATTAACAATGCTCACAGCATCACTATATTGGAAAAGTTGACATACACAAATAAGCCTACAGATTACAACGAAAACCTACAAAATCATAAACCCAGCTAATAAATAACCCATCCATCAGACCATTTTCTAAACAAGTACTCGCCCACACAAACTTCCTGAAAGCAATTTCGTAGTACTTATTTACCCAAAACGAGCTTCCCACGCCCAAATGAAAATAAATCCAAGTGTTCGTACTTTGTAGTATCAAATATATTAAGTTAATTAACAAAAGCTATGCACCGATGTTGTGTCACTTTCACAAAGGGTTGAGTTAGGGTTATTTATCTGAGTTGTCACGTGTGCTTCGAGATTTATCGCGCGTTGGAAGCGGTCGGGTTGACTCGAACACGACAGTCGAGGTTTTATAGCGAGCACGCGAAGGTTAACTCTGGTTAAGTAATTTTAAAGTTTCGGTACTTATACAATAGGTTTTAACGAGGTTTCGTGAGAAATAGAGTAAATGGTCTGGCAATGATTATAAAATACTGGTGTTACTTTCAAGACTATATTGTACTGTCTAACATACTAAAACCAAACGAGTACTTATGAGGCAAATATTTGATTGATTAATCATCATCATAATATCGCTGGCCTGCAATGCAAATAATTGGTTCGTAATTTTTTGATTTTACTGCGTCTTTTGTTATATTAAAGTGCTCCCTCACCGGGGGGAGCATTGGCCTGTAATGTAACGTTACAGAGTCGAGCATTCATCAGTGAGTGAAGCGAACCGAACATTACATTTGAGCATTACATCAGTGATGCAGGAGAACCGAGCATTACAGTGCGCATTGTTTGTAATATTTTGATACAACTTGTAACATCAATGCACCTCTATTACGCTGGATTTGAAATAATTCATGACACCAATATCGTTTCTTCGGTTTTTTAAATAATAATAACAATGTCGAATCAATATTGCCCCGCTTAGCACAACGACTACTTCGTCTGACATTGTGGAATCAACTAAACTAAATGCTCGAAATTGAATCTGAAATGTTACAGGTGTAACATGTTACATTACACCTCGTAATGTCGGTCAGTATCCAGCTTTACGTTACATTACCAGCGAATGCGAATGGTGAGGGAGCACCTTTACTAACGCAAAATCAGCAGTAACCAAAGTCCGGTTTCATTTCTTCAGATATGCGAAGTAGGCCTCGGATTTATCGTAATAACTGTTCCGAATCAGGGGTCCCTCCAGAGAATCAGAGAAAATTGCGAATCTACTCTGTCGCACCTACCAAACCTGAGCAGGGGACGCCATCATGAATACAAATCGTTCGTTTTTCCCTTCACGGACTTTAGTTAAATCACCAAAGCTGTACTGCGTAAAATGTTCCCTTTTATTCCCGTTGTTTTTGTTAAACTTTTTTTTTTTCAGTTACTCTGTTCTGTGTTGTGGGAACTAATTGTTATTCTTGCGTGGAATGTAAACGGGAAGTGGTGGCGGAGGGTAATTTATTGGAAGGAGTTGATTTTTAATTAATTGTGATTCCTGAGTTGGAAATGTAGATACGGCTACAACTGTAGACTACGCCTTAATTATGCAGTTGCCGACTATTTGTTATTTTTGTGCTCGTGATTATAATGTAGATAAGTTTTTTTTTTTTTTAATGTTTACTTGCTCGAGTTTGTGTTTTCCTAGGCACGTGTTTCTGTGACGAATAAAATTATTTTTCTTTCGTTCTTTCTTTTCTTTCTATTATGCGTTCATTAAAAATCGAGTTTACTTACTAAAAATTTCATGGTAGTCAGACAGCATAGACGAAAAAAAAAATACAACTTAAGCTTATTTCAGTATGAGCTCGTTTCGTCGATATGAAAATTACTTGCATTATTTAATCAGAAGCAATAGATTTATTTGAATACTTATGTTACCACATTTTACAAGTTACATTCAAATATTGATTTATACTAAAAATAACAACTTCAATGAAAAAGTATTCACACCAAAACCAAACTAAATCTACTTTAAAACCTAATAACAAATTCAATATTTTAGAGCAATCCTAAACCTCTTATTACATTTACCATGAAATAAAACTTTAGTCATTAATTATAAAGCTAAGCAAATACTTAAATAGTGATTAATATAGAAACCTCACCGTCAAACGAACTGACCTTCACAAGTTTACGTTCAGACTGACGGGAATAAATTGGAAACAACTTTCTGAAAGCCTTGAATATAAAGCAGCTATTTATGATTCGTCTAGCTTTTGTCTGCGGCTCTACGCATACTGCTGTGATAGAAGTGTCTTTGTTTGTCTTCGAATAAGTAAAGATCAAGCGCGATTATTTGTTTCAATAAAAGAATTATTTGTTTGCGCAACAAAACGTTTCACACCTTCTCAATCAAAAGTCATTTCATCAAATTAGGCTAAAAATGAGCACTTTTCGAAAGTAAAAATTATTAAGACAGTCTCCCAAAACGCCCGCCCTTCATCACTTCCTAGTGCATTAGCTGGGAAGAAGAAGTAGCGCTACAAACTCCCCAGTAGCACAGCTGTTTGTTCAGTTAAAAAAACTTGATTCTACACAATAGTATGCAAAATAATTTACATTGCGCAACACAAAAAATATTTTCCATAATTCAGCTTGCACACACCACTATACCAACAAAAATCATCGAAAACTATATTCAGGTAGAAATAATAAATAATAAAAACTGAGAAATAATAGCTGCACTAGCGGACCGATGCTATTTATTTTAATGATGAAAGCACGAATATTCGACAATATATCACTGAACATATAATTAATATCGAAAGAATCATTACCTTTATCGCTGCAATTATCGTTGCTATAAACAATTGACACCACATTCACTTTTCACTGCACTTGATACTCGACCTAAACATGTGAATGTACTATAGTATAGCAGCTGTCCACGCAGACGCATCGGTCACTCAAGTAGGAGAGAGACGGATGTCGAACGCTGCCGAACGCGAAGGCCGATTGTGCCTCTTTGTCGCTCGTTCCGCGCTCTCGCTTGCACTTTAAGCCTTACATGGAACGCCTCAGAGCGAGGTAACGCCGCATGAGTCATGTTTTTTCGTGCGTGCAGCCGGCTCAATCGAATTATAAGACGTTGTCACGTCAAAAGAACTGTTGCCCCTTCCAAAAGGTAGTTTCGTATGGGGAAGAATGGGAAAGTAACTCCACCGTTATCTACTCTTTTAAAAATGTTGCAACAGCATGTTTTCTTTTCCCCTACATATATTATAGCCTCCGTCTCCAAATCCTTTCTAGACATATCATCATTCACATAATCCATCCATTGTCTCTTTGGTCTTCCTCTACTGTTCCTCTCCCCTGTTCTCTTCCAACCTCCCCTCCATAGTGCCGAAAGCTCAGCCATGGCGCCCATTGAGCGCTTATTACAATTTGTTACATTTTAGTTAATTGTTTATTATAATTGACAGGTTTCCTTGTTCGAGTAAATGAAACATTAATGAAATGACGGAAACAAATTTCAAACAGGTAGAAGAATTGGGTAACTTGATCACGGCAACCAGACAATATTGTGTTTAGAAGTTAAGTTCACAAAGTAATTAAATGAAAATTGTTAAGTATTGTATTAATTGGAAAGTTAAAATGTTAGGTTACAGATTTTGAAGTGACTTCGTTTCTTAAAAGCTTAAGAAACTGTTTGTTTGTAGCTCTTTATAAGAACTCGAGAAAAAACAATGCGGAAATAAAGCTATCTGTCATAAGTCTACAGCTGTTTAAATATAAAATATGTAAAAAGTAAGCTTTTTACAAATATTTTATAATTTATTTATTTAATGCACAATGTACACAACATAGTTACACCTTAGAGCAGTTACACGCTAGGCTTAAACTAGTGAGTACATGACCCTGTTAGGGCGCAGCAAGATAACTAGTACTGAGTATCATGTAGGTTAGGAACTTTTACAATTTAAAATATTATATTAATATCTATATCGTTACTTTTCAAGATCAAAAGTTACCTAAACAGTCTTCGCCTTATTACAAAACAAGATCTATATTTTGACATGGCTTAAACCATGGAGCCAGTTTTTGTAATAAGAACGTAACAGTGATTGAAATACCGTTCTTTATACAAAACTGAAAACTTAGTTCGGTACTAAGTTGTCAGTTTTGTGTTTAGGAACTTTACCATAGTCGGTCGAAATTCAATAATGGCTCCATGTTTTAAACTGAGTCTGAAGATAAACCTTGTTTTGTAATAAGACGGTATGTGTTTCCAATATCAACGCCACCACCGTACCACCGCACCATATTTATCCCACAAACAGAATTTACCGTCTCAATTTTGCCTCCTCTAGTCATAGCAGTGAAAAGTAAGCATAAATTAATGCGAACCCACCGTGTCCTCGCCTTTATTCGTCACCTATCTTCAGCATCTGTGCCGCGGGAATTTACGAGGTTCGCCCACTTACAAAGTTCTAGCATAAAAGACGTATACAGCGGCGCCTCGAGACTGTGTCTGTCTGTGGTCACGACCGAGCATTTTTTATAGAGTCAGGAGTTAGTTTTAAACAGTTTGGATTAATTATATTTGAGTGTCGACTTGGTAACTGGAGTCTAGTTTTTTGAAGTAAGACTTCTTTACGTACGACTTGGGGAGTAAGCTGGTGAATGCGTGACGAGAGCGTTACGGAAGCGAGCAAACGGAAGTTGAGAGGGAGATAAAAGTTAGTGAAGATAGAAAGAGAGAGAGTTACGTTTTGAATATTACTGTAGAGGCAAGAGGTGCGAGCACACATTTTATTTCTCTCTTTCTCTCATAGCCAGCTGCGTTTTGTACGAGTATATCTACGACACAAGTACTCAAGTAAGTAAGTATAATTAGTTTTAATATTTGTAAGTTTTACTTCAGCCGTGTGGTATAAAGCACACTCGTTTTTTTATTTTTGTAGTTACTACTGTTTTTAGGATTCCGTACCAAAATGGTAAAAAGGAACCCTTATGGTGAGACTAAGTCTGTCTGTCTGTCAGTCACACCTGGATATCTCAAGAACTACTAATGACAAGAAAACTAAACTTGAAATTTAGAATAGTTTTAGATGACTTTTGCCCAACTATTTTGCAAACAAGAAAGAAATTAAAAATAAAAATTGCAAAAGGGACTAAACGGGGGTCTTAAGAATTTGAATTCTCAAACAATTTTTTTTTTTAGTTTATTTTCCGACTTTTGATGAGAAATCGAGAAATGTAAAATAAAATACCGTTCACCCCCTTATCTCCGAAGCTTGCATAAATAAAAATCTGAAATTATTCTATGTGATAGAAGTTTATGTCAAGATTACAGGAAAAATAAAACGATGTCTCTAAATAGCACAGTTTTTCAGAAATCATCAATATCATATATACGTACGGAAGCCTCGGTGCGCGAGTCCGACTCGCTCTTGACCGGTTTTTTACGTTGTAGCTAGAGTGTATTTTTCTTATTCCACTTTTTGCTACGTACTGATAGACTTAGGTAAGCTTTTAAACGTTACACAGGGTATTAAACAAAGATGTATTTAAATCACTTAACGCCTGTATAAACTATGTTTTCAAATGCTGTAACTCACAAACCAAAATCGAAACGGGTTAAAACAACCATCATTTATATAGAGAAAGTTTTATCAAAGTGAAAGCCCGTATTATGAATGATGAAGCAAGTTGCAAACTCGGAGGGTCTCGAACGGTTGAGGTTATTGTGCAAACAGGAAGAGCTCGCGATCCATCAGAGGCTGTCAACAATTGGACCCGAGGCGAGGCTCATTACCATCCTGTAATGTATACGTACTGCGGTTTGATAACTTATACTTTGCATTTTTATTTTGGAGTTTATTCTTGAGATAGCAAATGGGAAATCATTAGTAGTTATCTAATGATCTTCTTCTGTCTTGTATCTCTTCTTCATTGAGGGAACGACGACGTTCCCTCAATGCTGAGGATTGCGACCACATACGACGACGCGTCTCCAATAATCGTGTATATAAAAAAAAAAAACATCTGAAAATTAAAATAGAATACAAACTACATAACATAACATCACGCCTGTAATCCCCGAAGGGTTAGGCAGAGGTGTACCTATAGTACACCCACGTTTCGCCAGTTATGTTTAAGTCCCATGTAATAGGGGGCGAGCCTATTGCCATTAACCGGGCACAAATCCAGACTCCGGGCTGCTGCTGAGAATTTCTCAATGGAAATCCCAATAACACTTTGCCCGACCTGGGAATCGAACCCAGGACCTCATGCTCATCAGTAGCCCTTGCCACGACTAGACCAATATAGCAGTCCAGTCAATTAAACAAAATTAAAAAACCGGCCAAGTGCGAGTCGGACTCGCGCACGAAGGGTTCCGTAACATTATCTATAAAAATGGCAAAAAAAACACGTTTGTTGTATGGGAATATTTGTTTTATTTTAATTTTAATATTTATTTTTAAAGTCAGTATTATATCTACATGTTCTGTGAATATTTCAAGCGTCTACCTGTTGCCGTTATCAATATAGAGCAAAAACCAGCAAAAAAATCATGTTTGTTTTATGAGAGCCCCCTTAAATATTAATTTTATTAATTTTTTTAGTATTTGTTGTTATAGCGGCAACAGAAATACATCATCTGTGAAAATTCCAACTGTCTACCTATCACGGTTCATGAGATACAGCCTGGTGACAGACGGACAGACGGACAGACAGACGGCGGAGCCTTAGTAATAGGGTTCCCGTTTTACCCTTTGGGTACGGAACCCAAAATATTATGCATAAAAAAAACATAAAATTTAATGAGTGCTGGTGGTGGTGCTGGTTTAATTGATTCATAAACAAGTGTTACAACGTGTAACACTTGTTTATGAATCAACGGTGCGTTTATATTTAGGTATGACACTGGATCCCGCACTAGGATACCCTGTGTCGCAGGATCCAGTCTCTTTGACAGATAATATGAATTTTAAAAGATAAGTTAACAAATGCACCGGTTTCAGTATAATTAATCAAACTTAGGACTTAAAGGTGACGTGGTGGTGGCGTGTCGCGGGTTCGATTCCCGCACGGAACAAATATTTGTATGACCTACAAGTAGTTGTTCCGGGTCTGGGTATGTGAGTTTAAATGTTTGTAAACGCACCCACAATACAGGAGAAACTCCTAGTGTGGGGCAACGTTTAAAAAAAAAAAAAAAAAAAAAAAAAAAAAAAAAAAAAAAAAATGTATGTGTGTAAGTGATGAGTGTAAGTATGTAAGTGATGAGTGTGAGTGTGAATGTGATGAGTATATGTTTGCATGTGATGAGTGTTAGTGTGATGAATACTTTAATATTTGAAAGATAAAAGATTTTCCGTTTCAGCATAATTTAAGCCGAATTAGAAGCCAATCCTGAACCTGTTTTTTGCACCCAAACCTTGTCAAGGGGAAGATTTTCCAGGTCCAATACGAGAAAAAGCCTTATTACCAAAGCCTTATTGCCTCTGGGTGATGGTCGCTGGCTTACGATTGCTTGCCACTGACTGGATATCACTGTATACTTTTCACTCTTTCCATCCATTATTGATAGAAATAGAATCGCAGAAATGTAGGTTCATTAAAATATTGTGAATGGGTAAACAGGCAGGTAAGCTTGCACTAACATTCTATTAGTCAAATATTTCCATTTAAACGTAAATTAGAGACGAAACACTCTCATTCTATATTCCCATTCCGAGTTCCCAGAACATACAATTATGCACCGGTTACTATTACTGAACCCTGAACAGTATTGCACTGAAATGCGGTTCTGTGTGAGATATCCGCTTACAAAACGCTATTAAATTAGACACAGATTTCTGTATACAACTTAATAACTGAGTGAAAGGGACTGAAATGTATGAAGGAGGATTTAAAGTTTTATACCTGGAATTGCAAATGCAGGTAAGTAATTATTTTTATTTTATTTATTTGGTAAAATAAATGGTTACACATTATAACATTACATACAAAATAGAGCTATAGAGTGAATAAATGTATAACCCACGACATTTTCCACATAATAAAAAAACAACTTCTAAAACTAATACGATGTGCGCTTACAATTATGTAAGTACGATATTTTTTAATTTCTGTGTAATGTTGTAGAACATTGTAAAAGGCTTATTAAGGATCCTGGTAAGGTTCTAGCCTTTTTTAAGCAACTAAAAAATAAAATTTTAAAAATCTTAAAACCTGACTGCGTAAACAGTGAACTTTCAAAATTATGGAAACAAGATTTTTCTTTGTTACTTAATACTATAAACAATCCCATGTAAAAAAGGTGGAAACAAGATAAATAAACTTAATACTCTAAACAATCTCATGTAGTTAATAGGCTTTTATTGTTAAAAAGAGGATGCCTCCGACTACTCAAAATTTGTTTTTTTAAACATACTTTTTGGTGCCAAAGATCCGCCATTTAGATATTTTTATAATTTTATTTCGATTTTATACAGGCTGACTGTGAAAACATGCGACAAAATTTAAGGGGGTGTTCTACCCATCAGTATGAACAACTTTTACTATCGGACCACATTAAAATTCGCAATAAAAAAATAAGACCTTCTTATACAAAATGGTCCAATCGGTTATGTACCTTTATAGGAAGGTCAAGTTTTTTTTTTGCGAATTTTAATTTGGTCCTATAGTAAAAGTTGATCATATTGATGGGTAGAACACTCCCTTAAATTTTGTCGCATGTTTTCAAAGTCAGCGTGTAAAGACGAATCTAATGACATATCATTTATAAACATCAGTTCGGCCGTTTAGTAGTTACGAGGAAACATAGGAGCAGACATACATACATACAGCTCAAATACATTTTCCCTCCATTTTTGGCTTCGCCGCAATCGAAATATGAGATTGAAAAAGAGAATTTAATACAATAGTGACTGTATTGAATAGGTTTCATGTAACGGTGTGGTTAGGTTTTAGGTAAGTACCTATTTCCTTTTAATGAACCGTACACCGGGGAATAAATGGGTGGGCTTTAGTTTCTGACTGGCTCTCTGTCTGTACCAAAATGTGTTGGGGTTTCATTATTAAATATACTTTGTATCTGTAATTTGTTAAAGCAAACATGTATAGGTGTTTTACAATTGTAGAACTTTCTTTATAAATAATTTTAGTCGCAAACAACAATCGTCCTTCCCTTATAAAACTACACCATAATACAACAGCATAAAGCAAAACTCTTTACTCAATATAATGAGCAACTTGTTCCCAATAACAGGCCCTTAGACGGAATCCCAATACATTATAAACGAAGCGTCTCCATGCCGAGTTGTCACGTTACCATAACGAGGACCTCCGAGTAAGGGGCTCATTTGCTAATGCAGCTTCTAGTAGTCACAGAATAGATAAGTGCAGAAGAACGGCTCTATACAGCGAACACGCACGCACACATAGACACGCGTCTACGTACAGCGAGTGCAAGCGCACTCACGACTGGCATTTACGATCTCCGTACGTGCGCGTCTATGTGTGCATGCGTGTGCTTTCATGCAGCTGGCTTTCTTTTCCTATTTATTTCAGGGACCGTACGACCCCGGCTAAGAGTTAAGCCTTTCGAAGGGGTAACCCATTCAATGGGTTACCTTTATCATGATGTAACCCATTCAATGGGTTTTATACTAGAAACCCAGTGAAAGGGTTTCATGGTAACCTATTGAATGAGTTTTATACTTGAAACCCAATGAAAGGGTTACCTGATAACCCATTCAATGGATTCTATACCTACTTGAAAAGTAAAAATGGGTGTTCCTCAAGGCTCAATATTGGGTCCTTTCCTCTTTTTAGTATATATTAATGATCTTCCCCATTTATTCAAAAACTAACCACAAATGGTGTTATTTGCTGACGACACTTCCTTAATCTTTAAGATAAATAGACGGGCATCAAATCTTGACGACGTAAATAACGCCCTACTGCAGGTCCAAAATTGGTTCACTGCTAATAATTTAGTATTGAATGGGAAAAAAACTAAATGCATAAGATTTGCTTTACCGAATGTTAAAAGTAGTGATTGTGACCTAGTATTGAATAAAGAAAAACTGGAATTCGTCGATAAAACTGTTTTCCTTGGGATCACGCTCGACTCAAGGCTGCAATGGGGTCCTCATTTAACATCACTTGCAGGACGGCTAAGTTCAGCAGCGTATGCTGTGAGAAAAATCCGTCAATTCACTAATGTAGATACCGCGAGGCTGGTCTATTTCAGTTACTTTCATAGTATTATGTCTTACGGTATTTTACTATGGGGACGGGCTGCAGATATCGAGTCTATTTTTATTCTGCAGAAAAGAGCCATCAGAGCAATATATGGCCTCCGCAGGCGCGATTCTCTAAGGGAACTGTTTAAAGATATCAACATCATGACGGTACCTTGTCAATATATCTATGAAAACATCATGTACGTAAGAAAAAATTTAAATAGTTTCAGTAAAAGAGGTGAAAGACACAATTATGGGACTAGAAATAGGGATGAATTAGTTCAACGAGGTTTCAGACTGGTAAAGTAGACTCATCCTTCATGGGGTACTGTTTAAAATGCTACAATAAAATACCTCCCCACATAGTCCAACTAAATGAAACAAAATTTAAATCTTTTATAAAACGCACACTATGTAGCCAAGCATATTATAAGTTGGGGGATTACATTGCTGACAAAAATGCTTGGCTTAACGCTGGTCCTGCTCCACAAGGGCGCATAAACTAATTGAATAGCATTCAAATCTATTGTTGGAGCGGCTGAAGATTGTAAATACTATCTTTATATTGTATAAATTCAATCTATTAGTATTGTATAATTGCATAGCACATGTGTGAGCACTATGTACCTACCATTTTCTGAGTACGTCTTTTATTGACTTGAATGTGCCATGGCGGCTGAGAGTGTCATGCTCACTAAAATGTCTAGCTGATGGTGGCGTATGTGTTGGATCATTAAGTTCCCTTCAAAATGGTTGAGCTAAATGGTGCTGATCCATGCGTCATGTTCGTGAACGGGCGCCGTCAGTAGGGACTGGTCATTTCTTAGCTGCCACGGCTTATTTTAACTTAGTATTTTAGTTGTTTTTTATATTTTTATTACGGACGCTTTTAACGTGCACGTCTTTCTACATTGTTCTCACATGTATAATTTCAACATAAATTATGTAACCAATACTATGTAACAATATTTTGATTTAAAAGAGTGTCCATGGAGTTTCTGGCCCGTTCTTCTCCATAGGAACCTACTACGCTTTGGAATGGGCAACTAGCTTCGTCTGACTGACTGACCCCTTGACAATTCAAAAGTGCCTATATTAGGTTTATTTGAAATAAATGCTTTGAGTTTGAGTTTGAGTTTGAAACACAGTGACATGAAAAATTCATTATATTATGTTATTTCAATATTCGCCCAGCACGCGTAGCATGACCAATTATATCTCTATTCTACCCAGGGACCATTTTGGTTACCATTTTAGAAAAATCCTATCGAAAACCCTTTCAATGGAAAGGATTTTCGATAGGGTTTTTCTAAGCGTTAATCAAAAACGCATACGGTGTGGGTAATTTAGGATGGCTTAAATTAAGCCTTCCAAAAGGGTTACCCACGCCATGTGGGTTTTTATCGAAAACCCTTTCAACGGGTAATCAAAATTAAATTTAAGTCGTTCAAAAGGGTTACCCATATCGTATGGGGTTTTGATTAACCGCTTAAAAAAACACTATCGAAAACCCTTTCAATGGGTAACCAAAATAGTCCCTGATTTATTTTGTGCTGTAGTGACTCAGTTTTCATTCGTCTCTCTATATTTTACATGGCTTAATATATCGGTAATGCAATGTTGTTACTGCTCTTTGAGATCTTGAACCGTATGCGTCTAGTCGTGACTTGCGTTTGAGCTTGTGTAATGTTTGAGGAAAATATTAAATGTGTTTGAGAAATAATTTTGTGATTATACTGGTGGGGGTTTTCAAGAGGAGAATAAGTAGTAAATAAAGAAAATATGTTCGTTTTGAACGGTTTTCTACTGTTTATACGAGTAGTTAGGTTGAGTTTTGGTTCGATTTTGAGCGGCAAATATAGGTACGTCCCATCCATTCGTCGTAAGTTCATTTGAAGTTTTTCTTACAAATACAAATAATTTATTTTCTTTCACAAGTTATGTAGTAAATCTAGTGGTTGAAGTGACCTTTTAGACAAAAATGGCCTGTGTTAGGACACTTCGCTCTTCTGAAGCTTAAAATTACGTGGTGTACCAACAATTTTGAATCTTATTATCTTAAAAAAACAATTAAAAATAATTTTACAAAAAGAAAAAGATAATAATATGCCGAATTTTGAATTAACAATAATAAGAATAAATATTGACAAAAGCAAAAAATGTACTTTAGCAGCTAATAAAAATCTTATATTTAACTACGAACTTACGATTTATTTACTTCAATCGGAATTCCCTGTTGACAATAAACTCACAAACAACTAAATAATAATAAATTCATTTATTTTAGGGAAATAACACCCATTGCCAAACATAAATTAATAGAAATCAAATAAAATCAGGTAGAATTGAATAAAATACAAAATTGTGATAAATCAAATTTAAATATTCAACAACTCATAAAAAAAACAATCATTAAAATTGCCAAAACAATGTCAGAATCTACAAAAATAAAATGTCAAAACTAGGCCCATATCACATCTTCCACCACATCTTTCAAGAAATCAAATAAAACCTCACTTGATTATTCCTCCAACAAATAATACCGGACATGAGAGTACGAAGAAATTGCAGTATCGTTTGTCTTCCATTACAGTCTACAGTTCCATTGTACGCCATCGGATATAACGATACTTGACCAGAATGCTCTCAAGGGAATCAAGGATATAACAAACTGTATTTTGAAGCATGCCGCCGAATACGGTCTAAGCTATCAAAGCTATCATCCTTTACGAAAATTCCGTTGGGAATAGAAAATGGATATTATTTTTCGTTATTCGATCATGTTAAGTGCATTTTTGAGCGAGAATGTAGGGTAATATTACGTAGACTAGGGTTAACACGTGCTTCTGCATGCGAAATTGGAAACGACCCAATGGGAGTATGTGGCGCTTAGCTTGTCCCTCTTGACGGAGTGCTCTTTGCATAGATAAATATTTAATTGACATGAAAAACAAAACGCATGATTGGTTTTATGCTAAGCTCAGCGTCATTACCTTTCTTCGGTGAAACAAACAAAGAATATTCCGCATTGAATATTACCTCGACTTTCATAATCGCGATTCGGTCCAAACGGTCAGATTATTAATATCGAGCGACCACTCTATCTGCTATTAATAGTAATCAATATCATCTATTGTTTTCCTTTGTGCGATATAACTAGGCTTCGAATCACACAAAGCAACCAATGGCTTCCAATTCCGACTCTGATTACGGAAAATGACAGTAACAGGAGCAGCATATTGTTACATAATTCTGGTTGCTGTATCAACTATTGTCTATTAATATACAGCAGGTTTGAAACAAGAACAAGCAATTAAATGGAGTGAAAGTATGGAAACGGACGGGACTTAATAGAAATCTGCAAAAACATGGTGTACTATGCCGCAACAAAGCTTAATGGAAACTGCCAAAGGGCGCTTGGTAAAAAAAAAACCCAATACCATGTGTGTCTGGCCAATTCTCTGAGTGGAATTAGTTAAAACAAAAAAAAACATAATATGAGCACTCCATGTACTGACTAATCCGTGATTTTAAGGGACAAATTTGACCATCAAATAAGTTGAACGGAGAGATCCATTAGTCGTAATGGATTGTCACAATACAGAAGTATTGCTGCGTCAATCATGGCCGCCCGAGGCTTAATTTGTGCTGACAATGAGAAGGGAATTAGTCTCAGGGTAGCGATGTCGTCTGTCTTGAATATCTGTCGCCGTAATGATGATAAAGGCAAAAATCAGGACCACAGTTGCGTAATACCTTGTAGTTGTTATATTTGGAGTTGTATCCGAAGTTCTTGGGTATGATAGTAGGAAAACAAAAACGGGTGTGCTTTAGACCACTCGACTGAAGTAAAACTTACAAATATTAATACTAATTATACTTCCGTAACGCTCTCGTCACTTCCGTAACGCTCTCGTTATGCATTCACCAGCTTACTCCTCAAGTCAAGCATGCGTGGGTAAAAATGAGGTTCACAGTTGGCTAGTACTAAAGTTTCATTTCCAAACTTACTAAATTCAGTAACGCGATATCTCGCGCGTGCTGTTTGTGTGCGGCTGTCAGTTCGAGGCATGACGTTTGAGTGACGTGGACCTGCAACCGACACCATTCACTCATCTCGCGTCGAGTTCTGCCCTGTCTTTCCATATCGTTCGATGTACAGCGACGGAAATTTCGGTTTTTGGGTTAGCGTGACGAGTGACATCTCCTGCGCTTTGGGATAATTGATTTAATGACGCTCTTTTTGATAAGATGTGCATGCAACAGTACCAAAGTAGGTACTGCTACAGTTTTTTTTTGTTGAACTTTGGGTAATGAGTTCGTAGCGAATAACATGAAAAATATTTCACCTAATACTTATACCAATTATACTGTTGCTTAAACCAAAACAACAGCCAAGCATTGACGACGTCGTCATTAAAATCTACGTCTACGTTTTATAACAGATTTTTACATTTTATTTATTTATTAGGAACTCTTTTGGTATAACTTAACAAAAGACACGAAGATAGCTGCGAAAGTAAAATACTGTGGCGCAGCTATCAACGCCCCACACAACATACATGGAAGACATAAAATTTTCACCTTTTTCTGCGAGTATGTAAAAGTATATATGTATACGAAAATAAATCACGTTTTGCACACGGCAGTTATACTAGTATCGTCTAAATCAGAGACATCTATATTTTTTTAATATAATAAATAATATGTGAAGCGAAAACTTTTTACGAAAATTACGCGGACGGAGGAGTATAAAATTTGGTAGAGTTAAAGTTTATATGGAGGAGGAGTGCAGAAAGCTAATATTTTTATTAAAAAAACCATTACACACACTGCCATGCGTTTGTCACACACACACACTACCAGGGCCTCATGACTTGAAGATAGATAAGTGACAGAACTGACAGCTTGAGCATGGAATAAGTAAGTACTTTATAATAGCATGGAATTAGTAAGTACTATATATATTGTAAGTAGGGGGTCGAATTTCGACCAGTGGGCGACCAATCGTTTTTTTTAATTCGACAATATCAAAGGATGGTAAAAAAATACCTACAGAGTTACTCCAAGTAGTCTGTATTCGTGGCTGCATCTGACGCGGTACATTCTCAGCGCCACCGCGCCGCGAGTCTTTCCAAATTGTTTCCTATCAACTTCAGTGTTGCAACTTTTTGACTTCTTGTATGTCAGGGGAACGGTGTGTTTTTGATACCTTGTTATTTAATTTCTTGTTCACTTTACTTCATATTGTATTGTTTTAGTGGGTCTTTAATATAGCTTTAAGAAAATTGAAAACTAACTAGAATGTTACCAATTTAAGTGAATGAACTTACATTCAATGTTATATCTGAAAATTTTACATATTCTATCCACTTACGTAGTGAAAGGATTTTAGCCCAAACTACTATTCAGAAAATACACTCTCTTTGACAAATAGTTACCAACGTCGCTCGCAAGAGGTCGCCATTTTCAAATAGGTACACTGGAGATTGCTTCATACGTAAGTACATTAAATAGTCCTTTAAGCAGCACTCTAAAGAACTTGGTTTAACTTCAACGTTAAACTGTAAGTTGTTAACAGATTCAGAGAAATATGGTGCATTTAAATTTATTAGTATTTCGCAGATAAATTGGCTAAGTACCTACAAGAACGTAAATAAGTTGTTGGTGTAAGTTAATAATAATTTTAATTTTATGTATTGTGATTGGGACTTAGTGCCTTAATAATATAAATAAAAATAAGTTTAATGGACATCGTGTAGGATTATTATACAGGGTCAAATTAAATTAGCTAGAGAAACTCTGCAGACGTGATGGGTATTGTATCTAAACACGATAAATAAAAATAAAAAATTTTGTTTGGGGCAACGACAGCTGGTAGTATGAGTTGGGAAAATCTGCTTTCTTTTGTTTTATTGTGTTTAGGTACTTATCGATGCCAATCACGTCTGTGAAGTTTACACAAATAAACCTAATATTTTAAGTGACTAACTGCGGTCTGACCACGGGTGTTGTGTCTGATGGGCTACTGCCTGACGATTGAAGTCGGGATGTTGTATAATTATATATTATGCTAGTCGCGCGGTATTTGAGCTTGCGCGATGCAGGATTTTGCGTGACGTTATTGTGATGCGTAGTTCGCATGCGGTGATCTAGATACCGCCACAATTACTATTGTTATAAAACATTATGTTTTGTATCGATACGAATCACGTCTGTGAAGTTTACACAAAAAAACCTAATATTTCAAGTGGCTAACTGCGGTCGATGACCCCACAAAAAATACTTCAAATTAATTTCCTTTTTGTTTTATCATGTTAAGATATCGATACCCATCACGTTTGCGGAGTTTCGCTAGCTAATTTAATTTGACCCTGTATAGAGGTATGAGGAACAGGGTGTAAAGTTCACTCATCCTCCATAGAAAAGGGAGGATCTTCCGACCAAACGGGTGTTGTGTCTGGTGGATAACTGCCTGACGATTGAAGTCGAAATGTTGTTTATTGCTAGTCGCGTGGTAAACTCTACTTGCGCGATGCAGGCCGTCAGTGTGATGCGTAGTTCGCATTTGGCGATGTAGATGCCACCACAGGTACCATTGTTACAAAACCTAATGTTTTGTTACTTCATTAATTTGCGTAGATATTATAAAAGAAGGCTTCAGTCTAAAACGGTCAGATAATTCTGCTCAGTCAGTTCAGAATCACTGTTATAATAGCGAAATTGATCAATGACGGGCGTTTTTTTCATGAGGATTATAAATTCATTACATTAGTAACAATTAATATATAATATGCCATTTTCTAGAAATGTTAAAAATACTGCAACTGCAATAAAAAAATTGTCTACCTAACTATTAAATACGAAGTTTTTAACTAGTTGCCCAGCGCGACTTCGTTGGGGTGGTGTCCTACCCCTACCCAATCCCTACGCTTCCCCTAAACCTTCGCGGGCATATGTAGAAAAAATCACAAAAGTTTCATCAAAATCGGTCTAACTCTTTCGGAGTCCATAAAGGCCAAACAAACAAACATTGATTTTTATTTTATAGAAGAAGATGTTACTGTTATGAATGTTAATACAGTACCAGAAGATTCACGTACAGTGGTACCCAATTGATAAGGCGCGTCGTGAATCTTCATTCGCACAGAAAAGAAAGTATGGCCCCGAAGATTAACGAAAGAATGCTTAAAACTTACAATCAACCTTAGGGCACTATTATAAGGTTCATAATACACTGGAGCTGCTAGCGTGCACTCGATCAGAAGTATGGCGGCTGACAAACATGCCACGCGGCGCGCGCAAACATGGCGGCAGCTGCCGACCAATAGCGGTACAGGAAAAAGAACCGCGGTGCGTGGAGCGTGCCGACTGGTCAATAGCATTTCCCGCACTTTTAAAATTCACCTTCTGCGCAGGTACATCGGTAAGCCATATCAATTGGGTACTACTGTAACAGGTTGTTACAAACGCTTCCTATATATTTCTCTTCTCATGACTCATAAAACTGAAGTTACACCGTTACTCCAGTGTCACTCGTCGAAACACATCAATCTCACAAAGTTCTTGAGAACGGGCGGAACCCGCCGATCTATTCATCTTAATGTTTTAAAGCCGCGTTCATCAATCCACCCAGCATAAGCATGTCATTAGGAATACATATATTTCGCTTTAACTCAGTGGTAACGGAGGAGGAGCAGTGGTAACAGCTTTGACTTACGAGTAGATCGTGGGTTGGAACCCAGACAGCCGTTAACTTTGTGTAAAGTATTTCCTTACCACTGATCTCCAAACGGTGAAGGAAAACATCGTGATTCCCGGCCACCGTAGGCACGGGCTTACGGATGGTGAGCAATGGGTAGCTCGCTGTCCGATAAGGACCAGGCCCGGGTCGACAGCGCGTTGTGTTCCACGCCACGCCTCTAAGAGATGTCAGCACGACTTGACGGGGTCCGTTAGGGCCAATTCCTGCCAGGTTTGCGAGTTTTACGAAAGGGATATCGTGGCCCTGGCACACAGGCAACTGAAGGAACACGGGTGGGTTTTGGTTAGTAAAAGTCTGACACGCCGTCCCGCTCCGCCCAGAGCGGGAGAAGTTAGTGGATAATATCCCAACCAAAAAAAAATAAAGAAAAAGTAACCGGCATGTCTTAGAACTAAAAATTCGAAGCCATGTGACATCCACCAACACGCACTGGGCCCGCGTGGTGGATTACGGCCCACTCTCTCTCACAGAAAGAGGAGGCCTGTGTCCCAGCAGTGGGAACGTTATAGGCTGATTATGTTCATTAATCCACCGAGCATAAGCATGTCATTAGGAACACATATTTTTGGCCTTAACTCTTTCTAAGTTACCATTTGCAAATGGCGAAATTCGCTTTTCAATTTCGTAACAATACAAAATATGTCAGGGAAGTCCAATTCGATTTGAAATCAGCGTCAGGTGGTACACCTTGTGTTGTCATCTGACATTATGCTGAGCTCAGACCCTTTTGGCATTATAATAATTGTTTTCTGTTTTTTATTATAGTTTTATGGTGTATTTTTTGCTGTAATGCCAATAAACGCATTTTTGAAGTAAACCTCTTTACGCACGTTGACTTGGGGAGTAAGCTGGTGAATGCGTGACGAGAGCGTTACGAAAAGTGTGATCGGGCGAGACGAACGGAAGTTGTTTAAATTTTAAACATGGAAGACACTGCGTCACCGCCGCGGGCCATCCCATTTAATAGATATTTTTTTAAATTCACACTGGCTGTTTATACACTCACAAGACTGCAGCTTTTTTGAAGTAAAACTTCTTTTGCTAGCGTTACGGGAACGGTGATTTCTGTTTTACTTCAGTCGTGTGGTCTAAAGCACACTCGTTTTTTTTTTCTTTCTTTCTATTTGCTGAAAATATAGTTTTATTAGAGAAATATCAAAGCCGTCTGTCAATATTCGTTTCATTTACATTAATTTTATATGAAGCACGGCCAAATTAGTCAAAGGAAGTCGATGTACGCTATTCAGTCGCTTCTGAAACGTACATACCCATCTACGTAAGTACGTACCTCACATATAATAACGTTTTCCAGACGTCTCCGCTTTGACATAATTTGCAATCACTTATGCTTCAGATATCATACTATAAACACGTTTATATAATGGCGTATGCAAATTAATTGCACTTTATCTGGAATCAAAGAGGGGGGTAGATACATTGCTGTGATACGTCAAGCCATGTTATTAGTGAGAGTATTATCTATACAATATTATTTTTAGTATATGCGAAACCTGAATATAGTTTGTTCAGAATAAGTAACTGAATCGATTTCAATAATTTATACACCATGATATATTTTGTCCCTAAAATATTTAAGTGTGATGGATAATGTTATCACCATTTAATTACTTACAATACAACCGCCCGCGCCGTACAGTTCGGTACCTACTGCCAAATTATTATCAATGAGCGCAAGACGACCCTGGAGGCGCGGGGGAGCTGTTAGCATGTTTTTGTACGGACAAACCGGTAACATAACAACCTTATAACTTTGTGATTTTTCATGATACAGTTTTGAAATTTTGTACATAGATTCTTTACATAATAAAAATACTAGAAACGTGTTTCGGGTTTCGCATATTCTAAAAATAATATTGTATAAATATACCTAGTATAAATCAGTTGTTACGGGTCGTCAGAAGCCCGAAAGTCTGACAACCAGTCATGCCAATGGGTATAGTGTTACCCAGTAACTGGGTTATGTACGTCAGATAGGCAGTCGTTCCATGTAAAATACTGGTATTCAGCTGCATCCCGTTAGACTGGAAGCCGACACCATCGTAGTTGGAAAAGTCTAGGCAGATGTTGATTATAAAAACGTTAGTTTTTGTTTATACTAAACCCGAAAAGCGGTCATTGTACTCATCATTTTGAACAATTTTTTCTATGGGACCGACCTTGAAATCGCGAAATAAAAATCAGCTGTTCCATACATTTTGTCGATTTAAGTGAACACAAATGTAGGGAACAGCTGACTTTTATTTCGCGATTTCAAGGTCGGTCCCATAGAAAAAAATGTTCAAAATGATGAGTACAATGACCCCTTTTCGGGTATAGTATAAATAAAAACTAATGGTGTATATACAAATAAATACAATTGAAGTGTCTGTTTGTAATGTCCAAATAACAGCTTTTTATGTAAAGCTTAAGAAAGTATACAAGGTACTTATAACAAATTTTACTTTTTTATTTTTTGTCTGTTTGTCTGTCTGTTTGTTCCGGCTAATCCCCGAAATGGCTGGACCGATTTTGACGGGACTTTCACTGGCATCTTGCCAGCTGATGTTATAAGGAGTAAATTAGGCTGCTTTTTTTAGAAAAGGCCACTAGCGATGCCGTGGGCAGAAGCTAGTTGATAATATTATTATCTCAAAGACGGGTTATTGCTTTGTTAGCTTTTGTGAGAATCATGTATCATTCGGCTAAGTAAGCAAACATACCTACTACAAAATCATTGAAATATTGTTTTGTCAAAATGAACATCCATTAGCCTCAAAAGAATATTGCTAAACTGTTACGTACCGCCTACTCTCGTTGCTTTGCTACCAAGTGTTTTACTTTAAGCTGAAAAACATTAAATTACAGTCCTAGTCAATCGAAGTCTATCTTTACTTTGTAGTCGTTCACTGCCAGTAACAGTACCTACTTTAAAACTCTTGCAGCCACTATATCAATATCAAACTCTGAGAATCAGCACTTTTTAAAGGTCAAAATTATGCAATTTTGACGTTAAAAAAGTGCTGATTCTAACATAACATACACATAATACACCCTACACTTTTACAATATTTTTGTTTGTTATAATTTCTTGCAAACACTGTACGTCGAATCAATAATGTTTTTTTAAGTTAGATATAAATATTTCTCATGTAAGTGAAATTTCATATGGGAAATAAAGACATCTCAAACCCGAACATCACGCCTGTAATCCCCGAAGGGTTAGGCAGAGGTGTACTCTATAGTACACCCACGTTTCGCCAGTTATGTTTAAGTCCCAAGATATTATGATTATTTATGATTCTATGACAGTCCCCCAAAACGCCCGCCCTTCACCACTTCTTAGTGCTTCAGCTGGGAAGAAGAAGTGGCGCAACAAACTCCCCAGCAGCAGGTAGAAATAGGAACCCTATAAAGTTGATCTTAAGGAAAATCTTACCGTTATCATGGTCTGGCAGCGGCAGACTGTCAGAGGTATCTGATGCTAGAGCCATGTCTGGGGATGCTGAGCCCAGAAGAGCGGATAGTCCACCATGTTCACCATCTGAAACAATTCAAACAGACTTTTTTATATTTTGTCTTTGAATGGTTTTTGTTAAAGTTAGTAAGTTTTTTCTTTGTTTTTTCAATATTGTGTCATTGTGTGTAGGTACTTATGACAATGTGCAAATTGTATTTTTTTTTATGTGGCCCGCTGAGGGGGGTCAAGGGACGGCGGACTCGGGGACGTACGCCACCCCCTATCATACAAGACCCGAGGTGGCGGTGCGTAGTGTTCCACGTGCGCCCCTTTAAGACGTCGCGGGGCACGATCAATCACCTCACCCTCGACTTGAGGTGGCCTGCAAAGGAGAGCCGGCAACAGCCGTGGATCGCAGATGTCACACATGATCCCATGATCACCGGTGCAAGTGTGGGAAAGGAACACCGGGGTGGTTTTTAGTCAGTAAGAGTCTGATAGACCCCTCCGCCCGCGCCAGGATGGAGGACATCCATGAGAATTTTCCACTCCGGGAACAAAAAAAAAATGTATGGACAGAATGTTCTATTCCTAACCAAAGCCGCGTTATTTACAGACTCAAAATATCCCACAGACAGTTTGCATAAGTTTATTACAGTTTACTACAGGGAGCCTACAATTAATCTAGTTACTTATGTATCAAGTCAACATAACGAATAGGTTTCACTTACGACCATATTAAGTTTGTAACTCGACTATATCATGAAGTTGGTGTTATTGTGTAATTTATATGCCGTGGTTTTGAGTGAAGAGTAAGAAGATACCGTCTACTTACTAAGTCAGCGTGTTTCAGAAATGTCCTTTATGATACATGCTGTATAAATAATTAGGCTGCGATCAGACGACACGCGCCCGCTACGCGCACGCCACGCGCGTCAGCACCCGCGTCTGACTCGCTTTGAAATTTGTTGTATATCATTTGAGTCTTATGACACATCAATAGATCTCAAATTGCATTTATCGAAGTCGACCCGCACACGCGCCGCACTTCGGCTTGTGCCGTATTGACTGTCATCAAGGGTGTTTTTTTATTAAGTAATAAGTAGCATAAGCGGGTGCGAGGCGGGCGCGGATTTTGCGCGTGGCGAAAGCAAGGCGGCGTATCTGAACACGGCCTTATACTTCAGAAAAATTCCTTCGGCATGACTTTCCATGACGTATGAATGATGATTATAAATGAAGAGTCGCTTGAACTATCTTCAAGATAAGTAGCTAAAGAAAATAAAGAAAGAATAAAAGGCACACAATATAAAATACAGCAGATAAAAAAAATATCGTCCTCCTTCTTTCTTCTTCCTTTTTCTGCTAAGACTGAAATACATAAAAAAACTTGATTCAGCTAAAAATGTCTACGGTCCAATTCGTGTAGTCGAATGGAGAGAAGAAATAAGTATTCTTTTAAATTTGAATACTAAGATATTACTTACTACTGTTACATTATTAAAGCGCTGCTGTTGCTCGGAGTAATATCATAAGTATCTGATAGCAAAATAATTGTTTTTTTAAGACTGCCTGCGAGCGAACAGACGAGGTTTCAAAACTTGTACAGCTTCGAATCCCTATAAATTATTTATGGCAGTTGAGCAATTTCCTTATTCCCTGATGTGCGGCGCGTCCCTAATTACGTAGATCTGAAGTACCCTCTTAGATGTCATACTCGATTGTTCTATTAACGAGAGTACTGTTTTATTCTGCCCTAATTTAATATTTTCGAGTTACGTAAGAAATAAGACAGGTAGAAGTTGGGAAGCAATTACAAAATGGCGGCTTATAATAAGAGCTATGAATATGATATATCTAATAAATAGGTACTCTCTACTTAACTGCGTATTGAATTTACTGTAAGTATGAGTATATTTTTACAACAAAGGAAACAATTTATATATAGGTATTCTGGCTGTTTTATATCAACAAAATCGAATGTTCCCTAAACAAGTAATCAAGTCCAATAATAAAAGGCAAAAAAGGTATTGTTCAATCAATCATACTTCCCCAAATTCTGTAATATCGCGGTAGTAAAAAAGGTTGTGGATTCTGTTGGCACGTTTCAGTTATCATCTTGTTTATTCGAGACCAAATGTGGGACATAATAAAACGGCAAGTGACGCGCGAAGGCTGCCATAAACGCCCTGCGCTCCCCACGGCTTCAATTTCAAGAATATTTTTCTTCATGCAACATAATCTTGAATTATGATTCGTTTACATTTGGATATTCTGTGTGCTCACCGCATACAAATACGGTCGGGTACGAATTTTAAATTGAGCAGCAAAGTTTTTTAATTTGCGTTCTGAACGGAATCGAATGTTATCAACTTTAAGGACGGGTTTATTTACTTCTATTATGCCAAGTAGGAGTAATTCGACCCGTGGTTTTTGTCCTTGCCGTTTTCAACCAATAGTTTCGCAACAAAAGTTTTTATCTATTGTGGTATAGTAATTTTATTCTAGGTGCATCGTCTTCATCATATAATTATATAGTTGATGTACCTACACAAGATATTGTAAAACATTTTAAAAGAGTAACGGTGGAGTTTCAAGCCCATTCTTCTCCATATGAAGCTACCTTTTGGAAGGCGCGACTAGAGTCAATCCTTTTTTTTTTGTAAATTTCGACTTTCAAAAGTTCCATTTATGTGCATATTTGAAATAAATAATTTGAATTTGACTTTGGCAACGAAAACCGCTTCCGGATCCACAGCATACTCGTATAATGTTTTGCGAGGTTTGTTTAATAAATAGGTTTGTTTAATAAATAGCGGTCACTGCAGGCCTTAACAAAGCATAATTGAGAACCGACCCAAGATCTCTAACTAATTATACATTCATTGTCAGAAAACAACTACAGACGGCAGCAGAATAGCTGAGCACAACTGAATAGTTAGCGATATTTCGACCGTAATGGTCAATATTAATTACAAAGTAACCCAACAAGGCCCAGCGGTCGCCGAGCTCCTACAAATTTATTCAGCTAAATTAAATGACACTAAGTAAATACGGAGTGCAAATTGGTAGCAGTCAATTGTGGGACAAGTGCCATTGCGAGCCAGTTGCCGGCTTAGTTTTCGGCAGTAAGTCAACTCAAGCCGGTATTACTTCATTTGCAACTTTATGGTACCGCATTTCCTTGCTCGAGACCGAGGGTGCCGCTTCCCTGCCTGGTTTATAAAAAAAAAACTCTGAGGCAGTTTCCTTAAAATTATGATCCTGTTGCCATTCCTTTGTTCCTGAAGTGGTGAGGGGAAAATGGGTGGTTGTGTACTCTCTTATTACGTTTTTGTCAAATAAAATGCTGTACATTTAATTTTTTTTGTACGTTGGCTGTCGGTGGTTATTTTCAACAGGGAAGCCAAAGATATAAATATTTCTATATAGACAGTCAAAGCTGTGAAATGGTTGAAAAAATTGCGTCCAACTGTTGGCCGCAAAATGTAGGTACGCACACTACAATATCACAATGACAGCACAACGACGTGACGCGAGTGACGTTAAGACGGCGCTGTCACGCATACGTCTATCAAAGTCGGCGTGTTTGTTTTAGTTCTTTTGCAGCGCGACACTCTATCTAGACATATAAATAATCAAAGAGGGAGGCCTTATTTATTATTCTAGTGGGTATCGGGAAATAGTTGTCCCTCTTTTAACAAAGTTATGTGTATTGCGTAGAGAACCTTCCTTCATTTATGTAGCTGTCATTTTCATACAAATGAAGGTCCATTTTTGAATTTATCTGATGTGTATATTCTATCATATCTCATTATTGCTTTGTAAGCATATTAAAATTTAATAAGACCGACCCATGTCAAAAATGTCACTCGTTCGATATCGAAACTACGCCAAAACTAAATGGCGCGATCAATCATGAACTTCAGTCATAAATAATATCTTTTATCCTTAAATAAATAACGCTTTCGCTAATACTGGAGCTAGCAACGCAATAGTCGGTAATTTCAGTGATGGCGGATCCCAGGGGAGCAAGACAACTTTGTGAGTTGCTGATATCTGCTGAAATCATCCCCTAGTGGTTATCTTTGGTCACTTCACTAGTCGAGAGTTAATGTGGGGATCTAATTATTTCCTTTTTTCGATAAACGAATGTAAACAAATGTTAATTAATCTCTATCCTGTAATAAAAGTATGTACCTAATATTTGCACGCCACACTTGGCAGAATATGATAATAGGTACCATTGACTAATCTTAAAACTATAATATATTCTGACTAATAAATGATTATGATTACTCGTAGCTAACACTTTTGTTTGCTACACCTGTATAGCAAACAAAATTGCGTGTGTGTGTTAGTGCTTAAAATTGTAATATAAAGTATACAGACAAAAATAGGCCTGTTTTAATTTTTCTTGACATGAACTGGAAACGTTATTAACATTTACCAAAAACCATGGAAAATCCTTTTCAGCCAATGTTTAAACGTTTTCTCTTGAAAAAATGGAAAAGAAAGAGTATTTGCACTATCGATACCGCTCCGGTATCCGATACGATTCAACGGTTCTGATCAGATTGTATCGCGGAGGTTCGGTTAAGGGTGCCTTTTTATTGTTTTAGTTTCACGATCAGATAAATGGCCACCTTGTCCAAAATCGGCTGGCTTAACATACCTATACACATTGTATAGGCACATATAAAATCTATTGACACAAAAATCTATTGACACAAAACTACTTTTTTGAAAAAGCGTTATGCCCGAAAAAGTCATTTTCAAGTGTCAAAACTTTTTGTAAGTTATGTTGAAACTGAAGAATAAGATTAGAAAACATAAATATTTTATACAGTCCGTTCAACCGATTTTGACTTATATTGCGTTAGTTGCATGACAAAATATGGCAGCTGTAATAAATAGTTGGTATTGTTTTTGCTTTAATGCCATCCTTATTCCTACGGAATAGAAGTCAAAATCGGTTGAAAAGAGTGTAAAAAAGGATGTTTAAACTAATCTTATTTCAAATGGAGTATACATGGCTTTGTATTATTACATAATTAACTATACAGCGAAAGGTACTTCCTTCCAACCGGGTGTCTCACACCTCCCGACTTTTTTTTTTCGTGGGGATATCCTCATGGTTATCTTCCATAGCTGCCATAATTGAAGATCGAAGGATTCAGCATGTGGGCCTGGTATAGAACAGTAAAAAAAAAATACTCGAGTTGTACAGTGGTTGAGTAATCATCTCATTGGCTCAGTGGAATGGAATGAATATTTGAATTGCCTTCTGTTTGTAATTGTGAGCATTTGTAAAAGAACGTACCGTATAGTGAAAATCCAAGACACTTCCTCTGAAAATAAACCTACACTAGAACAAGCCTTTAGATAATAGACATGAATACTTAATTTCATTTCATACATATTAAGATGAGCTAATTTAGAAATGCTTCCAAGTGGGTCTCAAGTATAATACAGCGTTGAAATGGCTTCCAAACTACAGCGTTGGATAAGTTTCATGACCTTTCTGTTATGTCTCGCTTTCGAGTCCCTCTGCCAACATAAAGACTAGGCCAAAAGGTATACCTTCCTTTTAAAGGGTTTTCAACACAATTGCTTAAAGAATGCATTTATGAAGCCTATATACATTGGTCGAAAGTTAAAAATTGCGCACTATACAACGGAATGTGCGGTAAAGTAGGTACTGTCACCTAAGTACATGTTTTTACCGCATCCTTTGTTGTATAGCGCCATGCGTATCGTAGACAATTTAGTAGTTTAGGTTATAATTTAAGTACTTTTTAGTCTATCTATAAGGCTAGATTTGTAATAATGATAAGGTTCATTCTATTGATGAATCCTAGGACAAAAGAAAAAAAAAACTCATTTACTCGCTGACTAAACAGATAAATAAATTGGCACGATGTAAACATGCTTTATTCACTTTCACGGCGATAGCAAAGACTAACAACGAAAGTGAATGTTGTTGAAACGAGTCTACTGTTATTCCTGCCCAGTGCCTTCCTCTCATATTCTGCAGAGGACAATTATGACATCTGATACTGCTTGAACTTCTTACAAGTCTTTAACGCGAGAGGGACGTAAATGATATTTAGATAATTACTTTATAGATTTAGCTCGAGCTCTTTTATTTTATCACTCTTTTGTTTTAAATGGAATCAGTGTTAGGTAGTTACTTACCTGTATTTTTTATTAATACCAAATACCTTTTTCTAAATTAGAGATATTAAAGAAGTAATTTCATCACCACTGCTCTCAAAACGGTGAAGGAAAACATCGTAAGGCATGTCCTATAGAATAAAAATTCGAAGACGTGTCACATCTTTTCAATCCGCACTGGGCCCACGTGGTAGATGCCAGCCCACTCCCTCTCGAAGAGAGGAGGCCTGTCCCAGCAGTAAGGACATTATAGGCTGATTATGCAAAGAAGTAACAATGGTTTTGATCACCTACTGAAATATATTATTAATTAATCTCTTTTACCTAATGCGATATCGGCAAACGTAAGGCAGGACGCCCTCAGGCTAGGTGGACTGACGATCTTCGCAGGGTGGCTGGTGGCAGCTGGATGAGAGTTACCGAAAATCGAGTTGAATGGCGTGCAATAGCAGAGGCCTGCCCAGCAGTGGACTGCTGCAGGCATGATAACCTAATGTGTTTTCCAATTATGAATATCAGCCGCTTAAACCTTCCTTAGGGTCCTAAGTTATTCGCATACATGTAAATAATTCACTAGGTTACTCATAACAGTCATAACACGCTGCGTAACACACAATAATCCCTTTAATATAACTTTGGACAAGCACAAATCATGACATGCAAATAGTTACTAAAGACATTATTTAGAAATTTCCAAACACACTTAAATAGTGGAGCTGGAGACTATAGTTAGTATGTCAGATAGGACTAGCATCTGCCTCCAATATATTATAACATTTATTAACAAAGTTATATGAGGGTTCGTGTTTGTCGTAAAATTTAATAGAAACAGCCCCACGTGAATTTATGTGGAGCAAAATGTGGGTCGATCGGGATGCCAGTACTAATTCTGTAGTAGCTCGAAAATTTGGGAGTAACGAAAATATTTATGATGGGTTTCCATTTCAGCGGACGAGTTTTAAAAACAGAATCAATTTGGGGGAAAAAATTAAGGGTTTTTATTAAATCTTGTTAGGCTCATGGATATTGTTAAAAATTACGGGGGTCATTAACAAAGCATCTGGTGTTACCAATTTAGAAAAATAAAGTATACCTAGTCAGAGACAAATAAAACGCCCATGCAGACTCGCACAAAATACGGAACGTGAACTACATTGAGGCGGGAAATTCTATGTAAATGCATGGAAATCATGCGCATGTAATTTTACGCTCTACTTCGTAAGTCATTCAAGGTTGGACAATAAAAAGATATGGCATTATTATCATTTCCCGAACGGTGAAACGGGCCGAAAGTGACACATGAACATCTAAATAAAATCGTATTGCTAAAATTATTCGGCCGTGATGGTTATACCTATTATGATCACGGCAGTTTCCTCTGCAAAAAGAATGAGACCAATATTAAAAGTCGTTTATTAAAAAATAATAATTTGGGTTATACTTTTTTTACATTTGTGTAAAAATGATTCATTGTTATTAAATACAAATGGCAAGATTTATCAAAATATATTTCAAGAAAATTAAAGTAATTGATGAAGAACTAAAAAAGAAAGTAATTTATTTTCCGTATTATATAATACCTATTATAATTTAAAGTAGTAGTCCACCGTCATCTAACGTCGAACTCGGTGACTCGGCGGATACAATTTGTAAAAGTGACGATTCATCTTAGTAAGTGCTTGTTGCTCCGATACTCGGCGCGGATGAAATATGCAAAAACTACCACTTATTCATATTGCAGATTGCTTACTGCTGTTCGCTTTTTTATTGTTCCCCTTTGCTGAGGTTGTGTTTTTAAGGAAAATAATGTTGTTTTTCTTTTTTTTTATATTGCGACTCTTTTATGGGGTAGTGATAAGTTGATTGCGTTTGACGCTGCTTTTGTTATTTGTTTACTCCGGCAATGTCAAATGTTCTGCATAATTTATTGGTGTCTGGTCAGATAACTTTACCAAAATAATATTGACGTTCAAAACAAAAAGGGCTTCATCAGAAACAGCAGCAGAACAGACAAGATAAAGAAAAAAAAAACAACGGCGTTTCTTCGAATTCTTAATTCGAATTTACCCTTGATCTAAAATTCTCCAGAAAGGATCAAGCTCGCCCCAAGGGTGACGTTACAAAAAAAAAAGTATGACAACACGGAATCTCTGGAACTCATAACCTCCACTCTGCGTAGTTAAAAGAGTAACAATTTCAAAATATCCCTCCCGATGAGGCTTCTTGTTGTAAAGTACCTATATTTTAAATACGGCAGAAGTTATAGAATGTCGAAAAGTTTGTTCAAAGCACAAAGGGATAATGAACTTGTTTACCATATGTTAATTAAATACTCTCTAAGGGATTGGTTAATGGAATTCCCGAATATTTACCTACAAGGGTTCGTGGTGATGGAACACGTTGTTATGAAACTTGCCACGTATTTTAGCTAACTGTAACTTTAGCTGACAGCGAACTATCACATGGTTTGTGTCCACTTTAGTGATGTTCACAAGTACGATATACCGAAATTCACATCATCCATGCTAGATGTTGGTAATGAATGACGTAAGCCAAGTAGTGTTATTTGAGTTGTATGTATTTTCAAGCCCATTTTAATCTATTTAGAATTTGAAGTCTCTTTAATGGACTTTCAATTTAATCAACGTTAAATTCTAATCAGAGTTTAAATATTGAAAGCTAAAACAGCCAAGAGCCTCAGGATTTAACTTCATTAATAAAGTAGCCTAAGTCTTAAAAATAATATGGAGTAGGTAACTGAATTAAATAGCTCCACCTAGGGCGCAGATATACGATTTTAGTAACTTTTAAATCTGTTATTACGCCTTCTTATAATGCAATTTAAGTTTAGACGAGTCCTGGAGTGGAGACCGACGACCTTAAGAAGATGGCTGGGTCAGACTGGATGCGGAAGGCGGAGGACAGCTAGGGTGTTGTGGCGCAGCCTGGGAGAGGCCTATGTCCAGCAGTGGACTGCGATAGGCCGAGTTGATTGATAATGCAAGTTGCAAAAAATGTATGATAATGCAAAAAATGTATGTTAAACTAGGACGCTTATACATCAATTCTATATGTGAATATCTAAGTATTGTAGTAACATATAATACTTAATCAAATAAATTCAGGAAGTAATATCTATCCAAAGCATAAAAAACAATATTACTTTCAAAGTTTTCAAGATATTTTCATGTTTTTTTGACTATTTTATTTTCTATAAAATAAATTATTACAAATATGATTTTTTACAAAATAAATATTCATATTTTCGTTACTAAAAATAAATATTCCCTATGAAACCGAACGATGCGCGGCGTGAGCGTGACGCGCATTTGTATGGCCAAGGTCAACGGCGATTACCCGGCCGTAAGTCCTCTGTCGAAGTAAAGTATCGACGTACTAACTAAAACAATAATTAAATAATAACTGCGTAATTGAAATGCACAACCGCAAGATATTTACAATTTACGGCTCAATAATAGAAGAGAGATTTTCATCGTTCGCTAATTCAATTAGGCGCCTTCAGGGTTCGTTTGCATGAGTTTGCATTTTTAAGCAAAATCGAGACACTTCTCAAGTGAATTTTGACAAGTTGATGTCCTGTAATGGCTGCGTCTTTCAGCCCCCTCGCCCCCCTCAGCCCTCTCGGGTCTAATGGGGGCTGGCGACGAACTAGATAATTTGAATTTGGATGTTAGTCAATTATATTAGCTTTGATCTTCAACAAAAATAAAGAGCAAAAGAATGGCATTGAATACCTAAATATTTGGAGATGAGTTCAAATATGCTTAGTTTGTGTTGATGCTTACGTTTTTTTATTATTATTATTGGCTTATTACAATATTTGAACGCGCCGTGTTTACAGAAAAATATTTTCATATAGGTAATCTATTCGATCTTTTATAAAAATGTACAACATAACTATAGTAGGTAGTAGGATTTTGTACAAAAGTTAATCATTATTAGAAATTAAAACAAGTTTATGTCGACCATTCCCTTTATTTTATGGTAATAGGTACACCAACATGACACTTATGTAATAAAATATTTTTCTCAAACATGCTTGGAAATTCGAGCATTATTTTGACAACCTTCTTCGAGATAAAACGAAATTGCTTTACTGGCCAAATACATGCGAGCAGTGGCCACCAAAAGTTGTATGAATATCATAATATAATACATACATAATACAATAATAATATCATGTGTCGTGCTTTAGCGGCCAAATAAATTACATAGTAAACTCATATCTAACGTGTAATTTAAAAATGGAACGATGCTTTACTCCGATACATGGCAACCAAAGAGGTAACTTATCAAAGGTTTTATTTAAATTTCGAACTGCCTTTAAAATAGAAAGCTGTTCATTGAAAAAAAAAACAAATGAACACATTGGCGCGTGAAAAATTATCGTTTTTCGTCATTGAATCTGGAATTTATAGATAATGTACTTACCTACGAGTATTTTGAATTTCCACGCATTATTTGAGAAAAGCACTATACAAGCCTTGGCCGCAACTAGGCATTGATGGACTCACGTATGTGTGCCTCGGCTTCGCCTCGGCCCACATTTACACATCCGTCCATCTTGCGTCCATCAATGCCTCTTTTGCTGGCCGCTGCAGTAATGTACTATTAAAAAAACCAGCTAAGTGCGAGTCGGACTCGCGCACGAAGGGTTCCGTCAATCAATCAATCAACTCAGCCTATCGCAGTCCACTGCTGGACATAGGCCTCTCCCAGGCTGCGCCACAACACCCTGTCCTGAAAGGTTCCGTACCATTTCGATAATGGTACGGAACCCTTCTTGCGCGAGTAAAAACGGCAAACAAATCACGTTTGTTGTATGGGAGCCCCCTTTAAATATTTGTTTTATTTTAATTTGATTATTTATTTTTAAAGTGAATATCTATCTAAAGATTCTGTGAATATTTCAATCGTCTACCTGTTGCCGTTATCAATATCGAGCAAAAACGATCAAAAAAATCACGTTTGTTGTATGGAAGCCCTCTTAAATATTTATTTTATTCTGTTTTTTAGTATTTGTTGATATAGCGGCAATAGAAATACATCATCTGTGAAAATTTCAACTATCTAACTATCACGGTTCATGAGATACAGCCTGGTGACAGACGGAGAGACAGACAGACGGCGCGCGGCGGAGCCTTAGTAATAGGGTTCCCGTGTTACCTTTGGGTACGGAACCCTAAAAAGATATCTACATACATACCATAAAATATTAATGATAAGTATTCATATTAATATTGACAGCCAAAACAAATACATTTACCTCAAAAAGAATCCGTTTCGTGTACACCGAAAGAGAACCAATCAACATTCTTTCAACAAACTAAATGTAAATTCGAATTATTCAAAACTTGCGCTCTATTTTCCAAATATAAACATTCTTGTATCGAATTTCGCAATATTAATTGGAAGCATCAGTCTCTGAAGTAGATTTACAGTATCTATAATATCGAAACAAGTAAATAAATTCTCATCTTTGCTTAATATCTGAGCATCTCCGTGAATATTGGTTTTGTAAATGAACAGTAGCAGTTTTGTGTTCCAACAAGACAAATTTTATTTAACTGTGTGTCTACTGAATTATTGCTACCACTTAATTATATTTGCGAATCGCGATTTTATCTTTTAACATTGTTGTAGTTTTATTGGGTAAAAACTTGAATTAAGTACTGCATTTATTTACAACTACAACTGAATTATTTAGACACCTAATTTAACATTATTAATAATTATTATTTTATATAATGCAAGCTGTTATCATTGTTCAAAATAGGGAACCAATTTCCATAACAATCAACTATGCTTTATACTTTACTACCAGAAGGCAAGCATCTGATAATATAATGAAAACATTATGGACGTGCAACGCAATCTATGCACACGAGCCATGAACCTCCATTTTCTTTGAACTAGTGATGTACAACACTTGCAAGATTTAAATGAGTTGATAACAAATGACGGAGCGATGTCCAAGCGCGCTGCTTCCAGCCAGTTTCAAATGCAAAACTCGATATTTGAAATTCAAAATAACCGACGATGCATTTCGGGTTCCGAGTCGTGGAATACCGCTCATGATTCTTCGCGTAAAATAAAATATCTGGAACGTTGTAGCGAAGTCAGAATGCCAATTTTGTTGACTGTAATTCAAATTTTTATGCGAAACCAAATGCAGGATAATGTATTTTACACATCTGGGTGCTCAGTTGCAGCTGAGTGTGCATTGTAGAGGTTTGTTTAACATTTTACAAGTTTTTAGATCTAACCGAGAGAATTGCGTATTTATTGATAAATTACTAGATACCTATCGACTTCTTTGCAATAAGATTAAAATTAGGGTTATTAACATGCCTACAACCTATAAAATATTTTAAAACAGATTTACACTGATTGTGCTCTTACAAGAGAATGGGCAGCAGCGTTCTCTATGCATTTTAACACCATACTGCGATCGCCAACCCGCCTGCCAAGCGTGGCGATTATGGCAAACCCCCCCTTTGGGGGAGGCCTATGTCCAGCAGTGGACTTCTTTCGGCTGAAATGGTGAATTAATGATGACACTGATCGTGTTCTTTAAATCTAAAACCTGCACTACACGACTCGCGAAGTTGAGTGTATTATAGCACTTCGGTTCGCTTCGAGTGACTTCCGGTCGTTGTCGGTTAATGCGCTTGAGTCGAGGGATTCGAAGTTGTTCTTTGAACGAGTATATAGTCACGTACGGGCTTAGGTCAATTTCAACCAGTACTTCGTCGAAGTAACTTTGCGAGTAGTGTAGTGCAGGTGCATCGAATAATGGATACCAAGCCAAATAAACTATAATCAATAAAAAATAAACAATATCATGATTATTTTCCCGTAGGTAGGTCCCTATTTTATTAAATCATGTAAATGTATAGGTACCTATTATAATCGAACATCAATTTAAAATCATTCTGCACTAGCCATTGATGTAATAGGAAGATATGGTACGCGCTCCTAGATGTGGACCGCATAAATTAGGGGAAAGGACACAATCGACCTACATTACTCTCGGTTTGCGGGGAATACCCGAATCGTAGTTTGTTTCCGAGTTATTATGGGTACGTAACAATGACAATTATTGCTATCTAGTTCCCGCTATAGCCCGCGTAATATGTCTCTCTATTTCGGTTGTCGAGCACATGACGCACGACACCGGGTCCATTTAAATTTACGTGATGTTAGAGAGTGGCCTATCTTCCTATTTAATACATCAATGGCACTAGCTAATAGACATGCTGACATTTCAAAACCCAGACAATGTTTTTCGAAGAATTCAAATGTTAGGTTCACAAATAATTGTTATTTGTGTTGTAAATTGGTTTCAACCATCAATAATGGCGCTGGTTAATTGAATCTCATTTGCTTGATCTGTCATTAGGCTATGTAAATACTTACATGATTTAACAATAGGTATAGGTACGTATCAAGATTGAAGGCTCCTGCAGACAGGCGCGACGCGGAACAATTTCTATGAAAACTGCATGGAAATTGTTCTACCAAAATCACGTCGACCCCTGACGTCCCACTTGTGTGCAGGAGTCTTTAGGGTATCGTTTTTTAGGACATTTAGGAGGACTGAATTCGATTAATAATAGTTTTTTTTTAACAACAAATAACATAATTTTTTCTTAGTTAAATAATACCCGCATTGGGTTGTAGTTTAGGAAGTCCTTATTTTAACAGGATAAGCAGAAAAAATTGCGCAAAAAGAGAACTGAAAGCTATTGTGATATTGTTCGCGTAAAATACGCTGTGTTGAACAACTGTTGCGCGACATAACTTGCTGCTTTACGTAAAAATGGTTCATAATCATCGCTACTTACCGATATCACTTGCATTTAAAAAGTCAGCAAGTAGCTCAGGTTCATGACACGCTATCGCGAGGCGGTTGTCGTGGAATCGCGCCGAGTCGCCCGGTCCTGCCTCACGCAACTGTAGCGCCACAGAGCCCTCGCCGCCGACCGAGGCGCTGTACATCACTACTGCGCGCGGGGCGAACGTCGGCAGCGGCAGCCGCGATGTTTGTACCTGTGGAAGGACACCTTTATTTATTTCATTGTGTGTTTTTAACAACGTCAAAATAAGAACTTTAATATCGTTATGAAAACTAAATAAGATGAGCCATGATAAGCCATCAAATGCTTCTGTGGTTTTTAGCATACAATTATTAACTCTGCAATATACTTTTTTGAACATTTAAAAAAATAAAAAATAATTTAGTTAGAAATTATCGGTAATATCGAATTCATTGTCAAAGTGGCTACGAATATAGTATCCATAAAAACACTTGTTTACTGATTTATATTTGGAACAACAAAAAAAAAATTTTTTTCGGTAAGTTTAGAAGATAGAGTCGTCCTGAATAATTTTTGGTGACCTACCTACATAATTTATAGCTTAATCGCAGAAGGAAAATATTTTCAACTAACCCAAAAGGTTAATAATCCGTTACGATATTTATGTCCTAGGAATGATCTTAAAGTCGAATAGTTTTTATTTATTGCTAGATAAAGCAGTTCTACAGTTTAGTTTTTAATATCAACTATAATTTATATTTGATGAAAAACAATCTATTCTTGCTAACACTTTTATTTATTTTCCCAGTTGTCCAATGCAATGATAACTATCGAGAAGTTGTCTCGAACACGAGTACCACGTGCACTGGCCCAACTATTTACTCTTTATTTATATTAAGTCCAACGCAACGATAACCATATAGAGGAGTTGCCTTGACCAAAGGTAGCAGGTACGTCGGCCCAATTACTATTAACTATGATTTAAATATAATATTAAACATCTGGGAAATACGCTACAATGATTGCTACAGAATCATGAGACTACATAATAACCACACACATAGCTCACTGATCTTTTCGGGGACAAAAACAATAAAGTAATGTAAAGAATTCATAAAACTACTTGCGATTTTCGCTGAGACATGGCTTTTGGGACATGGTTTAAAAAAAAAACTTATTTTAAACCCATAAAAACTCAAAACAACCAAAAAGCTTATAATCCTCATCTCAAACGAAAAATATTCCACTAAAATATTTTTTCTCAGATCAGGAATAGATACCTCATAAACAACGTGACTGTTCAATAGAATTACCCTTTAGAACCGTTGAGATGCATTTGACAGGCATATCATACATGTAGCAGAGAAACCATTTGCCGTATATTATGATGTATTACACGGTAACAAGGCTCGTGTAATTTCGCACGTCGTTCGAATACATCAAAAGCATATCCATCATAATCCAAAACACATAATTATGAGCCGTGTAGGGGCGGCTTTTAGTTCAGAAATGTACAAGATGTTATAGTTGGTACATGTCGCGAGTTTTGAACAGTAGTTTAAATTGAGTTGTACTTGTTACCGTATTTCGCTAAGGGTGCTCGCCCACGAGCGATTTTTTCAGCGATTTTCTCGGCGATTTTTGTTAGAAAGCAATACATTCGCAAAAAATTCGCCGAGAAATTCACCGAGCACCCTAAAGCTTTTTTTTTTTTTTAAGCGTTGCCCCACACTAGGAATTTCTCCTGTATCGTGGCTGCGTTTACAAACATTTAAACTCACCTACACAAACAGCCAGACCCGGAACAACTACTTGCAGGTCATACAAATATTTGTTCCGTGCGGGAATCGAACCCGCGACACGCAGCGCAGCAGTCAATCGCTTGCCACTGCGCTAACCGTGCCGTTAAACCGTGCCGCTTTGTTTTCTTAAGGGGGAAACGGTCACACATTAAGGCTGTCCAAATCATCATCTGCCCGCCTTTTCCTAACTATGCTGGGGTCAGCTTCCAGTCTAACCGGATGCAGCTGAATACCAGTATTTTACATGGAGCAACTGCCTATCTGACCTCCACAACCCAGTAACTGGGTAATACGAAACCCCTCGGTAAGACTGGTTGTCAGACTTTCGGACTTCTGACGACCTGTAAAGGCTGTTAAAGATCCACGAATGACAGCCGGGACCAACAGCTTAACGTTGTACAGCTTCACGATATTCCAGCGCCTTTTAGAATAATTACGGAAATGAAGAAAAATTAAAAGATTCTCCATGATCTGTAAGTAGTAAACAAGTGCTTTTACTACCTATATAAAAGACTTCCTATCAAAAAAATCACTTCTGCAATACAGTCCCCCCCTCAGTCATGATGCGTTCAGTGTCCCACTGATGTGTACCTACTTATATTCGTTCCATTTTATTATTATGCATACCCATACGATGTTAGGTGTTGTATAATACGAAAAAAACTTGCAGCAGACCCGGCTTTACTTTGGATAAATAAGTAAACATTATCTCTCTATTTTAAACCGCTGTTCTAGAGGAACTGTACCTTTCTTCTTTGTTTCTTGCTCTGACGATTTTATCGAACAAATCTCGCTTATCAGATGGTATGAACTTTTTACAGTCCAGTATTAAAGCTTAGTTTCTGAGAATTTACTGAGGTATTTTACTATAAAATCCACGAAAGTAAAATCTTGAGAATGTTTTATGCATAAAAAATGTTACGAGATTTTTTGCCAATATTGTCGACAGGAAAGTTTACTAGGTTATAAAAGGGACGAGGTCAAGTTTTCTTTTGATATTGAAGTCCGACGATGACGAGAACCAACTCCGAACATAAATCCGAAGTATCGGCCGAATGTCCGGCAGTTGCTTAACTACGGCTAATATGGCTGACTACGGCGAAAGAAGAAAAAAAAACGACAGTCAAAGAGATAAGCCAAAGTCAAAAATGTGACTTTAAGTCAGTTTAGGATTCAAAGTAAAAAACCGGTCATGAGCGAGTCAGACTCGTGCACCGAGGGTTCCGTACGAATATATGATGTTAATGATTTCTGAAAAACTGTGCTATTTAGAGACATCATTTTATTTTTCCTGTAATCTTTACATAAGTTTCTATCATATAGAATAATTTCAGATTTTTATCTCTGCAAACTTCGGAGATAAGGGGGGGGAGGGTAGCGGTATTTTTTTGTACATTTATCATTAAAACTCGTTAAAAAAAAAAAAAATGTTTTGAGAATGTGCAAACAAAGTTCTTTCATATATGATACCCCACATGCCCTAGTATAGCCTCACTTAAAATTTTTAAGACCCCCTTCAGTCCCTTTTGCAAAAAAGATATATTTTTTTTAAATTCTTTCTTGCTTTGCAAAACAGTTGAGCAAACGTGATCTAAACTGACAGACAGACAGACAGACTTAGTCTCACCATAAGGGTTCCTTTTTACGATTTTGGTACGGAACCCTAAAAAGGAACGGCCGATATTTCGGATCAACGCTTCGGAGTAGACCCCCAGGACTCCTACGCAACCTTATGAGACGACCCCAGACAAAACAAAGACATTTGTTAAGAATGAACACCCTTCAATCGATTTGTTTGCCAGCAGCTTAGCGTCCATTACTACTGTTTTATCTAAACACTATAATCATTGATTCTAATACACTCTAATAGTGGTTCCGCATGCATATTTGCCTATGCAGGTAATTAATATTGAATTTAATGTTAAACTTAGTTGGTGTTATGCTTAATGAATAGTTTTTCAATTTTCAAAATTTGTACAACAATACTCTATTGCTAACTGTGGAGGCTTGTAAATGGCTGGTCGTGATTTACCTCACTATTACTTCTGTTTTGATAGCTGTAAGCCACCCAAACACAATAAAAATAAAATAAAATAAAACAGTTTTGCGACACATGTCATTAGGTTGCAAAATCGCCCAATGACCAGCAGCGACTACGTGCGAAGTTGCAGTAACTCACGCCTGAAAGTCATTACAAGTTGCCTAGAATTAGATTTATTTATTGTCTACACTATCGCGTCTGTACCAAGCCCACTCGTAAATCACTCAAACTCCGCAAACTTACAACAATACAACCCGTTTTGTTCCAACTTTGACTACTAAACTCGCCTCTCACGTGGCGGGCGACAATAAATAGTAGCTGGCGAGTAATTATCGGCGCGCATTGTTCATTGCCGGCGCGTAACGACAGCCGAGATTATAATGCGATTAAAATGGAGGGCGCGTCGTAATGGAATAATACAACGTAACACTACCGCTGTTGTCAATAAATTGAGTTTTTGTTTCGTGTTGTAGGGAAACGGTGCTTTTGTGAACAAAAACAGTTGTTAAATATTGATGGTAGATTTATTCATCAATATTTATTTTGGCCTTTACAGTACATTTTGAACAAACAGATGGTAATGGGAAGGAATACAATTGCACAGGTCACCACAAATTCTTCAAATGAATATTTAATAAAAACAATCGTTCAAAAGTTGGAACCAATATATTCTTATAGAACTGAAACATAATACACCGCGACAGGCGCTTAACTTTGAGTAAATAATTTCATCACCACTGCTTTCAAAACGGTGAAGAAACCACCATGTCCTAGAGCCAAACATTGGAAGTAATGTGGCATCTACCAACCCACACTTAGCCATAGATTACGGCCCACTGCCTTTCACACAGAGGAGGCCAAGGACACGCTTTATTTTTTTTCTTGTTGGGTGGGAAATTATCAAATAACTTCTCCCGCTCTCTCTGCTCGGAGCGGGAGGGCATGTCAGAGTTTTACTGACTAAAACCCACCCGTGTTCCTTCCGTTGCCTGTGTGCCAGGGCCACGATATCCGTTTCGGACAAACTCGCAAACATAGGACACCCTAGCAGTAGAACTAGGAACATTATAGGCTGATTATGCTAAATAATACTTAGCTACGTTTCAATGACAAAATAAATATTCTGTGATGCATAAGAGTATAAAGCCTTCAGCCGCATACATTTATAAACTAAGCAGCTATGAATAAATGTTTTAGTGCACTATATTTTGTTAATGTTTTTTAAAAAACGTTGCCCCACACTAGGAATTTCTCCTGTATCGTGGGTGCGTTTACAAACATTTAAACTCACATACACAAACATCCAGACCCGGAACAACTACTTGCAGGTCATACAAATATTTGTTCCGTGCGGGAATCGAACCCGCGACACGCAGCGCAGCAGTCAATCGCTTAATCACTGCGCCAACCGTGCCGTCCTATTCATTGGAAACTAATTGTAAAACATTACAAAGTGTAATACAATGTCATAATTTCCAGTTTTCCGAAATAAACCGATGCAAATAACTTTGGTAGTGCAAATAGCTTGGCTAAAGTTTAATTGCAGTGAGAGGACGGTTGGTGGATTTCAATTACAGTATCAATTTGACTAGCAAGACTCTCTGGTTCGCTTGCGCTATGCAGATTTAGTCATATTCCCTTCATTTACTTATAGCGTTGAAACTTGTAATTTGTACTACTTGTATAGTGCAGTTGTGAAGTTATACAGTAAGGGGTTTATTCATAAACGGTCCGCAAAGTAAATAATGATTAACGACTGTTTAACCGTACACTTTTGACGTTTAAACATCTCGCTAGTTGCTAGTTGTAGCTTGCCAAGTATTTAAGCAATGTTTATGAATCAATCAATCAACTCAGCCTATCGCAGTCGACTGCTAGACATTTATACATAATACAGGTTAAACACATAACCCCCCTTTGTTGGCTTCGCCGCTGTCAGATAAAAAAACTCCAGAACACGTAGATAGTATTTTTCAAAAGAGAATCATACCGTTCTGTTTCTCAGCTATTGAAGCTATTTACTTAATGTTAGCCAAGACTGTCCCACTGCGAGATAAAGGCTTCCCTCGCTTAACTAGGTACATAACTTAAGTTAAACTCGTATTAAATACTTTATGTTGCGGACCTCCTTTAAGCTCAGGGGGCCGCGAGCTAAACCCCGGCGGGTCGCTAGTTGAGTATAGCTTGCCAAGTATTTAAGTACTTATTAAATTCTCACTTTACAATCTCGAGTTGGATTCGTGTTTAAAAGTAATGTAAAGCGATGCATTGCAGTATCATTAATTTTATGATTATGTCCTGTTAACTTGACTAGGACTGATTTCACCAATAAAACTGAACGCGATCAGCATCTAAATCGCGTTCAAGAGCTGTCAGTATCATAATTTGTTGGGGAATATTGACATTGACAGCTCCTAAACTCAGGTTAGATGTGCTGATCGCGTTAAGTTTCATTGGTGAAATTCGCCCTTAATGATATTGTTTTTAGTTGCTTCTACAAAGAAGATGTCATCTCCAATTATGTGGTGGACTCTGAATATAATTCAATTATTCTTAGAAAAAATGTGCTCCGTTTGGTGCCGGACGTAAAGAATAGCACCATCCTATTTCTTCCCGTGGGTGTCGTAAAAGGCGACTAAGGGACTTACTAGAGAATGGGCAGCAGCGTTCTCTATGCATTTTTAACACCATACTGTGATCGCCAACCCGCCTGCCAAGCGTGGCGATTATGGCAAATCCCTCCTTTAGGGGAGGCCTATATCCAGCACTGGACGTCTTTCGGCTGAAATGATGAATGTTGACACTGATCGTGTTCTTTGAATCTAAAACCTGCACTACACGACTCGCGAAGTTGAGTGTATTAGAGCACTTCGGTTCGCTTCGTGCAACTTCGGCTCGAGTGACTTCCGGTAGTTGTCGGTTAATGCGCCCGAGTCGAAGGATTCGACGTTGTTCTTTGAACGAGTATATAGTCACGTACGGGCTTAGGTCAATTTCAACCAGTACTTCGTCGAAGCAACTTTGCGAGTAGTGTAGTGCAGGTGCATCGAATAATGGATGCTAAGCTAAATAAACTATAATCAATAAAAAAATAGGGGAGGCCTATGTCCAGCACTGGACGTCTTTCGGCTGAAATGATGATGATGATTCTTAGACAAATTGTATACCTACCTTTTTTTTTTTTTTTTTGGGTGGGAAATTATCAAATAACTTCTCCCGCTCTGGGCTGAGCGGGTGGGCGTGTCAGACTTTTACTGACTAAAACCCACCCGTGTTCCTTCCGTTGCCTGTGTGCCAGGGCCACGATATCCCTTTCGGAAAAACTCGCAACCTTGGCAGGATTGTATACCTACCTAAGGTATACATTTTAGACTTACATACGATCAATCTGCCCGCCTTTTCCCAACTATGTTGGGGTCGGCTTCCAGTCTTACCGGACGCAACTGAATACCAGTATTTTACATGGAGCGATTGCCTATCTGTCCTCTACAACCCAGTAACGGGGTAACACGATACCCCTTGGTAAGACTGGTTGTCAGACTTTTGGGCTTCTGGCAAATCGTAACGACTGTTAAAGATCCACAATGAGACCGAGACCAACGGATTAACGTGCTTTCCGAGGCGCAGAGGGGTCTTGGTATGTAAAGAAGGTCACCCATCCACGGACCAACCACGGCAAGCGTAGCTTAACCTGATGGATCGATATTTAAACATATATAAGGTGTATCTATTCATACACGAAATCTCTTAAGGGGTCACTGTACTCGTCATTATGAACAACTTTTACTATGGGACCAAAAAATCTGCTGTTCCATACATTTTGACGAGTTATGCGGACACAAATGTAGGGAACAGCTGATTTTTTTTCGCGATTTAAGGTTTGGTCCTTATCTGAAGGGTGATACTTATCGCCACAATTGTGGCGATAAGTCCCCTCTTTGAGGAGTGGCTAGAGAGGCGCCACGGCGTCCTCACCTTCCGCCTGACGCAGGTCCTCACCGGACATGGTTGTTTCGGGAGGTTCCTGTTCAGGATAAAGCGGGAGGAAACGCCCGGGTGTCACCACTGTGTGGATCGCCCGGAGGACACGGTGGAGCATACGGTGGAGGTCTGCCCGGCTTGGGTGGAGCACCGCCGTGTCCTCACGGAGGCGATCGGCGGCGGCGATCTCTCGCGTCCGGCCCTGGTTCGGGCCATGGTTCGGAGCGAGAGTGCATGGGAGGCCATCACCTCCTTCTGCGAAGCAGTAATGCTTGCGAAGGAGGAGGCGGAACGCGTGAGGGAGAGGCAAGGTTCGCGCCCTCGCGCCCCTAGTCGCCGCAGGAGACGCCCCGGGCGTCGGGAGTCGCAAGCCGATTTCCGGCCACCGTAGGCGCGGGCTTGCGGACGGTGAGCGATGGGTAGTTCACCGTCCGATAAGGACCAGGCCCGGGTCGACGGCGCGTTGTATTCCACGCGCGCCTCAAAGAGTTGTCAGCAGCAACTGACGGGTCCGTTAGGGCCAATGCCTGCCAGGGTTGCGAGTTTGTCCGAAAGGGATATCGTGGCCCTGGCACACAGGCAAATGAAGGAATACGGGTGGGTTTTAGTCAGTAAAAGTCTGACACGCCCTCCCGCTCCGCCCAGAGCGGGAGAAGTTATTTGATAATTTCCCACCCAAAAAAAAAAAAAAAAGGTTTGGTCCCATAATAAAACTTATTCATAATGATGAGTACAATGTCCCTGACATATATCAATATCCCTGATGAATACATATAGATACACCTTATATACGATACGAATATAAAATGTAAAACCCTAACTGAAATATGATCACATTAATTAACTATAATACTAAACGCACTTCCACTTAGAAAGATCATGTACTAAGTACCCACCTACACAACCGCAGAAACGTTGTGAAAATTGATACAACACGCCATAAATTCAAGACGAACGAGCCCTAACATAATTACGAGACATTGTAGGGCCCCGGGGCCCCAGGAGCCCCAGGTAGGGCTGATTACATCGCGATTGTGTCCCATTAGACGGTAATGACGCCCTAAATATTTTATGCGAGTTACAATACATGTTATTAACATGTTATGAACATGTTTTATAGCTTTAATTAGAGTTCGATGGTTTTTTGGATTTTAATCACTGAATGGAGTTAAATTGGAAAATGGGATGAAGATAAGAAAAGGGTTTAAACAGGAAATGACTTGGAGTAATTAAATCGGAATGAAATACTGCTTAATATAGGTAAAATTACTTAATTAAGTTGTGCAGACTCATACCATCTTATTGCAAACAAGATTTATATTTTGACATGGCTTAAACCATGGAGCCAGTTTTGTTATAAGAACCAAACAGTGATTGATATACCGTTCTTTGTACAAAACTGAAAACTTAGTTCGGTACTAAGTTGCCAGATTTGTGTTAGGAACTTTACCATAGACAGAATATAGTTCAAAATTCAATAATAGCTCCATGGCTTAAACCTGGGGCTGAAGATAAACCTTGTTTTGTAATAAGACAGTTTGTATGAAGTAAATTAGAGTCTTGAACTTGACACGGACTTGGCTTCTGTAAGCCTTCACTATAAACTTAACAAAGACCTAACTTAACTGTAGTCAGGGATAAGGATAGACAAACAAGACGGCTATTACAATGTCTTCATCTGTTCCCAAAGTAATTTCATAGTATTACGAAGAGAAAGATTTTTCTATGGAATTTTGATCCCTGCTTATTGAATTGATGAACATTTTGAATAAGTAATTCATAGCTGTACCTGAAACGTAAATCTAACCTGAAACCTTCCAACACAAAATACAAAGACATTTTACCAAGAAATTAACACGTCATTACCTTTCCGTATAAATAGTGCTCAGTTTAAGACGTCATTATGTGGTGGCTATTTAGAAATCCCATCGCGGCAGCCAATGAGGCGCCCATTATGAACTGTTTACTGAGGGTAATGACGCTGACGGGAATGACGACGTGCTGATTGATTGACGATTATAACACGATTATGACGAAGTCAAGAAAATCAAAATCAAAGGCTGACAATCAGCACTTTTCAAACGTCAAGCATTCTCAAACTCAAAATCAAAGCATTTATTTCAATTAAACCAATTACAGGCACTTTTGAATTGTTAAAGAGTCGGTCAGTTAGTCAGAAAGTTGAAGCTGCAAAGATTTGTCCGTTCCAAAACGTAGATCTCTATGGAGAAGAAACTCCAAGGACACTCTTTTAAATCAAGATATTACAAAATCCTGGGTATCCATTACGTAAGACTTGATAAGACAGTCCTCCAAAAACGCCCAGCCTTCACCACTTGCTAGTGCATTAGCTGGGAAGAAAGAAAGAAAGAAAGTTTTTTTTTTAAGAAGAAGTGGCGCAACAAACTCCCCAGCTGCACAGCTGTCTGTTCAGTTAGAAGAGTGTGGTAAGTATTATGAGGATGAGGCAGTTTTGATGTCACTGATTTCTGCTACGTTATCAATTCTATTCCTACTACATGGGACCTAAATGTGTTTTTCAAATAAATAAATAACTAATAATATATAGATAATTGATATGTTTTATTAATTATTATACATAATCAGCCTATAATGTTCCCACTGCTGATAGGGAGTGGGCCTTAATCCACCACGCGAGCCCCGTGCGGACTGCGGGTTGGTGGATGTCACATGGCTTCGATTTTTTAATTCTTGTACATAGTTTCCTCACGAAGTTTTCCTTCACTGTTTTGAGAGCAGTAGTGATGAAATAATTTACACAAAGTAAAGCGCCTGTCTGGGTTCGAATCCACGATCTACTTTTAAGTCGAGGCCGTTACCACTGGGCCACTACTGCTCTCATATACACACATACATGTTTAAGGTATAGTATATGTATTTATGTATTTGTAATATATAAATGGTACACCACTGACTACCTGCAGTATTGTCTCTCCTACCCCCTTATCCATTCAAAGGTTATCTTTAAAAGGTCGCTTTTAGCGATAAGACCGCTCACCCTATGCAAAATGTCTACATTTATATCTGTAATTTTTATGGTGTACTTAATAAAGAGTATTTATTCTATCTATCTTTTCAATTTGCCAATAACGGTTCGACCATTAGTTCTATCTAGAGCAGATAGGAGGGAATTGGAAGAAAAGAAAAAATAAAAGTGAAGTTACCTTTGCCTTGCAATAAAAACAAATAACGATCTCAAATGTGTTCGTCAAGCGTGATGATTGACAATATTTCCCATTTGACAGCTCAATGAACCTATCATTGGAAAGCAATCAAAAGTGGACGTTCAAGTTTATAAGGCACAAATAAACCCGGACAAAGACATGTATGTTGCGTTGCCATAGTAATAAGAAATCAATGACAAGTAATTTGTAAAGTGGGTGTCACTATAGGAATGGATTTTGGTCACAAAGTTGAAAATAAACGATACCCTGAGAATTCTAAAATTAATTATACTGAACCTACCCCTAAGCTATGGCACGCAAGTTCTTTAACACCCTGTATATTTATAGCTGTTACCCGCGACTTCGTTTCCGATGAGGTCTACTCCGAACATCCTAAATCCGAAGTATCGCCCGAATATTCGGCCGTTTTTTTAACTACGGAAAAATAAGGCGAAAGAAAAAAAAAACGACGGTAAGATAAGCCAAAGTCAAAAATGTGACTTGAAGTAGGGTAAGGACTCAAAGTCAAAAAAGGAAACATTGGAAGTTATAAAACGGCTGAACATTCGGCCGATACTTCGGATTATCGCTTCAGAGTTGACCCTCTGGATGAAAAGTTGCCTATGTCCTTCTCCAGTCCATGGTCTACCCATGAGCCAAATATCATCCAAATCCGTTCTGCCGTTTTAGCGTGAAAGCGAAAACAAACTACAAAGTTGGGATTATGATTATAAACATTCATGTAAATTCACCACTTTATTACAAAACAAGGTTTATCATCAGATCACGGTTTAAAACATGAAGTCATTATTGAATTTCGAACTTTATTCCGACTAGGTAAAGTTCCTAAACACAAAACTGACAACCTAGTACCGAACTAAATTATCAGTTTTGTAAAAAGAACGGTATTTCAATCACTGTTACATTCTTATTACAAAAACTGGCTCCATGGTTTAAGCCATGTCAAATATAAATCTTGTTTTGTAATAAGGCGGATAGGCTTTTCATCAGAATTCCGTTAATAAAGCTATCTTTTACGTCATCATCTGCTCAGCCTTTTCCCAAGTATGTCGGGGTCGGCTTCCAGTCTAACCAGATGCAGCTGAATACCAGTATTTTACATGGAGCGACTGCCTATCTGACCTCCACAACCCAGTTACTGGGTAATACGATACCCTTTGGCAAGACTGGTTGTCAGAGTTTCGGGCTTCCGACGACCCGTAACAACTGTCAAAGATCTACAAATCAGTCCGGCCCAACGGCTTAACGCGCTTTCCGAGGCAAAGAGGGGTCTTGGTATGTAAAGATGGTCACCCATCCACGGACCAACCGCGGCAAGCGTAGCTTAACCTGATTGATCGACCCATCCGGCTGTTATGACTTAGCTGCTGCTGTTACTACTTTTACGTACTAATAAGAAATCACAAATTAGTTAGCGTTTATGAAATAAAATTGTTGTTAAAGTTTAGAAGTATGAGGAACAGGGTGTAAAGTTCACTCATACTCTATAGAAAAGGGAGGATCCTCCGACCAGACGGGGGTTGTGTCTGGTGGGCAACTGCCCGTCTGGTCGGAGGATCTTCCCTTTTCTATAGAGTATGAGTGAACTTTACACCCTGTGCCTCATACCTCTAAACTGATGACCCCGACGTGATCGTCCACGACCCCTTCCTTCAACTGGTGCACTCTTTCCCTTAAATCCCTTAGGCCTGCCTCGCCCTCGTTTTGCTACTGTGTCCTGCGAACTCTTTGCAATCTATGAACCTTTCTTGGACACTATAATACTTCTACCTATAACGTAAGCTGTTGTGTTTGCTTTGTTTATCGCAACCCATTACCGCTTCAAAATTGCGTTGAAATCGAACTATTTATCTATTAATTGTTAATTTCAAAACAATGCTTGGTAGTGATGCCTCTTCAGCTTATAATAACAGAAAATAACAATGTTCACACTTAAATTATGTAAGCAAATCAAATGTATGAATGTAAAAACCTAACGAAATAAAATGCTGCAATAATTTATTTAACAAACCAATAAATTCTAAGCGGTGTACAATCAGGGTAAACGCCATAGTTGTCGTCTACGAGAGAGCTATTTACGGGCACCACACCTCGGTCCCGTGGGCTAACCGGCCTGCTGATTACGGCACAATTATACCCTGTTGTCCGGTAAATAAACACATAATAGTCCGGATGAGCAATTTGACCGACACCGTATTATTATATGTATTTAGATACGAAAGTTCGTTTCGTTTGATGTACCAATGTTTCGTGTAATTGAGAGGGGGTTGATTTTCATTGGCGCTGTTACTTTTAATACTGGGTGAAGTAATTGAAAATGTTTCATTGTAAAAAAATAAATATAACTGGGCAGGTCATGTCATTATGAGTAAAAACGAAAGATGGGCTAGAGACGTAAAATAATGGTATCCCAGGAAAGGAAAGAGGAAAAGCGGAAGACCATTTCAAAGATACGAAGACGACTTGAAAATTACTTCGGGACATACAGGAGAACAAATAAAGACCGTGAGCTATGGAAAAGCTTGGGGGCCTATGCTAAAGAGCAAATATGTATGTTTGATGTCTAAACCTTTACTTAAAATTAATTTTAAAACTAATTGTTAAAATTGCTACTAAAGGCTTTTTAAAATTGAAATGTTGTAAGAAGTTATTTGAAAATGTGCAGATGAAACAAGTTGTCCTAATTTTATTCGACTAAAGTTATGACCAGTACAGTCAACCAAAGCTACACCTTTGTCGCCAATACCTACATATGTATGAATTTCAGCATAAGCCTTCTCCAAGTTCCTGACATTATCTATCGCGCACTAGTTCTATAACTTACAGTATAATCCTAGTGATTAATCCCTAGAGTTTCTGTAATCTGCACTCACATACCTACTCCCGCTTAATTCAATTTAGCAGAATTTCTAATTGGTTAACCGATTCAACTTGTGATTGACACAAATATCACTTGCTTGTACATTTATAACATAATAATTTAATAATACTCAAAAGCGAACTATAATAGACCTTCTGAATAATAAAACTGTTAATTCACTTTCAAAGTACAATACAATATTGAAATACGAGAATTTACGATCCGTAGAAATTCCAGAGACTTGGAGGATCAAAATATTTGTTGTTCATAAAGGCTACTAAGCGCTACGACCGTACTTCAAACAAAATAATAATATCTCCCTCATACCTCGATTTAGGTCAAGAGTGAACACTAATCTCGCTTAAGATTACGCAATACGCATTCGTGTGATGATTGCCGAGGCCTCGGCTCATTTGTTCCCGTTACGTGTTAAGGCATGATATTACGAGAAATCGCGTGAGTGATTAACCGTGTGTATTGTGAGTAAATGGCTCGGCCGACAATGCGTGTTCCTACCTGACCTGTTTTTCTGCGTAATGACAGGTCGTTTGGGGAGCTTCTTCTTATTAGACTAGATGTTAATTAATATCTTGCGTTATTGTGTTTTGCGCCTAAAGAACCCGTCGAAATTACCTTCGCTTTCTTCAGTGAGCGTCTATGTATTTAATGTGTATATCAAGGCAACACAGTGAGCTGGGACGCACTATGAACAATGTTTGAAGGCTTCACAGATTTTTATCAATAAACAGAGACCATTCACGGAATAAATGAGCACTCTAGTTCTGATTTTGTTTATGCATAATAAACGTCAGTGTAGTAGCGCCAAGTACAGCCAAGTGGTGAAAAGAATGGTCGTAATGCTACGGCTACATTGTCGTGATAACGCGAACTATACTTCGCGTGCTCTCTCTCGCACACCGCTCGACGTCTCGCTTTTCAAGAGAGAGCGCGCGAAGTGTAGTTCGCGTTATCACTACAACGTAGCCGTATCATAACTGTTAAGACGTCGACAGCAGCTAAACTGCTGTCACTGTCAGATTGCATACAAAAGAAAGAGATGTGCGATGAAACAACATAAGGCGAAAAAATAAAATCGTATAAAATTAGATAATACCTAATTAGTAAAAATTAATCCATCACCGGATGCAGTTTGGCATTTGCAATTTTATGGTATACTTTTAATTATAACTGTTAACTAAGGAATAAACTGCTTTTAAAAATAATTAAGAGTTGTCTTTGAAGATTTTTTTGATGTATTAAATTATGTTTTGAGTTCCATCACCGTGTGCACAAAATACTTGAAAATATCATATTATTTTGTTTTGGATAAATTATGTACGGTTTAAGAGATACACTGCTTTAAAAAAACTAATTTTTGACCCTTTTCAGAAATGTCCGCCTTAAAATATTAACATTGTCCATTTCTCTATATTTACTGTGTATAATCAGAGCTAAAACCATTCTAGTTTGAAAGAAAACTACAGTTTATAACCACTGCTGATTCTCCAGCCCTCCACTCCAAGCATAAACTACCCACCTACCCAACTACCTACCTACCCAACTACCTACCTACTACTACTTACTCGAGCATACTGCCAGTCTTTTTACACTTGCAGTCTGTGGGTCAGGTATACGCTTAGGGCATACAACGCGCTGCGTGTCCAGTATAACAATGAATTCAGGATGCTGTTGGGTCTACCACGCTTTTGTAGCGCTTCCGGGATGTTTGCCGAGACCAGGGTCGATGGTTTTCATGCCATTATACGGAAACGGTATGCCTCTATTCTCGTTAGAATACGTGCTAGCTCCCACAGCATCCTGAGTGTATTGTGTGATAGGTGGGACAGCCCCATGCTGGCTCGCTGGATACGGCTGCACACGTAGGTGTCAGTCGTTTCAATTTTGTATATAGTGTCACTGTGATTTTTTTACTAACATTAGGTTACGACCTTTACTAACAACCTATGTATCATGATCTGAAATAAATAAATATATATAAAAAACCTTGACGTTTATGAGTACTAGGCATAAACTAGACAATTACCGCCGCGATATAAAATATAGACAGAAACTGGCAGATTTTTTTAATGGCCAGAACATTCGTGTGTAAAATTGTTAGGTATAGGTTTGACGATTCATCCCTCCGGGCACCTTCATGTGTTTGACGTGGCAATCCCTGTGTGATGAGCTGAATTAAAATAAATATGTTCAATGTTAAAAGATAGCTCGTTTAGCATTTTCGTTTTGTAGACAATTGTTTGCAATTATTGTTTAATTTCACAGTATTGTTTTGGGACCTAGGCCTGGCTTTCCTAAATAATTTGATAGAGAAACAATCATGCTGTTTATGTTTGTTAGAAAGCAAGTGTAGATAACTGTGGGTTTTCTGAAATGACATTCACTATGTGGCAGCACTGTGACGTCAGGTCCGGGCAACTGTCAAAAGTGTCAAAGCGTCTTTATTTTTTATATAGCTGTCAAAAATAATAGTGGTTACTTCACGATAAATCGGTGCAAGTTAAATGTCAAAACCGGCCTATTATTTTTAGACAAGTATAGTCGTGATTAAATGATGAATGAATGAATGAAACGAACGATGAACGTCATCATACATTTTTTATTCATTGTCGAAATAGAAGACCTTGTCAAAGTGACGTCAACTAGCGGCATGAATTTTCATGAAAACCCTCATTCGTGAAAAACGCCTGCAAAAAGCAGGGGGGGGGGGCAAACCCCCCCTTTCCCCCCCGCGACCTACACGGTCGACACTGGGCTTGATGTGAATGATAGTAAAATATTAAAGTTAAGATTCTGGTACAGCTCTTCAAATAACTAATTCAATTCAATGCCTTGGAAAGATTGCCCTTCTTTTTTTTTTCTACTACTTTATACATATGAAGGCTTTACATGACTTTCAACATCTACTCGTATCCTTGACAAGAAATTGTAAGGCGCTCACACAAATTATTATATTAATATCAAAGGTTATTATTGGTTAGATTACAGTGTAGGAATATCGTGTTGTGTGAGCAGGATTTATATAATTGCAAGTTTCAGCTTACGCGGGGCCGTTGGATAATCCGTTCGCTACACAATTTAATTACCTGCCTATTACATATATCTGGGCGGGTAGGTAATAGGAATACAGTTTTTTTTATATTCGTAACTAAAAGCAAATTGAATAAGTATTTGAACAATTTATTAAGTGTATATATTTATAGGTAAATACTAAAATTGTCGGTTTCAAGTTTGATGAATCATCATTCATCACTTCAGCCGAAAGACGTACACTGCTAGACATAGGCCTCCTCTAAAGGGGGGGTTTGCCATAATCGCCACGCTTGGCAGGCGGGTTGGCGATCGCAGTATGGTGTTAAAATGCATAGAGAACGCTGCTGCCCATTCTTTAGTAAGTCCCTTAGTCGCGTTTTACGACACCCACGGGAAGAAATGGAATGATGCTATTCTTTACGTCCGGCACCAAACGGACAGTTTGATGAATATAATTATTATATCTATATAATATCCTTTTGGGGAAGGCCTATGTCCAGCAGTGGACGGCTTTCGGCTGAAATGATGATTATGATGATATAATACATATTATTTCTTGTTAATTAGTCAAATGTCTGTTTCATTACTATTGGGTATAGTGGGGGATTAATAAATGAAATGTAGCAAACTTTATACATTTTTGTCCTGAATGTTTTAATGTTTATATTCCATATTTATAATAATGTATTGTGTCTAGTTTCTCAGTCAGTATATTCTGGCAGGTTGCAAACTTGGTTCAGCTGTTAGAGAACTTTCCTAAATATTTGAAAACGATGAATGTACACATAAATAGTATCTATCCACGTTTGTGATTTTCAGATTATACTATTTATTTACAGTCGTTTTTCTCCTCGCGCGTCGTTTCGCATTAGGATATGTTTCCTCTTCTTCCACTTATTCCACGCATCCCTTATCTTCCGCTGGTTCCGGCCATTCATTAAGAAAAAAAAACAAGTTTGTTCCGCCATCTTCTCTCGGGCCTGCCGCGTTGCCGTTTGCTGATGTTATTACAATTTACTACTTAATAATTATTTCCAAATGAGTTGATACGTCAATTACATTGCTGTATAGTTTCTGCATTTGTAATATTCGTGATTCACTTCACTTTGAGTCGACAGCTACATATTGTCTGTGATATTTATGTTGCGAAGCATTATTTAATACATCATGTAATGTTCGAAGCTTGCTTTCATTGTTGTACTGTTAGGTCTCGATTTTCAACCAAACACTGTAATTTATGATGGTATACTAATTAACGTAAGTATGTACGGCTGACTTTACATAAATAATTAGGTCATTGTTTTGTCTGTCAAGATTGTGTTGTTATTAAAATTATACGCTTCCCTCTAAATAGTTATTTATAAACAGGAATGTTTTGTTTCTGTAATGGGAGTGGTTCTTTGAAAACGTTTCATGCATTGCTAATTAAAACCGTTCATAATGCAATACTTGAAATGATTCTATGAAAATATTCCAGTTTCAGAAAATTATATACATTAGACGTTTAATAACAAGCTTCTATTATTTTGTAGTCCCACTTTTATAGCAATTGCTGTAACAAGGTATTTCTTAGCAGAATAATAATAATAAAAAAAAAACGTTTTGGAAAGATATTTCAAACCTAATGCTCTAAACAGCAGTAAGAACTGCGATAGGTAAATTTATTTTTCAATACACTTCCTCAAAAACTGGTTCATATCGCACTACGATTAGGTTCACAATGCAATGTATTTTACACGCGTGTGATTTTTTATTTTCCAACACGTGCGGGAATAAAAATTGCCGCAGATAACTTATACCTACCTATACTTAGTCCAAATTGGTTCAATGCCTCTATTCACATCTCTCACGCCGGCCCCTCTATTGTGAGGTGATTTTTTTTTAAATCTCGGTAAAGATGCGTCTTTACGGCGTTAATATTTTTGGAATATTTAAATTATGTTTATAAATAGAATACCATGATTATTACAATAAAAAAAAAGTTTTTGAACAAATTAACAGTTATTTGTGTTCTAAACTCAATAATATTTGGATTTTCTACTTTTCATATTAGGCTGTTTATCGGCTATAAACCTTTGATTCTCCTTCAACCTGGCGATAGCAAAGCGCGGAAAAAAAAGAAAATGAAATCATAGTTTCCTAACAATTCATGACAAAAATATTTTTCGTTATTTATTTTTATTTTTTTTAAAAGTGTATTGAAAAACGTCTTTTGATACACGTGGACATTTGTTATTGCAGTTCTCGGTTCTAAAACAACCTCGCCTACGGCTCGGGTGTTAATTCCGCCTCGAATGCAATAAAAAAAATTCTCCACTTGTATCAAAATGTAGTATTTTGATCTTAGAAGGAATAGAGATGCACTACGAGTGGATTAGGTAAAGGCCACTGAGCGGGTCAAATAAAGTTGGTTTTTGCTTCCAAAGCAACCATTGCACAGCTGTTACAGTAACCACCAATGATATTATAATTAAAAAGACGTAGATAGGTTACCTAGTCAACATTCGATCTTCACAAACGGCACAATATCACACTATTAGATGACACGTGGAAGTAGGACGGCATATCGTAATTATACTTACTCCTTCTCCGAGACATATTAACGAGTAGTAGCGCGGGATTGTACCAGCGCCATCACAAATATTTCAAAGCTAAAAAAAAAATAAAAACTGTTCTCTCATTGGGCAACATTGTACTGTCATTACGTGTTTTTGTGCTTAGCGCTGTCACTAGGTTCTCTCAACAAAATACAAATATTATTACATTTTCTTAGGTATTAATGTACAAAGTCATAATAAAATTGATTACCATGATTATATTCATTATAAATGATGTGTGTAGTCCATTAGTTATTGAAATAACAAGTGCAGTGGACTCGAGTACCGGCGTGAGTCTTGTTGACTTTTGGGTATGTTTGCAAAGGAAAAAGGTATGTAATTATCGAAATTATGAAGAACGATCATATTATCGAAGCAGTATTAAGGTAAGACTTAAGTTTTTTACGAATTCTACGGAAAATTCCTAATACAAAAAGTACAATAGAAACAGCAATTTTGCTCGTCTCTACGTCAAACGACTATTTCCGGTTGTCATTGACTATTATAGTTACTCAAACTCAAATTAAAAACTTATGGCTTTCCTTTCCGCTAACGGTTTTTTCGCGGATACTGGTTTTATCTCGTCTTGTCTTCGATTAAATGAAATTCAGTGTTTTAACAAAAAATGGGTAAACGGAAGAATAGAGACCAGGACTATATCAAGGAAAAGATTAGAAAATTGGAAAAGAAATTGGACAAGATACCAGTCGAAGTGGAACATTCAGAAGTCTCATCATCGCCATGCTCACCGCGGCCATGTTCTCCGCCGTCGCGGCCTCCGGTTACTCAACCGACCGAAGCACCGTCGCCACCTGTGCTTACACCGCCACCTGCTCAAAATGATATAGAAGAACTTAATACAGGTCTGTAAAACATGAAATTCCTTACGATATCCGGATTTTAGTAAACCTACAAATGTTACTTCTTTAAACGCCTGGGTGATCCCAATAGTGGGATATGTTATCAACACATACGCGCCACCACATGCGGGTGGACACTGTGTCAAATCTCACAAAATACATGGCAAGCGCTATCACACTGCGGGTAGACAATGCCAAAAATTCATTTCCACACTGGAATACTATTGACTTAGCGCTATCACTAAGCGGATAGACATGTCTATATCTTTTATTTTCAACCTTTCAGAGGACAATCTACCTGAAGAACTCTTACAAGCCCTGGGAACCGAAGGCGAAGAGATAATAGAAGTTGGAGAAGCTATTCGACCAGAACTAGCACTACGTTGGACGAGAATCATGCAGACAGGACTTTGTAAAGAATCTCGAGAGGCCATTATTAAGAAATATCCTATCCCTATCAATTTCCCAAGGGCAGTGGCTCCTATAATGAATGCGGAGATATCAGCTTCACTTTCAGACCCAACCCTCAAAAGGGATAAAAGGATCAGCCATAGACAAAACCTCACTGGAAAACTTATGACTTGCCTAGGGCAATCTTTAAGCAAGGTCCTGGTGGGTAACATAAATAGTAAAGTACTTGTTGAAGAAATCAGTGACGCAGCCAAATTTGCTGCTGAAATTTACCACCAGGACTCTTCTTCAAGAAGGTTTTTTGCTTTGGCTGGCGTCAATAAGGTGGTACAAGATGCTGTACGAACAGCGACACCAGATGACACATTATTTGGGACAGACTGTGCTGAAAAAATTAGGGCTGCGCAAGCTATCCAAAAAGCAGGTTCTCTGATTAAGACTACTGAAAAGAAAACAATGAAACCAGGGACTCAGAGGAAACGGTTAAACTGGAAAGGCCCGCCGCAGTACCAACAACAGCAACGAGCTCGCGGCGGGCATCAGCCTCAACAACACAACCATCAGAGACAACCTCGACCAGATCAAACACGCTGGAAGATTCAGAAGCCAGCTCCATCCAGTTCCAGGCCCAGATACCGCAGATAAACCCTCAGGTACATGCAGGTAGACTTAAGTTCTTTAGGAACAACTGGTGCAAACTGACCAGTGACCCAGTACTTCTTAAATGGATTGAAGGTTATGAGATTCCATTCAGGGAAACTCCACCTCCTCACCAAGCTCTGCTACAAGATTGGTCAGAAAAAGAAAAAGGCTTAATTCAACTAGAAATTGAAAAACTAATTACCTTAGGTACAGTTTCAAAGTGTTCTTTCTGTCCAAATCAATTTACATCTCCAATATTTTTAGTTCCCAAACCTAATGGCTCATATAGATTTATATTGAATTTGAAAAAACTCAATAGTTTTATAGATACAGAACACTTCAAATTAGAAGATATTAGAACAGCTTGCAAACTTATATCAAAAGATTGCTTTATGGCCTCTATTGATTTAAAAGAAGCCTATTTTTCGATACCCATAGCAGAAAATTATAAGACATATTTAAGGTTTACTTTTGATGGCAAATTATTTGAATTCAATTCTCTACCCTATGGTTTATGTACAGCACCATTTGTTTTTACAAAACTACTAAAACCAGTTTGTACTTACCTTAGAAACAATAACATCATCATGACATGTTATTTAGATGATAGTCTATATTTTCATAAATCAAAATTAAAATGTGAGGAAAATGTAAAATTTGCAGTAAATCTTTTACAAGATTTAGGGTTTGTCATCAATTTTGAAAAGAGTCACACTAAACCAAACCAATCTTGTCAGTATTTGGGCTTTATTTTAGAATCAACAAATCTTACTTTATCGGTCCCCAAACAAAAACAGATAGCAATAATAGAAAAAATTAAAATTTATCAAATAAAAAGTCAATGTCAAATTAGAGAATTCTCTCAATTATTAGGAACATTAAGCTCAATTTGTCCAGCCATTCCTTATGGCTGGGTATATACCAAGATTTTGGAGAGAGAGAAATATTTAGGGTTGCTACAGTCAAAAGATAATTATGATGCAATAATGCCCCTCAAAGGTTGTATAGTTCATCCAGAATTAGACTGGTGGAGTAAGAATGTATACAAATGTAATCCAATAAAGCAACATAAATTTAAAACAGAAATACTAACAGATGCCTCAACTACTGGTTGGGGAGCTGTGTGTGAACTAAATAAAGCTTCAGGTTCATGGTCAGATTTAGAAAAGAACTACCATATAAATTATTTAGAATTAAAAGCTGCCTTCTTAGGGCTCCAATGTTTTGCAAAAGATTTACATGACTGTGAAGTGTTATTAAGAGTGGATAATACTACTGCAGTTGCTTATATTAACAAAATGGGAGGAGTTCAGTTCCCCCACTTAAATTGTATTACTAGAGATATATGGCAATGGTGCGAAGAAAGAAATATTTGGATTTATACATCTTATATTAATACCAAAGATAACTATGAAGCCGACAGAGAATCGAGAAAAATCAACATTGAATGGGAGCTCTCTCAAATGGCTTATAGTAAAATAGTAAATTGTTTTGGGGCACCAGATATAGATTTGTTTGCGTCTAGAATAAACAGTAAATGCAAAAAATTTGTATCCTGGAAATGTGATCCTGAAGCATTCCAAGTTGATGCATTCACTCTTAACTGGTCAAATGATTTTTTTTATGCATTCCCTCCATTCTCACTAATATTAAAATGTCTTCATAAAATCAAGACAGATAGAGCAACTGGTATCTTAGTTTTTCCGTATTGGCCATCTCAACCATGGTTCCCACTATTGGACTCATTGTTGACTAAGAAATTGTTAATCTTTGACCCAAATATAAAATTATTATCCTCTCCTTTCAGAGAAAGTCACCCCCTTCACCACCAACTTACCCTGGCTGCAGGGCTGCTCTCAGCGAGGCATACATAAGAAGGGGCACACCAAATTCAGCCCTTCAAATAATGTTAAATTCACTGTCCAATAGTTCCATGAAACAGTATGACTCACCATTGAAATCTTGGTGGCTTTTTTGTAAGAAATGTAACATAGACACCTATGAAGCTTCTATTCCCTATATTCTAAAATTTTTAAGTGAATCCTTTGAATCTGGAGCCTCATATGGTACAATAAATACTACCAGATCAGCCCTTTCACTGCTAATCAGTTCTAAAATTGGATCTGACGAAAGGATTAAACGATTCATGCGAGGAGTATACCGTACAAAACCACCTGCCCCAAAGTATAATTTTACATGGGACCCTGGAGTTGTATTAACATATTTAGCAAATCTTTACCCCAATGAAGACATAGACTTAGAAAAACTAACAAAAAAAGTAGTAACTATTCTTGCCCTTACTACAGGTCATAGAGTACAAACTTTATCTTTAATTAATATTAAAAATATTAAAGTCATGAATGATGGAATTCAGATTTACATTCCAGACATAATAAAAACCTCCAAAACAGGTAGCCTTCAGCCACTATTACACTTAAAAACTTTTGAAAATAGAATTGAGATCTGTCCAGTCACTGCTGTCAAATGTTATATTAATAGAACTAAACCACTGAGAAGAGATACTGATAAGCTAATACTAACCTTCAAAAAGCCACATCATAGTGCCTCAACCCAAACTATAAGCCGTTGGATTAAAACAACTCTACATGAGGCTGGAATTGATGTAAATACTTTCACAGCACACAGCACCAGACATGCTTCTACGTCAGCTGCTAAAAGATCTGGGATCAGTGTAGACCAAATACAAAGAACAGCTGGGTGGTCTCAGAACTCGGCCACCTTTGCTAGACATTATAACAGGCCGGTCATTCAAGAACCAACTGTGTTCAGTAATGTAATATGTAACACCATAAATAATATGACTTGATTTTGTTGATCTCATTATTTTATTTGTTAAGTTACTGAATTAATATTGTAACACAAAAAGTCTGTTATTTTAATAAACACTATTTTTACAACCAAGTATTTATTAACCCATAAACAACCCTGACTGACTTCAAACATCTACTCGTTAATATGTCTCGGAGAAGGAGTAAGTATAATTATGTGATTAAACGAACTTACCTGAAGTGAAGTTCTATCATAATTATACGAAGCTCCTTCTCCGAGACAGGTCTCCCAACCCATCCCTACTGAAGTTCTCCCTTCTATAGGGTTGCTTAAAAATAACGACATATCTAGCTTTAAACGAAATGACAGTACAATGTTGCCCAATGAGAGAACAGTTTTTATTTTTTTTTTAGCTTTGAAATATTTGTGATGGCGCTGGTACAATCCCGCGCTACTACTCGTTAATATGTCTCGGAGAAGGAGCTTCGTATAATTATGATAGAACTTCACTTCAGGTAAGTTCGTTTAATCACATAATTATCGGGAGCGAATAAGAGACAAGTTTTGACGTGCCACTCGCGGAGCGTGTGTAACCTACCTACCTCTTTTTATTACTTATAATATCAGTGGTAACCACCATCATCTACCAGCCCTTTCCCAACTATGTTCGGCTTCCAGTCTAACCGGATGCAGCAGAATACCAGTATTTTATATGGAGTGACTGCCTATCTGACCTCCACAACCCAGTTACTGGGTCACACGATACCCTTTGGTAAGACTGGTTGTTAGACTTTCGGGATTCTGACGAGCCGTAACAACTGTCAAAGATCTACAAATGACAGCCAGGACCAACGGCTTAACGTGCACTTATTACAGTAACCTGCACCACCTACACAAAATGTCACACAACAAATTTTAATTTTATTTGATTTGAATGTTTGACTATTATTTTATTGTGTATGTGTGATTTTATTTAATTTAATGGTCTTTGTATAGAAATAAATGAATTATTATTTCGTTTATTCTATTTTTTAAACTTATTAAATACATTTTGGTAAGACTTTGGTAAGACTGGTTGTCAAAATTTCGGGATTCTGACGAGCCGTAACAACTGTCAAAGAACTACAAATGACAGCCGGGACCAACGGTTTAACGTGCACTTATTACAGTAACCACCACCATAAAATGTCACACCTAAACAAAAATTAATTTTATTTGATTTGAATGTTTGACTATTCTTTTATTGTTTAAGTGTGATTTTTATATCCGTTTTGTGATTTTATTTGATGTAATGGACTTTGTCTGAAAATAAATGGAATGATTATTTCGTTTTTTTTTGTTTTAACTTATTAAATACATTTTTAAATATTTTTTTAAATAACAAATAAATAAAAAAAGATGGGGTCGGGCAGTATCGGGAGCTGCTTCCAAGCTACCGGTGGTTAGGGCTCCAGAGACAGAAACCTCCTCAAATTATTATTAACTAGCTTTTGCCCACGGCTTCGCTCGCGTTAATTTAGAATTTGACAATCATTTCGGGTTGTACTTTGCTTTTTGAAATTTAAAGTGCTATTAAATACATCCCATATCATAATTCAATCATGATTCGAAAGACTCGTAGCGCCATCTATTATCATCAGAACGTTATTGTTGTTTTCTTAGGGAACAGTACTTTTTTTCGGGATGAAAGGTGCCCTATGTCCGTTTCTGTACACCTGACAACGTACATGCAAAATTTCAGAATGATCGGTCCAGTGGTTTAGGCGTGAAAAGGTAACAAACAAACAAACTTACTTTCGCATTTATAATATTAGTTATATAGATAGTAAGCACAAAACCAAACTATAACCACCTTTCAAAACAAAATCCAATATATTTTTTCCGTGTAGGTAATTCCCGTCACCACCGCCATTGTATCGTAGCACCTGAATTATGAATAACTCGGCAGCCATTATCACAAGAGCTTTTGGTATGGCAGCCCGTAAGTACCGCGAGCTCGTCAAATCGGCTTTGCGTGCCGAACCCATGAGGCTACGAAGTACCGATTAATTGAAGGCTTACTATATTGATTTTGTATTACTGTAAGCCGATAGAACTCACCGTTATTAGACAAATGCAGATGTTGGTTTATTATTTAGTGTGTGTTTGTGTAGGGCTGTGTGTTTGTGTGTGTGTGTGTGTGGGTGGTGATGGAATATTAACTAGTGTTTTGTTGTTTGGTGATTATTGCTATTTATAGTATTCGTAGGAGACTTAAGCCTCTATTTGCAAAGTCCACTTTGCAAATAGAGGCTTAAGTCATCCGTTTCATTCATACTAAGTAAAGCTGCTGAATAAAAGTGGAGTTATCTACATTGATAACAAAGTCTACCTTATAAGTATAAGTGTGCCATCTTTCTGAAACGCCCAATATACAGGATTTTCGCCTTTTGTGCTCAAGAACCTTAAAGGCTTTCATCATTTCAGTTGAAAGACGTCCACTGCTGGACATAGGCCGCCACTTCGACCGTTTCTGTGCTTCCCGCATTTAGCAAATTCCTGCGGTCTTCATAAGGTCATCGGTCCATCTTGTAGGAGGCCTTCCAACGCTACGTCTTCCGGTACGTGGTCGCTACTCCAAAGCCTAACGGCCCCATTGGCCACATGTTCTGCGAGCAATGTCCTGCCCACCGCTACTTATGTTTGGCAATTCTTCGGGCTATGTCGGTTACCCTGGTGCACCTGCGAATCTCTACATTTCTGATTCGACCACGTAGGGAAACTCCAAGCATAGCCCTCTCCAATGTACTTGGAACGATTTAAAAAAAAAACTTTTAGTGACTTTTACGCTTTCTAATAAGGCCTGTTTGCGCGGGGACTAAAAGAGTGGACTGTATTTTAAAGGCAATGGTTTAATGCCGTGCTTATTACATATTATAAACATTCCCGGACAAACAATAAACGATTTGAATGGAGGAGAATCGTCCGTCGCGGTGGAGGTCGTGGAAGGTCCGTGGTCGTCGGGCCGAGCCGTGTCGCCACCGCGCCGCACCTCCGCGTACCGATGGCGCGTTGATCACGCCGCCTGCGCATGTAGACCGCGCGCAAGATGTTGTGCTGGGTTCGATTCCCAACAAGGCCCATTGTGAGCGACAACATTTCAGTGCTACCTATACACACGAACGAACTGGTCAAAGACTTCCGTCTTGAGACACTGGTAAAGGCTTTACATAATTATAATGAGATTTTCAACTGTCCCATCTACAAATGCAGGAGGAATCACTGAAAATCCCTCAAGGAATGTTATTAAAATCTATCAAGAAAATTTGTGATCTTAAACATCGTCTTTATTCAACCTGTTGGTCTAATCTCAGTTTTAAATAAACGAGTTTGTGCTGAATCGACGCCTGATACTCGAGTTTCAGTAGTATTTATTTCAAGTGCTTTCAAAACTTCGTAACTTCAAGTTTATACTTAAAGTTTCGGTTTGAAGAGTCGGTTTGTAAGTGAGACTGTTGCCTTTCATGGATTTTGAAGTAAACGAAGATTGAGCTCAATAGTTTACTTGTAATTGCGTAACACACTATCAGCAGCAATGGGTTTCGTTTTGACAGCTCAACATTCATTGCGTTATTAACGTTGTTGTGCAGACACATTTTTCGAACTTATGAAGCAATGGATTGGTAATACAGGGTTATTTTTAAGTCGTCAATAACCTCATCGTACTCATCATTATGAACAACTTTTACTATGGGACCAAACCTGAAAACGCTATTAAAAATGTGGGATGGATCTTTTAGTGTTATGTTGAAGCAGCAAAACGCTTAAATAAGAATAGTAAGGGCATTTAATTTTAATAATTCTTACCACAACACTAATTTGCAAAAAAGGGGGCTTGTGGGCTGGATACATTTTGCATAACTACGTCGAATGTCCGACCTCCACAAAGGCGAAGCCGCGAGCAAAAGCTAGTATTTTATACAGTCTAGCCGATACGTTGTACTTGATTCCACTGATCTGCGAAAACATTGCAGCGAAGCATACAATGATCCGTGATTCGTAAACGCATAGCTATAAACAGCTTAGCTGCAGCTTAAGGGTCAGATAATCGCCGTTGACCTTGGCTATACAAATGCACGTCGCGCTCACGCCGTGCAACCATTAACTTTCATAGGGAATATTTATTTTTAGTAACGAAAATATGAATATTTGGAAAAAATCACAGATAGAATTATAGATGACAAAACAGTCTATTCAAAAAAAAAAAAAGCATGAAAATATCATAAGTAGTTTGAAAGCAATATCGTTTTTGATGCTTTGGGTAGACATTACTTCCTGAATTTATTTCATAAAGTATTTTACTACATAGTTAAATATTCACATACCTATAGAATTGATGTGTATGCGTTCTAGTTTAACATACTTAACATTTTGAACTTACTTGCATTGTATGAAGGCGTAATATCAGATTTAAAAGTCACTAAAATCATATACCTGCGCCTTAACTGATGTATCAGACTACCCGCGTTCGCCTCTCTGTTAATACTTGCCGATAGCAGAGTGATTTTACAAGTTGTTACAAACTGTATAGGTACCTAATTACAGGTCGATGCCTTGTTAATATCCGTAATAAAACAAGGTACCGCTTTGTTGTTGCAAAGTAAACTTATTATTTTTCATTGGCTGAAAACAAGCTTTCGTAGCTTTCGAGAACGATACGTATTGTCACGTCTGATAATAGTAAGAGCATCTAACTTTATTATAATGCCTTCACAAACTTCAGAGCTACGCTTTTATCCAAGCATCCATTCCCTCGAGTCTTTATTACCTCAAATTGAAAAGGATCTGAGTCCCATTTTAAAAGTATCGGCCCATATCAATTCAGAAAACATTTTAGCACCCTTCCAACACACACGGATGCCAATTCGCACATAAACACAAGGGACCCGAACCGAACGACCGGAATGTCATCCAAACGTTTTGTAATTTCCCCAATTATACAAAATTAATTTTATTTCTGTCTTCGCTTAAAAAAAGCGTAACGAGTTTTCAAAGCGACACGGGCGCTTTAAAGCACTTTATTGCGGCCCGCTCGGACAAGGGTAATGGTCTAAATTTATTGGGTTAAATGGCCCGTACGAGCGGAAATTCGAGCTAAATTGTTCAGTTGTCTAATTTTTGTGGATTTGATGCTTCATTTCACAGGCTGAATGTCTAACATCGGACTGTGGGAAGGGAATTTTATTTTAATCAAACGTTTTGTTCGGGAAGTGGATTGGAAATCTATTTGGTTCAAGATTGTGTTTAATGCATTTTGTTAGTGAGGTCGCCGATAGAAACGCCAAAAGATATCTAAGTGTAATTGCTTGAATATATAAAAAGTAATTGTGCCAGTGATTTTAAGAGTATTTTTGATGTCTAACAGCTTTCCTCTGGCTTTCTGTAAGTGATTCCGTTAAAAAGGACGGAAGTGTGTAACAGGAAGTGACAGCTTGAGCATGGAATAAGTAAGTTCTTTTTAATAGCATGGAATTGGTAACATAGCACATAACATCACGCCTGTAATTCCTGAAGGGTTAGACAGAGGTGTACCCATAATACACCCACATTTCGCGAGTTATGTGCAGTTATGACAGTTATGTGTTATATAATTAGTAAGTATTTTATAATATCATGTAATTTGTGTACATATGAAAGTAGTAAGTAGGTACTATATATATTTTAAGAGAGAGGGGTAATTTCTGTCGCTGCTCACTGCTCAGTTGCTTATTACCAAGGTGAAATGTCCAAAGTTACACATAATATACATCATGTCCTAGAATTAACGCACAACTTCTTAAGGGGCCATTGTACTCATCATTAAGAACAACTTTTACTAGGGAACCAAACCTGAAATCGCGTAAAAAAAATCCGTTATTCCCTAAATTTTGACGAAGTTATTCGAACATAAATGTAGGGAACAGCTGATTTTTTTTCGTGATTTCGGTTTTGGTCCCATGGTAAAAGTTGTTCATAATGATGAGTACAATGACCACTGAAGAGGTTATGTGTTGATTCTGGGACATGTATAGATTTTAAGAGAGGGGGGTCATTTCTGTCCCTGATCAGTTGCTTATTACCAATGTGATATGTCCGATATTACACATATTATACAGTATGTAAAAAAACCTTGTTGTTCCTTGTAGGGACGTATACATTAACCTACAAGCACAACATTGGTGGAATTATAATTTAAAAAAATTAAGCATTAGCTTGCCGAGAAGTCAAAATCAAAGAATTAAAGAGGTTAGAAATCAGTTAAACATGACAAATATTATTAATTAAACAGTTTTTATAAATTACTTGCTTTATTACGTATGTATACCGATTCTTAAAACGTATGTAGAAGGAACAACAGGGTTTTTGTTACATATTGTATATGCGACTACTGCAAGGCTTGCTCGTTTTTTGTCATGTTATTTCGGCCCAACGACGTCCTTAAACAATTCTGTTTTGTAAGAGAAAACGTCGTTTCAGTCGATAGTTTCCAGCTGTAACAGAACAGTAATAAAGGGGCCCACTAGGTCTCTCAAGCATTACGTTACGGGTCCTATTCAGAAACCTCTCGCAAGCCACGAGGAAAATGGCAAGAAAAATAACGACCGGTAGACGTTAAATCACAGTAAATTTGAGTCTGGAACACAATAACTCAGGAGAACGCCGCCATAACTGTCGCAAACATTGTTCAGATGATTCACGCATTTGGTAATATCGTGTTTTTCTCGGGAGCGCATTCCCGCGTCCGAGATTTGCGATCCACCATATTGTCTAGTGGTCACAATTGTTACTTCGGAGCATGAAGGCCTGGGTTGGATTCATGGTTTTTCTCTACGGATGAAAAACTGTTATCTCTTCTCTTTTCAGCTCTAGCTATGGACTACCTATTTTTTTACCACGACATGTACTGTTAGTTTATCTTAGACATTACTGATCGATTCGGTGATGGAAAACATCTAAAGGAAACATAAACTTATAGAAAATAGAAGTCTGAAACTGCCAACCCGGCTTGAGCAAGCGTTAGACATTACTGACCGATTCGGTGAAGGAAAACATCGTAAGGAAACCTAAACTTATAGAAAATAGAAGTCTGAAACTGCCAACCCGGCTTGAGCAAGCGTTAGACATTACTGACCAATTCGGTGATGAAAAACATCGTAAGGAAACCTAAAGTTATAGATAATAGAAGTCTGAAACTGCCAACCCGGCTTGAGCAAGCGTTAGACATTACTGACCGATTCGGTGATGGAAAACCTCGTAAGGAAACCTAAAGTTATAGATAATAGAAGTCTGAAACTGCCAACCCGGCTTGAGCAAGCGTTAGACATTACTGACCGATTCGGTGATGGAAAACATCGTAAGGAAACCTAAAGTTATAGATAATAGAAGTCTGAAACTGCCAACCCGGCTTGAGCAAGCGTTAGACATTACTGACCGATTCGGTGATGGAAAACATCGTAAGGAAACCAAAACTTATACATTAATAGAAGTCTGAAACTGCCAACCCGGCTTGAGTAAGCGCCATCATGCTGACTCAAGCCGGGGCACTAGCATTGATCACCATCAATGCTCGTGAGTTCTTTGTATGAGAAGACGCGCAGTGGGACAAAAAAGACTGGTATTATTATGTACCTACTGTTGTGATGACAAGATTAGCCACAGTCTGACAATCCACCTTGCACCGAACACACTTTACATGGGTCCGCGCCCACTCGACCCGTTTAGACTCAACCCGAAGAATAACAACAGATGTTTTACTACCAAATCAGTGCCTTTTGTACAGTCAGGCAAAGTGATATTAACTTATTATACATAGAATATTTAATATTTTGTTATTATACATAATTTATCCTGGTAGTCAAGGATTTCGATTAAAAAATGTAGCTTTATAAAGATGACCTCTACCTCTAGCATGCCACTAGCTATACGATTGTAATGATAATTAACAATAATCTGTGATTTTTACTACAAAGTATAAAGCGTATACTATCATAAAAAAGGCTAAGTTCGTACTTGTTTAATTATAGATTTATTTATCCAAATATTATTAAATTTTACACGCTCTATGATGCAAGCGTTAAATCGACACTTTTCTTTCTGACTATAAATTGACGTTTTTACGCCTATCAAAACAGAAATATCCAGGTATTATTGTTCGGGTCGACTCTAAGCGGGTCGAGTGGGCGCGGACCCTTTTACATTACCTATTGATATTACTACGACTACTACATATAAACGGAAAACACACACGAAATAAGAGACAATTAAATAGCGCACCATACCAACACGACATGAAACTGTACGGTAAATACATCGCTCACTTGTGACTCCTGATTTCCCGAGGTAACACTAATAGCGCGCTCTTGATAAACAGCGAGCACTCGTTCTATAGCGCGCTTGTTTATTGGCACTGCCGATCTTAATAATAGACCAAAACATTCGCGAACGTTGACGTTCATCAAACAATGAAATGTTAGTTTAGAATGGAGAGGGACTTGCTTTGTGGATGCGAAATGCAACCGTACATCAAAAAAAGATTGTACTTAGTATAATAATATTATACCAGCCTAATATTTTCCCACTGCAGGACGGCTAAATGTATGCTATTGTAGAAAGGATAGTATGTTAACTTCCTATTTCCATTAGCCGTCCCCCGCCGCGACGACGACGCTAGGATCAAAATATTACCTACAACTTATTTTATTAAACTTAAAGGGCCAATACAAATATATTTTGTTTACTTTTTTGAGGTTTTTGGTTGTGTCGGGGGTTTTTTAATTTTTTATTAAACCTATGTAACCCTTTATCACATCACACTTATTGTATTGTATGCTGCCCACATTTACCTCAATATTGGTGTAAGCTTATGCCTATAGGCTACCTACCTTTTTATGTTTTCTAGTGAAACCCATAGGAATTAACTTATTGTTAGTCGAAGCCTACTAGTTCTTGGTATAAAATAAATAAAATAAATATAAAAGTTGAAGGCCTATCTTCTTATATATTCTTCATATATTTAACAATAAAGACCTATTGCCTCCGACAGCATGAGATTGTACGGCATAGGGTGTACAAGTACAGTGTGTACAAGTACGGGGTGTAGGATTGGGGACTAGGTCGGAGATATAGGTCATCTTGTTTCAATCTTTTTACGCAGTCGGGTTTTTTGATTTTTCAAAATATTTTTTTTTATTTTACACTTTTTAGTTGTTATTATTTATTTATCAATCTCAATTAGGTTATTTTGTTGTCGCTGTTTAGGTAACAGTCGTTAAAACTATTTTTCTCAGCAGTAAAATGTTGGGTTTGTCACCTTTCACTTTTTTCACTTACTTTTGATTTTAAGAAATTATATTAAATATATAATTTCTTATCTAATGATTGATAATCATTAATTTTTTCACGTTAATTAGACCTATTAAACGATTTTATAAGATTTTTTTTTTGGGAGAATGGTGTTCAACCGGAGGACAATGCCTGAATAGGCATTATCGGCGAAATGGCGTCTGGTTGTCATATTGAATTTTGATTGACACACAAGATTAAGGCAAATCGATTGAGAATCATCAAAATCGGCCCACGCGTTTGGTCTCTAGAGCACCACAAATGAACAAACATTGATAGGCAGATTAACAAACTACCCTACTTTACGTCCCGCAGTCGGGTAATAATGCTAGAGTTGAGATTTCGTCTAATTAGCAAACTCCTCGAAGACTATAAATATATTCTTGAAATCGTGTCAAAGATTTTAATTCACTTATTAGGTATATGTGAACCAAAATCTTTCTCTAACATCAACATAGCAATCAAGCTAACATTTCTGCTGCACCTCTGTGAAACTGATGCTTCGTGACCAGCTGCAATCTAGAATGGAGGGATTATAACGACAAGATACTCTTCATGAAACGCATTGGCAGCCTTTCATGAAGAGTATATTTTGTTCGACGACGCCAAGCCTGACCTCACATATGCCAGCCGATTCAATTAGCAGCGAGACAATGTTCGAGCCAAGGTGAGGTGTCGGAAGGGCGACACTAAATCTCCACAGAATTGAATCAAACGGCCCGGGCGACGGCTACCCCGGTGATAATGGTCGATTTATGCCTTGCATTGTCTCACCTATCTGCGTATAGAGATGAATTTTTAATTTTGTTATGGTTTGCGAGGTCATAGAATTGTGGAAATTTAAAATTTGTTTCATCATCGTCATATTTTTTGCCACAGGCGCGAGAGCCTGTGGCAAAAAATATGACGATGATGTGATGATAGAATTGTGGAAATTTAAAATTTGTTTCATCATCGTCATATTTTTTGCCACAGGCTCTCGCGTACGTGTTTGAACCAAAGGTTTGACCAGCAGGCTAATTGCGTAACACACTATCAGTAGGAATCGGTTTCAATTTGACAGTTCAACAACATTCATTGCGTTATTTAAGTTGTTGAGCAGACAGAATTTTCTAACTTAAGAAGCAATGGATTAGCAATATACTTCAAAATCATTCCGATTCCGATGCAAACTGTGTTACGCAATTAGGGTACTGAAGCTCTAAGTGCTTTAACATATAAATAAATCAGCGTAGAGCTAGCGATTACCGGACCACCTAGGTAAATCAATAAGTTTTAATTATTATTCCAAAGAATGATGGGCATTTTTGTATGAAGCCTGGCCTGATGACCAATAGAGTTCTAATACATGTCAACTTATTGCTTCTAACCGGCAATTACCGTTATAAAACATTTTATCTCCAAAAGCAACGGGGTTTGTACAGTCAAGAAAAAAGCAAAAAAAACAGAAACGGAGTGATCATATGATCACTTGTGTGTCTGTCTGTCTGTCCGTCTGTCACAGCGAATTTCCTCCGAATCTACTTGACCGATTATGTTGAAATTTTTTTTATGTTGAAATATTGAAACACGGACGTGTAATGTAAATAAATCAATTTTGAATATGGGGGTCAATTATGGGGGCAAATTAGAAAATTAAAATATAAAGTTTTGCAAACGGTACTATGTGACATAATATATGAAAGAACTTGTTGTAAGGATTTCATAATTATACATAATCATATATTTTTTATCATTTTAAAATAGATACCTTTAAAGTAATTTTTCTTATCCAAGTTTGTTCCCGGGATAAATTCATCCCAACTACGGAACCCTTAATTGTGCGTGGTCCGGCTTGCACTTGGCAGGTTTTCATATTTCTTCAAGAACATACTCAGGCCAAAATAAAATCAAACCCGGACTCCAAGCAATATATAAAGAAAAAAGCGCAGACATATTCCCTAGGCGTAGTAAATCTTACTTATTTGTACACGTACGAGTATGTAAACTGGTAGGCAGGCCTGTAAATAACAATGCTAACGAGGTAGTCGCCTGTAAGATACATGAGAAATGGAGGAATGTCTGCTAATACATTAATGTGTTACATGTCATACAAGCATGGTTACCTACATAGTTAGAGGAATGTATGTTTAGTGTGGATTCAATAATTGCACTGTTATGCCGATGTTGTAAACAAACAAGATTCCTATGAAGAGTGTAATTCAGGAGACATCTTTTTTGCAATCGTAACATAATTATAATTAAGTAAAAGAGTCTTCTTTTTGTTGTTTGCACGATTTAAAACAGTAACGTTATTAATATATGGAGGAAAAGGCCTTTATTTCATAGCACTAGCTTTTAGAGAAACTATTTTGGTACAGAGTAAGGCTGGGTTCAGACGACACGCGCCCGCTCCACGCCGGCTCTGCGCCCGCTCCGCACCCGCCCCGCGCCCACCCCGCTCGCTTTGAAATTTGTTGAATATAATTCGAGTCTTATGACACATCAATAGATCTCAAATTGCATTTATCGAAATCGACCCACGCCCGCTCTGCGCCCGCCCCGCGCCCGCTCCGCGCCCACCTTGCGCCCACTTTGTGCCCGCGCTTCGGCTAGTGCCGTATTGGTTGTGATCAAGGGCGTCTTTTTATTAAATAATGAGTCTGTAGTATAAGTGGGTGCGTGGCGGGCGCGGTACGGGCGCGGATGTTGCACGTGGCGAACGCGGGTGACGGGCGCGCGCGTGGTCAGCGCGGGCTACGTGCGTGTCGTCAGAACGTATTTCGAATGGGATGCCAATCTTAAATTTACTTAGGAATGGGAAGTCAGATGGCGGAATACTGTGGGATGATTTGATTTCATGAAATAAATTTCCCTTCAGTCTTATTAACATAACATATGATCACGCCTGTAATCCCCGAAGGTGACGACAGAGGTGTACCTATAATACACCCACATTTTAACAGTTATGTTTGAGTCCCATGTAATAGGGGGCGAGGCTATTGCCATCAACCGGGCACAATCCAATACCGGTTGCGACCACTAGACCAACGAGGCAGTCATTCTTATTAATTTATTATACTTGTCAAAAAATAATAGGACCGTTTCTTGAATCGATTTATCGTGAGTATCGAGTACCGAGAGATGGTTACTATTGCGATTGACCATCGGCACGTAACTAGTGGAGTTACTCGATACTCACGATAAATCGATTCAAGTTAAATGTCAAAACGGGCCTATTACTTTTTGACAACTTTAAGACCAAAATAAATTTCCTTTTGCCGATTTTCCAATACATATAATCAGCATTCTCTCGGACAAGATTTGTCCTTTTCTTTATGAGCTCAGTATCGATACCGAAGCAACAATAAAGTCCAAACATTATGCATAAAATAACTATCAGTGCTGGTTTTATCACATCAAACCGTTATAAATGCGTCGAATTCCCTGCGCTAGGGAATAAATTTACTAAATTCTACCGGGAAAAGAATAGTGAGCCTAAATTTACGGGCCAGGGGAGGGCAGTAAAACCTCGTTAGCTTGAGCTATGTGCCATCTGAGACTGTATTATCTAGCAGTATATCAGTAACTTTTAGCCACAGTTTTGCCCACAATCAGTTGTTTTTTTCCGCAAAACGTACGACTATTTCTCTTGCAGATAAAGTTGACGGGTTAAAACGTAGGTTTTTTGGGAGCAACTGTGGAGATAAAGTAAAATAGATTCTTTGTGTTTTAGTAAAGGAGTTTAGTAGTTTACTATATTGGTATTGGGTAGTTTGGTCAACATCGTCCTGTAAAAACTGTACCCACATAAAAATTGTCTTATAGCATTATATCGAGGCGAAAAAAATCTTTATAGCATCTCAGAAGATCTTGAGCTTTTTTCTTGAATCTTTAATAAAAAGGAATCGGGCACAAATACATAACCATTTTTAGGGTTCCGTACCTCAAAAGGAAAAAATCGGAACTCTTATAGGATCACTCGTGTGTCTGTCTGATTGTGCGTCTGTCACAGCTGATTTGCTCCGAATATACTGGACCGGTTAAGTTGAAATTTGGTACACATATGAACTTTAATAAGTAGATTTGAATAAGTAAATTATTGAAATTATTAATGTAAAATCGTGACAATAGCGTATTAATTTTAATATAATAACCCTCAAATTTGCGATGCCTGAAAAAGGCCGCTAAGTTGTAAGTACCTATATTATAAAATAACACCAAAATGTATACTTAGTTTGCAAATAAATCTTTGACTTTGACTTTGACTTCTGTGTCTTCTACGTAAAAAATACAGAAAATAGTTCTTTACTTATAGATTACAGGGACACCTATAGGAAGTCTGTGATCTTAAAATAACATGGTAAATCGCTCAATATTGTGCATACAAACTTACATTTGCAGTTGGAATGTGTGGGGATCATGTTTTTCAACTACAATGTTAAGTTTGTTCTTGGGATAAATTCATCCCAACTACGGAACCCTTCAGAGTGCGTAGTCCGACACGCACTTGGCCGGTTTTTCGATACCAAATCGATAGAAATATTCAGTAAAATCGTTTATAAAACTTCTCACACGTTGATCAAATAATCAGAGCACGGACAGGCATCAATCACGCTGTCAATTATGATCAGATTGGCTGCTTGCCAGGCGTATATCTAAATGTAATTGTCGGGACTTGGATTATCTTAATACTGCTGTATTAGCGGCAGACATATGGTTATCGCGAGCTTACGAGGCTGTTAGGAGCTCTTTGTATTGACGGTACCGTAATATAATAGAATATAAACTTTATTATCAGACACATAGTCCATAGAATATGTTACAAAACATTACAATAAAAAACACAATACACATCAATTAAAATAACATGCACATTCATCATTGCAGCCGAAAGACGTCCACTGTTGGACATAAGCCTCCAAAGAGGGGTTTGCCATAATCGCCACGCTTGGCAGGCGGGTTGGCGATCGCAGTATGGTGTTAAAATGCATAGAAAACGCTGCTGCCCATTCTCTGTAAGTCCCTTAGTCGCCTTTTATGACACCCACGGGTAGAAATTGGGAAGTGCTATTCTTAATTCTTACATGCACATTAAATTAAATTAAAATGTTTATTTCATTAACTTACAATTTGTTACATTAAAACTTTAAGGAATGTCCTTTTAAGCTAAATAGATGCTTGTGTTAGGACATTCCGCCCTTCCATTGGTTACAGTTTTTATTGATGTTTGTTTTGATATGAACATGTTCACTAACTTTTTAGACCTTTGTATCCTGCTTATGCGTATGAAGTTTCATTAAAATCGGTTCAGTCATTTCGAAAAACAAGGGCTTGAAAGTTTGTATGAAATGCTGTAAGGTGTAAACGCACTACAGGTATATAATATTTATATATTGCATTTGCAAATAAAAAAAAGGACAGGAATGTTTAAAAAAAATTGTAACAATATTGGTATCAAATAAAAGCTAGTAATGAGTAAATTCCAAATAAATGTAATAATAAAACTAAAATGCTTTAAATAATGCAAATTATTTAAAAACAAAAAACACGTAACTGAAAAGAGAAAAACAAGTAGGTACTTAGGTATTATAATCTAAAATATTTGTATGCCAGTCCATGGCGATACATGTGTGTGAGTAGGCCCGAATCGATAAGGACCAGGCCCGGGTCGACGGCATGTTGTGTTCCACGTGCGCCTCAAAGAGATGCCAGCAACAATTGACGGGGTCCGTTAGGGCCAATGCCTGCCAGAGTTGCAAGTTTGTCCGAAAGGGATATCGTGGCCCTGGCACACAGGCATCGGAAGGAACACGGGTGAGTTTTAGTCAGTAAAAGTCTGACACGCCCTTCCACTCCGCCCAGAGCGGGAGAAGCTATATGATAATTTCCCACCCAAAAAAAAAATGGCGAGACATGTAGAAACCCGATTATTAAGACCATTATTGTACCATGTTGCAGGCGGGGGACAAACCAATAACCTGAAACATGGTGTAACTTTTGTTTGTCCCGGCCTGCAATACTAAAGTTCTATAGACTAAAATACTTGTTTTTCTCTTTTCAGTTAGGTATGTGTTCTTGCCTGTTTTTGCAGTCAGGTTTTTTGTTTTTAAAACACTTGCTTTATTGGCTAGTTTGTTTGTTCGAATTTTAAATTGATTCAACTTTGACTTGACTTTGATTTTGAAATAGTGTAGCGCAATTTATATAATTGGCTGATACAGGATAGGACAGAGAAAATGAAGCCGATTTTCTGTCTATAAACTTAGTAAGTATTTAAACTTCTGCTAATTACGACGACATTTATTTTAATATATTCAAAGGCCTTTAAAACTTAAACTTTCTCCTAGTTAATTCGGCCGCTACTCATGCAGACTATTTAAGACCTCACCTTAAACCGAAAAACTTTTATCATAAACTTCGATTATCGCCATAAACAACACTAGACCGTTAGTTTTAAAATATATCGCTGCAGGGCCATTAGAGCGGGTTCCGTGACCCACATTCGAGGGGTTTGACAAAGCCATTTATCATGAGATGGTGGGGGGAGGGGGGTTGGTGGGATCCATCACGCTAAGTGCAGGATCCGCCATTATCATGCCCAATGATTCACGTGTATCTAACGGAAACATTCGAATCCTTCGGATCCTGCAATTTGTATACTGAGTGGTTTCACACTTTCACTGTCCTGAGAATCGTATGTGATGCATGGTGATTGTTGGACTATTGTGTCTATTTCGCGGACTGTGTTTATGAAGCTATGTATTTTTACCCGACTGCCCCAGAAAGAGGGTAATGTTTTTCAAGAGTATGTATGTATGTAGATATGTCTATTTCTTTGGCACGCTCTGTAACCTAAACGGCTGATGGATTTTATTATATGAGGTGTCGTTAGATTTGTCTTAATTGTGGGAGTGACATAGGCTACATAAAATGTATATATTGCATTATGCAAATACAAAATAGAGGAGCAGATTTTTTTTTAAATGAATACAACAATATTGGTAAGTATCAAATAAAAGTTAGTAATGAGAAAATTCCATAAATATATATAAATAAATAAATAAAACTGCAAAGCTTGTAATAATGAAAATGAGAAAAACAAGCATTATAATCTATAGAATTTTGGTATTGCGGGCAAACAAATAACCTGAAATATGGTGTAACTTTTGTTTGCCGGCGATACCAAAATTCTATGCATTTTTCATTTGGGATTTTTGTTTTTGAAATATTTGTAGGTATGCCAGTCCATGGCGAGACGTGTAACACCATTATTGTACCATGTTATAATGCAAATAAAAATATTCAATTCTATAAAAAAACTTGTTGTTACTTATTAATATCTTTCCAATGTACAAAGTAACTTTAAAGTTATAATATCAAAACTTGAATAGCAAAATCTGAAGATATTGTTAACCGTTTGTGCTAAATGACAATAATTTATCATCGGTTTTTCTAGATGTCTCATTATATCAAAATAATAAATAACGTTAATCGTAGTACAATCTTTCAACTCAGACATGGGTAAAGGCTTCTACATACTGGCGCGACTTGTCATGCGACGCGACACCGCGCACCGGTAGAACAATTTCTATGAAAAATTCAAGGAAATTGTTCTACCGGTATCGCATCGCGCGACAAGTCGCGCCAGTATGTAGAAGCCTTAAATTAGGTATAGTACCTACCTACCTATACTCCATTTGAAATAAGATTAGAAATTAAAATATACTTTTTTACAGTCCATTCAACCGATTTTGACTTCTATTCCATAGGCATAAGGATTGCATTAAAAGCAAAAACGTGGTTACAATACCAACTGTTTATTACAGCTGCCATTTGTCATGCCACCAACGCAATAGAACGCAAAATCAGTTTAAAGGACTGTAAAAAATGTTTATTTAAATGTTTAATCTTATTTCAAATGGAGAACAGTAAACAATTTTATGGAGTGTCACGTTTCATAAACCAACTCAAAATCTTTGAGATTCATTGAATCAAATCGAATCAATTTACTACTAATAGCGGGACGATTACTTATAAAACGTCCAAGGGTAGGTGCGGCTATAACGAACCATATTCTTCATTATAAATTGCGCGATTAAACGAAGTATAGTCGGCGCAGATTTAAAATGTCGTCCATTACTCGTTCGTTTTAATATTAAATGCATGAGGTGTCTGTGGAAATATAAAAGGAAATAAGTCACGTTTAGTTGCTGCCGGGAAAGCGCTTTATTGCTGTCTCAAGTTATAGAATGTGCACCTTTGTATTTGTTTGTTGAAGCTATATTAAGGCGCTGACAAGAGGCAAATGAAATAAGTAGGCTACTCTTAAAAAAAATTTGACAAATCTAAGTAGTTTGTGGTAGCGGAAAAAATATACTAAATAATTTTTTCCGCTACCACAAACTATAAAGATTGGTAAATTTTATGTTATTCTTGAACATATTTCTCAGAACTTAGTTGTTACCAAAACACGTTTAGAAAAAAAAAACCCGATACAAATGAACGGTAAACTAACCCTTTACTTTGAGTTTCAATCCAAAATATTGTATTAAATATCAACGTACGGTTGGTATTTAATTAATAACAAGAACGTCTTATTTGTATGCAGAACTTGGTTGTTTTTTATTTTCGAATACTCAACTCTTTTTTGAGTATTTATTTATAATTGCTTCATATTTTGCAATAAATTATAAATGATTTTATTTCTGTAAGTAGGTTTGTACAAACACTTTTACACGTCAATCATATTTTAAAAACTAGATGCTATATTAAGGCGCTGACAAGAGGCAAATGAAATAAGTAGGCTACTCTTAAAAAAAAATTTACAAATCTAAGTAGTTTGTGGTTGCGGAAAAAATATACTAAATAAATTTTTTCCGCTACCACAAACTATAAAGATTGGTAAATTTTATGTTATTCTTGAACATATTTCTCAGAATTTAGTTGTTACCAAAACACGTTTAGAAAAAAAAAACCCGATACAAATGAACGGTAAACTAACCCTTTACTTTGAGTTTCAATCCAAAATATTGTATTAAATATCATCGTACGGTTGGTATTTAATTAATAACAAGAACGTCTTATTTGTATGCAGAACTTGGTTGTTTTTTATTTTCGAATACTCAACTCTTTTTTGAGTATTTATTTATAATTGCTTCATATTTTGCAATAAATTATAAATGATTTTATTTCTGTAAGTAGGTTTGTACAAACACTTTTACACGTCAATCATATTTTAAAAACTAGATGAGGTCGGCGTTTCCTATCTGACTGTTCTGATAAGAAAGGCCGAAGCAAATTCAGAGGTCACAGTCTCTTTTAAAGTCCAGACATAATCTTGGTCAGATCATGTAAAGACCATGTAGATTGGTGTTTGAAATGGTCTTTTGAGGAAAGAACCACACAGTTTGAGTAGACCTGACCAGTCAGTGCACGCATTTGTCAGTAATCGTGCAGCTCTACTCAGAACTTAAGGAGCTCAACGTATCGTACGCTCAACAATAAGCGTTGTGTCATCACAAGTTTCTCTTTCTTTTGTATGCCGTCTGACAGTGACGGCGGTTTAGCTGTTGTCAGCGTCTTAACCGTTTTCGTGAGCGCTTAAGTTTCAGAAATGAATTATATTTGATTTAATAAGCATGAGCTTTAGGTACTACGAGTATTGCAAAGTACGCAGAAGTTTCATTTGAAATATTGTGTTCAAATTTAATCTTTTTTTGTATAACACTAAAAAAAACAGGTATAGTCTATCAATCAATCTGCCCGCCTTTTCACAACTATGTTGGGGTCGGCTTCCAGTCTAACCGGATGCAGCTGAATACCAGTATTGAACATGGAGCGACTGCCTATCTGACCTCCACAACCCAGTAACTGGGTAATACGATACCCCTTGGTAAGACTGGTTGTCAGACTTTCGGGCTTCTGACGACCCGTAACGACTGTCAAAGATCCACGAATGACAGCCAGGACCAACGGATTAACGTGCTTTCCGAGGCACGGAGGAGTCTCGGTATGTAAGGTTGGTCACCCATCCACGGACTGATCCCGGAAAGCGTAGCTTAACCTGATTGATCGACTCGTGCGGCAGTTATTACATAGCCACGAGCTCCACAGAAACAGATATCGTTTATGTAGATTTTAAATAAAATAAACCTGATGAACAAAACGGAGATAATAAAAATACTTTTCCAAAAAGGCAAATACAACGACGGTGGCGCCGCCGGGGCTTTGGACGTGAAATGATAAGTACAAACACGTGTAGAAGATACAACCCACACACAAGCTACAAAAACGTTTTAGGAAACAGTCAATTAAAATATGAGGTTCTTCAGAAAGGTCAGGTGCGTAGTACTCGCAACTGTATGACTAGATGTATGAACGTAGGCGATGCAAAAGAAGTATGTAAGGAGTGTAGCAGGTGGCGTTCTATAGTTTCTGCCTACTCCCATGGGAAGAAGGCGTTAGTTTATGTATGGATGTGTCATCATCATCATCATTTCAGCCGAAAGACGTCCACTTCTGGACATAAGCCTCCCCTAAAAGAGGGGGGTTGCCATAATCGCCACGCTTGGCAGGCGGGTTGGCGATTGCAGTATGGTGTTAAAATGCACAGAGAACGCTGCAGCCCATTCTCTAGTAAGTCCCTTAGTCGCCTTTTACGACACCCATGGGATGAAGCTATTCTTTACGTCCGGCACCACACGGAGCACGAGAGTATGTATGTGTATTAAAATTAAAATACAGGCTACATAATAACCTGGTCTTCTATAAAAACATATGCCCAACGGATAAAATTAACTATAAACATAAAGGATTAAACTAAACGCTTGGAGGAAAGCTCACGGTTGATGATAACCCCGTCCCACTAATAGACCACAATCAGTTTATTAAATTACTCGATTAAAAGCGCCCTAAGCCGCACTGATTTTACTACGAAACGCGAGAGTGATCGTACAAAACAGTCTTCTTTGACAATACGAGTAAATCAAAAAAAATTGGCTGGAACTTGTGAGTTTTTCCTTCGAAAAGTTTTTGTACGCTGCCGCGCTGCAGGGATTTTTTTCCTGTTTTTTTGCAAAGAAACTACTTTAAGACAAATTCAGTAAAATACTGCAGACCGAAAAACTGCAGTTTTCAACCATTTGCACTAAGTAGAAATTATAATTAGGTATGTACATACTTTGGGGTTGAAAATAATGCAAGTCATTTAAATGCATGTAAGGTAGCCTGGAAGTGATAAACAACGCACGTTTAGATCGGAGGGATACTGTATGTATGACCTATAATGTAGGCAGTTTGTAAACATGCCGTGGCGCATGTTAGCTAAAATTGGTATAAAGGCTCGTGCAGACTGGCGCGATATCGCGGGCGCGGCAGGCAGCGTGACACTTTCCATGAAGTTTTCATAGAAAGTGTCGCTTCGCGCCTGTCTGCGGAAGCCTTAACACTCACGCTATTTTCGACAAAATATAGGAGATTGAGTATCCATTATGGTACTAATACACGAACGACGAGATATCAGAAAAATTGATGTCATAAATTGATATTGAAAGAGTAGGTAAGTGAAATATTTATTAGTTGTACTCGTATTTCCAACAAATAAATACGAGGCAAAGTTATCAGTCAGTTTTATTGCTCTCGATGTAAGTAGTTGCTGAGTGAAACATCGTATCCTTGTCGCAGACGTTTAGAGAAGTACAAATGACTCGTGTGATGTAGCACGATTTATAACCCAACAAATGGTCTGAATTTTGCTATACGTTTCTTACAATTTCTTTTTGAATTTTCAGACTATTCCATGGCAACGAGGAAAACATAACTAATCTAAATTAGTTTTGAATAGTTCTTTTTTGTGTTTTTCTATTTGCTGTACTATGGACGCGTTATAAATTCAATAAGTACCTACTAAAGATTTAATATTTTTTTTGTAACATTATAATTTAAAAGAGTGTCGATGGAGTTTCTTGCCCGTTCTTCTCCATATGTAGGTACTTACTACGCTTTGGAATGGGCAACTAGCTTCATATTTATAACTGACCGCCTCTTTGACAATTCAAAAGTGCCTGTTGGTTTAATTGAAATACATACGACGACACGGTTGGCGCAGTGGTTAAGCGATTGACTGCTACGCTGCGTGTCGCGGGTTCGATTCCCGCACGGAACAAATATTTGTATGACCTACAAGTAGTTGTTCCGGGTCTGGCTGTTTGTGTATGTGAGTTTAAATGTTTGTAAAGGCACAATACAGAAGAAATTCCTAGTGTGGGGCAACGTTAAAAAAAAAAAAAATCGAAATGAAGTTTCATTAAAATCAGTTCAGTCATTTCGAAAAACAAGGGCTCGAAAGTTTGTATGAAATGCCGTACGTCGTAAACGCTCTTAAATAGTTAATATTTTATTAAATGCCGTAAGTCGTAAACGCTCTTAAAAGTAGTTCATGTAAAAATCTAAGGTAGTTTTTGCAGTTATATTTTTAAGTATTTTATCGCTGTGGCTGAATTCCAGGGGATTTTACTGGGAGTGACGCGACTGGAAGGGGTCCAAGAAACTTTAGGCGTAAACAAGACAACGTCCTTTGCAGGGGAACGGTAAACTGAGGCAGAACAAAGGATCGTGACGGCTACCACTGACATGAAAACATTAAAGTTAGACTGCGGGGAAACGCCTACAAGCAGTTTAGGGTTATTTGAAAAATGTATGCAAATTGTATTCGAATGGTCGGTTAGTAAGTATAGACCCTTTGGACTTGTACTTAATTTTATATTATGTAAGTTACAGTTTTAAAATATACATGTTATGTAGGTTCGTACAATATAATGTAGGTACATACATACATACTATCAAATTAACTTAAACAAAAACCTTTTATTTTCTTTTATATTATGTTTAGAGGAATGTGTAGGTTGTATCTCTCTCTCAATACATCATACCCCCACATAAGTACTTTAATAGCCACATCATAACATAACATTTTCTAGTAAGTAGTTATCTTAATAATAATATACTGTGCTCGTCCTACAACTACTGATATATGTTCAAAATATAGGCGAGGACGCTGGTACCGTAACGCTGATAGCACAATACCGCCGCGAAACCATAGCTGCGAAACCGCAGTAGTTCAATTGTACTGGTTCACGTCATGTTCCGCTACTCGAATCGGATTCAAGTAGCGGAACATGACGCGAACAAGTACAATTGAACTGCTGCGGTTTTGCTGCTATGGTTTCGCGGCGGAGGTGTGCTACCAGCGTAAACACAAGTTAAATCTTACTCTGGGTGCCAGAGTTCATCGAAAACACTCTTTCCCTTAGTTGTTACGTTGCTTATTGTTTAGTTAAGTGTTTTGTACAATTGAAAATAATAAAGAACTCTTTTTTTGGATTACTACGAAAATATCTCTAGGACATCCACAAACGATCTAATAAAGAACTTGCAGAAATAGAAACAATATGGGATAAAAGTGGCCTGTCGGTATAAAAACGAGATAATCATACAATTTCAATGTCAACGACATTATATGCGTATGATATTATTGTTATTTACGTAACTTCGTAATCCTAAATGTCGGCCATCGTAATATTACTGACGTATCCGCAAAGGACGCCATTCCCCATTATTACTTCACCATTGAGCCATATTTTGGCAAGAAAACATTTACACTTTACTGTTATGATGGCTCCCCGGGCGCGTTTTGCGATAGTTAGATGCCTTAATAGCAACATTACCTTCGGAATTAGATTGCAGGGTTGTTGATTTTTGCCCGACGAATTTCTAACGGTTACGTGTCTCAGTAAGTCAGGTTGTGCCTTCTTGGAGTAAATTATTTCACATTTTAGGGTTCCGTACCTCAAAAGGATAAAACGGAACCCTTATAGGATCACTTCGTTATCCGTCTGTCTGTCTGTGTGTCAGTATGTCAAGACCCTTTTTCTCAGGAACGCCTGGAGGTATCAAGTTGAAATTAGCATCAAATACGTAGGTCTATCGTATCTTGGAGCTCTACAAAAATCAAGCTTCTAAGTCAACGCAATAAAACAATACGGTGATTTATGCGGTATATTTTGATACTCGCAAATAAATCAAAACCTATGGGGTACTTCCCGTTAACCTAAAATCATAAAATTTGGCAAGAAGCAAGGTCTCACAGCACAAGTAAAGGCAAAAGTCCAAAAATTGTTAATTTGTAGTTTTATCACATGTCAAAAATGTTTTTTTTGCGATTACAAACATACATTTTCAATTGGAAAATTGACCGTGGCGTATATCGAGGTATGGGAGACCATGTTTTTCAACTACAATGCTAAGTTTGTTTTTGGGATAAATTCATCCTAACTACGGAAGCCTTCATTGTGCGTGGTCCGACACGCACTTGGCCGGTGTTTTTAAGTCCTGTCACTATCTAAAGTCGCAGCGGGGCGAGCACGGCCTACTGTGACATGACTTGAGTGAGTCACACATTTTATCACAGATTGGGCGATAAAACATTTTATCACAGTTTTGTCGTAAAATGCTAGTACAAATTGACATGACATAATTTATCATGTCTTGTCAGAAACGTCTCGGCACGGCCCGCTGGTTTGGTGAAGTGTACAAAAACACATTAATTCAGAAATCAATTTATTATAAGCAAATGAGCCTATATCAATGAAAGTGAAGTGAAGTGTAGAGCAGTGGTGGGTCAGTGGTAATGGCCCCAACTTACGAGTTTGTAGGTCGTAGGTTCGAACCCAGGCAAGCGCTTTACTTTGTCTAATCAATTTCATCACCACTGCTCTCTAAACGGTGAAGGAAAACATCGTGAAGAAACCGGAATGTCCTAGAACCAAACATTCGAAGACAATGTGACATCTATCAACCGGCACTGGGCCCGCGTGGTGGATTACAGCCCACTCCCTCTTGAAGAGAGGAGCCCTGTGTTCCAGCAGTGGGAACATTATAGGCTGATTATGTGTTCCAGCAGTGAGAACATTATAGGCTGATTATGTGTTCCAGCAGTGGGACCATTATAGGCTAATTATGTGTTCCAGCAGTGGGAACATTATAGGCTGATTATGTGTTCCAGCAGTGGGAACATTATAGGCTGATTATGTGTTCCAGCAGTGGGAACATTATAGGCTGATTATGTGTGCCAGCAGTGGGAACATTATAGGCTGATTATGTGTTCCAGCAGTGGGAACTTTATAGGCTGATTATGTCTTCCAGCAGTGGGAACATTATAGGCTGATTATGTGTTCCAGCAGTGGGAACATTATAGGCTGATTATGTGTTCCAGCAGTGGGAACATTATAGGCTGATTATGTGTTCCAGCAGTGGGAACATTATAGGCTGATTATGTGTTCCAGCAGTGGGAACATTATAGGCTGATTATGTGTTCCAGCAGTGGGAACATTATAGGCTGATTATGTCTTCCAGCAGTGGGAACATTATAGGCTGATTATGTGTTCCAGCAGTGGGAACATTATAGGCTGATTATGTGTTCCAGCAGTGGGAACATTATAGGCTGATTATGTGTGCCAGCAGTGGGAACATTATAGGCTGATTATGTGTTCCAGCAGTGGGAACATTATAGGCTGATTATGTGTGCCAGCAGTGGGAACATTATAGGCTGATTATGTGTTCCAGCAGTGGGAACATTATAGGCTGATTATGTCTTCCAGCAGTGGGAACATTATAGGCTGATTATGTGTTCCAGCAGTGGGAACATTATAGGCTGATTATGTGTTCCAGCAGTGGGAACATTATAGGCTGATTATGTGTTCCAGCAGTGGGAACATTATAGGCTGATTATGTGTTCCAGCAGTGGGAACATCATAGGCTGATTATGTGTTCCAGCAGTGGGAACATTATAGGCTGATTATGTGTTCCAGCAGTGGAAACATTATAGGCTGATTATGTGTTCCAGCAGTGGGAACATTATAGGCTGATTATGCAATGAAAGTGAAAACCTCAAATAAAATCGCCATTTGAGATCAGCGTACCTTCTTCATTTAATTTCAGCCGAAAAACGTCCACTGCTGGAAATAGGCCTGCCCCAGAGGCCCTTAGGGCAGGACATAGCTGTTCACATTCTTTTTTTCAGAAATAAAGATATTGATTGATTGATTAATAAAAAATCGGAATAATACGAAAACATGGCGCAGTGGTCGTACGTCCACTGCTCGACATAGGCCTCCCCGAAAAGGAGGGCGGGGTTGCCATGATCGCCACGCTTGGCAGGCGGGTTGGCGTTCGCAGTATGGTGTTAAAATGCATAGAGAACGCTGCTGCCCATTCTCTAGTAAGTCCCTTAGTCGCCTTTTACGACACCCACGGGAAGAAATATGTTGGTGCTATCCTTTACGTCCGGCACCACACGGACAAGCGTATCTTCTACTTGAGGTTAATAAGCAAATTAACAAGCACGTCTGAGTGACCACGACCAAATTATACTCCCTGCTCACAACAACATAACAATACAAGTGTGTGCTCAACCAGTTTGCCGCTTAACTCGAAGCTTAACTAAAATCCTTTGTTCGTATTAGGGCATTAATGAGGTACGAAACGTTTCGACACCACATAACACATTGTTATGGAGACTATTCGAAACAGGAACGACTGACTATGGTACACACGGCTACACATCAAGCTATACATTTCTAGTTTACGCTGACTTCTCATTGTAAGGAAATCCTATACAATGCGAGATCAGCTTATACTGGAAATGTATAGCTTGATCGGTAGCCGTGCGTACCACAGAATAAATAGACAGCTACAAAAGGTCAGCTCGAACACAGTCGCAAAAACAGGCGCACGCACACGTGGAAGCGTACTTATGGCACTCAAACTTTCTCAAACGAATGCCAGTCGCGAGTGCGCTTGCACTCTCTGTCCGAGAAGCGTGTCTATGTGTGCGTGCGGCTATTTTTGGCAGTTGTATGGATCTGGCCTTCTGTATCTATCTATTCTGTGACAGTAAACTCACTTCTACTATTGAGCGCATACAATGTAAGTTTATGGGCGCTGCGTCGGACTAACTTTAACTTGGCTGGTTCTTGATGATGTGTCTTTTTCATGCTCCATTAGCAAAGGAAGTTTTGTGTAAGGAAGTTTTGTAAAATTAAAGTCCTGTTTTGTGCAGGAGTTTACGAGAAAAGGCTGGTACAGAATGGAGTGATATCGCGGGCCCGACACTCGACAGGCAGCGCGACCCATGTCACGCTCGCGATATCGCGCTAGTGTGAACGAGCCTAAAGACTATTTGTTTTGACTGATATTGAACTGCTTTAAGGCTTCTACAGACTGGCGCGACTCGCGACGCAATACAAAGGCACCGCTCGTCGCGCGACACGCGGGGCCTTTGTGTGTCGCGTCGCGTGTGGCGCCGGTTTGTAGAAGCCTTTAGTTTAGCCGTAGTAAAATATATTTTTTAGGGTTCCGTACCTGAAAAGGAAAAGACGGAACCGTTTTAGGAGCAGTCGTGTGTCTGTCTGTCTGTCCGTCTGTCACAGCAATTTGCTACGAATCTATTGGACTGATTACGTTGAAACTTGTTACACATATGAATTTCTGTGAGCCAAACACGTAAGTACATGTAACGTAAATAAATTAATTTTGTTTATGGGGTTTTATGGGGTAAAATGAAAAACAAAAAAAAAAGGTTTGCAAACTGTAACTATCGTGTGACAAGGATGTGTAAGGATTGCAGATATATTTTTTTTATAATTTTAAAATAAATACTGTTAAGTTATTTAAGAAAATAGTTGAAAATTGACCATTGGCCTTATCTCCGAACCTCCTCCACCTTATTACAAAACAAGATTTATGTTTTGACATGGCTTAAACCATGGAGCCAGTTTTTGTAATAAGAACGTAACTGTAATTGAAATACCGTTCTTTGTACAAAACTGAAAACTTAGTTCGGTACTAAGTTGTCAGTTTTGTGTTTAGGAACTTTACCATAGTCGGAATAAAGTTCGAAATTCAATAATGGCTCCATGTTTTAAACCTGGGTCTGAAGATAAACCTTGTTTTGTAATAAGGGGGACTGAGTCTAAAATGTTCAAAAAAATACAGAAAATAGTTCTTTACTTATAGCTTTCAGGAAGACCTATAAGAAAATAACATGGTAAATCTCTCAATATTGTGCGTACAAACTTATATTTGCAGTTGGAATGTATGAAGGAACATGTTTTTCAACTACAATGTTAAGTTTGTTCTTGGGATTAATTCATCCCAACTACGGAACCCTTCATTGTGAGTAGTCCGACAATGCACTTGGCTGGTTTTTGGGGATCATTTGAATCGGGAATGTCTTGCTGAACACTGATTGGCTAGGCCTTCCTCTAGTATAGTATATGTTTTAAAATCAACGTCGATGGTACTTTTCTGTAAGGAAATCTAATCGACTTCTTCATAAAAATATGGATAACTTCACCGCTTCTTTCCAAATTCTGCATCACGTTAGTTTTTCGTCATCGTAGAGGTACATTTCTTTATTTTTACGTACGAAAACACTTTATGAATGCAAGCTGACACACATTCAACTCTTTTTTTCATCTATTTGGTAAGAAGTCAGTAACTACTAGGTTTAGGTATGTTCGTAAATAAAGACTCCCGTCATCTTTATTTTACAGTCTCATAAATACTCGACGGCACTTATTTGTGTGTAACGTGCCAGATATTTATGAAATCTCATTTTTAGAGATGTGTAGCACACTCTTTTAAAATGAGGATCATGCGAGGCACTCTTTTTAACCGACTTCCAAAAAGGAGGAGGTTCTCAATTCGGCTGTATGGTTTTTTTTTTGTATGTTTGTTACGCGATTACTCCGTCAATTATGAACCGATTTTGAAAATTATTTTTTTGTTTGAAAGGGTATACTCCCGAGGTGGTCCCATTGCCACCAAATTAGAATCTGATCAGGGGATCTTAAGGAAATCGAGGGAAACCCTCAAATTTTATATGCAAACCTATAGCGATTTGGGTATTTTTTATAGTAACTCGTGCATTTGCTCTCGGAAAGCACCATTTGGTGAAGTGGAACTGATGATGGAGCCCACAGATGGCCACCGGAACAATATAATAATGAGTACCTATTTAACGGGTTGCGATTAAGCAATTTATGCTCGTCACTATGCATATGGGTAGTGGCAGTTCTCCTGGTTCTTACCAGGAGAACTCCTCAACAATCAACGTCCCAGCATCGGGGAAAGCAATAATTTTGTAAAAGGTGATGAGCAGTTAACATTAGGCTATTGCAACTTAGATAAATTCAAAACTGACCCACTAAAAAGTGAACAATAAAAAACATTTTACAAAAAAATAATAACCGACTACCAAAAATAACACTACAAAGTGAAAAATAACTTTAATTTCGGAAGTCGGTGGCAAAAAACTCAAATACAGATCCAAAGACACCGACTTCCGAAATTAGTTAAAGTTATTTTTCACTTTGTAGTGTTATTTTTGGTAGTCGGTTATAATTTTTTTGTAAAAAGTTTTTTACAACACGTGTGCCAGCACACTTTGCTACCATGAATGAGGCGAGGCTGCGTTGACCTGTAAATGTGAACAGGTACGTACTGTTACTGTGCGAGTGTGTCAGTGAGTCGCGAGACTCACCGCGCGAGTTGTGTCTTGTCGCGTTGTCGTCACTACACAACCACACTCACGAGCCGCGAGTGTGGTGTGTAGTGACGACAACGCGACAACACATACTCAGACGAGTAAGCACACGCGGTGACTAGTCGGATAAGCGCGTCACAAGCTCGCACGGGTGATGATGAGGGAAAGAGAAATAAGAATGGTTACAAATGTTCTGTGTAGCTAATCTGTGCCGTGTAGTGTGTGCTAGCACATCAAAATAAAAACAGTGAGTGACGCTTTTTATCCAAGTGAGTAGCTACAACTGTGCTAGCACATGTGCTGAGTTACCTAACACTAATGACTTTTGCTACCACGTTAGAGATGTTTAGACATTTGCCGTAAGAATAGTGTGACAGTGAAGGCAGGTCATCTTGCTGACCATGGTTTTGTTGTTGTTATTAATAATTAACTGTTTTTTTTTATACTTCGATGGTGCTAGTTTATCATTTGGGACTTTAAATTTGCTGTCAGAAAATTGACCTTGGCGTATATTGATGTATGGGAGAACATGTTTTTCAACTACAACGTTAAGTTGGTTTTTGGGATAAATCATCCCAACTGTGCGTGGTCCGACTCGCACTTGGCTGGTTTTTTTTAGTACTATATACTATATACTTTTGCCAGCGGCTTCGCCCGCGTGCATGTCGGAAATTATGCCACGGGAACGTACTACCGGGATATAAACTATCCTTATGTCCTAAGACAGATCATCATGGTTAATCCGTGTGCCAAATTGCACCCAAATCCGTTGAGCCGTTTTAGCGTCAAACAAACAAACTCCCTTTTGCATTTATAATATGAATTCATTAATTTAATTCAAGTAACAAGACTCATAGTGTTAGTAACAAAATACTTACAAACTATGTTAGTAAAACAATAACACAGAAACAATTCGTGACATCACTGCTGCAAGGTGACAGGCCCCGCCGATACCTTGCAGCAGTGACTCACATACGCACAATCTAGCCTACTTGCTACCATAAACAGGATGCTGTTGGTGCTGCCCCGCACCCTACTAACCAGGGATGCGCACCGCTTCCGCATCACAGTGTAGAAGCAGTCAACGCGAGCTTCACCAAACATCCCTGATGCGCTGCAGTATCGAGGCAATCCCAGCAGCACCCTGAATGCATTATTGTATTGAACGCGAAGGGCGCCGTATGATTTCTATGAGTATATTTAGACTTTTATTTTACTTAAAATGTTGACTGGTTAAACGCCGGTTCTATCAATTCTTCTAGATGTTAATTAATATTAAAATAATATGTTAAACAATACTACGTTTCCATCAAACATGAAAAAAGAAAGAATTTCCGAACGTCTTACTGAATCTGGAGTTCACTACCCTCATTGAATCTTCCTATTCAGAAACCATCACAAATATAAATCCAGAGACAAGCAACCTGAGATTATAATCGAAGGCAGTGTGAAGTGGCTTTATGGGAAGTGAAGCCGTAGTATCCGGGCGGAGATTGGCGCGAGTAAAGTTATTGTGTATCGGTAACTTTGCCTGCCAGCCGGATATTGTGCTGAGACACTGACGGAGCTTTGACACAGTGATTAGGTGATTACCAGCGCTTTGCTGTACAAGAACCAAGGAGAAAGATGGGGTTATATCGGTTGAATGTCACGGTACTCGTATATATACAATATGTAACAAAAACCCTGTTGTTCCTTCTACCTACGTTTTATGAATCGGTATACATACGTAATAAAACAAGTTATTTATAAAAACTGTTCAACAAAAATAATTAAAATAAATATTTAATTATTAATATTTGAATTTTTAAATGATTTCTTACCTCTTTAATTCTCTGATTTTGACCTCTTGACTAGCCAATTCTTAATTTTTTTAAATTATAATTCCACCAATGTTGTGCTTGTAGGTTAACGTATACGTCCCTAAAAGGAACAACAGGGTTTTTGTTACATACTGTTTAAAAGGTGTAACATAAATAACGCACGACCGTTTAACGGGTCATTGTACGCATCATTATGAACAACTTTTACTATGGGAAATTATTTACGTGAAATCGCGAAAAGAAAATCTGGTGTACCCTACATATTGACGAGTTATAACCTACAATGACCGCTTACGAGGTTGTGCTTACGCCTGCCAAGCGTGGCGATTATGGCAACCCCCCATGATGATTCTTGCTGTAAGCAATAATGACGGTGTTCATACCGTACAATAATGTTTACAGCAGTAATGCCTAAGCCGCACTCATCGCGATAACGCGAATATTCGTGATAGCACGATGTATGTAGCCGACTTCGTGCGAAGGCGAATACGCTTCGTAAAGTGTCGCAGATCAAAGGGTTTTTATCGCGATGCACTTCGCGTGCCCGGCCACACTTCAGTCGGCCGGCAGCCATCGTACGAAGCAGATGTCAATTGGTTTGCTTTTGGCGCCATAAATAGCTTTCTACAGCCTATATACGATTGCAAGCAGTCGCCTTTTTCTTGCTGTCATTTTGTTTTTTAGATGACACAAATGTAAAATATAATTATTCGCTGCCATATAATATAGAGCAACCGTAGCGTCCATTTTGAGTTTTGTGTTAGTTTATCGTTGGTTTATCGCAACGAATCTGCGAGCGATGTAATGTGGCCACGCACCTTCGCTGTAGAGCGAAGGCTCGAAGCTTCGCGGCGAATGTTATCGCGATGAGTGCAGCCTAGGCATAAACAGATAACAAGAAGTATGTAAGGATCGCAGGTGCCGTTGTCTGTAGTTTCTGCCTACCCCATGGGGACAGGCATGTATGTGTGCATTACTCTTTATTATTAGACCGACTATATTACTACTGGGATACCTCGGATATAACTCATTAGAAGTAAGGCGAATACGAGATCAGCTCACCATAGCCTGCATGACGCTCTATGGCACTATTGACGCAGCTGACCTGCTTGCTGAGCTGGCTCGTTTCCTTGTCCCAGACAATTACTGCCGCACAGAAATCACAGGCTGTTTGCTGTGCCTCCATGTAACACCGTTGCGCTTGCTAAGTCCCCAGTACCTCACACTCTGGCCGCACTTAATGATCTCTTGGATTCTAATCCAACAAACGATCTGTTTGCGGATGAATGGACGAACTTTTTATTGGTATGCTAGAAATACTGTGATGAATGTATTCATGAAAGTATTGTAATTTTTTTATTGTGAATCTGAATTTTATAATGTTATATTTTTTTTTCGATGTGTAGGTATGTGTCTTTCATTATTTATTCTAATTGGTTTAACCGTTTCAATTAAAGTTAAAATAAATAAATTAGTAGCAGATACTTTCACGAGTCGAAACATACACCATGAAATACATTACTTAGCCCGCAATCACAACATAAATATCAGTGGAGAAAATAATACACATAGGTAGATATCCTTTGTAGGCACTCAGAAATATTTTACGATTTGGATATAAAAAGAAAAATGTTATTTCACATATTCCCTGAGGCTAAGTCGTGGGTGTCACCTGTCCCGTCCATTCGGACAATAAAGTATATTTTGATCATATATTTTATTTTCGGAGTCTAGAGAGCTTTTACGTATTGATTTTGTTACAATTTTCCTTTCATCGGTGTGATGAATTTCAATGAACGGTTCGTTCAACACAGTAAATCTCACCTTCGAATACTGAAACTGAAATCTTTTACGGGATTTGTTTATTTCTATTATAAATATGGTAAAGATCAAGCGTCAAAAAAAGTAAGTTCAAAAACTAAAACCCGAGTACTGAAAAATTACGCTCTAAAAAGTAAGAAACAAGAAAATATTCTCATCTGAAATTGTTAATACAAACTATTCAATATTTATCGTACACAACTTAGACGTAATATATTTTAATGTATTTAATACATATTATTCATATTGATGTTCATGAATATCGAGGATAGCCGTGGTTTTATTCACTTTGACCTAAAGTTGATCTCTTACTAGTACTACTGTTCGAATGTATTCTTTTGTTAGGGTAGGTGGTATACAACCATGGCTATCCTATGGGGGCCGAGCACGGGCGTGTCAAGACGTTTGTGACAAGACATGATAAATTATGTCATGTCAATTTGTACTAGCATTTTATGACAAAACAGTTTTATCACTCAAACGGTGATAAAATGTGTGACTCAAGTCATGTCACAGAAGGCCCTGCTCGCCTCGCTGAACATCACTATGAATATGTATTAAATATTCAATTTAATTTGACGTCAAGAAGCTTCCAACGATACTTCATTTGTCAAATTATGTTATGTAGTTTAGAAGTTATGAGGGAACAGATGAGCATCCATGCATACATACATACCGGTAAAAATCGTAACCCTCATTTTTGCTTCGCCGTAGTCGGGTAAAAAGTTCTTTCACAGCTAAGCTAAAGTAATAAAAGGACCAGTGCATCCATACCCTGGACGCAGTTTGTATATTTTAGACTGCCTTTATATAAACCAGCCTTGAAACGGAACAAATCAAAACGTAGTTAAAAAAAATAAGCGCTGAACCAAGTAAAATCGTCGCCACAGATACTGAAACTGTTTCATATCTACCTTTCAACCGTACATATTCGTATAAACACCGCATCACGAGCAAAAATAAAACCAGACAGACAATATCAGAGTGTGTATAGGAGATATGATGATAAAGCCATCCCCCATGTCACGCCAAATCCCATTCCCAACACAAAGCCCTTCGCGTTTCTTATTTATTTTATTTAAAACACACACGAGCTATTCTCTTTTCGTTATTTGCTTTTCGTTTTCAATAAAATCTGTGTCTGTTTAATTATTTTTCTTGGGGCTTTATTTTATATTTTGTTGCTTTTCGATGTTAATTAAAGTGGGTTCTGTTGGTTTAACGGCTTGAAGTCTTTGGTGGTGGTCTGAGTAGAAAGGGTATTTTTTTTTGTAAGATTTTAGTGTATTTTATAATACTCAAGTTGTTTCTCAGCATGCAAATGAATCGTTAATGACAAATGATACCAGAATTAAGCTGGTCACAAACATTGATATAAAAAAAATCACCTTACCGATCTTAATGCTTTGCATGCCCATCTGACGGCAGAGCATGGAGAACACTAGCAAAACTTGTATTACATCTGTACCCCTACCCATGATGGCAAAAGATAAATGATTTGATTTGATTTAATTTTTGTTTAAATAAATAAGTGCTGTCAGAATATTTGACTTTACAAAAATTCTAACGAAAAAGTCTACTGCTCTGGTTTTCGTTTGAATTTATCAAATTCAAACGAAAACCAGAGCAGTAGCGTCACTGTTCTTAAAAAAATCCTTGGATTTTCGGCTATAATTTGTCACTTAATACAGTGACAAGGACTAAGGAAGTTCACGTGGGTATCACCGAAAAACATTATGAATAATTAAGTGCATAAGGAACAACTTTTTATTCGGCATTAGGTACCTTCGCAAGTAGAATATAGGTCATCTTTCACGCGACGAGTTCTTGCGAACACGGAAAATCAATTTAGGATTTCTTAAGTTGCATGGGAGTTAGAGTTTGAGAGTGTTATCGTGAAATGACGCCAGTTTGATAAACTTTGTTGTATTATCGATTTTTATTTGTTTTCATGGATGAAAATATTACCTGCACTGCTACAAGAATCTTGTCCGCGTCTGGGCGCTCCTTGCGGGAGTCCATCATCACTGCCTTGGACACCATGGCTTATCTTGCAGTAAGAGCGCAGGCCGCATAGCACGGCACGCCAGCATTAATGACATCATCCGCCGTGCTCTTCTCACCACCGGCGCCGGGTTGCTAGCTGTTTTAGAACCCCACCGCTTGGCACGCGACGATAGTAATAGACCAGACGGAATGACTATAAAGTAATGCCTTGGAAGTTAGGTCGGCCTTTGGTGTGGGATGCAACATGTGTCGACGCCCTTGCGCCATCCCATCTTCCTAACACGGCGGGCTGTGCTGGGGCGGCTGCTGCAGGTGCAGAATACCTCAAACGCCGAAAATATTCCAATCTTATTAGGAGTTATATGTTCGAGCCGTTTGGGGTGCACTATGGGGACCGAGTGCCGACATGGTTTTTCAACACACATTTCAACACGGCAGTTTTCCTGCTGTAACCGATGCGGACGAATTTTTTGATGTTCTATGATTCTGTCCCCTCCTTTTTATATACGTGTACATATTATTATTATAATTCTAAGTATGTTTGCGAATATATTATGTTAATATTAATAATTCGAAAATAAAAAAAAAAAACAATGTGTATCTTTAGAATCTTTTGGTGCTCGAATGACGTTGACAGGTAAGCTCTGTTGGTGGAGATTTGTACAATTCTTTTGTGAAATGTATTGAAAAAACAAGGTGGCGGGCGGCATTTGTTCCGATTTCGGCCACGCGCCAAGTAATCATTGTACAGCCACAGATAATATAATACTTCGTACAGCTAAATTGCACAGTTCGTCATGCAAAAGCTTTTTTTTTCTTGAACTTATAAAATGTTATTTAACTTTTTTTGTATAATCTGTAGTATACGTATTTAATTAATGCACTTTGTAAATATAGGCATACCTTAACATAGTACCTACTTTCTAAGACACCAAAATTATCTTAAGAAAACGTTAAGTTACTTAAGTAAGTTTGAGATTCAAGGTTTATTTAGCTAAGTTTGTGCATGAGTGCCCCTTACTGTCCTGAGTTCTGCCCTTTACTTATTTATTCATACTGTTTTGACGGGCCGTCAAACTTTTATTCTTCATATTGATGACGGTGAACCTCGTCGACAAGTTCGCATTTATGTTCGGCCGCCATATTGGCTGATTTTAGGTTTTTTTTTCTCGCGTCGTGAAGTCTGGTGAGATTTAGAAGCTTTGACACTTCTTTGCTGAAACTTTTTGTGTTATTTTTGTGACCTATAATAAATTTTACTATGCTTGGGCAAAGTAAATGTATAAAATAGGCAAACTTTATGTCACGAATTGCTTAAATAAGGGCCAGTTTCTCGAACGAAAATTATCTCATTTATGTGACAAATTGTCAATGCGTATGAACTGCTGTGATTGATTAAATTACACATAAACGGCGTCCAATTAGTGTCCTCTATTTAAAATGTCTACCTCCATCTCTTTAACTAACTAATGTTTATTTAATCAGAAATCGGTTATTACTTGTAGTACTATCTACATCGCCACATGCGAACTACGCATCACACTGACGTTACGCTGTAAAGTTGAAATCGCGAAAAAAATATCAGCTATTCCCTACATTTTGACGAGTTCAGCGAACTTAAATGTAGGGAACAGCTGATTTTTTTTCGCGATTTCAAGGTTGGTCCCATAGTAAAAGTTGTTCATAATAATGAGTACAATGACCCCTTAAGAGGTTTAGTATAAACAAAAACTAATGTTGTATAGAACGTCCTGACATCAACCGTCGGGCAGTTGCCCACCAGACACAACAGCCGTCTGGTCGGAAAATCCTCCCTTTTCTATAGAGGATGAGTAAACCTTACACCCTCATACTTCTATAATGGAGACCACGAACATGAACGTCAGCGTAGCCTTCGTGCAACTACTTCAGCGTGATGTCATCAGCATCACTTCCTCAAGTATCAATACTCTTGCGCCATCTCAACTTCCTGGCTGGCGTGCTGTGCTGGCACTGCTGCTGCGGCTGCGGAAACACACAATCTGCAGTAATTACATTTTCAAGCCGTTTGGGGTTGAAACCCTCAGGCCGTGTGGTCCGAGTGCTCATGGTCTCTTCAACAACATCTCTCCAAATGGCTGGTTGACACTTCTCGTGAGCCGAGGGCTGGCTTTTACCTTGGCCAGAGGCTAAGCAGTGCCGCCAGTCTCTTGGGTACGACAGCAATGTGAAGTTCAAATTCGAAATTCATGACGCAGGCCTATGTTAGTCTGCCAGGGTTGCGAGTTTGTCCAAAAGGGATATCGTGGCCCTGGCACACAGGCAACGGAAGGAACACGGGTGGGTTTTAGTCAGTAAAAGTCTGACACGCCCCCTCCCAGCTCCGCCCAGAGCGGGAGAAGTTTTGAAAAATTCACACCGAAAAAGGGCCTATGTTAGTAGTACCGAACTCCCGATAGAAACAGAACAAGTACGTGCCTCGGCCGATGAGGCCGCACTAATGGTCGAAACAAAACTTTCGGTATTAGTGCAAAACTATTTCTCTGCAAAGCCGACCAACAAGTTGGCAGAACGCATCCGTTACAAAATTATCGGACACCGATTAATTATTATTAACTAACGTTAGTTTAGCTGAAGTTGGATTAAAATTGAACACTGTTGATTTATGAGTAGGTACCTTTTTTTTTTTTTGACGCTGGGAAAAATGCATTACGCATGCCCCATCGGGGGATGGGAGGAGTATGTGGGACTCCCCGGAAAATCCGGTATACCCACTAAACGACCCAGCGGCGCTCCTACCTCGTCTGCAAGGAGGAGGACTGGGAATCCGGCAGAGCCATAACATCCAGTCCCCCGCTGACGACCGCCCGCCTTGCAGGCGGGCCCGACACGCCCCCCCCGTCGGGGAGGGGCCCAGGAATGACCGCGAGCGCTCTGTCATTCCCGCCCGACGTGGATGGTGAACTGTGCAATGCAGGAGAAGGCGCCCCCGCACCCGTCTCCCGCTGTTCACCACCAGGGGGCATAAGACGACGATCGTACAATCGCCTTCTCATGCCCCGTCTTCGCCTGCGGAGCGGCACTGCGAGGGGGTCGTCCTCCCGCGCGCGCTCCGCGTCCTCCTTCTGCGACATTACGTCCTCGCAGAAGGAGGCGACCGCTGTCCAGGCCCCCTCGCTCTCCAGCATCGAGTTGACGACGCTGGGAAGCGAGAGGTCCTGCCCGACCGCTGCGCTCAGACCGCGGCGCAGCTCGGACCAGGCTGGGCACACCTCAAGGGTGTGCTGAGCCGTGTCCTCCGCCGCGCCACAGTCGTGGCACGACGGGGTCTCCTCCCTTTGGATGAGTAGGTACCTGCTGGGTTTACTTGTCTTACTTTATTTGTTGCATTTTAATGTTAACCTATATGGCCATTTAGGCCATCCGTTTGTCCGTTTGGTGCCGGACGTAAGGAATACCACCATCCTATTTCTTCCCGTGGGTGACGTAAAAGGCGACTAAGGGACTTACTAGAGAGTGGGTAGCAGCGTTCTCTATGCATTTTAACACCATGCTGCGATCGCCAACCCGCCTGCCAAGCGTGGCGATTATGGCATATTAATATATTTAAAAGAAAAATTATTAGGAGAATTATACGGCGGCGGCGGCGGCGGTGGCGGTTATTTAGAAGAAATTCCTAGTGTGGGGCAACGTTTAAAAAAAAAACAAAACAAAACAAATATATTTAAAAGAAAATACCTATAAATTGTGTGATTATCATTAACTATTTTTATCAATTATTATTATTATATTCTATTATTTATCCTTATATTAGAAATTTTCTCAACATATACTATATAAAGTAAATTATTATGAATACTTTTTCATTTCCCTGTTATTTATTATTATTGATGACGATGATACGGCCATTGTTACTATTTACTTATCTACATATAACATCACGCCTGTAATTCCCTTAGACAGAGGTGTACCTATTAGTAGGGTACACCTACATTTTGCCAGTTATGTTTAAGTTTCATGTAATAGGGGGCGAGCCTACTACTGAGAAATTCCTGATGAGAAAACTCACGACCTGGGAATCGAACGCAGGACCTCATGCTCAGCACTAGCATTAGTTACGACTACTAAACCAACGAGGCTATAATTTAACGTTCTATATTATCGCGATGCAATGTTGTCTCGACTCTCTACAAATACTTTGTACTCTGCTCATTCAGCTTACGAACAAAGGCGTGATATTATTTTTAAATTATCCATCGTGTAATAGATAACTGAAGACTTTTTAGAAAATAGCGTCGCTATGGATGTTCGAAATCAAATTGAAGCTGTACAAGCAGTCTCTCGAGAAGAATGAGTTTTTTGATGCAAACTAGTATGGATTCTGTATTGGATATTATATATAAAATAGATAGACGTGCAGAAAATTTTATATTTTTGTAGAACTGTTTATGTACAGGTATTTTAACAGATAAATAAACTCAAACTCAAACTCAAAGCATTTATTTCAATTAAACCATTGACAGGCACTTTTGAATTGTCAAGAAGTCGGTCAGTTACAAATATGAAGCTAGTTAGTTGCCCATTCCAAATAGTAGGTTCCTATGGAGAAGAACGGGCAAGAAACTCCACGGACACTCTTTTAAATTAAAATATTGATACAAAATATTGGTTACATTATTCATATTGAAGTTAAACATGTGAGAACGATGCAATATGTCAAAAGCGTTCGTGATAAAAAGATAACAATTCAAAACTAAAATAATTAAAAATAAGCCGTGGCAGCTAAGAGATGACCAGTCCCAACTGACAACGCCCGTTCACGAACATGACGCATGGATCAGCACCATTCAGCTCAACCATTTTGAAGGGAGCTAAATGATCCAACACACACGCCACCATCAGCGAGACATCTGAGTGAGCATGACATACTCTCAGCGGCCAGGTCACATTTAAGTCAATGAAAGACATAATTAAAAAATGGCCGGTAAATGGTAGCTCTATTGTACATAGTACTCACACCTGTGATATGCAATTATATAATACAAAGGAGATTCGAGTTTATACAATGAAAAGATAGTCTTCCAATCTTCAATAAAAATATCATCATACACACACACATACATAAACTCGTGCCTTCTTCCCATGGGTAGGCACAAACTATAGAACGCCACCCGCTACGCTCCTTACGTACTCCTTTTCCTTCGCTTACTTTCATACATCAGGTCATACACTCACGCCGGTTGCGAGTACCTACTACAACTTCAACTCACCACACACACCCACTAACTCTCACTTCTCTCTTCTCTCTTCAGCTTCAACTTACGGACTAACTGACCGACTCTTTGACAGTTCAAAAGTGCCTGTAATTGGTTGAATTAATTGCTTTGAGAACTTTATCTCAGACGGAATTAGGTTCGAAATTCAAAAATTATACGATGGTTTAAACCTGGCTCTAAAGATAAACCTTGGCTCTATAAATAAACACTGTCAGTATATTACAAAACCGTAGAACATAAATTAATCATATGCGTGGAGTTGATCCTAACATCGGGACACCGGTATCTCATTTCCGTTGTACTTTACACGCCCGCAAGCGACTTCCGTGACCCAATGTGTGCTACACAGGAGAGCAAGAACATGTCTTAAGAAAATATTTGAAATTATATCTTCCATGTTTTATTTGATTTAAGAAGGAAAACGGACGGTTGGTTGGGTACGAAATATTGTGATTTGGTTAAAAATAATTAATATCTTACTAGATGTGGATGTTTTGACATCAGTACCTGTAAAAGAGAAAATATAATGATTAGAAATATAATTCAGAGCTCAAAATCTTGTTATCAACATGATAATTATAATTTTGATAATAGGTACCTACATTAACAAAAAATAAAAATGCTTGCCAAATTAAACAATTAAAGGAAAGTCTAGTTTTTTTTACACTGTGGCGCCTCCACCGCACCTCTGTTCTTTGACGACACACGACGATTCAGTTCTCATGTGCTGCCGGTATCATTTCCGTCTCGAGACCCGACTCGTGACGCTACGACACGACGCGACGGCTATACACGTCGCGCTCCACTTGTCTTATTTAGAACATCAAATGACGACGATATCGGTTGAGACGTTTTTGTGATGTGTGGGTAGGGTTCATATTCGTTTGACGAATGAAACGTACTTCAAAAGTTTTATTTTACAGGTACCTCTATCTAAAGGTATAAAATAAAACTTTTGAAGTACGTTGAAGTACTTTATCTAAATCTATCTTTTTAAGAGCGTTTACGACGAACGGCATTTCATACAAACTTTCAGGCCCTTGTTTTTCGAAATGACTGAACCGATTTTAATTAAACTTTATACGCATTAAGCAAGATACAAAGGTCTAAAAAGTTAGTTAAGAACATTTTCGAAAAATAGTGTTACAGCCAAATTAGACCGAATTTAAATTTTCCATAGAAACAGAGTTTTCTAGGTATCTGTTTTTAAATAAGACATTTCGAAAATTTTCTTAACTAACTTTTTAGACCTTTGTATCCTGCTTATGCGTATGAAGTTTCATTAAAATCGGTTAAATCATTTCGAAAAACAAGGGCTTGAAAGTTTGTATGAATGCCGTTCGTCGTAAACGCTCGTATGTAGTAGTAGTACGTTGACGTACTTTATCTAAAGGTATCAAATAAAAATGCTGAAGTAGGTACGTTAAAGTTTTATTTTTACGTAGTTTTTTTCCGTTTTTTTTACTTTATTTAGTTATGGTATAAATAAAATGTTCAACAGACGTAGAGTACACAACTGCCCACTCTTTTTGATTATAACTGGTTTTATACAGGGTCAAATTAAATGAACTAGCGAATCTCCGCAGACGTGATGGGTATCGATATCTCACAAGATAAAAACAAAAAAATAATAATTTGATTTGAATGTGAAAATTAATTTTTTGTGAGGTCATCGAACGCAGTTAGTATAGTCACTTGAAATATCAGTTTAAAACAACCGGGCAAGTGCGTGTCGGACCACGCACAATGAAGGGTTCCGTAGTTGGGATAAATTTATCCCAACTGCACGATAAAACAACAGAAATAAGATTTTCTCAACTTATACTTTAAGTAACAAAACTAGCTGTCGTTGACGCCCAAAAAAAAAACTTATTTTATTGTGTTTAGGTATCGATACCCATCATCTGCAGAGTTTCTCTAGCTAATTTATCATTGTTTATTGTTTAACAGTCTGCGAGGCCTAAGCTGAGATTTGCATTTGTGTGAGTGATTTGCTTGGTTAAAAACCGTTTTTTTTATCGGGTTATACTGTACTTTTGGTAATCACTCACACAAATGCAAAGCTCAGCTTATGCCTCGCGGACTGCTACCAAAACAGCGTTATCGTTTAATAAACACCTTTTTCGTAGCCTTGTTAGTAAAATCTAATTTACGATCCAGATTATTAAAATCTAGATAATAAAGTTATAACAAATATTCCAGTTTTCAAGGTAACCGTTGTCTCTAATTATATTTTAGGTAGATACTATCTTAGCTAGGTTTCATTTTTAGAATACCTACTTGTGTTTAGGTAGGTACATACTCTTAAAATAAAGGGAGAAGTTATATTTATGAATATTATATTATAATTTGTATTATATTATTATATATATTTTTTATATCTTTTACTAAAAAGGATAAATAAGATTAACTGTAAAAGTTGTACAAGTTTCTGCATTAAACCTTTTTTTTTAAATTATATCTACCAGTGTCGCGTCGCGCGAAAAGTCGCGCCAGTATGTAGAAGCCTTAACTCGTCAAAATGTAGTGAACATCTGATTTTTTTTTCGTTTTTTCAGGTTTGCTCCCGTAAAAGTTGTTTATAATGATGAGTACAATGTTAAGAGGTTGTGCGTTAATTCTGGGACATTTTGTATACAGGGTCAACAGGATCACTACTGAAAAAGTGAAATGGAAAATATTTTCCTACAGAGTTCGTTAAGTAAATGGTTTGACTCTAACCCTTTGTTTATTTACGAGTATAATTATGTCTAGATAGAGTGTAGCGCTGCAAAAGAATTGTAACAAACAGGCCAACTTTGGTAGGCAAGTGTGCGTGACAGCTACGTCTTACATTCGCGCCACGACATTCTGTCATTCTAGTGTGCGTGCATTTTGCGGCTAACAGTTGGACGCAATTTTTTTCAACGAGTTCACAGCTTTGACTGTCTATCTAGATATATTTTATTGCTCTAACCATACTAATTAAATTTGAAATATAACATAGATAAAAGTTCATACTTATTAATAAGATTTCCGAAAAAAACTTTGAATACAGAGCAGATTGCTACTTGCTACCACTGCTTCACTGCGTCATCATTTAATATAATATTTCCTGAAACTTTTTTAGTTAATATTGGAAAATATAATATCCCCTTTTTAATAAATCAAATATTAATTATGTGCGTTACCGAGAAATACATCATAATACTAACACACAAATCCTCGGATTATTACGAAACGTAACCGAAACCACGTGGCTTCGGTTCGAGTTCGATTTAATTAAAACCGAACTACCCTCCCACAGGCTTTAATGAACTTAAAAAAAAGCGGCCAAGTGGGAGCTAAACTCGCAAACGAAGGGTTCCGTACCACCGTATAATATATTACACTACATACTTTTAACTGTTTTTTAGGGTTTCCCTAGTCAACAAGGAACCTTTATAGTTTCGCCATGTTTGTCTGTCTGTCCGTGGCTTAGCTCAGAGACTCCTAGTACTAGAAAGCTGTAATTTGGCATAAGTATACATATTGATCACGCCGACAGTGCCAATTTTTTTTATTATTAATACAAAAAAAATGGGTAGGTACCGCTCCTACACGTAAAGTGGGGATGATTTTTTTTTCTCTCGCCTATCCCACTGTGTGGGGTGTCGTTGGAAAGATCATTCAAAAATATTGCGAGTATTTGAACACCATTTTTACATTCAGGGATCCGTTCGCGAAATGTTAAACTCAAACTCAAAGCATTTATTTCAAATAAACCTTTTATAGGCACTTTTGAATTGTCAAGGGGTCAGTCAGTCAGATGAAGCTAGTTGCCCATTCTAAAGCGTAGTAGGTTCCTATGGAGAAGAACCTTATGTTATGGTTTAAAGTGCACATTTTTGTTAGAGACAATGTCCCCCCCTGCCAGCAATAGCATCTAAAACGAAGTTAAAAGGAAAACTATAAGCTTAGTTAGACTTTACAAGTTAACGAGTAATAGTCGACCAACTTACATTTGCAATTAGAATTGTATGGGAGAACATGTTTTTCAATTACAATGTTAAGTTTGTTCTTGTGCCAAATGAGTGGTCCGACACAAACATGGCAGGTATTTTTTTTTGTAATATCGTCAATAGTAGTACACAGTTTGTGAAAATTTCAAGTGTCCACCTATTACGGTTCAAAAGATACAGCCGCGTGACAGACCGACGGACAGCGGAGCCTTAGTAATAGGTTCCCGTTGTCACCCTTTGGGTACGGATCCCTAAAAAAATACAAATATTAATTACAGTGACTGTAGAAAAAATATCCGACCTAAATCAGGTAGAGTGTCAGTTTTTTTTTCATATCATTATTGAAAATCTTGGTCTTAATTTAATTTTAATGGGTGCTTATCTGTCTCATTAGTGACGGCTCAATTTCGTGAAGTATCAATTTCCTGCTTGTTGAAGCTGTGAGATATTTGGAAATAAATTACTTTAATACGTTAGTATTAAAACGACTTATTAAGGGCAAGGTCTTCCTCCTTCTGTGAAGCAGTAATGCTCTCGAAGGAGGAGTCGCCGCAGGAGACGCCCCGGGCGTCGGGAGTCGCAAGCCGACTTCCAGCCACCGTAGGCGCGGGCTTGCGGACGGTGAGCGATGGGTAGCTCGCCGTCCAATAAGGACCAGGCCCGGGTCGACGGCCCGGGTCGATGGTTAGGACCAATGCCTGCCAGTGTTGCGAGTTTGTCCGAAAGTGATATTGTGGCCTTGGCACACAGGCAACTGAAGGAACACGGGTGGGTCTTAGTCAGTAAAAGTCTGACACGCCCTCCCGCTGCGCCCAGAGAGGGAGAAGTTATTTGATAAATATCCACCCAAAAAAAAAAGAGTGCAAGGTCTTTGGTGACCTACTAATGTCAATATAAGTAATTATAAGTCTCGATGATACATTACTTGAATTTTGTCCCGTGACATCTTATTTGGTTGATAAGTAACTTATTTGGGCTTCATACATAATTCATAGCTGTGATACATATAGGTACAACATTATTTTTAGTATATGCGAAACCTGAATATACTTTGTTCAGAATAAGGAACTGAATCGATTTCAATAATTTTTACACCATGTTATATTTTGTCCCGAAAATATTTACCTAAGTGTGATGGAAAATTTTGTCCCAAATTTTGTCCCAAAAATATTTAAGTGTGATGGAAAAAAACATTTAATTACTTACAATACAATCGCCGTATGGTTAGGTACCTACTGCCAAATTATTATCAATGAGCGCAAGGCGCGGGAGCGTGGTTAGCATGTTTTTGTACGGACAACCCGGTAACATAACAACCTTATAACTTTGCGATTTTACATGATACATACAAGATTCTTTACATAAAAATACTAGACACGTGTTTCGGGTTTCGCATATACTAAAACTAATATTGTATAACTTCTCAAACAAATATCGGTATATAATGATATTCCTGTGATCTTTTTTCTGTGCCAACGATCACAGACCCCAAGTCATTTAGAAGTAAGTTCGGTACGACTAGACTTAATTTGTGGTTCAGACCGACTTACATAAGAAGTGTAGTCTAGTTTGGAAGCCGGAGCCTATCTCCGATCAAGTTCACCGATAACACGACCATCAGATTCCGCAACATTCACTGAACTAATATACAGGCTGACTGGGTAAACATGGGACAAATTGGAGGCAATTAGTTAGTATCCGACTGTCGTAATCGATACTTTGATTACTTATACATCCATACTAATATTATGAATGCAAAATTAAGTGTCTGTCTGTCTTTTAATTTTTCACGTCTTAACGGCTGAAAGGACTTCGATCAAATATGGCATACAGATGGACCATGACCTTGTTTTGATCATAGGATACTGTTTATTCCGAAAGTATGTTCTTGTAGGATAATTTCTGACCTCCACGCTGACGAAGCCACGCGCAAAAAGCTAGTGTAATAAAAAGACTAGCTGCGCCCCGTGGTTTCACCCGCCTTAAGTCTCGATCCCGTGGGAATGTCGAGGTAAAAAGGAGCCTATGTCTTAATCCAGGGTGTCACCTACCTCCATACAAAATTTTATCAAAATTGGTCCAGCCGTTTGAGAGTGAAGAAGTAACAAACACACACACTCACAAACTTTCGCCTTTATAATATAATATTATATTATTATTATTAGCGTGATTATAGTGTGATGATATGATTATATGTATATTATATTATTCTTATATATAAAATTCTCGTGTCACAATGTTAGTTACCATACTCCTCCGAAACGGCTTGACCGATTTTGATGAAATTTTATATGCATATTCCGTAGGTCTGAGAATCGGCTACTATCTATTTTTTATACCCCTAAGTGTTAAGGATGACTGAGTGAGTGAGACTTACGCGGGTGAAACCGCCGGGCGCAGCTAGTATTATATATTATGGTGTGATTAGTGTGATGATTGGAAAATAATTGAATAACCACCATCAATATTGTGGATACTCACAATTTTTCCGCTTTACAACAAAGTCTGAAGAGAAAATGTAGTAGGTAAACTTCCCTGTCCCCTGTCATTAGCCTGGTGCAGTCGCCAATAGAGTGTGTGCTCGCCGCCTACACTGTGCATTTTCATAAGATTAAACCTAATTTGTTTTTCTTTTCGTTACTAGAAAAACGGTGCAGGGATCCCCCAACCCTGCACCGTTTTTAGAATTTGATAAACTGTCGAGATTTCTATAATAAATATGTAAGTTTAATCATCCGGAATAAATTCTCTACCTAAATGATGTTAGAAACTGAATCAAAATCCGAAAAACCACTTTAATTTTTATAATATATACGTTTTTTTTTTATTTCACGTCCACGAGTATGTCTATAGTTTAATTAACCAGTAACACAGTACAGAATACAAAATTCCCAATCCTCACGAACAAGTTTTACAAGCTAAGCCAACTTTAGGCTAGCTAAAACCTAAAGCCGTAGGTACAGAAATTCGAAAGTAGGCCGAGTTGGCTCATTCTGTGCCTGTATCAAATTACTGCTAGAGCATGGAGCCAATCTCCGTCTACATACCCTCTTGATAGTTCAAGTAGGAAAACAAAGTAGATAAAATGTTTAAGGGTTTGTTATAATTAAATCGGCAATAACAATGAATACAGTATGTTAATTAACGAAAGGCGTTCCCGTTAACCCGCAATAGTATAGCATCCATACAATAAAAAAAAATATTACCATTAAAAAAATTAAACACTCTGTACACGCATTTATAGTTACTTAGCAGTTTAAGTTATATTTAAATTACATATTAGCTATATTTAAATTACGTATTAGCTATTATTATGTGAATAACGCATCACCAAGTGTGATACTTTATTCACATTATAATTTTTAATTAACATATAGTATAATTTCATATACAAAATAAATAAATAGATTGACATACACATATATTTTCAGAATAAGTGATAATATAAAATAACTAATACTGTTGTAAAAAACAGATAGATTGGAAATAATTAAAAAACACCGATAGATAGGAAATAATAAAAAAAACAGATGGAAAGGAAGTAATTTAAATATTTAGTAATAAGGAAAATCAGTAAAGCGCTCTACCTCTCTTCTACTTATTTAAAATTTTGCTGTGCGCGACGGGGTCCATAATTAATAAAAATATATAATAGATTCTGAAAATACCTGGAAATAACCTGAGAAAATTAAATTTAAAAACCAAATAATAATTTCTTAATTTACAATTCAAAATGTTTCTATTTAATAATACTTACTATATGTCGCACCTCCACTCAAATAGTGTCACAACTCAAAAATTGGAAAAACTCTTATAATGTACTATTCGTTTCCGAAAACTTCAAAATCTTATCTCAGATAGTGTCATACTTCTGATTTTTTTGACTTACTACACTATTTGAGCGGAGGTGCGATATGTATATTATGGATTGATATTAGTAGATTGATTGAAGGTGTAAAAGTTAGGCTTAGAGATGTTCTTAATGAAAATGGCTTTGTAATTGGATTTGAACAATATAGCCGTAACGATGTAAAATTGTTTCAATAATTTATTTGAATGAACAAGAGTAAGTAATACTAGTCCATTTTCATAAACGCTTTGAAATCGTTTTACAACTTGAATGTTATCGTTTTACTCTAGCTCAATTTAAAAGAACATGAATGTGGAAGATGAGCGTGGTCTAGTTTTAAAATAATATTGCAATATTTTTAAACTAAAAACAATTTTGCACAAAGTGATAAAATGTTGCCATATCAACTGCGAAATGGAAACATTTTTAAAGTCGATTCAGTATAGAAAATTAAATCAATCAAATTACGAACTAGTTGCTCCAAGAATTTTCCAACTCCAAAGTTGGACAAACTAATTACATCAACTCCTCAGAATATTGAACTAATGAAATTATGATGAAATGCCCCTGAACAGCAAGTTATGAAATATAAAGCAGGACCGGCCAGTTAGATTGATGACGTCACGGCCCACCGCCACGGACCAGATAATTGATATTCAGTAAATATTGGCGGATAAAATAAACCGAAAATTGAGTTTCCAAAACCGGCCTAAATTAATTTGCAAGTTCATAACAGCTTCGTGTCGACGTAACATTTTTATTAAAGGCAAATCCTGGAGCTTTGCAAGTCGAGTATATACAGTAAGACCAGCACAAACATCAAGTTTACACTTTTATGTTTTTTTATAAAATCCTATATAATATCCTAGTATCTTAGTATAATATCCTATCACACTAATATTATAAAGGCTAAAGTTTTTGACTGTGTGTGTTTGTTACTTCTTCAGGCTCAAACGGCTGGACCAATTTTGATAAAATTTAGTATGGAGGTAGCTGACATCCTGGATTAACATATAGGCTACTTTTTATCCTGATATTCTTACGGGATCGAGACTTACGCGGGTGAAACCGCGGAGTGCAGCTAGTAATATTATAAATGCGAAAGTGAGTTTGTGTGTTTGTTACGCTTCCACGCTAAAACGGCTGAACGGATTTGGACGAAATTTAGCACATGGGTACACCATGACCTGGGTTAGGAGATAGGATACTTTTTACCCCGGTAGTACGTTCCCCTGGGATAATTTCCGACATCCACGCGGGCGAAGCTGCTGGCAAAAGCTAGTAATAATTAAGGAACAATTACATTAAAATTAAGTCATTTTACTTGACTAGGAAGACTACTGGAGGTCTACTCCAAAGCGTTAATCCAAAGTATCGGCCGAATGTTCGGCCGTTTTATAACTTCCATAGTTTCCTTTTTTGACTTTGAATCCTTACCCGACTTAAAGTCACCTTTTTGACTTTGGCTTATCTCTTTGACTGTCGTTTTTTTTTTCTTTCGCCGTAGTCAGCCATAGTTGCCGTACTCAAGCAACGGCCGAAAATCGGCCAATACTTCGGATTTATGTTTGGAGTAGACTCCCTGGCTAAGATAACTTACAATATTGATCGTACCTGTTATAATCCATTCGAAATAAGATTAGACATTTAAATAACCCTTTTTACAGTCTGTTCAACCGATTTAGACTTCTATGGCGTTGGAAGCATGACAGATGGCAGCTGTAATAAATAGTTGGTATTGTAACCACGTTTTTGCTTTTAATGCCATTCTTATGCATACGGAATAGAAGTCAAAATCGGTTGAACGGACTGTAAAAAAGTTTATTTAAATTTCTAATCTTATTTCAAATGGAGTATAAGTGCCTACTACTCTTGTATAGCATCATCGGATCTATTAGGTATAGGTCGTCATCATCTGCCCGCCTTTTCCCAACTATGCTGGGGTCGGCTTCCAGTTTATCCAGATGCAGCTGAATACCAGTATTTTTCATGGAGCGACTGCCTATCTGACCTCCACAACCCAGTTACTGGGTAACACGATACCCCTTGGTAAGACTGGTTGTCAGACTTTCAGGCTTCTGACGACCCGTAACAACTGTCAAAGATCTATAGATCAGCGTCAGGTTGATCACCTTGTGTTGTCATCTGACATAATGTTGAGCTGAGGCTCTTTTGGCATTATATATTTTTTTTTTCTGTTATTTATAGTTTTTATGGTGTATTTCTTGCTGTAATGCCAATAAACGCATTTTTCTTTATTTCTTTCTTTCTATAAATGACAGCTGGGACCAACGGCTTAACGTGATTAACAACGTATACAGACATATGATCTACTGTATTAATAGGTACCCTTAGTTTTCAGTTTTCCATCGGGGATCGTGTTATGAGACTGGATAGATATCGTTAGTTGGCCAAACCGCCTTTTACGAGTTACTTATCTTTCCTTTTTACAATATCTTTGGCATGATTAGGTTAATATAACATAAACATTGAAATGCCTGTTACGACAACGGCGCGCGGCGGTTCTCCGACAAGCATTGTTGATATTTTAACGACTCATCCTACGCTTTATCCTCATTTAAATAGCCGTCGATTAAACTCTTTCGCTCCGTAAAATATAAAACGCTAATTACAGCCCACTCGGCTCATTAAAATAAAAATGTTGAATAAATTTAAAATGTTTGTGCAAGAACTTACTTGTTACAATGCGAATTTGGCAATTTTCCAGTTTCATGACACTGCAATGTGGGTGACTTTTAATGGGCGGCCAACGCATTATGTCACTGGAAACCATTAATTTAGAGTTAAAGAAAGAAGGCGCGGCGGGTATTAAAAGTAAAATAGCGTTTCTATTCTTCTATTATCTCATACCTACCTCTAGGGAGGACCGGGAGGGGACGCCCTAGAAGGGCATATACTGACCAAATTGGTGATGTTCTTCAGAAAGGTCAGAACGTAGGCGAAGTAAAAGGAGTATGTAAGGAGCGTAGCAAGTGGCGTTATATAGGTCTTGCCTACCCCCATGGGAAGAAGGCGTGAGTTTATGTATGTATGTACCTATAGGAAAAAGTACTTCGGTAACTATCACATGATTGACACAGTAACACTAACAGAGGACCAGTCCCAGATTCAACAAGCGTGGGCCCCGTAGCAAATTCTATTGAGGGGCCTTTAACTTCTAAGGGTTCTAAAGTATAAACTGGTTAATAAAAATTAGAGCAAAAGAAATATTTTTTTGTTATATGATTACTAAATTATAGTAAAAATAATGTAGACTATACAACCTGTTTTTTTTGATATCCCATAACTGTAGGTAAAAATAATACTAAAACTCTTAGAATAGGTGGTCCAAAATGCATCGTTTCGGAGATATCATCAATCATAATTAAATTAGGTCAAAAATTGTCACCAGTATGACGAATCTTTACTTTTGCGAGGTTGCCAAACTTCGCAGTAGTGTAGTAAAATAAATAGTAAACTAAAATATGTAGGTATGTTGGTATCGGGGCTTCCCGGCGGCAGCTAGTGAAGGGAAAGCTACCTTGTCGACGTTGTCATATTTCACGTAAGGGTGTTTTACATTAATAATCGTGACTTTGCCGAATTATTTTGTATGAAAAATGAAAGAAAAAATAACGAAGGATTGGAACATAACTCATATGCCAGTTGATTCTTTGATATGGCCTCAATCATACCCTAGAGTTAGGGGATATAAAAAAAACACGTTGTATAAGTCTTACAAATAAATAGACAATTTCAACATTTCGAATCCAGCCATTTCAATAAAAAAAATAGGACAGTTTAAAAAGAGTTCATTTTTGTTGGTGGTGGTGGTGTCTAATTATTTTTTTTGGGTGACGGCTCGGAGTGTGGAGATTATGACTATATTGTTGCATTAGGTTCCTATCTGTAAAAACAAATGTACTCGTAGGTATGTGGTAATACCTACTATATAATAAATAAATAAATAAATAAAATTCTGCTAAGCATAATGTGCTTACAGACTTTTAGTAGAGCCGATTCAAATTACTATACGTACATGTATACGGGCGACATTTGTAGAACTTGTGCGTTTACCGTATGAAATTCTGTGTTTCATTTTCGCCAAAGAAATAATCGGCTACCGATTTCCTGTCGTGCATTGTCTTAGTCGGAAAAGGTGTTACGTTTCACGTTTTTGTGACAACATGTAAATTCAATATAAGTTACACTCAAATAATTGCGCTCAGGCGGAGGTGGGCAGTTTTGGATACGCGGGGCCCCCTTTTGTGCGGGCCTGTAGCAATTGCTACTCTTGCACTGCCGAGCACATACAATGGGCCCCATACATCCCATAATACTAATAAACTGTTCCACCGAACCGTGCTTGTCAAAATTTTGTTTCAGTACGGTTAATGGAAGTGCTTAGGTGCGGTTCGCTCAAGTGCTGTTGAAATCAGTGCTCTAGAGTGGAATACCTCACCCAGGTACCCTCCCTGAGATTGTCAGTAACATCAACTGGCCTCGCTTGTGGAGCTGGAGTGATCGATTAATAGATTTTCCTACTCATATGCAAAATATGATGTCTGCAACTACACGTCGAGTGGAGTTGCGGACACCAATTCGTATTACCAATTACTGACTTCTAAGAGAAATAAAGTTTTTTTTTTTTTAAACGGGTATTTGTTATTCATTTAGGTAGTTGTTTAATGCAAATAAACATTCGTTTCTGTTGACTGTTTGTTGTGTAATAATCCACAAATGATATAATCATTGGCTTATCACAAATTATGATTAAGCACCCAATAACTCAAGTTGCTTTTCATAAAAATCAATTAATAAAATACGCGATAAATCGGTGCATAATTCACAAAGGCGAATGTTGTTTAATTTTAAAATAAAATCATGAAAAACCGTATCGCGGTGCAATTAGTAGCTACTCCGGTTTCGTTGTTATATTGCAAATAAACCGTATATTATTCATTTTCCAATAGCCGAGTCCATTTAAATGCAGCACGGAACATGATATATTAAAGTTTCATAGCCACATGCTCACTGCAAAAACCGAGGCGGTATATTTTTTAGTTTATTTTATTTGTTTCAGCCGCGAGGATTTCGGATATTAAGTTACAGTTGATTTTCTGATACCAACTTCAAACCTTCGTTAGGTATATCCGCAGCTAGCACACGAAATAAAAAAATCTTATGGTTTTTGCATTAATATTATAATAATATAACGTTTATTTCAGAATCATGCTCCATTAAGTATGTTAGTAACAGTGTAAAGTTATAATACTAGTGTTGGTACAATATTTCTAAGCTACATGCAGACACGCCAATCCTGGGGATTGCCTACTTGCCTGCATGCACTCGTACCCACCGCTCCAAGATCGGAGAGTCCCACCTATCAGCCAGCGTTCTGAGAATGGTGTTGGGGCTGTCGCGAACACGGCGTAGCAGAGATGCGCACATGATTTCATGTAAAACTCATTCAATGGAACAAATCTAACTTAAAGAGATGTATTAATGATTCTATTGATTATTCTGTAAATAGATATTATCTGTTATAGTCTTAAGTGTACACACGGCTACACATCAAGCTATACATTTCTAGTATACACTGACCTCTCATTGTACGGAAATTCTATAAGACCTACCCACTGTAGCCATTGTAAAACTATTTAGAACGTCTTAAACATTGTAACTTTTGAGTATTGAGAGAAAATAAAGATTTTGCACGAATCCAACGCATTGAATTCCGAATAGGATTCTGGTGATCGTTTAAAACCTCATTTCTAAGTTCACCTCTTCACTCTGTAAAGAACATAATATATATTAGTACATTTTGATACAAGTGGAGAATGTTTGATAATGCATTCGAGGCGGAATTAAACACTCGCCCGTAGGCGAGGTTGTTTTTGAGCCGAGAACTGCAATAGCAAATGTCCACGTGTATCAAACGACGTTTTTCAATACACTTTTGAAAAAATAAAATAACATTCCTAATAATACATGAAAAAATATTTTTCATGTATTATTAGGAAACTATAGGTAATTTAATTTTCTTTTTTTTCCGCGCTTTGCTTTCGCCAGGTTGAAGGAGAAGCAAGGGTATAAAGCCAATAACAGCCTAATAGGAAAAATAGAAAATTCAAATATTTTTGAGTTTAGAACACAAATAAATGTTAATTTGTTCATAAACGTTTTTTTAATAATCATGGTATTCTATTTATAAACATTATTTAAATATTCCAAAAATATTAACGACGTAAAGACGCATCATAGCCGAGATTAAAAAAAAAATCACCTCCGAATAGAGAGGACCGTCTCTGGTGCGAGACGGTGTGAATAGAGGCATTGAACCAATTTGGACTAAGTAATTTTTATTCCCGCACACGTGTTGGAAAATAAAAAATCGCACGCGTGTGAAATACATTGCATTGTGAACCTAATCGTAGTGCGATATGAAACAGTTTTCGAGGAAGTGTATTGAAATTTTTTTTCATAACTTGTTGCTATTTTCAGCTCATTATTTGCGTATCTAATTACGTTCTCTGACAGTCACAGTATACATAGCATGTATCAGAGATTGTGTGGTCAAATTAAGGGTGTGGTACAGACCATCAAACTGAACAAATTTCTCCATGGAACCAACATCGTAATCTCCATTGCTGGACATAAGCCTCCCCCAAAGTGGGGTTTGCCATAATCACCACGCTTGGCAGGCGGGTTGGCGATCGCTGTATCTGTTAAAATGCATAGAGAACGCTACTGCCCATTCTTTAGTAATTCCCTTTAGTCGCCTTTTACGACACCCACGGGAAGAAATAGGATGATGCTATTCTACAACGTAATCGCAAAAAAAAATCAAACACTACTCACTACCTACTCGGCCCAAATATATTATTTATTTGCGATTACGATGTTGGTCCCATAGAGAAAGTTGTTTAGTTCGATGGTGTGTACCACACCCTTAAATATGACTGCACACCTTTCTGATATATTTTTCTTTCTTTGTTAGTAATGCCACAAGTATATAAAACTATAAATGTTCTCTACCCTCCAAGGAACTCTCATTTACTTTAATTAAACCCTCTGAGTTATTTTATGAACTAGTAATTTAATTATGGTAGCTTTGAAGCTCGTTTTTAAGTGTATCGACAGTGCGGTTGTTAATATTATTAAGTGCCTTAGGAAATATTAATTACGAGCAGTCTCTGCGGAAAGGTGACGTCATAACTTGCGGCGACTTTTGAGACGAGAAACTCTGAATTTGTGTTAAAATGTTTGGTATTATAGTATTGGATTTTGGATATTATTATGAACTGAAGGTACAGTCATGAGCACTAATATGTAAACGCTTAGCAGAATTCAAATCCGATTTTCTCATGGAATAACGATTGCAACTTTGAGAAAAGATCTATTTCATAATAGTTTGGGTTGCACAATACTATAATCGAAGTAAAATAAAATTTCAATCGATATAGTTGGAGGAAAACACTTTTAAAAGTTGCTGAGTGTATACATATTGGTGCTCGTGACTGTACACGGTTGTATTTGGTTATGTGAACAAATTAATGGCAGTAGTTATAAAGGAAAAATATCACAGCTAAATAGGCTTTACAAGTTAACGAGTAATAGTCGACCAACTTACATTAATTTGTAGTTGGGGAATTGACTGTGACGTATATCGATGTATGGGAGAACTTAAAGCTTAAGCTTAACGGAGCTCGACATCATCGTGCGTGGTCTGAAGGCTTCTACAGACCAGCGCGACTCGCGACGCGACACAAAGGCACCGCTTGTCGCGCGACACGCGTCGCTCGCGTCGCGTATCGCGCCAGTATGTAGAAGCCTTGACACGCACTTGCGTACGTGTTTTTTTAATTACGTACTTACCATCCCATGTAACTATCCCAATCCTAACTAATATTATAAATGCGAAAGTAAGTTGGTTTGTTTGTTACGCTTTCAGGCTAAAACTACTAAACGGATTTGGATGAAATTTGGCACATGGGTAGACTATGAGCTATATTAGGACATAGAGTAATTTTTGTCCCGATATTCCCACGGGATCAAGACTTATGCGGGTGAAATCGCGAGGCGCAGCTAGTCCTACTAATATTATAAACGCGAAAGTTTGTAAGTATGGATGGATGGATGGATGTTTGTTACTCTTTCACGTAAAAACGGCTGGACCAATTTTGATAAAATTTTGTTTCGAGGTAGCTGACATCCTGGATAAACATATAGGCTACTTTTTATCCCTATACTCCAACGGGATCGAGACTTTCGCGGGTGAAACTGCGGGGCGCAGCTAGTACTAAATAAATCACAAAACTTACCTATCCGGTGAACATGTAACCCTAAGTTCAAAATCACGGAGCACGCACACTAACACTGCAGTCGGCAACTTGGTAAATATCACGAGCTCCAATGGCCATAACTCAACGAAATGCAATCTCTAGCCGGCGCGGGCGCTAAAGCCGAGCGTTTAACTGTGGCTTCAGCTATTGTAGGAGCCGAAATATTCCGAAAAGGTGTAAATTCTACGAGCACAAAGTTGGATGGAGTTTGTCGTGATTTCATTTGATGTTTTCTGAGCTTTTCGTGTTGTGTGGTTTTGGGAAATTTCGACTATTTACAGTATTAAGAACCTATCTTATTTAATAGAAAATATATTACAGTTAAAGTTATTTTTCAGTTTGAGTAATGTTTTTTTTGGAAGTCGGTTGTTTTTTTTTGTATTCTTGTTTATTTTATCTACAAGTTGTGCAGTAAGTTACAATATAGCCTGATGTCAACTGCTCATCACCGTACACAAAATATAGCTTTTACAATACAGGGACGTTAATTGTTGAGGAGTTCTTCAGATAAGAACCATCTGCTCCACTTCATCAATGCAATGTGACCAGCATAAATGCTTAGCTTTTAAAGTACCTAATCGAACCGCAACCCGCGAAATACTTATTACTATTATTAAGCAGTTTCGGTGGCCATCTGTGGTCTTCATCATCAGTTCCACTTCACCATATGGTGCTTTCCGAGAGCTGTCAATATGTCAAATTTCTCCAAACGATTTTAAACTTTAAAATGTTGAAGGTTAAGTTCAAAATCGAATGAGAAAACTTGACAGTTTGTGGTAACTTGACATTCTTGACTAACAAAACATTCACAATATAAAAAAAAATCAAACTGAGCTATCGATTTCATGAGCAACTTTTCAAACCACTAAATTTGAACTTCATTTCGACTGCTAGACTCAATGGAACCAATTGAAACAAATGGAACGCTGCCAAAAACGTTACCTTCAAATTATTACAGGTACTCTAGCTCGTATAGATTATCTAATATCACATTCATTCAACCCAATCTACTGAGTCAGCAGTACTCAAGGTTTTTCTATCGCGGGCCGCATGTAATTGTATGTAGGAGGTAGTTGTATCTGTGATTAATATGTGGTTTGTTACTCACTGCCTAGTTTGATCATAGGCCATTAAGGTGAATCTGTAGTGGTAGCTCGCGAAATTAAAATTTTCTTACTTTTTTGTAATTTGCAGCGGGTTAATTGCGTATCACACTATCAGTAGGAATCGGTTTCAATTTGACAGTTCAACAACATTCATAGCGTTATTTTCGTTGTTGAGCAGACATTTTCTAACTTATGAAGCAATGGATTAGCAATATTCGTATACTTCAAAATCATTGCGATTTTGATTCAAACTGTGTTACGCAACTAGGGTGCAGGTCAGTTTCAGGTTGAACCTTGATCAAAATTCGCGACCATAACAAATATGTAGTAACTTTACAGAATTATAATCATAAGAATATTTAATACATCTCTCTTAGATTTGTTCCATATTAACTTTTCTATAAGAGAGATGTATTAGACTTTATTTTATATTTATGACTTTAATGATTATAAGTCTGTAACTACATCTCTGTTATAAATAAATTAAATAAAATCTTTATTCTCAGACCAAGATCCATAATATAATAGCAAAATTAAGTTGGTACTTACTGACTAAAACATGCACGTTCAACAAACTTATTATCTATCTCACATATCTGAGTATCGGTCTGTGTGCCGCCATCCAGTGAGATAGCATTAGGCCATCCACCCTGCCTGCTACAGTAGCCACGAGGCTGTTGGGGCTGCCGCATACCCGACTCACCAGTGATGCGATTCGCAGACGCAGCAGCGAGCCGAAATCCGGAACGCGAGCGTCCGCGAACTGGCAGTAGGCCCTAAACAGTGTTATTTTAACCTCTGGCGTACACCGTGCGAACCTGCGGGCCAGCATGTTACACCTGACAGCCAATGCCCTACATTCCCCCTCTAAATCGGCGTCATCCGACAGCCTATCGGTGACCCAGTGCCCCAGGTACTTAAAATGAGTGACTCTTTTCAGCGGAACTCCGCCCAATGTAACCGGTGGAACAACGTCACATATTTTATTAGGCGCCCTAAATACTAAGAGCTCGCTTTTGGTTGAGTTGTACCTGAGACCATGAGTCACCGCATAGTCTTCACAGATTCGGGGAAGCTTTCTTACCGCACTAATCGATGGGCTCAGCAACCATCCGCGTAACTAATATTATTGATACTTTGTCCATCAATGGAGCAACCACGAAACATATTTTGATCAAGATACAACTTGTCCGTGTGGTGCCGAACGTAAAGAATAGCACCATCCCATTTCTTCCCGTGGGAGTCATAAAAAGCGACTAAGGGACTTACTAGAGAATGGGCAGCAGCGTTCTCTATGCATTTTAACACCATACTGCGATCGCCAACCCGCCTACCAAGCGTGGCGATTATGGCAAACCCCCTTTGGAGGAGACCTATGTCCAGCAGTTTTTCGGCTGAAATGATGATGATGTTGATGACAACCTGACACTGAGCTGCAAAATGCATAATACTTAAGAATATTTGAATTTCGGGGGCTACCACTGCGGTTTCACCTTAAGGTAAAGTTTGAAATACCGCATAGATTAGTCTATAAAGCATAAAATATTAAATGTTTTATGAAAGATGGATACCTAATAATATATATTTTTTCATTATTCTAACTTCCTGTAAACCAATCTTTATTCATACGATAGCGAATATGTGAAACCACAAACGAAATTGATCGCGCATATACCTAAAAGTAGTTACGAAAGAAAAACAGTTCCGTCTTCCTTAGCAACGCGGTAGAAGGAAGGCGACCACAAAGATAAGTCTTGCGGGCCGCAGGTTGAGTATCACTGTAACCGAAGTTCCATCCATATATCTTGCCATTATCTGGGTACCCTGCAATTCAAAGTTCGTCTGGATTCCAGTAAAATTTGAGACCTGGTTTCAAGTTGCTCGTTCGCTCGTTTGGGAGATTCTCTAACTGAGAATGCTTTTAGCGATTTGGGTTGTGCAACCGTAACAATATGTTTGGGAATATGTTTCGGTAGAGATGCTTTTCGTATTGAGGAATATTTCAATGTGTCCGCTTTCCTTTTGAATTTTCCGGAGTCTTCCTTGAATTTTAATGTTTTGTGGCCAATTAAATTAATACATTTTTTCGCCAATCTTCGAAAGTTTCAAGACGGGATGTCTTGAAACTTTCAATTACTATGCTTATACTATATACTTTTCATTTTATATGAAATAGTTTTTGTATAATCTGGTAAAACAAGACCATTGTTATAAAACCTTTTATTGTAGATGTGTAACATTTTACTCGCGTTTTCTGCGGGAGTGATTTCGTGAAAAGGGACGGAAGTGAAAGCTTGAGCATAGAATAAGTTAGTACTTTTTAATAGCATGGAATTAGTAAGTACTATATAGATTATGGTGGTAATTTCTGTCGCTGCTCAGTAATAATTAATAATAATAATAATATTTTATTCAAAAATTACAAGCTATAAAAATGTGTACAGTTTTGCTTAAATGTAAATTATATTCTTATGAATTACGTGCCTGAACTAGGTACTGTGTTTCAGGAGAAAAGTACTAAAATAGTCATATAAAATTAATAAATAATCTAAAAGTTGAAATGGACAAATAAATTATAGCTATGTTGATTAGCTTAAATCTTATTTTCTAAATTTGATAAATACATAGCGTAGATTAGTATACATATATTTACTTTAATACAGTTAATAAATTCTCTGTATCTTCGTAAGACATACCGTAGTTGCATATCGTAGTTGCTTATTACCAAGGTGAGATGTCAGATGTTACACATCATATGCGACTACTGTAAGCCTATAAAATTTCGTATTTCTTGTAATATATTTACAGTAAGTACCTCTAATACAAGTAGTCATAACTTTTATCAGTGATAAGCTCCAACACGAGTGTATTGTTCAAACTTATGAATTTCTCAATAATGGCGCAGTTCTCGAATATCAAGACACGGTGTTAGTTCGAGGCGATTGTAAGATAACTTCTACTTGTAATTACTGCGAGTAGTCGTAGTTTCTACGAGTTCGCACTTCGAGGTGTTCATTTGATATTTAATGCTATAAAAGTATTTCTAGTCTTGCTTTGTTTGAAATATTCGCTGTAGGTACTTGAGAAATTGTCCTGGGAAATACAGGTCGATTTTTCTCGTAGCTATATGATGACATGGTACCTTAAACTGGTCAATAAGCAACTTCGTGTGTTCTGTGGCCATTTTCATGTTTTCTTGATGATTTTGCTGTACTTTTATTAAAACCAAATTTCGCCTATACCTATACGTTTTTAAGCTGACATAATATTTATATAAAACTAGCTGACCCGGCGAACTTTTTACTGCCTTATACCGACAACAGCGCCACCTACCGGGTCCAATTGTATTTTAAAACCATCCAGGAACCCATTGAAATATAAATATAAAATTTCAACCAAATCAATCCAGCTGTTTAGGAGGAGTTAGGAGACCAACACACGTACAGATGAATTATATATATATTACGATACTATACAAATACTACCTGTATACCTATATTCTATGCAAATAAACATTATCTATTTCTACCAATACAGAATGTAACTAAAAAAATACAATATTTAGACGTGCCTACGTACCTAATAAATGATAGTTATACTTTGACAATAGCGATGAAAAATACAAGAGCAGATTTATCGGAGCAGACAAGCAGTCTCATTCGTCTCAATTATGTAGACGGGCCATCTGTCAATCAGCCTCCCGATGGAGTGATTCGTTACCGATTTCATTGGAAGAAAAATAAAAAAGGAATTATTTGTTGATGCAGTCTTTGGCTTTTCTGACCGATTGGATTACACGTTATTCAACCAAATAATCATACAATTGTGTTGATTAATTTTGTTTCTTTATATGTTTTTGATCTCACCCCAAGTGACTCTTTTGCTGATAGGCTGAAAGACAGCTATCATTTATTTTGATTCTTTGCTGGGTGGCTGTTTTTTTTTTTTTTTAAGAATACGTTACCCACACTAGGAATTTCTCCTGTATCGTGGGTGCGTTTACAAACATTTAAACTCACATATACAAACAGCCAGACCCGGAACGACTACTTGTAGGTCATACAAATATTTGTTCCGTACGAGAATCGAACCCGCGACACGCAGCGGTGCAGTCAATCGCATAACCACTGCGCCAACCATGTTGTCAATTTAGACTTATTGCGTATTTTGTTTAGGTGCGTTTTTTGTCCAAGAACCGTAGTTATTCATGGTTGCGTAAATTACAGAACAACGTAGTGTCAACACAAAGGACTAAAACCACTAGCCCAAACCATTTTTCATTAAGCCCAGCTGCGATACTTATAAAACTTGTTTACAAAAGCCTCATACTGATTAATGCATATTTCATATCACCAATAAATAATGTACGGCCGGGATTGCCAAAAAACCGCCAACTTTTGACCATTACTTATAAAATTTAATCATGAGCCAAATAAGTTGCCGCGAGTTTCGAACTTGGCGCCGTAAAAAATGGATTTTTGATAATTTAAAAGTCGAAACGTTTAAACTGTGGGTAGTGGTTTTATCTTTATTATTGCGAAGTTTAGCGTGTAGTTGGGCCATGTAAATTGTAAGATTTGTGCGAATGTTGTGTTTGAGTTTGTGCCAGTTTTTTTATGAATAAAAATCATGTTATACAGGAAGCTAATTTCGTAGTAATTTCAAAAGACATTGTAGATTATACATTAAAAAAAAAGCGTGAGCCTTACAGTAGTCGCATATGAACTCAAAACATTTTCTTCAATTATATAATTAATGTACCTATAAAAATATTGTACTAGATTTTAAAAGAGTACCGGTGGAGTTTCTTGCCCATTCTTCTCCATACGAAACTACCTTTTGGAAGGGGCGACTAGAATCAATTCTATTTTTTTGTAAATATTGACGTTCAAAAGTGCCTTATAAGTGCCTATTTGAAATAAACAATTTGACTTTGACTTTGACTTTGAATTAAACCTATATTATAGGCACATTTGAATTGTCAAAGAGTCGGTCAGTTAGTCAGAAAGTTGAAGCTATTTGCCCATTCCAAAACGTAGATCTCTATGGAGAAGAACAGGCAAGAAACTCCTATAATGCACGACATTTGAAATCTCACCTTGGTACACTAATTCCACGCTATTATAAAGTACTTACTAATTCCATGCGATTAAAAAGTACGTATTAACCATGCTCAAGCCGTCACTCGTTCTTTTACACGAAATCACTCCCTCGGAAAGCGAGAACAAAAAAAAAAAAAAAAATTAAGTATTTCAATTAACATACGTACTTGATCTGGGGGCCTAAAATGGACGCTTTGGCAGAATCATAATATGAAACTGCGTGCAATTCATATCCCATGCATTATGTACTTATATGATTTGGAGACTCCTTTTAAACAAGGAAATGCTTGTGTTAGGAGACGAGAAGAAAAATTGTATACATGAAAAAACAATTGGGACCTTTTTAACGAAATAATCATAGCTGATGCTGATCTTTCTATGGGTATTTCCCTTCTACCAATAAATCATCATCTGCAATAAATCATAATTTAGCCAATAAGTTGAGGTCGGCTAACCGGATGCAGCTCAGCAGTAATTTAAATGGAGCAACTGCCTATCCGACTTCCACAACCCAGTTACTGGGTAATACGATACCCCTTGGTAAGACTGGTTGTTAAACTTTCGGGATTCTGACCACCCGTAACAACTATCAAACATTAACGAATGACAGCCGAGACCAATCATGGCTTAACGTGCTTTCCGAGGCACGGAGGGATCATGGTATGTAAAGATGGTCACCCATCCACGGACCAACCACGGCAAGCCTAGCCTAACCCGATCGATCGAACCGTGCGGCTGTTGTAATAATAGCCGCATGGGACTATCGATTATTTTTAGATTTATTTGATTGATCGTTTAGCCATTAGCCACGAGCCCTTTCTACCAATAAATTGGACAAGAAAAAGTCTACTTTTTTACGTCAACCTAAGTATACGGCCTCACATTAGTGATGTGCCAAAAATCCGACGTATAGATGTCTATCCCCGTCATCCCCCACGGAAGGAAATATCGTGCGGATATCCGTGCAACTGACATAGAAGGAACGGGGGATAATTCGCGCGTGTTATGGGTACTGGTTGGATGACGTCATCCCCTTAGTAGGCATCATGGATGCCATTCGGAATAATGATGGTTGGCGAGGTAAAAGATGGAGAAGCTTGCTTCGGCTTATAATGATCAATGGAGGTTCGAATAGCTGTTATTTTTATTTGTAGCTACGGAATAGGTTAGTATTTTACGTGCATCAGTCGTAGATACTAGATAATTTTCTAAAATATACATGTTAACAGTAAAATATATATAGTATGTACAAGTTTAAAATAAAACAGAATAAAATAATATAGGGGGGTGGGCGGGAAAGCTCATTGGGCATCAAAAAGTTCGTCCGCATCGCTGTCAATGGGAAAGGTGCCCAAAAGGCTGGCAGCATTGCCACGTTGGATGGCAATGCTGATTCTTTGGGCTAAAAATAGACCAGCCCTCTGGTCGCATGAAGAGTCGACCAACCGCTTGGCGATGTCCTGAAAAACTCGATGAGCACTCGGACCCCAAGGCCCTAGCGTTTTTACATTCTTTTTTATCATTTTCTTTGTGTTGTTGATCTTTTTCTTTAGTTTTTTTTTCTCGATTTTATTTTGGGTTTGTAACTGTTTAGAATTTAAAATAATTAATGATAAATATTTATAATATATAACTTATAATTTAAATGTATTTATGAGTGTAAAACTATGGACCTAGATGTCTGAAATAAATAATTATTACTACAAATAGAGCTTTCCAAATTCTAGTTTATAAATCCAAGGTTTTAAACAATTTAATACCATCTAATCAACCTGAATCTCGCGACAGAAATTCACATAAAAGCCACTAACAAGATTAAACTCAACTAAACCTGTGCTAATGCATATCTTCACTCTTTAAAGAGATTAGAGACACCGCAAATTAATTAAATTCACATAGTTTTGCGTTAAAATATAGGAGGTGAGGTGCAGGTGGCCGGTGCTCCCGTACGGACCATACGGACAGGGAGTAGTGAGCAATTGGAGTGCTTAGTTAATATACTTAAGCCTCTGTAGAATGAAGTCACGTATATTCGCTCCGTGACAAACGTCCCGCGACCCGTTTTGTCCCTGTCACAGAGCGTAACGTTGACATGTTGAAATGTCGCAGGATAGTGAGTTTATCTCTACTCATTGCGCTCTTTCGTCAATGTACATTTGTGTAAATAATATCACATTATCTCTCCATTTGCTTGATAATCTCTGTCGTGAACCACGCCCAGCTACAGTCGTAAATAATCTCCTTTTACGAGCTACACCTAACAAAGTTTTAGCAATCGAAGTCTTTTACGATTACTACAAGTTATACGGAAACGTTCCAATCCTTTCTATGTTTTCCACGATTTGATTTTTATGCTGAATAGTTTTATTGGTATTGGAACTAGAATTTTGATAAGAGTCGTTAAATAAAGGAAATGGGTTAGATCTGTACGGTTATACTATCTTTAGGAACATAGTAGTTTATCTGAGGTCGTTACTGTCTTCATGGGTCATTGTCAAAAATGAACCCAAAGCATAACTGGCGCAATGTGGGTGTACTACGAGTATAGGTACACCTCTGCCCAACCCTTCGGGGATTACAGGCGTGATGATATGTTATGTGAAAACAAAAGTATTTCCTCAATATGTTGAAGTATTTTATTTTATTTAACTATCGCGTTAGGGCAACCTGTAATAATACATTTAAGATTTAAAGTGTTATAATAAAAAATAAAAAATATAAATATTGTTAGCTGATGAACAGACAATTCAAACTGCACACACAACATCCGGCACCATCCTATTCTCCCCATGGGTGTTGTAATGGGCAGCAGCGTGAACCAAACTGCTATCGCTAACCCGTCTGCCAAGCGTGGCAATTATGGCAAACCCTCCCCCCCCCAAAAATGACAAGTACTAAGAAAAAACGAGAAACGGTCGAAGTAGCGGTGCTTGGGGGGAGGCCTATGTCCAACAGTGGACGTTTTTCGGCTGAAATGATGATGATGATGATGATGACACACAAGATCAAAGTAAAATCTGTAACAAACGAGAAATAGACCAAAATGACAAAACAAGTTAAGCCCAACATGCGCCAGCCAGCATTAAACAGCGGCCACGTTTTAAACTGTTCTAAAAACGAAATGAGAGAATTTAATGCTGGCAACACGTCCGTACGTAGCTACACGTAGTGACAGCTGTAGCACGCTGCACAGATGCCTCCGAGTACGTTATTACTCAAGTTCCCGTAATAAACACATGTGACTCATTGTCTAAACTTTCCCATGAGTAATGGACGTTTACGGCTTTTAAAACTGTCCCAACAACGATTCAGATGTTGGAATGTACGTGATGAGAACTACGGATAAAGTAACAGTATGTTTCTGGTGTACGGAATTAAAAGGAGAATTTTGTAAACGGACTTTTTTCATGTTGTTCATGAATTTAGTTTGGTTGTTCGGCGTTTTTTGTTGACACGAAAATTGTTTTACATGATTTTATCTTTGACATATTTTGTTTGAACTCGACGGTGCGGTGAAAGTTTTTTTTTATTATTAAATGCATCAGCTATGGAAATAGTTTTTTTTTCAAAAGTGTGAAATGATCTATTTACCCCCATGGGAAGAAGGCGTGAGTTTATGTATGTATGTATTATTTTATTAATTTGTTTATCAACATTGGTCCACTGGTTAGTACAAAGAACTTATCAACTAAGGGTTAGTATTTATCAATTAAGTACAAATCATTAATATTCATCCCTGCCTCACAAGCAACCGGACAGAGTGAACTTAATCAGCGCTGTGCTGTGGGCCCCCACAGCACATCATGCTGAGTGCAAGCCTTCTTGTCACAGTAATGACGTGCAGCTTCCGACTATTTGGTTTTTTGTGCTCGTGATTATTTATGTAGATCTGTTTTGTGTAATGTTTTCCTTCGAGTTTATTACATATGTTGTCGTATGCACGTTTTTCTGTGACAAATACAATTATTTTTCTTTCTAAATATTGGTGCATCGTGTGCATCAGCAAAAGAGTGGAACTCTCTTCGTGCGTCTGTGTTTCTGAACGCATACAACCCTAATCTCTTCAAAGTGAGAGTGAACAGGCTTCTTCTAGGTAAGCTCACTCCATCGTTGACTTTGTCTTTGTCATCTCTGACCTAGACTAAGGTCAAGAGCAAACCCATCATAAATAAAAAATAAAAATAAATCATGTTGTTCAGCTAGGGTTTTCAAAATACTGTTGCTTCTCGCCCTCATTCTGCTTATTAAGGATGCGGTGTATGTAATATGTAAGTGAAGTAACTACTTCTTGAAACATAACAACAAAGTAAAGCTGGGTTGTAAGCCACGAGCATAATTATTTTATTATTATAACTTTGTTATGAGTTCACGTCCATCGTCCGTTCTATGTAATAAATCAGCTTTTCACAGTATTGTTATTGCAATAGTAAACTCTACATCCAAGAGGTTCACAGAACAAACTTAAGCTTTCCGTTACTACGTCATGTCAGTTTGCTTAATAACAGAAAAGAAGAAATCATTTATTTGCTGATAATGTACTGTGTGTAATATACATATAAGTTGGAATATTTATGAATTGTCCCGATACATTTTACCTTACGGCATGCAAAATAGTAATTTTGTCAGAATCTTTCAAGTATAAAACCCTACCCAAGTAAGGATTTGTACTAGTATCTCTAGTGTAAGCAATTACGAAATAAAACTAGATATTTTAATGTAAATTTATGACTTGATTACTACGCAACTCGACTAGTAACTGTAATTTGGTTCCATAAAAGATGATACTGTGTTTAAATATTATGTTATGATGAAATACGTAGACATTAACTTGAATCCATAAACAAAACATCAATGGTTAATATGATAAATAGTTACCATATAAATAAGTTTCACGTCCATCTATTGACTTCAAATTCGCGCGCTTTCCCCCAATTTGTAACGTGGACACAGAGCTGTCAAGTAAATCGAAAACTGTTTTTTGGGTGACTAAGTGTAAAAGTGTATTTAGAATAGTGTTATTAATTAATTACTCACTTTAGCAAGGTGCGTAATCTACTTTCCTTTCAACTACCAATCTACCTACCGTGATAAAATAACCTACTCAAAATAAAAACTCAAGTTAATGAAAACAAAGTTTATCACCAAGTCGGTTTTATTCAGTCGATTTTTATTTTCAGCCAGTATCTTTTTGATTATTGATACTTAATAATGTATGCATTAGGCATACATTTTACATTAAACTTAATGGGAGACAATAAACCTCTGTGGTGAAATATCAAAATAAAAAAACAGTGCAACAATGAGATTTCATACAACATTTTTGCACTGTCTTGGTTCGAAGCAATAAATACGTGATTGGTGCTCGGCTACGTAATTGAAAGAAAAAGGATTTATCACATTATTAGTGACTTTTGTTTCACTAGGAAGCAGCTGCAAGGAAAATACCCAAATTGCCATAAAACTGATAGCAACAACATTTGTATATCACATTAATTATCTGCCTAGCCTGTTCCCATGCTGGGTCGGATTCCAGTCTAACTGGATACAGCTTCAGTTGGTATATTGTTCTATTGTTGTTATATATTTGGTTGTCACATTGTAAACTCGAAATAAAAGTGACAAAACTGTACCATTTGGTCTAGATTTAAAACCCAGATTGTGAAGAATATTTTTAGGGAATGTGGTCGGAAAATGTAGGGTGTAAAACATCGGACATTAAATATTGTTTAGTGATTAATGTTTTAAAGCATCGCTGGCTTGTAGTTGCGGGAATCCTGTAATCCCTGTTGTTAGCTATGCTTTGTTTGAAAATGCCAAGATGTAGAATGAGAGATGATCTATTTGGTTTTTGTACGATGTTCGATAAGATTATCTACCACTTAATTAAGGTGATAAATGTTTCCATATAAAGTGGTTTTCCTAATTAAGGCATCCCCATTTGCAAGAAGCTTTAAATATTTGTTTGGAAAACTTCCAAATAATCTTTTAGCAGTAGGTATATTTAAAAAAAAAAACTAAATTGCTTTTATTACCTCCTTTTTAAGGTTCCGTACCTCAAAAGGAAAAAAGGAACCCTTATAGGATCACTCGTGTGTCTGTCTGTCCGTCTGTCACAGCCGATTTGCCTCAAATCTACTGGACCGATAAAGTTGAAATTTGGTACACATGAACTTATGTGACTCAAACATGGACGTGTTACGTAAATAAATTAATTTTGAATATGGAGGTGACTTATGGGGGGCAAATTAGAAAATTTAAAAAAAGTTTTGCTGGATGTACCGTGTTAAATATCAATTAAAGGGCTTGTTTTAAGGATTTCATAAATATTTTTTTTATAATTTTAAAATAAACACCTCAAATTATTTAAGAAAATAGATGGAATAGGACCATTCCCCTTATCTCCGAAACTAAACGACTAAAATGTTGAAAAAGATACAGAAAATAGTTCTTTACTTAAAGATTACAGGAAAACCTATAAGAAGTCTGTGATCTTAAAATAACATAGTAAATCACTAAATATTGGGCGTACAAACTTACATTTGCAGTTGGAATGTATGGGGGATCATGTTTCTCAACTACAATGTTAAGCTTGTTCTTGGGATAATTTCATCCCAACTACGGAACCCTTCATTGTGCGTGGTCCGACACGCACTTGGCCGGTTTTCTAAAAGGGTTTCTGATCAGTAAAATAAAAATTTAATATTTTTTTATAATAAAATAATTTATTTAATAAAAAGTGTACATTTAGCCAACAGTAGTAAATTTCCTATACAATTTTAGTGCCTAATAATAAACTAAAGCGAAAATATTTGTATTACATGTGCAAGTAATGATGGTACGAAATTAGAATGGAAGGTATACCGCCCGATCTACGTTTCTTCAAACCTGTGTTTCAGGTCATCACTTTACATTTTAACTAGATTGAGACATTACAATTTTAAGTAAAACTGATATAAAAATAATCTATTAACAGCTATGAGAAAAAGCATATTGATATATTAGGTAATACCTAAATTTAGCCTAATATACAAAAGATAATGTATAGATACTCCAATTTTTTCCTTTATTTATTTAAAGAGGGTTTTAATCTAGATAGACTGTTGAAGATATATCACCTTCATGTACTAAGACTGGCTAGATAAAAATCTAGCTAGCTAAAAGTTGATATATGGTTTTGTACCAGATTCCATGTTACATTGTTCAGAGATAAACCTTTACACCTTACTATTATATGCTTTACAGTATTTCCTGTTTTCGCTCTGCTAACGTCCCCAACACAAATTAAGCCAACCTCATCGTTACAAATCGGCTTTACATATTACTACACAACTAAAAATTATCTTATACGAGTACTATCACCGCTACGATTAATCCCAATTGCAACGAGTCTGTAACGTGAGTATGTACGAAATTTCTAGAATATCTCACTGGTCAAAATTATCAATCATAGTACATAGGTATTTGATAATAATGAGTATTGACAGCTTATAAATCGTTGCATTGCCGAAACAGGGTGTCCTATAGCTTCTATACAACATCCTAAAATTACCTATGAATATTCAGTCCCTAATTGTAAAGTGGAGAATTGTAGTTGTTCCCATCATAGTTTTTGGCCGTATCGTGATAAATCAACACTTACTATTTTAACAGAAGCTGTTCCATGAACTTCTTTTGGGCTCTAAATAAACTCCAAATTCACATTCATTAATTCATTAAACTTTTTTTTTTACATGTCAATAACTATACATAATGTTCTTCCAATAAAATTCGTGAAACGCCTAAACTAACAATTCGCTACTCGATTTCAAGCTCGTCAGTTTCACTATCATTTAGTCGACTTACTTTACCTTTAATTATCAACTTACAACAATATGGATAATGAATGTTTGTTTCGAGTTCTGGCATTCCATTGACATGGTTATTTGAATTGTATAATTTGAGAAATATTTTAATTAAGCTCAGGCACGTTGCATTATCGAGGTTCTATACACATCAACATATAACCCCGGTACGAATCTGGCAAATGACCCAAGAGCTAGATTGACCCTACATTACACTGAAGACATCCCGGACGTCAGCTTGTACGAGATTAGGATGGCTCTGAAGCAGCTTAAAAACAACAAGGCGCCGGGTGATGATGGAATTACGGCCGAGCTCCTGAAGGCAAGCGGAAAACCCGTTCTCAAGGTCCTCCAGAAGCTGTTTGATTCCGTCATACTCGAGGGCAAAACGCCACAGGCATGGAACAGAGGTGTGGTGATCCTTTTCTTTAAGAAGGGTGACAATACCCTCCTTAAGAATTATAGGCCCATCTCACTTCTGAGCCATGTCTACAAGCTGTTTTCAAGAGTCATTACGAACCGTCTCGCGCGCAGGTTTGACGACTTCCAACCTCCCGAACAAGCCGGATTCCGTAAAGGCTTTAGCACAGTAGAACACATACATACGCTGCGGCAGGTTATACAGAAGACCGAAGAGTATAACCTGCCTCTATGCTTAGCGTTTGTGGACTACGAGAAAGCCTTTGATTCGATCGAGACATGGGCTGTACTGCAGTCTCTTCAACGGTGCCAGATCGACTATCGGTACATCGAGGTGCTGAAGTATCTGTACAAAAACGCCACTATGTCGGTCCGACTCCAGGACCAGACCTCGAAACCTATCCTTCTGCAGCGAGGTGTGAGGCAGGGAGACGTTATCTCTCCGAAACTGTTCACCGCTGCACTGGAGGATGTCTTCAAGGTTCTGGACTGGAAAGGGCTAGGCATCAACATCAATCGCGAGTACATCACTCACCTTCGGTTTGCCGACGATATAGTTGTCATGGCTGATACTATGGAGGACCTCAGTGCAATGCTCGATGACCTCAGTAGAGCTTCCGAAAGAGTGGGTCTGAAAATGAACATGGATAAGACAAAGGTCATGTCAAATGCCCATGTAACACGTACTCTCATGAAGATCGGAGGCGCTACACTCGAAGTTGTGGACGAGTATGTTTACCTCGGACAAACTGTCCAGTTAGGTAGGTCCAACTTCGAGAAAGAGGTCAATCGTCGAATCCGACTCGGCTGGGCAGCGTTCGGCAAGCTTCGCAATATCTTCTCGTCCCACATACCGCAGTGTCTCAAGACGAAAGTCTTTGACCAGTGCGTGTTGCCAGTGATGACCTATGGCACTGAAACGTGGTCGCTTACAATGGGCCTTATCAGAAGGCTAAAGGTCACCCAAAGGGCAATGGAGAGGGCTATGCTTGGAGTTTCCCTACGTGATCGAATCAGAAATGAAGAGGCAGGCGGAGGTTTAGGCCTTGGTTCGCCTGCGGAGTCCGCAGGCGAACCAAGGTAACCGACATAGCCCGAAGAATTGCCAAGCTTAAGTGGCAGTGGGCAGGGCACATTGCTCGCAGAACTGATGGCCAATGGGGCCGAAAGGTTCTGGAGTGGCGACCGCGTACCGGAAGACGTAGCGTTGGAAGGCTTCCTACAAGGTGGACCGATGACCTTGTGAAGGCCGCACATATCCGCTGGATGCGGGAAGCACAGAACCGGTCGAAGTGGCGGTGCTTGGGGGAGGCCTATGTCCAGCAGTGGACGTCTTTCGGTTGAAATGATGATGATGATGATGACGTGGCATTACAGACAGGTTACGAAGTGGCGTCTAAAATTTGTTAAGCATATTGTGAACTATTGTTATTGGTACGTATTCCTACATTGGTGAATTATTATCGGTTATTTATTGATATTATACAGCCAGGGAAATCACTGGCAATTACAATAAATTTTTATTCTCAAGCATATTGACACCTTACACTAATTTGCTACGTTATAGCCGTTTCATACAACTGGCAAATATTTACAGTAGTGATTTGAATATAATGGGCAATTTAAATTGGTAGTAAATTTACTTAACAATTAATTTCCCTCACTTTACATAAATATACTGACTCAGAATGATTAACACCAAGGCGACTATAATATTATTAATACGGACAACAGTCACAATAATTCGTTCCATTAGTAACAAAAATAAATTCACAGGACATAAAGTAGAAATAAAAAGATAAAAGACACTGGCACAAAGTCGAGCTAATACTAATAGAAGAGAAAAAAATATAAAAATATAAAGAATTGGCTGTCGTGTCTGCATTTGCTTGCACTAACATAATTATACAAAATGTTACTGTTTACCTCGGCGGCCCGCGTTGGAATAAAAATAGCTTTGATTTTATTTAAATTCACTCTGTTTGTCTGAAGTTTTCTGTACTTATCTAAACCATTATGGGTGTTTACTTGGCTACATCTAGCTATATGGATTTTTTTTTGTGTAATTTACTGTGTCATATTTACATAGGCATTTGTAGAACATAATTATCGTTATGTATCTCGTAAATTATAGACTATGTAAAAGGCTAAACAAAATACTTATCCATTACTTCTAGGCAATCGGCCGAATCGCATTAACAAAACTATTTGCAATCAGAAATTAATTGAATAGATACGGGATTATAATTTTCCCGAAATTATTTGTAGGGGAAATTCATGGGCAATACTTGTATCGGGAACTGTTAATTTACGAACAGTAATCATTTCACGATATGCAATAACTTTTATCCTATTTTAATAAGTTCATATTAATTAAAACAACAACATCATTACGGCCGCGTATTGCATGAAATTGATCATTGCATAAAGTTCGCTTTTGGCATCGTTAAAATAAAACATAGGTACCTACACATTATAAACCGAGCAGATTTAATGAACCGCCAGTGTACGATTGATCCGTATAGCCCGAATTAAATTCATTTCGTTGGAAGTGTAAACGTACTTGCAAAATAACTTGTGAATACTTAATATATTTCAACCGAGTTAAATCACTAATATTGGACGATTCTACTGGAATATTGGACGAACGCACGAAGTGGCCCCGGGCAAGGCTTTTTGATATGTTGTTAAATATGGCGGTTACATGTTGTCGTTGTTTACCCTCGTAGTTTGTACGTGTTTTTCTTTGTGGATGCGGTTTGGGAAATAAATATACATAGATACCTATCTACTTTCATTTTGACGTTTAGTATTTTTAGTGTCGAATGCTTATCATTAGTACTTAGAACTACTGATCACATTAACAAAGATAGGTGAGGACGTAACCAGACAACCTGTCAATTGTCTGGTTACGTCCTCACCTACCTTCAGGACACATCACTTTTATCAAAATACATGCCTCAAATATTAGTAGAATGGTCAGCAGCTTCTTATATTTTAAATTAATATTAATATTTTCAACAATAATCACGAGTTTTTTAAACGAAAACTAAAAGAAAGATATATAAAATAGTTTTTTTTTAATATTAATATTTTCCGCAATAATCACGAATTATTTAAACGAAAACTAAAAGAATTATAAAATAGTTTTTTTAACTGCATCGACATATTATTGACATAATTATAGTGACCTAATTGATGATTGGTGGCTTCAGAAAGGTCAGGTGCGTAGTATTCGCAACCGGCGTGCATGTAAACGAAGCAAAAGGAGTATGTAAGGAGCGTAGCAGGTGGCGTTCTATAGTTTCTGCCTATCCCCATGGCAAGAAGGCGTGAGCTTATGTTTGTATGTATTCACACCCTTTCCGTTTGGTGTCGGACGTAAAGAATAGCACCATCCCATCTCTTCCCGTGGGTGTCCTAAAAGGCGACTAAGGGACTTACTAGAGAATGGGCAGCAGCGTTCTCTATGCATTTTAACACCATACTGCGATCGCCAACCCACCTGCCAAGCGTGGCGTTTATGCCCCCCCCCCTTTAGGGGAGGCTTATGGCCAGCAGTGGACGTCTTTCGGCTGAAATGATGAATGATGATGTATTGACATACCAAGGTATTCATGCTTACGTCAAAGATAACAGTCCTAATTCCCCATTCGCTGGGAGCGAACGATACTAGGAGTAAATCGTTCCCAGTCAGTCCGTTTCCCTGTCAGTAGACGTCACATAAGTCTGTACTCTGTAGCTTTGAACTCGGTTAGGTAAATTGTCAAGTCATTGATCTCTCTACCATATCACCTTTCCACGCTTAACCTCTCAAAAACCACAAATGATAAATTATATGTTTCTGTAAGTAGGTTTGTACAAAAAGTTTTACACGTCAACCACATTAAAAAAAAAACTAGATGAGGTCGGCGTTTCGTATTTTACTACTCTGAAAAGAATGTTAGGAATTTTCCATAAAGAATTTCTCAGTAGCAGCCCGGAGTATGGATTTGTGCCCGATTGATGGCAAAAGGCTCCCTATAACATGGGACTAAAACTTAACTGACGAAATGTGGGTGTACTTTATAAAGGTACACATCTGCCTAACCCTTCGCGGATTACAGGCGTAATGTTATGAAAAGAATAGACTAGAATAGAATACTCTTTATTATGTACACCATAAAAGTTACAGATATGAGTTATGTTGAAATTTTACATATATTATGGTGACACAATGGGCGGTCTTATCGCTAAAAGCGATCTTTTACAGACAATCTTTGGATGGATTATAGGAAGAAGGAGAGACAATACTGCAGGTACTGTCAGGTGGTCAGTGGTGTACCATTTACATATACAATAAATACATACATACATAAAGCATACACTTATCTATATAAATATAATGTACAATAATAAACCTGAAACAAGAGCAAGGAACTGTATTATGTAATGATGATGTTTAAGGAGAGAGGAAATGTTTTTTAACCTGAGTTTTAAAAGTGGACAAAGATTGAGCACGCCTCACCGACACGGGCAAGGCATTCCATAACCATACCTACTGTTATGTTATGTGTTCTCCAAAAGGTAAACAAATAACTCAAATAATTTGTGGATCACATAATTAACATATGAAATAGTGATAAAGACCACTACGTATTATTACATTCATAAAATGACGCAGCTTTGGTTATGAAATTTTCATTAAACTTTCGTGGGTTGAGCCCGGTCGTCAAAAATATTTCATTACGGTTTAGGTGCCCCTTAGTCTGGGAAGATATAGCTTTTTGTGCGTTTTATACAAAGGGTGGTACTTTACCTACCTACCTGCTTTGTGCGCAAGTTTTTGTGCCTTAAGTGCAGAGGATTTTGAAGGCTTTCTGTTCGTGAAATTAATGTATGCCTTTTGAATGGTGTTTGAATGGGAGGTGATTTAGGGTGTTTAGGAGAAATTGTTAGTTAATAAAATGTATTTTTTACTAAAATAGCACTAGCAACGGTCTTGCAAATATACAGCTGCAGGCACATGATATGAAAATCTAAGCAAGTGTGTGTTATTTTTCCACTCTGCAATCGGCATTTTGTTTTGATTGTTTGTTTGTTGTCATTTACCTTTGTCTTTGCTCCCTGGCCTGACATCAAGCAATGGACAAGATTGTCAAACTTTTATTGTTTGAATATGAGTCTTTTAGCTACTTTGTTTGTGTGCAATTTATGTAATTTTTTTGTAATGTGCGCTTTGTTTGAGTAGCATAAACAATTTTTCTTTCTTTCATTGTATGCTTTGTCTTTTGAATAACAATCATCGATTGGCAGGCATTCATGGGGTTAAAAATCGAATTTATCTATAATTTGTTATAGATAAATCCTATTTATAAATAAATAATGTTTTAAACAATCGATATTTATCGGTGACATCCGAGCACGGTGTTCCGAGCTACCACCTTCCGGCGTTTCCGGAAACCCCAAAGCTCCATGCCGGGTACCTATTTCACCCGCGTGACTATGTCTGGCGAGACCATCCGCAGATCGTCACCATCCATGGCGTCTGCAGGGTCATCGCCCGCTGTGGTCATCTTCACACCAGGCTAAGCCAGGAGAGTACTGCGCTACTTCCGAGGGAATTAAAAGAATCTTGTGACCATAGGGCATACCTACCCCCTTTCTCTTATAAAAAATAAATAAAACAAACACTTATAATAAATGTTGACAATTTCATGGTCTTATTTATCTCCACCACGTAGACCCTTTCCGTCACATTGGCCCGATCCGTTCGGATCACGGATTACCGATCACCACATTAACACATTTGTATGTACTCGTATATGTAAATATCAACAATTCATTGGCTTAGAGGCATATCGCGGGGCGTTGCGGCTGGCAAAACATGGAGCCGCTTGATTACCCAGCATTCATCGGTGGTACCTACTGTCGTACTGATTCAATCAATCAATCGACGAGTCAGTGTGACTTGACATCGTGAAGTTTCAATTGATATTATTCTGTGACTGTGAGGTATCAATTTGGTGTGACGTATTACACTATTACGCTGTGTTAACATCTTGTTGGTTTGAATTGAAGTAAAAGGGAAACCCTACTTCAATCAAACCAACAAGATGTACAGCCCTGAATAATTCAGGAATAGAAATTAACAATAACATCCTGTGTTTGTAGAATACCTTAGGGGAAATTATCAATTAATAGGTCGCCCAGCGCGCTATGGAGCGGGCTACGCTTGGAGTCTCGTTGAAGGATAAAATCAGGAATGAAATTATCCGGAAAAGAACCGGAGTTACCGACATAGCTTGCAGAGTAAGCAGTCAAAGTGGCAGTGGGCTGGCCATGTTTGTCGAAGGACTGATGGCCGATGGAGCAAACGAGTCCTGGAGTGGAGATGGCGTATCGGCAAGCGTAGTGTGAGATGCCCCCCAGCTAAAAGGGCCGACGACCTTAAGAAGGTGGCTGGGTCAGACTGGATGCGGAAGGCGGAGGACAGGGTGTTGTAGCGCAGCCTGGGGGAGGCCTATGTCCAGCAATGGACTGCGATAGGCTGAGTTGATTGATTGATATTTAATATAACTAACAATGTGCATGTTTGTCAGAAATTACAAAGTTGACTCATTTTCACGACACGTGCTGTTTAATAAAACAGAAAATTTATGAAGGAAACCTGTAAAATTATCGGATTGCCAGATTGTCGCCTGTCACCTGTCGACTGTCGGTTATTAAATAGGTACTAGCACGTCGTCGTCATTATGGCACATCGACTTTTAGTAAATAAGACACCATTGATTTTCATCAACGTAAATGAAAATCACCGCGGAAAACCAGTTCTTCGTAAAGGGGTAAAAAAACAATACCTGCTCCTTTTCTTCTCTTAAAATAAAAGGGTATTTATTATTATAGATAGTAGGACAAGTTAAGCACTTTCTAAAAATAGTTTTTTTCGATGTTTATAAATAGTATTATCAAGTTTATTTATGATAGCCGACGCTATAGTAATTTTAATTCAGTTATATTTTACCTTGTATATTCATTTGTATGAATGCTTAGTTATGTGGATTCTTTTCATGTACTTAAGTTCAAAGCCTTTGAAACATGTATGAATAATTCCAGGTTACTGAACTTTAGTATTTTATTTTTATTACAAAAAACAAATATCGTATCTTATTTTAACATACCCGCTTCCAGTATCATGCCGTCTTATAAAAATAGGTATTTCTACGTATTTCTTCTATTAAGTATCTGAATCGTCGTTTCATCTACCTATATTTTACACAAAACAACAGGAACACAGAGGAGGACAGGAATACAGTTCCTTGCTCTTGTTTTATGTAGATTATTGTATTTATATAGATAAGTGTATGCTTTATGTATGTATGTATTTATTGTACATGTAAATGGTACACCACTGACTACCTGCAGTATTGTCTTTCCTTCTCCCTTTAATCCATCCAAAGGTTGTCTGTAAAAGATCGCTTTTAGCGATAAGACCGCCCATTGTGTCACCCTATGTATCAACTTTTACATCTGTAACGTTGATGGTGTACTTATTAAAGAGTATTCTATTCTATATTTTAGTGACGTAATACAAAATTAATTATTTAATGAGTAATAAAACATATTTTATTTTCAACAAATATTCTTCATTGTTTGAAATCATTTGTCGAAAAGGCTACGCCATGAACTATTAAATGGGATATTTACGCTGGTAGCACACCTCCGCCGCAAAACCATAGCAGCGAAACCGCAGTAGTTCAATTATACTGGTTCGCGTCATGTTCCGCTACTAGCATTCGATTCGAGTAGCGGAACATGACGCGAACCAGTACAATTGAACTACTGCGGTTTCACTGCTATGGTTTCGCGGTAGAGGTGTGCTATCAGCGTTAACCCCGCTATTTTAAACTAAAACACAACCTTGATTGTTATTTTACAGTGCTTCTATTTTTCCTGTGCGTGTGTTCCTCCCATTTTATAATAAATTACATAACAAGTAAAAAGAGTAGTAACAACTCCATATACCTACTTACTGTTTCTTGCCGGCTCTTCTCCATAGCAAACGACCAATTGGAACCGTGCACTTAGCTTCTGACGTTTCATAAGTGCCCATGTAGGCTTATGTGAAATAAAAATATTTTTGATTTGATTTGATATACTTCCAAGTCGATTGCGAGCGTCCGGCCAGCACCAAGTGCAATGGGCAACTGATAGAAATCCAACGACTGACGAAGCACGAAGTTAATAGAGAGACATTAAGGAAATAAATAGAAGCACTGTACTTATGCAGCTAACAATAGGTACAGACTTCTATCCAACATCCCACTGACAAAACTACAAGTAACAGAAACGTAGCCCGAGCTAAGGTGTCTGTTACTTGAACTATGCACGTCTTATCAAAGCTTAATGAGACTGCGACAGTCAAGTGCAGGTTCACATGTCACACCGTTTGTCGCGTCATGAATGCACCGCTTTAACACTAACATAATGTACTAGAACTAACTTTAATATCCCCTTTCTATATTGTTCTTTGTGAGCTTGATATTAAAAGTACACTTTGTAAACAAGCTTATTACAAATTAGAGGATTATATCCAAGATAAGAACGCTTGGAAACAGTCCAGCTCCATAGGACAATCTAGAGTCTAAACAAAATCTAACTGATTGCTATTTTAACTGTATAATTTATTATTTTTATGACATTTATTTTACATTCTGTGATTACCTTAAACTCACATAATTTTTTTTTTGGGAAACGTTTTATTATTTTATTTCACAATGTTTGTAAATATGTGAGCACCATGTATCTATCACATAATTAATTTATCTGTCATTGCTTCAATATTAATTATTTTTACCTATTGTGGTATAGTAATTTTATTCTAGGTGCATCGTCTACACATATAGTTATATAATTGATGTACTCTATACAAAATATTGTAAGACATTTTAAAAGAGTAACGGTGGAGTTTCTTGCCCATTCTTCTCCATACGAAGCTACCTTTTGGAAGGGGCGACTAGAATCAATTCTATTTTTATTTGTAAATTTTGACGTTCAAAAGTGCCATTTATGTGCCTATTTGAAATAAATAATTTGACTTTGACTTTGACTTGTCTTGCAAAGTGTCAAGTTTTGGAAAGAGTTGTGAAAGGTACGTAGAAATAAAAGGATTTTATTCTTTACCAGTTAGATATTGAAATGGAATAACTTTAAATGTCTATCAATACCAAATTCGTTCGCATCGTGTGTCTCACATTACGCTGAATTTTTAGGGGCAAAAACGGAACCCTTATAGGATCACTCGTGTGTCTGCCTGTCTGTCCGTCTGTCACAGCCAATTTGTTCCGAGTCTACTGGAACGATTAAGTTGAAATTTGTACACATGAATTCCTGTGATCCAAACACGGACGTCTAACGTAAATAAATTAATTTTAAATACGGGGGTCACTTATGAGGGACAATTTGGAAAATTAAAAAAAAAAGTTTTGCTAACTATATCGTGTGATATATCAAATGAAAGGATTTCAGTTATAATATGCTTTAATCATTTTGAAATAAATACTTTTAAAGTTATTTAAGAAAATAGATGAAAATTGACCATCTCACTTACTTATCTCCGAAACTACTGAGCCTAAAATTTTGATAATAATACAGAAAATAGTTCTTTACTTATAGGTTACAGGAAAACCTATAAAAAGTTTATGGTCTTAAAAGAACATATGGTAAATTTCTCACTATTGTGCGTACAAACTTACATTTGCACTTGGATTGTATGAGAAAACATGTTTTTCAGCTACAATGTTAAGTTTGTTCTTGGATCCATCCCAACTACGGGACACTAATTCATTGTGTGTGGTCCGATACGCACTTGGCTGTTTTTTTATTAAGTTGGCTCTTGAGATAAGTGGTCCACAATAACCAACATTTTCATAACAGGTTTTATAAGATTTAACAAAATATTTTATTCGATGACTTTGAAAAACTTGCAATTTTGTCAGTAAAGGTTTAAATCTCTTTTGTCGGCAACGTTTTGATATCTACACAACCCTAAAACACAGAGATAAAAATCCTCAAGCTACTTTCACGAGAGATTGAAATCGATGATAGCCTACTTCGAAACTGAGTCCACTCATTCAGAAATCGCCATTTCGATTGAACAGAATTAAAATAAATCCAGCGAATATCCTTCCAATATAAAAAAGAACGGATATTTTTTCGTTCTATTTACCGACGGCGATTTTTCAAAGTAATTTTTTCGTTGGAAACGAGAGTAAAAAGTTGCAGTTAAACTAAGAGTGACCGGCGCGGACAGACAAACATAGAGTATTTCAGTAATATACAAAAAACGTCAAAGCGATTACATGTTTGTATTTGATCCGGGCACACGGACCGTGTTATATTTTTTGGTACAAACTCGTGTTTCGGACAGAATTTATTTTATACGTTGTTGGCCAAGTAAATGAGCTGGACAAAGCGGCCCGGCAATGTCACAAAGTCATTTAGCAAAACGATTTTGTTTTTGTTGTTAAATGAAAGAAACAAAGAAAAAACGTTTATTTGCGCTAAACATGACGCAAAAAAGAAAATAAACACAAAAAATAAGGAAAGATTGGGGGCAACATGCGTCACATCCAAGCAAAATGGCGATCGCTCAGCATTATGCTGCGACTCTATGCAAGACAGAGCCCCAGCGCTGGTTTTCAGCGACAGCTGGCCGCAGTAAACGAGCTGTACAAAGCGGCCCGGCAATGTCACAAAGTCATTTAGCAAAACGATTTTATTTTGTTGTTTATCATTCGTTTGCCCATTATATGTCAACTTATTTGAGGTCGGCGCAATGTCTTTTACTTCCATACTTCTCAGGGGCTTGTAGCCAATAACAGCTGCACGGGTCGATCAATCAGGTTAGGCTACGCTTGCCACGGTTGGTCCGTGGATGGGTAACTATCTTTACATACCAAGACCCCTCCATGCCTCGGAAAGCATGTTAAGCCGTTGGTCCCGGCTGTCATTTGTATATCTTTGACAGTTGTTACGGGTCGTCATAAACCCGAAAGTCTGACAACCAAGTCTTACCAACGGGTATCGTGTTACCCAGTTACTGGGTTGTGGAGGTCAGATAGGCAGTCGCTCGTTATCGTTGAAGCGAATAAGCGATAGCGATTGTAGAAATAGGAATCGCTTCGAAGCGAATGCCTTTTTCAATTGTTGAGCTGCACGATTACTGACAAATGCTTACACTGATTGGACAGGTCCACTCAAATTTGTGTGGTGCTTTCCTTAAAAGACCATTTCAGACACGGATCTACATGGTCCTCACATGATCTGACCAAGATTATGTCTGGACTTTAAAAGAGACTTTGACCTCTGAGTTTGTTTCGCCATTTCTTCTCAGGGGTAGTCAGATAGGAAATGTCGGCTACATCTAGATTTATTTTTGTATTTTTTATATGACGTGTAAAAGTGATTCTAATATCCTATTTACAGAATAAACGATTTCATTTAATTTCATTTAATTTTTCTAGGCCCTCTGATTTGTTATATAGTGATATCTTAGGCCCAAATTTATAGAAATTTACTCAGTACTCAAGCCATACTCAAGTATTACTTATGACTACATTTAAAGCCACTGGATTGGTTGAATTTAATCTTAAGTAATGCTGAGTACTGAGTAACGTTCTATATATACGGGCCTTAGACAATAATCTTAGATCTCTCATTAAGTTCAACAATCAGGAACACTCCAGGACACCTTGGAATTGTCTACCTAAACAAATATTTACTTATTATTATTGTTGAGACAAGACTGACTCCCATTGTATAAAAATATAAGAGCTAGTATTTGGCGCAATGTTATATTACATTTTAACCGAATGCGCTACAGCAAAGACAGGGTTATGTTTTATCCGAGCAGAAGAATAACTTAAAAACTATTTACCAAACATCTGCCACGGTTAGAAACATCTAAAAAAATCCCGATGACAGTTCGAAAAAATATTCCTCCAACTGGAAAAACATTTTATTTTGATCAAAAAAAATCCTTAGACTTTGTACCTTTACATGTATTGCGGTCTCTGAGAGCAAGGTTGTTAGAAAAAGTGTAATTTATTTTTCTTGAGACATGTCGAACGCAGATAGTTCGACAAATATGTCGATAATGTATTTACGTTTGTAATATTATAAGTAAAATACACTTTATTTTGAGGGTAACGGTAAACAGCGTGACAGCTGTGTTTAAGCTTCTTATGGAGGTATTTATGTTTTGAAGTATAATAAATAACTTGGCAACAACTTGTATAAATTCTTCTGTTTTTGTAACTCATATTTTCATCTGTCATGTACGTCAGAAATATCATGTGAAAGTACAATTAAGTATAAATAAAGGTTAACAATTTCAGGAATGCTGAACACGCGATGCGAACAATTTTGATTCACGACAGCTACATTCATTCGTTCACGCGTTCATTCTTTTGTGCGAACTCATTCAATATTGCTCATAATTTATTTGTTATTCGTGCTTACTGGAATTCAAAACTAAAAGTGACGCTGAAGGTGATTCTGTGAAAGTGAAATCGAATCGTTTTGAGAAATACTTTATATGCTACGAGCGGCTACGGCGTAGATCTAATGCCTACGGCGTAGCTTCGTAACTTGCGTAGCTAAGCTACAAGTTTGAAATGCTACGATAACCGCTACGGCCAGTGCTACGACTAGACTGTGTATTACCATGCTCTGTTAATTTTCGTCACCATTTTTAATAATACCTATTATTATAATATAGTACAAGTACAAAGGTACTCAAATGCTCTATGTCGTATCTCTATGTATTTTCTGTATGTACATAAATAAATAAATACTTACGCAAAATTCTGTTACAAGATAAACAAACAATTCAACATTTTGTTTAACATAAACACATATTCTTAATTCACTTTTTTGATAAACTTTACAAAACCAAACATTTGAGCGGGCCAACAATAAAAATAACATTTACGTTTCTAACCCAAATGTTGACAGAATGAGATTCGCTTCAGATAAATTTACATTGTAATAAATCCGTGTGGTGTAAAATTTTCGTATATTTTCTATTATGTTTAACCAAACAAAGGGTGGCAAACAAAAAGGGTAGATAAAGAATTATCGTTCAAGTGTAGGTAAGATAAAGCCTCGGTATAATTATCGGGTAACCCTTGAGAATTATCGGCGCGGGTTGAAGTCGAAGCGATAATAATCGTTTGAAGTCACGTATAACTGTAATGTAACTTAATGTGTGGTATATAGATATTCACAAATAATTCTATAATTAATGTACAAAACAAATAAAACATTTTAAAAGAGTACCGGTTGAGTTTATTGCCCATTCTTCGCCATACAAAACTACCCTTTGGAAGGGGCGACTCGAATCAATTCTATTTTTTTGTAAATTTTGACGTTCAAAAGTGCCTTTTATGTGTCTATTTGAAATAAATACTTTGACTTTGAAACAATGACAATTATATTTAAATGTGTCTGTTAGATATTTAAGACAGCAGATTTTTTTTATAAACAAAGAAGTGTTAACTTTAAAAAATATATAAAATTACTTACAGCAACGTTGTAAAAATCAGTCTATGCGTTCGAACTAATTTTCAGTCACGAATTTAGAAAAATCTTTGTTTCTTGATGACAGATACAAACCGTCTTATTACAAAACAAGATTTATATTTTGACATGGCTTAAACCATGGAGCCAGTTTTTTAGTTAGTAATAAGAACGTAACTGTAATTGAAATACCGTTCTTTATACAAAACTGAAAATTGAGTTCGGTACTAAGTTGTCAGTTTTGTATTAGCAACGTTACCATAGACGGAATAAAGTTCGAAATTCAATAACGGCTCCATGGTTTAAACTTGGGTCTGAAGATAAACCTTGTTTTGTAATAATACGGAAAGGGTTTAGATTTATAACTAGAACCAGTGATCTACTGATGTCTTTCGCAGATGGCAGGAGGCGGTCACTTGTAGCTAAGATTGATTCGCGTGTTACTGATTGTCAGCGCTCTCCACCCGCACATTCTATGTAGGCGGCACGGTTGGTGCAGTGGTTAAGCGATTGACTGCTGCGCTGCGTGTCGCGGGTTCAATTCCCGCACGGAACAAATATTTGTATGACCTACAAGTAGTTGTTCCGGGTCTGGCTGTTTGTGTATGTGAGTTTAAATGTTTGTTAACGCACCCACAATACAGGAGAAATTCCTAGTGTGGGGTAACGTTTTAAATAAAACGCGAGTGCAGAACGCTGACAATCGACTGTAAGCGACCTAAGACTAACAAGTCATAGGTATGTATGTTTCAAGCCTGTTCTTTTCCATAGAGATCTACGATTTGGAATCGGCATTCAACTTTCTGACTAACTGACCGACTCTTTGATGGGTCAAAAGTGCCTGTAATTGGTTTAATTTAAATAAATGCTTTGAGTTTGAGTTTAACATTACTGACCTAATAATACAAATACACTAAAACAATACCAACCACATAGGCAAACAAAGCACTAATCACAACCACAGTTAGATATTACAAACTCAAAATACACACGATAATTAGACAGTACAGTAGGCCACAGGTCGTGGTAACAGAACCAGTATCAGAATCAGTAAGACCTCTTATTCTATTGAAACTTCTTAGTACGATAGGCCAGCTCAAGGTCACAGTGGTAGCAACAACGTGCAGTCGACTGTAGTCCTCCATTATATTGACACATACATAAATTAATGCGCTAATTATCGACAACGATAATGAATAGGCAACACTTGATTACATGCTGTTGTCTTCAATGGCTGTCATTTGTAGTAATTATATGACACACTACTATTACGGGGACAAATAAGGTGAAGAGGTATCTAGTTTACATTTTAGTATTTAATGAAAATTCTGCTAATAGATTTTTACTGATCTGATATGTTTTGTAATAACTAATTATACAATTAAAATAGCAACCAGTTTGATTTTGCCTTGATTATAGATTGTCCTATGGAGCTAGACTAGCATTTTCCAAGCATTCGTATTTAGGATTTAATCCTCTTATTTTTTTTATTTTTTAAACTGAATAGAATAAAATAGAATTTATTTCTGAGTATATGGTACATTGGTACCATTGGTATTGTTTTTTATTAATTACAAATACCTACATTAAAATCATTTTAAACAATAGATCACGCAACTAACTATTTACACTAGCTACTAACGAGATATTATGTACTAATTTGTAATATGCTTGTTTACAAAGTGTACGTTTAATATGAGTTTTAATTTTCTTTCATTTAATTGCAATATATCACTAGGTATTTTGTTGTAACATTTATTAACACGGTACCCCATAAAAGATGTATGTAGTTTAGGTTATCTGAACATTTTTTTATCAATTGTTTTGACTTTTGGTGTCAAAAACGCTCTCTAGGAAAACACACCAACTCACTTGAATAAATAACATTTCAGTGACGTTCGTCGGCAAAATACGGACTCTTTGTGGCGGCCACCGCTTTTCTAAGAGAGTCTATATTATATCAGCGCCATCTCCGGGATCTTTATCTCGCTGGCACACTACTGCTGGCGGTCACGCGAGCAAGCAGGGTGGCAGGGAGAAGACTCCAAGGCACCGATATTTTAGTTTATTTCCTTTTACGGTGAAAAAAATGGTAATGAAAAAAAAAGAAACATAAGACCTGCTTTATACTTAGTTCAGTTAATATGCAAAGTTTCATTATCTAATTTAAAGTATTTTTTGAATACGAGAGGTTTTTTTTCTATCAAGAAAATTTTATGGAATCGTGTTTTCGTCAAACAACATTAATCCTCAACTTTACTATATATTTATGTCAAAATTAATTCTGCAGTATTTTTGACATAACGGAGGTTGCTAAGCCATTTGAAGTGGTATAGGCTCTTAAGATTTTTAAGTTTCCATTGAAATCTGTGTAGATTGTTTCAGAATTCTATAGACCGGTCAGGTAAATACTGCGGCTTCTTATAATTTGTTTGTTGTTTACTACAATCTTCATATTCCTCTCTCTCTCATTCTTCTATTGCTTTAACGCTCGTACAGACTGGCACGATATCACGGGCGCGACAGGCAGCGCACACTTTCCATTCAATTTTCATAGAAATCGTGCTACCAGTGTCGCGTCGCGCTATCGCGTCACGCCTTACTGCGTGAGCCTTTATGTAAGACAAAGATCCTTTTACTGCCATTGCACCACTATTGTGTTTATATATTCAAAAGAAATAAAATGTTATACAAAAGTAAAATTAACACCAAAATCACAACGAAACGTATTATTTTTTGATATTCGACCTAGTTAGTATTCGCAAAAGTTTTCCCACGTGGCGTGTAGTTTTGAGAGCAACGAGTTGGTGAGGTGGAAATTGTTTATATACCCTAGTTATGATGATTTCCCAAAAATATTATTGCCGGGGGATTTTTCCGTTGTGTTTGCTTCGAATTTTGCAGGTTCTATTTTAAGGGCCAATGTTTTTTAGAAGGATAATTTAATAGTATTTTTATGTAGCATAATCAGTTTATAATTTTCCCACTGCTGAGACACAAGGTTCCTCTGAAAAGAGGGAGTGGGCCGTAATCCACCACGCGGCCCCGGTGCGTGTTGATAGATGTCACATGTCTTCGAATTTTTGGTTCGAGAACATTCTTTTTTTTTCATTCATTCGTTTCCTCACGATGTTTTCCTTCACCGTTTTGAGAGCAATGGTAATGAAATAATTTACACAAAGTAAAGCGTCTGTCAGGGTTCGAGCCTACGAACTACAACTCGTAAGTCGCGGCCGTTACCACTGGGCCTCCACTGCTCCTGCTTCCTTTTTAAGTAAATCAATCATTTAATTTATTAAGGTTTTAAGGATTGTCCTGTTAACATTTTTAAATCTAAGGTAACTGCACTACTTTTAGGCAAATGTTATTACTCAGTAAAATACTTTTATATATATATATATATATTTTTTTTTTTTTACTGTTCCCCTCACTAGGAATTTCGCCTGTATCGTGGGTGCGTTTACAAACATTTAAATTCACATACACAAACAGCCAGACCCGAAACAACTACTTGTAGATCATACAAATATTTGTTCCGTGCGGGAATCGAACCCGCGACACGCAGCGCAGCAGTCAATCGCTTAACTAACTGCGCCAACCGTATATGATCTTTAGAAGTATATGAGTTTGTCCAGATTATGATTACTATAATTAATTGCAAATTTGACCATGACATATGTACCTACTACTATATTACTACTATATTATTATTGATTGACTTCATTTTAATTTCTGTTTTGTTTTGTTGACATTATTTTGTTTGTATTAATATTTTAATTTATGTAATAATTTGCACGCCGTAAGTACACTGTAGCCGATCTCATTAATTTATGTACAACATCTTATACCTGTACCTACATTCATAGCAAATAAAATACTGATTCTGATTCTGAATTAATTAAAAAGCATCTCGTAATACCCGAGTGCAGTTTTTTTTGCTGTCCCAATCTTAATTCAAGTATTTCAAATAAAAGCAGCGTTTAAAGTTACGGCCATTTATCTCTAAGCCTGTATCAATGCGAAAAGAAGTTGCCCAATAAATCTAAGTACTAAGCGAGTGCTCGTGATTACGTCACTAATTCATTGAGCAGTTTTTAGGGCACACCTTTGGAAAGGTCAGGTCGCGGCCTCGAAATAAGCGGCGTCTAAGAAGTTTTTTTTTTAATAAAACTAATTCATGGATTATCATTATTACTTTTTACAATGTTAAAAGGTCAAACTATTAACATTTTCATGTCCCTCTTCTTTAAGATGATGAGGCCGTTACTCACTTTAAAATTATCCTGGATTAAAGCGGGGTTATAGAAAGGCTAAGCTGGGACCTTAATTGGCGTTTAAATAAATTATTACAATACTACCATTGTAATAATTTGTTTAAACGCCAATTAATTATGTTAGAGTAAGTGATTGTATAGATATATCTTTAGAAGTATACGAGTAAGACTACAAAGGCTAATAGCATTTTAATTATGTAATACTACACACTTTTTAATAACAGCAGGATACTAGTTTGAATTAGGTATTTAGAGCGTGGAAAACTGGCACATATGGGTAGAAATTCTAGACTTCCTGGGCCAAAGTCAACATGGCTTCGTAAAATGGTCACGTATAGCTTAAACTACTGGGTTACGTGCATACACTGAGTGTCGAGAATGGCCTAGCATTATTAACTACTAGATGACTGACATTTAATTTTAGTGTCCACGTTGTTAATCCCGCTTCCGAATTGGTTCACGTGTATGATAATGTTTATGAAAATATAAACTCAATGGGCTATCAGATTGATATAATTTTAGTGGGCATAATTTTACAGTTTTATATGTAAATGGCATGTTTATTTTATTCGTTTAGCATATTGGCAATTATTGGTATCCGTGCGTGATAATGAATCTAGTCCGTAAGAATCAATCTAAATGTTAACGAAATAAATTACAAAATAAAAATTTACTGTTACAATTTTTTTATTGTTATTTTTTTGTATTCTATTTACCCGGTATCATGCAAGAAATCGAACGATACCACATACATCAAAATCGGTCCAGGCGTTCAGAAGTTATGGTGGAATAAAAAAAGTCACACATATGTACATGAACCTTGAAAACATAACACTCCTTTTTTTGGACAGTCGTGTATAAAATAACCGAGTAGCGGTTTCCCTAGATTATGAATAAAATAGTGTACGGTATTATTAATTTAACTGAAATTACACTGTTTAAAATCTAATAATCAAATCGATTTACGGTTTAATAATTTTGTACTGGCCAGCGGAAATCCGTATTTGAATAAAATCGGGAGATTGAATGGATTGCACTAGCCACACTGACTTTTACTCATGGCTGCGAGCGGTTGTGGGATCGATGTACCGTGGTGATTAATTTTAAGAAATATTTTTTGCTATAAATAAGTTGTGAGAGTAATAAACGAGGTTTGAAGTTTAACTGTGGTTGTTTCTGATAGTAACTATCACTGTGTGTGAAGATATCCTATAATAGTAACTATCACTATGTGTGAATAAAACACAATAGCAAAGATATCGTAGTTACCTCAGCTTTGTGGCCGTAAGAAAGAAAACTCACAGCTTCCGTATCGCTTAATCTTTCTGTCGGCGAGCCCGTTGCTCGGCGATTAAACACGTCTTCCGAGATCGATCGCCCGAACACTGTTTACGCTCTCTTTCTTATATTTGTAAAGGCATTGTTGTAACTTGAAAATGTTTCTAGGAAATAAATTAAATATCTAGAATAATTAAACATTTTGCGCTAGGTATAAACAAAATAATATGCAGAACAGGAACACTGTTGAGGCAATTATGAAACTCCTCCACATCGCGGTTTAGTTGTTTTGTGCATAGTTAAAGTGTCCGACTAAAGGTTTGGTTTCGGCCAAAATATCAGGTTTAGGCTGTAGAAGTAGAATATAATAGAATAGAATAATCTTTATTATGCACACCATAAAAATTACAGATATCAATGTTGATGTTGTTGTTGTTGTCGTAATTTCGGTTTCGGCCAAAAAGTAGCCGAATCTTCGACCCGGCTGAAACTGGCATAATATGGCGTTTGTGAGTTGTTGGTTTTGATAGAATACGAACAACAGACAGTTATAGTCGTACAGACAGCGTAGATTTAGTTAAGGGGTTTTCACTCTTTTTTGTACAAATGCCAAAAAAATTAGTGTTAACTATAAATAGAAGTAATTTAGGTTCTTAGCAGACATGCTGCTTTTAGTATCAGCGAGTAGGGATTTTTTTGCTTTCTGGTAGATTGATACAAGCTCTAAGAACGAGAGCAGACGCATCTTAGTGACTGTGCGTTTGGTCAAAATTGCGAAATCACACGTTTCAGCGATTACTTCGACGATGTTGATGTTTTGGCAATTCGTTCCGTATGACCACGGTTTAAAAAAAAAGAAAGTTAATTGCGTTTTCTAACGATGCTAAATTGTTTGGCGGAGAGACAAAGCATTGCATTTTTATTTATTTATATATTGTTGCTAGGTATATCAAGTTTCCGAAAAGCAATTTAATCGCTGATTGCTAATGCAAAATTTTTTTGGTGTTAAGAGTTGAATCGAGCATCTGAAAAATTACTCAATCGCTAATCACAAAAACTAACAGTATGCATCAGTCATATCTGCTAATTAAGACCCATTATTTAAGTTAGGGCTCATTTTACAATCGTCATTTTGAAATTTTGTCAAAATCTCACACAAAATCTGGCATAAGTATTTTTTTCTTTGGATAACAGAAATCTGATGCTCTTTATCAAATTTTGTAAATCTACGAAAAACGACGGGTCTCAGAAAATAATGCCTACTTAACTAACTTTTTCATAACTTCATAAGTTTCGGTTTTGGTTACGGTTTCGACCGAAAATAGAAGAGGAGCCGTAGGTTCGGTTACGGTTTCAGTTTCGGCTGAAAATCGTGTTTCGGTCGGAAACTAAGTTAAAAAATTATATGCAGCCCCCATGATAATTTATTTATTTATTAATAAAAAACATATAGACGCACAGGTATAGCATTTTTAGTATCCTACTTAGCTAGGGGGTTGAACTAAAAATAGTGAAATTAACGAGAATTAATAGCCACACGGGCTGATCTTCAAGGTCAAGCAACGCTTGCCGAGGTCGGTCCATGGATGGGTGACCACCATCCATAACATACCGAGTACCCTTAGTGCGTCATAAAAGATCGTTAAATATTTGGTCGCGGCTGTCATTCGTAGATCTTTGACAGTCGTTACGGGTAGTCTGAAGCCCGAAAGTCTGACAACCAGTCTTGCCAAGGGGTATCGTAAAACTAGCGAAAACGCTTGTCAAAAAGTGAAATAACGATAGCTATTGTGGAAATAGAATCGCTCCGAAGCGAATGCCATTTGTCTATGCCCTCTGACTAGAAATCGTCACGAAATTCTAACAATATTCTTCCTAACAATATGTATCTTCTAAGGAAATTTTAATGTAGAATACGCGATAAAGTAAGAACTAAACATTTAGAACAGTGTGACACTATATCGTCATACTATCAAAATATGTCTCATTGTAAGTTGCTACAGCTGGAGCTTTGCAAGGCAGACAAGGGTCGCCCTGTCCACCTCCATCATTCTTTTATCTTATCTGATAAGGCATCTTTATCTTTATAGCGACTCCTTGTTTTATTTCAGACTGATTGGATTACGGGAGACATTTTTGTTCTATTTAACTTTTATTGTGTAGTCATGCTTTAAGAACAACTTTATACTACTTATAGGTACAAATCTTAACAGTAATTTTTCTATGTTAACTTTTTACAAAATAAATATTTTCCACGACTCATCATCTGCCTATACAACATTATTTTTAGTATATGCGAAACCTGAATATACTTTGTTCAGAATAAGGAACTGAATCGATTTCAATAATTTTTACACCATGTTATATTTTGTCCCAAAAATATTTAAGTGTGATGGAAAATGTTATCACCATTTAATTACTTACAATACAATCGCCGTACGGTTAGGTACCTACTGCCAAATTATTATCAATGAGCGCAAGACGACCCAGGAGGCGCGGGGGCGCCGTTAGCATGTTTGTAACTTTGTGATTTTTCATGATACAGTTTTGAAATTTTGTACATAGATTTTTTACATAAAAATAACACGTGTTTCGGGTTTCGCATATACTAAAACTATATTGTAGGTATATTCTTTTCCCAACTATGTTGGGGTCAGCTTCCAGTCTACCAGTATTTTACATGGAGCGACTGCCTATCTGACCTCCATAACCCAGTTACTGGGTAAGACGATACCCCTTGTTAAGACTGGTTATCAAACTTTCGGGCTTCTGACAACCCGTAACAACTGTCATAGATTTACAAATAACAGCCGGGACCAATGGCTTTAACGTGCTTTCCGAGGCACGGAGGGGTCTTGGTATCTAAAGATGGTCACCCATCTACAGACCAACCGCGGCAAGCGTAGCTTAACCTGATCGAGCTGGCTGTTATTACCACAAGTTAAACACTGTTATTACTACAAGCCCCTCACGACTCCTAACATTAATTGCAATGAAATGAAATGAAATAAAATCGTTTATTCTGTAAATAGGATATTAAAATCACTTTCACACGTCATATATAAAATTAATCTAGATGTAGCCGACATGTCCTATCTGACTACCCCTGAGATGAAATGGCGAAACCAACTCAGGGGTCAAAGTCTCTTTTAAAGTCCAGACATAATCTTGGTCAGATCTTGTGAGAACCATGTAGATCCGTGTCTGAAATGGTCTTTTGAGGAAAGAACCACACAAATTTGAGTGGACCTGTCCAATCAGTGTAAGCATTTGTCAGTAATCGTGCAGCTTAACTCAAGACTTAAGAAGCTCAACGACTCGACGAACAATACCAAAGAAAGGACATTTGGGTAGGCCGCATAAAGCGCTCAAAATGCCAGACCATCATTAAAACTAACTGAGAAGAAAAAAAAAAGGAAAATATTTAAAGAAAAAAAAATGACCCACATAGTGCTCACATTCACAATAAATTAAAGCAGTAAATATAATACTTTTCAAAGTAAACATTCATGTAAAATTGTATATAATATTCTGCAATGTCAATATGTATATAAAATATACTTATAAAGCTTTGACAGTTCCATGTTTGATTTAAAAGTATTTCTCAATATTTGTCTTCTTTACAAAGTGTATGCGTCTGCCTTTTTCAAAACTCAAATCGAGGCAGAACTTCTCAAAGGGACGTTTGCATACATCGCCCGCCCTACAAAATGCAAGTGTAAAAATGCGCAGTATCTGTTCAAAAGCTGTGTTCGCTGAACTGAGGATATTACGACAAATAAGGGAAGTTATCTGACATGTCAAAGCGAGCGGCTGTTTGTTGCCGTATTACTTGCCCTGTCAATATAGGATTTAGCTGTTATTAATTTTTTTCTGGCTATAAGCTGTGTTTGACTTGAAAAGAGATGTTACGTGCTTTTTATGTTTGTGAAGTTTTTTTATAACGTGTCAGTGTTATGCGATTCATGTTCTGCTGTAGGTATGGATAATATGTGGATGTTAAGAACACATTTTTTAAACTGTTCTTGGAAGTTAATGGTTTTAAACTATGAAACGCAATGATATTATATTTAACAGATATGTTATACACTCACAAAACAACCAAAAAAAGTGTTCCACGCAGCAGCGGCAGCACATATACCCGCTTTTCATTCATTTTACATTTCACAACAAGTAAAAATGATAGAAAAGAGATGGCTTGATAAAAACAACAAGAAAAAAAGAGACAGCTAGTGTTGCCAATTGCGCGTGAATGTAAACAAACATTATTCTGGCCACCAATCACCGAATTTTGGCATCACAAACTAACAAATACGTCCCAATTAGGACGTTTTCGAGTCTAGAAGATTGCGCGCTCACAACATATCTGTTTAATTTAACATTAATGAAACGCAAAAATCCAAGATCAGTTTACTTTTTTAATTGCATAATCAGTTGTGATAAAGCGATTAACGACTAAAAATAATATCAAGTATGGGACCTAAAACGTTCCACCAATGAGAAAAATAACATAACATCACGACTTATTTCCCTAAAGGTAGGGCAGAGTTATTGTTGTCCCAAGTAATAGAGGGCGAGCCTATTGCCATTAACCGGGCACAAATGCAGACACCGGGCTGCGAAAATGTTGAGGCAAAAAATGGTATAAAATAACATTTGCAATCAGTTCAGAAGATATACAATGTTGTCAACCATGCCATACTCGACTGTAATGTTCCATACAAATATCTACATGGCATTTTGCAAATATTTTCGCCATTTAATCTTTACCGACCCCAATGTATCTTTTTTTTTACAGAATGTCATATACAATAATTAATGCTGAGGAATTATGTGACAAGGCAACGTTGCGGATTAGAAGAAGATGTAGTGACAAAAATGTTAAAAATCAAAACAATTTAAGCATGCTCTGCTTAGATAGTTTGATCATGTTGAGAGGATGAATGAAAGGCGACTAACAAAAGGTATTTACAATGCACGTGTGGGTGGAAACGCCGGGAGGGGATGCCCTAGGAGCACATATAGTGACCTAATTGTTGATGTTCTTCAGAAAGGTCGGGTACCTAGTACTTGCAACTGGCGCCGGCGTGTGTTTATGACTATAAACGAAGCAAAAGGAGTATGAAAGGATCGTAGCAGATGGCGCTCTGTAGTTTCTGCCTACCCACATGGGAAGAAGCGTGATTTTATGTATGTGTATAATATAATAAGAGATAAGAGCGTCGATGTATTATCTTTGTTCCCTAAATCAATACAATAGGTTTCTGCGCCGTTGTCCGCGAAGTGACTACTTACTTACAGTGATTTCACAGAAATGCCTCTAAGATACTATCTATTTTGATATTATATATTTATTTTCATTTAAAAATGGAGTTCCACTGCGACTGCCAATATTTTAAGATCGAAATTTCAAACGGATTTTGATATTGTGGAAATAAACTTGGGTATATTTTCCTGTTTTAACAAAAAATAAATTTCAAGACCAATTGAGATTTTTTTTAGTCTAAGCACTTATACATACATTTTGTTAAAATGTAGATACGCAACGCGTAGATAATTTGCTTCAGCGGATTTGTCTCGAGTTTCCTTAAATCGTCCCTCTTTTTTCCTAAGGGACGTGTTTCAACGTCCTAAGTCCACGTTTTCCTGTTAAGAGGCGTCGTTTCGATGAAGCACTAGAATACGCCATGTCTAAATCCAGAGATTTCAGCAGATTTTTTTTGCAGAATTGAGCCTTTATCTCTGCTTTTTCAATTGCCTACATACTGAATGAGATAGTACTTAAATCTATACAACGTTAGTTTTTGTTTATACTAAACCCGAAAAGGGGTCATTGTACTCATCATTTAAAAAAAACCAGCTGTTCCCTACATTTATGTTCGAATAATTCGTTAAAATGTAGGGAACAGCAGATTTTTTTTTCGCGATTTCAGGATTGGTCCCATAGTAAAAGTTGTTCATAATGATGAGTACAATGACCCCTTAAGAGGTTATTGACGTTTTAAATATAACCCTGTATACGCCGGGATTTTCGTTATTAATGTAGCCATACCATTGTTTATCTCGTTTCGCTCTTCTAGTCGCATCGCAAATCGCTGCATAGTCTAGCCTCAGCCTCACTTGGCAATTTGTATATGGAACGCATTTCACAGGTACGTACTTATTAAAGTCGTATTTTACCTATTCATAGCCATATTAGAAGGAATTTATGGTATTTCAATGTAATACCCACGTAAATATCTGAGATAATTATGAATTTAATTATACAGAGTCACTTTATTAAATAGCTAATAAAGCGCTTTAAACCGAGCACTTTATTCAGAGCTCCATTCCATGAATGAACTTTCATAAATTATCAAATTCTCTAGCTCCATCCTTTGAGACGGAGATGTATCAAGATAAATCCAAACTAAAGTCAGCTAAATTTGTTATAGGGGAGTATCATTCAATTAACTTTACACCGCATTAGACGAGCTCTGAAACGTCTTTATACATTGTAAAGGCAAAGTTTCCGTTTGCCAAAGCCCCAGTTCAAACAACGATGCGCCGAACTAAAGCGAATTTGCATGTTGACACAGACGCCTCCCGTGGCTGCGCTAGTGTGCGCTCATAGGAATAAGTTTTACAAATACGCGTTGAGCAAATATTGGTTTGATATCGGCGCGTGCGGTTTTTGTTGACGCTTCCTGGTGACGTCAACGTGACGAACGCGCGTCGAACGTCAACGCGATTTGGCAGCTTTATCGCGTTTTTACTTCACATGCGTTCGTTTACTTGAGCTAGCGTCTCAATACTTTTTGTTGTTGACAATAGAAATACAGATAAGGTTCGGGGTTCAACGACTCACGAATCACGATAGCTGTAAATCTGGGAGATTTAGTTTGCGAAACATGGTACAAGATTTTTTGTTTATTTTTTTACCGCGTGTGAAGAATTGCCAGCAGTGTCGATACTAAGGTCAATTTAAACAGGAAAGCTGTACGCACGTTTCACAAATACACGTTTACATTCTTTTTATAAACCGTTGTCTTTCGTATGCCTTATTAAACACACATAATACGCTCTGCATCTTAGTAAATTACCGTGAAATCTCCACGTAAAGCCAATTTTCTATAAACGAAACGTGTAGGAGGAAGTTTTACAAAATGGCCCGTACGTTGTGAAATATCTTGAAAGTCGTCCGGCGTCTAACGGATGGAGTGAACCAAATGGTGCAGATGTTTGTAGTGTCCTTATGTTGCGTTCACTTGAAAGTGAAGTGGTTTTAGTATAACGAAATTTTGGTCTTAGGTATAAGGTTATTACAAACTTGTTTGCCACGATCGCGTTGTTCAAGAATTCAAATCCAAGCAAATAGGTTCCAGTTCTCGGCATTGAGTTTCCGAGATATACGCAGTTTTATAAAACTGAGTGAAAAAATTACAGTTCGCGATTTTATTAATTAATGCTCAATTATCTACAAGTTCATATAGTAAATGACTTTAAGGCCCGTATTTATAGAGCACTACTCAGTACTCAAGCATTACTTAAGACTAGATTCAAGCCATTGGACTGGTTGAAACTAGTCTTAAAGTAATGCTTGAGTACTGAGTAACGCTCTATAAATACGGGCCTAGATGATGGTTCTAAGTACCTGAAATAAGAGAAAAGTTTAGTAAAAAGGTAACAGTGGTGTCAGAAAATGCTTTTTCTCAAATCAAGCTTATTCAGATTTTCAACTTCAAATGTCTGATAAAAAAAAATTGTGCCAGTTTATGAATATTTTTTTAATCCTTAATATCAATTGACTATTATTAGAAACCGAATCTAGCCTTAACTCAATATCCCACTACTGGACCCTTTTTGCTTGGACGCCCACAAATGTCCAAGCAAAAAGGGTCCAGTACACACACAATTTTTTTTTTATCAGACATTTGAAGTTGAAACTCTGAAAAAGCTTGATTTGAGAAAAAGCATTTTCTGACACCACTGTTACCTTTTTACTAAACTTAACCCATTCAACCCATTTGATTGGTTGAAACTAGTTTTAAGTAATGCTTGAGTATTGAGTAACCTTCTGTAATACGGGACTTAGAGTAAATCACAAACAAAATAAAAGTTTAGGAAAAAAAAATTTTTTCAAGAATGTCTCAAGCTAATACTTAGAAGGTAGACACAGTTCAACAAAATACATAACTCATGACATTAGGGACACACAATAAGTCGTCAAACAAAACAAAAAAGAGTACTGCAACTGAAATTGAAAGCTGCTTAGAAAAGTATGAGCATAATGGAATACAATATGAAAAATCGACGTAATACTAACAACATACGAATTGAATACGTCACAATTCAATACATTGCCTATTAATTCCGCCCGAATAAGTAGCATCAATGTCCTTTCAATTACTCAAAGATAGGTAAATGAAAAGCGGGTTCTGGTTTTAAGGCCCCGTGGGTTGAAAAGGGATCCTTGTTCGGTCGAGAAGGTTCGACTCATTCTCTATAGATGATGGGATATTGCTGTATGGACCCTATCGGGAATTATTCGCCCCCTGTTTTTGACAGAAATGGGACGAGTTGAATTTACGACGAAACTTGTCTCGGCTGTAGACTCGAGAGTCGACATTTTAATAGTTTATGGCTTATTGTTGTCGATAACTTGTGGCTTTGGAAGTAAGTCGAAAGTTTTTTGTGTACCTGATTTGTTATTGTTAGTTGTCGGACTGTTAAATTAGAATTGTCACAAATTTGTTTTATCAAACCAAAAATCAAAATCACATCAAATCATTTTTATTTCAGGAATACATCCGTATAAAATTTAAATTTACTATGCAAAATTTATCTTACATAAAAAATGCAGTTTAAGCCAAAAAGGGCTTTATTGACACATACTTTTCTATGTGACACATTGCATAACCAAAATTCATCATTTTATTCCCATTCGATATCTATTTCAAATTTTATTGCAATTTTATTCCCTCTAAATAGCTTCACGGTCCCTATCTTCAGGCCAAGGCCTGTAAATATAAAGGGAGGTAGTGTTGATGTATAATGGCCTCGGTTAGTTAGGTGGTCGTTGAGTTTTAGATGCCTCGCTTTGACCTTTAAACGGAAGGCCTCGTTTCAGAAAAGTTGTTCCTTTGAAACATTTTGGCCTTATTTAAAATCCACTCACTAAGTAGCTTCTGAATTAACTATTTGATACCCGGTTTGTACCAAATTGTTATGCGATTGCAGATTACGAATGGTTCGGGTTTTTAATGTTCTGTTTTTTTGTAAGTTAGAATACATAATGTAAGTTTTTGCTGCCTAAATATTTAAAGTCAATAAAAGTAAATAGATATCGTGGCTAGGTAATAAAAGCCGCACAGGTCGATCCATCAGGTTAAGCTACGCTTGCCGGGGTTGGTCCGTGGATGGGTGACCATCTTTACATACCGAGACTCCTCCGTGCCTCGGAAAGCTCGTTAAGCCGTTGGTCCCGGCTGTCATTCGTGGATCTTTGACAGTCGTTACGAGGCATCAGAAGCCCGAAAGTCTGTCAGCCAGTCTTACCAAGGGGTATCGTATTACCCAGTTACTGAGTTGTGGAGGTCAGACAGGCAGTCGCTCCGTGTAAAATACTGGTATTCGGCTGCATCCGGTTAGACTGGAAGCCGACCCCAATATAGTTGGGAAAACGCTGGGCAGATAGATATATAGCAAAGTAAATAGATATATCTGACACACAGTAGCTTAGGTAATCTCAATACAGATCGTAGTGAATGTATTTTGCAAAATGTCATCTCGATGATTAATTGATAGATGGATGACAATTTACCTTCATGAATAAATGCACAGGCATTTACCACATACAGCCTAAATGACCAAACCAATTTGGAGGCCATTTGCGTATATTCCGCGACCCATTAAGGCCTCTACTTAGAAATTAAATAAAAAGCCAACATGACAGTTTTTACTGCTCACATTTTTATAATGATGACGAAAAGTTATTACGTATGCGCTACTGACGTACCTACGTATTAAGGCTCCTGCAGACAGGCGCGACGCGACAGTGTGACGCGATTTTGGTAGAACAATTTTCTTGAAGTTTTCATAGAATTTATTCTACTAGAGTCGCGTTACGCTATCGCGTAGCGCCAGTCTGCGGGAACCTTTAGGCATACAGTTATATTTCCTTTCATTATAATATATTACTATAAACATGGCCTGCATACCTACCTTCGCATTTTATGTGTACGAGTACCAACAGGGACTGTTTTTTATGACTCACAAACTGACATAAAATGTGACTTACAGTACCGATTTTTCACGCATTATTACGTAAAATGGTAAGTACGAGTATAAACAAGAATATACAGCCGCGTTGAGCAAAGGCGAATACGAATTTTGCAGGATGAAAAACATAGATGCCTGTAATGAAGGTAGAGTAGGTAACCATGATTGACCAGCAACGACATAACAAAGAGTGATGCAAAATTTCATACAATTTTTCAAGCCCTTGTTTTTCGAAATGACTAAACTGATTTTAATGAAACTTCATACGCATAAGAATGGGCGAAGATTTTATTGGCATGCCTGAGATACTGTGAGAGGGATTCATGAAAGTATTGTTTTTTTTTTTTGTTGTTTTTAATTAAGTACTTTTGTTTTTTTTTATGTTATAATGTTTTTTATGTTTTTATCAGAATTTTAAAAATGTATATTTTTGTTTCTATGTGTATGTGACTTGAATTAACGTAATTGGTTTAACCGTGTCAATTAAAGTTAAAAAAATAAATAAATAAAATAAATAAGCAGGATACAAAGGTCTAAAAGGTTAGTAAAGAATATTTTCGAAAATATTTGATTGTTTTTTAATATGACGTGTAAAAGTGATTCCGATATCCTATTTACAGAATAAACGATTTCATTTCATTTCATTTGTCCGAAGCATTTGTCACAAATCAGAACTGAAGTCAAAAAATAAAAAAATAAAAATTGTAGGTCTGTGTTATTAGTACTCTAACAAGAAAGATTCAACAGCATTCCATTTGGAGCGACTACACAAGAAGTGAATGTCACTATCCGAGAGGACAGGACGAGGACAGTTCAAAGCCGGAGCCACGACAAAGCCGACAAATTTCCTCGCCATTCACACGGAAGGGACCACCAGCTATTGGAAATTATTTCTCCGAAGCCGTCTGCTGTTGACGTAAGTAGGTCGCGACATTTTACACCAACACTTTGTACAATAGCTCCTTCGTTTAGCCCTTTTCATTCGGCCGGCTTTGCACAAGATGCACTGATTAATAAATAGCAATAGGTGCGACCTACTTGGCTCGCTACAAAGGTTTTTGCTCAGTTTTGTGTAGATGCACTTTTGTCCAGTTAAACAATGGAAATGGAACAAAGTGCACCTGCACTAAGAACTTGTACACGTTGTAAATAGAGGTGTCGGAATGGCTCATTATTTCATTTGCTAATTGTAATAATTTATGGTTCACTACTGCTCTTTAAAGCTTTGATTGACTGTTGGCTTTTGTCCAGCATCTGATAACAATAATTTCATGTTCTTAATGGCTAATTTTCACGTCTTTTTAGTACTCGATATCAAACGTTTGATTGTTAATTGTTATTTATTGGTTTCACGTGTGTAATTGTAGGTTAGGTACTGCGCAAAACGTCATTATGAATTATTGTATCATCAGAGGCAAAATCATTATTATCACACTACTATAAAGGCGAACGTTTGTGAGTATGTTTGTTACTTCTTAATGCTCAAACGGCTGGACACCTTGGATTAACATATAGGCTACTTTTTATCCCAATATTCCCACGGGATCGAGACTTACGCAGGCGAAACCGCGGGGCACAGCTAGTTACCTATATTAATTAATGAGAGCTCGATGTTTAGTAATAAACCCCTGTGAGTACCCATTAATTATAGTAAAGAGCAATGTGTTACTACATTCTTCCATTTCAATTCAACGGGAGTAGTTTTTCAGTGCCATTAAAATATCACGTCCACTTAATGTATGTAATAAAAAGCTAAACGATACATATTTATTCTACATTTATAGCTATTACCCAAACACGTCTTGAAAGAAAACATTTATCTGGTAGCTGTAGCGTTACTTGAGCGGCCATGTTTCTTGTCTATGGTTCGTAGTGTGGCCCACAGACACTCAAACTTGCTGTGTTTCTGACATGTCGTGTTTATTTCCCGCGCTTCGTTTATTTTTCTTAAAACTTTCTACTTATTGTGCCCTGTCACCTCTGTTTTATTGGGCCACAATTTAGATTAAAGCTCGTGCAGACTGATGCGACATGTTGGAACGCAGTTCGTTGTGTTGTGTTGCGACACAGTGAAAAGTTGAAAGTGTTATTGGGTTATTCATTATTATTGTTTATTTTACAGTCTTTAATATGGTATTTCCAAAAAAACGTTTCGATTTGAAACTAGAATTTTGTTCGCATTATATTGACCTATATTTTCAATTGATCTCGGTTGACTTTGAAGTTCGAACATTCATTTGGTCTTATAATGCTCTTTGCTAAACAGAAAGCAGCTTTCATACCTCCGTCAATCAGGAAAATTGGGGGAACTTACCTGAAAAACAAAAACATGTTATTTAATAAATCGAAATAAACTATTATTTTTTAGTTTAACAAAGAGAAATGGCGATGGTGATGGGAGGAAAATAAAATTTGATTTTCATTCAATTAACAAAAAAAACTTCAATTTAATGCCTTATTGTTTCTCAGGTACCTAAATCTCAATTTACATGCCTGTGTGGTGCCGGATGTAAAGAATAGGACCACCCTATTTCTTCCCGTGGGTGTCGTAAACGGCGACTAAGGGACTTAGGTACTAGAGAATGGGCAGCAGCGTTCTCTCTGGATTTTAACACCATACTGCGATCGACAACCCGCCTGCCAAGCAAGGCGCTTATGGCAAACCCACAGATCCTAAACTACGGAACCTCCATAAAGCACTACCATTAAGACCTTACAGTCAATAGCACCTGATATCCAGGTAAAGTGTACATTTAAAAAGTTTTTCTACCGAGAGCTGTTTAAGTTGTAGCCGGGTATTCCCCGGGCGGCCATTAATCCATCATTGTGTCCAAGTGCGGAGATCTGCCGGACTTTAGCATTTCTAAAACCTTTCCACTTTCTACTAGGGTTGAAACATTTCCTGCCTCCTTTAAAATTTGTTTCTTTTTTGAATAGTTTAATTGAAAAGAAGGTACTCTAAATAACAATCGCAATAAATTTTAAATGCTGCTTTCTTTTTTGCATTTTCAGTCAGAAACTTGTGCTCGTTGTGGGGCGATGGGAAAATGCTTCCCGGACTCCTAAATCCCTGCCAGGGTTGCGAGTTTGTCCGAAAGGCATATCGTGGCCCCGGCACACAGGCATCTGAAGGAACACGGGTGGGTTTTAGTCAGTAAAAGTCTGACACGCCCTGGGAGCTCCGCCCAGAGCGGGAGAAGTTATTTGATAATTTCCCACCCAAAAAAAAAAAATATCATCCTGCACTTTTTTATATAAAATTTTATTGCTTTTTAAATGATCGTGAATTCAAATTCGGAACATTGCCGACACCAAAATGGTGGCCACTATGTCGGCTTCAAAACTGCATAAATACTTTTTCTTTGACTCATATTTATTTTGATTGAATTTCACGGTGGCTCGATTTAGGAGTCCGAAGTCTATATAAAATCATTGTTATTTTGCAACATTTATACGATTATTTTGTGTCAAATCATCGAACAGCGCAAAAAAACATGTGACGGTTTCCTAGCTTTTGAAAATAGAATTTGAGCTTGACCGATGAAAACCTAGTGAGTTAAAACAAAATATGTTGCACACAAAAACATGATATTGTTGTAGCGAGCGATACCAATCGTATTGATACCGGCAGGCAATATTCAACATGAAAAACCCTTTTCGGGATTAAAGGGTAACACAATAGTAACTTTCCAAAATATAGATTTCACACTTGTTCAACACATTTTTTTAACACTGGTTGGTAAATGTATCTACAGGCACCATGTTGAAAAATTTCCAAACTTTATCCCTTTAATTAAATTATATAAGAGTGGGTCTTAATCCACCACGTGGGCCCAATGTGGGTTGGTGGATGTCACATGTCTTCGAATTTTTGGTTCTAGGACATGCCGGTTTCGTCACGATGTTTTCCGCCAGTTTGATAGCGTTTTCATTGTTGTAATTCGCCCTAAATGTCAAACTGGAAGAGACCTAAACCTCGACCACAGCGCGTTTAATGTGACGTCACTTATCCGAAACGGTAACCACAACGCAACTACCACATGAGTAGATAATATCCGACAGCGACCAGGCTTCACATTATTGGACACAATTTGGCTCAATATGACCAATGGATGAAGCAAAGATATAAATATGTCTAGATAGACAGTCAAAGCTGTGATCTCGTCGATAAAAATTGCGTCCAACTGTTGCCCGCAAAATGCATAGAATAACACAATGACAGCACAATGACGTGGCGCGAGTGTAAGATGTATCTGTCACGCACACCAGCATCACAAAGTTGGCCTGTTAGTTTTAGTTGTTTTGCAGCGCGACACTCTATCATGACATGACAACAGGCCAACTTTGAAACCGGCATGTCCTAGAACCAAAAATTCGAAGACATGTGACATCCACCAATCCACATTGGGCCCACGTGGTGGATTAAGGCCTACTCTCTTGTAGAGAGGAGGCCTGTGTCCCAGCATTCGGAATATTATAGGCTGATTATGCTACAACAATGAAACTGAACGCGATCAGCACATCTAAACTCCGTGAGTAGTTGTCAGTGTCAGTGTCAAACTCAAATCATTTATTTCAATTAAACCATTTACAGGCACTTTTGAATTGTCAAGATGTCGGTTAGTTACAAATATGAAGCTATAGTTGCCCATTCCAAAGAGTAGGTTCCTATGGCGAAGAACGGGCAAGAAACTCCACGAACACTCTTTTAAATTAAAATATTGATACTAAGTATTGGTTACATCATTCATATTGAAATTATACATGTGAGAACGATGCAAAACGTCAGAAGAGCCCGTGATAAAAATATTAAAAACAAATAAAAACAATTCAAAACTAAAATAATTAAAAATAAGCCGTGCCAGCTAAGAGATGACCAGTCCCAACTGACAGCGCCCGTTCACGAACATGACGCATGGATCAGCACCATTCAGCTCAACCATTTTGAAGGGAGCTAAATGATCTAACACACACGCCACCATCAGCGAGACATCGGAGTGAGCATGACATACTCTCAGCCGCCAGGGCACATTCAAGTCAATGAAAGATATATTACCCGGTAAATGGTAGCTCTATTGTAAGTACATGTGTATGCAATTATACAATACAAAGGAGATTGAGTTTAAACAATGAAAAGATAGTCTTCTCTCTTCAGCAGCTCCAACAGTAAAGTGTCAATATTCAACAACAATTATTACGAGTATTAGTGCGGCGTAATAAAATAACACTTGGCTCGTTTTCAATAAAAAAAATATTCAAAATCAAAATACTACTTACAACGTTCTCGCATTCACACATTAAAAAAAAAAAGCTATAATTACCTTTTATTAAAATAATAATTGAAAAAAGACGACAAGTTTCAATTCAAAGTACTATTTATTTATTTAATAAAAGGTAGCTTTACAGCTAATTAAGTGTAACATTTTGATTATTCGAAACATTACGCCAATTACGAAGTACTCAAAAAATAAGAAATACAGAGAGTGACATAATTATTATTATCTAAAGTGTGTAGATGCTGTAAATGTGTGTGATGATGTGTGTATGTCTATGTAAGTTTAACTAAAACTGGCACTGCTAAGTTAGCTAAGTTTCCGGAGTTTGACGAAGGATTTGGATAATCTCTTTTTTAAATACCGTGTGCCATTGTTGTATGAAATATAGTTCCTATCTTGCTCTGCTTCAAGTACTATTTAACAGCTTATCCATCATCCACACCAAGTTAGTTATAAAAAAAGAAAGATTCATTTTTGTTCCTGGTACCCCTATCCTATACTTTCTAATGCTCACCACACACGACCCACGACACCACTCGACGTCTCGCTGTACAACAGAGATCGCGCGTAGTTCACGTTATCGCGACAACGTAGCCTACGGCTAATGTACCCGTCTCAATCCATTTTTCAAGGAAATTGGTACCTTGACAACACAATCGTTTTCTATCTCTGAACGATATGTCAGATCACGCGCGATATATTTGTGGTGCACAACATGATTCATGATTGTTGTTGCAAGAGGTGATAGCTATGAAATACAGGCATTACCGCTGGTGCGATTTGTGGAAGATGTTGTTCCTGAAAGTTTCTAATGCCCTCAATATTTTTATTTGAAAGGCATTATGAAAGGAATTGATGAAGTTGACCGACATAGCTTTTTAACTTCAAACTGAAAGAAATGTTTGCATAACTGTAACAAAAATTTGGTTACTGCTTACACAAAAATTGTGACTTGCGAACTAGGTGTTATCTGTTACATAACCCTGTTTTGCTATTAAAAAAATCAGTTTAGTTAAATAAGTAAGCAAAGTTTATTTCCTTGTAACTAAAGTTGAGTTTTTTTTAAGTAATTAATTAGTTCGGCTAATTATTTATTTCAGTGTAAGTTTCAAATTATTTAAGCTGCAAAGTACAAGTAGTAACAGCGTTGCTGGATAGGTACCTACTGAAATATGCTTGGAGAATGTACCTATTTGGTTTATTTAAAGGCAAACAGGTGCGACGCGACATCGCGACGCGACACTAGTAGCACAATTTATATGAAAACTTCATGGCAAGTGCCCGCGATGTAGCACCAGTCTGCACGAGCCTTAAATAGTGTTCATGAGTGAAGGCTTCTAAATACTGGCGCGACACGCGATGCGACACAAAGGCACCGCTCGTTGCGCGACGCGCGGGGACTTTATGTCGCGTATCCGCCAGTCTGTAGAAGCCTTTAAGTGTTCAGGTGAGTATAGACTAGAGCATTTTCTCGAGCATTTCTGTGTAATGTAACATTCTTACGAATGGTACAATACAGATAAAAGCTCAAGTTTCCAAAGCATTTCCATGTAATGTAACGTTCCTGTGAATGCTCGGCGTAATGCTCACATTTCGTTGTACCTTGCGCTCACTCTTCCTTGAAATCCCCGCACCCGCGCATCGCCCGCGCTTTTGCAAAGGCTCGACGAAATGTTACACCAATACGCTCGTTGGTTTGTAAAATTATTGTTGTAACAAAACAGTGAGCGTGCTCGACGTCTGGTTCGTGAAGGGTGATACACTAGAACATATCATAGAGCGGCTCGTGGTTCTGTTACAAGTAAATGCTCTAGTCTATACTCACCTTTCTAGTTTAGACGTCATTCTTTGCAAGTTGAAACCATACCTAAAACCGTACCAAAGGTAGAAGAGCTTTACTGTTATAAAATACGCTATAAATCATCTCGCCTTTGTGAACTTCACACTATTTGTATGTAGGTACCTACCTACAAAATATAGGTACAGCATAATAGAAACAAAAGACTAGCTCGGTAGCCGTGGGGTAAATGGCTCGGAACTGGCATCGTTTTAGTAAACTGCGTCCAACCACGGAACCTCACTTTGTGCGGACTGACGCTAAAAGTTGATGCCTCGCCGCGCCGCGCACCGTGAGCAAATTGTTTTGGATTGAACTTGTGCTCGTAAAAATAAACATTGATTTTTTGATCATTCGATAATATACGAGTGTAATTTTTGTTCCTACGAGTATCTACTTTAGAATAGATTTAGCAAATTATTATTTGAAGCACATTTTTTTTAATAAGTAAATTATTATTTTAGGCACATTTTTTTTTATAAACAAGTTCCTAAAATAATAATTTAAGTATAAAATAAAACATTCTATAATTTATTATAATAGGCACTTTTTTATAAAAAAAAATGTGCCTAAAATAATAACTTATAAAATAAAACATTCTAGTTGAAATGTCGAAGCAGTATGATTACAAAAATATCTTTATTTTTAGAAAATAAAAATTATAAAAAAAAAGTGTTACAAAATAAAAAAAATCTAAGATAAAACCTTCAAGTTGAAACGTCAAAGCAGTATGATTACAAAAAGATCTTTACAAAATAATTTAAATTTTCAACGTCATTTTGCATCAATAAAGGTTAAACGTCACATGATTGCACATTTGCCTAGCTAGCTATGCCTCGTTTGCAGCAATGCCTCGCTTAATCGAGGCCACGTCCCTACTAGCGTTAGCACGTGGATTTTTATGAGACGGCATAAAATTTCACTTAACGTTACGTACGTCGGTACCAATTCGGTTTGCTGGGCTGACTTCATTTCGTATGCCTCCAGCGTCATGTTCTCCGCATCACGTGGAAATGTGAGCTTTTGTTTCCCATTTGACGTACATATACATAATTAAAATGTTATGTCTATGCATACATACGTACGTTCCCTGTATTAGGAACATGATCCAATTACGGAGGTCTGGTTAGTGTCTGTGAGTAAGTTGGTTATTTTTAGGGTTCCTTAGTCACCAAGGAACCCTTATAGTTTCGCCATGTCCGTCTGAATTGAAATGAAATATAATCGTTTATTCTGTAAATAGGTTTTCGGAAACACTTTTACAAGTCACAAAAAAAGCTAGATGTAGTCGACATTTCCTATTTGACTACCCCTGAGAAGAAATGGCTAAACAACCTCAGGGGTCAAAGTTTCTTTTAAAGTCCAGACATAATCTTGGTCAGATCATGTGAGGACCATAGTAGAACCACACAAATTTGAGCGGACCTGTCCAATCAGTGCAAGCATTTGTCAGTAATCGTGCAATTCGTGCAGCTCAACTCAAGACTTAAGAGCTCAACGACTCGACGAACAATACCTACCAAAGAAAGGATATTTGGGTAGACCACATAAAGTGCTCAAAAGTCCAGGCCATCATTAAAACTAACTGAAAAAAAGAAAAATAAAGAAATTATTTCAAGCAAAAAAAAAAATGACCCACATAGTGCTCACATTCATAATAAATTAAAATAATAAATATAATACTTTTCAAAGTAAATATTAAAATATATACGCGTAAAATGGGGATGATATTTGTTCTTGGATATGTAAAAAAATTCATGGAATTAGTTTAAAACGAAATTTAAAAGGAAAACAATCACAGCTAAGTAGGCTTTACGGTAGGTTATGAGTAATAGTCGCCCAACTTACATTTGCAGTTGGAGAATCGACCGCGACATGTTAAGTTTGTTTTCGGGATAAATTCATCCCAACTACATTCATTGTGCGTGGTTCGACGCGCACTTGGCCGGTTTTTTACTTTTAGCAATGTAGGTAAAAATTAGAGAAGAGATTTAATGCTCTTTTTGATGATCGTCACACAACGTCAACTCGACTGTAAGAAACATAACTTTAATTGGAAAACTGACTCACTTGGTCAAGGCCGGCTCCCCAATTATTACACCAGATACTTATAATAAGTCTACTTACATACTTCATCTTTCTAAGAACGATTTTGTTTGAGACTCTATCAACTCTATGTGTTGAACACGTAATATTCACACGTCACTAGTTATGATAAATAGTTTTGTATCGTAAAAGTTTTATTAGAATTACTCTCGCTTCAGAATTCTCATAAAATAAAACATAAAATCAGAAACAGGCTTATTTCAACTAGCTTACGCAATTTATTAGAAGCATCTCGAGGTAGATAATTTTATATAAAAAATGTGATTACATTCAGAATTTATTAGAGATATTCTCGGCAATTTATTTTGTAAACTTTCTTAATGCAACTGACCTTGCATAGCTCTTGGTCATAGATTTAAGAAATTAAATTAGAATTTCCCCTTGTGTTTCAGTTTGCATTTGATCACACTTAGTTTTCAAGCAAAATCGGAATTCAAGATGGAAGACGCTTAGTAATTTTGCTTCTTCATCATTGTGTTATACACAATTTTTGATATTATAACATTATTCCTCCCTCTTTCTGTGGGAGTGATTTCGTGAAAAGGGACGGAAGTGTGTAACAGGAAATGACACCTTGAGCATGGAATCAGTAAGTTTTTTTTTAATAGCATGGAATTAGTAAGTACTTTATAATAGAATGTAATTAGTTTACTCATGGAATTAGTAAGTACTTTGGTATGGAATTAGTGTACTCATGGAATTGGTAAGTACTATTGTAAGTAAAGGGGATCATTTCTGTCGTTACTCAGTTGCTTATTACCAAGGTGAGATGTCAGATGTTATACATAACATGCGACTAGTGGAAGACTCGCTCGTTTTTTTTTTATTGGTAGTTACCTAGGTTACTTTAAAATTAGTTTAGTGGGAACATTTATTTTTAGAGCTATCTCCTAGTCGAATTAGTATGATGTAGTTTGTACGAACCTATTAAAGAACTATTTATCTAATTATCTCAAAACAACAATTCTTTTTTGTTTTTGAAGAAAATGTGTCGTCCATTTTCTTGGAAATTAAATAGAATCATTCGTATACTCCAAAGCCGCCACGAACGTGATTTTCCGCCTCTAATTTTGCCAATTAGACGCATGCTCACATCGCTCATGCAGTAATCAGGAATGCTAGCAAAGCAGTCGCATCGCCAATTCGCGGTATTTGCGACCAGCTTCGACATGACGTCATCTCTTCATTAGAGAGCGATCCGTCACCCACTGCGACAAAATCGCACGACTAATCACTTCTATGGTCACATTTATACCCAACTAGCTGCGCCCTGCGGCTTCACCCGCATCGATCCCGTGGCTATATCGGAATCATTATCATCATCATCATTCAGCCGAATGACGTCCACTGCTGGACATAGGCCTCCCCCAAAGGGGGGGTTTGCCATATAAAATGCATAGAAAACTCTGCTGCCCATTCTCTAGTAAGTCCCTTAGTCGGACGTAAAAGGCTACTAAGGGACTTACTAGAGGCAGCAGCGGTCTCTATGCATTTTAATACCATACTGCGATCGCCAACCCGCCTTCCAAGCGTGGCGATTATGGCAAACCCCCCCCTCCCCTTTGGAGGAGGCCTATGTCCAGCAGTGGACGTCTTTCGGCTGAAATGATCAACGATGATGATGATCCCTACTAATTATATTTGAATTTATTATAAAAAATGAAAAGTTTCTGAAACAGTTAGCTTATTGCCGACATTAAAACAACCAGTGTCATAGTAACCATTATTTGTTGTAGACCATGACACATGGGTAGACCATGACCTTTTTTAGGACATACAATACTTTTTATTCGTCCTCGTGAGATAATTTCCGTCCTACACACGGGCGAAAGCTGGTTTATAATATTAGTTTGGATGTGAAACCGCAGTAGTTCAATTCAACTGGCTCACGTCATGTTCCGCTACTCGCATTCGATTCGAGTGGTGTGCTATCGGCGTGGAAAGAGACCATTAAACAGATAGATATGGGTAACTGAGTCTACGGTCTAGAATGTATTATTATAAGCCTTGGCCCAAAGCACGGCAAAGGCCTCCTTTCCCTCTTTCCACAATACCGAACTTTTTTTTTTACTCGACGTGCCATATCACGCGCGCTGTCAGTTTAGACGGCACGTCATTACATGCTGACTACACCGTCACTCTAAAAAACTCTCACCGTCCTTTTTTCAAGCCATCTATTAGCAAAAGATAGCAATCAAAATCAAATCAAAAATACTTTTATTTCACATAAGCCTACACATGGGCCCTTATGAAACGCTACGTGCACGGTTCCAATTGGTCGTTTCCTATGGAGAAGAGCCGGCAGAAACTCCACGGTTACTCTTTTAAAAAAAATTGGCTTTTACAATGTTTTCAAATCACAGTGTTAATAGGTATGAGGGGACAGCGTAGCGTAGGCACGTTAAAAGTACCAGGTACTTAACAAAATAGAAAATGGTCTACAGATCTACAGTCTATTAAGCCTACAGCGTCCTCACATTGACAAAAAACAATATAAAATATGATTAAAATAATAAAAGTTAGAACCTTGTTGAAATTAAAATTGTGGGTATTATAACTAACTAACGCTAGTTGATGAACAAGAGAATCAGCGCCATTGTTGTTGTGACCGTGGTTAGTTCAGACCGCAGGACAGAGGTCCTAGAGACCTACATCGTCGATAGGTAGGTGTTACCGCTGTCTGTTACACACCGGTTAACTTAATTACTGTCAGTTGACACTTCGGTACCTGTAGGTACGCCTCCGTGAGTAGTTAAGCTCACCTTTTGGTGGGTTTTCGGTCGGACATTCGATTTTCCCGCGGGTATTCGTGTTGATTTTGTGAGGCTAGGCCGTATCAAGTGTCAGAGTCTATTTGTAGGTTGTGTTAACTGTATTTTTTTTTCTAATTAGGTATGTAAAAATACAGTGTGTTTAAGAAATATGTGTTCATATTTAAGGGCCACAGACAATTATATTATATTAAACAGATTTGTTGTGAACACGCAATCGTGAAGACTCGAAAACGTCCTAATTGGGAAGTATTTTACTTGTATTGAAATGTAAAATGAATGAAAGTGGGGGTGTGCTGCCGCTGCTCCGCGGCACACTTTTTTCGGTTGTTTTGTGAGTGTTATAACTTATCTGTTTAATATAATATCATTGGCCACCGACCATTAAATTGAAAACGTTGTTTTGTTTTGTACTTGTACAGCCAGTCAGCTATTTTTCCTGACTGCTGCGACCGACGCGTACGCGCCAATGAACATGCAGCAGCTAGTGACGTAACTAAATATGTATGTTTATCTCTTTCTAACAACAGTTTCGGTATAGGTCTTTCCTTTTCTTCGCACACTGCATGATTGTACGCAAGTATGTAGCTACATTCATGGCTTACGCTGTTTTTGACTGCACATGCACAATGTTCGTGTATGACGCGTCTATTTATAATACGTCATTGAGTATGGATGGTTTGCCCCGGTCGTTGTAGCCGCAGTGATTTCGAACTCATTACATTATAAGAAGCTCTACGTATGTTATAGTCTAAAAACAATGTAAAATACTTGTTTCAACTGTTGGGTTTTAACCTTAATTTATTTTTTTGACAATCTATATTTGTTACTTTCTCGTGGTTTCTATAGGTCAACAATTTTGAGAACTGCTCATGAAATTATTTGTTACATAATAAGCTGTGTCGCCTTTACAAACATATTTTTATTACTTAATTTTGGGTTGACATGACTTATTTCTTTAAGAACATTGTTTAGCAAGTAGGTATGTGCAAGTCTTAGTATGGAGTTACATATTATTTACTGTGCTTGAGTTACAAAATGTACGCATTATTATAATATCATAAAGTATGTAGCGGGTAGTCCGCAAAAAGATCATGCATACATGGTCGGCGTGACGGCGTCGGCAATAGACATGGGCGAAATAGCTCACTGAAAAGAAAAATAGCAATTAGCTCTTTCACTCCAAAGAGCTATATCACTCTTCTAGCTAGCAAGCTAGAATAGTGATATAGCTTCTATAGCTCAGTGACTCAGACGCCGACTGTTAGCTCGTTTGACTCACGCCGCACGTACATCGAAGGAGACGGCTCGGCTCGCTCAATAGTCAATAGCTCGTTGGAAGTTTGGACTCTTCGTTACTCACTAGCTCTTCTATAGCTCAGTGACTCAGACGCCAACTGTTAGCTCGATGTCGAAGTCGCGTTGAAGGAAACAGGTTCGGTTAGCTCAATAGTCATTGTCAAATTCTGAGTGAGCTAACTGAGCTATTTAGCGAGCGAGTGGGAAGCGAGAGTCAATCGAAAAGAGCTAGTTCTTTTCTATCACTCGCTCACGAGCTACCCATGTCTAGTCGGCTAGTAAGCGAGCTCTCGTCATAAAGGCTTCTACATACCAGCGCGACTTGTCGCGCGACTCGACACGGCACAAAGGCCCCGTGAGTCGCGGGGCGAGCGGTGCCTTTGTGTCGCGTCTCGCCGCGCGACAAGTCGCCCCGGTATGTAGAAGCCTTACCGCGTCATGGAGAAACAGAAATTACTATTCTCTCCTTAAAATGAACAAAAATATTGAAACATTTCCAAAGATTCGTGCTAATTAAAGTTACATTTAAACAAGATATTTATGGTTTTCCTAGAAAAGATCGTCAAACACCGATACAGCTCCCAACCTCTTTGTACGCTCAACCAAATCGGCTTTTGTCTTTGTTGATGTGCCTTGAAAGTTCCATTTGCTCGGCTGAGCGTTCCAAATGCTCCAATGTACTGGTTTTCACATAGCAACAGGAATTTATTCGAACTTAGAGAAGAATTTCCGATAATGTTCCGACAGTTAACAGACTTTGACATTTGGGTGTTCTACATGTTAATTTAAAGAGACGGTAAGTTACTGAAAATAGCTGAAACATATTTTCAAGTTCATTAATGACTCTTTTATAAAGTGTTCACTGTTGTCAAATCAGAGAGTAAAACAGTATTTGTAAACAGCGAATCTTAAACTGTCTATTTCACTAAACAGTTTTAATAATTACTGCTCTCTTTTTGAGTTGTCCATTCCTCTGTGTCTCAATTTACTAAATAATGTACTACTTCAATATCATTGCTAAGCACATTCAGAGAGAATAAAATCTAGGTTACGGCATTTTATTCGCTCAAAACGATAATAACTAAATTGTACGACGCAACTTAGTTACGCCTTCATTACGGGCTTCATTAAAATGGACGAAAAAGTGTTAAATTGTAGGTGTTCTAATTTGTTCGGTAATTGCGAGGGATGCCGTCAGCATTAAAAAGCGATCTGTCAGTGCTACGGCAAATCCAGCAGACTGATCACCCCGACAATAAATTGAAAGATACGTTTTTTTTTTACAGTTTGAACTTTTAATTTGGTGATCTTGATTTTTATGGTTATTTGTTAAAGGCAGGTCATATTTGAAGGCTTTGCACTAAGAGAAAAGAATAATCTATTAAGCTGTTGGTTTCCAAACATAGTTAAGTATCTAATACTAATACCGTAAAAAAATCGGATGAAGGGTTCCATAGTTGGGAAGAATTTATCCCAAGAACAAACTTAACATTGTAATTGAAAAACATGATCCTCCATACATTCCAACTGCAAATGTAAGTTTGTACGCACAATATTGAGTGATTTTTTTTAAGATAACAGACTTCTTATAGGTTTTCCTGTAATGTTGTTTCCTGAACTATTTTCTGTATTTTTATCAAAATTTTATGCTCACTAGTTTCGGAGATAAGGGATGGTAATTTTTCATCTATTTTCTTAAATAATTTCATAAGTATGTATTTTAAAATTATAAAAAAATATATATATGAAATCCTTAAAACAAGTCCTTTCATTTGATATGTGAAACGGTACAGTAAGTAAAACTTTTATTTTAATTTTTTTTTTCCTGGCCCTGACATAAACCAATCGCAACCAATGGAAATGATTGTCAAAAATTTTTTGTGTATTGGATACGAGGGTTTTGGCTACTTTGTATGTGTGTATTATAATTGTGTAGATTTGTTGAAATGTGCGTTTTGTTTGTGCAGAATAAACAATTTTTCTTTCTTTTTTTTTTTTTCTTTCTAATTTGCTTCCCAAAAGGGACCTCCATATCCAAAATTAATTTATTTACAAAACACGTCCGTGTTTGGGTCACAGAAGTTCATATGTGTACCAAATTTCAACGTAATCGGTCCAGTGGATTCGGAGCAAATCAGCTGTGACAAACGGACAGGCAGACAGACACACGAGAGATCCTATAAGGGTTTCTTTTTCCTTTTGCGGTACGGAACCGTAAAAATTGGGTTCATAACGAAAACGAGTATCTACTAAGGGTTTGCCAAAAAAAACTAAGCTCAAACGGAAATAGTTTCGCAAAAGTCAATAATCTCAAACGAAAAACATCGAAATCCAAATCTTGACTTCAATCATAGACGTAAAGAAAAAAGAAACAAATTCAATGCTAAGCTTTTAAGGGGTAAGTTAAATAAAGGAAACTCCCGGACTCGGGGAATAAATCCTGGCGGTATCTATCTGAAGCCAGCTTTGAAATCACGCCGAGCAGCGAGAGGGTAGACAGAACTTTCTTTATTTATTATTTGACAAATCTCGTAATTAAACTCCATCGTATTTAAAGTGACTTCGCTTTAATTTTACGTTTGCAACTTCGAGTTTTACTTGGGTTCGTAATCGTTTTTCGAGGTTGTGGATTTGAAGAGCATTATTGTTTTAAAATTAGGAGCCATGAATAAAGAATTACTGAGTCGATATTAATGAGTTTTTGTGGGTAGGTACCGAAAGAGCTTTGAAAACAGAGTCAAATTATTTTCATATTAGTCCGTATGGTATTAAATATTATTTAAATCAGGCAAAAACATAAATTTGCCAGTAATTTAAACAATTAATCCTAAATTTAGTAGTTCAAAAAACAAGTACGAACTTGACCAACTCAGAACCATAACCCTTGGAACCGTGAACCCCGAAAAACTTTGACCCCACGCTCAATAATTGTGGTACAAAATATGAGTGTTATGTGTCCCAATACATAATAACAGCAGTTTCATGGAGTCGCCAAAAGTTTTCAATCGAAGGGCCGGTCAATGATTCCCTGTTCGGTCTTGTGCGGCCCTCCAAAGTTTCCCTATAAAAGCTTCGAAATATGTTGTGATATTTCTCGGATAACAAGCAAAGTTTCGTCCTTCGGCAGTCATAAAGGCAGGGGTGCTAGATGTTTGGCCGCCGTTGGACTTGAGCCAAGAATATCTCTTTCTTTCACGCCTTGGTAGTGAATGCGAAAAATAAGATGTATTTGATAATCAGATTTTTTGTTCCGTTGACGTTTTTTGAATGTGAAATGAGGTAGATAGAGTACGGTAACGCTTTGAGATTTCGTATTTTTATCTTATAGTAGTTATAAACAGATTTAGAAAAAAAATACAGTCGGCAAGACAATGTGCAGTTTTTACAAAAACTTGTTTTGGTGCCAATCGATCCTGTTTCTTATATGGATCAAAGAACTCTATTGGACCAACTGAGGTTTGAATACTAGACCAGTCAGATTTTGCAAAAAACTTATCCATACTTTTGGTAGTAAAGTAACCCTAACTTACTTTTTATGATGGACAGACTATATAGCCGAAAATAAACAAAACATTTGAACTTCGAACGAATACGCGTTATAATTGTATTTCCTTTAAGAACAAGATAGTTGCTTGTGATTTGCAACGTTCTGAGAAAAAAAATATCTTAAATAATTGAGAACTTTCAGACTTGTATGGGAAACGTTAAAAAGCCCGCTACAAAAGTCAGAAATAGCAAAAAATCTTTTTATGGGAAAAGTTTTTGGCGTTTTCTGACTTTTTTTTGTACTCAAACCTCAGTTGGTCCACTAGATCTTTTTGATCCTTATAAGAAACAGGCTCGATTGGCATCAAAACAATTTTTTGTGCACACTGCCCATTTTCTTGCTGACTGTAAATTTTTTTCAAGATCTGTTTATCCAGATCAATTTGTCTCAAAAAGTTAAGGAAACTCTCCTAAGACTGTTTTCCTGTAGCTACAACGATTAAGGTACCTACCCTTACTGCCCCGTCTCAAAAATTCACCCTGTATAGTTAAAATAAAAGTCTTTCATCATCATCATCATTAGCCCATAGCAGTCCACTGCTGGACATGGGCCTCTCCAATTGCACGCCATTCAGCTCGATTCTCAGCAACTCTCATCCAGCTGCCACCAGCCACCCTGCGATGATCGTCGCTCCACCTAGCCTGAGGGCGTCCTACCTTACGTTTGCCGATTCACGGTCTCCACTCAAGAACACGTCTACCCCAATGGTCATCGGTCTACGGCTAATATGGCCGGCCCATTGCCACTTCAGCTTGCTTATTCTGTGGGTTATGTCGACAACGTCTAAAAGTCTTTACCAATGTGTTTTCTACGTCGAAACTTATTGTGGTTTCATAAGTTGTTTGAAAGGAATTTCTTAGAATTTTAGCTTGTTTCGATGTAAACACATAAAAAGAAAACATTCCCATATTAACATAAAAAGTCTCACAGAAATACCTAGTCAATGAAATACGTTTTAAGCCTTGTTAGCCTAAATAAAACCTATATTGAGTGGGGCCACTTAATTATTTCGGCATCAAAGCTAATGAGAAGAATTTTTTTCCTCTATTCTGGCCCTGTTCATGTGATAAACAAAATATTATTTAATTAAACATGAAAATTAAGCTGGAAGCCGACGACAGCGCTGTCAAATGGCGCTGGATTAATTTTGATTCATTTTGTTGCTCCCACCTGTTCTAAATTTAATTATGTCGGAGTTCGCTTCATAAGTAGCTATCTAATTTCACATGATCTAGAGACTTGAGAGATCTAATTAAATTCTTTGTACAAGATAGCAAATGACGATTTTGAACTTCCCGTGTTTAACCAATCGAGAAACACGGAATGTTTTAGTGTTGTATTTAATTAAATATTTCATGTTTATTATTAGTACTTAATTTCGCGAGTTAGAGAGTAATGAGTTTCGTGATTATTATATTAATACGTGAAGCGGAACGTTTTGTATCCCTTTTTACGAAAATCACGCGGACGGAGGAGTATGAAATTTGGCACTGTTAAAGTTTATTTATGGGCGCAGAAAGCTAATATTTTTATAAAATATGCGTTAGAAATTAATAAAAAACAAACATTACACACACTACCATGCGTTTGACACACACACACATAGTACCAGGGCCCCATGACTTGAAGATAGATAGGCGACAGAAGTAACAGCTTGAGCATGGAATAAGTAAGTACTTTTTAATAGCATGGAATTAGTAAGTACTTTATAAGAGCATAAAATTAGTGTACTCATGGAATTAGTAAGTACTATATAGAGTATAAGTAGTAGGTCGAATTTCGACCAGTGGGCAACCAGTACGTAGTAATAATAATTTGTGCTGTTTCCCTTCAGAGCCATATGGGGTAAAGAAGTAGCAGGAACGTAGGCTACGCGCAAAGTAGGTTAAACAAGGGTTACCCAACATTTTCTATTACCTAGTTCAATCTTGGTAATATCTTCAGATCCATTTTGGTGCGGGTCTTTAGTGGTTTGTATAGGGTAACATCGACCTGTTGCTACCTGACGGTTCTCCTAACTTGGGAGCTCATTGGCCTCAGCTTTGGGGGCTTTAAACACTTCTGGTTCGAGTAAGCCTTCGTAATACCTGTTGAAGTCCACGGCTTATATCTTCAAATAGTGACCTGATATTTTTACGAGACTTATTTAACAAAAATCGATCACTTCACCAGACTAAGTGACAATTTCACCAATGAAATTGAACGCGATCAGGGGGCCTAAAATGGACGCTTTGGCAGAACCATAATATGATCTTCGTACAATTCATATCCCGCAATTCATCTGTTTGACAGTTTTGTATGGAGTTTCGTAAAATGGTCCACATATTATGAATTGGTATAGTGAAGTCTAATGTCAAATAGCAGCTGTCAAACAGATGAATTGCGGGATGTATGAGTTGTACGCAGATCATAATAAGATTCTGCCAAAGCTTCCAGTTTAGGCCCCCTGTACATAAACCACGTTTAAGAGCTGTCAGTGTCATTATTTTCTTTGGAATATTGACACTGACAGCTCTTGAACTCGGTTTAGATGTGCTGATAGCGTTCAGTTTCATTGGTGAAATTCGCTCATAGTCGAACTTAAAAGAGAAGCAGATAGATACCTACTTTACTTTTTAAGTTCTTCAACAGTGAATTGCTTACATATCTGCACCCAAATACTGCGTAACACACTATCAATCGCATCTGCATCGCAATCTGAATGATTTTGAAGTATATTGCTAATCCACTGCTTCATATGTTCGAAAAATTTGTCTGCTCAACAAAAAAGTAAATAACACAATTAATGTTGTTGAACTGTCAAAATGAAACCCATACCTACTGATGGTGCGTTACGCAATTAAGAGGCTGCTTTATATTACAAAGCAATTGCCTATACTTCATTTGGAAGAAGACTAGAAATTTCAATAAACTTTTTTACAGTCCGTTCAACCGATTTTGACTTCTATTGCGTTGGTGGCATGACAAATGACAGCAGTAATAAAAAGTTGTAACCACGTTTTTACTTTTGAACTGTCAAAATGAAACCCATACCTACTGATGGTGCGTTACGCAATTAGAGGCTGCTTTATATTTACAAAGCAATTGCCTATACTTCATTTGGAAGAAGACTAGAAATTTCAATAAACTTTTTTACAGTCCGTTCAACCGATTTTGACTTCTATTGCGTTGGTGGCATGACAAATGACAGCAGTAATAAAAAGTTGTAACCACGTTTTTACTTTTAATTAATGACATCCTTAGTCTACGGAATAATAAAAATACAAAAAAAGAGCGCACATGGGTGATCTATGCGAGTGGGTTTTTGAGTGCGCGTGAGTGAGTGTGTGTGTGTGTGTGTGGGGGGGGTGTGTGTATGTGTGTGAGAGAGAGTGTGTGTGATAGTGTGAGCGTACATTATTTATATGAGTTTTGTTCGTTTAGTTTTTAGGATTCAGTTTAGGTTTTGGTTAGCCCTGCGGTAGTGTCTTGGGATCGGATAGAAGCCAGTCATAGCTCGGAATAGAATTCAAAATCGGTTAAACAGACTGTAAAAAAGTTTATTTACATTTCTAATCTTATTTCAAATGGAGTATAGCTCCATCAAATACGCTCTCTCAATTATACACTGTGTAGTGCCGTATTGTGTGCATAGCTTACTCGATTTATCGGTCCATTTGTGCATGTAATACCTAATCTAGAATATTGCCCGTAACCCGGGACTGCGGGCCGCCCGGGATCGCAATAACCTCACTAACGGGAACTAGAGCGAGACGAATTCCCGGGATGGCTCATTACATAAAGTAATAACTTTAAGTAATGCTAAGTGCCCATTGTATCGAATAGGTAAAATGTTTTAGATGAAACGGTAGTTTTTGATTGAGGTTGTAAGTTCAGACTAGCCATTTTTAACCGACTTCCAAAAAGGCGGAGGTTATTATAGGCTGTAGGTATGTTTATTTATGTTCACCGATTTCTCCGTCAATAATTGTGGACCGATTTTGAAAATTCTTTTTTTGTTTAAAAGTGTGTATGCTCCCAAAGCGGTCCCATTGTTAAAGGAGAATCCCATGGAAATCGAGGCAAATCCTCAAATTTCATACGCACACCTATAGCAATTTGGGTATTTTTTATAGTAACTCATGCATTTGCTCTCGGAAAGCACCATTTGGTGAACTGGAGCTGATGACGAAGACCACAAATGGCCACCGGAACAACATAATAATAAGTATTTAACGGGTTGCGATTAGATTAGGTACCTACTTTAATATGGTTGCTAAGCAATTTATACTCGTCACAATGCATATGGTGAGTGGCATTTCTCCTGGTTCTTACCAAGAGAACTCCCAGCATCGGGAAAAGCAATATTTTGTAAAAGGTGATGAGTAGTTGACATTAGGCTATTGTAACTTAGAATAAATTAAAAAGTGGCCCACTAAAACGTATTTTTTTTTTGCAAAAAAAAATAAGTAATTGATTTCCAAAAAAAATACTACAAAGTGCAAATTACTTTAATTTCGGAAGTCGGTGGCAAAAAACTAAAATACAGATCCAAAGACACCGACTTCCGACTTTTGTAAAATGTTTTATTGTGTATTTTACTCTTGAAACATCTGACGTGTACACTCAATCTGCTTAGCCATTTCCCAACGACTACTTTTTCTAACTTCCAGTCTAACCTCTAAGACTACTAACCGGAAATACTGATTTTACATGGATCAACTGCCTATCTAACCTCTACTACCCAGTTACTGGGTAACACCATAGGAACTCCTTGGTAAGACTGGTTGTCAGACTTTTAGACTTCTGACCACGTGTAACGACTATCAAAGATCTACGAATGACAACCAGGACCAACGGCTTAACGTACTTTCCAAGGCGCGGAGGATCTCGATATGTACCTAATATTTTGTCACCCATCCATGAACAAACCGCGGCAAGCGTAGCTTTACCTTCGATCGACATGCAAGCTTAGCACGAGAACCGTAGATAATCGTCGACGGAAGAATAGACAAAAACGACATTTCCGTGTAGACAGTAGAACGTTTTTGGCAGGCAACATCGATGTATTAAAAGCGGTAGATACGAGACTTAGTAACAGCGCCTGGACCTATCAAACTAAGTGATGGCCCGTAGTTGCCACTAAGTCGCGCACGGGATATCGTTGATCAAACAGCTTTTTTTGTGTGATAAATTACAGTTTTTTTGTGTGATAAATACGCATCAAAATGACTTATTGTGCAGCTAAACAGTGTTTTAATAATACAAGGAAGAAAAATAAGATACACGGGATTACTTACCACTCGTAAGTACAGCCAAAAGTGCTAATTTGTTGAAAGTTATAATAATATTTAATGTTTGCTTCGCCATGTTTGTGAGAGCGAGATAAATATTACAAACATGCGTGAGAGACACGATACGCACATAATGCGCGAGTTGCGAGACTTGTTGGGGACGAGTACTACGCGATTTCGCTCGCACGACAGTGCCGTCTCCTACGAGTATATCTCTGTTCTTGTTTATCGGTAATTGTAGGTTTGCGACAGTGATCACACAGATGTGTGAGTTTTGGTGCATGTAGTCGTGCGCCGAGCCCAGGTTTACTGATTGCGATATTAGCGCGTAATATATCTTCCTCCTTTTAATATATCAATGGAGGAAGCTTTTTTTTTTTGCTACTGTTGAGTAGAAATAGAAAGCGTCATGCTAAGCCTGCTGTACGACTGTCATTTTTTTGCCACGAGCCCCTCTGGCATCTTCACTCATCATTCATCATTTCAGCTGAAAGACGTCCACTGCTGGACATAAAATCAAAATCAAAAGTCATCCATTCAAACTAGGCTGAGCATCAGCACTTTTCGTAAGTCAAAAATTACATGAGACAAAAACGCCCACCCTTCCCCCTTCATGGGCCTCCCACACGGTTTGCCATAATCGCCACGGTTGGCAGGCGGGTCACCGAACGCAGTATGGTGTTAAAATGCATAGAGAACGCTGCAGCCCATTCTCTAGTAAGTCTTTTAGTCACCTTTTACGACACCCACGGGAAGAAATAGGGTGGTGTTATTCTTTACGTCCGGCACCACACGGAACACACGGTGTCTACACTAATCTACTTCTACTACTACTACTAATCTACTTATTATTTATTTTCTTTCTTTAGCACTTTTCAAGACGTTAAGTCCGATACAGATGTTATTGGTTTCAACCTGACTGAGCAAACAGCGAGGGATATATATAACCATAGGCAATTTGGTGAGATGTAAAGGTATAAAGTACCTACCTACCTACTACAAACAATCCTATTGGTTAGCGTGATCTTTATAAACTAACTAACTTCTGCCCGCGATTTTACCCACGTGTTTCTTGTTTTAACATAAAATATATACTATAGCAGTCAGCAACACTGTAGCTGACCAGATCCGATTCTTTCACTTAAGGGAATAAGTGAAAGAATTGGATCTGGTAAGGTATGTAAATGTTCATGGTAAATTTTCTTCACAGAAATTAATATGTGTACCTAATTTCAACTAAATCGGTCCAGTAGATTCGGAGCAAATCGGATGTAACCGACGGATAAACAGACAGACAGACCCGCGAGTGATCATCTATGGGTCCCGTTTTACTTTTTGAGGTACGGAACCGTAAAAATTGGCAAAATGTGTAAAAGTAAATGTTTATTGTGAACAGTATTTTGCCACAGAACCCACACTTTCAAAATACTTCGATCCTCTGCTATAATTTCAAACGTGTGTAACATAGCAATCCCATAACTACGTCCACCCTTACGGAAAAACAGTGGGACATAACTCCGGAATATTCGTCGAATACGTACGATTTGTGGTAGCAGAATAATGTAGTTCCTACGTGACACGCAAGATGGCGCTCTTGTCACGCGTTGGCCCAATTTATGTAGATGACGTGCTCCTATGTAGTGCACAGTTTGCTCTCTGAAATAAGGAGCTGTGCCAAATAAGGTAGAAGTTCCTGAATTGGTCACAGGTAGATAAAAGATTAGACCTGCGTTTGGTAAAAAAAATAGGTTAGGTAGGTTCATGGATTAACTGCGCGTAATCTACTGAATTTCGCATAAACATTATTTTTTCAATCTATAGCTCTCTCCCATTTAAATCCCTGCACACGATATACTTCTTAAGACGCAGATATATGCCAGTGACTTTGAGTGGTTAGCTTGCGTGTTCTGTACTGAGCTCACGCAACGCATCGTACGTTCAGCCAGTAATAGGACTCGCCCATCAAGGAGCGCTGTCCGCAATTTGACGCATTATTAATTTATTATACACAAAACAAAAGGTATTTTAATAAAACGCGTATACTAAAACATCAATAATTACATTATATTTAGATTGGTGAAGGTTTCAGAAAAATAAGGTTGGTAGATTTTGCGCCATTCTCAGTTTTTATCCGCGTTAGACATAACTTTAGAAATTAATTTCACTATATAATATAAATATAATCTAAAATATTCACATATTAAGTTATTGAGAAAATGCTCTGATTTATCATATATTTTTTTCAAATCATTAACACTACTCGTTTAGACGTGATCTTCAGTATAAATCATTAAAAGTCTGTTATCGTCCCCTTAATTATGGCAGATTAATAAAGTACCAAGTAAGTCGTTCATGGTTTTGGATGGTAAAAATAATTATCTTGAGACTTTCAATATGTCCCGGACAGTGTGCAAAAATCTATAGGATGTCTAAGTGCCGGTCATCATCATCATCATCATTTCAGCCGAAAGACGTCCACTGCTGGACAAGTGATAAGTATATGTTAATAATATCTACTAGGTCATCAGTAAACTTTATACGTGTGGTTTTACCAAAATGGTAAAAAGGAACGTCGCTTCATGTAAAATATTGGTATTCAGCTCCATCCGGTTAGACTGGAAGCCGACCGTTGAGGTCATTACATAATATGTAAATTTTGTATTTAGGAACTTTACCATAGTCGGAATAAAGTTCGAAATTCAATAATGGCTCCATGTTTTAACCCTGGGTCTGAAGATAAACCTTGTTTTGTAATAAGGGGGAAATAGTCCTACAGCATTTTTTTTTATAATTTTCGCTATTTTGTACAAGCGTGCCTAGTTGGTCTAGTGGTCGCAAGCGCTACTGCTGAGCATGAGGTCCCGGGTTCGATTCCCAGGTCGGGCAGTGTTATTGGGATTTTCCATTAGGAATTTTCAGTAGCAGCCTGGAGTCCGGACATGTGCCCGGTTGATGGCAATAGGCTCCCCCCTATTACATGGGACTTAAAACATAACTGGCGACATGTGGGTGTACTATGTCGTACAGTACATAGTAGGTATAGGTTGGGAGAAGGCTAGGTAGATGATGATGTTTTCCATACTTCTCCATTATTCGTCATCTCAGAAGTCACCCCCTCTACTATCCATATCATCTTTTATAGACTCCATCCACATTTATACTTTGTATATTTATTTGAAGAGACAAAAGTGAGCAAAAGTAATTGACGAAAATGTCAAATGAATCAGACAACTTACGTGTGGAAGTCAATTAATAATACTTTAACCCCCTTATTACAAAACAAGGTTTATCTTCAGACCCAGGTTTAAAACATGGAGCCATTATTGAATTTCAAACTTTATTCCGACTATGGTAAAGTTCCTAAACACAAAACTGACAACTTAGTACCGAACTAAGTTTTCAGTTTTGTATAAAGAACGGTATTTCAATCACTGTTACGTTCTTATTACAAAAACTGGCTCCGTGGTTTAAGCCATGTCAAAATATAAATCTTGTTTTGTAATAAGGCGGTAATACTTTATTTATTTCAGACCATGGTGTCCATTTTGTTAGTAACAGTGTTCTTATTAACTAGTGTTAGTAATACTTAAAACTACTCACAACAAAACATATAAAAGAAAGTAAACACAACAATCACTACTGCGCCACTCCATGACAAATGGCGCAGCAATGACTGATGTAACCACAGTCCAGCCGACTAGCGATCATGCTAAGGATGCTGTTGGCGCTGCCACGTACTCTACGCACCAGGGATGCGCACCTTTTACGCATCGTAGCGTAAAAGCAATCTACGCGACGTTCAGCAAACATCCCTGATGCACTACAGAATCGGCGCAGCCCCATCAGCACCCTGAACTAGTTGTGCCACTTACACATTGAGTGCTTTGATTTGATTATTTGAACGCTTAAACGCGAAATTCAAATTTTAAAATCAGCTAGATGTTTTTCATTTGACAATAATTGAGGTTAATTTAAAATAACCTCAATTTTCGTCGATGATTTTTCAATCACAAGTTACTCGTAATAATGTTATTACCCGACTGCAGCGAAGCCAAAAAAGGAGGGCTATGTGTTTGACCTGTATGTATGTATGTATGTCCGTCTCTATGTTCCCTCGTGACTACTAAACGCATGAACCGAATTTAATTAATGATATGTATGTCATTATATTCGTCTTTATTGCCATGCGCGAGTGTCACTGGGTATATTAAAATTATTGCCTCCGACTGCATGGGATTGTTTATACCTAGTATTAATTTATATAAATCTTGTTTCTTTTTTTTTTTAGCGGTAATTTCATGGTCGTGATGGTGCGCGGTGCGGGACACGTGGCGCCCGCAGACAAGCCGCCAGGCACCGCCAGGCAGATAATCGACTTGTTCATCAACAAGTTTAAATAAATATACCAAGCTTTGCTGCTTCTAATTCTAAAACTATGTAATAATTCAGGACTGTATAGGTACCTACTAGAATCGATCAATTTCTGTGTATCGTGTTGTTAGCTGTTATTGTATTTTATCAGACCATAATAAATATCAAATATTTCGACTTCTCTTAGGTTGCGACACAACACCAAATTGTATGAAGCATTTCATATGTGTGGTGCCGGACCTAATGAATAGCACCATCCTATTTCTTCCCGTGGGTGTCGTAAAAGGCGACTAAGGCCCAGCGCCCATTTGTGGCACGGCATGGCAAGGTATTTTTAGGCAACGAATAAAAATATAACTTAAAAGTATGAAAATAAAGTTGAAATTTCAATTTCAAGCAGCGATCTTGTTTTGTACTTACAACCATTATTAACATTGAAATTTCAACTTTACTTCCATATTATTAAGTTATATTTTTATTCGTCGCCCAAAAATACCTTGTCGTCAATGGTCGCCGGGCCTAAGGGACTTACTAGAGAATGGGCAGCAACGTTCCATTTATGCATTTTAACACCATACTGCGATCGCTAACCCGCTTGCTAAGCGTGGCGATTATGGCAACCCCCCATGCCAGCATGGCGATTATGTCCAGCAGTGGATGGTTTTTGGCTTAAATGATGCTGATGATCTCATGAGGCACGTAAAAATATCGGCGTGCAAAATGAACAGTTGGTGGAGGCGCTAAAATAATGTTAATTAAACACTTCCTTCTCAATCACGTAAAAAGAACGTCGGCTGTTAGAAGCCTACAGAAGCGAAAACAATTGGTTTTCTTTCTTCCTTTATATTTCCCTGTTGTATCTACCAATCATCTGAGTGTAAGCTCATAACTTGCTAGAAAAGTACTAACAAGGCAAAATATTTTGATCAATGTAGTTATTTTGTTGCTGAGTGGCGCGTTAAGAAACTTGCAATATTGAATGCCGCTCAGTCTCGACAGGACGTTACAACTGCTGGCAGATAGGGCTGCCATGTTTCCAAAAATAATGAATAGAGTCAAATGGAGGATTAGTACTTGTAAGCCATTGCTTACTATTGAGGCCATTGCCCAAGGCAATTGCCAACTTCTAATTATACAGAAATGTGGAAATGCATTACTTACGAAGCATGTGTGCGACAATATAAATGATAGGCTGAAAAATTACGTAATAAGGTAACGGTGCGGTAAGGTTTAAAAGAAGATGTAGTGACACAAATTGAAAACAGTATGCTTAGATGATGAATGAAAGGCGACTAACAAAAGCTCAAGCACAAGGCAGATGAGTGGAAACGCTGGGAGGGGACGCCCTAAGAGGACATATAGTGACCTCATTGGTGATTTTCTTCAGAAAGGTCAGGTGCGTAGTAATCGCAACCGGCGTGCGTGTACTGATGAACATCATCTGTATGAACATCAACGAAGCAAAAGGAGTAAATATGTAAGGAGTGTAGCAGATGGCATACTATAGTTTCTGCCTACCACTATGGGAAGAAGTCGTGAGTTTATGTACCTATGTATGTAATTATACAGAAGATTGTTTAGCAGTGGCAAGCGGAAAGAGACAGAATGGTAGAAGTATGGACACTTGCACAGCCTCCACCAGAATGAGCACAGTGTGTAAAAAAAAATTTTTTTTTTTTGAGGATTATAAAAAAATATAGTTATATTCCTAATGGTCTACGATAAGTTAAATTAGTGAAATCGTGCCAATGTGTTTTAATGTTTAGGAGCGTTTAAACCTTAGCCCCCTTATTACAAAACAAGGTTTATCTTTAGACCCAGGTTTAAAGCATGGAGCCATTATTGAATTTCGAACTTTATTCCGAATATGGTATAGTTCCTAAACACAAAACTGTCAACTTAGTACCGAACTAAGTTTTCAGTTTTGTATAAAGAACGGTATTTCAATCACTATTACGTTCTTTTTACAAAAACTGGCTGCATGGTTTAAGCCATGTCAAAATATAAATCTTGTTTTGTAATAAGGCCGTATGGGTTTTCATACAAACTTTCAAGCCCCTGTTTTTCGAAATGACTGAACCGATTTTAATGAAACTTCATACGCATGCAGGATACAAAGTTCTAAAAAGTTAGTAAAGAACATTTTCGAAAAACAGCCAAATTAGACCGATTTTAAATTTTCCATAGAAATACAGATTTCCAGTTATCTGTTTTTAAATGACATTTCGAAAAAAATATTTACTAACTTTTTAGACCTTTGTATCCTGCATGCGTATGAAGTTTCATTAAAATCGGTTCAATCATTTCGAAAAACAAGGGCTTGAAAGTTTGTATGAAATGCTGTAAGGTTTAAACGCTCTTAATTACTATACAATAAATCTATTTAAAAAAGTAGTTGAACTATATGTGCATCTCTGCCTAACCCTACGTATACAGGCGTGATATTATATGTATATCTATTACTTAATATCTATAAATAAGTAAGTAGGTAGGTACCTATGTAGATCCAGTATTTTAAAATATTTGTGACAACAAAAACGCACATTCTTTCGATGTGGTTAAGTCATATAATCCCACAATAAAATATAGCCAAGCATTAAATAATGGTAAATGCCTTCCGATAAATCCATAGCCACGTAATAAATTAGACATGCCATTCAGCGTGGCAGCCCTACTCTTTAAATATCTCGGCACATGGAACGAATAGCACAGCTATCGCGAGGCTAGTTTGTTACGACGAACTTTAAAGAAAGTATAGCCGCTGTTGCTCAGAACAATCGACTTTATTATCTTTATCAACTTGTAAGTAGTTCGTTGGTAGTAATACGTTGTAGTACGTAGTAATACGTTGTAGTACGTAGTAGTACTTGTACGTAAGTACTGATTTTGGTTAGGTTAGAATTACGTGATCCGATTATTTTTTTTCTAAAATAAGGCAAAATTAGATAAAGGTGATGGAATGTATATTGAAATCTTACATAAAAAACCTCTGTCTGTATTTTTACCCGACTACGGTTATGGTTTTAACAAGCTATGTATCTATGTTCATCTATTCGCTGGTAACTCCTAATCTACTTGCCGTATTGACAAACGAGGTGTCATTGGAAGCATTACGTTGTTCCGCAGGTAAGGTTGTATGACTTCACGTAAAATCCAACATGGTGGCTTATAGCAAATGTAAAGGGTTAGGTAGCGAAAACATTAATTAATATACCTTTTGGTGTCTAAATTAATAATAAATATTATTTTTTATTCACAAAACATAAACTTTGACTATAATTATACAGAAAGGTAAACAGACTTTAGTAAAATTACACAAATATTGGAATACAAAAGGTAGGTAGTGAGGCCAAAAGTCCAATAAGAATAGGTACCCTGCCCCCAAACTAGGAAAATCCTATATCTTGGGAGGCAGTGTCTTCGACACAAGTCAGCCAATGCGTTCAAGTCGAGCGATTTTGTGTGCATACCAGTAAATTTAGAATTAGGTATCCAATGAAAGATCTTAAAGGAAGACTGTGAAAATATATTGGTTATCTATAAGTAAGTATGCATTCATACACAAACGAATAAGAATAAAACAATTATTTTTCACTCTTGACTGATTTCAATAACACTAAATACCCTTCTAAAATGTAATGTAGGCTGCTTAAGAAATCATAGGTATCAATTCCCAATGATCCCTTACCCCAAAATAATTGAACTAAAAACTAAAACACAGCTACGACAAAAACGCCAAGTATAAATGGAGTCACAGGTAATTACTATAAATAAATAGCATAATTCCGATGCTTGGTGATTACGTGTGACTCCGGTTATATGAAAACTGATGTTATTTTTATGACTGTCTCTTCTTTATACTTTTTTAGTTGGCGTTTGTCGTAGTTGGGTTTTAGTTTTTAACTTTCTTTTTAATTATAATAGTTATTATTCAAAATACAATAAGATTATTTCTTTTTGACACCGTGTTACTTTACATTTTTGTCCATATTGATGGTGTTTGGACATACCTTAAGTAAAAAACATTTTCGGAAAAAATAATAACCGACTACCAAACATAACACTACAAAGTGAAAAATAACTTTAATTTCGGAAGTCGGTGTCTTTGGATCTGTATTTGAGTTTTTGGCCACCGACTTTATTTTTCACTTTGTAGTGTTATGTTTGGTAGTCGGTTATTATTTTTTCCGAAAATGTTTTTTATTTTTCACTTTTTAGTGGGTCAGTTTACAATTTATCTAAGTTACAATAGCCTAATGTTAACTGCTCATCACCTTTTACAAAATATTGCATTTCCCGATGCTGGGACGACGTTGATTGTTGAGGGGTTCTCCTGTAAGAACCAGGAGAACTGCCACTCACCATTATGCATAGTGACGAGCATAAATTGCTTATTCGCAACCCGTTAAATAGGTACTCATTATTATTCCGGTGGCCATCTGTGGTCTCCATCATCAGTTCCACTTCACCAAATGGTGCTTTCGGAGAGCAAATGCACGAGTTACTATAAAAAATACTTAAATCGCTATAGGTTTGCATATAAAATTTGAGGGTTTCCCTCGATTTCCATGGGATGCCCTTATCAGATTCTGATTTGGTGGCAATGGGACCACCTCGGGAGTATACCCTTTCAAACAAAAAAACAATTTTCAAAATCGGTTCATAATTGACGGAGCAATTGCGTAACAAACATACAAAAAAAAAAAAACATACAGCCGAATTGAGAACCTCCTGCTTTATGGAAGTCTGTTAAAAATACTCACAAAATTAGAAATTAAACACCCTAAACGGACGCGATTCACAAAACTACTGATTATAGCACAAAGGTTAAATGAGGCCACATAGATTGGCACCTCGATAATATTTGTGCAGCCTATGAACAAATGAGACATTGAGCTGTGGTGGCACATCATTTGCCCGATAAAAGGTGAAATTCTAAGTCCTAATGACAGAATTCAAGCACAGACGGCCCATTAGTGAAATAGCTCAGCGTCAGGTTCTTTTATAGCCACTCTTACGGCAAAAATGTAAGTTTTTCTTACGAAATAATAAAAAAACCGGCCAAGTGAGAGTCGAACTCGCGCACGAAGGGTTCCGTATCATTATCCATAAAAAAAACTACTTACTAGATCTCGGTCCAACCAATTTTCGGTGGAAGTTTACATGGTAATGTACATCATATATATTTTTTAGTTTTATCATTCTCTTATTTTGGAAGTTACAGGGGGACACACACATTTTACTACTTTGGAATTGTCTCTTGCGCAAAGTATTCAGTTTAGAAAACAATTATATAAGAAACTCAAATATCATTTTTAAAGACCTATCCATAAATACCCCACACGTATGGGTTTGATAAAAAAAAAATGATTTTCAGTTCCATGTATGGGGAACCCCCAAAATTGATTGTTTTTTTTTCTATTTTTGTGTGAAAATCTTAATGCTGTTCACAGAATATATTATCTACTTACCAAGTTTCAACAGTACAGTTCTTATAGTTTCGGAAAAAAGTGGCTGTGACATACGGACGGATAGACATGACGAATCCATAACGGTTCCGTTTTTTTGCCATTTGGCTACGGAACCCTATAAATACATTCAATTTGCTAGTAGTTAACTCCACTATTTCCCAAATGCACTGTTTAGTAGATATTTTCGAAACAATCGCTTTTAGCAAATGTCACCGATTAAACTCGTTAACTTTAAACTGACGCGAATTAGTTATATCAACAATGGCCGTCCATTAGATCCCATTGAAAATTCGCTCGACAAATGAGATTGCGACCTAGTTGTCTGAATAATCCCTACATAAGCTAGATATCCTGTTATCCCGTAGCACGCGAGTGGCGGGACACATCGCTGGCTCGCATCCAACCTGTCCGATGGCCGCCTCATCTTGCTGCTCGACATAGCCCGTTGGGTCTAGTTGTATCGCGTCACATGGGACAATGCCATGCCGTCTCGGTGTGTCAACCCACTATGACTCCAATTTGCTATAAAGCGGTGGCGCGCCGTACGAACTTCGCTACCGCCGCGCCGCCCGTTTTGCGGCGGCGGCGTCTCGTTAAAATTTTATGTTCAATACGGCTTTGATAGCGGAGTAAAGCTTACATTATAGAGAAGACTAAGATAATTTTTTTCTGAAGTGGTTACTCAACCGTCTGCTATTTTTGTCCGCGTGACTGACGTGAACTTGTCATTCGAGACACGCGGCCGCTTGACGCGTGACGTTTTGATGCATGTGGCATTTGCGTCATCGGAAATGGAAAAGATAATTATATTTTCTAGCAATTTCATAAATATTTGGATGGCTGGTGAAATTTTGTTTAGACAAGAATCTTGATTAAGCAATCAGAATATTTTGGATTGCTTCTGTAATCAACGTTTGGCTATTTAAAATTATTTTGAAATAGGATAATCTCAATTTAAGTTGAGCAAACAGATTGCTGGCGTGTTTCCAAGGCGGTCTGATGGCCGGCGGCGGAGGGTTGAAGTCAACTCAGCGATTGTGATCCACTCACTCGCTAAAAGGGTAGAAAGGACCCGTCGCCCACTCGGCTTTGGGTTAAAGGCCCTTGAAATAGTTTTCATGTCTATTTTAGATTCGAATACATTAAACAAACATAAAACAAACCTATATGTTTTTAAGGTTCCGTACCTCAAACAGAAAAACGGAACCCAGGATCACTCGTGTGTCTGTCTGTCCGTCTGTTACAACCGATTTGTTCCGAATCTACTATACCAATTAAGTTGAAACTTGGTACAAATATCAATTTTACCCAAAGACGGAAGTGTAACATAAATAAATGATTTTTCAATATCGAGGCACTTTTGGGGGGCAAATTAGAAAAATAAATAAAAAAATTGCAAACGGTACCGTGTGACATATCTTATGAAAGGGCTTTTTGGAAGGATTAAGGATTTCAGATATATTTATTAAATAATTTTAAAATAAATACTTTAAAAGTTATGAAAATATATGTAAATTTACCCTTATCTCATTTTGATAAAAAATACAGAAAATAGTTCGTTACTTATATACAGGGACACTTATAAGAAGTCTATGGTTTTAAAATACCATCAATATTGTGCGGTAAATCACTCAATATTGTGCGTACAAAATTACATTTGTAGTTGGAATGTTTGAGGGAACATGTCTTTCAACTACAACGTTAATTTTGTTCTTGTAATAAATTCATCCCGACTACGGAACCCTTCATTGTGCGTGGTCCAACACGCACTTGGCCGGTTTTTTTTGTTTAGGTCGGCGCAGGTGTTCGATACTACTAATCTTGCAGCTACACTAGTAATAATTGTGACTATGTCCGTCATTATATCAACTTGGTTTATGAATAACTTTGTGCGTTTGATTTCGTTTTTATTATTTCATATACTCGTACCTAAGTGCAAATGTATCTATTTCTCACCCTTAGTTGCGTGGTATTAGTATCTATACATGCAAATTTCTGCCTAAAACTTCGGTCAGTTTTTCTTAATCGCCATTGACCTTGGCCATGCAAATGAGCGTCACGCTCACGCCACGCCGCCGCCGCGCCCGCACGCCCACCGCCACGGCCGTTAGGTTTCATATCCCGTATTTATTTTTAGTAACGAAAATATGTATATTTGAAAAAAATCACAGATAGAATTATAATAGTCTATTCATACAAAAAAAACATGAATATATCTTAAGTAGTTTGAAAGTAATATCGTTTTGTTATACTTTGGGTAGACATTACTTACTGAATTTATTTCATAAAGTATTTTATTTAAATATTCACATAGACCTAGGTATAGTATTGGCGTGTATGCGTTATAGTTACATAATATTATTATTGTTGTTGTTATTATTATTGCATTTATTTTTTGCATAACTTACTTGCAATAGATGGAGACGTAATAACAGATTTAAGGCTCTTACAGACTCACGCGATACAGCGGGCGCGACAGGCACCGACAAAGAAATTGTCCTACTAGTGTCGCGTCGCGTCCGCGATATCGCGTGAGTCTGTAAGAGCCTTTAAAAGTCACTAATATCATATATTTGCGCCTTAAGTTTAGCCTTTACTGTGAACCACTTACACACCATATTATCCCCAAAACACCATCTTAACACTTGGACACTGAACGCCCATAGACGTCATCATTATCGCCGGTAGCACACCTCCGCCACGAAACCATGGCAGCGAAACCGCAGTAGTTCAAATCAACTGGCTCGCGTCATGTTCCGCTACTCGATTCGGATGCGAGTAGCGGAACATGACGCAAGCCAGTAACTACTCCGGTTTCGCTTAATACGTGAAGCGAAAAATATGAATCCCTTTTTACGAAAATTATGCGAACGAATTTCATACTGCTCGTATGAAATTTGGCACAGTTAAAGTTTATATTTTAGTTTTAAGGTATTTATTGTACATGAGGCCCTTTTAAATAAACTATTATTATAATTTTATGGAGGAGTGTGAGTGCAGAAAGCTTATATTTTTATATAGTATGGATTAAAAATAAATTAAATTAATAAAAAACCATTACCCACACTACCATACGTTGACAAATACACACATAGTACCAGGGCCTCATGACTTGAAGTTATGTAGATAGGTGACAGAATTGACAGCCTGACCATGGAATAAGTAAGTACTACTCATGGAATTAGTAAGTACTATATAGATTGTAAGTAGAGGGGGTCGAATTTCGACCAGTGGGTGTCGACTAGTAATATCAAAAGTTCTATTGTGTCTCGTTCAGTATCCCCGAAAGTATTAATAAGCAGATTCCGACATCCATCTCACATAGCTGCCATGTGTCAAGAGATATCCTCTAAGCACCGCTCGAAGTAAAACGATGCCTCAGTTTCATACCCAGGGGGGCAGTACCGACTAATTATCTGCAGCTCTGAGGCCTCTGCCATCATGAACACGTGATAAACGCCCTTTATGTTATCTTGAGACTAAATATTTTGGCAATGGACGATTGGAGGATTTTTGGTTGTAACTTAGTTTGATTTAGTTAGCGATCTATCAATCTATATATGAAAAAGTAATTGTTATATCTGTGTGTATCTAGGTCCCTGGTAATATCAACTGCATACAGTTTTGAAAAGTTGATGATAGTGGGTGTCATAAAAAAAAACGGCGCAAAATGTACGGCTAAACACTAAAGCCTACAAATCTTTAGGAGTACAGTTACGAAAACTCAATAAATGAGCATACTTTTTTGAATGCGTGTTAAATGTATTCAAAACACCACCCTTAATAATTTATCCTCTGAACCAATAGTAGGGATCTACAGAGGTTTGGTTGCCTTTCAGTACTCCTTGGAGAAGTAAGCAGTTGAGCCCAACTGTCATTAGTAGCTTAAACAAGAGGGGATGTTAATTAAACCTCGCTGAGAACAGGAAACGTAGGGATCTGTGCTATTTTATGTAGGTATCAGTACCTGTACCTCTACCATGAGTTTACACAGTCAAAATTATCTAGCGTCTCCGTAAATCATAATGTATGAAATATTGTACAGCGCCCCTTACGGTCACAGCAAGAATTAAAATACGTACCATGAGCACTATATAGATTTCGATAGGTAAGAACTCGTCCGTGTGGTGCCGGACGTAAAGAATAGCACTAACCCATTTCTTCCCGTGGGTGTTGTCAACTCGTAAAAGGCAACTAAGGGACTAATTACTTGATAATGGGCAGCAGCGTTCTCTATGCATTTTAACACCATACTGCGTTCGCCAACCCACCTGCCAAGCGTGGCGATTATGGCAAACCCCCCTTTGGGGGAGGCCTATGTCCAGCAGTGGACGTCTTTCGGCTGAAATGATGATGATGATGAGGTAAGAAACCTAACGTAATCTATTCGATAGTCACTAACGTTTACATTATCGGCTGCGTTAGACTCCGTAAAACTCATGGTGCAAGCGTTATCGAAATCTATAGCGAGTTTAAAGCTAGCGAGTAATTTTTCGATAACAACTCATGGTAGACGCTACTGCTGGTTCAAAAACGAAACTCTTCACTTCAAACGTTTGTTTATGGCGCTGAGGTTTACCTGAATTAAGGCTTCTACATACCAGCGCGACTTGTCACGCGACGCGACACGGCACAAAGGCCCCGCATGTCGCGGGACGAGCGGTGCCTTTGTGTTGCGTCGCGTCGCGCGACAAGTCGCCCCGGTATGTAGAAGCCTTTAAGGTTTCATGTGTGAGTAGTTGCCAGGTGTCCGGCTTTTTACAACCGTGTCCGGCCAAATATATATACAAATCCTGCCTGTCCGGCTTTTGTGAGGCTTTTGGTCAACTCCGCCTCGTCAGAAGATGCCGAACGAAAGTACAAATTACTTTAGTAAGTAGAAAATGTGATGCTCAAATGAATAACTGTATAAAATAAAAACTCAAATTAAACTTTTTTTTTTCTTCGACGTATATTTTGCCCTGAACGCGTGGTTCTTAAAACCAGGCGTTCAGGGCAAAATATCCGTCTGAAAGTCAAAGTAAAAGTCAAAGATTTATTTGCAAACTAAGTGTACATTTTGGTGTTAATTTATAATATAGGAAAAAAAATTAAAATGAATAATATAATATGAATGATATTTTAAATATGAATCTGTGTCCGGATTTTGGCCTGGCGACCTTGTGTGAGATATCTCTATTTGAAACTTACTTTCAGTAAAAAAGAACATTCTAGTAAATGACGTTTTATTGTACAATCCATACAGCCAGCACATCAGGTTATACCAAACTGTCAAATTTCTTCAAATGATTTTAAACCTTAAAATTTTAATGGTTAAGTACAAAATCGAATGAAAAATTTGACAGTTTGTGGTATATTGATGTGCTGGCGACTGTACATACCATGCCAAATCAAGCTGGACCTATCAGCCTATTCAAATTATTATTTAAAAAATCAATAAATAAATTATCAATTGGTTATTATAGTCAATTAATATTTCATACCTACTCCAATTATTTTCATTAATTAAACCTCGTTCAATATAGCTACTTGAAACAGACTCAAGTAGTTACTTATTAAATATTTATTAATAATAGATAATAAATCAAAAATAAAATCAAATAATGAAGTTTGTCTTTATTAAGGCTCGTGCACGAGCCTTTAAATGTTTGTGTTAATTCTAAACAAAAATATTTTGATATACATTGAGTAGGTGTTGCTTTCTATATCTTTTTACTATGAAACATAAAAAATAAAAAGCTTTCTTGGCCATTTTATGGTAATTTTATAAATAAACCTAGAGCACTGGAAATACTTGATTAATTTACTTTAGTTAGTAAATTAAGATAATTTCATTATAGCTTAGTAACAGGTAAGCAACTATTAAATTGTAATGGAATATTTTAACTCTCTTTATGGGCCAAGAATAACCGCACCACATAACTACACGCAAAATTATAATTAAACCCACAAAATTAATGCCTCTTTATTTTCGAGCCGGTTAAAAATACACCGGTACAAATTGGTCATTACTCAAATCAAAACAAAACACTGGAGGGTCATTAAGATTTGATATGAGTGTCCTTTAAATGGGCAATCGGGAGAAAACAACATTTTAAGTTCGTATTTTTAATTAAATTGAAATATTCATTCATTGCTGTGCCTACTTTACCGACATTTATCTAAGGACAGAATTTCTTGAAACAAAAGGGTCCTCTGTCAGATTAAATTTCCGTTGGGTCCACTTGAGCCCTAGAATGCCCTTTATTACCCGTTACAAAAGGCTCGAGTGTTGTAGCACTAGAATATTTGAATCTCACTCTTTCTTTTCCTCTTTTTACTGGGTTAAAAGCGGAATTTTAATGGCATTTTATTTTCAGTTAATGAAAGAAACGTCTTTGTTGAAACATTTTACAACTAACAAAACAACTACTAAAATGTTTTTGTTATGCCTATAACAATACCAGATTATTATTGCCCCACTCACAGATTTAGAGTAGAGTAGATACCGCATGTTCATTAGATAGTCTGAAAACCGAGCGTGTAATCTTCTTTATACCTACGATGACGTTACCACAGCCATTTTGTGTTGTGCTCAACGTAAACAGAATCGTTTCAAGGCTTCTACATACAGGACCGACATGTCGCGCGACACAAAGGCACCGCTCGTCGCGCGACACGTGGGCCTTTGTGTCGCGTCGCGTGTTGCGCCAGTATGTATGAATGAATAAATTCTTTATTTGCCAGAATATAGGTACATTGTATATGGTAAATTTTTTATATGGTTTCACTATATTCGACTTTCTAGTCGTGCAAATTTTTAACTATACATAGTCAAAGCTTTAAAAAAAAAATTAAATAAAATTTTGGTCTTCCTACATTAATAACACAAAAAATAATATTAACATTAACAATAATATAAAATAAAAAATAATAAAATAATCATTAGAGCCTTCAATCGCTAAGCGCGTCTGCGAGCTAAAAGACTTTGTCAGGAGGGACGATAGTTTGTATAATGTATAAATTTAGTGTAAATACTACTTATTTAGTTTATTTATATTTACTATATTTTAGTACATTTTCCTCTTCTTATACTTAATTTAATACATTTTCGTTTTAATGTGGATAAAATAGTATATTAAGGAAGAAGCTTCGCTACACCACCCCCCTCCAGAGACCGTCCTACGGGCGATAATAGTCTGGGAATCTCACTCTGCGGCCCGAACTAGTCTTTCTGACCGTGCTTTCTCCGGCATCAGGTATGACATCATGACGTGTGTTCTGAGTGGGAGTGTGAGTGGAATTCAGAGGTGAGTGAGTGATTGGGGTGTGTGTTTGAGTAGTAGTATGAGTGAGTGAGGGTTGACTTGGGTGTGTTGTGGTGTCTGGATCACGCAGTATGTAGGCAGGTTTTATTCTGTCGATCGATACGGTGACCGTCTTACCTTTCACCATTAGCTTGAATGCTTTGTCTCCTCGTTGTATGACCTCATAAGGGCCAGTGTAGGCAGGCTTCAACGATCCGGCCACAGTGTCATCACGAAGGAAGACGTTTGTTGATGTGGCTAAATCCTAAAAATGAAGGGTGAGCGGCGTCCACTATGACGTGACGCTGGAGTAGGTTGCAATTTATTTGCAAAGCTCCGTAGGCGCGCGATGTAACTGGTGACATCAGGGTCTCCTTGATTTTCTGGGCTGAGAAAGTCTCCTGGTAAACGTAGTGATTCACCATACACCAGTTCGGCTGGCGTTGACTTAAGGTCCTCTTTGAAGGTACTACGTACACCTAATAATACAAGAGGGAGGGACTCGACCCAGCTGCTATCAGCGTGACAGGTTATGGCGGCTTTGAGCTGGCGATGAAACCTTTCCACGAGCCCATTAGAGGCTGGATGATAGGCCGTCGTCCTTTTATGCTGGAAACCAGCTAATTGGGATAAGTGGCGAAACAAGGTCGATTCAAATTGCCCACCACGGTCTGTAACGATGTTTGTAGGACAGCCAAAACGGGATATCCATCCGCTGAGGAGAGCTTTGGCTACAGTCTCGGCTGTAATATCCTGTAAGGATATTGCCTCAGGCCATCGAGTAAAACGATCGATTGCTGTGAGGCAATACCGGTATCCCTGCGATAGCGGTAGGGGTCCAACATGGTCAATATGAAGGTCCCTGAAACGAGCGCGTGGAAGCTTGTACGTGCCCAACGGTGCCGATACATGTCTATGAACCTTTGCCCGTTGGCATGCTAGGCAGGAACGCGCCCATTCCCTACAATCCTTTCTGATCCCAGGCCATACATAGCGGTCGGTGATCAGTCGGATACTGGCGTTGGCACCGGGATGGCTGAGAGAGTGTAGGCTCTCAAAAACCTGTCGACGTAACTCCTTCGTCACATATGGTCGAGGCGTAGTACCACTTACATCGCAAATCAGCTCCGAAGGTATGCCAGGTAGTGTTACCTTATCCAAGTGTAAGGAGTTATTGACACTCGAAAGCTGTTTCAGTTCAGGGTCGGTGTTTTGTGCAGTGGCTAACTTTTGCAGATCGAGAGGTAAAACAATCTCATCGATACGAGATAAAGTATCAGCCACCACATTATCCTTCCCTGAAATATGCCGAATGTCGGTACAAAACTGTGAAATATAGTCCAGGTTGCGAAATTGCCTGGGAGAACAGTTCTCTTTCCTGGAATGAAATGCGAATGTAAGTGGCTTATGGTCGGTATATATCACAAAGTCACGTGCCTCGATCATATGACGGAAATGCTTGACCGCCTCATAGATCGCCAAGAGCTCGCGATCATATGGGGAATATTTGGTCTGTGAGGGACTCAGCTTGCGGGAGAAAAACGCTAGAGGTTGCCACGTGTTATCCTTTAACTGCTGGAGCACGCCACCCAAAGCTACGTCCGAAGCGTCGGTAACCAAAGCCAGTTTTGCATCGCAGTCTGGGTGAGCGAGCATGGCAGCTTGAGACAGACCCCGTTTGCACGCCTCGAAGGCTTCCTGTTCTCGCGGCGTGAAATGTACGGGATGGGAACCCTTCACGGAACCTGTTAAAAGAGCGTTCAGCGGTGTTTGGTGTGTGGCAGCATCGGGAATGAACCTGCGGTAAAAATTAATCATTCCGAGGAACCTGCGCAACTCTCTCACCGTTTTCGGGACGGGAAAATTGTTAATAGCCACTACTTTGTCTGGCAGGGGCTTGGTACCATTCACCGAAACGTTGTAACCCAGGAATGTTACTTCCGAGGCTCCAAACACGCACTTTGCCGTGTTAATTACCATGCCATATTCCGCCAATCTGCTGAATATTTGGTGCAGGTGGGCTATGTGGGTTGCCTGGTCTTTTGAGAAGACCAAAATGTCATCTGTGTATGCATAGGCAAAATCTAGGCCGCGCAGAATTTCATCTACGAAACGTTGAAAGGTCTGTCCGGCATTACGAAGTCCAAACGTCATGAATGGAAATTCGTATAAGCCGAACGGCATTGTTATGGTGGTCTTCTCGATGTCACTGGGATTGACTCGAATCTGATTATATGCCTTTACGAGGTCTACTGTCGAGAAGACGGAGCATCCTGCAAGGTTGTGGGAAAAATCCTGGATATGGCGTATGGGGTACCTGTCTGGGACCGTTCTGGCGTTAAGCATGCGGTAATCACCACACGGGCGCCAGCTGTTGTCCCGCTTAAGCGCGAGGTGAAGCGGAGCGGCCCATGGTGATTCTGATGGCCGACACGTACCTATCTGTAACATAGCCTCAAATTCTGCTTTAGCAACCTTTAACCTATCCGGCGCTAATCTGCGTGGTGTGCTAGATACTGGTGGTCCAGGTGTAGTACGTATGTGGTGCGTTATGTTATGTTTTGGTGTACGGTGCATACCTGAGGGTCGAGTGATGTTAGGGTACTTTGATAGTATAGCATGGTACACGGAATCATTTTTATCACCCAGCGTTACCTTCACCGAAGAAACACCGTCAATAAAACTCGCGACCGAAGCCGCGGTGGTGAGCATAGTATTATTGTCTATTAAACATTTATTACGCACATCTACTATTAAATTGTGATACGCTAAAAAATCTACACCTATTATGGCCCGCGTTACGTCTGCTACAATAAATCGCCAAGCGAAGTCGCGGCGCAAGTTATTATTAATAACTAAATGAGCATAACCATAAGTATTTATAACAGACCCATTAGCGGCAAACAGTTGATAGTTCGTTTGGGTTTGTTTACCTTTCGCTAATGTTCGGGGAAACACACATATATCACTGCCTGTATCTATTAAAAACTGCACTTTTGTCCGCTGGTCGGTTATAAACAAGCGACCTGGTTTTGGGCAGGCGTCAGTCGCCATGACGGACTGCCCTATTCTTTTCCCTTTGGCTTATAATCGCACGGTTTTGTACACCTACTTGCCCTCTCAGCGAATTTTGCGTGGTACCAACACAAAGGGTATTTCCGGTAATTGGACTGGGAACGGCTCGAACGGGAGTTGCTACGATCAGGGCTTGCTGATTTGGATCTCCGTGACTTCGACCGTGACATCCTGTCTAACTTGGTCGTCAGCTTCTGCACCTGGCGTGTGAGTTCTGCTACTTGATAGCTTAGTTCTGGAGAAGTGCCTGGTGCTGTAGCTGCCGCTACGTGCGGGCTGGGGGCTGCGATGTCGTGAATGCGGTCAGCCAGTTCTGCAACCTCGTCCAGAGTAGCCTTCGACTGAGAGGCTACTATGGTCTGGATATTATTCGGCAGGCGGCTGGACCACATGGTGCGTAGAAAGTCCTCCGGGACGTCGGGTCCTGCAAGATGCTGGATATGGCGTAAGAATTGGGAGGGCTTTCGATCGCCCAGTTCCTCACGCGTGACCAGCTGCAGGATCTTCTTCTCTTTGGACGCTGAGAGTCGCCTTATGAGTTCCGACTTGAGTCGCTCGTACTTATTGGGTGCTGGAGGACCAGCTATGATGTCCTCCACCTCCGATGCGTAAATGGGATCCAGCTGCCCCATAGCATGATGGAATTTGGTGGTGTCAGCTGTTATGTTAGCCAGGAAAAACTGGCTTTCAAGCTGATAAAACCACAAGGCCGGTTTCTCCGGGTAAAATGGAGGCACTCGTATGCCAACTCGCTGGATATCATGCGATGTGCTAGGTGGCGCGTCGTCGTCGCCATTTTGTGTGTCTTTCGGCTCGGTCATCATTCGTATTCGTCGGGGTCACCAATGAAGCGGTAATAGGTTGCAATAAATAAAGCAAACACAACAGCTTACGTTATAGAAATATTATATTGTCCAAGAAAGGTTCACAGATTGGAAAGAGTTCGCAGGACACAGATAGTAAAGTTAGAAGGCGAAATGAAGAGCACAGAAAGAAACGATAGGCACGGATATACTAAAGCACTAGGTATAAGTTCTAAAAGCACTAGATAAAACAAGCATCGAACATCAAATGCTAAGCAGCGGTACGAGCGGGAGCGACGTGCGCTAGCGACCGGCAAGGATTCTTGACTGCGGCGTGCGCCGCGAGAGTGACAGAGATAGGTAGACAAGGCGCGGGCGCTCGCTCAGGTAACCGGTCCACATTCCACAAAACTACATAAAAAATATCTAATAGCAAAAGTATCTGACTGTGCGGTTGTCCTTATATTATTAATTTCTACTACTTACAATTTTAGTTAACTATATTAGATTTAGGTCTATACAGCGTATAGTTTATATAATGTATAAATTTAGTGTAAATACTACTTATTTAGTTTATTTATATTTACTATATTTTAGTACATTTTCCTCTTCTTATACTTAATTTAATACGTTTTCGTTTTAATGTGGATAAAATAGTATATTAAGGAAGAAGCTTCGCTACACATTGACATTTTTTTATTTGATATGCAATAGGAAGTCGCAATAATGGGTATTATGTTACGCTTGGTCGGACGGCTTATGGTATCTATCCTAGTCTAAATCTGTGGTCGCACTGCAAGGCCTCAACTCATTTAGAGAATGCTTGAGCATTGGTCACCATGCTTGTTCTAGACAGGTTGCCGATTTCAGGATTATGTGACCTTAGATAAGTCCATTCTTCTTTACGATGTTTTTCCTTCACCAATGCCAGAAATGTCCAAGATAAACTCAAAAAGTACATAATTATGAATAGAGAAAGTCACATTGATACTTGCCCGAAGTCTACAGTTATTGAAGACTTGCTGTTGCCCGCGATTTCTTCTGCATCTAGGATGAAAAGTAGCCTATGTCCTTCTCCAGGTCATAGTCTACCCATATGCTAAGTTTCATCCAAATCCATTCAGCCGTTTTAGCGTGAAAGTGTAACAAATAAACAAACAAAATATACTCCAATTGAATTATAAGATTAGAAATTTAAATGAACTTTTTTACAGTCCGTTCAACTGATTTTGACTTCTAGTCCGTAGTTAAAAAAATTGAAAACGTGGTTACAATACCAAATGTTTATTAAAGCTGCCATTTGTCATGCCACCGCAATAGAAGTCAAAATCGGTTTAACGGACTGTAAAAAAGGTTTATATAAATGTCTAATTTTATTTAAAATGGAGTATACCTAGTTAGGATCCTACGCGTGGTGATAGATTGAGTCGACCACATTAAAATTTAAATTTCTCAACATATTATAATGTATGCTGCGATACACAACAATAAGTTATGTTGTTCAGTAGCTACAGTATATTCAATAATACGTTTTGTAGAAACGTGTATCCTATATTAAACTTTATTAGCCTTGAATAGATACAACAAACTCTACAAGGCTCTAAAGTTAATCAATCACTTACTAAAACGAAGCAGACAGTAACATTTTTAGGGCTTTCATAATATAAATATTACTATTATATTAATATTTTCACTAAATCTCGATGCACTTACCGAATTAAAAATATATCTATTGATATATTCTCGGCTACAGAACCACATGGTATTCTTATTCCGTCATTCGTTTTATTATTATGTGAGCAATATTCTTTGAAAATAGGGATGTTATACACGACATTTTATTTTGGGAGGCTCCAACGTCGCGCGAACTACCACTAAACTTTTTATTAGGTAACAAAGAACTGTTTATTGTGTACATTAAAATGAAGTACTTAGTCGCTAATTTTGTGATGAATACAACTTTGCTGTTATTTTTGAGAATATTACTAACTCTGTTCCACACTTTTTCCTGAAGTATGATTTTTCGAGATAGGTATTGCATTTGATTCAAGAATAAGAATGGGATAGAATAAAATAGAATACTCATTATTATGTACACCATAAAAATTACAAATATAAACGTGGAAGTCTTACATTGGGTGACACAATGTGCGGTCTTATCGCTAAAAGCGATCTTTTACAGTCAACCTTTTATACAATAAATACATACATACATAAAGCATACACTTATCTATAATAAACATGAAACAAGAGCAAGGAACTGGAAGAGTGAAAGAAATGAACTTTTAATCGATTCTAAACATAAACAAACCGGAACCCTTGATTCCATTTTCATTAAATATTTGCCGATATCAAGCTTGGGACATGTCTTGTATATTTTATGGATGGAATCCGGCGCTCATTAGCCTAATCCCGTTCGATCCGAACCGACGGAGAACTCCGAAAAACTGGGAAACTTGGCCCCTTTCTCCCTTTTTATGCCTTTTAAATGGCGAAACGCTGTTTGATTTAACTGATAAGTTGTAAAACATTATCTTAAGTGGGTACCTACTGGATGTTTTATGCTTTTTTTATCCTTTAGTCTCGAAGAAGGAAAACAAAGTTCTAAGCTTTCAGAAACTGTCAGAGTATTATTTTCCCCTTGTTTCTGTCTATTTCATTCGCTGTTTCCATTGTCTTGTTTTGGATAAAAAAAGAAAAGACTTTGGTTGCTTTGTAGTTTTGAAACAATTATATTGTTTTATTTCAATTTTTTGACTTTGTAAATGCACGTAACATTTAAGCTTACGTTTTTCCCTACCTTTGCATTCAACAAGTAATTAAATTTATAAATGTGAACAAGCTACCTACAACACACAATAAGGTACCTGCCGTATTTTTAACATTCATTTTTCTGAACAGGCGTGCTATGAACAGCTGCGAACTTTGACAGCTTATTATTATGATAGATACCTTTGTATACCTTTTGTAAATAAATAAAACGCCAGAAAATAACACAATACGAGAACAGTCACAAGTTCTATCGTTTTCATGACGACCTCAGTAATCGCAACTCTGTTTAGTTTTTATGTGTATCAAACAAAGCTAAGAATAAATCACTGCTATGAATAATCAGCTATGAATTTTATACTTCCACCACACGTTAACGCACGGCTATCATCAGTTTCTAAAAACGGAACGGAAATAAAAATCTAAAAACACCAACTTTAACATACATCGTTGAGTTCCTGGGATGCGATTCAGAAATACCTTAGGTGAAGCAGTGATGGAACGAGGATTTAAAAAGAAATCTGACACTGGTTTCATCGCTTGCCCCACTGACACTAAGGCCAGCATAAATCAAACACAAAAACATACGGACGTTTAAAAAATAAATGAAGCTGACATGTGCGTTACGCGTTCCATATGTGCGCGGTATATTGACTCCCAGCTGATTCATAAGAATCTGTATTACATTGCATTCGATAAAATTAAATGGTTCGTAAAACGTTGAACACTCGCATCATAGGCTGTGGGGCACACCGAGTGGAAACAGATGGAACAAGAGATGAACAGAATCTCAATTTTCGTTAACGTTTTTGACCTGGGAAATGTCTAACTTATCTTGCGGTAAAAAGGACGTAGATAAGCTGCGATAATAATGATGATAAAATGACTTTTCATTCAAAGCTATGACTTTGTCTATTTGTTGCTACAAGTTTTCATAAGTTTGACCTATACCCGAAACGCTTTAGCGTGGCAACATCGGTCACTGACCTAGCTAGGCTAGCAAATGTAGGTACCTACATTTGCTAGCATTCTTTATTACCAAAACTGAAATAATGTCCGTTTAAGTCCTGAATCAATATCTATCGTGATCTTCAACATGTTCCAATAACGAAAAACTATACATAGTTTATTATTTGAGGACTACGGGGGGACATTAGGGAAAGGGCAATGACCGCTTTTGCCACGCTAAAGCGATTCGGGTATACCAATATCTACTCAGGGATAGAACTATGACCCGCTATCAATATCTTAGCTATAAAGTTCTCTTCTACCAACTCGTATTATGATATGAATGTAAAGCACAATCAGACAGTAAAATTCAACCTAAAGCTATGTAGTTAGATCACCTCGAATACACTGAGCTGTATTCTATAGGGTATGAATAAGACAAGCTGTAGAACGCTTTGGTAGCAACCGTAGGCTGGTAGCAATAAAACGGTTTTCTGGGGGCAAACACATGTAACTGACGGACAATGGTAATATCTTCAAAAAAAATATAATCATCATCATCATTTCAGCCGATAGACGTCATCGACGTTTGCCATAATCGCCACGCTTGGCAGGTGGGTTTGCGATCGCAGTATGGTGTTAAATGCATGCTTGAAATGTTAAAACGCTGCTGCCCATTCTCTAGTAAGTCCCTTAGTGACTCTTACGACACCCACGGGAAGAAATAGGTTGGTGCTATTCTTTACGTCCGGCACCACTCAGACAAAAAATATAAGTCTTTTAATATATTTTTTTGTCTATTTTTCCTCTTCTTCTGTCATCATCTGCCTAGACTTTTCCCAACTATGTTTGGGTGGGCTTTATCAACTCATAATATTTAGAATTTTATAAGATAAAATACATAATATAACATCACGCCTGTAATCCCCGAAGGGTTAGGCAGAGGTGGTGTATTAGTACACCCACATTTCGCCAGTAACGTTTAAGTCCCATGTAATAGAAAAACCCAATAACAGTTTGCCCGACCTGGGAATCGAACTCTATAACCCTCATGCACAGCAGTAGCGTTTGCGACCACTAGACCAACGAGGCAATCGATTGAAGATAAAATATATAAACAATATTACCAGTTTCAGCTCAAAAATCTTCAAAAGTGAACCATTTTGTTTATAACCCACGTGCCAACGCCATGCACCATGGCACTTTTGAAAAGTCAAAGTCAAATTATTTATTTCAAAAAGGCACATAAAAGGCACTTTTGAACGTCATTTTAGAAAAAAATAATATTCTAGTTGCTCCTTTCAAAAGGTAGTTTCTAAAGGTAGTTTTTAACTTTCGTATCACTATACAGTTTGTTCATTCATACTTAAAGGCTGTGTCATGTACAACCGACTTGTAGCGGGGTAATAAGGAAAGACGGATTTATTCGACTGCGGTGATCCAGTACTAAAGTCTTAGCAAAGTTTGGCTGCCATAGATCTCTTTACTGCCACATACATACAGCTCTAGGATTGACAATTGAATCTAAGACATTTCGAGCGTTTCTTCGATTAGCTGTTTATTTATTTTATTTCGATGGTCCTAGTTTATCATTTGTGACTTCGAGTTACAGCTATATACTGGCTGGTGACTTGTACCACAGGCGTTGCTTACAATGCCTATTTCAAGCACCAGTCTCTCACAAATGTAAACTTATCTTAAGCTAGTTTTAAGCAATACTAACTGTACATTTGTGAAGGGAAATTAATTATACTTAGGCCCGGCGCCCATTATCGGCATCGGCAAGGAAAAGGATCCTTCGGCATCCTACATGCAAGCGTACACTATCGGCAATTATGCTTTGGCATGCTGCAACGTTCTTAGGGATGACGAAGCGTCCTTAAGGATGCCGCACTCCCCTCGCCCCGCAGGGCAAACTATCCCTCGAGTGTTGCCTCGGCGCCGGCGGCGTATCGAAGGTTGCCGAAGGATGCCGAAGCATCCCGAAGCATTCTCAAGGCTGCCGATACACCAGCCTCAAGCATACCGAAGCGGTATTTTTGTTATTACGACCACATATCACGGAAATTTCTACTTTATTGCCATTATGTTAGAGTATATTGCTATTTGCCACCTAAAATCCTCAGTCGTACCGATGCCGATAATGGGCGCCGGGCCTTACGAGTATACATAAACAGATAGCTATATGTATGGCCGGCACGCCTTTTATGACTGGAGGCTTTTATTAATTTCTGTTTACGTTTTTTTAGGGTTGCGTACCTCAAAAAGAAAAAAGGAACCCTTATAGGATCACTCGTGTGTCTGTCTGTCTGTCCGTCTGTCACAGCTGATTTGCTCCGAATCTACTTGATCAATTAAGTTCAAATTTGGTACACATATGAACTTCTGTGACCCAAACACGGACGTGTTTTGTAAATAAATTAACTTTGAATATGGCGGTCACTTTTGGGGAGCAAATTAGAAAATTTTAAAAAAAAGTTTTACTGACTGTACCGTGTGATATATCAAACGAAAGGGCTTGTTTTAAGAATATAATGTATATTTTTTTATAATTTTAAAGTAAAATATGAATATAATACTTTTGAATTTATTTAAGAAAATAGATGAAAAATTACCATTCCCTCCTTATCTCCGAAACTAGTGAGTGTTTCTTTACTTATAAATTACAGGAAAACCTATAAGAAGTCCATTATCTTAAAATAACATGCTAAATCACTTTATATTGTGCGTACAAACTTACATTTGCAGTTAGAATGTATGGGGGATCATGTTGTCAACTACAATGTTAAGTTTGTTCTTGGGATAAAAACATCCCAACTACGGAACCCTTCATTGTGCGTGGTGCGACACGCACTTGGCTGGTTTTTTTATTTGTGGTGAGTATTATAGTTTTTGATGTTTTTTTTGTTTGTATAGTGAGTGGCGTGTGCTAGCTGACATAATATGTCAAATATTTTAATTTAATGTTTTGTCTTGCTTAACGTAAATGATTGTGCATACGTATAGAATCAAGTTTTCCTAACTGAACAACAGCTATGTTGCTGGGGATTTTGTTGCGCCACTTCTTCCCAGCTAAAGCACTGGGAAGTGGTGAGGTGCGGGCGTTTTGATTTTTTGTTATGTGTATGGGTTGAATCAGTTGTAACGTACCTGTTCATCTCTTTCAACCCGTGAAGTTGTGAATGAGAAAGAAGCATTCCTAGGGCATATTTTTTTTTATTTAAGTCTGCGTTTTACGCTAAAGGTGTCGCACTTCATAGTAATATTCGAGAATAGAGGCAAATGTGTTATTAATGAACCGTTTCATTTCCTTCCAACAGTCAGAAAATTACTGAAGTATAACGAGCAAATTGATTTTAAGATATTTTCTGAATTTGAACTGGAACTAAAGGTGTGTAACTACCGTCGTTTGGCAGAGGTTCTTATGATTTTAAGTTACCGTCCTTAAACGAGGCTCCGGTCCGCACTGGTTAGCACATGTTATTGTTTATGGTTATATTGAAAATAGAACAAAGATTTTCTGCTGCATTTTTGCCGAGGTGAGCACACTTTACCATTGAATTTAATATAACTACCAAACTTATTCTGAAAATCAAGTTAACCCAACCCACACGACGATTAAAAGCTTATTTTTATTACCTAGACCAAAAGGTACCTAGATACACTGTTTTGAAGTATCAATATTTCCTTTGAATGTTAGAAACCTAACGTTTTAATAAATATTCGGTTCCAAGTAGACATCATTAGCCTCTACTATAACCGCATTCGCTCACCGAAGCAAACAGTTTGCTTCCAAAGTATTGACTCATATAACTAACGACCGAACGATTTCTAATCAAATCGAATCAAATATTTACATTTTCCTACTGAGGGGAATATTTATTATTGCTTATTACCAATAAATATACTTTTATTAGCCCGGAATAATTTAAACATAACATTACCGTATAGATAGGCTAATTTGTCCATTTTCAAGAATATAAACGTTGCCAATACACTAAAGATCGTTCAGATATAGATCGGTAAAAGTTAAACGACTATCGCCGAACTGCAGTTGGTATTCAAATGGGATGCGATTTGGAAGGCGTCCATGGTGGAACGTCCAACGCGGGCACCATTATAACCATGCCAGAGTAGAATGGACTCGGAAACTGTTAGAAAAATAGTTCGCGGAGGTCCATTTAATCTGGTCACGTTATACCTGGGAGAGAGCAGTGATGAGCCAACTCGCAGTTACGTACCTCAATCGGTGGCTGTTAAGCTCTGAACGAGGCCTTATGGGCGGGAAAAAAATGGGAGATAAAACAGTGGTGGAGGTGTAGAAGAATGTTTAGCTGATTCGGTACGAGCGAGGAAATCCTTTGCACAGTTGGATGTGGTTTTCGGATTCTCTGACGTATTTTGAGAAACTACAGTGTGGTAATAGTAGGTTCTTACACAAGGGGCTAAAATGATCCATTATACGAAGTAGTTTTACTCCCGAGCTTTAGCGAGGGATTACATAGAAACCGAGTTATAATGGGTTTTTAGCGCCATTTGTTACACTCTACTTTTCACTACGATTGTGAGAAAATAAAATAATCCAATACACCTTGACGGCAATAGATTGAAAATTATTTATTTTCCTTTCTCATCCATCTGCAAATTAGGGTCTCCATGCACACTAGATAAACACAAACGATACATTTTCACTGTTGTAAAATAAATTACAGTCACCAATTAAATTTGTAATTAGAGAAAAGTTCTAAAGATTTCGCGCCAATGCCTTAGAGTAGCGGAACATGATGCGAGCCAGTTGAATTGAACTACTGCGGTTTTGCTGCTATGGTTTCGTGGCGGGGGTATGCTACCAGCGTTACTCACAATATGATTAGCGACTATAGCAGATATGTATTTCATCATCCTTCATTTCAGGCTAAAGAAGTCAACTACTGGACATAGACCTCTCCCAATTGGGGAGGGGAGGGGGGGGGAGGGGTGGTTGCCATAATCGCCAGGCTTGGCAGGCGGGTTGGCGATCGCAGTATGTATGATATGTACTTACATAATTATATTTTGATCAAGATACAACCTGACACTGACCAGCAAATTGAAAAAAAAGTAAGATAATTTGAATTTCACGGGCTATACAGCTGCGGAATGACTTTTTCGTTTTTGTGGGCTTGTAGATAAAAGCCAAAATTAAAAAAAAATACTTTTTCCCTTAGTGGAAAATATGCTATTTTATCCCCGCTCTGGTACGCTCCAATGACGGATTTTTTGAGCAAGAGGAGTAAAGAGTTATTTTTATGAGATACCTCTTTTTGTTTTCATATGTTCTATGTGAAGGACGGCCAACAAACATCTATATTTTGCTTTTAATCTCTACTTTGACATACATAACATAACATCACGCCTGTAATCCCCAAAGGGTTTGGCAGAGGTGTAATAGTACACCCACATTTTGCCAATTATGTTTAAGTCCCATGTAATAGGGGGCGAGCCTACTGCCATCAATCGGGCGCAAATCCAGACTCCGGGCTGCTACTGAGAAACAGCTAGAAAAATCTAATATCACTTTTCCCGACCCGGGAATCGAACCCAGGACCTCATGCCCCTGCGCTTGCGACCACTAGCCAGACTAAGCACATACACATAATAAAAGCGGTTTCCACTTAATCGTACCTATGTTCAACGTTACTAACTTTATGTCTGAAGTCAGAAATCTTTTTATTTATGAATATTAGAAAACTTTGGCATTGTGTAGACCATTCTCTAGGTAAGAAACGACCTTCCATAGCCACCAAGAAATCTCTCCGTATAAATTTTATCTACTATAATATTAGGTAGGCTATGTTCCTGAGGAAAAACATGTTTTGTAGTGAAAATATTGGGGTCATCTCGTATGTTTTTATTCCTGTGTTATGTCAACGAAGCACAAAGATTTTGTTCGTGTGAGAGGTGATATAAAATCAGGCGTTTTATTTTATCGTATACACCTAATAATTAAGCATCATATTTATGGGTACACTACTGACTAACTGCAGTATTGTCTCTCCTTCTCCTTTTAATCTATCCAAAGGTTGTCTGTAAAATATCGCTTATAGCGATAAGACTGCCCCTTGTGTCACCTTATGTAAAATTTTAACATTTAGATATATCTATAATTTATTATTTAAGTGTACATAATAAGAGTATTCAGTTCTATTGTATTCTATTCTATTATATATTCTTATTCCATGTTGTATATAAATTCTATATTCCATAATATATATTCTTCTTCTATTATTATTATTCCTTTATTTCATTAAATATACATATAAATTATATTTTTAAATATTAGAATATAAACAAAATATAAAAACATTTAAAATTATAAAAAATAGTAACCCACCGGTATCGGGAACAAGGTCCAAGCTACCGGCGGTCAGGGCTCCAGAGAGAGGAACCTCCTAACAATGCGAGCCGTGTCCAGAAGTACCGCTCTCTGAATCAGGCCCTTAATCCAGCTGCCCAACGAGAGCCTCTTTAGGTGTTGGTCGAGGCTCTTGGCAATTAAGCCATTGGCTGATACAACTATCGGCACAATGATTGCTGAGTCCACATCCCACATGTCGACAACCTCGCGAGCCAAGTCAAGATACTTGATTTCTTTATCTTTCTCGGCTTTCACGAGGTTCCCGTCATGAGGGACCGTTATGTCAATAATCATTGTGCGCCGCTCTATTCGATCCACCACCACTATATCAGGCTTATTGGCAACAATAGTCCTGTCAGTGATGATGGATCGGTCCCAGTACAATGTGATATTTCCACTCTCGAGAACTGGGTCGGGCACATACCTGAAGTACGGCACCTCCGATTCCACAAGGTTGTATTTCAGAGCAAGTTGCTGATGGATAATCCTGGCTACAAGGTTGTGTCTATGCAAGTACTCTTCGTTAGCTAGACGAGAACACCCGGAGATAATGTGTCGGATTGATTCTCCCGGACGGTGGCATGCCCGACACACGTCAACCGTGCCGTCCTTCACAATAAATCTCCGATAATTCTTAGTCATGATAACTTCGTCCATAATTGCACAGACAAAGCCTTCGGTTTCCCCAAAGAGATCACCGAAACGCAGCCAGGCTACGGACGCTAAAAAGTCTACTTCGGGTTCATGTAGGGCCCGGAAAAAGCGTCCGTGAAGCTCCTTACTTTGCCATACCTCCCTGCGATCATTAGTGTCAAGCACTACAGGTTTGCGCCAGTTCTCTGTAGCCAAGGAGAGCGGGGTGAGGCCCTTGTCCACCACGACCACATCTCGATGCATCCCCACGTCGGCTTCTAGGAAATATTCCCTGAGACTGCATATCTCGCGATTGTGGAGTGTCTTAGCGTTTAAAAAGCCACGACCTCCACACTTTCGCGGGATATACAGTCTCATTACCGAGGACCGTGGGTGATGCATTCGATATGCAGTCAGCAGCGTACGAACCCTCCTATCCAGGGCGTCAAGTTCGGTCTGAGTCCATTTGAGTATGCCGAAAGAGTACATCAAAACCGGCATGACCCAACCGTTGAAGGCGCGCACTTTGTTCCCGCCTGATAGAAGACTATTAAATACTTTCTTCAGGCGGGCAAAGAAGCGCTCCTTCAACGATTGCTTCATGTCAGTAGCATTGATGCCCAACGCTTCCGACATACCCAAATACTTATAGGTTTCGGATGCGGAGAGGGCTCTGAGGTTTATGGAATCCGAGAGTTGGGTTCCCACGGATTCCACAATCTTCCCTCGCTTTACATGCATGACCGCACATTTGTCCACACCAAATTCCATCCTGATGGCACTACTGAAAGTTTCAGTTACTTTCAGTAGCTCCATCAGATGCAAATTGTTGGGGGCAAAGAGTTTTAGGTCATCCATGTAGAGGAGGTGAGATATAACCTGACCACCTCTCCTCAACCGATAGCCTAGACCTGAATCCTCCAGCAGTGTGCTTAGAGGATTCAAGGCTAAGCAGAACCAAAGCGGACTCAAACTATCGCCCTGAAATATGCCTCGCTCGATCCTTATCGGTTCGCTATTCCTCTGGATATTTCGACATCCTGGATAGCGAAGGACTGTCCTCCATTGCCTCATACATGACATCAGGAAGGTGCGCAGAGTTGGATCTACTTTATACAGCTCCAGCACCCTCATGAGCCATGTATGTGGCACCGAGTCATAGGCCTTCTTATAATCTATCCAACATGTCGACAGATCCTTTCGGGAACGTCGAACCTGTTGGCTAATGGCCATATCAATGAGGAGTAACTCCTTAGTACCGCGAGACCCGTTCCTACATCCATTTTGAGAGGCAGACATGATGGAGTTAGTGTCTATATGTTTGTTAATTTTAGCTCTCAAAATGGATGTAAGAACTTTATAGACCGTCGGTAAACACGTGATCGGTCTATAATTTTTGGGTTCCGCGGTGCTACCTGATTTATGGAGCAGGTGGGTTATTCCTGTCGTTAGGAACTGGGGTAGCGAACCAGACTCCAAAGAAGTCTGGTACTGAGCCGCCAAGCGAGCGTGCGACCCAACAAACCATTTGATCCAGAAGTTGTGCAGTCCGTTCGGTCCTGGAGACTTCCAGTTAGGCAACGGACGGACCGCACGAGCTACATCTTGGGGGCAGATGGTAATAGCACCCATTTCTGGTATTGGATCGCAGGCTCGCTCAACTTTTCGAGTCCAATCACCTTCAGTGTGACCGACAGGCACCGACCAGATACTGTGCCAGAAAGAAGACATGGCATCATTATCCGGCAGGTGCGTGTCAGTCACACCTTGATTCGGTCGCTCCCAAGCCCTATAAACCCACCTTTCATTGCTCTGGAAGGTGCGATTCTGAGTGTATCGGTCCACACGCCGCTTATACCTACGAATACGGTTTGTCCAAGCATACACTTTCTGCTTCAGGAAGTCTATGCGCTCTGTGACACGAGATAAATAGTCCTCAGGGCTGGTATCAGTCCCTGAAAACGCCCGCCTCACAAAGCGCATAACTCTTGGGCGAGTATTGCCCTCCCTGAAGCAGATTAGTTTACCGATGAGCGCTCTGGCCCCACTAATACGACGCTCAATTCTGCACTGCCAGGCTGGTACGGCTGGTTTCGGTCGTGTAGCTATAAAGTCATTTTGAAATTTTACGTGAGCTACACGACATGCCGCTACAGCCGCGCAGTACAGAATCGAATGAGTATCAGTGAGGTCTTCGCAGTCATCAAAATAGTTTGACAACTGCGAATCCAGAGCTGCCACCAGCGCCCTATTTTTGTTATGCATGGGCAAACGAGGTAAGCGTGGTCTAAGTTCGGGTGACATAAACCGATATTCCCGAATCGCACCCTCCAAAGCACTCCTCAATTTCTCATTGCACTGGGTACTTACGTTTGTAGCCCTGTCATCATTCCCCTCGTCAGTTTGGACTGTGTGGGACTGCGGTGGTACCACAACAGTCTGCGACAGGGGGGCGATGACATGGCTATTCCGCATTTCAGTTCGCAGGCGATCAAGTACAGTGTCATCCAACATATGATTACGTTGGATAACCCGCACCTGATCCGATAGTCGTTGTGCCGAAACGTTGACAGCTGGTTCAAGCACCTGAAAAAGAGAGAGCATCCGAACACGGTACGCGGTCAGATTGTTTCCCCCCTCTGTAGCCCCATAGTATGAGCGCATGACGTTCTCATTGATGGTTCGTGTCCATCTCATGCGCTGCACACTTCCGCCGGGAGCTGGGACCCTATCAGAGGCCGGTGGGCCTCGAGGTCCTAAACCATCCAGCGGCCGGCGTCCTCCCCGTCGACGAGCAGGTGGTGGCGTCGTGGGCGGGGAGAAATACTCGTCGCTCGAGCTCGACGCAACTACCGCGGCCGGTGTCGTCACAGTGGGGCTGGGTACCGGCGGCGGCGAGGCGGAGCTGAGCGAAGAGTCCGGAGGTGGTGGGCGTGCACTTCTTACGGCTGATCTCGTCAACATCTCGATAAAATTTTCATTATTATTTTCTGTTTTTCAGTGGCATGGTATGACAGATGTCATCTCTTAATCGGCAGTTTTTTATTCATGTCTTAAATAAAACATGGTGTTTTTTTGGGATAAATTGGTTTTAGACTTCTTTCGGGTTTTGTTTTTTTAAAGCACATATAAACTATAATATTGAGTCGAAAATTATTAAAACTGCTAAAAAATATGAAAATTATAAGATCCAGTTTGGAGACGTTTGTTGACGTTGGTGTTGCCAGCTATTATTATTATTATTATTATTATTCCATGTTTTACATAATTATGAATCATCGTAGTAAACTTTTTAAATCAACCGTTACGAAACTGAATAAATTACAGATGGTAACGACTTTAAGATAGAAAAATACATTAGATAACATCATAATTTACAAAAAAAAAGCATCTTTATCACGGTCCGCTGTCACTGTAATCTATTCAAAGCCCTCTTAACCACTTCGAGCTATTTAAAGCTATTAAATCATCACATAGGTATTTAAAACAGATCATTTCTAACAAATCCACGATGTTATTTAGAACACGTCTCGATTTCGTCAACATTTTCACCTCTTAATAAAGTCTTCGTCGAAAATTTATCACATAGCGAAGGACGAGTCTTGAAGCGAAAACGGTGCCAATTAGTGAACTGTATAATGGAAGATATTCACGACGGATTGAACCCTGTTAATGTGATGACTACTGTGCGTTCGTTTAATAACAACGTATTTTACGATATTAATTTTAAGCCAAGTAGGTACAAGAAATGGCAATACGAAAATCATTTCGAAATGGTTATATCAAAGCTAGGTGTTTGAATTCATCGGGATATCTGTCTGTTCGATGTTGAACACACGGGTTTATTAATTCATGTATTTCAATGACCGTGGAGTGAATTATAGGAGCTATGTTGATTAGGATTCCGGCTTTGTTGCTGGTTGTAAATACTGTTATACATATATCTGTGTAAGTTTAATGAATTGGGTTTGCGATGCTCATTTATTGTTCACGGAGGAATTGTTGGGAATTATCCATTTTAAAGCAGAGGTTTGCAATCCGTCATTCAGGAGTACGGCACCTGTTTTCAGATTTCACTCTCTCACTTGAATAATCTTGAATATAATACTTATTTATTAATTATCCATACACTGAATTAATACTAAGCAATGTGGGCAAGTACAAATGGCTACACATCAAGCTATACATTTCCAGTATAAGCTGCTCTCGTATTGTGTAGGATTTCCGTACAATGAGAGGTCAGCGTATACTGGAAATTTATAGCTTGATGTATAGCCGTGTGTACAAATGTGAATTTTTCAATTCATGTGTACTTTCTGAGTTTATCTTGGACATTACTGACATCGGTGAAGAGAAACATCGTGAGGAAACCTGCACATACTTATAGTTAATAATTTATACAACATTCGTTTTTGTTTAAACTAAACCCGAAAAGGGGTCATTGTACTCATAATTTTGAACAATTTTTTCTATGGGACCAACCTTGAAATCGCGAAAAAAATCAGCTGTTCCCTACATTTGTGTTCACTTAAATCGAAAAAATTTATGGAACAGCTTTGCGGATAGCGGATGGTGCTATTCTTTACGTCCGGCACCACACGAACGCAAAAGTTAATTAGGTATATTTCTTATGCTGGATGTAGTCTTCTTGGGTATTTCTCGAATGGAAAATTCTTAAAACTGCCCCGAGTTATGACAGTGAAAAATGAAGTATGATGGATCGAAATAGGTATTGATCATGCTCCTTTTAGCATGTATATCTGTAGGTACCTCACCAGCACAAAACTTAGTAACTTATTGTCTATTAGATTCCATGACCACATGAGAAGAACATAGGCTACTTTCGATTCTGGAACGCTGACGAAGTCGCGGGCAATAGCTAGTTATAATTTATGTATGTTATGCACATACATAGACTATTTAAATTGGGTCTTGACGTCTTAAATTTAACCTTTATTTCTATCTATTTCTGTTTCCTACGTCACATATATATAACGAGCATTGTTAGCGAAGTAAATAAGCTTAGTAACAACAGTTTGTGAAGCTTACCGAATTTACTGCCGCCATCATGCATGGGCGGTGCCGGCTACCAACACATCCTGAAACAAATAATGATTGTATTAACACGTGTATCTACATAAATACATAAGAATATGTAGGTATATTGTTGCTAAGTCCGTTCGGACGTTCTGAATCTTCCGTACAAATCGTTATATTATTATGAGCAATTTAACAGTAAACTATGATGTCTTTGTTATTAATTTATTAATTTAAGTTACAATATATATATATAATAAGTTTATTTCAGACCATAAAAGACAGCCATAACTGTGTTAGTAAATGCGTAAGACCTATGTTAGTAAAACACAACAAATAAAATTACAAGAACAATCAAAGAAAACAAAATCATATTTTGTTGGACACATGGAGTGCAATCCAGTGCCCAAGAAAAGGACTGTCTAGTCGGCCCGCTATTACCTTTAGAATGCTATTAGAGCTTGCGGATACGGTGCAATATGGAGGCCACTCTCTTTCTCATGATGGCATGAAAGCCATCAATCTTAGGCTCCATAAACATGCTAGACGCACTACAGCATCTCGATAGCCCCATCAGCATCCTAAAGACGTTATTATATTGTACACGAAGGGCATTGAGTGCCCGCTCAGTATAGCTGACCCACAGGGTGCAGGAATAAAATGATTGGCAGTATGCCCGGAACATTGTGCACTTTACCTCCTTCAGGCAGCGTTTAAACCTGCGAGCCAGCATGTTCTCACGGACAGCCAACGCCCCTCGTTCCCTCTCAACGTCCAAGTCATCAGCGAGGTCCTCCGTGACCCAGTGACCCAAGTACTTAACCTGCGTCGCTCTCTTAAGCGGTGCACTATTTAGTGTAACAGATGGAACTTTGGTGATTTTAACATTCCGCGGTAGGAATACCAACAACTCGCTTTTATTCGCATTGTACCTGAGCCCATGAGCCACGGCGTACTCCTCACATCTCCTCACTAGTTTCCGTATCCCGCTAATTGAAGGACTCATAGACACGCTGATAGCACACCTCCGCCTAGAAACCATAGCAGCGAAACCGCAATAGTTCAATTCTACTGCGGTTTTACTGCTATGATTTCGCGGCGGAGGTGTGCTACCAGCGTCAATATTCAATACATTACACACACAACAAACAATACAATACAAAGCAAAAACCGCCTTACTTTAACTTAAAATGGCCGACGATTGTAGGTGACGTGCAAGTCACTGCAGCATCAAATATATGGACAGTCAAACCTCTTAGTTATCATCATCAGCACGCTGTTGGGGCACCAGGAACCAGTCGACGCCAGCTTCGGCAAACATACTCGAGGCACTAGTGTCGCGGCAGCCCCATCAGCGCTCCTAAGGCGTTGTTATATTGAACGCGGAGGGCTTCGTATGCTTTTTGGGTGTGATTCACCCACAGGCTGCACGTGTACAATGAGGTACAATAAGCTCTACAAAGTGTTTGATTGACCGACTTGGAACAGTGTGCGAACCTGCGGGCTATCATATTAGCTCTTAGTAATTGACAACGCTCTCCGCTCCCTCTCAATATCAGTATCGTCTCTGAGACCGTTATTAAAATATGCCCTAGGTATTTAAATTGTTCCACTTTTACCAAGGGAACCCCGTACAGTTTGATGGATAGTACTGTTATAGGACATTTAGAGCCGGCCTCAAACATTGTATTTCAGACAGTGTCCTTCAGCATAAATACTTCACAAATCTGCAACAATGTCCCAATGAATGTGGTGTCCTCTGAAACAGTTCCTAAGTCGTAACCGGAATCACCCCGAACCAACTAACTCACCTACGTAGGTAGGAGGTCAGGTTCACGTTATTTCAACATTTAGCCAACCTAAGAAAGATTACCCCTTGTACTGAAAGATGAGTCAAGTCAATACGTTCTTAAAAACTGACACCCAACATCAGTGAATATCACAAGACCAGAACAGTATCGAATGTGAAAACATTGAATGATTATAAAGTAAATTGACCTAAAAGCAATATCGTAAACGCTGAAATGGGTCGGCCTTGTTGACATGTTGTGTGATGTGACTCAATGAGTCAATGCTGTCTCGCGGGGTGGGACAACTCGTCTTACGCGTAGGGATGTTACCTCCTTGTTGACTGAACTAACTAATACCTACATCTGTTTTATTGAAACAGGAATATGCTGCTGGATAGGGAGCACTGGTGACCCAGTGGTAAATTCCGCGACTTACAAGTTGTAGGTATGGTATGTAAATTATTTCATCACCATTGCTCTCCAAACGGGGAAGGAAAACATCGTGAGGAAACCGGCATGTCCTAGAAAAAATCAAAAAAATCGAAGACATGTGACCAACCCGCACTGGGCTCGCGTGGTGGATTGGTCGGCTACATCTAGATTTTTTTTTTTTATATGTCGTGTAAAATTGATTTTAATATCCTATTTACAGAATAAACGATTTCATTTCATTTCATTGCGGCCCACTCCCTTTTCAAGAGGGGAGGCCTGTGTCTCAGCAGTGGGAACATTATAGGCTGATTATGCTGCTGGATAATGAAAAGTATGGCGCCTAAAAGCTTGATGGACGCTGGGCCTTGTATGTAAAAACACGGATTAAGACATGAAGATTGCGTTGCGTTGAGACCATTTTTGACCATTTTAGAATATACAATACAAACTGATATGATGACAGTAACGCGAGGCGGAACGCGTCAGCGAGAGGCAAAATTTGCGCCCTCACGCTCCTAGTCGCCGCAGGAGACGCCCCGGGTGTAGGGACTTGCAGGCCGATTCCGAGCGATGGGTAGCTCACCGTCCGATAAGGACTAGCCCCGGGTCAACGTCGAGTTGTGTTCCACGCGCGGCTCAAAGAGATGTCAGCACCAACTGACGGGGTCCGTTAGGGCCAATGCCTGCCAGGGTTGCGAGTTTGTCCGAAAAGGATATCGTGGCCCTGGCACACAGGCAACGGAAGGAACACGGGTGGGTTTTAGTCGGTAAAAGTCTGACACGCCCTCCCGCTCTACCCAGAGCGGGAGAAGTTATATATTATAAAAAAAAAGGTTATAAAAACTACTCATCCTAACGATTTCAGTTTATGTTATTCTGTTAGGATGAGCATTTATTTCGCTACTGATGAAAGACTTTACTTGTGCGTAGCCACCGATACGATATACAATTTTAGTTATTCTGTAACAACCCTACAACAAACACTATGCGTTGTCCGACAAATATAGAGCTAAACACCAGAGCATAGGATATGAAATCGCTCATCGTCGGTCTAAGATGCTCGTCTCGCGACAAATAGAACGGTAGCGTTCACAGTCAGTGGGGCAAGTTTCCAAGTCCATTAATAAAATTGAATCAGACGGACATTCCGAGGCACAATGTGCACGTGTGGAGATAAATAAAACTTGACGATATTAGTGGATGCAGACGGTGATTTTTGGCCGTTAATTTTATAACAGGTTTGGGACTGCTTCTTTGCCGAATAGACAGTGAGTCCTCAGTGAGCGACCTTTACTTTTGGAGAAAACATTAGGTATCATATTTTAAATTACAAAGAATTTAATAACACTATTAAAGTGTACGAGTGTGTGTGTGTGTGTATGTTGTGAGTATTATTTAAGTGTTATTGGGTTTTTCCACTAGGAATTTCTTTGAGCATTCCGGAGTCTGGATTTGTGCCCGGTTGATGGCAATAGGCTCGCCCCCGTCGCGCCGTTACATGGGACTTAAATATAACTGGCGAAACGTGGATGTACTATAGGTACACCTCTGCCCAACCCTTCGGGGATTACAGGCGTGATGTTATGTTATTAAAGTGCTACATCAATTTTCTCGTAAAAATTCTTTATATACCAAAAAAATCTAAATTTGAATTTTCTATAGCACTGGCGGGTTGACTAACGCCATTAAAAAAAACTAGTAAAATCGAAAGCTCTCCTAGCTAATAGAGGAAAAGCCAATAAAAATGTAGAATGGCGGAAGGAGCCAATATAAAACTACCTGCTTGTCAAGGAGCTTTTTGTTAGAAACTTAAAAAGTTTTCACTTCAAAAGGTTTCCTTGTTCAGGAAAAAACATTAATCTTTCCACTACATTGCTAATATTCCTGAATAATGTTTGCGAAATAGCTTTTTAAGCTTATGGCAGATTTAAGAGAGTGATGTCAAAGAAGTGACTACTGCAATTTAACCAATGTTGTGAGTGTGCACTCACAACATTGGTTAAATTATGTACGAGTAAGAATAGAGCTATCAACATAATTATTTTATCTGTCATTGTTAAATTTTTAATTATTTTTACCTATTATGGTATAGTAATTTACTTCTAGGTGCATCGTCTTCACCTAAAATTATATAATTAATGTACCTTTACAAATATTGTAAAACATTTTAAAAGAGTAACTGTGGAGTTTATTGCCCATTCTTCTCCATACGAAACTAGCTTTTGGAAGGAGCGACACGTATAAACTCTACTTTTTTGTAAATTTTGACGTTCAAAAGTGCTTTTTATGCGCCTATTTCTAATACATAATTTGACGTTTGACTATGACTTTATCTGTCATTGCTTTATTTTGAATACTTTGTACTTATTGTGGTATAGTTATTTTATTCTAGGTACATCGTCTTCACATAATATAAATATAATTAATGTTTACAAAATATTGTTAAGCATTTTAAGACAGTAACTATGGAGTTTCTTGCGCATTCTTCTCCATACTAAATTACCTTTTGGAAGGACCGACTAGAATCAATTCTATTTTCTTGTAAATTTTGACGTTCAAACGTGCCTTTTAATGGCCTACTTGAAATAAATAATTTGACTTTGACTTTATAAGTAGTTGCAAGTAAGCTGTCTGTATACCAAGCAAATGGCTTCTTCGACTGGAAATGGTGGTGCCAATAAAAATAGAGATATTTTAAAGTCACCAAAAGAAAGCGTCAGTAAATTATTGAGCATCAGTTTGGTGATTAGCCCATAGTTAATCACTAAGTATAAATATGCGGTTATTTAAAACCGTCATTAAAGCAACAGCTGTTTGTACACCGTACGGAATCTTGGTGCATAGTATATTAGTTGCCCTAACGCTTTGTAGACAAAACTTTGTAAACGCATAATATACTCAAATAACTAACTAATATCTACTTCTGCAAACCTAAGAGAAGCTAGGAATGGAAAAGCTATATGCTAGGAATTTAATGAAAGATTATTAGTTTTCTAGCAGCGTCTGCAAACAGTATTCGCGTTGCTGCCAAACAAACAAAAAAACGAGTGTGACCACACGACTGAAGTAAAACAGAAATCACCGTTCGCGTAACGCTAGCAAAAGAAGTTTTACTTCAAAAAAGCTGCGGTCTTATGAGTGTATAAACAGCCAGTGTGAATTAAAAAAAATGCCTATTAAGCGGGACAGCCCGCGGCGGTGACGCGGTGTATTACATGTTTAAAATTTAAACAACTTCCGTTCGCCTCGCCCGACCACACTTTTTGTAACGTTCTCGTCACGCATTCACTTAACTCCCCAAGTCAAGCGTGCGTGAAGAAGTTTAACTTCAAAAAAATATACATTATTTTTATTATAAGCGAAACCTGAATATAGTTTGTTCAGAATAAGGAACTGAATCGATTTCAATATTTTTTTTTGTACCATGGTTTTTTTCCTAAAAATGTTTAAGTGTGATGGAAAATGTTATCACCATTTAATTACTTACAATACAATCGCCGTACGGTTAGGTACCTACTGCCAAATCATTATCAATGAGCGCAAGACGACCCTGGAGGCGCGGGGGCGCCGCCGCCGTTAGCATGTTTTTGTACGGACTACCCGGTAACATAACAACCTTATAGCTTTGTGATTTTTCATGATACAGTTTTGAAATTTTGTACATAGATTCTTTACATCAAAATACTAGACACGTGTTTCGGGTTTCGCTTAAACTAAAAATAATGTACTATATTTTTCGAAATATTTTTGTTATCAACACGCTAAAAAGGAAAGGTTTCCTAGTATCATAAGCTTGGGTTCAATGGGGAAAAGGTTTGTTGACCGCGGCGTCAACTCCCACACCGATGACGTCACCACATTTGACTTGACGTGCCACGCCATCGCGCCAGTGCACTCGAGTGCTGCTGCGTTACACGCTTCATTTAACGTGTCAATATTAGTTATTGACTGTAAAGAGATACTGAAGTAGCTCAATATAATAATATAACAAAACATCACGTCCGTATTCCCCGAAGGGCTAGGCAGAGGTGTACAGTCATGAGCACTAATATGTAAACGCTTAGCAGAATTCAAAACCAATTTTCTCGTGGAATAACGATTGCAACTTTGAGAAAATATCTATTTCATAACAGTTTGGGTTCCAAAATACTATGTTCGTAGTAAAATAAAAAATTTATCAATATAGTTGGAGGAAATCACTTTTAAAAGTTGCTGAGTGAATACATATTGGTGCTCGTGACTGTACCTATAGTACACCCACATATTACCAGCTATATGTATTTAAGTCCCATGTAGGGTGCGAACCTATTGCCACCAACTGGGCAGAAATCCAGACCTCAATATAATATATGTAATTCTCCCATACAACCTCCGCGAGTATTTTATAAATTGATGGGAAAAAAGAAAAAAGGAAATAAAAGAATAGAGGATCAACCTCTTGAGTATATATGTTCTGTGGGATCAACTTAGAGAGCTGACCACACAGTACATTTGGAGCTGACATCGCGTCATAATGTAAAATAAGTAGCAATCATCGATTTATGAGATTAATATTAAATACATATTTTATTTATTCGACCCTGTACTGTTACTGAGCGTAGCGCTTGTAATAGAGTCCGCAAAGTGTGTACTGCTGAATGAAAACTGCAGATAAGCTCTGAGTAGTAATCAAACAAACTATAACGTACCTACTTATCTTTTGGTGGATACCTAACGTGATAGTGTCGTAATGGTAAGGTATGAAAGTAGGTAGGTACGTTTGATTTTAGACTGACAGTTAATCAAACTAAACGATTTAAATGCTTGAATAGTTTCTTGAAGCTATTTTCAGTATACACTATGTAACAAAAACCCTGTTGTTCCTTTTAGGGACGTATACATTAACCTACAAGCACAGCATTGGTGGAATTATAATTTAAAAAAATTAAGCATTGGCTAGTCGAGAAGTGAAAATCAAAGAATGAAAGAGGTTAGAAATCAGTACAAATATTATATTAATAATTAAATATTTATTTTAATTATATTTGTTGAACAGTTTTTTATATGACTTGCTTTATTACGTATGTATATGATTCTTAAAACGCAGGTAGAAGGAACAACAGGGTTTTTGTTACATATTGTATAAGATGAAAATATTTACAGAGATATTTACTTGAAGATATTTACATATAACTGTTGATCATCTTCAATATGAATGACATAATAAGGTCTTCTTCTATTGTAAGTATATTTAGTAGATTTAACCATGCCATTAATCTCGTAAACGTTCTCTAGTGCAATGATAGTTGAAAGCGTTTTTTACAGCGCGCAGAAAGCCTGAAAAGCTAGGCTACTCCAAATTCTAAGACACAGTCGATAAAATAAAATGAAAACAACAGTCACGTTTAGTCACGAGAAGTGAACGATAAAATCCTTGTTTTATGACTAAAGTTTAGATAGCAGAGACGATGAAAACTTCTTGTTTACGTATTGCACGTAACTTTGCAGAACTTGCGAATTTAAACGCTTTTATGTCTAAATCCGACTACAAATGTGCAGTGATATATTCGGTGCACGAATTCATGAAACCAGGATTTATTTGAAGCCAGTCTGATATTATCGGTTGCGTTAAAAACACAAAGGAACCGACTCTACTTTTATAGTAATTTGTTAGCAGCATACACTTTTTCTAAGTTTAATTCTGACTTAGTTTAGAGATGGGTTGTAATAGGTTAAACAGGATATTTGTTATCACTGCTACTGTTACACAAAAATAACAGATCCAAATATCTGTTATCAGCCTGTTATTTTTGTACGGACGATAAATACTAAGTTTTTTGTATAATGGTCACTGACCTTTATACAAAAAACTTAAGTACAGACAGGTAACACGACCTAGTACAGTCACATTAACAGGTAACACGACCTAATAATAAGAGTAACTTTTTCGAAAATGTTTGTTCTTTTAAGACCACCAAATGTATCTTAGGGATAATAAATACCTTATACTTCTCTTTTTGCGTAGTTGTTGCGATGTTTACTTCTCACTCTTACTGAAGTGGTTACACTTCAGTAAGAGTGAGAAGTAAACATATTTTGAAGTAAATGAAATTTAAGTGTTTCTCTTTTTCAATCAACTCAGCATATAGCAGTCCACTGTTGGACATAGGTCTCTCCCAGGCTGCGCCACAACACCCTGTCCTCCGCTTTCCGCATCCAGTCTGTCCCAGACACCTTTTTAAGGTAGTCGGTCCATCAAGCGGGGGGGCGTCCCAAATTACTCTCACTACTTTGTTCTCTTTTTAGCAAGGGTCATTCTTTAATGAGAAAGAGAGAGAAATTGATAACCTTGCTACATTCCTTTGTTTGTGTGAGCGTGTATGTAAGGAACAGCCGTGGTAAAAGTCTGTTAAAATGAAGTAATAGTAACAGCCGCGGTAACAGTCTTTGAGGGTTTGTTATTTCAAGTAACAGATAAGATATATTGGTAGGAACAATAGTTATTTGTGTTTTTTAAATATCTGTTATTTGTATCTGTTCCGATAAATATGCTTCACCCAAAACTTATATAGTTATCGGCACACGCTTTTGCTTGAACTATTTTTCAAACCGTGTCTCAAGGTCAAGCCAGTTTCGCTAAGCCTTATAAAAACAGTAAAACCTGAATCTAAAGGCTTCTACAAACCGGCGCGACTCGCGACGTGACACAAAGGCACCGCTAGTCGCGCGACACGCGGGGCCTTTGTGTCGCGTCGCCTGTCGCGCCGGTCTGTAGAAGCCTTAAAACTAAACAGCAACTTACTGCTACGCTAGAGGTACGTTTTTTGCTATGCACATTTAACGTAGGTACTCAAGTTTTTACGAAATACTGAAAAGAAACCTTGTGTAAGTAATGAATTCAAACCAAGTACTTTTGAAGGTGAAACACCTACATAAAACGTTACTATAATTTATCGCTCGATAAGGGACGAGCGTCGCAGTACTGGGTTTAAAAATTCATTTATAACAAGTCGTAAGCCTGTGCCAAGTGCTGGACCAAGATGATTGATAGCCTGTCATAATGGATGCTTCTTGTTATTATATATTTTATACACTATCATAACAGCTGCATGTATATTTTGGACTTATTTTTATATATTAATATTATGAGGTTTAGAAAACGATGTATTAGGCCAAGGTTGGAGCTCCAGGTTAATTTTAAGAGTAAAACTGAAAGTTAAAAACATATAAGGGTTTATTTATAAACGGTGCTTAAAGTGAAGAGCGTCAAATGTATGGTTACACAGTCGCTAAGTAATCATTACTTAACTTAAAGCAACGTTTATAAATTAACCCCTTACTTAATACCCTTTTATATTTTCCACCGCAATTTTAAACTGCAAACCTATGTTCGCATTCTCTACATAATGTTCAAATAAAACAAATTTAGCAGTTTTTTAATCATAGAAAAACCAAAAAACCGATGCATGTCCGATTTGTAACTGACAAGTTGGTTCCTAGTATTCGTTATGAACTAAAACCAATTAAAACTCCTGAAAATAATCCTAGTAATTCAGTGTACTGAAAAATATAGGATTCAAATTTCATTCTGCATCCTGACTAAATAGAAAATGTATTTTTCAGTTATTCCGTCTAACTTCGTAAAATGGACTAACTATTTCCCTGAATATTTCCGATATTTACTTTCAGTATTTATTAAAAGAGAAGCAAACACATTTTTATTTATGTTACCATATTTTGCAGTTACGCTTATTTTGTAAAACGCGCGTTCAAATCCGCCGGCAACATTTTTACTAAATCCAAACAATTTTTACATAAATAATATCAAAATAGCTGACCACGTCACTGAATTCAGGGAGGTTTTAATTTTAAATAAGATAAACTGGCTTTTAAAAGTAGGTATATAGAGTTACACTTACATTTAAAGTTTATAATTAAGTTGCATGTTTCCTGCATTCGCAATTTTGTACACGAAATTTTTAACTTTGTTTTAGGATAAATGTAAATATTTTAGCGTTGTTAGATTTGTCATTTAATTTTAAGGAAATTTTATTCTGTTACCTAAGTGATATCTTATCCTATAGATACCTATTTCTTTGATATTTTTACGTCGTCAACAGCAAATCATAGTGATCTCTAGACAGAATCAATTTAAAACACCTGTTTTTTACACCCATCTTTGTTTTAAAAATAAAAACATTGATTGTGACTTTCGTCGATAAGGTAGGTAAACTCTATCAACCGGCTGAATTTACTGTAATTTTCCTGTCAATAATATGCCTATTTTGTACCAGTACCAGATTTTCCTAAGGTGACTGAGGAAATCAATGCCAAGAGATTGAGGAGCAGCCGCCGTTTAACAGATGAGATAGTAAATCCATGGCTTCTTAAAAAGACCTAATAAATTCTATAAATTTGCCCTATATGTCGATCATAAGGGTCAGCTCACACTGAGACGCTACGCGACGCAAGGATGCTTGAAGAGGCCAGTGGTTTCGCGTTGAGCAGCGCGTTGCCACGAGACGCATCGCGACGTCGCTAGGCGCATCGTGAAGTCGCTGGCAGCGCGACGCTTTGCTGTGCAGCGGACCGTGTCTGTCTACGTTAGCCATGAGCTCCTGCCCCGCCGAGTCCACCCGCAGTCTACTTTTTACAAGTCCCCACGACGGCTTTAGGTTGTGCCTCGCGATATCGTGGCGCAGCGCCGCGCCTACCAGCGAAGCACCGCTGCGTCCTGATGCGTCGCGCTACGCAACAAAGCATCTTGAGGCGCAGCGCGGCATAGCGCGACGCCACCGTGGGGCATTTTAGAATTATCTCAATAAAATGTGTATCTTTTTGTGTCGTAAATAATAAAGTTATGTTTTGTATCACTCGCGGCGTACACATCTTAAAAAGTGTACGCCGCGTCGCGTCGCGTAACGTCTCGATGTTAGCTGACCCTAAGGCATCCAGCATTTTGAATATCTAGAGTAACGTAGCTTCTGATGTGCCAAGTTTCAAAAGTATTAATTTATCAGTAAATACAGTCTCAATTGTTGACAACAATTTTAGTACTATAAATTTAGCAAATATTGTTTTAAGACTCTAGTTTGAAGACGCTTGAAATAAATTCTATAATTTTCGCATCAGAAATAAATTAGATCTTAACTTTAGCTAAAAGGATTACAGAGTTTGGTATCGGTTAGACATTATTCAGCCTGAATTATCTAGGGCATGTAAATATAAATACTAAAATTGTGGAAATAAATAAGATGTTAAAAAAACAAGACCTCAATTTCAGCTAAATGAAAGGTTTTAATTAAAATTTTCTTATTCTTTCTTAATAATTAGGTAATGATTGTGTCCAACAAATGCTGTTTACTTCTAAATTTCAGTACCTACTATAATACCGTGGCATTTTAATCGTCTTACAACGGCAGTCCACTTCATGTATCCAATGACGACTATGAAAGTAAAATGAAAAAAAATATTAAAAAAATATATATTATTCATTATGACGCATGACGTAGTTTGAAACACCCTCTTACGAGCGCGATGCGAACCTTGCGTTCCAAGGGCGGCGCAGAATGGAGCGCAAGGCTCGCACCGCGCTCATAACAGGGTATTTCAAACTACATCCTGCGTCATAATGAATAATATAAAAAAAACAAATGTTAATATATTTTTTTTTTACTTTCATGAATGATTAGTAGTCATTGGATACATGAAGTGGGCTGCCGTTGTAAGACGAATTAAATGCCATGGTGGGACCAAAGTTGAAATCACGAAAAAAAAATCTGCTGTTCCCTACATTTCGAGTGTAGGGAACAGCTGATTTTTTTTTCGTGATTTCAGGTTTGGTTCCATAGTAAAAGTTGTTCATAATGATGAGTACAATGACCCCTTAAGAGATTTCGTGTATGAATAGATACACCTTATATAATGGTTTCTTGTAGGTAATATATAAAGGCATTGATAATATTGTCATGGCAGGTAACAGATTGTTATACTTAGATACCTACCTATCGCCAATCGCCGATTTCCTTCTATCCTGATCATCACCCGCCGAGCCTTTTCCTAACTATATTGGGGTCGGCTTCCAGTTTTACCAGATGCAACTGAATAACATGGAACGACTGCCTATCTAACCCTCACGACCCAGTTACTGGGTAATACGATACCCCTTGGTAAGACTGGTTGTCAGACTTTCGGGCTTTTGATGACCCGTAACGACTGTCAAAGATCCACGAATGACAGCCGGGACCAACGCTGCAACGGCTTGACGTGCTTTCCGAGGCACGGACGGGGTTGGTATGTAAAGATGGTCTCCCATCTACGGATTAACCGAGGCAAGCGTACCTTAACTTAGATTTCTTTATATCGTAAACTGTTAAAATTGGGAACGTTTTAATTACATTATTACCTATAGTTTTACTTTTGACTTCTTCGTCGGGCTGTGGCATTTTCTGGTCGTCTGTAGACTAACTATTTTCGGAGATGATGAATGGTAGTGTGGTGTCAATCAGAGATCACTTTTGTATGACGGATAACGAACACGACACACTATGACACATTCATTTGCGGCGCGTAGGCGTTAGAGAAAATGATTCTGTGGTTTCAAACAAAATCAGTCGTTGGTCTAGTGGTCGCAAGCGCTACTGCCGAGCACGAGGTCTGGAGTTCGATTCCCAGGGCGGGCAATGTTATTGGATTTTACCACCAGGAATTTCTCAGTAGCAGTCCGGAGTCTGGATTTGGGCCCGGTTGATGGCAATAGGCTCGGCCCTTATTACATGGGACATAAACATAACTGGCGAAACGGGCGAAACGTGGGTGCCTCTGCCTAACCCTTCGGGGATTACAGTTTTATTAAAAAAAAAAAAACCAATACGATCGAAATAAATAGTACGTTTTGATACTTAATCGTGGTATTCTATTTATAAACATTATTTAAATATTCCAAAAATATTAAACGCCGTAAAGACGCAATCTTTGCCGAGATTTAAAAAAAAAATCACCTCCGAATAGAGAGGACCGTCTCTGGCGCGAGACGGTGTGAATAGAGGCATTGAACCAATTTGGACTAAGTACGAGTATAGGTATAAGTTATCTGTGGCAATTTTTATTCCCGCACACGTGTTGGAAAATAAAAAATCGCACGCGTGTGAAATACATTTGCATTGTGAACCTAATCGTAGTGGGATATGAACCAGTTTTCGTGGAAGTGTATTGAAAAATATTATTCATATAGAACAACAGTACAATCTAATCTACCACTAGAATTTAATAAGTTGTGCTGTGACCCATTAGTACCTACTTAATTCTGCTAAGCCCATTCAAGATTGTTAGCGTGAAATTCACAGGTCATTGCCTCTGTCGTCCCTTCGTGTCCAAATAAAACGAGACTTTTCATTAAAAATGATTACAAAATAACGACAAAGCTGCTTATGAAGGCTCGCCCATCATTTTTATCACTTTAGCTGGAAAACTTTAATAAAGTAGACAAGAGACACAAGGTTACTGCAGGTAAATTATTACATTTTTATGCACAAGACGTGTTTTTAATTTTTCCACGTACAACAAAGGTGGGCTAAGGTATTCAGGAATATAAATCAAAAAGGATTTATGAAGTGATGTTATGAAAACAAGGAATAATAGCTGGCATTGAGATTGTGAGATTTTTTAAATAAAATTGAAAAAGAAATTTTCAATCTGTTATGGGTCTTGTGGCTAAATAATAACAGCCACACGGGTCGAACGAAGGTTAAGCGAAACTTCCCGAGGTCAGTCCATGGATGGGTGACCATCCATTACATATCGAAACCCCTCTGCGTCTTGGAAACCGCGTTAAACCGTTGGCCCCAGCTGTAGTTTGTATTTATTTTGTTTCTTATTTATAATCTCACTGTATGCTGCACCGGTCGACGTCATCACGTCAACGCCCGCTGTCGCTGAAAACCAGCGCTGGGGCTCTGTCTCGCATAGGGTCGTAGCATTATGCTGAGCGGTGGCCGTTTTGCGTGGATATGATGCATATTTTCCCCCTACTTGTTCTTTTTGTATACAGGGTTATTTTTAAAACGTCAATAACCTCTTAAGGAGTCATTGTACTCATCATTATGAACAACTTTTACTATGGGACCACAACTGAAATCGCGAAAAAAATATCAGCTGTTCCATACATTTTGACGACTCATGCGAACATAAAGGTAAGGGAACTGATGATTTTTTTTTCGCGATTTCAGTTTTGGTCCCATAGTAAAAGTTGTTCATAATGATGAGTACAATGACCCCTTAAGAGGTTATTGACGTTTTAAAAATAACACTGTCTAAGTTCTTTCTTTGCGTCATGTTTACCGCAAATAAACGTAGTTTCTTTCTTTTCTTTGTTTCTTATTTGTAGATATTTGTGGAGGTCAGGTAGGCAGTCACTCCATGTGAAGTACTGGTATTCAGCAGCATCTGTTTGGACTGGAAGCCGACCGCAACATAGTTGGGAAAAGGCTGGGCAGATGTCTGTGTGATGATTTTTTTTCAGTTTTGAATTATTGTGTCTACGACAGTGTAGGAAGTTTTAGTTAGAATGAACAAAGCTTGTTAAGACGCAGATATATGCCAGCGACCTTGAGTGGTTAGCTTGCGTGTTCTGTACCGAGTTCACGCAACGCGTCGTACGTTCAGCCAGTAATAGGACTCGCCCATCAAGGAGCGCTGTCCCCAATTTGACGCATTATTAATTTATAAGACATAAAAAAGGGAATTTTAATAAAACGCGTATATTAAAAGATCAATAATTACATTGGTGAAGGTTTTAGAAAAATACGCTTGGTAGATTTTGCGCCATTCTCAGTTTTTTATCCGCGTTAGACATAATTTTACAAATGAATTTCACTATATACTTAATATAAACATGATCTAAAATAATCACATATTAAATTATATTGAGAAAATGCTCTAATTTATCATATATTTTTTTCAAATCATTAACACTACTCGTTTAGACGTGGTCTTCAGTATAAAATCATTAAAAGTCGGTTATCGTCCCCTTAAGAGAATGTGTGTTAGGGTTCCGTAGCTCAAAACGAAAAAAACTGAATCCTTATAGGATCATTCAAGGATCATTCGTGTCTATCTATCTGTCTGACTGTCTATCTGTCTCTGTCTGTCATACCTGGTTTGCTCCAAACCTATTGCACCGGTTAATTTGAAATTTGGTACACATGTGAATTTCTGTGACCCAAACACGGACGTGCATCGTAAATAAATAAACTTTGAACCATCATAGGGTCACTTTTGTGGGTCAAAATAGAGAAAAAAAAGTTTTGTGATCTGTACTGTCACTGTACCTACATATCAAATGAAATGGCTTGTTGTGAGACTCTCAAATATTATTATTTTATATTTAGCCCGCGTGGAGTTCGGAAACGTATCCACTACCGTAACGCTAACGCCAGTAACTCTCCTAGTGTGGCATATTTTTTTCCGACATCTTCAACAATCATCGTCATATTCCAGCCAATTCACACAAAACCTTAATGAATTATACTCCTAAACCTTCCTCATGAAGCCCTCAGTCCATCGGTGAAAACCGTATGAAAATCTGTTCAGTAGTTTTTGAGTTTATCGCGTTCAGACAGACAGACGCAGTGAGGGACTATGTTTTATAATATGTAGTGATTTTGTTAGGTACTTTAATAATTTATTTTCTATATTTTCTTTACAAACCCCTACGGCCTTATTACAAAACAAGTTTTATATTTTGACATGGCTTAAACCATGGATCCAGTTTTTGTAATAAGAACGTTACAGTGATTGAAATACCGTTCTATAGACAAAACTGAAAAGTTAGTTTGGTACTAAGTTGCCAGTGTTGTGTTTAGGAACTTTACCATAGACGGAATAAAGTTCGAAATTCAATAATGGCTCCATGTTTTAAATCTGGGTCTGAAGACAAACGTTGTTTTGTAATAAGGGGGCTATTGTCAAAAATAGAACAATACCACTCATGGCACCGATGAATCGCGCAGACAAATGGTTAATTAATTAATTATATAAAGTGGCCTTTTTTTAAACAAAAGCAAAAATGGATCCACGTTGTTCCAAAAACTTAATCTGGCGTATCAGTCCGTATCAAAGGCAATGGTTCAATTACTAAATTAAAACAGCCGACGGCGCGGGCGTTCCGATAATCAATTTAGTTCAACGCACAGATTTGATTTGTCAACCTCCAGCCGACCTACGGCCTAGACCGACTTTTTGTGTAAAAAGGCCAAGTTCGATTCGGATTTGAGTGGGTAGCTATCCGGACTGTAGGCGGTGGAGCTTTAGAACCACTTTGGGCTCACCTAAAGGGGAATTAAAAAGACACACAAAATTTAAAAGTAATGATAGGTCTGTTACTTAAATTATTTCATCATCATTATCATTTCAGCCGAAAGACGTCCACTGCTGGACATAGGCCTCCCCCAAAAAGGGGGGGATCTCCCATAATCGCCACGCTTGGCACCTGGGTTGGCGATCGCAGAATGGTTTTAAAAATGCATAGAGAACGCTGCTGCCCATTCTACAGTAAGTCCCTTAGTCGCCTTTTACGACACCCACGTTACGGGAAGAAATGGGATGGTGCTATTCTTAATCATTTTCTCTATTCTTTCACTTAAATTATTTATTTAACAATTATTTTTATTTCATAGACGTACCCCGCGTCCTTCCAAGTATTTAAAAGTGGTCGTGGATCGTTCAGTTCTTATGTCACTTTTTAGGCTTCCGTACCTCAAAAGGAAAAAAGGAACCCTTATAGGATGTGTCTGTCTGTCTGTCCGTCTGTCACAGCTGATTTGCTCCGAATCTACTTGACCGATTAAATTGAAATTTGGTACACATATGAACTTCTGTGACCCAAACACGTTCGTGTTACGTAATTAATTAATTTTGATTAAGGAGGTCACTTTTGGGGGGCAAATTAGAAAATTAAAAATAAAAGTTTTGCTGACTGTACTGTGTGACATATCAAATGAAAGGGCTTGTTTTAAGGATTTTCTATATATATTTTTTATAATTTTAAAATACATAATTTTGAAATTATTGAAGAAAATAGATGTAAAATGACCATTCCCCCCCCCCGTTATCTTCGAAACTACTGAGCCTAAAATTTTGATAGAATACAGAAAATAGTTCTTTACATAGATTACAGGAAAACTTATAAGAAGTCTGTGATCTTAAAATATCATGGCAAATCACTCAATATTGTGCGTACAAACTTACATTTGCAGTTGGATTGTATGGGGATCATGTTTTTCAAATACAATGCTAAATTTGTTCTTGGGATAAATTCATCCCAACTACGGAACCCTTCATTGTGCGTGGTCTGACACGCACTTGGCCGGTTTTGTTTGGTGAACCTGAACCTGATCGTGGTCGCGCCGACAGAGGGCGCCTTCTGGTTTTTTTTCCGGGTCCGTAGAGGTGTGCTGCCATCAATGACACATTATTCGCGGAGGACTCTGATTGACTGAGTTATTTTTAGCGTTCCGTACTCCATATGGAAAAAATGGTCTGTCGCAGCCGATTTGCCCCGAATCTACTGGATTGATTATGTTGAAATTTGGTATACATATGAATTTCTGTGACCTAAACACGGATGTGTTACATAAATAAATGAATTTTGAATATTGTCGTCACTTTTGGGGGACAAATTAGAAAAATAATGTTTACACATTAAATGAAAGGACTTTCTGTGAGGGTCTCAAATATATTTTAAACTTACTTTTAATAAATAGTTTTAAAGTTATTTAAGAAAATAGTTGAAAATTTACCAAAATGTTTGAAAAAAATACAGCTAAGCTACTAAACCTCTTAAGGGGTCATTGTATTCATCATTATGAACAAGTTTTACTATGGGACCAAAGTTGAAATCGCGAAAAAAATATCAGCTGTTCCCTACATTTTGACGAGTTCAGCGAACTTAAATGTAGGGAACAGCTGTTTTTTTTTCGCGATTTCAAGGTTGGTCCTATAGTAAAAGTTGTTCATAATGATGAGTACAATGACCCCTTAAGAGGTTTAGTATAAACAAAAACTAATGTTGTATATTACAGGAAAAACCTATAAGAAGTCTATGGTCTTAAAATAACATAGTAAATCTCTCAATACGAGCTATAAATTTCAAAGAGTTTCAGTTTTTGATCTTATTTATTTTGCCCGCGTTAGTTTTTTTCTGGAGCATAATTATATAAAGACCTGTGCTCTCGGCGAAACAGACGATTCAATGAGCCTATAATTATTATATGGTTTGGCTGAGAGACGGAAATAGTATAGCATTGTCCTTTTCCTTTACGTTTAATAACTTAATACTATATCCCTTTCTTGTGAGAATGAAATGGAGCTACCCGCTGTCTATACATTACGCGGCACATGGAATAACACCCTACTGCATGAGCAAACGATGGTACGGAACTCTAAAACGATGTAAGTACTTAGTTATAAATACTCTATTTATGATATTCCTAAGAAATTCATATTTATTCACAATTTTCCTAAGTTTCCATATAATATATCTAGTTTTCTTTGAGGTCTATTTTTGAAGTCTGTGTTGTTTTAGGCTTAATACACGAGGCGGTCGGTGGCCTTTCTTGGAATTATTCCCAAAAACGTTATAATTGCTATTTCTGAGAAAATCTAATCAAAATAAGATAGGTAAACGGAAATTGTATCACTAATTAATTTCGATCAAGCATAATCTTTTAATTAGGGACACACCGCTGACTTGTTTGCTGATGTTCATGAAAGAGGGTCTTCGAAATAAATTATATTATTATGTCTTATAAATGGTCCTTTGCAGGTTGCTGTATGTATGGTCCTATTTTTAATAAGGACCATGTCATTCTGTCAATATTATTTTAATTTCTACTCTCAGGGCCGCTCGTTATACAAGCTATAGGTAGACATTAATTGAAAAATTCATTAGTCAAAAACGCAACATGAATAAAAACATGCTCCTATCACTGAAAATGTAGAAATGAAATCGTTTATTCTGTAAATAGGATATCAGAATCACTTTTACACGTCATATTCAAAATTAAGCTAGATTTAGTCAAGAAAAGCTCAGAGCTCTAAACTTCAAATAAAAATTGGCCAAGTGTTCCGCAAAATAAAGAGTTCCGTAGTTAGGATGAATTTATCCCAAAAACAAACATAACAGTGTAGTTGAAAAACATGTTCTCCCATACATCGTTATACATCACGGTCAATTCTCCAACTGCAAATGTAAGTTGGTCGACTATTACTCGTTAACTTGTAAAGCCTACACAACTGTGATAGTTTTCCATTTAATTTCCTTAATTATATACTACCTCTACGATTTTTTTCACATATCCAAAAAGAACCATTGAGCTGGCAGGGCAGGACACTTGACTCTAACAAAAAAATTCACTTTAATGCTTAATATTACGCAAACAATTCCCTGAAACGAAAAATGGTCTTCAGAGACCCGCAATATGTTTGAACGGCCTATTCATTGATACTCCATATCATGGGAAAGACGAGAAAAAATATATCATCCCCATGTTGGTGTAATTAATATGTATAACCATGCCAAATTACAGCTTTCTAGTACTAAGAGTCTCTGAGCTAAGCCGGGGACAGACAGATAGACAGACCGACAGACAAACAGATGGACATGGCGAAACTATAAGGGTTCGTGGACTACGGAACCCCAAAAAAAAACGATTAAACAAAAAAACAAAACAAAACCAAATTCCACACGTGTGGCCGTCATATTGATGGAGATATAAAGTGAAATGGCCGAAACCATTAGCAAAATTGAATTAGTGGCCGCTATAGGTTGACAATGGCACTCCACCGGCGAACACAGAGCAGGATAATTCGTAAAGAACGAATTCAGAGCGAGTGTTCATATGCTTCATTCACTGTTTGCCTGACAAAGACCAAACGAGATTAAAAAGGATGGACTAGTTTAATAATGGCCTGTCTGCTTTGTTTACTCTTTTTTAGGGTTCCGTACCTCAAAAAGAAAAAAACAGAACCCATTTAGGATCACTTCGTTGTCCGTCTGCCTGTCTGTGGAACTGGGACACTTGCGCGAAAGATATTTCCGCGAAAGATACTTGCGCGAAAGACATTTCCGCGAAAGGACTTTGGGTTCGTGCAAGTGTCTTTTGCGGAAATGTCTTTCGCGCAAGTGTCCAGCTACCCGTGTCTGTCTGTCAAAACCCTTTTTCTCAAGAACGCGTGGAGGTATCAATTTGAAATTAAAGTCAGATAGGTGGGTAGGCGTCATGCTGAGATACGGGCCTTTTGGCCTCGTACAGGACTTTCTGTTTTAATTTAAATTTTTACTCTGTTTTATTTTTAGCTTTGTTCTTTATGTTTCTATGAGTGTGTTTTATTTTAATTTGTGATCTGTGCGAGTCCCAATAAATGCTTTTTCTTTCTTTCTTTCTTTATTTTAGGTCTACGGTCCCTTCGAGCTCTAAAAAAATCAAGCTTTTAAGACAACGCAATAAAAAAAACGGTAATTTATGCGACATATTTTGATACTCGCAATTAAATCAAAACCTATAGTACCCTTCGAGTTGACCTAGAATCATGCAATTTGGCAAGAAGCAAGGTCTCACAGCACAAAGGCGTAAAGGAAAAATCGTTATTTCTGGTTTTATCACATTAAAAAAATATTTCTTTGCCGTTGGAGAATTGACCGTGAAATATGTGAGTTTGTTATTGAGAAAAATTCGTCCCAAATAAGGAACCCTTCATTGTGCGTGATCCAACATGCACTTGGCCGGTTTTAAGGGTTCCGTAGTCAACGAGGAACCTTTATAGTTCGCCACGTCCGTCTGTCTGTCTGTCTGTCTGTCCGCGGCTTATTTCAAAGACTCTTAGTACTAGAAAACTGTAATTTGGCAGGGGTACGAGTATACTTACATAATATTGTGATGTGTAGCCGTGTGTACCAGACTGCAGTGACCATTTCTGTCTAGCAACGATCCTTATTATGTGTATTCCATCAAATTTTTACTACTTATATATCAGGCCCTAGCTATCATTTACAACTAACACGCAAACATACCCTATTCGCGGGATGAAATAGTTACTTGTACCAGACTGCAGTGACCATTTCTGTCAAACGACCTTCCAAATGACGATTCTCATTATGTGTATTCCATTGTTTTTTTTTACTAAATATAATATCAGTTAACTACTAGATATAACTCATGTGACAGTTAGGGCAACTGTCATAATATATGAGTTATATCTAGTAGGTAAACTACCGAATATTTAAACCTATGTGTAACTGGTGCCCGCCCATGCACATTTTATCGGATTGGCATGAGAGATGTTTATTGCTTTGGCCCGAATCTCGGTCAAGTTCCGATATGGGCCAAATCGGACGTTTAAAATTGGCGTCTGATGCATACCGTTCAGAGAATACCATTTTAAGCACACTCGTAAATGTTACGACGCTTTAAAGAGCTCAGGATGTGGTTCAATGAATTTTGTGAACAGTTTTATTAATAAATAACAACTAATTATATATACCTACTTAAGCACCTTACATTCAGAAATACATAGTACCTATCTAATAAAAAAAAGTCTGAAGCAATTATCCAAATTGTTGGCTTTGAAAAGCAGTTCAAAGGACAATACCAAAATATTTCACCAGGTCTCTTTCATGAAAACTAATTAATTTACTCGTCGAATACAGAACAAAAGCGTCGCTTTTCAATAACGAAAACGTTTACTCCAAAAGCTCAAACGAGCTCCAAAATTGCATCTACACATAAAGAAGTCTGCAGCACTTGACGGTGCAGTACTGAACTAAACAAAGCACATTAGCCAGCACTAACGTTTGCCAATTTCTTTAGAGCCTTATTACTGCATGCGAACGTAAAGTGCTCATTACCGCATAAGGCCTAATGCAGACGAACGTTTTGACGACCATCGAGTACCTACCTATAGCCGGTACGTTTCCAATTCGCACTGACAAAGTGCACATACAACGCTACGAGGCGCTTTTGGCGTGTGGCCAAAATCTGAACTAACGCCGCCATATTGTTTTGTCAATACAATTTCTGTGACAAATGTTATATAAGAAGCATAGATGAAAATGGAGGCAACACTCTAAATACCTAAGTGAAGACAACTGTGGTCGGACTCTCTCATTCTGAATACATACATAAGAACGAGACAGTGATATGTGTTTTCTTTATCTTATGTATGTATTCAGAAAGAGAGAGTCCGACCACAATCGTCTTCACTTAGGTATTTAGAGTGTTGCCTCTACTTTTATCTATACCTTCATGATGGTATCCAATAACGCCCCCCCTGCACGCACAATGGTTCATATGAAGGACTAAGTGTGGAAACCAAACCCGCTAACATAGAACATAGAACGCCCCCCCTGTCAACCAGGCGCCAAAAGTTCCTCGTCGCACTGTACTCGTCTCGTGTGTATTGCTTGCATACTGTGGCATTTTGGCCGTCTGTAGGCTGACTATTTTCGGAGATGATGAATGGTAGTGTGGTGTCAATCAGAGATCACTTTTGTATGACGGATACCGAACACGACACACTATGACACATTCATTTGCGGCGCGTAGGCGTTAGAGAAAATGATTCGGTGGTTTCAAACAAAATCAGTCGTTGGTCTAGTGGTCGCAAGCGCTACTGCTGTTCATGAAGTCCTGGGTTCGATTCCCAGGTTAGGCAAAGTGTTATTGGGTTTTTTCATCTGGAATTTCTCAGTAACAGTGCACAGTCTGTATTAGTGCCCGGTTGACGGCAATAGGCACGCCCCCCATTACATGACGAACTGGCGCATGTGGGTGTTGTACTATAGGCACAACTCTGCCTAACCCTTCGGAAAATACACACGTAATGTTGTGTCGACCCATACGCAAAGTCTTACCGGTTACTATCGGTCCGATTTTAATCAGTCGCTCGTCTGCGAATCCTGTAAGGTCGGCCGTCAATGGCTGTCTGCCGGAGCCATGTTTATATCGCAATAAAACATTGTTTTACGACAAATGCCGAGCAATTCCGAGTCCCGACGAGGCGACGGGTGATTCTTTTATTTTCCTCCACAATGGTGTCAATTGTTTTGGTAAATGTTTGCTGCAGTTTTCGCGCCTTTGAAAAATTCGTTCCCTAATTTTATTGCTGCTGCTTGGAATTCGACTGTTTGTTAAGACGTATATTTTAATTAAGAGTTATTTTGTTTTCATTTTTCCGATTACGTCTAAATTTTCCATCACATTTTCCTTCGTAATTAACGAAACAGTTTTTCGGTATGTTTTATCTACAAAAATAAAAATAAAACCCACACCAACTAACGTTCTTGGAATTTGATCGGAAAATAATACATACAGTACAGTATCTACTTATAATATCGTGTTTCATATAGTACGTCAATGGATTCCGTAACATTCCCTGGCGTGACGTCAAGTTTCATAGTTTCCGGTGGCCAGTTTATATCTATCTCGCGTTCTATTGCTTTATTAGGGAACGATGATGCCGAGTGTGTATAAGAAAGAAAGAAAGAAAAGAAAAGAAAGAAAAATTGTTTATTCTGCACAAACAAGACACATTTTTACAAAAATAAAATATAAAATAAAAATTGACAAAATGCACACTCTAATACAAAGTAGCCAATAATACATATTTTAAGACTATACGTTATTAAATGAAGTAAATATTATCAAAAATAAATAAAAATAAAAATAGCCGAAAGCCTAGTATCCCCGAAACCTTAAAAGTTTGACAATGTTGTCCTTTGCTTAAGACTCAGATTTATCCCAGTGACCTTGAGTGGTTAGCTTGCGTGTTCTGTACTGAGCTCATGCAACGCGTCGTACATTCAGCCAGTAATAGGACTCGCCCATCAAGGAGTGCTGTCCCCAATTAGACGCATTATTAATTAATTATACACAAAACAAAAGGTATTTTAATAAGACGCGTATACTAAAAGATCAAGAATTAAATTATCTTTAAATTGGTGAAGGTTTCAGAAAAATACGCTTGGTAGATTTTGCGCCATTCTCAGTTTTTTATCCGCGTTAGACATAACTTTACAAATTAATTTCAATATGTAATATAAACATAATCTAAAATATATGTTATTAAGAAAATGCTCTAATTTAACATATATTTTTTTCAAATCATTAACACTACTCGTTTAGACGTGATCTTCAGTATGAAGATAAATCATTAAAAGTCGGTTATCGTCGCCTTAATGTATCGTAATTATACGCTTAAAGCACTTAACTGCTATAAAATTGTTGTTGATGATTAAAGTCTACGTCATGTAAGGTGTTACCAAATAAGGAGCCTGTATGGATCAGACAGTTAGCAACGCTCTCGTTAGAGGCTTAACGTACCCTGAAGATTAGCGAGATTAGATATATTTATGTTATTTGTATATAAACAGTTTTTTTTTTGTGCTTTATTAAAAATAACGAAGTTCTTAATAATTAATTACAATCTAGCCTATAAGACTAATAAGCAATCTAACCTAATTTTGTATGTGATAATTATTTTAAAACAGCTTCTGTAAAGTGCAATAAACACTATTCTAGTGTTGATTGCACTTTACAGAAGCTGTAAATTGATATCACTTTCTAGGGATTTTGACTAAGAGTTTTGTTTATTTCCAAGTAACACATTAGACACGCTTCAACATAGCATCTTCAGTTTTACGATCGCAGCTAGACGTAGGTAAGCCTTTCGTTTATAGGAAGCAACACTTGCACAGCGCTTCAACATTGGGCATCTTACAATAAGTGCACAGAGCTATCGCAGCAGGAACAGTAGTAAGCCCTGAAGCGTGTCATCTAGAAGCTTAAGTTTCGTTACAGACAAAAGATGATCAGCGTTCAAGAGCAAAGGCCAGCGTTGGATTGTGGAGTTGTTGAAGACCTACCTTTGTTACTTATTGATGGACAGTGTTCGATATGAGTTAGATAGGAATAATCTGTTTTGGAGTTTTGAGGTTGAACAGACATGATTTAGGCATATCCTATAAAATCAAAATCAAATAATCCGTAGTAGTATACATATTTAGGGAATCATGGGACTGTCGTACGCGTAATGTAGCCTAATAAAAAAAATGCAGTCATGGACTACCGATAGAATCAAAAAAATTAAACTTTGGGATAACATAAATAATATTTGACGGCGCAGCAAACGGCGCCGTATATATTTGTTATGAAGTTACTGGAATCACCGAAAAGGTTGGATAGGAGTGACACTGGCTGCTGAGTCACTCTAGCAGAGCGTCGCATCGATCGTTACGTGGCGGCTGTCTTCTGATGAGAGAAGAAGATGTCAGAAGGAGCCGCTGTCGTACCACGTCTACGAAAAATTGCTATGTTCTTCCTAATCCTGATGATATTGAAGCTGCTGAATCACTAATACGATGACCACTTCTGGTAAAGGCTATCCTGCGCCGTTATATTTATGCGTATACATGTACCATCGCGGACACTGGCGCCTGACCACTTTTCGACCTTAACCGCCTTATTACAAAACAAGATTTATATTTTGACATGGCTTAAACCATTGAGCCAGCTTTTGTAATAAGAACGTAACAGTGATTGAAATACCGTTCTTTATACAAAACTGAAAACTTAGTTCGATACTAAGTTGTCAGTTTTGTGTTTAGGAACTTTACCATAGTCGGAATAAAGTTCGAAATTCAATTATGGCTCCATGTTTTAAACCTGGGTCTTAAGATAAACCTTGTTTTGGAATAAGGGGGTTTAGGTTAAAAAGTGGTCAGACGGCAATGTCCGCGATAGTACATAGACCGCTGCGCGTCACCAGTCTGGCACAACACGTCACATTAGCATGTCGGTGACGTGTATCCATAAGTTTTGCCACTACCAAAAATCGCTCAACGTGGCTAAAGACGTTTTCACTACAAAACGCCAGCATAATTATCCTGAGATGGACAGTTTTCACGGCCACGTAGAAAGAAGCAAGAAAATTACCATACCGTAATACATTACGTTTGCCAACAATTTTCCGACTATTTGAACCAACAGAGTGTCATAATGGCACTCTTTTAGACAAGAGTACAGTACTCAGTAACATCATTCATCAAAACAATAATTTATGAATGAATATTGAAATTTCGTCCAATTTATGCTATTTGCCAAACTACATATTATCAGTCTGCGATCCAATCATTTTACGCGTCTGTTATAGTTCTTGCTATTTTGGTTTACTAAATATAAATAGCTGTTAGGTATAATTCTTTTACTGGATGTAGTCTTCTTGGGTATTTCTCAGATGGAAAATTCTTAAAACAGCTCTGAGTTAAGACAGTGAAAAATTAAGGATGATGGATCGAAATAGGTATTGATAATACTTCTTTTGGCGTGTATATCTGTAGGTATCTCATCGGCACCTAAACGCCTTCCTCACGATGTTTTCCTTCACCGTTTTGAGAGTATTGGCAATTAAATAATTTACACAAAGTAAAGCGCTTGTCTGGTTCACCCACGACCGTAATAAACGTAAAAAATATTTTACTAATGTCTATAAATTCAAATTCTTTATTGCATTCATGTGTACATTTAGTTGTATACACCTCTGCCTACGTCTTCAGAGAACACAATCGTGACTAGGGTTGACAACCTTACATAATATAGTATCCTGCTATATTAAAGGCCTAAATACTATATTTAAAAATATATATAATAGGCTAAACTTCTATTATTTTCATTTCAATACAAAACGGCGAGATGACCGCAATAGGGCCAGTATTAATCTCGTAAAAGCTGAATGGTATTTTGTGACCCTAATTTAGAATGTAATCATTATTAGTTATGTATGAGACATTCATAAAAAATAAGTAATCGTTATTAATAAAGGCTCAAAGTAGCAAAAAATATGTATTTAAAAAACAATATTTTTGAAACATACCTACGATCTCTTTTTTTTCGCTGTCTACTATTTTTTTAGGCAATGGCTTTGAAAATACTATATTTGATATAAAAAAGTTGGCAACCTTAGTCGTGACGTAAACATTGGACGTAATTCACCAGATAGCTGTTGTCCCGCCGATGAATGTATTAGATCCATCATGGTAGCCCGATGTATCGCCGTCTGCCTCTGACAGGGACATAGATAGCGACGTGTCACTGCTTGATGAAGTGCTTCAATTACACCATAGTGTCTTGAAGAGCATACGGTTTGGGAAAAGTTTTATAAGCCCCCAAGAAGGGAAAGTCAATGTTGTCTATACAGGGTCAAATTAAATTGATGATGATGACGATGGTGAATTGATTGATGGGTATCGACATCTAACCATGATTAAACAAAAAATAAATTAATTTGAGTTTTTTTTTTGGGGTCTTCAACCGCAGTTAGGCGTCACGTGTCATTTGATTTTTTTTTTGTGTTTATACTTCACAGACCTGATGGGTACCGATATCTAAACATGATAAAACTAAATAAAACAGATTGTATCAACTCATAATTCAAAAATAACAACACTTAAACCAGCGGCAGAGGTCCATAAACCCAAAAAAAAATTCATCAAATCTTATTTTATTAAGTTGTGCGTTAGATATCGAAAGAACGAAGATTAAAAATATTTCTATTGTTTTACCAAAAGACTTCTTCTGAGCGGAGGAACTTACTTACTGGTTAAATAAATATGAACAAGTACACAATCAACAAAACAAACAAGGTACAACAATCCCCAGAATAAATAGCACATTAACACCATCCGTTATAATACGTTCAAGAAAATCCGCTCTTAACGTAATAACGTGCAATTCCAAGTACTCCTCGCACAAATGTTACATAATATGTTGCAACCTGCACAAGTGCACATGGTACGATGCACTAATTATGTCAGCGGGATTCATCGCTTGAGGATTGTGTTGCTAACTAGTTTAACATACGGTTCTGTAGTTGCGATTAGGACGACTGGGAACGACTGCGACCGAGGGATTTTATAAGTAGAGTAAGTTGGGCTGGATGTATTGGGGTTGTAGTGACAGCGCCTGTCACACAGACAGTTTAATAAAAAAAAATACTATTTGGGTTTTTTTCTTCACCCTACAGGTTCAAAAAAAGGAATCATTATTATCATCATCATTTCAGCCGAAAGACGTCCATTGCTGGACATAGGCCTCTCCCATAGGAGGGTTAATCGCCACGCTTGGCAGGCGGATTGGCGATTACAGTATGGTGTTAAAATGCATAGAGAACGCTGCTGCCCACTCTCTCGTAAGTCCCTTAGTAGCCTTTAATAAAAGGAATGGCTATATACTATCTGAATAATTTTAATAATATATTATTTGGTTCCAGGGTACCCAATAGCCGCATGGGTCGAGTCACGATTAGATCGTGGAAGGGTGACCATCCATTACATATCGAGACCCCTCCGTGCCTTGGAAATCACGGTAAACCATTGGTCCCAGCTGTCATTAGTCAGTAGATCTTTGACATTCGTTACGGGTAGTCAGGAGTCCAAAAGTCTGACAACCAGTCCTACCAAGGCGTATCGTGTTACCCAGTAACTGGGTTGCGGAGGTCAGATAGACAGTCGCTCTATGTAAAATACTGGTATTCAGCTGGATCCAGTTAGACTGGAAACTGACCTGGACATAGTTGGGAAAAGGTTTGGCAGATTGATGTTCAAGGTTAAATTATGCGAGGGGTGCCAAGGCTGCAGTTGTCTCTTTGTAGTCTGTGTTGTGTTCTTGGTTCATGAAGGATCCTAGAAGCTCAAGGGGTCTACTCCGAACATAAATCCAAAGTATCGGCCGAATGTTCGGCCGTTGTTTGACTACCGCTAACTATGACTAACTACGGCGAACCAAAAAAATTACGACAGTCAAAGAGAAAAGCCAAAGTTAAACATGTGACTTTAAGTCGGGTAACGACTTAAAGTCACGTGTTTGACTTTGGCTTTCAAAGGGGGGATTGGGATTCAAAGTCAAAAAAGGAAACTATGGAAGTTGTAAAACGTCCGATACTTCGGATTAACGCTTCGGAGTAGACCCCCAGGTACCTGCTTACCCAACTAGTGTAATAATCATGTTCTGTTCATACGAGACTTTCTAAATAGAGAGTTGTTCAACAGTAAAGTGCACGTAGCGGCTTGTAATCGATGCAATCACAACGAACGGGTAGGTTGCTCCGAACCTTAAAGCACAACAATATAACTCATCGATACGATGTATACGGCCAGGTAGATGTTCACAGGCGTCACCCGAGTACTTGATCGAGTGTCACCGAAATACGAACATGATATCGACATCCCTACCCGAGTGCTGCGTCAGTGAGCCCCGGGTGAAGCTGTTAACGTCAACCCTAACGCGCTTGCAGCGAACGCGAGTTTGACACGCAGCTGCTGTTTTACAGGGTTATGGAGTTTTTTTTAATGGCGATTGGATGTCACCTGCCAGTTACCAGTTTTATTTTTAACAGCATCAGACTACCTTACTTATAGGTACCAGCAGCAAACAAGTAGGTAGATTACGTTCTTATAAAACAGTTGACAATTTTATGAACATTCGAATTGCTCTAAGAAAGACTTGGATAATCTGACAATCGAATGTATTTACTCACAATCCAATAGCCCGTGTTATCCGGATTGCCAAAGCAATGGAGATAAGACCCACAAAACAAATTCTTGGTCGCTATCCGATATAAGAAAAACAAACTAACAATAAATCCAGCGAATGAGCTCCAATATTTCTATTTACGTCCCAAACGGTATCATTTGAATAATTTCCACGATTCCGCAGATTCCTAATTTCGAGTTGTCTATAGAGACTCGCGACAATAGGGGGCTCTTTCTATGGCCGGGTGGCGGCCCCCCTCCCATCCAGTCACCCTCTTACAAAGTAATGTCTAGAAGTGAATGCTTACGACGCTTTTTGTGAGAACTGTGCTACTAACCTTGTCGGTGACATGAAGTTGAAACTCGTTTCCGATTCTAGGTAACACGGATTCTATGTGTGTGTTTGTCATGTCTGTTTCCTTTAACGGAGTACTTTAAGGTATTTCGAAGTTTTCCCAAGTCCATTTTCGTTGTTGGTTTTGCGAGTGCTCTCCGTGCATTTTCGATATCGAAAGAACGTAAAAATTATAACTTATTCGATGTGATCGGAAAAAACATTTGCGCGAATCTTGCTGTAAAAGTGCACAAGTGTTATAAAATTGTTACGTTATGAACAATTAATAAGTTTCTTATTTTGAATTCATTGCAGAATTTTTGCCATTTTTCCAAATAGAATTTAGAAGTGGTTTTATAAAAATCCATTTGATGTTCGAGAACTAGACACGACATCTTCAAACACTCAAAGTATCGATCTATCTCGTGCAGTATCACAAGACGAGAACTTCAGTAAATCATCACTTTAATGGATCCTGTAGAGATTATCTCTCTGAAACTGAATACAGAGATGATACGTATTCAAACATTAGTAAGAGGGAGTCCGTGTCTGCAAGTTCTGATGGTCGGAAGTCTGGTCGTGTGTTACCTCAGGCTTGTTTGAGACACGACTGTGTATCCAATGTGGAAAGCTCCGAACCGAATTGAACTGTCCCTAAGATTGACTGCCTGTATATAGAAACGTTCGTACGTTGTATACAGTGACTGTAGGTGTATTTTGGTAGACCAATTTCCAGTAAAGAGCATTTACACCAAAGATCAAAATGTTTCACGATATTTTTTGGACTACGATCTCGGAGGTATGCTGGACTTGAGATGGTTTCTTGATTAATTAACTAAACCCCAAAAAATAAATCATCAAAAATATGCGTAAAACTGTACCGAATTAAAAATAACAGGTACTAATGTCTTGTCAAATCAAAGTCAACAGAAACGGTGAACATCATTGAAGAAAACAAAAGAAAACACTGTTGTTCAGTCAGAATGAGACACGGCAGTGTTTAGAGAGACCATTTATTATTTTAGAGAGACAGCGTCACATGAGTCGCTCCGCATTCTTGCTCTTCTTAGCAACAACACAAAAAACTGTGCAGTAAATAATTCGGACTTATTTTGATCGTGCTTTGTCATACGGACGGAAATTCGAGTGTTGTTTTTAGTCGGCATCACGCTGTGTAGTCTAATGATAAGTTCCTATGCTATGTCTTACTAGCCGTAATTTTTCTTAAACTGCGAATAACTCCATAACGTGGAATATCTAGTATCTAATTTCCTAATGGTTGGTAGTATTCGCAGGAATAACTTTTTGTTTTTCGGAACCTTTGACAAATGAACTGCTTTATGAAATGACATGAAATCGTTTATTCTGTAAATAGGATATCGGAATCACTTCTACACGTCATTTTTAAAAAAATATTCAAAAATTAGCAAGATGGAGTCGATATTTCCTATCTAACTACCCTTGAGAAGAAAGGCGAAACAAACTCAAGGGTCAAAGTCTCTTTTAAGGTTCAGACATAATCTTGGTCAAATCATATGAGCACCATGTCTGAAATGGTCTTTTGAGGAAAGAACCCCCACAAATGCGAGTGGACCTGTCCAATCAGTGCAAGCATTAGTCAGTAATCGTGCAGCTCAACAGTTGCCCACCAGACACAGCACCCTTCTGGTCGGAGGATCCTTCCTTTTCTATAGAGGATGAGTGAGACGGGCTTGCGGCAAATTAATAACATCCGCACGGCTGCATCATATTTCGGCTGCATCCGGTAATACTGGAAGCCGACCCCGGGCTGGGATAAGGCTAGGCCGATTAATGCTCTTGGTTAAATTGGGGGTGCCAAACTGCCAAGACCTCAGGTTGTCTTTTTGTATAAACCAACTGCTTTATACCAACATTGTCGAGCGTAACAAAAAAAACGTTGCCCCACACTAGGAATTGCTCCTGTATTGTGGGTACGTTTACAAACATTTAAACTCACATACACAAACAGCCAGACCCGGAACAACTACTTGTAGGTCATACAAATATTTGATCCGTGCTGGAATCGAATCCGCGACACGCAGCGCAGCAGCCAATCGCTTAACAACTGCGCCAACCGTGTCGTCGAAAAATTATGCCAGTCTTTAGGAGCAAATTTCAATTCATTTAACAAGTTTATAAGCGAATATTCGTCTCTTTTCATGAGCCACTTTTTACACCATACAGTACGATTTTTTGTCCTTTTGTGGGCCTTAAAAGCAAACGCTAAACCAACTATTGCTAAAGCGTCGTCTGTAGAAATTTTTAAAGATGCACAACAACTCTTTGCCCGCTTTGATACTGAACAGACACCGCTTCAAGCCTGCGTGAAGGTGTGTGGTCACTTGAAAGATCACGCCAATTTGATCAAACTGCAATACCAGCCTGTTTGATCAAATTACTTGAACGTCTATGGCGGCCATTAGAATTTACTTTTTCTTTTGCCAGAATTTGCTCATGTCATAAGTTGCAACTGCAAAGCTGATAAGTTAGTACCTGTTTTCAAGATTGTTTGTTGTTGGTGTTAATTTATTTATTTAACAGTTTAAGTACACACATATAAACAGACAAGAAGAAAGGAACAGAAAAATATGTACAAAGGTGATGCTTATTTCTAAAGAAATCTCTATATATTTGTAAACGCACCCACAATACAGGAGAAATTTCTAGTGTGGGACAACGTTATAAAAAAAAATATATTAATTTGCGTATGAATGAGGAAACATATTTATAGCTTCTGTCTAAATTATGCAATGCAACACGTCGGCATAGGAACACTTCCGCAGGAACAACTGAACTCGCTCGCAACACACACTCCAATTTTTAATCAAACGGTTTGATCAAACTTTTTGATCAAATAAAAATACGAAAATTCATATTTCTTCAAGCCATTTGATTACTCATTAAATATGATCAAATTTTGCCACAGACATTCAAGCTAATTTGATTAAACTGTTTGAACCAGTCTGTTTGATCAAATTACTTGAACGTCTATGGCGGCCATAAGATCCCGGAAATTCAAAGAGTTAAAAGGGTGCATTCTGAAGGTTGGCAACGTTGCAAATAGCTGTCAAATATTTCGCTGTTTAGATTAATTTATCAATATTACTAAATTATATTATGAAATAACGCTATGTAATGCACAAAAATATTGGTAATGAATTTTATTGAAACAATAACACAGGATTCGTAGTTGTAATAGTTTGGGTCTAAGATTGAATATTCCATAATACGATATTTAAATTAAATATTGCAATAAAATTCATAATCGATATTTTAGTGCACTACAAAGCGATATCTCATAATTTAATTTAATTTATAAGTTAATCTAAACAAATAAAAATTAAACAACTATTTTCGATATTGCCAAGTTTTACAATGCACCGCCTTAATGATAATTATAATCTATCCAAATGCTAGGCTACACACTACTCGAAACAAAAACGAAAAAACGTCTAAACTGAAGCTTAAGTCACAAGAGATGCATACCTATAACTCCAGTTTTAAAGTAAAAGTTGCAAGTGCACCAGGTAAAAAAACTAGATGTAAACAAGAACTTGTAAGTCAAAGTCGGTCAAATACTTGCCAGTACCTAATACTTAATACTTGCTAGGGTATGCTCCGTAATACTTGTGTGTATACGTCACATTAGTATTCAGTTACTTTGTTCGACACGGAGGCCGCGAGCCAAGAATGTAATCCATTTAATGGATCACTGGCCGATGTTTCAGTGAACGATTCAGCTTCTAGATTATTATTGTTTGTCATTCATATGAGGCAGTACTTTCGATGTTGTTTTAAGTGTATTAGCGGTGTTTTATTTGGTTTGAGACAAATATTTAACGGCGCAGGATAGCCTTTACCAGAAGTGATAATCGTATCAGTGGTTCAGTAGCAAAAATATCATCAGGTTTGTGTCGCATTAAAGCAGTTCGTCGTGGAGGTGGTACTACAGCGGCTTCCCTGACAACTTATGACATATTGCAATTAAATGAAAGAAAATTTAAAACATATATTAAAAGTAAGAAAGAAAGAAAGAAAGAAAAATGCGTTTATTGGCATTACAGCAAAAAAAATACACCTTAAAAACTATAAATAACACAGAAAACAATTAATTATAATGCCAAAAGGGCCTCAGCTCAGCATAATGTCAGATGACAACACAAGGTGTACCACCTGACGCTGATTTTCAGCTGCAACCCACTGTACACTGTAACCCACAAGTCCACTTTGTAAACAAGCATATTACAACTTAGCGGATTATATCCAGGATAGGAATGCTTGGAAACATAATGGACAATAGAGTCTGTCTAGAGTCTAGACAAAATCAAACTGGTTGCTATTTTAATTGTATAATTTGTTATTTTTCTGACATTGATTTTACATTCTGTGATTACCTAGACTCATACAATGACTTATTATTTTAAAATTTTTAGGAAAACATATATTATATTTTTACGATGTTTGTAAATATGTGAGCACCGTATATCTATCTAATTAAGTTATTATTCATTGTTTCATTTTTAATTATTTTTACCTATTGTGTTATAGTAACTTTATTTTAATTTAGGTGCATCGTCTTCACATAATTATAATCTTATACTTAATGTACTTAAACAAAATAGTGTAAACTATTTTTAAAAGAGTAACGGTGGAGTTTCTTGCCCATTCTTCTCCATAAGAAACTACCTTTTGGAAGGGGCAACTAGAATCAATTCTATATTTTTTGTAAATTTTGACGTTCAAAAGTGGTTCCTATAATATTCCGAAACTGGAGTCCACCATTTCCTAAAAGACCCTAAAATTAGAAGATTGTGGATTAAAGCTATTCGAAGAGATTTTTTTTAAATAAACGGTCTGCGAGGATAGGTCGGAAATATTTTAAAGAAAGTGATTACTAGGAAATATTTAAGTTTTGAAATTCAGACACTTTCTATGTCAAATGCTTGATTTAAAATATTGAAATCACCGAAAATATCAATATATTCCATTTTTATTATATGGCAAACAAAGCCGGTGTCGACTATTCTGCCAATACACCGAAAATATCGAAATAAAACCAAACCTATGAATGAACATGAATTGGAATGAATGCACGAATTATCAAATTGATTACAGGCCCTAGGGACGTAGTTATGATCACGCCATCTACAATTTACTTTGCCCGACCTTCCCCATTCTTATTTGACTTTTAGAAAAGAGAAAGAGAAAGAAGGAAAAACTTAAAATTATATATATATTTTTTATTATTTGGGACACGCACAATAAACATAAAAAGTAAAAAAAGGAGCATTAAAAAGTAATAAAATTGTCATATTTTTTTGAACAAAATACAAAAAAAAAACAATCAAGACATGTGCGACGCTATAAAGGCTCATAACTCTGCATAATGCTGCGATATTTAATAAATAAATACCGCAGCGCTGGTATTCTGATAGGGCCCGCTGTGATGGCGCGAACACATCTACGGACACAACATATAAATCCCACCAGGGGAATAAATAATAAATAAAACAACAATGTATAATTAAAAAAGACAACAACAAAACAAAAAAAAAACTAATAATATAAAACACAGCTGTATTAGGATTTTTATTTTTTTGGCTGTATTATGTACAGCTCTTCGATTTTAATTTATTTTACAGAACTTCAACCCAATACCTATTTATATTCTGTAAAGCTACAGTTTCCTTGAAGAGTGGTTGGTGTCCGCCACATAGCGTCCAAAATTTTCCGGCGAATAAGATATAATATTTATTTTGTGAAACATGAGTACAGTATGAAGGTCTTATAATAATATGAGGTGGCTACATGTTTTGCCATTTATGGCGTACAAAATTAGATACAATAGACAAACAATACAAACCAAAATAAAAGAAAAGAAATCAAAATTTAAATTTTATTCAAAATTACAATGTCAAAATTTTAATTAAATTCAAAACAACAGTCAACATTTAAATTCAGTTTGAATGAAAAGTTTGAAAAAAAAATTTTTTTTTTTCTATTAGTCTTGTTTATAGAACAAAAATAACATTGTCACGCACAAACAGAATTCTACACAAGCAAAATATCATTTAAAAATTCATCTACGCTGTAATATCACTTCTCTGGTAATAACCCCTGAAGGGACTTTTTAAATTTGTTTAGAGGCATACATTTAATATTATCTGGTATTTTATTATAACTATTTGGAGCAATACCAAAGAAACTCTTTTTCATTAGGGCAGTTTTACACTTTTTTTGACATAACAAATTCTCATAATGGGCACGAATTGGGGTTCTCTTAACTGCTGAATTTTTTTGAAATGATTGTTGATTCGCTTTAACAAATAATGCAGTTTCTAGAACGTAGATGGAAAAGTTAATATTTTTAATTTTTTAAAGTATGGAACATAACTATCCGTTGTTCTACTATTGTTGTGAATGACGTCACTGAAACGGTATTTGAGACAGAATGTTGATGTTTTTTTCTAGATAGCGTTTTTTGACACCGTAGAGGTATGCCCCGCACCAGGGCTTACCTCTACGGTGTCAAAAAACGCTTTTGATTTACACGATTATTGTCATGACAGCCGTCACTGTACTGGGCACGCCACAATTTTTGGGATAAGTGGGCCTTTGAGGAGTGGCTAGAGAGGCGCCACGGCAATCTTTCGCGTTCGGCCCTGGTTCAGGTCATGGTTTGGAGCGAGAGTGCATCACTTCTTTTCGCGAAGCAGTAATGCTCGCAAAGGAGGAGGCGGAACGCGTGAGGGACAGGCATAAGAAACTACCTTTTGGAAGGGGCAACTAGAATCAATTCTATATTTTTTGTAAATTTTGACGTTCAAAAGTGGTTCCTATAATATTCCGAAACTGGAGTCCACCATTTCCTAAAAGACCCTAAAATTAGAAGATTGTGGATTAAAGCTATTCGAAGAGATTTTTTTTAAATAAACGGTCTGCGAGGATAGGTCGGAAATATTTTAAAGAAAGTGATTACTAGGAAATATTTAAGTTTTGAAATTCAGACACTTTCTATGTCAAATGCTTGATTTAAAATATTGAAATCACCGAAAATATCAATATATTCCATTTTTATTATATGGCAAACAAAGCCGGTGTCGACTATTCTGCCAATACACCGAAAATATCGAAATAAAACCAAACCTATGAATGAACATGAATTGGAATGAATGCACGAATTATCAAATTGATTACAGGCCCTAGGGACGTAGTTATGATCACGCCATCTACAATTTACTTTGCCCGACCTTCCCCATTCTTATTTGACTTTTAGAAAAGAGAAAGAGAAAGAAGGAAAAACTTAAAATTATATATATATTTTTTATTATTTGGGACACGCACAATAAACATAAAAAGTAAAAAAAGGAGCATTAAAAAGTAATAAAATTGTCATATTTTTTTGAACAAAATACAAAAAAAAAACAATCAAGACATGTGCGACGCTATAAAGGCTCATAACTCTGCATAATGCTGCGATATTTAATAAATAAATACCGCAGCGCTGGTATTCTGATAGGGCCCGCTGTGATGGCGCGAACACATCTACGGACACAACATATAAATCCCACCAGGGGAATAAATAATAAATAAAACAACAATGTATAATTAAAAAAGACAACAACAAAACCAAAAAAAAACTAATAATATAAAACACAGCTGTATTAGGATTTTTATTTTTTTGGCTGTATTATGTACAGCTCTTCGATTTTAATTTATTTTACAGAACTTCAACCCAATACCTATTTATATTCTGTAAAGCTACAGTTTCCTTGAAGAGTGGTTGGTGTCCGCCACATAGCGTCCAAAATTTTCCGGCGAATAAGATATAATATTTATTTTGTGAAACATGAGTACAGTATGAAGGTCTTATAATAATATGAGGTGGCTACATGTTTTGCCATTTATGGCGTACAAAATTAGATACAATAGACAAACAATACAAACCAAAATAAAAGAAAAGAAATCAAAATTTAAATTTTATTCAAAATTACAATGTCAAAATTTTAATTAAATTCAAAATAACAGTCAACATTTAAATTCAGTTTGAATGAAAAGTTTGAAAAAAAAAATTTTTTTTTTCTATTAGTCTTACTTATAGAACAAAAATAACATTGTCACGCACAAACAGAATTCTACACAAGCAAAATATCATTTAAAAATTCATCTACGCTGTAATATCACTTCTCTGGTAATAACCCCTGAAGGGACTTTTTAAATTTGTTTAGAGGCATACATTTAATATTATCTGGTATTTTATTATAACTATTTGGAGCAATACCAAAGAAACTCTTTTTCATTAGGGCAGTTTTACACTTTTTTTGACATAACAAATTCTCATAATGGGCACGAATTGGGGTTCTCTTAACTGCTGAATTTTTTTGAAATGATTGTTGATTCGCTTTAACAAATAATGCAGTTTCTAGAACGTAGATGGAAAAGTTAATATTTTTAATTTTTTAAAGTATGGAACATAACTATCCGTTGTTCTACTATTGTTGTGAATGACGTCACTGAAACGGTATTTGAGACAGAATGTTGATGTTTTTTTCTAGATAGCGTTTTTTGACACCGTAGAGGTATGCCCCGCACCAGGGCTTACCTCTACGGTGTCAAAAAACGCTTTTGATTTACACGATTATTGTCATGACAGCCGTCACTGTACTGGGCACGCCACAATTTTTGGGATAAGTGGGCCTTTGAGGGGTGGCTAGAGAGTCGCCACGGCAATCTTTCGCGTTCGGCCCTGGTTCAGGTCATGGTTTGGAGCGAGAGTGCATCACTTCTTTTCGCGAAGCAGTAATGCTCGCAAAGGAGGAGGCGGAACGCGTGAGGGACAGGCAAAATTCGCGCCCCTAGTCACCGCAGGAGACGCTGCGGGTGTCGAGAGTCGCAGGACGATTCCCGGCCACCGTAGGCGCGGGCTTGCGGACGTTGAGCAATGGGTAGCTCGCCGTCCAATAAGGACCAGGACCGGGTCGACGGCGCGTTGTGTTCAAGAGATGCCTCGCAGAGCAGAGAACGAGTGCCTCAAAGAGATGTCAGCACGAACTGACGGGGTCCGTAAGGGCCAATGCCTGCCAGGGTTGCGAGTTTGTCTGAAAAGGATATCGTGGCCCTGGCACACAGGCAACTGAAGGAACACGGTTGGGTTTTAGTCAGTACAAGTCTGACACGCCCTCCCTCTCCGCCCAGAGCGGGAGAAGTTATTTGATAATTTCCCACACAAAAAAAAGCCGTCACTGAACAAAAGAAAATCTTGTTACCCGAATTTATTTGAATAAAGATATTAAAACAGATTCATTGATGGTAAACAAAAGTAAACAACGTAAATAACACAATGTTATTTGCAATAATTATTACCCGAGGAGTGCGAAAACCAACTGATACATTAATTATCGGATTCATTTTAATTGAAGCGAGTCAAACAAATAATTATAATTATTGTCAAGTAGTGTTGCATTGGAAACGGCATACCAGTCCGATGCCGTCAATAATATAATTTGTATTTGTATTTATCGGTAATTACCTGGTGCTGCAGATTTAAGTACCCTGTTTTTTTATTTTTATTGACAAAGATGTTATATTTATTTAAATTCTGGTAATTATTTATTGAATAGAAACCCTAATTAAAATATACATGGTGTCACTAAAATGTATTTATGTATACCTTGCTTGTAATTTAAGCTGTATGCGTACAAAGTTTAGTATAATATGAATGTAGGATCGAAAGTTTTGTTGTTCTAGGTACCTTTATGCCAACGTGTTTATCACAATTACGTTTTCTTCGTGTATGTGCGTATATACTTTGAGTACATGAATCAACCATGTACTCAAATACTGAAAGCAGAATATAATTATGAAAACATTATAGATAGGCTAGTGTTATGGTGCTGGATTTTATTATTTTGAATAAGGGACCCACTCCCTTATTTTGAATAAAGGAGAGTCTGATCTTCACCCTTAATCTCATCTGATAGAAAGCAATGGTGAGCTCTACGATGTTTAAAGTAATACAGTAACACCCCACATTACGCGAATTCGTTAGACGCGGTTTCGGTTTTACGTGAATTTGAAATTTTGCACTAATTTACCCCGCTTTTAGCGGATATATTGATTGGTTCATTAGCGCACTTCGTGGCGTGATTGCGCTAGCCAATAACAACGCGAATCTTCTCAGTTTATGAAAAACATGCAAATTTACCTTGGACGAAATTTAGACAGAAACCGTAGAACGGACTGAAGAAAGAGTGTTGTCGTCCAGCAATAGTCAAGAGGCGTTGTCGAAGATTTATTCAGGCCTTGAAATTTTAGAAAATTCAGACAGTGATATTATCAGTGTTCGGCAACCAATACAAAACAGTGTTGTTTACAACAAGAACGAAAACAAAATGTGACTCAAAAAAACATATATTTCTCATGTAAGGATTAAATAAGTAAAAACTTTTTTGTAATAATTTTATTTTAATAGACTGATTCTGTTTTAGAATAAAAGCACTTTAATTATTTATTTGGGTTGTTGTTTCATCATACCTCGTTATACGCGAATTTCGCATAAAGGCTTCTACATACTGGCGCGACTTGCCGCGCGACAACAATTTGTATGACAAATTCAAGGAAGTTGTTCTACCGGTGTCGCGTCGCGCGACTCGCGCGACTAGTCGCGCAAGTAGAAGCCTTAACGCAATTTTGTCCGGAACGCATCTTTCGCGTAAAGTAGGGTATTACTTACTGTATATGGTACAAATATCACTTCACTTTTCATCTAATATTGACGATATAGGAGTAAACCCCTCTAGGCTGAAACAAACTAACAAACACGATCTAAGTCGGTCTGGCAGTACCGAATAACCGAATACTGTTGCTTGCATTGTTGATTGTAACCAAAAGCCCTTCGGTGAGTTCAGCCCATCTTCGTATCTACATGAATATATCTGATCTAGCTGTAATAACAAACATGTGTGTGCTTCCAGGAGAACAAATAGATGCAATTGTTCATTAATTAACTTACTCACCTATAAAGTAAATTAACGATTTTTACGGCGCGCTCCCGAAAATTTTAATAACACATTAAAATGATCATTAATTTTACACCCGATAAGCAATTATAACGCTTGATCGGATAATTACGTAAACATGTTTGATTTTACCTTTTTAATTATTGACGTAAGATTGTGATCATTTTTTGGTAAATTACTGGCAGATTTATGGGAAAAAAATAAACGTTACTTGGGAAAAGTGTGTTGATATAATTTCTCAAAAACTTAGAATTTTAAGAAACATGATTAAAAATACCAAAATTATATTGAACCCATGTTTCTGATATATTTATCAAAGAGTTCCTAAGAATCAGAATTCACCTTTTCTTACGTAGAATATTCAAATCTGTTATTCTTACTTACTTTTGCTTATCTGTACGTATTTCGCCACTGCCTTCTCAGTAGTTTCATCAAAAAAAATTATCAAAAACTCTTTTCCTTGTAATTCGCAGATGTTTTCGCAAAAGCTTTAATTCTTGTTCTACTTCTGCAGAACTGCCCTAGTTTCGTTGCATAAATATTTTTTAATGTCATTATCAACATTTGGCAACGGAGCTAATTTTATTAAAATTCGTCGTAGACAGACCCAAATTGTGATAGGCAGACAAAAGAAAAAAGTCTTAATTCTGTAAGAGTTCGTTCAAAGGTTGATTGGGTTCACAATTGTAAGAGTTCTCTTCTATAACATATTGTTCGAGTCAAGATGAGGTCTCGTAAAACAAGATGAAAGGCGTCTTCGCTAACAAAATCTTCGTAACGAGGTTTGCACGAAGAACATTCTCGAAGTTACAAATATCTTCAACTTTTTTATGTACCCGTCGTTCGGCGGAATTCTTTAGGAAAACCTGCTTAATTATATTAAAGCTATAACTTTGTATGAACGTAAGTTTCATGTGTATTGGATAACAGCCTATTATACTCACGAAATATTCCAAAACTACTAGTAAGCCCAACACGTGAAGGTAAGTTAAGTCTTAGTTAATTAAGTACAATTTCAGACAGAAAACAATGTGAATTTCTTCATACTCCTTCCTCTCTCTGCACACCAAACGATTCTGCACCCTAATTGCGTAACTCACTTGCAGTCTTTCAGATTTTGAAGGAAACTCCTAACCCAGTGCTTCATAATAATAATATGTTTGAAAAATTCGTCTGCTGACAACATATTATTATATAACGTAATGAATATTTATGAATTATGCGTCAAACCTTTGATGAATCATTTATATGTCTAGAATTCTAGATAGTGTCGCGCTGAAAAAGAACTAAAACAAACTGGCCAACTTTATTATGCTGTTGCGCCTGACAGCTACGTCTTACACTCGCCCAACGTCATTGTGTTATTCTAGTGTGCGTGCATTTTGTAGCCAACAGTTGGACGCAATTTTATTCGACGAGTTTACAGCTTTGGCTGTCTTGGGTCGGCTTCCAGTCTAACCGGATGCAGCTGAATACCAATATTTTAACATGGGATAACTGCCTCTGGGTAATACCCCTTTGGCTGTCTATAGTGAAGCAGTGCCTCCGCTCTCCTGATTCAAGATCATCTCTCCACTTTGCTCACCTCCGGACACCACCTAGCTTCCATAGACTTTATCTTACGTCAGATCATTTCCTCTCCTTATCAGAATTACCTCCTCCTGTACCTAAATCATCTGAAGACGCTGCAGCCCCGTCCCGTTCCTGTCCTGAAGCCAGCTGATGTTCCTGATACCGTTCCTGTTTCCTGAGCCTGAGCAGCTGACGTCTTGTCTTTTTTTTTTGGTGGGAAATTATCAAATAACTTTCCCGCTCTGGGCGGAGTGGGAGGGCGTGTCAGACTTTTACTGACTAAAACCCACCCGTGTTCCTTCATTTGCCTGTGTGCCAGGGCCACGATATCCCTTTCGGACAAACTCGCAACCCTGGCAAGTATTGGTCTTAACAGACCCCGTCAGTTGGTGCTGACATCTCTTTGAGGCGCGCGTGGAACACAACGCGCCGTCGACCTGGGCCTGGTCCTTATCGGACGGCGAGCTACCCATCGCTCACCGTCCGCAAGCCTCCGCCTACGGTGGCTGGAAATCGGCTTGCGACTCCCGACGCCCGGGACGTCTCCTGCGGCGACTAGGGACGCGAGGGCGCGAACCTTCTCCCTCACGAGCAGTCTAGGATTCCTATTTGTATTTTTTTTTCCTATTTCTTTTAACTTCTGACCTACGACTGGCCCTCCGGCCAATCGTAACGTTACTATCTAGCTGTCTATCGAGCTTTGGCTAGCTAGACATATATTCATATCTTTGCGTCAAACATATTCAAGTCTACACCGATTTTACATCCAATTACAAATAACCGGGTTCCGTTCTGCCCATTTCTCCCCTATTGATGTAGGCAAACATGGCTCCTAAAGCGTAATGTATCGACGTAAGCAATTACTGACATGGCTATTCAGCCCGTCCCAGTATGACGGAACCGATAATTACCGGTGAATTTGATATGGGATTCTGTTACTATGCTCTGTTTTCTGGTATTACGGTTTGCCAATTTGTATGGCTTCTTGGTGGAAGGACAAAATGAGTTTTTTACTACGTATAGTAACTAACTTGTACCAATGATATTGTTACATACTTCCCGTTACTTTCCTTTCCAAATGTGTTATAAGAGTTCTTCTTAAGAGCGTTTACGACGTACGGCATTTCATACAAACTTTCAAGCCCTTTTTTTTCGAAATGACTGAACCGATTTCAATGAAACTTAAGCAGGATACAAAGGTCTAAAAAGATAGTTAAGAACATTTCATGTTACACTGGAAGCCGACCGACCCCAACATAGTTGGTAAAAGGCAGATTGATTGATTGCGATTCTGTAATTGCTATTAAAACAAATATTTTTACCAACATGGAAACAACGACAAAAGCTTGGCCACGCAGGACTGCACATGTCTGTTATATGATATTTTTAGATGACATTATCGGCCATAATGTGTGCCAAACATATGCAAACGCGACTCATTTGCATGTTTTTCGAATACGTTATAGAATTAGTCACGGAAAATTGCGCCGGAGTTTTTAATGTTGCATTTTTAGGGTTCCATACTCCAAAGGCAAATACGGAAACTTTCTAAAATGGATTTAAAAAAAACAGTCGCAGTCAGTCAGTCAGTTCAGTCGTTACGGGTCGTCAGATGCCCGAAAATCTGACAATCAGTCTTACCAAGGGGTATCGTATTACCCAGTTACTGGGTTGTGGAGGCAGTCGCTACATGTAAAATACTGGCATTTCCAAATGAATGAATAAATCGCAATGTGATAAAAGTTACCAACAATTCATGTAGTATACAGGGTCAAATTAAATTGGGTAGCGAAACTCCGCAGACATGATGGGTATCGATATCTAAACACGACAAAATAAAATAAAAAAGATGTGATGTTTTTTTATTGGCTCATCGGGCCTCAGTAACTTGAAGTATGAGTTGAGAAAACTGCTTTTTTTTTGTTTTATCATATTTAAATAACGGTACACATCACGTCTGTGAAGTATATACAAAAAAGACTGATTTTTCAAGTGACTACACTACCTGCGGTTGAAGAACTCAAAAAAAAAACTCATAAAATTTATTAAATTTTATTTGATTATATATATTATATATATATTATCATACCCATCACGTGTACGGAGTTTCGCTACCTAATTTAATTTGACCCTGTATATGTAGAATAAGTATGTGTATGAATATGTATGTAGAATTATATGTGAATGTTGAAAATACTATGTCAGTGGCTCTTTAATGAACACCCTATGTAAGCGACTCCCAGGAGCAATTAGTGCTATTAGTTGACTTGAACGGTGCAACATGCCATTGATAAGTCGTTGAGCAATAAGAAAAAGTGTTAATAGCTTTAAAAATACTTTTGCTATAAAAGCTGCTTCAACAGCAATAAAAATGTATGTTTAGAATTTGAAGTCGTTCAAATGCTGAAAGAATGATAACATTGGTGCTACAAGATATTTTGGAAAATGCTGAAAAAAACATTCAATGTTTTCAGTCAGTGAAAGAATAACAACACAAAACATCTTTCAACACAATATTAACATAGTCCTAACATCACAATTTTTCCTTATTAATTGTAATGAAACCAAAAAAAATATGTAAAGAATTAGAGAAACGAGGTCAGCGCTTCCATAGCAACCTTGATTTTAGGCTCCTCATTACGGCTCGTAAATGTAACACAGAGTTCCCCCGCCCATAATTTAATTTAAAAAAATAAGGAAACTCTTTTGTTCCGAAATTAAGTTAGGCCTATAATTAAAACATAATATAATTGGGCCACGTTTATGAATGGCCTATTAATTTTAAGCTGGAGTCAAAAGGATTTTAATGTAAGGGTAGGAGCGTTTATTAGAAGGAAAGTTTGCCAACTAACGGGTTCCGTGGTGACTTGTTTGGGATCACCTGTACCTATTGCAATTTCGACTGCGAACGAATTAATCCCTTGCAAAAGTTCCGGTTTTCATTACTAGTGGCCGACAGGCGTTGGGTTTCAGCTGTAAAAGCCGTACTTATGTTACGCGTAGTTATATTCGGAACTTGTGTTAAAAGAGTTTTATTACGTTCCGTTGAATCGATGTTTGTTGTGGTTTCATAGGTTATCTATGACTAGAGGAAAGAAGAAGAGTCTGTGCTTCTAAAGATGGTTGGTGGAATACTGAGTTTGTCTTATTTTTTAAATATTTATTTATCTTTATTTAATTACGGCACTCCAACGACTTATTCACTAATACATTTTTTGGGGTACTGTAAGAACTAAACTTAAAATCTAAAGTGAATCAGTAATTTACAGGTGTGCACAGCACTTACATATTTCAAGTTTTATAATATTATATAGAGTATCTACCTACATATAGGCTAAAAAAACAAAACTACATGAAAACCAAATTGAAATTAAAAAAGAAGAAAAGAAATAACTAAATCTATTTTGTTGCTCTAAATAAACACAGTCAATGACAAATCATAAATAAGTAAAAAATATCGAACTGTAAAAAAAAATTGAACTGTCGTTTTTTTATTCGAGGCCTACAATTTTGTTGACCTACATGCCAGTGAAATCAATTTTAACTAGTATATTAGATTTCCCACATTTTTACCAGCGAATTTCAGATGAAAAAATAAAATTTCTTCTTTTTTCTCAGGCCGTCAGTAACGTTTTATGGAGAATGAAAAAGGTGCGGATTGAGGGAAAATAACTCAGATATACCTAATCTCATGTTACATTTCCCATTCGTTAGTGATGATGTTTCATTGGTTTTTGGGTCAAAGTCAAAATCAAATCATAAATTATTTCAAATAGGCACATAAAAGGCACTTTGAACGTCAAAATTTACAGAAAAATAGAAGTGATTCTAGTCTCCTCTTACAAAAGGTAGTTTCGTAGGGAGAAGAATGAGCAAGAAACTCCACCTTTAAAATGTTTTACAATATTTTGTATACTTACTTTAATTATAATTTTAGGTGAAGACGATGCACCTACAATAAAATTACTACATCACAATAGATACCGCAAAAGTGATGCATACTTTAAGCACCATTTAATCAAAATGATAGTCTAATCACAAACAAACATGTTTGAATTCCTTCGTACTCTTGGAAACAAATCCTGATGAGATAGCTTCTATTATTGGATCTCTAAAGGCCAATGCTGCAGTGGGCTTTGATGGCATTTCTACAGCCATGTTAAAAAGGTACTCTACTATCCTCACACCTGTGCTATGCCATATCTTCAACCTATGCCTCGTCTCTGGTACCTTTCCATCTTCTTTCAAAAAGGCCATTATTCATCCCATTTTTAAAGGGGGGCACCGTGCCTCTATTTCTAATTATCGCCCTATTGCGGTGCTACCTGCTCTATCCAAGATCTTAGAACGACTCATTAATAACAGGCTTATTACATACCTAGAAAGCAATCACTTATTATCTACCAACCAATTTGGGTTCAGGAAGAAAAAATCAACTTCTGACGCCGCCTTGAAACTGATAGATGGAATCGTTGATAAACTAAATCAACGCAAAAAATGCCTCACACTGTTCATTGATCTTGCAAAGGCATTTGATACCGTTCCTCTCCCCTGCCTTCTATCTAAACTAGAATCTCTAGGCGTACGTGGCATGCAGCTAAAGCTTTTTGATTCATATCTCTCAGACCGTAGGCAGATAGTCAAAATCGACGGTTGCTATAGCAACGAGCTTCCTATATCATATGGAGTGCCCCAAGGGAGTGTTTTAGGCCCTACATTGTTCCTGGTTTTCATAAACGACTTTTGCAACTTGCACCTGAGCTCTGGTAACATTGTCTCTTTTGCCGAGGATACTGCAATTACTTTTTATGATGAATCCTGGCCTAAGCTACAAGCCACTGCTCAAACTGGATTTGATTTAATATCTAGATGGCTTATCTCACACTCACTCACGCTAAACACTAATAAAACTAAACTCATAACATTCTCTCTAAACTCCACTACGCAACCCATAACACCCATTACTCTACAAGCTCACATCTGCCAAGCCAATTCGGCCTCTTGCACCTGTCCTACAATTTCTTCTACTGACACAATTAAATACCTCGGTATAATCCTAGATAAACACCTTAACTTCAAAGCACATATCATCCACCTTACAGCTCGAGTTCGTAAACTCATATATCTTTTTAAGACGCTCAGACACATTGCCAATACTTATGTAATACGCACCGTGTATCTCGCCATGTGTCAGTCGGTTATATCGTACTGTATTAATAGTTGGGGTGGAGCTGCGAAAACTACTCTTAAACCTCTGGAAATAGCTCAGAGAGCCATTCTAAAGGTTGCGACTTTCCGGCCAATTCTCTACCCAACCTTTGATCTTTATAAAAAATGCAATGTCCTCACGGTCCGGCAAACATTCATTCTCAACGCTTTATTAAAAGAACACACAAAAACTCCTTTTACACAAACTCAATCTTCACTTAGGCGAAAGAATGAAATTTGCAAAGTACCCTTCACACGCTTTGCTTTTACTAAACGTTTCTTGTACTACCTTGGACCATTTTTATATAACAAAATAAACAAAACTCTCCCTCTACATCAATCCTCTTACGAAATGTGTAAAAAACAGATAACATGCTTTCTAACCAGTTTAAACTACGACGACACTGAATATTTGTTTACTTCACAATCGTAGTGAGTTCTCTAACACTCCGTATCCAAACTCAACCTCTTTTCCTTCCGTTTACACACACACACACACCACATTTACATTATAACACTCATACACACCACACCACACCACACCACACCTCATCACAAAACACACACTTATTAACACTTCACACATTTAGTATAAGTTAAAATATGTTTTCACCAGATAGTCCAAACCAGTCTATAGAATTTTATGTACTCCTTTGGGAACCTGGGCTGGCGAACCTTAATACAGGTTACCATGTAACCTAGCTAGGACGCCAGATCAAATATCTTGTTACTTACGCTCTTTAATATTTTTTCCCTAAATTGTTTAATCATATTTGTGTAACAGACTGTACCACACTTTTTTGAAATAAATAAATAAAAAAAATAAACATTTACAAGTTGATAATGACGAATACTATAATGATAATGTTCCGTGTGGTGCCGGACGTAAACAATAGCACCATCCTATTTCTTCCCGTGGGTGTCGTAAAAGGCGACTAAGGGACTTACTAGAGAATGAGCACCAGCGTTTTCTATGCATTTTAACACCATACTGCGATCACCAACCCGCCTGCCAAGCGTGGCGATTATGGCAACCTCCCCATTTGGGGGAGGCCTATATCCAGCAGTGGACGTCTTTCGGCTGAAATGATGATAATAGTCATCAACAGAGTATTTTAACAAGACCCATATGCTGCCACAATTGATAATGAAGACATAAATATGATTTTAATGAATTTTTCAAACGCCATTTAAACTTAAAACATTCTTAAAAGTGTGTCTGTTGCCACAATACACCTTGTAATGACAGAGACAGCAAGAGACCTACGGTGGGTAAGAGTCGACTTTGAGTATGTCGCAACTCTAAGAAAAAAGAACTCACTACCTATCTTACCAAAGTTTGAACATACCAATGAAAAAAAAATCAGCATAATTTAAAAATCGATATGTACGGTCGATATGTAAACGACACAATAATACCGTCTTTAATAGACTTCATAGAACAATGCCATACGTCCATATGTCGGATATCGCTTGGCAATGCACCAACTAATGGACAAGGCAACAAACATATCGTGTTGAACGGAAATTTTATATCTCGTCATTAATATTCAGCCGCATGTTGGCTTTGAATATTGCTTTATTCATTTGTCGTATGAATGTTTTTGGGTTGTCGATCGTTTTTCATATCGAGAAATAAAAACACTTGTGTCCATCATCTTCACCGTTTCAGCTGAAAGACGTTCACTTCGGGACACAGTCCTTCCCCAAAACTTGTGTTACGGATCCCTCTATAAGTGTGTCTTGTTTGTGCAGAATTAACAATTTTTCTTTCTTTCTTTCTTTTTTCTTTCCATATAGTTAGAAATTCCTTCCTGCATTTTAGCTAGTGGATTGGTGATTGAGGAAAAAGTTTTTCTGAATCATTAATACATCTCCCTAAGTTAGATCTGTTCTCACATTGTCATGATTTCATTAAATGGTCATTCAATAGAACAAATCTAATTTAGAGAGATGTATTAATGATTCTAATTCACGCTACGCTTGCCGGGTTGGTCCGGGGATGGGTGACCATCTTTATATACCGAGACTCCTCCGTGCTTCGGAAAGCACTATTTAATAAGCCGTTGATCCCGGCTGTCATTATCTTTGACAGTCGTTACGGGTCGTCAGAAGCAAGTGTATAATCTATGGTTAGAAAGAAGCTCGAAAGTCTGACAATCAATCTTACCAAGGTATCGTATTACCCAGTAACTGGATTGTGGAGGTCAGATAGGCAGTCATCATCATCATCATCAGCCCTAGCAGTCCACTGCTGGACATAGGCCTCTCCAATTGCACGCCATTCAGCTCGATTCTCGGCTATTTTGGCTTGCCATTTGGAGGGTTTGCCCATAATCGCCACGCTGGGCATGCGGGTTGGCGATCGCAGATCGCAGCTTTTCGCACTAGTGACGCTGCTGCCCGTTACTAGTCAGCACCATTTAGCTGCGAAGTTTTATTAAGAATGGTTATACCGCCATTTGTCGGTTGTCAGAGCCTCGTTTGTTCACTCAGCAGTCAGCAGCACTCAGCAGGGTGCACCACGAGCAGGTGAGGTTGACTTGGGGCACTGAGATGTTAAGTGTGCCCCCTTACACCCCAATAGGTTAGATAGGCAGTCGCTTCATGTAAATACTGCTATTCAGCTGCATCTGGTTAGAACGGAAGCTGATCCCAACATAGTTGGGAAAAGGCTAAGCTCAGTGGATTTTTTTGATTTTATTTCTTTAATGGTCTTGGTTTAATGGGTCCTGAATCATATTTTGATCAAGATACAACCTGACACTGACCTGCAAATTGCAAAAAACGTAAGAAATTATGAATTTCGCGGGCTACCTTTGCGGATTTACCTTAATGTCAAATACTTGTAAAACTTACAGATTTTCATGATGGTCATTATATTATGACGGATCCGCTTTCTTATGAAACTACAGCTTAAGGCGACGATAACCGACTTTTAATGATTTTATAATGAAGATCACGCCTAAACGAGTAGTGTTAATGATTTGAAAAAAATATATGTTAAATTAGAGCATTTTCTCAATAACTTAATATGTGAATATTTTAGACTATTTAAATACATAGTGAAATTAATTTGTAAATTTATGTCTAACGCGGATAAAAAACTGAGAATGGCGCAAAATCTACCAAGCGTATTTTTCTGAAACCTTCACCAATTTAAAGATAACTTAATTACGAGTATTGATCTTTTAGTATACGCGTTTTATTAAAATACCATTTGTTTTGTGTATAATAAATTAATAATGCGTCAAATTGGGGACAGCGCTCCTTGATAGGCGAGTCCTATTACTGGCTGAACATACGATGCGTTGCGTGAGCTCAGTACAGAACACACAAGCTAATCACTCAAGGTCACTGGCATATATCTGAGTCTTAACTGGTTACTTTTGAGAAGCGTCCTGGATGACGGGCCTTAGAATTTAAACTGCAGCAGTGTAAGGGGTCCCCGAAACGATCAATCGCAATTGATCAATTGCCATCAATTTCCATTATATTAATATTGTTAATCGCTTCAACTGCACTTGGTAGATCATCAATTTGCGCATCAATTGGGTAATAATTAACAATTTCAATTGATCGTTTCCGGGACCCAAAAAATATAATGAACTACGTATTTGTCACTAACTTTTGAAATCGGAGAATGACGCTCCTGCCTTATGTAAGTCTTTTATAATATTATTATTATTATTATAAGCCTGTGTTGTCCCACGGCAGGGTTAAGGCCTCAATCCCTTCCCTCTTTCTACATTTCCCGGTCTACTGCAATTGCAGGCCAATAATTTAAGGAGTATAGCTTATCCCGCCACCTCTTTTTGGGCCTGCCGCCTAGTCGTTTTCTGTTATTTGAGGTCCACTCCGTGGTGCTTTTTGGGCATTGCCGCACCAATATGCGACAGATGTGGCCAGCTCAACTCCACTTTAATCCAGCACCTGTGCGGGCAGTATCCGCTATTTGTTTTTGTATAAGTAAGTGTTGTTGTCTGTGTGGTGCCGGACGTAAAGAATAGCACCACCCTGTTTCTTCTCGTAGGTGTCGCAAAAGGCGACTAAGGGACTTAATATAGGCAGCAGCGTTCTGTATGCATTTTAACACCATACTGCGATCGCTAACCTACCTGCCAAGCGTGGCAATTATGGCAACCCCCGCCCCCCTTTGGGGAAGGCCTATGTCCAGCAGTGGACGTCTTTCGGTTGAAGTGATGATGATGATGTATGTGTGTGTGTGTGTGTGTGTATGCAGTCTTTATAAGACTTTTATAAAGACTGCCTCGATTGTCGAGTGGTCGCAAGCTCTACTGCCAAGCACGAGGTGCGGGGTTGGATTCCCAGGTCGGGCAAAATGTTATTGTGTTTTTCTACCAGGAATTTCTCAGTGGCAACCCGGAGTCTGGAATTGTGCCCGGTTGATGGCAATAGGCTCGCCCCCTATTACATGGGACTTAAACAAAACTGACGAAACGTGGGTTTACCTAGTACCTATAGGTACACCTCTGCCTAACGCTTCGGGGATTATAGGCGTGATGTTATCTAATATATTTTGCTGCTAAAATCAATGACGTTTAATAGTAGGTATTGTTTTAATATTGTACTAATCGTTGCGAGGCTGAAGAAGATAAATCTTCATGTTCAACGCGAGCCAATAATTTTAATTTTGTTACGCACAGAGGTGGTTGACCTTTGCGCAATTTTATTTCTCTTGAACCACACATTACATTGTTTTATGTTGTTTTCGTAACATCAACCTCGTTTCTAAAATAATATTTCACTTTCTGGAGCTCACATGACAAGACGAATAAGATATTAAGCGCTCTAGATCCTAGAACCTGAAATCTCAAAGGAATAAAAGGAAGGTAAAGAGAAATTCAGTAAATTTATTACCGACAGTTACAAAATTAACTTGACTATCTAGATTGAATATCAAATAAATTAACGTCTGAAGCTAGGAGTTAACCTGTAATTGGATACCCAACTTCTTAACCACTGAAGTTATTACGAATAGAAATCGCATTTTATTTTTCTTTGATGTTCGTGGGGTAGCTAGGCAATCGAGAATAAATTGACCTAGAAATCTATCAAAATATTTCTTTTCAGCCAACAAGTAAAATACTAAGAAATATTTAAAAACCTAGTAGGTACCTACTTTTACACAAAAAAATCGCTGTTAGTTCAAACAAAAATATTCTTCGGAAAGTTCAACGACATTTACCTGCAAGAACTTGAAAACATAATATTGAAATTACTTAATTAAATTGTTACGTACCTACGAGTACTTACCTAAATCAATCTATCAGTAATATTATATTGTTTGACTTTCGTTGTACTTAGTAGGTACCGTAGAGGCTGTAATCAGACATGGTTACAACATGACAGCAGTCAATCGCTTAACCACTGCACCAACCGTGCCGTCTGTGGTGTATCCAAACGATAGCGAGTGGGGTGTTTTACTAATTTGATTTTGAAATAATTTGAGAATTAGTGTAGTAGAATCTGTGGGAGTGATTTTGTGTAAAGGGATGGAAGTGTGTAACAGGAAGTGACAGCTTGAACATTGAATAAGTAAGTACTTTTTATTAGGATTGAATTAGTGTGCTCATTGGAATTACTAAGTACTTTATAGATTGTAACTAGAGGGAGACGAATTTAGACTAGTGGGCGACCACTAGTGATGAATAATTATTTGAATAAATATTTTAGTATTTAGCTTTTAAATTTTGGCCATTGGTCCCGACTGTCATTCATGGATCTTTGACAGTCGTTACAGGTTTTCAGAAGCCCGAAAGTCTGACAACCAGTCTTACCAACGGGTATCGTATTACCCAGTAACTGAGTTGTGGAGGTCGAATAGGCAGTCGCTCCATTTAAAGTACGGGTAGTCAGCTGCATTCGGTTTGAATAGAAGGCGACCCCAACAAAGTTGGGAAAAGGCTGGACAAAATTGATGATGGTAGTCTGAAATTCTGTATAGTGCAGCTAGCAGTAGAACTATAGACTATAGCCACGATTTTTGTAGGTACTACAGTACTGTAGAGGTTCTATGATAATGCCATCATCCTAACCGCTAGTTGGCACTGGCAGCTTAATAAAAATAAATATTTAAATCAGAATATAGATTTGAAATGGGTTGTCAGAGAGACAGACTTTAATTAGCTTTCAAACAAAAAATATGTATTTATTTTAAAATAAAATATAAATATATCCGTAAAAGGATTATTATTTATTAGTGTATTATATTACGTCCCGCACACTACAATTGGTGGGAGGAGTGTAGAGGTTCTATGATAATGCATCATCCTTACCGCTAGTTGGCACTGCCAGCTTAATAAACATAAATATTTTAAATCAAAATATGAGAATATAGATTTGAAATGAGAGGATTGTCAGAGAGACAGACTTTAATTAGCTTTTAAACAAAAAACATGTATTGATTTAAATAAAATATAAATATATCCGTAAAAGGATTATTAGATATTTATTAGTCTAATAAGTTCCAGTACCTATACACAACCTAAAATCAAATCAAGGCCATTTCCCAGTTGTCGGCCAATTTAGCCGCAATCTAATCTCAACGTCAAACGGTAAACGCTTAAAACTCAAAAACTCAGGCATTTATTTCAATTAAACCAATTACAGGCACTTTTGAATTGTCAAGGGGTCGGTCAGTCAGAAAGATGAAGCTAGTTGCCCATTCCAAAGCGTAGTAGGTTCCTATGGAAAAGAAAAGTTACAAAATATTGATCACATCATTCATTTTGAAACTATACACGTGAATACGATGCAAAACCACAAAAGCTAAAAAAAAATCAAAACAAAAATAAATCAAAATAAAATAAGCCATGGCAGAGAGATGACCAGTCCCTACTGACGGCGCCCATTCACGAACATGACGCATGGATTAGCACCATTCAGCTCAACGATTTTGAAGGGAGCTAAATGATCCAACACACGCGCCACCATCAGCGAGACATTACAGTGAGCATGACATACTCGTACTCTCAGCCGCCAGGGCACATTCAAGTCAATGAAAGACGTACCCGGTAAATGGTTGCTTTCTATTAAGTACTTAGTACTCACACATGTGGTATGCAATTATATAAATGTAAACATAGGAGCTTATAAAGTACATACTAATACCAGACACTAATACACATACATAACACATACATACAAATTCCATGGATAAACACAATACAATTTTTGACAGAGAATCTCAGAATGCTAACGTTCTTCAAATTACGGTAATTGCCTCTCAGATCGACACTAATTTGAAAGCACAAAGACTAAACAAGCTTCAGATATGACACTTGACGCTGTTCAATGGCTCAGAAGTGACGTGACGTGGAAACCTCACTGAGGCGGAAAACAAAAGCCTGCCGGGTTTACGGTCCCCGGGGTTCTCTTTAAAGTACTAACGGTAACGTTTTAGCCTTGAGCGTGTTATACCCTTGCGTACCTATATCCAAAATTAGCTTAAAGGCGCATGTCACATTGGAAGTGAAAGCGGACCAAGTATTGATACGGATTATGTGACATTTTGAAATATCTGATGGATTAAAACTCAATTTTGGCTGAGATGGCTAAGTAGTATTTTCTTTGAGATACTAGAAGATTTTTGGTGTATTTAATTAGATTTCAAATATACCGCCGCAGATGAACATAGGATATAAGAAAATTCATAATCATCAAGTCAAAAACTTTTGGTAAGCTCAGCTACAGTTTTTGCTTCGCCTTCGCCTCTTAAGGGGCCGGCGTAGAATGCGTAGTTCATACAAACGTAATACCAATATAATTTGTAAATCAAACATGTTCATAAGGTAATGTGTATTTATTTCGATTGGATTACAGAATATCTATGTTCCCAAATATATATTTTGAAAGGACAATGATATTTAAAGACGAGATTATGAGGAATTTAAAATTTCTATAGAAAAATAAGTTCTCATAACTCTTGTTTAAATCAGTGTCCATTCAAAATATATTTTTAGGAACCTAGATATTTTGTATTCCAATCGGACCTTAAGAATATGTTTGATTTACAAATTATTTTGGTATTACGTTTGCATGAACTACGCATCCATCGCCGCCGGCCTTTTAATAAGAACCTTATTCCATAAATGACTTTAGCTAAGTACTCCTTCTGGCAACAATTCCCGCAATTGCTATTCAAACGAGTTTGTGGAATTGGAATCGGCAGATCTTATCTATTCCGATAACATTAACTGCCTTGATCAGATCGTTTTGAGCATAATCTTGAAAATAGGCCCGGATTACACACGATTAAGAAAAAGGAGAAAATGGAATGGCCTTAATCACGGTTTTCTTTAGGTATATACATATCTGGAATATCTAAAATATTTGTAGTAGTTCCAAATCGTTAAACCATTATTTTTGTTTTGTTATGACTGCGTGCGGTTTGCACATTTAGCCAGTGTCAAGTTAAATTGTAACAAGTACAATGTTTGTTTAAATAATTATGAAATTAATTATATTCAATGCATGATAGATGATAAATCCCCGCCCGCCCGCTCCCCTTGAGTTTCAGTAAAGATGTGGCACTTTACTGAGACCTCACGCGGACTTCTTGAGAGCACTTGAAGTGATGTTGCACTGTTTTGTTTTATTTGCCTAAACTAATACACGTTCACGAACACGTGAGGGATAATAATCCACCATTATTACAAATTAATACTCGGCTAACACACTAATTTTTGAAAAAAAATTGTCAACATGACGCTTCACTTTCCAGCCCCGAAAACCCTTCTTTTTTTAAAATACTATGGTCTCCTTATCGAAACCTAAACATTCCAACAATAATCATCACAAAAACTAAAACCTTCCTAACAAAGCGTTGCAATTTGAGACTAGAGATGCCGAAGACTAGAGATGCCGAAGCATTCCACTAGCTTTTATGACAAGTCTTTTAAAGTTCAAGCAGTGTGGTTCTGGAATGCCTTGCCCGTGTCGGTAAGGCGTGCTCAATCATTGTCCACTTTTAAAATTTAGGTAAAAAAACACTTCCTCTCTTCTACATCATCATTACATAGTACAGTTCCTTACTCTTGTTTCATGTGTATTTTTTTATATTGTATATATATATATTTATTAGATAAGTGTATGCTTTGTGTATGTATGTATTTATTGTATATGTAAATGGTACAGCACTGACTACCTGCAGTATTTTCTCTCCTTCCCCCTTTAATCCATCCAAAGGTTGTCTGTAAAAGATCGCTTTTAGCGATAAGACCGCCATTATGTCACACTTTGTAAAATTTCAACATTTATATCTGTAAATTTTATGGTGTACATAATAAAGAGTATTCTATTCTATTATATTTGCAATTCACAGACATCAAAAACAGCCCAAACACAAAAATCACAGTAAACATTACTCAAAAGTTCTTGGAAACGCATTCACAATTAAGTTACCAATTCAATAAACATCAAGGGTACTTATGACAGGGGTACTTAAAGGACCGAGCGACGGTAACAAATTCAATACACGGACGTAATATGGTAAAACTCTCCCCAGTTGATTTTAGCTAGCCTTCAACGCAAAATGATGCGTAGTAGAAGGTCAGTTCCATACAACGAGCAAAGAAGCACGCACACAGACACGCTTCACGTAAAATACGGCCGATGAAGTATGGCCGGTGCGAACTTTGCGCTGCACAATAACATTTTTTGGAACCAAATGAGGCAAGTGTAAATGAGAGAACACTCGTGAAAGTTCGGAGAGCCTATTGTTCAGATCGGCCATGATTGAAGCGCACTGGCGACTGGCAGTTGTTTGAAGATGTGTTTAGATATACGAACATGGAATCAGAATAAGAGTAGGAACATTCTTTTCCCGTTTTTCTAGATTAGTATGGATAGACTTGACCAATAAAATAATGCTTTATCCCTATTTACAACAAAAAAAAATGGTAGTGAGGATAAAATGTGAAATCGATGTACAGACACGAGCACTTATATGTATCTGATGGCGCAGTAAATGGCGGCGTCTAGTTTTGTTGCGAGGTTACTGGAATCACCGAAAAGGTCGGATAAGAGTGACACTGGCTGGTGACAGTCACTCTAGCAGAGCGTCGCATCGATGGTTGCGTGGCGGCTGTCTTCTGATGACGAAGATGGTATCAGGGGAACCGCTATCGTACCACGTCAACGACGAACTGCTATATTCCGGCACAATCCTGATAATATTGAAGCTGCTAAACCACTAATACGATGATCAATTCTGCCAAAGGCTATCCTGTGCCGTTATATGTATATACTTGACTACTTTTAAAAGTAATTTTCTTCTACCGTATTGATTGTAATTTAATTTTATAGCCACACACAGTATTTTAGAACCACAACAGTATGTATCCTAACTTCCTAATCCTATCCTAACTAATATTATAAATGCGAAAGTAAGTTTGTTTACCTTTGCACGCCTAAACCACTGAACCGATCATCCAGAAATTTTGCATATACATTGTCAAGTGTACAGAAACGGTGTTATGGTACCTTTCATCTCCAAAAAAAGTACTGTTCCTGAGGAAAACAACAATAACGTTCTTATGATAATAGATAGCGCCACGTGTATTTCGAATCATGATTGAATTAATAAGGCCCTTAACTTTGTGTAAATAATTTCATCACCACTGCTCTCAAATCTGTGAAGGAAAACATCGTGATGAAACCGGTATGTCCTAGAACCAACAAATCGAAAACATGTTAAATCTCCCAACCCGCACTGGGCCCACGTGGTGGATTCCGGCCCACTCTCTCTCACAGAGAGGAGGTCTGTTTCCCAGTACTGGGAACTTTATAGGCTGATTAAGATGATGATGATACATACATATTATGATACTAATTATATTATACTAATTATTATTATTTATGTTTTTTTTTATTATTTTTAATTTTTTTTTCATTATCATAATCATTTCAGCCCAAACACGTCCACTGCTGGACATAGGCCTCTCCCAAAAAAAACTATTTTTTTTATTAGTTGTTATCTATAATTTTTTGTGCTATTGTGTGTTGTGCTATGTCTTTTGTGTGCACTGAATAAATGTTTTATCTATCTATCTATCTATATTAGTACTCGTGAATGTACGCGTCTATGTGTGTGTGAGCCTGTTTTTGCTCAATGTATGAACCAACCTTCTGTTATTTTCTATCTAGCGTCTTCAGCGCCCAGTGATCTGGAATGCCGGTGATTGGATAAAGGGTGCCCCGCATTTCATAGAGAGAGCAAGAGTGCACGAGACGGGCTGTACGGTAGAATTATTTAGTACGTTGTATGGGATCTAGTAATGTAGCTTGGATGCGGATTGTACTACAAAGATGTTTTCAGTTTTGTTTATGCATTTTGTTTGGTTTTTTATATAAATATCACGGCGTAAAAATGTGATTGCTTTACTGTAATTAATCAAACTAAGTGATAGAGTAAACTAGACTTTATTAATCTAGAGTACTTAAATCATTTTAATTTGAAAAAAGTGGCCTATTTTAATACCTGTAAAAACCATCCGTTCGAAGATTTACTTTAAATGTTTACCCATGAAGTCCTAAATTAGAAGTTATTTTTTAGATTACTACACAAATGTAGCTACATAAAATATTCTCATACATTTTGTAACCGAATTATTATCGCGGGCCGGAATGAGTTGCTTCTAAAAGCAAAACCTGGGGGTTTACTCCGAAGCGTTAATCCGAAGTATCGGCCGAATGTTCGGCCATTTTATAACTTCCATAGTTTTCTTTTTTTACTTTGAATCCTTACCCGACTTAAAATCACATTTTTGACTTTGGCTTATCTCTTTGACTGTCGTTTTTAGGGTTCCGTACCAAAATAGTAAAAAGGAACCCGTATGGTGAGACAAAGTCTGTCTGTCTGTCTGTCTGTCACACCTGGATATCTCAAGAACTACTAATGCTATCAACTTGAAATTTAGAACAGTTTTAGATGACGTTTGCCTTACTATTTTGCAAGTAAGAAAGAAATTTAAAAAAAATATATCTTTTTGCAAAAGGGACTGAAAGAGGATCTTAAAAATTTGAAGTGGAGCTACTAGGGCATGTGGGGTATCAAATGAAAGAAAGCTGTTTGCACATTCTCAAACATATTTTTCTTTTGACGAAAAATGTAAAAAAAGTACCCCCCCCCCTTATCTCCGAAGTTTGCATAGATAAAAATTTGAAATTATTATATGTGATAGAAGTGTATGTAAAGATTACAGGAAAAATAAAACGATGTCTCTAAGTAGCACGGTTTTTCAGAAATCATCAACATCATATATTCGTACGGACCCTCGGTGCGGAAGTCCGACTCGCTCTTGACCGGTTTTTTTTTCTTTTGCCTTAGTCAGTCATAGTTAGACGTAGTCAAGCAACGGCCGAACATTCGGCCGATACTTCAGATTTATGTTCGGAGTAGACCCCTGCACCCTAATTGCGTAACACAGTTTGAATCATAATCAGAATGAGTAATTTTGAAGTATATTGTAATACATTGTATCATATGTTAGGAAAATTTCTCTGCTCAACAACGTAAATAACGCAATGAATGTTGTTGACCTGTCAAATTAAAACCGATTCTTACTGAGAGTGTTTTACGCAATAATCCCGCAGAAAGCTCTTCGTATGCAATACGAACGCTTATGTAAGATAATATACAATAAAATTCGAGAATTCGGCCTTGTCGATGGCATAGAAGGCTAGGCCGTAAAACAGTAAGTCTTTGCTGGGGGGCGAGCACTGCCTACTGTGACATGACTTGAGTCACACATTTTATCTCAGTTTGAGCGATAAAACTGTTTTGTCAAAATGCTATTACAAATTGACATGACATAATTTATCATGTCTTGTCACAAACGTCTTAATACGCCCGTGCTCGGCCCGCAGGAAATGAAAGAAGGTGCTATAGAAGGAGTTCTTGTCTTTTGACAAGAAAGCTGACAGAATTGTGAAGTGTTCTGTGAGAGAAAACAGAACCGTTAACCTTTCCCATTAGCTAACCAAGAAGTAAAAACCAGTCAAGAGCGAGTCGGACTCGCGCACCGAGGGTTCCGGTACGTATATATGAAGTTGATGATTTCTGAAAAACTGTGCTATTTAGAGACATCGTTTTCTTTTTCCTGTAATCTTTACATACACTTCTATCACATAGAATAATTTCAGATTTTTATCTATGCAAACTTCGGAGATAAGGGGGGGAACGGTATTTTTTTTTTAATATTTCATCAAAACTCGGAAACTATGCTGCCTAAAATAAAAATAAAAAATGTTTGGGAATGTGCAAACAGTGTTCTTTCATATGATACCCCACACGCCCTAGTAGCCCCACATCAAATTTTTAAAACCCCCTTCTTTTTGCAAAAAAGATATATTTTTTTAAATTTCTTTCTTGTTTGCAAAATAGTTGAGCTAACGTCATCTAAAACAATTCTAAATTTCAAGTTGATAGCATTAGTAGTTCTTGAGATATTGAGGTGTGACAGACAGACAGACAGACAGACTTAGTCTTACCATAAGGGTTCCTTTTTACCATTTTGGTACGGAACCCTAAACACTACTTAAAGTACACTCGGATTTATGCGGGCCGATAGAGACCAAGTCGATTGGTCAGTCGAAGTACTTATCTATTCATCGATAATGCCAGTAGAATTACTTATGTGTACTTCTTGAAGGAGAAGGACCAAGTATTCCAGCATTTCAGAGAATTTCGAGGTTTGATCGAGAATCAAACAGGAAGCAAGATAAAGATATTGAGAACCGACAACGGATTCAAAATAAAATAACTTAAGCTCAGCACAGACAGGCAGCGGGTGCGGGTCGGGCGCGGGTCAGGACGGCAGTACGGCGAGCTGAATTCTCTGTATTTATATGAATGACACCACACGAAACGCGTGCGTGGCTTCCGCTGCCGACCCGCTGCGCGCCCGACCCGCGCACGCGTTTGAACAGAAAATTAATCAACAGTTTGACAGAGAATTCAACCCGCCGTAATACCGTCCCAACCCGTACCCGACCCGCACCCGCTGCTTGTGTGTGTTAAGCTTTAATAAAACACTGGTCTCCTAACATTTCATCTATAACAGAGCGTCACAATCAATAAACTATATAGTGATAAAACTTATTGTTCCAATTAAATAGTACGATTTAGCTTCTTTCCTTCCGTCAAACATTGGGCAGTTGGCCAACAAGTACGTAAAATCTTGTTGTCGGACTAAGAGCCCTCTGAAAACAGTATATTATTATACTCATTAGGCAAGATGTAGTATTCGCTAAAACGAGGAAGAATTTAGAGGACATTTTAAAATAAAACCGTGTATTTATATTTGGCTATTTATAATTTGGATGTCATGTAACTGAATTTCACTCTGAGATCACGTGCATGTGCTGAGGATTGTGTAATACGTTGCATGAATACTGAAACATATTTTTTAACCAGTGATTTATCCCAACACTAACGGCCATTTTATGTAGGCCATTGTCTGGCTGAGTTAATTAGTAGTATCAATATAATAAAAAAGTAATAAAAACAAACTGCAGTCACACGCTGTTTAATTTCTCTGAACAATTATCTAATGGTTTAAAATAAAGGTTAACTTAAAAATAAAAGATGAAAACACTAAGAAAATCCGTGTGTCATATGAGTAGACTATTCCGGTCGGAGTCGGAATGCGTTACCAACATCTGTTGGGCACTAACTCACTACTGACGTTAGCCGTATTATATACAACGTCAACTTGTTTATCTAAGAAAATAACAATTGGAAAACCCTATGAAATAGGTGTCGCTATCCCTGTACATTAGGACAGGAATCCATACTTACATTATAAAGGCTAAAAAAAATTGTAAGCCGTCACGGGACGCCTGGCAGATGTGAAACATCGAAATCAAACCAACAAACATCGAAAAAACCGGCCAAGTGCGAGTCGGACTCGCGCACGAGGTGTTCCGTACCATCATCTGTGAAAATTTCAACTGTCTAACTATCACGGTTCATGAGATACAGCCTGGTGACAGACAGACAGACAAACAGAGCCTTAGTAATAGGGTTCCCGTTTTACCCTTTGGGTACGGAACCCTAAAAAAGGCCAGAGTCGCGTAGCGTGGGGACCGCGCGTGCGGAGTGAGCGGTGAATCGCCACGCGGCATGCGTCGCGGCGCCAGCAATTGGTTATACGTGCGCCTATAGATGTTTCACATCAAAAAAGTCTGTCTGTCTGTCAGTGTCTATGAGCAGTGGTGGCCCCGTGGTAACGGTCGCGACTTACGAGTTGTAAATCGTAGATTCGAACCCAGGCAGGAGCTTTACTTTGTGGAAATTATTTCATTACCACAGCTCTCAAAACATTGAAGTAAAACATCGTGAGGAAACCGGCATGTCCTAGAACCAAAAATTCGGAGACATGTGACATCTACCAACCCGCACTGGGCCCGCGTGGTGGATTACGGCCCACTCCCTCTCACAGAGAGGAGGCCTGTGTCCCATCATTGGGAACATTATAGGCTGATTTTGTATGTATGTTATGTGTCTGTCTGCGGCTGAACTGATTACGCTGAAATTTGGCACACTGATAGACCATGATCTCACGGGACATAAGATCATAGGATTTTATCCCGGTAGTACATTTTTGTGGAATAATTGAATATTTAATTATAATTAAATAAATAGAACCGATATCCACACAGACGAAGCCGTGGGTAAAAGCTAAGTCTATTAGGACAAGAAAATTAAATAATTTACAATTATTTGTATAAGTTACAAACATTATGTAGAGTGGAGTGTATTTTTAACAGACTTCCAAAAAGGAGGAGGTTCTCAATTCGGCTGTATGTTTTTTTTTTTTGTATGTTTGTTACGCGATTACTCCGTCAATTATGAACCGATTTTGAAAATTCTTTTTTTGTACGACAAAGACTTGCGGTATCATAAAAGTAGGTGTAACTGTACATTTTTAAATTAAACAAAATAATTAATAATTAAGGTTAATTAGGTTATAGAAAAACATCTTGAGAAAACCTAGACTCAACAGTTTGAAAACGTCAACATGCAATAAATAATTGATGATCAATGCTCGTCTCTTCTTTGTGAAGAGTGGCATTTTGTCATATGTAAAAGAATACAGGTTGATCATGTAAAATGTCCCATCATAAGATTTAATCTTCTTTTCGAATCGATGATACAACATTCGTCTATACTCTATTTGAGATAAGATCTGAAATTTGAATAAACCTTTTTTACAGCCCGTTCAACCGATTTTGGCTTCTATTCCGTAGGCATAAGGATAGCATTGAAAGCAAAAACGTGGTTACAATAATTACTGTTGATTACAGCTGCCATTTGTCATACCTCCAACGCAATAGAAGTCAAAATCGGTTGAACGGACGTATAGTTAACTAAATTACTTTGGCCCAGTAGGTGGCCACGTTGATTTTTCGATATAATAATCTCTAAAGATGTTTCGCCGTAAAGGTTAAAATAAACGAGCATGTTAACAAAAGATGTCTCGAGCCGTTACTGTTGTTATTGATTGAAATAGATATTGGATTTTTTGTAAGCAGACCACGAAGTTTGTATCTCTCTAGAGCAAAAATGGAATCAATGTTTTGAATAGCCTTAGAACTGTCTGAAAGATGGAGCAAAAAAGGTATGGATAAGAGGCTACATAAATAAGTAGGTATTGATATATATTTTTATTATACTTTAAAACCAGAGAATGTTTGCAATGATAAAGATGAAAATAAAAGTATTATAAAGAACCATATTGACAATAAGAGAAAAACAGACCCGGTTTGTTGTTCTTTATTTTCCATTGCTAACAGCTTGTACCCCATCTTACACCTTTCAGTTAATCTTCCTTATGGTTAAATGACTCTGAAGAAATTTAGCATGAGGCTAGCATGTCTTGCAACTTGGCCATCGCAATGGTTGTTTGATTCGCTCTCCCTTGTGTTTGAGTACATGACTCTTTGATCTGTTTGACAGGACTTCAAACGATCGGTAATTCTAACACGGTACTAGCAAGTTTGTGCTCTCACAGTAAAAAGGTTATTATTTCTCTTTACGACTATCCTTATACTGACTCAAAGAACTGCTCACATCGGTTGTTCTTTCTGGGAGTAGATAGGTTTAAGTTTATCGTCATTTCAGCCAAAAGACATTCACTGCTGGACATAAGTCTCTCCCAAGCACCACAACTTAAAACGGTTCTGTGCTTCCCGCATCCAGTGGATTTTTGCAACCTTCACAAGGTTTCGGTCCACCTTGTAGAAAGCCTTTCAACGCTACGCCTGCGGATCTCTTCATTTCTGATTCGATTACGTAGGGAAACTCCAAGCATAGCCCTCTCCATTGCCTTTTGGGTGACTTTTTGCCTTCTGATAAGGCCCATTGTGAGCGACCACGTTCCAGTGCCATAGTTCAGCACTGGCAACACGCACTGGTCAAAGACTTTCGTCTTGAGACACTGCGGTATGTGGGACGAGAAGTTATTGCGTAGCTTCCCGAACGCTGCCCAGCCGAGTCGGATTCGACGATTGACCTCTTTCTCAAAGTTGGACCTACCTAAATGGACAGTCTGTCCAGCATCTGTTCTGCGAGCAATGTGCCCTGTCCATTGCCACTCAAGTTTGGTAGTTCTTAAGGGCTATGTCGATTACCTTGGTTCTCCTGCGGATCTCTTCATTTCTGATTCGATCACGTAGGGAAATTCCAAGCCCTTTCCATTGCCCTTTGTGTAAATATACACACTTAATTGATAGCCTTTTCTAAAACTAATTCGTTTTAAACTTAAACCAAAAAACAGTATTATGTAGCTACAATAAGTATAATATTACTCTTCAAAACCAGCCAAAATAGTTGTATTTAAGAATTCGTTTCTCGTAAACATAGACGCTTTTAATTCACCACTTATCGTGTCCATTGTGTAGAAATACATTACGGCCAGACTAAATAATGTGGGCCAATATAGATCAAATGTTTTGCGGTTCATGTAATGATGCACATTTTTATAATGATTATTATATTTACACAAAATACCTACGTCATCTTGCTTAATGATTTTTATTTTTAAGAACTGAGTTAATACACAACTAACACGTTATGCAGTAGATATTTACTAAAGTTATCATGGATTGGCTGGAGAAGAAGAAGCTGTTGGGAGACCTTTGCCCAGTAGACAGAAAACAGAAGACTTCCGACAGAAGTTTAAACTTAAAGCTTTGGAATAATTGATCAAGCGAAGCGTCTCTGCTTCAAGTCTGGCAAAAATTGCTTTCCTCTGTCAGTTTGTTGGTACTCCACAGGTCGTATTTTACAACCGATCTGGACGAAACTTGGTATACCTACAGATTTTACGACATTTTTTTTTTGGACGTCAGGGATTTTTGACTGGAGTGGTACTTCCTCCAAAGAGGGGCAAAAAGGGGGCTACTGGATATCTCCACTTTATGAGATCCGATGTCGATGGTTCTTTTTTTAGGGTTCCGTAGTAAACAAGGAACCCTTATAGTTTCGCCATGTCCGTCTGTCTGTCTGTCTGTCTGTCTGTCTGTCTGTCTGTCCGTCCGTCCGTCTGTCCCCAGCTTAGCTCAGAGACGCTTAGTCCTAGAAAGCTGTAATTTGGCATGGGTATACATATTAATCATGCGGAAAAAATGGTAATATAAAATTATGAAAAACATTTTTTTTAGGGTACCTCCCTTACACGTGAAATGGGGATGATATTTTTTTTTCTCGTTTATTCCATGGTGTGGGGTATCGTTGGATAGGCCGTAAATATTGTGGAGTTGGCAAAACCATTTTTCAATTAAGGGATTCATTTGCGTAATATTAAGCTTTAAAGTGCTATTTTTTGTCAGAGTCAAGTGTTCCCCCCCCTCTGCCAGCTAAATGGTTGGTTTTGGATATGTGAAAAAATTCATGGCAATAGTATATATAACGAAATTAAAAGGAAAACTATCACAGCTAAGTAGGCTTCACAAGTTAACGAGTAATAGTCGACCAACTTAAATTTGCAGTTAGAGAATTGACCGTAACGTATATCGATGTATGGGAGAGCATGTTTTTCAACTACAATGTTAAGTTTGTTTTGGGATAAATTCATCCCAACTACGGAACCCTTCATTGTGCGTGGTTCGACATGCACTTGGCCGGTTTTTATTTGAAAGTTAGTCCCTTTAAGTTGATCTCATAGAAATTTGGTGAATATCTAATGAGGATCTTCGGTGCGATGAGCAGAATTGCTACTCAAAATGCTGTAAATTACTTACTTTTGGATTTCTACCAGTGGAATCGGGCCTTTAACTACTAGATAGGGATTGATGGACCAGCTGGGACCACCTTCTCATCACAAAACTAGAGAATTTTGAAAATAATTATCAGGTGTAAAGTATCAAAGGTAAAGTCTCGTGTTTAACAGATAGAAGTCGCTTAGTTGTGAGTTAGTTTATATCTGTTTAATTATCGTCTTGCCCCTTGCCATGATTTTTTTGGCTAAGTGCGGTAGATTCAATAATTTTTCTGACTGTTTCGATTACCCAAAACAACAATGTTTCAGCATCGCTGCGAGTGCTGTCGTATATAGCACGTCGAACGGAATTAATTTCGATGTTGACCTATGCTTACTATCTGGCGATAGGTATTATATAATATAAGCTTGCAGCAAATGCAGAGATTGACTCCGTAAGTCCGTACTTAGTGCAGCTTTGTTCGGACAATCTATTGTCTCCTATCCAAATCAAATAACTTTAGTAGTACATTAATTGTTGCAAAAAAAAAAAAATCTCGCAAGGTCTACTATTAGCAGAACTACTAATATAACTATGTAGTGGTGAAGGGTGCGTTTTTGGGGGACTGTCTCATGTAATTTTTGACGTTTGAAAAGTGCTGATTATCAGCCTAGTTTGAATAAATGACTTTTGATTATGATAAATGATTTTATTTCTGTAAGTAGGTTTGTACAAACACTTTTACACGTCAATCATATTTTAAAAACTAGATGAGGTCGGCGTTTCCTATCTGACTACCTACTCTGAGAAGAAAGGCCGATGTGATTTGATTTATGCGTATACATGTATACAGGCCGCTGCGCGTCGCTAGTCTGGCACAACACCTGACGTGACGCGGTTAGCATGTCGTGACGCGAACCCACAAGTTTTGCCCCTACCAAAAATCGCTCGACAAGGCTAAAGAAGATTTCGTCAAAAAAATGCTATAGAGTTTTTAATTACGACAGTCTCTTGTGCCATAATATGAATAAAAACATCACAATATTCAACAAGACAGTATTAAACGCAACAAGAGCCGAGACACATTATTTTAGTAATATTTTATAAAGATTCTTTTTTAGTTTGTGAGAACATTTTAGGCTTAATAGACTGAAGATTGTAGATCATTTTCTATTTTTTTAAGTACCTGGTACTTGGTCTACACTGTCTTTCCATACCTAGTAACACTGTAATTTGAAAACATTGTAAAACCCATTATTTTTAAAAGAGTAATCGTGGAGTTTCTTGCCGGCTCTTCCCCATAGGAAACGACCAATTGGAACCGTGAACCTAGATTCTGACGTGTCATATAATTATAAGTGAAATAGAATATTTCGATTTGAGACACGAAATGGAAATAAATACTTTTTTCTAAGATACCCAATGTTTATGAAGGTCACCTTTCCCTGTTCTGGCTGACGCCTTCGTGAGGTACATCAAACTTTTCTTACGCCAAACCCAGGGTCAGAACTTATCCAGAAGCCCACAGTTATAGGCTAAACAACAATCAATATTTTTATTAAAGGTTTGTTTTGCAAGAACTTGCCACAAATACTCCCCAATAAAAACTTCAAAGTACAAGAATCGTTTAAGGCACCAAATAGCATCGATTAACAATCGATTAACCTACTGACATCAAGAATAACATTGTTTACAGAAACACACGTTTAGTGCGGGCTCGTAAAGGTCTTGCACTCGCCGAACACTTGAAATAACTTTATTGATGGAAAGGCCCATTAAAGTTTGATAGTCGCTGTCATAACGGCCGCTGTTCTACTCATGTTTACATTGTCGCACACGTAAATTTGCACAAGCAAACTGACAAACGGATTATTAATTATGTTGTACTGCTTTATGTATGGTGTGAACAAAGATAGGTATATTCTGGTATATTATTATATTGTGATTACTCGTGAAATATCAGGTTATTTTATTTTACTTTTTTTATTCACAATTTACTACCTTAAGTGTAGGCTGTTGACATTACAATAAGTATATAAGGCCGCCAGTTAAAGTCACAATACCCCGTACTAGTTACGGGAGTAGTTGCGACAGTAGGTTATTAGGTATATTCGGTTATATTTGTTAAACACGTATCGTTTTCACAATTACTTTTACATCCATGTTCCAGTCACATAGATAGGCGAGACGAGAAATAAAATACTTACAAAAAAATAAGGCCTACATGTTTTTCGACAAAAGCATTTTCCGAAAAATACAAAAAGATTATTCTGATGAAAAACATGGCCGACTGACAGTTTGTTAACGCCACGCGCCAGTTCCAAATATGAAAACTACAAAGTGACGTCATGTAACAGTGTGTACCTACAATCCTTCAATGTAACGTCAGAATCAACACATAACTTCAGCTCATAAAAGAGTTCGCATAGTTCATTCACTTTTATTTAATGGAAAATGTAGTCGAATGTATAACTCACGTAATTCCTAGTAATGGCTTTTTGTTTGAAAAGGAGCCAAACGCATTTATACGTTCTGTCGAAATTGTTTTAACATTATTTCAAGTGTAGAACTCAATAAGTGCTCCATAGGCAGTTTTACGTACTGTTGCATGCGGGACGGGTACGGGAATCACATAATATTATTTAAATTAAAATATTCATACTACCTGGTTGCTGATTAGTAAACAAGTTCATTTTTACATTAACAACAGTGGAAATACAGCAGCGACGACAAAACAACAACTTACTGTTTATTTTCCAAACAACATCTTTGGCAACAATCTGGAAGGGATCTTTCTAGATTTATGCCACAAATCGTAAGACGACACGTTAATTCGTCTTATAAATGTTAAACAATAAAAGCCACAACATAATATTTTACTCTATTTAATGGTATAGGATTCCTGCTAACAACAAAATTTTAAAGATGACGCAACTATCTTGCTTGCAGTCCGTGGATGCTAATTTTAAAAATATTAGATCAATTGGATAAATATACTCCATCATAATCTGCCTCCCTTTTCACAACTATGCTGGGGTCGGCTCAGTCTAACCAGATGCAGCTGCAGATCTAAGAGGCTCATTGGCGACGTAAAACTGGTGGATGTCAATCTTCACAGCTTGGCCCATCGCCGCAAGGTTGACAGATTGTACTTCGGTAAGTGTGCCCAAGAACTCCACGACCTCATTCCACCGGCCCCCTTCTATTATCGGACATCTAGACGCACTGCAGGTTACCATCCCTTGCTTGTTGCTATTCCACCAATTCGCACTAAGCGTTTCCAAATGACTTTTATAATTCGCACAGCAAAAGAGTGGAACTCTCTGCCTGCGTCTGTGTTTCCGAACGCATACAACCCAAATCTCATCAAAGTTAGTGTAACCAGGCATCTTCTGGGTAAGCTTACTCCATCGTCGACTTTGTCTCTGTCACCTCTGGCTTGTCGGTCTTCTACAGATTGTACTTCGGTGAGTGTGCCCAAGAACTCCACGACCTCATTCCACCGGCCCCCTTCTATTATCGGACATCTAGACGCACTGCAGGTTACCATCCCTTGCTTGTTGCTATTCCACCAATTCGCACTAAGCGTTTCCAAATGTCTTTTATAATGCGCACAGCAAAAGAGTGGAACTCTCTGCCTGCGTCTGTGTTTCCGAACGCATACAACCCTAATCTCTTCAAAGTTAGTGTAAACAGACATCTTCTGGGTAAGCTCACTCCATCGTCGACTTTGTCTCTGTCATATCTGGCTTGTCGGTCTTCTACAGATTGTACTTCGGTAAGTGTGCCCAAGAACTCCACGACCTCATTCCACCGGCCCTCTTCTATTATCGGACATCTAGACGCACTGCAGGTTACCATCCCTTGCTTGTTGCAATTCCACCAATTCGCACTAAGCGTTTCCAAATGACTTTTATAATGCGCACAGCAAAAGAGTGGAACTCTCTGCCTGCGTCTGTGTTTCCGAACGCATACAACCCTAATCTCTTCAAAGTTAGTGTAAACAGGCATCTTGTGGGAAGCTCACTCCATCGTCGACTTTGTCTCTGTCACCTCTGCCCTAGACTAAGGTCAAGAGCAACCCCATACAAAGACAGCCGGGACCAACGGGCATGGACGGGTCTCGTTGTAATGGATGATCACCCATCCACGGACTGACCTCTGCAAGCATAGCTTAACCTGATCGATCGACCCTTGCGGCTGTTATTACATAGCCACGAGCCACCTCGGATAAATAGACGTCCAAGTAAAAATATATAGAGGATGAAGCTGGACGATAAAATCTTTATACACACCACGGAAATTTAAATTTAAATAGTTTTTCGCAACGTTAGGTCTCGAGCGTAGAGGAAGCGCGAGATTAATTGAGACTTCCTGGTTTTTTTACAGTTCGCTTTCATGAATTCATGACTCTAATGTTTTTTTTATGTATAACAGTTATATTGTACAGGGTCAGCGAGTTGAACAACAAATCGAAAACACACGACAGATCACAACGCAAGATCACAACTAAGGAATATTTTATATATTCAGAATCGCCTAATTATTATTTAATCTAATTTATAATTATTTAATCTTTAAATGAAGATGTTAGAACGTAGTATTGACATGGTGATATATTGATTAAAGGCTCCCGCAGAAGGCGCGACTCGACACTAGTAACTCAATTTCTATGAAAACTTTATGGAAAGTGTGGCGCTGCCTGTCGCGCCCGCGATATCGCGCCAGTCTGCACGAGCCTTAATGCGGCTTGGCGCCCGCGCAACGTATTAACTTGATTGTTTAAAAATTGTACTTCAAATTATGAGATAAAACAGGTAGGCACCAGGGTTGCCAGACGTCCCGATTTCGGCGGGACGTCCCGATTATTTTCCCAAAATTAAAGAGTAATTCTTAGGTAATGTAATAAATTATTTATATTATATCCCTCTGAAGACTTAACTACCTTACAGGGCAAACCAGACAATTATTGTTATAAAGTCACGTATTTTTTAAATACGTTAATAATACGTTACTTTACGTTATTTTCTATGACTATCTTAAACTTAATTTGAAATGAAATAAAAGGATAAGTTTTAATAAATAAAATGCTATTGATTATTTAGATTTTTATATTATGTCCCGCTTTCGACGAAAGAATCCCGCTTTTTTACTCAAAATATGTAAATATCCCGCTTTGCCCGAAAAAAATCTGGCAACCTGATGCTTTAAGCAAACAATCGATATTGTGGTCTCCTAAACATACCTAGTGGACACACTGAAAACTTTACGACTACTTATAACTAATACGGCCGGTGCGGTGACCGATTCCAAGCATCCTACGAGCATCATAACCTTTAAATATTATAACTTCCATAAAGTTCCATGAAATGAGCTAACCCGTCCGAGGTTGGCAACCCTGGCTCTGTTTGTTTGAATATTTTATACGAACATTTCTCGGGAACATCCTCAGACGCAGCTGGAGTGCGGTCACATGTTCAATATTTTTATACGATTTTTCTTCAACGTTTGTCGTAAATCGTAATATGCCATGAAATATGACGCAATTACTATTTTATTATGATCGTCTATTGTTGAGAGATGTTTTTCTAGTTGTAGACAGTAATTTATTTAAAAGACATCAGAAAAAGAGATTCAGTCTTAAAAAATATCGGCTCTATACGTATACAATGTATTGCCTCCCAGAATCACTCAACAGGTGTTAAAAAATTGGTCCGATATTAATGGGAAAATTCTCAATGGCAAAATCGGATTGTTTCACGAACAGGGTATTTGCGGTTTTATAAAATTCTCTTTTCAAGCATGCATAATAGTAGTATATGAAACTGTTGCAAAATGTATGTGTAATGTACTTATTAAAAGTTTTAAAATACGAGTATGTTCAAAAATAGTATCACACGAGTGTTTTAATACCTAGTTATGTGCAGTTTCATACTCTACTTTATCTACTCTTATACATTGGGATTGAAACTACTACCTAAATAAAAGATCAAAGCTAAAAGAGTAAGAAATAATTTATTGCACTGCGGATGCGCTAAAGCGGGCGCTGCCACAGGCAAGTGAAAATTGGAATCAAAACTTTTTTGTAAGTCCGTAAAAATGGCGCACCCCGCTTATGCGTTCCATTCGAAAAAAATAATTCATGGAAACTCTTTGGTGATATTAACTTCTTGGATTTAGCCTGTATCGTATTGATAAAACGAAGAAAAGGTGTTATAATATGATTAGAGTCCATTTCACAAAAGAAGTCCCGCAGACGTGGCGCTGCAGGCATGGGTTATTTTAGGAATGTTGTTAACTTAGCATACAATAATAATTAGTTCCACTTATTTCCGCGGGACTTCTTTCGTGAAATGGACTTTATATCATTTTTTAAATCGGCATAGTGTTTTTATAGTATGTCAATGTTAACTCGTTTTGAAGTTTATAATTCGAATTTTACGATATGAGAGTAGTTATATAATTCTATTTATCAAACATTTAAAACCTTAAGCGGATAATAGTAATTACCTACCTACCTAACCAAATAAATAACGTTTTTGAATAAAACCAGCATTCCAATATATGCTCGGCGCGTTTGTTTATTACAGTCAAACACAGATTATAAATACCTAGTAATTTATGGCAACATTGAAGCAGAAAGAGACAATGAATTCCGTTATTTCATTAAATTATTGACGCAATTTGGTAATGATTGTATTTTCCAGTTCCGTTTTATACACGATGGTTTTCAATGAGTTATAACTTATAATAATAGGTTAAAACAGATATTTTTAATATGTTTATCTAGCTACTGCTTCGCACGGGGGCGACATGTCAAAACATTGATATTTCTGTAAACTAAGTTACAGTGCTTCTATTTTATTAATGTCTCTCGGCAAAGTTCGTGTTTCGTCAGTCGTCGGATTTCTATACTTCACACGGAACTCGAAACAAAACAACAATAAAGTATTTAGTTCTGAATTCAAATTATTGTATACACGATAAATGTAATTGATGGACATGGAAATTTGCATTTGTTTCTATTCGGAATTTGTATTTGGTTTGTTCCCTAATGCTGTTTTTTTTTTAAATTCAATTCATGTTGGCATGGTGCTTGCACGGCGGTTACATTTCTGTATTTTTTTGCCTACGACGAACCGTTTTCGAGATATTTAAATTTCTATATTATTTTTTAATTCTTAAAAAAAAAACATCTATAATCATTATTGCATGTATTATAGAGTTCATTTTAGCTTGGCTACTTACCAAGTACTTACTACGTAAGTAGCACTCCGTATGGGCTTTTGATTAACTGCTTAGAAAAACCGAATCAAAACCCGGGTAACCAAATTAGAATGGCTTATAAATTAAGCCCTTCAAAAAGGTTACCCATATCGTATGGGTTTTTGATTAGCTGCTTAGAAAAACCCTATTGAAAACCATTTCAATAGGTAACCAAAATGGTCCCTGCCTATAGGCACCTATATTATATAGGTACCAACGAAATTAAGTAGACTAAACTGGCAAACACGAGGCCCGAGCTCTTCAGTAAAAAAATAAACCCCGTTGTTCCCTACAGTAAGTTTTGACTTTTTTGTTCGAATTACCAGCCGCGTCGGAGCGGTCACGTAGCGGCCACAGATTAACGTAAAACGTAGGCTTAAAAAAATTGAATACAATAAAATCTTACTTTATCGCACTTTTCATGTCGGCGCGATGAAAACGTGAGCTGTTTTCTTTTGTTTTTATAGACATTGGTGAAGGATTCATGGATTGATGTTTGATCTTGGAGAAGGGCATAAGTTTATTTTGCTTTAAGGCTTCTACATACCAGCGTGACTTGTCGCGCGACGCGACACGGCACAAAGGCCCGCGTGTCGCGGGACGAGCGGTGCCTTTGTGGCGTGTCGCGTCGCGCGACAAGTCGCCCCGGTATGTAGAAGCCTTTAGGATTAGTAGTTAATAGAAAAAAACAGACAAATGCGAGTTCAACTCGCGTGGAGGAGGTTCCGTACTTCTTATAGGTTTTCCTGTAATCTATAAGTAATTAACTATATACTTATTTATTTTTTGATCTCTGTTGTTCGAAGATACGGTGGTGGGTATGGTCAATTTTCATCAATTTTATTAAATAATTTTAAATATACTTTAAAATTATAACAAAAATATATTTGAGACCCTCACAACAAGTCATTTTACTTAATATGTCACACGGTACGATGTGCAAAACTTCTATGCCCACTAAAAATGACAGCCATATTCAAAATTCATTTATTTACGTTACACGTCCGTGTTTTCGGTCACACACATTCATATGTGTATCAAATTTCAACTTAATCGGTCCAGTAGATTCAGAGCCAATTAGCTGTGACAGGTGGGCAGACAGACAGACAGCTACAGAAGTGATCCCGTAAGGATTCCGCTTTTTCATTTGACGTACGGAACCCAAAAATAGTCCTCCAGGCCGAATTTCGGTTCATGTTCGTCACAAAGCAGACAAATTAATTTAAAAAAAAAAACAGTCGGTAAAAACAAAACAAAACTCATTCACTAAGATAAGCCATAAAAGTTTAAATACCTACCCGATATCTCACGTATCTATATATCTATATGGGTACAAATGCACGAACACATTCACAGAATAAATAACAAGACACAGATAAAATAAAGGGATAGTTAGAATGCAAATGAAGTACAATTACCAAAGAGTATTCATTAAGATATACGCAAATTTAACGCAGTAAATAGAATTTCCTTAGCATTTTATTTAAAAAAGTGTGCCCCTAGATTCGGAATTTTCCCGCGGTCCCGTTTGATTTTTTATGTTGGCACCCTTGATCTAAAATGCTGACTCCACTCCCATTTAATGCAGCTGCCGAATTACCCTCGTTGTTATTTTCAAAAGAAAGATTAATTTCTCATTGAAACAGTTTATTATCTTCATGATCATTAGCTTATTTTACTGCATAAATAGCAAAATAAACTCTTTAAAATATAATAAATGAAGAAAAATATGCCTACTTAGCAGTAGATAATGCACTGCAAACTCACCAAGATAAACTACTTCAGGAAAAGAATTATGAAAATTAAACGGAACAAACGTTTTCTTAGAACACCGCTAAAAGCCCAAGATGAGGTTATTTTTTATGATATTTATCATTTTCTCGTTGAAGAACTCAAACTCGCCGTCTTAATTTGCGTCTCGTAACAAATTACACACTTTTTCTTAACAAAAAGTTGTTTTATAAAGTGCCTCGAGGAAGATTGATGTCCATTAGTAGGTAATTTCCTAAACAATTTCAGCAAAGGACACGACGTTAATCGAACGAAGCATGATTATTCCATGTTTCTGTTAAATCAAAGAAAATGTTTTCTTTGATGTCAAAATGAGCTTAACACTTTAAAATAAACAAATCATATTTTTACATTTCCTATAGCTAATAACATAACCGTTGAAAGTACACTATGGAAACTTTTACCTTCACATCTTTTATTTTCCGCTGAATTTCAAAAATGTTATGCTATCTTGTATAAGATGTATTCATCATCAGCATTTCAGCCTAAAGACGTCCACTGCTGGACATAGGCCTCCCTCTAAGGGGGTGTTTACAATAATCGCCACGCTTGGCAGGCGGGTTGGCGCTCGCAGTATGGTGTTAAAATGCATAGAGAACGCTGCTGCCCATTCTCTAGTAAGACCCTTAGTCGCCTTTTACGACACCCACGGGAAGGAATGGATGGTGCTATTCTTAGCGTCTGGCACCAAACGGACAAAGATGTATACATATATGTAAGTACATAATAAACAAGAAATGGTAACAAAAAGAAAAATATATAATAAATTAATAATATTCAAGAAAGACTTTTGAAGCTATAGGCTCATGCAAAAATGTCTATAAGTTAGTCGCCTTTTACGACACCCACGGGAAGGAATGGATGGTGCTATTCTTAACGGCTGGCACCAAACGGACAAAGATGAATACATATATGTAAATAATAAACAAGTAATGGTACCAAAAAGAAAAATATATAATAAATTAATAATATTCAAGAAAGACTTTTGAAGCTATAGGCTCATGCAAAAATGTCTATAAGTTAGTCGCCTTTTACGACTCCCACGGGAAGGAATGGATGGTGCTATTCTTAACGGCTGGCACCAAACGGACAAAGATGAATACATATATGTAAATAATAAACAAGTAATGGTACCAAAAAGAAAAATATATAATAAATTAATAATATTCAAGAAAGACTTTTGAAGCTATAGGCTCATGCAAAAATGTCTATAAGTTAGTCGCCTTTTACGACACCCACGGGAAGGAATGGATGGTGCTATTCTTAACGGCTGGCACCAAACGGACAAAGATGAATACATATATGTAAATAATAAACAAGTAATGGTACCAAAAATAAAAATATATAATAAATTAATAATATTCAAGAAAGACTTTTGAAGCTATAGGCTCATGCAAAAATGTCTATAAGTTAGTCGCCTTTTACGACTCCCACGGGAAGGAATGGATGGTGCTATTCTTAACGGCTGGCACCAAACGGACAAAGATGAATACATATATGTAAATAATAAACAAGTAATGGTACCAAAAAGAAAAATATATAATAAATTAATAATATTCAAGAAAGACTTTTGAAGCTATAGGCTCATGCAAAAATGTCTATAAGTTAGTCGCCTTTTACGACACCCACGGGAAGGAATGGATGGTGCTATTCTTAACGGCTGGCACCAAACGGACAAAGATGAATACATATATGTAAATAATAAACAAGTAATGGTACCAAAAATAAAAATATATAATAAATTAATAATATTCAAGAAAGACTTTTGAAGCTATAGGCACATGCAAAAATGTCTATATGTTCAAAAGTCATAATTATTATAGGAATCGACCATTCTGCGATCGACTATTATGTTTACTTACATGGACAGATCATTATTGATGAATATGAATTATTAAAGAAGGATTTTTGGAAACTGAATAACATTATAGGTACCTATTGTATTCCACCTTATGTATAATACGTGTATGTTCTATATGTAAATGGTACACCCCTGACTACCTACAGTATTGTCTCTCCTTCTTCCTTTAACCCAGCCAAAGGTTGTCTGTATAATATCGCTTTTAGCGATAAGACCGCCCATGGTGTCACCCTATGTAATTTTTTTACGTTTATAATATCTGTAATTTTTATGGTGTACATAATAAGAAGTGTTCTATTCTATTCACCTTATGTCGCTTCATAATTCTTGGCCTTCATTCCTTCGACTACGCTCAACGAAAATGATCTCAACGGAATTTGTTAATTTACTAGAATCTTCGTTTGAAACGAGATAAATCCTGTCTTTTGTTTAGATAAATAGTACTTTTAAAATGTCCAATAAAGCTTCCATAGGTGTCAGTTATACAAAGTAATTTTTTCATCGACGGCGCCGCTTGTTCCAAATAGTTTGACAATTGGGAACATTACACTGCGCGGTCGTATGGGCGAAGAGCCGTGTGTTACATTACAAAGGGTGTCAGTCGGCTTGTTTTTATTTGTATTGCTCCTGATTGATAGAGACCCAATTCTTTAGTAGTTATTTTAGTCTGATGGACACGTAACTCGCGTTCTTGCTTCAGTCTATTAAAGACCTGACATTTGTCTTTTAAAACTGTATATTAGATTTAATATTTTACGGCAGCGGAATAAAATAATAAAACTGTATAGTAGATTTAATATTTTACGGCAGCGGAATAAAATAATAAAACTGTATAGTAGATTTAATATTTTACGGCAGCGGAATAAAATAATAAATAACACTCAATACTCAAGCATTACCTACTTAAAACTAGTTTCAACCAATCAAATGACTTGAGTCTAGTTTTAAGTACCTAATGCTTGAGTATTGAGTCACGTTCTGTAATACGGGCCTGTTTGATAACACTAAACAATGCCGACTCCACCGTAAAGACTATCGATGTATCTATCAGTATTGAGACTCAGCTCAGTCCTTAAACGAAACGATCAGTGACACAATCAATATGGCGCATTGTATTCCGAACGTTCATTCGACCCACATTCGGCAACGTTTCCTGACGATAACCCGAGCAAGCTTCGCATTGAAATTAATTTAAATAGGCACATCCTTGTCTTTCTGCTCCACTGAGCGCGATTCGATTTGCAATTCCTACACCCCAATAGTTCCATTTCGTTCACTGACTTAAAATTACTAGAAAGTTTGCCACTCCACTCTTTTTATTTTGTTTTGGAATCGCCCGCCTACGTAGTAAGCTAGTACTTATTTTTTAGCTTTCAAACCTCGTGGTCGGCGATGTGGAAGAATCCCCGTCGGTACCTCGGCTGTGATAAATTACCTGCAAATAATGGATAGCTACTTTAATTATGTTGGTTGGGTAAATATGTTGTAGGTTTTGTCGTATTTTTTATGTAGGAAAATAATTCAACAAAGTTGTAATAGTTGTGGTGAAATAATATCCAACATTAGGAAGTATCTCACTGAGATTTGACACTGACAGTTGACTATCAACTCCAATGACATCTGTTCGAAAGACATTTATAAATTGTTAAAGGATATAATTTATACTTAATGTTGTTGTGCAAAAGCAGTGGTGGCCCAGTGGAAACGGATCCGACTTACGACTTGTAGTAGGTCGGTGGATTCGGACCCAGGCACGTGCTTTACTTTGTGTAAACAATTTCATCACCACTGCTCTCAAAACGGTGAAGGAAAACATCGTGAGGAAACTGGCATGTCCTAGAACCAAAAAATCGAAGACATGTGACATCCACCAACCCGCACTGGGCCCGCGTGGTAGATTACGGCCCACTCCCTTTCGAAGAGAGGAGGCCTGTGTCCCAGCAGTGGGAAAACTGTAGGCTGATTATGCTAAACTATACAAGATGTAACATAAATAATGCACAACTTCTTAAAGGGTCATTGTACTCATCATTATGAACAACTTTTAGTATGGGACTAAAACTGAAATCGCGAAAAACCAGTACCACCAGTAGTTCAATAGTACTGGTTCGTGTCATGTTCCGCTACTCGAATCGGATGCGAGCAGCGGAATATGACGCGAACCAGTACAATTGAACTACTGCGGTTTTGCTGCTATGGTTTCGCGGCGGAGGTGTGCTATCAGCGTAAATGTATGAAACATTTATGTTCTCATAACTCGTAAAAATGTAGGGAACAGCCGATTTTTTTTTCGCGATTTCAGATTTGGTTCCCTATTAAAAGTTGTTCATAATGATGAGTATAATAACCCCTTAAGAGGTTGTGTGCTATTTATGTTACACCTTTTATAAAGCACGCCATCCAATGAAATGTGGTTCTACGCACAAGTGGTGACATAATACAAGAAAAATAACTACGCAGATATCATCAGTTCCACACAATGCAATATAAAAACATTCTAGAAAATCACATAAAGATGTCCCTACAAAATATTTAGATGGGCTCGTAAATCCCCGAAACAATGTTTTGCAAGTGAACGCGTTCGTAGGTACGCATAGTATCTACAAAGTAGTAGCCAAATGTCTATACATAATTTTCAAGGAAATGTCGAGTAAAACGGGATGTCATTTAGATGGGTAGAACAAATGGAATCATGTCGGCGTATGCTCCGAGTCTCTGAAACGACGACAGTAAAAATCACATTAATTTTTGAATTTATGTTCCATGAAAAAAAACTTGTCACAGGATTGTCATCCAGAATTTTTTCATTGTTGTACCGTGGTTCTATTTACGTATTTTAGTAAACTTTTATGTGGCCCAGCTTTTTTAAAGCATCATAAACTACGCCGAAATTAGGAAAAAGAAAATAAAGAAAATTTTATTTATTGGGACTCAACACAGGAGATCACAAATTAAACTAAAACACACTCTTAGGGTGACAGTTGCTGATCTTTTACAAATTATTTGTTGTACATTGATGCTCCGTTTACCCGTCCAAAATGGCAGTTTTAATGTTGATATAGATAGACAGGTAGACAGCTGATGCTTTGAACCAAGCTTCCATAAGATGTTTGTAGTCCTAGGTACTTATGTACTTTCGAGCGTTGCTTTGTTGTTCCGTGCTTCTATTTACGTATTTTAGTAAACTTAAGTGGCCCAGCTTTTTTAAAGCATCATAAAATACGCCGAAATTAGGAAAGAGTGACAGTTGTTGATTTATTACAAATTATTTGTTGTACATTGATGCTCCATTTACCCGTCCAAAATGGATGTTTTAATGTTCAAACAAATAGACAGGTAGACAGCTGATGCTTTGAACCAAGCTTCCCTAAGATGCTTGTAGTCCTAGGTAGTTATGTAGTTTCGAGCGTTGCTTTGTTGTACCGTGGTTCTATTTATGTATTTTAGTAAACTTTTAAGTGGCTCAGCTTTTTTAAAGCATCATAAAGTACGCCGAAATTAGGAAAGAGTGACAGTTGTTGATCTATTACAAATTATTTGTTGTAAATTGAGCACCGTTTACCCGTACAAAATGGAAGATTTAATATTTAAACAAATGTAGCTAGACAGCTGATGCTTTGAACCAAGCTTCCCTCAGATGTTTGTAGTACCAAGGTACTTATGTAGTTTCGAGCGTTGCTAATGCGTTATGTCCGACATCGTGTAGACCACAGTTGAATTACTGCCGAACCGACGTGAAACACGAACTTCACCTAACATAGACATGTGCAGTGTGCATGCATAATGCAGTTTACATTGTACCAACTTACCAAGTTAGCTCTAAGTCATATTGCTCTAAGTTGCTTGACTTTGAACTTCGGAACAAACACATAACCTACAAGATGTATTGGACTTTGACTTTCGAACAATCGAAGTAGAAAAAGACCACGCACAATAATTGGTTCCGTAGTTATGATGAATTTGTCCCACGAACAAACTTAACATTTTAGTTGAAAAACATGAACTCCTATACATTCCAACTGTAAAGCCTACTTAGCTGTGATAGTATTCCTTTTAATTTCGTTATATTTACTACTGCCATGAATTTTATCCAAATACAATCACTTGACTTTAACACTGACGTCACACAAATGACTACATCGCGCAAGCAGAGTTTACCGCGCAACTAGCATATATACGACATCCCGACATCAACCGTCGCGCGTCGGGCTATTGCCCACCAGAGACAACACCCGTCTGGTCGGAGGATCCTCCCTTTTCTTTGGAGGATGAGTGAACTTTACACCCTGATCCTCATGCCACTAAACTCACGTCGGTGTCACCAGTTTAGTGGCATGAGGAACAGGGTGTAACACCCATCCTCCATAGAAAAGGGAGGATCCTCCGACCAGACGGGTGTTGTGTCTGGTGGGTAACTGCCCGACGGTTGATGTCTATGTACTATACAACATGTCGACATTCACAATTATCTAAATAAAACTAGGCCGCATATAACATTACTGTCCCCTAAAATACAGATTGTTCCAAATATTTGACGGGCGCATAGTCACTGGCGGACTCGCGTCATCTATGAATAAACACTAGTACGCACTGAAAATAAAATATTATGCGATCGCATTTGTAACGCACGGTCAGAAATAGCGCCGTGTGTCACGATAGTGCAAACCGGCCTAGTATGGCAGGAGGGACATTATTGTCTCACACATTGGTGCCGTATTCGAGACATTGCGTGCCAATTTTGACTGCTTATTAGGATAGAGAATGAGGGTGCCCACGAGCGATTTTCTCGGCGATTTCCTAATGTATTTCTTTCTGACAAAAATCGCCGAAAAAATCGTTCGTGGGCGCCCCTTATGAAGTGAGGGTCTTGTGGCTATGTAATAACAGCCGCACGGGTCAAACGATCAGGTTAAGCTCCGCTTGCCACGGTTGGTCCGTAGATTGGTGACCATCTTTACATACCAAGACCCCTCCGTGCCTCGGAAACCACGTTAAGCCGTTGGTCCCGGCTGTCATTTGATCTTTGACAGTTGTTACGGGTCGTCAGAAGCCCGAACGTCTGACAACCAGTCTTACCAAGCGGTATCGTGTTACCCAGTTACTGGGTTGTGGAAGACAGATAGACAGTCGCTTCATGTCATAATTTCAGCCGAAAGACGTCCACTGCTGGACATAGGCTTCCCTCAAGGGGGGGTGGCCATAATCGCCACGCTTGGCAGGCGGGTTGGCCATCGCAGAATTGTGTTAAAATGCATAGAGAACGCTGCTGACCATTCTCTAGTAAGTCCCTTAGTCGCCTTTTTATACAGATCGGATGTGCCTGAAAGAATGGAAAAAAATCTTTCGCATTTTCTACTTTCTACAGCTGACGAATCCCAGCACCGAATGGACCTCACTTAACTTCGCTTTCATAATTGTAAAGTTTGGACTTCATCGAAAATAAGTAATTAATTTTGCAAAGAAAATGTGTGCGCTTATAACTAATGCTACTTTCAATAACATTTCAAATTTAAAGATCAAAGTAACACGTAATTCCAAGTAGACTATGTTATGTCAACAAAACCATCGTAACTCAGTGTAATAATACGCAGACCATTAACTCGCTGTCTGGGACTGTACTACTGCACTAAAGTTACATTGTAACAGTTGTCTACGACGGACATCAGCGATGCCTTTCTCGAAGTATGTGTGACCTAAAAACACGTTACAAAGTCGAACAGTCTGTCGGTAATTAATAGAACATAGTCCGCGAGGCCTAAGCTGAGCTTTGCATTTTTGTGAGTGATTACACTACAAGAGGTGAAGTGTGGAAGGTGCGCGGTGGAGTTGCGTCGCATACAACATTATTTTTAGTATAAGTGAAACCTGAATATAGTTTGTTCAGAATAAGGAACTGAATCGATTTCAATAATTTTTACACCATGATATATTTTGTCCCAAAAATATTTAAGTGTGATGGAAAATGTTATCACCATTTAATTACTTACAATACAATCGCCGTAGGGTTAGGTACCTTCTGCCAAATTATTATCAACTTAGCTGCGCCCCGCGGTTTCACCCGCGTAAGTCTCGTTCCCGTGGGAATATAGGGATAAAAAGTAGCCTATATGTTAATCCAGGGTGTCAGCTACCTCGATACAAAATTTTATTAAAATTGTTCCAGCCGTTTTAACTTGAAAGAGTAACAAACATCCATCCATCCATCCATCCATACTTACAGACTTTCGCGTTTATAATATTAGTAGGAAGTAGGATGAGCGCAAGACGACCCTAGAGGCGCAGGGGCGCCGTTAGCATGTTTTTGTACGGACTACCCGGTAACATAACAACCTTATAACTTTGTGATTTTTCATGATACAGTTTTAAAATTTTGTACATAGATTCTTTACATAAAAATACTAGACACTTATTTCGGGTTTCGCTACTAAAAATAATGTTGTATATACCACGTGACGTTGTTACGTTGGTCTCATACGTCACAAATACACTACCTATGTGCACTCACACAAATGCAAAGCCCAGCTTAGGCCTCACGAACTGTACCCACACAGATTTCGTCTATGTGTTCTAGCAACTATTCGCTTTGATTAAAACCGACAACGCAGGACACAGTCAGTACGCACTGGAGTGAATTTTTGAAAAAATGTGTCTCTTCCTCTGAAATCTCCTTTTATCTTCACTCTATGACTGGCTAAAGGCCCAAATGAGTCCCTTTTTGTTAAGCTCCTCTCTCCACATCAATTTTCTGCTCGAAATTTGTCTAAGCCTCTCACGGATTATCGCTTTTCGTACCTCAGTGAGCGCTTAATAAATGACTAGTTACAAAGTAGGTACTAATGTCGTGAAAAAGCATGATGTATTTTTTATCTGAAAACACGTTACTCGGGCACGTTCATAGAGTGCCTGAATTCTTTACGACCTCCATTGTCTTTATTACACTTTAGCCACGAACGAAAATTCTACTTTCCGCCGAAGAATAAGTCTGTCCATGCTATTGTTAACATAAGCCACATTAAGATTAGTCAACCAATAAGTACACGTAGGGATAGGAGGTACTTTAAAAGTTTTTATACGATGTTGCGGCTGTCCTCTATGCAACGTTGAAGCACGATGAGGCTAGTTGATATTCTGAATAATTCTCTTTTGTTACCCTTAATCAAAGTTTGACGAAGCTCCTTTTACTAAATAGATAACACGTGTGACTAAAGCTGTTGATAAAACACAAGAGCTTAGGTATTATTTAAAGAGGATCAAGTACTTCATCAAAATTAGGAAAAGCTTTTCATCCAGCAATAATTATTTATAGTACTTAATTTTTGGAGAGCTTTGTTCATCAAAAGCTCTCTATTTTTTTTAAACAAACTTATGCCTAACTTCATTTAATATGCAAACCGAGGCAAGAAAATTTTGACGCTGACGTGACGTTTTTCTCGAATGTTTGCCGAAGGCTAGAAGAGATTCATGAAAATTATTTAGGTTTCAGTCGCAGATAAAACTGATATTTATGTAGTTATAATCCGCAGTGAAATATTATTAATAGAAGTATTTCAAAACATTCATCGAACATGGTTTCAATTAGAAACACCCAGGTTTACCCGAATTCGAAAACGTTTTCCAATTTTACGTGTAAAAATAATAAAAGTTCCCACAAAATAAAGTTGTGAATAACATTTTTGTGTGTCTTTCATGAATAGGATAAAAAAATAAATGGTTTCATTATTACAAGATACATAAACACGAAAAAAATCTGGCAAAGATTCATATTTAAACAAAGCACTGGTTATTTTTCACTTTATCAATGTTATATTTTAAGCCAGTTTACCTTGAGTAAAGAATAAACGCTTTAAAAGTATAAATGTGTATTCAATTGCTACGATTCTTTGAGAAATATAAATCATATTATCTGATGTTCATCTCCTTGCGGCCTTTGACGACAAAACCTTCTCCAATGATACTTATGTACGTACTATATACGTACAATATACATTGATGAAAGGAATTTTCCACCAAAAAGGATCTATTTACGACTGTCTATCAAAACAGCGCTTTAATCTTTTCAAATAGCGTATTTTCGAGCAAAGATTGTGTATAGGTACAGAATTGTGTTCAAACATAGAATTGTGGAGGAAATTGATTTCATAAGCAGCTGTCTCTTCACATCTCCAACCTATATTTTCTGAGGAATAAGAAAATATGAGTTCAGGGCGTCATTCACTCTGTGCGAACATCGAGTAATTAGGGTGATGTTGCGTAGAGAGGCAGTATTACGTATCGTCCTATAAAAGAAATATCGCAAGAAAATAATAAAACAAACGATTACTTACATAGTAGACCAAAACCCGAGTTAGTCGGAACGGAGGCGTCCGTGACATGCATGAATTGTTACGAAAGAGGCCTCGGGCGAACCCCTTTCACGTCATTTCTATTCAGGTCCTGTCCCAGTATCACGAGACCTAAGTGCTAATAGTGATAACGGAGAGTGTTTCAGAGTCGGCTCCACCAATAACCGAGAGCCAATTATATTCCGACCTTACTATGACTGGGGTTATTTTATCAGAGGGACCGCTGAACGATTTTAATTGGAAAACTAAACTGTGGAGACAAACAAAAGCTTTTTGCAGGTAGGTATGTACTCCTAACTTTGTGAAAAACTTTAGGAATTTTATTTTTGTTTGAAAAATTGTATCAAATATAACGTGACTTCGTTAATGTACGTATGTATTGGAATATTCAAGCCTACTGAGCGTTCCTAGAATGTTAAATCAACTAGTGGTCTACCTTCGCATGTTTAGTAATTGCTTGGTTCTAACAAGCGCGGTAATATTTCACGGGGAACTTAGTTCGGCATCAATTTAATTGGTGGTTGACTACCTGAATAGTTTCCTGGAAGGTATATTGCTCGTGGGTAAAGTAAATGCTTAACGAGATTTATTCATTTGAAACATGAATTCAATTCATCCTAGATGACATTTTAATTATAATAGATGATGAATAAAACACCATATTAAAATGGTTTTTTATTTTATTTAAGACATCCTTTCCATACCTGTTACCTACCTACTTCCCGACTTCAAAACATTGACGTTCATTAATTCATATAATTTTTCAAACATTTTCTACTAAATCTAATAAACATTGGTGCAAAAGAACATCTTTTGCACTTCAGTAATCAACTGTTATTAAGGATTGTAACATAACCTCACTTTTACTTAATCTTATATAACTCTGTTCTCATATTGACAGAATCCGCAGAATGTTCAGTGAAAGGTTGTTAATATATAAGCTATTAATTGACACCACTTTCATCTTATTACATCCAGGGCCAAGATTGTTTATAATCGTTTCCGTCTCCTTTATATAATTAGGTATGGGATATTTTTACCGTAAGCCAAAAACAGAAAAAAAAAAATTGTGCTTGTTGTTTATTGCCGATGTCCAATGGCAACTAAGCCGCCGTTGAATTATAAAGCTATGATCACACAGGCACGCTCGCTTACACCGACCAGTGACAGCCGTACTCATATATTTGCAGCGCGGACTCGGTGGGCGGCGCTCTATTGTGTTTACGTTAGGGTTGAGCGGCTTTTTTCGTCATTAATTTTAATCTTTTCAGTGTTGTGGCGAGTGTGGCTCAAGCTCTTCTTGTGGAAATAATATAGAGAGCAATAAAATGTAGAGTTGCAAGAATAGAATGATCTTGACTTAGATGAGGTGGTAGACAAATTATTGGTTTTTATTAGTTTCTCTATAATATTGGCACTGAAACTGCTATTCAATGATTCAAAATGATTCATTTGTCTATTGTTATAACTTTATGTATACCGAGGTTACTTATGAGAATGGCCACCATATGTTTTAAATATTAATCATACCTTAACAACATATTTCATCACATCGTTTACTCTAAACGAATCAATGAGCAAACGACCACATACAAGATAAATATATTAACCCTTACTTTGACACGAACACAACATAATCCACCACAATTTCTTTTAAATCGATTTATAGCGAATAAATATAAATGGTCAATAAAATCAGCCGTTAGTCAGCCCTATAACCGACACTCAGTCGTAGTGTCGCCGCTGGCTGACCGCCAGAACAAATGTGGAGCTATGAGCAATCCCCTTAATAATCTGTATCGGTTAATCAACCCGATACGGTGGAGGTTGTGCAATTAGATCCGACTGTCTTGTGCAAGCTGCTGTCTCATAAATTCTGTGATTCACAACATATTGACAGCCATTGTATTGGTGGTCACGTTTCAAAGGTATCCTGTTACCTTTTTTAATGACAAATGAAAGGCAGGGAAGGCCCTTTGTTTGTGAAAATCTGGTGGTTTTCATACGATATGATGTGGTTGAATATTTCAGGTAAAATTTTGTTCTCTATAGCTATTCATGAATAAAAACTTACACAACCATTATACAAAAGATCTAAAATTCAAAATATTTCCAATCTCCGCTTAGTTTTCCTATCTCGTTCATATTGGTACGACAAGAGATGACACAAAACAAACTTCAAGCATTTTCGTGTTTTGCTAAAGGGCAGCATGTTTTATTGAACAAAAACAACCAACGTACACGGGACCCTCGGAACTGAAGTACTTATTTAATTCTAGCTCTCTTTGTAAAATCCGGAAAGCGGGACTATTCTCTATGGATAACAACAGGTTAATAAAGGCAAACAAATTGTCAAAGAGGTTATGAAATACTCGAATCATATTTCCGATTTTACTTTTGAACTGAAAAAGCAGTACCTATTACATATAGCAAAGTATTATTGTACACCCGTATTTTGCCAGTTATGTTTAAGTCCCACGTAACTGGCTGGGGTGTCTTTTTTTTTGCTGAAAAATCTTTAATGGAAAAATTCAAGCACACTTTTCCCGAACGGGAAATCAGTACCGGGACACCAAGCTCAGTAATCGTGCTTTTGACCGCTAGACCAACGACGCTGACGACTAAATATATGCTTCGAATTCGTCCTGAAACACTGAAAATTATAATGTTTTCCGCCATTAAGCATCAACAAATTTCCCTCGTTTTCGGAATTATATCCTTAAAGCCGACGACTCATCAGTTTTACATACAGATAGCTCAGAATTTAGTGCCGCCGGCGTCGGCCAGGTAGTGTGACGTCACGTAGGCAACACACCACACGTGATACTACTGCAAATAACCCACAAAGCCTTTGGGATGTTCCACCAATCACGCTCACTGGCGCTCTAAGTACGTGCATACTAAATATTGGACGAAAAGCGAACGCGCCCCCGTACGTGACGACTATTGAAAGGAGATTCGATTTTTGCCAACCTCTTTTTATTTTTTTCGCATTCAGTGAATATGATATCGTTTTTAATAATTTATGACTACGTTTTCGGGTTAAGGATACTCTGTTTGTTTATACAAAGTTGGCTCACGATGAATGATGTCTGCGTGCATTAAAGTTTTCGACAGATTGTTGGCTTTGGACTCTGTACTGATAAATGCAAACAGTTTTACATGATTATGATACAATTTACAAATTATGATACTAATAATGTGTGTCTCGTCAACATTTTTTATAGGGACCATATTTTGATGTACGTAATTTCGATGTATTCTTTTCTTTTCCAAGTCTATAATATTTATACCTTTATTAATTTAATTTGATTAATTTTACTGTATTATTATTGAATAATTTGATTTTATTGTTATTATTAATTTATTTGATTTTATTATTTTCATTTATTACTTAAACATACATATTGATTATATTTTTAAATATTTTTTATAAAAAACATTAAAAAAAAAAACATTTAAAAATACATAAAACAGTAGTCCATCGGCATCAGGAACAAGGTCCAAGCTGCCGGTGGTTAGGGCTCTAGAGAGAGGAACCTCCTCACTATGCGTGCCGTGTCGAGGAGTACTGCTTTCTGAATCAAGCCCTTGACCCAGCCGCGTAATGAGAGCCTCCTGAGGTGTTGGTCGAGGCTCTTCGCTATTAGGCCATTGACCGTAATGATTATCGGTACAATGATTGCAGAGTCCACATCCCACATGTCGAGAACGCCCGCCTCACAAAGCGCATCACCCTTGGGCGTGTATTGCCCTCCCTGAAGCAGATAAGCTTCCCGATGAGTACCCTGGCCTCATTAATACGACGCTCAATCCTGCACTGCCAGGCTGGTGCGGCGGGTTTCGGTTGTACAGCTTGGTCAGTATTTGGAAATTTGACACGAGCTATACGACATGCCGCAACAGCCGTACAATACAAGATTGAGTGTGTATCGCAAAGGTCTGCGCTACTTTTAATGAAATTTGGTAACAGCGCATCCAGGGCACACACCAGTGCTCTGTTTTTTTTATTCATGGGCAAACGTGGTAGCCGTGGTCTAAGGTCAGGTAATGTGAACCGGTACTCACGGATTGCATCCTCCAGTACGCTCCTTAATTCCACATTGCATAGGTTATCTGCAGATATAGCCCTGGTGTCCCCCTCCACAGCATGCTGATTTTCCCGCAGTGGAACTTCAGCAGGCGCATGCACGACGTTCTGGGATGGGGGAGGGTTACTAGCAGAGCTACCCTGCATTTCCGACGTCGGCGGGGAAAAATACTCATCGCTCGAGCTCGACGCAACTACCACGGCCGGTGTCGTCACAGCGCTCACGGTGGGGCTGGGTACCGGCGGCGGCGAGGCGGAGCTGAGCGAAGAGTCCGGAGGTGGTGGGCGTGCTCGTCGTTTAGCTGCTCTCGTCAACATTTTTCCGTTTTCTTAATCCTTGTTTTATCGGAGGTGACATGACAGATGTCACCTCGGCAGTTTTTGATGAAAGTCTAGATAATGGTTCATTTTGCTATTTTTTCATGTTGTGATTATTTTGGGGGTGAAGGTAGACTAGAGTTCCACATAAAATAAAATAAACTGCGTCTAAAATTAAAAGAACTGAAAATAATATGAAAACGAAATTTGTGACTTTTGTTGACGTTGGTGTTGCCAGCTTAATTATTTTGCCAGATTTTATTATTATTAATATATTTGATATTATGACTATCTTTATGTCTGATAGGCACACTATGTAAGTGAGGTAACCTATAAGAGCATTTACACCTTACAGCATTTCATACAAACATTCAAGCCCTTGTTTTCGAAATAACTGAAATTTCATACGCATACGCAAGATACAAAGGTCTAAAAATTTTGTAAAGAATATTTTCTATAAATAAATACCTAATCACCAGAATAGGTCATATTATACCTATGTCAGAAAAAGGTATAGGTACAAGGGTGCTTTCAAATTCTCTTCAATAAAAGCCAACATACAAATGGAGCAACTGATGTAGCATCAACTTGATTAATACGGTCGCAGTAAAATTACAACCGTAAACGAGAAATGTTACCAGTCAAATTACTTCGCAAGAGTGACTCGTCTCGGCCGATCTTCATCTGTAATTTAGTTCATGACAAACTTTTAGAAATTAATGTATTCAATTTTAAATGCTCGCCGCAAAATAAGCAAATCGAAGCCAACGCAGATAAATCTACGTCTCCTACTCGGTGAGGGATCATAACTTTGTAAGCCACTTGTAATTGACTTGACCGTCTCAATCTCAACGTAATTTTCTAATTTTGTGTCGGGGAAATATTAGACCGTCCTGTTTTACTAACTCGATCCATTTATTTTAAATCGCACTCCAATTCCAGTGACGTCGCAATATTCAGGTGCCAGTACGTTTTGAAATTCAAAAATGGAATATATGAGTTTAAGCAACATTTTACTTGGAACTTGCCACATAAAAATATTGCATGCGCAAAATGGCACGAGCAGGAGTTGTAGAGAACAATCTGCGTCTCATTTTCGGTGGTTCTTTTAGCGTCGTACTTGTTATAAAAGCAAGGCAATTTCGCTTATCGCACTTTCCTCCTAAATGGATACGAGAATATAAAATAGACTTCACTACAATGCACCTGTGCGGCGCGAACATCAAAATGTGATTTTGTTTTGTCCCACGTTCGGATGTAAGTGCCATTTTCGGTCTAATACATTACCTGTATAAAATTTGCGGCTAGAAATTCTTTCTGGGTTTTAAAATGTGGATTTCGAGGCTTTGGAGATTGCGCTGTACATTTTGCTTGGTTACTATTTATTAATTTAATTGCATGGCAACCAAATAGACTTTACATAGTAGGTAATGGTAGTTACAATTTTGAATACAAAGAACAGGGGGCCTAAAATGGACGCTTTGGCAGAATCATAATATGATCTGCGTAATTCATATCCGACAATTTAACTGTTTGACAGTTTTGTATTGAGTTTCGTAAAATGGCCCACAAATTATGAATTGATAGAGTGAAGTCTAATGTCAAATAGCAGCTGTCAAACAGATGAATTGCGGGATGATGAATATATATCAATATCCCACACATGTGATATGCAATAAAGATTTGAATTTGAATTTGATGTATGAATTGTACGCTGATCATAATTATTATGATTCTGCCAAAGCGTCCATTTTGGGCCCCCAGGCATTTAACTACATTTTAAGTGATCCCTGGTGAAATTAGATACTACACAAAATTACACTGAACCTAAGAGTTCAACGACATATTTTAATAAAATTCCTCTTCGACCGATGTGCTCAGTCATTTTTCAAAGAGAGCAGACCTTGGTAGAAAAAACGTAAAGTAAAAATGTTTAGCTCGCGCGAAGCAAGGGTTCAAACCGCTAAAACATTCAGGCACGCGTGGGACGACCCCATTGTTTTTATTATAAGCAAGCATTGGACGCGTTTTGTTCTTTTCCCTTGTTAGAATTATGATAATGGAACCTTTTGAACTGCGGCTGTGTTAAGCGATTTAAAATAAAATTATGTATTCTCGTGGTCCTAACGCAAATAAAAGAACTCCTTACGGGTACGCTCATCATCACTGATAATTATTTGTTAAACGAAAACAAAGCTCAATATTTAAGACGAAGATATATGCCAATGACCTTGAGTGGTTAGCTTGCGTCTTCTGTACTGAGCTCACGCAACGCGTCGTACGTTCAGCCAGTAATACCTCACCCATCAAAGAGCGCTGTTTCCAATTTTACGCATTATTAATTTATTATACACAAAACAAAAGGTATTTTAATAAAACGCGTATACTAAAAGATCAATAATTAAATTATCTTTAAATTGCTGAAGGTTTCAAAAAAATACGCTTGGTAGATTTTGCGCCATTCTCAGTTTTTTTATCCGCCTTAGACATAACTTTACAAATTAATTTCACGATGTAATATAAACTTAATCTAAAATATTCACATATAAAATTATTTAAAAAATGCTCTTATTTAACATATATTTTTTTCAAATCATTAACACTACTCGTTTAGACGTGATCTTCAGTATAGAATCATTAAAAGTCGGTTATCGTCGCCTTAAGTAACCTTTTGAAATTACATTATAAGTATACCTACAAGACCTAGAAAATAATAGAATTATTTTTCTTTCTTTCTTCTTTCTAATCCCCGAAGGGTTAGGCAGAGGTGTACCTATTAGTACACCCACATTTCGCCAGTTATGTTTAACTCCCATGTAATAGGGGACGAGCCTATCGCCATCAACCAGGCACAAATCCAGGCTCCGGGCTGCTACTGAGAAATTCCTAATGGAAATTTCCAATAACACTTTTCCCGACCTGGGGATCGAACCCAGGCAGTAGCGCTTGCGACCACTAGACCAATGAGCAGTAGAATTTCTTTTCACTGTTTGTTAACTGTACAAGCTCTTTGAAAAAAGACCGGTCAAGAGCGAGTCGGACTCGCGCACCGAGGTTCCGTATGTATATTATGATGTTGATAACTTCTGAAAAACTGTGCTATTTAGTGACATCGTTTTATTTTTCCTGTAATCTTTACATACACTTCTATCACATAGAATAATTTCAGATTTTTATCTATGCAATTTAACATTTTTCAAAAAGAGACGGAAACTATGCTGCCTAAAAAAAAATAAGTTTGAGAATGTGCTAACAGCGCTCTTTCATATGATACCCCACTTCAAATTTTTAAGACCACCTTTCAGTCCCTTTTGCAAAAAAGATGTATATTTTTTTTCTTTGTTGTTTGCAAAATAGTTGGGCAAACGTCATCTCAAACTATTCTAAATTTCAAGTTGATAGCATTAGTAGTTCTTGAGATATCCAGGTGTGACATACAGACAGACAGACTTAGTCTCACCATAAGGGTTCCTTTTTACCATTTTGGTCCGGAACCCTAAAAACAAAGTTACATCTTTAGTTGAATTTGTTATGTATACCGTCGTCTCCGTGGCCGCGGGCCACAATGTCACGCAGTGCTTATGCTCTCTTTTATATTCTTTAGTGGAGCGAGCATTCCTTCAACCAGACAGCTCCATACCGCGGAACTTAAATCTCTCATACTAAAATAATAGAGTTGGGAAATAGAACGTCTTTGTTGACACTCACTGTGTGACACACGGCCGTGAAAACCTACAAATAATTCTATTCTTCCTTGAATTGCGAATTTTTCGGCGATTCTTCCCGACAAAAATCGCCGAGAAAATCGCCGAAAAAAACGCTCGTGGGCGAGCACCGTTAACCCGACACTTCTCGTCCCAAGGTTGTGTGAGCGAGGAACAAATACATAGATAACGTTCCAATATTTTTTGGCCAACCACCGTAAGCCATTAGTTACGACTAACGGCATATTAATTTTGTTTTGCCGTTTTCTATAAGACAAATAAGACGTTTCAAGATACTAATAGGTATGTTATGAAAATACAATTAAAGTGATACATTACTATGTACCTACCTACGTATTATTTTCACTCGCAGAATGTCAGTCTATTCAATAAATTTAAGTAGTGTCAGTGACCTAATTATGGCAGTTTGACAAACAATTTGGAATGCTCTAACAACTCATTGTCACTATTTCATTAACACAGGCATTCGAAGTACCAAGCGAGGAGACGCCGTGAAATATTTGTATTAAATTGACTTAAAAAGGCACATAAATTGCACATCATAAAATAAGACTTAGGTATTACACAATATAATTTGGTTTAGATAGATTTTTTAATTATTGGCGCAGGATAGCCTTTACCAGAATTGATCATCGTATTAGTGGTTTAGCAGCATAACATCAGGATTGTGACGGAATATAGCAGTTCGTCATGGACGAGGTACGACAGCGGCTCCCCTCCCCCCACCCCCGATATCATTTTCTGTCATCAGACTCACAGCCGCCACGCAACCATCGATGCGACGCTCTGCTAGAATGACTGTCACCAACCAGTGTCACTCGAATCCGACCTTTTCGGTGATTCCAGTAACTTCATAACAAAAATAGATTTCTTTTTTTTTTCTTTTATGTAGATAATTTTACATATTGTGAATATGAGAACCTTTGATAGGCTTTATAGGCTCATAGCTGCATCCATTTGTTGACCATTTTCTATTTTGTTAAGCACCTAGTACTTGTTCATACAGTGCAATTTGAAATAATTTTAAAAACCAATTATTTTTAAAAAGGTAATCGTAGAGTTTCTTGCCAGCTCTCCTCCATAAGAAACGACAAATTGGAACGTGCCTATCAGTGAAATAAAATATTTTTAATTTTGACTTGAATATTACCTAAGCAATTACAACTGTATTAAACTGAATAAAAACAGATAATAATCCCATGGTAGTAATTTAAACACAATGAAAAAAAAGTGATATCGATTAGGTTTAAGTATTTATTTGTATAAACTTTATTGGACACCACCAAAATACATAACCAATAATAAATCAAATACTAAAAAATATACTAATATTATTGTCAGTAAACGAATCTCAATGATACAAACGTTAAATATATCTCTGATATATAGCATTTCCAAAGGTAATAAGTACCAATAATTCTGTTTATTTTACTATTTGCATGAACACATGAATTATTTAAATAGTTTACTATAATAGGCAGTTAAACCGTTACTAACTACGCTAATATCAATTATATACAGTTTGTGGTAAACCAATATCAATTAGTTAATATTACTTATTCGTTATTATAAATCTGTTTTAATCTCACTATTATTTGTGTTGTTGTTTAGAAACGTGTATACATTCAAATTCAAATTATTGTATTAAATTTACACATAGTTCACAAACTTACACATTTCATAAAATTTCAAAGATTTTAAACTCATTAGTTACTTAGATAGATACAACCACTTGTTTTAAACTGAGTCTTTTTCACTAATAACTATTATTATTATTATGAAATTATGTTAACCAAAACACCCTCACATCTCATCTCAAAATATCCACTGAATGTAAGTATTCCTCAGCTTAACATAACCTCCAAAAAAAATCTCAATCTTCGCCAGCGGCACTTAAAAGTCACTTGTCTAAGCAAACGCATACCAAGTAGGACTTACGAATACAGATCTCAGATAATATGATTGCTGCTCGCCGCTCCGCCAAGCCATGAGTCACGGGTATAAGTGAATTGGCCGTTGGCGCGACGAGCAGCCATATTGGAATATGAAATCCCCACGCGCCACGCGGCTGTGGCTTTTATTGCCCGACTTTTCCCGAAAAGAGTTGCCGATATCTACCCTCTTGATAAATAGTGTTGTTTTCGCCAAACCGAGTCGTGTTTGTGCCCGTGGTTGGGCTCCACTATCGAACGTATCCACCATTACAGAACGCCACAGTTAACAAGAAAACATCGTCGGCGCCAACATCTTTGTTTATGTCTGAAAGCCAGAATTGGTTTATAGCGTACTTGATTTCAATAAAAAATGACACAAAACAAAAAATATTATTGTGACACAAAATTACTGCTTTCAGCGTTTATGGATACGAAAACGATCGTAAATAGTGTTTTTATCATTAAGCCATGTATGGTAAACATTTCTGCTTGAGCTTATAGCCATGTTATATAATAGTCATTATGATTATTATAATATTTAGTCATAGTCATATCCTATGATAATATGGTGCCTGTAATTATGATGATGAGATAAATAAAGACTTATGATATAAAATATGACTATGACTTATTCATAGTCAAATTTTATATCAGATCACTCGGCTTTCTTAGATAGGACATGTTAAATTACAAAACAGTTTAGAGTCAAGATAATAGTTGGGGAAAAAGTTTCTTCGCATTTTTTAAGAAATATCAAAACATTTTTTAATATAGTTTATTTACATTTAACTAAAGTATGTAGGTACCATTTTCTTCGATAACTTTTTGCCATCTTGTAGGTAGGGACATGATCCCATTGCTATAGAAATTTTGGGACTTCTGATCTAAATACCGCGAGAAGTGGTTTTGGCAGTCTTCTCGTGATGTTAACCTGACACTGCCTAAAGAATTCTGAAGAGACCGAAATAGGTGGAAATCTGGCGGTGCAAGGTCAGGAGTATACGGCGGATGCATTAACACCTCCCAGCCAAACTCTCTTAATTTTTGCTGAGTGGTTAAAGATGTGTGAGGTCTAGCGTTATCATGATGAAAAACCACACCCCTTCTTCTGTTGATTAATTCCGGCCGCTTTCTCTCAACTTCTTGCTTTAATCTCATTAGTTGTTCGCAGTAGAGTTCAGAATCGATGGTCCTGCCTGGTGGTAACAGCTCATAATGAAAAATGCCCTTCCAATCCCACCACACAGCACACACACAGCATCACCTTGTTGCGAGTTCGCCACAGTCTGTGAAGCCTGACCGGCCTTTGACCACGACCTTTTTTGCACGTTCTTGTCGTATGTGATCCACTATTCATCACCAGTTATCAGCTTCTTCAAAAATGGTTCGGTTTCATTACGTCGTAATAAAGAATCACAAATGAGTACACGGTTCATTAGGTTTCTTTCAGTGAGCTCGTGAGGTACCCAAATATCGAACTTTTTTGTGTACTCAGTTTTTTTCAAATGTGACAAAGCTGTTTTGTGGTCAATTCCCCGTTCTTCAGCTACGTTGTAACTATTGACATGCCAATCTTGCTCCAATTTTTCAAAAATGGCATCCATTTTATCCGTAATTGGGTGACCAGAGCGACGTGCATCTTTGAGATCAAAATTTCCGGATTGAAAACGCTTAAACCAAATTTGTGCTACTCTCACAGACACTGCACTATGACCATAAACATCGCAAATTTTTTTCGCGGCTTGCGTTGCATTTTTACCTTTTTTGTAGTAAAATTTTAAAATGTATCGAATTTCTTCATTAGATTCACTCATCTTGACAGTACGAAAAACAAATGAAAATCACATATTTTCCTAATTTAAATTTGGAATTATGTTCTTTAAAATTTAAACTTTCAATGATACCAAACCCAGCCAGATACAAATAGTATAGCCAAAGAGATTTTATTACAAGTCTTGAGATTAAGATTTTACTACTCGTATAATGCGAAAAGACTTTTTCCCCAACCTAATATTTAGTTACAATAAAAGTCTGAAATTGCAATTAAGTATAAGCAGAACTTATAAAATTAAAAAATACATTTAAAATACTTTTTGTAAAAAAAAAATAATCGAATTCCAAAAAAAACACTACAAAGTGAAAAATAACTTTAATTTCGGAAGTCGGTGTCTTTGGAGCTGTATTTTAGTTTTTTGCCACCGACTTCCGAAATTAAACTTATTTTATTTTTCACTTTGTAGTGTTTTTTTTGGAAATCGGTTATTTTTGTTTTACAAAAGGTTTTTTATTTTTCACTTTTTAGTGGGTCAGTTTTTAATTTATCTAAGTTAAAATAGCCTAAAGTCAACTGCTCATCACCTTTTACAAAATATTGCTTTTCCCGATACTGGGACGTTAATTGTTGAGGAGTTCTCCTGGTAAGAACCAGGAGAACTGCCACTCACTCACGCATTGTGACGAGCATAAATTGCTTAGCAACCATATTAAAGTACCTAATCGAATCGCAACCCGTTAAATACTTATTATTATGTTGTTCCAGTGGCCATCTGTGGTTTCCATCAACAGTTCCACTTCACCAAATGGTGATTTTCAGGAGCAAATGCACGAGTTACTTTAAAAAATACCCAAATCACTATAGGTTTGCCTATAAAATTCGAGGGTTGCCCTCGATTTCCATGAGATCCCCTCATCAGATTCTGATTTAGTGGCAATGGGACCACCTCGGGAGCATATCCTTTGAAACAAAAAAATAATTTTTAAAATCGGTCCATAATTGACGGAGATATAGGTGAACAAACGTTAAAAAAAAAATATGTATATATACAGCCGAACATATAACTTCCTCCTTGTTGGAAGTCGGTTAAAAATTACACATAATTTTTTGATAATCATGAAATTGGGGAAAATTGCAAATTATATTGACTGATACATAATTATTATGTTTGAAAGCAGAACTTACAGTTATATTGCTGCCTGTTATACCCAATGATTTACACATTAGTGTAAATCATACGCAGGCAGCAATATTTATGTTACTAAGTTAAATATAATAAAAATGAAACAAATGACATAATTTCAAAATGGTAACGTTAGATTTGTAATAACATACCCCACTCCACATGAGAAAATTACAAACATAAACTTAAAGCTTAATTTAATGATTATTAATGAATACCTCCCAAATTACAGTAGGTAATCAAGAAAATAAAACGAGACGCAAAGAACACTTAATAAGCGTAGACTACGTTGTATCTCCTAATTACCTAGGGATTACCAAAGTTCCTCCGTGTAGGCATAATAAGAAAATCTAGTTTCTTAGCTCATAACGAGAGTTGCGAAAGAAAATGTCGGAATAAAACGATAATTACGTGAACGGGTGTATAAATAATGTTTTATATTAGGTGGTAACAATAAGACGGCGTAGTGCGGGCGCTGTTGGGCGCCATAATGAATTTCATAAATTATCCGCTGCACACGCTCGACACGCGAACATTGTTCCAATTAATCTTGCTTCTTTTGCTTTACGAGACTTATTGGAGATTTTGACAGTTCGGCACGAAGGTACGCCTACGGGTAGAGAACAATGTTACTACAGACCATTAAAGTAGGTACTTTATTAGAGTAAAGTATTAAAGTAAAGTACCTAATCATCATCTGCCCAGCCTTTTCCCAACTATGTTGGGGTTGGCTTTCAGTCTTAACCGAATGAATACCAATATTCAAGAAATCATTCCTAGATAATTTATTTTTCAAAAGATAATCCAAACTTTTTAAGTGGATATTGATATTCCCACGTTTCGATGCGAGCCTCAGAATTGAAGAAAAACGGAATGTCTGCGTAGCTTGTACGTACATAACACGTCTTGAGAGTCAACGTCGGGAAATGAGATGTCACATTACTAAAATTTAGATACTGTAGCATACGAAGGTCTTAGTCGTAAGTCGTAGCAGATATTTCTTGGAAGTTTTTTCCTTTAAACCTTGTTTTGTAACAACATGGAAACAGTTTACAAAATAATGGAAACACTGGAACTGATAAAAAGTTTGGATTATCTTTTGAAAAATAAATGATCTGAGAATTATTTCTTGAATATTGGTATTCATCCGGTTAAGAAATATGAAAAAAAAAGAAAAAACTTCCAAGAAATATCTGCTACGACTTACGACTAAGACCTTCGTATGCTACAGTATCTAAATTTTAGTAATGTGACATCTCATTTCCCGACGTTGACTCTCAAGACGTGTTAGGGTGCACGTACAAGCTACGCAGAAATTCCGTTTTTCTTAAATTCTGAGGCTCGCTTCGAAACGTCAGAATATCAAGTTGGTATTCACTATAATTGATTCCGGGACAATTAAATGAAATGTTAGCAATGTGCACATTTAACAAAGTTCCTGATCTTATTGGTAGAGTTAAGATAGATAATCATTCCAGCCGAAAGACGTCCATTGCTGGACATAGGCCTCCCCCAATAGGGGGGTTGCCATAATCGCCACGGTTGGCAGGCGGGTTGGCGATCGCAGTATGGTGTTAAAATGCATAGAGAACGCTGCTGCCCATTCTCTAGTAAGTCCCTTAGTCACTTTTTACGACACCCACGGGAAGAAATGGGACGGTGCTATTATTTACGTCCGGCACCACACGGAACATAGATAAGATAGATAAAAAGGACAAAGTTTCAAAATAAAATATTTGTCTTTCAACGAGTTCATAAGACACGGCATCTATTATTTTATACTGAAACGTCTGACTCAAATATTAATCTCGTAAACAAACTTTGCGAAAACTTAATCGTTAGTCAAGTATTAAATAATACTCGAGTATCTTTTTGTTTGCTAAGAAAACAAAAAGGGACAGTTCTATAATTAAAGGCCGGCTTTAATTAAAGACAGCTTGACATTTCAAAGAAGGAGGACATAGGTTTAATTATAATCGAACACAAATATCATTGGGGCAGCGTCGGCGTCGAGGGAGTGATTGCAGGTCGATGTTGAAGCGAGACATATATATCACACGATTTATTAGGGTTATCAAATGTCATTTATGAGTTATATGGTTTCTTAGAACATTATGTATGCTGTTTTTCAATACGATTGTTGTTTTTTCAGTCAAACAGATGAAATAGAACACGGCTGACTTAATTTTAGGGGACGCTAAGTAGAACATTTCATAAAATTAAGTCAGCAGTGTAGTAACTCGTCTTCATTTATTTTTCAGGCCGTATCAAAAACAAACCTTAATCCACCATTCACTTCAAAAACATTTCAGTGTATTATCTGTGTGCTAAAGTTTAAAAGCTATAACCAAATGGTCATAATCCCTTAGCTTAGCAGCCCTATGTGCATGACAAGGAGCGATGTCGGGATTGCCCCAGTTTAGAAGCTATCAAAGCATTGTTTGTCGCGGCGGCTACGTAATGGGCACAGACGTAATGTCAAGCAGGTCGACGGAGATATCTTGTCAGACTGTCTGGAGACCGAAACTAGCGTAGTTTCGCCCTTTCGGGATAATCCGATTGAAGCATGTGACGTTTGTGACGCAACTGTGATGAAGATCTACGGACAGCCCAAATTGACGTCATTTTTAACGCTTCAAAGATCACAAAATAAAGTTATTTGGTTTTTATTGCTTAGCTGCCAATCTTTTTTTAAATTCGTGATAGGGATGCGACAATACGTTGGCAGATTACTAAATATTTGGGGCTTAATAATATTGTTATATGTTTAGGTAGGTTGGTACTTTATCGAAAGAAGTAATTAAATAAAAATGTAATCTAATGATTGAATTCCTAAATCTGAACTAAAACAAATTTAACGCCTAAATGCCTTTTATTCGTGTAGAATATCCGAACAAATATGCTCAAACAATCATACCAACCCGCACTGGGCCCGCGTGGTGGATTAAGGCCCACTCCCTCTCACAGAGAGACCTGTGTCCCAGCAGTGGGGAACATTAAAAGCTGATCATCATGAATCATACGAAATTGAACAGGGATTTAAAAAGCATCGTAATACAAAGTGAAAAATCTAGAGTGTTAAAAATCGAAAAGCAAGTAGTCGCTCGCGGCTCATTGCATTTGACAGCAATGGATAAAGGTTAATTATTTTCTTGAATACTTTGCGCCAACTCCGGGGTATTCTGGGAATTTAACATTAAAAATTAATTCAGAAGTGCCGCAATCAGACCGCCATTGTTGTATATAACTCGTAAACAACTTGTTTTTTTTTTATATTTGCGATTAAACACTTTTGAATAACCCCTTGATAGAAAACTTGGGCGGCGCTCCTAATTTTATTATAATATATATAACCCTTTAGTATATAGCTAATTTTATATGTATTTCTAATTTAAAAATTTCGCTTGCTAAAAAGCCATTTAAATATTTTAATGTCGCAAAAAAACAACCAAACGGAATCTAAGTGGAACAAAACTTCATTTCGAATGGCCCACTTCCTGCAATATCTCTGAAGCTATGCGAAACCCACCGGCATCCCGCTGCAAACTAGTTCCTTACACGAACTAACTTTTATAAACTAACTTACAAACTACATACTTTCTATAACGGGATGTCGCGCCCGCAGACATATTCCATAAATTAAATCCTTCCATAGAATAAGTGAAACTGGGAAAAGCGTAACGAAAAGAAGGCGAGCACACACAGAATTCGTCATAACGCCCGGCGTAACAAGTTGGAAACTTGCCGAAGAATATATTAAAACTTTATCAAAGCTGAAAGTTCCATTTCCTCTCCAAGTGTCGTGGGAATCCCCCCTCCCCTCGGGGGCTCGGGGGTACGTCTGCCAAAATATACTCTCTGACAGGTGAAAATTAAATTAATCGGATGTCACGTTGCGTGTTTTTAATTATCTCTTAGACTTTATTAAATAACTCTAGATCCAATTAAGCGCCGCGTCTGAACTTTGAAATAGGCTTAAATTATAATTTAAGATAAACAAACTTTACGAAACTTTATGATATTTCAAAGCCATTCCTGCAAAAATAAGCTGCGAATGTTTAAATCTAAGGAACTGGCATTGATAATAATCAAGTAAGAAAGTCAACAGCACTTGACGTTTTTACTATGAAAGGAAAATTCCTAAGTTATTTCATTCTACCTAGAAACTCGAACGAGACTCTCTTTGTGCTCACACTAGACTAATTAAATCTGTAATAAGGAACTCATTAATATTAAAAAATAGATACCTTCAGCGTACATTCAAAAGTGCTTTCATATTTAACAGATTTTACTCCGGTGGAGCAAAAAATATGATTGGAACTTACGTCCGCTCTCCTTATAAATATTCATTGTAGTATAAAGTTTCATTTCTACGTTGAATCTGAGTTATAAAACCGGGGGTATCAGTGAATTAATTGCTTGCAAGTTAATTGATGTTCGGGACGTATGTTATGAGCGATTTCATGGGTATACCAATAACAATTTAACGACTCCATCGTTCTGAGAGGAACAATCGACATAATAAAAACGCTGATCGTTTGAAATTGGGTCATTATGGAGGATTTTTTAATCTTTCGTCATTATACTTTAAACATCTCGTTCGGGAGTGGTGCATTCAATTTTAATGGGATTTTCCAAGAGCTTGAAGTGCAACTTTATGTTTTAATCTTATTGTTATATTATTTTGAATTATTTTTTTGTTATTATTATTGTTACTCGTGAATCACCAAAATTATTGAATAACTTTAACTATATATTTTATCCTTTTTGGCTTTGTATTATTATTTAAAACCATAAAATGGTGCATGTTGTGTTAGCCTGTAAGTGATTGTTGCACTTATAAATGTATCTATTATGAAAATTATGTAAATTATTGTTAGTGTATTGTGTTAACAATTGTTGGCTAACCTAAATAAATAAATAAAATTGCAAGTTTTAAATGTTATAATGTACCTTTTTCCTCATACAAAGCACAGTGTTCTTACCTGAAACAATAAAGATAAATTATTAGAAAACTTTGCAAACAGACTTATTACTGTGCATAAATATTAGGTAGAGCCTAAAATTGCTTCGTGCATGGGTATTCGGAACTTTAAAAATAGTTGGTCGCAACTGCAGCGTAGGCGCTGTTGACGTAATATTTTCATAATTGCATGTCCGATGGCCGGTAGACCAGACGAGTCCTGGAGTGGAGACCGCGTATCGGCAAGCGTCCCCCAGCTAGATGGACCAATGACCTTAAGAAGGTGGCTGGGACAGAGACTGGATGCGGAAGGCGGAGGACAGGGTGTTGTGGCGCACCCTGGGAGAGGCCTATGTCCAGCAGTGGACTGCTATAGGCTGAGTTAATGTCCGATCTTCAGCGTTTAGGCGGCGTCTCCCTGCAAACCATGGCCCATCTTTTACCTTCCACCGCATGCCCTGTAACCTGTACACGTGAACACCTAATATCTGCGTCAGTGCAGAATGGTGTTAGCGTTGCTGAGTACTCAACTGGGACGAACAATTTGTTTTACTTATTATTAAATAATATTTGCCATCGACACGCTAAAAAGAAGATTGCATGTTCGACGCGAGCAACAAAGAGATGTCAGCACGAACTGAAGGGGTCCGTTAGGGCCAATGCCTGCCAGGATTGCAAGTTTGTCCATAAGGGGGATATCGTGGCCCTGGCACACAGGCATCTGAAGGAATACGAGTGGGTTTTAGTCAGTAAAAGTCTGACACGCCCTCCCGCTCCGCCCAAGGAGAAGTTATTTGATAATTACCCACACAAAAAAAAAATTTATTGCATCAGTGCTGTAAACACCTAAAGACATACACATATCCTGCAGAAAAATATTTTTGGCTGATTCCATACGGATGAACCATTTCTTACAGTTGCTAATTTTAATTAAGACGGAGATATATGCCAGTGACCTTGAGTGGTTAACTTGCGTGTTCTGTACTGAGCTCACGCAACGCGTCGTACGTTCAGCCAGTAATAGGACTCGCCCATCAAGGAGCGCTGTCCCCAATTTGACGCATTATTAATTTATTATAAACAAAACAAGAAGTATTTTAATAAAACGCGTATGCTAAAAGATCAATAATTAAATTATCTGTAAATTGGTGAAGGTTTCAGAAAAATACGCTTGGTAGATTTTGCGCCATTCTCAGTTTTTTATCCGCGTTAGACATAACTTTACAAATTAATTTCACTGTGTAATATAAATATAATCTAAAATATTCAGATAGTAAATTATTGAAAAAATGCTCGTGTACGCTGTTTAGACGTGATCTTCAGTATAAAGTCATTAAAAGTTAAGATCATAAAAGAGCTAATTTTTAAGGAGACTTAAACTAGCTTCTTGTTTTCTAAAGGTAAAAGAGAAAATAATTTGTTTTAAAATACGAATCACGAACCTATAAACATACCTCATCATCATCATTTCAGCCGAAAGACGTCCACTGCTGGTCAAAGGCCTCCCCCAAAGGGGGGTTGCCATAATCGCCACGCTTGGGTGGCGGGTTGGCGATTGCAGTATGGTGTTAAAATGCACAGAGAACGCTGCTGCCCATTCTCTAGTAAGTCCCTTAGTCACCTTTTACGACACCCACAGGAAGAAATAGGATGGTGCTATTCGTTACGTCCGTCACCACATGGAACAAATCGCGGAATGAACCTACCTATGGATATCTTAATCAGTATCTTTAAGGTTTTGTAGTAAATATGGACCTCATAGATATCCAATATTAGGTGAGTCCTACTGAGTCTTTGCATGCAGAGTCTTAGCTTTAACTTAATTCTAATGTTTAGTCAAGTAAATATTCGTGCAAAATCCACGAGAATCCACTGCCGATAAATTGCTTTGCAGTTTGGCAGGTGTTATGTTAAACTAAAACTGTAAAATTATGGATTAAATAAACAAAATTAAAAAAAAAAGGTAACAGCATGATTTCAATATGCAAAACCGGCTAAGTGCGTTTCGGACCACGCAAATGAAGAGTTCCGTAGTTGGGATGAAATTTCCCAAAAATAAACTTAACATTGTAGTTGAAAAACATGTCCTACCGTATTACAGAATTGACCGTGACGTATATTGATGTATATCAATATACGTCACGGTCAATTCTTCAACTGCAAATGTAAGTTGGTCGACTACTACTCGTTAGCTTGTAAAGCCTACTCAACTGTGATAGTTTTACTTTTAATTTCGGTATATATACTACTGCCATGAATTTTTGAGGTACCATTTAGCTGGGGACGTACTTGCCTCTAACAAAAATTTGCACTTTAAAGCTTAATATTACGCAAACGGATACCTGAATCTAAAAATACCTTGTTCACAGACCCTCAATATTTGAATGGCCTATAAAACGATACCCCGCATCATGGGATAGACGAGAAAAAAAATATCATCCCCACTTTACGTTAAGATCGTATTTTACCACTTTGTCGGCGTGATTAAAATGTATACCCATGCCAAATTACGGCTTTCTAGTACTAAGAGTCTCTTAGCTAAGCTGGGGACAGACAGACAGACAGACAGATGGACATGGCGAAACTATAAGCAACAGACGATCTGTTTGCGGATGAATGGACGAAGATTTTTTCGGCATGCCTGAAATACTGTGAGAGGGACTCATGAAAGTATTGTATTTTTTTATTTTCTTTTTTTATTGTTTTTACCAGAATTTTTCAAATGTTATATTTTATTTTCTATGTTTATACGTCTCTGCCTTTAATTAATGTAATTGGTTTAACCGTGTTAATTAAAGTTAAAATAAATAAATGGGTTCCTTGTTGATAATTTAAAACTTTTAATTTTCAGTCAAATTCCCACATTCCTTCCCAACACGGCATAATTTTCAGAATGCATTTGTATCTCAACAAACGTTCGTCTAACAAGGAAACAGCATTAGTTAGAATTACTCTACACTAGTCGAAATTATTCAGGACGCGAACAGGCAAACAAGCGTCGTGTAGCAGCCTTCGTCGACCCTCATCACACACTCGGTTGCCTCTCAAAAGAGGGGAGGAGGCTAGAAAGTTGACTTCTCGAATGTTTAATTAGACTGCATAATTATTTGCTGCGAGCCGTTGTAGCGAAACACTATTACGTTCTCATTGTCAGTTTCTTGGGGTTAATGTTGGTTGTAAAAGCTTATTTTCATCTCATAACTAGGCTTTCCAACTACTACGTTCTTTTCAAGGTCGCCCTTAAGTTTGGAGTCTCTTTGAAGGATAAAATCAGGAATGAAATTATCCGGAAAAGAACCAGAGTTCAGTTTCACTTGCAGAGTAAGCAAACTGAAGTGGCAGTGGGCTGTTTGCCGAAGGACCTATGGCCAATGGAGCAGACGAGTCCTGGAGTGGAGACCGCGTATCGGCAAGCGTAGTGTGGGACGCCCCCCAGCTAGATGGACCGACGACCTTAAGAAGATGGCTGGGTCAGACTGGATGCGGAAGGCGGAGACAGGGTGTTGTGGCGCAGCCTGGGAGAGGCCTATGTCCAGCAGTGGACTGCGATAGGCTGAGTTGAGGCTTTCCAACTTGTTTTAGGTATAAACAAGAAACGGAAATAATAGATAGTTATCAATAAAAAAATTGAGCCGTCACGGGACGACTGGCAGATGTGAAACATCGCACTACACACACATTTACACACTACTAAATATAGACTGTATAGTGGCCGATCGCCACGCGGTCGCCCCGCCAGCAATCAGTTTTACGTGCGCTTAAAGATGATTCACATCAAAAATAGTTATCTAAACATGTTTCTAATAATGTCGGTCGCTACGTGCCACGATGCGACGTCGTATCGTTTGTATGTGTCACTACTGACGTCATGATGTCGTCGTCGTCTGTCGTTGACATAGACAAAGCAGCAGAAAAAACCGCACAATTGCGTCTCCGTCCGTGTTCCGTTGTTGGAATTAATTTATCCCAAGAACAAACTTAAACTTCTAGTTGAAAAACATGTTTTCCCATACATTCCAACTGCAAATGTAACTTTGTACCCTCATTATTGGGAGATTTGCCATGTTATTTTAACACCAAAGATTTAATATAGGTTTTCTTGTAATCTATAAGTAAAGAACTATTTTTTGTATTTTTTTCAAAATTTTAGGCTCGGTAGTTTTAGAGATACCTAAGGGTTGAATTTTCAGCTATTTTCTTAAATAACTTTGAAACGAATTATTTTAAAATTTAAATATTTGAGACTCTCAAAATAAGCTCTAGGAATATGAATCCAACAATCTGTCTGTCTGTTACATATTGACGCCTAAACCACTGCCCGATCGCACCGATCGTTATGAGAGTAAGTTGTCTGGGACCAGGAGAAGGACACAATTACTACTTTTTATCCTAGATATTTGTATTAAAATAATGAAATACAGATTACACGTAGACGCGGGCAGCAACTAATAATAAATAAAACATAATTTATTTCCAAACGATGACGAATCAATACTTTTTGTATTGGGAACATTTGGGGACCAATCTGGGGCGAATCATAATTATGCACCATCGGTGGAACAAGGCCATAACTACACTTTTAGTGATTTTACAGGAGAGCCATTTTAAGAAATTTAATACCGTAATTTACATTCAATACCGTATTGTTCTGCTTTTTAGTACTTCGAAGTAATTATTCTATGCACAAAATCAGCCTTATACTTTTGTGAATAGAAGCACGTAGTCTTGGAGAGTAAAACATTCGTTTATTTTTTATGATATTTTTTTTCATTTAGGCCCTTGTTCCACCAAAATTTTAATCATTTTGTAAGGACGACTTTTTTACACTATCATTTTGGAGGAATTTGGAATATAAATAATGACTTTGTGTGCAAAAATGATTTATTTACCTGTTACTTAAAGTATTTATAGGAACTATATTTTTCTTCTATCTAAAAATCACTAGCGAAAGTTTACAATAAAAAACATCTAAAACTACAAAAATATGACACACAAAGATTTATTTAAAGTTGCTTGATTTAAGCAACAATAAACAAATCTGTCTGTCAATTTTTTGTCAGTATTTACCATTTTTATTATAATATTGACAATGTCTTTTTAATTAAAGATAATCACAGTATATTACAGTAATTGCGCAGAGGTAGCCCGCGAAATAAAAAAATTCTTGCGTTATTTACAATTTGCAGGTCAGTGTCATTTTGATCAAGATGACACTGACCTGCAAATTGCAAAACGTAAGAAAATTTTAATTTAGAGTGTAAAAAAATTGAGAGTGCAAAATTAAATAATCTTTCAGTACGTAACAAAAAATATAATTAAATTCTCAAAAAGTAAAAAATAAACATAAATTCTATTGTCAGGAATGTACTACTAGGGCCTTAATTTATAATTCAATAACCATACGTAAATCAATCAAACATTTCAATTAAATCTAAAACAGGCCATAATTTGTTTCTAAGACTACGAAATTGTAAACATATTGGACATACAAAGTCACAACAGTTTGACCGGCTTTGTTTCTCCAAATATGTGTTCATTATACAGACATAACTGTCCTAAATGTGACTTTGTTCTTCCAGAAAACTCAAATAAAATAGGGCACATTTACCTTAGTGCAGTTGTCACTCCAGCTTACAACTGCATTGGGCGGGGGCGGCGGCGCTATTGACCAATAAGATTTTGTCGCGCCAATATAGTCCAAAAAATGCAATAATATGACAAAGGCACTGTTGCCCTCTGACGGCTTCAAGCTGTTATTAATACGGGTCTTACTTCCTCGGGATAAAAGGGACTTTTTAAAGCACTTTGGCATACTTAGTCATTTTTAAATTTTTTGTCAGTTATGCCCTGTTCCACCGATGGTGCGAATTATGATCTGCGTACAATTCATATCCCGCAACTCATCTGTTTGACTGTTTTGTATGGAGTTTCGTAAAAAGGTCCACAAATTATGAATTGCTATAGTGAAGTCTAATGTCAAATTAGTAGCTGTCAAACAGATGAATTTCGGGATGTATAAATTGTACGCAGATCATATTATGATTCTGCCAAAGCGTCCATTTTAGGCCCCCAGATCAGTGAAAAGTCGGGCATAAGTCGGAATAACTCGACTAGTGGTCTACCATGCATTTTAACGATTTTTATAAGCACGGTAACCTTACCAAATTAATGCCTACCCAACTTCTTGAGCGGGATGTCTTAAAGCTTGAAGATAAATCGAAGCCTTCGCCCTTCAGTTCAAAGAACACATTCAAAGTGAGTCGTAAACCTTCGGTCAGAAATCAAAAGTATGATTATTACTAGACATCGGATTATATGCACTATCAAAATGCCAAAATATGCACTAAAAAAGAGCGAAATATGCACAATCAAAATAGTATTTATTAGAATTTACGTTTATTTTCACAATATATATTTTCATATACTATATTAATAAGCAGTGGTAATTTTTGTGACATTATAATTATAATTTAATATAATTATAATTTTAAGAAAAAAAGAAAAAAAGGAAAAAAAAAAAGAAAAAAAGAATTAAATATATTTCTAGATTTTCTATAGCAACAACTATGAAGTTTGTCAATTAACATTAATATACAGGGTTACTGGTAATTCGACGTATATCCGTCAGGGGCTGATAAAGGGGCCAAAATGCAACAAATTGAACCCCCCATATGTATGGCCGAAATTCAATAGTTTTAGAGATATTAGAATTTTAAGGGTTTTTCGATATTTACTCAAAATACATTTAATTCCAAATAAAAAAAAACTACATATTTGAATGGGTACCATTAAAAATGATGTTGTAGCTGGCACTTCAATTAAGCTATGGACATAATTAAAACTACTTAATTTAACAAAATAATGAGCGATATAAGAATAATATCTTAACAATATTTTCATTTTACGCTTCAAAAATGTTGTCTCGTCACAAAAATTTCTATGACATTAATCGTACAAATAACTAAAACAACTTGCTTATTCTGTAAGCTTTCCAGAAAGCTATAAAAGTCAATTTTAAAATACATAATTCGTGCCAAGGCATGTGTTTGAATCGGCGCGGGGAGAGAAAGGGTCATTTGTATTTGTATGAAATAAAATGCATAAAAAAATGTACATCAAATTTTATTACAAATTTTACACATCTTGTTCAAAATGATTACGAATGCAGGTTCGAATTCTCTTCCTATCTTCGGTTTTCGTCACTCTTGATGTGAACGTTGTTCTCATCTGTTGCGCCGCGTTTATTATTCGCTGTCGAAGTTCTTCGACTGAATTTATTGGGGTCACATAAACTAATGCCTTCATATGACCCCAAACGTAAAAATCAAGTGGTGTGATATCAGGGCTTCGTGCTGGCCACGGAATTGGCCCTCCCCTCCCAATCCATCGGTTTGGATATCTCTCGTCTAGCCACTGTCGGACAGTAATCCGGTAATGTGCTTGGCAACCATCATGTTGAAACATGAGGTTGTTTTTTATTTCTTCGGGAACATCCGCCAACAAATCGTCTAGGTTGTTTCTCAAAAACTTCTCGTAATTTTCGCCGTTCAAATTTTGGGGCAAGAAATGAGGGTCCACCAAATAATTATCAACGACACCCATCCATACGTTCAGGGAAAATCTCATTTGCGACGCAGTTTCTTTTAGTTTTTTTGGATTCCTGCCTGCTTTAGGTGCCCGAAAATGTAAGTTATGGTAATTCGTTATTCCATCCCGGTCAAACTTTGACTCGTCAGTCCACAATATATTTCTTAGGAAATGTTCCTGGTCAGCGTCAGCGTTTAACATAAACCGAGAAAATTCGAGTCGCCTGGCAGGATCTCCCTCGTGCAATGTTTGAACAGGTTGATAATGGTTCGGGTATCTACCTGATAGATGTACTACCGACCACACTTTCCACTGGGACATACCGAGCTGTCTTGCAACAATGTTCGTTGAGATGTTTGGGTCATCAATAAAACACTGAAGAATGGTGTCCTCTTCGTCAGCCGTGTACCGTCGAGGTCTGCCAGCGTTGAATTGTGCTCTTTGAACACTGCCAGTTTCAGACAATCGTCGATAGGTGCTCCCGAAAACAGTAACGTGGGGAAGTCGACGATCGGGAAAGCGGCGTTGGTATTCTCGCCGAGCCGCAGCCGCGTTTCCATCGGCAAAACCATAACAAAACATTATGTCTGCGTATTCGTTATTAGGATACGAAGCCATGTTATCCGAAATAACAATGATAACAAAAAGAATATCAAGAGAAACAAGAATTAACAATAATGATCGATAACAAATTAACGGGATGAGAGATTGGTAGCAAGATAACAACACACGTGCTTGCGCGGCGGAGAGTCAAAACTTACTAAAGAAGGCGACGCGAGCGCAGCAGACGCCGTGTACTCCCCCGCCCCCTTGTTTTAGCGAGGATCATAAACTAAAAACACAGATAATTTCTCTCCCCGCGCCGGTTCAAACACATGCCATGCCACGAATGATGTATTTTAAAATTGACTTTTATACCTTTCTGGAAAGCTTACAGGATAAGCAAGTTGTTTTAGTTATTTGTACGATTAATGTCATATAAATTTTTGTGACGAGACAACATTTTTGAAGCGTAAAATGAAAATATTGGTAAGATATTATTCTTATATCGCTCATTATTTTCATTATTTTGTTAAATTAAGTAGTTTTAATTATGTCCATAGCTTAATTGAAGTGCCAGCTACAACATCATTTTTAATGGTACCCATTCAAATATGTAGTTTTTTTTTTAATTTGGAATGAAATGTCAAATTTTGGGTAAATATCGAAATACCCTTAAAATTCTAATATCTCGAAAACTATTGAATTTCGGCCATACATATGGGGGGTTCAATTTGTTGCATTTTGGCCCCCTTATCAGCCCCTGCCGGATATACGTCGAATTACCAGTAACCCTGTATAGGTTAAAAATTACATCTCTACGTCAACTGACGTTACTGGCAAAACTTAAAATATAGCTGTAGAACCTCTTCAGGTAGAGTTTGGCCTAGTGAGAGTCAGCAGATCGGGTTCCGTCCGCTTGCCGAGTGCGTGTGAGGCGCCCGCGCGGCACGTCGCTGACTGCCGCCCGCCACCGTTCCCGTGTAATGTCATCGGTTCTACGGCTAATACTGGTATAGCCGGCCCGTTGCCAATTCAGCTTGCTTATTCTGTGAGCTATGTCGACAACTTTGGTTCTCTGCCGGATCACATCGTTCCGATTTCGATCCCACAGAAAGACTCCAAGCATACTCGTAGTCTGTTCCATAGCTCGCTGAGTGAACTTGAATTTATGGACCAGCCGTACCGTGAGTGTTCACGTTTCGGCTCCGTAAGTCATAGCCGGTAGGACGCACTGATTGAAGACCTTCGTCTTTAGGCTCTGTGGATTACGCGACGAGAAATAAGTACTATCAATGAAGAAGTACTAAAATATCCAATAACGCTATAAAATAGCGTTTTTCGCATTTTAATATAACATGCAAATGAATGTAATCCGATGTCTAATGATTACATACATAGGTTAGAATACTGGCCTAATCTCACGTTAAAACAATTTATGATCAGACTGCTCATCAACGTTCCGTCTTACGTTTACGGTTCCTTATTATGTGTTAATTATGAAGTAATAACACATCTTACAAGCCGCGTCTATCAAATCTGTTTATTTTGTATGTAGCGTCTTTAAAGTAAATTAATTTCAGACTGTAGCAGTATTTCGTGATAAAAGAGCGAAGGTAGATAAATAAAAAGGTTCTCTACAAGCTTTTTTAAACTGTGGCTAATATTTAATACATAAATAAAAAATACCAAGAATTACAAAAACGCTTTCAAAAACAATACGACAATAAATGAAAACACTGGGAAAAGGCGATATCAAAATAAATTGGGGCCGTTTCCGTTACCATTTATTTCAATATTACAGCATGTGTGGATTTAATTTTTGGATACTATATAATAATTTACTAAATGATTAATACTTTGACTGAAGAAAAATTCAATTGGGTTAAATTTCCTCGATAGAATTTAATTCCGAAAAGACTTTTTGTCATTTTTTACTAAAATCCTAAGTAAATTGACTACAAAATGCATTCAAAATATGAAAATATTTTTGATACATTGGCTAATTTATTTTTAAACAATTTTTATTTGGTTTGGCGCTCTTACGTTGTTTTATGTTGGTTCCAACGCATTGTTGCACTTTCTTTTTTCGCATGTGGAAGTAATTGACTCTGTCACTTTCTTATGCCCGCCCAGTTCACTATGACTTATTTTTAACATAAAACCTTAAGCCGCGTTGATACAATCAAAGTACGTTTGGACAAAGTAGATTTGACGACTACTTGGACGTTTATTTGACTGTGGCAACACTGATCAAAGCGCACTTGGATGCCGGCATCCAATCAAAGTGGACTAGGACTACTTTCAACTTTTCTTTAAAAAGCTGCTTTGTCAAATCTCCTTTGTACACACGGCTACACATCAAGCTATACAGATCCAGTTTAGGCTGATTTCGCATTGTATAGGATTTTTGTACAATGAGAGGCCAGCTTATACTGGAAATGTATAGCTTGATGTGTAGCCGTGTGTACAAGCGTACTTTGATTGTGTCAACGCGGAGTTTATTGGAACAATCAAATAAATCCTAATATGGAAATTTAAAAGTTTTTTTTAAACAATTTAAATGGTAGTGATGGACCGAGTATGAACTTGCCGATTAGCCGACGAGCTATAGTGACTAGGGCAGGGGTGGCGAACTTTTATGGATCAACGTGCCATTTTTTCTAAAAGAAAAGAAAGAAAATAAATTTATTTGACACAGGTTAAGGCAAACAATATTCACACAAAAAACAGAACAAATGCTTAAAATAGTATTGAGTGCCTCACGGCTGCGCCAAATAGGCCCAGTTCAGCATTAATGCCAGACAACTAGTGCCTGACGCTGGTTAATAAAATATTATAAAAAGATGTTTAATGAAAGCCATAAAAGTGCCGTTAAATAATTTTGACTTAGTGGTTATTGGGCAAATAATAAATCTAAATATCAACTCAAAATGCTTAATTTATTACCAAAAAAGTAAATGTTGTACTGTATTGGAGTAACAAATGTTATTCGTGTGACTTCTGTTATTGCAGATTGACAAATAACTTTTTTAGGGTTGTAAGATGTTACTTTTAGCAGAATGCATGCTGAACTGGAGTCATCCGCCAAGCTATTTCTAAGCGAGTCTTTAATAATGAGTCGCAGACGTAGGTAGATGAAAGTATAGTTAAAATAACACGAGCCAGCATCTCCAAAAAGTTAAAAGCGTCTGGTTTGGCGTGGTCCAAAATTTTGTTACTGGCATTTTTACTTAGATTGCTTGTCAATATTTTCGTTTCGATCGGTGGTGGGCCCATGTTATTTTGTCCCATGCCATCAATGGCACGCGTGCCATTGGTTCGCCACCCCTGGACTAGGGTATATTTCATTGAATTTTCGTATGAACACTTAGAACGTCATTAGATACACTTAAGCAGTTTAATTTACTGTCGTAGTGTCGTCTCCACCTTGGACGGGCTCGTGGCTAAGTATTACCAGCCGCACGGATCGATCCATCATGTTAAGCTATGCTTGCCGGGGTTGGTCCGTGGATGGGTGACCATTTTTACTTACCGAGACTCTTCCGGGGCTTTCAAATAGGCATAAAGGAGGCACTTTGAACGTCAAAATTTACAAACAAAAAAGAATATTGAATTGATTCTAGTTGCCCCTTCCAAAAGGTAGTTTCGTATGGAGAAGAATGGGCAAGAAACTTCCACCGTTACTCTTTTAAAAATGTTTTACAATATTTTTTAGTCATAAGGAGTCGTCAGAAGCTCAAAACTCTGACAAGCAGTCTTACCAAGGGGTATCGTATTATCCAGTTACTGGGTTGTGGAGGTCAGATAGGCAAAATACTGGTATTCAGCTGCATCCGGTTAGACTGGAAGCCGACTTCAACATCGTTGGGAAAAGGCCTAGGCAGATTGATTATCGCCTCTACCTTGTATAATGATCCTTATTTAATGACTAATAGAATCCTTTTGCACACCCTGTGGGATTGAGCATTATTTTGAATAACAATTCATAACTTTAGAGAAAGTAATAAAACATTGTATTTCACCCTGATATCTTTAATCTATCGCCTTCATAGTTAATGACTTTCGGCTCGCATTATCAACGAAAAACAAAGACGATTATTGTGTACCAGAAATTCTCTTCATTGAAGTGTCCAATTTACCCACTAATATTACAGTAATGAACCACTACGTCAACAATGTTTTAAATGAAAGACATTTTTTTGTTTTCAATACAAATACAAATTCCTCGAAAACTGATTCATATCGCACTACGATTAGGTCCACAATGCAATGTATTTCACACGCGTGCGATTTTCTATTTTCCAACACGTGTGCGGGAATAAAAATTGCCATATATAACGTATACTTAGTCTAAATTGGTTCAATGCCTCTATTCACACCGTCTCACGCAGAGACGGTCCTCTCTATTCGGAAGTGATTTTTTTTAATCTCGGCAAGGATGCGTCTTTACAGCGGTTATATTTTTGGATATTTAAATAATGTTTATAACTATAATAGCATGATTATTACAATAAAAAAAACGTTTATGAACAAATTAACATTTATTTGTGTTCTAAACTCAAAAATATTTGAAGTTTCTATTTTTCATATTAGGCTGTTTATTGGCTTTATACCTTTGCTTCTCTTTGGCGAAAGCAAAGCGCGGAAAAAAAGAAAATTAAATCATAGTTTCCTAATAATTCATGACAAAAATATTTTTCGTTATTTTATTTTATTTCTTCAAAAGTGTATTGAAAAATGTCGTTTGATACACGTGGACATTTGTTATTGCAGTTCTCGGATCAAAAACAACCTCGCCTACGGCTCGGGTGTTAATTCCGCCTCGAATGCAATAAATAAGAAATATTCTCCACTTGTGTCAAAATGTTCTATTATTACAGTAATGAACCACTACATCAACAGTTTAAAATGAAAGACATTATTTTGTTTTCCTTGCTGAAATAAACAGACGCTCTTAAAGCCTTTTTCTACAAAGTTAAGCTAAGGGTTCAACAAAGTTAGGCCTTTCATTTACGCCACTTATTGTGTTACGTTGTTACCTAAAACAATGAGCGCGTAGTGTATCCACAAATTACTACAAGGAAAACCGAAACAAAGGTTTCATCAGGCAAATAGAACATGCCGCTGATTATACAAAAATAAACAGGAAAATGTTGATCAAAGTGTAACTGTTCATTTCTTTTGACTCATTTCTCTCTTGGATCTCCGTCAACAACGGTATCGGGTTTCGTCAAAAATACGACAAATACGAAAACTCCCGCGGTAAACTTTAGAGAAGAGACACATTGCAGATGCCACATTAGATCGAACAAATAAACCCCCCAGAATGGAGACGAGAGCTCCTGTGAGCTTCCGAACTGTATCAAAACAATAGCTGGCAAAAAGAAAACGAACGATCCTGTTAAAACCCTCGTGACGTCACCTGAACGAATTAAAACTTCCGTCCTTGTCACGCGCGATGATCCCTACACCTCTCACTCTGGCACAGGAGGCAATTGACCTATTTTCGGGCGGGCGTGCAATAATTTCACGAAGAGCGGTCTACGTAGCTTTAACTATAGATTTGCCGGCTTGCACATTCTTAGGATCGCATCGACCGAGTTATACTTTCAATTTGGCCGTAGCTTTGTAATCGTTATGGCCAATAACAGCATCACGGATCGCTGTTTACGAAGATTGGATACAAACTCGCCAGTAACTGCTTTTATTGCGTACGCAGTCCGCTCGTACAAATAGAATGTTTTGATACAACCATTCGTATATCAAACTAACCGTAATCACTGTTGTTTGTTTAATCTGAAATTAGTTGCCGTTTATATTTCACTACGAGAGAACTTGGTCTGTTAATATCGTTTATACTTGAGATAAAGGCATATCTGCTCTCATTTATGTATGACAGTGCGTTAATTTCATGTTTATTGTTGAACAAGAAGTCTATATAATTATAAGGTACTGTAAGTAATGGACTTTTGCTAAAAGTTGTAGGTAGTTGAGTTTATTCAGCGCGGCCCTCTCGGTTCTCGAGGGAGTCAAAGTCAAACATAAGGAAACAAATATTATGAATGTGCCACGCTCAAATTGTGAAGTGAAAAGTAAGTCAAGTTGTACTCTACCAAAGAAATAACGATATCTTTCGTTTTTTTGTTAAGTAGTTATTTCTGTTCTTGAATTAAACTTGTGTGCTTACCTTTATTTTCTCTAAGGCCATGTTAAATTCCCTTTCCACACAGTCTAAAGATATTATCTTACAACGACTGAGCTAATATTCGAGTCCCAGACCTACACAAACAAAACAACGGAGCCTTGTCAAAATAAATTAGAATAACCATTCTCCGCACAACACATGAAAATGAGTAATGTTCCTTTTCGAGGTGTTTTATGTTACACAAAAGACCTAAAGTTTATACAGCCAACCTTGAACTTAAACAAAAAAAAATATGACATTTAAAACGTGGCCTCAATACACTTACCACGAAATTTTTTCTGAAACATTTTTTATAATTTATTCCCCTTACAAACTCCGACATAAAGTAGGCTAGGCTACCCGAGTATCCCTTATCAATAGAGCGCAACGTATAGCCGTACAAAACCCGTCAAAGCCGCGGTTAGGCAGGCAATATAACGTTATATTTCAAATAAAATTCCTACCCAAGGCCGTGCCATTGGGCCATTATTATATTTACATAATATACGTAATAAAAGGTAACTGACATTACCAGTGCGAATGCCGGGGCGGCTGTTCGCACGAGCGATTCTAAGCCGGCCTGATGCCTGAGGGCTCAGCTACCAACTAAATTGCACACTGATATTGCAAAGTATAATTGAGAACTAGCTGCTATTTTTATATAAGAAAGTGTTCTGAGTCTAGCAATGTTTTAGTCTATTACATAAACTCTAAGTTAAGTGTGTTTAAAAATAAACTGATAGATAAGATATTTTGGTAAAACGCAAGTATACCTTAATAAGAGATTTGCCCAGTAGTGGGAAAAAACAGTAGTGAACTATTTGTGATCTAAAAATAGGCAAATGTTTATACACATACATACGTAAACTCACGCCTTCTTCCCATGGGGGTAGGCAGAAACTATAGAACACCACCTGCTACACTCCTTACATACTCCTTTTGCTTCGCATACTTTCATACATCTAGTCATACACGCACGTCGGTTGCGAGTACTACGCACCTGACCTTTCTGAAGAAGATCATCAATTTGGTCACTATATGTCCTCCTAGGGCATCTCAGCGCCCTCGCCCTCCCAGCGTTTCCACTTGCCAAATAATGTATGCCTTGAGGAAAGGTCGAAAAAACCGCACCTATATTAGTATAAAAAGTGGGTTGTGTTAGTTTCAACGGGAAATGATAACAAAGTTCTCATACTATCATACTTTTACAAAAAAAATATAGGTGAAGGAAACAAAGCAATTGACACCAAAAATCACTTTCCAACGAATTTAACGGTCACAATAAAGAATTGGCAGAACATCACCTGTTCCTCAATTCAATTTGAAAAGAGAAGCAATGGCGCCGGTATAACATCCGCTTCGAATAATTCAGACGCAAACGCGTAATTTGAATCTACCGCGTGAAAAAAAAAGTATAAACACGCATTATTTCAGGGTACCTACAGACTTGTCTATTTAAAAAATAAACCGACTTTATAAGTCTGCCAGATTTAACTGGTTAACCGAAGTTAACCGGAACTTATCAGAAGATTAGAGATTTATTGAACTTTATTGAGAAACTAGCTTCTGCCCGCAACTTCGTACGCGTGGAAGTCGTAAGACACCACAATATACTAAAATGATATACTTAAATAATATACTTAAATAATATACTTAAATAATATACTTAAATAATATACTTAAATAATATACTTAAATAATATACTTAAATATATTATAATACACTAAAAAAAAACAGCCACATATTTATAGAAAACGGTCTCGTTGGTCTAGTGGTTGCAATCGCTACTGCTGAGCATGAGGTCCTGGGTTCGATTCCCAGGTCGGGCAAAGTGATATTCGGTTTTTCTATCTGGAATTTCTCAGTAGCAGCCCGGAATCTGGATTTGTGCCCGGTTGATGGCAATACTTAAACATAACTGGCGAAATGTGGGTGTACTATAGGTACACCTCATACATTGATTTTTACGACTGATCGGCAATTAAGGACAACTTGAACGTCGTCGTACGCGACGACGTTCAAGTTGTCCTTAATTGCCGTTTTACCGTATGTTGAGCTTCAGGCTGTGCGCAACAACTCGGTACTCCATCGCTTGTTTTGTTAACCCTACCTAATTTTCTGTATCCGCCGTATTGACAGCGTAAAAAAATGGCGCTGTGCCTGCAACAAATAAATCTTTCCACACAATAATGGTAGATCTCTTTTTACTAAATCCAGTGTGCGTTCGTGTTGTGGTTTTGCTAATGCCCTGTTATCCTCGTTTATAAATCATTCACGTCGATGCCACGTTTTCAGCTTAACTGGGTTTACGGTAACGTATAATGGTGGGCGCGCTAACAATCGTACTTTTACAAGAGCCCGTAAATATTGAACGTGAGCGGTTTTATGTTTAGAGGCAATAACAGCTTATGAGATTATTAGATTTAGAGGGAAATAGTTTGTTGTGGAAATTGCTTCGTTTTTACCTTAATTGAGTAGCTAATTGGATGTGAAATGGATATATTATTATTATTGCCTATTGTGGACATTTGCTAGCATCCTAAAGCGCTGCAGATTTTTCGGGTATTTAACTGTTCGATTGGCACTTAACAATATTTATTTTAGGTAGCGCTATTAACGAATCAAATATATCTACCTTAATCTACAGAATATTCATATGCAGAGACAAATTCTATACGTCTTCGGTACAGCAAATGTTTCAATGATGCTCACTGAAGTCAAATCTGCGGAAGAAAATATCACTATGCAAAAATTGTGCTTACACGAACTAATAGGAGCATAAACCAATTTAAAATCAAAATCACACACAAAAAAGTACTTTAAAAACGTGTAACTAGGTGCAAAGTCTAATAACAAACTCCTGTTTGGCCAGTATTATCATCAATCACACGCATACAGTTTGATATCGTCTGAGATCGGTAGCGGTACACACAAATTATCCTTGTTCTCCACCGACTGTTACGACTTCCGTAATGATAGGTATCTGACACGGTTCACGTTTCCTTCCCAAATGTACCTACATAAATTAATTTGATGTAAACACTACGGTATTTTAGAAATAGAAACAATAATAAACTGAACTCAGATGCTAAGTTGAGTACATGGTAGTGTGGTAAAAGGTCATTGTTACATTCATGAATTAAGACTAAGATATATGCCAGTGACTTTCAGTGGTTAGCTTGCGTGTTCTGTACTGAGCTTACGCAACGCGTCGTACGTTCAGCCAGTAATAGAACTCGCCCATCAAGGAGCGCTGTCCCCAATTTGATGCATTATTAATTTATTATACACAAAACAAAACGTACCTATTTTAATAAAACGCGTATATTAAAAGATCAATAATTAAATTATCTTTAAATTAGTGAAGGTTACAGAAAAATACGCTTGGTAGATTTTGCGCCATTCTCAGTTTTTTATCCGCGTTAGACATAACTTTACAAATTAATTTCACTATGTAATATAAACATAATCTAAAATATTCATGTCAAATTATTGAGAAAATGCTCTAATTTATCATATTAAAATATATTTTTCAAATAATTAACACTACTCGTTTAGACGTGATCTTCAGTATAAAATCATTAAAAGTCGGTTATCGTCGCTTTAATCTAGATATGTATAATATATTCTTTGAGCAGTGGTGGCCCAGTGGTAACGGCCTTGACTTACGAGTAATCCTCGGTCGTGGATTTGAACCTCGTAAACTATTTCATCACCACTGCTCTCAAAACGGTGAAGGAAAACATCGTGAGGATACCGGCATGTCCTCCCGCACTGGGCCCGCGTGGTGGATTAAGGCCCGCTCCCTCTCACAGAAGGAGGCCAAGTGTACGCACTAATAAACAAAAATAGTAAAACTGTGTTCTGTTCCCACAGACAAACCGTGAAAACGGTTTGGCGGGGCAAAGTCCTTATGTAAAGTTTTTTGTAAACGTATATAATAAATGTCTTGTCCCATTTTTTCCATGGGTGTCGTAAAAGGCGACTAAGAGACTTACTAGAGAATGGGCAGCAGCGTTCTCTATGCATTTTTTTAAAACCATACTGCGATCGCCAAGCTGCCTGCCAAGCGTGGCGATTATGGCAAACCCCCGCCTTTTTGAGGGAGGCCAATGTCCAGCAGTCCCAGCAGTGTCAGTGTCTTTCGGCTGAAATGATGATGATATAATAACTAAATAATAAATTTAAAAAATTAGCTGTGTCCCAACAGTAGGAACATTTAGTCCTGAGGTCGTAAGCACAATTGCTAATCTATCCTAGGTTGGATTCCCACCACCCTTATAACACACTTTCAATCACAAATCGAGGATTTTGAACGAAACTCCTAATCCATTACTTCATAGGTTTAAAAAAATCCTCTGTTCTAACAACGTACACAACGCAATGAATAATAAAAAAACGAGTGTGCTTTAGACCACATGACTGAAGTAAAACTTACAAATATTAATACTAATTATACTTCCGTAACGCTCTCGTCACTTCTGTAACGCTCTCGTCATGCATTCACTAGCTTACTCCCCAAGTCAAGCGTGCCTAAAGAAGTTTTACTTCAATAAATATTTAATAAATAAGTTTATTGATTCCAAAATATACAGACACCGGTTGTATACATAGTTACATGCTAAGACTTAATTAACCAACAAAGGATAGGTACAAGTGAAAATAAAAAAAACTGTCTACGATAACAAAAAAAAAAATCCTATCTCTAAACTAGAGATGGCCTGTATCTTAGGAGACAGAAAGAAAGAGGGAATGTAGCTGAACTGTCAAATTAAAGGCATTGTGATCGATTGGCATTTTATGTGTGTTACGCCCAGGTTACGCCATTACCCCGCAGGTCGGGCGAATTACATTAGGAAATTCCAGAAGGAATTTCTCAGCACCAGATTTAGTTTACCCAGCTCTATAATAGGTAATTACAAGCGTAATGTTGGGTATAGAATGATTTTTCGGGTATTATGTGAGTAGGCGTATCAAAAAAAAACCGGCCTAGTGCATGTCGGACCACGCACAATGAAGGGTTCCGTAGTTGGGATGATTTTGTCCCAAAAAAAAACATAACATTGTAGGTGAAAAACATGTTCCCCCATATATCGATATACGCCACAGCCAATTTTCCAACTGCAAATGTAAATTTGTAATCGTAAAATTTTTTTTTTTTATAAAACTACTAATTGACAATTTTCCCTTTACTTGTGCTATAATGTGTTTGCGGATATCAAAATATGTCACATAAATTGCCGTATTTTTTTATTTCGTTGACTTAGAAGCTTGATTTTTTTAGAGCTCCAAGGGACCATAGACGTATTTGATATTAATTTCAACTTCATACCTCCAAACGTTCCTGAGAAGAAGGGTCTTGACAGACTGACTGATGGACGGACAACGAAGTGATCCTAAAAGGGTTCGGTTTTATTCCTTTTGAGGTACGGAACCCTAAAAAGCAGGTGTTTTTAGGGTTAATTGCATCATAATAATTGCAAAATTATTTCCACAGTCAATCTACTTGTGTTTGGATTAGAATGGCTAGAATTAAGGTAAGGGCTAGGGCCAGTGAAATCAGTTAGATAAATCTGTCTTTAAAGTGTCATCTGCATCTACAGCTCTTAAAGTAGATTATTCACTTAGGGAATAAAGCAGTGACTTAGGTCACGGGCGCGCTATATTAAATCCCGAGCGATTCCTGATTCAAATTACATTATTTACCAGCGGGACAACAATACAATATTATTGCCCGGCTAGAGCCTAGGGCTTTAGGTTAGGTTTGCATTACATAATATAATTTTCAATACACTTCCTCTAAACTAGTTCTTACCGCACTACTATTAGGTTCACAATGCAATGTATTTCACACGCGTGCGATTTTTCATTTTCCAACACAAGTGCGGGAATAAAAATTGCCCCAGATAACCGTAATTGGTTCAATGCCTCTATTCACACCGTCCCGCGCCAGAGATGGTCCTTTCTATTCGGAGGTGATTTTTTTTTTTAATCTCAGCAAAGGAGCGTCTTGACGGTGTTCATATTTTTGGAAATATTTAAATAATGTTTTTTATTTAAAATACCATGATTATAACAATAAAAATAAAAACACAAATTAACATTTATTTGTGTTCTAAACTCAAACAAAATATTTGAATTTTAAATTTTTCATATTAGGCTGTTTATCGGCTTTAAACCTTTGCTTCTCCTTCAACCTGGCGAAAGCTAAGCGCGAAAAAAAAAGAAAGTTAAATTATAATTTCCTAATAATTCATGACAAAACTATTTTTCGATTTTATTTTATTTCTTCAAAAGTGTATTGAAAAACGTCGTTTGATACTCGTGGACATTTGTTATTGCAATTCTCGGCTCAAAAACAACCTCGCCTACGGCTCGGGTGTTAATTCCGCCTCGAATGCAATAACAAACATTCTCCACTTGTATCAAAATTGTCATTTTCAAGCAGGTCGTGTGAAAAAACCTTACGACCTGCTTGCCATCCATTTCAATTGTAAGGCAGTCATTTTCCGATTCACAATCAAGTAATACGATGATAGTAATTTAGCATTTAACATAATTACACCCTAAGTTGATGACGCAGACGTTTACGTCGTTAGCGTAATGTTGTTACGTTGTGATTAAATTACCTTTGCAGCCTGTAATTAGTTGATGGCTGATGAAAAATAACTTAGATAGTAGAACAATCTTGAATTTTGTGTTATATTCATAGCTTAGACATGACTTTTAATAACCAAAAGCCTTGAAGTAGAGATAATGCAATGGTTAATTGTTAAGAAATGTCTTAGTAATTAATTTGTCAGGTTTAAATTAGTTCACGTATGTAGCCATGGGCAATGAATGTAAACAAACAACAGATTAGTATTTTCCTCTTGGATGGGATCCAGATCACAATAAAATAAACGATTTAAGGAGACACCTGCCTCATTTGTAAAAAGCACAACCGAAATACTTGCAAAAACATTCCCCATGTAACGTAATCAGTCAAAAAGAGGCCACTCAAATCAACTTAAAAAGGTATGTGATAAAGAGGAGGCCCTTTTAAAAACATGCCATCTATCTGAGAGGAGCGAATTTCCATGTTGACTCGTCCCCTGTAATGCAATTATTGAGTGATCAAACAATTTGCGGCTAGACTGAGTCGTCGGATCCCGAAGAACTCACTTGCGTAACGTGGGTACATTTATTATGGGAGAAGCGTCTCGGAGCGACAACATAAATCATTAGCATTCCCCTGCCCCCGCCTGCGTCGCATGCCCTCCCCCTCTGTACTGATTCATCAGGTCATCGTCGGGATAGATTTAGATGCTGGTACTACAATGATATTAATGTCTGTAGTATTTATTGCTTCCACGCTGTTCTGAGATTAAAACGACGGATGTTAGATGCTTATCATTTTTGTTTTGTCATAAAGCAACCATCATAAAAGATATGAAACTTCCCTTACATTACTCTAAGGGAAATATCTTTTGTTCTGCTCGTAGATTTATCAGATATAAATGATGAAATACTGGCACTTAATAGTGGGATTTTATTTTTTCCGTAAAGTGTTTTCAGATGTTTCAGTAACTTAAAGTATGTCATCTTGGTTTTTCCTCAAGGGATCAGTTGACGCGTGACGTGACAGAAAATCACAAGTAGAAAAACCATGTTTACACAAGGCTCAAGCGCATGTAGCTCTTACTTTTGAAACAGGTTTTTTTTTTAATTTATTTTGAACCTTAAAATGTTTAAGGTTAAGTTCAAAATCGAATGAGAAAAATTGACGTAACTTTATGTGCTGGCGGTTGCACGTAAGGACCAATAATTCAAACGTAATTCTAATCTCCACAAAATACAGCAACAGGACAAAAAAAAATGTCTACTATAAATAAATATTATAAGTACCAAAAAACAACCAAATAAATTATTCTCTTTCTTCTTACTAAAATAATCTAGACCAGCACAATTCGTTTTGTAAACCTACATCCAAGACCCCGCATCCTTCGACTCAAATGATGAGGGTACATGCCCAATACCCGAAAGATCGATGCAAGATTTAGTAACGACCCTTATGGTCGAGCAAAACGTCTGTATATTCGATCAGGGTCGTCACCTGTCATTTTATTATAGGAAATTTGAATAAGCGATTACCCAACGATAAAAGATACGATACTTGCTCCAGTTTCGTAATGGTATTTACAGAGGGTTGGTGGGTGAGGTGAAAAATAAATATTTTGAGAAAATAGGGTTCAGGAATGCTGTGGGAAAATAGTTTGTAGCTTATAAAACTTTGGTTTTATACAAAAAGAAATAGAAAAGATTTATTTTCTTTTTATAAATCAAGTAGGTTCGTTTTTAATTCCAAGAACAGGAACCTTCGTCTATGATCGGCGGTTAGTTGTGTTACACTTAATGCGAACAAACATTGCCAATACAGAACCATGGTAAGGCCTTTACGTTAAACAAAGGCCTGACGGCCTTTGTTTAACGTTTCCGCAAAAGGACCAAATTAAAACATAACTTTAGCGTAATACAATACTTTCACTTATTACTTCTATTATAAAGCAATTAAGACTGTGATAATGGAAAGTTATTCAAAATTAATAATCAGCCAAAAGATGGACAAGCATTAAAAACTCAAAGATATCAAGTTTCAAACTAAATAGGTCGAAATCAACATCGTTACAAAGTCGGATCGATCAAATTTCGCTCTCCCAAGTAATTAAATTACTGATCATTACAACTAACAGTTAATTAATGGATTTCAAAGTTACTTTTACACTTCAACAGAGTTTCGGAGTTCGTAAAAAGTAAATAAACGTCTCTTCTAATCTCGAGACTTTGTTGAAACGTTCTCGGTACAAATATTTACCGTTATGTGCTACTAGCTCAGTCTGAAACTTTATTTTATTACGCCCAAATTTTTGGTAAGTCTATATTTTTATTACGTAATTTTTTTATCGTTAAAATCACATATTTTTTTACGGTTTTGTATTTATTTTCTATTGAAGAATTAATTTCATTTTACCTTGCTGTTTTTTATTTCCACGGGTATCTTGAATATTAATACGGACAACAAGGTTTCAGATTATCAAGGAGCGCTTGCATAGCTTTTAACTTGACATTAAGCTCTAGATCATTCAATTTATTTAAAGTTTCTCTCTGTTCAAATTAGATACCTCTAACTAATTCATTCATTTATTTATTCTTTAACAATTAACATTGTGTTGAACATTACATATTAATAAAATTATCACATGCAGAAACAATACAAATAAAGGCCTAATTAAAATTGATGTTAAATGTTCAAGAGTCAATTAATTTAAAGTTAGTCAATAACTTCGCAAGTCAATAATGTCAAATTAATAGCAGGTATAATGTCAAAATTTTATGTCAAAACTATTGAGCTCGTACAACTTTACTTAAATTCTGATACCGAGTATAAACATTTTTCCAACAAGAAGGCTTTTAATTTAATTTTAAAAGAGTGAGAGCTATAAATTAATAATTTTAAGTCAGTCGGTAACCTATTAAATAACTCCACTGCTTGGTATCCGGAACAATGCCTAGCTATATTCAAATTTGGTGCCATTTTGTGTTTAAATTCCTTTCTTCTTGTGCTTTCTCTTATCTTACATTCGTCTTGTGATTCATACTCACGAATATACTTAGCAAAGTGATTTAGGATTACTAATATATATAAACTTGGTACTGTTAAAATTTCCAGTTCTTTAAAGTGCTCTCTACATGAGTCTCTTTGTGAGATTCTTACCATAACCCTTATGGCACGTTTCTGTAAAATAAACGCTTTCTGACAGTTATAACTATAGCTGTTACCCCAAAGCATTATGCTGTATCTTAATCTAGATTCTATCAGCGCGTAATATATAGCCTTTAGTTGCTTTAAATCCAACATATCTCTAAGGCTCCTGAGTGCAGCATGCTGATGAAATCGAAGAGTCAATAGCAGCTAGCTCCTGTTTCCAATTTAAATTCACATCTATGTTGATCCCTAAAAATTTTACTTTGTCCACTAATTCAATCTTGTCTCCTTTGATTTCTACATCTAAATTGTCATTATGGCAAGTTGTAGTCTTAAATAAAATAATGTTAGTCTTACTTATATTTAGCAATAGGTTATTTATTGGCTGTAAACCAATCGCAGAGATTTTTTAGGCTTTTATTTACATTTTTGGTCAATTCGTTTAAGTTATTCGCCCCAATAATTATATTTGTATCATCTGCAAAAACAACAAGTTTTACATCAGGCTGTACGTAATGCATAAAGTTAAGCAAGTCATTTGTAAATAAAATAAATAGTATAGGTCCTAAAATAGAGCCTTGGAGCACACCACGTTTTATATTTGTAATTTTAGAGGTGTATATGACTTCCTGATTATCTTCATCGATGCTTTTTATTTCGACAAACATTCGCCTATTTTGTAAGTAGGATCTTAAAAGTTGTAAGGATTTACCTCTGATACCATAATATTCAAGTTTATTTAGTAGTAATTCATAATCAATCGTATCAAAAGCGGAGCTAAGGTCTATAAATAGCCCTGCTACTTTCATTTTGTTATTTAGTTTATTTATTATGTCATTTATAAGAGTGTTTATTGCGTCTGAACAACCGACGCCTTTCTGATACCCAAATTGTCTTAAATTGATGATTTTATTTAAATTTAAATGTACCATCAGCCTAATTTTAATAATTTTCTCAAACACTTTTGATAAGGTTGGCAAAAGGGATATAGGTCGGTAATTTTTTGGTTCAGTCTTAATACCTTTTTTGAATATTGGAACTACTTTAGCCAATTTAAACTGGTCTGGAAAGATTGACTCTTCGAAACATTTATTAAAAAAAACAGAAAGAGGGAAAGCCAAGGAGTCTATATTCTCCTTCAAAATCGATATTGGTAAATCATCAAAACCACAAGATTTTTTATTGGCCATTTTACTAATAATCTTTGTGATTTCAGATGGTGTAGTTGTATAGAAGTTTAAATCACTTTCGACTCTTTTAGTACTTTCCAATAGAAAAGTCATTGCATTGTCTTTGTCATTGCTAGCGAGTGACGATTTGAAGACAAAACTATCAATGAATTGATTTGCGACTTGCAGGGGGTCAGTTATCACTTTATTGTTCACTTTTAGGATTAAATTTCTACATTGCCTATTTGTTGTTTTCTTTGTACATTCATTAACAAGTTTCCACGTCTGTTTAGTTATATTTGTAGCGTTATTTAAATGTTTTATTATGGTCTTTTTTTTGGTTTGCTGAATAACTCTTCTAAAAATTCTGACATAGTTGTTTTTATACTTTTTAAGGCTGGCATTATTTAGTGCACCCGAACATAGTACTCTTTTCATCTGACTTGAAACTTTAACCCCTATAGTAATCCACTTTATTGATGTGTTTTTATATGGCTTTATTCTAATTGACTTCTTTCGGTAACAATCTTGGAATGATTTACCAAGACAGCTTATAAAACTATTTATTCCCATATTAGTCCACTAATTCCTTAATTACTTAGACCAAAAAATATGTGCCAGCTCATTCTTAAGCAAAGTCTATACGAATCTTTATAAAGTGCGGTGTTTCAAAGTGCACAGGGCACCAGGACCAGCGGGCATAAATCATTGCTGTCGAACGCCTTCTATCGGGGTGACACCTAAATCGCAGGAGGCATTACTCATTGGGGACACGCTACGAATAAATCCCAGTATTTTTCCTTTTTTCCTTAACGACATTCCACTTTGCGCCTTGGAGACGGTTCCGCGTAAGCGCTGATTTTTATGTGTTGTCAAATGTAAACAAGACGTCGAGAGTTGGTCCTTGTGAGATAATACCCAAGTTTATTGTACGCTAAGTGTGTATTTGTCCTTCGTAAATAATTTTATGGAGATATGTCGGTTTATTTTTTTAAAGTTCCGTGTGTCCCTCGGATTTACGTCTTGGACAAGTCCTGGCCAAAGTTGTATTTTTATTCGTATTGCCTTAAAAAATACTATTCAATAACAAATAATGAACCCATCAAAGTATTTCAATACAAACTTTATGTACTCCTCATTAGCTTGCAAAACAATTGAAAACTCAAAGCTATGCATACAGATCTCGATATAAACAAAACGCGATAAGGCGGCTGACAAACTTTTTTCATTTCAGCCATCGAGAGCCAGTGAATCCGACTCACATTTAAAATATGGTATCCTTAGGAAGGAGGCGCGAAGCCTAGAGCGATGGCCGTTTTACCGACGAAACAAGTGCTTGCTCATTTTAATATTTCCAACTTTCCTTGAGCCTGGCGTCATTAAGCGAAAAAAGCGCTGCGGGCGAAAGTGGACCAGCCGGGTCCTTTAAAACCTCTTCAGTCCATTGTTGTATTTTTTCCCTTTCAGTCCGCGTGTTTTAGGAATTTAGTTACGGTGAAAATAATGTTTTCTTTTTAATTTTACCCGGTCTCGATACGGTCTTTGTTTAGTTAGGAATAATTGCTGCCGCTTTTATGATTCGGGTTTTTATGGTCAATTATGTTGTGTAAATAGAAACTGAGTGAACTCATTTATTAGTGTCCATTTAAAATAGAGTAATGTATAAAAACCATCTTCCATCTTCCCACAACTCAGACAAAAATCGTATATAATCAGATCGCTTCGTATTTTGAATGCACAAATCTCGTTGTGTTTACCACAAACTGTCTAATTACGTCACTAATGCCGACAACTAAATAACTACCGCCAACGCCGCCCCTTCATACATAATTACTTTAAATGACGCCCAACTTCAACAAACACGTAAAACATTCCTCTGCAAACATCGCGTCATCTTAAAAAAAAATCTGCAAACAACCGTGGAAACTTAATTTAGACGAGCAGTAGTAAAGCTGCGTATTCACTAGATGACAAAATATTACCTTGTGTTGACCACCGCCAACATTGTGCCGCACAGAGATCACAAAATATAGTAAAACGCCTAAAATGGACGCTTTGGCAGAATCATAATATTATGTTCTGCGTACAATTCATATCCTGCAATTCAGCTTTTTGACAGTTTTGTATGGAGTTTCATAAAATGGTCCACAAATTATGAATTGCTATAATGAAGTCTAATGTCTAATAGTAGCCATCAAACAGATGAATTGCGGTATGCATGAATTGTACGCAGATCAACAGTTTTGTATGGATTTTCATAAAATGGTCCACAAATTATTAATTGCTATAATGAAGTCTAATGTCAAATAGCAGCCGTCAAACAGATGAATTGCGGGATGTATGAATTGTACGCAGATCATATACCATTCATATCCCGCAATTCGACGGCACAGTTGGCGCAGTGTTTAAGCTATTGACTGCTGCACTGCGTGTCGCGGGTTCGATTCCCGCCCGGAGCAAATATTTGTATGACCTACAAGTAGTTGTTTCGGGTCTGGCTGTTTGTGTATGTGAGTTTAAATGTTTGTAAACGCACCCACGATACAGGAGAAATTCCTAGTGTGGGGCAACGTTTAAAAAAAAAAAAAAACATCTGTTTGACAGTTTTGTATGGAGTTTCATAAAATGGTCCACAAATTATGAATTGCTGTAATGAAGTCTAATGTCAAATAGCAGCTATCAAACAGATGAATTGCGGGATGTATGAATTGTACGCAGATCATAATAGGATTCTGCCAAAGCGTCCATTTTAGGCCCCCTGGTGTTTAGATTTTACAGCAGCTCTGAAACGTGAAAAAATGCGCATCAATGTCGCACATAATGTTGGTAGAAATTAAAAGGTTTTTTATCTAATAGACCTGCTGGGTAATTGCGTAACACACCAACAATTGCAATGCCTTTCATTTTGACAATTCAAGAAAGAAAGAAAGTAAAATAATAAAATATTCACACTAAAATTATAATTATGTCGTATCTTTCTGTATTTTACTGTGTGTACATAAATAATAAAATAAGTAGATAAATAATTTTATTTGCCACAGAAACACGTGCATACGAAAACATAACTAACTCGAGTAGGTAAACAAAAAAAAAAATAACAAAACAGATATACTAATATAATCACGAGCACAAAAAACAAATAGACGGCAGCTGCACGTCATGACTGTGACAAGAAGGCTTCCACTCACCATTATGCTGTGCTGTTGTGTTCAACAACATTCATTGCGCTATTTATGTTTTCGAGCAGACGTTTATTTCAAACATATGTAGCAATGGATTAAGAATTTGCTTCAAAATCCTTCGGATCGTGAAACAAAGTGTGTTACGAAATTGGAATGCTGGGTAAAACGCGATCAACAGAACCAGCTTATGACCCTGGGCAATATGTTGATGTTGCCCAATTTTCTACCAGTGAGAACACAACTTTACATCGTCACTAAAACAAAATGGAAACTATGACGCGCATGAATACGTTCGGTTTTGTTCTACGTAGAGACAACCAGAAAAGTGATTCACCTGTGCGTACGTACGTAATTATGTATTTATAATAGAATACTCTTTATTATGTACACCATAAAAGTTACAGATATAAATGTTTAAATTTTACATAGGGTGACACAATGGGCGGTCTTATCGTTAAAAGCGATCTTTTACAGACAGCCTTTAACCATAATTTTAGTTGTGAGTATGTATTCAAACTCAAACTCAAAACATTTATTTCAATTAAACCTATTACAGGCACTTTTGAATTGACAAAGAGTCGGTCAGTTAGAAAGTTGAAGCTATTTGCCCATTCCAAAACGTAGGAACAGGCAAGAAACTCCAAGGACACTCTTTTAAATCAAGATATTACAAAATCCTGGGTACATTATTCTTGTTGCTTCTGTATGTGAGAACAATGTAAAAATAAAACTTATTTAAAAAACAATACAAAATATAAGATTAAAAGATTACAAATAAGCCCTGGCAGTTAAGAGAAGACCAGTCTCAACGGCGCCCGTTCACAAACATGACGCGTGGATCAGCACCATCCAGCTCAACCATTTTGTAGGGAACCGAATGATCCAACACCTTCATTACCTTCAGCACATTTCTGTTCCAGTGACGTTTAAATTAAAAGTGTGTGGCAAGAGAGAAATAAACATAACTGTAGAAGGTAACCGAACGGTTGGAAATATTCGGCAAATACCAAGTTCAGGATCTCATATCTCGGATTACATAGATACGCTAATATAGTCACTGTTAGACCACAGCAAAGGTACGTATTCCCACGTACGAGAATGTTTCCGAAAACACTTTGCTTAGCTAGAAGAATTAATGAGTAAAAGTCACACAAGTTACGTGTGACTGTGGAGCCCCTTAACGTCGGAGTGTCAAAACACCGCTTAATATATTATCATCAGTCTATTTCTGCTTAGTACTTACTTTCAAGATTTGCTTACTTCATAACGCTTGCATGTGTGTGTGGACGCACACATACATGCGCCATCCCTTCATCTACGACAGTCCGTTGCGCTCATAAATCAGGGTTGTCAAACAGCTTGGAACTTGCCAGATATATTGCTGTTGCGAGCTGTTACTCGTTCCAGTAAGCTAAAAAGTTGCTGACAGTTCGTACGGGCAGATGAATAGAATATATTTTGTTAATCTAGTCAAAACATATTGAGATAACATTATCTGTTCATACTGGTTGTTTTTATGTTGTTGTGAGGAGCTCGTAGCAAAGTAGTTTCAGCCGCTGGTCGTTCCACCAGGTTAAGCTACGCTTGCCGGGGTTGGTCAGTGGATGGGTGACCATGTTTACATACCGAGACTCCTCCGTGCCCCAGAAAACACGTCAAACCGACGGGCCGACTGACAACCAGTCTGACAACCATTCTTACCAAGGGTTATCGTAACTATTACCCAGTCACTGGGTTGTGGAGGTCAGATAGGCAGTTGCTCCATGTAAAATACTGGTATTCAGCTGTATCTGGTTAGACTGGAAGCTGACCCCGACATAGTTGGGAAAAGGCGGGCAGATTGACTAGTTTTTAGGGTTCCCTAGTCAACAAGGAACCCTTACCCCCTTATTACAAAACAAGATTTATATTTTGACATGGCTTAAACCATGCAGCCAGTTTTTGTAATAAGAACGTAACTGTGATTGAAATACCGTTCTTATTACAAAACTGAAAACTTAGTTCGGTACTAAGTTGACAGTTTTGTGTTTAGGAACTTTACCATAGTCGGAATAAAGTTCGAAATTCAATACTGGCTCCATGTTTTAAACCTGGGTCTGAAGATAAACCTTGTTTTGTAATAAGGGGGTTATAGTTTCGCCAAGTCCGTCTATCTGTCCGTCCATCCATCCGGCTGTCCCCAGCTTAGCTCAGAGACGTTTTGTACTAGAAAGCTGTAATTTGGCATTTTATTTACGTTCGTACATCATCATTTCCGCCGAAGGACGTCCACTGCTGTTCCAGCAGTTAATAAAAAAATTACAGCTACGCTAAAATTAAAGCGCCTCTGAACTAAGCTGGGGACAGACGGACGGACAGTGGCCTCCCTCAAAGGGGGGGTTTGCCATAATCGCCACGCTTGGCAAGCGGGTTGGCGATCGCAGTATGGTGTTTAAATGCATAGAGAACGATGCTGCCCATTCTTTAGTAAGTCCCAGACGTTCGTACATATTAATCACGTTTTTCAACTACAATATTAAGTTTATTTTTGGGATAAATTCATCCCTAATAAGGAACCTTTCATTCTGCGTGGTCTGACACGGACTTAGCCGGTTTTTTTTATGTCGTTATTACTCTGAATACCTAAGTATTATTTTGAAATTCTGACTCCGTTCGAGTTAAAAAGCTTTCTGAAATTGAGCTGGCAAGCACCAATTTCAACTAGTGCTTATCAGCATTAGCAAAATTAGGTTTTCCAGCAAACATCCCTTGAATTTCATACTCAACATTTTATATTGCATCCAAAAGTTCACATTACATATGAGAAAACATCGTTTTTAAAATACCTACTAGTTTTTATTTGTGTAAGAAATATTTGTAAAGGTCATTACGAACACAAATATAATGCAAGTAGGTATATGAGTTGTCAAAAATTTGTGGCCGACATATTTTTGTCTTTCCCGCCCACAGTTCATTTTTACCAACACGTTTTATTTTTAAAACGCAACCACTGATTCACATTTCCTAATGTGTTTGGATATGACATTAATTAGCGAGTTCTTTTTCAAATGTTAACGCAAAATTCGAATTAAATCTTTGATAATAAATGCTTTTCAGAAACCTTTTTTTTACTGAACCAGAATTTGTTTTTACTGAAATTGTACAAGACTGGGTTTTTTTTATATAAGCTATACCCATATAACACCGTGTGTTCCTATGTTACTTGAGATTGCAACTGAAGAGTCGTATACCGTACTCGAATCTTGATAAAAAAGGTTAAGCTGCTTTAAAATAAAACGGAATTATCAAGAGTTAGTTTCAAAACTACCCACTCTATAGTATATTTCTACTTAAAACACTTTAGAACGAACCATCCTAATTTCAAATACTTGTATCTGGTGCTCTGCAATAAAACGAAATTCTCTAACATTTCTGCAACCAAATAAAAATGGCTGTTTCATAGCGAATTTTCGCTGTGAACCATTAAAATAGTTTTACGAGGCTCGAATGTAGTTGGTTATTACACACGACTCGTTCAACCTGAGACATCAGTCTGTTTCATATTTCTGCATTGCGTCAAATTATAATGTCATTTGTAGACTACGAAATACATATTTTTAAAGAACTGTATAAAATGTTACCTTTATTTTAAATTTAAACACTACGATTTTTTTAAAGAGACTTTTAGCTGTATATTTGTACTTAAAATATTGTACTAATTAGCTACGTAGCCCCCAGCTACACTCCCATTTTGACTAATTTTGATAAATGGTTCTCTCATTCCCTTCTATCTCTTGATGAGAAGCAGAATAGATAACATTTTATAAAGTGTTACGAAAATATGTCAACACTTTGTACATGTCGCGTAGCAATTACTGATTTACGTAGCGCTTCACCTGCTACGCCGTAGCTTATCGATGGTGATTGATAAACCGCCGTAGGCACAACTTGTGAATAGTATAAGATATTAATGTTTTTTTTTTACCAGTAAAAATTAAAAGTAAAAATTACCTTTGAGTTGAAAAAAGATTAATGGTGTCTGACACGCTTTATTACAATATTACTTTGACGTGGCAAAATATTTACAAACGTGTCTAATATTTTATTTGATTTACAGTCCAAAATAAATATTATTAAAAATGGTATTTCATTCATACAGTGCACGTATGTTTTTTTTTAATTAATTGCAATTAGTATACTGAAATTAAGTTATCGCGCAAAAGGTCTTGGTCGTTGTACTTGACTGAATTCCTATAGTACCTAAACGGTAAATCGCGAAATAATTATAATTACAATCGTTGAAACGACCGACGTGTGGGGTATAACAACGTCGTGATATAAAAAGAAAAAAATAATAGAATACTATGTCTGTTGTTTACGGTGGCTGATCTCGAAAAATGTTGGACAGTTCAAGAGCGATTGTCGGCCAACTGATACCAGTGACAAAGATAATCTTGTCCATAATATTACATTATTATTATAACTTTGGATTTCGTGCCAATAGGAGTAAAGTTTTTATAAGATTAGACACTAACACAATGTCGCCTATGTAGTCTGTAAATAAAAGATTTTTATTTTTAATTTTTTTTATTGTTTGCAGAAAAAATATTTCTTTAACGAACGTGTCTATATCTTTTTTGTGAAATCGAATGGTGCAGAAACACAGGTTGTTATTTATCGGTCATAGTAGTATTTCATCAACTCTAATGTGGAGCAGTGAATTGAGCCATTAACATAAAAAAATGGTATTTAACGAGCGAGTGACGTCGAGTGCTACTAGTTTATGGGGATAAAACATTTTAACGAGGTTTTCATATGATTTTAATTGTGGGTGTCTCAACGAAATTGTTTGTTTTAAGCTACTGCAGGTACAGTCGAACACAAATTGCAGTAAGAATTAGTTTATTTAATTGGTTTTAGGATATAATTACCAACTTTTATATTCAAGGCCCCATTAAAATATTTTCGCGAATGAAAATGTGGCTTTTCATTAAGACTTTGTAATTAAATGTATAGAATTTGAGGGATATAACAAAGAGATCTAAATAAATGCGGGGTTTTATTATAGTGTTTACAAGTGAGAGTCAGACTTTCAGTGTCATTAATAAAATTAATGATGCTTTTGTTCAAGAAAGTAAACAATGCTTGTGTTGGCGACTCCTCAACTACAATTGATGGATCACTAACTATTTAGATGGATTTCGTAATACCCACTATCGTAACGAAGCAAAATCTATTTAATTTATCTTGAAAGTAGCCTACGTTAGCAGCTATGAATCCTGAACTTTTATTTATTTTATTTAAAAGAAGAAAGAAATAAAAAGTATTTATTGGGACTCGCACAGGAAGATCACAATTTTTTTTTAACTTCTTTATTTAACTTCTTACATTTACCAACCTCTTCTTCTTCTTCATTTGTAGAAGCCAAACGACGGCGACGATTGGTTGCCGCGATGCGTGAAATGAAAATCAAAATAGCAAAAAGGTAAAAAAGAATACATAAACTAATTCACTTTTACATTTATATTATACAATACCTAATGTAGTTCCTAACTTATTTTTGAATATAACATTTACATAATATAGACGCTAACAGACTTAAATAATAATAATATGTACCTACATGTATATAAAAAAGGAGGGGAAAGAATCATAGTGCATTAAAAAATTCGTCCGCATCGCTGTCAACAGGAACAGTGCTCAAAAGGCTGTCAGCATTGCCACGTTGAATGGCGATGCTGATTCTTTGGCCATAAAATAGGCCAGCCCTCTGGTCACGTGAAGAGTCGACCAATCGCTTGGCGATATGTTGAAAAACAAAGTGGGCACTCGGACCCCATTGGCCCTACTGTTTCAACTCCAAACGGCTCGAACTATAACTTCCATAAGATTGGAATATGTTTGCTGTTTGATGTTTTTGCATCTGCACAGCCTGCTAGCAAGATGGGATGGCGCAAAGGTGTCGACACACATCTGATATAATTATGCAATATAAAATTAATTTAATCTAAATGGTGGATGATCTTTACCGCTTTTCAGACAAGTTTTTAAATTAAAATATCAAAACTACTCTTCGGATTAGTGCCCGCTTGATGGCAATAGGCTGGCCCCCTACATGAGACTTAAACATACCTGGCGAATGTCGGTGTAGGTACACCTCTCCTCAGCCCTTCGACAATTACAGGCGTGAAGTTCTGAAATATTAATTACACTAATCCTAAGCATATAGTCAACAATGATTCATTACGCATCGTAAAAACTCATGCGACTGCTTTACAAAACCACATACAATTTTGACTGACAGAATAATTAAATTCGCACTGTACCGACGATTATTGCACAAAACTACGTTTTTTCTTAGTCCTACATGACGGGTGAACAGAAACAATGTGACAGCAACAAAGAACGGTGGCGAAACGACTGAAGCCGTGTCTATTTCTATTTTGCATGTTTTCCACTACACTAGCCTTGACTCAGCGGTTCACAACGAGCAATGAATAGAAAAATGGGCGTTTTGTTCTTGTCTTGCTAGAACCGAATGTGATTTCGGTGTGACAGAAAATTGCGGAATATTTTCAGGGAAAATTTTGTCCTTGTTCATGTCTGGTTTGTCGTGTCATAATTCTGTTCTCATTCAATCGTATTTCCATGATCTATTACCAACGTCTCACGCTCATCTTTAAAGTATTATTATTTTTCTTAGTTACTAGATCAATATTTTGTACATCTATTCTTTTTGTTACATTAGTCGTTTATTTATGGATGGAATTCTATTTTTGAGCTTGTCTAATCCTGGCTCGTGTGGCCGGCGACGCCAGTTTACAATCGGCTCATTTTACTCATCCGACTAAGTCACTGCAATGCTATTGGCTTATCATCATGTTCAACACGTGCAAACAGCTCTAGTATATGCCAAACCAAGACGGTCATCATCATTTTAGTCAAAAAACGTCCACTGCTGGACATAGGCCTCCCCCAAACACCGCCCGTTCGACCGTTTCTGTGCTTCGCGCATCCAGCGGATTCCTGCGGCCTTCACAAGGTCATCGGTCTACCTTGTAGGAGGCCTTCCAACGCTACGTCTTCCGGTACGGCTGCCTTAAGTTTGGCAATTCTTCGGGTTAAGCCAAGATAGTAAGCCAGAATATTACTTGCTTGCTAACGAAGCTTGTAAAACAATCTCTAGTCTCATTAGACTACACGATAAAACAGCTTTAGTTAAATCTACAAACAATAAACTAACTTGACATCTTATTCTAACAAATACTTTGGCAATACCTTATACCTACATATCATTTCCATTTTGCCATCATATCATTACCATTTTCTATTTTGTTAAGTACTTGGTACTTGTTGACGGGCCTACACTGTCCTCCCATACCTATTAACACTGTAACTTGAAAACATTGTAAAAGCCCATTATTTTTAAAAGAGCAACCGTGGAGTTTCTTGCCGGCTCTTCTCCATAGGAAACAACCAATTAGAACCGCGCACCTAGCTTCTGACGTTTCATAAGTGCCCATGTAGGTTTATGTGAAATAAAATATTTTGATTTTGATTTCATTAGGATTCAAATAACCGTCTATACTAATCCAAGTTTTTTTTTATAAAACAGTTACACATCAAAGTATCTTATGTTGAAACAATTTCATCTGTTTGTGTTTACTTAACTCCGCTTAGAGCTTACCGTTGGTTTGCTCACGTTTGGTCCAGACTTATCAAAATAATAGCTAATAAACCATTTTTTACAACGGTTTCAGTATGTAATGTTATCTACTATTCAAATATTGCTAGATTTAATTCAGGCGTGCCCCGGAAATGTCATGATGATTATTTGAATCTGAATTTTCCATGTAACGTATTTTTTTTTCGATAAAATGTCATGTTTATGTCAAAATGAGCGACATCACTGCAACGCCTTTTCCTTCTTAATACATTATAGGGAATGACGTAATTCCTCAAACTGTTATTTCTCTGCGACTTTATTTATTTTTGAACTAACTACATTCTTACTCATCGCTTTCAATATTACTTTGGCAGCAAAAATTAACGTACAGAAAAGACAATTTTATTTCTTAAAATCGATCACTAAACACTTAGAAGCTTTTTAACAAAACATGAATTTAAGTTATTACCAAAATTAACTGCAATGTCTGTTTAGATGTTATTTTATTGAATGTGTAAAATACGTCAGCTATCGTTTCTCTTCTTTAAGTTTATGGGGGTTAAAAGCGTTTACCACAACGCTTTATCCCACAACTGTACCAAAGAAATGTCCTACTGTCGGAGACAATAGAAGGTCAGTGGTGTATCATAGCAATAGAATTCGCTTTGGCAGTAGTAGTACATTACTCCGCCGCGATTTGGCACGCACACAACTGTTAAAACAGGGAACGACCGGCTCCGAGTAATAACAATTGCTCGACGCGAGCGTACTTCCACAATCATTACTCGCGTATAGGGCATTTATTTTTTGTACAGACACGTACAGCCGTGAAGTTTAAGGGTTGTCGGTGAGTGTATTCTTAACTCATGTAGTTTTAATGTATTCTGCGAGGTCGCGTGAGGTGTTAATGCTTTGTGATTAGTTGAGCGTAAATAATGCGTGTAAATAGACATTAGTGAGGTTTATTTTCGATTCTAGAAAGGTGGAGGATGCTATTTATTTTGCTAATAGCTAAATCAATATTAATAGCTTCGAAACGTACAGTGTAGGTAGGTACAAGCTATGTATTGTATGCCTTAGAGTTAAATAGCTGGCCTGATTTATATCTGTTGATGCAAAACTATTTTAAGATGCGGCCAGTAAATATCGACTAATCCGAACGATCGCAGTTAGAATATTATAAACGTCAGGCAAAGGTCAAGGTGGTTATTTATATATACGTAAATAATACCCTGAAACACACGAAACCATGGTCATCATCCTTCAGCCTTCGTTCTAATTAATTTGAGGCGATGCAGCACGTATTGTTCTTCTACATATTTATATCTGTGAGCATCGTCTTAAGAAATGTATTGTTTTAGTTTTTACTAAAACAAGCATTTGCTTATTCGCCGATTACTTGTTTATCGCGCCCACCACAAGTCACCTACTCGTATACAACATGTCCCAGAATTAACGCACCACCTCTTAAGGGGTCATTGTACTCATCATTATGAACAACTTTTACTATCAGACCAAAACTGAAATCGCGAAAAAAAAATCCCATAGTTAAAGTTGTTCATAATGACGAATACAATAATCCCGTAAGAGGTTGTGCGTTAATTCTGGGATACGTTGTATTTATATTTTAATGATTTTCCTAATAAATCGGTCAGTCAGTAACGGACACAAAACAGTGTTTTTCTTGTAAACATCCCGTGTGATTCGTACCCATCAACAATCTACATACTAAATTTATTCTCAGTGTACGGACAAACTGTCCGCACACTATAAGCCGTAATTTCAGTGTTAATTTCCATCCTTAGCCATATCATTTTTCATAAAAAATGGTAAAATGTTATGGGATCCACATGAGCAAAAATATAAGCTTATGATAGAACGGGTCCAACGAAAATTTGCTCGCTACCTATATAAAAAAAAATATACGGTTATTATCCCTTTTTGTATCCGTCTCTGTTTGTTGCGGGAATGGTAGGCATCAACACGTTGGTATTGAGACGTAAGTGTGGGCTGTTGATGCACTACTACTTATTACTCAATAATAAGATCGATGACGCGACTACTCTAGCTCGCTGTTTAGGGATGCAAGTAGTGCCAAAAAGTATCGATAGGTATTTAAAAAAAATATTGATATCGATTTCGATATATCGAAAAAAAAGTATCGATATATTGGTGAAATTTTCATAAAGTATATGGTACTAGGTATATGAAATTGTATTGTTTGTTTTTTATTCATAGAAATACCAAACTAGAATCATCATTTCTGATGAAAAATCTTACACTAATAAAACATTGATAAAACTCAAACTCAAAGCATTTATTTCAATTAAACCAATTACAAGCACTTTTGAATTGTCAAAGAGTCGGTCAGTTAGTCAGAAAGTTGAAGCTATTTGCCCATTCCAAAACGTAGATCTCTATGGATAAGAATCTCCAAGGACACTCTTTTAAATCAAGATATTACAAAAAAATCCTCCAAGGACACTCTTTTAAAAATAAGTTTATATTTTTACGGCTCTGAATTCTAGCGGTTTTAGTCAGTGGGGCCAACAGTGTTGCTGTTGGAAATATATCGTATTTGATACATTTTCGATACTTGATATTTTATATCGATACATCGATGTATCGAAATAATAGATTTCGCCGAAAAATATCGATATATCGATACATCGATATTTTTTCTGCAAGCCTATCGCTGTTCATTGTTTGCTCCGGACCGGCTGCTGAGGTCGCGCGCCGGTGCTCCGCGGAACCTGTTCGCGGCTCCGCCAGTGCCCTTACTGCTCGATATGCTCCCACAGCCCAGGCGATCAATCTGCTGAACGCCCTGATTGCTCAGGACCCGGATGTTGACGTATTTATGTGTAGTAGGTAGTAAATATATATTAATGTTTGCATTCAGTTATTATGTGTAATGATATACTGTTGGCTTGCTACACGCTTTGGTGTTTACTGTAAGTGTAGCAACCAAATGTCTTATAAATAATAAATAAATAAATATAATAATCCATCTATATATTCCTTGGTCAGCCGCTTTTCTTAAACCCATTCGTATACAGCCAGACCCTCTATCCCTTACAAAAACACGCCTGTTTCATGTCACACTTCTGGAACATGTGCAAAGCCTTCACAACATTTTTGTACATTCATAATTCTTGGCCTTATATTTTAATAATACACACAACGTTCTGCTGTAGGTAATCACTCTCCTAATGTGCCGTATGGTTAATAAACTTGATATTATTATAATAACTTTATTTCATTGTTTTGTTTACAGTGATACATAATTGTAAACAAAACAATGTGCTGCGAAATCAATATCGGTATTCCTCAGGGGAGTATTTTAGGGCCCACTCTCTTTTTAATTTTCATCAATGACCTCTGCCAGTTAAACCTTACTAACGGCAAGATTGTTACATTCGCGGACGACACGGCTCTTCTTTTCTATGGAGATACTTGGGAGGAAGTGTACCACTTTGCTCAGATGGGTTTCTCGTTAGTTATGACCTGGCTAAACAAGAACTTACTCTCGCTTAATACAGACAAGACTAAATACATAACATTTACACTAACAAACACTCACCTCAATCAGAACCCTTTATTAAATATCGCGGCCCACTCATGTAACAACAGCTCTTCCTACTCGTGCTCATGCACAAAACTCGAAAAAGTGGACTCTCTCAAGTACCTCGGTGTCACTATAGACAAAAACATAAACTTTTATTCCCACATCGATCTACTGTCCAAAAGAATTAGGAAGATCATCTTCATTTTTAAAAGCCTACGACGTGTTGCAGATGCGAAAGTTCTAAAAATGGTATATTTTGCACTTTGTCAATCTGTACTAAACTATTGCATTTCTGTATGGGGTGATGCCCCTAAATCGTTTATGATTAAAATCGAGCGAGCACAAAGAGTAGTGCTCAAGGCGGCCCATGCTTTACCGTTTCTTCACCCTACCTCTGAACGCTATGAAAAGTGCAAGGTTCTTACTGTTCGACAACTCTTTATCGTTCAAACTATCTTGCGTAAACATTCTTTTTTGGACTACAACTCATCCTTGTACGCTCATAAACGTATTAAAACAAATGTATGTTCTACTCAACTGTGTAAAAGTAGCCTTTCGCATCGCAACTTTTGTTTCCTTGGCAGTTATTTATACAACAAATTAAACTCTACTTTAAAAATATATCCTCTTACTAAAGCAAAGTGCAAGCAGGTTCTCATCACCTATTTACTGAACCTTGATTACGATAGCACTGAAAGCCTCCTAATTGTTTTAAGATAGATGTGTTTTCAGCCTGTGTTATGCATTTGTCACACCACACTACACCACATCACATCACATCACACCACACCACACCGCACTACACTACACTGCACTACACTACACCATATCACACCACACTACACCGCACTACACTACACCACACCACAATTCACCTATAACCTTCAACAATAACTTTTAATTTTGTATAATTTTATATTTTTTCCTTTATTTCCTTTATTTTTAAATTCTTCTACCATAGGTTAAAATATTTTGTCAATATTATCTTTAAGTACTAGTACTCAAACGCTGTTTTGGGGGGGGGCCTGGTAATCTGTGTGACAGGGTTTCCTAGTGCAAATACCAGTCTCCCACAAAGGAATTATTGTGAGGATATATTATTCATATTTTTAAGGCGCCTTTGTGGAAGATAAATAAAATGTTTATTTATTTATTATTATATAATGTCATAAAGGCTATATTTTCCTATTACAAATGAATTAGACATCTGTAGCGGAACTAGGCGAAAGCCTGTATTTCGGCTATCAGCCCCAAACCTCTCAAATAAATTTGAACATTTACAATACATAACATTTAATATACAATAGCCATCTAGTAGAGATGAAAAAGCCAGAAAAATAAAAATATAAAAAAAGAAAAAAAATTAGGAGATAAATAACATAATAATTCGATACAATAAAATAATACAATCATGAAATGCATTATTTTCAGAATTTACCAAAAATCAAAATTAAAATTATAAACAAAATTAAAACTAAAATTAAAGTAAAATCTGGATACACGTGTGTCTGTGTTCTCTCTTTCTGTGGTATGATAATATGGGTGCCTGAATGTAAGTAGAAACTAGTTTTCGATGACACATAATTACTTCCAGCTGAACAATAAATTAGAAAGGCATACTCTGCTAATCCAATGATAAGCAGAGTATGCCTGCCGACGTGTTATGACTGTCATACTTTTCAACTGCAATCAGTTCAAAAGTATGACAATCTTAACACGTCTACGAGCTCGGAGTACAATTTGTACTGCTACCCTATTTACATATTACTAAAGGGGTTTCAGCCAGAGGCGGGTTCCTAATTTACACAATTGCAACGGAAACGGGTTCAGTATAATTTTGCTGATTTTCTATAGCTATCATAAAACCAGACTATGAATAATAGTGATGACATATAAGTATTTAATTAGGTACAACGTTGTGGAATTATTTCTTATTAGGAATTATTGGAGGAGTTCGTGGCTAACAACAGTCGCACAGGTCGATCCATGAGGTTAAGATCCGCTAACCGGGGTTGGTCTTTGGATGGTTGACCATCTTTACATACCGAGACTCCCCCGGAAAGCACGTTAAAACGTTGGTCCCGGCTGTCATTCGTGGATCTTTGGCAGTCGTTACGGGTCGTCAGAAGCCCGAAAGTCTGACAACGGGGTTGGTACTTTTGACGGGCCTACGCTGTCCTCTCATACCTATTAACACAGTAATTTGAAAACATTGTAAAAGCCAATTTTTATTTAAAATAGTAACCGTGGAGTTTCGTTCTTTCTAACATCAACATGTATGGGTCACCAATTTTGGATGTTAGCGTGTACTTATGTTCCCGGTGTGTGTATGGAGAGAAATCAAAGGTTAGAAAGTTATCTGATATTTCTTTACGCACGTTAACGTATTACAATGACTTATACTCCATTTGAAATAAGATTAGACATTTAAACTTGTTTACAGTCCGTTCAACCGATTTTGACTTCTATTCCATACCCTTATGGATGGCATTAAAAGCAAAAACGTGGTTACAATACCAACTGTGTATTACAGCTGCCATTGGTCATGCCACCAACGTAATAGAAGTCAAAATCGATTGAAGGGACTGTAAAAAAGGTTTACTTAAATATCTAATCTTTTTTCAAATGGAGTTTTGTTAGATTATAAGTAAGCGTGTCTATAGCAGGCGGTGGTTATGGGCAGACTGGAGTCGCCGGTCGCTGCACATACGAACTGAATACAAAATGAATGTGTCAGAGTTCCTACCATCTACTTACAACAAATAACGTATTGACTATACCATGCTTAATGTTTTAATGATTGTGCTATTTCACGCGTGCACGACTCATGTAAAGTTACTGACACGTCACAATTTTTAATTTAAAACCGTATTGTTTTGATCGATTGTATGCAAAAATTTATTGTTTACTATGTAAGTACGTATTTAATTAAAATAACAATGCCAAAAACATACTTAAGCGCCACGCACTCTGCGTAGGGTTCGTTGAAACTGAAAATGTTATAATGTATATTCCAACATGAGTTTTTCGGCGGAAGGGTAATAACGTATTTACAAAGTATTCTTAAATATGAATGTTCCTGTATGGAATGGAAATCTCACACCTCGTTCTATATTTATTTTCATAACACATTGCTATGCTAATAACATATTTTTATGGCAGACACCGACGAAAAATGGTAATGTTTTACATAAATCTGTCACCAGTATAATCATATGTAATAATTTGTACAACATACTGGCTAGTTTTGTTTACTCTCGTAAATATGTGCGTGGTATTATAATCTTTATGTGCAATGTGTCTGTGACTAAAATAGCGTACACTAATTTAGGGTTTAGTGATATTATCGCTGTGAGAGTTGACAAATCGAATATAAATATTAGTGTTTTATTAAGGTGGGGTTATAGTAAAAAGAATATAATTAATGCGGTCATTCACTGTTCTAATATTAGAAACTATAATTTATACCCACAGAAATATCTTTTCATATTTTTATGAAATGTTGGCTCATCGACTGACTCTCATCCGCTCTTAGGAATAGGAAAACTAACTAAAATGTCCGTATTTTTCATCTCTTATTAAACAAAACAACATTTATCAAAGTCCTGAAAGAATATCGCCTAAACTCAGTCACATAAAGAGAGTCGTATAAATGTAATAAATGGTTTTATTTTGGTTTCAGATTAACAGGCTTATTGCCGCGTGTACAATTATTATAAATTGGCATCATAATAATTCATTACAACAAGAGTCACACCCACAAACGGGTCTTAATTTCTGACACTAAGTACGACTGTAGATTTCTGATTTTAATATTCTTGAATATTGTTAGAACTCTAAAATATCTTTGTCATTGAAAGAACAAAAGCAGTTACATATTATTATAATTAATATTTTGTTCTTACCCTCAACTAAAATTAATTTCTTCAAAATCAAAACTGACTCATAACAATGTACGCGTATGTTTGCTTTCAATCACTTGTCTTCAGCGAAATTGCAAATGTCATAAGTAACATCTTTCATAACAATGTGGGAACTGTTACGTATATCATTCGGCGAATAATTAACTGTTGCGAGTACAAATAACAGTGATTTTCGGTCGCTGTTCCATTTTTCCTCAACCAACTTCAATTCTTTTATTAGTCGAGAACTCATTTTAGTTTTTCTTCGGTGTGAGAACGGAAGTGGAAATTGATTTTCTTTCAAAATCTATTTTCTCTTCTAATTAATTTCTTTAGTGAATGAAAGTTTAGAGTTCCACAACATTGCTCGGTGAAGCGAGACTAGGGCTAAATCTAGAGTTACGAGAAATAAACAGGGTGTTAAAGTAACTGCGTGCCATAATTTAGGGGTATACGTATACGAGTTCAGAATCGATAAAGGAACCCAGGATTTTTTTAAAATAAAAAAAACAAATAAAATATTTAAACATTTAAAAAAAAGTAAGTCTCTTCGTACTATAACGGGCTTAGGACCGTCAAATAAAATAGTTTTAATTCTAAACGATTGCTATTTTAGGTTAGTAGGTAAATACTAAATTAGGTTGATCTTGCAATATTATTTTTGTGTTTTCATTTTCATTTTTTTTTCCTTGGTTCCTTTATCGATACTGAACCTACCCTTAAGCTATGACACGCAGATACTTTAACACCCTGTATAAGACTAATTTTATTAATTCGACTGTTTACTTATCATCATAAGTAAGCAAACAATAAAAGTTTTAAATTATATTAGTAAACAGACGATGGATTGGCAGCTTATTACTGGACACAATCATAAGCATTTCAATTACTTATTTGGAAACAACTCCCACGCCATTAATAAAAAAAATAATACCTAAAGCAAACCTCGCTAAGATTTCTCCTCAAGTTGACGCGTCACAATTCCAAATTTTTCAAAGTCATTCCAGATTACCATGATTTTACACAGAAAAAAATACAACATCAATGCAAATGCGACGTAAATTAAATTGTCCGTTTCTTTTTTCTACACAATTTCATCGTGCTGGGAGTTAAAATACGCGGAGCAATCAACACGCGATTCGGTTGCTCGACATCATGTACATCATTTTGTGTCACCTCCCTAGGGGTAGAGGAATTAGCGACTGTATGCTGCAGCTTTTTCATATGTACGTTAATTTGTAACGATTTTTATGTCCGTAGAGTATTATTATTTATTTCACACTTGGGTACATCTTTGCAATGAGTCTTATCGCAAGTTCTTTCAGGCGACCAAGCAGACATAATGAATTTGAATAAACAAAGATTGTAGGTACAAACATACTTACGATACTCCTTATAAACAAAAATAAGCTTCTATTTAAAGGTCGTTTCCTTCTACTTAGACGCTATTAAAAAAAGTTGATATTACATAATTGGAAATCTTGTTATTTTCTTATATAATTATTTAACAAAATACCATGTTTCAGGTCATAATCATTGTTATTTAACTCATAAATACTAAAGCGAAGATAATCCCAAAACGATTATTCCCACTAACATAACCCCTTACAAACCATGCTACATTTACCTAGCCTGTCATATCGCAAATACATGTACGATCTACGAGAAGCGTCCCTTTGGGTTGAAGAGACGAATATTTGACGAGTAAACACCTGTGTTGTCCGTCCAGTATACATGGTTATGGTTATGGTGATGTTACGATGACCCGTCGGCAGAGTACCGAGAACAGGTGAAACTCATTGTGATTTCATTACCCATTTCAATGAAATACTTCGAAAAGAACTGCTATTTTGATAAATATTTATATCAGCATTTATTGGATTGTAGTTAAGGAGAATTCGCATCTGTAGCCCGCGTAAAGGCTTCTACATACCAGCGCGACTTGTCGCGCGACGCGACACGGCACAAAGGCCCCGCGTGTCGTGGGACGAGCGGTGCCATTGTGTCGCGTCGCGTCGCGCGACAAGTCGCCCCGGTATGTAGAAGCCTTTATTCAAATTTTCTTACGCTTTTTGCTAATTGCAGGTCAATAAAAATAAGTATTATGTATTTACAGAATTATAATCGTTAGAATCAATAATACATCACTTTAAGTTAGATTTGTTCCATTGAATGACTTTTTCATGATAAATGATTATGATAAATGATTTTTAATTCTGTAAGTAGGTTTGTACAAACACTTTTATACGTCAATCATATGTTAAAAACTAGATCAGGTCGGCGTTTCCTATATGACTACTCTGAGAAGAAAGGCCGAAATATAAATAAAAATAAATTCCCCAATGAAATCATGACATTGGGGAACTAATCTAACTTAGAGAGATGTATTCTATTGGTTGGAATGATTGTATTGGTTATAATTCTGTAAATACATATTTGTTATAGTCGCGAATCATATTTTAATCAAGATACAACCTGACGTGTAAAAGTGTTTGTACAAACCTACTTTCAGAAATAAAAATCATTTATTATTTATTATAATCATTTATCATGAAAAAGTCATTCAATGGAACAAATCTAATTTAAAGTGATGTATTAATGATTCTAATGATTATAATTCTGTATAATACATATTTATTTTTATTGACCTGCAAGTAGCAAAAAACGTATGAAAATTTGAATTTCGCGGGCTACAGCTGCGGATTCACCTTAATTAGGGTTAACAATTTAATTAGGTAAAATATATTTTTTATGAACAATTTACAATAACATAATGGTTTTTTATAATAAATTCGTCACGATTACTGAAAGCGTTGTAATAAAAGTAAGGGGAACGACTTTTGAAAGTGGTTCCGTGGTCGCTACGGATGTTCTAATAATTTTGATAATGATCATTATTATTTTTTGAGCTAAGAGGTTTATGTTTTTCTTTTTTTACAGTGGGTATTTTACGATAAAAAATGTGTATATTATTATTGTCATTTAAATATCAAATGAATGATTTTAACAAGAACCTAATTATCCAATCATATCAGGACATTATTTAATTATCTCAAAATATAATAGGTTGTTCGTTTCAATTCATAAATAAAATATTCAAATGATAATTCACTCATTTTATATGATAAATACAGAAGAATGACGGAAGTTTAAATAATTTCCCTCGGGCTTGAAACGAAGATTCATACATAATAACTAATTTCAATGTACGCTCGCATACCGCACTAGTCTTATTTACAAGTGAAGTGAACATTGCGCATTCATACTTCATTTCATAAACCTTACGTTGGCTGACGAACAAATAATATATTCTCGAAAAATTACGTTTAGGACGCGGTACCGTGTGATGCGGGACATAAAGAATAGCACCATCCTATATTTTCCCGTGGGTGTCGTCAAAGGCGTCTAAGGGACTTACTGGAGAACGGGCAGCGGACGTCTTTCAGCTGGAATGATTATGATGACGACGTATAAGAGATAGACTATCCACGTTATTAACATAACGTGGATAGTCTATCTCTTATACGTCAAAGGATTCTCGGTTACTTTGGTCACATTGTCCGTCGGGAACCAGATAACCTTGAAAAGTTGGTGATGATGGGCAATAGGAAAGAACTGGCGGCCGGTCAGCTAACCGCTGGTCGGACCATGTAACCGCCCTCACTGGACTCTCTGTTACGACCGCCCTGAGACAAGCGGAGAACCGAACGAAGTGGAAGAAGATCATACATAAAGCCACGAGGGCCTTTCAGGGACACGACCTTCAGTAATGAAGTACGCGACCAAGATGATGAATTATGTGATGATGACGTTGGATACGAATGCCTCTGTTAAAGGGACGATATCCGACTTTTAATGATTTTGTACAGAAGATTACGTCTAAACGAGTAGTGTTAATGATTTGAAAAATATATAATATGATAAATTAGAGCATTTTCTCAATAATTTGATATGTGACTATTTTAGATTATGTTTTTATTACATAGTGAAAGTAATTTGTAAAGTTATGTCTAACGCGGATAAAAAACTGAGATTGGCGCAAAATCTACCAAGCGTATTTTTCTGCAACCTTCACCAATTTAAAGATAATTTAACTATTGATCTTTTAGTATGCGCGTTTTATTAAAATACCTTTTTTTTTGTGTATAATAAATTAATAATGCGTCAAATTGGGGACAGCGCTTCTTGATGTGCGAGTGCTATTACTGGCTGTACGTACGACGCGTTGCGTGAGCTCAGTACAGAACACGACATCTAACTACTCAAGGTCACTGGCATTCATCTGCGTCTTAACAAAATAGGTTTTGAAGTGAAAACTTTACACTATTTGTCTAAGATAAAATCAATCTAACTCATAATGTACTTTCGGAATTTATCTTGGATATTACTGACATGGTTTTGTGCCCGGTTGATGACAATAGGCTCACCCCCTATTACATGGGATTAAAACATAACTGGTGAAATGTGGGTGTACTATAGGTACACCTCTGGTTAACCCTTTGGGGATTACAGGCGTGATGTTATGTTTATTTTATAAGATCAATCTGCATACTCTTTTTCCAACTTTATTGGGGTCAGATTCCAGTCTAACCAGATGCAACTAAATACCAGTATTTCGTGGATTGTAATAATTTGTCTAGGATAGTTCTCAGATATTTAGTCTACGTTTTGTCTAGATTGGAAAATAACGTCTTCGGTACGCGGATGCAGGTCAATCAGTGTTGGTTTATGTTACTGAATTTGTAACAAGGTAAAGACTTGCGTATTATTTTCAGTTTATAGAGACTTGAAAACAGATTCATGGTTCCCGATTTGACTGTGCTTTATGTAGCACGGTCTATAGCTATAACAGAATAGTGTAAAAAGTAGGCTTTTTGACACTGAAACAAAGACAATATTATAAAAATGTTATACTTAATCAATAAAGGGCCGATTTTTCAATCTTCAAATAATTTTTAATGAAGCATAAATGCGGCGGATGATCTAATATTTTCGTTACAAAAGCTACCAAATTGCGATATCTAAGTATAAGTTATCTGATTAAGGGCCGATTTCTCAACGGGCAGATAACTTTTATCTGAGGAATATATGACAGTTTGGCAGCTTTTGAATTGAATAGAAAAACTGCAAATAAAAGTTATCTGACGATTGAAAAATAGACCCGTATTTACAATTTTCTTTTTGTTGGATGTTCTTTTGTTTTTGAGTCGTCTTGAGATGAAAATGTACAAAATCACCCATTTTAATTAAGTTTTTTCAGACGTCAACAATAGTTGAACCTTAATAAAACCGTAAACTGTTGCAGTTTTGAAAAAAGAAGAGTTTTTAAGAAAGAACACTATCTTTCCAAATCGTTTTGAATTTATGTATTTATTATCTTATACTTATACAACCTGTTTTTTTTTATATCCCATAACTCTAGGGTTATATTCTGTAGATAAAAAAATACTAAAACTCCTAGAATAGGTGGTCCAAAAATGCATCGTTTCGGAGATATCATCAATCATAATTAAATTAGGTCAAAAATTGTCACCAGTATGACGAATCTTTACTTTTGCGAGGTTGCCAAACTTCGCAGTAGTGTAGTAAAATAAATAGTAAAATAAAATATGTAGGTATGTTGGTATCGGGGCTTCCCGGCGGCAGCTAGTGAAGGGAAAGCTACCTTGTCGACGTTGTCATATTTCACGTAAGGGTGTTTTACATTAATGATCGTGACTTTGCTGAATTATTTTGTATGAAAAATGACAAAAAAAATAACGAAGGATTGGAACATAACTCATATGCCAGTTGATTCTTTGATATGGCCTCAATCATACCCTAGAGTTATGGGATATAAAAAAAAACACGTTGTATATTATTTTAGTGACATTTATTGTAGAAGTATCTATGTAAGTGTAATATATTCTCATATTGTATCTTTATATTTTAATTAGTGAATAGTATTTATTTTTATTTTATGCAAGTGTTTTGTTTTCTCTTTTACTCTTACACACGTTGTCTACATCTCCTTGTCTACGTTCCTATCGCAGGTATGCTGGAAGAGATTTCTTTAGAAATAAGCATCACCTTTGTACGTATTATTTATTCTGTTCCTTTCTTCTTGTCTGTTCATGTGTACATAAACTAAACTAAACTGAAATTAATCCAACAAATAATCAAGACTTTGGAATAGTCAATTCAAAAACACGTTTAATATAAACTATTTCAAGCGTTCTGTGAAAGAGCCCTATGTTTTACAGGCCAAAGTGAGACTTTCCGCGCTGGCCTTATTTAGTGTTTGCTGTCGACATTATAGCCCACTCAGCTTTATGAGTGAATAGCCAATTAACTGCCAGTTTGTCACTTTATTATTGTATTAACGGAACATGTTTATTTTTATTGTTTAACAGTTATTCTTTAATGTTTATCATCATCTTCATCTGCCCAAGCTATTCCCAACTTTGTTGGGGTTGGCTCCCAGTCTAACCAGATGCAACTGAATACCAGTATTTTACATGGAGCCTATCTTTTTTTTTTTTTTAGGATGGGTTTGCTCTTGACCTTAGTCTAGAGCAGAGGTGACAGTAACAAAGTCGGCGATGGAGTGAGCTTGCCCAGAAGATGCCTGTTTACTCTAACTTTGATAAGATTAGGGTTGTATGCGTTCGGAAACACAGACGCAGGTAGAGAGTTCCACTCTTTTGCTGTGCGCATTATAAAACTCATTTGGAAACGCTTAGTATGAATTGGTGGAATAGCAACAAGGAAGGGATGGTACCCTGCAGTGCGTCTAGATGTCCGATAATAGAAGGGGGCCGGTGGAATGAGGTCGTGGAGTTCTTGGGCACACTCACCGAAGTACAATCTGTAGAAGACCGACAAGCAGGCAACCTTGCGGCGATGGGCAAAGCTATGAAGATTGGCATACACCAGTTTTACGACGCCAATGAGCCTCTTAGCTCTGCGTTCCACCGAGTCAAGCACGGCAAGTTGGTATTTTGCTGAGCCATCCCAAAGGTGGCTACAATACTCCATGTAGGATTGGACCTGCGCTTTGAAAAGGGTCAAAAGCTGTCCAGGCGTAAAGTATCGCTTCACTCTATTTAGGACGCCTAATTTCTTGACCACAGTTTAGGCTTTGTACTCGATATCTGACCTCCACAACCCAGTTACTGGGTAACACGATACCCCTTGGTAAGACTGGTTGTCAGACTTTCGGGCTTCTGACGACCCGTAACATCTGTAAAAGATCGACAAATGACACCTGGGACCAACGGCTTTCCGAGCACGGAGGGGTCTTGGTATGTAAAGATGGTCACCCATCCACGGACCAATCGCGGCAAGTGTAGCTTAACTTGAACGATCGACCCGTGCAGCTGTTATTACGTAGCCACAAGCCCCCCTATTTATTCTTTAGTGATTATACTTTATCAAGTTATAATGCGTACAATTTTGGTTGATCGGTTGAATTTGTTATAACGAAATTGTTTCCATTGTGTAATCGAGTTTGTGTCTGAAAATTTTCAGTTTTCAGACTTTGTATTTGAATATTGTTCGGTAAATGTGATGCATACTTTTGTTTAGCGTTTAATACGCAATTTTTTAGCTAACTGTTACCGATTAGGACTGTACGGTCCCAAGTTCGATTCTGTGATTGTTTGGAATAACATTTAATTCAGAAAAAATACGCTTTAGACCACATGACTGACGTAAAAGTTACAAATAGTTATACGAATATACTTCCGTAACTCTTTCGTCACTTCCGTAACGCTCTCGTCATGCATTGACCAGCTTACTCCCCAAGTCAAGCGTGCCTAAACAAGTTTTACTTCAAAACTAGTAGGTCCGTACCTAAGTTATGGACTGATGGGGATAGCCCTTTCTCCTGTTACCTTATTAAGAACAGTACTGGCCAATTATAGAATTATGCAGACCCATTTTGAATCCTTTATCCCTTCCAAAATACAGCGGCTATTGTTTTTCTGATTCATTCTCGTTTCCCATTTCTTAAATTAAACGTTAATCATGAAGATGATTATTAAAAAATAACAAATAAGTAAATAAACAACTCAAAGTAATGGCGAGTTAGTAAACGTAATGAAAAATGTTCAAAAAGAAATATAAAAAAGCAAGACAAAGGAAACGGAAACTAATTATACTCAAAATTCGCGTCCAACGGAGTTGGTGTTACAATTGAACGGACAAAAGAAAAGCTCCCGCTTTTTCCCGACAGCTCCCGTTATGCGATTATTGAATTCGAAATTGACAGAAGTTATGTAGGTCATAAAATCTTTTTTCAGTATTATCGTAATTTTTTTTTAATACGTAGATATAGTAACAGTAGTTTTTATTTTATAAACAGTGACATTTAATTATTATTTTATACACAATGACAGGAATATTTACTTGTAAAGTATTATATTATTTTAATTATTGTGAATGTGAAGACTATGTGGGTTATTGCATAATATTTTTTTTCCCTTTCTTTTATTCTCAGTTAGTGTTAATCATGGTCTGGCAGTTTGAGTCATATAAGTGGCCTACCCAAATGGCCTTTCTTTGGTATTGATAGTCGCATCGTTGAGCTCCTTATATTCTGAGTAGAGCTGCACGATTACTGACAAATGCGTGCACTGACTGGTCAGGTCCACTCAACCTGTGTGGTTCTTTCCTCAAAAGACCATTTCAGACACCAATCTACATGGTCTTCACATGATCTGACCAAGATTATGTCTGGACTTTAAAAGAGACTATGACCTCTGAGTTTGTTTCGGCCTTTCTTCTCAGAGTAGTCAGATAGGAAACGCCGACCTCATCTAGTTTTTAAAATATGATTGACGTGTAAAAGTGTTTGTACAAACCTACTTACAGAAATAAAATCATTTATCATTTATCATTTAACACACTATACAAAAATACATTACAACAAATAAATCAAACACTATAAAATATAAAAAGGTCGGCCTTATCGCTTTCTGCGATCTATTCCAGGAAACCTTGGAAGGTATATATTATTGAAGGAATACAACAGTTTAATATTACCTAACGTTGAACATAAATAAGATCTGCAGAATTTTGTAAAACTACCGAATCAGATTTAAAAAAATGGTACTAGAAAATATACCCGCCGATTCTTGGTAGCCCAATTATTGACCGTATTAAACACAACACTAAACTAATTAATTATCTAAATATAAGTACTAATAAATAAATATAAAGTAGATATTATAAAAAGTAAACTTCCACAATGTACATATTCTTACCTTGATAGAAGCCGATGTCTGGAACTCGGCACACAAATAAGCCCCAGTACTTGCCACTATATATCACTATACACGACGTATGGACAATCACATCTCAATGAGAAATGAACTTCCAAGTTTTTGCTCCAGTTTTGTTTATTGTAGAAGTCACAACCTCATGGGAAATTATCCACGAATCCCCAACGACAATCTCTCAACGTTTGTAATGGAAATAGAAACGCAAACACTACAACAGGTACCAACATATGTACGTAAAATACTTAATTTTCACTATTTTATTCGTACATTCATAAATATATTTGCTTTCCTAGCGTTTAATCACAACTTACGGGAGTAATAACAACCAGATTATTTTGTGTAAATCTTTTCAGGACTGTTACGAACGCACTTAGATCTTCTTCTCGTTTGTTTTATCACAACCATGGCCACCCATCCGTCTATAGTCTAAAAGTCCAAGCTGATTCACGGCTACATCTCTTTTAAGTTCTAAACACTAATTTAATCTATATTCACAACACTGAAGAGGTAAACATTGAAACACGTTAAGATTTACATCGTGTTAACTTGCGTTGTCGTTTCTTAATAATTCCATATTAATTCACGGAAGCATCGCAAAGTAGAAGTTTACGGAGTACTTTCATATTTACAATTGGTTTATTAGATAGTTTTTGGCACAGTTAAGTTTGACGGAGTTCATGCTGAACACGTGAAGTTTGCCACCGAAACGCGGAGACGCGCGCGTTTTCCACTAACACCCAACCGGCCACTGAACACACGTCGCTACGAAATATGCATTTATAAATAGTTATATGTATCCACGTTCAAGTGTCTCACTAATACGCGAACCCGCCGTAGTTCGGAGGACGGCGGTGAATGTCAGGTGATGTTGGAGCTGTCAGTGAAACTGTGTTTTCAGTTTTCCAACGCGACGTGTGTTCTCGTACTGTTTGTGCTCTGTTACTAGAGGCACGCGTTCTACTGCAACTGCTGAAAGGCGAAACCTGTTGAAATAGGACGGGGGACTGCGTGCGAGCGAGACGGCACGACACCGCGCGACTCCGTGTCGCGTTTCAGGCGCTTATTTTGCTAGGTTCGCGTGTGTGCGTGAAAAGTCGCGTGCTCATGACCGGCGAATCTGTGTTAGTGAGTTGTGGAAAACTCTCTTTAGGACGCTTTCACAAGCGCAAGGATTTTCATGATTCCAAACAGCGCTCCTAATAGATTGTATTGAACATCGCATACTTTATGCTCACGTTAATGTTTTTTTAACTAATAATATTTTTTTTTATGGAAACTTAAATAAATTGTGTAGGTACCTATTCAACTACGTATTAGTTTACTTATTGATCTAAATATTTTTTCTTAACACCTGTTTTCCGTCAGTTATAAATACTATGCGGATTTAATTTCCAGTTAAATTAAAAGTTTTTAATAGTGTGCTAATTATAAAAGGATCTTTACGAAAATAAATTCAATGGAAAGCTCTTATGTTAGTTAGATATACCCACTGAAATAATAAAGTAATATTTTGGAACAGAAAAAGGAAACTTTGATACTATTTTGTTTCATTATTAGTGAATTAAAACTAAATGACATAAGAAAAAATACATTTATCATAAAAAATGTGTAATTGAATACATTAATCGAAATCGTTTCTAAGAATCGGAGGTGTCGTTGTAAGAATTAATCAATTTAAAGTGGCATCAAGTCCAATATAAACAAGAGGCCACACAGACGCATGTCGTAATCAAATAGCACGCAACTTAGAGGCTGTGTAGGTCGGCGAGCGAGACAACAGCACGGCAGCGGAACGAGTGCGAGGGAGACCACGACACGCACCGTGATGCGCACGCAGCGCTCGATACACCCTACAGCCACCACACTCACACCCTCACCAAATCTATACCGAAATGGGCGACCACCTCTGACAGCTCGCTCCAATGTAGCGATGTACCCTTCATTATATCGGGAATCAATTGACAAATGGGCACCGTGCGTTTGTGGTCGCTGCTCGCACACCGCCGCGCCACCACATCAACACACCACGACCTGCATCGTCTACATGACCACGACGACGCCGACGGGCCTTTGTTTATCTTTTTGAAAAGCCTCCTAATGGAGAGACTCGTGCCCAAAATCCTGAAGCACGGTCACTTGGACGACCGTATCTAAGAACATTTCGTCACAAATTAATTGAATGTCTTTACCTTTTGACCCCCTTTATGTTACAGAAACTCAAACACAAGTACTTTTTATTCTTTTCATCTCGTATTCTTCGTTATTGTCTTATTCGTTTCATATTTTCAAGTCTTTTGTAGAAGGGTTTTGTCTGCGTAGCTGGAAACTAAATTGAGTTTTAAAGTTGACGTGGGCAACAAAAAACTGGAGCCCCGTGGGGATGTACAATATTGTTGGAACATTTCAAAGAGTCTGAATTTATACTAAGTGTTCTACAACAAAGAATTTAAGCTCCGATGGTAAAAATAAAAACATTTTCCCGTTAGGAGCAAACTTTTCAATCAAACAAAACTAATCAAGTATTTATCCTATCACAACATTCAGAATAACAAAATTCCATTCATCAAATCGAGCACTATAAACAAAGCAATCGCTGCTGTCGACAAACAAACTGTAAAATTTTTTCATCGCACAAAACTTTTTATGACCTTTCATTGTTCTGGAAGCCTCAGTCATGCTCAATTATGAGTAATTAGGTGAACATGAAAGCTGTGCAGGTCGTGTTACGAGACGGGGGCACAGTTTCAAGGGCGCCGCGAGAGGCATTCCACTCTCCAATGCAAAAAAGCTTTTCAGAAATGATTAAATTTGACCTCCGCGAGCGCTCTGATTGCTTGTTTTGAAATATCAGGGGAGGACAGATAAAATTAACATTTAGAGGATCAGTGCGTCCCTTGGTATGTCTTTAGAATTGCGTTTGAAGTTTAAATAAGAATAGTACAATTTTATGCTTAAAATTTCTGCAGTTGAACAGACATAATTTAGTTTGCATCCGCGAGCGTATCCTTTACTTATCCTTAAAACTGTGCCATATGTATGAAAATCCGTGTGAACTTGAACTTTCTCCCCCCGCCTACCCACGTGTCGCGATCGGTAGCGCCATCTGTGGGTAACACTGAGAACTAAACGTGATTTCAAGGCTCTACACTTAGTGATTCCACATCATCCCATACGTAGTATTACTTAAGTATAATGTACTTGTTTGAGGCAACGATTGCAATCGAACACGTTTGCTGACCTAGCGATACAATACGGTCGCACTAAATGCGCCGTGAGCTCAGTGCATTACGGACAGCAACCGGGTGCAGTCATTTCCATCATTTTCTCATTTTAGCGATAGCTTAGCCTAAACGATACCTTGTCAACTCTCTTTCTAAGCAATAAACCTTGAAGGTTATTTGAGAGTTTAACTTAGTAGCGTAGCGAATCCCACCAGGTACCACTTAGGTCACGCCCCTACAGTACTTGTGTACCTTTAAGCTACATACTTACCTTAAATTGATTATTATTATATTTTGAACATCAACTCGAAATATTTCTTTGTTGTCTTGGCCTCTTTATTAACTCCAGGTTATCAACCCGTAAACGCCCACTGCTAAACATGGGCCCACTTTTTATGTAAACCGTTACAATAAGCGATCCCGAGGCAATATCATCATCATCATCTGCCTTTTCCCAAATATTTTGGGGTCGGCTTTCAGTCTAACCGGATGCATCGGAACCCGAGGCAATATAAGTAACTAAATATTTAGTTTAAAATAAACAATGACAAACTGGGAAAGATATAGAAGCACACTCACTACCATTCCGAAGTTTTGTTGTATGACAACAATCCTTACAGGTCTTTTCTCTTGTGTGTTTTTTTCTTTTAAACAATTCAATCTTTAAAGAAATCTTTCATTGTATTTATTTATTTTCCAACTGAAACTATGACGAAGAAAGAAAAGAAAAAAAGTCGAACGGAGGCACTTAAGTATTGCTTGCATTTTAGTTTTATTTTTTTAACGAAAACTTCTGCCACATGTCTGAGTTAAAGTCTCTTAATACGAAGTTTTTACGAAGTAAGAATACCGAATAAAATGTTGTTATGGAAAACTATAGCTAATATATGTCGGTAAATGACCGCAGAGTAGGTAGACATTTGAACAAAAAACTAAAAACATCTTAACCAAATATGAGTAGATTCAAATCACAAAGCAAAGTATGTTAACCCTACCTTTTCAAACCTGAGCGAACACAGAAATCATCCATACAAAATAGCTAATGAGTCCGATTAATCGCATGCGAATAAAATAACGTCTTAAAAAGTTGTCACGGTGCCAGCGACGCGGACACCACTAACAGTCGGTTGGGAACCACCAAAATAATTAGTATGTCGCATTCCTTTTCTATTGTTAGAGTCACATTATTTCTAAATTGTTATATCTGGTAATCCTCCAATTAGTCGACTAAAAGAGATTACACGCACATTTGGAGCGCCCAGTGCTTCTAATTAGAAAATCATTAACGCTGCGTGATTGTGTACCAAGAGCAATAACGTATTTGTATGGACGTGATCATCTGGAGGGTTACGGGCTCGCTTTTCAAACACGAAGTATTCATCGAGTTTCAAGCCTCGAAAGTCATGTAAGTATCAAGGTAGTCTTACTTTTTCTGTAGACTTTATACTTCTTCTTAGCTGGATTAGAATACAACTCCCATACGAGTATGAGAGACGTTACACTTATGATATGGAAAGAGGTGATCAGTTTTTTTTTCAGAGGTTCCTTTTTTATTGCTTTTTGTTGAACATGGGTTTGTCCTTTAGTGGGAACCGTCTCTGGTTGTAAAGTTAAGGGGCCGGCGTAGCATGCGTAGTTCATACAAGCGTAATACCAAAATAATTTGTAAATCAAGCATATTCTTAAGATAGTGTGTATTTATTTCGATTGAATTACAGAATATCTAAGTTCCCAAATATATATTTTGAACGGACAATGTTATAAAGACGAAAGATGAGGAATTTAAAATTTCTATAGAAAACTAATTTTTCTCATAACTCTTGTTCACACTGATTTATCAGTGTCCACTATAAATATATATTTAGGAACCTAGATATTCTGTATTCCAATCGGAATAAAGACACACTACTTTAAGAATATGTTTGATTTCAACATTATTTTGATATTAAGTACGTTTGTATGAACTACGCATCTATCGCCGGCCTCTTAAGATGGTTCTGCAGCTGTAGCCCGCAAAATTCAAATTTTCTTACGTTTTTTGCTATTTGCAAACCAGTGTCAGGTAGTATCTTAATCAAAACATGATTCGCGACTATAACATACATGTATTTACAGAATTATAATCATTAAAATAATTAATACGTATCTCTAAGTTAGATTTGTTCCATTGCATGACTTTTTCATGAAATCATGACATTGGGGAACAAATCTAACTTAGAGAGATGTAAATGATTCTGAAGTTATCAAAAAATAATAGGCCCGTTTTGCCATTTAACATAAGGTTACTTCACTAGTTACGTCGCCATTGACTATCGCGACGTAACTAGTGAAGTAACCATACGACTCCGTACTCGATACTCACGATAAATCGATTCAAGTTAAATGTCATAACGGGCCTATTATTTGTTGACAACTATAATGATTATAATTTTATTCTGTAAATACAAAAATTGCGAATCATATTTCGATCAAGGTAGGTACACACGGCTACACATCAAACCATACAATTCGAGTTTACGCTGATCTCGCACTGTACGGAAATCTTATACAATGCGAGATCAGCTTATACTGGAAATGTATACCTTGATGTGTAGCTCTCTGTACAACTTGACACTTCAAGATACATTCACCTTAATAATAAGTAGTTAGGTAGGTTGTTTAACCCTTTCTTAGGCCTTAATCATTGTGATTGTATAAGCTATTGTGTCCATTTTGCGAATAGTGAAAGTGCTAAATAATCCTACAATTTTAATTTCAACAAGGTTATAACTTTTATTATTTTAATCATTTATTTATATTGTTTTTTTGTTAATGTGAGGACGTTGTAGGCATAATAGACTGTAGATCTGTAGACCATTTTCTATTTTGTTAAGTACCTGGTAATTTTGACGGGTAGGCCCGCTGTCCTCTCATACTTATTAACACTGTAATTTGAAAAGATTGTAATAGCCAATTTGTATTTAAAAGCGTAACCGTGGAGTTTGTTGCCGGCCTTCTCCATAGGAAGCGACCAATTGGAACCGTGCACCTAGCTTCTGACGTTTCTTATGTGCCCATGTAGGCTTATGTGAAATAAAAATATTTTTGATCGCATATTGCACATCAACCACTATGACTCACCATTCAGCTATCTTAAGCTACCTTAAGATAATTAAGCTTAATTTGCTGAATGGTGAGTCATAGTGGTTACCTACCAGGTGATGATGGTGGTTGCACCTACGTACGTAACTCCAAAAACGAGGTAATGCAATCCACAAATAGATTTATTCCAGAAATCCCCACCTACAAATCCCCACTGGTGGGGATTGTTACTTTTTTTTCCAAAAATCCCTACTGGTTAAATAAACTCAGCCTAGTGGGGATTTTTGGAAAAATGAGTAACTATCCCCACCAGGTGTTGTTGTTTGTAAATAATTAAAACAAAAAATGCGTTAATCAATACCTACGATAAGTAACTAATTATGTCAATATTATAATAACCAACTTCCATTATAAATTGTTTGCATTGAAACGAAACTCAATTGACTAGATTCAAACAAAAATTATTTAAACATTATAGGATCACGTAAATCGTGGTTGAGAATTTATCTCATTCTTTCCAAAAAAAATGGCACTGTAATGCTGCCACGCATTATTGTGTTCGCGGGTTCCGACGGTGACTTTCGTTAGCACTTCTTTCATAAAACAAAGCGTCTTCATGCAAAAAATGTAGGAGTTTTTTTAATTATTTAGAAACAACAACACCTGGTGGGGATAGTTACTTATTTTTCCAAAAATCCCCACTAGGCTGAGTTTATTTAACCAGTGGGGATATTTGGAAAAAAAAGTAACAATCCCCACCAGTGGGGATTTGTGGGTGGGGATTTTTGGAATAAACCCACAAATAGCCACATTCACGCATCACTGACCTAAACCACCACGTCATACAGACTTGCTCTACTCGCTGCAATTTTTCACACACCTCCGGAAACACTTGATGAATGTATCGAGATGAAACACAGAGCAGAACACGGACGGAATGTGCTCAATAAACTATCTGAGCGGACTGTACGTTGGTGGTCACTATGTTTAGGCGCCTTTGAGTTAAAACTGAATGGGCGACGGGTATTTGATATACCTATCTTTGTAAATGCAGCGTCATTTCGGACAGGCAGTGTTTTGTTTTGGAGATAGCGTTGACGAAGAATAAACGCTTTGCAGATAAGTTTGGTTTGCGGTGGATTTAGTAGCAAATTAAAGGTTGTTTATATTTATTTTCTTTACATGCAGTTTTGTTATATGTGAGTAAACTAAGCTGTCTGAAACTAACTGAATCATTTATTTTGATGCATAAGAACTCATTTTAAGATAAACATATTTCAGTAATCTGAAACAACAAACCTGAAAAAGTGAAAAGCAACACATATAAACAAAGTTTTTCTTCTGCTTCTCGTGATTCAATGAAGGTTAGCTACCAGTTGAGCAGAACACTCACTGTCAGACATCTTACAATGATTGACTAGCCTTTGATGTTGTCCTAATCTTCTAACAAACGTTTATGTCTTAATCATAATTATTTTCAATACAGTTGTTACGAGTAAACATGGCGTACATTCAGAGGCTATAATTATGATTCGAAAATTAAATCTTTTGCATATGGATCTTTCTGTTACGCGGTCGTGACTTTTGTTTACTAGCTCTATCATTAGTTTTGAAGTTGAGTTTTAAAATTATAAGTCAATTTAAAAAGTTTAGTAGCAGAGTTTTCATACATAAAATAAAATGGGATAGATTTTGATTAATGAATGAGTCCGTACGTCCTTAGCATTGAATTCTCAAACTTTAATAATTTTCACATCAACATTTGTCAAAAATCGAATAGGCTGTATAGGCTATAAAATATGTCCAGTTGCAAAAACGCGCCATTTTCTAAAAGTTTTAATTACCTAATTCTTTGATTTGTTTTTTACCATTTCCCACAAGTGTATTGAAAAGCGTCGTGTGATACACGGGTTCGGCTCGGGCTTGCTAATGACAGCTCGTTTGCAATAACTTACTTTCCACCCTTGTATCACAATGTACTATTGTCATAGTAAGCGATGATGTGGGCTAAAAATATTGATTGCGAACCGATTTAAATATTTATACATATTACATTAACCATCTCTTATTCTGCCTACAACCTTACAATCATAATAAGAAATTGCCGGCTGCTAAAAACTGAAAACAGTACTCACATAAAACCAATTTCAAGTAAAACCGTTCCACTTTCACATAACAATGAGAAACACAAAACAGCGCTACGTGTCAGAACAAAACGCGTTAAGGTTAGCAAATAGGTGCATGCCAAATTTGACGTTGCTGCTAATCCAATAACTCCCTGAGGCACATTTGAGCCACAACTTTTGTAATAAAACCACCACATAGATAGGGGCAAAAGGCTCAATTATCATGGTAGGTGGAAAACAAAGAATAGAATGCGCTTTCTCCAATGGCATTGGGAAAAAAGCTAAAAGCTCGGCATGAATTTGGACAAGACGAAAGTCATGTACAATTCGCACGACTTGCTGAGTTCAATCCACATCTAAGGGTCGCTTCTCAAAGTTGTGAAGGAGTATGTCTTCCTAAGGCAAGTTATCCAGCTAGGTAGGCACAACTTTGATAAAGAAGCTGACAGAAAGATCCAGTTCGGTTGGGCAGCATTTGGAAAACTTCGTCAAGTCTTCTCGTCACCAATTCTGCAGTGTTTGAAAATTAAGGCCTTCAACCAGTACGCCCTGCCCATAAGGACATATGGTGCGTAAACGTGGGTGTCCACGTTGACAGTCGGGCTGGTTAACAAATTCAAGGTCGCTCAGCACGCTCTGGAGTGGAATAAGCTCGGAGTTTCTTTGAATGATAAGATCAAATTAAGTTCTCCAGAAGAGAACCGGAGTTACCGACATAGCCTGCAGTGTAAGCAAGCTGAAGTGGCAGTGGGCTGGCCATGTTTGTCGAAGGACCGATGGCCGGTGGAAAAGACGAGTCTTGGAGTGGAGACCGCGTATTGGCAAGCGTAATGTGGGACGCCTCCCAGCTAGATGGACCGATAACCTTAAAAAGGTGACTGGAACAGACGGGATGCGGAGGGCGAAGGACAGGGTGTTGTGGCGCAGCTTGAGAGAGGTCTTTGTCCAGCAGTGGACTGCTATAGGCTGAGTTGATTGATTGGGAAAAAGTGACTGACAGTAAAATATGGTCAGAATATCAAGCGAACATGGCGACCAAACTCAGCGGAGATCAGCCTTCGGCACGGGAGATATTATAGTGCACAAGTGTGTGCATACACAGGTGCGCTCTCTCATCCCTCACTCTCATAGTCCGATGGGTGGCAGTCCGACACGACTGGAGAGAGATTAGGACGCGCTTTCGGTGGCACGGGGGTATCACACCGGCAAGTTCCAAACTCTGGGCTGTTACTAAGAAACTTCTAATGGTAAAACCCAATTATACTTTGCCCGACCCGGGAATCAAACCCAGGATCCCACCGTCAGCAACCGTGCTTGCGACCACGAGATCAGCGGGGCATCAGTCATACATAAAAATAAAGATAAAGAGATATTTATTTGTAAACATGTGTAACATTATACATATAAATGCAAATGTGGATGTAAAAGTGAAATCAAGCGCATATGCGAAGGTATTCATCTACTTACCTACTTATTGTATAGTAAAAACTTGAACAAGTGTGGCTCTTCACATAATTGGGTCGTGTTTATAAATATTGATTTATATGTGGCCACCGTTTTAGAATATTTTCTCTATCTTTAGATGTGGTTTTTATGTTTTTACGCACTGTCTATAGTCACACACAAATACAGTGCTTCTGTTTTCTTAATGTCTTTCGGCAATCCTCACATTTCCGACTTTAGCAGGCCATTCCTTCCATTTTTTTAATAAATTACATAATAAGTAAAAAGATTAGTAACAACTGTATACTTCTCAGTCGATTCAGAGCGTCCGGCCTGCACCAAGTGCAAAGGAACTCCGACAACGGAAGAAACACGAAGTTTGCCGATAGACATTAAGAAGATAGAAGCACTGTACAGTACATCATTTCAGTTTATGTAGCATTTGCTAAATAGATTCTAAAGTAAAACTCTACGGTACCTAATACCCAAAATTACAACTCCGTCCAAATGTTAAAAATGTTAACCAAAATATATCTACAGATAACAAAATGTTACACATTTAACATCCACACAATCTTAATTAAACCCCTATTACCAATAAAAACACAATAAAATGAACAATAAAAGGCCACATAACAAAACGAAATGAACGAAACATTTAGAAACAATAGTTTTAGATCCGTCCTCGGCCACTCCACGACAAAGAAATGGGTCAGTGTCGGCAAAGAAATAAAAATACCCACTTGTGTCTATATCGAACGTTACCCTTTTCATCTCCGCTAGAGTAGAAGTAAGATGTCCCACGAGTCGACAGCCCAACCGCTTGTATTTATACTGAATTGTAGCGATATGTTTTATCAATAAATTCGCATATTTGTTTAATTTTCTTTGGTTAAGGAAAATGTAAGGAAATCTTGGAAAGCATTTTGTGTCGATATATTTTGTTTGATAATAATACCTAGCCGATTATTGTCCCCCTGATCACTACGCTGCGTCGAGTTGCTTGTTTGATACATAAAGTTAAAATTTATTTAATGTTCATTTTTTATTAGCTAATACATTGTGTGTACTTAAATACTTATAGCAACAATGAAAGATAATTGTGTGTTAGTTATTATAGATACCTGCCTACGTAAACATTCCGATTCCTCAGGGAGGGATACGATAAAGATCTACCTGCATATATGTAGTAAATCTACCTCAGAAGGACACAAAGCACTTCCACTCCCCCTGAATACGGGCGCCCCATGGGATACAGATTAACTATTATTCCTTTCTAACTTTAACGGATACAATATGAAATAATAAATTGCACGCAAAAACTAAGAAAACAATAAATATACTGATCCGAGTTTTCCTTACAGGGTTATGAGGATGAACTGAGATAATGCCAACATAATAAAATACGGTATCTCTCAAATTTTGTGTCAAACGTGATGAAATACCGAAGTAGTCTCCAGAGACCCATAGCGCCATCTATGGTTATACCCATGAACTACAAGCGATGTAGGTTCAAGGAAAATGAAAAGGTAGAAGATTTCATCAACGAAGCTAAACACACAATAATGTTTCCTAATTCCTAAGTAGGCTTACCTACTGCGTAAACAGGTATGAGCAAATTACAACTTATGAAACTACATACATTTTGTAAAACAAAATAGTAAAATATAAAGTACAATCATACTGTTTATACTTTCCTATTTTTGTCCACATCTTCGAGTAGTGAATGAGGATTTTAGAATCGTGAGCAAAGTATTTTTTGGTTTTACGGTAGAATGCACACATGCAAAGAAGCTCGTCGCTCTATATTTTGCTCTGTTTCGTGAGCAGTGAAGGAGATTGTGAAAACCGCCAAGGAATCACCGACCCTATGAAACTGTTCTTCGAAAATAAAAGAAAATGGCACAGCAGTCATCCATGTCCAATAGCGTACTTAGGTAGCATCGCTCGTCCTCTCACAAGTTTCCTTGCTCTTTCAATCAGCCTGACAACCACAGCAATGAAGCTATTAATGTGGTGACAAATGACTTGTTATGACTGCGACGGTACACCGTGCCAGGTGATCCAATTTTCATTTAGGACTGCTCATGTCTCTGTACCTGATGACATATCAATTACGATACATAAATAGACACGTCTGAATGGTTTTAGATGCGATAGTGTTTAGATCATTATTTTTATTGACTATGTACGTCCTTGGATTATGTGGTTCATCATAATCATTGATCATTGGTTTACTATCTTTTAGATATGATTATGTAATCACCTCTAAAAGATAGTAAAAGTAGTTTTTCTTTTTATGCCTATTTTCAATCTTTCCGCTATTTAACTAGATTTTCTTCCTTAAACGGGATATTATTAAATATGAAAGTACTAGGTACATCCGACTTACAAACAAGATCCTTCATTTTTAATAATATTAATAGAAATCAGACACTGCGTTATTTGAATGTAAACATTAGGTATTACCCCAATTTACTGTGTACAGTAAAAAAGAGCAGTGTAATTTCACGAATGTATCTGTCTTTAGTCCGCCTTAAAATTGTTAGATGGCGCTGTGAATCCCTCATTTAAGCAACATCAACACTTAAATATAAATATCTGACGGCACAACAAGTGGTGCCGTAGTTTTGTTACTAAGTTACTCGAATCACCGAAAAGGTCGGATATGATCATATGAGTAACACTGGCTGGTGACAGTCACTCTAGGAGCGTCGCATCGATGGGTGGCGTGGCGGCTGTCTTCTGATGATAGAAGAAAATGTCAGGGGAGCCGCTGTCGTACCACGTCAACGACGAATTTGCGATATTCCGGCACAATCCTGATGATATTGAAGTTGCTGAACCACTGATACAATGATCACTTCTGGTAAAGGCTATCCTGCGCCGTTATATCTATTAAATAGCTTATAGATATATCAATGTATCTATTATAGTATGTTTTCCATTATCCGTTTGGCGCCGGACGTAAAGAATAGCACCATCCCATTTCTTCCCGTGAGTATCGTAAAAGGCGACTAAGGGACTTAATAGAGAATGGACAGCAGCGTTCTCTATTCATTTTAACACCATACTGCGATCGTCAACCCGCCTGCCAAGCGTGGCGATTATGGTAAACTGACTTTAGGAGAGGCCTATGTCCAGCAGTGGACGTCTTTCGGCTAAAATTATGAAAATGATGATTAGATATAGTATATTGTGTCTATAACATATAATCTACTTATTATTTTGCACCATTGACGACCACATTTTTAGATCCGCAATCACTGGTCCATTCCAAGCTTGCCCGTAATCACAGAATGCAATAAGGCCGCTCGTTGTATGCTTTGTAGTGTTTGTTATGAATTTTCTTGTGTACAATTATTATTATTATAGCCTCTTTATTTCCATAATGAATGACTTAAGAGGCCGGCGTAGCATGCGTAGTTCATACAAACGTAATCACACTATAATAATGATTAATATTATAAAGGCGAAGTATGTGACTGTGTGCGTGTGCGTGTGTGTGTGTATGTTAGTTACTTCTTCACGCTCAAACGGCTGGACCAATTTTGATAAAACTTCGTATGGAGTTAGCTGATACTTTGGATTAAGACATAGGCTACTTTTTATCTCGATATTCCCACGGGATCGAGACTTACGCGGGGGAAACCGCGGGGCGCAGCTAGTACCAAAATAATTTGTAAATCAAACATATTCTTAGGATAGTGTGTATTTATTTCGATTGGATTACAGATTATCCAATCGAAATAAAAGATATCTAGGTTCCCAAATATATATTTGGGAACCTAGATATCCTTTATTTCATTCGGATTATAGACACACTACCTTAAAAATATGTTTGATTTACAAATTATTTTAGTATTACGTTTGTATGAACTAAGCAGCCTCTTAAGTATAAAAACAAATTTATTATAAGATTATTATAAATGTGCATGCATAAAATAACTATTACAAATCATACCATAACAAATCATTTCTAAATTAATAAAATCATTTCTTGCCAAAATATTAAATAAATTCAATTTACAATATAATTTACAATTTCAATTTCAATATGGACCCCTCAACGGGTGCGCCTCCTTTTTGTCTGTGTCTGTCATTTTGCTCCACTTTTGTATGTCCTCTAGTGTACAATAAAGTATATATAAATAAATAAATAAAACACCAACTGTATATTGTTTACTGGAAGTACTTTATCAGGACACTCATTAGCAAACTACCTACCATAAAATAAATGTAATCAATCAACGTCAATAATTTAATTATGTAAATACTTAATAGGTATTGATAATAATAATAATAATAAATAAAATCTTTATTGGAACAAAAACACATTTTACAAATTGATTGCGTACGTAAATAGCCACATTAGTTACGAAACTGTGTCGCAGCTATTAACGCCCACCTCCAAGAGGGAGACACAGCGTTCCAGTACAGAGAAAACAAATAAAATAGTAAAATTTATAAGTAATAAACAATTAAAGTAGTAAATAATAAAAAACTTAATAGGTACCTAAGTGTTAGTTACGTTGTGCATGCGGGAGTGTTGTATGTGAGTGTAGTGCGTGTCTGCGGGGTGTAAGTGTAGAGTGTGTTTGTGGAACCTCCCCACGAGCACACTCCTCGCTACGTGTATATGGTGTGCATGTCTGAGGAAGAAAGATATTTAGGGTTTAACTAGATTCTCCAACTCTTCGTATGTGAGATTATGAAGCCATTGATCAATTTTCCTTTTGCAATCCCGGAGAGTACATGGATAAATTGTTAGAACTTTGTTTATTCTATTATAAAGCACGGGACTGAAGAAAATGAACTGGCGGCGGACAATTTCTAATTTAACGGCTGGTGTCGGGCAAACTCTGTCCGTTCGGCGTTTATGTTTTCTAAACTCTGGGTCAAAAGACAAGTTGGAATGTTTACGCAACATTGTACTTAGCGCAAAGGAGTGCCTTACCGTAGGTAGCCTCCATAGCGTGTACAATTCGCAGGTAGGGAAGCGATAGGGTTTGATGCTGTTGTTCACATCTTCCTACACGTTTATTAGTTGCAAAATAGCCATAAAAACCAACCAAGTGCTTATCGGGCCATGTACAATGAAGGGTTCTGTAGTTGGCTTGAATTTATCCCAAATAACAAACTTAACATTGTAGTTGGAAATCATGTTCTCTCTTATATCGCTATACATCACGCTCAATTATCCAACTGCAAATGTTGGTCGACTATTACTCGTTAACTTGTAAAGCCTACTTAGCTGTGATAGTTTTCCTTTTTAACTTTGTTATTTAAACTAATGCCCATGATTTTTTTCTCATATCCAAAAATAACAATTCAGCTGGCAGAGGTGACACTTGACTTTAACAAAAATTTGCATTTTAAAACTTCACAAACGCATCCCTGAATCAAAAAATGATTTTCACAGACCCGCCATATTTTATTGAACGGCCTATCCAATGATACCCCACACCATGGCATAGACGAGAAAAAAAATATCATTCCTACTTTACGTGCAAGAGACCCTACAAAATTTTGTTTTCATCTTTTTATATGACCACTTTGTCGATGTCGGCGTGATTAATAATGTATACTCGTGCCAAATTACAAGTATGTACTTTCTAGCAGGTACTAAGAGTCTCTGAGCTAAGCCACGGACAGACAGACAGACAGACAAACGGACATGGCGAAACTATAAGGGTTCCTTGTTGATACGGAACCCTAAAAACTTGTTTTGTTCTACGTCTTTACTAAATTCTAATAATAATTGAATACACCTAAACATTTCCAATAATGTAGTTAAGTCAGGCAGCTTTAAATCAGATAGCATAGCGTATGATGAATCTTAGAAAAAAAAAACCGTAGGTCTGCACGTCAGAAGTGAAAACTAAGTAACTTGTGAATTGTATCGAAGCGCTCGGTGAACCCCTCACCGAGCGCTTCGATACAATTCACAAGTTACTTAGTTTTCACTAGGGGTAAGGGGGCACACTTAACATCTCAGTGCCCCAAGTCAACCTCACCTGCTCGTGGTGCACCCTGCTGAATAACAAACGAGGCTCTGACAACCGACAAATGGCGGTATAACCATTCTTAGTAAAACTTCGCAGCTAAATGGTGCTGACTAGTAACGGGCAGCAGCGTCACTAGTGCTAGAAGCTGCGATCTGCGATCGCCAACCCGCATGCCCAGCGTGGCGAAACCCTCCAAATGGCAAGCCAAAATAAACCACGGCCCCCAGTTCCCGGACGCCTTGCTATGCCTGATTTTGGCGGCGATCACGGTAACGGCAAGGTAGGGGGTGCGAAGAATCCCCGGGTTACGAGTGGCCGCCAAACCCAACTGACCTTGGCAACGTATAACGGACGCACGTTACGGCTCGACGAACACCTAGTGCAGCTAGAAGAAGAGCTCGGAAAAATAAGGTGGCACATTCTTGGGTTGAGTGAAGTCCGAAGAGAGGGGGAGGACACAATAACCCTTGAATCGGGCCATCTTATGTATTTTCGAGAGGGAGACCAGCTATCCCAAGGCGGAGTCGGGTTCCTGGTAAACAAATCCCTCTGTGGCAACGTTGTAGAAGTTTCGAGTGTCTCGAGCAGGGTAGCGTACCTCGTAGTGAAACTAACTGAGAGGTATAGCCTCAAGGTGGTTCAGGTTTACGCACCGACCTCGGCACACTCGGATGACGAAGTGGAGGAAATGTTTGAGGACATCTCCAAGGCCTTGCATTGCACTACTAGGGCCCACTACAACGTTCTCATGGGGGATCTTAACGCTAAAGTGGGAGTACAGAGCTGCAGCGAATCGGTAGTAGGATCCTACGGGTTTGGCAGCAGAAATCATAGAGGGCAAATGCTTGTCAACTTCCTTGAGAAGGAGGGGCTTTTCTTGATGAACTCCTTCTTTAAGAAGCAGTCCCAAAGGAAGTGAACGTGGCGAAGCCCCGATACTATGACGAAAAATGAGATAGACTTCATCATAACGGATAAAAAGCATATATTCAGGGATGTCTCAGTGATCAACAGGTTCAACACCGGCAGTGATCACAGACTTGTCCGAGGCTCTCTGAATATTGACTTCAAGCTCGAGCGAACCCGGTTGATGAAGTCTAGGCTCCGTCCAAACATGCTGCAAACTATGTTAGGATCTGAAGCGTTCCAGTTAGACCTGGAGAACCGATTTGCTGCCGTGGAAACCACAAATGACGTTGACCAGGCACTCGACCAAGTGGCGGAAATCCTCAGGGAGGAAGGCACGCGGTTTTGTAAAATGCGGCGTACGGGTAGGAGGTCCAAACTTTCGGAAGAGACTCTGGAGCTTATGACGGAACGACGTGAAAACCCACCTATCACTTCGTCGGAACAACGGGCACTCAACAAAAATATTAGAACACTGGTACGACGCGACCTCCGACACGCCAATACGCGCTCTATAGAGAAAGCAATTGAGCAAAATCGGGGGTCGAAAGTGTTCGTCCAGTCACTTGGGAGGAGCCACCTGACGAAGTTGAACAAATCTACTGGGGATGTCGTCGTTTCGAAGCCGGAGATCCTTTCGGAAGTAGAAAACTTTTACGGCCAATTATACGCATCGCACGCGTCTCGACCTGATCCCGAGAATGAAGATTCCAGAGCCACTTTAACCCGCCATTTCACGGAAGACCTGCTAGAAATCAGCCAAGACGAAATCGAAGCGGCTCTTAAACAGCTTAAAAATGGGAAAGCCCCAGGGGAGGATGGGATTACGACCGAGCTCCTGAAAGCGGGAGGAAGTCCTGTACTGAAAGAGCTTCGGGAGCTCTTCAGCTCGGTCTTGTTCTCTGGGAGAACTCCAGAAGCGTGGCGAAGGAGTGTGGTAGTTCTGTTTTTTAAAAAAGGTGATAAAACACTTTTGAAAAATTACAGACCTATTTCGCTCCTTAGCCACGTATATAAGTTGTTTTCGAGAGTCGTTACGAATCGTCTAGCGAGAAGACTCGACGAGTTTCAGCCACCGGAGCAGGCTGGGTTTCAAGGAGGATACAGTACCATAGACCACATCCACACAGTGCGACAAATTATACAAAAGTCCGAAGAGTATAATCGGCCCCTATGTCTTGCATTTGTGGACTATGAGAAGGCTTTTGACTCTATCGAAACCTGGTCTGTTTTGGAGTCTCTGCAGCGATGCCAAGTCGACTGGCGATACATCCAAGTGCTGAGATGTCTCTATGACAACGCGACTATGACCGTCCAAACTCAGGATCGGAGAACTGATCATATCCCCCTGCGTCGAGGGGTGAGACAAGGGGACGTAATTTCCCCGAAATTGTTCTCTAACGCATTGGAGGATGTGTTTAAGACGCTAAACTGGGAAGGACGGGCCATCAACATCAACGGCGAGTACATCTCACACTTGAGATTTGCAGATGACATCGTCATAATGGCTGAATCGCTGCATGACTTGCAGCAGATGCTGGACGGCCTAGTTGATTCTTCTGTACGCATTGGTCTCCGGATGAACTTGGACAAAACCAAGGTTATGTTCAACGAACACGTCACTCCGGGACCGATTGCTGTTAATGGCGGTGCTCTCGAGGTTGTTCGAGAATACGTTTACCTCGGGCAAACTTTGCAATTTGGTAAAAACAACTTTGAGAGGGAGGTTAACAGAAGAATTCAGCTGGGCTGGGCAGCATTTGGGAAGCTTCGTCGAGTCTTCTCGTCGCGTATTCCACAGAGCCTAAAGACGAAGGTCTTCAATCAGTGCGTCCTACCTGTTATGACTTACGGAGCCGAAACGTGGACACTCACGGTACGGCTGGTCCATAAATTCAAGGTCGCTCAGCGAGCTATGGAACGGGCTATGCTTGGAGTCTCTCTGAGGGATCGAATCCGGAACGAAGTGATCCGGCAGAGAACCAAAGTTGTCGACATAGCCCACAGAATAAGCAAGCTGAAGTGGCAATGGGCCGGCCATATTAGCCGTAGAAGCGATGACCGTTGGGGTAGACGTGTTCTTGAGTGGAGACCACGAATTGGCAAACGTAAGGTAGGACGCCCTCAGGCTAGGTGGAGCGACGATCTTCGCAGGGGGGCTGGTGGCAGCTGGATGAGAGTTGCCGAGAATCGAGCTGAATGGCGTGCAATTGGAGAGGCCTATGTCCAGCAGTGGACTGCTATGGGCTGATGATGATGATGATGATGATGCTCGGTGACGATGACGCGAGTTCCATGATTTTTGTTCACCCAAAAAGTGCTCAACACGCCTAAAGAAGTTTTCACTTCAATAAAAGACCTTTTCTGGTATTTTCCTAGGTGTAAACGTATTAGGTAAGTTTTTTTGTAGGTAAGGGAAAAACACGAAATTAACTAAATTAATTTACCTACTACTGACGGGACTGTGCCGCGGCATGGCAAGGGATTTTTATGCGACGAATAAAAATATATCCAAATATTAGGACACTTAAATTTAAATTTGAATGATGATGGCTAAGGACGTCGCGTCATTCCTAAGGATACCGCGGCATTGTTGCCATTGGAGTTTCAATTTTCAATTTTAACTCCTGGGATTGATCCCCGGATTGGATTAAGTGTTATTGGGTTTTCCCAACAGGAATTTCTCAGTTAGCAGCCCAGAGTCTGGATGTTTGCCCGATTGATGGCAATAGGCTCGCGGTTATATGGGACTTAAACATAACTGGCCAAATGTGGGTGTACTATTTATAGGTTCACCTCTGCCTAACCCTTCGGGGATCACAGGCGTGATGGTATTATGTAGATTCAATGAGTGTGTTTGGAATAACCCAAACATACTCATTGACAACTTAAAACCTACTTTGACTGTAGTACCTAGATCAAACACGTGAGGGAATTAATTATCGTCAATCCTAACTAATATTATAAATGCAAAAGTTTGTTATGCTTTCCCGCTAAAACTGCTGAACGGTTTTTGATGAAATTTGGCGCATGGGTAGACCATGACCTGGAAAAGGACATAGGCTACTTTCTACCCTGGATCGCAGACGAACTCGCAGGTAAAAGCAAGTAACCTTTATACCTCCAATAACGGTCGTATTATTATGCCGCCGCGGCCAGTATTTCCTCTATAATATTATCCAAGCTATTTATAATACAAATTCTGAGTAACTGAAATCCCCCAACCGAGTATCCTGATCTCATAAATTTAATATTACAAGGATAACTGTTTGTAGTAGGTATTTAATAACATGAATGAAACTTGCTATGTCGTTATAGGTGACTGACATTTTCCAATAGGGAATACCTGCACAATATATTCTATAGTTTTTGCTTACTCCCATATGAAGAAGGCGTGAGTTTATGTATATAAACCTGAACAATTTTGTTCTTATTTGTTTCCCACAACACATTCAAGGTTTTTTTTATGATTTCCAATCAAAACTGGGCTAACCTTTAAATTTTTAAATACTTCGTTGAATTTCTGATGAGTCATTTGGTTTACTTAGAAAAACGAATGGAATAAATTATTACACTTACCTGTACGGATGAGCAGTGGTGTGGTGGCCTAGTGGAAAGGGCCGTGATTTTCAGTTGCACGTCATTTGTGTTCGAATCCAAGTAGGCACTTTGTGAAACTATACTTTGTGCAAATTATTATTTCATCACCACTGCTCTCAACGGTGAAGGAAATCATCGTGAGGAAACCGGCATGTTCTAGAACCAAAAATTCGAAGACAATCTCGGTGGTATCCACCAACCCGCACTGGGCCGGGGGGTGGATTACGGTCCACTTCCTCTCACAGAGAGGAGGCCTGTGTCCCTGCAATGGGAACATTATAAGCTGGTTATGTTGTCAGTTGTCAGGAGAAGAGTGAATTAAATATTTCCGATGATTGCATACAATCTCCCGATTTTACATCGTAAAGCTACACATTGGATACGAGGGCTCCCAAATACTTATTACAAATTATTTTGTTTCAACTGTGACATATGCGAACTATTCAGGGAATGAAACGTGCCGCCATCGGCACGGCATTGATTTCGACTGCGGCCATAATACCAGCAGCTATTATTAATTAATACCTTTGACAAGAAGATTAAAATATGCTATTCATGCGCACTATTATGTTATGACTGAGGCTTTACCTCAAATGTTTTGGAGTAATTATTTTTGCTTTAAGCTGGTTTCAGTGCAGGACCTAATTTAAATTATATTTTGGCTATAGTATAGTAAACTTTTTAGCATGTAGGTAAGTTACTGTTTACATTTCAATTCATTTTAATTAATTAAGATAAAGCATTCACTTAATGATTAATCAATGTGTTATGAATAATAGTAAAATAATACCGTTGTTTAAATCAGGTAGGTATTACATCAGACTCCACAAATTATAGACCTATTTGAGTACTACCTAGTGCAGTTTTACCTTTAGTAACATTTTTGAGATTTTTTTTTAGACCAACTGCATTTTTTTTTAATAAACATAAATTACTGCATACAACAAAAAACCGGGTTTTACAAGGGCCCGTTCGACTACTGATGTCTTGAACTGTTAGGACATATATATAATGCATGGGTAGATAAAAACGATGACTTGGGCATGATTTTTCCAAGGCATTCGATTGCGTTTTTCATGTACTTAACGTTAATCAGGAAACTTCGCCACTACGGGATCCAGAACACCGCTCTGGATTTTCTTACTTCATACTTGAGTAATAAGAGGGCTAACGTTAATGTTAAAAGATCGCCCGGATCTATAGTAACAATGTGAGTCCCACAGGGCTCAATTCTTGGTCCTTTATTGTTTCTTATTTATATTAATTACTTGCCTTACGTCATAAAGGATAATCATGATAATTATAGTGTTGTTTGCAGACGACACTTCACTTTTGTTCAAACTTAAACGTCAGCAGCTGTTTACTGACGAAGCAAATAGCGCGATCTCAAAAGTAGTTCGCTGGTTCAATGTTAATAACTTACTTCTTAATGAAAAAAAAAACCAAATGGATTAAGTTTACGGGTAAGTAATATTTTATATAATAACAAAATCTCTAATATTTACAAGATATAACAACTGTTGATATAATTTCTTTACATATAACATTTATTTATTCTAAAACTTATTTCGTATAACGTTATCGGATATAACGTTTATTTAATTTAAAATCATCAGGCCTATCGTTTAAAATGTATAATATTGCGATTAATTTGATTGAGCGTGCTGCGGGAGCGGCGTGACAGAAACGAATCGCTGCAAAACCGACTCCACGTAGTCTTGTCTGCCCTACCCCTAGAATGTTATTTAAAATCGCGTAGGCGCGTAGGGGCGAGGCGGCCCTCAAGCTGAGGAGCAGGTGGTTTCAACGCTTGCAGCCGCGGCTGAGGCTGGCCGGCCGAGCCAGCCAGCAAGCCGAAGCCTCGGTGGTAAGCGTGAAATACATCTGTGACGATAAGTTTGCATGGGACCGCTGGAGCCCTGCAGCGCCGGAGCCGATTTTAAATAACATTCTAGGGGTAGGGCAGACAAGACTACGTGGAGTCGAAGAAAACATGCCTGCTGCATGTTGCATGCTTGCTTGATGCATGCTTGCTTACATGGTGCATGCTTGCTTGCACGTTTTATCATATTAGACTAAATAGGTTTTATGTCTTTTGAGTGGTATATCAAACGATTTTATATTCAATGTATGATATGCTTATAAAAATTAGTTGCTTTAAAATTATATCAATCGTTTATTATATTAACTGATCATTATATCAAACAAAATTATAGATTCAGTTGTTATATCTTGTAAATATTAGAGATTTTGTAACTATATCAAATATTACCTACCCATAATAAAATGAAATTAGACCAAATGAGTTTATACGTTATGAGACGCACCCTAAGTTTACGCTACCTCACGTTAGGCTGGTGATAACTGATGTGTTGATAAAGGGCGAAGAATTGAATCCTTATGATAGCTCATTATTCTCGGGCTTAACTTTGGATGCTAAGCTTGCGGGGCCCACATATATATAAACTGTCAAAAAAGCTAAGCTCCGCAGCATAATTATGCGGTTAGAAAAATTCGTAATTTTACTGACATAGAGACAGCCTGTTTAGTGTACTTTAGCTATTTTCATAGTGTGTTTCATACCTTCAGACTATCTTTGTTTTGCAGAAAAGATATGGGGGCCGGTTGGAATGGACGCTTTGGCAGAATCATAATATGATCTGAGTACAATTCTTATCCCGCAATTCATTTGTTTGACAGTTTTGTATGGAGTTTCGTAAAATAGTCCACAAATTATGAATTGCTATAATGAAAAAGATGTAAAGTTTTTTTTTTTTTTGTCTATTGTGAAATAGCAGCTGTAAACAGATTAATTTCAGGATGTATGAATTGCACGCAGATCATATTATGATTCTGCCAAAGCGTCCATTTTAGGCCCATGGACGCTTGTTACGCTATAAATACTAGGAACAAACACATTGGTTGTACCTACAACAAGGCTCAAGAAAATAGGTGGCTCGTTCCGATGTCAATTTACGTTTTTATAATAAACTTCCAAGCCACGTTCAAGATCTAAGCCATAATATATTCAAATCATTCATTAAACGTAAGTTGAGCCAGAAAGCCTTTTATTACCGTTAAAGATTATATTCAGGACACAAAGGCTTGGGATTGAGTTGCTCCAAATTATACTGAATGTTGATGTTTTTTTTTCTATAATTTTTTTATAAATAGTGACATTTAATGATTATATTAAACACAATGACATGAATATTTACTTTGTGGAGTATAAAATTATTATTTTAATTATTGTGAATGTGAGGACTATGTAGGTATTTTTTTTTCTCTTTGTCATTTAATGATCATCTGGCAGTATGAGTATTTTATGCGGCTAACCCAAATGTCCTTTCTTTGGTATTATTCATCGAATCATTGAGCTCGTTAAGTACTGAATTGAGCTAGTGTTGATTTGTGTTGATTTATGTTGAGTTGTTGTAATTATTTTTACTTTATCTATTTAACTAATATACTTGTCTGTGTGGTGCCTGACGTTAAGAATAGCACTTCCCTATTCAGCAGCGATTATGGCAACCTCCCCCCCCCTCTTTGGGGGAGGCCTATGTCCAGCAGTGGACGTCTGCTTGATGTCGACGTTGCAATGATGAATATACTTTCACTATGTTTACTTTTTAATCGGGCGAATCAAGGCAACTGACATAGCCCGAAGAATTACCAAAGTTAAGTGGCAGTGGGCAAGCCACATTACTCGCAGAACAGGTGGCCGATTATTTACGTTACACGTCCGTGTTTGGGTCACAGAACTTCATAATATATGTGTATAAAGTTTCAACTTAATCGGTCCAGTAGATTCGGAGCAAATCGGCTGTGACAGACGGACAGACAGACAGATAGATAGACAGACAGACACACGAGGGATCCTATAAGGGTTCCGTTTTTTCCTTTTAGGTCGGAACCCTAAAAACCATAGATTTTGTGGACCTGTCCAGTCAGTGCACGCATTTGTTAGGTTTGCATGACATATAATTTAAAATTAGTGACCGTGGAGAAAAACTACGAATTACTCATTTAACACTAGGTATATATTATTAAATATATAAAGTAGGTATAATATAACATTGTAGAACCAGCAATAAAGGGTTTTTTTTTTTTTCTTTTTAAAAACGTTGCCCCACACTAGGAATTTCTCCTGTATCGTGGGTGTGTTTACAAACATTTAAACTCACATACACAAACAGCCAGACCCGGAACAATTACTTGTAGGTCATACAAATATTTGTTCCGTGCGGGAATCGATCCCGCGACACACAGCGCAGCAGTCAATCGCTTAACTAATTGCGCCAACCGTGCCGTCAACACACACACATTTAACACTAGGTATATATTATTTAATATATATAGTAGGTATAATATAACATTGTAGAACCAGCAATAAAGGGTTATTTTATTTTAATTATATAATGCTGTTAGAACTTAAAACTAACTACGAAGCGGATTAATAATGAATTAATGGATGTCATAACTTCCTTCGTTCACCTATCACATAAAGGCTTCTACGGACCGGCGCGACACGCGACGCGACACAAAGGCCCCCCGTGTTGCGCGACGAGCGGTGCCTTAGTGTCGCGTCACGAGTCGCGCCGGTCTGAAGAAGCCTTAAACCTTTATAGCACTAAAAAGGTCTTGTTTATTTTCACCAATAAGCTGTCTTGATTATTTGTATCTGTTGATAAACTTGTCGATGATCTGCTTGGCGGCGCGTGGCTTGTCTGCGGGCACCATGTGTCCCGCGCCGACCACCATCGCCTCCATGAAGAAAAGTCCAGATTTCACGAAACTGAAACAGACACAGACACCGCCTATTAGTTGGTTGTTAGGGTGGTTGTACATGATATCGTGGGCCCGGCACACAGGCAACTCAAGGAACACGGGTGGGTTTTGGTCAGTAAAAGTCTAACGTCTAAAGTGTACTCCCGCTCCGCCGAGAGCGGGAGAAGTTACTTGATTATTGCCCACCCAAAAAAAAAAAATGGGTGGTTGCACATCTGACGGAAGATGCGTCGCCTATCGTCAGTCGCGAAGGCCAGAACGGACAAGTAGATAATAAAACATTCAACCTTACACACTCAACCGATGATGGGTTAGTGCGTCGAGCGTACTAACTGCAAGTTAATGAAGTTACGCCAGACGAATCTTCCGTCAGATGTGCGACCACTCCTAAACTTAAGTGACTGCCCTTCTTCTAAAATACTAATAATCGGTATAAAGAATTTATTTTCCTAAAGAACACAAACCCCCTTATTACAAAACAAGGTTTATCTTCAGACCCAGGTTTAAAACATGGAGCCATTATTGAATTTCGAACTTTATTCCGACTATGGTAAAGTTCTAAACACAAAACTGACAACTTAGTACCGAACTAAGTTTTCAGTTTTGTATAAAGAACGGTATTTCAATCACTGTTACGTTCTTATTATAAAAACTGGCTCCATGGTTTAAGTCATGAAAAAATATAAATCTTGTTTTGTAATAAGACGGAAACAGTTCAGAGTCAAATTGTCAATCTCACTTCACCTTTGTGATACTGACTTGTTCATGGTATGAAATTATCACAGTGAGATTTTTAAAGAACAGACCCTCTTTTTATAGAAGTAAATACCAATAATTCTGAATTTCAATATTCCTTTTATTAATAAATTAAATGTTAATATGACATATTTGCACACCATATGTAATGGTAGAATGTATTGGGCCACGATATTCTTAAGTTCTTGATTTGTACCTACATTCTAGCAAATAAATGAATTTGAATTTGAATATAAATTACCAATTCTACAACAATTTTTTGGAGTTTTTCCTCCATGCTATCATCATGTATTTTGTTATCATAAGGAGATCGGTACTGGCATATTTCAGTCTTGTTTTTGAATACTAGCTTGAGATTTTTATTGTATAAGATGTCTATCTTATACAATAAAAATCTCAAGCTACTATCGTTAATCGTCAAAAAAAAAATCTTCTCTTGGAGGTATCATTCTAGATCGCTCAACCAATGGTCATATTTTTTTTAAATTTCTCCACCATAATTATAATTTGTATAGTTTCTTGTCATCGCTACGCCGGATATGATGACCATTCGTCACATTCGCTATTAAGCCAGCCCTTGTTTGGTTTCACCCAGTGGCAAAACAAATTGATGATCATCGTGACCATTATCATCGCTCCACTTGACGTTCGTGAGCTGTCCACACTGAGCCACGCCGGAATTACATTCAGATAATTCGACTACTTATTTCCCTATTTTTACATGATAGTTGCTAACGTGTAACCAAAAATTTTTAGTCTTTTTCTTACGAATTAAGCCTATTCCACGGTTAAAAGCTTAGGCGCCGCATTTTAAGTTTAGTAACCATATCTTTTAAGCGTCTGATTGCTCTCTATCATCAATGGAGTAGGGCGCGTCGCCATCATTACTAAAACGTGACGTAAATTTTATCTCATAAATTCTATAACGTTTTCATACAAACAACATAATCTGAGTTATCATTTTGGTTACCATGTGATTTTTATTACATTTTGATAGTCATTTTTTTTAACCCCTTTTTTATGAACTATTGTCGGTGTTTTTTTTTTTTTAAAGACTCGATATTATACGTTTTCAAAGTGGCACAAATGTTTTTTTATTTAATTACGTCACAGTATACAGTCAACTAACATCACCATGTTTGGATATGAAGTGTTGGAGTGCCGATAAAATCACAAACAAGTGAGCATTAATTTCAACCTTGGCTGGGGTAATGCAATACTTTGGCAACATCTAGTTGCAGGGATCCAAAGGCAACGGTTATCTTACCTACCACCAGCCAGATTGTTGACCTCTTGCCGACCAATCAACGTCAATAGACAATCATGAATGTCTTTTACTCACGAATTAATTTGAGAGCTATTTTCTTCGTCAAAGAGACATTCTCTGCAACCTTCGAGGTACCCTTTCCTTCCGGACCACTTCAGGCTTCTGTACATGCGAACCGACAGCGCATAGGGTACCATCATGTCCAGCTGCCCACTGAAGATTAAAAACAAGAAGAATCAGTAATCACACCACGATAATTGATTCAATAGATCAAAAACATCAACGGAATGTATAATTAGGATCTTCTCGAAACTTACTTGTAACACAGGACTCCATAAAGCTCCATCAGTTCCTCCAGCCAAGGTTTGACAGTAAGCAGTACATCACTATGTAACCAATCGAACACAGTCATATTCATCACAGAAAACTTCTTCTTTTTGACGTGAAGTGCGTTTTGAACTTCTGGCTTGTTTAAAAATGTTTCTATTGAATTATCATGTTGCAAAGTGTCACTTGACTTATTATCACCATTCATGTAATTATAATTATCAACGGGTGCAACGCTAAACATCGTTCCTATCGATTTTGATGCATTCTAAAATTAAGAAAAAATATGTATAAGTATAATAGAAGGTTATTCAATAAATATTCTGTATTGCAGTCATTTGTACTACGTACACAGGGGCGGATCCAGAATTTCATTAGCATTCTGACAAGGTTCTGAGCTATAGAAATTCGGCAATTTCTGTTTAACTTTTCGATTTCAATCAATCAACTCAGCCTATAGCAGTCCACTGCTGCCTGGACATAGGCCTCTCCCAGGCTGCGCCACAACATCTTGTCCTCCGCCTGCCACATCCAGTCTGTCCTAGCCACCTTTTTAAGGTCGTCGGTCCATCTGGCTGAGATGCGTCCCACACAACTGCTTGCCGATACGTGGTCTCCGCTCCAGGACTCGTCTGCTCCACCAACCATTGGTCCTTCGACAAACATGGCCAGCCCACTGCCACTTCAGCTTGCTTACTCTGCAGGCTTTGTCGTTAACTCTATTTCTCTTCCAAATAACTTCATTTCTGATCTTATCCTTCAGAAAAACTCCGAGCATAGCCCGCTCAATAGCACGCTGAGTGACCTTGAATTTGTGGACCAGCCCGACTGTCAGTGTCCACGTTTCGGCACTGTATGTCATAACGGGCAGGACGCAATGGTTGAAGACCTTAGTCTTCAAACACAGCGGGATTGGCGACGAGAAGACTTGACGAAGTTTTCCAAACTTTTCGATTTAACTTCAAGTTAAATTAAGTTAATTTGATAGCTCAGAAAATTAATAAGACCTACTTCAGTGTTTTTCAAATTTATTCCTTGCGGTAAGGAATTTTGCTACTTAGTATTGTAGTTAAAACCATGAAAATTGGACGGTATTTAGCCTATTGCTTGATGTGTGTCAGCGCAACGCAGAACGTGTTCAGCGTTTTTAGAAGTTCAACCCAAGATTGTAAAAAATTGCATTTTTAAAGATATAAGTTCATTAAAAGTTGTTTGCTAGTGATCCTAAGTATGTGCATGCTTGTTACATCTTTGATATCTTAACTGAGCTGTAGAAAATCACCTAATATCTACCTATGAGTATAGTGTGTAAAAGTACACCTGAATTGTATTGAAAAGTTGAGTCGAAAGTATGGAATTCCTAGGTCTTTTGCGGGGCTCTGTATCCGCCAACATACGTACCTCTTTGTAAGCGGATAAATTGCTTTCTCTCCAATTCCGTCTAGCCTCGGATTCCAGCTTGCTAATATCTTTCGCTTGTTGGTGGTCTACGAGGCCCATTTGTAACGCCCACTCGGAATAGTGCAGCATCGTCGGTGGATCTATGACCCCATTTCCGATCGCCAGGCCCTACAAAGCAAACAATAAGCTTAATTCATAGTTCCAATGAAATGAGGAGCTATACTATGATTCAATAATATATATTTTACTTACTCTCAAATTAATTCGATTAAAATAATCTTTATCGTGATGTATGTAATATGCAAAAGCGGGAATGTATTTGCCAGCGTACGATTCACCAGCTATGAATAGAGGTGCTGTCCTTAATTCCGGGAACATTTGAAGAAACTGTTGGATGAAGTTTAGAAGACACCGGCCCACCTGCGTATAGGAAATATAAGAAACTTCTATCAAAAATAACTATTTTAATTTTAAACGGCCTCGTTGGTCAAGTGGTCGCAAGCGCTACTACAGAGCACGAGGTCCTGGGTTCGATTCCTAGGTCAGGCAAAGTATCTCAGTAGCAACCCGGAGTCTGGATTTGTGTTCGGTTGATGGCAAAAGGCTCGCCCCTTATTACATGGGACTTAAACATAACTGGTAAAATGTGAGTGTACTATAGGTACCTACACGTCTGCCTAATCCTTTAGGAAATACAGGCGAGATAATACATGTTATGTTTAATTTTATAGGTAGTCAGAGTCCTTACTCATCATTCTTTTGCCCATATCCCAGTTTAATTTAAAGTAGGCGCATCTATTAATAATCAAAATTGTCCATGTGGTGCCGGAGGTTAAGGCCTGAAACTGCGTTAAGCGGGCACCCGCGCGGTTTCATACAAAAGTGCACCGTCGCGGGGACCCGCGCGGGCGTCCGTCACGGGGAGGCGCGCCCCGCACCCATGCAACGGGGCCCGCCTCCGCGCGACGGAACCCGTCGCGGGGGCACGCGCGGTGTCCGCCAGCGGACCGGTAAGGCCTGAAACTGCGTTAAGCGGGCGCCCGCGACGGGCAACCGTCGCGTGTCTACGCGCGTGGACACGCGGGTGGGCTCCGTGGGAACGCGACGGTCCCCGTCGCGGGTACCCGTCGCGGAGACCGGATTATTTTATCAAATCAAATCAAATCAAAAATATTTTTATTTCACATAAGCCTACATGGGCACTTATGAAACGTTAAAAGCTAGGTGCACGGTTCCAATTGGTCGTTTCCTATGGAGAAGAGCCGGCAAAAAACTCCACGGTCACTCTTTTAAAAAAATAAACTTGGCTTTTACAATGTTTTCAAATTACAGTGTAAATAGGTATGAGAGGACAGCGTAGGCCCGTCAAAAGTACCAGGTACTTAACAAAATAGAAAATGGTCTACAGATCTACAGTCTATTAACCCTACAACGTCCTCGCATTGACAAAAAAAACAATATAAAATATTATTAAAATAATAAAACTTAGAACCTTGTTGAAATATAAATTGTAGGCATAATAATGTCAAATAACAAAAACATTATGTCAGTGAAGTTTGTAAAAAAAGATAAAATTAAATTAAAAAATAACTTCGTAATTTAGGAGCTGTTAATAGACATTTACATAGTTTTGCCGTTAATGAGGTACCAGGGAAGCCACATGATCAGAAGGAATTAATGCCAAACTTCCTTATCTTCAACGTAGTCCTTAATCTTTTAATATGCTTTTTTGATAAGGGCACGTTTAATGTGCGTTTTGAATTTTCCATCACTAAGTTCAGTAACCGATTGTGGCAACTTGTTATAAAAGCGGATATTGTTTACAAGAAATGACTTGCTTGTACTTGAAATTATTTACGCAGTGTCGCTAGTTCAATTTACCTTCAGTCTGTCTGTCTGTCTGTCCGCCTGTCACCAGGTATCTCATGATCCGTGATAGTTAGACAGATGAAATTTTCACACATGATGTATTTCTGTTGCCGCTATAGCAACACATACTAAAAACCAGAATAAATAAAAAAATTAAGGGGGCTCCCATACAACAAACGTGATTTTTTTGCTCGTTTTTGCTCTACATATAATATTGAAAACGGCAACAGGTAGACGCTTGAAATATTCACAGGATATTTAGATAAATAATATTCACTTTAGTAATAAATAATTAAATTAAAATAAAACATATAATTAAGGGAGCTCCCATACAATAAAGGTGATTTTTTTTTTGCCATTTTTATAGATAATGGTACGGAACCCTTCGTGCGCGAGTCCGACTCGCACTTAGCCGGTTTTTCCATATTGAAACATGAATCATGTTACCGGTCCGCTGGCGGACACCGCGCGTGCCCCGCGACGGGTTCCGTCGCGTGGAGGCGGGCCCCGTTGCATGGGTGCGGGGCGCGCCTCCCCGTGACGGACGCCCGCGCAGGTCCCCGCGACGGAGCACTTTTGTATGAAACCGCGCGGGTGCCCGCTTAACGCAGTTTCAGGCCTAACATGATTCATGTAAAAGAGGCATTCTGAGAATACATTTTTATCGTAGGTGATTATGTACTTAGATTGAGAGTTCAATATGGAAAAACCGGCTAAGTGCGAGTCGGACTCGCGCACGAAGGGTTCCGTACCATTATCTATAAAAATGGCAAAAAAAATCACCTTTATTGTATGGGAGCTCCCTTAATTATATGTTTTATTTTAATTTAATTATTTATTTCTAAAGTGAATATTATTTATCTAAATATCCTGTGAATATTTCAAGCGTCTACCTGTTGCCGTTTTCAATATTATATGTAGAGCAAAAACGAGCAAAAAAATCACGTTTGTTGTATGTGAGCCCCCTTAATTTTTTTATTTTATTCTGGTTTTTAGTATGTGTTGCTAAAGCGGCAACAGAAATACATCATGTGTGAAAATTTCATCTGTCTAACTATCACGGATCATGAGATACCTGGTGACAGGCGGACAGACAGACAGACAGACTGAAGTTAAATTGAACTAGCGACACTGCGTAAATAATTTCAAGTACAAGCAAGTCAGTTCTTGTAAACAGTATCCGCTTTTATAACAAGTTGCCACAATCGGTTACTGAACTTAGTGATGGAAAATTCAAAACGCACATTAAACGTGCCCTTATCAAAAAAGCATATTAAAAGATTAAGGACTACGTTGAAGATAAGGAAGTTTGGCATTAATTCCTTCTGTACATGTGGCTTCCCTGGTACCTCATTAACGGCAAAACTATGTAAATGTCTATTAGCAGCTCCTAAATTACGAAGTTATTTTTTAATTTAATTTTATCTTTTTTTACAAACTTCACTGACATAATGTTTTTGTTATTTGACATTTTATGCCTACAATTTATATTTCAACAAGGTTCTAACTTTTATTATTTTAATAATATTTTATATTGTTTTTTTTTTGTCAATGCGAGGACGTTGTAGGGTTAATAGACTGTAGATCTGTAGACCATTTTCTATTTTGTTAAGTACCTGGTACTTTTGACGGGCCTACGCTGTCCTCTCATACCTATTTACACTGTAATTTGAAAACATTGTAAAAGCCAAGTTTATTTTTTTAAAAGAGTGACCGTGGAGTTTCTTGCCGGCTCTTCTCCATAGGAAACGACCAATTGGAACCGTGCACCTAGCTTTTAACGTTTCATAAGTGCCCATGTAGGCTTATGTGAAATAAAAATATTTTTGATTTGATTTGATTTGATAAAATAATCCGGTCTCCGCGACGGGTACCCGCGACGGGGACCGTCGCGTTCCCACGGAGCCCACCCGCGTGTCCACCGCGCGTAGACACGCGACGGTTGCCCGTCCCGGGCGCCCGCTTAACGCAGTTTCAGGCCTAAGAATAGCACTATCCTATTTCTTCCCGTGGGTGACGTAAAAGGCGACTAAGGGACTTACTAGAGAAGCAGCGTTCTCTATTCATTTTAATCCTATACTGCGATCGCCAACCCGCCTGCCTAGCGTGGCGATTATGGCAAACCCTCCCTTTGGAGGAGGCCTATATCCAGCAGTGGATGTCTTTCGGCTGAAATGATGAATGATGAGGCGCAGCATGCCACACTTCTCTGATTCGTCATCATTTCAGTAGTTCCCTTTCTAGCCATATATCCTAAAAAACCATATATCCTACCTGCCAGGGTTGTGAGTTTGTCCGATATCGTAGCCCTGACACACAGTCAACGGAAGGAACATGGGTAGGTTTTAGTCAGTAAAAGTCTGACACGCCCTCCCGCTCCGCCCAGAGGGGGCGAAGTTATTTGATAATTTCTAACCCAAAAAAAAAGTCATGTATCCTACACATAGTCCATCCATCGGTTTTTTGATCTACCCCTACTCTTATAGCCATCTACATTTATATTCAAAATATTCCTCACGACATTTTCCTCATGTCATCACGTGATTCACATGTCCGTATAATAGTCGAATTATTAATTCACTGGAGTAATCTGACATGTGCTAGCCGTCACTTTGCGTAATAAAATGGTCATATTTATTGTAATGGTGACCGTTTAGTTTAATCGATTTATACAACATGTCCCAGAATTAACGCACAACCTCTTAAGTCCTCTTAAGTTAAGGGTCATTGTACTCATCATTATGAATAACTTTTTCTATGGAACCAAGACTGAAATCGCGAAAAAAAACAGCAGCAACAGGTTTGGTCCCATAGTAAAAGTTGTTCATAATGATGTGTACAATGGCCCCTTAAGAGGTTGTGGATTAATTCTGGGACATGTTGTATAAGTGTAAAATAAATGTATAATAATAAGTGTAAAAGTCTAGAATACAATAAATATGACCATTTTATTACACAAAGTGACAGCTGGCACATGTCACATTGTTCCAGTGAATTACTTCGACTTTAGGGCAGTTCATAAAATGGTCCATAAAATATCGCTACTCACTTCATCCTGATTGCTTGCGTATTCTCCTCCCTCGGTGAAGCTAAAGCCAGTTCCTACTGGATTGTCAATGAAGAGAAGCGAGTAGCTGGAACCCCATGTAATTGGCATTTTTTTAACTGAAAAATACAATACTTATTAATAGATGACATCGCAATGGGGTTAAAAACTGAAAGCTCGTCATAGGTGGCAGCACAGTTGTAAAATAAGTCGCTGTTGTTTACAAAAAAAAATATGGATAGTGACAGCTAGCTACCAAATTCTTAGACGTTGGATAGTAGCGACATCTGAAATATACAAGTGGCAGTTTTTATCCTCATTATTAGTGTCAGTTGTGTTGCTCATAATAACTGTTATCCAGGTACATCACATCCAGAGGCCCAGCCCAGTGCGTGTCGGACCACACACAATAGGGATTGTTTTTGGTTTGATTGTGGTTCCGTAGTTGGGATGTTTCAAGTGAACGGCGTAAACTCATTGGGGTCTGAAATGGCAATGGGCGTTCCTCAAGGTTCAATATTGGGTCCATTCCTCTTTTTAGTTTATATTAACGATTTACCCCAATTATTTCAAAATCAACCGAAGATGGTGTTATTTGCAGATGACAAATCATTGATATTTAAAGTAGACCGACGGTCACAAAATCTTGACGACGTTAATAACTCTATTCTTCAGGTCCAAGATTGGTTTACGGTAAATAATTTGGTACTAAATAAAGCAAAAACCAAATGCATTCGATTTAAATTACCTAATGTTAGAAGTAGTGAATGTAATATCATAATGGATGGAGCAAAACTGGAATTTATTAATCAAACGGTTTTCCTAGGAATCACTCTAGACGAGAAATTACAATGGGGACCACATATAATATCTCTTACGGGGCGGCTAAGCTCGGCGGCTTATGCTGTTAGAAAGATAAGACAGTTAACAGATGTAGAAACCGCGCGGTTGGTCTATTTTAGCTACTTCCACAGCATTATGTCGTACGGCATTTTACTGTGGGGTCGGGCTGCTGACATTGAGTCCATCTTTATTTTGCAAAAGAGAGCTGTCAGAGCAATTTATAATCTAAGTCGCCGCGAATCTCTTATTACACTAATCTATTTAAAAATATTAATATCATGACGGTACCTTGCCAATTCATTTATGAAAATATTATGTATGTAAGGAAAAATCTACATTTTTTTAATAAAATAAGTGATAGACATAATTTTAATACTAGAAATAAAGACAAAATAGATCAACCATTTTTCAGGTTATCTAAAGTACATACATCTTTTATGGGGTACTGTGTTAAATGTTACAACAAAATACCTTGTGATATATTGCAACTAAATGAAAGAAAATTTAAAACTCATATTAAAAGAACACTTTGTAAACAAGCATATTACAAATTAGAGGATTATATACAAGATAAGAATGCTTGGAAACATGCTGGTCCTGCTCCATAGGACAATCTAGAGTCTAGACAAAATCAAACAGGTTGCTATTTTAATTGTATAATTTATTATTTTTATGACATTTATTTTAAATTCTGTGATTACCTTAACTCACACTGATATTGTTATTTTTTAGGAAATCGTACCTATATATTTTTTACAATTTTTTTAAATATGTGAGCACCATGTATCTATCACATAATTAATTTATCTGTCATTGCTTCATTCTTAACTCTTTTTATTACCTATTGTGGTATAGTCATTTTATTCTAGGTGCATCGTCTTCACATATAATTTATATAATTAATGTACCTATAAAAATATTGTACTAGATTTTAAAAGAGTACCGGTGGAGTTTCTTGCCCATTCTTCTCCATACGAAACTACCTTTTGGAAGGGGCGACGAGAATCAATTCTATTTTTTTGTAAATATTGACGTTCAAAAGTGCCTTTTATGTGCCTATTTGAAATAAACAATTTGACTTTGACTTTGATGAATTTATCCCAAGAACAATATTAACCTTGTAGTTGAAAAACATGTTCCCCCATACATTCCAACTGCAAATATAAGTTTGTACGCAAGATATTGAAAGATTTGCCATAGTATTTTAAGACCATGGTTTTCTTGTAATCTTTATGTAAAGAACTATTTTCTGTATTTTTTTTTAATTTAGGTAGTTAGTAGTAGTTAGTTTCGGAGATCCCCCCCCCCTTTATCTCCGATACTACCTACCTACCTACTACTAATAGGTTAATTTTCATATTTTTTTTTATTTTATTTGTATAATAAATGTATCTGAAATCTTAACAATAAGCCTTTTTATTTGAATTATGGCACACGGTACAGCAAGCAAAAAATGTTAGTTTCTTGTTTGTTCAAAATTCATTTATTTACGTTAGACGGCCGTGTTTGGGTCACAGAAATTCATATGTGTACCAAATTTCAACTTAATCGGTCCAGTAGATTCGGAGCAAATCAGCTGTGATAGACGGACAGACAGACAGATAGCCAAACAGACAGGCAGACACATGAGTGCTCCTATACGAGTTATGTTTTTTTCCTTTTGTGGTACAGAACCCTAAAAGCGATCAATAAACTGAGAAGAATTTATAGGAGATTTTTTTAAATAAACATCTTACTTACCTGATCCATCGATAATTTGTAAAGGACCTATTTCTCCAAAAAGGCCATATAAAGAAGAAGCACCAGGCCCTCCTTGTAGCCAGATAACCAACGGTGTACTTTCTAGATCAACTCCCTGCGCGGGGAAATACCAGAAGAACAGATTCCATTTACGAATTTTGTCAACAGTGAAGTACGCAGCGTGACTGTTGACGCCAGCGAACAGACTCGGGTCTACTTCAGATAGTTTCTTGGCTTTTTCAGCTTTTCCATGTTCAATTAAGGGTGTTAGGATAAGAGGACCACATTTTTGGCCATCTCGAGTCGCAGTTGCACCGAGAACTGAACTGACTGAACATTGACTACTGAAGAAACATCTGGAATCAAACAACAATGTATCAAACTAAGTTGTACAGTATCCTCACCCTCACGTATTCAAAGCGGTAATTTTTTTGCGTTTAGTTTTATTTGAGATCCTGCAGTAGGTAGGGGTACCCTGAAATTAATTTTCTTTTAATCAATGACGAGTAATCAGCCTATAATGTTCCCGTTGGTGGTACACAGGCCTCTTATCTTCGAGAAGGAGTGGGCTGTAATCTACCTACCGGGCCCATGCGGGTTGGTTGATATCACATGTCTTCGATTTTTTTGGTTCTAGGACATGCCGGTTTCCTCACGATGTTTTCCTTCACCGTTTTGAGAGAAGTGGTGATGAAATTATTTACACAAAGTAAGCGCCTGCCTAGTTTCGAATCCACGATCTACAAACTTGTAAGTCGAGGGCCGTTACCAGGGGGCCACCACTGCTCTCAGAAGCCAATGCTCTCCCATGACAAATACATCGCTTGAAACCCACGATGTTGTGTCGCGGGTTCGATTCCCGCAAGGAACAAATATTTGTATGACCTACAAGTAGTTGTTCCGGGTCTGGCTGTCTGTGGATGTGAGTTTATATGTTTGTAAACGCATCCACAATACAGGAGAAATTCCTAGGGTAGTGCACCGTTTTTATAAAAAAAAAACAATATGTACCTATTAAATAATCCTAAAATGTAGTTCACTATGCGACACAAAAACCCTTTTGGGGTCCCCATATTAAATTGAAACATAATATGCAGAAATCAAAACACATCTACTATTGCGCTAGTCGAAACTTTAACACATTTAAAGATAAACACACGGATTTTAATTTATAATTGAAATGACCTACTTGTACACACGCACCACGAGATCATTAATATAACTAGCATTTTTATATATTATCACCGTATTTAATGTATGAATTTTAGGTACCTACATTGAACTGAAAACCCATTTTACGCAATATTTATGATTGATAACTACGCACGTTTAGTCACATAGTTAGGTATGATGATGTTTCTGTATATTAGAAAAAAATATTAGTTAAAATATGACGACGAAATGAAATCATGATGAAATTTGAGTCAACAACCGCTGGTAGTTTATTTACCTGCTTGAAATATTCGTTCAAAAAAGATGTTTCTGTATGTTAGAAAAAATTGCTACTTAGTTAAAATATGAAGACGAAATAAAATGATGATGTTGAGTCAACAACCACTGGTAATTTATTTACCTGCTTGAAATATCCGTTCAAAAAAGATGTTTCTGTATGTTAGAAAAAATAGCTACTTAGTTAAAATATGAAGACGAAATGAAATGATGATGAAATTTGAGTCAACAACCGGTGGTAATTTATTTACCTGCTTGAAATATCCGTTCAAAAAAGATGTTTCTGTATGTTAGAAAAAATAATTACTTAGTTAAAATATGACGACGAAATGAAATGATGATGAAATTTGAGTCAACAACCGCTGGTAGTTTATTTACCTGCTTGAAATATCCGTTCAAAAAAGATGTTTCTGTATGTTAGAAAAAATAGCTACTTAGTTAAAATATGAAGACGTAATGAAATGATGATGAAATTTGAGTCAACAACCGCTGGTAATTTATTTACCTGCTTGAAATATCCGTTCAAAAAAGATGTTTCTGTATGTTAGGAAAAATAATTACTTAGTTAAAATATGACGACGAAATGAAATGATGATGAAATTTGAGTCAACAACCGCTGGTAGTTTATTTACCTGCTTGAAATATCCGTACAAAAAATATTTTTTTTTACTGTGTAAACTTCACACACGCAATGCGTAAAACAAAAAAAAATCTTAAATCTTCGAAGCTTCTCACTCTCTATCAGATATGGATAAATATCTAAACGTGATAAAAAAGTGATAATAATATGATATTACTATAATCTTTGCATTTGTAATTCTTACAGCTACTGCTTGACAATTGCGTAAAACTCACCTTATTGTATAATGTACGAGGGATTTTGGTTTTTGTGTTAGGTATATTGCAAGCCCGAATCCGGAACGATCCGGAACGAGGTTAAACCCGTAGAGAACCAAAGTTGTGGACCACGGAATAAGGAAGCTGAAGTGGCAATGGGCCGGCCATAGCCGTAGAACCGATGACCGTTGGGGTAGACGTGTTCTTGAGTGGAGACCGCGAATTGGCAACCGTAAGGTAGGACGCCCTCAGGCTAGGTTGAGCGACAATCTTCGCAGGGTGGCTGGTGGCAGCTGGATGAGATTTGGCGAGAATCGAGCTGAATGGCGTGCAATTGGAGAGGCCTATGTCTAGCAGTGGACTACTATGGGCTGATTATGATGATGGTATTGCAAGCAATAAGGACTTATTGCTATTTGCGATATCGAAAACCATGGGGACCCATGGTTTTCGATATCGCTCACATTTATGTTGGCTAAATCTTGTCTAGCCTATAATAAAATACAAGTCATTTAAGTACGCTTTATGTATATACAGGTAAATGACCAAATTAACTATCAAAATATAGGTCGTACCTACTAAATTAAATTGCCTAATAAACTAAGTATTAGGCAAATAAGTATGTAAGTGCCTAGATAAAGGTTTCAAGTAAAGTTTTAAAAACGTACCTTAATTACTAAGTATTTTTCATCTGGCGCGTCGTCAAGGAATTTTTCTACGTTAGCTGCAGTGAATAGGTACTTTTGATTTCTTGCTTGCTTTTGATTTTATGATGTACTTTGTTAAATTTTGATGTATGTAACTATTACTTATTTTTACTTTTGACAAAAAGATCAAAATATGCTATCCTGACGCACTGCTATGACTGAATCAGGCTTCACCTCAAATGTTTTGGAGTCATTATTTTTGTTGAATTCTGGTTTCAACGTACAGTCAAGTTTTTTACCTTTGTCTTCGTCGGTTTTCAAATTCTTTCCTTTAGCAAGTCAGGACTCATATCTTTTGAAGCTATGGCACTGAGCAGACTATAGCATTGAAAACCTATATTTAAAGCCTTTTTTATTAGCCTGCAGATAAAATGGCAATCGGTCGCAATGTCTATCATTTTGACATCCAACGTCTTAGGTTTGCAAAATTCGTCTGCTCTACTATGTAAATAATGCAATGAACTTGGCTAAGTCGTCATTTTTATATTTCAGAAATTTTACAAAAAAAAAACCGGTCAAGAGCGAGTCGGACTCGCGCACCGAGGGTTCCGTACGTATATATGATGTTGATGATTTCTGAAAAACTATGCTATTTAGAGACATCGTTTTATTTTTTCCTGTAATCTTTACATAAACTTCTATCACATAAAATAATTTCAGATTTGTATCTAAGTATGCAAACTTCGGAGATAAGGGGGGGACGGTATTTTATTCAAAAGTCGGTTACTATCATGCCTAAAAAAAAATATGTTTGAGAATGTGCAAACAGCGTTCTTTCATATCATACCCCACATGCTCTAGTAGCCCCACTTCAAATGTTTAAGACCCTTTTTCAATCCCTTTTGCAAAAAGACATTATTTTTTTAAATTTCTTTGCAAAATAGTTGGGCAAACGTCATCTAAAACTATTATAAATTTCAAGTTGATAGCATTAGTAGTTCTTGAGATATCCAGGTGTGACAGACAGAAAGACAGACTTAGCCTCACCATAAGGGTTCCTTTTTACCATTTTGGTACGGAACCCTAAAAATTGTCGTAGTTTGTCAGTGTCACATTTTAATTCGGTATGACTGACAGAAGGTGGCTGAATGTCATTCTGCGGTATTGACGTTACGACGCATTAAATAGCTGTCCAAGGATCTTTTGGCGTGGTTCTAAAATCGGAAACAACAATCCTGTTTTTCCGTACATTTCCAAAAACAATTGCACTAATATCCACATAATTATACTTTACCAACAGCGCTCTGTCAACGTCATTCGAGCGTCAAAAGACACATGAAGCAGAGTATAACGCTGAGTTGGTAAAGCAGGTAAAACAGATTCTATAGGTAGTGCAATGAGCAGACAAAAATAGCCCTTATGGTGACGGAACATATTTTGGATGTGACTATGATTTAAATGATACTAGGTTCTGCCCGCGACTTCGTTCGCGTGGAAGTCGTAAGACTTACTAAAATAACAGCCACACTTTTATAGAAAACGAGTAGCGGAACATGACGCGAACCATACAATTAAACTACTGCGGTTTCGCTGCTATGGTTTCGCGGCGGTGTGCCACCAGCGTGACTACGAACTTAAATGGTTTATTTCTTTTATTGTTTACTAGCTGCGCCCCGCGGTTTCACCTGCGTAAGTCTCGATCCCGTGTGAATATCGGGACAAAAAGTAGCCTATGTCTTAATCCAGGGTGTCAGCTACCTCCATACAAAATTTTATCAAAATTGGTCCAGCTGTTTGAGCGTGAAGATGTAACAAACATACACACACGCACACACTCACACACTCACACACTTTCGCCTTTATAATATTAGTGTGATGTGATGTACACACAGTACAATACAAAGAGATACAGTATAATAATTATAATGTAGTAAAAAGAGCAGCGTTTCTTCTGCCAATTAGACCTCTTTTCAAGCATGTTTTATTCACTACCTTTATTGCATTGCATTACATTACATTACACAACAACCTAACACCTTTCACTACTCTACACTACACACACACACAGGCACACACACATTGTTATATTGTTTCAGTTTTTCTTGTCTTTTGACAAAGCAACTTTTTGCATGTCTTTTGGGCTAAAATGTATTATTGTCTGTTTTGAGGGGTCTGGCGCTGTATGGCCGAGATACAGTGCTCATCCTAGTTCGGCTACAGATTCGCCTATGTTATATTCTTACTAGCTTATAAGTTTGTGTAATCCGTTGTATGATTTTCGGTGAAATAAATAAATAATAAATAAAATAAATAATTCTTTTGAATTTATTTCAAATCAGATTCGATGGTGATGCCTGCGGATTATTTTTATGTTATTTAATAATATTTATTCTTATAATTGGTTTTATAAGCATTATATTCTAAGTTCTTACTGTTTATTTTATTTTATTTTGTTACCTATTTACTTATGTACAACTGATCAAGCCTGACTTGGGTTCCGTACGTATTTTTTTCGGGTGACCACTGAAAATCAGCGCTGTGCTGTGGGTCCCCATAGCATAGCATCATGCTGAGTGCAAGCCTTCTTGTCACAGTCATGACGTGCAGCTTCTGGCTATTTGTTTGTTTGTGATAGTACTTAGATCTGTTTTGTGTAACCTTCGGGTATTATTACTTATTATGTTTTCGTACGCACGTTTTTTCTGTGACAATTAAAATGATTTTTCTTTCTTTCTATATATGTATAACCGATATCGTTAAATAAAGAGCAACTGGTGACTGCTCTGCTCTCATACAATATAATAAAAAAAAATCATCAAACTTAAAAGAAGCTATAGAAAAAAAATATGTAAATAAACATAATTATAGGTTTTGATCTGTTGTAATTTTTAAACGCCTAATTTCTCCAAAAAGGCCATATAAAGAAAGAGCACTGGGCCCGCCTTGTAGCCAGATAACCAACGGTGTACTTTCTAGAACAACTCCCTGCGCGGGGAAATACCAGAAGAACTGGAGTGCTATTCTGAAACCATCTCATCGTGAAAACTTAGATGAAGTGAGCGTGGAGTGAACTGTCAGTGTCATCCCACCTGATGCTAGGGATGGACCAAGGACTAAATTAACAATCATAATCGAGATTTTGAACAGAAACTCAATTTTGTTTTTTTACATTAAATTGAGTTTCGACGAAATTTATATTTTGCTATTTATTTAAAATTCCCCTAAATATTAATGTTTTTTTTTTTTCTATATTAGTTAAAGGGGGTTTTTATCCACACGGATATGCCAACCCAACCAACTATTTAACTTTGATTCAAATAAAGTACAACTATAACGACATAATACTATACTGAAATTGAAATGGAATCATTGACTAGGCTATCTTCACCAAATAGTAATGTTAAGACACATAAATACTAGCTTTGTAATAATATAAAATGATCAATAGAATTAGCATAAATATATTATTAAAATTTCGAATATGATTGTAAATGTAATCCTTGGTCAATCCCTAGCATCGGGTGGGATCACACTGACAGTTCACTCCACGCAAGCAATCACGGTGAGATTTTTACAGAATCGACATGCAGATTCCATTTATGAATTTGTCAACAGTGAAGTACGCAGCGTGACTGTGGACGCCAACGAACAGACTCGGGTCTCCTTCAAATAGTTTCTTGGCTTTTTCAGCTTTTCCATGTTCAATTATGGGTGTTGAGACCATCCTTTTGGCCATCTCGAGTCACAGTTGCACCGAGAAATGAACTGACTGAACACTGACTACTGAAGAAACATCTGGAACCAAACAAAAATTAAACTTAAGTACTTTACTTATGTAGAGCATGTAAAAAGTGTCTGTGTGTGCTTAATTAGCAGTTGCGCCAGTGGTGGCCCAATAGTTACGGCCACGACACACGGATTGTTGGTCGTAGGTTTGAACCCAGATAAACGCTTAAAGGCTCGAGCAAACTAGTGCGAAATCGCGGGCGCGACAAGTGTCGCCTTTCGTAATATCGCGCTAGTCTGCACGAGCCTTTACTTTTTGTAAATTGTTTCATCACCATTGCTCTCAAAACGGTGAAGAAAACAGCGTGAGGAAACCGGCATGTCCTATAACCAAAAATTCGCGGACATGACGTGACATCTACCAGCCCGCACGGAGGCCGTATCGTAATATGGAAACATAAAGAAAATTGCTATACTGAAGTCTAATGTCAAATAGCAGCTGTCAAATAGATGAATTGCGGGATATGAATTGTACGCAGATCATATTAAGATTCTGCCAAAGCGTCCATTTTAGGCCCCCAGGTTATTAGTATTTTTTGCAAAAACCTGTTCAATTATCTTATTGGGAATGGGTATTTGTATGCCTATAAAGTCTATACTATCTTTATTAAGTTGACAAAAACTCAAGTTGAAAACGTTTAAGAGATAATAATTATTAAAATAACGTAACTACACTAATAATACTTAATTCTATAATAAAAGACATTTTATCAGACCATTTAAAACATAAGCTACTAAAATAAAATTATTGACAATTTAAAAATTAAAAAAGTTGCAGAATAAAATTAAAATAATTCTATTCTATTTATTCTTTCTTTCTAATACCAGCTGTTTTGGTATGTGTGCAAATTGGCAAAGGCCTCCTCCATTTCCTTCCATATTTCTCTAATAATTTTTTTAATTAATTTGAAAGATTTTTTTTGTATGATTTGATTTATTAAAACAATTAAAAAAGGCAATGTCGTATATCTATTTCTCTAAGAATTAATTATTTATAAATACAAAAAATTAAGTTGAAAACGTTTAAGAGATAATAATTATTAAAATACCGAGTAAATACTCTAATAATAGTAAGCTGTTATGGTGTTATTTACGTAATTTTTTAATAAATAATAAATAAATAAATAATAATACATTCTAATTCTAGCAAATACAGGAAGTATCGCAATACCTTATCAAAATAACATCAACCAATTCTAAAAAATATGTGTCAACGGTGTTTTGTAATAACCAAACTGGTTTCATTCTACAAGGTTGCGATTATGCTATTTATATACCAGCTTGATACATTTTACACGCAAACAAGTTAACCAGGTACCTATCTAATAATAATTCACAAACTTTTGCTATTTGGATGAAGTCCTTCTACATGTGCAGCCTGTGTGTCAACTTCACACAGCGGGCATACAGCGACCTACGCGTTCAATATAATAATAGTACTCATTATTATTATACTCTTTGATAGTACTCCTACGGCTGCCGTTGCGTTGTAGTCCGTCAGGGATGTTTGCAGATAACAACATTTATGGTTTTGCCGCCATTATTAGAAATAGATGTGAATCCCCGACGTGTGTTCGCGGCAGCACAAAAAGTATTCTCAGTGTGTTCGCAGATTGATGGGATTCCCCGATGCTGCGAAGGTGGATACAGCTCCACGCTGAATTTTATTTGTAAGATAATCCGTGTACCTACTAACACTAGATGTTAAGAGCCTATACTACCTCAAATAGCTTAGCATGTTCCTCCGTTATGTCGAAAATACTACAGCATTAATTTTGAAATAAATTTATAGTAAAGTTGAGGATATTTTTGTCGAAAATACGATTCCATAAAAAATTTTTCGATGGAAAAAAATACCAAAGTTACCTCCAAACCGAACAATAAACCGCTGGTACTCAAAAAATACTTCAAATTAGATGATGAAACTTTGCAACTTTGCCGTGAGCGCAACGCGCATTTGTATGGCCACGGTCAACGGTGATTACCCGACCCTTAGGCTGCCTGTCCACCGGAGCGGAGTGAGTCTGCGGAGCCAAGAAACGGAGAAATATTAACCAATAGGATAGCAAGTGACAGGGATTTGCAATCCTATTGGTTATTATTTCTCAGTTTATCCGCTCCGCAGCTTCGCTCCGCTCCGGTGGACAAGCAGCCTTAAGGGTGTGGCACAGATTTTCACGATCACAACAGTTACACTTGACTAACTTTCTTCATTTGTTTTACATATGTATGTAAAAGCTAAACAACATTAAATGCAGATGTACTTACTTATTTCCAAAAAGACTCACTTATGAAAATATGTATTTACCGCTTACCTAATCGTTTCTTAAAGCAAAATATTTGCAAATTGGCATAGCAATTCTTTGAAGATGAAGGACGTAAATAGCGGTAACATTTTTATTTGTAAATAAAAAACGCTAACATTAATAAGACACTATCCACTGATTCGATTTGTGAAGAACACAAAAATAAAGAAAACAGGTTATAATTTAAATAATGGCTTTTAATAAATAAATAACACTGAGAGGAGATATCACATTTCTATAAGTCTTTTAACACGGGTGAACACTTATACAGGGATCACGGTTAGCCTCCAGTAGCTTAGTAGTCACTGGGGAAGCAGAATCCACCTCGTCGTGAGTAACCCAGTGGACAGGAGCCCACTCGGATGTTGTGACGGTTCCCGATGCTAGGCACAAACTCCGTTGTCGATCCACCAACATTCACTGGCACTCCACTTGCAGGTTCTTCCATCGACATCAAAACTTTCTTGTCTTTCTCGTTGATATCAATCTTCATTGAAGACATTAGTTGTTTGTCACCCTTGTTCTTTAATGTAATTTCCAGAACCATGCCCTCCGGTGATAACGGCACTTCGTGGTGTTTGATCACAAGGCTGTCGATGCAGGCGACTAGAGCCAGGCACACGGCAATCTTCACGCACATATTTGGATACATTTTTGTACTTTTGATGTGTTGAGCGACCGCTGGTCAGATGGCGAATGATTGCGAGTCCTCAGCAGCACTTCTTTTATATATACGTGTTAGAGCAAGTTTGTTGTAGACGCGTCTCTTCCATTACGCATACTAACATTCCCCGGACGAAGCTGGGTGAATCATTTGGTGACGTCTTTAACTGCTGCATTGTAAAATACCGGTAAAGTACGGCCAGAAAATGGTCGCTGATGAGAGAAAATGGAATCTGATGGTCTTCAAACTTTTGAGCCAAGGTAGTGTAAAAGTAAAAAATATTGTTTTAGAAAGAGAGAAAGAAAGAAAATATATTTAAAAACCCGGTCAAGAGCGAGTCGGATTCGCGCACCGAGGGTTCCGTGATGATTTCTGAAAAACTGTGCTATTTAGAGACATTTTTTTTCCTGTAATCTTTATATACACTTCTATTACATAGAATAATTTCAGATTTTTATCTATGGAAACTACGGTGATAAGGGGGGAACGGTATTTTTTTTACATTTTTCATCAACAGTCGGAATCTATGATGCCTAAAAAAAAAAATTTTGAGAATTCTTTCTTGTTTGCAAAATAGTTGGGCAAACGTTATCTAAAACTATTCTAATTCTAGTTCTTGAGATATCCAGGTGTGACAGACAGACAGACAGTTTTGGTACGGAACCCTAAAAAGACAGTCAAGACCTACCCTAACCCCTATTACCTAATTAACACTAATATTCCAATACACATAACACCAAAAAAAAATGTTAAACTAAATCTGTGATAATCAAATTAGACTCCGAAATCCTACAGTGACGTTTGCAACCTCTGTGTCACAGAACCCTTAGAAGTGACACACGACTGGTTGGTTTATCAAATGATACCTCCTAGTAGGGAACATGGAAATCCCCTTTTATTTTCGTTTTATCACCAATCAACTTACTCAACTAGTGTCGGCCCCATTTTGGAAACCAATCTAATTAATGCAAATCATTCTACGAATCACAAAGCAAGGTTAACGTTAAACAATTTTTGAAGATCACCTATCATGTGTCATTGTGTACGCATCGAAATGAATAATACTATCTACTGATTTGTGAGAAATTCTATCAAGATCAACTACCGTAAAACGGGGTGAATAGATGTGCAGGGGTGAATCGAGACGCAACTTTAATTTTTTTTTTTTTTTAAACGTTGCCCCACACTAGGAATTTCTCCTGTATCGTGGGTGCGTTTACAAACATTTAAACTCACATACACAAACAGCCAGACCCGAAACAGCTACTTGTAGGTCATACAAATATTTGTTCCGTGCGGGAATCGAACCCGCGACACGCAGCGCAGCAGTCAATCGCTTAACCATTGCGCCAACCGTGCCATCAAAATGGATTTTAACCTTGAAATAATATCTTTTGTTGCCAAAAAGGACTTTAATGTGTTACCTGTACTATAATTAACGATTAAGTGTCCTTGTTGGCAAGAAACTATATTATTTCAAGGTTAAAATCCATTTTAAAGTTGCGTATCGATTCACCCCTGCATATCTATTCACCCCGTTTTACCCGGTACTTATGTAATATTATCTAATAATAGGTAATGTCCGCGGTTGAAGATGGGCCTCCAGACATGTTGCCGAAAAGGGTTTACGTCGTTTATAAGCCGGATCTCGGATTACAGGAACTTTTGTTCTTTTGAGAACGTTTCATCATCATCATTTAAGCCGAAAGACGCCCACTGCTGGACATAGGCCTCCCCCAACATTGGGGATGGGGATTATGGCAAACCCCCCCGGGTTTGCCATAATCACTACGCTTGGCAGGCAGGCGATCGCAGTATTGTGCTAAAATGCATAGAGAACGCTGCTGCCCATTCTCTAGTAAGTCCCTTAGTCGCCTTTTATGACACCCACGGGAAGAATTAGGATGGTGCTATTCTTTACGTCTGGCACGGAATAGAATGGCGCTATTCTTTACGTTGCGAAATATGTATGGATGCCGAATAATCTCCTTTAGCAAACTTAGATTAAGTCGTAAACATGATTTTTATTAAGCGCATGGTCCTGAATTCCATAACCTGGACTAAAACAATTCTCGTAAGTATCTAAAACGGTTAAATAAATAGGTCATAGATGCCACCGTCATAATCACCAAACGCGTGTTGTGTTCACTTTTCTTATCAGAAACTAATGGCCGTTGATTGCGGTCATGTGAACTCAAATCGTACAGCGGGCTGGTGACTTAAACTCGGTCACCAAACCACTACCCTGGGCTGTTGACTTAACTCGGTCACCAAACCACTGCCCTACTAGCGGGTGCTAGTCACATAATACCGCGTAAACTATGGGAAAATACCGTAGGCAAGTACTTCCTGACTGGAACCCACGACGACGTAGACTCTGCTCTATCATACGTTAGGGAAATACTAATTGTTAGCAGTAAAATTACCAACAGCGGTTATTTATAGCAATGATAATGTAGGTACATTCATTTACATAATACCTTGTGTTGTAGCCGTCTGATCAATGTCTACAAGTTTCCTGTTGTTTGTCGTAATATACGTGATTCTACATCTTACTGCTGATCATTTTCTTGGTATTGCAGTTGTTATATGGAAGGAACAGGGAACTTTATAATTACAAAATCATCAACTTCCTAGCCTTTTCCCAACTTTTGGGGTCGGCGTCCTGTCTTACCGCAGATATTTAGTCTACGTTTTGTCTAGATTGGATTACTTGCCCCACTCATTTTTTATGGTTCCGTACCTCAAAAGGAAAAAAAGTAACCCTTATAGGATCACTCGTATGTCTGTCTGTCTGTCACAGCTGCTTTGCTCCGAATCTACTGGACCGATTGAAATTTGGTACACATATGAACTTCTGTGACCCAAAGACGGACGTGTTACGTAAATAAATTAATTTTCAGTATGGAGGTGACTTTTGGGGGAAAAATTAGAAAATTCAAAAAAAAGTTTTGTTGACAGTACCGTGTGACATATCAAATGAAAGAACTTGTTTTAAGGATTTCATGTCTTTATTTTATCATTTTAAAATAAATAGTTTTGAAATTATTTATGAAAATAGATGAAAAATTACTATCCCCCCCTCTTATCTCCGAAACTACTCTGACTAAAATGTTGAAAAAAATACAGAAAATAGTTCTTTACTTATAGATTACAGGAAAACTTATAAGAAGTCTGTGATCTTAAAATAACAAGGTAAATCACTCAATATTGTGCGTACAAACTTATATTTGCAGTTGGAATGTATGGTGGATCATGTTTTTCAACTACAATGACTGTTCAGTTTGTTTTTGGGATAAATTCATCCCAACTACGGAACCCTTCATTGTGCTTGGTCCGACACGCACTTGGCCGGTTTTTGTTTAGGGTTCCGTACCCAAAGGGTCAAAACGGGAACCCTATTACCAAGGCTCCGCCGTCTGTCTGTCCGTCTGTCACCAGGCTGTATCTCATGAACCGTGATAGTTAGACAGTCGAAATTTTCACAGATGAGTATTTCTGTTGCCGCTATAACCATAAATACTAAAAAACAGAATAAAATAAATATTTAAGGGGGCTCTCTTACAACAAACGTGATTTTTTTTGCTCGCTTTTGCTCGATATCGATAACAGCAACAGGTAGATACTTGAAATATTCATAGAATCTTTAGTTATATATTCACTTTATAAATAAATAATTAAAATAAAACAAATATTTAAGGGGGGCTCCAGTACAACAAACGTGATTTTTTTCCGTTTTTATATATAATGGTACGGAACCCTTCGTGCGCGAGTCCGACTCGCACTTTTTTACTTTTAGCCTCAAGGCGGCTTTTTTCACTTTATTAATCACAGATAATAAATCATTTAGAACACATTGCAATGAATGAATATCAATAAAATTAAGCCTCATTCTGAATAACACAATATTCAATAAAGTGAATAACTACATCTTGACTAATGATTGCAAACCACGAAAAGTTAATTTACCTGTCAATCTGGGCTCGCTTCGCACAACTCCAACAAGTGACGCTCAACGGTCCTTCGGAACTGACGAGTTGGGAACTTGGGACACGTTGGGTGGCGTAAGTATTAGTGGGATACCGATTATCTTGTTTGTAAAGTTTATCATTTGGCGATAATGGGTAAGTTTTAGTGCTTACCCCGTTAGAACCAACCCCGCTTTCCCTACTTACAAACATTCATAGTAACGCGTGAAATAGTAGATTGTTATACAAGGGTCGAAAGGAATCAATTCCCATACGAGATAGTTAGACGCTCTAGCGGCTATAGTCCGATTAGGAATTGGTGACTTTCACCGGTGTCAAACACTAAAATTTTCATATCGAATATAAGGAAAGTACAACAGGCACTCAAACGAAGGATTTTGAACCGGATTGTTACCTGCGACGGAAAATGGCTTCTGTTTGACAATCGCAAGCGCTCAACAAGTTGGTTGGATCCTGGCTCAGCACCTAAACAATACCTTAAACGAAAACTTACCCCTAGAAAAGTGATGGTCGCTGTTTGGTGGTCTAGGGCTGGTGGCATCACAGTTTCTTAACAAACGGGATGAGCATTACTGCAGATGTGTACTGTGAAGAACTGAACACAATGTTAGAGAAGCTCGCACGTGTCCAACCAGCTTTGATCAATCGCTCCTCTCCGCTGCTCCTGCATGAAAAAGCGCGACCTCATACTGCACAGCAGACGGTCTCCAAGTTATAAGAGCAGGGGTCGGAAGCTCTCCGTCATCCGCCATACTCACCAGACCTTGCGCCTACAGACTTCTACTTTTTCCAGAATTTCGATAACTCTTGGCGGGAATAAAATTCAATACCCGAGAGGCAGTAGAAAATGGTTTTGAAAAATTTGTTGCCTCTCGTCCAGCTGATTTATTCAAGGAAATCTATAAACTGTCACTGCGTTGGCATCGATTGCATGGGTGATTAGTGCTGATTATTTTGATAAAATCATTGTATGTATTTAAATATGTTTCCTTTGAAATTTCTCTCAAGAGACTTTCGATTACATACAGTAATCGAAAATCCTCGTCTTTAACCGAATCTGAGGTCAATATTTCAGAATAGCTTGAACTCATTTTTAGTCAAATAATAGTAACCGAGATTTTGAATTTCGGTGCAGCTTACAGAGTCACCAAAATATAAAATTTAAAAAAGACTTTATAATTTGGTGGGATACTATATCCCACCAAATTATAAAGTCTTTTTTAAATTTTAAACATGGAACACACCGTGACACCACCACGGGCCGTCCCGCTTATAGTAATTTTTTTTTCAAATTCACACTGGCTGTATACAATCACAAGACCGCAGCATATTTTTTTTAACTATTTAAATAATTTCGTAGCAGACTACTTACCTAACCAAATTTAGTTCTATTTTTTAAATTCGTTCCCGCTCTAGAGAGGGAAGCAATTACTATGAGTTTTTCCCGCCCATGTGTCCGAGCAGCGTCTTCCACCCGCTAATCGGATCAAACAAACACTACTTTCCGAGTATGAGAAATTAAACTATTTTTCAATACACTTCCTCGAAAACTGGTTCATATCGCACTACGATTAGGTTCACAATGCAATGTATTTCACACGCGTGTGATTTTTTATTTTCCAACACGTGTGCGGGAATAAAAATTGCCACAGATAACTTATAGGTACACACTTAAACTTAGTCCAAATTGGTTCAATGCCGTCTCGCGCCAGAGACGGTCCTCGCTATTCGGAGGTGATTTTGTTTTTAATCTCGGCATAGATGCGTCTTTACGGCGTTTATATTTTAGGAATATTTAAATAATGTTTATAAATAGAATACCATGATTTACAATAAAAAAAACGTTTATGAACAAAATATCTTTTATTTGTGTTCTAAACTCAAAAATATTAAAATTTTCTATTTTTAATTGTAGGCTGTTTATCGGCTTTATACAATGGTTTGAAGCAAAGGCTTCTCCTTCAACCTGAAAAAAAAGGAAAATTAAATCATAGTTTCCTAATAATTCATGACAAAAATATTTTTCGTTAAGTATTTTATTTTATTTCTTTAAAAGTGTATTGTAAAACGTCGTTTACAACGTTCGACGTTATTCGTCGTTTGGACATTTGTTATTGCAGTTCTCGACTGAAAAACAACCTCGCCTGCGGCTCGGGTGTTAATTCCACCTCGAAAGCAAACAAACATTCTCCACTTGTATCAAAATGTACTATTTCGCGACTATCCTTCTTTTCGATCTCAACAAAACAGAGATGATTAATTATACGTCTATGTAAGATGTGTTATGTGTTAGTATTGTATTTTTGGTGTGACAATTTGTTTTAGCCTGTATTGTCTCACGGCAAAACAAAAGTAGGTAAAGATTATATGTATAAGTAGTTCTTCGCTGTTTTTAGAGTACGTCGTTGTTTTTGTTTTATAAACTACATCCATAACCACGGAAAGCTAGGACGAAAATCTACGTAGCTAGGTTGACGAATTATGAGGAAGGGGCACACATATCTACTGACACAGTTAACAACAAACAAAAGGCAGTCTTATTCACAATGAAGTTTTATTAATCAACAAAACAGAAGCGCGTATCACAATATTTGTCAGACAGTTTGGGTAGTTCTAAGTCTAGTAGTCGTTGGGTACACAGAAACGACCGCGCATAGTGAAGCCCGCAGCGCACGTTCCGACGACCATATTGGAACGGCTTTCCAGAGTCGGCACGTTGTTGTTTGCCTTGGAGAGATGTTTCAGCACTCCTGATGGAGCTTCAGTCATCGACATCTCCACTTTCTTGTCCTTTTCGTTGATATCGATCTTCATTGTCGACAGAGGGTGACGCGGGTCCTCCTTGCTTCTCACTGTAATTTCCACAGTCATGCCTTCCGCTGTCAGAGGCAGTGTGGGATGTTTCAACACGTTACCGTCGATGCTGACGATCAAAGCCAGGCACAGAGCGATCTTCACGCACATATTTGAATACATGATTGTATTTATTAATGTGGTGAACGACCGCTGGCGAGTTGAGGAGTGTGCTTGGTCCTGTTGATGCAGAACTTTATATACCGTTTAATGACGCAAGCTGGAAATACTTTATTAAGATTTTTACCCTTTATTACGCATATACCTAGTTCTACTTTCGTCATACTTCACAGCGATTGGGTGAATCACTATGTATGTTATTAAGTAAGTCATTATTGTCCATAAAGGGATTAGTGACGAGTGTTACTATGTCGATATCCTACCATTTACGCAGTGTACCTCTTCAATTTTACATAATATTTTTCATACAGATTTTTTTATTACCCATATAGTGGTGATTTTAGCTCATTAAAGGCTTCTACATACCAGCGCGACTTGTCGCGCGACGCGACACAGCACAAAGGCCCCGCGTGTTGCAGGACGAGCGGTGCCTTTGTGTCGCGTCGCGTCGCGCGACAAGTCGCCCCGGTATGTAGAAGCCTTTATGCGGGAAATGTTCCACGTCGCTACCCGCAGCAAATCGTAGGTCTTTTTGGAACGCCCAACTATTCTCACTCACTGCAACTCCTGAAAGCCACACTTTTTACAGCGGTCACCAGAAAAATGCTAAGACAATTAAGGCGCTGACAAGAGGCAAATGATATCAATATCTAGCAAAAACGAGCAAAAAAATCACGTTTGTTGTATGGGAGCCCCCCTTAAATATTTACTTTATTCTGTTTTTTAGTATTAGTTGTTATACCGGCAACAGAAATACATCATCTGTGAATTTCAACTGTCTAACTATCACGGTTCATGAGATACAGCCTGGTGACAGACGGACAAACGGCGGAGGCTTAGTAATAGGGTTCCCGTTTTACCTTTTGGGTACGGAACTCTAAAAATATCTTTTGACCCCTCACGCCGGCAAAATTGAAGAATCACCGACCGTCACCGACTCAGCGGTAATTGTGCAGTTGAATTCACAATGTCAGTCCCAATTCACTGATTTTGTCGAGAAGTCGCTTGCCTATAGTGAGCAAACGGAATGCGAGTCATTTTTTTTTAAGGATCTTGCTAAACCGTTGCTTCATCTACTTATATTAATATTTTATAGTTTGTGAGGTTGTAGGGGTAATCTCTGGATCTACTGAACCGATTTTGAAAAATCTTTTACCCATTGAAAGCCACGTTATTATTTTGTGAGTGTCATAACTTATGGCCATAATTTAATACGAAAAATGAAAAGACGGTAAAATGTTTACCGCCCAACGAAGTGGGCACGGGTCAGCTAGTTATTCATATGTTGCTTTAGGCCATAAAGTTCAAAAAGATTTTCCCTGTTTGTACGAATACCTGGAGTCGCCCAATCACTAAATATTAACTTTGAATAAATACTTTTAGTCTTCAGTGGTAAAGTGTCATTAAATTGTGTGTTTAAGAGTGAAAAGAACTGGGCGTAGAACTCATGGGTCACAAATATTATTAAATTAACTTAGAATTTATTAGATTAACTAATTAATAAAAATTAATCCATCACCGGATGCAGTTGGGCGTTTGCAATTTTATGGTATACTTATAATTATAACTGTTGACGAAGGTATAAACTGGAATAAAAAAGGCTTTCAAAATAATTAAGAGTTGTCTTTGAAGATTTTTTTGAAGTATTAAATTATGTTTAATTATGTTTTGAGTTCCATCACCTTATGCACAAAAGACTTGAAAATATCATACTGTTTTTGTTTTGGAAAAAATATTTACGGTTTAAGAGATACACTGCTTTAGTAAAGTAAAGTAAAGTAACGTAAACATTTATTTGCTTTGATTGTAGGTACAGTAAATAAGATGTTAAAATATGGGTGATCCTTGTACAATCTACCTTATAGTAGGCATGCAACATTATTGTAAATTATGTGTATTGATATAAACTTAAATGCAATGGTGACAGATCCACAATATTCGTTATGGCACACATGGTAATTTTAATTATTAGTAAAACATTAATTTAAATATGCACAATATAATAGGAAATTATGTCGGTACATATATTTCAGTGTCATTGAAAAAGTCATTCACAGAATAATAGCATTTTAGAATTAATAATGCTTTCAGTTTATTTTTAAAGTTTTGAATTGTGTCGTTTTTAATTAAGTTAGGTATTTTATTGTATATTAATGGGCCCATACTAATAATACTTTTTTTTTGTAAAGTAGTATTACAACTCTCAGCATGCAACAGATCTTTATACTGACTTCTTAAAGGTCTCTTTCTGTCTTTTGACACTGCAGTGAAAAGGTTAATGTTACATTTAACGAAAATTGCGACCTCTAAAATGTACATAGCCGGGAAGGTTAATAGTTTGATGTCCGTGACTACCGCCGCCCCACCAACGCCAATCGCTTCCATATTTGGCAAATAATTAGTGCTCAATTGGTGCTAATTAGTGCTCGAACAACAGAATTGGTGCCTTAGTAGTTTTCGAGATAATCGACTTTGAAGGTGGTCCTGCGGTAGTCACGCTCCCTTCAGCAGGACCACCATGAGCGCCGAAAAAGGGGGCATGCTACAGCTATTCTAAGTATACAAATAATTAGTGCTCTTGAATGTGATTCATTTCGTAACAAAAAAAAGAACTGAAACATTTGTATTTACCGAGAAATCAACGATGATAACTTTCGCGCGCTCGTTCAGCAGGACCACGACTTTGAGTGTTGATTCCAAGTTTCAGGAGCTAGTCGCTTTCCTCAAACCTATATAGAAAATTAGTGCTCTGCGAGATAAAATTTATACCCAAAATTCAAATTTACTACTTCAGTAGTTTACGAGATATACCATACCATTGGTGGGGTGGCGGTAGTCACGGTGTTAAATTTTCATTTGAAGATTTCCCTATTAAAAACTCTGTGATTTCTTCCCAAATTTATACAAAAATTAGTGCTCCTAAAGAAGTTATAGTGACCAAAAATTCAGATTCCCAAGTGTTGTAGTTTAAGAGAAATTAGCTTTCATTACTTTTCCATACTAAATGTCCGCATATAACCCGACCAAATTAAGTTGTCAATGGTATTGAGCTGTTTATGAGATGTACACTCGTGCACATAAATTGATGGATGTTGGAATAGAAATAACAACAGTTCAATATCTATAATTTTTATACAGACTGTGTACCTGGGTACATATTTATAAAAAAAAAAAACCTATCGTTACCCATGGCCTGTGATACCTTTGTTAATGACGTGGTAGGTACTTGAATAATTATTTTTCCGTATTGTAAATACCTACCTTTTGTGTTGTTATATGAATATAAGGTATAGGTATAGGTTATAGGTATTTCTTTCCTACTAATTTAACGTTGCTGCTCAACCATTGACAACTTAATTTGGTCGGGTTATATGCGGACATTTAGTATGGAAAAGTAATGAAAGCTAATTTCTAATTTCTAATTTCTGAAAAACTGTGCTATTTAGAGACATCGTTTTATTTTTCATGTAATCTTTACAAAAACTTCTATCACATAGAATAATTTCAGATTTTTATCTATGCAAACTTCGGAGATAAGGGGGGGGAACGGTATTTTTTTTTACATTTTTCATCAAAAGTCGGAAACTATGCTGCCTAAAAAAGAAAAAAAAATGTTTGAGAATGTGCAAATAGTGTTCTTTCATATGATACCCCACATGCCCTAGTAGCCCCACTTCAAATATTTCAGTCCCTTTTGCAAAAAAGAGATATTTTTTTTAATTTCTTTTGTTTGCAAAATAGTTGTCCAGCAATGGACGTCTTTCGGGATGAAGGGTCTACCGTTCTATTTTTATGCTAAATGAAATGAAACAGCAGAGCTAGTAGGTATATGCGTTTGGAGTACAATGTTTTAAGTGTTGATGTGTGTTTTTGGTGTGTAATTTTATTTGAACCTGTGTGATCTCACGGCAGAGAAAAGGTTAATTGTCATTCATTACTCTTTTTTTGAGTAGGTAGTAGTGCCATTAACAACAAACAAAAGACAGTCGTATTTCACATTCACAATGAAGTTTTATTAATCAACAAAGTAGAAGCATGTAGGTATCACCAAGGTATCACAGTGTTTGTCAAATAGTTTGGGTAGTTCTTAGTCTAGTAGGTAGTCCGGTACACACAAATTACCGTAACGAGTGTAACCCTCAGCGCACGTTCCGACCACCATAACACCGTTACGGCTTTCCAGACTCGGCGCACTGTTGTTTGTCTTGAAGAGATTTTTCAGCACTCCTGATGAAGCTTCAGCCATCGACAGCTCCACTTTCTTGTCCTTCTCGTTGATATCGATCTTCATTGTCGACAGAGGGTGACGCGGGTCCTCCTTGCTTCTCATCGTAACCTCCACAGTCATGCCTTCCGCTGACAAAGCCAGTGTGGGATGTTTCAACACGTAACCGTCGATGCTAACGATCAGAGCCAGGCACAGAGCGATCTTCACGCACATATTTGAATACATGATTGTATTTATTAATGTGGTGAACGACCGCTGGCCAGTTGAGGAGTGTATTTGGTCCTGTTGATGCAGGACTTTATATACCATTTAATGACGCAAGCTGGAATCACTTTGTTAAGATCCTTACCCTCTATTACGCATATAATAATAATTATATTTTAAAATATTCAGTGGTTTTCCGTATTGATACAATCAAGCCTTAGAAGCCATTTGGTGACCACTATTTCACATTGTTGTTTAGTTAAAAATATATTTTTGGGATATGGTTAAACTAGATAGCATATACCTAGTTCTACTTTCGTCATACTTCACAGCGATTGAGTGAATCACTATGTATGTTATTAAATAAGTCATTATTGTCCAATTGTCCATATATAGGCATTAGTGACAAGTGTTACCTATGTCGATATCTTACCATTTACGCAGTGTATCTCGTCAATTTTACTTAAGACGCTGTCAACAGGTAAACCGCTATCACTGTCAGACTGCATACGAAAGAAAGAGAAGCGCGATTACATAACGCTTGTAATTTATTGCAAAATATGAAGCAATTATTTATTTACTCAAAAATGAGTTGAGGAATCGAAAATAAAAAACAACCAAGTTCTGCATACAAATAAGACGTTCTTGTTATTAATTAAATACCAACCGTACGTTGATATTTAATACAGATATTTTGGATTGAAACTGGGATGTTTTAAAGTTTGATCTTTTTTTAATTTTTAAAGTAAAGGGTTTGCTTACCGTTCATTTGTATCGAGATTTTTTTTTCTAAACGTGTTTTGGTAACAACCAAGTTCTGAGAAATATGTTCAAGAATAACATATATTTTTTCCGCTACCACAACCTTTATAGATTTGGCTATTTTTTTGTTTAAGACAAGCCTACTTTTATCATTTGCCTCTTGTCAGCGCCTTAAGGTGAATCCGCAACTGTAGCCCGCGAAATACACATTTTCTTAGGTTTTCTATTGAATGGCTTTTTCATGCAATCATGACATTGGGGAACCTATCTAACTCAGAGAGATGTTTTATGATTCTAATGATTATAATTCTCTAAATACATATCTGTTATAGTCACGAATCATATTTTATCAAGATACAACCTGCCACTGACTTGCAAATAGCAAAAAACTTAAGAAAATTTTAATTTCGCTGGCTACAGCTGCTTATTCACCTTAAGGAGGGAGTGAGAATAGTTAGCCGTCGCAAACAGAGGTACGATTTGCTGCAGGTCAATGGTCATTAAAAAATCTTAAGAGGCCGGCGATGGATGCGTAGTTATACAAACGTAATACCAAAATAATTTGTAAATCAAACATATTCTTAAGGTAGTGTGTCTTTATTCCGATTGGAATACAGAATATCTAGTTGTTGTTTAATTAAATTAAACAAGAGTTATGAGAAAAATAAGTTTTCTACAGAAATTTTAAATTCCTTATATCTCAGCTTTATATCATTTTCATTTCAAAATATATATTTGGGAACCTAGATATTCTCTTAAGATTTTTTAACGACCATTATAATAATGGCAATTTTAGTGCATTTATGCGGAAAATACTCCACGTCACGACCTGCAGCATGTCGTACCTCTGTTTGCGACGGCTAACTATTCTCACTCCCTGCAACTCCTGAAAGCCAGAATCTTCAATGGCGGCCACCACAAAAATGCCAAGGTAGTAGTATTTAATGACGCAAACTGGATAGGATATACCTTTCCTCATATTGCACCGCTGTTGAGTGAGTCATTATACCTCCATTCAGATAGAGGTTACAGTTGCTGTGACAAATGTTAATGTTATAAAAATCTACACTGTATATTATAAAGCTGAAGAGTTTGTTTGGTTGAACGCGCTAATCTCAGGAACTACTGGTTCGAATTGAAAACAAAAATATGTGTTGGATTTATCGAGGAAGGTTAAAAAGGCTATATATAACATCACGCTACGACTAAGAGGAGCGGAGGATCAATGAAAAATGTTGGAAAAACGGGAAACAAAAATCCTTTTGAGACCTTCCGTTGCGTACGCTGCGTAAACGAATAAAGTTACGCAAAAATCATGTATGACGGAATTGTTCCCCTTTAAAAGTCCGCGACAGCATATGTATCTTAGATTTATTCGAGAAATCCCCACCGACAAATCCCCACTGGTGGGGATTGTTATTCTTTTTCCAGAAATCCCCACTGGTTAAATAAAGTCAGCCTAGTGGGGATTTTTGGAAAAATAAGTAACAATGCCCACGTGTTTTTGTTTCTAAATGATGTTGATGACGTTTGCCCAACTATTTTGCAAACAAGAATTTAAAAAAATATGTATTTTATGCAAAAGAGACTGAAAGGGGCCTTAAAAATTTGAAGTGGGACTACTAGGGCATGTGGGGTATCATACTCGTATGAAAGAACTCTGTTTGCACATTCTCAAACATTTCTTTTTTGGCAGCTTATTTTCCTACTTTTGATGAAAAATGTAAAAAAAAAAATCCGTCCGGGTAGGACGGAATTTTTTTTTTCTTATATCCGAAGTTTGCATAGATAAAAATCTGAAATTATTGTATGTGATAGAAGTTTATGTAAAGATTACAGGAAAAATTAAACGATGACTCTAAATAGCACGCAGTTTTTCAGCAATCATCAACATCATATATACGTACGGAACCCTTGGTGCGCGAGTCTGACTCGCTTTGGACCGGTTTTTTATTCTGAAATCTTCCTCAAAATGAAGGTATACCATTGTAATATAAACATAACATCACGCCTGTAATCCCCGGAAGGTTAGTCAGAGGTATGCCTATGGTAAAAAGGGGGCGAGCTTATTACCATCAACCGGGCGCAAATCCAGAAGCTGCAATAGGTAATCCTTTTGACGTCCTTACGGTGTGATCAAGTACCAACCAATTGAAATGTCCAATATTTGTGTTTTTTACAGTCTACAGCCAGCACATCAGAAGGCCTATTATCGTACTTAAAAACGTTCAATTTCAAGTTGACAAATAATTTCAAAAATGTAGGGAAATTAGCAATGAAATTAGAGGATTTTTTGACATATTGACACTGAGATTAGAATGCGAACGATCTTAAAAATACGGGAATTGACCCTCAGGTTGGCTTGGGGGCTTGACCAACCTGTCAAGTTTCTCCAAATGATTTTAAACCTTAAAATGTTGACGGTTAAAATTAAAAATCGAATGAGAAAAGAAGGATGACCAATTTTCACCTGACTGTGTATAGAAATGAAATAAATCTTAAAATTCAGCTAATTTAATTGTATATTAATTACGCTTATCACAATGTTAAAAGAAACGCAGGAAAAAAATATGTTTTAATATTTCTATATGCTTATTCTACAACAAGGGGTACGTATTACGATGTTTTGAACGCATCCCTTTTTTACTACGTTCCAATAGACACACTTGACTTTATTCAAATCTGTTTCTGAGTTTTATACATTATTTTACGTTTTTAAACAGTAAGTATTTCTTTATTAGTATTTTTAGTTTAATACAGATTAATTAAAAATAACATAATAATGAAATAAATTAATCATGCAGTATGTAATTATTGAGTTCGCACGATTGAAACGGATTTTTTTGACATTTGACAGTTTTGTTATAAGTGTTCTGTGGTTCTGTGATTGGCATCGGCGCAGTCATAGATTAATATACATTAGGACTTCTTGGCGGGAAAGTGAAGCGCCATGTTCAGCAGTTTGTTTAATTTTCCAAAATTTGTGTTTAGCCGAATATTAATGTGTAATAATGGTGGATTATTAACCATTAAGTGTTTGTGAACGTGCATTAGTGTAGGCAAATGAAACAAAACAGTGCAACTTCGCTTCAAGTTCTCTCAAGAAGTCCGCGTGAGGTCTCAGTAAAGTGCCACATCTTTACTGAAACTCAAGGGGAGTGGGCGGGGATATCATCATCATGCATTTATAATTCATTTCATCAATATTATACAAGAACTAAAACGTGACATTGGCTAAATGCACAAACCGTGCGAAGCCAGAAGGAAGAAAAAAAAAATATACATTAGGCGCAGTCCTCCGTTGTTGCGTTTGCTTCTCGTTGTGTACTGTATAATTTTGTGTGTTACTTTCTTTTTACGACCCTATTTAAAGCCCCTGGACCTCAATATCTTCCTCATCTGACGACCTTTGCTTACCGTACCGTTCTAAATCCGTCCTCTTGACAATGCCGCCATCAGCAAAAAGTCAACGTATACAATGCTTAAACTGCAACGTGTGCACAAATACATTTCGACGATATCTCGTTCATGAGCTCAACACAAGAGTTATTTCGTTACTTAGCGAGTGGATATCACCAGTAATCGTAAGTCAAAAATTCAATCTGCCTGCCTTTTCCCAAATATTTTGGGGTCGGCTTCCAGTCTAACCGGATGCAGCCAAATACCAGTATTTTACATGGAGCGACTGCCTATCTGGGTTCCACAACCCAGTAACTAGGTAATCCGATACCCCTTGGTAAGACCAGTAATCGTAAGTATTTATGCTTATTATTTTTAATATAAACATAATAAATCATGTCCTAATCAAACTAACAAAGCTAAAAATGATTATAATTAGTAACCATTCTACTTTAACATAGGTAGTGTTTTATTTGTTTTTCCCGTTTTGTTCATCAGGTATGTACCGTAGGCCAGTGAAATGTGTTGGGATCTACCCAACACATTTCATTGGCCTTCGGTACATACCACAAGTGATCACTTTTGACAATACAAGAACTAAGTTAGACTTTTTAGAGGTATAGAAACTATCGTTTTTTTACTAAAAATGTAGTTACTAAGAACTTATGTGTGCTGGAGAAACAACAATTAATGCTCAACACTCAATTTACAGTGACAATCATCGAGAATCTAACCAGTGACAGTAAGGGCAGTTGGTTTCAAGGAATTCACTAAGTAAAAAAGACGTTTTAGACCTTATCTAGGTAAGTATTCCTATTTTAAACTAAACTTCGTGTGTTAATAAATAGTTCTAGCAGATTTATTTCTTTGTATTTAGTAACGGCAAATCCTAACCTAAAAAGTAACATTAGTATTTTAAGGACTTCGTAGCGTTTAAATCGTAAAAATGACTATAAGACATTATTTTTTAAACTTACAGGTACTGTTTCTAATATACCGTATCTAACTACCTATACATAAACTTTAACCGCCTTATTACAAAACAAGATTTATATTTTGACATGGCTTAAACCATGGAGCCGGTTTTTGTAATAAGAACGTAACAGTGATTGAAATACCGTTCTTTATACAAAACTGAAAACTTAGTACGGCACTAGGTTGTCAGTTTTGTGTTTAGGAACTTTACCATAGTCGGAATAAAGTTCGAAATTCAATAATGGCTCCATGTTTTAAACCTGGGTCTGAAGATAAACCTTGTTTTGTAATAAGGGGGTAATAGTCAGGTTTTTAAATGTATGGCCAGTGGGCAATGTTCTTTCACAGTTTGTGCTAACTTCCTGACTGGATATGGTAATCAAATTTGTTCTAAAATAATCCATTATTTATTTATTTGCGAAGGTGTTTTTTTTATAAACATGATATTAATCCGCATCCAAATAATTACGTTATTTATCACAAGTATTTAATTTTGAACAATATTGCCCTTGACATCATAAGATTTCAGTGAACATCTTAGGAAATATCATAGTTTTAAAGTAATAATAATGTTGCGCGCACAACTAAAAACCCTACTACTAGCGCCATCTAGTATCAGGTAGCGAAACTAATAGAGTCAAGATGCTTCGAGAAAGTTCGATTCTAGAACTATCGACACCCGGTCAGTCGGGGCCGGTATGTACTCGAATGTTCTAGATGTTTCGGGAACTATCCGAGGCCCTATATAAGGCCGGTATGGGCCACGACGGAGTTTAGTTTACTTTTGAAAACGAGACAAGCGAGAACAACTGAACGATATTTGAGAGTGTCATTAAGTGATTGTGTTTTAATTGTGTTTAAAGTAGTAGTGTGTTTAAATTGGTGTTCCTAATTAAAGTGTCTGTTTTTTAGTTATTAAATCGGCAGTTTTTATTGTCACGAACCCCAAGCTCGTAACAATAATATTAAAAATGCGATTCATGTTGTTACACTTTCACGCAAAAACTACTGAACGGATTTAGACGATTTTTTTCACATAGATAGAGTTTATAACCAGGATTAACAGATAGGATAGTTTTTATATAATGTCATAAACAATTTACTACACAACCAAATCGAGAGAAATATAAATATTCGTCACAATTAAAAGCATCACTTATTTATTTTTCTCTTAAAGGGCGATGAAAAGAAGAGTGTGCCAAGAAGGTACCAACATCATTTAACCTCGAGCGACGTACTCGTAATTTAAATCCCTCGGTACGCTTAGGATTCTACTCTAGAATCTTTCGCTTCGCTCTGGATTCAAACAATCGCTCTCGCTCTCAATACATTATTTTGGTCCCTTAAGACACAATCTACCATTTTAAGCCCGTCCTGTGCACTGAAATGTGAAATATAATTAATAATTTCTAGGGGAGAAACGGGGGTATTTTATCACATTTTAAACAGCTGTAAAAAATCTGGTTTGTTTTATCAAAAGACACCACTTGTATGGTATATTTTTCATGAGTAATGTGGGCCCCTCAAACCGCGACAAGATACCACTCCACCGTAACCGGTTTTACCCAGCTTATTGTTATTGCTATTCCTCGCTATTTATGTTAACTTCAATATTATTCACAGTTTACATATGTGCCATGTGTCAAGAACAGGAAAAACTCCCTAAACCCTAACCTAATAAAATCAGCCAGTTCAGTCCATAGGTACTTAATATTATAAAGAGTTAGGTAGTGAGTTTGTATGTAAGTAAGGAGTTATCTTCGGAACTACTGAACCAATGTTCACGAAATCACTTCCACAGAAATCGAGGGGTTCATGTTATACATCAAAATTGCAGGGTGGCTCGATTTAGGAGTCCGGGAGAGTAGTTGGGGAAAGGCTATAGAGTGCCTAGAGGGATGATGATTAACATAACATGTATTATAAAAATATATCTTTTTTTTTCTTGCGTTGTATTACCATCATCATTTCAGCCGTAAGACGCCCACTGCTGGACATAGGCCTCCCCCAAAGGGGGTTTGCTATAATCGCCTCGCTTGGCAGGCGGGTTGGCGATCGCAGTATGGTGTTAAAATGCATAGAGAACGCTGCTGCCCATTCTCTAGTAAGTTCCTTAGTCGCCTTTTACGACACCCACGGGAAGAAATGGGGCGGTGCTATTCTTTACGTCTGGCACCACACAGACATGCATTGCTTTGTATAGGATTTCCGTAAAATGAGAGGTCAGGTTATACTGGAAATGTATAGCTTGATATGTAGCCGTGTGTACCTAGTTCGGAAGAACAACGCAGTCACACGCAGCCAGGCACCACAAAGCGACATTAATTAATTACATTATGTATTGTTAAAGACTATTTACGTCATGAAACTCACGGTGTACTTAAATAAACAAGATATATAGAGTAACCATAGGATTCATAACGTAAACATTATTTAATAAATTATAATAAAGTTGAACGTAATCCGGGATGTTGTTTTCCTTGGTTGTAAGTACCAAACTACCCACCTATTAATAGATTATTTATTTTGAAGTAGGTTCAATCCTTTGATTTATTTATATGTCTAGATAGATTGTCGCGCTGCAAAAGAAGGCAAATTTTGTTATGCGTGTGTGCGTGACAGCTACGTCTTACACTCGCGCCACGTCATTGTGCTGTCATTGTGTTATTCTAGTGTGCGTGCATTTAGCGGCCGACAATCAATCTGCCTGGCCTTTTCCCAACTATACAGGGTTATTCGAAAGTCGGCGAAAAAAAAATCAGCTGTTCCCTACATTTTAACGAAGTATTCGAACATAAATGTAGGGAACAGCTGGTTTTTTTTTCGCGATTTCAGTTTTGGTCCCATAGTAAAAGTTGTTCATAATGATGAGTACAATGATCCCTTAAGAGGTTAGTGACGTTTTAAAAATAACCCTGTATATGTTGGGGTCAGCCTCTAGTCTAACCGGATACAGCTGAATACCAGTATTTTACATGGAGCGACTGCCCATCTGACCTCCACAACGATAATCCTTGGTATCGGCACAGACTTTCGGGCTTCTGACGACCCGTAATGACAGTCAAAGATCGACGAATGGCAGCCGGGACCTACGGCTGCACGTGCTTTCCGAGGCACCGCCAACAGTTGGACGCAATTTGTTTCGACGAGTTCACAGCTTTGATTGTCTCTTCTCTCTATATCTTTGGTACAATCATAGCATAGGAAGTACAGGTATACTTCACAGACCCCATGTCTGTGAAGTAGAAAGAAGGTTTAAAATAGATAGGTACCTACTTTAAACTTTCGCCCCATGTCTGTTGTCAGTGGCGTAGCTACCACGGGTAACACCCGGTGTACATAAATTGTGGTGTCACTCAAGAATAATAACCGACCGTTCCTTGTTGACTATGGAACCCTAAAACCGACAAAATTTTTGAGGGAATCCCCGACCGGTCAAGCTGTGTAGGTATACTGAAACAAAAAACCATGGTCTCATGAGTTGTCAGACTGGTCAGTGTGAACAATTTCTTGTCAACATTATTTATTTCATAGAGTACCTACGTGCATTTATAAATTATGACAATCGATAAATTTAAATATTTCGTTTGGATAACTTGGTTAAAGTTGAGTCCGTGTGGTGCCGTACGTAATGAATAGGACTAACCCATTTCTTCCCGTGGGTGTCTTAAAAGGCGACTAAGGGACTAATTACTAGAGAATGGGCAGCAGTGTTCTCTATGCATTTTAACACCATACTGCGATCGCCAACCCGCCTGCCAAGCGTGGCGATTATGGCAACTCCCTTTTGGGGGAGGCCTATGTCCAGCAGTGGACGTCTTTTGGCTGAAATGATGATGATTAACTTGGTTAAAATGGCTACAAGCCTAAGTGGTTTATCGTTGAAAAACGTGATAGTATGTGTAATAATGTATTTCTTTTCACGGTCGGGTGTCACTCCCAATCAGGTGCCACACGGTGCGGACCGCCCCCCACGCCCCCCCTAACTACACCACGGTCTATTGTTTAGCAGAATCGTTATAAAAGCTTATTAAATACTGCATACTAAATAATTATAATTACTGAAACGACAGGATAAGTCAAGATTATGACTTTTTCGGTCGAGGCTATCGTATTGACAAAAACACCGTACGTGATCGTGATACAAGGAAAACTTCATAAAAAACAAAATTCAAAATTGACGCAAAAATCGGTGAAAAAAACACTCAAATCAGTCACACGTTGAATAACTTGCAAACTAACAAACAAAAACTCATTCGAACGTTAGAAAAATAGTGGAGCAGATTGAACAGTAAATCAAAAAGGACGTGACAGCACTACAGTATGTCAATATTTGTGATGCAACTGTTAGGCTGTGCTGCCAACAAAGCGACTTCGGACCAACAACGCCACTCAAAGGGTTATTCAATAGAGCACATATTTTTCAAACTTGCTTTTGTTTTCGTTGACTCATACGGGAAAACGTGCATCCTCATAAATGTATGCGTCGTATTTACTTGCCTTAGTAAATACACTTTACCGCTATAATAGTAAATAAACAGTGTTAGCAAAATATTTTGTTTATCCTTACGAACTGAGCAGAGTTATATTATTTCTTTAAAGTCAAAGAAAATCCTCACAGTAAAATAGACTACCCTTGGTTGTAAAGTAAGTTTAATTTTAACATACCCTATAAATATGCGCGTCACCCTATCAAACTGTTACTCCCCCATTCCGCAAAACTGTTTCAGGGTCTAGACCCCAGTCTCCCCAGTCTCAAGACTTTACAGACTTGTAAATAATTGTGATGAATGGATTGATATTGATGCACTTCAGTGTACAAATTCAAGCTCCAAAAATAGAATAGAATAGAATACTCTTCATTATGAATCACAATTACACATATAAATGTTGAAATTTCAAGTCGACCAAAGTATATACCTAATTAATAGTACATGCAACGCACGATTACCCCAACTATTGTCAATTATTTGTCGTGTTAAAATTGTGTCATTACTGTAAAAAAAATGTTTAAAGTATTTTCTGTGATTTAATAATGTTTTTGCATGCTGATGCTATCGCATACTATTGTGCACTTGGCTTTTATGTTGGCTTGTGCTAACGGGGCGTACAATGGTACACTAGCGCCACTCCTATAAAAAAGTATTATCTCGTGACTGAGAAGGAATTATGAATAACGGCTAGTAGAAACCCTAAGTAAGAGGTAAGTGTGTCTAGTATTTTCTAACGTTACACACACGTTTACATATTGAGATATGAAGCAACAAAATACGATCTAAAGAAAAGCGGTCACATTCCTCTAGACCGTATTTTGTTGCTTGGTGTCTCATTATGAAACTTTATAAAAGGTTTAGAAAATTCTAGACACACTTACCGAAGGTCCCTACTAGCCGTTATTCAGAATTCCTTCTCAGTCACGAGATAATATTTTTTTTAAAGTAGTGGTGCTAGTGTACCGTTGTACGCCATCTAATTGTGTTACAATAATAATTGTAGATAGAACAATAAATAACAGTGTTACTACTGCTTAGCTATTACGTCATCCTCATTTAAATTACTTATTAGTTTTAATTACTAATATGTCTAGGTTTCCTTTGAGTCATCAAAGTTGCCTTAGATTAGCATAGCGAGAAGGAATTGTTACAAATTATACATAGAATATGATGTAACTAACCTCACAGTATTCCCCCGTAAGAAATATTTCCCTTGCGAGGATATCCCCGCCACCGCCAGGGTAGGTACTTGGAAGTCTACATCACGTTGCATTACACGTACTTACTTACTTAAAGCATTTTTATGACATGAAGTTACAGTTTAATTTATTTCACCACAATTTAAAACTAGCCACAAGGCGATCACTAAAGTTACGTCACCGAATCCCCAATATGTACCTAATGCTTAGACTAACACTTGCGGGTTGCCTTTTCTTTCTTTTTTGTGGGAAATTATCAAATCACTTCTCCCGCTCTGGGCGGAGTGGGAAGGCGTGTCAGACTTTTACTGACTAAAAACCACCGTGTTCCTTCAAATGCCTGTGTGCAAGGGCCACAATATCCCTTTCGGACATGCTCGTAACCCCGATTTCTGACAAATTTGACAGGATATGAGCTTGAATTAAAAACCGGCGAAGTGCGTGTCGGACCACGGACAATAAGGGATGGATTTATCACCATTGTAGTTGAAAAACATGTTCCCCCATACGTTCCAACTTTAAATGTAATTTTGTACGCACAATATTGAGTGATTTACCATGTTTTCTTATAGGTTTTCCTGTGATCTATAGGTAAGTATAGAAATATTATCTGTGTTTTTTTTTCAACATTTTAGGCTCAGCAGTTTCAGAGATAAAGGAGGGAAAAGTCAATTTTCAACTATTTTCTAGTCCTTTCATTTGTTAAGTCACACGGTACAGTAGGTATACAAAACATTTTTTTTATTTTTTTTCCCCAAAAGTGAAATTTGTTGAAATTTGCAAGCCAGTTCGAAATTTAAATAAAACCTTTGATAAGTTACCTCCTTGGTTGCCATACTTCGGAGTAAAAGAGTATTAAGCCACTATTAACCCCAGCTCGCCGTTTCATACAACATTGCGTTGTGTTCCAAATTCAAAAAACGCTCCTGCAATGGATTTGATTTTCTTTGACCGTAAATTCGATACTTCACGTGTTCTTTTTTCGAAAATAATGGCAATATTTCCATGCATGTTTGAGACAAAGTATTTTTCGGGTGACCACTGCAAATCAGCGCTGTGCTGTGGGTCACAGCATCATGCTGAGTGGAAGCCTTCTTGTAACAGTCATGTGCAGCTGCCGACTATTGATTTTTTGTGCTCGTAATTATAATGTAGATCTGTTTTGTTTACATATTTGAGTGAATTATCCTTTCGTATGCACACGTGTTTCTGTGACAAAAAAATATTATGGTAATACTTTTTTTTTTTTTTCATAAATAAATGTATTATGGTAAATAAGTTGGGCCCAGTAGATGGTTACGGCAATCTAACGATAGACATTACCTAATTAAGCGTTGTTAAACTTATCTTTAGGCGGATTAACGCATTTCCCAAGTATAGGCTGTTTAATATTTGCCGCCTTTACCTCTACATTTGACAGTTCCTAGATTATTTTTAAAATCCAACAATTTGTTTGAAATGACAAAAGAAATAGTTTTCGGGAATATTTGTGACATAATACCGTTGAATGTACAATTGCACAATGAAAGGGAAGAAGGAAAAGTCATCGGACACATCTGCAAGCCAACAGAAATCCGTCGCAAAAAAAACGGCTCCAAAGCCGGTCCTAAAATGTGCCGCATTAGGTTCAAGCCTACTCACCGCTAGTTGCACGTAAGTCCATTACATTTAATTCCCCATTAAAAGTAATGGTGTCTTTATCTAACGGAACGTATCAGAAAGTGACAGCATTACTTTTAATGGGGAATTAAATTTAATGGACGTACGTGCAACTAGCGGTCAGCCTGCTGGTAAGATAAGATAATTTTTATTTGTACACACGAGAAAAAATATTTAAGTAGTTAAGTAGGTAGGTATAAGCAAACATTTTTAACTTATTGAAATTAAGAACACAAGCTAAGAAAATTATTTAAATAATACAACTTATCCAAATTAAAATATAACACTCACAGTTAACATAGACAAAATATAATTATAAATTAAGTAGTCAAAACAAATAGGTCATACTTAATTATAAATCATTCAAAATATTTTTCAAATAAATAATCATTTATGGTTTAATAAGCTTTTTCTGTTATTTTTTTTTTAATTTCACTTTAATCTGCACGTCACTTATAAAGCTTCCAACTTTTTGGCAATTTATTATAGACTAGCTGCGCCCCGCGGTTTCAGCCGCGTAAGTCTCGATCCCGTGGGAATATAAGGATCAAAAGTAGCCTACATGTTAATCCAGGGTGTCAGCTACCTCGATACAAAATTTTATTTATCAAAATTGGTCCAGCCGTTTTTACGTGAAAGAGTAACAAACATCCATCCATCCATCCACCCATCCATGCTTACAAACTTTCGCGTTTATAATATTAGTAGGTAGAGTTATTGGAGCCATGCAAAAGACACTCTTCCGTATAAGAGTAGTTCTAGGTAAATCCACTACTGTTTATCCAAACAAACGTCCCCCGCAAAAACCTTACCTACTGTAACATTGTTTTTCCCCTAGCTGAAATTCAACCTAAACCATGTGTCACATCCTGGGATCTCAACTAGGCTATTTTGGTATTATTATTGATGTGTAACACTTAGTTCCTCTCTATTTCTGTGGGAGTGATTTCGTGAAAAGGGACGGAAGTGTGTAACAGGAAGTGATAGCTTGAGTATGGAATAAATAAGTACTTTTTAATAGCTTAGAATTAGGAAGTAATAATTATTAAAATAATAATAAATATTTTTTTATTTCTCGAAAAACTTAGTAATAGTTTATAGAAAATTGTTTGGCAGTATTAGTTTCTAATAAAATGGATGTAGTCACTGCAACCGAACTAGGCAATGCCTGTGTTTCGGTTTTCAGTGCCTTTTCCCTCGATATTTCAACAATAAAAATGCCAAGAAAGCAAATATGTTTGGTAGTTCTACTAATTCATTTTCAAAGACTAACAACTAACTTAGTGTTAAATTATTTAAAATTATATTACCTATAATATAAAATGTAAGGGATCCAAAACGTGAGTGATGTGTTTATGAGTAGATATGTGTGGGCTAGTAGGTGATTTAAGAGAAGTTTGAGTGATGTGTGTGTTGGTGTATGAGGGCGTGTGAGGGTGAGTGTGTGTGGGTGTGGGGGCGAGTGTGTGTAAGTACTTTATAATAGCATGGAATTAGTAAGTTAGTACTAAGTATATAGATTGTAAGTAGAGAGGGTCGAATTTCGACCAGTGACCGACCACTGGTAATGAATAATTATTCAAATAAATATTTCAGTATTTAGCTTTTTTAATTTTTTTTGCTGCTCAGTTGCTTATTACCAAGGTGAGATGTTAGATGCGACTACTACTGTAAGGCATACTTACTCTTTTTTTTTAAAAGGAAAATTCGAAATATTATATTACATTTTGTTAAAATTACAAAATAAAAGATCGTTTAGTACGTGAAACATAGATTGGGTACACGTGGGCTCGATCGGGTCCCCAGTAGTCTCGATAAAGATGAAACACGGCCGGGTTACTCAGATTATAACAATAAATATAGCCGAAAATATGCTGCGTATCATAATAGCCACTCGACCTACGATCCCCGGAGATTGCCTTTATATAATATACTCGAATCATGTTGTAAAACTATTACTCGTAATCTATAGAGAGGACGAGTAGGGGACACTCATATTTTATGTACAAGGCTCTTTGTGAATCCGATATTGTTTTTCGAATTAACTTACCTGCACAAATATATATTTTGTTATATGAGTGTACAACAGGGTATTATCTATTCTTTGTTACAGGGTTTTGTAACCAGGAGCGACGGGACAGTATCTACCGTGGGGAAAAAGGGTGAGATTATTATATTTTTGTGACGGGATTTTCCATTTTTGTAGATATTCCTTGGGAAAACGATGTAAAATCAACTAGCTTACGTTGTAAGAGCAGCTTCAGTAGCTACTTCTTTTATGTAAGTAGCCAACATGCGTGGTACTATACCTGGACCTACATTAAGCGGAATACACATGCTACCTAGGAGTACAAGTGTATGCTACTTTAAAAGTTTAAGATGGCGACAAGAGGTAAACCGCTGTCACTGTCAGATTGCATACAAAAGAAAGAGATGCGCAATGACACAAAGTATGGCGTAAAAAAAAAAATCGTATAAAATTAGATATTAACTAATTAATAAACATTAATCCATCACCGGATGCAGTTTGGTATTTGCAATTTTATGGTATACTTTTAATTATAATTATAACTGTTACCGAAGGGATAAACTGCTTCGAAAACATAATTAAGAGTTGTCTTTGAAGTTTTTTTCGATGTATTAAATTATGTTTAATTATGTTTTTCCATCACCGTATGCACAAAAGATTTGAAAATATCATACTGTTTTTGTTTTGAAAAAAATATTTACGGTTTAAGAGATACACTGCTTTAAAAAACCACATTTTTGACCATTTTCAGAAATCTCCGCCATAAACTAGCATGTGTATACGTACGAAAAGAGTAGGAGTATTTTACAGGCACAGATAGCATGCTACTAATGAGCATGCTACCTAGTAGCAAACGAGCATGCTTATTCGTAGCATGTGTATTCCAGGCTTAAATTTATACTACGTACCTACGTCAATTGATAATGAAACTAGACTGCATGTCTGCATGGCATTATCTACAACTCAATATTTCTTCGTCTGACAACACTCTGGTTTGATTTGCTTGTGCAGTGTGCGTGTGTTTACGAAACTTAAACACGACTTGACAGACAAAATGTAATAACTGTTTTTGACGTTAGTTGGTAGTCATTGACCGTCCAATTCTTAACATTGCACGCGTCATTTTTTTGTATAATTTTAATTTTTATATTACTTTTTTCTTTATTTTTGTTTAAACTTTATTTGAATATTGACGTAGTAATCTTATTTTTATTTTATTTTTTCACTTTTGACATGTATATTTTTTATTTTTGAGAAAATCAATTATTATCATTTGATTAATGTAATTATGTTATCAATGACATCCATGAATATTTGCACGCCTTCTGGTATTTTTTGTATTTTTTTTTGTATAGCAACTATTTTATTGTACCTATGTTAACAAATGATTAAGATTAGGTACTAGCGACGCGCCTGTACTTCGTACGGTTCTCTCGGCTTAACAAAACATAAAGATTTATTTATTATAATTATGTTCGTTTAATATCAATAAAACATACACATAAACAGAGCAGACGTGGTGCCCCAGTGGCCTCGACTTACGAGTAGTAAGGTCGTGGGTTCGCACACACGCTTTACTTGGTGTCAAATAATTTCATCACAACTGCTCTCAAAACGGTGAAATAAAACATCTCGAGGAAACCGCCATGTCCTAGAACTAAAAATTCGAAGACATGTGACATCCACCAACCCGCACTGGGCCCGCGTGGTGGATTACGGCCCACTCACAGAAAGAGGAGGCTTGTGTCCCAGCAGTGGGAACATTATAGGCTGATTATGTAATACCTACACATAAAACTTCCGGATAAATTCTCCAGATGATTGTGAAAACCGTATCAAAATCCATTGCGTAGTTTGGAAGACAGACGGACACGAGAAGCGACTTTCGTTTATAATACGGTACTCTTAGAGCAATAGCGCACTAGCGGCTAGGCCGCAGCGGCCAGGTCGTGGCGGCCATCGAGATAGATACATTAGTATGAAATCGCCATAGAGCACGCGCACCTGGCCGCACGCGGCCATCGGCCACACCAAGCCGCAGCGGCCAGCGAAATCGAAGCGACGCATTTGCGGCCTGTGTTCAGTCGCTGGCCGCTGCGGCCACTGAGATCAATTGCATTGTAGTTAAATCACCAGTGTGCGCGCACTAGCCGCGGCGGCCGCACGTATTGTGGAACTACAGGGTGATTTGTGATCATCGCGATGTCTTTCACACGGAAAGATTTATAACCGAGATTGAGACAAGGAGGGCGTTGTGGGACATGTCCTGTGAAGACTACGCCAACCGAGACTTAAAAAGGATGATGTGGGAAGAGATCATAGAAATATTTGGTACTTAATGAAAAATAAATATATAATAATAAAAATTAGTTATGAAATAATGAATAATATGAAAACTGCTATTTCCTCAACGTCCATTTTGAAGCGCGCTGTATGTCCAACTAACGATCGTAGCCGCGGTCTTGGCCGCGTTGCAAATCGCAACCCCTGCGGCCGGGCCGCGCGTCGTGGCCGCGCTGCCAGGTCACTAGTGCGCTATTGCTCTTAGAATATGTCTGGTACCTGCACTTTAGGCAAATCTTCAGGTATAACTAGATCTTTAGAGCAGCAAAATATTTGTCTGACTATAATTTTTTTCTTATTTTTTTAAAGCCCAAGGTCTGGATTTTTGCCCGGTTGATAGCAATAGGCTCGCCCGCTAGGTATTACATGGGACTTTAACATAACTATGGCGAAATGTGTACTATAGATACAGCTCTGCCTAACCCTTCGGGGATTACAGGCGTGATGTTATGTTATAATTTTGAATAAATAAGCAGAAATTCAATATCTTAGTTATGTAATTCTGTTGTTATTAGGTAACGTAAGGTGGGACGCCCTCAAGCTAGATGGAGCCACGATCTTCGCAAGGTGGTTGGTAGCAGCTGGATAAGAGTTGATGAGAATCGAGCTGAATGGCAATTGGAGAGGCCTATGTCCAGCAGTTAGCAGCTAGACTGCTGTAAGCTGATGACGATTCTTATTAGGTGAGCAGATACCTAGCTATGCGCTGTAGTGTATGATATGTGGTCTGCTTAAAATAAATTGAATTAATTATTCCCTTGGGCAACAAAAATCTAAGTAGGTACTGGTAGGTATTACTCTTTTAGCGTGCGTGACCGAGTTTTGCTTTATAGGACTTTTCCTTATGTTATAATATGAATTAATTTATTATTAATTAATAAAACCTTATGCACCATTAAAATAAAATACTGTACAAAGGCGGACTTAATGCCTGACGCATTTTCTACCAGTCAACCTTACCTACCACCAACCTATGCAGAGACAAAACATGGCAGGTGCAACATAAGGGATAGATAACTCGAAAAAAAATATATATACTAAAACATAAATAGATACATAACAAAAAGTAAAAAACAAAAAGTGTCAGAAGAAATAACGATTGGTAGAGGAGAAAACGAATCAGCACTGGGATTATTCTGCCAACTTCTTACGAATATATTCCCGTGCTTTCACTTATAATGTTAACTGGTTGCTATCCTGAGACCTACAGAGGGAGCGCATTCCAAAGATAATCGCCTGGACAACGAAAGAAGAATGAATGAAACCTGAGCGGTGTGAATTAAGAACATCGTAGAAGACGATTGTTGGTGGAACGAATATTTTTTTACTATGGGCAGAGCACAAGTATTGAACATTGGAAGTTAGGTAAGAAGGAAAAGTGGGTTTGTAGAGTATGGAAAACAACATAGACAGAGCCACAACTCTCTGCGCTGGCGAATGAGCAACCATTTAAAAACCAATCGGTACGCGGACAGATGATCATACTTACGAAGATTGAAAACGAATCGAATGCAGTTATTTAGAAGGCGGTCAAGTTTATTGAGGAGATCTGCATTCAGGTTATAGTAAGATACATCACAATAGTCAATTATGGGAAAGACTAGGGACTGTACAAGCATTGCCTTTATGTGTGATGGGAGAAGGTTTTTCAACCGATAGAGTAACAAGTGACTTTTTTACTGACAATCGTGACCTGCTTTCGCCAGTCAAGACAAGTGTCGACATGCAGACCAAGATCCTTAACATCGGAGCCAATGGGATGACTGAGTTGTCGAACATCACAGGTAGCACAGTTGAGCCTGAAATAATAAATGTTTTATTTTACAGCTTATCTTTGTATGACGCGTAACATGCGTAATGCTTAAAATTATTTGTTATTACTTTCCTCTACCTGTGACACACAATTAGTCATGCGGGGGATCCTTCCCTTATAAGTACTAGCTTTTTGCTTCGCCCGCATGGAGGTCAGAAATTATCCCACGGAAAAGTACTCGTACTACCCTAACGCGAACGCCAATAAATATATATAATATATAAATTTCCGACATATTCAACAGTCATCGTCATAATTCAGCCAATTTACACAAAACCTTATGAGTATACGTAAAAAATAGATCACAGTGAACTGGATGGGCAAATGACACAAAAAATTAATGAATAATTGAATGAATGTCGCGGGAATGTGACAGAGTCAATTTTACTTCCACATGCGAAAAATGCCTTGGAACCAACTTGGAACCAAAATAAAACAACGTAAGAGCGCCAAACCAATTCTTTTTTTTAAATTAAGCTATGTAAGTATCAAAAATATATTCAGTCAGAGTTTTCAATCACCTCATTTTTACACGGTCATCACAATTCATCTTCGCCAACATCTTATATGTTAGGCAAAACTTACACTTATACACTAAAAACAGTGATCTCCACAATATTAATACCAGAAATAAGGACAAATTACGTGCTCCATTTCACCGGCTTCATAAGGTTCATAACTCCTTTGTTGGACTTGGTATAACTTTTTATAACAAGCTACCCTCTTCCTTGCTAGATTTTCCTTTTAATGCGTTTAAAGTTAAAGTTAAATCCAATCTTTGTTCAAAGGCATACTATTCTATCAACGACTACTTAAACGATAAGAACAGTTGGTCGCTGTGATTAACTCTAGACAATGTTCATGTTCTTTCTCCAGATAGATTCCCTACTGACAGGTTTTATGAGTTCCTATATTTGTTTATTTTATTTGACTGTCTAAGTCAATTTATTTTAATTTATTAGTGACAAAATCTACTCATTACAATGTTCTTCTATGAGTTGTATTGCAATAAGTGGTTAGCTAGCGACCTTAATAAATTGATCACTTTATTCTTGCCTGAGCAACCGGCAGCAAGTTCGTCATGCTCCCTTAGATGTCACTGCTTGCGGTAGCGTCGGGGGTCGGGTTGCCTCCTTCCCTCAAATATGACGAGGGGGGTGATGGCTGATCTTTGCGTTATGCTCGTGAACGGGTGCTGCTTGTGATGACTGGTCGTCTTGCTGACCATGGTTTTGTTATTGTTATTAATAATTAACTGTTTTTATTTTACTTCGATGGTGCTAGTTTATCATTTGTGACTTCGAGTTATAGCGGTAGCTTTATTTAAGCGGGCACGCCCATTATGCCTGGAGGCTTTTATTTAGATACCTTTTGTTTACGTTATTACTGCTTGAGTATAGTTTTCGACGATTATTATATATATATATATATATATTTGTATAATGGTGTGTGCTAGCTAACATAAGGCAAATAATTTAATTTAACGTTTTGTGTTGCGTAATGCAAATTATTTTATATTGTATTGTTTAACTTAAAATTTTTTATGCGAACAGACAGCTGTGCTGCTGGGGAGTTTGTTGCGCCACTTCTTCTTCCCAGCTAAAGCACTAGGAAGTGGTGAAGGGTGGGCGTTTTTGGGGGACTGTCTCATGTAATTTTTGACGTTCGAAAAGTGCTGATTCTCAGCCTAGTTTGAATAAATGACTTTTGATTTTGATTTTGATAAGACCGCTCATTGTATAATTTTAACATTTATATCTGTAACTTTGATGGTGTACATAATAAAGAGTATTCAATTCTATCCTTAAATCCCTGTACCAAATAGTGACTAGTGTAATAAATGGTTACGAAAAGCCCAAATTTATTTTAGTATCCCCTTAATGAATTATACACCTAAACCATCCTCATGAATCACTCCGTCCATGGGTGAGAACCGTATGAAAATCCGTTCGGTAGTTTTTGAGTTTATCGCGTTCAGACAGACAGATGCGGCGGTGGAATTTGTTTTATAATAAGGCCCCAACTACACTATCATTTATTTATCATACAAATATGATTTCATATCTGTCAAATTCTATGAGCATCGTAAAATGACGCTATTCTTTATTTTTACATATTAAGGCTTCTACATACCAGCGCGACTTGTCGCGCGACGCGACACGGCACAAAGACCCCGCGTGTCGCGGGACGGGCAGTGCCTTTGTGTCGCGTCGCGTCGCGCGACAAGTCGCCCCGGTATGTAGAAGCCTTTACACTTATGATCATTTATAAACTTCATACTTAATCAAGATGACGACGATTTAGCCGTGTTTTCCGTTGCTATGAGTGCAATTTGATTAATTGCATTAAAAAAAAAGATAAAAACGGTTAAACATTTGTAAAAAATACTCGCTTTACTCATGTTTTTGTTGTTTTGATATTCCAGTCGAAATTCTTACATTTTCTCGCCATTTTTGAGGTTAGACGGATATGATCATAATATTTGTACGCTTGCTGTCAAATAGGACCCCTTAACTATGATGATAGACAATTTGAATCATATGTAGATATTATACCGTCATAGGTTCTTCATATAATAATTACTGTATCATCTCTGATAATATTTTTATGATAGTCTAATATATGGCTCTAAGTATAAAATGATATTCATTGACATTAATATGTAGGTACATGTTTATTTTACTGATATTTACTACGACTGATATCGCTATAATAATGAATGAATTTATTTTTATATTAAGTACCTAGTATTGAATTATCCTATTGGTAATTTTGCGTTTCATTTAAACAGCGATGCTCGAGCCGTTTATGTCAAAACACCTACTTAGGTTAGATCTAGTTCTACTTTATCCTCCAGGGACGGCGGACTCGGGAACGCCCGTCGCCCTATCATACAAGACCCAAGGTGGGGGCGTGTAGTGTTCCGAGCGGGCCACCTCCAGCCGGGGATCGCGGAAGTCGCACATGATCCCATGATCGGTGCAAGTGTGGAAAGGGTCAGTAAGAGTCTGACAGACCCCTCCGCCCGCCCCAGAGCGGAGGACGTCCATGAGGATTTTCCGAGGTATTCCACTCAGAGCACTGATTTCATCAGCACTTGACCGAACCGCACCTGAGCAACCGGGAACAAAAAAAAACAAAAATAAAAACTAGTTCTACTTATATGAAATGTTTTGCTGTTCAACGTATCTAGGTATATTTTTCTACGATGATGATATTATGGAGTTGCTTTTGAATTTTTGGTACATCGAAGTGACGGACAGGAGATGCCATAGATTTCTGATCTTCACATTACCTCCTCGACAATATTTAATTAATAATAGATACTTGCAATCCCAGTATCCTATTCCTTAGGCATTTTCTTACCGACGACCTCAGTGACCATGTTGACATTAAGAGGGAGCGTAGAGCTCTGGCTGTCAATCATTATTATTACTTTGGTACAAAGATTTGCTCGGTGTACTGACCAAGTAAAGATTACGCTTTTAAAGCTTACTGTCAGAGTTTTTACACAGGTAATTTTTGGATCAACTACTCGAAAAGGTCGTTGGATGTTCTACGCATCCAATACAAAAATGTATTTAGATGCAGTTGCGACTCCCTCGTTATTGCAGTGCCTCAAAAATGTTCGCGGTAACACATACCGATGGAGTTTATGCGATCATCCGCAAAAAAACGGCCTCACTGCTGAGCAGACTAAGAGGCAGTCACAAAAGCATCCTGAAGGTTGTGGTGGCAGGTACTTATTCCATGCTCATGTTACTTCCTGTTACACATTTCCGCGTCGCTTTTCACGAAATCCCTCCCACAGGAAGAGAGAGGAACTAGGTGTTACACATCAATAATAATACCACAATAGCCTAGTTGAGATCCCAGGATGTGACATATGGTTTAGGTTGAATTTCAGCTAGGGGAAAAACAATGTTACAGTAGGTAAGGTTTTTGCGAGAACGTATGTTTGGTGAACCTTCAAGGTGACGATAACCGACTTTTAATGATTTTATACTGAAGATCACGTCTAAACGAGAAATGTTACTGATTTGAAAAAAATATATGTTAAATTAGAGCATTTTCTCAATAACTTAATATGAGAATATTTTAGATTATGTTTATATTACATAGTGACATTAATTTGTAAAGTTATGCCTAACGCGGATAAAAAACTGAGAATGGCGCAAAATCTACCAAGCGTATTTTTCTGAAGGCCCCCAGGAACGAGCAATCCCAACGATTCCAATATTTGTGGAGTATTTAGTAGGTATCCCACGAAAACCATAAAAACATATTTTAAAGAGCGAATATGACTATATACATACGTAGGTACTTATGTAGATACTTGGGTACGACGCCATAATGATTATAGTGACGCATTATGTCATTTGTTCTTTTATCTGCTGACGCAAAGTAACGCAAAACTTGAGCAGTTTAGCAAAAATACGCGGGTTTTCCCAGATTGAGGACGGTTCACGGTACGTACTCATGGTACCTACCTACCATAAGTAATGGGACCTAAAGGTTTTATAGGTTTATACATAGAAGAAATAAATAGTATGAAAATGCCGCCATTGTAATACTTACAACTTATTTAGTGTGATCGTATATGTCGATTTTGATTTTTAGGGAAACGGCCAAAAGGAACCCTATTACTAAGCCTCCGCTGTCCGTCCGTCGCACGTCGGTCCGTCTGTCTGTCAGCGGGCTGTATCTCATGAACTGTAATAGGTAGACAGTTGGAATATTCACAGATGGAGAATTTCTATTGCCGCTACAACAACAATTAATACAAATTAATTAAAGTTAATAATTAAAGGGTTCCCCATACAAAAAACGTATATTTTCAGCGTTTTTTGCTCTATCTTAAAACGGTACGGAATCCTTGATGTGCGAGTCTGACTTGTACTTGGCCGGTTTTTCTGAATCTAGCCAAAACACTCCATTCATTCGAAGGTTTTTTCTTTTAGTAGGTAGGTATAGTGTGTTAGTCATAACTGCACCACTGAACTGTCACCACTCTACCGTAACACTGGGTATTCCGCGGATCCAATTGGAACAGTCAGGTCAACGACCTCACATGATGTGGTGACTTGGATTTACCAGTGACGATTTTGAAACTTTAGACCTGATGATAGAAGATAGCGGCAATTTATAGGCGGCTATTAAATATGAGCAGTGGTGCCCAGTGGGAGCGGTGGTGGCCCAGTGGGGCAGTGGTGGCCCAATGGGAGAGATCAGTCGTGGATTTGAACCGGAGCAGACTCACTTTGCGTAAATAATTTCATCACCACTGCTCTCAAAACGGGGAAGGAAAACATCGTGAGTAAACTGGCATGTCAGAACAAAAAATTCGAAGACATGTGACGTCTCCCAACCTGTACTGGGCCCGCGTGGGGCACTAAGTATAGCCCACTCTCTCTCGAAGAGAGGAGACCTGTGTCCCAGGAACAGTACAGGCTGGTTATTTTATTAAATATATAAGTCGAGTTTAACATTGTGTCAACTACTGGACCGATATATGTACCACTAATTTGAGTAAACATACATAATATAAGCGATATCTTGCAGCAGGGACACCTAGCCAATGTCATTTTTTTTTTCTCTTTATTTATTACTAGCCTCTGCCCGCGACTTCGTTCGCTACACGCGAACGAAGTCGCGGGCAGAAGCAGCAGTCGTAAGAACCACAATATACAAATAACAGCCACATTTTTATAAAAAACTGCTTCGTTGGTCTATTGGATATGAGGTCCTGGGTTCGATTCTCGGCATCAAAAATATTTTTTGTGAAAATTGCCCATTTTCTTGAAGACTGTAATATTTTTTTAAATCTGTGTATGCAGATCAAAATGTCTCAAAAAGTTAAGGACAGTCTCCGTAGACTGATTTCCTGTAGCTACAACGTTAAATATAACCTTACTTTCCTATCTCAAACATCCAGCCTGTATATATCATGATGATTGACTGCTTAGCCCCATAAAGATATAGCGTGATGATAATCATTTAAAAGGTTAAATCGGCAACTATCTGCAATGTTCTAACCGTTTGGCTCGACTATTTACAATTAGCTGTAAACCATAGAGCAAACATAATGCAATATTGCTCATGCCCCATTGTAAATAGCGTGATAACATATAGCTTAACGGCTGACCAGACTTAAAGGGAATATAATATGCTAAATAGAACAGACTCTATCCGATAGAAATTGCGTGAATTCTGTTTTATGAGTTTTATTTCTTTACGACTTCAAGACTAAAAATGTGATAGCTCGGCTAATATGCTTGATATAAATAGAGTTTATAGCCTATAGCACTCATGAATAATGTAGCTTTATACCAGTGAAAAAGTTTTAAAATTAGATCGCTAGTTCCGGAGATTACCCCCTATATACAAACAAACTTACAAACAAATTTTACCTCTTTATTAGTATAGATTAGGGACTTTTATACAATTGTATAAGCCAGTCCCATCGGAAGTTATAATGTAAAACGTGTAACAGCACAAACTTAATTAGACTTTAAGCAGCTTCGGACTTAGGTGACGACAAAATATGATGGAACATGCAAACATCGTACATATTTATCTCAAACTCTAGCCGCCTTATTACAAAACAAGATTTATATTTGACATGGCTTAAACCATGGAGCCAGTTTTTGTAATAAGAACGTAACAGTGATTGAAATACCGTTCTTTTTACAAAACTGAAAACTTAGTTCGGTACTAAGTTGTCAGTTTTGTGATTAGGAACTTTACCATAGTCAGAATAAAGTTCGAAATTCAATAATGGCTCCATGTTTTAAACCTGGGTCTGAAGGTAAACCTTGTTTTGGAATAAGGGGATCTAAATAGATCTTCTCTTCCAGACTAAAATCTGACACACTCCGTCAGTAAAAGCCAATGTCATGTATTTTGATGATGATGATGATGATTTTCATAGGATCGAATTACATCAATTTACCTAGCCTTTTCCCAGCTATGTTGGGGTCGGGTCAGTCTAAACAGATGCAAATAAATACCAGTATTTTACATAGCGCGACTGCCTATCTGACCTCCTTATCCCAGTTACTGGATAACACGATACCCCTTGATAAGACTGGTTGTCAGACTTTTGGGCTTCTGACTACCCGTAATGACTGTAAAATATGACAGCCGGTACCAGGCGCCTGCCCCGCGCCCGCTCCGCGCCCGCCTTGTCCCCGCGCTTCGGCTAGTGCCGTATTGACTGTGATCAAGGGCGTTTTCTGATTAAATAATAAGTAGTATAAGCGGGTGCGAGGCGGGCACAACGCGTGTGCGGGGAGTGCGCGTGGTCGGCGCGGGTTATGCGCGTGTCTTCTGAACACAGCCTAACACGAGAAACTGATTGAAGCGTTTTGCCAACTCTTCAGACTAACTTTCTCGGTAGAAAACTGTCAACTAGCTAGTTGACAGTTGAAAGGTAGACAAGCGATGTCTGTTCTATAGTAGAGTAGAAATATAAAGCGTTATGCTAACCCTGCTGGTGAGATATCCACCATAAAGCTGTGTATATTTTGCTGGCAGCGCGACCATGGTTGCACCACCACGGTGTCGTAGTGAGATATATAAGATATACCCATGGTTATTTTTAAAACGTCAATAAGCTCTTAAGGGGTCATTGTACCTACTCATCATTATGAACAACTTTTACTATGGTACGAAAACTGAAATAACGAAAAAAAAAAACAGCTGTTCCCTTCATTTGTATGTTCGAATAATTCGTTAAAATGTAGGGAACAGCTGATTTTTTTTTTCGCGACTTCAGGTTTGGTCCCATGCGCGGAAGAAGTTTAATTAAGCGCAATAAAACTTGTTACAGCTATTATTCATTCATTTCGTAATATATACCTACCTACGTTATCATGGGCTAAATGTTGACGTCACAATATTAGCAATTACGTTATAACCATAGTCAGTTAGCGACGTGGTCAAGGAAAACTGGGAGCCAAAACTACACTAGGTATGTAAATTTATGTCTTAGCTACTTATTCTGAGAATTGATTATACTACAGTAGCATAGAGTAGATATCGTCCCCGTAGAGCGAAAAGTCACTAAGTCACCAATGTCACTAAAATCAACATTTCCTTCTCTAAATATTTGTCTAACTATCATTTTTCTAGCTGCCCACGCTTTTGTTTTACGAAACGTGAAAAGTAAGTAAGTCTACCCTTTTGGACCCCACAGCATAAAGGCTTCTACAGACCAGCGTGACTCGCGACGCGACACAAAGGCACCGCTCGTCGCGTGACATGCGGGGCCTTTGTGTCGCGTCGCGTGTCGCGCCAGTATGTAGAAGCCTTAATGGGAGAAATAACTAATTAAGTAAATTATTATTCATTTATCGAAAATTTACATCACTCGAAATTAAAATGACATAATTATGTGATTACTTTTTCTCTTGAATTATTTATGTATACAAACGCCTTTAGGTAGGTAGTCTAAAAATTACTAAAATGATTTAGTGAGTTTTTAAAATCAGTAGACTAAAACCCAGAAAAGCGAAAATTAACTAACTCTACTTAGTGACTATTATTCACTCTTTATTTTTAAATGATTTGCACAGTACTACAAAAGCGAAAAATCATCAACCCAATTAAATGTTTTTTTTTTTTATTCATATGTTAATAATACAAAATACTTTCATGACTGATTAGTAGCCATTGGATACATGAAGTGGACTGCCGTTGTAAGACGACTAAAATGGCACGGTGTATTGTTAAGGAATTAAGGCTTCTACATACCGGGGCGACTTGCCGCGCGACGCGATGCGACACAAAGGCACCGCTCGACCCACGACACGCGGGGCCTTTGTGCCATGTCGCGCCGGTATGTAGAAGCCTTTAAAATAAGCACACGGAAATGGTTGATGTAAGAGCAAATAATGAAAAAATAGCAAAAAATACAAGCAGATATTTATCTCTGCTTGTATTATTTGCTATTTTTTTTTGTTTTTCTTTATTACTATTAGTATTTTGTTGATTATTGTGAATTTTTTCGAATAATTCCTTTAATAAAACTTGATTGAATTTATTAAATACAATAGTTTCATTACTTATTCATGTCGTATTTAAAACAAAACATACCACCCAAGCTTCGAATATTAAGTTAAGTAGTATTTACAATACAACGTTTGGGCATAAATATGTGGGTGTATATATCATACTGCCCACAGTAAGTACCAGTGTTACAAATTAACTTATAGATTGAGATTAATATCCAGCTCCTACATCGCAAACAAAGAATCCTCTAACCAGGACGGAGGTCTTGCATGGCAGGCCGCATCACAACGGTTGCTGTGAAGTATCATGCTGGCAAATATCTTTATCACATTCTGCGCTACAGTTTCAGCAACTGTACTTTATTAAAAACTAGCTTTTGCCCGCGGATTCGCCCTCGTAGTATCGGAAAATATCCTACGGGTACGTACTATCGGGATTAAAAGTAGTAAATCATAGGAGTTAATCCACAAAAATAAAATGTGTAGGTCACTTAGTAGGCTAGGCGTAGGGCTGTTCGCTCACACTGCGGCATTTTTCTTACTTTTAGCATTTTTATATTTTTATTCTCGTAGTAACTTCTAAATGTAAGATCCGATTCGAATAGTTTATAGAGGAATTTACATATACATAAAAAACCTTGACTATGAAACTAGGATAGAATTATTATCATCATACGAATATATCATCATTCGATTCTACTCGTATTAAGGCTTCTACGAGTACATACCAGCGCGACACGGCACAAAGGCCCCGCGTGTCGCGGGACGGGCGGTGCCTTTGTGTCGCGTCGCGTCGCGCGACAAGTCTCCCCGGTATGTAGAAGCCTTTATGACGAAAAAACGGTTATTGTGAATTATCTTTAATAGCTAGACAGCCTCGCAGATTTTTTTTGGGCAATGATGAGTAGATACTATAAACACCTAGCACATTATTATGTATAACCAATAGTTTTCGCAGCGCACGCCGCATATTGACTTTTATAGGCAAATTTTTGATACGTTGGGTTACATTATTGCAATTTTCATAGGAATCTAAATTTTTTTGGAAAAATAAAATAGCCTATAATAATGTAATGTATAATGTAATAATGTAACTGATAATGCTGTTTTCTACAGGTGAAAGATTTTTTTAAATCGGTTAAGTATTTTTTGAGTCGCATTACAAAGCAACATACAAAAAAAAAAACTTTTATCTTTAAACATTATATACCTAAAGTCAATGACGTATTATAAATAGACGCGTCATACACGAACACATTAGTGCACTCAAAAACAGCGTAAGCCATGATTGTAGCTACATACCTACTTGCATACAATCATACAGCGCGTGAAGAAAAGGAAAGACATACCGATATCAGTTGTTAGAAAGAGATGAACATACATATTTAGTTATGTCACTAGCTGCTGCATGTTCATTGGCGCGTATGCAATCATAATAATTATTATTATAAATTTCAGGCAATTGTCTGGCATTTACTTTGCCATTATTGAGCGAAGGTAATAAATACATCATTGCTTTAAGTAGTTTATATGTAATTATTACTGCTGATGATAATTATACCTAAATATTTTACCTTGTAAGTATTTAACTGGAAACAATGTCATTATTTGAGGAAACATACGTAAAACAAATAAACAAACGTTTTTTTTTTCCTCAAAATTTGTTTTTCCGCTGAATAGCTGTTTCGAATTTTCCTGAGGTAATCATGAATTAAATTATATAAATAGTATAGTGATATTATAAATAATTATTAGTTATAGCATAGACCCCGTATTGAGTGTATTGTGTTTTGGGTCCTATTTTCAAGTTTAAAGTGTCTCTCTCTAAAAGTGTAGCAGTATCTACTTATTTGTATCAGTTCAGTATGATGACCAAAACAGGGTTGTTTTGCCTCATAGTGAACTTTATTTTAGGATACCTTAATAGGTACCAATTTGATTCCTTACTTCTTTGTTTCGTTACACTTATTTTATTTTTACTTAATATAACATAATCTTGTTGAATATGTTCGATGTTCTACAAACGATTTTTTTTATTAAAGAATCTATGTCAGTATGTAATGTTTTTGTAGTAATTTCTGTTCTTTTCCATGTTTTGCTCCAGTGGTCAGTGTTCAGTTCTCGGTACAACTGCGATTCCTGGTAGTCAACAAGATGGTTCTCTTATCCTAACACCCTTAATTGAACATGGAAGAGCTAGCACAGCCAAGAAACTATCTGAAGTAGACCCGAGTCTGTTCGCTGGCGTCCACAGTCACGCTGCGTACTTCACTGTTGACACAATTCGTAAATGGAATCTGTTCTTCTGGTATTTCCCCGCGCAGGGAGTTGATCTAGAAAGTACGCCGTTGGTTATCTGGCTACAAGGAGGGCCCGGTGCTTCTTCTTTATTTGGCTTGTTCGGAGAAATAGGACCTTTACAAATTATTAATGGCTCAGGTAGCTACATATTTTTACTAACTTATTTTCTCCTATCAATTCCCTGCGCTCACTACCTACTGTAATGAGCGGCCACCTGTTGCCATTGATGTATTATATAGGAAGATATGGTACGCGCTCCTCGACGTGGACCGCATAAATTAGGGGAAAGAACACAATCGACTTACATTACTCTTGGTTTGCGGGGAATTCCCAAATCCTAATTTGTTCCCGAGTTGTTAGGTATACGTAACAGTGATAATTATTGCTATCTCGTTCCCGCTATAGCCCCCGTATTATGTCTCTCTATTTCGGTTGTCGAGCACATGACGAACGACATCGGGTCCATTTAATATTTACGTGATGTTAGAGAGTGGCCTGTTGCCCAATATTTAGGCCGAGACATAAGGATGTACTAAATTTGGATAACACTCTAGCATTACGACTTACAAGGAACAATTAATCAACCATCAATTACGTCGTGTGTTCATTAATATGTTGTTATTTTACATACTCATATGTTTTTTTATAGTTCATAAAAGGAATATTACATGGGGTTCCAGCTACTCGCTTCTGTTTATTGACAATCCAGTTGGAACTGGCTTTAGCTTCAGCGAGGGAGGAGAATACGTCACCAATGAGCATACAGTAAGTAACGATATTAAGAAACCACCTATGGACTGACCTCTATGTTCTAACTACCTATGGACAATAATAAACAATAATTGCTATTCATATACGCAGGTGGGCTGGCGTCTTCTAAGCTTCATCCTTCAAGTGTTCCCGGAATTAAGAAAAGCACCTCTATTCATAGCTGGTGAATCGCAGGCAAATACATTCCCGCGTTTGGACATTACATACATCGCAGTAACAATTATTCAAAGCCGATTAATTTGAGAGTCAGTGAAATAATAATATTATTGAATTTTAGTGCTCATTTTATGTGAACTATGAATTAACCAGTTTCTCTGCGATGTAGGGCCTAGCGATCGGTGATGGGTGGATAGATCCACCGACAATGCTGCACTACGCCGAATGTGCACTACAAGTGGGCCTTATAGACCACAAGCAAGCGAAAGATATTCATAAGCTGGAATCAGAGGCTAGACGGAACTGGAGAGAACATAATTTCTCCGCTTATAAAGAGGTTGTTAATTTAATAATACTTTATACAGTTTTTGTTAAATGTTTTGTTAATGTGAAAACGTTTTAGGCTTAATTGCCTGTAGATTTGTAGACCATTTTCTATTTTGTTAATTACCTGGTACTTTTGACGGGCCTATACTGTCCTCTCTTATTTATTAACGCTTTTTTTTTTTTTGGAAAAATAAAATAGCCTATAATAATGTAATGTATAATGTAATAATGTAACTGATAATGCTGTTTTCTACAGGTGAAAGATTTTTTTAAATCGGTTAAGTATTTTTTGAGTCGCATTACAAAGCAACATACAAAAAAAAAAACTTTTATCTTTAAACATTATATACCTAAAGTCAATGACGTATTATAAATAGACGCGTCATACACGAACACATTAGTGCACTCAAAAACAGCGTAAGCCATGATTGTAGCTACATACCTACTTGCATACAATCATACAGCGCGTGAAGAAAAGGAAAGACATACCGATATCAGTTGTTAGAAAGAGATGAACATACATATTTAGTTATGTCACTAGCTGCTGCATGTTCATTGGCGCGTATGCAATCATAATAATTATTATTATAAATTTCAGGCAATTGTCTGGCATTTACTTTGCCATTATTGAGCGAAGGTAATAAATACATCATTGCTTTAAGTAGTTTATATGTAATTATTACTGCTGATGATAATTATACCTAAATATTTTACCTTGTAAGTATTTAACTGGAAACAATGTCATTATTTGAGGAAACATACGTAAAACAAATAAACAAACGTTTTTTTTTTCCTCAAAATTTGTTTTTCCGCTGAATAGCTGTTTCGAATTTTCCTGAGGTAATCATGAATTAAATTATATAAATAGTATAGTGATATTATAAATAATTATTAGTTATAGCATAGACCCCGTATTGAGTGTATTGTGTTTTGGGTCCTATTTTCAAGTTTAAAGTGTCTCTCTCTAAAAGTGTAGCAGTATCTACTTATTTGTATCAGTTCAGTATGATGACCAAAACAGGGTTGTTTTGCCTCATAGTGAACTTTATTTTAGGATACCTTAATAGGTACCAATTTGATTCCTTACTTCTTTGTTTCGTTACACTTATTTTATTTTTACTTAATATAACATAATCTTGTTGAATATGTTCGATGTTCTACAAACGATTTTTTTTATTAAAGAATCTATGTCAGTATGTAATGTTTTTGTAGTAATTTCTGTTCTTTTCCATGTTTTGCTCCAGTGGTCAGTGTTCAGTTCTCGGTACAACTGCGATTCCTGGTAGTCAACAAGATGGTTCTCTTATCCTAACACCCTTAATTGAACATGGAAGAGCTAGCACAGCCAAGAAACTATCTGAAGTAGACCCGAGTCTGTTCGCTGGCGTCCACAGTCACGCTGCGTACTTCACTGTTGACACAATTCGTAAATGGAATCTGTTCTTCTGGTATTTCCCCGCGCAGGGAGTTGATCTAGAAAGTACGCCGTTGGTTATCTGGCTACAAGGAGGGCCCGGTGCTTCTTCTTTATTTGGCTTGTTCGGAGAAATAGGACCTTTACAAATTATTAATGGCTCAGGTAGCTACATATTTTTACTAACTTATTTTCTCCTATCAATTCCCTGCGCTCACTACCTACTGTAATGAGCGGCCACCTGTTGCCATTGATGTATTATATAGGAAGATATGGTACGCGCTCCTCGACGTGGACCGCATAAATTAGGGGAAAGAACACAATCGACTTACATTACTCTTGGTTTGCGGGGAATTCCCAAATCCTAATTTGTTCCCGAGTTGTTAGGTATACGTAACAGTGATAATTATTGCTATCTCGTTCCCGCTATAGCCCCCGTATTATGTCTCTCTATTTCGGTTGTCGAGCACATGACGAACGACATCGGGTCCATTTAATATTTACGTGATGTTAGAGAGTGGCCTGTTGCCCAATATTTAGGCCGAGACATAAGGATGTACTAAATTTGGATAACACTCTAGCATTACGACTTACAAGGAACAATTAATCAACCATCAATTACGTCGTGTGTTCATTAATATGTTGTTATTTTACATACTCATATGTTTTTTTATAGTTCATAAAAGGAATATTACATGGGGTTCCAGCTACTCGCTTCTGTTTATTGACAATCCAGTTGGAACTGGCTTTAGCTTCAGCGAGGGAGGAGAATACGTCACCAATGAGCATACAGTAAGTAACGATATTAAGAAACCACCTATGGACTGACCTCTATGTTCTAACTACCTATGGACAATAATAAACAATAATTGCTATTCATATACGCAGGTGGGCTGGCGTCTTCTAAGCTTCATCCTTCAAGTGTTCCCGGAATTAAGAAAAGCACCTCTATTCATAGCTGGTGAATCGCAGGCAAATACATTCCCGCGTTTGGACATTACATACATCGCAGTAACAATTATTCAAAGCCGATTAATTTGAGAGTCAGTGAAATAATAATATTATTGAATTTTAGTGCTCATTTTATGTGAACTATGAATTAACCAGTTTCTCTGCGATGTAGGGCCTAGCGATCGGTGATGGGTGGATAGATCCACCGACAATGCTGCACTACGCCGAATGTGCACTACAAGTGGGCCTTATAGACCACAAGCAAGCGAAAGATATTCATAAGCTGGAATCAGAGGCTAGACGGAACTGGAGAGAACATAATTTCTCCGCTTATAAAGAGGTTGTTAATTTAATAATACTTTATACAGTTTTTGTTAAATGTTTTGTTAATGTGAAAACGTTTTAGGCTTAATTGCCTGTAGATTTGTAGACCATTTTCTATTTTGTTAATTACCTGGTACTTTTGACGGGCCTATACTGTCCTCTCTTATTTATTAACGCTTTTTTTTTTTTTGGTTGGTAAATTAACAAATCAAATAACTTCTCCCGCTCTGGGCGGAGCGGGAGGGCGTGTCAGACTTTTACTGACTAAAACCCATCCGTATTCCTTCATTTGCCTGTGTGCTAGCTCACGATATCCCTTTCGGAAAAACTCGCAACCCTGGCAGGCATTGGCCCTAACAGACCCCGTCAGTTGGTGCTGACAACTCTTTGAGGCGCGCGTGGAATACAACGCGCCGTCGACTCGGGCCTGGTCCATATCGGATGGTGAGCTACCCATCGCTCACCGTCAGCAAGCCCGCGCCTACGGTGGCCGGAAATCGGCATGCGACTCCCGACGCCCGGGGCGTCTCCTGCGGCGACTAGGGGTGCGAGGGCGCGAACCTTGCCTCTCCTTCACGCGTTCCGCCTCCTCCTTCGCGAGCATTACTGCTTCGCAGAAAGAGGTGACGGCCTCCCATGCACTCTCGCTCCGAACCATGGCCTGAACCAGGGCCGGACGCGAGAGATCGCCGCCGCCGATCGCCTCCGTGAGGACACGGCGGTGCTCCGCCCAAGCCGGGCAGACCTCCACCGTATGCTCTACCGTGTCCTCCGGGCGATCCACACAGTGGTGACACCCGGGCGTTTCCTCCCGCTTTATCCTGAACAGGAACATCCCGAAACAACCGTGTCCGGTGAGGACCTGCGTTAGGCGGAGGCGGAGGCGGTGAGGACTCCGCCGCCGTGGCGCCTCTCTAGCCACTCCTCAAAGAGGGAACTTATCGCCACAATTGTGGCGTGCCCATATCTATTAACGCTGTGGTTCGAAAACATTATAAAAGTAAAAGAGCAACCATGGAGTTTCTTGCCGGCTCTTCTCCATAGGAAACGACCAATTGGAATCGTGCATCTAACTTCTGACGTTTCATAAGTGCCCATGTAGGCTTATGTGAAATCAAATATTTTGATTTTGGTAGTAGACTTTACATAATATTCTATTCACGATTCACGAGAATGACGGTTTGCATGACACACTCGTATAGGTCTAGTACGAAGAAGTGTGCATTTTTATTACTTTGAAATCTTTATTTATAGTCACTTGTGGTTTTTTAACATTAATCGTAATCATTACTTTTAGAAATAACTTTTTCACCTGAATATTTGTTTATGACCCCGAGTTTTTGCTACATATAATATAATTTCTAACGCTCTTGATTACAGAATGCATCCAAAGCTTTAGAAATGCTTTTTACAATTGTACCAGTTGATTTATATAATTATATAAACGGTGAGGCTACTAAGTTCAATTCTCCACTTATTAGTTCATTAGAAATATTTTTAAACAAGCCAGATGTCCAAAACGCACTTCATGTCAAAGAGAAGACGTTTTCTATGTTAAATATAATTGTATACGATTGGTTACGAAGTGATGAATATCAGACCGTCAAACCTTGGCTAGAGGAATTGGTGGAGTATTATAGAGTCATGTGTTACAAGTAAGTTTCGAGAAAATTCTGAAGATGTTGTTTAATCAGTAAAGTTAAGTCTCGTGATCTGAAAACCATACTGAATCCATTTCTTATTGACCTCCAGCGGGCAGCTGGACATGATGGTACCCTACGCGCTGTCAGTTCGCACGTACAGAAGCCTGAAGTGGTCCGGATATCTCTACGACGAAGAAAATTGTTCAAAAATGAATTCGTGAGTGAAGCGCATATATACATACCTACATTACATATAGGTATAGGAATACCTGATTAAAACGTTGATAAATAAAAATATGTGCTAATAATTTCTTCACCATACTTAGGGAGCCTAACTGCAACTGATAATTGCCGAATTATTTCTGAATTTGTAGATGTTTGAAATACCTATTTGCCTATAATTTTACCGCCAGCCATGCTTCAAATCGGAAAACAGCAGTGTTGCTTGATTGTACCAACAAGTAAATATGACTTTACAAAAGATTAGGGCTCTCCAAGCTACTGCTAATAAATGGGTACGTGTCGTTAAAAGTATTTTAGACGAGACTGGGGAAGGGGGAAGGGGATCCTGCAACTTAAGTTTTTCATGCAACTAATGGGTGATATGTTGTGGGTGATGAGGATGTTCCGGTGTGGTGCCGGACGTAAAGGATAGCACCACCGATTTCTTCTACTAGAGAATGGGCAGCAGCGTTCTCTATGCATTTTTAACACCATACTGCGATCGCCAACCCGCCTGCCAAGCGTGGTGATTATGGCAAACCCCCCCTCCCCCTTTGGGGGAGGCCTATGTCCAGCAGTGGACGTCTTTCATGATGATGATGATGAATGGGTGATATCGGTGGCTGTTTCAGTTTCGTGAAGACGAGCGGTAACTTTATGGAGGCGATGGTAGTCGGCGCGGGCCACATGGTGGCCGCAGACAACCCACGCGCCGCCAAGCAGATCATCGACAAGTTTATCAACAGACACAAATAAATCAACACGATTGTGGAAAGAAGACAGCCAGGCATTTGATGTTCCGTAAAAACTTTATTTGTGTAAGAAGAAAAATATTTCACACAATATAAGTAGGTAATTCACTCATAGTTTTTTTAAGAGAATATCACAAAATGATGCATAAATTACGAACTAGTCTACTTATTCTCATCAAAATATTAAACATATTTTGAAATATTTTTTAATCAAACTTGTGTCTAGAATAATTTAAATATTAATTCGCTACACACTGTTGTTGCATCATTCATTGTTTCCTCGTACAGTACGCTGTGACCCAGCCCAAACCTCGTAAACAAACATTAATATAGACAAACAGTAACCAGCAATAAGTATCATAAATACATAATAAAAATTTGACAGTGGCAGTGGCACGTGTTCTGGTTGGTAATGAGATTTACATCTCAACCACTCTCGAAAATATAAATCATTAGCATACTTCTTCATGACGCCTGTTGTTAATAACTGAAGAGTAAAGTTATCTAAATGAGGAGTCAAAACTGAGCCACGACGTAAAAATATGGTTCTGTAGACGCTAATATAAGGTTCCCTCAACCGGTACATTGCCATTTCGCATTGGCCGTCGGTTAGCTGCCATTTATATACCATATAATGAGAATCTGAAATAATAGTATAGAGAGACTTGTGTGGACTGTTTTTCACCTGCATCAAACAATCAAATCTAGTTCCACAATCCCAGTGTCCTTCAAATTCACTGCGACACTGCCAATCAGTAAATAAAACTGCGTGATGATTGTCTAAATCCTCTGGTTCTTTCGGTTCATAACCACGGACCGGCTGAGTTGTCACACTGAACAAGTTTGCCTGGATTGCGTAAGGAATTATAAACGACGTGAACAATAGACTCGAGAAAATAAGTGTGTGTGACCATCCAGATACTGTACGCTTAACAGCATTTTTATTCAATAAATAACCAAATACAACAAGAATATTGTAGGAAACATCTTTTTCTGTACGAAATATTGACGAAAATATAGCCGCCACACTGAAAGTAACGAACAGGAGGCTGACTACAATACAAGTCTGAGAAGACTGATATAACACTGCAACCCATTGCTCGACATAATTAGAGTGAGCAACTATATAAATCATATGATCTATTAACATTGGGTAACTGTATGAAACGTTTCCATAATAATGCTCCGAGTTAATCGCGTATCCTCCTACAACTCCTTCAAATTCGTTGTTTGCAACTTTTTGTGCCATGATCAGTGTCGAGTTATTTACGAGTTTCCCATACTTGTCAACTTTTCCAAATTCGTGTAAATCAATTCTCATCTCAAATTGCTTCTCAAACAATGTAATAAAATATTGCTCAGTTCCTTTGGTGCTTGTATCGAAATTTATGAAAGGCCATAGGTTACGTGTGATGAATTTATATCGGCAGTTTCGAATACTTCCCTTGTTTATGAGAGGAAAATTCTTTTCAGTGCGGTAATCAGAGCACCTAGACCAAAACGTTAGGTGACCAGATTTTAAACAATAACCAGGTTTTGTAAAATTATACTTGTATATAGCGTACTCTCCACCATCACGTGATATTAATGAAACTTTATAAAAAATATTGTATGCATGGAGTAGATCGGTAATGTCATGTAAACTGTAATTCTCGTAGCTTTTCAGGACAATGATGAATCTTGCTGATGGATTCCAAAATTTATCTGAGATGACTTTACTCAGCCCATTCTCTAATTCTTGATAATCTTCACTCATCACGATATAAATCACATTGTAAATATTTCCGGGCTCCCAAAAGAATCCTCTTGAAACAAATCGTGCACCTTGCACGTTATGGAGGGCTGATAATTTTAAATCATTATTCATGTTCACGACAGTAATGTCCATTAAGTGATAGTACTTCTTGTAATCAATGTCTTCTATCATTTTTGCGACACAACTGGTGAGAACTTTTGCATCATCTTGCTGAGTTTTGAAAAAAGCTACAGCACTAACCAAAACGCAGAAAATGTATAAAATTACTGTTTTCATTGTTAGACGCGAATTAATCAAACAGCCTGTTTGTAGTTTATTCCTTCATTTTCTGATACCCTTTATATGATAAACGAAATAGAGGCACAATTATGATTTTATTGTATCATTGAAAACATTAATCATACCTTTCGGTTCTTTTTACCAGCAGTCAATGAATTATCATTGTTACCCTTAATGCTTTCAATTCATCGAATGAAATATGGAAACACCGTTTTACGAATTATACACAATAGGCACATGTTGTTATTAAACCGATCAGTTAATAAATTGATCCCTTTTTTGTAGGCACACGCACATATCTACTAATTTCAGGATTTTGGTAACACAAATTAAGCACATATTTTTATATATTTAATGTCAAGTGGGTCACTTGTGACCCAAGAGCGTTATGAGGTTAAGATAAGAATGTTCCTATAACCTTTTTCACATTCAAACCTAGTACACACGGCTACACATCAAGCTATACATTTCCAGTATAAGCTGGCCTCTCTTTGTACGAAAACCCTATATTGTATAGTACGAAAACCTTATACTGGAAATGTATAGCTTGATGTGTAGCCGTGTGTACCTAGTATAAATACGAAAAACATTTCAAATAGATGGACAGAAAATTGCGCCATAACATTTAATAGATACAAATAATTACGGTCGAGTTAATAAAAGATAAGACATGCAGACGATGGTTGGGTGGTATATACCTAAGACACCACCCAAAGATCGTCTGAATATCTACACTCTTCGACAGATAACGAGGTGTTTAGTTGTCCAAGAAAGAAAGAAAAAGTATTTATTGGGACCCCGTACAGGACATCACAAATTAAAATAAAACACACTCATAGAAACATGATAAAAAAACAAAGTTAAATAAAAATAAAAACAAAGTCCTGTACGAGGCCAAAAAGCCTCTATCTCAGCATGATGCTGCGGCACTTAAAGAGTTTTAAGTAATAAATAAAACCAATGAGGTAGGTGATTGAAATCGTCAAGCGCCTTCGGGCCACAGGTGCTCCACCGCTCACAGCTTACGATAACTCATGCACTGAGGTCCTTAGGGTCTACTCCGAAGCGTTAATCCGAAGTATCGGCCGAATGTTCGGCCGTTTTATAACTTCCATAGTTTCCTTTTTTGACTTTGAATCCTTACCCGACTTAAAGTCACACTTTTGACTTTGGCCTATCTCTTTGTCTGTCTTTTTTTTTCTTTCGCCGTAGACAGCCATAGTTAGCCGTAGTCAAGCAACGGCCGAACATTCGGCTGATACATACTACACACGGACGGAATTTGTCATTTGACAGCGTTATAGTTGATCGGTTAAAATTAAAAAGGTCACTTGGCCTACTTACCCTTGAAAAAGATTTTCAATTACTAAAATCTTTTAAGATACAATGGTACAATCAACAGTTTCTTTAATTATCCAAACTGAAGGACAGCACCTCTGTTTATCGCTGACTAGCTTCTTCCCGCGACTTCGTTCACTTGGAAGTCGTAAGAGATCACAAATTATATTAAAATAACAGCCAGTCGTCACAACAGCCAGTAGTAACACAGAGTCGTCTGTGTGGTGCCGGACGTTAAGAATAGCACTTCCCTATTTCTACCCGTGGGTGTCGTAAAAGGCGTAAGGGACTTACTAGAGAATGGGCAGCAGCGTTCTCTATGCATTTTAACACCATACTGCGATCGCCAACCAGCCTGCCAAGCGTGGCGTTTATGGCAAACCCCCCTTTGGGGGAGGCATTATGTCCAGCAGTGGACGTCTTTCGGCTGCAATGATGAATGATGAACAGCCACATTGTTATAAAACACCGGCCAAGTACGTGTCGGACCACGCACGATGAAGGGTTCTGTAGTTGGGATGAATTTATCCCAAAAAAAAACTTAACATTGTAGTTGAAAAACATGTTCTCCCATAAATCGATATACGCCACGGTCAATTTTCCAACTGCAAATGTAAGTTTGTAATCCCAAAAAAAAAGAAAAATATGTGTTTATACAACAAATTAATGATTTTCGGATATTTTCCTTTACGTGTGCTGTGAGACTCTGCTTCTTGCCAAATTTCATGATTCCAGATGAACGGGAAATACCCCTAGTTTTGATTAATTTGCGAGTATCAAAATAATGTCGAATAAAGCACCGTATTTTTTTTTGCGTTGACTTAGAAGCCTGATTATTTTAGAGCTCCAATGAACCGTAGACTTATAAATTTCAACTTGATACCTCCATGCGTTCCTGAGAAAAACGGTCTTGACAGGCTGACAGACAGACGGACAATGAAGTGACCTTTTGAGGCATAGAACCCTAAAAATGGCTTCGTTGGTCTAGCGGTTGCAAGCGCTACTGTTGAGCATGAGGTCCAGGGTTCGATTCCCGCGTCAGGCAAAGTGTTATTGGGTTTTCCATCTGGAATTTCTCAGTAACAGTCCAAGGTCTGGATTTGTGACATTATCTAGTTTTTTTTTTTTTTTTAGTATGATTGACGTGTAAATGTGTTTGTACCTACTTACTGAAAATAAATCATTTAGGTATCATTTATCATTTATACAGTTGTCCGTGTGAGTAACAGTTAGTCCTGATGTCTACTCCGCAGTCTTCAGTAGCAATTTCATACGGTCAGCTACGACCTTGGCTCGAAAATTTCATATGATTATAATGATCAAAATCAAAATATTTTATTTCACTTACTATAACTACATGGGTACTTATGAACTTCAGAAGCTAGGTGCACGGTTCGTATTGGTCGTATCCTATGGAGAAGAGCTGGCAAGAAACTCCACGGTTATTCTTTTAAAAATAATATTAGGTATTGTTTTTGCAGAATAAACAATTTTTCTTTCTTTCTTTCTATAATTGGCTTTTACAATGTTTTCAAATTACAATGTTATTAGGTATCAGTGTAGGCCCATCAACAAGTACCAGGTACTTAACAAAATAGAAAATGGTCTACAAATCTACAGTCTCAAATTCACGTTCCCACATTTACAAAATCGATATACGTCACTCATCTCATAAGAAATATTTTTTATGTGATAAAACTACAATTTTTCCATTTTTGGACTATTTTCTTTAATTGTGGTGTGATACCTTGCTTCTTGTCAAATTTCATGACTCTAGGTCAACGGAAAGTACCCTATTGGTTTCTTGCGGTGATACATGCGAATATCAAAATATGTCACATGGCGTTATTAGGGTTCCGTACCAAAGTGGTAAAAAGGAACTCTTTTGGTGAGACTAAGTCTGTGTGTCTGTCTGTCACACCTGGATATCTCAAGAACTACTAATGCTATCAACTTGAAATTTAGAATAGTTTTAGATGACATAATTTGCCCAACTATTTTGCAAACAACAAAAAAATAAAATATCTTTTTTGCAAAAGGGACTGAAAGGGGGTCTTTAAAATTTGAAATGGGGCTACTAGGGCATGTGGGGTATCATATGAAAGAACGCTGTTTGCACATTCTCAAACATATTATTTTGTTTAGGCAGCATAGTTTCCAGCTTATGATGAAAAATGTAAAAAATATACCGTTCCCCCCCCCCCCCGCCTTATCTCCGAAGTTTGCATAGATAAAAATCTGAAATTATTCTATGTGGTAGAAGTTTATGTAAAAATTACAGGAAAAATAAAACGATGTCTCTAAATAGCACAGTTTTGTACGGAACCCTCGGAGCGCGAGTCCGACTCGCTCTTGACCGGTTTTTTTATTATTGCATTGACTTAGAATCTTTATATTTTAGAGCTCAAAGGGACCGTAGACCTGCGTTTATGATATTAATTTCAACTTGATACATAGACGCGTTCCTGAGAAAAAGTATGGCCGATCAAAAAGTCTCAAAAAGTGAAGGACAGTCTTCTCAGACCGATTTTGTGTAGCTACAACAGTTAAGGCATCTTTACTGCCCCATCTCAAAATTCCACCCTGTATAATATGTCATGATGATTTACAGCTTAGCCCCATAAAGATGTGGCGTGATGATTGAATCTGTAATCATAATGCAATGTTCTAAACGTTTGGCTCGTCTTTTTACAATTTGCTGTAAACTATAGACGAATACAAATATAATGCAATAAGGCTCATCCATAGCAAATAGCGTGATAATACGAGTATATAGCCTTAGACTGACTAGACTTATAAGGAATATCTATTCAAAATTTTAACAGAATCTATCTGGTAGAATTTGCGTTATGCTGGAATATACATTCAGAAAAAAGAAAAAATCAAACAAAAATATTTTCGGCATTGGAATCGATCCCAGACCTCGTAGCAATTACTTTTGTTTTTAATTATTCAATGTACAGTTTTGGCTTTGCTACGATTGTATTATTATAGACTAGTATTGGTGGTTCACATTTTAGGAGTGAACTAAATCAATAACTGTTTTAGTAACTTATAAAATCTATTAATATAATATATTATACTTCTTCGTCGTTCCCTCAATGCTGAAGATCGCGACCACATACAACGCGTCTCCAAGTTATGCGGTCTTCTGCAGTGTGGACTGCTCGGTAAATGCTACCTTCCAACAGTCTTCTTGATTGCGCCAGGCCATCTTGCCGGTGCTCTGCCTTGAGCGCGTTTTCCTACTAACTCAGAAATTATGTAGTTTACTAAAACTGTCGACAACCCTGGATTGCAGGAAAACCTCAGCCCTTTGAGACGAGTTTTCAGGATGGTCGTAGTTTTGCAGTTATGACAATGTGGATAATAAAATAACAGATATTTAGTCTTGCTTTAAAATCTTTATTAGTGAAAGAAGCTACAGAAGTGTATTATTAATAATTTATCTATTGTTAGTGCCAAAATATTTCATAATGTACATAATATACAATTAGGTCACCTAATTTACTTATTCCCATGAAAAGGTGCGTAGGTTCCTAATCAATTAGTGTTTAAAGTTGGTGTTGGTATTGAAGCAGGTGAAAAATAACATCAGATTATTAATCCACAACACGCACGCTGTTGTTGTAAAATTACGGGTCTCCTCGTGTGGGTACCTTGCGTTGTGATCCAGCCCAAACCTCGTAAATAAAAATGACTAAAGACAAACAGTAACCACCAATAAGTATCATAAAAACATAATACAAATTTGACAGTGGCAGTGGCACGTGTTCAGGTCGGTACCGAGATTTACATCTCAACCACTCTCGGAAATATAATTCTTTAGCGTACTTTGTCATAACACCTGTAGTCGATAACTGAAGTATGAAGCGATCCAAATATGGAATCAAAACAGAGCCACGACGTAAAAATACGGTTCTGTATATGTTATTATAAGGTTCCTTCAGCCAATATGTTGCCATTTTGCATTGGTCGTCGGTCAGCTGCCATTGATAAACCTGATAATGAGCATTTGAAATTAAAGTATAAAGAGACTTGTTGGGACAATTTTTAACCTCCATTAAACAATTAAGTCTAGTTCCACAATCGCTGTGCTCATCAAATTCACTGCGATGCTGCCAGTCACTATATAAAACAGCGTGATAACTCTCTAAATCTTCTGGTTCTTTCGGTTCATAACCACGGACCGGCTCAGTTGTCACACTGCACAAGTTTGCCTGGATTGCGTAAGGAATTATAAACGATGTGAACAATAGACTCAAGAAAATGAGTGTCTGTGGCAATCCTGATTCTGTACGCCTAACAGAATTTTTATTCAATAAATATCCAAATACAATAAGAATGTTGTATGAAACATCTTTTCCTGCACGAAATATTGATAAATACGTCGCCGCCACACTGAAAATTAAAAACAGGAGGCTGACTATAATACAAGTCTGAGAAGACTGATATAACACTGCAACCCATTGCTCGACATAGTTAGAGTGAGCAACTACATAAAACATGTGATCTATGGACAACGGGTAACAGTGTGAAATGTTCCCATAATTCTCCTGCGAGTTAATCGCGAATCCTGCCATAGCTCCTTCAAATTCGTTTTTCGCGACTTTTTGGACCATAACCATTGTGTAGTTATTTATGAGTTTCCCATATTTGTCAACTTTGCCAAATTCTTGTAAGTCAATTTTCACTTTGAACTGCTTTTCAAACAATGAAAAGAAATATTGTTCAGATCCTTTGGTGCTTGTGTCGAAGTTCGTGAACGGCCATAAATTACGTGTTATGAATTTATATCGGCAGTTCCGAATACTTCCCTTGTTTAAGAGAGGTAAATTCTTTTCAGTGCGGTAATCAGAGCACCGAGACCAAAACGTTAGGTGACCAGATTTTAAACAATAACCAGGTTTTGTAAAATTGTACTTGTATATAACATAGTCTTCACCATCACGTGATATTAATGAAACTTTATAAAAAATATTGTATGCATGGAGTAGATCGGTAATGTCATGTAAACTGTAATTCTCATAGCTTTGTAGGACAATGATGAATTTTGCTGATGGATTCCAAAATTTATCCGAGATGACTTTACTTAGCCCACGCTGCAACTCTTGATAATCTTTACTCATCACGATATAAATAATGTTGCTAATATTTCCCGGCTCCCAAAAGAATCTTCTTGAAACAAATCGTGCACCTTGCATATTATGGAGGGCTGATAATTTTAAATCATTTTTCACATTCATGACTGTTATGTCCATGAAATTGCTGTATTTCTTATAATCAATATCTTCCACCAATTTTACAACACAACTGGTGAGACTTCTATCATGATCTTGCCTAGATTTTAATAAGGCACTAACACTAACTAAAATCCAGAAAATATATAAAAATATCGTTTTCATTTTAGGCCACGAATTAATCGAGCCGTTTGTTTGTAGTTTTTACCTTCTTTTCTGAGACCTAGTTTTGAATGAAAGAAATAGAGGCACTATTATAATTTATACTGTATCATTCAAAACATTAATCATATTGATTCCTTTTACCAGCAGTCAATGAATTATCATTGTTAAAACCCTTAATGCTCTCAATTCATCGAATGAAATATTGAAACGATTTACGTGTTAGGTACAATAGGCACATATTGCTATTAAAAGGATCAGGTAATAAATTGCTCTTTTTTGTTGGCACACGCACATATTTACTCATTAGATTAAATGCTATGGCGCAATTGTCTGTCCACCTATTTGATACTAGCTTTTGCCTGCAACTTCCTTCGCATGGAAGTCGTAAGACACCAATATACTAAGCAACCACATTTTTATAAAATTTGCCTCTATCCTAGGTTACTAGTGTAGCGGCATCAACATCGCCACATGCAACTACGTGCCACACTGACGTCACGCAAAATCCTGCATTGCGCAAGCATAGTTTACCACGCAAATAGCATAACTATATACAACGTCCCGACATCAACCGTCGGGAAGTTGCCCACCAGACACAACAGCCGTCTGTTCGGAGGATCCTCCCTTTTCTATGGAGGACGAGTGAACTTTACATAGTTTACACCCTGTTCGTTATTCCTCTATAGTAGTGTTGGTCTCAGCAGCCAAAATATAAAAAGAGTCAGGACAGGTGACGCGGGAGCAAGCGACGTACAGTTGTGCGTGTGAAAAGCAGCTCGTCAGGTCGACACCTACTATTATTGCCTTCTGTAGCAATTTCCCATTGCTTGCGAGTTGTTTGTTTTTAGTGAAGAATGAATGCCTGCGTTCCTACATCATCATTATCACCATCATCATCATCATCCCAATTTATTTGGGGCCGGCCGGCGCAACATGTATTTTCGTTTCATACTTCTCTGTTAGTTTCTGTATACAAGAATTAAAGCACAACCTCTTAAGGGGTCATTGTACTCATCATTATGAACAACTTTTACTATGGGACGAAACCTGAAATCGCGAAAAAAGCTATTCCCTACATTTACGTTCGTACGTAGATTGTAAACACAGGAATTCTCATTAAAATTTACCTATCCTTACATAATAATTTAATAAGACCATAGATAACAGAAGAGGTCTAAACTTCATAATTTTCTGTGTACGTTCTTTCATATAATAGTAGAACAATAAGAAAAAAAAGGGTCCCAAAAATGTAGTTGAGAACCGAACTTACTACCACATTTAAATAGCTTAGTGGTCCGATGACTACTATGCAGACCATAGCAGTCTTCGGACCACTAAGCTATTTATGACTAGCCTTATAAGGAATATACAACGTGATACGGAAAGGGTATATCTATACAAACAGGATGAAGAGTGCATCTGGTTCAAAATGTCAGCTCAAAAAGAACTTTGGAAATATTTCATATTTTTTTTATTTCTAATCATAACAATCGTGTCACCGAACTACGAGGGTGATCCATTATCTGTGTCTGTACACACACACACCTGCCACAGCTATGCGACACGGCGCCGCACCCACATGCGGCGGTGTGGGCGGCACGATTGGCGGCGGGATCAAACGAATGGATTAAAACGTGAACCGATCAGCTGACTTGGTCTAGTGATGTGTAGAACTCAATTGGAAATATTTGATTTTAATTAGTTAAACGTTTCTTAACTTAATAATTATGTAAGTATTATTACAAAAATGTTACCAATACATTGTAACAAATAGTCAAAAATTCTATAAACTATAATTTTGGCATAAGAATCGTTCCCAGACCTGGTAGCAATAACTTTTTTTTTATTTAATGTACATACAATTTTGACTCCACTTCGATTTTATTATAATATAATAAAATCATAGATAACAGAAGAGGTCTAAACTTCATATTTATAGATATGTCTTGTATCTATATACATATTATGTATATAGATTATAGATTTCATGTTAAAACTACAGGGATTGCTTTTCACACTCATAACGCTCTTCGGTCACAGACCCACTGGACATTGCTCCACTGCTCACAGTTAAACGACCGAATACCAAGGAAAACCAAAAAGAGTGTTCTTGGTATGGTACCCACGTATTTACAATAAATTTCCCGACGCCATAAAAAAATAAATTTAATAAAAGTCAAGAGAAAAAATTAATTATTACTTTTTAATAAATGTTATTTATTCTGTTGACGAATACTTAGATGATAAATTAATTTAGGATCGAATTACTATAATGAACTTATTATATTTTTTCTTTTTCAATAAGTAGGTACCTACTGTAAGTGTGACTTAAAATAATTGACATTACTTGTAACTAATTTTAATTGAACACCATATTTGTACGCATCCTGGCATAACATAGCGCTATATTTCATCCAAGCTAAGATCTGTATTTATAAACACCTATGTTAACAAATAAATAAATGATTATGATTAAGAACCTTGACGGAAATTACATTTGACAGGGTTATGCTTGACCGGGTATAGTGAAAAAGTTACATGGATTACCCTTGAAAAAGATCTGCCAACTGGTCGACATCTTCATCGTCGTCATCTGGTCTTCTGAGATACCAACCTACCATACCAACCAACCAACCAACCTAGATACCAACCTTCTGTACCATGCAGGCACATCCTGGATTCGTCCGGGAATAGCACTCGCCTCCATTGCTCGATATCCCAATCTAAGTGATCGCGAGCAAACTGAAGCCTGGCTTGTCGGTGGGCTGGAGACAACTTAGGTCCCGTGACTGGCCTTTTGGGGTCAAGTTCGCTTTTTTGAGTCTTCGCCTCACTGTCTACTCGCTGATTGATCCTTCAAGTTTCTCTGAGCTGCTGCTGGACGTCTACGCAGGTCAGTTGTGTCGATTTCGGAGACAAGAGGTGACAATAAATCGGTCATCTCTCACCGAAGTGCATCGCTGTTGTCCAGATCCTGGTCTCCGGACTAAGTTTCCAGTCTCTCTGAACCTCTCGTATACCTTCAAGACACAAGACTGGCTCAAATGAAGCTGTCGAGCAATAGTACGCTGAGACATTCCTTGCTGGATTAGGATGACGACTTGAGCGGCTTCTATAAGTGTGGTTTCCATTTTCATTTAGCTTTAGTATTCTCAGTGACGTGAAATATTGGATATAATCAATTTTCATAAACGCCCTCTTTTGTAGGGTTTCAGGACCATGTAATGACAATGTACATTATGGTGTTATGTTTTAAAAATTTATGTTTTTGCTTTACGTTCCATGACATAAGGTGAATAATCTTTGGTTATGACATTGAATTAGGTTGAAAGCTAACAAAATTGCCTTTCAAATGATATGCCACAATCCATAGTTCATTGCAAAGAAGTTTTAAAATTTTGTTTCAAGCAGCGGACGATAAAGTGATTCCAGTTTATTGCTCGCGAGTGTAGTAGCTTTATCTGAGAAAATGCCGTTGTGACATAGATACAGTCACGAGCACTAATATGTATATACTTAGCAACTTTAAAAAGTTATTTCCTCCAACTTTATTGATTGTAGTTTTAGGTCACTACGAACATAGTATTTTGGAACCCAAACTATTATAAAATAGATGAACTGCTGATAGACTGCTTAGTGTTTACATGTTAGTGCTCATGACTGTACTTATGCAAGTAGTAATTTTTACCTACTAACTCAGTAATTATGTAGTTTACTAACACTATCGACAGCCCTGGATGAGTTTTCGGGATGGTCGTAGTTTTGCAGTGATTTTGCAGTTAGTAAGACATTGTGGGAAAGAAAATAATAGATATTTTGTCGTGTTTATAATCTTTATTAATGAAAGAAGCCACAGAATTATAATATTAATCATTATCTATAGTTAGTGCCAAAATATTTCACAATGTATTACATAATATAGAGATCGGATATTCGGATGCATATTCACCTAACGTTTGAGAGTTGTCTAGTATGGAGTGCGCTTCGGTACGGGAAAAAAGTGTCGGTTTCCAGGACTGACAAGTTTTTTTTAGAAATACTCTTTTGTACTGTGTATCCCCGAATAATAATAAACATTTTTATTTCAGAAACAACCATAATTTGTTAGTAAACATTAATCTTAACAACTATGTTAGTAAACATGCAGGTTGGTTGTTGGAATAAATATATTTCATTTTAGAATACTAGATTTTGAAGAAATATTAATAGTGTTTTATAAACGTGTTATATTTACCACAAAATAAGAAATATTTGATATATACTTCGGAATACAAAATTGTATACCTACACACTGTTATTAATGAAACCCCGCGATCCCGGAATAAAGATATATTTCAAGAAGCCGTTTCCATACTTTGTATCCTTTGCCGGGAAAAAACGTACTTTAAGTAAATATGCATCCGAATATCCGATCTCTATACATAATATATCACCGAATGTACCTACTTATTCCCATAAAAAAGTGTGTAGGTTCCTAATCATAAGCGCCTTATTACAAAACGAGATTTATATTTTGACATGGCTTAAACCATGGAGCCAGTTTTTGTAATAAGAACGTAACTGTGATTAAAATACCGTTCTTTATACAAAACTGAAAACTTAGTTCGGTACTAAGTTGCCAGTTTTGTTTATGGAACTTTACTTTTGACAGAATAAAGTTCCAAATTCAATAATGGTTTAAACCTGGGTATGAAGATAAACCTTGTTTTGTAATAAGACGAGTGTTTTATTAAAACTGTGCTTGTATTGAAGCACGTGAAGAATATCATCAGAATATTAATCCTCAACACGCACGCCGCTGTTGCATAATTACGGGTCTCCTCGTGTGGGTACCTTGCGTTGTGATCCAGCCCAAACCTCGTAAATAAAAATCACTAATGACAAACAGTAACCACCAATAAGTATCATAAAAACATAATAAAAATTTGACAGTGTTCAGGTCGGTAACGAGATTTACATCTCAACCACTCTCGGAAATATAATTCTTTAGCGAACTTTCTCATAACCCCTGTAGTCGATAACTGAAGTATGAAGCGATCCAAATATGGAATCAAAACAGAGCCACGACGTAAAAATACGGTTCTGTATATGTTATTATAAGGTTCCTTCAGCCAATATGTTGCCATTTTGCATTGGTCGTCGGTCAGCTGCCATTGATATACCTGATAATGAGCATTTGAAATTAAAGTATAAAGAGACTTGTTGGGACAATTTTTAACCTCCATTAAACAATTAAGTCTAGTTCCACAATCGCTGTGTCCATCAAATTTACTGCGATGCTGCCAGTCACTATATAAAACAGCGTGATAACTCTCTAAATCTTCTGGTTCTTTCGGTTCATAACCACGAACCGGCTGAGTTGTCACACTGCACAAGTTTGCCTGAATCGCGTAAGGAATTATAAACGATGTGAACAATAGACTCAAGAAAATGAGTGTCTGTGGCAACCCTGATTCTGTACGCCTGACATAATTTTTATTTAATAAATATCCAAATACAATAAGAATGTTGTATGAAACATCTTTTCCTGTGCGAAATATTGATAAATACGTAACCGCCACACTGAAAATTATAAACAGGAGGCTGACTACAATACAAGTTTGAGAAGACTGATATAACACTGCAACCCATTGCTCTACATAGTTAGAGTGAGCAACTACATAAAACATGTGATCTATTAACAACGGCTAACAGTGTGAAATGTTCCCATGATTCTCCTGCGAGTTAATCGCGAATCCTGCGATAGCTCCTTCAAATTCGTTGTTCGCGACTTTTTGTACCATGATCATTGTGTAGTTATTCATAAGTTTCCCATATTTATCAACTTTGCCAAATTCTTGTAAGTCAATTTTCACTTTAAACTGCTTCTCAAACAATGAAAAGAAATGTTGTTCAGATCCTTTAGTGCTTGAGTCGAAGTTCGTGAACGGCCATAAATTACGTGTTATGAATTTATATCGGCAGTTCCGAATACTTCCCGTGTATAAGAGAGGTAAATTCTTTTCAGTGCGGTAATCAGAGCACCGAGACCAAAACGTTATTTGACCAGATTTTAAACAATAACCAGGTTTTGTAAAATTGTATTTATATATAGCGTAGTCTTCACCATCACGTGATATTAATGAAACTTTATAAAAAATATTGTATGCATGAAGTAGATCGGTAATGTCATATAAACTGTAATTCTCGTAGCTTTGTAGGACAATGATGAATTTTGCTGATGGATTCCAAAATTTATCCGAGATGACTTTACTTAGCCCAAGCTGCAACTCTTGATAATCTTTACTCATCACGATATAAATAATATTACTAATATTTCCCGGCTCCCAAAAAAATCTTCTTGAAACAAATCGTGCACCTTGCATGTTATGGAGGGCTGATAATTTTAAATCATTTTTCACATTCATAACTGTTATATCCATGAAGTTGTTGTATTTCTTATAATCAATATCTTCCACCAATTTTACGACACAGCTGGTGAGACTTAAATCATGATCTTGCTTAGATTTTAATAAGGCACTAACACTTATTAAAATGCAGAAAATATTAAAAAATATTGTTTTCATTTTAGGCCACGAGTTAATCAAGCAGTTCGTTTGTAGTTTTTATTATCTTTTCTGAGACTTAGTTTTGAATGAAAGAAATGGAGGCACTATTATGATTTGTATTGGATCATTGATAACATTAATCATTGATTGGTGCCTTCTATCGGGCAATTTATTATCATTGTTGAATTCCCTAATGCTCTTAAATCATCAAATTTAATCACCACAATGAGTTAGCCACAATGCAAATGACAACATTTTGCTATTAAAATGATAAATTGAATAAAGTGATCTCCTTTTTGTTGTCGCACAGTCACACGCACATAACTACTTACTAATTCACTTTCAACTCCACCCATTTTTCACAGAGCTTATACGCCATGCCGCCATACATATTGCTAACCCTCTGGGAGGGTCCGGCACCGGCATTACGTTTGTCCTAAAGTTAACCCTCGAGGAGGGTCATCGGCATTAGGTTTGAGACCGTGTTACAAAACACTGTAAAACGAAATATAATTGTGTTTACACGGGGTCTTGTCACTAAACTTAGTAAATCTGGGGGTATTTCCATGAATGTACTAGTGGGGTGGGATCGCGAAATAATAAAAAAATTAAAAAAACTGCAAAAGTTTAATCGTACGTTATGATCATGGAGGGTGAAATGCAGAAAATATGTCACTAATTCTCAAAAAGTAACGCACCTGAGAAATAACGAAACTGATAAAATTAATAACGAAACTGATATTTTAAAGGTGAGATACACAATATGGTCAAGGCAAGCCAAAAAACAAAACTTAAGTCAATAAGGAAGGTTTGAGGGCTTCATGTGTCACTTGAACATGGTATGTTTTATATCAAATGTGCCGAAATAATAACGAAATTGATAATAACATCTGAGAATTTCATCACCCTGATAAAATATACAAGCAAATTGAATACTCACCGAAACACACACTTTTTCCGCCGTAACAAAATGGCTGCAGTTTGACATGTGTCAAAGAACATTCGAAGGTAATGTGGCCAACTTAAAAAAAATACGGATTCGTTTTAAAACTTAACGTATGTCTTTAAATTTCCCATATCGAATCCTGAGTAACGAAACATTTATTTTTAGAGACAATACATTTGGAGTAAATAATTATAATAAAAAATGTGTATTAAACCACATAAATAATATAATATTTATTGATATGTAGGAACTGTTAAAATAAAAATTAAACAGGTAAGTTCATCAGAAAAAAAATTATGAATAATGTAACGTGTAACGATATGAAAAGGACACTAATAAAATGTATGGAAATTATTTTAACCCATTTTTCAAAACCTATGAGGATTTTTTTTTTTGCTATTTTACGAAGTTAAAATAAATGTTAACGATGTTGGTTAAAAGATATAATATTCAAAATAAATATTTGTTGCGCATTATTTAAACATGCTATTAACTCAATGCATTTCAAAACCATAGGACAAAATCAAATTCAAAAGTTACAAGTTTTCTGCATATATTCTCTTGCAAATTTGAATTTTATTTAATTTAACAAAAAAACTTTTTTATTGAATCACACGTAAACGTAAGTATTTATTTTGTACAACTGATTAACGTTTAGTGTCCTATTATTTGCTTGATCGTCACTCATGCTTTCAATAAACCGGCAAAGAGCGAATCGGAGTTGCGCTCCCAGCCAGTAGGCCAGTACCGTAGGTAATTAGGGCACACATCACAGCGTCAGTATCTATGTGCTAACTCGTCAAGTTTTAAAATGTTACACAGCTACAACATTGAATTCGCTACGAATAATCTAAAGAGTACTTACTTCAAAAATTGTTTTCATTGTTTTAACTTAGATCCGAACCATTGCATCACCGAATGTCGTCTGAGTCACTATGGTCTGAGTATGACGAGCTAGCCAGCGAGGCCATATGAATTACGATGAAATTGTTATCTACTATCGTCCGAGTCATTTTATTTTTAGGTCTCTGTTTAATTGATAGATGTTATAATTTGAGGGTATGCATTAATTTTATTAACTTACGTTTTTTTTAATAAAATAATTCCATACCCTCAAGTTATAACCCCAACGTTTGATGTATACGTTCACTTAAAACCCAAACAAAACTTTCTGCAGAGACGATATGACCGATCACGTGACATTTCGTTAGCTTAATGTCAATCTAAAATATTTCTAGCGCTTCTTACCGGTCTAGGGACCCGTTTGTATCAGTTGGCAAAATATTTATTTATTTAAAAATTACGTAAATAACACCATAACAGCTTTATGTGCCAATGCGATGCTACTACAATAAAACTTACATTATACTTATACTAAATTAACAAAAATAATAAAAAGGCCTCTAAATATTTTCAATGCACTTCAGTGCTACTACAGTGAATTTGTTCAGGCTGCAATGAAATAAATCTACCTCCATAGAAATAATATTTAATAATCTTATGGCTCGTGACAAGGGGGCAAACTTGTTCAGGTTTGTCCTAGAGCAAGGGTCCAGTAGCGTAGGCGTGGGGCGACGCGCGCCTCCGCATCCGGGCGGCGCGCGCAGCCCCAGCTCTGCCAGCAGCTCAGGCTGGTGCAGCCAGCCGCGCAGCACCCGAAACACGAAGCTACAAATTACGACGTCCCTCCGCACCGCCAGCTTACTGTACCCCACCATCCCTATTACGAATAAACTAGGGTACAAAAGCGGGAAAAAGGGATGGACGCCGTACTGCTTGTAATACAGAAACCGAGTGAATTTGTTCTGGATTCTTTCCACCATGCCTCTGTATTTAGCCTCATGCGGGTTCCAAACTATAGCACTCGTTTCAAGATGGCTCCGTACCAACGCATTGTACATGATTTTAACCAATGCCGTATTCTGAAAGTCCTTGCACTGTCTGAGAATAAAACCAAGATTACGGTAGGACTTGCCGCATATGTCTAAGATGTGCCCACGAAAAATCAATTCCGGAACCATCTCCACCCCCAGGTCCCGCACCTGCGTGACTCGTGACATGACCGCATCTCCCATCTCATACTGATGCAGCAGAGGTTCCCGCGCGCGAGTGTAGCTCATTATCCCGCATTTGGATACGTTAAAACCTAACCTATTCTCTACGCTCCACTGCACTACCCTATCAACATCCTGTTGAAGCCGTCCACAGTCCGAAGTATTTGCTACCGACAGGAACAGCTTGAGGTCATCTGCGAATAGCAAACACTTCGCCACCTTTACGACTTCAGGTAGATCATTGACCATCAGAATGAATCCTAATGGACCGATATTGCTACCCTGACTCACCCCCGAAAACGTGAAATAAGGCTTGGAGAGATATCCACCATATTCAACGTACTGCCGGCGATCACCAAGGTAGTTTGCGAAGAATTTCAGCAAGAGCGGTGTGAAACCAAATGCCGCAAACTTAGCCAACAGCACATCGTTGTCGACAGTATCGAACGCCTTTCGAAAGTCGAAGTACGCAGTGTCCACCTGTCCCAATATGTTTAATATGATAGCTGTAAATTATCAAATCAAATTGTAAACTAAAAATATTTGTAGTAAAAGTTTTGTTAAATAATTGCAATAATAAATATTATAAAAATATTTTATTTTTCTAGTATTTTTTAATTCTTTTAAAATATTACTAAAACAAAATAGAAAAATACTTTTTATTAAAAAAAATATAATGCATGACAGAATTTGAACTTCAATCCAATCATATGCACGGCAGGCGGGCTTGAAACCTCCGGTCTATTTAGGCGTTGAATATGGGAATACCTAGTAAATGTTAATCCTATTATTGCTTGTCGATATACGCAATAATAAAAGTATTAATCTTTTATTGAAAACAACAATACTAAAAACAGACTAAAAAAAACTATTTGTAAAAAAAAATAACCGACTTCCAAAAAAACACTACAAAGTGAAAAATAACTTTAATTTCGGAAGTTGGTGTCTTTGGATCTGTATTTTAGTTTTTTGCCACCGACTTCCGAAATTTAAGTTATTTTTCACTTTGTAGTGTTTTTTTGGAAGTCGGTTATTTTTTTTTACAAAAAGTTTTTTATTTTTCACTTTTTAGTGGGTCTGTTTTTAATTTATCTAAGTTACAATAGCCAACTGCTCATCACCTTTTACAAAATATTGCTTTTCCCGATGCTGGGACGTTAATTGTTGAGGAGTTCTCCTGGTAAGAACCAGGAGAACTGCCACTCACCATTATGCATTGTGACGAGCATAAATTGCTTAGCAACCATATTAATCCAATCGCAACCCGTTAATAGTTATTTATAATATTAGGGCGGTAAGTTGGTCTTTACAAACTCGTGACTATGGTAAGCCCTCGACTTCGTCTCGGGCTTACCATAGTCACGAGTTTGTAAATACCAATTTCCGCGCGTGTGTCATACAACGTTTTTCAACACATTTGCGAGAAAACAATACAATAGGTAATAAAATAAGCCATCAAACATTTTAAGAGAATGATTGAGTATTTCTTCGAGTCTTCCATGATCATGGACGTATAAAAAAAGTCGGACGGATTCTCGCTGACAGAAAACTGTGTCACTCAGAGTCAGCCAGCTCGCTGTACGTACAGGCACCACGCACACATTCACACATTCCTCAGCCATTACGCGCGCAATCGTCAACACAGTCAATACGTTTATGCGGCAAAAAAGTATTGAAATACAGCATGTCTTGTGTGGTGAAATGTTGTAAAAACCGTAGCGATCGGAAGTTAAAAAATCCAGGAATCATGTTTCATAGGTAAATGAATAATTCAACAACTTAGTTCCCGATTTTATAAATTACAATCAACCTTCATTCACCAGAACAAAATAATTCATCTCAAGGCCAGTGTTGCCAATATTCACGTGTGCAAATTACCCTAAATATATGGGAAATTTATATTTTTTTAATCAATTAAATTTATTTATGTTATTTATTAATATTTATTTTATATTCTTTTTACAAGATTTCCTAAAGAAAATGAAGTTTGGCGAAATTATTGGATTAAAATAATTCGAAATTGTAAGTGTCAAAATGAGTGGATTCCGAACAAATACCTACAGTGTTATGCAGTATCTTAAAAGGTATATTAAAAATCTAAGCTAACATGGTATTTATTTTGAAATTACAAAATAAACACTATTTTTGTGTCGTTACATTAAAAAAATTACCATTTAAATATTTTCAATTATTAACTATGTTTTTAATTGCATATATTTTCATAGGGAGATTTGGTTCTTACCATTAACCTGTTCAAATGGCACAGTATAATTCTGCCGACATTTCCAAGAAACTTATCTGCCGACCTGTATTTGTCAAAATAAAACAATAATAAATGGGTAAATTTGGCTAACATGCAACCCTAAATTAACTCACACGTATGACTGTTGCCGCCATTACGGGACACAGTTTTGTCTTATCGGGAGTTCCGTCCGACTTTTTTTATACGTCCATGTCCATGATATAAAATTATTGTAAATCATTAAATAGCACTCACGATTTTGGCTGCTCATTCAAGATATCAGGTGCAGTAGATTCCATATTAATATCGGATTCCTCGCTTGAACAAATATTATTATTTTGTAAATATCAGTCGGAAAGTCGCAACAATCTTTGACATTTCTAATAAGAAAATGGCGCAAATTTGCAAATGGCGCCACGTGCACATGATGAAAATTAGTACTACATCTTTCGTCTCGTTTTCTCTTTAATAATAAAGTGAGATAAACGTATTGAGCAAAGGCGCTTCCAAGGAGGTTCGATCATTCAGCTTATTTATTCTCGTAATTTGAAACTCCTTGGTGGAATTCTTATATCATTATTATGGTAATTAAAAAAAAACCGTAAAGTATACGCACGGCGCTATACAATGAAGAGGGCGGTAAAATATGTACTTAGGTGAGAGTACCTATTTTACCGCCCGTTCCGTTAAAAGGTGCGTAATTTTTAGGCTTCGTAAATGCATTTTTTGAGCAAATGTGTTGAAAATACTTATTATTATGTTGTTCCGGTGGCCATCTGTGGTCTCCATCATCAGTTCCACTTCATCAAATGGTGATTTTCGGGAGCAAATGCATGAGTTACTATAAAAAATACCCAAATCGCTATAGGTTTGCCTATAAAATTCGAGGGTTTCCCTCGATTTCCATGCGATCCCTTCATCAGATTCTGATTTGGTAGCAATGGGACCACCGCGGGAGCATACCCTTTTAAACAAAAAAATAATTTACATAATCGGTCCATAACTGACGGAGATATAAGAGAACAAACATTCAAAAAACAAAAAAAAAAAAAAAACAGCCGAACATATAACCTCCTCCTTTTTGGAAGTCGGTTAAAAATAGATAGGTACTATTATATTTTTTGTAAATTTTGACAATCAAAAGCTCGTAAATGCCGTGCCGTAAATGTGCCCCTTTTTGCGTTTGCTTTACTAAGTTTTTTTTTGAAAGGACTTATGCAGATTTTACAAAAACTGTGCTAGTTAGAGACATAGTTAGTGTTTTCGTGTAATATTTATACAAAACCCTCCACTAAATGTTGTAATTTCTGAATTTTCGCTTTGCAAAGATTAATTTTTACCGATTAAAGACTAATAAGTACCAAAACGGAATGAATATAATTTTTTAAATCAGGGGAAATAATAGAAAATCTTCAAAAATGCAACTTCAACGCAGGATAATATTTCGAAAAGAAAGAAAAAATATATATTGGGACTCAACACAGGAGATCAAAAATTTAACTACTTAAATAAATGCTTTGAGCTTGAGTTTTGAGTTTAATTTCGGAGTCGCCTCTGTGTTACTATTTTAAGTTTAATCCGTAGGTACTATAAAGTACCTACACTTATTTCACAGTGAAAACATCTCAATTCAAAATACCACTGATTGAAATTATAACACCCAAAAAAGCATCTTGCGAACTGACTTTATTCTCCGTACCTACGTAAAAAAATATATTGAATGCCGTACCTACTAAGTTACAATGAAACGACTTGTGTAATACTTAAGTAAGTATATTAGAAAACCAACCACAAATGGTGTTATTTGCTGACGACACTTCCTTAATCTTTAAAGATAAATAGACGGGCATCAAATCTTGACGAAGTAAATAACGCCCTATTGCAGGTCCAAAATTGGTTCACTGCTAATAATTTAGTATTATGCGAAAAAAACTAAATGCATACGAATTGCTTTACCGAATGTTAAAAGTAATACCTATTTGTGACCTAGTATTGAATAGGGAGAAACTTGAATTCGTCGATCCCCCGAAAAAACTGTTTTAGTTTTCCTTGGGATTACGCTCGACTCAAGGCTGTAATGGGTCCCCATTTAACATCTCTTGCGAGGACGGCTAAGTTCAGCAGCGTATGCTGTCAGAAAAATCCGTCACATCACTAATGTAGATACCGCGAGGCTAGTCTATTTCAGTTACTTTCATAGTATTATGTATTACGGTATTTTACTATGGGCACGGGCTGCAGATATCGAGTCTGTTTTTATTCTGCAGAAAAGAGCCATCAATATTTTGATCTATAAGCATGTCCGTTGATCTTCTCCATAAGGACCTACTACGCTTTGGAATGGACAAGTATATTAGATTCATCTTACTGACTGACCGACCGACCCCTATGACAATTCGAAAGTACCTGTAATTGGTTTGTTTGAAATAAATCCTTTGGGCCTTATTACAAAACAAGATTTATATTTTGACATGGAATAAGAACGTAACAGTGATTGAAATACCGTTCTTTATACAAAACTGAAAACTTAGTTTGGTACTAAGTTGTCAGTTTTGTGTTTAGGAACTTTACCATAGTCGTAATAAAGTTCGAAATTCAATAATGGCTCCATGTTTTAAACCTGGGTATGAATATAAACCTTGTTTTGTAATAAGGGGGTTTGAGTTTGTACGCGTCATTTTACGCTATGGCCCGAGAACTAGAAGGCCGCCAAAATCGCAGAACATATTATATAAATTCAGTCTTGGTTCTGTTAATTGCCAAACCAACATTCTCCAGCTTCTTTTGCCATTTCTCTAATCTGCTCTGGATCTCAGATCCATTTTCACCGACAAGAACAATGTAATCGGAAAACAGCATAAACATTGCACATGGTGCCTCTTGCTATTGTCCGACGTCAGAGCATCCTTTTTTTTTTTTTTTTTTCCTTCTGGCTTCGCTCGGTTTGTGCATTTAGCCAATGTCACGTTTTAGTTCTTGTTTAATATTGATGAAATGAATTATAAATGCATGATGATGATATCCCCGCCCACTCCCCTTGAGTTTCAGTAAAGATGTGGCACTTTACTGAGACCTCACGCGGACTTCTTGAGAGAACTTTAAGCGAAGTTGCACTGTTTTGTTTCATTTGCCTACACTAATGCACGTTCACAAACACTTAATGGTTAATAATCATCAGGAAGAGGTAAGGACACAGACTAAGTAGTACCTACGGTAAGGACCACAGAGCATATAACTTTGTAAGGACTTTGAGCCGACCCTTGCTGCATGCAGTGCATGCCTACGGCCACAGACTACAATATGGGTAATGTAGGGTACCTACGGCATCACGAGTAATAGCCTGTGGTAATAGCTTAGAGTAATAGTAATAGGGAGTACATAAAGTCCATTTCACGAAAGAAGTCCCGCAGACGAGGCGCGACGTGGCGCTGCAGGCATTGCTAACTTGTATAATAATAATTAGTTCCACTTAATTCCGCGGGACTTCTTTCGTGAAATGGACTTTAATAGTGTTTTGTGGCCATATAGTATAGTAATAGATTGTCTGTGGCCATCACACTGAACTCTGTATTGCCAGCAGACGACGATTTCAGTGTGGCTGACGTTTATATCCAAATTATCTCTCTTGATTTTTTTGCGTATCCTTGACTAGATTCTAGACAAACTTGACGTTCATAGCAATAAAAAAAATGCGCCATATTTTTTCAATTTTTTCCTAGTTTTGCGTTTACGGAGGTTGTTACGTATTTTTTTATTTTTATTTAAACAAATACCTATATTAATTAAGAGTGTACAGTATCGCAACTATACTAAATAATGAAAAACGTACCTACTCTGTATATATAATTATTATGTGTATGTATATGTATGCTTAGTTTTGTCTAAATCAAAGCAAAACACGAAGCGTACTTTCTAAAAGTCTGTCACTCACTTGAATTTTGACGGTTTTGACTTTTGACAGCCCATGAGCCCAACGAAAAGTCCATCGATCAGTTATCTGGTAGTAATTTGTCTCAATTTTACCATAGAACTCAAAATTACATCTCTTTCACTCGCGTTGTAAACGCATTAGACTATCCTGTTGTCAATGCACCGAATTATATTTATACTGAAACGCGACCCAGAATCGAAATGTTCCCGAAAATCAAATAAAAACTATGATCTCATATTTAGTTAAATGTGATCAATGTGATTACTACTATTTCCTATTCTAATCTATTTTTTAATCGTTTTAATGTTACCTAATTAAAGTTTTACCGTGCAATTCTATAACATCGAAGGAGCAATGCAGCAGTCGCCTTTCGAAAATATATTCAATATTATAGGTGGAATAACGGAAGGGAACGAGAAACCCATGAAACATGGGTTCTATAACGCCTTTGCTCTATTTATATTAGCCGTATGTTGCGTCGCAGTGTATGTACTGTTTCTTATTTTAGAGCCCTTCTTTAAGCCTCTGTTTTGGGCCCTGCTAGTGGGCTCTTTACTCCATCCATTTAAATATAAACTCTCTAAGAAGCTGAAATCATGGTTCGAAGATCTAGAGAAGTCCAACACATCTGTGGTAGTTGGTTTGATGGTGATACCTGTGAATGTGGTTAACTTTGCTTCGGATACCGTTGGACAACAGTTCATAGATCACTATAAGGTATGTTTTATTATTTAACTAATAGTATATTTTATCATAGGTATTCGCTGCTCGAAATGAGCTGCTCTGTGTTATACATGGTTGTGGTTCAATATCTGAGAGGTAATATTGACATAATATTATATGATTGTATCTCAGTATTTCAAAGAAAGACTGATTCAGAGGGTCATCTACTCTCCTACTTGTCTTGTTCGCCATTAGCAACCTTTTAATATACCCTCTGGAAATGAATGTTCTAAGTAATTTTATTATTAGCCGAGCTCCACCATAAACTGCCCACAAGCATACACATTCTATTCTATATCACTAAATACCGTGATATCAAATTCCATCGTTAAAACCACTAAATTAGTGTTAATTCGTGCAATACAGACTTTTCTAAGTATACCTAATACACCCATGATGCATGGGTGCATTCTTGAAGCAGGTAGACTAAAGATATTGTCTCGTAATATAGTATTATATATTATTATAAACCTGTTAATAACACTGGTTAATCCAATTTATCATAATTATACAGAAAGCCTGCATTATTTATTTAAATGCATACTAGAAACCAATCACTATAATAATTTATTGAAGTGTAACTTCTTGAGGCACGTTGAGCACTTTTTGGGTGAACAAAAATCATGGAATTATCGTCACCAAACGTTTTCCATGAGCTCTATATGTATACTGTGTTCACTTCTATCGGCAGTCCCCAAAGACTGCCCCGCATGTTTTTTTTTTAATTTATTTCTCATCACAAATGTTTTGGATAGGAAGTGCTTAATCTAAAAAATAGGGTTAAGATTTGTGAGAGGCTGGTGCCCAAAAAAGGCATTAAATACCTGTGTCACGGGTCACCAGAATTCACAAATAATATTAGATTAGGTACTACTAGGATTCAATCAATCTGCCTAGTCTTTTCCCAGCTAATTATGTTGGGCGACCCAAACATAATTAGCTGGGAAAAGACTAAGCAGATTGCTTCCAGTCTAACCAGATGCAGCTGAATACCAGTATTTTACATGGAGCAACTGCCACAACCCAGTTACTAGGTAATACAATACCCCTTGGTAAGACTGGTGGTCAGTCTTTCGGGCTTCTAAAGACCCGTAACGAATGTCAAAGGTCCACGAATGACAGCCGAGACCAATGGCTTAACGTGCATTCCGAGGCACGGAGGAGTCTCCCATCCACAGACCTACCCTGGCTTAACCTGCTGGATCGAGTTATTACTTAGCTTATAGGTTTAATTTTATAGCAATTAATAAAAATTCTTTATCATTATGGGGTAAAAACTCTTTATCAATAGGGGGTAAAAATTATTAAGATAATATCAACTTGATTTTTTTAAATCGACTTTACAATTTTTTTTATTTTCGCCTGGGATCTTTCTAGAGAACTTCTTGCTAGGGTACCTATGTACCTAGTCACATTCTGGCATCATTGGCCTTGAGTGGGTTTACTATTGTTGAAATTGCAATCACCATGACAAATCTGATAAAGTAGGTAACCAATGAATCATGAACTTTGGATATTGTTATGTAAACTTGTGCATTTGATTCTCTTCAGAGTAGGTAGATAGATAATATACTCTATAAGTACACCTTAAAATTACAGATAACATCACGCCTTGTTTCCACGAGGTGTACCCATAGTACACCCACATTTCGCCAGTTATTTTTAAGTCCCATGTAATAGGGGGCGAGCCTATAGCCATCAACTGGGCACAAATTCCAAACTCCGGGCTTCTACTGAGAAATTTCGAATGGAAAAGTCAAATAACACTGCCCAACCTGGGAATTGAACCCAGGACCTCATGCTCAGCAGTAGCGCTAGCTACCACTAGACCAAAGAGGCAGTGCACATTAGTTTACATTTGGAGAAAGAAAATATAGATGGAACCATAAATAGTTAAAAGTAGCCCGGACTTTAAGTATAATGTAACATATAACATTTCCAGAAAAGACAAGCAGCAAACTTTAAAAAAAAATTATCAATCTAAAATCTTTAACATTATTATTTTTTTTCCAGACTGTAATAGGGTTGTTGTCTGCAATATTTGTGTTACCATGGATGTACAATTCGGTTCCAAGGAGTTTTGTCTGCCTTTTCTGGCAGCTAAGCAGTTTCATCAGTTTCTCTACCACCTTGCTAATCAGTGTCTGCAGCTCCTATATTGTAAGTGTATAATAATTTTATAGTTTTAAATAAAATAATAGTTTTACCAAATGTTTTTATCTAAATGACCTAAAATCTAAGACGCAAAATCTGTTCAAAATCTTCTTGCTTAGTTAAAATATACAGGTTTCTTACATAACAAAAGGCGGTTGAGCCAAACCATTACTTTTTAGACCACAGAACACTTATTGTTTTCAATAAAATGTGCCTTGTCTAATTTGAATATGGTGTTCTTTCCAGACATTAACAATATTCTTAGCGTACGTCATCAGCGTGTACATCCTATGGACGCCGCAGAGGGAGACTGCGTTCCGACTGACGTCACAGCTCCTATGGCTTGTCATCTCGAGCTTTATAGCAAGCCTCACGGGTTCCTTGCAAGTGTACACTTTCGTATTCCTCCAAGCAATCTGCATCACTGGCTTTGCTTTAGAAGTGGTTGATGTTCATAAGAAACTATTGGAAAAAGGTAAGTTTCTATGTCTGTTGATTATGATAGTTAAAACTATAGAGTTAAGTATATTTTCTCAAACATGCCTGGAAATTCGAGCATTATTTTGACAACCTTCTTCGAGATAAATCGAAAAAGCTGTACAGGTCAAATACATGCGAGCAGCGAGGCCGGCAATGTTAGTATGACTATGAAAACATGATGAAAACTCGTATTATATTTGTCGTGTAAATTAAAAATGGAACGAACTTTTTACTTCGACACTTGGCAACGAAGGAGTAACCTCCTTCGTTATCAACGATTTTATTTAAATTATCGGCGCGTGAAAAATTATTGTTGTTCGTCATTAATCCTGCAATTTATAATTTATTTACTTAATTTTAATTTCCGCGCATTATTTGAGAAAAATACTATACAAGCCTTAGCCGCAACCAGGCATTGATGGACTCACGTATATGTGCGTCGGCCCACATTTTCACGTTTGTCCATCAATGCTTCTTTTGCAGGCCGTGGCAGTAATGTACTAGTAAAAGTCAGCCAAGAAAAGCGTTGGAATTTTCGAAATAATAAATGACATAATAATTAAAACATTACAAAGTAAACAAGCTTTTTTTAAAGTGACTACCACTCTTATTACATATTATATTATAGATCCAGAAGCTTCAATGTTATTAGCATTACATAAAGCCATTAAAAATGAGCAAGAAACTGACAAGAAGGTAGAAGATAAACCTGAAGAGGAAACCCACATAGAATCCAGTGAACAAGAAAGTACCCCAGAAAAAGACACTCCGTCCCCCGTCACTCCCGACACTATAGTGAAAAGAGGAAGCTGGGCAGCCAACGAGCCCAGTCAAAGTTCCCCACGACACCCAAAAATGTTATTCAAAACGAGAACATTATCCGCATTGCCTTTATCGAATCCGAAAATGAAATGCGATACCCGATTTTTAGCTGCTTTTAAGCAAAGGTCGCTTGATGAGAACTATATGAAGAATAACTTCGACAATGATGAGGAAACTGCCTTATATTTCAAGCTTTTATTCTTCGGATGCCTGTGTATGCTTGTTTGGAAGCATATCTGGTTGTTGCCTGTGATGTTGTTCTTCTTGGCCATACATGTGGTGAAGAGGCTGTTGGACTACTTCGGTGTTTGGCTGTTCTTTGAGAACCATTATAACAATGTCATGGGAAAAGTGAAGAGATGGTGGAAAGCCCGGTAAGTAACGTAATAACAGATTTTGAATAAAAAACTAAGACTAGGATTTCATAATGTTCATTAGGCCTTGGTTCTTAAAAGGCAATGAAGTTTCTTATTCAAAAACTCCCGAGTATCAGCTGTAGCAGTTTTTTCGGTTGCAATTTACGAAATGCAGGCGATATTGACCCTTATAAACCTGGATTTAACTTGCTCCTCCCTACATTTCCTCGTCTGCTATTCACCAGGCAATCAGCATTGCTCCCAGCACACGTCCGCGGTCTAGGCAAGATGGCGTCCATCTGTAACGCGAGCATCAGGGACATGGCTTACAGCTCCGTGGACACCGTGTCCTCCTGCATCGTCATCGTGGGACTTATCCTGTTCCTGACCGTTGCTATTGTCTTTATATTTATACAGGTAACTTATTGATTTCTTTCTTCTTTTCTATTGAACATTCCATCTAGAAACAGATGTTGCATTTATTTTCAAGAACGCAATTCAATCATTTCAATTTAGGTACTTATACCTTATCAGAAAGATGTAAGAGTCACAATACAATTTGCATTATCTATACCTGACTATGGTTTGGTTTTATGTTAAAATTGTATCGTTTTGCATCCCACGTCCATACGTCGTGCCTGGGGATTTTTTTTCGTGCGCACCATTTATTATTGACTTTTATTTTTCCGTAGCCATTGCGTTGCCATTTTGGGCTAAAAATGAATAATGATCCTGCTCACATATCCTTAGAGTGTTTTTAGCTCAGAATTATGTAGGTATCTTAATTATCTTGAAGTGTCTTATTTCTTTGCGTATTCTAATATATATTTTTTCTATCATTCCAGATATACTCAGAAGCGATAGTCGTAGTCCAATTAAGTGGTAGTCTGTTGAACAGTACGTACGTACAGAACAGTGAGTTGCACGCGTACCTCCCTGAAGGATGGGAGGAGAAACTCGACTCACTCATCGACAACGCTTACACTTATGGGAGGGAAGGAATCTCAACAGCGGTTAGTATGCCACTTAACCATCTATGATGTTAGTCTATGTAACTGTTGGGAAAAGCGTCCCACACAAAATTAATCACAAATTAATGTTTAGAGGTATGAGGAACAGGGTGTAAAGTTCACTCATACTCTATAGAAAAGGGAGGATCCTCCGACCAGACGGTTGTTGTGTCTGGTGGGCAACTGCCCGACGGTTGATGTCGGGATGTATATATGATAGTCGCACGGTAAACTCTGCTTGCGCGATGCAAGATTTTGCGTGACGTCAGTATGACGCGTAGTTCGCATGTGGCGATGTAGATGCCGCTACAAATGTCCATAATTTTTCAGACGAATTTAAACATATGAAGTAATTATGTTTTTTAATATACATTATTTCCTTTTCTGCTTCCATGTGGATATAATAAAGATTGATCAAATTGTAAGTGTCCATTTGATAAAAACTATACAGAGTGAGAGAAAAGCACGGATTAGTTATGTCATGCAAATAATAAAATACTGCTTATCTCATTATCATTTTCAATAGTTCTTTGACACATTGATTTATTAAATCTCTTCTTGAAATAGCGTTTCAGCATGACAATCAAAAAACGAATAACTATTACGGTCTGAAATATTTCACCAAACATTTTGCACCACGCTGAAAACACGACCAAAAATAAAATCTTGTTGTTGTAAATCATCATTCTTGGTATTAAAAACAGGTGAAAAGCATCCTAAAAGAAGGTGACCCGGAGAAGATATTTCGCGTAGAACAACAACTATTAGAGTTGTGGGACCGAGTGTACCAGAGCTGGGTATCGGGACACTTTGCCTCTGTGGGACCGCAGGTGGACGGCTCGGCCATACAGGACTCGTGGGACAACCTCGTCAACGACGTGTCTAATACTCCCGGTAATACTTAACGTAACAATAAAAAACATGTGGAACCAAGTGTACCATAGCTAGAATTAGGGCCACTTTATCTAATTGATAAACAGCTCATAAACAGCTCTGTTTAAAAATTATTAGGGGTTTTTGGGACAGACTAAGTATACCTAAAATATAATTTGAGTAATTTTTTTTTTTCAAAATTATTAGCGTTGTGAGACTCGAGTGTACCAGAGCTAGAACTCAAGTCATTTTCCTTGTTAATTGAAAAACAGTTCTTCTTCATTAAACCACTCATTCTTGACATACTTCTCTCGTTCTAACCTTATTAAAAAACCATAACCTAGTATAATTGGAATTGCTAAATTATTTATTCTTGTTCTCTCAGGTATGTTCGACTATTCCGGAATTGTGTCGTGGGTGCAAGCAAACGTTGGTACTTTGAGTGCCATCGCGACTAGCATCTGGGCTCCTCTGGCGAGCAACGTGTCGCTATTGGCTGGCTCGGTCGGCGCGTTCACGTCGCTACTACTGTGCGGCGGCAGCGCAATCATCAACATGTTCATCAACTTGGTAAGACATGAACCGTTTAAGACTCTAAATCAAATTCCCACGCAAGCTCCGTCCCATGCTCCCCGCCACTCCGTTATGTGCTAAGCGCTAACACATCAGTAATAAAGTTAAATACCGCGTGCGCTCTTTGATCGTGTTCGAGCACGAAACTAAATAGCGTAAGTCTCAATTCTTATTTCGTTTCTAACTAAAGTAAAGGCGGAAACATACTTACGTGTCGTGTCGTGTCGTGTCGTGACGCCTTCTGGCGCAGTGTTAGCCAATCAAGACTCGTTGTGATTTGACGTAGTCCTGAATAGATTCGTTTTTTTGGTTCTCCTACGTCACGACACGACACGTAAGTATGTTTCCGGCTTAATAATTGATCTAGAGAAAAAGTATCTGGTGGCTGGATAATAAACTATGTTTTCTTGCTGTGAATATTTATTTTAGACATAAAAGCCGAACAATCCTGTTTGTTTTTATAATTATCCTTAAATAAGACATGATTATCGAATAAAAAATGTATCGAGCGAAAATATTACAATTACGTAACTGTCTTCAACATGGAAAGAAAAAGATCTAATATATTATATACTAAAGTTTCATTTTGATTGTATGTGTGACTGTTTCAGGATATCGATGCAAATTAACATAAAAATAAATAAAGAGCCTCCTCTTAAGGCGAAAGCCTGCGATATTCAAATTTTCTTACGGTTTTTGCAATTTGCAGGTCAATTTTAGTTTTGACGAGTTATGCTAACGTAAATGTAGGGAACAGCTGATTTTAGATTTGGTCCCATAGTAAAAGTTGTTCATAAAGTCATGTTGTTAGTTCACTTTAACTAAGTTACTAACTTAAGAAAAAAAAACAGGATCTCGATGCAGTTGCAGGGTAACAGGAATCCTGGATTTTTCTTCTAGGAATGTCTCAGTCAATAGCAGCCCTGCAGCGTCTGTATTCGTGCCTGGCTTGCTTTGCTTAACTTAAATCATAACTAGAGATCGGATATTCGGATGCATATTTACCTAAAGTACGTATTTTTCCGGCAAAGGATACAAAGTATGGAAACGGCTTCTTAAAATATATCTTTATTCCGGGATCGCGGGGTTTCATTAATAACAGTGTGTAGGTAAAAAATTTTGTATTCCTACGTATAACAAATATTTCTTATCTATTTAGAACTAGGCAAGAATTTTGTGGAAAATATATCACGTTTAAAAAACACTATTAATATTTCTTCAAAACCTTTTATTCTAAAATGAAATATATTTATTCGGGGATACACAGTACAAAAGAGTAGTTCTTAAAAATTCGTCAGTCCTGGAAACCGACACTTTTTCCCGTACCGAAGCGCACTCGATACTAGTCAAATCTCAAACTTTAGGTTAATATGCATCCGAATATCTGAACTCTAATCATAACGTACGAAATCCATTACTTCTGCAGGGTTATATTATTAATTTATTTAATTTTTTTCCATCAGGTGGTGTTTTTCACGACACTGTTCTATCTACTAGCGTCTAGCAACGCACTATACAAACCAGTGGAAGTGATCACTCAGGTGCAACCTAACTTCGGACCGAGACTCGGTATCGCTCTCTCCGTGGCTATCAATCAGGTAAGGTTTTTAAATATGAACACCAAACTTCAGTTATGTTCAAAGATGATACTAGAACAGTGAACATAAACCCCCATAATACAAAACAAGGTTTAAATCCCACTTATTACAAAACAAGGTTTATCTTCATACCCAGGTTTAAAACATGGAGCCATTATGGAATTTCGAACTTTATTCCGACTATGGTAAAGTTCCTAAACACAAAACTGTCATATGTACTGTATAAAGAACGGTATTTCAATCACAGTTACGTTCTTATTACAAAAACTGGCTGCATGGTTTAAGCCATGTCAAAATATAAATCTTGTTTTGTAATAAGGCGGAAAATGTTTAAAGGTAGCGTTTTATTTTCAACCTTATTGCAATTTTTAAATACGATTTAGTCCAAAATTGCGTTAAACTCGGTGAATCATTGCTTCACTTAAATTCAAGCGTACAGGTATTGAGATGAACAGAGCCCCTCACAAAAGCATGTTTTAACGACGCAATTCTTCAAATTGTTTAATATTGTTTGTTCTAATTTGTTATCAATAAGGTTATCAGCTTAGGACTCCAATGACTAAAATTGTAGCCCAGTGATAAAAAAATTGTTTATTTATGTACACTAATTTGATAATAAAAACTGCGTATGAACATATTTCCCACTTATTATTTAAGTGACTGATTTAAAATTACAAATCATAAAATCGAAATAAACTTTGACGAACAAATGCAAGGGGCTACTTAATTCTTCAGGATGGGGCAATAAACATTCTGACTAAGTATTTGCTAGGTGTTTAATATGTAGGTCTTCGTGTGTTCCTTAACTTACACATGGAAACTGATTTATTCATCTACTTTCTGATTCACTGACAACTTATGTACATAATAACTAGTCGTTCTGCGAATAGTACAGCTCGCGAGCGCAAAAACAATTAATACACCAGCCAATTCCACTGGTAGAAATCTAAAATTGAACAATTTACAGCATTTTGAGGAGCTATTCTGCTCATCATGCTGAAGATCCTCATCACATCTCCAACAAATTTATATGACACCAACATAAAGTTACTACCTTTCAAATAAAAAAGTACCATCGAAATCGGATCTCATAAGGCGGAGATATCCAGTAGCCCCCTTTTTGTTGGCGGAAGAAGCCCTCCAAAAAAAAAGTTACTTTCGCATTTATAATAATAAATATTATATATTATTATTCTGTATCTGTGTGGTGCCGGACGTAAAGAATAGCATCACCCTATTTTTTCCCGTGGCGCGTGGGTGTCGTAAAAGGTGACTAAGAGACTTACGAGAGAATGGGCAGCAGCGTTCTCTATGCATTTTAACACCATACTGCGATTGCCAACTTTCAAACAAATTGGTTGCCATAATTGCCACGCTTGGCAGGCGCCAAGCGTGGCAATTATGGCAACCAATTTGTTTTTTTTAATTTGTCTCTGTTTGCCTGCCTGTCTGTATGTTTGTTCCGCCTAATCTCCGAATCAGCTCGACCGATTTGACGGTACTTTTACTTGTGTTATTTTATTTTAGAAAAAGCCACGCGGGCGAAGCCGCGGGCAGCAGCTAGTAAAAAATAAATAATAATCTTCATCACAAAATCATCATGATACAACCAATTTCCAGGGCTAGCACTTGGCTTCGGCCTGCACTATCCCATAAATCCGGCACGACACCGAGATACGTAAACGTGTAACAAAATGTGAATAATAACACGTCCTAAATCTGTATAAAATTCACCCAACACTGAAACTATTCTTAGAAACTTCCATGCAGAATTGGCAAACAGTTCTTAAAATTAATTCATCCTCCTCAACAGTAGCTACTGAACCAATCCGTATAAAACGTGGAATTTTTCAAGGAGACGCCCTAAGTCCTCTGTGGTTTTGCATGGCACTCAATCCACTTTCACACCTGCTTGATAAAATAGACGCTGGATTCACCCTGGCAAACAATGATACACAATACACACTTACACACCTTATGTACCCAAACGATCTCGAACTACGACCGAACGAGGGTTCTCATTGAAATTGTTTCCATTGAAAAAATATGCACCATCTCAGCTAGTTTTTTACTGTCTTTTTTTTTCATTTACAAAAACAAGGGTCTCATCAAAAATCTGATGGTGCGATGCTATTGGTTGATGAGATTTCTATAGCGGCCGAGCGCTGCAAGCAACAATAGTCCTTAAGGTGTATAGATATGAAATTCCTCGATAGTACATGGATGACATAAAAAGAGCTTTTTCAATTAGCTGACACAACACAACAATTTTCTGACGATATTTGCATGTCGTTCGGAGTAGATAAGTGCAAAATCTTATCAATTTTAAAAGGAAAAATCTTAAATAATAGTTACACACTCGCATCAGGTGAATCGATCGAGCCAATGGATGAACAGAGTACATACAAATACCTAGGTTTTAAACAGTCCAGGCAGATACAACAAAAGATGTCAAAACAAGAACTGCAAAAAAAAATCTCACACCGCCTCAACCTTATCTTAAAAAGCAACCTTAACTCTAGAAACACAATTAAAGCCATCAACACATTTGCAATACCTATTCTCACATACTCTTTCGGAATTATACGATGGTCAAAGACTGATATCAAAAAAATACAGCGCACTGTTAATACACTTCTAACCAAACATAGAAAACACCATCCAAAATCATGCATACAACGACTTACACTGCCACGCCAAGAAGGAGGAAGAGGATTAATAGACATACACAATTTACACAACAAACAAGTCCTTTCACTCAAATCGTATTTTCATAACAAATCAGAACATTCATCACTACACAAACATGTAACAGAAGCAGATAAAAAACTTACACCACTCAACTTACACAATAGAAACGCACACAACAAAAAATTGCATCATGGTCTGTAAAAGCGCTACATGGAAGACACCGAGCCATCCTGAGCTAGCCGCACGTCGATTAAATGAAGTCGAACGAATGGCTCAAACGAGGCGAATTGTTTCCCGAAACTGAAGGTTTCATGCTTGCAATCCAGGATCAAATAATAGCCACTCGTAACTACAGAAAGTACATTATAAAAGACCCCAATCAGCGGACTGATACATGCAGGCATTGCAACAGTGCCTCTGAGACCATTCAACACATAACAGGGGCCTGTAAAACACTCGCACAAACAGATTATAAACATCGACATGACCAAGTTGCCGCAATCGTACACCAACACTTAGCACACAAATATAAACTTATAGGTGAGATGGCTCCATATTATAAGTACAAACCTGAAACCATTTTAGAAAACAACAATAAAAAAATCTATTGGGATCGAACAATAATTACAGACAAAACTATACATTACAATAGACCTGATATCACTGTTCACGACAAAATAAATAAAACAGTTTACTTGATAGATATAGCTATACCTAACTCGCACAACATTCAAACTACAATATCCGAAAAACTTAGTAAGTACCAAGACCTCGCCATAGAAATAAAAACCCAATGGAAAGCACAGACCGTACATATAGTCCCTGTAGTACTCTCATCGACCGGTGTAGTGCCGAAGGTTCTCACACAAAGTCTTAACAATCTACAGCCTTCTCACATACTTTACATGCTCCAAAAAGCCACCATTCTCAACACCTGTCGCATCACCCGAAAGTTCCTGACTTCTTCTACAATATCATCCACCTTCTCAATTTAAATTTCCCCTTACCCACTTGGCTCTGGCCCGTGGGTAAGGTTGTAAAACTCTCTGAAATGAGAAGAAAAATAAAGAACTCAATATAATAATAATATTACACACACAAACATCATTCACCACTGCAACACAAAGTCAAAACATAATCTCATCATCACGCCATATATTATCAATTCGGTTAGTACTCTCAGGGGTAGCACTTGACTTTGGCTCGCGTTACCCTACAAAACCGGCAGATCAGTGGCGAGATACAAAAATGTACAACGTTAGCTTTTGTTTATACTAAACCCTAAAAGGGGTCATTGTACTCATCATTTTGAACATTTTTTTCTATGGGACCAACCTTGAAGACGCGAAAAAAAATCAGCTGTTCTCTACATTTGTGTTCACTTAAATCGACAAAATGTATGGAACAGCTGATTTTTATTTCGCGATTTCAAGGTTGGTCCCATAGAAAAAAAAAATCAAAATGCTGAGTACAATGACCTCTTTTCGGGTTTAGTATAAACAAAAACTAATGTTGTGTAAGTAAGTACTAACAAAAAACCCTAAAAACGAGTGAGACTTACAGTAGTCGCATCACCAATAAGCAATTGAGCAGCCAATCTATATAATACTTACTAATTCCATGAGTACACTAATTCCATGCTATTATAAAGTACTTACTGATTCCATGCTCAAGCTGTCACTTCCTGTTACACACTTTCGTCCCTTTTCACGAAAAAAGTCCCACAGAATGCGAGAGGATGTTACACATCAATAATCACATAATAATCGTTTACCGTCTTATTACAAAACAAGATATATATTTTGACGTGGCTTAAACCAGCTAGGTTTTGTAGTGAGAACGTAACTCTGATTGAAATACCGTTCTTTATACAAAATTGAATACTTAGTTCAGTACTAAGTTGTCAGTTTTGTATTAGGAACTTTACCCTGGACGGAATAAAGTTCGAAATTCCTTAATGGCTCCATGGTTTAAACTTGGGTCTGAAGATAAACCATGTTTTGTAATAAGGCCCTTATTGTTTCAACACTATCCAGTGTTAAAAAAGAGTAACAAAACCAGAACTAAACAGCATTGGCCTCAATGTACCTTTTCCTTCCAGGTATTCAGAGCGTCATTCAAGATGGCGTTGTTCTACGGTCTATGGACGTGGCTCGTACACAACCTGTTTGGGGCCAAAGTAGTGTATTTACCTTCAGGTAAGACCACCATATTCAAACTTATTTACTGCTACGAGATTGTTTTTGTGTATCCATATTCCAAATCAAATCAGTTTATTGCAAACATGTTGTAAGGAGGTTGGCATAAGATTATAAGTTTCAACCATGCACCCTGTAAGAGCGCTGCAAAACAAAACAAATGAATAAATAAATATTTTATATTACAATACAATACATTTTATATCATATTATTATGTCATTTAAAAAAAATCGGTTCAAATCAGCAGAATAGAATAATTATCATTACTGTGGCTTTCAAATTGTATTATTTATTATAAGTATTAAAGAATAAAACTAAGTTTAATCAAAATAAAATTAATTAATTCAAATAAGTACATTAAATATAAGATTATAAGTTTCAACCATGCACCCTGTAAGACCGCTGCAAAACAAAACAAATGAATAAATAAATATTTTATATTACAATACAATACATTTTATATCATATTATTATGTCATTTAAAAAAAACGGTTCAAATCAGCAGATTAGAATAATTAATGTTACTGTGGCTTTCAAATTATATTATTTATTATAAGTATTAAAGAATAAAACTAAGTTTAATCAAAATAAAATTAATTAATTCAAATACATTAAATATGTAGGTATGTATACAAACAATGGTGAGCAATTTATTCCATTACATTTTTATATTTTTTTTCAAAAAACTTGCAAGTTTGCACTTCTTGTTCAAATAACTAAACAATTTTGTTTAAATATATTGTTACAGTGCTTCTATTTTCTTAATGCCTCTCGGCAATCATCACGTTTCCTAATACAAACGAATTTCCATATCCATCAATTATTAATAATTTGAATTTAGAACTTAAGTACTTTATTACAAACAAATGCTAATTTCTATAACCATCAATTATTAGATATATCGTGTATAATAATTTGAATTCAGAACTAAGTATTTTATTGTTGTTTTGTTTTGACTTCCGTGTGAACTATAGAAATCCGACGACTGACGAAACACGAAGTTTGCCGATAGAAGCACTGTGCTTTTTATTTCTATAAAGACTTTGGAATCACACTAATATTATAACGGCGAAAGTTTGTGAGTGTGTTTGTTACTCCTTCATGCTCAAACGGTTGGACCAATTTTGATAAAATTTTGTATGGAGGTAGCTGACACTCTTTTTTTTTTTTGGGTGGGAAATTATCAAATAATTTCTCCCGCTCTGGGCGGAGCGGGAAGGCGTGTCAGACTTTTACTGACTAAAACCCACCCGTATTCCTTCATTTGCCTGTGTGCCAGGGCCACGATATCCCTTTCGGACAAACTCGCAACCCTGGCAGGCATTGGCCCTAACGGACCCCGTCAGTTGCTGCTGACAACTCTTTGAGGCGCACGTGAAATACAACGCGCCGTCGACCCGGGCCTGGTCCTTATCGGACGGTGAGCTACCCATCGCGCACCGTCCGCAAGCCCGCGCCTACGGTGGCCGGAAATCGACTTGCGACTACCGACGCCCGGGGCGTCTCCTGCGGCGACTAGGGGCGTGAGGGCGCGAACCTTGCCACTCCCTCACGCGTTCCGCCTCCTCCTTCGCAAGCATTACTGCTTCGCAGAAGGAGGTGACGGCCTCCCATGCACTCTCGCTCCGAACCATGGCCCGAACCAGGGCCGGACGCGAGAGTTCGCCGCCGCCGATCGCCTCCGTGAGGACACGGTGGTGCTCCACCCAAGCCGGGCAGACCTCCACCGTATGCTCCACCGTGTCCTCCGGGCGATCCACACAGTGGTGACACCCGGGCGTTTCCTCCCGCTTTATCCTGAACAGGAACCTCCCGAAACAACCATGTCCGGTGAGGACGTGCATCAGGCGGAAGGTGAGGACGCCGTGGCGCCTCTCTAGCCACGTCTCAAAGAGGGGACTTATCGCCACAATTGTGGCGTGCCCAGCGCTGGGTTGCGACAATCGCACTCTCCATGCCGCCATGAGATCCCGCCGGAGCTCTGTCCGCTGTGCCGTGATTTCTCGCGGCAGCGGAGTTTCACCCCAGCGTTTTGCCTCCTCGCGCCTCTCCCAGATGTGCGCAAGGACTTTTGCCTCCAGATCCCATGGCGGTAGTCCGGCAAGGAGGCCCGCCGCCACACGGGCTGACACCCTGGATTAACATATAGGCTACTATATACTTTTTATCCAGATACTCCCACGGGATCGAGACTTACGCGAGTGAAACCGCGGGCCGCAGCTAGTTTTATTATAAATCTTGATACACATTACATTACTTATCTTTCCTTGAACTTTTTGACGATGTTGAAGTTTATCAGTCAACTAGCGACAGTGGCGTATTTACCCTTAGGTCAAGAAGGCCATGGCCCCGGCCGGCAGACTGCGAAGGGCAGTGCAAGGCGCCCATTGCAGTCTGCCTGGTTTTCTTGATTCAAGCACCACTTATCTTCTAGCTGCCCTTACCTATAATCTGTATGAATGGTCAAAAAAAACATGCCTGGGGCGGGGTGTTAAAATTTTTGAGCTCGCTTCGCTCTATTTTTGCATCCTACAATCTCTTAATTATTTTAAAGCTTTTTGCATTGCATAAGTCGAAAAAGTAGCTTTAATATCACCTGTATAAATGGTAAAAACAAAATCGAATCTATCCGAGGTGCTATTTTCGAGTCACTTCGCTCGTTCTCACATTTATTTGTTTTGTTAAATTACGGGGCGGCAAACCGTTTTGGTTCGGGGCGTCAAATCTTAAAATACGCCATTGACTAGCGACCCGCCCCTGCTTCCCACGCTTTTACCGACTTGATAAAACCTCGTTTCTATAATATAATATGTAAATTTGAAATATATGTTTATTGCAAAAATAAACCTTCAGAAAAAAAAACTCTAAATAATGGTGAAAACCGCATCAAAATTCGTTGCGTAGTTTAGAATAAAAACGCGTTCACAGAGACAGACACGAAAAGGGACTTTGATGTATAATATACAGGGTTAAATTAAATTAGCTAGCGAAACTCCGCAGACGTGATAGGTATCGTATAAACACGAAAAATGAAAAAGATTTGATGTTTTTTTTTTGGGTCAACAACTTCTGGTGGTGTTATTACTGGAACTTTGAGTTTAGAAAATCTGTTTTATTTTTATTTTATCGTGTTTAGCTATCGATCCCCTGAAAACCTGAAATCACAAAAAAAAATCAGTCCTTCCCTACATTTTTGTTCTCATAACTCGTCAAAATGTAGGGAACAGCTGATTTTTTTTTCACGATTTCAGGTTTGGTCCCATAGTTAAAGTTGTTCATAATGATGAGTAAAATGACCCCTTAAGAGGTTTTGCGTTAATTCTGGGACATGTTGTATAGTTATAGAAGTAAGGAATTGCCTGTTAGTAGGATACATAATCAGCCTATAATGTTTCCACTGCTGGGACACAGGCCTTCTCTTTCTGTTAGAGGGAGAGGACCGCAATCCACCACGCGGGCCCAGTCAGGTCGATGGATGGCACATGTCTTATGAACTTTTAGTTCTAGGACATGCCGCCGGTTTCCACACGATGTTTTCCTTCACTAGTTTGAGAGCAGTGATGAAATAATTTACACAAAGAAAAGCGCTTATCTGGGTTCGAACCCACGACCGTAAGTCGAGATCGTTCCCACTGGGCCACTACTGCTCTAGTAGGGTACATGTATAAAAATACTAGCTGTTGCCAGCGGCTTCATCTGCGATCCTGGATGAAAATTATCCTATGTCCTTCTCCAGGTCGTGGTTTACCCATGTGCCAAATTTCATCCAAATCCTTTATCAGCCGTTTTAGCGTGAAAGTGTAACAAACAAACAAACTTACTTTCGCATTTATAATATTAGTTGAATTGTGCCATCAAATTAAAACGCATCATCAAGCGATCACGACTTTATTAATAATTCAAAACATTGATAAAAATATGTTGCTACTTCTTTTTACACGACTGCGGCGAAGCCAAAAAAGGAGGGTTATGTGTTTGACCTGTATGCATGTATGTATGTCCGTCCCTGTTTCCTCGTAACTACTAAACGGCTGAACGGATTTTGATGAATAATATGTCGTTAGATTTGTCTTTATTGCGCGAGTGTCACTGGTTATGTTAAAATGATTAAAAATCAAAATGGCGGATTGAGTGCCGGATGAAGCGGCGCCAAAAGATATGTTTTCGAAAAAAAAAATATCTCAACCCTATCGAGTGGGGTATCAAAATGAAGGGTTTTTACCCTTAAAGTGTAGAGTTCTTTTTGTGAAATTTTATCCTTATAACATGTCCTTGTTATCTAAAGGCCAGGGACAGCGTACAATTTATTTTTAGTATTTTATTGGTGCATATCATCAAACATGACCTTAGTATAAAATTACGAGAGCCGATAAAACTCGCACACATTTACTTACTGATTCTCGTTATGTACTTTTAACATCCTTGCAAATTAAGTTATCAACAAAATCGGTCTGTATTGCCGTGTCGGTCTTTTAAAATTCTATGGGTAGACTTTGCAACAATTTTAAGACTTAGGCATACTTAAGTGAATGATTAGGTAGACACTTACATAAAATAAAAGAAAAAAGAAATTGTCAATTAGTCCCAGAGTTAATACAAAAAGATGTTTTCTTCAAAATATGGATGTAGTAATGTTGATAATAATTAAACAAGAAACCCAGGCAAGTCAATAAACTTTCTGATAAAAAAATCATGAATGTGTGTACGTCACGTTAGCGGAGAATTATCTCGGGATGATGTTCACTCGCGAACGTGTATTTTTACTGCGCGCTCCTTTTTGTGCAAATCGGTGATTGACGGGGACACGTGTGTTTGTGATGGCCCACGGGAACATTGTACTGTTTGCTGTGTTGGTGCATTCCGCTTTGAGCGTCAGAATCAACTTTACGAGCTGCCAAGACCCGGAGTGGGCCTGCGCCAATAACTTGCCCAATGAATTGGTGTATAGTTGTAGCGTAAGAAGCAATGTGAGTATTTATTGTGTTGTTTTTTTATTTCATTTAAAATGGTTTGTGAAACCCCCGTTAATATCAAAAAGAAATCTAAATTAGTTTTTTTTTTTTTTCAAAACTCGTCTTATTTTATTTATTCGGGAATATATAATATATATTATAAACAAACAATTACACAGTAATAATTACACAAAGATAGTATACAGAAATGATACAAATGTGAAATCAACCACGTTCTCCACAGATTCACAATGAGACAATTTGGTAAATTTTAAGACTAGCGTTCTAAACAATAAAAAAAAGGAATTCAAAAAAGGAATATTAATATCAATAGCATAGTATCAACATAACATAAAGCTGCCAATCGTGCCGCATAAGTGGAACAACAGTGTCACATTATTTTTTCAATATGTTATGTAACATGAGTCTAAACTTTCCTTGCGGTAAAGCAAACATATCCAAACTGCAAAAAATCTTATTTAAAATTGCTCGTAAGGTGACGAAGAGGTGCACGCAAGCCGGCATTTGTGCGACTGGTAGTAGTGGCGAAAACAGGTCGTGCGCGCACTTCGCGTCCGTGCCATGTTCTGGGAACTATATAACACAACTTGTTACCAATGTCTAAACAATCATACGAGTTATTGCATAAGTCACATAAAAATTTAGTTTCAAGAAAAGTACGCCTTGAACTCTAATAAAGCACCTTATATTTTTTAAGTCACTCACACTCACCTAGGAGAGATCACAACTTTTTTAAAACGTATTCCAATCTCATGATTCGATGAATTGATTTAGGACTATTTACTACTGATTTAGGATATTAGGACTAGCAATTCGAGATGAATTGCTAGTCCTAAAAATCTATATGTTAGACCTAATCTAGCCATTTATTTTGTTCTAGGAGTACATAATACATCTGAAGGACTACTACACTGACCACATAACGAGCCTAACTGTTCAAAACTGCAAAGATTTACGAGTAGTCCTCGACTGCCCGATACTGCAGCGAACTTCACAACTACAACGATTCGAAGTCAAAGACTGCGATAGACTCGAGTTCGTGTCGTTGGCACCCACCTCACTGCTCCAAACGCCACCCGAAGTCACCATAGACAATGTCAAAGAAGTGATCTCCTTACCAAGAAAGATTTTCAAGTCTCCAAGTACTGCAACAGAGCTAAAATGCCTGGGAGCCGCAACATTGAAAAAAATCCGAGTGACTAACAGTAAAATAAATTCAATACACAATAAGGCGATTTATAATGTGACTGGTATCAAATGTATTGAATTTGATAACGTTACAATAACAGACGTACGTAGTCAAGCTATAGAAGCGACTATGAGCACTGACTCGATATTCACTATCACTAACAGTAGGCTTGAAAACTTAGAACTTAAAGGAATCACAGTACATACCACATCAGCTACGGTATCCGAAAGTATGTTCAACGATATTATCGGCGGTGCAATAAACATAACTGCAGATAATTTACACATTATCGGTAACAAATTCAAAGAAATACGCGCAAATGGTCTTGTACTTAAGTCTGTTAACACAGATATAACACAAAATGAGATCACTAAACTCAAAACAAATGCCCTAAACAGCGTCAAGTGTCTCAGTAAAAGAAGCAATAATAAACAATTCAATTTTCTCAGGAACAGAATTGAAAACGTCGAACCACATTCCACAACATTCGACTACGCTAGTTGCAAAACTGCCGGAACTACAGTCGCCTTTACCGGCAACAAAATGGACTGTAAATGTCGAAATATCGTGTTTCTGAACATCAACAATGAACTGAACAACATGATTTTGGACACATCGAATAACAATACTTGTTTATTTGCTCCGTGTACACTGCCTCTCGATGTCGTGAAGATTCTACAAGAGAATAACTTGACGTGTCAGCTGAGTCTCGATCCGCAAGTGATGTGTCTGTTGTACAATGACAAACATAACAACGAGGTGACGACAGATGAGGACGTTACGGAGCCAGCTCCCACGTTCTACTTGATACGTCAGGCCAACTCGCAGAACGGTGACGCGAGCGCCATGACGGCAGTAAACAAGGACGACCTTCTTAAAGACACACAGTTAAACATGACTAACATAACTACTATCAAATTTGTGTTCGATTCCTCTAAAGATTTTGTAGAGACGCTTCGAAGTCCGAGCTCGACACGGAAAAGGCCTGCAGAAGAACCGAAGTCACCTCCGGAAGAATACATAAACCGTTGCGTCGGTACGCAATGCAGAAACAATGTCGCTTATGACAAACAAAAAGCCTTAGACTTCTACAAATACGTGTACGCACAGTTGCGGCCGCCGAGGCAAAATGATATTAAGAAAAAGAAGACTATTAATTGTTGTTGATCTTGTAGTCTATTAATAAATTTAATCTCACAACTTATCGTTTCAATTGATTTGAGTCAGTATCTCCAGATATTGTAACATTGTATTTATGCATGTATTCTGTTTTCTACTTGATTGTGGTATAAAGACATAATTATTTGTACGCCGTTAAGGTAAAACATGACTGTGATCCTTTCTGCAATGTACTTAACATCTTGCATGCTTTGTGTGCATACTCATGTTTTGAACAAATAAATTATCTATCTAAGACAGAAAGAAGAACAAAAATATGTTTATAGCCAAAGGAATAGCCGATCCAATTTTTTGGTATGACCGAAATTTTTGAGTAGTATGTTAATCATTTGATAGTATGATTCATATAACTCTTGCATGATAATATTATCATTGGGATTCAAGCAGTTCCGTAATAGGATGTATAAATAAGTAATAAGATAACCAACATCTCAACAACGTCCAAAAGAATTATGGAATCCATAAATGAGAGGTCTTGGTCTGGCTTACAACTGGAAAAAGAGCGTTTTCATGATCTTTAAGGCCACCGGTAAGAAGCAGTCATACGAGCCAGTTATCACCCTCAATGGCCATCCCTTACAAAGGGTGAAACTTATAAAGTACCTAGGGCATTACGTAACGGAGGACCTTAGAGATCATGAAGATATCGAACGGGAGCGCCGGGCTCTTGCTGTGAGAAACAATATGCTGGTTCGCAGGTTTGCTTGTTGTAGTAAGGAAGTTAAGATAACGTTGTTTAAAGCATACTGCCAGACTTTCTACACGAGCAGCCTGTGGGCCGGCTACACACGGAAAACAATGGATGCCCTGAGGGTCCAATACAATAACAGCTTCAGAATGCTTTTGGGGCTGCCACGCTTTTGTAGTGCCTCTGGCATGTTCGCTCAGGCCCTTGTGCACGACTTCCACGGAATGGTGAGTAGAAAACCGGCATCGCTATTAGAGAGAACGTGGTCTAGCCCTAATGGCATTCTGAAGATGTTAGTGGACAAATTTAATTCGCCGATGATGAATCACTTTATGCAAGTGTTGGTTAGGCAGGAGTGATTCACTGCATCCGTGAATGTAATGTGTATATTATTATATTATATATATATATTTGTATATTATTATATATATTTGTATATTATTTTTTCTGTAAACGTTTGTATTTTTTCTGTTTTTTGTTATACTAACACACTAATATATAGCTTTTAAGGTTGTACCTAACTAACTAACAAATGGATCGTTCTGTCCTTCTTTTTGCTTTGAAACACCATGTTGATTCTCCGAGCATTGTTGCAGTATTAGCAGCGGTGTTAGGCGCGGCTCCGTTCCTGGGTCCCTACCTAGCGGGTATACCGGCGGCATTGGACGTGTGGCTACAGGGCCGGCCGATGGCCGCGCTTCTGCTGCCTATCGCACAGGCAGCGCCAATAGCCTTCCTCGACGCCGCTGTCTACGCTGAGATTAAAGAGTGAGTGTAATTTGTACTAGTACTCTATATTGATAAGGTGATTTGCGTCACGTGTAAAGAACGTTTTTTTTTTTTCGTCGTGTGTAGCATAAGGTCAAGGATGGTAAAAATTACTGATAATGAAGCATCTGATATATTTTTAGGGTTCCTTACCTCAAAAGGAAAAAAACGGAACCGTTATAGAATCACTCGTGTGTCTGTCTGTCACAGGCGATTTGCTCCGAATCTACTGGACCGATTAAGTTGAAATTTGGTATACATATGAATTTCTGTGACACAAACACGACCGTGTAACGTAAATAAATGAATTTTGAATATGGATTCACTTTTGGGGGAAAACTTAGAAAATTTAAAAACAAAAAAAAAAGAAGCATGTTTTGAAAGAAAATATGTACCATTGCGGACACTGCTGCCTGACCAGTTTTCAACCTTATTACTAGGAGCATAAGGTTGAAAAGTGGTCAAGCGGCAGTGTCCGCGATAGTACATGAAAATTTACCAGTCCCCCTTATTTTCGAAACTGAAAAGCCAAAAACTTAAAAAAAAAATCAGATAATAGGTCTATACTTATAGATTACAGGAAAACCTTTATGAAGTATAATGGTCTATAGATAACATGGTAAATCAAATTAAAATTTATTTATTTCACACATCACTGAATAATGTGCGTACAAACTAAAATTTGCAGTTGGAATGATTGGGGGACATGTTTTTCAACTACAATGTTAAGTTTGTTCTTGAGATATATTTATCCCAACTACGGAACCCTTCATTGTGCGTGGTCCGACACGCACTTGCCCGGTTTTTTAAAGATGTTGTTGCGTCGTTTTTGTCATATTTCTAGATCAGATCTTTTATTTTCTTTGACATGGATAAACGACAGCGTGGCTAGCCTATAAAAAGTCATTATTTCATTTACTTCCAGTGGCGGACACCCTTACGTGACCGGTCTTGCCATTGCCGGAGGTATATTCTACCTGGGCCCCGAGGGCGCTATCCTGGGTCCTCTATTACTCTGCTGCCTCATGGTGGTCCTCAACCTGTCCTCCACATTCCTGAGGGACACGCCTTCTGAAGAGAGGGCGGCCTTGCACTCGCGCGTCAGGTAATTCTGCGGTGTGTACGAGGAATCAGTCGTGTGCTTGTCTACGATAGAACAATGTATTTATTTTAATCTTTAGATGCTGGCTTACAGTATAATGCAGGATTTTCCTTATCAAATGTGTAATATCAGTCGTAATGCAGCCATTGTTAACTATAGCTAAGTTAGATCTGCCTAATATACTGCACAATCGCAAACAGATTTCTGTCTCGCCCAATCCAATGCATAAATCTAGGAAGAAAAACTTACATTTTGTTCTATCGTGAATGTAGCTCTTGTATAAAGTTATTTTCATTAAATGTGTGTACCCAAGGAGGACTGATTCCTTCGTTCATCGAGTTTTGAATGCGTTATACGTATCCCCCTTTTTTGATTTTGTGATTTTGTCAATAAATTGTAATCAACTGCATACTGACGCGTGGTTGTTATTAAATATGCTGTTGAACTTATTTCCAAATATAAATAATAATTGTTATATGTACAATCGCGAGTGTTCAAATTGGACCACCACCGTAAGGACTATTCGTGCTTACAGCGCTCGGCCGCTATAGTAACGCTTATCTACTCTCATCAACCAATAGCATAGCCGCATCAGATTTGGCTGAGTTTTTGTAAATTAAAAAAAAAACGGGCAAAGGGTAGTCAGATTTATGATAATTGTAACAAAGCCTGAGAGGAGCTCGTGGCTAAGTAATAACAGCCGCACGGGTCGATCCATCAGGTTAAGCTACGCTTGCCGGGGTTGGTCCGTGGATGGGTGACCATCTTTACATACCGAGACTCTTCCGTGCCTCGGAAATCACGCTAAGTTATTGGTCCCGGCTGTCATTTGTGGATCTTTGACAGTCGTTACGGGTCGTCAGAAGCCCGAAAGTCTGACAACCAGTTGTACCAAGGGGTACCATATTACCCAGTTACTGGGTTGTGAAGGTCAGATAGGCAGTCGCTCCATGTAAAATACTGCAGCTGCATCTGGTTAGACTGGAAGCCGACCCCAACATAGTTGGGAAAAGGCGGGCAGATTGATTGAACCTGAGGAACATATTTAAACAAAAGAAATATTTTTTTATTGGTCGACGCAAAACGGGGCGGTAAACAGATGTCATCGTGAACATGAGATTTTATTTTCAAAGTGGTCCGATTTGAACACCCGCGATAGTACCTATTAATCGGTTGAAGGACACTGAACAAGCCACAATAGAAGTTTTATTGTTATTACGTCTGGGGGCGTTCAGTCTCCCGCCAAGTGTTGAAAGTATATCGTGTCTTATAATATTATGGACCTCCACATTTGCCAAGCAAAACTAAGCCTTTGGGCATAGCCCACGAATACAGAACTGATCATATTTGTGCCTATACTCATGTATAAGATTTCAGTAATCTACATTGAAAATAATGTAAGTTCAACAGTTTATTAACAGCTAAACTGTTCCCTACATTTAAATTGTGTGTAAAACCATTTAAATATCCCTTTTAAAGTGTGGTAGTTAAATTCCTTATTTGAATTATAAATCTTCCTCTTGTTTGTATGTATTTTCGCACAAAATACTTAATTACCTGTTGTATGTGTTAATCGTTTGATATAATAATTAGTTGATCTTAAGTAGTACTGTCCACTTATGACTTTCTCTGATGTTTTGTTAATTTAGGTCGTTATTGGGATGTTTTTAAGATAAGGTGTGTATTCTATCGCTAAATTGGTTGCTTACTATCAATTTCGTTTGTGCACCGTACTTTTATAACCTCTCAAGCACCATTAGTAAAAGTGAAACTAGTTATAAAATATTTAGATACTTAAATCAATATTTAATTTTAAACTAAACTAAATATAATGCTTGCTTTGTACGCTCATGTGGTAAGTATATACTGAATTATGCACGTTTAATACTTTTTTTAGATGCTTTTGTAGCATGCAATTGTACTATTCTATTTTATGAACATAAGAGGCACTCGTCCACCAAAATATCGACACAAAACTTATCGATCTATACTCTATTTATTTAGAAAAATAACGGCAAAACAACAGTTATTGTGTAATATTGTTGAAATGAATGCTCTTTAATGTTATGTTTTAATGTAAATGGTCAATAGATTACATTGCTTTGTATTTATCGTAAAATAACGGAGTTTATTATACGTTTATATCAAAATATCGAGAGGGTGATATTCGTTATTTTTCTAATCTATACTAATAATATAAAGAGGTAAAATTTGTTTGTAAGTTTGTATTTAGGGGGTAAGCTCTGGAACTACTAGTCGGATTTGTTTTTTTGTATTTGATAAAATTCTTGAGGAAGGCTATTTAAGGGGTCGATAACCGATTTTTAATGATTTTATACTTATGATCACGTATAAACGAGTAGTGTTAATGATTTGAAAAAAATATATGAGAAATTAGAGCATATTCTCAATAACTTAATAATATGTGAATATTTTAGATTATGTTTATATTACATAGTGAAATTAATTTGTAAATTTATGTCAAACGCGGATAAAAAACTGAGAATGGCGCAAAATCTACCAAACGTATTTTTCTGAAACCTTCACCAATTTAAAGATAATTTAATTATTGATCTTTTAGTATACGCGTTTTATTAAAATACCATCTGTTTTGTGTACAATAAATTAAAAATGCGCCAAATTGGGGACAGCGCTCCTTGATGGGCGAGTCCTATTACTGGCTGAACGTACGACGCGTTGCGTGAGCTCAGTACAGAACACGCAAGCTAACCACTCAAGGTCACTGGCATATATCTGCGTCTTAACATCACGCTTCGACCTTTAGGAGCCGAACAAAAATAAATAAGTAAAAAAGAACGATTACTGAAAACGAAGTAATAGCGCGGGCGGACGATGCAACGCGATGCAGTGGGTCGGGGGAACGAGAAATTTCACGCAGAGTCGTGGGCAGAAGCTAGTGTTATAATAAATGGAGTATAGTTTAGTTTTCATCATGGAGGACAGGTGTCTCTTGATAATATTATATCTATCGACGTGTCATCTACTCTATGTCACTCTCTATCTTGTCTATCTTCATACTTTATTTATGTTTTTGTGGTGAATGTCAATTATAATAATCTAAACAATTTAGGTACAAACTATATGACACTATTTTTATACAGTATATGTTTAACCCACCGAATTATAATTATATACTAATTTATATTCTTCTCTTCTTCTTCATATATTTATATATTGGTACTTGCTATAATAAATGGATGTTTGTTTACAGGTTCGGTGCTTATCTCTGATGGCTTGCATGGACCACTAACTTGTAATGAGGTCATCCCATTTGTCAATTGATATAAGCAATAATTATAACGAGTGTAAGAAGACCCTTGACGAAGCCAAGACTCCCATATTCCCATCATTGCAATATTTTTTTGTCCTGTACTTGAATTGAGAATCCATTGTCTATGGAGGTATTAAAAGTCAAAATCCCACTTAACTTTTTTTTTTGAAAAGAAGTTTGAATTTTAAATAAAACTGCAACGTTGCACGTCCCGTACTGTGCACACGTAGGCACAGTTAGCGTGCTGTGCAATGCGCTCCTATAGTTAACAGCAATTTCCCATACCAAAAATATAAACCGTTTCCTAACTATTACTTGTGCTCGGTGGCCGTTTTGCGTGGATGTGACGCATATTTTCCCCCTACTAGTTCTTTTGTATTTATGTTCTTTCTTTGCGTCCTGTTTACCGCAAATAAACGTATTTTCTTTTTTTTTCTTTCTTTCTATGTTACTTGCTCAGATGAACAGTATGCGTAGATTACGGTTTCGTCGTCTTTTTACACCCTGTATGTAACAGTTGAACAGCAAATGTCAAGAATAACATCATACACTCATTTTATACTGCGGGACAAAATAAATGGACACCGAAAACAATACTAAATTAAAATAATACTAGTATAGAAACACTAAACTTTTATTCTGGATTGAACGACGAAATTTTTGTGTGATTTTGCAATGGTTACTGAAGTTTATTCGCTCGTTAAGCTTATAAACACACGTAGAAGCTTCGCTTAATCCACGTAGAAAAAGGGCGAAAGATACAAGACAGGTGTTCAATTTAATTTGTCAACTCATGTATAATTTATAATAATAGTTATATTATCATTAACTAGCGACAAACATCGCACGCAAATATTATTAATAGTAGCCACTCACTATGGCCGCGTTCGCACCAAAAGTATAGATTTTTATTAATGTAACAACTTCAAAAATAATGAATGATTTGAACTTATTCAGACTTAGATCTTGAACGCGGCTTGGAAGTTTATTTTATAAGCGTATAAAATAAACCACCACCCACGAGCCACCTATTTTCTTGAGCCTTGTTGTAGGTAAAACAAATTTGTTTTTGTTCCTAGTATTTATATTATGGTTATCACAATTTTTTAAACAATTTTGTATTTTCATATAAAAGATTTTCAAAAATATACTGAGACGGCACAGTCATTACATTAATCTCCTTAAATTTCTATCTGATGTGAAAGTGTCTATGACTTAATTTATAAATGTGAGCATCTAGTTCGAAATGAATTTTAAAAACAACTGCAGTTCACAGTCTAATAATTTCCCTACATTTTTGAAAAGTTTTTGACATTGACTGTCGCTGAGATGACATTGCGACTAGATTTTGATTACAGGAATTGGTCTTCTGATTGTTTGTGGTTTTTCATACATTTTCATTTTTTTGGTGTAAACGCGGCCAAAAAGCTGTGTCCGTACAAATGCCAAAGAGAAGCTAATGACAACCTCTAGGAACAATTACTGCATGATGCAAAGTACCGTTAAATGTGCTGTTATACTATATGTAATATTGTGTATGTATTTAAATACTATACCATAGGCAACTCAAACCTCCGCTTTCTGAAAGCCCGTTCACGTCCCTGATACGTTAGCTGAGTGATTGATCAAAACAACAACAGCCGAACACGAGATTTAACAACAGATTAAACTCTAACTAAAGAGTGTGGCGCTGCAAAAGAAATAATACAAACAGGCCAACTTTGATAGGGTGGAGTGCGTGACAACTACGTCTTAGGCTGCATTCCGAATTAAGACCATAATCGCTGTAATCGATTTTAGCGCGCTAAAACACGTTCCCTATTACCGTTTAGCGCGCTAAAATCGATTACAGCGATTATGGTCTTAATTCGGAATGCAGCCTAACACTCGCACCACGTCATTGTGCTTTCATTGTGTTTCTCTGTGTGCGTGAATTTTGCGTGAGTTCACAGCTTTGACTGTCTATCTAGGCATAATAATATCTTTATCTAAAGGCTTTCAAAAATCGGGTAAAAGGGTAAGTTCGTATTATACTGGGCCGTATCTATAGCGCAGACGATTTTCAGTGCTCAATAATTCACATGTCGATAATATGCATAAATATTTTATGCATAATGTAATGTCCCGGCATTCTGCGTGCTTGCTATAAATAAATTCAAAAATATTATTATTTTAATGTCAATATTTATTACTGTTTTTTTATTTAGTTGTGTAACGTTTTTATCAGTGTTTATTCTTGGCTTTGTGTTTATTTACATAATTATTCTTATTTGTCTGTAAAGCAAACTAAGTATTTTCTGCAAATTGTGACGTTCTATATAAAAAGTTCTAAACACTTTTAATATTATTTTATTAGATACTTTGTCCGCCTCATTTTTTTGACGACATCAATGCAATGTAGGTCAAATAAATTGACCACTTCGAAAGTGGAACTGTATTAGTCAGTAGGTATTTTTTCAGAGATTTTTAATATATTATTATACATTTATGTATTTATGTATATTTACGAAGTGATAGTGTTGGAAGTACCTAAGTATTAACTTATATTTACTGCAACAACGATTAAATAGTTACATAAATAAAACTAATTCAGTATTCAAAAGTAAACATTCTAAACTAGCAGAATATTTGTATACCTTGCTAAGAGTAGTAAACATGTTTTTCATTAATATTATTTTATTCTTGTTCCGTTTGTAATAATTTTTGATTCATCGATGTTACAATATAAATATTGCTATTATTATGTAAACACCAGCTTTTAAATATTATATTTTATTATATTATAGTGACTGAAATAAAACTCTCTTTCCTAGTCGTTATATTTATTGTTACATGGTGAAATTGAAATGATAAAAATATGCTCAACATAACTGTGCTGAAATAAAAGGTCTTCCGTTCAATACAGTTGCACGACAGTGCAATGGCCAAATGAAATATAATTTGTTTAAATGTTTTTTATATTTAAATATTAGTTGCAATTTCACAGTGTACGCTTATATAAATGTGAGCGTGTTTCACCACTGTCTTAGAAATCTCACTACTATTCGTTTAGGAATAATTTATTTAAAATATTTTTATTTATTATAACATGTAAGTAAGTAACATTATTTTCGTACTTGCCTTCTTTAAATATAAAAGAATTAAAAAAAAATTCTACCTAAAATCAAGCCAACATGCGCTCTTTTGAAAGAAAAAAGTTAAAAAGCTATACTCATGACATACCTACATGAATTAGAGATCGGATATTCCGATGCATATTTATGTTAAATACGTTTTATTCCCACCCAAGGATACAAAGTATGGAAACGGCTTCTTAAAATATATTTTTTTAATAAGTGTGTATAAAATTTCGTAACAAATATTTCTTATCTAACTAGGCAAGAATTTTGTGGAAAATATAATATGTCAAAGAATACTATTCAAATATCTTCAAAACAAATCTAAAATTAAATATATGTATTCGCCTGCATACACAGTACAAAAGAGTAGTTCTTAAAAATTCGTCGGTCTTGGAAACCGACACTTTTCCCCTACCGAAGCGCACTCTATACTAATCAACTCTCAAACTTTAGGGAAATATGCATCCGAATATCCGGTCTCTAAACATGATACAAAGTATTAAAATTAATAACGCAAACAAAGAAAACAATTAAAATTAAGCAAAAGTGGTGAAATAAGCTCCAAATGTGATTGTTGATTTGTAAAAATGGTGCTTTTTGGAGTATACTAGGTGTTATCTCGAATCGAGTCTCCGTTTGCAATAAGTTTTGTAATGGCCTTTTAAAGGGTAAGGGCCTTTATTTTATTATAACGCCATAGCTGTTTATAATCGACGTTTTCTATTAATTAGGTCTCAAATTTTTGTATATTTTGTATGATTTTAATGTCAACAGCAGTGTTTTGTTGGTTGGGAGGTATTTACTCATGCTATTTATACGCCTGGACGGTCAGATAACTTAAATGTCAACAATATGAGGGTAGCTAATTTTGTCATAGGCACTGTTAGACATTCATACGTATTTCTAATGTACAAATACGGTATTGAACTTCAGTATCGACTTCAATAAAGGCACGGTTCCTAATAAAAAAATACCAATTTTGTGTAAGCAAAAGTTTTCCACCCTAGAATCCCAATTGTATATGAATCCAGTCTTTATAAACCAGTGTTAAAAAACTTAATGATATTATTACTCTAATGATCTCCACTGAAATTCTAGCTACCCATTTCAACTTTTAATATAAATCTGTAAACTATACTACGGACTATAATTATAAATATAAAAAATAATAGTTGTAAAGTATTAATACTTAAAAGAATATCAGCAAAGCCCTTACCAGTTCGTGAAGAATCGTCCAAAGATTAATTTAGATGCATCATTGTACTATATTGTATTGCAGGTATTTATAATTAGTTTGTAATTACCGCACCCATATTCGCATTGTTAACTAAAAACTTATATTTATAATATATTAATTTGCTTTTCTAATAAATCTTTTATTTAATATACTGCCCTACACAAACGGATTGTGACGCAAAATGAAGGGTTTCTTAGTTGGCATGAATTTAGCCCAACAACAAACTTAACATTGTAGTTGAAAAACATATTCCCCCATACATTCCAACTGCAAATGTAAGTTTGTATGCACATTATTCAGTGATTTTCCATGTTATTTTAAGACTTCTTCATAGACTTCTTATAGGTTTTCCTGTAACCTATGGGTATAGAATAATATCAATTAAAAAGAAAAAGGAATGGTCAATTTTCATATATTTTCTTTAATAACTTTACATTTGATATGTCACACGCTTGCAAAACTTCTTTTTTTTATATTTCTTCCCCAAAAGTGACCCCCATATTCAAAATTCATTTATTTACGTTACACGTGCGAGTTTGGGTCACAGAAACTCATGTGTACCAAATTTCAGCTTAATCGGTACAGTGGATTCGGAGCAAATCGGCTGTGTTAGACGGACACGAGTGATAAGGGTTCCGTTTTTTCCTTTTGAGGTACTTACAGAGCCCTAAAAACATGCAGAATAAAAGGACTTTGGAATCTACACCTTTCTAACTAACAGGACTAGGGGCCCGGAGCACCGAGTTGTTGCATATTTAATTTGACTAAAATCAGCCTGCTAAAGTGAGCAAAGTTGAATTTTGAAGAGTTATGCACACGGGTCGCTTAGCTAAACTTTTTACATTTTGTAATAATTAAACAGAATGTAAAAAGTTTGTCTAATATACATTACAGGATAATGTATATTAGACAAGTTTGTATTATTGTAAAAGAAAATTGTAATGTATCTCGTTGGTAATCCTTAAATAAATAAACAGAACAAAATGAATAAAACAACTTAAAATACTTTCCATATATTCTATATTTGGGTTATGTAAGATGCAAAAGGTGTTTTTTGTTGCTGCTGATCAGTTGTAGTAATATTGGGCTTTGATTGACTTCTGCAAAACTTGTGTTGGCACGTGTTTCTCACATACGAATTTAATGACGCTTTGTGGTTCTGTTACAATTACTCCATTTTCTTCGAATCGTCCCTCAATGTCAGTTTCCAGCCATAAAAACATCACTACGGTATCAACTCGGATATTTACAGAATATTCAAGATTTTCATGCTGTCTTCTCATAACTACATTTGCCACTGTTATCTGTAAAAAATAGGTATAATCTTAACAAACAGGTCACTTCACAAAGTAAATGATCACACGTCTATAACTCCACAAAAACATAAATTAGAGAGTCTACAATACCTCAAATTGCAAGCCTCCGTTATATTGAAAATACTGCAGCATTAATTTTGAAATAAATATATCTATGATAAAGTTGAGGATTTATTTATTTAATACTTTAAGCACAGAAATGTACAGAGGCGGACTTAATGCCATAGGCATTTTCTACCAGTCAACCTTTGGTCGATGCAGAGGCAAACAGTGGATTAATGTTAAGTAGGTACTATGTTTGACGAAAACACGATTCCATAAAATTTTCTCGCCAGAAAAAAATTACAAACCGAACAATAAACTGCTAGTAAGTATTCAAGAAATACTTCAAATTATATCATGAAACTGCATAATTGAACTAAATATAAAGCAGATGGTGGGTACTATGCTTTTTATTTTATCACCTTTATTTTTACCGTAAAAACGAATTACCTAAATTATCGGTGCTTTGGAGCCTTCTTCCCTGCCGCCCTGTCTTGCTTGCTTGGCTAACCGCGAGCAATAGTGTGCGAGCGAGATAGAGTGAGGGGGCGCTCAGGTATTATGGACTCTTAAGTAGGTAAGACAAGCATTTTCGTCTTTACACAACAAACAGGTGCTTTTTGTTAGATATTGTGGGATGAAAGTACCAATGGGGTACCTATCATAAAGCATCACATGGGCCATTACAATTCGCTGTTCGAATTAGGTAGGTACCTCTCATCATTTCAGGCGAAAGACGTCCACTGCCATACATACATACTACTGGACATAGGCCTCTCCCTAAAGGGGGGGTTTGCCATAATCGCCACGCTTGGCAGGCGGGTTGGCGATCGCAGTATGATGTTATAATGCATAGAGAACGCTGCTGCCCATTCTCTAGTAAGTACCTTAGTCGCCTTTGCAGCCTAGGTACCTACCTGTCTAATACTCAATAAAACTGACCTGAATATTCGGTTTTCTCAAACCCACCGCTGACTTCAAAGGCACCGGAAAGATATAATTTGGCGGGGAGTTTATACCATCTGCTTGCAAGGAGAACTTAATAAATATTTGTTCTTTTCCGTAGTCCAAAAAGCTAATTTTAATATTCTTTTGTAATATCGAGCTCAATGGTTCTGCATTCGCAGGAAATTGTTTGGTGCTGATTGGAGCGGGGCTGCTCCAATTATAAAAGTCTACAGTTATCATGGCGTCGATTATCGGCACAAATCTGTCGTTTATGAGGTATACATCTATGTCTTCGGATGGGAGTAGACGAGGTGACACAAGAACTGGCGCGAAAAATGATTTTGCGAAGTAGTGCAGCATTTTCCATTTGCCACCGTATTCTGAAAATGTAAAATTTACAAGATTAAAATGCGTGTTGCGGTTATATGTCACATTCAACAGCGAGGTATTTTATCGTTCTGGTTGGTTAAATTCTTTATGTTGTACTAGCTGCTGCCCGCGATTCGCCCGCGTGGCTTTTTCTAAAATAAAAGTAGCCTAAGTTACTCCTATAACATTAACTATCCGCCAGTGAAAGTCCCGTCAAAATCGGTCCAGCCGTTTCGGAAATTAGCCGGAACAAACAGACAGATAAAAAAAAAATGTTTTGTTCTGGACCGTACTTCCATATGCATTTAGTAAAAGCTGTTATTTTGACATTACAAACATACTCTTCAATTTTATTTATTTGTATACAACATTAGTTTTTGTTTATACTAAACCTCTTAAGGGGTCATTGTACTCATCATTATGAACAACTTTTACTATGGGACCAACCAGTATAAACAAAAACTAATGTTGTATATGAAAAATGTTTTTTTTTATTATTCTCAAACATAGGTACATTATTTGTTAATTTCACTCGCCAAACTTTCCAGCTTGATTTTATTTTATTTTATTTTTATTTTATTTATTTGGGAAAATAAACAGTTACACATTATTTATTACATGAAATTTGAGCTGTAGAGTGAGTAAATGTATAACCCACGACATTTTCCACATATTATAAAAACAAATTATAAAACTAATGCGATATGCTCTTACAATTAGTATGTACAATTAAATTATGCTGTTAAGGATAAAACTAAACACTAAAAAGGCATGCAAATAAAAAAATAAAACAAGAAATTACAAATAATAGAATAAGAGTTAAAAATATTACGGAGCAATATCCAACATAGTTCCACGAACAAGGCCTCTAAATTTATCAGTTGGCAAAGCGAAGATGTCAATATTCTGAAAGAGATTGTTATATTGACCAGTAAGACGCCGTAGGGGTGCTCGCAAGCCTGCGTTCGTACGACTAGAAGATACTGCAAATACAGGTCGTGCGCGCACCCCACGGCTTATGGTTGTTCTAGGTACTACGTAGCTAATCTTATTAGTGATATCCATACAATCACTTGTGTTATTACATATATCAAATAAAAACATTGTCTCTAAAATAATACGTCTGGCTTTAAGATTATGTAGCTTATACCTATTCAGAAGATCACTATAAGATGCATAATTGCGAAAACAACGGAAGTGCATGGCTTTCAAAAACTTACTTTGAACTTTTTCAATCGCATCTGAGTATTTACTGTAGAAAGGATTCCATACCGCGACAGCGTATTCTAACTGGGACCTGATTAACGATTTGTAAAGATAAAAATATGTATACGGGCGGACAAATTCTGTGGCTGATCTCATTACAAAACCGTACATACGGAAGGCATTATTTATAATTTTACTAATATGAACGTCAAGATGTAATTTATTATCCAATAGAACTCCAAGATCGCGCACTAGTGTTTCCCTTGTTAAAATTACATTATTTAAAGAATAAGGGTGCGTGATAATATTTTTGTTTTTAGTAAAACTGATACAGCAACATTTAGATAAGCTAAGTTGTAGTTTATTAATTGAACAGTATGCAGAGAACCTGTCTAGGTCTTCCTGTAAGAGTAGAGAATCGTGCACATTTTTTACAGGCCTAAAAATTTTGAGATCGTCTGCGTATAGCAATAATTTTGAATTTTGAAAACATGTATTGATGTCATTAATAAATATGATGAATAAAAGAGGTCCTAGAATGGAGCCCTGAGGCACTCCCGAAGTAACACCTAGGGTGCTGGAAATGAAACCATTTATCACAACCCTCTGAGTCCTATCAAAAACGTAAGAAGAGAACCATCTTAGAAGATCACCACGTATACCATTGAATGCAATCTTTTGCAAGAGAAGCTGATGATCGACCTTGTCAAAAGCTTTCCGGAAATCGGTATATATAGTATCAACTTGAATACGAGAGTCCATGTTGTTGAACAAGTAGTCCACAAAAGTTACCATGTTGGTTGTAGTTGACCTTCTTTTGACGAATCCATGTTGTTGTTGAATGATAGTATTGTGCAGTAGAGGGTATACTTTATCATGAACTAGTCTCTCGAAAACTTTCGACAAAGCTGACAGTATTGATATAGGACGATAATTCACGACATCATCCTTAGGTCCCGATTTATAAATAGGGGTTATATTTGCAAGCTTCCATGCTTGAGGAAACCGCCCTTGAGATACAGATTGGTTAAAAACAATATGCAGGGGTACACACAGATTAATGGCTGTCTGTCTAATGAAAGCTACTGGAAGACCATCCGATCCTGGCCCTTTAGAAGGATCCAATGACTTGAGCGCACTAAGTACTTCATCAATAGTAAACTGAATGTCATTTAACAGAGTGCAGCTTTCAGAGCAGTCGTCATACGTGGATGGAATATTAGTAGAAGTGGATGGTTCGTAAACCGAATTAAAAAAGTCTGAAAAAAGATTACAAATAATTTCTGGATTGCTAGTTGACTGGTTGTTATACCTCATAGTCGATGGAATGCCAGCAGATTTTTTTCTATTGGAAATGAACGTCCAAAAATGCTTAACGTTGTTCCGAATACCATCTTCCACCGAATTAATGTATTTTTTATAACAGTTTTTGGATTCTTCCTGGATTCTAGATCGGTAAAGTGCGAATTGCTCGTAATCTGAAACATTGTGATACATTTTCCATCTAACCCAGGCCTTAGCCTTATTTTTATAAATGTGTATAAGAGGTTTTGAGAACCACACGGGAAACTTAGAAGATCTGCAAGTAGTCAGTGGTACATGTTTCTTAATAATACCAAAAATAATGTTATAGAAAGTGTCGAGAGATTCGTCAACGGATTGGTAATTCAAGGCGTCTCTCCAATTAATTTCCTTTAAGTCGTCATTAATTTCGTCATAACTTGCCTTATAGTAATTGTATTTTTTTATCGTCTTGCGTACCATTGAACTATGAGGCAAACGTAGCGAAATGAACACACAGAATGGAGGATGGTGGTTGTCAAGCTGTAATAAATAATCGGTGGGGGCAGAAATTGTGCAATCATCATTACTTATGACCAAGTCTAATATTCTCCCATTCAGATTTTTTATAGTATTAAGTTGATGAGCATTTAGGAGGGACATAAACACACTCAAGTGACTACTTATAGGAGAATTGTTGTAGTTCTAACTCACCAATCCCAGACCACGAGGGCGCTTGCCACACGTCATTTAATTGCCAGTACAGAGCGCCCATTGTGTACCAATTAGCTTGATCTTGTCGATACACCTCGGTCTCAGCCTTCATCGCCATCGCTTGGGATATCTAGAAATTATTTTGAGGATATAACAAGCAAACAAATAAGCTGGGCTGTCAACCCAGGACTTACTGGGACAGATAAAACGCATTGTTTTTCTCCCAAGAGTTAATTATGAATTGTACAGTGAAATAAAGTCTAACGGTTAGGTATACATCTGAGAGTGAGAATTAATTACCTGGCTATAAAATACGAACTTCTCAAAATACTTCGGATCATCTGCATCCAATTTCAAGCGGCTTGCCATTTGTGTGTGTATGAAACTGTAACCGTTTGGGCTATGTTGTCTATGTTTAGAATATTCACTCTGCAAACTAAAATCTTCTTCATTTTTCGTCGCAGTTTTCATGGTTTTGAGCGATGGTAGTGATTGGAAGCCGTACTCAGACGCGAACCTCGTTTTGGGGTACGTCATCATGTTCCAGTTATCGGCTAAGTAGTTGTAGTAGTGCGTGTCTCCGTAATGAGGATCGTACGGATTAGCAGCTATGTAGCCCTCTTTTTCAGATTCCACGCCATTCGACGGGCTGGAAACTAAGTAACGTCTCCCTGGATCCAAGTCCTCGACGATAGGTTTTATTATTTCCACGTACAGTTTGATATATCCAGCTTTGTATTTTTCAAACGAGTGCATAGTGTCGTACCAATTGCCTCTTAGCGCAACTTCGTTTTCGTTATTACCAGCCCAGACAGCTATGGAGGGATGATGCTGGAGGCGTAATACATTTTGCTCTATTTCGTCCTCAACCGTGCTGGAATTAGAAAATATTTATTTTTGTAATTGACTAAATAAATACTCTGTTTAGCGTAAAACTCTCACTAAGTACATCTCCATGAATAGCGCACCTATACTACCTACCTTTTCTTTTTTTTTTCGGGTGGGAAATTATCTAATAACTGCTCCCGCTCTGGGCGGAGCGGGAGGGCGTGTCAGACTTTTACTGACTAAAACCCACCCGTGTTCCTACCGTTGCCTGTGTGCCAGGGCCAAGATATCCCTTTCGGACAAACTCGCAACCCTAGCTACCTACAGAGTCTTTCGTAAACAGATTTATTCTAAAGTCAATGACATTAAAGTTAGGTTACCTAATAAATTCACTATCCGTAGGATACATAGAGCACGCGAAGAGGAAGTCTTGCCAAATGAGAATACCGAGTTGGTCGCACTTCTCGTAAAAGTAATCAGACTCGTAGACTCCTCCCCCCCACACACGTAACATCCCCATGTGTGTGTCACGGGCAGCCATTAACAGGTTGTCAACTAGAACAAACAATACTTTTAACTTGGGGAGTCCGCGTCGCTACAGTAATACAGTGCGTCAGGGGCAACTGTTCTACATCGCCCCTACATTAATTTGAGGCTATTGTGTGTACTATGAGTATTAGACGCAAGATCAAACGAGGGTATCACGCTGATAGCACACCTCCGCCACGAAACCATAGCAGCGAAACCGCAGTCAAATCGGATGCGAGTAGCGGAACATGACGCGAGCCAGTGGAATTGAACTACTGCGGTTTCGCTGCTATGGTTTCACGGCGGAGGTGTACTACCAGCGTTAATCGTGGTCCTATTGACGATATGAACGTGTACCTTAACCTTAACTAACTCCAGAACGAGATCCGTCAGAACTTGAGACAGACTCCAGAAAGCATAAGCCAAGAGTCTTAGTAAACATCGCTTAACTTGTCAACGTCGTTTCAATGGGAACACAATCCTGTAGGCATAATATTTATTATAAGGTGTATCTATTTATACACGAAATCTCATAAGGGGTCATTGTACTCATCATTATTGATATATGATTTCAGGTTTGGTCCCATAGTGAAAGTTGTTGATAATGATGAGTACAATGACCCCCTATGAGAGATTTCGTGTATGAATAGATACACCTTACATATTAAATTGTGAAACAGATTAGATGTTATTGAGAGAGAGGAGAAGAGTTATTTATCTTGTTACATACCAACATCTCTCTGACTTTCGCCCAGTTCCGGAAGAATATTGGACGGTATCCAGTTTGAGCCCTTCATGAAGAGAGGGTAGCCGTTGATCTTAAAATAAAATGTGAGACCTTTTCCTGCGGTCTCGTTACCTGCAAGTAACTTTGATTAATGCTAAGTTAGTACGTTTTAACAATGTTAGAGCAAGCGGCGGGGGGTGCAGCGGTTTTGCGGGGCAAAGTCCTTATGTTAAGTTTTTTGTAAACGTAGTTAATAAATAAATAAATAATAATAATAATAAGGCTGACAAAATGTTTCATATACGACTTCTGAATTCAGGGAAAGACGTCATAATCAATTTGCTGTTAAATTTGTCGCCGAAAGAATACACAGCTAGATAATCAATCAAATGCAAATAAAGCAATTAAAAGCATCGTTCTCACCGAAAATCTCCGATGCATTAGATTCAATTAGCTGCACAGTTCGGAAACCCACCATGAGGGTTTTATGTGACGGCTCATCCTGGTGCTCATCCGGAGTCAAGAGCACATTCAACTCGTACAGAGGCTGTTCTCCATAACCATTCGGCCACCAAAGTCTGATTTTGTTCTATGACATAAAAATGAAGGAAGGGTTAAACATACCCAATTCATAAAACATTATCCAAATACTACTTAAAACGATATCATTCAAAAGAATAAGGCAATATTGTAAAATATTGTTGCGTCTATCAAGTCTTAGGCCCGTATTTATAGAGCGTTAATCAGTACTCAAGAGTCATTGGATTGGTGGAAACTAGGCTTAAGTAATGCTTGAGTACTGAGTAACGCTCTATAAATATGGGGCAAAGAGTCACGATCTGTAACTTGAAATTGAGCTAGATCATTTAAGAGTCCATAATAGCTCAGAGCCTCCTCACTCTTTATCTCGCTCGCACCCTACTGCTCGCGATCAGGCGAGCATGCGAGACAGGGCAGCAGGGAGAAGCCTCCAAGGCGCTGATAGTTCAGATAATTTATTTTTACGGTGAAAGTAACGGTACTTCATTTAAAAAAAAATCATAGTAAGTATCTGCTTTATATTTACCTAGTTCAGTCATTATACAAAGTTTCATAATCTAATTTGAAATATTTTTTTAAAACTAGCGGTTTATTGCTCGGTTTGCGGGTGAACTTTGTATTTTTATTGCCGTCGGGAATTTTTTATGGAATAGTGGTTTCGTCAAACATAGTACTTAACAGCAATATATTATAATAAGAAATTAGGATCCAGCTAAGAAATTTGAGGTATTGTAGACTCTTAATTTTAGGTGGAATCATTTAAGAGCCAACTAGTCGCGGGCTCGAACTCACTGGCGGGCGCGGCCAAAAAGCACGCTGTGTCACTTAACATCGTGTCCGACAGAGATAGCACCAGTGATGAGCAGTTAGAAGCTAGTCTACACGCATAACGTCTAGTCGCACGCACACAAACACAGTGCACGATCATTCATACTAAACCGCGCGCGTAAAAAAATACTAAAACTCCTTTGGAAGGTGGGGTTTTATGAAAAAACTACTGCATAAATCAATTACGAATAAAGTTTAATATAATCTTCGACAATTGAGCTTTGTCGGAACGAGCTTTGTTTTCGACATTTTATACTTCTTTTATTACTTATTTACGCCCAAAGTTGCGTTAAAATTAGCAGGAAAAACGAATCTTTGTTGGCTCATAACTTTTGAATGCCTTTTTTTTTACTATTCTGCTTCTGTACAGACAAAACTAATAATAAGACAAAACGATATCATGTTTTACTTTAGATTTACAATGTGTAACAGTGGAGTAAAACCCCCCCGAAATTTGTATGGAAAAAATATCGACTAGTTGCGCCTTAATTATCAGAACTAAGCCGGTAGGTACTGGGACGGGTCAGCGCAAAATAAAAATAAATGTATTTGTAAGAACTGGATGTTTTAACGGACATAAGCTTAGAAGCTCTCCCTCTCGAAGAGGGAAGACCTGTGTCCCAACAGTGGGAACATTATAGGCTGATTATGTAAGCTTAGACGACATACCTAAGGTACCATCGCCGGCACGTAACTTGGCAAGGTTTTGGGGTAGTAACAACAATTCGTAACAAAAACAAAGGGTATAATTTTAGTGCACGCACGTGTAATCGGGAGCGAACGGAACACGGGTCGAGGTGCGGGAGGCGAGTGTCGACTGACGCACCAATCGCGTGCTCGGAACGGTGCTGAGAAAGAGACCTAAAAAATTACTTCTGCGCATCTAACTACTCTCGCCAACTTACGTGCCGGGGACTGTACATAAGTACCTACTTTACATTATTTCCTCACCTCACTGACATTCATGCTGATCTCTACTACAAGAGCTCCGTCTCCTCCGCTGGTTCCATTGACATGCGTCCACGTCTTTAGGGTCTGTTTCCCTTCCACTTGTAGCGAAGCACTCAACGCTCCAGTAATTTGTGTTTTTTTCTGGCTCGTCTCTAAGTAAACTTTTAAATCTAACTTCCAATCGGTTCCTACTTTGCTAGTGTGTGTTGTCACTGATCTTATAATCGCTCCATTGTACAGTTCGATGTAGACTGGCTTCCTGAAACGAATATCATACTACATTTTTTCAAAGTAATATCAAATTAGATTCGTGTATCTTTTAGGAGCTTTAAATAATTTGCACTGCTGGTAGGTATAGTCGACTTTGTAATTTTTTTACCACCTTAAGTTTAAAGTTCACTTGCAAGACAAAAAACGATTATTTGTCTATTTATTTATAGGGAAAACAAACAATTGTGCATTATATATTACTTTTACGATTGCATTGGAAGTGGTTAAATGTACAATCCACGACGTTTCCACAGATTAACGAGGTTCATGATACAGAGAATTAACACAATATTCAAGTTACAAAATCACAAAGAATAAGACAGGAAGAGAAGAACACATCCCCTGATGTACTTATCTCAAACTAGAACAAATAGTACCTACTTGATGTAATTACTACGAAAACAATCAAAAACAAAAGACACTACACATCACGCAAATGCAGACTATTCACTAAATATAACATTTCTTAAATTTTCGGCGATCCAAAGCGAATATATCCAAATTCACAAAATGTAAGTTGTAGATTTTGGCTAGTCTATGGAGAGGCGCCCTTTCACCGCGTTGTTGGTACGACAAGGTGTCGTGGGAAAAAGAGGGTAAACGCGTGCCTCTCTTCGAATAATTCTTCTGGGTACTACATAAAATATATTAGTCTATGTGATAGATATACATATAGTTTCAATCTTAGTGAAGTTTCAATTCGCTGTGAATTGCTCTCAAAAGTGGTAAAGATATATTATTTATTGCGAGGTCGACTAGGTATACAAAAATGGTATTTCGGAACTACGTCCTACAACTCGCAGTCCCACCAAAAGGGCAGACTAACAGATCGTGCCATATGAGGCTAGTCCAAGTATATTGTCGTACCACTTTTATTGATAAGAACCCAGAACCTGAAATTTTTCACGTCCATAACATTGTGTTGTGATAAAAAGATTAGCATGTCACGTAGGTACATAACAAAACTATCACAAGTTCCGAAAAAATGCAGTGACAGAAAGATCCGATTATTTGTGCAATGTCTAGATAATATTGATATCTTAATATTTTTACATAAAAAGACGTCCTCAAGTGGTAAAAATATCGTGTTTGTGTCACAACTTTAACTTATTTTTACTTAACATCACACCTGCACTATTCCCCGAAGGGTTAGGCAGAGGTGAACTTATAATTAAATTAGTACACCCACATTTCACCAGTTATGTTTAAGTCTCATGTAATAGGGGGCGAGCTTATTGCCAACAACCGGGTACAGATCTAGACCCCGGGCTGCTACTAAGAAATTGCAGATAGAAAAATCTCAAATAAGTCCAACGCACACCGGCGGACGGCGGGAGACGACATCAAGGAGGATTTGCCGAGGAACATCCTGCGGTATGCCACGGGGGAAATGCGGAGTGCAACCCCGCTTGCACTGCCTCTCCCCGCGATCGTATGCTAGCGGACTCCGGCGCATACCGTCGCGTAGGTCGCATCCCGCCGCGGTATCCTCCAGTGCGCTGTTCAATACCGCAGAGAGAAATCCCATTTGATGCTCCGTGGTCGGTCTCTGAGCTTTGGAATCTATATCTTGTTACCATTAGATACTTACGAATTTACTTTGGCAAATTTAAATACTGTGCCCCGCCGTCCGCCGATGTACTGCTAGTACTGCTGGCCTTAACACTGCCTGACTCGGGAATTGAACCCAGGAACTCATGGCCAACAGTAGCGCTCGCGACCACTAGACCAACGAAGCAGTCTAGTCTAATCGACACACGCAACTTATTCTTAGCCTACTTTGATCTATCATGAGGCTTAAAGCAAAAGTTTTACCAAATGCCAACTGATGGGAAGGCGGGTCCCCAGTCCCAGCTGAACGAAGCCTGCATCTTCCTTATCTGGTTCACGTGGCACTCTCCGTTGTACACCTCGGGCACACATGTGGGCGCCGTGAACACCTTGTTGGAGCGGATATTCGCTGTTACCACCGGCGATAAGAAAGATACTTTCAATTCGTTCTCTCCTGCCTGCAACGTGATAGAAAGCTGGGTGGTAACTGGTAACATAGATATTAACATAACAACATAATCAGCCTATAATGTTCCCACTGCTGGGACACAGGCCTCCTCTCTGTGAGAGGGAGTGGGCCGTAATCCACCACGCGGGCCCAGTGCGAATTGGTAGAGTAGATGTCACATGTCTTCAAATTTATTGTTCTAGGACATGCCAGTTTCCTCAAGATGTTTTCCTTCACCGTTTTGAGAGCAGTGGTGATGAAATAATCTAAGAATAATAAAAAACACAGATATATTACAGCAAAACTATTAATTATTTGATTTTCTACTTGTCTTGAAAGAGAACACAGTTTGAATCGGAATCGGAATGATTTTGAAGTATATTGCTAATCCATTGCTTCTTATGGTAGAAAAAATGTCTGCTCAACAACGTAAATAACGTAATGAATGTTGTTGAACTGACAAATTGAAACCGATTCCTACTGATAGTGTGTTACGTAATTAGCCCTTTGATACATGTTAAGGGTATGCAACATAAAACGTACAAAGCTGGACGTGAAGCATATGCTAGTAGGTACACCCCGAACTCGATGGTCATGGGAGCAGCAGATAAAGTGCTGTGGGGTTTTATAAGGAGTAGATAAGACGTTTTTTTGTTGAGAAATAGTGACCTTCAGAAGATACTTTCTAAACCAACATGAAATTGCAAGCCGAACGCTGTGATTCTTGAAAAATCTAAGGAAATTAAGTACAAGTTTTTAGGTAGGCACCTAAATCTTACCTGAACTTTATCTTTGACATTGTAAACGTACCGCACGAACATATTATTGACTGCCCCTATAGGTTGGTGGTCGTTCAGCATGATGTACGCTGCTGTGTCCAACCCTTCGAACACCAAGTGTATAACTCTGGCATCCAAGTCTTCTCGTGACACTGAAGGGAAAATTATATTATTTATGTATGTCATCTCACTCACCCCACGTGACTGAATCTTTATGAAATACTACAGTATGAAATACTAGAGCAGACACTTTATTTTTGTAGATACATACGGCTTATTATAATCCCGGCTGTATTTTCTGAAGGTAGTAGGTACAATGTTTTGTGATTAATCTCTGCCAGACTAACAGTTCATAAAAAGGACACGGCAGCTTCAAAATGAGTTCTAGTGGTAAAAGGGGATGCCACATTTACACGATGATTCCAGAGTAAAGATCGTAAAACTCAATGTTTGGCCAAAGCGGGCAAGAAATGTATTGGACAATAAGTGGCACCTGATAAAAGGTGTAATTTATGTGGTTAGGGCATCGAAACCGATTTTTCCCGGTTCTGACGGTTGCAAAATATAACAACCAGGTTTTTTTGGTTCTTTTGATTCTTTTTAAAGATGATTGGTTTATGAATTTCAATTTGTAAACGATACTAAAAGCGACGCAGTAATCCGCTGAATGCGAGAAGCACAGAACCGGTCGAAGTGACGGTGCTTGTGGGAGGCCTATGTCCAGCAGTGGACGTCTTTCGGCTGAAATGATAATGATGATGATGACAAGAAGTGGCTGTTCCACAACACCCTGTCCTCCGCCTTCAGCATCCAGTCTGTCCCAGCCACCTTTTTAAGATTGTCGGTCCATCTAGCTTGGGGGCGTCCCATACTATCGGTAAAATACTCGTGTGAAATTATTTTAACATGCTAAATTACGTCCCAATCTTAAATTTAGTTAGTTATACATTCATCTAATTATTGATTAAGCCAAGTAAATATGTGTGCAATCGTAAAAGTTCCTAGTGAGATTTGTAATTTGTTTATTTTTGTGTTAAAATATGTTACTTATATAAGACAAGTAATAGATTTAATAGTTATAACGACCACTTAATATTTAATTGAGAAATTAACAGCTGATTGTTCTAATAAAGATTTGATTATTCTATTAACCTCTCGTATGTTCGTTGGTAATTTTACAGAAACATTTAAAAAGCCATTTGTGTCTCGCGTGGATCCACGTTGGATACGAAGTTGTGTTTTCGAATTCACTGTTTGATTTATGACCCTTTTCTTATTGGTATCTTTAATACAATTTTATTGTTAGTACTAATACTATTATATCTAAAGTTTCAACGGAACCGAAAAAATGGGTATGGCTCTAAATCAAAACTGGAATCGAAAAAACCGGTTCCAAAAATATGGCCGGTTCTCGAAGCCTCTTTTATGCAGCTATATGGATACCACCAGTTCAGGGGCGCGATGGCTAAACGGGGGTATATACTAAGATATCAGCATAAACAGATGTAACGTAGAGAGAGTAGGGTGAGTAGGTAGTTATGAAATGTTTGTGTGTGTTTCCATTATGATCTCATAAAATTTTAAGTTACCAACAGTACCTACATATTTTGGAATGCAATAAATGATTGAGTATTGAGAATATGCTGTAACCAAAAAGATCGGGCTGGTTTAACCACGCTTTGGTCGGTGCATTTGACCTTAAAAACATAGACTGGATGCATAAGGCTCCGAACCGGATATTTTGGCGCAACTTGAGAGAGGAGAGGCGTAGGTATGTCCAACAGTGGACTGTGAAGGTGATCGGAGGATGGTAATAAAAGAATAAATAGTGCATTACTGCAGCGGCCTGCAACAGAGGCATTGATGGACGAACGTGAAAATGGGGGCCGAGGGGAAGCCGAGGCAAGGCACTCATACGTGAGTCCATCAATGCCTGTTTGGTTAAGGCTTGTATAGGGGAAAGTGGTCTAAGATGGCATAGTGGCTGAGATGGCATATTTGCAATATCTTTGCCATTTGTAGTCCAGTGGCACCCCTACATGCACCCGTGCGTCCCTAAGAGAAACTCATCGCGACCGGTACGGGCGGCGCCAGTGCGCGACATCAATGGAAGTGATCACTATGACGGTTTTGGTAAAAACTGCCCTCCAGAAATTTTATTTATGATGAAGACGAATCGTCATTACAGGTGTTCTACATTAGCTAACAAGTAATAATGCAGCAGGGGCAGGGGGATAATGTTTTATTTTAGAGTAGAGTGTGAAAAATATGATGTTATTAGCAAATTTATGTAGCTTTTTTTTTATAGTATGAACATACCGGGTAAGATGGCGTACCCTATGCCATCTTACCCGGTAGGTTCATAAAAAAAGGTAAACTCGGGATGCTGAATGCATCTCCAGACATCCCATTACTAAAAGGTGTCGTTGTTGAAAAAGAAGCAGCCAACATGAGAAAATCTGCCTGAAGAGGAAGAAAAGAATCGTGATGGCAGATTCCAGTGACGAAGAAGACCCATCATGGAGTCATTCTTGCTCCAGGGAATGGTGGCTCCAATTTCATGTCTGTCGCCAGTTGTTTGATAGCCGAAAATGGCAAAACATGTAATCTGCAATGTTTGCAAGTAAAATAACGCCTGGAGTTTGGGTATGCCATCTTACCTATAGGGGTTGGGTGAGATGGATTTTGAAAACATTTTAATATTTAATTAAAATCCAAAGAAAAAATTGTTTTACTACGTTTTGTTGATTGTTTTTACGATGATAATAAACCGCCTTTTAATACAAAATTGTTATTTATTTAAATTTTGTTACGAGTTTCCTAAAAATGTACACACAGAACATTTTATAATGTCTGGCTATGAAAAATATCTTTCAGTACCCAACTATGACCTAGCTGCATGCTACAGTAGAAGAGATGCTAAGAGAGGTGGCATATGTATCTTGGCAAAAAAGGGACATCAGTGGAACGATATTCCTGGTATCAATAAATTTGCAAAAATATGTATTTTCGAATGTTGTGCAATTGAACTAGGACAGTCGGACACAATTGTGATATGTATATATAGAGTTCCAAATTCAAATAATTTAGTTATATTTTTTGAACATTTAAATAAATTGTTAAAATACATACAAAAGAAACGCAAACGAAATATTATAATATGCGGCGACTTTAATATTGACATTTTGAAACGTAATAGTATCACACTTGAATTTGAATGTCTTTTGCTTAATTTTAATCTAAAATTAGAAATAAAGCAGCCCACTAGATTGAAAAGTCAGACGTGTATCGACAATTTTGCACATAATCTAAATAAAAAATGCAAATCAGACGTAATAGAGTTTGCCTTGTCTGACCACACAAGTCAAATATTAAGATGTCCTATCAAACGTATCTGTTTACTAGATCACTGGTATATAAAACGACGTGATTATAGCAATGACAACATAGAAAAGTTCAAAGACTGTTTACATAACATTTCATTTTCTGAAATCTACGAAACTAACGACCCCGATGTAGCTTATAACTTGTTCATAGAGACCTTTACATTGTTTTACGACCTCTGCTTTCCACTTAGAAAAGTTACAATAAAAACATACAAAAAACCTCAGTGGGTATCGTGTGGCATCAGTGCATGTAGTAGAAAAAGAGGCAATTGTTGTGGCGTTACAGGTTCATACCAAATGAGACTACTAAAAAAGAATTAAAAAATTACGCTTCTAGATATAAAAAAATTATTAAACTAACACAGCGCGCGCAAAATGCTTATAAAATTAAAACATCCATAAACAAGTCGAAAACAACCTGGGGAATTATAAATCAGGCTAAAGTAAATCTGCCAAAGACTTCTATCGCAAGTATTAAAATTGGAAATAAAACAGAAACGCATCCGCGAGATATAGCAAAAGCCTTCAATGATTTCTTCATTGATAAAATTAAGCGCGCGATGCGCGATGGCATTAAAGTAACATCAAATATTCCAATATTAAATAACTCTATGTTTACTTTAGGCACCAAGCACTTCCGATGACATACAGAATATCATTAAATCCCTCAAAAATACTAATAGCGTAGGACACGATGGTATTTCGACAAAAATCATTAAATGTGTTTCTGATTATATTAGTGTCCATATCAGTTATATTGTTAATTTTTGTATTACAACTGGTATTTTTCCACACCATCTCAAAACAGCTGTAGTTAAACCACTATTCAAAAAAAACAATAGGGAAAAAATGGAGTGCTATAGACCAATTTCGCTCATACCAATTTTTTCAAAAGTTTTTGAGAAATATATTTTTATTATTTCAAACAACTTTACAATTTTTTTGAAAAATATAACATTTTAACTGAGGAACAAAAAGGTTTCAGAAAAAATAAAACCATTAACGTGGCTGTCTTCGATTTCTTGAATAAAGTCATCACAAATGTTGACAACAGAATACCCGTGTGTTCCGTATATTGCGATATGACCCAAGCCTTCGATTACGTGGACCATAAGATTTTGCTTGAGAAGTTAGAGGCCTATGGAATTCGAGGAACCATATTAAAATTAATAGAATCATATTTAATAAATAGGAATCAATATGTAGAAATTTCGAAGATAGATCCAAAGACTAAATCAGAATTAATATTTAGATCAAATAAACGTTTAGTTAAGTATGGTGTACCGCAGGGGAGCGTGCTAGGTTCCCCGTTATTTTTAATTTACATCAACGATTTACCAAAGGTAACCATCCATCATATATGTCACTATTTGCCGACGACAGCACCGTTACTATTAATAACATTAACGAGTTACAATTAGAAAATGAAATTAACAAAACTATCCAATCAATAATCACATGGCTGGACAATAATAATCTTAGGATAAATATTGACAAAACAAAATTAATGTTGTTCACTCAGCGACCAAGGGCATCTAATATGTTAATAGAACACGGTAGCAAAATTGTTGAACACGTAGGTACTACCAATTTTTTAGGTTTAAATATAGATCAAAGGCTGGATTGGACGTACACACAGAGGAATTAAGCAAAGGAATAAGCAAATCTGCTTATGCTCTTTATAAACTGTCTTCGATCTTAGGTACCGACGCTTTGCTCTGTGCATATCATGGCATCGTTGGCTCAATCTTAAGATACGGGGTTATTTTTTGGGGCAACTCGTGTAATAGAGAACTAATTTTCAAGTTACAGAAAAGGTGTCTCAGATCGATGTTTGGACTAATGTGTACTGACACGTGTAAGCCACATTTCATCAAAAATAAAATATTAACACTCCCGTCATTATACATTTTCGAGGTTGCGGTCTTCGTTAAAACAAACCCAAAACTATTCAAGAAGCTATCAGATACTAATACCCGAAGTCGACGGGATTACAGTAGATTATGTGGAAGAAAGTCCAATACAGCGCTGATGCATAAAAGTGTGTTCTGCATGGCGCCAAATATATACAATCACATTCCGCCACACATTAAAGAACTGAATGTTAACTTATTTAAGAAAAAACTAAAGAACTTTCTAATTCAAAAAGCCTATTATAATATTTCCGAGTTTTTAACAGACAAAGTATTGATTTAGTTTTTTAATTTACATTTTTTGTTTTAATTTACATTTTATTTTAAAATTACATTTTTATTATATTATATTTTTTGTTCACTGTTGGTGTTATGTATAATACTCAATTAAATCAGTCTGACTCGTGTGAAGTATTATTTACATTTTATATTCCGAATTACTTTGACTTTTTGACTGGCTAATTTTAATTTTATTATACATTTATATGACGAGTTTAAGACACTATTCTGTAGTTTATTTATTATAATTTGATTGATTATGTGTTAATTTGATATGTTAAGTTTTTCTTTGGATAATGGACAAATTTATAACTATTTGATGTTTATATCATAATAAAAATAACCAACCTCTTTTTATATTTGTACGCCTTTAAGGCAAAACATGACTGTGCTATAATTTTTATATAACATCTTGCATGCCATGTGTGTGTATACTTATGTTTTGGACAAATAAATGATCTATTCTATTCTATTCTATTATATTCTATTCTATCAAACTTTTCAAAATCTATGCCATCTCAGACCACCTTCCCCTGGTGCTTTTCTCAAATAATGCGCGGAAATTCAAACAAAAAAAAGTAAATTATTTATAAAATCCAGATTCAATGACGAACAACGATAATTTTTCACGCGCCAATGTGTTCATTTGTTTTTTTTTTCAATAAACAGCTTTCTATTTGCAAGCCAGTTCGAAAATAAAACCGTTGATAAGTTACCTCCTTGGTTATCATGTTTCGGAGTTAGAGATGTTCCATTTTAAATTACACGATAGTAATTTATTTGGCCGCTGAACCACGACACATGGATTTTCATACAACTTTTGGTGGCCGCTGCCATGTATTTGGCCAATACAGCAATTTCGATTTATCTCAAAGAAGGTTCTCAAAATAATGCTCGATTTCGAAAAATATCATATAGGTACCATTAAACTTTGCTTTGTAGGCCCATGTGTCGTAAGCCACCCAACGCGTGCGCACGTCATTGTCTTCCGTCAGGATGTCTCCAATCAAGTCGTTCGCCAGCAAGTCCGAGTACACACCGCCCGGTATTGTCGCGTTGCCCGCCACAGCTGTAAAACAACAAAATTGGTATTTGAAGTGTTATTTTTAGTTATTTCCTGTTTTATTCGAGACATCGACGTGTAGACAGAGGTCCGTGGTGGGAGCAACGGTCGAATTCATAACAGATAAGTTCGCAGAACTAAAAAAACAAGTTCAATAATGTACCTATGTAATCAATTCGTGAGGATTGTGCTGTTTCTAAACTTGAATCTGCTAGGATACAACTTAAATAATAGGTACCTACCTACTATTATACATTATTGAGTTTCCTTATCACATCGGTTACATCCTACTAATATTATAAACGCGAAAGTTTATACGTATGGATGGATGGATGTTTGTTACTTTTTCACGTAAAAACCGCTGGAACAATTTTGATAAAATTTTGTATCGAGGTAGCTGACACCCCGGATTAACATACAAATAGGCTACTTTTTATCCCTATATTCCCACGGGATCGAGACATACGCGGGTGAAACCGCGGGGCGCAGCTAGTATTGAAATAAATGAATATGTAAGTATCCTGTTTTGTTCAGAGTTGTAATAAAAACGTTTGTGTTCTATTATCAGCGGGCAAAGTTATAAAACAAAACCATGGATAAAATTTAATACAGTAACTTACTATTATTCATGTTCACAAAAGTCCACGAGACATTTTCACTGGACGATAAATCAATATATTTAGCGTTTATTATCGAAAACGCGGAGCACAACAAAACAAACGTCTTCATGATTCAAATAAATGTTCATACTGTTTGTGGACACTGCGAGATAAACATTAAGTTCAGCGCTAATCACTGGCGATCGCTTGTCACTGACTCCATTGTAATGATGTGTCCCATTTGCTGAACAGTTTCTATCGATATTAACAATAAACTATACGTAGAAGCAGTCAGTATACTTGACTGACGCGGTACACACTGACCGTTTACAAATAGGTATTTCTTGTATGTTTTTTCCTATATTAGCTGGTTGATAGGTATGCAAGCGTAACGAAACATAAGTATTATTTTCACTTGGTTAGTTTACCCATGATAAATACTTAGGTTTATTTTAATCAGCGTGAACATTTTACTCACATTTTCATTACTTACCTATTTATTTAGTTTTAATAGATTTAACGATTACTTTACAGGAACGTGCTTATGTGCGTTACCTACCCACTTTCTACTTACGCGTAAACGGCATTAGGATCCATACATATTGACTATATCTCATATATGCTAACCTTTGTATCAGGCGACTGTGAGAGCCAGCTTCTTTTACGTGTTTCGAAAAGGAACGGTTTCTTGATGATACTTCTATATTTGAGATCGACTTCATCTAAACGTTTCTTATTAAGTAGTATCTTGAGGCATATTAGGACACTTTTTCAACAATAGTTCCTGGCCATAACTAATAGATAACCGTACTGGTATCTGTTTTAAAGTTGTATGTTGCTTTTTTCTTCGGCGGGACACATCATAATCAATTTACCGCGGTCTGGTCGGTTATCGACATTTTTAGTTTGCATAATAATATATATAGAAAGAAAAAAGAAAGAAAGAAAAATTGTTTATTCTGCACAAACAAAACACACATTACAAAAATAAAATACAAATTGACGAAAAAAACACACTCTAATACAAGTAGCCAAATTGCAATTGCAATTGTTATATCGTTTTTGTACAGACGCCAGCAGGTCAAGCTACCCGAAACTGTCAAATTTTCCCAATCAACCTTGAACCTTATGCTTTAACGATAAAGTTTAAAATCTTTTAAATAAATTTGACATATTGTAGTAGCTTGATGTGCTGGCATCTGTACCTACTTCGTTATGAATAAATTTCACTTTTTCAGATACTTAGTTTGCAGATTGATCATGCGATATTTTAGGTCCTTTTACAGCACGGTTACACGCTCAGTCTGGCGTCATTCTGGTCCATCAGTCTAGTCAGAATGATCGGAGAATGATCGTGATTCTCACTAGACGGATGGACCAGAATGACGCCAGACTGAGCGTGTAACCGTGCTCTTAGATGCGAGTACACCCGTGGAGCGCCGCGTACCCGACACGTGCTTTTTCCTTCTGCTAACTCGTATTTAAACGAACTAGGTATGCTGTCACGATGCATTCTAGACAAAGAGTGCCTCTACTTGCTACAATAATTAATTTTTCGATATAATTCTTATTTTTTTTTCTTTTTTTTTGGAAGGCTTACAGACTAATAACAATAATATTTTATTTATCAAAGTTGCTAATTACAAGCCCCCACAGATAAAAACAAAATGAATACTCCCTCATAGTAAGTCCCGTATTACAGAAATAATAATAATCAAATCAAGCCTGCCTAGCCTTTTTCCAACTATGCTGGGGTCGCCGAATGCTGCTGAATACCAGTATTTTACATGGAGCGACTGCCTTAGGTATCTGATCTCAACAACCCAGAAAGTGGGCAATACGATACCCCTTGGTAAGACTGGTTCCCACACCTTTAGGCTTCTGACGACCCCTAACGACTGTCAAAAACCCACGAATGACAGCCGGTACCAACGGCTTAACGTGCTTACCGAGGCACGGAGAAGTCTCGATATGTAAAGATGGTCACCCATCCACGGACCAACCCCGGCAAGCGTAGCTTAACCTGATGGATCGACCCGTGCGTCTATTATTACTTAGCCACGAAGTCCTCTTCGATATAATAATCGAAAGTAAAAATTATGGCGGTCACGCTATTGTCGTATACTTTTACATGTTAGCCAAATCATTTTATGACTTCAAATTATAATAACTTTTGCCCGAGAGGACCGATTTAATGAAAAAAATACTATATTAAAATCATGCCCTTTACCACCTTAGGGGATGATTTTTAAAAAAAACGCTGATACACGTTATTCTTTATTTCTTACCATAAACATACATTTGAGTTTTCATATCCCCATATCATTTATTTTTTAAACTAAAGGTAGCAAAGTAAAGGTGGCCTTTCCTAGGATGCCATTTAAATCCTTGCTGAATTTTATCAGAATCCGTTCAGTGGTTTAGGCGTGAAAAGGTAACATACAGACAGACATAGGTGCAGAGTACCTTTGGAATATACAGAATGGATAATATAGTATGGATGGGATCAGAATTTCCTTCAAAATCCTTCGAATTGTAATTTAAATGTGGAGTGCAGGTTACTTTTGAAGTAATTCCTGTAGGATGCAATAATTAAGTAATTGAAATTATAGATAAAATAATAAATCGAACAGTATACATCACTAAAACCGAGCCATTACAATCAATGATCGCGATGGCATCGATTGCCCCGTTGTTTGTGCATCAATAATCTCGAGTTTCATCACATGACATGCCTTTACTGTATACACACGCTATCATCATTGACTTGAATGACACTGCAGTTCACACAGTAGCTTTCGCTTACTGCACACATCCAAATGTGAATTTCGTGGAAGAAGCAGTAGAAAAATCCTAAGATGAAGAATTGTACGTGCCTTTTTGCGGTAACCACAGTAAAATTCCTGCCTGCTGCCTTAGAAAAGGCGCATAAAGTTTAGAGAGCAGTGGTAGCCCAGTGGTAACGACCTTGACTTACGAGTAGTAAGTCGTGGGATCGACTTAGTCCCATCTCTTCCCGTATACGTTCATACCTTGAAAAGGATTTTTTGTTGGTATAAACGCCTAGGGGAAGAGATGGGACTAAACCGTGGGATGATCGAACTCAGACAGGCGCTTTCAATCAATCAATCAATCAACTCGGGCAGCAGCAGCAGTCCACTGCTGGACATAGGCCTCTCCCAGGCTGCGCCAAAACACCATGTCCTCCGCCTTCCACATCCAGTTTGTCCCACCCACCTTTTTAAGGTCGTCGGTCCATCTAGCTGGGGGGCGTCCCACACTTCGCTTGCCGATACGCGGTGTCCACTCCAGGGGACCTACTCCGAAGTATCGGCCGTATGTTCGGCCGTTTTATAACTTCCATAGTTTCTTTTTTTGACATTGAATCCTTACCCGACTTAAAGTCACACTTTTGACTTTGGCTTATCTCTTTAACTGTCGTTTTTTTTATTATTTCGGCCTAGTTAGACCGTCATCAAGCAACGGCCGATACTTCGGATTTATATTCGGAGTAGACCCCCTGGACTGGCGCTTTACTTTGTGTAAATTATTTCATCACCACTGCTCTCAAAACGGTAAAGGAAAACATCATGAGGATGTCCCAGAACTAAAAATTCGAAAATATGTGACATCTACCGAATCACGCTAGGCCCACGTGGTGGATTATGGCCCACTCCCTCTCACCGAGAGGAGGCCTGCGTCCCAGCAGTGGGAACATTATAGGCTAATTATGTATAAAGTTTATGTGTCATGGCTGCTTAATTTCAAATGGGATTAAGAAGCTATCTGAGTACTGTTGGAGCGAAGTTTTCCCGTTGCTTCGCATTATGAGGAATAGCACCATCCATACACCATCCCTACAATTTCACAATGAATGTGTCGTGCGAAATATGAACGATGCTGTAGCTATAGCTTCATCTCTCTCTCACACATGAAAAAATAAAGGTCTCTAATACTTCGTTATTCTCCAGTGCGGCATCGTGACGATTGGAAATTGTAAGTAGTTTATGAAATATAAACACGGCACGGCACGGCTTCCGTTACATTTCAAGTTATTTTCTAGTTTAATATGGACATGTGGAAGGTATGGCCATACCCACTTTGTGCCTATCTCTTCGTCTTTCAGAGCGCCTCTAAAGAATGAGTGAGCAATATGACCTCCGTCCCTTCGCTGATGGCGTTCAAATACAATCGTCTAACAATTCCATTTCGCAAGTCTTTCAACCTAAGTAGGGGGGGCTGGGGCTTCTTGAATAACTTTTCACTTATTGGTCTATATTTCTTGTCTTTTAATATTAAAATTAACATTAAAAAAAGAAGCTTTTATCACGTACTATACATTGTTAAGTAATTTTAAAAAAGCGTGGAGCTCTTTTTAGCTGTGTACTTTTAATTAATACAAAGCAAAGCGCTCCCCGCTGATCAAGCTGCATATTTGACCTAAGCTACGTATTTGAAATTAACTTCAACTTAATACCTACCTGCTTGCGGTCTTGAGAAAAAGGGCCTTGGCAGACAGACAGACGGACACGGGACGGAAGGACAACGAAGCGAACCCTTAGGGGTTCCGTTTTTTCCTTTTGAGGTAGGTATCTGCGGAATCCTAAAAAATATGAATTCGATAGTAACACTAGTAACATAATAAAATAATTAGTATCTCTAACATAATTTGACACAGTTATTGTTATTGACTAGTTTTTACAAAACAAAAAACTAGATGTAGATTAGAAAAAGCGTCAATAAGTAAGCAGTAATCAAATAGGTAACAGTATAATCATGATTATGGGATGGGACATAAGATGGACCTAAGACAATTTTTCTATTCGATAATCCTCAAGAAACTAAACAACTAAACCAATTCTACCAATTTAAAATTCTAAAGTTCGCAACAAAAATATGTTCATAATCTTAATTTTCGTCTCATTTTATTTTCTTTTTAATTTCGTCACGTATTTCTAACTAAACTTGTTTTTGTTGTTTATTGTCGGCTAATCCGTCCTTCATAAAAGGTAAGTTGTAGTTTCTTTCCTTCGAAATGTATGGAAAAAGTTTTTTGCAATTTATTACTTTATAATTTTTTTTATTTATTTAAGAATGCCCATGGGGAGTCGATCAAACTGAATCAGTCAATCAAAAAATAGGGCAGAAATCTGTCGATCAGACTGAACCAGTCTGATGTGACTATATTTTTAACAGATTTTATTAAACACTAAGAAATAAGATAATACTTATGTACATAAATAACATATCATAATAACATACTTATCTAATTAATTAATAAAAATAACATATCCTAACTAAAACTATTCAAAAACTAAAATAATTAGATAAGGCGTCGAAAAAATCATCCACTTAGTTGATCCTAATTTTTGATCCATACGATAAACAGGATCGATCGGCATCAAAAAAGTTTTTGTGAAACTGCCCATTTTCTTGCCGACTGTATTTTTTTTTTCATAATCTGTGAATGCAGATCAAAATGTCTCAAAAAGTTAAGGACAGTCTCCTAAGACCGTTTTCCTGTAACTACAACTTTTAAGGTACTACCCTTACTGCCCCTTCTCAAAAATCCACCTGTATATGGAAGTCGGTTATTTTTTTTTTGTAAAACGTTTTTATATAATGTTAATGTTTTTAAATACAGTTTCAACCAGAGATACCTACAAATCGATGGTTTCATCGTCATCATAAACTTTTTCGTTGACTATTCTCACCTTAGTGCTGTCCATAGAGGAAAGTAATAAGTCATAGAGGAAAGTAATAAGTGGTGCAGCCTTACAATAAGGAAAGGTGCAGCTGTCATTCGTGGCAGAATATTACTTATCTAGAAATAGAGAAAAACATTGAACATAAAAGCGACATTTATTGTGATATATTATATCTCTTTCTGTCTTTCTTATCATGCAAATAGAGAAATTATGCATAGAGAAAAATTAACAACTAAAAGAGTCCCTTTGTTTGAAGAATACCGATTGATTGAACGATGTGAAACCGATATAAATGGAGCGTGGAAGGGTATCGAATTTTGTACAAAAACACTAGCGGACCAAGATCAGAGGCGAAGGCACCGGTCTAACCGCCGACGGTTAAGGCTCGTGCAAACTGGCGCTATATCGCAGGCCCGACACTTTCCATGAAGTTTTCATAGATATTGTGCTACCAGTGTCGCGTTGCGCCTGGATGCGGGCACCTTTAGCTACTAGGGCTAGCAACTAGAAAAGAGCTTGCGAGCAACGAGTGTAGTTGGGATAGTTTTGTCGCTCGGCAATGAGTGACTGCGCGAGTGCGACTAGTAGAGTGACTGCCCAGTCACTTGCTAGTATGCGTATGAGACGCCAGCAGGTCAAGCTACCCGTAACTGTCAAATTTTCCCAATCAACCTTGAACCTTAGCGAATTAGCGATAAAGTTGAACATTTTACGGAAATTTGACAGATTGTAGTAGGTTGATGTGCTGGCGTCTGTAGGTAGTAAGCGAGAGTCTCTCGACGAAAGTTCTGCCCGCCAAGCGAGCGTCACTGAGCGATTATTTTCTTTGGTAGCTGTTGTCGCTGCGACAAACTAGTGGGAAGTTCTTGCCCGGCAGTTTGAATTGTCAGCAATCAACTGCGATCAAGTATTAAGACGCTGACAACAGCTAAACCGCGGTCACTGACAGACTGAATACAAAAGAAAGAGAAACGCGATGACACAACGCTTGTAATTTATCGCAAAATAAGATGCAATTATCTATTTACACAAAAATGAGTTGAGTAATCGAAAATAAAAAACAACCAAGTTCTGTATACAAATAAGACGTTCTTGTTAATAATTAAATACCAACCGTACGTTGATAATAATTAATACAGATATTTTGGATTGCAACTCAAAGTAAAGGGTTAGTTTACCGTTAATTTGTATTTTTTTTGTCTAAACGTGTTTTGGTAACAACTAAGTTCTGAGAAATATAATAATAATAATAATATATACTTTATTGATGATATGTTCAAGAATAACATATATTTTTTTCCGCTACCACAAACTATATAAATTTGATTTGGCAATTTTTTTTGTTGTAAGACAAGCCTTCTTTTATCATTTAATATATATGCCTCTTTAACTGACACGGGACCAACATCAATTGAACGTTTATCGAAAAAAAAGATTAAGTTTAGGTGAGCACCATGGTGTCATCTTCATCATCATCATCATTGCAGCCGAAAGACGTCCACCGCTGGACATAACCCCAAGCATTACCATGATCCAGAACTAGCTAAATAGATCGACGTCCTCAAAAAGGCGGCTGGAACAGACTGGATGCGGTGAGCGGTGAATCGGATCTTGTGGCGCAACTTGGGAGAGGGCTATGTCCACGACTGCAATAGGCTTAGTTGATTTAATTGACTGAGTTGGGCACCATGGGCTAACCAAAAAACCGATTTAATAAATCTTAGAGGTTTACGTAAAAAAAAATCGATATTTTTCAGGTGCTCATCTTCTTCTCTTCTTCCTGGCCTTCGTGTTTGGTTCGTTCTGCACATTTTGCTTCCACATGCTGATGTACTTGTTTGATGAGAAGTGTGTACTGTTCCCGAAGCTACTGTCCCTCACGTCGCTCAAACACAACGTCATCTATGAGTTCATACCTGCTAACAAGGAAATTGAAGATAGTAAGGGTTAAATATAAATAGGTATTACTAAGCCTGAAGGTTTTTGTCCAGTGCGTGGTGAAGATGGTTTTCAGATACGGAGACAGATCATGCTAGTGGGAGTAAATGCTTTATGTTGTTGTATCATAGTTGTTTCTATCGCTGAAAATACAAATGTTTTTCTTTTTTATGTTGGTATTTATCAAATAACTTCTCCCGCTCTGGGCGGAGCGGGAGGGCGTGTCAGTCTTTTACTGACTAAACCGGTGGGGTTTAGTCAGTAAAAGTCTGTCCGTGTTCCTTCAGTTGCCTGTGTGCCAGGGCCACTGTATCCCTTTCGGACAAGCCCGTAACCCTGGCAGGCATCGGCCCTGACGGACCCCATCAGTTTTTGCTGACATCTATAAGAGGCGCGCGTGGAACACAACGCGCCGTCGACCCGGGCCTGGATCCTTATCGGACGGCGAGCTACCTATTGCTCACCGTCTGTAAGCCCGCGCTTACGGCGGCCGGGAATCGGCCTGGGATTCCCGACGCAAGATACTGAACCCCTAAAGAGTTTCATCGGGTTGTTGAATTTTTCACGAACTGTGTTATATGCAACCCCAACATAGGTACATTTGCTAGGGTAGGATAGAAAGGTTACCGATTCGGACTTGTTTCAGTGCCAGTTGACTTCCTCAGCACTCAGTGGGTTGAGAAGAGCACATGTTCTCTCCCGACGTATGTGCCGCTGGTGTCCGGCATCTTTGGCCTCGTGTGGACCACTATGTTCCTCATGTGTTCCGCCGGGAGCAGGACTCTCACCGGGTGATGTATTACTTCTGCATATTTTTTTTTTTTTTGTAAAAAAACTTTAATTTTATTTTATTTTATGACAAAAAGAAATATATAATTTTTTTCATAAAATAAAATTATATATTATTTAATTTTCACCTATGCACAAGTTAACACCTACATTTCGCCAGTTGTGTTTAAGAGCGTTTACGTCGTACGGCATTTCATACAAACTTTCAAGCCCTTGTTTTTCTAAATGACATGCATAAGCGGGATACAAAGGTCTGAAATGTTAGTTAAGAACATTTTCGAAAAATAGTGTTACAGCCAAATTAGACCTATTTTAAATTTGAAATTTTCCATAGAAACAGAGAATTCCAGTTGTCTGTTTATAGATAAGACATTTCGAAAATATTCTTAACTAACTTTTTAGACCTTTGTATCCTGCATAAGCGTATGAAGTTTCATTAAAATCGTAGGTAAACGCTCCTAAGTCATGTAGGTAATAGAGGCAAGTTAGTGAGTAGGGATTCGAAGCTTTCGCGCTGGGGATGTCTATTCGTCGTTCACTTGACTCAGATAATAAAAAAATAAGTTCAAAAACTAAAACCCGACTATTGAAAAATCACGCTCTAAAAAGTATGAAACAAGAAAATATTCTAATCTGAAATTATTATGTACAAACTATTCAATATTTATCGTCTATTAAATGAACAACTTACACGTAATATATTTTAATTTATTTAATACATATTCATAGTGATGTTCAGAAGACAGCCGTGGTCTTTATGTCCGCTAGAGGGCGCCATGTTGAATTTAATGTAACCACATAGCCTATAACCAGCGGACGATCAAGACGCTTTTAACAATACCTCATTTGTCCATTTATGACAAGCAGTTTAGAAGTAATGAGGGAACAGATGAACATACATACATACAGGTCAAAATCATAACCCTTCTTTTTGCTTCGCCGTAGTCGGGTCCTGTTTGCTTCGCCGTAGTCGGGTAAAAATGAATGCATACTCTAAAATTATACTCTTAAAACCATCACACAGAGACTGGACTTGGTCTCTGTGTAATTATTATATTATAATAAATTCATCGCAATCGCAACGAGAGGGCCTACTCCGAAGCGATAATCCGAAGTATCGGAAGAATGTTCAGCCGTTTCATAACTTCTAAAGTTTCCTTTTTTTGACTTTGAGTCCTTACCTGACTTCAAGTCACATTTTTGACTTTGACTTATCTCTTTGACTGTCGTTTTTTGTTTCTTTCGCCGTAGTCAGCCATACTCAGCCGTAGTCAGGAACCGGCCGAACATTCGGCCGATACTTCGAAATTATCTTCGGAGTAGACCCCGAGGTCGCTGGCTTGTGCGTATTGAGTGGCGACGTTGGACTATGCGTTGGTTCAAATCCACCTCCTAAGCCGTACTCTTTTTGAAAGTATCCGTTAAGGTTATGATAGTCGTAACAAAATCAATTGTATAGCATTATAATAAATATGTTTTAAAACTTGAGGGCTACACATAGTGATCCTGTATGTACCTACCTGCTCAATAATACTAGTATTCTGCTTAATTCAAATTGCACCCACGCTACTTAATTATAAATGTATGTGTTCCTCCAGTTTGCAACGGCCATGGCGAGTTCTGCCGCCTGTATTCGTGTTCTCGCTAGCGATGGGTAGTCTCTGCATCTACTCATCCGTGGTCACACATGCCGGCTTGCAGGATCTCTGCTACAAACTTGGGGAAATCACTGGCAGTCCCACGTACGTACTATTAAATTTGATCGATGTCTGCGCGACCAAGAGTCATAAGAGCATAATGCGCCCCAGCCGCGTGCGCCGGCCCGTAGGAGTAGGACTCAGTACTGATGGCGCACTGGATAGGCCTTCACGCGAGGGCAAGCGCCAGACCACAGATTACGTGGCCTGACTATTATTACTTTTACTAACACTAGGCTTTTTTTTATTTTTTTGGGTGGGAAATTATCAAATAACTTCTCCCGCTCTGGGCGGAGCGGGAGGGTGTGTCAGACTTTTACTGACTAAAACCCACCCGTATTCCTTCATTTGCCTGTGTGCCAGGGCCACGATATCCCTTTCGGACAAACTCGCAACCCCCCGTCAGTTGGTGCTGACAACTCTTTGAGGCGCGCGTGGAATATGACGCGCCGTCGACCCGGGCCTGGTCCTTATCGGATGGTGAGCTACCCATCGCTCATCGTCCGCAGGCCCGCGCCTGCGGTGGCCGGAAATCGGCTGGCGACTGCCGACGCCCGGGGCGTCTCCTGCGGCGACTAGGGGCGCGAGGGCGCGAACCTTGCCTCTCCCTCACGCGTTCCGCCTCCTCCTTCGCAAGCATTACTAATTTGCAGAAGGAGGTGACGGCCTCCCATGCACTCTCGCTCCGAACCATGGCTTGAACCAGGGCCGGACGCGAGAGATCGCCGCCGCCGATCGCCTCCGTGAGGGCACGGCGGTGCTACGCCCAAGCTGGGCAGACCTCCACTGTATGCTCCACCGTGTCCTCCGGGCGATCCACACAGTGGTGACACCCGCCGGTTTCCTCCCGCTTTATCCTGAACAGGAACCTCCCAAAACAACCATGTCCGGTGAGGACCTGCGTCAGGCGGAAGGTGAGGACGCCGTGGCGCCTCTCTAGCGACTCCTCAAAGAGGGGACTTATCGCCACAATTGTGGCGTGCCCAAACTAACACTAGGCTAAGAACATTATTAAGTACTAACTTACTTACAAACAGCAAATGGTGAAACCGCATTGTCTATATTCCATTTGAAATAAGATTACACGTTTTATTTAAAAACCTTTTTAGGGTTCCGAACCAAATGGTAAAAAGGAACCCTTATGGTGAGACTAAGTCTCTCTGTCTGTCTGTCTGTCACACCTGGATATCTCAAGAACTACTAATGCTATCAACTTGAAATTTAGAACAGTTTTATAGGACGTTAGCCCAACTATTTTGCAAGCAAGAAAGAAATTTAAAAAAATATACCTTTTTTGCAAAAGGGACTGAAAGGGGGTCTTAAAATTTTGAAGTGGGGCTACTAGGGTATGTGATGAAAGAACGCTGTTTGCACATTCTCAAACATTTTTTTTTTTAGGCAGCATAGTTTCTGACTTTTGATGACAAATGTGAAAAAAATATCGTCCCCCCCCCTCCCCCTTTAACTTCGAAGTTTGCAGAGATAAAAATCTGAAATTATTCTATACGATAGAAGCTTATGTAAAGATTACAGGAAAAATAAAACGATGTATCTAAATAGCAGTTTTTCAGAAATCATCAACATCATATATTCGTACGGAACTCTCGGTGGGCGAGTCCGACTCGCTCTTGACCGGTTTTTTTTTACAGTCCGTTCAACTGATTTTGACTCTTATTGCGTTAGTGGCTTGTCAAATGGCAGCTGTAATAAACAGTTGGTATTGTAACCACGTTTTAGCTTATAATATCATCCTCATGCCTACGAAATATAAGTCAAAATCGGTTAAACGGACAGTAAAACAGTTTATTTAAATTTCTAATCTTATTTCAAATGGAGTTTAGGCCCCTTATGCAAGTGGCGATCTGAAAGAAAAGAGCGCCCGCTCATGAACAGTCGGGGAGATGGATCGTGTAGCAAATTGTCTGTATATTCAAATCACTGCTATTATTCTTTATTAGGCGTTATATTAGAACAGGTGAACACGAATCTTTGTAGTGTAAACAATACTTTTCCCTTGACTATAGTATGAAGGTTTTACCACAGCTGCACATATACGGTGAACGTGGCGACCCTGACGTATGAGCGTCGCATCCGCGGCGTGTACCAAGCCACGCGGCTCACCATCCTCTCTGCCTGGCTGCACACAGCCTGTTGGCTGCTATCAGCATTGTTGACTCTGGTGCGCGTGCTTCTGGCTGTAGACTTCCTACTAGTTCGGGTTTCGGCCGATCTGCACGGCGACATCGATAAAATTATGGTTGGTATGGTATTCAATTCATTTTCCAATACAAATGCAGGCGTCTTGGACTGGCACTAAAAAGTATAAGTAGTATACACAGGGAAACATCTACCTGCGACATAATCCAATGGCGTCACGTCAAAACTTCGAGATTTCTGTGCAATATCTAAGTTAAAAATTAAAGTTAAAAAACGTTACGTAGCAGTGGTTCTTAAACCTTTTGGCGACGGGATCCTTTGACGGAGCCCTAAAATAATCAAAAATGTTTTTTATTATTTTGATAAGTGACATAATAATAATAATTTTATTACTTGTCATTAACATTTGGATATTTTTTTACTCTAAGTTGGATTATTTAGATAGATTTTATTTTATTTAACTCGGGTTGCAGAGTAAATTAAATATAAGTAAGTAGTACTTACACCTTTAGTATTTTTTTTTTCATTATGTCCAGTATTTATTCGGAGTCCCCAAAGAAGCTTTGCGGAGCCCTTGGGCTCTGCAAAGCACACTTTGAGTATGGCTGGATTAGAGCATAACTCCGGACGGTTGATGTGTATAAACACATAAACCCTTAAAACCTTTCGGAGTTAACGTTCTAAAGCCTGATTTACACGATGCAAGTTTCTGGAATTTTCAAGAGCAATAATCGTATGCCATAAAGCATGAACATCGCAAGCAAGTGTATAGCTAAGTGCGATTAAAAAAAAGCCATACAATAATTGCATGCGGCTTCTGTTTACACCAAGGCACTATTGTTAGGCGATTACAACAATACAAGCCGTGTGCCCGATGGAATTTCCCTTCGGCAACTTCTCAAGGAGCCAGGATGAGTTACCAAAAAACGATGATACAGTACAGATAACTTTTTTCTGACTTTAAAAAATCTTCATACAATTTTTCATCCCCTTTTTAAACCCCGGGGTAAAATTTTCAAAAAACGATGGTACTACTAACTTTTAATTATAAACAGAAATCTAAGTACCAACTTCCACGTTTCTAGCTTAAGGGGGATGCGCTAAGGTAGCCCGCGAAATTCAAATAATCTATTTTTTTTGCAATTTGCAGGTCAGTAACAGGTTGTATGTTGATCTAATTATGATTCGCGGCCATAACAAATATGGCTTTACAGAATTATAATCATTAGAATCAGCATTACAACTCTCTAAGTTCAAAAAATCCTACTGAAAGTTTTTTTCTGAATTAATCATCATTTTCAAAATTACAGCAGTTTACCTTACGGGGTAAGACTTGCGCAAACTTAGCCTACGTGCTGTTTACACCAGGACCAGTTTTTAAGGGTACATAATATAACAGACATAATCAGCCTATACTGTTCCCACTGCTGGGACACAGGCCTCCTCTCTGTGAGAGGGAGTGGGCCGTAATCCACCACGCGGGTCCAGTTCAGGTTGATATTTTTTTTAACTTGCCCCGAATTGAGCAACAATTGTACGTATTATTCAGACGGTACCAATCAAGTATTGAAAAAAAATGATGGTACTTATGCCTCTAGCAATAAACTTGCACCGTGTAAAAGGGACTTATATGATGGTAAAAACCGCAACATATTCTATTGTGTAGTCATGTGAAAAGCCACTTTGTTTTATACTATGTAGACATATACATCGATAATGACAAAAAATAAGGACGATGTTTCTCGAGGTCTTATCCATAATATATAATATTTATATTTTTTTTATATTATAAATTTATAAATACAAAAGTAACTCTATCTATCTATCTATCTATCTGTCTGTCTGTCCGTCTGTTACCGGTAGTAGTAGAAATAATTAGTAGATGATGATGATTTTAATACTTAAATATTCACATAGATAATTGATGTGTATGCGTTCTAGTTTAGCATTTTTTGCATAAATTACTTGCATTCTATGAGGGCGTAATAACGGATTTAAAAGGCACTAAAATCAAAGAAGGAAGAACTTAAAAAAGAAATCATCTCCTTAAGAGCGTTTATACCTTACGGCATTTCATACAAACTTTCAAGCCCTTGTTTTTCGAAATGACTGAACCGATTTTAATGAAACTTCATACGCATAAGCAGTATACAAAGGTCTAAAAAGTTATTACAGAACATTCCCGCGGGAGAAGCCGCGGGCAAAAGCTAGTAGACTATAATATGCCTCATCCTCCATACTTTACGAATTATTGACAGATATTATCACTAAGTAACAGCAGATTTTTTTCCCAATTCAGGAGAAAGACGAGATCCAAATTAGAACGGTCTTGCCTGAGACATGGATAAACTTTGAAAGCGAAGATAAAAGCGGCATAATGAACTTGGAAAAAAGCGTAAATAGAACAGATGATTTTGAAGATGTATTAACTGAGTTAATGGAACAAGGAGCTGAAGTACTTTATTTGGCAAACCACAGAATGGAACCTTCTGAACTATCGTTAGTCTCTGAAGAGAGGAGAAGATTAGCTCGAAAAGAGGCAATTAAACGTGTCCCTAAAGATAAGGCATTTATTGTTTGTTGGCTACATGACTTACTTGACAATTTACTTTTGCCTGATCTTTCCGATCCACAGTTGACAGAACGTGCCACTTCGGTTGGCTCACTTAGTGTGGATAGCCACGCGACAATAATACCTACTAGGCAATTGGGACAAGCAAATATTACAATCCATTTGAATGACGAAGATGAAGTTAAACTAGCTCCCCCCACCAAGCTAGACAGCATTCAATTACACCAGGCTAGAAGAAAGAGTGGGTTAATTCATTTCAAGGAGGACACAAGTCATAAAGCTTCAACTTCGCACCGAACGGTTGAACACGACGATAGTTCGGTGATGAACCTAACCGTACCAGCAGAAATAAGAAAGAAATCCAATCTGAAGACGGTCGGTGTCCAGACGGACAAAGATACGAGAAGTTTACATGTCCGAATATCAGACACGGATGTCATCCAAATCAGATCAGATGACGAAGAAACTTCAACTTCACCGAATAAGAATGAAGTTGATAAAGAGACACAGACAAATCAAAAGGAAAAACAAGATTGACCTTGCAATCTTTAACATTTCGTTGTCTACGTAGGTTACCTGTTATAGATTTTGTAACTATGAATCATAATAATCTAGATTACCTGTACATGTAGTTCATGAAAAACTACGGTTGATTCGCGGTGTGTAAGGCACGGTCCGCAGTGTTGTATGGATCACTATGGCAGTTTGTTGACAGACACGGCGCGCGGCGGCACTACGGGCACAGAGCCGTTACATACCATACAACCGGTAGTTTGCCGTGTTCTATACAAGCAGCTAGCGCGTCGTACCGTAAAGAAACCGTACCGTGTACAACGGGCCTAAAGGTACTGCTTATTTCTTAAGAATTTTCTTCCAGCATTAAAATAATAAATAAATATAGTAATAAACTATCTACTCGCGCGTAATGTTGTAATAAACTAACTAGCGCGTCGTACCGTAAAGAAACCGTACCGTGTACAACGGGCCTAAAGGTACTGCGTATTTCTTGAAAATTTTCTTCCAGCATTAAAGTAATAAATAAATATAGTAATAAACTATCTTTTTTCATGCAAGTTTTACTTACTAATTTTATTTAAGGATGATTCACGCTAAACCTAGCCGAGTCACGTAAACATTCGAAAATAGTCAAATCTGCCTAGACTTTTCCCAACTACGTGTTTACGTGCTTTTCGAGGCACGGAGGAGTCTCGGTATGTAACGATGCATGCGAATGCATATTTTTTTTGTTACCATACCAATTACGATTACGACCGTCGACCGGTACGAAATACACTCCCGGACACCTGCATACTTTTGTTTAAGAGGCGCGAGGAGATGGGATGCGTAGTTCATAATATACAAACGTAATATCAAAATAATTTGTAAATCAAACATATTCATGGTAGTGTCTTTATTCCGATTGGAATACAAAATATTAGGTTCCTAAATATATATTTTCAATGGACACTGATTTAAATAAGAGTTATGAGAAAAATTAGTTTTCTAGAGAAATTTTAAATTTCTCATATCTCGTCTTTATATCATTGTCCTTTCAAATGATTATGTTTTATGAATATGTTTGATTTACAAATTATTTTGGCATTACGTTTGTATGAACTACGCATGCTACGCCGGCCCCAAGGTCTCCGTCTCTACCGGTAGTACTGAGATACTAACCTCATGCAGGTATTCTCGAATATTTATTGCAATGTGTGCCCTTGCATTATCATGCATAAAAATGAAATCTTGGCCCACAAACTCAGCATATGGCATCACATGATCCTCTGGGCATTAACGAATGTATCGATCGCTATTTAGTGGTGGCAACCGTGGTCCCGTAACAACCTCAAGGCTAGTTTTTCCTTCGTTGGAAATTCCGCGCCAGGCTATTCATGACCCACCGCCATAACTCACCTTCTCTTTAATGCAACATTGCTGAAACTTTCCTACGTCCATCATAGCCTCACAGCATAATCTTGATTTCATCCGTAAAAAAAAAGGTTAAACAAATCAAAAACCCGACTGCGTAAAAAGTGAAATTTTATAATTAACATTTTTATTTTATACTTTTTAGTTAGGATTCTAAGACGGTAAATTAGGTTATATATTCACTTGATATTGTTTTTTATCAATTCGCATTTAATTGACTTTTAAATATACTATAATAAGTAGGTATATATTTTTGTAATCACCTTTTAAAACCCTTAATTTTGATACCCCACTCGGGGAGATATTTTGGATTTTGGATATTTTAGACTCTTTGGGAGATATTGTTTTTCGAATACACACATTTTGGCGCATACATACAAACATACAGCCGAACATATAACCTCCTCCTTTTTGGAAGTCGGTTAAAAATCTAATTGCAGTCCGGGGTCCTTAATCTAAGAGGTCTCCAACTGCATTTAATTATTTATCTTTATTTTATACATTTTAATGACAAGTTTTATTTTAAAATAAGTTATGCTAGGTGGCATTAATTATTAACACTAAAGGTGTTTTTTTTTAGGATGGACGAGGATAAGGAATCGCTGTCTTACTAAAGTCTGAATAAATCGTTTGCAGCCAATATTGAAATGTTTGTATTGCATGTACCTACACCCTACCTATGTAAAATGTATGCCAATAAATTATATAGTTTCGGAATGTGCTCACCAAGGCCTTCAATTTGATACCCATTGTAATAACTGAAGACTTTTTTTACATTTGAAAATGGAGCCGTAACTGCCGCCATATTGATTTTTGAAGTGAAAACTTCTTTAGGCCCGTTGAGCACTTTTTGGATGAACAAAAATCATGGCACTCGCGTCATCATCACCGAACGCTTTCCATGAGCTATATGTATGCTGTTTTCACTTCTATCGGCAGTCCCCAAAGACTGCCACACAGGTTTTTTTTTTTTTCAAATACAATCATAGCCACGCTGGCTATAATTGTTTTAAAAAAACAAAAAAAATCAATCGGGTCGATATATAAGGATTCTAAAGATACCCCATACATTCAAATCTGTTTAGGCATTTAAAAGTTATGGTAGAATAAAGAAACTCACATACATGAACCCTGAAAACACTCGCATTTTTGGACTGTCTTAAATCGTGCCCGATGTTTTAAATTAGGTAGGTACATACTGGATCTAAATAAAATAGTGTCGTCACAAAATACTAGTAGATAAATTAACACTATTTTTTTAATAAAAACAAATTAAAAATATGTTCATTTTGTCTATCGCAATTTATTATTTTATAATTGACTTAAATTTCTTATAAAATAACTACTGCTAAAAGGTTTGATAATCAGTCAATAACTGAATAATACAATAATATTCTATTCACTGAAACGCTCGAAATATACCTACATAAACTTATATAAGATGTAACATAAATAACGCACAACCTCTTAAGGGGTCATTGCACTCATCATTATGAACAACTTTTACTATGGGACCAAACCTGAAATTGCGAAAAAAAATCAGCTTTGATGAGCTAAGAGAACATGCAACAGCACAGCGCAATTGTGCAGCATGTGTATGGAACAGCAGATATTTTTTCCGCGATTTCAGATTTGGTCCCATAGTAAAAGTTGTTCATAATGATGAGTACAATGACCCCTTAAGAGGTTGTGCGTTATTTAATTTACACTTTGTATATCTACAGGGTCGAATTAAATCAGCTAGCTAAACTCCGCAAACGTAATAGGTGTCGATATATTCATGACAAAACAAAAAATAATTTAATTTGATGCGTTGTTTTGGGGTCATCAATCGCAGGTAGTGTGCACTTGAAATATCAGTTTTAGTATTGTAAACTTTACAGACGTGATGGGTAGGTATCGATATCTAAACACGATAAAACAAAAATAACAATAACATCTCTACTCATACTTCAAGTAACAACACCAAAAGCGGTCGTTGACCCAAAGAAAACACTAAGCCTGTTTTATTCTTATTTTATATTTGATTCAGCAATACCATCCACTTGTACCTATATCCTAATATTTTGGTAAGTATTATATTCTGTTTCTTAGAACAGAGCCATATAAATAATGCATTCTGCGTATATTTACATATGCGACCTAGATGGCGCACAAACGAAATTACCTCTTTGGGGCTTCATGGCCAGTCATTACTATCAAAACCTGCATAGTTCACAGCCAGTGGGTGCTTCTATTCACGGTAATTTGAGGTTGAGTGTGTACAAAATTTTATTATGATTTAGTACCTGAGTCTTCAACGAACGCAACCTATTATTAACAGAAATTCTACTATGCCAAGGTTCTCTGCCCCACCAAGTTCCAAGTGGAATGTTCTTAACAGTCTACTTTGACCCACTTATCGATTTTGGTGGGACAAATTACATTCGTATAGGTAAACTCCTCTGGCTGGTCTGCTATTGCTGGCTGCACACATCGTATCTTCGTCACCGTCGAAGCCCATACTAGTACCTGTGCATAAAACGGCTTCTTTTAAATTATGACGCGAACAAAAGACATTTGGCAAAAGTGGTCCAAAGGTCCAGCACTAATGAAACAAACTAAGTACACATACATAAATTCACGCATTATTTGCATAGCGGTAGGCAGAAACTATAGTACACCACCTGCTACGCTCCTTACATACTTCTTTTGCTTCGTTTACGTTCATATATCCGGTCATACACGCACGCCGATTGCGAGTACTACACATCTGACCTTTCTGAAGAACATCACCAATTAGGTCACTATAAAATAAGTCCTCTTAAGGCTCCTCTCCCAGCGTTACCACTCACATCTGCCTTGAAATAATCTGATGCCGTTGGAGGCAATAAATAGGTCTTTACTGTTAAATTCAAGAAGATGCCTCCGACTGCATGAGATTATGTATAGTATTAAGTATAAATCTTGTTTCCATCTTTTTTTTTAATTTCACTTGTTACGCAGGACAGGTGGTGGACATATGAACCAGACCCATACATTTTGGCCCGATGTCCTTTACATGTTTTAAAATAATGAGCGACAAGGCCACATTTACTGTCGCACCCGAAATCGAACACATCGTGCATTCTTGATAAAAGCACATATTTTGTATTCAAATCCTACAGATTTTTGATGTGTTACATCTTTCCTCTCGCTTTCTGTGGGAGTGATTTTGTGAAAAGGGACGGAAGTGTGTTACAGAAAGTGACAGCTTGAGCATGGAATAAGTAAGTACTTTTTAATAGCAAGGAATTAGTAAGTACTACATAGATTGTAAGTAGGGTCGAATTTCGACCAGTGGGCGACCCCTAGTAATGAATAATTATTCGAATAAATATTTAAGTATTTAGCTTTTTAAATTATGAGGTTAACTTCTGTCGCTGCTCAGTTGCTTATTACCAAGATGAGATGTCAGATGTTACACATCATGGGCACGCCACAATAGCGGCGGTAAGTCCCCTTTTTGAGGAGTGGCTAGAGAGGTGCCACGGCGTCCTCACCTTCCGCCTGACGCAGGTCCTCACCGGACACGGTTGTTTCGGGAGGTTCCTGTTCAGGATAAAACGGGAGGAAACGCCCGGGTGTCACCACTGTGTGGATCGTCTGGAGGACACGGTGGAGCATACGGTGGAGGTATTGCTTGGGCGGAGCACCGCCGTGTCCTCACAGAGCGATCGGCGGCGACGATCTCTCGCGTCCGGCCCTGGTTCAGGCCATGGTTCGGAGCGAGAGTGCATGGGAGGCCGTCACCTCCTTCTGCAAATTAGTAATGCTTGCGAAGGAGGAGGCGGAACGCGTGAGGGAGAGGCAAGGTTCGCGCCCTCGCGCCCCTAGTCGCGAACCATGGCCTGAACCAGGGGGTTCAGGCCATGGTTCGGAGCGAGAGTGCATGGGAGGCCGTCACCTCCTTCTGCGAAACAGTAATGCTCGCGAAGGAGGAGGCGGAACGCGTTAGGGTGAGGCAGGGTGCCCGCCCTTCCGCCCTTAGTCGCCGCAGGAGACGCCCTGGGCGTCGGGAATCGCAGGCCGATCCCCGGCCACCGTAGGCGCGGGCTTGCGGACGGTGAGCGATGGGTAGCTCGCCGTCCGATAAGGACCAGGCCCGGCTCGACGGCGCGTTGTGTTCCCAGCGCGCCTCAAAGAAACGTCAGCACCAATTGACGGGGTCCGAAAGGGCCAATGCCTGCCAGGGTTACGAGACTGTCTGAAAGGGATATCGTGGCCCTGGCACACAGGCATTTGAAGGAACACGGTGGGTTTTAGTCAGTAAAAGTCTGACACTCCCTCCCGCTCTGCCCAGAGCGGGAGAAGTTATTTGATGATTTCACATCATATGCGACTACGGTAAGGCTCGCAATTTTGTTTTTCTTATCTACAGCGTCAAGTTATAAGCTAGCGATGCTCCGTAGACGTAATGAGTATCGATATCCAAACATAAAAAAGGATATTTTTTTTGGGTAAACGACCGTATGTAGTGTAAGAACTTGAAATATCAGTTTAAAATATCAGTATTTTTGTGTAAACTTCACAGACGTATTGGGTATCGATCAAAAAACAAACTGATATTCTCAACTCATACTTCAAGTACACTACCACCGGTCGTTGACCCTAAATAATAATAATATCATAATTGTTTGTCATTACCTCTGCGGAGTTTTGCTAACTATTATAATTTAACCCCGTATAGCATAATCAACCTATAATGTTCCCACTGCTGGGATACGACGGACGAAAGTTGTTCAAAATTATGTTCACAATGAACCTATAATGTTCCCACTGGGATACGACGGACGAAAGTTGTTCAAAATTATGTTCACAATTACCCCAACCCCAAGGGGTACCCTAAGGGGTTTTCAGTTATTTCAATTACACCTTGTATACACATAATTAGCCTAAAATGTTCCTACTGCTGGGACACAGGCCTCTCAGTGAGAGGGAGTGGGCACTGGTCCGTTACCCACCACGCGGGCCCAGTGCGTGTTGGTAGAAGTCTCATGTCTTTGAATTTTTGGTTCTAGGACATGCCGGTTTCCTCACGATGTTTTACTTCACCGTTTTGACAGCAGCGGTAATGAAATTATTTACACAAAGTAAAGATCCTGCCTGGGTTCGAATTCGAACCCACGACCTACAACTCGTAATTCGGGGGGGGGGGGGGGGGATACCACTGGGCCAATACTGCTGTCCTGACCCTGTGTACTCAAATCTAATTTAGAAAAGCTACATACCGGTACCTACGTTTCCTACGTGTCCAGTCTTCTTAGTTTGAGCCACACTCCGCCTTGAGCTGCGTATACGAGTGAAGAGTTCTTAATCTTCATCGGCACCTCTGTTCTCTCATCTAGTATCAGTTCGTACTTGTGCAGCACTTTAATCAACGCCATCTTCGACTGGATATACCCTTGCCTTACTCCTAAAATAGAAAGTGATTATTTTTGTTTTCAAAAAATTTTCAATTGACTTCGCTACGATTTTATTTTTATGTATACAGGCTAAGGCCTGTCACCGTAGACACAAAAATCGCGTAAGGTCGCCAAAAATTGCACTGGACTGAGTTTTTGGGCTGTTGATAGGATAGATACTTAGTGTAAGACCAAGTTTGCAGCTTTGTTAAAAACAAGGGGGTCTACTCCGAACCTAAATCTGAAGTATCGGCCGAATGTTCGGCCGTTGCTTGACTACGGCTAACTATGGCTGACTCCGATGAAAAAAAAAAACGACAGTCAAAGAGATAAGCCAAAGTCAAAAAGAAAACTACGGAAGTTATATCCCTACAAAATGGTTGAGTTGGATGGTGCTGATCCACGCGTCATGTTCATGAACGGGCGCCGTCAGTTGAGACTGGTCTTCTCTTAACTGCCAGGGCTTATTTGTAATCTTTTAATCTTATATTTTGAATTGTTTTTTAAATAAACAATTTAATTTTACATTGTTCTCACATATAGAAGCAACAAGAATAATGTACCCAGGATTTTGTAATATCTTGCTTTAAAAGAGTGTCCTTGGAGTTTCTTGCCTATTCTTCTCCATAGAGATCTACGTTTTGGAATGGGCAAATAGCTTCAACTTTCTGACTAACTGACCGACTCTTTGACAATTCAAAAGTGCCTGTAATAGGTTTAATTGAAATAAATGTTTTGAGTTTGAGTTTATAAAACGACCGAACATTCGGCCGATAGTTCGGATTAACGCTTCGGAGTAGACCCCCTGTACTAACTGCGTGGTGCTCGAAAAATCTCGATTAAAAGGACGCCTAAGATCTTACCGTGACCACACCTATCTACCGTGATATCAGTTCAAAGTTGGAAGTTATAGTGATGCGCCTTTCATCTCCCATAACTTTCCTAACAGAATGAGAATTTTAACCGATATCCTGCTCGGAAGACAGCTAAAATTTAATTGAATTTGATTTTTTTGGAAAAATGGCCAATGTTTGAAGTGTGGTATCTAAGGTTTTATTGGACTTAGAGCTACAGCTGCGCTCAAATTGTAGCAAGTTTGTAACACATAGTACGTAAGATGCACCTTTTAGAAGTTATAAGGAAAAACTGAAAGAAGTCCGGAAATTTCGAGCACCATGGAGTTAGCACAGATCTTTTGAAGCTGCAAATTTGGTTTTACACTACTGGTAACTATATATTGCGATCTACTACGTCTTAAAGTCTTAAAACGCAGTATTGTACCGCTATTGATTTTAATAACGTCCAGAATGTCCACGTACGAAGATGTAATATTCAATGGCGCGAAGTAGTGCCGATGACACGCTTGCTATGCAGCCGGTACTAGTACTAGCAGGTCAAGAACATATGCACCAATAGGTACACATCACTATTGATTTTAATATAATATTATTGTAGTTACAAAATCAGTAAATCTATAGGTAGGTACAGGTAACTATAATCAGATGTTTTGTTCACATGTTGAAATAATCTCGGAAACTACTGAACCTGCTCTAAAAATGATTTTAGTGTATAGGATACTACCTACATTTTATGGCTATACAGTAGATATATTTTAAAATGGATTGGAGCCTCGCTCCAATCCAATGAATGAATCACTTGTTTGCCACAAACGTCTAAATTAATATGCAAAACAATATGAATATAGAAAATATGAAATGTATGGAGCAATCTAAACAACTTGATAATCAAACTCCTTTGATCATTGTGTTGTAAGTATATAAGCATAAATGAGGATGAAGAAGGAAAAAGAATAAAATTCCTCACGAAATCAATAAAAGCAGCTCAATAGAAACATTAAGCCACATCATTTGAGACGCTACAGTCCTACTGCGTTGTATGATAGCCGTCGGTACTTATAGCTATCGATATTTGTTTGAGCAATCGTATTTATTATAAACGACCTAGACCCAAAGTAAGATATCTCTGCCCATAGCTAATAACCGCTCTGTGCCTAACCATTGTCGTCTCCAGAGAGACACAATTTTTTTTCTAGTGTTACGTCAGAGGGTTTCCAACGTAATTATAATGAAATTCTTACCTAAACATTTCTTTGGTCCTTCCCCAAATGGCATCCAATGACACGGGTGCAACTTTGCCTTATTCTCGGGTGAAAATCTTTCAGGGTCAAATTTCTCTGGCTCAGGGAATATATCGGGGTCCATGTGTATAGCGTGTATGGGGATGAATACCATAGTGCCCTTTTCTATGACCAGATCACTGTTGGGCAGTTTATAGTCCTTGTTGCATCTTCTGAATAGAGCGCGCATCGATGGATGCATCCGCATCGTTTCTGGATTGTGAACAATAAATACATACAAAATGTCAGAATTGGATATCTGGATGCATCTTAGACAAATGGCCTGAAGTCGATGCCTTTAGCTTTTTAAAAAGACGGCTATTAATGAATTTAGTGTCATCTCGCTTAGAAACACATGTCATTAAGTAATATAAAAATGTCAGTGTTGAATATCTGGATGCATCTTAAGCAAATAGCCTGAAGTCGATGCCTCTAAGTTTTTAAACGAGTCGGCTGCTAATGAATTTAGTGCCGTAAAAAAAAACATTCTTCATTCTTGACCTGGTTATAGCTTAACCTTAGTGAATAGCTTAACCTTAACCTAGTCATAAATGTTGTGTAAATAAGCCTTTTGGCAAATTCAATTCTAAACACCTTGGTTTCTGAAATTAGCCTGATCAACATAATCAGCTATTGAATCAGTGTTCAAATCTCAATCAACATAGCCTTGATTGGGTTGTTACAACCAATGTCCACCATTTGCGTTCCCATTGAGGGACCACATTTGAATTTTGAGCTTTTGAATGCGTCAGCCTTTAGTAAAAGTTCTCAAACAATTGTAAATTCAGCCTCCCGTTTGTAAAAGTAGCCACTCAAAATTTACAATCGGTTAAAGGTGGTCCCTCATGACTGACAGGCATCCATATCTTTAAACCAAGTTAAAATTTACAACTGCTATAAATGACTACTCTTAGTAAAATATTTGTGAAACTAATTTATTGAATATCAACCCTTCCTGCTCACCGAATAAAAATAAGAACCCAACCAACACACAAAACCTTAAAGAAACACAAGAGAATTCAACAGATTTACTAATTAGACTTGATCAAGTTTAAGTTCTCAAACAATTGTAAATTCAGCCTCCCGTTTGTAAAAGTAGCCACTCAAAAATTACAATCGGTTAAAGGTGGCAGTCGTGACTGACAGGCATCCATATCTTTAAACCAAGTTAAAATTTACAACTGCTATAAATTACTACTCCTAATAAAATATTTGTGAAACTAATTTATTGAATATCAACCCTTCCTGTTCACCGAATAAAAACAAGAACCCAACCAACACACAAAACCTTAAAGAAACACAAGAGAATTCAACAGATTTACTAATTAGACTTGATCAGGTTTTGAGGGTTTAAGCCGTGGGTTATATTTCGTCATAGGGGTTGCTCGATTAACAGGTAGTCAAATTAAGGCTTCGACATACCGGGGCGACTTGTCACGCGACGCGACGCGACACAAAGGCACCGCTCGTCCCGCGACACGCGGGGCCTTTGTGCCGTGTCGCGTCGCGCGACAAGTCGCGCTGGTATGTAGAAGCCTTTATGTGTAAGATTCGCTTACCGTCCAAAACCATATTTAAATACACCATCTCGTTCTGTGCTTCATACGTGCATTCGCCTCCATGCTTGGCAAGTACCGCGTCTACCTCCTCCCTCGCCCTAGCCTGGATGTGAGGGTTCAGGGCCAGTTGATAAGCCGCGAACTGGCCGGTAGTGGCCGATGTCTCATAGCCAGCAATCATGTACAACATGGTGTTTGCGGCCACATCAGTCATCGTGAACGGGAAATTCGTTTTCGTATATTTCACTTCGCCTGAAATGTTGAATTATTTGGTATTTATAAACTTGTTTCCTATTTTTATTCAGTTTTGTTATGTACAAAATCAAATTAAGCAGACGTGATGGGTATCATACCTAAACACAATAAAAAAAAATAAAAGATTGAAGTATTTTTTTGGGGGGCAACGATAGCTGGTAGTGTTGTTACTTGAAGTATGAATTGAGAAAAACTGTTTTCTTTTGTTTTATCGTGTTTAGGTATCGATACATAACGATATCGTCCGTGTGGTGTCGGACGTAAAGAATAGCACTAACCCATTTCTTCCCGTGGGTGTCGTAAAAGGCGACTAAGGGACATAATTACTAGAGAATGGGCAGCAGCGTTCTCTATACATTTTAACACCATACTGCGATCGCCAACCCACCTGCCAAGTGTGGCGATTATGGCAAACCCCCCCGACGTCTTTCGGCTGAAATGATGATGATGAGGTATCGATACCAATCACGTCTGTGAAGTTTACACAAAAAAAAACTGATTTTTAAACTGATATTTCAGCGACCCCATAAAAAAAAAACATCAAATTAATTTATTTTTTGGTTGATCATGTTTTGATATCCATCACGCCTGCTGAGAGACCCTTTATATTTGATCGTACAGTCGGTGACTTGCATTACCTGACCCTTCATACAAAGAAGAATAATTGAAGAGGGGTAAGGTTATGCAGATCACTGACTGTACTATTCCAGTGACGTTAACAACCTAGACATAAATGCATGGTTACATGATCGTAGTGTAGGTGCCAAAATAATTGCCTAAGGTGAAGTAAATGGTGTTAATCGGTTTTTTCATCATGTTGTTTATATTTGACTAGGCACCAGCATACTAACTGGGTTACTCTTACAAAATAAACGTTTAATACATAAATTAATGTGCAATGCAGCTATCTCACCTACGTACCTTGTTCATCGACTACATGTCCATTCTTTAATTCAATAAGCGTTTGCAAGAAGTCGTTCCGTGTCAAAGCATGCTTCTGCCTGTGTTCGACTGTCTTTTTAACAATGCCACAGAAAAAGTTTTCTATTTTGGAGCTGATTCGTCTGATCTTTAAGCCGTCAAATGTGTCTGGTGCGAAAAACGCAAATGCCCGGATGAGTCTCCTAAAAAATTAAACAGCGTTAATTTACTGAGTTTTTATAAGCAAATATAATTATCTTTCTTGTTTCTTCTGCCTCTAATACTTTCGTCGCTTTCGACCTTTAATAAATTAGATCGAGTGCAGAATTAATTTGCTAGCTTTCAGACATCGTATGCTAAAATCTGATGATATCATAATTTTTGCTTAGAAAGTTATTACAAAATGTCCTTAATCTACTTAATGATTTGGTAACCAAACATCGGACTTTGTGAAATAGTTTGCGGTTATCTGGCAAGAAACACATATGCTCAGGTTTAATTTATTAGCACAATGATGTTACTAGGTTAATTAATTAAAATATTTGACAGACTAAAACTAAAAAACGAATAATTAAACGAATTTAATTTACCAGTAATGAGATTGATGATCGAAGTATTCATGTCCTCTTATATAAAATTCCGATTTTGGATTTATAAAACCGTTGCATTCAACACCAAAACCAACATTTCCAATAATCTCCATCGCATATTTTGAATAAAAATCGGTGAAATTAATAGTTTTTTCATTAGATTGTAACACATCTGCATAATTCAAAGCTTGGTTCGCTATATCCTCGACAATCGGATACATAGTCTTCAGTTTTCCAGGAGTGAAGGTTGGAGTCATCTTCAGTCGCAAGCTTTTCCATCGCTTTCCGCAAATGTTGAACAGATTCGCCGCCAACGGGTCACCAACTCCACCGGCATATGTTCCTCGCGATTGGAAGCTGTCGAAGTCTTTGATTAGCATGAGCTTCGCTATGTCTGGGTCATGTATAGACAGCACCGGTTGGTGAAACGAGTACATGCCGATATAAGGTAAATGTTTATATTTGAAGTAATTATCGTAGTAGGGCTGGAAAAACTGCTCCTTTCTTTTGATCACTTTTTTAATATTCCCAAAAATAAACTCTGGTTTCGGCCCGGTAACGCCTCTTTTTGACCAGTACGTAAACTTATATTGGAACCATAGAAATGTATAAATAATAGCGACAACCGCAAATATTATTGTTTGGGGATTAAACACTTGGGTTATTAAAAAAGACATTTTGTAAAACAATTTAAGGAATCACGCAACACTATCGAATCAACACAAATGTTTTGTTTTTTTTATATATTTGGAAATTAGCTAAATATTCATAGTTTTCCTAGTATTTATTTAATTCTCTCTATTGACGTTATTCACTTGCGCTCACGCATTGTCAATGACCAGTGTGGCTCTCATAGCTAAAGCACTTTACTGTGGACTTGACTATTTCATAATGTTGTCTACTATTTTATGGCAGGGTCACAGATCTTTCGATTTCAATGAACTTGAATTTGAATATACATCTCGGTCAGTCGTCAGTTGTTGCAACTTGCATAGCTGTGCCAAATCAATTTGTTATGAATTTAATCTTATGTAAGTTGAACACCTCAATTTACATAAGAGTAAATTCATAATGTGTGGATATAATGTAATGTAATTTTGTTTTAATAAGACAATACGCATTGAAGAATACTTTTACTATAAAATAATTTCGTTACAAAAATACATAAACAATAATTACTGAAAGTACTGATTTTATTTTATATTTATTTCTAAACACACAAAATCCATGACATTACTTATGAGCTGAATCTAAAGAACTATCCGTATTCTCACTCTCTGCTTTCACGACCTCTCTTCTTAACTGTACTAAATGCTGTAGATACTCCTTGGGTCTTCGTGCTGTTGTTTCAACACTATCATTTTGTATACCTCCTTTGTAGTTTGTTACATAATTTTCATATTTATTAACCGCATCCTCCAGGTTACCACAAGAGTCCAGTAATTTCCTTTCTATGCTTTGAAATTCGCTTACATCATCGTGTCCATAATCAGTACTACGATTGTAGTATGAACTGTTATCATAATATGGCTTGCGTCGTCTACTTTTGTATTCAGCATTGCCCGTATCTCTACTATCGCTGGAACTTAAATCCCTTATATTTTGACGTGTATTTTCATACGAACATCCTATTTCGTTTCCAGGTTCTAACCCTAAAAAATCTTGAACAACCCTCGCTTTCGTTGTTTTGTATTTAGGGCTCTTGTATACAGGAACGTAATTCGATCTCTTTAAACTTCCCATTGTTGTGCTACCACCTTTCTTCCAAATAAAAGAATCTGTTCCCACTTTGCTAGATTCTGTAGAATCAGAATATATGCTCTCATAGTCTTTGTCTACTGAAAAATCTTTGTCAGATGTTGTCATATCGGAAGCAGTTTCAGTTTCATTGTTTGTATTATCATTATTTTCACTCTCTTTGCTTATTTCAGAAGCAATTGCAACGGTTTGATCTACGTTCGTGTCTTTAAATGTAACGATCCTTTTAGTATCTCTTTCTTTTGACGGCGATAGTACAATATTGTAAGGATACATATTTTCATTCCGTCCCAATATCATATTTTTTATCTCAGAAGAATTAACTTTTCGTACAGAATTGGGACTCACTCTTGGTAGTGTAAAATCATCTGTATCTGGGAATTCCTCAATATGTTTAGTATAATCGGTAGATTTTTCATCGTTAACTCTTTGAATTATAAAAGGAACTTTTGCGTTTTCTGCTACATTAACTATAACACTAATCTCATCTTCTCTTATATTCATAATATTGTGTGGGTCGATTGTACTATGGTTAGTCAACAAATCTGGAGTAGCAGTTGCAATGCTCGATTTACTGCTTATTGTGTTTAAATTTTCTGAATTATCATCAGAACTTTGAGATTCTGCATCTACAGGGTACACCTGTGATATATTTATGCTTATAACTGGTGGAGCAGAACATTCTTCAGTAAAATTACGATTTTCTTTACTACAGAAATCTTTTGCTAATGATGCGCGTTTTCTTCTTCTAGGCGGGGGTACAACTAGCGTTTGAGTGCATCGTTCATTTTTCATCACTAGATCAGTCATCACAAAGGAATTTTTGTATAGCACTCTTCTAGTTTCTGTGGAAATGTCGATGGTATTAAGTGATCCCGTAGGCCCTACGGCTATTTCTTTACAACGCGGTGTCATTGGAACTGTTTCAGTAGCTACATCTCGGTAGAATGTACGAGAAAAGCCATTTCTGGAAATGTATGAGTAAAGATCTGTTTGTACATCAATAGCTTGATCTTTTACTCGAGTTGCGGTAATTCTTGTTTGCGTATGCGCTGGTATGCCGATTCTTCTTTTATTGCGAATAGCTTTCTGACTTAACTCCATTAGTCTTTGGCGTGCATTTGTGCAAATTTTAAGCTCACTAAGTGGCTCTATTATTTTCCTGTCAACTATTGACTCTACTTTAGAAACTGCAGCTTCTTCTTTCTTTTTCAGTTTTGAGTATAGTCTTTCAGTAACAGATGCTACAATTTCTGCTCTCTGGTTCTCGTGAAGAATGGTTACATGGGGAACTTTAAGTTTATCCGTATTTGGTACATCATTTATCCGCGCTTCGCTTTGAGTTGGTAAAGTATTTGTCATATTGTTACTTTGGCCTTGCATAGACGTCTCATTATTGGCTAAAACCTCTTGAGATCTGAATTGTCTTTTTTTGTGTCTAAGAGGAGCTATCATTTTAAGATCATCTCCGCTGCTGGCTCTTTCCAGAGCAGGTCCAAATAATTTATCCATTTCTTTATTGATTTCGCTTGCAATTGTTGAGTTCTTGTCTATCGTGTTGATGACATCCGAACTCCCGCTAGCTACTGATGAAGCGGTTGACTCTGAATTGGTCGCGTCTGGTTTTTGACGCGTTAAATTCATAATGTTACCTATATTTGCTGCTTTACTTAAATCACTAGATTGTGAATCATGCTCACTTGCTCGCAATGCCCAATGTTCGTCATCAAATAATAAATTTCCAGTTTCCGGCACCTGCAAGTGTTAAAATAATAACATTAATATACTTAATTGAAGTTTATGGACTATTTTTATACTGAAATTTGATACTCTTACTGACATATCGGATATAGTTCCTAGTGAGTTCAGAAATTAGTTGATTAAGCTGTGCCTGTAATGCAGTTCGTGAGGCGACGTGAGAGCCGCAGCTGATGGCGCGCGGTGTAGGTAGCTGGCGAGCTCGGGCAGCCCAACGTAGCGTCGAGGCTGACTCGCCGTAACAGGCAACACTGGGTGAAACAGCTGTAAGTATAGGATTTAAAATAAAAGACACGCAATTACGAGATAGTCGTTTCATTGTCATCGCTATTCAATTTAAATTAAATTATTGATGGATGCTCGTAAAATAAACACTTGACTGACATTCCATTTAAGGCGACGACAACCGACTTTTAATGATTTTATACTGAAGATCACGTCTAAACGAGTAGTGTTAATGATTTAAAAAAATTTAAATTAGAGCATTTTTTCAATAATTTAATATGTGAATATTTTAGATTATGTTTATATTACTTAGTGAAATTCATTTGTAAAGTCATGTCTAACGCGGATAAAAAACTGAGCTACCAAGCGTCTTTTTCTGAAACCTTCACCAATTTAAAGATAATTTAATTATTGATCTTTTAGTATACGCGTTTTATTAAAACTTTTTGTGTATAATAAATTAATAATGCGCCAAATTGGGGACAGCGCTCCTTGATGGGCGAGTCCTATTACCGGCTGAACGTACGACGCGTTGCATGAGCTCAGTACAGAACACGCAAGCTAACAACTCAAGGTCACTGGCATATATCTGCGTCTTAAATAGAAGCATTAATTCAAGATCAGGACAGCTTTCAACACTAAATCTCTGCTTGAACTGACATAATCACACATACTATTTTACATTCTATGTGTGTCAAGGCTTTATCTCATAAGAGCTAGGCATAGACCTCGAAGCTTACCTAACATTCTAATTAAACAAATCTGTGTGTTGCAATTCGTTTTATAATATTAGTTGTACTTACTAGCTATGATAAACGTGCTGGCGCCGCCCGTGAAACAATCTTTTAGTAGCCAAGTGAGGGCTGAATCACGGTATGGGACGAACCTCCCGCGTGTAGCACCCCCACCAACTAGCAAATACAAATTAATTCAATATGAATATTAAATTGGTTATAATCAATTATTATTTTATTGATGAAAAAAAAATATTATATCTAACACATATGCATCGTGAAACGTAGGTATCTACTCTTCTTTTGACATCGTCGCAATCATAGGCATTGAAAATTACTACGTGACTAGTTCATTATCATCCTACTACTAACTCACAAAAATTGCACAAGCACTTGTTCATACTTTTTAGTATAAAATTGAATTGGATAGAATATCCTTCATTCATTATGTACACCATAAAAATCACAGATATAAATGTAGAAATTTTACATAAGGTAACGCAATGGGCGGTCTTATCGCTAAAAGACAAAACAACAAATACATTATTACCATTATTATTATAACGAATGTGGCACAAATAGCACAACTGGTGCCCTGAAACCATTAACGGGGTCGCGGCAGGCCACGTAGGAGATGGCGGGACGAACCGGATAGGGGCCGTCCAAACTGGAAGGAGGACGCATGGACTCGCGAAAGATGGAAGGAGTAGAGGGAGGCTTTTCCACAGGCAGCGAAGGGTTGAAAAACAAAACCGGGCATGTGCGTAACGGAAAAAAAAAATTTTTTGGGATGAATTTATGCAAACAAAATTTTTTTTTATGTGATGTAACTACAAATTTACGGTTTTCGGACTTTTTTCTTTATTTGTGCTGTGACACCTTATTTCTTGCCAAATTTAATGATTCTAAGTCAACGGGAAGTACCCTATAGGTTTTGATTTATTTGCGAATATCAATATATGTCGCATAAATCGCCGTATTTTTTTATTGCGTTGTCTTAGAAGCTTGATTTTTTAGAGCTCTAAGGGACCGTAGAGTTATTACGTATTTGATATTAATTTCAACTTGATATCTCCACGCGTTCCTCAGAAAAAGGGTCTTGAGAGACTGACAGACAGACAGACAGACGGACAACGAAGTGATCCTATAAGGGTTCCGTTTTTGTCCTTTTGAGGTACGAAACCCTAAAAAGGAATGTAAGTACAGACTTACCAAGTGCAGAGATGACGTTACTAAGTGCAACCAATGACTTATTTATATTAGCGCCTTCTTTCTGCCGGCCACCGCCACAGCCTTCCCAACTGGCTTTCTCACTAAACAGAAAATATGGAAATTACATAAAATGACATTGATTTGGCTATCCTTATTGTTTAACATTCCCTTCACAGTACTTAGCCACTTGAGTCTGGGCGTAGAAAAGAATGTGGGAGCAGTTTTCGCACCTCCAGCAGAGATGCTACATAATACAAAATTAAAAAACCCTTTGGACGAATACAGTTTTTCCAAGGCATATACAAGATGTAAGTAACCTAAATAACGCACAACCTCTTAAGGGATCATTGTACTCATCATTATGAACAACTTTTAATATGGGACCAAACCTGGAATTGGAAAAAAAAATCTGCTGTTCTCTACTTTAAAACTACTTATTATATATATTTTTTTTTAATTAGACCCTCACAATAAACCCTTTCATTTAATGTGTCATACGTTCCAGTTTGTAAAACATTTTTAAAATTTTCTTATTTTTCCCCAAATGTGACCCCCGTAATCAAATTTTTTTCGCGATTTCTTCGATTAGAAAGAAGCTAGTGAATAATAAACTGAATACCTAAGTATTTCGTTAGAATACTTTTGTAGGGCTTCTTCAATCTACAGGTAGGTACGCACGTCGAAGCTTACCTACTCGATGGATTAGGGGCATTTGTCTGCCGTTCTTTGATCTTGTAAAACGTGACATTTTCTCACGCCTGTTTTCACGTTAAGGGTAAGCAGAGCAGTGGGTAAGCTGTAACTATAATAGATATGTACCTTTCGAATAGCAGAGGTGATCCCTTTTCTATCAGATGGTAGTTACAAAATCTAGACGAATACTTTATCTTGTTTTAAAAACATCGACCATAGCAAAAATGCTTTCCGAAAAAATAAACCAAACCAATATAGCGTGTGCTGGTGTTTCAAGAGATGTTCTTCAAATTCAATGGTAAGGTCGCTGTTACCTAATCAACATTTTTTACGGCATCGAAACACAATTTGTTATTAATTCTTACAATCTTACGTAATCTTTTGTTAAACTCAGTACCTACCATTTATAATTGCTATTACATAAAAACCCGGCCATGTGCGTGTCAGATCACGCACAATGAAGAATTCCGTAGTTGGGATGAATTTATTCCAAGAACTAACTTAACATTTTAGTCGAAAACCATGTTCTCCCATACATTCCAACTGCAAAGGTAAGTTTGTACGCACAATATTGAGAGTTTTACCATGTTATTAAAAGACCATATACTTCTTATAGGTTTTCCTGTAATCTATAAGTATAGATATATTTTCTGTATTTTTTTCAAAAATGTTGGCTCCTTAGTTTCGGAGATAAGGGAGGGGAATAGTTAATTATCATCTAATTTCTTTAAATTACTTTAACACTATTTATTATATATTTTTTTTTATTATTATACCCTCAAAATAAACCCTTTCATTTAATTTGTCATACGTTCCAGTTTGTAAAACTTTTTTTTAGGTTGATCTTTAGTTAAATTTTTTTGTTTTGATTTATTTTTTATTTTTCATGTGTTCCTTTATCGATACTGAACCCTTAAGCTATGGCACGCAGTTATTGATTTTAGTTTTCCTAACTGAATTAGTTTATTTTTGTAATTTTAGTTTTGCAGTCTCGTAGAGGCCAACTAGTTCAACTGTCGCCAATTTCAACTTTTATTTAAAAATAACCAAAATGCCCAATGCCAATGTGATTCATGTTTATATTTAATAGTGCTCAAGATACAGGCTGTGCCTAGTTTGGGACCAACGCTATCTCAAGATATTTTTTATAAATAAATTATAAATAATATTTTTTAATATTAAAATACAATATTGAGGTATTTTTTACAATTTTCACCCTAGGGTGAAAATTGAAAAAAATACAATATTGAAATAGCGTACGGAAACGGTACCCTATAAATAGCACCGTACTATAAGGGTACCGTTTTGTTCATTCGGACGTACGGAACCCTAAAAATAGCAGCAGGTACACACGGCTACCCATTTCCAGTTTACGCTGATCTCGCACTGTACGGAAATCCTATAAAATGCGAGATCAGCTTATACTGGAAATGTATAGCTTGATGTGTGGCCGTGTGTACCTATGTAATATTGCGTGTACAATAAATATGCGAGATATTGCATAGCATATTAACATATCCTAGTTACCTTATGTGAATAACACCTTTATCTTTGTTTTAGGTACCTACTAGTAATGAAGCTGTTTTTTTAAGAAAACCTTGTCCATTTGTGTGCAAACTCATAGGTACCGTGCTAGGAAATTCCCACATCTATCTACACTATTTCTCTTTTTTACCATCAACCTCAAAAACGGTGAAGGAAAACATCGTGAGGAAAGCGGCATGTCCTAGAACCAAAAATTCGAAGACGTGACATCTACCAACCCGCACTGGGCCCGCGTAGATGATTGCAGTCCACTCCCTCTCGAAGAGTGGAGGCCTGTGTCCCAACGGTGCTGGAACATTACAGGCCGATGATACCATCAAACTATCTAAATCAGGTCAAAGTTTACATATGGATAATTGGGTTAACACTTTCGACTCCACCCACTTTTCGTAGAGCTCATACGCCATGCCGCCATACTTAAAGCAAGTTATAATGAAAATAAGAATAAAAATATGAATAATAAATATAAATAAAAATGCTTGTATTTGAAAACCGACCAGTATACTATTAAATCTTGCTTAAATATACAACTGATATTACTTTCAGTTTATAATGCTGTATGTAAAAACGGATATTTAAAATTAATGAGCCCTCCTGGAGGGTACACTCAAGTCGCAGGGATGCCAGAAGCCCTCGCGGAGGGCTCATTTTAAATATCCGTTCTTCTTAGCGAAAGAGTCGAAATTGTTAACGTACTCTCCGAGGCACGGAGAAGTCTCTGTGTGAACAGATGGTCACCCATCCACGGACCAACCCCGGCAAGCGTAGCTTAACCTGATGGATCGACCAGTGCGGCGGTTCTTACGTAGCCACGAGCTCATCATATCTAGGTGTCGGGTGGTCTACAATATTTTGTGAAGTATAAGATTTGTGTCAGCTGTAAACATGTCTTCGATATACTTACAAGAGAAATAGGAGAGGCAGAGAGAATAATGACAGATGAGATTATTCTTGTTCAGCCGAAAGACGTCCACTGCTGGACATAGGCCTCCCCCAAAAGGGGTGGGGCGGGGGTTGCCATAATCGCCATGCTCGGCAGGCGGGTTGGTGACCGCAGTATGGTGCATTGAGAACGCTGCTGCCCATTCTCTATAAGCCCCTTAGTCGCCTTTTACGACACCCACGGTAAGAAATGGGCTAGTGCTATTCTTTACGTCCGGCACCACACGGAACTTGTTGTGCGTGTACCTTCCAGCTAAATCAGCAAGGTGCAGTGTAGCATGAGGTGTGGCGATTTCTAGCAGTGCGTGTGAGCGTGATGAGGTGGCGTTGCGTCGAGTGGCGGCCGTGCGGCGCCGTCGAGCGCCTTCGGCGACCAGCGTCAGAAGCGCTTCGACGTCCTGGACCAACACTCGGCGAAGATCTGCTCGCGTGGAATGAGATGACGTGGTTTTATGTACAAAGCATAAGCAAAGTGTTTTATAGTAGATGGTTAAACAGGTGGTTCACTGGGAACCCCTATCCTGTGAGATCACTCTATCCGAGCAAACAAGTAATGGAAACCGTGAACACTGTTCCCCGTGTGCGGCTGATTGATAAAACCAGGGAATAGAAACAAGAGCGAGTCGGACACGCACCCGAGGGTTCCGTACCAGTGTACAATATTTAACACTACGTGTTTTTTTATACTTTAGTATATTTATATTAGTTAGACGTTTGTATGTATTGCCATTATTTATTAGTTATAGTAGTAATAGTATGGCTATTATTAATATCGAGCAAAATACGCCGAAACTAACTCGTTTCTTGTATGACTTTAACTTTATTTAATTTTTATTATTTCATTTGTTGTTATAGCGGCCATAGTGTAGTACACAGTCTGTGAAAATTTCAAGTGTCTACCTATTACGGTTCAAAAGATACCGCCGCCCTGTGTGACAGACGGACGGACGAACAGCGGAAGCTTAGTCATAGGGTCCCGTTTACACCTCCTGGGTACGGAACCCTAGAAACAAGTGGAAGTGACTGTTTCTATTCCGTGGATAAAACATTAAACTAGGTATGTAAAACTAAAGTTTGGTCAAACCACGTGCGACATCCAAGCTCTGCTAGAATGGTCTCGACTTTGTTCGAATGGTAGAACACAAGGATAGAGATTGCGCGAACCCTACGAATAGTCGACTTGATGGGCGTGCTTTTATGATTATACTAGGGATGCAAGAAGTGCCGAAAAGTATCGACATAAATATCGTATCGTTATTAATAAAAAAATTGAATTATCGATATATCAGTGAAATTTTCTTAAAAGTATATGTACTTTATGAAATTGTATTGTTTGTTTTTTTTATTAATACCAAACTAGAAACATCATTTCTGATGTGTAAAATCTTAAACTAATAAAACATTGATAAAAATTAGTTTACTTTTTTACGGCTTGAATTCTAGCGGGTTTAGACAGTGGGGACAACGGTGTTTCTGTTGGAAATATATCATATTTGATACACTTTCGATACTTTATATTTTATATCGATGTATCGAAATAATAGATATCGCCGAAAATTATCGATACTTATATCGAACAAAAGATATCGATATATCGAACAAAAAAAATCGATATATCGATACATCGATAATTTTTCTACAAGCCTAGATTATGCTACGCGCAATCATTGGAGCTAGAAAAATGATGCAAGCAAGTGTTTAATGATTACCTGTAACTAAACTTACTCTGCACGTAGGGTCCTCTAGAGGGATGCTCGCGCACACGCAAGTCTTTACGAGCGTTGCCTCTGCGCCGGGGCAGCGAATGGCAGGGCGGGAGCGGCACCTCGCCAGACAACAAGTCGTGCACCCGCTCGTTGTATATCTCCAGGAAACTGCAACACATAAGATACATAAATTAACTAGCGAAACTGTACCTACAGAACTGATCGGTATCGATTTCTAAACTCATCACTGATGTGCTCGATTCGATGAAACGGTAAATATTCTTCATCCATGAAGTCGGGACCTATGCCTAGGTCCCAAAAGGCTTTGCGACGTTGGAGGCTATTTTCTATCATACATAAGTTGGCGTTAGTGGTTAAAATTCAAATTCAAATATCTTTATTGTGGGCATATGTTTGTTACAAGGTCTTAACAATAAATTAAAGTTCCAATATGTCCTGCCTAATAGGCATACAATAATTATGTATTGGCATTAAATTTAAAATTATTTTACATTTCTAAAGTTATTATATATGTCAAAATATCAAAAAACAGTGAAATTAAAACATGGTCAACAAATCAATCAATAATTAAAGAAATCTTGGATTGTGTAGTATGCTTTAACAATTAAAAAGTTTCGTAATTTATTTTTAAATACTGGAAGTTCCTTAGTGCTCAGAATGTCAATAGGTATTTTGTTATAAATTTTTGATGCAATGCCAAAGAAGCTTTTGTTAAATAGAGCCGTTTTATGTGGTACATTAGATATTTTTAACATATATCTTTTCGATTTAAGTTTATCAAATAGATTTTCATTTGTTTTTATAAATACGGATACTTCATATATGTAGATTGCAGGAAAGGTTAATATTTTAAATTTACCAGAGCATTTCCACAGATAAGAGCAAAACATAAAAACAAACTATTAACCCACAAACCGCACTAGTCACTTACTACGCGTATGCTCATGCTTGGTTCAGCTATGGCATCATCTTGCGGATAAATAGCACAGATGCTCCCTGTTCACCCTACAAAAATAACTGATACTTACGAATAATTACAAACATAGAACAAACAGTTGCAAGCCTTACTTTCAGAAACACAAAATTACACCTTAATTGGTAAGTATTTAGATTTTGGAATTATGTAAGCTAGTCCGCAAATACTCAGAATCCTACAAAACACGGGAAGTTATACAAAACAAAATATTCGTTGCGCCATAAAAAGAGATTAAATTTGCCCCCCTTCCTTCTTAAACTACACTCTTCTAGTCCATATGTTATGTCAATAAAAATATATAATCAATTACCAGAAAACAAAACAAGAAAACAAAAATAAATAAATTAAAACAATACTTAATTAATAAAAGTTTTGCACAATAGACGAATACCGAACGGATAAATTCAATAATAAATAGATGTAACTGTTTACCAGACAACAATAAAAATAAATGAGCTAAAATATAATTAATTATTGAAATATACATTTATCTATATTAAATACCTACATTAATTTCAATATATACAAAATATTTAAGTGAATATTTAAATAGCAAATATAACATAAAATCTAATAACAAAATAAATAAATTGATTGACCGACACATAATATTATAAATAAATGAGTGATAATATAATATATAATAATTAATACTATTGTAAAAAAACCAGATAGATAGGAAATAATTAAATATTTAGTAACAAGGAATGTCATTAATTAAAGCGCTCTTCCTCTCTCCTACTTAATTTAAAATGTTGCTGTGCCCGACACGGTCCATAATTGTTTCTATTAAGTATTATTTATGTATGTGTACGATATGGATTGCAATAAAGATAATTGAGTTGAATTGAATTGAATAGGTACCTATAAATGGCACAGCATCTAAATTACCTATGAACTGAATCTAGTTACTGGCATCATACAATTATCCTGTCGGGTTTTTCACTTTATTATTTATCTGTATCTGTTTGTCTAACTGTTAAACACACAGCTGAACAAATTGTTGAAAAGTTTCATGATGAACATTCTTCAAAATAACTTTCAACATTGTGAACCTGATCAAGTTGTGATCCTCAAAAAATATTTTGGTAAACAAAAGTTCCTAAAACAGATGTCCACCTGTATTTAACAAGATAACTGAACTTTTGTAAGAGTTAACGCTAGTTAGTCACGACCAAACTAATTGCCTGCTAATAAATCATACTGCTATTTACAAAGTGGAACTATGTTTTGAACTTAGTTTAACTTTTAACTACGTGGAAATTATTTGAACGGAATTGCGTGATTTTCTACTGTGAGTAATGAAGGTATCGCAAAATGTGATTAAGTAAAATTAAGTTCCGTTTGATGTTTCATGAATGTGGACATACCTTCATACGCTTAAATACCTTAACGGTTTTAACATTTTATTTGAGTCTTGTATACGAAACCAGATAATTTCCTTTCGATTTTCAACTACAACAACAAAGCGTAGGTACAGTCGCCAGCACATCAGGTTATACCAAACTCTCAAATTTCTCCAAATTATTTCAAACCTTAAAATGTTGATGATAAAATTCTTCTTTTCTTTTTAAAAAAACTTTGCCCCACACTAGGAATTTCTCCTGTATTGTGGGTGTTTACGAACATTTAAACTCACATACACAAACAGCCAGACCCGGAACAACTACTTTTAGGTCATACAAATATTTGTTCCGTGCGGGAATCGAACGCGCGACACGCAGCGCACCAGTCAATCGCTTAACTACTGCGCCAACCGTGTCGTCGAATTCGAAGTTCAAAATCGAATAAGAAAATTTTACAGTTTTTGTCATAACTTGATGCGCTGGTGAAGCTGTAGGTCATTGCAGGTAGGTCCCAGATTAAACAAAAAAAAAACAAATTTTCCAAGAAATCGTTCATCATCTGCCTAGCGTCTTCCCAAGTATGTTGGGGTTGGCTTCCAGTCTAACCGGGTGAATACCAATTATTCAAGAAATCATTCTTAGATAATTTATTCTTCAAAAGATAATTCAAACTTTTTAAGTGGTAGGTATCAGGCTCAGTGTTTCCATTATTTTGTAAACTGTTTCCGTGTTATTAGGTATCTTCAAACCCAGGTTTAAGCCATGGAGCCATTATTGAATTTCGAACCTTATTCCGTCTACAGTAAAGTTCCTAATACAAAACTGACAACTTAGTACCGAACTAAGTTTTCAGTTCTGTATTAAGAACGGCATTTCAATCACAATTACGTTCTTATTACAAAAACTGGCTCCATGATTTAAGCCATGTCAAAATATAAATCTTGTTTTGTAATATGACGGTTTGTGTCTAATAATCTGTTATTACGGTGGGAATGGAACAGTTCAAAGTACGGAAATATTACGTGGGGCGGTGCCGCAGACCATCAGACACCTCGCACGGTGTAATACAGGGTAATAAAACAACTCACCGCGAAACTAACGTAGAAAATGTAGAAATACCTACACGAATTATTACTCTATTATTATTTTAATAATATTTTAAGTATTACGTATTTTTTTTGGGAATGTGATAATGTTGTAGGCTTAGTAGACTGTAAGATTTGTGGACCATTTTCTGTTTTGTTAAGTACTTGGTACTTTTTGACGGGTCTACACTGTCCTCCCTAACGCACTGTAATTTGAAAACATTCAACAAGCAAATTATTTTTAAAAGAGGAACCGTGGAGTTCCTTGCCGGCTCTTCTCCATAGGAAACAACCAATTGTAACCGCGCACCTAGCTTCTGACGTTTCATAAGTGCCCATGTAAGTTTTGTGAAGTGCAACTTCCAACTTATATTCTAAAAAAAATATTCCGTCTGTCTCCGGTTGGCCGAAGGGGTACCTATAATGCTATGTATTAATCTTGTCCTGCAAATACATTTATGCTAGTTATTAACCAGTCACCAGTGTCAACACATTTATACATATAATTCGATTAAGTATGCCAACACAACAAAAAAAAAATCTTATTTAAATAGATTTTTGATAACTGTTATTAAGTACCTACCTGTTTACTTATCTATTGGTTACATACGTACCAATGTATTTTAATAGACTCTCTCGAGTTTACTTTAACTATACTTAAGCAATAATAACGATTGTACCTACTGCTTACCTAAAAGCAATATCAGTTTGAATTTAAGAACACTGTATGTTTTCTACCTGTTAAAGGTTAAACCGAAAATTACTGAGTTTTTAAAAACTAATCCACGTTCAACTCAACTACTCAGTTCTCGTCTGTTGGGAGAAGACAAAATCAACAATATTATTTTTCTTATTTATAAGTTTTTACTTCAACTTCTATATATGGTCAGCGACTATTAGTAGGTACCATTAAAAATTAAATATAATGGTAATTTCCTTATAATAATAAAGAAATTCAATGAGTACAAGCAGTGCAGATTTATCAATTTCCTTATTTAACTAACAGAATTAGCGGGAAAAGTCCAGAAAAGACACTGAAATAATCTTTCTTTGTGAAAAATCATCTGAAAACAATTTAATATTTATTTTACCTTGCATATAATCCTAAACCACTCATTACACAACGTTCGATGTCGAGTAGGGCGGGCGGGAGATATTCGACGCGACTGCGGACAGGGCGCGATTCACGACCACTCGGAGGACAGAAGCCTTACTGACTACTGCCACTGAAAATATTAGTCGCTAAACCCCTCGCCCTAGGTATAGGCTTAGTAATAATTCCACAACACGCGTTGAATCGCAAAATAAACCGAATTTGACTGTTTGTATTGTGTGTTCAAATCGCAAAAGTTTTAAAATGTTATACATTTCCACAAAGCTGTATGTATAATAATGTACATGAGCGTAATACCTGCCTGTACTTTGTTCAAACCGCGAATTTTGAAACTTTGTCACAAAATGAAGTAAGTAAGTAACCTACCTACCTACCTAATCCCAAAATAGGAAAAACTTGAATCTGTTAAAAAACAAATATGACTAATTCAATTCTGGTTACAACATCTTTAACCGTTGGATACCAAAAAAACTTCTCTATTATGTTACGTACATTGCTAATCACGTCTGCTCGCAGATCGTGAGTTACTTACACCGCGCTTACGCGGCTACCATGCCTACCCGGCTGTTACGCCAAGCCTACGCGGATGCTACGCCAAGCCTACGCGGCTGCTACGCCAATCCTACGTGACTGCTCCGCCAAGCCTACGCGGCTGCTACAACAAGCCTACGCGGATGCTACGCCAAGCCTACGCGGATGCTACGCCAAGCCTACGCGACTGCTTCACCAAGCCTACGCGGCTGCTACGCCAAGCCTACGGCGATGACGAGCCTAGCTAGAGCCAACGCCGGCTGAGTCCGTGCTGTGCCCTACTTTAAGCTAACGCGGAGCCAACGCTGAACGCTGAGTCGTATGGAATACATACGGGCTTCAACGAAGCGTGAACGCCTACAATAGTTCAACGCCAAATGATACTAAGCATTATTTGTTTAATATTTCAGTTCACCGACTGCTGACCGGTTTATTTTCTAAGAAGGTATAAGTGATTTCTTTTCCACGATAAACAAAAAAGCCCGCGATATTGACTCTTTTGTTTTCTTTAAGAAAGAATATCTCAGAATGTTGAATACCTACAACTCTGCAATCTTAAACAAAAACAAACAATACCTTTCCAATAACTCTTATATACGTAACACGAACACATGTTATATATCGTGTAGGGAGATATTAGCGCAGATAAAGCCATGATCGCAGGGTGTTAAAGGCTCGCGTGTCGTTTCAGCCTTGAGGTCAGGAAGCCATGGTGCCTCTCTTTATTATCATTCAAACTTAATCGAATACAGCCAACTAACTATATATTACCCGAGTGTTGGAAAAACAACCGTAAAAAAGTTTTCAACACGCGCAAAAATAACCAATTCAAAAGTTAATCACACCTTCGCGAAAGTGACCGCGGCAGATCTCTGGAAACCTTAAAGGGACTTAATTTTACATTATGGACTTTTTCAGGGATTCGGGGGCATCGTGCTCAAGGGTGTGTTAGTTTTTATTAAGTTATTCAGAATTAAAATAATATTTAAGTGCATAAATAACAAGTTAAACCTAATTATTTAATAAAAATAACAAAATTATATCATAAAAGTGATCAATCTGCCTGCCTTTTCCCAACTATGTTGGGGTCGGTCTAACCAGATGCCGCTGAATACCAGTATTTTACATGAAGCGACTGCCTATCTGACCTCCACGACACATAAACTCCTTATACATAAACTCACGCTTCTTCACATGGGGGTAGGAAGAAACTACAGAACGCCACCTGCTGCGCTCGTTAGACAGCGTGCCGCTACAGTGGCGACATTAATTTGACATACTGCAATGATGGTAGGGCTAGTGGCCAGTAATCATATTTTTTTTTTTACATTTTATGTAAAAATATTTTTTTTTTATTTTTTATATATTATATTAAGATAAATAATTATAAATTGAAAAAATCGAACAAACTAAATAATAAAGCTCTCTCTTTCCTTCAATTCGCCTACTCCTTGTACGTTATTTGTTTTAATTTCATTGATTCGATGTTATGATCCATGACCCCGGCTAATTATCTCTGCGCTACAGTTCTTTAAGTACAGGTTGCTCCAAGATGCTATTTTAGAAAATTGTAAATAAATCAATAAAAAATAATGTTTTATAAAATTAAAAGGTTTTCATAAAACGTAAAGGCGAAACTGTATACGTGTGTTAAATGAATGTCGCCACTCTAGCGGCACACTGTATACTCCTTTTGCTTCGTTTACGTTCATAAATCTGTTCATACGCGCACGCCGGTTGCAAGTACTACGCACCTGACCTTTCTGAAGAACATCACCAATTATGTCACTATATGTCTTCCTAGAGCGTCCCCTCTCGGCGTTTCCACTCACCTCTGCTTTGTAAATACATTTTGTTAGTCGCCTTTCATTCATCCTCTCAACACGACCAAACCATCTAAGCTTTTAAAATTTGTTACTACACCTTTTAAACTGCAACGTTGCCATCATTTTTCAGCCTATCATTCATAGTCACGACACACATGCTTCGCAAGGAACGCATTTTCACAGCATTTATTCTACTTTCATGCTTCTTTTGCCACACCCAACATTCACTTCCATAATAAGCGTAGGCACAAGTACACCCTTGTGCCTACGCTTATTACAATAGCCAGCCCCAATAGCCAGTCGAACCTTTTTGGGCACCGACTGGCTATTTTTTGTTGCGGTTAGTCACAATCGCATGTATAACACCATCACTTTATTTCCCGCATTTACTCTCCTTTCCACATCTTCATCAATCTTTCCATCCCTTGTAGACTGATGGATGAGTATGGAGAAAGTAAGTGGGTTTGTATATTTGGTATATACAAACCCACTTACTTGCTCCACCTTCGTCATAATCACATTTATATTCATCCCTTTCCTCTTATATGCTTCATCCATCACAGTTACCATGTCTTGCAATTGCTCTGCTGACGATGCAAGTAGAACTTGATTATCTGCGTAGAGGAGGCATTTGACAGGCAACTCATTCATTCTCAATCCGCACTTACCCTCTTTCAAATCTATCATACAACTATCCATGTACAAGTTGAACAGTTACGGTGACGCTACACAACCATGTCTAACACCCCTTGAGATGCAGAACCAGTCCGTGTATGCCCCATTAATCCTAACACAAGTACTGGAATCCTTGTATAAAGATTTCAGTGCCCGTATCAAGCGCCAGTCCTGTCAAAGATCCACCACAACAGCCGGGACCAACGGCTAAACGTGCTTTCCGAGGCACGGAGGGGTCTCGGTATGAAAAGATGGTCACCCATCCAAGGACCGTGCGCCAAAGCGTAGCTTAACCTGATCGATCGACCCATGCGGCTGTGTAGGAGTATAATAGGGAGTGTTCTCAAGAGAACTCCAAGTATTTTATTATAAAGGAAACGCAGAAAAGGTGATAGCAGAGGTTCCTCTACGCATTAATGCCCGCAATCAAATGATTGCGGACATTAATGCGTTAAATACCGTGAAAAAATCGACGCCGATGAAATAATGACGCGACACCCATTTCATTTTGACAATCGTATCGCGTGCCTGCCACCTATGGCTTCTTCACACGAAATGCATAAACGATAAAAACAATTTACTTGCTGAAAACAAACTGCTTTTGGGAGTAGACGTAAAAGCAACAAAGATTACCTACGATAAACAATGGGTTTTGAAAATGGTAGCATAAAAACAACAAAAGATGTAAAATCTTTTGTTGTTTTCATGCTACCATTTTGTCGTTTAATGCCTTGATCACACCTAACGAGCACAGTGGCGAGTCAGTGCCCTCGGCCGAGTGCTCGGTTGGTATAAACACTTTAACGGGTGCTCGGCCGAGTGCTAGGTCGAGCCGAGAGGCGAGAGAGTCACTAGAATCCCAATCTGTTTACTAGGCCGAGTACCCACCTCCCCGATTCATTCTTCTGCCCCCGCAGCGACTCGATATCCCGCTCGGCACGCATAAACACGCACTAGCTTGTCACTCGGCCACTCGCCACTCGTTCGTCCGTCACCAAGCAGTGTGCGTGTTTATGTTTTTGTTTTCATATTATCCTAATCTCAATTAAAATGTCCGCTAATAACAAATGGAGCTAGGAAACAACAATAAAATGTATCCAGTGTTACAAAATACATGAATGTTTGTGGAATTTTTCATCACCCGATAACAAATGCAAGGACAAGCGTAACGCAGCACTAATTGCAATAGTAAATGAGATGAACATTAACGACTTTGGAGTCACAAAACTGAACTGACTCGCCACTACAGTAAATACGTGTGACGTGTGACCACCCACTCGGTTCGGCGACTCTCTCGGCCGAGAGCTCATTTACTGACTCGCCACTGTACTCGTTAGGTGTCAACCCTATTAGACTTGGGAGTTGGGACCCGGCTGGCTCGAACACAGGGCAACGTACTAACAATTTAAGCAACTGTTTCAAATCAGAACTACCTACTATATACTACGACTAAAAATTCAATAGCAAATTCTCGTCACGCTCCATGTGGATTACATCCACCAGGTGTGAGATTACCTCACACGGCACACCTGCCATTAGCATTCATAGAAGGTTTTTGCGGAGGCCCCCTTTCTAAGAACCTTATTTGAATGTGAACTATTGTGGAGGGACTATAAGGACTATGAATAAGGATTTACGCAATTTTCACATATGGACCAACCTGTACTTTACCTTATATTTATCTAGCAGTGGTATATCAGTTGGTATGCTCAAGTGCTCAAGTTGCTCAACATGGTATAATTATAACATGTCAAGTTGATACTAAAATATACCTATATAGTTACCTGATAGTAAAATCAACCGGTTGCTGTTCAAACAGTGCCTTGCAGAGCCGCGGGATCAGTCCAGGCTGCGCTTCTGTGCCCATCATGGTATGCGTCTTGCCCGTCGCGCTCTGGCCATACGCCAGCACACATGCTGAACAACCTTTGGAGACGCTGGCTATGACTTCCTGGCCAATGGCTTCGAATATCTAGCATGGCGAAATAGGAACATTTTATTGAAGGGTAGGTACCTACTCGAATGATGAATACAGACACTGACTACTGAATGGATACAGACATACAGTATACAATTCTGATAAAAACTGAGACTTCACTTCAAAGTTCAATAGTAATATTAGCTGCCTTTCTTAATTTTATTTTCTCACTATACGATTGGAGAAAACCATTCTTTTGAAATGCAAAAGCAGGATAGCTCCAACTGAGACAACTATAAGTGGTGCCCCCCAAGATATTTAAAATTGACGAGGATAATTTTAGAATATATCTCTCTAGGTATAGAATATACGCAGACACTGACCTTTTCCTGGGAAGTGTAAGATGGCTGCGTGATTGGGCAGAAGCTGTCGAAAGTGTAATCGGCATAATATTGACGAGTCCGCTCGCGACTGTCACCGGCGCCTGACACGCTTACCTAGGCAAAAGAAAAGATAAAATGAATAAAAGATAAAATAAATAACCATAAAACACTTATATCAGGAAACTACTCACTATACCTTGTCTCAATAGAGAATTGGTCAAATTTTTAGAAACTCTTTCTATAATCTTTACTTTGTAAGTAATTGGTATTCTTTGAAACCTAACAACTATGGATAAATACCTACATCAGCGTTGCCAGACGTCCCGATTTTGGCGAGACGTCTGGATTTTTAGCCCAAAATTAAATGTACCGCGCGGGAAAGGTTCAGTCTCGCTTTTCGGGATAGAAAAATAATTATGTAAGTAATGTATTTCCTTTAAAACTCTGAAGACTTACTCAATTATCTGTATGGTTTGCCCCGTAGGTACCTAAAAATCATACCAGCATAACCAGATAATTTATTAGTTTAATAAAGTATTTTACGTATTTTCATCAGGCGTATTTTCATTACAATATTTTCTATTGTTTATCATCATTGTAAACTTAAAGGCTTCTACAGAACAGCGCGACTCGCGACGCGACACAAAGGCGTCGCGCGACCCGCGGGGCCTATGTGTCGCTTCGCGTGTGGCGCCGGTCTGTAGAAGCCTTAATTCAAAACTCAAATAAAAGAATAAGTAGGTAAAAGGAAGTGATTATTTACGTGTTTTTCCCGCTTTTTTTACTCAAAAGGTTTCAAAATCCCGATTTACCCGAAAAAAAATCTGGCCAGATTTATTTACACAATTATATAATAACTAGCTGACCCGTGCCCACTTCGTTGGGCGGTAAACATTTTACCGTCTTTTCATTTTTCGGATTAAATTATGGCCTTATGTTATGACACTCACAATATAATAACGTGGCTTTCAATGGGTAAAAGATTTTTCAAAATCGGTTCAGTAGATCCAGAGATTACCCCTACAACCTCACAAACTATAAAATATTTAATATAAGTAGATGAAGCAACGGTTTCCATAAAAAAAATTACTCGCATTCCGTTTGCTCACTATAGGCAAGCGACTTGCGACAAAATCAATAGCAGTGAATTGGGACTGGGATTGAGAATTCAACTGCACATTTACCGCTGAGGTGGTGACGGTTGGTGATTCTTCAATTTTGCCAGCGTGAGGGGTCAAAAGATATTTGTAGGGTTCCGTACCCAAAGGGTAAAACGGGAACCCTATTACTAAGGCTCCGACGTTTGTCCGTCTGTCACCAGGCTGTATCTCATGAACCCTGATAGTTAGACAGTTGAAATTTTCACAGATGATGTATTTCTGTTGCCGGTATAACAACGAATACTAAAAAACAAAATAAAGTCAATATTTAAGGGGGCTCCCATACAACAAACTTGATTTTTTTGTCATTTTTATAGATAATGGTACGGAACCCTTCGTGGGCGAGTCCGACTCGCACTTGGCCGGTTTTTTATTATTTAAATTAGCCAACAGAATTAAAATATCAAAATGACCTTCAATAAAGTTTCCTGAGAATCGGATTATTTTGACTCACTGCCGTGCTTCCCCAAAACCAGCAATAAAAATACCATCCTGAAACACCTGGAACTCAAATGGGAATAGTTCCCCCGCGGCAATTTTTTTTTTTTTTTGGTGGCTAATTATCAAATAACTTCTCCCGCCCTGGCCGGAGCGGGGAGGGCGTGTCAGACTGTTACTGACTAAAACCCACCCGTGTTCCTTCAAATGCCTGTGTGCTAGGGCCACGATATCCCTTTCGGACAGGCTATTAACCCTGGCAGGCATTAGCCCTTTCGGACCCCGTCAATTGGTGCTAACATCTCTTTGAGGCGCGCGTGGAACGCAACGCGCCGTCGACCCGGGCCTGGTCCTTATCGGACGGCGAGCTACCCATCGCTCACCGTCCGCAAACCCGCGCCCACGGTGGCCGGGAATCGGCCTGCGATTCCCGACGCCCAGGGCGTCTCCTGCGGTGACTAAGGGCGTGAGGGTGCGAACCCTGCCTCACCCTCACGCGTTCCGCCTCCTCCTTCGCATGCATTACTGCTTTGCAGAAGGAGGTGACGGCCTCCCGTGCACTCTCGCTCCGAACCATGGCCTGAACCAGGGCCAGATGCGAGAGATCGCCGCCACCGATCGCCTCCGTGAGGACATGGCGGTGCTCCGCCCAAGCAGGGCAGACCTCAACCGTATGCTCCACCGTGTCCTCCAGACGATCCACACATTGGTGACACCCGGGCGTTTCCTCCCGCTTTATTCTGAATAGGAACCTCCCGAAACAACCGTGTCCGGTGAGGACGTGCATCAGGCGGAAGGTGAGGAAGCCGTGGCGCCTCTCTAGCCACTCCTCATAGAGGGGACTTATCGCCACAATTGTGGCATGCAAATTCTTTGCGAAATAGTAAATATCCCTAGCGATGGCGCATGCTTATTTTCATCTCTCTCCTATTTGGTGAACAGTAACGTGGCCATGTCATTGTCTTCTCAAATCGTGTCTAAAAACTGGGAAATATTCCAACCTTTCACCCAGGATCGGTCAGGAGGAGCTGTTTATGGTTCAAAGCGTGAATACGTCGCTGAAATGTCTTGTAATGGCACCTACGGAACCACCTGGGAACTCATGGCAGCGGGAGAACTATTCCCATTTGAGTTCCAGGTGTTTCAAGATGGTATTTTTATTGCTGGTTTTGGGGACGCACAACAGGGAGTCAAAATAATCTGATTCTCAGGAAATTTCAATAAAGGTAATTTTGATGCGTGTCAGACTTTTACTGACTAAAACCCACCCGTGTTCCTTCAAATGCCTGTGTGCCAGGGCCACGATATCCCTTTCGGACAGGCTCATAACCCTGGCAGGCATTGGCCCTTTCGGACCCCGTCAGTTGGTGCTGACATCCATTTAAAATGGGAATAGTTCTCCCGCCTTTTTCCAACCCTTACAACACCAGCCTAAACCAAAGATACTAAGCAATAAAATTAAAATACGAACGTAGGTATTCAAGGACACTTTTTCTAGTAAGAACGACTAATACTAAAAACTATAATTATTATAGTAATACCACAGTGTGAAATACCTACACAATAAGTAATTCGCAAAGAAATAGAAATAACAAAATTCCAACCCGGCAATAGGTAAAAACACATTTATTATCCTCCAATTTAAAATTAGGAAGCTAAACAAACCAAAACTAAAACCAAACAACGACGATGAAAAATATTTCAAAGCAAATTAGTAGTAAGTAATAACAAAATATCGCAGAACAGAAATTTCGGTAACTATAGCTTGAACGTGTATCGCTTAGGTTTGTATTCTGTGATTGATACATGACTTCGTTTTTTGATACGATCGGCTTGCAAGCCGCGATTAAGGTTCAACATTGTGAAGTTTTCCCCTTGGCATTCTCGACTTTAATGCTATAACTGCAACGTTCAAATTACCTGAATACCAATTAGAACCTCATTTCATTATCTTTTAGCAGATGCCTGCATACTGAAAAATACTGGCCACCTAGAACTGGCATAAAAACTTTAGAACGTTATCACGCCTGCACTGAAACATACTGGCCACCAAGAAAAAAAACTAAATATAAACCTCAAGAAACTTCCAAAAAATATTATTTCAATGTAAAATATGCATTAGTTGTCGTAAAATTCAATTTAGATCTTTATCGGCCTCCGAATTCTAATTTCAATGTAATGTATGCAATAACTCGTTGCCATAAGATTCAATTTGGATCTTAACTGCATTTGGTACATTTTTCATACAAACATTAAAAACCCTTATTTTCACCCTTAAGCGCCGAATTTCGTAAAATCCTTTCTTAGTGAGCACCTAGAAGTCGAAAGGAACAATCAGGCCAACATTCATGTCTCTAACTTTAAAAACATAGGAGTTTCATACAAACTTTGACACCCCTTTTCAACCGCTTAAGGTGCGAATTTATAAAAATCCTTTCTTAGTGCGCGCCTGCACTCCATAGAGAGTGCTTGTGCCAAATTTTAGACCTCACGGCCCAGTAGTTTCCGAGATTTCGTGATGAGTGGTCAGTGAGTGGACTTCTCTTTTGTATATATAGATATATTACTGCTTGCATTTTCTAGAAACAGCTTTTAACTGCTGCCACTGCCAATATAAAACTACGAGAAAAATCGTCTGATCAATTAAAAAGGTATCTATTAATAACCCGATCTGAAGTAAGTAGGTATACCTATTCGTAAAAAAAACAAAGCTACATAATTATGCACCAATGTCATTTATTATGTTTGCTTTCTACATGCATATTTTGAAAAGTTATTTTCGGATGGCAACGGTTCAGCTTTCTTTGTCCGGAAAGACTGTTGAATGCAGTTGAATGTGTGCATTTTATGCTAAGTAGGTATGTAAGTATGTATGCTTTAATTACAAACAATTTTTCATAGAAATTTTTCTACCGGTGTCGCGTCGCGCGACTACTCGCGCCCGTATGTAGAAGCCTTTATCTACGATAATCTACGACTTGTGAACAATATACCTGTGCAATATACCTACCTACGACCACCGCCCGTACTCTAGTATTTTCTGTAAGTAGCCGCCGCACAAGATTTTGGGGGGCACAGCCCGAGACCCAAAGCTTGGGGGATCAACTTGGCTTAAGTACCTTATACCTACAGTTTCAAATGTAGGTACCAATAACAAAAGTAAATCATATACCTACCTACTTACTTCATATTATTTAGGCTGTAAGCTTGGATGATTTTGGGGTAGGGGTCCCACTGCCCCAAAGATATTTTCCTTTTAAAGGCTCGTACAGACTCGCGCAATATCGCGGGCGCGACAAGCAGCGACTGAAATTGTGCTACTAGTGTCACGTCGCGTCGCACCCGCGATATCGCGCCAGTCTGCACGAGCCTTAATTATTCTTCTCAGCGAATAAATCCGAATATTACTCAATACTTCCGCGAATAATACGATGGGAATACTTCGCAATATTTCTCTCCGGCAACGCTAGTAGGGGATCGTTCATTTGATTTCATGATGGTGGTTGATATGACATCTAATCTACGTTTTTTTAGAGTAGAGTAAATTCACTTAGCTATAGTTAGTACGGTATGCAAAAAATAGTGTTTAACCAGTTGATTTTGTATGTGCCATGTTCATAATCATAAAAAAAAATTGGGAGCCGTCACGGGACGCCTGGCAAATGTGAAACATCGAAATCAAACAAACAAACATCGAAAAAAAATGTCAGGGTCGCGTAGCGGGAGGACCGCGTGCGCGGAGTGAGCGGTGAATCACCACGCCGCATGCGTCGCCCCGCCAGCAATTAGTTTTACGGGCGCCCATAGATGTTTCACATAAAAACAGTTTAGGAATTTATAAAGTAGGTATTTGATAACGTTAAAAATCTTAAGACTTACTTTGATGTTGGTAATTGTAACTGTATTATTATCTACAACGTTCACAACCGGCACACGGTCTTTGTCTGACCTCAGTTCACTGTAACAAGAAATAACTTCATCAATAAAAATAAATATGTTTTATAAACCCAAAAAAATAAATAAAAAAGAATAAAACTTACTTTTCAGTAAAGGGCCTAACTCGTATCGCTAGTTTTACATTAGACATAATTTGTTTTATAATGTTATGCTACAAATTATCTAAACTTCTGAATGTTAATCGATTTTTAAGTATGCACTTTGTGGTCTGTACCTACTATTTGTTAGTTTTAAAACTTTAAAAGTACCAAAGTGTAATAATTTACCTACGCAACGACAAGACGATAGTGAAAACTAGAACCATAATGAACAGTCTTCGAAAGTTCCGTGTTGTTGGACAAAGTTATTTTAAGACCGACGCACCCTTCCTGTAGCTCATAAACACAGGAAAGCATAGTTAATTTAAAAATAGATCTTGCTCCTCTTAATATCTACTATAACTACCACTTTACAGATGAATAAGCCAATAGGTACCTACTGTAGTGTTAATTTTTAATCATACACAAATAACAATTACTCAATTATATCAATGCAGTGAGCACAGTTACAGGAAAATATAATCTACGAGAGAAGAATAAAGATCCAACACACCCATCTTATCCGGTTGAAAAAATCATATATTTTTAGGTACAGTCGCAGAATAGTACAGTTCTATCTTTATTAGACAGTAGTAAGTACAGTACAGTTTGTAGGGTTCCGTACCCAAAGGGTAAAACGGGAACCCTATTACTAAGGCTCCGCCGTCTGTCTGTCTGTCTGTCCGTCTGTCCGTCTGTCACCAGGCTGTATCTCATGAACCGTGATTGCTAGACAGTTGAAATTTTCACAGATGATGTATTTCTGTTGCCGCTATAACAACAAATACTAAAAAATAGAATAAAATAAATATTTAAGGGGGCTCCCATACAACAAACGTGATTTTTTTGCTCATTTTTGCTCTATATTGATAACAGCAACAGGTAGACGCTTGAAATATTCACAGAATATGTAGTTAAATATTGACTTTAAAAATAAATAATTAAATTAAAATAAAACAAATATTTAAGGGGGGCTCCCATACAACAAACGTGTTTTTTTTGCAATTTTTTATAGATAATGGTACGGAACCCTTCGTGCGCGAGTCCGACTCGCATTTGGCCGGTTTATTTTATTAAGTACAGTAGTAAGTACAATACAGTTTATTATAATAAGTACAGTTCTATCTTTATTATTTCGTAGTATTCTTTGGTTATCGCTAGATAGTAACATTATTCACAGATAGCAACACAATTTTTGGAAAAATCGTAAAATGGCACTTACCTGTCACTGTCAACAATGTCAAAAAAAAATCTGCGATTGGACATCACTTGAGCGGAGACATTTTTAAGAAAAAAAATTGTGCTGCTGGCGGATGAGACGTCTTTTCATTTCTGTTTGTTGTTTTTATTGCGTATCGCTGGAATAATAAATATAACTTAGCAATATACGCAGAAAGGTACTGTTAATTTTTTTTTTATTCAAACAATATAGGTATACGAAACTTTGTAAACAAATTGTGCGAAACAAGTGTTACGCCGAATATTTTCAAGAAATATTTTCGTCCAACTATTAAGAACACATTCGAAAATGTCAGTTCAAGTGATAAAGTAAGATTACCCTCTCACCAAGTTTTCTATTTTAAATGCAATTTCTGAAAGATAGAAATATAATAAATTCATCATACTTAGTCCTGCCAAAATGAAAATCATTGTTCAAAACTTCAATGCATACACAATCGGTTTTTAATAAAGCCCTAATTGGGTAATCACCATGATTTCTTCACTTTAACCTACTTTCTATGAAGTAAATGTAGAAAAGTATCACCTTCTATTTAAGCCATGCAACTTACAGATATTCATACCACTTGTCAAATAAATGCATTTTATTGAACCCAGCTGACTGGTTATTAGGTTATTTAGAGGAAAAGAAATACTAAGATATCATTCAATTTTCACATCAGTTATAGAATCTTCAGCGCTAAACATTACAACAAATATTTTAAATCAAACATTACAAATTTCTTTTGTTTATTATGAGCAGTGGTTGTTGCATACCACGAGAACATAGTCTCTGTTCTATAAGGCTGTTGATTTATATTAATTTCTGTTTCCTATCTATAAATTACAGAAAAGAGTTGGTTATTTAACTTCTAGTACTTATCCTGGCCTCCTGTTAAGTACTACACTTTTATTTCATATGTAAATACCTGTTTAAAAAACGAAACTTGAATATTGTATTGTGTTCAAAGATTAACATCTCTTAAATTAACATAAACATACCATGTCATATTGAGTTGAACTTTCAACATTCTATTGATCATTCTTTGTTTGACTGTTCAAGATGCTGGTACGTAGGCTAACCAGGTCCTTATGGAACACGGTGCATGTGGAGAAGAGGCTTCTTGCTTCAGAGCCTTTAAAACCACAGACTGAAGAAAAGGAGGGAGTTGATCCAATTCAGGTGAGACTTGATTTGTATAATTTAATTGAAATACTTGAAACACCTAGGAATTTCAGTGCTGTAACACTATGATAATTGAGTGAGATTGTACTACTCACATTTTATTAATATTTTACCATAGGTTTCAGTTCTACTAATTTGGAAAGGGAAAGAAAAACAAATTATTTATTGGGACTCAACACAGGAGATCACAAATTACAGCAACAACAATCACAATAAATTAGGGACATATAGAGGATATAAAACTGTTTGTTATTATAAGTAAGAAGGCAGTCCATCAGTTCCGTGTGGTGCCGTACGTAAAGAATAGCATCATCCTATTTCTTCCCGTGGGTGTTGTTAAAGACGACTTAGGGACTTATTAGAGAATCAGTAGCAGCAGCAGCAGCTGGCAGTTTTGCTCGCGTACAATGGTCCATATGTAGGACTAAGTGGGGAAACCAAACCCGCTAACATAGAACATAGATGGGCAGCAGCATTCTCTATGCATTTTAACACGATACTGCGATCGCCAGGCATGGCGATTATGGCAACCCCCCCCCCCTCTTCTTTTGGGTTGCAGCAGTAGACGTCTTTTGGCTGAAAAGATGAGGCAGTCCATTTCCATTTGAAGCAGTATTTGTTGTGGTTATCTTCACATTTATAAAATATTGTTAAAAACAATTAAAAATTTAAAAATCATAATCACAATGTTATATGTAATTTTACGTAAAAGACAAAATAAGCTCAGCTCTAGCTACTGTTTTCATAATATTATTCACACGGATAAACTATAAAAATGAAATGATCTATTATTACATTTCTTTATTTTCAGTTGGAGGCTCTAGACAAGGACATATGTCTATTAGTGGATGAGAAAGATAACTTCCTCGGGACGGCCACTAAAAGAGATTGCCATAAAGTAGGTGAAGATGGCAAAGTACTGCTGCACCGTGCCTTCAGTGTATTTCTGTTCAACAAGAGAGGAGATATGCTCATGCAGAGAAGGGCTAGCCAAAAAGTAAATCTTACTCACTTTACACTATAATGGATATACAATAATTATGCTAAAATTACATAATATACTAATATATATGATGATAAGCAATAATGTGTCAACCCACAAAAACTCAAATTTGGACTATATTGATGTATTCTGTTAGACTATACTGATGTGACTGTATTATAACCCGTATTTAACGTTATGCAAGAGAGTTTCAAGTCGCTTATCAAATAAGTATGGAAAAAAATTGAGCCGTCACGGGACGACTGGCCGATGTGAAACATCGCACTTCACACACATTTACACACTACTACATAATTATAGACTGTTTATGTGTATAGTGGACGATCGCCACGCGGCATGCGTCGCCCCGCCAGCAATCGGTTTTACGTGCGCCTATAGATGTTTGACATCACAAATTAATCTAAATCATAAAGCAAATAGTAAATAACTTAAAACGGAGATATATGTCAGTGACCTTGAGTAGTTAGCTTGCGTGTTCTGTACTGAGCCCAAGCAACGCGTCGTACGTTCAGCCAGTAATAGGACTCGCCCATCAAGGAGCGCTGTCCCCAATTTGACGCATTATTAATTTATTATACACAAAACAAACGGTATTTTAATAAAATGCGTATACTAAAAGATCAATAATTAAATTATCTTTAAATTGGTGAAGGTTTTAGAAAAATACACTTGGTAGATTTTGCGCCATTCTCAGTTTTTTATCCGCGTTAGACATAACTTTACAAATTAATTTCACTATGTAATATTTAATATGTGAATATTTTAGATTATGTTTAAATCTAAAATATTCACATATTAAATTATTGAGAAAATGCTCTAATTTAACATTTTTTTTTTTTCAAATCATTAACACTATTCGTTTAGACGTGATCTTCAGTATAAAATCATTAAAAGTTGGTTATCGTCGCCTTAAGAATACAACATTTGTCAATACACCGTCAAGCTCCGTAACACGGTCGACATTCAAAGTAGCACATAGATGACATCTTTAGATTTTCTCAAAATAAAGTCCATGTGGCTTGACATTGTAATGCTTATCAGCGTCTATTATTATTATATTAAATATGCGAAAGTACATCTGTGTGTCTGTTACCTTTTTACACCTTAATGACTGAACAGATTTCGATGAAATTTGGCACACAGGTAGACCATGACCTGGGTTAGGTCATAGAATACTTTTATCCCGGTAGTACCTATGTTCCCGTGGGATAATTTCCGATCTCCACGCGGGCGAAGCCGCGGTCAATAGCTAATCATACATAAAGTTCTGGGTGAAAGTAGAAATAGCTTTGGTAAAAGTTTAAAGAGTTGTAGAGTCAGTCTAGTTCAATTGGACACCAAAGTCAAATTTTCCCTTCATTATATTTTCCGTCGTTAATAGTTGTCCTCACACGACACTTTGTCTAAGCGTACTTTGACCGTGTCCAATTGTAATCGGTTTCACTGTGTTAAATTCTGTCATAATATTGATATAAGTTGCTACTCGCGGTTCATTTAGATCCCACAGAAAATTAAACTGAAAAAAGAAATCCTTTGTCCTTTTCTGTGATGTGTTTAACTTTGTGGATGAATTTTCTTCATTGGTTGAGGTGTCAAGGATTCAGAGTAATAAACAAAACCGGCCAAGTTCGAGTCGGACTCGCGCACAAAGGGTTCCGTACCATTATCTATAAAAAACCGGCCAAGTACGTGTCGGACCACGCACAATGAAGGGTTTCGTAGTTAGGATGAATTCATCCCAAAAACAAACTTAACATTGTAGTTGAAAAACATGCTCTCCCATACATCTATATACGTTACGGTCAATTCTTCAACTGCAAATTTAAGTTGGTCGACGATTACTCGTTAACTTGTAAACCCTACTTAGCTGTGATAGTTTTCCTTTTAATTTCGTTAGATATACTACTGCTATGAATTTTTTCACATACCCAAAACCAACCATTTAGCTGGCAGGGGGGCAGGGGGGGGACACTTGACTCTAACAAAAAATAGCTGAATATTACGCAAACGGATCTCAGAATTGAAAAATGTTTTTCACAGACCCACAATATTTTTGAACGGCCTATCCAACGATACCCCCCCCCCCACACCATGTATTAGACGACAAAAAAAATATCATCCCCGTTTTACGTGCAAGGGAGGTACCCTAAAAAAAAATATTTCATGGTTTTATTTTACGATTTACTCGGCGTGATTAATATGTACACCCATGCCAAATTACAGCTTTCTAGAACGTAGCGTCTCTGAGTTAAGCCGGGATCAGACGGACGGACGGTCCGACAGACAGACGGACATGGCGAAACAGAGTTCCTTGTTTACTACGGAACCCTAAAAAGACAAAAAAAACACGTTTGTTGTATGGGAGCCCCCCTTAAATATTTGTTTTATTTTAATTTAGTTATTTATTTTTAAAGAGAACATATAACTAAATATTCTGTGTATATTTCAAGCGTCTACCTGTTGCCTTTATCAATATATAGCAAAAACGAGCAAAATAAAATCAAGTTTCTTGTATGGGAGCCCCTTAAATATTTATTTTATTCTGTTTTTTAGTATTTGCTGTTATAGCGGCAACAGAAATACATCATCTGTGAAAATTTCAACTGTCTAACTATCACGGTTCATGAGATACAGCCTGGTGATAGACGGACAGACAGACGGCGGAGCCTTAGTAATAGGGTTCCCGTTTTACCCTTTGGGTACGGAACCTTAAAAAGGCACTGTTGGATTTTCAATCTTAGTTACAGCCCGAACTTCATAGCCGCCATAAAGTTTGACGCGTATTATACCTTATCGCATACTTTACATCTAAAGTTTAGAACCACATACATAGATATAATAAGTTCTATATTAAATGTTTCAGGTAACATACCCAGATTACTACACAAACGCGTGCTGCAGCCATCCACTGTACATAGACGAGCAAGCTGAAGACGTCGTCACGGCAGCAAGACGCAGGCTCAACCACGAATTAGGCATTCCTTTAGACCAGGTATTTGCTTAGGCATTATTTATACAACGTGCCGCTGCAATGGCGATATTAATTTAACACACGGGTAGGGCAAGTAACCAGTAATCATAAACAATATTTGGTCTTTGACTAACATCCAGAAGTCCAAACTCAAGGTCTGCCAACGAGCAATGGAGCGAACTAGGCGTTAAATTAACTGATCGTATTCGAAACACAATACTGCGCTCCAAAACAAAGATAGCTGACGTGGCTCAAAAGGCTGCCCAACTTAAATGTGACTGGGCAGGACATGTCTGCCGCATGCCGGACCAACTGTGGGCCCAAATGGCACAGAATTGGTGCCCTGAAACAGTGCGACGGGGTCGCGGCAGACCACGTAGGAGATGGCGGGACGAATTGGATAGGTTCCGGCAAAACTGGAAGGAGGACGCGCGGGCTCGCGAACGATGGAAGGAGTGGAGGGAGGCCTTTGCCCAGTAGTGGAACAGCGTAGGCTAGAGAAAAAAGATAAGATAATTCGTACATTAAAAATTTTAATTTTCAAACAAACTAAATAACAAAGCTCTCTCTCTCCTTCAATTCGCTTAGTCTTTGCACATTATATTTAATTGATGCGATGTTATGATCCGATCCCCGGCAAATGACCTCTGCGCTATTCTTATAGTGCTCCCAAACGGCAATTTTTTTTTTTTTTTATAAGTTGTAACGTATAATAAAATTAAAATATATTCATAGAATGAAAACGCGAAACCGTATAGGTGTATTCAGGGCTCGGTGACCGGTTAATTTTCTATGTAACCTTAACCGTTATTAAAAAGGGTTTCGAACATATTTCGTTAATTATTTACTATTTTGTTACAAAATCAATGCTGAACTTAATGTGATGACGCAATCTTTGAAGCTAATATCAGTTGTATCAAAAATAATTTGTATCTTCGGAAATAAAAATTAAGCGGTTTCAAGCCCTGGGTGTATTAAATTAAACTCTCACTAAAGCGGCCCGCTGTATTAACACTGAGATAAATACACTTGAAGCCTACTCAAAGTATCAATACGTCCCGATAGTGTAGGTAGGGTAATCGTACACGCGTTCGGCGCAAAGGTTTCGTGTCTATACCGATGTATTTTATATCTTATCGAATTGAAGGTTAAAAAACTGTTCTCTTGCAAGATATCTTTTGTATTTTATTTACCATGTGAAAATGGGAGCCAAGTTCAATATTAAGAATATGCGTGGTTGTCGACCTAAGAATTGAGATCTAAATGGGTTTTCCAAGTTCTATAGATAATCCTGAAATTTATTTATAAGATCATACCACATTCTAAAATAGATACTACAATGTTTGGTATACATTCTTGAACAGTCGTTATTTCCACAAAGCAGATTAGCTTAGGATAAATTGAAGCTCAAGATTTGGCTTGGCTAGTTTTTACCAGCAAACCAATTTTTTTATTAAGTAGTAAGATTTATGTTGACTAGGCAATATAAAAACAGTAACTTGCTTAGAACATAAAGAAGATAATTAAGTTGATTAGCCAAATATAAGATAACTTGTATGTGGAAACAAAGTAATAACGCGGGCCGCCGATGCAATGCAAGATTGTGTAAGAATGTATTTCTTTTGTAACACGATTGTTACAATTGTTCGCAATGATGTCAGATCCCTGAGCCGGCGCTGCAGTTGCAGTTTGTGTTATTATTGGTTGTCTAAGTTTTACAAATAACCTAGTATACAAAATGATTAACCGATATTTCATCATGGAACCTATTCTCCTGCGAAAGAAAAAGATTTGCTATACAAATTAAAAATTATAATAGCAAATCTTTTAATAAGAATTTAAAGCAAAACTTAAAAAAAAAAATGTCAATAAAAATCGATTACTTGGAAAATATTTCAAATCGTAAAAATTAATCATCTCATTCGAAGTTTTCTGGTTTTTTCCTTTGTATAAACACAATTACCCAGCTGGACGCCAAATTTCAACTTTCTAGGTCATCTGGAAGTGGGTTAGGTTTTTGATCGAGTTATTTGATGAGTCAGTCAGTCAGTATTAAAAATGCTGATTTTTAGACGTTAATATCTCAATAACCGTTTGAGATGAATTCTAATAAGTACACCAAATTTCATGTGTTTAATTTAAACAGATGGTTCGTGTAACACACGGTTGCTGCGTCGCCTTTTTCTTGTTCTTGGCATGAACTTGGCTATGACACGCTACCACGTGTCTAGATCATCATCATCATTTCAGCCGAAAGACGTCCACTGCTGGACATAGGCCTCCCCCAAAGGGGGGGTTTGCCATAATCGCCACGCTTGGCAGGTGGGTTGGCGATCGCAGTATGGTGTTTAAATGCATAGAGAACGCTGCTGCCCATTCTCTAGTATGTCCCTTAGTCGCCTTTTACGACACACAGAGGAGTGCTATTCTTTACGTTCGGCACCATACAGACGTGTCTAGATAAACTAAAAACTCAAACCATTTATTTCAATTATACCAATTACAGCAGGCACTTTTGTCGGTCAGTCAGAAGGATGAAACTAGTTAGTAAGCTAGCTAGCCCATTCCAAAGCGTAGTAGGCTTCTATGGAGAAGAACGGGCAGGAAACTCCACGGATAATGTTTTACATCAAAATATCGTTACAGTGTACACTATTTCTAAATGAACTGCTTATTCCTCAGATGGACCCCAAGCTGTTTACATTCATGACACGCGTGCACTACCACGATCCCGGTGATGGCGTGTGGGGCGAGCACGAGATCGACCACATCCTCTTCTTCCAGAGCGACGTCAAAGTCAAGCCCAACTCCAACGAGATTTCCGAGTACTGCTTCGTGCCTAAGGCTGAGTTTAACGCGTAAGTTTTCTTTTCTCCATCAATTCTTTTTATTATTAACAAACAATTACAATGTTGCACAATTTTTAATTTTTACTTATTTAATTTTTTTAGGCAACTAATAGCATTACATTTAGTATGTTTAATATATTATTGTATGGCTAAGAACAGGTTTCCCTGTATAACTAGGATGAGTATAAAACGTCTAACAAAAAAAAAAATGAAAAAAAAAACGTGCAAATAAAATAAACAAAACAAACAACAAAAAGTGCAATTAAACAAAAAAAAAAAAAAAAACTTCATGAACCAGCCAGGGGCGCGATGATTTCATGACATGAGGGAAAATATTATTTAAACGTTGTGAAAAATTTATTTTATGAAACGTAGATTATGATTCGGCTACGCACAAGCACAAGAGGCATTGATTGATTGGCAAGAATCGGTAAATTATTATAATTAGCCCATACTCCAAAAGCGAATGTCGCGCGAATACTTACGCGATTTTCGCGCTCTGTTGTAGGATTATCCCCATGTCCTGTAGAGAAGCGATCGTCGCGTATATAAGTCACTTTTTGTTCGGTGTGCCTGAACGCGTGGTCGCGCCGACAGAGAGCGTTTTCCGAACAAAACGCGGCCTACGACATACTTAATTGCGCGATCAATGAAGTCGCGTTTGTACGTCATAATTTATTCATACAAACGATCGCGTCGATCCATACTTAGCTTATATTATTTTTTATATTCAGGTTCTTACCGACTCTAGAAGGTCCCATCACGCCCTGGTTCAACATGATTCGCAGACACCGGCTGAAGCTCTGGTGGGACAACCTACACCGCCTCAAGGAACTGACGGAACCCGAAAAGATACAGAAATTTATGAATGAAACTAAATAAGTCAATACGCTGCCTTATAGTAGCTATGGACAATCAATTATTGGTTTAATTTATACCAGAGGTGAATGAAAAATAATAATATTCTCTCTTTTTATTTCATTAATGCCGTTTTATAAATATGGCATACATTATAATGTAGGTAGGTTCTAGTGTTATAAGTATGTATTATGTTATTTTTTAGTTCGGTAACTACCTCTTATGCATCAATAATTACTATGCTTTTACTACGTATGTTAATTTTGCGAGAAGAGTTAAATAAAATAAACAATCGCTCGCTCTCTTTTGTTTGTATTATTTTGTTTTTCAAAAAATCTTACAGCTGTAGATAGTTGATTATCCTATTAATAACAACGGGTGCTTGCAAAAAAGAGATTATTTTCAGTGAAAAACCGTAGATGAAACCACATTCTCTGTGCAATTTCTATAAATGCAACAATTAAAATTATATTTATTATGAAATTTAAATGAATCCATGTTTTATTTGACCATAAATATTCTCCTTTTTATTCAGCTTCTGGTTTTGAACCTGAAGGCGGTGAAAGAGGCATGCTATCTGCAAAGCCAACGTATACGTGGAGAGATCTAACCAAATATCAACCTTGTGTTAGTTCAAATAAAGTTTAAAATAAAAATAAAACTTACTAAGTACCTAATTAAACACTTTTTTTCGTATTGCTTTGCGACATATTTTGATTCTCACAAATTAATCAAAACCTATAGGGTATTTCCCATTGAACTAGAATCATTAAATAACACACAAGTAAAGGAATAAGTCCGAAAATCGTTAATTTTTAGTTCTATCACAATTTTTTTTTTGCGATTACTAACTTACATTTGCAGTTGGAGAATTGGTGTTGAAACATGATGAAGACCACAAATGGTCACCGGAACTGGTGGTATAGCAACAAGATTGGCAGCACAAACAAAACTTGTAGTACCGAGATACAAAAACTATTACGGGAAACGAACGAATGCTTATTATACCTACTTCTCTAATTAATGATGTTCCAACAAAAATACAATCGGAAATAACAAATAATAGTTATAAAAATAAATACAAACATTTCTTTGAATCTCTTTGAAAATGCATCATTCTGTTTTTTCATTCAATTGGTAATATCATCGATGAACTTTTTGACCCGCGCCTTCGTTGTTTTTGTACGTTTTAGTTATTATTTACGAACTACCTCACAATGTTTTATAACCTTAGATATAATATTTCGGGACACTTTACTCTACAGTACAACTGACGCCGGGATCACATTATTGAAACACATTTTTAACGCATGGGAAGAGGCACAAGACGCAATAGGCATCTTTTGTGACCTATCCAAGGCATTTGATTGCGTGAATCACGAAACACTGCTCTTGAAACTTGAGCATTACGGACTGGGTAAACTTGCGCTTAACTTAGTAAAATCATATTTGAATGATAGACTGCAGCAAGTTCAAATAAACGGTGTGAATTAATGGGGTTTAATAGTCAAAATGGGGGTACCGCAGGGCTCAATATTGGGTCCGTTCCTCTTTTTAGTATATATAAATGATTTACCTCATTTACTGAAAAACCGACCTCAAATGGTGTTATTTACTGATGACACATCATTGTTTTTTAAAGTAAGCAGACATGCACAGGAGCTTGACGACGTAAATAACGCTATGCTTATGGTCCATAATTGGTTTACTGTAAATAATTTGGTATTAAATGAGAAGAAAACTAAATGCATAAGATTCGCCTTGCTGAATGTTAAATGTAGTGAATGTCACGTTGTATTGAACAAAGAGATACTAGAATTCGTCGACAAAATGTTTTCCTGGGAATCACGCTTGACTCTAAGCTGCAGTGGAGTCCTCACTTAACATCACTTGCAGGGCGGCTAAGTTCAGCCGCCTACGCTGTTTGGAAAATCCGCCAATTAACAGACGTGGATACAGCGAGACTGGTCTATTTTAGTTACTTTCATAGCATAATGTCTTACGGTATTTTGCTGTGGGGACGGGCTGCAGATATTGTTTCTATCTTTGTTCTACAAAAGAGGGCTATCAGAGCCATCTACAACCTCCGCAAACGCGACTCTAAGGGAACTCTTTAAAAAAATTAACATCATGACGATACCTTGCCAATATATTTATGAAAATATTATGTATGTTAGAAAAAACCTACATCTCTTCAGTAAGATAAGTGATAGGCATAATTTTAACACTAGAAATAGGAACAAATTAGATCAACCACGTTTCAGATTGTCAAAACTACAAACTTCTTTTATGGGGTACTGTGTAAAATGTTATAATAAAATACCACTCGATATTCTTCAACTAAATGAGAAGATAAAAATGCTTGGCTTAATGCTGGTCCTGCTTCACAACAACCACTTGGGCTCACTTGTTAAAATTATAATATTTGGAAGAGATGCTTCCCCCCTTTTTTATGTTCTGACAATCATATCGATTATATAAAATGTAATCGACGACGACTAAGCAGAAGAAGAAGAAAATGTAATCAAGTTTTAGTTGTTGAATACTTTAATAGGTAATAATGATTTTCCTTTTGCTAGTAAAATTTTATAAAATTTTGAAATACATTGCAAGCTATAGTTTTGTATAATTTAGAAGCAATTTTTTTTTTTCATTTTTGTTAATGTGAGTACCATGGAGCCGTTTATTATGATAAGATGTATTTTGACTTAAAAAAGCGTGGCAGTTGAGAGTATGTCATGCTCACTTAAATGGCTCGCTGATGGTGGCGCGTGTGTTGGATCATTCGGTTCCCTACAAAATGGTTGAGTTGGATGGTGCTGATCCACGCGTCATGTTCGTGAACGGGTGCCGTCAGTTGAGACTGGTCTTCTCTTAACTGCCAGGGCTTATTTGTAATCTTTTAATCTTATATTTTGAATTGTTATTTAAATAAACAATTTTTTTTTTACATTGTTCTCACATGGAAGCAACAAGAATAATGTACCCAGGATTTTGTAATATCTTGATTTAAAAGTGTGTCCTTGGAGTTTCTTGCCTATTCTTCTCAATAGAGATCTACGGTTTGGAATGGGCAAATAGCTTCAACTTTCTGTCTAACTGATCGACTCTTTGACAATTCAAAAGTGCCTGTAATAGGTTTAATTGAAATAAATGTTTTGAGTTTGAGTTTTCTAAAAAAAAATATAACTTTAAAGCATATTATTACGCAAACGGATCTCAGAATTGAAAAATGTCTTTCACAGAGTACAGTATTTTTAAACGGCCTATCCAACGATATCCCACACCATTAGACGAGAAAAAAAATATCATCCCCGTTTTACGTGCAAGGGAGGTACCCTAAAAAAAAATATTTTTATGGTTTTATTTTACGACTTTCTCGGCGTGATTAATATGTACACCCATGCCAAATTACAGCTTTCTAGGACTAAGCGTCTCTGAGCTAAGCCGGGGACAGACGGACGCACGGACAGACAGACAGACGGACATAGCGAAACTATAAGGGTTCCTTGTTTACTACGGAACCCTAAAAAACGACTTAATAATAAGTACTATTTCACGGTTGCGATTCGATAAGACATTTTAATATGGTTGCCACAGCAATTTATGCTCGTCACAGTGCATAAATGGTGAAGTCACCATCAGTTCAAGTTCTTCTGGTTCTTACCAGGTGAATTCCTCAACAATTAACGCCTGTGCATCGGGAAAAGCAATATTTTTTAAAAGGTGCTGAACAGTTGACATTTTTATTGTAACCTAAAGAAAAATTACAAACAGAACCCCAAAAAAAAAACTTAAAAAAACATAATACAAAGTGAAAAATTACTTTAATTTCGGAAGTCGGTAGCAAACAATGACTATACAACGTGTTTTTTTTGATATCCCATAACTCTAGGGTATGATTGAGGCCATATCAAAGAATCAACTGGCATATGAGTTATGTTCCAATCCTTCGTTATTTTTTTTTTTTCATTTTTCATACAAAATAATTCAGCAGTCACGATTATTAATGTAAAACACCCTTACGTGAAATATGACAACGTCGACAAGGTAGCTTTCCCTTCACTAGCTGCCGCCGGGAAGCCCCGATACCAACATACCTACATATTTTATTTTACTACACTACTGCGAAGTTTGGCAACCTCGCAAAAGTAAAGATTCGTCATACTGGTGACAATTTTTGACCTAATTTAATTATGATTGATGATATCTCCGAAACGATGCATTTTTGGACCACCTATTCTAGGAGTTTTAGTATTATTTTTACCTACAGAATATAACCCTAGAGTTATGGGATATAAAAAAAAACAGGTTGTATAGTGGTTTAATTCTCTTTGGTGGCAAACAACTAAAATACAGATCCAAAGACACTGACTTCCGAAATTAAAGTTATTTTTCACTTTGTAGTGTTTTTTGGATGTCGCTTGTTTTTTTCGACAATGACTTCGATCCATTTTTTTGTCACATAGTGCTAATTCGTCATCGTCATTCAATACGTGCAAGATTTGCAGCATTGTTGGGTGTCTATTAATGATGTTGTTTATTTTGAAATTGCACCCTTCAGATATCATCCAGAAATTTTGAAAATAATCGCAAAATGTTTTTAATTTTGCATCTAGAACTGCTGACATTTCATTTGCCAACCATAAGTAGGTATACGTAATATCACGGGCAGTAATGGTAAAACACTGCACACATTAACTATACCTACTTCTGAAGTTTTGTTTTCATGCGTAGTTTTTTAGCTTTACGAGTCAAGCAATTACGGAAGTGAAAGCCTTTAACCTTTACATTATTGAAAATTTTCGATAGTGCTTTTATTGCCGCCACTTCGTAATCTAAATGGCGATGCGATGCACATTTGTGGTTCGCATTCGGGGACTTGGCAATGATACAGATATGTTATACACTCACAAAACAACCGAAAAATGTGTGCCGCGCAGCAGCGGCAGCACACCCCCACTTTTCATTCATTTTACATTTCACTACAAGTAAAATACGTCCCAATTAGGACGTTTTCGAGTCTTCACAATTGCGCGCTCACAACATATCTGTTTAATATAATATCATTGGGATTTGGCTTTTAATCATTGGAAACATACTTGTATACGTTTTTTTGCAACATGAAAACGTACGCCAGTGGTTTAATATATTTTTTCATTTCTGATACTCGGAAAGCAGTGTTTGTTTGATCCGAGTAGCGGGTGGAAGACGCTGCTCCCCACCCCCACCCTTGGGCGGGAAAGACTCAAAGTAATTGCTTCCCTCGATAGGACGGGAACGAATTAAAAAAAAATAGAACTAAATTTGGTTATGTAGTCGGCTACGAATTTTTTTTACATAAGTAATTTAAAAGAAAATGCTGCGATCTTGTGATTGTATGAATTTAGTTTTATTGAGCCAGCGTGAATTTAAAAGATACTTAATAATCAGGATGGCCCACGGCGGTGACGCGGTGTTCCATGGTTAAAATTTAAAAAAGACTACAGACTGTATAATTTGGCGGGATACTAATACTAACCATGTAAGCTGCACCGAAATTTAAAAATCTCGGTGTTATAAACTAATATTTGATTAATTAATAAAAATTAGTTCAAGCAATTCTGAAATGTTGACCCCAGATTCGGTTAAAGACGAGGCAAATACAGTAATAGAAAATCTTTTGCCAGTAATTTCAAAGGAAAGTTAAATACTTAGGTACATACTTACAATGATTTTATAAAGTGAAAAAAAAAAAAATTTAAAAAACATTTTTTTTTTACTTTATACAAACTTGAAATGAAAAGTAGCTAGTGGTTTATTTTAGTTTTGAATTGTTTTTTTTATCTTTTTATCACACATACCTATAATTTCAACAGAATGATGTAGGTAAATAATACCTACTTTGTATCAATATTTTAATTTAAAAGAGTGTCCGTGGAGTTTCGTGACCGTTCTTCTCCATAGGAACCTAAAGTAACCGTCATGAGAAGCTATAAATACATAAAATTGCAAATTATACAACTATCAACTTTAAACTCAAGATATCTAAGTTGATTTATGAATGAAGAAATTATCGCTAAACGTCATAAAATAATTTTAGTTGCAATGTAAACTGAACCATACGCAATTTCAGTTAAAGTTTTAAATCCCAAAGTATGAAATTTATCTCGTCTCATGGCGTTGACTTTACTACGCTTTGGAATTGGCAACTAGCTTCATAGGTACTTAGGTATTTCTAACTGACCGACTCCTTGACAATTCAAAAGTGCCTGTGTTGAAATAAATGGTTTGAGTTTGGAAATGATTTTCAATACGAATACAAAACTGAATCTAGTAGGATTCAGTTTGCGTTGACTAATTTTGGGTTAGTGCATTCGTTTGTGTTGCGACGCATGTTATGAGCGTTTACGACGTACGGCATTTCATACTTATTTTCAAGCCCAGTTTTTCGAAATGACTAAACCGATTATGAAACTTCTTACGCATAAGCAAGATACAAAGATCTAAAAAAGTGAGTTAAGAACATTTTCGAAAAATTGTGTTGCAGACAAATTAGACCGATTTTAAATGTTCCATAGAAACGGAGATTTCCAGTTATCTGTTTTTAAATAAGTAAGACATTTCGAAAATGGTCATAACTAACATTTTAGACCTTTGATTGTATCCCGCTTATGCGTATGGAATTTCATTAAAATCGTTTCAGTCATTTCAAAAAACAAGGGCTTGAAAGTTTGTATGAAATGCTGTACGTCGTAAACGTTCTTAAATCCTGGGATCTCAATTGTGAATGATTGTTGGAGTTTGCATGCACAGAGCATAATCTCTTTGACTCATATATACGTTAGACCGAAACTCGAAATCCCGAATCACTTTATCCCGAATGAACGCTATCACGAATCACGCTATCCCGATTCAACGCTATCCCGAATGACGTTATTCCGAATGAACGCTATCCTGAATAACGTGAGTCCGAAATAACGTTATCTCCAACGAACGCTAACCCTAAAACGATTCGTAACCCCGTAACCCTCAATTAAAGCTATGCATAAAATAACCCAGAAAAATTTGTTGAATTAATGGCATATCTGAATAGCGTTCATTCGGAATAGCGTGATTCAGGATAGCGTTCATTCGGGATAAAGTGATTCGGGATATCGAGTTTCGGTCTAACGTATAGAGTCCATCTCTTTAGAAATGTATCGACCGTTGCTCATTATAACTCAATGGTTGCTATGGAGTTTTTTCTAACAAGACTTGTCATTACTTGTATCGATCGTGAGTATTGTGTAACATCCTATTAGCTAATAATATAATACTTCAATAACTATTTAATGTGTGTTCAATTACGTTTCTCATTAGCACTATATGTACCTACTGTACCTTTTTATGCCTGAAGATCATTGATAGATTGGTACGTACCTAAGTAGTTACATAAGTAGGTACCAATTACCAATATATCAATGACCTTCAGGCATCAAAATGAGAGATTAATTGATACATTGAGTCTCACTTCCTGATGCTTCCATGTTAATTGCTATTAGCCATAAAACAGTGATAAAAACAAATTAAAATATTTTAGATAAAACGTTAATCCTTATACCTAAACAATTGCCTAAACACGTCAAAGAAATATAACTCTCAAAACAGAAAAACCAAGAAAGAGGTTAGTATAAGTATAATGAGTTCGTATACTACATAACATGAGGAGAATACCTAAAGGTGCGTACAGACCATACAACAAAACATGTTATAAAACATAGTTAAATAATATGTTTTATAAATGTGGACGATGTGTGTTACAGAAACAAGTTATTATAGCATGTTATTAGTTTGTGCAACAATATTATATAACTTCTGCGCGTGAGTCACATCATGCCGTGTAGGTACCTACTCCCTGTCGGCCGCTATGGCAACTGAATTTCGTAACTAGTTGTCAACAAAGACGGCACGGTTGGCGCAATGGTTAAGCGATTGACTGCTGCGCTGCGTGTCGCGGGTTCGATTCCCGCACGGAACAAATATTTGTATGACCTACAAGTAGTTGCTCCGGGTCTGGCTGTTTGTGTATGTGAGTTTAAATGTTTGTAAACGCACCCACGATACAGGAGAATTTCCTAGTGCAGGGCAACGTTTAAAAAAAAATATAATTTGCGTTCTATGCAACCGGTTGCCAAAGAAGACCTTTTATGTCTTGTTTGGCAAGCAGTAGCCACTATCGCAGAAGTTTCACAACCAGTCATACAAACTTTTTATGTTTAAACACAATTAAAAATCCTTATTGGAAGGATTTAAAGATTATAAAACTAGTTAGGCCGTTGCTTTTGTTATCACTTTTTAAATAAATGTTTAGTATCTATAAGTATAACGGAAGCTGTTTATAATCTTATGTTTTAATTAACTTACGTTAAACTTTATTACGATTTAGTGCCAAATTCACCAATCAAACTGAACGCGATCAGCACATCTTAACCGAGTTCAAGAGCTGTCAGTGTCAATACTACAAAGAAAATAATGACAGTGACAGCTCTTAAACGTAGTTTATGTGCTGATCGCGTTCAGTTTCCATTGGTGAAATTCGCCCTTAGTATGTAACTGCAACATTTTATTTTTATTTTGGTGTTTTTTTTTTATTCAACTGATCGCCTGAAAGTTAACCCTGGCCATGATTCAAAAGACAGTACCTACTGTGTCGACCATTGTCACGGGTATTATTAAGAGCTGCGTTCTTTTTTTTATTTCTAGAGGCAACGGAGCATTTCTAGAGGTTTTTCTAGAATGAATAAACTTTAATCAAAGTACTATTTTTTTCTGACCACGCACTAGATCTTTGTATTTTATAATGATTTTTGATATTTACTCTATAGTAAATAAAAATAATTAATCGTAATACTGCAAATCTGAGTAAATACTTACCAAAAAACTGTTAAAAATAACCGGCCAAGAGCAACTCGGACTCGGGCACCGATGGTTCCGTACGTATATATGATGTTGATGATTTCTCATGAGTGCTATTTAGATACATCGTTTTATTTTTCCTGTAATCTTTACATAAACCTCTATCACATAGAATAATGTCAAATTTTTATCAATGCAAACTTCAGAGATAAGGGGGCGGAACTGTATTTTTTTTTACATTTTTCACCAAATTTCGGAAACTATGATACCTTAAAAAAAATTATTGAGAATGTGCAAACAGCGTTCTTTCATATGATACACCACGTGCCCTAGTAGCCCCACTTCACATTTTTAAGACCCCCTTTCAGTTCCTTTTGCAAAAAAGATAAACGTTGGGCAAACGTCATCTAAAACTATTCTAAATTCAAGTTGATAGCATTAGTAGTCCTTGATATATCCAGGTGTGACAGACAGACAGACTTTTGTCTCACATTTTTTTTCTTTTTGGGTGGGAAATTATCAAATAACTTCTCCCGCTCTGGGCGGAGCGGGAGGGCGTGTCAGACTTTTACGGACTAAAACCCACCCGTGTTCCTTCCGTTGCCTGTATGCTAGGGCCACGATATCCCTTTCGGACAAACTCGCAACCCTGGCAGGAGACTTAGTCTCACCATATCTTTTACCATTTTGGTACGGAACCCTAAAAATAGCATACATACTTATAAATACCAACGATCTAGTGCATGTTCTGAAAATAATATAACTATGATTTAAATTGATTAAATTAATCACGAAAAACCTCTAGAAATGTGCCGTTGCCTCTAGAAATGGATGAACGCTCTTAAGCACGTTTTCACTTTTGGCTAGACTCATAATAATATAAGCACGCAACAAGGCAATAGATAGTCATAGTTTTTTAGAAAATTCCTCTATCACTACCACGCTTTTCGAGGAATTCTTAATTGGCAACCACTTGCCAAACAAGACATAAATGTCTTCTTTGGCAACCGGTTGCATAGAACGAAAGTTATTTCTTTTTTGACAACTAGTTACGAAATTCAGTTGCCATAGCGGCCGACAGGACCTACTCGATGTGCGACCGCGGCGCGCGGGCGGCAGCAGTGTCGGGTAGGCTTTCGAGCAGACGTGTTCATTCATTTTTTGTTGACTGATTGAACAGCACTGCAGAACTGACACGTATTGCATTGTTATATTACACCGTTATTTTAATTTGCAGGTACGGTCTTGTTATATGTTTAATTGAAATACCACAATGTTAAATAATGGGGACGTGTTATATAGCAGATGTTATAAAACATTTTACTCTGTACGCACCTTTAGAATAATAACTAAAGCAAATACATAAGTAGAAACCATCATCCTATGATACTTTAAAAACTTTTGAAAGTTGTGTTTTACATCATTAAGGCTTCTACATACCGGCGCGACTTGTCGCGCGACAAGACACGGCACAAAGGCCCCGCGTGTCGCAGGACGAGCGGTGCCTTTGTGTCGTGTCGCGTCGCGCGACTAGTCGCGCCGGTATGTTGAAGCCTTTAACCGAACTAATGAGACAAATTACCTATTAGTCTCAGTAGTCCGGGCCTGTACAAAACAACCGAACTACTGAGAATAAAAGTTCTTTCCGAAGATCAACCTACAGCCATCTGTACCGTGCCAGTCGGTAGTCCGCGCGCGACTGCTAGTCACCGCCTGAGGTATGTGAGCCGTGAGACGTGTGAGGATGCCATTGACAAGATTGGCAGACTGTGTTAGCTTGGCCTTTGTCTGCCTCCCTCGTCTCACCGCTCATATACGTCGGCAGGCTTAGCACGAGAACCTTAGAGAAGCGCGTTTTGTCGACGGAAGAGTAGACAAAATGACGTTTCCGTGTAGACAGTTGACAGTTTTCTACCGAGAAGGGTAGACTAGTGATTTCTATTCTACTGTAGAGTATACGTAGCAAGCGTCACGCTAAGCCTGCAGGTCCCCTGGATGGAGGCTATAAGCTCAAACTTAAGGCAAGCACAGGATACCGCGGTTAAGTAGTCACGACCACTCAAGGTAAACTAAGCCTGCAGGCGGTGACTAGCAGTCGCGCGCGGACAATACTCGGGCCCAAAAGCCCGCATCTTTAAGGCTTCTACATACCGGCGCGACACGCGACGCGACACAAAGGCCCCGCGTGTCGCGCGACGAGCGGTGCCTTTGTGTCGCGTCGCGAGTCGCGCCGGTCTGTAGAAGCCTTTATGCGAGTACCCTTAAAATATGTACTAACAATTATTAGTTATTGGTACAAATAAGTTTTATTCAACAAATAAATATTCCAACCAACGTTTGTAGATTTAAATAAGTTGGCTTGCATCTTGCGACAACGTCAATTGTAATTAATTCTGAAGGTGAACACTACATTGAAGGATTTATCATAATAATGTAAAAATTTGTTTTTTTTTTATCGAGGAAGCTATCTATTTAAATACATTTACCGACAACATTTTTGGCATTTTACTCGGCTACCTTTTAAAATATGTTGGGTCTGAATATTAGAACAACTTACAACAGTGGCCGAAAGCTGTGGAATACTTCGAACGTGAACAGAAAGTTTGTTTGTATCAACGCTGCAATGAGCCAATCAACGGACACCAAATACATAACGGATGTGCAGGTAGATCCTATATTTTTGATGTGTATTATCTTTCCTCGCTTTCTGTGGGAGTAATTTCGTTAAAAGGGACGAAAGTGTGTAACAGGAAGTGACAGCTTAAGCATGGAATAAGCAAGTACTTTTTAATAGCATGGAATTAGTAAGTACCTTATAATACTTAACATGTAATTACTGTACCCATGGAATTAGTAAGTACTATAGAGATTGCGCGCTATGGAGCGGGCTATGCTTGGAGTCTCTTTGAAGGATTAAAGGCTTCTAAATACTGGCGCGACTAGTCGCGCGACGCGACACGACACAAAGGCACCGCTCGTCCTGCGACACGCGGGGCCTTTGTGCCGTGTCGCGTCGCGCGACAAGTCGCGCCGGTATGTAGAAGCCGTTAATCAGGCATGAAATTATCCGGAAAAGAACCGGAGTTACCGACATAGCCTGCAGAGTAAGCAAACTGAAGTGGCAGTGGGCTGGCCATGTTTGTCGAAGGACCGATGGCCGATGGAGCAGACGAGTCCTGGAGTGAGACCGCGTATCGGCAAGCGTAGTGTGGGACGCCCCCCAGCTAGATGGACCGACGACCTTAAGAAGATGGCTGGGTCAGACTGGATGCGGAAGGCGGAGGACAGGGTGTTATGGCGCAGTATGTCCAGCAGTGGACTGCGATAGGCTGAGTTGATATAGATTGTAAGTAGAGGGGGTAACTTCTGTTGCTGCTCAATTGCTTATTACCAAGGTGAGATATGAGATGTTACCTACACATCATAAGCGACTACTGTAAACCTTGCTCGTTTTCTCGTCTCTTAGCATGTACGTACTCAGCTCGCGGGTCACTTTCGCAGAATCCAAGCTTATTAAATCACAGGGAATTTTCATTAGAATAGGTAGACACGTTGTACCGACGCCAAATACCAAAATTGGGATAAGGGCAAGAAAATGATGAGACAGCACAAATTATTATCAAGGAGTTCAAAAACCCCGGCGAAATGTGAGTGTTCCACCCAACTTATAGGTACCCTCGGCTTTAAAGCTGTTAAGAAAATGGCACCATTTTGGTGTACCTATCACTAATATGTATGGTACCTACCTATTTTTTTTCAGGAAGCATCATTGGACAACGACATGTGCTTGCTGGTGGACGAGAGAGACAACATCGTCGGAAGTGCCACCAAGAGGGAGTGCCACAGAGTCGGCCCCAACGGCAAGACGCTACTGCACAGAGCCTTCAGTGTTCTAATGTTCAACTCGGCGGGAGAACTACTCGTTCAGAAGAGAGCTGCTCAAAAAGTAACTCAGCTTGCTCATACCGATATTTGAAACAAAAAAAACCGGCCAAGTGCATGTCGGACCACGCACAATGAAGGGTTCCGTAGTTGGGATGAATTTATCCCAAAAACAAACTTAACATTGTAGTTGAAAAACATGCTCTCCCATACATCGATATACGTTACGGTCAATTCTCCAACTGCAAATTTAAGTTGGTCGACTATTACTCGTTAACTTGTGAAGCCTACTTAGCTGTGATAGTTTTCCTTTTAATTTCGTTATATATACTATTGCCATGAATTTTTTCACATATCCAAAACCAACCATTTAGCTGGCAGGGGGGGGGGACACTTGACTCTAACAAAAACTAGCACTTTAAAGCTTAATATTACGCAAACGGATCCCTTAATTGAAAAATGGTTTCGCCAAACCCACAATATTTTTGAACGGCCTATCAACGATACCCCACACCATGGAATAGACGAGAAAAAAAAATATCATCCCCATTTCACGTGTAAGGGAGGTACCCTAAAAAAAAATGTTTTTCATAATTTTATTTTACCATTTTTTCGGCATGATTAATATGTATACCCATGCCAAATTACAGCTTTCTAGGACTAAGCGTCTCTGAGCTAAGCTGGCGACAGACGGACGGACGGACAGACAGACAGACGGACATGGCGAAACTATAAGGGTTCCTTGTTTACTACGGAACCCTAAAAAACCGGCCAAGTGCGTGTCAGACCACTCACAATGAAGGGTTCCGTAGTTGGGATGAATTTATCCCAAAAACAAACTTATCATTGTAGGCGAAAAACATGTTCTCCCATACATCTATATACGTCACGGTCAATTCTCCAACTGCAAATTTAAGTTGATCGACTATTACTTATTAACTTGTAAAGCCTACTTAGCTGTGATAGTTTTCCTTTCCTACTTAGCTGTGATAGTTTTCCTTTTAATTTCTTACTTGCTCTGGATGTACGACATTAAATTAAAACGAGCACAGTACTAGTCCATCGAAACATTTTAAAACACGAAGATTAGTAGTTAATGGAAAATTTAAAAATTGCAATTTTCAAACAAAATAAATCAATAACAAAGAAAAAACCTTGCGCGGCGCGTTAGGCGCGCCTTACAATGTTTACCTATTATTACGGACCCAGATCTACATCATGTTGAAAAATAACAAAATGGAAAATAATTTCCTGTGGCTAAAGTATTCATTGGATTTGATAATTTTTTTGGGGTAAAAAACAAGATACTCTTTACGTGGTTTATAGGAATGTCAATCGTCCTGTAACACCTTGTATAAGTACCTACTACTGCCATGATTTTTTTCACATATCCATAAACAACCATTCAGCTGGCAGGGGGGGAGGGCACATGACTAACAAAAAATTGCACTTCAAAGCTTAATATTACGCAAATTTGCGTAATATTAAGCTGAAAACTATTTTTAGTTTTCACAGACTCATAATATTTTTGAATGGCCTATCCAATGATACCCCACACCATGGGATAAACGAGAAAAAATATATCATCCCCTTTACGTGCAAAGGAGGTAAGTAGGTCCACAAAAAAAACGTTTATAAAGTTTTTATTTTACGACTGCAGCGTGATTTAATATGTAAGTATACCCATGCCAAATTACAGCTTTCTAGTACTAAGATAGTCTGAGCTAAGCTAGGGACAGACGGACAAACAGACAGACATGATGAAACTATAGGTAAGGGTTCCTTGTTGACTACGGAACTCTAAAAATAGCTAACCCTGAACAACTGCAGTGCTAATTCGTAAAAGCAAGGCAAGGGTGGGCAAACTTACAAAGTCACTTGCCTACCTACTTAAAGCAAGGAAGCAGGTAGCGATATTGTCAAGGACCCCAGATACCTTTTCACTAAACTCTATGTTCTAGGTAACGTTTCCGAATGCCCTCACAAACACATGCTGCAGTCATCCATTGCTTATCAACGGTGTACAAGAAGACGTAACGACCGCCGCTATACGCAGACTTAACGAGGAATTGGGGATTCCTGTACATCAGGTAAGAAATTTCTTAAATTATGATGATCCCAGGTAAAAGTATTCTGGACCCAAAAATCAGATTTTAATCCAGTCTTTTGTAAGGCCCCATCTTACATATACTTTGCGGGAATCTCTGGATGCGGGCAGTGCAGAACCCAGTCCTTAAGTACATATATTTGTCGTGAGAGCTGTGTTACCAGCAGTAGACAGTGATAAGGGTGACGAATAACGGACTAGCCATCTGGAATTGTGGATGCGAAAAACGTTTACCAAAAGACGACAAGAAATCTTTTTGAGAAAAAACATTCAAAATCCCATGTAAGTAGGTAGGTAGGTAACCCGTACACGGAACTGCTGTCAAAAGCGATATAGAAGGACTTGTTTGCAGCTAAACCGTGAGGATTTCACGTTCATAGCTCGGTTCATATACGAGGATCCTGGTGACGGCGTGTGGGGAGAATACGAACTGGACCACGTACTCATCCTGAAAAGCGACGCGCCAGTGAAGCCCAACCCTAACGAAATTGATGACGTCAAATTTATCCCTAGGAACCAGATGGACAGGTACGAACAGATGAGTTAATCAGTTTATTTTTATAAGTTTAGGCCCATCAGCCCATTAAGCCCGTACCTACCTATCCCATTAAAATGTTTTTTCGTTTTACTAAGTAAGTAGATATTTACTGGGGGCCTTATCTAGCAATAGCGAAAACTTCCCTGCAAAGTTCTTAACACGTTGGGGACACTATACGCTCCCAAACGTAATAACAATAATCCTTCTATTGTGCCTCGTTCAGTGTCCTTCAACCGACTAAGGATTAAGCCAACATTGTTACTGCCAGGGTTGCGAGTTTGTCTGAAAAAGATATAGTGGCCCTAGCATACAGGCAACTGAAGGAACACGGGTAGGTTTTAGTCAGTAAATAAGTCTGTCACGCCCCGCTCTCCGCCCAGAGCGGGAGAAGTTATTGGCCAATTTCCTACCCGAAAAAAATATTTAAAGCTGCCATTGTTCCGTTGTGAACCTTTTTTTTCACAACGGAACAACGGGCCGGCGACGGACGGGACGGCGCTATTTATTTGATCACTTTATTCTCCTCTATGGCCCCATCTCTTTTCGCCCTACTATAATGATGACTTCAACACTTCCCTACAAAACCCTATTTAGTAGCAATTGCAAGCTCCTGAAAACAAGACTAACGAGTGTGTTTCGATCAGTTTCGTAGAAACCCTCAAGGATCCTGTGACGCCATGGTTCAAGCTGATACAACATCACATGCTGCCGTACTGGTGGGACAACCTTCACCGTCTCAAGGAGATCGCCGAGCCTGAGCTGATACAGTCATTTGTTAATCTAAAGTAATTTTGATTCAGTTTTTCCAATGTACCAAAAGAAAATACTTGCAAAAAAAATTGAAAAAATTATAACAAAAAAAAACAAAATTACAAAAACTCATTTTCTAAAGTAATTAGAAGACATGGACTTGATACCTATGTCTCAGTATAATAGAGCCGATACGGTAGATACGGTGCCTTTATACAAACTTATTTTGTAATACTTATTATTGAGATGTAACTGATGGTATAATAAATCCATTAGCTATAGAAAACGGTAACATTTTATTTAAGTAAAGAATTTAAAATTCCACACAATATCAACCACCCTCACCGTCGAAATATTATAGGAAAAGTCCGGTCGCGAAGCAGAAAGAAATAATTGTATTTCCGTCGCTCTCGCGCATTTTAAGGTCCTTCTAATGTGCGAGTGAGACGGCAATACAATTGTGCGCGAGCGATGAAGATAAGTTAGTAATGAGGGGTCATTGTACAAAATTCTTTATGCTTCACGACCGGATTTTAGCACACAGATTCAAACCTCAAGCGACAACAACAAATCTATTATAGTACCTACCTAATTTCTCTTAACTTTGTTCTTCATACCAGTGCGCGCCGTGGCGTAGGTACCCTAGGCAGTCGGCCCCACTGCCACTATCTGACTGGCTATTATTTTTACCACATGAACGATGTTTGATGTTTTGTCTTGCTCATCTGCGAGTTCTGCGACTTATCAAACCACTCCATTAAAACTTATTCATAAATTGGCTTCAGCAACTCATCCGAGCTGTTTCCATCAGACGCGGATGACGTCACATATCGTTTCTTCCCGCGTCTGTACGACACAGAGACCCAATGTAAGGTTCGCGCTTGACGAAACTTCTTCTTTTTGAACACTTTCTTTCTAATTGGGTTCTTCGGTGGTTCAGTGTCGGTTATAGAGCGAAGGAGGTAAGCTTTGCAAGTGATCTGGTTATCAACGTGCAGGCCGCCCCTGTAAGCTGTATGGAGATACCGCCCTGCTATTACTTGTATTATCTGTTCAAAAGGGGGTTTTAGGTTAGTCAGGAAGCAGTACACTCGCGGGCGTCAGGGTAGCACCCGAGAAATTCAAATTTTCTTACGTTTTTCTGCAATTTGCAGGTCAGTAACAAGGGTCGTATAATGATTTAAACATGATTCGCGGCCGTAACAAATATACATTACAGAAGAAACTCAAGTTCGTAGAATCCTATTGAATGACTATTTCGAAATAGTAATGCAATAGGATTCTACGAAGAGAGTTAGTTGTATTGCTGATTCAAATGACTATAATTCTGTAAAGCCATATTTGTTACGGCCGCGAATCATATTTTAATCAACATACCTACAACCTGACACAGACCTGGAAAATGGGAAAAAAAAAAAAAAAAACGCGGGCTACCTTAGCGCGTCCCCCATAACATAACATTATTGCAGACAAATACCTACATAAATCTCCAATACCTACTTCCTCACATTTCTTAAAGTAATGATTATAATATTTCAGAACATATTTCCTCATGAATTTGAATAATAGATGTTTAGAGGTAACTCAACAATACATAACCATTGCTATTATTATGAGAGCCATCACGGCATTGAACCGCCAAGACACTGACATCATTTCACTGATCAGTTTTTCCTCACAGCCGGCGTTCCATATCGTCAGTTGTGTCTGCAAATATAATAAGTGCTTTATTAATATCCCGCTGCTGGGAAAGACCTTCACTTTTATGTTCCTAACTTTTTGGGCAACAAATGGCGTTTTTTTGCCCTTATCTGAGCAAACACGCCTACATCGTCACGCCGCGCCATCCGAGAAACAGTAATAAAACGAGATAAATTAACACTAACCTCAGGATTATACTTGTAAATAGTGCCCTTTTGAGTAACTCCGTGGTGTATACAAGGGTACAGTTCATCCGTGGAGCAGCAGCTGTACGGAACGTTGTCTGATACGAACTTGTGGTTTGAACTGTTGAAATGATCGTACCATTACTAAGTATAAGTATTTAGGTATACATAACTATTAGACTCCATAAAGGTACCTGTTTGCACGCCGCTTGGTCGTCTGTATATAGTTACTCTACTCTTTGGTCGTCTGTGCCGCGTCGCTAGCAGTCGCGACTGGACTGTTTTGAGTCGCATCGCCCGCGCGCTCGTCGGTCGGGGTGCATTATAGCGGAATTACCCTTAACTCTATCTACCTGCAATTTACCAGCCTAAACCACAAGCCGCCAAAGACTAGGGTTCTGCTTTTTAGCCTTTAAGACAACCCACCAGTGGACACTGATGGATGTTTATAAGACAGCCCTCCTCCAAGAATCGCCGTAAACAAACTATCTAATACCTTTTTTTTTTTTTGGGTGGGAAATTGTCAAATAACTTCTCCCGCTCTGGGCGGAGCGGGAGGGCGTGTCAGACTTTTACTGACTAAAACCCACCGTGTTCCGTCAAATGCCTGTGTGCCAGGGCCACGATATCCCTTTCGGACAGACTCGTAACCCTTGCAGGAACTATCTAATACCTACCTACGTTTATTAATTACTTATCGCAGAAAAGTTGTATTGCATAGTGATACTAACAAAGTTTTCGGGTCCATATTTTCCCCATTCATGTACCAGGGGATGTAGAACCACTCCTGGAAATTGACTCGACCGCAGCAGTGGAACCTAGTTTGCAATCTGTCTATAGCCACCTTTGATGGCAGATGGCTTGAGTATCTGAGCATGGCTTTTGTTATGCCGCCTTTTATTTTGGCTACGGCAAAATTGTCTTATTAGAAATAGACAAACTTAATCCTGCTTATTTATGCAGACATGTTATTCATAAGAGTCTTATCGGAGTTGTCTAGAATACTTTACATTAAACCATTGATTCAATATATTAAAAGGAGGCTTTTAATACATCAATGCATTAAACACACAAAATCTTCTAACTAGAGATAGTAGTAAGTTATCACTTGTAGAAGATTTTGATTGATTTAATTTATGTATTTATTTTAGTAGGGAGTCACTCCCTACTAAAATAAATCCATAAATTAAATCAATCCTAATTAACATGAATAAGTTACCTCGTATTATAGTAGACTGAAGTCCTGAATAAAACATGATTGCGAGGAAAATGATGATCATTATTATAAGCGCCCAAACGTAGTAGAAGAGGCCGTTTGTGACGTCATATTCTCTCTTTGGCAAACCAGCTTTGAATAACTGATACAAGCCGTACAGCTGGTGAACAATAATAAGTATAAGTACTGAATAGAAACGAAATCAATGTAGGTATTCTTAAATTCATAAGGTAACTTCTGTGGGTAACTTATTACCTTCAGCCCGCTTGTAGACGTCCGTTGTTTTCACCGGACAACGGACCGTTTTTTTTTCCGGACTCGCAGTTTTGTATGGCTTATTATGAATGTGTGTACACACGGCTACACATCAAGCTATACATACACAGGTACATTTCCAGTATAAGCTGATCTCGCATTGTGTAGGATTTCCGTACAATGAGAGATCAGCGTAAACTGGAAATTTATAGCTTGATGTGTAGCCGTGTGTACATGCACCGGACGCCGCGCCCGCCGGACCGGTGTCCAACTCATACAAATATGAAAAACACGGTCCGTGGTCCGATGAAAAAACGGGCGTCTACAAGCGGCCTTAGAAATTCAGTCAGTTCCACAGACTACAATAGTATAAAGGGTAGTCAGTTCCAACTTGCGCCCCGTCATCATAGCGGTTACGCATTGCGTCCGGAGGGCTCCGGTAAAGCTCGAAATAAGCCGGTGGGAGGTGGGATCAAGCCACCCTATATATAAGTGTATAATCTATGAAAGCCACATGAGTAATTGAGTAAAGCCGGTTTGTATCATTCATAATTCACTTTTTTGGTAAAGCTGTATCTAAATACTCCATGTTATTCGAATCAGAATGGAATAAATTCTTAAACGAATAAAAATAAAATAAAGTGAGGGAAGGTTATGATAACTACCTACTTGTAACATAGGTACATAAGTATGTATAAATAGGTAGGTATACTTATTTATGAAAATACCTCTATAACGACTGCAATAACAGATCCACAAGCTATAATAACAGGTATAGCATTGCCATCGGGCCAGCACACGAGATCCAACAAAGTTCCCTCTTCACTACGAATTCCTTCTGATGTGTTGACTAACCATATCAGATAAAATATTACTACAGGCATGCATGCCATCATAAGCATCCTTATATTATTGAAAGAAGCCCACGTTAAATACATCTTTGTTTGAATATTATGTTATTTTTAATACAGTAGACTTAAGTTTTGTATGGTTTTTAAACGATTTTTATGTCAAAATTGACCACTACCACCCACTACCCTTCTACTCTCTGGAATAGAAGGGAAGAAGAAGTAGGCCCATGTATTTTATTACTTATTTACTGCCGAAAGTGTAGGTTCGTGCAGACCGGCGCGGGCGCGACACCGGTAGGTAGAACTACATACATCAAAAGTATAATTAGGGATCAAGTCTTGTACGTTTTAGTTAGAGTATCGCCGCAATTGAGGTTTTGGATCGTTATTGATTCTTTTTAGTGAATTTCGCCATTTAAAAAATAATGTTCTTTAAATTTTCATTAAAAATATAAAATCAACTGTCAATCAGAATTCCTATAAAAGTGTGTAATAGCCAATGGTAATAGCATTTTTTACAAAACCATTACAATTTCTGCATCGGAACTGAAAAAAATTGCAACTATGTATAGTGACGACATCATTGTACCTACACGAGAAGAGATGATGAGAGCTGTCGGAATGTTGCAAGCTGGTTCCAGGGGGTCTACTCCGAAGCGTTAATCCGAAGTATTCGGCCGATTGTTGGGCCGTTTTATAACTTCCATAGTTTCCTTTTTTACTTTGAATCTTTACCGGACCTAAAGTCACATTTTTGACTTTGGCTTATCTCTTTGACTGTCGTTTCTTTTTCTTTTGCCGTAGTCAGCCATAGTTAGCCGTAGTCAAGCAACGGCCGAACATTCGGCCGATACTTCGGATTTATTTTCGGAGTATACCCCCAGGCAACGTACTGTGGCTGTCGCTCTTGGCACTACACAGAGCGTCCTAAGCTGCCTCTGGATACGCTATCGTATCACGGGCAGCGTCGCCGAGCGACATGGAGGACGATCTCGCATCATCACTCGCAGACAGGATCGGTACATCCAAATTATTGCTCGACGGAATCGTACCATGACCGCCATGATGTTGGCTACGAGGGTCCACAGGTTTTCAGGCTTGCTTATAAGCGACCAAACCATCCGGAATCGTTTACGTGAAGTAGGTCTGCGTTCCCGAAGGCCGCTGAGAGTTCCACCTATAGCACCCCGCAATCCAATGGGCTCGTGAACACAGAAATTGGGAGGAGGAAGACTGGCGTTGTGTTTGCTTTTCCTATGAATCTCGTTTCGGTATGAGGCCGGATACAAGACGTACTTCACGTACTTGAGGTTGGAGGACCTCATGGACGTCAAGAACGTTTGAAATTTTGCCAGAAAGTTCATTCGGGGGGAGAACAATAATGGTTTGGGCCGGTATTTGGATCGGTGGAAGAACCGATCTCATTTGGATCAGGCGCAACCTCAATGCTCAGATTTATGCGGCGTAGATTTTTTCAGACGTGATCATTCCTTTGCGAAGCTGGTTGGGTGATTCGTTTCGACTAATGCACGACAATGCACGTCCACACACGGCTAGAGTCGTAGCATGCACTCTTGCCGATGCTCGCACCAACGTTCTGCCGTGGCCTGCTCAATCGCCAGAGCTCAACCCAATTGAGCACGCATGGGCTATGCTCCAAAGAAGAGCTCTGCCGAGTATGGATGCCGTGCACAACAACTTTTTGACTTTTATGAAAGAACGCGCCCACGTTTGCCATTTTTGCCATTCCGCAAATTTGATTTTGATGAACTGAATAATAACCATGCCAAATCGCTGTCATTGTGTGATTCGTGCCAATGGTAGAAATACAGAATAATATTTTTGCAAAAATTGGAATATTTCTTAATTTTTTCAAAATATAGGGATAAGTTGTTAACTTAAACATATGAATTAAAGTAAGAAGCTAGCCTGGAAGACTAGATTTGGTAAATATTAGTTGAATATTTTTTTATAGTTCAAAATGTATGTACAGACGCCAGCAGGTCAAGGTACCCGAAACTGTCAAATCTTCCCAATCAACCTTGAACCTTATGCTGTAAGGATAAAGTGGAAAATCTATTAAAGAAAATTGACAGATTGTAGTAGCTTGATGTGCTGGCGTCTGTACTTGATCCCTAGACACTTGTAATGTGTTTATTTCTATGAAATTTTCATAGAAATTGCTCTACCGGTGTCGCGTCGCGTGACAAGTCACGCCGGTCGAAAGAAAGCATGGCATGATAATAGAAAACCATTTACTATGTATGCTGCTAGCGCCAATAGTGTTACATACTGGTAACATTTGGCAGAAGTGAAATAATTGAACGCACCCCAGCAGCTGTCTCAGTGACAGAATGACATTAGTTTTGTTGTTGAGACTATCAGTGTCATGAATATTCAGCTTGAGAAGTGTAAAAAATAATTTCCAAATCGGAGAAAAACCAAGTGAATTTTTTGTTAATTTTTTATTTATTTTTGTTTTTAGTGACACAAAACGATTACATACAAGTGGTCTAAGTTACTATGAATGAACAAACTTATCGTAAACTATGGGTGATAAAGTTTTGTTTAAAAGTTGTCTATCCAAAGTACAACTACTACTGCTTCCTCATTTTCCTCTCGATAAAGTATAGAATTTGGTGCCAAAGGAGAAATTCTAATCGAAAAGCAATGGATTGTTTTGAAGTAAAAACTATTCCATTACATCTAGTTAAAGCACTCATAAAAGAAAGATTGGATGATAACTTGCCAGTTCTCATGAATAAATGCTTAATATTATCCAAAGAACAATTTATCCAGCTAGGCAGTGAAAACTTATTCTACCTAGACAATGGAGTACTTTGGGTAGCATTAAAGTTAACTCCAGACGAGACCAGAAAGCACCAAGAGAAGAAAAATAGCAACAAAGAAATACAATTTAATCTTCACTTTATGACTTCAGAGTTACATAAAAAGCTCTGGAGTGACACAGCGCAAAATGGTGTTGATAATATAAGAATAGTACCAATAGTTGGATCCAAATATGTATCAGAAAATGTAGCATTTACTAATGAAAATGAATTTTATAACATTACTTCATGTTTTGGTTTAAATATTTGTAAAGACATCAGTGTGACATTCCACCCGGTGCCCAGTTTAGATAGCTCACCTAAAATAGCTGCAGCAGCTGAAGTGAGCCTCATAGTAAATGACTTTGACTTAGCCAATGACTTCATCAAAGAGGTTCTAAATAATCATTTTGAAACACCTAAGTTAGTAAGCACTAATGACATATTTAGCATAGACCTCACACCAGATATGACAGCAAAGTATCATTATAAGTATTTAGACTTAGTGCAATCAACCGGAAGACTATATTTCAAATGTAAGAAGCTAGTTAGTGATGTTGCTGAAATGAGTAATGAATCTAAGGACAAGGTAGTGCACACATTCTTTATAGTAAAAGGTGTGACTCAGCTAACTCTAGGAGAAAATGTACACAGTCTAAAGCCAAAAGATGAGTTTTTCAAACCACAGCTAAACAAAAACTTGAATAATATGCTGCATCTGTGCCCTACAGGGCTCAAACACAAATTTAATCAGATACAAGAGACAATACACCCATTTTTAACTGGAGAAATGAGTAAAGTATCTATTTTAATTAACTTTTACCATAATATTAAAAAAAAGACCTGAATAATTGTTCATTCAAAACATTTCAGATGAGCTCTTGTCCTCAATGTCAAGCCCCATTATTCCGATGTTGCTGCTTACTGGCTCAACTGGATCTGGCAGACATCTACTTATTAAAATATTAGCTAAATATAATGGTGAGTTTACACTACAACAACATGTAAACATGTTATTATATTACTAGGTGCTTCCCGCAGCTTCGCCGGCGTGACTTTTTCTAAAATAAAAGTAACCTAAGTTACTCCTTATAATATCGGCTATCTGCCAGTGAACGTCCCGTCAAAATCGGTCCAGCCGTTTCGGAGATTAGCCGAAACAAACACAAACAAAATCAAAAAATATATATTTTGTTATGAGTACTTCAGATACTTTTATATGCATTTGGTAAAAAGCTGCTATTTTGACTTTACCAAAACACCATCAATTTGAGATTAAAAATAAATAGGCCAACCTATTCCCACACCCATATTATAATCACACTAATATTATAAAGCACTAATATTTTAAAGGGTAAAGTTTGTGTGTGTGTGTGTGATGTTTGTTACTTCTTCACGCTCAAACTGCTGGACCAATTTTGATAAAATTTTGTATGGAGGTAGCTGACACCCTGGATTAAGACATAGGCTACTTTTTATCCCGATATTCCCACGGGATCGAGACTTACGCGGTTGAAACCGCGAGGCCCAGCTAGTATTATATAAATGCTAAAGTCTGTCTGCCTGTTACCATTTCACACCTTAGCAGCTGGAGGGATTTAATTTTTTTTTTATGATTTTTGGCACACAAGTAGACCATTACCTATTGCGGTAGTATGTTTCGTGGGACAATTTATAACCACCACGCGGGCAACGCTGCGGGCAAAAGCTAGTATTGTTATTAAAAACTCAAATGATTTTTTCCAGGAATGAACTCTCTCCCAGTAGACTGCAATGCTCTGCAGAGTTCTACTGCTAAACAAACTGAGAGCAAGATCAACTCCACAGTACAGAAGGCGAAAGCGGCTGCCCCTGTTATCGTGGTGCTGGATAACTTCGAGGTATGGAAGTGTATTGTTTAAGTAAATTATAGCATACGCATCTGTTTATTGTAGCTGTGTATAGTAGATAAATATTTAACACTGGCTTTTGCCCGCGGCTTCGTCCGTCTGGATGTCGTAAAATACCCCACGGGAACGTACTACCGGGATTAAAAGTAATCCACAAATTATTTTCCTTTTTATACTTTTCCGTTTTAACGCTTGATAAGCGTTACGATAACGTAAACAGCTGCGCCGTACGTACTACTCACTCTCACTTTTACTTTTTTTTTACAATTTAAACATAGATATGTTTAAATTGTAAAAATCTCTTATCCGACCTTTTCGGTGATTTTTTTTTTTTTTTTAACGTTGGAATAGTACCACACTAGGAATTTCTCCTGTATTGTGGGTGCGTTTACAAACATTTAAATTCACATACACAAACAGCCAGACCCGGAACAACTACTTGTAGGTCATACAAATATTTGTTCCGTGTGGGAATCGAACCCGCGACACGCAGCGCAGCAGTCAATCGCTTAACTAACTGCGCCAACCGTGTAACTTCGTAACAAAAATAGATGGCGCCACTTGCTGCGCCGTCATATACATTTAAGTATTTGTAATGTGCTTGTCAACACCTTCTGAAACCAAACATGTCATGATTATCTCAATTAAATTTTTATCGAGGTCAGAAATTTACGTTATAAGTCCACTATATTAAATTTAGGGAGAATTTATACATTATATAGCCTATGTCACCCGGACCATTATTACGAATCTATTGATAGGTACCTCATTCATCAAAATCGGTTCAGTAGTTCAAGCGCTCCGGGGGAACACGTGTAAATACATACATACATAGACTGCTAAAATTATAACCCTTTTGGCTTTGCCGTAGTTGGGTAAAAAGTAAAATGTGTAGATAACTAATAGACTAAAAGGCTGTTCGCTCACACCGCAGCATTTTTCTTACATTTTTATACCTGTCATAACTTCTAAACGAAAGGTCCGATTCGAATAATTCAAAGAGGAATTTAAATGTACATATTATAAACAACCTTGATTATTAAACTATTTAGTTGGATAAGGATTAATATCATGATACGAATGTCATCATCTTTCGATTCTACCCGTGTTTTGATTGACTAAAAAACGGTTATTGTAACTTAACTATAATAGTTAGACATACAGGGTGGATTTTTGAGATGGGACAGTAAGGGCAGCTGCCTTAACCGTTGTAGCTACAGGCAAACGGTCTTAGGAGACTGTCCTTAACTTTTTGAGAAATTTTGATCTGCATTCACAGATTTTGAAAAAAAATTACAGTCAGCAGGAAAATGGGCAGATTTCACAAAAACTTTTTTTTATGCCAATTGATCCTGTTTCTTATAAGGATCAAAAACCTCTATTGGACCAACTGAGGTTTGACTACTAGAAAAGTCAGAAATCGCAAAAAGCTTTTCCCATACATTTCGTAGGAAATGAGACTCCAACTTATTTTTTTTACCATCGTTAAACTGGCCGCTACAAAAAAGTAGCAGTGCGAAACACCCACTTCGCTAGCAACATCTCTAGAAGAAATTCTGGATACTCTTCCACATTTTCATCTACTTATTATACACTTGAATGTCGTACTATTTTTTTCTTGAACGAGCCACCTTCTTTACAAGATTTGTAATTACCTTTCTGGTTGGCGCTCGACGCATCGGGTAATTGATCCTGTACCACTCCAATGCACCTGACGGATTTTTATTATTTTTAAAATAAGCTTCTAACAAGTCTAAACGTTCTAAATAAAATGAGGTAATTTTTGGCACAGAATTTCACAAATTACAAGCAACTAAGCAACAAACCATCTAGGTTCTGTTTTTAAAGCAAATTAAATTATGACGCGTTTAAAATTTGAAGTAAATTTTTTTTTGTTTATTTTCGGTTAAGATTTTTTTTTGTGTATCCATTACAAACAAACACACAATATTTTTTTTATGTTTTCTAGCTTTTTCGTCATTTTCATCTCAAACCTTTCATCTTCTAGGTATTTGCAGTGGACCCCGAAAACAACGAAGACTGTAGAATTTTAGAATACTTCATGAACACCATCACAGATTTGTACCAAAACTATACCAAATACCCAATCATATTCATTGCAATAACAGAGAGACAGGACTTAAAGCCAAATATGTTAAGAATGTTCCTAGAGAAGATCCATATACCTAGACTAAATGTTCAGCAAAGATACGAAATGCTGGAGTGGTTCGCGACTGTGATGCAGTTAAATATAGATGGGGAAGAACAGGTGTCGCCAAACCAGTTGAGTACTGATAAAGAACAAGTGTGTCTAAGTAAATCTTCAAGGGACGTCTTGCAGAGGGTAGCCGCGAAAACTGAGACGTTTCTATACGGAGACTTGGATACTCTACTTCATTTTGCGATAAGAGAGTCTTATTTGAAACAGCACAATAGTTACAACCAGTTACCACCGGTGCCTGACTTGCATTTGGTTCAAGAGGAAGATTTCAATTCTGCTCTTGGTGAGCTCTTTAGCTAAGCCTCTCAATAATTAGCTTTTTCTTAGCTTAGATCAAACTAAACATTGATTTAAAATGTCATGTATTCCTAAACAGAGTCGATTCGAGGCCTTCAAAGTCAACATTTGGATGCTCCTAAAATACCCAAGGTGTACTGGGAAGACATTGGTGGTCTTGAGAAGCTGAAGAAAGAGCTATTGAAGACTATAGAATTCCCTATAAAATATCCACATTTATTCAAAAATTCCAGCTTGAAAAGATCAGGTCAGAAATTTATTTGAACTAGTTGCTATACAAAATTATATTTTTTACCTTAGAATTTTGCAGAATAGTATTGAGCATCCCTACAACTTTCTAATTCTCTGTAGGTATACTGCTTTACGGCCCTCCAGGTTGCGGCAAGACTCTCGTAGCTAAAGCAGTCAGCACAGAACTCAACGTTAGCTTCCTGAGCGTCAAGGGGCCAGAGCTACTCAACATGTATATTGGACAGTCTGAAGAAAATGTTCGGAAAGGTGAGTAAAAGAGGTGTGTAAAACTCACGTAACACGTCTATTCACAGTCTCATTTCATTACTCATTGTTTTATTAAACAAATATCAACTTTACTTGCATGTGAATTAAGTTGATATCAGGATGACTATACTATTGAGGTCACAAAAATGTTAAAATTGTAGCAGAAATAAAACTTTGTGTAGGTATCAAAATCACATAAAGTAGAAACAAAATGGTTACATATCATAACACAAAATAAACCTTAATATTCCAGTATTCGAAGCGGCGCGCGCTTCATCGCCTTGCATAGTGTTCTTGGACGAGTTGGACGCGCTAGCCCCGCGGCGAGGCGCGGCCGGCGACTCCGGCGGGGCCAGCGACCGCGTCGTTAGCCAACTGTTGGCCGAACTCGACGGCGTCAGCAGCGGGGAAGGTTGGTAAATCATTGGGCCCAATTATTATTGGCTGAATATTGGAGACCAATATAGATGATGACCATGGTGATTTTTAGACACTATATAATTTAGATGTAAAATCAACGCCATGAGACGAGATAAATTTCATACTTTGGGATTTAAAACTTTAACTGAAATTGCGTATGGTTCAGTTTCCATTGCAACTAAAATTATTTTATGACGTTTAGCGATAATTTCTTCATTCATAAATCAACTTAGATATCTTGAGTTTAAAGTTGATAGTTGTATAATTTGCAATTTTATGTATTTATAGCTTCTCATGACGGTTACTCTAGTTTAGAAACTAGTTCAAGTTACTTGCCATACAGTAATTACGGCAGGCTGGCGACCATTCCACAGACTGCTCAGTGTAGTTTGGTTCGGAACCTTAAGGCTGCGTTCAGACGATAAGCGCCCGCTCCGCGCCCGTCCCGCGCCCGCCCCGCTCGCTTTGATATTTGTTGTATATAATTTAAGTCTTATGACACATCAATAGATCTCAAATTGCACTGATCGAAGTCAACCCGCGCCCGCCTTGTGTCGGCGCTTTTGATTAAATAAAGTAGTATAAGCGGGCGCGGGGCGGGCGCGAATTTTGCGCGTGGCGAACGCTAGTGCACGGCGGCAGAATGCACGTGCGGGGTGTGCGCGTGGTCGGCCCGGGTTATGCGTGTCGCCCGAACGCAGCCTAATTGTGTGAGCCTGACTCGCTCTTGCCCGGTTTTTTATACATCTCTTACAAAACTGTATTTTTGTTATAGTTTCTTGGGCATGGTAACTATCTAATAACCATGCTTCCTCAAGGGAAGTGATACTTTGCAAGTCAAAATAGCATTTTTTTGGTTTGGCCCATACAATACAGTGTCGATTGATAGGCATCATCCCAGATTTGCGACAGAAGCAAGAGTTGGTAGGTCAGGGACAGATCTCGATCTCTGATATTGTAATTGTGCATACAAACATAGGTACATAAACTCACGCCTTTTTCCCATGAGGGCAGGCAGAAACTAAAGCTATAGTTAGTCTTCTATTAACATTGAAATATCAACTTTATTTCCATACTTATAGGTTATATTTTTATTCGTCAACAAAAAATACTGTGTGCTATATAATGGGTGCCGGGCCTAACTTTGTGTAAATACTTTCATTAAAACTGCTCTCAAAATGGTGAAGGAAAACATCGTGAGGAAACCGGCATGTCCTAGAACCAAAAATTCGATGACATGTGACACTGGGCCGCGTGGTGGATTACAGCCACTCCCTCTCGATTAGAGAAGGCCTGTGTCCCAGCAGTGAAAACATTATAGGCTGATTATGCTAGCTTTTATTTGATACCAGTATTGTTGTAATTTATTTTTAAAAAAACCATCGGCTTCCTTTTTTAGGGTTCCGTACCCAAAGGGTAAAACGGGAACCCTATTACTAAGGCTCCGCCGTCTGTCTGTGCGTCTGTCTGTCTGTCTGTCCGTCTGTCACCAGGCTGTATCTCATGAACCGTGATAGTTAGACAGTTGAAATTTTCACAGATGATGTATTTCTGTTGCCGCTATAACAACAAATACTAAAAAACAGAATGAAATAACTATTAAAGGGGCTTCCATACAACAAACGTGATTTTTTTGTTAGTTTTTACTCAATATTGATAACGGCAACAAGTAGACGGTTGAAATATTCACAGAATCTTTACTTATATATTCACTTTAAAAATAAATAATTAAATTAAAATAAAACAAATATTGAAGGGGGCCTCACATACAACAAAGGTGATTTTTTTGCTGTTTTAATAGATAATGGTACGGAACCCTTAGTGCGCGAGTCCGACTCGCACTTGGCCGGTTTTTTGTATTTGCAGATGCAATATTTCAATTTTGTATAGCCTATGTCACTCCCACCATTAAGTCTAATCTAACGACACCTAACAATAATATGTCAAAATCAATCAAGCCGTTTAGGCTACAGAGTGTGCCAAAGAAATAGAAATACATACATACTCCCGAAAAACATTACCCTCCTTCTGGGGCAGTCGGGTAAAAAACATTAACCTTCTTCTAGGGCAGTCGGGTAAAAAACATTACCCTCCTTCTAGGGCAGTCGGGTAAAAAGAGGGAGATCTCCAAATCTTAATTATTACATCTTATTTTTGTCCCTTGCGGCATTACAATTTAAACCTTGGCTGTCTTACCCAAGTGTGAATTTAAATTATTCCAGATGCAGATACGTCGAGTTTCGTTTTCATAATGGGTGCGACAAATCGCCCCGACTTATTGGAGCAATCGCTGCTGCGTCCCGGTCGCCTCGACAAACTCATATACGTAGGGCCCTATTGCGGCTTGCGAGAGAAAACCTGCGTGCTCCAAGCACTTTGTAGAAAGTCAGTATACGCTAATTTAGTTCCTACACCTCCAAAAAACGTATTCTGATTTAGCCGATCCCTGGTTTCGTCGTGTCCAGTCAAAATCTAATGTGGACTCTTAAATAGATCCCCACCCTCAGTGGTTTAAGATTCAAAATAACACTGTCTCTGAGATTCGTTTCCAGTAGCCATTTCACAGTGCGTTCATTATAACTTGACGCGTGACACGATTGGTAGCACTAAATTTTGCAGTCTTTCTTTCAATATTAATACAGTTCAAAATAGCGACTGACAGAACAGCACTACCAATCACATGACTGCAAAATTCAGTGCTACCAATAGCGTCACGCGTCAAGTTATAATGAACCCACTGTAGCCTTCGTCACATACAAAACTTTTTGGAGTTTACTCCATAAGACGACGATAACCGACTTTTAATAATTTTATACTGAAGATCACGTCTAAACGAGTAGTGTTAATGATTTGAAAAAAATATATGATAAATTAGAGCATTTTCTCAACAACTTAATATGTGAATATTATAGATTATGTTTATATTACATAATGAAATTAATTTGTAAAGTTATGTCTAACGCGGATAAAAAACTGAGAATGGCGCAAAATCTACCTAGCGTATTTTTCTGAAACCTTCACCATTTTAAAGATAATTTAATTATTGATCTTTTAGCGTTTTATTAAAATACCTTTTGTTTTGTGTATAATAAATTAATAATGCGTCAAATTGGGGACAGCGCTCCTTGATGGGCGAGTCCTATTACTGGCTGAACATACGACGTGTTGCGTGAGCTCAGTACAGAACACGCAAGCTAACCACTCAAGGTCACTGGCATATATCTGCGTCGTAAGGATCGATTTTGAAATAAAGCCCCCGGTATGGAAATTTTATGAGCAGTGAAATTAATACACACATCAACACTGTCTAGGGATATTTTGTATTTACTTAATTTACTCAAAATTTATTAAAAATATCATACAACATGCATATATTTTTATAAAGCCCATATAACAGACTACACTCCAGAATAAAAGAAAACTATATTTTTTTGGGTAAACAAATTTTTATTCAAATAAAGAAAAAACGTGAAATAATGGTAAAACTAACAATGAATGTGAGTCTCAAGAAAAAGTGAAAAATAAGGAAAAATTATCTGTTTTTAACAGTTATGTGAAAAATCACTAGTCAATTAAACCACCCATGATGTTAATAACGGTCCTGCAACGGTTTTTCATGCTTTGGATTAAGTTATCCAAGTCTTGCTGCGGTATATTGTCCCAGGTCCGGCTAAGATGCAAAAAAAGTTGCTTGCCGTCGCATTGTTTGCAGGGAAATTCCTGAAAGCCCTTCTTTTGAGCATGTCCCACGCGTGTTCTATGGGGTTTAGGTCAGGCGATTAAGCGGGCCAGCCTAAGACTGATACGTCGTGCTCCTGCAGCCAGCTCGTCACCACTCTCGCTGTGTGCGGATGGGCGTTATCGTGCATGAGCGTGAATTCTTGGCCGATTTGTAGTCGATGGGGGTAGATTATTGGTACTAGCACCTCCTTACGGTATTTTGCAGCCGTCATGGTGTTTCTGATCCAAACGAGGTCTGTTCTTCCACCAACACGAATTCTCGCCCAAACCATAATTGTCCCGCCGTGGTATGAATGGACTTCCTGAGGATGTTGCAGACGGCTCTCACGACCAGCAACTCGCCAAACACGTACTCTACGTGTATCGAGATGGAAACCAAACCGGGACTCATCGGTAAACAGCACTACAGACTCCTGGTTATCTTCCCAGAGCAAATGTTGACGAGCCCAATCTAGTCGTCGTCCACGATTTCCTCGGCGTGGTGCTGGAGTACGAAGCGGTCTGCGAGCATGAAGGTTAACTTCATGCAGCCTTCTCGCCACAGTTTGGTCACTCACAAGCAACTGGTGCTCTGACTGGAGCCTATGAACCAACTGCATGGCCGTAACATTTTGTTGTCTTCTCGCGGCAACTTGCAAAAATCGGTCTTGTCGTTGAGTGGTTATGCGCTTCCCGCCTGAGTGTCTTTCAGCCACTTCACCAGTAGCACGATAACGTGACCATAACCTTGATACCACGTTTTGTCTTGTTCCAATCTCCTCAGCAATACTCGTTGAGTAGCCTTAGCTTGGAGCATGCCTACTGCCCTTAACATTTCCTCTCTCGGTAAATGGCGCCGCTGCGCTGCATGATGCACACAATAACATTAATTCGAAATTAACCGATAACTCGTTATAAAACTTAAATTTGAAACCTTCGGACTTCGCTACCATTGTTTTTAATTTATTTTTTTAAATTCAAATTTAGAATCGTTCAAAAAGGTTTACTAAATAAGCTTTCTTCAAAAAAATTTAAAACTGGCCAGTATTTTTTGAGTTTAAGAACTTTATACAAAATATCCATGGACGGTGTTGATGTGTGTACAAGCGTTAACTCAAAAGCGTTACGTTTTTCTGCGCAACGTTGCTTGCATACCTTTCAAGGAGTAAACTCCAGTCGTGCGTCCGAGCTGACACACACACATTTTTTACAAAAAAAAAAAAAACCAACTTGGAGTGAAAAAACTGAAAAATTACTTTAATTTTGGAAGTCGGTGTCTTTGGATCTGTGTTTTAGTTTTTTGTCACCGACTTCGAAATTACAGATGAACATTGTATTAGATGGTTCCTTAATGAAAGAGTAATGATCTTTTAAATAGTATTTATTATTATACAGTAAATAGGTACTTGCCTAACCTCCTCCTTTTTGGAAGTCGGTAAAAAAGAGTTAATATTATTATTTTCTTATCTGCAGTTACAAGTTACGTGACGAGGTGGATCTGGAGTCGGTAGCGGCGGCCTTACCGGACAGTTGTACAGGAGCTGACTTGCTGCAAGTCGTGTCCACCGCGAGGTCGGCCGCAGTCCGCGCGCTGGTCGCGAAACTCCATGCTGGTAACTCATTTCATACTTGTCTTGATAATCTTACTACTAAGTGTCTTCATGTTCGCAACTTCGCACTCAGCGTATTGGACAGTGATGGTATTATCAGGTCGAGCAATTTTCAAACACATTCGATTCCCCCATTCCGGCAACATTAAACTGTTAAAGAAAAACTATGAATGCAAGGGAAATTAATATTTATTTTCATCCCATCTATTCGAAAAGAGCCTAAGGGTTCCTCCATAAGTGCGAGCAAAATGGGTAATTCCGGCGCACTTAATAAGAGTGACGAAATGACTTGGATTTAGAACACTATTTAATTAAAAAGTTTGCACGCAATTCGCTTCGATAAAGTCCTGGCCGGTAGTAAAAAAAGCGCGCCTGCCGACGCGGCATTAGTTAACCAAATAAAAAAAGATACGCGGAAACTTCTTAAAGAGTCTGAAGTTATCATAAGAGTAAGAAATTTTCTGTTCCCAACAAAAAAGTTACAATAAACTTCCAAAATTGCGAAAACGCATCTAATCTTAATATAAATTTGTAATTTGGTTATGTAAATATAAATATTCGTCACTACTAAAAGCATCTCTTATTTAGTTATCTCATAGAGGGGGATAAAAAGCAGAATGTGCCACACGGTACCAAAATTATTTAACCTCGAGCGACGTACTTTGAATCCCTCGCTACGCTTAGGATTCAAACAATCGGTCTCGCCCTCAATACATTATTTTGGTCCCATAGGACATAATCTACTATTCTGTTGTAACTAAGATCAATAATGCACACCTTAAATCTTATGACGTGTGTTGTAATCATTGTCACTGTCATTATGTTGCCTTTGCCTGGCCGGTGACGTTTCTTGCCGGCTCTTTTCCCTATGAAAAGACCAATACGAACCGTGCATCTAGCTTCTGACATGTCATAAGTGCCCATGTACATATAAGTGAACAAAAACAATTTGATTTTGACGGGGGCGTTGTGAGCAAAAAATCTTGTCAATTTTCATAGTGATTTCGTTAGTTCCATTGAACGCCACCGAGCTAGATAACTTTGCTGCATTATTATATTATTCATTGTGTAAGACCATAATAAGCAGTCCTTTCAGTTATTTTATCTTTGATTTTGCAACACTGTCAAAGTCACAGTGATCGTTATCCTTGTTAAAATATGGTTGCTGTTACACTTAACACTGGTGATAGACGTACGAACTTAAAGTATGCGCAAACTTGCTGACACACGTAAAGCTTGCTCACACTGTATCGCGATGTCGACAACAGAGGAAGCTTTGTGTTATTTAGGAATTATATCATATCACATTTTAAAAACCAATAAAATAAGACAGAATCGTCGAGTGGGGGTGAAGCACTGGCTTCCAAAAAGAGAGCTAATCAAATCACTCATTTTTTAAAGCAAAATAACCAACATTACATAAATGAAGCATAAAATGTTAAATATCACCCACAGAATATCAAAACAAAATGGCGGCTCGTGACTCGCGGCGATGACAGACATACGAGCTAAGGCGATCTACGAGCATAAATTCAAACATGTTGGATCGCCAACGAACTTACTCGGCGGTTTTAAAGTACGCGTAGTTAGGGTGACACACGAGCGAGAAAGGTCGTCGAGCCACAAGTACGCGTACAAGACTTGCTCGCACGTCTATCACCCACTTTAGGTTTCTGCCACTGACAAGTCTGTCAAAATCACAGTGACCTTTATCTCTGAAGTTCCGTGAAAAGACCTTACAATCCGTAAACCCACCTCATATACAAAACCTCCTCTTTCTTAATGTTGGCAAAGCGTAGTTTGTAATAAGTGCAAATATCGAACCTAAGGTGCTCGACCTTATAATTCTTTGTCTGGGCATATATAGGCTAAAGACGTTCATCACAAAACACCAGATGCGAAGGCACCCATAAGCCCCGTTTTCATTGAAAAAAATGTTGAGCACAAATCGCGCAACATGGAAATGGAACTTTAGCAGGTTGCCAGCATCGTGTTTCTCGTAACACAAACGCATGTTGCCGAAAAATTGTTGCACAACTTGGTTCCAAAATAAATACGTGGCTTTAGGGTAAACATGGGCATAATCTCCCCTCTCTCTCTCCCTACTCTGTTCGTTCGATAATTTGTTCTGTCTCTCTCTCCGTCTCTCTCTCGCTCGGTCTACGCAACAGAGCCGAAACATACTTTAGTGGTTAAAAATATGTTTGTTTCAGGTGCAGTGAAAGAGAGTGAATTAAGTCCTGATTCGGTTATCCTCGGAGTTTCCGAACTGTTACATGGAGTGGAAACATTCCGGTCGTCAGTCACTGAAGAAGAATTATCGTACTACGAATCATTGAAGTCACAAATGTAGCAGCTATTATAAATCTAGTCTCACATTATTTATAACATTACGACTGTATTTCTGGAAGGGGTAGGCAGAGGTGCATAGTACGCCTACATTTCGCGTTATATACAATGTGTATGACTGAATTAATGCACATAAGGAAAATATTTTGTTCAGAATCGTTTACTGAACCAATTTCTGTAATTTCTAATATACGTAATTTTTTATTCAAAAAATTATTATTATTACTTAAATTACAGTCACATTTCCACTGTAGAAAAAAAACTAAAATGAACGAATTACCCACAATGCTAGCTATGCACAACCCATAAACATGTGCGACAGCGTGCGTGCTTAGAATTGTAATGTGACCACAATTTTCTCCTAAAATCAGACTAATTAAATAAATAAACAATGTTTTTAATGGAGGTTGTATACCTACATGACAGTGATTCGAGTAGAACTGTTTAGAATATGTCACTAAAAGCTGTTCCGTCAAGGAGGAAAAGTCGTTGTTCATTATAATAATTGTGGTGTTAATAAATGTGTTCGATCCAAATAGCCTCTTGATTTCAATAGGTTATGGGCCCAGCCCCAGGCTCCAAAAACGCCTAGAAGCTAGAACACAATACATTCGAGTAGGTATCTTAAAAAGGTGACAGTTGTAAAATTCTCGTCATGGCAGAAGAACATTCAGGTTCAATTTGTGGGATAAGAAAATTGAATGGTGCTGAAAACTTCGCTAATTGGAAATTTGTGGTGAGGAATTACTTAGAGTCCAAAAACTGGTTCAAGGTAATTGAAGCTACAGAGATAACAGCTGAATTGAAAGATACTGACAGGAAGGCACGAACGACGTTATGTCTGCTACTTGAGCCTGCATGTTTCGCACATGTGTATAGTGCGAAGACAGCACGTGAAGTTTGGGTGAGTCTCTGCGAGGCTTACGAAGACAAGGGTTGGGGCAGACGAATCAGATTGCAACGAGAGTTATGGCAATGCCGACTGGAAAATTGTGAAACCATGGAAACATATATTTCCAAAATAATTTGTTTGGCGCAACAACTTGCAGACATTGATGCAAAAATTTCTGACGAGTGGATAATTTCTATATTATTAAGCGGTTTATCGTCAGATTACAACCCATTTATAATGGCGATAGACAATGGCGGAAAAGAAATTAAACTTGAGCAGTTAAAATCAAAGTTGATGCAAGAAGCAAGCCGACAGATTGAAAATGGTCAGAATAGAGAGCAAGCCCTAGTTACAACGGCGCAAAATAAAAAGAAAAAGGCATTGATTTTCAAGTGCTTCAAATGTCATAAAGAAGGTCATAAAGCATCTGAATGCAAAGTCATTAAGAGAGCGAATCCATGCTGGAGTATGGCGAACACGGTGAAAAAGGACCGATGGTACTTAGACAGTGGGTGCTCGAACCACATGACGAACGATGCCGGAAAATTGTTAAATTACAAAAAGCAACAGAATTATTTAAAGATAAAAGTTGCAAGCGGGGAAGAAATGAAAGTTATAGGAAGAGGGAATGCCATCCCGAAAGTCAATAATACCACTGATAGGAGTTCGAATGTTTATCATGTTCCCGGACTTTCTATGAATTTAATTTCAGTAAGCGATCTTGTAAAGAAGGAGTTCGCTGTAGAATTTGACAAAAAAGGTTGCTCTATTAAAAATAAAACTAATCAAATAGTAGCAACGTTCAAAGAGGTTGATGGAATTTTCGAGTTAATTGAAAAAGAAAATTGTGTTGTCAACTTGATTTTGTCAAATGACATTTTGTCAAATATTTGGCATAGAAGATTAGCACATTTGGGACAAAACTATATGAATTCATTGAAAATATGGTGAATGAATTGAATTTTAAATCAAGTGATAAAATTGAACCATGTGTTCCGTGCATAAATGGAAAAACTTGTAAGAGCTCTATCAAAAATCAAGGTACACGAGCGAAAGAGGTTTTGGAAATTGTACATAGTGATTTATGCGGACCGATGGAAGAACCATCATTCAGTGGATCTCGATATATGCTGTTGTTTATCGACGATTATACGCGTAAGACGCATGTTTACTTCTTGAGAAATAAGAGTCAAGTGCTCGATAAATTTCGTGAATATAAGGCGGAAGTACCAGCAGGAAAGTCGATAAAGTGTTTCAGATCTGACAGTTTTAAACATAATACCTAATAAAAAATCTGTATCTGTAACTATGTAATATGATTATTTTATAACATAACTTGCTTCTGTCCGCGACTTCGTTCGCGTGAAATGTCTTAACATAAAATATATCATATGACACTCGGCAATACTGTAGCTTCCCATTACTGAAAGTATTTTCAAAATCGGATCAGTAGTTTCGAAGATTACCCCCCTACAACCTCACAAACTTCACCTCGTTATAATATTAAGTATAGATATTCTAGTTGGGATGTTTTGTGGTGTGCGTTAATTCCGGAACATGTTGTATAGAAGGCGAAATGTAAATAAATTATTGATTTTAAACACTTAATAATAAAATTATAAATATTGTACATATTTATTATTGTTGCAATAGGTTAACTATGGACTGAGGTAAGAGAAATGGGAGCTTCTATAAAGGCTAATCGTTTGATTTATGTAGTTGTTTTTTTTTTGTTGTACTTACGACCCCAGTTTTTTACGAGTTGACAAAACATCGAGATTTCTACATACCTACTTACTCATAATAATATAAAAACAAGCCTTCCGGAAGAAATTCGCTACATGATGATGAAAATCAAAATCTGTTGCGTAGTTTAGAAGAACAACGCGGTCACAGAGACACACAAAAAGCGACTTTAATCTACTGTAACATGGATAGGGGAAACTACGGCCCGCGGGCCATCTGCGGCCCGCGAAGCTTTGAAATCCGCTCCGCGACCATCAAACAAAAATCAAGTGAAGTTTTCGTATTCTTAGAAACATTCTCATTGGCAGTGCACGGCTCGCATTATTCAAAATCAAAATCCAAAGTCCAAACCGAACAAACAAACAAACAAAACTTCAAACGTGGCTGAGATTCAGCACTTTTCGAACGTCAAAAATTACATGACACCACAGAACAGAAAAAACAGTAGAAGTCGCAAGTAGACGGGGCCCGCGTCCCCCGCGTTTTGCGGAGTTCCGCATATGTCTACTCCGCGCACATACCACGCACTTGTTACAACCGTCGCGGTGATGACAACTTGAAAAATAATACATAAATGGGCTATTGTGCTGTTTTAGTAACTAAACACGCTAGCAGAACCAAAAATGTATCAAATAGTCTAACATACCCTCGGTGGGTCCTAATTTATTTTATTTCGATTAAAATTAGAAAAACAATATTTTACGGAACTTTGCAGATACGTTACGGAAATATGAATCTTACGAGTAACGAAATACAGGTTTAATTCAATTCATTTATTTATTGCATCAAATATGGTAGGTACATGAAGTTGTTAGATAAAATATTTAGTAACACACATTTGGCCAATATTTAGCATGCAATAGTACAAGTTTTTTATGTTCACTTAAATATATCTGTGCTTTATCGTATAAAATTTACAGGGACACTTTTCAAAGAACTCATTTATCGAATAAAAACATTCTTGTAACAACCACTTCCGCAACGCAACACAAAACTTATTGAAAGGTAGTTGAGTAATTGACCTAGGCAAAGCATTGTAAATTAGGGGAGCCATGTAAACGCAGCTCCGTCGAAAAAGTTCTAGCTTTGGAACGGCCATTTCAAAATCTAAATGTGTAACTTTCCTTTTATTTGTGTTATCTTTTCGTTCAAACAGTTCAAGATTGGACCTCACAAACCTGGCAATTTCGTAAATATTAATGCATGGGACAGTCAATAGATTGTGCGACTCGAATATAGGCCTGCATGAGTCAGACCACTGCATTTTGAATATTGCACGAATACACTTTTTTTGGGCGATGAAGATCTTCGCCATTTCGGAAGAGTTTCCCCAGACAACTATAACGTATCGTATTACTGAGCAGACGTATGCGTGATACACCATTATGGCGGTACGCAAAGACGTAATATTTTTTATTCTTTTTAAAGCAAATACGAATTGATTATTTTTTTTTTTAATTATTTCGATGTGATTTTTCCAAGTAAAATGCTCATCAAGTGTTACACCCAGTAACTTTGCATTACGTACCTGTTCTATATTATTATTGTTATGTGCAACATTAAGGCGTACAGGTTTACTTTTAAATGTTTTGCAATAAAGCACATTCGTTTTGGAAATATTTATTTTTAATTTATTATCTAACCATTTTATAATGTCAGTTAATGCTTGCTTAATTTCAATGTCAATTTTTTGTAAATTTTTACATTTAATAATAATAGTGGTGTCATCGGCGGTGGTGAATGAGGCAAATCATTTATGTAAAGAAGGAACAATAATGGCCCCAAGATACTACCTTGTGGTACACCACAGTAATTAGTCCGTGCTTCAGAATCAAAATCTTCAAAAGTATTACTTAATTTGTTCAACTTTGTTATCCTCGTTACCAGTTTTCTGTCAGCTAGATAAGATTGAAACCATTCTTTTGCTGGACCTCTGATACCGTATCTTTCAAGTTTTTCTATAAGCCGCGTATGATCAACACGGTCGAACGCCTTACTTAAGTTTAAAAGTAATGCACAAGTAGGTATTTTATCATTAATATTCGTCATCATTGCTTTCACTAGCGTAAATATTGCCAAAGTCGTCGATTTATTTTGTCTAAACCCGTATTGATGCGTCACACGCCACAGACGGCACTAATCTCCGATTTTGTTGAAATTTCGCGAGGGGATTGTACCCAAATTGTTCTATTTAGTACCTCTATTGAAAATAATTGTACCTCTTGGGTTTTGCTAAAAAATGAAAAACAAGAAGGACCGTCTGTGGCGTATACGCCACGGACGGCCCATTTTCTTCGGTAGAAGTTTTAGATGCACAATATACATCAAAGAATTGTACCTAAATAAAAACCTACGAATTCTACTAAATATTAACACGATAGCGCGCACCAAATGGCCGCAATATTAAATTGAAAATGGTGAAAAATTAACCTAAAAACGCAGCACCCAGAAAAAAGGTCTTTTGGTGTGATTATTTCATCCTAAAGAATTGTACCCATTTCACACCTCACAAAAACGTAATTATGTTACAGAAACATGCAATACTTTAGGAGAAAACAGCAAATCAAAATCTAACTCACCATCACCAACACAGACCTAGCCATCTTTGTAATACCTAGATGTGACAATCAAATTCGATGTACTGAACTATCTTGTTTGTTGTGGTGGTATTATTTTAAAAGCAATAACTTTACACAACTGTTAACAGGATTTAAGGGCAAACTGTATTGATTTATTAATAACAAGCAATATATTATTTGGTTAACTAAATTATTTAATTTTTTTCGTTCCGTCGTTTTCCATCTCCATCACTCCTACAGTTATTCTGGCCCACAGAGCACGGAATTGTTGCGCGCCGGTACGACTGGAGAGGAGACGGCATCGGCAGTTATAATAATATTCGTACCGCGGTGCATGCAACATCAGACCAGCTCCATAGAACCTACCATATAGATGTATCTATGTATTACATTGGCACCAAAGATAAATAGATTAGGTATGCCAGATTTCAGCTCAAACGGATAGCAAGTGCTTGAAAACTGTCTTATAAAATAACAGGAGGGCCGAAGCAAGTAGAAGCTTCTACTATTAATTTAAAAAAAAAACTGGCCAAGTACGTGTCGGACCACGCACAATGTAGGGTTCCGTAGTTGGGATGAATTTATCCAAACAAACTTAACGTTGTAGTTGAAAAACATGATCCCCATACATTCCAACTGAAAATATAAGTTTGTACGCACAATATTGAGTGATTTACCATGTTTTTTTAACACCACAGACTTCTTATAGGTTTTTCTGTATTATTATCAAAATTTTAGGCTCAGTAGTTTCGGAGATAATGGTCATTTATCATCTATTTTCTTAAATAATTTCAAAAATACTATTTTAAAATTATAAAGAAAATATACGACCGGACATTCCTTTTAATTTTTTTGCTTTGGATTCGGGACATACAAGTGGGACGTCATTGTATTTTTGGCACAAAAAACAGAAACCTCGGATTGAGCCATTGGCGACAGCAACATGAAACACAGCAAAGCGGCGACATAGAAAAGCGTCGAGAAAGCAGTTTAACCCGCCAAAAGGTTCACCACTCAAGACTCTGAAATCAGCAACGTGTAATACAGCATAGCAGTGCCACTAGAGTCGAGAGGACCGGAGCCAGCCTGGCGGCATATCATCCGTCTCTCCACTATTCCAATGCTTGCTCAAGGCTGTACAGTCGGCACGGCGCTAAATATCCATCCTATCTCAAGGGCACGTCTTCCCTACCATTATCGCGCCCCCCGGTCTACTCTTTGAAATGCAATGCTCTCTGTGGTCCCATGAAACATGAGGCTCCCTGGAGCTCGAATGAACCCAAAGATTCACACTAGCCCCTGGGCTAGTGTGAATCTTTGGAGAATTTTATGAATGAATGAAATGCACCGAGCATTTCATTCATTCTTAAAACAAGCCCTTTCATTTCATATGTCACACGGTACAGTAGGCAAACCTTTTTTTTCTTCTTCTAATTTTCCCCCCAAAAGTGACCTCCATATTCAAAATTAATTTATTTACGTAACACGTCCGTGTTTGGGTCACAGAAGTTCATGTGTGTACCCCATTTCAACTTAATCGGTCCAGTAGATTTGGAGAAAATCAGTTGTGACAGACAGACACACGAGTGATCCTATAAGGGTTCCTTTTTTTTTTTTTCGTGGTACGGAACCCTAAAATCTAACCTAAACTTGCTTGATGGAAGGGTTGTATAAAATATTCTTTAGAAGTATTGGTCTTTTTGCACAGCACAGCTAATTTTATAATTTCTTCGAAATTCAAAATATATAAATTTGAATTTCGCGGGCTCCCTTAGCGCATCCCTCTGGTGAATCCACAGCTGTAGCCCACGAAATTCAAATTATATTACGTTTTTTGCAATTTGCAGGTCTGTGTCAGGTTTTATCTTGATCAAAATATGATTCACGACTACTCGTTTATCAGATATGTATTTACAGAATTATTATCGTTCAAATCATATACATCTCTCTCAGTTAGATTTGTTCCCCAATGATATGATTTCATGAAAAAGTGATTCAATGGAACCAATCTAACTTAATAAATTAACTTGAATGAAGTCGGACAGGGTTGTGTTTTTACTTTTTTTTACAGTTATTTGGTGCGGAATAGAAACCGGACTGATCCGGCTACCAAACGGAAGGTGTCAGATCTTGAACCAGATAGTGCCTGGTGTGCGTTACGATTGCTCCGCCAAGTTATCCAAACAAAAAAAAAACTTTGCCAAAAAATTTGTCGGAATTTGTCAAAATCGAAAGGAAAAAACCAAAAATTTGTCAAAGTAAAAATAAAAAAGTTATAAGGGTTTTAAGTTGGCCGCGCGAACGTAACGTGGAGGATTGCGCGGCCATGGAGATCTTAGCAACTACTTGGGTTAGAGATCTAATTCTTTTTGTCAACTGTTGTCAAAATTTTTCGAAAAAACAATTATAAGCTCTAGATCAATATTTTACGAAATATTCACGTTCACATTCACGTGAGACCATAGTAGCCTTAAGAGTGATGGAAATGGTTTAATTGAAATAAATGATTTGAGTTTGAGTTTGATGGAAGGTGACGGAACGAAAAAATTATTTGTTGTGATAAATCATTTTTTTAACAAAGTAATATAATCCTTGTTACTAATAAGTCAATCCAGTTTTCCCTTATCCTGATAACAGTTGTGTAAACTTATTGCTTTTAAAATAATACCACCACAACAAACACGATAGTTCAGTACATCGAATTTGATTGCCACATCTAGGATATTACAAAGATGCCTAGGTCTGTGTTGGTGATGGTGAGTTTGATTTTGATTTGCTGTTTTCTCCTAAAGTATTGCATGTTTCTGTAACATAATTACGTTTTTGTGAGGTGTGAAATGGGTACAATTCTTTAGGATGAAATAATCACACCAAAAGACCTTTTTTCTGGGTGGTGCGTTTTTAGGTTAATTTTTCACCATTTTCAATTTAATATTGTGGCCGTTTGGTGCGCGCTATCGGGTTAATATTTAGAATTCGTAGGTTTTTATTTAGGTACAATTCTTTTATGTATATTGTGCATCTCAAACTTCTACCGGAGAAAATGGGCCGTCCGTGGCGTATACGCCACAGACGGTCCTTCTTGTTTTTCATTTTTTAGCAAAACCCAAGAGGTACAATTATTTTCAATAGAGGTACTAAATAGAACAATTTGGGTACAATCCCCTCGCGAAATTTCAACAAAATCGGAGATTAGTGCCGTCTGTGGCGTGTGACGCGTATTGATGGTCAACAAGAATGTTGTGTTTAATTAATAAGAAAAATTAAAATATTAAAATTGAATGCATTTATTATAGTGACATCTAGCGGCGGGTAGCGTAACTTACTCATTAAACTATTCCCTGTCCGCTATAAACGGAAAAGGTAATGAGTACTTAAAAAGAGTAGATGATAAACAACTCTATCGTCATATAACTGTGGTTCATTTTCAAATAAGCAACGACTGACATATTTCCTACTTTTGTTCAATATTAAATTACCAATCACACCAAGGTTTTCTTAGTATTACCAAAATAATACAATTAACCTGTTTATATGTGTGATTTTGGGTACGCTAGTACCGATACTAATGAAGCGCTATGCGATTTCTACTGTTTTTTCTGTTCTGTGCATGACAGTCCCCCAAATTCAAAAACAGTTCCATTGTCTTATGTCAAAGACCAGGGAGCCTAAAATGGACGCTTTGGCAGAATCATGCGTGCAATTCATACAGCCCGCAATTCATCTGTTTGACAGCTGCTATTTAACATTAGACTTCACTATAGTAATTCTTAATTTGTGGACCATTTTACGAAACTTCATACTAAACTGTCAAACAGATGAATTGCGGGATATGAATTGTACGCAGATCATATTATGATTCTGCCAAAGCGTCCATTTTAGGCCCCCTGCGTTCCTCAACCTTCTACTTCGCAGCTAACTTAAAAGTAGGGAAAAAAGCGCGGGAAACTTAACTTGGTGGACGTGTCCTTTTTTGTTAAAATTGAAAATAATTAATTAATTATAATATAGGATCAGTAGTGGTAGTTTTAGTGTTTTTTATTCTATCACTTGTAATTTAATTGTAGTTTTGTACATTTTCTTCTGTAGGGTAAGTTTTTTATTATTATTTCTTAAAGCGGGAAAATGAAAGACCCGCCTGACCCGGGGGACTTTGTTCCCCCGGCAGGCAATTTTGTAACTATCCAATCCAATGAATCAGGCATGGATACCGATGGGTCGTCGTCGGCTCGTCACTTAAAAAGAAGCCGCGTGCATGTGTGCAAAAACTGCAACAAACGCCGTCGTATCAGAAAAAACCACGGTTCCGAGTCTTCGGGTTGTGGTTGCATGGAGTCTACACCTCTCTCGCTAACTCCATCGGAGCCTAAATGCTCTGAAATAATCGTATCTAACGATATTCCTGATGTTCCAGCTCCGCCTTCAGTTATTCCCACTCAGATTGGTCGAAAAACGTATGACAAAACTGACAGCTCGCCGTACGTTGTTCATGTGCAAAAAATATTATTATCACCAGATGATGGAACGTCATTGCACCCAATTACATTTGGCAAGTTCTTAAAACACAACGCCTTCCTAAATATTATTAACGGTAGCGTCAAAAAAATCGGGCGCAATAAAATATCTCTTTGCTTTTCCAATTTCCTGGACGCAAATTCTTTTATTTCACATAATAGCCTAGAAACATATAATTATAAAGCTTTTATACCTACTTTTAATGTTACTAGAATGGGTTTAGTACGTGGTGTTCCTGCGGAATGGTCTCCAGAGGAAGTTATTGATAATATAACAGTACCAATTGGTTGCGGTCCAATTTTAAAAGTCAGACGCCTCAATTTTAAAACTGTTGTTGATGGTACAACCATTTGGAAACCATCCCAATCGATAGTTATTACTTTTGATGGGCAGATTCTGCCTAAAAGAATTTTTATGTGCTATAATGCATTACCTGTGGATTTATATATTTTCCCTACTGTACAGTGTTTCAATTGCTGTCGTTTTGGTCACACAAAAATTCAGTGCAGGTCCAAACCTCGTTGTTATAAATGTGGCCAAGACCATACTGGGGACAGTTGTAAAAGAGAACAAGAAAGTGCATATTGCTGCCTTTGCTCCGGTTTTCACTATGCTACTAATAAATCTTGCCCAGAAATGTCTAGACAAAAATTAATTAAAACATACATGGCACAAAGTTCAGTATCTTATGCTGAAGCGGCAAAAATGTATCCCCCAGTTACTAAATCGTATGCCGATACACTTTTGTCTTCTCCTTCCAAAAACTTTGCAGATACTCCATCTTTCCCTTCTTCTAATAGAATGCCTGTTTCAAGTAGCTATAAAAAAACTGTCTTCCTTAAACCACGCTCGCCTCCCAAATCTGTACAAGGATATAATAAAGAGGCTCACAACGCCATTATTAAAGATTACGACATTCCTCAACCAGCAAATGGTTGTGCTTTTTCTAATCATAACAATGGACAAATTGATGCCAGTTTTTCCATAAACGATTTTCTTTCTGCATTACACAATCTTCTGTCTCAGTTCAACATTTCACCGTCCAACGTTGCCCCATCTTTCAATGTATCACAATCCATCCTTAATGGACAACACATCCAAAATAATCCAGTGGAACTGCCGCAGTCTAGTAAACAAAAAGAGTGATGTTATACATCTTTTAAACAAATATGAGCCATTTGCCTTTGCTTTAGCAGAGACTTGGCTCAAACCTAATCATATTTTTAAAATTAATGGTTATATAACCATTAGAGAGGATAGATCTGATGGGTATGGTGGAGTAGCTATACTTATCAAGAATTCTATCCCTTTCTCTACCATTACATTACCTCCTCATAGTGAGGAAATTTCAATTGTAGCTATTAAAGTGCATCATACTTGTCTTGTTTCTATTTACATTCCTCACCCTTCTTTTTCTGTTCTTCAAGAGATGAATAATCTCGTTTCTTTTCTTCCAAAGCCATTATTAATACTGGGGGATTTTAATTGCCATCACCAATCATGGGGTTGTTCAACTTCGAACTGTTATGGTGATGAGTTAATAGATATAATAGACTTACACAACTTATGTATTTTAAATTCAGGAGCTGCCACACGTCGTTCAGATCCTAATCAGAACCAAAGTGCAATTGACCTTTCTATCTGTTCTCCAAACTTAGCCTCTTCATTAACTTGGCATACTTTGACCTCTACTTATGGTAGTGACCATTTTCCAATAGTTATTTCTTATCCTCTTTCCAAACCAAATACACAATTAAGGAAATCAAACTTAAAATATAAACTTCCTAATAGAAATAATACTGACTGGGGTAAATTTAGGAACATTGTTGACAGTAAGCTTAGCTCCTTGCCCGTAATTTCTGATGGCAATGAAAATAGTTGTGCTGAAGCTTTAGCACACATATTAATTACAGCGGCAGATGAAGTTTTTCCTGTAAAAAATAACAACATTAGTACAATTCCCTCACCTCCGTGGTGGGACTCTGAGTGCACTGAATTGATTAAAAAACGTAAAGAGGCTGAATATAATTATAACGTTGATATGTCTGATACTAATTTTGATATCATTACTAAGTTAAATAATGAAACTTATAAACTTTTTAAAAAGAAAAAATTTGAATCTTGGCGTAACTTTTGCTTATCAATTTCACCGAATACTCACCCTACGATTGTCTGGCGCAATATTCGTAGATTTAGGTCCATATATAACAACCCTTCTCCTATTCCTGATTCTTTAGCCAGTGATTTTTTTGATATATTAGCTCCGCCTTGGGTTCCTGAGGCTAAGGCTATTAGTACTAACCATAACCTGTCTCTCGTTTCCAATATCCAAGACACTCATACGACGCTAGATCTTGCATTCACTCTCACTGAATTAAAGGTTGTTATCCATAAAACTAATGATTCTGCACCAGGCATTGATGGCATCCCGTATTCCTTTTTTGCTAATTTAAATGATGATGTCCTCAGTTATTATTTAGAACTTATTAATTCTATTTTTTATACAGGAAACATCCCTGTTGAATGGAAACGTCAAATGGTGTTGCCATTCCTTAAACCAAATAAAACTCCATCTGATGCTTCTTCATACCGTCCCATAGTTTTGTCTTCAATTCTGATGAAATTAGCGGAACACTTAATTAAAAATCGCCTAGAATGGTATGTTGAAAGTAAGGGTCTCTTGACAGAATCACAATATGGCTTTAGAAAAGGTAAAAGTACAACTGACTGTTTAAGTATATTAACATCCGATATTCGGTTATCCTTCTCTAATAACCAATCCACCGTTGCAGTTTTCCTTGATATTAATGCAGCTTATGATAATGTTGTATTATCGGTTTTACAAAATAAATTAGAAGCCTTACAAGTTCCATTGAATTTGTTGAATTTCATTATTAATATCTTGACTGAACGCTCTGTTAACATGTTAATAGGAGACCATGAGGTATCTCATCTTGTATGGAGGGGTCTCCCACAGGGTTCTGTGCTCAGTCCCCTTCTATACAATATCTACACTTATGATTTAGAGTTATCCTTAACTAGTCATGTTAAGGTTCTTCAATATGCCGATGATTTATTATTATATTCTTCAAGTCCATCTGTTGAGCAAGCTAGCTCTGCTATCAATTCTGCTTTATCTATTTTGGCGTCATGGTTACATCTAAACGGTTTGGATTTATCCACGTCTAAAAGCGCGGCTGTTTTATTCACCCGGAAGAGAAATATTCCCATAGTAAATCTCCTTTATAAGGAAATACCAATCCCAGTTAAAGATAAATTCAGATATCTAGGTATAATACTTGACTGTAAATTAAGTAGTGTCCCTCATTGTGAATATATTGTTAACAAATGTGAAAAACACCTAAACATGCTTAGATGCCTCTCTGGTGTGTGGTGGGGTGCACATCCCTTTTCTTTGAAACTCATTTACAACGCAATCATCAGAAGCACTCTGGATTATGGATTGTTCGTTCTAGAGCCAGGTAGTGTCATGGCTTTTAAAAAATTGGATCGCATCCAGTCTAAAGCATTACGCATTATTTCAGGTGCAATGAAGTCTAGTCCCATTAATGCACTCCAAGTTGAATGCGGGGATGCTCCTTTATATCTTAGAAGACAATTCCTATCTGACAAATATTTGTTCCAGATTCTTCAATTCTCAACTCATCCTCTTATTCCTAAACTGGACACATTAGTGTTGCAGATTGAATCGTCAGATTACTGGTCCCATAGACGTGCTCCTTGTTTAGTTGTAAGTTATAAAAAATTCCTTTCACTTTCTTCTCCTATTCACCGTTCCAATAAACTTCCCATATTTAGCAATAGTTATGAGAGTTTACAATTCAGTCCCATTATAAAATATAACTGTGTAAGTAAATCAGATCCCGATTGCCATTTAAGTTTTAATCATTTTCTGGCTGAACACGTAGAGTACCACCATATTTATACGGATGCTGCCAAGCCTTCTCCGACGGGTTGTGTTGGGATAGGTACTTACCATTCTCAATACAACATCGAACAAAAAATAAAACTGCCTCCGGAGACTTCTGTTTTTACCGGGGAATGTTTCGGCATTTTTAAAGCCATAGAATATATCCGTATTTTAAAGCTCAAAAAATCGATAATTTTTACCGATTCTCAAAGTGCTCTTCTAGCCATCAATAAATCCGCTTTCGAACACAAATTGCAGTTACCTATAATATTTATTTAATAAGAGAATTTGCGTTCAGGACCATTTCTGAGGGTAATACACTACAATTTGTGTGGATTCCAGCCCATGCTGGAATCCATGGCAATGAAGTGGCTGATAAACTTGCCGGTGATGCGGTGCAGTGTGGGGACTTAGTTCCTTATACAAATTTTACTTATGACCTCGTATCGTTACCAAAGACTTTTCTTCGGGAAACCTGGAAGGTGGCTTGGGATATCGGAAGCAAATCGAAGGGACGTTATTTTTCACATATTCAACCCGACGTTCCAGAAAAACCGTGGTTTGGCAGGGCTAAGTTTGGCAAGATGGAGACCTCCATTCTAATACGGATGAGACTGGGTCATGTTTGTTCTCCAGCTCATCTTGCCAAACTTCATATCATCGACGATCCCTTATGCTTGTGTGGCACAGATGTAGGCGACTTAGATCACATTTTTTTCTCCTGTCCCTTATATGACCGTTCTTCCTTTCTTAGTAACCTCTTATCCCTCCATACTCCTTTTCCTACCTCAATACTTTCTTTACTTTGTACAAATAGCTCTCTTGTATATAAATGTATAGTCTCATTCATTACTCTAAATAATATTAAGTTGTAATTTTTTTTTTTTTTTTTGTGTAATTTGCTCATTTATCCATAAGATTTCCTTGTTACTTATAATTATACTGATCCTATCCCGTCTATCCTAAATCCCGTCAAAATTTATATTTATATGTTTCCCTACCTTTTTAATAAAACTAAAACGTGACATTGGCTAAATGCACAAACCGTGCGAAGCCAGAAGAAAAAAAAAAAAAAAAAAAAAACTTAAAAGTATAATTTCATTGCAGTTTCAATAGTTATTTTGTAATATTGCACAATAGTGTTTCAGAAAATACTTATCAATATTTTTATTTCAGTAAATAATAAATCCAAAATTGCAACAACTTGGCCCGCCGTAAATTTGTTAGTAAATATTGGCACGCGAAGGAAAAAGTTTCCCCATCCCTATAGACCATATAATAAAACCGTAGCGGAGTGAAGACTGTACATAGTTGGTTTTTTTTTTATTGATTCTCAGATCTTTCTATAATCTGAGAAGTAATTGCTACGAGGTCTGGGAAACATTCCTAAGGCAAAAATACAGTTTATTATAGACTTTTTGTCTGTTTGTCTGAAAAATGTTCCAGCATAAGCAAATAGTACTGGATAGATTCAGTTCAAATTTTGCATAGATATTCCCTGTACGTCTGGTCAATCTATAGGGTAAAAATTATCACGCTATTTCCTATGGGGGAAAAGCAATATTACATTATGATCGTATTCTTATAAAGGTTATCGCAAATTATTTTTAAAAGAGTAGTCGTGTAGTTTTGTGACGGCTCTTCTCCTTAAGAAACGACCAATTGGAACCGTGCACAGCTAGTTTCTGACGTTTCATAAGTGCCCATGTAGGTGTATGTGAAATAAAATATTTTGATTTTGAAATTGTAAAAAGACGAGGTTAGAATATTGCAGGTAGTTACAAATTTAACCTTTTATAAAATTATCATCACGCTGTTCCTTTACGGAACTTGGCAGTAAATAATTATATACAGGGTGGTTTTTTCCCCGACCAAGTTATATTCTTAAAAAAGATATTATAAAAAAAAAAAACTTAAATTGTAACTTCAATTTGGGTACCTAGCAACTGTATACCTATTGGAGACCTATTGATTGTCACTTGTGTCAAGAAAAAAATACCTCGTGGTTGTTTTATTTTTATTCAATTTTTTTTTTGTGTGTGTGTTGTGAATATACGTGTACGTATTTTTGAAGGTCCATTTTACACTTCTGGGTTCTGGGCCCATAACCTCTTGGAGATTAGAGTGGAACAGAAGATGAAGCTTATCAGAAAAGAAATACGTATATTCACAATCAACACAAAAACAATACGTATGCATTACGTATGTATCATAACGGAATTTTAATTAAATTTGTTTATCACTTCTCTGTACCTACACCATATCGATTCCCAAGCATTAATCAACACAACCACAGGTATTAACGACTCCTTAACTTGCAAATACAGTTCACTCCTAGGGAAATATTTGTGGAGCTGAATCAGCTTGATGCTAACAAAGGTTATTGCATCATCATCATTCTCCTGCCCTTATTCTAATTCATTGGGGTCGGCGCAACCTGTCCCTTTCTTCCATACTTCCCTATCGTCATCTCGGTAGTCACTCCCTTTCTAGCCTTAACAATACATTCATATTCAATACATCTTTATTTTTAAAAATGGTGTGCCAATGTACTGGCTGCACCTTTAGCCAAAATCTACAAGCGCTCTCTTGCCGAAGGAATTTTAACAGAAGATTGGAAGAAATCTAGAATGGTTTCTGTTTATGAAAAAGGCGAGCAAAACAATATTAAAAACCCATTGCTATTCTTTCAACCCTGGACTACATTTTTGAATCCCTAATTTATCCTGTTTTATAACGACATGTTAGTCCACTCGTCAATACGGTTTTAGAAGTGGTCGATCGATTCAGACTAATTTAATTGTTTTATCAGATTTATCGAAATGCATTGATTAAGGATATTAAATTGATGCGACATACCTACACTGACTTTTCCAGTGCTTCTGATAAAGCAAACCATCAACTATTATTGCAGAAGCTGGTATGAAATTATGAATACCATATTCTTTCTATTGATTTATAAACCTGTGGCAAATCGTTTATTAAATAAAGAGATCTGTGGTGAACCACAGATTTCTAAATCTGTGGTTCACCACAGATCTCTTTAATAACAGTTCCCTTCTTGCTTGGTTGAAAGTTTAGATTAGATCATATTTGAGTCGAGTTGAGACTTTGAGAGAGGTTTCATGACTCTATTATGTATTATGCTAAATCTGGAGTACCACGGGGTTCGCACATGAGTCTTCTTTTCATTATACAGGATGATTGGAAGATGGGTGCAAAGCTTTAAGGTGAAGATAGTATAGACAATTTAGAACCATTTAAGCCATGGTTGTCTTAGACGAAGTCTTACCAAATTTTTTTAACCAAATTTTTTAAAAAATTTCTCCCTCAAATTGGTTTGTAGGCCCTAATTTCAATAATTTGTAAGATATCCGCATAAATGATACCTCAAAAGAAAGAGCGATTATCAAGCTTGTCTTCAAAAAGGTTTGAACAAAAAAAGCACCCTCCGTTTTTTTTTAATAAGGTTTAAAAGACGTATTGTACAAAAATTTTATTTTTTCTGAGCTTTAAATGTCTGTAAAAAAAATGTCTAATGACACAGAAGCCTAAAACATGTTTTGCTTGATTGCTTACACATTACTTTAATTAAATAAATAAAAAATGAATTCATTTATCATTCAATTTGGCCATAATTATGCAGTTTACATTAAATTTTGAGAATTTCCGAAAAAAAACTTAAAAATTTGGTTAAAAATATTTGGTAAGACTTCGTCTAAGACAACCATGGCTTAAATGGTTCTAAACTGTCTGTACTATCTTCGCCTTAAACCTTTGCACCCATCTTCCAATCACCCTGTATTTCGCCACAACGTTGCGTCTCAGAATTAGCTGCGACTTTTATTTTATTTTTATGCTGATGATTACAAAATCTATAAAAGGGTAGAGTTACCGACAGATGCCAGTCTACTCCAACACGATCTTGAGATGAATATAACGGGATGACCTTGAAAGTGGTGAAATGTTTTTGCATTCGTTAGAGCCGAAAATTACAGCCTAAATTACTTCCATTTACAAAATAAACAACATTACCTATCTTGCATGAATTCCTTCTGAAATGCGAGCCGTAGGACCAAAAACTGAAATTCACCTCTCATTATCACTGAAGTTGTAAAAAAATCGGCACAAATACTGGGTTTCAATGGTTTCATCAAAATAAATGCATAGTCTGTCTCTCAGTCAAGCTAAAACTAAAATTATTCTTATCAATGGTAAACGATCTCAACTAGAATCTGCCAGTAGGTATCTAGACTTCTAGAGCCTGGAATCCTATGTAGGTTAGTAGGTACCTACGCTGTGAATTGTTGTGTGTGTGTGAAGTGGAGTCACTTCACACACAACACTTCAACACTTTCGTGTTTAGTACCAGTATTGTTTATAGTGCTCTGTGCGTTTAGTCCTCTCCAGACGAAGAAGTTTTGTGACATTTTTTTAAGTATAATAGGTACCTACTTAACAGTTCTTCACCATACTGCGATCGCCAACCCACCTGCCAAGCGTGGAGATTATGGAAAACCCCCTTCCCCCCATGGGTCGCGGGAGGCCTATGTCCAGCCTTGGACGTCTTTCGGCCGAAATGATGATGATGATGATGATGATGAACAGTTGTTCAAAATTGCAGCAGAGATGGTTTTCTTCGTCGGAACTCATTTTTGAAAAGAGATTTTTTTAACAAAACCCAAACCCGTGAGCAAGTGGCAGTTTTCTGTCTACGTTTTATCCCCATTGGCCCGTTGCTTTGTTTTTTAAGTGGGTTTAATTGTCTATGGTTATAATGAACGCAGTAAAACATTCAGAACCCTAAAATCGGTAAACAGTTCACATTGTGAGTTTTATTTTATTTTTGACAACCAATAATGCCTTGCACTACAAAAAGTGCAAATCACTAATCATAATCGCTCACAATTTGTTACACTAGGTACAGACGCCAGCATATCAAGCTACTACAATCTGTCAAATTTCTTTAAAAGATTTTCAACTGTACAAGCTTATTAAGATTCAAGGTTGATCGGGAAAATTTGACAGTTTCGGGTAGCTTGACCTGCTGGCGTCTGTACACATTGACATAATCTCACTTCCACACAGATTGTAGTGTAATCTGTGCGTGAACGTGAGATTTTGAAATTGGTGCGTGTGTAACTAGCATTATAAAATTTACTTTTAGTTTTGGAACGTCAATGTCAGAACTAAGTTCTATTCATAGACAATAATCTCCAACCTTCTTTCCGGTTTCAAGATGGTGAGTGAATAGGCTGTCGCTCTTTTATTTTCGATTTTCATTGATTTATTCGTGATTATTACGTCTCTGTTATGGATTAATAGAAAAAGCCACGCTTAAATATCAAGTGACTAAATTTCGATTCATTTCGTGTTAATTAGTAAATCATTGTTGAAAAGTTGGGATGAGGAGGGGACCTCGTGGCGAAGCTTGTTGTCAACAATGTTTTTGTAATTTCAGCCGCCCAAAAAGGACACTAAAGCTTCGGCTAAGCAGCCCCAGAAAACACAGAAGAAGAAGGAAGGATCCGGTGGCGGCAAAGCTAAGAAGAAGGTAAACAATTAGCGAACCTCAAAAAGATAGGTTATGTGTGCGTGTGACAGACAGTGAAGGTTATGTGTGCGTGTGACAGACAGTGAATGCCTGGTTACTCCCGTAAAGTGAATAAAAGTGGAATAATCTCAAACTACAACACATGATCTGTGATTATAAACTACGCCTGATTACACACTGAATGAATAAGGAATACGTTTTGATTGTGTTACCAGAACCTGGATTCTGGTAACACAATCTCTGGAACTTAATAAGTAAATGTTTGTAGTTATCCATAAATCACGAGTGGAAGCATTAAGTAGTTGCATTGCAGGTGTATCGCCAGATGATTATACATCTAAACTTGAGATCTGTGAGAGTAAATTTACTGATATATTGAGGCTGATGGCAACACCTTGTACCCTGAATCATGTTCATGAGGATGGAACTCCATACATTAGGAACTACTAAAATACTTTTTTACCTTGCAGAAGTGGTCCAAAGGAAAGGTCCGTGACAAGTTGAACAACCAGGTGTTGTTTGACAAACCCACATATGAGAAACTGTACAAGGAAGTGCCCCAGTACAAGCTGATCACACCTGCCGTTGTCTCTGAAAGGTTGAAGGTCCGAGGCTCACTCGCAAGAAGGGCACTCATCGAGCTTAGAGAAAAAGGTATGGTTTTATCTTAATAACTTTGTTGCCTTACCATTTAGGAATTTGAGCTTGTCAAATTATTGATAGACAAAGTAACATGCTTTTTTAGGCAAACAAAACTTTCAATTCTTGAGTTTATCTGGCAGAAAACAGTGCCAGTCCGGACACTGACTCAGAATCTAAATATTAGCATTAGTATAATTATTGCATTTAAAATGAAGAATATTAAGCAGTGTTTTTTTGTAAGTTGTCACCAGATGTGAAAATATGCTGAAAATAGATTTTTTTTTGTCATTCATTTGGTCAACTAAAAATTCTATGATATTTTCAGTATAAACCCAGTTTGCTCAGCAATTGTTTACTGTTTATTGAATTCAATCAGATTTTTATTTAGATAATTTTAATATGATGAACCTTTTTACTGGAAAAACCATGACAGTTACAAACTGATATATTGAGTCTGAATTTCTATTATAAATCTCAAAATACCTTAGGTGTATGCTACATGTACTTGATACTTTTCATTTTGTTTCAGGTTTAATCAAACAGGTAGTCCAGCATCATGGTCAGGTGATCTACACGAGGGCCACCAAGGGTGATGACCCAGTCGCATAAGATTATGTATAAGTAAAAAACAATAAAAAAATAACAAAACATATTCGTTTCATATATTTATAATCCTCTTATAAATTTACACACCCAACATAAGATAAATTCAACTGGCATAGAGAACTCATTTTAAAAAAAAACTTAAAAAAAAAAAAAAATAGAACTTACAGTTAGCTATCAGTGTTTTATTGTACTGTAATTTTGTGTTTCTCATCGAGGTCGATGACGGCGAACCTAGCTGTAGGATACTGATCGCGCAAGCGATCTTTAAAACTAGACGCGTGCTCCTCATTCGTTGTCTCGACCACTGCATTGGCCTGAAATCAGCACAAGTTATCTTCATGCATGCTGAGTAGCAGACAGATTTACACTGCTGAACATGACCTTCATTCTATATTTAGTGAAAGGTTGTTTGGGAATGTCGCCTAATCACCACGCTTGGCGATCTAGATATTGTCCAGGAGGATTGTTTTCCACCATTTATCAGCCAACCCGTCTTCTACTTGAGTGTCATAAAAAGCGTCATAGGGGATACCCTTCGTATCGTAACGTGGATCCACGCGAGGCACAATGGTTTTTTAATATTGTTCCTGTAATTAAGGCATTCAACCGGTGTTCAACATGAGAATGGATATCAACACCCTTGTGCCCTAACAGGTAACCATAAAACTGCGATGATCCCCAGTTGCCAAGCGTAGTGATAGTAGCAATATTTCCTAAAGATCTGAAAACCGCAGCTGTTATTTAGTTAGGTATTATTTTTGACATAGAAAAATTGGTGTATTGCCACATAAAATACACAATACAATGCACAGCTTGTTCGCATTTGTACTCGATTGATCGAGGGTTATATTTTTAGAACTTCATCATCTAGGTTTCCAAAGGTGTCAATTGGTGCCCTATGAGCCGGACACCACAGCCCAATAAATAAGACGATGAAGGTCGGGTGCCTGAATCTTGTTTGATATTCTAGGCCAGTTTAATGGCGATTGCCGCCAATGTAGATAACAAATTGACTTGTTACATACAAACATTTCAACAGGATTTTCCAAAAGTACATCATTAACATATATACCCAAGTGGTTCCTACATCGCTGTGCACCCACATCTGCTCTGTGACCAAGCTCTTGAGCACGGCGCTCTCATCGGATATGATCTTGGCGAGTTGTTCGAGCCCGCCATGGTGGTCAGGGACGGGCACAGCGAACCTCATCAGCCGCCCACTAGAGCCAAGGCCGCGTTGTATATTGCGCGCGAGCCGCCCGGAGTCGATGTTACCACCGCTTACAATGCACACAGCCCTGTACAAAATGAATTGTTATCGTCAGTTCAGATGGTACTTTGTAGTACCGCGGTATCAACTGTGGTCCATATTGTCTAATGGATGCCAGCCAAAATCTTACCCATAGAACTACCTATCACATAATATATAAGACTATATGTAGACAAAACAAAAAGGCTTGTAAAATCAGAAAAGTCAATACTTACCTAAATAAAACAGGTAAGTACTAAAGTAAAAATCATTCGAACCCAAATACAGTATGTGGAGTTACTATAGCGAGCTTCCGGCTCCATCATCAGATCCTGGACTACGTAAACCTTCTGGTATAGATTTTTTTTTCAAGACAACAAACGAACCTAAACTGTAGGCTATTTTGTTTAGTCGAAGAGTTCCTATGTCGAGCTTTCAGCTCCATCATCAAATCCTGGACTACACCTTGGGCTAACGTAACTACCTAGTTACATAACTGACATATTGACTTTGAAATAAATAATTTGACTTTGAATGCCCGTGGCCATCGTCCGGCTCCATCATCAGACCCTGGACACCACCTAGCGTAATAGCACTTGTCAATACGTCATAACCAATGACTCCAAACACGATAGTGTTATCATGGCCACCTTCCGGCTCCACAGACCCTGAGCACCATTTTGGGCTACTTATAGCACTTGTCAAGATAAAACCCTAACCCCCTTATTACAAAACAAGGTTTATCTTCAGACCCTGGTTTAAAACATGGAGCCATTATTGAATTTCGAACTTTATTCCGACTATGGTAAAGTTCCTAAACACAAAACTGACAACTTATTACCGAACGAAGTTTTCAGTTTTGTATAAAGAACGGCATTTCAATCACTGTTACGTTCCTAATACAATTACTGGCTCCATGGTTTAAGCCATGTCAAAATATAAATCTTATTTTGTAATAAGGCGGAACGAGTTCAAACACAACGACGCTATCTTATTTAGTTGAGGAGTTCCTACTGCCACCTTCTAGCTCCATCATCAGACCAGTTTCATCGTATCATATTTTTGTGTTGTCGCCGAAATGAAGTATATATATATATATATTTAGCTACCTACCTATGCCAATTTTCAGCTTAAGGCTCTTACAGACTCACGCGATATCGCGGGCGCGACGCGACATCAGTAGCACAATTTCTTTGTCGCAATAACGCGTGAGTCTAAGAGCCTTCAATCGGATGCCAGCAGGCTTAGGATGATTCGACGCTTTCTATTTCTACTCTTTAAAGAATAGAAATCGCTTGTCTACCCTTCTCGGTAGAAAACTGTCAACTGTCTACACGGACATGTCATTTTTGTCTAATCTTTCGTCGACACAACGCTTCTCTACGGTTCTCGTGCTAAGCCAGCAGGAAGTCCTTGAAAAATGGATGACAAAGAGAATACCTAACCGTACCTAAACATTTGCGAACAAAGCAGGGACACTAAAGGCCCATGGGCGTCAATAAAAGATAAAACTTCTGTTGTGTCTCATTCAGTGTCTTTGATAGCGTTAATTTAAAGCTTGTAAAAATAACAATATAAATCATACCGTTTTCCCCTTAGCTCAGGCACTAGTCCTTGCATGACGGCGGCGATGGCGCACACGCCGGCTCCGTCCGCCACGAGCCGCTCGCGCTCCAGCATAGATATCAATGCCCGTGCTATGTACAGCTCCTCTACTACCAACTGCAATATCGAAAATAGCCCGATAAGTACAAAAATCGGCCAAGTGCGTGTTGGACCACTAACAATTAAGGGTTCCTTAGTTGGGATGGATTTATCCCACATTGTAGTTGAAAAACGTGTTCTAGGTAATACATCGATATAGGTACGCCACGGTCAATTCTCCAACTGCAAATGTAAGTTTGTCGACTATTACTCGTTAACTTGTAAAGCCTACTTAGCTGTGATAGTTTTTGTTCTAATTTCGATATATGTAGGTACTACTGCCATGAATTTTTTCATATAACCGAAAACAACCATTTAGCTGGCAGGTAGGGGGGCACTTGACTCTAACAAAAATTTGCACTTGAAAGCTTTAGCTATTACGCAAACGGACCAAAAAATGGTCTTCACAGACCCTCAATATTTTTGAAGGTCCTATCCAACGATACCCTACATCTTGGGATAACCGAGAAAAAAAAATATCATCCCCACTTTAAGTGTAACGGAGGTAACCCAAAAAGAAAAAAACCACAGTACCACTTTGTCGGCGTGATTAATGTGTATATGACCCATGTTAAATTAAAGCTTTTCTAAGAGTCTCTGAGCTAATACCGGGACAGACAGACGGACATGGCGAAACTATAAGAGTTCCTTGTTGACTATATGGAACCCTAAAAAGCAGCGCGCTTGTTTAGCTCTAAAATAATTGTAGGTACCGTACAATGGTAAGGATACTTATCTAAAATGCAAGTAATAGTACTTACTTGAAGTGTACTCGTACCTATCCTACCAAATTTTTGGTACAGATCTTAAACGACTGTTGAAACTGAGGCAGGAAAACAATGTAAAGCCGGTACGTTAAAGAAACATTCGGAAGAAAGTTGTGCCTCACCATCCTGTCAAGCCTGCCTTTAATGGTTGAGAATGCGTTGACCCCGACCGTAGAGGCGCTGAGACCGTCTGCCAGGTTGGGCACCACGTTAACTGAGACTGGTCGTCCCGCTTGAAGCGCCTTCATCATCTTTGGCACCTTTGAACACTCAGCTCCCTGAAATTGTGGTAAACGTGCATACAAGCAGCATTCAGCAGAAAAACGAGACGTCCACTGCTGGGCATAGCCTTCCTCAATAATTTCTACGCTGACCACGATCCTGTGACTCTCTCATTCGGTGAATGTCCAAGACCGTCACTAGATCGTCATTTCACCTTGTGGAGGTCTACTCACGCTGCAGCAGTACCTATTCATCTTTGAGTCAAATCGGTTTTCTTAAGTTATGGTAACTATAGGAAACTAGCAGTCGACTGGTATGAATGGATACAATGAAGCTAACATAAACGAGGCAGGAACACTTGAGTTTCTTGCAGGCGACGAGCACGCTGGCCAGCAGCCCGCCGCTCCCCACCGGCACGATCACAGCGTCTGCTTCAGGCAGCTGCGTGAGGATCTCGACACCCAACGTACCCAGACCCGCCATTACCAGCGGATCGTCCGTACTGAAAGGACATTATAGTGGTTAAGGAAACTAATAATTGATTAAAAAAACCCTGTTATGATAGACGTAAGATGGATAAATAAATAAACAAAAATGAATACGAGTAATAATACCTAAGGAACTAATAGTTGGTCTCTAGGAACGCAAAAGTATTTGAAATAAAAATCGGCTTCTTATGTTTTTCCAAATCTTTAAAAGGATGTGAATCTGCTCGCCATAATTATGGCACATCGAGTGGTAGAAAATAACGTACTCTTTGTCGCTTATACCTAAGCTGTGCACCAGTCCATTTGTCACTCATACCTGTGCACCAGTCTATTTGCCACTCATACCTGTGCACCAGTCCATTTGTCACTCATACCTTTGCGCCAGTCCATTTGTCACTCATACCTGTGCGCCAGTCCTTTAAATTGTCACTCATACCAGTGCATCAGTCCATTTGTCACTATACCTGTGCACCAGTCCACTTGTCGCTCATACCTATGCGCCAGTCCATTTGTCACTCATACCTGTGCGTCAGTCCATTTGTCACTCATACCAGTGCGCCAGTCCATTTGTCACTCATACCTGTGCGCCAGTCCTTTAAATTGTCACTCATACCAGTGCATCAGTCCATTTGTCACTATACCTGTGCACCAGTCCACTTGTCGCTCATACCTATGCGCCAGTCCATTTGTCAATCATACCTGTGCGTCAGTCCATTTGTCACTCATACCTGTGCGCCAGTCCATTTGCCACTCATAACTGTGCGCCAGTCCATTTCTAAAGCTCGATATGTGATATCATATAACGCCCGGTACTGAAAGCTGTTTACTCGAGTAGTATCTGGTTGCCGTCCTGCTGCACTTTGCGCGCGTACTTGATGGCGTCGTCGAGCGAATCTCCGCACAGCACTACGTCGGCGCCAAGCTCGGAGCAACGTTGCGCATGCGAGGGTGACGTGCGCTCCGGCATCACCACCGTTACCTGCGCATGTGTATGGAACAGTCACAACGGATGGAATAACCTAAACCCCTTATTAATAAACGTATTGCATATAGTTAAGTTATGAAGAGCGTCTGGTTAGTCAAATTTTGTTTTGACGTTTAAACCTCTCTTATCTTAAAGCAACGTTCATAAATAAGGGGTTAATGTTTAGCAACGGATTGTCAAGCCTGCCATTAGCCCTGATGTGACGTGCACTTCAGTAAAGTTTGTAGCTTTGTATTTCAAGAACGACAAAGTTTGTAATTTCGAAAACTATACCGAATTTACTATAGCATCGGTATTTTAGTTTGTAGTCCTAACTACAAATATAAAGACCGAGTTCGTAATTTCGTAATTTACTATACCCTCTGTCAAGTACTAGGTTATTAATGAGACCACGAATTAAATATATTTAATTCAAAGTCAAAGTCGAAGTCAAATTGTTTATTTCAAATAGGCACATAAAAGGCACTTTTGAACGTCAATATTTACAAAAAAAAAATAGATTTGATTCTAGTCGCCCCTTCCAAAATGTAGTTTCGTATGGAGAAGAATGGGCAAGAAACTCCACCGGTACTCTTTTAAAATCTTGTACAATATTTTTATAGGTACATTAATTATATGTAAAGACGATGCACCTAGAATAAAATTACTATACCACAATAGGTAATAAAAAGAGTTAAGAATGAAGCAATGACAGATAAATTAATTATGTGATAGAACATGGTGCTCACATATTTACAAAAATTGTAAAAAATATATACGATTTCCTAAAAAATAACAATAATGTCAGTGTAAGTTAAGGTAATCACAGAATTAAAAATAAATGTCATAAAAATAATAAATTATACAATTAAAATAGCAACCTGTTTGATTTTGTCTAGACTCTAGATTGTCCTATGGAGCAGGACCAGCATGTTTCCCAGCATTCTTATCTTGTATATAATTCTCTAATTTGTATTATGCTTGTTTAGAAAGTGTTCTTTTAATATGAGTTTTAAATTTTCTTTCATTTAGTTGCAATATATCACAAGGTATTTTGTTGTAACATTTAACACAGTACCCCATAAAAAATGTATGTACTTTAGATAACCTGAAAATGGTTGATCTATTTTGTCTTTATTTCTAGTATTAAAATTATGTCTATCACTTATTTTATTAAAAAGATGTAGATTTTATTTATTATTATTTATTCGTGAATGAGACTTAATAATAAGGTCCCACACATACGTACCGGCACGCCGAGAGTACCGCCGTGGTACGCCGTGCCCAGCGCCATGTTGGCTCGGGACGGCACTATCACGCCGCGCTCAACGCCCTGCACGCCGTACGACAGCAATGCATTGCGGACGCCACGCTCTGCGCAACTTCGGTTCAACGACAAAATAATAAAAATGTTTGTATCAGTAACAACAAGGCAAGGGAATTCTATAAGGATTATACTTACGACAACGTAATTAGGGTACTAATGATGGACTTAACGACTCTTACAGTTACGTTAGCTAAGCTCTGTAGCAGATGAACCAATCAGCTACGACCGACCCGCGTATCTTCTCATAGGCTACGCCAGCTACGCTGTAGCGGTGAAACCGTTCCGCTACGACGGTCACGTACGCTATTACTGTAGGCAACGAACCATTATTGTAGGCAGGCTATGCCAGCTACGCTGTAGCAGATAAACCAAACTCCGCTACGACAAAACCGCGCATGTTTTCTTATGCTACGTCAGCTACGCTGTAGCAATGGCACCGACGCGCTATATCCGCCACGTCCTGCTTCTCGTGGGTGGGCGTGGCCAGCTAGGCTGTGGCATGGAAACCGACCCGCTACTTCCACCAGGCACCGTTTCTCGAAGGCTACGCCAGCTACGCTGTAGCAGAAAACCATCCCTCCTCTGACCGTTTTCCCTGCTTTCCGCTTGAAATCGTTTGCAGTTCAGACATCGCGCTGCATTTAACGTTGAAGCATGTTCCTTGGACTTGGACCTTTCATGTTTATAGGACGAGCCTATCCTTATATGAAGTCAGATCAAATTTTTTAAACGAATATCGTTTGTGAGGATAATAGCCCAAAATAAGCCCATGCTTACCTGCCAGTATACTGTAAATTCTCACATTTCAAATATATATTGTAGTCCATATATTTACTGATTTTTGCCTCCTGAAAACATAAAAGCTTCGTAATTAAGCGTATTAAACATAACAGTTCAGTCATTTTAATGAGTTAAGTATTAGTTTTAATAATATTTAAATTGGGTTTTATTCAACATTTTTAGTAAGTTCCCGACAGCAGTCTACTAACACAAAGTGGTGTGTGTATGATGCCTCCTTCGATCTTTTCCGCAGCTTGTTTGATTTCATTGAATGATAAAACATGGGGGTAGTCATTCTTGTCGTGCAAATAATTCTGAAATCAAACTCTCATCAAAATACTTTGCCTTTGACACATGTTTTGGTTTACGCACTGTACAATAATCACCATTTTCTTTATTGTCTTCGACGTGTAACTAGAATTTATAATTTATTTACTGAACTACGCTTGTATTAAGTGTTCATGCTTTCATTATGTCATAGTATAATTAATCATGTTGACATAGTGCATAGATAATACAATACCTTTTGAGGAAACAAAGCGGGATTCTTTCTTCAAAAGCGGGACGTAGTAAAAATAAAGTCCATTTCACGAAAGAAGTCCCGCGGAATTAAGTGGAACTAATTATTATTATACAAGTTAGCAATGCCTGCAGCGCCACGTCGCGCCTCGTCTGCGGGACTTCTTTCGTGAAATGGACTTTACGTTTTAATCAGTAGTTTTTATTTTTTAACCGACTTCCAAAAAGGAGGAGGTTCTCAATTCGGCTGTATGTTTTTTTTTTTTACTACTTATCCCTTTGAGTATTTATACTCACTTATCCTTTTAAAAAATACGTAAATAATCAGTAGTTTTTATTTTTTTTTCAGTTCCAAATTAAGTTTAAAATGATGTTAGGGGATAGCCAGACAAAATGTATTTTAATGAAAATATGTTACTTTACTATATCTACTAGGCCTACTTAAAAACTGTCTGGTATTCCCTGTGTGGCAGTTGTCTTCAGAGGAATAGATAATATAAACAAGTACGGTAGTACCATATTACTTACGAATTACTTATTTATTTTTCGATCCCCGAAAAGCAGGACTGAGCCTGTCCCGCGCGGGGCATTTAACTTTGGGCTAAAAATCTGGACGTCCCGCCAAAATCAGGACGTCTGGTAACGCTGCTTTGACACGAACGTTACCACGGACGTGACCGACGTGACACAACTTCATGCAGAATATCACAGATTCTACGACTGTGGACATAATATGCAATTTATAGGTAAGTGCTAAGGAGTATTGTTAAATACCTACATATTATATTTAACAATCCTTCTTAGCACTTGCCATGTAGCTACCTGAGAAAGAAGACGCAGTACATGTTTTGTAGGTTTTTGTAAAAAAGCAAGACGAAGAAAAGAAAATAAATATTTGATAAATTTAAATAATTTATTGTCATTTGTATCAGAATGTAATTAGTGAGCATGATTAAAGGCACGGGAACGAAAGTGAACCGAAACAGGTCAGACTATAACATAATAAAGTGGGAATGTGGATAGTCCTTCACCAACTTCTTCTCCAAGTCTTTGGCGTGGTGCAAGTCACTTGTTTCAATCAGCATGTTCACCTGGAAGTATAATATACCTACATTAGTAAAGTCTAGCTTCGATCGGTGCCCCGGGTTATAAAGTGAGGGAAATTGAAATTGTCTGTATATTTAGTGGTGCTTACATGAGTTGGTACTTAAGTATAGGTACTTATACCTACACCTCTAAGTTGATCTCACGCTGCTGAGGAAAGCGAACACGATGACAAAAAATCGTACATTGGGACGTCTTTGGCCGCCATACACGGACTGCTCGAGCAGTTAGCCGTTGAACAATATACACGTGGACCGCTCTTGCAGTCATAGTCAACATTGACCGCACGACCGCCCGAAGCAGTTGCAACTGCTCGACCGGTTTCGTGTATGTGCGTACGTAGAAGAGTGTAGTCGCAGCTTGCACTATGCAGTCGCAGCTTGAAGCAGTCCATCCTGACTGCTTCAAGCAGTCCGTGTATGGCGTAGAATATAATTTACCTACAAGACTACAATTCCTTTCAAAAAATTACCAAAATTTGTGAGTTCAGACAGTTTCATACAGAAATTTGATACAGAAACAACAAGTTCATACGGAAACAGTAAAAATGTCTCGTCTCATCCAAGCGCGTTCGGGCACGAAGCTCTTGACGTCAGCGCCGATGTCCATCACCTTGGCCAGCAGCTTGGCCATGGCGCCGGGCACGTCCGGCAGCGTCACGCTGAACTTGACCAGCCGCCCCTCGGCCGCCATGCCGCGGTCGATCACACGCGACATGCGGCTGCTGTTGATGTTACCGCCCGACAGCACACACACAATGCTGCAACATACAACATACAATCAAAAGCCACATCAGTACGTAGAAGATAATAAAAGTAGATACTGTACTTTTTCGCTCTCGCAAAAAAGGTTTCCAATCGCAAAGCTTGACAATCGCCTTGCGTACTCGAGTAAGCAAGGCGAGCTTTGCGATTGGTGGAATCTATGCTAAATCTGCTGCCAGTGACCTCGATATTGAACCTAACTTAATACGTCCTTTCCTGGTTAAGTTTTAGTTAAATACCTATAATAATATAGTCATCCCACTATGTGTTACTTTCTGGATAGTGACCCCGAAAGTAATAAAGAGAAATCGCTCACGCATTTCAAGAAGCAGTGAACAAAGACTGTTCTCCGTAGAATATGGCGGAATGATTGACGCCGCAGGGCCGCCCCTGTTGTTTAATACTCCTTTTTAGGGTGCCCGCACACGGACGTTTATCGCTGAGCGATTTTTGAGTCGCCGAAAATGGAACACATGGGATTCAATGCAGTACCTAACGCCCACGAGCTACTAAAAGTCGCTCACCAACAAAATCGCTGGATTCCGGGCGTAGCGATTGTCGCTGCAGAATGGAACGTATGGAAATGTACTAGCTAACGCACACGGCTCAGCGACAATCGCCCGCGTACTCTTTGCTAAGGATTGACGTTGCGTCAATGCTTACCGACGGATATCGATATTTTTCGATATATAAGTTTTTTTTACTTAGATAAGTACCTAGTGACGTAATAATCGTTTGTAAGTACCTATGCGGTTTAGGTGTGAAAGTGATAGAGAGGTAAATACATACCTACCTAGGTAGATACTAAGATGAGTTAATAAAACAGTTTAATGTTATTATACTAAAACTTATGTGTTTATACTAAAATTGTAGGTCAATCTAATTGTTATAATAATTCAAGCGTTGGTACTTTTTAAAATTATTTATTACGGTTGAACACGAAGAAAGAAATTCATTTTTTGGTTAAACATCGATCTCTGTTAATCCATGACGAGCACATCCCTCGATAGCCAGCAACAAAATAAGTACATTTTTTGGTTAAAAATCGATCTATGTTAATCCATGACGAGTAGGTACATCCCTCGACAGCCAGCGACAAAATATCGCACGTGTGGCGATAATCGCTGAGAAATCGCCAGCGATTTTCTGAGCGTTAAAAAGTAGCTCGTGTGCGGGCACCCTTAGGGTTCCGTAGTTAATAAGGAACCCTTATAGTTTCGCCATGTCCGTCTGTTTGTCTGTCTGTCCCCAGCTTAGCTTAGAGACTCTTAGTATGTACTAGAAAGCTGTAATTTGGCATTGATATACATATTAATCACTTTCATTTCCTTTAGCATTTCCTTGCTTAAAAGGAGTCTCTAAATCATATAATGCAAACCAAGTATGTTAATTGAAATTAACATTTTTATTTATTTTATTTTTATTATATAATCACGTCGACAAAGATAGTAAAATAAAATATTGAAAAATATTTATTTTTACCTCCCTTGCACGTAAAATGGGGACGATATTTTTTTTTCTCGTCTATCCCATGGTGTGCGGGGTATCGTTGGATAGGCCGTTCTAAAATATTCAGGGTCTGTTACCATTTTTAGATTCAGGGATCCGTTTGCGTAATATTAAGCTATATAGAGCAATTTTTTGTTACAGTCAAGCCAAGCTAAATTGTTGTTTTTGGATAAAAGAATAAAATCATGGCAGCTTGTAGTCTTATAACGAAATTAAAAGGAAAACTATCACAGGTAAGTAGGCTTTACAAGTTAACGAATACTAGTCGACCAACTTACATTTGCAGTTGGAGAATCGATCGTATCGATTTATAGGAGAACATGTTTTTGAACTACAATGTTAAGTTTGTTTTTGGGATAAATTTATCCCAACTACGGAACCCTTCATTATGCGTGGTCCGACACACACTTGGCCGGTTTTTATTGTTTGTATTTAATGTGAATGTCCCAAATAAAATATTTTTCATTTATTCTTTCACTGCTTACTTCTTGCCGCGTAGCTCTGGTACTTTTCCCGCCATGACCGCGGCGACAGGACACGCTGCCGCCCCCTCCACCACCATCTTCTCTCGCTCCAGAATGTTGATCATCGCACGCGAAATCCACGCTTCGTCAACTGTTATCTAGGTAAGTATTAGAGATGTCTGTTTGATAAATGTCCAATGTAGTTAATAACTATTAGCCGAACACCTTCTAGGTACTTGGTTGGATATAGGCATCCGGGGCACACTGCTTTTATGCCAATTGGTGGGTTTTTTATCGATCCTGTTTCTAATTTACGTAGCTATAACACAAAGATCTAGCCATAATTAGATTAAACAGTCCGATTCAAACTTTATGGCGGTTCGGAACATGAGGGAGGAGTTCCTGCGCATTAACAAATTCACGTGTCAGCGGGGGTGAGGGGTGCGGTACTGCGCAGCTAGTAGCGCACTTCAGAGCCACCATCAAGTTTGAATCGAGCTGTACCCGTGCAAGCGTATGGAACTTTTGAATAGAATAGTGTGAATATTAAGACAAACCATTCTATCTAGGTATCCCCTGATAATGTTGAAAGCGTTTTGACTGGCGATGCCACTGCAAAGGCTGTCGGCAATGGTCGGTTTTTGCTGGATCATGACTGGCTTCTTTTCTTGGAGCGCTCTAGTCATTGTAGGAATAGCCGAACATTCCACGCCCTAGCAAAAAAGCTGCGTGAATCATACATTTTTTAATTACTTTAAACTGAATACCTAGGTAACAGAAACAGGAAATATTATAGGAAATGTACATAAAGGATGGATGCGAGAATGGACGGAAAGTTGGAATTCGTAATGAGGCCCTTACTAGTAGGTACTAGAGATGTAACGACTAGCCGCTAACTAGTCTAGATAGACAGGGTGTTTGGCAGAACGTTGAACATACGAAAATGGTGGATAGGTGGGGTCATCTGCTACTTACTGAGCCCTAATTTATTTAGCCCTGGCCTCCTGAATATTTTTTTTTTGGCTTTCTTCAAGTTTCACCACTTTCTTAACTTTAAAGTGTAATTTTTATGAAAAAGGTTTAACAGGCAATATTATTGTTTTTTTTTAATCTTTAATGTTGGCAGATTCTTATAAAATTATTGCTTTATTCAGATGTTAGCTAGAAAAAAAGTTATGAGTCCTCAAACTTACAGAAAGATGTAAAAATACTTCAATCTTAATTTCAACTTGCATTAAAAAAAAACAAAAAATGATTGAGGAGTTCCAATTCTAGCAAAACATCCCTAGTGTGTGACCTTTCTAATGGTATGTAATTTGCTTTTATAAAAAAAAACGTTTAAGAGTTATTTATTTCATAATTTTATCAAGTAGGAAATTTTCGACGAAACTCTACCTTTACGGAAAGTGAAATGTTTTGCGAAATTTAATACTGCAAGGTTGGCAAAAATTAAATTTTCAAAAAATATTGCCTGTTTTACCCATTTTTATTAAAAATTACAATTTAAAGTTAAGAAAACTAACTGTTAACTAGAAGAAACAAAAAAATAAAAAAAATACAGGGGGCCAGGGCCAAATAAATTAGGGCTGAGTAAGTAGTAGATGACCCCACTTATCCACCATTTTCGTATGTTCAACGTTCTGCCAAACATATATAGATAGTATTTAGGTATAGTACTCGTATTACAAAAATGTATCATACGTATATCAAACAATTGGGCTTAAGGCTCTTGACAGCGAGCAGAAGGCCCGCCACGAGCCCGCCGCTGCCGACAGGACACAAGATGGCGTCCATGTTCTCCAGTTGAGTCAGCAACTCCAGTCCCAACGTGCCGTAACCAGCAATCAAGTCCAATCGGTCTGACCTAAGCATTAACGAATCAAAATAAAAACTTTTATACCTGCCTACTTAAGGCTGGAAATGGAGGTAAGTAGGTACACCGACGTTGGTCGTACGTAAATGTGCTCATGATTTCATGGACGGTCAGTGAAAGCGAGTCCATACGAATCGAAAGCACACAATCTATTGGCTTCGCCTAGCCTACGCGATCGACGTCGGCGTCACAATTCACCAGACAGTGATAACAGTCACCAGTTCTGGCCTAACCTCATCATCATCATTTCAACCGAAAAACGCCCACTGCTGGACATAGCCTCCCCTAAAGGGGGGGTTGCCATAATCGCCACGCTTGACAGGCGGGTTGGGGATCGCAGTATGGTGTTAAAATGCATAGAGAACGCTGCTGCCCATTCTCTAGTAAGTCCCTTAGTCGCCTTTTACGACACCCACGGGAAGAAATGGGATAGTGCTGTTCTTTACGTTCGGCACCAAACGGACCGGCCTAACCTAGGTACTCAATTCTAGGTATATTACCTGCATTTATGGTTAATCGCATCTCCCTTTTGCTACTGTCAGATGAACACGGTAGGTAATGAATAGAAGTAGGCACCTTTTATAAGTAAGTTACTTAGATCGCGTGACTTCGACCGGCCAAGTCTTGTCTAGGTACTTGCTTCAGTTTGCAAGAATCCTATTAGGTACTCAATTTTATTATTGAAAGGGAAAAACACATCAAAATGTCACAGAGACGTCCTAGGTAGGTACTTAATTATAAAATACTAGCTGCCCGGCGGGACTTCGTTTACGTGGTGTCCTACCCCTACCCTACCCTATACCTTACCCCTAACCCTTCGCGGGCGTATGCAGTAAAACTCACCAAAGTTTCAACTAAATCGATCCAGCCCTTTCGGAGTTCATAGGGGACAAACAAACAAACATTGATTTTTATATAACTACCAGCTGTACCCCGCGGTTTCACCCGCGTAAGTCTCGATCCCGTGGGAATATCGGGATAAAAAGTAGCCTATATGTTAATCCAGGGTGTCTGTCAGCTACCTCCATACAAAGTTTTATCAAAATTGGTTCAGCCGTTTGAGTGTGAAGAAGTAACAAACACAAACACGCACAAACTTAAATGTATAGTGTGATGTGATGTGTTAAAGAAGATAGAGCTAGATGAGAATATCGTTTACCTACCCGTGCACGTAAGAGGAGCCAATTTCATCACAATAAGTGAGGGCATGCAGGCTGGCATCATTGCGGTCATTCCCGTGAACCTTCACAATTGCAAAGTTCTCCTTGAATCGATGTTTATCAACGAGAGGACAATCCTTAGGTACAATCACGTTGATGGGCACTGATTGTTGAAATCCATAGTATGTCATGGCGCTGACGAAGTTTCGGCCGCCCGACACCGTGCAACCTTTGCTCTTATCCGAAGGCGACATGCTGGAGAGCACGTTACAAGCTCCGCGCGCTTTAAAACTACAATATAATTAATCAAAAACACAAATTTCATTAATAAGGCAATGGCGTTCGTCCTTTTTGGTTAATTATTATTATTAACTATTTTGATACGTACCTTCCCGTATTTTGTAAATTTTCGCATTTCAAGATAACATTGCAAAACGATCTTCCTACATGTTTTGCTTCCTAAAAATATGTTTTTATGTTATTACATTTTCTAATGCACATTTGTATGTCTACTTATTAATGTGCATTAGAAAATTTATACATATATATTTTTTAAATAAGTATTCAGCATAATTATTTCAATGGAATTATCGGATTCACCATCAAGTCGCTCGGTCCACATTGCTGAGGTGACTCTGACGACTGCATAATAGGTGCATGGTTATCATTAACTACGAGCATTTTTTTTTTTTTTTTCGGTGGGAAATCATCAAATAACTTCTCCCGCTCTGGGCGGAGCGAGAGGGAGTGTCAGACTTTTACTGACTAAAACCCACCGTGTTCCTTCAAATGCCTGTGTGCCAGAGCCACGATATTCCTTTCGGACAGGCTCGGAACCCTGGCAGGATTAACTACGAGCAGAGGTACTTAAGTACCGCGAGAAGGTTTGCCCAACAAGACAAGATGACTGTGGAATTCTCTCCATAATGGATGTTCTTATGTGTGTATCTACTAGACGGTACTAGGCCGGTTTCATACAAACGATATTAACTCACAATGACTGGTGTGCATATAACGTATTTCTTGATCTTATTTTGTGCATCTTGTATATCTTGTAGTTTTAATTTAATTTTGCTCGGCGTATCCGTTATTGGTTTTTTATCAACTTCCTGTAAAGCAGTAAACATTTAGGTACGAACAGGCGTGTGGTTTCTGGTAAAATAGACATAAATACTTAACTCTTTCTATCGTACCTATCTAACAGGCGAAATTAATAAGGAATTATGCACTAGCAGTTCTATAACGCTAAATAGGGACTTAGTTCTAACAACTGACCGCCAAAGAAAGTCATTATCTGTAGGTACGAAGTTATTACCTCTGCCAGCACTCAGGGGTCTATGCTGACCCAGAAGGAGACTGCCGAGCGGGATCGTGAGAGGGCTGATCCCGCTCGGAGTAAAAGGCGTCGGGGAGGCATACGCCTCGACGAAAACCCGCCTGTTTACACAAATTTACAAGAAGAAAAAAACGAAATATGGGCATTACGGCGTTATAATAAAGTAGGATATGGAGTGTCATCGTCTACAAGAACATGCGACGCCAATATGAAAGGAGCAGTGCGATCGCGCGGTGGACACGAGCGTGGAGGCGCAGCGTGGCGCGGCGGGCGCGGGGGCGCCGCAGACGCCGCTCGTGACATGCAGCAGCCGATAAACAGACCGCGCACGACGCCCCAGTGTGGCAGATGTGGTAGTATGCACGGAAGGAATGCTTGTCCGGCGTATGGTAAGAGATGTCTACGCTGCTCGAAAATGAACCATTTCGCAAAAGTGTGTGGTGTATACGTTGTGGAGGCGTCAGACGAAAAGGTAATATTTGCATTAAATAAAGAGTTGTGTGATTGGACTATAGATTTGAAAATTAATGAACATAGCATAAACTTCAAGTTAGATACGGGCGCAGATGTTAATGTGCTGCCGATGCGTTTTTTGGCCAGATTAGGAATATCCGTTGAAAAAATGTTGCAAACTAATACTAAATTGAGCGGTTATTCAGGTGATTTCATTAATGTCATAGGAAAAACACATTTAAAAGTATATCATAAGAATAAATTGTATTTATTGGAGTTTAAAATTGTAGATGTAAATAGCACTCCTATATTGGGACGTTGTGCATGTGTAGAAATGAACTTAATTAACAGGGTCATGTCTGTGCAGCGGTCTGATATCAAATCCAATATAAAAATAGATTATAAAGATGTTTTTGAAGGTATAGGTTGTCTACCGGGAGAATATAATTTACAACTGAGGGACGACGCCGTCCCCGTAGTGCATGCGCCTCGTAAGTTGCCATTTGCGATTAGCGAGGACGTTAAGAAAAAGTTATTGGAAATGGAGTCACAAGGTATTATAGCAAAAGTAGAGCGTCCATCTGATTGGGTTAGCAGTATAACTGTGGTTAAAAAATCAAACGGTGATTTAAGAATTTGCTTGGACCCGAAAGAATTAAATAAGGCTATCCGGAGAGAACATTTCAAGCTACCAACTATTGATGAAATTGTGTCAAAATTAGCAGGGGCTAGGTATTTCAGCACATTAGATGCTTCTTCAGGGTTTTGGAACGTGAAATTAGGAGAAAGTAGTAAATTTTGTACATTTAATACACCATTTGGTAGATTTAAATTTTTACGCATGCCTTATGGCATATGTCCGGCCTCAGAGGTCTTTCATAAGAAAATATACGAAAACTTTGATGATATTGAAGGTATGTATGTATATTGATGATTTATTAATATATGCCTCAGATCAATACAAACATGATGAAATATTGAAGAAAGTACTAGAAAGATGTAGAAAAATAAATTTAAAATTAAATATAAATAAGTGTAAGTTTGGTTTACAGGACATAAAATATTTAGGTCATCGTATTACAAAAGATGGATTGAGCCCCGATGATTCTCATTTGACAGCAATAAAAAACATGCAAGTACCAAAGAATAGGAAAGATGTAGAAAGATTTTTAGGATTGATTACGTACTTACATAGGCTCCTTTGTTCCGAACCTTTCAGATAAAACGTTGCCAATAAGAGAGTTACTTAAAAAAGAAATAGAATGGCATTGGGATGCCCAACATGAGCAGTGTTTTAGGTATTTAAAAATGTGTTTAACGAAACGGCCAGTTCTACAATATTATAGTTTGGAAAAGCCAATAGTCATATCCGTGGATGCCAGTTCCACAGGTTTAGGTGCGTGCTTAATGCAAAATGGGCTTCCAGTATGTTATGCTTCTAAAGCGTTAACTATAACAGAACAAAGGTATGCACAGATTGAAAAAGAATTGTATGCTTCCGTCTTTGCCTGCGAACGATTTTATGCATACATTTTTGGACGTTCGGATGTAACAATAGAAACGGACCATAAGCCCTTAATCAGCATTATTAAAAAACCAATTGTAGATGCTCCATCTCGCTTACAGAGGATGCTGTTGAGATTACAGCGTTACACATTTACATTAGTTTACAAACCGGGAAAACACTTGTATATTGCGAACGCGTTATCTCGTGCTTACGAAACGACGCCGCGTGTGAGCGAAGGAACGTCGCAAACCGCTGTAAGTAGCGGCACGGATGAGGTATGCGTATTGACCGATAGCGTGAAAAATAAATGTGAATATCTTACGGACGCTCAATTCATAGACATACAAAAGCAATTAGAAATAGATGAAGAGATGATAGAATTAAATAAACACGTTTTACAAGGTTGGCCTGAAAATAAAGATATAATAAAAAACAATATAAAACAATACTGGAAATTTAGGGAGGATATAACTGTAGCTAATGGGTTAATTTGGAAATCGGATAAAATAATTATACCTAAAATAATGAGAAAAGAGATGTTAAAAAAGATTCATATTGGACATATGGGAATTGAAAAATACAAATTACGAGAAATAATATTTTGGCCCGGTATTAACAATGATATAGAAAACATGATTAAAAGTTGTAATATTTGTTTAACGCATAGAAAAAATAATCAGAAAGAAGAGCTTAATTGTCACGGGGTTCCTGACAGACCATGGGCTAAGGTTGGTGTAGATTTATTTCAATATAAAGGTACGAACTACTTGTTGCTAGTGGTTAATAAAATTACTCAGTACAACTTCAGGAAGCATAATTAAACATTTAAAAAATATATTTAGCCGTCTAGGAATACCTAATACGATAATGTCAGACTGTGGTCCACAAATTTTCATCATTTGAATTTAGGAAATTCGCACTAGATTGGAATTTTACTCATATGACGTCATCACCTTACTATCCCCAATCGAATGGGCAAATAGAACGCACAGTTCAAACAGTAAAAAATATTATTAAAAAGTCAACAGAAGACAACACGGATTATCGTCTAGCATTGTTAGAATGCTTGAATACACCGCTGGGTAGTGATCTAGCATCACCAGCCGAAATTTTACAAAGTCGAAAATTAAGGAGTATTGTACCGACACCTATAAAATTATTGGTACCAAAAGTGCATACTTAATAACATACAAGAAAAATTTAATAAACAGGCAAAATAAACAAAAATAATTTTATGATAAAAGTAGTAAGAACTTAACTCCGTTACAAGTTGATCAAAATGTTAGATATTTCGATACAATAAAAAACTATTGGGTACCAGGCGTAGTAGACCGCATTCTGAGAAATAGGTCTTATGCTATTCGTTTACATAATGGAAAAGTAGTTGTACGAAATAGAAGGCACATGATAGCAGATCCCTCGCACAGACACCGCCCTCCTCGAGACTATGAGTTTCATTATGATTGTGATAATTCATCGTGTCCTATGAATGAACATCGTGAGCCGTCTTATAATAATAATAATAATTATGTCACTCGTTCCGGCAGGACGGTGCGACCGCCGAATAGATGGGGGTATCCATGAAATGATCAATACACTACTTGTAATCATCAACCACACTTATCAACGGCAACGCAATATTGATATTCACAATATATTTAAATAATAATGTTTGGTTTATATGATAACAATAATTGTACATGTGTGTTAGTTTTAGAACAAAATAAATATATCCTTTATGGCGTAGGCATTATGTATTTCTTTCTAACTAAACAAAATATCAAATGAAAAATGTTAAGTAACAATATGAATTGTGAAATAATAAAATTACTCAAGTTTAGGATACAGTAATAACGATGTTACTGTTTACTTTATGCATTGAGATTAATTGTTAAGTTTATTTAATGAGTGCTCATTAGATGATTAATTGATTTATGCTTGTTACATTGTTATGGCAGTAAACATATTTAAGTATATATTTATATTCTATTGAACTTTGATGTGTAGGTCTAGGTACCTACATTAATGGATTTATTTTTGTTTTTTTTTTTTAAGGGAGGAAGATGTGATGATATTCATAAGTGGGTACATTCATAATGTTGGTGGTGGTATTAAAAGGAACTATTAAATATGGCAGTCATTACTGGAGCTTGTTGTTTGATTCACGTTCTGCATAACCCAACACCTTGCAGTCTTGCATAATTAGGTTTCCGGGAGACCTCTTTACAATCTCCCCAGGAATATACGTGCCCTAACAGGCATTGCGCAGGAGGGTGAGATTGGTCTTTTAAGAGGTAACAGTGCCCCCTTCCATGTGTAGATAGATGGTGACCACCGGGGTAGTTTTAGTGAGGTAAAAAATTCACCCTCCCTGGTCTATTTCACAAAGATCAGCCGCCTTTTGAAGGTTCCCACAAAAAAAAAAAAAAACGACTTATGCAGTAGAACCAGAATGTATTGTTCTATTGCCTGTCTGGGTGGCCCAGGTGCAGGTCTAGGTGGCCGCGACCTCAACTTTTGTTGATTTGGTCACTAATCGCTAAAAGCTTTGATGGCCCACATACTTGCACATTCGTTAGCAGAGAGTTTATAAGCAAACACCGCCCAACTTTAAAGTTTGGGAGGTGTGAGAATTCATAAAATATCATTCAATATAGGTATTACCTACACGTCGCTACGGGACAGGGCTTGGGAATTGGGGGAAGTGGCCGATAAGTATTGCTCGGGCTTCTGTTATTGTACAGGCAGTGACCTGCATAACCTGACCCCTCTTCCATTCTTATTCGTTGTAAGAGGGGTCCGGTAATGCAGAGTAATGACTGTACGTATCAAGAACATCAGCTTGAATGAGTACCTATGTAGGTCTGTCAGGTCTGAACTATGGGTCTGGATCGTACTTTTAGAGAGTTCTATTTACAACATTCCTACAAGACAACTTTGCTACTCAAAACATTAGCCTCGAAGATAGCTAGGTACCTACTTACCTCAGGCTCTTCATTATGGAGTTCATATTCTTTCGGAAAACTATCGCTGGGGATATTGCACGTTAGAGACGATGCAGTCGGTTCAGATTCAGCTACTTGAGACATGTTTTTTAAAAGGACTCTCGCCAGTACTTACTATTGTAAAAAATAATGTAAAAATAATATGTTGTTTTATACTATCTACGTTAATTTAAGTAGTTTCTTTTATTTATTTTGTATAGGTACTTATTTTTTTATTTTATCATAATTGAACATAAAATCATAATTGAATTGAAAATTTAAACAAAGCAATTCATTGCAATGTTGGATGTACCTAAATCAGTTTATTGTCAACTTTTTTATTCTTGACATTTTTATGTCTTATCTGACAAATAGATTTCCCATTCAAATCAACTCGATTCAAACTAACAAACACCTCCGCTCACACTCGTATGCGATTCGAGTAGCGGAACATAAAGGCTTCTACATACCGGGGCGACTTGTCGCGCGACGCGACGCGACACAAAGGCACCGCTCGTCCCGCGACACGCGGGGCCTTTGTGCCGTGTCGCGTCGCGCGACAAGTCGCGCTGGTATGTAGAAGCCTTAACGCGAGCCAGTTGAATTGAACTATTGCGGTTTCGCTGCTATGGTTTCATGACGGAGGGGTCAGGTGTGTTACCAGCGTTAGTGCGCTACTCGCCATAGATTAATATACATTCTACTCGCTGCGCAGTACTGCACCCCTCACCACCGCTGACACGTGAATTTGTTACTGCGCAGCGACTCGCCTTATGTTCCGACCCGCAGCCGCTAAAGCTTGAATTGGGCTGTACCTCAGAATAATTAAACCTGGTTTAATTATTCTGAGGGCTGTACCCTTACAGTTACTTATTTTACCTCTGACAGCAGCAACCATAATGTTACAAGAATAAAGATCAGTGATTTTGACAGATTTGTCAGTGGCAGCAACTCAACAGCAACTCTACTGTAGTGAAACTTTGGCAAATTGTTTTCTAATCAACGTGCATTTAGCTTTTTTATTATTTTAGACCTTCATCATCTCGGCTGTCCCATTTCAAAACCTAGTAACACCTTTTTTGTACATAGTTTTATTGCATAATCCTACTAAATTGGTCCGGGTTAGTAAGATTATGAAATAAACAATGTACGAAAAAAAGTGATCCTTAGAATCCTTACTAGGTTTTGAAATGGGACAGCCAATTTGTCTAGTGTTTTCTGAACTTTGTTTAGGCCGGGCTCCAGTCTAACTGGAAACAGTTGAATACCATTAGATATTTATTGGGTTGTTGGTGAGATAAAAGTCTTCATTTAATAAAAAACTGATATATAGTTGCATATGGTTAGACTAAAACAATATAGTCCAGAAAAGGCCAAGAAATTATGATTATTTATTTTATTTAGTAGTAACGTATACACATTGGAGTTATACCATGCACCAAAAAAGAGGTTGGTAGCTAGAGATTATCCAGTTATTAACTAACTGTAACAATGTCAATGTATCATTGCATTAATGCAATTTAACTTGCTATTAAAGATTTATGTTCCAAAGAACTAGATTAAAGGAATTACCTCACAAAAACGAGGTTTGATTGCAATCATGTTTTACATTCTCATAAACATTCAACATAATCACACTTCATGACGCAAGTGTCCAGTGATTGATTTAGTTTCACGCAGTTGGTTTATATCAGCGACTGAGGCAACACTAGTACTTTAAAGTTGACTTAAAAATGGAGAAGTATCTAAGAAATCCATCGGTATTTATTAATTATACACAGGCTTTATGCTTCATTAAGTGATCACTGTAAAATAACAACTCAGAAATAAAGTTAAATGATCAAACTTTTAATAGTATCCATTTAAAAACTAATTGATAGCTAATGCATCATTCTGAGCTTCCTGTGCTAACTGTACTTGTAAATTGAGCAGTTTATTCTTCAAAACCACTATACCCATAAGGACAATGTTTTCTGGTTTGAGTGCACCTGATGACTCCACATTATAAAAGAATTTGTTTGGTTTTGCTTCCCAATTAAAGTCTGCTTCATACTGATCTTCATCAAGCTCAGTATGTTCACTTTTTGGCCACTCATCAGGTTTAGGAAACAATGTATGTCGCATAATATTGTCAGGGTCATACTCAAAGGAAACACCGGCAGTTGGGTTCCATTTTGCATGTTCCTTGCCAAATCCTTTCTTTGCATATGCTCTCAACTTCAACTCCTGACCCTTACGTAGTTTTATGATTAAAATCTCATCAGTCTCCCCATAGTCGGCCTGGTCCTCGTCCCTGTGTCTTGACGTCACTGGCACCACTCTCGGATCGCTTGATTTTAGATCTGCCGTAGTGACGTGTCTTGTTTGTTCTCCTGTACATTTTACATCCAGTGTAAACTCTACGCTGCATTCTGAACAGAAATCAGCGCACATACAATCCCGGGAGTAGCGAATTTTGTCAACTACATCATCTGATATAAGTGGAATGAGACCAATGCGATGAGCCAGAAATTCGTCGCTAAGCACGGTGGAATTAGCTTCTAGCTGTACCCAATCAATAGCCATTGTCGGTGTTTCTGCTATAAACACACGTCTCATACTATTAGCGACGCTAAGCTCGGTGTCTTCAACGACGAACTTAACATTGTCGTCTGTTAGTTCTGTAATGTGTACAGAAGGCTGATTGGCATAAGGCATCTTCGTTTGTAAGCTTTAACGTGAGCCTGAGAATTTTACACGATGCAAGTGCTATAATATTGTTTTCAATTTAAATCATTAAAAAACAACAAGTTCTATCCTCGCGACGCGTTAGCCACAGATAATCTGTCATTGACTTGACAGGCGATTCATTGACATAAAGCCGAGTCCACAGATCAAATATGGCGTTACAGAATTATTATCATTAGAATATGCAATACAACTATCTCTCTTTGTAGAATCCTATTGAATGACTATTTCATTATTTCATTTCAATAGTCATTCAAATAGGATTCTACGAACTTAGAGAGTTATATTGCTGATTCAGATGATAATAATTCTGTAAAACCATAATTGTTATGTCCGTGAATCATATTTAAATCAACATACAACCTGTAACTGACCTGCAAGTTGCAAAAAACGTAAGAAAATTTGAATTTCGCGGGCTACCTTTGCGTATCCCCCAGGCGAAAACCCCTAAACTTCAATTAAAAAAAAATGCTGGTCAATATCATTGTATGATGATCAAAATCAAAATAAGATTCGTTCGCGAGATTTTTATAAATAAAGCTGTAGGAGTACGCTTTACTTTGCATAAATAATTTTCATCACCTCATCACATCACCTCTGCTCTGAAAACATCGATTGAAACCCGGTACCAAAAATTCGATTCGGAACCAAAAAATCGAAGACACATGACAACTACCACCCCGCAAAGCCCCGCACTGGCGCGGGCGCACTGGACCCGCGTGGTAGATTACAGGCACAGGGGCCTGTAATCTACCACGCGGCCAGTGGGCACATTATAGGCTAATTATGCTATGCTATGCTGATCATCAATACTATTCCTAGTTTACAGCTGACATTGCTTGCGCTTTATTTTCGATTTAGAAATAAAATCGACTAAGACTTTAGAAAAACTTGGTCATCACATCCGTAGCTCATTGACATATAATTCCTATCTCAATGGGGTAGCCGTAGACGGAGTATTAGCTGAACGCAAAAGTTACGAATGCGTTCATGAAATAGGTTGAATTAACCTGCGTTCGGCAAAAGTTATATTTTTGAAGATTTGTGATTATTGTTATTTCTCCTGCTTGTAAAAATAATTAATTGTATGTAACTAACGCACCGAGGGTTCCGTACCTTTATATGATGTTGATGATTTCTGAAAAACTGTGCTATTTACAGACATCGTTTTATTTTTCCTGTAATCTTTACAACTTCTATCACATAGAATAATTTCAGTTTTTTATCTTAGATGCAAACTTCGGGGATAAGGGGTACGGTATTTTTTTTTTTAATTTTTCATCAATAGTCGGAAATTATGCTGCCTAAAAAAAAATATGTTTGAGATTGTGCAAACAGCGTTCTTTCATAAGATACCTCACATGTAGGTATATAGTAGTAGCCCCACTTATTTTTTTTTCCCTTTCAGTCCATTTTGCAAAAAAGGTATTTTATTTTAATTTATTTCTTGTTTGCAAAATATTTGGTCAAACGTCATCTAAAACTATTCTAAACAAGTTGATATAGTTCTTGAGATATCCAGGTGTGACAGACAGACAGACTTAGTCTCACCATAAGGGTTCCTTTTTAACATTTTGGTACGGAACCCTAAAAACGAACTTTAGATGCTGCCCGCGGCTTGACCCGCATGGCTTTTTCTAAAATAAAATTTGCCGAAGTTACTCCTTAAACCATCAGACATCTGCCAGTGTAAGTCCCGTCAAAATTGGTCCAGCTGTTTCTGAGAGTAGCCGGAATAAACAGAACAACAATTTAAAAATTGTTTATTAAAAACTTGTTTGTTTTGTTTATTAGCTGTTATTTTGTTATTTTTTTTTGTTATTATTAAATTCTTTATTAAAGTAACAAAGACTCAATGTGTTAGTAAACTTACGAACTATGTTAGTTTATTTTATTTCTATTTACATTTATTTCATCCCATGGGAAACGGCACTGCAGTGATTGACGTAGGTACATGCAATCGAGCCTGCTAGCGATCATTTTCAGGATCTTGTTGGAGCTGGCGGGCCAGCTCCAACAAGATGAGAGAGAGAGAGAGAGAAGGGACAAGGAAGGGGGGCAAGGGCAAGGGCCCGCACTCTGCGCACCAGGATGCACACCTCATTCGCATCGTTGTGTAAAAGCAATTTATATGTGCGTCCGCGAACATTCCTGATGCGCTACAGAAACGGGGCAGCCCCACCAATACCCTGAAAGCGTTGTTGTATTGGACTCGAAGGGCGTTATAAACACTTTAAATATTTTTTTTTTTTGACACAATAATCTCAGTATAAAAAATGTTTTTTCTAGTTCTTAAATGGCCATGGTTCTTTCTTTATCTTCTTGTTAAATCAAGGTTTTTTCAAATGTTTTGAATTGACGACAGGGTTACTGTATAGATATTGAGGACAAAATCAAGTACTAATTAGGTATTTATGTAGGAAATAACAGCAGCAAAATTCTTATCAATATACTTGACGAAAATTAAACAAAAGATAAACCACTCATTTTCGAAGTGCGCGTCTCCGTAGTCGGTCGAAATTGGACCAATTAATTGTGAATAGCTTGATTAAAACAATTATTAAACAGATAAATGGAGCATTATAAGTTTGAACCCGAAGTAAGTGCCTACTTACTTATAGCTGATAGGTGCCCACCTACTGGCCTAATACATTGATAGACAGGGCATATTCCATCACGAGCATAGTTTCACCTTTAACCCTTATCTTGTATTAGTTAGTGCTTTTATAGTAAGCGATAACGTCTCGAAACACTCATTTCTCTGTAAGAAGCCAATGGGAATCGATGCCTAGCGCGGGATTAGATTGAATTATGTTATAGTGATGTATTCGAATATGTTGTTCCAGACGGTTGAGTATGACCCGATGTGCGATAAGGAGAAGCCACAAAAAATTTCATTTGAAGATGTATCGGCAGCGGCTTACAGAATTCAGAGTGAGATCGTGAAAACCCCATGCGTGGTGAGTGATGAATTTTGATATCTTACGTACCTGCCTACCTGCTTGTTACATTTAACGTAATTAGAAAAAAAAAATCTCGAAAGGTCATAGAAAGTAAGTAGGTACTTACCTACCTACATTAGGTACGTAAGTAATCTACCTGGACATGGAAAATTATTTCACATTTTCATTCGCAGAGTAAGAAATCTCATAGCTTCTTCATTTAATTTTGTGACTGTACCTACCTATATATTTTGCGATATCTTTAAACCTCTTACACCCTTTAGTAGTTAGTAGTCCCCTACAGAATTAATAGGTACATAATGACCTTAGGTGTGTATTTCAGAAATCTCACATGTCTACGAATTTTGGGATGGACATTTATTTAAAAAATGATTTTCTTCAACACACTGGGAGGTAAGTTCATTTTAATAACAGATTATATTTAAAGTAGGTACGTTTATGTCACGCACGACTCACGAAGCACTTTCATCTTAATTTATTGTACAGACGGCTACACATTCAACTATACATTTCCCGTATACGCTGACCTCTCATTGTACGGAAATCCTATACAATGCGAGATCAGCTTATACTGGATATGTATAGCTTGATGTGTAGCCGTGTGTACATACGTGTAGAATAATTGTAGATCTGCGTGCACAATTGTACATTGTTTCTGTGTCGCTAAATGGCTCAGCAGCCAAGAGTTCTGTGATCCCAAGCTTGCGCACCCAGAAACAATGCGGACCGAGACGTTGCTTCGTGAGATAAACGTACAGTCAACCGCAAATCAGTAGTAGAAACACTAAACTTGCACTACGAAAATCGCCCTTACTGCCTGCTATGACATAAAGACTGCTGTCATTGTCAGTGTTACCACTTGTGCGGTTGCCTGTAACCTTTGTAACCAAAGTTGTAACTGTTGCTTTTATTTCGTTCTTTTAACACCAAAATTAGGTAGACATTAGAGATGAGTTGATAAAAAACGATACCTTTAAAAAGGTATCCAAGTAATGCGACCTGAGTAATTAGGTACCTACTTCAAGTAGATAGCAGTTTTTTTGTCGCACTTTGTAACGTACTTATTTCGGTTTTTTAATCCGAGACAGTAATTTGACATTTTAAATCTTTGTTTTTTCAATTTGGAGTTTGACATTTACATCTGTCAAATTACCATCTGGGATTAAAACACGGTTTTCATTATTTTATCTACAGTTTCAAAGAACGCGGTGCGAGAAACGCTCTGTTGTTGCTATCAAAGGATAATAAAACCCGCGGCGTCATTTCCGCATCCCTCGGTAATCACTCACAGGCCTTGAGTTATCATGCGAACAAACTGAACATCCCTGCTACAGTCGTGATGCCGAACGTGGCTCCGATCATGAAGATAGAAAAGTGTCGCTCTTTCGGGGCCAACGTCATCATACATGGACACGACATGAAGGAAGCTAAGTACCACGCCATGAGTGTGGCCCAAGATAACTCGCTTACTTACATCAACGGGTGAGTTCGCTTACTTTTTTTTAATTTTATAGGTAGGGTGGTGCCTGATCTTTGGAAGTATTAGGTACAACGATACAAGGACCTTTAGGCACGTGACCTAAATCGGAACTAACACCGCCATCTTGCTTTTCAATACAATTTCTGTGACAATTTTAAGGCGGGTCTGCTGCGCCATGTTGCGTGTTAGCAAACACTTAACATTGTTTGCAAACAAGATTCCTAAATCATAAACACAAACACAATTAATATGTTTGCCGCAACGAACGCAATAAAAGGCAAGAAACCTTTTTGGAGATATCAAATACAATTGGAGTTAGAAAAGAGGAAGTCTTTAAATTTTTTAAACCGAACTTATCATCAATTTTGAAATCTTGATAAAATTAAATAGGTACTTATTGAACGAACGTGGTCGCAGGCACGGTCAGACACGGAATCTATTTCTATTATTTCTTTGTAAAACTAAATTTACTATTGCTAGAACAACAGACACGTCTTCCTCGTCGGAACTCATTGTTGAAAAGAGATTTTCGTACCCAAAAGGTACGAAAATATCTTCGAAACGAACTACGTTACTAAAATGAAACAATGTTTAAAAAAAAAAACTATTTAGTCGCACCGGACTGGCTGGTTAGCTGACATGTTATGTAACATTTTAGCAAACAAACAACATGGCGGAGCGGTCGCCCGCTTTTAAAAATGTGTGTTTTGTTTTACCAACACTGTCAATGTCTTTCGGGCGCCAAAAAAATCCTTAATCGTAGTGTGCTTTTTATTCAATGCATGACTTTCAAAGCGGATGCGTTTATCAAGTTTCCCGCCACGCACTATGTGTAAACAAAGTACCTACCTATGCAAAGTCATGTGCGAAATTAACCATTTTCATGTCTTTGTAAAACCTACCACCTAAGTTCACGTTGTGTATTGCAATAAATAATTATAATATTAAGCATCTTCACCCTAAGTCTTTGTTTTATTAATTTGTTGAGGTAGGTACGACCACCCTCACATCATGGCGGGGCAAGGCACGGTGGGGCTGGAGATCATCGAGCAGGTGCCGGAGGTGGACGCCGTGCTCGTACCGGTGGGCGGCGGCGGGCTGCTGGCTGGCGTCGCCACCGCCATCAAACACCTCAAGCCGCACGTCCTTATCTACGTAAGTGCTTTTTTTTCGACTGCGCGACAGCATAGACAAGGTTGTGTGTTTCACTCGTATCTTTGTGTGTGGGATTCTATTCCCTCGAAGCATCCTTAGAGCGTTTTTAGATTGTCCGATACGATATCGGTGCCGGACGCCGGTAGTCGAGATCCGATATACGATACCTACCTTGTACTGTTTTCACATATTTCAGACAAAATCGTTCAGATATGGCCATTTGCTCGATAGCTTTAGTGCGGGCAGCTCATCAAGGCAGATTATAATTAAAAAAAATTGAGCCGTCACGGGACGACTGGCAGATGTGAAACATCACACTACACACACATTTACCTACACACTACTACATACTACATATAGACTGTATAGTGGCCGATCGCCACGCGGCATTCGTCGCCCCACCAGAAATCGGTTTTACATGCGCCTATAGATGTTTCATATCAAAAAACTGTATTTGCTGTATCTATTATATTTGAGACGCAAAAAAAAATCTTTCCACAGACAGTATTGGATACATCCCATTGTGGATATTCAGAGGCATTTAATACTTTTTTTAGCAAGCTACAAAACGCACCTAGAAAGTTATTTAATTAATTTCGTATGAGTGAATCGAAATTCGATTATTTGCTAATTCATCTCACACACAGTATCAAGAAACAAGACAGATATTTTCAAATGGCTGTGGGGCGTAAAGAAATGCGCACACAGAGACAATTTAGATACACGTAGGTATAGCACATATTTATAGCAGCATATATTTATTTATTTATAGTTAATTAAAACGGCACAGGTCCAATTACATTAATTAACATAGAATTATAAAAAATATAATAAAATAAGCATTCAAATAACATACAATACAAAAATTAAATTCAAATTCAAAGATATACAATTCGTGGATAAAATTATTTATAATTATTTGAATAAATAGTTAAATGGTTAAAAATTAAATACATCATAACTAACATGTAACAGTGGTCACCCTCGCTTATTGGCTCTCACAAAATACCAGACAAGCACGCATTATTTTCTTCCATTCATCAGCAAACACATCACATTCAGGGTCGGCAGTCAGGAGGGCGTTTAGCATCCTTAGGGTTCGATATACTGGGGATTCGGTCCTAGCAACGGATCTAGATAGCGGTGGTGCGAACAGGTTATAATAATAATAATAATAAACATTTTATTTCAGAAACAACCATAATTCGTTAGTAAATATTAATCTTAACAACTGTTACTCGTAGTAAACATGCAGGTTGGACAAATAACGGACGAGCGGGCAATCAAATTTTTCCGCAATGACACTCAGGAGACTGTTCGGGCCGCCCCGAACCCTCTGCACCAGCGACGCGGCACGCTTACGTCTGATCGCTGCGAAGCCATCAGTGTGCGCATCAGCAAACATTCCCGACGCACTGCAAAAGCGTGGCAGCCCCAGCAGCATCCTGAATGCATTGTTGTATTGGACGCGAAGAACATTGATGGCTTTCTGCGTACAGCTTGTCCAGAGGCTGCACGTGTAAAAAGTCTGACAATTATCGTGTAAGAAGCTTTAAAAAGCGTCACTTTCACTTCACACGTGCAACGAGCAAACCTACGGACAAGCATGTTGCATCGAACCGCCAATGCTCTTCGTTCCCTTTCTACATCCAGATCATCTTTGATGCCCGTGGTGACAATATGGCCGGGATATTTAAATTGTTGAACACGATTTAAGATTTTACCTGCTAGCTTATTGGGAGTTAGACTTAAGGTTATGACGGCGGAGTTGACGGTGCCCAAGGTATTTGTCGGGCACAAATAGGCGGCAGAAAAGTCCGTGGAGCTCAGGGCAGTCAACACGACCGCTTAGGGTTTTACAGGCAATCATGAGCTGATCAAAGCCCCTTCTTACCTCCAACGAATTGAAGCCCAACACCCCTAGAAGGTAATTCGTTGGGTACATGAATGGAAAGTTATGGTACAGCCTTTGATACAAAAATCTCAGGACTGTTTTCTGAAGTTTCTCAAGCATCAGTGTCTAAGACGCAGTATGTGGATGCTAGACACAGGCGCTGGACTCGAGTTTACTCCGAACCAAATTGATGTATAGAAGTTTAATAATACTGGGATTGCGAAAGTCACGAGCGTTCCTCAAGACAAATCCCAGACGCCTGAAGGATTCCTTTGCAAGGGCAGACACGTGGTCTCTAAATGTCAGACTGCGGTCGAAAGTTACTCCTAAGTCCTTAACGCTGGCGACACGAGTGATCACTACCCCCCAAATTATTAATCGTATTTTATTGGTCTCACCCCTCGACCATAAGTCATAACACTGCATTTACTAATATTAAACAACAACGTCGTGTTCGCAATGCTCCACTCATAGACGGTATCGATATCTTTTTGTAGGAGTTCGCAATCCACCTCTGTTCTGATTTAGATCGTCGGCATAAAGTAGACATTTTGCGAATCGAATCTTACAAATTAGGTCATTGATCATAATCAGAAACAGAGGTGGCCCCAATACGGAACCCTGACTCACGCCCGAGCGAGTGTAACAAGACTTCGACTCAAAGCAGCACATACAACCTTTATCGTCCAATAGCCCACGGGCGTCCGATAGTGACGTCAACGTATCGGTGTCGGATCCGATATCCGATATCGGAGCGGATAATGTGTAACATGTTTCATACATTTTACCTGCCCCGATATCGTATCGGTGACCGATATCGGATAATCTAAAAACGCTCTTAGGCTGGATCAAAGAATTTTTACCTACTCTTCAGCTGGATGGATTTGATACATAAATGGTGTATACGTATACGGACTCGTCTAGGTTGCGCAATGGTTAAGATAATGAAAAAAAAAATATGTAAGTAATCAAAATGGCGGCTAATAGACGTCTAAGGGCCTTATCATACTAGCGAATTGCGAGCGTCCTCAAAGCGAAGCGGGCGCGCAACGAATAGGTTACGGGTGCGCAACAAGATCGCCGTGAATACTGTCTCGTACAAACGCCAGCCCGGCCGCCCCGCCTCACTTTCTTCTTCCTCACATCCTCGACGTCCTCGCTGTGCAGCCGCGGCGTGTTCGTTGTGCGCCCGTAACCTATTAGTTGCGCCCGCTCCGCTTTGAGGACGCTCGCAATTCGCTAGTATGATAAGGCCCTTATAGTAACGGCTTGAAAAAAAAGTGACTACCGTGGCCACGTGTATCAAAATCAATGGCCTAAAGGCGTGTACGCACGAACGACATTTGGTGACATACGCATTTGGTTCTTACGTCTTGCGTCATCATCAAACGTCTCCTGCCCTTATCCTAATTTAATTTGGATCGGCGCAACATGTCTTTCAAACTCAAACTCAAACTCAACTAAAACTCAAAGCATTTATTTCAATTAAACCAATACAGGCACTTTTGAATTGTCAAAGAGTCGGTCAGTTAGTCAGAAAGTTGAAGCTATTTGCCCATTCCAAAACGTAGATCTCTATGGAGAAGAATAGGCAAGAAACTCCAAGGACACTCTTTTAAATCAAGATATTACAAAATCCTGGGTACATTATTCTTGTCGCTTCTATATGTGAGAACAATGTAAAAATATAAATTATTTAAAAAACAATATAAAATATTACAAATATGCCCTGGCAGATAGGAGAAGACCAGTCACAACTGACGGCGCCCGTTCACGAGCATGACGCGTGGATCAGCACCATCCAGCTCAACCATTTTGTAGGGAACCGAATGATCCAACACACGCGCCACCATCAGCGAGACATTTAAGTGAGCATGACATACTCTTAACTGCCAAACTTTTTTAAGTCAACATACATCATAACATAATAAACGGCTCCATGGTACTCACATTTACAAAAATTGAAAAAATGCTTTTAAATTATACAAAACTATAGCTTGCAATGCATTTCAAAGATAAATAAAATTTCACTAGCAAAAAGATAAACATAATTACCTATTGAAGTATTCAACAACTAAAACTTGATTAAGTACATTTTATATAATAAATATGATTGTAATGTCAGAACATAAAAAAGGGGGGAAGCATCTCTTCCAAATATTATAATTTTAACAAGGGAGCCCAAGTGGTTGTGGAGTAGGACCAGCATTAAGCCAAGCATTTTTATCTACGATATAATCATCCAACCTATAATATGCTTGTCTACATAGTGTGCGTTTAATGCATGTTTTAAATTTCTTCTCATTTAGTTGAAGAATATCGAGTGGTATTTTATTATAACATTTTACACAATACCCCATAAAAGAAGTGTGTACTTTTGACAATCTGAAACGTGGTTGATCTAATTTGTTCCTATTTCTAGTATTAAAATTATGCCTGTCACTTATCTTACTGAAAAGATGTAGGTTTTTTCTAACATACATAATATTTTCATAAATATATTGGCAAGGTACCGTCATGATGTTAATTTCTTTAAACAGTTCCCTTAGAGAGTCGCGTCTGCGGAGGTTGTAGATGGCTCTGATAGCCCTCTTTTGCAGAACAAAGATAGAAACAATATCTGCAGCCCGTCCCCACAGCAAAATACCGTAAGACATGATGCTATGAAAGTAACTAAAATAGACCAGTCTCGCTGTATCCACGTCTGTTAATTGGCGAATTTTCCAAACAGCGTAGGCGGCTGAACTTAGCCGCCCTGCAAGTGATGTTAAGTGAGGACTCCACTGCAGCTTAGAGTCAAGCGTGATTCCCAGGAAAACAGTTTTTTCGACGAATTCTAGTATCTCCTTGTTCAATACAACGTGACATTCCCTACTTCTAACATTCGGTAACGCGAATCTTATGCATTTAGTTTTCTTCTCATTTAATACCAAATTATTTACAGTAAACCAATTATGGACCATAATCATAGCGTTATTTACGTCGTCAAGCTCCTGTGCATGTCTGCTTACTTTAAAAATCAGTGATGTGTCATCAGCAAATAACACCATTTGTGGTCGGTTTTTCAGTAAATGAGGTAAATCATTTATATATACTAAAAAGAGGAACGGACCCAATATTGAGCCCTGTGGTACCCCCATTTTGACTATTAAACCCAATGAATTCACACCATTTATTTGAACTTGCTGCAATCTATCATTCAAATATGATTTTACTAAGTTAAGCGCAAGTTTACCCAGTCCGTAATGCTCAAGTTTCAAGAGCAGTGTTTCGTGATTCACGCAATCAAATGCCTTGGAAAGGTCACAAAAGATGCCTATTGCGTCTTGTGCCTCTTCCCATGCGTTAAAAATGTGTTTCAATAATGTGACACCGGCGTCAGTTGTACAACGTCCTTTGGTGAAACCATACAGTTGATCGTGTAAGATGTCATTACGATTGAAGTGATTGAGCATTTGATTTAACATTACTTTTTCAAACACCTTGCTGAAAACAGGCAAAACCGATACAGGTCTATAATTATTAGTGTCTTTGCTGTCACCGGATTTAAAAAGTGGAATAACTTTACTATACTTCATTAAATCTGGGAATATCCCTTGATCTACACACAAATTAAATATTAAAGCTAGATATGGGGCAATTGTCTCAATAATGGATTGACAAACTTTAGTAGACATGCCCCACAGATCTTCCGTAATTTTAATCTTAAGTTGCTTAAAAGTCTTTACAACGACCACAGGGTTTATATATTTAAATTTAAATTCCACAGGGCAAGCTGAAACATTCGCTTTTAATAGATCAATAGCAAGTGAGGGAGAGGAATTTAAAGTTTCTGTAGTTTTAATTGGAATATTTGTAAAGAAAGTTGCAAATTCCTCAGCAACATTAATGTTATCGCTAACGAGACCGCGGGAAGTTTCCAGTGTGTAATCAGTATTATGTCTTTTGTTCCTGTTCGTTTCATTGTTAATTATTTTCCAAACTGTCTTTATTTTATTGTCTGCTGATTTAACCTTATTGCTAATGTATGAAGCTTTAGCTGCTTTGCAGACATTTTTAAAAGTTTTAGAATAAGTACCAACATACTTATTAAAGTTTCCGTGTTTATATACGGCTTAAGGCCATACAGTTCAAATAATCTTTCCCTACTCTTCGTTTTTATTCAGTGACTGGGCAACTAAAGGTATCTATCACCTTTAGTTGCCCAGTCACTGAATAAAAACTTGGGGCAAATAGTTTTAGTTTTTTTCTTAAAATAATTATTGAACTCTGTTTGCACTAATGAAAAGAATTCTTCATACAAAATATTCCCATTGTTCATACTTAGGCCATGAGCACTTAACGTGCTAATTAAAGTGCTATTAAATTGATTTAAATTACCCGATGTTATTGGTCTAGTTTGTATCTGCACTTTCTGTAATGGTGTGTTGGACTCAAAAGTAACGGTTTGACCGCTGTGATCCGAAGGGAGATAAATTACAATGGCTTTATCTAAATAGTCACAGCAACAAAAAACATTATCAATCTTTGTCATCCATACTTCTCTATTAGTTGTCATCTCGGCAGTCACTCCCTTTCTAGCCGTATCATCCTTCACACAGTCCATCCATCATTTCACATACATACTCAAAACTTTCCTGGCGACATTTCCCTCCACATCACATGCCCATTCCATGACAGCCTTTTTCCACACAACTTTTCAGTCACCGATGACCCTTTCTGACTTCCTTTTAAATTCCCATTTCTTATTCTATACGTTCGTGTAACACCACACATCCTTCTTAGCATTTTCATCTCAGCTGCATGCCTTTCATTCATCTCTTTTGTGGCTCAACATTCTGATCCATACAAGACAGCAGGTCTAACCATTATTTTATAAATCTTCCTCTTTTTAGGGGGAATGCGAGAGTCGCAGATTGCTCCCGTGACCTGCCACCATTTCATCCATCCAGTGTTAATTCTGTGCTTTGGTTCTTACGTGTCCAGGACGTAAATTAGCAAAGCAAATACAAACTCCATACGAACACAATTCGACTTGTATTCGCGCTCAACCGCCCCCGCTCTTTTTAGCAGTCATGGATTCGCCGTTGTAACTAGTTGTAAGTGGTCGACAGTGAAGTAGCCAAAAATGTTTTGTTATTCGTAGTGATTCACAAAATATTGATTCCAAAGGGGGATCCTAGGCGGTGGGAAACAGTTTCGTACAAAAAACGAAAACAAAATAACTTTAATTTATATTTAAAATCACAAGAAATTTGTGGACGAACAATGTCGCATTAAATTTCTCCGAACACCGTCGACACAGAAAAACGAAATTGGGTCACCACCAATATCACCACGAACATTTTTGACGAACATAGTGTATGATGTTCGTTAGTGGTACCCACTTGCGAACAAAGTGTTCAATGTTTTTGTTCACCATGTCCGACTGTCCGTTCGTTCGTGCGTACACGCCATGAGGAAACACACTAAAATTTTGTAAATTGAAAAAATCAAAAAACTAGCAGATTTTTGTGATCTAGCAATACGCCACACGTTTATATGCTTTGTTTCTTTTAATACTCATAATCATGTTTTCCTAATTATTTATTACAAGCTGACCCCGACATACGGTGCCCTGACAAAATTTAAATAATTTATACAAAAATCCGGACGTTCAATAATTGTTCCCAAAATTGAAAATTTCACGGGAAACTTTTCCAATTTTTCTTTCCGTAAGAACCATGGACGTACTTTTTTTTCGTCCTCCATGAATGATTTACCCCATATGTTAACCTAACTTGCTAACCACAAATGCTGTTATTTGCTGACGATACTTTATATTTTTTTTCTGCATCAAATCTTAAAGGCGTAAATTAACACCCTACTGCAGGTCCAAAGTTTGGAAAGACGACCACTGCTGGACATAGACCTCTCCCAAGCACCGCCATTTCGACCGGTTTAGTGCGTCCCGCATCCAGCGGCTACCTACTGCCTTCACAAGGTCATCGGTCCACCTTGTAGGAGGCCATCCAACGCTACGTCTTCTGGTACGCGGTCCACTCCAGAATCTTTCGGCCCCATCGGCGATCAGTTCTGCGAGCAATGTGCCCTGCCCACTGCCACTTAGCTTGGGAATTCTTCGGGCTATGTTGGTTACCTTGGTTCGCTTGCGGATCTCTTCATTTCTGATTCGATCACGTAGGGAAACTCCAAGCGTAGCCCTCTCCATTGCCCTTTGGGTGATTTTTAGCCTTGTGATAAGGCCCATTGTGAGCGACCACGTTTCAGTGCCATAGGTCATCAGTGGCAACACGCACGGTCAAAGACTTTCGTCTTGAGACACTGCGGTATGTGGGACGAGAAGATATTACGTAGCTTCCCGAACGCTGCCCAGCCGAGTCGGATTCGACGATTGACCTCTTTCTCGAAGTTGGACCTACCTAACTGGGACATTGTTTTGTTCTTTTTATTACGGACTCTTTTAAAGTTCTGCATCGTTCTCACATGTATAATTTCAACACGAATGATGTAACCAAAATTTTGTAACCATAGTTTTTATTTAAAAGAGTGTCCGTGGAGTTTCTTGCTCGTTCTTCTCCATATGTATCTACTACCCTTTGGAATGGGCTGCTTCATCTTTCTGACAGGCCGACCCCTTGACAGTAAAAAAGGGCTTGTAATTGGTTTTGTATTTGAAATAAACGCGATTCCCCTTATTACAAAACAAGGTTTATCTTCAGACCCAGGTTTACAACATTGAGCCTTTATTGAATTTCGAACTTTATTCCGACTATTTTAAAGTTCCTAAACATAAAACTGACAACTTAGTACCGAACTAAGTTTTCAGTTTTGTATAAAGAACGGTATTTCAATCACTGTTACGTTCTTATTACAAAAACTGGCTCAATGGTTTAAGCCATGTCAAAATATAAATCTTGTTTTGTAATAAGGCGGTTTGAGTTTGATTCAAAATTAAACACAAACTTTATCTACCGATCTAGCTACAGTTAGTTTAATACAAAGGTTAACTGTCTGAGGTCTCAGGCTAACTCCTATCTATTTCTAGATTATATATTAATGATCCAATGTTTTTGGTACAAAGAGGGGTCTATCAAAATGTCTTGAATTTTATCATCTCGTTATGATCTAACCATGAAAGCCACGGGCAGAACTCGACTTGCTAGAGTTAGATAAAATAAATAGTTTACGAAATACAGCCGACTGCTCACAAAACGGTGAAGGTAAACATTCCACTTGAACCAAAAATTCTTATGTCCACCAACCGTGACTTGGCCCACGTGCTAGATTGCAGCGCTCTCCCTCTCAGAGAGATGAGAGAAGACTCAGTAGTCAGTAGTGGGTGAGCGCACACCGATTGACCAAGTTATGTTTATTTGGACTCAAATAGTAATGTTCGGAGGAATCTAGCAGAAACAAGCTAAATTGATTATAGCTTCTTTTGATGAGCCCAGTGGATAGAAAAACAGTGGACAGAAAAACTCAGTTCAAAGGGGCTCCTTTGAACTGAGTTTTTCATTTGTATACACAGCTACGGAACTATGCATTTTCCTATAACGTGGTAGGAAAATGCATAGTACCGTAGCTATTTATACAAGCACCGGCATGCCGTGGCTGGTAGGCACGTGCCTACCACCCACGGCCAATGTTTCTAAAAAAAAAACTCGTAATTGAATCCTTAATCCGTAGTTGTGTTCCAACACAAGTCTTCGTCATCATTCATTTCAGCATCCGGGGTGGCCCGACAGATTTAGAACAGGGGTTCCCAACCTTTTACCATACGCATTATGTTTTTTATTTTTTTGGGGCCGGGGGGAAAATCCGCATGGATGTCCTCCGCCCTGAGGCAGGCGGAGGGTTCTGTCAGACTTTTAAAACCACCCCGGTGTTCCCTTCCCATACTTGCACCGGGGATCATGGGATCTTGTGCGACTTCCGCGATCCCCGGCTGGTGCTGGCTGCCTCACTCCTCCCGCGGACCTCAGGTGGCCAGCGGGAGGAGTGAGGTGTCAGACTCCCCCCGCGACGTCCATTAGGGGCGCGCGTGGAACACTACACGCCGCCGTCTCGGGTCCTGTTGGATGAGGGGGCGGTGGACGTCCGCGAGACCACCGCATCCCACGAATCACCGCTCCCGACCACCGAACTAGTGACGGCCGGCAGCTACAGGTCGGCTCCGATGTCTGATACGAGGGCACGGCGCGGCTCCTCCTATGCGGCACACTCCGCCAGTATTTGCCACGCCGTGTCCTCCCGACAGTGGACGCAGTGATGACAGCGAGCGTCCGGCTCCCTGTTTATGCGATACAGGTACTTCCCGAAGCAGCCATGCCCCGAAAGCACCTGCGTCCCTCGAAACGACAGGGAGCCGTGCGTCCTCCCGAGTCTACCCCCGAGCACTGGTCGGATCGCGTCGATGGTAACGAAGCCGGCGGTAGGGCGCAGAAGCCTGTCTCGCCAATCCGTCACTACGACCTCGTGGAGCTGTGACCGACAAAGCTCGATCTCTCGAGGCATCGGTCCACCGCTCCGCGTTCGCGCCTCCTCGCGCCACCAGTACAATGACGCGAGGGCTCTCGCCTCTAGGTCCCAGGGCGGTGATCCGGTCGGTGCACAGGCCGTCTCGTAGGAGATGATAGCTCTTCTGATAGCTCTGACGGCCATCGCCCTCTGCGGTTTTCGCAGTATTGCGATGCCGCCGGCCGTCAGGTCAGAAGCCTACACCGGAGCACCGTTCAAGGCCATGGATCCCACGATCCACCGTACGCGCCTCCCTCAACTTTCTGCTAAAATCGCTACCGCTTGTCTCAGAAGAACAATAGGTAATAATATCTCGGTGTCCTGTCTGTGTTCTAACTACAGGGTCACTGCTACCTCAGGGTGATTGCATCACACAGCATGACACAAAAAAAAAGAAAAAAACAGTAAATTTTTTGAGCCGCCGCGCGCCGCCCGCACCTCCTCGGGTCACTTTCCTCCCCGCAAGTGGAGCGCACCCCACTGGTTGGCGATTTTTTAGATAGTTTTATCATTATGTAATAGGTTATAAATTTATATTTGATGTTTATTTTATTAAACAGTTCCAGTTTCAGACTACATAGGGTCGTTGGCCCCCAAAAGAAAATCATAATATTATAATTTGAAAACATACTATTATTCATTGAAAGGGTTTTCGATAGGGTTTTTTTTCTAAGCGGTTAATCAAAAACCCATACGATATGGGTAACCCTTTTACGGGGTTTCAAGCAGAAACCCATTCAAGGAGTTACATCATGATAAAGGTAACCTCATAAACGGCTTAACTCTTAACCGGAGTTGTACAGGGTTGTACGGTCCCTGATCGTAATGACATAATATTATGATTTTTTCATGTCACTGGGTTTCAAGTAGGTATAGCCCATTGTATGGGTTATCATGTAAACCTTTCACTGGATTTCAAGTATAAAACCCATTCAATGGGTTATCATGTAACCCTTTCACTGATGGGTTTCAAGTAAAAAACCCATTCAATGGTCGATGGAATCATGATAAAGGTAACCCATTGAGTGGGTCACCCCTTCGAAAGGCTAACCCTTAACCGGGGTTGTTCGGTCCCTGATTGTAGATAGGTTAATGAAACCTATAAGTACATAAACAACAGATTATTCGTCTCCGTTATTGTTCACACCCATCTCAATTAAGCAGTTTTCGCCTAGACCATTATGATAAGATGATACCGAAATGACAGCAATGACATTACATCGACGACAGAGGTGGTATCGCCGAGTAAAGGCTCGTACAGACTGGCGTGGCAAGGGTTGCACTGCCTGTCACGCCCGCGATATCATGCCAGTCTGCACGAGGCTTAAGGCCGATTCAGATATAAGCGATAGTACTGTAGCGCTCGGTAGCGATACTGGTTCTCCTTCTGATTAGTCACTTTGGACTAGAGACCGTAAAACCCCGGTTAAGAGTTAAGGCTTTCGAAGAGGTTAGCCGTTTATGAGGTTACCTTAAAGGCTTCTACATACTGGCGCGCGCGGCTTGTCGCACGACGCGACACCGGTAGAACAATTTTTCATAGAAATTTTTCTACCGAAGTCGCGCCTGTATGTAGAAGCCTTTATCATGATGTAACTCCTTGAATTGGTTCTACGCTTGCAACCCAGTAGAAGGGTTATCCCTTCAATATGAATACCCATTGAATGGGTTCTATACTTGAAACCCAGTGAAAAGGTTACATGATAACCCATTCAATGGGTTCTATACTTACTTGAAACCCAGTGACATGAAACAACTATAATATTATGTTCTTTCGATATCCGCCCAGCAAAACTTAAATGAACTCTATATTACATGCAATCATGATCAATTGATCATAGATTCCTATTACAAGCCGCTCGGTAAGTAGCCGCTAAAGCGCCTCCGCCGCCGCGGCTGCTTAAAGAAAAGCAAAAGCAATTCCATTTTGCAACCTATGCCCATCATCGAGAGATCATGTTATATTGCTCCGAGTCGGAATGTTACGCTGTTATCGTTTTTAAGAGTTGAAAGTGTAACCCTTTTGAACGGGTTTCTATCGAAAACCATTTCAACGGGTAACCAAAATTTAAAACGGCTTATAATTTAAGCCGTTTAAAAGGGTTACCCACATCGTATGGGTTATTGATTAACGGCTTCGAAAAACCCTATCGAAAACCCTTTCAATGGGTAACCAAAATGGTCCCTGGTTGAAACACGCGGTAGTGTGATGTTTTATCATAGCTTAGTTTTCTATCGTATCGACAATTTACCAATGGGTCTCAAATTCAAGACAGATCAGCCATATTAGGTAGGTGGTTATTGGGTATATTTATTCCATTGGGTCAGACCGCGGAAAGTACTTATTTATCGAACCGCGCAGCTGTTATTCAGCCAGATGCACGAACATACTCGTATAAACATCTCGAAACTGTGACCGTACATTTTTAATGCTTTTAATGCCGTGATCCAGGGCGTGGAGACGGAGAAGTGTCCCAGCATGCAGTTCGCAATAAAGCACGACGAGCCGATGAGCGTAGAGATCAGGTCAACGCTTGCAGATGGCCTGGCTGTGCCCACCGTCGGGTACAACGCCTTCGCCACCGTCAAGAGCAATGTCGACAGAATGGTAAGTGCCTAAAGTTTTCCTAATGTGGGAGCAGTCTCTACTTCTCTAGAGTATTGTTTTTTTTTTTTTTTTTTAAACGTTGCCCCACACTAGGAATTTCTCCTGTATTGTGGGTGCGTTTACAAACATTTAAACTCACATACACAAACAGCCAGACCCGGAACAACTACTTGTAGGTCATACAAATATTTGTTCCGTGCGGGAATCGAACCCGCGACACGCAGCGCAGCAGCCAATCGCTTAACCACTGCGCCAACCGTGCCGTATGAACGTAGTATGAACTCTACAAGTAGCGAAATTTTCGCAGTTATTGTATAAAATCACCGGCTCCAGCAGTAACATTGTTAATTTGTCTGTTTGCCAGTTTAAGTTTAAAAAAAAACCGGCCCAGTGCATGTCGGACCACGCACAATGCAGGGTTCCATAGTTGGGATGAATTTATCCCAAAAACAAACTTAACATTGTAGTTGAAAAACCATACATCGATATAAGTCACGGTCAATTCTGCAACTGCAAATGTAAGTTGGTCGACTATTACTCGTTAATTTGTTAATTTTTAAAGCATACTTAGCTGTGATAGTTTTCCTTTTCATTTCGTTAAATATACTACTGCCATGAATTTATTTACATATCCAAAAATAATCATTTAGCTGGCAAGGCTTCTTACAACGGCAGCCCACTTCATGTATCCAATGACTACTAATCATTCAGGAAAGTAAAAAAAATATTTATTAACATTTGAATAATTAAATCAATCGTATGAGATTATACAGCAAAGACGGAGTGACCCCAGAACAAGCAACTATCCAATGCTGGTATGCAGATGATTCTTCTACCCAATGCAAGCCCAAAAGTTTACGTCAATGGTGGGATAAAATGTGTAAAAATACTGGAATAGGCCCTTTAGCGTAGTGATGGGTTGGGCTAAGATCATGAATCATCATCGCAATAATCCGTGCCACTAGCATACAATGTGCATTCGCGGCACAAGGCATACATTTAAACCAATAGCCAAGCTCTTCGGCTTCGACGCTGGAGCATCTCTACCTAGACAATACTGATGTGGATGCGGCACACGAACAGACAAGACGTCGATTGCAAAAAAATCGCGATGGTTAAATGAGCTTGTTTTATTAGTCTGTTAATTAATTACTCGATAGTACTGTAGTTATATAGATTATTTTGTATTGTATTTTAATAAACGTTCTATTTAAATGAAGGGTTTTAAAACGTTATTACATAAATTAATGTACTTAGATAAATGTTTTTCATGAGTTGAAGAAAATAACACATATACCAGTAGATACCCGTAAAATATTGGGGGGGCTGCTCATATTAAAATAGCGAGGCCTCGGGCACCCCCAGGCCCTATGGAGTCGGCCCCAGTTTGCTTAGGCAAAGATTTTCTTGTCTTACCCCAGAACAGAGTGGAACCAATCCGGATGAATAAAATTATGATAAGTAATTTTATCTATCGGGCAATGACAACCTCACGATTACGCATATAGCGTTAGCAAAATTATAATATACTTACTGCGTTTCTGACTTGGGTAATTTATTTAAGCTTTAGCCTTTAATATCTACGTCAATCGGTTACGTATTGTATTTTTGTGTAAACGAGAAATCGAATCGTATTTAATTAACTTTATCGCGTTACCCAATGTTAATAAATGCGTATTTTATTGATATATTTTTTTTAGTTTTTGAAGTACAGTCAGCGTCAAATAGTTAGTGACACTCAGGGTATCGAAATAAATAGACGCAACCAAAAAGTCAATAATATCGGTACAAACAAAGTTTCCTTATTATTGTCAACAATATATTCGCCGCTCAAAAGGTCGAGACGTTTGAAATGTCTTAAAGATCGGTTCAGTCAAACCGCCATAAATATGGTGACAGTCATCCCGCCAATGGTATCCAAGCATTATAAGTGTTCAAAAATATGGAACACATAGAAAAATAAACTAGCATGTAAGGGCCACACACGTCAGGTACCTTTTCCGATTCTCCAATTCAGAAACCCGATCGGACGAGTTTCGCATACAGGCGTTTGATTGTATTCGGTTTCTACGCTCTCGTGTGCCAGAGCTTGTGGCGATTGTATCGAAGAACGCTTGAACGCATGAAATAAAAAATAATTTAAAAAGAATGGAGATGACGAATTTCTATTAGCAATTCTTTTGTCAAAAGAATGAAAGAAAAGACAGCGATGCTATTGGGTATACGCAGAGATTGTACGAAGTCAATTCTATCGTTTAAGTCGTCATGACGTATGTTCCATAAACATACGGGATACTTTTCGACAATTAATCAGCACCACGTACGTCCGCACCGCACGATGGCCAAGGCGACCCGGACTTCTGGAGACAAAACCGTACGAGCGAACCGAATGCGTGCACAGCTACATAGAAATTCTACTGCGAGTGCGCCTTCAGGTACCCGATTCGCTTGCTTGAACGGTCGTCGGGTCGACCCGACGCACTGCCCGTACTTACATCCTGGTCGAACGTTAGCTTTTTTAATCGTTCGGGCAGAATCGTGCGTGTGTGGTGCACGAGTATTTTCTATGGAATTGACGCCTTTGGGTGCCTTGATTCGATAACCGCATCGGGAACCCGACGCAAAAACCTGACGTGTGCGGCCGCCCTTTTAAAAATAAACGGTTTCCCAAAGATGAAAACCTCTTTAAGCAATCTTGTGTTGTTTGCATGTCATTATATTATCTATCAGTCATATCAATGTCAAGTGCATTACTAAAGCAAGCTAGAAATAATATTGAAGCAATAATAGTGTTTCATGCTTAAATATGGCTACTTATCGCATTAGTGACACCACAAAACATCGAATTATATATTTGAGGGAGGAAGGTGTCTCCGTAACAGATATTTCAAATGAACTGGGAAAACCTGTAAGTATCGCTTTAGATGAGTTAACTATCGAATAATTCGCATCTCTTAAGATTCTTTTTCTTTATTTTATTTAGAGAAACACCGTATACCGTTGGCTAGAGAGATGGCGCAGTGATGGTGCATTACAAAACCATGTTTCATTTGGTCGTCCACGTCAAACGAGTACAAATGAAGACAGAGATATAGTGCAGCGAGCTATTAGCAATCGTTTTATAAACTCCAGGAGTATGTCTGTGGAATTTGGTACTTCACAGAGCACAATAAGACGACGCCTGCGAGAACATGGATTACACCATCGTATTCCTGCTAAAAAGCCTATATTGACACCGAGGCTTAAAGCGCAGCGTTTACAATTCGCACGATATTATTTAAATTTCAATTTTGATAATGTGATCTTTGTAGATGAAAAAGTTTTTTGTTCGTCTGCCCAGGGACGCTTATCTCTATACCGAACATCGAAAACAAGGTATGATGAAAGAAATGTCCTCCCTAATAACCGCAGCGGCCGAATCACCTTAGGATTTTGGGGATGGATGACCCAAAGCGGACCAGGAGAGCTAGTCGAAGTGGGAGGAAGAATGAATGGCCCCCGATACAAAGACATCCTCGAAAACGTTTTGGTTCCAACAGCCCGGATTTTTTATCCCCATGAAAGGATTAGGTTTGTCCAAGATAACAGTTCCGTACACAACTCCAGAGTTGTTCAAAATTACTTGGATGGTAACATGGACCTGGAGTTAATTAAGATGCCGCCTCATAGTCCCGATCTAAATCCGATCGAAAATTTGTGGGGCAAAATGGTTCAGGTATGGGACAGTACTCGAGCACGAACCACCGCAAATTTAAGGACTCACATCGAAGAAGTTTGGGAGTCCATGAGAGGAGACAATTTTTGCTATAATGCGGTACAATCTATGCGAAGACGTCTTTCTGACGTAATTCTAGCAGACGGTGGATATACACGATTTTAGTTAAAAAAATAAAGATAATTAGAGCAAAAATGTTTTTGTTTATTTTTACATCCGATGAGAGTTTTTAGTGCTCTGTACGATCGAAAGTGCTCATTTTAATCAATAGGTACAAAAGTTAAATTCAATACGAAATAATTTCGTATTATTATAAGTGACATGAACATGATATTGAATCATAGATAAGCACTCTTGCTCTATAAGATATATAGGTACACATACTCATTATCAATGAGGTTTACATCTATTTCCAGTCAGCTATTTATTGCTTAAAATATAAGCACATATAAGTATCGTAAACGGCTATGCACGAAATTATTTACAAAACAAAAGACATGTCTATGACGTCATGCTTAAAATGAAAAGGACAGCAGAAGTTTCTATCACTTTCATTTTGTGAAATGCTGACGTGAGAAATAATATTTAAAATTTAAAGCAGTAAGGTTTATTTTTCTAATGTGTTCCATATTTTTGAACACTTGTAATGCTTGGATACCATTGGCGAGATGACTGTAACCATATTTATGGCGGTTTGACTGAACCGATCTTTAAGACATTTTAAACGTCTCGACCTTTTGAGCGACTATATTGTTGACAGCAATATGAAAACTTTGTTTGTACCGATATGATTGACTTTTTGGTTGCGTCTATTTATTTGGATACCCTGAGTGTCACTAACTATTTGACGCTGACTGTACCTACCTACTTAATGCTTTTCAATGTGTTCTTATCGTTCTATTTTGCGAAGTCTGATTCAATATTTTGTATTATTTGCATGTTTACTCAAGCTGAACCATATTTTATTTATTTTTAAGCACCCCTATTACCTTTGTAACCGGCTGTGGTTGATTATTTGACAGATCACTGTGAACGAGGACTGGATCGCTCGCGCCATCTTGCGCTTGATCGAGCAGGAGAAGTACGTGGTGGAGGGAGGGGGTGCAGTCGGCGTCGCTGCCATCATGGCAGGACTCGTGCCTGAGCTGGCCGGCAAGAAGTTAGTGCTTTTAATTATGAGCGCTCTAGCTGTTCGAATCGACGGAATGCCTCCTATCAAGCAAGAAAACCATTAGCATTGTCATCTTATGTTATGTTTCAGGGTGGTGTGTATTCTGTCGGGCGGTAACATCGACACGACGATTTTGGGCCGGTGTCTGGAGCGAGGCCTGGCCGCGGAGCAGCGCCTCGTGAAGTTCAAGGTGACGGTGAGCGACCGACCCGGCGGCATCGCAGAGCTCTGCAAGCTCATCTCTTCGACCGGCGTCTCCATCAAAGACATCATGCAAGAGCGCGCTTGGGTTCATGGCGATATTTTCAGTGTTCGGGTAAAGAATTATTTCTTAGTTTGATTTCTTATAACTTTTTCTTGGGTGACGTTGACTTAGACCGACTTTTAGCAGATTTAGAAAAGTTGAATTGAACATGATTTTATATATTTTTTGTAGGTGAAAGTGGTGTGTGAAACCCGTGGTCCTGAGCACTTGGAAGAGCTGCGTGAAGTGATCGCGACCACATACCGGGAGTGGGACTTCGCGGGCGAGTACGATGCCTACCCACGCCGGAACAGCACCGAGTCCCTGGACGATGTGTCACACTGACTCATGGCTTACGTTGTGTGGACAAATTACTGCAACTATTTTTACTAATATTAATGTCTGTGTCCTGGACCGGTGTATAGGTAACTAAATAGACGTAGAGCTCGATTTGCCAGAAAATATTATCCTCATTAATCAGGCCCAGTTCAAGTCTAAACTGTGCCTTTCAAACAAGTACACCTTAGTGGTTAGGAGCAGGTACTCTATAGACGAAAAGGGTGGCTTGAATGACAAATAAACTGTTCGAGAATATGTAACTGAGAATGAAGATGCCAGTGTAATGGATGTCTTATTAATAGTTTCCTATATCATTGAGAGGTGTCTAAAGTGAACTGTAACTATACCTATTCTATTTAAAACTGTACGAAAGATATTTATTGAATACCAGTATAATTATATGATCTATTTTCTTTCCTTTGTTAATTTTAAAGATATTTAGTTAGTAAGGTATTTATAAAGGCTCGTGCAGACTAGCACGATATCGCGGGCGTGATAGGCAGCGCGAAACTTTCCATGAAGTTTTCATAGAAAAAAAATACTACTAGTATCGCGTCGCGCCTGTCTGCGGGAGCCTTAAGGATATTTCACATATTATCTGTGATAGGTAAGAAGATTATTATTCTGATGACATTATTACATTACTTCATTAAGCTAGTTTGTATTTAAAGTGTTGTTTAAACAGACCGCTTGCAGGTTAATAAACCTACCTATATTATTAATAATACCAGCCTTTTATTGTCCCACTCCAGGTCAAGGCAAGCCCTCTTCCCATATACAGAAAGCACGAGCATAGAACAACACGCTTGCTCAAGACGGGTTGGCGATTTCAGACTTGACAGACAGACAAGTCTGAAATCGCCAACCCTACCATAAGTACTGGGTTGTTCAGTGAGAAGAAGTTTGGACGGTGAAAATATTGAATTGAGTTTTCAAAAGCACTAAAGATTCTTGTCTAGGTCCAATGTGATGTTTATCACTGGTCGAGTATAAATGTTTCTACCTCAAGTGTCAAAAGCAGGGACCATTTTGGTTACCCATTGAAAGGGTTGTCGATAGGGTTTTTCTAAGCAGTTAAAAAAAATCATTTTCAACACACTTCCTCGAAAACTGGTTCACAATGCAATGTATGTACACGCGTGCGATTTTTTATTTTCCAACACGTGTGCGGGAATTAAAATTGCCACAGATCACTTAGTCCAAATTGGTTCAATCTCGCATATTTATTACACTTGAGGTAGAAACATTTATACTCGACCAGTGTCGAGTATAAATGTTTCTACCTCAAGTGTCAAAAGCAGGGACCATTTTGGTTACCCATTGAAAGGGTTGTCGATAGGGTTTTTCTAAGCAGTTAAAAAAAATCATTTTCAACACACTTCCTCGAAAACTGGTTCACAATGCAATGTATGTACACGCGTGCGATTTTTTATTTTCCAACACGTGTGCGGGAATTAAAATTGCCACAGATCACTTAGTCCAAATTGGTTCAATCTCCCATATTTATTATACTGGGTTCAATGCTTCTATTCACATCGTCTCGCGCCAGGACGGTCCTCTCTATTCGGAGGTGATTTTTTTTTTAAATCTCAGCAAGGATGCGTCTTTACGGCGCGCGGCGTTATTATTTTTGGAATAACAAATAATGTTTATAACTACGAGTAGCATACCATGATTATTACCTTAGATTATATACTTGTCTAGATTGAGCAATGCAAACAAACGACACGCGAAAACTGTCTCCAATTGCGTGCTATGTGTGAGTACCGCTCGTGTACTTATTGTAGTCAAACTGTCAAGGTGTGCGTGTTTAGGGATGCCTGCTCCAAATTATTGACTTACCATTTCTCCATTATTAAATAAGATGAAGGTTAATCAAAATAGGTTAAAAAACGTAACTATTTTGTAGATTAGTGTTTTATTAATTTAAAACAGATAACTTATACCTATACTTAGTCCAAATTGGTTCAATGCCTCTATTCACACAATCTAGCGCCAGAGACGGTCCTCTCTATTCGGAGGTGATTTTTTTTTTAATCTCGGCAAAGATGCGTCTTTACGGCGTTAATATTTTTGGAATATTATATACTTAATGTTTATAAATAGAATACCATAATTATTACAATAAAAAAAAACGTTTATGAACAAATTAACATTTATTTGTGTTCTAAACTCAAATATATTTTAATTTTCTATCTTTCCTACTAGGCTGTTTATCGGCTTTATACCTTTGCTTCTCCTTCAACCTAGCGGAAGCAAAGCGCGAAAAAAAAAGAAAATTAAATCCTAGTTTCCTAATCTTTAAAAGTGTATTGAAAAACGTCTTTTGATACACGTGGACATATTTGTTTGTAGTTTTCTCGCCTACGGCTCAGGAGTAAATTCCGCCTCGAATGCAATAACAAACATTCTCCACTTGTACCAAAATGTACTATTAAGTAGGTAAGTTATCATGTACTGATCAAATAAATACTGTCATTTTTTTTAAATAATAATGTTCTCCTGATCGAATGATGATGTAATGATATTTGTATTTTGTCTCCCATAGTTTCGCCAAATCTCCCTAGTAATAAACTAACAACACCAGCTAATCAGACTAACCTACAAAATAACGAATGAAAAAATCGTGTTTTCTTAAAATAATAGTGGTTGTTTATCAAAACTTACCGATGGAAAGTGATCTTGGCGTTATTATGCGGTTTTACCAGATAATTGCGACACAATTTGACGGCAGAAACTGGCATAATTAATTATTTTCCGTGAGTAAGGTATCCTTAGGTGATTCAAATGACACTGACGTAAGTGAAAAGCGAGACTACCAAAATAGTACACTTTATTTGGGCCGTTCGGTACAGTCAATGCGTCATCTAGAAAAAAATGTTTATGAACAAATTAGCAATTTGTGTTCTAAACTCAAAAATATTTTAATTTTCAATTTTTCATAATTAGGCTATTTATCGGGTATCATACCATTGCTTCTTCTTCAACATGGCGAAAGCAAAGCGCGGTAAAAAAGAAAATTAAATCATAGTTTCCTGTGTTTTTATTTTATTTCTTCAAAAGTGTATTTCGCTTTTCCTCGTTCTTAGATTTCGCTGCCCGCTCTAGACGTCAAGTCAAAATCTTTAGAAAAAAATCATTTATTTATTTATTTATAACCATCTTACCTACACTATCATTACAGATCTATGATCCAATGCGACAGAGTGGCTTTCCAACTAAATCCTAAATCTACACCTTATACCTATTTAAAAAATATCTTAATCTAAATAACTTATTACATATAGTGTAACTTTTGCGAATTCACTCAAGTTGCACCACAATACATCAACCCTCCCGTGAACCTCATTCACCACGCGTATGGCTCTAGTGAGAGGAGTTCTCGCCAGTAGATTGGTCCTGGCTGCAGGTACAGCGAGCAGGGGCGGGCGTTGCCGCCTCCACACGTATCGGTCGGGCACGTACAGCTGTAGGTGTCGCAGCACTCCCGGGTTATCCGCCACGCCACGTAGTAGTTTCACTACATACGCTACGAGCGAAAACTCCCGTCGTACTCTTAGAGTGTTATACCCTACCATACCCAGAACAAATAGTGTAGGGTACATCAATGGGTATAATGGATATACCCCATACCGCTTGTAATACAAGTGTCGCGTGAACTTATTTTGGATACGTTCCAACATAACACTATATTTCGCCTCATGAGGAGCCCAAATGAATGCGCTATGTTCGAGGTGACTTCTGACTAATGCGTCATATAGTACCCTTAGTGTCGTGATGTTGGTGAATCCTTGGGACTGCCTGAGTACGAAACCTAGGTTTCTGTATGCCTTCTTACATATATTATTGATATGCTCACGGAAAGTTAGTTCCTTAGAGAAGACTACCCCTAAGTCTCGTAACTGAGACACTCGTTGCATCGGCACATTCTCAACCTTGTACCGATAGCTCAAGGGAGTTCGCGCGCGAGTGAACGACATCACCGAACATTTAGCAACATTAAAATGCAGTTTGTTGTCATTGCTCCATTCGACCACTCTGTCAATGTCTTCCTGTAGGCGTTCACAATCCGAGTGATCCCGAACCTCGAGCAGCAATTTCAGGTCATCCGCAAACAATAAACAAGTCCCATGTCTGACGACTTCCGGCAAATCATTTATCATTACAATAAACTCGAGAGGTCCTACATTGCTGCCCTGGCTCACGCCCGATCTCGTGTAATACGGTTGAGATACACAGCCATTGTAGTCGACATATTGCTGGCGATCCTTCATATAGCTAGCGAAGAACTGTAGCAGAGGTAGTGTACATCCAATTTTCGCGAGCTTCCTTAACAAGATGTCATTATCCACCGTATCGAACGCCTTTTTAAAATCGAAGTACGCAGTATCTACCTGTACCCCCGAGTCTACTGCCGGCACCACCTGTACCATAAAGTTAATAAGGTTTGTAGCAGTGCTGCGTCCAGGTCGGAACCCATGTTGTGCATCTGACAGACGCGCACGCATTTGTTCCTGAACGGAGCGCTGAATAGCCGACTCGAGTACTTTAGCAGGTGTGGAGAGTACAGCCACCGGTCTATAATTACAGGTATTTGAACTTGGTTTTCCTTTAGGGACCGGGACAACGCGCGTGATCTTCCACCTTTGAGGGAACGTGGCTTGATGTAAACATGCATTAAAAATGTGAAATAATGGCTCCGCCAATACCCTCCCGCAGTCTCGGAACAGAAACGCTGGTATCCCGTCTGGGCCAGACGAACGTTTTGGCTTGAGACTCCCTAGCGCCTGCCGAACTTCCGCTAGACTCAGCGTCTCAATGTGTACCTGTGCACCGGTCGCGACGACCTCCGCCGCCGCCGCGCACGCGTCCAGTTTGGGTGGCTCCTTGCTGTACACAGACTCAAAAAAGTCAGCGAACTGCACAGCACACTCATCATCTGTTAGATGTTGACCTTCTTTTATGATACTCTGCTTATTTAGTGTTTTTCTTTTCGATCTTATATACTGCCAAAACGATTTCGGATCCTTTACAAATTGATACTGAATTTTATTTTTATGTTGTATATGCGCAGTTTCTATTAACTTTTTTATACGAGTTCTACATTCCGCAAACTTGTGATAATCATTATCCAACTTAGTTTTTTTGAATTTTTTGTGAAGTCTGGCTTTAATTTGTATATTTGTTATTATAACTCTCGTGTACCATACTGGGTATACATACCGCGAATTTCCACTACTAAGCTTTTTCCGGGGTACGCACCCATTAATAGTACAATTAATATTATCATAAAAGAAGTTCAACATTTCTTCTAAATCATGCATTCCGTAATCATACTCCAGTCAATGGAAAGAATCCTAGAATATAACAGTTGAAAATCAGCCCTATTCCAATTCCACTGTGGTCTAATATGGTGTGCACTAGAATCGTGGGCGACGGCGGGGGACGTCGGCGGGGCGCACGCTAGCCGCTAGCGGCGGGTGGTGCGCGTCGACCGGCACCAGCGCCTCATCCGCCGCTACCACTGTCACTCCTCCGCTAATGCCCGCACTCAGAACCAAATCCAACTGACGACCTAAATGGTTGGGTATTGCGTTACTTTGAGTGAACTCGCAATATGATAAAAAACATTCGAAATAATTACTAATATTAGCAGGACAAGAATACAAATTAAAATCACCAATTACAACAACTTCTCCATACCTATCACACAATTTTTCTATTATTCTAAATAACAACATGTAATCATTTTCCGAACTACCTGGCGGAATGTAGACAACACAACACACAAACAAAAATCGTTTATTTAAATGTACCGTTGCACAAACCATTTCGAACACACAAGTGTCTATCGACGCGTCCATCGATCATCTCTTCTAAACCCTATTTATTATACCTAATTCAAATTCAAATAGCCAACCTCCTTCATGAAAACCTTCTTTCATGTCTAAAACACTCACTGAGCGCCCAGACAGAAATAAAAATAAAGCGAAAATTCAATTGTCAACCATAACAAGCATAATGTTGGCCTTTTCAGTATTTGTCTAATTCATTATTTAATTCATCCGTTCATATTTCAGACACAATGAAAAATTTGTAGTTTAAAAATGTTAAAACAATTATTAGCAGATAAAGAAAATTAGATAACTTGAGAAAAACAGTAAAATTTCGAACATGAATCCAAAAGACGTAAGTAATTCAAAAAGAAGTTATATCTTAGTCAAGCTGCGGATATCATCGTACATTTACGTTTAAAGAAGGGCAAAATAGAGAGCAAACGTCATCCCGATTTTGTATACTTACTTACTCAGGGGAGTCTGGTGCTGCCGCACCAGGGTTACAATAATATTCAATATGGTACCTATCTATATATTTATAAAAAGTACTCTGTGGGTACTATGTACGGTCAGGGGCCTAAAATGGACGCTTTGGCAGAATCGTAATATGATCTGCGTACAATTCGAATCCCGCAATGCATCTGTTTGACAGTTTTGTATGGAGTTTCGTAAAATGGTCCACAAATTATGAATTGCTTTATTGAAGTCTAATGTCAAATAGCCGCTGTCAAACAGATGAATTGCGGGATGTATGAATTTTACGCTGATCATATTATGATTCTGCCAAAGCGTCCATTTTAGGGCTCCTGTACATAGTATCCACAGAGTTGACTGTCAAAAATTGGCTGTCTGTCGTACATAGTATCCACAGAGTTGACTGTCAAAAATTGACTGTCTGTCAGTCTGCTGGTTTGTTCCGGTTAATCTCCGAAACGGCTGGACCAATGAGGATAAAAACAGCCACTTGCTTACTTCAGAGGGGCAATTCTACTAATTTTAAGAACGTTCACAGTCTGATCTCAGTCTCAATCTGTCAAAAATACCTCTTATTTCCCTACATTTTGCCAATTTTTTGACGTTTGTTTGTCGCCAAGATGAGATTGCGACTAGATTTTGAACGTTTTAAATTACGAGAATTGGCCTTCAGATGTCGCTCTATCCAACATCTAAGAATTTGGTTGCTAGCTGTCATCTCCATACATTTTTGGTAAAGAAGTGACGCATAATTTAGATAAATAAATATTATATATTTTTTAATATTATAAACATGGACGTATAACTTTTTATACGTCCATGATTATAAAGCTGAAGAGTTTGTTTGGTTGAACGTGCTAATCTCAGGAACAACTGGTTCGAATTAAACAATTATTTTTGTGATGGATAGTCCATTTATCGAGGAAGACTACAGGCTATATAACATCACGCTACGACTAAGAGGAGCGGGGCATCAATGAAAAGTGTTGCAAAAACGGGAAATAAATGCTTTTGAGAACTTCCGTTGCGCACGCAAAAATCATGTAGGACGGAATAATTTTCCTTCAAAAGTTCAAAAAAAATTCTGCGACATCATAATGTCTATCTTTTAAGGTTGACTCTGACCTTTTTATGGTAATCAAATTTGTTCTAAAATAATACATTATTTGCGAAGGTGTTTTTATAAACATGATATTAATCCTTATCCAAATAAATACGTTATTCATCACAAGTATTTAATTTTGAACAAAATTGCCCTGGGCATCATATGATTTCAATGAATATCTTAGGAGATATGATAGTTTTAAAATAATCTATCTATACTTATTTATACTAAATTACTAATATTATAAAGCTGTTGAGTTTGTTTGGTTGAACGCGCTAATCTCAGGAACTACTGGTTCCAATTGAAACATTATTTTTGTGTTGGATAGTCCATTTATCGAGGAAGGCTATATAACATCACGCTACGACTAAGAGGAGCGGAGCATCAAGCAAAAATGTTGCAAAAACATGATTTCAATGAATATCTTAGCACATAACATAGTTTTAAAATAATGACACTAATATTATAAAGGCGAAAGTTTGTGAGTGTGTTTCTTACTTCTTCACGCTCAAACGGCTGGACCAATTTTGATAAAATTTTGTATGGAGGTAACTGACACCTTGGATTAACATAATAGGCTACTTTTTATCCCGATATTCCCACGGGATCGAGACTTACGCGGGTGAAACCGCGGGGCGGAGCTAGTTAATTAATATGCCCCGTTGCGCAGCTGTTGACTTGAAAAATACGGGGACCCATGTATTTGCCAAAGATGTTAAAAGATGAGAACTGTGGAAGGAAGCTCTCGAAAAAAAACGGAAACGCGATACTTCGTCAAGACTATGTGCTATCCTTTTGAAACCTGAGGACTTTTATGGTACAAATTCGTATACGGTGATGCTCCCAAGAGAACTAAGTTTACCTACAGGCACTTGTGATGTGATATTATGTAAATTATAGTAAAGGTCTATGTGTGATTTCTAATTTATCATATTAGATCCGTGCTAGAATTAACATCTTTTCAGTTTCAAGTTTTTTCAGTCAGGAAGATCATCCTCGAGTTAGGTTTCAACTCTGATCAGGTTATTTCTGTCGTACGCCTGCAGTCTTAGTGAAAAAGTCAAAAACACAAAATAACCTATAAATTATTGCAAATAAATGAATCTGAATCTGAAATTATAAAACTGCATTCATAATTTAATGACTTATTCACTATTACCAGTGATAGACGCTTCCCGTGTCTTAAGCTCGTTTTTTTTCGTTTAATTTTTGATTAACACAAAAGTAACCATAAACAAAACTGGCGGTTTGTAGACGGACAACTGTGCTGCCACCTATGAAGCTTTTAGTTTTTAACCCTATTTCGACGGGACAGCCATTGGCAGATAGCTGATGTTATAGGGAGTAACTTAAGCTACCTTTGGGCGAAGCCGCGGGCAGCAACCAGTAGTTGAAATATTTCAAAGGTTAGGGGGAAGGGCTCATGAATATAAACAACTTTTGCTTTGGGACTAAGTCGGAAAGAAGAAATCTGTTACAGTTTTTAATAATAAAAAATGCATTACCTACCCAAACAAGATTCACGAAAGATGATTTTCTTTTCATAAAATCAAAATACAACGCAATACTCTCTTTGGAAAGCGACAAAGTCACTCAAAAGGCCAATTACATCAATTCCCCCTATCAGAGATGTTAACGGAAAGTGGGCCATAAGCAATGAGCAGAAAGCTCTAAGATTTGCACATCACTTAGAAGAAACCTTTCAGCCAAATGACGCGTCTGTAGACAACCTACAATTCGCTAATATTCTGCAAGATAAAAGAATTAAGCTTGTGACCCCGAAAGAAGTTGCAAACGAAATTCAAATCACTAGCCTTAAAAAGTCCCCAGGGTTTGACCTAATTACGGGAGAGATCCTGAAACATCTACCGCGTAAAGCCATCGTTAAGCTTACTAGGCTCATCAATGCAGCATTCTTGTTGAAGAATGTTCCTGAGCCATGGAAAGTTGCTGAAGTGATTATGATTGCAAAGCCCGGTAAACCACCACACGAAGCATCATCATACAGGCCCATTTCTCTGTTGCCTATACTATCAAAGCTGTTTGAAAAATTGTTTTTAAAACGGTTAAAACCTATCATAAACGAGACAAACCTGATCCCTGACCACCAGTTTGGTTTCAGAGAGAAACACTCAACAATAGATCAAGTACATAGAATTACCAACATCATTGAGAGAACACTCGAAGATAAAAAAGTCTGCTCCACAGTATTTTTAGATGTGGCACAAGCTTTTGATAGAGTTTGGCATAAGGGTTTGATATTCAAGCTAAGACTTATGTTGCCCAATGATTTTGCCGATATCTTGCAATCATACATTACAGATAGAATGTTTCGAGTAAGACACGAGGATGCCTTTTCCGAGTTAAAAATGATTAAAGCTGGCGTACCTCAAGGTAGTGTGCTGGGTCCAGTCCTCTACCTGTTGTATACGTATGATATACCAGAGCTGGAAAATAATACTATTGCAACCTTTGCAGACGACACCGCTATTATGGCTACAGGTTCATGCCATACGGAAGCAACCAGTAAGGTACAAATTGCTGTAAATAAAATTCATGACTGGGCAGAAAAATGGAGAATCAAATTAAATGAATCGAAGTCACTTCACATTGATTTCACCAACAGGAAATGTGATTACCACCCAATCTTCATAAATGGACAACAAGTGCCATACGCAAATACAGCCAAATACCTTGGCATAACGCTTGACGCGAAACTGCGCTGGAAAGCGCACGTTAAAAAGAAAAGACAGGAACTAGACATGCGTTTTAAAAACATGTATTGGTTGATTGGACGGGATTCCTGCCTATCAATACATAACAAAATTCTATTATACAAGCATATTCTTATGCCAATATGGACATATGGCATCCAACTCTGGGGCTGTACTAAACCGACCAATATAAAAATAATACAAACATTCCAGAATAAGGTACTCAGGAGTATTGTTAATGCGCCCTGGTATATAAGAAATGACGACCTCCATCGTGACTTAAAAATGGAACCAGTCACCAAAATAATCCAAAAATTTGCTGAGGCCCATGACCACCGACTCCACCAACATGTGAACATCGAGGCAATTCAGCTGTTAGACCAAACAAATATAGTGCGAAGACTAAAACGAACAAAACCTTTTGAGTTAGTGTAGTGTAAAAAGTGTAGACATAATAGTGACAATGACACACATATAACACGTGAACAAAGTGTTTATAAATATTATTATATTAGACTCTAAGAAAGTGGAATGGACTTGTGTAAAGTACAATCAGCACTATTCTAAGTTTTAAAATAATTATCACGTAGAAAATTAAGTTAGATTCAAATTACTTATTAGTCTTATAGGCTAGATTGTAATTAATTATTAAGAACCTGGTTCTTTTTAATAAAGGATAAAAAAAAAAAAAAAAAAAAAAAAGCAAAACAATTTTTTTTTATTTTTAATAAAGCCTCTTTACATGTCTAGGATCCAGAATACGATGAGTGGTGTGATCCAGACAATCCGCGTAGGGTAAAATATGAAGGTGTACTGGCTGCTTCAAAACGAATATTAGGCCAGATTGTTCGGACACCATTGCAGGTACTCATTTACTTAAAAACTTGTGTGCTAAATTGAAAAGCACGAAATGACTTAAGGTTAATCCGCAGCTGTAGCCCGCGAAATTCAAATTATCTTTAGGTTTGTTCAATTTGCAGGTCAGTGTCAGGTTGTATCTCGATCAAATTATGATTCGCGAGTATAACAGATATGTATGTAAAGAGTTATAATCATAAGAATCATTAATACATCTCTCGAATCGCCAGTTGCACTAAAGTCACTTAAGAGGCAGATAATCACCGTTGACCTTGGCCATACAAATGCGCGTCGCGCTCAGGCCGCGCGTTAACTATCACAGGGAATATTTATTTTTAGTAAAGAAAATATGAATATTTGAAAAAAATCACAAATAGAATGATAGATAATAAAACAGCCTATTCATAGAAAAAAAAACATGAAAATATCTTAAGTAATTTGGAAGTAATATCATTTTTTATGCTTTGGGTAGACATTACTTCCTGAATTTATTTCATAAAGTATTTTACTACAATACTATTATATTCACTTAAAGAATTGATGTGTATGCGTTCTAGTTTAACATATTTTTTTTGCATAACTTACTTTCATTTAAAAGTCACTAAAATCATATATCTACGTCTTAAATTTAATTCCCCATTAAAAGTAATACTGTCACTTTCTGATACGTTCCGTAAGATAAAGACAGCATTACTTTTAATGGAGAATACATTTAATGGACTTACGTGCAACTACCGGTAAGTCAGATTTGTTCCGCAATGAGTTCACGAAAGTCATATTCAGTGGAACAAAACTAACTTAGAGCGATGTATTAATTTGTTTTTTTATTTTTTAAACGTTGCCCACACTAGGACTTTCTCCTGTATTGTGGGTGCGTTTAGAAACATTTAAATTCACATACACAAAAAGCTAGACCCGGAACAACTACTTGTAGGTCATACAAATATTTGTTCCGTGCGGGAATAGAACCCGCGACACGCAGCGCAGCAGTCAATCGCTTAACTAACTGCGCCAACCGTGCCGTTTAACGTTTAATTAATGATTAATATGTATGTGATTCTTGCAGGGGCGTATTTACCCTTGGGCCAAAAGGGCCATGGCCCGGGGCGGCGGAAGCCGCACCTCGCAGCCTCAGATTTGTGCGCCTTTCTTTTTGATTTTAGGCCCTGATATTACACATGTAGATCAGCTTTCTGTAACTGTGAGATTTGTTCAAGATAATGGAAAACCAGTTATACGATTCCTTTACTTTCTGCCAAACACTGGTCACAGAGCAGAAGACATGTTGCTAGCCGATATGGAAACCTTCAAAACATTGAATATCGATATGGACAATTGCCGAGGTCAATCTTATGACAATGCTAGCTTTATGTGATCTTAATCAAATAAAAATTACAGTATATGAAACACACGTACCTTTTTTTTTTGGGTGGGAAATTGTTAATTAACTTATCCTGCTCTGGGCGGAGCGGGATGTCAGACTTTTACTGACTAAAACCCACTCATGTTCCTTCAGTTGCCTGTGTGCCAGGGCGAAGGTATCCCTTTCGGACAAACCCGCAGCCTTGGCAGGCAATAGCCCTAATTCGGACCCCGTCAGTTTGTGCTGACATCTCATTGAGGCACGCGTGGAACACAACGAGCCGTTGACCCGGGTCTGGTCCTTATCGGACGGCAAGCTACCCATTGCTCACCGTCCGCAAGCCCACGCCTATGGTGGCCGGGAATTGGCTTGTGATAGCCGACGCCCAGGGCGTCTCCTGCGGCGACTAGGGGCGTGAGGGCGCGAAATTTGTCTCGCCCTGACGCGTTTCACCTAATCCTTCGCGAGTACTACTGCTTTGCAGAAGGAGATGACTGCCTCCCATGCACTCTCGCTCCGTACCATGGCCTGGATCAGGGCCATACGCGAGAGATCGCCACCGGTGATTGTCTCCGCGAGGAAACGGCGGTACTCTGCCTGAGCCGGGCAAACATCCACTGTATGCTCCACAGTGGTAACCCTCGGGCGTTTCCTGCCGCCTTACCCGGAACAGGAACCTCCCGAAACCTCCCCACGTGTCGCTTATTCGGCCGCCGCCTGGTGCGACCTCCCCTGCGCCAGGACCAGCGTGTCGTCAGCGTATCAAACCACGCTGACGCCGCCAGAGAGGTCGGCGCGCAGCATTCAGTCGTACCCGATCTCCCACAGATGCGGCCCCAGGACCGATCCCTGTGGCACACCGCACGACATATCTCGCCAGTTCCACTCTTCCTGGTGACCGAGGTAGATGACAGTCCCGTCTGTCAAATAGGCGTCGACCATGCGACGGAGGTAGGTCGGCATCTGGTGATACCGGAGTGCCTCCCTGATGCACCTCCAGGGCAGGGTATTGAAGGCATTGGCGATGAAGGTGTCAAGAGACACCGTCAAGATGACCTCACCCCGGGCCACAGCATCCCCCGTCATGAGGGCTCGAACGCTCATGATGGCATCCACAGTATAGCGTCCCCTGCGGAAACCAAATTGGCTCTCCACCTAATTCGGCCCCACCCGCACCAGCCGTCCGTCAAGGCGGTCTCGTTTAAGCAGTTTAGCTATTCTTAATAAACGCTGACTCGAAAGTTAATTCATAATTAACGTGTCATTGAAGAATTTGTTAATCAATCGGTCCTTATAAAAATGTAAATATTGAATAAATGATGTTTTTGTATGGCCTTTTTAGTTTTTCATTCATTATCATCATTCTCAGCCCACATCAGCATACTGCTGGCTATTTTATAATGAAAAGTTTTTACTTTTTTTTCATTAATTTATGGGGCGGCAAACCTTACAGGCCCAGGGCGCTGAATCTTAAAATACGCCCCTGGATTCTCGTGTATGTATTATTGTGTGTTCTTGTGTGTGTGTGTGTGTGTGTGTGTATGACACTGAGCTGCAAATTGCACAAAATCTAAGTAAAATTTAAATTCGCGGGCTACAGCTGCGGATTCACCTTGAAGTTGAATATTGGAGGTGCAAAAGCAGTAATGTATTCCATTTTTATTTTTGTAGAAAGCTCACATGTCGCAGAAACTGGGTATGGAGTTGTACTTGAAAGAGGAATTCTTACAGGTCACAGGATGGTAAAACTTACATTTATTAAAGAAACTAAGTATTTTATTAATAATACCTAATGAGGTTGTAATTCAAAACCTATTCTTGTTATTATACCGTACCGTAACCTAGCGTAAGAGCCTTTTTAGGGTTCCCTGGCCAACAAGGAACCCTTATAGTTTCGCCATGGCCGTCCGTCTGTCTGTCCTCGACTTAACTCAGAGACTCTTAGGCCCGTATTTATAGAACGTTACTCAGTACAAGCATTACTTAAGACTTAATTCAACCAATGCCATGGCTTGAATCTAGTCTTAAGTAATGCTTGAATACTGAGTAACGTTCTACAAATACGGGCCTTACTAGCCATTACCACTGGGCCACCACTGCACTGCTCACAATCACAGCACAGTTATAAGTTCACTATATTTAAATTCGCTAATGTTATTTTATAATATCAGGAACTGAATTCCTCTACATTAAATTCCTCGCCCGATAATTTATTTACTGACGTTAATTTAACAGTCGGCAACTGAATACCTAATACTAACATCCATTGTCTACCAAGCAAGGCTACTTACTTTTGTTAATTGTTAAATCACTATACAGTTGCTGATACATTTTATAACGAATGCACGACACCGCACTACCTGTGTCGCATTCCATTTATAAATCTTTATTATGTACCTTTAATGACATCATAAACGGTTTGCACTGACTTAACGTTAAAAGATTTAAATTAATGTCAATTACCTCTTCGCTGTGATCACTTTCATAATCTACACCGCTATTAATTGTTGTTTTTGATCCCATGTAATCTTGGTTCGATATTATGTTCGGACATGCACGCCGAAGATGACCGGTCTTGTTACACACGCGGTATACATAACGGCCGAATCGACAAGTGGACGATTCATGTGCTCCGCCACACGCTTGACATTGATGTTGGCGCCCCGATTGTGCCCCCAACGACGTCGACGGCGCCATCCTCGTCCCACTACCATGGCGGGGCCCGCGTCCCCGTGCCCGCCGCGCGGCCCGGCCTCCCGTGCCGTGCCCCTTGCGTACCGCGTGGCTGTCTTCTCGCCTGCCCCCCTTTGGCATCTTGTACCTTCTATTGCTAGACAATCGGCCGTTGGCGTTTGCCCTTTTCTGCCCTTGAACTACGGCCGCTGCATCTTTTTCCGCTGATTCAAAGCTAATCGCTAAGCTATAGGCTCTTGAAAAGTCTAGCTTGGGTTCAGTGAATAATCGTTGGCGAATCGTCTCACAGCTGATATCAATCAATTGCTCATATCAATTGGTCCCGTAAAGTTAAACTTTCGTCAAGCCCTGCCCCAAACTTGCACGTTTTGGACATTTTCTTAAGAACCGCGATGTACTCGGCTATTGATTCGCCACCTTGTTGAGTCCTCTTCCTAAACTTGTACCCCTCAGCAAACTCATTCGGCTTTGGCTGCAGATGTTTTACCATGATATCCACTATTTGTACAAACGTCTTAGACTTTGGTTTGACCGGTCTGCACAAACTCACTAAAAGTTCATAACTTTCCGCGCCCATAATCGTTATTAACGTTGGTACAAATAGTTCACTTTTCACATAGTTCAATACGAAATACCTACTGTTCTAAACGTTCGATATATAACCGCCAATCTTCTTTTTGCACATCGAATTCTGCTATTTTCCCGATCGTCATGATTGTTACACTTAATTATCGCACGCTGAATTTATATTTTAGTCCTCGTTGCCACAGAACTGTTTCCTAGGTTTAATAAATGAAACGACGTGTCCACGGTACCAAGTATAATTTTGGACTGACCCACGGATATCTAAATATGCAGATACCGACATTACAGATATGTTTAACGGAATTTTTATAGTTTCAAGGAACGCGGGGTGTGCAACACTTTGGCATTGCTGAGCGACGAACAAAAGAAATTAGGTGTAGCAGCTGCTAGTACTGGAAACCACGCCTGCGCTATGAGCTACCACTCTACTCGGTTGGGTATACCATGCGTTGTCTACATGCCTATGCATGCACCTATTAACAAAGTCAACAAGGCAGAAAGAGGAGGCGCAAAAATAGTATTACATGGTTCAACGTTGGCCGAAACAAAACTTTATGCTATGACCAAAGCAAAAGAAAATAAAATGATGTATGTTAACGGGTAAGGCTCAATCAATGGAATCTTGTGGATGCTAAGTTCTTTTTCTAAATGCTTAGGTATAGGTGCAAGATTCAATTTAATAATATTTCATCACATCATTAGTAAATTATATACCTATTTACTAAACAAGGTTTATCTCCAGACCCAGGTTTAAAACATGGAGCCATTATGGGATTTCGAACTTTATTCCGACTATGGTAAAGTTCCTAAACACAAAACTAACAACTTAGTACCGAACTAAGTATTCAGTTTTCTATAAAGAACGGTATTTCAATCACTGTTACGTTCTTATTACAAAAACTGGCTCCATGGTTTAAGCCATGTCAAAATATAAATCTTGTTTTGTAATAAGGCGGATGGTGTTTAAAAATGAACCCAACAAACTTAAAAGGTGCTTTAGATTAGACCATCGAATTGAATACAGTTTAGAACAGCAGATAACATTTTCGCGATTTCAAAGTTGGGCCCATAGTAAAAGTAATTCAGTTCGATGGTCTAACTTAAAGCACTCCTAAAGTTTATCGGGTTAATTTTTAAACACTTTATAATATTTTCAGTTTCGATCACCCGAATATTGTAGAAGGGCAGGGCACCATTGGTATTGAACTTATAGAGCAGCTGCCGTCTGTGGATGCGGTGTTGGTACCGTGCGGGGGCGGCAGTCTTCTGGCTGGCATTGCAATAGCTGTAAAGCATCTCAAACCTGACACTGAGGTTTATGTGAGTTATCATCTGATCATTACTTATACTTAATTATTTATTTATATTTAATAAACACATGAATGAGGACTTTGAACATAACTTGATCGTAACTCGCATTTTTTCAGGGCGTTGTAACAGATCATACAAACAGTATGGTAGAGTCACTTAGAAAGAATGATCGAGTCTTTCTTAACTTAGAGCCGTCACTTGCTGATGGATTGTCTGTTAATAAAGTCGGAGTGAATACGTTCTTTAACCTGAAAGGAGTTGTCGATAAAATGGTAAGCTCATTAAATAATTGAAGAATGGGCGTAACATTTTTTTCTGACAAACTGCGCGAATTAATTCTAAATATTTTGCTTATAGGTTGTAGTAAGAGAAGATTGGGTGGCTCGTGCGATTATGCACATTGTTGAAGAAGAAAAAGTCATTGTAGAAGGAGCCGGGGCAGTTGGAATCGCAGCTATTTTGGCTGGGTTGTTCCCTAACCTTAAAGGCAAAAAGTAAGTGCTGATAAATGAATAGAACAGACTCGCTAGCTCTCTTGGACTTAAGACGCAGATATATACCAGTGACCTTGAGTGGTTAGCTTGCGTGTTCTGTACTGACCTCACGCAACGCGTCGTACGTTCAGCCAGTAATAGGACTCGCCCATCAAGGAGCGCTGTCTTCAATTTTTTTTTTTTTTAAACTTCGCCGCACACTAGGAATTGCTACTGTATTGTGGGTGCGTTAACAAACACTTAGACTCAACATACACAAACAGCCATACCCAGAACAACTACTTGTAGGTCATACAAATATTTGTTCCGTGCGGGAATCGAACCCGCGACACGCAGCGCAGTCAATTTTGACGTATTATTAATTTATTGTACACAAAACAAATCAAAATCTTTAAAATCAATCAATTATCTTTATATTGGTGAAGTTTTCAAAAAAATACGCTTCGGTAGATTTTGCGCCCTTCTCAGTTTTTTATTCGCGTTAGACATAGCTTTACAAATTAATTTCACTATGTACATAATCTAAAATATTCACATATTAAATTATTGAGAAAATGCTCTAATTTATATTTTTTTTTTTCAAATCATTAACACTAGAGGTGAGGCATAAATATTGGATTAAGTATGTGGATTAGGTATTTTTAGATGCGAGTCCGTACCTAATCCAAAGCGTCGAGGATTAGGTATGGCACAAAATATTCGTACACAGTCTACACAGAAGATATTCCGTACCTTAAAATGTGGGGGTTAAGTTTCAAGTTTAATTAGCACTGCCGCCAGCACCATCTATGTAGAATACCACTGGACTATTTGTGCAGCCGCAGTCTTGCGATAAGGTAGCCCGCGAAATTCAATTTTTCTTACGTTTTTTGCAATTTGCAGGTAAGTAATAGGTTGTATGTTGATCTAAATATGCTCCGCGGACGTATCATATTTAGATTAACCTAGCAAACTGACACAGACCTGCAAAATGCAAAGAACGTAAGAAAATTTGAATTTCGCGGGCTACCTTAGCACATGAATGGTAATTTGGATCACTTTAAAATAGACGTTAAAAACAAAAGTTAATCACGTTAACTTTATGTACCGTTTGCCCATAAAAAACGAATTAAAATCCACCGTTCCACAATATATTAGAAACGGAACGTCCATAATCCATGCCAAATACATATTTCTTACCTAATCCACATACGATACATAATATCGGTAACAAGCCAGCGGCTGTATTGAATAAATATTCGGATTAGGTAAATGGATTAGGTATTTTTAAATACTAGTATTAGGTGGATTAGGTATCGTTTTTACCTAATCCGACCCATGTCTAATTAACACTACTCGTTTAGACGTGATCTTCAGTATAAAATCATTAAAACTCGGTTATCGTCCCCTTAAGCCCCGCCTGCTCTTAGGGGTAATTCTGTCATCCCCATAGATGTCTTACTATATATCCTGCTGTACATGTAAAGGCTACGTGCCTTTACATGTACAGCAGGATATATAGTGAAATTGTGACCTATAATTTGCTTTGTTTCAATGGTACCGCCGCTGTCTTCTGTACGTGCTGCGCATGCCCCTAAAATATCTCGACTTCTTCGAGTATCTCAGATTTAAACGGTGCAATTTTATACCCGCAGCCTGTTGAATGCAATAAGTTGAATCAACAATAAAAGTTGCACCGTCTCTAAACTTTCATTGTGTAAATAGGGTTTAAAACTCAACTCCGACTCATTAGTCTGACTCTCTAACTTCTATCTCTCTGTTAGCTATGCCAACCAAAAAACAAAAGTTTGAGTGATGTCCTGTGAATCCTACACATGGACGTATCGTCCATGATCCTACAATAGCCTAGCTCTAATCAATAAGTATATTTCTAGAGTGATCGTAGTGTGCTCCGGGGGTAATATCGACACGACTACCTTATCGCGTGCTCTAGAACGAGGCATGGCAGCAGAAGGTCGGCTTGTGAAGTTCAAAGTGACGGTATCGGACAGGCCGGGCGGGCTGGCCGACTTGTGCAGCATGCTGGCCAACATCGGCGTCACCATGCGGGACTGTGTGCCGGAGAGGGCCTGGGTTAAAGGAGATGTCTTCAGTGTTCAAGTAAAGGGTTTAAATTATCATCATTCACCACTTGTTTATATTTCTTATCCTGACCTGCCTCTAGTACAGGGGCTCCCAAACTTATTTTGTCTACTGCCCACTTTGAGAATAAATAATTTTTTAGCGCCCCCATTTTTTCACCTACTTAAAAACCACTATAACTTCAAATTAAATTAATTATTAACAAAAACTTGTTAAAACATGATTGCCCGCGGTCTATTATCTACGAAAATTCCTATCTAGGAATACTAATAACTATTAAAATGCGAAAGTGTGTCTGTTGCCTTTTTATTCGTTTGTTTGTGTCTACTTTCATTTCGAAATGGAGCGAACGATTAACATTTTTTTAATTTTATTTATTCAATAAAACAGGACAGATGTATGAACTATGCGGAGAAAAATATCGAACCGAGTTAGTTTGAGCAATCTCTTAATTAATATTAGTTGATGTTCACAAGTTGTAGTTGAGAGTCGAGAACTCAGTCGGTGTCTAAGAGTCCTCCTAGATGAAATTACAAATCGCTCTCCAAGCCTCTACACAACACCCCCATTTTTTTTCTGGGTCTCTTACCGCCCCCTTTAGGCCTGCAGGGCCCACAAAGGGGTGTTATCGCCCACTTTGGGAAAGGCTTAGTAGATACTTAGTTACACATACTCTTTTGTTGCAGTTAAAAGTGATTGTTGAAACCAGAGGATGGGAGCATACTAAAGAGTTGGTAGAGTTAATCAAGAAATACTATAAAGAATATTTCTTCCAAGAAATGGGCGAGAAGACCGATAAAACCGCAGGAAGTAAACGCGGCCCGTGTCTTGCACCGAACCCTTTGTGCATGCAGAAGTAGATATTAATACGTACGACCAAATGTGCCCTTTCTACCCTCATTATCGTACGATCAACATAACACTAGTAATCTTATTTTGTTGTTTTATTTCGTTATTATCTTCTATATAACAGCAGTGCAGCGGTGCTGTTTCAAAGAAGACGTAGTAACAAAAATTTAAAAGAGTATGCTTAGATGGTGTGGTCATGTTGACAGGATGAGTGAAAGGCGACTAACAAAAGGCATTTATAAAGCAGAGGTGAGTGGAAACGTTGGGAGGGGACGCTCTAGGAGGACATAGTGACCAAATTGGTGATGTTCTTCAGAAAGGTCAGGTGCGTAGTACTCGCAAACAGCGGGCGTGCGTGTATGACTAGATGTATGAACGTATGCGAAGCAAATAAGGAGTATAGCAGGTGGCGTTCTATAGTTTCTGCCTACCCCCATGAAAAGAAGGCGTGAGTTTATGTACCTATCTATGTGTATGTATCTTCTATATAAATAAAAAACTGTCTGTTTGTCTTTTATGGACTCGGAATGATGTGCGTGTGAACTGAGGGACCACACTGGGAATTAGCGAAATGAAAATTCTAGGATTTAGTAGTAGACTTAACCGATTCATGGCCAATGACTCAACAGTTGAGTCATTAAAAAACCTTTAGGAAGGCCGATGGCTCAATTGGTGAGTCAAACCAAAATTGTATAAAAACGGATATTAAAAAAAAAAAATATCACTTGAACTACCATTTTTCAGATCTCATTAAACATTTCCGTGAATATCAGACCTGGCCCTTCATTTTACAGAATATTTTTAATAGTCAGGTGTCATAAACCTTTTGTTAGCCGATAGCCGAGGTGGCCGATTCATGGCCAATGACTCAATAGTTGAGTCAACGTGTGCCGACACGTTATGGGCCGAAATGTTATGTGCACATGGGTGAAGTTAAATCTATCTACTTCGATTTTTATACATAAAAAATAAAAAAGCCTTTATTTTCAGCTACCCTAACACATAAGTAATTTAGATGTATCTTTCACTATCACTTTATAAACCTATTACTTATTTACATTTATTTACAAAACTATATTTATGTAGTTGACGCCTCTGTGGCGTAGGCCTCCCCTAAATCTTTCCACTTGTCCCTCTCACGCGCCTTCCTCATCCAGTCTGGTCCGCATTGCTGGGTAAAAATGTCTCTCCATCTCATTCTGGGTCTCCCTTTCTTCCTCTTACATTCAAGTGGTATCCATTCTGTAACCCTTTTTGCCCACCTAACATTTTCCAGTCTGCAAATGTGTCCAGCCCAACTCCATTTTAACGTCCTTATTCTTCTCTTTACATCTGCTATTTTTGTCCTATTCCTTATTGTCTTATTGTTTACTTTGTCCGAGATTTTCAAACCCAGTAAGCTTCTCTCCATTCTCCTCTGGCATACAGCTAGCCTTTCCTCGTCTTCCTTTCTCAATGACCATGTCTGACAGCCATATGTTAGGCATGGTAGTATTGCCATTTCGAAAACTTTCTTTTTTATGTACATGTTGATATTTTTGTTTTTCATTATTTCCTTAAGACCCCAGTACTTTTTCCATGATAGAGCAATCCTTCTGTCTATATCGCCTTCAGTACAATTTTCGAATGACATTAATTGCCCTAGATACACGTAGTCTTGAACGTACTCTATTTTCGCATCCTCCACGATTACATCACGAGTCTTGCCGTTCGTAAGTATTTTAGTCTTGGATGCGTTAAGTAATAGTTCCACCTTTTTATTTTCCTTAGACAATTCTGTGACCATGCTTTCCAGATCTATCACGTTTTCTGCGAACACCACGATGTCGTCTGCAAAGCGGAGATGACTTAGGAACTCTCCATTTACTTTTACTCCTTTTACTCCCTCCATTTTAGCTCCCTGAATATTATTTCTAGTACCGCAGAGAATATTTTTGGCGAAAGCGGATCTCCTTGCCGCACTCCTTTTTTTACTGGAAATGCCATTCCCTCTCTTTCTAACTTCACTTTAGCGTAGCATTTGGAGTAAACGCTTTTAATCAAGTTGGAGTATTTTGCGTCGACGCCTTGTTGGGCAAGCGCTTTCCATATTGCATCGTGGTACAAGGAATCGAAAGCCTTTGTGTAATCAATGAAGCACATATAGATAGTTATCCCATATTCGTTGGCTTTCTCTATCATTTGGGTCACAACTTGAATATGATCCATTGTTGAAAAACTTTTTCGGAAACCTGCTTGCTCACGTGGTTGGTTTTCGTCCAGTGGTGTTGTAATTCTTTGTAAAATTATTTTTGAGAAGATCTTGTACAAGTTGGTCATCAGGCTGATTGGTCTGTAGTTCCCGAGTTCACTACGATCTCCTTTTTTGTGCAGTAGTGTAATTGTAGATTTTGACCACTGGTCAGGGGTGGCTTCTTGTTCTAAGACGTTATTAAACAGAATTTGGAGCGGCTTTTGCAGTGAGTTCTCAAGAGATTTCAGTACCTCGTTTGCAATGTTGTCACTTCCGGGGGCTTTATTATTCTTTTGAGTTTGTATTGCATGTCTTATTTCTGATTTCAGAATTGTTTGTGGACCGGTATCGGCGTTGATAGAGTCTTTGTCCAATTCAAAGTTATTTAGCCCTGACGAGGTTTCTTTTTTGTAGAGATCTTTATAAAAAATATTAGCTTCTTTTATTATATCTGGACGTCTCGATAGAGTTTTTCCTCGCTTGTTTTTCAGATTCGTTGCCCACTCTGACGTTTCACTCAACTCCTTGTATGCCTTTCGAAGAGCTCCAGTTTTCAGATTTTTATACATACTATCTGTATATTTTTATACAGGTATTTCTCTAATAAGATTATATTACAAACAGCCTAACAAATGACGCAAAAATACATTTAACATGGCAACATTACGCTGCACCACTAGCGCCACATGCGAATGCGTCTCCATCTTGCGGTAGCGTGTATTATGAACTATTATTAACTATTCTATTCGGCAAGAATGTGCAATGTTGTCAACTTAATGCTTTCGGCACTAGATCTAGTGCATTTCTTGATGTTTTAGCGCTCAAAATTCTCAAATTTATTCTCAAATCCTTAGAGAATAATGCATTAAAATATTTTTTTGCTGCACAGCAAACATGTTATGTTTTTTTTTTCTATAGAGACCTCATTATTCATTTTATTTTCATTCATATGAAAACTATTTCTTTTTCTTTTAACATCTTCGTCTTTATCAGAGTCCAAAATTTCTTCAATGATAGTATATGAACTGTTGTTAGAAACTACATTGCAACTATTACGAGATTCAGTGAATGGACGCTTCTTTGGTATACTTTTTTGTAAAATCGATTGACTACAGCTTGGAAAACCTTGATTTTCCTTATCTTCATTTTGTTGATCATGGAAATCAGTAAACATTGCCTGGCTACATTCAGTAAAATCGTCGTAGTCCTGATTATCTACAAATAAAATTACAATAATAAATAATGAATGAATACATGTAGGTAAGGTTACTAAAATGTTTACTACCTCTGCAATATTTCATTAAAATCAAAAAATACCACCTTGAAACGCCATATTCACTTTTAATATCCACAAATACGAATAGGAGAACACAGTAACACGTTTCTGGTTGTCAGACTGGCTCGAATGATGGCGAAAAGCATTAAATCATTACAAGGAGCCAATGACTCATCAGTTGAGTCATCCTTCAGGGAGGCCGATGATTCAAATGGTGAGCCACCGACCAATGAATGGGGCCTGGCTGAAATGTTCACGAAAATGAAGAAGTGGCAATGAATCGGTACGCTGGAAAGGGCTGGAATGATTTTAAGAAACTATGGTGAGTTTTTCTGCATACGCCCGCGAAGGTTTAGGGGTAGGAGTAGGGTAGGGTTTAGAGTAGGGTAGGGGTAGCCGTCAAATATATTGTAGCAGACGAGGTGACCAAATACTTCTGAACAATTTAAAATGTCAATAAGTTCCATACACTACAAGTTACCATTAATATCTGAACATTCATTACTTCATTAACATCTGAGCAGATGCTTGTCAATAATTTCTATACACACAACAAACCAAAAATATCTGAACACTTACAACGTCAAGTGTATCTACGCAGATGGGGCAGTCTTAGATATCTGAGCAGTTGAAGAAAAATTGCAGTAGGAAGTGCTTCCAACTTTACTATAAATACAAAATTTAGTAGAATGAGAAAACGTATAAAAACCGTGATTCAGCTGCAATTTTTGAACAATTTTAGGGTTCCGTAGTTATAGTATCTACATACGTAGATACATTTGACGTTGTAAACTTGTAAGTGTTCAGATATTTTTGGTTAGTTGTGCGTTTAGAAATTATTGACAAGCTTCTGCTCAGATATTAATGAAGTAATGAATGTTCAGATATTAATTGTAACTTGTAGTGTATGGAACTTATTGACATTTTAAATTGTTCAGAAGTATTTGGTCACCTCGTCTGCTACAATATATCTGACGGCGACTGTACACGGCACGGTTTCTTTGGCGTATAAGCCACGCCGTAGACAATGAAAAACGATTTTACTCGTAGTCACACCAGATTATCACACCAGTATGACAAACAGGATCTTTTTTTCTCGTTTGTCACACCACTTACCACCACCTGTTCCACACCAGTTATTCCTAACTAGTGCTGTCCTAGTTATAGGTAAGTACTTACTACTTAGTTAAAATTAAAAACCTTCAAAACGTGTCTGTAAACTTCCATAGATGATCCATACAACACCTGGGCGACTCATAGTCCTTTTCCTTCTGCATTATTGAACGAATGAAGATTTCATCGAGGAGGCGTTATTCAAAAGCTACGAGTTACGAGTCGAGCTCGTTGATAATAGCGTCTGTCGTTTTTGTTAGGCGTCAAAGTTTTATTATATTTTCTTCGTTATTGTTGTGTACCAAGTTAAGAAAAATATAGTGGCAAGTCTCAACACTGACGACCCGTGCTTACACAAGGCGACTAAACGTAGTTTTTCACGGCAAGAAAAACGTGACGTACTTTGTGTGTGTACAAAGGGCCTAAGGACGATCTCTCAAACACTCTTGTTTGCATCTTCAGAGTAATCGAATCTAGAGGAATCGAGTCTAGAGTCATCGAATCTAGGGTAATCGAATCTATCCATTTTATAAAGTGTATGCCGTATTGCTATGATGCAAAAGTTTTAAGGCTCCCGGCAGACAGGCGCGATGCGACACTAGTACTAGCACAATTTCTGTGAAAACTTCATGGAAAGTGTCGCGCTCCCTGTCGGGCCCGCGATATCGCGCCAGTATGTACGAGCCTTTAGTCGTCACGTCTGTTTAGAATCTATACTCTCTGTAGTTCGCACGAGAAGCCTATAAATTCCGTTTATCCAACTAGGCTTACGGTGGATTCTCGGACATAAAGTTTCCGCATATCCACCTTAGGATGGACGGATTTTTGGGGTAGATCCTCAACCATCCGGACCACAATGTTGAATTTGAAAAATGTTGACCATAATGGTTAGGTTAAAACTGTGACAAACTCGGCTCGCGTGCGAGCTCGTAGCGGCCGGCCGAGCGGTACATCCAAGTCTTTGAGTATTTATACTCAAAAATCCAAGTTGATCACAGTTACTTGGCTATTTAATCAGAATTATTTCTGAACCTTTGAATAGGGAGTCCAAAAAGGAATAAGGGTTAGGTTAGGTTATCCATGAGGATTGTCCACCCCTTTGAGGTCCACCCCGAAAACAAAAAAAAAAGGTTAGTTTAGAACTATGACCATCCGCGCGCGAGACGAGCGAGCACACCGAGCGGTGCCGCGGCAGCGGCCGGGTTCTTTGAGTATTTATCCGGCGTTAGGTCGCAGTAGTATTTAGTAAAAATTATATTTCTGAACTATCCAAATTCAACATTTTGGGATTCAACATTTTCCGAATTCCTCTTTTTGCGAATTCAACCTTTGCAAATTCAACATTGTAGTCCAGAAGGACGGGTCCACATTATTATGTACACGGAATGGAATACATGCATGCATTGAAAACTTTTAGAGGCCATTTTATTGTTATTTTAGTCTATATAAGATGTTAGTTTTATTGTAGTAGCATCGCATTGTCACATAAAGCTGTTATGGTGTTATTTACGTAATTGTTTAAATAAATAAATAATATGTGGACCCATCATTGAGATGAGTCAGGATGGAATAATCTGGAAAAAACTATGAGTCATAATAGGTTCATTGTTTAAAATGTAGTTACGAGTTTGCATGTTTTTAATACGTTTACTTAGGAAGCGAAAACCTCTATTCACTAAAAGTCTTGGTTAAATCTAAATGAATCTTATCCATATTTAGGGTTCCTTAATAGGTAGGCGCCCTTCGAGCAAGTTGAGGAGGCGCGGGTCGCGTTCGCGTTGGTGCAAACTGGCAAACACGGTTCATGAAAATAAACACTGGAAATATTTGTATCAATAGCAATGGATGAATGAGATGCAGGGGTGAATCGAGACAAAACTATGTTAACATTGTATGGAAAAGATCTTCTTTCATAATCTTGTACAGTCACAGCCAAATATGTTCGTCACCTTAAGGGTAATTTTTCGTGTATTGTCCATGGTCCACCCGCCTTTTTGTCTGTAATTCCATGTAAAAATGTGACACTGAAAGACTGAAAGTCTGAAAGTTAAATAAAAAAAAATCCTATAATTAAAAAGGTTTTAGGTTGCTGTCAATTCGACATTATTCAAAGATTTAGTGTAAGTATGCTATTTTTACAAGATTTATTTATCTTTATTACCAAGTTATTAAATACAGTTTTCTATCCAACTCAATCTACTCAACTAATCTGCTCAATGCCGTAGCTTCAAAAGTCCAAAGAAATCCCGACTTGCAAAAGGAAACAATTTGAAAACTGACGAACATATAATAGACTTGACTGTACAAAAAAAAACACATTTGAAACTAGAAAGCACTGTGCAACTCTACAGCACGAAGATCGAGAGAGACCACTGCGCACCGGTCGAGGAGTCCGTGCGGGGATTCCGTGCTCTGTGGTACAAAGACGATAATGTCAAGTACAAAGTTGTTGACATTCAATATGTATTGAAAATACGTTTGCCCAATCCCATAATTACAAGCACTATGTAAAATTACTAGTATTCAATCGTAATAAAAGGCAGAAAAACAATATTAAAAGATATGGCCAATCCTAAAGATGTAAGTTTATTTCGAAAACTCTTTAAAAAAATTTCAGACTTGGTCAATCATTTGTGCAGCTGCCCCGTAGATCTTAGCCTATTATTTGAGGGGGTTTGACTAAGTGGCTAGAGTGCACCGGTAGACAGAATAAGTCCCTGAGGTGCTTTGAAGCCATTCTGGCCCTCAACCTGTTACATACTACCTTTGGTTGAACTTAACAGAAAAACAACACGAGCTGGAAATGGTGTACTTTAGTAGTTAAAAATATAAAATATTTTTCAAGGATCCAGAATACGATGAGCACTGTGATCCAGATCATCCAATTACGATCAAATTCGAAGGGATATTAGAAGCATCACGACGTATGGTAGGCTTCATTAATCGGACACAATGCCCGGTATGTACCTACCCTAATAGTTTTTAGTTTAAATTCTTGAAGTATTCATTAAAAGAATAGCACTAGAGACTACCTAAAGCTCAGTGTTAGTGTTCGTGGACGTCCTAGCTGGCTCCCAAACCCTCAGTGCTTGTGCTTGTCCCCAGAAATATTGCGTGCCAGCCAGTGACGGAGCTAGCATAGGTGACACTCGGTGCGCATAATTGTGGTGTCACCCATGAATAATAACCGGCCATTTGCGTGTCGAACCACGCACAATGAAGGGTTCCGTAGTTGGGATGAATTTATCCGAAAAACAAACTTATCATTGTAGTCGAAAAACATGTACTCCCATACATTCCAACTGCAAATGTAAGTTGGTCGACTATTATATTACTACACTTCCCGTGACCCAAGGGCTGGCTTTTTCCTTGGCCAGAGGTTAAGCATTGCCATACAACGTGGCAATGCCGCCAGTCTCTTGGGTACATTACCAGTCGACAGCGATGCGGAGGAATTTTTCGACGCTATATTTTAATGTTTCATAGTTTTAGTTTAGTTAGTATATAATTTTGTTATTTTTATAAATTAATTAGTTATAAGTTGTTATTTATCTTAAATATTCACATATTAAATTATTGAGAAAATGCTCTACTATTACTCGTTAACTTGTAAAGTCTAGTTTTCCTTTTAACTCGATTTTTTACTTCGCGGGCGCTTCGCACTCTTAACCTTGTAGCAGAGGAGAATGATATTTTTGCTTGTACACGGAGTGAATTCACAAGGATAACATTGTATGAAATAAGTTTTAGAAGATAAGTTGTTACTATTAATTAAGTTTACTTCACTATTGCATTGGGTTTTACCTGTAATAATAGTTGTAAGTGATTATATAAATATATAAATAAATAACTTTGTTATGACGAAGTTTATACTACTGTCCTGATTCTTTCCTTCAATTTTTTTGCTTTATTTAAGTTATTTAGTTTGGATAAGTTTGTTAAAATGGCTTCAAGCCTAAGTGGTTTAATTATCATTGAAAAATGTGATAGTTTGCGTAACTATATTTTTTTTACGGTCCCCCCCCCCCTCTAGCTACGCCACTGGTGCCAGCTATACTTTCACTGACAGAATACTGAGCCCTGGCCCAAAATCTGGAAGGCCCAGACTTGAACTGACCCTTAGGCCAAGGCCAGCCGTTCCTTTCTTGTTCTTTTTCGAATTTTCTTCGAAGTGTCCTGAAGAGTAATTTTAGCTAGTTGTTAAAACGAACTTGCACTAAAAACTACAACAATTCATTGGCCAGTACCTAATGGCAAACTATGTGCTTAGAAACTTTCCCAGTAAAAACGGGAAGTAGCAGGCATTTCTAGTGAAAATTTACATTGTATGCCTAATTTTTACTTACCTCTACCTAAGTACATACATTTGATATCATTTATAATTGGAATTATTTCATTTGACTAATTTGTTTGACCGCAGCGGGCTCACATGTCGGAGAAACTGGGAGTGGACTTATATATGAAACAGGAGTTCCTACAGTTCACAGGATGGTAATAAACAAACTTATTTAGTTCACTCAGTCACTCTTTATGTACCGGTAATTGCGGGTTACTTTGACCCTAGGGCATAACTTTAGCCTAAATCGAGAAAATGTTTGATCTGCCCGCCGTGTCGCGACCACACAACCGATCGAGACGCATACTTGCGGTACTGTTTTACTGACTCGAGTGAACGTCGCTACATGTTCGTGGCATTTGAAGTTTTCACAGTAACACATTTTTCTGCTGCAAACTTTGATGTGTAATGGTGTATTTTGGTAAGTTTTCCGATTGGATTGTAATTTATTTTCTTAGGCGTGTATGTAGTAGTATGGCAATTGGTTTTTTAAAGACGATTTACTTATATTTTAGGACTTAAATTACAGATCTAGAAAATCGGTATACTTTGACCGCCTTTTCGGGTAACTTTGGCCCTAGGTCCAAAGTAACCTTGCGAAGTTTATTAATGAAGAACTTTACATTTTTGATCAATTTGTTATAGAACTATCATACAGAGCGACATTCCCGATGTCATCCGTGTACAGACGACAGCCTGGCAGTCGTCGATAGGTCGACTACACCCAGGTAGATTTAATAAAAAGGTCTGGATGCAATCCAATCAAAAGTGCTGACACAAAGAGCGACTGCAGAGTTGTTTAACATTCCTCGCAGCACTTTGAAAAACAAATTAACCCGTTTAAGAAAATATGATTGTATATTTTGAAAGTTTGTTACCTACCTAACATTTTTTTAGATATTTTCTTGCTGTAAATATTTTTGAAATATATAATGTTGATTTTACATCGTATTTTAATTTAATTCAACTTTTTTCTTACATTAAAATCCTCCTGGATATTCAATCTTACCGCCCTTGATGGTTCTTTGGCTACTGATAGCTGCAAGTGCGATTTTTTGCCGATAAAGTTCATGGGGTCAAAGTAACCCTTTCCTAAGAACAACTTTGGCCCAAACTTTAATTAAAAAAAAACTTATTACTTATAACATATTTCTTAAATACACTACGGATCTTGTTGATTACATCCTCGAGCTTCTTTTTATCATATAAGAACACTAAAAAGATAATAGCAATAAAAACTACAGATTGAATTCTAAAATTATTTGAAAAAAGTAGCTAAAGTAACCCGCCGTTACGGTATCGAAAAACAATTGAACGCATCTTGAACGCAGCATAGCTACGCCGTAGCACGCTGTGCTACGCTGCTACGATAGCACGCCGCGTGCCCTTCGGTCGTCCGGCATTCGGTAAGGAAGCCGACAATTTCTTTCACATAGCATCTAACACATTGAGATTCCAAATTTGAAATTCCAAAGAATAAAAACTCCAATGAGACTCCAAAGTGTTGATAAAATTGAACGAAAAAAAAACAATTCAATAGCTTAGCGAGATAATTTAGTAGAAAAACCCTTTCAAAAACCTTGATATCTTATTGTAATGCCTCATCATAATAACACTATAAATTCTTAAGTTTCAAGGAGCGCGGAGTACGTAACACTATGATGATGCTAAACGAGGATCAAAAAAGATTTGGTGTGGCAACTGCCAGTTCTGGCAACCACGGCACTGCTGTGACCTACAATGCTTCTCAACTAGGCATACCGAGCATAGTCGTCATGCCGTTGAAGGCCTCTCTTGCCAAGATAACGAATGCAGAGAGACATGGCGGACAGATCATATTGCATGGTAATAACATGGCAGAGGCAAAACGATATGCTATGACCTTAGCTAAAGAAAAGAAAATGATGTTTATTAACGGGTAAGGATGTCAGAAACTTGCCCTTTGTATTCAAATTCATTCTAAGACTTCAAAATGTAAAACAAGAGAGACTGAAATAAAATTTGTTTTCAGTTTCGATCACCCAAACGTGATAGAAGGTCAGGGCACCGTTGGTATTGAGATAATAGATCAAGTCCCTAATGTGGATGCAGTGTTGGTACCGGTCGGGGGCGGCAGTCTCCTTGCTGGAATAGCCATAGCTGTAAAACATCTCAAACCTGACACTGAAATTTATGTGAGTTTCTTTATACATTTTATATTTATAATAACGGCCAGCTATACATTTTATATGTATAACGGCCAGCTAATGCATTTTGAACATAATATTTACACGCTTGTAGTTTGCCGATGCGTTGTCAACCTTAGAGAATTTGAAATCACTACATAATGTAAACAAAGTAAAAAATAAACTCCGCCGCGAACGGATTTCCATACGGTTTTCACCAAAATGGACGGAGTGATTCATGAGGAAAGTTTTGATGTTACATAATTTTCTGAAATATGACGATGATTGCTGAAGATTGATACCAGAGAAAGCGTGACATAGGAAAACGATAATATTTTATCGCAAATGGTTTTCCTATATGTCTCGCTTCGACGGAATTTTTTTCAGATTCTCATTTTATAAAAAAAAAATGATTGCATAAAAAATTGCAGATGGTATGACAGCTACGACAGATAATAATTACTTTCTTTATTTTAATAAATTGAATGCAAATAATAAAACAATAGCAAAATAGTATTATACCACATTTACCCCCGCATCAGAGAACGTAACCCTGAAGTCGAGCTGGAGCTTCTTCTCTCTTGTAGGGCGCCGCGTTGCTGTAGTTTCGTGTTGCTGAGAGTTCTCAGCTTTTAATTTTTGAACCTGAGCAGCAGGTCTCTCCGCTTCACCCTCTGCATCCTCATAGTGATCATCGGATTCAGATTGATCAGTCTCTAGCGATGCGACGGCAGCGGAAAGGGTTCTAGCTGTCTGTTCGATATGGTAGTTTCACGGCCATCCGGTAATCCTACGTGAGCATAAGATGGATTAGCTTCCGAAAGCCCCACTTCTTCCACTTCAGAATTATTTTAATAATTACGTATTTTGATGTTCCATGATTTTTACGCATCAATACAGGCCCTGGCTCCTAAAGCCCTATTGGCATCGATCTGCCATTTGAAAATCGTCGTTTATAATAAAAAACCGGCCAAGTACGTGTCGGACCACGCACAATGAAGGGTTCCGTAGTTAGAATGAATTCATCCCAAAAACAAACTTAACATTGTAGTTGAAAAACATGCTCTCCCATACATCTATATACGTTACGGTCAATTCTTCAACTGCAAATTTAAGTTGGTCGACGATTACTCGTTAACTTGTAAACCCTACTTAGCTGTAATTGTTTTCCTTTTAATTTCATTATATATACTACTTCCATGAATTTTTTCACATATCTAAAACCAACCATTTAGCTGGCAGGGGGGGGGGGACACTTGACTCTAACAAAAAATAGCACTTTAAAGCTTAATATTACGCAAACGGATCTCAGAATTGAAAAATGGCTTTCACAAACCCACAATATTTTTGAACGGCCTATCCAACGATACCCCACACCATGTATTAGATGAGAAAAAAAAATATCGTCCCCGTTTTACGTGAAAGGGAGGTACCCTAAAAAAAAATTTTTTTAATGGTTTTTTTTTACGACTTTCTTTACGTGATTAATATGTACACCCATGCCAAATGACAGTTTTCTAGGACTTAGCGTCTCTGAGCTAAGCCGGGGACAGACGGACGGGCGGACAGACAGACAGACAGACAGTCAGACAGACAGATAGACGGACATGGCGAAACTATAAGGGTTCCTTGTTTATTACGGAACCCTAAAAACAAAACATGGGGCCAAAAATTTCAACCAAAGAGACAACCCAAAGAGCGTACTGCGTATGGTAAGACTTGCTCCCAGCTAACTGTTTCAAGATTTTTGGTTCTCAAGCATAGCTCTATAGTTTTCTATATAGTACCGTTTAGACGCTCTACTTGACCATTTCCTTGTAGATTTATGGCGTGGTTCGACTACATGCAATTCCATTTCTTACCTAACAGTTCCGTAATTATTAGGCTGCTCCACGATCTGAATGGGTATAATGTGGATAAGTACTTCTGTACTAAGTCCTTCAAGCATTTAATAACTGTGCCAGCAGACACCTCTTTGCATGGGTAGGCAAATGGGATTCTTGAATATTCACCTAAAATTGAAGATTCATCTAAGATGTAGCGATTTAGAGCGATGGTAGGTACAGGTCCTTTAAAGTCAATGTTGAGTCTTTCGAATGTAGTAGTTGCTTTAATCAGCGTTCCTTGCTTTCTAACAATAGGTTTGTTCGGTTTTGGTCGGTTTGATTTCTGCGCAAATACGACACTCAGATATCATTTTCTGGAAATCGTTTAAAGAAAAAGGTAGATTTTTAGACCGTATCCAGTGAAACATTCGTACGTTATCGGGATGTCCCAAGATATTGTTTAACTCATTCGGTCTGTTCGTGGTCATACTTGAGCACACACGGGAGAGGGTATCAGCCGTAATATTATCTTTCCCCAGACGGTAGATTTTATTTATAATTTGATAGCTCAAGAATCCACCTCTCTATCTTCTCATTTTTGATCTTGCTGTTATGAGATTGGTTGAACATGAAAGAGACAGATCGTTGGTCCTTTAATAATAATAAGAAATTTCTACCAATGCGGTAGTGCCGCCATTTTCTTAAATATTAAACAATAGCGCTTGTTTCTTTTTCTAATTGGGTGCCAAGAATTTCTTGACTTCGGTGCCCAAGTTGTCACTTATTGAAGCAATTGCGACAATAGCAATTGGAAAAAGTCGTGTTAGTAGCAAAGGTTCTTCTCCCTTTTTTTATTTTTTATTTAAAGAAATTACAATATAGAGTTATCTTAATTCTAAACTCGCCAAACTTTTACGTTTGATGGCGAGAAAAGTTCTTTCCACTGATGTATATCTTCTGGCTATTGGGTGCCAAGAATTCCTTAACTTCGGTGCCGAATTTGACACCTATTTAGGCCAATAACTCCCAACTGACTAACAATTGGCAAAATTCGTGTTAGTAGCAATGGTTCTCCTTGAAAAGTTCTTTCCGTTGGTGTTTATATTATGGCTACTGGGCGCCAAGCATTCCATGACATGACCTGATTGCACGCTTCTTCTAGGATTATTTCAAAATTTGAAGTATCCTTTGAAGAATTTTTTGAGAACTTAAGCCCTTATTGAAAGCGTCACAGACATGTTCGTTTCGATATTCTTCAGCATTATCAGATTTGAAAGAGCACTCAAACGCTAGTTACTTTTTTCTAACTTGCGTATAATTATAAGTATTTGTTTGTTTGAAGTCAGTACATACAGAGCGTGGATTTCATTCTTCGATTTCAGGTAATTTTATCTGAGAGGCGTAAAGCGGTAATTGACACTAGCAGAATAGTCGTCATTGGCTCAGTTTTCAGCATTCTAAGAGGTGACACATGTTTTTGAAGCCGCATTCGCTTGTCTCGTCAGAGAGTTTTAGTTTTCCTTCGATATCACATTTTTGTGCTGGCTCTTGTATAAGGTAGGTAAGCCTTCCACAAATGATCACATATATTTGCCGTCATATTGACGACGTATTAATGGATGAATCATGAAATCAGACATTATTGCCGAGCCGTTCGTACTCGTAGTAACATATTTATACTCGTGATGACTGTACCTATCTGTAATTTCAATACGTAATTACGTACGTAACTGGCCATAGTGTAGTATGTACTTGCCTGGTCCGCAGGCGAACCCTTTCACAGGGACCAAAGATATCCAAAAAACCTTATTAATTTTGTTTAATTAAGTTTTCACCACTAAAACGTTCTTCTAAATACAGGGAATCGAAACAGAAAAAACTTGCAGTATGACGGAGGCATTCAAGAAAAACGAACGCGTCTTTTTTCCAATAGAGTCATCAATTGCTGATGGATTAGGTGTCAATAAAGTAGGAGTGAACACTTTCTTTAACCTCAAAGGCCTGGTCAATAAAATGGTAAGTTTTTAATTAGTTATACCAGCGAGTTTTTGTCGGACATTTCTTCATTTCTCGCAGACATTATTTTAAAAATGGAACGTGGCTGCGTAAGTATTTCTACAATAATTTCGTAACTTTGTACATGTTATATCTTCTTCAACATTAAAACCAGTTTCCGGGGACGCGAGAGTACTCCAACAGCACGATGGTGAGCGTTACGTTTGATAACTACAATGTTATACGTTAAATTGGATGTCCGCTCCGCTTAAGACACGTCCAGATATAATTATTTAGCTTGCTCGTGTATCAGGAAAGATGAGGGGCGAACCTAAAACCGCTATAAAGATTACCGTGGTTTTGACTTGCTCATCGGTGTTTTAGATTATTTTAGTAAGTTTTTTTAGGTGGTGGTTCCAGAAGACTGGGTGGCGCGTGCGATCATGCATATCATTGAAGAGGAAAAGTTTAATGTAGAAGGCGCTGGGGCAGTAGGTATAGCTGCTCTTATGTGCGGCCTGTTCCCTAACTTAAAAGGCAAAAGGTGAGCATCAATTTGTTGACCCGACCACGGCAAAGCCAAAAGGGTTATGATTTTTTAATCTATGTATCATATACAAGGTGTAACATAGATAACGCACAACCTCTTAAGGGGTCATTGTACTCATCATAATGAACAACTTACTATGGGACCAAATCAGAAATAGCGAAAAAAAAATCAGCTGTTCCCTACATTTTAACGAGATAGGAGAACATAATGTATGAAACAGCAGATTTTTTTCTACGCGACGAACGAATACCGAACGAACGAAAAACGACGGGACGAATAAATGATTAAGATCATAATCATTTATTCGTCCGTTTTCGAGAACTTTCTTTTAAAGGGGGTGGAGGGGGTGTTGAAATTTTTGGAGGAAAGTACGAAATCCCCGTGGACGAAGTCGCGGGAGAAGTGCTAGGTCTTCTCTATTTAAATTAAACCATAACTTGTGTCCCATTTATTCCCGTAGGTGTCGTAAAAGGCGACTAAGGGACTTACTAGAGAATGGGCAGCAGCGTTCTCTATGCATTTTAATACCATACTGCGATCGCCAACCCGCCTGCCAAGCGTGGCGATTATGGCAACCTACCCCCCCCCCCCCCCCTTTGGGGGAGGCCTATGTCCAGCAGTGGAAGTCTTTCGGCTGGAATGTATGTATAACTTGTGTATACACAGGTCGGCAACTAGGCACGCATCATATTGGCCTACTTTACCCCAAAACTGAATCACTTCTATTATAGTTCTCTAAAACTTAAAGGACATGAGATGATGATGATGATGTGATGGGAGATGTATATTATCTACACATGATTTTGCAAACAAATGAATCTGAATCTGACAACATGGATAAAGTTTGGCCTGGCACAGAAAAAGAGAAAATTATATTTAAAAAAATAACGGATAATGAAATCCCACCACAGCTTTCGTTACTTGGCAAGAAATATTTAAATATAAAAGATTATTATTTTAATTCAAGTATTCGGGGAGATATGTACCTACTTATGCTGCCAGTTTTGGAAATATGATGGTAATTGGAACATGTTTATTGTAAGAATTGATATAATTTCACGAGTATATGAACATATAATAATATAACTGTATCTAAAGCGTACTAATAATAACCAGACTGTAATGATATAGTCTGAGATTTAGACTATGGTGCATAGCAAATTAATCATTTGGGATACAGTCGTTAGATTTGAGTGAAATTCAATCTGCTTGGAAGACAGTGGATTAGTCAGTCATCAGATTTGAGAAAGAAAGGTCATAACTCATAAGTCCCTTCACAAAGTTTTACAACGAACAATTATATACAGGGCTTTGAAACACTAGTATAGCTTCATAATACATTTTATTATTTAATATTTGTGTTAATTTCGGGCCAACCTTGTATGGGACCGATATCCATCTCCTTTGGAATTATGGGTTCGTTTGTTTTATCCAACCTGTTACTAGGGCCCTAAATATATTCTAAGCTTTACCTACACAATTACCTACCCCCGAAAAAGTTTCACTATTCGCAAAGCTGATGATTTAATCAATCGAGTTTTAGATAATTATTTCTTTTCAGAGTTGTAGTCGTCATATCTGGAGGCAATATCGACACGACGAGGTTAGGGCGCGCCCTCGATAGAGGCATGGCGGCGGAAGGTCGGCTCGTGAAATTCAAAGTGTCGCTGTCGGACCGGCCCGGCGGGCTGGCCGAACTTTGCAGCAGGCTCGCCGGTATTGGCGTCACGCTGCGGGAATGTGTGCCGGAGCGAGTCTGCGCTGGTCTAAGCGTTTTAAGCGTTCAGGCAAGGCATTTCGCTAATAATAATTTATTTCCCAGCTGGTGTAGCGTTACAGGACAGCCTTCCGTCCGGGCAGGGTTTTTAAAGTGTCCAAAAACTTTGTGTCAGGGGTATCTCTCTCGGGGTTGTATGGATCAGATCTTCTCCTTAAGCTGCATAGCCGATAAACACCTGGCAAAGCATAAGAAAGACTGTATACTTTCGTTGACTTGGAGAAGGCCTATGGCAATGTGTGTTGGGAAGAACTGTAATCGGCACTATCCGTGTACGGTGAGGACTATAGCGCTTGGTTCGGGCACTGAAATCTTTATACGGGGATTCTACTGCTTGTGTAAGGATAAATGGGGCATATACTGGTTCTGCATCTCAATGGATGTAAGATAGGGTTGTGTAGCGTCACCGTGGCTGTTCATCTTGTACATGGATAATTGTCTGATAGATTTGAAGGAGGGTGAGTGCGGATTTAGGATGAATGAGCATGGCAAGACATGGTGACTGTGATGGATGAAGCATATAAGATGAAAGGGATGAATATAAATGTGAATAAGGCGAAGACACACCGATACATCCTCTACACAAACACCCTAAGTGTTTGAAAGAGTATAGAATGTATCGGTGTGTGATGTGAAAATAAATTATAAAGTATGGAGCATGTAAGTTTGTTTATTTGGGGAGAAAGTTGAAGTTGAAGTAGGGATGGAAATATTGATGATGATGTGGAAAGGAAACGACTTATGGTTTTCACAACCATTGTTATAATCAATAGTTTTTACATTTTATCAACCAATGATATATTATAAATCACGAAATTGTTGTGTTTCATAGTAAAAATTGTTTGGTAAGGTTGCTTGATCAAGGGTTTTTAAAATTTGCAATTTAATAACTGGTCGTGTTTGGATTCTCGTAGGTACTTAACAATATTTTTACTCAATACTCAATATTTCACACACATGCGAACTTGCTTTTACGGGGGATTCCCGGAAAATTATTCAATTCCAACCGAATGTCGGGGGTTAATAATCTAGTTGATGGCAACCCTGGTTGTGGACAGTGAACCTACTCTATCTTAAAGTATTTCTGTTCGCATTGATGATTTAGTTCGGCGTAATGTGGTCCCATAGACGTTAGAGTTAAAACAAGAACACTGAAATGGAAATGGACAGGTCATATGATGAGAGCTAAGACTGAAAAATGGACCAAAAAGTCACAGAATGGTACCCAAGGAATGGAAAAAGACGTAGAGGAAGGCAGATGAAAAGGTGGGAGGATGATCTGCCGAAAGGTTGGCGAAGAACAGCTCTAGATAGGAATAAGTGGAAGGAGATAGAGGACGCCTATGGTCGCAAGACAGCCTGACCTGGTAGCTGATTAGTTTATAAGAATTTGTGTATGTACAGAGGTCAGAGAAAATAAAGGCTATTTTTATTTATTTATTTTAATGTGGTCCCATGTATCCAAATTGACGCTCCAGAATCCGTAGCTAAAATTAATTAAGTAATTTGAACTAAATTAATGCACCTAAATACTGGAAGTAGGTAGAGATCGCCCCTCCACAAAAAATTGTATACAAACATTTAAAACGTGTAAGCAACAAGCAGCAGAGGGGCGTGCAATTTTAAATTAGACGATCTCTATATAACATATAAGACTTTACGCGGCTCGATTGGCGTGCGACAACGTAATAGTTATTTATGATACGAGTGCGGTAAGTTGGTAACACACAACAAGTTACAAACGAGTAGACGAATGTAAGCTCGAGACGTAGTCGAGGTCTTACCATAGTCACGAGTTTGTAAATACCAACTTCCACACGTGTGTCATAAAACGTTTTTCAACATATTTGAGAAAACAGTACAATAGGTAATGAAACAAGCCATCAAAACATTTTCAGAGAATGATTGAGTATTTCTTCGAGTCCTCCATGATATAAAATAATTGTAAATTATTAAATAGCGCTCTCGCAATTTCGGCGGCAAGAGATAATTTTCTCTAATTTGCGCCTCATTCAAGATCATCAAGTCAGCAGGTGGAGGGGAGGGAGGGGGGTCAGGGAGGTGGAGTAGATTCCATATTAATATCTGATTCCTCACTTGAACTCATATTATTATTTTGTTTATGAAAATCAATCGGAAAATCTCAAGAATCTTTGATGTTTCTAATATTAAAATGGCGTGAATTTGCAAATGGCGCCACGTGGGTGTGGTGAAAATTAGTACTATATATTTATCTCATTTTTTCTTTAATAACTTTGGCATTACAAACTCGTGACTATGGTAAGCCCTCGACTAAAAACCAACTTCCGCACTAGTATCATAAATAACTATTAAGGAAATAAAAATACCATAAAGGATACGCCCGGTGCTATACAACAGAGTATGCGGTAAAACATGTACTTAAGTGAGAGTACCTATTTTACCGCACACTCCGTTCTATAGTGCGTAATTTTTAACTTTCGAACAACGTATACAGGCTTCGTAAATGCATTTTTTGAGCAAATGTGTTGAAAAATAATATTTAATTAATCACAGCAGCAAAAGTAAAAAAAAACTTTGAATGTTTCAGTTCAAAATAATTTGTGAAACCAGAGGATGGGACCATACTAAGCAGATGGTGGACCTTATCAAGAAAAACTATGATGACTATCTCTTCCAAGATTTGAATGGCAAGGCTGAAAAGTCTTCAACCAGAAGGCGCGGACCGTGTCTCGCCCCGCACCCTTTGTGCATGCAGAAGTGAACTCATAATACGCGATTTAAATAATAATATGATTGTCACAGTAGGTTTTACGCTTATCAATAACCCTGTATATCGATTTTGTCAGTAAAATAATCGAATGAGGTATTTTATTGATCTTTCAAGCACTTACTTAAATTTCTACTTAACAAAAAAACAACTACTTAAATTTCGGGCGATATTCGAAAATTTGAATTTCGCGTACTCCTTAGCGAATCCCCCGAGCTAAGGAGCCCGCGAAATTCTGCAATTTGCAAGTCTGTGTCAGGTTGTATGTTGATCTAAAAATGATTCGCAGACGTAACAAATATGGCTTTACAGAATTATTATCATTAGAATCAGCAATACAACTAACTCTCTTCGTAGAATCCTATTGAAAGACTATTTCATGATTATTATTTTTTCATGAACTTCGCGGGCTACCTTAGCGCATCCCCTTTAAATACTTAAGTTGAAACAGCCCAATGTATTTTTATGAAATGGTTAGCCACAAACCTTCTTACTCTGAATGTCAATAAAATTAGTTTCATAATAATTCGTGTTGTGGGTTGGTTGGTGTGAGCGTGAAGGGCGATAGGTGTTAACACCTTTACGGTCACACATATGACATAGTGAACAGTAGCAGCTCAGACGCCGCTAAGACGCTGGCAACACTGGGAACACTGACGCTGGCAGCACTGTCGGCGTGCCCTCACCACTGTCAAGCCCCTCCACGCACTTTAAAACGCCATCACGATGGGATATTTCCCATGTCTTACTTACTTACCTACTTACTATGTAGTGGAGGTCAGATAGGCAGTCGCTCCATGTAAAATACTGGTATTCAGCTGCCTCCGGTTAGCCTGGAAGCCGACACCAACATAGTTGAGAAAAGGCTGGCAGATTGATTTGGTTTTTTTGTTTGTGTCTCTATGGTTTACAGTAAATTACAAAAAAAAAGATCATAAGGTACTCACCAAAAAAATTGTTGCCAATCTTGTTTCATACGAGGATCAAAAATCTCTACTAGACCAACCAAGGTTTGAGTACTAGAAGAGTCAGAAATCGCAAAAAACCTTTTCCCATACATTTCGTGGTAAATGAGACTCCAACTTACTTTTTAGGGTTCCGTGCCTCAAAAGAAAAAAAACGGAACCCATATAGGATCACTTCCGCCCGACCATCTGTCTGTCTGTCAGTTAAGATACTTTTTCACAGGAGCGCGTGGAGGTATCAAGTTGAAATTAATATCGAATACGTAGATCTACGGTAAAATTACACTTCTAGTACGAGTATACGCAATAAAAAATACGGCCATTAAAAATGCGACATACTCTGATACTTGCAAATTAATCGAAACCTTATGGGTAAGTCCCCAATAGGTTTTAATTAACTTGCGAGTATCAGAACGGGAAGACCAGTCTCATAGCACAAGTAGGTACCTAAAGGAAAAGGGCCGAAAATCGATAATTTGTAGTTTTTAACCGACTTCCAAAAAGGAGGAGGTTATATGTTCGGCTGGGCATTTTTTATAGTAACTCGTGCCTTTGCTCCCGAAAATCACCATCTGGTGAAGTGGAACTGATGATGGAGACCACAGATGGCCACCGGAACAACATAATAATAAGTATTTAACGGGTTGCGATTCGATTAGGTACTTTAATATGGTTGCTAAGCAATTTATGCTCGTCACAATGCATATGGTGAGTGGCAGTTCTCCTGGTTCTTACCAGAAGAACTCCTCAACAATTAACGTCCCAGCATCGGGAAAAGCAATATTTTGTAAAAGGTGATGAGCAGTTGACTTTAGGCTATTGTAACTTAAATAAATTAAAAACTGACCCACTAACAAGTGAAAAATACAAATCTTTTTGTAAAAAAAAATAACCGACTTCCAAAAAAACACTACAAAGTGAAAAATAACTTAATTTTGGGAGTCGGTGTCTTTGGATCTGTATTTTACTTTTATGCCACATTTGATTTTTATCACATCATCATCATTTCAGCCGAAAGACATCCACTGTTGGACATAGGCCTCCCCCAAGCTAGCCACTTCAACCGGTTCTGTGCTTCCTGAATCCAGCGGATTCTTGCGGCCTTCAAAGTCATCGGTCCACCTTGTGGGAGGCCTTCCAACGCTACGTCTTCCGGTACGCGGTCGCCACTCTAGAAACTTTCATCGGCCATCCGTTCTGCATAATCTACTGTTATATTATTTTAGTGATAGTAGTTCCTCAGGAATCATCTGTAAGAATGCATCAGTCAGTGTATCAGTTTTGTGACATCTATATATATAAAAGAGAAGTCCACTCACTGACCACTCATCACGAAATCTCGGAAACTACTGGGCCGTGAGGTCTAAAATTTGGCACAAGCACTCTCTATGGGGTGCAGGCGCGCACTAAGAAAGGATTTTTATAAATTCGCACCTTAAGCGGTTGAAAAGGGGTGTCAAAGTTTGTATGAAACTCCTATGTTTTTAAAGTTAGAGACATGAATGTTGGCCTGATTGTTCCTTTCGACTTCTAGGTGCTCACTAAGAAAGGATTTTACGAAATTCGGCGCTTAAAGGTGAAAATAAGGGTTTTTAATGTTTGTATGAAAAATGTACCAAATGCAGTTAAGATCCAAATTGAATCTTACGGCAACGAGTTATTGCATACTTTACATTGAAATTAGAATTCGGAGGCCGATAGAGATCTAAATTGAATTTTACGACAACGCGTTAATGCATATTTTACATTGAAATAAGAATTTTTGGAAGTTTCTTGAGGTTTATTATTTAGTTTTTTTTCTAGGTGGCCAGTATGTTTCAGTGCAGGCGTGATAACGTTCTAAAGTTTTTATGCCAGTTCTAGGTGGCCAGTATTTTTCAGTATGCAGGCATCTGCTAAAAGATAATGAAATGAGGTTCTAATTGGTATTCAGGTAATTTGAACGTTGCAGTTATAGCATTAAAGTCGAGAATGCCAAGGGGAAAACTTCACAATGTTTAACCTTAATCGCGGCTTGCAAGCCGATCGTATCAAAAAACGAAGTCATGTATCAATCACAGAATACAAACCTAAGCGATACACGTTCAAGCTATAGTTACCGAAATTTCTGTTCTGCGATATTTTGTTATTACTTACTACTAATTTGCTTTGAAATATTTTTCATGGTCGTTGTTTGGTTTTCGTTTTGGTTTGTTTCGCTCCCTAATTTTAAATTGGAGGATAATAAATGTGTTTTTACCTATTGCCGGGTTGGAATTTTGTTATTTTTATTTCTTTGCGAATGACTTATTGTGTAGGTATTTCACACTGTGGTATTACTATAATAGTTTTTAGTATTAGTCGGTCTTACTAGAAAAAGTGTCCTTGAATACCTACGTTCGTATTTTTATTGCTTAGTATCTTTAGTTTAGGCTGGTGTTGTAAGGGTTGAAAAAAGGCGGGAGAACTATTCCCATTTTAAATGGATGTCAGCACCAACTGACGGGGTCCGAAAGGGCCAATGCCTGCCAGGGTTATGAGCCTGTCCGAAAGGGATATCGTGGCCCTGGCACACACAGGCATTTGAAGGAACACGGGTGGGTTTTAGTCAGTAAAAGTCTGACACGCATCAAAATGACCTTCATTGAAATTTCCTGAGAATCAGATTATTTTTACTCCCTGTTGTGCGTCCCCAAAACCAGCAATAAAAATACCATCTTGAAACACCTGGAACTCAAATGGGAATAGTACTCCCGCTGCCATGAGTTCACAGGTGGTTCCGTAGGTGCCATTACAAGACATTTCAGCGACGTTTTTAGACACGTGGCGCACAATGCTGTCTCGAATTTGAGAAGACAATGACATGGCCACGTTACTGTTCACCAAATAGGAGAGAGATGAAAATAAGCATGCGCCATCGCCAGGGATATTTACTATTTGGCAAAGAATTTGCATGCCACAATTGTGGCGGTAAATCTCCTCTATGACCTTCCGCCTGACGCAGGTCCTTACCGGACACGGTTGTTTCGGGAGGTTCCTGTTCAGGAAAAAGCGGGAGGAAACGCCCGGGTGTCACCACTGTGTGGATCGCCCCGAGGACACAGTGGAGCATACGGTGGAGGTCCGCCCGGCTTGAGCGGAGCACCGCCGTGTCCTCACGGAGGCGATTGGCGGCAGCGATCTCTCGCGTCTGGCCCTGGTTTTCAGGCCATGGTTCGGAGCGAGAGTACATGGGAGGCCGTCACCTCCTTCTGCGAAGCAGTAATGCTCGCGATGGAGGTGGCGGAACGCGTGAGGGTGAAGGAGGTTTCGCGCTCTCATGCCCTTAGTCATCGCAGAAGACGCCCCGGGCGTCGGGAGTCGCAAGCTGATTTCCGGCCACCGTAGGCGCGGGCCTGCGGACGGTGAGCAATGGGTAGCTCGCCGTCCGACAAGGACCAGGCCCGGGTCGACGGCGCGTTGTGTTTCACGCGAGCCTCAAAGAGATGTCAGCACCAACTGACGGGGTCCGTTAGGGCGAATGCCTGCCAGGATTGCGAGTTTGTCCGAAAGGGATATCGTGGCCCTGGCACACAGGCATTTGAAGGAACACGGGTGGGTTTTCCGGCCAGAGCGGGAGAAGTTATTTGATAATTTCCACCCAAAAAAAAAAAATGGCAGCGGCAGAACTATTCTCATTTGAGTTCCAGGTGTTTCAGGATGGTATTTTTATTGCTGGTTTTCGGGAAGCACGGCAGGGAGTCAAAATAATCCGATTCTCAGGAAACTTTATTGAAGGTCATTTTGATGTTTTAATTCCGTTGGCTAATTTAAATAATAAAAAAACCGGCCAAGTGCGAGTCGGACTCGCCCACGAAGGGTTCCGTACCATTATCTATAAAAATGGCAAAAAAATCACGTATGTTGTATGCGAGCCGATTAAATCTTTGGTTTATTTTAATTTAATTATTTATTTTTAAAGTGAATATATAACTTAATATTCTGTGAATATTTCAAGCGTCTACCTGTTGCCGTTATCAATATCTAGCAAAAATGAGCAAAAAAATCACGTTTGTTGTATGGGAGCCCCCTTAAATATTTTTTTTATTCTGTTTTTTTGTATTAGTTGTTATACCGGCAACAGAAATACATCATCTGTGAAAATTTCAACTGTCTAACTATCACGGTTCATGAGATACAGCCTGGTGACAGACGGACAAACGGCGGAGCCTTAGTAATAGGGTTCCCGTTTTACCCTTTGGGTACGGAACTCTAAAAATATCTTTTGACCCTTCACGCCGGCAAAATTGAAGAATCACCGACCGTCACAGACTCAGCGGTAAATGTGCAGTTGAATTCACAATTCCAGTCCCAATTCACTGCTATTGATTTTGTCGAGAAGTCGCTTGCCTATAGTGAGCAAACGGAATGCGAGTCATTTTTTTAAGGATATTGCTAAACCGTTGCTTCATCTACTTATATTAATATTTTATAGTTTGTGAGGTTGTAGGGGTAATCTCTGGATCTACTGAACCGATTTTGAAAAATCTTTTACCCATTGAAAGCCACGTTATTATTTTGTGAGTGTCATAACATAAGGCCATAATTTAATCCGAAAAATTAAAAGACGGTAGAATGTTTACCGCCCAACGAAGTGGGCACGGGTCAGCTAGTTAGGTAGTATAAGCCGGAATGCAGGCGTTCATTAATTCACTAAAAAAACAACCGACTTCCAAAAAAAAACACTACTACTTAAGTGAAAAATAACTTTAATTTTGGAAGTTGGTGTTTTTGGATCTGTATTTTAGTTGTTGTAGTATTGTAGTTTACCACCGACTTCCGAAATTAAAGTAATTTTTCACCACCATAGTGTTTTATTTGGAAGTCTGTTTTATTTTTTTTGTAAAAAGTTTATTCATTTTTCACTTTTTGTGGGTCAGTTTATAATTTAGTTACAATAGCTTTCTAAGTTACAATAGCCTAATGTCAACTGTTCATCCCCTTTTACAAAATATTGCTATTTCCGATGCAGGGGCGTTACTTGTTGAGGAGTTATCCTGGTAAAAACCAGGAGAACTGGAACTGATGGTGACTTCACCTTAAGCATCGTGACGAGCATAAATTGCTTAGCAACCATATTAAAGTGTGTAAGCGGATCGCAACCGTGAAATATACTTATTATAAATTATAAATAGTTCCGGTGCCCATCTGTGGTCTTCATCATTAGTTCCACTTCACCAAATAGTGCTTTCCAAGTGCAAATGAATGAGTAAAAAATACCGAATTCGCTATAGGTGTGTGCCTATACAATTTGAGGATTTCCCTCGATTTCCATAGGATCCCCTCATCAGATTCTGACTTGGTGACAATGGGACCACCTCGGGAGCATACCGTAACAAACAAACAAAAAATCAAAATCATTCCACAATTGACGGAGATATCGTTAAACCTCCTGCTTTTTGGAAGTCGATTAAAAAACAAACATACAGCCGAACATTATAACCTCCACCTTTTTGGAAGTCCGTTAAAAACGAAATACTTCGTAAGGAATAGGAAATTGCTACTGAAGACTGCGGAGTCGACCTCAGGACTAACTGCTTCTCACACGGACAACCTGTACGTCACATGTTCCCGCGTCACCAGTCCTCTCTGTATATTTTGGCTGCTGAGGCCAAAACTATAAAAGTATAGTAGGTATACAGGGAAGTTACATAAAAATGTGGCTGTTATTTTAGTATAACGTGGTGTCTTACGACTTCCACGCGAACGAAGTCGCGGGCAGAAGCTAGTTATAAATGCGAATGTAACACTGTCTATCTGTCTGTTAACTTTTCACGCTTTATTTAACGGCTGAACGGATTTGGATTAAAGGCATACGGATAGTTAATGAACTGTATCAGGACAACATAGGATACTTATTCCGGTAGTACGTTCCCGAGGGATAATTTCCGACCTCCACGCGGGCGAATCCAAGGGCAAAAGCTAGTTCTTTCTATAACATAGAGATTTAAGTTCAGTTATGTAATTAGTTTAGTATTGTACTAATTCCATGGAGGTTGACAATCAAGGAGCCTTAATTACAGTAATTTACTTAATCTGTATTTAAAATCTGTCCTACCAACTTATCTGTGAACTGAAAGAGGACGCCACCGTCTATTCAGTGTTGCTAATTTTCGTAGATAAAATTAAATTATGCTAGCCAAATTTCGTAGTTCCAATTTTCGCCATTTCACAGATAAGTTGGTAGGAGTGTATATATCAGTGTATAATCTATGAATGTGACACCAACGGACAACAATATAGATGGTGACATGTGGCAATAAGGGCAGTTGTTTTTGCGCCAACAGCTGCTCTGCGTGGCTGCTCTATAATGTAAAGATTTAACCAATCAATGCAATGTGTAATATCATTTGAATCCGAACAGTTGGACTGGATTTCCAAAAATGACCTACTTCATATAACGAATAGATAAGATTCAACTACCGATATGCCCAGAGAACCGCTCCCACCTCCGACCCCCCCAAATTTTAGGGACAGTCTGGGTCTATCACCGGCGGCTCTCGCTAAGCGTGAATTGAATATTGCATCTATTTGGTGTCCAGTAAGTTTCTATTTTATGTCAATCCTTACAGTGAATTATTATTAAGGGAGCAGTGGTGGCCCAGTTGAAACGGCCGTGACTTACGAGTTGTAGGTCGTAGGTTCGAAACCAGGCAAACACTTTACTTTGTGTAACTTATTTCATCACCACTGCTCTCAAAACGGTGAAGAAAAACATCGTGTGGAAACCGGCATTTCCTAGAACTAAAAAAATTAAAACATGTGACATCCCGCACTGGGCCCGCGTGGTGGATTACGGCTCACTTCCTCATAGAGAGGAGGCCTATGTCCCAGCAGTGAGAACAGTATAGCTGATTATGCTTATGCAGTCAATTACCCACTTCCAATTCTTCGGTCTAAGCCTCTAGTAGCCTAGTACAAGAGCATCGTTCTACTCTTCACATTATATATTCTGGCACGTGAGACGAGCCACGAATTCATCCACAATACCGGATAGACTTGGAGAATACACCAATATTTTTTCTTTTCCAGAAACTACCGTACCCTGAATATGACCAATATAGCGATCCAAAAAAGCCTAAAACTATACACTATGACCATGTCATGAAAGCAAATGAAATATTGAAAAGCATTGTTCCCGCTACTCCACTCTTGGTAATACATTTTGTATTTAAATACCTTTTACATTGGGTTGGTCATTGGTGTTTAAGGTTTCGTCTACCAATATGTACTGAAATCCCAAATTCATTGGGATCACTCTGTCGTCCTAACTTCCGTTTTTACCAGGGACCAATTCGGTGAGCCGTCCTATAAAGGGTTGTCGATAGGCTTTTTGCAAAGGGATAAATACCCCTTATGTGGTAGGTAACAGAACAATACACAGTCTAAATTCACTGGATCTAGCCATGACATTTTTCACAAAAGTCCATAATGCCGGTGAGCACTAACAAAGGATTTTTGAAAATCCGTCACCTAAAGGGGATGGAAGTTTGTATGAAAGTTCGTTATTTTTGCATAATAATATAGGAAATCACATTGGGAACCCGGCTCGTTTCAAATGAATTGTGAAAGGGTTAGTAACCCAACCTGGGTTAGCGCGTTCAATCGGTTACCAACATTCAAAGTGTTTCGTTATGATGGTTTTCGCTTCATTGGGTTAGAATGGGTTAAGCCAAACAATAATATGTTATATATGCTCCATGATTTAAGGGTAATCGAATGAACGGCTACTGTTTGAACGACTTTACTCTTAAGCAGAGACGAACTATAAACCCAAAGGTTGTGGAACAGAAATTCCGATTTTCCATTCTGGATTCCATTATTCATAATTTTATCCCTTTCTGCGTTTCTGGTGCATAATAAATCATAATTATAACAAGTAAAACACCTATCTCAATTTATTTTCAGAAATCAAAAATTTGTCAAAAATTTGACATGATGCTATATTTTAAAGTAGAGACTAGGCATGCAACTGGAAGGTATTTTTTTTTATGTCTTTATAAATAAACAATGTATGAATGTTCATAATAATACTTAAATTGTTTTTAAATCTTTAACTTACTTCATTATTCTCATATTTTACTAACAGTTTCCACGAACGATCGGCAATATATGTGTTACGTAAACTAAGTTCAGAGCAGCGCAAATGTGGTGTTTACACGGCGTCAGTAGGAAATTGGGCTATGGTAAGTAATATACCGATGTGAGTAGGTAAATTTAATTCGCATAATTTGATTCGCATTATGTCTATTGAAATTTGGTTCTTTAGTACGAAAATTCGTAAATGATAAATGATTTTATTTCTACCTCGAGTCCCAATTGCCGGATCCTATCGACGATTGTGCAACCCCACGCGTCGCTAGTTCGGCCGCCGCCTGGTGCGACCTCCCCTGTGCCAGGACAGTCGTACCTGATGTCCCACAGATGCGGCCCCAGGACCGATCCCTTCACCACTCTCTTGTACTTTAAGTTGCGTTTTTTTTGTGTACAGGCATTAGCACATCAAGGGCATCTACTGAAAATCCAAGTGACTGTGGTACTCCCCACGTGCACCAGTTCATTCGTCGTGAACCAGTGCCAAGATTTTGGGGCCACGGTTGTGTTCCATGGGAAGAACATTGACGAGGCTAAGACATACGCTTTTCAACTAATAGCTGACCAAGGTCACGTTGGTACCTACCTAAATGGGTAATGACGCATTAGCAATATTTTTGATATTAAGTAATGCTCGGCACATCGCTTGACCTTACTATGTTCTGATAATAATACGGGGTGACATCTTTTTCTAGCCAGTATGGGTACGAACATTACAGGTCATAGATAAAAACGCTGAAAGGAACCAGGAACTCAATTGAAAATATATATATAAGACGTTACTATTTATTTAATAAAAGATGTATTTTCGAAGATATTTAACTTGATTCTAAATAACGTTTTTATTTATATTCTTCATCTACAAATCTACAATCACATTACAAACTAATCCATGAAACAATCGTAGTTCTAAAGTTGTTAAAAGTCTAAAATAACAATTTACAGTTACCTTGACCATGATCGTATTAACTGTTTGAGATGGCCACCATTTCATATTCTGTAGCAGAACACTTTTAAAAGTTAAACATGTCGTAAGAAAATAAAAAAAAATTGCTAAGTATGTAATTTATTATTTTTTAATAACGTCCGCGTCCGTTTAGGTACCTATGGTTATTTTCAGCTTTTTTGCTCTAGGGAGTCTAGGGCCTAGTTCATAGAATCTATCCACACATGTTTGAAAAAAAAATTGTTTACTGACTGTAGGTAGGTACTTACTTATACATTTTTTTTTTTTTAATAAGTGGAAAAGATGCTTGAGCTTATTAATTAAAAAGTTGCCCTTTCAGATATGACCATCCTAATGTGATAGCTGGAGCAGGGTGTATCGGTATTGAAATATTAGAGCAGTTGCCTGAGACAGACGCCATCCTTGTCCCCATCGGCGGTGGGGGACTGATAGCAGGCATAGCCACAGTTGTCAAACACGTTAAACCAGCCGTTCTGATATACGTAAAGTTATTTTCTTTTAGATAATTTTAAAAAATACTAAATACACCATTACAACGTGACTTTGCATGGAAAAGACATAGTTAATTTTGATGGTAGTGTGTTGAAAATATTTTTGTTTACCTAATTGTATCACACCGAACACCGATAACCTCTTGATTTCTGTTAATAGTTTTATCATTTCGTACGTGACTGGTATTAAGTAATTACGTCTTATAATTAAACTTGTTCTGTTGCTAGGGAATAGAAGCAGCCAAAAGCTGCAGTTTTGCTAAAGCCGTAGATAACGAAAGACCCTACTGGACTGCAGCTGAGAAGAGTTTAGCGGCCTCACTGACTGTGCCGAAAGCCGGTGTCAACGCTTTCCACACAGCGCGGTCACTTATCGACAAACTAGTGCGTCTCACGCCTACCTATTATACTTACGCCCATTTTCACCGACACTACGCGACACCTAATAAAAAAACCGGACAAGTGCGTGTTGGACCACGCACAATGAAGGGTTCCGTAGTTAGGATCAATTTATCAAAAAAACAAACTTAACATTGTAGTTGAAAAACATGTTCCCCCATACATATATGATATACGTCACAGTCAATTCTCCAACTGCAAATATAAGATTGTAATCGCAAAAAACAATTTTTTTATGTGATAAAACTACAAATTTACAATTTTAGGACAATTTCCTAAACCTTTTGCTGTGAGACCTTGCTTTTTGCCAAATTTCATGATTCTAGGTCAACGGGAAGTACCCTGTAGGTTTTGATTTATTTGCGAGTATGAAATATTATATGTCGCAATAATGTCGCATAAATCGCCGTATTTTTTTATTGCGTTGACTTAGAAGCTTGATTTTTTTAGAGCTCCAAGGGACCATGGACTTACGTATTTGATATTAATTTCAACTTGATACCACGCGTTCCTGAGAAAAATGGTCTTGACAGACTGACAGACAGACAGACAGACGGACAACGAAGTAATCCTATAAGGGTTCCGTTTTTTCCTCTTGAGGTACGGAACCCTAAAAACCAGCCAAGTGCGTGTCGGACCACGCACAATGAAGAGTGCGTGTCCGTAGTTGGAATAAATTTATCCCAAAAACAAACTTAATATTGTAGCTTTTTTTTTTTTAAAATACTACTTAGTTGCAACACTCAAACAAAGCACACAATTAGACCTCTGGGGTCTGTCTTAGCATGCCATGAACGCGCTATTAACAGTTAAGTTATGATCGAGTTGATGCAATGTTCTTTCAGCTTATGCTTTATGTTTTTACTATTCATTGAGTCTCTGATGTCTACAGGTATTTGGTTTAGTAAATTGGGGATTGTAAAAGAAGCGTTACGCCTGCCATAAAAGTTTTTTTGCGTGGCACTTTGCTTTGGCTTGTCGTGTAGTTGAAAGCCATGTTCTCCCATACATCGATATACGTCACGATCAATTCTCCATTACTCGTTAACTTGTAAAGCCTACTTAGCTGTGATAGCTTTCCTATTAACTTCATTGTATATTTATACTACTGCCGTGATTTTTTTCACTTAAACAAAAACAACCATTTAGCAAAAACTAGCATTTTAAAGCATAATATTTCGCAAACGGATTGGTTTACATAGACCCACTCCGCCTTATTACAAAACAAGATTAATTTTTTGACAGGGCTTAAACCACGGAGCCAGTTTTTGTAATAAGAACGTAACAGAGATTGAAATACCGTTCTTTATACAAAACTGAAAACTTAGTTCGGTACTAAGTTGTCAGTTTTTTGTTTAGGAACTTTACCATAGTCGGAATAAAGTTCGAAATTCAATAATGGCTCCATGTTTTAAACCTGGGTCTGAAGATAAACCTTGTTTTGAGTCCCCCTTGGACTATGTTTTTGAACGGCCTATCCAACGATACCCTACCCTGGGATAAACGAGAAAAATAATATCAACCCCACTTTACATGCAAGGGAGGTAGCCTACAAATTTATGTTTTTCAAAATTTTATTTTACTACTTTGTCGGTTTGATTAATATGTACCTATAGTATATCCATGCCAAATTACAGCTATATAGTACTAAAAGTCTCTGAGCTAAACAGATGGACATGGCGACTTTATGGATTACTTGTTGACTACGGAACCCTAAAAATGCTTTTAACCCTTCGTAGAACGTGGATCCATGCGAGAGACGATGGCTTTTTAATTGTTTCTGTAATTACGGCTTCAACCGGTTAAAGAAAAAGAAATGTTGTACTTTTCAAAATACAACAGTGCGTTTATATTGGAGACCCCCGGGGGTCATAACCAAGGAGTTAGATGACTCTGAATGAATTCGTGTAAAACCTTTTGGATTGTTTTTTAACATTAAATAAACGACGTAGTTTACCAATTTTTTTAAAGCTTATTTTTTTTTTTTGTAATATGTATTTACTCGTACTATTGTAAGCAATGTTTTTTTTTCTGAGAAATGATGTAAGTAAACCGTTATTCAATAACAATGGACCAAGCAAAACAACCAAGTTTAAAAAAACTGACCAAGTGCGAAGTCCGACACGCACTTGGCCGGTTTAAAAAAAAACTATTATGCACTATATTAGCTAACGGGCCCGTACCTACTAATTTATTAGGTAAGCCTACAATTAGGTGTCGCGTAGTGTTAGTGAAAACGGGCATTCAAATACCTGCCATTAATATGGAACATTGAGATGTAGAAGAAGACAGTTTGAGAGATGAGACTACAATTTTCTAACACTACGTATAGTATTATTAACGGCCGGGTACTGTACACATAAAATTCTGTTGTGAATAGCTTCGACCCTAATACAACTTAATGACCTAAGGTATTGGTCCACGACGACTGGACCGCACGAGCGATCTTGCATTTGATAGAAGAGGAAAATGTAGTAGCAGAAGGTGCAGGTGCAATCAGTTTAGGCGCCCTCATGTGCGTACCTAACATACTGCCAGAGTTACAAGGCAAAACGTAAGTTTTATATTAATTTTATTTAAAATTAGTCCAGTCCTTGCCACAGAGGTGGCACGAGGTTACCCATCCATGGACCGTCCATGACAAGCGAGCTGAAATTCACAGATGGAACGGTCTATCGATCGCGAGAGCCCGAACAGCGGAACAGACACAATTTAGCCACGCCGGCTATTCTCAATTAATCTATCTTCAATATGTACATATCAAAGCGAAATACCACTCACTCACTCACTTACCCTACGACTACATTGTCGCGATAACGCGAACTCAACATCACTCTCGCACATCGAGAGAGAGCGCGCGAAGTTTGCGTTATCGAGACAATGTCGGTTACATTGTCGCGATAACGCAAACTTCGCCTCGGATGCAATAACAAACATTCTCCACTTGTATCAAAATGTACTATTTCCATATTTGATAGTGCTATCGCACAAATCCGTCTTTAAAAAACAATGCAGTAAATATTTTTGAACGGAAAATATGAATCCTATTGCGTATTATGGCCGGTTCACACATGTCTCCGTTTTACTGTTCCGTTTTATCGTGTACGTTTTTTTTTCGTCGATGGCGTATGTAGTTGTATGAGCAACTTCACACATGGCACAGTATTCTGTATACAGTTAAAAACGTACCAGTAAAACGGACTCCATGTGTGAACGGGCCGTTAAGCAGTAACAGTCGAAAATAAACTGAGAGAACATTTTCTACAGGGTGGTTTGTGTCGTGTCTGGAGGCAACATAGATTTATGGCATTTACAACGCACTATTGTACACGGGAAGGCAGCTGAAGGGCGTATTTTCACAATGACCGTAAGAACCGATTCATCAAATTAGTAGGATAAAAATGTTTGATCTATTACTTCAACTATGTACATCTGGTCATAGATACGTGTGGTGCCAGGAAAGGATATTATACGAAACAAAATATTAAAACTGATGAAATACATGCAATGTAATATAATATATTCTGGAGTGGAACAAGATTGGCTTCAAGAAGATAAATTACTTGATAGCTACGTAAGATACATACTATTACGTTACACTGAACACGACGTACAGTCCGCGAGGCCTAAGCTGGGCTTTGCATTTGTGTGAGTAAACATAGATAGTGTAGGTGTGACGTCGGCCTAGAGCGCGGCGCGTCCTTTGCTTGGTTTAACCCGTTTATACAATCGGCCTGAGGCGCGGTGCGTCTCTCACGCGACACAACTCCGCCGCGCACCTTCCACACTTCACATCTTGTACTGTAATCACTAATACAAATGCAAAGCTCAGCTTAGGCCTCGCGGACTGTACCTATCTTACCGCACCGTAGTAGGCGTTTGGCCCACATTAATAACAATATTATCTACATCCCATGCCGATTTCGACTAAGGTGACTATTTCTATCTTTGACGACTACTGACAGGTTATAAGTACACATTTCTGTAACCCTGACACTCTGTGAAAGACGGTGGGGGTGACTTTAGGCTAAACTGGGTTCAGTGTTGCAGGAAACAGTAAAGTTCACCATAAAGTGCTCCGCCACAAACTTAGTTAATTAAGCATAGGTATTGAAACAGATTATGTACACACGGCTACACATCAAGCTATACATTTCCAGTTTACGCTGATCTCGCACTGTAAGCAAATTCTATACAATGCGAGACCAGCTTATACTAATAATAATAATAATAAAATTTATTCAAAAATATAAGATACAACGTTTACAGTTTTCCTTAAATCTACGTCAAGTTCACGATGATTTGTGCCTGAACTAGGAAGTCCTGTGTTTCAGGCGATTGGAGGTAACTTTGGTTGACATAATAATCACATAGCTTAATAATATATTTGGTAACAAGGTATATAAAAAAAATATTGTATCTTAACCTAGCTAACTAAAATAAAATAAAAATAAAAAAATAACAATATGAACAATATTTACTTTAGCACAAGTAATAACTTCTCTGTATCTTCATAGGACATAGTTTGAAGAGCTTCCTTAAGGATTTTCTTGCAGTTACTGTGGTTTAAGGAGTAGATGTTTCCTTTTTCATTTAGCCTGTTATAGAGTAGCGGTCCGAGGTACATATAAAACTTGGCTGTGAAAGCATGTTTTGTACTTTTTTGAGGGCAAACTATATCTTTCCGTCTTTTTTTAGTAAAATCAGTGCTGTATGGAAGTGCTGCGTGTTGTTTTAGTACAGTGCTCATAATAAATAACTGTCGAACTGTTAGTACTTCACAAGATTTATACAGGAGGTTAGTGGGGAAAAGGAAAGGGCGGCAAGTAGCCACCTTGAGAATAGCTCTTTGAGCTCTTTCAATGGGCAATAACAGACCTTTACTCACCCCACCCCATGAGGTAATACAGTAAGTCAGAATTGACTGACAAAGAGCAAAATATACTTGCCTCAGCATTTTTGGATCTGTAATAAATCGTAACTTTTTGAATACGAATATCAGCTTACGAATTCTATTATTTAGAGCTTCCATATGTGGTTTAAAGGAAAGGGTTTCATCTATTATAATACCTAGGTATTTTATTTTATCAGTCTTTTTAATATTGGGACACTTACACCTGTCATCTGCTGGTTCTGGGCAACAATGAGCATGCAACGCTGTGGGGATATTCGATATATGCTTGCGCATCGAAAACTTAATGTATTTTGTCTTTTCTGCATTTAGAGTTAGTAAGTTATTTTTAAGCCATTTATTTACAATATTAAATCCGTGTTGCGCAAGATTGTAGACTTCGTTTTCTGAGTCAGCCGAAAAAAGTAAAGCAGTGTCATCAGCGTAAGCTATGATAGTGCCATGCTCTAGCTTTAGATTGCAAAGGTCATTTATGTAGATCAAAAACAAAGTGGGCCCTAGAACACTTCCTTGGGGAACACCAAAAAATGTGTTTTTTTGAACCTCGCTTAGAACATCGCCAATCTTTACGCACTGGGATCGATCTTCTAAATAACTTTTGAATATTTTCAGCTGGGTGCCTCTTACACCCATGGTCTCAAGCTTGCGCAACAGAATTGGAATGGAAACTGTGTCAAAAGCTTTGGCAAGGTCCAGGAAAATTCCTACTGTGTGGTTACCCTTGTCAAGTTCTTGCGCCAGATAGTCAGTCAAATGATGTACCGCATCGGCAGTTGAAACTTTAGGCCTGAATCCAAACTGCCGTTCAGACAGAATAGATTTATCTTCCAAATATTTCAACAACCTTTTGTTTATTATTTTCTCCAGTATTTTAGACATAGAAGAAAGTAAAGAAATAGGTCTATAATTTGCCACTTGCTCTTTGCTGCCTGATTTATAGACAGGGACAATTACAGCTTTTTTGAGACACTGTGGAAAATTACCTGAAGATAAACAAATGCGGAAAATATAAGTCAGTGGTGGGACCAAAATGTCCTTGAATTTTTTAATAATTTTATTCGATATGTTGTCCCAGCCTACTGCACAGTCTTCTTTCAAGGTCATGATTATACTTACTACCTCAGTCTCGTCAGTATCTAGCAGCGCGAAGGATGTTAAAGCAGTGTTAGATGTAAAAGGAGTGCTAGTTAGGTTTTGGGATTGACCCAGATTTTTCTCTGCCAGACACTTACCCACATTTACAAAGAAATTATTTGCTATGTTAGCGGATTCCACCGGTGACGAGTGTGCTTGTAATAAACTTGAAGATGACTCATATTGTTTTGTGGTATACGTTGCGTCTTTAATACATTTCCAGATCTTTTTACTATTTGTTCCAGCCTTTTCCAATGCCACTTTGTCGTAGTTGCTTTTAACTTTTTTAAGGAGATCATTACAGAAATTTCGATATCTTTTGTACGAAAGTTGCAATACTGCATTTTCTGGATTCGATTTAGCTTTCATATGCAGTTTATCCCTATGTTTCATACAACGAATAAGACCTGATGTGATCCATGGTTTTATGTTGTGGTTTTTGTTGCTCAACTGCGATACGACTGTGTTTTTCTGAATTGCATTTCGTAAGTTTTCAATTACAAACAACATGCAAAACTGCGGGTCAGCGGAATTATAGACTGGATCGAAATCGATGACGCGTAAATCATCTTCAAGTTTATTTATGTTCAGTTTTGAAATTTTGCGAGTGTCTTGTTTAGGTAATTTACAATTTAGGGTTAGTAGGGCAGCATTGTGATCGGTAATAGTTGAGTTAACAACAAGTGCAAGTGAAGGGAAATTCGATTTAAGCATAATATGATCCAAACAGGAACCACTGTGATGTGTAGGAAAGCTGTGTGCTGGGAGCAGGCCATGAAAGGCGCATAGGTTGAGGTAGTCCTGAGCAGTAGCATCAGCACTTCCGGGAAGAATATTGATATTAATATCTCCAATTACAATCGTGTTTTTGATGGATGACAGGTTCTGCAAGATTTCATTCAGAGAGTCAGTAAAATTGCTAGTATTTTTAAAAGACGGAGGTCGATATAATGCTAATATCGCAAATTCTGAGCCAATTTTAACTAACAATCTGTTACAGTCGTGCATATCAGGTTCCTCAACAGAGACGTTCAGATGATTTCTTGCATAAACTATCACACCATCATTTTGGTTGTAATTTATGGTGCTTCGATACATATTATATCCCGGGATTTGTGGTATGTTATATTGTTTGGCAAGCCAGCATTCGGTTAAAACAATGACGTCACAATTTATGCTTAGCCGTTGCTGAAATGTACTAAAGCTATCAAAATTCTTAAAAACACTGCGAATATTTTGTGTTAATATGGTTAATGGAGATTTATAGCCGGAAAGATATTGTTTGCAGTTTTCAGCTTCACAAACATTGGACTCGGATACAGAGAAATTATCTAAATCATTAATTAATACATTAATCATAATGGTAGTTTAAATAAAAATATAAAATAAAAAAAAAAAAAAAAAGGACAGAAAAATAACAAATTAACGGCGCTCTTAGGCGCCTTCATAATCTACAGTATTGATGTACCTTTTTTCAGCCATTATTTTCGCCGGGCAGTCAGCAGCACCTGTGTTATGCTTGTCTGGCTTTTTGAAATGCAAGCAAGTAGCGCATTTTGGTTCGTCAGCCTTCTTTGGACATTCTTTTACTGAGTGACCTTGATCACCACAGTGGCCGCAGGTATGCGATGTCTGCCGACATGACTTGGCCGCATGTCCATACTGCTGACACTTATAGCATCGTGTGACCAAAGTAAAGTCTCTCACAGGGCATGATGACCAATTTACAAAAACTCGGTCTTGTGATATCAGGGCTTTGCGTATGACTGCAGGTACCTCAACAATGTAATTACATGTATCGGATTCTTTCTTACCTGACTTATGACTCAATTTAATCAAACTCAAAAACGTCTCAAGGCTGCAGTCCTGAACTTTTTCGGCTAGGTTTTGGTTGTACACACAGGTAAAAACCTCATTTTCCCGCATGGATGTCGGCACTCCTATAATTACAACCCTAGGCTTCCTTTTAAGGGGCTCGTCGACTGTTAGACCTGATTTGGTGAGCTGCACCGATTGTCTCAGCTTCTCGATGTCGTCCTTCGTCTCGGTGCTGATGATAACACCGCCGTTCTTCGTCTTGCGCAGGCCTCTCACGTGGAGCTTCATTTGTTCGGGGCTGATAATTTTTTGGACAAGAGTTTTAGTCTCATCGCTGGTCTTCAATTTGTCACTCGGATATATGGCCACAGAACTTACAGAACTTGGCTGGATAAAATTGTTGGCACCTTTCTTTACCATGTCAGCAAAGGAAGATCCCTGGGCAGATTTCATCGAATCTTCAATACTCAGCCTAAGGTTCTGTAGCTGCTGCGAAAAGTCGAGTTGGTTTTCCAGAGTTCGGACAGCATAGTGCGATTGGAGGGCTTTAGCTTTGATGGACTGGTACATGACGGCCATCTGCGAGGTTCCGTGACCAATCTTCCGGCATAGGTTAGTGATGCGCGTTTTCTGCTCCACGTTCAGCTTTCCCTCGGCTGCAATAGCGCACACCTCTTTCAGGCTCTGTTCGATAGTCGCCATCCAGCTCTGAAGTTCTGACGTCGATACAACTTCAGGGGCATCGTTCCTTTGGATAGGTGCTTGAGGGGTAGAGGCGGCTACGGCCACGGGCACAGGAGTAGAAGGCGGGGAGCGAACACATTTACTACTCCGGTTGAATGGACTATCCTCCATCATAAAGCAGGTTATATCGTTCTTGTTAAACACCTGTCATTTCGTCTAATAATACACCTTACACAAATTTACTGTACGAGAATGAGTTTATTACTGGCTATTGATAACTAGGTCACAATTTCACAAGTGATTATTTGTTTATTGCAATAATTGTTCGATACGTCTGTTCACTACGACCGGCAAATAGCAATATACTGGAAATGTATAGCTTGATGTGTAGCCGTGTGTACATGAACGATTATAGTTTTACAATACTCATAAAGCGATGACGTGGTTCCTTATCTAGAAGAGACCCATCTTTACGGATCACCCTTTATAACTGTTCATAGTGTATTATGTATCTTTTTTTTGTATAGATTAGCATAATTTGTGAAACCAAAAATTTCAAGCAAGCGAATACGTTAAAAAATCTGATAGAAAAGTTCTTCCCTAATACCTGCGAATTTACGGGAGACGCCTTCAAGCCCAAAACCAGATGCGTATGCCTCCCTACCCTTTTATACTGATAAAAAACATTAATGTTATTTAATTTAGGAAGAGGAGACCGGAGCAACAACAATAAAATTATTTTTAGTTGTAAGGGGCCATCTATAAATTACGTCACACGTTAAGGGGAGGGAGAGGGTCAGCAGTGTGACAAGGGGGGGAGTGTCATAAGCTTCGTGACATCATCATTATTTTACTAAACATAACAGTCAAATTTCTATTTTTTTTTATGTATTGTTGATTTTATGAAAAAACGAATTTAAATAGAAATATATAAATAATTTTAGAAGTGTTATCTTCATTATTTCAATAATTTTTAAATTGCAAATTATGTGACGTCACACCAGGGAAATTACACAAATTAATAAATGTGACCACCTCTGACAAAGACGGGGAGGTCCAAAAATCATGAATTTCGTATGATGGGTTGCCCCATAGATATAAGAAATGGGTTGCTGCCCCTTACTTCGAAATTATTACCTAAGTAATATTATTGTCTTTTTTTATTATTGTGTTACCCCTGTTGATGCTCCGGCCTCCCCTATATCTATGTCACATACTTTTATTATGTTAGTATTATAATAATTAAAGTTCCGTAAAATTGCTATAAATATACGTCTCATGATTACATGAATGTTGCATTTGCGAGTAGTGTTTAGTTATTTTTTTTTAGATTGGTCGATTATTTATTCACCTATTCAAATTAAAACATAGCTTTACTACCAAATTGTTTTTTTATTTGTTTTAGCCCCCTATGAGAAAGGTATAGTTCTAAAGGTATAGTTTTCACCGGGAATCATCACGAACGACAGAGCGATCGTGCCCTTGTACCGAATTGTATTAAAAAATAAAAAAACACAAACCATAATTTCAATTAAACCAATAAGGCACTTTTGGATTGTCAAAGAGTCGGTCAGTTAGTCAGAAAGTTGAAGCTATTTGGCCATTCCAAAACGTAGATCTCTATGGAGAAGAACAGGCAAGAAACTCTTTTAAATCAAGATATTACAAAATCCTGGGTACATTATTCGCTTCTATGTGAGAACAATGTAAAAAAAAAATGAAAACTATTTAAAATATATGATTAAAATATTACAAATAACCCCTGGAGATGACCAGTCTCAACTGACTTGAAGAGCCGTGCTTGACCGATGTGGTGAATGTCTGGAAAATGGCTTTCCTAGATACAGATCGGTCCGTGAACCTATCTTCTCAGAGACAGTGCGATGAGCCACTCTGCGCAGGTTGGTACGGATTAATCTTATTAATACGTCCACCAATACTGCTGCGCGAGCCCGCCTGCTGGCTGTGGGTAAGTAGGCGTCGGGCCACAACAGAATACCGTAATACATTACACTACGAAAATAACTAAAGTATACTAAACGGGCTGTCTCTAAATCAGTTAAATCACGAATTTTCTAACGGGGTATGCTGCAGAGCTTAGCTTTTTTGGCAATTTATCTATACGGGGCCCCATTGAAACTTGGCATCCAAACTTATGCCTAAGAACACTGTGGTATCTTCGGGTTTCAAGTCTTCACCCTTTATGAGCACACTACTTTTTACTTGTCTATCATGAGGTATTGTAAACATAATACATTTAGTTTTCTCGTTAAGAAGTAGGTTATTAACATTAAACCAATTAACTACTTTTTTGAAACTTTGGTGTGGGATGCAAGTGATGCAACATGTGTCGACACCCTCGCGCCATGCCATCATCCTAGCACGGCGGGTTGTGCTGAGGCGGCTGCTGCAGATGTGGAAAAGCTAAAATACTCACATGTTATTGAAAATTATAAGTTTGCTATTCTTTACGGACTGACATCTTCAAAACCCGATTACCATTGCTTCCATTGCAAGAATTCATCTGTCTTGCTCTACGATTGGGATAAATGAATATTATGATGAGGTGCCTAAACTGTGGTATATCCGTAAGGCATAATAAGTCAATGCAAACCTTATCCCAGCAAGCGAGTCTGTCCCGATGGTTGAACAATCAGGTTTGTACCTATACTACATTGAAACAATACTATTTAGCAACAAGACCGCTTTATAGTCCAACACAGTGGTTGATTGATTACATGTGAGCCAGCAAAACTTAACAAAGCAGCGTTTATTCGGTGGTTTACATGTCCCAGGCCAATGTATTCAATCTAGTGCCTATCTTTATTGCTACACATATGGCTGGATAGAATAGTGACTATTAGTCAAGTGTTCTTTCATAGAATTTCATATAACAGGTAGGTATTTGAACAGCTATGTAAGTATACAAAATAAAATGATATTTTTATTTTTCAGCTGCCATTAGATGCATTTATTTGTCACCCCTGTATCAACTCATTGAATACCGAACAGGCTGACAATGAGAGATTGCTAGGCCTTATAATGTATTGTATGGTGTATGGCGCCATCTCCACGGACGAGAAAATCGCGGTGATAGTCACGCTGTGCCTTCAAATTATCGCCGTGTGGAGATGGCGCCTAAGTCGTGGGTGTGGTCTCTCAGTCAGAGGACTGCGTTTCTATATGATTCCTGCAGTAAGCCCATTACTAGTTACTACCCATTATTTCCCATGATAATGATAATATTGTACTTTGTTTATATTGTTCGTATAAACCTCCATTTTTTATGAATATTAAAATAATTAATTAAATAGTTAAATAATAGTTTTATTCTTCAGTATAATCCCCATCCTTTCACAAATAATACATTATGTTGCTGCGCTTCGAATGCTGAGTGGGAGAACCGGAAGCCCAGTGTTTGGGGAGGGAAATGGATGCGTTGATTTCTTAACATCAGCTGACCCGCATGCTCGTTTGCCCCCTTGATGGTATAAAATAAATAAATATATGTATATACGAAGCTACGCTGAAACAAGGCTGAAACGGAAAAACTCCTTGAGATAGTAAAGTAACGGTAGTAAAGGTATATTTATTTTATTTATTATTTGTTTGGGGCTTTCTGTTTAATTTTATTTATTATTTTATTTTATTAGAAGTGACCATGGACGCATAAACTTTTTTTATACGTCCATGGAAGTGACCAAGTGGCAGTTTTTATTCCCATTGTATTGACAAAATAAGATGGCGACGTTAGTTCTGATTTTGGCCGCGAGCCAAAATAACCTTGTATCGACATATAAAAATCTGACGTTTCACGTCTTGTCAATTTACCACAACTATGCAATAAGCTGCAATAGGTTACTCTAAATTCCAAAATTCACAAAAAATAAAAATACATACAAAACATCATTCATTGCTTTATTCAACATGAGTCGAAAAAATGTAAGTGCAAGTACAACGACATTGTCATTTAAATTTCATGGATATATTTTTACTCAAATGATTGAATTGCTGTATCCTCATGCTGTATTGTCCTTGGATGAAATTAAATCTGGCTCTGCCAATATTGTACTTAATTTGTTTTTTACATTAGTTACCGTCCGTTTTACGGTTTACGAAGAGTTAGGCAGGGTTCCTGGGTTCCGTGTGGTGACGGACGTAAAGAATAGCACCATCCTATTTCTTCCCGTGGGTGTCGTAAAAGTCGATTATGGGACTTACTAGAGAATGGGCAGCAGTGTTCTCTATGCATTTTAACACCATACTGCGATCGCTAATCCTTCTGCCAAGCGTGGCGATTATGTCCAGCAGTGGACGTCTTTCGGCTGAAATGATGTTAGGCAGGGTGTGATTTATGTAACTTAACTTATAGGAAGACTTTGACGAATTTTGTGACCCGGAATATCCAAGGATAATCAAGTATGAAGACATTTTAGAGGCAGCACAAAGAATACGACCATACATTATCAACACACCTGTCCTGGTAAGTTTACAGTTAGGTATACAAGGGGCGCAAGGATTCGCCGATTGGATTTTTTTCTTATACCAAAGGGTTTTAGGGTTCCGTACCTCAAAAGTAATAACAACTCAAAATGAAAAAATAATCACCTTAATCGGTCCGTAAAATGAGAAATCGTGTACATACATGAAAAAGAAACACTCTTCGAATGCATTATAACCTCCTCCCTTTTTTTAAGGAGTTTAAAAAAACGGAACCGTTATAATAATATGTTGGCCGTATGTCCGTCTCTCGAAACCCCTTTTCTCAGGAACGGGTTGAGATAACAAGTTGGAAAAAAATAAAAATATTAGTATCTGCGATTCCAAACTGACATTTGCAGTTGGAGCATCGACCGCCGCGTTATGTAGAACGATGTAGGGGAGATTTTTTCTTTTCAATTGCTGTGTTATGTATGTTTGTCCCTCAATTCGGAATTGAATAAAAAAAGGCCGTATCTTGAAGTAACATTTAGTCTTTATTTAATCCAAATCGGTCTACTCTCCACTTCATCATACGTATTTTTTCAACTGGAAAGTTAAGTAAGTATTTGAAATTCATAGGCGTGTAACAATGAGTGAAGCTGCGTGCAACCGGGCACAGCTTTGAGACGGAACCCTCAGTGCGCAAATCCTACTCGCACTTGTCCGGTTGTTTTACGAGGTACCTACTACCTATTGCCATACCTAATTACAGAATTAAATTTCAGGCAGCACACACCCAGAAAGATTTTGGTATAGCCATTCATTATAAATTGGAATTCATGCAAAAATCTGGCAGGTACGTGTCTCATAACCCTTCCTAATATTATAAATATGTGAAAGTCTGTACGTTTGAGTTTTAGGAGTTTTGTGTTTTGCAATTTGCAGGTCAGTTTCTAAGTTAGAATTGCCCTGGAATTTCATGATTTCAAGAAATTGTCATTGAATAGAGTATTACGTAATTTGGTCTTGGTCTTAGAGAGTTGTATTGATGATTTCAAAGATTATAATTCCGAAAATACATAGTTACGTTATAAATAAATACACATTCATTACAGTTTCAAGGAAAGGGGCTGTTTGAATGCTCTACAACTTTTGCCGTCTGACAAAAAAAAGCTCGGTGTAGTCATAGCTTCAACAGGTAATGAGGGCATAGCTCTGTGCTATCACGCAGCAAAGATGAACATCCCGGTCACTGTGGTTATGCCCGTTAATTTGGCCATTGATAAGATGCAAAGATGTCATGGATATGGAGCGAAGGTTATTGTGCAAGGAATAAACTTGGTGGAAGCTCAAAAATATGCTCGAGCTCTGGCAAGAGACAAGGGACTTACTTATATTAATGGGTATGCATTAACATAATTTTTACGTTCACGATAGCTTCATGCGATACAATTTTATGGATGCTGGTGAGGCACTACTTTTTTAATAGGTCTATCAAAAAAGTAGTGCCTCACCAGCCCAAAAGTGGTGCTGGCACCCAAAATCTATCAACACTGCCTGAAAGGCAATTTTCAAGATATTGTAGTGGTGCATCTTTACCGCCAAATACGAACTACGCATTACACCCCACATCCTACATCTCGCAATCAGCAACTCTCCCTGCGCAATTAACACATTTAACACATATTCAGAAACCCGACAACAACAGTTGGACAGTAGCCCACCAGCCACAAAACTCATCTGCATAGAAATTCACAACCATTCGACAAGTTATCGTATCGAAAATGACACATTTTCAATAACTGATTTACCTTGCCCCCGACAGCAAAAAGCTGTCGAAAGAATGGCGGTCGTCTATTTGATTTAAACTGATAAAACTTAAGTGTTTTGGATTTGTGAACAGCCTTTAGAGGACTCCTTTGATAACATTCATTGTTGCTCGATTCGGCATGGAAGCGTATCGTTCGATTATGAATAGCTATGCCTGGTCAGATAATCCTGCGTTTTTAAAAGAGGATGATGAGCTTTCCATCCTCTTCCTCATGCCTCTAAATGGGTGACCCGGAGACAGTGGCGAATTTACCAGCAGGCTGAGTAGGCTGGAGCCTAGGGCGGAAGATTTTAGGGGCGGCAAATTCGGGGCATTTTTTTTTTATGTCTTGATGAAATTAAAAGGTTTCATTAGGACATTGGGCATTTTGGTCCTTATGACCAATGGGCTCAAATCGTACATCGATGGATAGGTCTTTTCAAGAGGAAAAAAAGTTATTATTGGGGTACATTTGAACTTGTTGTCCGATTCGAGATATCGGCTTATAAAATATGTGTTTTCAGTATCTCGGATAGTACGCAAAAAATTAATAAAATACGTATTGTGTAGTGATTACTAAGCTGGAATGAGTACATGAACTCATTCCACATCGGCAAAAACTGCATAAACATATTATTTATATAGGTACGTACTATATACATAAAAAAAAACTATGTACATAGTTTTTTTTTTTAATATGAATTATTATTTAGGTAAAAAGGCATTCAGATTAGAGATTAGAGACATAGATTTAGGCTTACAAGTTATTATTACCAAGCAAGTATTAACAATAGCCTTATTCTGCGAATAGGTCCGGTCGGTCATTGGAGACGCAAAACACAGCTATCCCCCTCCATCCCCCGCCCGCTACCTGGCAGCGGCCGGGGCCGGCGCACGCGCCGCCATTTTAGTTGTTTATGTGTGTGACTAGTGTGACTACGTATTCGTCTCTCATCACGTTTACAACGATTTTGACCCCTGCATTCTTTTGAACTCTGTTTTCTGCATCTTACGTTGACCCTGGCTTGAACTATTACTACCGAAGTGCTTTACGGTTGGACTATTTAACATAATGGAATCCTTCCGTTCTTGTGTGATGTGCCGAAGAGGACTACATCGAGGCAGATATCAAGAACATATTTTATCTGAAAATCTGCCGACAACGCGTCCAGAATTAGCAGCATTCATACAAGAAAATGCTGTTTTGGAGGTTAGTACCTAAATAGTATTACTTAAACTTCTTAAGTATGGAAAAAATGGATTAGACGATTGTTATATCTCAGTTAAGTCTGCTAATACATTTTTCTTGAACTATACACACGTTCAATAACAAATAATGAATCCCTTTATGTTGCACCTGCCATGTTTTGTCTCTGTATTAAGTCCACCTTTGTACGGTATTTTTTGTACTTGTACATAAAGTTTTAATAAATAAATAAATAAGAAGGTACACACGGCTACACATCAAGCTATACATTTCCAGTTTACGCTGATCTCACACTGTACGGAAATCCTATACAATGTGAGATCAGCTTATATTGGAAATGTATAGCTTGATGTGTAGCCGTGTGTACTTATAGTGACTTGTATACAGGTTTAAACAGGTAAGTAAAAGCTTTTCGTCAGTGTTTCCTATTTGAGCGATCTTACTCTTTCAAAGGGATTTATAAACTAAAAGGCTTACTCAATATTATTTGTTTCAGGAAGTGTTCGATGGTAGACGGAAGGTGTGCCATCGTTGCTGGCAAAGGGCCGAAAATGCGACTCGGCATCAACCTGAACTGCCACCACAACAGCAACCGCAACAAAATGATGTGCTTCATGTACCGGACTACAAGAGAGCGCCAAACACAGCAACGCATTGTGTCTTTCGAGGCTGTCATAATACAACTCGCCATCGAATCCCGGAAGTTGTAAAAGTTCATGTTTTATTGGAACATAAACTGTATATTCCCGAGAGCGCTAGAGTATGTCACGAACATCTGCACGGAAATAATTGGGATGATTTACCTGATTTTTGTAACATCTCTCATGACTTTACGGCCGCGCATTTCAGTGATGTTTGTGATATACTTAGGAATGCTTTCAAAAATGGACGTCGATTGAGATTTGATGAATTGCAAGGTATGAACGAGGAAGAAATGCATTTTTGGACTGGACGTACCCATGAACAGTTCAATACTATGCTATCACAGACGCCTTCATTAAGTCAAAGGTGTGCAGATCCTAGAACGGCTTTGGGTATTCTTATCACTAAACTACGAACAGGCGAACCCGACGAGAGACTTGCAACGTTGTTTTCTATGTCGCGAAGAAAACTTGAACGCATTTTGGCCATCGCTCGAGAGTGTCTCAGCAACGATTATGTGGTACATCATTTGGGATTTCAACATTTAAACAGAAACGACATTTTGAATAGAAACCTCAGAATCCCAAAACATCTTTTCGGAAATGAGGAAAATACAAGAGCTATAATTATTTGTGATGGAACGTATATTTATATCCATAAAAGCAGCAACTTTCTTTTTTAAAGGCTATCTTATAGCTTACACAAATACCAAAACCTTTTAAAGCCATTTCTGCTTGTAACATCGGATGGTTACATAATTGATGTGATAGGACCATTTGCAGCCACAAAAACAGATGCTGAAATAATGAGCGAAATCATGAATAACGATCAACACCCACTTCACACATTACTGCAGCCGAATTATGTTTTTATTTTAGACCGCGGCTTCCGTGATAGTTTGAGTCACATCGAAGGTCGTGGATATGTCCATCACGTTCCACCGACGAAAAACCGAGAAGATACGCAGCTCACCACCGATCAAGCAAACGATTCAAGACTAGTAACAATATGTCGTTGGGTAGTGGAGGTGGTAAATGGGCGATTTAAGGTCGAATTCAAACTATTCAGACAAAAATATTTTAATAATGCACTGCTTCACATGTTCTGTGACTTGAAAATAGCAGCTGCCATAACAAACCACTTCCACATCCCAATCACCGACAGTCAACATTCAGAAGGTTTAATTGAACGAATAACACATAAAATGCACACACCAAACATTTTATATAACTACGTAGAAGCTAAACGACTAAATCACAGAAGAGCTGATTTCCAAAGAATGGAAGCCAATGATGTCGAAGGATTTCCTCGATTAAGCGAAGAAGATGTCATATTACTGTCCTTGGGAACTTATCAGCTCAAACTTGCAAAATCGTATTGCAGCGAGCACTTACATAATGGACTCTACACTATCGAAACATATAGGGAAGATGCCTTACATGACATACAACAATATGGCATACAAGAAAATACGTGGCTTTTGCGAGGTCGCATTCAGTCTCGACACGTTAGGTCAAAGCAATACTTTTGCTATGTATTAATAAACTCAAATAATAATACAATTATTCAACATTATTGTACATGCTTGACAGGTCGGCGCACTGTGGGCTCCTGTGCTCATATTATTTCAATAATATGGTACCTAGGATATGTTAGACATCAAGGTTTCACGGAACCCGCAATTTTTTTGAACAATGTAATTATTGACGATGCTTAGTTATTTAAGTAGGTACCTATTATTGTAATGAAGTAGGTATGTGTTATGTAAAATAAAAATATACTAAAATGAAAGAGCTGTTTTATTTTAACCAAAATGTAATGAAAGTAGAATTGATGGTGAAAGAGTTGAGCAAGTGGTTTGTATGTAGTGCTGTGTTGGTTCCTACGTTGACTTATGGGAGTGAAAGTTGGGTATAAGTTGGGTATAGGATCCATAGTCTCTGCCTACCCCTCTGAGAGACAGGCGTGATGTATTTATGTATGTATAGAATATAAATGTAAAGAAACTAATTAAAATCAAGTACTTACTTATTTTCCACTTTCGAGCAAAAAATAAATAAATCCTAACACATTACGGTAAATCCCAATACATTAAAGCTCACGGTCGCCATCTTTTTTTAAAATATTTTATGAACACTATAACACTGGAGAGATGTATACCTTTCATTTAAGATTAAATCATTAAAATCGGTTCGGCCGTTTGAAAAATATTTCAAAAATACTTAGAGATTTAATCAAAAATTGATTTAATATTCAACGTACGCGAACTCCGATCGGACAACATATCAGAACAAGCGCCATATCTATTCGTGCTCTATGAGAATATACCCTTCTAATGATATACTATTTATATTTATTGGGTCCAGGACCAGAGTCCATACATTTGTGCCCAAGGTCTTTTATATAGGTACCTAAATGTTATTAGGCCCCCACACAAACAATTCAAAATGTAATAATTATTATTTTTCACCACTAATTTTCTCCAAATACAATTTGCGTAGTCGCGTTTGGTTGCTTGCGGCTCGGGAACGATTAACATTGTAGTGGCATCAACATCGCCATGTGCGAACTACAAGTCACACTGACGCAAAATCCTGCATCGCGCAAGCAGAGTTTACCACGCAACTAGCATATATACAACGTCCCGACATCAATCGTGGGACAGTTGCCCACCAGACACAACACCCGTCTGGTCGGAGGATCCTCCCTTTTCCATAGATTAAGAGTGAACTTTACACCCTGTTCCTCATACCTCTAACTAAAACATGACCGTTCGCTGAGTGTCTGCTCTGCCCACTCTTTAAATTTAGTCGCAACTGCGGCTGCTGAATCTTGCACAATGGCTTGTCGCTTCTTCCATATGGTTTCAAGAAATCTAGACACAGCTCTGGCAAAAATAAATTAATCGGGAAAGGGAAAACGCGAGGTATTCCCACTGAGGCAGAGTACTAACTAGTACAGTATTTCAACAGCACTTGACTAAACCGCACCAAAGCACTACCAATTACCGCACTAAAGCAAAATAAAGAGAATAAATCTGACACCGTGGTCCGTGTTCTGTCGGACGCACGTTCTTTCTTGCATGTTTTTTCTTGCAAGTTAGTTCTTTCTTGCACGTTATTTCTTTTATGTATTTTCTTGCACGTTATTTCTTGCACGTTCTTTCTTGCATGTTATTTCTTGCACGTTATTTCTTGCAAATTCTTGCACGTTTTTTCTTGTAAGTTATTTCTTGCATGTTTTTTCTTGCACATTATTTCTTGCATGTTTTTCTTGCACGTTATTTCTTGCCCGTTCTATATACTCCACCATGTGATGTTACATGGTGGAGTATAATTACACACCTTATACTTGTTGCTTTTTTGTCATTACCTATTCATTTTTTTTTTTTTTATGTTTGGCCTCATTTTGTTGTGTATCCCCCCTTGCATGTCATGTGGAAGAATGAAGACAATGTCGTGAGGGAGGTTTTGAGTATGAATGTGGATGGCTATAAGATAGGGGAAGACCAAAGAAACGATGGATGGACTGGATGGACTGTGTGAAAGATAAAGAGATGTGGCTCGAAAGGGGGTCACGCACGACACTCACGACTTTATAGAAGTATGGAAGAACATGTTGCACCGACCCCAAATAAATTGGGCAAGAGAATGCTAGTGACAGACGTCACTTGCTAAAACTTTTGAAGAATATTTACTGTCTGAATCCCCAGTCATGATATCTTTACTTAGGAACAACAGGGTGGCCTACTCGCCTTTAGAGTATGAAAGGGTCGTCCCTACTACACATGTGACTGTTCCTAAATTACCCTTCTCTAGGCTGATAAAATATTCGTTTTTAGGGTTCCGTAGACAACAAGGAACCCTTATAGTTTGCCATGGCCGTCTGTCTGTTTGTCTAACTACTACTAAAAACCTGTAATTTGCCATGAATACTCACGCCGAAAAAGTGGTCTAATAAAATCAAGAAATGATTTTTTTTGGGTTCCTCCCTTACACGTAAAGTGGGGATGACATTTTTTTTTCCCGTCTGTCTGCATGGTGTATCGTTAGATAGATTCATTCATTTTCAAAAATATTGTGGGCCTGTTAAAACTATTTTTCGATTCAGGGATCCGTTCGCGTAATATTAATCTTTAAAGTGCTAGTTTTTAGGGTCCCGTACCCAAGAGTTCAAACGGAGCCTTATCGCTGTCACTCACATGTCCGTATGTCCGTCGTCTGTCACACAGGTTTTACAGCCAAACGGTTGGAGCTACAGTCTTCAAATTTTCACAGTATTTGACAAGCATCTTGTTGACCCAGACCTACAAAAAGTGAAAAAAAAAAATGTCCTACCCCATTGAGTGGGGTATCGTGATTATAGCTCATTGAGTAGATAAATATTGTAGTATTGTTTGAAAAAATATTGGAAAGCACAGGAATGAGAAGCCACCAAACTCACCTTTTGTACAAAATGTTGTTCCGAAGAATTTTTTAATATCCCATTGACCTATGAACATAGAACATAGATAGACCTATGAACTTGAAGTTTGGTGATAATGTTTATTATTACGTATATTTTACTAACAAATACCAATATAATTATGTTTCCTATTACAACCAATTTGATTTTGCGGTGACCATGTAGCGGCATCAACATCACCACATACGAACTACGTGTCACACTGACGTCACGCAAAATCCTGCATCGCGCAAGCAGAGTTTACCACGCAACTAGCATATATACAACGTCCCGACATCAATCGTGGGACAGTTGCCCACCAGACACAACACCCGTCTGGTCGGAGGATCCTCCCTTTTCCATAGATTAAGAGTGAACTTTACACCCTGTTCCTCATACCTCTAACTAAAACATGACCGTTCGCTGAGTGTCTGCTCTGCCCACTCTTTACATCAACCGTCGGGCAGTTGCCCATCAGACACAACACCCGTCTGGTCTGAGGATCCTCCCTTTACTATAGAGTATGAGTGATCTTTACATTGTTCCTCATGCCTCCAAACTGGTGACCCCGAGTATGAACGTCAGCGCAGCCTTCATGCAATTATTTCAGCATGACGGCATCATCATCATCACTTCCTCAAGCTTTCGAGCGGCCAGTCAGCACTCACGGCTTCAACGGGTATCTTGACCACCAGCGTGCAGTGGATGCGCATTCCTGGTCATCACCCACAGCCTCATCAGCAACCTTGGCACAGCACACTGCACTTTCGGCCGGTCCACAAGCAGAGAACATGATACCTCTCCTGGTCGACGCCAGCACTCAGCCTCAACCCGGCGCTGTACCACATCCGACTCACTGGATCATAACGCAGCGCCACCCCGACCCACTGGGGAATCACCACAGAGAGTTCCGACTCACCGAGAACCTTGCGGCACCCGGTTCCGACCCACTGGAACCCGCTACTGGCACTGGCAAGCATCGTAAGATACACGACTCAGCCCACAATCGACCTCCGGTCTCCGGAGGGGAGTGATGTAGTGGCATCAACATCACCACATACGAACTACGCGTCACACTGACGTCACGCAAAATCCTGCATCGCGCAAGCACAGTTTACCACGCAACTAGCATATAAATAACGTCCCGACATCAACCGTCGGGCAGTTGCCCACCAGACACACCACCCGTCTAGTCGGAGAATCCTCCTTTTTCTATAGAGGATGAGTGAACTTTACACCCTGTTCCTCATGCCTCTAAAACCATGCGTAGCACAGAAGGGATGCGGGTGACTCACCTACTACTTATGAATATTTCTGCCATTCGGACGGCTTATATGCTACATTTGGTACGGAACCTTAAATGTGTAAAGTCCGACACGCACTTTGCCGGTTTTTGATAGTCATGTGTCCCGGGACCCTTCCTGCCAGCTAATAGTTGTTTTTGGATATGTGAAAAAATTAGTAGGTATATTTATAACGAAGTTAAAACGAACGACCAACTTACATTTGCAATTGGAGAATTGACCGTGACGTATATCGATGTATGGCAGAACATGTTTTTCAAGTACAATTAAGTTTGTTTTTGGGATAAATTCCTCCCAACTACGGAACCCTTCATTGTCCGTGGTCCGACACGCACGTGGCCGTTTTTTTTTAGGTACATATGTTTTAAGATTACTGTTAAGGTCGGCTTTCCCCGAATATTTAAGAAATAAGAAGGTACGATGCGGTAAAAAACACCAAAACAATACCCTCTGTAACTGTTCATTTTGACAACGGTTTATTTTTACTTTACTTTTACCCCCATGGGAAGAAGGCCTGAGTTTATGTATGTATGTATTTTTACTTTCTAAGGCGTGACCATCCACATATACTGGCCGGTTATGGGAGCATGGCATTAGAAATTTTGGAAACCACGCCGTTCCTGGACGCTTTAATTGTGCCAGTGGGCACTGGAGGATTAGCCGCTGCCATGGCTACCGTTATGAAGCATCAGAAACCTTCAGTTCTTATTTATGTAAGTTCTGTAGCTGTCGTAGCTAGTTTACCTGCCAATAAACTTTCCCCTTACCAATTCCCTAATAACCTTTTTTTTTGTTCCGGTGTGGAAAATCCTCATGGATGTCCTCCGTCTTGAGACTGGCCGAGGGGCCTCTCAGACTCTTAGGTCCGTATTTATAGAGCGTTACTGAGTACTCAAGCATTACTTAAGACTAGATTGAAGCCATTGGATTGGTTGAAACTAGTCTTAAGTAATGCTTGAGTACTGAGTAATGCTCTATAAATACGGGCCTTACAGACTAAAAACCACCCCGGTGTTCCCTTCCCACACTTGCACCGGGGATCATGGGATCATGTGCGACTTCCGCGATCCCCGACTGAAATATCAATAAATAACCTTGCGCCTACTAAACTTAACTATTTTTCTCGCAGGGTGTCCAACCTGAGCTGACGCCGACATTTTTCAGCTCTTTGGAAAACGATGAACCGGTCTCAAACCCAATACAAACAAACGTCGCCGATGCTGTTACTGTCAGTAACGTCGGTTGTAATGCATATGCCACCGCAAGGCCACTTTTAGACAAAATGGTAAGTCACAGTCTTTTATTTCAAGTAGGCAATTACAAACGTTAATATTTTCAAAAAAAATTGAATTGATTCTAGATTTCCTTCCAAAAGGTAGTTTCGTATGCAGAAGAATGGCCAAGAAAATGTTTTAAAATGTTTATTTTTTTTTGTATTTATAGGTTAGGTAGGTACATTAATGATTATTATTAATGAAAAGATACAAAAACATATATATATATATATTATGTGAAGACGATGTACCTGGATTAAAATTACTATAGGTAAGTACTGCAATAGGTACAAAGTATAAAAAAATAGCTTTACCCGGCCCGGCCGGCGGCGTCGCACGGGTAGCGCTAAGTATCTACCCTACCCTGTCTACCTACCCTACTTACCCTGCCTAACCCATAGTCTTAGCTTAACTTAATTCTAATGTTTAGTCAAGTAAATACTCGTGCAAAATCAACAAGAACCTGCCGATAAATTGCTTTGCAGTTTGGCAGATGTTATGTGAAACAAAAACTGTAAAATTATGGATGGTTTTTTGGACTTAACAATTTAAAAAAAAACCCTTCCTTGCTACCTACCTACCTACCCTACCTACCTAACTACCTACCATACCCTACCTACCTACCTAACTAACTACCTACCATACCCTACCTACCTACCTACTCTACGTACGTAACTTAACAGTTTGTAGGGGAAAATAAAATAGTTATCTACTACTTTTTGACTTTTTTTTTTCTCACCTTTTAGACCTTCCATGAACTTCAACAAATATTTCAAGATCAAAATTAGCCAAATCGGCCCAGCCATTCTCGAGTTTTAGGGAGACTAACGAACAGCAATTCATTTAATATAAACACCATGTCCCGGAAATGTACTCATCATTATGAACAACTTTTATTATGCGACCAAACCTGAAATCGCGAAAAAAAATCTGCCCTGTTCCCTACATTTTGACGAATTATGTAGAGAACTTATAATTATTATATGTAGGGAACGGCTGATTTTTTTTTTGGATTTTTATTTTAAAATTTCATCCGAATGAGATTAATGAATTAGAATTTATTGGAGAATTTAGAATTTAATGAAGAAAAAAAAAAAACCCGAAAAATTGCAAAATTTGGTAAAACGGAAAGTGCTGTTTTCTGTGGGAATGGAAATTTGGACACATATCTGTCGAGATAAAATAAAGAAAGAGGTCAAGAGTGTTATTTAACATTTTATCAAAGTCAAAGCCAAATTATTTATTTCAAATAGGCACCAAAATTGACCAAAAAAATATAATTTGAAAAAAAAAATTAGTAGTTTCTTATGGAGAAGAATGGGCAAGAAACTCCATTGTTACTCTTTTAAAACGTTTTACAATATTTTGTGTACTTATATTATTTATATAATTATATGTGAAGACGATGCACCTAGAACAAAATTACTACAGTTATACCAATATTTCAGACCCCAATGAGTTAACGCCGTAACTTTAACCTTTCTATCTTTCAGGGATCTTAGTAAATCAAGAGCTTTATTCCTAATCCCTTAATGCTCTAGTTTCGGCAGTAGTGTCAACCGAACACCTTAGAGAAGTCGCAAAAGATTCCAATGGCATCTTATGCTTCCTCCCAGGAGCCTTACTCCCGACAGCTTCGAGTTCTGAATCAATCGAATTCGATTCGATATAAATGAGGATCCGTAACCTTGAATCCAAGTTTATGAATGTTTAGTAGTGTTCCTTACACACACGTATTAACATCGCATTTTTAGAGATAAAATATATATTTTTTTTTAAGTTCGATTATTATCTCAGCGTTTGCAAGTGGCAACACAGAAACTTCACTTATTTTAGAGATCCTTAAGTAAGGAACAGGCTCTGTTTTCTGTACAGAGTAGTTCTGCATACACTAGGGTTTCCTGAAAGGATAAGTGAATTAGGTAGACTGATTATTGCAGCGTTGGGGTTGTTAGCTAGTTGCGGGTGGGTGATTATATTTCAGATCGCCGTTCATAAAATTAGAATCAAGACTTCGCTTAAGAGGTAAGCTCGTTTGATTCCCAATTTTATTTCACGGCGATCTGAAATATAATTAATTAAACAGAGTAGATGTTTAGAGTTGTCTGCAATAATTCAGGTTTACTTAATAAATAAATTATCTGGTTATAAATATTCTGGTTTGCTAAGCAGGTACTTTTTATTTTTGTTCATTAGCGTTACTTTGTTAGGAATTAGCATTCCTATTATATATAATTACTAGCTGAACCCGCGCGGTTTCACTCGCGTGTTTCATACGTTGGTGTTTATGAGATTTAGTGTGAAAGTTAATGTTCCAAGCGAACAGACCATTAGTGCACATCGGAACCGTGGAGTTTCTTGCCGGCTCTTCTCCATAGGAAACGACCAATTGGAACCGTGCACCTAGCTTCTGACGTTTCATAAGTGCCCATGTAGGTTATGTGAAATAAAAATATTTTTGATTTTGATTTTGAACTTACGCATTTAGGGTTCCGTACCAAATGAAGAAGTTATAAGCTTAGTTAATCCATACGCAAAATTAAGTTTGTAGTAATACTTAGTAAAATGAGGAAATTCTTAAAATAAGCAAAGAATGATAAGATCCAAGTTCAACCACCTTATCCTTGGAATAATCTGTAGCGGCATCAACATCCCCACATGCGAACTATGCGTCACACTGACGTCACGCAAAATCCTGCAGCGCACAAGCAGAGTTTGCCGCGCGACTAACATTTATACAACGTCCCGACATCAACCGTCGGGCAGTTGCCCACCAGACACAACACCCGTCTGGTCGGAGGATCCTCCCTTTTCTATAGAGTATGGGTGAACTTTACACCCTGTTCCTCATGCCTCTAAACTGGTGACCCCGAGTATGAACGTCAGCGCAGCCTTAGAGCAACTACTTCAGCGTGACGTCTCATCATCATCATCACTTCCTCAAGCTTTCGAGCGGCAAGTCACACAGCCAGCCAGCACCCACGGCTTCAACGGGTATCCTGACCACCAGCATGCAGCGGACGTGCATTCCTGGTCATCACCCTCATCAGCAACCTTGGCATAGCACACTGCACTTTCGGCCGGTCCACAAGCAGAGGACATGATACCTCTCCTGGTCCACGCCAGCAGTCAGCCTCAACCCGGCGCTGTACCACATCCGTCTCACTGGAGCATAATACAGCGCCACCCCGACTCACTGGGAAAACACCGCAGACAGTTCCGACTCACCGAGAACTATGCGGCACCCGGCTCCGACTCACTGGAACCCTGAACATATATATATATATGTTACCGGCCAAACCCAATTTTCGGATGAACTAGTTTCGCCTAGGCCAAACCAGTTCTCCCTACATGCGATAGGACAAACCAGTATAGCCTAGGCTAAACTCGTTCATCCTGTTACCGATAGGATAAACCAGTTTAGCCTAGGTCGAATCGGTTTATCCTAGTTAGAATTTACATGCTTTAGGATAAACTGGTACGTCCTAGTCTGAAATCTGATTGAGCGTGCTGCGGGAGCGGCGTGACAGAAACGAATCGCAGCAAAACCGACTCCACGTAGTCTTGTCTGCCCTACCCCTAGAGTGTTATTTAAATTCGCGTAGGCGCGTAGGGGCGAGGCGGCCCGCGAGCTGAGGAGCAGGTGGTTTCAACGCTAGCCGGTAACATATACAACGTCCCGACATCAACCGTTGACAGTTGCCCACCAGACACAACACCCGTCTGGTCGGAGGATCCTCCCTTTTCTATAGAGTATGGGTGAACATTTACAACCTGTTCCTCATACCTCTAAAAATAAATTTCAGGCTCCTATTTAAAACCAGTTATATGCTTATTTGTCTAAGGCAATAATTTATTTGTGTAATATTTTGCTACGTCTGGTTAATCTGAGGATTATTAGATGCATAATGAATGCCTCACAGCTTCACGGTTTACTTCAGGATGACTTTGTGAGTACCTACTTACAGCCTCACGGTGAGCTTCGATATGAGCATCCGCGTATTTTTTTACAGCTGATTTATTAACGTCGGGTTTATTTTTTATATACTTTGAAGCAGATTTTCTTAATTGTTTTTTCCTAATCCCATCTGTAAATCTTTTCCTGCGTTTATTCCCTATTTTTTCCTTTACGCCGGCGTTACAATAACCGATACGTGTGGACTTAATTCAGGAGTATGTTGGGTTGGCGATTCTAAATCAGCCAAAACAGGGTCATAATTCTCTGGCTCAGTAAAAGTTGCCGATTGTTTGGAACCAAAAGAAGGAATTTGGTTATGGGACACGTTAGAAAATGGTGCACACCGAGAGTAAGTCAGTGATTCGTCAACAAAGACACTAATTTGGTGCTGGAGTTGTATGCCAGAAAAAAAATACTCGCATTCCGTTAGCTCACTATAGGCAAGAGACTTCTCGAAAAAATCAATAGCAGTAAATTGGGACTGGGATTGTGAATTCAACTGCACATTTACTGCTGAGTCGGGGACGGTCTGTGATTCTTCAATTTTGCCGGCGTGAGGGGTTAAAAGATCTTTTTTATTATTTAAATTAGCCAACGGAATTAAAACATCAAAATGACCTTCATTAAAGTTTCCTGAGAAACGGATTATTTTTACTCCCTGCTGTGCTTTCCCAAAACCAGCAATAAAAATACCATCATGAAACACCTGGAACTCAAATGGGAATAGTTCTCCCGCTGCCATGAGTTCACAGGTGGTTCCGTAGGTGCCATTACAAGACATTTCAGCAACGTATTTACGCTTCGAACCATAATCAGCTCCTGACCGCTCCTGGGTGAAAGGTTGAAACCTTTCCCAGTTGTTAGACACGTGGCGCACAATGCTGTCTCGGATTTGAGAAGTCATGGCCACGTTACTGTTCACCAAATAGTATAGAGATGAAAAGCATGCGCCATCGCCAGGGATATTTACTATTTGGCAAAGAATTTGCACTACATTATAAGTGATAATAATTTGACTATTCATTTTAATTAAACAATGGTCACGACTCCAGTAAGTAACGTTTTTAAAACGGCAACAACACCAGCCTAAACCAAAGATACTGAACAATAAAATTAAAATACGAACGTAGGTATTCAAGGACACTTTTTCTAGTAAGAACGACTAATTCCATCAACTATTATAAGTAGTAATACCACAGTGTGAAATACCTACACAATAAGTAGTTAATTCGCAAAGAAATAGAAATATCAAAATTCCAACCAGGCAATAGGTAAGAACACAATTATTATCCTCCAATTTAAAATTAGGAAGCGAAACAAACCAATACGAAGACTTCAACCAAACAACGACGAAGAAAAATATTTCAAAGCAAATTAGTAGTAAGTAATAGCAAGATATCGCAGAACATAAATTTCGGTAAAAATACCTTGAACGTGTATCGCTTAGGTAACCTCGGGTTTTACAGTATTCTGTATTCTGTGATTGTTACATGAGAGTTCGTTTTAACTGCAACGTTCAAATTACCTGAATACCAATTAGAACCTCATTTCATTATCTTTTAGCAGACGCCTGCATACTGGAAAATACTGGCCACCTAGAAATTGGCATTTGGCAAAAACTAAAGATAAATAAACCTCAAGGAACTTCCAAATTCTTATTTAAATTTAAAATATGCATTAACGCGTTGTCGTAAAATTCAATTTGGATCTTTATCGGCTTCCGAATTCTAATTTCAATGTAAAGTATGCAATAACCCGTTGCCGTAAGATTCAATTTGGATCATAACTGGATTTGGAACTTTTTTCATACAAACATTAAACACCCCTATCGGTTAAATTTCGTAAAACCCTTTCTTAGTGAGTACCTAGAAGCTGAAAGGAACAATCAGGCCAACATTCATGCCTCTAACTTTAAAAACCTAGGACTTTCATACAAACTTTGACACCCCTTTTCAACCCCTTGGGGTGCGAATTTAAGAAAATCCTTTCTTAGTGCGCGCCTGCACCGCATAGAGTGCTTGTGCCAAATTTTAGACCTCAAGGCCCAGTAGTTTCCGAGATTTCATGATGAGTGGTCAGTGAGTGGACTTCTCCTTTATATATATATAGATTATTCCTATTCCTGGCTATTGTTAGTCAGCAATGAGGCATAATCAACAGCGAGAAAAACCCACATTGTGTTTCACAAAATGTTCCACAAAATGTTTCAAGAAACTAATTTCGATCGAAAGATAAAATAGGATCGAAAAGTTCGTACTCCACACGCCATCTGACAGTTAGTGGTTGTAGTCTGTTAGTTGGATCAAAACTAAACGTCAAATTACACGATAACAAAGAACCTATTTTATTCAGATCGAGTGTGATTTTTTTTTGTGTTATTTACTGCTATATTTCTTGAAATTCTTCATTATTATGGCTCGCCATGCGTCGTTTTTTAATGTTCTAGAGGAAACAAATCGTATGGATGTTCGTGCGAGAAGAAGTATGCAAAGGTTGAGTCGATATATATCACCCGGGGCTATGGAAATGGATTCGGAAGAATTTCGAAGAAAATATCGTTTGTCCTTTCGATAACGATAAATTCATTCCATACACATACAACACCGCGGGCCCAATGAGGGTTGGTAGTTACCTATTTAAATTTTTTTTTCAGATTTTGTTGCATTCTCGCTCTTTGCATACGATTTGACAGTTGACCTCGTAGCACAAACTAATTAAACACAAGTCGTGGTTCGATTACACTTTATTCCCAAAAATAATATCTAATAAATCATGTTTTTTTCATAAGTGAGCTCGTGGCTAAATAATAACAGCTGCACGGGTCGATTCAACAGGTTAAGCTACGCTTGCCTGGTTTGGTCCGTGGATGGGTGGCAATCTTTACATACCGAGATTCCTCCGTGCCTCGGAAAGCACGTTGACCCGTTGGTCCTGACTGTCATTCGTCCGTGGATCTTTGACAGTCGTTACGGGTCGTCAGAAGCCCGAAAGTCTGACAAGACAACCATCAGTCAGTGTATTCCCGTTGTCCCCGTATGTCATATCCCCGTCACGGGGACAGCGGGACGTGATTAAATTAATTTATTTATTTAATACTTTAAGCACAGAAATGTACACAGGCGAGTTTCCCGTTGTCCCCATAACGTACGAAGTAAACCTTTTTTAAATCGAAACACCTAGGTTAGGTTAGGTTAGAACTGTGACCACGCAACGCACGAGCCGAGCGAGCGAAGCGAGCGGTGCCGCGGCAGCGGCCGGCGAGTGCCAGAAACATATTTTTGAACGTAAAACCAAACCACGGGGACAACGGGAAGTATTTTTAAATATTTAATTGAAGTACCGCTGTCCCCGTAGGACGGGGACACGGCGTACGGGGACAACGGGAATACACGCATCAGGCTTACCAAGGTTTTCCAAAGTTTAACCAAAGTTTTTATTCGTTTAGTAGTAGTTTAAATAAAGGACTAGGGTTTATTTAAACTTAACAAATAAAAACTTATGAAAAAAGATCAATCAATCTGCCTAGCCTTTTCCCAACTATGCATGTTGGGCTACTATGGTCGGCTTCCAGTCTAACCGGAATAACCGGATGCAGCTGAATACCAGTATTTTACATGGAGCGACTGCCTGTCTGAACTCCACTACACAGTAACTGGATAATATGATACCCCTTGGGTCAATACTGGTTTTCAGCTGCCTCCGGTTAGAATGGAAGCCGACCCCAACGTAGTTGGGAAAAGGCTGGGTAGGTGATTGATGTTTTTTCATAAGTTTTTATTTGCTAAGTTTAAATACAGCGGGTATCGTTTTTTACGTGGGGAAGTGATAGAGAAGTAAAAACATTCAACTACTTAAAAGTTTCTAACCAAAGACATAAAACACTTGACGATGCGTAATCCGCCGGATACGCATAACGACGCTGATAATACCTATGTTGATCTTGGTTTACTCAAGTGTGTACTCAAGCGTTACTTAAGACTAGTTTCAACCAATTCAATGGCTTGAATCTAGTCTTAAGTAATGCTTGAGTACTGAGTAACGCTCTATAAATATGGGCCTTAAGACTCCATGGCGTTTAAAATCTTCTTTATTAGGGTGATGTTACCAGCGTCAGTGGTACAACGCCCTTTGGTGTAACCGTACTGTTGTTCATGAAAAATTGATTTTTGATTAAAGTGACGGAACATTTGATTGAGCATAAACTTTTCTAACACCTTACTGAGAACTGCCAGAATTGACACAGGCCTTTAATTCTTAAATATCTTTTAAAGCTCCTAGTAAAAGAGGACTGGATCACCCGCGCAATGCTACATTTATCAGAGAGAGAAAAGTTCATAGTGGAAGGAGCTGGAGCTTGTACACTGGCGGCTATCCTCGGAAATCTTGTTCCAGAACTGAAATCAAAGAAGTATGTATCTAACATCCTGAGTAGCACTTTGGTCTACAGCGTGCCGCTACAGTGGCGTCATTAATTTGACACACAGGTAGGGCTAGTGGCCAGTAATCATAAAAAAATAATATATATTTTTTTAAGTAAAACGTCTTTATTATGCACGCTTGACTTAGGGAGTAAGCTGGTGAATGCGTGACGAGAGCGTTACGTCGTACCTACTCCCCAAGTCAAGCGTGCATATAGAAGTTTTACTTCAAAATTTCAAACAAACTAAATAATAAAGCTCTCTATTTCCTTCAATTCGCCTACAAGGAGTAGGCGAATTGAAGGCACGTTATTTGTTTTAATTTCATTGATTCGATCTCAGATTAAAGAAAGAAGGATTCGATGTTATGATCCATGAGCCCGGCTAATTACCTCTGCGCTACAGTTCTTTAAGTACAGGTTGCTCCAAGATGCTATTTTAGAAAATAATAACGTTTAATGAAATTAAAATATTTTCATAAAACGTAAAGGAGAAACTGTATATATATACAGTAGTACCCAGTTGATATGGCTTACCGATGTACCTGCGCAGAAGGTGAATTTTAAAAGTGCGGGAAATGCTATTGACCAATCGGCACGCTCCACGCACCGCGGTTCTTTTTCCTGTACCGCTATTGGTCGGCAGCTGCCGCCATGTTAGCGCGCGCCGCGTGGCATGTTTGTCAGCCGCCATACTTCTGATCGAGTGCACGCTAGCAGCTCCAGTGTATTATGAACCTTATAATAGTGACCTAAGGTTGATTGTAAGTTTAAAGCATTCTTTCGTTAATCTTCGGGGCCATACTTTCTTTTCTGTGTGAACGAAGATTCACGACGCGCCTTATCAATTGGGTACCACTGTACCTATGTGTGTTAAATTAATGTCGCCACTAAAGCGCCACGCGAATCTCTGAAATATTACTATTATTTATTTTTATTTTATTGTTTGATGAAACTGCTGCGGTGCGGGAGGGGCGACAGTTGACGTCCCGCTTCACTGTCAACGGACCTCTAGGAGGTCGACGACCTCCCCACACGTCAGAACTAAATCTTCTATCCAAAATGGTGTTAGTTTATTGATCGTGGTAATTTCATACATAAACATTATAAACTACTAACTACGACATTTTTGTGACTCCAATTTTGTATCCGTTTTACTACGCGCCTAACAGCTCTCGCGTCACGCACGTCACCAAATCCCTCCCGCACCGGACACTTACCTCAGGAACCTACAGAGGGAGCGAAAACATTAATTTTCAGTTTTTTTGCCATGTGTTTTACAAATGTTGTGATGCTGATACCACTACGTGCTATGCGGCAGACGGCAAACGTGAACGACTATTGTTTTCTTTTCTTTCTATTCCTAATGTATAATTATTATTTTATAGTGTGGTCTGCTTACTAACTGGAGGAAATGTTGATAATATCATGTTGGTTCGCTGTTTGGAAAGAGGATTATCCGCAGAAGGGCGTTTAGTGAAGTTTAGGGTAAGAACCTATAATATTGTTAGGTCTATCTTATATATAAAATTCTCGTGTCACAATGTTATTTACCATACTCCTCCGAAACGGCTTGACCGATTTTGATGAAATTTTATATGTATATTCAGTAGGTCTGAGAATCGGCTACTATCTATTTTTTATACCCCTAAGTGTTAAGGGTGGCTTTCCCACGGGATCGAGACTTACGCGGGTGAAACCGCGGGGCGCAGCAAGTAGAATTATAAAATAACGGAGATTTAAATACTTATGTTGTTCGTAAACTCTTATCTGATGATCTTGATAACAGGTTGGAGTAAGGAACGACGCTATATCTAAATCTAAGTTAATGACACTGATCGCAGCCGGAGGGTACAATATTCATCGTCACTTTCAAGACAACTCGTGGACAGACGGTGCGGATTACTTTGTTGAGGTATGTTTAGGTTGGATCTTAAAATTAAAACTATAAGATAAGATATGTGAAAAATTCATGGCAATAGTATATAACGAAATTAAAAGGAAAACTATTGCAGCTAAGTAGGCTTCACAAGTTATCGAGTAATAGTCGACCAACTTAAATTTGCAGTTGGAGAATTGACCGTAACGTATATCGATGTATGGGAGAGCATGTTTTTCAACTACAAGGTTAAGTTTGTTTTTGGGATAAATTCATCCCAAAAACAAACCAACCCTTCAATGTGCGTGGTCCGACATGCACTTGGCCTGCGCCTGTACCATACTAACATGTAGGTATGTATTGGTTGGTGACGACGTTAGGTTGTTTATACGTTGTAGATATTTTTGGTAGATTTTATTATATAAAATAACGCGACTGTTTCTTAGCTCTGTATTGAGGCAACTAATCATGCAAAACGATCGGACATACCGCCCACCAAAAGGACCCTGTGTCCTTTTACAATTAATACTACTACTGCTACTTCTGCTTACATTACATTGGGCTTGATAACTAACAGGTTTTCTACATTTTTAAACGAATCAAAACAATATAACAAATCTTACAAGTGGACTGTATGTAACAAAAAATTAATAACAGATTATATATTAGTAAATAGGTAAGTAGTAACCTCCGTGTCAGTTTATTTCATGTATAAAAGGCAAAGTAAGCAGCATGACACATTAAGGTAAGTACCTATCTATTTGACATCATTAGTTATTAGTTGTACATTATTATGTATTTATAAGCAATAGCATGCAGGTGGGGAGTTACATATCGTAAACTAGTTTAGGAACTTACATCATTGAGTGGTAAGTATGTATGTGTAGGCACATATATCTCAGCAGTAATTAAGTAGTTAACGTAGCTAGTATAATAAAGTAACGTTGATATTTTTTAGTAAAAAACAAATAGTTAATTAACATTATACAAAACTTAGACGTTCTAGATTCTACCTACTTAGGTACACATAAAAATAGGTAAGCACATTAACAAACTTCTTATGCATTTTCTTGCTGCTGATTTTAAGTTAATTATCCAATAATCACTTCTTAGGTATGTCATCATAACTTGTATACCACCGTGTAACGTTTGTTTGTGTGCTTCGTTGATCAACAATGTAGTGATATGTTGATTACTCGGTATTATTATTAGATGTTTGGTTGTGACTGGCAAATTAGCGTTTTGTAAACGACCTCCTACTCTCAGCAGATTGTTTTTATGTAAAAATGGTGTCAAGCTAATTAGTGAACTTGATTTTCTCACCTTGCCATTTTTCTTAATGTATTCTTTATCTCGTTCATACACTGTCTGCTGATAGTAATTTATGCAATTTTGCAAAATTGTGTTCATTTCACCAGTAGTTAAATACTTCTCTTTGTTTTTATTGTTTAATTGTTTTCGGCAATAAGCGAGTACCCTTTTCATTCTAGTCAGATTAGAAATTCTTTCCCAAATAGTTTTTTCTTCATTTTCCTTATTTTTATTTGTAACAGTACAACATTTTAATTTTAACTCTAAATCTGTCTCTGTATTTTCTGATCTTCTGAAATGAACTTTTCTTTTTGATAGCCATTCTGGCCCTTTCCACCACATCTTCTCCTTCTTTAGATCTGTTAGTTCAAGATGGATGCTTGAAGAAATGTTGCTTGGATACATCGACTTTATCAACTCGATTTTGTATGCTGACCACATCTTCAACTCAAAACCTCCCTTACTTAACATAGCCTTGAGTTGCTTACTAGCTTCTATGGCTTCTTCAACAGTGTCACAACCCGACATTGCGTCATTGACATAGAAATCTGACAAAGTAATTTCAGCAGCTACTGGATAGCTATCTCGTCCTTCATGTGCGAGTTGGATCAAAGTCTTCACTGCTAGATAAGGTGCTGAAGTAGTCCCAAAGGTCACGATAAGTAATCTATAATCTTTTATTTCTTCATTGCTATCATTCCTCCACAGTATTCTTTGAAAATCGGCATCTTCCTTGTATATCATGACCATTCTGTACATCTTTTGTATGTCTGCAGCGAAAAAGATGGCGTGCATTCTCCAGCGCATGATTATACAACGGACGTCTTCCTGGAGAACTGGACCAGGTAAGAGTTTATCATTTAATGATATGCCATTTATTCCTTTACATGATGCGTCGAAAACTATGCAAGTTTTCGTGGTTTCTTTTTCTTCACGCAGGACTGGATGATGGGGTAAGTATACAGATTTTTTTGAACATATTTCCTTTTCAGGTACTTTTTCTATATGACCTAAGTTTTTGTAGTCTTCTATGACTTTTTCATATTCCTCTTTCAACTTAGGCTGTTTTTTAAACCTTTTCTCAAATTGTATTAATCTTGTTTTAGCTATGTCTCTTGTATGTCCTTCAGTTGATTGAATACAATTTGTTTTAAATGGTAGTTTCACTATGAATCTTCCTTGTTCATTTCTTGAGTATGTTTTATGATAAATGTCTTCACATGTTTGTTCTTCTTTTGTATTCTTTCGCCTTGTAGTTGTGTCTATCTCCCAGAGTGTTTTTAACATGTTATCGATATCCACTTGGTGATGCATGATAAGTAATGAATGTTCTTTTTGTGTTGTGTTTATTTCTCCAAATAATATCCATCCTAGGGTTGTTTTCTGTGCACATGGTGACCCTGGTGGACCCTTGATTAGCTTTTGTTCGACTATTCGTGCATACTCCTTAACACCAAGCAGCAGATCTATCGGGCCTGGGTTGTTGTACTCTGGATCAGCAAGATCGAGACCCTCCAGGTGCTGCCAGTTGTGAACAGTCATTGTATGGTGTGGTATTCTCGTGGTCAGTTGCCTGGACATGACGTAAGCTTCTACGTGCATGTTGAATTCTGGTTTCCTTCTTGATACTATGTTTAGCTGAACCACGTGTTTAATTGGTGCTTGCATAGAACCCACACCTGTTACAGTGCCATCAATTGATTTTCTTTGAAGCTTCAATAATTGAGTTGCCTTTTCACTTATGAAGCTCGCTTGTGAGCCTTGATCTACAAGAACTCTTAACAGTGTCGCATGTCCATCTTTTCCCTTTACTTTGACTAGTGCAGTTGCTAATAATGCTCTTCCAGATGCTCCGATACCAACATGAAGAGTTGTAATGTCCTCCGTGTTCGCTTCTTGTTGAGATGTCGATGGTTGTATTGGTTCGGTCTCTGTGGTATCCTTCGACTTCTCTGATTTATGAAGCAAGGAATGGTGACGTCTTCTACATACGCGGCAAGTAACTGGTACCTTGCATTTGTAAACTGAATGACCCGGAAGCAGGCAGTTGAAACAAAGCTGTTTTTCTTTCACATAATTGTTACGTTGTGTAAGGTCCATTTTAATAAATTCTTTGCAGTGACATAAGGTATGCTTTTCACTACAAAGTTCACAGCTTTTATCTTTAACAACATTCGCGGCATGGTAGGATCGTTCTTTGATTGTACGATCTTTATTTGTTACGGGCTGAATCATTTCCAGCGTTCTAAATTTTGATTCCAAAAATCTTTTTAACTCTTCCCAAGATGGCACTTCTTCTGATTTTTCCTTATAAGCAAAAGTTTCCCACTCTTTATGTGACTCCTGGTCCAACTTCTGACTCACCAGAAATATAATTAAAGGATCCCAGGAATCGGTATTAATTTTCAAGTTTTTTAGGTTATTTATGCACTCTGTCGTAGTATCTAATAAAGTCTTCACACTGTTAGCTGTCTGTGTTGTGATTTTCTTTTGATTAAAAAGTCTTTTCAAAACAGAGAACACAATAACACGTTTGTTGCCGTATCTGTCTTTTAACAATTGCCATGCTTGATCGTAATTGCTGTCCGTAACTTTAATGTGCCGTAATATTATTTCTGCTTCACCGTTAACAGTAGACTTAAGGTAATGCAGTTTTTGAACGTCACTGATTGAAGTATTTTTATGCACAAGTGATGTAAACATGTCCTGGTATGTGGGCCACTCCTCGTATTGTCCCGAAAAGGTTGGTAATTGTATCCGAGGCAGTTTTACAATTGAACATTGCCCTTGACCACTAAATACTGAAGAGTTTGATGTTTCCATTGCTGTTTGTTGCTGCTTGCTCAACATATCTGTCAAGTCCGCTTGTAGACAAAGGTATAGATCTTCAATGACAAAATAGTCTTCATTGAGAAAGTAAGAAACTTCTCCACGCTTGTCTCTCGGAGTACACTGTGTCAACATCTCATGAGCATGCTTAAAGGAATTCCAATACTCTTCAATGCACTTCACTCTAGCCCTTATGTAACCGTCTGTAAGTCTCACTTTAGGGCATTTTTTTAAGTTCGCTTGTGTTTTTTGTATCAATTTTGCCACGTCTTCCAGCGTATTCAAATATTTTTGTTGTTCCGAAGTTAACGTAGCCATTGTAACTGTCTATTATATTATTAAGTATCACTATGAATGTACGTACGTTATTAATGGTCAATCACACTATTCACACTTTGTTATAATATCTAACTTCATAAAAAACTGCACAATTTTGCGTAAACAAGTCGTCTTATCTCTGGAATGCGGCTGCCTATTGTTCTCAGCTCGCTCGGACTCCGATTCACTAATGACCCACAGGTGTGCAAGTAGTAATTATGCGGCTCGATTTGCGACCATATGGTGACGACGTTAGGTTGTTTATACGTTGTAGATATTTTTGGTAGATTTTATTATATAAAATAACGCGACTGTTTCTTAGCTCTGTATTGAGGCAACTAATCATGCAAAACGATCGGACATTGGTTGTTGTAAAAAAAAGTTGTCTTTGGTTCTGTATTTTCGTTTTTTGCCACCGACTTTCAAAATTAAATTAAATATAATATTAAATGTGAGTGTACTACAGGTACACCTCTGCCCAACCCTTCGGGGAAACAACGCGTGATTATGTTACGTGCTTCCGAAAATTAAAGTTATTTTTCACTTTTTAGTGTTATTTTTTGGAAGTCGGTTGTTTTTTTTTTTGTAAAAAAAGTTTTTATTTTTCACTTTTTAGTAGTGGTACTTACCCCACATAAATTGTAATCATACATTTTTTTAAATGACAATTCCAATAAGACCAAACACGGATAGGGTACTTTATTTTATAACGGAAATCCAGTGCCTACCTTCTGGCTTCATCATCAGATCAGTTGAGAACCTCCTCCTTTTTTAAAGTCGGTAAAAAATCATTTATAGCCAGAGTGCATCTCATGACAATTCCAATAAATGTGTGTCCAAACATTGAGCGGCAAGAGCGCGGCAGCAACACGCGGCGTTCGCAGGACACATTTCTGCCGCGCTCTAGTTAGGACTAAACCGACGAACGTTTGCGCGGCAGTACTGCGCGGCACATCCGACTCATCCGAGTCACGCCGCGCACTTCAGTTGGCATCAGAAATTCAGAACTAAAATGAAAGCGGTTGCGTGTGTCGTAGCTCTGCTTATTATTCTAAAATTGCGAAGAAGGAATAAGAAAAAACCTATTAAACTAAGAAAATTCTGGATAAAACCACTTCATCAGTGGAGGTTACAGCATTTTGAATCAATAAATTACGAAATTAATTACCGAACACCACAGTTTTTAAGATTATTCTTGGAGGAGTTTGAATGGAGTTTTAGTTTTTATAGTTTTGGCTATTTCATCCCATAAGTCTTCACGTTTGTTTTTATTAGGGTATTCTTTTTGTCGAGGATCCTATAACACATTAAATGATCCATACATTTCAATCAAACGAATTGATGTTTCGTTGTCCATTTTTATACGGATCAGATATACGTCCAAACACAACTACTGACGAATGTTCACTGCAAATGTTTGTGCGCGGCAGGTTGACAGAAGCGTTCGCGCGCGACAGTCGTCCAAACATAGCGCGACAGGCCGCGCGCGGCAGCCGCGCTCAAATGCCGCGCTATGTTTGGACACACCTTAAGACAAACACGGGTAGGATACATTGTTTTATAACGGAGTTCCAGTGCCTACCTTCCGGCTTCATCATCAGTTCAGTTTGGTGGTACCATTTTGATCAGAACTATTTATTTAAATTTGCTTCGCTTAGCTATCTTAATCCAGATATCTCATCGCCACCCGTGAAATACGTATCATTGAGAAGTTCCGGTGGCCATCTGTGGCCTTCTTCATCAGTTCCACTTCACCAAGTTATACTTTCTGAATGCAAATGATTGACTTGTTCACTTGTTGATGAAAATATGAAAATCGCTATATGTATGCCTATAATATTTGAGGTGTACGAGCATCGCCACATGAATTGTATTGTTTTAGTATTTACCTTAGCAAGCATATGCTTATTCACCGATAACTTGCTTTATTCGCTGAATAAGCTATCGCACCCACCACAAACCACCTACTTTATGTATATATATTTTAATATTTTCTTAATAAATCGGTCAATCGATAACGGACACAAAGCAGTGATTTTATTTCCTGTACACATCCCGTGCGATTCGTACCCACATCAACAATCTACATAACATCTCAGTGTACGGACAAACTGCCCGTACATGAGGAGTTCCCTCAATTACTCATGGAACCCAACATAGGAACTGGATTTTGAAAAAAATGGGACCAATCTGGAAGTATATCCTTTCAATTGAAAAAAGATTTTTCCAAATCGGTTCATAAACGACAGAGTTCTGAGGTAACAACATTAAGAAAAAAAAAAAAAAAAAATATAGACGACTTGAGAACCTCCTCCTTTTTGTGAAGTCGGTTAAAAATAGTAACCAGCTTCGCATTGGCGAACAAGGGGGGGGGGGAGGGGGGATGATATCACGAGCGATGAGCTTATTGTGTAAAACCTACCACCTACTTCACATGTGGAAGTAATAAATATATAGGGAGAAAGTGTGAATTTACACTCATGCGCGGAAAGAGCTACGAAAATTTTCAAACTTTTCGTCATGCGTTTTCATAGTTTTCGAAGGCGCTAAAGCCGTAGTGAGGTCAAAATGTGAATCCAAGATGGTGGCTGCGAACAATCTAAACCACTTAAGGGCAACAACCGGCCCGCGGGCCGCATCCGGCGTGCTGTAAGATATTATCCGGCCCGCGAGATATTTTGAAAAAACCAAATTAAAAAGAATATTACATTAGGTACTTATACTCACGGGAGTGACAGTGAGGCGGCAAACATCAAATCCTTTGATGTTTGCCGCCTCACTCTTTGATAATCGCCGCCACTCGGCTTGCTCGATCAAATTCTTTGAAGTTTGCCGCCTCACGGGCGCCACATCAAAAGATTTATTGCTTCTCAATTATTCTAAACTAGTTTATTCCAGATTATTCCTTCATTTTGCCTATATAAGTGGGTGGATGGCCCGAACGTTAGTTCAGTTCTATTTGAGCTACAGAGGTGATAACTTGGACAAGCGATATCCTAGCGAACTGCTGGAGCCGTCAACATGCTTTGTGACTTTGTGTGCATCTTGAGTGGTTACTAACTATAGTTTGTTATTAAGTTTATTGAACGAAAAGTAAACAAAAATGATGTCTGGTGGAAAGAAACGAAAAGTAGATACAGAAGGTCGCCAGTTTCAAGAAAAATGGACTGAAGCATTCTTTTTTATCTTGCACAATGGTAAGCCTATTTGTTTGCTGTGTCATGAATCCATTTCAGTAATGAAATAATTCAATATAAAGAGGCATTACTCAACTAAGCATGTTACGCTGCACTCACTGACAGGACAGTTAAGAACAGACAAAATCCAGAAGCTTACCGCAAATTTGGAAAAACAGCAACAAATGTTTCATAAACAAAGAACACAACTTGATAATGTTGTGAAAGCTAGTTTTATAGTTAGCTCAAAATTGGCAAAGGCATTAAAACCATTTGCCGACGGAGAATTTATCAAGGAGTGTATGTTAGAAGTTTGCAGTATTTTGTGTTCCGAAAAGAAAAATGAATTTGAAAAAATTTGTTTGTCAAGACGAACTGTTGTTCAACATAAAGAAATGATGGCTAATGATATAAAAACAACATTGACTGACCGTATGGCTGGTTTTGAATCATTTTCCATACTCGTAGCATTAGACGAGAGCACCGATTTGTCTGACACAGCTCAACTGGCTATATTTATTCGAGGTGTTGATAAGGAGTTCACTGTTACTGAGGAATTGCTTGCTTTACAGCCGAACCACTACAGGAGAGGATATGTTTATTGAAGTTCAAAAGGTATTCACAAGTTTTGGCTTGCCATGGTCAAAATTAATTGGAGTATGCACTGATGGTGCACCTTCTATGTTCGGCTTACGTAAAGGTTTCATCGGAATTTTGAATGAAAAAGCAACAGAATTAAATGTGCAAAAAGACAGTTAGATAGTCCTTCATTGCATTATCCACCAACAGAACTTGTGTTCTAAGTTCATTCGACTCCAGAATGTTATGAATGTGGTAGTAAAAGCATCAACTTTATTCGATCCCGAGGGCTTAACCATCGTCAGTTCAAGGCGTTTTTGGATGAAATATCAGCTGAATATAACGACGTAACATATTATTGTGAAGTCAGATGGCTGAGCAAAGGAAAAATGTTGAAACGGTTTTACGAGCTTAGAAATGAGATAGCAGACTTTATGAAAATAAAAGATAAACCACTATCTGAATTAAGTGACCCAAAATGGATATGTGACTTAGCATTTCTGGTCGATCTTACAGGCTATTTGAATGATTTAAATTTGAAACTTCAAAAACAAGGACAGTTAGTAAATGATTTGTACAGCCATTTGAAAGCGTTTCAGATCAAACTACGCTTGTGGGAGTCACAGATGCTGTCTGGTAATAGTTACCATTTACCCATGCTCAATATGCTGAAGAACTCAAGTTACTGTCGGAACAATTTTCTAACAGATTTAGCGACTTCAAAAACATGGAAGACTGTTTCAGTTTATTTGCTAAACCTACAAAATTTAATGTATAAAATGCTCCAATACACTTGCAAATGGAGTTGATCGAGATTCAAGAAAACTCACTCCTAAAATCCAAATTTGAAGACGTAGAGTTGTGCGATTTCTACAAAAAATACCTAGAAGAAGACAATTTTCCGAAGCTTAGAAATTTCGCAAGAAGATTGATTTGTGCGTTTGGCAGTACTTATAAATGCGAACAGTTCTTTTCATTGATGAAAGTTAATAAATTAACACATCGTACAAGACTGACTGACGATAATTTGGAAAATTCTTCACGTCTTTGTATCAGTGGAATTAATCCAAATATCGATGGATTAGTTTCCCAAATTCAAGCTCAAGTGTCTCATTGATTTCGGTGTATTTAACTTTCGTAGTTTTTAACAATTGCAAATTTATCGATTTAATTATAATGTACCATTTTTTTAAAATTTCATTTTGTTATTTTAATAAATTGTACTATAATAACATTGTCGTATTATTTAATGTCTAATATCTATCGCAAAAAATATTATCACTACTTAAAAATGCACTAAGTACTTTTAAACGCGGCCCGCGAACGTATTTGCACGCTAAAGTTTGGCCCTCAACATGTCAAAGGTTGCCCTTACCTGATCTAAACCTTCGAAGTTGACGAAAAAGCGTAAGGAACTGCGTTCCTGACGGGAGTTCTCCTACCGCAAACGTTTTTTATTTTTGCGTCAACGTATATTTGAGCCTTAGGTTCTAGTAAAATTACTGTGAAATCACTATAGCTCCCACATTTTTTGCAACTTAGTGTATATTATTTTAGGAGCCAAAGGCTGCCACATTCAGATGTCGCTTCATTCTAAAACTAGTTATACGCCGGATATTAGGACTGGATGTATCAACCTGACTGAAAGGGAAAATTAATTAAATTATCCTACTTTTTCAGATGAAAGTTGTATGCGAGACGAAGGGTTTGGCGCATGCTCTAGAATTGAAGAGGACCATAGAAAAAGCCTATCCATGCACTTCTATATTCGAAAATGAACCATTTAACGACAAGCGGACATGTCCCTGTTATATAAAAAAAGTCACTTAAAACATTATCTAGTAGATAGGTACCTATACCTTCCTACCTAACTAATTTAAACGATATAGGCGTCTAGTTCCTTTCCTTCCTACTTCCTTACAAAATGAACAGTCAATACCTATTATTAATTTAAGTTTTAAAAATATATTGAACTTCATGATTGGGCCTTTTATTACATTTCGATACTTGTCTACTATTATATTATCACTACAACACTACTACCTTGACTTTTTTTTAAGTGACTGCATGAAAGGGTTTTGTACCGACTTCATTAAAATAGAAAGTAGTTTTCCTCGACAAAGTCATGACACAGAACGCGTTATGAGATCATAGTAAGGTGGTCCTGCTGCCGTTGTTAGTTTACGTAACTTCTTCTCACCTTTGGAATGTTATTTGCCTGCCACATCTGATCCGGGAGCGTGACCAATCGTCCCGGGCCGTCGGTAAAGGCTTGTGGTCAACAACTCAACACTTCCTCGGCACAGGATCGATATAACCTCAACTCGAGCCGTTCAGCATTCTTTCTATGAAACTCCAAACTGCAATGCACACTATAAATCGTAACAGCAACGCCTCGCCCCGGAATCAGGATCAAATCCGAAGTATCGGCCGAATTTTCGGTCGTTTCTTTACTACGGCTAACTATCGCAAACAACGGCAAAAAAAAAAAAAAAAAAAAGTCAAAGAGTTAGGAAGTCGGGTAAGGACTCAAAAGTCAAAATAGGAAACTTTGGAAGTTATAAAACGGCCGATACTTCGTCCCCCAGGTAGTAATCAGCATACTAGGCACCTATGGTGCCTAGTATGCTGATTACCTTCCCGCCGCTGCGGCGCGGCGGCGCGGCGTCACCGCTCAGGTATTGAGTTAATTTTTTATGGAAAAGCCCAACATCCGCGGACAAAGTACCTACTACCTACTTAAGGTGAATCTGCAGCTGTAGCCTGTAGCATTTACCGAATTAGAATCATTAGTATGAGAGATGTATGAATGATTCTAATGATTATAATTCAGTAAATACAGTTAGGTCGCGAACCATATTTGGATCAAGATACAACCTGACACTGACCTGTAAATAGAAAAACTTAAGAAAATTTTAATTTCGCGGCTACAGCTGCGGATTATAATGACATAATACGGCCACATTGTCGTGATAAGACGAACTACCTACACTTCGTGCGCTCTCTAGGGCCCAAGTCTGCTATTTTTATAAATTCAGTCATTCCAAAACGATCCCATTTTCATGCCATTGTCATTTTGCTAAAAGTTCATAATCTGCTAAATTCATAATGGTGGATCATTGGTCGGTCAATGTTCTCGTAATAGAATTGTGTTATTTTATTGGCATTGTCGTATTGCCATTATTATAAAACCCATTAGTAGAAATGTCAATCATTTGTCATTATGTACGAGATTACCAATATAAGCAGTTTCTTTCAATGTAGTGTCAGTGGCCGACCATTGGAAAGTCATAATGACGCCATTATAATAGTGGATTATAAGATTGCCAAACTTGTCAAAATCAACAATTATGAAATCAATGATCGACCATTCTGACACTATAGTAATAGCAGACTTGGGCAGGGTTGGATTTTGTACTATACTATAATTATAGTATTTATACTATAATTTCGCTCTTTATATACTATCCACATCTAAGGATAGTACCTACGCTAAAATACTATAATTTAAAGTTTTCTCCCGAATGCTTAGTTTTACGTCGTATTATGAATATTTCGACCGTGCGTGTATCCGAATTCTGATCTTGCGATGTTTTCTGTGTTGATTCCCCGATTATCGTTCGCCGTACATGAGTACACTTCTCTCTTTCCACTAATCTCGTTCATTCCATTCCATTCGAAATTCAATCTAAGTTTGCTTTGTTTTAAGAATCGCTTGCGAATTTTTGTGTGAAGATCAATTACGAAACAAACTGGCAACAAAATCCATAGACGCCATTTTAGTGAATAATAGTAATATTCAAGAACTGATAAACTTAGGAGTAAATTTTGCCTTAACGGGTGTTGATTTTTAACCGACTTCCAAAAAGGAGGAGGTTTTCAATTCGGCTGTATGCTTTTTTTTTTTTTTTTTTGTATGTTTGTTACGCGATTACTCCGTCAATTATGAACCGATTTTGAAAATTCTTTTTTTGTTTGAAAGGGTATACTCCCGAGGTGGTCCCATTGCCACCAAATCAGAATCTGATGAGGGAATCCCATGGAAATCGAGGGAAACCCTCAAATTTTATATGCAAACTTATAGCGATTTGGGAACTTTTTATAGTAACTCGTGCATTTGTTCTCGGAAAGCACCATTTGGTGAAGTGGAACTGATGAAGGAGACCACAGATGGCCACCGGAACAATATAATAATGAGTACCTATTTAACGCGTTGCGCTTAAGCAATGTATGCTCGTCACTATGCATATGGTGAGTGGCAGTTCTCCTGGTTCTTACCAGAAGAACTCCTCAACAATCAACGTCCCAGAATCGAGAAAAGCAATATTTTATAAAAGGTGATGACCAGTTAACATTAGGCTATTGTAACTTAGATAAATTCAAAACTGACCCACTAAAAAGTGAAAAATAAAAAACTTTTTACAAAAAAATAGTAACCGACTACCAAAAATAACACTACAAAGTGAAAAATAACTTTAATTTCGGAAGTCAGTGGCAAAAAACTCAAATACAGATCCAAAGACACCGACTTCCGAATTAAAGTAATTTTTCACTTTGTAGTGTTATTTTTGGTAGTCGGTTACTATTTTTTTGTAAAAAGTTTTTTATGACTATTATAATTATGTTAAATTAAAAATAATGAAAGTGTACTATAATTTTATAAAAATACTATCCTTTTAATTTTTTTGTACTATCTTTTTCAAGCTACCTAAATCCAACCCTGGACTTGAGGCCCTGTTGTACAGGGACTACAGTGAGACGTCGAGTGGCGCGTGGCGTGCGAGAGAACGCGCAAAGTGTAGTTCGCCTTATCCCCACAATGTAGCCGTAGCGTACGGGTATCAAGATTCGACTGAGAGCAAAAAATAAAATTATCGTGGGTTTTCTAAGAAATCATGTTTTGGAATTGGTACTTAATTAGTCCTTTCTTTTTTTCTATTTAATTTTTGACCAAATATTTGCCAAATGATTGGTCTAAAATATAAAATGGTGAGTGAATTGAAATAAATGATAACTTATCTTTGACTTCTTATCTAATGGGAGTCGGCGGGTCTCGATAGGTTAAAGTTTAGGTAGGTACCCATTATCCAATAACAAGTTAGCTTACTTATTGTTTATTTTTTACATATTACAAATGCTTTTAATTGCTGCCATTTCTAAATTGAGACAATGTAGTACTTACTATAATAGTACAGCAGCTGCAGGAGAATTTGAGGAGAGTTGTAAATAAAACACATTGTTTAGTTCTTTATAAAAAAAAATATGTACTTATACACTTGCCCTCATACAACACTGAATACATTCAAAACATATATTAAACTTTTATATTGTCTGATACACTTAAAAAGAAAGCAACTTAGCTATAATTCTTATCCATAAATGTAGCCATTCTGATATCCCTCTTGCTCAGTCCATTGACATCATGAGAAGACAATGTAACCTGTAATAAGAAGATGCAGTTTAATTTCTTGACCTACGGTAGATTAAAATTTTTACAATAATATAAGCAGGTACCAAGTACCTATATCCTTATAAAGAGGATTGTTTGACACTCAGGATTATTGCATTGTATAATTTATTGGATTCTATCATGAATAATTTTATGCATAGTAAAACTAATATGCATTTAATACTAAAAAAAATATTATTGCTTCACAAAATAAAGAACCAAAACAATTAACATTAAGTACCTAGTTGCACATTGTTACATCAACAGTGGTCAGTAAATTACAAAAAATGACATTGAACTCATTCTTGATTGGAAATTTTAATTGTAAGTAAATTAATATTTAATTGATTAATCAAATGACTGCTTACTTGAAGTTTATTATAAACATTAAACCACTCAGGATGGTGATCCATTTTCTCAGCCAAAAGTGCCACTCTACTCATAAAGCCAAAGGCCTGGTTGAAGTCCTTGAATTGAAACTCTTTCTCAATAGCATCCCTGTTGCTTTGCACTTTCCAACCAGACTGCAACAGTGGCTGCAGCTGTGCGTCACGCTCTTCTTGAGTCAATTTGTCTGCCTACAAAATAATAACCGCATGAGATAAAAGAAATAAGCGTCGACTTACTACCTAAGTAATTATAGTATTTAACACACCATTTTCCTTCTACTGGGCGAGGTCGACGAAACACTAGCGTATCGCGCGGCGAACCGACTGGTATTGAGCGCAGGCTTCGTCCCTGCGGGGTGAAAGTGTATCGCTCTAAAGCGAATACTGTTTAAAATTCGATCTATAAACATTGGTGTCAATGGATAACGGCACGGCGGTATGGATATACGTTGTGTCCAGTGTTTGCTAATTGGTAAGTAGCCTGAATCTAGATTCTGTCAAGTTTTAGATAACAAACGGTTTTTTATTTTCTTTAGTTCGAGTTCATCTTACAATCCCAGCCAGACCCCGCTCGCACATCTGACACTGACAATGACAGCCATCTTTCAAGATTCGTTTGACATTTTGACAAGTTTGAAATAAGTCCGACAGTAGCAGCCATGGAATTCATATGTACTACAAAGTACAACATAAAATATGGTCATTCGTCTATAAACCTGGCAGAAGCAAGTCTTGCTTGGGTGCGTCCGTGCGTGCAGGCCATAATTATTATAACTAGCTGCGCCCCGCGGTTTCACCCGCGTAAGTCTCGATCCCGTGGGAATGTCGGGATAAAAACTAGCCTTTAAAAAAAATGGCTTTTACAATGTTTTCAAATTACAGTGTTAATAAGTATGAGAGGCCGGCAAAAGTACCAAGTACTTAACAAAATAGAAAATGGCCTACAGATGTAGTCTATTAAGCCTCACGTAACGTGCTCAAATTAACAAAAAAACAATATAAAATATGATTAAAATAATAAAAGTTGGAACCTTGTTGAAATTATAATAGTTAAGTAAAAAAAAAAAACATCGATTATGTCAAGGAAGTATGTAAAAATTTGGTAAAAATAAATAACTTAAACATCGCAACTTGGGAGCAGTTAATAGACATTTACATATTTTTGATGTTAATAAGGTACCAGGGAAGCCACATGTGCAAAGGAATTAATGCCAAACTTCCTTGTCTTCAACGTAGTCTTTAATCTTATAATATGCTTATTTATAAGGACACGTTTGATGTGGGTTTTGAATTTTCCATCGCTTAGTTCTGTAACAGACTTTGGCAACTTGTTATAAAAGCGGATACTGTTTATAAGAAATGACTTGCTTGGTTTAGTTAACCTAAATTTGGGTATCACAATTTTATGTTTACTACGTGTATTTATATTATGGAAATCGCTTCTTATTTTAAAAAGGCCTAAGTTTTTGCGAACATATAAAATACTTTCTAATTTGTTTCTAAGGGACTCACGAGGACCCATTCCATAGATCGCGCGGATTGCCCTTTTCCTTTTTTTGATCCCCACAGCAGAACGCCATAAGACATAATACTGTGGAAGTAAGCAAAGTACACTTACCTAGCTGTGGCTATATCTGTCAACTGCCTTATTTTTCTTACTGCATATGCAGCTGAACTTAATCTACCTGAAAGAGCTCTAATGTGGGCACCCCACTGCAATTTGGAATCTAGAGTAATTCCTAGAAATACTGTTTCCGTAATAGCATCTAGTTTCTTGCCATCAAGTTTTAAATTTAGACCCACTTGAGGTACATTTGATAATGAGAACATTTTGGGGACATTTTGTTTTGTTCGCATTAAGTAAAAGATTATTAGCTGCGAACCATTTCGAAAGAACAGCCAGACTATCGTTGACGTGTCTCCGACATCCGAATCTTTTCTATCTACCGTTTGCCGAATCGGCAACGCCGGGCCGTACCGTAAAGCCCCGGTGTTGCCGATGCGGCAACAGTGACTCATGCTACTGTAGGCTCAAATTACACTTGAATATATCGTTTAGTATTGTTTGTGGCGAGTTTAGTCGATTGTCTGGTAGATATTCTCACAAACGTGAGTCAGTGGGGCTTGACGGTGGGGACAACTGACTCACCGGTGAGTCGGTGGGCCGTAACCAGTTAAAAATAAGAGAAGTGTCATCAGCGAACAGATTTATATCCGTTAGGTTAGCCATCATGTAAGGAAGATCATTTATATAAACTAGAAATAGGAAAGGGCCAAGAATTGAACCTTGAGGCACGCCCATATTTACTAGAGATCCCGAGGACGTTAAAGTTCTCTTCAAAATGGGTGAGCTAAACGGTGCTGATCCATGTGTCATGTTCGTGAACGGGCGCCGTCAGTAGCAGGGGCGTATTTTAAGATTCAGCGCCCTGGGCCTGTAAGGTTTACCGCCCCATAAATGAATGAAAAAAACGCAAAAACTTTTAATTATAAAATAGCCAGCAGTATGCTGATGTGGACTGAGAATGATGATAATGAATGAAAAAACTAAAAAGGCCATACAAAGAAATAAACATAATTTATTCAATATAGTTTTTTTTTTGTACAAATTGATTAACAAATTCTTCAATGACACTATCATAATTAACGGATTTTGTCAAGTCAGCTTATTAAGAATAGCTAAACCGTTTAAACGAGACCGCCTTGTCGGACGGCTGGTGCGGCTGGGGCTGGATTAGGCGGAGAGCTAATTTTGTTTCCGCAGGGGGCACTCGACAGCCGGTGGAACTTCGTGGAGCATTTCCGAGGAGGCTGCCTTGAAGCGGGCCTCTTCCCAATCTAGGGGGTCTAAACGCCTCCTACCGGAGGCTCTACGCGGGGGTCGTGCTGCGGCACAGCTGCTGTGGGCGCGTTCCTTGAGGCGGCGACCAGCCCGCCAGTTGAACGCGTCCCAAAGGGTCATGGCCATCAAGCTGGTCCGGGGATACCACACGTCTCCGGTGAGGCGGCGAGCCTCCTTGCCGGATTGCCGCCATTGGATCTGGAGGCAAAAGTCCTCGCACACATATGGGAGTGGCACGAGGAGGTGAAACGCCGGGGCGTAACGACACAGCGGACAGAGCTCCGGCGGAATCTCATGGCATGGAGAGTGCGACTGTCGCAACCCAGCGCTGGGCAAGCCACAATAATGGCGATAAGTCCCCTCTTGAGGCGTGGCTAGAGGCGCCACGGCCCCCTCACCTTCCGCCTGACGCATGTCCTCACCAGACACGGTTGTTCCAGGAGGTTCCTATTCCGTATAAGGCGGCAGGAAACGCCCGGGTGTTACCACTGTGTGGATTTCCCGGAGGACACGGTGGAGCATACGGTGGAAGTTTGCCCGGCTTGGGCAAAGCACCGCCGTGTCCTCACGGAGACGACCAGTGGCGGCGATCTCTCGCGTCCGGCCCTGGTCCAGCCCATGGTACGGAGCGAGAGTGCATGGGAGGCAGTCACCTCCTTCTGCGAAGCAGTAATGCTCGCGAAGGAGGAGGTGCAATGCGTGAAGGAGAGGCAAATTTTGCGCCCTCACGACCCTAGTCGCCGCAGGAGAAGCCCTGGGCGTCGGGAATCGCAAGCCGATTCCCGGCCACCGCGTGAGCGCGGGCTTGCGGACGGTGAGCTATGGGAAGCTCGCTATCCGTTATGGATCACGCCCGGATCGACGGCGCGTTGTGTTCCGCGCCTCATTGATATGTCAGCACAAACTGACGGGGTCCAAATTAGGGCTAATGCCTCCGCCAGTGTTGCGGGTTTGTCCGAAAGGGCTACCGTCGCCCTGGCAAACAAGCAACTGAAGGAACACGGGTGGTTTTTAGCTAGTAAAACTCTGACGCGCCCTCCCGCTCCGCACAGAGCGGGAGAAGTTATTTGATAATGTCCCAGCAAAAAAATACTGTAATTTTTCTTTGAGAGAGAGTAGTAAATAGGTATTTCTTTGTGATAAAATGACTAAAAGATAATCAAATATTTTTTTATCTGCCGAACTAATTTATGATGTTTATTTAAAGTGACAAAATGCCTACAAATGTCAAATTGATTGATTTATAAACAGGGGGGGCACACTTAGCACTGTCATCAATTTCCATGGGCGACAGCGACATCTGGAGTTTGGTGGGTTAACAAAACTTGGCAGCCATCTTGTCTTGTTTGTCAAATTGTCAGACAAATGTCATTGTCGCCATTCGGCCATGGTCAGCTCCAAAGAGTAGAGTAACTATATACGGAAAGAGTAACAACTCTGTGGTAAAATTTGCATGTACGGAAAGTGGTGCCACCTTGAGTTTGGTGGGTGAACTAAGGCTCTAATATACATATAGGTATGTATACTAATAAGTATGTATACCTATAGGTAGGTGTATACAAATGAGGATTTATTATTCTTATTCAATTTACAGACATCTTACTCAACTTGTTGTCCTAGTATTTTTCTCTTATTTACAAATTACTTTTGTCTTCAATAGTGAACGAAGTCAAAAGTACCAGAAACTGAGAAATTAGGACAATCTGTAGAGCGAGTCTGTTTAGGGTCAGCTGGGGGTGGGTTCACCTAATTAAAAAAAACACATAAGATGTTCAGATTAGTGTCATTTTATTAACATCAAACGACTTAATATTTTTTCGTTTTGTATTTGTTGTAATACAGCTGAGCTGCGTTTTTTGTCACATCTCCACCTTCGTAGGTGATTTTTCCTTCTAATATTCTATTTATAGACCTGCACCAACTATAAATAATTATATGTATGGAAGTGTCAACAAAACATTGTTTTACTTTTTCATGATGTATTTCAGTCTATAAAACTAAAATCGGTGAATAATTCAATGAAACTTTTTATTCTTTCTTTGATGTTCTTTTCGTGGCAATCGTTATTCAAAAATGCAACAGTTGTTTCTTGTATTTCTTGAAAACAAGCTACTAGGCAGTCGGAGGGATAGCAAAGCCATTTCTTATTTTGGCAATATTCTTTGGCACGTATATATTTCATTGTTCGAATTGCCCAGTAGTTTGCTTTTACAATCTTTACAACCTTTGACGACTTTTTGTAGACACTTCGTCAAGGCCCACCCACAGACATAAGTTCTTTGATCAGCCCCTGAATCAGAAATATTTCTTGTATTTTGCATAACATTTAGGGGCTGATCAATTACAATACTTTGGGATTGCAAGGGAGCATTACCTTTTTCCTTATTTTTAAGGAAAAAGGAGAGAGATTGTAGACAGTCATTAGAATCCTCTTCGCAATTGGAGCCTACTGAATGATTCGTGCTGAAATTATTTAATAATAATGTTTTAAATGCTCCCTCAAATCCCACACAGTTGGGTGTAACATTTCGCGCACCCAAACTTCGAACACATCCAAAGAAATTTTCGAGTGGGTCTTGGTTAAAATTGCGTGTCAGCATCGCGTCAAAGGAATATTTTTTTGATAATAATTGCCAAATCGATTTAAAACCTTCTATTGTTCTAATAAAATTATTTAAAGTTGGGACAGACTTTTCAATTTTCTCATCACCTTTTTTCACCATAAATTTGGCAGTTTTTAACATTATCAACGCATCTTGCCATAACATATGATGAGGAGAATTTCGCTTTACAGCAGCTCTGTATATTTTTCCATTTGGCGGCGTAAAAGATGACGCGTTAAATGTGTCAAACAATTTGTCTATTAGCAGTATAAACGGTATTAGATCCCGACATTCTGAGGGACAATCTCCTCTTGCAATTACATTATCAGTAGCAACTGCCATACTATAACTTAATACTTGAGCCGCATTTTTCACCCTCATTTTTTTTATTTTGTCAGGATCTATGTGTTCATTGGTCAAATTGGGTAGCATACGCAACTCTCCATGCGACCTGTCGGCTTCAAAAACCCGCTGAAAGTATTCCCACTTTACTATTTTTAATAATTTTTCGTGCATTTCTTTATTTAATAAATTATTTCTAATTCCTTTTAATAAGTGGGGAACATCAAACAGCGGGATTATATCATATTTTTTAACACGTATTACGTCCTTTCGCCATTCTTTTCCTGCTTGGAAATATGCAGTTTTGGCTTCGGAGATTAAGCTATTTATAGTGCTTACATTTGCCGAGCTTTGGTCGCATACAGTTGCGATTATCTTTAGACCAGTAGCTTGTACGTTGGCTATAACGTCTACTAACATTTCTTTAAGTTTTGATGTCTTTAATGTTTGGGTAAAGTAGTAAGCTACTGGTTGTTTGTAATTTTTCCTCACCCCTTTGACCATGAACACCAAAACATGATTGGCAAAATTTGGCATCTTACATTTCCCATCGTTCTCAAAACCAACAAGATCGTCTGTGTATACATTGTAATGGATATGGGGAGATATGGACATTTCATCAAATACTAACGTACACAGACGATCTTGTTGCAACATTTTCGACACTGTGGACTTTAACTCTTTAAAAACGATTTAATTTATGCCTGGAGTCAATTTTACTTGAGCAAGCAATGACTTCAGGACTTTCTTAGATGGTAATGTAAAATGTTTACACATTAACTTGTAGGCTTTAGGACTTTTCTTAAAAATTGAAAGCGATAAAATCTTTTCTTCCTGGGTAAATCTATGCCCCTTCTTTTTCTTCCGTCCTTCTATGCATTGCATTCGAGTAAACAATTTAGCCGACTCGGACATGTTACGAGTTAATTTCTCAAAATCTCTGTTCGCACTATTCTTTTGGATTTGTTTAATGCGCAACTTGAAAGTTTTAAGTTTTTGGCGCAATCTCCTGACTTCATTTTGCGTTTGTCTTGCTTTTCTAGCACACTGCGTTTCAGCCTTTTTCTGCAGAAACTCGACAGTTTTACCTGAAAGATTAAATTTAAAATTTTAAAACATACATATTTAAGATGTTCTGTTGATGTGTGATGTTGAGACTAAAGATTTGCTAAATTCTATGAATTATGTATAATGGATGGAAATAAAAAGTTGTTCGTTTTTTGTAGCCTATGGTATGTCCCAGTGCTGAGCAAAGGCCTCCTTTTTTGCCTTTCAAACTTCACTATCTTGTGCAGTTTCCCACTGCTGCTCTTGCCTGCCCACCACCATATTTATTATTATACATATTTAAAATGTGAGACTTATAATAAACCTCAAGGTCAGTGTTGCACTATCCTTATCTACCAAAAGTTTAGATAAACTCGAGCTCGAGGGACTCGTGGTTAGGAAACAGCCGCACAGGTCAATCAATCAAAGGTTAAGCTACGCTTGCCATGGTCGGTCCGTAGAGGGGAGTCCACAGAGGGGTCTCGGTATGAAATGGATGGTCACCCAGACCATCCATTTCATACCGAGACCCCTCTGTGCCTCGGAAAGCATGTTAAGCCTTCTGTCTCGGCTATCATTTGTAGATTTTTGACATCTATTATGGATAATCAGAAGGCCAAAAGTCTGACAACCACTCTTACCCAAGGGGTATAGTGTTGAGCCAGTAACATTGCAGAGGTCAGATAGGCAGTTGTTCTATGTAATATATGCATATGGTTAGACTGGTAGTCAACCCTAACATAATTCGGAAAAGGCTGGGCAGATTAATTGAGTTTGGATAAACTTAACAATACACACATCATGTTAAATGGATAAACAGCCTAAAACATTCCACCGTTTGGAAAAGAAATTATGTATGCAAATGATAAATTAAACCAGTTAGGTAGTGCTATGTGAATATATAACAAACAAGCAGACAGACCAGTTCACATTTATAATAATAATTATAAAAAAAACAAAGTACCTGCATCAAATTTTGTCAATGGTATGGGAGCATGGCACTTTTCACTTGACATTAAACAGGTAGATCCAGATGGCCCTGAGAATTCTGTAGAACCAACAGCGGATGAAGGTCCAGATCTGGATGGACCAGGTAGGTGTTTAGTTTGAACCGATGACCCAGCCACGTTGGTGATATCAATCATAGGTCCGCCATGACCAGATTGTCTTCTAGGTTGACAGTAGCTATGGTCTGTCTCCACAAAGGTACTGATTGTTTGCTGAACACCTGTAACATAACATTGCAATATTATAATCAGTTGAATTACTTTTTTTCTGATATTTCTGTGTTTTGATGCAACTTCAGTCTGTGTGAAGTAACTAAGATGTTCCATTTTTACTACATAAAATAGTTGTTTATAATTCAGTAACATAAATATTAAAACTATATCTATGTTGCCTTTTTGTACCTTTGATACTTTGAGAAATAAGTCTTTTAATTCTTTTTTATTAGAGAATTTAAGTAAAGGAACAAAAAGTGCCTTTATTTTGATCCCAATGAAAACCCACCATTGAGTAAATAAAATAATAATTTAATTGGTTTCTGTATTAATAGAGCAAAACAGGGATCCCTTACATTCATTATAATAACCTTCAGATTAACTTTTTTATTATTAAACAAAAAAAACACAATCAAAGTTTTGCCATGACACCTGACAGGTTAAGTTGACAAATCTCTTGTACAGCAGCAGCTCACTAGTCTTACAGGGATTTGGTTCAAATGCAAAAATAATAGATCCCAAATCCCTGTTTATTCCACAATTTTATTTTCAGAGTACTTTTATGTTACTCTGACGAGTACAACAAATCAATAAAATTGATAATCTGAATCAATTTGGTATTGTTATAAATGTTATTTTCTCACAAATATTGAGCTAATTTAATTCTACTTACGATTCAAATTAACTGATGGTATGGCTGAACAAATAAGATGACCTCCAGTTGTCTTGAATGTAGGATCAAAATGGTGATCACATATTCTTTTGTTCTTGTATATCTTCGTACGGTCCCTTTCTGTAACCTTGCTGCCAACAGCCGCTATCCAAGCAGCGAACAAATCAGGTCGGTTTTCAGGGTTTGGAAACCGGTGAAGGGGTACACCGTATGCAACTGAAAATGGAACGAAATTTATGAATATCAGAGTATGACTAAATAAAATGAAATTATGGAATAACATAAAACTGTTTTCTTGCTTCTAGTAAATACGGTACGGTATGGTAATAAACACTCACCTAAAGCATCACAGCCAAAAATACAATATCTTCTTCGGAGTTCACTCATATTAACAAAACAACAAAAATGACCAACAAAAAACAAAGTGATAACAATAATATGAAATAAAAACAAAACAAATAACAGTAACAAGACTAACAAGTAACAATTATTAGAAATAACTGAGTTAGTGAGTTTAACTCGGGAAGCGCATCAACGCCGGTAAAACCTTGGTAAAACCGGAGCTGACAATGGCCGAATGGCGACAATGACATTTGTCTGACAATTTGACAAACAAGACAAGATGGCTGCCAAGTTTTGTTAACCCACCAAACTCCAGATGTCGCTGTCGCCCATGGAAATTGATGACAGTGCTAAGTGTGCCCCCCCTGGTCAGCTCCGGTTTTACCAAGGTTTTACCGGCGTTGATGCGCTTCCCGAGTTAAACTCACTAACTCAGTTATTTCTAATAATTGTTACTTGTTAGTCTTGTTACTGTTATTTGTTTTGTTTTTATTTCATATTATTGTTATCACTTTGTTTTTTGTTGGTCATTTTTGTTGTTTTGTTAATATGAGTGAACTCCGAAGAAGATATTGTATTTTTGGCTGTGATGCTTTAGGTGAGTGTTTATTACCATACCGTACCGTATTTACTAGAAGCAAGAAAACAGTTTTATGTTATTCCATAATTTCATTTTATTTAGTCATACTCTGATATTCATAAATTTCGTTCCATTTTCAGTTGCATACGGTGTACCCCTTCACCGGTTTCCAAACCCTGAAAACCGACCTGATTTGTTCGCTGCTTGGATAGCGGCTGTTGGCAGCAAGGTTACAGAAAGGGACCGTACGAAGATATATATACAAGAACAAAAGAATATGTGATCACCATTTTGATCCTACATTCAAGACAACTGGAGGTCATCTTATTTGTTCAGCCATACCATCAGTTAATTTGAATCGTAAGTAGAATTAAATTAGCTCAATATTTGTGAGAAAATAACATTTATAACAATACCAAATTGATTCAGATTATCAATTTTATTGATTTGTTGTACTCGTCAGAGTAACATAAAAGTACTCTGAAAATAAAATTGTGGAATAAACAGGGATTTGGGATCTATTATTTTTGCATTTGAACCAAATCCCTGTAAGACTAGTGAGCTGCTGCTGTACAAGAGATTTGTCAACTTAACCTGTCAGGTGTCATGGCAAAACTTTGATTGCGTTTTTTTTGTTTAATAATAAAAAAGTTAATCTGAAGGTTATTATAATGAATGTAAGGGATCCCTGTTTTGCTCTATTAATACAGAAACCAATTAAATTATTATTTTATTTACTCAATGGTGGGTTTTCATTGGGATCAAAATAAAGGCACTTTTTGTTCCTTTACTTAAATTCTCTAATAAAAAAGAATTAAAAGACTTATTTCTCAAAGTATCAAAGGTACAAAAAGGCAACATAGATATAGTTTTAATATTTATGTTACTGAATTATAAACAACTATTTTACGTAGTAAAAATGGAACATCTTAGTTACTTCACACAGACTGAAGTTGCATCAAAACACAGAAATATCAGAAAAAAAGTAATTCAACTGATTATAATATTGCAATGTTATGTTACAGGTGTTCAGCAAACAATCAGTACTTTTGTGGAGACAGACCATAGCTACTGTCAACCTAGAAGACAATCTGGTCATGGCGGACCTATGATTGATATCACCAACGTGGCTGGGTCATCGGTTCAAACTAAACACCTACCTGGTCCATCCAGATCTGGACCTTCATCCGCTGTTGGTTCTACAGAATTCTCAGGGCCATCTGGATCTACCTGTTTAATGTCAAGTGAAAAGTGCCATGCTCCCATACCATTGACAAAATTTGATGCAGGTACTTTGTTTTTTTTATAATTATTATTATAAATGTGAACTGGTCTGTCTGCTTGTTTGTTATATATTCACATAGCACTACCTAACTGGTTTAATTTATCATTTGCATACATAATTTCTTTTCCAAATGGTGGGATGTTTTAGGCTGTTTATCCATTTAACATGATGTGTGTATTGTTAAGTTTATCCAAACTCAATTAATCTGCCCAGCCTTTTCCGAATTATGTTAGGGTTGACTACCAGTCTAACCATATGCATATATTACATAGAACAACTGCCTATCTGACCTCTGCAATGTTACTGGCTCAACACTATACCCCTTGGGTAAGAGTGGTTGTCAGACTTTTGGGCTTCTGATTATCCATAATAGATGTCAAAAATCTACAAATGATAGCCGAGACAGAAGGCTTAACGTGCTTTCCGAGGCACATAGGGGTCTCGGTATGAAATGGATGGTCACCCATCTACGGACCGACCACGGCAAGCGTAGCTTAACCTTTGATTGATTGACCTGTGCGGCTGTTTCCTAACCACGAGTCCCTCGAGCTCGAGTTTATCTAAACTTTTGGTAGATAAGGATAGTGCAACACTGACCTTGAGGTTTATTATAAGTCTCACATTTTAAATATGTATAATAATAAATATGGTGGTGGGCAGGCAAGAGCAGCAGTGGGAAACTGCACAAGATAGTGAAGTTTGAAAGGCAAAAAGGGAGGCCTTTGCTCAGCACTGGGACATACCATAGGCTACAAAAAACGAACAACTTTTTATTTCCATCCATTATACATAATTCATAGAATTTAGCAAATCTTTCGTCTCTTACGTAAACAATTTTATCTAATATACCTGAACATCCTAAATATGTATGTTTTAAAATTTTAAATTTAATATTTCAGGTAAAACTGTCGAGTTTCTGAAGAAAAAGGCTGAAACGCAGTGTGCTAGAAAAGCAAGAAAAACGCAAAATGAAGTCAGGAGATTGCGCCAAAAACTTAAAACTTTCAAGTTGCGCATTAAACAAATCCAAAATAATAGTGCGAACAGAGATTTTGAGAAATTAACTCGTAACATGTCCGAGTCGGCTAAATTGTTTACTCGAATGCAATGCATAGAAGGACGGAAGAAAAAGAAGGGGCATAGATTTACCCAGGAAGAAAAGATTTTATCGCTTTCAATTTTTAAGAAAAGTCCTAAAGCCTACAAGTTAATGTGTAAACATTTTACATTACCATCTAAGAAAGTCCTGAAGTCATTGCTTGCTCAAGTAAAATTGACTCCAGGCATAAATTAAATCGTTTTTAAAGAGTTAAAGTCCACAGTGTCGAAAATGTTGCAACAAGATCGTCTGTGTACGTTAGTATTTGATGAAATGTCCATATCTCCCCATATCCATTACAATGTATACACAGACGATCTTGTTGGTTTTGAGAACGATGGGAAATGTAAGATGCCAAATTTTGCCAATCATGTTTTGGTGTTCATGGTCAAAGGGGTGAGGAAAAATTACAAACAACCAGTAGCTTACTACTTTACCCAAACATTAAAGACATCAAAACTTAAAGAAATGTTAGTAGACGTTATAGCCAACGTACAAGCTACTGGTCTAAAGATAATCGCAACTGTATGCGACCAAAGCTCGGCAAATGTAAGCACTATAAATAGCTTAATCTCCGAAGCCAAAACTGCATATTTCCAAGCAGGAAAAGAATGGCGAAAGGACGTAATACGTGTTAACAAATATGATATAATCCCGCTGTTTGATGTTCCCCACTTATTAAAAGGAATTAGAAATAATTTATTAAATAAAGAAATGCATTATATGCACGAAAATGTATTAAAAATAGTAAAGTGGGAATACTTTCAGCGGGTTTTTGAAGCCGACAGGTCGCATGGAGAGTTGCGTATGCTACCCAATTTGACCAATGAACACATAGATCCTGGCAAAATAAAAAAATGAGGGTGAAAAATGCGGCTCAAGTATTAAGTTATAGTATGGCAGTTGCTACTGATAATGTAATTGCAAGAGGAGATTGTCCCTCAGAATGTCGGGATCTAATACCGTTTATACTGCTAATAGACAAATTGTTTGACACATTTAACGCGTCATCTTTTACGCCGCCAAATGGAAAAATATACAGAGCTGCTGTAAAGCGAGATTCTCTTCATCATATGTTATGGCAAGATGCGTTGATAATGTTAAAAACTGCCAAATTTATGGTGAAAAAAGGTGATGAGAAAATTGAAAAGTCTGTCCCAACTTTAAATAATTTTATTAGAACAATAGAAGGTTTTAAATCGATTTGGCAATTATTATCAAAAAAATATTCCTTTGACGCGATGCTGACACGCAATTTTAACCAAGACCCACTCGAAAATTTCTTTGGATGTGTTCGAAGTTTGGGTGCGCGAAATGTTACACCCAACTGTGTGGGATTTGAGGGAGCATTTAAAACATTATTATTAAATAATTTCAGCACGAATCATTCAGTAGGCTCCAATTGCGAAGAGGATTCTAATGACTGTCTACAATCTCTCTCCTTTTTCCTTAAAAATAAGGAAAAAGGTAATGCTCCCTTGCAATCCCAAAGTATTGTAATTGATCAGCCCCTAAATGTTATGCAAAATACAAGAAATATTTCTGATTCAGGGGCTGATCAAAGAACTTATGTCTGTGGGTGGGCCTTGACGAAGTGTCTACAAAAAGTCGTCAAAGGTTGTAAAGATTGTAAAAGCAAACTACTGGGCAATTCGAACAATGAAATATATACGTGCCAAAGAATATTGCCAAAATAAGAAATGGCTTTGCTATCCCTCCGACTGCCTAGTAGCTTGTTTTCAAGAAATACAAGAAACAACTGTTGCATTTTTGAATAACGATTGCCACGAAAAGAACATCAAAGAAAGAATAAAAAGTTTCATTGAATTATTCACCGATTTTAGTTTTATAGACTGAAATACATCATGAAAAAGTAAAACAATGTTTTGTTGACACTTCCATACATATAATTATTTATAGTTGGTGCAGGTCTATAAATAGAATATTAGAAGGAAAAATCACCTACGAAGGTGGAGATGTGACAAAAAACGCAGCTCAGCTGTATTACAACAAATACAAAACGAAAAAATATTAAGTCGTTTGATGTTAATAAAATGACACTAATCTGAACATCTTATGTGTTTTTTTTAATTAGGTGAACCCACCCCCAGCTGACCCTAAACAGACTCGCTCTACAGATTGTCCTAATTTCTCAGTTTCTGGTACTTTTGACTTCGTTCACTATTGAAGACAAAAGTAATTTGTAAATAAGAGAAAAATACTAGGACAACAAGTTGAGTAAGATGTCTGTAAATTGAATAAGAATAATAAATCCTCATTTGTATACACCTACCTATAGGTATACATACTTATTAGTTACATACCTATATGTATATTAGAGCCTTAGTTCACCCACCAAACTCAAGGTGGCACCACTTTCCGTACATGCAAATTTTACCACAGAGTTGTTACTCTTTCCGTATATAGTTACTCTACTCTTTGTTTATAAACAAGTTGTAAGCTTAGAAGTTGTAAGTCAATGTTATCGACAGAGTTTGATGTAGTCTGAACATTTGCCTATTTGCCGCTTAAAATAATGAATACCTTTGGGGGGGAGGGGGTTTGTATGGAAAATCTTATTATTCCTTGGATTAATAAGATAGGAAGAAGAGAACTTGAAACTTGGCACGAATACTGGCTGTAAATAATAAAGTTTGACTTTATGCATTTTTCAAAGCTACCCCGTAGAGGGTGTTTAGGGGGTGTTAGTTTGTATGGAAGAATTTTAACGCGCGGTCCGATAAACTCGAAACTCGGTAGGTACTTATTAATACTTTTGACCGAAAAGAAAGACTAACCAGATATTTTTCAAATCAACCCCCACTGGGGTGAAAAGGATTGATACAAATTATATGAAAAATCTCATTCCTTTGATCTATTTGTAAAACTTGAAAATTGGCCCGAATGCTTTAAGTAGGTAGGTACCTATGTATAAGTAACTAAAAGGGGGGCGTTGAAAATCTTCTGGGAAAATACGATATCAACGCGGACTAAGCCGCGGGCGAAGCGAAGTACTAGTCTAATTAATAAAATCATAAGTAAATTCATTAATTCCTGACAGACATTGCACAGCCTAGCCTCGACTCACAGAGCACTATATAGTATTGGTACTCAACTGCTAGGTCTAGAAGTGTTGAAATTCACAAATCATTCAAGTTCTATGTTACGAAACTACATACGGGTTTTTGAAAACGAATGCCCTAAAGGAAACGCCGGGAGGGGACGCCTAGAAGGACATTAACCCCCTTATTACAAAACAAGGTTTATCATCAGACCTGGGTTTAAAACATGGAGTCATTATTGAATTTCGAACTTTATTCCGACTAGGTAAAGTTCCTAAACCCAAAACTGACAACTAAGTTATCAGTTTTTTAATAAGAATGGTTAGAACGTTAAGAATATTTCAATCAATGTTACGTTCTTATTACAAAAACTGGCTCCATGGTTTAAGCCATGTCAAATATAAATCTTGTTTTGTAATAAGGAGGATAGTGACCAAATTGGTGATGTTCATCAGAAAGGTCAGGTGCGTAGTAATCGCAACCGGCGTGCGTGTATGACTAGATGTATGAACGTGGGCGAAGCAAAAGGAGTATACGTAAGAAACGTAGCAAGTGGCGTTCTATAGTTTCTGCCTACCCCCATCGGAAGAAGGCGTGAGTTTATGTTTATGTATGCCCTAAAGGGGTTAAACAAGGGATGAAAGTTCGTAGCTTAAAAGTTCGTCATTTTTGCCATTAGGCATGGCTTGTCTTGTAATAAAAATAACATATTTTATTATCACAGTGGTTTTAATTTGGAATGCTCTGAATACCATTTGGAGTAATAACAAATTGTGTCATGGTATTAGGTAAATGCGGAGCAAACACTACAAGTAGTTCCCTAATATATGTTTCATGTTTACAAGTAAGTAGCTGATCTCTGGTTTTTAGCAGCTGTTTTACATCACATGTTTTTAAAGTCTTCTTTAACATAAGCCTAGTGGTGACCATGTTAGACCATGCCAGACCCAGTGATGGCACTACGTTAGATGAATCTTCAAAGGATGCTGTAACTTGGTTTATGCAGAGAATGGCTAAGTTGAATTCTTGGGCCAATGTTGTCAATACAGTAGCAATTTCTCGCAAGTCTTCTGCTCTCTTCACATAGTTAGTACTTTCACATCTAAATGGTGCTGCAATAGAATCAACTACTATAAGAGATAAGTCATGCTGTTCTAACAGCTTAGGTAACCGTACACTTACACAAGACAGCAAATCTTTTGCCTCGGTTATATGTTCCACAAAGACATTTTTTCCATAGTCAATTTTGGAGTTAAACTGTGGAAGATTAATTTTCATTTCCTCAAATCTTTTAGTTGGAAATATATCTTCAGTACAAATATAAACACATCCATGGGCCCAATTTTTTAGGGATATTTGTAAGGCTAATTGGGTTTTTCCACTAGCGCTTTCGCCAAATACCTCTGATAATGTACCTTTTTGAAGACCACCATCCAATAGATTATCTATGCCAACACACCCTGTTGATATACGGAGTTTGTTGCTGTTAATTTGCTTCAAATCATTAGCCGTAGTACTAATTGGGCTGAAATTATCAGTCACAATATTTTTTAATAACAAGATATCATCAACACATAAGTTTGTAGACTTTTTGATATCCCAAATAGAAAGAATAATTATTTGTTTAACCGTAGATATTCCAGCTCTGTCTATTACTTCGTATATGTTAGCAGGTAATAAATGTTTTAATGTCACCATGATAAAATAATAAATGTTTTCAATCAAACAACGGTTTCCACTTTTCAGCACTGCTTTTCACAACAACAAACAAATAAATACTACTATTTAATGACAGTGACAGTCTGACAGCTGACTTGACTGGTACCCTAGTATAATAGTTATCTGTGGCTGGTACTAGACCTAATAAAGTTGTACAAGGATCTTTTAGCGCGTGACCACAATGGCCACTTACTGGGTCTAACTCATCAAATAAAATATATTTACTTTTGCCATTGACTAGAAAAGAATAAGGCCCAAAAGATCGTTCCGAAATGATAGTTTTAGTATTACCATTACGAATCCACAATCACAATAATCGGTTATGATTTACGGTTAAAATACAGAGTAATTGGTATAGCCCGATTCAAACTTTATGGCGGTTCGGAACATGATGTCTCAAAATGAAAGAATAGAAACTCTTTGACACTTTTCAGAATGCTGTTGCTACTGGCCCGTGTTCTAAATTACTAACGATGCGATTTTTGAAGTGAAAACTTCTTTAGGCGCGTTGAGCAGTTTTTGGGTGAACAAAAATCATCAAACATCAATCGTCATCGTCAATTCGTCACCGAACGCTTTCCATGATTAGGGTAAACAAAAATCACAACTTCCTTGTCTTGTTAGCTTTCTAAAATGATAACGGTTTTAACCCGTGTTTGAATAAAAGACAAATATTCTTCCAGACTGAGACAATTTGATAGTACTTGGTACTAGTTAATCGTTTTGATGCACGCCTTGCTTCTTGCGGATTTTGTTGTTACCGGGCAGCCGGGCAGAGTATGATGTTGGCTGATTGACATTTAATAAGTCAATCAGGTTCCGTTTGGTGCCAAACGTAAAGAATAGCTCCATCCCATTTCTTCCCGTGGGTGTCGTAAAAGGCGACTAAGGGACTTACTAGAGAATGGGCAGCAGCGTTCTTTATGCATTTTTAAAACCATACTGCGATCGCCAACCCTTCTGCCAAGCGTGGCGATTATGGCAAATCCCCCCCCCCCCTATTTGGGGGAGGCCTACGTCCAGCAGTGGACGTCTTTCGGCTGAAATGATGATGAATGATGAAGTCAATCAAGCTGATCAATCGCAATCAGGCAAGATCTGTCTATATCTATTACATATTTTTTAAGCATTGATCAGACGGTAAAACAGTAGGTAACTTACTTCTGTTTGGAGAAAAACCGACTGGCGTGACTTTCTACCGCCTTCAACAGAGTGTTCGAACGACTGTAAAAAAATTACTTTGAATGTTCGAACTGATTCTACGTGCAGCGGGGACGTACGATGGATTCCGCAAAATTATCAGCGATGGCTATTTGTGTGGCAGGGAGACGACAAAAGAAACAAAGAAAATGTTGGGTGCATCATCCCTTGATTAAATTAAAGGCTATACGCATTTTCTACCAGTCAACCTTTTATTTGCTTAAAGATTTGTTTCTTGTGTGTGATTAGAATCTCTAGCTTGCTACTAATCACAGATTACTAATATGTATGCAACTTAATAATCTGTGGATTATCTACTCTGTGCAACTCTGTTGTTGACATGTTATTTCGACGATTGATTTTTTTTGATTTCTTATTTCCTTGCAAAAAAGATTCCTTCAAAGATTAGGTTGAATATTCTTATAGTCTTTTAGTCATTGTTATCTCGTGGAACAATTACGTCTGTGCTAGTAAGAGTTCTAATCTTTGTACATCCTAAAATGTCTTGTAATTCCTGTACAAAACCGTTTTCATTGCTTCGTAAAGAGGTATATTTAATCATAAAATAACTAAATTATATTTACCTTTTTCCATTATATAAATGAGCTGAATCAGTACCTATATTATTAAAGTTTTAAGATGTTTTCAGAGAGGATGTCCCAGTTGCGGCTTCAGCTATTGCTCCAAATGTTTGGACAACAAAATGTTTTTATCAAAACTCAACGCTGAAACTAAGGTCAGGCCAAATCAATACATGTGTACAGTGGAACCTCAATTATACAGGCTTGTCCAAACTGCACCATATGATCAGAATAAATTATTTCTTTAGAGAACTTTACTCCCTCATGATAATCTAATTCAGTCTTCAAGTTTTCACACATAACCAGAACTGCTTTGTCGAAAAAGATTAATGTTGTACTTTTACAGTATAAATATAAATAAACCCATCTAAGGTAACCAAATCGTGATTTATGTTACGTTTTATTAATTTTCAGAAACTTAGAACTTTTTCTGCTAAAATTGAATTTTGTTCTACTAAACAGACCCAAGAGCTAGATTGACCCGACACTACAGCGAAGGCATCCCAGACGTCAGCTTGTACGAGATTAGAATGGCTCTGAAGCAGCTCAAAAACAACAATTACGGCCGAGCACCTGAATGCCGGCGGAAAACCCGTTCTAAAGGTCCTCCAGAAGCTGTTTGATTCCGTCATACTCGAGGGCAAAACGCCACAGGCATGGAGCGGAGGTGTGGTGATCGTTTTCTTTAAGAAGGGTGATAATACCCTCCTTAAGAATTATAGGCCCATCTCACTTCTGAGCCATGTCTACAAGCTGTTTTCAAGAGTCATTACGAACTGTCTCGCGCGCAGGTTTGACGACTTCCAGCCTCCCGAACAAGCCGGATTCCCTAAAGGCTTTAGCTCAGTAGACTACATACATACGCTGCGGCAGGTTATACAGAAGACCGAAGAGTATAACCTGCCTCTCTGCTTAGCGTTTGTGGACTATGAGAAAGCCTTCGATTTGATCGAGACATGGGCTGTACTGCAGTCTCTTCAACGGTACCAGATCGATTATCGGTACATAAAGGTGCTGAAGTGTCTGTACAAAAACGCCACTATATCAGTACGACTCCAGGACCGGACCTCGAAACCTATTCTTCTGCAGCGAGGTGTGAGGCAGGGAGACGTTATCTCTCCGAAACTGTTCACCGCTGCACTGGAGGATGTCTTCAAGGTTCTGGACTGGAAAGGGCTAGGCATCAACATAAATGGCGAGTACATCACTCACGTTCGGTTTGCCGACGATATAGTTGTCATGGCTGAGACTATGGAAGACCTCAGTACAATGCTCGATGACCTCAGTAGAGCTTACGAAAGAGTGGGTCTTAAAATGAACATGGATAAGACAAAGGTCATGTCGAATGCCCATATAATACCCTCTCTCATGAAGTTCGGAGAAGCTACACTCGAAGTTGTGGACGAGTATGTTTACCTCGGACAAACTGCCCACCTAGGTAGGTCCAACTTCGAGAAAGAAGTCAACCGTCGAATCCGACTCGGCTGGGCAGCGTTCGGAAAGCTACGCAATATCTTCTCGTCCCACATACCGCAGTGTCTCAAGACGAAAGTCTTTGGCCAGTGCGTGTTGCCAGTGATGACTTATGGTATAGAAACATGGTCGCTCAATGGGCCTTATCAGAAGGCTAAAAGTCACCCAAAGGGCAATGGAGAGGGCTATGCTTGGAGTTTCCCTACGTGATCGAATCAGAAATGAAGAGAACCGCAGGCGAACCAAGGTAACCGACGTAGCCCGAAGAATTGCCAAGCTTAAGTGGCAGTGGGCAGGGCACATTGCTCGCAGAACTGATGGCCGATGGGGTCGAAAGGTTCTGGAGTGGCGACCGCGTACCAGAAGACGTAGCGTTGGAAGGCCTCCCACAAGGTGGACCGATGACCTTGTGTAGGCTGCAGGTATCCGCTGGATGCGGGAAGCACAGAACCGGTCGAAGTGGAGGTGCTTGGGGGAGGCCTATGTCCAGCAGTGGACGTCTTTCGGCTGAAATGATGATGATGAATGAAACAGACCCAAGAATGTTAGGAACCCAGTTCATAATCTTGATAATCAAGGCTTCGCTATTATAAAATGCATGAGTCAATAACTTCAACCACAGGTGTATGACATACTTCATTGTTTCAGGTATGTGCAAAATGTAAAAATAATTATTCAAAACCTAATGAGCCTAAAAATGTTGAAGCGCCTGACGCATACTACAGGTAAATAAAATTTGAAAATTGGTAAAAAAAAAAACAGTAATCACATTCCTTCCTACTTCATTAACATATTCATTATTATGTTGACTGAAATAATTTAATATAATATCTGGTGTATTCTAGGAGAATAGGTGCCATGGACCAAAAACAACCTGTTAATTCTGACAGTAATGCAGGGACAAAAGATCAGCTAATATTAGAAAGGTTAGAAAAGTTAAAAGAAGGCAGGAATGTAACTCCTCCATCCACAACAGATGAAGATATCAAAAGTCGTCTTCAGAATATCAAAGGCGGAACTCCTTCTACTTCAGATGCTGAGATATATACAAGACTTGCAAATTTAAAAGGAGTGCCCATTGAAGTTATTACCACTAAGGTAGGTGAAATGAGAAGTCAATTAGATCTCTGGCGTTCTTTACTCGCTCTTTTTGGTTATTTTTCTTTTCACCATTATATTCTAGCCAGTATTACCGCCACCAGATACAAGGACAGAACAAGAGCAAGCAAATGACCTGATAAAGCAATACATGGAGCAATCTAACATTGATACTAAATACACAGATGAGTTTGATGGTCTTATCAGTGATATAGAGGCCCGTATGCAAAAACTTAAAGGATCTAAGCCAGGCTCACAAGGTACTTCAACAATTCGAAAAAATGATGACTCTGATGATGAGGAGGCCACTGTCAATAAAATTGTTGAAAAGGTATATTTACAGTTTTATCTATGTTGTCCTAACTAGCTCAAAACTCTTGGACATAAATAATTATTAATTTAACCAGTTGTGTAGTTTGATTAGACACATTTTTTTTTTTAGATAAAGGCAAAGGCATCTTTGGAGGATGACATAATTACGCCATCTGACGAACTGCCTTTTTGTGAAATATGCAATGAAGATGCGAGAATGAGGTGCTTAGGCTGCAAGTATCTGTTTTGTAAAAGATGCTTTTTAGAACATAGAGATGATGACGACGGCTGTAATAGGTATGAACCTTATGAAGCACCAAAGGTTCAGTAATTTATGAAATAATTATTAAGTTCCTTCACCAATCATATGCTTGGATTATATTTTAACACATCATTTATATACTAATAATAGAGGTAATATTGTTTGTAAGAAGTAATCTCTGTAAGTACTGTTCCAACTCAGATTATAGAAAGAAGTGTTCCAATTTCAAAAATTCTATCACTGATAGAAAGCTATGCAAAGCATTGCTGAATAGGTAATGTTTTATGGTTTATTTGACTTTCGTGCGGACGAAGTCGCAGGCAGAACCTAGTTGTTGTTAATATAATCTGAGATAAGCTAAGTGTGGTGTATAATAAATTAATTTATGAAATAAAATTTTGGAATTACTTTTAGGTGTGTTTTATTTTCTTAGTCTCAAATTCCTCTATAATGTTGGAGATGTGTTTAATAAGCTCCTCTTCTGGTTGTTGGTATTCATTTTCAATCCAAATGTCTTTGAGCTTATTTATAATGGGACCATACATTCTGCCCGGTGGGACTCCAGCATCTTTCAACATTTTACCACTAATGGGGAACCTTGGCACCACCCATTCATTAAATTGCTTTAAAAGAACATCTCCTCTGTACTTCAATACTTCTTTAACATATTCAATTGCATCCTTTTGTTTTATCTTGGTGTTTAAAACTAGTTTTTCATAAGGTCTGAAATATCAAAAAATAATAATATTTAGAAAGAAGTTCTATGACAATAAGTAAATGTATTTGAAAGATATGAGGAACAGAATGGCAAGTTCCTCATGAACCTCTACCTGTGTGTCAAATTTGAAAGGCATGGAAAGGTAACAGACAGACATTTACTTTCGCATTTACAATATAAGCTGAGCTACCGGAGGGCTAGACGGGGCAGTGCCCCGGGGCCCTCAAGCTCAGGGGGCACCTTGGACTCTGACTTACAAACTATAAATTGAACTTGTGAAAATTTCTCCCACATTCAGAATATAAATAAACCAGATTCCACGAACGCGACTTTAATAATGGCCACTTATTTGAAAAAATACTGGGAATTCCCAACAAGTCCCGAACATCTTTGTTCGAAACTTGCGGGGAACTCCCCTGTATTCTTAGATTTTTAGGTAAATTTTTTCATTAAAATAAGTTACAATTTGTATTTGGTTTTTTTAACTTTATCATGGAGTTGACTGTAGGTATTACGACGAATCTGGATTACGACAAATCTGGAGTAGGTACGTTGAATTCGGAACAAACGATTTTAAATAGTTGGGGCCCTAGTTTATTTTTTGCCCCAGGGCCTTTGGTTACCTAGCTACGCCACTGAATATAAGTAGGTACTTATGGCAATGTAAACTTACAATAATGGCCTGGTGGCTATTTTGTCTCCTCTGTGTTCTACCAGGAAGTAGGCAAGGTCTCTATCATAGCCTGAGAACTTGAGTCTGCTGTACAACACTGTCACCTCATCCAGGTCTGATAGAAGAGCTGCTAGGTAACTTATTGGATGCAACTTAAGGTGTTCAGCCCTTTTTAACACTCTGTCTAGTTCTTCAACATTAGGAGATGCTGGTAAACCTGCATAAAAAAAATTATTTGTGACATATTATATTATAAATATTGCAAGCGCTACTGCTGAGCATGAGGTCCTGGGTTCGATTCCCAGGTTGGGCAGTGTTATTGAGATTTTCGATTAAGAATTTCTCAGTAGCAGCCCGGAGTCTGGATTTGTACCTGGTTGATGGCAGCAGGCTTGCCCCCTATTACATGGGACTTAAACATAACTGGCGAAATGTGCTCAGCCCAACCCTTCAAGGATTACAGGCGTGATGTTATGTATATTTATAAATATTAATTTATAATACAATATAAATCATTTACCTATGTATTCTCCAACCCCCACATCAATCATTGTCTTCACAAGGCTTCCTGCAAAATTTCCTTGAAGCATTTTCTTAAGTTCCACCCAAATTCTTTCCCCTGATATATTTTGAAGCCCCTTAACATTTTCTTTTAAAACTAGAAGGGTGTTTTCATCATGATTATTAGGTTTATCTGCTATCTTTCCATAGAAACGAAAATATCTCAATATCCTGAGGTAATCCTCTTTGACCCTTCTATCAGGATCACCAACAAAGACTATCCTGTGCTTTTGTAAATCATCATAACCAAAGAAATAGTCATAAACAGAACCATCAAAACCTACAAAAAATTATTAATAAACATGGAGCAAAATAATATGTTTGTGAAATTAGGAATAATATTAATGAGTATAATTATCTCCACCTAAAAACATGGAATTAATTGTGAGATCCCTCCTGTTGGCATCTAGTTTCCAGTCTGTAGTGAACTCAACTTCAGCATGGCGTCCATCAGTGACTATGTCTATCCTAAGTGTAGTTACTTCAAAGCTCTCTTTATCATTGATTCTGGCTGTAATAGTGCCATGCTTTTCACCATTAGCATTGATCATTCTTATGTTTTCAGCAGTAAACATATCTTTCATTTGTTTTGGCGTGGCTGTAGTAGCAAAATCAAGGTCTTTTGGACTCTGACCCATTAATAGATCCCTGTAAATGTGTCCATTATTTTAAAATAATGTATTATATTTATAGCAGACAGCAATACTAGTTGTATTGTTAACATTAACACACAATAATCAATGCAATAAACAATATGTATCAATCTAGGACAGTAATAATTGTCAGGAAGATGGGAATATACTGATTATAAGTAATTGTTCAAGCTAGGAAGCTTGGATAATTATTTTAAAATGTTGCATACTATGTTTGAATACCTAGATTAACTACCTGACTGCACCACCAGCCACCCTTATTTCATATTTGTATTTGTCAAATAAATTCTTGAGCTCTGTAACTTCAGGAGTGAAAATGCTTTTGAATTCGGCTGATTCTAACTGCAGCACAACTGGATTGTCTCGACATTTTAATTCTTGATCCATTTTAGAGCGTATCTTGCGTCTCAAAATAGTATTGATATTGTGTGTTGTGTATGCCTAAAAGTGATATAGAGTTAATATAAAATAAATGCTCTGAACGAATTTCGGTCACAGTGGCCAACCTCAATGGAGACTGTACACAACAAGTACGCAGGAGATATTATAGTGAAGTGTGGGTGCAAATCCAGCCACACTCCCTCTTTCCTCACTCCTATACTCCGATAGAACGACACTCAAACGGAGATCAAGCGCTGCTTTAAGTGCTTTCAGAGGCACTGAAGTGGCACATCACCAACTTCCAAACTCCAGGCTGCTTCTGAGCAAATTACTCACGGAAAAATAATACTGGCAATCGAACCCAGGACGGGCTCAGCAGTCGCGGTTACGATCATGAGACTAACAAGGCTGTACAAAGAGTTAGAGGGGCAAACACTACATCGACCAAAAATACCTTATAAACAAAATACTTTAAATCTATCTTCAGTATTAACATTCAGTAATAAACGTTAAAAATAGGTTTCAAGTAAATATTGAATTACCCTTTTGGGGATGTTTCTACCAATCTTAAATATTTCTAAACATAGGGTGTGCATAACTCTATCAAAAACTGTTTTTAATTAATGTAATTCCTTGATCAGTTCTCTACAAATATAATTACTCAGCAGATGTCAGTCATGTTGAAAGCAAGCAAACTTCAATGTTCAATTGTTCATGTCATGTCACTGTCACAGTCATACTGTCATGCATTTTTTTTAAATAATGTTTTAATGGCCTGGTTGCTGGGACCTTTTGGCCAAGTCTTTGTTTAGTTACAAAACTTGTTATTATTGATGAAATGAATGCATGATGATGATATCCCCGCCCACTCCCCTTGAGTTTCATTAAAGATGTGGCACTTTACTGAGACCTCACGCGAACTTCTTGACTTGAGAGAACTTGAAGCTAAGTTGCACTGTTTTGTTTCATTTGCCTACACTAATGCACGTTCACAAACACTTAATGGTTAATAATCCACCATTATTACACATATACACAAATTTTGGAAAATTAAACAAACTGCTGAACATGACGGTTCAGTTTCCCGCCAAGAAACCTGACCGCTGTCATACATGTCATGAACTCATGATTGTCATGTGTATTTTTCATGTCAATGTCCAGTTTTTTTTTTAATGGCATGGCATCTCGCAGTCCAACCTAGGAGGTTGACGGCTGCTCAAACGGACTTTCTTGTGGGTGCCTCAATAAATTTAAGGCCTCCAGCCAGGGCATGATGGCATAAAATGTTTCCCATTCTGTGCTCGACACCCGCTGTGAATGGACCATGGACGTGCTGTGATGCTGCTACCTGCTGCTCGCTGGGCTGCTGACTCTCCGCATTCGCTGCCCGGTCCGTTACGCTTACGTAATATTCGTAGTCCGACTACGCTCGATCTTCGATAGACTAATTATTATTGTCATATATACTTGTATGTATACTTTTTAATTAAACTAACGGTCTGAATTAAAAAGTTCTTTTTTCAAGGCAATCAGTTTCTATAATTGAAAACGGGTAGGTTCATTTCAGTTTCAAAGAGGTCCTATGAAGGACCCCGAGTTCCTTCCTGCCAAGGTTGGCGTAAAGTTCTCTGCTTTGCAGAAAAAGCAGCCTTCAGCTAACATCGCTAACTTTCACCTCGCATCCCAGATCGAGGATCCACAGAGTCCTCAGAGCAGTCCCCCCTCCAGTCTCAGTGTCCATGGACACTAGTGAGCCCGCGTCCAAACGTGGTCACACTCCCTATCCCTCCGATAGTGAGTCGGTTAACTTCACCGGAAAGAGTAATAAAAGGAAGATGGAGAAGAATAAATCATCTTAGGCCAGTAAAATGGTCGGAACCGAGCCTATCTCGGCCTTCCCTCCCCCGCCCATGCGGCAGCGCCCTCTGTTGCCGCCACCCCCTATTGCATCATCTTCGCAGGATCTTCAGAATTAGGTGTTGATTTTATTTTATTCTGTAACAATTACATTGTATTGAAATTTTACACAAAATTATAACAATTAAAAATTAAAAGAATTACAATATAAATCTATACAAATTAGAAATTAAACATTAAAACATTTGCTATTACGTTAAATGTCAAAAAATAAATCTAAGAATATTACCAAAACAAATAAACAAAAGGTTCCACTATTACATAAATAATGCTATGTATCTCACGGTGCACATTGCCATATTTAGAGAATATCATGAACTAGTTTTTGCACGTGTCTCCGCTTGCGTGTAGGTCAGTTATTTCTGTAAAAAAGTAACCTACATGTGCTTGCTTATTGTTCTAATGGTTTCCTCATAATAATATTAATGTGGATGTTAGAAATGGAACTACCGGTCCCTTATGCCACAGGAGAGATAATAATAGTTCTGTGCTTATGCTGGGTGTGGGTGGTGAGTGTGGTGACTGCTTCATTTCTTTGCAGGATATTATGCAATCAGTGATGGCGTAAATCTGATAGGACTTCAGATTCGGATTCCATCCCGTCTCTAAAGCAAGATGGGACAGTCTTTCATCGTCCAATCCGCCTTCGTTGCCGTCGTCGTTTGAGAATCTTAAATTATTCTCCGATGAAGAAATAACTCCCATTCAAACAGCAGTAACCGAGTCTCCAATTTTGCCGTCGCCGATTATTCAACAGCCATCACACACACACACACAGCAATCGACGTCAGTTTTGTTTACAAATGTAGGCTCTCCACGTACACCAAACTTTTCATCACCTGTAGCGTCGTCTTCTCGATCTAAAAGACCAAGGTTGTTAATTACACACCCGCGGCCTATTCGCCAGAAGCCATTACAATTTAATTGGGCTAACAAACGCTTTCGAATTTCCAGAAGAAATGCCCAAGACCCCATTGGAATAACTATTTCGAATGCGTTTTTACCGTTGATATCTTAGTTATGATATCCGATCAAACTATCTTTTATTCTACTCAAGTTACCGGTTTAATTACCAGCAGGTACAAAGTTTACTAATGCACAAAAAGGAGACTGCATTAGATGAATTAGACGTGGCAGGGCTCACTGTAGCTAAAGCAATAATTTATAAATATTAATAATAATTTCCCAATAATCAGTACCAAGGGGAGATGCAAGTTATGCACTAAAGGACAAACCACTGCGATATGTTCTATCTAAATGCGGCATAGTATTATACTTTGTCTGCTACCCAAAACTACTGGAACTAGTGATGAAGCGTATATACTAGAACAGATCCAGGGACTAGGTATTTAATGAGACTAGGTCGCACCTATTCCAACTTTTAAAATACTCGATCCACCTAGTATCTAGTCTCACTGTGCCTACGCGGCGCACGGCACCCGCGCGGCCCGCTCGAAACGAAGTACCGGCGGGCGTGGCGAAGCGAGATAGCAAGTCTGCTTCGCCGCTCACTCATAAGCATAGCATAAGCATAAGCATATGTTATGTATTTGCCTAAATCATTCGTGTGTCGAGTCATTGGAATTTGAATCATATTTCAATGAACATAAAAGTAACGCGACGCGCACTTGTGTTGTGCAAGAATATACACTATTCCGCAGTCTTTCCATCTTTGTCGGACAATACTCGACACTAGTCGGGACTTCAACCCGTTTACTAGGCAGACTTTATAGACTAGGTACTACTCGATACTATCGGGTAGGTCAATACTCGATACTATTAAGACTTTAGACTAGATCCAATGAAGTCGAGTATCAAGTACGGACTAGTGCGCATGTGATCTCTGTGCTCGTGGTATTGATACCTACTCGACGTCGCAATCGGATACGTGTATTGGAATATTTTGAAATTGGCTTTCGTAAATAATTTATGTTATGATGTGGTTAAAGAACTTTTGATTTTATTTTTTAAAGACATTACAGTGTTTATTGTTAAAAAAAATGGCTCCCAAAGAAAGAATTTTAAAGACAAAGGCCAACAAATAGCTGAGTATAACATTTGTAAAATACAATTACAATGTTTCTCTTTATCTTTAATTATACTTATCTTTATCTTTAATTGAGTTTTAAAAGTTCTGTACCAAACCTTACAAAGCACTTATAACGTAAACATCCATTCGTAAGTTTAAAAAAACTAATTACTCTGCAAAATTAATTTAAATATAAAAATACGCCAACAATCTACAATGTAGATAAATCGTTACGTTGACAGTCCTAAGCCTGTGTACAGTATGAACCGAAGATATCAATTCATTACTGCGTACGTACATATCTTAGACATGTATCGGTATGCGAAGACTTTAGACTAAGCAGACTATGCGTACTTCGTGGACTAGGTGGACTAGGTGGAACAGGTATTTGGATCGAGTATTTGTATGGAATCGGACTAGGTGCACTTAGTACAAAATTTACCTAGTACGACTCATCTCTAACTGGAACTGCTTTTTCATTTTTCACACCGGCAATTAACTAACGTTAAATTGTAATGTTGCTATAAATGAGGCTTTTAATGTTTGGTTTTAATTTTATTCTGTAATTCTGATTATAATTTGATTTAAATTTATATGTTGAGTTTTATTTTATTTGAGCATTGTATCATTTGTATCCTCTCAGATACATTGACTCATGTGAAGAAAAGAACAGATACTTGGCAATGTATCTGATGATATACATAGAATATCTCCATAAGTAGACACCGTGTTTTTTTGTTATTTTTTTCTAAATCATCAATACTTGAAAGAACTAATACTTTTAATTTTTTTGCCAAGAAAAGGGTTAAACTAGTTTGTGTAACACTGCTGGCTGGTTGATAATTCATTTTATTTTAGAAATAATTATTTCAAAATGAGAAAACAATTATACGTCACCATAAAAGGGATTCTTTTAATTTTATTCGTACTTACCTCGTACTTATGGTGGCCATACACCATCCTTCCTATCATCCAATCGGCACTTAATCGGCATGAAGCTGCAGGCTTGATCCAATCTGCAGTTCGACTTAAAACACCACACACGATCAGTTTAAATTGTCCAATCGGCAGCGACGTTCAGTAGGGATGCAAGAAGTGCCAAAAAGTAACGATACTTATCGTATCGAAATTAAAAAATATTGATATCGAATTCGATTTATCGAAAAAAAAATATCGATACATCGGTGAGTTTTTCTAAAAAGTATATGTACTTCATGAAATTGTATTCTGTTTGTTTTTTTATTAAAAGAATTTCCAAACTAGAAACATAATCTGATGTTGATAAAAATAAGTTTACATTTTTACGGCTCTGAATTCTAGCGGTTTTAGTCAGTGGGGCCAACGGTGTTGCTGTTGGAAATATATCGTATTTGATACATTTTCAATACTTGATATTTTATATCGATATATCGACGTGGGATCAACAGTGTTGCTATTGGAAATATATCGTATAATTGGTACATTTTTGATACTTGATATTTTATATCGATATAAAAGATATCGCCGAAAAATATAGATATATCGAATAAAAATATCGATACATCGAATAAAAATATCGATACATCGAATAAAAATATCGATACATCGAATAAAAATATCGATACATCGATATTCGTATCACCGGTGACAGACGACGATGTTTTAGCCGTTTTGGGCATTTTACTCGTGAAAATGAAACAAAAAAAAAAAGAAAAGATCGAGCTGAGTGGTGCAAACATTAATGAAAAGAAAACAGTTTACTCGTACTTTATTAAAATAATTGAGGATTACCTACGCCAAAAGATTATTGTAATTACTTACGAATGAATGAAGGTACTTAGATAAAACTTACAACTTTATTTTATTAACGTCTATCACCGACAAAAATCTTGACCTGACTGCTGAACTGACGATCACGATCGCCCACCGCCTTAAACGGTCCAATCGGCATGATCAAGTCAAAAGAATCGAAATTCGATTGTGCCGTCAAGTAGGTATAACTGTCATGCCAAACCACTCCCACACACGGTCAGTTCAAACTGATCTAATCGATAGCGTCATGCCGATTGGACGATAGGAAGGATGGTGTATATTGGCCACTGGCCACCCACCATACATGATTTCGAGCGAACCATATTCATCATTTTATGGTTTAAAATTTCGTAAAATCTTCATTAAAAATCAGTTTCATTTGTTTTTTTTTACTTTTCAATCTTTTTCAAGGACTTCATTATGCCCGACTTGAGCACAACTGAGATTGCCAGAGCACTTGAGATGAGGAGAAATGATCAAACAACTACAGAGTGATCCCGACCTGTTTCAACTATTTATCGGAGTACCCAACGATTCAGGGAGACTAATGCTTTTGTGAGAAGACCGGGACTAGGCAGAAAAGACGTAGGTACTTCGAGCAGTGATGATCGTATCATTCACTTCGCGTACGTAGGAACCCACGTCTGGCGCACTGACTGCATTAGAAAGGGCTGTAGTAGAGAACACCAGGTAGCGCTTCCCACCAGGCAAGATCGGAAGATTCTTCCTTTTCAATAGAGGAGTGGTAAACCTTATTGATTTCCGACATGCACGCAAAGTGCGCGAAGCTAGTACGCGGGCACAGCTAGTAGTAAGTACCTATAAATATAAACAAAGCTAAATTCTAGTATTTAAATTGAATATTAACTGAATTTTGCTTTGCTTTCATGATACATTACATATTTACGGAAAGGGAATTCGAATAAAACCAAGTACGAGTAGTATAAAATCAAAGGACCACGCTTAACTTCTTAGTTTACAGTGTTTTTGAAGTTAGTTTGATATTTTCAAGATTATTTTTATTGAGAAGGATAGTTATCTCGAAGTTGGTCCCATATAAAACTAAAATAAAATTCACCCATAATGGGTATAAAAATAGGGGTTGTTAAATAGACCTACCGATTTTTTACTTGTGAACCGATTCTGTTTATGTAGTTCTACACTACAACATTATAGAGACGGAAGATAGTCGAGAGACCTCGTCAACAGTTTACAGCAGCTACATACATCGTGTTTGAGCTTATTTCATTCATCTTGATGAAAACTTTACACCTAGCTGGGGTATGACTCAACTGTCTGATGACTCTTGGCCGTCCAGGGAAGTTCTTATTTGAAAATCGAAAAATAATCCTTATAATCTAACTAAGTTCAAGGACCCACAGACATGACGAAATTCTGGGGTTTCGTTCGAAAAGGGTTCCGTTTCTACCATTTAACTACGGAACCTTAAAAAGGGCGGTTAAAAACGGCATTGTTGGGCTTCTTGTAATAGTTCAAACTCTCGCGCAAAACCCACTGTGGCTTTACTTACCAAGTTTTCGAAAGTGTTAATCTTTATAACCGACTTCCAAAAAGGAGGAGGTTATATGTTCGGCTGTGTTTTTTTTTATGTTTGTTCACCGATTGCTCCGTCAATTATTGTGGACCGATTTTTGTAACACTCTTGACCCTTACGGTCTCATTTATAAGTGAAGTACCTAAATCATCGCTATACTAAAAATGAATAAAAACAAGAGCAGTTGTCCACCTTTATTGGTTAAAATACAGTTCAATAATTAAAGTTGACTTATGGCATAGCTAAAACTAGTGTTATTTGCCACCCATTAAACTATTCATCCCACTGGAGCCTTGCTGCAGCTGTCTCATCATGTTGTGAAGACCAGTCATTCCACCCATCTGCTGTAAGATGCGTGGGTCCATCATCTTCGCCATTTGTTGGTTAAGCTTAACCATTTGAGTTTGGTTTACATTCTTTGCCATGTCACCTCCTTTGAATAATCCTTTGATACCTCCCATCTTTTTCACAACTGCTGCAAACTTAGTGTACTGAGCAATTAAATCCTTAACATCCCTTTCTGTGACGCCCGAGCCTTGTGCCACTCGCGTGATCCTGGTGGGTTGTTTTGAAAAAAGTTTAGCGCCATCGCGGTGATCGAGTTCTCCTTCATTCATGGAATCCATTATAGTCATAAGACGCTTCAGTTTAGCCATAGATTCTTGTTCGCTACCTTTTGACATTAGATCCTGGGAAAACCCTGGAATCATGCCCTGTAAAAAATGTTATGTTACCTCTGCACCAATAACTATGACTCACATTGTTGAATCCAAATTGTAAAGTACCTTACCATAATTTGTGAAAAGGGTCCCATTTTCATGATGTTTTGAAATTGTTCATACATGGCACGCAATGTGAACTGTCCATGTTTAAGTTTTTCTAGTAATTCATCATTATCATCAAGTTTGAGCTCATTTACTTTGTCCAAAAGACCCTCAATATCTCCCATGCCCAGCAGTTTGTTGATAAAAGGTTTGGTTTTGAATGGTTCCAAGTCATCAATGTGTTCTCCAGTACCTATGAAGATGATAGGACTTTCTGTAGCAGCCACGCTGAAATATAGAAAAAACAAAAGAAAGTAATAATTAGCATAACAAAGCAACCTCTGGAAAAGTTTCGAGTTCAAATGACAATGAACAAAAGTGGTCCAAATGTAATAATGTACCCCTTTTAATATAAACGTTGCTTAAAGTTGAGTAATGATTAGTGACTATTAAACTATACTTTTTTGACGTTTAAACATCCCTTAACTTTAATCAACGTATTTAAATAAACCACCTAAGGTATAACTTTTTACTGACAGATTTTTTACATGGGTTTCTGAATAAAAATTACTCCATTTTAATAGACTATTCAACAACTTAAGTTGTGGACATTTGGACCAAGTCCCATACATTTTTGCCCAATGTCCTTTGTATTGGTGACCAACATTAATGTTTCTTAAAAAAATACCGTTTTTCAATTTAATCAATATACTCACGCTGATAATGCGCCACCACCCTTAGCATGGCCATCTAACTTGGTGATGATGACTGAACCGATGTCTACTTTGTCTTTGAAGGCTCTAGCTTGGGCCTCGCAGGCCTGACCAATTGTCGCGTCCATCACGAATATTATGTTGTCTGGTTTCTGTATAAAGTCACAATTAGTTAAGTCTAGAAAATATAGTTTTATGTAAGATCTTTGATATAGGTAAATTATACTATTAATATTTAATTTCTAAATGAGACATGTCATCAACCTCATTCGTTGATAAGAATAAACTGTCACTTATGTTAAAAATGTACTTCAAGAACGCACAATAGCATTAGCAACAGCCAACATCTCCTCAAACAATGACTCTTCCTGTTTGTGACGACCACTTGTGTCCACTATAATCATCTCAAATCCTTCTTTCTTGAACATTTCCACACCAGTGGTTGCTATAACTACTGGATCTACTTCTGTGTAACTGTGAACAGAAACATACACCATTGTACAGATTTCCATAACATAGATAAACTACTATTTATGTGCTTGTGTTGGTCTAGGCCACCCAGTTTTGTTAAACATAATTACAGGTATGGAATGGGTGGCCAGTGGCAAAATATCAGGAGGGAAGTATCCTAACTATTATTATAAATGCGAAAGTGAGTTTGTTTTGCTTTTCCGCTAAAACAGCAGAACGGATTTGGATGAAATTTGGCCAATGGGTAGACCATGACCTGGGTTAGGACATAAGCTACTTTCATCCTGGATCGCACGAAGTTGCGGGCAACAGCTTGTAAATAATAACGTCTAAGACACTAAGGTCACTGTATTCAGTTGCCCATTTACTCTTTTTTGGCTTTTAGGAATTTAAACTATTCATTTGATAAAATAAAAGTTAAAACCAACCTTCCGTAAAAAGGTATCCTGGCCTTAGTACAATTCTGTTTGACCTGATCGTAGGCACCAGCTCTGAAAGTGTCGGCACACACTAGAGATGACTTCCAGTTTTTCCTCAAGTAGTGATATGCCAGTTTTGTACATGTTGTGGTCTTGCCAGATCCCTGGAGGCCTACAAACATGATGACATTGGGTTTGCCTTTGATAGGTTGGTAGGGTTTCACACCTGGGTCTACTAGCTGAAATGCATTTACAAATTTTATTACATATTGAATACTTTGTGCTGAAATAACTGTGTACAAGATTACTATGTAACATTTGATTTGCATATAAAAAAAGGGTTTCTGGCACACAGTAATCTTACTTGTAACACATTGTCTGTATATTTTTCAATGGTCTATTTATGTGCCAAATTTCATCCAAAACCATTCAGCTATTAAGGGGTGAAAAGGTTACAGAAAGAGAGTTACTTTCTCATTTATAATGTTGGTATGAACTTTTGAAGAAAAGGTTTAGTGTCCCGCAAAGTGTTAAGCTGTAGTGTACAAGGTACAAAATAAGAATAATAGGTATATTATATTTTCTTCAAAAGTTCATACCAACATTAAAAATGAGAAAGTAACTGTCTTTCTGTTACCTTTTCACCCCTTAATAGCTGAACGGTTTTGGATGAAATTTGCCACACAAATAGACCATGACATGGGTTAGGGCATAGAATACTTTTATCCTGGCAGTATGTTTCCATGGAATATTTTCCACCCCTACGAGGGCGACGCCGCGGGCAAAAGCTAGTGTGTTCATAATCAAACAAATTATGTCCGTCTTCAAACATACTGTTCCATTATAAAATAAACATTGTTCTTTTATAAGCTTGGGCGACTCTCCACTACCTGATAGTTGGTTTGCAGCCTTAATTACATAATTTATGAAACTAAGCACATTTTAAAGTAAACTTCAACATTACAACTTTGTAAAGTTGCAATTCAAACAGAGAATTCTATTGGAATAATGGATCAATATTGAATAATCCACAGATTCATTACTTGCAAATGACTGTCATCTATTTATTTACTTATTCAATTAAATTTTTTTGAAGGTTCTGGCTCCATCGATGATGTTCGATGATTTTGCCAATGTCGAGGTATGAGAAAGTAAACTATAAATTGCTATATTTATTTACTTATAATTAATTTAAATACTACACAATGGGGCAAGTATGTTCTGTCAGTGGTTGTTACATACAGTATTTTAGGCAGAAACATAATATTGATCTTACCTTGACAAGTTCTTTGAACACAGCTGACTGTATCATCCGTCGCTTGTTGAGACCACCAGCCATCTCATCAAAATCAATGACTGCCCTAACATTCTCTCGAAGATTCTTTACCAAACGAATGTTGACATCAGCTTCCAAAAGAGCAGCGCATATTTGTTTCAGCATAGAATTTAATACCTGTAAGTTGTGTATGAGTAATTACCATAAGCTAAGTACCCTACAGACTTCAAAATTGATTATCTTAACTATATAATAAAAACATACATCTTCATTGATTATTGTTGCCCTGCTTAAGGACTGCAGAGCAGTAGTTATTTTACGACCTAAATCTGCTAAAACCATCTTGAAAACTAGTCAAAGGCGGCTGCAATTTAAAGAATTTTGCCAAATTCGTTTGGCATCAGCTGTTGAGAGAAAGTGTTTGTTTTTAACGAAAATGGACACTGTAAATTAAATACTTCTGACACATTTTAAGAAATCATAGTTTTTAAATGTAATAATTAAATTAACGTTACAAATAATTTGTTTTAAATTCACAACACCACTTTGTGAGTATTTAGTACAAAAACGATAGACTGACATGAGGCGTACACGACGAGCAGACACGTCAAAAGTTTATTTGTCAGCACGATTGTCAGATAAAATAGAATACGTTTCGATCTCTATTTCTGAGGTAGAATTTTACACAGTAGTAATATGATTGTGACAAAAGCGCCGCATAGTCTATATAAATAATAGTATGTATTTTTTGTGTAATGTTTTCAATGCAAATAATAATAATAAACATTATTTCAATTTGTATAAAAATAAATAAAACGTTGTTTCGGTATTACCACCAAAAGACACCCAACACTGCTCAACACTCAACAACTTTGCTCAACAAGGAACTGAAGGAACATACTAAAACTAAAGTTATATGCTCTGTGGCTTGCTCTGTGGTCATAAAGCAATGCTCTGTGCTCTCTGAGTATAGGTACTCTGTGGCTCTGTGTCAATTATAGTTTTATCTGTGGCCCAAATTCCGCTTTGTAATCATCGGTTTGTGAAGTCATTGATTTTGAGAGAATAAAGTTGAGAAGTTTACTTTAGTGTATTGGAATTACCATAGGAATATAATATGGTAACGAACAACGTTCCGTAGCCTTGATTAAATAATTGCCAGCAATGTTAGCCTCTGCCCCCATCGAGTTCATTAAACCATTTTTTTTATTAGGGTCAGAACCAATCTGGCGGTGGAAGCGGCGGAGACAAGAAAGATGACAAGGATAAGAAGAAGAAATACGAACCTCCAATCCCAACTAGGGTAGGTAAGAAGAAGCGCAAGGCAAAGGGACCTGATGCCGCCTTGAAACTACCTCAAGTGACACCACACACAAGGTGTAGGCTGAAACTGTTAAAATTAGAAAGAATCAAGGATTATCTTCTCATGGAGGAGGAATTCATTCGCAACCAGGAAAGACTGAAACCACAGGAGGAGAAGATTGAAGAAGAAAGGTCGAAGGTTATATATTATTTTCTTTGAGGTTACACAAATTTGCTCTCTTTATTTCTCTTTCTGCCTTTCAGTCATTATGAAACAGTTATGTTAGTCATCTGTGAGATTAAAAAACAATAACAATATGGCTATCCCACACAAAGAAATTCTCTATTCGGGATTCATTCAGGCAATCAGAAGCTAAAACAAACAAAATACTTACTTTTACCCAACTGCAAAGAAGCCTTATGTTTTTGCAAAATATTGTTGTTTTTCTATTCTTTCTTTGCAATAACATGATTCCTATAGACAAGAGAATTAATTTGAAGAACATGTTTGTTTATACAAATTCATGTTTTTAATGTGAAAACTATCAATGGTTTTCCTAAAGTTTCTTAATAATCTTGTCAGGTTGATGACCTCAGAGGGACACCCATGTCCGTGGGTAACTTGGAGGAGATCATAGATGACAACCATGCTATAGTGTCCACATCAGTGGGCAGTGAGCACTATGTCAGCATCCTCTCCTTTGTTGATAAGGACCAGCTGGAGCCTGGCTGCTCAGTGCTGTTGAATCATAAGGTAAATGAATAAATAAAATAAATAATTTATGCTTATTTAACATAGTCAGAGATCAATCACTAACTGTTCAGCAAAACTCAATATTATGGCCATGAAATCATCCTGTGAATGTAAAATAGACTTCTCATGACTATTGTATTGAATAGTCTACAGTTCTACACAAACCGTCACAGACAACCACATCTTACTTCTTTCTATACTAATAATTCAATCATGATTCGAAAGACATGTGGCGCCATCTATTATCATAAGAATGTTATTGTTGCTTTCCTCGCTCGGGAACAGTACTTTTTTTTTTGGGATGAAAGGTACCATACGTCCATTTCTGTACATCTGACAACATATTATATGCAAAATTTCAGGATGATCGGTTCAGTGGTTTAGGCGTGAAAAGGTAACAAACAAACTTACTTTTGCATTACTACTACAGTTAGGATTATAACGTTGAAGAGTTTGTTTGGTTGAACGCGCTAATCTCTGGAACAACTGGTTTGAATTGAACAATTCTGTTTGTGTTAGATAGTACATTTATCGAGGAAGGCTATATAACATCACGCTATTTTATAAATATGATATTAATCCTTATCCAAATAAATACGTTCAAATAAGCTTATGTCACATAGTATGAAGGTATGGGAGAAAGTAATGAAAGGGAAAAGATTGCGAGAGGAGAATGAGATTACCCCGAACCAGTTTGTGTTTATGCCAGGTCGAGGAACAATGGACGCAACTTTTGCTTTCCGCTAATCGTGTGAGAAGTACAGACGTGCACACAAGAACTTGCACATGGTGTTAATGATCTGGAGAAAGCGTATGATAGGGTACCTCGGGATGTGTTGTGGTAGGCCTTGAAAGAAAAAAGTTTGCCTGGGAAGTGTGTAGAGTTAATTCGTACTATGTACAGTCAATCTTGTACCTACGTCCGGTCGGCTGCTGGCAATACCAATGAGTTCAGTGCTTTAACTCCTTACCTCTTCCTGTTGATTATGGACGCTCTGACGGCGGACATACAGGAAGAGGCACCCTGGTGTGTTGCCGATGACATTGTTCTTGTCGGTGAAGATGGACCTGAGATCCAGAGCAGATTGGAGAAATGGCAACAGAAGCTGGAAAATGTTGGCTTCAAAATCAGCAGAACCAAAACTGAACTGATATGTTCTGCGATTTTGGCCGTTTCTCCAGTTCTGGAGCCATAGAGCTTGATGGCGCGCTTCTCCCAGTCTGCTCCGACTTTCGGTATCTCGGTTCGCTCGTGCAAAGCGATGGCGAAGTAGATCGAACGGTTAAGCGCAGAATTAACACTGGATGGATGAAATAGCGGCAGGTTACGGGACCAATATGCTTCTCCCGCATTCCCCTAAATCTTAAGGGGAAGATATATAGAACAATGGTTAGACCTGCTGTCTTGTATGGAGCAGAATGTTGGGCCACAAAAGACATGAATGAAAGGCAATTGCATATAGCTGAGATGAGAATGCTAAGAGGGATGTGTGGTGTGACACGAATGGATAGAATAAGAAATGAGTACCTAGGGGGAAGTCTGAAAGTGGCACCGGTGACTGAAAAGTTGTGCGGAAACCAGTTCTCATGGTATGGGCATGTGATACGGAGGAATGAGGAAAATGTCGTGAGGAAAGTTATGAGTATGGATACCGATGGCTATAAAAGTAGGGGATGCCCAAAAAAACGATGGATGGACTGTGTGAAGAATGATATGACTAGAAAGGGAGTGAATACCGAGATGACGACTAATAGAGAAGTATGGAATTAAGAGACATGTTGCGCTGACCCCAAATAAATTGGGATAAGGGCAGGAGAATGATGATCCAAATAAATACGTTATTCATAACAAGTATTTAATTTTGAATAAAATTGCCCTTGACATCATAGATTACAATGAATATCTTAGGAGATATCATAGTTTTAAAATAATAATATTATAAATGCGAAAGATTGTGAGGTTGGGTGGATGTGTTTGTTGGGTACGCTTTCACGCAAAAACGACAGAACGGATTTTGATGAAATTTGGCACACAGATATAGTTTATAACCAGGATTAACAGATAGGATAGTTTTTATCCCGATATTCCCACGGGATCGAAATTTATGCGGGTAAAACCGCGGGGCGCTGCTAGTTCCTAAATATAAAGTAAGATGTGGTTATTTATGCTGCTTTATTTAGCACAATGTAGTGAATTCGGCTTTCCTCCCTTCAAAGATAGTTTATCTATGGCGTTGTGTGATTTATTTATTTAAATGAAAGATAATTTACCACACCTGAATTCGGCCAGGTTTCGACCAGTTTCGGGCAACAAATTTGATTTCGGCCAAAATGTAGCCGAACCGAATGTAGCTTTAAAATCTGATGATTGAAAAATCAGCCCGAATTACTTGTTACAAACATAAGGAAAACGCTGGGTCTCAGTAAATAATGTCTATTTAATTAACTTTCAACTTAACTTCAAAAGTATTGGTTTAGGCAGTTATTAGAAGAGGAGCTCCATTAATTTTGGTATAATTTTCGTTCTACACCCTGGCCCTTAGTCATGCACATAGTTTGAACGGATTTTTTAAATAATACTGGCAAATCACTAATAAATAACATAATTATGTCACAAGTTTTACGCCAAATGACACGAGAACGTCGTTTGATCATCAATTTACAAGAAACTTCTATTGATTTTGAACTTTATAAAACATTATAACATTATTAAATTGTCTACATGCAGATTTGCTGGACCACTTTTTTCAAGTTTATTTTGATAGCGGAAAAATTGTTTTGAATAAAACCTAATATTCAACATATTTTTTTCAGTTATGGTCTAGCTAGATACGTTAATGTTGTACGGGCCACAATAATAACCTACTGCTGCACTGTAATTTATTGAATGGTTATGCAAATATTTTCATATTTTGTAAGCTGTCACAGGCACCATTATACAGTGACACTGGTTTAAATATGTTTTCTTTAGGTCCATGCTGTGGTAGGGGTGCTAGGTGATGATACAGATCCCATGGTGTCTGTAATGAAGCTGGAGAAGGCTCCGCAAGAGACTTATGCTGATATTGGAGGACTTGACACTCAGATACAGGAAATCAAGGTGAGAAAAATATAATATGTTGCTTCAAACTGTACCACTTATTGTTTCGTTTGGTTGATCAAAAACCACTTTTAAGATCTATTAAAACTCGTTCATTCGTGTATTCGTTTGTAGGTACTTATTTATGTGTGATTTTGTGTGTATCGTTAAATAATTTAAAAATGTTTTAGATATGGGTTATGAATTAAATGAATTTAATTTTTTTATTGTTATAAAAAACAGTAAACACAACAGTAATAGACTACTTACCTGATTATATTATTTTAGGAATCTGTGGAGTTGCCACTTACTCATCCTGAGTACTATGAGGAGATGGGTATCAAGCCTCCTAAGGGTGTGATCCTCTATGGTCCACCTGGAACTGGCAAGACCTTGTTAGCTAAAGCTGTGGCCAACCAGACCTCTGCTACTTTTCTGCGAGTTGTTGGCTCAGAGCTTATCCAGAAATATTTGGTATGTATTTCCTGGTTATTTTTCATAACCAGTGACTGGAAAAAAAAAAAATTGATAAGTACTAATTAATCTTCATTCTTCATAAAAAATATTGATTTGTGCAGGGAGATGGCCCCAAACTGGTTCGCGAGCTGTTTAGGGTGGCTGAAGAACATGCACCATCAATTGTTTTCATTGACGAAATTGATGCTGTAGGCACAAAACGGTAAAGCGTTAAATATTCTTAATTAATGATTAATTTATGTCCAAAGAACTGTTTTAACAAATTATAATTCTGCAGTTATGATTCCAACTCTGGTGGTGAAAGAGAAATCCAAAGAACTATGTTGGAGCTGCTTAACCAACTTGATGGATTTGATTCACGAGGTGATGTTAAAGTAAGTAGGATATCAAAAGGCAAATTGTTTTTAATAGGTACATAATTCTAGTATAATGCCAAGGTTCAGTTTTCTGAATATAGTCCAACAACAAGTAATTGAAAAGTTGTTCATGCAGAAGAATTATAATTATTAAATAGTGTGTAATTTCCAGGTTATCATGGCCACAAATCGCATAGAAACCTTAGATCCGGCTCTGATTCGGCCTGGTCGTATTGACAGAAAAATCGAATTTCCTTTGCCTGATGAGAAGACCAAGAAAAGGATCTTCACCATTCACACATCAAGAATGACTCTGGCTGATGATGTCAACTTGTCTGAACTTATCATGTCGAAAGATGATCTCTCTGGTGCTGATATTAAGGTAGAAATTATTCCTGATTTTGTCTCTATCACACATTCATTTAATTGGGATTTCAGTATGTTTTAGTAGTAAAGTAATAGAACAATAAATATCACAATAGAACTTTTAAATCTTAATTTTTCTTAAATCGACGCATGAGTTCCTGCCTTGATGAAAGAAAAGGGAACATAGTGTTTATCTATTTATAGGGGATGCGCTAAGGTAGCCCGCGAAATTAAAATTTTCTTAAGTTTTTTTTGCAATTTGCAGGTCTGTGTCAGGTTGTATGTTGATTAAAATATGAGTCGCGGCCGTAATAAATAAGGCTTTACAGAATTAGAATAGCAATACAACTAACTCTCTTCGTAGACTCCTATCGAATGACTATACCAACATACAGCCTGTTACTGACCTGCAAATTGCAAAAAACGTAAGAAAATTCGGACAAAGAATCAGCATCGCCATACAACGTGGCAATGCTGCCAGCCTTCTGGGCACCTTTCCTGTAGACAGCGATGCGGACGAATTTTTTGATGCCCTATGATTCTATCCCCCACCTTTTTTTTTTTTTTTTACATGTACATATAGTATTATGTTAAGTCTGTTAGCGTTTATCTTATATATTATTATTTTAAGTCGGTTAGTTTTTATATGATGTAAATATTTTATTATTGAGTTATTGAATAAATTAATCTAAAAGACAAAAAAAAATAAAGAAAAAGCTTTTAATAAAATTGTTTTGTTTATGATCTCTTTTAAATTTTATCTTAGATTTACTATCACTATTTTCGTGTTTGGTGCTTTCAATCAGGTGCATATATTTTAGTATTTCAGAAAATTTGAATTACTTAATGAACACAATGGTTATTATTTTTTTAGGCTATTTGCACCGAAGCGGGCTTAATGGCGCTACGAGAACGTCGCATGAAAGTAACAAATGAAGACTTCAAGAAATCAAAGGAAAGTGTCCTATACCGCAAGAAGGAAGGCACGCCCGAAGGACTTTACCTATAAACAGTTTACATAGTTGTTTAATTATAATTTTTCATCTGTGTTCATATATTTTCCGCATAAATAAAATGTGTCGTGTAATTAAATTAATTGCATTTATCTTTAACCTTTTTAGTGTCTGATCTATTCAAAAGGCCGACCCAAAACAAAGCGATGCGCCGCACCGTCACGCGACTAGCTTGTTGTCGTTGACCCCAAAAAACGTATTTTTAAGGTTCCGTACCCGAAAGTGCCAATCGGAACCCTATTACTAAGGTTCTGCTGTCCGTCCGTCCGTCTGTCAGCGGGCTGTATCTCATCCTCCACAGAATGGACCGTAGGTAGACAGTTGAAACTTCACAGATTGTGTATTAAATTTCTATTGCCGCTATAGCAACAAATCTATATCTATACTAATAATAATAACCCAACCGCCGTATCCACAGAACATATTATATACTCCAGAGGCAGTATCTCTACGTTGACGTCGTGGTGGGGCTTGCGCGCTCTGAACTCTAGGTCTGTGCGGGTCAAAGAGTATATATATAGTCTTTGGTGCGGGTAGTTTTCTTTGCCGGAACGGGTCTAGGATAAGGAGTCAGACCAAGAGAGATACAGAAACCAGCAGGCCAGCATGTGGCGAGCTGTTGGCCAGTAGCGACCCCACGGACCTTATCTCCCGGGAGAAGTCTTGTTCCTCATCTCTGGCTTGCTTTATTAGCCAGCTAGAGTCAACACTGACGAGAAACAGTGCTCCTACCTCATTCTTGCTTTTATTGGCCGGCTTGAATGGAGATTCGCAAGAGCAAACGTGCTCGGAGGAAGGAATTATTCCAGTAAGTGCTGGTAGGGATCTTGACCATCTTCTGGGTTCTGGGATTGTTCTGATAGCCGTGGTTTTTTGTTTTTTTTTTTTTTTTAAAACGTTGCCCCACACTAGGAATTTCTCCTGTATTGTGGGTGCGTTTACAAACATATAAACTCATATACAAACAGCCAGACCCGGAATAACTACTTGTAGGTCATACAAATATTTGTTCCGTGCGGGAATCGAACCCGCGACACGCAGCGCAGCAGTCAATCGCCAACCGTGTCGACCCCTCTACTCCTCAAGCACATCGGGAAGACAAAGTCAAATTATTTATTTCAAATAAGAACATAAGAAGAGGCACTTTTGAACGTTAAAATTTACAAAAAAATACAATTGATTCTAGTTGCCCCTTCCAAAAGGTAGTTTCGTATGGAGAAGACTGACAAGAAACTCAACCGTTACTCTTTTAAAAATGTTTTACAATATCTTGTTTGAGTACATTAATTATAATTATGATTAAATGTGAAGACGATGCACCTAGAAAAAAATTACTATACCATAATAGGTAAAAATAATTAAAAATTAAGCAATGAAAAATAACTTAATTATGAGATATATATACGTACATGGTGCTCACATATAAAATTTACAAACATTGTAAAAGTATATTAATATAGGGATTGTTGCGCCACTTCTTCCCAGCTAAAGCACTAGGAAGTGGTGAAGGGTGGGCGTTTTTGGGGGACTGTCTCATGTAATTTTTGACGTTCGAAAAGTGCTGATTCTCAGCCTAGTTTGAATAAATGACTTTTGATTTTGATTATATTTTCCTAAAAATTTTAAAATACATAAGTAATAAGTCAGTGTGTGAGTATACGAGGGCGGCACTGAAAATTTCGGGAATCAAGGAAGTGACACAACATTACTATTTAAAAATGTATTTATTGCTTTTCGAAGTATTCTCCGCGAAATATGACACATTTTTCCATACGATGGAACCAATCATTGAAGCAACCATTCCATTCGGAAGTTGGGGTCTCCAAAATGGCCGTTTTGTAGGCGTCCACAGCTTCTTCAGGTGATGAAAATCTCTGTCCACGCAATTTATTCTTTATTTTAGAGAAAGTATAGAAATCATTAGGGCTTAGGTCGGGGCTGTACGGCGGATGGTCTAATAATTCTATGTTTTCTTGCTCTAAAAACTCTTTTGTTCTGTGCGCGTTGTGAGAACTCGCATTGTCGTGATGGAGGATGATGCGGCGGTTGCAGTTCTCTTTACGGAGTTCAGAAACGACCTGTGGCAAACAAATGCTAGCATACCATTCTGCATTAACCGTTCTTTGTCCCTCAAGAGGAATAGTCGTAACATGGCCGGTTTTGGAGACAAACGTGGCCACCATTTTTTTTGCAACACTCCGTGAACGAACAATTTTTGTTGGCTTTAACTCATTTTCGAACACCCAAACTCGTGACTGGTTTTTTGTTTCGGGTTCGTACGCGTATATCCAGGATTCGTCACCTGATACCATGTTGTATACAGCATTTGAGGATCCTGCGTGGAATCTTTCGAGAGTTCTGACGCACCAAGTAACGCGAGCCGCTTATTGCTCTTCACAGAGCGAATGCGGTATCCATCGGGAAAACAACTTTTTACACCTAATTGTTCATGCAAGATTATTTGTATTTGACTCATGCCAATGTCTAAAGTTGCCTGAATTTCGCGGTATGTCACATGTCGATCTTCCTCAATCAGCTTACGCACAGCATCAATACTGAGCTTGACACGTCCACGTTGAAACTCAGCAAACCAGCGATAAATTGTGGTTATGGATGGAGCTTCATCACCAAATGCAGAAATCATCCGGTCAACACACTGTTATTGTGTTAAACCACTTCGAAAGTCATAATAAATCATCGCTCTTAAATTTTCTCGAGTCAATTCCATTTTCTCAACGACTAAACAAGTTTGACAAAACCAGGGAGCCTAAAATGGACGCTTTGGCAGAATCATGCGTGCAATTCATACAGCCCGCAATTCATCTGTTTGACAGCTGCTATTTAACATTAGATTTCACTATAATAATTCTTAATTTGTGGACCATTTTACGAAACTCTATACACAACTGTCAAACAGATGAATTGCGGGTTATGAATTGTACGCAGATCATAATATGATTCTGCGAACGCGTCCATTTTAGGCCCCCTTGTGACAAGACCGAGAATCTTTTTTAAAATAAATAAATGGTATTCGATTTTTAAAACCAAGGAGTTTTCAATTAAAAAGATTTTAATATGACAGGAACAGTGGAAATATTCCATTCCCGATACTTTTAGTGCAGCCCTCGTAGCTAATCACAGAATGTAAAATCAATGTCATAACCACTCCCGTGAAAAATGCCGAAATTGGGACCGGAACGAACGGGGCTCCTATCAGTGGATAATAAAAAAATATAACCGACTTCCAAAAAAACACTACAAAGTGAAAAATAACTTTAGATTTCGGAAGTCGGTGTCTTTGGATCTGTATTTTAGTTTTTTGCCACCGACTTCCGAAATCAAAGTTATTTTTCACTTCGTAGTGTTTTTTTGGAAGTCGGTTATTTTTTTTTACAATTTTTTTTTTTATTTTTCTCTTTTTAGTGGGTCAGTTTTTAATTTATCTAAGTTACAATAGCCTAAAGTCAACTGCTCATCACCTTTTACAAAATATTTTGTTTCCCGATGCTGGGACGTTAATTGTTGAGGAGTTCTCCTGGTAAGAACCAGGAGAACTGCTACTCACCATATGCATTGTGACGAGCATAAATTGCTTAGCAACCATATTAAAGTACCTAATCGAATCGCAACCCGTTAAATATTATACTTATTGTGATGTTGTTCCGGTGGCCATCTGTGGTCTCCATCATCAGTTCCACTTCACCAAATAGTGATTTCCAGGAGGAAATGCACGAGTTACTATAAAAAATACCCAAATCGCTATTGGTTTGCCTATAATATTCAAGGTTTCCCCTCGATTTCCATGAGATCCCTTCATCAGATTCTAATTTAGTGGCATTGGGACCACCTCGGGAGCATACCCTTTCAAACAATAAAATAATTTTCAAAATCGGTCCTTAATTAACGGAGATATCGGTGAACAAACATTAAAAAAAAAAAACAGCTGAAGATATAACTCTTTTTGGAAGTCGGTTAAAAATAACAAATAAGATGTATGTACTTTAGATAGTCTGAAAAATGGTTGATCGATTTTATTTATTTATTTAAAAAAAATTCTATCTTTATTTCTAGTATTAAAATTATGTCTAGCACCTAAAGGGGTGGGGGGGGGGGAGTGTTGCCTCCCCTTGTCGCTACATCATTATGTTCTAGCGACCATTTGGGGGCCCATTATTGAGTGTGCAAGTCACCCCCACCATTTTATCCGTATTACTACACATTGATCAGGCAGGGGCCATAATCCTTCCATAGTTCTGGTAACCAGTCAACTTTAGCCATCCAAACACACATTCCAATATCTTTGTTTCCACGTCTAGCAATAGCCTACACCAACCGGGGTTTGTCCTTGGGTGCAGTTGCATAGTGCGTACAGGGATAATCGTCTGTTGGTGCCTCATTTCATTAAAGGCGTCCTATCGGACCTCTGCGAGTTGGTTTTGCCCCTCGTACGCCTTCCAAAGGTCCGGGACCCCAGGGTCCCGAGTTATGTCAAAGACGAAATAATAAAGAGAAAGTGGCGTTCTATAGTTTCTGTCTGCGTACTGTACGGTCTGTCTACCCCTATGGGAAGAAAGCGTGAGTTTATGTATGTATGTAATGGATAAACTCGCAAACTACCTAACTTATTTCAAAAATTCATTCACGTATAGAAAGCTACATTAGGGCTGTATTTTATATAAAAAAAAATAGAGATACGTACGAAAATTACGATAACGTAACCCAACTTATCAAAAATTTTCCTAGTCATTATTTGGCGTGCGCTGCGAAATCTATTGATAGAGATAAACTACGATAACATGGCGCGCCCCTCCTAATTACTGTTTGATTCTGATTTATTTTTGTTTGACGGTAGTCTCAGTACGCGTAAGTAACGTATTGTACGTTGTGAGTCTTGGCGGCGCTTTGTAAATACTGTTTTGCTGGTATGGGTTTTGATGGGTAATAATAATCAGTAGGGTCGGCAAATGAAATGAAAGAGCGTGTTACTAGTTGAAGGTTTACTGGACTAAGTGATAATCTATGTACCTACTGGACGACTGATGTTGTATACAGTGCTTGAGAGGACAAAGAAATAACTTACAAGCTACGTAATACATTGCCTAAAGATATTTAATATTATGCCTACGCGCTACACTGTCATAATTATCTACTTTCAAACGTTTTGAATTTTGGAGGGGCACGCCATGTTATCGTAGTTTATCTCTACATAGAATAATGTAAAACGGCCCTATAGTACATAGCATTACCCACAAAAAGTGTGATAGGCTTTATATCTAACTAAATATAATATTATGGTCACAATAAGCGTTTTTTGTTGAAAGTTAATCAAAACACGGATAGAATCGAAAGATGATGAAATTCGTATCGTGATATTAATCTATATATAAAATTCAAAGTCCTGACTGACTGACTGACTGATATATCAACGCACAGCCTAAACCGCTGGTCCTAGAGACGTGAAACTCGGAGAGTATGTTCTTTGTAAAGAGTATCCACTAAGAAAGGATTTTTGGGAATTCCACTAAAATAGGGGATAGAAGTTTATATGAAAGTCCGTCAGTTTTGAAGTTAGGATCTTCAAATTTTGTGTATAGGCTGACAATTAAAAATGAAGATAGACGTGTTTCAGCGTTTTTGATAAATCTACCCCCGAAGGGTTAAAAAGGGGGATGATTTTGTGTATGAAAAGTTCTTAATTTTCGAATTAAAATCACAAAATTTATTATTTAGGCTTATGGTTGGAAGCTAATGCAACGGATTTGTTAGAATTTCAACCCCTAAGGGGTGAAAAAGGGGATAAAATGTATTTTTAATGAAAGTTCTTTTTAAGTTAAAATCACTAATATTTCGGCTTATGGTTGGAAGCTATTTATTTATTTAATTTACACGGCTTAAAAAAAAACCAATTACATAAATCAAAGTACATACAAACATAACACATACACTAATAACAACAATTAAGTACAATTGTTTTTTAAAAAAAATTGGCACATAACCATTAAATTGGCAAATTTATTGGCGAACAGATCGCAGTCCGGTTTGGCTTCCACGAGCTTATTTAGTGCGGTCAGCACGCCCGGTACGGGAGACGCAACACGGGCTGCTGTCCGACACGAAGGCAAGCCTAGCTACGCGTCGCGTCGCTGCTATGCATCCGCTAAGAAGGGATTTTTCGAAATTCGACCTTTAAGGAGTGAAAAAGGGGGATAAATCTTATTCCTTGAGTTAATAAACCTGAAACTTGGCACGAATACAAAACCTAAGTAAATTATAAAGTGTGACATTTTTTGTTTTTTTTTTAAACTAATTAAAGAAGGATTTGCGGATGTAAAAGTTTGTATGGAAGAGTTTTAACGTGTGGTCGGATTTTTTTTTTTTTTTTTGTGTATGGCATCTCGTAGCAGACCTAGAGAGGTCGTTGCTACTTAACCGGATATTCCTGTGGCTGCCCTAAGGTTTTTAATCTTAAAGCCTCCAGCCAGGGCGCAAATTATATATATTAAAACTAAACGAGAGCGCACTAAGGGCACCCCCTGTGGGGTACGGACCTCGGCTCAGGGCGTCGTTGGGGGATCACAAAATTAGTAACAATTTGGGGACGGGCTGGATCAACATTTTGATCATGATTATTATCAGGGGATATTATATTTATTGCTACGGCGCTCTCAGCCTCTAACCGGGCGGCTGGCGCATCGACATTCAAGGGACGGGGGGGAGGACTTTTATTACCATTTACTCGGGAAGTTCGCGTGGTACCTCGGCGGCGAGGACGGAAGGTCGGTTTGTGTATTTTGTGCACTGTACTCGTGGCCCTATTGCTTTCCTGAAGGAGAGTGACGGGGTCATCCGGATCTAAGAGAGTGTGCCTCGGTCGGCGAGTCTGACTAATGGCAGAAGGCCTGTAACTAGCGGCCTGCACAACCAAGGGGTTGCGATGACGTTCCGCGGATTCGAAAAAGCGCTTTGCAAGGCGCTTCATAAACTGTTTGATGGTAGGCATCTTAAGGTCTACGTGAAGTTGTTCGTTCCGAACGAACCAAGGAGCCTTCGTAATTCTACGGAGAAATCGGTTTTGAAGCGTCTGCATCTTATGAATGTGATATGACTTTGCGTGAGCGAAGACTACGCAGGCGTAAGTCATGATCGGTCGAATGCACGCGGTGTAAATACGCAATTTGCACTTAAGGGACAACTTGCTGCGCGGGTTGAGTACGGAGTGTAGTCGGCCGAGAGCAAAACTGGCGCGCGAGCGCACCTGTTTTATGTGCTCGCCGAACGTCATGTGATGGTCTAAGACCACACCGAGATATTTGGCTCGCTTCTCCCAAGGGATAGGCTTGCCGAACATGGTGATCGATTGGGGCAGGGCGGGTGATCGCCAGGGCCTACAGAATAGGACCCCCTGGCTCTTATCAGGGTTGACTTCAATCCTCCACTTCCTGAACCAGGCCGCGAGTCTGTTGACTTCGGCCTGAAGGATGCGGGCGATATTGTCTTGCCTGAGGCCGGAGTAGTAGATGGCCGTGTCGTCTGCGAACAGAGCTAACTGCGCCTTTCTACATTTGGGGATATCACTAGTGAATATAGTGAATATCAGCGGTGCCAGCACAGCGCCCTGAGGGACGCCTGCGCGGAGCGGATGGGGGGAGGATAGCGCACCCTCGATGCGATAGCGGAAGGTGCGGACCGACAAAAAGTCTCGTAAGATGAGCACGAGACGATCGGGCACACCGAGTTTGTAGAGCTTATATATTAAGCCGTTGTGCCAGACTTTGTCGAACGCTTTCGCAATGTCGAAGAACACAGCACCCGTCATGAGCCCACGCTGGAAGCCAGCGCTTACATGCTCGACGATACGGTGGACCTGTTGTACGCACGAATGTTGGGATCTGAACCCGAACTGTTCGTTTGGGATGAGGCCCTTCGTCTCGGCATAGTCTCTGAGACGCTTATAAATAAGCCTCTCATAGACTTTGCCGAAGACGTTGAGCAGACTGATGGGTCGGTAACTGGAAGGTTCGGTCTTAGGTTTGCCGGGGTTCGGGATACCGATGACCGTGGCACTTTTCCAAGCTTGAGGAAAAATGTTGTTGCTAAGAGCGCCATTGAAGATGGTGGTCATTAGCATGATCAGGTATGGTCGGATTAACTCGAAACTCAGTATTTATACTGTAAACCAAAAATAAAGAATAAAATTTATCAGAGTTTTTCGAAAATTGACCCATAACAAGGTGAAAAGGGGTAGTCAATTTTACAAGGGAGGATTCTACTGTGTGGCTTGATTACCTCCAAATTATGACGTGGGCATCAGCTAAGAAGGGGTTTTTGGAAATTCGACCTTTAAGGGGGTGAAAAGGGGGATTTTGTTTGTATGAAAAATCTTATTCCTAGAGTTAATAAATCTGAAACTTGGTACGAATACTAACCTAAGTAAAATATAAAGTTTGTCTTTTTTTGTTTTTTTAAACTGTGGTTTTTTAAACGGGGGATATCAAAGTTTTTATGGAATAATTTTAACGCGTGGTCCGATCAACTTGAAACTCAGTATTTTTACTGAAAACAAAAATTAAAGAATAACTTTTATCAGGTTTTTTTGAAAATCTGTCCCTTATAATGGGGTGAAAAGGGATAGTCAATATACAAGGAGGATTTTACTGCTTGGCCTATAAAATCCAATAATAGATCCGTCAAAAAGATGTTTGAACAATTTACCCTTTTGAGTGCGTAAAAAGGAGCTATATAGTTTGTATGAACAGAATCTTATTACTTTTGATATATAAACTTGAAAGGCCCGAGTACTTATTTACATAACATCACGCCTGCAATCCCTAAAGGGTTAGTTATAGGTGTACCTTTAGTACACCCACATTTCGCCAATTTTGTTTAGGTCCCATGTAATAGGGTGCGACTCTATTGCCATCAGCCGGGTATGAATCGAGACTTCGGGCTGCTACTGAGAAATTCCTAATGGAAAATCCAATAACACTTTTCCCGACTTGGGAATCAAACCCACCCCTCATGCTCAGCCGTCGCACTTGTGACCACTAGACTAACGATGCAGTCATTACTAAAATAACAAAGTTTGTCATAATTTTTGCGTTTTTCAAAACTACCCCTTATAAGGAATTTAGGGAGTCGGGGGTTTTTTGGGAATTTCAGTTTGTATTTAAGAATCTTAACGCGCGGTTCGATCAACTCGAACCTCAGTGCTCATACTTTAGACAGTTTTTTTTTTTTTTAAATGGAGTTTTCGAGAATCGGGAAAACGGGTAATTAAGTTTTCGGGAGAATTTTACTGCGTACCTTGAATAACTCAATAGTTGGTATACATCAATAAATTATTATTAAAGAACAAAAACGTAGAAAAAATAATCAATTCAAAATTTCTTTCAAATAGACTTAGACATGAAATGGAGGACACGTTTATTGAACAAGTATGTACAAAACGAAGTTGGTATTTATACGCTATCTATATCCTCCATATAGTTATAAATCAAACTACACTCCTATCTGCTTACCACGCTTACGTTGCAAGTTGGTTCCAACTAAGATATGGTATAATTTTTTGGGGGAATGCTGCTGATAGAGAAGCTGTTTTTTTCGACATCCACGCGGGCGAAGCCGCGGGCGAAAGCTAGTTAATCCATATAAATGAACAACTAAATAGTTTCAATCAAGGTTGATTATGTAGCAGCGTTGCCAGATTTATTTATTATTTTAGAGTGTTTGTGACGCAGTTCGCATGTCGGGGCGCGGTTAAAATGACTGTGAATTGGTTAACATGTCGGTGACGCAGATAGTATGTCGGGGACGCTGAATACGCTGATGGCATGTCGGGACTCAGTTAGCATGTTGGTGACCCAGTTAGTATGTCGTGGTGCATTTGTTGTATCAGTGACGCGTTAGCTCGCTGTGCATCGGCTTACATCTCGGGAACGCTGGTAGCATGTCGGTGACTCGGTTAGTACGTCGGTAACGCGAACCCACAGGCTTTGGTGCTACCGAAAATGGCTCACTCATTTTCATTTCTGTCATTTTATATTTTAATTTCGGCATGCCAAAGAAATACATTTAATTTTAATAAAAAAAGTCGGTTACACAAAAAACTAAACAAAAAAAAAGAGTTTGATGTAAAAAAATATAGTACCTATCAATTCCATGCTATTAAAAAAGTACTTACTTATTCCATGCTCAAGCTGTCACTTTTCTGTTACACATTTCCGTCCCTTTTCACGAAATCACTCCCACAGAAAGCGAGAGGATAGATTTTACACATAAAAAAAAGATTTAATACTTAAAATTGTTGATAAACAGTATGAGTAGGAATTGTAAAGAATGTGCTTCAAAAATGATGCCCAATCTGAAAATCTAATTTGGTATTTGACTAAATGAATAAAAAACAAACAATACAATTTCGAGTACAAATACTTTTTTAAAAATTTCACCGTTAGATCGATGTTTTTATTCGATATACTGAAATCGATGACGACTAATCTCAAAGCGACTAATAGAGAAGTATGGAAGAAAGGGACGTGTTGCGCCGACCCGCGACCCACTCAAAGGCCGACCCCGACCCCAAATAAAATGGGATAGGGGCAGGAGAATGTGAAATTGGACTTTATCTATATTATTAATCTGTGGTACAATAAAGTGCCACACACAAGTGCATCACTATTCTAAACCACAGATTACTAATATGTAGCTACGTAAGGGCGATGCGCTAAGGTAGCCCGCGAAATTAAAATTTTCTTAAGTTTTTTGCAATTTGCAGATCAGTAACAGGTTGTATGTTGATCTAATATGATTCGCGGCCATAACAAATACGGTATATGGTTTATATAATAGGATTATAATTTATTCTGTAAAGCCTTTTCTAAGGCCGCGAATCATATTTACTTTTTTTTTTTTTTTTGAATGGCATCTCGTAGCAGACCTAGAGAGGTCGTTGCTACTTAACCGGATATTCCTGTGGCTGCCCTAAGGTTTTTAATCTTAAAGCCTCCAGCCAGGGCGTAAATTATATATGTTTATTAAAACTAAACGACAGCGCACTAAGGGCACCCCCTGTGGGGTACGGACCTCGGCTTAGGGCGTCGTTGGGATAACAAAATTAGTAACAATTTGGGGACGGGCTGGATCAACATTTTGATCATGATTATTATCAGGGGATATTATATTTATTGCTACGGCGCTCTCAGCCTCTAACCGGGCGGCTGGCGCATCGACATTCAAGGGACGGGGGGGAGGACTTTTATTACCATTTACTCGGGAAGTTCGCGTGGTACCTCGGCGGCGAGGACGGAAGGTCGGTTTGTGTATTTTGTGCACTGTACTCGTGGCCCTATTGCTTTCCTGAAGGAGAGTGACGGGGTCATCCGGATCTAAGAGAGTATGCCTCGGTCGGCGAGTCTGACTAATGGCAGAAGGCCTGTAACTAGCGGCCTGCACAACCACGGGTTGCGATGACGTTCCGCGGATTCGAAAAAGCGCTTTGCAAGGCGCTTCATAAACTGCTTGATGGTAGGCATCTTAAGGTCTACGTGAAGTTGTTCGTTCTGAACGAACCAAGGAGCCTTCGTAATTCTACGGAGAAATCGGTTTTGAAGCGTCTGCATCTTATGGATGTGATACGACTTTGCGTGAGCGAAGACTACGCAGGCGTAAGTCATGATCGGTCGAATGCACGCGGTGTAAATACGCAATTTGCACTTAAGGGACAACTTGCTGCGCGGGTTGAGTACGGAGTGTAGTCGGCCGAGAGCAAAAATGGCGCGCGAGCGCACCTGTTTTATGTGCTCGCCGAACGTCATGTGATGGTCTAAGACCACACCGAGATATTTGGCTCACTTCTCCCAAGGGATAGGCTTGCCGAACATGGTGATCTGTTGGGGGAGGGCGGGTGATCGCCGGGGCCTACAGAATAGGACCCCCTGGCTCTTATCAGGGTTGACTTCGATCCTCCACTTCCTGAACCAGGCCGCGAATCTGTTGACTTCGGCCTGAAGGATGCGGGCGATATTGTCTTGCCTGAGGCCGGAGTAGTAGATGGCCGTGTCGTCTGCGAACAGAGCTAACTGCGCCTTTCTACATTTGGGGATATCACTAGTGAATATAGTGAATATCAGCGGTGCCAGCACAGCGCCCTAAGGGACGCCTGCGCGGAGCGGATGGGGGGAGGATAGCGCACCCTCGATGCGATAGCGGAAGGTGCGGTCCGACAAAAAGTCTCGTAAGATGAGCACGAGACGATCGGGCACACCGAGTTTGTAGAGCTTATATAATAAGCCGTTGTGCCAGACTTTGTCGAACGCTTTCGCAATGTCGAAGAACACAGCACCCGTCATGAGCCCGCGCTGGAAGCCAGCGCTTATATGCTCGACGATACGGTGGACCTGTTGTACGCACTAATGTTGGGATCTGAACCCGAACTGTTCGTTTGGGATGAGGCCCTTCGTCTCGGCATAGTCTCTGAGACGCTTATAAATAAGCCTCTCATAGACTTTGCCGAAGACGTTGAGCAGACTGATGGGTCGGTAACTGGAAGGTTCGGTCTTAGGCTTGCCGGGCTTCGGGATACCGATGACCGAGGCATTTTTCCAAGCTTGAGGAAAAATGTTGTTGCTAAGAGCGCCATTGAAGATGGTGGTCATTAGCATGATCAGGTGAGCGGGGAACAGCTGGAGCACCCTGTTGGTGATCCGGGAGATTTACGGGTTTTCAGACCCTTGATAATGTCGTGCACTTCGTCTGGGGTGACGGGAGCCAGAGGACAATCAGGGTCTTCGACCGGAGGGAGATTCGCCCTACGTTCGACTTCAGCGTCCACCTCAGCGAGGTGAGCTTGGTCTACTGGTTGAGAGCTGGGCGAGCACTGAATCATATTTACTGTGTACTCCGTACTACTAATAAGGTCTGTGCACTATTAAAATATAAAGTGTATAATCTATGCTATTGAAACCTGTGATAGTACTACTTAATCTGTGCCTGTGATTGTCTGATTGAAACCATTCGAAACGCGTAGGACTTTGTTTTATTAAATACTCTTAGCCAACCTGCACTATAGCTTTAATAAACTGTTCAATAAAATGTCTGAGATCCAAAGAATACATGAATGAGTGACAACGGCAGCGAAACAGAGGAGGCGACTGAGCACACGGCACTCATGGACGGCCACATCGCTGAAGCTCGCCCCGATCGGGTGATTGCGGAACGTATAGCGAAAAAACGAAAGACTAAATCCGATAATCAGCGCTCGTATGGCGTAAGTAAATGAAACTGCACTTTATTTACATTCCTGCGACTGCTTCTGTAGGTGTAAACGAAGTTATGCCAAAACGTCATTCAACTCAACACCCTTTATCTAATCCGGTTGAAAAATATGTAGTACTCTTGTGGTTCTAATGATTCACTCTCAATTGACTGCTTTGTGGCACACTAACGTATTCATATGAATCATAAGGTTTGGGTGAAGTACAGCTTTCTTAAAATGCTTCACACATTTTAACTTTTTGTTGAGAAGACTTTCAATAGTGGTATTGTATAGAAACTAAAGTGCAGGATAATCCACGAACCTTTTTGCAGAAGACAGTACCACCATACAGGGTGATATATCGACGATGAAGTGACATGAACTCCTAACTGACATTTTGGCCATTTTAGTTTTTTTACGTAAGATAGACTTTAAATAATCGTTTGCGTGTGCTGGCAAAACAGATAACTAATTATCTTATTTTTTAACAAACTACTGATAACTGACAATAACTATTAAGCAACTGTGCGTTACATTTGCTGGCAGTATCACCTAATGAACTAATAACAATAACACCTAAATAACGTTAGCATAATTATTGCTGTCAAGACCTCCTATCGTCTTGCTGACATCTATAGTCATTTTTATGTTCTATCACTTAAATCTATTGTAATACTAAGACACTATTATTTTGTTAACATTTAAATAATGTTAAAGTTCATTAAATGTTAAAAAGTTACAATTTCTATAAATCACGCCTTTTCTTTTAAATATTTTAGCATTTTCTTACTAGAAAGATCTTCTATCTTGGCTATTAATATGTATGTATTTAAAGCCTAGGTTGCCAATATCACCTATGTATGCCTAAATCAAAAAGTTGATTGGATATCTACAAAGTCTCACACATCCCCCGATACACGCTTCTTAATAATATATAACCAATAATAGTTTTCTTCATAAATTGTGTTTAAAAAAAATGAAACGTTTTTTTCGTTTCCTGTAAAATTATGTTTTGGTAGATAAAGGTTCATGTCACTTCATCGTCGATATGAAGTATATTTGCAAAATTTTGGAAACCATATTGTTCCTAATTACAAGAAATAAAAATTGTATTGTATTTAAAAAATTGTATTGTTTTGGTTGTTGCCATATCTTATAAAGAGTTTTTAATTATTGTTCATCTCCCAAGTAGATTGAAATCTTACAACTCCAGATACAACAGGAGGCCTTACGAAATACATTACTTATTAATGATCTACTAATAAAAAATAAAATAAAAATAAATCATTCTTTGAAACTAGGTACTAGAATATAGTAGTCATCAAGAACAAGGACAAGCAAACAGGATTCCAGAGAAATGAACCTCTACTAGCTCATACAAGCTATAACAACAGTAACCAAAACAATATGTGGCCCTTCTTTAGACTTAACAAATGAAAAGGGTTTCCTATTACATCTGATCACATGTTACATTAACACAAAACTCGTTTTTCACAGTGTTTAATTCATTCTAATGTTTTCTTGTTCAGAGTGTTGAGGGGATTCCAAGCAGTGGGTCAGGGGCAGGCAGCAGTTCGGCACCCAACATGCCTCCCCAGCCACCGCCGGCAGAGCCACAATTAGAGGAGCTTGAACTTAAATATGGAGCCCGCCATGTCATCAAACTTTTTGTGCCTGTCACCCTGTGCATGCTCGTTGTTGTCGCAACTATATCTTCAATTAATTTTTATTCAGTTAAAGATGTATATTTGTAAGTATTAATCCACTTGGAACAAATATGAAATTAATGACCAGTTGACACACATTTTCCTTCTTTGCAATCAAGTGCAAATTATAATCTGATTTTTGATTGGACAACATATGTCTCCACATCATCCAAAGAAGATGTGATTTGAGTGTTGAGTGTCTCAAATTGAAACAGTGATCTATTTTCCAATGTGACATTTTATATTTAAAATACCTAACATTGTATACCAAAAATTTCAGAGCCTACACACCATTTCATGAGGAAAGTCCATATGCAGTGACAAAAGTATGGAATGCTCTAGCCAACTCATTGATCCTGCTATGTGTGATTGCCTTAATGACTGTGTTGCTCATTGTACTATACAAGAAGAGATGTTACAAAATCATCCACGGGTGGCTCATACTATCATCACTCATGCTGCTGTTCTTGTTCTCCTATTTATATATTGAGTGAGTATCAATCAATCAATCAGTCTTTGTCTAATTAATCCTCTTTGGATTTCCCTTTAAAGTTATTAAAACATGCTAATAACTTTAAAGGAAAGAAACTCAAAAAAGAATAGCTCAATTAATCATAGTTATTGTTTTTAATCCGTTTGGTGCCGGACGTAATGAATAGCACCATCCCATTTTTTCCCGTGGGTGTCGTAAAAGGCGACTAAGGGACTTTCTAGAGAATGGGCAGCAGCATTCTCTATGCATTTTAACACCATACTGCGATCGCCAACCCGCCTGCCAAGCGTGGCGATTATGGCAAATCCCCTTTGGGGGAGGCCTATGTTCAGCAGTGGACGTCTTTCGGCTGAAATGATGAATCCTAAATGAGTAATTTTCATTGGTATATTTTTGCAATGTCCTTGTTAAAAATGTTGTTTGTTATCTTCTCCTGGTAGTATAATGTGATTATATGCTACAATCATCTTTGGTAACTCTTCAGATGAACCATCTACCATTTTAAAGATTTAGATTGTTAATGCTTATTATCTTCGACTCCCTAGAGTCCACGGTTATAAGGATTAACAATACCTAACCAACCAAGTCAAGGGCCTAGAGTCCTAGACTACGTTTACTAGCTAGCTTCCCTATGCCATTACATAAAAATAAGCATAAAATAAAATGTAGGCCTTATACAGCTACTCGTTGCAATAAGTTTAAAAATAATATAGCTCATAAAATTACACCATCTATAGTAGAACACGACAATCCTAATGAAATCTATGGAGCCCTTTTTGATGTTGTACAAAAGGAGTACCAATCTACTTTCAAGACTAAAACAATTAACATTAATGGTACCTCCGTTGGCTTTAACCAATGGGCTACTCCAGGTATTTATAAAAGTAGAGCGAGACTATACGAGTTATATGGTTTAAAAAAATATAGATTTGATACTCCTTTTCTAGAGTATGTCAAAAATTACTCAAAATTATTTAAAAAAATTAGTGCTTTTGCTAAATCTAAATTTTTAAGCGATACAATTAAAAAATCTAATAATAAAGTAAAAACTACTTGGAAAATTATTAATAATGAAACTGGTAAGTCTGTTAGACAAGAAAAACAACTTGAGATTATGGTCGAAAACAAATTAGTTAATAATGCAGCTGACGTAGCTGAGGCATTCAATGAGTTTTTTGCCAACATACCTATAACTACGACTCGCTCCTTAAATTCATCTCCGTCGAAAGCTGAAAATCTTTTGTATAGTAGTGTGCCTAAATGAAGTTGTTTATTTGATTACTGGAGTATCCATTAAACTATTAAGTAATATAATAGACATCGTAGCCCCCCAGCTGTTACTTTTAATAAATGTGTTGATTTGGGAACTTTTCCTGACCTCATGAAGAGTAGTAAAGTTATACCTTTATTTAAATCAGGTAATAAAAATGACGTTGGCAATTTTAGGCCTATTTCTATTTTACCTGCATTTAGCAAAATATTTGAAAAGTTAATACTCAAGCAGTTGCTAAGACATTTTAATTTAAACAGCCTCCTTCATAATGAACAATATGGCTTTACAAAAGGTCGTTCGACTACAGATGCGGGTGTTGCACTGCTGAAACACATATTTAACGCTTGGGAGAACTCGCAAAATGCTATTGGAGTTTTCTGTGATCTCTCCAAAGCCTTTGATTGCGTGCACCATGACGCACTTTTGCGTAAACTACGTCATTACGGCGTCCAAAACGAAGCTCTTAAAGTAATAAATTCATATTTAAATAATAGGTTCCAATGTGTAGATGTTGATGGTGTGAAATCTTCCGAGCTACCAGTTTAGTTAGGTGTACCTCAAGGCTCAATACTGGGTCCATTCTTATTCTTGGTATATATCAATGACTTACCATTCTATATAAAGGGTATCTGTGACGTTGTACTGTTTGCAGATGATACCTCTCTTATTTTTAAAGTAGAAAGGAATAGACAAGATTTTGACGACGTAAACATTGCACTCTCAATGGTTACGGATTGGTTTACGACCAATAACTTAGTACTCAATGCCAAGAAAACGAAATGCATAAAGTTCGCCTTACCGAATGTTAGAAATTTAGGTCCCAACATCGTCTTAGATAAAGAGGTGCTTGAAACTGTAGACTCGGTAGTGTTTCTGGGTTTAACAGTAGATGCCAAACTTCAGTGGGGACCACATATATCAAGCCTAGCGGGAAGGCTCAGTTCGGCCGCGTATGCCGTCAGAAAAGTAAGACAATACACTGACGTGGATACAGCCCGCTTAGTCTATTTTAGTTATTTTCATAGCGTTATGTCCTACTGTATTCTGCTGTGGGGTAAAGCCGCTGACATTCAAAATATATTTGTACTTCAAAAACGAGCTGTTCGAGCAATTTACCAGCTGGGTGCCAGAGTTTCTCTTAGACATTTTTTTAAAGATATTGGTATTCTCACGGTGGCATCACAATTCATCTTCGCCAACATCTTATATGTTAGGCAAAATTTACACTTATACACTAAAAACAGTGATCTCCACAATATTAATACCAGAAATAAGGACAAATTACGTGCTCCATTTCACCGGCTTCATAAGGTTCATAACTCATTTGTTGGACTTGGTATAACTTTTTATAACAAGCTACCCTCTTCCTTGCTAGATTTGCCTTTTAATGCGTTTAAAGTTAAATCCAATCTTTGTTCAAAGGCATACTATTCTATCAACGACTACTTAAATGTTCTCGGCGCGGTGGTCGGGGTGGAAGCGAGACAAAACACTTGATATTCCCGTGTAATAAAAATGTTTTAGATAGATACCTACTTTATTTATGCATGCGGATATTTTTTTTATGTATTTTAATCATATTTATTCTTATAATTGGTTGTATAGGCATTATATTATGAATACTGTTTATTTTATTTTATTTTGTTGTTCAACTCATTAAACCTGACTTGAGTTCCGTACGTATTTTTTCGGGTAACCACTGAAAATCAGCGCTGTGTTGTGGGTCCCCCATAGCACAGCATCATGCTGAGTGCAAGCCTTTTTGTCACAGTCATGACGTGCAGTTGCCGACTATTTGTTATTTTTGTGCTCGTGATTATAATGTAGATAGGTTTTTTTTTTTTTAATGTTTACTTGCTCGAGTTTGTGTTTTCCTAGGCACGTGTTTCTGTGACGAATAAAATTATTTTTCTTTCTTTCTTTCTTCTTTCTAAACGATAAGAACAGTTGGTCGCTGTGATTAACTCAAGACAATGTTCATGTTCTTTCTCCAGATAGATTCCCTACTGACAGGTTTTATGAGTTCCTATATTTGTTTATTTTATTTGACTGTCTAAGTCAATTTATTTTAATTTATTAGTGACAAAATCTACTCATTACAATGTTCTTTTATGAGTTGTATTGCAATAAGTGGTTAGCTAGCGACCTTAATAAATTGATCACTTTATTCTTGCCTGAGCAACCGGCATCAAGTTCGCCATGCTCCCTTAGATGTCACTGCTTGCGGTAGCGTCGGGGGTCGGGTTGCCTCCTTCCCTCAAATATGGCGAGGGGGGTGATGGCTGATCTTTGCGTTATGCTCGTGAACGGGTGCTGCTTGTGGTGACTGGTCGTCTTGCTGACCATGGTTTTGTTATTGTTATTAATAATTAACTGTTTTTATTTTACTTCGATGGTGCTAGTTTATCATTTGTGACTTCGAGTTATAGCTGTAGCTTTATTTAAGCGGGCACGCCCATTATGCCTGGAGGCTTTTATTTAGATACCTTTTGTTTACGTTATTTCTGCTTGAGTATAGTTTTCGACGATTATTATATATATATATATTTGTATAATGGTGTGTGCTAGCTAACATAAGGTAAATAATTTAATTTAACGTTTTGTGTTGCGTAATGCAAATTATTTTATATTGTATTGTATAGCTTCAAGTTTTTTATGCGAACAGACAGCTGTGCTGCTGGGGAGTTTGTTGCGCCACTTCTTCCCAGCTAAAGCACTAGGAAGTGGTGAAGGGTGGGCGTTTTTGGGGGACTGTCTCATGTAATTTTTGACGTTCGAAAAGTGCTGATTCTCAGCCTAGTTTGAATAAATGACTTTTGATTTTGATTTTGACTGGGCAACGAACATCAGTAACCATTGATCAAAACAAAGCAAAAAATGTTAATACTATTACAATTTGGCTTGGATAATATTTGGATGTTTGTAAGTATATTTCGAACTGCCATCCAACTAGAACAAAGAGAGAGTGCATCTGATTTTGCACACATTTCTGCACTACAATAATATATCCTGAGTTTTGCTGCCGTGACCGAAATATGGTCATTCACTTTGAAACATTTTGCCATTACAAGAAATGATTCCACTCTAAAAAGCTTTATTAGCCCCGTGTCCTAATAGAAAGCGATCGCCACGAGAGCGTCGCGATAATTTTGTTAATTTAACTTAAATTAGGCTAATCTCACAAATATGTTTCAATGCCAATCATAATCAATAATAATACACATGTTCAGGGAAGCACTGAGAGCATACAACATACCGATGGACTACATAACACTGTTGTTTGGAATGTGGAACTTTGGCGTGGTCGGCATGATCGTGATCCACTGGAAGGGTCCGCTGAGGCTGCAGCAAGCCTACCTGATCTTTATTGCGGCGCTGATGGCGCTTGTTTTCATCAAGTACCTGCCCGAATGGACCACGTGGGCTGTTCTTGCTGTTATATCTATTTGGGGTAAGAAATATAAATATAATCTACTTAAAATAATAATTAAAAAAAAAACACAAGATTACTTTTCAGATTTTGATCCATACCAGCAACACTTGGGGGAATAATAATAATACGAGGGCTGCACTAAAAGTATCGGGAATGGAATATTTCCACTGTTCCTGTCATATTAAAATCTTTTTAATTGAAAACTCCTTGGTTTTAAAAATCGAATACCATTTATTTATTTAAAAAAAGATTCTCGGTCTTGTCACAAGGTTTTGTCAAACTTGTTTAGTCGTTGAGAAAATGGAATTGACTCGATAAAATTCAAGAGCGATGATTTATTATGACTTTCGAAGTGGTTTAACACAAAAACAGTGTGTTGACCGGATGATTTCTGCATTTGGTGATGAAGCCCCATCCAAAACCACAATTTATCGCTGGTTTGCTGAATTTCAACGTGGACGTGTCAAGCTCAGTGATGATCCCCGTCAAGGTCGTCCAAAAACTGCAGTCACCCAAGAAAACGTTGATGCTGTGCGTAAGCTGATTGAGGAAGATCGACATGTGACATACCGCGAAATTCAGGCAACTTTAGACATTGGCATGAGTCAAATACTCAAATACAAATGATCTTGCATGAACAATTAGGTGTAAAAAAGTTGTTTTCCCGATGGATACCGCATTCGCTCTGTGAAGAGTAAAAAGCGGCTCGCGTTACTTGGTGCGTCAGAACTCTCGAAAGATTCCACGCAGGATCCTCAAATGCTGTATACAACATTGTATCCGGTGACGAATCCTGGATATACGCGTACGAACCCGAAACCAAAAACCAGTCACGAGTTTGGGTGTTCGAAAATGAGTTAAAGCCAACAAAAATTGTTCGTTTACAGAGTGTTGCAAAAAAAATGGTGGCCACGTTTGTCTCCAAAACCGGCCAAGTTACGACTATTCCTCTTGAGGGACAAAGAACGATTAATGCAGAATGGTATGCTAGCATTTGTTTGCCACAGGTCGTTTCTGAACTCCGTAAAGAGAACTGCAACCGCCGCATCATCCTTCATCACGACAATGCGAGTTCTCACACCGCGCACAGAACAAAAGAGTTTTTAGAGTCACTTCCTTGATTCCCGAAATTTTCAGTGCCGCCCTCGTAGTACTTTTTTAAGTCCTGAAACAAAATTTTAATGCAATTTTCGTTTTCTCCGAAATTAAGTTGTTAACTGCTCTCACCACATAGCTTAATTAATCATAGTTATTGTTTTTGACCTGAAGTTCTATTTCAAAACGAATCTTTTCTTTCAGACTTAATAGCAGTGTTAACACCAAAGGGTCCATTAAGAATACTTGTAGAAACAGCACAAGAACGAAACGAACCAATTTTCCCAGCTTTAATTTATTCATGTGAGTATTGATCCCGGTTCTGTTTAAATATACTACTACTAGTGCACGCCCACTGATCGAAATTCGACCCCCTCTACTTACAATCTATATTATACTACTAACTAATTCCATGCTCAAGCTGTCACTTCTGTTACTTAACTATCTGCAAGTCATGAGGCCCTGGTACTATGTGTGTGTGTCAAACGCATGTTAGTGTGTTATGTTTTTGTACGTACGCTTCACGTATTAATAATTAATGATACCAGCAGATTGCTGGACTGACAGTATGTCTAGCGCTAAAATGTGGGTCATTCAAGATATTAATGACACTGGTAAGGGTTTCTCAAGTAAAGTAATCTCATATAATTCAATGGATCTTAATAGGAAGATATGGTACGCGCTCCTCGATGTGGACCGCATAAATTAGGGGAAAGGACACAATCGACCTACATTACTATCGGTTTGCGGGGAATACCCGAATCGTAGTTTATTTCCGAGTTGTTATGGGTAACGTAACGTAACAGTGAAAATTATTGTTATCTCGTTCCCGCTATAGCCCGCGTAATACGTTTTTCTATTTAATATTTACGTTATGTTAGAGAGTGGCCTATCTTCCTATTTAATACATCAATGGATCTAAATAATTATTTTAACCAATCATTTTATGAAGTTTTTGTTTTTATAATATAACGATATATATATAGATAACTTATCTTAGGCTATACTCCTGAAATCATAATTGAACTCAAAATTAAAAATATTTTTATTTCACATGGGCACTTATGAAACGTCAGAAGCTAGGTGCACGGTTCCAATTGGTTGTTCCCTATGGAGAAGAGCCGGCAAGAAACTCCACGGTTACTCTTTTAAATAAAATTACTAGACCTAATAATGATAAAGACTACAAATGCAGTATTCTCTCCTTCTCCCTTAATCCCATCCGAAAGATGGCGTCAAAAGATCGCTTTTAGCGATCAGACCGCCCGTTGTGTCACCCTATGTAACATTTCTACATTTATATCTGTAATTTTTATGGTGTACATAATAAAGAGTAAGTATTCTATTCTATTTTATCTATCTATGTTTCAGCAACCGTGATGTACTGCTTGGCGGCGACGACGCCGGGCGGCGCGGCGGAGACGGCGACCGAGGCGGCGCGGGAAGGTGAGCCGCGCGCGCGCGAGCTGCGTCCTCTCAACCCGCACGGTCCGTTGTCCCGCATCCCACTTATCCCATACGCTGTCATCCACGCGATCATCCATGGAGCGCTACAATATTATTGTACTCTGATTAAAGTACGACATAATGCGCACTTCATAAATTTCATGGCAACTGCTCCGAATTTAAGGTTCCGTAGTAAAAAAAAAATGTGTATGTGATGAACATATTTTCGATTCAGGGATCCGTTTGCGAAATATTAACATAATATTTAACTATCATAGCTAAGTAAGCTCTGCAAGTTAACATGTAAGTCGACTAACATATAAAATGTACTTAAAAAAAGCTTATTTTTGCTGTCCATTAAATCAATACTGTGCATGCATAATATTCATCCCAACTACGGAACTCTTCACTGCGCGTGGCGCACTTGGTCGAGTTTTTGTGTCAAAACTTCACAATGCTTCTTAACTCTTTTTATTTTTAATCTTTCCAAAGCTTAGTTTCTTACTTTTTTTATTTTTGAAGTGAAAACTTCTTTAGGCGCGTTGAGCACTTTTTGGGTGAACAAAAATCATGGAACTCGCGTCATCGTCGCCGAACGCTTTCCATGAGCTATATGTATACTGTTTTCACTTAAGGTGGAAGCCTAGACAGGCCTCGCCATACATTTTTCAGGGGTTGTAATCTCCGTAAATAAACGGTTTCTGCAGAATAAAAGCAAGTATAATGAGACTTTATAATGTATTATGTTCGCCTAACGCCAAAATTTTATAAAAAAAACAGTATTTCTAGGAGAATTAGACCCAATAAAAAACGAAAAATCTTTACATGTGTGAGTGACCTGAACCGCGCCATCTAACAGAAATTTAAAGAACCACCGAGAAAGAGTTATTTGCTGTTGTGTTACGAGTTTACGTTCGGTAAACATTTATAATAGAGGGCGCTTCGAAATTTCGTTCGAAAATTCGAACAAGCGCCAAGGTTACACGTCGAGTGATCGGCGGCGATGCAACGCGCGACGTTGCCATTCAAGACGCACCCCGCGTTGTTGCCAAATTGCTCCAGTCAGTCCATGCGTGATTGTCTTGACAACTTGCGAATCGTTTCCAAAATTGTGTTTCTAGAAAGTTAGCGCCGGCGCGCGGGTTTGCCCGCGGGTTTTACATTTTATGATTGATAAAATGTTTTTTATTAGGGAATGAGAAAGAATGCTAGAAAGTGAAAAAAAATATCTGCGATCTGCATTTGGTTCACACAGATACAATACTAATGTAATTATTGTAATATCTACTTTAAATATAAAGTACCTAAAGATTTAAAAATCTTTCTACTGTATGTAAGTAGGTACTGATAATACATTTTCTGACACGGTTAGGTACTAATTCATTGGTTTGGGTTGAATAAAATCAGAGAATAGAAGTTCATGTAAACTTAGGGTATACCTAAATCAGGCGATCAGCGTAGGCAAATTTACCTATTTTTTTTCTAATTACCTACCTACGCAATGGTGACACGTAGGTACTACTTACATCTATTGATTGAATCATATTTAATTTATGTGAAACCATCAAGATAAGTGAATACACAGACAAACCACATTGATTTTTCATAACAATTGCACATTCTAGTATTATTAGCACACGTCAAAGTGCGTCGAGATAAATTGGTCTTGCCATCTAAGAAGTTTACCAAGAAAAAGGGGAAATAAAACATAGGGCAGTATTTTAGTAGTAAGTTGTAGGATGTTCTGATATATAAAACGATGAATGATATAGGTACAGCAGTGGTGGCTCTGACTTACAAGTCAGAGCCACCACTGCTGTACATCATTCATTTATGGTTTCGGGGTTTTTAACTGTCAGCGAAATGACGTTCTCAAAATGGTAGCTGTAGTTCCAATTTCGCTCGTCTGAACAGCTAAGTAAGTAGTAAGCACCATTCAGGTTTAGAATTGGTGACTGGGGCTACTACTGAGAACCATTCATACGAGTGCCATCCGTGAAAGAGTTTTTATTTAAAAGTGAAGTGTTTTTGTGTTTTATTGACGGTAAGTGTTATTTTTATGTACAAAGGATGCTTTTCTGCTTGAAGGTGATACAGAGTTATATTATAATAGTAATAACCCTTAAAACTTAAAAAAGTGTAAGATTTAGAAGAGGAAATACAAAATCAAACGTTAGCAACACTCGTTGATTGTTATCACATCACATACCTACCTACTCTAAATTTCAAATATTTCCCCCTAATAGGGACGTCAATTCTCTCTAAAAAATGGCTGTATGGTCTCAGCTCACTTTGCCTGTCCCAGAGGGACGAAAGGAACCAAAAAAAAACTCTCCGAAAAAGATCCGTTACTGAATTGATTCGAAAGGAAATATGAAAAATCGATTCACAAATAAAGAAATAATTTTCCAAAAATCAATCATTTGTTTTCGATGAAATTCGCAATGTAGGGGTTTTCGGGGTGTACGTTACCCTAGCAAGAAAGTGTCTCCTATAGTTATATGAGTGGAACGTATAGTTGGTGCCTAATCTGCTGTAAATGTGCCCCTACATAAAAAATTGGTGCCCCTTGTCGTTTTGAAAAAAAAAAACGAAAAAACGATTCCTGCTAGGGTAACGTACACGTTTACGAGGGCGAAAAAACCCATCCGGCCGTTTTCACAACTGGGATTCGCAACCAGTTGCGAATTAAGAATTTTTATTCTTTGTTCACAACCAGTTGCGAATCAAGAAGACTTTTTCCTTAACCGCAACTTGGTTGCGAACAAAGAATAAGAACTTCGCAAACTTACTTAGTTGCGATGGGAGAAAAGCATTTTTTAATTCGCAACCAGTAGGTAAAATAAGCATGAGCAGTGATGGCCCAGTGGTAGCAGCCTCGACTTACCGAGTTGTAGGTCGTAGCTAAGAACTTGGACAGGCGCTTTATTTTTCATCAGCACTGCTCTCAAAACGGTGAAGGAATCGTGTATTCCCGTTGTCCCCGTACGCCGTGTCCCCATCCTACGGGGACAGCGGTGCTTCAATTAAATATTTAAAAATACTTCCCGTTGTCCCCGTGGTTTGGTTTTACATTCAAAAATTAGTTTCTGGCACTCGCCGGCCGCTGCGGCGGCACCGCTCGCTACGCTCGCTCGGCTCGTGCGTTGTGTAGTCACAGTTCTAACCTAACTGTTTCGATTTAAAAAAGGTTTACTTCGTACGATAAGGGGGCAACGGGAAATAAATTTAATCACGTCCCGCTGTCCCCGTGACGGGCATATGGCAAACGGGGACAACGGGAATACACTGAAGGAAAACATCGCGAGGAAACTGGCATGTCCTAGAACCAAAAATTCGAAGACATGACATGTGACATCTAGGTGGATCATCGCGTGGTGGATTACAATCCATCCTCGCTTAGTTGTTATAAATTCCATGTTGGATGTTGTGGGAAACACATTGGAAGAAGACATACTTACAATTTCTTTATTAGAATAGACTAAGAAATAATATAACAGATAAAATTACTGTTGTGAAATTATTTATGACGTGAGCACTCACGATGAGCGCATTGTCAACATAAGATACCTTTGAATTGTCTATGTATATTATTGTAGTGGCCAGTATTTTCTTAAAAAGTTTGTATGCAAATAAAATAGATTGTCAATAAACAGACAACGAAGGTTGCGAATAAGGAATAAAAAATCTTTTGTCGTAACTGGTTACGAAACTTAATCATCAGGATGCCTAGTTGCGGTTAAGGAAAAAGTTTTTTTGATTCGCAACTGGTTGTGAACAAAGAATAAAAATTCTTAATTCGCAACTGGTTGCGAATCCCAGTTGCGAAAACGGCCGGAGGGGAAAAAACGATCGATGAGCGAAAATAATTTAACTAGTCTCATATTGGAAAAAAAACCGTATTTTTACGCAAAAGGATATGCTTCGTAATTTTCCCGCCACCACAATTCTTAACAATTCAAACAAACAAAAAACGGATGTTCTAGGGTGAAATATCGATTCCCTGTATCGATTCAGTACTAGATATCGATTTGAAAAAACGTTTTTATTTGTTCCAAAAAATCGATTCTTTGCTCAATCGATCTCAGATTGACATCTCTATTTGGTCTGTTCTCATGTTCTGTCAGTTGTTTTGCAAATTTTCACACACAGCTTGACAGCTTGATTGATGGTGACAAATGGTGGTGTTATTTCTGGCTAATACAAATTTCTTGAAGCATTTCATAATTAAGATACTTTTGCTGTTGTGTTTAATTATTCTTTTTGATTACAGATTGAATTGCAACTCTGCCTAAGATGAATCGGACTAATAAACTTGCCTATATACGACATATGTATTCAGGGCCGCGAAAATCACGGAAAAAAGTGCAAGCAACATTGAAAAGACATCATGGAAATTCTTCTAATGATTTTTAGTGAGTAAATCAGATTCCCATAAGATTTCGAATCAGATTTCACACACCACACCACGTCACAATCATGTGAAATGCATTCTCTACAAAAATAATATTTGTACTAAAGATATGATGTATGGACAACAAAATGAACATGTTGCAAAGAGCATGTTTATGCAACAATATGGCAAAATTGTCAGGCCATCAGGTCTATTTATTGATGAAGACTTTGGATTCTTAGCAGCTAGCCCTGATGGTAAGATTATTCAATAATAAAAATATACAAATAACTAGCTTTTGCCTGTGGTTCCGCCCCCATGGATCTTGTGTGTCGCGTGGATTTTTTAATTTGGTTCAGTGGCGTAGGCCTAAAAACTGTTCTTTTTTACAGGTATTATAGAAGCAGAAAATACTATTGTAGAAATAAAATGTTTTCCCTCCTTGAAAAGGAAATCTCAAAATATTAGAGAAGCATCAGAAAATAGAAATTTTCCTATTCATTTGGAAAATGATGTTTTAGTTATGAACAAAAAGCATAATTATTATTATCAAGTAAGTAACAAAGATCATTATTTCTTGGTTCATGTATGTATAAATATAATGTATTTCTTGGATTGTTTCTCAGCTATTATTATTTTGATTCTAGGTCCAGGGTCAATTGCGAATTACCAAAATGAGTAAATGTTACTTCATTTGCTTTAAATCTGTCACCCAACCATTGACTGTCATAGAAGTTAAGCGGGATGAGGAATTTATCAACGCTATGATGCCGAAGTGTGTAACATTTTTCAAAACATGTGTACTGCCGGAAATTATTTTGAGACGAGTTGAGAAAAATGCTAAATGTCTAGACATCAAGGAATTAAAAGGTGTATGAAAAATATAAGTCTTACTCATTTCCTAACTTATTCCTCAGGTTTCTGAGGTGTGGGTTCAGTAAGAATAGTCTAACAAAACTGTGTAAATTCATTTGTTGCAGCGAAAACTGTGTCTCCCAGCAATTGATTCAGATCGCACGGAAATGATATAAATGGAAGTAAAAAGTGACAAGCAGAAGATTGATACTGCGCGGCGACGGCGGCGCAGCAAAAAGTAGCGTGTAGAAGAGAAGATATTTTATTATAGTATTTTTTATGTATCTTTGTATGGTGGTACGAGTCGATGGTTCGAATCCAAGCCGACACTTTGCTTTGTGTAAATTATTTCATCACCACTGTTCAGAGGAGGCCTGAGTCTCAGCAGTGGGAACATTATAGACTAATTATTATGCTATTTTTGTACGTAGCGATGTATAGTTTATGTTATTTGTTAGTTTATAAGATTTTTCTGTGTACATATGTTTCACTCATGTATTTAGGTACCAGCCAAACAATTCAATTGTAAAAGAATATTTATTGTTCAAAGTTGTATGATAAGTGGGTATTCTTGAAACATAAATGTTATGGTTAGCTAGCAACCACTTGTGTGTTGTTGTGTAAGATACTTACAGTTACGTGTGATGTTACATAAATTGTAATCTACGTACATCATTCTTTCTAATACTAAATTCAGAATCATAATTGTAAATATCAAAATATTGAAAAAAGTATGTTATCTTTGTGTGGTGGTACGAGTCGATGGTTCGAATCCAACCAGAAAATATTTAGGTAAATGCAGTGAGAGTAAATAAAACGATATTTGTATGAAAATATTAACCATAGATAAATATTATTAATTTAAAGTAAGATACAATAAAACGCTTTACAATTGAATACATAATCTTTTATTTATTTAGTACAGGTCACAATTTATTTACACGTTAGGTACTATTTAGGTTCAGTCACATTACAACAACCTTTATAGGTACAATATACCTTTATACCCAAAATAATTTATCTGAATAATTTGTTATGGTGAAAAGGTATCTGATATCGAGCCTAGAAACAAAAGTATGCATATCCCAATAATTATATTATTAAGAAATAGATTGGAACATAACAATCCTCTAGTAATTTAAAGTATGCTTAATTAGTAAATTAATATTTGTTTTCAGTTTTTGCTTTAATGTAAGGATATTCATCTTATAAATAATCTGGTCCTCTTTCTTTAAATTAACGCCATCTGGACATTTTAATTTCCAACCATGTTTGAATAAAACGACATCTAGTGGAGTCGGAAGTTACTACTATTTCTTTTGCATGTGTGTGTAAAGAGTAAATTCATGCGGCTAAATCATTATTATGTTCTAATCTTTGTATGATACCAGTTAACAAGCACAGTGATGATCTAAAAAAATCAAGTTAATGCCCTAGGTTCCGCTAAGAATAAAGTTGTTTATTAAAAATGTCTATGTTAGGTGTAAAAATTGAAAATGTTCGAAATTGTGGATGTGTCGCCATCTAGCGACAAAATGGCAGTGAGATCATCTAGGCTTTCGCCTTATAGAGCGACGACCGATTTTATTTTATTGTTTAACATAAAACACCTCTAAAAATAGTTCGTAATAATAAACATGACACGATGATTACTCATCGAGCACTGGATTTCGTTGTACTAAACATAATATATCAAAAAGGATTTTCATTCCGGCTGTGTTACGTATTAAGGGTGCAGTTATGAAAATGCAAATATTTAACTGATGCGCTGTAAATTTATTGACCTTGTAATGATGTATATGCTTTTTTAAATTAATGATCATCTAAAAACTTTTTGGGATTGTTTTTGTACTATGCACACTTATTTAAATAAATGAGCCTCTTTTTAACTTTCTGGCTTTTTCCTAACAGTTCGTCGCAGTAACCAAGCTAGAGCACCCCGGTCAAATAGATTAGATTAGATTCGAACTGTGGCCAACCACGCGCGAACTGAGCGAGCACTACATCCAAGTTGGTCGCAGTTACTTGGCTATTTAGTATTTTTAGGACCCATTAAATAGGAATTATTTGAGGTTCACAAAAGAGGCGCATTTATTATATTACTGTGTTCAATAATATTTTAAGGAAAGCAAAATGTGACCTATTTGAGGTTCGATTAAATACATGCCTTTGAAAACGAGTTTCGTGTTCAGGCGGTCGGGAGGACACGGCGGGCACAGCGGGCGGGGCGGGCGGCGACGCGGCCGGCTTCGACTCGGCGTGGCGCGCGCGTGCTCAGCAGCAGCGGCGCCTGCGCGTGGACAGCTCGCAGGGCGCGGAGCCGGCGCGCTACACCACGCGCCTGGAGCGGCCCGCGCCCGCGCCGCACGCGCAGGCGCCGCCCGCCGCCGACGACGAGGAAAGTGAGTCCACGTTAGCCCACGGAGCACGGCCGATTTTTTAACACCACTGTTTTTTTATGGCGCACTGGATTTTGAACACTCGTGTGTTGAGCCAAGCATTGTGAATCCAACAGTACAGTACATCCTAGTGCGTCAAAAAACACACATTTTCAACTCTGCGCGCTAAGCAACGCGTTGAAAATAAAGTATGCGGAAAAAAATCGCCCGTGGATACGAAGGCTTCTTCTGATCGTTTTTAGGGTTGCGCCGCCAAATGGCAAAAACGGTACCCTTATCATACCACTCACAGTGAAGGGTTCCGTAGTTGGGATGAATATTTACGCATGTGTATATAATATTCCATAAAGGTCATCGAATAGGCTATATATTATCACGCTATTTGCAATGGGGGATTAGCAATATTGCATTATGTCCGTATTCCTCAACAGTTTACCGAAATAATTGAACGCGCGAATCTCTGGAATTGAAAAATTATTTTATCATTTGATAGCCCAATTATTGAGGAAGGTTTTATATAGGCATAACAACCTACGAGTCTTAGGAGCCGAGCATAAATAAAAAAGTGAAAGAACGCTAAGCGAAAACGAAGTAACGGGCGATGCTATGCGACGCGGAGGGTCGGGGAAGAGGGAGTTTTATAAAAACGTGGCTGTTATTTTAGTATATTGTGTATCTTATGACTGCCAGGCAAACGAACTCGCGGGCAGAAACTAGTTGTTTATATGAAATGGCGGATTATAGACGTCAAATGTTTTTCGTAATCTCACTACACCATTGTTCAGCGGTGCAAATAATCTTCGAGTTCAATCGCTGTTCGCTGTGAGACATGACGAAAGGATGCGTTTTTTCCATTTGGTTGCAGAACCCTAAAAAGATAAAACTGTTTTCATTAAACTGTAACTTATATGTATGATTGGTGGATAATTCTCAGAGGGCGTGAAGCTCGGGCTGGGCGACTTCATATTCTACAGCGTGTTGGTTGGCAAGGCCAGCTCGTACGGAGACTGGAACACAACTCTCGCGTGTTTCGTAGCTATATTAATTGTGAGTACTTTTACAAATAATAATTATTATACAGGGTCAAATTTAATTAGCTAGCGAAACTCCGTGGACGTGTTGAGTATCGATATCTAAATACGACATACTTAACGAAAAAAATAAAGAATTTCCTTTTTTTTTCTGGTGTCTATGACCACTGGCAGTGAAGTTACTTGAAATAGCTTTTGTTTTATCGTGTTTAGTTATCGATACCCATCACATCTGTGAAGTTTACACAGAAAAACAACTGATTTTGAAACTCATATTTCAAGTAACTAGTCGTTGACCCCAAAAAAAATACAATGTTTTTTTTTTTTTTTTTTCGTTTTATCGTATTTCTATTTAGATATCGAAACCCAACACGTCTGTGGAGTTTCGGTAGCTAATTTAATTTGACCCTGTATATTATTACAGTATACACTTGTCTGGCTTGTCTCAAAATTTTCTTTGAGCGCGGATTTTCGTTCGTTGCTGTCCGATTACCTGCGGCCGATAATGGCCTGTAGGACCCGCCCAATTCGCCTCAATCATAACGTTACTGGTTTTGTTTTCTGTTTTGTCAACAGGGCTTGTGCCTGACTCTTCTTCTACTAGCGATACTCAAAAAAGCGCTGCCGGCGCTCCCCATCTCAATAACATTCGGCTTAATATTCTACTTCGCGACGAGATGCGTCGTCAAACCGTTTGCGGACGCGCTCGCGGCAGAGCAAGTGTTTATATAGCAACCGCCTTCTTTGCTCACTAAGTAACATTGATAAGACTTGTTCATGACTAGATGTACGATGGAAATTAAACGCACTGTTACGGTGTATCCGTATATGCCTTACATACAACAAAATTATGTTTTAACAGATTGTAGGGCTCAGATGCCAATTTGTATTACAAAGTTCCGAAATGTACGGAGGATCGACTAATACAGGTATAAAAATTGTTGCGTTCAAGTTGAAATAGTAAGTGTAGATAATAGGAGATAGCGCGGAAAAGTGAATTGAATATTTAATGCAATAAATTGAATTAGACATCAATAGTGTTAATATTTTCAATGTACATAGTAATATTTATTGAAAATAAAAAAAAGTATTATGAATAAGATATGTAACAGTTCTTATATTTCTCCTTTTTGATCTCTCTTCTATTTGGCAGAACCATGAAATGCCATTACTTTTTAGAAGAAAAGCTATTCAAGCTTAGGAACGCCTTTTAAAACATTCTTATAAGTATGTAAGCATCTGCTGCGAACATTTTAGATATAATATAGTTGACATTTAACATTCCATTAAGTTACGCATCATTTTGTATAAGTAATTATGCCCTCTTGCTTCTGTAACCGTTTGTGTTGTAACAATTTGTGAAGAATGGAGTGATAATGTGCGTGGGAGTGGGGCATCCAATGAGCGGACAGCGGTTCGAGCACTTCGTACATCGCAACGAATTTCGTCCTTCTTGTATAGAGATGACTACGCGAACGCTTTACATTATAGTCAAAATATAGTAGTTGAATATTCGCCCACGATTTCGAAAGTGCGGCATCCGCCTCGAATATCCGCGTAACCAAAAGTCTTCGATACAAGCATTTCTGCACATTGAACACCCTTAGGCCAACTACAGTGGTTCACCGACCGGTGCGTAGCGTTGGTCCTGACGATACGTATTGACCGACCGTCAGTGTACTCGCTAAGTAGTGGTTGGTGGTGAGAAATAAAGAAAATACGAACTTCTTGGTAAATTAGACCGCTAGAAGCCACGCGTGGAGTGTTCGCGAGGTTTTTGAAGTGAAAACTTCTTTAGGCGCGGTGAGCCCTTTTTGAGTGAACAAATCATGGAACTCGCGTCATCGTCACCGAACGCTTTCCATGAGCTATATGTATACAGTTTTCACTTCTATCGGCAGTCCCCAAAGACTGCCCCGCATGTTTTTTTTTTTACACTGATCGTCTGATCTATTGCAATGGCGGCCGCAGCGGTAGGCGGGGTGAGGGCGTCGCGCATCAACCAATGAGAGCGCCCATGTGTAGTCCGTTCTTGTTGGCCTTCTATTTAATTTTAAAAATAAAAATACAACCGTAATAAAAAACATACTTTTAAGGTGGATACTTAAAATATTACTAATATTTAAAACGACGGGTGGACCGCGACACCATCGTCAATAATCAGGTTGTAGCATTCATACGTACGGTCCATGCAGCACTGAACGCGCTCATTATTAATTTATTATCATAGCGCGTCGGTCAACCGACTTACGCACCGACGCAACGGTCGGTGATGCCCTGTAACCGAACTTATAACGAATGTCGACATTGACTATAGAAGCTTGGGGCTGCATTTTCGTTCTTGACGCGACGCGAGGTACCGTCGATAAGACACGTATCAATAAAACGAAAAGACCGACTCTATCTCCGCTGGCCGCATACGTCACTAATTCTGTGAATTTTATTCATAGCAGAAACACGCTTATTATCACTCCATGTCCACTTAATCTATACCCTATTTTATCATTAAAATGTAAACATATTATTCATAATATTTTCCCTAACAAAAATAAAATGAAATTAAACAATTACGTTTGTTGTATTATTTTTGTTGGAATTGTTATTGGCAAGATAGCTTCAAGATAGCTTTATAATCCATGTTATCTTAGAACACTGGCCATATTTATAGTTTTCACCAATGTCCAATATAAACAATGACCATTTATGAAAAAATAAACAGACTTCCAAATCAAAAGTGAAAAAATTGCTTTAATTTCGGAAGTTGGTGTCTTAGGATCTGTATTTTTTTTGTCACCTCTGTTGACACGTGAATTTGTTACGGCCTTGCGGTTCGCCTCATTCAGAGCCGCCATAAAGTTTACATCAATGTATATTAATCTATGGTTTACATCGGGCTATACCTACCTATGAGCGAGCTCGAAAATTTTAGCACCCCGTCTGAGATTTACTTAGCTTTTCTTTTGACAAGTTCTAGCATATATAGCCTGTCAGTGTCGCATAGCGACATGCGACACTGACAGGAACTAGGACGCCTCATTTAACGCGGGCTCAAGGGCCAATGGGGAAAACGGCCCTGGCAATAGTGATGAATGTGTAATTTTTATATGTATCATCGCGTCGCGGTTTGGGACTGAAATATAGGTATAATAAAAAAGATTATATCAAAATTAAAACTGTTTAATATATAAATGTACAATATGTAATAAAAATATACTTTTTAAATTGCTTACACATCAAATATTGCTTGCTCAGTTATACAATTTGTAACTGAAAACTTTCTTATGGAGTCATGGTAATCATTATTCAAAATTTCAGGTTTGTTTCCATATTATAAATTCATAATGACGAGTACAATTTTTAGTTATTTCAATTACTTCTTATTTTTATTTTGGATGTAACAATATAAGTGTACTTGTTACTATGTATTAAATATTACTTTATTTATTGCTTTATCACTAAGCTACAGTAGGATACAGTAAGAGACCGTGAAACCGTCTTAGAAACATTAGTTCTTTTTTATATTTGTTCTCTCTATATTTGGAAATCCACCAATTACACATTCTTCTTAAAATGCATTCTGTGGTGGCAATATTCCCAATTGTAGCTTCCAGGTAAGTATTTGCTGGTGTGAAACGATAGAATCTCTATTTGTAAATAATCTTTAAATGAATAAACATTCATAATGTTATCCATATTATTGCACTAATTGGTGACTGGTAACTATCGGAGTAACGATAAACGGCACAACATGTAACAAGTGAGGTGATTATAATAGGTACAATGATAATAATCATTATTTATAAACAAAATAAAAATATTCATAACAGTTTACGCATATTTAAAAGGTATCTTTTTGATTTGAACTTATCTGAAGTGAACAAAATTTCTGTGATGTTCATAACATAATATTATATTTTTGTAATACATAATTTTTAAATTGGTCCGATTTGATAATTTAAACTAAACTCGTACCTACTTATATCACAATCAAAATAAATAAAACGCCAAGAAAAGTATGCCTAGACCTTAATTTTATACCACTAATACTAAATACTTTAAGAATTGGAATAATAACAGTGCAAATACTATTTACCTACAGTGTTGTGTGATTTTTGCAACGAAACTATTAGGGTGGAGTCAGACGAGCGTAGACATACTAATAAAAGTGTAATACTAATTTGTGTCGAGTGCGGCGTATTGTTTCGAAAATTTCTTCGTTTTATTTTGAGCTATGCAAATCAGGGTAGGGAAGCTCCTCTGTCCCACCCTAATACTACCAATTTATAAAATGATGTTAAGTTTCAAAGACAAAACAAAACCTTTTCTATGAACTAGTTTACTACATTGCGTAGATTCTATTTTCTATCAGGTGTATTATGTTACAAAGGAATTTAATTGGAATGACTAAGACGATTTAGAACAAACCTACCACTAATCACGAGCAAGTAAATGCAGCTTGCAGATATTATCAAATTATTAAACACAATGTAAAATACCTACAACCAATGTTCAAGTTTCCCTTCATAATTTGTTCCATTAATTAAGAGAGATTTTTAAACCATTACATTGAATACAACCACAATCACGTTTACTTACTAATTAGCTACATGGATCTCAGCAGGACCATCTCTTTTTATCACTTTTAATGTTTCCTTGGGCGGCTTGGCGGTGTCTGACGGAATTTCCTCCTTAATCGGTTTGGGTTTAATTTCAGCAGTTTTAGGAGCATCTTGTTTGACTACTGGAGCTTTCTTGGGTGCTTCATTTTTGGTTTCTGTTGGTGTCTTCTTCGGAGGGGCAGTTTTCTCAGCCGGCTTTGTAGGAGGCGTTGTGTTTACTTCAGGTTTAGGAGCAGTAGCTTTGGGTTCATTTTTTGTTGGTGCTTTTGCAGGCCCTGGTTTTGTTGCAGCAGGTGCAGGCTTAGGTGGCGATGGCGCCGACGGTGCTTGCTGGGGCGCCTTCGCGTCCGCTTTAGGCTTTGTGGCGGCAGGCTGTTGTGCGGCAGGCTTAGCTTGCTGCGGTGGCTTGGCTGCTGCCGGTGGTACTGGTTTCGCTACTTTTGGAGCTTCTTTCTCTACTGGTTTAGGTGCCGCAGGCTTAGCTTGCTGTGGTGGCTTGGGTGTTGCCGGTGGTACTGCTTTCGCTACTTTTGGCGCTTCTTTTTCTACAGGTTTAGTTGCCGTTTTAGGTTTTTCCCCAACTTTAGGTTTGGATTCCACCTTCGGCTTTTCCTCTACCTTAGCTTTAGGTTTGTCTTCAGTCTTCTTGATAGGTGCATGTTGGACGGGTTTAGGTTTTTGTGCATTGTTCTCAACTTTAGGAGCTTCTGACTTTTTAATTGATTCAAATGCTTTTTTCAAAACGGGAGGGACAGGTACTGTTCCGACGAAATCTTGTTGATGTGGATTGCCTGTATAAAGTTTGTTGTTGAACACAATAGCATCACTGATGTGGCCTAAGGTTCTATCTGTGTTATAATAGCCAGCTACAATGTTTCCATCCCAATCCATTTGCAGTAATCCAGACAAGGGTGGGGTTAAGCCTGATAGACTTTTAAAGTGCCCAACCTGTAAAGGAGATGAGCATAATTGAATTAAATAGGTATAAGGTGTAGATTTAGGATTTAGTTGGAAAGCCACTCTGTCGCATTGGATCATAGATCTGTAATGATAGTGTAGGTAAGATGGTTATAAATAAAAAAATCCAAGATTTAGTAAACAACACAAAACAGGTAGATAGGCTATCTTCATTTGAAAGTGTCCTGCAACATACCAGCACAATCTGAATGATTTTGAAGTATATTGCTAATCCATTGTTTCATTATGTTCGAAAAATTTATCTGCTCAACAACGTAAATAGCACAATGAATGTTGTTGAACTGTCAAAATTAAACCCATTGCTACTAATGGTATGTTACGCAATTGTCCCGCAGGTATAGATTACCCCGTAACTTTCTTGTTTGCTAAATAGAACATATATGTATGACTACCTGCGCCCCGCGGTTTCACCCGCGTAAGTCTCGATCCCGTAGGAATATCGGGATAAAAAGTAGCCTATATGTTAATCTAGGATGTCAGCTACCTTTATACAAAATTTTATTAAAATTGATCCAGCCGTTTGAGCGTGAAGAATAAACAAACAAACGCCCACACTCTCACAAACTTTCGAAACAACACACACACTTGTGAAACCGCGCGCATAAGTTTCGATCCCGTGGGAATATCGGGATAAAAAGTAGCCTATATGTTAATCCAGGGTGCTAGCTATCTCCATACAAAATTTTATCAGAATTGGTCCAGCCGTTTTAGCGTGAAGAAGTAACAAACACACACAGTCACGAACTTTCGCCTTTATAATATTAGTGTGATGATATCAAAACTCTTTTTCAGCGCTAGCTTATTATAATTATTTAATAGTACCTAAATTTACTCAGATTTGCAACTGAAAGCCTTCATTTACTTAAACTTACATAAAACTATACTTACAAAGTATACAATCTCTTCAAACACAATGTGTGGATAAATGGTGTTGAGATATTCGAAGGGTATTTCAACAAGTCTGTGTAGACGCGCAACCAGTTTCCTGACGAGTGGCGTGGCGGCCAGCAGATGTGTGAGCGGAGCTCGGTCTTCTTCGAATACGGTGTACAGCGACACCAGCAGGCCGGAGCCGTCGGGCAGCGCGCGCGAGTTGTCGGGGAGGCCTGTTTGTACAGATGGACAGAACGCGTCAATTCAACGCTATCAAACGTTTGAAGCATGATGGCGGCTCGTGGAACCACTATTATTATAAAACACCTGTGTCAATGATGATGTAATGAACCTAAATTATTTTCAGCATTCGCTAGTTTTAATAGTAACTTAAAGAAAGTCGTTGCAGTCATGTATTCTGCTACTATTTTCTTTTTTGCTACAATAATATTTAGCACAAAATGTTATGGTCAAAATATATACGTGAGTGATGTCAACTTTAGAATAGAACCCGGAGCACGGATGTGCGTCTTTGAATCAGGGAAAGCTGGACAGATGCTGGAAGTGTACTACCAGGTGTTGGACGGACAACACGGGGATCTGGATATTACCTTTGAAGTAACCGACCCTAATGAAGTTAATCTTGTGACGGATTTTAAAAGTTCAGAAAATTCAATCATCATGAATTTGGAAGTGGATGGAGATTACGCCTTCTGTATGGACAACACGTTTAGTTTAATGAACTCCAAACTAGTATTTTTATATATCCTTGTAGAAGACAAAGATTCAACGGGTGAAGTTGAAGCAACTGTGGCGGTCGAGAATGCTGAGGGTGCTGAAGAAAAAGAAGTGCTGGAGTGGCAGGGAATCGATGAAAACGGCCAAGCGTATTACGTGGAAGTAGCTCCAATGGCAGATTCTTTATCTCTGACATTAGGGCACGTGGTGAAGTCACGACGTCTGCTTAACATTTATGCTGCAAGCAAGTCGCGCGACAGCTACATGGCGTTTGAAGACACATTTATCGTAGATATGTGGTCGAGCTTTCAGATAAGCTTAATGTTTGTTGTTGGTCTGTTGCAAGTTTATATGATTAAGAAATTATTCAATAGCCCTCGTCATGGATACAAAAGCATGTTTTAAATATTTTATTAAAAACCAACCAATAAAGTACTTCAATAAATATCACTGCATATTTTTTTGTATTTTAATTTTAATAGGTACTTATACCTAACATGTCAAACACCGCCAGTTGCATGTAAGTCCATTAAATTTAATTCCCGATTTGAAGTAATACCTACTACTGTCTATCTAACGGAACGTATCAGAAAGTGACAGCATTACTTTTAATGGACTTACGTACAATTAGTGGTATGTCTGATCATAAAATTATGATGATATCAACCAATTGCAGGGCCACTAAGCTGTTTATGGCATTAAGTCAAAAGTTGTTTGTAATAAATAATTTGTGTTATCATCAGAAAGTGCCGTACCGGTCTGAAGATTACCTCAACCTCTGTAAGAAGTATCATATATTACCCCTAATTAATCGGCGAGCAAGCTCTGACTGTATTTCATTATTTAAAATTTTCAATAATTCTATTGATAACTCCGAAATTCTATCCTAATTTTATTTTAACGTTCCCGGAAGGTCCAAGCGATGGAACGCACCGTTGCATGTTCCATTTACCTAAACGAATTACAGGCAAAATTCATTTATAGTGCGTGCAAGTAGCAACTTGAATAGCTTGTGTAAACGGCATGATTTTGATCCTTTCATAACAGGTGTGTCCTCGGCCAGAAAATGCCTGAGCCTTGACTTTTTTAATTAAGATTTTGTATGTTCAGGTCTTTTATTCTTGTATTGAATACGAAATTTAATTTAAGCTTGAATTTTATACTGTCTCTTTTTTGGTTTGTGTGTTGTGTTGTGCTGTTCAGTGTTCACACTCCTTCTTTCCAATATGTTTTTAGAAGTGAAGACTTGTAATTGGCTGTCAGTCTCACATACTTTCTTTATTCTGTTTGTTTTTAGCTGTAAGTCTTCCATAGTTAATAAATAAATAAATAAAATATTTAAACAGTTCAAAATATCAATTACCTGGTAAACCATCAACGAAAACCTCTGATTTTCCTTTTTTAGGTCCACTGATATAATATTTCATAATTCTGGCACGGGAAGTCTCAGAGACCACTACAAAGTCATTGTTAGGAGACAGAACCACACCATTCGCGAACCATAAATCATCGAGAAGAACTTTACTTTGGTTCTTGGCAGCATCATAATGGAACAATCTAAAAATAAAATTGTAAACATTTGTGAACCAATCTTATCTCCAATAGACAACAAAATACAATAATATTTTTTTGTACTTAAACTACCTATATGTAAAAGATATAATGATAACTCTTGTTACCTTCCTGTAGGGTCAGTCATAATGGATATTGCACCATCCTTCAAGTGAAAGTCACTGGAAGAGTCTGTCCAGTACAAGTCTCCATTCTTGGCCAATGCAATACAGTTGAACAGTTTAGGTTGGCGCTTCTCTATCTCCACTCTGGGCGAGACTAGCAGCTGCTTCTTGTTCGTCTTCAGGTTTACCTTCCAGATGCCATGATAAGCATCAGCTACATACAGGGATTCGTCTTTTTCATCTATTTCAATCCCAAGGGGTCTACCACAAATATGCTCATGGATAAGTCCACCTAAAATAAATATGTTTTATACACTTAAGTCTGCACTATTAAAAAAAAAATGTTATTAACATTAGGTTATTTTGAATATATTCTATACAAAATGAATATTTATTTAATTATGCAATCAGGTGGTATTGAACCCTGGGTTAAGAAATTGAATACAATGGTAAAAATGCACAAAAAAAAAACAAAAAATCGTGGACACAAATCAAATCATTTATTACTTTTCAAACATGGGTTATTCATACGCAGATGTTTTTTTTATAATGAAGTCCTCGACAAGTGAAAACTATATCAGTTGTGAGACGCACTTTAACCCTGTGTAGTTTTTTTTTAAACTCATCTTCTCAGCTTTCCCTTAGGATAGCAGAAAAGATGAGTTTATGCGTCGGGTAAACGCCGTTGACCTTGGCCATACAAATGCGAGCCACGCCCACGCACAATGGGCTGAAATTCGATTTTCATAGACATTCAAAATTTTTTTTTTAAGTGTTCCTTTTTTGGCTTGGGAACGATAGAGAATACCTACTATATACAACATTAGTTTTTGTTTATACTAAACCTCTTAAGGGGTCATTGTACTCATCATTATGAACAACTTTTACTATGGGACCAAAGTTGAAATCGCGAAAAAAATATCAGCTGTTCCCTACATTAGTAAAAGTTGTTCATAATGATGAGTACAATGACCCTTTAAGAGGTTTAGTATAAACAAAAACTAATGTTGTATAATGAACTTTCAGGTTTATAATGGTAAACAGCGCACTCAGATTTATTTTCGAAAAAAACTGTATGGAGTCGGCATAATAAATGATGATATCTCCATTATCGCACAATTGCGCCTAATATCCTCTTAGTTTATTAATATATGAATTATTTTGGATTTTTGACATACTCCATGCCAAGGTCAAACATGCGTTTTTTTCTTTTTAAATCGTTAAAAAATTATCAATTTTTTCATTTAAATTTTTTCGTTCTTTACTAATATTAAGCTTAACATGGATGTATAGACTAGACATTTACGCGAATCAATAAAATTAAGTGCCATATTAGAAAGTGAAATTCGCTTAAAAACTCATTAGCTTAAATCTGAAATAGTAATTATCTAATCTAATGATTCTCAAAATTCCCAAAAAAAATCAGGAAATTATTGTTTGTTAATGACATTTTAACTATCTACCGACTTTTTGAATACCTATATCTATTAAATAATTGGGTTCTCATTAGTTAGCAATTAAGAGGGTAAGTTAGTAAATTAGTTTTTGGGGCACATACATTAAAGTCGATCGCAATAAATAGGAGTGTACTAAAATAAAATCATTTAGTATTCTTCAATCATTGAAAGTACAAACATCATGGCAAGCATCGTAACAAACTTAGATTTGTTCGTTATTTTGAAAAACATTCACACACTCAGTGACTATAATTTTTTGTTTCAAACCGTGCTATCTCGTTTAAACAGCAGTGTATCTGAAGAAGATTGTGTGACTTTAAAAGAATTTAGCCGGAGATTCACTAGGGCTGCACAGAAACGATATGAATCAACACAACGGAAATATGAGAGGTTCCGAACTGATTACGAAAGTTGGCTCGAGGCTGATGTCGATTGGCCGAGTTGCTTAAAAGAAAATATAAAACCGATTACTTAAAATGAGGGAAGCCCTATAATGCCAATTTCGGAGCCATCACCAAGTTCTAACATTACTATTTTGGAATCATCGTCAAGCGCTACTGGTTCTCTTTTGGAGCCATCTACATCATCAACTGGAACAATGACGAAACGAAAAATCTCAAATCGTAAACATTTTAAAGACCCAAGTCTTTAAAATGTTTACGATTTGAGATTTTTCGTTTAACAGGAACAGGAAACAGAAAAAGAGGCGGAGTGGAGACCTGACAGACAAATATTCCAGTGAGCTCGTATTTGCAACTATTTCTAAGTTTTTAAAGATGAAGGCCAAAACAACATTGCTTCTGTGATTGATTGTATGGTGAACCACCCAGAATCAATCGAAAAACTTCAAGATTTAATTAAAAAACCAACCAGTAAAGAAACGTTTTCACCCCAAAAAGCACTTGGTTTACTGATATTTCTGAAATTATCAAAGTGGCAATATATAACTCTGCGAGAATCAGCAATTCGAGAAGGCCTTAAGCACTTGTACCCTTCGTATTACTGCGTGCAAAAAGAGAAAAATGTGTACTTTCCACCTGAACCGAAAAATTCAATTACGGTGACAGATTCCTCAGCAAAAATTTCACTGCAAGCTTAGCTAGATCTGACAGCAAAAAGAATAATTAAATCTTTCCCAGAAAGTATACTACTCGTAACTCATTTTAAAATCAAAATACGGTTTCAACGGAGCATCCAGCCAAAGCAGATACAAACAGAAGATGGATTTTACACAAGATGACTCTAGTATCTTCATGACTTCGTTATCACCACTGAAGATGACATGTGAAGACATCACAGTTTGGGAGAACCCGAAATCTTGCTCAGCAGTGTATTGTCGCCCAGTACAGTTCACCTTTGTTAAAGAAAGTGAAACAGTGGTGAAGGGAGAAAATGAAAGAGTCAAAGCTGAGATATCGGCTCTCCAACCATCTGATTGTGATAGCAATATGGTGAGTCATAAGCTAATGCTCACCATGGTAGATGCTAAAATAAAAACATACCTTTCTCCTAACGTAAGATCGAATGCAGCGTGCTACATTTGTTTGGCGACCTTCGGAGATGAACAACTTGGAAGAAGTTAAAAAGAAATCAACAGAAGATGACTTCTGGAGCTCGGACTTTCTTCACTACATGCACGCATAAACATGATGGAATGTCTTTTGCATATCGCATATAAATTAGATATTAAGAAGTGGTCTGCTAGAGGGGTAGTGAGAAAGCTGCAGTGGATGCAAGAAAGAAAACTATCCAAGCCAGGTTCAAAACGGAGCTCAACCTATTAATCGATGTCGTAAAACAAGGTTATGGCACAACTAACGACGGCAACACTGCACGTCGATTCTTTGAATTTCCTGAAAAGACTGCGGCTATCACAGGACTAGATAAAATCTGATCCGAAGATTTGCTGTAATTTTGCAAGCCTTCAGGAGAACCCATCAATATTTCGAAATTTAAAGAATATGCGTACATAACTGCTGAGAAATATGTTGAATTGTACAACTGGTACTACATGTCATCAACAGTGCACACGATACTGCTTCATGGAGCCGAAATTATTGCTTTTAACGCAATAGTACCGATTGGAAGTTTATCTGAAGAAGCTTCAGAAGCAAGGAACAAGGACTTCAGAAGATTCAGAGAACATCACTCACGTAAGAAGAGCAGAGTGAGTTCCAATGAAGATATTTTTAATTTCCTTCTTCTTTCGTCCGATCCGCTTATTTCAGCAGTAAGACCAACGATGGATGCAAAAAAAAAAAAAACCTGATGAAACATTGGATCTGCTGAATCTTCAAACACCTGAATTCGAGTTTAGGGATATTGCTCAAATAAATTCTGACTCTGAGTTCGACTCTGAAGATAGTGATTCAGAATAGGCAATATTTTTAAATAATATATTCATTGTTTTATTAATTTTATCATATATTTTTATTGTAATCATTTTAATATAAATTTTTTTCATCATATTTTTGGTTTTAATAAGATGTCATTAACTTTTATAATTATTTGTATTGCACAACTACCAAAATTTTGTAGGGTATTTCTAGTACCACAAAAGAATCACAAAATGTGTCTTATGATGTTAAAATTTATATATTTGACAAATATTACCAATTACATGTAATTTGAAGCCTAATTATCCAACAGATATTCAAAAAGACAGTAGATAGTTAAAGTATTGTTAATTAATAATATTTTACTTAATTGGGGATTTTGAGAGTCGTTAGATAATTACTTTATCAGCTCACCATTTGTACTACTTTGTTGTCCATCAAATTTAAGTCGTTATGTGTAAAGGTTTCTATGATATAAATATTATAAGAAGGTATTGTATAGAATACCTACTAGGCAAAGTATAAATAATATTTCATACATTACCTACACGTTTTAGGTATTCTATACATTGCCTAGGTATTGTATAGAATACCGGATTATACAGATTGCCGGTAACAAATAAAGGATACAGATATTAGCCAATTTTTTATGGTTTTTAATGAATTTCAATTTCTAATATTGCACACAATTAATTTGCGTTAATGTGTAGTCTTTATACATACATGTTAAGCTTGATACTAGTTAAAACAAAACAATAAACAAAAAAAAAATCGTTTGATTTTTAAAGATTTAAAAATATAGCGCATGTTCGACCTTGGCATGGAGTATGTCAAAAAATCCAAAATAATTCATATATTAATAACCTAAGAGGATATTAGGCGCAATTGTGCGATAATGGAGATATCATCATTTATTATGCCGACTCCATACAATTTTTTTCGAAAAAAAATCTGAGTGCGCTGTTTCCGATTATAAACCTTAAAGTTCCTTTTATTAGGCTTGTAGTAGGTATTCCCAATCGTTACCAAGCAAAAAAAGCGACACTTAAATGTTGAATGTCTATGAAACGCGAATTTCAGCCCACTGTGCCACGCCGCGCTGCCGTTCGGTTTCAAAGGAAATATTTATTTTCAGTAACGAAAAAATGTTTATAGACAATAAAATAGTCTGTTTGGTCTGTTCACAAAAAAAAAACATGAAAATATCAAGTAGTTTGAAAGTAATATCGTTTTTTATGCTTTGGGTAGACATTCCTTCCAGAATTTATTTCATAAAGTATTTTACTACAATACTTAATTATTCACTTATAGAATTGATGTGTACCTACACATTCACGTTTAACATAATATTTTTGCATAACATACTTGCATTGTTTGAAGGGGTAATAATAGATTTAAAAGTGACTAAAATTATATTATATCTGCTCCTTAATGTATTTTAGTTTTTGTTTTACTTTACATAAAATTAATAATGCAAAAGATTATGCTATGCTCATAGCTGTCGCTCAGTTGGATGCTGTGCACATATTATTGCCAACTTATGAAGTAAACAGGTAATTGGTGTAAAGTGGGTACATAATTTAAGTACTTACCTACTCCTCTACCAAACCCTTTTGAGATTACAAGCGTGATGTTATTTTATGTTAATATATTTATTATTTTAATACATTAATATAAGCTACTTGTCCGTAAGAACGCAAAAAACACAAAAAAAAGAAGTTCATTTTATAAACAAAAAAAAATATGCTCTACATCTCAATGCTCCCATCAGTCACAAATAGTCACAATAATGCGCTTTAGTCTAGCACAACCAGACATCCAAACCTTTAAAATAATGTATGAATCTTCTAAGACCGCCGTATGTAATTTTTCTTCAATCAAGTTCCATTGTTCTTTCGAATTATAAATAAATCATACTCTCTTCAAATGTACATTTCTTTTCATGTGACAAAAATATTGTCTCGTTGGTGTCCCTTTTATGCATCATTCTGTGACCTATAAGTATTTGCCACAAAATAAGCAAAATCAACCCTCAACTACACTGAAATCCCTAGCATTATAGTACAGAAATCTGCATTCTTCTTTATAAATTGAGACCTATTGTTGTTTTCCAACTTTCATGAGGGCAATGTTGCAAGCACTAACAAGTCTTATAATAAAGAAGTTTTTAAATAAAATCACTTACTGCATGGTTGTCCAACTGTTGTCACAAATGTGACATGACCTTCGGGTGACAGTTTAACAATTTCTCCAGTTGCAAGACCCGTGTACAGTTCACCTTTAAATATTTGAAAAGCTTCAGGTCCTAACAGTTTTCCACTGTATGATCTTCCAGCATTGTTTAAGGCACTATTTATGGCTAGTGGACCAACTCTTGGTTGTACTGGTGATACCCTAAAAATGGAACCAATTTGATATAAGATTCTCATTGGAAAATTGAACCAATGTTCAATAATAAAACAAAAAGTTTGGAAAACAAAATTAATAGTATTATTATTTATAATATTAAAATGTTTACTTACTCAATGCTGGTAAATTTTGTGTATGGTGGCAAATTAGGAATAACAGTAATTATGGTCACAATCAGAGCCACATACAAAGACAGCTTAATGATTGTCTTTATTAACCTCTTTACAGCATTAAATATGAACCCCATTGTGAAAGTAAATATCTGAAAAGTAAGATGAATGTGTTGACAGTAAATTCTGGAACCTTTTTCAAAAGTTTCATCAGTGATCAGAAAGTTTGGGTCAAAAAGTAAAAATACTTGTAAGGGTAAAAACTATAATCTGGTAGTTTACAGATACACAACTCTACACCATTTATATTTTCCACAGCAGTGCTATGACAAGTACAAAATCATCTATTCTCTCTAAATAATTTAAAGATCCAGAAAAAATAAATTGAGATGCACTATGATAGGAATGATTTTTGAATGGTCTTTTTGGATAAGGGAATTATAATGTTGCGCGTAACAGCGTACGTATAAAATTAGTCAAGGGTATGAAAGTAAGGATTGCCTCAAATAGACGAAAGTATCATTGATATTTACATCATTTATTGTTTGGTATGCCAAAAAAAAACGCCAACATGTAAATGTCAACGTGGCCTATGTTGTAGTAAAATTATGTAGGCACTTACTAACGTACTATCAAATCATTATTTTTGAGTCTACAATAGATCTAAAAAACCCAGATCTATTAAATTCAATTGTATAAAATATTATGGACGAGCAGTGAATACAGTGACAAGTATGTACTCGACATACCAACAGAGATTAGCTGGCCTGCTGGTGCTGTTATAGTAGCTAGCCGCGAAGTGTTGATAGTTTTTTTGTAGCCTAAACAGGACATAAAAAAACAATAATGAAATATTTACCTTCGATAACAAATCACCTGTATAAGCCACGAACTATTCCCCCATTCATAAAAAATGTATCGGCTTTTTATCTATCTGTCAACCACTGGACTGGAGGAGAGAGAAGTGCCGCACCAAATGTCGAACGCGCGAACGAACGATTAACGAATGAACGAATTGGAATGATTAAACTTTTAAATAGGTAGTAACTCGATTACTCGACTCGACTCGAAAAGTGTCAACTGAACTTCAATCGTTTTGTGAACTCTTTGTTTGTAGAATTTTCGTCAAATAAAGAGAAAGAAAAATAATTTGAAGATTATGTATTTATTGTTCTTCTTACTCTGTCCAAGTTTCCAACCATTTCAACAAATTTAAATTTTAGATGCAAAATACATACAAAACTTCATCTCCTACTCTACTTGCTCGTTACTAAAGCACACGAATATTATTGAACTTTGCTATAATTAGTCGTCTGGCTTAGATACTGAAAACTACAATTTCTTTGACACAAACATTCAGCCGATTAGATTATGTCGATGTCTGCTACCAGAGGCAAGATGCTACTGAGGAGGTATTTATCAAGTTTGAGTGCTTGGAAACCCTAAGCATTCGCTTTGTTTTTGGTTAACGAAAGTATGACTATGTTTCTCACCTTCGTAAGAAACTCAAGTGGCTCCCACTACGCATTCGCTAATTCGCAAGAACACTCGCCTCATGTCACCATTTAGTTCCTAGAAAATGTTATTGCGCTGACTTCTGCGCAGTTTGTACCAGCCATGATTGATCGGTTGGATTGTATTCCAACCCTTTAATATCTAGACGTAACGTTTTGCAAAGATTAATTATAAAAATGACTTGAAAAGACTAATAATCGTTTTAAAATAATCGGTTGCAGGCATCACTATTAATTTAGATGTTGAACACGTCAATGTCATGGACGTCATCGACGTCATAGTACTCGGCCATTGACAATATTTCACGAGTTCACTGATCTCACTGAATATTGGCCTTTTGCCTAGCCTTCATTGGAGGAACACAATAAAAACCGGTCAAGAGCGAGTCTGACTCGCGCACCGAGGGTTCCGTACGTATATATGATGTTGATGATTTCTGAAAAACTGTGCTATTTAGAGACATCGTTTCATTTTTCCTGTGTGTATTTAGAAAGTGTACCAATTATGATACCAAAGTTAATTAAAACACAATGGATCTCATACCACATCTAGTACGCAATATACTTAGATTTATTAATATATTTCAATTATTTTCCTAAGTTTCATATTTGGAGGTTAGATAAAAGAAAGAAATGGGAATACATGTTTTTGTCCTGAGGACGTCAAGGACGCATACACTCCATTCACAATTTGTCAGTCTGTGATGCCACCATTCGGTGATTGGTGGCCAGAATAATGTTTGTTTACATTCACGCGCAATTATTGACAACACTAGCTGTCTCTTTTTTTCTTGTTGTTTTTAACAAGCCATCTCTTTTCTATTATTTTTACTTGTAGTGAAATGTAAAATGAATGAAAAGTGGGTATGTGTGCTGCCGCTGCTGCGCGGAACACTTTTTAGGTTGTTTTGTGAGTGTTTAGCACATCTGTTTAATATAATATCATTGTTTAACACATAGAATAATTTCAGATTTTTATCTATGCAAACTTCGGAGATAAGGTATTTTTTTTTAATTTTTCATCAAAAGTCGGAAACTATGCTGCCTAAAAAAAAAATGTTTGAGAATGTGCAAACACCGTTGCTTCTTAAGATACCCCACATGCCTTAGCCCCACTTCAAATTTTTAAGACCCCCTTTCAGTCCCTTTTGCAAAAAAATCATCTTTTTTTTTTTCTTCTTTGCAAATAGTTGGGCAAACGTCATCTAAAACTATTCTAAATATGTTGATAGCATTACTAGTTCTTTAGATATCTAGGTGTGACAGTCAGAGAGACAGACTTAGTCTCACCATAAGGGTTCCTAAAGTCCGTTTTTACCATTTTGGTACGGAACCCTAAAAATATTTGGAATCGATTTTTATCATTATTCATAATCTTTTTCACTAATTAATGCTAGCTGTATACACACGGACCGTCGTCACAGGCGACGACTGGTGATTTTGTAAAAAGGTCTTAAAAGGTCTTAGAGCATTTAACCTACGGTACATGCATACCTTTTTACGACACACAATGGGGAAAGGAAGAAAGGGAAAGAAACTCCATGGGAACTCGTAAAAAAAAACAAAAACTTTTTTACAAAAACTCTTCAAAAATTAGGTATTAATTCTACTTACTTATAATAATAACCTAGGCTAGGAGCTTAGTTAGACTAAAATGTTTTTAATTCGCTTTTAGTTTTTTTTTGTCGAATTTGTACACACGGCTACACATCAAGCTATACATTTCCAGTTTACGCTGATCTCGCACTGTACGGAAATCCTATACAATGCGAGATCAGCTTATACTGGAAATGTATAGCTTGATGTGTAGCCGTGTGTACATGCATACTTCAATGCTTAAACATTGAAGTATGCATGTACAAATTCGTTTTTGTTTTCGAATTTATTTGTATGGATGGACAACATGGCCAGTCATTTAATTTAGTCATCATCTGCCTAGCCTTTTCCCAACTATGTTGGGATCGGCTTCCAGCCGAATGAAGCTGAATACGAGTATTTTACATGGAGTGACTGTAGTATGTATATTTAGTAATAAGAACCATTACTAGTAGCTCAGATTATAGAAAGAAGACTAGTAGATAGTAGAGGTTGGATGGACACCACTAGAGGAGGGAGAGCTATCTCTAAGAAAATGTAAGTGAGCTCAACTTTATCGTGTTTTCTCGGAAAGCACGATAAAACATCGTCACCATCCACGGACCAACCGCGGCAAGCGTAACTTAATCTGATCGATCGATCCGTGCGGCTGTTATTACTTAGCCACAAGTGCCACCTTAGCCACAAGCCCCCTGTACTCACTGTCATTTTTAGTACTGAGTGTAAATAGTTACTTAGTAAATAAAAATGGCAGTCCATGACTGCCTATTTTTTTTTGACTGCTGACGCTGACAGAAGTGAAAACTTAAAACTTTGGATTATCTAATTAAAAATGTATAAATGTACACAAGCCGCTGCGCGTCGACAGTCTGGCGCAACACGTCACGTGACACGGCTAGCATGTCGGTGACGCGAATCCATAAAGTTTTGCCTCTACCAAAAACTTATACACATCAAATAAGTACCTCTTTTCTATAATTTGGCAATAATTTTAAGTTACTGTCTAACATACTAACTCTTATACGTACGGAATATTTTTATACAAATATACATCAACAAACATTTATACGTACGGAATATTTATAGTAATATTTCATATTATTATATAATATTCAATAAATGTCATGCAATCACAACATGGCGATGGGGTTTTGTGTCTTTGCACTTTTGATGTGAATACGTCTTTGCTTTGTCATTTGCTTCCATAGTGGGAGGCAATTCAGAAAACTGATGATACAAAATCAGTGTTGCAGAGCTACATAGCTATTATCTACATCCAAAATTTAATTACCGGTAGCCCATAAAATCCTACTAAATGATTATTTCAGAAAAAAACTTGCAGTAGGATTTTTTGAACTTAGAAAGTTGTAAATTGTAATGCTGGCACGACGCCGGGGTTGACGGCACGATTGGCGTAGTGATTAGGCAATTGACTGCTGGGATCTGGAGGCGAAAGTCCTCCCACACATGTGGGTGTGGATCGAAGAGGCGAAACGCCGGGGCGTAAATCGCGGCACAGCGGACAGAGCTCCGGCGGGATCTCGTGGCGACATGGAGAGTGCGATTGTCGCAACCCAGTGCTGGGCACGCCACAATTGCGGCGGTAAGTCCCCTCTTTGAGGAGTGGCTAGAGAGGCGCCACGGCGTCCTCACCTTCCGCCTGACGCAGGTCCTCACCGGACACGATTGTTTCGGGAGGTTCCTGTTCAGGATAAAGCGGGAGGAAACGCCCGGGTGTCACCACTGTGTGGATCGCCCGGAGGACACGGTGGAGCATACGGTGGAGGTCTGCCCTGCTTGGGCGGAGCACCGCCGTGTCCTCACGGAGGCGATCGGCGGCGGCGATCTTTCGCGTCCGGCCCTGGTTCAGGCCATGGTTCGGAGCGAGAGTGCATGGGAGGCCGTCACCTCCTTCTGCGAAACAGCAATGCTGGGTCGACGGCGCGTTGTGTTCCACGCGCGTCTCAAAGAGACGTCAGCACCACTTGACGGGGTCCGAAAGGGCCCCGTCAAGTGGTGCTGACGTCAGGGAAAGAAAAGAAAGAATGCTGATTCTAATGATTATAAATCTGTAAAGCCATATTTGTTATGGCCGCGAATCATATTTAGATCAACATACAACCTGTTACTGACCTGCAAATTTTAAAAAACGTAAGAAAATTTGAATTTCGCGGGCTACCTTAGCGCATCCCCCACTCAATAGCTAAAGGGCGAAAGAAATCGTTACAAAGAAAATATTACCCCATGTGTTCATGTAAAGGCTTCAACATACCAGCGCGACTTGTCGCGCGACGCGACACGGCACAAAGGTCCCGCGTGTCGCGGGACGAGCGGTGCCTTTGTGTCGCGTCGCGTCGCGCGACAAGTCGCCCCGGTATGTAGAAGCCTTAAAACGTAAAACACAATGATTTCGATTTGTACATACTAATTCCAAGAATTTATTTTGAAAACTGCTGAAAACGGCTGGGTGTCGAACTAAGTAACAAATGTCAACTTCGAAAAAGATCGGTCTGTCCCATAGATTAAAAAGTTCGCTCTTTTCATGTGTAGAATCCGCCATTTTGGACGTGTTCATTACTGCGGTGTAGCGCAAGAACTAAAAAGTTTGCACAATGGGTCACGCTAACATTTGGTATTCTCATCCTCGCAGATATGGCCAGGGCTCCCGCTCATGGTATGAATTCTTAGAAAGTGTATTTTCACAAGGAATTTTTCTTGGTTAGAACACGTGTTTGAAGTGTTGCTCTGCATGTTTCAGCCGCGCCTGCTCCAACAGACACGGTCTCATCCGTAAGTACGGTCTGAACATTTGCCGACAGTGCTTCAGAGAATACGCTCACGACATTGGTTTCAAGAAGGTATGTACACACATGTCAACTACTTTTTAAATTTTCATGGTTGTTTTGGTTGTGGAAAGAGATAGGTGACGGTCAGTCCAGTCATTCATTTAAATAATCCCCTACATACCTTCAAGGTATATTAGCACAGCACCTGTTTTTGTATTAATAGCATAACATAATTCTTTTTCGTAGACCTATCACAATGTTGCCTTTCTAACCCATAAATTGACTGGTAGAGAATGTGTTATGGTATTAAGTTCTTGTAAATGTACCACTAACATGAAGTTCCAATAAATTAAAATTACTAGTAGTCATAAATATCTTTTAGACAAGTAGTCAATTGCATTCCACAATGTGAACTTAGGTGGTAGGTTCACAAAGACCTGATCATTGTGGACCTTGGTGGGCAAAGCAAAATAGGAGAGAGGAAGAGGGCTTTAATTGGACAACTTTGTAGGGTGTGGTAAATGGTGCTTGTAAATATTTATCAAGAAACTCCAGTTATAACCTGCGCATACTATTCAACAACCGCATAACTGTTTAGGGAAACTTATCAAAACATAACAATGAATGATACCCAAAACAAAAGTCAAACAATGCTTTTATAAGTCTGACCGTACGCAAAATACGCGCTATGACGTGGATTTGTGGACATCAGCCCGGATTACCTACCTATCACCTAGTAAGACTTTTTGCCCTGTGTATACTATTTCGCTACTGGACAACTGCCCAGCAGTCAAATACAGTCCTGGACTCCTAAATCAAACCACCCTGCAGTTTTTGTGTTGTAAGTCTATAGCTTTTTCTTGGCTGGTTGTGAACTCAAATTGTGAACAATGCAATGATGACACCAAAATGATGGCCAGTATGTCGGCATCAAAACTGCATAAAAACGTTTTCTTTGACTCGTCATTATTTTGATGTTTTAGGCCTTTATACCTCACATGGAATTGCATGGTGGCTTGATTTATGGGTCTGGGTGTATATTATGGACATGAGGTTATGTTTAAAGTTACCTAACAATAAATATTTACAAACAGCTATTTGTCAAATTTACTAACCATACACATATTTAAGTTATAGGACATCAAATAAAAACATTAACATACAAACTAAACCCTTATGATTATGATAGATTTGCAACCTAAAACAACTATCTTACATACATACTAGTGTCCCTAATTAACTCTCCACCACTGCATTTATGTTACTTCTGCAAGGAATAGAAGGCTTCTTGCTGCTGCAATATTGGAAAGAAACAAACCTAATGCAAAATAATGATAATGCTGCATGAATATCTCCTGGTGGTTTCTGTTGTGGTCACACGGCATGTTATGACTCATAACCACAGTTTATGATAAATCAGACAGGATTATTAACATTGTTCAATGTTAATAATTTCAATAGTAGAATATGAATTTTATACAGTCTGTAGAACTCCTAATTAACGTATTTCTTTCTTTTGTTTCAGCTTGATTAAAATGTTTAGCGAATAAACTTTAAATTAAGTAAATAAACTTGTTTTAATGTTCAACATACTTCAAATCCTGAATGATAATGATATTGTCACTACACTTCCAGATAGTTAATCAGTCATTTAAAACAACAAATTCCCATAATGAGAAAACAGCATTGAATCCCATAAATAAATATTTTTGTTATCTAATTTTGATCATTTATTTATTAACCACATTAATAACAGACAACATTTTATTGCCATAATTAAAACAAAATGTAAACTATAAAAACACTATTTTATTTTACAAAACTGTACAAAAGTATAAAAGATCTAAACACTAAAATCACAATAATATTACTCTATGATTGATTTGCATTTGCTTGCACCTGACGCAGGTTGACTAATGTGGATCCGACTCTCTGAAAAATAAATACACCAAGAGTAAGTGGAAATGCACATGTAGAACTGTAGAAGGTTTCTGTTGAGTGTTAGCTAGTAGGTGCTAAGCTTGATCATTTAGCTTTGACAATTGATATGCATATGAATCTTCTATGACCTGCACCCTAATTGCGTACCTAACACAGTTTCAATCGGAATCGGAATGATTTTGAAGTATATTGCTAATCCATTGCTTCATATGTTAGAAAACGTCTGTTCAACAACGTAACTAACGCAATGAATGTTGTTGAACTGTCAAATTGAAACCGATTCCTACTGATAGTGTGTTACGCAATTAGCCTACAGTTTTTATATGACTCATAGCCACACATGGATGTGGACTGTAAGTAGTTGTGTCAACCTGTCCGACTCCAGCAAGCAATGCTAGAAGGCTGCGCTGTGGTGGTCTGCAGTGCTTCTTGCCGCCCTCTGCGCAACACAAGTTGGGGAAGCAGTCCACGCTGGAGCTGCACTTCTGAGGGAACAGGTCGTATTGAGGAGGAGGCGTGCACTGCACGTATTGCTCAAACATCCGTACGGCTGAAACATACAATTATGATAGTCATGAAGTTGGTACTTAGCAGTAGTAGACGAGTAAGGGTTATTTCTTTTTGCCAGTTTTCGCAAAGATATTCAGTACCAATCATCTCGCTTCTCAAAAATGGGTAATATTTTAAATGTTATTGGAATCGCAATTTCATGGTTTTTCTGATAATTGAAATGGTTAGTCGCCCACTAATGTTTTCTTACGTCCGTCAATTTGATTGGCGACGGGCACCAGATCTAGTCGAGCCCGGGCGGTACGGCAGTATGAGCGTGTGCCATCAGGACAGCAGATCCGCGGCCAGCAGTCCGAATCGGCCTTGCAAGTTTGGACTTCAAACAGTAGTTCGCCGAGCGGCGCCGATGGACATTCACGAGGAATCACACCCAATAAAGCTGTAATATAGAGATAGCAGTTTTGTAGGTAACATCACGCCTGTATTATTTGAAGGGGTACTTACTCAGAGGTGTTAACTTAGTACACCCACACATAAAGGCTTCTACATACTGGCGCGACATATCGCGCGACGCGACACCGGTAGAACAATTTCTATGAAAAATTCAAGGAAATTGTTCTACCGGTGTCGTAGAAGCCTTAAATCAATCCGACCGACGACCGGAATCGAACCCGGAACCCACGCTCAGCAGTTGCGCTTGCTTAAAGACTAACGCAAAGAGTAAAAATATTCAAGTCTGGTAGCATAGCATAGTCAGCCTATAATGTTCCCACTGCTGGGACACAGGCCTCCTTTTTTTCGAGAGGGAGTGGGCAGTAATCCACCACGCGAGCCCAGTGCGGGTTGATAGATGTCACATGTATTCGAATTTTTGGTTCTAGGACATGCCGGTTTCCTCACGATGTTTTCCTTCACCGTTTTGAGAGCAGTGATGATGAAATTATTTACACAAAGTAAAGCGCTTGGCTGGGTTCGAACTCATGACCATCAACTCGTAAGCCGGGGCCGTTACCACTAGGCCATCACTGCTCTCAAGTCTGGTAGGTATAACATTTATTATAAATACCAACTGCTGTGTTCAATTTCCAAAAAGTCCCTAGGAATTGAAGGTCCTAGAAGGACCGCAGAAATATTTCATAAGTGAGTTAGGGTGCTTGCCTCTATGTACATACAGGCCAGAACTGTTCGAACAATTAGGTGTAAAAAAGTTGTTTTCCCGATGGATACCGTATTCGCTCTGTGAAGAGCAAAAAGCGGCTCGCGTTACTTGGTGCGTCAGAACTCTCGAAAGATTCCACGCAGGATCCTCAAATGCTGTATCTGTATACAACAATGTATCAGGTGACGAATCCTGGATATACGCGTACGAACCCGAAACAAAAAACCAGTCACGAGTTTGGGTGTTCGAAAATGAGTTAAAGCCAACAAAAATTGTTCGTTCACGGAGTGTTGCAAAAAAAATGGTGGCCACGTTTGTCTCCAAAATCGGCCATGTTACGACTATTCCTCTTGAGGGACAAAGAACGGTTAATGCAGAATGGTATGCTAGCATTTGTTTGCCACAGGTCGTTTCTGAACTCCGTAAAGAGAACTGCAACCGTCGCATCATCCTCCATCACGACAATGCGAAATCTCACACCGCGCACAGAACAAAAGACTTTTTAGAGCAAGAAAACATAGAATTATTAGACCATCCACCGTACAGCCCCGACCTAAGCCCTAATGATTTCTATACTTTCCCTAAAATAAAGAATAAATTGCGTGGACAGAGATTTTCATCACCTGAAGAAGCTGTGGACGCCTACAAAACGGCCATTTTGGAGACCCCAACTTCCGAATGGAATGGTTGCTTCAATGATTGGTTCCATCGTATGGAAAAATGTGTCAAATTTCGCGGAGAATACTTCGAAAAGCAATAAATACATTTTTAAATAGTAATGTTGTGTCACTTCCTTGATTCCCGAAATTTTCAGTGCCGCCCTCGTAGTAAACTTAGTCTTACAAATAAATAATATAAATTATAGATTCCGTGTTCTACCGTACCTGCGACCACGTTCGTTCAATATAAAATTATCAAGAGTTGAAAACTGAACACAAATTCAGTAAAAAAAAAAACCGGCCAAGTGCATGTCGGACCACGCACAATGAAGGGTTCCGTAGTTAGGATGAATTTATCCCAAAAACAAACTTAACATTGTAGTTGAAAAACATGCTCTCCCATACATCGATATACGTTACGGTCAATTCTCCAACTGCAAATTTAAGTTGGTCGAATATTACTCGTTAACTTGTGAAGTCTACTTAGCTGTGATAGTTTTCCTTTTAATTTCGTTATATATACTATTGCCATGAATTTTTTCACATATCCAAAACCAACCATTTAGCTGGCAGGGGGGGGGACACTTGACTCTAACAAAAAATAGCACTTTAAAGCTTAATATTACGCAAACGGATCCCTTAATTGAAAAATGGTTTTCCCAAACCCACAATATTTTTGAACGGCTTATCCAACGATACCCCACACCATGGAATAGACGAGAAAAAAAATATCATCCCCATTTCACGTGTAAGGGAGGTAGTACCCTAAAAAAAAATGTTTTTCATAATTTTATTTTACCATTTTTTCAGCATGATTAATATGTATACCCATGGCAAATTACAGTTTTCTAGGACTAAGCGTCTCTGAGCTAAGCTGGAGACAGACAGACAGACGGACATGGCCGGAACCCTAAAAATGAAAGTATTCATTTTTAGGGTTCCGTAGTAAACAAGGAACCCTTATAGTTTCGCCATGTCCGTCTGTCTGTCTGTCTCCAGCTTAGCTCAGAGGCTCTTAGTACTAGAAAGCTATAATTCGGCATGATATGTACACACGGCTACATAACAAGCTATAGGTACATTTCCAGTATAAGCTCACCTCTCATTGTACGGAAATCCTATACAATGCGAGATCAGCTTATACTGGAAATGTATAACTTGATATGTAGCCGTGTGTACAAATTAATCACGCCGACAAAGCGGTTAAATAAAATCACGGCAGTAGTTTATAACGAAATCAAAAGGAAAACTATCACAGCTAACGATTAATAGTCGACCAACTTACATTTGCAGTTGGAGAATTGACCGTGACGTACTTATATCGATAAATAGGATGTTTTGCAACTACAACGTTAAGTTTGATTTTGGGATATATTCATCCCAACTACGGAACCGTTCATTGTGCGTGGTTCGATACACAGTTGGCCGGTTTTTGTAATTCCAATCGTTTTTCATAATAAGTCTATTGATGTAGCATCCCTTAGCACTGGTCTTTCTTAAATAAGCAACAAAGTATATTCACTATTCCACTCCGTCATTAATTACATAAACTTAAAAAAATGTTACGAAGTGTCGTCGTCTGGAGAGCACTAAACACGAAATGAGTGAATCCCCCCCCCCCTGCAGGCGAACGCGGGTGATGTTATCCGTTCATCGCGGCAAACATGTTTAGGCTATGTTTATGATTTTGATTTAGGCCACGCCCCCAAATAGTGTAGTACAACATGGTTATATCTGTTAAAAACACGCAAATTACATGGCGCAGCAGACGCGGCTTTAGGACTCCTTCGATAGTGTTTACGAAGCAAGTTTATTCGAAATAAGAATAACATAGTACCTATATTATTTTATTACTATTATTTATATTATTTTATTACCTATATTATTACTGTATTCCTTTTTAGGGTTCCGTACACAAAGGGTAAAACGGGAAGCCGAGACGGACAACGGAGCCTTAGTACGACACGGTTGGCGCAGTGGTTAAGCTATTGACTACTGCGCTACGTGTCGCGGGTTCGATTCTCGAACGGAACAAATATTTGTATGACCTACAAGTAGTTATTCCGGGTCTGGCTGTTTGTATATGTGAGTTTAAATGTTAGTAAACGCACCCACAATACAGGAGAAATTCCTAGTGTGAGGCAACGTTTTTTAAAAAGAAGAAGAGTAATAGACTAGTACTATAAGGCTCCGCTGTCCGTCTGTCACCAAGCTGTATCTCATGAACCGTGATAGTTAGACAGTTGAAATTTTGACAAATGATGTATTTCTGTTGCCGCTAATACTAAAATTTTTTTTTTTTTTTTTTTGCAGTTTTTGTAGATAATGGTACGGAACCCTTCGTGCGCGATTCCGACTCGCACTTGGCAGGTGTTTTAATTTAGCACTCAATGTATATTTTGTATTAGCACATATTGGTTACGAAATAGCTAATAATAATAATAATTTAATTCTATCATAAAAGTTACCATTTGGTAGCATTCCCCTAGGGCCTAGAGGGCGAATCGAGCGGTTGTGAGTAGCTGAGCAGCAGGCTAATTGCGTAACACAATATCAGTAGGAATCGGTTTCAATTTGACAGTTCAACAAAATTCATTGCGTTATTTAAGTTGTTGAGCAAACAGAATTTTCTAACTTAAGAATCAATGGATTAGCAATATACTTCAAAATCATTCCGATTCCAATTCAAACTGTGTTACGCAATTAGGGTACAGGTCGGTACTGATAGATAGATTAACCCACGAGTGTCTGTTATGAAAAAGTGTAGTCGGTACCGCCAAATTTCAAATTACATACTTATGGACTATTTTATCCGCACCGATCTGCACCCTAATTGCGTACCAAAGTTTGAATCGGAATGATTTTGAAGTATTATATATTGCTAATCCATTGCTTCTTATGGTAGAAAAAATGTCTGCTCAACAACGTAAATAACGCAATGAATGTTGCTGAACTGTCAAATTGAAACCGATTCCAACTGATAGTGTGTTACGCAATTAGCCCTCTGTTCGGATTTGTCCGTATGTTAGCAAACTCAAACTCAAAGCATTTATTTCAATTAAACCAATTACAGGCACTTTTGAATTGTCAAAGAGTCGGTCAGTTAGTCAGAAAGTTGAAGCTATTTGCCCATTCCAAAACGTAGATTTCTATGGAGAAGAATAGGCAAGAAACTCCAAGGACACTCTTTTAAATCAAGATATTACAAAATCCTGGGTACATTATTATTGTCGCTTCTATATGTGAGAACAATGTAAAAATATAAATTATTTAAAAAACAATATAAAATATTACAAATATTTTATATTGCCCTGGCAGATAGGAGAAGACCAGTCACAACTGACGGCGCCCGTTCACGAGCATGACGCGTGGATCAGCACCATCCAGCTCAACCATTTTGTAGGGAACCGAATGATCCAACACACGCGCCACCATCAGCGAGACATTTAAGTGAGCATGACATACTCTTAACTGCCAAACTTTTTTAAGTCAACATAGGTACATCATAACATAATAAACGGCTCCATGGTACTCACATTTACAAAAATTGAAAAAATGCTTTTAAATTATACAAAACTATAGCTTGCAATGCATTTCAAAGATAAATAAAATTTCACTAGCAAAAAGATAAACATAATTACCTATTGAAGTATTCAACAACTAAAACTTGATTAAGTACATTTTATATAATAAATATGATTGTAATGTCAGAACATAAAAAAGGGGGGAAGCATCTCTTCCAAATATTATAATTTTAACAAGTGAGCCCAAGTGGTTGTGGAGCAGGACCAGCATTAAGCCAAGCATTTTTATCTACGATATAATCATCCAACCTATAATATGCTTGTCTACATAGTGTGCGTTTAATGCATGTTTTAAATTTCTTCTCATTTAGTTGAAGAATATCGAGTGGTATTTTATTATAACATTTTACACAATACCCCATAAAAGAAGTGTGTACTTTTGACAATCTGAAACGTGGTTGATCTAATTTGTTCCTATTTCTAGTATTAAAATTATGCCTGTCACTTATCTTACTGAAAAGATGTAGGTTTTTTCTAACATACATAATATTTTCATAAATATATTGGCAAGGTACCGTCATGATGTTAATTTCTTTAAACAGTTCCCTTAGAGAGTCGCGTCTGCGGAGGTTGTAGATGGCTCTGATAGCCCTCTTTTGCAGAACAAAGATAGAAACAATATCTGCAGCCCGTCCCCACAGCAAAATACCGTAAGACATGATGCTATGAAAGTAACTAAAATAGACCAGTCTCGCTGTATCCACGTCTGTTAATTGGCGAATTTTCCAAACAGCGTAGGCGGCTGAACTTAGCCGCCCTGCAAGTGATGTTAAGTGAGGACTCCACTGCAGCTTAGAGTCAAGCGTGATTCCCAGGAAAACAGTTTTTTCGACGAATTCTAGTATCTCTTTGTTCAATACAACGTGACATTCACTACTTCTAACATTCGGTAACGCGAATCTTATGCATTTAGTTTTCTTCTCATTTAATACCAAATTATTTACAGTAAACCAATTCCACCAAAAAAAAGAGCATCCTGACCATGGTGTAAGTAGATCTTTAGATAAGATATAGTCAGTCGCACTTCGGCATCGGCGGTAACACTGTCCTTGAGCTGGCCAAGAGTCAATAGAATAAAGGGCCAGGTTTGCTGGTTTTGTTACCATTGACGTGCGGCCGACTGTTCTTACCTTCCGACACCACAGAAGATGTATGAAACCGACATGCGGCCGAAAAATGCGGTAAAATGAATAAAAATCAAAAGTGCTGCTCCATAGGCTTTACATAGGTAGGTAGGTACTACCTTTCTTAAAATTTGCGTTGCAAAAATCTTATACGTGCAGCGCGCTGCGCGGTGGTGCAGGCACATTCATTTTTCTCAGGTCAACTTGTTAACCGGTATGAATTTACGTAATTCGCTACTTGGTTATTACTTAAGGCGACGATAATCGACTTTTAATGATTTTATACTGAAGATCACGTCTAAACGAATAGTGTTAAGTAATGATTTGAATATGTTTTTGTTAAATTAGAGCATTTTCTCAATAACTTAATATACGAATATTTTAAATTATGTTTATATTACATAGTGAAATTAATTTGTAAAGTTATGTCTAACACGGTTATAAAACTGAGAATGGCGCAAAATCTACCAAGCGTATTTTTCTGAAACCTCCACCAATTTAAAGATAATTTAATTATTGATCTTTTAGTATACGCGTTTTATTAAAATAGCTTTTGATTTGTGTATAATAAATTAATAATGCGTCAAATTGGGGACAGCGCTCCTTGATGGGCGAGTCCTATTACTGGCTGAACGTACGACGCGTTGCGTGAGCTCAGTGCAGAACACGCAAGCTAACCACTCAAGGTCACTGGCATATATCTGCGTCTTAAAGTAGTTATAACAGGTACAAAAATACATACGTTGGTGTGGTTTGGGTGCCGAGGTAGGCCGCGGCGCCGGTACACCTTTCACGCAGCGCCCCTCACAGCACACTTGGTCGGGCCCGCTGGTCGCTCTGCATTGTGAGTTTTTCTCGCACAGGATTGGGAACAGCAACACAGGCGCTTGTCCAGGTTTTGGACACACCAGTTTCTGCGTCTTGCCTGCACTCGAGTAATCCACTTTAGACTCGTAAACGGATAAAGAGTTGTGTGAGCGTGAATAACTTACGTCAGCAGTTATGGCATTGCCTAAGAACAAGAATATGAGCCTAGGTCACTATCAAATGCCTTTGTTATGTCTAGTAGTGGCATTCGTCTTTCTATACAAGAATCAAGATAAATTATTTGATAAATCAAATGAAAAAGTCGTATAACGTATACTCAGATACACCTACCACATATACAGACAAAATAAGGTTGCAATTTGTTTAAAATACAGAGATCAAAAGTTTTTAATTGTTTTATTTTCCTCTTATTCCTTATTTATTTGAAAGACTGAACGAAACAGCTACATAACTAGGTATATGTAAGTATGTAGGTTGGTAATTAGTTGAAATGACGGAGCACAACCACGGAGTAACTCCGTGAGAGCAATTCTCTAAACAAAGTACGTCTATCAACGTTAGCCGTTATCTGGGTAAAATGCAAGGGTGATTGGGCCCGTGAGCTTGGCATATATTAAAAAGTTTTTCAAAGTAAAAGGTAAGTATGTTTTTTTGGTACACACCAAATTACGCCACTGTTCTAAAGTGTTTCCTAATATTAAGAGAAAACGGAAAATAGTGTAAGTAGCTTAGTTTTACCTAAAAGTTACTAAGATTTTGTTGCGCAAGAATTCCGTTTAGCCACGTCCTATATTTTCAAGAACGCAGTGACAGCCTTGATCGTATATTAAGGTTTTCACGACAAATCCAATTCAATCCAATAAAATTGAAATTACTCTATCGAATAATTTGATATCAGGTTTAAGGAAACAATTATCATTACGAGTACTTGCAATGCAATTAAACAAAACAATGATTATCCAATACCTATATGTAGGTATATCAATAGCGGCTGTGGCCTGTGCGTGTCATAAATATTTAACTATGAACATACCTATTTAAGTAGCGGAACAAACAGTTTAAACCCTATTAGGTAGGTACTTATTTAAACCTTCTTATATTCATAATTCATATCAGATACCATCCTTGAAATTAATTTCATTCGTCGGTATTTTTTAGGCTCAAACACAGGTTACCTATGTTAAAATAATATAGGCATTAGTTATACACTTAGTAATATTAGAGATGGTAGTGGTACCTACGTACATAACATTAAAAATATTACATCATGCCTGAATCCCCAAAGGATTAGGCAGAGATGTACCTGTAGTACACCCATATTTCGCCAGTTAGATACTACATAACTTAACCGTAGGTATACGAGTACAGTCCTTTCACATTTATCTTACCTCTAATTATACAGGGTGTCCGGTAAAGAATGGATATCATTGAAATACCGTATACCTATAGTAGACCTAATAGCCGTTCTAAAAAAAACCTATGATTTATTAGAAAAAAATACTAAATACCTTTTTTTTTACTCTAATTTACATTTTTCACCATGACCACAAATTAATGAATTCCATCGATTATTTGTTGTTATAATATTGTACGTTGACTCAGAGGCAGTACAGTGACAGTATGACTAGAAAATGCACAGTATTTTTTTTATAAATAATCGTATCATAATACCACTTGGGATACAAAATATATATTTTTTGTATTTTATTTAGAACGGCCATAAGGTCTATTTTATACAATTTCTAGGTTATCCATTCCTTACCGGACCCTGTATATACTGTCAAAATCACAGTGTGGTCTAGAATCGTTGCAGTAAGGCTGCTGTTGGGTTGCTGCCATTGACAAGTGTGTCAAAATCATAGTGATCTTTAAAGTGTTAACGATAAGGTTACTATTGGGTTGCTGCTGTCAGATGTAAAATAACTATCGAAGGCAATAGGTACTCACTGGTCTTTACTGGTGCGCTAACTTGCGTGGTGGCTTGCGGTATCTGTAGGGGCAATAGCTGCAGGAAGGGGCGCGGGGCTTCTGTCGTGGTCGTGGTGGTCGGGCGCGGCGTCGTTGTGGTCGTCGTGGTCGAGCTGGTGGTACTCGGAGCAGATGTAGTAGTCGAAGTAGTAGTGGTGGTGGTAGTGGTACTCGTTGTGGTACTAGGGGTGGTTGTGCTTGTGCTGCTGGTCGTGCTGGGGCTAGTGCTACTCGGCGCCACTACGCTAGCCGTTATCTGGGTCATTCTACAATGGAAACCACCATGGATACTAGATGATATGATGATGTTGAGTGGACAATGGCGTAGCTAGCAGGACACTAGGGTACACAGTAGGCTCATGGCTAATAAAATACAAGGGTGATGCCGTGAGCTTGGCCGTGAGCAAACTAAGTATCACAGTTTAAAACTTTTTAAAGGGTAGTTATTATGTTGTAGTTTTTTTGGTACCCACCAAATTACGCCACTGTTTTAAAGTTCTAATGAAGTGATGATTCAGCGATAGTAGTATAATGATGACATGGGAATGACTATGCATGATGTCCTAATGTACTTAATCGATCAAGTTATTTCAATTCTACTGATTGCGTAAAAGCGATGCTGATGTGCCAATTTTTTTATATTAAAAATGTAAAGTGAATGCCGAGAATCAAGTCCGTTGGTAGTTTTTATGACAAATGGGTTCTCTTGCGTTATAGCTCCCCGGTACGACCTACTAGCATGTTTAATTTAAGACAGCTTTTACCATGAACGCCTGACGTAAACCTAACGTAAATTCAAACACACACATATACAACTAACAGTAATAATTAGGTAGGTACTACCTAAGTGTAAGTTATGAAACTCTACTTCAACTACACTTTATGTACCTATGTATTATAGTATTAGATCTAACCCCTATCCGATGTGTGTGAGTTCTACTCGAGTCCTATGACCTAACTTCAGCAGCAAGATTTCAGACTGCACAGTTTTATTTAATTTACCCAACAAGGTTAGTAATTATTTAGGTAAGTACTCAAAAAGTTAAGGATATAGTCTCCTAACAACTTTTTCCTGTGGTTACAAAGGTTAAGGTACATACCTGCCCTTATTGCCCCGTCTCAAAAATGCATCCTGCAGAAGAGTCTAGTGCTCGCAAGTCTCAACCACAGAACACTATTACGGAGGTCTCAACGCAAGTGCGTTTGGTTTGTTCTCTACTGCAACTTATCTAGTGACTAGAATCTAGTCTAGTCACTAGATCAACGGGCAAATATTTCCTTAAAATAAATATACTTACCTACTTAAAATATGAATAATATTAAACAACTTAATTTCAAACTGAATAAGTAGGCGAGGCTGAAACTGAATTGTGGACCGTTTAACTATATAAAATGCTTAAGTACTTAATTAAGTATTTATCTATGCAAGAATAATGAAATGTTACAATATTAGTACCTAGACAGCTTGCGGATTGTTTCAAAATATTTTACGAAATCGCTGACTTAATCTACTCGTAACTTTGGCCATAACATTACAATATACGGTCTACAACTATGCAATATTCAGAGATGTGCAAGATTCAGAGTCATAATCTTAATAAAGCTTAGCGTATTACTACACATAGCCACATCACTAGCCAGTCACACATTCCATGATGTCTATGTCTAGCGACGTTTCAAATTATATAGAAAAGACGAGGCCCGGACGTGGACGGGACCAAAACGCAACATACTAGGTGCTGTCTTTGACACTTCATTTCGAGGGCAGCGGCAGTGTCTTTTGGTCGTGAACTTTGACATTTTTATTTTGAGTTCGATGCGACATGTCCTCTGCAGAAGACGAAGATGTGCTAGCGCTAGTGCAGAGGACAAGACAAGACGTTATTGGATACATCCGGTGTGGCAATAGCAAAGCAACAAATAGGTGAGTTTCTTAAAAATAATGGAGGATTTTCAATACTATCCAGACCGTTTTCAATAGGTATATATTTATGATGTGAACCGGCCGGCGATCATCTCGCGGCCACCTCGCACCCCCTGCGTCTGCGCCGTGTCACTTTAGTATACAGGGTGGCAGGGACATCGACGCGCAACTTGTTACCATGGATTTAGTTCCTACATGATTCTGAACACCGTGCGTTGTTATTGGTCGTCAATTTAAAAAAATAAAACACTGTTACATTACAGTTTGCGCGTGAACCTTCTGTCTGTGCCTTACATTTTATGTCACTAAACTAGAAGGAATACCTCCGCATTGGCTATGACTATACCAATGTATAGCCATGCTAATGCGGAGGTATTCCTTCTTGTTTCTCGACTTTAGGTCGTTCTTGTGTCTGTGCTGTTGACCGCTGAGGAGTTCCGCCATCCGGAACAAACGCTGGGTGCAGCAGCCAGCACCCTAATTGCGTAACGCAGTTTGAATCGGAATCGGAATAATTTTAAAGTTTATTGCTAATCCATTGCTTCATATGTTCTAAAAATTTGTCTGGTCAACAACGTAAATAACGCAATGGATGTTGTTGAACTGTCAAATTGAAACCGATTCCTACTGATAGGGTGTTACGCACTTACCCCGCAGATATTATAAAACTAAAACTAGAAGGATACCGCCTCTATACCTACTGAGGTAGAGAAGACGTATTCCTTCTAGTTGCACACATATATACCTAATAATGTGTTTTAAGTTAGTTAGGTTTATGATTTTAAATAGACAAGGCCTGTCAGCAAACTTGAGCCCGTTTTCAGTAATACTAGGACGTCACCTAAATTAATGCCTAAAAACCGCGCTGAGCCGAGCATTGAAAATCCAACAGCATTTAGGTGTCGTCTAATGTTAGTGAAAACGGCATTACGCCATTAGTCTAAGCCAGATCGTAAGGGTGTAAGGGACATCGATGTAAGTTTACCTATAGGGTGTAAGGGACATCCACCGAAATAAGTATATGCCTATAGGGTGTAAGGAACATCCACCTAAATATACCTACAGAATGTAAGGCACATCCACTTAAGTGTACCTACTGGATGTAAGGGACATTCACGTAAGTATACCTACAGGGTTTGAGGGACATCCACGTAAGTATACCTACAGGCTGGATGGGACATCGACGTAAGTATACCTACAGGGTGCAATGCACATCTACGTAAGTATACCTACAGGGTGTGAGGGTCATCCACGTAAGTATACCTACAGGGTTTGAGGGACATCCACGTAAGTATACCTACAGGCTGGATGGGACATCGACGTAAGTATACCTACAGGGTGCAATGCACATCTACGTAAGTATACCTACAGGGTGTGAGGGTCATCCACGTAAGTATACCTACAGGGTTTGAGGGACATCCACGTAAGTATACCTACAGGCTGGATGGGACATCGACGTAAGTATACCTACAGGGTGCAATGCACATCTACGTAAGTATACCTACAGGGTGTGAGGGTCATCCACGTAAGTATACCTACAGGGTTTGAGGGACATCCACGTAAGTATACCTACAGGCTGGATGGGACATCGACGTAAGTATACCTACAGGGTGCAATGCACATCTACGTAAGTATACCTACAGGGTGTGAGGGTCATCCACGTAAGTATACCTACAGGGTTTGAGGGACATCCACGTAAGTATACCTACAGGCTGGATGGGACATCGACGTAAGTATACCTACAGGGTGTGAGGGTCATCCACGTAAGTATACCTACAGGGTGCAATGCACATCTACGTAAGTATACCTACAGGGTGTGAGGGTCATCCACGTAAGTATACCTACAGGGTGCAATGCACATCTACGTAAGTATACCTACAGGGTGTGAGGGTCATCCACGTAAGTATACCTACAGGGTGCAATGCACATCTACGTAAGTATACCTACAGGGTGTGAGGGTCATCCACGTAAGTATACCTACAGGGTGCAATGCACATCTACGTAAGTATACCTACAGGGTGTGAGGGACATCCACGTAAGTATACCTACAGGCTGGAAGGGACAACCACGTAAGTATACCTACAGAATGGTAGGGACATCCACGTAAGTATACCTACAGGGTGGAAGGGATAACCACGTAAGTATACCTACAGAATGGTAGGGACATCCACGTAAGTATACCTACAGGGTGGAAGGGACAACCACGTAAGTATACCTACAGAATGGTAGGGACATCCACGTAAGTATACCTACAGGGTGGAAGGGACAACCACGTAAGTATACCTACAGAATGGTAGGGACATCCACGTAAGTATACCTACAGGGTGGAAGGGACATACATGTAAGTATACCTACAGGGTGTAAAGGGCATCCACGTAAGTATACCTACAGGGTGGAAGGGACAACCACGTAAGTATACCTACAGAATGGTAGGGACATCCACGTAAGTATATCTACAAGGTATAAGGGACATCGACGCGAAAACTATTATCATGAATTTTCAAAACATGATTTTAGACCCACCAGTAACAGTTTGCGCGTATGTTTTTTATACCGTGTTTAGGTAGGTAGGTACCTACCACATTTGCCTTCGCACCACCACCGCACCGGCCGCTTCATAAGATACCAATTTCAGCTGATGCTATTTTGTAATGTGCTCAAAAATGCATGTCATTTGCATAAAATATGTATTTTAAACCTAACGTCCTAGAAAGTTACTGGAGTATGTAGGTATGTACATCGAGCTTAGCCTTCAAAATAACACAAAGCAGTGCAAATAAGCTAGCCAAGCGTGAGTCCGCCTTGCGTGGTAAATGTTCCGTGCCATACAAAATAATAATTTAAGTAACGAAGCCTTATTTCCCGCAACACTACAGAAGTAGGTAACTACCCATTTACACTTTTACAGTTTACCTGCCTGTAACCTAAGCAATATGTATAGGTAGGCACCTACAGCCCTGAGGGGCCTGTATAATAATAATAACTTTATTTTTTGTTTATTTGGTCTCAATAAAATAATTATAGCCTCACCCTCTCCAACCTTTTTCTTTTCTCGTTTTTATTTTTCGGCAGAGGGCATTGTCTGCCCTCTGCCGACGCCCAGTGCGCCTGCTGCGGGCCGGGTGAGCGGACGAGATCTCCCGCTCCCTTTCCGCAGCCTCCTTGACACGACTGTTTCGCAGAAGGACACCACCGCGTCTCAGGACTCCTCACAGCCGGCCATCGACTCGACCGCGGCCGGCAGCGATAGGTCACTGCCTACTCCTGAGATGAGGGCACGGGCGGCGCGGCGGCGTGGCTCCTCACAAGCGGCACACTCTGCCAGCGTATGCCGCGCCGTGTCCTCCCGGTGTCTATCTGACCTAACGCAACCCCCCAGTCACTGGGTAATACGATACCTCTTGGTAAGTTTGGTTGGCAGACTTTCGGGCTTCTGAAGTTCTGACGACCCGTAACGACTGACAAAGGTTCACGAATGATATCCGGGTCCAACAGATTAACGTGCTTTCTGAGGCACGCAGGGGTCTCGGTATGTAAATATGGTTAGGTACATACTATATTACTATCAGGGCTTGAAACCGGTTAATTTTTATTACCGAAGATACTCATTATTTTTGATACAATTGATATTAGCTTCAAAGATTGCTTCATCAGTTCATCACATTAAGTTCAGCATTGATTTTGTGAAAAAATATTAAATAATAAACGAAATATATTCGAAAACCTTTATAATAACAGTTAAGTAGAAAATTAACCGGCTTCCGAACCCTGATTACTATACCCATCCACGGACCAACCACGGCAAACCTAATCGATCGCTAGTAAAATATAATCTAATACAGTTATATTACTAAGTACTAACTTTTGCCCACCGCTTCGCCCGCGTGGAGGTCGGAAATTATCCCACGGGAACATACTACCGGGATAAAAAGTATCCTAAGTCCAAACCCAGGTCATGGTCTACCCATGTACCAAGCTACCGCTCCGCCTAGAGCGGGAGAATGCTTAGCATGACGCTATCTATTTATATTGTACTGTAGAATAGAAATCGCTTGTCTACCGAGAATGTTCTACTGTCTACACCGGAAACGTAATTTTTGTCTACTTTTCCATCGACAAAACGCTTCTCTACGGTACTCATGCTAAGCCTGCTGATAGTGTGTTACGCAATTAGCCCGTAGCTTTGTAACTCGGTTGTTGTTATTGACAACATTGAATTGATGATGAAAGTGTTTTTATAAACAAATAAGAAACAGTACTAACCGTTGTTGTTGGATTGCACCAGATGGCTTGACACCTTTCGTGCAGAAGCCTTTGCAGCAGAGGTGCTGGTTGCTCATAACCCGGCACTCAGAATTCTTCCGGCATGGCAGTGGGAACAAGTCCAGCCAGCCACTACTCGTGCGCACTGCAGGGCACACCACTGATTGGCTGTCCACTGAGGAATACAATATCATTCAAATAAAAAAATGTTACTAGGTACAGTCAGCCTCAAAAATATGTAGGTATACATCGACAAGAGTATTCATTTAATTGTCTACGATTTGAGTTTCATATTTAATACAGGGTTATTTTTAAAACGTCAATAACCTCTTAAGGGGTCATTGTACTCTTCATTATGAACAACTTTTACTATGGGACCAAACCTGAAATCGCGAAAAAAATTACGAATTATTCGAACATAAATGTCGGGAACACCTTATTTTTTTTTTCGCGATTTCAGGTTTGGTCCCATAGTGTAAATGTTGTTCATAATGATGAGTACAATGACCCCTAAAGAGGTTATTGACGTTTTAAAAATAACCCTGTATAAAATACATGCTGGGTCAAATTGTAGATTAACTAGGTACCTACCCAATGTATCTATATTATCTTGTGGCGTCACGCGTCAGTTTGATACAATGTAAAGAACGATTGTATTGTAGACAATTCAATGAATTCTTGTCTTTGTATACATCTTTTTTAGGCTGACTCTACTTTAAAAATAAATTTTGTATTGGTTATAAAGGCCGTTCTAAAATATTGAGGGTCTGTCAAGAACATTTTTGATTCAGGGATCCATTTGCGTAATGCTTTAAAGTGCTACTTTTTGTTAGATTCAAGTGTCCCCCTCCCCCTGCCAGCTAAATGGTTGTTTTTGGACATGTGTGGAAAAATATACGAGTATGGCAGGAACTCGACAGTCAGCTGGACGCACGGTTAGATAGCTTTTTAAAATTGCACGACGCACAGTTTGGGTTTCGTAATGATCTAGTAGTACTGAAAGTGCGATTCTCGGCCTCAAACATACGGTGCAATATTATACGAAACGTCGAACACCAGTGTATGCTTGGTTTTTAGATCTCTCCCGTGCCTTTGTAACTTACGAGGTTATGTGGCAAAAGCTGCGGGAGAGAAAAGTGCCGTCGGAGCTGGTGCGTATGTTCCAGTATTGGTATTAGAACCAGACGAACCATGAGAGATGGGAAAATGAAAAAATGACGAACCATGGCTGTCTGTGTCGTACGGGCTAGAGTGCGGGGTGAGACAAGGAGGGATAACTTCACCAAAACTGTTTAACCTCTTTATGAACGATTGAGCTCAGCAGCAAGAAAATCTTCGCCGTTGACACTAAAGATGACGTTAGTGTCAACAATATCAGCTACGCTGCGATATGGTGCTGCTGAGCCCTACGGTTAGGGCGCTTAGAGAGCTGCTTAGTTGTTGTGCTCGAGAGCATGGCCTAATTTATAATGTCAATAAAAGCGAGTTCTTGGTCTTTAGGATTGACGGTGTTAAATGTCCGGAGTATGTACCCCCGATTAGACTAAATGGGAATGACATATTGCGAGTGTACCAGTTCAAGTAATTGGGGCATTATGTAACCGACGACCTTAATGACCAAGTGGATATTACGAGGGAACGTAGGGCGCTGGCATGGGCAGTCCGATGTAACATTTTGGCTCGCAGGTTTGCACGCTGTAGCAAGGCTGTCAAAATAACGCTTTTAAAGCTTATTGCCTACTGTAGCTTATTCCATTTACACGTGCAGCCTGTGGACCAACTATACTAAGCGGGCTATCAGCCCCCTACGGGTCTAATATAACAACGGTTTCAGGATGTTGATGGGGCTGCCCCGTTTCTGAAGTGCATCCGGTATGTTTGCATAAGCACACGTCGATGGCTTCCACGCCATCGTCAGACAGAAATCTGCCTCTTTGCTCTGCAGAGTGCGGGAAGGTTCCAATTCCATCCTGAAGACCATAGCGGGGAGGTACGACTCTCCTTTGTTAGGTGATGTTGTATAAAGACAACCTTGTGTCAAAATAGAAAATAAGTTTTCTAACATACGTATTATGTTATCTTTTTGTTTACTAACCCATAAGGACGTTGCTTATCCGAAATAAACATTATTTTATTTTATATATAACTAGCTTTCGCCCGCGGTTTCGCCCGCGTGGATGTCGAAAAAAAGCAGCTTCTCTATCAGCAGCATTCCCCCTAAACATTATACCATATCTTAGTTGGAACCAACGTAAGCGTGGTAAGCAGATAGGAGTGCAGTTTGATTTACGACTTTATATTAAAGCATATAAATACAAACTTCGTTTTGTACATACTTGTTCAATATACCTACGTGTCCTCCTCCATTTCATGTCTAAGTCTATTTGTAAGTAATTTTGTATTGTTTATTTTTTCTACGTTTTTGTTCTTAAATAATAATTGATGTACCAACTTTTGAGTTATTCAAGGTACGCAGTAAAATTCTCCCGAAAACTATGTACCCCTTTGAGGGGTAGTTTTAAAAAACGCAAAAGTTATGACAAACTTTGTTATTTAAGTAATGACTGCCTCGTTAGTCTAGTGGTCACAGGCGCGACTGCTGAGAATGAGGGGTGGGTTTGATTCCCAGGTCGGGCAAAGTGTTATTGGATTTTCCATTAGGAATTTATTAGTAGCAGCCCGAAGTCTGCATTTATGCCCGGTTGATGGCAATAGGCTCGCCCCCTATTACATGGGACTTAAACAAAACTGTCGAAATGTGGGTGTACTAAAGATACACCTCTACCTAACCCTTTGGGGATTGCAGGCTTGATGTTATGTAAATAAGTGCTCGGGCCAAATATCAAGTTTATATATCTAAAGAAATAAGATTCTGTTCACACAAACTATATCGCCCCTTTTTACGCGGCAAAGAGGTAAATTGTTGAAACATCGTTTTTGACGTTTCTATTATTGGATTTATAGGTTATTTATACCAATTTTCAAGTTAATCACGCCACACAGTAGAATCCTCCCTTGTAAATTGACTATCTCTTTTCAACCCATTTAAAGGGGCAGATTTAAAAAAAAACCGGATAAAAGTTATTCTTTATTTTAAGTTTTCAGTATAAATCCTGAGTTTCAAGTTAATCGGACCGCGCGTTAAAATTATTCCATAAAAGTTTTGATATCCCCCAATCCCCCTTTAGGGGGTCGATAAGGACCAGGCCCGGGTCGACGGCGCGTCGTATTCCACGCGCGCCTCAAAGAGTTGTCAGCACCAACTGACGGGGTCCGATATTGCCAATGCCTGCCAGGGTTGCGAGTTTGTCCGAAAGGGATATCGTGGCCCTGGCACACAGGCAAATGAAGGAATACGGGTGGGTCTTAGTCAGTAAAAGTCTGACACGCCCTCCCGCTCAGCCCAGAGCGGGAGAAGTTATTTGATAATTTCCCACCCAAAAAAAAAAAAAAAAGGGGGTAGTTGAAAAAAAAACAAAAAATGACAAACTTTATATTTTACTTAGGTTAGTATTCGTGCCAAGTTTCAGGTTTATTAACTCAAGGAATAAGATTTTTCATACAAACAAAATCCCCCTTTTCACCCCCTTAAAGGTTGAATTTCCAAAAACCCCTTCTTAGCTGATGCCCACGACATAATTTGGGGTTAATCAAGCCACACAGTGGAATCCTCTCTTGTAAAATTGACTACCACTTTTCAACCTGTTAAGGGTCATTACCGCACGGTCTCCCGTGAGGCGGCGAACCTCCTTGCCGGACTGCCGCCGTGGGATCTGGAGGCAAAAGTCCTCGCGCACATCTGGGAGTGGGGCGAGGAGGCGAAACGCTGGGTCTAAACTCCGCTGCCGCGAGAAATCACGGCACAGCGGACGAAGCTCCGGCGGGATCTCATGGTGGCATGGAAAGTGCGATTGTCGCAATACAGCGCTGGGCACGCCACAAGCCGGCGATAAGTCCCCTCTTTGAGGAGTGGCTAGAGAGGCGCCACGGCGTCCTCACCGGGCACGGTTGTTTTGGGAGGTTCCTGTTCAGGATAAAGCGGGAGGAAACGCCCGGGTGTCACCACTGTGTGGATCGCCCGGATGACATGGTGGAGCATACGCTGGAAGTCTGCCCGGCTTGGGCGGAGCACCGCTGTGTCCTCAAGGCGGCGGTGATCTCTCGCGTCCGGCCCTGGTTCAGGTTATGGTTCGGAGCGAGAGTGCATGGGAGGCCGTTACTTCCTTCTGTGAAACAGTAATGCTCGCAAAGGAGGAGGCAGAACTCGTGAGGGAGAGGCAAGGTTCGCGCCCTCGCGCCCCTAGTCGCCGCAGGAGACGCCCCGGGCGTCGGGAGTAGCAAGCCGTCTTCCGGCCACCATAGGCGCGGGCCTGCGTACGGTGAGCGATGGGTAGCTCGCCATCCGATAAGGACCAAGCCCAGTTCGACAGCACGTTGTGTTCCACGCGTGCCTCAAAGAGATGTCAGCACCAACTGACGGGGTCCGTTAGGGCCTGCCAGGGTTGTGATGTTTGTCCGAATTTTGTTTGTTTATATCATAGCCCTGGCACACAGGCAACGGAAGGAACATGGGTGGGTTTTAGTCAGTAAAAGTCTGACACGCCCTCCCGCTCCGCCCAGAGCGGGAAAAGTTATTTGATAATTTCCCACGCAAACAAAGGGGTCAATTTTCGAAAAACTGATAAATTCTTTTATTTATTTTGGTTTACAGTATAAATACTGAGTTTCGAGTTAATCGGACCGCGCGTTAAAATTCTTCCATACAAACTTTGTCATCCGCAAATACCCCAATATGGAGTAGTTTAATAAAAAACAAAAATGTCACACTTTATAATTTACTTAGGTTAAGTATTCCTGCCAAGTTTCAGGTTTATTAACTCAAGGAATAAGATTTATCCCCCTTGTTCACACCTTAAAGGTTGAATTTCGAAAAATCCCTTCTTAGCGGATGCCTATAGTTTCCAACAATAAGCCGAAATATTAGTGATTTTAACTTAAAAAGAAATTTCATTAAAAATAAAATTTTATCCCCTTTTTCATCCCTTATGGGTTCAAATTCTAACAACACCGTTGCGTTAGCTTCCAACCATAAGCCTAGACAATAAATGTAGTGATTTTACTTCGAAAATTAAGGACTTTCCATACACAACATCATTCCCCTTTTTAACCCTTCGGGGGTGGAATTATCAAAAACGCTGAGACATGTGTAAATTCATTTTCAATCGTCAGCCTAAACACAAAATTTTAATATTCTAACTTTAAAACTGACGGACTTTCATGTAAACTTCCATCCCCTATTTCACCCTCTTAGGGGTAGAATTTCGAAAAACCCTTTCTTAGTGGATACCTACTCTTCACAAAGAACACACCCTCCAAATTTCATGTCTCTAGGACCAGCGGTTTAGGCTGTGCGTTGATATATCAGTCAGTCAGTCAGGACTTTGAATTTTATATATATAGATTATGTATAACGGAATTAAATGGAAAACTATCACAGCGTAGGCTTTACAATTTTTTCAATTACAATGTTGTTTGTTTTTGGGATAAATTTATCCCAACTACGGAACCCTTCATTGTGCGTGGTCCAACACGCACTTGGCCGGTTTTTTAATTATTGTGGTCCTTTTGATGTTTGGTCTTTTCAAAAACTATCTGAACTTTTAAAGTTGGTCAGCGGAAAATTCCCATTGTGATCTTTTCATTACGCGGTGCTATTAATCTAATTGATCTTTTTGATTTTCAATTAATATTCAAATAAACTGTGTACGCTTCTTTTAAACAGTTTTTACCTTTTTATATCAAATCGTCAATCATATTTGCGACTGCAAAAAATTTTTTTTTTTCTTCATGGGTGTCGTTTTCATGGTTTTTGAAGGCGCCGATAGTGAGGTCAAAATGACACCCATGACAATCAATTTTGAAATTTCCGCGGCTGCCATCTTGGATTTACATTTCGACCCCATCGACCCCCAGCCAGACCCCATATACACGTCAAAATAAAATAAAATTTTCTTTGGAACAAGTAGGATTGATTTTTTTCATGGATCAAATTGGATTTAAAAGGTTGAAATACATAATACTGTGCTGATACTCCATAAAAATTGCCGGTCGCTAAATGATTTTATAAAGGGTTACCTGAAGACCGGTATCTTTTTCTAACGTACGAAGTCGAAAGAAATAAACGTGCGAATTGACGTTTTTCTAGCTGACCGAGCTGTGTACCTACCATATTTCCAAAATCTGTGAATTCAGAAAAATTACCTATTCACAATTAATATGGTAGGAACGTTTTTAACTCTCAAAAATCCACCTTGTATTGTGATACCTACCCTATCTGTTTCGATTCTTATTTTCAAACGTGATGTTTTTAGATTATTGGGCTATCCCAAAATTACAATTATGGCATATAGTATTGTTTTCAAATGTAATCCGCGATTTGGACCAAGTGCCAAGAGGGTAACAATACTTTCAGATTTCTTCCTTGCCGCTTTCCTTGCTTTCAGATAGATTTCCGCCTTTTTCGTATAATTTTCACGAGTTTACCAAAAAGTCAGGCAGAAAAAAGTAAAAACTCCTTAACATTCCTCAACCTTTTTAATGACACTGACAGTGTCAAATTAGAAATCAAGATATCATTTGTAAAACTTACACAATTTGAAATTTATGACCTCATTAAACTTGGTCATACTGCAAAAATACCTCGGAATCCTACCTACTTAAAGAAATCTTTAACTTATTAAAGATTTAACAACGATCGATCAAAATGGTTATCACAAATGATGTGACCCTTCCCGAGTTTGAAGATCTGAAAACAGAAGAAGTTAATATGTCTACTGCAACTCTTTTAACTGCCGCTCCATACATCGGCAAGCTGTGCGAGGGCGTCAACAACGAGTTTGTACTCTGTCGCCAGGAGCAGAACGACCCTCGACCATGCCTCAACCTTGGCAAGCAGGTAACTGCGTGTACGATGGAAGTTCTCAAAAGGATTAAGCAAGAATGCCTCCATGAATTCAAACAATATGCTAATTGTGTAGACAAAAGCTCAGGGAATTACACTTTCAGGCACTGCCGTAGAACACAGAAAGTGTTTGATGAGTGCATGGAGCATAAGTTGTGTGTGCTACGACCTGAATTCGGATATTTCTGCCGCGGCCGAGTGCATTCCAGCAGCTCGGAGCCGCCCCCGGGGCCTCCCTGTCCGTGCCACCCGAAGGTGGAGGACGCCACGCCCGGCTTGCCGGACTGCAAGCCTCGATTTCGGCCACGATTCGGCGGTCGATTGTATTGGACCAATGAATAATGATTTTGAGAGACCGTTACTTATTTTATTGATTATGAATAAAAAATGTATTGATGGTGAATTTAATCTACTTCAGATTTAATGAAAAATACGGTAGCATGTTCATAGGATTTTTTTTTCTTGTCATTTATTCGTGCACTTATTTATTTAAATGTTGTTATTAAAGGTTTCTTGCAGTCACTGTAATCCGGTATTTATAATTTGGGAAAAAAAAATTACAAAAAGAAAAACAACCGACTTCCAAAAAACGCTACCTACTTACAAAGTGAAAAATAACTTTAATAAGTCGGTGTCTTTGGATCTGTATTTTAGTTTTCTGCCACCGACTTCCGAAATTAAAGTTATTTTTCATTTTGTAGTGTTTTTTGGAAGTCCGTTATTTTTTTTTAAGTTTTGTATTGTTCACTTTTTAGTGCGTCAGTTTGTAATTTATCGTTACATTGTTGGATAATTTATGTAGTTGGATTATCTGTAGTCGCGGACACCCTACGATAAGTAGGTTTTGAGACATGTTTTTGGGTGCCAAAATAAAGATTTATACAAGTTTATATCTGACTATCTCTCATTCCGAGATACTTGCCCTCATTTGACTAACAGTCTTGGACTACATATGCATTGTGACGCGCATAAATTGCTTAGCAACTTAAATCGCAACCCGTAAGTATTATTAAATTCTACTTCACCAAATGGTGGTTTCCAATAGCAAATGCACGAGTTACTTAAAAAATAAAGTTTTAGGCTGAGCAGTTTCGGAGAAGGATGGCAACGGTAATTTTATCTATTTTCTCTAACTTTAAAACTCTCTATTAAAAAAAAGAAAAATGTAGTCCTATCAAATCCTTTCATTTGTTAAGTCACACGGTATAGTTTGCCAACCTTTTTTTTAATTTCTTTTGACTTATGAATATCGTGGCCCACGATATTCTTAAGTTCTTGATTTGTACATAAATTCTAGCAAATAAATTAATTTGAATTTGAACATAGAAGTTGAGAAAAGCCTAGGCAAATGACTATCCTTTATGGGGGTGGACGGGTGTTTTTCGTAGAGGGAAGTACGAAATCCAAGCGGACTAATTCTTTGGCAGTATGCTAGTAGGTAAGCTACCTTTGTCGTTTACGTTGACCTATACTCGTATCTACCGGTCCTCTATTAGCTCAATGAGTGCTATTTGCTAATAGTGTCTGTGACTGACATCTACTTATACTAATGGTTTGCAATTACTCAGATAACGTCGAGTACCTACTTGGATAATTATACAACAATAGTGGCAAAGTAAGCAGGCGTGTCGGAGAGCGGCGCGGACCGCGGCGGCTAAGGTCCGGCACTCGGCGCAGCTGCTGCACCGGCGAAGGTCGACGAAAATGCACCGTTAAGTGGGTCAAACACCTCTACCTAATTGGACAGCTATGTAATACTACAGCTACATCATGTGCATGTCTATAATTCATCATCAATGTAGCCAGTAATTATAACACATGAAGACTCTTACAGACTCACGCGATATCGCGGGCGCGACAGGCACCGATACAGAAATTGTGCTACTAGTGTCACGTCGCACCCGCGATATCGCACCAGCCTGTAACTCTGTACGAACCTTGAATCTGTGTACCTATATGTATAAATTGCGATGGGAATAATTCATCGTAGGTATATCTATTCTAGCAAAAAATTGTCTAAAGACCTTTGTATCCCCTGCAAAGCAGGATGAAACCACGTAGCCATTTGCCACGGAATGAGAGGATTATTCGTGAATTTTGTAGCGGTTACTAAGCTGCCATGGGACAGCGATAGTTAAAAAAATTACCTATGTTTAAATTAGACTGGAGTACTGGACCAAGGACAGTGTGCAAAAGCATTTTAGCGGTAGGTACTTTAATACGTAGACCGGTACCCTACTTAGGGACACAGAGTATACAATATGATTCAGAGGCGAAGCTAAGCGTAAACTTACGCTTCCATCTGGGGCCAAAAAGTACGGACAGATCGGAGCATAAGTTTACGCTAAGTAGCGCCACATCTGACGTCCGAGAGATGTAACTTGGTAGAGAGCCTGCGGTAGAGTCTGATTTACAAAAGGTAGTGATGATTAGTAATAGTATAGCTATAGCGACAGAGACAACAGACGGCAATTTGAGCTTAGGTACGACTCAAACGGTGGTTGTTGATGAATCAAGAGATTGCCGCCCTTAAACTTGTAACCTCTAAAACTTTCCATGTTGATAGAGCTCCCACAAAACAAAAAACAAAAAAATCATAAGTCATGAAACTTAAAACTGCGGAAAGAGCCAGGTCACCTCTACATACTTAACCATTATTCTCTAGGTACCTATACAGAAATAGTTCTTCCTTCATAATAAGCATTCTCAGCCCATAATGTCCCAAGTGCTGGGACACAGACAGGTGAGACAGCCTCCTCTCTGTGAGACTGGAACCTGGGCCGTACCCGTGATTCACCACGCGGACTCAGTGCGGTGAACTGCGGTCCCCCTGCCGTACCCATGATTCACCACGCGGACTCAGTGCGGTCCCTCTGCTTAGTAGCATACTTCATACAAAATTTATTCAAATAGAAGTATTGTTAGAGGTCAATTAACGCACGTGGATTCTTCTTTCTACCTTGAAATGGCTTCATAGAAGCTTATGGCCCAATTCGCGACTCCGGTAGGTATAGTTATAGATAGATACCGTCAAGCACATCTGTGACACTTGCAATAGGTATGAATATCACCTTTTCTGCCACGGTATAAAGGTGCTGTCATTTCCAAATTGTTACTACTGATGTGCGGTTGATCTGCGAGGCTAATGCGTAAGTAACACACTTAGGGCGAATTTCACCAATGAAACTGAACGCGATCAGCACATATAAACCGAGTTCAAGAGCTGTCAGTGTCAATATTCCAAAGAAAGTAAAGCCATTGACAGATCTTAAACATGGTAAACCACGTTTAAGAGCTGTCACTACTGATCGCGTTCAGTTTCATTGGTGAAATTGGCACTTAGGGCTGATTTACCTAAATTGAACGGGACCAGCGTACCGCGTTCAAGATCTGTCAGTGTCAAAATTCCCCAACAACAATAACACTGACAGCTCTTGAACTCGGTTTAGATGTGCTGCGTTCAGTTTCATTGGTGAAATTGTTTTAATTTTTTAACCGACTTTTCAAAAAGGAGGAGGTTCTCAAGTCGTCTGTATTTTTTTTTTTTTTTTTTTAATGTTTGTTACCTCAGAACTCCGTCGTTTATGAACCGATTTGGAAAATTCTTTTTTTATTTGAAAGGATATACTTTCAGATTGGTCCCATTTTTATTAAAATCCAGTTCTGATGTTGGGATCCATGAGTAATTGAGGGAACTCCTCAAATATTATAGGCATACATATAGCGATTTTTATATTTTCATTAACAAGTCAATCATTTGCATTCAGAAAGTATAATTTGGTGAAGTGGAACTGACGAAGAAGGCCACAGATGGCCACCGGAACTTCTCAATGATTAGTATTTCACGGGTGGCGATGAGATATCTGGATTAAGATAGTTAAGCGAAGCAAATTTAAACAAAAAGTTCTGATCAAAATAGTACCATCAAACTGATCTGATAATGAAGCCGGAAGGTAAGCACTAGAACTCCGTAATAAAACAATGTATCCTACCCGTGTTTGGTCTTATTGGAATTGTCATGAGATGCACTCTAGCTATAAATTATTTTTAACCGACTTCAAAAAAGGAAGAGGTTCTCAATATATATATATCTAGCCATATATACATATAAAAGGAAACCGTGACTGATTGGTCTATCAACACATCTCAAACCACTGAACAGATTGGGCTGAAATTTGGCACGTAGGCATCCGCTAAGAAGGGGTTTTTGGAAATTTGGCCTTTAAGGGGGGGAAAACGGGGGGTTTTGTTTGCATGAAAAATCTTATTCCTAGAGTTAAGAAGCCGCGGGCAAAAGCTAGTATTATATAATATGTTCAGGCATAACTTATTTGTTTAAGAACTGATTTTTATAATTCTTTTATTTGGTAGAGTAAGCTTGCGCGGTCTCATTACATTACAGATTTACAGCTAACTCTTCAATAATACGTATTTAATCCAGTCGGTGTATATTGATGGTGTTATAAAACTTCCTGTCACTGTTGTTTTCATAGCAAGTAGTTGTACGAATTGGTGTGGTACTTTACTTTTTAGGTACCACTAAAAAGTGAAAAATAAAAAACTTTTTTACAAAAAAAACAACCGACTTCCAACAAAAACACTAAAAAGTGAAAAATAACTTTAACTTTGGAAGCACATAACATAACATCACGCCTTGTTTCCTCGAAGGGTTGGGCAGAGGTGTACCTGTGTACACCCACATTTAAATATTTTTTCACTTTTTAGTGTTTTTGTTGGAAGTCGGTTGTTTTTTTTGTAAAAAAGTTTTTTTATTTCACTATGCATGGGCACTTATGAAACGTCAGATGCTAGGTGCACGGTTCCAATTGGTCGTTTCCTATGGAGAAGAGCCGGCAAGAAACTGCACGAAATTAGGGCGCAGGTCCTGTACCTATTTGAGAGCAAATTGCATTACTATGCTATCTGTCTATGCAGTCCGGATAGGTACCGATATAACTTAAGTAATATACTTACATACCTAACTATATCATACTTTCACTCTTAGATTATGTGTTGGTTATGTCAGCCTCTTTCAATCAACTCTCAAATACAAATAAAAAGCCTTGAAGTTAAACTTTGGTTAAACAGATTTTGTTATGGTTAATTTCAAATCATAAACCATTATTATAATCAGCAATGTTTTATTCGTTTTGATTAATTGTGAAGTAGTACAGGGTACAGATAACCCACAAATTAGTCGACCGTCTTGAAAAAATATCCACAACAAGTTTTCACTAACAGCCTTGAAATATAATTTACTAGCTGAGTAGCTGCTGCCCGCGGCTTCGCTCGCGTGGCTTCTCGAAAAAAAAGCGCGCGTGTAAAATACATTGCATTGTGAACCTAATCGTAGTCCGATAAGAACCAGTTTTCGAGGAAGTGTAGGAATTGAAAAGTTCCTTGACATCGATATTGTTATTTCTAACAATTATAACTCTTCATATCTCTATGATATAATACTTCAAAGCTCACAGGGTAAAACTAGGAACCAATCAGAATAAGATTTGGTCAGTAAGCAAAAGCTTAGCCAATCAGAAATGTTGAAGTTTACTTGAATGTTACTAGAGCACCTCGTGTTTTTGCAAAAACCCTATCTTTTCCAGTAAGATTGAGAAATGTTTTCACCATTCTCTAATTATCCGTGTTTCGTAATATCCCTAGGGTTTTCGCGAAAATTCAAAAGATCATTTCATCCTACGACATATATACAAGGTGTAACATAAATAACGCACAACCTATTAAGGGGTCCTTGTACTCATCATTATGAACAACTTTTACTGTGGGATCAAATCTGAAATCGCGAAGAAAAATCTGCTGCATACATTTTTGTTGTCTTAACTCATCAAAATGTAGGGAACAGCTGATATTTTTTTCGCGATTTCAGGTTTGGTCCCATAGTAAAAGTTGTTCATAATGATGAGTACAATGACCCCTTAAGAGGTTGTGCGTTATTTATTACATCTTGTATAATTATATACGGAATCTCGAATCGATATTTCGAATCGGAATTCTTTATGTATGTGGTCTTAGAAAAACACTAAAGGTTAGTACAGACTGGTGCGATATCTCGGGCGCGACAAATTTCGTGCGTGGGTCGCGCCCGCGATATCGCACCAGTCTGTACTAACGTTTAGTGTTTTTCTAAGATTAATTCCAATTGTGATAATAGGTATCTTGAACCCACGGGTATTAGAAGGAGTAGGTAATCTATCTTAATATTAGATTTATAATTGTTTTGAGATTATAATAAAGTATATGAGCTTTCTTGTGCTACATAAAATATTAGGTACATTGACTAAAACAACACGGTGTTCTTCAACTCCGTTTGGCCGGTGCGCTGGAGGCCTTGCGCAGTTCGACACGCTCGCTCCCCCGGCCAGGTAATGGTCCGCGTGACTTCTATGTGGACCCCGTCATCCTGACGACGACGTCCCACGCGCTTTCGGTCACTCGACCATGGACTAAACCACGAACGGAAGCGAGAGGTTATCTGCACCAGGTAAGTACCTCACACCTACTAGTAAGTACGCTGTACATACTACTATCGAATAATCAATAAAGGCTAGTAGATAGACTAACGCGATATCGCGAGCGCGACTGAAAGCGCGACCGATGTCGCGCTCGCCATATCGCACCAGTTTGTACTAGCCTTAAGTAGTTTATTCTTGCCAATTATTAAGTATGTACCTACTGATTAAAATCGATTATCAATATTTTATATATCACTTATTTCAATGACCTCGCCTGCTTGACCTTCGGTATTAACAAGAAAGTATAATTATTATAGTGTATAAAAGTTTATGTTGGATCCGGTCATTAGTACGGACACGTAACGAATCAAGCGCACCACTGGTGACATCGCATGATCTACTTCTACCCACACCTCTGGCGCGCTTCTACAGGGTCGTGATGTTTTGAGCCGATGGCGAGGAGAGGACATGTCAAGATTCAGTCAGTGTCTGGTCTGATCGCATCGGAGTTATACGTCGCGGAACTGTACTCCATTCGTTATACTCGGTTATTGTGGTGATTATAATTTATTTGTAGTGATTGTTTCAATTTGTGATTTCAATAAACGGTTTGTATTTCACCACCCAGTGTGTTTTCATTGCACGAAACCCACCTTCTGCCCACATGATAACCACCGAATCTAACGGAGTAAAATCCTGACGATCCGACATATACATTTTGATGCTATTTCTCATTTAGTTAAACGAAAGAAGTTGTGTTTTTTATATTTCTATGGTACCAGGCTTGTACAGACTGGTGCGATATCGCGGGCGCGACGCGACACTATTAGTAGCACAATTACTATGTCGCTGCCTGTCGCGCCCCCGATATCGCGTGGGTCTGTAAGAGCCTTTATCCGAAACACTGGCATGGGAAAAAAAACATAATTTATAACAATTCCATCTGTCCGTCTGTTTATCTGTCCACAGCTTAGCTCAGAGACTCTTGGTAAGTACTAGAAAGCTGTAATTTGGGCTGTTTATACATATTATTCACGCCGACAAAGTGGTAAAACAAAATCTTAAAAGTTTTTTTTTAGGGTATTTTTGGGTAGGGGGGCACGAAGGGGGGATGATTTTTTTTTCTAGCCTATCCCTTCAAGTATGGGGTGTTGTTGGAAAGCTCGTTCAAAAATATTGCGAGTGTGTGGAAGCCATTTGAGAAATATTAACCTTTAAAGTGCAACTTTTTGTTTAAGTAAAGTGTCCTCCTGGCAGGTGAATGGTTGTTTTTGGATAATTATGTGAAAAAAATTGACGCCAATACATATAATGTATAACGAAGTTAAAAGGAAAGCTATCACAGCTAAGTAGACTTTCCAAGTTAACGAGTAATAGTGGACCAACTTACATTTGCAGGTGCATTTGCAGGAGTGTATGGGAGAACGTTTTTTAACTACAATGTTAAGTTTGTTCTTGTGATAAATTTATCCCAACAACGGAACCTTTCATTGTGCGTGGTCCGACATGCACTTGGCCAGTTTTTTCGTGTTTCGCATTTTGAAGGAGAGGCACTGAGTCACTGTCTCGAACCGGACAAACAGCCTAATAAACTTAATAAATAAAATATAAAACCGGCAGAAAATATACAGGGTCAAATTAAATGAGCTAGCAAAACTCAGTAAACGTGAGGACGATGAACGATGGATATCGATATCTTAACTTTATAAAACAAATAAGAAAATAATTGTATGATTTTTTTTGGGAAAATAAATAAAATAAGTCTCTTCGTACTTTAAGGTTAGGACCGTCAAATATAATAATTTTAATTCTAAACCATTGCTATTTTTAATTTAGTAGATTCTAAATTAGGTTGATCTTGCAATATTTTTTTTTGTTTTTTCATTTTATTTATTTTATATTGAATTTTTATTTTTCCTGGGTTCCTTTATCGATACCTACTGAACCTACCCCTAAGCTATGGCACGCAGTCTCTTTAACACCCTGTATAGGTAAGTACTTACTTAAATATTTATTTAGGTATATATTTACTAAAATATTATTATTTTTTGTTGACTTTGAAACCCACGGGCCTTGTTCGTATTCGGGAGTGCTCATATCTTCTTCTTCTTTAAATCTATAAAAATCAATGCCACTTTTCGTTGTAATTTTATAACTCAAGAACGAGCTCACCTATCAAAAAAAAAAACCGGCCAAGTGCATGTCGGACCACGCACAATGAAGGGTTCCGTAGTTGGGATGAATTTATCCCAAAAACAAACTTAACATTGTAGTTGAAAAACATGCTCTCCCATACATCGATATACGTTACGGTCAATTCTCCAACTGCAAATTTAAGTTGGTCGACTATTACTCGATAACTTGTGAAGCCTACTTAGCTGTGATAGTTTTCCTTTTAATTTCGTTATATATACTATTCACACTCGGATGACGAAGTGGAGGAAATGTTTGAGGACATCTCCAAGGCCTTGCATTGCACTACTAGGGCCCACTACAACGTTCTCATGGGGGATTTTAACGCTAAAGTGGGAGTACAGAGCTGCAGCGAATTGGTAGTAGGATCCTACGGGTTTGGCAGCAGAAATCATAGGGGGCAAATGCTTGTCAACTTCCTTGAGAAGGAGGGGCTTTTCTTGATGAACTCCTTCTTTAAGAAACAGTCCCAAAGGAAGTGGACGTGGCGAAGCCCCGATACTATGACGAAAAATGAGATAGACTTCATCATAAAGGATAAAAAGCATATATTCAGGGATGTCTCAGTGATCAACAGGTTCAACACCGGCAGTGATCACAGACTTGTCCGAGGGTCTCTGAATATTGACTTCAAGCTCGAGCGAACCCGGTTGATGAAGTCTAGGCTCCGTCCAAACATGCTGCAAACTATGTTAGGATCTGAAGCGTTCCAGTTAGACCTGGAGAACCGATTTGCTGCCGTGGAAACCACAAATGACGTTGACCAGGCACTCGACCAAGTGGCGGAAATCCTCAGGGAGGAAGGCACCCGGTTTTGTAAAATGCGGCGTACGGGTAGGAGGTCCAAACTTTCGGAAGAGACTCTGGAGCTTATGACGGAACGACGTGAAAACCCACCTATCACTTCGTCGGAACAACGGGCACTCAACAAAAATATTAGAACACTGGTACGACGCGACCTCCGACACGCCAATACGCGCTCTATAGAGAAAGCAGTTGAGCAAAATCGGGGGTCGAAAGTATTCGTCCAGTCACTTGGGAGGAGCCACCTGACGAAGTTGACTAAATCAACTGGGGATGTCGTCGTTTCGAAGCCGGAGATCCTTTCGGAAGTAGAAAACTTTTATGGCCAATTATACGCATCGCACGCGTCTCGACCTGATCCCGAGAATGAAGATTCCAGAGCCATTTTAACCCGCCATTTCACGGAAGACCTGCCAGAAATCAGCCAAGACGAAATCGAAGCGGCTCTTAAACAGCTTAAAAATGGGAAAGCCCCAGGGGAGGATGGGATTACGACCGAGCTCCTGAAAGCGGGAGGAAGTCCTGTACTGAAAGAGCTTCGGGAGCTCTTCAGCTCTGTCTTGTTCTCTGGGAGAACTCCAGAAGCGTGGCGAAGGAGTGTGGTAGTTCTGTTTTTTAAAAAAGGTGATAAAACACTTTTGAAAAATTACAGACCTATTTCGCTCCTTAGCCACGTATATAAGTTGTTTTCAAGAGTCGTTACGAATCGTCTAGCGAGAAGACTCGACGAGTTTCAGCCACCGGAGCAGGCTGGGTTTCGAGGAGAATACAGTACCATAGACCACATCCACACAGTGCGACAAATTATACAAAAGTCCGAAGAGTATAATCGGCCCCTATGTCTTGCATTTGTGGACTATGAGAAGGCTTTTGACTCTATCGAAACCTGGTCTGTTTTGGAGTCTCTGCAGCGATGCCAAGTCGACTGGCGATACATCCAAGTGCTGAGATGTCTTTATGACAACGCGACTATGACCGTCCAAACTCAGGATCGGCGAACTGAGCATATCCCCCTGCGTCGAGGGGTGAGACAAGGGGACGTAATTTCCCCGAAATTGTTCTCTAACGCATTGGAGGATGCGTTTAAGACGCTAAACTGGGAAGGACGGGGCATCAACATCAACGGCGAGTACATCTCACACTTGAGATTTGCAGATGACATCGTCATAATGGCTGAATCGCTGCATGACTTGCAGCAGATGCTGGACGGCCTAGTTGATTCTTCTGTACGCATTGGTCTCCGGATGAACTTGGACAAAACCAAGGTTATGTTCAACGAACACGTCACTCCGGGACCGATTGCTGTTAATGGCGGTGCTCTCGAGGTTGTTCGAGAATACGTTTACCTCGGGCAAACTTTGCAATTTGGTAAAAACAACTTTGAGAGGGAGGTTAACAGAAGAATTCAGCTGGGCTGGGCAGCATTTGGGAAGCTTCGTCGAGTCTTCTCGTCGCGTATTCCACAGAGCCTAAAGACGAAGGTCTTCAATCAGTGCGTCCTACCTGTTATGACTTACGGAGCCGAAACGTGGACACTCACGGTACGGCTGGTCCATAAATTCAAGGTCGCTCAGCGAGCTATGGAACGGGCTATGCCCTCAGAGAGACTCCACTCTCTGAGGGATCGAATCCGGAACGAAGTGATCCGGCAGAGAACCAAAGTTGTCGACATAGCCCACAGAATAAGCAAGCTGAAGTGGCAATGGGCCGGCCATATTAGCCGTAGAACCGATGACCGTTGGGGTAGACGTGTTCTTGAGTGGAGACCACGAATTGGCAAACGTAAGGTAGGACGCCCTCAGGCTAGGTGGAGCGACGATCTTCGCAGGGTGGCTGGTGGCAGCTGGATGAGAGTTGCCGAGAATCGAGCTGAATGGCGTGCAATTGGAGAGGCCTATGTCCAGCAGTGGACTGCTATGGGCTGATGATGATGATGATGATATATACTATTGCCATGAATTTTTTCACATATCCAAAACCAACCATTTAGCTGGCAGGGGGGGGGGACACTTGACTCTAACAAAAAATAGCACTTTAAAGCTTAATATTACGCAAACGGATCCCTTAATTGAAAAATGGTTTTGCCAAACCCACAATATTTTTGAACGGCCTATCCAACGATACCCCACACCATGGAATAGACGAGAAAAAAAAATATCATCCCCATTTCACGTGTAAGGGAGGTACCCTAAAAAAAAAATTTTTTCATAATTTTATTTTACCATTTTTTCGGCATGATTAATATGTATACCCGTGCCAAATTACAGCTTTCTAGGACTAAGCGTCTCTGAGCTAAGCTGGGGACAGACGGACGGACGGACAGACAGACAGACAGACAGACGGACATGGCGAAACTATAAGGGTTCCTTGTTTACTACGGAACCCTTAAAAGGTTTAGGCTTTGTTCGGACTATTTAGTTTATGGGAAGTTTTTTTTTTTTAGGTAGGTAGGTAGGGTAGGTAGGCAGGTAGGGTAGGTATTCTTTTACCCATAGAAAGCCACGTTATTTGTGTCATAGTGTAAAAATGTTTACCGCCCAACGGAGTGGGCACGGGTCAGCTAGTTCTTTATTTATAAATAAATATCGAAACGTTTCGTTGACACTTCCCCTGACATGTCTTTTGGGCACATTACCAGTCCACAGCGATGAATTTTTCAACGTAGTTTGTCGAGTTAGAATACTACATGTTATTGTTTTTTTTATGTATTTAATGTAGGTGTATGAATAGTTAGTTATCCAACATATAACTTACATAACATAACATATAACAATATTTATACAACTATCTTATGCCAGTATACCTATATAATTATAATAGTGTAATTATTTTGGCTTCGGCCGTTCTATTTAAAATAAAAAAAACTTAGCCTACTTAGGTAGGTATGGTATACATTACAGACACTACAGTAGGTTTTCTACGTATTTATGTATACCTGCCTACAACGAGTAGAAAAGAGTCGTTAGAGCGAAAGCAACCTACGACTCGAGATAGCTAAAGTTCATAATTATGTAGGTAGTGCCTACCTATATGTATAAATATTAAGTTACTCAATTTATTTCTTTTATTTTGGTAAGTAATATCTGTAATGTCGGAAGAAAACTTAAGAACTACCAAGCTAGGTATTTATTGTAGTTTTTGTTACCTAACGGAAAGCTATTTCTGGACATCAAAAGAAGTTGTTACAGTAGTTAGGTAGGTATAAGTAATAACTTTATGAAATAAAATATTTACTAGCAAGAGAATGGTATAGGTACTTAGTGGTACATTTTTTTTTTTCGAGCATTTCGGGGTATTGCCAAGTAGTTCGTCGACTCTTCACGTGACCAGGGCTGGCCTATTTTTAGCCCAAAGAATCAGCATTGCCACCCAACGTGGCAACGCTACCAGTCTATTGGGCACTTTTCCCACTGACAGCGATGCGCACGAATATTTTGATGCCCTTATGACCTTTGTTTTTTTTTTCTTCTTGTACTTGTACATAATATCAATAATTTCGTGTTAGATTGTTTAAAATATATAAATATTGCAAATGAATGTACAAATAAATACCTACCCCTATGCATTTTATTTCATGAGATCAAGAAGAAGTGAGAAAAAAACAGTGATCTATTCTACTAAATAGAGTAGGTACAAAATAATGAAATATTTACCTGAATGTATATATCCGATAGTGAGCACCGCTAACAGCGTTAGAACATGAAACCAGTGCATTTTGATGCAATTTAGTTATATTTAGATGCACATATAATTAATTTAGTCAAAGTTATCCATAAACTAATCACAATAAATATTATGATGGCACTGTAGTGAGCGGGGTGTTTGTTAATCGAGGTAGAGTACTGCCCGTCGCAGCTGGCGGTAAGGTGGCCACTGATGCTGGCGAACGGTGCTTGGCTCTCGTCATGTTGCATAAGTACCGGCCGCAGTTGATACAGATTATCATTTGGGGGACACCAGTACCTACCTACTTTCGCTACTTACCTACATTATTTTGTTTCAGTAGATAATATTTAAAAAAGTCGTTCTCCTTGTCAGCAAATCTGATAAAAAACGCTTAGGTTTGCTCATGAATAGGTACATTAATTTTGTGAACGCATAACATATTATCATGCGCAACTTGCGTAACATGTCCTAGCTAAGAGAACACGTTGACACTACGAGCTAATTCCAAAGCCTAAGTTGGCAACATCCAGTCCTACATAATTACCTACTAGGCACTGATTACAAAACATGTAGGTATCTACTATAACTGCATAGATAGGTTCCTATTCCCTTGGGTAAGTACCTATTCCCTTTAATTTTTACTTTTTTTTTTGTTTTTTATGTTTCTAAGAGTGTGTTTTTAACTTTTTAGTTTAATTTTGTGATCTCCTGTGTTGAGTCCCAATAAATATTTTTTTTTTTTTTTGGCGTTGCACTATTCGTGCTTATTGCCACTGACAATGTTTTATTTGTTAACAAAACGTAAGAATCAAGTACTCGCGAAATGATAAAATATTATAACGGGGAATTTGGAAATGGAAAGGAGATTAGATGTTATTAAATAAAAATAATAAATTATAACAAATTAACACTATGGGAAAATTTTTCTTTCTTTCTTAATTGCAAAATTTGACGCAGCTCTTGTTTGTCAAAGGTCTACCTGTTTTTTAAAAGATGTGACATCCTTTAAAAAAAAACACACTCCCACACGTTAATGTGAAGACATCGATATTATGCATAAATGTTGCATAAATGCACAGTTCACCTAGAAAGTCTCTAACAATAATTATGACCAAAATATTTCGTCCTCCTCAAGTCCTCACTACAGATTGGCAGTAAAAAGGTACTTACCTACTTATAATCAAGGTGATGTAAGTCAAATTCAATTTAAGAAAAAAACCAGGTCAACACCGTCAATACCGCCGCGTGTGACGTATCATGTGGAGCCAGAGACAGTCATGTCCGTTTCAATTTCCTTATGAAGTAACGAAAGAACTTGCACAGGTCAATCCGTTATCTTTGGAACTAATACGAAAAGGTGTCAGCTGTTGTAATAATGCCTGAGCGCTAGCATTCATGTAATTAATAAAAAATATATATATAGAAATATTAAAAAAAAACGGCCAAGTGCATGTCGGATCACGCACAGTGAAAAGTTTCGAAGTTGGGATGAATTTATCCCAAAAACAAACTTAACATTGAAGTTGATAAACATGTTCCCCATACATTTCAACTGCAAATGAAAGTTGGTCGACTATTAGGTAGGTACTCGTTACCTTGTAAAGATTTTTTTCATAATAATATGTGGGAGGACACTTGACTCTAACAAAAATTAGCACTTTAAAACTTAATATTACGCAAACGGATCCCTGAATCAAAAAATGGTTTTCACAGACCCGCAATATTTTTGAACGGCCTATCCAACTCCTAACTATACGAGAATGGGATAGACGAGAAAAAATATAACACCTACCCCACTAGGCTTCTACAAACCGGCGCGACTCGCGACGCGACACAAAGGCACCGCTCGTCGCGCGACACGCGGGGCCTTTGTGTCGCGTCGCGTGTCGCGCCGGTCTATAGAAGCCTTTACGTGGAAGGGAGGTATCCCACAAACATTTTTTTTCAAGGTTTTTGGTACCAATTTGTCGGAGTGATTAATATATTTATACCCATGCCAAATTACAGCTTTCTAGAGCCTACAAAGAGTCTCTGAGCTAAGCCGCGAACAGACAGACGGACATGGCGAAACTATTAGGGTTCCTTTGTTGACAACGGAACCCTCAAAAACCGGACAAGTTCGAGTAGGACTCGCGCCCTCGGTGTCACCACTTCGTCGACTGCCGGGAGGACACGGCGCAGCATACGCTGACAGAGTGTGCCGCTTGGGAGGAGCCTCGCCATTCCGTTCCCTCATCTCAGGAGTAGGCAGTGACCTGTCGCTGCCGGCCGTGGTCGAGTCGATGGTTGGCAGCGAGGAGTCCTGGGACGCGGTGGCATCCTTCTGCAAAACACTCGTATCGCAGAAGGAGGTTGCGGAAAGGGAGCGGGAGATCTCGTCCGCTCACCCGGCCCGCAGCAGGCGCACTGGGCGTCGGCAGAGGGCAGACAATGCCCTCTTCCGGCCCCCCTAAATGGGTCCAGGGACGGCGGACTTGGGGACGTTCGCCACCCCCTATCACACTGGACCCGAGGTGGCGGCGCGTAGTTTTTCACGCGCACCCCTTTCAGACTTCGCAGAGGGAGGGGGTCAAACACCTCCCCCCCCAGACATGAGGTGGCCCGCAGAGGCGGGCCGGCACTAGCCGGGGATCACGGAAGTAAAACTAGCTCCCAAGATCCCCGGTGCAAGTGTGGGTAGGGAACACTGGGGTGGTTTTTAGTCAATAAGAGTCTGACACACCCCTACGCTCGCCCCAGAAAAAGACTCGCGCCCTGAGGGTTCCGTCTCAAAGCTGTCCCGGCTGCCCGGTTTATGAATTCCCAATTCCGGATCGAAGGAAAAAAACTTTTGGTGGAAAATGTTCTCCTATACATTGTTCGCGGTCACATACAGGCCACGGTCGATGCTCCAACTGGAAATGTAAGTTTGTAATCACAAAAAAGAATATTTTTAAGTAAGTTATGCAGGTAAGAAGATGTCGCTTGACCCCGTGGCCACGATTTACGCGCTCAAGCGACACGCGACTTGCGTCAGCGACTGCGGACCGAAGAAATGAAAGAAGTTGTTTGAAGATTGCCTCGAGTCACCGCGATGCTACTTGCGGAGCGCGACTGACGAGTGCGACGAGGGATGAAAACAAGTGACGCGCGCCCGTGTCGCTTGACGCAAGTCGCGTCGCAAGTCGCATCGCTCGAGGCCGTGAACGCTGCCCGTAGCCCGTGACCACGGGGTCAAGCGACACGCGCCTTGCAACACCGATTGCAAAGAAAACAAATCAAATAATTTATTTACAGCGTGCCACGAGCCCACCGCATCGTGACTTGCGGACCGACGGTTTGGGGCGTATTGCTCGCGCGCATGCTTACAAATACTGCTTCATGGCTATTCATGCCATGTAGGCAAGTATGCCAACACTTGTACGCGCTTGTGCTAAAGAAGCTTTCGGGCACACACATTTTAAATACGAGCTACATACGCTTCTTCAACCCAACACATGAGCTGTGTTCTCGCGAAGAAGGGAATGCGTTCTGTTTGTACATACGTAAACGTGTTCACAAAATGCTTCTTCATGCCAATACTCGCACGTACCGGATGTTGTGAATGTTGTGATGAACACGGTTTTGGGCAAATAAATTGTAAATACGAGCTACGTGTGTTTCTCTAACACTAGGAGCTGTGTTGAGGCTAAAAAGGAAATGCGTTCTGTTTGTACAGAAACGTATTATCAAATGTTTCTTCATGCCAACACACATGTAGGTGGTTGTGCTAAAGAAGCTTTTGGGCAGATCACCTACGAGGTACGTATATAGTATCTACTATATTATGTAGCGTATTGTCCAGTCCTAGAGCAGCAATGCAAAGTAAACGGCCTGGGACTTCAAAATACTGCATTTTGAACCTAAAACGGTGCAATAAAAGCTAGTTTTTGAGCAAGTATTTTGAAAAAATAAGTGTTGGTCGTCCGGCAATGAGACGGGAAGACGACATTGTTGCCATCGGGGGTCAACTTATGTAATTTTTTATCCTTTTGATTTTCCTTAAATTTTCACCTTTAAATACAACATTAGTTTTTGTTTATATACTAAACCCGAAAAGAGGTCATTGTACTCATCATTCTGAACATTTTTTTCTATGGGACCAACCATGAAAACGTGAAATAAAAATTCCTAATATTCCTGTTAACCCCTTCAAATAAGCCTAAAAATATTCATGTAATAGTGGATTCACAACACTGTCGACTACTTCAAGAGTGAAACGGACTGGACCTTACGACCTGCTGGTACCAGTTTGCGTGGTGGTGTAGTGAGCTATGAGCCTATGATCGCTTACTTTGTGTCTGTCAGCATGTCACGGCCATTCAGTCACCGACTTTAGATGCTGCTATCAATTAAAAATTCGACATAGTTGCAGAAGTCTATAACTCACCTATCCAATCTTTTGTTAGTTGAGTCACTTCAGTAGTAGCTGTAGGTCGTAGGTTCGAACCCTGCTAGGCGCTTTACTTTGTGTAAATTATTTTATCACCACTGCTTTCAAAACGGTGAAGGAAAACATCGTGTAGAAACCGGCATGTCCTAGAACCGAAAATTTGAAGACATGTGACATCTACCAACCTGCACTGAGCCCGCGTGGTGGATTACAGCATTTACAGCCCATTCCCTCTCTAAAGAGGAGGCCTGTGTCCCAGTAGGGAAATATAGGCTGATTATCCGTATGCTATGCTATGAGCCTATGACCTATGAGCCACTTTTGCTTGCTACAGAATAGTCAGTATGTTTTTAGGGTTCCGTAGTCAACAAGGAACCCTTATAGTTTCGCAATGTCTGTTTGACCGCGGCTTAGCTCAGAGACTATTACTAGAAAGCTGTAATTTAGCATGGAAACATATTAATCACGCCGACCAAGTGGTAATATAAAATATTGAAAAATATTACACGTAAAGTGGGGATGATGTATTTTTTTCTCGTCGTTTTTTTAGTCCATAGCGTGGGGTATTGTTGGACAGGCCGTTCAAAAATATTGTGGATCTGTGAAAACCATTTTTCGATTCAGGGATCCGTTTGCGTAAAATAAGCTTAAGGCCCGGACTCCACCAAAGCGGAGAGGAGAGGAGATGTTTGTAAACGATCAATAAGATACCGTTAAGGTAACGTTACCGTACCATCGCATCGAAATAACGATATCTTATTGGTCGTTTACAAACATCTCCTCTCCTCTCCGCTTTGGTGGAGTCCGGGCCTTAAGCTTATTTTACGCAAACGGATCCCTGAATCGAAAAATGGTTTTCACAGATCCACAATATTTTTGAACGGCCTGTCCAACAATACCCCACGCTATGGACTAAAAAAACGACGAGAAAAAAATACATCATCCCCACCAAACAAGCTTTATACCGAGTCTTATTTCCCGCCTCCTTTTTGATTCGGAACAACCATTTCGAATCAATAATGTTGCTCACTTGGTTTGGCTCTACCAAGGTTTGATTTTTCTATAATGCATCCAGCTCCTCCTGAATAGCAAGTTTCCACTGTTTTGCATATTTTCTCGTCAGTGCCTCTTTAACTGTTAGTGGATCTCTTTCTTCCACTATCGCCTCATAGGTCATATGATCTTTAAACTCCACAGGCTTTCTGTTCCTGAGTGGGTATCTTCTCTCTTCTACTACAAGTATTGTTTCAACAGGTTGCTCTTCCTCCGACCTCTCTTCAAATTATGTCCACTGTTCATCTTCCTTTTCCATGATTTCAGCGTCACTAACATCATCTGTGTGATCTTTATCACGTTGAAGGTCGGTCTCTTCTTGATGAACAACTTTTCTCTCTTCATCATTCTCTAGATGGATTGTTGCAGTATTTCTTTCCTCTTCAGTCTTAGTCAATTTATGGTTCATCTGGTTTTCGAAAAATGCCACATCTCTCGCTCTATGCAGCTATCCATTCATAGGGTTGACTAATCTGTAACCTTTCGATTCTTCACTGTATCCTACAAATACTACTCTTTACTCCGCGCATTCCATTTGGTTCTCTTTTCATCTGGGATATGCATAAAGGCTCTGCAACCACACGAAGATTAGACACTATTTTATGGTCACTCCAAACCTCCTCGGGTGTCTTGTTCTTCACTGCGATGGTGGGACTCCTGTTTTACAAATACACTGCTGTATTTACAGCTTCAGCCCAGAATCGAACGGGAAGACCTGCTTCTTGAAGCATTGTTCGTACTTTTTCCCCTATGGTACGATTGGCTCTCTCCGCCACACCATTTTGTTGAGTGTGTAAGCAATCGTTAGCTGGTGCTTAACACCGTGTTCTCTCAAGAACTCATCAAACTTTTTATTGCAATATTCGCGCCCATTGTCGGTTCTTAAAACCTTCAGCTTCTTACCTGTTTGTGTCTCAGCAAAACTCTTGAACTCCTTCATCTTCTCAAAGGCTTCACTCTTTTGCTTTATAAACAATACGAAAGTTTTACGCGAAAAATCATCAATAAAAGTAATATAATATCTAAAACCTCCAAAAGAATTCTCACTCATTGGTCCACTGATATCCGAATGTACCAATTCTAATAAATCTTTGGCTCGCGTGGCTTTATCCCATTAGACAAGCTACACATTCTAATTTGTCGTTATGTTCAAACTTTACCCCAATTGCCATTTTATCTCTCAATAGTGTCAAATTCCGTATACCCAATTCTCTTATGCCATAGCTCCATTGATGCTGTAGTCGCTATTGCACAGACCTGCTGAGAAGATTTAATTTTATACACACCCATAACAAGCAAACCTGTCACACATGGTTGTCCTCTCGACGTATACTCACACTCATTGAATATCTCACAACCTCTGTTGGTAAAAGCAAAGACATTACCTTTTTTAACAATACTACTAACACTTAGTAGGTTCGATGTCAGTCCTGGTACGTACAACACATTCTCAATGTTCAGATGCTCATCTGTTACATTACCATATCTCTTTCCGCTTTCGGCCGCCATGGCAACAGAGTTTCACAACCAGTTGTGAAAAAGGAATTTGTATTCTTTCTTCGCAACTAATTGCGATGGAAGATTTTTTTTCCTTTATACGCAACCAGTTGCCAACAAAGAGTTTTTCAAAAACGCTAGTTTCAATAGAAGAATTTATGTTCTATTTACGCTACCATATGGTAATGTAGCCCTCATCTAATAAAATATAATTATTTTTAGTGCAAACACAGATCCATAACTTTATTTCAATTTTAATGGACCGTTCCGTCACACCGTTTTTCACGATTAGTTAGATGCCTAGTTCAGGTACTATCCCTCAAATAATTAATCTACTTAATAATAATAGTGTTCATTTATTTTAAACTTAAGCTAACAAAGAAAGCGTACGCTCAGGACCCCGATCCTACTAAATAACCACCACATCAATAGTCTAAATAGTGTTTCAATTGGGTCTCATTAGAATATATTTTTGTCATTCAGTATTCTCTATATTATTGAAACACTATCGAAATACTACGAAGACCAATAATTTGTTTATTTACCAGACTTGAGACCGCTAGACATCACAGGTCTGACAATAAAAAATAAAACGATTTCCTTAATTAAGAGCCTATATCTGCAACTATTGAAGCGATGCAAACGCGCGATAGTATAGTGACACTTAGCAATTATCAAGCGTTCGTAATGATGTAAACGCACTGCAAAAGTCGCAGTGTGTATAGACGGTTTTAATAACTAGATCTTATAATAAACTATATTATTTCGTTAAAACGTAATTGCAAAAGGGCTAATTATCTCCAAGCACCAACAGTTATTTTTGTTTCTTTTAATTCACTCAATGCCTGGTCAATTTCCTCGTCGATTGCTTTGTACTCTATATTCTTCTTTATAGTTTTGACATTAGCGAATGGTCTATTTTCCGTTGACAAAATATCCAACAGTTGTGGCAATGTTGGATATTTTCTTCCTCTGTAAGTATATATTTATTTTTGCATGCCATCCTCCAACAAAGGAATAAAACTTCCCATTTTGCAACTGGTTGCGAAACTCAGTTGCCATGGCGGCCGAAAGGATTCTTTGTTGGCAACTGGTTGTGTATAAAGAAAAAATATTCTTCCATCGCAATTAGTTGCCAAAAAAGAATAAAAAATCCTTTTTCACAACTGGTTGTGAAACTCAGTTGCCATGGCGGCCGAAAGCCTCTTTCCATACATCTTACCTCCATTTGCACAAAATACTTCAACCTTACGACTTGCCTCCACAAATTTACTCATCCAGTCTTTTCTGCTACTCATATGCATCGACGCTCCTGAATCAATAACCCATGCATCATCTGCTTGCTTCTCTTGACTTCTCGTATCAAGCGCTATCGCCGTCGTTGTTGCTGTCTCCGTCGCCGTCGCAGTCAGTGTTGCAGTTACCATATTAACCACCTTCGCCTTCCGCTTCGGATTATCCGGACAGTCACGAGCTTTATGCAATCCATCGCAAATGAAACATCTATTTTCTTTTCTTTATTTTTATTCCTCTGAACAAACTTTTTCTGATTCTGATTCTTCGTCTTCGCTGTAAGTGCAGCACTCGTCGAATTACTGGAACTTGCGCAAGATGTGCCTTGGTCCAATTGCAGCAGTTTCGTTGTAACATAGTCCGTTGTCAGCTCAACATTAGTGTTCTCCAACGGTAATCTCATCGGATTATACTCCTCCGGTAGTCCTTGCAACATCAGCGCCGCTAACAGCTCATCGTCAACTTCTTTTCCGATATCCCTTAGCTGCTGTGCAACTGACATTAGCGCAGTCACATAGCCTCTCATAGATGTGAACTGCTCAAGTTTTAGGCTTACTAGCTTTGATAAAAGTCTGCATCGGTTATATAGTCCTTTATCCTCAAAAGCTGACCTCAAAGACACCCACGCCTCCTTTGCCGTTTTCGCATGTCTCACGTGAATCAGGCAATGCGGATGTATCATCATACATATCCTGGCTCTCGCTTTTTGGACTCTCTTTAAGTCAAATACATCTGTACTCTCTAGTGTCTTCTGAGTATACTCCCACAGATCATCATGGATTAAATACAACTCTACCATAAATTTCCATGTACTATATATAATTCGAGTTTCCATCAAGTTTCTCTATTGACAACACATACCTGTATCTCGTACCTACCGGCTGCGATCTCTCTAGTCCGCCGCCCATAGTTGTGTTTACAACATCTTTCGTTTCCATATTACCTACTCTCTACAACGTGTCTGGGGCCATAACCTAGTGGGTCTTTCAGGTCTTTCCTATCCGTAGATTAACACTTCTAAACCCAGTTACTGGGTAACGCTATACCCCTTGGTAAGACTGTGTGTCAGACTTTTTGGCCTCTGTGGGTAGTCAAAGGCCCAAAAGTCTGAAAAAGCGTGGAGAGCTTCTTGGTTATGTGTAATTATTAATTTAAACAAAGCGCTTCACACTTTTTATGTAAGTAGGTATAAAGAGTTGACAAGCTGCATAGACACAGAACCGTAACTAATATACATTTTTTTTTAAACTACATATTTTTATTACTTTTTTAACAGGAGCATGGATGATAGGTTTACTACAACATCATTGAAGATGGCAACCAATATTCTTTATGTGTAAAGTAATAGTCTTTTCCAGTCAATGTGTCACCTTATTAGAAAAGGACACACTACACTACTGTTCAGTTTTCTCTTTCAAGACCGACTTTTCGCATTATAGTTGTACTCTCAGACCAAAAACAAAAACCATTTTGGTCTGAGGATGTACTGTGTACTGCAGTATATACTAATTCCATGGTCAGATGTCTAAACTGTCGGATTGTCAGTGTCAAAGTTGACAACCCAAAAAAAAAAGCGCGGGAAACTTAAGTTGGTGGACGTGTCCTTTTTTGTTAAAATTGAAAATAATTAATTAATTATCATATAGGATCAGTAGTGGTAGTTTTAGTGTTTTTTATTCTTTCACTTGTAATTTAATTGTAGTTTTGTACATTTTCTTCTGTAGGGTAAGTTTTTTATTATTATTTCTTAAAGCGGGAAAATGAAAGACCCGCCTGACCCGGGGGACTTTGTTCCCCCGGCAGGCAATTTTGTAACTATCCAATCCAATGAATCAGGCATGGATACCGATGGGTCGTCGTCGGCTCGTCACTTAAAAAGAAGCCGCGTGCATGTGTGCAAAACTGCAACAAACGCCGTCGTATCAGAAAAAACCACGGTTCCGAGTCTTCGGGTTGTGGTTGCATGGAGTCTACACCTCTCTCGCTAACTCCATCGGAGCCTAAATGCTCTGAAATAATCGTATCCAACGATATTCCTGATGTTCCAGCTCCGCCTTCAGTTATTCCCACTCAGATTGGTCGAAAAACGTATGACAAAACTGACAGCTCGCCGTACGTTGTTCATGTGCAAAAAATATTATTATCATCAGATGATGGAACGTCATTGCACCCAATTACATTTGGCAAGTTCTTAAAACACAACGGCCCTTCCTAAATATTATTAACGGTAGCGTCAAAAAAATCGGGCGCAATAAAATATCTCTTTGCTTTTCCAATTTCCTGGACGCAAATTCTTTTATTTCACATAATAGCCTTGAAACATATAATTATAAAGCTTTTATACCTACTTTTAATGTTACTAGAATGGGTTTAGTACGTTGTGTTCCTGCGGAATGGTCTCCAGAGGAAGTTATTGATAATATAACAGTACCAATTGGTTGCGGTCCAATTTTAAAAGTCAGACCCCTCAATTTTAAAACTGTTGTTGATGGTACAACCATTTGGAAACCATCCCAATCGATAGTTATTACTTTTGATGGGCAGATTCTGCCTAAAATAATTTTTATGTGCTATAATGCATTACCTGTAGATTTATATATTTTCCCTACTGTAGTGTTTCAATTGCTGTCGTTTTGGTCACACAAAAATTCAGTGCAGGTCCAAACCTCGTTGTTATAAATGTGGCCAAGACCATACTGGGGACAGTTGTAAAAGAGAACAAGAAAGTGCATCTTGCTGCCTTTGCTCCGGTTTTCACTATGCTACTAATAAATCTTGCCCAGAAATGTCTAGACAAAAATTAATTAAAACATACATGGCACAAAGTTCAGTATCTTATGCTGAAGCGGCAAAAATGTATCCCCCAGTTACTAAATCGTATGCCGATACACTTTTGTCTTCTCCTTCCAAAAACTTTGCAGATACTCCATCTTTTCCTTCTTCTAATAGAATGCCTGTTTCAAGTAGCTATAAAAAAACTGTCTTCCTTAAACCACGCTCGCCTCCCAAATCTGTACAAGGATATAATAAAGAGGCTCACAACGCCATTATTAAAGATTACGACATTCCTCAACCAGCAAATGGTTGTGCTGTTTCTAATCATAACAATGGACAAATTGATGCCAGTTTTTCCATAAACGATTTTCTTTCTGCATTACACAATCTTCTGTCTCAGTTCAACATTTCACCGTCCAACGTTGCCCCATCTTTCAATGTATCACAATCCATCCTTAATGGACAACACATCCAAAATAATCCAGTGGAACTGCCGCAGTCTAGTAAACAAAAAGAGTGATGTTGTACATCTTTTAAACAAATATGAGCCATTTGCCTTTGCTTTAGCAGAGACTTGGCTCAAACCTAATCATATTTTTAAAATTAATGGTTATTTAACCATTAGAGAGGATAGATCTGATGGGTATGGTGGAGTAGCTATACTTATCAAGAATTCTATCCCTTTCTCTACCATTACATTACCTCCTCATAGTGAGGAAATTTCAATTGTAGCTATTAAAGTGCATCATACTTGTCTTGTTTCTATTTACATTCCTCACCCTTCTTTTTCTGTTCTTCAAGAGATGAATAATCTCGTTTCTTTTCTTCCAAAGCCATTATTAATACTGGGGGATTTTAATTGCCATCACCAATCATGGGGTTGTTCAACTTCGAACTGTTATGGTGATGAGTTAATAGATATAATAGACTTACACAACTTATGTATTTTAAATTCAGGAGCTGCCACACGTCGTTCAGATCCTAATCAGAACCAAAGTGCAATTGACCTTTCTATCTGTTCTCCAAACTTAGCCTCTTCATTAACTTGGCATACTTTGACCTCTACTTATGGTGGTGACCATTTTCCAATAGTTATTTCTTATCCTCTTTCCAAACCAAATGCACAATTAAGGAAATCAAACTTAAAATATAAACTTCCTAATAGAAATAATACTGACTGGTGTAAATTTAGGAACATTTTTGACAGTAAGCTTAGCTCCTTGCCCGTAATTTCTGATGGCAATGAAAATAGTTGTGCTGAAGCTTTAGCACACATAAAAAAAAAAAAATTGCAGCAGCAGATGAAGTTTTTCCTGTAAAAAATAACAACATTAGTACAATTCCCTCGCCTCCGTGGTGGGACTCTGAGTGCATTGAATTGATTAAAAAACGTAAAGAGGCTGAATATAATTATAACGTTGATATGTCTGATACTAATTTTGATATCATTACTAAGTTAAATAATGAAACTTATAAACTTTTTAAAAAGAAAAAATTTGAATCTTGGCGTAACTTTTGCTTATCAATTTCACCGAATACTCACCCTACGATTGTCTGGCGCAATATTCGTAGATTTAGGTCCATATATAACAACCCTTCTCCTATTCCTGATTCTTTAGCCAGTGATTTTTTTGATATATTAGCTCCGCCTTGGGTTCCTGAGGCTAAGGCTAAGTACTAACCATAACCTGTCTCTCGTTTCCAATATCCAAGACACTCATACGACGCTAGATCTTGCATTCACTCTCACTGAATTAAAGGTTGTTATCCATAAAACTAATGATTCTGCACCAGGCATTGATGGCATCCAGTATTCCTTTTTTGCTAATTTAAATGATGATGTCCTCAGTTATTATTTAGAACTTATTAATTCTATTTTTTATACAGGAGACATCCCTGTTGAATGGAAACGTCAAATTTTTTTTTTTTTTTTTTTTTTTAGGTATGGCATCTCGTAGCAGACCTAGAGAGGTCGTTGCTACTTAACCGGATATTCCTGTGGCTGCCCTAAGGTTTTTAATCTTAAAGCCTCCAGCCAGGGCGCAAATTATATATATTAAAAACTAAACGACAGCGCACTAAGGGCACCCCCTGTGGGGTACGGACCTCGGCTCAGGGCGTCGTTGGGGGATCACAAAATTACTAACAATTTGGGGACGGGCTGGATCAACATTTTGATCATGATTATTATCAGGGGATATTATATTTATTGCTACGGCGCTCTCAGCCTCTAACCGGGCGGCTGGCGCATCGACATTCAAGGGACGGGGGGGAGGACTTTTATTACCATTTATTCGGGAAGTTCGCGTGGTACCTCGGCGGCGAGGACGGAAGGTCGGTTTGTGTGATTTGTGCACTGTACTCGTGGCCCTATTGCTTTCCTGAAGGAGAGTGATGGGGTCATCCGGATCTAAGAGAGTGTGCCTCGGTCGGCGAGTCTGACTAATGGCAGAAGGCCTGTAACTAGCGGCCTGCACAACCAAGGGGTTGCGATGACGTTCCGCGGATTCGAAAAAGCGCTTTGCAAGGCGCTTCATAAACTGTTTGATGGTAGGCATCTTAAGGTCTACGTGAAGTTGTTCGTTCCGAACGAACCAAGGAGCTTTCGTAATTCTACGGAGAAATCGGTTTTGAAGCGTCTGCATCTTATGGATGTGATATGACTTTGCGTGAGCGAAGACTACGCAGGCGTAAGTCATGATCGGTCGAATGCACGCGGTGTAAATACGCAATTTGCACTTAAGGGACAACTTGCTGCGCGGGTTGAGTACGGAGTGTAGTCGGCCGAGAGCAAAACTGGCGCGCGAGCGCACCTGTTTTATGTGCTCGCCGAACGTCATGTGATGGTCTAAGACCACACCGAGATATTTGGCTCGCTTCTCCCAAGGGATAGGCTTGCCGAACATGGTGATCGGTTGGGGCAGGGCGGGTGATCGCCGGGGCCTACAGAATAGGACCCCCTGGCTCTTATCAGGGTTGACTTCAATCCTCCACTTCCTGAACCAGGCCGCGAGTCTGTTGACTTCGGCCTGAAGGATGCGGGCGATATTGTCTTGCCTGAGGCCGGAGTAGTAGATGGCCGTGTCGTCTGCGAACAGAGCTAACTGCGCCTTTCTACATTTGGGGATATCACTAGTGAATATAGTGAATATCAGCGGTGCCAGCACAGCGCCCTGAGGGACGCCTGCGCGGAGCGGATGGGGGGAGGATAGCGCACCCTCGATGCGATAGCGGAAGGTGCGGTCCGACAAAAAGTCTCGTAAGATGAGCACGAGACGATCGGGCACACCGAGTTTGTAGAGCTTATATATTAAGCCGTTGTGCCAGACTTTGTCGAACGCTTTCGCAATGTCGAAGAACACAGCACCCGTCATGAGCCCGCGCTGGAAGCCAGCGCTTACATGCTCGACGATACGGTGGACCTGTTGTACGCACGAATGTTGGGATCTGAACCCGAACTGTTCGTTTGGGATGAGGCCCTTCGTCTCGGCATAGTCTCTGAGACGCTTATAAATAAGCCTCTCATAGACTTTGCCGAAGACGTTGAGCAGACTGATGGGTCGGTAACTGGAAGGTTCGGTCTTAGGTTTGCCGGGCTTCGGGATACCGATGACCGTGGCACTTTTCCAAGCTTGAGGAAAAATGTTGTTGCTAAGAGCGCCATTGAAGATGGTGGTCATTAGCATGATCAGGTGAGCGGGGAACAGCTGGAGCACCCTGTTGGTGATTCCGTCTGATCCGGGAGATTTACGGGTTTTCAGACCCTTGATAATGTCGTGCACTTCGTCTGGGGTGACGGGAGCCAGAGGACAATCAGGGTCTTCGACCGGAGGGAGATTCGCCCTACGTTCGACTTCAGCGTCCACCTCAGCGAGGTGAGCTTGGTCTACTGGTTGAGAGCTGGGCGAGCACTGAGTCTCGAGAGTGTCAGCCAGGCATTCAGCCTTGTCGGTGTCGTCGAATGCTATCGTCCTGTCGGGTCGTGTCAGAGGGGGCATTGAAGCTACTTGCGGGGATCTGAGTTTCCTCTGAAGCTCCCAGAAGGCAAGATGAGTGGGCTCTAGTTCGCCCAGCATCTTGTCCCAGTTAGCCTCACGCAGTTCTTTCATTCGCTTCCTTACAGATTTCTGTAATTGGCGCATGAAGACTTTGTTAGCGTCACAGGGAAAGACACTGTATGCACGAGTGGCCGCGTTCTTCTCAGTCAGCAGTTCACGCACATCGTCCGGCAGCTTTCGGCGATGGGGGTCCATCGCCGGAACCTGCTTCGAGCAATCGCTCAGGACTGATTGTACGTGTTCCGTGAGTGAGTCGATCGCGGCCGTCGTGTCGGCGATCGAGTCAAACTGATCGGGGATAGAATCCAGTATCGGGGATGTGGTGGATTTCAGTCGGTCGCTTACTTTCCGCCAGTCCGTGACTACTTTCATGAGGGGGGGTTGGTCAGGGTCAAGGAGTCCGTCGCGAGGGGCCAGTCTTAAGACGACCGGCCGGTGGTCAGAAGTCAGTTCGTCCATCGCCTCTATCGAATCCAACCGTAGGTTGATATTCTTTAGGAGCGCTATGTCCAATATGTCCGGGGATTGACTGGGGATATGGGGGTAGTGAGTAGGATTCATCGGGCCGATGATATCGAAATTTAAAACGGCGGTGAGGTCAAACAGATGTTGGCCTCGAAACGTGGTGGTATTACAATTCCAGGACGGATGTTTGGCGTTGAGATCACCCGCTACGATAACGGATTCACTCAGGCCGAAAAGAATCGAAAGATCGCGAGACAGCATTTGAAGACCGTCTGGGCTCGTGGTCGCGGTGGGCGGCATGTAAGCCGAAACTATCGTAATCGGTTGATGACCTGACATTGCTATTTTGCATGCAGACACTTCAAGACACGAGAGAGTTGTCGGAGCATCGAGCGGGATGCAATGGAGAGGAGTCCTATAGTAAATCAGGGTGCCGCCCCTGTGGCATCGAGTCCTGTCATTGCGAACTACGCGATAGTTCGCAATTGACGGGTCTCGATGACAAGGCTTGAGGAAAGTTTCCTGTACTAGGAGAATATCTAACCGATGGTCGCGGAGGAACACAGCGATTTCGTCGCGTTGTTCTCTAATGCCGTTGGCATTGAAAAAGCCTAACTTTAATGATCTGAGTTTAGTTCTCGCGGGGGCCGTATTATACATTATGGTTTCCTATACGCGATGGACTCTAGGGCTTGCGTGATCTCGGGATACGCGTGATAAATTCGCTGGATCTCCGATAGATCGCAGGAGTTTCGGGCTACGATTATTTCGCTGGCCATTTTCTTGGCGCGGGGCGAAAGAAAGATGTTGAATGTGCTCGAGATCACATTAAACGCATCGAAGGTGTTAGGTGATGATGCGACCACTGGAGTGGCCGCGGGTTGAGGAGGTGCGCGAGTGTTGAGAGGGGGAGCGGCTTTGGAAGCAGGCTCTGGCACGCGGGCCACTGGGGGCGCGAGAGGCGCGCTCCTACCGGCGGCGGTAGATTGTTGTTGCTGAGCGCTATGAGCGCGAAGTCGAGGGTCCATCAACCGTGGGATAGGTTGAGGGGGGGGAGGAGCCATGTATTGGCCGAAGGCAGGGAAGGCCTGCTGGTGGTTAAAATAGTTCCACGGACTGGACCTTTGGGGGCTCAGTCGTTGCGGAGGTTGGGACAGAGAGGAGGAGAATCCCCCCTGGTTGTCTCTCTGTTGCCTCGCGTCGTAACGCTTGGTCAACTTCGAGGAAGAAGATTTTGGTGCCTTAGGGCAGCCACGGTAGTTGGCTGGGTGGCCTTGTTGGCCGCAAAGAACACAACTGGGAGGTTCGGTGCAGAGGGCACGGTCTTTTGGTCGCGAGCATTCAGACGTGCCATGCTCACCCAGGCACTTGACGCACCTGGGTTTCGCGAAGCAGTTCTTCTGCGCGTGACCGTATAATTGGCAACGATGGCATTGTCCGATAATGCTTGATTTATGGGGCTTCTGGATATCAAAGCCTTTGAGGCTGCAGATCGAAGCGACCTTGAAAATAGGGTGATGCCCTTCAACTTGAGAGCATACGACAAGAACCATGTCGTATGGTGAACCGCCTCTAGAGCGGTGCATCCTGTGGACTTCGAGGACAGGAATAGCCTGTCGCTCTAAGTCCGACTTTATGTCAGCGGTGGCAATCTCACTGGGGATCCTACGGATCACCACACGCGTCTGACGCTCTTCGGGGAGGGTATAAGAGTGGTATGAGATGCCTCTCACCCGAAGTGTCTTGGTTAGTTCCCTAAAATCGTTAGAAGTGGGAACTGTAACTTTAATACCCGGTTGGGTACTGACCGCGCTGGTGAAGTTGATCCGCTGATCAACACACCATTTAGAAATTTCCGTCCATTTACCCTTGTCCTGGATGACAATGGGCGGAGGACGGGATGCCTTCTTAGAGGCAGAAACAAGAGTGAAACCGTCTTGGTCTTGCGTGGAAGACGCCGGGACCGGTGACGGAGTAACGGTAGGAGGGGCCGCGGTAGGGGCCACTGAGGTGGATGCCACGGGGGCAGAAGGGATAGGGGTCGAGGGAGGCTCGTACGCCACTATCTTGGACGCCTGGCCCGACTTACTCTTCGACTTCTTCCTCTTGCCAGGTCCAGAGGTTAGGACCCCTGACTTGGCAGAGGGAGAAGAAGACGAGGAGGAAGAGCTGGACTCTTCGGAGTCTGACGTGCACGGACTTGGCGCGAGATTGTCCGCGGGTGCGGAGGTGTCCATAGACACGATCGGACTAGGGGAGGGACTCTGGAAGTCCTCTTCCGCCTGCTGGTTCGCGAGTACATCGCTGAACTTATCGATGCCAGCAGAAGGCTGGCTCTTTAGTTGAGCGAGCTGTACTCCATATCGTTGCAAGAAGGCTGGGTCCTTAAAAAGGACCTCTCTGAAGAACGCCAAAATAATGGCGTCCTCCATAGCGGTTTTAAGGTGGTTCCTAATAGGGAGGAATTTTGGAGCCGTCTCCACTAAACTTCTACCTATCTTTCCCTATACCTAGCTCCCCGGGTGGATTGGCCCGGGGATGTGTTTCCCTCCCTGTCGGGTGCAGACAGGGAGGATGTGTAGCCTATTGGTGAGCCCTAAGCTTGTGATCCCGTTGCCAATCTTATTGTGCAAGGGGGCCCTTTCCAGTCTAGCGCGAAGGGTGTAGACACACCCTAGAGACACTAGGTGAGTAGCTGCGGAAGGAAAACTGCCACCAGAGCCGACTAGGAGATCCCCCAAGGCCGGTTAACTCTGGGACCCGTCCAATTTACTGCCTCCCCCTGAAGGGGTTCGGCGGGTGCGTTTGGGTCAACACCCCACTCGGTTTCGTTAACACCGTAAGGTTTCCACCGAGGACCACGAAACTGTGGTTTTGCCCAGAAGGGGCCTAATGAAGCTACTCTCTGAACAAACTGTTAAAGAAACGCTTGCCTTGAAAAAGGCACTTTTTTTTTATCTATTGTCTTTCAATTAAATTAATTAATAAATTAATCAATCTAATCAATCGACGATCGGTTGTAGTCGGGGCGACTACGAGAGCGTTACGCGAGCGTAACGTACCGAGCACGAAAGAGCAGCAGCGGGAGAGCGGGGCACAGCGAGAGCAGCGCAACACACGTCCTTCCGCAGCGAGCCGTTTTTGTTTGTGTCGACCGGAAACGTCAAATGGTGTTGCCATTCCTTTTAAACCAAATAAAACTCCATCTGATGCTTCTTCATACCGTCCCATAGTTTTGTCTTCAATTCTGATGAAATTAGCGGAACACTTAATTAAAAATCGCCTAGAATGGTATGTTGAAAGTAAGGGTCTCTTGGCAGAATCACAATATGGCTTTAGAAAAGGTAAAAGTACAACTGACTGTTTAAGTTTAACATCCGATATTCGGTTATCCTTCTCTAATAACCAATCCACCGTTGCAGTTTTCCTTGATATTAATGCAGCTTATGATAATGTTGTATTATCGGTTTTACAAAATAAATTAGAAGCCTTACAAGTTCCATTGAATTTGTTGAATTTAATTATTAATATCTTGACTGAACGCTCTGTTAACATGTTAATAGGAGACCATGAGGTATCTCATCTTGTATGGAAGGGTCTCCCACAGGGTTCTGTGCTCAGTCCCCTTCTATACAATATCTACACTTATGATTTAGAGTTATCCTTAACTAGTCATGTTAAGGTTCTTCAATATGCCGATGATTTATTATTATATTCTTCAAGTCCATCTGTTGAGCAAGCTAGCTCTGCTATCAATTCTGCTTTATCTATTTTGGCGTCATGGTTACATCTAAACGGTTTGGATTTATCCACGTCTAAAAGCGCAGCTGTTTTATTCACCCGGAAGAGAAATATTCCCATAGTAAATCTCCTTTATAAGGAAATACCAATCCCAGTTAAAGATAAATTCAGATATCTAGGTATAATACTTGACTGTAAATTAAGTAGTGTCCCTCATTGTGAATATATTGTTAACAAATGTGAAAAACACCTAAACATGCTTAGATGCCTCTCTGGTGTGTGGTGGGGTGCACATCCCTTTTCTTTGAAACTCATTTACAACGCAATCATCAGAAGCACTCTGGATTATGGATTGTTCGTTCTAGAGCCAGGTAGTGTCATGGCTTTTAAAAAATTGGATCGCATCCAGTCTAAAGCATTACGCATTATTTCAGGTGCAATGAAGTCTAGTCCCATTAATGCACTCCAAGTTGAATGCGGGGATGCTCCTTTATATCTTAGAAGACAATTCCTATCTGACAAATATTTGTTCCGGATTCTTCAATTCTCAACTCATCCTCTCATTCCTAAACTGGACACATTAATGTTGCAGATTGAATCGTCCCATAGACGTGCTCCTTGTTTAGTTGTAAGTTATAAAAAATTCCTTTCACTTTCTTCTCCTATTCACCGTTCCAATAAACTTCCCATATTTAGCAATAGTTATGAGAGTTTACAATTCAGTCCCATTATAAAATATAACTGTGTAAGTAAATCAGATCCCGATTGCCATTTAAGTTTTAATCATTTTCTGGCTGAACACGTAGAGTACCACCATATTTATACGGATGCTGCCAAGCCTTCTCCGACGGGTTGTGTTGGGATAGAGTACTTACCATTCTCAATACAACATCGAACAAAAAATAAAACTGCCTCCGGAGACTTCTGTTTTTACCGGGGAATGTTTCGGCATTTTTAAAGCCATAGAATATATCCGTATTTAAAGCTCAAAAAATCGATAATTTTTACCGATTCTCAAAGTGCTCTTCTAGCCATCAATAAATCCGCTTTCGAACACAAATTGCAGTTACTTATAATTTATTTAATAAGAGAATTTGCGTTCAGGACCATTTCTGAGGGTAATACACTACAATTTGTGTGGATTCCAGCCCATGCTGGATCCATGGCAATGAAGTGGCTGATAAACTTGCCGGTGATGCGGTGCAGTGTGGGGACTTAGTTCCTTATACAAATTTTACTTATGACCTCGTATCGTTACCAAAGACTTTTCTTCGGGAAACCTGGAAGGTGGCTTGGGATATCGGAAGCAAATCGAAGGGACGTCATTTTTCACATATTCAACCCGACGTTCCAGAAAAACCGTGGTTTGGCAGGGCCAAGTTTGGCAAGATGGAGACCTCCATTCTAATACGGATGAGACTGGGTCATGTTTGTTCTCCAGCTCATCTTGCCAAACTTCATATCATCGACGATCCCTTATGCTTGTGTGGCACAGATGTAGGCGACTTAGATCACATTTTTTTCTCCTGTCCCTTATATGACCGTTCTTCCTTAGTAACCTCTTATCCCTCCATACTCCTTTTCCTACCTCAATACTTTCTTTACTTTGTACAAATAGCTCTCTTGTATATAAATGTATAATCTCATTCATTACTCTTAAATAATAGTAAGTTGTAATTTTTTTTTTTTTTTTTGTGTAATTTGCTCATTTATCCACAAGATTTCCTTGTTACTTATAATTATACTGATCCTATCCCGTCTATCCTAAATCCCGTCAAAATTTATATTTATATTAATTTTGTTTCCCTACCTTTTAATAAAACTAAAACGTGACATTGGCTAAATGCACAAACCGTGCGAAGCCAGAAGAAAAAAAAAAAAAAAAAGTTGACAACCATTTTCTGTCTGATTGTGACTTTGTTCAAGTTGTTGTACCGTATCGCAAAGTGCACGTGTTTACTAGCAAATGAATTACCGTCAATAAAACATAAAATGCCACAATTAGACGAGAAACCGCGTGTCCTTTTAGAAGAGTTTCGTGTAAAGGTAATTTATTTCAAACATGTTGCACTGCAGATACGTAACCGTTTTTAATGGAGTAATTTGATGGAGATTTTATGTTAGTGGTTACCTAGATTACTGTTGAGCGAACATATTAGGAATAAAATCTGTCTGTCGGTCTGATTGTAAAACAGTCCAAATGATTCTTGAAAAATACCAAGAATGTCGACAGTGCGGTCTAATCGTTGATGTTTGTAACATCTAATTTATTTCAGAATGCACCTAACGATTACGGTATGGCTGACGAAAAGTGGAAATTTAAAAAATTCGCAAAGAAGTTTCGGATAGTTATCGTGCGAATGGACAATTTCGAAATGGAATTTGACTTAATTGGCATACAGCCTGCATTTGCCAATGCATTTCGGAGGTTGATGTTGAGTGAAGTCCCAAGCATGGCTATTGAGAAAGTGATGATAAGAAACAATACTTCAATTATTCAGGACGAAGTGTTGGCACACAGATTAGGATTGATTCCCCTCAAGGCAGACCCAAGATTGTTTGAATATCGCCCTGAAGGTAAGCACGGTTTATTTTTCTTTCATTATTTATAGTCAACCTAGTACTTGCTTTACCACACTAATGTTCCATGTCACTTGCACGTCATAAAAGGTCTATTTTTGAAGCGGAAACTATCGCTGAGCGATTTTTGGTAGGGACTAAACTTATGTGGTTTGCGTCACTGACATGCCCTCGTCACGAAGTTGCTAATGTGATGACTGGCGATGCGCAGCGGCCTGTGTACATGTATATACATGTACACAGTATACACACTAATACCTTGTATAAACTGGACTGTATCATGTGCTGTTCTCTGTTCTAGCAGCTTAAAGTTTTTACTTCTATCGGTAGTCCCCATGAGTGCCTATTTTTTTAAGACCTGAATGACAGTAGATACTTTCAACCTTAGTTAAGTTTGAATATATTGGCAGTTTTGTCTAATATAGTTGGTTGTTTTTCCAAGATTAATGTTTGTTTTTTTGCTTACAGATGCAAGAGAGGGGACAGAATTTAACACTTTAGAGTTTTCAGTGAAAGTAAAGTGTACTTTAAATAAATCACAACCAAAGGATTCATACAGGGCAGAGGATTTATATGAAAATCATAGTGGTAAGTGTTTACCTAATTCACTGTTCACAGTAATGGGAAACAGACAATGGAAATAATTTTCAACTGTGATTATAATAATCCCAATAGTTATTTTGTTTATTTTTCAGTTTATACATCACAATTAAAATGGCAACCTATTGGAAATCAAGCTTCAGTCCATAAAGAAGCAGACGTAGGCCCCGTGCATGGAGATATACTTGTGTCGAAGATGAGGCCAGGACATGAGCTGGATCTAAGCCTTATTGCTGTCAAAGGCATTGGCAGAGACCATGCTAAGTTTTCCCCTGTTGGTAAGTAATCCAATCACCTGTAATCTTCTAATAAATAGTTGACGAAATGAAACAAACCAAAACTGTCGTTATGTTACTGGACTTAAAGAAAAAGTAATAAAAAAAGGCTGTGATGTTTATTTTTTTAACCGACTTCCAAAAAGGAGGAGGTTATAAGTTCGGCTGTAATTTTTTTTCTTGTCATTTCTTTTTTTATATTTGTTCACCGATATGTACGTCAATTATGGACCGATTTTGAAAATTATTTCTTGTTTGAAAGTGTATGCTCACGAGGTGGTCCCATTGCCACCAAATCAGAATCTGATTAAAGGATCTCTCATGGAAATCGAGGGAAACCCTCGAATTTTATAGGCAAACCTATAGCGATTTGGGTATTTTTTATAGTAACTCGTGCATTTGCTCCCGAAAATCACCATTTGGTGAAGTGAAACTGATGATGGAGACCACAGATGGCCACCGGAACAACATAATAATATGTATTTAACGCACTGCGATTCAATTAGGTACTTTAATGTGGTTGCTAAGCAATTTATCCTCGTCACAATGTATATGGTGAGTGGCAGTTCTCCTGGTTCTTACCAGGAGAACTCCTCAACAATGAATGTCCCAGCATCGGTAAAAGGTGCTGAGCAGTTGACTTTAGGCTATTGTAACTTAGATAAATTAAAACTGACCCACTAAAAAGTAAAAAATTAAAAACTTTTTGTAAAAAATAAATAACAGACTTCCAAAAAAACACTACAAAGTGAAAAATAACTTTAATTTCGGAAGTCGGTGGCAAAAAACTAAAATACAGATCCAAAGACACCGACTTCCGAAATTAAAGTTATTTTTCACTTTGTAGTGTTTTTTCGGAAATCGGTTATTTTTTTTATACAAAAAGTTTTTTTTTGATGTAACTTAACTGGTTTTCACATCTTTACATAATATTATTATTATGTTATTTTCTCAGCTACCGCATCTTACCGCCTATTACCGGAAGTGACACTGACGCGTGATCTGCGCGGCAGTGAAGCGTCTTTGTTACAAAGTTGCTTTGCGCCAGGAGTGATCAGCTTGGACTCGGAAGGGCGAGCTTATGTACGAGACGCCAGATATGACACTTGCAGCAGAAATGTCTACAGATACGACGAAATAAAGGATGCCGTTATATTGAGCAGAGTGCGAGACCATTTTATATGTATGTATTCTGAAATGTATTTTATTTTTATTAGTTGTATATAGATAGAAGAAGCATGTGTACAATGGGCTGGTGTCCGCAAGTCCACGTCCAACCGCGTATTTTGCATACAGTAGAAGCATGTCAGAAGGATGCCAGAAGCACAGACCAGTCAATGTGGGGCAGGCAAATGTCCAGCATTGGATGTTTTTGGGATGAAATAAACTTCTAACGTTGTGTTGAATATTACGTGCAATATTAAAACATCTTTTATTTCAGTTAATGTGGAGTCTGTTGGAGCCATGCAGCCTAATGTGATATTTGTAGAAGCTGTTAAAATATTACGGGACAAATGTAAATCGTTTTTGGATGAATTGAATAAATTTAATTAACTTTCTCCCCTTTTTTTGCGTGTTGAAATCCTCATGGATGTCCTCTGCCCTGGCGCAGAAAGCAATGGTGTCTGTCAGATTCGTACTGACTAAAACACACGGTGTTCTTCAACTACCTTTTGGCGTGGTGCCATTTGCGCAGTTTGACACGCTCGCCCGGCCAGGCATTGGCCCGCATGACTATCATGCGGACCCCGTCACCCTCTGCGGACAATGCGGACATTACTTCGTCCAATGATATTATATTAAACAGATAAGTTGTGAGCGCGAAATCGTGAAGACTCGAAAACGTCCTAATTGGGACGTTTTCGAGTCTTTTTACTTGTAGTGAAATGTAAAATGAATGAAAAGTGGGGGTGTGCAGCCGCTGCTGCGCAGCACACTTTTTTTCGGTTGTTTTGTGAGTGTTTATCATATTTGTTTAATATAATATCATTGACTTCGTCGTAGTTCCTCTAGAGAGGCGCACGCGGAACTTGTCGCCCCCGTCTCGGGCCTATTTCTGTTCAGGGCGACAGACTCGCAGAACATTATTACTGACAGACTTCACGAGTCCACCACCCGCACGCCATGCCCTATAACGGCTGGAGATCGTTGCACGCCCTCCGGTGCCCGGTGCGTTTGTCTGCCGCGGATAGGGAAGGAGGGTTTAAAATAAAAAACTCCTACATCGATATCGTTATCGAGCATCACTATCAACAAGACATCAGTTTTTGGCTCCATCAATACCAGCTTTGCGACACTAGCGCTTCGTGCATATTTCAGGGACTTTTGCAACAAGCAAGTATCGTAGAATCGATAAAACAAAAAGCAACTTGAAGTTGAACGATGCCATATCCGTACCGGGGGTAAATAACTTGACAACTCGACTAGCATGATTTTTTTTTATTAGCTCAAACGCTTTCTACATAAGTGAACTTATATGGAAAAAAAAATCATCTCTGAATTCGCATTAGTTTTAGTTATTGTCTCCGTAACTAATTTGACATCTTTCATTTTAACTTGTTTATTTTGACAAAATCATTTATCAAATGTTAAATACCACATTTAAAAAACTAAAATTGATATGTCATCTTATAAACTGCAATACAAATGAATTATAGAGAGAAATTGACATCTTAAATAATACACTTATAATTTTTCAAAACCGTTAAACTTATCTTGAGAAGTCGAGATGTGAACTTATTCACGCCTACTAGTGAAATATTTTAGTTGCTGAAATAGCTTATAATGCTGAAAAACGGCTAGTTCAGGAAAAAGCCAAATCAGATTCATCCGTTAGGGCATTTAAATTTGATCTGCAACAGTGTTTGCCTACACCATAATTATATGCCTAAAACATAAAAGAGTGTCCGCGGAGTTTCTTGCCCGTTCTTCTCCATAGAAACCTACTAAGCTTTGGAATGGGCAACTAGCTTCATATTTCGCAGCAGGCCTGATCTCACACCTCTAGATTTTTTTATGTGGGGCTATTTAAAAAATGAACTTTATAAAAAGAAAATACGACAATGTTCAGGAACTCAAAGATTCACTACCACGATTCTCTATGAAATTTATCCTAGCACGAAATCAGCTGCTACCCACTCTGTAGTAAGGAGAGTAAACCTGTGCCTACGTCAAAACGGCTACCATTTTGATCACCTCTAGAGCAAAAGTAAAATGTCTATGTGAGTCGAGAAATGTAAAGTTTCAAGTTTTTAGTTTTAGGTAAAATAGTACCCAAAGTAAAAGTTATTGCTTTTTTTTTTTGTTTTCCGATCAGTCTTTTTTGTAGCGGCCAGTTTATCGATGGTAAAAAAAATAAGATGGAGTGTCATTCCCTACGAAATGTATGGGAAAAGTTTTTTGCGAATTCTGACTTTTCTAGTACTCAAACCTCAGTTGGTCCAATAGAGGTTTTTGATCCTTATATGAAACAGGATCGATTGGAATAAAAAAAAGTTTTTGTGAAAACTGCCCATTTTCCTGCTGACTGTAATTTTTTTTCAAAATCTGTGAATGCAGATCAAAATTTCTCAAAAAGTTAAGGACAGTCTCCTTAGACCGTTTTCCTGTAGCTACAACGGTTAAGGTAGCTTGAGGCCATGTTCAGATAACCCGCGCCAACCACGCGCACGGCCCGCACACGCGTTGGGCCCGCTTAACTTATTATTTAATCAAAGAAGGCCCTTTATCACAGACAGTCAATACGGCAGTAGCCAGTAGCCGAAGCGCGGGCACAAGGCATGTGCAGCTGTGTGTGTGGGGTCTACTTCGCGGGCTACCTTACCGCATTAATGTTGTTTTTTTTTAACTTAAGTTCATGTTGGCATGATGCTTGCACAGGGGAGTGTCAGTAAGGGTGGGGGGGGGGGGTTAAATTTCTGTTATTTTTTGCCTAGGGCGCACCGTTTTCGAGATATTTGAATTTATTTTTTTTATATTACTATAAATAAAATTTCATTATTGCAAGCACTAAAGAGTTCATTTTAGCTTGGCTACTTTACGTTTATCCCTGCAATTCGGGGAATAGCCAAATCTGCCATCTGTAGTACTGTCCTGTCAAACAAATCGCTTATCTGTTGTAGGCGATACACCCTCCCATCAGTAGATAGCGTGGGCCGGTATGATTCCTAGATTATTGGGACGTTAAAACCATTGATAGATATATTTTTATATCTCCAGTAGGCTGAAACTGGTGATATATAAGTTATTGGGTTCGGCAGTTAGTGTATAAATGTTTTGATTATTTGAGGTCTGTGTCGGACTGTACGTCACAGTTACTCTACTCTTTGGTACGTCATGTCATTCTGCCAGCCTGCCACTGTCAGTATTTCAAATGTCACATTCACAACCATAGAGGAAAGTAATAGGTATGTTCACAACAATGAAAAGTGTTTACGAAACTGTGCTGTTGTGATTGACCATCAAAATATAATTATTTTCCTGAACCATTAGAAGTTGAAGTTGAAATTATCTAAAACTGCCTACACCCTCACGGGGTTATACTTTATCATCATGGGAAGTTTGGATAGAGCTGTTTTGACGGGCTTTATATGTCGATTATGTTCCGAAATGCATCGAGTTGTTCTTCATATTTATGGCGATGAAGGTACACGCTTGAGCGTATCCGAGAAAATTAGCAGATATCTTTCCATAAATGTAAGTTGATTGAGTAAAACTTCTTTTTTATATCTTGTGTCGGAGTTTTCATCATTCTGTGTTGTGATACGTTGCTGATTTTATGTATATATAGCATTCATAATAAATATAAAATGCAATGTTCTGGATCTCATGACCAATAATAGATTCAAGATTAATCCAGCAATGGGTAGAAGAAGATTGGTGACTTGTTAAGATACATGCCTGGTTGTGGTGTCCATGTTCATCATGTTCTAATTTACTATAGTATGTTTATTCGTTGTATCTACCTACAGTTTTCTGGCTGGATTACCTATTCAATTGAAAGTATGAATTTCAGGTGTCAAAGTCAGATCCATTGCCAAAAACAATTTGCAAAGGTTGTTTAGAACGATTGGAGAGTCAACACAGACTAGTCCTGGTGATGGAGCATGCTGCTGTTATACTAAAACGATCAAGAAATGACCAAGAAATAGACCGTGGAAAGGAAAATAGTGACAACAATAATAAAAATGATCCATCACCGTAATGTTATGTTAAGTATCAAACTTACATGTAATTTATTAGGAAAGGAGACATTCCTCAAAAATTACTTTTTTTTGTATACTTTCAACAAACAAAAAAAAATAAAATTAAGTACTGTTTTATCTTTCATCTGTGTAACTTAGGAAGTGGATCAGAACAGTTCTTGAATTAGCAGAAAGTGATTATTTCAAATCTTTAATAAATAACTGTTTTCAGAACAATAGCAGATCTAAAGCAGTTCTTTCTACAATATTGCTCAAAATTGTGTGTCCAAATAAACCTACAGTACCTAATAATTAAAAAAAAACAGAAAGTTTGTAAGCACTTTCACTCTCATAACAATCAATACAAAGCTCTGCTCTGTATATTGCGCCTAGAATCCACAAGTTATCCTAAAAACTTGGGTTCAAGCAAAAGCAACCTTACTAATTCTACTCTGTTATTGGCAGAATATCACAATTATTGTGGAAACTGTTCAAATGGCATGAGAACGATTTCAAAACTGTTGTACTGTCCACTCTCCTGTTACACAAGGATATTGCATCATCTCATCATTGTTGTTATTGTAGTCATGTACACACTCTGTGGAAATTTTAAGTGACTACCTGTCTAAGTAATACATATTACAACTCAAAAGATACTGCCCTGTGACGGACAGACGGACACTGGCAAAAATCTGCACTGTCAATATGTATGGTAATGCTATCAGCCATTTAGTGATGTTTTTTTTTTGTTGATAGCTGAGGAAGAGCTCAAGTAATTTTTTCTTTTGTATTTAAGAACCCTTAGGCCACTTTTTTACTTGCCCCGCCGCAAGTATGTAGGCGATTTGCTCGACTGCAGACTGCATGAATTCGCGGGGCACTCAATGCTCGAAAATCGGTGTAAGTACTAATATAAAAAAAAAACCGGTTAAGAGCGAATCGGACTCGCGCACCGAGGGATCCGTACGTATATATTATGATGTTGATGATTTCTGAAAAACTATGCTATTTAGAGACATCGTTTTATTTTTCCTGTAGTCCTTACATAAACTTCTATCTCATAGAATAATTTCAGATTTTTATGTATGCAAACTTCGGAGATAAGGGGAGGGGAACGGTATCTTTTTTTACATTTTTCATCAAAAGTCGGAAACTATGCTGCCTAAAAAAAAATGTTTGAGAATGAACAGCACTCTTTCATATGATACCCACATGCCCTAATAGCCACACTTCAAATTTTTAAAACCCTTTTCAGTCCGTGCAGTCCGGCTTGTTTGCAAAAAAGTTGGGCAAACGTCTTATAAAATTCTAAATTTCAAGTTGATAGCATTAGTAGTTCTTGAGATATCCAAGTGTGACAGACAGACAGACTTATTCTCACCATAAGGGTTCCTATTTACATATTGGTACGGAACCCTAAAACGCTGCGAATGCGTAACCTCCTCGTTTTTTTTTAAGTTGTTTAAAAATTAAGTAAAATTAAGTGATTGATGACAACCGCGTGTTTTGCGGCCAAGTGGTAACCTAAATGTAGGTTACTCGTTTTGCCCCTGCGTAACCCCAGGTAAGCACGGGCGCTTTTTATTCGCGACGATGTCTTTGCGCACTGGGTTTTCAACGCTCTGTTTAGCGCCAAGAGTTGAAAATCTAAGTGTGTTTTCTTGTCGTGCTCTGTTGGATTCTCTCAATGCTCGGCTCAATATCGAGAGTTAAAAATCCAGTGACCCAATAAATTATCGTCGCGTAAAAAAGCGCCCGTGCGTACCTAGGCTTAGTGCGAAAATGGCGTTTGTCTGTATAGTTATTATTATAGACATAATTATCCTACAATAATTGATTACTTATTTATAATGTGTTTTGGTCATCATTAATATTGTGGCGCATACAAACTAGAGTAGACAGTAGAGGACTCCCCTGTAACGCAAATTCGCGCAAATGACTCGACGATGTGCATAATTATGTCGCGTATCAGCTCGTTCCCAACTGTCGTAGGATAGAAAACCCGGGTGGCGTTTTTACAAAAAAAAAGCCAGTGTGACCAGTGTCAGAACGTTTGTTTGGGAGGTTGTCGGACCCGACTTCACCCGACAACCTCCCAACTGAATTTCATTTTGATAGGTACAGTAGTACCTAATTAAATAAAAAAACTTTTTACATACAAATAGTAACCGACTACCAAAAATAACACTACAAAATGAAAAATAACTTTAATTTCGGAAGTCGGTGTCTTTGGATCTGTATTTGAGTTTTTTGCCACCGACTTCCGAAATTAAAGTTATTTTTCATTTTGTAGTGTTATTTTTGGTAGTCGGTTACTATTTTTTTGTAAAAAGTTTTTTATTTTTACTTTTTAGTGGCTCAGTTTTGATTTTATCTAAATTACAATAGCCTAACTGCTCATCACCTTTAATAAAATATTGCTTTTCCCGATGCTGGGACGTTGATTGTTGAGGAGTTCTCCTGCTAAGAACTAGGAGAACTGCCACTCACCATATGCATAGTGACGAGCATAAATTGCTTAATCGCAACCCGTTAAATAGGTACTCATTATTTTATTGTTCCGGTGGCCATCTGTGGTCTCCATCATCAGTTCCACTTCACCAAATGGTGCTTGCGGAGAGCAAATGCACGAGTTACTATAAAAAATACCCAAATCGCTATAGGTATGCATATAAAATTTGAGGGTTTCCCTCGATTTCCATGAGATCCCCTCATCAGATTCTGATTTGGTGGCAATGGGACCACCTCGGGAGCGTACCCTTTCAAACAAAAAAAAATATTTCAAAATCGGTTCATAATTGACGGAGTAATCGCGTAACAAACATACAAAAAAAAAAAAAAAACATTCAGCCGAATTGAGAACCTCCTCCTTTTTGGAAGTCGGTTAAAAATAGGGATCCGACAAATTGCAACGTGCTTTTAGCTTACGTTCATGCATTTTAACCAGGGACCGCACAACCCCGGTTAAGAGTTAAGCCGTCTATGAGGTTACCTTTACGATGAAGTGAGTTAATTCATGATAAAGATAACGTCTTATACGGCTGAATGGGTTTTTGCTTGAAACCCAGTAAAAACCCATATCGTATGGCTTTTTTTTTAATTGCTTAAAAAAACTCTTTCAACGGGTTCAGCGAAAAAAAAAATGATGGATTTTTTTTTTACTTAAATTCATGTTGGCATGGTGCTTGCACGGGGGTGACACAGGGGGGCAAAATTTTTGTTATTTTTTGCCTAGGACGTATCGTTTTCCCACACGTTTTCGAGATATTTGAATTTCAATTTTTTTTTATTAGTTTATAAAAATCATCTAAGTATAATCATTACTGCATGTACTAAAGAGTGCATTTTAACTTGGCTACTTTGTAGCCACACCGTATGGGCTTTTGATTAACTTCCTACTTAGAAAAACCCAATCAAAACCCGGGTAACCAAATTTGAATGGAATATAAATTAAGCCGTTCAAAAGGGTTACCCTTATGGTATGGGTTTTTGATTAACCGCTTAGATAAACCCTATCGAAAACCCTTTCAATGGGTAACCAAAATGGTCCCTGATTTTAACACTTATCTATGAATGTGGTGACCCTGTTTTTCTGAATCGTCTTTTTTACCAAAATGTGCAGCACCTCAATCTTTTCTAAAAGATAACATGAATTAGCGCTTCAGTTTATGGCGTAAGCGGAAATGCATTTTTTTTATTTGTATTCAAATGTTAGTTACGTTGCACCCTTAACAAATAATAATGTATATAAAGGAGTTTATCGGACCTGGCAATTTTGAAAAAAAATATACTTTTTGAATTTACAGGACCCCATACATTTACCCAAGAAATTAACGTGGATAGATATTTAAAAAAAGGTACAAACTAAATCTCAACGACGACAAAAACGCTAGTAGCGTTTAAAAGAACTAAAAAGGTTTAAACAAGATATCGTATTATAATAACATCGATTTTCGTAGGTATAATTAGACGAAGCCACACGTCATTACTAAATATGTCATGTAATTCGGTATGTAAAGTAAATATTTACCTATGCCGATTCCAAAACCACTTCGAGATTGTAAGCTTCTAAGACTTATTTTTCTATTAATAGGTCTTAAAATTATAAGATCGTATTTATTTTCACAAAAATACTTAAAATCACTTGACTTTTATTTGACCTCTAATTGACGTCACAAAGCAGCCTGAATTGGAAATTTCAGTGCCTCTTGTAATTAAGTTGATCTTTATCCGTCTTATTCCAAAACACGATCTAAATTTAGTACTAGGATAATTACTAGGTTTTAACCATGACTAAATAAAACGTTATTATAAAATGAAGTTTATCACTAGTTCATGAACTAGCTATGGTACTAAAGTTAGTCCGCCGAGACCACTAGTTTTTCTATGGACTAACTTCGGTACTAATTTATTTGAGGTTAGCGTTGATTGTTATTGTGTGGCTTTTTATTTACAAATCGACTTGATAGATTTGGAAAATTTGGATAATTATGCTGGAGACGTCTCGGCGATCTTACAGACATCACGTAGTACGAAGTAATATTTCCTATAATAATATGAACATTCGCGTTAAGCAGTCGACTAAGAAAAAAAAACAGATACAAAATTAAAAATCCATGTTTTGGTCAGTGGGTCGTCTTAGGGTTTTACTAAGTTTATCTTCAGCGGCCCGGTTTAACCAGACACAACTTACGAACAAACCACATATTATCAACAGTAATACTAAGATTTATTATTTAAGGACGCAACATAAACATTCGTCTCAAATTACGAGTGCCGCGCGATTCACTCCACTTCACGCTAGAGGAGTTAAAAAATATGATAACTTGAATATAAAAAGCACGTCAAAAGTACAAGTTGTGCTTGTTCAAAATATTGTAACCTAAACAAAGAACGATTTATGACATATTTTTGTATTGATTATTAATTATTTATGTATTTCAAGTGTTATTATAATATCAATATTTAGAAAAACGAAACGTTGCTTCAAATAGATGCAGAATGAACGAATGAAAGAATGACATTTTTGTTTCTTATCTGTGGAACTATGAACCTTCTTTGGTACTAACTGATCCTCGAATAGTCTTCGTTTTGTAATAAGAACACGTTTTGAGCCTGATATTAACTTGAATACCGTAACAATCCTAGACCTTTTGGTCTTGGTATAACAGTACTTAAGCATTTTTTTGTAATAAGACGGTATGTGTCAAGTGTCATGCCAACGTCCAATTTACATAAAGCACTTATTATTATTCTATTCAGATATGTAAATAGTGTAGCTTTTCACCAGCGGCGGACAGTACAAGTCAAATCACATCGGGTTAGAAGCGTTATAAATACCTCTCGATAAGACTAAATAGCAGATATGACTATAGTAACCGTCATGAGAAGCTATAAATACATAAAATTGCAAATTATACAACTATCAACTTTAAACTCAAGATATCTAAGTTGATTTATGAATGAAGAAATTATCGCTAAACGTCATAAAATAATTTTAGTTGCAATGGAAACTGAACCATACGCAATTTCAGTTAAAGTTTTAAATCCCAAAGTATGAAATTTATCTCGTCTCATGGCGTTGACTTTAGTTCGCTATAGGACTTAATCTCGATATGACTAGATCTTGTTTGGACTATATCGTGTTTGGACTAGATTGCAATAAGGCCAGATAGCGTAACGACTATATTTTCGTTTGTTTTTTGGAGTACAGTTATCGAGTTTGCAGTCATTAAGTCTTTTTCCTTGGTACCTATAAAATGAAAGTATTTCATTGTAACATAATTATTTATTTATTTAAAATATGCCATGCAAGATAAAAATTCAAAAAGTGACAATGACAACTATTGTTTCAATTTATTTTTAATAGTGGAATCATAGATAAAGTGGAACTTCATAGTGTATTCACACTTTAGTAAAGCTAAGTAGGTACTCCATGAAGTTCCTATACTAATGCCACTTTTAGATACGATTGTACGTCATATCGATAATGAGTAATTTTGATAACAGGACTTATGCATATGTAGTCAAACAGCTAATTAGTTTTACAGCGATCTAGTCATATCGAGATTAAGTCCTATAGCGAACTAGTCATATCTGCTATTGAGTCTTATCGAGAGGTAGTCATAACGCTTCTAACCCATCACATCGATGTATCGCCTCAGGAAAACTTAACTTACGTTAAAATGATCTTCACAATAAAACAGTCGCCGCCCAGACTTGTACTAAACATTTACTTCCTCGCACCATTTCCTTTTTAAGGTTTCTTTTACTAACAATCAATTTGTGTCGGCTATTTGTTGTGGTGTTTATACTTGACAGTATGAAGAACTTAGCAAAAGTAGTCTTTGAATCCATTCATTTTATTAATATGCCATAACTTTAAACTAAAGTACGGAAATCGCTAAAGTATGAAATGTAAACAAATTAATTGTCAAATTTGACAGTTTGACTTTACTGAATTTTGGTTTTAAATAAGTGTTAAACGTGGCAAAGATCCTAAGCTATTCAGCTACTAGTGACGTCAGTACGAACAATACTTTAAAAAAATATATAAAAATAACTACAGCTTGTAAAAACAAAAAGATGAAATTATGTGTTTCAAATACTCTTATCATTAAAATAAAAATATAAAAAACATACCTGAAAAATACTTTACATACCTAATTATAATAATTATAATTAGGTAATATAATAACAATTATAATTATTATAGGTACCATCGTAGATTACGTGTGACTCCGGCGACAAGTCAATAAAATCAATCAAAAATATTTTTATTTCGCATATGCCTACATGGGCACATAGGAAACATCAGAAGCTAGGTGCACGGTTCCAATTGGTCGTTTCCTATGGAGAAGAGCCGGCAAGAAACACCACAGTTACTCTTTTAAAAAAAAATGGCTTTTACAATGTTTTCAAATTACAGTGTTAAGGCGACGATAACCGAGTTTTAATGATTTTATACTGAAGATCTCGTCTTAACGAGTAGTGTTAATGGTTTGAAAAAAATATATGTTAAATTAGAGCATTTTCTCAATAACTTAATATGTGAATAATTTAGATTATGTTTATATTACATAGTGAAATTAATTTGTATAGTTATGTCTAACGCGGATAAAAATCTGAGAATGGCGCAAAATCTTCCAAGCACATTTTTCTGAAACCTTCACCAATTTAAAGATAATTTAATTATTGATCTTTTAGTATACGCGTTTTATTAAAATACCTTTTGGTTTGTGTATAATAAATTAATAATGCGTCAAATTGGGGACAGCGCTCCTTGATCGGCGAGTCCTATTACTGGTTGAACGTACGACGCGTTACGTGAGCTCAGTACAGAACACGCAAGCTAACCACTCAAGGTCACTGGCATCTATCTCCGTCTTAATAGGTATGAGAGGACAGCGTAGGTCCGTTAAAAGTACCAGGTACTTAACAAAATAGAGTAGTTTAGGCGAGGCGCTACGATGGAACCGCTGGCGGACTAGCATTGGTGACAGGCAGGTGCGGTCCGCCCCGGGCACCCCGGTCCTGGGGTTCACCCTAAACTCGAGAAATACTTTTTAATAAATTCCCAAACATGACCAAAATATGTTCAGTAAGTAAAACGCAGTTTGTAGTTGGGGGCCCTACCCATGCTACTTAAATATAAACGGGCTAAAATTTCCGAGCTCGCTCGCTCTTGCGTCCTACATCCTCTTTTTCTCACGTAAGTCAATAAAGTAACTCCTTTAAACTATGTACGAATACTTACTTACAAGAAAACCTTGATTTTATACATGAACCCTTGATGTATTTGTAGATTTACCTAAGTGTATTTGTATAGGTCATAGTTCAGCTTACTGTACGTGATATGCAACTGTAAGTATAGTAAGCAAAGGCTGCATGTAAATAAATAAAATAACACAAAACATGACACGTGTTTTTCCGTAGGGTTAGGCAGAATGGGTATGTACCTACGTACATTTTAAAAAAAAAATTGAAAAAATGGCTTTTATTTTGAAATTCACAATACTTACTTTGTAAATACATACAAAGTTACAACATTAGTTTTTGTTTACACTAAACCCGAAAAGGGGTCATTGTACTCATCATTTTGAACAACTTTTTCTAAAAACACACTGTGTTTTTATGATCTGTGGGACCACCCATGAAATCACGATAAAAATCAGCTGTTCCATAAATTTTGTCGATTTAAGTGAACACAAATGTATGGAACAGCTGATTTTTAGGGTTCCGTACCGAAAGGGTAAAACGGGAACCCTATTACTAAGGCTCCGCCGCGCGCCGTCTGTCTGTCTTTCTGTCCGTCTGTCTGTCTGTGTGTCTGTCCGTCTGTCACCAGGCGTGAACCGTGTGTCTCATGAACCGTGATAGTTAGACAGTTGAAATTTTCACAGATGATGATTTCTGTTGCCGCTATAACAAAAAATACTAAAAAACAGAATGAAATAAATATTTAAGGGGGCTCCCATACAACAATCGTGATTTTTTTTGGTCGTTTTTGCTCTATATTGGTAATGGCAACAGGTAGACGCTTGAAATATTCACAGAATATTTAGTTGTGTATTCACTTTAAAAATAAATAATTAAATTAAAATAAAACAAATATTTGAGGGGTGCTCCCATACAAAAAACGCATTTTTATAGATAATGGTACGGAACCATTCGTGCGCGAGTCCGACTCGCATTTGGCCAGTTTTCTTTTTATGATATCCAGGTTGCCCATAGAAAAAAATGTTCAAAATGATGAGTACAATGACCACTTTTCGGGTTTAGTGTAAACAAAAACTAATGTTGTATAACAAAATGTAAAAAAATTGTTATTGTTTCCCAATAATGTTTTCCTGTAGCTGCAACCGAACTTCGGAACTTCGCTTATACCCGCCCGAATATTGACCCTGTATATTATAAAAGCGTATATTTCTCAAAATTACCGGGTCAGATTTTGATGCCCCTATGCACAAGGTTACAGATGAGGTACCCTCCACAAATAATCAAAACCGTATCGCTATTGGTCCATAGATCACTTTTGCGCTGTCTCCTTTGAGTTTCAGGGGCTACCTACAAAACACCCAGTCTTCTAGTGCACTACAAGCAGGTCGATATTACAAAGTGAATGCTCTAGTTTGTACGCAACATGAGTTAGTATTATTCAAAAATGTATTGTTCTTAGACAATAAGGTACGTACACTTTTAGACCGATACCTTTTCCGTCTTTTTATTTACATCTAAGTTAACCTTCCGCCAGATAATCATGCAATAAAAGTCGTTGACGCTCTTCTACCAATGTATTGCGATATTTCAAAACGATACGAAAAAAATGTTAAGGCAGTGTCGCTAAAACAAACTTATCGTGGTAAGAGGCGTCCTTGACGCGTGCACGTGGCATGTATTACCAACCTTTTGGTCAAAACCATGTTCAGTCGTATTTATTTTGGTAGGTAATTTCTAGTATAATAAAACTCATAGACCAAATTATAATCTTTATTTGACAATTATTTTAAGTTGTTTTACGTTCCTTTCTTTTAAGGTCTATAATACAAGCGCCTCCTCACTCTTTATCTTTATCTCGCTCGCTAGCGGTCACGCGAGCAAGCGAGACAGGGTGACAGGGAGAAGAGTCCAAGGCACCGATATTTTAGTTTATTTCTTTTTACGGTGAAAATATAGGTAAAAAAAAAAAAAACCTGCTTTATAGTTAGTTCAGTTAATATGCAAAGTTTCATTATCTAAATTGAAGTATTTTTTGAATACCAGCGGTTTATTGTTCGGTTTGGAGGTAACTTTTTGTTTATGAAGAAAATTTTATGGAATCGTGTTTTCGTCAAACATAGTACTTAAAGTCCATTTCACGAAAGAAGTCCCGCAGACGTGGCGCTGCAGGCATGGGTTATTTTAGGAATGTTGCTAACTTAGCGTATAATAATAATTAGTTCCACTTATTTCCGCGGGACTTCTTTCGTGAAATGGACTTTACTTAACATTAATCCTCAACTTTACCATAAAAAATATATTTATTTCAAAATTAATTCTGCAGTATTTGTGACTTATCGGAGGATCATGCTAAGCCATTTGAGGTAGTATAGGCTCGTTTTACGTTCCTTTCTTTTAAACAATTATTAACAAAACGAACGTGATACTAAAACAATCACAAATGCGTGAAAACTTTCAGAGCACGAATTATGAGCAAAGAGAAGAGAAGTTTGTTTTCTGCTCATTTGCTCAACAACGTAAATAATTCAATAAATGTTGTTGAACTGTCAAATTGAAACCGATTCCTAACTGATAGAGTTTTGATACCGATAGAGGATTCAACTGAGCGAGGTGTGCCTAGTAGATTTTGATGTTGTTCACTTTTTCCCGTCTATCGTAAGTACTTATATTTAAGTGTCTTTGCCCGAAATTACGCTTCTTATGGGTGCAAAAGACCCATCACGAAACCGTGATTGTGGTACTTACCTACCTAAACGCATGTACAGAATGAGAATAAATCACGGCTTCATCAAACAAGTAATTTTGTGCAAAAATAATATTGCTTTGATACGACTTTTATTATTGGTTAGAAATATGCTGTTTACGTTAGTGCTCAATGTTTATGTAACGCACGCGTAACATGGCGCTTACGTTGCATGCACTATGCAACGTTTTACGGGTCATGAGAATAAAATAATGATAAGTACTTTAAATTATTTAAAGTCTAGACTAAAGCGTAGACCCCATTCCACACCAAAAAACCCCACCTACACACGCCCGCGCGAGCCTACATTTTTAACACAATCATAATTTATTATGTTTCGTTTATCTAATAACAGCCTGTTACACTTACTGTCCCACCGCAGGGCAAAAGCCTCTTCATAAACCGAGAAGAAAAAGACAATATCGTGTAGGTAGGTAATTAAAGGTTTTTTTTGGGAAGGAATAAATCAAGTAGGTAATAGGTACCTACTTATAAGGGCCTATGCACACCACGTTTTTTAATCGCGCCGTCGCGTCGACGCGCGTTTGTAGCGATACAGACGCGATACGCACGCAAGTCAGTCTATTCTGTAGGATAAAAGCGCGCCGCTGACGCACGTTTCTAAAACGCACGTCAAAGGCGCGTTTAAAAAACGTAGTGTGCACAGGCCCTAAGATGTAGCTGGAAATAGCAGAATAAAGAAGGTAAGGATTTTCAAATTCAAATAAACAACGTACCTACCTACCAGTGGTTGCCCAGTGGTAACGGCCGCGACTTACAAGTTTTAGGAGGAGGCCTGTGTCCCAGCAGTGGGAACATTATAGGCTGATTATGCTGACCTAGTTAGATAAAACAAAAATAATGACTGAAAAAATACAACGGATTTTAGTTTTTAGTAATTAACGCCGTCCAAATGATCTCCATAAAAACGTCGGGAGCGTCTCGTTTGCGCCGCAATATAAGCCCTTTGAAAATCCTAAATGCCCGAAGTCCTATGACCTAAAATAACCATAGAACTTCAAGAATTGATCAACATATTATGTAGGTACCTACTTATTATTGTTTGTAGCTATAGGAATTATTATGACTACTGAAAGTGATTAGGTATTAATTTAATGATGAAATAAATTGAAAAGTACCAAATTCGATTAAGTTTATTGCAAATGTTAAATCTACATTGTATTGTTATTGCACAGTCCCACTCGTAAGCAACTTTTCAATTCTAAAAGCATTTTTGTGTATCAATATCTTAAGATTGTTAATTTTATCATGCTTCTCTTCAATGTCCCTTTCTGTTTGTTTTAATTTAGTATGGAACGGCGTCAGCGAGTGTTCGTTCAGGCTGAAAGATAAAATTATGGTAGTATTAGGCGTCATCTCCACGCACGAGAGAATTGCGGCGATAGCCTCGCCGCGCCGTGCCATCAAATTCAATTGAAACTATGAATCAATCTCCACACGGCGATAATTTGAAGGCACAGCGTGTCTTTCGCAGCGATTCTCTGGCCTGTGGAGATGGTCCTTCGGCCACGACCTACGCGCTCAAGCGATACGCGACTTGCGACAGCGACTGCGGAGAAAACAAATGAAAGAAGTTGTTCAGGATATGCCACGAGTCTCCGCACGTTTTACTCGCGCGACGGAAACGGGTGACGAGCGATTTGGCGCAAGTTCATCAAATGTACCTACTAGCTAACAGCGAAGCGGCAACGGGGCCAAGACTACAGGGCTTCAAGTCTGCTATTACAATAGTGTCAGAATGGTCGATCATTGATTTCATAATTGTTGATTTTGACAAGTTTGGTAATCTTCTAATATAATGGCGTCACTTTCCAATGGACTTTCCAATGGTCGGCCACTGACACTACATTGAAAGAAATTACATTTATTGGTAATCTCGTACATAATGACAAATGAATGACATTTCTACTAATGGGTTTTATATTATTGGCAATACGACAATGCCATTATAATTTATAAGTAAGTAACACATGATCGACCATTATGAATTTAGCAGATTACGAACTTTTAGCAAAATGACAATGGGATCGTGTTGGAATGACTGAATTTATAAAAATAGCAGACTTGAGGCCCAGAGCGAGTGCGACCGGCGAGCGTGGTCTGAGAATTCGGCGCCGCCGCGCCGTCGCCAGTTCGCCACTGACACTCTGAGTGACTCTGACAGATCGTGGCATGGCATGAAGTTGTGCGCGCATGCCGTTTGACGCAAATCGCATCGCCCGAGATTGTGAACGGAGCCTTAGATTTATGAACTCATAGCCGATTAGTAAAAAAAACTTTTCATATGTACATTCATCGAAATAATCTGTCAATTGGTCACGATTTTACGAATCGCGTGTGAGTTTCATCGCGAAAGTTGTTTAATACAACGCGACGACGGGTAGACTCAGCCCCTTGACGGACGCTATCCTGTACCTACATACAGGACGCATCTTAAAGATGTTAAGTAAGTGAATTCAGAACTACTTTAAATGGCCCTGATTTATTTTATATACGATGTGTATATTTTGAGCTGTTAACGTATCTTTCCGTGAAGCAGATTTAATAATTAAACAACAGATGAATATTATTGTGATCACGGGATAGGGAATGGGTTAATTTTCCATCGACTCAAGAAGAAGACTGTGCGAAAGCGAAAACACTAACGTCTTTTGTTTTAGCATCTCTTTTGTAACGTCTTCGTAAATGTTTGACCATTGATGGAGTTCCTGACGCATCACTTCGACATCTTCTTGGATGTGATCTAATAATTTTCCCAAGGGATTCGCTACCCGAGACAAAGCTTGTATATTAAACCGAAGCTGTTCGATTTCTTGGTGCATCGACTCTCTGGCTTTCTGAGCTCCGAATTGCCACTCCTGCAAAAAGTTGTCAACTGGTTAAATATCTGAAATATTAACTTCTGTCTGCACGTACCTACAGTCAACCGCACGTATACTTACATTGTTACGAGTTAGGGTCAACTCAGATAGTAGGTAGAGCAAGATGCTCGAGCAGTTTACATTGATTAATTGATAATTAACTCAAATGCTACTGACATAGATTGTATACAGTGTGCTAGATATAGTTCCATGCGGCATGTGCGTGCGTATGTCCCTCGCAGCCACGCGGGCCGTCGAGAGCATAGGCTTCTACATATACTGGTGCGACCGTGCGACACGTGACGCGACACAAAGGCACCGCTCGTCGCGCGGGGCCTTTGTGTTGCGCCAGTTTAAAGAAGCCTTAATTGTAATTACTCTAAGGTCGAGAGTAGGTACACTCGACCGCCCCCGCGTCTACGCCGCCGCAGGACATGAGTAGGTAAATACAGACAGAAACAAAGCTTCAGTTTAAGGAGGGTTTTCAAATTGTTCATAATTGAGTATTCTGTATGTTATTATTCTATGGTGACGATAGCGCACGTCAGCATGGTTCGAGCGCGCGCACGCGGATCCACGAACATCCACCAGAGGTACACGTGCGAATTTTGCTCGAACATGGTCAAGTCCTGCCGGCACCGAATAGGTGCCGAGAACAATAGGTTAAATAGCATTAGGTATTCTAGGTAGGTATTAAAGAAATCTCGCTGTTTCGTAAAGTCGTAAAAGGCGTGCGAAGCAGGGGCGGCTCTCTAGTAAATAAATAAATGAAGGAATAGTTACATACAATCTCTGTTTTTCCTGTTATTTGAGACAGCTCTTTCTGGGAGTCTAAAATCTGTTGAACTAGATGTCCGTGTTCGTTTGATGACAGTTGCAGTTCTTGCTGGTCTTGGGGAACATGTTGTTCTGTAACTAAGAGACTTGATTCTTCTTCCTACAATTAAAATTTACTTATTTATAACATAATCTCAACTTTATAATCAATCATACAGTATACCTACGTGAGTTACATTTTCTACGAACCTCTTCATTCTGGGTATTTTCTATGATTATGTTCACTTTACCTAAGAGCAAATTATCGGAATCTTTTATAACGTTGTCTAGTTTTTCCCGCATTCGCGGAGCTCCCGGTCTAGAAGATGAAGGTCTTACACTTGGTGGTCGAGGAATTTTTGATTCACTTGTACTGGTCGTTGGAACTTTATCGATGGTCACAGGGTCTTTTATATTTTCGGTTTCGATAAAAGCTTGCGTATGGGTATATGGTTTTTCTTGAATATTTACATCTAAATCCAGGCTTTTTAACTTAATATCATCATTAGGTTCGCTATTTGTTTGATGTTGGTGTTTAATATCAATAAATGCCGTTTCCTTATTTATATTTATTTCTTGCGAGTTTATTTGATCTTGTTTATTATTATTTGTGATTTCATTTAAATCATTTGAAGATGACGACAAGTTCAACTCATTTTCGGCTATTGTATATGAGCTGTTAAGTTTTCCTTCGTCATCCCGGTCCATTCTAGGAGTTACAACTTGATCAACATTTATGTTTTTGCCTACTTGATCTTCTTTTCCTACGGTTGTGTTAGACTCCTGGCTTTGAGCTTTGCTTAAAGTATTGTGCCCTTTCTCTCTCTCTATAGAATTGGATGATATTTTAATTTTACTTCGAGTTTGTATGTAATCGTCCTTAGGCGGATCTTTTTTTTCCTTATTATTGTCCTTTCCGTTTTTGGCGTTGATTGTTTTCGATTGCTGTATTTTCTTGAGGTTCTGTGGATCAGATTTGATAGATACATTTTCTTTTCTTTTTGATTTAACATCATTTGCCTTTTCTATAACTTGCTTATTTGTAGGTCGTGTAACATCATTTCTTTGACTACCCAATTTTTCGCTGCTTCGCGATGTTAACTTTTTAGGGTCTGTTGCTTTCTTTGTTGTTTTGATTGGCTCTTTGCTTTTAGTTTCAGATATGTTTGCTAACTTTGAACTTTCTTTATATTTTTTTACAGCTTCTTCCGACGATAATTTTTCATCAAGTGCTTTAGCCAAACATTGGAGTAATTCATTCGTTTTTTCGGGTTCTTGGCCTGCAACTATTTTAGATGGTTTCGCAGCTAGTGATTTTCCTGTAGTTAAACCTGTTAGTGTTAAAAGTATAAGCATAAGTATTAATGGCACTTGTAGCAATTTATTTAGTAGAAGTTTCTTATTTGTTGAATCAACTTACTCAAAACAATTATCACTTTATTAAGAAATGATATTTTACTATCTCTGTCTTTAACATTTTCTGATATCAATTCATCTTCCTCAAACAAATTTCCAAAAAAACCGGTTGTGTTTAAAACCTGAAATGTTTGAATACCTATATAATAAAACTTCAAATTAGGTAAGTACCTACGATCAGCAACGAAAATGGGGGAGTCCGGGAAAGTTGAACCCCCTTCTACTTTAATCGGTTGAAGGCTGAAACAGACACAACAGAAGTTTTATTGTGTTTACGCCATTAAACGCATGGGACACTAAAAGCTCATAGGAGCGTTTAGTGTCCCTCAAAGTGGTCATGTAGGTCATCATTCTCCTGCCCTCATTGGGGTCGCCCAGTTTATTTGGGGTCGGCGCAACATGTCTTTTTTTTTCGTCCATACTTTCTGATACTTTCCATAGTGTCGACATGTAGGTATGAAATTATAAAACTATGTTTTAGAAACTAATCAGCTCAAGAACTTAGGTAGGTACGAAGCTCTGTTAGAAAGGTACCATTTTCTAATGTCAGTTACTTTAAAAAAATCGATTTCTGGTTCGAATCATCCACTCATGGGAGAGTTGACCATAAATAGTAGTACGGACTAGGGAGACCAAAGAGTATAATAATAATATGGGAGGGAGACAATCATTTATCCATTATAATTATCTATTTGCATGGGAAATATTTATAATAGAAATCTCAATAAAATAAATAAAATATTGATATAGGTAGGAATTTCTACATTTTTAGTACATTCTTCTTAGAAACAGAATTCATGAATCATATATTTTTGTCGAACTGTCAATAGTAATATAAATATACTTATGCTCGTGTCTGTTCGTGTAGAAAGAAGGTCGGTGACATACAGACGACCGCGAGTCGGTGGTTGTTAACTCTGGTCGAAATTCACAGATCGCACTTTACCATACGAATATTAACCTTATTTTAAAGTAAATAATTTTCATATTCGTATACGCGAATGTGAGCAAGCGTTTCATTCGAATAAGAACATAAATCCTTTACCAATTGTGTTCACGTTCATATGCGACGCTTACTTTAATTAGCAAAGTAAAGTCAGTGCGGTCTATGTATCCCTTTGACCTTGAGCTGGCCAAGAGTAGTACGGAGTTTCATTATAATATGTGGCCAGCTACTGGTTTTGTTACTACTGACGTGCTGCTCCGGGTCCCCTCATTGAGGAGTGGTTAGAGAGGCGCCACTTCCGCCGCAGCTCCTCACCGGACATGGTTGTTTCGATAGGTTCCTGTTCAGGATTAAGCGAGAGGAAACGCCCAGGTGTCACCACTGTGTGGATCGCCCGGAGGACACGCTGGAGCATACGGTGGAGGTCTGCCCGACTTGGGCGGAGCACCGCCGTGTCCTCACGGAGGCTATCGGCGGCGGCGATCTCTCGCGTCCGGCCCTGGTTCAGGCCATGGTTCGGAGCGAGAGTGCATGGGAGGCCGTCACCTCCTTCTGTGAAGCAGTAATGCTCGCGAAGGAGGAGGCGGAACGCGTGAGGGCAGGGCCGGATTTAAAGGTGTGGAGGCCCTGGGGCAACTAAGAAGTGGAGGTCCCAAAAATGTATTGAGAACAGACAAAAAAAAAACAATTTAAAAAGGTACCTTGTGAATGTTTTTGTCTTTGATACACAATCAATCTGCCTGCCTTTTCTCAACTATGTTGGCATCGGCTTCCAGTCTAACCGAATGCAGCTGAATACCAATATTTACATGGAACGACCGCCTATCTGACCCCCACAATACGATACCCCTTGGTAAGACTGGTCGTCAGACTATTGGGGTTTTTTTTCTTTGATACGCAAGGAGACTCGTTGAACGTCCCAGCGTCGAATAAAAACAATTCAATGAATGAACTGTTTACGATGCAAGTTAACTCGTTGACGAATTTAACTAGTTGATCCCACAATTAAGATATTCCCAAAATATTGTTTTCTGACCCAGAATATAAATCTCTCAAAATTGAAAATATTATATTTTGTACACTCAGCCAAAGACATAAAATATGTCTAGAATTCTAGATAGACAGTCAAGGCTGTGAACTCGTCGAAGAAAATTGCGTCCAACTGATCAATGACGTATTAGAATAGAAAATAGTCACGTCATACACGAACATTAGTGCACTCAAAAACAGCGTAAGCCATGAATGTAGCTACATACTTGCGTACACTCTTAAAGTGCGCGAAGAAAAGGAAATACCTATACCGAATTGGCGCGTACGCGTCGGTCGCAGCAGTCAGAAAAAATGGCTGTACAAGTACAAAACAAAACAATGGTTTTCATATAATAAAAAAATACACTAAGTACTTATGCATGAAATTAGACGTTTTTCTGTACTCCCACTGTAGTAGTGTAATTTGAACATCGTGTATAGACACGGGAAGGCATTTTCTTCACAAATAATTGCTGAGAATTGCGAGTGATTGTGACGTGTAGCCGCGTCACTGGATGGTGCGCGACTAATTCCAAGTCGGGCAATTGCCTTGCTTTTACTTAACCATTATTGAGCGCGGGTAACGCATCTAAAGGTAAATACATCATTGGTTTATATTACTAGAAATCTCGATGTTTTCACAAGTCGTACGAACCGTGCTAAGCAGCCTGGGTGTGTCGCTAGTTATTTTATATTGGACACTCACTAGAATACTAGATGGAGTTAGTTAGATTGATTAGACGTTGCAATCTGTTTAAAAGGCTGGGAAGTTTCACACATACAATAACTTACCGTAGTAAAAATGTCGTGCAAAAATCGAAAAGGTGGTTTCTTTAGTAATTTTTCACTTAACGGTGGGCGCTTTACGTATTTTCCTAAGGATATTTGTGTTGATTTGATAACATCGGAACCTAATTCTTTTTCCATAGCTCTTAATGCTTTACCAACGTATAAAAATAATTAAACAGTTATCAATACCAAAAGTATTGAAAATATTAAAACTGGCACTAAAATCCACTGAAATCAGGAATACTACGCGTCAAGCTTGCACGTTGTCATGATGATTTTGATTATTTCGTATACACAAATGGTTACTATGGTAACAAATGCTAACAACAACCTTAGAATAATAACAAGCATAGAAGGATGATTATAAAAACAACTCTGTAACCGGTAAACTTTGTTCCCGTTCTTTCTTATGGCACGAAGACGGATGTGGGAAAGAGATAAATGATTTACTCTTTGTTTTACACTTTTTTGGCATGTCACAAGATGTACAGACGCCAGCAGGTCAAGCTACACGAAACTCCTTGAACCTTAAGCTGTAGGGATAAAGTTGAAAATCTATTAAAGAAATTTGACAGATTGTAGTAGCTTGATGTGCTGGCGTCTGTACATGCCATTTGGCTATAATGGTATATTTCAACCCGACCAAATTTGATATTACTTAACTTGTTCGCGTATTCTTTGTTTATGCGTTCGTAGTAATCTCTTACAATTTTTCGATGTTTTAATAATATTTCTACTGTTAAATTGCACGAATTCTTTGAGTAACTACAAATAGTGAGTGCAAGTGAGTGCATGGATGCTGTGGAGCAATGTCTTGTGTGGTTGGGGCCTGCAAGACCCCGAAAGAATCACGAAAAGAAAATAAACAAAAAATTTTGATCTTCCGTTGGTAAGATTTTGCTCAATTTTGTGTTGAATGTGAGCTGATGAATTAATATAAATACATAACAAATGTTGCTGAATCGCTTTGCAGCGGAAACCAGACGTATTATCTATTCCAACAGAAGTTATTAGCGAATATTTGGATTTTTTTTTGAGGTTATCATGATCATACATAGTGATGTAAATAATGTTGTCGATACTTTTCTTTTACAGATTTCCTAAAGACAAGCACAGTCACATATTATGCTCCAAGCATTTTACTTTGAATTCATTTGTAACTTATTAAATTCGGAATGATAACAGTGATAGTTAAACAAAAAACAGTGGTGAAACAGTGTTTAGTACATAAAATCGTAAGTACGACCCTTACAAACCTCAATTTAGTGGGCTTTATAGCCGTAGTTAATAGTTTTAGTGCGTCCAGGTAACCTAGACCGAGACCTAGCCCTGGACCTAATTTTTATGTATTTAATTTAGTCCCTTTCAGTGGAAATTCAAATAGCTGCTAAAGATACCTCCAAAGACAGTGAATTTGATATGAAATCCAATGTTATGTAACATGCCTTATGTAGGTATTCTTATAGTTAATGTGTTATAAGCAATAAAGTGATATAATCTTGATGAAAAATAGATCAAATAAAACTAACAGGAAGCAATTAGCGGCTCTTGTTTAGGTAAAGTAGGCCTGTACATAACTAAGAAAGCGTGTAAAATAGCACAAAGCTCAAAGCTTCAATATAGTTGTAGTGTTTCTGAAGAGTCCCGAAAATTGCTTCCTGAAGATTCTTGAAGACTTGTGTATTATTCAGATAAAATATTCCTTTAAAAACGACGTCAAAACGTACTCCTCGATCAGATGTCAAACCTACTCCAACATTTCTCCAAACTCTTTCCCGTCATAAATACTGGAACATAGAAGCTGCAGGTAGCCGTCTTGAAGATATTTGGAATCTATAGGTGCAGAACGTCAGCGCCGCCTGGACTGGAAGGCCTACCCTCAAGTTGAGACGGTTATCATTTTTGGAATTATAAGATAATGTCATTGTAAATTCTATCGACGTTGAAATTTTGTGGGTCACATCACTAGTCAGAATAAAAAGAGTGACACCCTACGAAATTTCGAAACGTCTTCTGTATACGTGTCCTTCTCTAACATCATAGCGGGTCCTTAAGTCAAAATGAAGCAAATATTTTGAGTTTAGTTGCTATTTTAATCATCCTTCTATGCTTGTTATTATTCTAAGGCTAGAACACACGCAGTGACGGATTACCTACCGCCACGCCATGGCAAAAGGTTGGGAAAAGGCGTGATTGACATTGTTTTTTAAGTTGTTTAAGGTTCTTTTAGCGCGTGGTCAATATCGGAACTAACCAAAACAGAGTTTTTCGATCATTTGACGATGATACGGGGGTGTATGAACGTTAACCGAACTCGAACAGATTTTTAAAGCACTGTATTACTAATACAATTCGTTTAAACAGTACTACATATTATGGGCCCCTTCGCTGACCCACAACTAAACTGGGCGGATGCTGGTTGATAAATGAAACAGAAGAATATGTTGTTCCAAGAGAGTGCTTCCTTACTTTGCTATTTACTGTGGCAGAGCTAGAGCTGAACTGACTGACGTGAACTACCTTTATTTTGACAAGCAAGGCATTTTGTGATAGTTTTGACATTTCAAATGATTTTTTCCACGTTTTTCAATTTGAAGTTTGACAATTGCACCTGTCAAACTATTGCGAAGTTTATAAATGACGTCATGACATGCGCCATCTTGCGATATTAACACCGTGCGCGCTGTCAAAAATGACAGTTGCGTTGTTTTGTTTTGAGTCGCATCTAATTAGCGTGGCATTTTCAAAAATGTGCTTCTGGTTACAGTCGCTATCTAACCAAAGAAGAAGATGTGTACAAATGTGTGTATGTGGTGTAACAAAGAAATACTGTATTCCAATCGTGAGCGCGTTCACAAGCATTCCGAATTGTTGTCAGCTGTCATAATCGCGATAATCTGAACGGAAAATATTGATACATGTGAGTGCTGTCAGGTCTAATAATTAAGGAATGCAGCCCTATTATTTCCATTCACTGTTTTTCTACTTGATCAGTCATGTCATGTCAAAATTGCAACAGTTTGTCTTAAGTATTCTCTTGTATTTTCTCGTGAATATTGAAATAGTAACTAAGAAGTCGACTAGAAATCGATTTAGTTTTAGTATACGCAATAAATGTCAAGTAATTGTGCGCGAGTAATGTAGCTCGTCATGAAATATAATCTATCTCTTAGGTCTGTACTTCTGTGGACCACAGAACACTTATACTCAGAGAGGCTGTGGACTGTACTACAGTCGTTAGGGAACGGTGGGTTGCCAACTCTACAGTCACTCTGTCACTACTTAATCTGTGCTGTCACTGTAGAGTTGGCAACCCACCGTTCCCTAACGTCACTAAAATGTATGTACTACGTGGCGCTTGGTCAAAGGAATTTTGAGCGCCTGAGTGAAAAGAATATCAAATTTTATAAATGTGAACTCATTGCACATATTTTGGTAAACAACAATCTATTTCTAAGGAATAAATGTAAACAATACTAACTATAACATCCAAAAATATTATCCAAATGCCACCCAAGCGAAAGAAGTTAGGGCGACCGCCTGGGCCCAAAAATAAGAAAAGGAAAACGTCTAGCAAAAATCTTGGAAAAAACAATTCTTGTTCTGTTGTGATTCCGAAGAAGGAAAAAGAAATATCTTCTCTTAAAGATGTTGAGTATGTCTGTAATGTTTGCAATAAGAATTTCAAAACAGGAAAGGAGTTATTAGTACATCATAGACGTTGTCGCGCTTTACAATACAATGAAATGATTTTTTCGAAGGTAAACAAAGCATATTATTTGAATTAACTTACTTTTACATTCAGTGATCAGATGAAATTGATTAGTAGGCATTTAATTCAAAAGAAAATGTTAAAAGAATTTAAAATAACTTCTAAGAAGCAATTCAATTTTCATTTTGTATACAGACACTGTTAATTAGTTTTATTGCGAAAGTTGACTGCTTGGTTCATGATGTTCAGCTAGACAAACTTGATGTAAATAAGCACAAATGCCATTAATGAAGAGTTGAAGTTGGACGTTATGTCAGATAAAGCTGGTGGACATTAAAAAATGATGGAATTGATGTCTTAGTAAAACCTAATGAATGTCTTGTCGTATTATTCGTTGATTATTCATTGCAGGCAGCGTACAGTTGTCAAGAATGCCCCAAAAAGTTCAGGTTTAAGAAAAGCTTCACAGAGCATCTTCGGAACGAACACTCCAAGCTACCTGACAGTGTTTCTTGTGATCAATGCAGTGTCTGTTGTCCAGATAAGAAAACTTTGATTGATCATATCAAGAATGTTCATGATAGAGACATTTTTTCATGTCCGCACTGCAAGCGAACATTCGTTCGGCGATCACATGTGCTTCGGCATATGGCACAGAGTGGATGTGATGGACAAGGAATTGCCTCTTATAGTTGCGAAGTAAGTATCCTGTTCTATTATCTATTAAATACTTTATATTACCCAAAGTTTCTGTTAAAGAAGGCAAATTTATGTTAGATGTTGATTAGGATTAAAAAAAAAAAAAAAAGGAGCCGCCTTTTTTTTTTTTTTGGGTGGGAAATTATCAAATAACTTCTCCCGCTCTGGGCTGACCGGGAGGGTGTGTCAGACTTACTGACTAAAACCCACCCGTGTTCCTTCCGTTGCCTGTGTGCCGGGGCCACGATATCCCGTTCGGACCAACTCGCAACCCTGGCAGGCATTGGCCCTGACGGACCCTGTCAGTTGGTGCTGACATCTCTTTGAGGCGCGTGTGACACACAACGTGCCGTCGACCCGGGCCTGGTCCTTATCGGACGGCGAGTTACCCATCGCTCACCGTCCGCAGGCCCGCACCTACGGTGGCCGGAAATCAGCTTGCGACTTCCGACGCCCGGGGCGTCTCCTGTGGCGGCTAAGGGCGTCTCCTGTGGCGGCTAAGGGCGTGAGGGCGTGAACCCTGCCTCACCCTCACGCGTTCCGCCTCCTACTTCGCGAGCATTACTGTTTCGCAGAAGGAGGTGACGGCCTCCCATGCACTCTCGCTCCAAACCATGGCCTGAACCAGGGCTGGACGCGAGAGATCGATGCCGCCGATCGCCTCCGTGAGACACGGCGGTGCTCCGCCCAAGCCGGGCTGACCTCCACCGTATGCTCCACCGTGTCCTCCGGGCGATCCATACAGTGGTGACACCCGGGCGTTTCCTCCCGCTTTATCCTAAACAGGAACCTCCCGAAACAACCGTGTCCGGTGAGGACCTGCGTCAGGCGGAAGGTGAGGACGCCGCGGCGCCTCTCTAGCCACTCCTCAAAGAGGAGACAATTGTGGCGTGCCCAGCGCTGGGTTGCGACAATCGCACTCTCCATGCCGCCATGAGATCCCGCCGGAGCTCCGTCTGCTGTGCCGTGATTTCTCGCGGCAGCGGAGTTTCACCCCGGCCTTTCGCCTCCTCGCGCCACTCCCAGATGTGCGCGAGGACTTTTGCCTCCACATCCCACGGCGGCAGTCCGGCAAGGAGGCTCGCCGCCTCACGGGAGACCGTGCGGTAACCCTGTACCAGCAGCCTGATTAGGTGGCTCCTGTGAGTGGTACATAATATGTTAAAGAAACATGTTATTTAAACTAAGCTGATGATTTATTTGCAATCAAAATTATGAAAGCAGATCACTGCTATTAAGGCTGGGTTTATACTTACCGTCCCAATCAGGTCCTTACCCTGTTGCAGAGGTGGATGCAGCCTCATAGTAGCACCTACCCTTGTATTATTTCATGTTGTATTATGTGTCATTGTGTACATGTGAATTTGAATTTTATTTGACTTGAATGTTGAGTATAATTTAATGTACCTAATGCAAGTGACTATGTATGAAATCAATGAATAATAATATACTATTCCCTACAGATTTGTGATGCAAAATTTTCCAGAAAAGACAATTTAATGGTCCACATAAGGTTGCAACATATTATAAAAAATGCTTACTATTGCAAGCGCTGTCTATACTCTACAAAGAACTTTTCTAAGTTGGTTAACCATTGGCACAAACAACATGCAGGTAATATCATCTTAATATTTTTATTGTCTTTTGGAATGAATAATACTTTAAAACGATAAACTGCGAAGCTGTACACTTAATTAATTGAATTAGTTACTTAATATTTTAGTTAACTTTGTACTTCATTCAGACACTTTAATTGGTGAGCAGCATTACAGCTTGTAAATTAGTATGCATAAGCATTGTGTCAAAATAAGGAGTTGTTTAAATTTATATCTAATTGGCCTTTATTTAATATAAACACTGGTTTCAAAATATACATGTGGTAAACGTATGTTCTAACAAGACAAAAATTTTGCAACAGACACCCCTGATCAATATCAGTGTCACCACTGTAGCAAGTGGACCAGCTCTCGTGCCGCCATGACGAAACACCTTGAAATACACGGAGAGAAGAAGTTTGCATGTGATGTGGTAATGTTCATAGTGTACTTAACTTTATCTGTTCTAATGACTTCCTAGTGCATAACACTAGTGAAAGAGGCTAAATGTAGCTTAACACTTTGGGTTCAGGTATTTTTTTTAATCTAAAGTTATCAGAAATATATAAACTATAATAGTTACTTCTTTACAAAATCTAAAAAATAATGTATTAATATTAAAGCTATTTATTATTTGTTTACTGCTGCATTAGGAGTTAAGAGGTAAGTTAAACATCGGTAAATTAAATAACTATCATCAGGTTTCGTACTCAACCTTTAAAAACACAACAATCTTGATGTAAAATCAACAAAAGAAAACAAAAAACAATGTTAGGCTACTGAGCACTATACATATCGAGGTTTAAATTTTAAAATTACTTTTTATTTGGCTGGTTAGTAGTTCGATTATAGAGGGCTCATAATCTATTAAAAATAACTTTGTCGAAAATAATGTTGGTTGTAATGCGTGCGTGGTTTTGTAGTGCGGCTACAGCACGTTCACGATCGAGGTGATGCGTCGTCACGCGCTCACGCACGTTGAGGACAAGCCGTACAAGTGCTCGCTGTGCAGCAAGTCGTACATCCAGCGCGTGCAGCTGCAGCGCCACCTGGAGAAGCACACCGGCAACCTGTGCAGCAAGTGTGGGGAGACCTTCTCTGGAAGAGCCAGGTATCATCTTGTCTGAATGTCTGCCTTAGCTATGTTGTATATTGATTTAGGTCCAAGCAGCTATACCTATATCAGCCATTGTTCAGTATACAGACTCACGAATAAAAATAAACCCCCCAACTGCGTGTCGGACCACGCACAATGAAGGGTTCCGTAGTTAGGATGGATTTATCCCAAAAACAAACTTAACATTGTAGTTGAAAAACATGCTCTCCCATACATCGATATACGTTACGGTCAATTCTTCAACTGCAAATTTAAGTTGGTCGACTATTACTCGTTAACTTGTAAACCCTACATAGCTGTGATAGTTTTCCTTTTAATTTCGTTATATATACTACTGCCATGAATTTTTTCACATATCCAAAACCAACCATTTAGCTGGCAGGGGAGACTTGACTTTAACAAAAAATAGCACTTTAAAGCTTAATATTACGCAAACGGATCTCAGAATTGAATAATCCTCGATCGGCCTATCCAACGATACCCCACACCATGTACTAGACGAGAAAAAAAAATATCATCCCCGTTTTACGTGCAAGGGAGGTACCCCAAAAAAAAATGTTTTTCATGGTTTTATTTTACGACATTCTTGGCGTGATTAATATGTACACCCATGCCAAATTACAGCTTTCTAGGACTAAGCGTCTCTGAGCTAAGCCGGGGACAGACGGACGGACGGACAGACAGACAGACAGACAGACGGACATGGCGAAACTATAAGGGTTCCTTGTTTACTACGGAACCCTAAAAAACTTATAGTGAAATACTTTCAGGTTGCTGATTCACATGAGAGAACATATGGGATTAGAGAAGTTATATTGTCCCCTGACAACCTGTGCATACTCAACAAAAGAATTCATCAGTGAGGCCAGTTTGAATAATCATTTGAAAGTGCATTTAGAAGATAAGCGTAAGTGTTTAAACATATTCTACAATACTACGATTTAAGTTATGCGCCTCAGAAACTCGAAGGCGCGGTGTTGATTTCTAATAGTGTGGTAGTGCTGATGTGGCGGAGTGAACCCACACTTGAGTTGAGTACATGAGCGGTCACGGTTAACACAGGTCGATTTTTCTTGGTTCCGATCCTTCGGTAGGCCAACGCGGCCTTTAATTCATTTTTTATTTAAATTTTACTGAAGCGAGGCGAATTTCTCTTTTTGTTCGTTATAAGAGGACTACAAGACCTAAGTGGCCTTGAAAAACGCACGCACACATTTACACAATCGACGTGAACGCCATCTAACGATGACGCCCAAAGCAAAACGGTTTAGCGAGATTACGCCCGAATATTCTAATAGATGGCGCGCAGTAAGCTATAGACCTAACAAAGAAAATAGATATGACAATAAATTATTTATCGTGATTTTGAAATAAAACTGATTCATTGAAACTTTTATGGTAAGGTGATATCGCCCTGCAACGTGCGGCCGATTTGGTCTGTTTGTCTGTCGTTCTGGGTGGAATCTTGCAACTTTTAAAATTTCGAGCACTTCCCGATTAGCTATCTGGCTGAAACTTTCAGGGTAGCTCTCAACTCGATGAAAATGCATTCTAAATCCATTTATTCGCCTGCAATGCGACCTCAAAAAACCATAAAAACCGCTATAACTTGTAAGGGAAGCGAGATAGATCAAAAATAACACTTTTTAGCGGTTTTCTAAAGGGGTTTCACTTAATCATGATACATCGATTGATAGGTTCGCAAACCTGAAAACTAAAACTAAGCTTACTCTATAAAAAATCAGCAATTAATTAATATTAATATATTATATAAAAAGGAAATATTGGACTCCAAAACAGACTGACAGGTGTATAAGAAAACGAAAAAGAACAACAAAAAAACGTGGTAATATTTAACTAATTTAGCCCCAATTTTTTCGAGTTCCCCTGTATGCATGTACTTATGTATGTGGTGGTGGTGTGTGGTTAATGTGTGTATGTATGTCCTCTTGGGTCAATTAGACCCCGGAGGTTTATTTTATTACTTTTAAGGCGCATAAATACGTCGATATAGATTATTTTTTTAATCTATATTAAATATTAACGCGTTTTTTTTTTGTTTTTTTCTTTTTCTTTAAACCTATCTGTCATCCACCCGGAATGACAGACAGACAGAGAAACAAACAAACAAGAAAGTGATATAAAAAAACGTTTTAAATTAACACTATACGTAAAATCACCACCTTAAAAATAACACAAAATAAATGTATCGAGGTAATAATCGATACATTTGCGATATATTTTTATTTCAAGACATTAAAATTGTATTGTTTTTGGTAGCTATAATTATTTTATGGTGACGTCATACAACCCATGACATGTCGAATCTACTGATGTCCGTAATTATTATTAGAGACAATCCATTATGTAGTTAAGAGTTACGAAGACAAATACATACTTATTTATATACATACAAACATACCAACCAAAAAAGGCGATAAATAAAACACTATTAACGAAATAAATATTTTTGTAAACCGATATTCCTGTTTGTCAAGGTTTTGTGTTTCAATATGTCACTAACATTAACACGTAAAATAATATCCAAATAGAGAAATAATCAATATTTAACTTTGAAATGATACTCCATCTTCTTTCTTTTTTTTTTGGGAACAATTTTTACAATGTTTAAAAACACAAGACGGCATTATTTTATTCTGAAATTATCTGTTAGAGGTTAGAACCCGAGACGTATTAAAGACTTCTACATACAGGGGCGCGACGCGACACCGGTAGAACAATTTACTTGAATTTTTCATATAAATTGTTCTACCGGTGTCGCGTCGCGCGACAACTTGCGCCAATATGTAGAAGCCTTAACGATGCGGCTGCGGCGGCGGCGGCGGCGCGGCGCCTCGTGATATAGTGACTCAGAGATTGTATTAGCTTTAAAATATGTGTTTGATTTGTTGGCCGCACTCTCGGTGTTCCGCGCGGTCTATCTGCTTCTTTATATAATCTGAGAGATGAATATTTGTACTTTTGTCAATAATTTCACAATCGTGATCTTTCTGTGGTACCGTTACCAATCTATAAAAAATAGAAGATTTTAAATTACGTAGACATGTCAATTCTAAATAATCTAGTTCTATGGTTCACAAGATAGGTAATTACATTTTGTTTATTTTTTGTATTTGACTTTGAAAAATAGTTGAGCTACAAGTACCAGAGATTAGATACCTTATATTTAACATTCATAATTATATAATTTTAATTCCTATTTATTATAAACAAAATCAATAAAACTGAACTCTTACGCATTGGAAATAACTTGCGTGTTGATATTTTTGACTTTCTTGCTCATAATTACTTTTTAAACGGTTCTTCCTAGTTATTTATAAAAGTAATTAATATTTATAAAAATAAATAAAAAAGAAAATATTGATTTTGAAGTCCTTGGGATTCGAACTCGGGCATCCAAATCAATAAAACTGAACTCTTACGCATTGGAAATAACTTCCGTGTTGATATTTTTGACTTTCTTGCTCATAATTACTTTTTAAACGGGTTTTCCCAGTTAAATAAATTATTATTGTTATTTAATAAATAAAAATTGATTTTGAAGTCCCTGGGATTCGAACTCGGGCACCCTCCAATGTAAATCCAAACCTCTACCTTATACTACTGTGACAGCTAAATAGACAATTGAAAAAACTGAAAGTATGCGAAGTGACTGTGCAGCAGTTCGCATTCGGTTACTCACGTTTCCAAAATTCAAGTTTTATTGATATAAAAATAAATATTTAGTACAGACCTAATGCCTACCTTATAGGCAACATCGTTCATATGTTCGGCGTTTGATTTTTATGAACGTTTTTTAGTCCTTGTAACAGGTTTAATTTTATTTCCCATAATTACAAATGATAATTATTAATAACAAAGTACCTTATTTATTACGCTATTTTAACTCAAATATTTACACGAAAGAAGAATATTTACGGAAAGAATATATGAAAAAAAGCATTTTAAACCTCTATATTTTTTTTACCCGTTCACAAAATGAATAAATATATAAATAAGCCTACGAAAACAGTAAACAATCTTAGCGGAAATATTGCGGCGAAAAGAGCGACACGTCCTTCTAGTATCAGGCCTCGGCCGGTACTGTCGGTACACGGGCGTTTACGCACACATGCATACGTATTATGTTCTGAAATAAGAATATGCGATTTACAAAAAATCTATTGATATGACATACAAATTAATACAGCAATAAATTTGTATTTTGCTTGTAGAATAATCAGACAAAAAATCAGAATGATTGCATGTATATTAATACGGTTTTTAAGCGTTACAAGAAATTTTTAGAGGTATCTTCGTGATTTTTTTCTATCTTTACAAAATCATAATAGCTTAGATCCTGAAGAACATCATATATTTTTCTGATTTTGTTTACTGCAGTGGATCGTATACTTTTAGGCAATATAAAACTTGCGTTTAGCTCCTGTAAGCGCCTTAATTAATTCGTTTTTCTGTAGACCACTACACACAAACAGTATTTAGATTTTTTTCACTTTTGTCTACCTATTGCATCGACTATGGACGTAACCTACTTTAACACTCAGTTGCAGAAAGCTCACCATTAACACTTCATTACATAAAGCAGCATTATCGCTAATAAATTCATTACTTTAATGAAGTTGCACAAACAAATTTTAGATGGCATTAGACATTTTTAATGCCACTTTAGTTAAAGAAGACTTTAAACAATATTGCCAGGAACAAATTACCATATTGAACGAAAAGAGTGAACATTTGCGTTCTGTTATTATCCGTACGTACAAGTACACCACAATTTTAGCATAAAATAAAGTAAATGTAGTTGATTTATGTGTATTCAGTGTACTCTGTGGTTTAATCTAGTTTAAATAATCTGGTTTAAGGTGGATGCGCTAAGGTAGCCCGCGAAATTCAAAATTACCAACGTTTTTTGCAAATTTTATACTTCTGATTCATATTCTAATGATTATAATTCTGTAAAGCCATATTGGTTATGGCCGCGAATCATAATTAGATCAACATACAACGTGTTAAGGTTTCTACATACCGGGGCGACTAGTCGCGCGACGCGACGCGACACAAAGGCACCGCTCGTCCCGCGACACGCGGGGCCTTTGTGCCGTGTCGCGTCGCGCGACAAGTCGCGCTGGTATGTAGAAGCCTTTACTGACCTGCAAATTACAAAAAACGTAATAAAGTTTGAATTTCGTGGGCTACCTTAGCGCATCCCCCTTATTCTAATAATTTTAACATGTGTGCAGTCTAGAGCTCCTGCCATACGTGGAAATACATCAATTTCATAAAAACCTTCTGCAACTCTACGTAGTTCCGTCCGGTCTGGCATTTTAATATAGAGGTGGCTTAATTTTACTAGTTCACGGGATACTTTTTGTATAAACAAACTGACAAACAACCCGACCCAACCTGTTTCCGACAAACTGTTGATTTATTTATGTTTAATAAATCACCCAATACTTGCTGGAAATATCCAGTGGCGAAAAATCTCAAACATATTAAAGCTGTGTCAGGCCATTAATGGATTTATTTCTTTGCGTCACTGGTTCAAAATCTTAACCAAGTAGGTTACAAATTTGAAGAACTGCCTCCTTGGAAATTCTATACCTTACACGAAACTCTTCTCCATCATGTTTTAAAAATAAATTCACTCGGTCTGGGATTCGACGGCGAGGTAAATCTACTAAATAAGAATCAGATAATGACGAAAGACTGGTTAAAGACATCTTTCAATTACAGAAATGCATTCAAGTACCGTAGAAAACACTAATGTTGCTCTTTAATGGATGCTTTTCGGCCCATTAAAATTAAAAAATCTGAAATGTCATACTTAAAGTTCACCACCTGCTAATGGGCGCTAATGAAGTTACGTGCAACGTAAAAGTGTTTAAAATGGCCGGTTTTATTAGGTTTGACATTTCATTAGTTAAATTTAATGGAGCATTAAAATAAAATAAAAAATGGTTTTGTGCAATGATTTAATGCTACATTAGTGTTTAATGTAGTCTTTAAAATTTAAAGATCGTTTCTGCAACTGAGTGTAAGTTGGGTAAAATAATTGATACTCGCAGAATTGTCGACATCGATCCAGGTGAAAAAAAAGAAAAAAAAAAGTTAATAATTGACATTTTCTCTTTTCAAACGCTACTGTCAGATATTGATGGTCCTGGTGAGAAGTCACATATTTTTGATAAGCGGCACTGATTCCGTTAAGAAGAAAACAGCTCGAAACATTATACGGCCAGATTTTTTTTGCTGACAAAGTCATGTCAGATATTTTTGATTACAAGAAGGCATTACAATCTTCTGAACTGAACTGAGTAGACAGCAGTGATGTAGTAACAATGATCTCTATTCGATCCTAGTCGACTTGAGATCTATCTAACTAACCTGTCTTAGATAATCAGACAATTCTTCTTTCCTTACACAAGAAAAGCGTTTTTTTGGAAATGTATGGTCATTTTCAAGTGTGGAACACTAATCCCTTTAATAATAAACACGGAGAAAAGTTACACCCAGTTTATTTATTAATAACCAACTTATATTTACAGTTTGCACCACACGTGCAAGAGTTATCGGTCAATACTAATTTACGCATGCAATCATAAAATTAGGTTAAACTAGCTTTTGCCAGCGGCTTCGCCCGCGTGGAGGTCGGACTTAAGGGCTGGTACTGGTTTGAAGTATGGAGAATAGAGGATATCCTATTTAGGTAAATATCACCGTATAATTATGAACTTCGGTAGTTTATAATCTATCGGTATTATTTCCGTTAGATTATAAACTGTCGCAAAATTGTGAACTGCAACAAATCATTTACAAACCGCATTATTGTTTAATTGTTTATCAGTTATCCATGGGAAACTGACAAATTTTGAACTGGTATCAAACTTTCTTGCGGCGTAACGGACCTTGCGCTAATACTAAATAGCATGCCTAGCTGCAAGCAATTTGGAAGTAGCGCTCGCGCAGTTCGAGCGCGGTTGGTCACAGTTCTAACCTAACCCATTTCACATTTTTTCGACAGTTTATAATCTAACGGAAAAAATACCAATAGATTATAAACTAACGGTTCTCACAACCTTACGGTGACATATATATTATATTTATCCCTCAGATTAGCGAGCGTTACTGATGGCATAACTTTAATCCGCGTTTATTATTAATTTCGCTACATTAGAATTTTTGTTCGAGAAACTGGTCCTAAGTTTCTGATGTAATGCTTGCAGCGTACAGTTGCGAGGTGTGCGCCAAGACGTTCCACTCGGAGGTGAACCTGCGGCGCCACCTGGAGACGCACACGCTGGACCGGCCGCGGCGCTGCATGTACTGCGTGTCGGCGCGCGCCTACGTGCGCGGCGAGCAGCTCATCCGGCACGTGCGCAAGCACCACCCCGCCGTCTTCAAGGGACACCTGCAGCACGTGCGCTCTGTGCTCGTGAGTCTCACGTGCTATGTTATGCAGTCAGTCGTGGAGCACATAAAGGCTTCTACAGACCAGCGCAACTCGCGACGCAACACAAAGGCACCGCTCGTCGCGCGACACGCGGGGCCTTTGTGTCGCGCAAGTCAGAAGCCTTTATACGAAACGTCACATCATTATCTTAATCAATTGCCAATCCCAAGAACCAAAAAATCAAATGCTTGTGACTTCCACGCACACGCCTTTATTCCAGCTGTGGGAACATTACATTATTATAGGATATTGTCAATCCCACATTTATTTCTCTTTCCAGGGCAGCAATAATTCTATGGAAAGAGTGAAGAAGTCTGAAATAGAATCAATACTGAACCTGTTAGATGTGGAGTCGGATCGTATTCTGCAAGGCTTTAGCGGGGCAGGCGTGCTCTACGGCGGCATGCAAGACGACCAGAGCAGTTCCAGTAGCGAACTCCAGAATAAGGTAAACAATAATACAATACTCTTTCGTCATGATCATCTGCCTAGTGCATCTTATTAGAGAATGGGCAGCAGCGTTCTCTATGCATTTTAACACCATACTGCGATCGCCAACCTGTCTGCCAAGCGTGGCGATTATGGCAAACCCCCCCTTTGGGGGAGGCCTATGTCCAGCAGTGGACAACAGTCTTTCGGCTGAAATGATGATCTGCCTAAACCTGTCCCAACTATGTTGGGGTCGGCTTCCAGTCTAACCAGATGCAGCAGAATATCAGTATTTACATGGAGCGCCTACCTATCCGACCTCCACAACTCGGGTTATGCGATGCCAGGGTGCGAGTTTGTCCGAAAGGGATATCGTGGCCCTGACACACAGGCAACTGAAGGAACACGGGTGGGTTTTAGTCAGTAAAACTCTGACACGCCCTCCAGCTCCGCCCAGAGCGGGAGAAATTATTTGATAATTTCCCCCCCAAAAAAAAGAGAAGGCTTATGCGATACCTCTTGGCAAGTTTGGTAGTCATTGTAATTCATTGAGTAATAAATACAATTTTATATTCCAGAAAGGAAATTTGGCCCTAATGTCAGAAGAAGAGCTCACAGAGAATTTGAGAATGTTACTTTCACAGCTCATTGATGAGGAAACACTCGATTTGTTTGGTTGGCCCGATGAGAGTGTAGACGTGGTATGTTATTTTATTCGTTATACTTATTATACAACATTATTTTTAGTATATGCGAAACCTGAATATAGTTTGTTTAGAATAAGGAAATGAATCGATTTCAATAATTTTTAGACCATGTTATATTTTGTCCCAAAAATATATATGTGTGATGGAAAATGTTATCACCATTGAATTACTTACGGTTAGGTACCTACTGCCAAATTATTATCAATGAGCGCAAGACGACCCTGAAAGCGCGGGGGCGCCGTTAGCATGATTTTGTCCGGACAACCCGGTAACATAACAACCTTATAACTTTATGATTTTTCATGTTAGTTTTCAAATTCTTTACATAAAAATACTAGACACGTGTTTCGCATATACTAAAACTAATATTGTATATGCAATACTGAGGATTCTACAAATAAACTTCTTACTGGACCGTTTTACACAGATATTAGAAAAAGTGATCGAGCACTGTGGTGCGAAACCCGCGGACCGCGAGAAATGGACGCGAGTGCAGCGCCTGCGCGAAAACTCCAAGCACTTGTTCTTATACGTGATCGAAGACAAGAACATCGCGCGCATGCTCGATACGCACACTATAGATCAAATCGTCAAACATATCCTCAAACAAGTCAGCGCAGAGGACACCAAGGAAAGTATCTAGTTTAAGTTGATACTGATAGCAAGTAGTACGGTTCACACCTGAAAAGCAAGCGCAAGCGCAGTGCAAATGCTCAGGAGGTCTACTCCGAACATACATCATGGCTGACTACGGCGAAAGAAAAAAAAACGACGGTCAAAGAGATAAATCAAAGTCAAAAACGTGACTTGAAGTCGGGTAAGGATTCAAAGCCAAATAAGGAAACTTTGGAAGTCAAGAGACGGCCGAACATTGGTCCGATACTTTGGATTGTCCCTTCGGAGTAGGCCCCCAGGCGCGAACTCGATTTGAAACTCATCGGATGCATACATCCCGCGCTATCCACGTCTCTAAAATATATAACACAACTACACCCATAGTAATACACTACGTACGTACTATACTCATATCAATTACATTTTTAAATATTTTTATAAATAACATAAAAAAATATACAAAATTGTGGTCCGCCGGTGTCGGGAACAGGGTCTAAGCTACCGCTGATAAGGGCCTCAGAGACAGGAACCTCACGATGTGAGCCGTATCGAGTTGTTTAATGAATTATGAATATTAATAATTTAATTTGAACATTATTATAAGATTGTTCAAAACTGTGAGTTGCCTTTCTTTCATTCTGGTCAGAATGGCCATTCGTCTCGTGCGGTGTGACAAGTGTGAATCGTACATTACAATCTGTTTCTTCAGAAAGCTTTTTCAAATGCCTGCCGCTGCAATTTTTTTTAATCTAACTGGTCATCAGCTAACATTATATTTTACGTCAGAATTTATTGATTTTAATTAGGCTTCTTAAAGCCAATGGTATCTTTTTAGGGATACGCAAAGATGCTATCGTAAGATGGACATCTTTTGTTGCAATTAAAGCTTAGTTTTAAATGAAAGTAAAATGTTATTATGGATATGTAAAATTTTATTTTAGATTTATAAGTAAAATTAAAGACATTTATACGTTTTTTTTAATGAAATTTTATTTGTTATAAGTACATAATTATAATTATATGCAAAACAGACGTAAATAAAATATTATACAATCAGATCAGAATTACTATAAGGTAGTACTTAAGCTTATTTCATTTACGAGCGTACATTCTAAAAGTTGGCAACGTCGCAAATAGCTGTCAAATATTTACCTGATTTGTTAATATTACTGTCTGGAAATATGAAATATCGCTCTATATTGCACTAAAATATTAACATTCTGAAAGTTGTTGTTTATGAAGTATTTGACAGCTATTTGCGACACGACCTTTATTATTAGAAATAAAATATTTACCATGATCAAAACTTATTGTTGACATTTTATAATTATTAAATATTTCAATAATGTTTTGTTAATTAAGCTCTACCTATGTATAAATTCTTCCTGAGCAAAATAATACATGCCTTAAAAAAAAAATGCAAATATTTGCACAATCATCATATTAATTTGTACTTACACACATAATATTCAACAAAATATTAATATTCTCTATTATTAGTATGATCCTAATACTTATATTATTTGTGGTAATATACGATTTTTGAGATGGGGCAGTAAGGGCAACCTTAACCGTTGTAGTAGTGTAAAACTTTTCCCATACATTTCCTACGAAATGTATGGGAAAAGTTTTATGCGATTTATGACTTTTCTAGTACTCAAACCTCAATTGGTCCAATAAAGGTTTTTGATCCCTTTATGAAAGAGGATCGATTAGCAAAAAAAAAAGTTTTGTGAAAATTGCCTATTTTACTGCTGACTGTACATTTTTTTCAGAATCTGTGAATGCAGATCAAAATTTCTCAAAAAGTTAAGGACAGCCTCATAAGACCGTTTTCATGTAGCTAAAATGGTTAAGGTAGCTGCCCTTACTGCCCCATCTCAAAAATCCATCCTGTATAATTAGGGATATTTTTTATCAGCGTATTCTTATTATTTCATTGTTACTGCGGTTTTTAGTTTAAACGTTTTGTTATCTTACCTTTTTAGGGTTCCGTACCTCAAAAGGAAAAAAAGGAACCCTTATAGGATCACTCGTGTGTCTGTCTGTCTGTCTGTCCGTCTGTCACAGCTGATTTGCTGCGAATCTACTGGTTTTAGTATGATTATAAGTACGATGATATTGATTTGTGAAATTGTCGCTGTAATGTTTATAAATATGAAATAAATTTACTTTTAATTTCAGTTGAACTTACTTCCTGTTAGTCGACCATAAAGGATCTGAATTCAAATTAGTAAGAACATTCTTTGCCAATTTTTCGAATGTTGTCGCAGAACAAAAGAAGCCGGTTTCTGGGCCTGCAGTCTCGACATACATAGCGAACGCTTTACGACCGATTTCGATCGTAAAGTCCTAATGGGATCTATAGACGGTCAAAATTGCTTGATATGTACGAAAAAAATCACAAGCATTTTTGACCGTCTAGTGACTCCATTAGGACTTTGCGACCGAATTCGGTCGTAAAGCGATCGCTATGTATGTCGAGACTGCAGGTCCTGGTATACAAGCTATTTTTTTGGAAGTAAATCGATTTTCGATAGTGCTTCGATCGTAAAGGGATACTTCTACATACATAAATACAATCATTATAACATCTGTACCTACGCGTCAATTTGCGTCTGAGCATGCCCCACAGTCAGCAACTCATGCGTCTAGCTAGAACCGTAGTAAAACATGTGTCACAAACGTCCAATGACTTTTAAATGATCATTTGGTGCTTTTTCTGTCGAGCTACAAATTAGACCAACGGTGAAGACGAAGAGTTAAACTTACTTACTAAATTATCATTTTGCAAGTAGATGAGGAATAATTGATGTAACATGTACTGTCATTAGAGACAGACCGAAAATAGATTTCTTATTTCGGCCGAAAACGAAATTCAGCAAGATTTGCATTTTCAACCGGTAACAAAAAAACTAGCATTTTCTGTTATTGTGTAGTTGTTGTGACTATGGATTTACTCTAAACGGATGGATTGTAAATACTTATAGATTTTCCGGGACTTATATTTACCTATACAGTATCGGAAAATGCCGAACGAAATTCGGTCGGACATACTATTATGATAATCGTACTATTACGTTAAAGCGTTATTTATGAGTAAATACCGTTCTGTTTTATAATAGTAGATTGTGTCATAACTTCATAAGGGACCAAAATAATGTATTGAGGGCGAGAGCGATATTCTAGAGTAGAATCCTAAGAGTGGCGAGGGATTCAAAGTACGTTGCTTGAGGTTAAATAATTTTGGTACCCTGTGGTACACGTTGCATTTCATCCCCCTCTGTGAGAAAAATAAATAAGAGATTGTATTTTTAGTGACGAATATTTGCATTTAACATAACAATGCCTGTAATCCCCGAAGGGTTAGGCAGAGGTGTAAATATAGTACACCCACATTACGACAGTTATGTTTAAGTCCCACGTAATAGGGGGCGAGCCTATTGCCATCGATCGGGCACAAGTTCAAACTCCGGGCTGCTACTGAGAAACTCCTAATGCAAAATCCCAATAACTGCTCGACCTGGGAATCGAACCCAGGATCTCATGCTCAGCGCTTGCGACCACTACACCAACGAGGCAGATTTATATTTACTTTAGATACATTACACTTCCAAAATTGCGAAAATGTAACTGTTTTGTTGGGAACAGAAAATGTCGTTGACTTTTATTTATCACTTGAGTATTCGTAATAACTTCAGACTCTTTATGAAGTTTCCGCATACTTTTTTTTAATTTGGTTATCCAATGCAGTGACCTCTAATATACAAGTGTATCATAGAGGTCAGTGATCCAATGCCACATCGGCAGGCGCGCTTTTTTATTTCCGGCCAGGACTCTATCGAAGCGCATTGCTTTCAAACTTTTTAATTAAATAGTGTTCCAAATTCAAAAGTCATTTCGTCACTGTTATTAAGCCCGCCGGAATGACCTATTTTGCTCGCACTTATCTAGGAGCCCTTCGGCTCTTTTCGAATAGATGGGATGAAAAAGTCATTTCGTCACTGTTATTAAGTGCGCCAGAATGCCCCATTTGGCTCGTACTTTCGAGGAACCCTTCGGCTCTACTACTAAGCTATTTCTTTTCACAAATAACGGACATTGACAATGGCATTTAGGGGGGATGCGCTGAGGTAGCCCGCGAAATTCAAATTTTCTTACGATTTTTGCAATTTGCAAATCAATTCAAATCATTTAATTTTGCAAACATACTAATTGGTACATATATGTTTTCTTAAAAAGTAGTCCTCCATATTCTACCGTCTCATGGGCATGCAAATAATATTCAATTCCAAAATTAAACAGAAATTCTATTGATACCGAATAAATATAAATGTCAAATCATTAGAATGACAAAAAAAAACAAAATACAGAATAATAGCAGTAGTAACATTTTTACAATAATGTAAAATGAAAATAAATTAATAGTTTAAAAAACACTAGAAAAACACACTTTTAAAAATGCACGTAAAAACAAAAAACTTGAAACCTGATCGTGCAAACACGACTACGATACGATATTTCATCATGGAATGCCAGTGCCTATCTTCCGGCTTCATCATCAAACCTTGAAACCTAATCGTGGTCGAAGTTCATTACAAGACTTTTCTAAGAAATCCAAAACAGCTATGATACGATTTTCCATCATGAAGTTCCAATTCATATCTTCCGGCTCCATCATCAAATCAGTTCGACATACCATATTATTGTATTGTCATCAGAACTACATACAGCTGCCAATTTTCATTACGCTACGACCCTTGGAAGATGGTTAAATTAGTTACGTTAGATTCCATTACAGTTAGTTACATACAGGTCGACCTAATAAAAGCGTGTTAAAAAGTACTTATGTCAAAGTATCAATCAGAATAAAAAGTGTCGGAATATGAACATGTATGTTAATGAGGGGCCGTACAACCCCGGTTAAGGGTTAAGCCTTTCGAAGGGGTAACCCATTCAATGGGTTACCTTTATCATTGTGTAACCCATTGAAAGGGTTTTATACTAGAAACCCATTGAAAGGGTTACATGATAACCCATTGAATGGGTTTTATACTTGAAACCCAGTGAAAGGGTTACCTGATAACCCATTTCAATGGGTTCTATAGCTACGTGAAACCCAGTACCATGAAAAAATCATAATATTCCGTGATTTCGATATCAGCCCAGCACGCGTAGCAGGACCAATTCTATCTATTCTACCCAGGGACCATTTTAGAAAAACCCAATCGAAAACCCTTTCAATGGAAGGGTTTTCGATTGGGTTTTTTTTCTAAGCAGTTAATCAAAAACCCATACGGTGTGGGTAATTTTGAATGGCTTAAATTAAGCCGTTCAAAAGAGTTACCCACACTGTATGGGTTTTTATCAAAAACCCTTTCAATGGGTTACCAAAATTTAATTTAAGCCGTTCATAAGGGTTACCCTTATCGTATGGGTTTTTTTTAACCGCTTAGAAAAACCCTATCGAAAACCCTTTCAATGGGTAACCAAAATGGTCCCTGATGTTAATCATAATAATATTTTATCAATCAGTGCAGAGATTTATCAATAGGGAATTCGTCAATAAAATTAATAGCTTTTCTCAAATATGTATGTAAAGTATTTTTCAGGTATGTTTTTTATATTTTTATTTTAATGATATGAGTATTTGAAACACATAATTTCATCTTTTTGTTTTTACAAGCTGTAGTTATTTTTATATATTTTTTTAAAGTATTGTTCGTACTGACGTCACTAGTAGCTGAATAGCTTAGAATCTTTGCCATGTTTAACACTTATTTAAAACCAAAATTCAGTAAAGTCAAACTGTCAAATTTGACAATTAATTTGTTTACATTTCATACTTTAGCGATTTCCGTACTTTAGTTTAAAGTTATGAATGGATGGATTCAAAGACTACTTCTGCTAAGTTCTTCATACCGTCAAGTATAAACACCACAACAAATAGCCGACACAAATTGGTTGTTAATAAAAGAAATCTTAAAAAGGAAATAGTGCGAGGAAGTAAATGTTTAGTACAAGTCTGGGCGGCGACTGTTTTATTGTGAAGATCATTTTAACGTAAGTTAAGTTTTCCTGAAGCGATACATCGATGTGATTTGACTTGTACTGTCCGCCGCTGGTGAAAAACTACACTATTTACATATTTACCTATATCTGAATAGAATAATAATAAGTGCTTCATGTAAATTTGACGTTGGCATGACACTTGATACATAAAGAACAATTTAATTACAAGAGGCACTGAAATTTCCAATTCAGGCTGCTTTGTGACGTCAATTAGAGGTCAACTAAAAGTCAAGTGATTTTGTATTTTCGTGAAAATAAATACGATCTTATAATTTTAAGACCTATTAATAGAAAAATAAGTCGTAGAAGCTTAAAATCTCGAAATGGTTTTGGAATCGGCATAGGTAAATTTTTACTTTACATACCGAATTAATATTTGGTTTAGTGCCCTTTTAAATTTTATTACAGTCATATTTTTATCACATCAGTTACTTTATTATAAACTAGCTGCTGCCCGCGGCTTCGCCCCCGTGGCTTTTTCTAAACATAATATATAAACCTTCCTCTTGAATCACTCTATCTATTAAAAAAACCGCATCAAAATCTGTTGCGTAGTTTTAAAGATCTAAGCATACATAGGGACGGACAGGAAGCGGGAAGCGACTTCGTTTTAACCTATGTAGTGTTATGTACTACTTATTATAAAATATTTTTGGCAATTCCAAAACAACTTTTCGGCATATGTGCGGTTTTACATTTTACTTGGCATAATTTTTTTACATATTGAGTCCGTATCGGATTTTTTCGAACTGCTGCCAGTTTTTCAAATAATTGTGGATTGTTTTTTTTACAAATAGAGCTGTTTCCAAAATGTATAAAGAAGGAAAAGTTAACATTTTTAAAGACTGAAAATAGGAAAGAGCTATCTGTTGTTTTAAGACCGCACATTAACCATATACATCGCTTTTGCATTCTAAATACCAGTTCCTTCCATGCCATACCGCAAAACCGAGCCAACCAGTCCATGGTACGCTGATAAAAGAGCCTGAAGGTTGACTTTTTTAAGAAAGTTGATGGAGAGCATACGCAAATCTTTTTATTTCACTATCGTGTTTAGATGTTATGTTGTCGTTGTATGTGTTGTGGTTTATAACGAACTGAATCAGCTTGCATGACGGCTCCAATCGCGTGTGCTGTGTTTAGCTAGCCTATTTAAATAACCACGTAAACGTTGCATAAAGTTACGAGACGTTTAAACGTCAAAAATGTATGGTTATACAGACGCTAAAACTATTGTAAAAGGGGGGGGGGGGGGGGGTGAAATGTTTAAATGGCGAATCATTTGTCTGCATTATACGGCGTTCGTTTTGTACATCCCGTATAACACAGATTGACTAATGCGGGCCACTCACGATCAAGTTCACCGTCAAGTTTGCAGCGGACTTGAAGCCGCCTCCAGTAAACCTGACTGTGTATGGCTATGGGTATGCATGATAAATAAGTGTACTTAAGCGAAAATAGAATTTTGTTCTGCCGGCTTGATCAAGTTTGCAGCGACATGTAAATTTGAACATGTGTATGAGCGTTCAAGTATGCATGACGTCTCATGACAGTGTCTTCTTTCTGAATTAGGGGAGTCACCAAGGATAAGAGTTTTAAATAAGTTTCTTCATTCATCCGTACATAATTCTGATAATCTTTTGGAGTAATCCTCATTTCTTTTACTTTTACATGAGATTTTCGTTTCAGTAACCACTTTTTGCACCACACGGATCGATCTTTTCTTTCTGTTTTCTTAATTGCGAGCACTAAGCCTAAGATGGCAAACGCGTCGTCGTCCGTCACTGGTGACGCCATGGCTTCAACTGGCAGCCATCAAGCAAACTTGCCGGTAAACATGATCGTGCCTATTCTATATGACGAACTGCAAACTGGATGCGGCTTCAAGTCCGCTGCAAACTTGACGGTGAACTTGATCGTGAATGGACCGCTTATGATAGTAACATCTGCAAGGCGAAAACCAAATAGCTACTACCTACTACTAGGTACTTTGAGAAAATGTTTGTAGGCAATGCTAAAACGAATCAAGACCCCGATCTAAGACTGTATTCAGAAAGTTGGCAACGTCGCAAATAGCTGTCAAATATTTCGCTGTTTTGATAAATTTTTCAATAATACTTAATAAAAATTCTTAAGCACTTATTTCTAGATGAAATTATGAAGTATCGCTCTGTGGAGCAGTAACATATTAATTATGAATTTTGAATTGCACTATTAACAATAAAAGAAAGAAAGAAACATATTTTATTTGGGACACGCACAAGAAATACAACAAAAATAGCACACTAACACTGGATTAGGTGTAAAACCCGGACAGTGAAGGGTAGGTGAGATAAATATTGTACCTATACGCATGCACAGTATTGATTTTATCGATCACAAAAATAAGTTTGTATTTCATAGAATTTTTAGAAAAAAACTATGAAATACAAACTTATTTTTGCGATGTGATGAGGCTGGTCCTTCGGGGACCGGCGCGCGGGAGGCAGCTTGGCGCTTGTAAAAGCTTTTAAATGTATATAGTTAGGTAGGTAGGTACGTATTGGGTAACAGCGCAGATTTATTTTGATAAACATTTATGTTTTGCTAAGTGGATAAGGTTGGTTATGTCAACACAAAATAAATGTTTAAATATAATCGATGTGAGTTTTATTTCGGCCTCAAGCCTAACACCCAGTTTTTGGAACGAAAATGCGTGAAATGGTGGCCACTGGTCTAATCTCGAAAACCCTGCGTCCTAACCGAAAACGAATGTCGCGCGAATATGCGATCGTTTACCTGAATTAAAGAGGTAGGTACTAGGTACATATTACTTGATTGATCGCGCGAGTACCCATGCCATGTTATATTCATACAAACGAGCGCAACGACCGCGCACCTACTCGCGCAACATTCGCTTTCGGTTAGGACGCGCCCGGAGCACTTTTTGGGTTTATTCGTATCATGTAATACCATGAACCGTTACCGTTCTCCTTAAAACGAACCTTACAATCGAATCCGATTGCGAATCAAACAGTTGTGAATAGCTCTGCTGAGCTCACCGTGGTCATCACTATGTAAGGCATCAATTTTGTATATTAACTAAAAAAAAAAAAAGATGACAGTATCGAACCCGGGACCTCACGCTCACGCTCGAGCTAGCTACCTATTGGTCCAAAGAGGCAACCCAATGACACTGGATGACCCCGATCGAACACAGACCCGACGCTTAGTAGTCGTGCTAGCGCACTTGATCAATGATAGTCAATTATGGGGACGATAACCGACTTTTAATGATTTATACTGAAGATCACGTCTAAACGAGTAGTGTTAATGATTTGAAAAAAATATTATGATAAATAAGAGCATTTTCTCAATAACTGAGTGTCAGTTGCAGAAACGATCTTTAAATTTTAAAGACTACATTAAACACTAATGTAGCATTAAATCATTGCACAAAACCATTTTTTATTTTATTTTAATGCTCCATTAAATTTAACTAATGAAATGTCAAACCTAATGAAACCGGCCATTTTAAACACTTTTACGTTGCACGTAACTTCATTAGCGCCCATTAGCAGGTGGTGAACTTTAAGTATGACATTTCAGCGTTTTTTATTTTAATGGGCCGAAAAGCATCCATTAAAGAGCAACATTAGTGTTTTCTACGGTACTTGAATGCATTTCTGTAATCGAAAGATGTCTTTAACCAGTCTTTCGTCATTATCTGATTCTTATTTAGTAGATTTACCTCGCCGTCGAATCCCAGACCGAGTGAATTTATTTTTAAAACATGATGGAGAAGAGTTTCGTGTAAGGTATAGAATTTCCAAGGAGGCAGTTCTTCAAATTTGTAACCTACTTGATTAAGATTTTGAACCAGTGACGCAAAGAAATAAATCCATTAATGGCCTGACACAGCTTTAATATGTTTGAGATTTTTCGCCACTGGATATTTCCAGCAAGTATTGGGTGATTTATTAAACATAAATAAATCAACAGTCTGTCGGAAACAGGTTGGGTCGGGTTGTTTGTCAGTTTGTTTATACAAAAAGTATCCCGTGAACTAGTAAAATTAAGCCACCTCTATATTAAAATGCCAGACCGGACGGAACTACGTAGAGTTGCAGAAGGTTTTTATGAAATTGATGTATTTCCACGTATGGCAGGAGCTCTAGACTGCACACATGTTAAAATTATTAGAATAAGGGGGATGCGCTAAGGTAGCCCACGAAATTCAAACTTTATTACGTTTTTTGTAATTTGCAGGTCAGTAAAGGCTTCTACATACCAGCGCGACTTGTCGCGCGACGCGACACGGCACAAAGGCCCCGCGTGTCGCGGGACGAGCGGTGCCTTTGTGTCGCGTCGCGTCGCGCGACTAGTCGCCTCGGTATGTAGAAACCTTAACACGTTGTATGTTGATCTAATTATGATTCGCGGCCATAACCAATATGGCTTTACAGAATTATAATCATTAGAATATGAATCAGAAGTATAAAATTTGCAAAAAACGTTGGTAATTTTGAATTTCGCGGGCTACCTTAGCGCATCCACCTTAAACCAGATTATTTAAACTAGATTAAACCACAGAGTACACTGAATACACATAAATCAACTACATTTACTTTATTTTATGCTAAAATTGTGGTGTACTTGTACGTACGGATAATAACAGAACGCAAATGTTCACTCTTTTCGTTCAATATGGTAATTTGTTCCTGGCAATATTGTTTAAAGTCTTCTTTAACTAAAGTGGCATTAAAAATGTCTAATGCCATCTAAAATTTGTTTGTGCAACTTCATTAAAGTAATGAATTTATTAGCGATAATGCTGCTTTATGTAATGAAGTGTTAATGGTGAGCTTTCTGCAACTGAGTGTTAGTATGTGATTATGTTAGAATATGTTTATATTACTAACAGTCAGTTGCAGAAACGATCTTTAAATTTTAAAGACTACATTAAACACTAATGTAGCATTAAATCATTGCACAAAACCATTTTTTATTTTATTTTAATGCTCCATTAAATTTAACTAATGAAATGTCAAACCTAATGAAACTGGCCATTTTAAACACTTTTACGTTGCACGTAACTTCATTAGCGCCCATTAGCAGGTTGTGAACTTTAAGTTTGACATTTCAAATTTTTTAATTTTAATGGGCCGAAAAGCATCCATTAAGAGCAACATTAGTGTTTTCTACGGTACTTGAATGCATTTCTGTAATTGAAAGATGTTTTTAACCAGTCTTTCGTCATTATCTAATTCTTATTTAGTAGATTTACCTCGCCGTCGAATCCCAGACCGAGTGAATTCATTTTTAAAACATGATGGAAAAGAGTTTCGTGTAAGGTATAGAATTTCCAAGGAGGCAGTTATTCAAATTTGTAACCTATTTGATTAATATTTAGAACCAGTGACGCAAAGAAATAAATCCATTATTGGCCTGACACAGCTTATAATATGTTTGAGATTTTTCGCCACTGGATCTTTCCAGCAAGTAGGTATTGGGTGATTTAATAAACATAAATAAATCAACAGTTTGTCGGAAACAGGTTGGGTCGGGTTGTTTGTCAGTTTGTTTATACAAAAAGTATCCCGTGAGCTAGCAAAATTAAGCCACCTCTATATTAAAATGCCAGACCGGACGGAACTACGTAGAGTTGCAGAAGGTTTTTATGAAATTGATGGATTTCCACTTGTGGCAGGAGCTCCAGACTGCACACATGTTAAAATTATTAGATTAAGGGGGATGCGCTAAGGTAGCCCGCAAAATTCAAATTTTATTACGTTTTTTGCAATTTGCAGGTCATTAACACGTATCTAATTATGATTCGCGACCATAACCAATATGGCTTTACAGAATTATAATCATTAGAATATGAATCAGAAGTATAAAAATTGCAAAAAACGTTGGTAAATTTGAATTTCGCGGGCTACCTTAGCGCATCCCCCTTAAACCAGATTATTTAAACTACATTAAACCACAGAGTACACTGAATACACATAAATCAACTACATTTACTTTATTTTATGCTAAAATTGTGGTGTACTTGTACGTACGGATATTAACAGAACGCAAATGTTCACTCTTTTCGTTCAATATGGTAATTTGTTTGTCTGGCAATATTGTTTAAAGTCTTCTTTAACTAAAGTGGCATTAAAAATGTCTAATGCTATCTAAAATTTGTTTGTGCAACTTCATTAAAGTAATGAATTTATTAGCGATAATGCTGCTTTAGGTAATGAAGTTTTAATGGTGAGCTTTCTGCAACTGACACTCAGTTGCAGAAAGCTCACCATTAACACTTCATTACATAAAGCAACATTATCGCTAATGAATTCATTACTTTAATGAAGTTGCACAAACAAATTTTAGATAGCATTAGACATTTTTAATGCCACTTTAGTTAAAGAAGACTTTAAACAATATTGCCAGGAACAAATTACCATATTGAACGAAAAGAGTGAACATTTGCGTTCTGTTATTATCCGTACGTACAAGTACACCACAATTTTAGAATAAAATAAAGTAAATGTAGTTGATTTATGTGTATTCAGTGTACTCTGTGGTTTAATGTAGTTTAAATAATCTGGTTTAAGGGGGATGCGCTAAGGTAGCCCGCGAAATTCAAATTTACCAACGTTTTTTGCAATTTTTATACTTCTGATTCATATTCTAATGATTATAATTCTGTAAAGCCATATTGATTATGGCCGCGAATCATAATTAGATCAACATACGTGTTACTGACCTGCAAATTGCAAAAAACGTAATAAAATTTGAATTTTGCGGGCTACTTTAGCGCATCCCCCTTAATCTAATAATTTTAACATGTGTGCAGTCTAGAGCTCCGGCCACACGTGGAAATCCATCAATTTCATAAAAACCTTCTGCAACTCTACGTAGTTCCGTCCGGTCTGGCATTTTAATATAGAGGTGGCTTAATTTTGCTAGCTCACGGGATACTTTTTGTATAAACAAACTGACAAACAACCCGACCCAACCTGTTTCCGACAAACTGTTGATTTATTTATGTTTATTAAATCACCCAATACCTACTTGCTGGAAAGATCCAGTGGCGAAAAATCTCAAACATATTAAAAGCTGTGTCAGGCCATTAATGGATTTATTTCTTTGCGTCACTGGTTCTAAATCTTAATCAAATAGGTTACAAATTTGAAGAACTGCCTCCTTGGAAATTCTATACTTTACACGAAACTCTTTTCCATCATGTTTTAAAAATGAATTCACTCGGTCTGGGATTCGACGGCGAGGTAAATCTACTAAATAAGAATCAGATAATGACGAAAGACTGGTTAAAGACATCTTTCAATTACAGAAATGCATTCAAGTACCGTAGAAAACACTAATGTTGCTCTTAATGGATGCTTTTCGGCCCATTAAAATTAAAAAATCTGAAATGTCAAACTTAAAGTTCACCACCTGCTAATGGGCGCTAATGAAGTTACGTGCAACGTAAAAGTGTTTAAAATGGCCGGTTTCATTAGGTTTGACATTTCATTAGTTAAATTTAATGGAGCATTAAAATAAAATAAAAAATGGTTTTGTGCAATGATTTAATGCTACATTAGTGTTTAATGTAGTCTTTAAAATTTAAAGATCGTTTCTGCAACTGAGTGTGAGTGTAGTGAAATTAATTTGTAAAGTTATATCTAACGCGGATAAAAAACTGAGAATTGCGCAAAATCAACCAAGCGTATTTTTCTGAAACCTTCACTATTTTAAAGACGTTTTATTAAAATACCTTTTGTTTTGTGTATAATAAATTAATAATGCGTCAAATTGGGGACAGCGCTCCTTGATGGGCGAGTCCTATTATTGGCTGAACGCACGACGCGTTGCGTGAGCTCAGTACAGAACACGCAAGCTAACCACTCAAGGTCACTGGCATATATCTGCGTCTTAAAGAAATATAATCATGAGTGGTGCAGAACAGGCTAAGAGTAAAAAATGGCTTTTTCATTTCTCATTCTCGGAAAGTAGTGTTTGTTTGATTTGAGTAGCGAGTGGAAGACGCTGTTCCCACCTTTGGGCGGGAAAGACTCATAATTGCTTCCCTCCCTGAGGCGGGATGGAATTTAAAAAATATAACTAAATTTGGTTAGGTAATCCGTGTATTCCCGTTCGTCCCCCTGACTTCGTCCACCTAGCGGGACGAACGGGAATTTACAAAAATAATAGTAAATTTGACCCGATCGTCCCCCTCGGGATTTTAGGGGGACGAATGCGAATATTTTCTTAGATTAGCGCCATTCGTCCCCCTAAATAATATTGTGCATGAAATATTAAATGTCCGTGACTACCGGACCACAACGCCAATCGCTTCCATATTTGGCAAATAATTAGTGTTCAATTGGTGCTAATTAGTGCTCGAACAACAGAATTGGTGCCTTAGTAGTTTTCGAGATAGTCGACTTTGAAGGTGGTCCGGTGGTAGTCACGCTCCCTTCAGCAGGACCACCATGAGCGCCGAAAGAGGGGGCATGCTACAGCTATTCTAAGTATACAAATAATTAGTGCCCTTTTAAATGTGATCGTAACAAAAACAGAACCGAAACATTTGTAATTACCGAGCAATCAACGATGATAACTTTCGCGCGCTCGTTTAGCAGGACCACGACTTTGAATATTGATTCCAAGTTTCAGGAGCTAGTCGCTTTCCTTAAACCTCAAACCCATAGAAAATAAGTGCTCTGCGAGATAAAATTGATACCCAAAATTCAAAATGACTACTCCAGTAGTTTACGAGATATACCATACCATTGGTGGGGTGGCGGTAGTAACTGTGTAAAGTTTTCATTTGAAGATTTCCCTATTAAAATATCTATGATTTCTTCCCAAATTTATACAAAAATTAGTGCTCCTAAAGAAGTTATGATGACCAAAAATTCAGATTCCCAAGTGTTGGATTTTAAGAGAAATTTGCTTTCCTTACTTTTCCATACTAAATCTCCGCGTATCATCATCATCATCAGCCCATAGCAGTCCACTGCTGGACATAGGCCTCTCCAATTGCACGGCAATCAGCTCGATTCTCGGCAACTCTCATCCAGCTGCCACCAGCCACCCTGCGAAGATCGTCGCTCTACCGAGCCTGAGGGCGTCCTACCTTACGTTCGCCGATTCGCGGTCTCCACTTAAGAACACGTCTACCCCGACGGTCATCGGTTCTACGGCTAATATGGCCGGCCCATTGCCACTGCAGCTTGCTTATTCTGTGGGCTATGTCGACAACTTTGGTTCTCTGTCGGATCACCTCGTTCCGGATTCGATCCATCAGAGAGACTCCAAGCATAGCCCGTTCCATAGCTCGCTGAGGGACCTTGAATTTATGGACCAGCCATACCGTGAGTGTCCACGTTTCGGCTCCGTAAGTCATAACAGGTAGGACGGACTGATTGAAGACCTTCGTCTTTAGGCTCTGTGGAATACGCGACGAGAAGCTTCCCAAATGCTGCCCAGCCCCCCATTCTTCTGTTAACAGAAGAATGGGGGGCTGGGAATTTGGTAATAACAACTTTGAGAGGGAGGTTAACCTCCCTCTCAAAGTTGTTATTACCAAATTGCAAAGTTTTTCCGAGGTAAACGTATTCTCGAACAACCTCGAGAGCACCGCCATTAAAAGCAATCGGTCCCGGAGTGACGTATTCGTTGAACATAACCTTGGTTTTGTCAAGTTCATCCAGAGACCAATCAAATGCGTACAGAAGAATCTACTAGGCCGTCCAGCATCTGCTGCAAGTCATGCAGCAATTCAGCCATTATGACGATGTCATCTGCAAATCCGTTGATGTTGATGCCCCGTCCTTCCCAGTTTAGCGTATTAAACACATCCTCCAATGCGTTCGAGAACAATTTCGGGGAAATTACGGCCCCTTGTATCCCCCCTCGACGCAGGGGGGAATGGGGCTCAGTTCGCCGATCCTGAGTGTGGACGGTCATAGTCGCGTTGTCATAAAGACTAAAATTATTTACGGGCCCAATGGGACTCAAAAAAAAATTATATATCATTCCCGTTCGCCCCCCCCACCAACAAAATGAGGGGGACGATCGGGAAAAAATAATACGAATTCCCGTTCGTCCCCTAGGTGGATGAAGTCGGGGGGACGAACTTACACGGTATTTTTTACCTTGAATTCGATCGTTTTTTGAGCAAAATTACTTTCCAACGAATAGACGAATGACGAATTGTCTGATGTACTTACTAGTTCCACAGCAACCAATGACCACAACTGACATTGACAACTCAATGACTGACATTGAAAGAAGCATGAAAGAAGTGAATGGAAAGTAAAAAGTAAGTGGAACATTGACTGGGAATGGAATGGAAGGGAATTATTAGTGTGTCTGTTTATCTGTGTACCTACGTACTGCGTTTGCCTGATTGATATTTTGGTCAGAGATACAGAGCAGCGCTCTAAAAATTGTTCTAATTGAAAGTTTAAAATTACTTGTTAATAAACTATCGATCACACGGTACGGAATTGGAATATTGTGGCAAAATGACGACAAATGTTCCTCTTGTTGTGAGACTATTGGCTTCTTCAGTATCAGTGGCCAACAGGGCTGGAAAAATTGTTCGTGATGTTATGAGTAAAGGAGAACTGGGAATAGTTGAAAAGGTTTGTTGTCTAGTTGATACGTAATACAAAACGAAATAAAAATCACGTCTTCGTTAAAAAAGGAAGTGTAAAGAAAACAATAAGTTTATTGGGGCCAAAGTTCACAAAATACCTACACCTATAGTAATTTTTTACTTGTTGAGTGATTGGATTAATTTAGATTGTTCAGTGTTTTTCTCTGTAGCATAAAAACTAATAGGAACTAATATTTCAGGGTAAAGATGACTATCAAACAGAAGCCGACCGATCTGCTCAGCGTTGTATTGTTGCATCTCTTGCAGCACAGTATCCCAAAGTAAATATAATTGGTGAAGAGGATGGCACTGACAATGAGGTAAATGATTTCAGCATGGATTTTGACATATTTCATGCACACTTACTTAAGTCTGCCTTAAAGCTTGTGACTAATATGTGTACAGACGCCAGCACATCAAGCTACTACAATCTGTCAAATTTCTTTAATCGATTTTCAACTTTGTCCCTACAGTATAAGGTTCAAGGTTGATTGGGAAAATTTGACAGGTTCGAGTAGCTTGTCCTGCTGGTACATCAAAAAGCAAAAACTTTTTTTTTTTAAGTATACGTTTTTAAGCTGTGTTAAAGTTTTCCAAAAACCAAAACATTTATAGGAAATTGCATTATTATCTCAAGGCCTTGTTGAGTTAAAGAATATTGCTTTCAGTGATACATTTTCTTTTCTGTGATACGGCCTGCATGTGTCACAAATATGTGTAGCGTTAAACACATTTCTGTTGTACCTAGTGCAAGCAGGCCTTAAGATATTTAACTTTTTCTGACTGTTAAACTTGTGTTACCTGTATACCCCCACCTAGATATTTTTGAAGTTCAATTTAATTCAAATCTTTATTGTAAAGATTTGAATTGATATGAAATATGAATAAAAAATAATAATATTAATATTGAGATATTATGTCTCATGTGTGTACAAGATCTTAATAATAGTTACAAAATCCACATGAGGGTCCATGTGAACTTTGTAACTATTATTAACATCCAGCGTCCTTGACAACCAGGCGGTTAAGATTGGGCACAACAATTTAACACAATATGAAAAGTAACGTGCTCTAAAATCATTAAGTAAATATAAATTAATTGTTCCGTTAGGTAATAGGTAAAACGGGCTGGTGTCCGCAACTCCACGTCAATATGCGCGTATTTTGCGTACGGGTGGGAAAATCGATTATTCGATCCACCCCAGCTCCTCAAGGAACGCCAGCAACACCTTGGTGTTACTGACAATCTCACAGAGGTTACCTGGGTTACCGAAGTACCGGACGTAAAGAATAGCACCATCCCATTTCTTCCTGTGGGTGTTGTAAAAGGCGACTAAGGGACTTACTAGGGAATGGGCTGCAGCATTCTCTATGCATTTTAACACCATACTACAATCGCCAACCTGCCTGCCAAGCGTGGCGATTATGGCAAACACCACCTTTAGGGGAGCCCTATGTCCAGCAGTGGACGTCTTTCGGCTGAAATGATGATGATGAAATATAAATTAAACATACATACGTCATAATAATAATTAAAAAATAGCCAGTTAACATTAGAAAAGTAATCTATAAATAATATCACATTTTAATTAAATATAATTTTTAATCATTACAAATTTCATGCTACATAGGTAATTTATACTGGTAATTTTTTTATCTGCAATTTAATTATTGTTCTACTGACTCAGTATAAAAGAGAATGCACAGAATAGGCCCCGTGTGTCAAATAAAATTGAAAATATATGGGTTGTAAGGAACATTGACACTCAATCCATTAACATGAATTCAGTTTGTTATTGCAAAAATCCGAGTAATACCTCCTGTGCTAATATACTATGAATAGAATTGGTGTGCAACTGCACAATACAACATGCTCCTAATGTAGTTTGAAATTTGCTAGATCCAAATAATACCAGGAGATTATTGTTAGTTTTAATATTCATTATTTATAAAATCCAGCTGATAAAGGAATTTAAAAAGGATAAAATAATGTCTGTCATATATATAATTTAATACTTGAAATTAACCAGGTTTTTCTAAGTAACATTCAGTGTTCGGCGGGCGGTGGGCCTTGAGCCACTAACAAGCTGAGTTACCTCCTTTAGTTTATTGTGCTATAAACAGCTTTCATTTTTATACAGATTAATTTGAGAGCTGTGTATTTCCTGAGAGTCAAGGTTAAATAAGTTCTCTTAATTGTATTGTGAATGGCACTCCAATCGACACACCTCAGTCAGGCAGAAATTGAATTTTATTTATAGTATTATAGACTAAAATATGTATTTGTTACTTTAGGGTGATGTTGCCAGTGACTGGTTAATATCTGAAGCAGACAAAGATGTGTTATCTTTGGAGTGCCCTGTTGACCTTCAGAGTGTCAAAGAGGAGGACATAGTTGTCTGGGTTGATCCTCTTGATGGTACCTCTGAGTACACTCAAGGTAAACAATGTTTTTATATTATACATAGTCAGTTTCATTTCAGAGACTAAAACATGACCGCCCGCCGTAAGCGCCCTATTCTAGTTCATATGGCAGAGACGCGATTGCGGCGGTCGCCGTGTAGGCTACTAGGCACCAAAACACGAGTGGTAGTGTTTATGTTGTTTGCTTTTATCTTGAAAATGATATATTATTTACATTTCCAATTTAACACCCTTCTGTTGTAACTTGTAACATGCATTGTCTTATTTGAATCTATATTTTAATGTTTGAAATTATTTATTACAAGTATGTAAAATAATTCTAGGTGCACTAATGTTGAAGAGAGATCCATGGGAAAGATGGAAAATGTACTTATCTCATCCTTTTATAAGTGTGAAGTGGTATTTAAGTTTGCTCCAATCAAATTATGGTAAATTGAAGATTTGCATAGGTTTTTCAGCTTTTGTTGTTTAGAATGCACTGTAGTACTTAGTATGGACACAGTGGAACATGGTCAAGATTTTCGTTTTAATGTATGTATTGTACACATAAAATTACCCTAACCAATGTAATAATTCAACTAACTTGATATTTTATGTTCTTGTCTCTGGTTGTACCAGCTGTACAGAAAACCCTGATTTAATGTCCTAATTACTTCCTATAAATACCTACTTTTAAATAATCATTGAAATCTAAAAAATTGCATGTTGCATGGGTGTTGGAATGATTTTATTATAAAAAATAATTTGTAAATTGTTACAGGATTTCTTGAACATGTTACTGTTTTGATTGGCATATCAGTCAATGAGAAACCAGTGGCTGGTGTAATTCATCAGCCATATTACAAAACCATGTTGGGAGGGAAGAAGATAATAGGCAGAACTATATGGGGGCTACAGGAAGTAGGAGTGGGCGGGTTCACCCCTGCGCCTCCACCTGACTCCCTCATCATTACTACCACCAGGAGTCATTCCAATCCACTGGTTGAGAAGGCATTGCAAGTCATGAATGCTGCACAGATACTTAGAGTTGGTGGTGCAGGTTATAAGGTGTGAATTTGGGTGTTTTTAATTACAATAGTACATTTTACTGACGCGTTTCAAACGTTTTTCAACACACTTGCGAGGAAAAATTTTATCATCACATCACAAAACTTAATATTTTGTGACGAATACCTGTTTGTGAATAATTTTTTCGTGCGCCTGCCTTGCTTTTGCGTTTTGAAGGAGAGCCACTGACTCGAAGCCGCGCAAAAGCCAACTAATAAAAATATAAATTATGGACTTCGTAGTCGCGATGAATATTTACGCATGCAAATTATTGATTTTTCGACAGCAAAAATAAGTTTCTATTTCCCAAAGAAACTGTGAAAACAAAAGAAAGTTATTTCTACGGTTGTGACAGAAAATATTTCATAAGTATCTCAAAAACTACACGACGCGGCGACGTATCTATCATTGAAAGTGTTTTTTAAGTTCTAACAACTTATTTTAAGAATTTTCATCGCATCATTCAGAAGTCAGAGGGTTCCGTTTTTGCCATTTGGCTACACAACTCTAAAAACTGATTATTTTTCTATATATGCTAGAACAAAAATTTATGTTTTGTTGACAAAAATAAATAACTTGATAAAATGTTAAGTACCTACTTATAGGTATTTATCATATTATTTTATTTATTGACACAGTTCAATATTATTATAAGTATTCACAAAATGTTTAGGCATAAAAAGACGTATTGTGCTGTGATCTCGTGGAGAATGAGTTATCTAGTGGAGAACTTTGCCGAACTAGTGCGGGAATACAAAGTAAAAAAGACGCATTTTAAATACACTGCATTGTGAATCTGAAAGCGGTGCAATCTAAACGTGTTGAACGCATTCATCTAAATACACTCAAAAGACGGAGTCATTAACAACAATTACTTTTATAGGTTCTGCAACTACTTGAAGGCAAGGCGTCGGTTTATGTGTTTGCCAGTCCTGGCTGCAAGAAATGGGATACGTGTGCACCAGAAGCAGTCCTGTCAGCCGCCGGAGGCAAACTGACAGACATTCTTGGCGACTTCTACAAATACGGTGGGGCAGAGTTGCATCCAAATAAAACCGGAGTGTTGGCGGCCGTTTCTAAGGACTTACACAGTTACGCATTGAACAGAATACCGCAGGAATTAAAAGATACTCTTGCTAATAAATAGCAATATTCTGCAAAATTATTTTGTAACAGTAAAAGTTGATGAGATCAAAATGTAAATAAAACCAATTATATATTAAAAAATAAAAACCGTTCACAGTGTTAAATATATAATTATATAAAAAAAATCAATAACTGCAATATTTAATTAAATTAAATTCTTAACATAAATTGACTGAATTTTTTTACTTGAAAATTGTATTAATAAGAGGTATTGTGAATATTATACATTTATATATTTATAATCAATAAACTTATTATTATAATTATACACGGGTTTTAAAGCTTGCTTTTATACTTTTGCAACATTTTTCTTAATTCCCTCCTGAGGATTTTACCAGAGGCGTTCTTAGGTATATCTTTGAGAAATATCACTCCGCCTCGTAGATGTTTCGCTGGTGACACCTGATAAAGAAATTCTTATCTTAATACTTTGCACGAATATTTTTTTATCAATGTTATCGAGAATAAAGTTGATATATCGCACAAGTAAAAAACATAACATCAAGCCGTAATCCCCGAAGTCTATGTTTTATCGAGAATATAGTTGCTATCTCGCACAAGTAAAAAGATAACATCACGCCGTAATTCCCCAAGTCTTAGGCAGAGATGTATCCTATAGTAAATCCACATTTAGTCAGTTATGTTTTAAGGTGAATTCGCAGCTGTAGCCCGCGAAATTCAAACTTACGTTTTTTGCAATTTGCAGGTCAGTGTGTGTAAAGATTTGTTCCCCAATGTCATGATTTCATGAAAAAGTCATTCAATGGAACAAATCTAACTTAGAGAGATGTATGAATGATTCTATTGATTATAATTATGTAAAAGCATAATGTTATAGTCGCGAATCATATTTTGATCAAGATACAACCTTAAACGTTGCCCACACTAGGAATTTCTCCTGCATTGTGGGTGCGTTTACAAACTTAAATTCACATACACAAACAGCCAGACCCGGAACAACTACTTGTAGGTCATACAAATATTTGTTCCGTGCGGGCATCGAACCCGCGACACGCAGCGCAGCAGTCAATCGCTTAACTAACTGCGCCAACCGTGTCGTCAACCTGACACTGACCTGCAAATTGCAAAAAACCTAATATAATTTGAACTTCGCGAGCTGCAGCTGAGGATCCACCATAAGTTCCATGTAATAGTGATCCAAAAAATACCATATTTTATATTGCATTTTTTGTTGATAGCAATAATATAGTCCTCTGCACCGAATGGTAGCAAGGTTCAAGGACATAAACATGAGCGCTCTTCACCGCATCCGGTGATAGCGACCCAGATAAATTTTGCTTCCTTTTTATCAGACTACGGCGAAGCAAAAGGGAGGGATAAGATGTTAGCTTTCTGATTTAGGGCTGGTTCCACCAATAAAACAACGCGATCAGCACATTTAAACTGAGTTCAAGATCTGTCAGTGTCAATATTCCTTAACAATAATGACAGTGACAGCTCTTGATCTCAGTTTAGATGTGCTGATCGCGTTCAGTTTCATCGGGTGAAATTCGGCCTTAGTAATAATGCACAGAACAGTTACTGAAGTTGGTTCCTTCATTTTGGTTTAATAAGACCACAGAGCATGGAATGCCGCGCCGGCAGCGACAGCTGAGACGTCTTCATGCTCTGGTGATACGACAGTTATCCAAATTTCTAAAAGAATACCGGAGATATGATGTTACATAGCTAAATTTAAAAACTGAAAATATCCCTGAACGCCTATGTAAAATGGGGGAAGCAGTGTTAATATTGCTACAACATTAATACCTTGGACGCAACGAATTCAGCGAGGTCTTTTTCTGTGACGTTTGAGTTTGGCTGCGCTACCACAAACGCTAGCGGCAGCTCCCCGGCGGCCTCGTCCGGCAAGCCCACCACGCCCACATCGGCCACCTCGCTGTGCTGCAGGAGAAGTGCTTCTAGTTCCGCAGGCGCTACCTGGACAAACATTCACGATTTAATAAACTCGGTTTGGTCTAGGAATAAATTATTCTACAGAGAACTAACAAGTAACATATATCATATAAATAAGATACAGAGTCCTTGACGACTAACTGGCGGCACCTAATGAATTCCGGTCACAAACAAATCTAAAGAATTCACGATAATAGTGCATATAGCACAGTACCAATAAATAGCCAGCTTTTAAGAGGTATTATAACTTCACCTGGAAGCCTTTATATTTGATGAGTTCTTTTAGTCTGTCCACAATATAGAAATAACCCTCGTTGTCATAGTAGCCGATGTCTCCAGTTCTAAGGTAGCCTTCGCTGTCCAGTAGCTCGTCGCTGGCGGCGCGGTCCCCCATGTAGCCCTTCATACGCAATGGCGATTTGATCCAAAGTTCACCTTCTTGGCCCGGTCCTAACTTTTGTCCATTTTCGATATCAATAACCTGAAAAATAATACATCAAACAATAATTTTTGTTGTATTTAATGTAAAAATGTTGAATCGATTCCCCCCAGGCTCTATTCCCTCTTTATTGCACACCAAATAAGGGTAAACACGAACATGATAAAATAAATAAATGCGGAGTAAATATGGCACATTGTGATTTAGAAAAAGTTCCGCTTTGTTGTAGGTAAGTATACTCTGTTCTAAAACAAATTGATGAAATGTGAACAAATAGGACAGGTGTCAGAAAATGTACCTGTGGATGTCAATTTGTAATCATCAGCCTATAATGTTCCCACTGCTGGGACACAGGCCTCTTCTCGGTGAGAGGAAGTGGGCCACGCGGGCCCAGTGCGGTTGGCGGATGTCACATTTAGTACACACTTTAGTATTGATGTCCGTGACTACCGCAGGACCACAACGCCAATCGCTTCCATATTTGGTAAATAATTAGTGCTCAATTGGTGCTAATTAGTGCTCGAACAACAGAATTGGTGCTTTAGTAGTTTTCGAGATACTCGACTTTGAAGGTGGTCCTGCGGTAGTCACGCTCCCTTCAGCAGGACCACCATGAGCGCTGAAAAAGGGGGCTTGCTACAGCTATTCTAAGTATACAAATAATTAGTGCTCTTAAATGTGATTCATTTCGTAACAAAAAAAGAACTGAAACATTTGTATATACCGAGAAATCAACGATGATAACTTTCGCGCGCTCGTTCAGCAGGACCCCGACTTTGAGTGTTGATTCCAAGTTTCAGGAGCTAGTCGCTTTCCTCAAACCTACATAGAAAATTAGTGCTCGGCGAGATAAATTGATACCCAAAATTCAAAATTACTACTCCAGTAGTTTACGAATAATTTACGTTTAATTTACCATACCATTGGTGGGGTGGCGGTAGTCACGGTGTTAAATTTTCATTTGATGATTTCCCTATTAAAACCTCTGTGATTTCTTCCCAAATTTATACAAAAATTAGTGCTCCTAAAGAAGTTATAGTGACCAAAAATTCAGATTCCCAAGTGTTGTATTTTAAGAGAAATTAGCTTTCATTACTTTTCCATACTAAATGTCCGCATATAACCCGACTAAATTAAGTTGTCAATGGTATTGAGCTGTTTATGAGATGTACACTCGTGCACATAAATTGATGGATGTCGGAAAAGTAATAACAACAGTTCAATATCTATAATTTGTTTGTTTCATTCCAGTACTAACCCCACAAGATCTACATTAAGTTCAACAGTTGTATCAAAGATATATTTTTTTTTTTTTTTACTACAACAATGCACACTTGCTTTTCCAATTCACTTTAAACATTGGCAGAATAGTCGACATCGGCTTTGCTTGCCATATTCAAAAATAGAATAGAATAGAATATCTATAATTTTTATACAAACTGTGAACTTGGGTACATATTTATTAATAAAAAATAACCTATCGTTACCCATGGCCTTTTTTTTTGGGTGGGAAATTATCAAATAACTTCTCCCGCTCTGGGTGTCAGACTTTTACTGACTAAAACCCACCCGCAGGCATTGGCCCTAACGGACCCCGTCAGTTGCTGCTGACAACTCTTTAAGGCGCGCGTGGAATACAACGCGCCGTCGATCCGGGCCTGGTCCTTATCGGACGGTGAGTTACCCATCGCTCACCGTCCGCAAGCCCGCGCCTACGGTGGCCGAAAATCGGCTTGCGACTCCCGACGCCTGAGGCGTCTCCTGCGGCGACTAAGCGCGAGGGCGCGAACCTTGCCTCTCCCTCACGCGTTCCGCCTCCTCCTTCGCAAGCATTACTGCTTCGCAGAAGGAGGTGACGGCCTCCCATGCACTCTCGCTCCGAACCACGTTACCCATGGCCTGAGTTACCTTTGTTAATGACATGGGTAGGTAGGTACTAGAATAATTATTTTTCTGTATTGTAAGTACCTACCTTTTGTGTTGTTATATGGATATAAGAGCGATAGGTATTTCTTATTTATTTCTTTCCTACTAATTTAACGTTGCTGCAAGCAGTAGGTACCTAAGTATTAAAAACCTAATTTATTGCATTAATAATATGTTGCCAATAACGTTATTATAAAAGTATTGCATAAGTAATAGTTATGTATTTTTCAGTACCTGAAGTCGATTTTATCAAATTTCCACTGACTTATGTATGTCAGTGGAAATTTGTGTATGGACCTTGGGTGTATTTTTAGTTACCAATTCAATACCTACTTTATTATTTATTAAAGCTAGGTTAAGATTTATAAATTAGTAGGTGTATTTTTAACGGAAAATACATTTATAAATCGAATAAGTTTCATTGATTATAGATCACAGTTTGTAAAATCAGTAGAATTTTAAGTAGGTACTTAAAAATCAACAATATAAAATGTGCACTTAAATTTATTAACACAAATCAATCAACTCGATTAGACTATTAAGATAGGCCGACTAGTAGGTAACTAGGTAGAACCATAAACAAAAGTAGAAATATGTTATATATCTAACAAAAAGGTTCGATAGAACAGAATAGAAAAAGCTTGGATATTCATGCATAGTTACAACAATTATGTATAGAATGAAAATTAGTTTTAAGAATAAGAAGAATAAGAATAACTTTATTTTCGCTAATATGGGTAGATGATACATCAATAGGTGTTAGTACTATACAAAGATCAGCCATATTTTGCCATTCGGCATGCAAATACTTAGAAAGAAAGAAAAATAATTTTATTTGTCACAGAAACACGTGCATACGAAAACATAAACTCGAGTAAGTAAACATTACACAAAAAACAAACAAACATCATTTCATTTACATCAAATTATTATCTATTGGTAGTAAGTTATTTATTATTATATTGTATACCATTAAATTAATCTTTATTAAATTATATACTATTAAATTAATCATTATTAAATTATATACCATTAAATTAATCATTATTAAAACTAAACTGTACTAAAATTACAGATATTTTTAATGCAATAAATTTGGTTTTTAATACTTAGGTACTGCTTGCAGCAACGGTAAATTAGTAGGAAAAACTAAACTAAGAGATAAATAAGAAATACCTATCGCTGTCGCTGACAAAAGGTAGAAGTCAACATCGGCTGAACGGACTGTAAAAAATGTTTATTTAAATGTCTAATCTTATTTCAATTTGAGTAAAGGTACACAGTTTGTATAAAAATTATACATATTGAACTGTTGTTATTACTATTCCGACATCCATAAATTTAAGTGCACGAGTGTACATCTCATAAACAGCTCAATACCATTGACAACTTAATTTGGTCGGGTTATATGCAGACATTTAGTATGGAAAAGTAATGAAAGCTAATTTCTCGTAAAATACAACACTTGGGAATCTGAATTTTTGGTCACTATAACTTCTTTAGGAGCACTAATTTTTGTATAAATTTGGGAAGAAATCACAGAGTTTTTAATAGAGAAATCTTCAAATGAAAATTTAACACCGTGACTACCGCCACCCCACCAATGGTATGGTATATCTCGTAAACTACTGGAGTAGTAATTTTGAATTTTGGGTATCAATTTTATCTCGCCGAGCACTAATTTTCTATGTAGGTTTGAGGAAAGCGACTAGCTCCTGAAACTTGGAATCACCACTCAAAGTCGTGGTCCTGCTGAACGAGCGCGCGAAAGTTATCATCGTTGATTTCTCGGTATATACAAATGTTTCAGTTCTTTTTTTGTTACGAAATGAATCACATTTAAGAGCACTAATTATTTGTATACTTGGAATAGCTGTAGCATGCCCCCTTTTTCTGCGCTCATGGTGGTCCTGCTGAAGGGAGCGTGACTACCGCAGGACCACCTTCAAAGTCGATTATCTCGAAAACTACTAAGGCACCAATTCTGTTGTTCGAGCACTAATTAGCACCAATTGAGCACTAATTATTTGCCAAATATGGAAGCGATTGGCGTTGGTGGGGCGGCGGTAGTCACGGACATTAGTATTGTCCCTTTAGCTCAAATTGTGCTTAAACCTCGGAATTAGATTCTTTTTCAGTTCTAATCTTAATCCTTAGATACGAGTATCATAAACGACTTGAATAAATTGACTTTATCGAATAATTGTTATGAAAAAGATTTTTAGTCGAGAGGTGAAAAAAAATCCCAAAAAAACAACCCAATTTGGACCACAAGTTATCGGGGCCAAATTGTTGCAAATTAGCATAGCCCTTTTCAAGTTTCCTTGAAAAGATTTACCAATCGCCCTGTAGATTCTACTAGAGTAAGACGAAGTTTGACTCTTGTGTTATTACACACAAGAGTCAAACTCGTGTTGAGTAGAAATGATCTATTAATATTTTTTGGGCATTTATGGCTCGTTGGAAAGCAGAATTAATATGGATTTCAATATGGGAATATTCTACACCAACATAAATCACGCTTTTGCGGTAATTTTGCATTCCGTAACCAATGGCCAAAACGGAACCCTTATATAATTTCGTCATATCAGTCCACAGCCATTTTACAAGAATGGTGTAGTGAAAAAATTAAAATAATAATTAGATAATTCATATGGTCGTATCAATAAGAGTTTGAGATTTTGTATTTTTGCTTACACACGTCGCGGTAGGCCCTGTAGCTAAGGGTTCCCGTTTTGATATATGATTTTAATAACGTTATTAAAACTAATTGTTGGCAAAAGTGGTAAAGTAAATATAAAGTTGAAACCTTGTAAATACAGATGAATGTATTATTAATTCCTTAAAGTGAGTGATTGCGTAAGAATTGAACCTGTTTTGTTAAATTTTCATCTTAAAGTTTTGGAACAGATTATAGAGCGTCATCTCTGTCACTGGCCTCCTAAAGTTGTCAAATAATAATAGGCCCTTTTTGACATTTAACTTGAGCGATTGACCATCGCGTCGTAACTAGTCAAGTAACCATACGACTCGGTACTCGATACTCACGATAAATTGATTCAAGTTAAATGTCAAAACGGGCCTATTATTTTTTGATAACTATAGTCAACTAGTCTCTTTCAAATGTTTGATGGTGTTTTGTTAGCGGGTGAAGGAAGTGAAGGTACCTTGACACTCATGCCGGGTGCAGGCGTCCCACAAGACCCCACCTTCTCGCCACTTGTCAGGTCCACAAGGCAAGCCATTGTTACTTCTGTCAAGCCATATCCTTGTTTAATAAAGTCGATGCCTGTCCTGCAAATGAATAACAATTAAGAGTACAAATAAGTAGGGGCGTGCACAGAGATCCCAGACAGGGTATGTGTTTGTGTGTACACAACCTACCAGCCAGTAATAATTATCATAAAACTTTTTATGAAAATACCGAGTACTTTAACTTTTTTTTTGTTAAATCCAATCCGGGTACACACTTTTCAATCCACTTTTTCCTCAAACGTTAACGTATAAAAAGCGGCAGACTTTAATTTATTATATACACTTCGCAAGCACTGGTGAGACCCACAGTTGTAAGATTCTATTTTTATTGACAGCAATCATATCATTTTCCATTGTTTACAATAAACTAACTAAATATTTACTTAGACAGTCAATGAGTTGCGCCAAGAATAACAATCGAAACAGTATGGCGAAAAAACTTTGAATAAACGAACTAATACGAACGAATTCATTCATTCATTTGGTCAATCCGACAAAAAAAAGTCATCACTCTGCACTTACGGCTTCTCAATTTGGTAACTGCAAATAAGTAACCGTCACGCTTCTATTTCCTTTTTATAAAATCTGAGTAACATTGACTAAAAAATCTAAGTAACTTATGTGACTGTTATCATTCCGAATAGAAGAACAAAGCATACTTCGCCCACTAGGAAAACGGACAGTTATCAGAAAAAAAAACATGCGGGGCAGTCTTTGGGGACTGCCGATAGAAGTGAAAACAGTAGGTATACATAAAGCTCATAGAAAGCGTTCGGTGACGATGACGCGAGATTTCTATAATTTTTATTAGTCCCGTATTACAGATTTTTATGTTTATTCCTTTTTTAACCCCCGACGTAAATACTTATGGAGGGGTGTTGAAACTTTAGTTTGACGACGGGTTGTTGTGTATCTGTGTGTCTATCTGTGGCATCATAACTCCCAAACGGGTCGTCGGTTTCCGAGCGCAAGACGACCCTGGAGGTGTGCGTTACCCAGGCCAGATGTTGTCGAAAATGGTCATTTGAATCTAATAGATAATTAGTTTTGCGGCTTCTGTAATTGTTGCGCACATTTTTAAATTTGTTGCGCTTATAGTTTTTTAATTATTTCACAAAACATTTCCTGCTGGGGTAATGTTATCCCAGCCAGACCTTTTTCTTTCTAATGGGAATATTTAAATAAATACTAGCTATAAAATTAGTTGTCTAGATGAAGTAAATGTTGTGCCTTATTTTGTATTTGTTCTTTCATCGGTTGCGAAGTTATTCGAGATTTTGCTGGGGTAACGTTTTTGGTTTTGCTAGATCTTTGAAACGGTTAAGCGGATTCTTATCATATTTTGTACATGACTTCTTAGGAATTAGTTTAAATTTGTTCTGCAATAAAAAAACCAAAATAATGCATAGTTTAAATGTTATTTCATTAAATAGAAAAACACTTCAATTGGTTCCAGCACTCTCAATAAGAGGTCTAAAGACTTTAAACGTTATTTTAAAATGCCTTCAAATGTATGTGAAGTTTCATTAGTATCCTGTAAGTATTTAACAAGTTATGATGATATTCAGTTCTTCACGAGCAGTTTTTAAGTATAAGTTTATTAATACTTTAAAAGTTCAGTTGAAATGATTATTTTACTTGTTAACAAAAATTCTTTAATTAATAAACATGTAGTTTTTTTTTTAAACTTGTGTCCATGTCTGTACTAAATTTGTAACACTATCCTACATATTTTAGAAGGTACCATAATGTTCTGCGATTTCGCTTTTTCGTAACCACCTAAACTTGGTCGGGTTACCTCGGTCATTCACTTCCTAATGACTTTAATCGTATTATCTCATTAATTATCCAATGTACTACGCTGAAATTTTACTGATATACAACTGAACTAAACAACTAATAATTGACATAACATTCAGTTCATATATCCAATCCAGTGGCCAAATAACACCGCGCGCATCAAGACCGTGCTCGTGAAGAACTGAATATCATCATAACTTGTTAAATACTTACAGGATACTAATGAAACTTCACATACATTTGAAGGCATTTAGAAGCTCTAAAATAACTTTAGACCTCTTATTGAGAGTGCTGGAACCAATTGAAGTGTTTTTCTATTTAAGGAAATAACCTTTAAACTATGCATTATTTTGGTTTTTTTATTGCAGAACAAATTTAAACTAATTCCTAAGAAGTCATGTACAAAATATGATAAGAATCCGCTTAACCGTTTCAAAGATCTAGCAAAACCAAAAACGTTACCCCAGCAAAATCTCGAATAACTTCGCAACCGATGAAAGTACAAATACAAAATAAGGCACAACATTAACTTCATCTAGACAACTAATTTTATAGCAAGTATTTATTTAAATATTCCCATTAGAAAGAAAAAGGTCTGGCTGGGATAACGTTACCCCAGCAGGAAATGTTTTTGTGAAATAATTAAAAAACTATAAGCGCAACAAATTTAAAAATGTGCGCAACAATTACAGAAGCCGCAAAACTAATTATCTATTAGATTCAAATGACCATTTTCGACATCTGGCCTGGGTAACGCACACACCCTGGAGGCGCGGGGGCGCCGCCGCCGCCGCGCCCGCGCCGTGAGGATTTTTTTGTACGGACAACCCGGTAACATAACAACCTTATTACTTTGTGGTTTTTCATGATACAGTTTTGAAATTTTGTACATAGATTCCTTACATAAAAATACTAGACCCGTGTTTCGGGTTTCGCATATTATACTAAAACTAATATTGTATAACAAAAACTATCACAGCTAAGTACGCTTTACAAGTTAACGAGTAATAGTGGACCAACTTAAATTTGCGGTTGGAGAATTTACCGTGACGTATATCGAGGAATGGGAGAACATGATTTTCAACTACAATGCTCAGTTTGTTTTTGGGATAAATTCATCCCAACTACGGAACCCTTCATTGTGCGTGGTCCAACACGCACTTGGCCGGTTTTTTTCAAATTAGATTCAATGCGGCTTCACTAATCGCGGTGGTTCATGAAAATCTGTTCTGCCATTTTGAAGGTTATCAGCCTTATTTCAGATTGGTGTAGCTCTGTACATTGGTAATTTATTTCACTGTCATTTGTCCGATCAACACGAAATTAGGTTTACTTAGGTATGCTATATTTTTTGTTACCACAGCAATTACGTGTTAATCTTGACCTGATGCTGCAGACAGGAAAGTCTGCGGAATAACCAACACCACAACAACTTACAGCAGACATATCGCGTTTGCATCGTGGTTCGCTATCGTGTATCGTGCTCTCTCGTGACAGGTAGCTTCGCTTCGCTCGCTCTTTTTAAGAGTTGGTTTGCTCCACTAGCTTGTTTTGTGGGGGCTCGCTTTGTTCGCTCATTGCTAAAATAAACGCGCACTGCTCAGTCGTGTAGTGTAGTCTGGGGGCTAGCTTCGCTCGCTCGCCTCGTGCTCGCTACACTGGGTTGAGTTATGGAATCCCACCGTTATGTCAGCTTAGCTTGATGTGACTACCTCGCAGTCGTTTGGATAGAGCAAGGTTGGCGTGTTAGTGGATGGCAAAGTGCTAGCACCGAGTAAGGATTTTTTAGGGAACTCTTCTTGCTATGTTTGGGCTAATGGTTACCAAACGTTTTCATGAAACCAAACGGCACGGACTCGAGTTGCCCCTATTTCTTGTTATTAAATAAAAATATTATATTCTATTACATATGTTGTTAGTTAACGATAAATAAATATTACCTTTCCGAAACTGCTTTCTGAATATCCTTTGATAATGGTGCAGCCCCACACCAAACCTCAACTAATGACGACAAATCATATTTTAGAACCAGAGGATGTTTCGCGAGGAACACAGCCAGGGGTGGCACTATTGTTGTCATATTTATCTGAAAATTATTAAATATTTTTAAATACGTTATGCTTACCAAGCTGAAATTGTGAGTAAGTACCTATAATATAAAAAAAGTAAATAAGAGAACTTAGGTAAACAAGCCGCGCCGGCGCATGCACATATAGGGACTTAAGCTTTGCTTGCTGGGTAATATAACACGGCGCTAAAATAAATCTATCGCGTGTAGGTATCGTGCCTGACGCGATATCGACAACTCGACTCCGAGACTACTCGATCCTGTAAAAACTCGACCCCGATAACACGAGCCCGACCTGGGGCCCAAGTATGCTATTTTTATACATTCGGTCATTCCAACACGATCCCATTGTCATTTTGCTAAAAGTTCGAAATGTAAAAGGTCGATCATTGGTCGGTCAATGTTCTCGTAATAGAATTGTGTTATTATTAGGTTGGGGAAAAGTCTTTTCGCATTATAGTATGTATGAACCTGAAATAAAATCTCTTTGGCTCATCGAGATATAAGTACTAACGTACTAGAGAAGACACCGTAAATTCCTACTTTGTCTCGTTCAACTGCGGCGATCGCGCCGCACCTCACTCAGTCGCTCTCTAGCTCTTTCGCGCCTAGTACTTCCGACAATAATAAATTATATAGAATAAATACACTTCCGCAGCAAATCTAGCGCTGTGGTAAATTAGTTACGGTTTAGACGAATTGTTATTATTTTAGCGCTGCGCGAACTAAAGATTCAAATTACGAAGAATAGGACAATTCAGTTATTTGACGTAGCTTCTCTAGTACGTTAGTACTTATATCTCGATGCTTTGGCTCACCTCCTTGAAAAACAACTCTCGCTGCACTCACTCCACATAAGTCATCTTCTTTCACACACTTCTAATCTGAATTACACACATACATGACACACATCTCCTACTAGTCTAACACTTCACACAAGACAAACACTCACTCACACATCGTCTCACACACAACATGACTCAATAACCTCTGCATAATTATAGGTAGGTATTTTTTATTGTTATTACTACTTCTTTTATTTGTATTAAGCATTTTTAACTCTTACGTTGTTTGTATTTTTCTTATGCATATTCTTTAATTTCAACTCTTGCACGGTATTTCTGTAAAAGCTGATTCTAGCCGTGGAGGGGGCCTGGTGACCTGTAACACAGGTTTTTCCCAAAAACCTATATCAGGCACCAGTCACTCACAAAGGTGGAATGCAACTGAGACTTTTTTGTACACACTAGCTATAAGTCACCTTGTGAAGAGAGAATAAATAAAAACTTATTAAAACTTAAACTTATTATTTGTATCTGGCTGGTTTTGGTATCATTGAAAGTTTACATTTTAAAGAACATAATTCCAAATTCAAATTATGAAAATGTGTGATTTTCAATTGTTTTTCGTACTGTCAAGATGAGTGAATCTAATGAAGAAATTCGATACATTTTAAAATTTTACTACAAAAAAGGTAAAAATGCAAAGCATGCCGCGAAAAAAATTTGCGATGTTTATGGGCCTAGTGCAGTGTCTGTGAGAGTAGCACAAATTTGGTTTAAGCGTTTTCAATCTGGAAATTTTGATGTCAAAGATGCACGTCGCTCTGGTCGCCCTATTACGGATAAAATGGATGCCATTTATGAAAAAGTGGAGCAAGATCGGCATATCAGTAGTTACAACGTAGCTGAAGAACTGGGAATTGACCACAAAACAGTTTTGGCACATTTGTAAAAACCTGGGTACACAAAAAAGCTCGATATTTGGGTACCTCACGAGCTCACTGAAAGAAACCTAATGAACCGTGTACTCATTTGTGATTCTTTATTACGATGTAATGAAACCGAACCATTTTTGAAGAAGCTTATAACTGGTGATGTAAAGTGGACCACGTACGACAAGAACGTGCGAAAAAGGTCGTGGTCAAAGGCCGGTCAGGCTTCACAGACTGTGGCGAAACCCGGGTTAACTCGCAACAAGGTGATGCTGTGTGTGTGGTGGGATTGCAAGGGCATTATTCATTATGAGCTGTTTCCACCAGGCAGGACCATCGATTCTGAACTCTACAGTGAACTGATGAGATTAAAGCAAGAAGTTGAGAGAAAGCGGCCGGAATTAATCAACAGAAGGGGTGTGGTTTTACATCATGATAACGCTAGACCTCACACATCTTTAGCCACTCAGCAAAAATTAAAAGAGTTTGGCTGGGAGGTGTTAATGCAACCGCCGTATAGTCCTGACTTCAGATTTCCACCTGTTTCGGTCTCTTCAGAATTCTTTAGGCAGTGTCCGGTTAACATCACGAGAGGACTGCCAAAACCACTTGTCGCGGTATTTTGATCAAAAGTCCCAAAATTTATATAGCAATGGGATCATGTCCCTACCTAAAAGATGGCAAAATTATCGAACAAAATGGTACCTACATACTTTAGTTAAATGTAAATAAACTATATTAAAAAATGTTTTGAATTTTCTTAAAAAATGCGAAGAAACTTTTTCCCCAACCTATTATAATGGCATTGTCGTATTGCCATTAATATAAACCCATTAGTAGAAATGTCATTCATTTGTCATTATTTACGAGATTACCAATAAATGCAATTTCTTTCAATGTATGGTTTCAATGGCCGACCTTTGGAAACTCATAATGACGCCATTATAATAGTAGATTACTGAACTTGCTAAAATCAACAATTATGAAATCAATGATCGACCATTCTGACACTATTGTAATAGTAGACTTGAGGCCCTGGACCACAACAAGTTGTTCATAGTAACTAAAAGTTTTTCGCATTATAGTATGTATGAACCTGTAATAAAATCTCTTTGGCTTTATTATTTGTATATCTTTTTTCTAACTAAGCTAGGGCATCCCGACCTAATGGTTAAGTTAGGTTAAAACTGTGGACGACCACGCACGAGCCGAGCGAGCGCTACATCCAAGTCGGTCGCAGTTGCTTGACTATTTAGTATTTTAGGTCAATATTGATTTTATCGACCGCATAAAATAAATTTGTATTTCACCGTATTTTTCGAAAAACTATGTAAGTAGAACCAAGTTTATTCTGCGGTTGTAAACGAAAATATCTTTGAAATACTATTGATTTAAATAGCAAAGTCACTTAGAACTACTTATAAGCATCTCTACGGAACCTTAGGATATGTTGTTGCGATAGTAAGCAAACCGTTCTTCCTCGTGGTCTCACTGGCAGTTCTCAATGGAAACTGATGGCACTATGTTAATGTTAGTAGGGATTTAAATAAATACTGTTTCCATTCCTAATAATTCCCATGACGTAGCCGATTGGTCGAGTTCTCCAGGTCGACTTGTCTCGAGGTCGAGTTGTCGTAAAATCCGTGACGCGTGTATCTATGGCCAGAAATGCGTCTACGTGCTGATTGATTTTTATCTAGCTCATAGCGTCCAGCTAAGTTAAGTGAGTTACACTGACCTTTTTGGATGTTTTGATGAGTCAGGTGCGTAGTGCTTGCAACTGGCACACTTATTATGAAAAAATGAATGAATACGGGAGAGGCGTGATGTTCCTAGGTATGTAAGGATTGCAGCTTAAATGGTATTCTGTCGAGTCTGCGTGCCTTCTTGGGAGAATGATGTGATGATATGAACGAAATACAACTATAATTTTAGAAGAAACATTTAAACATTAAAGCGATACATCGAGATCATAATAATTATAAATATGTACACGTGGCTCATTAAATTATATCAAACAAACAAAAATACTTACTTTATAATTTTGAATTGTTTCCAAGTACTGCTGTTCATCAAAACGAATTAAAAATACAATTTTTGTATTCATTGCCATCACAGCAAATGTTGTTATGAAGCCATATGCATGGAACCATGGTATTAGTGACAAACCAGTTACTATGCTATTCTTTTTTTGAATCTGTACATAATCAAAGTAGTACCTAGGATAATAAAACAAACGGTTATGAAAGTTAATCATAAAGTTTCATAATTAGAATGATCTACTACAGGCTTAGCATGACGCTTTCTATTTCTACTGTATTCTAGAATCTTAGATTATATACTTGTCTAGATGACGCATTGACCGTACCGAACGGCCCAAATAAAGTGTACTATTTTGGTTGACTCGCTTTTCACTTACGTCAGTGTCATTTGAATCACATACGGATAACTTACTCACGGAAAATAATTAATTATGCCAGTTTGTGCCGTCAAATTGTGTCGCAACTATGTGGGAAAACCGCATAATAACGCCAAGATCACTTTCCATCTGTATGTTTTGATAAACAACCACTATTATTTTAAGAAAACACGATTTTTTCATTCGTTATTTTGTAGGTTAGTCTGATTAGCTGGTGTTGTTAGTTTATTACTAGGGAGTTTTGGCGAAACTATGGGAGACAAAATACAAATATCATTATATCATCATTCGATCAGGAGAACATTATTATTAAAAAAATGACAGTATATAGTAATAACTTACCTACATAATAGTACATTTTGATACAAGTGGAGAATGTTTGTTATTGCATTCGAGGCGGAATTTACACCCGAGCCGCAGGCGAGGTTGTTTTTGAGCCGAAAACTACAATAACAAATGTCCACGTGTATCAAAAGACGTTTTTCAATACAATTTTGAAGAAATAAAATAAAATAACGAAAAATATTTTTGTCATGAATTATTAGGAAACTAGGATTTAATTTTCTTTTTTTTCCGCGCTTTGGTTTCGCCAGGTTGAAGGAGAAGCAAAGGTATTACGCCGATAAACAGCCTAATGTAAAAAATAGAAAATTCAAATATTTTTGAGTTTAGAACACAAATAAATGTTAATTTGTTCATAAACGTTTTTTTTATTGTAATAATCATGGTATTCTATTTATAAACATTATATAATATTCCAAAAATATTAACGCCGTAAAGACGCATCTTTGCCGAGATTAAAAACAAAATCACCTCCGAATAGAGAGGACCGTCTCTGGCGCGAGAAAGTATAGGTATAGGTAAGTTATCTGTTTTAAATTAATAAAACACTAATCTACAAAATAATTACTTTATTTAACCTATTTTGATTAACCTTCATCTTATTTAATAATGGAGAAATGGTAAGTCAATAATTTGGAGCAGGCATCCCTAAACACGCACCTCTTGACAGTTTGACTACAATAAGTACACGAGCCGTACTCAGACATAGCACGCAATTGGAGACAGTTTTCGCGTGTCGTTTGTTTGCATTGCTCAATCTAGACAAGTATATAATCTAAGTGTAGAATAGAAATCGCTTGTCTACCGAAAATGTTCTACTGTCTACACAGAAACGTCCTTTTTGTCTACTCTTCCGTCGACAAAACTCTTCTCTACGGTTCTCGTGCTAAGCCTGCTGCTAGGCATTTAGAATAATAGAAGTCTTTAGGGTTGGTTGAGTGTAGTTAGATATCAAGACATTGTAATAATATTTGTATTACAGTATCAACATTCAACAAAAGGAGATGTTTAATTTTCGGCCATAAAGTGTACGGTAATGAAAAAAGAGGAAAAAATTCCACCTATTGAGGAAAAATATTCTTTCCTGAATATTCCCCTGATTACTTCGGCACAAAAAATAATAGTTTTTCAAATTATTGCCATATTCTATTGATCATGGCGTCGTCTTACTTGCATAGGTACTGCTTTTTTCCAGAAATCATGTTACATTAAAACGTAATATTATCACGTTATGGCCGGAGTCTTAAACAAAAATGAAACGTCTCCTATAACTAGATATTTAATTACTTTTCAGACCAATTTTTTTTTTAACATTGTCATTTCTAAGCAAACCATCGAACATTCACTAAGCCATAACCATTTTGATTTAAATTGATAAATGTATTTTAAATTATTCAATGTTTTCGCTCAATGACTTCACTCATTCGAAACACCCATGATGCATTACCAAACAAAGCATTAAAAATAGGTAAGTATTATGAATTAAGTAGGTACCTACTTAATAATTTTCTGAGCAGTTGAGTGACTTACTTCATGTGTGCTGACAATGTGAGGAAATTGATATGATTCAGTTCTACACCCTTTGGTAAGCCAGTTGTTCCCGAGGAGCACATCACGGCAACTACGTCTTCCACTCCATTCACATCAGTCAGAATAAAGTCATCCACATTCACATGATCCTTTATCAGGCTATCGTACAATATACAATCAGGAACAACATCAAACTCTCCAAACATTATAAGTTTGCAAGGAGAAGATAGTTCTTGGCAGCAATCATAGATGTTCTGTGATGTGATTGGTGAAATAAAGATGAATTTTGGTTTTGTTATTTTTAGTAGATGAGATATTTCACCTGAAAAAAATAATGTGGTAAGTATCGAAATAGCAAATTGTAAGAATTTCATTTTTAGGGTGCCCGCCCACGGACGTTTTTTTGTAGCTGAACTAATCGCTGGCGATTTCTCAGCGCTTATCGCCAGCGACTTTTTGAGCGACTCAACGCACACGTGCGATATTTTGTCGCTGGCTGTCGAGGGATGTGCTCGTCATGGATTAACAAAGATCGATGTTTAACCAAAAAATTTACTTATTTCTTTCTTCGAAGAATAGTGTTCTACCGAAATCAATAGTTCAAAAAAGTAATCACGCTTGAATTATTATAACAATTAGAATTACCGACCGTCGCACAGTGGATCGAAAATCGGCTGTAGAAGACATAGGATCTCGATTTCTTAAATGTAATTTTTTTTGCTGGAAATGACTTCTGCTGATCATTACTGTTCTATAAAATGTCATATGAAGTAATTGTGTGCACAAATGGAAGAGTTATAATTTTTATAAGAGAAAAATGTATGGAGCTGAAATGAAAAATAAGGATATCTCTGGAATAGCAAGGTTGGCCGTTATATCCTTGCACACTGTTATAGTACTATTTATTTGTGAATTTTTGACATACTTAATATCGCGGCATCACTTGCGTTTTTTTTTTTTTAATCTTCAAAATTAAAAAAAAAAAAGTATATGATACATTTTAATGCAAAAATATGGCTATACCAAGTGTAGTTTACAATATTTTTTATGCTTAGACCAAAACATTCTAAGAAATCACAAAGTCGTATTACCTACTTTGTGATTTTCATTTGAAATGACATGGTAATTATGAATTACGTAATACGTAATATTGTCTAATGCCTCAAGTCCACATTAGCTAATGATTAATAAAACTTAATACCTATATACCTAGTTAAAAGGATACGTACCAAAATAATTTGGGGTACTCGCTAATTTAGCAATTAGTGCAGGATTAACTTAATGAAAGTTATTAGATAAATGTGATACCATCATTAGTCAATAACAATAAATAGTCAAACATTGGATTCACAACTTCAGTTCATTTAGAGCATTTCTAATACTAACATCTATCCTACCGTGTCTTTTTACTCAGTGATCGTGAATAATGGAAAGCATTATTACAAATTTGGATTTGTTTGTTATTCTGAGCAATCAGGATGCTTCGTCTTTCGATCATGAAATATTGTTCAACACACTTGTTATTCGACTGGGCTCTAGCCTTTCAGATGAAGACAGTGTTACCGTGAAAGATTTTTGTCGAAGATTTACACGGGCAGTTCAAAAGAGATGGTTACGATCCCACAGGAAAAGTGAAGTTTTTAGACGTGATTACAGTAATTGGCTTGAGGCAAATATTGACTGGCCAAACTGCGTGCAAACCAATTTGCTCATTCAAGAATCAACAAGTGAAAATATTTCTACTGAACCTGTACCTGAACCTGTACCATCAACTTCAACAATGAAATCAACTTCAACGATGACAAAAAGATCTCGAAAGCCGTTTGAAGATCTAAGTAACAAGCAGAAGAAGAGACGATCTGATGAACATATAGGCGATGACCCTAATGAAGTAGCTTATTCAGCTGCAGCACTTTTGAAAGGAGATGGTCGTGAGGATATTGCATCTGTTATTGAACATATGCTCAAAAATCCAGAAGCAGCAGCAAAAATCAAGGAAATGTTGAACAAACCAGCTCCTTCAACAATATTTTCACCAGAAAAAGCAATGGGTTTGCTACTTTCATTAAAACTATCGAAATGGCAATATATCACATTAAGGGAAACGACTATTCGAGAAGGTTCAAAGGAGATATATCCGTCTTACTATAAAGTGCAAAAAGCTAAGCTACAATGCTACCCTCCGAAGACATTTGTGACTGTAACGGATTCATCTGCTAAGATTGCACTACAAGCGTTACTAGATTTAACAGTGAACAGAATTTTTGAAACTATTCGTAGTCCTGATGCGATACAAGATAAACAATTGATATTAATATCAAAGTGGGGATTTGACGGTGCATCTAACCAAAGTAGATATAAGCAAAACATAGAGAGTGGTCAAGATGATTCCAGCATATTTATGACCTCTTTGGTTCCATTAAAGTTGACAGCTGACGGTGATACCGTATGGGTGAATCCAAAACCCTGCTCACCTAGGTATTGCCGTCCAGTCCAGTTTAGTTTTGTGAAAGAAACCAAAGACGTTGTCGTAAATGAAAAAACTGCAATGGATAACGAAATTGAAGCTCTCGTTCCCTCAAAATGTCAAGGACAAGAAATTAGTCACAAATTAATGATGACGATGATTGACGACAAAATTTGTACATATCTGTCTGAAGCTAAGTCAAATGCGGCCTGCTACCTGTGTTTGGCTAAGCCTACAGAAATTAATAAGTTAGATGTCATTGCGTCAAAAACCATTTCTTTTGGTGTGTATGAGTTCGGATTATCATCACTTCATGCCCGCATTAATGTGATGGAATGTCTTCTACACATAGCGTATCGTCTCGACTTCAAAAAGTGGTCTGCAAGAGGAGAAGGTCATCCAGCGTTATTGCATTCACGAAAAAAACTCATTCAAGATCGATTCAAAGATGATCTCAACCTTTTGATTGACATCGTTAAGCAAGAATCAGGCACAACTAACGACGGGAACACAGCAAGGCGGTTTTTTGAATTTCCTGATAAAACTGCAGCGATCACTGGATTAGATAAAGACCTAATACGCAGACATCTGGAGAGATTGTAGACGTGCCGAAATTTAAAGAATACGCTAGAACAACTGCTGAAAAATACGTGGAACTGTACGATTGGTACTACATGTCATCAACCGTCCACAAATTGTTGATTCACGGAGGGGACATAATTGCAGAAAATGCTATTGTACCAATTGGAAGTCTTTCGGAAGAAGCTTCAGAGGCCCGAAAAAAAGACTTTAGGAGGTTCAGTGAACACCATTCGAGGAAAAAGAGTAGACAAGCATCAAACGAGGATATCCTCAATATGCTTATCGTCTCTTCTGATCCTCTAATTTCTTCCACAAGACCAAAATGAAATGCCCACAAGAGGCAGACATACTTTAAGGAAACAGTAGAACTACTGAAACTTCAGGATCAGGAAGCTCCGACAGAGTTCTTAGAAGTTATATCTATTGTAGAGCCTGATTCTGAAGTGGATTCTGATGGTGACGAAGTATAAAATAAGTTAACTTTTATTGTTTATGTTAGGTTAGGTTAATATTTTTTTTTAATAATTTGCTTTTATTTTTAATCATACAATAGTTTACCATTTATTGTTATTGACTAATGATCACGTTTATCTAATTACCCTCATTATGGTACGTATCCTTTTAACAGGTATATAGGTATTAAGTTTTATTAATCATTAGCTAATGTGGACTTGAGGCATTAGACAAGATTACATATTATGTAATTCATAATTACCATGTAATTTCAAATAAGTAGGTAATACGACTTTGTGATTTCTTAGAATGTTTTGGTCTAAGCATAAAAAATATTGTAAGTTACACTTGGTATAGCCATATTTAAGCATTAAAATGAATTAATTAATTAATTAATCATTTAATCATAAAAATATTTTATTTTTTAATTTAGACGATTTTAAAAAAAAAACGCAAGTGATGCCGCAATATTAAGTAAGTCAAAAATTCACAAATAAATAGTACTATAACAGTGTGCAAGGATATAACGGCCAACCTTGCGATTCCAGAGATATCCTCATTTTTCATGTCAGCTCCATACATTTTTTTCTTATAAAAATTATAACTCTTCCATTTGTGCACACAATTACTTCATATGACATTTTATAGAACACTAATGATCAGCAGAAGTCATTTCCAGCAAAAAAAATAACATTTAAGAAATCGAGATCCTATGTCTTCTACAGCCGATTTTCGATCCACCGTGCGTCGTAGTAGGTAGCTAATATTTTTAATTTTATAAAATCATCTTAGTATCTTCCTAGGTATGTACATCTGTATCACTTTCACACCTAAACCATATAGGTACTTACAAAAACTTATTACGTAAGTAGGTACTTATCTAAGTAAACAAAACTTATAATTATAATAATAATAAATTTATTGAAACGAAAACAACTCAGTTTACAGAAACTCTGTGTTCGATAACAACTGCATTAGTAATAATAGTCTCGCAGTCATTAAATTATATTATTTTATTTAATTATATCGATGTCCATCGGTGAGCAATGACGCAACGTCATTCCTTAGCAAAGAGTACCCGGGCGATTGTCGCTGAGCCGTGTGCGTTAGCTAGTACATTTCCATACGTTCCATTCTGCAGCGACAATCGCTACGCCCGGAATCCAGCGATTTTGTTGGTGAGCGACTTTTAGTAGCTCGTGGGCGTTATAGCATTGAATTCCATGTGTTCCATTTTCGGCGACTCAAAAATCGCTCAGCGATAAACGTCCGTGTGCGGGCACCCTTAATCAACCTCAAAAAATGGAGCAGTTTCTCAGTTCGTCGGTATCTTTTTTTATGTATGTTCCCCGATTACTCGAAAACGGCTGGACCAATTTGGAAAATTAATTTTTTGGGTTTATCGGCCCTATTTTTTTTAATCAAAATTTGCAAAAAATTATCATCCCCATTATTTCTACATTCCTAAAGGTAAATTTTAATAGAGGTAGTTATTAGACATTAATCCATATTTTACAGTAAAATTGTATCAGTTTCCGACACTAACAGTTGCAGAAAAAAGTAAAAAATATACAAAAAATAGGTACATAAACGAAGGCCTTTTGACCTATGTAGAATTAATCTTTATTACTTAAATAACAATGATTAGTTAGCTGATCACATAGGTAGTGCTGATATTTTTTCCTTGACACTATGTAATAGACAGATGTTTTAGTTTAAGAACTAGTGCAAGTTTTAATTATCTATCTATACCTACTAATTATTATAAAGAGGTAAAATTTGTGAGGTTGTAGAGGGTAATCTCTGGATCTACTGAAGCGATTTTGAAAATTCTTTCACTAATGGGAAAATAAAGTATTGCCATATTATAGAAGCTAGTGAGCAATACAGCCATTACAGTAGGCAAGTGTCCATTACTAACTGCTTAGTGTAGTTTGATTCGGAACCTTAATTGTGTGAGTCTGCCTTACTCTTGGCCAGTTTTTTACATGATAAAACTGAACAAATTTAGTATTTAGCAAAACATATGTTCATTTTTTTTTTGTACCATTATCTGACTTCTTGTATGTGTAACAAGATCTTCCATAAATACGCACATTCCTACTTACCCGGTGTATATGTGATATTGAGTGTGGACAACACTCCTCCGCAGTACATAACAGCCAGTGCTGCTACCACAAACTCAAATCTGTTCTCACTGCTCAGTCCCACAAGATCACCTTTCTTCAATCCTAGCTTACGTAGACTTACTGCAAGGTTCACACTGTTTTGAAGAATATACCTATATGTTACAGATTCTCCAGTCTCTGCGCTTACCTAAAATGAAAAATAATTCATGTTATACATTATGTATTTCTAATATAATATGTATAACCTCAGGTGCTTGGTCAAACGGTGTAGAACTCTATTAATCTCTAACAGGTAAAAAAATAAATAATAGAAGCCTTTTCAAGGGCTTTCCGAAACACCCCCATGAATGTTTAGCGATTATTTATAGTTGAGAAGCTAAGACGGGTTAAAATGTTTTTTTTTTTCAAATTTGCAACTCCTTTTGTTTTTATAATAAATCCATGAATATGGTCTACAATCAATAAAAATACTATCTGTCTTCTTAAGAAGGTGGCTGGGTCAGACTGGGTGCGTGAGGCGGAGGACAGGCCGCCGTGTCGCAGCCTGGGAGATGCCTATGTCCAGCAGTGGACTGCGGTAGGCTGAGTTGACTATCTGTCTAATCATTAGGTACCAAAAATAATTAAATCGTACCTGCTGCACAAGATCCTGACTGTGTATTATTGTAAGAAATACCATGTTACAAAATCTTGACCTTGTTATAAGTAAAACACACACAACATACAATCCACATAAAAACACATAAAATCCTGACCGAACTTATCAGACCATTTCATTTGTGTTTGGAACAGATGATAAGATTATATTTTGTTAAGTTTTTATAAGGTTTAAGAAATCTATTACTTATTTTTGTAACTATGTGAGAGGTTTGGAGACTCATTTTATTTTAATTGTCTCTTTTATTTTGTAGCTGTTGGCTATCATCCCATTAGATTAATAATTTAAGGTTTGCACTTACTAAGGCTACATTATCACCACCATTCTTCAGTTGGTCAAACAGGAATTGTCCATATGATAAATGCGCTGGAATGCTCCGTTCTTCAGGCCCCGACACTACATTATTATGTACAGTTACCGGCATTTTAATGACAACTTGTAAAGTATTCACAATAACGCTACCTACTTCAGAAAATCGACTTTGAAAGAACAAACTTGAGGTTTGTTATCAAAAATAATTATAATCTTATCAAGCAGGTATGGTAAGTAACTAAGTATAATCCTAGTATCTCTTAAATTTGATTAGCAATGGATTAGACTTTGGATGGAGATATAAGAAATAAATTATTAGATCCAGGCAAATGAACTAGGTTAATTCACAAAAAAAAACAGTCATGTCAATGTCACTGTCACATCAGTGTGACATGTATGCACTTTTTTTTAAATAATATTTTACTGGCCTGGTTGCTGAGACCTTTGAGCCAAGTCTTTATTTAGTTACAAAACTTGTTTAAATCCTAAAAAACTTGTTATATTTTGATGAAATGAATGCATGATGATGATATCCCCGCCCGCTCCCCGGTTTCAGTAAAGATGTGGCACTTTACTGAGAGTGAGACCTCACGCGGACTTCTTGAGAGATCTTGAAGCGATGTTGCACTGTTATGTTTCATTTGCCTACTCTAATGCACGTTCACAAACACTTAATGGTGAATAATCCACCATTATTACACATTAATTTTCACCTAACACAAATAAATATAACAAAACTGCTAAACATGACGCTTCACTTTCCCGCCAAGAAGTCCGACATATATGCATGCACTATGGAATTAGTAAGTACTTTACATTACGACATTTTAGTCTGTAATGCTTGAGTACTGAGTAAAGTTCTTTAAATACGGGCCTAAGACTCGCTTGCTTTTTTTAGTTTTAATTCCGCAATATTCCGCCTGCCCAGGGTGGAGGACATCCAGGAGGATTCCCCACCACGTGAACAAAAAAAAAAGGGGGCAGGTTGGCGGAGTTGGTGTATACATCTTTGAGGTTTGGATGCACAATGCATCGTATATACGTAGACCCTCAGCGTAGACCTATCATGCACAGACTTTTCCACAGACCATGCATGATGCAGTTTGTGAAAAAAAGGGATGATGATTGCTGTCATCGTATGCCAAGAGATAGCGCTTGATCGTAAATCAAACAGTTTTTTTTTCTATTTTGCTTTCTTGTTTATCATCATCTGCCTAGCCTTTTCTTTTTAACCGACTTTTTTACAACCATGTTGGGGTCGGTTTCCAGTTTAACCAGATGCAGCTGAATACCAGTAGGTATTTTATATGGAGCGACTGCGAGCGAGCTTTCTTGTTTATCCCGACTACAATAAATTATTATACATACCAGTGTACACACGGCTACATACTTAGCTATACATTTCCAGTATAACCTGATCTCGCATTGTATAGGATATCCGTACAATGAGAGGTCAGCTTATACTGGACATGTATAGCTTAATAGATATGTAGGCTTCGTGTACAGTACCTAAAAAGTCAAAGAAAAACTATCGCTGTTTTGTATATTTAGTATGTACTGAGGCCACTGACTAACTCACCTTCAGTTCGCCGACGATATAGTTGACCGATGCTCGATGACCTCAGCAGAACTTCCGAAGGAGTGGGTCTTAAAATTAACATGGACAAGACAAAGGTCATGTTAAATGCCCATGTAACACCCACTCTCATGCAGATCGGACACGATACACTCGAAGTTGTGGACGAGTATGTTAACCTAGGACAAACTGTCCAGTTAAGTAGGTCCAACTTCGAGAAACAGGTCCATCGTCGAATTCGACTCGGCTGGGCAGCGTTCGGGAAGCTACGCAATATCTTCTCGTCCCACATACCGCAGTGTCTCAAGACGAAAGTCTTTTGCCAGTGATGACCTGTGGCACTGAAACGTGGTTGCTCATATTGGGCCTTATCAGAAGGCTAAAAGTCACCCAAAGGGCAATGGAGAGGGCTATGCCTGGAGTTGTCCTACGTGATCGAATCAAAACTCAAGAGATCTGCAGGCGAACCAAGGTAATCAACATAGCCCAAAGAATTGCCAAACTTAAGTGGCAGTAAGCAGGGCACATTGCTCGCAGAACTGATGGCCGATGGGGCCGAAAGGTTCTGGAGTGGCGACCGCGTACCGGAAGACGTAGCGTTGGAAGGCCTCCTACAAGGTGGACCGATGACCTTGAGAAGGCCGCAGGTATCCGCTGGATGCGGGAAGCACATAACCGGTCGAAGTGGCGGTGCTTGGGGGAGGCCTATATTCAGCAGTGGACGTCTTTCGGCTAAAATGATGAGGCCACTAACTGTAATATATCATTCTTAAAATACCTACCTACAGCGTTACAAGGTTCTTTTGGCCGGTAACCACAATCAGAACTAGCGCCACCATCTTGTTTTTCAAGACATTTAACAAAACTGTTTACCAACAGCGCCACCAATCAACGTGATTCGTGCGCCAAAAGATCCTTGTAGCATTACGGAACCTTTAGCGCCATACGAATTTTCACGAAGTAATCTCAAGTGATCTGTACAAATGTCCCTCATCGCGCTAGACCACGCTATCAGTTATTACTAAATAATATCTATAAATATATGAACTCAACTGATAAGAGCTTTATTGATTACGTTCCGTTACCAAGCAATAAGAAACAATAGCGTCGGAATGATTGTGGATTAGGGACTTCACAGACGAGCGACACATCAAGTCGACGACTACCTAACACTTCAAGTCAGCGACTGTTGCTCAGTCGCTGATAGATAAGGCTATACAATTCAAGTTGTTTAGTAACTTGAAAGACGAAGTGTTTGTTTAATGGGAACTACAGATCCCAGCAGCATTTTACTTGTAGCTTCCATTGTACAACTCGGAATTCCATGTATTATATATCAATCGAAAGGGCGTAAAATCTCCAACAAAATGGTATAAAATCTTCATCAGTATTAATTGTCACTAAACACTTGCACGGAAATATTAGTTCAACAAGCTGACAATGTCATTTTCAACCACAGATTTCTTATTTCCACAGCCTGATAAAACACATATTTTTTTTTAATAATAGCTTGATACAAGGGCTTTTCGCTACCATTTGCCGGACACACGCAGCTGCGTTAAAAAATTCAAATAAATAAAAAAGAGAACGCTGTTTTCAAGTCCCAATTTCGGCATTGTTCACGGGAGTGGATAGGACTCAACGAAACAATAGTCATCTTACAACGCTTCATAGAAATTTTTTGTTTACGAAAAATGTTTTTGATCAATAACGGGGGTCGCGCGCGCGCGGGGCTCCTATCAGTGGGTATACATATTGATTTGCTGATGTATTTTCAGGGTCGGATTTAGGGCAGGGCAACAGGGGCTCTAGCCCTGGGCCTCCACAAAGAAGGGGCCTCCACAATTTGATTTTTTTAGATAAGAAAGAAAATACATCCTTTGTGTACCAAAGAAAAAAAACCCAAAAGTCTTACAACCACTCTAGTATTTACACACAATTACCTATCTAAGTACAATGTGTTCAGCAAAGTTGTTATTTAGTTGGAGGAAAATAATATATTTGCCTACCAGTTTTTAGGTAGACAATAAGTTTAATTTATAATAGTGATATCAAATGATGAATCGTTATTAAATTCAAGTCATGCTAAGTTTTCATGGAGCTTTGAATCTAAGAAAATAGGTTTAGCTTTTTTCCTTTTGAGGTACGGAACCCTAAAAATAATTAAGGCATATTTATATTATGCTCTGGCTACCCATGCGAAGCCGGGGCGCGTTGCTAGTAGTGTATAATTGTAAGCACAGACTACTACAACAATTTTTATTACGCAACTGGTTACTGACTGGTGACTTAGCACCAGGGTTGGATTTCGTTTTTTTTTTTTTTTTTATGAATGGCATCTCGTAGCAGACCTAGAGAGGTCGTTGCTACTTAACCAGATATTCCTGTGGCTGCCCTAAGGTTTTTAATCTTAAAGCCTCCAGCCAGGGTGCAAATTATATATATTAAAACTAAACGACAGCGCACTAAGGGCACCCCCTGTGGGGTACGGACCTCGGCTTAGGGCGTCGTTGGGGGTTCACAAAATTAGTAACAATTTGGGGACGGGCTGGATCAACATTTTGATCATGATTATTATCAGGGGATATTATATTTATTGCTACGGCGCTCTCAGCCTCTAACCGGGCGGCTGGCGCATCGACATTCAAGGGACGGGGGGGAGGACTTTTATTACCATTTACTCGGGAAGTTCGCGTGGTACCTCGGCGGCGAGGACGGAAGGTCGGTTTGTGTATTTTGTGCACTGTACTCGTGGCCCTATTGCTTTCCTGAAGGAGAGTGACGGGGTCATCCGGATCTAAGAGAGTGTGCCTCGGTCGGCGAGTCTGACTAATGGCAGAAGGCCTGTAACTAGCGGCCTGCACAACCAAGGGGTTGCGATGACGTTCCGCGGATTCGAAAAAGCGCTTTGCAAGGCGCTTCATAAACTGTTTGATGGTAGGCATCTTAAGGTCTAACTGAAGTTGTTCGTTCCGAACGAACCAAGGAGCCTTCGTAATTCTGCGGAGAAATCGGTTTTGAAGCGTCTGCATCTTATGGATGTGATACGACTTTGCGTGAGCGAAGACTACGTAGGCGTAAGTCATGATCGGTCGAATGCACGCGGTGTAAATACGCAATTTGCACTTAAGGGACAACTTGCTGCGCGGGTTGAGTACGGAGTGTAGTCGGCCGAGAGCAAAACTGGCGCGCGAGCGCACCTGTTTTATGTGCTCGCCGAACGTCATGTGATGGTCTAAGACCACACCGAGATATTTGGCTCGCTTCTCCCAAGGGATAGGCTTGCCGAACATGGTGATCGGTTGGGGGAGTTGGATTTCGTACTATAATTATAGTATTTATACTAAAATTCGCCCTTTGTACTATATACTATCCACATCTAAGGATAGTACGCTAAAATACTATAATTTAAAGTTTGCTCCCAAATGCTTAGTTTTACGTCATATTATGAATATTTCGACCGTGCGTGTATCCGACCGAATTCTGATCTTGCGATGTTTTCTGTGTTGATTCCCCGATTATCGTTCGCAGTACACTTCTCTCTTTCCACTAATCTCGTTCCTTCCATTCCATTCGAAATTCAATCAAAGTTTGCTTAATGTTTTAACAATCACTTGCGAATTTTGGTGTGAAGATACGAAACAAACTGGCAATAGGCTTGCAGAAAAAATATCGATGTATCGATATATCGATATTTTTTGTTCGATATATCGATATGTTTCGGCGATATCTATTATTTCGATACATCGATATATCGATATAAAATATCAAGTATCGAAAATGTATCAAATACGATATATTTCCAACAGCAACACCGTTGTCCCCACTGACTAAAACTGCTAGAATTCAGAGCCGTAAAAATGTGAACTTATTTTTATCAATGTTTTATTAGTTTAAGATTTTACATCAGAAATGATGATTCTAGTATGGTATTTCTATGAATAAAAAACAAACAATAAAATTTTTTGAAAGTTTCACCGATATATCGATATATCGATACTTTTTTTTCAATATATCGAAATCGATAACATTATTTTTTTTAAATATCGATACGATATATATATCGATACTTTTTGGCACTTCTTGCAATATTGATATCGATTTCGATATATCGAAAAAAAAGTATCGATATATCGGTGAAACTTTAAAAAAATTGTATTGTTTGTTTTTTATTCATAGAAATACCAAACTAGAATCATCATTTCTGATGTAAAATCTTAATAAAATATATATTTAAGGGGGCTCCGATACAACAAAAATGATTTTTTACTCGTTTTTGCTCTATATTGATAACGGCAACAGGTAGACGTTTGAAATATTCACTTAAACTAATAAAACATTGATAAAAATAAGTTCACATTTTTACGGCTCTGAATTCTAGCAGTTTTAGTCAGTGGGGACAACGGTGTTGCTGTTGGAAATATATCGTATTTGATACATTTTCGATACTTGATATTTTATATCGATATATCGAAATAATAGATATCGCCGAAAAATATCGATAAATCGAACAAAAAATATCGATATGTCGATACATCGATATTTTTCTGCAAGCCTAGTAGCCAGTTAGCCAGTATACGCTACGTTGTCTAGTGAGTCGGTTCAGTCGGTGTTTTTGTGCATTTACAACTGCTTATTATTTCCAGTGAATAACACATTTGCAAAATAGAGAATGATATTAAACAAAGTAGTTTCCACCGGTCCCGCATTAAGTGTGCCTAGCCACTTGTCTTTCGGTCAGTATGCGATAGACAAATTGAGACAACATTGCGAAGGTGAAGATGCTGTTGCCGTTGTAAGTTGAAAACATTTTTTTATGAGGTTAGTTTTTAACAAACAGAGCAAAGTCTACGCGTAGACTGGCCTGTGTTTTGTCCTTGACCTCTTATCTGATCAAGCGTAAATATGTACCTGCAAATAAATAAGTAGGTATTTAAAATAAAATAAACAGCATCAACATCAAAATAGTGCAGAAGGCGGATAAGTGGGTACATACCTAAATATGGCATTTATAATAATGCGCAACGAGGTAGAAATATAAACTATTATGATCTACCAAACAAACTTGAGTGTCATGTAATTGTGACTCATATAGGTACTTAAACACTACACACATCAAAAAAGTCTAAGAAACACGCATCATTTACAGAAACTGCATGTTATATTAATTGATACTTTTATTTTTTTATTAACAAAGTGGATCGGTATAATTACAATAATTGTTGTTCCTCGGACAAATAATCAGGCTGATTAAAAAAAAAAAACTTCGATTATGTTTTGTTTTCATTAAAATAAAAGTAATTATTTTTTCCCGATACTTATCAAGTTTTTTCGTTGGTTGATGGTATTTATCTCACTTTTATCATTTTGAAATACTTATAATAAACAGTTTTTGAAAACAATTAGTTGTGAGTAATTTTTTAAGGTTCTGTAGTCAACATCCGTCTGGCCGTCTGTCTCCGGCTTAGCTCAAAGACGCTTAGTACTAGAAAGCTGTAATTTGGCATGGAAATACATTTAATTACGCCGAGGAAGTCGTAAACTAAAACCATGAAAAACATTTTTTTTATGGTATTTCTCTTGTACGTAAAATGGGGATGATTATATTTTGCTCATCTATTCCATGGTGTGGGGTATCGTTGGATAGGCCGTTTAAAAATATGGGTCTGTGAAAACCATGTTTAGGGTTCCGTAACCAAAGGGTAAAACGGGAACCCTATTACTAAGGCTCCGCCGTTGGTCTGTCCGTCTGTCACCAGGCTGTACCTCATGAACCGTGATAGCTAGATAGTTGAAATTTTCACAGATGATGTATTTCTGTTGCCGCTTTAACAACAAATACTAAAAAATAGAATAAAATAAATATTTAAGGGGGCTCCCATACAACAAACGTGATTTTTTGCTCGTTTTTGCTCTATATTGATAACGGCAACAGGTAGACGCTTGAAATATTCACAGAATATGTAGATATATATTGACTTTAAAAATAAATAATAAAATTTTAATAAAACAAATATTTAAGGGAGCCCCTCTTAAATATTTGTTTTATTATACAACAAACGTGTTTTTTTTTGCCATTTTTATAGATAATGGTACGGAACCCTTCGTGCTCGAGTTCGACTCGCACCTGGCCGGGTTTTCAATTTAGGGATCTGTTTGCGTAATATTAAGCTTTAAAGTGCTATTTTTGTTAGAGTCACTCTGCCAGCTAAATCGTTGGTTTTGAATATGTGAAAAAATCATGGCAGTAGTAAAAATAACGAAATTAAAAGGAAAACTATCACAGCTAAGTAGGCTTTACAACTTAACGAGTAATAGTCGACCTTAAATTTGCAGTTGGAGAATTGACTGTGACGTATATCGATGTATGGGAGAGCATGTTTTTCAACTACATTGTTAAGTTTTTTTTTTGCGCGTGGTCCGACACGCACTTGGCCGGTTTTTTATGTCATGGAGCGACGCTATTTGAGCTGTAGGAATGCTACAAGCGGGAAAAAATGAGTCCCAGGTATCTCGGCATTTTGGTGTCAATGGGAGCGACTTTGGCAGCGTTACGTTAATACAGGGGATCCTGCTGAGCAGCACCCAGGACGTGGAAGGAATACAACTGTATAGTACTGTGTAGTAAGTTGTATGTATCGGTCCTGTCGAGACCGATACATACAACTTACTGCAAGACGTCAACTGATGTTAATCGCCCGGGAGATAGGTTTGAAGCTACAATTCTCAAGCGGTGTTGTTGTTGTCGTATGGCCAACGAGCACGACGCCCAATTAGGTGCCCACATAAACGCCATGGGAATCGCGCCTGTCGAAACCAATGGTGTAGAGAAGACTTGACATGGACCCAGGAGCAATGGAATACAATTTTATTTTTCAATGAGCCCCGGTTTGGATTTACGCCTGATACGAGAAGGATTAGGGCCCGTTCCCACTTAGACGGACCGTCTGTTTTCTCGGTCCGTCTAAAGAGACGGTTATGTCAGTGGCAGTACAATTTAAATGACAATGTTCACATTTAGACGGATTCACTCATTTCGTGTTTAGTGCTCTCCAGACGACGACGCTTCCTAACATTTTTTAAAGTGTGTAATTAATGATGGAGTGGAATAATGAAAATAGGTACTTTGTTTTTTGTACAACTTATTTAAGAAAGACCAGTGTTAAGGGATGCTACATCAATAGACTAAAATAAATATAAAAGGCAAGATGCCTTTTTGGAGATAATTATCAAAAACGATTGGAATTACAAAAACCGGCCAACTGCGTATCGAACCACGCACAATGAAGGGTTCCGTAGTTGGGATGAATATATCCCAAAATCAAACTTAACGTTGTAGTTGCAAAACATCCTATATATCGATATAAGTACGTCACGGTCAATTCTCCAACTGCAAATGTAAGTTGGTCGACTATTAATCGTTAGCTGTGATAGTTTTCCTTTTAATTTCGTTATAAACTACTGCCGTGATTTTATTTTACCACTTTGTCGGCGTGATTAATTTGTACATACACACGGCTACATATATTACTACTATATATACTACTATACATTTCCAGTATAAGCTGATCTCGCATTGTATAGGATTTCCGTACAATGAGACGTGAGCTTATACTGGAAATGTATAGCTTGATATCTAGCCGTGTGTACATACCATGCCGAATTATAGCTTTCTGGTACTAAGAGCCTCTGAGCTAAGCTGGAGACAGACAGACGGACATGGCGAAACTATAAGGGTTCCTTGTTGAATACGGAACCCTAAAAATGAAAGTATTCATTTTTTTTTACTTAATTTGTGTTTAATTTTCAACTCTTGATAAATTTTATATTGAACGAACGTGGTTGCAGTTACGCGACACGGAATCTATAATTTATATTATTTATTTGTAAAACTAAGTTTACTATTGCTAGAACAGCAGACGTCTTCCTCGTCGGAACTCATTGTTGAAAAGAGATTTTCGTACAAAAACATAACTTCAAACAAAAACACAACTTCAAACAAAAACACTTAAAAGTCGCAGCGGACGGGCTGGACAAAGCTGAGATGCATATAACATGTTCGAAATATGTACGCATACACGCAAATATGGCGCAGCAGACCCGGCTTTAGACGGACCACTTAGACGGTCCGTTTATGTGGGAACGGGCGCTGTGTATCATTATCCCGGAAATACTGAACGGCTGTGATGCGTCCAGGAAGTGCACTCTTATAGTAGCTCCACAGTGATGACACGGGCGGGTATTATGAAGAACAGACGAACTGAGCTCGTTTTTGTAAATGGTAATATGAACGCTGAATGTTACGTTTAAGAAGTCCTCGGGCCTTATGTTCACCCATTTGCATAAAGTCTTGGTCTTATTGCACGTTCGCACACAGCTCGGAGTTTCGCTATGATTTTATTATTGTAATGGTTAGTGCAATCGTTAGCATAATTTTACTGAAAAATCAATATTTTTAGGGTTCTTTATGTCCTGGTCTGTCTGTACGTCTGTCACAGCCAATTTGACCCGAATCCAATCTACCGAATAAATTGTACACATATCCATTTCTGTGACCCAAACACGGACGTGTTACATAAATAAGTAAATACTCAGATTATACATAGATCTGAGAGTAAATGAATGTTGATTTTTTTAATCATTTTAAAATTATTAGGATGAGCTTTAAGTGCTCAGGTAGTCCGTAGCTAGACAACCCACTGCAGAAAAGGGTCGTGCCGTCGTGAGGAATGTGAGGATAGAACGAAGGTGACAGTCAGTGAATTCCGAATAATGTTATTACTTTGCACAGGCTTCGCATGGCGAATCAAGTAGCAAAATAGCTACTTGATTCGCCATGCGAAGTCTACGCAAGTTTTTTGTCTTACTGAGGATTGCAACTTTGTAATATTCGGGTTATCGTAGATTCCACGAATTATGAACGCGCTACGAGATTAGGGTCGACTCAGGTTTTGTAATTCGACAAGGAAATCAATTTTTGGATGGACACGGATGGAGCCCGAGATAAGATCAAGAATGCTGCTAGCGAAATTTACTAGAAATCTGAAACGGATAGTAGTGAGACCTCAGACGAAGACTTTGGAATCCGGAACGTGTAACACAACACAGCAGTGACACAGAAAAGAGTCGAGAAAGCAGCTGGACCTGAGGCAACCTAGCACCGACGCTGTTAAAATATAGATCCCAAATATCACCTATCTCGCCACTATTCCAATGCCTGCTCAGGGATGCATATCCGGTACGGCTATAATAATCCATCGATATCCCAAGGGCACGTCCTCCCTACCATTATCGCCCCCCCGGTCTACTCATTGCTAAACAATGGTCTCTGTAGTCCCATGAAACATGAGGCTCCAGGGTCTAGTGTGAATCTTTGGGTTCATTCGAGTAATCGAGTCTGGTTTAACCATGCTGGGGTCATTCATTCATATTAGTTTTAAAGTTACATGAAAATACCTAGATGAAAATTTATCATTTAAAAATCCCATACCCAGTTTACGTACACACGGCTACACATCAAGCTATACATTTCCAACATAAGCTGACCTCGCACTGTATAGGATTTCCGTACAATGAGAGGTCAGCGTATACTGGAAATGTATAGCTTGATGTGTAGCCGTGTGTACAAGGGTACCCATCAATTTTATTTTTTTAAGATTTTATTTTACCACTTTGTCCGCGTGATTAATATGTATACCCATGCCAAATTACAGCTTTCTAGTACCTACTAGAGTGTCTGAGCTAAGCCGGGGACAGACATACAGATGGACATGGTGAAAATTTAAGGGTTCCTTGTTGACTACGGAACCCCAAAACAGAATACTTTGTGAGAAAAAAATAGTGAAAAATTTGTGTGGCTCACAATTTTTTTGCCTGACAGATGTGAAACATCGAAATTATTTACACACTACACTACTTCATAAAGACTGTATATAATTATATATACTATCATATAGCAATTGTCGCCACGCCAGTATTCGGTTTTACGTACGGTTAAAGATGTTTCACATCAAAATATGAAAAATTAAGGCTAAAATAGGTAGGTACCGATAAAGTGTTCTTAGACGCTCGAACTTGGAGAGATTAATGCCAAATAGCTGCTAATTGATTTGAGTAATATCCACAGATCAATGGCGACACCGATCAAAAGTTAACGTACAGGCAGATATTACAAGAGACTGTGAATGTGGCGACGGGCCTCAAGAGACTAGGGGTGAGGCGTGGCGATGTGGTGGCTCTGTGCAGCGAGAACAGAGATGAGTTCATCCCCACCGCGCTCGCCGTAGTCTGTTGCGGGGCCACCGTCACCACACTGAACGTTCTATACACTAAAGGTAACGCAATTCTTCTTACTGCTCCAAATTCGTGATTTATAAAGATTGTCAATGAGGTGGTGTGGTAGTAATTTGTCTTCTATTACACACGCAGAAAAATATATTTAACACAATATTAAGATAATGATGTGTTCTGCCGTTTCTTCTATAAAATACCTACATAAATAGAAACAATATAAATAACAACAATATTAGTAACTTTTTTATTTTGATTTTATGTATTATGTTTTCTCTTTTAATCTTACACACGTTGTCTACATCTCTTCGTCTACTTTCCTTGTCGCAGGTATGCTGGAAGAGATTTCTTTAGAAATAAGCATCACCTTTGTACGTATTTTTCTGTTCCTTTTTTTTTCTTGTCTGTATATATGTGTGTACATAAACTGTTAAATAAATAAATAAATAGAAATAAAATAATATTTATATTAAATCATTTTATATCTCTTGATATTTGTATTACCAATGTACAGAATTATAGGAAATAAGATTACCGACCAAGGGAAAAAAACAAAGGTAGGTGTGCTCTCACCAACCAACAATTCAACAACCTAGAATATTCTAGAGTCTAGACAAAATCAAGTTAAGGTTGCTAAATTACGTAAAACGTAACATATTAACTAGCTATTGGTCGTTCAGTCCAGAAATAAAGATACACTATAATTATGAGTATCTATAGTTCCATCGGTTTAGGTAATTAAATAAAGGTAAACAAATCCTATAAAGGGTTTTTTATATTATAGATGAAACTTTCTTGTTTCAACTGGCTCGCTTCATGTTCCGCTACTCGAATCGGATGCGAGTAGCGGAACAAGACGCGTGCCAGTTGAATTTAATTACTGCGGTTTCGCTGCAATGGTTTCACGGGGGAGGTGTGCTACCGGCGTTATAGTCGTAATAAGCTGCTGTAGGTGAAGTGCACTTATTCGGTGAACCAACACAATGATGGTCATTCACTCTTCTAAATACCTAATGTCCGTTTGTTCTAGATGAAATGACGCACGTGTTAAATATATCACGACCAAAAATTATTTTCTCCTCTGAAGTGGGACTCAAACGAAATTTGGAGACCATAAAAACAGTGCCGAGTATCGAGAAAATTATACAATTAAATGGTAAACCGATTGTGACCGGTGTCATTGACTACAAAAGTGTGGGAGTGCAGGTGAACCCCGACGAGTACGAAGTAGAAGAAGTCCAGGGCTGGTCCGACGTCGCCTACATCCTGTACTCTTCAGGAACAACAGGCTTGCCAAAGGGAGTCATGCTTACACACCTCAACGTATTATACTCCGCTTCCAGTTTTGAGTAATTATCAAATAGTTTGTTTATTTATTTTTCAGGGGATCTCTTCTTGTGTGCAGTTAGCGCGGTACCGTTGAACTCGAAATTTACCTGCCTTTATTTAGCTATCTACTAGCTTCTGTCCGCGACTTCATTACGCGTGAAATTTCACATAAAATATATCCTATTTCTTCCCGTGGTAAAAAAAGGACTTACTAGAGAATGGACAGCAGCGTTCTCTATGCATTTTAACATCATACTGCGATCGCCAACCTAGTGTCCCAGTGCCAAGCGTGGCGATTATGGCAACCCCGTGGCGGTGCTTGGGCTCCCCCAAGCACACAGGTGGAGACCTATGTCCAGCAGTGGACGTCTTTTGGCTAAAATTATGATGTCCTATCCTATGACACTCGGCAATACTGTAGCTTCCCATTAGTAAAAGGTTCCAAGAATTACCCCCAACATACAAAGTCAAAATTTTTTTAATTTTTTTATTTGTCCCTTAAGAAAAGAGTCGCTTCATGTAAAATACTGGTATTCAGCTGCATCCGGTTAGACTGGAAGCCAACCCCGACATAGTCAGGAAAGGGCTGGGCAGATGATGACTCCTTAAGAATCCATTTTCATATAAAGCCCCCGGAATGGAAATTTTATGAAGAGTGAAATTAATACAAAGCGTTACGTTTTTCTTCCCATCGTACCTTGCGCACCTTTCAGGAGTAAACCCCAGTCGTGAGTCGGTGTTGACACACACACACCCACACACACCCCCACACACCCATACTTTTATCTACAACGGGGAAGCTCTTGCCTTCATCTCACTCGATGGTATTGGTAAGTGATGATAAAGCCGAAGCTGGAATCGACCTTCAACACCCTCAACCACAGAGGCGGTCAGCTCTTTATAATATTATAAATATAATAGACTAGCTGTACCCGCGCGGTTTCACTCGCGTGTTTCATACGTTGGTGTTTATGAGATTTATAATGTTCCAAGCGAACAGACCAATAGTGCACTTCGGAACTTGCGCATTTAGGGTTCCGTACCAAATGAAGTAGCTTATAAATTGTATAAGCTTAGTTAATCCATACGCAAAACTAAGTTTGTTGTAATAGTAAAATGAGGAATTTTTTAAAATAAGCAAAGAATGATAAGATCCAAGTTCAACCACCTTATCCTTGGAATAATCAATTTCAGGCTTATATTTAAAACCAGATAAATGCTTATTTGTCCAAGGCAATAATTTATTTGCTTAATATTTTGCTGCTGCTGTCTGGTCAATCTGAGGATTATTAGATGCATAATGCCTCACAGCTTCACGGTTTACTTCAGGATAACTTTGTGAGTACTTACTTACAGCCTCACGGTGTGCTTCGATGTGAGCATCCGCATATATTTTTACAGCTGATTTATTAACGTCGGGTTTTTTGCATACTTTGAAGCAGATTTTATTAATTGTTTTTTCCTATTCCCATCTGTGAATCTTTTCCTGCTAAACGCAGGAACTTCCCTATTTTTTCCTTTACTTACAATAACCGATTCGTGTGGACTTAGTTCAGGAGTATGTTCGGTTGGCGACTCTATCCAAATCAGGGTCATAATTCTCTGGCTCAGTAAAAGTTGCCGATTGTTCGGAACCAAAAGAAGGAATTTGGTTAAGGAACACGTTAGAAAATGGTACACACTGAGTGTAAGTCGGTGATTCGTCAACGAAGACACTAATTTGGTGCTGGGGTTGTATGCCAGAAAAAAATTACTCGCATTCCGTTTGCCCACTATACTGCCCTACTAAGCGCAAAAGCGGTATCTAAATAAAAGCTAGTTTCGAGATAATTGGAGCTATGTAAAAATAGTTTTTATTTACATTGTATATTGACTTTTTTGCTTAATAAATAGAATTTATATATTATATTGGATCTATTTGCTACCACAATATTTAAGATATCAAAAATGTATGTGGATATACCTTTTTCATGAGATATTGCTTCATCGCTTAGTAATAATAAAATTAAAATTGGAGTTACCGCTTTTGCGTTAGCTCTTTTCCTACATGTATGTATGCAAAAAAATATGAATTTTCTATCGAATAAAATATGTATTGTTTTAAAGGAAAAAAACAATCAAAGTATATTTATGAAGTCTTTTATTATTCAAATTTATAATGGCAAAAAAAAATATTGAAATAAAACGGATTCTATGAATTAAATCAGTTTTAAGTTATAAGTCAAATTAGTCAAAAGTAGGCAGTTCTCTCCAAAAGGACATTCTGTTTAGAGGTATAATATTTTGAAAAGATTTTAAAATATTTTCTTTTTTGCTTTTAGTAATGCCTTCCGTTGCAATTTTCTTCTTCGGTGGTGGCAAAACTTGAGTTTTCGAAATTTTATTTCCGTTTATGCTCGCATTGATAGGGTCTTTATTGAATCCAGTTCTGTATGTGAAATCAAAACTGCCTCTATTGACTTCTACTTCGACCATTTCATTAATATATGGACGCGGTTTAATTCGAGACAGTTTATACTGTGTCGTATAATCTTCCCAGTCATAAAAATCTTGTATTGCAGTACCAACTGCCTGAGAAAAATCAGAAAAATAATAAATTTTGTTTTTCATGCGTTTCATCGACAACTCCACCCTATGGTGGAAACTGTCGGCCGACATAAAGGTGTGGCCTGGTTAGAAATATTTTATCACAATCTTGTCGGCGTTGATGTCATTTGAATTAACAACGTAAATTATGAAAGAAAAAAATGACAAATTTTTGTTCTGTGATGAACAATTGTCAACCCACGTTATGACACGAAATTGTCAACGGCAAGGATAAATCACTGTAAAATGTATTAGAAATTCGATCGTATCAATCAAACCACGGCACGGTTGACGGCACGGTTGGCGCAGTGGTTAAGCGATTGACTGCTGCGCTGCGTGTCGCGGGTTCGATTCCCGCACGGAACAAATATTTGTATGACCTACAAGTAGCTGTTTCGGGTCTGGCTGTTTGTGTATCTGAGTTTAAATGTTTGTAAACGCACCCACAATACAGGAGAAATTCCTAGTGTGGGGCAACGTTATAAAAAAAAAAAAACCATAAGGGCCAATTTGATTTGCCGCTGCAACCGTATCTCATATAATCAAAATGATTTGCGGATCAATTAAGCATACTAATACTAAGCGTCATAGCGGTAAGTCAGTACTTCACGCGTTAAGGCTTCTACATACCGGGGCGACTTGTCGCGATACAAAAGGCACCGCTCGTCCCGCGACACGCGGGGCCTTTGTGCCGTGTCACGTCGCGCGACAAGTCGCGCTGGTATGTAGAAGCCTTTATACATATTTGCCGCTTATAACGGCTTAGTTTTTTTTTTTTTTTGTATTGGATTTGGAACTTTTTTCATACAAACATTAAACAACATTATTTACACCCTTAACGGTTAAATTTCGTAAAACCCTTTCTTTCCGAGTTTTGTTACCTACTTACTGGCGGGTTGGCGGGCACCTAGTGTTTTCGTGCCTTCCTAAGTATTTTTACGAACTTTTATCCCGAAAACCCACAGTGTTTGAAATTTTGAAAAAATATGGATACCTACCACATGACAAACGTGTGTGAAGTTAAGTTAATTAATTATGCCTACAAAAAGCCTCTTGTAAGTCCGCCGTTCCGCGACACTGTCTAAAATAATAAGGTTGAACTTAGTGACACAATTACCTATACCTACCCCCTTACCTAGTTTGCTTATACATGCGAGTTCAACCTTATTGCGCTAGTAATAAGGTACGATTTCAAAGGTTATGAATTTTCAAATAAAATTCTAATCTATTATTATCGTTACTTCCTAAATATGTTACTTATACTAATATTATAAATCTGAAGAGTTTGTTTGAAATGAAATGAAATGAAATCGTTTATTCTGTAAATAGGATATTAAAATCACTTTTACACGTCATATAAAAAAAAAAAAAATCTAGATGTAGCCGACATTTCCTATCTGACTACCCCTGAGAAGAAATGGCGAAACAAACTCAGGGGTCAAAGTCTCTTTTAAAGTCCAGACATAATCTTGGTCAGATCATGTGAGGACCATGTAGATCCGTGTCTGAAATGGTCTTTTGAGGAAAGAACCACGCAAATTTGAGCGGACCTGTCCAATCAGTGTAAGCATTTGTCAGTAATCGTGCAGCTCAACTCAAAACTTAAGGAGCTCAACGACTCGACGAACAGTACCAAAAAAAGGACATTTGGGTAGGCCGCATAAAGCGCTCAAAATGTCAGACCATCATTAAAACTTAACTGAGAAAAGAAAGGAAAACATTTAAAGAAAAAAAAAAATGACCCACATAGTGCTCACATTCACAATAAATTAAAGCAGTAAATATAATACTTTTCAAAGTAAACATTCATGTAAAATTGTATACAATATTCTGCAATGTCAATATGTATATAAAATCATGCATAATAATTAAAATGTCAAGTTTTATCACAAGGCTAGCGGAGCGAGCAGCTCAATCCCAAGCTTTTTTGTCCTCTAAATAATCAGAAATCTTATAGTACCCTTTTTTACAAAGTTTAGTTTTAATACAGATTTTAAATCGTTTAATGGGTAAGTTCCAAATGTCAGTAGGAAGTTGGTTGTAAAAGCGTATACATTGACCCATGAACGAGTTGCCTACTCTGTGGAGGCGAGTGCGATGTACAGCAAGATTGTGTTTATTCCTGGTATTTAAACTATGAATATCGAACATTTTCTTAAAATTTGATTTATTTTTGTGTACATATAATAGATTTTCAAGTATATATTGAGAGGCTACAGTCAGAATATCTATTTCTTTGAATATTTCACGAAGTGAATCTCTTGGACCTAGATTGTAAATGGCTCGAACAGCCCTTTTCTGTAAAATAAAGATATTATTAATGTCCGCACATGTTCCCCAGAGAAGGATCCCATACGACATAAGACTATGAAAATAACTAAAATAAACAATTCTGGCAGTATCTACATCAGTAATCTGTCTAATTTTTTTGTTTGTTTGTTGTTTGTTTGGTTAAACGCGGTAATCTCAGGAAGTACTGGTTCGAATTGAAAAAATCTTTTAGTGTTGGATAGTGCATTTATTTAGGTAGGCTATATAACATCACGCTACAACCAATAGGAGCGGAGCATCAATGAAAAATGTTGCTAAATCGGAAAAAAAAATATTCCTTTTAACGGCGATGGATGCGTAATTCATACAAACATAATACCAAAATAATTTGTAAATCAAACATATTCTTAAGGTAGTGTGTCTTTATTCCATTGGAATACAGAATATCTAGGTTCCTAAATATATATTTTGAATGGACACAGGATAGGTTCCTACGGGAACGCGTGTGAAACCGCGGGAAAAATATCAAAATAAAATGCGGAATAACAATCTTTTTATTTTTAAACATTAAGTATTATAATTAAAAACCTACCTATTCTCAATTTTAAAATATAATTACAACAAAATATAAAAAACATAATCAACGATCAAAATATTTTATTTCACTTATGCCTACATGGGCACTTATAAAGGGTCAGAAGCTAGGTGCACGGTTCCAATTGGTCGTTTCCTAAGGAGAAGAGCCGGCAACAAACTCCACAAAACCAAACTAAGTATACAATAGATTAAAGGAAAAATTCTCAAGAATATAACAATGGTGCGAAAAGAAGTTTAAAATTTCAATTTACGGTATTAATGATTAAATTATCTTTGTCACGTTATTAGAAGAATTATCCATATTAATATTATAAATGCGAAAGTAACTTTGACTGTCTCTTACGCCTTCGCGGCCTAACCGCTGGGCAATTGTGATAAAAAATATGGAGATAGTTTGAAGCCTGGGGAAGGAGATGGAGGAAGGTTTCTTGGCAGGGCGGTGAAATATCTCTCCGGCGTCCTTCAGGCGCCGCCGCCGCCTGACTGTGTCCATTGAAATCTAAAACAAAAAGAAATTTTGACAATTTCAATACTTACTGATTCTTTATTACAACAAATTGTACGGGCCAACTTATAGATATGGGATGGTTAAAAATTATTCTTCAAAATATAAACTTATACAAATAAACAAACTGTCGAATTGAGAACCTTTGTTGAGGTGGTTTGGAAGATTTATCAAATAGTTTTTTGTTTTTCTCTTGTTTTTTAAAAACGTTGCCCCACACTAAGAATTTCTCCTGTATTGTGGGTGCGTTTACAAACATTTAAACTCACATACACAAACAGCCAGACCCGGAACAACTACTTGTAGGTCATACAAATATTTGTTCCGTGCGGAAATCAAACCCGCGACACGCAGCGCAGCAGTCAATCGCTTAACCACAGCGCCAACCGTGTCGTCAAAATGTTAATACTAATAGTCATAAACATTCACTGAGTCTGGCCACGCGGCGCGCGTAAAACCGGTTTGAGTGAGTGCCGGGCGGCGAGCGCCCTTCCAACTTCCAACTACATTTGTCTAGTAGGTAGTAGTTTGTTTTGTGTAGTAGGTATTTTTTAATCAATTTTGTTATTCACTTTTTAAGAAAACCATGTTTTATGTAAGTGATGAATAAGTTAAGGTGATAAAGGCTCGTCCTCTTACAGACTCACGCGATATCGCGGGCGCGACAGGCACCGACAAAGACAATTTCTTTGTCGGTGCCTGTCGCGCCCGCGATATCGCGTGAGTCTGTACGAGCCTTAAGTGTGATTACAAGCTACACTGGACTCACGGTGTACGAAGTTGAGGGATCGGCAGAGTTTGCAGCGACTATAACGGCATCGCCTGCCGCCGTAGTGGCTCTCGCGTAGAGTTAGCGGTGGTGAGCTTCTAAAGTTCTGCTTTCTTGTCACCGTCGAAGCCAGAAAGAAGCAAACCGATTTTTTCTGGAACGAAACAAATAGCTATAGTTTATTTGCCCATTATTACTCAATTACTTTAATTTACAGACAAATAAACTTTTTTACAGTCCGTTCAACCGATTCTGACTTCTATGCCGTACATATAAGGTTGGCATTAGAAGTATAAACGTGGTTACAATACCAACTGTTTATTACAGGTGCCATTTGTCATACCACCAACGCAATAGAAATCAAAATCTGTTGAACGGACTGTAAAAAAGGTTTATTTAAACGTCTTATCGTATTTCAAATGGAGTATAATAATATGTATAAAGGCTTCTACATACCGGGGCGACTTGTCGCGCGACGCGACGCGACACAAAGGCACCGCTCGTCTCACGACACACGGGGCCTTTGTGCTGTGTCGCGTCGCGCGACAAGTCGCGCCGGTATGTAGAAGCCTTGACTCTGAATTTAAGCATGCACGGTTACTCTACATTGAAAGGCTTCTACAGACCGGCGCGACACAAAGGCCCCGCGTGTCGCGCGACGAGCGGTGCTTTTGTGTCGCGTCGCGAGTCGCGCCGGTCTGTAGAAGCCTTAAAAAACTAACAATATCGGGAACTCACCAAGAAAGAACACAAAGAAGATACCCACGTAACTATCCCTTCTGTTAACTTAATTCGATATTTCTATAGATAAACACAATTGAAACATTTTTTCAATATTACTCTTTGTTTATTTTAATTTAAGAATTATCATTACAAAAAAATATTACTCACCGTTAAGCCATTAAGCCTAAAAAATATCTATTACATCCACTCCATCGAAGCGCTATGATGTGCTACCTTTCAATTTGCGTCAATTGAGGCGCCTTAACCGCACTTATTTATTTTATTACAAGTCAACTATCACTAATAATGAGACACAATTACTTTTTCTATTGTTACCGATCTCTAGGAGATTTCTCGGCATCCACATCCACACCATGGTACGACTACTACGACTCCAAAGTCCAACTGTCAACTGACTGACCGACTGACGTAAAAATTAAATGGATACTGGATAAATGTCAAACGAACGATGTGATGGCTGATGAGTGAATTTCGTTGAATTTCGTGAAGGTTCGGGAAAACTCGGGTGCGGCGTCGGACGCGCCGGGGCTCGTGGGTGTAGCTTATTCCTAGTGAGACATGATAATTGGCTCCCAATTATTAGTATGTGCAACCATTGGGCAATTTTAGAAACTTAGAAAACTCCACCAATCATGCCAAAGATACTTTCTTTCTAACACTCGATGGCGCGTCGCAGTTATAGATATGTATAGGGTTTACGTTGATGTGCTGCCGTCTGTACATCTAAATAAGTAGCTTTGCGCAAAAAATATTGCTGGGAACTGATTTTTATTTTTAGGGATTAAAAAATTGCAATTTTTATTGCGCACAATGTAACGCGAACCCAGGCAAACAGACTCAGTGCTGTTGTATGAGTTACGCCCCGCCCCTTCGTTCAACGCGGTACGCGTAGGTTCTTGTCGAATACTCGCGGTTATGAACGAAATTAATGTAAGAAAAATCGAAAATTCAGGGAATGTTTGCTTAAAAAAAAGTTTTATAATAAATAACACTTGAAATTCGTTTTCGTAAAAAAAAAAAAATTGCGAGTTTGGCCTTCAATATCTCCAGAACCAGTGGATTCCCAGGTATGATCTAGTGGAAAAAAAACGATCCAAATAATGGGTAAAATATGTAGCTTTCGGCTTCGGAAAGGGTCTTTTTACACTCGATACAGGAAAAGTTTTTAACTAGTGCGCAAACTTTTTTTGGTGGTTCAATTTCAGTAATAGAACACATTTCCATTATTTATTCAATACTTTTTTAAATTTTTTATCCTACTTTAAATCAGCAAAATATGGACGTGGCGCCGTGACGCGCGTGGCGGCCGGCGCAAGCGGCGGTGTTGCACGGCTCCCGGGCGGCAGGGGGTGGCAGGGGGCGGCAGAGCGCGCCGGGCGCGCCGGCCGACAGTTCACTCATCGCACGCGCTGTCGTGTGACGTCGCGTCTAATCGCTTTCCCGCGCAAGCGCCGCGCTGCACGTGTGTCGTGCTTGTACCTACCGGTCACGATGTCGGACTTCAGTAACCGAGATGGTGCGAGTGTATGTACTGAGTGGTGAAAGTTTGCGAGCAGCTCGCCGAATGTATGCGATGGAGAGCATACCTCGAATGCGAGCCCATGGAATCCTTAACCCCGCGGTCCCTAATGAAAGTACTATTTTAGCGGCCACTTAAAGGCTGCTTGATCACGGACAGTTCAGAACCCCGAATCATGCACGAGGGTCTGGCAGACCCCGACTGGCGATCGAAATCGAAGAAGCCATCCTAAGCCCGTTAAAGTATGAAGGAAAATTTGGAATTACTCTGCAAATAACTTCAGGTCACGGTCTAAACATAAAAAAGTCTAGTTCGAACCTGATAAAATTAGCGATCAGTACATTGTAACCCACGTAAATACCTACGCCGGCGAATCGAGCGAGCGCACAGCTGATAGGTAGGTACTTTAGCGCGTTACGCTTTGCCGCGCGCCGCCGGGTAGCCATACAACCATTTTTAAAATAAACATCTTTCGTTAACGATATTTTTTGTTTTTTGTACTAAGACGTATCAAAATAAAAAATATATGTTTAATAAAATTCGTTTAAGTTTAATTTGTCAAAATTTGCGCAGTGGATAAAAACTTTTCCTGTATAAGTATCGATAAAGTTTTACCTAAAGAGAAAAATATGCAGCCAAAGTTCAGTAGGTAAGTACTACAGGTAATTAACGTTGTAGATCGCAGATTGTATCATGAATTCATGACTTAGCTTTAAGTATATTTAACTAGCCGTTGACCGCGACTTTGCGATTCAGGATGCAAAGTAGCATGGGTCCTTATCCAGGTCATGGTCTATCCATGTGCCAAATTTCATCCATATCTGTTCAGCTGTTTTAGCGTGAAACCGTAACAAACAAATAAACTCACTTTCGCATTTAATATTAGGTATGATTATAGGTACCTATAGAAAATAATTCTGAGTTACTACTCAGAATTATTAATTAATTTGATTTATTAATTTGTATAACTTACTAGTTATACAATACGAGTATGTAACAAAAACCCTGTTGTTCCTTCTACCTACGTTCTATGAATCGGTATACTTAAGTAATAAAGCAAGTCATTTATACAAACTGTTCAACAAAAATAATTAAAATAAATATTTACTTAATTATTAATATTTGTAATGTTTAACTGATTTCTAACCTCTTTCATTCTTTGATTTTGACTTCTCGACTAGACAATACTTAATTTTTTTTAATTATAATTCCACTAATGTTGTGCTTGTAGGTAAATGTATACGTCCCTAAAAGGAACAACAGGGTTTTTGTTACTTAATGTATATCAACTTATTTTAAAAACTAAATAGGCTTCGAAAATTTTTACCAAATTAAAACAAAAATAGAGATTAAAATTAAAAAAAACGCTGCGGTCTTGTGACTCGCTTATAAACAGCCAGTGGGAATTTAAAATTATACCGAATAGGCGGGACGGGCCGCAGCGGTGACGCGGTGTGTTGGTGTTCCATGTTTAAAATTTTAAAAAAGACTACATAATTTGGCGGGATACTAACTCTGTAAGCTGCACCGAAATTAAAAAACTCGGTTTCATACAATGACAGACTATTATTTGATTAACTAATAAAAATGAGTTCAAGCGATTCTGAAATGTTGACCCCAGATTCGGTTAAAGACGAGGTAAATACAGTAATCGTAAATCTTTTGCCAGAAATTTCAAAGGAAAGATTTAAATACATAGGTATCTACAATGATTTCATGAAGTGGCGAGCAGCAAACAAGAAAAAAAAATATTTTAGAAAAACTATAACTTTTTACTTTCCATTCGAAATGAAAAGTACTTAGTGTGTTTTTAACACGGGTGAAAGTCATCAATTCTTTTCGACCCTTGGATAACAAACTAGATACTATTTTACTAGAGAATGGGCAGCAGCGTTCTCTATGCATTTGAAGTAATTTTTAACACCATATTGCGATCCACAGAGCACTATATTGGTATGCGATCGCCAACCCGCCTGCCAAGCGTGGCAATTATGGCAAACCCCCCCATTGGAGGAGGCCTATGTCCAGCTGCAGTGGACGTCATTCGGCTGAAATGATGATGATGATATTTTTTAATACCCATTGATAGATAACACGTTCGGTGGAATTCAAATAAAAAAACAGTTTTTTTTTATTACTTTTTATTTTATACTTTTTAGTTAGGATTTTAAGACGGTAAATTAGGTTATATACTCACTTATAATCGGGTGATAACGACCTCTTACTCACTCACTCCAAAAGTTCGGGATATTTTTTTTATCATTTCTCATTTAAATTACTTTTAAACATATAATAAGTATATATTTTTGTAATCACCTTTTAAAACCCTTCATTTTGATACCCCACTCGATAGGCTTGGGAGATATTTTTTTTTTAAAACAAACCTTTTGGCGCCAAAAATCCACCGTTTTAATTTTTAATAATTTTAATATACCCTATGACACTCGCGCAATAAAGACGAATCTAACGACATATCACTCATCAATATCAGTTCAGCAGTTTACTAGTTACGAGGGAACATAGAGACAGACATACATACATACATACAGGTCAAACACATAACCCTCCTTTTTTGGCTTTGCCGCAGTCGGGTAAAAATACTGTCATCACACATACATGACAGTTGAACCCACAATTCCGTCTACATCTGTAAACGTAAACTGACGTCACCTGATAACGTCACATCGTGTTGTGTGTCCTTTCTAATACATAATTTAATTTTTCAGAATCGACCCCCGCCTTCAGGATTCCACATTACTGACGATAGTACCATGGTACCACGCCTACGGCCTAATGTCGACCATCAGCTATGTCTTAGTAAAGAAGAAGCTGGTGTACTTGAATGGGTTCAATCCTCTGAAATATCTAGGCGCTATACAAAATTATAAAGTAACTATTTTATAAACTCGACATGAGATCGCCACTTTTTACGATTATCAATATAACTCCAAATGTTCCGTATTTCCTTTAATTATGCTTTATTAAAACATTAACTTTTAGGTGACCTTTCTGGCGGCAGTCCCCCCTATCGTGGTGTTCCTGGCAAAGGCGCCTATTGTAGAGAAGTTTGACTTGTCTTCTATCATCGCTGTCTGGTGTGGGGCTGCTCCGCTGTCCTCGGAAACTATCACACTGGCTTTGAAACGGTAAGCGCCCATCCTCGAATATCTCTCATGACTATAGGACACGTAGTGTCAGAAGTGGTAAGTTTGCTGTGCTGTGACAGCAGGTTTTACTGCCACAGCTACATTTAGTAGGGAGTAGGGGCTGCAGCGGGCCAATTGTGTAACACACTATCAGTAACAATGGGTTTCATGTTTACAGTTAAAACATTCATTGCATTATATACAGGGTCAAATTTAATTAGCTAGCGAAACTCCGCAGTCGTGATGGGTATCGATATTTTAACACGTAAAAAAAAATGAAAAAGATAAATGATAATTCTTTTTTTGATCATCGAGCGCTGGTAGTGTTGTTACTGGAAGTAACTATGAGTTGAAAAATTCTGTTTTTTTTTGTTTTTTTTTTTTTTTTTTTAATAAAACTTTGCCCCACACTAGGAATTTCTCCTGTATTGTGGGATTTGTGGGTGCGTTTACAAACATTTAAATTCACATACACAAACAGCCAGACCCGAAACAACTACTTGTAGGTCATACAAATATTTGTTCCGTGCGGGAATCGAACCCGCGACACGCAGCGCAGCAGTCAATCGCTTAACTAACTGCGCCAACCGTGCTACACTGATACGTATTTCAAGTGACTACACTGATACGGATGATACCCCAAAAAAACGCATCACATTAATTTATTTTTTGTTTATCATATTTAGATATCGATACCCATCACGTCTGCTGAGTTTCGCTAGCTTATTTAATTTGACCCTGTATTATGGGAGCAGTGGTGGCCACGTGGTAACAGCCGCCACTTACGAGTTGTTGTAGGTCGTAGATTCCAACTCAGACAGGCTTTACTTTGTATAAATTATTTCATCACCAGCGCTCTCAAAACTTTGAAGGAAAAACAACGTGAGGAAACCGGCATGTCCTGGAACCAAAAATTCGAAGATATGTGACTTCCACCGGGCTTGAAACCGGTTAATTTTTATTTCCAAAGATAAAAATTATTTTTGATTCAATTGATATTAGTTTCAAAGATATTCAGCATTGTTTTTGTAACAAAATATTCAATAATTAACGAAATATGTTAAAAAACCTTTATAATAACGGTTAAGGTTACATAGAAAATTAACCGGTTTCCGAGCCCTGCACCGCACTTGGCCCTCGTGGTGGATTACGGCCCACTCCCTCTCACCGAGAGGAAGCCTACGTCCCAGCAGTGGGAACATTATTATTATGGATTGCGTTATTTGCGTTGTTGAGCAGACAAATTTTTCGAACATATAGAGCAATGGATTGGCAATAGGTATACTTCAAAATCATTAAGATTGTGATTGATAGTGTGTTACGTAATTAGGTTGCCGGTGTATGGTCTTCTCTGACCCCACAACAAGCAACCCCTTTGTTTTTAGGGTTCCGTACCTCAAAAGAAAAAACGCAACCCTTATCTATAGGATCACTTCATTGCCCGTCTGGCTGTCTGTCTGTCAGTCAGTCAACACCCTTTTTCTCAGGAACGCGTGGAGGTATCACGTTGAAATTAATATCAAATACGTAGGTCTACGGTCCATTGGAAAATCAAGCTTCTATGTCAACGCAATAAAAAAATACGGTGATTTATGTGACATATTTTGATACTCGCAAATAAATCAAACCTATAGGGTACTTTCCGTTGTCCTAGAATCATGAAATTTGGCAGATAGCAAGGTCTTACAGCACAAGTAAAGGAAAAAGTCCGAAAATCGTTAATTTGTAATTTTATCACATAAAAAAATATTTTTTTGCGATTACAAACTTACATTTGCAGTTGGAAAATTGGCCGTGGCGTATATCGATGTATGGGACAACATGTTTTTGAACTACAATGTTATGTTTGTTTTTCGGATATAGTATTCATCCCAACTACGGAACCCTTCATTGTGCGTGGTCCGACACGCACATGGCCGGTTTTTTTATTAACTACCCATAATTATAGTTTCCTTAGCCTTACCTAAAATGAATTTGCGTCATTTACATTTAAATTTTTTCACTTGCAGTATGAAAAATTGCAAAGGCATATTCCAAGCTTACGGAATGACCGAGACTTCACTGGCAGCTACCAAGGACTTCGACGATGAGAATATTTTGAGAAAACCGGGAAGCGGTGGTTATCCTCTTTTAGGCGTGAAGGCAAAAGTAAGTTTCATAAGATTTTTCCTATTTAATTTTGTTGAATTTCATTACGTCTATGTACCTACTATTCTGATGATGGTAATATTGGACTTAGTTTTAACTCAATTACAGGTTGTTGATATAGATACTCGTAAAAGACTGGGCCCTAACGAAAATGGAGAGATCTGCCTAAAAGGACCTATAATCATGAAGGGGTATGCTGGGGACGAGGCCGCCACTCGCGCTATATTTGATGACGAGGGCTACATGAAGACTGGAGACGTCGGCTACTACGACAAAGATGGTTGCTTCTTCATAGTGGACCGACTCAAAGAACTCATTAAATATAAGGGACATCAGGTAAAAAAAACTTTTAAATTTTATCTATATCTTGCCAAATGATAAATAGATTAAATTATCTATCGATTATCGTAATCCTCCGCAATATTTTATTTTATGACTCTTATCTAAATTCGTACTATACTTCTTAGTTATAATGATTGTTCAAAGGCGCAAATATTCTTATATAATTTCTGCAGTTTGCTGATAATTTAATTTCTAATCTTAACACTACACAAGATAATTTAATAGGTACCTACCTATTAAATTCCGTGCTTTATGCCATTTTCCGTAGTTAGGTATAAAATCTTTCAATCTTATCATATGAGTGAAAAACTCTTGGTGCAGGAGTTCCGTACTGTTTTTATGAGACTTTTCAATGTTGCTGGTTGTTGGGTTAGGTTAGGTTAGGTTCTGCCATCCGCAGGCCCCAAAGGGCCATTGCACTGCGGGTGGCGAGGGCCTACCGTTCGGTGGGATTCTCGGCGGCGTGCGCTCTGGCCGGCACCCCTCCTTGGGAGCTCGAGGCATGGGTGCTGACCAGAGTGTACGAGTGGACGGCACGGCGGAAGGCGCTCGGGGAGCTCCCCGCCGCAGAAGAGCGGGAGGCCGTGCGGCGGGAGGCGAAGGAGGCAATCGTCCATCACTGGACGGAGGACCTCGCCTCTGCCGCCTTCGGCCGCCGGACGCTGGACGCGCTCGGGCCAGTCTTGAAGGATTGGCTCGAGCGGTCCCATGGTTTCCTCTCTTTCCGTCTGGTGCAGGTGTTGTCCGGCCATGGGTGCTTCGGATCGCACCTGCACCGGATCCAAAGAGAGGAGACCCCGTCGTGCCACGATTGCGGCGCGGCGGAGGACACGGCACAGCACACCCTAGAGGTGTGCCCGGCCTGGTCCGAGCTGCGCCGTAGTCTGGTCGCAGCGGTCGGGCCGGACCTCTCGCTTCCCAGTGTCGTCAACTCGATGCTGGAAAGCGAGGAGGCCTGGGCAACAGTCGCCTCCTTCTGTGAGGAAGGAATGTCCCAGAAGGAGGACGCGGAGCGCGCGCGGGAGGACGACCCTCTCGCCGCGCCGCTCCGCAGGCGGAGGAGGGGTCGAAGAAGACGTCAATATGAAAGTCATCTTCGACTCCTCCCAGGTGGAGGCCAGCAGGCAACGGGTGCGGGGGCACCCTTGCCTGTATTGCACAGGCCTCCACCAGTGTCGGATGGGAATGACCAGGTGTTCCCGGTCATTCCCATAGCCCCCCAGTAAACTGGGGGGCATGCGGGGCCCGCCAACAAGGCGGGCATGCGCCGGGAGGGTTTTGGATGTAAAGGCTGCGCCGGTTTCCCATGCCCTCCCATCACGGCGTTGCGGGAACACCGCTGAGTTTTAGTGGGTATACTGTATGTGTAACAGGAGTCCCACATACCCCGTCTCGTCCCCCACGAGCGGGCATGCGTAACGCATTTCTCAGCGTAAAAAAAAAAAAAAAAAAAAAGGTTAGGTTAGGTTAATCTCATTCATCTCATTGACTTAAAGTGTAAATTTGAATAATGATTGCCGTGAGTTTGATAAGACTCTCGGCAATCAATCATCATTCTAATTTATACATTACCACACCGAGATAAGAGTTACATTGCAATGACTTACTAATGGTTTTACGGCGATCGTGAATGACCTGTCTCTACTTATTCATCAGGTTGCGCCGGCGGCCGTAGAGAGTGTGGTGCTGGAGCACGCGGGCGTGGCGGAGTGTGGCGTGGTGGGCGCGCCGGACGAGGCCGCGGGCGAGCTAGCCACCGCCTTCGTCGTCAAGAAGTCAGGCGCCACCCTCACCGAGAAAGAGCTGCTGGAATTCACTGCTGCTCGGGTAAGTTTATGTTTGTCCTCGCTTTAATGTAAGTATACTATACTCAAGTATAGCGAAGCAAAAGGCATGGCGGCTCTTAAAAAAAAATCACTTGCAAAATATAAATCGAAGCCTACTCCAAAGCGATAATCCCAAGTATCGGCCGAATGTTCGGCTGTTTTATAAATTCCAGTTTCCTTTTTGACTTTGGCTACTTACCCAACTTCAAGTCACATTATTGACTTTGGCTTATCTCTGACTGTCGCTTTTTTTTTTCGCCGTAGTAGCCGTAGTCAAGTAACGGCCGAACATTCGGCCAATAGTTCGGATTTATGTTCGGAGTAGGCGCCCTGTTTCTGTCCGAAACGACTGCCTTGTTGCCGTGTTGGTCTAGTTTTGGCAAATGCAACTGCTGTGCCTCTGGTTCTGGGTTCGATTTTCATTTCGGGTAAAATTGTTTATGAGTTTTTCAGTCTGAATTTCTCAGTAGTAGAGTGGACTAGTGTCCATAGATTTGTGCCCAGTCAATTTTATTGCAACATGCTTGCTTCATAGTAGAAGCAAGCATGTTGCAATAAAATTGACTGGGTGGATTTTTGAGATGGGGCAGTAACGGAAGCTACCTTAATCGTTGTAGCTACAGAAAAACGGTCTTAGGAGACTGTCCTAAACTTTTTGAGAAATTTTGATCTGCATTCACAGATTATGAAAAAAAATTACAGTCAGCAGGAAAATTCACAGTTTTCACAAAAACTTTTTTTTATGCCAAATTCTGTTTCTTATAAGGATCAAAAACTTCTATCGGACCAACTGAGGTTTGAGTACTAGAAAAGTCAGAAATCGCAAAAAACTTTTCAAGTTAAAAAGTAACTTTGCAAGTTACTTTTTATCCAAGTTGTATTTCCAACAAGATAGCGCTAGAAAGATAGAAAGTAAAAGTTATTGATTTTTATTTGTTTTTCGATCAGTATTTTTTGTAGAGGCCAGTTTATCGATGGTTCAAAAATTGAGTTGGGAGTCTCATTTCCTACGAAATGTATGGGAAAAGTATTTTGGGATTTCTGACTTTTTTAGTACTCAAACCTCAGTTGGTCTAATAGAGGTTTTTGATCCTTATAAGAAACCGGATCGATTGGCATAAAAAAAAGTTTTTGTGAAACTGCCTATTTTCCTGCTGACTGTACATCTTTTTCAAAATCTGTGAATGCAGATCAAAATTTCTCAAAAAGTTAAGGACAGTCTCCTAAGACCGTTTTCCTGTAGCTACAACGGTTAAGGTAGCTGCCCTTACTGCCCCATCTCAAAAATCTTGGGTCTTAATCCTAACAGGCAATGTATCTAATTGTTTATTCTATAGGGTATATTATATTATGTATGTTTACAAAGTAAAAATGTTCGATGTTATATAATAATCTTGCCTTCAGCTGTCTTCCGTGTCGCGACTGCATGGTGGAGTGATATTCGTCGACGAGATACCAAAGAACCCATCCGGGAAGATCCTGCGCAGAGCACTCAAACAGAAACTACTGGAGAGACAGAAAAGCAAATTGTAAATAATTTAGTTTTATGTTCTGTGGTTAAAACATTCTTGGTTTACGTGTAGGTATGGATAAAGTCAAACCCATTAAATTAAAATGATACCTAAGTTATTTTATGGTTCCGAAACTCAAAAGAAAGAATAGAACCTGGGGGTCTCCTCCGAAGTGATAATCCGAAGTATCGGCCGAATGTTCGGTTGTTTCTTGACTTCCAAAGTTTCTTTATTTTAGTTTAAGTCCTTACCCGACTTCACGTCACATTTTTGACTTTGACTTATCTCATTGACTGTCGTTTTTCTTTCGGCGTACTCAGCCATAGTCAACCGTAGTCAGGAAACGGCCGAACATTCGGCCGATACTTAAGATTTATGTTCGGAGACCCCCTGTTATTTTCACATTACAAACAGACACTTCAATTTTATTTATAATTTGTATGATTAGATTTTGTAAACCTGGCGTTATGTAATTTCTGTCTACGTCCATGTGAAGAGAGCGTGAGTTTATATGCACATTTGATAGGTAAATTCTTGAGCTAATGATTTAGAATTTGTATTTTTATATTGTTATGAAATAACGTGATTAAATTTATAAACAAAGATAACTGCTTTTTCTTTCCTCTCGAAGTGAATAAAAATGTCTTCAACCTAATGAAAGTGTGTCACTTGCATTCATCCTTTTAATATGCACAGTGGCGTAAGTGGCTTGTCAAAAGCCCTGGGGGCCTAAAATGGACGCTTTGGCAGAATCATATTATGATCTGCGTACAATTCATACATTCCGCAATTCATCTATTTGACAGCTGCTATTTGACATTAGACTTCACTATAGCAATTCTTATTTTGTGGACCATTTTACGAAACTCCATACAAAACTGTCAAACAGATGAATTGCGGGATATGAATTGTACGCAGATCATATTATGATTCTGCCAAAGGGTCCATTTTAGGCCCCCTGGTGCGAAGAAGAAATTGCGTCTCTGTCACCCATCTCACCGGCGTGATTTTGTTTCCGAACTCATGTAGCTAGGTACCTACTTGAATCAAGATTATCTTTGGACAATATTTAAAAAGCACTTCTAAACAACAACACTTCTAAATCTAAGTTTTATAAAGTACTTACTAATGCCATGCTATTTGAGTTCTTACATATTCCATGCTCAAGCTGTCACTGCTGTGATGCTGTCACGTAATTAACTTCAAGTTATGAGGCCCTATGATTGTGTGTGTGCGTCAAACGCATGGTAGTGTGTATAATGTTTTTTTTTACTAAGTTAATAATTTATTTCTGATGCATATTATCTAAATATTAGCTTTCTGAACTCTTCCTCCATACAAACCTTAACTGTGCCCATACTGATGAAAAAAGCAGAAAAAAAAAAAAAAAAAAAGAAGCAGATAGACCGCGCGGAACAATAAAGTGAGGCCCGTTTGTAGACATGTGTGCGTTACAGCCACGTGACAGCACTATAAGAACAGGTGCCTCTATGTGTATGTACGATTGCCAGGATAATTAAAAAATTAGCCATAATATTTTATTACATGAAAAAAAAAATTTTTTTTTCTTAAATCAGTTGTTTTTATTAACAGTATTCGTCAAATTAACAATACCCTTATAAAAGATGCATTTGCGATATATTTTTATTTTGAGACACCAACATTTTATTGTTTTTGGTAGCTATATTTACTTTATGGTGACGTCATATAACCCATGATATAGCAAATCAACTGATGTAATAAGTATTATAAAATCCATTAACTATAGTTACACTTACGAAGACATACATACTTATTTATTTATAAACATACCAACCAGAAAAGGCGATAAATAAAACACTATTAACAAAATAAATATTTTTGTAAATGGATACTCCTGTATCCTATACTTATTTCCTAACTTAGGGGTAAATGTTTCAATATAAACTAGCAATACCGAATGATTTTTGTTAAGGTTTTGTGTTTCAAGATGTCACTAACATTATACACGTAAAATAAATCCAAATAGACAAATGATCAATATTTTACATATGAAAGATACTCCATATTATTTCTTTTGTTTTTGGGAACAGTTTTTACAATGTTTAAAAATACAAGACGGCATTATTCTGAAATTATGTTAGAGCCCGTGACGTACTAACGATGCGACGCTTCGTGCCGTACTGAATCGAGATTGTATTCGCTTTTGAATTTGTATTTGCTTTGTTGGCCGCACTCTCGGTGTACCGCGCGGTCTTTCTGCTTCTTTCTATAATCTGAGGCTTCACGTGTATAATTAATCTAATGTTTTATTTATTTATGTATGATTTTATTTATAAAAATACACATACAACTATTATCACACGCAGGCTTTGCATGCAGGGCTCGGAAACCGGTTAATTTTCTATGTAACATTAACCGTTATTAAAAAGGTTTTAGAACATTTTTCGTAAATTATTAATATTTTGTTACAAAATCAATGCTGAACTTTGAAGAACAATTGTAGCAAAAATAGTTTGTATTTTCGGAAATAAAAATTAATCGGTTTCAAGCCCTGATTCTGCCAAAGCGGCCTTTTTAGGCCCCCAGGCAATAGTATGTACAGACGCCAGCACATCAAGCTACTACAATCTGTCAAATTTCTTTAATCGATTTTCAACTTTATCGCTCTATCTAAAGGTTCAAGGTTGATTGGGAAAATTTGACAGTTTCGGGTAGCTTGACCTGCTGGCCCCTAGCCTGACCTACATACTCGTAGTACTTAAAAATAGGCAAAATTTTCTTATCGTTAGAATGCTAATTAAAATGTTTTTCAGATATAATTTTTGGCTGGTAGAAACGTCCCAAGTCTGACAACTAATATTTTGAGAAGACTATTACTCGATGATGTGGCAGCGTTATATTCCATAACTGCAGGCTTAGCACGAGAACCCTCTACGCGTTTTGTCGACGGAAGAATAGACAAAAATGACGTTTCAGTGTAGACAACAGAAAGTTTTCTACTGTCTGTAGCACGGCGATTACAAAACCAAATGTGAAGAGACTTGTCTTCTCTACCCTAGACAACTGTCTACAACGTCGAGCACGGCGTACAATCTTTCTCCGGTGTTGACAGCTTGGGATAGAAACCTTTCTTCCGAAATAGTCTACATATAAAATGACCTAGACAACGATTCGTTAGTTGTTTTTTCGTTAATTCGAGTAATTTTAGGCGGTGCTTTTTTACTTTTATCATATATTAAGCTGAAATTAACATGTTGGGTTCAAATTGCGCTTTTTATTTAAGTTTTTTTATAGAAAAACTTCAGCGAAGATGGGAAAGAAATACTATTAGCGAGCTTGCTTTGCTTGTTTGGGAGCCTTTGATCTCACGGAAGTGAGTTCTGTAGAATTATAAAATAAGCAAGGAGATAGTGCAATCAATGTTTATGCGAAGAACTCGGCTAGGACCTGTCGCCCAAAATAAATAATAGATTTTTGGAATTAACAATAAAATAAGAACAACAATATAAGTATCCTACAGTTTTTACACTATGTTGTCCCTTAACTTTGATTTATTAGATACCTACATTCACAGGGAATATAAAACATCTGACTATGAGCCAAAATCTCCTCATTGAACACTAAATTATTTATTTATGAAGTACTAGCTGCCGCCCGCGGCGTCGCCCGCGTTGCATTAAGGCTTCTACATACTGGCGCGACACAAAGGCCCCGCACGTCGCGCTCGTCTTTGTGTCGCGTCGCGAGTCGCGCTGGTCTGTAGAAGCCTTTACTATGTAGTGATTATTATTTTCATTTACTAAATCTTTCACACTCAGTTTTAAATGGAGCATTTACCTACTAATAAATAAAATATCGATAAACAACAATACAATAACAATGTTAGTACCTAGTAAAAACAAGGGCTCCCGCAGACAGGCGCGACGTGATAGCGCGACCCGCCAGTCTGCAGTACCCTTAAAGGATACTTCTTGCGTGACGCCATCAAAATAGTATAATTATGGCTCTTTATTTAAATAATGCCTGTACATTATAAGCAATTACCAATATTATATAGTGTTCTGTGTATGCAATACAAATGAGTTTTAAAACTTAGTGGCGCCACAGCCAATGATGTATTACCTATATTACGTCATTGGCTACAGCCATTTAACAATATTTTTAAAAGGGAGATGCGCTAAGGTAGCCCGTGAAATTCAAATTTTATTACGTTTTTTGCAATTTGCAGGTCAGGAACACGTTATAAGTTGATTTAAATATGATTCGCGGCCGTAAAAAATATTGCTTTACAGAAATATAATCATTAGAATCGGCAAAACAACTAACTCTCTTCAAAAAATCCTTAGAATTCAAAAAACGTTCGAAAATTTGAATTTCGCGGGCTACTCAGCGCATCCGCCTTGACCATTTGCGTTTTGTAATTGAAGAAATATTCGTTAAAAACACTTTGCTTCATAGATTTGTTTGAGAACGAAACGCAAAAGTACGGTAAAATTGGGTAGTAATACACACCACTAGCGAATACCCCGTTGCTATGGACAAGTCACTGACTACGAAGAAACCCGAGTCTAGGTGTGTCCTCGTGCTCGCGAAGAAGAGATAACGAGAAGTGTAGACAAGCGATGTCTATTCTATAGTAGAGTAGAGATCGAAAACGCCATGCTAAGCCTGCTGGAAAACAAATGAAAAATTCCAGAAAAATCATTTGGGTCGATCTCCAGAGGCATTTTTTTTCGTGTCGGGCTGGATAAACCCATTTTAAAATGGAAAAACGTTCTCAAAATATGTTTTTATATGCAGTTCGGTGTCTTATCTACGTGAAACAAGGCTAGTATTATGAATAAGTTTATTTCAAATATTAAAAAAAAAAATATTAAACCCTTCAATCCTGATCGCTCTGGGTTGACCCAACTCCCGATTAAATGAAAAAAATATTCTTTAACTTTTTAATGAGAAGGTTCATATGAAACAACTTATTTACATTACATAATAAATAGTTAATCTTCATAGTAATAAAATATTTTTAGTTATATTAACAATACTTTTGCCACAATTTGAATTTAAAATCGTGACCGGGCATTTCATCTCATCGCTCTGCGCTGAGGTAAAAAATCGCGCTCATCCCTAGTTACGCGTTATAGACACTCTATTCCTCTCCCGCTTCCTCTCCCGCGGGGCAAGGGGCAACACCAGTAGTGGTCTAACCGCCGAGGAGGACACCTGTGTGCCACGTTCTCGCGCTCCAACACTACGAAGGTAAGTTTATGATTGCTCTGGATTTGGTTCTTGAATTTTATGATTGCTATGGCACGTTATTTAAATTAAACAATAAGCTTGTGAATGTGTTTGTTACGTGAATTAAGTGATCGTTATGATGTTTTTTATGAGACATCTCTATGTCTCATAAAAAACATCATGAAAATCATCATCAAAAAGCAGTAGAAAGTTGTGATTCTGTATCTCTACACAGAATCACAACTTTCTACTGCTTTTAAATTCGGCTATATTTATGATTTTGTGAATTTTTCTGATCGCTATGGCTGTGATTGCTCTGTCCAAAAGACCAGAGCGATGATATTTTGCATTAATTGTACGTTATAAATCTATTTAAGTAGTAGTACCGGACTGTAACAATGACAAACGATGTACTATGCATATAACCTTTAATGTATAACCTTTTCTGGGTTTCTTTGGGTAACCTAAGCCCATAAACAGATTTTGACGTATTTTACCTTGGTGATATTATCATATTGGCATTTTGCTAACCACAACTGTTACCCTTTCTTCTCAAATTGTTTATTTTTAAGATTTTATCTTGTTCTTTATTAACGTTAGTTTTCTTTAATGACTTTTTAAAAACGAATATTTAATGAGTCTAAGTCATTTTATAACTATAAAAGACTGTAGGTATGAATGGTTGATTTCAAATGGTTTTTAATTTTGTCTCATTTACCTAAAAGTGATTTAATTAAGTCCAAATAAATGAAACTAAGCCAAAAGTTGATTTTTATAATTATGTTAATTTGTTATTTTAGCAATTATTTTATATAAAATATTCCGTATTTTTTATATGTATTATGACTGATAATATGCCTTGACCTTTTTCTAAAATAATACATTTCTCTTACATAATTTTAATATGACTGAATACGGCTAAATAAATAATATTTTAGCAATATTATTTTATTTGTTTCACTGATTTCACCATTTATGATCGCTCTGGCACCAATTGTGATTGCTTTGGTAGCGAAATTTTTTGAACTTAAATATTTCTATAACTGTTTGTGTAAATTGAAGGCCAATAGTAAAAATGTACTATTTGAATATCATTCTTTTTAATGAGATACATAGTTACCATCGAGATATAAGTACTAACGTACTAGAGAAGACACCGTAAATTCCTACTTTGTCTCGTTCAACTGCGGCGATCGCGCCGCACATCACTCAGTCGCTCTCTAGCTCTTTCGCGCCTAGTACTTCCGACAATAATAAATTATATAGTAGTAGTTAATTCCGCAGCAAATCTAGCGCTGTGGTAAATTAGTTACGGTTTAGACGAATTGTTATTATTTTAGCGCTGCGCGAACTAAAGATTCAAATTACAAAGAATAGGACAATTCAGTTATTTGACGTAGCTTCTCTAATACGTTAGTACTTATATCTCGATGATAATTACCATTAAATATCAATATCTGAAAAGCACCAGAGCGATCACACGAATATGCCCGTTTTAGAGATTGACCCATTTCTATGTACAGAAACATGTAATTTAATCTTTTGTAAGTATATTTTTAATTACTCACCATCCATTGACATGCTGTAGGTACATAATATGTTATTCATTTCAATGTTATTTTTTCAGACATCTGCAGAAAAGTCTATGAAGATGTGACTGAAGCCAATTTAAATCCGGTCAGGCCCTACTGGCACCTAAAAGGTGCCGGAAGTAGTTTCCCGTATTAATGCTCACCCTTAACGGAAAGCGCCGTTGACAGCTGTCAGTTGATGAAACTGACAGTTGTTGGCAGTTGACTTGACGTAACTAAATGCTGTCCACTCGTATCGATAGATGTTATCGATGATGTGATTTAAAAAATATGAAATAGGTTTTTCAGGTTTGCGAACCTCTCGATCGATGTGTTTTGATCAGTGAAACCCCTTTATGAAACCCCCAAAAAGTGTTATTTTTGCTCTATCTTGCTTCCTTCACAAGAAGCGGTTTTTGTGTTTTTTTTGAGAAGTCTTGGTACAAATTTTTTATTTAGAAATTGAAACATCGTTTTATCGATAACATTGTTTTATTGATACGACAGGACAGCATGTATAAATGTCAAAGCAACTGTCAACTGTCACCTGCCAACGGGGTTGACGTTAAGGGGGAGCACTCTATCAGACTTTATCCGGTTTAACAGACCAGTCCCTGAGAGGTTGTTTAGTCAAACTAGCTGCGTACTTATCAGCTCTTGCAAGCAGTGTGTATTTGCAGAGGCTTTTAATGAAACAGCAAACGTACGATGAAAATCATAACAGAAGTAAATGAGTGGTCGAATGCGGTCAGCACAGCTAAACCGCGTTCAGGAGCTGTCAGTGTCAATATTCCACAGAAAAGAAACACACCGTCAGCTCTTAAACGTAGTTTATGTGCTGATCGCGTTCAGTTTGATCGGTGAAATTCTTCATCTGTTGATTTTGTTAGCGTTTATTTTGTCTTGACTAAAGTAGTTCGTTTTAACCTTTTCACCGCCACAGACTTCAATAGAAGTTCCAGATTTTCGTGCCCCCAGCGCCACGTCTTCATTAGAAGCTTGAAGAGCTTCTAATGAAATCGTGGCGCTGGTGGCAAGCTGTTGGGTTTTAACTATGTTATAAAAATAAAATTACTGTATAATTAACAGGTTTTTTTCATTTTGTTATTTAATATAGCAATCTAATACCCTGTTTTTTTTATTTTTCCACACAATAGATGCCGTTATTTGTCTTAAAATGGGCAAACACAAAAACTCCAAACATTTTTAATGTCCCTAGAACGCCAAGGACTTTATAAAAAGTCGGCCAGTGATGTGAAGCGAAAGTTATTAGTGTGAAGTAATAGTTTGTGAAGAGAAAGAAATATGGAAATATTTAATCAGTTTTTATTTATTTCCGTAAAATTAGGATTAAAACTTAACTTAACGCGTATAAATTTCATTCATCGATATGACTATACCCTCATCACTACTGTTTACTATATATTTCGTTATACATTTATAGCTTGGCGCCTGGCGACGCATCGCGTTTTGTGTCCGTGGGCGGTGAAAAGGTTTTGATTAGTTGTCTATGTATGATCTCTTAGAAAAAATATTTAGGCATGCATGTTACTATTACTATTATACATTGATATTTTAGATAGGTAAATAAATCGAAAAATTACGCTTTCTCGAATTAGCATGTTTATTTATAAAAGTTACATGATTAATTTATATTGTTTTTTATTTTTACCTGTTTTTATGTATCTATTCGGTATTCAGCCGAAGTGATTAAATATTCGGTGTTGGGCTGAATACCAAAAATTGTTTGAATATGCCGAATACCGAATATTTTCAAGAGATCTTCAAGCTTTCAAAGGATGTGTGTTGATTTATTTGAGGTCGCGAGTTTCCAGGTTCTTCAATGATGTAAACAGTTTATGATCTTTACTCTTTTATTATTCACCAACATTTCTTAATCTTAAACCTTTTACTTAGCCATGTCGCCATCTTGTCTTATTCACTGACTCACTACTCTAGTGTTGTGACACATACACAATTAGGGATGTGCATTGATATCCCAACACTCTCCCTCAATGCACATCTTGATACCATACTCATACATAATTTACTTAAACTGAACTTTTGTCAAGGGCTTAGTTAGGGCATCAGCCAACTGAAACTTAGTATTTATGTACTTTACATGAATTAAACCTTCTTCAACCTTTTGCTTTACAAAATTATACTTTATATCCATATGTTTAAGTCTTTTTTGATCAGGGTTCTTACAGTTTTTATGGTACTTTGATTATCTTCAAACATAACTACATTTTCATATTTAATATTCAAATCTGACAATAATTTTACAAGCCAACATGCTTCTACCACTGATTCACACAATGCAATTAACTCAGCCTCTGTTGTACTAAGCGCTACAGTTGTCTGTTTCTTAGATCTCCACATTATAGTATTATTATACAGTTGGAATACATATCCACTGGTGCACTTTCTATCACTGTCTCGAGCCCAATCGGCATCTGCATATCCAATTAAAGGTGTTAAAGTTTGACAATTATTTTTCGAATAAACTAATGCATAATTTACGGTTTGCTTTACATATCTTAGTATTCTTTTCAATGCTTTCCACAATGCTTCATTTGGTTTAGATTGAAACCTACTCAAATAACAGCAGTTGTCAAGTCTGGTCTAGACCCTACAGCAGCGTACATTAAAGATCCTATAAGAGATCTACATTGATGTTCATATGACATATCTATGTTAGTTTCATCAAGTTTAAAGTTGACATCCATTGGTGTGTCACTGCCTTTACATTCATACATTTCATATTTCTTAAGAACACTCTCTAAGTACTTTGTTTGGTTAATTTCAATTTTGTTTGTCTCTCTGCTGATTGAAATTCCTAAATAAACTAATTTGTCATGTCCCATGTCTTTCATTCTAAATTGTGTTGATAAAAAAAGTTTAAGTTTGTTTATAAGTTTTGTGTTGCCGCCCATTATCAGTACATCATCTACATACAACAATAGGTATATATCTCCCATACTATATAAGCAAAAGTCATTATCAGATCTTTTAAAGCCATATCCAGTTATAGTGTCATTAAATCGTTCATACCAATACTTTGGTGATTTCTTCAATCCATACAAAGATTTAGTCAACTTTAACACATGTCCTTCTGGTAGAGCTCGTCCTTCTGGTGCCCTTAGATACACATTTTCCTTGATGTCACCATATAAAAATGCTCCCTTCACATCCATTTGGTGTATTTCATAGTCTCTGCACGCTGTGACTGACAGCAATACTCTTAGGGTCTGTAACTTCAGAACAGGTGAGTAAATGTCTTCTAATTGTTCTTTTTGTTGGTATCCTCGTACTACAAGTCTTGCTTTACATACTTCTTTTCCTCCCACATTTTTCTTCGTAAATACCCATTTACTATCTAGTATTTTCTCTTTCTCTGGTTTAGGTACAATTTTCCATGTTTTACTTTCTTCTAATACTTGAAATTCTTCATCTATTGCCCTTTTCCATTCATGTCTATCTTCTCTTTCTTCTATCTCTTGAAAGCATGATGGTACATCTTCCTGGTTCGTCATTAATGCATATAAGGCTTCATCACTATCTTCATTCAAATCTATGACATAATCTCCTTGCCATTTTGGTTTTTGTTTTCTTCTTTTACCTCTCCCTTCTTCCTGTTCTTTCTTGTTTGGTACATTTTCCTTTTTATTCAACACTCTCTGTCTTTGATCTACTTTTAGTTCTACTGAATTTCTATATGACTCTACATCCATTCTTCCCTCTATTCTTGGTTCATCTCTGTTCTGTTTCTCGTCTTCATTATTTTCTTCTACATGTTCATCTCTGTCGCTTCCTTTGTTGTCTGTCTCTCTTATTTCTGTATCTTCAATCATTGTTGGTAAATATATGTCAGGTTTATCTTCTTTCAGTCTTTCATCAAATTTCACATTTCTTACACTAACTACCTTTTGATTTTCAGGATCAAAGAGCCTATATCCCGATGTACTGTATCCTATCATGATCATCTTTCTTCCTGTATCGTCCAATTTTTGTCGTAGTTCTTTAGGTACATGGTTATAGGCTGTACAACCAAATACTCGCATATTTGACACGTCTGGTTTCCTTCCCATCCATAGTTCACTTGCTGTTACCTCTCTTCCAACTGATGGACTTCTGTTTGTGACATAAGCAACATATAGCACAGCGTCTCCCCAAAACTCTTTCCCTAATTTTGACTCTAACAGTACCGTTCTGGCTTTTTCAGTGAGAGTACGATTCATTCGTTCCGCTACACCGTTCATCTCGGGGTTATATGGGACTGTGTATTGAAGAGTTATACCTTCACTAGCACAAAATTGTTGAAATTCATTTGATACATATTCTCTACCATTGTCTGAACGTAGCTTTAGCAAGTTTGTGTTGAAATATTTTGTTACATAATAATAATAATCCCTAAACTTCTCAAATACTTCCGATTTTTGTGTAATTAAATATACCATCACAAAGTGTGTATAGTCATCGATGAATGTTAGGAAATATTTATAGCCTTCTCTACTGGTTGGGGTCACTGGTCCACACACATCGGTGTGTACAAGTTCTAGCGGTTGTTTAGCTCTATATCCTGTCTTACTAAAGGGCTGTCTTGTCATTTTACCTAACAGACATGGTTCACATAACATAGTATTTACATTACTATTTTTCAAATCATTTAAGCCGTGTACCATATTTGATTTGGACAATATATTTATATTATTCATACCTAGATGAGCAAACCTCCTATGCCACAATTTCGCTTTTTCATTGTATTCATTGTTCACATGGTTACAGTCAATTTTCTTTTGAATTTCCGTTTCAATAGTATATAAGTTTCCCTCTATATTTCCTATCATTAGAATCTCATTGTAGTTGTATACTCTAACCTTACCTCGATTAAATGTCACTGACAATCCACTTGTTTCCATTTTAGATACAGACATTAGGTTTTTCCTCAACTTGGGTACATAGTAAACATTCTTAATATTAAGGTAGTTTGGTTTTCTGCCAACATAACACACAGCTTTAATATTTCCAATACCTACCGCCTGTAACATTACACCATTTTTTGCTGCTGCAATGCTTTTAGGTTGCTTAAGTTCTAAATAGTCTGTAAAATAGTCCTTAGTATTGACTAAATGATCCGAACACCCTGAGTCGACACACTAGATTATCTTTATTCGTGTCACAAATGTTCACTTCACTGTCCTGTTCACATAGAAAACTTACACCATTTTCATTCTGTTCGGCATTATATGCTCTCCCTTGATGGTAACCTCCTCGTACCGGTCCCTGGTAAGTGCCACGACCTTGACCTTGGTAAGCAGCATGACCTCGTCCTTGATGAACTCCTCGTCCTCGTCCTTGGTAACTCGGTCCTTGATAAACTCCACGTCCTCATCCTTGATGATTCTGGCCATACATTTGTTTTTCTTTACATTGATATTGTTTATGGCCTGCTTTTCCACATGTATAACATATAAATGCACTCATGTTTGGCATTTTAGGTGTTTCGTTATGTCTTTTCCTTTTTTCTTCCTCACCCAATAATCTTGATTTTACAAAGTCATATTTGAGGACTTCCACTGTCTCCAACGCTGTTACAATTCCTTCATAAGACTCCGGCATGGACAATAATAAGTAGTTGATCTTTTCTTCTTCCGATAATTCACACTCGGCTTCTTTCAGTTCGATGAATATTGATTCCATTTTGGTGAAATGCTCAATCAAAGGTCGCTGACCTGTGTACTTTATATTATCTATTTGTCTTCTTAGAAATAATTTTGATCTCACACCCTTTTTTCTGAAATTTTCACATAGGCTCATGAATATGGCGTAGGCTGTTTCCTTTTTTATGTATTCAAGATGGCTGTTGGCCACACCCGCAATAATAATCGCCTGGGCCTTCGCCTCGTTCGTCTTATTTTCCTCACCGTTTCCGTAGTTTTCATTTTCTATTGCCGATATCACACCGCTTTCTCTTAAAATACTCTTGATTCTAAAAGCCCACGTATTAAAATTTGTTCCGTCGAACTGCGCAATTGGAAATCTTTCTCTGGAATTCATGTTCACAACTTGAAGGCACAATATGCACTGGAAACACTGCAACCACGCTCTGCTACCACTGTTGATTTATTTGAGGTCGCGAGTTTCCAGGTTCTTCAATGATGTAAACAGTTTATGATCTTTACTCTTTTATTATTCACCAACATTTCTTAATCTTAAACCTTTTACTTAGCCATGTCGCCATCTTGTCTTATTCACTGACTCACTACTCTAGTGTTGTGACACTTACACAATTAGGGATGTGCATTGATATCCCAACAATGTGCAACAAAAAAAAGCAGGTGTGTCAACATTGAATACAAAGTGGTGTGGACCTCATCACATTAAATGATACCACGTATACCACATGGTATATTATACTTTGAACTTATACATAATTGAATGAAATCCATTCACAAAAAAAATTGGGAATCAAACGAGCTTACCTCTTAAGCGAAGTCTTGATTCTAATTTTATGAACGGCGATCTGAAAAAAAAGAAAATAATTAAATTAATTAAACAAAGTAGTGTTCCTTACACACACGTATTAACATCGCATTTTTAGAGATAAAATATATATATTTTTTTAAGTTGGATTATTATCTCAGCGTTGGCAAGTGGCAACACAGATACGTCACTTATTTTAGAGATCCTTAAGTAAGGAACAAGCTCTGTTTTCTGTACAGAATAGTTCCGCATACTTACATTCACTAGGGTTTCCTGAAAGGATAAGTGAATTAGGTAGACTGATTATTGCAGCGTTGGGGTTGTTAGCTAGTGGCGGGTGGGTGATTATATTTCAGATCGCCGTTCATAAAATTAGAATCAAGACTTCGCTTAAGAGGTAAGCTCGTTTGATTCCCAATTTTATTTCACGGCGATCTGAAATATAATTAATTAAACAAAGTAGATGTTTAGAGTTGTCTGCAATATCTGGTTATAAATATTCTGGTTTGTTAAGTAGGTACTTTTTATTTTTGTTCATTACCGTTACTTTGTTAGGAATTAGAATTCCTATTATATATAATTATTATTCCTATTCCTGGCTATTGTTAGTCAGCAATGAGGCATAATCAACATCGAGAAAACCCACATTGTGTTTGTCTCAATTGATGTCAGCTTTAAGTTGAGCTGTATTTGTTGTACTGTGAGAGGTAAAGGATTAATATTACTTTAACTTACTATTTCGCTTATTGTAACTTACGGTTATAATTAAGTATTTGATTTATTAGTAAAAAAAAACGGCAGCCAACTTGTTTAGTAAAGTTTGTTCTGTATGTGAGATTGAATACTTTTGAATATTTTCGTGACTGGGAATAGCAGCCTTATATGTCTCCATAAGCATTAACGTTCACTTATTTGGGATTCAGTGTGGAACTTACTGCGTGAGATTGCACTAAGCTCATGAACTCTATTATTACGTTTAATTGCGTATTATAATATGTGTTTTAGTCACTGAGGTGGCAGATTTTGTTGCCCAGATCGTTGTAAAAACTCTCTTTTTTTTTTGCGTTGTATTGGCGCTGGATAAGCTTTTGACACTTTCGCCAACCCGCCTGCCAAGCGTGGCAATTATGGGAAACCCCCCCTTTGGGGGAGGCCTACGTCCAACAGTGGATGTTTTTCGGCTGAATAGATGAAGCTTTTGACTTGATCAGTTTTAAGTTTTGTAAGCACCATTTACTTAATAGAATTTAAAAAAGAAAAAGAAAATAATTATATTTCTTAATTTATAGTGAAACCGTTTACTTCAAGTACTTATGATCAAAGGGATCCTAACTTCCACATGATTTTCATACGTTCTGCTAGTAAATAGTCAAAATAATTATTACTTGACAAGTTGAGAGCTAATCGAAGAGATTAGTTTCATCTATGGGGCATTAAATTGAGTTATATGCCTTAGGTGAGGAATTTGTATAATTAGTTATGTTCACTGTACAATGTGCTTAAGAACGAAGAAATTTTTAGGTACTTTTGTTCATGGTGCCTGCATTGATTGTATGGTATGCCTGGCCTTGTTCATGTTCTAATCACAATCCATCAATACTTTATCCTCACAATGCGCCGCCGGGGGGCGGCCCCTTTGTTTCCTTGACAATTTTACTTTAGTGTTGTGATTATCATTGTTATCTAGGTACTGCTAAATGTGTAGGTAGTCTAGTACTTGGTTGGAATGATTAAATGTTTAATTAGACATTTTGATTTTATAGCCTTTGAATAAGATCACCCATCTCTGTCCGGCCCTTCTGGGAATGCGGGCGTAATGTTATGTAAATAAACTCTTACTTTTGTTTTAATATAGTTATTTCAAGGCACTTGTTTCAAGGTGTTAGATCTCCATGGTTAATTTTCGGGCGATTTTCGATTTGTACACGTAAATTGGTGTCTGTCTAAAGGTGCTTATTATGTCGGTCTTGATATTTTGACGAATAAATAATCAGGGTGGGTTGGTAGGAAATCTTGTTTCGGTACCTAAGTGTCACTCACTACTGGTAATTTAGTCAAGACCACTGATTACGTTTATTATGGGTCAATACAGCAGAGCTATAAGATACAGTTGAAGTATGAGAATTCTATTAAAAAAGTTATTAGACAATGTATTTATAATGAACCCTTATTTTTAACCTATCTGGTCATAGGAAGAATCCTGCGGGTACCTATAGAATAAAATCATATAAGTAGATACCTATCTATTTTGATAGGTTGAAAAATAATTGAATAGTGTACAGGTTAGCAGTATAAAGTAATAGGGTTATATCTGGGAGCTTTGTAATTTTCTGTCAATTAAGTACCTATAATGGAATTCTCACTGCCCTAGGAGGGGTTAAGTACCAGTTTTAGGTTCAGAATTAAACTGAATTTTCTATTTTGTTTGGTACAAATTCATTGTAAATCTGTACTTAATGCATTTTTAATTCATCTCGGTTTTTACTAGCTGAAATGGTATTCAGAAGTTGAGGTATTGAATTTTGATAGATATCAAATAGTTTATTGTATTCCACAGCCGATAACAGGGTCAGTGGTCTGCAGGTGTTTTTTCGGCATAGCATATGGTTGTTGCATTCCAGTATCAATCTTGATAAATTGTCATTCAGGAGTGTAGATATAAGCCGGATTGTTATTAAGGTCCACAAACAACATTCATCTTTGTTTTCCATATTGATTGATTTCTGTACCCAGTTGTAGGATGTTTTATTTCTTATTTACTGTAACAAGTCAACTCCAGTTGTGCTATTTAGGTACATTTTCTCAAAAAGGACTGGTTCAGTTTCTCTATTATCATAATAATAATATCAAAGAAATCATTCTAAATAGATAATATAAAAAAAAAACCAGATTGATAGCGTTAGATAGCAAGAGTGAATGTCTTGTGGGTTTAATATGTATTAATTAATTATTATTGTTTGTGGCTATAAAATTATATACCCAAGTTTGTTATTGTATCTGTTTGTTTTTCAAATAGAGTAAGTTAGCAATCGTGTCAATTTTTGAAGCAATATTAGTTTTATTCTGGTTTTAATTTGGTAGTATTATATTATTATTTATTTATATTTTAATTATTTTTTATGTTGGCAGGTGTTTTTTGTTGCGTCAGCCGAGTCAGTCCGCAGTTTGTGTTTGTATTATGTTCTTCATGAGCATAAGGTCAGTCATTACTGTCCCTATGATAGAGGTAACCAGTCCCCCTGTTTATGTCAATCCCTTGTTCCCTCAGTTTAGAGGAATCTGAAAGTAGCTTTTACCTTATAGATAATTAAGGGAGCATTGAATAATACTTTGTATGGTTTTGGTTCATTTCAGTTACATTTAAGGAAATTTCCATAGATATCTGAAGCATTTGTTGTCTGCCGTTGTATCACATAATCATTTTTGCAAAGTATCTTGTACCGTCAGCCATTGCATCACAGAATCATTTTAACATATCCTGTACTTATAGTATTTGGATGTATGAGTGTAAAAATTAGATTATCATTTGTAGATCAGGATTATTAAGCCACCTAGGTGGCTGATAAAAAGTAACCTGTTGAGGCGAGGTGTGCTTCCATAGTATTGTCCTTGATGCGAGAGCTAGGTCACATAGTGGTGGGATAACATGCTATGAGCATATTAAGAGTATTTTATATTCAATAATAACAAATGCTTTGCGAGTGTATAAACGCACAGGCAGTGTGCAGGGTTGAGTAAGCTGTATCGCAGTTTTCATACTGTAAGTTAAAAGCATATCAAACCCCCTTTATGACAAGAGTCGGTGTCGTTAAGAGTATTTTATACTCAGTGATAACAATCCAGATACGGAGGTACGATCCAGCACTCACAAGGGCGTATAATGCTTTTGCAAGTTTATAACACACAGACAGTGTGCAGGGTTGAGTAAGGTTGTCTCGCAACCTTCATACTCGTAAGTTAGAAGCATATCAACCCCCCTTTATGACAAGAGTCAGTGTTGTTAAGAGTATTTTTTACTCAATGATAACAATCCAGGTACGGAGGTAGGGTCCAGCACTCACAAGGGCGTATAATGCTTTTGCACGTGTATAACACACAGACAGTGTGCAGGGTTGGGTAAGGCTGACTCACAGCGTTCATGCTCTTAAGTTAAAAGCCTATCAAACCACCTTTTTAAATTTTCTTAACCTTGATCATAGAAATGAGACTTACCTGTTATTACAAGTACATACCCGAGTTAGCTATAAACACTGTTAGCTTTTCATACAGCTAGTAACGCGAAGGTCACACGTTACTGGCGTGTCTCGCACGCACTGAATGTTGTCACGTAATGTTGATAAACGCATACCAGTTAGCTATGCACAGTAACATCGCTAAGGGCTTCACGAGCCTCTCTGGCAGCTCCTCATCCAGCTAGTATCGTTGAGATAACAATACTGGTGACATCTCGTGTCTCTGGAGAGATAATGCTTTATAACATTTGCAGCAACTGGCAATAGGCAGTGTTAATGTCCACCATAGTGCTTATATAAAGCGTTGTCAGTATCACGTACAAGGTGGTCAGTTAAAGCCAGGCACTCTCGCACATTAAGGTTGTGGGATGCCTCCGGATCTTGGGTCAGGTTTAGGAGTCTGCCTCTGATGTATTTATCTGCTTTCTGTTGATGTCGTTCATGAACGTCGTGGACTCGTGGCCGTCTCAGTTCTCCACTAACAATGCACTCATTACACTTTCTATCACTTGGCATAATTGACACTTTGTCAAAGATCATCTTTTTTTTTTTTCATTTTTTTCAAAAGAGCACTGTAAACATAATAGAAATTAACGATTTGATGAGAGCGAATTTTTTCTTGCGATGTCATGTCAGCGCGCGAAAGAAACGCGGCCCGTGTGAATTCAATCAGAGTACAATCAAACGTGTGTTCCCGTTGTCCCCGTACGCCGTGTCCCTGTTCTACGGGGACAGTGGTACTTCAATTAAATATTTAAAAATACTTCCCGTTGTCCCCGTGGTTTGGTTTTACATTCAAAAATATGTTTCTGGCAGTCGCCGGCCGCTGCCGCATCCCCGATCGTGGGGGACCAGTCGGGGTATGTGGGACTCCAGTCGGTAATGACGACAGCATACCCACTAAAACTCAGTGGTGTTCCCACATCGTCGTGTTGGGAGGGCCATGAGATAACGGTTGAAACTTTCCTTCCACAACCCTCCCGGCGCATGCCCGCCTAGCTGGCGGGCCCCGCAAGCCCCCCCGTTACTGGGGGGCTACGGGAATGGCCGGGAACACCTGGCCATTCCCGTCCGACACTGGTGGAGGCCTGTGCAATACAGGCAAGGGTGCCCCCGCACCCGTTGCCTGCTGGCCTCCATCACAGTTCTAACCTTTTTTTTTTTTTTTGTTCACGGGGTGGAAAATCCTCATGGATGTCCTCCGCCCTGGGGCGGGCGGAGGGGTCTGTCAGACTCTTACTGACTAAAAACCACCCCAGTGTTCCCCTCCCACACTTGCACCGGGGATCTTGGGATCTGTTATTCCTTCCGCAATCCCCGGCTAGTGCCGGCCCGCCTCTGCGGGTCACCTCAAGTCCTGGGGGGGGGGAGGTGTCTGACCCCCCCCCGCGACGTCTGATAGGGGCGCGCGTGGAACACTACGCGCTGCCACCTCGGGTCCAATGTGATAGGGGGCGGCGGACGTCCCCAAGTCCGCCGTCCCTGGACCCATTTATGGGGGCTGGAAGAGGGCGTTATCGGCCCTCCACCGACGCCCGGTGCGCCTGCTGCGGGCCGGGTGAGCGGACGAGATCTCCCGCTCCCTTTCCGCAGCCTCCTTCTGCGACACGACTGTTTCGCAGATAACAGTTCTAACCTAACCTAACCTAGCTGTTTTGATTTAAAAAAAGGTTTACTTCGTACGATAAGGGGACAACGGGAAATAAATTTAATCACGTCCCGCTGTCCCCGTGACGGGGATATGGCAAACGGGGACAACGGGAATACACTCAATTAAAGCAGTCAATCTGTTGTGACACCATATTGAGTGCATGGAGGGCGGGCGTCAGAGCCCCTTGCTGAAGCAGGTTAGAGCGGATGTTATCGGATAACATAATTTTATTATCATCTACATATAGAACCGCCCGCCACTGCCATTATGTGGGCCCCATTTTTCGTCTCCTGCTGGTAGCCAGTGCCATTTGCTACCATTCGATTGGCAGTGATTTTACACCAAGAAAACCGTGGATTCTAGAGCGAGCGGAGCGAGCTCAGTAGGTAATTTAAGCACACTACCTCGTATAGTTTAGGGCTTGTCCATACTTGTATCATTTTGGTGTATCAGATCTCCGTCTCGTCGCATTGCCTTGTTAACCTACTTCCAAAAAGGACGAGGTTATATTTTCGTCTGTATGTTTTTTTTAATGTGTTTTCACCGACTTTTCCGTCAGTTGTAGACCGATTTTGAATATTCTTTTTTTGTTTAAAAGGGTATGCTCTCGAGGTGGTCCCATTGTCACCAAGTAAGAATCTGATGAGGGGAACCCATGGAAATCGAGGGAAATCCTCAAATCTTATAGGCACACCTACAGCGATTTAGGTATTTTCATAGCAACTCGTGCAAATGCTCTTGGAAAGCACCATTTGGTGAAGTGGAACTGATAACGAAGACCACAGATGGCCACCGGAACTAATAAGTATTTAACGGGTTGCGATTAGGCACTTTAATTGGTTTCGAATCGGGCATCAGAGCATCGGGAAAAGCAATATTTTGTAAAAGGTGATGAGCAGTTGACTATTGTAACTTAAATAAATTACAAGCAGACCCACAAAAAAGTGAAAAATAAAAGTCTTAAAAAAAAAATGCAACCGACTTGTAGTGCTTTCTCTGGAATACGGGAATATGTTTTATTTAAGAGACAAAAAAATATATCATCCTTACTTTACGTGTTTACCTATACGTAATGTGAGGATGATATTTTTTTTCCCTAAAAAATACTTTCTTTTTTTCAAGATTTATTTTTCCACTTTTTACCATACCAGCTTTCTGGTACTTATGAGTCTCTGAGCCACAAAACACTATTACGGAGCTCTGAGCTAATCTGGGGACAGACAGACAGACGGACATGGTGAAACTTTATGGCTTGTTCATTACGGAACCCTAAAAAACAAGATGGGGGCGTAAGTTCCGCTTTTGTCCACGCGCCAAAAGAACCTTGTTATGGATAGAAAATGCTATAGATTAGCTGTTAGCGGGGCTAAACAAAAACATCAAAAACCCAGACAATGCAGTTTTATTTCCGGACACCCCTGAAAAAATATTATTACCACAGATCAGACAGAAATTCTTCTATGATCTGTGACTATTTATTACCTACAATAAAAACATAGTTTTCTTTTTTTTATTGGCTCGAACATTTTAGCACCCCGTGACCCTTGGAAAGAAACACACACACACAAAAAATTACCTCAGATTTGTCGCCAAATAGGTAAATAGATATTGATACGTTGTTAGCATAAAAATCTCTTCAAAGGTCAAAGTCAAAGTCAAAGATTTATTTGCAAAACTAAGCGCACACTGCGCTAACTGTATCAATGAAGTTTTATTTTACTTTAACTAACTCATAGTTTGAATAATCTAAAATAAAACTTTTTGTTTAATTTTAATAGTATTATCATAAATAAATTCAAGATGACTAGATGGTCCACCGGCTGACACGGAATCAAAACTATGGCCCGCCTTCAAAATTATTGGTTGGGCAGGCTTGGTCTAAAGTAATCAATTATGTATGTAAATTTTGGAGTCTTGTGAAAAAATAAATTAACCATCCCCTGACGACGCTAGCTTGTCCATTACAGGGATGATTGATTGCTGAGCATGGAACAATAGAGGCGAGCACACAATATTATACAGTTCCCATGGTACCGGGCAACGCAACGATCCAATTATCTGTAATGGATTAACTCCCAGCGCTCTCGTGGGCGGCGTAAGGGACCATTTATGCACAGTACGAACTAAGTAAGTAGTCGGCTATACCTACTGGCCAACTAAGCAATAGTAAGTAGGTTTCACCGGATTCGACACAAGAAGTTCGGCGCGTTTTTCTTGTGTTGTCGGCAGGGACCATTTTGGTTACCCATTGAAAGGATTTTCGATAGGGTTTTTCTAAAATAGTAAGTAACCAAAATGATCCCTGGGTTGAATAGCGATATTGATATTGGTCATGCTACGCGTGCGTGGCGGATATCGAAATAACATAATATTATGATTTTTTTCATGTGATTGGGTTTCATGTAGGTATAGGACCCATTGAATGGGTTATCGTAACCCTTTCACTGGGGTTCAAGTATAAAACCCATTCCATGGGTTATCATGTAACCCTTTCAATGGGTTTCTAGTACTTATAAAACCCTTTCAATGGGTTACATCATGATAAAGGCTTAACTCTTAATCGGGGTTGTACGGTCCCTGGTTGTCGGGACATTCGGCAACAGGCCGCAGACTTGACTTTCCGGCTATTTTATTACTATTTTAGAATGTGAACGTTCTCCTATCTTTTAGGGTTCCGTAGTCAACAAGGAACCCTTATAGTTTCGCCACGTCCGTCTGTCTGGGTGTCCCCGGCTTAGCTCACAGACTATAGTTATAGAAAGCTGTAATTTGGCGTGGGTTTATTAAATCATGCCGACAATGTGGGAAAACAAAATCTTTAAAAAAAAAATGTGTGAAAACAAAATCTTGAAAAAAAAAAGAGGATTATATTTTGTTCTCGTCTATCCCATGATGTGGGGTATCGTTGGATAGACCGTTCAAAATTAAGGGTCTGTGAAGACCATTCTACGATTCAGGGATCTGTTTGCGTAATAATTTTGCTTTATAGTGCTATTTTTTGATGGAGTTATGTGTCGCAAGCAAATAGGCTGTGACAGACGAACAGACAGACAAACACACGAGTGATTCTATAAGGGTGTTTACATTCGGACATACGGAACCCTAAAAATATACAGCAGATGTGGTTTAATATAAAATAATTTTTCATACAATTTTTATTACTTACAGTAAAATTAGTAATGTTTTTATATTACAACTAGGTACTACTAAATATACTAATTCTTCTATGGCTCTCGTGCTAAGCCTTGGTATGGTTCATGAAAGGATCACCACAGCGGATCCACTTTAAAGAAAGAACGGAAGTATTTTCGTAATACCCACTTAGGTATGTGTTTCTATTGTCTTAGGTATAACTTTTACATAATTGATTCTTTTGTTTTGTCTGTCAGGAAGCACATGGTTATCGCCACAGGATACTGTATATCTAATTTCCGATGAAGGCCACGATTACGTAAATATCGATGAAGAAATTAATGAGCACGAACCACAAGAGACTGATCACATCCCAGTTGAAAAATCGGTTGTTACAAGAGCGCCACAACACGCGACAGAAATACCACCCTTGTCACAAGAATAGACTTCGAGTGACATCTTCATATTTCTATAGAAAACCTTGACTTTCTTGTTGAAATTAAAAAAGTGGATCCTCAACTCGGAGAAAATATACTCAATGAAATCGCCGAACGTTGTAAAATTCTGCTTGATGGAATAGACAAAGAGCACAAGGAATCCTTGAAATCAGAAATGCTTGTGAAAAAGTGATTTCATTCGCAGGATATGTATATGTACATAAACTAGGTATAAAAGTTCGGTAGAGTCCGCCGTAGATCAATCAGCAGTCTGTGAGAAATCAAATATTTCTAAGGAGTGACAGATCAACATTATATAATAAAACACCCTTGCTATGATTTGTTTTATCCGTACGGATTTGGAATGAAAATAAAAAAAAGTGCATGTCGGACCACGCACAATGAAGAGTTCCGTAGTTGGGATGAATTTATCCCAAAAACAAACTTAACATTGTAGTTGAAAAACATGCTCTCCCATACATCGATATACGTTACGGTCAATTCTCCAACTGCAAATTTAAGTTGGTCGACTATTACTCGTTAACTTGTGAAGCCTACTTAGCTGTGATAGTTTTCCTTTTAATTTCGTTATATATACTATTGCCATGAATTTTATCACATATCCAAAACCAACCATTTAGCTGGCAGGGCGGGGGACACTTGACTCTAACAAAAAATAGCACTTTAAAGCTTAATATTACGCAAACGGATCCCATAGTTGAAAAATGGTTTTGCCAAACCCACAATATTTTTGAACGGCGTATCCAACGATACCCCACACCATGGAATAGACGAGAAAAAAAAATATCATCCCCATTTCACGTGTAAGGGAGGTACCCTAAAAAAAAAGGTTTTTCATAATTTTATTTTACAGCTTTCTAGGACTAAGCGTCTCTGAGCTAAGCTGGGGACAGACGGACGGACGGACGGACGGACAGACAGACAGACAGACAGACAGACAGACGGACATGGCGAAACTATAAGGGTTCCTTGTTTACTACGGAACCCTAAAAAGGAGTATAAAATCAAAACTAGTTTATTTGTTTATAAGCTCTTACAATTTGCGGACTAGTTTCCAATTCCAACCCCAATTAGTGGGTGGAAGATTTTCACCCACTAATTGTGGGGTTGGACCATTTTTGCGTTTGATGATATACCTTAACAGATGTTGAGTTGCAGCATCTGATGTGGGAGCTAAATTGAATTGTGATTTAGAGGATTTGGCAAATGTTTTGTACCGAATCTCTGCCAAAGTTCCGCATCCCCATAGAACATGCATACAAAATTCTCTTCTGCTTCAACCACTGAGCTGGGTTCTGCTTCCGGGGCTTTGAATACATTGAGGAGCTCATCAAAGCCAGGGGTATTTTTTAATAAAGTTGACAATTTTTTTTTCCTTGCCGGTACATTGCTGACGTAAAGAACATTTTATTTTTGATGGCAGGATTAGAAAAGGTTTGTTCGGAATAATACATTGTAGGAACGTTCAATCCTACAATGTATTATTCCGCACAAAGATTTTGCGCGGCCAAGTTTTTTTATTATATACGTTTGTTTTGATTATTTTAATAAATGAATTAAACAGTTTATTAAGTATATAATATTTTTGTTTTTTTAATTGTTATAGTTAATTGAGTTTAATTATTAATTTGATTGTTTTTATCATTTTTAACCAATTAGTCATAATACATTTTAATTAGAATATTTGTACGCCGTTGAAGGCAAGACATGGCGCTCATTTTATTAATACTGACATCTGGGGGCCTAAAATGGACGCTTGGGCAGAATAATAATATGATCTGCGTACAGTTCATAATTTCATACATCCCGCAATTCATCTGTTTGACAGCTGCTATTTGACATTAGACTTTATAAAGCAATTCATATTTTGTGGACCATTTTACGAAACTCCATACAAAACTGTCAAACAGATGAATTGCGGGATATGAATTGTACGCAGATCATATTAATTATGATTCTGCCAATGCGTCCATTATAGGCCCTCTGTACTTTGTTTTACCTTTGTTCTACAATAAACACATATCATATTTATTTGTATTTTCAATCGCAGTTGTCACTGTTGTAGCACGTCAGCATCTTCTGTAGGAATCCCAGCTTCTTTGAAGTGATCTTAGAGTAAGTTTATTATTATAATCTTTTTACTGTCATTGCTGAGAAATGGCTCTTGGCTTACGGTAATAGTGGGCAGTCATCTAATTATATCCGCGACTGATTTTCCTCGAGATCTTCTGGTGCGTTTTGCGGCTTTTGTAGTTTTTGTGTTATATCCCTCAAAAACAACAACAAATTAGTTCTGAAATGTTTTTTTCACATACCTATACGACTGCACATTAACTTTTACAAATACTTTATGCTCCTTAATTTTTCTGCCATACTTACAGCTCTATGAAAAAGAAGACTGCCATTAATAACATACAGAATTGGAATTAAGGCTTCTACATACCAGCGCGACTTGTCGCGCGACAAGTCGCCCCGGTAATGTAGAAGCCTTTAGATGTTGGTATAGAGCTTTCTTCTGTAGGTGTACCTTACCTTACCGAGATAAAAGTACCATTGCAATGACTTACAGGTTTTACGTCATCAAAATTTTATGGTGAATCCTAGTTAAGGCTCTCAGATTTTTTTTTTTCATTTCTCTTACTCGGAAAGTAGGTAGTGTTTGTTTGATCTGAGTAGCAGGTGGATGACGCTGCTCCCACCCTTGGGCGTAAAAGACTATAGTAATTGCTTCCCTCTCTCGAGCGGGACTTAATTTAAAAATTAGAACTTTTGGTTAGATTCGGCTACGAAAATTTTTACAAAATTAGAAACATACTCGGAAAGTAGTGTTTGTTTGATCCGAGTAGCGGGTGGATGACGCTGCTCTCCCCCACGTTAGGGCGGGAAAGATTCATAGTACTTAATTGCTTCCCTCTCTAGGGCTTTTAATCGGTTTAAATTATTAGCTAGGTATACACCTAGCAAAATTTTAAAAAATTGGAAAATCCAAAAGTGCACGCCTCATAACTTTCACATCGTTTTTTTCTTATTATTGCTAACAATAAGATAATTAATCAAATGAAATAAAATAAAAAACAATTATAAATAATAATACAAAAAAATACAAAAAACCATTACGTATAAAAAAAACAGGTATAGTTGCGCCTTAATTATAAGGCAAGGATAAAAAATACTATAATAAATAGATAGATACCTATACAAAAAAATACACAGTCGTATATTACTTAGTTCTTTATGAATAATAATTAAACGACAGTGAATTGAACGCTCATATTAATTGAGAAAGTCCGTAGTGTATTACTTTAGATAATAAAAAAAAAATATTCCGGTACGATAATGTTTTCGACCAATTTCCCTGCCACATACACCAATCTATATACACAGACACACGATAATTTTTAATGTTATTATTTACTAAGTTAAACAAAATAATTGTTATTGAATTATATTTTATGTGTCTGATAAATTATTTGACTTGATATTAGTACACTCATATTAACCTGTAAGTTAGTGCGATATAAATTAAAAAAAAAACGATTTCAGTTTCGAGAAAACTGCTTTTTCTGAATTGTCGAGAGTAGAGCACAACCTCAACGCTTCGCTTATGAGGCGTGCAATTACATTGATGTTTCAGATGTTTACCTATTAAACAGATCAGCAAAAACTATACTCGATGTCAGTTTTTTTTTTACTTTGATTAGTGTGGCCCTGCATTACAATGAAGACGGACTACAACGTACCTATGAGTGTACGACTCTCTCGTTAGAGAGTAGTATATTCCTTGATATGACGTTTGACGTTCAAATCAAAGGTGTTCTCTAAGTGCCTTTGAGTATTTATACTCAATACTCAAAGCTAAGTGCCTATTTGAAATAATAATTTGATTTAATAAAAAAAACGTACACGTGGATTTTTTTTGCGGTAAGTATGTATACATTTTAACATACTCCCTTGTACTCACCCTACACGTTAAATTAATGCAAAGTTAGCATAAAATTCGGCGTAAATTGGGGACTAATCGGTTCCGCAACTATTGATCATATTTAAATTAGATTTATGACGTGTGTTTTTTTGTCACATAATAAGAGTTATACAAATCTTGGAATTCACTGGATTCACGGAAATATTGATATTGGCGCTCCATCAAGACGTAAAAAAGTGTATCATCCGATGACTCGGCGATTGAAACACCTAGCAATTTTTCAATTCGTACCGACATTTTAACTATTTCTAAATGTGATAGGTACACACGGCTACATATCAAGCTACTTATACATTTCCAGTATAAGCTGATCTCGCATTGTAGGTATAGAATTTCCCTACAATGAGAGGTCAGCTTATACTGAAAAATTATATTTTCATTTCATATAAACAATTTACATTGAATTGAATATATTCACATGCAATTTACAATTTTACACACAAATACAAAGAACTATAAATTATTAATTAACATTCCAAGTGAAATTCAAGTGTTAAACAGTTTTAAATAAAATGTCAAAAAGGTTAAAAATAAAATGTCAAACAGTTTTCAATATAATGTCAGTTTAAAATAGAATGTCAAAAGATTCTAAAATAAGTACCTACCTACCTGTGAGATAAATTATACAGACATTTTTCTAATAAAAAGGCTTTTAATTTTGTTTTAAACAAGTGGGAATTATAAATCAGGACTTTTAGCTCAGAAGGCAACTTATCGAGCAGTGCTCTACTACTTTTAAATTTAGATACTATTAGTGGGTTATTCCTTGAGTACCCCGATCCCCGAAGCCCCCGTCCCGGAGGACCCCGAATACGATAAATATGATTACATTTCTTTTTTCTATTCTTTTCATCTTGTACGGTCGAAATAAAAAGTTCTTAAATGACAGGAGCACTAATTTAGTAGAGGCATGGAATAACAGGTTACAATGACATTTAGGTTCAAACCCCACTTTTTTATTATTTTTACAAATGATAATGATTGATATAGCAAGTTACGATACGACACAAGACAGATTTCGGTTCAAAGCGAAACCCATCACCAAAAAGAAGCGCAGAAGTATTCTCAACGAAAAGGCTATCGCAAAAATGACAAAGGACTATGAAAAAACCATATTGCATTAACTAGGTTTTAGAAGACCTTAGTAAAATCGTGCTCATAACGTCTAAAAAAACTGATTAAAATTGTTAATATTTTGTTTTAAATATTTTTTTTTACTTAAGTTAATTAAATAAATAATTGTTTATAATGATCAAATTACTGTGAGAAGAATGATTTGACATAACAGTGATTTTGTATCTTTTGAAAAGACTGATTGAACATGTTAATATTTTGATTTTTAAAACTTTTATTACTAAAGTTGATTATTTATAATTGAAAAGATTGTTATTTTCATATTTTGAGACTATTTTTAAAGTTAATTATTATTTAATTAAATAATAGGTAGGGGAAAAAGTTTCTTCGCATTTTTTAAGAAAATTCAAAACATTTTTTAATATAGTTTATTTACATTTAACTAAAGTATGTAGGTACCATTTTGTTCGATAACTTTTTGCCATCTTGTAGGTAGGGACATGATCCCATTGCTATAGAAATTTTGGGACTTCTGATCAAAATACCGCGACAAGTGGTTTTGGCAGTTCTCTCGTGATGTTAGCCTGACACTGCCTAAAGAATTCTGAAGAATCCGAAACAGGTGGAATCTGAAGGTGCAAGGTCAGCAGGACTATACGGCGGATGCATAAACACCTCCCAGCCAAACTCTCTTAATTTTTGCTGAGTGGATAAAGATGTGTGAGGTCTAGCGTTATCATGATGAAAAACCACACCCCTTCTGTTGATTAATTCCGGCCGCTTTCTCTCAACTTCTTGCTTTAATCTCATCAGTTGTTCGCAGTAGAGTTTAGAATCGATGGTCTTGCCTGGTGGTAACAGCTCATAATGAATAATGCCCTTCCAATCCCACCACTTACACAGCATCACCTTGTTGCGAGTTAACCCGGGTTTCACCACAGTCTGTGAAGCCTGACCGGCCTTTGACCACGACCTTTTTCGCACGTTCTTGTCGTTCGTGATCCACTTTTCATCACCAGTTATCAGCTTCTTCAAAAATGGTTCGGTTTCATTACGTCGTAATAAAGAATCACAAATAAACGTATTTTCTTTCTTTCTTTCTAAATGAGTACACGGTTCATTAGGTTTCTTTCAGTGAGCTCGTGAGGTACCCAAATATCGAGCTTTTTTGTGTACCCAGTTTTTTTAAAACGTGCCAAAACTGTTTTGTGGTCAATTCCCAGTTCTTCAGCTACGTCGTAACTACTGCTATGCCGATCTTGCCCCACTTTTTCAAAAATGGCATCCATTTTATCCGTAATAGGGCGACCAGAGCGACGTGCATCTTTGACATCAAAATTTCCGGATTGAAAACGCTTAAACCAAATTTGTGCTGTCTCACAGACACTGCATTAGGTCCATAAACATCTTGCGGCTTGCGTTGCATTTTTACCTTTTTTGTAGTAAAATTTTAAAATGTATCGAATTTCTTCATTAGATTCACTCATCTTGACAGTACGAAAAACAAATGAAAATCACACATTTTCCAAATTTGAATTTGGAATTATGTTCTTTAAAATTTAAACTTTCAATGATACCAAAGCCAGCCAGATACAAATAGTATAGCCAAAGAGATGTTATTACAAGTTCATACATACTATAATGCGAAAAGACTTTTTCCCCAACCTAATATAACGATTTTTAGGGTTCCGTACCCAAAGGGTAAAACGGGAACCCTATGTCTAAGGCTCCGCCGTCGGTCTGTCTGTCTGTCTGTCTGTCTGTCCGTCTGTCACCAGGCTGTATCTCATGAACCGTGATAGTTAGACAGTTGAAATTTTCACAGATGATGTATTTCTGTTGCCGCTATAACAACAAATACTAAAATACAGAATAAAATAAATATTTAATTAATACAACAAACGTGATATTTTTGCTCGTTTTTGCTCTTAATTGATAACGGCAACAGGTAGACGCTTGAGAGAATATTTAGTTATATATTCACTTTAAAAATAAATAATTAAATTAAAATAAAACAAATATTTAACGGGGGAACCATACAACATACGTGTTCTTTTTTGCTATTTTTGTATAGATAATGGGCTTAATAGACCAGCACCCTAATTACGTAACACAGTTTGAATCTGAATCGGAATGATTTTGAAGTATATTGCTAATCCATTGCTTCATATGTTAGAAAAAATTGTCTGCTCAACAACGTAACTAACGCAATGAATATTGTTGAACTGTCAAATTGAAACCGATTCCTACTGATAGTGTGTTACGCAATTAGCCCGCAGGCTTAACAGATCTACATCTGTAGACCAATTTCTATTTCCTTAAGTACCTGGTACTTTTGACGGACCTACGCTGTCCTCTCATACCTATTACGAGTAACACTGTAATTTGAAAACATTGTAAAAGCCAATTTTTTTTTTAAAGAGTGACCGTGGACTTTCTTGCCGGCGCTTCTCCATAGGAAACGACCAATTGGAACCGTACACCTAGCTTCTGATGTTTCATAAGTGCCCATGTAGGCTTATGTGAAATAAAAATATTTTTGATTTTGAACGGTACGGAACCCTTCGTGCGAGAGTCCGACTCACACTTGGCTGTTTAAAAAAAATATTAATGTTGTTTTTGTATCTTTTTTGAAAAGACTGATTGAAAATGTGAACATTTCGTTTTTAAACATTTTATTACTAATGTTGATTTTTTTTATAGTTGTAGTTTGCATGTTTTGTGACTTTAAAGTTACCTAATAATACATTTTCAAAAGCATTTTTGATTTTCAGTATTGTAACAAAAATATGAATTTGAAACTGATGTTGCATGTTAAAAGATTATTTCAGAGTTACTATGTTACATTATAATAAATAATTCCTGAAGGTGAGACTGTTCTTGCGTATTTTTTAAATTATGTTAATATTCCACTTAAATTAGGTATTTCCATTTTCTGTACTGAAAAAGTATTGTGATAATAATTAGGACCGGTGATTGCTCTAGGAGACTCGATATTGTATTCTCTAATTATAATATTTACCTTAACCAAGCAAGACTTTATTATTTTTTCCTGACCTATAAAGTTAAGTATTATCATTTTCGTAAGTAATAAAAATTTATTTAACATAATTATCATCTGATGACGGTACTTTTAAGCTAAACTGACTTTTAATTGAGTTTATCAAGATAAAAATAAATCAGGGTCCTCCGGGATGGCGGCCTCGGGGATCGGGGTACTCAAGGAATAATAATAATAATCGTTTATTTATAAAAGGGTCACATGTACAATAAATACCTTAACAATTAAAATAGAGCACAGTTGCTTATTTGCCTGAACTAGGTTGAACCTGTGCTTCAGGCTAGAAAGTGCATAAATACATAATGTAATAAATTAACAATGACTATAAAGTAAGAACTAAATTAAAACTTACGTAAACAAAAGTAAATAATAAAAATAGCATGTTAGCAGTTCTACTTGCAGACAACAAGTAGATCTTCTGAGTTTGCATAATCTATAGTTAGTAAATATTTGAGTACAATTTTTTTTCAGCTAAAGTAATTTAGTTTATAGATACTGAGTTTTCTATTTAATCTATTGTACAGAATAACCCCTATTAGTTGCTTATAGAATTTTCTTCGCGTGCTCTTTCTAATCTCACGTTGTTCTTGTGATTCAAACTCATGTAGATATTTAGCACGATGCTTTAGGTACCTTATATGCTAGACTATAGTATATGTGCGTGCTTTAACATTGCATTTCTACATAATATAAATAAGTAGTGCAGTCGTGTTGTGAGAATAATTATTGATAGCACCCCGGAACACGTAACTACTTACATAAAGTTATCCGGTAAGGACACTTTACGGACTAGATTTAACCACACCTATTAAAGGTACTCACTTTGTGAGCGTTCCTGTCGATCCTTTGCAGGTACCTATTACCTAGGTACTTATAAGTATAACATACAAATTACATGCAACATAGTACAGACAGATAGGAACGTATTTAACTCCTACCTAGGTATAAAATGGTAAGTTCGTGTGTCGGTGGTTGGTATTGGTACCATTCGTAAATCTGTGACGCGTGTAGTGGATCGGCTCGGCGAATAGCGCGGGAGTCAGCGGACAGCGGCGAACCGCGGCCTGGCGAGTGGCGGCCGGACAGCGCTCGAGCGCCGCACAGCCGCACTCACCCGACCGCGGACACTACACGCGCCACTCGCGGACACGGCTGTCTTATTTTTTTGCTGATTATCTCTCGAACATGTAGTTAGAGACAGTAGAATGTCGGTGTGTGGTCAAAGTGGTCAGGCGGAGGAGGACAGTGCGACGGAGGAGGTAACTCCCGCCGCGCCGTCGGCGACGCGGGACATCTACAAGCAGAAGCCGGCCAGCAAGGTGGTGCGTGTACTGACGGTGCTGGCGTACCTGCTGTCGGTGTCTCTGGCGGCTATCCTGCTGTCCGTGTACTACATCTGCGTGTGGCGCTCGCCCGAGCTGCCGCTGGAGGTGGGCGAGGGTGAGGCGAGTGCGCGCCTCGGCAACCGCACGCACTACCAGCGCCATCATCACCTCGTCCACCACCACAAGGTGCACGCCGAGCACGCGGCTTCTCCCACCGCAAACACCTATGGTAAGCTAGCACGCTTAAAGCTTAACATTCGTTTCGAAGTTAAGTTGGTATATGATACCTAATAATTATAATACGCAGATTAAAACGTTAGTATGAAGGAAAATAGAATTTAACTGTACTTAATTAATATTTGAATCTGCTCGAATTCTCTGGTAGGTTAAATTTTTTATTTTCAGAAAATAAAATGATCAAGTTAAAACTAAACCATGATGCAACCAGCAATATTAAGTAAAAACGTGACAAACATTACTGCGGCTTGCGTATAGTTAAGTTAAATTAAAACAAAAGGTTTTTTATGATAATATTGCGGCATGGCTCGGTGGAATCCTCCAGAGATATAGCGAAACATTGCGCGGTTTCAATTAATTACTTAATTGGGTGAATTCACTATAATTACTTAAGTGTAAGGGAATCGTCGCCGCCGCCCGAGTGTTGCACTGCACCGTCCACACGTTAGGATATCGTTCATATGACCAACAAGAATTATGCTATTAATGTTTCATACTGCGGTGGTTCAAATAGAACAGTTACTAAATCAGCAAGTACACTTGTTTGCTTCTCGAATGTTTGATTAGGCCATGTGGTCCTCAACTAAAAATAAACCCTATCACAACCCGTGGCAGCCAGTTGGTTAAATAATATCAGGTTTGTTCGTTATTCAGTACAGTCAGGGGGCCTAAAATGGACGCTTTCGCAGAATCATAATAATAATATGATCTGCGTACAATTCATATCCCGCAATTCATCTGTTTGACAGTTTTGTATGGAGTTTCGTAAAATGGTCCACAAATTATGAATTGCTATAGTGAAGTCTAATGTCAAATAGCAGCTGTCGAACAGATGAATTGCGGGATGTATGAATTGTACGCAGATCATTTATGATTCTGCCTAAGCGTCCATTTTAGGCCCTCTGATCATGTAGATGCAAGCAATGCTTTGTTACACTCATTCTAGTTACCGATTAACTTTTAATCACCGCGGACCATTAATTTTAGCTTTATTTCGTGAATTGGGCAAATTCCATGAATTGAAAATATTGAGTATATTAAAAAATTATTATTTATTCCCCACAGAGCTACACATAACACTGGGTATTTAAATTCTGCAACGAGGATATTAGTCGCTAATCTCTCTATCCCGTAACTAAAGTATTATCATATTATTATCTTATTAGGTACAAACGCCAGCGGGCCGAGCACGGGCGTGCCAAGACGTTTGTGACAAGACATGATAAATTATGTCTTGTCAATTTGTACCAGCATTTTAAGACAAAACGGTGTTATCGCTCATACTGTGTCAAAATGTGTGACTCAAGTCATGTCACAGTAGGCCGTGCTCGCCCCGCTGCAGGTCAAGCTACCCGAAACTGACAAATTTTCCCAATCAACCTTGAACCATAAGCTGTAGCGATAAAGTTGAAAATCTATTGAAGAAATTTGTCAGATTGTAGTAGCTTGATGTGCTGGCGTCTGTACTTACCTAATTAGTTTAAACCTATAATTAATTGGTGAATAAAGTGACTTAACGAAGCCGAGAGTCACTTAAAGTGTTCTTCCCATCATTGTGATCAGTTGTTAGGGTTCCGTACCAGAAGGGTGCCAAACGGAACCCTATTAGGTACTTACTAAGCCTCCGCTGTCCGTCCGTCCGTCCGTCTGTCTACTATCAGCGGGATATATGTATCTCATGAACCGTAACTGAAAATTTCGGGAATCAAGGAAGTGACACAACATTACTATTTAAAAATGTATTTATTTAAAAATGTATTTATTGCTTTTCGAAGTATTCTCCGCGAAATTTGACACATTTTTCCATACGATGGAACCAATCATTGAAGCAACCATTCCATTCGGAAGTTGGGGTCTCCAAAATGGCCGTTTTGTAGGCGTCCACAGCTTCTTCAGGTGATGAAATCTCTGTCCACGCAATTTATTCTTTATTTTAGGGAAAGTATAGAAATCATTAGGGCTTAGGTCGGGGCTGTACGGCGGATGGTCTTATAATTATATGTTTTCTTGCTCTAAAAACTCTTTTGTTCTGTGCGCGGTGTGAGAACTCGCATTGTCGTGATGGAGGATGATGCGGCGGTTGCAGTTCTCTTTACGGAGTTCAGAAACGACCTGTGGCAAACAAATGCTAGCATACCATTCTGCATTAACCGTTCTTTGTCCCTCAAGAGGAATAGTCGTAACATGGCCGGTTTTGGAGACAAACGTGGCCACCATTTTTTTGCAACACTCCGTAAACGAACAATTTTTGTTGGCTTTAACTCATTTTCGAACACCCAAACTCGTGACTGGTTTTTTGTTTCGGGTTCGTACGCGTATATCCAGGATTCGTCACCTGATACAATGTTGTATACAGCATTTGAGGATCCTGCGTGGAATCTTTCGAGAGTTCTGACGCACCAAGTAACGCGAGCCGCTTTTTGCTCTTCACAGAGCGAATGCGGTATCCATCGGGAAAACAACTTTTTTACACCTAATTGTTCATGCAAGATTATTAAAATGTGTATTTGACTCATGCCAATGTCTAAAGTTGCCTGAATTTCGCGGTATGTCACATGTCGATCTTCCTCAATCAGCTTACGCACAGCATCAACGTTTTCTTGGGTGACTGCAGTTTTTGGACGACCTTGACGGGGATCATCACTGAGCTTGCACCTCCACGTTGAAATTCAGCAAACCAGCGATAAACTGTGGTTTTGGATGGGGCTTCATCACCAAATGCAGAAATCATCCGGTCAACACACTGTTTTTGTGTTAAACCACTTCGAAAGTCATAATAAATCATCGCTCTTGAATTTTCTCGAGTCAATTCCATTTTCTCAAAGGAGTATATGTGTTCTGTGGACTAAACAAGTTTGACAAAACCTTGTGACAAGACCGAGAATCTTTTTTTAAATAAATAAATGGTATTCGATTTTTAAAACCAAGGAGTTTTCAATTAAAAAGATTTTAATATGACAGGAACAGTGGAAATATTCCATTCCCGATACTTTTAGTGCAGCCCTCGTATTAGGTAGCCAGTTGAAATTTTGACAAATTGTGTATTTCTAATTAATAATTAAAGGGGGACATCTCCCCGGATTTTTTTCAAAATTTTTTGCTTGTTCTTGATACCTACGGTACGGAACCCTTCGTGTACGAGTCCAACTTGAATTTGGTCAGTATTTTGTACTGGGCTATACCTGAGGGGCAATTCTACTAATTTTAAGAACGTTCACAGTCTGATCTCAGTCTCAATCTGTCAAAAATACCTTTTATTTCCCTACATTTTGACAATTTTTTGACGTTTGTTTGTCGCCAAGATGAGATTGCGACTAGATTTTGAACGTTTTAAATTACGAGAATTGGCCTTCTGGAAACCTTCCTTCTTAAGTTACAGAGATATTGAAATGTAAAGGTTTTTACGTTTTTCTAAGAAAACAAGTTTTAAATGTTATAACTAAACTTTCAATACCCCACGACTCCGAATGCCCGCTGCCGTAAACAGCTATTTTTCACACCAACAATATGAGTCGTTTTCAAGCAATTAAGTAGGTAGGTATTTCTGTACTATGGTACTTAGTTTGATGTACAGAATGCGTAGATGACTTATTTGTGACATGATGGGCCTTTTTACACCCTGTAAATTAATTTTGGTCTTTATGCCTGTAACGACTCTAAAGACGAAACTGAATCTTATTACAATTGTCTCTTAATAGTAATAGATCCAATTAATACTGTATTTAGATTAGGCCACTTTTTGTTTTTATGTTGTTGTTTCTTTAAGTACTTGCATGACACTCAATACCAGTTGTGAAACACTGGATTTTAACCTAGTTTAGGAGGCATCAGTTCGTCCTTTAATGTGACTCTGTTGTACAACATTTTATTGTACTCCTAATCCTTGTGTACTTATTATGTACACAAGGATTAGGACGACATGAGGAACAAGTATATTTTCAAAGTGTACAATTAATAAACATTTTATTTATAAAAAAAAGACAGTAGGTATGTATCAGTTTTAAACTACCTACCTAATATGTGTGTGCAAAATTAAAAAGTCGCATTGATGGGAACGGTTAAATGACTTAATTTGTTTCAAATCTGGAATGCAGGAAGCATTCCAGATTTGAAACAAATTGAGTCAAAGTCAACAAACAAACCATTTGGGTCAATAGGTTAAGACCTAAGAACAAGGAAATGCAATGCTTTAGTTATTATTCTAAGGTTAAGACAAAACGCACGCAACGAATGTTGAATCATGGACCTGTATATATAGGTGTTCGTACGAACCAGCTTACAATACCAAATCGCTTTATTTAAAGTGTAGGAACTCCCTACACCTATAATTTAAAATTTTAAACCATCCCCGGTGGGAAGTTTAAGAAGAATACTCAAATAATATTTTCTTATATTTCATCAATCTTATATTTCATAATATGGAAATCGAACTATACGTTTAAATCGGGCAACACGAGCATCTGAACATAAATGCAGGCAATCAGGCGCGACGCGACAGCGCGAAGCAATACTAGTAGCACAATTTCTATGAAAACTTCATGCAAAGTTTCGCGCCCTCTTTATCGCGCCAGTCTGCGCGAGCCTTAAGAGGGCGCACTACGGTCCACTAGCGCGTATTTTGTTGCTTCGTGTCTCAATAAGAAACTTTATAAAAGGTATTAGAAAATTCTAGACACACTTACCTACCGAGGGTCCCTACTAGCCGTTATTCATAACTCCTCCTCAGTCACGGGATAATATTTTTTTAAAGGAGTGGCGCTAGTGGACCGTTGTACGCCCTCTTAGGTCGAAAGCACTATTCGCAAATTGAACATTGAACATATTCTTCGAGCATTACACGCAATACACCTACGTAATTTTGTGTGCTCAAACATAAATATCTGTTCGGTAAAAGTACCTTCAAAAAGTGGATCTTACGATAAATCTTCTAAATAAACAATTTACGTTGGCCGCGGTAAATCTCACGGAAGACTTAAATTAGTTGTATAAATCATTTCCCAATTTCACGACCACTGCCCAGTTTCACTTTGATTTAGGTCTATTTTAATTGATGAAATTATTACGCTAAGATATCTTTACGTGCTTATTTAAACTAGAGCACTGGGACCATCGTACAACATCCGTATAATATTAGGTTTTACTCGAAGGGTTTCCTGTAATCCAATTAGCTTAACCCAATTGTGTCCAAAACTGAACATCAATTACCTCATTCTGTTGACTTTATGTTGGCTTTGGGAATATTTACGTATTTATTTAAGTATATAGGTTTGTCATTTTTAACTGTTTGCTATTCAGTAACATAGAGCTACGAGTAGGTATGTTCAATCATCAATCTTTAGGAAGTCATCAATCTTTAGGAAGCTGATCTCTTTTGCAACTTGCAGCCAGGAACACCTATACCACTGCAAATAAATAACTAGATCCGGTCTTGACGTCTTGTTATACTTTAAAGCCGAATTAAGTAGTAGAAACAATTATATTGCAGAGCTCCATATTAAATCAGCATCTGCCTCAGAACCTTTTTTCTTTTTGGTGGGCTGACTCCAAATTGTATATAACATTTTCAGCTCAAACAGATGCGGCTACTTTGAAATACATTTATTGTAACCGTTTGATTACATTTTAGTTAGGCCCAGAAAACTTTAGGCCCACATGGGCCTAAAATTTTCTTAACGGAAGACTACCGTCCTATATCTTACTACAATAACACTGTGGCAGTTATGGTCTTGTAGTTAAAAACTATTTAAGACTCAGATATATGCCAGTGACCTTGAGTGGTTATATAGCTTGCGTGTTCTGTACTGAGCTCACGCAACGCGTCGTACGGTTAGCCAGTAATAGGACTCGCCCATCAAGGAGCGCTGTCCCCAATTTGACGCATTATTAATTTATTATACACAAAACAAATGGTATTTTAATAAAACGCGTATACTAAAAGATCAATAATAATTAAATTATCTATAAATTGGTGAAGGTTTCAGAAAAATACGCTTGGTAGATTTTGCGCCATTCTCAGTATTGTATCCGCGTTAGACAACTTTACAAATTAATTTCACTATGTAATAAACATAAGCTAAAATATTCACATATTAAATTATTGAGAAAATGCTCTAATTTAACATTTTATTTTTTCAAATCATTAACACTGCTCGCTTAGACGTGATCTTCGGTATAAAATATTAAAAGTCGGTTATCGTCGCCTTAAGAGTGTTTACACCTTACAGCATTTCATACAAACTTTCAAGCCCTTGTTTTTCGAAACGACTGAACCGATTTTAATGAAACTTCATACGCATACGCAGGATACAAAGGTCTAGAAAATTATTAAAGAACATTTTCGAAAAATAGTGTTACAGCCAAATTAGACCGACTTTAAATTTTCCATAGAAACAGAGATTTCCAGTTATCTGTTTTTAAATAAGACATTTCGAAAATGTTCTCTACTAACTTTTTAGACCTTTGTATCCTGCTTATGCGTATTAAGTTTCATTAAAATCGGTTCTTCATGCAGTCATTTCGAAAAACAAGGGCTTGAAATTTTGTATGAAATACCGTAAGGCGTTGACTCCTTACGGTATTTCATACAAACTTAAATATCTGATCTACCTACATACGAGTACGAATGTGACTTCATTGGTCGATACGTCCCTTCCCTGAATCCCTACAAATACTCTGATCCTTTTATCCTCGTCGTCGGTTCGATTACCAGATCGTGCCGAGGAGATAAGCGTTACATATTAAAGCTACGTTTTAGAAGGAACCAATAAAACGTTGAGTTAGCCCTTCCTTGTGCGTAGTCTAATGGTCTCGATACCAGAACAAAAAAAAAAACCTAAATATTATTTCAAGATTTTTAGATTATTTCACTTGATTCCCTTAACATTTTAATCATTTTATTAACAGGCCTTAACTGTTTGCACTTGCTACTAATTGTTGTGTTCCTTCGTCCTGACTTCTGAGAAACGACTGGCGGGCACAACTTGCATCGTAAACAAATGAGCATTTCTCAAATTTTATGACCATAGCCTAAAAGTCGATGTCCCATGTTTTTGTCTTTGATTATTTTATTACTGAGATATTATAAGTAATATCATGATTGTCGTAACTGCATCGATATTATTAAATTATCCGACAAAATTTCAAAACAGTGTACAAATTAATAAGTTAATTTTAAAATTTAATATTTTATTTATTTTTATTTCTTCAGAATAACAAACAATTAGATGTCTAAAGAAGAATTTCTATAATCACCGAGCTTTGCAGATTGTTGATGTTTTTACACAACACAACACTTCTGCCTATCCTTTAAGTAACCCAGGAAGAGAGAATAAAAAGAAGGTGAGGACGAGACCCCAGTCCGTCTCGTCACCCGGCAACGGCTGAAATGCACCGGCGCCGCGGCGCCCTAGGCCGCCAACGTGACTGCGTCGGTCCCGTCACAGCTCCCGTCGCTGTCAATATTTTATCATCAGTGTCACATAGACGTTTTAGATTTTCTATTAATTTAGTTTGTTATTTTTATTAAGTTTAATATATTTAAGTAAAATCGTTCTATAGATATAGATGTTTAGTGGCAGCAGCGATGTGTTGGATGGTAGTGGTAGCGCCAGTCAACCTTCAACATCGCTGAGCATCCTGGAGAGATGTCCGCTGTGTACCCAGGCACGGTTTTTTAAAGGTAAGCGGGGTCTGAATGTGCATATTGGAAAGGTACACAGACCCAAAAATTCACTCACTTCAGACCCACCAACAGCTACACCTACAATACCAGCTACATCCACTTTTGACCCGTTTTGGAAAACCCTTTCAAAATTCAAAAACTCTGTACCTGTTTTGAAGCGAGTTCCCCGCGGCGCCCGACCTCTTGTGGCACAACACCTAGCAGGTTGCGTTCGTCTTGCCGCCAGGGAGAACTCGCAAAGTGCTTGGGAACAGCTGCTCACCTTCCCTTACAGAATTCTACACGTACAAAAGAATTTGGCAACCAAAAAGACATTGACTGCACAAATGAAAGAAAACTGTAATATTTCGGCTCATAATTTAGATTCAAATTACCGACACAGATATACACCTCTTCAAGAGGTATATCACATCTTGTTGAATCTAAGTTAGAGGAAGGTGACATAAGTGGAGCAGCCAGGATTCTTTTTAGTAGCGATATGGTGGCACCGTGTTCTCCAGAAACACTCGCAGCTCTGGAGAGCAAACACCCTGCCCCAGTGGATGGTCTTTCTTTTCCCGACCCCCCTGATCTGGATAATCACTTCCTCACCATTACAGGTCGAGAGTTGGTCACAGCCGTTTGCTCCTTCCGGAGCGGTTCCGCTGGCGGCCTCGACGGCCTGAGTCCTCAGCACCTTAAGGACCTTATCAGTTCAGGCGCCGGGGCAGCTGGTGAGTTGCTCTTGAAGGAGCTTACGGCTTTGATTAACCTTATGCTCTCCGGCAAGGTGAACGAGGCCGTCATCGACGTTCTGTACGGGGCCAATCTATGCGCCCTGCGTAAGAGGGATGGCGGCATTCGTCCTATTGCCGTGGGAACTACATACCGTCGTATGGCAGCCAAGCTTTGCTGTAAATTTTTTGATGAGGTTGTTTCGGAAAAATTTCAGCCCCTGCAGCTAGGTTACGGCTCGAAAGGGGGCTGTGAGGCTGCCGTACACGCTTTGTCGACCTACCTAAATTCTGGCAAAGGAGAGGTCATCCTGAAGGTTGACATAAAGAATGCCTTCAATTCTGTTAATAGGGACACCTTGCTGGCAGAAACTAAAAGAGAAATACCTCAAATTTATAGTTTCCTTTGGCAATGTTACAGACACTCTTCTAAATTACTTTATCGGGACAACCTTCTGGAATCTGCTGTTGGCTGTCAACAAGGTGACCCTCTCGGGCCAGTGATTTTTAGTTTAGCAATTCACCCAATCATTCGACAGCTAAATTCCAAATTTAACGTTTGGTATCTTGATGATGGAACTTTGGGAGGCGATGTAGAAACGGTTTTAAAAGACTTTCAATTCTTAAAACATAAACTATTTTCCATTGGCCTTAATCTCAACCTTTCTAAATGTGAACTTTATTTAGCGGACAGTACTGACAGACATCTGACACTTCCTAAATTTAACGCAATAGCCCCAGAAATCAAAATTATTGAAAAAACCTCTCTTCGTCTCCTTGGGTCTCCAATCTTTGAGAATTCCTTTCCCGATTTTATTGAGGAAATAATACAAAATTTCAGTGACTTTTCGGAAAGATTGTTCCAAAATAACATGCATTCGGCTATAACCTTAATCCGTTACTGCTGTTTCGGCCCTAAATTAACATATTTCCTTCGCGCTTCCCATTTATGGAAGCACACTCACCTATTAGACAAAATGGACCAAATTATCCGGCATACAATATATTCGATCTTAAATGTGGCCATGGACGACCGAGCTTGGGCACAAGCTACTCTTCCCATTCGTATGGGAGGCCTCGGCGTCCGCAAAATTACAAGTATTAGTTTACCGGCTTTCATTTCCTCGGTCCACGACACTGAGAAATTAATCAGGAAAATCCTAGCCCCCACACTGATTGATTTTGATGTGCCGTGGTTCTCCGAGGCTATGGATGCCTGGAGACTCGCTTGCCCGAACTCAGATGCACCCGACAATCCATCATCCCAGAGACGGTGGGATGAGCAGCTCTGCAGAGTAGTACAGAATAATTTACTTGACACGTCTGCTACTACTGCGGAGCGTGCGCGCTTGCTGGCTGTGGGTAAATGGGAGTCGGGTCTGTGGCTTCATGCTCTACCATCGTCGAACATAGGTACTTTGTTCGACGACACTACTTTCCGCCTCGCTGCTTCCCTCCGACTAGGAGCTCCTTGTTGTTCTCCTCATCGCTGTCACTGTGGCGAAGTTGTCAACAGCCTCGGACACCACGGCCTGTCTTGCAGCCGTAGTGCAGGTCGCTTAGCGCGGCACGCGAATATTAATGACATTATCCGACGAGCTCTTGTCACCGTCGGCGTTCCAGCTGTATTAGAACCTAATGGCTTGGCACGTGACGATGGCAAGAGACCGGACGGCATGTCTTTATTTCCATGGAAGGTGGGTAGGCCTTTAGTGTGGGACGCAACGTGTGTCGATACTCTTGCGCCATCCCATCTTCCTGACTCCGCGTGCTGTGCTGGCGCTGCTGCTGCGTCTGCGGAAAATCTCAAGCGGCGAAAGTATATTAACCTTATTGGTAATTATATTTTCGAGCCGTTTGGGGTTGAAACCCTCGGGCCGTGGGGTCCGAGTGCTCATGATTTGTTCAAAGATATCTCCAAACGGCTGGTTGACACTTCCCGTGACCCAAGGGCTGGCTTTTACCTTGGCCAGAGGTTATGCATTGCCATACAACGTAGCAATGCCGCCAGTCTCTTGGGTACATTACCAGTCGACAGCGATGCGGAGGAATTTTTCGACGCTATATTTTAATGTTTTATAGTTTTAGTTTAGTTAGTATATAATTTTGTTATTTTTATAAAATAATTAGTTATAAGTTGTTATTTATGTACTTAATATTTTAATTCTAACTATAAAAGAAACAACATATTGCGCAATAATGCTTAATATTTAGGTACAGATATTTTATAAAACACGTAAGTAATCACGCAACCAGCATCGTTATCCACAAATTAATACAACAGCGAAAATAGTTACAGCAAGGTCCAAGCAAATTTAGCAAACAATTTAGTTAGCAAACAATACGTTTACACGTTTTACAATGTGACAAACTAGATGTGTGAATATAAGAACTAAAGCTATAATGGGATCTAAAAGGGTTTATTAAAAAAATAATAATCTGTTAATACCTTAATTTTCGTAGTATGGATAGGTAATAGTTTATAGTTGTGCCCGCAGTGATTTCTAACTCATTTATATTTTCATTACATTATAAGAAGCTCTACGTATGTTATAGTCTAAAAACAATGTAAAATACTTGTTTCAACCTTTTATTTTTTTGAATATCTAAAACTTAATTTCGTTACTTCTGTTTTTGTTCTTTCTCGTGGTATATTTAGGTCAACAATTTTGAGAAATGCTCTAATATGTCGAGCTGTTGTAGACTACTTTTCCGGTCTGCCATATATACCCATATATGGCAGACCGGAAAAGTAACCTACAACGCGCTCTGGCATCTTCAAAACTGCCACGACGTGTTCTGGCAAACACCCATAAAGCGAAATTCGCGTGTCACGGCTGTTTTGATATTCGAATACAACTCGTTCTGGCAATGAAGAAAAGCCATGACGCGTTCTGAGCATATTTGATGCAACCACGACACGACGGGCAGGTTGTAAACTAACTTGTCGACTCTCATACTGCATTGCCGTGACGAGTGTCCGGATCTAGACAACGGTGTTAGTGCCGAAAACGGTTATGAATCTGGACTTTTTGAAGTTGGTCAAATCATCATCATCATTTCAGCCGAAAGACGTCCACTGCTGGACATAGGCCTCCCCAACATTGGAAGGTGGGGGGGTTACCATAATCGCCTCGCTTGGCAGGTGGGTTGGCGAAAGCAGTATGGTGTTAAAAATGAACATGCATAGAGATCGCTGGTGCCCATTCTCTAGTAAGTCCCTTAGTCGCCTTTTACGACACCCACCGGATGAAATAGGATAGTGCTATTATTTACGTCCGGCACCACACGGAACTTTACATGGTTGGTTAAATAAATTAATAATATTGCAATTTGCTAAAGCTGCATAAAAAGCAATAAAAAAAGCATAATAAAATAGTAATTATAGTAGAATGCTACGCCACGTTACGCGGGAGCTATGGCGGCGTAGAGGGTCGGAGCCTACGGGCGGCGTAGCTGCACCGGGCCTACAGCGACGTTGCGTAGAGGCACCGGGGCTACGCTGCTACGGTGGCGTAGCGGCGCCCGCCGGCGCCGTGCCTACAGCGCGAACTTCGCGCATCGTGGACACGTGGCATAGAGATCGCTGGTGCCCATTCTCTAGTAAGTCCCTTATTCGCCTTTTACGACACCCACGGGATGAAATAGGATGGTGCTATTATTTACGTCCGGCACCACACGGAACTTTACACGGTTGGTTAGATAAATTAATAATATTGCAATTTGCTAAAGCTGCATAAAAAGCAATAGAAAGCATAATACAATAGTAATTATTGTAGACTGCTACGCCACGTTACGCGGAAGCTATGGCAGCGTAGAGGGTCGGAGCCTACGGGCGGCGTAGCTGTACCGGGCCTACAGCGACGTTGCGTAGAGGCCCCGGTGCTACGCTGCTACGGTGGCGTAGCGGCGCCCTCCGGGCCTACAGCGCATCACGCATCGTAGACACGTGGCATAGAAACCCCGGTGCTACGCTGCTCCGGTGGCGTAGTAGCGCCTGGAATACGCAAACGTAGCTGCCCCTGCCCTACGGCGGCTTTTGGGCGTGAGATAAATACTTATTTTACGTAACGAAATGTAAATAATGTTAAAACATAGTAAAAAATGTCTCAATTAAGAGTAAAAATATTATGTTTTATGGAGTCACTTAAAAACAATAGGAAAACCAAATACGTTTTTCGTGAGACAAGTTAGTATCACAAAAAAATACGGGCATTAAAACCGTTCAAGTGCGTGTCGGACCACGCACAATGAAAGATTCCCGCAGTCGGGATGCCCCTATCCAAAAGAAGTGAATGAGTTTTAAGTCCTATGTACAGTCGAAAAGTTAGAAGGGGACACATTTTTTGTGACTTTAGAAACCCATATCATACCAACTATTAATTAAAAAAAAAAACTCGGAATCATCTTAATATTCTTTATGTGCCTTCAGCGCACGGTGTATTGTTGGCTCCCGTAGATCCAACAATACACCGTGCGCTGAAGGCACGGCAAGGAATTTCAGAAATGATTTTGAATCTTATTTTAATATCATTAGCACTTCAATTTCGTTGATATCGTCGCAAGGAGACTTGAGGATTTTTCAACCGTCGCTAGCATTTATGGGGAATGCCACTCCTAATTTTTTTTTATAATTACACTACACCATTATTTAGCGGTTTATACGGTTCTTCCAAATTTCATCTATAAACTTAGTCCCGTAGTTCTATTGGTCTTCGATTAAAATGGTTGTGTGACATATGGACGGACTGAACGAAATTATAAGGGTTCCGATTTAGACATTTTGTTATGGGACCCTAAAAATTAGTAAACAGGTTTATAATTGTTGACGAATAGTGCAGGACGGCACAAATCATTCTTAAATTGCCACCGAGTGTAATCACTAATTAGCAGTCAGTCAATAGAAGCTGAACTACCGATGTGTCAACATAAGGTCAAGAGAGCGTAGCTGCCTTGCTGTAGGTACTCACAGCGACCATTCTATTTACGAATTCGTTTTGCAAGCATCCGTTGTGCGGGCTTTTGTTACGCAACGAACATTCATTCGTGAAACGAACATTCATTATTGAACATTCATTATTCACGTATTAAAATTTGTTTTTCGTGTTTGGATTCTCGTACTCAATGAACTTTTCTTTTTGCGTAACGGTTGTTTGGGAACAAATTCGCGCTGTGAATGCTCACGGTGAGTACCGTGCTTTGTAATTGAGCGAAACCACATAAAACGGATAACTGATACTCATGACCACTGTGTACTTAACTATAGTTAATGCAGGAATCCCTCGTTGGTCAAGTGGTAGCATGCGCTACTGCGGAGCATGAGATTGATGAGGTCGATCCCCAGATCGGGCAAAGTATTATTGTAAGTTAGTCATAAAGTTACGTTGCTTCATACTGCGTGGGTTAGAGCGAGCTTAAGTAAAAAATAAACGTCATCGAATGCAATGCGATGTTTATAACATGTTTAGCACGAACCAGCTGGAAGCTGCGCGAACAATCGTAGCACTGCCGCAGAGAGAGCTACGAATGAAGCGGAAAACTATCGGAACTTGGACCTCCTAGGGTAAGGTGAAAAGTTCTCGTCCTGACACAGAGATGGGGTTCCAATCATAAAAAAATTATGTTTTCCGCCTGGCTGCACGTGTCATTAGTTCGTATGACGCGTTTTAACTGGTTCTCAGTAGCTTTGTTATACGAATTTTTGCAGTAGACGTCTTGCGTGTTTTTCGTTAAAATGGATAAACTTGAATATCGTGCGGTCATAAAATTCTTCGTTTTCGATGGATTAGATACCCCTAAGGAAATTCATCCGAAGTTGACAAAACTTTACGGGTACTCTGCTCCTTCCATGTCACCACTGCCCACTTTTTAATGGTCACTTCAGCTGCCCAGCTGAATTTAAACGTGGTCGCACGTCCCTCGAAGATGACCCACGTGAAGGACGACCAAAAACTGCAACCACACCGGTGACCATTGAATAAGTGCAAGATATCGTGTTGAAAGATAAGCAAAAGAAAGCGAAGTCGATCGCATCTGAAGGAAAAGTTATGGCCAGCGTGTATTGGGATGCGAACGGGATCCTATTAATTGATTACCTTGAAAAAGGTAGAACAATTATAGGTAAATATTACTCCAACCTTCGTGACCAGCTGGATGCCAAAATTCGCGAGAGAGAAAAAAACATATTTCACCAAGACAACGCACCTGTACACAAGGGCGGTGGCGATGATGATGGGTAAACTGCGTGATTTGGGGTACGATTTGCTTGGCCATCCTCCCTATTCTCCTGATTTGGCACCCTCGGACTTCCACCTATTTCTAAACTTGAAGAAATTTGTTTCTGGGAAGCGTTTCGCAATGCAAAGTACCTACCATTTACTGAGTACGTCTTTCATTGACTTTAATGTGCCTTGGCGGCTGAGAATGTGTCATGCTCACTCAAATGTCTCGCTGATAGTGGCATGTGCGTTGGATCATTAAGTTCCCTTTAAAATGGTTGAGCTTAATGGTGCTGATCCATGCGTCATGTTCGTGAACGGGCGCCGCCGCCGTCAGTGGGGACTGGTAATTTCTTAGCTGCCACGGCTTATCTTACCTTACTTTTTTATTTTTGCTATTTTGTTTTTGTTTTCTCTCTTTTTGTTTTTTTTGTTTGTTTTATCTTTTTATTACGGACGCTTCTAACGTACACGTCTTTCTACATTGTTCTCCACATGAATGATGTAACGTTCCAATACTTTGTAACATTTTTTTTTTATTTAAAAGAGTGTCCGTGGAGTTTATTGCCCGTTCTTCTCCATATATAGGGACCTACTAAGCTTTAGAATGGGCAACTAGCTTCATCTCTCTGACTGACCGACCCCTTGGCAATTCAACACAAAAGTGCCTGTAAGTAATTGGTTTATTTGAAATAAATGCTTCTAGTTTGAGTTTGAATAAAGTTGACAGAGCCGTAAATAAATATTTTCACAGCCTTCCAGACTCTCATTTCCGGGAAGGAATACCAGACTGATGTTGGAGAAACGCTGGACCAAGTGCATTAAAGTCAAGGGAGATAAGATGTGGAAAAATATATATATTTATTTTACTGAAAGTCGCAGTCTTTTGTTGTCATTCCGAGAACTTCGTACCCACTGAAGATAATAAGAATAATATGTATACTTCAGCCTTCTACTAATTTTACGATACCTACATTTTGTATTTATATTGTATTTTATAGGTACTTAGTTCCATTCTACATCCATCACTCATCTTATTATTATTGTGGTTGAAACAACAAATAACATAAAACTGATTTTGACGTCTGTTTGTATCCACTCACAAGAAAATTGCGTCCGGATGACGCATTTTTCAGCACACAATAGAATCATTGCAAAAAATAAGAAAAGTCTTTAAGTATTATTGATCTCGCCGGCGCGGCGGCTGGCAGCAGGCGGCAGGCGGCAGGCGGCGTCGCGGCGGCGCGCGGCACAAGCGGGCCCGCCGCCGCCGCGCCGCACGCCCCGCGCCACGCGCCCTTCGCCGCACTTCACGCTGTCACAATAACGTGCCACCATTCTCGTAAATTAACTTCGTTACCTCGTCATTATTCGCGCTTTCATTCGAAACAAATAACGAGGCGTAGCCCTCTTCAACCGGCACAGTCGTATGTGACTTCGTTTTAACGATCTATTTCAACTAACACAGTGACAGCCAGTTTTTCTTCAACAAGTTGTATTATTGTATTCCATAGTAAAATAAACTTGTGAAAAAAAAAACAATGCTCGTTAGCTGAAAACAATGAAAGTTCAGGGACGATTCTATGACAGACGATTCGCGATCGTATGGCTACGTCAGAGAAACTGGAATAGATTTACGTATACCGAGCGTGAAATTAAAGGATAAACAAATGAATTCCGAAGCGGGCGCCATAATAATGAAACAGCAGTCGGCATCAGGAGGTGTCAAGCGGCAGACACGGTCGGCGTGACCCGGCACGGTAACTCGGCCGCGGCGCATCAGGAGAACTGGGCCATATCAATAAGCGTGTCCCAGTTACCTGGATTTGTCGCGTGCGGTGCGGCAGTGCTGAGTGGTAGCGCAAGATGTCGGGCAAGTCGTGCGCGTCGGGCAGCGTGCGTTCGGTGGGCGGCTCCGTGCGGCTGGGCACGGCCAGCGGGCACGAGGTGGTGCTGGACGCGCTCTACGAGCAGCGCAAGCGCGACAAGAAGAGCGTCCGCGTGCTCACCGTCATCGTGTACGTGTTCTGCGTGTCGCTGGCCGCCATCATGCTCTCGCTGTACTACGTGTTCTTCTGGGAGCCCAAGGACGCGCAGTATGCGCAACGCAAGGTGTTTCACACAGTAGAGAAGCAAACCAGCACCACACCAATGCCTACATGCTTTATGCCCCTCACCGGTACGTCACACCACCGACACGCTTCCTTCTTACTCCTACCACACTCGTGTTTCAAGTAAACATGGACTCGTACAGATACCATACGAGATATTCCAATTAATCGTTGTTGTACTTATATAACGTGTGAGCGTGCATTCCTGAGCCTTGTACCAAACTTAACACGTAATGACACGACTAACATTTATTTATTATCTAGAGTATTCTAGAGCTTAGGTATATGTATGCAATGGTAACTAATAACAAGTATCTATGTACCTAGTTCTAAACCCGGACCAAGACAGCACCAGAAACTGTTGGTCGACCAACATCATCACTAGGTATCTCATAATTGTGTTACATTTCATTTCACCAAACTGTTCCGGCATTACAAATCTTGGAGCAGTTTCATAATGTTCTGATGTTTAACAGGTACTTTACAGCAGCTGATTCCAGTACAAGCGCTGAAGTTGACATACGATAAATACTGTAGTTTACACCTACTTAGATTAATTATACATTTATACCTACTAAGTTACATCTATTTACTTATGCTAAGTAGTTCCATGCGGTGCCGGACGTAAAGAATAGCACCATCCTATTTTTTCTTCCTATGGGTGTCGTAAAAGGCGACTGAGGGACTTAGGTACTAGAGAATGGGCAGCAGCGCCCGCTATGCATTTTAACACCATACTACGATCGGTGAAAAGAATTTATTTATTTATCATCTACCAACCCACCGGCGATTATAGCAAACCCTGGGGGGGTTTGCTATAAGTAAGTCTTTCGGCTGAAATGATAGGTCCCCAGTATTGAAATCTGTTTCGAAATTTAAAACCTTCGGATATTTCATGCCCTAGTGTAATCCCCAAACAATTTTTCTTTATTTTTCGTTTATAGATTTGGGTATTTTTTTAACTTTTATTAATTACAAGCTAAGCCATGAACCAAAAAAGTAACGGATCTGGGGGCCTAAAATGGACGCTTTGGCATAATCATAATTATGATCTGCGTACAATTATTAATGCACAATTCATCAGTTTGACAGTTTTGTACAGAGTTTCGTAAAATGTTCCACTAATTATGAATTGCTATAATGAAGTCTAATGTCAAATAGCAGCTGTCAAACAGATGAATTGCGGGATGTATGAATTGTACGCAGATCATATTATATGATTCTGCCAAAGCGTCAATTTTAGGCCCCTGGACAAAACTTATGTAATTGGGACAGCAAACTAAAACGTGTCATCATATTATCTGTTTTTTTTTTATTAAGCCTTGAATTTAGTGGTGATAGCGCGTGGGTTGAGTGGAGAAGGGTAGAATTATTCACGGCTTCACGGGATGATGAATTCATGACTGAATCTAATCCATAGTTAGCATTGTGTATAACATAACATCACGCCTGTAACCCCGATGGGTTAGGCAGAGGTGTACCCATAGTACACCCACATTTCGCCAGTTATGTTTAAGTCCCATGTAATAGGGGGCGAGCCTATTGCCATCAACCGGGCACAAATCCATACTCCGGACTGCTACTGAGCAATTCCTAATGGATCCCAATAGCACTTGGCCCGACCTGGGAATCGAACCCAGGACCTCATGCTCAGCTGTAGCGTATCCGACCACTAAACCAACGAAGGGCAGTCTCATTTGCAGTCATTGTGTATAGGAGACGCTAAAGCTGTTCTTAGGATGTTTTGAAAATTAATGGCTTCTACAGACCGGCGCGACACGCGACGCCACACAAAGGCCCCGCGTATCGCGCGACAAGCGGTGCCTTTGTGTCGCGTCGCGAGTCGCGCCGGTCTGTAGAAGCCTTAAGCCTTTATTGCTTTTTTTTATTCATAGGGCTTTGTCGCTTAGCGACCACATTGCCCAGTGCAGAAAAACACAAAATTAAAACTGTTGTGACTCGTGATGCTAATAGAATAGATAGCTAAACTTGACGCTTTTTTACTGCTAATGAAAGAAATTTTCTCGTAATTATAAAAGTACAGGATAAAAGGCTAGCTCATTTTAATTACCAACACAACACCATTTTTAGGGTTCCGTACCTCAAAAATAGAAAACGGACCCCTTATCGGAACTGATCACTTCGTTGTCCGTCTGTCTGTCAAGACCCTTTATCTCAAGAACGCATGAAGGTTTCGAGTTGAAATTAATATCAAATACGTAGGTTTACGGTTCCTTGGAGCTCTAAAAAAATCAAGCTTCTAAGTCAACGCAATAAAAACATTACGGCCAAAGCGGCATATTTTGATACTCGCAAATAAATCAAAACCTGTAAGGTACTTCCCGTTACAAACTTGGTCTCACAGCACAAGTAAAGGAAAAAGTTCGAAAATAATTAATTTGTAGTTTATCCCATAAAAAAAATGCAATAACAAACTTACATTTTCAGCTTTAGAGAATGACCGTGACGTATACGTGTGAGATGTATGGGAGAACATATTTTTCAATACACTTCCTCGAAAACTGGTTCATATCGCACAACGATTAGGTTCACAATGCAACGTATTTCACACGCGTGCAATTTTTTATTTTCCAACACGTATGCGGGAATAAAAATTGCCACAGATAACTTATACCTATACTTAGCCCAAATTGGTTCAATGCCTCTATTCACAAAACATTAAAAAAAAATCCGGAGAGAACCGTCTCTGGCGCGAGACGGTTCTACTACCTATGGACCTACTTGGATGATAGTCCTGTGGGCCTAGCACGAACACGCGGAGTTAAATTGAAAATACCTACCTACTCGTTTTGCACACAATATTTAAGTACTTAGTTTTAATTTAAGTCCTTATTCACCCCTTCAGTCCTTGTTCTTAGTCCATATTAGCTGAGAACTAATTGTGCTTTTCGCCCCAACAAAAAGGCTAAAGGATAGTTATATTTTCGATTCAAAAATCGTTCGAATTTAAGTACATTACATTTACTTCGTGCATTGGTGCTATTAGGCAAGATGTAATAAAAATAGTAGATTATAGGGGAATTATTAATATTATTATAGTATATTATTATATTATTATTATATTATATATTATTATTATTATATATTATTATATCCTTTATTTATCGATATTTACATATAAATTATATTTTTAAATATTAGAATTTATAAAACAATATAAAACATTTAAAAATATATTATTATTATTATAACCAAGGGGATAAAGCAGTGTCTTCTGTCGCGGATGACGATTTAAATCGCGAGCGTAACGAAGGACTCGAGCGTAGCGAGGGTGTTAAAAACTTAAATCACGAGCGAAGCGAGGGATTTAAGACGAGTCCTGAGTGTAGCGAGGGATTTAAGTTCACCCAAGACTAAAACAGCTTTATCACCGAGGAAAATACTCTACTTTTCGTACCATTTGCGAAAAAAAGAACACAATAATAATATGAGATAAGCATTTATTAAAAATAATGACAATTAAAAGTAAAAGTTAACATGCGAAACATTGGTCCAATTATTGATAGAGAGAGTTACATTTTTGTTTGGTACATTTATTGTTGATGAGTTGATTTGAGTATTTCTCTGTTCTTGCGTCTGAGGAACTTGCGTTTCATTGTAGATAGTATACGTCGGAGATAGTGGTGATGGTGCATCGTGAGTTACGGACGAAGATAAGATGGAAGGAAGTTGATGGTTGTGGCTCTGATGGATTAAGTTTTATATTTTCCTTGGATTTTGTTGGAAGTAAATTATTTATAATTGCGGCAGCATTTGCACTGATGGAATCCGAAAATTCACTGTCACTGTCGCTTTGATTTAACATCGTAACGTATTTTTAGAACATTAACTTATTTATAAAAATAAATTAAAATAAACTTAACGTTTATGTATTTGAAGAAAACAAAAACGCGGCAAATTCCTAGACTAATATTTTTTTGTCGGAAAAGCAAAGGCATCAAGCTCATACGGCCTCGTCGGTTTTCGTAATTTTATTTAATAATCGTAACTGCATAATAAATGCGTATTCCTTTTTCAAAAAGATGTATAATGCTTTATATACAAACTCATGGTGTAAACACAGATGTAGTTCAATATAAATTTCGGTAAGTATTCCAAATTTAAATCACATTCTCCCCCTAGAGGATGAATGAAATTCAGTATAATTTTCTTTCCCTGTTTTTAACAGATTAAAAATGGCTATTGTTATGTTCGCTTTTTGTGGCATAGAATGTCACTTTTTTGAGCAAGTGGTACGAAAAAAAATATTATTATATCAAAAGTCCCGACCTGAAAATATAGAGCTTTAGAAGTCTATTCCAAAAATAAAACACACAAAAAGATTTAAAAAAAGCAAAAAGATGTAGAAAGAATATTAAAAAAAACCCGACTGGAACTAAAAAGTTCAAAACAAGATCACTTTTCAAGCGGTTAGTGGCAGACTGGCAGTTAAATCAATTTATGTTTGATTTATTAGTCTACTGTCAACAGCTCATCACCTTTTACAAAATATTGCTTTTCCCGATGCAGGAACGTTAATTGTTGAGGAGTTCTCCTAGTAAGAACCAGAAGCTTAAGAAATAAGCAGTACCTTTGTACTTACATTATAATTATGTCGTATCTCTCTGTATTTTACTGTATACACTTACATAAATAAATAAATAAGAAATGCCGCATAAGCATTGTAACGTGCATAATTCCGTAGCAACCATATTAAAGTACCTAATCGAATCGCACCCCGATAAATACTTATTATTAAGTAGGTAGATAGTACTGTTAGCCTTAGGTGATCACCATCATCAGTTCCACTTTATGGCCACATTTCTTAAATATATATTTTTTATAAGTATTTTTAAAATAATAGTACATTTTGATACAAGTGGAGAATGTTTGTTATTGCATTCGACGCGGAATTAACACCCGAGCCGTAGGCCGTAACCTAACCCCAGGCCTCCACAAAGATTTCCACAATTTGTTTTTTTTTTTTATATGAATTAAATAAGTCAGTACATGCTTTGTGTCCATCAAAGAAAAAAAACTTCACATTCTCACCTTTAAAACTTGTAAGTTTTCTTTTTAAAAAAGTACCTAGTCCTGCGTTGATGGTTTTTTAAATGATACTTGCATTACTTTGATCCCAAAACCAATAAATTATTCGATGTCCGTTTTATATTTTAAACGAACGCCTTCGACGCGGACGGCAACAAAATATGAAAATATCCCAACAAGTTGTGATCGACTTAGGATGTCGTCGGTACTATACGCGCGTATACCTACGTACGAATTAATTCGCACTCCAGTCTTTGGGTTCCCATAGTAAGTACTTCAAGGATCGGGACGGTTCTTGCGTTTTCGTGCTTTTACGGGACGGATCGTGGCGCGCTGTATCAGGGAATCTCCAAAATCTGACGTTCATGGCCAGTCTATCATCATGAAAAAGCATATTTGAGTCTCATTTCCTACGAAGTTTATGGGAAAAGATTTTTGCGATTTCTGAATTTTCTAGTACTCAAACCTCCAGTTGGTCCGATAGAGTTTTATTATTATGAAAATGGGCTTGGGCAATTTTCACAAAGCTTTTGTGAAAATTTCCCATTTCCTTGCAGACTGTAAAATATGTGAATGCAGATCAGTTTCTAAAAAGGTTACCTAAGAATAGTCTCCTAGGACTGTTTTCCTGTAGGTACAAAGGTAACCTACCCTTACTGCCTCGTCTCAAAAATTCACCTGCTTAATAAATACTAGCTTCTGCCCGCGACTTCGTTCGCTTGGAAGTCGTAAGATACACATAAACAGCAACATTTTTATAAATCTCGCTGCATTAACCATAATAAAAAAAAATTGTATTGAATTCGCAACACACATCACTAACCCACACACTCACACTTCGTGTAAATAGATATATTTAGCAAATTGATTACCTGGGGCCTTAAATGGACGCTTTGGCAGAATCATACGATCTGCGTACAATTCATACATCCCGCAATTCATCTGTTTGACAGCTGCTGTTTGACATTAGTCTTCATTAGAGCAATTCATAATTTTACGAAACTCCATAAGAAAACTGTCAAACAGATGAATTGCGGGATATGAATTGTACGCAGATCATAATTAGGTATTATGATTCTGCCAAAGCGTCCATTTTAGGCCGTCTGTTCGTATCTATAATCAAATCACAAAACTGTCATTCGTAGACAGTTGTATGAAATGTCAATAAAATGGCAAAGTGACGTAGGGTGTCAACTTGGTTTATTATTAATTTCTCTTCAACAAAATGGTTTCGCTTCCTAATTCCAACGCGATGAAATCAAATATCCTGTAGTCACGACGTTATTAATAAAAATAAAGATATAATTACATCTCGACAGAATGTAGGCGACTACATAATTTTTATGTTTTTTTCTGTCTAAGCATTCGATATTTTTACGGCAATACTCGCAGAATTAACGACAGTTTAATTACGTCGTTAATAAACGCATTAATAGGCTTTAAAGCATGTTTCAAGCCAACTCATTTATCAAAGTACCTACTATTCTTAGGTACCTACCATAGATAAAATAATATTTCTATGGTACCTACCATTTACTATAGAGGTATAGAACAGAATAGAATAATCTACACATACACGTATTATTATTTAGTCTTTGATATTTCTCAGGACTCTGGGGTCCCGTACCTTTGGAAGGCGTACGAGAGGCCGAAGCCAACCCTCAGAAGCCCATTAGACGTTTTGAATGAAATGAGGCACCAACCGACGATTATCCCTGTATGCACTATGCAAGTGCATTCAAGGACAACCCCCGGTTGGTGCTGGACCATTGCAGAACATGGAAACAAAACATATTGGGCTATGGGTTTGGGTAGTTATAGTGGATTGTTGATCTTGAACTATCAATGGAAGGACTATGGTCCTGCCTGATCAATGTTATGAAATACACTGATAAAATTGTAGGGGGTAACTTGCACGGGAGGCCGGTCCTCCTTCTGCGAAGCAGTAATGCTCAAGGTTCGCGCCCCTTGTCGCCGCAGGAGACGCCCCGGGCGTCGGGAGTCGCAACTCGCAAGCTGATTTTCGGGCACCGTAGGCGCGGGCCTGCGGACGGTGAGCGATGACACGCCCTCCCAAGTTATTTGATAAATTCCCAGCCGTAAAAAAAAAACGGGGGTAACTTGCACACTCAATAATGGGCCACTGGAAACTGTCGCTAGCACATAGTGACGTAGCAACAAGGAGGCGACATGTTCTGAGGTGTTGAGGAGTGGAGAGGTATTCCACGGCTATCAGGAAAACCCCAGAGCCCGGAAGATGGTCAAGATCCCTACCAGCACTTACTGGAATACTTCGTACCTCCGAGCACGTTTGCTCTTGTGAATATCCACTCAAGCCGGCCAATAAAAGCAAGAATGAGATAGGAGCTCTGTTCCTCGTCAGTGTTCACTCCAGATGGTCAATAAAGGCAAGTCAGAGATGAGGATCAAGACTTCTCCCGGGGAATAGGGTCCGTGAGGTCACTACTGCCCAATAGCTCGCTACATGCTGACCTGCGGGTTTTTGTATCTCTCTTTTTCAGGCTCCTTACCCTAGATCTGTTCCGGCAAAGTAAACTCTACCGTCACAGACCTAGAGTTCGGAGCGCGCTAGCCCCACCACGACGACGTCAACGTAGAGATACGGCGCCGGCTTATACCCGGGGGTATAAGGGCCTAATTCCTTGACTCAGCACAGCACAAGCCCTAAGGGGAATTGATTGGTACCATTTGTATTTGATCGCGAGGGTGCGTTTGTGAGGTGAATTTCGATTTTAATGTGATGCAGGTTGCCGGAATCGGTACTATATTGACGTTCTGCAAGAATTTGCTGATCCTGCAAGTATTCAGGATAGCGGCTTTCTGTAGAGTTTGGTTCTTAATCTACAGGTTTCAAAGATTGGTGCAGTTGTTTGGGGATGACACTAGGGCATGTAATATCGGAAGGTTTTCACCGAAACTGATTCCAATACTGGGGACCTATTTCAAAAATTCCGGAACTGGTTCCTTAACTGGATTTTTTAACTAATTGTAGATTTTAGAAAAAGAAAGGATTGAATTGTGAATTCATTGTCATCATCATTTCAGCCGAAAGACGTCCACTGCTGGACATAGGCCTCCTCCAAGCACCGCCACTTCGACGGGTTCTGTGCTTCTCGTATCCAGCGGATTCCTGCGGCCTTCACAAAGTCATCGGCCCACCTTGTGGGAGGCCGCCAACCTTTCGGCCCCTTCGGCCATCTGTTCTGCATAATGTACTGTTATATTATTTTAGTGACAGCGGTTCGTCAGGAATAATCTAGATAAGAATGCATCATTCAATGTATCAGTTTTGTGACATTTAGGTAGTGTTTGCAGGAACGCAGGCGTTCATTAATTCAATAAAAACAAAAAACTTCGCAAGCAATAGGGAAATTGCTACTGAAGACTGCGGAGTTTACCTCAGGACTAACTGGTTCTCACACGGACAACCTGTACGGCGGTTGGTACCGCGTCACCAGTCCTGAATCTCTGTATATTTTGGCTGCTGAGATCATAACTACAAACGTCGTGTATAGGGAAATTTTATAAAGAGTAAATGCGGGAAATAAAGCGAATGGTGCTATACATGCGATTGTGCCAATCTGACCTCCACAACCCAGTTACTGGGTCATACGATACCCTTTGGCAAAACTGGCTGTCAGATTTTCGGGTTTCTGACTACCCGTAACGATTGTCAAAGATCTACAAATGTCAGCCGGGCGGGTGGTCCCTGCTTAACGTGGTTTTCAAGGCACGGAGGGGTCTCGGCATGTTACGGATGTTCACCCATCCACGGACCGACCGCGGCAAGTTTTGCTTAACCTTGAAGATCGATCTGGGGGCTGTTATTATTTAACCACGAGCCCCTCTATCGTTTATTTTTTTTAACCATGATGATTTAAAACCCTGTCAATAACCTGTCGAAATGAAGTACCTACCTAACAGACACTGCCAAATTCCAGGTTAGTTAGTGATGACGCTACGCAAAAAAGAATAAACGAAGGAATTGACAATAAATCTCAACTCCTACGAGTATAACAATGACGATCGAATGTATGATGTATCATGAAGTGATGCGCCTTATAAGTATTTTATGTAGGAACGTTGGACGCGGACGGATGTGTGAATGTTCGTGCAAGCGCCTCCAGCACTGTCCAGCAGTCTCTCTAAATTTAGATGTTTGTAGTCACAATAACTCGCACTCGGTTATTCACTGATCATGTTTATAACGTATAAATCACAAAACGGTTTCTGCCGAATTGCCCAGAATAGCGCACTGCGTAACGAGCATCGGGTAAGTGGAGGAACGTACTCTGCGAATACGACCGCTCTCGAGTAGCGAAAAGCGAGGGTTTCCCAATATTCCTATGTTATCTAGTATTTGTATCTTATTATAATATTATGCATACATAAATAACTGAAGTTAGGTATTCTGAAGAATGGTGGAAGATTTATGTAATAGTAGCATTTGCCCGCGGCTTCGCTCGCGTTAATTAAGAATTTGACAATCAATTCGAGTTGTACCCTGCTTGTTGTTTGGAACGCCATACAACAAGCAGGGTACAACCCGAATAAAAACTCTTAACACACTATTAAAGTTTCTATAATAATATAATTCAATCATGATTCGAAAGACACGTGGCGCCATCTATTACCATAAGAACGTTAAAGTTGTTTTCCTCGGGAGCAGTACTTTTATTTCGGGATGAAAGGTACCCTATGTCTGTTTCTGTACACCTGACAAAATAATTTCAGGATGATCGGTTCAGTGGTTTAGGCGAGAAAAGGTAACAAACAAACAAACTTACTTTCGCATTTATAATATTAGTTAGGATTAGGAAGTTAGGATGGTATAGGCTATCTGGTTAAAAAAAAACTATCGGGCTCGTATAAAGTTTGGTCGCGAAGCAGAAAGAATTTTGTACAATGATCCCTCATTACTTATATCTATCGGTCGCGCACAATTCTAGGTATTGCCATCGCAATCGCACATTAGAAGGACCTTAAAATGCGCAAGCGCGACGGCATCGCCAATACAATTCTGCGCGAGCGATAGAAATAAGTAATGAGGGGTCATTGTACAAAATTCTTTCTGCTTCGCGACCGGACTTTATCTGTACACAATGTTAAATTAAATTAGCTAGCGAAACTCCGCAGACGTGATGAGTATCGATATCTAAACATGACCCAGTAAAACACCAGCACGAAGGAAATTATAACCGGGAAGAGAACAACGCCATTGTGGGGAGCACAACCCAATTGTGTGTTGTTGTACACTTTACAAAAACACGTAACGCGCACATATCGGATGTTTAAAAAATATATCCATCTTGTAAACCAGAAGTTTACAGGATTAGTCACAGCCCACAACTGGCTACAAAACATCAATCTAACATCAGGCACGTTACATCTGCAATATTCTATGATTCAGATAAAATAAACATTGTTCTAATAATAGGTACCATACGAAATGCACACATTGAGCATTTTCTAAATATTTAGAAGACGTTGTTTGTACCTACATCCTATTTTTTCCTATGTTTGTACCTACCTAGGTACAAATATAAATAATTACATCCCCACTAAGTTTACCTACAGTGTGCTCCAAAAGTTAGTTGAAGATTCACTTCATCGGTAATGTACACTTGCAAAAATATCGTACTATGGACAGCTCGGCATTAACATCTGATTTCATGATTCATCCATTAATATCCTGTCGTCAAGATGACTGCAATCATTTATGAAAATATGTGATCATTTGTGGAAGGCATATAAGTAACATTTATGTGGCAGCACAAATATGTGACATCGGGGGAACACCAAAACCTACCAAAACTATCCGATGAGACATGCGACAGGAGTAAGTACTCCTGTCATCAATTATATAAATACCTACGTATTTCATGCTTTTTCAAAATCAAACCCTTTCGGGGTGAAAAGGGGGGTTAATAGTTATATTATAATTATGCTTCCGTTGATCAATAAACTTGAAAACTGACCCGGATACTTTCGTAAACATACATTTTGGAGGAGGTATTAATACCTAACGAAAATTGGTATTAATACATTATACGGCAAATAATAGAAACGTCACAAGCCATGTTTCAATAATTACCCCCTTGGAGGGGGGGGAATAAGGTTTATTTATTTATTATACTCTTCAACAATGAGTACACTATTACTTTAAAATTTGTACATTGCAAACTTAAGTCTAAGCGCCTCATTACTTATAGAAAAGCACAGCATGCACTACATTATGCGCAGATAATAACACAAATATATAATTAAAACAAGTACATTATACATAATTTAGGTAAAAATAAAAAAATATTAAAAGCTAAATTGATTACAATAAATAAAATTAAAATATATTAGATTTTATTTTTGATAATTTTTATATAAGATTAGGTTAATAATTAATTTTAGAAACATACATTAAATGGCAAGCATGGTTTTTTTTATAGCAGGTACTGACGAGTGAAAGAGGTCAATGTCCAGTTCGTGCTCTTTGTATGCAGCATACATTCTAGATAGTGGACATAATTGCCTTAAGTTGGTATGACATCTTGGCATGCAGAAAAGTCTCCTATTAGAACTTCTTGGCAGATTGCGCGGCACATGGAAAAACACCCTATTTAGAAAATCGGGACAGTTCAGAGAGCCTGTTACTAACTTCTTAAGGAAAACTAAATCTAGCATATTCCTTCGTTTCTCCAGCGACACCATTTTATAATACTTCAGTCTTTCTTGGTACGAGTTTAGCTTTTTCCCCATATTACTATTATAAGTGAGATGCCATAAGAACCGTTTTTGCAGCCGTTCGATGCGCCTGATGTGGACCTTATACTCAGGTGACCAGACCACACTGCAATATTCGAGATGGCTTCTAACTAGCGAGTTGTACATGATTTGTTTAATGATAGGTTTTTTGAAGTTTTATATTCTCTCATAACGAAGCCGAGCATCTTTGATGTTTTTAATATAGTTTTGTCAATATGCTCGACAAAACTTAGCTGCCAACCACCATTCAAGCCGCTCACCATTCAATTTATAAACTGACTGCATGATATTCTTTTTTCTTGTGAATTTAATATGATGGCATTTTTTTACATTCAATGACAGTTTGTTGTGCTCACACCACTTAGTCAGCCGATCTAAGTCAGTTTGGAATAGTACCGAGTCCTCAGGATTTCTTATAATCTTGATGGCTTTGAGGTCATCGGCGATTAAGAAAATATTCGAGTTCGGGAAGCATTTGTAAATATCATTTATAAAGAGAATGAATACATGCGGACCCAAATGAGACCCTTGAGGGATTCCCGACGTTGCAATGTACGAATCTGAAGAGTAACCATTCACCACAACCTTGAGCATCCGTTCAGATAGATATGATTGGAATCAGCTTAAGAGGGGGTCCGAAACGCCATTCATTTTAAGCTTGGTGATGAGTATGCCATGGACTACCGTGTCAAAACGCTTGCTGAAGTCGGTGTAGATTGCATCAACCTGGACACGCGCATCAACCGCTTCAACAATGCTTTCAACATAAGTCACCAAGTTGGTAGCTGTCGATTTCCGCTTCATAAATCCATATTGACTATCTATTATTAGCTGTGATAAATGTCTAGATAGCACAGGGCATATGCGGGCTTCTAATACCTTTGCGAGTATGGAGAGAATAGTGACGGGCCTGTAATTGGTCACATCGGACCGATCCCCGTTTTTGAAAATAGGCACAATTTGGTGTCCTTCCAAATAGTCGGAAAAGTACCCCGAAGCACAGAGTTATTAAATATAATACATAATGGCAGTGAAAGAACATCCGCCAGCCTATTTAAAAGTAAAGCAGGTATTTTATCAGGGCCGGCCCCTTTGTGAACGTCTAATTGTTTTAATTCTTTGCGTATCTGATCTTGTGATATCGTTATTTCGCCTAACGTGCTATTGCTTATGCAGCTATCAATGTCATCTGCGCCCCCATGCACACCATTCCCATCACTACTATAAAGCTAGGAGAAATTTGATGCGAAATAATTACATATTTCATTGATATTTTCAGAGGTGTTTACACCGTCTGTCATGGAACTGGGGTAGTTACTGGTGTCACCTCTCTTGATTTTCAAGTAACTCCAGAAATATTTTGGGTTTGAAGTAACTTTAGCCTCTATATCAGCAATGTGAGCATTTATATCAAGACTTAGCCATACGGCCACATCTTTTCCTAAGTAAATCCAAAGCAATAATGTCTAAAGGATTATTGTACTTTTTAACTGTAAGTCGTAGGCAGTTCTTTTCGTTTAGTCTTTTAATGAGCTGTCTAGAGAACCAGTACTGATATTTAGTATCTTTTATTGGTACCTGTGGAACGTGGCGCTTAATTAACCCATACAATGTATTACAAAATGACTCTACCATCTGATCTACAGTCATGCCAGGATCTAGCTCTGACGACCAATTGACCTGCTCCAGTGCTGCATTAATGGCCATGTAATCTGCTTTAAAATAATTCAACTTAGTCTATTTTTACAATTCTGTGGCTTTTTAAAATGGGTAAACGAGAGCTCACACAGCACCGGTGGATGGTGCATATCTATTTTAGAAAGTATATCCACCGGTGCACTTACCACAACAAGATCTATGTTAGTCAAGACTAAATCAAGAATTCTGTTATTTTGATTAAATAAATAATTACATTGTCTTAAGTTGTTAAGTAAGACAAAATCCCAAAGAGTCTGTTCTATGCCTGTACAAATATTTTGAGGGGCTCTTATCACATCACCACCTGTCCCAAGCCAGTTAATAGTTTTCATATTAAAGTCACCAATGATCAAGCATTCATTGGCATGTTCCAAGACATTGTTTGTATTATCAACAAAATGCTCCTGCACTCTGGGCTGTATCGGCGACGGCAAGTATACAGTACACAGATAAATTACCCTAGCCCTCTTACCCCCTTTAAGTGACATCTTGACCCAGAGATCATCGCAGGAACTTTCAAATTTGTTCAGTCTCTGTGATACAAATTTAGTAGATACAGCGATAAGAACTCCGCCACCGTCGGTTTTATTATTCAAAACATTATTGGATCTATCACGCCTATAAATAGCGTAACGTCCATCCATGATCTCTGAGTCAAAGATCCCATCAAGTAGCCAAGTTTCAGTAAACATCATGACATCGTATGAACAGCATGCAACTTTTTAATAAATGTCACTTAGCTTTGTCCTAATACCCCTTACATTCTGGTAGTAAATTTTTAACTGATTAAATTTGAATCGTTATCAATCTTACACCTTATTTTATACATCTTTTTTATTTATTACTGTAATTTGTCCAACGAGTCGGTGTCCCTGATATATTTATAGTCTGCCCCATCATGTTTTCTAACAAAAATCTTACCGCCACGGACCCCCACACATACTTGTAACCCAAACTCTTAGCTTTAATCCTGGTCACAGCATGCACCGCCTTGTTTGCTGGTGATAAATGTTCTGCTATATAGACATTTTCCTTTTTACCGCCAATCCCAAGAAGAGCGGTATTGAGCTTCTCTTCAGAAGTTTTATTTTTATTAAAATTGATAGAAGCAGCTAAAAAGTGGTCACGAACCCGTGGACTGCTGAATTGAACGACAATAGACTTCGGGCGGTTACTAGTTGGGGTTTTCTTTGCAATTCTTGTAACATGATGTATGTTATTCACGATAGAAGATATCACCTTACTAATATTCATGACAGTTGACACAAGATTTTCATTGTTGTGCTCGGGCAGACATTGAATTTCCACATTTGTAGAACGTGCTTGTTGTTCCATTTGAGTTAGCCTCACACCTAGGTCTTTGACAGAAGTTTTGAGCTGCTCGTTTTCCTTTTTAAGATCATTAACGACCTTGGTGTTGAAGGAAAACTCAGTCTTCATTTCCTCAAACTTTGAGTTCATAAACTCCATTGATGTATATTAAGCCCTTCTAATTTGTCCATGATCGCCTTCCTCTGTATGTTAACATAGTTCGCCAAAGTTTGGTTGAGGTGCCGCATAAGATCATCTATCTGTTTTTTCATAATGCGAGAAACTTCGCCAGACGTAACAGGAGCTTCATCGTTGAGGGTAGTTACCGAAGGCTCTTTTTTTCTATGTGTTACATTTGGATCACTCGCCTGACTATTGCGCACTGGAGTATGATCTGCGTTTCGCTTCTTCGGCTTACAGGTTGGACACAACCAATTATGCAGTTCGGTTAGTTGGAAGTCACAACCCAGCTGCGTGAGACAAGAATGGTGGTAGGGGTCCTCAGTTAATACTCGTAAAATCACTGGCTGATTGTTTTTTTCACTACGTAATTGTTTAGAGTATTTATCACAAAATATGTAACGTTCCACATGTAATAGACTATGTTATTAAACTTTATAAGAATCAGTACATAGCACTCACTATTTTACGGGTTTTTTAATTATTTGTACGGAGCAAATTTACGCGGATATTACTGGCGCACTACGCGGGTAGATGCGAGATACGATAGATACGAGAGATTTATATGAACATAATCTTATTTCTTTTGATCTATAAACTTGAAATTTCGCCTGGATAGTTATTATAAATAAATAATAAAGATTGTTATCTTGCCGAGGAAGTGGAGGAGTTGCCGAAATTTGTAGGGGAAAGTACGAAATCCAAGCGAACGAAATCGCGGGCGGAGTGCGGACTGGCTGACATAAGACTTCTTTTTACCCGACTGCTTCAGAAGGAGGGTTATGTTTTCATTATTATTAATTTTATTTCAGAATGAATTTACATTCCATACATTTTATGCGAGCTCTAAGAAGGGTTTCTGAAAATTGGACCTTTAAGGGGGTGAAATTAAGAAAAAAGTGATTTATACAATGTACAAAAATCTTATTTTTTGAGTTAACAAACTTGAAACAACAAAGTACAAACAACAAAGTTTATCATAATTCGTTTTTCAAAACTACCCTCCAAAAAGATTTTAGGGAATGTTAAAGCTTGTATGGACGCGCGGTCCTATTAACTCGAAACTCGGTGCTCATACCTACCTCATAGCAGGGGTACTCAACATATTTTAGTGGAGCGTTATTAGCTCATTTCTTATTATTAATTAAATAGGTATAGCTATTTTGCACAAAAAAAAATATAATTTTAAGATTTTGCTTCTTATAGTGCAAAACATTGGGTGATTCGATTTATGAGAGTGCAATCATGTTATTTGGTACTTTTTATATGTTTAAAAACATCCTAAATTAACATATTTGATGTTTATTCCCGTAATATTCTTGTGCGATAAACAAATTTATGTTGACGACGTCGCGGATGAAATAAAAACTTTAATTTAGCAAACTTAGAAAAATATGTAATTATCTGGAAAAATTTAAGGTACCTTCATAAAATAAAAATACACATTTGATATCGTAATCGTTTTAATTCAGTAACAAACTTAAGACCTATCAAAATCAAATGGTATCAAAGATAAACAATATAAAAAAAAACAAAAAATCTTCGGTTAACATCAGGCGAGATAGCTGTCAAACGCAAGCCTGTCGATGAATAAAAAGTAACTTTAAAAGCAACTAAACATCAAATGAGAAGTATCAAAGATAAACAATATAAAAAACAGAAACTCTTCGCTTAACATCAGGCGAGATTACGGTCAAACGCGAGCCTTTCGATGATTAAAAAAAAAAAAACATTCAATATAGAACTAAAACCAATCAATTAAACATTAAAACGAAAACAAGGTAAGTACTGTACCCGGCAATAAATGTTGTACATCAAAATTTTAGGTACTTTCTTTGAAGTCCAAGTGAGTACATAATTATTTTGCTAAATAAAGATTGATTCTCTTTTAAAAAGTTGGGACAAAAAGGTTTATTTGAAAGTATACACTCTTTTCTTGCTAACACTTTATTCCGCACAACTGCACTGTTTCACAACTAAACGAGAACTGGCTCGGTACTACATTTTACAATTTAAAATTACTTTTCCCCCACCGAAATAACGATAACATCATAACCGTTATTTCTATGTTGCCAAAGTTAAATAATACATTCAGTTGCCATAATGAAAATACATTTAAATAAATAATTACATTGTCTTAAGTAAGTTTGTTACAACATTAATAATTTGTACTTTGACAGTGCTGTAACAGTGAATATTATAATTCGATATTAAAAGAAGGGAAATAATAATGGTTCCGAAAAACAAATTAATCTCCAGCGATCTGTGGCCGACTATTATTCTAATTAACCAGCGTTATACTGAATTACCGACAAAAAACTCAAAACATAAACGAATAAAAATATCCAATTTAACAAAAAATAATAGCATGTTCAAATTACATTTTCTCCTAAAAAAAAATGGATCTTCGAATAACAAAACTAAACTTCCGAATAGAATACTGAACCTCCGACAAAATTACTAAGTTACCGACAACAGAGGTTTTGTCAAAATAATCATATTTTTACAACTTGCATGAACTGTTTTAATTTCTAATGTTGGTTATCAAATTTATTTTTTAACTCTCAATAATGATGAAAATACCTCAACTGTTCGGCCCGCGCGATCGGGTTGGGGCCGCGTTCGGCTGTTTTCGCGTGCGAGTTCGAAAGATCCGAGCGCTGTGCGCTTGCAACCGATCCTTGCGTATTTTGTCTGTATAAGTTACAAAATTAAATAGTTTTTGTTGCTATTGGTTTAATATTATCATTTCAACGAACTAATAAATCTACTAAGGAAACTATTAACTTACTATCTATTAAGGAAACTTAGTATTGTTACGAAATATGGATGAGGTACCCGTGTACCGTTCTGAGTCGGAGGAGGAAGAGGAGGGAGCTGGTTCATCAGTACCGGTGAAGAAGAATCGTCGTAATAAAAGTTAGGTGTTGATCAAACGGTGCTATAATGTGCAAGAAGCAGAGGAGTTTGTAAGTAATGAAAAGACTTGGGCAAGAAACTATACGCGGGGAACAGTGATGAAGGCCAAAAACGTTTCTATCGTTGTAACAAGGTAAAATCCAAGGGGCCACAGTGTGATTGTGCGTTGTATTTATTGTTTGTGAATGACTGAAATGATATTCTTATTTTTAAGACAACTTCAGAGCACAACCATGACCAGATTGGTACGCGTAGTGAGTACGGAATTCCGGAAAAACTTAAAAAGAGAAATAAATAAGATGTTTGATTTACGCCTAAAGCCAAAAGCTATATTAGAGGCTCTGAACAACATGACAGGGATAAAGGTGCCTTCGAAACGGCAACTTAATAACTACTTATATGACAGAAGGCGCGAGAAGTTCGGAAGAGCTGCAATTTACTTAGGTGAACTTGAAAAATGGATTTTCAATCGAACAACTATTCCCGATGATGAAAGTTAAAGTTTTCGTGTTCAGCTATTACGAGATAGAAGCGGAAGAACCAAGTTTTCGTCTCGCGTTGTCAACTAAAAAATTACTCAACATAGTTTGTTCCACGGCCGTAGTGCACATAGACGCCACATATAAACTCATATGGCAAGGGTTCCCCATTTTAGTTCTTGGTACCACTGATAAGAACCGTAAGTTTCATCCGCTTTGTCTTGGTGTGTCCACTAATGAACGTCAAGAAGATTTTCAAATGATTTTTGACGGCCTTAAAGAAAAGGTTCTGTCTTTATTTGATCACGTGATGCAACCTAAAATTTTAGTTTGTGACGCTGCTCAGAGTATCAGAAATGCTTTCATCGCAGTTTTTGGTACTACACCAGTTGTTCGTATGTGCTGGGTTCACGCGAAGAAAAATATGCAGCAAAAAGTTACGAAACTCGTCAACAATAAAACGAAACAGAAATAAATTATACACGACATAGGCGCACTACATAATGCTACATCATATGAAGTTTTTAATGCTGCATCACAGGCTTTTGTAGAAAAATGGCAGACTCAAACCGAGTTCATTCAATACTTCAAAGAAGAATGGTTAAAGAAACATCCGAATTGGTTTTTAGGCGCAGCGCCGTGTTCGCCTGCCACAAATAATGCATTAGAAGCGTTCAATCGGAACATTAAAGACCACAACATCTTACGTGAACGTCTTCCACTTTCACATTTCTTGGCCATTGCCACTGAGATGGTTGCTCAGTGGTCTTTACAAAGCTGTAAGGAATCGTTACCTGAAACACCTACTATTGAGCTGAAGGACTGGACTGATGGGTATTGCTGGGCAAGGAAAGATTTAAGAATAAAGATTTTATCATCCAACACGGCATACACTGAATACTTGATCCCAAGTAGTAGCCAAGTAGGGGAGGTATCGTACGGCGAGCAGTGGTTAAACTTTGATGATTACAAGATGAAACATTTCGCTTTCTGGAAAGTCACAGTGCCTAAAAACGAAACACATAATGTAGAATGGAGAAAAGGATCCTGCACTTGCCCGCAGTTCTATAAAAAATACGTTTGTAAACATCTTTTAGGGCTCGCCGCCGCGGTTTCATATGGTGAGAGCACCGCTCAACCGCGCGGTCAGGCGGTGTACGTGTGTTAGGCATCAACGGATTTATTAGAGGCTTTTTTTTTTTTTTTTGGGTGGGTAATTATCAAATAACTTCTCCCGCTCTGGGCAGAGCGGGAGGGCGTGTCAGACTCTTACTGACTAAAACCCACCCGTGTTCCTTCATTTGCCTGTGTGCCAGGGCCACGATATCCCTTTCGGACAAACTCGCAACCCTGGCAGGCATTGGTCCTGACGGACCCCGTCAGTTGGTGCTGACATCTCTTTGAGGCGCGCGTGGAACACAACGCGCCGTCGACCCGGGCCTGGTCCTTATCGGACAGCGAGCTACCCATCGCTCGCCGTCCGCAAGCCCGCGCCTACGGTGGCCGGAAATCGGCTTGCAACTCCCGACGCCCGGGGCGTCTCCTGCGGCGACTAGAGGCGCGCTCCCTCACGCGTTCCGCCTCCTCCTTCGCGAGCATTACTGCTTCGCAGAAGGAGGTGACGGCCTCCCATGCACTCTCGCTCCGAACCATGGCCTGAACCAGTGCTGGACGCGAGAGATCGTCGCCGCCGATCGCCTCCGTGAGGACACGGCGGTGCTCCGCCCAAGCCGGGCAGATCTCCACCGTATGCTCCACCGTGTCCTCCGGGCGATCCACACAGTGGTGACACCCGGGCGTTTCCTCCCGCTTTATCCTGAACAGGAACCTCCCGAATTTATTAGAGGCTAAAGCGACGTTGAGATCCGCTTCACCGCCTACCGCGGCGGTTCGCGGTGCCGTGTGTTAATCGCCTTAGATTGAAGCTCGCGACTCCGCCCATGGAAGCGAAAGCACTACCTATAGAACAAAAAAGGAAACGGGGTCGTCCTACTAAATCCAGACCTGCTCTTATAATACAATGAAAATAATTAAGATACCTACTGACAACTAACGAGCTGCTACTACTACCTCCCTATTTAGTTCATAAGTACAATTATGTATACCTAACATTTTCTACTACCTATAAAAACTACATTTTCATAATAAACTGAGTTTTGTTTTATTTTTATCTTTATTTTCGCTGACATTATAAAAACTAGGAAATTTGTCGAATAATGATACAGTATAATAGTAAAATATTTTAGGAAACAAAAGTCAACTTGGTTTTAGATTAAAGCATGAATACGACTGTTCTGACTTCTTAACGCCTGAAATTGGTACCAATATCGAAGCATACCCGTGGTAAGTAAAATTCATGATAAGTATATGATGCAAGTAAAAGTTATTGTTACAAGTACCTACATTTTTATATTTTTTATAAGTTTCTGTATAACCACTCAGAATAATATTTTCAGTATAATGTTACAGTTAAAATAGCACCACAGTCTATGAAATATGAAAGGTAATTTATGAATTAATAGTAGGCAAGTAAAGATAAAAATTACAAAGCATAGTTTTCAGTAGAACGTAATTTATGCTGGTAGAAAAGTATTATCGCAATAAACAGTCATGTTTATTTTTCGAAGATTTCAGTATCTCATTCGGTCGTTTCGTCATTTTTATTCGGACAAAAGTAGTCGGAAAGTTAGTATTTTAGGCAGTAGATTTAATATTTTGAGTAAGGACAATTCTTCTTTTTTTGTCGGAGCTTTTATTACTACCCTTAAAAGAATACATTGTTTTTAAACTAAATCAAAGAAATCACGACATTTACGATCTCAGAAATGGGGCAAATTCGTCATAATTATGACGATCTAGCCTCATTCAAAATAGACGGAATTACACACACGGCACTTAATGATTTCTGGCTTATAAATTTGTTACGTTGAATAATCTAATCATTTGCAGCGTTATCTTGCAAAATAATACACGAAACCTTTACAAGGACCCTACACTTTATATATTGAATTTATTCGACACTTTAAGTTACATAATTTTAAACTTACCTTCGAAAATACAGCAGCGTAGGACACTCACATTTCACTTTAAAAAAGCTACTGAACTTTGAAGACGGTTTTACCCATTTTTATAGCGAATAACGCCATCTAGGGAATTTTATTTGAAGCTAAAAGTAATGCTGTTTTACCGACACTTCAACAAACGCTGCAATATAATTATACTCCGTCTACGGCTGCAACTCTACTGTAACTAGGACTAGCATAATTTCAAGTAGACGGTTACGCACTATAGACGGAATATGCCACCCTGACCTTATACCATACATACATTATTTTTTAAGAACAAAAACGTAGAAAAAATAAACAGTTAGTAAGTACTTAAAATTTCTTACACATACACAGTAGCGTAGCTAGCATGGTGGCACCCCAGGCACCCGGTGCGCATAATTTTGGGATGTCACCCAAGAACAAAAACCGGTCAAGAGCGTGTCGAACCACGCATAATGAAGGGTCGGACGTCTTTCGGCTGAAACGATGATGATGATGATGATGACGTACCTATAAATATGTATTTAATAAATTAGTAACGAAGTCAAAACTGTACATATATTCAACATAAAAAAGCCGGCTAAAAAGAAAAAGACGGCGTCCGTTCACGAACATGACGACTGTATTGTATTCATAACATCATCATCACGCCTGTAATGCCCGAAGGGTTAGGCAGAGGTATACCTTATAGTACAACCACATTTTGCCAGTTAATTTTAAGTACCATGTAATAGGGGGCGAGCCGCAAGCCTATTGCCATCAACCGGGCACAAATCCAGACTCCAGGCTGCTACTGAAAGTCAAAGTCAAATTATTTATTTGAAATAGGCACATTTGAGGCACTTTTGAACGTCAAAATTTACAAAAAAAATAGAAGCAGTCAAGTCAGTGTATTGTATTCGATTCTGTATATTCCTAATACCTAGCTTTTGCCCGCGGATTCGCCCGCGTGGATGTCGGAAAATATCCCTCGGGAACGTACTACCGGGATTAAAAGGAAACGAGCGAAATGATTGCATACTTCATAGCCGAGGAAAAGGTCATTGACTCCCAGCAGTCCCAGCGCTGCGCTCGCCGCCGTCAACCATAATTATGTTGTTACGCGTAATTTTGAATCTGTGATATGTTTTAAAGTATTCATTGAAATGGTATGATATCTATCACAGGCATATTATAATCTAAATTAAATGCCCAATTCAAATAACATATTTTATTGGATAAGGATTCTTAAGAGACCGGTTAAAATTGCTTCGGAAATTACAATATTTTTTTTATCAAATTCTGAAAGATAATAGTTACTGTAGGTCATCCGTAGAAGATAGAGATAGCTATTGCGGACTTTTTTGTTGATGTTTTTAAGCTGTACAATCCTGTAAAACATTAAATTTTATGTATCTCGTACGGTTTACGGGGTGCACGCCAGTAAAGCAGTCACAGTCAGCATGATTTTTTCGACATCTTCAACAATACTCGTCATATTTCAGCCAATTTACACAAAACTTTAAATGAAACCTTCCTCATGGATCACTCCGTCCATTGGTGAAAACCGTTTAAATATCCGTTCAATTGTTTTTAGGGTTCCGTACCCAAAGGGTAAAACGGGAACCCTATTACTAAGGCTCCGCCGTCTGTATGTCTGTCCGTCTGTCACCAGGCTGTATCTCATGAACCGTGATAGTTAGACAGTTGAAATTTTCACAGATGATGTATTTCTGTTGCCGCTATAACACCAAATACTTAAAAAAAGAACAAAATACATATTTAGGGGGGCTCCCATACAACAAACGTGATTTTTTTGCTCGTTTTGGATCGATATTGATAACGGCAACAGGTAGACGCTTGAAATATTCCCAGACTATTTAGTTATATATTGACTTTAAAAAAAAAACAAATATTTATTTTTTTATTTTTTTCCCATACAAAAAACGTGATTTTTTGGCCATTTTTATAGATAATGGTACGGAACCCTTCGTGCGTGAGTCCGACTCGCACTTGGCCGTTTTTTTGTGTTTATCACGTTTAGACAGAGACCGCGGCGCGGGGGGACTTTGTTTTATAATAATAATATGTAAGGATAATAAAGTAATCTCAGATTAGAGAAAGAAAAATGAATAATGTTAGTATAGGTAGTTAGTTAGTTTAGTATATTACGATAGGTAAGTGTGAATTAAGTAGTCCATTATTGCACGACGCCGTGCACTGACTTTTAGTCTAAACGAGCAGTGTTAATGATTTGAAAAAAAAATATGATAAATTAGAGCATTTTTTTTAATAACTTAATATGTGAATATTGTAGATTACATAAGGAAATAATTTGTAAAGTTATGTCTAACGCGGATAAAAAACTGTGAATGGCGCAAAATCTACCAATCGTATGTTTCTGAAACCTTCACCAATTTAAAGATAATTTAATTATTGATCGTTTATACGCGTTTTAGGAAAATACCTTTTGTTTTGTGTATAATAAATTAATAATGCGTCAAATTGGGGACAGCGCTCCTTGATGGGCGAGTCCTATTACTGGCTGAACGTACGACGCGTTGCCTGAGCTCAGTACAGAACACGCAAGCTAACCACTCAAGGTCACTGGCATATATCTCAGTCTTAATAGACTTATATGAGTATCGTATACTATTTTGTAGCTCGTGTGACATAAACCCGCCATCTTTTAAAATTGAAAAGATTAAATTGACAACATGATTTTTTTTTGTTATACGAACGTTTAATGCAATGTAAACATAACAATAGGTAAGATCAAAATATAGGTACATAGATTAGATCATATCAATATTTAATAATGCATAATTTAAATTCAAATAACTCAAATGAATTAAAAGTATGTATAATGTTGAATTCGTATTTACCTTTTCACATAAGTAATAAGTACATCGTCAGGTGCTTCATTGAGGAACTTAGAAATTGGTCTTTTGAAAAAACTTGAGACTTCTTTGGCCGATATATCACACAATTTTTTTTTTCTTAATTCTTTTCCAAACACGTTGTCAACTGAATATAACGACTACTACCTATCAATATTTGGTCATATGTAGGTATTAATTGTGCATTTCAACATTGAATAGTAGGTAGCCAATAAACTTGATGGTGCGTACTTTTTTGAGAGTTGACCAAGGTACGCCACTAACACCAATCGCAAAAAGAGTTTCACTTATTCACTTTACGCCATTTCTTAAAAGCGTTATGCTGATGTATACAATCTTTAATCTAAGCTTTTAGATTTATTAGGCAACCAATTCAATATTATGCTTTTGGACATTTATCTAATTGCTTCAGGGACAATGTCACCACTCTCATCTTCACTTAATTCACTTTCTGAATAGTTCTTATTAAAATCACAGTGATAACACTGAAAAAATATGGTAATCCACGAACAACAAACTAGCTTTATAAAATATTACTAAGTAAGTAACTGTAAACCAAATCTAAAAGTGGCAGGTTAGCGTTTCGTCTGAAATGGCGTTGTCACTTTTCTACAACATGCATGAAACTGACTTTTGACTCATTTTTGTGCTGTGAATATTTCGAAGTGTCAAAGAACTGTGAAATTAGTAGATTTATGTACTTATTTTCGCACGGTTTAAAAATGGACTACTTAAGTCACGGAGAAGCGTGACCTAAGTGCGGGTTTAGGTCACACAATGCTGTAAAGTTTATTTCGATAGGTACAACAAAAAAATTTGTTTTGTTTGATAAGTAGCATCTTTTTGGTTCTGCTACTTGACGATAGATGGTGTTAAATTCAGTAAAGGAGAGACTTTGCCAACTACATAATACTGTTAAAAACAGTAAGTATTATACTGTTCAACAAAAATGAATATGGGTCCTACTGTTTTCACTGATATCCAGAGCTACACCTAAATAAAAAGTTTCATCTACTACGTAGAATATCATGCAAATGTCCCGAATTTTCGGGACATAGTTAGTAAATAAATAATTGTTAAGTATCAGAATATCTATAAATACTAGTTTAATTAGTTTGCCACCTGCTGAATATTTTCAGTGATGAATGCTAAGTGGTGGGACGACAGAAATAGAGCTTCAATACTATAAAAAAAAATCAGCAGTGGGAACACTAGACTGATTAATTAGTTAATTATTGTATATTTTCACACTTTAACCACTATATCCGCAGCGCGACGTGTGTAGCGTCTGCGAAATAATGGCAGTCTGCACGAGCCTTTATATTTTATTTCTTCTACAGACGCGAGCAGGTCAAGCCTAGCTACCCGAAACTGTCAAATTTTCCCAATCAACCTTGAACCTTATGCTTTAACGATAAAGTTAATTAAATTAAAGAAATTTGACAGATTGTAAGTAGTAGCTTGATGTGCTGGCGTCTGTACAATAAGTTGGCAACCCTACTCGTAAGTTGAAACCGGCTTCGTTTCGGCTTCACTCATACAAAAATGAGCGCCTCGCCCGCCGCTGCTAGGTAGGTAGGTACCTACTTTTATTTTCTTTTTAATGTAATCGTGTAAAATGATAAATTTCAAAACTACTTAGTATCCAACTTTAATAAGTACTTACATAAATGCTTGTATACGGAATTGCCCCGTAGGACGGATTTGCCCACATTGACAATAACTTTTAGTTAGTTTAGGAAAACACTATTAATAGGTACAAAAAGGACTTAATAATGGTCTAAAGATGTTGATAAAATAGGTATGATAATATTGTCATTTATAAAAGTAGGGGGCCTAAAATGGACGCTTTGGCAGAATCATAATGATCTGCGTACAATTCATACATCCCGCAATTCATCTGTTCGACAGCTGCTATTTGACATTAGACTTCATTAAAGCAATTCACCAGGACCATTTTACGAAACTCCATAAAAAACTGTCAAACAGATGAATTGCGGGATATGAATTGTAAGTACGCAGATCGTATCGCACCTCCGCTGAAATAGTGTCGTAAGTCAAAAAAATCAGTCTGACACTATTTGAGATGAGATTTTGAAGTTTTCTGAAACAAATGGAACAATAGAATAGTTTTCAAATTTTTTGAGTTGTGACACTATTTGAGTGGAGGTGCGATATTATGATTCTGCCAAAGCTTCAATTTTAGGCCCCCAGGGCTAGTATACTTGTCAAAAAATAATAGACTCGTTATTGTTCTAGTTCTACTTACCCATACGACTCGGTATTCGATACTCACGATAAATCGATTCAAGTTAAATGCCACAACGAGCCTATTATTTGTTGATAAGTCTCAGGTATATATGATTGATAAGACTCTTGTGATATGATTTTGATTCGATTTGTAGTACAAATGATCATAAGTAAGTATTTATGTAAGTATTAATGAAAAAATGTTTTTTGTTAGGAGGAGGCGATACCACAGTGAATGGCGACATCATTCACTCAACGCCGGAGAACATCACCGGTGGCTTTAATGAAGACAGCGTCACAGAGCCCAGTTCAGAGGCTGCTCCCAGCGCGACCGCCCTCCCTGACACCACGCCGGGACTCAACGGGTCTACGGGGTTCAGCAACAACGACACAGACATAGTCACATGACGCTTGCTCACTCGTAAACTAAAGAATGTAATCTAAGAAAACGTGAAGTTTAAACTGCATCCTCGATAGCTACAGTTGTAATATTGCGGCAGCTTAACTTACTAGTCAGTTATTTAGGTTCTATTGAGCCAACCCCATGTTATGCTAGTTTTCTTACATCGATTGGTAGCCCTTCACGATTTCGTGCAGTGACCAGTGTCACGCTGGTGAAAAGCCATAAAATAAGTCCTATGATAGTTTTAGTATGGCCATAGATTAACCATATACGAGTTACGAAGTAACATCAATAGTTTTAACAACATAACCGGAAGGTAGCAATTTAAGTAGGTGATTAATGCACGATTCCTAAAACAGTATACTGGCCGCTTTTTTTTTTTTCCTGATTATTTCCCATTTATCAAATAACTTCTCCCGCTCTGGGCGGAGCGGGAGGGCGTATCAGACTTTTACTGACTAAAACCCACCCGTGTTCCTTCATTTGCCTGTGTGCCAGGGCCACGATATCCCTTTCGAACAAACTCGCAACCCTGGCACCTATTGGTCCTAAATAACCCCGTCAGTTGGTGCTGACATCTCTTTGAGGCGCGCGTGGAACACAACGCGCCGTCGACCCGGGCCTGGTCCTTATCGGACGGCGAGCTACCCATCGCTCACCGTCCGCAAGCCCGTGGATACGGAGTATACTGGCCGCTAACAATATAATAATATAGTAAATATGTAGATATGTATGTTTATTATAAGTTGATAACAAATGTATATACTTGTGCATCTATTTTATTTAAAATTTATTACCTATGTTATATTTTAATACTTGTTTTTTTTATTATTGTTTTATCTCAATCAGAGCACCCGCCATCTTATCTCTTCACCACCCTTGGTTGCCTGGTAGAGAATGCTTATGGCATTTTAAGTCCGCCTTTGTACCATATTGTGTGCGAGAAGTATAAATAAATAAATCAGCTGATGTTGACGTCAAAACTGCTAACGTAGCTTATTTTTCATAACTTGGCGAATTGTTTCATCATTTAGAAACGATTACCTAATCATTCCAAAAAACCTGTGGGATTTTTCAAAATATGACGCTACCAAGAAACGATCCGTTATTATACTCACGGCTACACATCAAGCCTGGGGGCCTAAAATGGACGCTTTGGCAGAATGATAATAATATGATCTGCGTACAATTCGTATCCCGCAATTCATCCGATTGACAGTTTTATACGGAGTTTCGTAAAATGGTCCACAAATTATGAATTGCTATACTGAAGTCTAATGTCAAATAACAGCTGTCAAACAGATGAATTGCGGATGTATGAATTGTACGCAGATCATAATATGATTCTGTCAATGCGTCCATTTTAGGCCCCCTGATCAAGACATGACATTTCTAGTATAAACTGATCTCGCATTGTGTAAGATTTCCGTACAATGAGAGGTCAGCTGATACTGGAAATTTATAGCTTGATGAGTAGCCGTGTGTACGTTAGGAACCGGGTATTAATAGTCTTATTTAGTATTTAATTACTAATATTATTATGGCGCCAGTGACACCGGAAGGCTGAACTGAAATACAAATCTGTAAGATTGGCGAGTTGGGAATCTTCTTAGATTGAAGTATTTGAATGTAATGGCTACGTGTATCTTCTTGTGCGTCCAGTAAAAGCATTTCATTCTGAAAATGGGCAACCTTGCTCAAGACCCCCTGTCTGGAGCAAGGTTGATGGCCAATTTCAGAATTACCTATGTACTAGATAGACACAGTCAGCAACAAAAATCGATGAACAGTTACTACTTATCTTAATAAATCGTTACAGAAATTCTTACAATTAAAGGAATGTTAACTCTTAGCTATTATGTGAAAAGTGCTGAAATACTTACAAATAATACAATGGTAGGATGCAGGGGGCTAAAATGGACGCTTTGGCAGAATCGTATTATGATCTGCAGACAATTCATACCCCGCAATTCATCTGTTTGACAGTTCTATATGGAGTTTCGTAAAATGGTCCACAAATTATCAATTTCTCTATTGAAGTCTAATGTCAAATAGCAGCTGTCAAACAGATGAAGTGCGGGATATGAATTGTACGCAGATCATTATGATTCTGCCAAAGCGTCCATTTTAGGCCCCCTGAAGTGCGCTACTCGCTGCGCACTACCGCACCCCTCACCGGGTGACACTTGAATTTGTTACTGCGAGTGCGCAATGACTCTCCTCATGTTCAGAGTTTGAATCGGGCTGTACCTACTTATAACCTATAAGGACTTATCTATGATCAGTGACTTGCGAAAAACTGTATACCTAACACCTAACCTACTTAGAATGTATCTTGGTTCACAAATTGCAAAGTAAGCTAGCCATTACAGTTATATAGAGTAATTTAGTTAGGTAGGAAATGATTAAAACCTAATTATTATGTAAGTAGTAGTCAGTGGCTTAGTGAGCTTGTACCATGTGCTATGATGTAGCTTAGCTGTGTATTAGAGATATTAGAGAAATGCCTAATATTATTTTCTTAATTAGACTTAGGTATCAACGTGGTATCAATATAAAATTATGAACTTATTTTTGATTAATTTTAAATGTTCGTTTCAAGCGTGTACCTAGTCGTTTTCGTTGGGCAATGTTTGCGTGTTGTCGTATATTAAAATGTTTTTGATAATAAGGATATTACTTTTTTTTACAACTATTCCCTTGTGTATAATTAAAATTATAAAAGCCTACCCCCCCCCCCCCCAATATTTTTCAAGATGTCGAAGGCAAGTCAATTTGACAGTTTACTAGTCAATTTGAACATCACAACTAAGCCATGGGCGTTTACAAAGACATAAAGAAATAAAAACTATAATTAAAAAAACCTGATAATTAGGTACCTACAGATGAGGGGGCCTAAAATGGACGCTTTGGCAGAATCATAATATGATCTGCGTACAATTCATATCCCGCAATTCATCTGTTTGACAGTTTTGTAATGAGTTTAGCCCCCTGGTATAGCCCCCAGGGGGCCTAAAATGGACGCTTTGGCAGAATCATAATACGATCTGCGTACAATTCATGCATCCCGCAATTCATGTGTTTGACAGCTGCTGTTTGACATTAGACTTCATTAAAGCAATTCATAAATTGTGGACCATTTTACGAAACTCCATACAAAACTGTCAAACAGATCATAGTATGATTCTGCCAAAGCTTCCATTTTAGGCCCCCTGGTCTACAGAACAATATACATCTGAACAAAATATTTTACATATAGGTAAGACTGAAGTCGCAAGTTCGCAACACACCATGTCGATAAATTCAAGCGATTAAACTGTGCTAACTGATTCGTTACAGTTTCATTGAACGCGTAGATGTGAGAAATCGAAATAGATCTCAGATCCACCGTAGGTACCTATATCGTATTACTGAACAGCTTAGTAAGCTTTGGTGCTCTTCTGGGATTTTGTTGCCGATTCAGAGAAGGGAAAATGTTTGTGTAGGTGTACACACGGCTACACATCAAGCTATCCGTATCACTTAACAGCTAAGTAAGCTTCGGTGCTCTTCTGGGATTTTGTTGCCGATTCAGAGGACGGAAAATGTTTGTGTAGGTGTACACACGGCTACACATCAAGCTATCCGTATCACTTAACAGCTAAGTAAACTTCGGTGCTCTTCTGGGATTTTGTTGCCGATTCAGAGGAGGGAAAATGTTTGTGTAGGTGTACACACGGCGAAACATCAAGCTATCCGTATCACTTAACAGCTAAGTAAGCTTCGGTGCTCTTCTGGGATTTTGTTGCCGATTCAGAGGACGGAAAATGTTTGTGTAGGTGTACACACGGCTACACATCAAGCTATCCGTATCACTTAACAGCTAAGTAGGCTTCGGTGCTCTTCTGGGATTTTGTTGCCGATTCAGAGGAGGGAAAATGTTTGTGTAGGTGTACACACGGCTACCCAGTATAAGCTGATCTCGCATTTAATAGGATTTCCGTACAATGAGAGCTCAGCGTATACTGGAAATGTATAGCTTGATGTGTAGCCGTGTGTACCTACTCAACCACATTTTTTTATATGTAGGTACTTAGTTATGTTCATCGACATTTCGTCAATTGTGGACCGATTTTGGAAATTTCTTAGAGGAAGCTTCCGCGGTGCTCTCGTATAAATAATATTAACTTTACTTGGGTACCTAGTTTTTGTTAGACCAGGCACAGCACAGAGCATGTAACTTTAATAACAGGTTTTTTTGTAGTGAACACTGCTTTAGGCGCTGAGTATGCGATTTTTGGTAGGGGAAAATCTAGTGTTCACATGCTAATGTGTTCGTTGTTTCTCGATGTGCCGATGATGTGAAAACCAGACTAATGTTAATAATTTTAATTTACAAATTATGAAATATAACATTTCACAATTAAATAAAGAAATAAATTTTGATACCTACTAAAGAAAGAAAGAAAATACATTTATTTAGCACAGACTAAAAGGCACACAATATAATACACAGCAGATAATAAAAAAAACAATCATTCAAGTAAAAATTAAAAAGTGTAAAGTGCGATGAAAAAATTTGCAGGAAAGTGCTAACTAACAACAACACTACAACTAATTATTAAGTGAAAGTAAAAAAAAACACAGTAATTTCAATTAAGTTACTTATAAGTTTATAACTTACTTCTGTCGCCAGTCCCCATGACAGCCTATTTTCTTAATAATCATCTTCTTGCCCTTGTCCCATGTTACTTGGGGTCGGCGCAACACGTTCTCATCATTCATCCATCCCTGCCAACCGTCACGCTATCATTCACTCCCTTCTCTTTCGTTACATTCTTCACACAATCCATCCATCTTTTCTTTGGCCTTCCACTCTTTCTCCACACTCCACCCATCAACATTTGTATTCATCACTCTTTTAGTCACATGCGTTTCCTCCCTCCTAATCACATGCCTATTTTTAGGGTTACGTAGCCAACACAACTTAGACGGACAGTCTGTTTTCTCGGTCCTTTTAAAGAGACGGATATACCAGTGGCAATACAATTTATATGACAATGTTCACATTTAGACGGATAACTTGAATGTTTTCATTTAGACGGATCACTCAATGTTCACATTTATACGGATCACTCATTGTTCTCATTTAGACGGACCACTTAGGTAGACGGTCCGTCTACCCTGGTTCAGGCCATGGTTCGGAGCGAGAGTGCATGGGAGGCCGTCACCTCCTTCTGCGAAATAGTAATGCTCGCAAAGGAGGAGGCGGAACGCGTGAGGGTGAGGCAGGGTTCGCGCCCTCACGCCCTTAGCCGCCGCAGGAGACGCCCCGGGCATCGGGAGTTGCAAGCTGATTTCCGGCCACCGTAGGCGCGGGCCTGCGGACGGTGAGCGATGGGTAGCTCGCCGTCTGATAAGGACCAGGCCCGGGTCGACGGCGCGTTGTGTTTCACGCGCGCCTCAAAGAGATGTCAGCACCAACTGACGGGGTCCGTTAGGGCTAATGCCTGCCAGGGTTGCGAGTTTGCCCGAAAGGGATATCGTGGCCCCGGCACACAGGCAACGGAAGGAACACGGGTGGGTTTTAGTCAGTAAAAGTCTGACACGCCCTCCCGCTCAGCCCAGAGCGGGAGAAGTTATTTGATAATTTCCCACCCAAAAAAAAGACGGTCCGTCTAAGTGGGAACAGGCCCTTACAGTTTCGCTATGTCCGTCTGTCTGTCTGTCCCCAGTTTCGCTCAGTAACCCTTAGTACAAGAAAGTTGTAATTTGGCATGGCTCTATATAATATTCCGTCATGACATACGGTGCCGAAACGTTCACGTCAACGGACACTGACAGTCGGGCTGGTCCACAAATTCAAGGTCGCCCAGCGCGCTATGGAGCGGGCTATGCTTGGGACTCCATCTTTGAAGGATAAAATCAGGAATGAAATTATCCGGAAAAGAACCGGAGTTACCGACATAGCTTGCAGAGTAAGCAATCTGAAGTGGCAGTGGGCTGGCCATGTTTGTCGAAGGACCGATGGCCGATGGAGCAGACGAGTCCTGGAGTGGAGACAGCGTTGAGCACTTTTTGGGTGAACAAAAATCATGGACCTCGCGTCATTGTCACCGAACGCTTCGATACGAGTCACAAGTTAGGTATCTACTTAGTTTTCAGTTTTTCACTTCTGACGTGCAGTCCTACGACTGACAGTTTTTTTCCTCCCTTAGGTACCTACACGTAAAGTGGGGATGATATTGTTTTCTCGTCTATGTTTATGTCTAAGTGAACACAAATGTAGGGAACAGCTGATTTTTATTTCGCGATTTCAAGGTTGGTCCCATAGAAAAAATTGTCCAAATTAAAAGGAAAACATCACAGCTAAGCAAGTTAACGAGTAATAGTCGACCAACTTAAATTTGCAGTTCGAGAATTGCCCGTGACGTTTACCGATGTATGGGTGAACATGTTTTTCAACTACAATGTTAAGTTTGTTAGGATAAATTCATCCCAACTACAGGACCCTTCATTGTGCGTGGTCCAACACGCACTTGGCCGGTTTTTCTTAATGTTTCTGTATAAATGCCCATCGTGGTTACCGTGGTTCAAATACAGTTCAAAGTTTTGGGTGGGGGTCACGACTCCCATGACCCTGGGACCGCGCCTGTTCGAACTTATTTGATTGTTTTTACAAAAAAAAATACACCTAGACATTATTAAATTATTATGATTGATTAACAAATGATTCCGTAATAATTATTACCTACATGTTACATACATACCCTTAATTATTGCATTATGACTATACGTTGTTGGGTAAGTTAGGTATATTATTGCTAATATTGCTAATGTGCTTTATTGATTATTGGAACATTCTATTATTTTTAACCCCCGACGAAAAAGAGGGGTGTTATAAGTTTGTAGTGTGTATGTGTCTGTCTGTGGCATCATAGCTCCTGAACGGATGAACCGATGTTGATGCTTTTGTTTGAAATGTGTCTTGTGGTCTTAGTCCAGTGTTCTTAGCTAAGTTTGAAGAAAATCTGCTCAGCCGTTTAAATGATAAATGATTTATTTTCTGTAAGTAGGTTTATACAAACACTTTTAGATCTTAGGATCAACGTTTGAAGATCATAACCGCTTTACTAGATGATGAAGACATATAAACAACTTCCATAAGTCTTATCGATTTCAAATTTGAAATCCTGTCATTGGGACAGGTTGTCAAAGATATTACAAAAGTATGATCTTTGAGTTAATGCGCAGGCATCGCCAGGATCCTGCAGAATACACAGCCCGCCAGAAGAACTCCTAAACGGTGTACGGCATCTACATTGTGTTTGGGCTCATACGATGCGTTTTGACGAGCACAAGCTAATCGGGTAAAGCTCGTGCAGACTGGGGCGATATCGCGGGCGCGATGTGACACTAGTAGCACAATTTCTTTACACCGCATTCTACATTAGCTACCTGTGGCGCCCGCGATATCGCGTCAGTCTAGACGAGCCTTTAGGGTCATAATAATCTACTCTAAATGTAAACATTTTTATTAAATATCAAAATTCAAGAATCGATACAACTTGGCCGCTAATCTCTACTAAATAATAATACTTTTATAAATATAATAATATAAAGTTTAAAAAACAGGAAATAAAAGTTAATTTAAAAATCCCCTGACAGAACCAAAACCCTCTAAAAAGTAAAAAAATAATATGTATTGGCGCTATATTTTGATCCAAGCGTCGTCGTCCTGTCGGGGGACGGTTAATGAAAACACCAAACAGACGAGGCTTATACCTAACAATTAATTAATGTATGCTATTGTAGGAAGGACAGCTGCTGTTAGCTTCCTATTTTCATGGGCCGTCCCCCGACGCGACGCTTGGATCAAACTATTACCTACAACTTATATTGAACTTATAGGGCCAATACACTTTATTTTTTTACTTTTTTGAGATTTTTTCCTTGCTCTTGTTAGCACGTTTACTTTCTAATCTTTCTATCATTATGAGGAATAGTCCAAGAGATAGAATTAGGTAACTGTTTTTGAGATAACGATAATTAATGGAAATGTAAGAAACGTGTTGATAACAATATACTTTAAATGTGTTTCCATGGAGTGAAGACATAGTTTTGCGAACGGACATCTAGCTAGCTAAGTTTTAATGATGGTCTGGCATTTTGAGCGCTTTATGTGGCCTACCCAAATGTCCTTTCTTTGGTATTGTTGTTCGTCGAGTCGTTGAGCTCCTTAAGTTTTGAGTTGAGCTGCACGATTACTGACAAATGCTTGCACTGATTGGACAGGTCCGCTCAAATTTGTATGGTTCTTTCCTCAAAAGACCATTTCAGACACGGATCTACATGGTCCTCACATGATCTGACCAAGATTATGTCTGGACTTTAAAAGAGACTGACCCCTGAGTTTGTTTCGCCATTTCTTCTCAGGGGTAGTCAGATAGGAAATGTCGGCTACATCTAGATTATTTTTTTTATATGACGTGTAAAAGTGATTATAGTATCCTATTTACAGAATAAACGATTTAATTTCATTAGCTTTCTCATTTATTATTGACGAGCATACTTAAATAAATGCCTGGTTTGTGTTTCTGTGCTTTCTTCAGAAAATCCTTTCCCTAAACATCATATTCATAGGATCTGACATACCCACTAATTAACCAGTATCGGCAGTAACCATTCTGACACTCGAAGGTTGCTATTTGGATAAATATCTTTAAAATAATAATCCTGTTTTTACCCCCCTTCTAAGTCTAAGGCGCAGGCCACAATTGAATTGCGCTTTATTTCTATGCACTTGGTCTACAATTTGAATGGAATAGGAAGCCACCCGAGCCATGTCCTCGCCCGACGCCATTTATGTGTGGCCTGCGCCTAACACGTGCGTCAGTCAGCGAAGCCGAGAGAACCAAGGAAGGATCCCTCAATGTGAAACAAAAAAGGCCATAAAACTGACCAGGTATAAAAATGAAATACAGAATTGTTTTGTTGTATTTACAATTTATGAATGAGAATGTGTGGTATTATTTTTCTCCCGTGACGTACATGTGGACGTGGTTATCGGAGCGCATCATGCGCGCGACGCGGCCGCAGCCGAGCAGCGCAGCTACGCGGCCGAGGTCGTACTGACAAAACAACACCGTCACCGTCATGTTGCACTCGCTGCCACCGAACTTGTTCTGGTTCACCTCCTGTGAACAAAATATATATGATCGACAAGAAGTTTCAAGGATTCAGAACACATCAGTCTTCTTAAACGCCCGCTGCTGCTCGTGCTGGCCCTTTGGCAGGGATAAATAGTATTTGAAAGTAGATTTTTTTATTTTATTAATTTCAATGTATGTATTTTGGTTTGTCCTTCTTTGACGCAGCATCAGAGCATCGGATCAAGGTAATTTTTAGGGTTCCCTCCCTCCTAGGAAAAAACGGAACCCATATAGGATCACTTCGTATTCCGTCCGTCCGTCTGCCAGTCAGTCTGTCAAGGCCCTTTTTTTCAGAAACGCTTAGAGGTATCAAGTTGAAAACTTGAAATTAATATCAAATACGTACGTCTACGGTCCCTTGGAGCTCTAAAAAAGCAAGCTCAAGTCAACGCAATAAAAAAATACGGCCATTTATGCGACATATTTTGATAAAACCTATAGTGTACTACTTCCCGTTGATCTAGAATGATAAAAATTGGCAAGAAGCAAGGTCTCACAGCACAAGTAAAGGAAAAAGTCAGAAAATCGTTGATTTGTAGTTTTATTTATCACATTAAAAAACCGGCTAAGTGCGTGTCGGACCACGCACTATGAAGGGTTCCGTAGTTGGGATGAATTTATCCCAAGAACAAACTTAAAATTGTAGTTGAAAGACAACTACATCCTACTACTAATTAACTACAACACCAACCCTTCATTGTTTTGCATAGACATAGGTTATGATTATAGGCCGGAGAGTGACATAGGCTACTATAAAGTACATCGTGCATTTCTTCGGTAATAATACCGAAGAAATGCACGGCTCCTGCGGGAATCTGCACGCGTGTACGACGGGCACAGATAGTGAGAAAAAAAACTAAGTATTATCTCACCTGCATTAAACTACACATTTCCGAGAAGAAGTGCGGATACGTAGGGGGCTGATAAAATATGATATGCCGTATGCCCTTTATCCTGAACCTTCTGAAGAAATGGACTCGCTCTGAATACAGCAAAAAGTGGGCTTCTGTGTGGAAAAACATGTCTCTTGCACGCGCGATTTTTGCATCCTGTAATTATTTAAAACCAGTTATTTACAGACCAAAAAAGAATCAGACAATAAGCAGTGATCAGACTAGGTAGTGCAATTTAGGGTCAACAACCGCAATTTATATGATAAGCTCACGGAAATCCCGGAATCCAGGGATTTTGTTACTTTGAAGATATTTTTATTTCATAATATACGTGTATAACTTATAACATATACTTAATATATATGTATAAATAAAGTGTTTTTACATGGTTTTATTTGATGCCTTGTTTATTTGTGTGTCTCACATTTCCTATCTCTTTCTCACAGTTACTTCTCTAATGATCTTATCTGCCTCTGAGAAAAGTGAATTTTGCAAGTATTATAGACTTTTAAGAACAACCATAAGGCGGCAAGCTTTGACTGCCCCATCCATGGCCAGTTTCGTTACGCGTTTTTGAGAAAATGTAAACTCGAATTTAAATAATTATGTCAGTCACTAAAATTTACCTACTTAATTGAAATTACAACATAGTTAAATACTCATTTGTAATATCGATTGTAGGTACATTTTTCGTACCGGGAATAGCGAATTGCCATGTACTGCTTGTACATAGCGCATACATAGTGTAATTCGCTATTCCCGGGACTCCGGAATTATACGGCTTATCCATATTTTATATTGATAACGTCATTGCACCCCAAAATCCGATCACTGCCATTATGAGACAGAAAATATAATTTTTAACTTAATGTCTCACCTTAGAATATTCACAAATCTGAACGAATCCAACGTCTTCCTTTTTGAAGTAGTTCCTTATCTGCACATAATCAAAGTAGCTAGGGACATAAATGAGGGTGTGGCTCATAAGGGTGTCGCGTTGTTTCGGCAGTATCTCCTTGATAAAGTACTGGAACCTGGCGTCCACTGACTCTAGAGGGCTAGCTGCTGGAAACCTATAATATATTAAAGAATATTTTTAAGTAAGTACTAAATTGCTTGATTTGGGTAAAAAAACTAGTAAGATCATGTCTGTCTAAAACATGAGTGTACTGAGATTTATACATTTAAATGTGAATAAAATTGTTCACCTGTGGAACATCTGAGGCACTTGTACCAACACCTGTTGTATACTGCCAACTTGGGCAGGATTCTCAATTAAGATTTTTCCTGCATAGTTGTGACATTTCTTATTTATCACGGACTTAATTTCTGGCAATGATACAGACGAGAATATAAGTGTTTGTCTGCAAAATAGAAAAACAATAAATTTATCTAATTTGTTCACATGCTAAATACTGCTTAAGTAGATACATTTAAATAAGTTACTTGGACTTAAAATAAACCAACCTGTAATACTTAGACCATCCATTAACTGCCCAAGACCTGACCCTAGAGAAGTCAGTATCATGAGTTTTCTTTGGCAGCAAATGGAAATGATCAAGGACATGCAGCAAATGATCCCAGTTCTGCATGAGGAAGACATCAGTCTGATCCATCACCAGCACTTCTATAGAGGCCAGGAAGTCGAAGTCGCGATCTTCCTCGCCTTCCGCGCCCACTATCATGCGTAGACCCAGTGGTGACGTCACTATGATGTCTGAAGAGTAGAAGTCTGTATAGAGCTGTGATAAAGTGTTTAAATACGTTATAAATAAACAAAATTTCAATTTTTCTGGCTATACAATGTATTAACTTGAATAGGCTTTTAGGTATGTGGTGGCAACTTACCTTGAGAGTTTTCTTTGTAACTGTCATGCCAAGTCTGAATGTGTCCTCAGTGTTTCCACTAAACATGAGCTCATAGTCTTCAGGCTTGGGATTCTTCCGGGGCATTATCAGTTCACCACCTGTGAAGTCTTCTTCAAACCTCTTTTTATTTACTACTTCCCCTGCTTCTTTAGGTACCAGAATATCAATCAAGGTTTTGACAATTCTATAAGCAGTATCTTTAAATGGTACCATAATGAGAACCTGCAAAAATTATGAAATTAGTGTAATTCCAAATATTTATTAATTTAATAAGACTACCAATAGCCTAAACAATAGTATGTAGGTAATACCTATTACTGCTAATAATAATTATAAGTACATTATAATATAATTTAAACTTTTTTGTAGAACCTCAGAAATAGTGTTAAAGCAACCATAGTGATACCTGTAAAGTTTAGCCCAGCCTAACATACTAAAGTGTAGTACACATTTGCTTTACATACCTTCGGCCTCACCAATCCCTGATCGCAATATTCATCGGACAAGTCACTCTTCTTGGAGAGTTTGGCATTGTGATGCAGAATTTTGGTTCTAGTTTTCAACATGTGATTTACTACATGAAGACAGTATGTATATCGAATTTCATCTGCATTGCTGAATGACCTCTCAGGATAATATAGATCTTGATAGTTATTAAAAATTGAAAACAGTTCCTTTTGCAATGGTGTGAAAACTTCGGTAAGTTCAGAGTCTCTTTTTATTAAATTGGTTTTATTCGCTGATACTATATTGCCATGTATTTGAGATTTTATATGTAACTGTTTGAAATCTATTTTATTTACCAATGTAGGCACTGTTCCCATATTTACATAAGTATTTTCTTCTAGTATTGAAACTTTTGGTTTAACTTTTTTAGAAAGTGTCTCTATAGGCTTCGGTATAACTACAGACAAGTTTCCTAAAACTGGCCAAGTTTTGTTTGTGATCTCCACAGCCGGTGGTGTGTTATTGAGAGAGACTAGTAATTCGTCTCCTAGGTCATGCTGCAGATGTTTTGTGAATGGATCATCGGACATATTATCTTCTTCAGTTTCCATTTCATGATCTACGGGCACCTGCAAAATAGACACATTGAAACACAATGAAGGATTTGTATAATGTGTGTAGAGTAAATAGCTAGAAATCCAATTATTTATTATTTACTCCAAACATTTTGTCAATATATTTCAGTGGGTGATAAATCAGGTTGTTTGGTGAAATTAAGTAAATCTATCACTTAAGAATTTTCTGTCTCCCTTTGAATGTTATTATACAAGAGTATTATACTTTACTGTGGCCAACTGCATCCCTAATTATTGTCTTTATTAAAACTTACCTAAGTTCATATTGTGGAATGCAATAAATATAAGTATTGAGTATCTCATTACCTCAACATCCTCATCACCTTCTTCCCCACTTGTACTTTCTTGGTCATCAAGAATGTGACTATGTGCATGCTCTGCTTCATTCGTGTCCACAGCATCGTCATCTAAGTCATTACTACTACTACTATCTTCATCACTTTCTGCTGCTGGTCTCCTCTTTTTGTTACTAAAACAGGACAACAGCTGATCGTACGCGTCTTCCTCCTCTTCACTTTCAGAATATGTTACACGCTGCTGTAGTTTCTCCTCCATTTTCCTTTTCTTCTCCAATTCTTCCCCGACTTTTTGCGAATTTTTGTATCTATTAAAAATTGCTTTCTTGTTTACAATTCTTTCTTCTGCAGCTTTTTTCTTCTTTTTTATCGTAGGCTTAAATGTACCTTTCTTTTTACCAAAGAACTTTTTGCTTTTTTTCATATTGCTTCTTCAAATAATAGCTTAGCAATGCAAATTGAATTAATGTGTTAATTTAGAGTACACACAGTTTCACTCACACGTTTCAATAGAGAAGTTGTAAAATGTGAATTTGTGATTTTGAGAACCAAAACATAACCTCTAAACAAAGCAGTGCTGCCAACTATAAAAAATTACTCCACAGATAACTATATACTAAGATTACTCTGTGACTCTGTGTACCAAGATACCCTCCAAACATTGTTTGGACGTAAACTGTGGAAGAAAAAACGGAAACCCAATAGTTCACCGAGACTATGTGGCATGTGCTATCCTTTTGAAACCTGAAGACTTTTATTGGGAGAAATTCGTATTTATTAAATAAAGGCACTTGTGATATATATAGTAAAGGTGTATTGTGTTTCTCTTGCTTTCTGTGGGATTGATTTCGTGAAAAGGAACGGAAGTGTGTAACAGGAAGTGAGATGAGCTTGAGCATGGAATAAGTACCATAAAGTAGCATGGAATTATTAGTACATACTTTATAATACTTAGAGCATTTAGTTTAGCATGGAATTAGTGTTCTACCTTTGTGTTCTACATATAAAATTAGTAAACTTACTATTTAGATTGTAAGTAGAGGGGAAGAGAGGGTCGATTTCGACCAGTGGGCGACCTCTAGTAATTAATAATTAATCGAATGAACATTGCACTATTTGGCTTTTTTAGGGTTTCGTAGTCAACAAGGAACCCTATTAGTTTCGCCATGTCTTGTAAGACTTATCTAAGGCATTTGATACTGGCTCCGTCCTTCTCCCGACGTCTAAATTTGAGAGGATAGGAGTGAGGGGTCCTGCACTAGACTAGCAATGTTTAAGAGCTAGCTCTCTGAACGGACACAATGACATCAAATTTAGTTCTTATATCAGTGAGGAACACCGAACACTCACTGTCATTTGGAGTTCCCAAGGCTCAATTTTGGGACCTACCCTCTTCTTGACATATAATGTGCCTCTGTAACTTATCCACCCCATACTGTAGCATATATTGTATACTTATGGGAACGATACGTAGTTTCAATACCTTTATGAAAAAAGAGAGGGACTTGTGGCTACCGCACAGGTCGATCGATCAGGTTATGCTACGCTTGCCGCGGTTGGTCCATGGATGGGTAACCATCTTTACATAGCAAGACCCTTAGACCCTCCGCACCAATCGGAAAGCACATTAAGCCCAACGGCTTAGGGACTAACGTCCCAGCTGTTATTTGTAATCTTTGACAGTTGTTACCGGTCATTTGAAGCCCGAAAGTCTGATAACCAGTCTTACCAAGGGGTATCGTGTTACCCAGCAAATGGGTTGTGGAGATCAGATAGGCTCCATGAAAAAAAAAGCTGGTACTGGATATCAGTTTTACTGCATGCTTTGCTGCATCCGGTTAGACTAGAATCCGACCCCAACATAGTTGGGAAAGGTTATGCAGATGATGAACGATACGGCTTTGCTCGTGCATGTTCTGGAGTCTGGACTGGAGAGAAGTCCAGGAGCGAGCGATGTTTGGAATTGCCATCGTGATGTCTTGGTTGAGAGCCAATATAGAAAAACCAAATAATCCCGTATAATATATCCCGTTCTCAATTAAATCTTCTACGCGACCGGCTGTCTCGTTTGTTATCAGAGTCCAAAGTAATAATGAAAAGTTAGACCAATGCCTCTCTCCCCTAGTCAGAACAACATAAGTCAGGTGCCTCGGCATCAAGATAGACAATCTGCTGTCCTAGAAGGTGCAAATTGATTAAATGTCTAGCTGAGTGAAGAAACTCATGGCGATTTTCAAGAATCTACGCCATAGTGCAGACTTAGATATACATCGGACGGTCTACTTCTCACTCTGCCAGTCAGTACTCTCATTTGGGATAACGACTTGGGGTGGTGCTCCGAAAACCTATATTCTTCAAGAGCGCAACAGATGGCAACCGGTCACACTTAAACATGATTTTGACGTCACACAAGTCTTGCCAAATTTTATTAGACCTTGACAACCATTTAGATGTCTTTCTTTCTTTCTTCTGTAGCTCTTTATTAGTTAGAAAGATACAAAATGCTATGATATGTCTGTGTCGCTACTTATGATAGATATTTGTATTAACTATTCTTCAGCCAAAAAGTATTCGTAGCCTTAGAATAATATTCGTAGCTCAATGACTTTGCTGGTGTTGCACTTATGTCGCTTAGTTATGTCGGCTCTTCACGTTGGCCAACATGTAGAGCGGGTGTTTGTGCTTACTTGGTTTGTATTGGAATGATGGCCGACAAGTTGGCGCGAGATCCGTGTGGTGTCGGTTTTTAGCAAAAGATCAAAGGGTTGTGGACTTGTGGCAGAGTTATGGCCGCCGCGCCCACACGTTGGGCGCGCGTTTAGTTTGCTACGAGCTCCCAGAATGATCGCACGCATCTGATAAAATTTTATATTCACGCGTCGTAAATAACTAGTGTCAACAAAATGTCAGTAACAATGACTAGTAAACAGAATGATAAATAAACCGCAGCAGCATTTAGCGCCTCAATATCCATTTTAATAGATTTGTCCGCACATTGGCCTGAACCGAAGCAACCTTCCAACGTTAGCCAACGTATGGAGTTAGGGACGCTATCACACGAACTCTTGGCTAATATCTTTGCGACAACATTGGCTAACGTGAAGAGGCATTCCGCATTCCGGACATTTTGACAATTTGACCCTTTCGGCAGTGACAGGAGGTCGAACAGAAAGAAACATGCAGAATCGTTAAATCTTGGGTTCTCCGCTAGGTAAAGTTGCGCTAGGAGTATTTTAATGAACCCCATTGTGGCATTCTGGACATTTGTAAGCCTGGCCTCGAGTTACTTGCCATCTCCACCACCTCGGTCTGAACAATGAATTATTTATAATAATGCTGCAGTGCAAACTCAAACTCAAAGCATTTTTAACAAATAAACTTTTGAATTGTCAAGAGGTCGGTCAGTCATAAAGATGAAGCTAGTTGCCCATTTCAATGCTTAGTTCCTTTGGAGAAGAACGGGCAAGAAACTCCACGGACACTCAGTCAGCGCAGTGGGCATTGGTAAAATCTTGGACCATTAGGAGAGCGCTTCGCTTAGTTCGAAATATCATAGCAAAGAAAAAAAAATACGAAGTCTGATTGCTTAGTGTTAGTAGTGGAAAGCAAAATGTATGAAGGGTATTTTCACCTAAAGTTAGATTTAACGAAAAACGCTATATATCTGCCATTCAACTAAATTTTTTTGTTAAGAATAACGACAGTTCTGAATCTGATTCTCTATTTTTGTGGACAGTGAAGTACTAAAAGAATATGACAAATTTGATGTCGGATCATACATCATGTTTGTGAATATGCAATAAAATTGCACTGTCGGGGATGTGCTAAGGTAGCCACTAGCCCGCGAAATTTAAATTTTATTACGTTTTTTGCAATTTTCAGGTCAGTAGCAGGTTGTATGTTGATCTAAATATGATTCGCGGCCGTATTAAATATGTGCTTTGTAGAATTATAATGATCGGAATCGGCAATACAACTAACTCTCATCGAAAAATCCTATTTTTTGAACTTAAGAGTTGTAATAAAATAAAATTCATTTATTTCGGGTAACTGGGCCCATATAAGTCAACTTACAAAACATAACACACTAATAATATAATACAAGGGAATAAAATAATAGGATGTACAATAAGCTCTAAATAGTGTCACCTTCACCCTCCCTGAACACCTAGCAAACCTGCGGGCTATCATGTTCGCTCGTATTGAGAGCGACCTCCGCTCTCTCTCTATATCCTCATTATCATGTAGGTCAGGCGTAAGAATATGTCCCAAATATTTAAATTTATTCACTCTCTCCAGAGGTGTCCCGTTCAGTTTAACTGGCGGAACATTCTAGGGACTCACTGCATCGACTTCAAAAACCATGAACTGGCTTTTTGCCACATTATATCGCAAACCATGATCACGAGCATAGTCTTCACATACCTTTAACAACCTCCTCAGACCACATACCGACGCACTCAGCAACACCATGTCGTCCGCATAACTGAGATTATTCACAGACACTCCATCAATATGGCAGCCGACATGGCAGTTGCTGAGCGGATGATCAGGTCATTCATGTACACGTTGAAAAGTGTAGGAGATGTCAACCCGCCCTGCCTGACACCACATTCAAGTTCATATTGCTCTGACATCGCCCCCTCCCACCTCACACAATTCTTTTGATGCCCATACCAGAACCGAAATAGGCCGGTAACTTCATTCGGTAAGTCAATCTGGTCTAACTTATTCCACAGGACATCATATTGGACTAAATCTTGGAGAGGATAATAATAATAATCTTTACTAATCTGGAGAGGTCCAGGAGGCATGCGTACACCGGCGTGTTCCTCTTCGTATAATAGTTGACGGTGTGCTTATGGCACAGTATCACGCTCTCCATGGATAGCTGTGGACGAAACCCAAACTGGTTGTCGTGGAGAGTTACGCTATTGTTCAGCTGTACATTAAGCAGACCATCAAAAACTTTAGCCGTTGTGGTAGCGAGAGAGATAGGCCTGTAGTTATTGGTATCAGCTAAGTCACCCGTCTTATTTTTAACTACCGGCACTACCACGGTTTTCATAAAATCATCCGGCAAGTAGCAGTGGCTCATACACAGGGAGTAAAACATTGCTAATACTCGCGAGATGTGAGGTCCAGCATGCAGGAAGTGCTCAATACTGAGTCCATCATGACCTGGAGATTTCCCTCGAGTCATGTGCTTTATGACACTAGCTACCTCTTTCGCACAAAATCTTGTTCCGACAGCATGACCACTCCTGTCAGTATTGAGCACCTCACTGTCTGGACCACGCGCCGAATTAACAGCAAAATGCTCTTTAAAAAGATTGGCAATGCCCTTAGGATCACTCACCCCGTCGACGCTCGCAGGAACTCCAGGTCGTACGTTGATTTTGGCAGTGCTGTGCCAGAAGCCACGGAAATCGCCTTCACGGTGTTTTTCGGCGAGGGCATCCATTCTAATCTGATCTTGGTGATCTTGACACCACTTGATTTGAATACCCGTCTGCTATCACACGTATCATTATAGACAGAACCAGACCTGGGCCTACCGCACAAGTCCCATTCCATATACCTAGACCTGGCATCCCTATGAGCACCGGCGACATGTCTGTTCCACCCAATTACGCGTGAGCCCATCGCACGCTGCCTGGCCCCCCCTCGGCCCTCCTCCGTTGATACCTTTGCCGCAGTGCGGAGGGCAGTGACGATGTCAGAGTACAGCTTATCCAGAATATGCCCGTGACCAGAATCATTACAATAATAATCAGCACAACAAGTAAATTCGGCTGGGAAATCTATTAGTGCTAACAATTGATTACACTCGTACATGTACTTCGCGATCTGTTCGGCACTTCGCTGACCCCAAATCACATCTTTGTCCGATTCTGTAGTTTGAGATACCTTAGATGTCAATAAATTAAAATTACACTCAATTATGAGCGGTAAATGATCAGAAACCATAGAATCATATTTGAGGCGTATAGTTGCAAAACCCCCTAAAACACTTTTTTTTATAAATTAACTTTTTTACATCAACGGACAGTATTTCAAATTCTCTTTGAAATAAGAAAAAAAAATCTTAGCAAATCCCACTATAAGCGTACAAATTTACAAGGGCTAATTCGTGTTTAGTAGCAAAAACCGCTATAACGACATGTGTCACTTTCAAACGGCCCTAAAACCAAATACACCAATCAGAGCGCTTCATTCATTCGTTCGCAGTATGGCGATTTCTGTTGTTAAGTGGTGAATTACGTGCGGTAATATTGTGTTTTTAACACGTTCCAGGACACTTGACTATTTGCAAATGTCATGATATGACACTTCAAAATCCCATACATTTTATCATACCGCCTACAGCCGTGTAGTACCATAAACATTATTTTTAATTTTCACGCCGTGACACTAAATATCAATATCATTGTACTTGTATGGCTCAGTCTACGCCTGTCGGCGGTGTGAATGTGTTATTTTGGTGCGTAAGCACTGTGTTGAAAAATTACTCGAAATGAGTTTGCCGTGACACCCACGAACAAATGAAGTCGCGTGATGTGACACTAGATCATGTGCTTCTTAGGAATACTATGGGCAAGCAACGGCTATCGACGGTTTGCCAAATTACATGAAATAAAGTTCACCGCCCTTAGCCGTACTGTCACGTAACGATATACCGACATAACGTCAAGAGGCGGTCTGTCCCGGAAAGTGTTAATAATAAATAATGGAGGAATTAATGCAAAATGTTCAAAAATCGGAACTTGGCAAATCCAGGAAACGTCCTGTTATAAAAGCTAAGTGGAAACGAGAGGTAGCACGTGAAAAAAGGTATGTTGAATGTTTACTGGTTTGCACGTTCTGTTAGTACCTATTAGGATGATGTTATACAAACCTGCGATAGTAGCACTAATAAAAAAAGCTTTTATAATATTATTTTATTGAATTTCATTAGGAAAAGATAAATGATAGGTATTTAGAAAGTATATTTTTAAGATTTTATTATAGTTCTTTGTTTAGTGAGTCGAGTTTTAATTTTAATTTGTTTCGTTCAGGTACAAGCCTGCGGGTTTTCCAACATATCCTTCATGTAATCACAACCAAAAGGCATTTAAATGTAAGGAACTAACTATGCAAATGATTAGAAATTTTACGAGAAATTCTACAAATGTTCCACCAAAATTACCCAAGACAATTTTATTTTAAGTTTTTGCTCAGTACAAGAAGCAAAACGTATTAAAAATGAAAGCAATCGAACAAAGGCTATAAAATACTACATTTTAGGTAATAAAGGTGCCAAAGTGCCAGTGTGTCAGAAAACATTTATGGGTGCTCTGTTAGTTAAGAAAGATCGAATACAGGGTGTTCTGAAACGATTTCATGAAAGTGGGGGACAAATGCCTCAAGAAAATCGGGGCGGGGATAGGAAAACTGACAAGTTTATTGCTAGAAAATTGTCTGTTCAGAGGTTCATTGAATCATTTAAAGGCCAAGAGAGTCACTATTGCCGAACTAAAAATATGAATAGATTGTATCTTTCGTCAGAACTAAACATACGCAAAATGTGGCGCATGTATTACCAATCTCATGAACCGGACTTACAAGTAAAACAAAATTTTTTCAGAAAAATCTTTAACCAATGCTATAATATCGGGTTTGGAACACCAAGAAGCGACGTATGTTCAACGTGTACAGAGATTGGTGAACGTTTAAAAACAGAAACAGATACGTCAAAAAAAAATCAATTAATTATTGAAAAACGTATTCACAGATTGAAATACAAAGCCTTTTACAGCATACTGCGGGAAGAAGTTGATGGGCTTTTGACAATTTCTTTTGACTGCCAAAAAAACCAAGCACTTCCTAAATTACCGGATCAGTCTGCTTATTATAGCAGACAATTTAGTTTATACCACTTCGCTATAGTAGCAGGGAACTCGAAGGCAAAATTGACGCCAAATAATGTTTATTCCTATTACTGGGACGATACAACCCACGCAAAAGGCAGTAATGAAATAATCAGTGCTGTATACCACTTTCTGCAAAATATTAATATGACTGACAATATTAAGGTATTAAGAATAATATCAGATGGATGTTCTGGACAGAACAAGAATACCGGCATGATCTCAATGCTCGGTAAATGGCTTTACTCAGAATCGCCAAGGCACCTTAAAAGAATCGAATTGATTTACCCCATTGTTGGTCACTCATTTATTCCCCCAGACAGGGTATTCGCCAAAATTGAAAAGGTTTTAAAAACTAAAGAAGTCATTACATCACCAGCTGAATATGTGTCCGTATTGCAAGAGCATACAAAATGTACAGATTTAGCAACAATTGCTGTATATGACTGGAAGACTAGTTATCAAAATATTATAAAGCCTACTACTAGTTGGCATTTTGCTTTCATGAAGAGTAAACGAGTTTTTATTACCCGGACTAAGACTGAAAATGTATTTGTGCAAGGAGAAGTTAATTATCGGGCAGAAAACAATATAAAAATGACGATTACCAAGAAAGAAAAAAAAATTACTATGGTACACCCTAATATAATTCAACCTAATAAAATAATTCCGAATGCTGCCAAATTACACGATGTTTTGAAATTATTAAAAACCCATTTCGGTGATAATTGGGAAACCTTGGACATATTAATTTTTTATAAAAAAATTAAAGAAAGAGCACAAGAACAACCGGAAAATATGATTGAAAATCCTGAAAGCAATGACCATAACACGTCTGACTTGTGTGAGCCTGGATTTGCGGAAATTAATGACTATGTGTAATATTTCAACTAAGCAAAAATAAAAACTTTTAATTTCTTTTATACATACTCGTACTTCTTGTTTTATTACACTTAATAAAACTAACCACCACCGTTCTTTGTTAACAACAAACTATGCATAAACCCATCCAAGTTTAATTTTATGTTGCTTGCAAATTCCCTTATAACGTAACGAGTCAACATCAAATGCCACTATAATGAATGATGAGTTTCAAAATCCACTATATTGAAACAATTTTATTTAATCTTCTTTTTTCTAAGACTATATTGACAGTTCCATTTTTTTCTTTGGTGTTATCGTGCTTCCTTTCGTAAAAATTTTAACAGGTACAATTAGTACTGTGCATTATTAAGTAATAAAGTAAAAAAAAAACTTCCTCATTTTTTTCCGAGAATCATTTTAGGGGGTTTTGCAACTATACGCCTCATTTCACTCGCACACTAGTTACACATTGCCTAGCTGCTTGCGTCACTACGCAGTGATCCAGGCAGCTACATGTACCATATTTTATACTTGACTAATGTACGAATAATTATCCGAGCCTACACCTAGTACGTCTACATCAATACAAGTCAAAAACTGCTCATCGCAATAGTTTATTAGTTCCTTAAAAAACAATTCACGAGGGTCAACTCTCAATTCCGTGAGTAAGCACTAAAGCACATAGTTCACTTAAACAGTCCTTATATAGATCGAGATTATCAGTGGAATTTGTCGGCATATAAATACTTATCATTAGCAATACCCGGCCACACATAATTTTAACGGCACAAATACGCGGATTATCACACGGCAACACGGATACATTCGGAAAAACGCCATAATATTGCCACTCCACCACTCCACCGAAAGGGCGCCCGCGCAGTATGCCCGCCGACGTATCCACAGCTGACTTCCCAGTATATCCAAAACCGCTATCTATAGTGCTAAGAAATGGTATATCGTGTGGTAACAACCAGCACCCTAATTGCGTAACACAGTTTGAATCGGAATCGGAATGATTTTGAAGTATATTGCTAATTCATTGCTTCAATGTTAGAAAAAAATGTCTGCTCAACAACGTAAATAACGCAATGAATTTTGATGGACTGTCAAATTGAAACCGATTTCTACTGATTGTGTGTTACGCAATTAGCCCTCAGGTTTCTTGTAGGTACACTATATCGCACGTACGGCATAGACTCCTCACGTCATCAATGGAACGCTTCACGTTCTTGCAGTTGTAGGTAGCAAAGCGACATGGACCGCTATTCATTCCGTAGCTCATTTAGGCCGGCAGCAGTCCGGGGACTGTACGATCTTTTATGTTGAAAATTAACAAAGTGTCTAAATATTATACCCGTGGGCCATAGTTGCTCGTCCAAATATAACGACACATTGCATTCGGATGTTAGAAATTTAAATGCTTTGTGCCCCCTTTGCGTCTTCATATTAATTCTGTCTAAAACAACAACTTCTTTGGTTTTTTTGCTAATATAATCGAATATTTCACACTCATTCGTGCCGAGATGAACGTTCGTGATAAAAATCGGGATTTTCTTATCAGCCGCCTTAAAGAATTAAAATCAGCATTACAGTCAGCATTAAAATCAGCAGTCGCGCGCGCGCATCCACCAGCTGCGAGTGTGTTATAGACTGCGTACTGCGTAACGAAAATTCGCAAAAATGTATACAGTGTAATCTAATAGTGAACGAGTTACTCTCTTATGTGCAAAACAAGGTGTCCGTAGTTGATGAAGATACGTTAGTTCGCGTGTGTACGTCGGCTTTCAAGGCCAGTGAAATCAAAAGTGCGAAGTCTTTGCTTTTTGAAGCGATACCTACAGATAAGCGTAAAATAAATCGTAAAAATGCGGGCAAGGAAAAACGAGACTTGAACGACATTATCAATCTTTTTAAGTCTGCTGATCCCGACGTTATTCCAATTTTCGTAGCAAAAGATCTAGACAAATTACCTCCAGTCACGTTTGACCATCTCGACTGCACGAAGTTACTCAAAGATATAGTATTATTGAAGAGTGAAATTGATTGCATTAAGTCATCATACGTAACACAGGACGGTATGAATGACTTGAAGAGAGAAATATGTCGTTTGAAGACCGATTCTTTATCGCCTACTTCGGCTTTTAAAGTGAATACAAAACGCGGTGCGTGGCTCGACAGTGGACCCATGGGGCTGTCGCACGATTGTCATACGTCAGCATTCAATGAGTCCCAAATTGAACGCAACACCAAGTCGCCCTCACCAACTTATAGAGAAATGAGGGTAGATGTCTGTGTACACGAACCCACGGCGCCTAAGTCAAGCTAGCCCCAAAAATCGGTAACGAGCGAGGCGGCCTGCGTGGGCGCTAGCGGGGGCTGCGGCGACGCGGGAGGTGCACGGCGCGACAGCCTGCTGTGCCGCGTCGCGGGACGTGTACTGGTACTGGAACCGGTTCTACAGTGAGTGCGAGTGAGACGGCCGTGGTGACGTCATGTCAGGGCCCTGCGCAAGCGATAACACAGGTTACACAGGTGCCTTGTCTCGCCGGCCGTGGCGGCGGCGGCGTGAGGACGAACCACGGACGAACCTACAATGTCTCCTACGAGTGATAATGAGGGTTGGCAGTATGTACAACGGAAGAAACAACCTAAATATCGGTTTGTTGGAAAGTCGGGTGTAACTCGAGACCTAGAAATAAAGCCATATTTGTGTTACTGACCCGCAAATTGTGAAAAACGTAAAAAAAAAGGAATTTCGCGGGCTACCTTAGCACACCCCCCTTAAGTGCTCAGAATAGTACGAAACCCGGCTCATCCGAAACAGAAAATTTGCTGAATCCGGATTTGTATATAACTTATATCTTCCAAAATGTCGCTTAACAAATAGCCTAATAACACTCCTCATATATGTACCTTTTTAGCCCAAAATATACCTTTTCAGCGCCGGATATGGTAGGTTGTTAGGCGTGGTTCGTTACGTGATTTTCGCGAAACGTAATGTAACTAGCTAGTTACTTCGAAGGCGTCACCTGTTATGAAAATACGTGATATTAGTGACTAGTTATTTTTTCCAATTCTGAAGATCTGTTCAGTGATTCAACGTGATGCTTCTATCGAAGTATTACAGTTATTTACGAAACGAAAATATTAAACGATTACCTACGTAATACGTTACATGTCATATCATAAGCTTTAAGTTTTTGGAACGAATAAGTTTTTGAAGGTAAACTTCTTTAGGCTCGCTTGACTTGGGGTAAGCTGGTGAATGCATGGCGAGAGCGTTACGAAAGTGACGAGAGCGTTGCGGAAGTTTAATTAGTATTAAGTACTATTTGTAAGTTTTACTTCAGTCGTATGGTCTAAAGCATACTCGTATTTTTTTTAGTTATGTAGTTTCATCATAAACAACACAAATAAACTTCCCTTCATACATTATCCAAAAAATTCAAAAAATAACTTTCGGCTCGCTCGCTTTTCCAGCCAGGCACAGATTAGTCACTAGGTACTACTTTACAGTCACCTATTACGCGCGAAAGAAACAACATTCGCTCGCAACGTAACTTTTGTTTCGTTTCTATCTTTTTATTCGGTCACTGCATTGAAATGTAGCTCGTAACTCACAAAATCACGTGGTTACGAAAATCACTAGCTAGACTCGAAACTAGTTATTCAGCTACATGCCCCGTAGCCAGTTTTTGTAAATAGTGACCATGCCTAGGATATGAGTACCTTCTGGGCAGTGTTGCCACTTTAGCCACTTTATAGCTAGATCTAGCCACACTATCGCAATAGTTGCTAGAAAGAAAAATTTTGGTAGCCAAATCTTTTAGCCACCATTTCTAACTACCAATTTGTAATCGAAATAAAACGTGAATAATTCAGAATGTAAACTGTACTTAATGAATGTTTTGGTAAGTTTTTGAGTTATGACAAATTTGTCAATTCGGGGATTCCCCTCAAATTAAAATGTTGGTTGGTTCGTTGCGTGCGGTGGCATTGAGTGCATTGCGTATTGGGCTGCGTTGTGATTTGCGTTTATATAACATTGTTATTTAGCGTAAATTTTGTGTTTGCATCATGGAACTGCCTTTTAAAAAGAAAATATATTTAACGTCACAAGACAATTATCATACTGACGTTGTTGTTGAAGACATTATTAGAATAATGTAAAATAATTTTGATTGTTTATATTGATTGTGTATGGACAAACAGTCTGAAATAAACATTTGTCGGGATAGGTTCAGACATCAGAAGTAATACTCAGATATGCCAATACAGAAATATATTTCAATCGAACAATCAGTTATTTTAAATCGAGAGAATATAGAAATTAGATAGAATTAATTAAATAACTAATAATGGTAGTGGCGGTCACATAGGGCAGTACTGACTGTCAGGGACAGTGGTTCATGCACCCACCGCAATAAGGATAGTACTAATTTGTCGGAGACAGCGTTCCATATCCAATAACCGTCTCTCGACAGTCAGTACTGACTGTCGAGAGACAGTGGTCCGTGCACCAAGCCGCATCCGTTCAAAATGCGTACCGACTCTTTTTTTTTTTTTTTTTGATGCTGACCTATTGCAGATGGCTCCGGAGTGCCTTTTCTGCTTAACCGATCTTCGGCGGGGCCAGAAGGGCCTCTCGCCGTGTTAGAAAAATAAATTAAATAGCACAGCTAAGGGCGTCCCATAGTGGGACTCGAACCTAGGCTTAGGGCGCTATTGACTACTGAACCATTGGGGGTATGCAGTATCTGATTATGCGTACCGACTCTTTTTTTTTTTTTTTTTTTTTGTATGGCATCTCGTAGCAGACCTAGAGAGGTCGTTGCTACTTAACCGGATATTCCTGTGGCTGCCCTAAGGTTTTTAATCTTAAAGCCTCCAGCCAGGGCGCAAATTATATATATTAAAAACTAAACGACAGCGCACTAAGGGCACCCCCTGTGGGGTACGGACCTCGGCTCAGGGCGTCGTTGGGGGATCACAAAATTACTAACAATTTGGGGACGGGCTGGATCAACATTTTGATCATGATTATTATCAGGGGATATTATATTTATTGCTACGGCGCTCTCAGCCTCTAACCGGGCGGCTGGCGCATCGACATTCAAGGGACGGGGGGGAGGACTTTTATTACCATTTACTCGGGAAGTTCGCGTGGTACCTCGGCGGCGAGGACGGAAGGTCGGTTTGTGTATTTTGTGCACTGTACTCGTGGCCCTATTGCTTTCCTGAAGGAGAGTGATGGGGTCATCCGGATCTAAGAGAGTGTGCCTCGGTCGGCGAGTTTGACTAATGGCAGAAGGCCTGTAACTAGCGGCCTGCACAACCAAGGGGTTGCGATGACGTTCCGCGGATTCGAAAAAGGGCTTTGCAAGGCGCTTCATAAACTGTTTGATGGTAGGCATCTTAAGGTCTACGTGAAGTTGTTCGTTCCGAACGAACCAAGGAGCTTTGGTAATTCTACGGAGAAATCGGTTTTGGCGTACCGACTCAACAGCGTAGCTCCTTATAAAGGCGATCCGCTAGTGGGGGGTAACGTTACAATATTTCACTCAATTGACTTCAAGTGTTTTAAGTCAAATGACCGATAGAATGAATGATTGTCTATGGTGCACGTTCCACTAGCGCCATCTAGTCGCCGCCTCTCGCAGCTGTTAAACAATATGGCTTCCGTCACGGCAATTCTGATAAATCACTCGTCCTCGAGTGCATGAATTCATCCAAAAAAAATTAAAAAGGACTTTCATTAATTCACATCATCATCATCGTTACATATCAAAATAACAAATATTACTGGTCTTTCTTTTACTGGTATTTCTTTACAACAGAAAACCCCTACAGTTCAAACATGCTGGTCTAAATCGTCACCAACTAAAGCAGGTGAGATTCCTGCAGCTCACAAAGCGCTGGGCTAGGTTATCAACCCACAAAAGCAGGTGAAACCCCTTCAGCTACATTTTTGCTAGTCTAAATCGACAAAGCGCTGAACTAGGTCATCAACCCACGGGGGACCCCCCCACAGTGGGGGACCCCCCCACAGTGCTTGCGTCCACGTCGCGTCCCCTGGGCAACGACCCGGTTCTGACCACCGTAACGGAGTGGCAGACCGGGCTCGGCTAAAGTGCACTGTGCGTTCACAGATATTAATGCAGTCGTCTGTGAAAACCGAGAGTTATTTTAACAAGATGAGTAAGCCAACGCGGGATGCGTCTGGCCGTTTTATCGCGAATCGCTCCTCCCAGGGCGATTCAAACGGCCCTTCTCAGGGCCAACCCAACGGCCCTTCTCAGGGCCAACCCAACGGCCCTTCTCAGGTCCAACCCAACGGCCCTTCTCAGGGCCAATCCAACGGCCCTTCTCAGGGCCTTGCCGGCGGCGCTTTGGCGCCGGAAGCTGACCGCGCACCATCTGCGGCCAGCTTGTTTTGTAGGCCGGACGAGTTGTCGCACTCCGACGAGTCCAATATGGATACGTCGGCGGCCGAGAGCGACCGCTTCAAGCGGAAGAGGTCCGAGGGCTCCTCGGAGTTGGCCGTGGGTAAGGCGAAGAAGAAGTCGAGGTCGAAAAAGGCTTCGACTTCTTCTGCGGCTCGTACCCACGATGTGGGCTTGGTGGACGCCGAGCGCCAGCTAAACCTGGCTAAGAGGAAGCAACTCCAGTTGGATCTGGAGGAGAGGGTCGCCGCCAAGGAGAAACAGGCGCAAGTCGCCAGGTCGAGGGCTGGCTATGGCGCATCAAATGTGCTGTATGCCGACCACTCCCTGGCGGAACTGGAGCGCATGGCCCTTGAGGATAAGGAGGAGGTCCTGGAGGTCGCCTCCAAGTCCTCAAATTTGAAGGGGACCTTCCAGAAGGCCCTCAAATGCCGGGCCACCAGCTTGCACGGCATTGTGGTAGAGCTGGTGAAGCGGACGGCCACGGACGAGTCGCGGCAGTTGCAGGCGAGGGTGGATCGCCTGCAGGCGGAGGTCAGCCAGCTTCTGATGAAGCTGGCTGAGGCCACGGCGAGGCCTGCCCAATCCGCCCCAGGCCCGGTGGTGACAGGCTCCTCCTTCTCCCCTGCCAGCCTTGAGGAAATGTTCCGCAAGGTTGCCATGGAGGAGAGGGCCTTCACCAGGGCCTGCTTCGCAGGCATAGAGGACCGGCTCTTGCTGGAAAAGCGGCTCCGCCCACCGCTAGCGGCGGACAAGAGAGCACAGCTGAAGGAGCCGGAACCTGCGCCTCTGGCGGCGGACAGGAGTCCACCGCCGAAGGAGCCGGAACCCGTGCCTCTAGCGGGCCCGGTATCGGGTGCAAAGCCCTCCAAGGGCAAGGGTAAGGGCAAGAGGACCAAGGCGGGTCCTCATGCCCCTGCGACAAGCGCGGAGGGAGCGTCTGTGTCGTCTGCCACCCCAGCAGCGACAAAAGGGGTCCAGCCGGTGGAAGGAAGCAGGTTCCTCCCAGGACCGCGGCCGTCGTGGTGACCATCACCCCGGGGGCCGCGGTGCGGGGCGAGACGTACGAGTCCGTCCTAAGACGGGCTCGTCCTAACGCTGATCCCTCCCGGCTGGGGATCAGCAACATAACGTGCCGCCGAACCCTAACCGGGGCTCGAATTTTCGAGTTCGGGGGGGAACAGCGCGGCACGAATGCGGACCTCTTCGCGACGAAGCTGAAAGAGGTGATCGCGGATGCGGCAACGGTCGTCAGGCCCGTTAAGACCGCAGCCTTAGAGGTGGCCGATCTGGACGATTCGGTCACCAAAGAGGATGTGGTGGCGGCCGTTGCTGCGGCTGGAGGCTGCGACGCGGGCGCGGTCAAGGGTAGAGCCATCAGGCTCGGCCGCCGCGGAATGGGCATCATCCGCGTGGAGTGCCCAGTCGCCGCGGCTGGGGCCGTTCTTGCTGCGACCAAGGGACGGCTCCTTGTGGGCTTCAGCTCGGCTGTGGTCCGGCCACTTGAAGAACAGCGGGTGCGCTGCTTCAAGTGCTTTGCGTTCGGCCACACCCGACCCACGTGTCCCTCCAAATTCGACTGGGGAGACGCCTGCTACCGATGCGGGCAGGAGGGACACAGGGGTGCCGCTTGCTGCAGCGCCTCCGCGCCACACTGCGTGGCGTGTGCTGCCAGTGGCCGTCCCGCGGACCACAAGATGGTGGGCAGGGGCTGCAAGCCCCCCGCGAGGAAGGGCGTGGTGCCGGCTCAGGTTCGCCCTGTTGCCACGGCCGCCGCCAACGTCGCCGCTGTACCTCCAGTGGCGGTAGCTGAGGAGACTGGTGCGATGTCGGAATAATGGTTTCCGACTATCGCATCCTCCATGCGAACACCAACCACTGCAGAGCGGCCCAGGACCTGGTAGTGCAGGTCATGGCCGAGTGGTTGGTGAACATGGCGGCGGTCGCCGAGCCCTACTCGATCCCCGGCAGCTGGCTGGGTGACGAGGACGGCTTGGTGGCACTAGCGGCGCGGTCTTCCACAGACTCCCCTCCCCTCTCGCTATTAGAGAGGGGACCGGGATACGTGGCCGCCGCGTGGGGAGATTTGGCCCTTGTGGGGGTCTACTTCTCCCCTAACCGCCCCCTTCAGGACTTCGAGAACTATCTCGGAGACCTGAACGCCAAGTCGGTGACCTGGGGCAACCCGGCCACCGACGCTCGCGGGCGGGCAGTGGAGATGTGGACAGCCTCCTCTGGACTCTCCCTCTTGAACAGAGGGAGCGTCCAGACATGCGTGCGGCAGCAGGGTGGCTCAATAGTGGACGTCACTTTCGCCACCCCTGCGTTAGCCGCGCGCGTGCTGAACTGGCGGGTGGACCTGGTGCAGACTATGTCGGACCACCGCTACGTGCGGTTCGACATCTCCACCAGTGGTCCCGCAGGGTCGCAGCCCCTCTCGGCGCGGCGATCACCGTTCCCACGGTGGGCGCTCGCCCGCCTGGATAGGGAGGCGGCGGCGGAGGCGGCATTCGTCCAGGACTGGCTTTCCCCGCCTTCCGCTGGCCTGGATGTGGACACCGTGGCGGGGCACCTGAGGGAGTCTCTGACCGAGGTATGCAACTCTAGCATGCCTCGGTCTCGCCGACCACTACCCAATCGCGCCGTGTATTGGTGGTCGGCGGAGCTGGTGGGGCTTCGAGCAGCGTGTGTGGCGGCAAGGAGGGCTTACTCGCGGAGCCGGCGGCGGCGTCTACGGGACCGGCCCAACGAGGACCACCTCTATGAGGTGTATTTGGGGGCAAAAATGGTCCTCGATCGGGCCATCGCCGCCGCCAGAGACTCGGCGAGAGAGGAGATTCTGGAGGGTCTCGACAACGACCCCTATGGGAGACCATACAAGGCGGCGCGCAACAAGCTGCGCCCCTTTGGTCCCCCGGTGGCCGAGACCCTGGAGCCCTCATTCCTGGATGGGGTGGTTCAGTCCCTGTTCCCGTGCAGGGGCAACTTCACCCCACCAGTGATGGACCCACCGCTGGGGATAGCTCCGCCAGCTGAGACGGAGGAGGAGGAGGAGGCCCCTCCTGTCACGGAGTTGGAACTTGGCGCGGCGATTCTCCACATTCGCGCCATGAAGACAGCTCCGGGCCCCGACGGTGTCCCAGCAAGAGTGGTGGCGATCGCTGCCACTCAAATGGAGGGAAGGTTTCGGGACCTCTTCAGCGCATGTCTTGCGTCTGGAAGGTTCCCGAAACCGTGGAAGGAGGGGCAGTTGTGCCTCCTTCGCAAGGAGGGCCGCCCAGCAGACTCCCCCTCGGCATACCGGCCCATCGTCCTGCTCGATGAGGTCGGTAAAATGTTCGAGGAGATAGTCGCTGCTCGCCTAAAGAGCCATCTGCGGGATATCGGGCCGGACTTGTCGGACGCTCAGTTCGGTTTTCGGGCTGAGCGTTCCACGGTGGACGCGCTGGACTGCCTTAAGGGGCAGGTGAAGGAGGCGATGGAAGCGGGGGACGGATTGCTGGCCGTGTCATTCGACATAGCCAATGCCTTCAACTCCGTTCCCCACTCCACCATCCTAGAGGCGCTCCGATTCCACGGAGTGCCTTGATACCTGCGCAGTCTGCTGGCCAGCTACCTGGAGGATCGGGCGATCCTTCTGGTGAATAGGACTGGCCAAGTCCGGCGGTATGCCGTTGAAGCCGGCGTTCCACAGGGGTCGGTCGTAGGACCTCTCCTCTGGAACGTCGGCTATGATTGGCTCTTGCGGGGAACTCTCCTCCGAGGCACGAGTGTCATCTGCTATGCGGATGACACTCTCCTCACCGCCCGGGGGGGGAGTTTCAGGGAGGCGGCCAACTTGGCCTCGGCGGGCGGATCCTTGGTCGCAGGGAGGATCCGCCGCCTAGGTTTAGCGGTTGCGCTGCACAAGACCGAGGCCGTGTTCTTCCACGGGCCTCGGCAGCGCCCTCCACCTGACGCCCACATCTTCGTGGAGGGCGTCAGAATTGAGGTGAAGGCCCAGATGAAATATCTGGGCCTTGTACTCGACAGCAGGTGACGCTTTGGCCCGCATTTTAGCGGGCTGTCGTCGCGCCTGCTGAAGGCCGCGGGCGCTCTCTCCTGGCTGCTTCTCAACTTGGGGGGGCCGAGCGCGCGATGCCGGCAACTCTACGCCGGCATCTTGAAGAGTATGGCGCTCTACGGCGCTCCCATCTGGGAAGACTCCCTCCATAGGAGGGAGAACGCCGCGGCCTTGCGGGCGCCTCAGAGGGCAATAGGCCAGCGGGTCCGCGAGCCCACCGAACGGTGGGCTTCGCAGCAGCATGTGCTCTGGCGAGCACACCTCCTTGGGAACTCGAGGCGTGGGTGCTCGCCAGAGTGTATGAATGGACGGCGGGGCGGAGGGCGAGCGGAGAACGCCCTGCCCCGGAAGAGCGGGCCGCCGTCCGGCGGGAGGCGAGGGACGCCATCGTCGTCCATTGGACGGGTGACCTCGCCACAGCAGCCTTCGGCCGCCGAACCCTCGACGCGATCGGGCCGGTCCTGCGAGACTGGCTCGAGCGGTCGCATGGGTTCCTCTCGTTCCGTCTGGTGCAGGTGCTGTCCGGACACGGTTGTTTCGGAGCGTACCTGCACCGAATCGGACGGGAGGAGACACCGTCGTGCCACCACTGTGGCGCGGTGGAGGACACGGCGCAGCAAACCCTCGAGGTGTGCCCGTCGTGGTCCGAGCCGCGCCACAGTCTGCACGCGGTGATCGGACCGGACATCTCACTCCCCGGCTTGACACACAACTCTTGCAACCCCTACGGTATAAACCAGTACTAGTACATTTAGTCATCTAGCAAGAGACCTTGTTCCGGTACTGGGTTATACAGAACAGAATTACACGATTCAGAATTAAAAGTTACTGTTTGAGAACCAATCGATAATGTTTTTTGGATTCTAAGACACGACTGGCATTTAAGTTTTGAGAACTATCTCTTTAAAATTTAAAATCCGTTTTAATTTCCAAGCAATTTGAAACTAAAAGTTGAAACTATCTAGTTTTGAGATTACCGAGACCAAGCACAATGATTCCATATTAAAATAATGTGGTATCTCATTCATGGTCAATAACACACACACTATTCCCCACGGGAATACCGAGTCAACCCTTGACTCTATGGTCTTTGTTTCTAGGCAAAACCCGATTATACAACCCAGAGCTACCGCCTACCGCGTACCCATGGACTACTCATTGAGCACTACGCTACTCTGTTGTAGTCTCCGACCCAATGAACCGAAAACATGTTACATAAACTAAAGTGATGTCAACTCATCTATTTCGTCTACAATCTCAATTGGTACTTGACATCGGGCATCTTCCGAACACGGTCATGAGCGTTTGTAAGTACGCTTGTTAACTAGAGATTTTTAAAACATACCGATCGCCATCTAACACTTCAACAATTTGAAAGGGCCTCTATACTTCACGTCAAGCTTAGTTTGATTACGCTCCTCGTTCGTTCTGGCTACAGGAGTTCACCCACACACAAGCGGAGAACTGGTGGACCTCGACACCGGGCTGCAGGCAATCCAGGGAAGCCATGCCATCCCTAGATGGCAGGCTAACAGGGCGCTTGCAACGCCTGGACAGGAACGGCCTGCGCCCAGTGACGGGGACCATCACGGAACACTGATCACACAGAACAAACAATTCCACACAATATGTATAACGCACAGCCCTCTGTGTAGGGCTTACATGGAGGCTGAAGAAACCGTTTTGCATGTGCTCTTTGACTGCACAAGCGTCACCCTGATCCGATCAGAAACCCTCGGGTCACTCAGATCCTTCACAGATATACTATGCAGTCCAGAAGACCTAAGCAGCTTCTGGAGGTAGGTGGGCTGGTTGGAATAACACGCACAATGGTCCACATGAAGGACGAAGTGCGGAAACCAAACCCTCTAACATAGAACGCTTCTCGTTCTCAATAAGCACGAATTCCCCGATAGAGAACTTACTCACGCTTGCCATTTTACTATTAAAACGACTTTCATCATAACGCGTGGACTTCTCAACGCCTTCAGATGCCAACCTCCTAATGTCATCAAGGTCTTGTCATCATTGTCGTAAGCCATTAAATGAAGTGAACATCTGATTTGTCAGAATTAAATAAAGTCAAAATTTGACAGAACTCTTTACAAGAGGCATCCACAGTGGCATGCCAGCCTCATCATAACTCAAACTATTCTAAATGAAATCTACACATACAATATAAATTATTAATGTCTAAAGAAATCAGTAAGAAGGTTTGCTATCTCGGGAGAAGCTTGCGCCAAAACTTTAACATTACCAATATCATATTCATTACCTTTTGCCACACTCAACAATGATTCTCTTTCCTTCTTAGTCTTAGTACACTCTTTATGTAGATGGTGAACATCTTCAACCGATCTGCATGTTTCACAATTGGGATTTACTTTGTTCATCAAATAACCAAACTTGCGGGATGGGTAGTGACCAGAGCGTAATATATGAAACAGAACAATATGATACCTATTCATTTCCTTGATAGCAAACCACGGTATACGAGGAGGCTGATTCTGTATAGTTTTATACCAGATACCCTTTTCCCTACTTCGTTCGTCAAAGTACTCTTTAAACCTAACTCTTTATTTCATTTTGAATTAAACTAGAGTACCATATTACTATAAATCAATGAAAAATTAGAAGAAAATTAACATATTATCAATAATCAGGAAATTCAAAGTCGTAGTCAAAGATCTGACTACACATTTATCGCGCATCTCGCAAAAGACAAAATCAAACTAAACATGTGAGAGCAATTCATAAATCAGCCTTAGACCATAACAAAACACAAAGTAGGAATCTTAACCGTGGCCTGTGGCTTTTCACTAAGCCCGTTCAACAAACCCCATGTTTGTTTCACTGAATTCACCTGAATTCCGAGTCCCACGGACTCTATGGTAACTAAAAGACCCAACCTCCACTAGAGCCACCCGCGCACCGCGCATCCACGGACTACTATAAGCTGATACCGACTTCTAACGGACTACGGCTACGAAATGGCTACTGGTACGGTCCGACCAGCTGAACCAAGTTCACCACTATCACTCAACTCAACGTCTTCGACTTCAAATGGTTAACATGCACGTACTTGTAAATACGCTTGAAATTGAATGCTCTCAATGTGTAGCGATCACCGTCAAGAACCTCTATGACCTCAAACGGTCCCTTAAATTTTGAATCTAACTTTGTAAAGAAATTTGGTCAGAAATCAACGGTAATGGATAACGATCCGTCACTGTATTATTATTAACGTCTCTATAATCTATGCACATACGGTCTGATCCATCATACTTTATAACCAAAAGGGCTCGCCTAGCAAACGGCGTACTACTGGGTACTGATGGGTTAATTCGCATTAATTTACATTACTACTACTGGGTCTAATTATTTAGGCTTGCAACAGTAAATTAACCCTATCGCGCATGATTCGACTTTCGTCCGGAGACAGTCTGTAAGAACGTCTTTGCACTGTACGATTAGGGTCTATTAATCTTACTTTCAAATAGGCATTGCAATCAAATATTCGAATACCGAGTTGTACGAGTTAATAACTCGCACATCACTTGAACCGTTCAAACATTCGAACAAGGCTGAAGAAGTATTCGAATACTAAAAATTATCGAACATTTACAATCCCTACCTCCAACTCACCAGTGTTAACACGTGTTGTCGGAAAACCGTTACTAAAAAAGTCAAGAGTATAATTCTAAGATGTTTACAAGGTCACGTCTTCTATCAACTGGTAAAATCAAATTTGGTCATCTCCAAAAAAAACGAAAATAAGTTAAGAACGTTATTTTAAAAAAAAAAGTCTTTTATCGCTTTTCATTTACAAAAGTAGTCAAATCCGCTTAAATTAAGGCAAAAACCGGTTACCACCGGTGTCTAACTCAGTCAAATCCTTCGAAGTTTATTAACAAATTTAGTACAATCCTTTCAGTCAATCAGGAGCGAGACGTCAAATCCTTTCAGCCAATCAGGAGCGCGAGATTGTTTTAACTAACAGAGGTAAAATGACCATCTTTCTCAGTGTTGGTAACGAGTTGACTCTGTACTTATTTCGTGCGGAATTTTAATTGATTTACTACGTTAAAATGGATAATGTGAACATTTTAGTCAAAGAAACAACCCCTCAGTTATCACGAAAAAGAAAACGACAAGAATCCGATCGACACAATTAATTATTGCCGTAGTCTGAATAGCTTTACACACGTTTATAGTTCTAGGCAAAATTAATTCAGTTGCTCGAACAAAAACCGTTATTTAAAATGTCTCGACTCAATACGATGTTACGACGCAAGTACTTATCTAGCAAAACTTGTAATAGAATCTCCGTCGCGAAATCGTTAATTTTTGCCTGACACAGCAATTGCAAAGTGATATTGATATTTTTATTGCCTATACCTACTAAAGGTACCACATCATTTACACTTCTACCTCAAAATTTACAAGTAATTCTCTCCTTCATTAAAGACGATGTGTGCGGACGCGTCACGGTCGAATGAGACTAATGGACTTAGTGTACAGGCGGTAGATGACAAACTTCAGATGATTTTAGAAATTAAGGCTTCCATACCGTTACTAAACAAAAGCATCTGGTCTTGCATGATATTGGAAGCTGAATCTCCAGAAGTGGGGTGGTCTTCGTATCCCACTTCTGATGTCGGGATAGGTTCAGACATCAGAAGTAATACTCAGATATGCCAATACAGAAATATATTTCAATCGAACAATCAGTTATTTTAAATCGAGAGAATATAGAAATTAGATAGAATTAATTAAATAACTAATAATGGTAGTGGCGGTCACATAGGGCAGTACTGACTGTCAGGGACAGTGGTTCATGCACCCACCGCAATAAGGATAGTACTAATTTGTCGGAGACAGCGTTCCATATCCAATAACCGGGCAGTACTGACTGTCGAGAGACAGTGGTCCGTGCACCAAGACGCATCCGTTCAAAATGCGTACAGACTCTTTTTTTTTTTTTTTTATGAATGGCATCTCGTAGCAGACCTAGAGAGGTCGTTGCTACTTAACCGGATATTCCTGTGGCTGCCCTAAGGTTTTTAATCTTAAAGCCTCCAGCCAGGGCGCAAATTATATATATTAAAACTAAACGACAGCGCACTAAGGGCACCCCCTGTGGGGTACGGACCTCGGCTCAGGGCGTCGTTGGGGGATCACAAAATTAGTAACAATTTGGGGACGGGCTGGATCAACATTTTGATCATGATTATTATCAGGGGATATTATATTTATTGCTACGGCGCTCTCAGCCTCTAACCGGGCGGCTGGCGCATCGACATTCAAGGGACGGCGGGGAGGACTTTTATTACCATTTACTCGGGAAGTTCGCGTGGTACCTCGGCGGCGAGGACGGAAGGTCGGTTTGTGTATTTTGTGCACTGTACTCGTGGCCCTATTGCTTTCCTGAAGGAGAGTGACGGGGTCATCCGGATCTAAGAGAGTGTGCCTCGGTCGGCGAGTCTGACTAATGGCAGAAGGCCTGTAACTAGCGGCCTGCACAACCAAGGGGTTGCGATGACGTTCCGCGGATTCGAAAAAGCGCTTTGCAAGGCGCTTCATAAACTGTTTGATGGTAGGCATCTTAAGGTCTACGTGAAGTTGTTCGTTCCGAACGAACCAAGGAGCCTTCGTAATTCTGCGGAGAAATTTGAAGCGTCTGCATCTTATGGATGTGATACGACTTTGCGTGAGCGAAGACTACGCAGGCGTAAGTCATGATCGGTCGAATGCACGCGGTGTAAATACGCAATTTGCACTTAAAGGACAACTTGCTGCGCGGGTTGAGTACGGAGTGTAGTCTGCCGAGAGCAAAACTGGCGCGCGAGCGCACCTGTTTTATGTGCTCGCCGAACGTCATGTGATGGTCTAAGACCACACCGAGATATTTGGCTCGCTTCTCCCAAGGGATAGGCTTGCCGAACATGGTGATCGGTTGGGGCAGGGCGGGTGATCGCCGGGGCCTACAGAATAGGACCCCCTGGCTCTTATCAGGGTTGACTTCGATCCTCCACTTCCTGAACCAGGCCGCGAGTCTGTTGACTTCGGCCTGAAGGATGCGGGCGATATTGTCTTGCCTGAGGCCGGAGTAGTAGATGGCCGTGTCGTCTGCGAACAGAGCTAACTGCGCCTTTCTACATTTGGGGATATCACTAGTGAATATAGTGAATATCAGCGGTGCCAGCACAGCGCCCTGAGGGACACCTGCGCGGAGCGGATGGGGGGAGGATAGCGCACCCTCGATGCGATAGCGGAAGGTGCGGTCCGACAAAAAGTCTCGTAAGATGAGCACGAGACGATCGGGCACACCGAGTTTGTAGAGCTTATATATTAAGCCGTTGTGCCAGACTTTGTCGAACGCTTTCGCAATGTCGAAGAACACAGCACCCGTCATGAGCCCGCGCTGGAAGCCAGCGCTTATATGCTCGACGATACGGTGTACCTGTTGTACGCACGAATGTTGGGATCTGAACCAGAACTGTTCGTTTGGGATGAGGCCCTTCGTCTCGGCATAGTCTCTGAGACGCTTATAAATAAGCCTCTCATAGAATTTGCCGAAGACGTTGAGCAGACTGATGGGTCGGTAACTGGAAGGTTCGGTCTTAGGTTTGCCGGGCTTCGGGATACCGATGACCGTGGCACTTTTCCAAGCTTGAGGAAAAATGTTGTTGCTAAGAGCGCCATTGAAGATGGTGGTCATTAGCATGATCAGGTGAGCGGGGAACAGCTGGAGCACCCTGTTGGTGATTCCGTCTGATCCGGGAGATTTACGGGTTTTCAGACCCTTGATAATGTCGTGCACTTCGTCTGGGGTGACGGGAGCCAGAGGACAATCAGGGTCTTCGACCGGAGGGAGATTCGCCCTACGTTCGACTTCAGCGTCTACCTCAGCGAGGTGAGCTTGGTCTACTGGTTGAGAGCTGGGCGAGCACTGAGTCTCGAGAGTGTCAGCCAGGCATTCAGCCTTGTCGGTGTCGTCGAATGCTATCGTCCTGTCGGGTCGTGTCAGAGGGGGCATAGAAGCTACTTGCGGGGATCTGAGTTTCCTCTGAAGTTCCCAGAAGGCAAGATGAGTGGGCTCTAGTTCGCCCAGCATCTTGTCCCAGTTAGCCTCACGCAGTTCTTTCATTCGCTTCCTTACAGATTTCTGTAATTGGCGCATGAAGACTTTGTTAGCGTCACAGGGAAAGACACTGTATGCACGAGTGGCCGCGTTCTTCTCAGTCAGCAGTTCACGTACATCGTCCGGCAGCTTTCGGCGATGGGGGTCCATCGCCGGAACCTGCCTCGAGCAATCGCTCAGGACTGATTGTACGTGTTCCGTGAGTGAGTCGATCGCGGCCGTCGTGTCGGCGATCGAGTCAAACTGATCGGGGATAGAATCCAGTATCGGGGATGTGGTGGATTTCAGTCGGTTGCTTACTTTCCGCCAGTCCGTGACTACTTTCGTGAGGGGGGGTTGGTCAGGGTCAAGGAGTCCGTCACGAGGGGCCAGTCTTAAGACGACTGGCCGGTGGTCAGAAGTCAGTTCGTCCATCGCCTCTATCGAATCCAACCGTAGGTTGATATTCTTTAGGAGCGGTATGTCCAATATGTCCGGGGATTGACTGGGGATATGGGGGTAATGAGTAGGATTCATCGGACCGATGATATCGAAATTTAAAACGGTGGTGAGGTCAAACAGATGTTGGCCTCGAAACGTGGTGGTATTACAGTTCCAGGACGGATGTTTGGCGTTGAGATCACCCGCTACGATAACGGATTCACTCAGGCCGAAAAGAATCGAAAGATCGCGAGACAGCATTTGAAGACCGTCTGGGCTCGTGGTCGCGGTGGGCGGCATGTAAGCCGAAACTATCGTAATCGGTTGATGACCTGACATTGCTAATTTGCATGCAGACACTTCAAGACACGAGAGAGTTGTCGGAGCATCGAGCGGGATGCAATGGAGAGGAGTCCTATAGTAAATCAGGGTGCCGCCCCTGTGGCATCGAGTCCTGTCATTGCGAACTACGCGATAGTTCGCAATTGACGGGTCTCGATGACAAGGCTTGAGGAAAGTTTCCTGTACTAGGAGAATATCTAACCGATGGTCGCGGAGGAACACAGCGATTTCGTCGCGTTGTTCTCTAATGCCGTTGGCATTGAAAAAGCCTAACTTTAGTGATCTGAGTTTAGTTCTCGCGGGGGCCGTATTATACATTATGGTTTCCTATACGCGATGAACTCTAGGGCTTGCGTGATCTCGGGATACGCGTGATAAATTCGCTGGATCTCCGATAGATCGCAGGAGTTACGGGCTACAATTATTTCGCTGGCCATTTTCTTGGCGCGGGGCGAAAGAAAGATGTTAAATGTGCTCGAGATCACATTAAACGCATCGAAGGTGTTAGGTGGTGCGACCACTGGAGTGGCCGCGGGTTGAGAAGGCGCGCGAGTGTTGAGAGGGGGAGCGGCTTTGGAAGCAGGCTCTGGCACGCGGGCCACTGGGGGCGCGAGAGGCGCGCTTCTACCGGCGGTGGTAGATTGTTGGTGATGCTGAGCGCTATGAGCGCGAAGGCGAGGGTCCATCAACCGTGGGATGGGTTGAGGTTGAGGGGGGGGAGGAGCCATGTATTGGCCGAAGGCAGGGAAGGCCTGCTGGTGGTTGAAATAATTCCACGGACTGGACCTTTGAGGGCTCAGTCGTTGCGGAGGTTGGGTCAGAGAGGAGGAGAATCCCCCCTGGTTATCTCTCTGTTGCCTCGCGTCGTAACGCTTGGTCAACTTCGAGGAAGACGATTTTGGTGCCTTAGGACAGCCACGGTAATTGGCTGGGTGGCCTTGTTGGCCGCAAAGAACGCAACTGGGAGGTTTGGTGCAGAGGGCACGGACTTTCGGTCGCGAGCATTCAGAAGTGCCATGCTCACCCAGGCACTTCACGCACCTGGGTTTCGCGAAGCAGTTCTTCTGCGCGTGACCGTAGAGTTGACAACGGTGGCACTGTCCGATAATGCTGGACTTGTGCGGTTTCTGAATATCAAAGCCTTTAAGGCTACAGATCGAAGCGATCTTGAAAATAGGGTGATGCCCGTCAACCTGAGAGCATACGACAAGAATCATGTCGTATGGTGCACCGCCTCTAGAGCGGTGCATCCTGTGGACTTCGAGGACAGGAATCCGATCGCTCTAAGTCCGACTTTATGTCTGCGGTGGCAATCTCACTGGGGATCCTACGGATCACCACACGCGTCTGACGCTCTTCGGGGAGGGTATATGAGTGGTATGAGATGCCTCTCACCCGAAGTGTCCTGGTTAGTTCCCTGAAATCGTTAGCCGTGGGAACGGTGACTTTTATACCCGGTTGGGTACTGACCGCGCTGGTGAAATTGATCCGCTGATCAACACACCATTTCGAAATTTCCGTCCATTTACCCTTGTCCTGGATGACAATGGGCGGAGGACGGGAAGCCTTCTTAGAGGCAGAAACGACAGTAAAACCGTCTTGGTCTTGCGTGGAAGACGCCGGGACCGATGACGGAGTCACGGTAGGGGGGGCCGCGGTAGGGGCCACTGAGGTGGATGCCACGGGGGCAGAAGGGATAGGGGTCGAGGGAGGCTCGTACGCCACTATCTTAGTCGCCTGGCCCGACTTACTCTTCGACTTCTTCCTCTTGCCAGGTCCAGAGGTTAGGACCCCTGGCTTGGCAGAGGGAGAAGAAGAAGCCGAAGAGGAAGAGCTGGACTCTTCGGAGTCAGAACTGCACGGACTTGGCGCGCGATTGTCCGCAGGTGCGGAAGTGTCCATAGACACGATCGGACTAGGGGAGGGACTCTGGAAGTCCTCTTCCGCCTGCTGGTTCGCGAGTACATCGCTGAACTTATCGATGCCAGCAGAAGGCTGGCTCTTTAATTGAGCGATTTGTACTCCGTACCGTTGCAAAAAGGCTGGGTCCTTAAAAAGGACCTCTTTGAAGAACGTCACAATAAGGGCGTCCTCCATAGCGGGTTTAAGGGTGGTTCCTAATAGGGAGGAATTTTGGAGCCGTCTCCACTAAACTTCTACCTATCGTTCCCTATACCTAGCTCCCCGGGTGGATTGGCCCGGGGATGTGTTTCCCTCCCTGTCGGGTGCAGACAGGGAGGATGTGTAGCCTATTGGTGAGCCCTAAGCTTGTGATCCCGTTGCCAATCTTATTGTGCAAGGGGGCCCTTTCCAGTCTAGCGCGAAGGGTGTAGACACACCCTAGAGACACTAGGTGAGTAGCTGCGGAAGGAAAACTGCCACCAGAGCCGACTAGGAGATCCCCCAAGGCCGGTTAACTCTGGGACCCGTCCAATTTACTGCCTCCCCCTGAAGGGGTTCGGCGGGTGCGTTTGGGTCAACACCCCACTCGGTTTCGTTAACACCGTAAGGTTTCCACCGAGGACCACGAAACTGTGGTTTTGCCCAGAAGGGGCCTAATGAAGCTACTCTCTGATCAAACTGTTAAAGAAACGCTTGCCTTGAAAAAGGCACTTTTTTTGATCTAGTGTCTTTCGATTAAATTAATTAATAAATTAATCAATCTAATCAATCGACGATCGGTTGTAGTCGGGGCGACTACGAGAGCGTTACTCAAGCGTAACGTACCGGGCACGAAAGAGCAGCAGCGGGAGAGCGGGGCACAGCGAGAGCAGCGCAACACACGTCCTTCCGCAGCGAGCTTCGAGCGCAGAATGACGTACCGACTCAACAGCGTAGCTCCTTATAAAGGCGATCCGCTAGTGGGGGGTAACGTCACAATATTTCACTCAATTGACTTCAAGTGTTTTAAGTCAAATGACCGATAGAATGAATGATTGTCTATGGTGCACGTTCCACTAGCGCCATCTAGTCGCCGCCTCTCGCAGCTGTTAAACAATATGGCTTCCGTCACATTTTTTATTTTATCTATTTTTTATTTGATATCTACATATTGGCCCACACTAACTAACACGGCAAATTGAACAAATTAAAACTTATTCCATGATTTTTTCGTTTAGCCACTTTTGGCAACTTTCACCAGTATCAATTTCTTCCAATCTAGCAACATTCTATCTTATGTTTAGCAACTTTTTTTTGGGCAAGGTGGCAACACTGCTTCTGGGAACTCAGTTGCGGCAGCACCCCGTAGGGTATATATGTTCTGTGGGCAGCACTGTGTCTGATATTCGACTGGTCATGACTTACGCCTGCGTAGTCTTCGCTCACGCAAAGTCATATCACATTCATAAGATGCAGACGCTTCAAAACCGATTTCTCCGTAGAATTACGAAAGCTCCTTGGTTCGTTCGGAACGAACAACTTCACGTAGACCTTAAGATGCCTACCATCAAACAGTTTATGAAGCGCCTTGCAAAGCGCTTTTTCGAATCCGCGGAACGTCATCGCAACCCCTTGGTTGTGCAGGCCGCTAGTTACAGGCCTTCTGCCATTAGTCAGACTCGCCGACCGAGGCACACTCTCTTAGATCCGGATGACCCCATCACTCTCCTTCAGGAAAGCAATAGGGCCACGAGTACAGTGCACAAAATACACAAACCGACCTTCCGTCCTCGCCGCCGAGGTACCACGCGAACTTCCCGAGTAAATGGTAATAAAAGTCCTCCCCCCCGTCCCTTGAATGTCGATGCGCCAGCCGCCCGGTTAGAGGCTGAGAGCGCCGTAGCAATAAATATAATATCCCCTGATAATAATCATGATCAAAATGTTGATCCAGCCCGTCCCCAAATTGTTAGTAATTTTGTGATCCCCCAACGACGCCCTGAGCCGAGGTCCGTACCCCACAGGGGGTGCCCTTAGTGCGCTATCGTTTAGTTTTTAATATATATAATTTGCGCCCTGGCTGGAGGCTTTAAGATTAAAAACCTTAGGGCAGCCACAGGAATATCCGGTTAAGTAGCAACGACCTCTCTAGGTCTGCTACGAGATGCCATTAAAAAAAAAAAAAAAAAAAAAAAACTGTGTCTGATGATTTTTCTGCGCTCGAAGCTCGCTGCGGAAGGACGTGTGTTGCGCTGCTCTCGCTGTGCCCCGCTCTCCCGCTGCTCTTTCGTGCCCGGTACGTTACGCTTGCGTAACGCTCTCGTAGTCGCCCCGACTACAATCAGAGAGTAGCTTCATTAGGCCCCTTCTGGGCAAAACCACAGTTTCGTGGTCGTCGGTGGAAACCTTACGGTGTTAACGAAACCGAGTGGGGTGTTGACCCAAACGCACCCGCCGAACCCCTTCAGGGGGAGGCAGTAAATTGGACGGATCCCAGAGTTAACCGGCCTTGGGGGATCTCCTAGTCGGCTCTGGTGGCAGTTTTCCTTCCGCAGCTACTCACCTAGTGTCTCTAGGGTGTGTCTACACCCTTCGCGCTAGACTGGAAAGGGCCCCCTTGCACAATAAGATTGGCAACGGGATCACAAGCTTAGGGCTCACCAATAGGTTACACATCCTCCCTGTCTGCACCCGACAGGGAGGGAAACACATCCCCGGGCCAATCCACCCGGGGAGCTAGGTATAGGGAACGATAGGCAGAAATTTAGTGGAGACGGCTCCAAAATTCCTCCCTACTAGGAACCACCCTTAACCGCTATGGAGGACGCCATTATTTTGGCGTTCTTCAGAGAGGTCCTTTTTAAGGACCCAGCCTTTTTAGATCGATATGGAGTACAACTCGCTAAACTAAAGAGCCAGCCTTCTGCTGGCATCGATAAGTTCAGCGATGTACTCGCGAACCAACAGGCGGAAGAGGACTTCCAGAGTCCCTCCCCTAGCCCGATCGTGTCAATGGACACTTCCGCACCTGCGGACAATCGCGCGCCAAGTCCGAGCAGTTCAGACTCCGAAGAGTCCAGCTCTTCCTCTTCGTCTTCTTCTTCTACCTCTGCCAAGCCAGGGGTCCTAACCTCTGGACCTGGCAAGAGGAAAAAGTCGAAGAGTAAGTCGGGCCAGGCAACTAAGATAGTGGCGTACGAGCCTCCCTCGATCCCTATCCCTTCTGCCCCCGTGGCATCCACCTCAGTGTCCCCTAACGCGGCCCCCCCTACCGTTACTCCGTCACCGGTCCCGGCGTCTTCCACGCAAGACCAAGACGGTTTCACTGTCGTTTCTGCCTCTAAGAAGGCTTCCCGTCCTCCGCCCATTGTCATCCAGGACAAGGGTAAATGGACGGAAATCTCAAAATGGTGTGTTGATCAGCGGATCAACTTCACCAGCGCGGTCAGTACCCAACCGGGCATGAAAGTCACCGTTCCCACGGCTAACGATTTCAGGGAACTAACCAGGACACTTCGGGTGAGAGGCATCTCATACCACTCATATACCCTCCCCGAAGAGCGTCAGACGCGTGTGGTGATCCGTAGGATCCCCAGTGAGATTGCCACCGCAGACATAAAGTCGGACTTAGAGCGACAGGCTATTCCTGTCCTCGAAGTCCACAGGATGCACCGCTCTAGAGGCGGTGCACCATACGACATGATTCTTGTCGTATGCTCTCAGGTTGAAGGGCATCACCCTATTTTCAAGATCGCTTCGATCTGTAGCCTTAAAGGCTTTGATATTCAGAAGCCGCACAAGTCCAGCATTATCGGACAGTGCCACCGTTGTCAACTATACGGTCACGCGCAGAAGAACTGCTCCGCGAAACCCAGGTGCGTCAAGTGCCTGGGTGAGCATGGCACTTCTGAATGCTCGCGACCGAAAGTCCGTGCCCTCTGCACCAAACCTCCCAGTTGCGTTCTTTGCGGCCAACAAGGCCACCCAGCCAATTACCGTGGCTGTCCTAAGGCACCAAAATCGTCTTCCTCGAAGTTGACCAAGCGTTACGACGCGAGGCAACAGAGAGATAACCAGGGGGGATTCTCCTCCTCTCTGACCCAACCTCCGCAACGACTGAGCCCTCAAAAGTCCAGTCCGTGGAACCATTTTAACCACCAGCAGGCCTTCCCTGCCTTCGGCCAATACATGGCTCCTCCCCCCCCTCAACCTCAACCCATCCCACGGTTGATGGACCCTCGCCTTCGCGCTCATAGCGCTCAGCAACAACAACAATCTACCGCCGCCGGTAGGAGCGCGCCTCTCGCGCCCCCAGTGGCCCGCGTGCCAGAGCCTGTTTCCAAAGCCGCTCCCCCTCTCAACACTCGCGCGCCTCCTCAACCCGCGGCCACTCCAGTGGTCGCATCACCTAACACCTTCGATGCGTTTAATGTGATCTCGAGCACATTTCACATCTTTCTTTCGCCCCGCGCCAAGAAAATGGCCAGCGAAATAATTGTAGCCCGTAACTCCTGCGATCTATCGGAGATCCAGCGAATTTATCACGCGTATCCCGAGATCACGCAAGCCCTAGAGTCCATCGCGTATAGGAAACCATAATGTATAATACGGCCCCCGCGAGAACTAAACTCAGATCACTCAAGTTAGGCTTTTTCAATGCCAACGGCATTAGAGAACAACGCGACGAAATCGCTGTGTTCCTCCGCGACCATCGGTTAGATATTCTCCTAGTACAGGAAACTTCTCAAGCCTTGTCATCGAGACCCGTCAATTGCGAACTATCGCGTAGTTCGCAATGACAGGACTCGATGCCACAGGGGCGGCACCCTGATTTACTATAGGACTCCTCTCCATTGCATCCCGCTCGATGCTCCGACAACTCTCTCGTGTCTTGAAGTGTCTGCATGCAAATTAGCAATGTCAGGTCATCAACCGATTACGATAGTTTCGGCTTACATGCCGGGCACCGCGACCATGAACCTAGACGGTCTTCAACTGCTGTCTCGCGATCTTTCGATTCTTTTCGGCCTGAGTGAATCCGTTATCGTAGCGGGTGATCTCAACGCCAAACATCCGTCCTGGAACTGTAATACCACCACGTTTCGAGGCCAACATCTGTTTGACCTCACCACCGTTTTAAATTTCGATATCATCGGTCCGATGAATCCTACTCATTACCCCCATATCCCCAGTCAATCCCCGGACATATTGGACATACCGCTCCTAAAGAATATCAACCTACGGTTTGATTCGATAGAGGCGATGGACGAACTGACTTCTGACCACCGGCCAGTCGTCTTAAGACTGGCCCCTCGTGACGGACTCCTTGACCCTGACCAACCCCCCCTCACGAAAGTTGTCACGGACTGGCGGAAAGTAATCGACCGACTGAAATCCACCACATCCCCGATACTGGATTCTATCCCCGATCAGTTTGACTCGATCGCCGACACGACGGCCGCGATCGACTCACTCACGGAACACGTACAATCAGTCCTGAGCGATTGCTCGAGGCAGGTTCCGGCGATGGACCCCCATCGCCGAAAGCTGCCGGACGATGTGCGTGAACTGCTGACTGAGAAGAACGCGGCCACTCGTGCATACAGTGTCTTTCCCTGTGACGCTAACAAAGTCTTCATGCGCCAATTACAGAGATCTGTAAGGAAGCGTATGAAAGAACTGCGTGAGGCACACTGGGACAAGATGCTGGGCGAACTAGAGCACACTCATCTTGCCTTCTGGGAACTTCAGAGGAAACTCAGGTCCCCGACAGTAGCTTCTATGCCCCCTCTGACACGACCCGACAGGACGATAGCATTCGACGACACCGACAAGGCTGACACTCTCGAGACTCAGTGCTCGCCCAGCTCTCAACCAGTAGACCAAGCTCACCTCGCTGAGGTAGACGCTGAAGTCGAACGTAGGGCGAATCTCCCTCCGGTCGAAGACCCTGATTGTCCTCTGGCTCCCGTCACCCCAGACGAAGTGCACGACATTATCAAGGGTCTGAAAACCCGTAAATCTCCCGGATCAGACGGAATCACCAACAGGGTGCTCCAGCTGTTCCCCGCTCACCTGATCATGCTAATGACCACCATCTTCAATGGCGCTCTTAGCAACAACATTTTTCCTCAAGCTTGGAAAAGTGCCACGGTCATCGGTATCCCGAAGCCCGGCAAGCCTAAGACCGAACCTTCCAGTTACCGACCCATCAGTCTGCTCAACGTCTTCGGCAAAGTCTATGAGAGGCTTATTTATAAGCGTCTCAGAGACTATGCCGAGACGAAGGGCCTCATCCCAAACGAACAGTTCGGGTTCAGATCCCAACATTCGTGCGTACAACAGGTCCACCGTATCGTCGAGCATATAAGCGCTGGCTTCCAGCGCGGGCTCATGACGGGTGCTGTGTTCTTCGACATTGCGAAAGCGTTCGACAAAGTCTGGCACAACGGCTTAATATATAAGCTCTACAAACTCGGTGTGCCCGATCGTCTCGTGCTCATCTTACGAGACTTTTTGTCGGACCGCACCTTCCGCTATCGCATCGAGGGTGCGCTATCCTCCCCCCATCCGCTCCGCGCAGGTGTCCCTCAGGGCGCTGTGCTGGCACCGCTGATATTCACTATATTCACTAGTGATATCCCCAAATGTAGAAAGGCGCAGTTAGCTCTGTTCGCAGACGACACGGCCATCTACTACACCGGCCTCAGGCAAGACAATATCGCCCGCATCCTTCAGGCCGAAGTCAACAGACTCGCGGCCTGGTTCAGGAAGTGGAGGATCGAAGTCAACCCTGATAAGAGCCAGGGGGTCCTATTCTGTAGGCCCCGGCGATCACCCGCCCTCCCCCAACCGATCACCATGTTCGGCAAGCCTATCTCTTGGGAGAAGCGAGCCAAATATCTCGGTGTGGTCTTAGACCATCACATGACGTTCGGCGAGCACATAAAACAGGTGCGCTCGCGCGCCAGTTTTGCTCTCGGCAGACTACACTCCGTACTCAACCCGCGCAGCAAGTTGTCCTTTAAGTGCAAATTGCGTATTTACACCGCGTGCATTCGACCGATCATGACTTACGCCTGCGTAGTCTTCGCTCACGCAAAGCCGTATCACATTCATAAGATGCAGACGCTTCAAAACCGATTTCTCCGTAGAATTACGAAGGCTCCTTGGTTCGTTCGGAACGAACAACTTCACGTAGACCTTAAGATGCCTACCATCAAGCAGTTTATGAAGCGCCTTGCAAAGCGCTTTTTCGAATCCGCGGAACGTCATCGCAACCCCTTGGTTGTGCAGGCCGCTAGTTACAGGCCTTCTGCCATTAGTCAGACTCGCCGACCGAGGCATACTCTCTTAGATCCGGATGACCCCGTCACTCTCCTTCAGGAAAGCAATAGGGCCACGAGTACAGTGCACAAAATACACAAACCGACCTTCCGTCCTCGCCGCCGAGGTACCACGCGAACTTCCTGAGTAAATGGTAATAAAAGTCCTCCCCCCCGTCCCTTGAATGTCGATGCGCCAGCCGCCCGGTTAGAGGCTGAGAGCGCCGTAGCAATAAATATAATATCCCCTGATAATAATCATGATCAAAATGTTGATCCAGCCCGTCCCCAAATTGTTACTAATTTGTGATCCCCCAACGACGCCTTAAGCCGAGGTCCGTACCCCACAGGGGTTACCCTTATTGCGCTGTCGTTTAGTTTTAATATATATAATTTGCGCCCTGGCTGGAGGCTTTAAGATTAAAAACCTTAGGGCAGCCACAGGAATATCCGGTTGAGTAGCAACGACCTCTCTAGGTCTGCTACGAGATGCCATACATAAAAAAAAAAAAAAAAAAACTGTGTGACAGTGACACAGAATGACAGAACAAGGGATAAATTGAGGACAGTGACAATGACATTCACAGAGTACATAGTTAGAGGAGGTGACATTACGCTTTGATGATACCACGGAATACGATCTAAAAAAGTACTTTGTCTTGATGTTGTATGACTCGTGATCTTGTGATGACTCGGAATCAGTCAAAACACTTAGAAAACAAACTTTTTTATTAATTTAAGAAACTTATATAAGAGCGGCAGTAAATCAAAATCAAATAAAATGATGCCCGGAAGGATTGGTAACTTACCAATAGCAAATGAAAACCCATTGGGTCTTTCATGGCACGATTCTGCATGGATACCTCTGCTTAGCCCGTCTAATATTATGGACTATTTTTCTGAAAGATCAAATCCGTTTTTTGACCGTACATGTAATAACGAAATTGTTAAGATGCAGCGTCTCAGTATGGATCAACTTCAGTAAGTACATGTAGGTAGTGTTGACATTATTAACACTAACAGTTCAATCATCATCAGGTTCTATTTAGTTTAAGTTCCCTTTTATTTTATTTCATTAGGGAAACCTAACTGTAGCTTATTTAAAACAGGAATGACTTAACATGTAAAAATATAGAACTATACTTTCCACTACATTTTCTACAGATAAAATAATAATTTTAATTCTTTACTTATATAAAATCCCTTGATTGTGTTACAGAAATATGACAGGACTAGAATACATTTTGCTGCATGTGCAGGATCCGATCCTGTATGTGATTCGGAAGCAGCACAGACATAGTCCCACACAGGCTATACCTCTAGCTGACTACTACATCATTGCTGGGATTGTGTATCAGGCTCCTGACCTAGCTAGTGTTCTTAACTCTAGATTGGTATGCTACTTGAATAATATTATTTAAAAAAATTACATCTGTTTATATGATTTTGGTTTACTTGTAGTCCAATCAGAAATCTCTGCAACTGGCCCACATCCATTTATTCTTGGACTCTAGGTCGAGAATCAACAGATTATTTGACTAGGCTTCAGATTTCTTTGGAATCTGAAAAAGTAATAGAATGGGCAACCCTGGCTTAGAATGTTTAAGTCCTCTTTGATGAGGCATGTTCGAAGTAATAGGGTAGTTTAATAAATTACCTGATAATTATGATAATGTTTTATAGCTGTCTGCTGTCCATCACCTACAATGCTCGTTTGAAGAAACGATGTCATACTCAAGATATCATCCCAGCAAAGGATACTGGTGGGATTTCAAAGCATCTAAATCAGGTATGTATTTGTTCCCTCGCCTGTGACTGTGTGTTTACACTGGTGAGACATTCACATAAAAACATGGTGAATACTTTGCATTGCACAACTTATTGAACCAAAACTCGATTGGCTATTCATACAATGACATAACAAAATCTGCATTAACCTTACAACATGTTGCACAGTACATGTTTCGATGTTTACAGACCTTTCAGAATCAGTTTCTAGACTTATTATGTTGAAACAATTTGGTGCTTATCAGTCATTTGTCCCTAACGGTTCATTAGAAAACCAGCATCAGACATCTGTTTGGCATTATTGCTGAAATAAACATTATTCTTTTCTTCTATAAACAGTGCAAAATCAGCCAACAACTAAACGTGAAATCTGCCAACAAATTTACTGTTTCATGTAGTGCAAAACCAAAACAAATTGTGAGATTTGTTTCTTATGCCAAGTTTCTAAACTTGTGTTACTTTAAGAATATATGACCTAGTCTGTCTTAGACTCAGTAAAACTGCCTGCATAATTGCTACATATTTCGGTTCTAGGGCTAAGTCCATACAGTACTGGTCAGACCTCATCTAAGGATGTAAGCAACACTCCTAAAGAAGAACCATCCACATTATTCCAACGACAGAGGGTGGACATGTTGCTGGCTGAGCTTGTGAGACAGTTTCCACTGCCTGTCACACAGGCACCCAGCCAAGTGAGTGATCTTCCACTTATTAATATAGTAGATAAGATTATGAATTCTCATGCAAACTGCTAAACTGTCATTCTATCCACATCCACAATGTTTTAACAAGTCTATTATGACCATATTTTACTATAATATTCAAAATTTCCAGACAAACGGTGTCACAGTTAAAACAGAGAATTCAAATGACAAAAGTGATAAAGCTGCAGATGGGAATGTAAATAACATAACAATAAAACAAGAACCCGTAGACCCAAACAGCTCAGACATGACTAATGGAGGTTTACAAGGACATGCTGACATCAAAACTGAAATCAAACAGGAAAATATGAAGCCACCACCAGAAAAGAAACCAAGATTATAATTTTAAACCATTGTATCTTTATTTTTAATATAATAATTTAATAATGCCATAGTCTGATTTGGTAGCTATAAAAATACAATTGATACTTATGAATACTTGCTGTATAAGTTTCTTCCTTGTTACAGCTTTATTGTTAAAATTGCATGACACTAATAATAATTGCTCTCATGACATGAAAACAAAAACCGTAAGCATTCTTTACAAGGTTTATTTATAATTATTACTGTCATAAATACAATTTTCACTGCCTTTTTGTAGGATAGCTATGCAGAAGTGTCAAGAAGCTAACATTACAGACGTTTCAAATAACAAGCTAATGGTAAAGTTAAGTTCTATCGAGATGATTATCCATCTTTGTTACATCTTAATAAATATTCAGTGTTCTTCTCCTGTTGGACATTGTATAAATTGCCAATATTTTCTTGAGCCTTTACAACATTTGTACAAATCTGACAGTTAATTCTACGTTGGTCTTCTAAATCAGGTAAGCCAGTCCCCTTTTGCTGTACACTGAAAACTCATTAAAAATTGATTTTCAGGATTCTTACTTTACAATCAGATATTTAATTTAAATTTATATGTAGTTACCTTGAAATAGCTTCACTGAAGCCTAATTCTAAACCAAAATTAAAGCCTTGTTTGTAACCTACATTGAAACTTTCTTGGAACACAGCAGTTTGACCGTCAGATGCGCCATCCATGTAACCAATCTGGAATGTAATTGGAATATTTAGTAAGATTTATCAATGAAAAATACCCAAAAATCGTTGTATTGTTGACCTTCGCGACTGGTTCTATCGTGCGAGACCATGTTTTTCTTGATATATTTTCATTATATTCAGACATTTGTGTCAAGTGTTTGTTCGCCAGTGAGTTAACGGACAACGTACGGGGACACATAAAAATGCGTATCAAATATACAGAATTGTAACTAAACAACCCAAGCCGTAACTTGAATCGATACGAGTGGACAGCATTTATGTACGTCAAGTCAACTGCCAGCTGTCAGTTTCGTCAACTGACAGCTGTCAACGGCACTGTTAAGGGTGAGCGTTTTTTCGGGAAACTACTTCCGGCACCTTTTATGTTCCAGTAGGGTCTGAGTGGATAATTATCCAACGATCTTTTGGCACGTTGCCAAAAATTAAACTAACAATGGTGCAATTTTTTTTTCATTGACCTGCGGGGTGAACAACACAATGACAATAGGAATGTTGATCGCAATGATGTCCGTGACTACCGCCGCCCCACCAACTCCAATCGCTTCCATATTTGGCAAATAATTAGTGCTCAATTGGTGCTAATTAGTGCTCGAACAACAGAATTGGTGCCTTAGTAGTTTTCGAGATAATCGACTTTGAAAGTGGTCCTGCGGTAGTCACGCTCCCTTCAACAGGACCACCATGAGCGCCGAAAAAAGGGGCATGCTACAGCTATTCTAAGTATACAAATACTTAGTGCTCTTGATTCATTTCGTAATAATTAAAGAACTGAAACATTTGTATTTACCGAGAAATCAACGATGATAACTTTCGCCACTCGTTCAGCAGGACCGCGACTTTGAGTGTTGATTCCAAGTTTCAGGAGCTAGTCGCTTTCCTCAAACCTACATAGAAAATTAGTGCTCTGCGAGATAAAATTGATACCCAAAATTCAAAATTACTACTCCAGTAGTTTATGAGATATATCATACCATTGGTCGGGTGGCGGTAGTCACGGTGTTAAATTTTCATTTGAAGATTTCCCTATTAAAAACTCTCGTGATTTCTTCCCAAATTTATACAAAAATTAGTGCTCCTCAAGAAGTTATAGTGACCAAAAATTCAGATTCCCAAGTGTTGTATTTTAAGAGAAATTAGCTTTCATTACTTTTCCAAACTAAATGTCCGCATATAACCCGAACAATTAACCTAGCTTTAACAAAGTAGGTATTGAATTGGTAACTAAAAATACAAGTACAAAAATACAAGGTCCATAGATATGTCAGTGGAAATTTGATAAAATCGACTTCAGGTACTGAAAAATACATAACTATTATCTATGCAATACGTTTAGACTAACGTTATTAGAAATTTTAGTTTTTAGTACTACTGATTGCAGCAACGTTAAATTAGTAGGAAAGAAATAAATAAGAAATAACTATCGCTCTTATATTCATATAACAATACAACAGGTAGGTACTTACAATACAGAAAAATAATTATTCGAGTACCTACCTACCCATGTCGTTAACAACGGTATCACAGGCCATGGGTAACGATAGGTTATTTTTTTTTATAAATATGTACCCAGGTACACAGTTTGTATAAAAATTATAGATATTGAACTGTTGTTATTACTATTCCGACATCCATCAATTTATGTGTACGAGTGTACATCTCATAGACAGCTCAATACCATTGACAACTTAATTTGGTTGGGTTATAGGTATGCGGACATTTAGTATGGAAAAGTAATGAAAGCTAATTTCTCTTAAAATACAACACTTGGGAATCTGAATCTGTGTCCCAGCAGTGGTAACATTATAGGCTGATTATGTTATGTATATGTAACAGATCGACTCCTAGAACTAACGGCACGGCACGGTTGGCGCAGTGGTTAAGGTCACTATAACTTCTTTAGGAACACTAATTTTCGTATAAATTTGGGAAGAAATCACCGAGTTTTTAATAGGCAAATCTTCAAATGAAAATTTAACACCGTGGCTACCGCCACCCCACCAATGGTATGGTATATCTCGTAAACTACTGGAGTAATCATTTTGAATTTTGGTTATCAATTTTATCTCGCAGAACACTAATTTTATATGTAGGTTTGAGGAAAGCGACTAGCTCCTGAAACTTGGAATCAACACTCAAAGTCGTGGTCCTGCTGAACGAGCGCGTGAAAGTTATCATCGTTGATTTCTACGTAAATACAAATAATCCAGTTCTTTTTTTGTTACGAAATGAATCAAGAGCACTAAGTATTTGTATACTTAGAATAGCTGTAGTATGCCCCCTTTTTCGGCGCTCATGGTGGTCCTGCTGAAGGGAGCGTGACTACCGCAGGACCACCTTCATAGTCGATTATCTCGAAAACTACTAAGGCACCAATTCTGTTGTTCGAGCACTAATTAGCACCAATTGAGCACTAATTATTTGCCAAATATGGAAGCGATTGGCATTGTGGTCCGGCGGTAGTCACGGACATATCGCAATGAGTTTCATTTTGACAGTTCACCCCAAGTTCACCCACATCCTTTGAGTATTTATACTCAAAGTCCGCATCCATTGCGTTATTTACGTTCTTGAGCAAACGAATTTTTCACACCTAGGAAGCAATTGATTCTCGGATTGTGATTCAAACTATTTCAAACTGTGCTGTACAAAAGTGATGGTGTAAGTTTTTTCCAACATTTTATGCGACAATTTCAATGCGTGTAGCTGTACAAGGATCTTTTGGCGCGTGGGAAATATTGGTACTAACACCACATTCGTAACATATTTGAATAATTCGACTTTACTATCAAATTCCGAATAGTCTAGTCAGAGATAGAATATCGTAATCACTATAGAATATTGTATTCGTTATTCAATGATCGTGTGCTTTGAGATCGTGTGAGATGCTTTTGGATGATTTGGTGAGATGAGACGTGGATGAGACTTCATGAGACGTAGTCAACCCTAAAGAGTCAACCAGAGGGAACATTCTCATCTTTGGCTTACCATCAAAAATTCATTCGGTTTATATTATGACAGGTTTTTGACAGAAGAATTTTGTTTGTTTGTAAATCTAGGTTAGATCTTGACTATTTGAATATTGAACTACGTTTTTAGTGGCAGAAGAAATCAAGGATTTTTATAGTGCCATTTATAAAAACATCAACTGTAATCAATCTAAATAATAATTAGTGCTTCATGTGCGTTAGCCACAAACGAACGATACAATTGTCTACATAGAACATGTCAATCGTTCTTGGCACACCTTGCATTAATTGTTTCAAGTGCTTTATCTTCTTAAATTAACCACAGGTTATCAGGAATTTTCTCGAGGTAGAGCTCAGAACAGATTTAGCTCAGTAAATTATACACATGACGTAAGAAAATATTCAGAAAGAAAATTATTAAAGCCCTAAACATGGAGAACAGAATCAGATGTTTTGAAGAAATAGCTGCAGATATTTTTGATACAGAGAATGTAGTGACCGATTCGTCTTCTGATCAGGTAAATGTAATGAGTTTTAGTATTTTTTATGAAATATCATTATGTAGGTAGTACTTATTTTTTTTTAAATCTACAACGATTTGTACTTTTATTTCGGAATATAATATTTACAAAATACCTGCATAAGACTACTTACATGTATAAAAAAAACAGGGAAAAGAATTATAGGGCATCACGAAATTTGTCCCCATTGGTGTCAACAGAAAAAGTGCCCAAAAGGCTGGCATGTATTGCGATGCTGATTCTTTGACCGAAAAATAGGCCAGCCCTCTGGTCACGTGAAGAGTTTACCAACCGCTTAGTGATATCTCTAAAAACCAAGTGAGCACTCGGACCCCATGGACCTAGTGTTTCAACCCCAAACGGCTTGCACATAAACTCCCAATAAGATTGGAATATTTTCGCCGTTTGAGGTTTTCCGCACCTGCAGCAGCCACCCCAGCTCAGCCCGCCGTACTAGGAAGACGGAATGGCGCAAGGGTGTCGACACATGTTGAATCCCACACCAAAGGCCTGCCTTAGTTCCAAGGCATTATGTCCGTCTGGTCTTTTCCCATTGTCGCGTGACAAGCTGTTGGGTTCTAAAACAGCTGGCATGCTGACGGTGACAAGAGCACGACGGATGATGTCATTAATGTTAGCATGCCGTGCTATCAGGTCTGCACTCGAAAGGCCATGGTGTCCGAGGCAGTCGACAGCTTCACCACACTGGCAGCGATTCGGGGCCCCGCAAGGAGCGCCCAGACGCAGACAAGTAGCGAGTATGTTGGGTGATGGTAGTGTTTCAAGCCAGGGGCACGACTCGCACTCACTACATTGTGTAAGCACAATTTAGTGAGTTATAGTAGTAAGCTACAATAGTGTGTATGTTCTGCCCTCCAAATATTGAATAATATAGCTGTCTTCATATTTTCCTAGAGGTTGTAATTTTATCTTGGCTCACTAAAATCCTAATAAAATGGGACTGATTTTATTTCAGTTAGTAAGTTTGTACAAACATCTTTACACATCAAAAATAAATTATGTTTTAAACTAGATGTGTACGGTGTTTCCAAACCGACTACTCTGAGAAGAATGATCTAAACATACATATAGAGGTCACAGTCTCATATAAGGCTCTTACAAACTCATGCGATATCGTAGGCGCGACAGGCAGCGACATAGAAATTGTGCTACCAGGTGTCGCGTCGCGTTTTTTTTTTTAGGCAGCTTAGTTTCCGACGTTTGATGAAAAATGTAAAAAAAAATACCAAAATCAAAATTCATTTATTCAAACGGCTGAGAATCAGCACTTTTCGAACGTCAAAAATTACAGGAGACAATGTCTCCCAAAAACCGCTCGTTCCACTAAAATCCCCTAGACCAGTCCCCCAGGGGACTACACAGCACTCAATGTTCCACTACGATACCCTATGCTGGGGATTCTCTAAGTACTAATAAGTGCTATTCCTCTATAGACCCTTCTAAATAAAAAAGCCACTTACAAAATAACAATACCTAATACATATTTAGATAAGAAAATAAGTTAGATGTTGAAAAAAATGTACCATAAGCGTCACTTCGGAGATAAAGAGGGGGGGGGGAGGTACTAACCTTCCCCCCACTTATTTATTTCCGAAGTTTGCATGGATAAAAATCTGAAATTATTCTATGTGATAAAAGTTTATGCAAAGATTACAGAAAAATTAAACAATGTCTCTAAGGCCCGTATTAATAGAGCATTACTCAGTACTCAAGCATTACTTAAGACTAGTTTCAACCAATCCAATGGCTTTAATCTAGTCTTAAGTAATGCTTGAGTACTAAGTAACGCTCTATAAATACGGGCCTAAATAGCACAGTTTTTCAGAAATCATCAACATCATATATACATACGGAACCCTCGATGCGCGAATCCGACTCGCTCTTGACCGGTTTTTTTATGTGAAACATCTAGAGGCGCACGTAAAACCGATTGCTGGCCTGGCGATTCGCCGCTCACTCCGCGCGCGCGGTTCCCCCGCTACGACCCTGACCTTTTTCGATGTTTGTTTGGTTGATTTCTATATTTCACATCTGCCAGGCGTTCCGTGACGGCTCACAATTTTCTTTCCTTAGCAAACGGAGAGGTAGCTAGTGATTTAGATACAGCTAAGAATTGTAAGATAATATTACGTTTCGTTATCAAAAAAATATGTGTCAAACGATTAATAAAAACCAACGAAAAATTATTTATTTTTAAACTAATAAAAAAAAAAAAAATTCAAATATCTCGAAAACGGTGCGTCCTAGGCAAATAATTACAGAAATTTTACCCCCCCTCCCTGTGTCACCCGCGTACAAGCAGCATCCCAGTCCCAACATTAATTTAAGGAAACTTGGTTTTTCTCTGGTATTTTTTCATCCTATTTCTTCCCGTGGGTGTCGTAAAAGGCGACTCTATGCATTTTAACACCATACTGCGATCGCCAACCCGCGTGCCATGCGTGGCGATTATGGGAAACCCCCCTTTGGGGGAGGCCTATGTCCAGCAGTGGACTTCTTTCGGCTGAAATGATGATGATGATGGTATTTACATCAACTCATGGATGATTTTCGACTAGAACAATTTATTTCCCACCATTTTTTTTTGTTTTCTTTACTGCTCATAGTGCTCCTAAGTATTTATACTCCCAACTCCTACAACTCCGCTACTAAGACATGCCACTGACCAGATTGATCAGTGAGAAGAAATTTGGTCAGTGAAAATATTGAATTGAGTTCAAAATCAATATAGATTCTTGTCTAGGTCCAATGTGTGTGATGTAGACTATAATACACTGGTCGAGAAGAAATGTTTCTATCTCCAAGTGTCAAAAGTAGAGAAAAATTGGTCTTCATGCTTGACATTGAAGACTTGTGTCGACTGTAGAATAGAAAGTTTAACATTTCTTCTCTTCAGTTTTAACATCGCCATGCTTAGGAAGGTAGAAATCTTTCTACATTCTGTTACTTTGTCTATTCTTCCGTCGACAAAACCCGTTTCTACAGCGGTCATGCTACGCGTGCAGCTGTGACAGCTGTACTGCTGGGGAGTTGTTGCGCTACTTTCCAGCTAAGGCCTGAAACTGCGTTAAGCGGGTACCCGCGCGGTTTCATACAAAAGTGCTCCGTCGCGGGGACCCGCGCGGGCGTCCGTCACGGGGAGGCGCGCCCCGCACCCACGCAACGGGGCCCGCCTCCGTGCGACGGAACCCGTCGCGGAGGCACGCGCGGTGCCCGCCAGCGGACCGGTAACATGATTCATGTAAAAGAGGCATTCTGAGAATACATTTTTATCGTAGGTGATTATGTACTTAGATTGAGAGTTCAATATGGAGAAACCGGCTAAGTGCGAGTCGTACTCGCGCACGAAGGGTTCCGTACTATAAAAATGGCATAAAAAATCACCTTTGTTGTATGGGAGCCCCCTTAATTATATGTTTTATTTTAATTTAATTATTTATTTTTAAAGTGAATATTATTTATCTAAATATCCTGTGAATATTTCAAGCGTCTACCTGTTGCCGTTTTCAATATTATATGTAGAGCAAAAACGAGCTAAAAAATCACGTTTGTTGTATGGGAGCCCCCTTAAATATTTATTTTATTCTGTTTTTTAGTATTTGTTGCTATAGCGGCAACAGAAATACATCATGTGTGAAAATTTCAACTGTCTAACTATCACGGTTCATGAGATACAGTCTGGTGACAGGCGGACAGACAGACAGACAGACTGAAGGTAAATTGAACTAGCGACATTGCGTAAATAAAATAATCCGGTCTCCGCGACGGGTACCCGCGACGGGGACCGTCGCGTTCCCACGGAGCCCACCCGCGTGTCCACGCGCGTAGACACGCGACGGTTGCCCGTCGCGGGCGCTGCTTAACGCAGTTTCAGGCCTAAAGCACTAGGAAGTGGTGCAGGGCGGGCGTTTTTGGGGGACTGTCTTATGTAATTTTGGCGTTCGAAGTGCTGATTCACAGCCTAGTTTGAATAGATGACTCTTGATTTTGATTCATGCCATTTTTGTTGTTTATAATCTAAGATTATAGAAAGAATCAGATAGACCGCGCGCGCGCGGAACGTTAAAGTGAGGCCCGTTTGTAGACGTGTGTGTAACAGCCTCGTGACAGCACTATAAGAACAGGTGCCTCTATGTGTGTGTACGGTTGACAGGATAATGAAAAAATTACCCATAATATTTCATTACATAAATAAATAATTTACTGTCTCAGAAAAATGCAGAAAAGAGTTATACATAGATTGTTCTCAGGTGGAAGAAAGCAGATAAAATAAAAACAAGATTCCTAAAAAACAATGAAGAATGGCTGAAAAAAACCTTTTGAAATACCGAGAGTGCACCATAGCTTGGGTCGGCCATCAAAATCGTTTACAGAATTTAGCGAAAGAAAGTGATTTTTATTTTTTTTCTAAAGCAGTTTTTTTTATTAACAGTAGGTATACGTCAAATTAACAACACCCATAATAAACAACCGTGTGGTGCCGGACGTAAAGTAAATAGCACTAACCCATTTCTTCCCGTGGGTGTCGTAAAAGGCGACTAAGGGACTAATTACTAGAGAATGGGAAGCAGCCTTCTCTATGCATTTTAACACCATACTGCGATCGCCAACCCGCCTGCCAAGCGTGGAGATTATGGCAAACCCCCCCCCTGCAAATGTATCGTTTATTTTGGTTATAAACGATACATTTGCAATATATTTTTGTTTTGAGACACCAACATTTGATTGTTTTTTGGTAGCTAGCTTTATTTACTTTATGGTGACGTCATATAACCGTCATATGATAAAGCAAATCGACTGATGTAATAATAATTATAAAATCCATTAAGTAGTTACACTTACGAAGACACATACATACTTATTTATTTATAAACATACCAACCAGAAAAGGCGATAAATAAAACACTATTATCGAAATAAATATTTATGTAAATTGATACTCCTGTTTCCTAAACTTATTTCCTAACTTAGGGGTCAATGTTTCAATATAAACTAGCAACACCGAATGTGGTTTGTTAAGGTTATGTGTTTCAAGATGTCACTAACAATAAACACGTAAAATAAATCCAAATAAACAAATAATCAATATAAAAAAAAAACCCAAATCCCTACCCCATCCTATCCCCTTCCTTCCCTATCCTATGAAAAATACTTACTCCATCTTCTTTCTTTTGTTTTTGGGAACAGTTTTTACAATGTTTAAAAATGCAAGATGGCATTATTCTGAAATTATCTGTTAGAGCCCGTTACGTATTAACGATGCGACGCTTCGTGCTGTACTGACTCGAGATTGTATTCGCTTTTGAATTTGTATTTGCTTTGTTGGCTGCACTCTCGGTGTTCCGCGCGTTCTATTTGTTTCTTTCTATAATCTGAGTATATAATATTCATCATTGTCAATGTGTTATAAAATGGTACATAAAAAAAAATCAACCTTCATTGTGTAAATTTAATTAGAGCAGCTCAATCCCAAGCCTTTTGTTTCAGTAAAAGTATGTAATATGTTGCAAAAATACAGTTACCATTATGTACCGTGCTAAATTAGGTAAACATTTTAACAATAATTAATTAATTAATTTACAGGTTGATGTTGAGACAATGATATTAAAAATTTACAAACAATTTGAGAAAAATGCTGAAATTGAACCAGAAATCCCTGTAGTGAGAAAAAGAGTTCATAGTCAATTGTTAAAAGATTGTCTGGGTTCTTTACCACAGAGCTATGAATGCTTGGATGCAAGTAGAACATGGATAGTTTACTGGGTCCTTCACTCGTTGTGGCTACTTAATGATATGCCTGATGCAGAAACATTATCTGATGTAGTCAAGTTTTTGACACTATGCCAGCATGAGGAAGGTGGGTATGGTGGTGGCCCAGGACAGTACCCTCATCTTGGAACTACTTATGCTGCTGTAAATGCTCTTAGCATTATAGCTACTGAGGAAGCATACAACTCCTTGGACAGAAGCAGTTTACAAAAGTTTTTATGGACTGTAAAAGACGTTGACGGATCATTCGCCCTCCACAGGGGTGGGGAGCAAGATATACGAGGTGCCTACTGTGCCGTCAGTATAGCCAAAATAACAAATACATATACAGATGCCTTATTTGACAAAACAGCAGAATGGATAGTCAGCTGTCAGACATATGAAGGTGGATTTGCTGGGTGCCCTGGCATGGAGGCCCATGGAGGATATGCATTCTGTGGGATTGCATCTTTGGCATTACTGAATAAAACACAGTTATGTGATATTGATGCACTATTGAGGTGGTGTGTAAATCGTCAGATGCGAGTGGAAGGTGGCTTCCAAGGAAGAACTAATAAGTTGGTGGATGGATGTTATTCGTTTTGGCAAGGAGCTGCATTTCCAATAATCAGTGCTATTCTTTCCCAAGGTAATTATTATCTTTCATGCTAATATTATGCCATTATTATCCGATCAAGCAATTACCTATTAGAAGCCGTATCCCCAAAAGCGCTGAATTTACGATATATTTTTAGGGTTCCATAGAACAACAAAATCACACTATCTCCATGCTTCTTATACAGTGAAACACGCGTCCACACTCTTACGCATCTGTTGTGAAACTGATTTGTTTCTTTTCTCCCCATCACGAGCGGGGAGCACAGAAACATGTGTTTCTGAAACAAAATGATTTATTACAGAAACACATTCATTTGTCTCAGAAACACGTACCTATACTCGGAATTTTAATTCGATTCCAGATTTGACATTAGCTACTGTCATTTTGTGAAATAATGATACCACATATAATAGTGTAGTGATGAACACAAAAATCGATAAACAATCAGTGTGTGTGCCATCAGTGTGCCAATTAAAGACTAAATTATTGATTTTTATTTAAATAAATACATAATTATTCATAATAATTATTTATTAATTAGTAATCGCTGCTCTATTTTATAAAAAGTTAATATTTTTGTTTTTATATTAAAAACAAAACTTATAATAAAAGAGCCTAGATAGTTTTCAGTATTGGCAACCCGTGCGCGCTCGTGCAGCTATCGCCATTTTGTTTATCGTGTCATTCGGCTTCATTCTCCCAGTCTGACTGCACGAATATCTTATTTCATTGTGAATCGATATTTTGTTATTTTGTTGGGTTTTTGTTAAAGTGTTGTTACGTTGTGTTTGTTGTTACGTTTATAGTTTTTTGTGAACTTTGAGTGAATCTATTTGTTTTGGTTTTCCATCAAAATGGATCCTCAGCCAAGTACATCACAAAAAGACGTGGATGTTTTCTTGTCCCCAAGAAAAAAACGTCCACGAAAAGCTTTCACTGTTACTGAAAAAGTAATGATCCGCAACGCCTACAAATACGTGAAAAATTAAATTTCTACGCAATTGGAGGCCTTTGAAGTTGTGGAAGAAAATGAATGTATGAGCAAAGTTGCTGACATATTGGGAATAACCTCACGCTCTGTTTGTAACGTTTTGAAGGAAGTAAATAAAGGTGCGCCGCCAACTCCTCCTAAAAAAACTGGACCAAAGCGAAGTTTCAAAGATAAAATTGATGAATTTACATTCTCTGCAATACGAAGAATTGTTCATCAGTTCTTTTACCGAAATGAACCTCCAACCATTGCAAAGGTTAGTCAATCAGTCAGACAGTATTATTTTATACCTACATCTTTTATATATAAGTAATGATTCCAAGCTATTATAAAATTTACTACTTTAGATTTTACAAGTGATGAACGATGATTCAGAAATGCCCAAGATTTCCAAAGACACCCTCAGAAAAATTTTGAAGCATCTTAATTTTAAATTTGTTGCACGGTCACGCAAGAGCACACTTATTGATCGAAATGATATAATAACATGGCGCCAGCGTTACTTGCGATCTATATGTCAGTTTCGACGAGAAGGGAGACATATATATTATCAAGATGAAACTTGGGTTAACGCAGGTAAGGCTAACATTTATTCACAAAATGAATTTATATACATTTTACATTAAATTTAATAGTAACATTGAATGTTCATGTACTATATTTATTTTAAGGTCATACTGTAAAAAAAACTTGGGTGGACAAAAAAGTCACATCATCTCGACAAGCGTTTTTGGAGGGACTGACCACTGGATTAAAAAATCCATCTGGAAAAGGCAAACGTCTCATAATTAGCCATATAGGTAGTGAAGAAGGCTTCCTGGAAGAGGGGCTCATGATTTTTGAAGCAAAGAAAAATTGTGAAGATTACCATGATGAGATGAATGCAGTTTGTTTTGAGGAGTAGTTCGCTGGAGTCTTACCAAAATTAAGACCAAACTCAATTGTGGTGATGGATATGCACCTTACCACTCCCGAAAATTGGAAACGGCACCAAAAATGAGCTGGAAAAAAGCTGCCATTCAAGATTGGCTTTTAAATAAAAATATTCATTACGAACCAGATATGGTTAAAGCTACGCTTTTAGAACTGATTCCACATAACGAGTCTTTTAATAAGTACGCTGTAGACGAAATGGCAGCACAACATGGGATCACGGTTTTAAGACTGCCCCCTTACCATTGCGAGCTAAACCCTATCGAATTGATATGGGCGCAGGTAAAGGGGCATGTAGCTCAAAATAATAAAACCTTCAAATTGACAGACGTGAGAAATTTATTTCAGGAAGGCATTAAAAAAAATTACGGCTACCGAATGGTCTGAATGCGTATCCCATGTTGTCAAAGAAGAGCAAAAAATGAGTAGGCTAGATATGTTAATTGACAATATCACAGACACATTTATAATAAATGTTACAGAAAGTGACAGCGATAGCGATGACGGCGACAATTTATAAAATAAATTATTACCATAATACATCTATCTGTTTTATTTGTCATGTTCCTTCATGATCACATTTTTTTATTTATTTCACACACAATTATAAAAGAAAAGTCTCAGATCGTTAATTAATCGTCAAAACTAAATTATCGGTTCAGAAATATTTAATTTCCTGATATACTTAGTTTACGAGAGTAAAATTATAAACGAGAAGAATCGATCTGGAAATTTTCCACATCGAATAATTTCGCAACGTCACTATTTAGTACTTGTCATAACGTTGCAACACTGAAATTGTCAAATCTGGAATCGAATTAAAATTCCGAGTATAGATTTTGTTTCTGAAACTGTTTATAAATAATGTTTCTCAATGAATACATGGCTTGACATTCTGTCCGTATGTTTCACAGAACATACGGACAGAGTTTTACTCGAAGAGAGTGCCACTATATCAATGAAAAATGTAATGAAAAGGAAGGTGTAAGTAAGTATTCTATGAACTAACCGTACGCAAAATACGCGCTTGAACGTGGAGTTGCGGATAGCAACCCGTTATAATATACTATTCTAAATAACGGCTATATAATTACGTAGTGATTAGGAAAAAAAGCGGTGGCACTTCCCAATATTCATGTAACCTATACTTCATTTGAAATATGATTAGAAATTTCAATAAACTTTTTTACAGTCCGTTCAACCGATTTTGTCTTCTATTCCGTAGGCATAAGGATGGCATCAAAACGTGGTTACAATACCAACTGTTTATTATAGCTACCATATGTCATGCCACCAACGCAATAGAAATCAATATCGGTTGAACGGACTGTAAAAAAGGTTTATTTAAATGTCTAATCTTATTTCAAATGGAGTATAGGGATGCAAAATATAAATTCAGTGCACATATTATTATGCGTGTGGGGTACTGGTGATCCCATAATTAAAAGATTACGGATGTTTCCAAATATATTTCATTCATTAGTTTGTGAGATATTATCCATTCTGCCCTCTAGCTTATCAGCTTAGCATTTCGCTGGAAAATTCGAAAAAAATTAAGTTGATAGAACTTAACAAACACTTAAAACTAAAGTTTTGAAGACGTGTAATTTTTCAGTTATGGGATGTTTTCGTTCACAACCGCAGGAATAGGTTTGTTTTCTGTTGATAAAATCAATATTGTGCTTTAAACCCTTCACTGCACTGTGCGTAGTCCGATCCGACACGCCTTTGGCCATTTTCTGTATTTTCGAGTGCAACCACGAGTATAACCTATGACACTCGTCCGTCTCTACTCTACAGGACATTTGTCTTCTACAGCATTTTTCATACCAATTTTTTACTCACTTAAAAAATATTCCTTTTCAGAAAATAAAGAACTAATTGAAACGGTACTTTTTAATCAAGGTGCCTTACAAGAGTACATAATTGTATGTTGTCAAGCCTTACCTGGTGGTGGTTTTATCGATAAACCTGGCAAGTAAGTATCCTTATTCAAATTTTTACAATGACGTACGTACCTACTTATTAAAAATAGCGGACGGAGTTTCGTTGAACAAAGGGAGGCACTTTGACCTTGAGCTACTTTAGCTAGCGGCGTAGTAGAGAGTTGGGCACGCTACAATTGTGGCGATAAGTCCCCTCTTTGAGGAGTGGCTAGAGAGGCGCCACGGCGTCCTCACCTTCCGCCTGACGCAGGTCCTCACCGGACACGGTTGTTTCGGGAGGTTCCTGTTCAGGATAAAGCGGGAGGAAACGCCCGGGTGTCACTACTGTGTGGATCGCCTGGAGGATACGGTGGAGATCTGCCCGGCTTGGGCGGAGCACCGCCGTGTTCTCACGGAAGCGATCAGCGGCGACGATCTCTCGCGTCCGGCACTGGTTCAGGCCATGGTTCGGAGCGAGAGTGAATTAAGATGAGAATTAATAAATAGAATAAGAAGCTTATACTGATTTTGTTACCACTGACGTGCGGCCTACTGTATGTATGTACTAGAGGTGTGCTGTGCGCCCGCGCCGCCGCTGGTGCCTTTCTTACCGGCGGCAATGTCTAACGGCTCTCGAACAGCTTAAGAACAACGAGGCACCTGATGATAACTGAATTACAACAGAACTCTTTAAAGCGGGCGGGGTTCTAATCCTGGTAGAGCTTGCGAGTCTCTTCAATTCCTTCATCTAAGACGCTCCAACGCTCGAGAGATGGAGTAGAGGTGTGGTGCAGGGTTGATTGATTTAAATCAAGTAATTATTTTAATAAACATCGTGATTTCAATAAAACTAGATTTTTTTCATAAAAGTTCACGGATTACTTGTAATTTTATGTGCTTCGCGATTTAAAATGGTTTTTTAATCGCTGCGGTATTCCCTGTCAGAGGCGTAGCGTGGACTAAATAGACGTGGGGAAGTCGAATCAGCGAGGCCGCTTTTTCTATCGGTCCCAAGATGTACCTTTACCCAATAGATCTATCCTACCAAAAATGCTTTGACACGACATACCTACTAATGATAGTGAACAAATATGAATAAAAATGCCATTAGCATTGGCATTCCTTTGCACTTTTCCAAACTAAATTTCTTATTTATTATTATTTTTTATGGCATACGCGAAAAACGCTTTCTCATAGCTTGTAATGCCTGATAAGTCTCGTATTCCGTCAAACTAACAGTTGCGGTCTTTGAAGGTAACACACAACATACAACCTGTAACTGACCTGCAAATTGCAAAAAAACGTAAGAAAATTTGAATTTCACGGGTTACCCTGACGCTTTCGCCTTAAGCTTCGGCTTCTTGTGAGGCCCCAAACAAACACGCTTTTAAATTTGTGACGTTCTTTTTCCGGCGTAAAAGTGATCAAATTAATTAGTCATCTGTGGTAAAGTCGCGAGTTTGTGGGAACGCATTTAAAGGAGCCTCGCGAGACCCCTTTAAGTGCGAGGCCGTAGGCGGGGCCAACTTCGCCCATGCCTAGCTACGCTACTGTTCGCTGTATCTCTTTATGACATTTATTGCACACTGCTCTAGATCCCTTTTTATTTAAATCATGTATTTCAGTATAATGCTGTCAAATAGGATCTTTTTTTCGTCCAGTCATTCTCACAACCCAACTCAAATGAGAATTACAAATTCACAATTATAACACAATATTTTACGACGCGCGGCGCAATATTCATCCGGCGAACGATCACATGACAATATCCCGGAAATACACTAGTTTTTCTTAGTAGTAGTCAATGTTAGACCATTGTATGGGAATCCCAGTGTTTTCTTAGAGAGTTGTCAGTTAACAAAGTCAAAATCTACTCGTACCATTTACAAGAAAGGAAAAATGTATAAAAAAACATGATATACTGTTTTTTTTATAAACAAAAAAAATTGTCGTATACAAAAACATCATGATTTTTATCAACCCTGGTGTGGTGTTCATCAAAATAGATGAGCCACGAGGACCTGTAAGGTGTTCTCCAGAATCTCACGAACCTTCTCGCCAGGAGACTTGTGATAGGTAACCAGACCAAGCTGGGTTTCGAAAACGTTTCAGTACCGTGGACTACATCCATACTCTTCTGCAAATTGTACAGAAGACCGAAGAGTACAATGATATCATTGGATGACGTTACATCGGTGTGTTGAAATGTTTGTATGACGCTGCCACAATTACTGTCCAGATCCAGGATAAGAATACCAGTCATATCCAACTACGTAGAGTGGTGAGATTAGGGGATTTGATACCTCGACATCGTTAATTTATCTGTTGTCTTCAAGACTTTGAATTGAACTGGATAATCAACGTGCACGACGAGCACCTACATGTCATATCTCCGCTTTTCCGATGGCATCGTCATAATGGCAGTGGCACAGACACTGGAACAGTTTAGCCATATTCTGCACAACCTATGAACATGGAAGGTTCGCGACTCGAAATTGTGAAGGAGTATTTTTCTATCTGGCAGACATCATAACTACTTCGAGAAAGAAGCAGGCAGAAGGTTCAAGTTGGGTTGGGTAGCGTGGCAAAATTCGTCAAGTCATCTCTTCGCCCATATCGCAAATGGCATCAACCATTGTGTCTTGCCCGTATTTAAATTGTACTGCTTTTTTTTTTCATCAAAGCTTAAACAAATAAGTACGTTGAAATAAACCAATAAGTATATATTTATGATTCTAGTGTTTAGTTTACTAGTGTATCCGCATTGTACCTAAAACTAGAATATTACAGTTCGACGCCGATGACGGTGAAAATAAAATCGGCGGCGACTTAGCTAAAATTATCGAACGCCGATCGGCCCACACCTCTAGTATGTTCGAGCGGCACGCACGCATTCACACGCCTAGTGAGACTATCGGCAGCCATTACGCAACAAACGTCGTCTGATAGAAGATAATATTGCGGATGGACGCAGACTAGCCCGCACCGACGCACCATGTGAAGTGTATCCGTGGTAGCGCAGACACGTCTGTCGCGGTGCGTCCGATCCGCGGCGAGTCGGTAAATACAATGGTGCGGTGCGAGCTCTCTTTACGAGTTCCCTTTCGCTTTGCCTTTTTGAATGAAAATGGCTTCGAATCTCAAGATCCACACAGACCGACACGTACCGTTAGAAGAGCCTTGGTGTGCGGTTCGAGGCTGTCTGTGGTCGTCGGCCGTGCGTGCTGTTCTGCTCCATCGGCAATACCACGCACCGTGGGACGCCGCCTTAAGTCCCGTTCTCGTGGGTACGAGGGCTAAGAGTGAGCGAGCACGACGACTTTTTATCGCGCGATTATTTTGTCGTAGTGCGCGCTCGCTCTTAAAAATAAAAATATATATTTTAGGTATGTGTGAAGTGTTGCCGGCACAACAGTAATCTACAGCAAAAAAAAAGGCTAATTATTAAAAAAAAAAACAACAAAAAACCCGATGCAACCCAAAATGCAGACGGGTTTAATCTTTTTTAATTTTCTGATTGCTTCAAATTGAATATGACGGAGTTATGCCCGAACATAAATAAAAAAAATATAAACATCCAAATCGAGAGCTCCTCCTTTTATTGAAGTCGGTTAAAAATCCCTTTAAAAGAAACCAAAAAAAAATTAAAGAAAGAAATTTATTGTAAAATGTGTGATGTGCATGAGAGCAAATAAATAAATAAAATTAAAAGAATTACGTAATAATGCAATATGACGCGCGTGTTAGAAGGGGGGTGGGTTGCGGCCAATCCCTGGTGGTTCTGCCTAAGATAATATAAACTGTCTCTCATTGAGGGTCACCAGGGATTGACCCCTTAAAACTCGATGTAACGTGTTGCTTGGTTTATCTAGTAGTCCATGGTTTCCTAGGATGTCTAAAGCAATTGTATTTTTAAACGCTGCAATATTGTTGTTGACCTTCAAGACAAACTTCAGGTGGTACTCTAAGTAGGTAGTTATTAATTATATCATAACATAATTATTGTTTCAGGCATAGAGATATATATCACACTTGTTATGCCCTGAGTGGACTGTCAGTGGCACAACACGGCACTGGGGCTGGGGACCCGTACGTAGTCGGCAGACCTAGCAATGAACTCAACAGAATACACCCCCTGTACAATGTGGCACCACATCTCGCCTACAATGCTGTTCATTACTTCATCAGGCATCCGCCACCAGTGAAGGACAAAAATTAATTTAGTGTCTGAAGACAATCCTCTCTAAATCTTAGATGAATATTGCACCATAGTTTTGCTTTCCTTGGTAAATATTATATTTCATTCAATGGGTACATTCCGAATTGTGCTATAATCGATTTGAGCGTGCTTACACCCGTTCCGAATTAGCGTGAGCGCGATAACGTCCCGTGAATCGTCATAGATGACGTTATGACATGCGCCAACTTGCGTTAATGCCAACCATGCACCATTCCCTAACCGTGAGCGCTGTCAAAAATGACAGTTGTTTCGTTTTGAGTTACATCTTAACTTTAAACTAAAATAGCATTTTAGAATTTATGCTTCTGGTTACAGTCGTCACCTAACCGAAGAACAAGTTGTGTATAAACTAAAATTATTTAATTCAAACATGAGTATTCAAGTGAACATAACCGACGAGCCTAACGGGCGACAAATTTCAGGTGGTACTCTAAGTAGGTAGTTATTAAATATATCATAACATAATTATTGTTTCAGGCATAGAGATATATATCACACTTGTTATGCCCTGAGTGGACTGTCAGTGGCACAACACGGCACTGGGGCTGGGGACCCGTACGTAGTCGGCAGACCTAGCAATGAACTCAACAGAATACACCCCCTGTACAATGTGGCACCACATCTCGCCTACAATGCTGTTCATTACTTCATCAGGCATCCGCCACCAGTGAAGGACAAAAATTAATTTAGTGTCTGAAGACAATCCTCTCTAAATCTTAGATGAATATTGCACCAGTTTTGCTTTCCTTGGTAAATATTATATTTCATTCAATGGGTACATTCCGAATTGTGCTATAATCGATTTGAGCGTGCTTACACCCGTTCCCAATTAGCGTTAGCGCGATAACGTTGTCCCGTGAATCGTCATAGATGACGTTATGACATGCGCCAACTTGCGTTAATGCCAACCATGCACCATTCCCTAACCGTGAGCGCTGTCAAAAATGACAGTTGTTTTGTTTTGAGTTACATCTTAACTTTAAACTAAAATAGCATTTTAGAATTTATGCTTCTGGTTACAGTCGTCACCTAACCGAAGAACAAGTTGTGTATAAACTAAAATTATTTAATTCAAACATGAGTATTCAAGTGAATATAACCGACGAGCCTAACGGGCGACAAATTTCTGTCATGCTCATATCAGAGCAATACGAGAGGGCTCAATGGCATCATTAAAATCCAAGACGTAACAGCATAGGTACCTAAAATGAGTTTTAAATTCCTACGCATTATATTTAATGATTGTTGCATCTATGTTATTTGTAATTCGTGGTATTTTTCTTCGGGGTAAATCTTCGCCCGGAGCATATAAATACGCTAATTTATGTACTTCGTCATCCTCTTTATCACTGGAAAAATCGCCGTTCTCAAACTCAAAATCTGAGTTATCAGAGTCGATAGAGTCAACCAACAAAACAGAAATGCCAATGTGTTGAACAACCATTAAAAAAAAATATCTAATCGGTCTTTCTTGTGAAAGGTTTGGGGTTATGTTATATGTTTTGAAATTGAGCGGGCACTGTGAGCGCGTTCACAAGCGTTCCGAATTGTTTACAGCTCTCAGCTGTCATAATCGTGGTATCTAAATCGGTACCTATACCCAGGGACCATTTTGGTTACCCATTGAAAGGGTTTTCGATAGGGTTTTTCTAAGCGGTTAAACAAAATCCCATACGATATGGGTAACCCTTTCGAACGGCTTTAATTAAATTTTGGTTACCCATTGAAAGCGTTTTCGATGAAAACCCGTACGGCGTGGGTAACCCTTTTGAACGGTTGAAGTTTAAGCCATTCAAAATTACCCACACCGTATGGGTTTTTGATTAACTGCTTAGAAAAACCCTATCGAAAACCCTTTCCGTTGAAAGGGTTTTCGATAGCTTAACTCTTAACCGGGGTTGTACGGCCCCTGCCTATACCATGAGTTTACACAGCCAAAACTCGCTAGCGTCTCCGTAAATCATATGTATAAAATATTGTACAGCGCCCCCTGCGGTGAAAGCAAGAATAAAAATAAGTACCATGAGCGCTATAGATTTCGATAGGTAAGGAACCTAACGTAATCTATTCGATAGTCACTAACGTTTTTCAGCTTTCACCATACAAAACGGCACCTTGAGTCACTGATTCGACAGACGCTATAGAAGAATATGCTTGCGATAGTAGTTACGTAGCTCACTAGCATTTTGAGGTGTGAAACATTTGTTTATTATAATTATACACGTCTTTAAAGTCAAAATAATGTCGGGAAGAGCTTATTTAGCATGAAATATGTTAGTGGCCAACTTTATACCCTGGAGAAGCATTTGAAGATTTGTGCTTATTATTGAATAATGTTATGGATTTTAAGTAAACACAAAGAGTGTCATTAGAACTAAAACAATAATTTTCATTTTTCTACAGCGTGTTACGGAAAGGGTAAGTACATATCAAAGGCACGGATTATTTTGGTGATAACTAACTACATAGCATTTTTTTTTAATAATACCTACATAATTATAAAGCTAAGAAACATGTAACTAATAAAAATCAAATGTTTCCAATTGAATTCTACACATCACTAGACCAAGTCAGCTGATCGGTACACGTTTTAATCCTGTGGATCCCGCCGCCAATCGTGCCGACCGCGCCGCCGCGTGTCGGTGCGGTGTCGTGTCGCAGAGCTGTGGCAGGTGTGAGTGTGTACTAGACTCACAGACACAGATATTGAATAAAGACCCTCGTAGTGCGGTGACACTTTGTTATGATTTTAAATTTGATAAACTATAAAAATAAAAAAAATATCAAACATTTTCAAAGTTATTCTTTTTGAGCTGAAATTTTGTACAGAGATTCCGAACCAGATGCACTATTTACCTGGTTTGTATGGATATACCCTTTCTGTAACACGCTGTATATGTATACTTATTCTATTTTTGTTAACATATTTAAATTTAAGTCAAAAACATTACGGACCACACAACGTCAAAAAAATTACAATTATAATCGATGACGTGAAATAATAGAAGGATTAAAAATTCAACAACTACTAAATGCCTGTAGTCCATGAACCGACAACTTACAACAATATTTACTGTAATATGAGCATATGAGCCGTTCTCTCTTCTTATTACTGAGAAAGAAAGAAACAAAACATAAGGAATGCAGTAAGCTATACGACACGATCTATCGAACTTACCTTATCGCCTGCGTTAAGGCTTCTACATACTGGCGCGACACCGGAAGAAAATTCAAGGAAATTGTTCTACCGGTGTCGCGTCGCGCGACTAGTCGCGCTTGTATGTATAAGCCTTTAGACTCCGTAAAACTCATGGTGCAAGCGTTATCGGAATCTATTTAACATCTACGTTAATACGCTAGCGAGTAATTTTTCGATAACAACTCATGGTAGACGTACTGAACGCAAACTGTTGATGTGAACGCTGTGAGCGATTACGGATAATTCGGAATATACCCAATGTGTTGATATAGAAATATGTGTACTTATAGTTGTATAATCATCCTACATTATAACATGAATCTATAATAATGTTCATCTACACTCGTATCAGAAAGTTATTATTATAAAATAAAAAGCGTTATTTTGTTAGGGAGTGAGTTAAAATAAAACTTTTCATAAATGTGTTTGTCATTAAGGCGCAACTAGTCGATACTTTTTCCATACAAATTTCGGGGGGGTTTTACTCCACTGTTACACATTGTACATCTAAAGTAAAGCATGATATCGTTTTGTCTTATTATTAATTTTGTCTGTACAGAAGCAGAATAGTAAAAAAAAAGGCATTCAAAAGTTATGAGCCAACAAAGATTCGTTTTTCCTGCTAATTTTAACGCAACTTTGGGCGTAAATAAGTAGTAAAAAAAGTATAAAATGTCGAAAACAAAGCTCGTTCCGACAAAGCTCAATTGTCGAAGATTATAATAAACTTTATTCGTAATTGATTTATGCAGTAGTTTTTTCATAAAACCCCACCTTCCAAAGGAGTTTTCGTATTTTTTTACGCGCGCGGTTTAGTATGAATGATCGTGCACTGTGTTTGTGTGCGTGCGACTAGACGTTATGCGTGTAGACTAGCTTCTAACTGCTCATCACTGGTGCTATCTATGTCGGACACGATGTTAAGTGAGACAGCGTGCCTTTTAGCCGCGCCCTCCAGTGAGTTCGAGCCCGCGACTAGTTGGGTCTTAAGATAATACATTTGAATTCATAATAAGAACTTTACGTTATGAACTTATGAGTAATAAAGATAAAGTTTTTAGTTAAAAAATAATATATTTTTTTCTTTATTAGTTTCCAATGATTTTAATATTATCTATGGTCGCGGTTGCTGAATGAATGTTGAATTTGGGGGCCATAGTAACGTTATTATTTATTGTGTTCATTGTGTTTTTGTTAAAACTGCATGAATTTAGATAGTGTATGAAACTGCACATACCTAGGTATCAAACACTTGTGGGATAAATAAAAACGCACTCCCGTGTTAAAACTCCTGTTTTACAATAGTTTCATAAACTACTTGTGACTCAATTTACATTGCCGCGGAACGGAATGGAAGCGAACCTTGGAGATTACGAACCGTGAAATAGTTTGAAACATCTAACAAAATTATTTATTTTATCTAAATTCTGGGTAAATTACAAAATATTAACGAAAATAAACCGTGGATAAGTCTAGTCGTTTTATCACTACGAGATTTGCAATATCATATTGCATATATAGAAAGAAAGAAAAAAACATTTATTGCATTTGTTATATTTATTTTTTAACGTATCTAGGCATATACTTCGTGGTAACGCCACAATTGTGGCGATAAGTCCCCTCTTTAAGGAGTGGCTAGAGAGGCGCCACGGTGTCCTCACCTTCCGCCTGACGCAGGTCCTCACCTGACACGGTTGTTTTGGGAGGTTCCGCTTCAGGATAAGGCGGAAGGAAACGCCTGGGTGTTACCACTGTGTGAATCTCCTGGAGGACATGGTGGAGCATACGGTGGAGGTCTGCCCAGCGCTTGGGCGGAGCACTGCCGTGTCCTCGCAAAGTCGATCGGCGGCAGCGACCTCTCGCTTCCGGCCCGGGTTCAGGTCATGGTTCGGAGCGAGAGTGCATGGGCGGCCGTCACCTCTTTCTGCGAAGCAGTAATGCTTGCAAAGGAGGAGGCGGAACGCGTGAGGGAGAGGCAAAATTCGCGCACACACGCCCCTAGTCGCCGCAGGAGATACCCTGGGCGTCGGAAGTGGCAGGCCGCTTCCCGACCACCGTAGGCGCGGGCTTGCGGAGGGTAAGCGATGGGTAACTCGCCGTCCAATAAGGACCAAGCCCGGGTCGACGGCGCGTTGTGTTCCACGCCCGCCTCAAAGAGACATCAGCACAAATTGATCCATTAGGGTCAATGCCCGCCAGGGTTGCGAGTTTTTACGAAAGGGATATCATGGCCCTGGCACACAGGAACACGGGTGGGTTAGGTTAAGTTAATCTTATTTTTTTTCGTGCTGCAATATTTACGCCAAGTATTGTTATGAATTAAATAGGATTCAGAAAATATATATGTCTGAAAATTAGAGGAATTGCTAATGATCTACTGGGAATTCAGGAAATGAATCGCTTTTAGAGTAATTGCTTGACGTTGCCGTTTTAGCCCCCCTGGTCGAAACGTGGATAGGCAATGATATTTTAAGTAAAATTGTACTTACAATATCATTGTAGATAGGTATATACAGGGTGGATCAGATGGGGCAGTAAGGGCAGCTACCTTAACCATTGTAGCTACAGGAAAACGGTCTTAAGAGACTGTCCGTAACTCTTTGATAAATTTTGATCTGCATTCCAGTCAGCTGGAAAATGGGCAATTTTCACCAAAACTTTTTTTTATGCCAATCGATCCTCTTTTATATACTACACTACTATATGGATTGTGTGTACATGTATGTGTAGTCCGAAATAAAGAATATATATATATATATATATATAAGGATCAAAAACCACCATTGGACCAATTGAGTTTTGAGTACTAGAAAAGTCATAAATCGCAAAAACCTTTTCCCATACATTTCTTATGAAATGAGACTCGGAACTTAAATTTTTTACCATCTAACCAATAAACTGGCCGCTACAAAAAAGACTGATCGCAAAACAAATAAAAAAACAATAACTTCTACTTTGGGAAATTAAAATCTTGAAACTTTACATTTGGACTCACCTAGAAATTTTACTTTTGTGCTCAAGAGAAGAGGTGTTTGGTGTAAAATAGGAGCCGTTTTGACGTAGGCATAGGCATAGGTTTATTCTCTTTTCTACAGAGCGGGTAGTAGCTGATAATGTGGTAGGATGTATAATAATGTATAATCGTGGTAAGTAAGTATCTTTGAGTTCCTGTCTTCCTAAACACTGTCGTATTTCTTTTTTTAAAGATCAATTTTTAAATAGCGCCACATTTAAAAGTGTAAAGGCGTAAGGTGGTCACGTTCCAGGACCATAATTATGTTTATTGTGTATCCACTGCCTTGCGAATTGTCGGAATTAGGTATGTAAAGTATTTTTCAGGTCTGTTTTTATAATTTCATCTTTTTGTTTTTACAAGCTGTAGTTATTTTTATATATTTTTTTAAAGTATTGTTCGTTCTGACGTCACTAGTAGCTGAATAGCTTAGGATTTTTGCCACGTTTAACACATATTTAAAACCAAAATTCAGTAAAGTCAAACTGTCAAATTTGACAATTAATTTGTTTACATTTCATACTTTAGCGATTTCCGTACTTTAGTTTATAGATATGGAATATTAATAAAATGAATGGATTCAAAGACTACTTCTGCTAAGTTCTTCATACCGTCAAGTATAAACACCACAACAAATAGCCGACACAAATTGATTGTTAGTAAAAGAAACAAAGGAAATGGTGCGAGGAAGTAAATGTTTACTACAAGTCTGGGCGGCGACTGTTTTATTGTGAAGATCATTTTAACGTAAGTTAAGTTTTCCTGAGGCGATACATCGATGTGATTCGACTTGTACTGTCCGCCGCTGGTGAAAAACTACACTATAACAGAATAGAATAATAATAAGTGCTTCATGTAAATTTGACGTTGGCATGATACTTGACACATAAAGAACAACTTAATTACAAGAGGCACTGAAAGTTTCTAATTCAGGCTGCCTTGTGACGTCATTTAGAGGTCAAATAAAAGTCAAGTGATTTTAAGTATTTTTGTGAAAATAAATACGATCTTATAATTTTAAGACCTATTAATAGAAAAATAAATCTTAGAAGCATCGAGATATAAGTACTAACGTTAGTACTTATATATCGATGCTTAGAAGCTTAAAATCTCGAAATGGTTTTGGAAGCGGCACAGGTTAATTTTTACTTTACATACCCAATTCGATTGATGCGATTTCGAAATTCGAAGTTTAATTTTTGAAATGAAAACTTCTTTAGGCGCGTTGAGCACTTTTTGGGTGAACAAAAATCATGGAACTCGCGTCATCGTCACCGAACGCTTCGATACAATTCACAAGTTACCTACTTGGTTTTTTTTATAGCAATGGTTACTTACTTAGTTTTCACTTCTGACGTGCAGTCCTAGATAGATTTTTTATTGTTTATTTTTGGCCAGTCTTCATTGTAGCGGTCCATCTGGTCTATCCATCATAAAAAACTAAGTTGGAGTAGGTATCATTTCTTACGAAATGTATGGGAAAAAGTTTTTTTGCGATTTATGTCTTTTCTAGCACTCAAACCTCAGTTGGCGCAATAGAGGGTTTTAATCCATATAAGAAACTAGCTGTACCCGCGCGGTTTCACTCGCGTGTTACATACGTTGGTGTTTATGAGATATAGTGTGAAAGTCAATGTTCCAAGCGAACAGACCAAGTGCACTTCGGAACTCGCGCATTTAGGGTGCCGTACCAACCTGCCAGGGTTACGAGCCTGTCCGAAAGGGATATCGTGACTCTGGCACACAGGCATCTGAAGGAACACGGTGGGTTTTAGTCAGTAAAAGTCTGACACTCCCTCTCGCTCCGCCCAGAGCGGGAGAAGTTATTTGATGATTTCCCACCAAAAAAAAAAAAAAAAAAAAAAAAAAAAAAAAAAAAAAAAAAAAAAAAAAAAAAAAAAGGGTGCCGTACCAAATATAGAAGTTATAAATTGTATAAGCTTAGTTAATCCATACGCAAAATTAAGTTTGTTGTAATAGTAAAATGAAGAAATTCTCAAAATGTTTCAAGTTTTCTAAAATTGTATTATTTGTTGGTAAACTTAATAATAAAGTAGCATAATATTTTAAAATTTTCTAGTTCCTACCTCGGAAGTAGATTTACACAATCACTTACAGAGCAAATATATAAAAGAGAAGTCCACTCACTGACCACTCATCACGAAATCTCGGAAACTACTGGGCCGTGAGGTCTAAAATTTGGCACAAGCACTCTCTATGAGGTGCAGGCGCGCACTAAGAAAGGATTTTTATAAATTCGCACCTTAAGCGATTGAAAAGGGGTGTCAAAGTTTGTATGAAACTCCTATGTTTTTAAAGTTACAGACATGAATGTTGGGCTGATTGTTCCTTTCGACTTCTAGGTGCTCACTAAGAAAGGATTTTACGAAATTCGGCGCTTAAGGGTGAAAATAAGGGTTTTTAATGTTTGTATGAAAAATGTACCAAATGCAGTTAAGATCCAAATTGAATCTTACGGCAACGAGTTATTGCATAATTTACATTGAAATTAGAATTCAGAGGCTGATAAAGATCTAAATTGAATTTTACGACAACGCGTTTATGCATATTTTACATTGAAATAAGAATTTTTGGAAGTTTCTTGAGGTTTATATTTAGTTTTTTTTCTAGGTGGCCAGTATGTTTTGAGTCCCGTACGGTATATCGAATTACCCTTGAACGATATAACTGTCTACAGAAAGCATGGTTCACCGACGAACGGTAATACGAGAAAACTATTAGTCGATACCATTATTTAGCGACAGCACGTTTCGCCGAATAACGCTACATAGAATGAATGGTTGGCCGATACCAAGATTTGCCGATGTCATGGTTCGCCGGAACACGCTTGAACTAAATAATCCTTTATCGATAGCAGTTTGCATCGAAAACACCTTTTCTTACACCGCCTATCCAAAATAATTGTCTTTAGTTTCTCGCTTGGACAATTTTGACAGACATCGATTAAATTGCATTAACTGCTATTTTCATGCGTTTATCTTAATAATGCATAAACAATTGTTATAATAATATGTACAACTGGTTACGGAAACAAATTAGATGATGCTCATAATTATTACATTGGCCACATTGTAAAAATGATAAACATTCTCGCTGGTCAGTGTATTGTTGCAAATATGTGGGTAGTTATAAACTATTTCCGACTTGAGCATAAAATACATAATAGTGACTTGAATCAAAACTACGTTCTCCCGTTTATTTTCGTTGTTATTGCGATCAGTCAATTAATTTGAAAATGAGTGCTTGTAATGTAATGCAATCAAAACGCGGCGCTAGTGTACTAATTGTGGATGGATATTCATATCACCTCAACAAAAGATTGGACGACAAATATTACTGGAGATGTACGCTGAAAAGTTCTAAAAAAACCTGTGAACTCATGGCAGCGGGAGAACTATTCTCATTTGAGTTTCAGGTATTTCAGGATGGTATTTCCTGAGAAGCGGATTATTTTTACTCCCTGTTGTGCTTCCCTAAAACCAGCAATAAAAATACCATCTTGAAACACGTACCTGGAACTCAAATGGGAATAGTTCTTCCGCTGCCATGAGTTCACAGGTGGTTCCGTACCTATGTGCCATGGCAAGACATTTCCAGCAACGTATTTACGCTTCGAACCATAAACAGCTCCTGACCGCTCCTGGGTGAAAGTTTGAAACCTTTCCCAGTTGTTAGACACGTGGCGCACAATGCTGTCTCGCGCAAATTTGAGAAGCCATGGCCAAGTTACTGTTCACCAAATAGGATAAGGATGAAAATAAGCATGCGCCATCACCAGGTATATTTACTATTTTGAAAACATAGGTGGTTCCGTAGGTGCCATACGTATTCACGCTTTTAACCATAACAGCTCCTGACAGATCCTGGGTGAAAGGTTGGAATCTTTCCCAGTTGTTAGACACGTGGCGCACAATGCTGTCTCAAATTTGAGAAGCCATGGCCAAGTTACTGTTCACCAAATAGGATAAAGATGATGGCATGCGCCATCGCCAGGGATATTTAGTATTTGGCAAAGAATTTGCACTCCATTAGAAGTAATAATAATTTGACTATCCATTTTAATTAAATAATGCTCACGACCTGTAAGTAACGTAAAAAATATCACTTGAACGTAATTTTCTTTATAGCTACCTTTTTACTACCCTTACTACACCAGCCTAAACCAAAGATACCTACTGAACAATAACATAACAATACGAACGTAGGTATTCAAGAACACTTTTTCTAGTAAGAACGATTAATATTATAAACTAATAAAGTAATACCACAGTGTGAAATATCTAGGTACACAATAAGTAATTCGCGAAGAAATAGAACTAAACTAAATTCCATCCAGGCAATAGGTAACAATAAGGAACACAATTATTATCCTCCAATTTAAAATTAGGAACCGAAACAAACCAAAACGAAGACCTAAACCAAACCACGACGATGAAAAATATTTCAAAGCAAATTAGTAGTAAGTAATAACAAAATATCGCAGAACAGACATTTCGGTAAAAATTGCTTGAACGTGTATCGCTTAGGTAACCTCAGGTTTTACAGTATTCTGTGATTGATACATGATTTCGTTTTAGGTTGCAAGCCGCGATTAAGGTTCAACATTGTGAAGTTTTCCCCTTGGCATTCTCGACTTTATTGCTATAACTGCAACGTTCAAATTATCTGAATACCAATTAGAACCTCATTTCATTATCAGAACGCAGACGCCTGCATACTGAAAAATACTGGCCGCCTAGAAATTGGCATAAAAACTAAAGATAAACCTCAAAGAACTTCCAAAAATTCTTATTTCAATGTAAAATATGCATTAACGCGTTGTCGTAAAATTCAATTTGGATCTTTATCGGCCTCCGAATTCTAATTTCAATGTAAAGTATGCAATAACACGTTGCCGTAAGATTCAATCTGGATTTGGTACATTTTTCATACAAACATTAAACACCCATAAGGGCCGAATTTCGTAAAATCCTTTCTTAGTGAGCACCTAGAAGCCGAAAGGAACAATCAGGCCAACATTCATGTCTCTAACTTTAAAAACATAGAACTTTCATACAAACTTTGACACCCATTTTCAACCCCGTAAGGTGCGAATTTATAAAAATCCTTTCTTAGTGCGCGCCTGCACCTCATAGTGAGTGCTTGTGCCAAATATTAGACCTCACGGCCCAATAGTTTCCGAGTTTTCGTGATGAGTGGACTTCTCTTTTATATAAATAGATAGAATAGAATGGCATAAAAAAAGATTTTGTGAATGTTGGTCAAAATCTCAAAAAGTTAAGGAGGTCCTACAACGGTTAGGGTAGCTGCCCTTACTGCCCCATCTCGAAAATCGAACCTGTATATACTCCATTTGAAATAAGATTAGAAATTTAAATAAACCTTTTTTTCACTCCGTTCAACCCATTTTGACTTATACTGCGTTGGTGGTATGTATACTCTTTGGTGGTATGATAAATGGCAGCTGTAATAAACAGTTGGTATTGTAACCATGTTTTTGCTTTTAATGCCATTCTTATGCCTACGGAATAGAAGTCAAAATCGGTTGAACGGACTGTAAAAAAAGTTAATTTAAATGTCTAATCTTATTTCAAATGGGTTATAGATTTATGTGGGATCATAAATCTATTATAGGTACAATCACGGACTTTTCCGGTGAATCAACCCTAAGCTTAGACAAAGAAATGTATAGACGGCGGGTAGCTCGCTTTTCATTCTCACAAGAAAGGGATATAGTATTAAGTTATTAAATGTAAAGGAAAAGGTCAAAGCTATACCTACTATTTCCGTCTCTCAGTGTCAGTTTTTTCAAGGTCAGCGACATATGTAGCTCAACAAGCTTCGACTTTCATGGCGTTTTTGTGAAATTGTGAAGTTTATATTGGCACTTTTCTACTTCTTAAAATCATCAGATTGCTGATTTTTTTTTGTTTTAAACCCCAGGGTAAAGGGTTCCTGCCAGTCTTGCGAGTTTGTCCGAAAGGGATATCGTGGCCCTGGCACACAGGCAACGGAAGGAGCACGTGTGGGTTTTAGTCAGTAAAAGTCTGACACGCCCTCCCGCACCGCCCAGAGCGGGAGAAGTTATTTGATAATTTCCCACCCAGAAAAAAAGAAGGTAAAGGGTTAGGTTTATGGTATCATTGGGTCTTATTATACACATTTATGGATATGTTTAAACTATAATATGTTGTCTCATCTGGCCATGCTACCCGAACCTCTATAGTTTTCTTACTCTAAGCCCCTAAGGCTATTATCGCTTGCACCGAACCGTATATTTTGTTAGATAAACGGTCGATCGCAAATGTCCGCGAGAGTACCTACCTAAGTTACATACGAAGAAGAAACCCATCATTCTCCACAGAAATGTTTCATTTCTATTTATTAAATGCATAGAATGGAAATTATAAACACTGCATTGTAAGCTATAATTTATTTCGTCGTCTTTGATATAATAAAAATGTAACTGTAACAGGATATTTCTCTTTAACCTTAATCATGTCTGTAATACGTAAGAAACCTTTAAATATATTTTTATAGAAAACAAATATGCAACTTTAACAATTTGTGTGATAAAGATAAACCATAAAGAGCTACATCAAAAGCAATATATATTATATATTTGTTAATAGTTGATGTACTGTTGTTTCAATTCACACCAACACAAATTCCTCGGATTCAATGTCTGTATCACTGTCTTGGATATTTGGAGTCACCCAGTTTTGCTCTGCTTCATAGATAGAGTATCTCACATTAGGAAAATTCATAACATTACTACAAGAGCCACTGTTTAGAGTGAATATAGGATACTCTAAATTAGTAGTAACTCCCTGGGGGACTAGGAATGATTGTATTATATTAATATAAGTTTCCAAATCATGCTGTGTTGCCAGGTAAAAGCCTATACAACATGAAGGATCCATTTTACTAAGAGGCATTTTTCTTGGAGATCGGCAATGAAATGACTGTAAGGAAAAATTAGGTTGCCACACATCAACCATTTCCTGACAATAATGAGGATCTAAATGAATAAGTCTATCATCTTGGTAACCCACAAAGTACAGTGAATGTTTGGGTCGTCCCCCAATAATTCCTATGCAGAAGTCTAATGTAAGCAGTGATGTAAGGCAAGGGCCATAAATAGGATTAAATTTATCAGACCCTAACTTTACAGGTACTAATAGAATGAGTGATTTCCAAGAACCATTTGGTAACCGACAAAGTGAAAATACATCTTGAATATAAATAGTTGAATCTTGAGCAACATAAACTTCCAAATTATCAAATTCATAATTTTCCTTTGAAGCAGCCGCCATGACTGCTTTTAAGCAGTGCGCAACAGATGCAGGGCCATACCAGTCTCCTGGTTTCTTTCCCAGTGCTTCTCCCAGACTCACCATCTGGTGTATAGATAGAGGACTGTTCACTGATGACTTGTCACCAAACCATTTGATTATCATGCGGTGTATACAATCTTCTTGAAATTCCCTGGCATTTTGTATAGCTTTCTCTGGACACCACCTCCAAGTCCGTCCAAGAAAGTGAGTTACTAAAGCTTGGGCTAGCAACATTTGTCCACTTCGGAGCATGCAACCCCAACCGCAATCTGTGGTAAATGACGAACCTGACATGGTAGGAAATTCTCTTCTGTAAGTCATCCAAATTTTGCTGATGAAATCAGATTTGAAACCTTCAATACCTTCACCATATATCTGCTCAATTGGCTGGTGTGCAGTTGCTTCTGTACCTATTTCGGTAGAAGATTCTAATGATCCAGTCGGACTTAGTTTACGATGGTAGCATCGTCCTAGTAGCCATACCGGTGATTCCTTTGAAAAGCTGGTTTTCAATTTGACTGTCCATCCAAACTTCACGTTATTCCACATGGATAGGAGGCGGGATTCAACTTTACCCTTAAGATCGAGTAGGTCCTCTGAACCATCGCGAGCATTTGAACTGGCAGCTTTATTTCTATCAACATTTATCCCTGATGCATTTTGCGTGATGCCGTTCTCAGATGGTTTCAGTTCAGAGTTATGTGCAACAATGCTAGAGCCGTTCATTATATTACATTTGCATTTTACCTATTGTTACTGTTGGAATTATCCAATATTTATTGACTAATCAGCAGTACGTTTTATCTTTATCAGAATAAGGTTCAGTCCCCATCTTCAATCATTTCTTGCAGTCTTATGATTACAGTATTTGCACTGAATTGTTTAAGGTATTAACCGCACATCTGTTTAAGTTTATAAATAAAACTAATGCTATTCTCGTAAATTATGAATAAAAACATTACGAGTACATAAGAAAGAAGTACACACGCACGATCACTGACAAGTATCACACGCACACAGGCACAACCACAGACGTCGTAGGCTCGTAGGACTTTTTTTTTTTCATAATATTTTAATGGCCTGGTTGCTAGGACCTTTTAGCCAAGTCTTTATTTATTTAGAAAACTTGTTTATACATATATTGATGAAATGAATTTGATTCAATGCATGATGATGATATTCCCGCCCGCTCTCCGGTTTCAGTAAAGATGTGGCACATTACTGAGACCTCACGCTCCCACGGACTTGAGAGAACTTGAAGCGAAGTTGCACTGTTTTTGTTTCATTTGCCTACACTAATGCATGTTTACAAACACTTAATGGTTAATAATCCACAATTATTACACATTAATATTCGGCTAAACACAAATTTTAGAAAATAAAACAAAACTGCTGAACATGACGCTTCACTTTCCCGCCAAGAAGTCCATTCTTGACGTTAGACTCCGTAGGATTCGTAGGCAGCTTGACCCACAGATAATCTAAAGAAAGGACAACTGTAATTGGCTATTATGTATTATTAGCATTGAGATAGGAAAACTAATTATTAGTGTTCTGTGAGTATAGTCTTTTCCTATCTTAATGGTATAGTCTATGGTAGTCAAAAGTTGTCAGAACTTTTTTGTTGTTATCTGTGGTTGTCAGTAGGGATGCAAGTAGTGCCAAAAAGTATCGATATTAAAAAAAAAATATTATAGATGTCGATTTCGATATATTGAAAAAAAAAGTATCGATATATCGGTGAAATTTTCTAAAAAGTATATGGTGCTAGGTATATTAAATTGTATTGTTAGTTTTTTATTCATAGAAATACCAAACTAGAATCATCATTTCTGATGTAAAATCTTAAACTAACAAAACATTGATAAAAATAAGTTTACATTTTTACGGCTTTGAACTCTAGCGGTTTTAAGGCTTCTACATACCGGCGCGACTTGTCGCGCGACGCGACACGGCACAAAGGCCCCGCGTGTCGCGGGACGAGCGGTGCCTTTGTGTCGCGTCGCATCGCGTGACAAGTCGCCCCGGTATGTAGAAGCCTTTAGTCAGTGGGGCCAACGGTGTTGCTGTTGGAAATATATCGTATTTGATACATTTTCGATACTTATTATTTTATATCGATATATCGATGTATCGAAATAATAGATATCGCCGAAAAATATCGATATAGGGAACAAAAAATATCGATATATCGATACATCGATATTTTTTCTGCAAGCCTAGTTGTCAGTGGTAAACACAGTGGGAAAGGATGATTTTGTGAAATACAGACAGTATTTTACAAAATGTTTATTTTGTAAATACCTAGACCCATTGATTGATAAAATCATTCTTGATTGAAACTTTGACTGGACAGAAAAAAATGACGGAAACAAAATTGCACAATTTAATGAAGCTAGAAGAATATAACGCTATTGTGGAAGACTTCAATAAACTTACATCATACAGCCGCAAATCCGAAAATGAATTGAGAAAGAAGTATAAACAGTGAGTATCCTTGTGTGTAGGTACTTACTAGAGAATGGGCAGCAGCGCTCTCATTGATGGGTTTAGGTAGTGAAAACAACGTAGATAAGCACATAGAATTTTTAATTTTGGTTTTTCTTGACACTATGAAAATAACAGATAAAAGACACATATCATGTTCCTAACAAACATATTCAAAACATCCGTCATCTCCCATACCAGCCAGTCTGAGTAACGCTTGCAAACCTCTTCTTAACACTCCTCCTCAAGCGTTTCCCTCTGACTCACTCTTGCACACCCATCTCCTTACGACAAAACTCATGCTTACTCTTAGGCACAGGTTTTGTCATAATGTCAGCGACCATCACATTTGTTGCGAGATATTTCAATTTAATAATCTCCTTCTCTAAGGCCTCTCTAACAAAATGATATTGTAAATCGATATGCTTAGTCTGCTGATGGTGCACTGGGTTTTGTGCTATGGCCATTGCTGACTGACTATCCGTGTATACTGTGATAGCCTTTTCTTGGGTGTCCACCAGTTCCCCCAAGAACCTTCTCAAAAATATGGCATCTTTAGCAGCTTCCGATAAGCTGACATATTCAGCCTCTGCTGTTGATATGGCTATGCTTCTCTGCTTAGCACTCTGCCATGACACTGCTCCTCCTGCCAATGTGAAAACATTTCCGGAATAAGACTTTCTATCTATTATATTCCCTCCATGATCAGCATCAGAGAAACCTTGAATCTCTGTACTACAGGCATCATTTGAGTACACGAGTCCCATGTTCTTAGTACCTTTAAGGTACCTTAGAATCCTCTTGGCAGCACTCCAATGGGTTCTCTTCATAGCAGTTACAGAACTGACTCATAATATTCACAGCATGAGCGATGTCTGGTCGCGTACACACAGCTAAATACATCAGTGATCCTATCAACTCTCTGTAAGGTATTTTGTCACTCGGTATGTGTGAGCCCTCTGGCTTCTTGAAATGTTGACCAGGTACTGCAGGTGTGGCAACTGTCTTGCAGTCTTCCATGCCAAATCTGCGTAGAAGCTTCTCTATATACTCTTCTTGGTCAATCTTTATGTGGCCATTCTCTTGCTTTAGCCGCATGAGCCGCATCCCTAAAAATAATTCAGCTTTTCCTAAATCTTTCATCTCGAATTTGGACATAAGCTCTTTCTTGACCTTATGCATTTCTCTTGCATTGTTATAAAAGATTAGGATATCATCAACATAAACTGCAAGTATTATCATATCATTCTCGATTCTCCTGGTGTAGACACATGGTTCATTCTTGCAACGGTGGAAATTCAGACTCTCTAGCTCTGAATGAAGTTTAGAATTCCATGAACGTGGCGCCTGTTTCATTCCATAAAGAGATCTCTTCAATAAGCATACATGATCTTCCTTGCCTTTCTCTTCAAAATATGGTGGTTGTCGCATGTAAACCTCTTCATTTAAGTTCCCATTTAGAAACGCTGTCTTCACGTCTATGTGATTTATATGCAGATTCATCTGCGCTGCTAGTGCTATTAACAGCCTCAAAGAGCTATGACGCACAACCGGGGAAAACGTCTCATCGTAATCAATACATTTTCTCTGTCTGAAGCCTCTTGCAACCAAACGAGCTTTATAATACCGAGTCTTATTTCCCGCCTCCTTTTTGATTCGGAACAACCATTTCGAATCAATAATGTTGCTCGCTTGGTTTGGCTCTACCAACACCCAGGTTTGATTTTTCTTTAATGCATCCAGCTCCTCCTGAATAGCAAGTTTCCACAGTTTTGCATCTTTTCTCGTCAGTGCCTCTTTAACTGTTAGTGGATCTCTTTCTTCCACTATCGCTTCATAGGTGATATGATCCTTAAACTCCACAGGCTTTCTGTTCCTGAGTGGGTATCTTCTCTCTTCTACTACAGGTATTATTTCAACAGGTTGCTCTTCCTCCGGCCTCTCTTCAAATGATGTCCACTGTTCATCTTCCTCTTCCATAAATTCAGCGTCTCTAACATCATCTGTGTAATCTCTATCACGTTGAAGGTCGGTCTCTTCTTGATGAACGACTTTTCTCTCTTCATCATTCTCTAGATGAATTGTTGCAGTATTTCTTTTCTCTTCAGTCTTAGTCAAATTATGGTTCATCTGGTTTTCGAAAAATGCCACATCTCTCGCTCTATGAAGCTCTCCGTTCATAGGATTGACTAATCTGTAACCTTTCGATTCTTCACAGTATCCTACAAATACTAGCTCTTTACTCCTTGCATCCCATTTGGTTCTCTTTTCATCTGGGATATGCATAAAGGCTCTGCAACCAAACACACGAAGATTAGACAAATCTATTTTATGGTCGCTCCAAACCTCCTCGGGTGTCTTGTTCTTCACTGCGATGGTGGGACTCCTGTTTTTCAAATACACCGCTGTATTTACAGCTTCAGCCCAGAATCGAACGGGAAGACCTGCTTCTTGAAGCATTGTTCGTGCTTTTTCCCCTATGGTACGATTGGCTCTCTCCGCCACACCATTTTGTTGAGGTGTGTAAGCAATCGTAAGCAGTGCCAGTAATCGTGCCAGCTTAACACCGTGTTCTCTCAAGAACTCATCAAACCTTTTATTACAATATTCGCGCCCATTGTCGGTTCTTAGAACCTTCAGCTTCTTACCTGTTTGTGTCTCAGCAAAACTCTTGAACTCCTTCATCTTCTCAAAGGCTTCACTCTTTTGCTTTATAAAGAATACGAAAGTTTTACGCGAAAAGTCATCGATAAAAATAATATAATATCTAAAACCTCCAAAAGAATTCTCACTCATTGGTCCCACTAATATCCGAATGTACCAATTCTAATAAACTTTTGGCTCGCGTGGCTTTATTCCTCTCAAACGGTTGCCGCGTTTGTTTTCCCATTAGAGAAGCTACACAGTCTAATTTATCGTTATGTTCAAACTTTACCCCAGTTGCCATTTTATCTCTCAATAGTGTCAAATTTCGTATACCCAAATGTGCCATTCTCTTATGCCATAGCTCCATTGATGCTGTAGTCGCTATTGCACAGACCTGCTGAGAAGGAGATTTAATTTTATACACACCCTTATCAAGCAAACCTGTCACACATGGTTGTCCTCTCGACATATACTCACACTCATTGAAAATCTCACAACCTCTGTTGGTAAAAACAACAACATTACCTTTTTTAACAATACTACTAACACTCAGTAGGTTCGATGTCAGTTCTGGTACGTACAACACATTCTCAATGTTCAGATGCTCATCTGTTACATTACCATATCCCTTTCCATACATCTTACCTCCATTTGCACAAAACACTTCAACCTTACGACTTGCCGCCGCAAATTTACTCATCCAGTCTTTTCTGCTACTCATATGCATCGACGCTCCTGAATCAATAACCCATGCATCATCTGCTTGCTTCTCTTGATTTCTCGTATCAAGCGCTATCGCCGTCGCTGTTGCTGTCTCCGTCGCCGTCTCAGTCGGTGTTGCAGTTACCATATTAACCGCCTTCGCCTTCCGCTTCGGATTATCCGGACAGTCACGAGCTTTATGCGATTCGTCGCAAATTAAACATCTTATTTTCTTTTCTTTGTCTTTATTCCTCTGAACAAACTTTTTCTGATTCTGATTCTTCATCTTCGCTGTAAGTGCAGCACTCGTCGAATTACTGGAACTTGCGCAAGATGTGCCTTGGTCCAATTGCAACAGTTTCGTTTTAACATAGTCTGTTGTCAGCTGAACATTAGTGTTCTCCAACGCTAATCTCATCGGATTATACTCCTCCGGTAGTCCTTGCAACATCAGCGCCGCTAACAGCTTCGTCAACTTCTTTTCCGATATCCCTCAGCTGCTGTGCTACTGACATTAGCGCAGTCACATAGTCTCTTATAGATGTGAACTGCTCAAGTTTTAGGCTTACTAGCTTTGATAAAAGTCTGCATCGGTTATTTAGTCCTTTATCCTCAAAAGCTGACCTTAAAGACTCCCACGCCTCCTTTGCCGTTTTCGCATGTCTCACGTGAATCAGGCAATGCGGTTGTATCATCATACATATCCTGGCTCTCGCTTTGGTCTCTCTTTATGCCAAATACATCTGAACTCTCTGGTGTCTCCTGAGTATATTCCCACAGATCATCATGGATTAAATACAACTCTACCATAAACTTCCATGTACTATAATTCGAGTTTCCATCAAGTTTCTCTATTGACATTAAACTCATACCTGTATCTCGTACCGGCTGCGATCTCTCTAGTCCGCCGCCCATAGTCGTGTTTACAACATCTTTCGTTTCTATATTACCTACTCTCTACTACGTGTCTGGGCCCATAAGCTGATGGGTTTAGGTAGTGAAAACAACGTAGATAAGCACATAGAATTTTTAATTTTGGTTTTTCTTGACACTATGAAAATAACAGATAAAAGACACACATCATGTTCCTAACAAACATATTCAAAACATCCGTCATCTCCCATACCAGCCAGTCTGAGTAACGCTTGCAAACCTCTTCTTAACACTCATATGTATTTTAATATTTTTAATACCATATTGCGATCGCCAACCCGTCTGCCAACTCCCTTTTGTGGGAGGCCCTATGTCCAGCAGTGGACGTCTTTGGGCAGAAAATATGATGACTGTTATTGATCCTTGTGTGTACTAATTTTATATTTCAAAATATTGCACACAATCAAGATTTAAATGATATTACATTTACAGCTTACCACCATCTACTTTGGGCAGTATAATATCTTTATTAGTACAGAGATCCATGAAACACAGTTACAGGAAATCTCCACAAATTTCCAGTAAATATCATGAGTTTTATGAAGGATTAATGCGGGACAAGAGTAAAGAAAATGTAATTTTACAGTAAGTGCATTATTAAATATTGTTATTCATTTACTTAACTTTTAAAATGACAATAAGTTCTTAAACATTATAACTTTTCTACAAACAGGCTCTCAGATTGTCAAGGAATCAGTCCCGCATTGTTTGCAAGATCACTTTTACAAAGTGTGTACTCTGATTCTTCATTAGCTAAAAAATGCATCAAGGATACAACTTTAATTGAGGAGAAGGACTTAGCTTACCAAGTGTTTATGGTATGATAAAATTGTTTACTTTGTTTATGTAGAAGTACTTAGTAATCATGTTATATATATTTTTTTAAAGTAATTTGATTAAAATGACAATGAGCAATTATCTGTACAGCATTTTTTATCAAATTCTTTTAGCCAGTGTCACTAGCAGTGTATGTGGGGTCAAGACAAATATAATGATAGCTTATTTGTTGAAACCAATCAAATTGCTTGAATCTAGTTTTAAGTAATGCTTGAGTATTGAGTGACAATCTGTAAAAACTAAAATATTTTAGCTGTAACTTTCACTTACAGATTATTTTTATGGGTGGCTTAGTAAAAGTTTCTCCTTACTTGATGGAAAATAGAATGACAGGTCTTGTTATTGGTGGATATTTGGAGTTTGTACCATGCTCCATACAGTTTTACCCAATGTCCTTTCTATGTTTCAGGGTATTATGAATGATAACCAGTATGGTCCCTATGCAGATATAATAAAACAGTAAGCTCTTGACTGATATTATATAATTGAAAATATTTTATGTTAACTGAGTATCTTTTCCTCAACCATTGAAAGTGATGTCTTGATAAACAGTAATATTTGTTTTGATTTCAGGTCTATAGGGTTAGAGTATGAGTTAAGATTGGAAAGAGAATTAAGACTAATGAACATCACATTTTCTGATGAGAGTGTTCTGCGGTCACGAGGATATGACAAAACACCAGATTTTAAGTTAGATGTACCTATTGCTGTAGATGGATTCATTGTCAACTGGGTTGAAAGTAAAGCACTCTTCGGAGATGAAGAAAATCACTCAGGATATCTAAAAGAGCAACTTCTATGCTATTGGAACAGATTTGGACCTGGGCTAGTCATATACTGGTTTGGATACTTAGAAACTTTGGATTCCACTCCTGAAGTAAATAGCATGTTTTTATTACGCACTAGTTTTCCAGAGAAAACAAGTATTACCCAGTATAAAATGGATATTTAATATAAAAAATAATAAAGCACTTGGAAATTCAAAAGTATTTAATTTTACATTTTGTTGAAAAGAAAAAAAAAAATTAGTGTCCATTTCGATGAGTGATCTGCAAACACTGTGTTAAACTGAATAAATACTAAAATAATAGGGTGGATTTATGTGGGTCTAGGTGGTTGTTAGCCTTACCCGTTGTACCTACAGCAAAATGGTCTTAGGAACTGCCCTTAACTTTTCATTCACAAATTCTGAAAAAAATACAGTCAGTAAATGGCCCGTTTTTCACAAAACCTATTGAGTGCAATCGGTCATGTTATCAGGATCGTGGTATAAGGATCAAAAACTCTATCAAACCAACTCCAAGAACTAGAAAAATCAGAAATCGTAAAAGTCTTTTCCCATGCATTTCGTAGGAAATGAGACAATTTATGTTCATTTCTGTAAATTAGCTAAAAAAAAATCTTTTTACAAAAAAAATACAACCCTGCAAACACTGTGTTAAACTGATTAAATACTAAAATAATAGGGTGGATTTATGTGGGTCTAGGTGGTTGTTAGCCTTACCCGTTGTACCTACAGCAAAATGGTCTTAGGAACTGCCCTTAACTTTTCATTCACAAATTCTGAAAAAAATACAGTCAGTAAATGGCCCGTTTTTCACAAAACCTATTGAGTGCAATCGGTCATGTTATCGGATCGTGGTAGGATCAAAAACTCTATCAAACCAACTCAAAGAACTAGAAAAATCAGAAATCGTAAAAATCTTTTCCCATGCATTTCGTAGGAAATGAGACAATTTATGTTCATTTCTGTAAATTAGCTAAAAAAAAATCTTTATACAAAAAAAATACAACTGACTTTCAAAAAAACACTACAAAGTGAAAAATAACTTTGATTTTTCTTTTCTTTCTTTTTTTTTCTTGGATTTTGGTCTTTGGATCTGTGTTTTAATTTTTTGCCACTTTTCTCGTTTTAGTAGGTCAGTTTGTAATTTATCTAAGTTACAAAAGCCTCATGTCAAATGCTCATCACCTATTACAAAATATTGCTGTAGGCATAGTGACGAGCAACCATAATAGAGTAGGGGAGAGAGGGGTACAGTGGATCACTTTTTTTATATAGACAGCATGTTACGGAAAGGGAAGGGAAAGGGTATATACAAATCAAAGGCATGGATTCTTTTGGTGATAACAAACTACATGGCAACATTTTTTTTATTAAATACTACATAATTATAAAGTTATGAAACATTTAATTAATAAAAATCAAATGTTTCCAATTGAATTCTAAACATCACTATACCAAGTCAGCTGATCAGTACACGTTTTTAGGCTTCTACATACTGACGCGACGCGACACCGGGAGAACAATTTCCTTGAATTGTTCATAGAAATTGTTCTACCGGTGTCGCGTCTCGCGACAAGTCGCGCCAGCGTGTCGGTGCGGCGCCGCCGCCATGTCGCAGAGCTGTGGCAGGTGTGTGTGTGTGTGTACGTACTCACACTCTCACTCACTACTAGGCGCACAGACACATATAATAGATAAAGGCTTCTACATACTGGCGCGAATTGTCGCGCGACGCGACACCGGTAGTACAATTTCCTTGAATTTTTCGTAGAAATACATGTCCTACCGGTGTCGGGTCGCCCGACAAGTCGCCCCAGTATGTAGAAGCCTTAATGACCCTCGTAGTGCGGTGACACGTTTGTTATGATTTAATTTAATAAATAAAAAACAAAATCAAACATTTTCAAAGTTATTCTTTTTGAGCTGAAATTATGTACAGAGATTCTGAACCAGATGCACTTTACCCGGTTTGTGTGGATATACCCTTTCCGTAACACGCTTTATAATGAAACAGGGTAAATGAAAATCTGGCAGAGTTACGTCTAGTAGTGATGGATTAATTAGCATTCGCATTCATTGTTAGCGTGTGAATGATCATTTAGCAGTTAGCAAATTAAATGTAGTCGCGAAATTCTGTGAAATGCGAAGCGATGTACTTTTCTAAATAGTCAGAGCCTCGAGCAATCGCGCATGCGCGTGCAGCGCGGTAGCGTGGTGTGCTATAAATATATTTAATTATCGGCGAGTAAACTAAACGCGAACGCGATTTTTAATTCGTTTAATAACAAAATTGACATACTTCATTATTATCAATTATCGTCATTCGCAAATATCATAGCAATAGCTATTAACACGCTAAGACTCAAGAGTTCACACGCTAATGAAATTAATTCGAAATAGCATTAATTGCCATTACTAACGTCTAGATCTTGTAATCACAATCAAATGATATCATAAAATGGCTGGCTATGGCTTATATTAACACTTCCCCACTCTTCGGTGAACACCTTGGCTTGACTGGAGTTGGGGGCGTCAATATGGCGGCTTGGCTTTGGCGGGCTGCATGTTGGCTGACGTCACGTCCGTTACACTCGGCCTTCCTGAAATCATTGCTCCCGCAATGAGAGCAAACAACATTAATTAGCTTTTTAATAAATCAATTAGGTCTTCGGTTTCTATAAACCCGAGAAACTTTTGTAGCCACGTAAACCCTTTATGCTTCTAATCCGGTATCTATCATTCCCCACTACTTTAGTTATAATGTACGGGCCAGAATACAAGTCATCCAGTTTGGTATTGACGCTAGCTGCGCTACTTGTAGGGCCCTGCCTCCAAAGAACAAAATCGCCCCTTTTGTACACATGAGCACTTTTGCGTTTTTTATCGAAGTTGCGCTTCATTTTGTCACTCGCTTTTTGAATTCTATCAGAAGCTTTTTTTCGTCGAGACTACAGGTTCAGACTCACCGGGAATTGAAACGTCACATATTGGCCTACCACAACGCGCGAACATTAGATCGTAAGGTTTAAAGGTAGTAGTGTCGTTAATGGTGTTATTAATTCCCCAAATTATGTCCGGCAAGGAATTGGCCCAATTACTGGAAGCTTCACTCGGATCAGTAGCTCGCAAAGCATCGAGAATGGTTCGGTTTGTACGTTCTACCTGACCGTTAGCACGTGGACAAGCAATAGCATTCAATGTACCTATGCCTAAACTGTTTATCATTGCCGAATCTTTTAAAGTACCTACTTGTGAAAGCCTTCCCATGATCTGTCACAACACGGTTGGGATAACCAAAAAGGCTAAATGTCTTTTTCAGCGTACGAACGGTCTCTATAGGATTGACAGTACGTGTTGGCTGGGCAATTACAAATTTGGAAATCGCATCTGTCATTACAAGCATGTACTGGTATCCTTATTTTGTCGTACAGAACGGCCCTAAGTGATCTATATATGTGAACCATACGCATTGGTTCAGAAGGTTTAGGAATGGTATGCAATTTTCCTTCTTTCCTACCATAGCTGCCCTTGCCATATGCGCAGTGAAGACACGCGGTCACATATTTTCTAATAAATCGTGTCATTTTCGGGAACCAATATTCGTTCTTTATTAACTCCATGCAACGATTCAATCCTAAGTGACCAATGTCATCATGGTGCATTTGAACTATTTTCCATCTACTCAAGTTTGGAACTACCAGACGATTCCCGTTGAGGGTTTTTCTATAAAGTCTATCGTCAACAAACACATAATTGTTTATTACGAGTATGTTCGAATCGGCAGTGTTGGTTTTTAGCTGGTTAATTATTGAACTAAGCTTATCGTCCTGGCATTGTAATGTATAAAACCAATCAGCGACTTCAAGACGATGTATATTCATTGTATCCACTGGATGTGTGCATCTACGTGTTTCATACGATCTCCTGACCTAATCTCAACGCTAATGTTATAATCTTGTATCAAAAGCCACCATCTTGCAATGCGCGGTATGATATCGCGTTTAGTGAGCGTAGCTCGGACCGCCGTACAATCGGTGACTACCTTTACATGTTTACCTATAACGTACACGCGAAACCTACGTAAAGAGTCCACAACTGCGAGGGTTTCGAGTTCATAGCTATGGTACATGCTTTCCTCCTTACTTGTGACACGACTGAAGTACACGACTGGTCGCAATAAATTGTCTGTCATTTGTCTTTGCAGCAATATGCCGGCGACACCTAACTTACATGCGTCTGTATGTATTTCTGTGGGAAGCGCGGGGTCATACAAAGCCAGCACAGGCTTAGAACACAAACTATTCTTCAATTGTTCAAAACTATCGTTTTGTTTACTTTCCCAAGTCCACGAAACGTTCTTTTTTGTTAAGTCCGTTAACGGGCAATGCGCAATTAACGCAAATTTTGGGATAAACTTCCTAAAATAGCTGCACAATCCAATAAATTGACGTACATGATGCACATTACTAGGCAAAGGAAACTGTGACACAGCCAACAATTTTGACTCACCCGGCTGTATGCCATTGGCAGATATTTCGTGCCCTAAATATGTAATTTGATTTTGCAAAAACGAACATTTAATCATATTTAATTATAAATTTTCGGTATCCATTTTTTTTTGTAGGTACATTTTTTAAAATTGTTAAGCCAGAATTTACAACAGTTGAGGGTAGCTACTATTTTATTAATCAATCGCATAAACACTGAAGGTGCGTTTGCTAAACCGAATGGAACTCTGGTATACTCATAGTGACCTTGAGGAGTTATAAAAGCTGTTTTATGAGTATCATCTGGATTTATCGTCAATTGATGGTACCTTTGGGCCATATCTATACTGGTGAAGTACTTTTTGCCAGCTAACTTATAAACTTGATCGTCTATATTAGGTAACGGAAACCTTTCTTTTACCGTGGTAGCATTCAAAGAGCGCGGTAATCAACGCAAAGCCTACTGTCACCGTTCTTTTTTTTTTACTAAGATCACAGGACAAGCGTAACTGGATTCCGAGTCTTTGATAATGCCTGCATCTAATAATTCGATTTTACTACTGCTTGTTTTTTTTTTTTTTTTTCGTCTTTGGCTATTGAGCCGGTGTCGACTATTCTGCCAGCGTCACGATGCGACAGTCTATAAGGATGTCGGTATACAGGTTGATCACTGGTAAGTTTTATTTTCATCTGCACTAAATTTGTACAACCCAATTCGTGTGTACCAGAAGCAAAACAATGTTTGTATAGAGTTAATAAACTTATTAAATCAGAGTGTTCTTTTTTTTTAATGATCCCATTTTTATATCGCCTATTTTGACTCCCCCTATGCTATTAATAGTGGCTATGGCCTGGCTAGAATTAGAGTTATCAGTAGCGAGAATATGGCAATGAGCAAGACTACACACCTGGCTAACTGGCTGTGGCTCCTGGCAGCTTTCGGCCCTCGTCAGGACCTCTCCCGGCGGCCATACGATGGTCTTGCAGCCCGTGTTGAAGACTTTGATGTAGCCATCCTCAACACGCAGCAGGGTTGCCGGCAGAGAGTATGACACACCGTGAAGCTCGTAGTGTCGAGGAGGCGTCACCTCGTCGTTCTTCACTCGGTTACCAAGCACACGGACTTCAATGATTGAGGAACCCGGTGGAAGACGTTCTTCATTAACTGTGACGATTTCAAATCGGTTGTTTTCCTCGATAGTTCCAGTTAAAGACATGAAATCAGAAATAAGGTTAAGATTAGCGACACCCTTGCTGACAGTTAAGGTCATACCTTTGCAGTTTATTACAGGCTGTCCGATCAGCAGATTAACTTCGTTCATTTTTACATTAGATAGATACGGCTTGGCATTGCATAGTTATGCCGTCGACCTCCAACTGGAACTCCACTTTACCACAGCTAGTAGTAAGACCACCGGAAAAGCCTTTAAGGATAACACTGGTAGGTATAATTTCGAAAGACAATGCGCTAGAAACTTGTGTGTTTAGGACATTGACTTGACTCCCAGTGTCAATATAGGCCTTTACATGGACACCATTTATTTTTACCATGGCATTGAAACGCACGTGCATTTGGCTGCAAAGATGGCGGCAAACCTCGAATAATGCAAGACACTGGCGTTGTCGCTTAATTTGTATCTTAAACACATAGCAACTTTGTCCTGATGATATTTTGTCATTGTCTCTGTGGGTAGTTTTTTTCTTTGCAACAACTCTTCAAGCATGCTACCGTAATCCCTGTGTTTTGGAAATGCGCGCAACAACATTTGTTTCCACTCGCTCCATGTATAATCATAGTCATCCAATCGATAGTACAATTTCTTTGCTTGTCCTCGTAATTTATCTTGCAAATAAAACGATTTTGTAGTATCATCGCATTCGTGAATCTCGCCGATTTGTTCGATTTTCCGCAGCCAGGACGCGACGGTACATTCTTCGCTATCCGGGTCGAATTCAGGAATCAATGACGCTGCACGGTGTTGCCTGGATCTGTTGAGAACGGGGCCATCTTCTTGGAGATCCCATGCGGCTTTGGAAACCTCTTTCTGGAGCAGACTCTTCAATAGTTTCCTAGCCGTTGGAACGGAATCGCCATCATTATCTTCTTCAGATTCGGGTTTTTCCACGGAGTCAGAGTGAGGACCTTGCGGTGGTGGCGTGGATATATTATTATAACGGCGCTTCATTTTGCTTATACCACTTCTGAGTGAAACAGGGTAAATGAAAATCTGGCAGAGTTACGTCTAGATCTTGTAATCACAATCAAATGATATGATAAAATGGCTGGCTATGGCTTATATTAACACTTCCCCTCTCTTCGGTGAACACCTTGGCTTGGCTGGAGTGGGGGGCGTCAATATGGCGGCTTGGCTTTGGCGGGCTGCATGTTGGCTGACGTCACGTCCGTTACAATAAACAATAAATTTAAAAAAAATGGTTTCATTAATAGAACGGGATCAACTTTAGCAATTGCATCAATAGTTTTCTGGCAGTAAACTTTATTTTTAAACTTGGGAATTGATCCACTGTACCCCACATCTGGGATTCACTGGATCTTCATGTGGGGTACTGTGGATCGTAGTGAGGTACAGTGAATCAACAAATGTAATTACCATCCTTTTATTAATGGGTTACAGTGAACTGTTTCAATATAAATATGAAATAAAAGATTAATTTGTCTATTCAATACTTTTAATCAAAATTATTATAAAATAATCAGTCTTTGATTAACTTTTATACATTTGGACTCAGACCATAGAAAATTTGGCTGCATGTGACGATATAGTCGACTATAGTGACTGCTCCTGTTCATCAGTAAAGATTTTTAACTACGTATTTGGGTGTTAATCGCTGTTCGGCACCGCTTTTGATCACTTTCTTGTAATATCTTTGCAAAGTTGTAAACGGAATATTTTTAGTGCAAAACTTTCCTAATTTTATTTCCTTCTAAATTTAGATCGATCGCATCCTTCATCTGTCAAGTTTTTCTTGTGCGGTTCCGAACCATGTTGTTAGTCTGAAACAGTTACCAAGTTAAGTTAGGTACGTAATAATCAGTATGGGGCACAGTGGGCCGCAGTCCACTGTGCCCCAGAATGAAACAGTCCACTGTTCCCCGACCCACCATATTTGAAAATAAAACCCATTTTTCGATTCACTTTACCTAAACGACAAGCGCTTCAGTTTATTTTGAGAGCTTATTAAATAATTATTTAGGAAATCTAAACAAAATAACACAAAATGTAAAATTTTTTAGTGTAAATCATTCGATGTATACCGGTAAAAAATAGATTTAGTAGGTACTTACGGGCGGCGAAATGGCGGCTACACGTGCTCCCAAAGCGAGAGCGTCAAGGGCACTGGCGGTAGGGAGGGGGAAAAAAAAAAAAAAAAAAAAACTATCAGAGAGCCCGTTTCATGGGTGTGCAGTGTGTGTGTAACCGAACCGATACACAAGGAGTTATAAACGTGGATTCACTGTGCCCCATGGTCCATTGTAGCCCCCTCTCCCCTATCTAATTGAATCGCAACCTGTGAAAAACTTATAATTAAGTAGTTCCGGTGGCCATCTGCGGTCTTCATCATCAGTTCCACTTCACCAGATGGTGCTTTCTGAGAGCAAATGCACTTACTATAAAAAAAAAATACCCGCTTTGTGTGCCTATAAAATTTGAGGATCTCCCTGGGTTTCCATAGGATCCCCTCATCAGATTCTGACTTGGTTAACTATGGGACCGCCTCGGAAGCATACCCTTTCTAACAAAAAAATAATTTTCAAAATCGGTCCACAATTGACTGAGAAATCGATGAACATACATACCTAATAAAAACAAACATACAGACGAACCTATAGTTCCTCTGTTTTAACCGACTTCCAAAAAGGAGGAGGTTATAATAATTATGTCCGGCTGAAAAAGTATTTTTAATTTTTCTGAAGTATGATAAATTACATTATATTTTTAAAACTAGACGAGTTCGGTGTATGGGGAGCAGTAGTGGCCCAGTGGTAACGGCCCCGACTTACGAGTAGTTGTAGATTGTGTGTTCGAATTTAACCCAATAGCGCTTTACTTTGTGTAAATAATTTCATCACCACTGCTCTCAAAACGGTGAAGGAAACCGGCATGTTTGGAACCATAAATTCGAAGACATGTGACATCTACTACCAACCCGCACTGAGCCCGCGTGGTGGATTTCGGTCCTGTGTCCCAGCAATTTATAGACTGATTATGTTATGCTGACTACTCTGAGAAGAGAGACCGAAACAAGTCCAGACATAATCTTGGTCAGTGAGGATAATGCATGTTATTGTCTTTTTTTTTGGGTGGGTAATTATCAAATAACTTCTCCCGCTCTGGGCGGAGCGGGAGGGCGTGTCAGACTTTTACTGATTAAAACCCACCCGTGTTCCTTCAGTTGCCTGTGTGCCTGGGCCACGATATCCCTTTCAGACAAACTCGCAACACTGGCAGGCATTGGCCCTAACGGACCCCGTCAATTTGTGCTGATATCTCTCTGATGCGCGCGTGGAACACAACGTGCCGTCGACCCTGGCCTGGTCCTTATCGAACGGTAAGCTACCCATCACTTGCAGTCCATAAGCCCGCGCCTACGGTAGCCGGGAATCTGCCTGCTACTCCCGACGCCCAGGGCATCTGCGGCGACTAGGGGCATGAGGGGCGCGAATTTTTGCCTCCTCCTTCGCAAGCATTACTGCTTCGAAGAAAGAGGTGACGGCCTCCCATGCAATCTCGCTCCGAACCATGGTCTGAACCAGGGCCGGACGCGAGAGATCGCCTCCTCGCTGGGCGTTTCCTCGGCCTTATCCTGAACAGGAACCTCCCGAACCAACCGTGTCCGGTGAGGACCTGCGTCAGGCGGAAGGTGAGGACGCCGTTGCGCCTCTCAGCGACAAGATATAAATAAAGGGCCAAAGACATTAAAGATATTTTTCAGTTTAGAATCTAAACTGAAAAATATCTTTAATTTCACCGAGGAGAAGTCGGTCGAAATAAAAAGAATTATTTAAACTTTAGATAATTCTCGTCTTTCAGAAAATGTGGACTCCAATTTTGCAGTACCTACCTACCTATTTATGAACGTGCAACGAGTTATTTTCACAAAAATAAAATAAAAGCACCTCACGCTTTGTAGCTGTCTGGACGATAAACAACTTCTAATTTATTTATACTAATATTATATAGCTGAAGAGTTTGTTTGGTTGAACGCGCTAATCTCTACTAAACTACTGATTTGTATTGAATCCACCTCTACCCCGGTCTACTGATTCTTGTGTTGGATAGTCCATTTATCGAGGAAGATTATTTGCGAAGGCGTTTTTATAAACATGATATTAATCCTTATCCAAATAAATACGTTATTCATCACATGTATTTAATTTTGATCAAAATTGCTCTTGACTTCAATGAATATCATAGGAGATATCATAGTTTAATAATCACATCACGCTATTAATAAAAAGGCGAAAGTTTGTGAGTGTGTGTGTTTGTTACTTCTTTACGCTCAAATGGCTGGACCAATTTTGATAAAATTGTATGGACGTAGCTGACACCCTGAATTAACTTAGAGGCTACTTTTTATCCCGATATTCCCACGGGATCGAGACTTACGCGGTCAAACCGCGGGGCGCAGCTAGTTATGTAATAATTTGGAATTGGTCTGAAGACAGCTTTGAGTGAGTATAAATACTCAAAAGAAGACAGAGACGGAATACAGTCAGCTTGTCAATAGTTTACAGTAGGTACATCGTGATTGGACCAATTACCTATATTCATCTTGAAACCTAGCTGAAGTATGACATTGAGGGTCTGATGATGGAGATGAAAGGCTATCGAGGGACATTCATAATTGAAAAGAAAACTGAAAAGCCTAAATAAACCTTTTAGTGACGGGGTGAGTCAGTTTAGAGTAAAAGGGTTTTGTTATTGGCATAAACTTTAATAAAACTGTAACATATAACTAATAACATCAGTATGACACGAGACTTAGAATTCCATTATGTCGCCACACTTATCGAATAAAGTTCAACCTATTCAACTAAACTCATAACTACCAGCCTAATATCAGCCAATCAGTGGCCGGTACTCGCGCCGGTTACGCTATTATAGGTCGGCGCCAGGCGCATGCGCGAAGGTGCGTTCGAAACCGCACTATGGTAAATATCGTGCTGGCAACTTGCCTCGACTAATGCGATCAGGGAGACGTTTAGTTATGTAGCGGCATCAACATCGCCACATACGAACAACGCGTCACACTGACGTCACGCGAATCCTGCATCGCGCAATCAGAGTTTACTACGCAACTAGCATATATACAACGTCCCGAGATCAACCGTCGGGCAGTTGCCCACCAGACACGACACCCGTCTGGTCGGAGGATCCTCCCTTTTCTATGGTGGATGAGTGAACTTTACACCCTGTTCCTCATGCCACCAAACTGGTGACCCCGAGTATGAACGTCAGCGCAGCCTTCGTGCAACTACTTCAGCGTGACGTCATCATCATCATCATCATCACTTCCTCAAGCTTTCGAGCAGCGAGTCACACAGCCAGCCAGCACCCACGGCTTCAACGGGTATCCTGACCACCAGCATGCAGCGGACGCGCATTCCTGGTCATCACCCACAGCCTCATCAGCAACCTTGGCACAGCACACTGCACTTTCGGCCGGTACACAAGCAGAGAACATGCCTCTCCTGGTCGACGCCAGCAGCCAGCCACAACCCGGCGCTGTACTACATCCGACGCACTGGAGCATACCGCAGCGCCACCCCGACTCACTGGGGAATCACCGCAGACAGTTCCGACTCACCGAGAACTATGCGGCACCAGGTTCCGACTCACTGGAACCCTCAACTGGCACTGGCAAGTATCGCAAGATACACGACTCAGCCCACTATCGACCTCCGGTCTCCGGAGGGGAGTGATGTAGCGGCATCAACATCGCCACATACGAACAACGCGTCACACTGACGTCACGCGAATCCTGCATCGCGCAATCAGAGTTTACTACGCAACTAGCATATATACAACGTCCCGACATCAACCGTCGGGCAGTTGCCCACCAGACACAACACCCGTCTGGTCGGAGGATCCTCCCTTTTCTAAGGCGTCCTCGCTCAGGAACCCGCTCATTGACGGCAGAAACAGGCTGAACATGACGAGGGCGGCCTCGGTTACGCTTCGGCATAACTGGACGAAAAGGCGCATCGTCTCTATTAACAAAAGGCGTAAGTTGGGACGCGTGGAACCTGCCTATGATCTCGTTGGGATCACTAACAAGCGATACAAGGCAAGTAGTAGGACTAACTTTCTTAACCACCGTATAGGGACCGTCTCTTTTTGGTACAAACTTAGCTGATAATCCTTTAACAGCGTTACTCAATACATGTGACTTTACCAAAACTTGATCACCAACATCAAATTCCTCGGGTTTACGACCCTTATCCACGTAATCTTTACGTCTGTCCTGTTCCTTTTCTACTTTATCCATAATAGAAACTAAAGAATCTAAGAACTTCAGGTAGGGCGTGATTTGGGGAACAAAATTATCTTTTTCCAGGACGGCCCTGATATCGAAATGTGCGTCAACGGGTGAACGGAGCTCTCTTGCTAAGGTGAGAAAAGCCGGAGAAACAGAGGTTGTTTGGCATAATGCCGAGTTCATTGTGAACCGAACAGAAGGTAAGTGGTTAGGCCACGACGAATGCTGTGTCCACCAATTCGGTATGTAAAGTAAAAATTTACCTATGCTGATTCCAAAACCATTTCGAGATTTTAAGCTTCTAAGCCGTATTTTTCTATTAATAGGTCTTAAAATATTATGATCGTTTTTATTTTCACAAAAATACTTAAAATCACTTGACTTTTATTTGACTTCTAAATGACGTCATAAAGTAGGCTGAATTGAAAACTTTCAGTGCCTCTTGTAATTAAATAATTAAGTTGTTCTTTTGTGTCAACGTCAAGCGTCAATGTCATGTCAAGTAATGTCAACGTCAAAGGAGACGGATACGCTATGGCTTTAAAATAGATAAAATCTTGGGCCTGGATGTAGTAAGATGAAATTGGTGTCAATTGATAACTACTTTATCAACAAATCATCACTGGAAATTTTGCGGATTTTGGCAATCTGAGTGTTCAACGTTACCTTTGGACATTGACTCAGCACTCGGCCCGGCTGACGCGCAGCCCATTTAAAAATTTGAATATTGATTTGGTTACATCTTACACGCATAGGACACGAAAGATTTTATATAATAGTGTGTGTTAAGAAAAAGTAGTTTATGCTGTATCATATTGTAAATAAATCAGATTTGAATTTTATATTCTTATCTCATTACCCCTCACTGTGGCCAAGACACCTTTAGCCATCTCTGATCAGTCTCGTGAGTCTGCGCGACTGGCAGTGAGTGTATCCTTCCCAAACCTGGAAATCCTGTCTACTATCAGTCTGTAACCATAAGTTGCATGGTGCAGACAGCCTGAACCTAATATATTTATTTATCATATTATAATATTTATATCTAGATATATGATAGGTTAGGGCTGTAGGGCTTAGAGTCGTAGGGACTATTAGGCTTGTAGCTTCCTTTAACTTATCATACCTATATTCTCATGTACTGTCACACCCTTACCAGTATTGCGGCCTTACATGACATTTGTTTTGGGTGGATGTACACAGAGCCGAGTTAAAAGAGATTTAGTAAAAGTGAACAATCTTAACAGCCGTTTTTTTAATTGCGATTACCATTTTTTATAAAGATAGAATGTTAATTATTATACTTATTTGTAGTGTGGGAGGAAGATAGGAAACACAAATATTTAAAAATCATGAGTAGGTTTTGTATCGTTTTTTATTATGTAGTATTTTTTATTCATCTTCAATTATAATAAGAATGTCACCTAGAAATTGTGCAGGTGGTACTATATTAACTTGGTACCTAGCCGATCTAAGGTACCAAATTATTGATATTACATGGGCGCAGCATCTTATAAGCACATCATGTCCTGGATATGTTTTACTGTGAAAGTCTGTACATAATTATTTTCTCAAACAGTTCAGAAAATCCCTTAATTCTATACTAAATGTTGATCACAAATACGATTATTCTCAGGGGCATAATATTTATACCGACTGAGCAACATTTTTCGAGTAGAAAGTGGAACTCTGTACTTCTCTATTCTCTGGCATCCTTCAATAAAGCACATTCTTTCCGTTTCAATACCTCTCATGTAATCTGATAATATAATAGTAGGTTTGGTCTGATTGCTTCTTACTTCTTCGACTTGAGGGTTAGCGGGAAGATCTTGTGTCTGTGGCTGTGTACTTCTATTGGGCTTGCTTGGTAAGAAGTGGATGGGTCGGAGACCATAATAATATGAACAGCAGCTCTATCTGCAGCCACCTAACAAGTATGGCATATGCAACTGTCTGCTTCTATCTGCAAAAAACAATACATAATCATTTAAGTATTTAAAACAATCAATTTGACTTACAGTAAAAGCACTTATAAAATACATTTAAACTGATTCAACTTACAGTTCCAATCTTAGTCCACTCTTGAATAATATCATAAATTCTCAAGTCACGAGGTGAGCTGTTGGAAGTAGATGGCTGACTCTAGATGCAAGGGAACATCCACATCGGAGACAAACACTACGGTGGCCAAGATGTCTAAGTTCACCAAGAGGTGGTCTTTGAGCCAAGTGCCAGTAAGCTTGTTGGGAAACATATGGTCACTGCTGTTTTCCTGAAAGATGGAAAAGTTTCTAATTTGTGTCGGCTATTGGTTGTGGAGTTTTTACATGACGGTATGAAGCATTTAGCAGAAGTAATCTTTCATCGATTCATAATTTTAATAAGCTTTAACTTTACAATACGGTACTTATAATCGGAAATCGCTATGATGAAATTGGATGAAATAAACAAATTAACTGTCAGTTTTGACAGTTTGACTTTACTGAATTTTGGTTTTAAATAAGTGTTCTATGTGGCAAAGATCCTAAGCTATTCAGACTATGACGTCATCACGAACAAAACTTAAAAAAAATATAAAAAAATAACTACAGCTTGGAAAAAAAAAGATTGAAATTACTTATGTGTTTTAAATACTTATATCTTTATAATAAAAATATAAAAAACGTACCTGAAAAATACTTTACATACCGAATTGGGCTAGCTGCACCTTAAGATCTCTATTTTTCCGCTCGGCCGGGTTTGCCTCAGGGTGATACAAAGGTAACAAGTCCTGTTTAATTCCCAATATATACGTACATTGCTGCATGACAGAAGACACAAATTGTACGCCATTGTTGGATATTATGCGGCGAGGTAAGCCATATCTAAGAAAGTACTCCTTTATCAATGTACGAGCACAGACTACTGAGGTGGCGTCTACAAGAGCAAAAAGCTCGACCCACCGAGTAGCTGTATCTTCTACAAGCAAAATGTACTTCTCCCCCTTCTGTCCAGGAGGGAGCAGTCCGAACAAATCTATTGCCAAAACTTTTTTGGTTTAACACTGGGGTCTGTAAAAGTTCTGAAGGCTTCATGTTTGACGACTTGTATCGTTGGCACGTCGCGCAAGACTTAATAAAATCGGCGACAAATCGTCGAAGAAAAATCGCTGTGAAAGCTTATGCAAGGTCCGAGCCTTGCCTGGAGTGTACTCGAACTGAATATTGAACTCCTGTAACTTCAGTGCCCACCGAATTAATCTACCTGACGGCGACTTCAAGCTCAATAACCATTTAAGACGTTGATGGTCACTACCTATAATAATTTGTTGACCTTCAATATATCCTCTAAATCGATCAACTGACCATATACTACCGCAAGAGCCTCCCTCTCGGTGGTGCTGTAATTACGCTCGGCAGGGCTCAGGAGGCGGCTCGCATATTCAATCGGGCGTTCGTCCTTGCCTTCACCCTGTAACAATACTGCACCGAGAGCGTAATTGCTTGCGTCTGTACGCAAGCAATTACGCTCTCGGTGCAGTATTACTCTCGGTTTACTGTAATCAGCTTGGATAAGTATGGGTGCAGACATTAAGCGATTTTTAAGCTCCTGAAACGCCTGATTTTGCTCAGGGCCCCATACCCAAGTTTGATTCTTTTTCCTACTGCTACCATCTGCTAGTTTTATATTTTCCATACAAGAGGACATAGGATGATCTTTGGCCTTTAGGAGAGCGTATAGCGTATGGCCAGCAACGCAGCTTTTAGCTGCCGAATCTGCCAAAGCAGTACCGTTTTCACCTAAAATACTTATCTTTAGCACGGGCCGAAGAAAAGATCGAACATTACTACGATTACCGAAAAAAGTTTGCGAACCACTGGTAATTCCGCACAAATGTTGACAATCGATTACATTTTTGAAACAAATTGAGAATCTCCTGTGTTTTCGGCAAAATGTTTACAATTAGTTGCAATATCAGAAAAATGTTGAGTCTCTGGTAATGTTACAAAAAGGCTTAGAATCACTTAGATTTTGATCCGACGGAATTACCAGAAAAATATTGATAACCATTAAACATTACCGACCGCGACGTACTATTATTAACCTGTAACGGTGACGCGTACTCCCCCTGATTGCAAGTACTAGTACAAACACACACTTTTGAATTACTACAAAAACATACGACAGGTTTCTCAATAACATGATCAAAACACGAATAACAATTATTAACAACAAAATTATTATCGAAATTATCATTTAAAGACACAGAAAGAGGATTATCGTTATCATTGACGCAAGAAATCTTTTGTGATCTTAAATTATTATTCTTAAAACTACTACACGGTAAAACACAATGTTTACAAGAAACTTCAAAATTTAAAGAATTAGGTACACTATTAGAGGAACAGTTAGTACCTACAATGACAGCATTAGAACTAGGAACACAAGTTTTTTTTTTTTTTTTTTGTATGGCATCTCGTAGCAGACCTAGAGAGGTCGTTGCTACTTAACCGGATATTCCTGTGGCTGCCCTAAGGTTTTTAATCTTAAAGCCTCCAGCCAGGGCGCAAATTATATATATTAAAACTAAACGACAGCGCACTAAGGGCACGGGCAGGGGTACGGACCTCGGCTCAGGGCGTCGTTGGGGGATCACAAAATTAGTAACAATTTGGGGACGGGCTGGATCAACATTTTGATCATGATTATTATCAGGGGATATTATATTTATTGCTACGGCGCTCTCAGCCTCTAACCGGGCGGCTGGCGCATCGACATTCAAGGGACGGGGGGGAGGACTTTTATTACCATTTACTCGGGAAGTTCGCGTGGTACCTCGGCGGCGAGGACGGAAGGTCGGTTTGTGTATTTTGTGCACTGTACTCGTGGCCCTATTGCTTTCCTGAAGGAGAGTGATGGGGTCATCCGGATCTAAGAGAGTGTGCCTCGGTCGGCGAGTCTGACTAATGGCAGAAGGCCTGTAACTAGCGGCCTGCACAACCAAGGGGTTGCAATGACGTTCCGCGGATTCGAAAAAGCGCTTTGCAAGGCGCTTCATAAACTGTTTGATGGTAGGCATCTTAAGGTCCACGTGAAGTTGTTAGTTCCGAAAGAACCAAGGAGCCTTCGTAATTCTACGGAGAAATCGGTTTTGAAGCGTCTGCATCTTATGAATGTGATATGACTTTGCGTGAGCGAAGACTACGCAGGCGTAAGTCATGATCGGTCGAATGCACGCGGTGTAAATACGCAATTTGCACTTAAGGGACAAGTTGCTGCGCGGGTTGAGTACGGAGTGTAGTCGGCCGAGAGCAAAACTGGCGCGCGAGCGCACCTGTTTTATGTGCTCGCCGAACGTCATGTGATGGTCTAAGACCACACCGAGATATTTGGCTCGCTTCTCCCAAGGGATAGGCTTGCCGAACATGGTAATCGGTTGGGGCAGGGCGGGTGATCGCCGGGGCCTACAGAATAGGACCCCCTGGCTCTTATCAGGGTTGACTTCAATCCTCCACTTCCTGAACCAGGCCGCGAGTCTGTTGACTTCGGCCTGAAGGATGCGGGCGATATTGTCTTGCCTGAGGCCGGAGTAGTAGATGGCCGTGTCGTCTGCGAACAGAGCTAACTGCGCCTTTCTACATTTGGGGATATCACTAGTGAATATAGTGAATATCAGCGGTGCCAGCACAGCGCCCTGAGGGACGCCTGCGCGGAGCGGATGGGGGGAGGATAGCGCACCCTCGATGCGATAGCGGAAGGTGCGGTCCGACAAAAAGTCTCGTAAGATGAGCACGAGACGATCGGGCACACCGAGTTTGTAGAGCTTATATATTAAGCCGTTGTGCCAGACTTTGTCGAAAGCTTTCGCAATGTCGAAGAACACAGCACCCGTCATGAGCCCACGCTGGAAGCCAGCGCTTATATGCTCGACGATACGGTGGACCTGTTGTACGCACGAATGTTGGGATCTGAACCAGAACTGTTCGTTTGGGATGAGGCCCTTCGTCTCGGCATAGTCTCTGAGACGCTTATAAATAAGCCTCTCATAGACTTTGCCGAAGACGTTGAGCAGACTGATGGGTCGGTAACTGGAAGGTTCGGTCTTAGGTTTGCCGGGCTTCGGGATACCGATGACCGTGGCACTTTTCCAAGCTTGAGGAAAAATGTTGTTGCTAAGAGCGCCATTGAAGATGGTGGTCATTAGCATGATCAGGTGAGCGGGGAACAGCTGGAGCACCCTGTTGGTGATTCCGTCTGATCCGGGAGATTTACGGGTTTTCAGACCCTTGATAATGTCGTGCACTTCGTCTGGGGTGACGGGAGCCAGAGGACAATCAGGGTCTTCGACCGGAGGGAGATTCGCCCTACGTTCGACTTCAGCGTCCACCTCAGCGAGGTGAGCTTGGTCTACTGGTTGAGAGCTGGGCGAGCACTGAGTCTCGAGAGTGTCAGCCAGGCATTCAGCCTTGTCGGTGTCGTCGAATGCTATCGTCCTGTCGGGTCGTGTCAGAGGGGGCATTGAAGCTACTTGCGGGGATCTGAGTTTCCTCTGAAGCTCCCAGAAGGCAAGATGAGTGGGCTCTAGTTCGCCCAGCATCTTGTCCCAGTTAGCCTCACGCAGTTCTTTCATTCGCTTCCTTACAGATTTCTGTAATTGGCGCATGAAGACTTTGTTAGCGTCACAGGGAAAGACACTGTATGCACGAGTGGCCGCGTTCTTCTCAGTCAGCAGTTCACGCACATCGTCCGGCAGCTTTCGGCGTTGGGGGTCCATCGCCGGAACCTGCTTCGAGCAATCGCTCAGGACTGATTGTACGTGTTCCGTGAGTGAGTCGATCGCGGCCGTCGTGTCGGCGATCGAGTCAAACTGATCGGGGATAGAATCCAGTATCGGGGATGTGGTGGATTTCAGTCGGTCGCTTACTTTCCGCCAGTCCGTGACTACTTTCGTGAGGGGGGGTTGGTCAGGGTCAAGGAGTCCGTCGCGAGGGGCCAGTCTTAAGACGACCGGCCGGTGGTCAGAAGTCAGTTCGTCCATCGCCTCTATCGAATCCAACCGTAGGTTGATATTCTTTAGGAGCGCTATGTCCAATATGTCCGGGGATTGACTGGGGATATGGGGGTAATGAGTAGGATTCATCGGACCGATGATATCGAAATTTAAAACGGCGGTGAGGTCAAACAGATGTTGGCCTCGAAACGTGGTGGTATTACAGTTCCAGGACGGATGTTTGGCGTTGAGATCACCCGCTACGATAACGGATTCACTCAGGCCGAAAAGAATCGAAAGATCGCGAGACAGCATTTGAAGACCGTCTGGGCTCGTGGTCGCGGTGGGCGGCATGTAAGCCGAAACTATCGTAATCGGTTGATGACCTGACATTGCTATTTTGCATGCAGACACTTCAAGACACGAGAGAGTTGTCGGAGCATCGAGCGGGATGCAATGGAGAGGAGTCCTATAGTAAATTAGGAACACAAGTAACACAACCACAGATTAAGTAGTACTAACACAACTATATTAATAACAGATTTCCCTGCGTGTTGCGCAGGGTTACCTCAAGTTTCGTGATAAGACTTGCACTGGTCGACGCTAGGGGGCGCGGTCGCGCCCGCACCGGTAAACATCACGCTACCTCGCGGCGTCGGCGGCGGGTTTGGCGCTTGCGATGGCGATGGCGGCGCGTTCACGTAGCGTTTGTCGCCATGCACGTGCACAGGGCACGTGCGATGCGACGCGGTGCGACCGGTCGGCACACGAGATCAGTATATGTGTTCTGTGGTCCGCAGCGTTAGGAGTATATGTGTTCTGTGCACGAGATTCACGAGCCGAAGACATCGAGTAGAACGATGAATGTTCTTTATTTTTCACATTAATATCGTTACACTTTGAGCACTTCGACTTACGGCCGACCCCAATAACCTATTTAACACCAGTTTCGGCCTACTGGAGATATAAAAGTATGTCTATAGATGGTTTTAACGTCCCAATAATCTCTTAATCCACGCTATCTACTGGTGGGAGGGTGTATAGCCTACAACAGATATCTATTTGTATGAAAATGCCAAAGTATGCGTCTCAAACTCCCAATATACGATTTGTTTGACAGGACAGTACTACAGATGGCAGAATTGGCTATTCCCCGAATTGCAGGAATAAACGTAAAGTAGCCAAGCTAAAATGAACTCTTTAGTACTTGCAATAATGAATAAAAAAAAATTGAAATTGAAATTCAAATATCTCGAAAACGGTGCGCCCTAGGCAAAAAATAACAGATATGTAACCCCCCCCTTACTAACACCCCCCGTGCAAGCAACATTCCAACATGAATTTAAGTTAAAAAAAAAAATTGAATTTCTAATAAAATTTGATTTTCTAAAATTTTTTTACGTTTTTGCAATTTGCAGGTCAGTAACAGGTTGTTTTTTGATTCGCGGCCATAACAAATATGGGTCTACAGAATTATATCTTAATCCAGTAACTTATTTAGAAGTAAGAAACAAAGAAGTTTTAATATAACCCTAATTACACATGTTGTTTTTTAAAGTGATGTTGGTTGCACGGGAGGGCGAAGTAGAGAAACCTACTTATTGTTTTCGTTAGATAGATAGCATGTATCAATGATTGTGAGACGCCATCCGAGGATAGATATAATTATACTGTCTATCATCAATAGCGATCTGTCTTTAACTGAAAATAAGTTATTGGGTTCGGCCGTTAATGACATTCGCGGCACCACAACCGTAACACTTTATGTCTTTTACGTTCTCATTCTTTGAGTTATTTTTGTTACTGTTCACAAATTTTTCGCACATATTTTGTGTGACCACTACATTTGCAGTAAACACAGCACGACTTGACATTCCCTGCCTTTTTCGTTGAGTCACCCGTGAGACTACCGGTGGTGGCAGAGGAGGAGCGGGGAGCAGAACTCGAAGACGCAGTACCTACGCGCAGGCTCGATGGCGGCGACGCGTGATTCTCTTTCGCGATCAGACGACGACTTTTGCGATAGGCGGTCATGTTGTGACTCGTTTAGCGAGTCCTCTACAGCTCGCGCCTTTTTCAGCAACCCATCGAATGTTGAAACTGCAGCTCTGTCGATACGCTTGCGGATGCGGCGGTCCAGCAATCCAAAGGTCATATCCAACTCGACACGTTCGCATAAGTCTTCTTGTGGAAGTTTGGCGAACAAGGCTCGGACTTTAGCTATGAATAAATCCGTATTTTCTTTGCCTTGTACTAGGGAGAACAACTCTAGGTATATCCGAAAAGGCGGGCGACGATCACCATATTATGCACTTTGGAGTCTATAGTTAAAGCTTCAACCCATGTCTTCGCAGTGCCCTTGACTTGACGCCCTGCCACCATGTTCGTGCTGAAGAAACGAGCAACATCGACATACCTAAGAGAGCGTTCGCGTGGCTTATATTTAGGCATGACTTGTAAACTTCGATGGCATTGATAAAGTTTTCCACGGATTCCTCAGGATTACCGCTGAACTTAGAAGAGCATTTCGAAAAGTTTGCTGTTGACTTCACAAGAGCCTTGGCGGCGTTGGCAGCAGCGGCGGCAGACGAATCATCGGTCGATGTTCGCGGCGTCGACGAACAGAACTCGTAGGACTTGATTGAAAAATTCTGCTTGCGACTGGTTTAAAGATGTGAACAAAGTGGCAAGGACGTCTTATGTCATAGTTATATTGTTGGATCGCTCTGATTCTTCCGAATTTGATTGACTGCGAGTCCGCAGCATTTTGCAAAACACAAGTACAGACGCTAGCAGGTCAAGCTACCCGAAACTGTCAAATTTTCCCAATCAAACTTGAACCTTATACTGTAGGGATAAGGTTGCACATCTATTAAAGAAATGTGACATATTGTAGTAGCTTGATGTGCTGGCGTCTGTACCTACGTAAAGTTTTCACTTGACGAACTTTTTGCAAAACTAACGAGAAAGTTTGATCCACATAACAAAAACCACAGAAACACACGTCGGGTGCCAAGATGTAGTCGGGGTGAGTCAGTTTAGAGTAAAAGGGTTTTGTTATTGGCATAAACTTTAATAAAACTGTAAAATATAACTAATAACATCAGTATGACACGAGAGTTAGAATTCCAATAGGTTTAGGTCGCCACACTTATCGAATAATGTTCAACCTGTTCAACTAAACTCATAACTACCAACCTATTTTTTTTTTTTTTCCTTCTGGCTTCGCACGGTTTGTGCATTTAGCCAATGTCAAGTTTTAGTTCTTGTTTAAAATATTGATGAAATGAATTATAAATGCATGATGATGATATCCCCGCCCACTCCCCTTGAGTTTCAGTAAAGATGTGGCACTTTACTGAGTCCTCACGCGGACTTCTTGAGAGAACTTGAAGCGAAGTTGCACTGTTTTGTTTCATTTGCCTACACTAATGCACGTTCACAAACACTTAATGGTTAATAATCCACCATTATTACACATTAATATTCGGCTAAACACTAATTTTGGAAAATTAAACAAACTGCTGAACATGACGCTTCACTTTCCCGCCAAGAAGTCTACCAACCTATTATCAGCCAATCAGTGGCCGGTACTCGCGCTGGTTACGCTATTATAGGTCGGCGCGAGGCGCATGCGCGAAGGTGCGTTCGAAAACGCACTATGGTAAATATCGTGCTGGCAACTTCCCTCGACTAATGCGATCAGGGAGACGTTTAGTTACATCCGTTAAGTTACAAATTTTGAGTCGGCCCCAAGCTTCGGGTATTTGCTTTGGATATTTGCTAACAAACAATAAATGGGGTTAAAAACTGCCACTTGCTCACTTCAGATCTGAAAAACCGAAACCGGTCCGGGGGTCTGGAATTTGATAGCTAGAGCTAGCTCTCACTATCCATACTATGAATGTATATATAATAAATTACCTGAAAATTTAAAAGACCTACCCATAAAAATGTTTAAAAAACAATTAACAAAACTATTGCTGGAGAAATGTTATTACACAATTAAAGACTTTTTAAATGACAAAACTATATAGGAAAATGTTATTGATAAATGTACGTTGTCTTTGCAATTTCGAATGTATAAGATTAAAATATATGTATTATTGACATTGTTATTATTTTTTTTTTGGCGAATTTTTTTTTTTTTTTTTTTTTTTTCATGTTTCTTGTTCTATTGTAATTTGACATAACAGATTTTGACATTATCAGATTATCTAAATTCTATAAATAATAATAATTGTGATTGTTGTTAATGTTTTGTAATATTTTGACATTAAGCTTATATTCTTGATTGTATAATTTGCGAGAGATTTATATTTAATTCATTTTTATTTTTTCAATCAATCAATATTTTGCATGCCGTAAGGTAAAATGTACCGGGACACTTAATAAATATTCCAACTTATATGTATACCTACATTATCAGCAAATAAATAATTTATTTCTTTCTTTCTTTCTTACATTTTTGGAGATTTTTGGTATCAAGTGACTTCTTTTACGCAAAAATAACCGCTCTTCTAGGAAACCGTAGCTTTATGGAAAATCGGAAATTTACCTCAACGCATCAACGCTAACGAAATCTAAAAATTCTTGTTGGCAGCACCGCAGACAATAATTGTCAATTTGTCACTGTCACTTCACTTGTCAATTTTAACGTAGAAAGAACTATTTGACCTTGTTTGTGCCTAAATAATTATTTTGAAAATTTTAATAGCACTATCTGATCTGACTGCATATTCAAATAGACGAAATTTGGCCAACTTACAATGGTTGTAGGAGCATTTCCAATTGCAAAACTAGGAGCTTTGTTGGTAAAGCAGATAAGTAAACCCATCGCAAATGCTTGCAAAGAACGAGCTAAACATCATCCGTTTTTCAGGACTTATGTCTGTATGCCTCCTGCCCAATGTAAGTGTTGATATTGTTTACCTGCGCCAAAATACCTAATTCTATCATGTAATGACTGGAATGCTGCTGTCCCTGACTAAACCAAGATTCTGTATCTCTTCCTGGCGATGTCGTAACAGTTAAGAAAACGTTTGCAAATGAAAAGTAGCTGTACTCTGCTGTACTTTGCAAGATCATCATCATTACACTGATAACACAAAACTTGTTTTCTCAAATGATAAGCAGACGGAAATTGAAAATAAAGGTGTATTTTTCAGTTTATAATTGGTGTGAAGTAAAAGCTAAAATGTGGATTTTAAATTTGGGTAGACCAGTAAACATACCCGTTCTCAGTCAAGAAATGGCGATAGAGCTTGGAGCAAATCTTCTTGGCGAGTCATTGATATTCACCATAGGAGCGGCCATATTATTGTTTGAATATAACAGGTAAGCACGGCTAGTTTAAAAATTCTACCATATATTCAAATATCATGTTTTAAAGTAGGTATAATTTGAACAGGAAACTAATGGTCGAGTTAATCAACAAGGCGAAATTTTATCTAGTTTGAATCTATAATATTTGGCTATTACTTGGTAGTTATAAATTTGGATGTTATAAATGTTTAATTTGGTGTATGTACTGTGTGAGTGTGTGTTAAAGTTATGAAGTTTTTGGTATGTTTAAATTTATTTAATAAATGTATGTTTATGTTGTGGCAATATTTGCGAATATAAAGAGGTCAAGATAATCAATTCTTTTATGTTCTTGGTCTACTGAAACCATATTGAGGTGTTTTTTTTTTCCAGACAAAGTAAAAAGGAAAATGCCAAAGAAGCCAAGAAGGAAGAGGAAATGAAGCACATTTCTGATACCATAACTGATCTGTACTTTACTGTTCAGACACAACAAACCCAGCTGAGGGAAATGGAGAGGATTATTTATTCAATAAGTATGTATTTTGTCTGCAGTTGTTGGTATATTTAAACATTATATTAAATACTCTTCTGATATAAAATTTATCATATAAATAAATAAATTACTTTCAGGTGGAGAGAAACCAACAATTCGTCCACCTGTATTGAAGGAGCCCCCTGTGCTGATAACTCCTCCAACACCACAACCTCCAACTCCAGAAGCACCAAAGCCTCAAAATGTCAGTCATCAGGACACTTATTATGATAGCGTCATTGTGACTGCTACTCCATACCCTAACAAAGGAATGATTTTGCAGTCTCTTAACTATATCCAGATGGATGCCTTCAGTTCCCTGTTTCCCATCGACAATAATAATAATAAAGAAGTACTTAAGGAAACAAATACATCTACAGAAGAAAAAGCATTTAATCCCAAGAGGGAGCCAGCAATACTCTCATCAGCTTTGTCTAATATTGAAAATAATTTTAGAAGTTTGTTTTGAAGCCTGTGATAAATGTATAATGTAATGTTGCTGCTTTGTAGCATGATAAAAGTGGATTTAATTAGTAATGTTGTTACCAGTTTTTGATGAGTTTTTATTTGTATTTGCTGAATCATACAGTAAAACAATTTGCAAAAGATGACTTATTGTGAATGATATGCCTAGTATTGTTGGAAAAATCACAAAAATACTGTATAGTATGTTTATGAGTTAATTAATACAAGAACTTGAATCTGTAAGGTTTTATTTTTCAACCTGGTCTGTATATTTATGTAGAATATGCTTTACATAAGTGGTTTTGAAATTGATAATAATATTTATATATATTTTTTTTTTATATTTGTCTTAAAAAATATATGTTTAGGATTAAGTAGGTACTTCAATCTAATTTAACTGTTAAATACTTGTAAATTAGGCCACAGGGAATAAATAAGCATAGCTTAATGTTATATATTTTATTATTCTAACCATTCTTTCATATAAGTACAATCTTGTGGTGTAATAAGTCCAGTAGAAGCACATTTGTGGATGAGTGGACAGACTCCACATGGCACTTGTACTAGCCCTGGTGCAGGTATAAGAGGGTCTATAGCTCGATACACTTTGCTCCCGTCAGGGTACACACTGCTCTCTGCCTTACCATCATAGACCAAAGTATTCAGTATTGTGATAACATCTTCTACATCAAGTTCAACCTGAAACAAACACATTGTTACAAACTTATTTAATTCAAGCTGGGTAATATACTATACTCCATTTGAAATAAGATTAGATATTTAAATAAACTGGTTTACAGTCCGTTCAACCAACTTTGAGTTCTATTCCTTAGGCATAAGGATGGCATTAAAAGCAAAAACGTAGTTACAATAACATCTGTTTATTACAGCTGCCATTTGTCATGCCACCAACGCAATAAAAGTCAAAATCGGTTGAACGGACTGTTAAAAAGGTTTATTTAAATGTCTAATCTTATTTCAAATGGAGTATAGTCATACAGTCAGCAACATAATTATACATTTTATAATATTAAAAAATATTATATGTGACAGTGAACAGTAGACTGCGCATGGGTAACTCTTTGACCTTGACCTGGCCTAGTATAGAATAGTTTTAAATTTTAATAGAATACCAGGCGCGGCGTGTTATTATGGGTTTTGTTACCACAGACCTATTAATACTGCTCGACCTATTTAATACCATCGCTATTCAGTAGACCAAGTGGCCTACTGTATAGCGATGGTATTAAATAGGTCGAGCAATTTTCAATCACATTCAATTCCCTCATTGTGCAACATGTTACCTTTTAAAACAGTTCAACAAAAACTATGAATGCAAGGAAAATTAATATCTATGTCTATTGTAATTCAGATCAATATTGCACATCTTAAATCTTGTGTTGTGTGGTGCAATCATTGTCACTTTATGTCCACTTTATGTCTGTAGGTATTGTTTATTGGTGTGATTTTTTTTAAGATGGCATCCTTTTAGTATTTAATTTCAAAGCCAGCAGGCTTAGCACGAGAACCATAGAAAAACGTTTTGTCGATGGAAGAGTAGACAAAAATGATGTTTCCGTGTATAGAGTTGACAGTAGAGTAGAAATAGAAAGTGTCATGCTAAGCCTGCAGGTCAGGCCAGATAAGTTTGCTGAGCTATATTGTTCATTCTGAAAGAAGACTGTATAATATTTGTAATAAATGCAAGCAAATACAGTAGGCATGTATATACTTTTGTGCTCAACCTTATAATTCTTTGACTGCACTTCATGTAAGTGCAGTCAATGAATTATAAGGAGATTAGAGAACATAAATTAAGAAACACATTTATGTCACTGACTGTAGCACTTGCATATTCGCAATGCTTGAAAAGAGAGAGACCCAAAATTCTAACTTTAAATCATCCTATATATGTTTTTCGTTTGACAATATTGAAGTAAAAACACAATTTTTGATGATGATTTTTTGACAGTATTGAAACAATTATTAGTGAAAAAAGTGGTGAGAAGTACCTACAGTTGAAACCTTCTCAATACATCAATACAATAATGATACATGAACGTGTAAATAATTCCCTACTAATATGCATTTTTTTGTGTGTTAAGAAATATCCTATTTGGAATGTGCAAGAGTATTTTGTTGCTTTAAATCTAATATTATTTTAGTAATAATATACTCCTTCTGTATAAGATATTTATAGTGTTTAGATTATTAATAAAAATAAGCTGATATTTATTGAGTGACTTACTTTACTTATTCCTAGATCAGTGATATACTTTTGTACTTCAGCAGCTGTGGCATAAGACTGAGTCCTGCCAACAATTGGCCCACGTGGATTGTTTTTCATTTTATCAGATCTTTGAGTTAGGAACCTATGACATTGGACATTGAGGATGTCCACAAATTCTGATTCAAAATCTTGATCTTGATACCATGCTCCTCCTGATATAGATCTGTCTGGTTCCAAGTTGTACAGCATATACACTTTTTTCTTAGAAGCCTAAAAATAGTTTACTTGTTAACATAATACATAATGATCACATAAATTTAACAAATATTATTAACTCACATTAACACATTTTACAGCCTTGATAAGTTTCTTGCTTTCTAGATTTTTCAATACTTTAGTTAGTTGTGTATTAGCCAGGTTAGACCTGACTCGGATATCTCTTATCCATATACCTTTGTTTCCAGCTTCTTCTATTAAATTAAAAACAACTTTTTCTTCATTGTCAGCTCCTTTTACTGCTTGCTTACTTGTTTGAGTTTTTAACCTGAATTAAGTATAATATTTCAATAGTGATCCTGCATTAGGTAATTTATCTCATACAAGAGTATTTATGTCTGTGGTGCCGGACGTAAAGAATAGCACAATCCCATTTCTTCCCGTGGGTGTCGTAAAAGGCGACTAAGGGACTTACTAGAGAATGGGCAGTAGCATTCTCTATGCATTGGAACACTATACTATGATCGCCAACCCGCCTGCCAAGCGTGGCGATTTTGGCAAACCCCCTCCTTTAGGGGAGGCCTATGTCCAGCAGTGGACGTCTTTCGGCTGAAATGAAGAGTATTTATGAGATCTAATAACAATATGCCGTACCTATAGACTAAAACACCATTTTGATTAAATAAATCGAAATATTCTTGCTGTAGTAGTTCATTGATTGCAGGCACAAGTTCAGCAGAAGAGACTTCAGGAATTGCCGATGTTATATCTTTATGTGAAATGCCCTTTGGGTTTTTCTTTGCTACGTTCAATATTTTCTCTTTTAAATGGTCTTCCGGTTTTGCACTCATTTTAAGACGTATGTAAATTAAAATAACAAGAATGAAGTGGGGCTAAAACATACCACCAGCTTCTCACAGATCAATTTATGTATTCTACACTCAGATTACTCTAACTGGGATTCGTGTCAGCGAGTCAAGTAGTCAACTCAAGACCTCTCGTTAGAGAGTAATCACAGACTAGATAGGTTAGAATAATAGATTAGATTGGATTAGAGAGGCTGCCTGCCTGCAGATTTGCACAATGTAACCATAGATTAATATACATTAAATGTAACTGTCTGCGACTCCAAACTACAAAGTTTCCAACCATACCAAATCCACCTGTGGTGACAGACATCTGACAATGACAAGCACAGAACATTAAGGCTGCATTCCGAAATAGGACCATAATCTCTGTAATCGATTTTAGCGCTCTCTTACGGCTGACAAATGACTCCAACAAACGCCAACAATTAATGTATCATTGGACAGTGGACTTGACAGCGACAGTGACAGTCACACGCAGCATGGAATGAATGCAGTAGAGTACATAGACTACTCTCAATAGAACGCACCAGCCCGTCCCCAAACTAAAATTTTGTGATCCCCAACGACGCCCTAAGCCGAGGTCCGTACCCCTCAGGGGGTGCCCTTAGTGCGCTGTCGTTTAGTTTTAATAAATATATATATTTTACGCCCTGGCTGGAGGCTTAAAAACCTTAAGGCAATCACAGGAATATCCGGTAGCCACGACCTCTCTAGGTCTGCTACGAGATACCATTCATAAAAAAAAAAAAAAATAGAAAGGCATACATAACGACACTCTCTGAGGCCGCATTCCGAATTAAGACCATAATCGCTGTAATCGATTTTAGCGCGCTGAAACGCGTTCCCTATTACCGTTTAGCGCGCTAAAATCGATTACAGCCAAGGCGGCCTGAGTATGTGTTGTTGTGCACTTTAAGGCGGAAACATACAGGAAAAGTTTTTAACCAGTGCGCAAATTTTTTTTGGTGGTTCAATATCAGTAACAGAACACATTTCCATTATTTATTCAATACTTTTTTTTTTTTTATCCTACTTTAAATCAGCAAAATATGGACACAATCTATTCGTAATAATATCAAAGGGCGGCCGGCGTAAGCGGCGGTGTTGCACGGGGGTGAACCCCCTCCCGGGCGGCAGGGTGCGCCGGGCGCTGTGGCCGTCGTGGCCGACAGTTCGCTCATCGCACGCGCTGTCGTGTGACGTCGCGTCTAATCGATTCCCCGCGCAAGCGCCGCGCCGCCGCCGCACGTGTGCCGTGCTACCGGTCACGATGTCGGACTTCAGTAACCGAGATGGTGCGAGTGTATGTACTGAGTGGTGAAAGTTTGCGAGCAGCTCGCCGAATGTATGCGACGGAGAGCATACCTCGAATGCGAGCCCATGGAATCCTTAACCCCGCGGTCCCTAATGAAAGGACTATTTTAGCGGCCACTCAAAGGCTGCTTGATCACGGACAGTTCAGAACCCCGAATCATGCACGAGGGTCTGGCAGACCCCGACTGGCGATCGAAATCGAAGAAGCCATCCTAAGACCGTTAAAGTATGAAGGAAAATTTGGAATTACTCTGCAAATAACTTCAGGTCACGGTCTAAACATAAAAAAGTCTAGTTCGAACCTGATAAAATTAGCGATCAGTACATTGTAACCCACGTAAATTACCTACGCCGGCGAATCGAGCTAGCGCACAGCTGATAGGTAGGTACTTTAGCGCGTTACGCTTTGCCGCGCGCCGCCGGGTAGCCATACAACCACTTTTAAAATAAACATCTTTCGTTAACGATATTTTTTGTTTTTTGTACTAAGACGTATCAAAATAAAAAATACATGTTTAATATAATTCGTTTAAGTTTAATTTGTCAAAATTTGCGCAGTGGATAAAAACTTTTCCTGTTAAAACGCGATGCGACCCGATGAAACGCGATGCGTGTTGAGTCGAATCAAATGTATTGTTTTCTATGGACCAGAGTCACACTATGAACATCCGACGCGACGCCATGTGCGCACACGCCACCCGATCAAGACGTACCAGGTCGGTGTGTTGCCCATGGTGGGGGTAAACACGCCATCCGACGCGGCGCGCGCGGTATGTTTCTAGACAACACCTAACGCCACGCGTCAGTCGTTTGAGAACTGACACAGAGCATAGGTACATTCTTTGACCCCAACCCTGTTCTTCAAACTGTCAAACGGAATTTATGCCAATTTAATATTAGTTTTTTCAATTTTTTTTTGCGAAATGACTGACGAACAATTAATTGAGTTGATAAAACGATTTCCTGTTCTATAAGACATGAATTTATCTATATAGGGATCATACTGTGAGAAATAATGCATGGGAAGAAATTGTCTAAGAAGTTGTGTTGTTGAAGTTCCTTGTCTTCATCTGACTCGTTATTTATTAAATCCATAGTACAGACACCAGCACATCAACTTACTACAATCTGTCAAATTTCTTTAATAGATTTTCAACTTTATCCCTACATCATAAGTTTCAAGGTTGATTGGGAAAATTTGACTGTTTCGGGTAGCTTGACCTGCTGGCGTCTGTACATAACCTTACACTTCCACTGCTGTTAGCTAACTGCTCTCAGATTATAGAAAACCCGTAGGGTATATATGTTCTGTGATAGAAAAGAAGCAGATAGACCGCGCGGAACAATAAAGTGAGGCCCGTTTGTAGACATGTGTGCGTTACAGCCACGTGACAGCACTATAAGAACAGGTGCCTCTATGTGTGTGTACGGTTGCCAGGAGAATGAAAAAATTAGCCACAATATTTCATTACATGAAAAAAAAAAGTTTTTTTTTCTTAAATCAGTTGTTTTTATTAACAGTATAGGTACGTCAAATTAACAATACCCATATAAACGATACATTTGCGATATATTTTTATTTTGAGACACCAACATTTTATTGTTTTTGGTAGCAATACTAACTTTATGGTGACGTCATATAACCCATGATATAGCAAATCGACTGATGTAATAAGTATTATAAAATCCATTAACTAGTTACACTTACGAAGACACATACATACTTATTTATTTATAAACATACTAACCAGAAAAGGCGATAATTATAACACTATTATCGACATAAATATTTTTGTAAATCGATACTCCTGTATCCTATACTTATTTCCTAACTTAGGGGTAAATGTTTCAATATAAACTAGCAACACCGAATGATTTTTGTTAAGGTTTTGTGTTTCAAGATGTCACTAACAATAAACACGTAAAATAAATCCAAATAGACAAATAATCAATATTTTACTTATGAAAGATACTCCATCTTATTTCTTTTGTTTTTGGGAACAGTTTTTACAATGTTTAAAAATACAAGACGGCATCATTCTGAAATTATCTGTTAGAGCCCGTGACGTACTAACGATGCGACGCTTCGTGCTGTACTGAATCGAGAGTGTATTCGCTTTTGAATTTGTATTTGCTTTGTTGGCCGCACTCTTGGTGTTCCGCGCGGTCCATCTGCTTCTTTTCTATAATCTGAGTAACTGCTAATTGGAACTGGATCCAGAATTTGCTAGTATGTCGTGGCGTCGCGTGTTGGTAATGTGCACGGTGCAAATCGGGTGTTGACACGTTGCGTCGCGTCGCGTTTAGGCTTTGACATATGACTACTGTAAAGTCCATTTCACGAAAGAAGTCCCGCGGAATTAAGTGGAACTAATTATTATTATACAAGTTAGCAATGCCTGCAGCGCCACGTCGCGCCTCGTCTGCGGGACTTCTTTCGTGAAATGGACTTTACAGTGCACAGACTAGTTTCTAGAGTGGTTAAAACAAGCAATGAAACGTAGACACAGAAAAAACTGAATTGTACTATGTCCTTTTTCCTTTTTTCCGACTTCCAAAAAGGACGAGGTTTTAATTATGTTCGGTTGGATATTTGTTTTTTTTAATTATAGGTATGTTCACCGATTTGTCCGTCAATTATGGACCAATTTTTAAATTATTTTTGATGTGAAACATCTATAGGCCACTTAAAACCGATTGCTGGCAGGGCGACACATGTCACGTGGCGATTCACCTCTCACTCCGCGCGCGCGGTCCCCCCGCTACGTGACCCGAACCTTTTCGATGTTTGTTTGTTTGATTTCGTTGTTTCACATCTGGCAGTCATCCTGTGACGGCTCACAATTTTTTTTGTTTGAAAGGGAATGCTCCCGAGGTATGGGTGTTACCAAATCAGAATCTGATGAGGGGATCCCATGGAAATTGAAGGAAATCCTCTAATTTTATAGCGATTTGGGTATTTTTTATATTATATATAGGGCTGGATTCAGAAAGCAGTACTCCTCGACGCGGCACGCATAGTGAGGAGGTTCCTCTCTCTAGAGCCCTGACCACAGCTTGGACCTTGTTCCTGATGCCGATGGACTACTGTTTTTTGTATTTTGAAATGTTTTTTTTAAAATGTTTTTTATAAAAATATTTAAAAAAAGATTGTCGAAATCCATATTTACTAAGCTCAGAACAAAATTACCTCGAAGCACACAATAATCTTATTGAATCGATCAGCTGATTGAAATAAAATCCGCCATCTTCCCTCTTAGCATCCTCTTAGCAAGCTCTAAACAGGGTACGTTACCGGTGGTGTTTAAATTTGACAGATCTCAGACTGATCAATTGCTTAGCGACCTGTTAGCGCTAAATAGCGTTTATGAATAAGAATTTTGCTAATCAGTTGCTTATCAATTGATTAAAATTTAACATGCGTTTATAAATAAGACTGATAATCAATATGTATGTTTAAGTAATAAATTAAAATAATAATAATATAAGTTTTATTTCAGAGAATCTCCATAACATAATTAAAATCACACAATAACACAATCATAAAACTATTAGTGTGTTAGAAATAAAAAAATTGAACCTAAAATTATGTTAGTATTGTTAATACCTATACCTGACTGATGCCTATGGCCGTCCTTATCCACTGATTATGGAAAAGACAGTAAAAACGGGCAGCAATAGCAACAAGGATGCTGTTGCTGCTACTTCTTAGACGGTGCAGCAAGGAGTTTGCTTTCTTGCGCATGATAGCTTGAAAGCCATCCGTACGCGCTTCAGCAAACATACCAGACGCGCTGCAGCGCCACGGCAGCCCCAACAGCATCCTAAAAGCGTTATTATACTGGGTGCGCAGGGCTCCGTAGCTTCGCTGCGTATGTTTCACCCACAGGCCACTCGAGTAGAACGATTGGCAGAATTAAGAATTAAAAAAAGCGTTATTTTCACCTCGTTGGTGCAACGTGCGAACCTGCGAGCGAGCCTCTCACCGCCAAAGCCCTGCGCTCCCTCTTTATATCCTCGTCATCCTTCATCATGACTTGTAGGTAACGATATGACCCAGATATTTAAACCTGTCCACTACTCTTAAGGCTGCACCGTTAAGGATGACAGGAGGAACATAGTACGCGGGATAGTGTGTACAGTGGTACCCAATTGATAAGGCGCGTCGTGAATCTTCGTTCGCACAGAAAAGAAAGTATGGCCCCGAAGATTAACGAAAGAATGCTTAAAACTTACAATCAACCTTAGGTCACTATTATAAGGTTCATAATACACTGGAGCTGCTAGCGTGCACTCGATCAGTAGTATGGCGGCTGACAAACATGCCACGCGGCGCGCGCTAACATGGCGGCAGCTGCCGACCAATAGCGGTACAGGAAAAACAACCGCGGTGCGTGGAGCGTGCCGATTGGTCAATAGCATTTCCCGCACTTTTTAAATTCACCTTCTGCGCAGGTACATCGGTAAGCCATATCAATTGGGTACTACTGTACCTACTCTAAATATTAGGAGTTCACTCTTTTTGGAGTTGTATCTAAGCTCGTGTGGCATCGCAAAAGCCTCACACTGAGACACCAGATTCCTTAATCCGCTGATTGTGGGGCTCAGCAACACCATATCGTCTGTGCAGTATATTGTAATGTAAGAAATATTAAGTTACTGGCAACACCATTTTGAATATAAGTGGAATCAAAGAGTAGAGTAACTATATAGTGGAATTAAGAAATGTAGGGCTAGCAACCCACACACTCCAATTTTTCTCCGGTCTGCTCCGCTTCACTGTTAAAGTATTATAACTTATTTTGCTATCCAAGTATTTTTGCCCTGGCTGGAGGCTTTAAGATTAAAAACCTTAGGGCAGCCACAGGAATATCCGGTTAAGTAGCAACGACCTCTCTAGGTCTGCTACGAGATGCCATACAAAAAAAAAAAACCCAAGTATTTTATTTCGACAAGATTGTTATACAAAGCGTATACACACGTATACACATCAAATGGCGACGAGGATAAACAAGAATTTCGAAGCTTAAAAGGTACATTTTTACGGCTGAAACATGGCCAACGATTTTCGTATAGACGCTTTCAAACAAGATGGCAATATCTTATGTTTTTTGGAAAGGATAGAGCAATATTTTAAAGCAAATGAGACTAAAACTGAAAAAAGATGCTCAATATTATTAATAAGTCTTCACGAGGATGTATATAAAATTCTAAAGAATATGTGTCATCCGAAGATGCCCAAGGAGTTGTCATATGAGGAGCTGCAGAATTTATTAAAACTAAGGTTCGAGAAAAGAATTTCGCATTTTAGAAAAAGGATTCAATTCGAAAAATTACAACAATTGGAAGGGGAGAGTATAGCCAAATGGTATGCTCGTGTTAGAGAATTTGCTGCGGGATGCAATTTTACAAATACATTAGAAGAACGTGTTAAGGATAAATTCGTTACGAGTCTGCGTCCAGGACCAATCCAGGAAAAATTATGCGAACAAGATGTTTCCAAGTCGGTGTCATTTTTAGTAGATACAGCACAGAATAAAGAAATGGCTTTGAAGGAGGTGCAGGGAGTACATCAAGTAGCTCAGTACGGACATGCCAAGACGAATAAAAGTTCCCACAACACATTTAAAAAGACTGAGAAGAAACAGGATGGTGAGTCATCGTTATTAAAATGCATTCATTACGGTAAACCAAACCGTAATTTTTCAAAATGTAAATTTAAGTCGTTTCAATGTAAAATATGTAGCAAAATTGGACACCTAGCTATTGTATGTAAGAGTAAGGGTCAAACTCATAATGTAGAGGTAAATGAAGAAACTTTCAATAATTCTATTGATATCTTTGCAATAGAGAAAGATGTTAACTATGTTTTACCAATATCAATTAAATGTTATATTGATAACAAACCGGTCCAAATGGAACTGGACACCGGTGCTGCAATTTCATGTTTACCTGAAAACATTTATTTATCTAAATTTTCTCACATTCAGTTAGAAAATTCAGATATTGAATTAAAAACTTATAATGGTCATATTTTGAAACCAGTTGGAGAAATAAACTGTAGAATTAAGGTAAAAGATAAAGAGGTGAATTGTAGTATGGTTATTGTTAAAAATGGTTGTAAAATTTTATTTGGTAGAGATTTAATTCAGAAATTTAATTTAGATATTTCAAAACTTATGCAAATTAACTATGTGCAAAGTACAGAAGAGAAATTGCAATTATTGTTACAGGAATTTGAAATATTATTTAAAAGTGAGTTAGGTATTATTAAAGGCGAGGAAATTACATTGGAGTTAATTGATAAAGATGTAAAGCCTATTTTTCACAAACCGAGGCAAGTGCCTCATGCTTTTAAAGATCAGGTTGAATCTGAATTAACTAGATTAGAGAAAGAAGGTGTTATTACAAAAACAGAAACATCCCAATGGGGGACACCTTTAGTTCCAGTTTTGAAGGAAAATAATAAAATAAGGTTATGTGCAAATTACAAAATTACTGTGAATAAACATATTAAAGATGTTAACCATCCTTTACCTAGAATTGAGGACATTTTTACTGCACTACAAGGTGGTACATCATTTTCAAAATTAGATTTAAGAAATGCTTTTAATCATTTGTGTTTAAGTAAGGAGAGTAGTGAACTCTTAGCTTGGTCAACACCAAAAGGGATATACCAAGTAAATAGATTGCCGTATGGTACAAAGCCCGCTAGTGCAATTTTTCAAAACAAACTTGAGAAAGTATTGTTAGGGGCTCGGGGTGTTGTAAATTTCATTGATGACGTCTTAGTCACAGGTGCTAATGATGTTGAACATATAGAAAATTTAAAGGACAAAGGACAACAATTGGAAGGGGAGAGTATAGCCATGCTTACTGTAGGGACTATAGGAATCCTAATAAAAAGAAATTTGTTAAATGTGTAATTGATGAGGTATTGGGACAAAGAACTTATTTATGTAGAGTTTTAGAAGAGAACTAAATTTGGAAACGTCATTTAGACCAGATTATAAGTTCTTGGCCTCAAGACCAGAAGGAAGATTTAAATGAAACCAGTATTGTAGTAGATGATTGTTTATTGGAAAATTCTAAGGATTTAAGAGATAATAATTATGATAAGCAAATAGTTCTTAATGATGAATCTAATGTTATTGTAGATGAGCCAATTTCAGAGGTATTGCAAGAAGTAAATGATAATGTTAAGATTATACCTGAAAGATTTAATAAAGTCTCTGAAGTTAGCCCACATATTTCAAATACTTACCAGGATGCAAAAACTTGTAACAGTACATTCAAAAATTTACCGGTTAATCAACCCATTGTTTCTTGTAGTAATGAGAATCAAAGTTTAAGGCGTTCTGATAGACAGAGGAAAGCACCTCAACGTTTGAATTTGTAAAGGGGGAGTATTGCAGTATATTGTAATGTAAGAAATATTAAGTTACTGGCAACACCATTTTGAATATAAGTGGAATCAAAGAGTAGAGTAACTATATACGGAAAGAGTAACAACTCTGTGGTAAAATTTGCATGTACGGAAAGTGGTGCCACCTTGAGTTTGGTGGGTGAACTAAGGCTCTAATATACATAGGTATAGGCGATCTTCACACTGCCCCGCATCATGCTGCATATTGCGTGTCGACGCACCTGCGCGCGTTCCTGCGGGAGTGCAGATCTGCATCATCGTGCGGGTTTTTTGCGCACTCACGCGCGTAGGTGCGTTTTGTAGATTTACGCACGGCGGCTCTCATTTATTCGCCGTTCTCTGTGGTGGTCGTGCAGTACTGAGCATCACGATAGTTTTGATAAAAATGGTTAATAGTGTGGAACTCATTCAGGACGCTGCCATTATACTAACTGTTTGGTTTTTGTACGGTCGAATTAAAAGAAATCGTGCCTATAGAAGATACTGGGTACAACCTTATTTACAAACAAGATCTTTAAATGGGTCATTTGTTCAAAATTATTGGGACCTTAGAAAATATGAAGAGAAATTCTTCAACTACACGCGTATGTCAACAACATCTTTTGATTATTTGCTCAGCAAAATTCGAACAGGTATTAGTGGAAGAGATACAAATTTTCGTCTTTGTATTACGCCAGAAGAGAAGCTTTGGGTAACATTGAGGTAAGTAAATAATTTCAATTTTCTAAATACATATTAAGTTAACTATATCGATATTATTATAGTTAAACCCAGGCTATTATATACGAATAAAACTAGTGATTTTGATTTATTGTGCGTTTATTTATCAAAATTTGTACTGCAGTCACTGTTATGGAATATTAATTAGTACTCATCTAATACACATCAGTCTACTATTATAATCACAGCTTTCATTCTTGGAAGTGTTTAGATACTTACTTGCATATCACAATTAGATAGAACCACTAAATAGATATTCTACATTTTTTTTATGACTACTAATCACAGCTTTAATTTCTAAAATCACAAATAACTACTTACTTGCTAATCACAATTAGATAGTACCACTAAATAGATATTCTACTAATTTTTAATGACTACTAATCACAGCTTTAATTTCTAAAATCACAAATAACTACTTACTTGCTAATCACAATTAGATAGTACCACTAAATAGATATTCTACTAATTTTTAATGACTACTAATCACAGCTTTAATTTCTAAAATCACAAATAACTACCTTCTTGCTAATCACAATTATGAACCCACGAGATAGCCATTCGACTTATTTTTAATGTATCTACTCTACTAATTACAGCTTTCATTCATGAAATCACGAATACAGTTCACAAAAAAAGTTCTTAGCCTTTAAGTAAGCCAGTAATCGCAGTTACTATAATAATTAAGATCCCAGTAATATTTATTTTGTTAACTTTTTGTACCTTATATCTTAAGTTTTTTTTTGTAGCGTATTAGGTAGTTTTAACTTTCGAACAAGGGTAAAAGTTCAGATTCCTCGGAATTTTGAGTATTTACGGACATTGGAGATATTTGATCTTCCATTGCCAATGTGGAGTTTTCCACAAGTGATTGCTGATTATTGGAAAAGTTTCTTTCAATATATTCTTCAGCTGGTAGATTAAAACTGGATGAGGAGGGCTGATTACTTGGACGCCTATTTTCCGTACATTCTCTGTGAGGTTTAGTGTAGTAACCACCATATTCATTTGAATAAGTGCCGTATTCATAATAATCGGCGCCTTGTACTTGTTGGAAATTGCCTTCCTCATTTTGTGCTTCCATGATACATTTTATTATATTTATCTTTATCTTTGGCTTTAATCTTTGAGGCACCCTTTTAAAATCGTCAACCAATGACAACATAATTTGTCGATCGGAATCATTTTCATCAGTCTTTCGTTGCAACGTAGATTTTAAAACGTTCACAAGTTCACTACCAATGTTATCTGTTGGGTCACTGTTTTTGGTTTTCTTTGGTTTCGGTGGAATTATGTTACTACCATGTTGCTCTTCAACTGGGTCATTGTTTTCTTGATTTGCCATACTGTTGTGCGTTTTATTTATTGATACTACTGGTAAGAGAAACAAGAGTTGATTATAATATTTGTATTTTTTATGCGTAGCAGCTGATCCGCTTTTGGTAGTAGCTAGTTCCCGCCGTTGTTTAACAAAACCATCACGAAGCGTTCTCCACCTTTTTTGAAGTAATGTTCCTAAAACAAAATAAAAAAAAAAATCTTATATTTCAGATACTTAGCAAGCGGTTGCTCGTTTACTGAGCTACATTTCAGCCACAGAATAGGATTATCAACCATCAGAAAAATCGTGGAAGAAGTTTGCACAGCCATTTGGGACGTCATGAGAGCAGAATGTTTTCCTGAGCTCACGACTGAAGCTTGGTTAAGCATAGCTGAAGGTTTCCAACAACGGGCAAATTTTCCTCATGTGACTGGAGCTATTGATGGAAAACATGTCAGAGTTTACAAACCATCCTTAACAGGATCATTGTATTACAATTACAAACATTTTTTTTCAATATTGTTATTAGCCATTTGTGATTCTAATTATAAATTCATTTTCATCGATGTTGGTGCGTATGGTAAATGTAGCGATAGTACTGTTTTTCAGAATTCAATATTTTACAAAAAACTTAGGGAATATAATCTTAATATACCAAAAGAATCGAATATTCCGGGAGTTCCCAATGATCTGCCATATTTTTTCATAGGCGATGAAGCTTTTAGCATTTCTGAACACATATTAAGGCCATATCCGGGGACCAACTTGAATTTTACTAAAAGAATATTTAACTATCGTTTGAGCCAAGCGCGTAGGTATATAGAATGTGCATTTGGAATTTTAACTCACAAATGGCGAATATTTCAACGACCATTAGATGTTAACGTAAATTTAGCAATAAAAATTATCAAAGCGTGCTGTTTGCTTCACAATTTCGTAAGAGAAAGGCATGGTGTTAATTTCAACGAAATAGTATTCAATGGTGATACAGAGGGTATGTGCGAAATTCCGAGGGCTAGAGTTCTATCAGGTACACGCGGAAGTGACGCAAGGAATAATTTAGCTGATTTTTTTGTTAATATTGACCCTTTGCCGTGTGTTAGCTGCAGCGTTCATAATTGTAATTTACCTATCATTAACTTGTAGTAAATAAAAAAATTAAAACAACTTACCGTTCTTTTTTTTTTCTTCAACCGATGCATTATTATCAGTAAACATATTTATTACTTCCTCCCATTGTTTCACCTTCTGCGCTCTGTCACTGTATTCATCACATTTCATATTCCAGATAGCTGGGTGGTTTTCGATTTCGAATATAAATCGATCGATATCGAGATCCATTTTCAAACACACACGTCACGCCCATTCAAAATCACGCGCGGCACTGCGGGATTCGGTGTGCCATACCTTGCGTCTCGCCCCGCACCTACGCGCGGGGGTGCATGTTTCTCCGCGTGTATGCGCGTGATCCGCATGAACGCGCGTGGATGCATTTTCTGTGTGTTAGACTGTGCGTGTTTTCCATACAAACGGAGATACATACAAGCAACGGTAGAACACGCATCCACGCGCTACGCTGCATCATGCGGGGCAGTGTGAGAATCGCCATAGGTATGTATACTAATAAGTATGTATACCTATAGGTAGGTGTATACAAATGAGGATTTATTATTCTTATTCAATTTACAGACATCTTACTCAACTTGTTGTCCTAGTATTTTTCTCTTATTTACAAATTACTTTTGTCTTCAATAGTGAACGAAGTCAAAAGTACCAGAAACTGAGAAATTAGGACAATCTGTAGAGCGAGTCTGTTTAGGGTCAGCTGGGGGTGGGTTCACCTAATTAAAAAAAACACATAAGATGTTCAGATTAGTGTCATTTTATTAACATCAAACGACTTAATATTTTTTCGTTTTGTATTTGTTGTAATACAGCTGAGCTGCGTTTTTTATCACATCTCCACCTTCGTAGGTGATTTTTCCTTCTAATATTCTATTTATAGACCTGCACCAACTATAAATAATTATATGTATGGAAGTGTCAACAAAACATTGTTTTACTTTTTCATGATGTATTTCAGTCTATAAAACTAAAATCGGTGAATAATTCAATGAAACTTTTTATTCTTTCTTTGATGTTCTTTTCGTGGCAATCGTTATTCAAAAATGCAACAGTTGTTTCTTGTATTTCTTGAAAACAAGCTACTAGGCAGTCGGAGGGATAGCAAAGCCATTTCTTATTTTGGCAATATTCTTTGGCACGTATATATTTCATTGTTCGAATTGCCCAGTAGTTTGCTTTTACAATCTTTACAACCTTTGACGACTTTTTGTAGACACTTCGTCAAGGCCCACCCACAGACATAAGTTCTTTGATCAGCCCCTGAATCAGAAATATTTCTTGTATTTTGCATAACATTTAGGGGCTGATCAATTACAATACTTTGGGATTGCAAGGGAGCATTACCTTTTTCCTTATTTTTAAGGAAAAAGGAGAGAGATTGTAGACAGTCATTAGAATCCTCTTCGCAATTGGAGCCTACTGAATGATTCGTGCTGAAATTATTTAATAATAATGTTTTAAATGCTCCCTCAAATCCCACACAGTTGGGTGTAACATTTCGCGCACCCAAACTTCGAACACATCCAAAGAAATTTTCGAGTGGGTCTTGGTTAAAATTGCGTGTCAGCATCGCGTCAAAGGAATATTTTTTTGATAATAATTGCCAAATCGATTTAAAACCTTCTATTGTTCTAATAAAATTATTTAAAGTTGGGACAGACTTTTCAATTTTCTCATCACCTTTTTTCACCATAAATTTGGCAGTTTTTAACATTATCAACGCATCTTGCCATAACATATGATGAAGAGAATCTCGCTTTACAGCAGCTCTGTATATTTTTCCATTTGGCGGCGTAAAAGATGACGCGTTAAATGTGTCAAACAATTTGTCTATTAGCAGTATAAACGGTATTAGATCCCGACATTCTGAGGGACAATCTCCTCTTGCAATTACATTATCAGTAGCAACTGCCATACTATAACTTAATACTTGAGCCGCATTTTTCACCCTCATTTTTTTTATTTTGCCAGGATCTATGTGTTCATTGGTCAAATTGGGTAGCATACGCAACTCTCCATGCGACCTGTCGGCTTCAAAAACCCGCTGAAAGTATTCCCACTTTACTATTTTTAATACATTTTCGTGCATATAATGCATTTCTTTATTTAATAAATTATTTCTAATTCCTTTTAATAAGTGGGGAACATCAAACAGCGGGATTATATCATATTTGTTAACACGTATTACGTCCTTTCGCCATTCTTTTCCTGCTTGGAAATATGCAGTTTTGGCTTCGGAGATTAAGCTATTTATAGTGCTTACATTTGCCGAGCTTTGGTCGCATACAGTTGCGATTATCTTTAGACCAGTAGCTTGTACGTTGGCTATAACGTCTACTAACATTTCTTTAAGTTTTGATGTCTTTAATGTTTGGGTAAAGTAGTAAGCTACTGGTTGTTTGTAATTTTTCCTCACCCCTTTGACCATGAACACCAAAACATGATTGGCAAAATTTGGCATCTTACATTTCCCATCGTTCTCAAAACCAACAAGATCGTCTGTGTATACATTGTAATGGATATGGGGAGATATGGACATTTCATCAAATACTAACGTACACAGACGATCTTGTTGCAACATTTTCGACACTGTGGACTTTAACTCTTTAAAAACGATTTAATTTATGCCTGGAGTCAATTTTACTTGAGCAAGCAATGACTTCAGGACTTTCTTAGATGGTAATGTAAAATGTTTACACATTAACTTGTAGGCTTTAGGACTTTTCTTAAAAATTGAAAGCGATAAAATCTTTTCTTCCTGGGTAAATCTATGCCCCTTCTTTTTCTTCCGTCCTTCTATGCATTGCATTCGAGTAAACAATTTAGCCGACTCGGACATGTTACGAGTTAATTTCTCAAAATCTCTGTTCGCACTATTCTTTTGGATTTGTTTAATGCGCAACTTGAAAGTTTTAAGTTTTTGGCGCAATCTCCTGACTTCATTTTGCGTTTTTCTTGCTTTTCTAGCACACTGCGTTTCAGCCTTTTTCTGCAGAAACTCGACAGTTTTACCTGAAATATTAAATTTAAAATTTTAAAACATACATATTTAGGATGTTCAGGTATATTAGATAAAATTGTTTACGTAAGAGACGAAAGATTTGCTAAATTCTATGAATTATGTATAATGGATGGAAATAAAAAGTTGTTCGTTTTTTGTAGCCTATGGTATGTCCCAGTGCTGAGCAAAGGCCTCCCTTTTTGCCTTTCAAACTTCACTATCTTGTGCAGTTTCCCACTGCTGCTCTTGCCTGCCCACCACCATATTTATTATTATACATATTTAAAATGTGAGACTTATAATAAACCTCAAGGTCAGTGTTGCACTATCCTTATCTACCAAAAGTTTAGATAAACTCGAGCTCGAGGGACTCGTGGTTAGGAAACAGCCGCACAGGTCAATCAATCAAAGGTTAAGCTACGCTTGCCGTGGTCGGTCCGTAGATGGGTGACCATCCATTTCATACCGAGACCCCTATGTGCCTCGGAAAGCACGTTAAGCCTTCTGTCTCGGCTATCATTTGTAGATTTTTGACATCTATTATGGATAATCAGAAGCCCAAAAGTCTGACAACCACTCTTACCCAAGGGGTATAGTGTTGAGCCAGTAACATTGCAGAGGTCAGATAGGCAGTTGTTCTATGTAATATATGCATATGGTTAGACTGGTAGTCAACCCTAACATAATTCGGAAAAGGCTGGGCAGATTAATTGAGTTTGGATAAACTTAACAATACACACATCATGTTAAATGGATAAACAGCCTAAAACATCCCACCATTTGGAAAAGAAATTATGTATGCAAATGATAAATTAAACCAGTTAGGTAGTGCTATGTGAATATATAACAAACAAGCAGACAGACCAGTTCACATTTATAATAATAATTATAAAAAAAACAAAGTACCTGCATCAAATTTTGTCAATGGTATGGGAGCATGGCACTTTTCACTTGACATTAAACAGGTAGATCCAGATGGCCCTGAGAATTCTGTAGAACCAACAGCGGATGAAGGTCCAGATCTGGATGGACCAGGTAGGTGTTTAGTTTGAACCGATGACCCAGCCACGTTGGTGATATCAATCATAGGTCCGCCATGACCAGATTGTCTTCTAGGTTGACAGTAGCTATGGTCTGTCTCCACAAAAGTACTGATTGTTTGCTGAACACCTGTAACATAACATTGCAATATTATAATCAGTTGAATTACTTTTTTTCTGATATTTCTGTGTTTTGATGCAACTTCAGTCTGTGTGAAGTAACTAAGATGTTCCATTTTTACTACGTAAAATAGTTGTTTATAATTCAGTAACATAAATATTAAAACTATATCTATGTTGCCTTTTTGTACCTTTGATACTTTGAGAAATAAGTCTTTTAATTCTTTTTTATTAGAGAATTTAAGTAAAGGAACAAAAAGTGCCTTTATTTTGATCCCAATGAAAACCCACCATTGAGTAAATAAAATAATAATTTAATTGGTTTCTGTATTAATAGAGCAAAACAGGGATCCCTTACATTCATTATAATAACCTTCAGATTAACTTTTTTATTATTAAACAAAAAAAACGCAATCAAAGTTTTGCCATGACACCTGACAGGTTAAGTTGACAAATCTCTTGTACAGCAGCAGCTCACTAGTCTTACAGGGATTTGGTTCAAATGCAAAAATAATAGATCCCAAATCCCTGTTTATTCCACAATTTTATTTTCAGAGTACTTTTATGTTACTCTGACGAGTACAACAAATCAATAAAATTGATAATCTGAATCAATTTGGTATTGTTATAAATGTTATTTTCTCACAAATATTGAGCTAATTTAATTCTACTTACGATTCAAATTAACTGATGGTATGGCTGAACAAATAAGATGACCTCCAGTTGTCTTGAATGTAGGATCAAAATGGTGATCACATATTCTTTTGTTCTTGTATATATATCTTCGTATGGTCCCTTTCTGTAACCTTGCTGCCAACAGCCGCTATCCAAGCAGCGAACAAATCAGGTCGGTTTTCAGGGTTTGGAAACCGGTGAAGGGGTACACCGTATGCAACTGAAAATGGAACGAAATTTATGAATATCAGAGTATGACTAAATAAAATGAAATTATGGAATAACATAAAACTGTTTTCTTGCTTCTAGTAAATACGGTACGGTATGGTAATAAACACTCACCTAAAACATCACAGCCAAAAATACAATATCTTCTTCGGAGTTCACTCATATTAACAAAAAACAAAGTGATAACAATAATATGAAATAAAAACAAAACAAATAACAGTAACAAGACTAACAAGTAACAATTATTAGAAATAGCTGAGTTAGTGAGTTTAACTCGGGAAGCGCATCAACGCCGGTAAAACCTTGGCAGGGGGGGCACACTTAGCACTGTCATCAATTTCCATGGGCGACAGCGACATCTGGAGTTTGGTGGGTTAACAAAACTTGGCAGCCATCTTGTCTTGTTTGTCAAATTGTCAGACAAATGTCATTGTCGCCATTCGGCCATTGTCAGCTCCGGTTTTACCAAGGTTTTACCGGCGTTGATGCGCTTCCCGAGTTAAACTCACTAACTCAGTTATTTCTAATAATTGTTACTTGTTAGTCTTGTTACTGTTATTTGTTTTGTTTTTATTTCATATTATTGTTATCACTTTGTTTTTTGTTGGTCATTTTTGTTGTTTTGTTAATATGAGTGAACTCCGAAGAAGATATTGTATTTTTGGCTGTGATGCTCTAGGTGAGTGTTTATTACCATACCGTACCGTATTTACTAGAAGCAAGAAAACAGTTTTATGTTATTCCATAATTTCATTTTATTTAGTCATACTCTGATATTCATAAATTTCGTTCCATTTTCAGTTGCATACGGTGTACCCCTTCACCGGTTTCCAAACCCTGAAAACCGACCTGATTTGTTCGCTGCTTGGATAGCGGCTGTTGGCAGCAAGGTTACAGAAAGGGACCGTACGAAGATATACAAGAACAAAAGAATATGTGATCACCATTTTGATCCTACATTCAAGACAACTGGAGGTCATCTTATTTGTTCAGCCATACCATCAGTTAATTTGAATCGTAAGTAGAATTAAATTAGCTCAATATTTGTGAGAAAATAACATTTATAACAATACCAAATTGATTCAGATTATCAATTTTATTGATTTGTTGTACTCGTCAGAGTAACATAAAAGTACTCTGAAAATAAAATTGTGGAATAAACAGGGATTTGGGATCTATTATTTTTGCATTTGAACCAAATCCCTGTAAGACTAGTGAGCTGCTGCTGTACAAGAGATTTGTCAACTTAACCTGTCAGGTGTCATGGCAAAACTTTGATTGTGTTTTTTTTGTTTAATAATAAAAAAGTTAATCTGAAGGTTATTATAATGAATGTAAGGGATCCCTGTTTTGCTCTATTAATACAGAAACCAATTAAATTATTATTTTATTTACTCAATGGTGGGTTTTCATTGGGATCAAAATAAAGGCACTTTTTGTTCCTTTACTTAAATTCTCTAATAAAAAAGAATTAAAAGACTTATTTCTCAAAGTATCAAAGGTACAAAAAGGCAACATAGATATAGTTTTAATATTTATGTTACTGAATTATAAACAACTATTTTATGTAGTAAAAATGGAACATCTTAGTTACTTCACACAGACTGAAGTTGCATCAAAACACAGAAATATCAGAAAAAAAGTAATTCAACTGATTATAATATTGCAATGTTATGTTACAGGTGTTCAGCAAACAATCAGTACCTTTGTGGAGACAGACCATAGCTACTGTCAACCTAGAAGACAATCTGGTCATGGCGGACCTATGATTGATATCACCAACGTGGCTGGGTCATCGGTTCAAACTAAACACCTACCTGGTCCATCCAGATCTGGACCTTCATCCGCTGTTGGTTCTACAGAATTCTCAGGGCCATCTGGATCTACCTGTTTAATGTCAAGTGAAAAGTGCCATGCTCCCATACCATTGACAAAATTTGATGCAGGTACTTTGTTTTTTTTATAATTATTATTATAAATGTGAACTGGTCTGTCTGCTTGTTTGTTATATATTCACATAGCACTACCTAACTGGTTTAATTTATCATTTGCATACATAATTTCTTTTCCAAACGGTGGAATGTTTTAGGCTGTTTATCCATTTAACATGATGTGTGTATTGTTAAGTTTATCCAAACTCAATTAATCTGCCCAGCCTTTTCCGAATTATGTTAGGGTTGACTACCAGTCTAACCATATGCATATATTACATAGAACAACTGCCTATCTGACCTCTGCAATGTTACTGGCTCAACACTATACCCCTTGGGTAAGAGTGGTTGTCAGACTTTTGGCCTTCTGATTATCCATAATAGATGTCAAAAATCTACAAATGATAGCCGAGACAGAAGGCTTAACATGCTTTCCGAGGCACAGAGGGGTCTCGGTATGAAATGGATGGTCACCCATCTACGGACCGACCATGGCAAGCGTAGCTTAACCTTTGATTGATTGACCTGTGCGGCTGTTTCCTAACCACGAGTCCCTCGAGCTCGAGTTTATCTAAACTTTTGGTAGATAAGGATAGTGCAACACTGACCTTGAGGTTTATTATAAGTCTCACATTTTAAATATGTATAATAATAAATATGGTGGTGGGCAGGCAAGAGCAGCAGTGGGAAACTGCACAAGATAGTGAAGTTTGAAAGGCAAAAAAGGAGGCCTTTGCTCAGCACTGGGACATACCATAGGCTACAAAAAACGAACAACTTTTTATTTCCATCCATTATACATAATTCATAGAATTTAGCAAATCTTTAGTCTCAACATCACACATCAACAGAACATCTTAAATATGTATGTTTTAAAATTTTAAATTTAATCTTTCAGGTAAAACTGTCGAGTTTCTGCAGAAAAAGGCTGAAACGCAGTGTGCTAGAAAAGCAAGACAAACGCAAAATGAAGTCAGGAGATTGCGCCAAAAACTGAAAACTTTCAAGTTGCGCATTAAACAAATCCAAAAGAATAGTGCGAACAGAGATTTTGAGAAATTAACTCGTAACATGTCCGAGTCGGCTAAATTGTTTACTCGAATGCAATGCATAGAAGGACGGAAGAAAAAGAAGGGGCATAGATTTACCCAGGAAGAAAAGATTTTATCGCTTTCAATTTTTAAGAAAAGTCCTAAAGCCTACAAGTTAATGTGTAAACATTTTACATTACCATCTAAGAAAGTCCTGAAGTCATTGCTTGCTCAAGTAAAATTGACTCCAGGCATAAATTAAATCGTTTTTAAAGAGTTAAAGTCCACAGTGTCGAAAATGTTGCAACAAGATCGTCTGTGTACGTTAGTATTTGATGAAATGTCCATATCTCCCCATATCCATTACAATGTATACACAGACGATCTTGTTGGTTTTGAGAACGATGGGAAATGTAAGATGCCAAATTTTGCCAATCATGTTTTGGTGTTCATGGTCAAAGGGGTGAGGAAAAATTACAAACAACCAGTAGCTTACTACTTTACCCAAACATTAAAGACATCAAAACTTAAAGAAATGTTAGTAGACGTTATAGCCAACGTACAAGCTACTGGTCTAAAGATAATCGCAACTGTATGCGACCAAAGCTCGGCAAATGTAAGCACTATAAATAGCTTAATCTCCGAAGCCAAAACTGCATATTTCCAAGCAGGAAAAGAATGGCGAAAGGACGTAATACGTGTTAACAAATATGATATAATCCCGCTGTTTGATGTTCCCCACTTATTAAAAGGAATTAGAAATAATTTATTAAATAAAGAAATGCATTATATGCACGAAAATTTATTAAAAATAGTAAAGTAGGAATACTTTCAGCGGGTTTTTGAAGCCGACAGGTCGCATGGAGAGTTGCGTATGCTACCCAATTTGACCAATGAACACATAGATCCTGACAAAATAAAAAAAATGAGGGTGAAAAATGCGGCTCAAGTATTAAGTTATAGTATGGCAGTTGCTACTGATAATGTAATTGCAAGAGGAGATTGTCCCTCAGAATGTCGGGATCTAATACCGTTTATACTGCTAATAGACAAATTGTTTGACACATTTAACGCGTCATCTTTTACGCCGCCAAATGGAAAAATATACAGAGCTGCTGTAAAGCGAAATTCTCCTCATCATATGTTATGGCAAGATGCGTTGATAATGTTAAAAACTGCCAAATTTATGGTGAAAAAAGGTGATGAGAAAATTGAAAAGTCTGTCCCAACTTTAAATAATTTTATTAGAACAATAGAAGGTTTTAAATCGATTTGGCAATTATTATCAAAAAAATATTCCTTTGACGCGATGCTGACACGCAATTTTAACCAAGACCCACTCGAAAATTTCTTTGGATGTGTTCGAAGTTTGGGTGCGCGAAATGTTACACCCAACTGTGTGGGATTTGAGGGAGCATTTAAAACATTATTATTAAATAATTTCAGCACGAATCATTCAGTAGGCTCCAATTGCGAAGAGGATTCTAATGACTGTCTACAATCTCTCTCCTTTTTCCTTAAAAATAAGGAAAAAGGTAATGCTCCCTTGCAATCCCAAAGTATTGTAATTGATCAGCCCCTAAATGTTATGCAAAATACAAGAAATATTTCTGATTCAGGGGCTGATCAAAGAACTTATGTCTGTGGGTGGGCCTTGACGAAGTGTCTACAAAAAGTCGTCAAAGGTTGTAAAGATTGTAAAAGCAAACTACTGGGCAATTCGAACAATGAAATATATACGTGCCAAAGAATATTGCCAAAATAAGAAATGGCTTTGCTATCCCTCCGACTGCCTAGTAGCTTGTTTTCAAGAAATACAAGAAACAACCGTTGCATTTTTGAATAACGATTGCCACGAAAAGAACATCAAAGAAAGAATAAAAAGTTTCATTGAATTATTCACCGATTTTAGTTTCATAGACTGTGAAATACATCATGAAAAAGTAAAACAATGTTTTGTTGACACTTCCATACATATAATTATTTATAGTTGGTGCAGGTCTATAAATAGAATATTAGAAGGAAAAATCACCTACGAAGGTGGAGATGTGATAAAAAACGCAGCTCAGCTGTATTACAACAAATACAAAACGAAAAAATATTAAGTCGTTTGATGTTAATAAAATGACACTAATCTGAACATCTTATGTGTTTTTTTTAATTAGGTGAACCCACCCCCAGCTGACCCTAAACAGACTCGCTCTACAGATTGTCCTAATTTCTCAGTTTCTGGTACTTTTGACTTCGTTCACTATTGAAGACAAAAGTAATTTGTAAATAAGAGAAAAATACTAGGACAACAAGTTGAGTAAGAGGTCTGTAAATTGAATAAGAATAATAAATCCTCATTTGTATACACCTACCTATAGGTATACATACTTATTAGTATACATACCTATATGTATATTAGAGCCTTAGTTCACCCACCAAACTCAAGGTGGCACCACTTTCCGTACATGCAAATCGAACCTTGGTAAAACCGGAGCTGACCATGGCCGAATGGCGACAATGACATTTGTCTGACAATTTGACAAACAAGACAAGATGGCTGCCAAGTTTTGTTAACCCACCAAACTCCAGATGTCGCTGTCGCCCATGGAAATTGATGACAGTGCTAAGTGTGCCCCCCCTGAGTGGAATTAAGAAATGTAGGGCTAGCAACCCACACACTCCAATTTTTCTCCGGTCTGCTCCTCTTCACTGTTAAAGTATTAAAACTTATTTTGCTATCCAAGTATTTTATTTCGACAAGATTGTTATACAAGGCGTATACACATCAGTCTGCATAGCTAATATTGTTAACACACTTGTCATCGATGAAACAGCCGACATGAGTGCTACTGAGCCGCTCAATCAGCTCATTTACATAACAATTAAACAATAAGGGCGAGCTCAACCCCCCTTGTCTCACACCACATTCCAATTTATAGTCGTCCGACAAAGTACCGGCCCATCTCATCTGATTTCTCTGATTGGAGTACCAGTGTGTTTGAAACGCTTTTAGCTGAGAAATACATACTACGCTCAGCCACCAATGTCTCGGCAACAACACGCGACGAGGAGTTCAACGTCGTCAAATGTTCCGTAAACATGTTGGCAATCATTTTATGGTCATGAACGCCTTCGAAAATAAATCTACCCTGTGTATAGCTATAGTTTTGAATCTTAAATCTCTATGACAATAATGTTTCCATTGTTATTACAACCGATCACAACATAACGCAGCATTTTTCGTTAAATACCTAACTTCCAAAGTTTTTTGAAATCAAGATTTTACCATTTTTGTTAGCGACATCTGTGGCAAAGATGTCAGTTGGATGCGCTAAGGTAGCCCGCGAAATTCAAATTTTCTCGAATTAACTGTGTCAGGTTTATGTTGATTCGCGGTCCTAATCCTTAGGGGGTTTTAGAAACGTGCGTCAACGGCGCGCTTTTGTCTTACAGCACAGACTGACTCGCGTGTGTATCGCGTCTGTATCGCTACAAACGCGCGTCAACGGCGCGTTTAAAAAACGTGGTGTGTACAGGCCCTTAGAATCAGCAATACAACTCTCTAAGTTCATAGAATCCTATTGGGTCAGTGGATCGTCTTAGGGGCGGAGTTTTTCATGAAATAGTCATTCAATAGGATTCTACGAAGTTGTACTGCTGATTATAATTCTGTGAAACCATATTTGTTACGGTCACGAATCATATTTTAATGAACACACAACCTGACACAGACCTGGAAATTGCAAAAAACTTAAGAAAATTTGAATTTCGTGGGCTACCTTAGCGCATCCCTGCATCCCCCTTAGACAAAAAATAAGTGTCGGTAATGGACTTTGTGGCGGGAAAGTGAAGCGTCACGTTTAGCAATTTATTTTATTTTCAAAAAATTGTGTTTAGCCGAATATACCACTAAAGGCCTGTGACATAACAAACGTCAAAATGCTCAGGCTAGAGATGAGTCGTACTAGGTAAATTTTGTACTAAGTGCACCTAGTCCGATTCCGTACAAATACTCGATCCAAATACCTGTTCCACCTAGTCCACCTAGTCCACGAAGTACGCATAGTCTGCTTAGTCTAAAGTCTTCGCGTACCGACACCTGTCTAAGATACGTACGTACGCAGTAATGAATTGATATCTTCGGTTCATACTTTACACAGGCTTAGGACTGTCAACGTAACGATTTATCTACATTGTAGATTGTTGGCATATTTAAAAGATTTCAATTAATTTTGCAGAGTAATCTTAAACTTACTTTTTTAAACTTACGAATGAATGTTTACGTTGTAGGTGCTTTGTAAGGTTTGGTACAGAACTTTTAAAACCAATTAAAGATAAAGATTTTATTTGTTCAAATAATTATACTCGACTGCATTGGATCTAGTCTAAAGTCTTAAATAGTATCGAGTATTGACAAGTACCTAGTCTATAAAGTCTGCCTAGTAAACGGGTTGAAGTCCCGACTAGTGTCGAGTATTGTCCGACAAAGATGGAAAGACTGCGGAATAGTGTATATTCTTGCACAACACAAGTGCGCGTCGCGTTATTTTTATGTTCATTGAAATATGATTCAAATTCCAATGACTCGACACACGAATGATTTAAGCAAATACGAGTGAGCGGCAAAACAGACTTGCTATCTCGCTTCGCCGGTACTTCGTTTCGAGCGGGCCGCGCGGGTGCCGTGCGCCGCGCAGGCACAGTGAGACTAGATACTAGGTAGATCGAGTATTTTAAAAGTTGGAATAGGTGCGACCTAGTCTCATTAAATACCTAGTCCCTGGATCTGTTCTAGTATATACGCTTCATCTCTAGCTCAGGCCCCACCCCTTATCTTAATGGCCGACAGATTTATGGCTTCCGCCGCCAATGTAAACAAAAAACATTTCAAGTGGTCTCAAAGAACTTAGTGTTGGAAATATCTTGTAAACAGAGCTAGTTTAGTAAAACTCGCAAATAGATGGTTGACTTTTTATTTTTTACCTTTTACAGAGTAACATACATATTTTTATAAACAACAAAGTTACCTAGCAACCAATGTTACAATAGACCAGAATGTATCCAGCATACAATCTCTTTAACACCCCCACTGTATGCCTATACATTTTTTAAAGTAGTCCTGCTTAACTCTAGTAAGTCCTTTTGTGAAGATATCGGCGGGCATCTCATCAGTCTTACAGTATTTGATACAAATTTCATTTGCCTCGGCCAATTCCCTGACATAATGGTATCTAATATTTATGTGCTTAGACCTCCTACCGACTGTTGGCACGTACACTAATTTTATAGCGCTTTGGCTGTCGCTGAACAGATCAATCGTATTATTCTGACCTGTCAGTTCATGGTAGAGACCTTTGGCACAAACTACCTCTTTCGCTGCTTCACAGATAGCGACATACTCTGCTTCAGCCGTACTGAGTGCGACGCAACGTTGCTTGCGGGTCTGCCAGGAAACCGCAGCACCGCCAAGGGCAAGCATATACCCTGTGAACGAATGTCCATCAGCGTTGGCACCCCAGTCCGCATCGGCATATGCAATCAGAGGTTTGCCAGTCTTCTTGTAGACCAATTTGTGATCTACTGTACCCTTTAGGTATCTCAGCACTCTCTTGAGTGCAGCCATGTGAGTCGAATTCCAACAAGAATTAAACTGACTCAGGTAGCTCACTATGAATGTGATGTCAGGACGTGGGCCACAGGACAGGTACATGAGTGAACCCACAATCTCCTGGTAGCTCATATCTCCAGTTGGATCGCCTTTCTCCAATCTGAGATTAGTCTCTGTGGGAGTCGCAACAACTTTGCAATCTTCCATTTTATACTTTCGGAGGACCTTCTTTGTGAAGTTTCTTTGGTTGAGCTCCACTTCTCCCTTCCTTTGCGTGAGCTCCATGCCCAGACAGTCCTTTGCGAATCCCAAGTCTTTAATTTTGAAGGCGTCTCCAATCTTCGCTTTCACGGCCTGAATCTCGTCAATGTCATGCCCAAAAATGTAGAAATCATCTACGTATAAGGCAATTGCAAGAAATTTGCTTTTTACCTTCTTCAGGTATACGCATGGGTCATATTTTGACCTCGTAAACCCGATCTTAATTATGTGAGCGTGAACCTTCACGTTCCAACATCGTGCTGCCTGCTTCAGACCATATATGGCCTTCTTCAGCTTGCAAACCTTTCCTTCTTTCCCCCTCGTGATGAAGGCCTCTGGCTGTTCCATGTACAGGTCTTCAGCAAGGTCACCATTAAGGAAAGCGGTCGTGACATCGATATGATGCACTGTCAGTCCAACTTCTGCCGATAGCGCCAGCAGTAGTCGGACCGACGAAAGTTTAACCACTGGTGCAAAGGTTTCGGAGTAATCCTCCCCCCACTTCTGGGAATACCCTTTAGCCACCAGTCTTGCTTTGTGGCGCTGCACTGTCTCATCAGCGCCAATCTTCAGCTTAAATAGCCACTTGCATTTGACCACGTTCGCTCCTCTTGGGCGATCGACCAGCTCCCAGGTTCCGTTCTCGATGAGCGAGTCATACTCTTGCTTCATCGCATCCAACCACAGGTCCTTATCTCCGCGATCCATTGCATCCTGTACCGACCCAGGATCGTGCACGCTGAGAAAATTATATTCTAAATCTTCCTGCCTATTTGGAACTCTGGGCCGTTGAGGGTATCGTCGCCCCTCTACAGCTGGTTCAGCTTCTCGTTCTTCGCTTCTGTCAGAATCCGAGATAGAATCCATTGAATCATGGAATTCCTCAGATTCGACTACAACAATTTCGGGTGTGGTGGACCCGGTTGCTGGAGCTCGTACGCTCTGGCTTGGAACTTCCTCCTCAGTTTCCATAGCCCCGGTAGTCCCTCCTGTAGTGGGGACTACGAAAAATTCTTCAGGAACATCCACCACCGGCATCTTAGTTGGCGATTTGTTTGGAGGTCCGAGAAAATCCATATTGTCCTTAGACTGATTTGGCAACCTCTCATCAAACACGGCATCCCGAGCAACAATAATCCGCCTTGGATTATTCTTAACATCAGCAAACTTAAACCCCTTTTGATCCTCACTATAGCCAAGAAATATAAGTTCTCGTGTTTTGGGATCAAACTTTTTGAGGCTTCCATCCTTAATAAGAACCTGTGCTTTTGAACCAAACACTTTTAAGTGTGAAAGGTCCACCGCCTTTCCGGTCCACACCTGTTCAGGGACCTGTTGCGAAATAGCCATAGTGGGCGAGCGATTTTTCAGATAAATCGCCGTTAGAATTGCTTCACCCCAATATCTCTTATTGAGATTGCTTTCTGCTAGCATGCATCTCGCCTTTTCGACGATTGTCCGGATGGTTCTCTCCGCAACTCCATTTTGCTGTGGAGTGTGCGCTACAGTTGTCTGATGTTGAATTCCACGATTTTTCAAGTGATCCTGGAATTCCTTACTGGTGTATTCACCACCATTGTCGCTCCTCAACTTTTTAATCTTTTGGCCCGTTTGGTTTTCAACTAATGCCTGAAACTCACGAAACTTCCCGAAAACTTCTGATTTGCATTTCAGCAAATAGCCATAAACTTTCCTGCTATAGTCGTCAACGAATAGCAGTATGTATCTTTTGCCTCCCCATGATTCCATCTCAATGGGACCCGCAACGTCACTATGGATCAGCTCCAAAATCTGTGAAGCTCTATTGAATTTCCTTTTTGGAAACTTCTTCACGCATTGCTTGCCTTGACTGCATGGTACGCAGGGGTTCTTGCAGTTCCCAAGGCTATAACTAAGGCCCTTGACGATGTCCTTAAGTTTGCACATTTCAGATTGGGATAAGTGGCCCAATCTCCTATGCCACAACTCAAAGCCTTCCTGACTTTCTGCTAAGAGAACCGTCGCCTTGTTACTCCTCGAATCTAAAACATAGAGTCCGTTTTGCTTGCGTGGTGCTGTAAAGAGTACGTTCCCATCCACAGATACATTGCCATCGAAAACTCTGCAACGATTTTTGTCAAACACTACAACCTTGCCATTATCAGTGCACTTGCCAACAGACATCAAGTTGGTGACTAGTTCTGGAATCAACAACACATTATTCATTGTCAGTCCTAATGGACGTCCCTTGTGACGTACATCAAACTTCACAGTACCTTGCGAGGTCGATACTATTTTGTCATTATTCGCGCAAGTAACAGCTTTCGAACTGCTTGCTTTAAGCGTTAAAATAGACTTATTTGATGTCATGTGTGATGTTGCGCCACTGTCTACCACCCAGCAATTATCCCCACTAGCGGCAAGTAAAGTAACAAAATCAGTAGAATCATCATCATTAATCCTGCCTACAGCCGCTAAATTGCTCTCAGTCTTACCTTGTTTGGCTTTGAAGAGCTTACATTGCCATTTAAAGTGACCCTTCTTTTTACAAAAATGGCAAACTATTTTCTTACGAGCGCTACCGCTGCCACTACCACCTGCAACATTAGCTAACACCGTATCGTCCTTATCATCATTCACTTGCTGTCGGTGACTTTCACGCAGAAGAGCAGCTATTACGTTCTCCGATGATAATTCCTTACCAGAATGTTCCATGGCCATCACCAAAGGGTCGTAAGAATCCGTCAAACCAGCCAAGAGAATAACCGCGATGAATTCATCATTCAGTGCAGCTTGGATTGCCTCCAGGGCTTGATGCGTAGCTTGCACTTCATTGACGTAGGCATCCATATTTAGGAAATTATCCAGTTTCAATGAAAATAGCTTCCGCAGCAGACCTAATCTTCTAATTAGACCACAGTCAGCATAGGCCTTTTTGAGCGCATTCCATGCTTGCCATGAGGTTTTGGCATTCTTGACAATGGTGATGCACTGTTCTGCGATTGACAGGCAAATCTTTGCTCTTGCCCTTTCGTCGCGTTTCTGGTCTTCAGGTTTGGTAGTAAAGAAATTTTCGCTCACACAGTCCCAGAGCCCCGCATCTATTAGTAGCATTTCGATGCTGAAGGCCCAACTGCCATAATTATTTCGGCCTGTGAGCTTTTTTATGGCACTCGTCGAACTTTCCATCTTTATTCCTAGTCGAATTTACTATTTAAAACTGCCCTACAAATTTAGCATTAACGAGGCACGGGCTGGGTCCATAACCTGTTGGAAATATCTTGTAAACAGAGCTAGTTTAGTAAAACTCGCAAATAGATGGTTGACTTTTTATTTTTTACCTTTTACAGAGTAACATACATATTTTTATAAACAACAAAGTTACCTAGCAATCAATGTTACAATAGACCAGAATGTATCCAGCATACAATCTCTTTAACACTTAGCATCCTTTGTTTAATGTGAAATAATGGTGGATTATCAACAATTCAGTGTTCGTGAACGTGCAATAATGTAGGCAAATGAAACAAAATAGTGCAACGTCACTTCATGTTCTCTCAAGAAGTCCACGTGCGAAACTCAAGGGGAGCGGCCGAGCGGGCGGGCGGGGATATCATCGTTCATTCATTTAATTCATTTCATCATAAAACAAAGTTTGTAACTAAATAAAGACATGGCTAAAAGGTCCTAGTAACCAGGCCATTAAAAATATAAAATAAAATATATAATTTAAAAAAAAAACAGTAATGTCACTAATGTCAGTAGTGATCAGACAGACGTCAGAGCATCCGTAAAATGAATAACACTGTCTTTAATAATCTGTCCACAAATCTGTCTGTCTGTGTGTCTGTCTGTCTGTCTGTCTTTTGTAATTTAACAGCAAAAATATGAAAAAGTTATCACTTAAAGTAATGATTTTGTTAATATTGAGTTGCTTTTCTGTTTTATACTTATATTCTAAAGTATATAGTAATAAAATTAAAAACAATACCGTTAACAGGTCTCTGTCCACCACGTAAGTATATATTTTAAGTCTATTCTATCGTGTATTTATTGTAAGACTGGTCGTAGGGACTTTACTCAACAAATAATGATGAATTAAATTACAGGGTGTTTAGCAACACGGAGACTAAAGAGATAGAAAGGGTAGTGTTGTCTTTCGTAGTTTGCGACTCAAGATTCAACGAGTCTTTGAATGTGGTTAAATCTGTCTTGCTGTTTACAAGAGTTCGTGTTCACTTCGTAATATTCGCCGACGATAGCCTGAGACCAAGATTTAATAAAACTTTAACGAGATGGAGGCAGTTAACAAAGAACCAATTGGAATTTGAAGTTCATGAAGTTAGCTTTCCTGAAGAACATGAACAGGACTGGATGAACCTATTTAGTAAATGTGCAGCTCAGCGATTGTTTATTCCTGTAAGAAACTTAATTACATTGATTTAGCTTGATTTCAGATACTTACATATTATTTTTTTTTTTGGGAAAGCATTACATAGTAAACAACTTAATATACAGGGTGAAAAGTTGTAGCTGGAGAGTAAGAATACCGGTAATATGGATGGCAGCAAGTGTCAAAGGGACCATTTTTTTTTTCAAAGGGATTAGTAGAACTGCATTCAAACATTTTTGAAAAGTCTTATTTGCCTGAATTGGAAGTTGAACCAACTCAAATGCTCAATAATCCTGTATTATTAAGCCATCAATTGATAGGGTCAAGCATATGGATAAAATCTGTGTAATAAACATTGCATGTAAAATTGGAGGAAGATCATGAAATCTAAATAAATAAAGCAAACATATTTCTTAAAAAAAAAAAAACAATCATCTTCCAACAAAACAATTCAAAGTGAAAAATAACTTGAATTTTTCACTTTGTAGTGATTTTTTTTTAAGCCGGTTGTTTTATTTTGTAAAAATTTTGATTATTTTTCACTTTTTAGTTGTGGTACCTTCACCGCACAAATTCGTCTACTTGACATGTAAACAGCGATGACAGGAAGTTTTATAACACCATCAATAATCGAAACTACTTGATGGAGCGACTGCCTGTCTGGCTGGTTATACTGAAACAAATTTGACTAGTAATAATAAAAGTAAAATATAGACAGCAAGTCTTTTTTAAATTATACTTGAAAAAAAAATTAAAACAGGTTTAGTTTTGAAAAAGAAAACAGGGGAATAAGAGATTATAATTTTGTTTATATTGCATATGAATATTGAGTCCAAGCCGCAGTTGTCTTTCGCGCTCAATAACGGGGAGGTTTGCAATTCTTCAAATGTTTTGCTGACTGCGTTTCCTCTTAGGGCCTATGCACACCACGTTTTTTAATCGCGCCGTCGACGCGCGTTTGTAGCGATACAGACGCGATACACACGCAAGTCAGTCTGTTCTGTAGGATAACAGCGCGCCGTCGACGCACGTTTAAAAAACGTGGTGTGCACAGGCCAATAACTGTGTGAGCACGACACGCCTTGGGCCGGTGATTCGCATTTATGTTGGTTCGACAAAAGGGCACCCAAACAACTTAAAAAAAAAAACTGGCCAAGTGCGAGTCGGACTCGCGCACGAAGGGTTCCGTACCATTATCTATAAAAATGGCAAAAAAATCACGTTTGTTGTATGGGAGTCCCCCTTAAATATTTGTTTTATTTTATTTTAATTGAATTATTTTTAAACTCAATATATATCTGCATATTCTGTGAATATTTCAAGCGTCTACCTGTTGCCGTTATCAATATAGAGCAAAAACGAGCAAAAAATCACGTTTGTTGTATGGGAGCCCCCTTATTTTTTTATTTTATTCTATTTAGTATTTGTTGTTATAGCGGCAACAGAAATACATCATCACGGGTCACCTCAAGTCTGGGAGGGTGGTGAAGTGTTTGGCCCCGCGACGTCTGAAAGGGGCGCGCGTGGAACACTACGCGCCGCCACCTCGGGTCCAGTATGATAGGGGGCGGTGGACGTACCCAATCCCTCCAGGACCTGCTTAAACTTTCCAACCTGTATAATAACTTAATAAACTTACACATCAAAAGAACAGCACTTGTAAGAAATTTGATTAATACAAAGTTACTATATTTCAGAAACTAATACCTCACATTGATGCTATGATATATGTGGATGCAGACACTTTGTTCTTGGGGCCTGTAGAAGAGCTCTGGCAGTTTTTCACACAATTCAATACATCTCAAATATCTGCTATGTCACTAGAAGATGATAACCCAAATGTTTCTTGGTATCCAAGATTTGCAAAACATCCCTTTTATGGAAAATATGGTAAGGGTACATCTATTATATTATTATGCATACATTCAATCTAATGAACCGAAAAAGTTCTTAACATAACATCACACCGGTATTCCCTGAAGGGTTGGGCAGAGATGTATAGTAACACCCAAATTTTGCCAGTCATGTTTTAGTCACATGTAATAGCAGGCGAGTCTACTAAGAAAAATAAAAGATGGGAAAATGTTTTTGTTTGTACTTAATTGTAAATCATCATGTTCCTGCCCTTATCCCAATTTAGGTATTTGGGGTCCCTAAAATCGACGTCCCTAGGTAATACGGGCTGGTGTCCGCAACGCCACGTCAATATGCGCGTATTTTGCGTAAGGGTGGGAAAATCGATTATTCGATCCACCCCAGCTCCTCAAGGAACGCCAGCAACGCCTTGGTGTTACTGACAATCTCACAGAGGGTACCTGGGTTACCGAAGTACTTTGCCCTGTATGTGGCGATCATTGGGCGGTATAGTAGCAGAAACGACGTCCCTAATAGAATGACTATGGCCATCAATGCTATTTATTTGGTAGTGAATAGGTTAATAAAGCTTTCGACTTAACCAAGTGTTCTAAAACATCAAACAGTTTTATGATACTTATAGCAAGGTCAAGAAGATAATTAACATCTACATACATGAAGTTGGACTCCATTTATCAAAATTTTTTACAATGACATGAAGCATACAACTTACAGGAAAAACATCTTTATTTAATCAGCTATCGTACGAGGCACAAATGTTAAAACCATATTTAGGTGCCCGTGAAACAGTTGATAATGCTGGCAAAGGGATAATTTGCCAAGTCTTGAAATATTTTGATGTTTTGGGATGATCAAATTAATTAACTGGTTAATGGGTAGGTATAGAAGGGTCACTATGCCGTCCTGGAAGGAATACGTCGAGTTATAAGTCATCCTGTATATTGATCCCGACTACGGAACCCTTCACTGTGCGTGGTCCGACACGCACTAGGCCAGTTTTCATCCAAACATCCCTATTAGCTGTCATCTCCGAACTAACTTCATCTCTTATTTCTACTAAATGCTTTATCAAAATTGGTAACACCAAACACAAAGCACACAGAGAATTATGGTTTGTGTGGCAGATAATTTATATTTATTTTAATTTAAAACATAATTGTTGGGTTACAATGAGAATCCATTAAGACTAGTTCTCTGTTTCTTGCAGGTCTCAACTCAGGTGTGATGTTAATGAACTTGACAAGGATGCGTTCATTTGGCTGGGTGGAATATGTCACTCCAATCATGCTGAAATGGAAGCATTACATACCATGGGGTGATCAGGTATGCTGTCTAGCTAAGCAGACACAACGATGGTGAACTGTCAGTGTTTAAGTCATCCAACTCTGTTTCTTAAATCTATGCTGTGGTCCTTGTAAAGAAATCGTGTGAGGATAACCTGCCGCTTGTTGAATGCTGACTTGCTGTGAGTGTTTCCACGTTAAAGTCGGCTCCAGGAGTTCAGTTACAAAACATCACGAAAAAAACCGCTGTTCCATACATTTCGTCGCGTTATGCGAACATAATTAATGTATGAAGCATTTTTCCAGAATCTGTTAACACAGTTAGCGATCACTCAAAAACTTAAGGGCAGCCTTCTAAGACCGTTTTCATGTAGCTAGAGCGGTTATGGTACCTTGGGGTCACCTCCGAAGCGTTAATGAGAAGTATCGGCCGAAAGTTCGGGCCTTTTATAACTACCATAGTTTCCTCTTTTGACTTTGAATCCTTACCCGACTTAAAGTCACATTTTTGACTTTGACTTACCTATCTCTTTGACTGTCTTTTTTTTTCTTTCGTCATAGCAGTAGTCAAGCAACGGCCGAACTTTCGGCCGATACTTCGGATTTATGTTCGGAGTTCGGAGACAGGGCAGTAAGAGCAGGGGGTCTCCCCTGCTCTTACTGCCCTGTCTCAAAATCCAACTTATACAAGGTGGAGACGAAAATACGTAGGTACATAATGATTTTTTTAACTGGGATGGTATGGGGAAATCCGAATCCATAAGGCGATACGGAGAAACTGTCTTGCGCCGGTTATCAGCTTTCTATGTGAATACACCCTGTATTCACGTAGAAAGTTACATTTTTTTTTTACTGACATCTATGTTTGTTACTGACTATTGTGTACTTGGATTGAAAAGTGCCTTTAGTAATTTAGTTTTTATTTTGTAATTTTGCATTGTATTTTTTGTAAATTTTATAAATTTGTACGCCTTACAGTGAAACATGTACAGACGCCAGCAGGTCAAGCTACCCGAAAATGTCAAATTTTCCCAATCAACCTTGAACCATATGCTGTACGGATAAAGTTGAAAATCTATTAAAGAAATTTGACAGATTGTAGTAGGTTGATGTGCTGGCGTCTGTACGTACTAAATATTAATATTGTGACATCCCGCATGCTTAATTTGCATGTATACATGTATACATGTTTTGACAAATAAAATTATCTTTATGTTTAAAAAAAAGCTGATAACCGGTGCCAATATGCCAGAGAAGAAAATACCCGCCGAGTGCGTGTTGGACCCACAATGAAGGGTTCCGTAGTTGGGGTGAATTTATCCCAAGAACAAACATAACTTTGTAATTGAAATTAATCTCCCCAAGTCCGAAAATTGTTAATTTGTAGTTTATCACATTCTTTTTATTGTGATAAAACTACAAATTAACGATATTCGGACTTTTTCCTTTACTTGTGCCGTGATACGAGTACCTTGATTTTTGCCAAATTTAATGATTCTAGGTTAATGGTAAGTATCAGTAGGTTTTGATTTATTTGCGAGTATCAAAATATATCGCATATGACCGTATTTTTTTAGTCCGTTGACATAATAGGCTGGATTTTTTTAAAGTTCTAAGGAACCTTAGACCTACGTATTTGATATTAATTCCAACTTGATACCTCCATGCGTTTCTATGAGCACAAAACGGGTCTTGACAGACAGACAGACGGACAACGAAGTGATCCTATAGATACGGGTTCCGTTTTTTCCTTTTGAGGTACGGAACTATGGATTATGGGGGAGGGGGGGGGGACGTTTCCCTGTGACCACGAATGTTGCATATTATATGTATACTTGTTTCTGCCCGCGACTTCATTCGCGTGGAAGTCGTAAGACACCACAATATACTAAAATAACAACAATTTTTTTTATAAAACTGCCGTGTATACTACGTTTGTACTTTTGGTTACGGTCGCCAAAATATACAGAAGGTCTGCAGTCTCGACATTACATAGCGATCGTCTTACGACCGAATTCGGTCGCAAAGTCCTAATCGGGTCTCTAGACGGTCAAAATTACTTGACAAGATTGTGATTGTTTCGTGCTTGTCAAGCAATTTTGACGCGGTAGCAAGCGACGTATAGTTTTCCGTGTGAGAAGTAGCTCGTCCTGAGGTCGACACCCGCAGCCTTCAGTAGCAATTACCCATTGCTTGCGAAATTTTTCGTTGTTAGTGAATTAATGAACGCCTGCGTTTCTGCATTATGCATAATACCTAATGGCACGACACTGATACCCTGACTGATGCATTCTTACAGCTTATTCCTGACGAACGAATATCACAAAAATAATATAACAGTAGATTATATGGGAATTCTCATCTACCTACCTAAAGATATTTATTTTTCATTTCTCATCATCGGAAAATTGTGTTTGTTTGATTCGAGTAGTGGGTGGAAAAGACTCATAGTAATTGCTTTTTTTTTGCTCTCTAGAGCGAGAATGAATTTTAAAAATAGAACTAAAGGTTAGGTAATCGGGTACGAAAGCTGTAACATAATAAAAACCGGCCAAGTGCGAGTCGGACTCGCGCACGAAGGGTTCCGTACCATTATCTATGGCCGGCAAAGAAATCATGTCTGTTGTATGGGAGCCCCCTTAAATATTGATTTTGTTCTGTTTTTTAGTACAGTAGGTAACAGAGGTCTTCCAATTTCCCTAGAAATATTTATAACGTGATACAGCGCTATACATTAAAGTTTTAACTCATCATTTCAACCGAAAGACTGCTGGACATAGGCCTCTCCCAACATTGGGGGAGGGAGTTGCCAAAATAACCATGCTTGGCAGGCGGGTTGGTGTTCGTAGGATGGGGTTAAATGCATAGAGAACGCTTCTGCACATTCTCTAGTAAGTCCCTTAGTCGCCTTTTACGACACCCACGGGAAGAGATAGGGTGGTGCGGTCCGGCATCACACGGACCCAAAGTTTTAACTAAATACAAGTATTTCAATAAATGTTACGACATAGCGAGAACTAAATGTGATGAATGTCATTCTAAACTTCGGTCAATGTGACGTAATCGTTCATCAAGTACAGCGCCTTGAGAGCTGATCTTGGTAACTGAGATACTGTTTGCATGTGTTGATTAATTATAGTAATGATCTTGAGATGCTGATATCGTAATAATGGCGTATCAAATAATTACGCATTTGAGTACGTCGTTGGGGAATATTAATTAATACGGGCCTTAGAATTGTTCCCAGACCTCGTAAAAATTACTTTTTCAAAAATATTCAATGTACAGTTTTGAGTTCGCTACGATTTTGTTAAATACATCATTATGTATAGTTATGGGTTTTCCTATGTATAAAATTTCTTAAAAAAAAAGGATCAAACATTTTGTTTTGTGCGCAGGACATTATAAACATAATATTTCACTACCACGAGCGGGCGGTGCACGTGCTGTCGTGCCGTTACAACTACCGCTCAGACCAGTGCATGTACGGCGACGCGTGCGCAGACGCCACGGCGCGCGGCATCTACCTGCTGCACGGCAGCCGCAAAGCTTTCCACAGTGATAAGCAGCCAGCCTTTCAGGTACACACTCTGCTTTAAGGCTTCTACATACCAGCGCGACTTGTCGCGCGACGCGACACGGCACGAAGGCCCCGCGTGTCGCGGGACGAGCGGTGCCTTTGAGCCATGTCGCGTCGCGCGACAAGTCGCCCCGCGCCCTTATTATCTTCGTCAATCATTAGACATGTTAGTTTTCAGTCTTAATACGCATTTATTTGTGATAATTGCAAGTCATACAAATTACTCATCATCATCATTTCGGCCGAAAGACGTCCACTGCTGGACATAGGCCTCACCAAAAGGGGGGGGGGGGTTGCCATAATCGCCACGCTTGGCAGGCGGGTTGGCGATCGCAGTATGGTGTTAAAATGCACAGAGAACGCTGCTGCCATTCTCTAGTAAGTCCCATAGTCGCCTTTTACGGCACCCACAGGAAGAAATAGGGTGTTGCTATTCTTTACGTCCGGCACCACATGGTACTTAAAAATTACTGCCGACGGATAAATTACATGTTTTATTTATTTATTGGATCTCCAACAGGGGCTACACAATTAGTAACAAAACTAAGTGTGTACAAAAATAAGTGAATTACACAACCAATGAATATTTAAAAAAAAAATACAAACGAATAAGAAAAAAACAATAGGTAACCATAAAAGACAACGGACAAAAATATCAAAATATTACGAATTGGATACTATGATCTTTATTGTCTTTTTTGAACGTTGATCATTTGCATGTACAGACGCCAAACACATCAAGCTACTACAATCTGTCAAATTTCTTTAATAGCTTTTCAACTTTATCCCCACAGCATAAGATTCAAGGTTGATTGGCGTCTGTACATGTGTTGACTGACTTAAAACTTTAATAATATAAATACGGCCACACTGAGCTGATGGGTTGGTGATCTCAAGTAGAAGCTGATAGTAGGTAGCTGTTGCCTTCCTCATAGGTGATCAAGTTTCTATTTACGTGATCGACACCAGTGAGGTGATAGAGGTGAATTCTCCGCCGCCCCGGGATTCAAATGAATATTAATTTATGTTGAAAAATTTATTGTTTCAGGCAATCTATCGCGCTATAGATGAATACGTGGTCGGGACTGACCCTTCGAAGTATGTACTTACAAATATGGATCAATATTTCTCCCAGGCTCCCACGTCCAACTGCGGCAGTTTGAAGGACGCTTTCCTTAAAGTACCGACCAGAACGTTTAGTAACTTATATCCAGTGCCAGACAGATAGCATCACATTGTAAGATGAGTGATGAGATACCTATAGGTATCTGAGTATCAGGGTTTTATTATGTACGAACTTTTATTGATGTCGGAAAACGACGAAAATACCACCATATCATAAGTTTCACCTTTTACGTGTAACATAAGTCCATTTATAGGTACATAGTTATTTTCTGTTACGCATTATGTTTTTTTGAGAAGTGAACATCGACAAAATGGTTTGCAACTGCTGAACCGATTAAGATAAAACATGCTCCTGCCTTTGAGTTAGGCTTGCAGCTATATAATTATGTATAATTCATTAAAGTAAGTAAAGTAAATTTATTTCATATGAAGAGGTACAGTCTGTTACAAAGTAGGATGACAACTTAGGAATAGTTTACATCTAAGATGAGTAGCTACATAAAATTTAATTGAAACTCGTCAGCAATTCCCACGATCTGCGGTAACAAACGGATTGAAGGACAGACAGTCCGACATACATTTAAACTTACTGAATCGTAATGATTTTGCTTTTTCCTAGTTTTTCTAACCAATTTTTAAGAAAAACTTAGATGTACCCTAAATTAAATAGTAAATTATAAATACACGTTTTCGCTGTTCTTAGTATGATGCTCGCTTCGTCGCTCATGACTATTGTAAAAACTTTGTTTATCATGAGATTGTTGAATGTAGTACCTACCTTTTACATGTATACCTATTGATAGCCAGACATTCAACACGTGATGTTCTCGCGCTTGTTCCTCACAACCAGTTTTTGACCGTCACCTTTGGCAAATTTTTTGCAGGTAGCAAAACATGTATTTAAATTAAAACCCTACTGATTTAAAGCAAAAAACAAATGAATATGACTAACCATTAAAACTAAAAAAATAAAAGAATCTCTTAAGTAGTTCTAAACCCATTTTAAAAATAACAGATTAGCGAAAATATACAGACTGGCTGAGTCAAGGTAAACTAGTTATTTTAAGGGTCACCCGTACAACTTGTTTGTTGGGGTTCAACCAATAATTCATAAAGCCATTTAAAATAGAATTATGAACAGATGGTAGGAAGGTCGAGCTTTCAATGGCTGGAAACCATACTGAAAGTTTCTGGATTCTGATAAATAAGGCCAGAGACTTATGATACATTTATTGTTTTTCAAAGTACATAGCCCTCCCAATTTACACATTTTTGCATTCGCTGGAACCATTGTAAAAATCAGTTTGACCGGTCTTCCTTAGGGGCGGGACCGCTTAAATGGCTTCGTGGAACGCATTCATTACCGATTCAACGCTCGTAAACGTGTGCCTCTAAGTTTGTATTTAATTTTAGGAAATAAAAAGAAGTCGCATAGTGCGAGGTCTGGGCTGTAGGTAAGCGGATGCGTCATCAGTTCTACATTTGAAGCCTTCAAATACGTTTCCGTTACCTTAGCGGAATGTGAAGACGCGTTATCGTGGTGAAGGACGACATTGATTCGAGGACGCTTTTCGCGAAGTTATTCTAAGACTCTGGGCAAGCAAGTGTTGACGTACTAATCTGCGGTCACTGTCCTTTGGTCTTCAAGCGACACTGTTGCGTAATGTCCTGATTTGCCGAAATAAGAAGCAACCATTTTCTTATCAATGCTTCGATTTTTCTTAACTTTCGTCGGCAAGTTTCAAAAGCAAAGACCCATTCTGCCGACTGGCTTTTTTTTCTTTCCGGTTAAAAGCAGTATCCCAGGTTTCGTCACCTGTCACGATATTATAGACAGCCAATGACTGTCTTCCATTAAACTTTTTATCATTTTACGGCACCACTCGACGCGCAATCATATCTGGTCTTTCCTTAAATCATCGGTATCCATCGAGTGCAAAGCTTCCGAACCTTCAGATGCACATGCAAAATGTTTTGCACTTGCCTCATTCCAATGCCTAATACAGTACGAATTTGCTGACAAGTAATTTTTTTGTCAGTTTCAATCAGTTTTCGTACGGTATCAATATTAGATTCTGTAATCGCCGTCGCCGGCCGACCTTCACGTACATCGTCATGAAGATGATGAAATTTACACGAGTGAAATTCATTGTAATAGCGACACACAATTTTATAAAGGACGCCACAATGAAAAATACTAATGACAGTCTCGCAAATTAAAAAGTAACATGTTCCCAGAGAGTTCCATTTTCGAATTCCGTAATTTTGTTTTATTTTTTTTATTGTGAGGCGCTGAGCAGACGGCGGACAATTTTTCCGCGTACAATTTGGAACCGTATTGAAATCCTGGCAGTCTATTTGTCCTACGTGTGCGTTAATGCATAGATTCCCTTACGATCTATCGTCGCGGACAATTTGTCCATCGTCTGCCCAGCGCCTAAGTGGCCAGTTCCAGAAACTTTCCTTATGCCCCACGACCCCATGTAATAAACAGCTTATTTTTTCATTTTAATTTACTCGTAAGTACAATAATCAGCCTATAAGGTTCCCACTGCTGGGACACAGGCCTCCTCCCTGTGAGTGGGAGTGTTACTCGTAAGTATCTGTTTGTAACTTTGTATTGCATAGTTTAAAAAAAAAAATACAAAAGTATTAAATCTGCCTCATAACAATAAGTAGCGTTTGTAATAAAAAATAGTTTTACAAATTTATTATTTACAATTATATTTTTTATAATATTTATAAAAATGTATTGTTTTTTTATTTCCGTAATTTTAGAATATATATTATGATAACTCTAATTAGTAAGGCAAAACACGAGCTTACTGCTCATGACAAGGAACCAGAAATAACAACTTGGTAAATTAATCTATTACCTACTTACTGTGGGTAATTAAAACTGAATGTTAATGAAGCCAGTGTGTGTTATTTTATTTACAATATACATTAACGTTTACTATGAAAGAAGTATGTACAGTTGGCCAAGTGATCTTTCGGTTCAGTAATTATTTCCAAACAATATACAACATTATTTTTAGTAGGTATATGCGAAACCTGAATATAGTTGGTTCAGAATAAGGAACTGAATCGATTTCAATATTTTTTACACCATGTTATATTTTGTCCCAAAAATATTTAGTGTGATGGAAAATGTTATCACCATTTAATTACTTACAATACAATCGCCGTACGGTTATGTATCTACTGCCAAATTATTATCAATGAGTACAAGACGACCCTGGAGGCGCGGGGATGCCGTTAGCATGTTTTTGTACGGAACACCCGGTAACATAACAACCTTATAACTTTGTGATTTTTCATGATACAGTTTTCAACATTTGTACATAGATTCTTTACGTATAAATACTAGACACGTGTTTCAGGTTTCGCATATACTAAAAATAATGTTGTATATCGCTAAGATTTTAAAGATTTAACTAACGTTCTATCGTTCAACGCATGAATAAAATAGTCTGCTACTAATTCTTGCTTGGATACACAGATGACAGGACCAGGACAGTCTCGTAGAGATATCTAACTGGTCAGTATCCAGTGCAAGAGTCAGCAAGGAGGAAATAGGTACTCTTAGAGACGATGATTTGACCTTAAATCTCGTTTTCCCGAGCTCTCATTTGGTGAACCATCGCAAAATACCCGCTTGCTGCACTTGACTCGGTGGACCGCAGAGTAAGAAACTCATAGGCGGCGAGGCGCTGGTGGCCAAGCTTCACAGCCTGGCTCATCGGCGAAATATTGCTTGCCTGCCGGTCGGAGAGTGTGTGCATGAGCTCCGCGATCTGATTCCACCTTTTCACTACCGGACTTCCAGGTGTACTACCGCAGGCATGCAAATAGAACCACTTAAAAAAAAATCCCATGCTCATGATGACCATATTATTATCTGTTTACCGACTCTTTTTGCGTCGAAAAAAAAAATGTTTAAATAAACTCAGGCACTGTTACAATGATCACAGATGTCTGACCACCCTTTACCCGGTTTTTTACGGTGTTTTTTCATTAACAAAAAGAAAAAATCAGCAAAAGTAGGTAAGCGACCGAGCAGGGATAGTCCTTACAGTGCACAGTGATTTGCATGCCCGCGATATTACCTGCTGCAGGGTACGGACAGACCGACATGACGAAATTAAACACCGGTGTAGTTAAATTAAGATAAAAATAATCAGGGGCGACACTCCCCATGTATCCGAGGGAGGACAAAAAAAACCAATTCACATAGTTACCTACGCGTGTGTCGTATTGTTGGATCCCATAATTTATTAAACAGATTAAGTTATTTCCAATAGATTTGCTATTTAAGTCAATAGCTTTTATGATAGGGATATTTTCGGTTACAGTCGCAGAAATAACTTAGCTACGCGTGTGTCGTATTGTTGGATCCCATAATTTATTAAACAGATTAAGTTTTTTCTAAGAGATGTGGTATGAGATGGATGCGTAGTTCATACAAACGTAATACCAACATAATTTTTAAATCAAACATATTCTTAAGATAATTGTGTCTTTATTACGATTGAAATACAGGATTCAACTCCATTCACAGACTCATTCATCTCATCTCATCTTCATTTCATGGACTCCATTTGAAATAATATTAGACATTTAAATAAACTTGTTTACAGTCCGTTCAACTGATTTTGACTTCTATTCCGTAGGCATAAGGATGGCATTAAAAGCAAAAACGTGGTTACAATAACAATTGTTTATTACAGCTGTCATTGGTCATGCCACCAACGCAATAGAAGTCAAAATCGATTGAACGGACTGTAAAAAAAGGGTTTATTTAAATGTTTAATCTTATTTCAAACTGAGTATAGGTTCCCAAATATAGTTTTTGAATGGACACTGTTTTAAACGAGAGTTATGAGAAAAATAAGTTTTCTATAGAAAATTTAAATTCCTCATAACTCGTCTTTATATCATTGTCCTTTCAAAATATATATATATATTGGGGAACATATAATATTCTGTAATCCAATCGAAATAAATAGGTACATATGAATATTTTTGATTTACAAATTATTTTGGTATTACGTTTGTATGAACTACGCATGCTACGCCGGCCCCTGAACCCCCGTATTCAAGAACGATACTTACATAAGTATGGCAGCGACACTATGCTAAGTAAGGCATTTCTCACAGCGTTCGTCATGGCGGGCCATTCAATTCACAAACAATACTCAAGCGACACTACTATGCAAACGCACAGCGTCGATTATAGATCTGTGATTGGTCCGTTTCTGTTGCTAAGTTCGCTTTAGTGTTTGGCAGATGTGTAAATATAACCTTTAAACGTGTTGTCAGTTGTGAAATATGAACCATCAAGTGTGGTGATTTATTTAATAATAAAAACCGGCCAAGTGCATGTCGGACCACCCACAATGAAGGGTTCCGTGGTTGGGATGAATTTATCATATCTATTAATATATTTATATTTTAAATATATTGTAGTTGAAAAACATGCTCTCCCATACATCGATATACGTTACGGTCAATTCTCCAACTGCAAATTTAAGTTGGTCGACCCTTAAATTTGCAGTTGGAGAAATCAGCCATTTAGCTGGCAGGGGGGGGGGGGGACACTTGACTCTAACAAAAACTAGCACTTTAAAGCTTAATATTACCCAAACGGATCCCTTAATTGAAAAATGGTTTTCCCAAACCCACAATATTTTTGAACGGCCTATCCAACGATACCCCACACCATGGTATAGACGAGAAAAAAAAATATCATCCCCATTTCACGTGTAAGGGAGGTACCCTAAAAAAAAATGTTTTTAATAATTTTATTTTACCATTTTTTTGGCATGATTAATATGTATACCCATGCCAAATTACAGCTTTCTAGGACTAAGCGTCTCTGAGCTAAGCTGGCGACAGACGGACGGACGGACAGACAGACAGACAGACGGACATGGCGAAACTATAAGGGTTCCTTGTTTACTACGGATCCCTAAAAAGTACTCTGTTTTCAAGGATCGATAAACAAAAAAGTATTTAGTTACCTTCAATTGATTAGTCATTAATGGATGTGCATCAGTGAACGGTAAAAAAATGTGCATACGATTTCGAATTCTCCAAAAACAAACGAAGCCGTCAATTAATGGTTTGTTTACTGTTTTTTTTTAATGATTTTCTAGTATTATTACTACCTAAATAATAATTATTAATAAAATAATAATACAATTTTGGATAATTGTACTTATACATCTTACACCAAATTAATGACATCAACAACAATCATGTAAAATATATTCTATCTATTTAATGACAATTAAATATAATTTTATTTTGCTTCAGTTTTAATAAGCTACCGTTTTCTGTTTCGGAATGATAGCTCTTTGTACGGGAGCGGCCTATCATAGAAGACAAACGGACACACGCCAAAAATATTGAATTCAAAAAGTTAAAATGAATAATAAAATAAAATATCACGAATGGATACAAAACATACAGAAACAACCACATCTGTGAACCACATTATCATTTGACACAGACCTTTTTTTTACAACAAGCTACACTATGCGTCGGTTAAAATAGCTGCCCAGGTACTTTACGTAAGGGTCCTTCTAAGTGAACGCATAGCGTTGCACATCACACAAGTATTGTTTATGAATCGGATTTACCGGCCCTATGCGTTGATGGGCACTGTGAGACCTCATAGTATCGTTCTTGAATATGGGTGTAACCCCCGTATTCAAGAAAAATACTTACATAAGTATGGCAGCGACACTATGCTAAGTAAGGCATTTCTCACAGCGTTCGTCATGGCGGGCCATTCAATTCACAAACAATACTCAAGCGACACTACTATGCGAACGCACAGTGTCGAGTATAGATCTGTGATTGGTCCGTTTCTGTTGCTAAGTTCGCTTTAGTGTTTTGCAGATGTGTGGACGCCATAAATATAACCTTTAAACGTGTTGTCAGTTGTGAAATATGAACCATCAAGTGTGGTGATTTATTTAATAATAAAAAGTACTCTGTTTTCAAGGATCGACAAACAAAAAAGTATTTAGTTACCTTCAATTGATTAGTCATTAATGGATGTGGATCAGTGAACGGAAAAAAAATAAACAAACGAAGCCGTCAATTAATGGTTTGTTTACTGTTTTTTTAATGATTTTCTAGTATTATTACTACCGAAATAATAATTATTAATAAAATAATAATACATTTTTGGATAATTGTACTTATACATCTTAGAACAAATTAATGACATCAACAACAATTATATAAAATATATTCTATCTATTTAATGACAATTAAATATAATTTTATTTTGCTTCAGTTTTAAGAAGCTACCGTTTTCTGTTTCGGAACGATAGCTCTTTGTACGGGAGCGGCCTATCATACGGGAGCGGTCTATCATAGAAGACAAATGGACACACGCCAAAAATATTGAATTCAAAAGTTAAAATGAATAATAAAATAAAATATCACAAATGGATACAAAACATACAGAAACAACCACATCTGTAAACCACATTATCATTTGAAACAGACCTTTTTTTACAACAAGCTACACTATGCGTTGGTTAAAATAGCTGCCCAGGTACTTTACGTAAGGGTCCTTCTAAGTGAACGCATAGCGTTGCACATCACACAAGTATTGTTTATGAATCGGATTTACCGGCCCTATGCGTTGATGGGCACTGTGAGACCTCATAGTATCGTTCTTGAATATGGGTGTTAAGTCAAGTAGCACAGCTAAGGGCGTCCCATAGTGGGACTCGAACCCAGGCTTAGGGCGCTACTGTACAAGAGGGGACTTGTAGTAAGTATCTTTTTTTTTTGGCACGAAAATTGTACGTACTTATTTATATAGTCACACAATAGGTATCATCAATCATTTTTAGCTTTCTCACAATTAGATTAGAAATTGACAAAAGGTACATAATATCTTGTTTCGTTAGCGGACTCATAAAGGGACGATAACCGACTTTTAATGATTTTATAAAGAAGATCACGTCTAAACGAATAGTGTTAACGATTTGAAAAAAATATATGATAAATTAGAGCATTTTCTCAATAACTTATTATGTGAATATTTTAGATTATTTATATATTACATAGTGAAATTAATTTATAAAGTTATGTCTAATGCGGATATAAGACTGAGAATGGCGCAAAATCTACCAAGCGTATTTTTCTGAAACCACCAATTTAAAGATAATTTAATTATTGATCGTTTAATAAACGCGTTTTATTAAAATACCTTTTGTTTTGTGTACTTATAATATATTATTAATGCGGGCGAGACCTATTACTGGCTGAACGGACGATGCGTTGCGTGAGCTCAGTACAGAACACGCAAGCTAACCACTCAAGGTCACTAGCATCTATCTGCGTCTTAATACTCAGATCACAAGACGCCTCGGGGCGCATATCTAACAGCATATCATTGAAAATCATCAACATTTATATAAATGTTTTGTTTGTTGTTTTTTTATAATCCGAATTACAAAGTAGGTAATAAAAATATTTCATCTTACATCAATTGAAACAACCCCAGTAAGTTGCAATATAATTGATGATGATGCAATAAGCTATCTCGCTCTGCGAATTATTACCTAGTGTGCAGTTTCGAAGTACCTATATAAACAGATCGTCGCTAAACCAAATTCATAGCTGCTGCACGTCCTTGTTTAACGTGCATGCAGATATAACTTACAAAGAAACTTGTGGTAACTTCAATTTTTTTTTAAAATGAATATCTTTTTTAAAGTGTGGTTCGTTCCAGCAATACTTACAATCGTGTTGACAACACTATGTAGCGGTAATGTAACACCATCCGAGCAGTGCCCAGGTATGACACACAGACATACCTAACAAGCCTACCTATTGCTTATTATTGTTGCGCATTGCCAGTGCCATTATTTGGATGTCATGTCGAGGGGTCGAACCTAGGCAGTCGCTTTACTTTGTGTAGATAATTTCATACCTACTGTACCCCAAGTGTAAGTTTGCAAGAGAGTAAACGTAACTAGCGCGTTTGCGTTAAGATTATTATTCTCACTCCTATACTCTTAGCATTATGATCTATCGGTCAAATTTTAACGCAAAAAAAATAGTTACGTTTACTCACTTGCAAACTTACACTCGGGGTACTGGTCTTAAAACGGTGAAGGAAAACATCGTGAAGAAACCGGCATGTCCTAGAACCAAAAATCCGAAGACATGTGACACCGTAATGGACCACGCGGGCCCAGTGCGGGTTGGTACCCGCACTGGGCCCGCGTGGTCCATTACGGTCCACTCCCTCTCGAAGACAGAAGGCCTGTGTCCCAGCAGTGGGATTATTATCTTCCTGCCCTTGTATCATGTTACTTGGTCACGCTATCATTCACTCCCTTTTGTTTCATAATAATATTATTATCATTTCTCATACAATTCATAATTGTAGGTACATCTTTTCTTTGGCCTTCCTCTCCCTCTTCATCCATCAACATTTATATTCATCAATATTTTTAGTCTCGTACGTTTCATCTCTCCTCGGTGCCATTATTTGGATAACACTTATAATTTTGAATAAGTGGCTGGCCATAGTAAACTACGACGTGGTAGGTAACTAAGTCCATTATTTTTAGTTTTGGTTGGATGACATTTTTTTTTTCACCCGTACCTTTTGGGTGTTTATAAGCCCAGCAATACGTAATTATGAATATACATTTACTTACATTTAAAAACACCCTAGAAGATCACTTAAAAAAATATGAACACCGAATGTCACTATCGATAAATATACTTATTCTTTTGGGATCGCAGAGAATCGCACTTACTTCCTGGTTCTTAATTGGACTGGATTGGACATTTATTTATTTAAAGAATACATTATTCAATTATTAAAGAAATACAGGTTGGTTCAATGTAAATGAGCACACTTATACATGAGCATCTTTGATATTTGTATATTTTTCTCAAAATAATAATACCTGTCTTGTAAGTGAACTGTAAGCCCGCTTGTAGACGTCCGTTGTTTTCACCGGACAACGGACCGTTTATTTTGCCGAAGTCGTAGTGTTGTATGGCTTATAATAATGAATGTGTGTACATGCACCGGACGCCGGATCGGTGTCCAACTCATACAAATTTGAAAAACACGGTCCGTGGTCCGATCGAAAAAACGGGCGTCTACAAGCGGGCATAAGATCCTTTTTTGATAAATCAACGTTTTTAAATCGAATGACCTGCCTACCAGACTGACGAAGGCTTCCGCATTTGTTTTAGGGGAATCTTTCGAGGGTCTACAGGATAGGGTTCAAGTAAAACCGTGCGGGAAATCTCGCTGCAAACTGCCCAGGAACACCAATGTCACCGTCACATTGCAATTCACTGCGGGTGAGTACCTACCTATACTTCCTACCAGTGCCCCCTTATACAACATTAGTTTTTGTTTACACTAAACCCGAAAAGGGGTCATTTTGAACAACTTTTTCTATGGGACCAACCTTGAAATTACGAAAAAAAATCAGCTGTTCCATACATTTTGTCGATTTAAGTGAATACAAATGTATGGAACAGCTGACTTTTTTTCGCGATTTCAATGTTGGCCCCATAGAAAAAATTGTTCAAAATGACCCCTTTTCGGGTTTAGTGTAAACAAAAACTAATGTTGTATAGATTTGATATTTTCATCCCTCGGTTACGTGTGCGTGCCACCCCTAATAGTTTTCTTCGTAATTTCACTACACCATTGTTTAGCGGTGCACAGAATACAGTTCCTTTAGTTTTTATTGTATCTAATTTCATGTCCGTCCGTCCGGAAGTCTGGAAGTCCGGACGGACGAACGGAAAACAAAAACAGTCGAGATGTGAGTGATAAAGTACTTATAACATTTTGACCGTCACGACACTTTTGTTACCTACGTAACAATAGTGTCGTGACGGACACAATCCCGACTGCAACTACTTACTTCATCATCTGCTTACCCTATTCCCAACTATCTTGAGATCGGGTTCCAGTCCAACCGGATGCAGGCTACCATTATTTGCAACGCAAACACTGTGACGGAGCTGTTATTTACAAGCAGCTCATAGGTGTGTATGATAGGTTTCTTCTTAATTTAAACTGCTTCCGTACAAACAAGATACTTTATTGAAGTTTTTGCGTAGATCAATATTATAGGTAGACTTTATTTACGAAATTATTGTACATTTTTATTTTTTATCATGTGTTTTTTTGGGAGTTTGGCTTGTACTGCCCTATCGTCGGTATGAACTTTATATGAAAGCTAATGGCGTCCGAGAATGATAAGTCAGTCAGCTAGGTGTACGTTACCCCAGCAGGAAAGTGTCTCCTATAGTTATATGAGTGGAACATTTGGTTCCACTCATCGATATGTATGAATCCATCGCTTTTTAGTAGTCATTCGAATTTGGTCGGATAACCAGCCGTTGTTTACATATTTTGGTTTTTTGTTAATATTTACTTAATGCAAAACATTCCAAGCTAAATATTTTCACCATATATTTTTGACTAAAGGCACAAGATTTTGGTTTACACCTACACATCTGGGATTGAGCCGGTTCCTTGTATTTTGCTGTCAAAGTTATGACACCATCGTTTTGACTTTTAGCAAGATTATTCAAAAATGCATGCATTAACAGTTTTGAAACTTTGTATGGTTATTATTAGCGTCAAGAAGGACCGAATACAGTTTTCAGCGAACTTATACCTTCTCTCATTTAGGCGCTACGATGTTTTTTCGGGTTTTCATAAAACCGCGATAACTTGAAAACTACAAATATTTTCTTAAATCTAATTGGGGCACTAAGGCAACACAACAATAAACTTACACGAGTAGCTCTTAATGTGTGCCACATTAAGAGCTACTCGTGTAAGTTTATTCTACAGGGGCACATGCAATGGTTTTAGAGATATACGATTCTGCAAAACGTTACTCCAGCAGGAAATGCAATATCTCGAAAAACTGAACGGGCACAGATTTTATTTTGGGGGCACATTTTGGCACACATATAAGCTATCTGGCCATGCACAATTTTTCTCTCTCCGATCATTCGTTTAGAATTTTCCTGCTAGAAAAACGTTACCCCAGCAGGAATCGTTTTTTCAGTTTTTTTTCAAAACGACACACATTTTTTATGTGGGGGCACATTTACAGCAGCTAAGGCACCAATTAAATGTTCCACTCATATAACTCTAGGAGACACTTTCCTGCTGGGGTCACGTACACGTCAGCTAGACATGGACGAAATAGCTCACTGAAACGCCGCCGCGCATCGAAGGAGACGGCTCGGCTCGCTCAATAGCTCTTTGGAAGTTTGAACTCTTTGTTACTCACTAGCTCTTCTATAGCTCCGCGACGTAGTCTCACTTCGGAGCTCGTAGTGGATAGTTCAAAACTCACTTTTCAAGCACTCTGATACAGTTGGTGGCATCAAATCTGAGATTGAACTAAAATAATTGCCACAAACTGCATCAGCTATCATAGATACTAATAAGTACCTATTATAAATACGATATTAAGTAACTCTGTCTGTTTCCTTTTAACGTCACAAAGTTTGTACTACGATTTGTACAATCTTTGTGACTTGAAAAGGAACAAAGTCACACGTCACAAAGTTTGTACCATTATTTTGAATCTTGGCCCCAATACTTATCAAAAGAAACAATAATGATTGTCATTATAAGTTTTCCAAAATTTCCCCCCAAAGAAGTAAAACCAATCGTGGGGTTGAAGTTTTGTATGTTCCCTATTCATTCTGGCGATGGCGGGGTGAGTTTTGAACAATCCTTCACATGTGTTCCATTATTTATTTGACTAAATAATATTTTAAACCACCCTTTGGGGTAATCAGGCTTCCCAGTAAAACCCTTCTGTAGAAACTTTGCCAACTTTGATTTTCGAAAAACTCTTAGGACACGTAATTCTCTATGTTTTGTCAGTAATTATATTAGGTATCGAGTTATGCGAATCGCGCATTAAGAATTTTTCTTTTTATTTTACCTCTTATCTCTCAATTTTTGAAAAACTTTTGATGATAATCTTTAGCTTAGAATTCGTTAATTAGAATAAGTTTCAAGTGAATCGGATCGCGCATTATTGACTTCTAGAAAGCGAACATAAGTCTGGTCTCCCTGTGAGCGTGCACGGTGCGAGTGATAGTGGAGATATAGCCGAACTGTTTAGAGAACATTTTGCCACGAATCACTGCTAGGTCCATCATCTGGAGATCCTGGGTCTACCATGACCGGTGGTGCGTCAAATCGTAGTACCTACGTCTATCGTTGTGGAATTGTACAGATAGGTAGCCTGTGTTTTCTCACCGTGAAAACTTTGGTAAGGTATAATACTCAGATTATAGAAATAAGGTATAACAATAATAAGTTTATTGATTCAAAATATACATAGACACGGATTTTATACTAGTAACATGCTAAGACTTAATCAACTAACAATGGAAACAAGTGGAAAAAAAAATTTGTCTTAAAAACAACAAAAAAAATCCTGTCTCCTAAACTATGGATGGCCTGTATCTTAGGAGATAGAGACGGGCGGATGAGTCGTCATTCCACCTATTGACACTATTAACAACTTACTTCACTTAAGTTTCCACGGTGAGATTTTAACAGAATAGATCATCTGGAGAAGGACTTAATACTTTTCATTCTAAATACGGGTCGCGAGCAACAGCTAGTACAAAATAAATCGGCAAAAAAGTTGAGTTGTTTTGATGATTTTTATGATAGCCCATCTCCGAAATTTCCGTCCGACATAAGCACTATTGGCAGTTAGGTAGGTAGTAGGGAGTTGAATTACACACTCACACTGATTGGTACAGATTTATTACTGTACTCGTTTCACAGATTCAAAAAAAGATTTTCACAAGCCTACAAACAACACACGACGATTTCTCGGCGTTATTTCCATATGTGTATAAATCTATGGTCAAGAAGTCCTGCGTGCTCTTTGCGGTGGCATCACCGCAAAGAGCACGCAGGACTTCTTGGCGGGAAAGTGAAGCGTCATGTTCAGCAGTTTGTTTAATTTTCCAAAATTTGTGTTTAGCCGAATATTAATGTGTAATGATGGTGGATTATTAACCATTAAGTGTTTGTGAACGTGCATTAGTGTAGGCAAATGAAACAAAACAGTGCAACTTCGCTTTAAGTTCTCTCAAGAAGTCCGCGTGAGGTCTCAGTAAAGTGCCACATCTTTACTAAAACTCAAGGGGAGCGGGCGGGGATATCATCATCATGCATTGAATATAATTCATTTCATCAATATTAAACAAGTTTTGTGACTAAATAAAGACTTAACTAAAAGGTCCCAGCAACCAGGCCATTAAAATATTATATAAAAAAAAGAGCACGCAGACTTCTTGGCGGGAAAGTGAAGCGTCATGTTCAGCAGTTTGTTTAACTTTCAAAAATTTGTGTTTAGCCGATTATTAATGTGTAATAATGGTGAATTATTAACCATTAAGTGTTTGTGAACGTGCATTAATGTAGGCAAATGAAACAAAACAGTGCAACATCGCTACAAGTTCTCTCAAGAAGTCCGCGTGAGGTCTCAGTAAAGTGTCATCATCATCATGCATTGAATATATTTAATTTCAATATTAAACAAGTTTTGTAACTAAATAAAGACTTGGCTAAAAGATCCCAGCAACCAGGCCATTAAAATATTATTTAAAAAAAAGAGCACGCACTTTTAGCTAAAACATCGAAACATCGAAATGAGTCTAATAATTACTCTTCCAGCATACTTTTGAGTTCGATTTCACAAACGAGCCAGTAGATGGCGTTGATCACAAGATTCGATACTCACCTATCTAGAAACAAATACACAACTACAAATGGTTGTAATAATATTCCATAGAGGGCCGGATCATCGACTATATGGCAAATAACAATTTTATTATAATTAATAGTTAAGGCTTTTACAGACTCACGCGATATCGCGGGCGCGACAAGCACCGACAAAGAAATTGTGCTACCAGTGTCGCGTCGCCGTCGTGCCCGCGATATCGCACCAGTCTGTACGAGCCTTTACGCGTATGATCATGATAAAATCTTTGCGGGACGCTTTCGCGGCAAAATTAAAAATGTATTGGTTGTTTTAGGGGCGGGACAAACAGAAAAGACGTAAGACGAGGACGCGTAGCAGACGCGGCGCCCCTTCAATAATTTTTCATACAAAATGTATAGAAGCTCGCGACACAAAATGAACAGAAAAGACAGGGCGCGGACGAGGCGCAGTCACAGGCACATACGTCTGCGACGCGACCTCGTCTTACGTCTTTTCTGTGTCCCGCCCCTTAAAATTGAAATTTTATAACTTGTTCGCATTTGAGTTCGTTCGCTGCTCGGTTTAGGCAAGCGACTTTTCTAAAATGTCTGAATGCAGTTTTACTTTTGAAATAAAAAAACGAATGATTCCTTTGAATAAAAATTAGTGCCACCCATATTTAGAGTACTTTCCCTTCCGCCTCAACTTTCCACCCTGTACCTACTTACCCATTGGATACAGACAGAATAGATATTATTAGGTATTGCTATTGGGTTTGATTGTCTTTGCATGTAAGATTTGTGTCAGACTCACATTAAATTAAGAAATCATTGGATTTCAGTAGGTTGATTCTGTTTAACTTCATATTGATGATTCTACTTATAAGCCTTAGAACTTACATGCTCACAAATGTTTTAGAATCTAAAATATTACTTTTCACTCCTCTTGCTCAAAAAGTCCGTCATTTTAGCGTACCAGAGCGGGGCTAAAATAGCATATGTATCGTTGACCTAATTCTAATATGGCGTAAGTCAAAATTGGAAAACTATTCAGAACGCGAAAATACGTTTTGTTTCTATGAAGTTCTTAGGAAATATAAAATTAACGTTGTCCCGAAAATATGACTAATCAAATCTGCTTTTATTTTTACGGTTAACACTTTAGATTGATCTAAATTGGAGTAACACCTTCTTAACCGTTTTGGTTGGCCAAATTTTGACTTAACTACGCTTTATTATAATTAGGTCGACGATATCTTGAGCTGGGGGAAAAAGTTTTTTTTTGTCTGTTACTTGCGAGCCTACAAAAACGAAATAGTAGATTGTTATACAAGGGGCTAAGATTACCCATTATATTAGGTTGGGGAAAAAGTCTTTTCGCAATATAGTATGTATGAACTTGTAATAAAATCTCTTTGGCTATACTATTTGTATCTGGCTGGTTTTGGTATCATTGAAAGTTTAAATTTTAAAGAACATGATTCCAAATTCAAATTAGGAAAATGTGTGAGTTTCATTTGTTTTTCGTACTGTCAACATGAGTGAATCTAATGAAGAAATTCGATACATTTTAAAATTTTACTACAAAAAAGGTAAAAATGCAAATCAAGCCGCGAAAAAAATTTGCGATGTTTATGGACCTAGTGCAGTGTCTGTGAGAGTAGCACAAATTTGGTTTAAGCGTTTTCAATCCTGAAATTTTGATGTCAAAGATGCACGTCGCTCTGGTAGCCCTATTACGGATAAAATGGATGCCATTTTTGAAAAAGTGGAGCAAGATCGGCATATCAGTAGTTACGACGTAGCTGAAGAACTGGGAATTGACCACAAAACAGTTTTGGCACATTTGAAAAAAAACTGGGTACACAAAAAAGCTCGATATTTGGGTACCTCACGAGCTCACTGAAAGAAACCTAATGAACCGAGTACTCATTTGTGATTCTTTATTACGACGTAATGAAACCGAACCATTTTTGTAGAAGCTGATAACTGGTGCGAACCAAGAACGTGCGAAAAAGGTCGTGGTCAAAGGCCGGTCAGGCTTCACAGACTATGGCGAAACCCGGGTTAACTCGCAACTAGGTGATGCTGTGTGTGTGGTGGGATTGGAAGGGCATTATTCATTACAAGCTATTACCACCAGGCAGGACCATCGATTCTGAACTCTACTGCGAACAACTGATGAGATTAAAGCAAGAAGTTGAGAGAAAGCGGCCGGAATTAATCAACAGAAGGGGTGTGGTTTTTCATCATGATAACGCTAGACCTCACACATCTTTAGCCACTCAGCAAAAATTAAGAGAGTTTGGCTGGGAGATGTTAATGCATCCGCCGTATAGTCCTGACCTTGCACCTTCAGATTTCCACCTGTTTCGGTCTCTTCAGAGTTCTTTAGGCAGTGTCAGGTTAACATCACGAGAGGACTGCCAAAACCACTTGTCGCGGTATTTTGATCAGAAGTCCCAAAATTTCTATAGCAATGGGATCATATCCCTACCTACAAGATGTCAAAAAGTTATCGAACAAAATGGTACCTACATACTTTAGTTAAATGTAAATAAACTATATTACAAAATGTTTTGAATTTTCCTAAAAAATGCGAAGAAACTTTTTCCCCAACCTATTACGTAGTTTTAAGCTCAATACACACAGGCAGCAGGTGCGGGTCGGGACGGCAGACGGCGTTATGCCGTCCCGTCCCGCGCCCGACCCGCATCCGCGTGTGTTGAGCTTTACTCCCGAGCCGTGTGTTACACTATACTTACTTTTCACTACGATTGCGAGAACATAAAATAATCCAATATAGCTTGACGGCAACAGATTGAAAATTATTTCTTTTCCTTTCTGTTCCATCTGCAAATACGGGTCTCCATTCTCACTAGATGATGACATTTTCACTGTTGTAAAATAAATTACGGTCACCAATTCAATTTGTAGTTAGAGAAAAAACCCCCAAAGATTTCGCGTCAATACCTTTTTTTTTCAATTCTTGTGTAGCACACACCTACGGCGAAGCCGCAACGCAATGCATGCAGCAGTCTTTATTCATGATTATTTTAAGGATTTAATAATAAAAAAAGAATAAATAAAAAAAATGTAAATACATCTGATAGTCGCGAATCTTATTGTGATTGAGATACAACCTGAAACTGATCCGCAAATAGCAATAAACGTAAGAAAATTTGAATTTCGCGGGCTACAGCTGCGGATTCACCATAAGTAAAATAATCACGAATAAAGACTCGACTTATTACTGTTTCATAAAAAAAGAAACAACATTTTATTTTTGAAAATGAAACTAAAAGCGGCGATCTCTTCGGTAGAATGCGTGCATTGCGTTGCGGCCTCGCCTTAGGTGAGTATAAATGTTCCTTGGGCAACCAAGGAACATTTATGCTACACTAGAAATAACTATTTACTCCCTCGTTTATAATGGGTCATTTTAGCCCCTTGTATAACAATCTACTATTGTGCGCATGTGAGCCACTCCTTCTCCTCACATATAGTTAAGGTGCTCTCCCACCAGGAGTCTTGAGTTTTAACGGTTCAAGGTTTTTATTTTCAGAGGAAGAAGTAAAAACGTTGACGAATGAAGTGTCTGCGATCATTGGAGATATACCAGTTCCGTTCTTCGGTGTGGACGGCGCTGACGCGTGCCAGCACGTGAAGCGCGCGGACGTGGATGAGTACGTGTCGTGCCCGCTGCCGGCCGGCCGCGACTACATCTACACCAACGTGTTCCCGGTGCTGGCCGTGTACCCTACGCTCAGCACTCGAGTGCACTGGAGCCTCAATGACGGTAAAAAAAGCCTAATATGCTTCGAGGTACCTGCGGCCATTACAGCTGGTGCAAAGAAAATTAGTTCGAGCTCATCGATTTAGAGCGGATTATAATATTTATTTTAAAGATTAAATTTAAAATTAAACACACTTGTAAAATATTATTGCATTTAATTAATTAATTGTAATGGCAATTAAAACAAAGTAAAAACCTTCTCCTTCGTCATTCCTGCGTACCTACTTATAAACTAACACCTACTTTAATTAATAGTACAACATAGGACATACAACGGTACAAGGATCTTTCGGTGCGTGGCCAAAATCGGAACTAACATTCTTGAAAAATCTTGCTTTTTCCATGCAATTTCAGTGACAATTTCACAAAATGTTTACAGTGCATTCATGATAACTTGACGCAGGACGCGATTCGATTGGTATCACTATTTGCAGTCATGTGTTTGGTAGATATATTCTGTTAGTCGCCATTTTGAACTATATTTTGAACAAAATTGCAAAATTCAGCGCTACCTCTCGCGTCACGTGTCATGTTATTATTTTTATAATGAACGCACAGTACCACAGTACCAACAAAGCCTTTTAGCACTCTGCGTGTCTAAAAATTATCAATAGATTTTCAGTGTGTTAACGAACTGGAACAAAACACAACGCAAGATAAATTTAATTAAAAAGTAAGGCAATGAATATTAATATAAATAATACATCTTCGTTCCCTTGATCTTGACTGATATTATAATAATCTGTCTAAAAAAGTGAGCACTGCACTGTATTTGAGGTTGTTTGATACGAAAGGATGTCAAATTAGGCAATTCGCACGGGCACTTCAAAGCAGTTTAGCGGTTTTTTATTACTGTTATCCTGCAACTCCCAATGTACTAGCGTTGTGATCGAAGGGTAGAATGAGAGCACAGGAAAAGTATCGTTATAGGTATACTTAGTGCCTGCTTTGAGTGGGCATGAGGCTTTGTCGCCGTTCTCCAAGTAGATCTTCTCACAGATGGATTCGCCGTCCACTCCCACGAACGGTAGAGGGATGCCCAAGACCTCCGCAGTTACGTGGTTAACGATATGGGCAATATCGTTTTCTGTAAAAGTAAACAAGCTCTCATCGATATGCATTTCAGAAAAAGAGAAGTTAAAAGATGAACGCTGCATTTCCCATCTTAATAGCATAAATTAGGTATGATAAGGATAATCCGAATCTAAGAATGACCATAGCCGAACAACATCCTCTACCTAAACTACACAACTACCTATTTATTACACAGGGTAACTTGTAATTTGACGTATTCGGGTCGCGACAGTGTGCCCATTTGCATGACCCTGCCAGGGGTTGCGAGTTTGTCGGATAGGAATATCGTGGCCCTGACACGCAGGCATCTGAAGGAACACGGATGGGTTTTAGTCAGTAAAAGTCCGACACGCCCTCCCACTCCGCTCTCAGTGGGAGAAGGAAGTTATTTGATAATTTCCACCCAAAAAAAAAAAGGCTTAGCATGACGTTTTCTATTTCTACTCTAGAAAATGTCTAGAAATAAACTGAAAATGATCTACTGTCTACTCGTAAACGTCATTTTTGTCTACTCTTCCGTCGACGAAACGCTTGTCTACGGTTTTCGTGCTAAGCCTGCAGACCCTGTGTTTGTAAGATTCTCACGGTAAGCACTGGGTATAGGTTACCTACTATAGATACATTTATTGCCCGTGGTTCGACCGCGTAGTTCTACTAGTAGGACCAAGGGTATTTTCCTTTTCGGTGGTTCTATCAATCGGACCATTTTAATAAAAATATCACATTCTATTAGATACAGTACCCTACCCGGACAAAAAGTCAGCGTTCGGCGCGGGCGTCCTGGGTCCCTAAAATGGACGCTTCGGCAGAATCATAATATGATCTGCGTACAATTCATATCCCGCAATTCATCTGGGTGCCTAAAATGGACGCTTTGGCAGAATCATGCGTGCAATTCATATAACCCGCAATTCATCTGTTTGACAGCTGCTATTTGACATTAGACTTCACTATATTAATTCTTAATTTGTGGACCATTTTACGAAACTCCTTATACAACTGTCAAACAGATGAATTGCGGGATATGAATTGTACGCAGTTCATATTATGATTCTGCCAAAGCGTCCATTTTAGGCCCCCTGTTTGACAGTTTTGTATGGAGTTTCGTAAAATGGTCCACAAATTATGAATTGCTCTAGTGAAGTCTAATGTCAAATAGCAGCTGTCAAACAGATGAATTGCGGGATGTATGAATTGTACGCAGATCATATTATGATTCTGCCAAAGCGTCAATTTTAGGCCCCCAGTCCTGGCGTTCAATTGAATTTCGAATTTGTTATCGCGGCGGACGATCACACGATGCGGCCGGGCGGGGGCGCGGAGGTGTGACCTTGTACTGTACATGGGGCATACTCAGTGTTGCCACCTTGGTTTTTGAATTTTGAAAAGGGGCAGTCGGACAAGCTAGAAAGAGCTAGATTTAGCAAATTTTGCTATGAAAAGTGCTAGAAAGTGAAAACAACATATATACAAATGCAAAGGGTTAAAAATTGTTTATTTGAAACGTATTAATTTCAGAACGTCCAAAATCTAATTATAATTAAGAGTAGGTAGGGCCGTAGGGTTACCAATGTTACCATAGCAAAACTAAAAATATACCCAATTAGTGATCATAATGTGTAAACTGACGAAATCTATCTACATGACACGCATTGTTTCATAACTTGGTAATCGCGGTGCGAAGTTTTCGTCTCGCTCGAAAAGGGCTAGATTGCTCTTTTCGGGCTAAAGCATGAAAAAACGAGTTCACCTACAGTAAAAAGTGCTAGATCTAGCCCGAAAAGGGCTAAGGTGGCAACACTGGGCATACTGAAAGTTTCTGGAATTGGCCACTTACAATAACAATAATAAATAACAAAAAAAACCGGCCAAGTGAGAGTCGGACTCGCGCACGAAGGGTTCCGTACCATTACGAGTATCTATAAAAATGGCAAAAAATCACGTTTGTTGTATTGGAGCCCTCCTTAAATATTTGTTTTATTTTAATTTAATAATTTATTTTTAAAGTGAATATACAGGGTGATTGGAAGATGGGTGCAAAGCTTTAAGGTGAAGATAGTATAGACAATTTAGAACCATTTAAGCCATGGTTGTCTTAGACGAAGTCTTACCAAATTTTTTTAACCAAATTTTTAAGTTTTTTTTCGGAAATTCTCAAAATTTAATGTAAACTGCATAATTATGGCCAAATTGAATGATAAATGAATTAATTTTTTATTTATTTAATTAAAGTAATGTGTAAGCAACCAAGCAAAACATGTTTTAGGCTTCTGTGTCATTAGACATTTTTTTTACAGATATTTAAAGCTCAGAAAAAATAAAAAATTTGTACAATACGTCTTTTAAACCTTATTTAAAAAAAAAAACGGAGGGTGCTTTTTTGTTTAAACCTTTTTGAAGACATGCTTGATAATCGCTCTTTCTTTTGAGGTATCATTTATGCGGATATCTTACAAATTATTGAAATTAGGACCTACAAACCAATTTGAGGGAGAAATTTTAAATTTTAGGCAGTCTAACAAAACACAAAATTTTTGCTTAAAAGAATACTTTATGTGCTCGAAATGATAACATTGTTCAATTCTAAGAATTTTTGGCACATGCAGGAACCAATTGAGGGGAACCCATTGAGGGGATTCTCTAAACAATGGCCACCGAGCGCGGTGCGACGGCATTTCCAGGTAGAACGCCCAATGAATAGCAAAAAGCGATAAGAGTTGGTTTTTACAGCAAAATGGTCTTAGTTACTGAGGCAACAAAGTCGTTTTTCTTTAGTCAGGGTCAGTCGGTCTGTGATGAAGCCGTTACATCTTTTACTTATTAGTCAAACTACTGCCCTTGTGAGTGGACTTTGTCGTGTTGATTCACAATTTACCGTGTTCAGTTTTAGCCCTTTGCGTTCCTGCACGTGTTGTTTGCGTTAGTTTTGAACTTTTTTGTTTCACCGTGTCCAGTCGTAGCCTCGCGCTCCTGCACGTGTTGATTTTTGACTTAATTGTGTTTAGTTGACATTTAGTGCGCTCCTACGCCGTTTTTCTTAATTGTTAAGTGACTATGGCTACTTTTTCCAATCAAGAATATGCGGATATCGTATTTATGTACGGTAGAGCAGACGGCAATGGATCTTTGGCGCAACGGATGTATCAAGAGCGCTATCCGAATCGCAGGATACCGAATGTCCGAGTGTTTTACAACACGTTTCGTCGTCTTGCCCAAGATGGGTTTCACCGCGTGGAACCTGGAGTCAACCCGGGCAGACACGAAACTGCCGTCGACGAAGACATTTTAGCAGCATTTCAAGCGGATCCTACTACCAGTACTAGAGCAGTAGCTCGAAATTTAAACATTTCTCAATGGAAGGTGTGGCATACAATGCACAATCCGTTCCATGGCAGGAGTGTGCAAGGTCTAGTAGAGCAAGATCCTCAAAGAAGAATTCAGTTCTGCCGTTTCCTCCTCAACAGAGACATCGAAGATGCGTGGTTTCTGAAATCAATCTTGTGGACGGATGAAAGTAAATTTTCAAGGGAAGGTATTACAAACTTTCACAACATCCATGAATGGGCTGACGCAGACAACAATCCACATTTTAAGAAGCAGGTGTCATTTCAGATGAAATTCTCTGTGAATGTATGGGCTGGAATAATTGGCAGAACATTGATTGGGCCCCACTTTTTGCCTGATCCATTGAATGGCGAAAATTATTTGCAATTTCTGCAAATTGATTTACCACTGCTGGTAGAGGAATCAGGTGTCCCGATCTTCGAAAGAGACCGAACAGTCATCTTTCAGCAAGACGGCTGTCCAGCGCATTGGACTTTAAATGTAAGGGAACACCTCAACAATTGCTTTCCTGATAGCTGGATCGGCAGGGATGGACCCATCCCTTGGCCCGCTCGCTCCCCAGATCTGACCCCGTTGGACTTTTTCGTGTGGGGCCGGGCCAAGGAACTGGTGTATAACAACATAGAAATAAACACTAGAGAAGAATTGATACAAAGAATAAATTCAGCGTTTGAGACAATGAAGCAGGAGATGATGTTGAAAATAACGACTACAGAAGTTAGAAGACGGGGCCGTGCTTGTATTAGGAATCACGGCCGTCATTTTGAACATGAAAAATAAATAATTTTAATTCAAATGTTGTTTTAATTAGTCTGCCTAAAATAAAAAAAATTCTACCTCAAATTGGTTTGTAGGCCCTAATTTCAATAATTTGTAAGATATCCGCATAAATGATACCTCAAAAGAAAGAGCGATTATCAAGCTTGTCTTCAAAAAGGTTTGAACAAAAAAAGCACCCTCCGTTTTTTTTTTAATAAGGTTTAAAAGACGTATTGTACAATTTTTTTATTTTTTCTTAGCTATAAATGTCTGTAAAAAAAATGTCTAATGACACAGAAGCCTAAAACATGTTTTGCTTGATTGCTTACACATTACTTTAATTAAATAAATAAAAAATGAATTCATTTATCATTAAATTTGGCCATAATTATGCAGTTTACATTAAATTTTAAGAATTTCCGAAAAAAAACTTAAAAATTTGGTTAAAAATATTTGGTAAGACTTCGTCTAAGACAACCATGGCTTAAATGGTTCTAAATTGTCTGTACTATCTTCGCCTTAAAGCTTTGCACCCATCTTCCAATCACCCTGTATAACTAAATATTCTGTGAATATTTCAAGCGTCTACCTGTTGCCATTATCAATATAGAGCAAAAACGAGCAAACAAATCACGTTTGTTGTATGGGAGCCCCCTTAAATATTTATTTTATTCTATTTTTTTTGTATTTGTTGTTATAGCGGCAACAGAAATACATCATCTGTGAAAATTTCTAGTGTCTAACTGTCACGGTTCATGAGATACAGCCTGGTGACAGACGGACAGACAGACAGACGGCGGCGGAGCCTTAGTAATAGGGCTCCCGTTTTACGCTTTGGATACGGAACCCTAAAAAGCAGTTGCGGAATTCGAAAATGGAACTCTTTGGGAACATGTTACTTTTTATTGTGGCGTCCAGTGGCGTCTTTTAGAAAATGGTGTGTCGCTATAACAAAGAATTTAACTCGTGAAAATTTTCGCTTAATGATTTTTTACGATTTTCGCTGTGACTTAAGTCAACAAGAGAGGTGCCAGAGACTTCTATTGGCATTTGGTGATGATGCCCCATGTCGCAGCTCTGTGTATTCGTGGCTCAGAGAATTTAGACGTGGACGTTATCATCTCCATGACGATGTACGTGAAGGTCGGCCGGTGACGGCGGTTACAGAATCCAATTTTAAATTCTGTGATTACCTTAACTCACACTGATATTATTGTTATTTTTTAGGAAATCGTATATATTTTTTACAATATTTGTAAATATGTGAGCACCATGTTCTATCACATAATTAATTTATCTGTCATTGCTTCATTCTTAACTGTTTTTATTACCTATTGTGGTATAGTAATTTTATTTTAGGTGCATCGTCTTCACATATAATTATATAATTAATGTACCTATAAAAATATTGTACAAGATTTTAAAAGAGTACCGGTGGAGTTTCTGTCTGTGTTTTCAGTTCTCCATACGAAACTACATTTTGGAAGGGGCGACTAGAATCAATTCTATTTTTTTTTTGTAAATATTGACGTTCAAAAGTGCCTTTTATGTGCCTATTTGAAATAAACAATTTGACTTGACTTGACTTTGACAATATTGATACTGTACGACAACTGATTGAGACTGACAAAAGAATTACTTGTCAGCAAATTCGTATTCTATCAGGCATTAGAATGTGCCAAGTGCAAAACATTTTGCATGTGCATCTGAAGGTTCGGAAGCTTTGCACTTGATGGATACCGCATGATTTAACGGAAGATCAGGACCGTCTGCGTGTCGAGTGGTGCCGTAAAATGATAAAAAAAGTTTTATGGACGACAGTCATTGGCTGTCTATAATATCGTGACAGGTGACGAAACCTGGGGGTCTACTCCGAAGTATCGGCCGAATGTTCGGCCGTTGCTTGGCTACGGCTAACTATGGCTGAATAGGGAGAAAAAAAAAAAAAAACGACAGTCAAAGAGATAAGCCAAAGTCAAACATGTGAATTTAAAGGCTTTTACAGACCAGCGCGACTCGCGACGCGACACAAAGGCACCGCTCGTTGCGCGACATGCGGAGCTTTTGTCGCGTCGCGTGTTGCGCTGGTCTGTAAGAGTCGGGTAAGGATTCAAAGTAAAAAAAGGAAACAAAGGAAGTTATAAAACGGGCGAACATTCGTCCGATACTTCGGATTAACGCTTCGGAGTAGACCCCCCTGGGTATACTCCTTTGAACCGGAAAGCAATAGCCATTCGGCAGGTCTTTCTTCTTGAGGATTAGCCGACGAAAGTTAAGAAAATTCGAAGCATTGGTAAGCAAATGGTTGCTTCTTTTTTCGGTAAATCATGACATTACACAACAGTGTCGCTTGAAGACCAAAGGACAGTGACCGTAGAATGGTATGTCAACACTTGTTTCCCCAGCGTCTTAGAAAAAGTTCGCGAAAAGCGTCCTCGAAGCAATGTCCTCCTTCACCACGATAACGCGTCCTCGCATTCCACTAAGGAAGCGGAAGTGTATTTAAGGCTTCAAATAGAACTGATACACATCTGCCATACAGCCCGGACCTCGCCCTCGCACCTTACGACTTCTTTTTGTTTCACAAAATTGAAGACAAACTTAGAGGCACACGTTTTACGAGCACTAAATCGGCGGTGAATGCGTTTCACGAAGCCATTGAAGAAGTCCCTAAGGAAGACTGGCCCAACTGCTTTTTACAATGGTTCCAGCGAATCCAAAAACCTATAAATTGTGAGGGCTAATATATCAGAATCCAGAAACTTTCAGTATGACCTAAGTACAGTCAGCCCCAAAAGATAAATGTATAAAAAAAATATTATTGACATTCGTATCGACAAACGGCCGCATCGATGCGGCCGTTTGTTACCGACCTATAATTAAGCTATAAGTTGATCTTTTGCCATGTCGGAAGTGCTCGAAATCATAGTCGCGACCACGGCAATCTCAATTAGGTTTATTTCCTACCGCAGAACAATAAATGCACATTTTCCTCTTGTCTTGATCAGTCTTTTGATGTTTCATACTTTTATTGCGGTCGGTACCTACTCTTGTTAGGTAGTCATTCTGTTTGAATAAATGATATATCCTGTTTGGTCTACGTAATATTGTAGGTAAAATCAAGGCCTTTTTTTATTTCCTCTATTAATAATCACGCTACTTACTAGGGTTGCCAACTTTTTTTAATATTAAATAAAGTATCTTCGAAGCCATTACCTGTAAAAACATAGAAGACGAAAAAATAAAAATTATAGTAAGTTGGTAGATATCTATGTTTCAAAAACATTTGGATTCTTTAAAAGCATATTTTTTGCTACTATGAACCTTTATTAGCAGGCTTTTTTAATGTCTCGTAACTATTTTTACATTCTAAGGTTACAAAATACCATTAATTCAGCTTTTGGATTAATTATATTACTGGCCCTTTTGCGATCAGGTTCCTTTATCGATACTGAACCTACCTGCAGTTACTTTAACATCCTGTATAGTAGGGTTGGCAACCCTAGTACTTACCTACTTGTTTCCCGAGATCATACCTACCGATAGAGTGTTATAGATCATACCTATTTATTCCAATAATTTATCTCGTCACTAATCTCTTTTTTCGTCACTCCATCGGTTTTTTGCAAGCTTTATATTAGCTTGCTTCGATCATATATTATGTTTTTCTTTAAGTTGAGGCACAAAAAATTCAATGCTAAGTGAGTGTGAGTGTAACGACTGAAATTTTAAGTAATCAACAAGACAACACAACGCGATGTAATGAAAAATGTTAATTTCATCGGGATCGAGATCTTTCCGAGGCGGGCCATACTTGCTATAGATATCAAATAGGTATTCATCGGGAATTATAAAGCAAGGTAAGGTACCTGGTGTGAAGGTAATCGAGACGCCTGGATTGGTGCCTTTCTTGAGACGGCAGGGAGTTTTCTTGCATGGTATCAGATGCACGTTTTCACTCAGGTTTTCGTAGGATTGGTCTGTAAATACAATAGAAAACACTATATGTAACATTATCATTAAGTTTGTCAATGTGTTGGTTATAATGATCATGTATGAAGTAGTCACGTCTATTATTCTTCATACAATATAATACATATTGAATAATAAACGTGATCTAGCACAAAACATAGAGAAAAGACTATATGCAGGCGCATCGCTTTTCCGTGTGCGTCCTATTATTAAAATATAGGTACTAAGTGAAGACGCGGAAACGGTGCAGACGTAGGGAGGGTGCTAAGAGGGCGCGAGGTGATCGCCGAACTCAAAATATAAGTGTCATAGCTCACAACCGCACGTCACCGCTGCTTGCTGCCCTCGAAATGAAGTGTAGAGACAGTACAGTATGAAGCATTTTCGTCCCGTCTGTGTCTGCGCCTCGTCTCTTCTACTTATACATATAATTTGAAAAGTCGCATCCGCATAATTATCGTCCGTGCCGCGTCTGTGTCCCTGTCCCGTCCTCGTGTCACGTCCCATCTGTGTGGACCGCGCCTTATGTAGATAATAATGTTCGGAAAAAATGCCGGCCGTCTAAGTCGCATTTCCGCATGTACACACGGCTACACATCAAGCTACACATTTCCAGTATACGCTGACCTCTCATTGTACGGAAATCCCATACAATGCGAGATCAGCGTATACTGGAAATATATATAGCTTGATGTGTAGACGTGTGTTATACACAGCGCGTGCGCCTGAGCCGAGTCGGCAATATTTTTATTTTCCAAAAATAAATCCAAAAAAACACTACAAAGTGAAATAGTAGATTATTAACCAAGGGGATAAAGCAGTGTCTTCTGTCGCGGATGACGATTTAAATCGCGAGCGTAACGAAGGACTCGAGGTTTACTCCCGAGCGTAGCGAGGGTGTTAAAAACTTAAATCACGAGCGAAGACAAGTCCTGAATGTAGCGAGGGATTTAAGTTCTACTTTTTAGAGCAAGTGGTACGAAAAATAACTTTAAGTCTGCTGAAAACACGTTAATAACGAAATTAATGTTCTTGAACTGTCAAAAAGAAACCCATTGCTACTGATAGTGTGTACGCAATTACCCCGCAGGACCATTATTCGTTCGACTTTATGTTTAAATACATAACACACACACATCCTCTCATCTGTCAATTGACTTACATTAGGCCGATGTCAATTATGCCGGATTCGCCATCCGATCTGGTTCAGACCGACTGATTCAGTTCGTATAGTGGCAAATCCCCATTTCGCGCCAAAAAGCCGAAACGAGAGAGAATAATCAGCCTATAATGTTCCCACTGCTGGGACACAGGCCTCCTCTCGGCAAGTCGACCGAGAGAGAGGCCCGGGGACCGTGTGAGTCGGTCTCTCGGTAAACTTAAATGCCTTTCAAAAATTGTAACACCACATTTTTAGCGTTCCGTAGCCAAATTGCTAAAGGCTTCTACGACCAGCGCGACTCGCGACGCGACACAACGGCACCGCTCGTCGCGCGACTCGCGGGGACTTTGTGTCGCGCCAGTATGTAGAAGCCTTAAAACGGACTTATAATTTCGTCTCGTGTGTCCGTCCTTCCGGATGACACAGCAATTTTACTCGGAGACTATTATTGTAACGATAAAAACTGGAAAGAAGGTGTATTCTATGCATCGCTAAACAATGGTGTAGCAGTGTAGCACTTAATAAGCGAGTGAGGTATTGGTGGACTCCATAAAGTAAAAAGATTATGATTGTCTGTTTGTTGTTTATGATTTACGAAGTGACTTTGATATTCAATAGTTTTTCAGATTATGGTGTTGGTGAGATATATTTGTACTTATAGTATTTCTCAAAAAACTTTGAAAAACGAATAATTAGAAAAATTAGAGAAATACTATAAGTACAAACTTATTTTTGTGGCCGAGAAAATCACTTACTGTGCATGCGTAGCTGTAAATAAAATATTCATCCCGACCAGGGAATCAAGAAAGGCAACGCGTTTATTGTTGATATTAAACACACTTTGAACTTGCCCGTCTCGTTTGTGTAACTTATTTTTAAATTGCGTGTAAACATCGAGACGCATATAAATCTGACATTAATAACTCACTAATTGCAATTATAGAATGGTTAAATAATAACAATTTAAAAATAAATTTAAATAAGACGAAAATCATGCACTTCAGTCAACGCTCCTTGACATTAATTCACAATCTAGACATAAACTATAATAATAATAACATTGACGAAGTTGCTACAACAAAGTTTTTAGGACTTAAATTGGAAGGCACATATAGAGACTATCAGTAAAAAAATAAGTACCTCAGCTTATGCTCTGTCCAAACTGGCAGCAGTAATTAGTGTAGATGCTTTGCTTACCGCATACTACGGCTTGGTGGAGTCCATTTTAAGATACGGTGTTATCTTTTGGGGTAATTCGACTGACCGGGAACTTACATTCAAAACTCAAAAGCGTTGCATTAGGTCGATGTTCAAACTTGAAACCACTGAGAGTTGTAAGCCTTATTTTCAAAAATACAAAATCTTGACATTACCTTCGCTTTATATATTAGAAAATACAATGTTCTTAAGATCCAACCCTCATCTCATTCCTCGCATGGCGGATCGATTTCCTCGTAATAGACGTGACAATAGTCAAATTTGCCTACATCAATATAGAACGGCACTTATGCGGAAAAGTGTCTTTTGCATGGCTCCAAAAATTTATAATAAACTACCTAAAAGCTGGAAGCAGTTAAGTGGCGTAGCGTTCAAAAAGAAAATCAAAAATTTTCTAACAGATAAAGCTTATTATGATTTAAATGAGTTTTTAAATGAGAGATTTTGATTATGTCTTGCTAATTTATTATTTTTAATGATCTCTATATAATACCATGACATTTTTTTTCATTTGATTTGAAATGACATTTTACTTAATTTTATTAATATTTGCATGCCATTGTTTAAGGCAAACGTGATGATCTGTTTTATTCCTGTACTTTTCACATCTCTTGCATGCCGACAATTTGTGTTGTATGTATTGTACTCATGTTTGTGCAAATAAATGATTATCTTATCTTATCTTATCTTATCTCGTTATTGTTCAACCAAAGTCAGTCACAGCACAGTGGAGCTGTGCAGCCTCTCTATTACAATTTACGGTCAGCGCGGATTGAGCAGCACAATTTATTCTCGAGATTTCTATAAGTGGATTTTGTTTTTCCTTCTGGCGCGTTGAGCGATTTTTGGTAATGGAAAATCTTATGGGGTCGCGTCACCGACATGCTGTAGTAACAGTTAGTGACGTTAAATTGACCACGTAAAAAGTTCATTCTGTGTATACTGGGCATATTGTGTTTTAGATAATCATTATTTTATTAAAGTGAAAACTTCATTAAGGCTTCTACATACCGGGGCGACTTGTCGCGCGACGCGACGCGACACAAAGGCACCGCTCGTCCCGCGACACGCGGGGCCTTTTTGCCGTGTCGCGTCGCGCGACAATCGCGCTGGTATGTAGAAGCCTTTAGGCGCGTAGAGCGATAAGTTTTAATTTCTGTCGGCAGTTCCCATGACTGCCTATTTTTCCAACTGCATAAGTTTTTAAGAATTGACACATTGTGAAATTGTGCAAAGAACCACAACGACTTCAATGCAAAATTCGAAACAGGGAAGTTCTTGTGTGTAACCTTCGTCTTACTTAACATTGAACGTAAAATAATTATCGTGTTATGTTTTTTATGATTATGTACCAATGAAACGACCGGAATCAATGCTTACAATTTTATTTATCCTTGTAATCTGCAGGCTTAGCACGAGAACCGTAGAGAAGCGTTTAGTCGACGGAAGAGTAGACAAAAATGACGTTGCCGTGTAGACAGGAGAACATTTTCGGTAGACAAGCGATTTCTATTCTACAGTAGAGTAGAAATAGAAAGAGCTTCATGCTAAGCTAGACTCATCGTTGACGCGTAACTGAAAAAAAAAGTCGTTTCTTAGGGTTAACCCCATTTTTAGGGTTCCGGGTCAAAATGGTAAAACGGAACCCATAGGGTGAGACTAAGTCCGTCTGTCTGTCTGTAACACCTGGATATCTCAAGAACTACGAATGCTATCAACTTGAAATTTAGAATAGTTTTTGATGACGTTTGCCCAACTATTTTGCAAACAAGAAAGAAATAACAAAAATATATATTTTTTGCAAAAGGGACTGAAAGGGGGTCTTAAAAATTAGAAGTGGGGGCTACTAGGGCATGTGGGGTATCATAATTATGAAAGAGCGCTGTTTGCACATTCTCAAACATTTTTTTTTTTAGGCAGCATAGTTTCCGACTTTTTATGAAAAATGTAAAAAAAAATACCGTTTCCCCCCCTTATCTCCGAAGTTTGCATAGATAAAAATCTGAAATTATTCTATGTGATAGAAGTTTATGTAAAGATTACAGAAAAAATTAAACTATTTCTCTAAATAGCACAGTTTTTCAGAAATCATCAACATCATATATACGTACGGAACCCTCGGTGCGCAAGTCCGACTCGCTCTTGACCGGTTTTTTTTTCGTAATTTCACTACACCCTTGTTTAGCGATGCATAGAATACCTACACGTTCTTTCCAATTTTCATCGTTAAAGTAGGTAGGTACTTCTTACCAATAGTCTCCGAGTAAAATGGCTGTGCGTCATCCGAACGGGCGGAGAGTCGGACATGACGAAGTTATAAAGGTTCCGTTTTAAGGGTTCCATAGTCAGCAAAGAACCCTTATAGTTTCGCCGCATGTCTGTCTGTCGTGACTGTCCGCGGCTTAGCTCAGAGTATCTTAGGACTAGAAAGCTGTAATTTGACATGGGTACTTATACATATTATTCACGGCGATAAACTGGAAAAATACAATCTTAAAAAAAAAACCCGTCATCTGGCACCGCTTGGTATGGATATGGACGGGTGCAATCCGTTGTCTATCGGGTTACTAACGACATACAGATGTAGAGAAAAGCCATCAGCGAGAGCGACGATGTTTGTAAACGCACCCACAATACAGGAGAAATTCCTAGTATGAGGCAACGTTTTTTTTAAAAAACAAACAAACAAACATTGAGGAATATTGCACATATTATTGTCTGTTCAACTGTATTGTACTCGATTCTTTATACAATTCCCTATTCCTATAATAATTTTAGAAAGATAGTAAGAAGTAGTAGTAGGTACCTAATTATAGTTGAGTTTATTTCTGTAAAACATTGAAAGTTTTGTTTGTATAGTGATAGCGTCTTTTTGGTTCTGGGGGCCTAAAATGGACGCTTTGGCAGAATCATAATATGATCTGCGTACAATTCATACATCCCGCAATTCATCTGTTTCTTAGACTTTTTGGCGTCTGTATCCTGGCTACGTTTCGGCGACCTCTTCGGGGAAACCGAAGGTTTTGTCTGTGCAATTATGGATGAAGTTATTATGACGAATAATTATCGGAAATACATTGTTAAGGACGGTACGGTTGACATCTGTCGGGCATGCCACCGTCCCGGTGAATCAATCCGACATATTATTGTTTCCGGTTGTTCTCGTCTTGCTAACGGCGAGTACTTGCACAGACACAATCTAGTGGCTAGGATTATCCACCAGCAACTTGCCTTGCAGTACAACCTTGTGGAAATCGAAGTACCATACTACAGGTATGTGCCCGACCCAGTTCTCGAGAATGGGCATGCCACATTGTACTGGGATCGATCTATCATCACTGACAGGACTATTGTAGCCAATAAACCTGATATTGTGGTGATAGATCGACGAGAGCGCCGTGCAATGATTGTTGATATCGCTGTCCCTCATGACGAGAATCTCGTGAAAGCTGAGAATGATAAAAAGATAAAGTATCTTGACTTAGCACACGAGGTTGTCGACATGTGGGATGTGGACTCTGCAATCATTGTACCGATAATCATTACGGTCAATGGCCTAATAGCGAAGAGCCTCGACCAACACCTCAGGAGGCTCTCATTACGCGGCTGGGTCAAGGGCTTGATTCAGAAAGCAGTACTCCTCGACACGGCACGCATAGTGAGGAGGTTCCTCTCTCTAGAGCCCTAACCACCGGCAGCTTGGACCTTGTTCCTAATGCCGATGGACTACTGTTTTTTGTATTTTTAAATGTTTTTTTTTTTAATGTTTTTTTATAAAAAATATTTAAAAATATAATCAATATGTATGTTTAAGTAATAAATGAAAATAAAAGGTTCTTATAGGTACGTGTGCTCCGAGTTAGAGTTTGAAGGGATCCCAGGTTTAGAAAAATTAAGTATATCCATTCCTTAGATGGAATGGATATATTTTTCTAAAACGAGCGGTTTTTATTTATTTATTTAGGATCTCTAACAAAGGATAGGTACACTTATCCTAACTAATATTATAAATGCGAAAGTAAGTTTGTTTGTTATCTTTTCACGCCTAAACCACTGAACCGAACATCCTGAAATTTTGCATATACTTGTCAGGTGTACAGAAACGGACAAAAAAAGTACTGTTCCCGAGGAAAACAACTTATGGTAATAGATGGCGCCACGTGTGTTTTGAATCATGATTGAATTTTAATACTATAGAAATTTTAATAGTGTGTTAAGAGTTGCCGCCAAGCATCAAGCAGTGTACAACCCGAATTGATTGTCAAATTCTAAATTAACGCAAGCGAAGCCGCGGGCAAAAGCTAGTACAATATAAATCACACTAATAATAAAAAGGTTCTTGTACGTGTGCTCCTTTAATTACAGGAGACCACAGCATGCACATAATTATCTAGGATTAAACAGGATAAAAATAAAATAGAGAAAATTAATGACGAAAGAGGAAATAAAATAAAATGAATATGACAAGAACATTCAACATTCATATTAATATTACAATTGTTTGGTACAATCACAACTCACAAGTCAGGCCTACCCACGAGGACCGACCTATGAGCATAATATTATTATGTAATATGTAGGCAGGTGGGTAGTAGTCGCAATTTTGGTATATACATACCAAAATTGCGACTTATCACGATCGTCATTAGTCACCACATCATTTAAAAGTCAATAAATAAATAGATAGCATTGTATTTCAAACCAATTGCTGTTTGTATCAAAAGGGATTTTCCCGTTAATTTTATTTGTCAGATGAAGCCCATTTTTTTTTTTTTTCTCTAACAAAGCGTCAAATCGCTGGAGAATAAGATGTGTGTATGCGCAGCGAGTCGCACACTTCGTGATCAGAATGTTAGTCGGTGTAAATTAAATAAAACGAAATGTTCGACGGACCGGCCAGAATATCGATAGCTGAAGCGTCTTTGTTTTAACCTAGTCAATAATACTACAGACGTAATCGATAAGGAAGTTTAAAAATATAATCACGTATGTACGCGTTTCTCCATTTTTAACAGACTTCATAAAAAGGAGGAGGTTCGTCTGGTCCACTGCTGTTTACATAGCAAGTAGTGGTATACGAATTGGTGTGGGGTAACTTCTTTACAACAAAAAAAAATTTACCGATTTAAAAAAAAAAACTACCTAAATTTCGGAAGTCGGTAGCAAAAAACTAAAATACAGATCCAAAGAGACCGACTTCCGAAAATAAAATAATTTTTCACTTTATAAGTCGGTAGGTAGGTAATTAGTGTTCTTTTGGAACTTTGGAAGTCGGTTGTTTTTATTTATAAAGAAGTTTTTAATAGATCTTGCTAGATTCAATCAGAGAACAAGTCAGATAGTATTCCCTCTGGGTTTCAAAGATCTACCTACTTTGTAACATCGAGTCCTCACATCATAGGGCGCACGCTGCTTATCTACATCTGCCGTAATGCCGGGCTGCATTTGCTGCTGTCCACTAATGTTCGTCAAGAAGGTACCTTGTTAATTGCCCATTTACTCACACGTGACTTGATTGTATAGGTAGGTGCTCTGTTAGATAAAAAAGTACCTACTCAGTAAACCAGTTGATAGTCTCTGCTGTGACACATTAGATTTTCTACTACGTTCATATTTTTAGTTCAATCGCGCGCTTATTGCTCAAGTTATAGATAATATAATACATAGAGAAAAACCTAAGTATACCTACATATTGTTTAGTCATTAAAGTAGACGAGCAGAAAATATAATGCAAACAAATTAGGTACCCAAAAAACACTAAAGACTACAAAAAAAAGAGGATTTTTCAAAATCAGTTTACAATTTGACGGAGAAAACAACCATACAGACAAAAATAATAACCTCCTCTCTATTGGAAGTCGGTTAAAAAAAGTTCCGATTTCTAAATTATAATTTAAAAAATCCGTTCAAGTGCGAGTCACGCAGTCAGGGTTCCGTTCGTACCACCAAAACTAACCATTACCTTTAAAAAAGATATAGCCCCACGACTGCCCGTGAGTGACTTGTATGTAGACAGACACAAAGACGGCGCGGCGGCGTACGATTGGAAACAGAAACGAAACCATAACGATATGCCCAAACAGGGTATCCTAATTTATCCTAAGGCCCGAATCATTGTCGAATTATATAGCACTATAAAATATTAGCTACAAGTAGAACCATGTGTACGGGTTGTAGTAAGTAGTTAACTCCGTACATTGATCAAAACACGTTCCACTAAGATGCACTAAGTAATTAAGTTTACTTTTTGCAACCGTGCTTACTCCGTCGATCAAGCCGAGCTTCTTGCTTCTTGCGCGTAGATAAATGCTTGTGATGAGCCAACAGGATCGTGTTGTAGAAGTTGAGTAGTTCCATCTCGTGAAAAAGTTGGTCTGTCGCGTAGGTCGTAGCTTGGCAATAAGCTTGATGGATCTTCTGGAAAAGGTAATTTACCCCGTTTATGTATTTTTTAATGTGTTGAACGCCCTGCCAGTAGTTTGTTAAGTTGTAGTACGTAAGCAAAGTCCATTCATTGTTAATGAGATCAAATTTTGTCTATGGTGTCATAACAAATCGGTCGCTCGAGTTCCAGGTTACTCTAGTGGCTGACCTTAGTTGCGCTTGCAAACCATATAATCTATTCACAAGTATCAAAATTGTGAAAAGAAACATTAAAATGTTTGTAAGACATTTTCTTCCAGAGTGTTTTGTTGTGGTAGATTTCCAGTTTTCTCAGCCTTTTGTAAATCCGTTTTACATTCTTCATAATTTTTATTGTAGGTAGTGTTGATGAGTAAAGCTAATAGTTTTGCTATGGGTCGTTTAATGACATCCGTTTGGGTTTTCAGGGTTGTCATTCGAACATGTCCGTCCGCTCCAGGGCACCCGTCCCATGGCCCATTTTCCTGGCGGCAAATTGTTGTCCTGGGCTAGTACGATGTCACCCTCGCTGAGGTTTTTCTTGGGATTGTTCCATTTGCCACTCGTTTGTAATTGAGTCGGATAGTCGCTTGACCAATCCTTCCAAAATTGTTGACACATACATATTTAATGTTCAAGTTAACTGCCATCGTCGGCTTAGGTCAATGTGGTTTTTTTTTTTGGTGGCCACAGGGTCACTTTTTAACGGGGGGCCGTTAAAAAGTGACCCTGTGGCGGTGGTGGTTATAAAAAATGTCGGTGTCTTCAGTGAGCTGGTAAAGTGGCCTGGATTTGATGCACGCTTCTATCTTCGCAAGCAGGGCAGTAAATTCCTCGTACCTCAGTTTTGGTCTCCCAGCACCCGAGGAAGGTAATACTTCATCGACTTTACTGCTACTGTCCATAGTCGACCACTAGTCGGCCAAGCGGGCCCATTAAAATGCCATTGTACTCCCATGTCTGGGATGTTACCTATTGAAGAAGTTTGGTGACAATATTTGCTTGAAGTCTTCAAACTCTTTCTGAAGCAACCTTGATGCGCCTTTGAAATTCGTACCACAGTCCGAGTAGACGTGATCTGGTGTACCGCGCCTGGAGCATATTATTTGGAAGGCTGCTATGAAAGTTTCAGAACTTAAGTCCGGTGCAAGTTCGATGTGCACAACCTTTGTATATATTATGCATATTCGTATGCATGGTGACAAAGGTTGTGCACATCGAACTTGCACCGGACTTAAGTTCTGAAACTCGGCGCATCAAGGTTGCTTCAGAAAGAGTTTGAAGACTTCAAGCAAATATTGTCACCAAACTTCTTCAATAGGTAACATCCCAGACATGGGAGTACAATGGCATTTTAATGGGCCCGCTTGGCCGACTAGTGGTCGACTATGGACAGTAGCAGTAAAGTCGATGAAGTATTACCTTCCTCGGGTGCTGGGAGACCAAAACTGAGGTACGAGGAATTTACTGCCCTGCTTGCGAAGATAGAAGCGTGCATCAAATCCAGGCCACTTTACCAGCTCACTGAAGACACCGACATTTTTTATAACCACCACCGCCACAGGGTCACTTTTTAACGGCCCCCCGTTAAAAAGTGACCCTGTGGCCACCAAAAAAAAAAACCACATTGACCTAAGCCGACGATGGCAGTTAACTTGAACATTAAATATGTATGTGTCAACAATTTTGGAAGGATTGGTCAAGCGACTATCCGACTCAATTACAAACGAGTGGCAAATGGAACAATCCCAAGAAAAACCTCAGCGAGGGTGACATCGTACTAGTCCAGGACAACAATTTGCCGCCAGGAAAATGGGCCATGGGACGGGTGCCCTGGAGCGGACGGACATGTTCGAGTGACAACCCTGAAAACCCAAACGGATGTCATTAAACGACCCATAGCAAAACTATTAGCTTTACTCATCAACACTACCTACAATAAAAATTATGAAGAATGTAAAACGGATTTACAAAAGGCTGAGAAAACTGGAAATCTACCACAACAAAACACTCTGGAAGAAAATGTCTTACAAACATTTTAATGTTTCTTTTCACAATTTTGATACTTTGAATAGATTATATGGTTTGCAAGCGCAACTAAGGTCAGCCATTCGAGTAACCTGGAACTCGAGCGACCGATTTGTTATGACACCATAGACAAAATTTGATTTCATTAACAATGAATGGACTTTGCTTACGTACTACAACTTAACAAACTACTGGCAGGGCGTTCAACACATTAAAAAATACATAAACAGGGTAAATTACCTTTTCCAGAAGATCCATCAAGCTTATTGCCAAGCTACGACCTACGCGACAGACCAACTTTTTCACGAGATGGAACTACTCAACTTCTACAACACGATCCTGTTGGCTCATCACAAGCATTTATCTACGCGCAAGAAGCTCTTGCTTCTTGCGCGTAGATGCGCGTGCTTACTCCGTCGATCAAGCCGAGCTTCTTAGCTCGGCTTGATCGACGGAGTAAGCACGGTTGCAAAAAGTAAACTTAATTACTTAGTGCATCTTAGTGGAACGTGTTTTGATCAATGTACGGAGTTAACTACTTACTACAACCCGTATACATGGTTCTACTTGTAGCTAATATTTTATAGTGCTATATAATTCGACAATGATTCGGGCCTTAGGATAAATTAGGATACCCTGTTTGGGCATATCGTTATGGTTTCGTTTCTGTTTCCAATCGTACGCCGTCTTTGTGTCTGTCTACATACAAGTCACTCACGGGCAGTCGCGGGGCTATATCTTTTTTAAAGGTAATGGTTAGTTTTGGTGGTACGAACGGAACCCTGACTGCGTGACTCGCACTTGAACGGATTTTTTAAATTATAATTTAGAAATCGGAACTTTTTTTAACCGACTTCCAATAGAGAGGAGGTTATTATTTTTGTCTGTATGGTTGTTTTCTCCGTCAAATTGTAAACTGATTTTGAAAAATCCTCTTTTTTTTGTAGTCTTTAGTGTTTTTTGGGTACCTAATTTGTTTGCATTATATTTTCTGCTCGTCTACTTTAATGACTAAACAATATGTAGGTATACTTAGGTTTTTCTCTATGTATTATATTATCTATAACTTGAGCAATAAGCGCGCGATTGAACTAAAAATATGAACGTAGTAGAAAATCTAATGTGTCACAGCAGAGACTATCAACTGGTTTACTGAGTAGGTACTTTTTTATCTAACAGAGCACCTACCTATACAATCAAGTCACGTGTGAGTAAATGGGCAATTAACAAGGTACCTTCTTGACGAACATTAGTGGACAGCAGCAAATGCAGACCGGCATTCCCAGTCCCAGGACTCCTCAGTGCCGGCCATCGACTCGACCACGGCCGGCAGCGATAGGTCACTGACGGAGTTAACTACCTACTACAACCCGTACATTTATGGTCCTTCGAGCCTTCGTGTATCAAATGTGTTGTGTCCTTTGTTACGGTAGCTAATCGGTTCAGCTGGTCTCCCGGAAGAAGGTCGCCACAGTTGGATTGAGAAGGCTCAAATACCTAGCTAGAGTACAGGCACATTGCCTACAGGAACTAACTACAACTACTTACTAGAACAAAATTTTGGGAGTCACCAAAACAAACTGACTGATCTCAAGAGGATCAATATGAAACTTAATACAAGGAAACCACTCGCCGTGGTTCAGATGGAAGATACAATGTGAAGATGCCTTTATATCCGTCTTATGAAAATAAGATCGGAACATCGAAAACGATAGCAGTATTACAATTGCTGCAATTAGAAAAAAAAATCTTTAAATATGAAACCAGCAAAACCCATGGCATCTTCAACTACTGAACGTTTCTTACAACATCACGGAGTACTTCGTGAAGAATCTACTACCACGAAACTAGAGTTGTTTTCAATGCATCTCAGAAAACTAAAATAGGATTCAGCCCGAACGGCCTACAAGAAAAGGGTCTCAAGCCCAACCTACATCTAGATATATCAGAACACAATCGTGAAGAAAACATAACTTGCACCAAGCGAAATCGAACTCTATGAACAAAGCGACCAATAATTGTATTAATAGATAACTTATTATCTAAGTGCAGTTCATTGACCAATGCGATCAGAATTGTAGCATGGAGACAACGATTTATCGGAAACGGACGTAATAACACGAAACGTGACACCGGATGCCCCGCTTTATGCGAATTATACAACGCAAATGAACAAATAGCAAAATATGTGCAATAAACGGAAATTACGCAAGGATATAAACAACTTATGAAGAAAAAAGCTATTTCAAGGAAAAGTAACATTTTCAAACTTAAACCATACTTGGACAAGAACGGCTTAATCCGAGGCGGGGTTTGACTGAACCATTCCAGTTTACCTTTTGGGATGAAGAATCCAAACATTCTACCTAAGGGTGGACGACTTACTGAGTTGACGATCCATCAAGCTCGCAGCTAACGACTTTACACGGAGGAGCCAGACTAACTTTAGCGAACATCCGACAACGGTACTGGATCGAAAGGTGAACTACGGCGATGAGTGCGCTCAAAGACTCAACTTCCTTCTTTGAGTCTGACTTCAACGTGTCCTGTGAAGTCAACTCTCGTGTGGGTAAACGGGCGCGAAGGTGTTACTCGTTGTGGTAGTAGAGGCGGGCCGGCACTAGCCGGGGATTGCGGAAGGAATAACAGATCCCAAGATCTCCGGTGCAAGTGTGGGAGGGGAACACTGGGGTGGTTTTTAGTCAGTAAGAGTCTGACAGACCCCTCCGCCCGCCCCAGGGCGGAGGACATCCATGAGGATTTTCCACCCCGTGAACAAAAAAAAAAAAAAAAGGTAGTTAACTCCGTACATTGATATGTCGTGAAGGTTTGTTGGTTCAGGTTAGAATAAAGAAACATGTTCCACCAAGAAGTTAAGAGTTTTAGTTTATTTTTTTAGTTTTTGTTTATCTAAGTTAAGAGAATAACCGTACTAGAGTGGAAGGCTATTATTTCTCTCAGTTGTTGATAGCTACACAGTTAAAAAGTTCACTATATTTTAATTCGTTAGTCATGTTATTTTATTAACCGACTTCAAAAAGGAGGAGGTTCTCAATTCGGCAGTATGTTTTTTTTTTACGCGATTACTCCGTCAATTGTGGACCGATTTTGAAAATTCTTTTTTTGTTTGAAAGAGTATGCTCCCGAGGTGCTCCCATTGTCACTAAGTCAGAATCTGATGACGGGATCCCATGGAAATCGAGGGAAATCCTCAAATTTTATAGGCACATCCGCACACCTATATCGATTTCAGTATTTTTTATAGTAACTCATGCATTTGCACTCGCAAAGCACCATTTGGTGAAGTTGAACTGATGAGGAAGACCACAGATGGCCACCGGAACTAGGGCTTGCAATCCGGATATCCGGATATCCGTATTATCCGGATATCCACCGTTTTTCAAATCCGGATTTTACTTGCATCACCATCCGGATTTTTCGGATGTTACGAATAGTTGTATTTCTCTTTTAAATATTAAATAAAAAGCTATCATCTATAAAGTACATAACTGTTATTACGTTATTTATTATTTTAATATAGTTAATCACTCTTGCAATTATTTATTCACTTCACAAATCACAGTGACAGAGATGTCTCAATGTTATTGTCAACCGGCGGTCCGGCCCTTCGCGCACTCATAAACAAGTTGTATTCTATGTAGAGAGGTGTTGTGTTAAGTTTGTGTAAATAGCCAATGCAGTCAGATTTAACTTTAATTCTTCACTTTCGCTATGGCTGTTGATAGTAATGTACGTACGCGTATTAACTCGTATAGTGTAATCAATGTTGTTTAATTAATAAGTCTAGAATTCTAAAATGAAATAAGTTTTTCGTTTTTAGACTGTTGTGATTAAAAATATTCAAATTGGCTAAAAATGCCATCCAACTAAATTTTTTTAATACAAAAAATGTGCGCAAATGAAAAACTCAGTCTGGCAGCATTTTAAACGCAGTGTTGATGGTGCTCAGGCACTATGCAAACAAGTTTTGAAAATCGCAGGATCGTCATCAGATTTACATAATCACCTTCGATCAAAACATTCAATTAATGTTAAAAATCAAAGCACTTCAATACCAGAAGGCACATCGATTGGCCAGCCAAGTAGTTCGATTAATATGAAACGCCACGCCACGTCTTATTCTGAAGAAAAAGTGACGCCAAATAAAAAAGCCAAAATAAGTCGATTATTTTAAGTCTGATGAGTATGAGAGTATGGAAGTGATGATTTCCAAATTGGTAGCTCTAGACGGATTTGCATTCAGTGCTTTCTGTACATCTCAGACATTTCGTAAACTTTTTTAAAATTGCCACAATCACCCCACACAATTAAAAAGATTGTTTTAAATGATTGTGAAGAATTAAAGGTAGACCTGAACAAGAATTGGATCGATTGAAATCGAGAGAATGCATAAATATTGGTATAGTTTATTATTTCTTTATCATTTTGCTTGAGATACTGATTAAAACGTGTTACAAAAGCTTATTCGTTTTATTATTTTATAAAAACGAAAAATATTTGTATTATCCGCATTATCCGGATATTCCGGATAAAAAATATGAATATCCGTATTATCCGGATAGTAAAAATGAACGGATATTGCAAGCCCTAGACGGAACTACTTAATAATAAGTATTTCACTGTTGCGATTCGATTAGACACTGTAATATGGTGGCTAAGCAATTTATGCTCGTCACAATGCATATGGTGAAGTCACCATTAGTTCCAGTTCTCCTGGTTCTTACTAGGAGAACTCCTCAACTATTAACACAGCTGCATCGGGAAAAGCAATATTTTGTTAAAGGTGATGATCAGTTGACATGATACATTGCAAAATGACCCACTAAAAAGTGAAAAATAAAAATAGCTTTTACAGAAAAAATAACAACCGACTTCCAAAAAAAACACTACAAAGTGAAAAATAACCTTAATTTCGGAAGTCGGTGGCAAAAAACTAAAATAGATCCAAAGACACCGACTTCCGAAACTAAGGTTATTTTTCATTTTGTAGTATTTTTTTTGGATATCGGTTGTTTTTTTTTTTTGTAAAAAGTATTTTTAATGCTAAATTATGACGCGATCGTTGACCTAAAGTAAGTTACAGAGTACCGGGTAAAACGGGGTGAATAGGGATGCAGGGGTGAATCGGGACGCAATTTTAAAATGGATTTTAAAGTTGAAATAACATCTTTTGTTGCCAAAGAGACCTACAATGTGTTACCTGTATTATAATTAACGATTAAGTGTCCTTGTTGGCAACAAAAAATATTATTTCAAGGTTAAAATCCATTTTAAAGTTGCGTCCCGATTCACCCCTGCATCCCTATTCACCCCGTTTTACGTAAGCAGAAAAATGTACGGCGCGCGGCGATTAGATCGTACACCATGTTATTAACCGTTTCCACCGAAGATCCCATAAGATGCCAAATGGTTGTATAATATGTATCTAAGGATATAATGATATAGCTACATACCAAAACCACTTAGGTAGGTATGTAAATTGCCATAGGTAAGTACGTTAAGTACTTGAAAAACACAGACGTATCTTATTATCAATTTTTCTAGAGTCTGTAAAAGTAAAGGCTTCTACATACCAGCGCGACTTGTCGCGCGACGCGACACGGCACAAAGGCCCCGCGTATTGCGGGACGAGCGGTGCCTTTGTGTCGCGTCGCGCGACAAGTCGCCCCGGTATGTAGAAGCCTTAATAAGGACAAAACTATTAAAATTTACTACCTAACCTATCGTGGCGAGTTTGTGATATCAACGTTCTGCAATATTTCCTATGGACCTATTATGCAAATACGGTCAATCCTCTATCTGTCGATGACAGAACCATATATGCTTCTGCCCGAGGTCTCTCTTACCAGACTGCAAAGAAGGGTTACATTTGTACCGTATTTTGTTAAATATCTTAGGGCCTTAACATACTAGCGGTATGCGAACGACTGCGGGGCGAGGCGGGCGCGCAGCGAATCCGTCGCGAATAGGGCGCGGCGGCGGCGGCGGCGCCTGGACAGCGAGGACGTCGTGGATCGCGGATGTGAGGAAGAAGAAGTGAGGCGGGGCGGACGGGCTGCGGCGTTTGTACGAGACAGTACAAATGGCGTCCACGCTGCTATTCGCGGCGGTCTTGTTGCGCGTCCGCAACGAATTCGCTGCGCATGCGGGGCGTGTTCGTTGCGCGCCCGCTCCGCTTTGAGGACGCTCGCAATCCGCTAGTATCATAAGGCCCTTACCCGCTCAGACAAAATAAAAACCAAGACATCGCTGTCAACAGTGACGTGAGGCCGGTTTCGTAAACATGTGTGCACTAAGTGAGAGTCCGGTGAGGTGTAAAATGGTTGTAAATTTGTGCGTATGAGCGTGTATGCACAGAGCGAGGTGTAACTTTGGCATGCATCACTGTATTTTTCGCAGCGCTGTCTTGGTTTTTTATTTGGTCTGAGCTTACCCGAATTTAGTTTAAGTTAGTTTATTTAATACCGCAGTAAGCCCTTCACTGCCATTAGAATCCCAGTTAATGCATGTAGCAATGGACTCGATAGCCATGACTGTGGCTGCGCATGTCTTCCTTAGTAAGTAGGTAATTTTATCAGCGTTCGCACAATCCGCATAATAACGCGCCGTCTGGCCCATTGTTCATTAGATGTCACTAATTGTGTGATATCGCTTTTGCCCGCGCATTCGCCACATTCGGTTGTCGGAAAATTTCCCACCGGAATGTACGTTTATCCAGGATAAAAAATTATCCTATGTCTTAACCCAGATCATGGTCTACCTGTGTGCCAAACACCGAAAGTGGAAAAGGTAACATGAGACAGACAGTGCGTCGCCGCGTCGTACGAAACCAATATTAGTTTAACGGAGACTTTATCATATAAATCAAATTTTAAGAAAATTTCCGATATTCTTAGTTGAAATACCAGGAATAAACACAATCTTGCTGTACATCGCACTCGCCTCCACAGAGTAGGCAAGTCGTTCATGGGTCAATGTAGGTAGGCTTTTACAACAAACTTCCTACTGACATTCGGAACTTACCCATTAAACGATTTAAAATCTGTATTAAAACCAAACTTTGTAAAAAAGGGTACTATAAAATTTCTGATTATTTAGAAGACAAAAAAGCTTGGGATTGAGCTGCTCGCTCTGCTAGCCTAGTGATAAAACTGGAAAATTGTCATTTTAATTATTATGCATGATTTTATATACATACATATATTGACATTGCAGAAATGAGCAAAAAAAGTAAACATGTAATATTGTATATAATTTATATACAATATTACATGAATGTTTACTTTGAAAAGTATGATATTTACTGCTTTAATTTATTGTGAATGTGAGCACTATTTGGGTCATTATTTTTTTCTTTAAATATTTTCCTTTTTAATTATTTTTCTCAGTTTTAATGATGGCCTGGCATTTTGAGCGGTTTATGCGGCCTACCCAAATGTTCTTTCTTTGGCATTGTTCGTCGAGCCGTTGAGCTCCGTTGAGCTGCACGATTACTGACAAATGCTTGCACTGATTGGACAGGTCCACTCAAATTTGTGTTGTTCTTTCCTCAAAAGACCATTTCAGACACGGATCTACATGGTCCTCACATGATCTGACCAAGATTATGTCTGGACTTTAAAAGAGCCTTTGACCCCTGAGTTTGTTTCGCCATTTCTTCTCAGGGGTAGTCAGATAGGAAATGCCGGCTACATCTAGATTATTTTTTTTAGTTTTTTAAATGACGTATAAAAGTGATTCTCATATCCTATTTACAGAATAAACGATTTCATTTCATTTAAATTGACGCTGCCACTTTCTTTTTTTTTTATACAAAATGTAAGGAATGCCATGAATTTAAGGTATCCGTTAAACTAGTGTTGGTTTCGTGTCTCAACGTTAGTAACACAGAGCTACTTTCGCATTTTATGAGCATATAGATGGGTTCTCCCACAAATTATTATTTAGGTATAATAGTACCGTCTAAGTCCAATTTTATTTCGATAAGTTAATCACTTAAATTGTTAATGTTAAGATAATGTAGTGTCTAAGTTAATTTTGAATTGAATAAAAAATTAGATGTAAATCTAAATAATTGCCTTATTTCTGAAATTATCCCTTTTAAAATGCATGTAACCTAAATTCAAAGGCCACATAATTATAATTATTATCACAAAGAAACACAGACACCACTATCGCAACTAACTACAGTAATCACGTACCTATTGGCAATGATTCATTGATATATTTATAAGTGAGTATACAGGGTCAAATTAAATTAGCTAGTGAAACTCCGCAGACGTGTTGGGTATCGATATCTAAATACGACAAAACGAAAAAAAAAACATTGTATTTTTTGGGGTCAACGACTAGTTACTTGAAATATGAGTTTCAAAATCAGTTTTTCTTTCTGTGTAAACTTCAAAGATGTGATGAGTATCGATAACTAAACACGATAAAACAAAAACTTAACTACTTCAAGTAACTTCACTGCCAGTGGTCATTGACACCAGAAAAAAAACATCAAATCTTTATTTTTTTCGTTTTATCGTATTTAGATATCGATACCCAACACGTCCACGGAGTTTCGCTAGCTAGTTAAATTTGACCCTGTTTATGTATATCAATGCAATGATTGCGGGAAGCTGGACTGCGCCTAAATTCGGGATTGTTCCAGCAGACATGTCGCTGTACCAGTGTGGAAGAGGTACCTTTCTTCGACACTGGACAGCAACATGTCATCGTTAATTATAACTATAAGTAAGCATTATTTATTTTGATTTAATCAGATTTTTGTTAATTTATGTTTGGCAATGGGTGTAAATTATCTGTCGAAGAGCAGTTTAAAATGTTAGAATTGTAAGATTTTATTTATTGATTCAAAACTATAAATCAGTGTTATTTCGCAAAATGATTAAGTAATTAAGTAAGTATGTATCTAAAAGTAAATGATAGGATAGTTTCATTATATAAAGATTCTTTCCAACTACATTTTAGTTTTTTTTCTGATTATTATTGAACGGTTGCATAGACCAACATAAAGTGTTGTATTGAAGATTTTAATACACTACTTACTTATAATTTGGTCATTTATGATTTTAACCCTTACGGACGCGTCTACCTACCTTTTTATTATCGTACAACCTGATATATACTAGCTGCAACGAGATACTGAGCTGCAAATTGAAAAAAAAATAAGTAGATTTTAATTTCGCGAGCTTCCGAAGCGCTTTCACCTAAAGGTACTTACAGGTTAAAAAAAAAAAACTTCCTACACAAAATAACAAATATATCTATTTGTACGGAAAGATTTTTTTTTTTAAAGAGTTTCTTTTTCATGAATCAGATAGAAAACAGGTTTAATTGATTATAACGGGCGGTACCAATCGGTAAACGGGTGCAGGTAACGTCTTCTAAAAAACAGTGTTGTTTGGTAAACATACTCGTAACATACATAACAACATAACATACAAACATACATAAAATTTATGGAAACAACTTCTATAACTATGTAACAAAAATCGATTTATCTGTGAGTGACCATTGCCGTTGTTTGTTATTGCTTTACTGAGTAGGCAAGTGGCTAAGGCTACCGATGATTTACATGATGCAATTATTTCCGAACCGGTTGGTTAATTAAACAGGTATATACTCATGTGGCTGATTGCCTTCATTGGCCGATTCGCAGAAATGCAATTTAAGACTCCCGCAAACAGCCGCGACGCGACTCTGATCAATGATACTTAAATTATTTTATTTGTGTAAGTAGGTTTGTATAAACACTTTTACACGTCAATCATATTTACAAAAAAAAACTAGATGAGGTCGGCGTTTCCTATTTGAGAACAGTTTCCATGAAGTTTTCATAGATGGTTCTACCAGAGTCGCGTCGCGCCTGTCTGCGGGAGCTTTTAATTCAATCCAGTCTTAGGTACCATTTGCTACTTTAACTCCATTATGATGCTGCGTATGTTACTAGCTCAGGTTACTAGATTCTTAGAGAAAATTTCACTAATGAAACTGCACATTTAAACCGCGTTCGGAAGCTGTCAGTGTTGTGTGGAGTGTTATTGGAGAATATTGAAACTGACAGCTCTTGAACGCAGATTTCAGCAATGAAAACTGAACGCGATCAGCACTTAAACTACGTTTAAGAGCTGTCACTGTTATTATTTTCATTGTAATATTGAGACTGACAGCTCTTGAACTCCGTTTAGATGTGCTGATCGCACGCATCGTGAAATTGGCACAAGTATTATTTAAGTGTTGATCGCGTTCAGTTTCATTGGTGAAATTCGCTCATGTTGGCTATTTATTTCTGCATCCTTTAAACTTGACATCACGGCATGGGTTGTCATTATACGAGGCGAAGGTAATTGGAATAACTGAAAACCTTTTAAGGGGTCATTGTACTCTCATTATGATCAACTTTTACTATCGGACCGAACCTGGAAAGCCGAAAAAAGAAACAACAGGGTACCTTATTAAACGTTATGCATACCGATTATGTTGATCGCTAATAAAAAACCGGCCAAGTGGGTGTCGGACCAGGCACAATGAAGGGTTCCGTAGATGAGATGAATTTATCCCAAAAACAAACTTAATATTGTAGTAGAAACACATGTTTTCCCATCGGTCCATTCTCCAATTACAATTTAAGTTGGTCTACTATTACTCGTTATCTTGTAAAGCCTACTTAGCTGTGATATAGCGAAAAAAATGTATGGAACAGCAGATTTTTTTTTTCGCGATTTCAAGGTTGGTCCTACGAGTATAGAAAAAGTTGTTCAAAATGATGTGTACAATAACCCCTTTTCTGGTTTAGGGTAAACAAAAACGAATGTTGTATACTACTGCAATTAATTTTTCCACTTATGTATCCAAAAACAACCATTTAGCTGGCAGGGGAACAAAATAGCACTTTAAAGCTTAATATTATGCAAACGGATCCCTGAATTGAAAAATGGTTTCCATAGACCGGCAATATTTTTGAACGGCCTATCCAACGATACCCCATACCATGGTATAAATGAGAAATAAAAATATCATCCCCACTTTACGTGTAAGGGAGGTAGCCTATTTTTTTTTCCAGATTTCATTTTACCACTGTCAGCGTGATTAATATGTATGTCTATGCCAAATTTCAGCTTTCTAGTACTAAGAGTCTCTGAGCTATGCTGGGGACAGACAGACAGATGGACATGGCGAAACTATAAAGGTGTTTTCTACGGAACCCTAAAAAGCTGTTCCCTACATTATGCGTATACCGATTATGTTAATCACTTTGTTCTGAGAATTATTGTTAGCGTGTTTGTTATAAATGAGAACAGTTTTAAGGTTATTTAGGTACAAATCCATCCGTCGAATAGAAGCAGTCAAGAACTGAGGATAGAGATAGCTGCTAGGCTAGAGGTATTTAAATGTTGTTGTTATATGTGGGTATATGATTATTGTTATAGTTATTGTGATTGTGATGGGGTGATCTGTTGAGATAAGATATACAATATAGAAAGTTAAAAAAAAAAAATTAAAACTGTACCGTACAGTTTTAATTTTTTTTTTTTAACTTTCTAATCGGCCCCTTAAAAGTGACCCCCATATTCAAAATTAATTTATTTACGTTACACGCCCGTGTTTGGGTCACAGAAGTTCAGATGTGTACCAAATTTCAACTTAATCGGTCTAGCTAGTAGATTCGGAGCAAATCGGCTGTGACATAGGTACAGATGGTTATAATATACCTAACACTGAGTTAGTGCAAGCAGTTAAGTACATAAATTTACATAATTGAGTTATCTTCGGAAAAAATCGCGCAAAAAGTAGGTAAGTACATAAAAGCGTACAATTTGTTCTATGCATGCAGACATTCTAAAGGCACGAAAAAATAAATATATATAATTATAATATATTATAAATATATAATTATTATTTAAGATGTTTTTCTTGCACCTAGCATTTTCTTCGCTGTAGTGAGGTGAAAAGTTGTGTGTTTCGCTCGGCAGCAAAGTTATTCTGCGTCTCGTACCTTTGAAACAAGTAGGTACTCGCGCCAAAAAACAACTTCGCAGCCTTGACAAAATAAGTCTGTGTTATTGGTTTTGTATTTTCGTTTTTTGCTACCGAAGTTATTTTTCACTTTGTAGTTTTTTTTGGAAGTCGGTACTTACCTACATATTTTTAATTTTTTTGTTGTGTTACCTACCTAGAAAATAAATCCTGTGACGTCAACAGTTGGAATGTAGATACTTACCCGAGGAACATCTCCTCTTAGTTTTATGATATCAACATAAATAAATGTGATCATTTTTATACTCCTAGCCTCTCCTTATTTCAATATAATTTTTTGAATGTTTCGGGGGGTTTGAACCCCCCCCCCCCCCAGCTACGCCCGTGATACAAGTAGTTATTATTAAAATTTATATGGGACCACCGCGCAAGAGCCTCTACCAATAAAATAGAATTTCCAAAATCGGTCCACACTTGGCGAAAACATCGATGAACATACATAAAAATACCAAAAAAAAACGTACAGACAGATGAACAACCTCCGTGTCGCAACTCGCAAGCAAGGGCCATGGCCGCACAAACGCGACATCTAACTTACACTGCCCTACATCCTACATCTTACTGACCCACACATTCCATGTTTTGACAGAAATTCGTGCCAATAAAATTCTACTGTGTTCATTATGTTGTATGTTTGTTTAGATAAGTACCTACAACTGAGCAATTAATATGAATTAATGAATTAATTAAATACGTACCGATAAATTAATTGAGCTAAAACTGCATTGTTCTTAACTCATCAAGTCATCACCGAATAAAAAAGGCGTTTTTACTAACGTACAATAGTTATGATCGTAGATATCAGATTTAACACTTAGGTAAACCATTTTTATTGAGTTTTACTGACCTCAACTCTCACATCGGCATCGCATTGCAATACGCGATGGCAATAGGTACATAATTATTAGCAAATACAATGTTTTCTGCGAACGTCAAACGAAACGAAAGCGTGTCGTGTTCTAACTTAATGGGTTTATGTAAAGAGGGAGTATTACCTGGACATTGCCGCACGTTGGTGCCGACAGCGGAGGCCGCAAGCACTGCGAAGCACACGACTACACGGAGAGCGACCATTGTTTCGTCTGGCGAGTGACCCAGTCTTGCGATGCGTTGCGTCTATGAGATGTCTGACGGAGTACCGACTACCGGTCACGCTCGGAGAGCAGAGATATAATACTTGACGGAGCCACACTACACGACAATACAACGCTTGCGCCGCCGCTGACCGACTCCTTGTGTATGACAGAGTGTGAAACAAGTTCGCTATGATCGCGCTTGCCAATAAATAGAGTGGTGGTCGCGTGCTGCTTTAAGGCCTATTCAGATATACGCGTTATCGCTGCCGCGCTCGGTAGCGATACTGGTCCAAAGTGACTCGGCCGAACCCAATAACCTATATATCACCAGTTTCGGCCTACTGGAGATATAAAAATATATCTATTGGTGGTTATAACGTCCCAATAATCTATGAATCATACCGGCCCACACTATCTACTGATGGAAGGGGGTATCGCATACAACAGATATCTCTTTGTATGAAAATGCCAAAGTATGCTTCCCAATACGATTTGTTTGATAGGACAGTACTACAGATGGCAGATTTGGCTATTCCGCGAATTGCAGGGATAAACGTAAAGTAGCCAAGCTAAAATGAACTCTTTAGTACTTGCAATAATGATCATAAATGTTTTTTTTATTTAACAAAATAAAAAAAATTGAAATTCAAATATCTCGAAAACGGTGCGCCTTAGGCAAAAAATAACAGAAATTTAACCCCCCCCCTTACTAACACCCCCCGTGCAAGCACCATTCCAACATGAATTTAAGTTAAAATAAAAAAAAATAACATTAATGCGATAAGGTAGCCCGCGAAATTCAAATTTTATTAGGTTTTTTGTAATTTGCAGGTCAGTAACAGGTTGTATTTTGATTCGCGGCCATAACAAATATGGCTCTACAGAATTATATCTTAATCCAGTAACTTATTTAGAACTAAGAAACAAAGAAGTTTTAATATAACCCTAATCACACATGTTGTTTTAAGTGATGTTGGTTGTAATGGAACGCACGGGCGGGCGAAGTAGAGAAACCTACTTATTGTTTTCGTTAGATAGATAGCCTTTATCAATGATTGTGAGACGCCATCCGAGCATAGATATAATTATACTGTCTATCATCAATAGCGATCTGTCTTTAACTTAAAATAAGTTATTGGGTTCGGCCGCTTAGAAGGCGGACCAGCATAGCTATTCACAACCATTAGACAGGCTTCCGAATCGAAAATGACACATTTTCGGTTACCTGACTTGCCTAATCAAGTAATCACCAACAGCAAATAGCTGTGGGAAGAATAGTGGTCGTCTATTTTGTTTAAATTGTCAACATTTTCAGGTTTTGGGTTTGTGAACAGCGTTTAGAGGACTCCTTCGATAACATTGACTGAGGTTCGATTCTGCACGGAAGCGTATCGAATGGTTGTGAATGGCTATGGCAGAGGGCCTAGACAAAGTAACATTCCATTAGCGATGACGCTACTAGAAAAGCCACATAATGTATGGGTTGACATCTATCAAAATGTCACGTGATCACAGTCACAGGTCAACGAATAGAAATTAGCTACCCAAACTGGTGCGATATCGCGGGCGCGATGTGATACTAGGAGCATAATTTCTATGTCGCTACCTGTCGCGCCCGCGATATCGCGCGAATCTGTACGAGCCTTTATCATCATTCGATTCCATGAAACTAATCGACAGCGTCGAACGATAACTTCCATACTACCAAGCGCGACAGCGATATCGCTTATAATATCTAAATAGGCCTTTAGAGCTGCAGTGCTGCGTTAGAGAAAATTTATGAGTTATGCAGCTGATGTAGGGATAACATAACGTTTATTGCTAAAAATAAATAAATCATGTGAGTTATGCGGCTTTGTTTAGTGGCGTTTGCAGAAAATATCCCTAATATTTAAATAACTTGGGAGTTTTCGACCGAAATAAGATAAGAACCTTGCGTTGGTTTTAGAAATGTAAGGAAGTAAGTAAGTATAAAATAACAACAAAGCTTATTTATTTCATCATTATTTTGCTTAGGTACAAAACCTACGGCTGACGATGTTTTTTAGGGTACCATTCCTCAAAAAAGGAACTCATAACATCACTTTGTTATCCGTCTTTCAAGTCCCTTTTGCTCAGGAACGGTGAAAGGGTATCGAGTTTGAAATTAATGTCAATTGGTCTAATAATCAAAGTTGACAAAACATATGCGGTTCTTTGCACGAGTGAAAAACTCACGCTTCAAGTCTATGTTCTTCTAAGTCAACTTTAACATCAGAATCGATCAATTCAGTTATTGTCTATGTCACACAAATTGATGATTAACTCACTTTTTCAAAACATATAAGGTAGGTGGGACTCGAGATCCTCGTTGACTTAGCAGCATGAAAGGCAAAAAGCAAGGTCTTACAGTACAAGTAAACGGATATTTCAAGTTTTTCATCTTTCAATCGAACTAAGCTAAGGAAATACCTTACACGGGCCGGGGCCTAAAACGGACGCTTTGGCAGAATCATAATTATAATTTGCGTACAATTCATACAAGCATCCCGCAATTCATCTGTTTGACAGCTGCTATTTGACATTAGACTTCTCTCTATCAATTCGTATAATTTTATTGTGGATTGTTTTACGAAACTCCATACAAAACTGTCAAACAGATAAATTTTATTGCGGGATATGAATTGTACGCAGATCATATTATGATTCTGCCAAAGCATCCGTTTTAGGTCCCCAGCTTACAGGCAAAAAAAGAAGTTTAGGCCACTTTGGGGTTGACTTTTGTATGGAAAAATCTTTATGCGCGATTCCATTAACTCTAAACTCGGCTTAATAATAAAATTGACAAAAATTTAGAATAACGTGTCGTATGGCTAGGGTTTTTCTAAAATCAAACCCTAAGCCGGTTAAAAGAGTTGAAAGCTTGTTGAAAGTTTAAATGGGAGAGTTTTACTGCAAAGCTTGATTATTCCAAAAGGTGGTAAGAACGGGTCCATATTGGCCTCCGCTAGGAGTAATAGTGTTCTGTGATATTGGCTCACCTAAAGTTCTTTACCCGAAATTGTTCTTCCTAATGATTTGTAATCCGAATGATCACTCTTCCTAAAATTTTTCATCCTAAAGTTTTCATTCATACTATTTGTAGTGCTACCGGTGATGTTCATAACACTCATGTTTCTGAAAATTGTAATTACTAATATCATTAATGTAAATATATTTAAACTCACCTTAGTCGGAATAAAGTTCGAAATTCAATAATGGCTCCATGGTTTAGCCATGTCAAAATATAAATATTGTTTTGTAAAAAGACGGCTACTGTTTTTTATCATAACGCTTTTATCCCTAAAACTATATACCAGAGATAATTATGTCTAAAAAACCAACTGTTTAGAATGATTAAAGGTCGTTTCACTGATTTTTGTCTTAATTTAATGAAATTCAGGTCCGAGTGTCGTCTTGGGGGCACTATGAAAAAAATACTTAGAAAAATTTCGCGACCAATTTCGAGGTAGCGCTCGCCGGCCGCTGCCGCGGCACCGCTCGCTTTGCTCGCTCGGCTCGCGCGTAGTTGATCACAGTTCTAACCTAACCTAACCTATGGATATCTTTGCAGGTAGGTACACACCGCTATAAATAAAATTAAAATATGACTTTGAATAATAGTGTAAAAGATGGTTATGTTGAGAAAATATAGGAAAACAAATAAAAGTATAATAGATGTTTATTGCTACTGACATTATGAAGTTGAATGCTTCGGAATTATGAACATTAGAGACAGAGTAGTTAGGAATTGTGATTGTTAGGATAAAAAATGTTAGGAAGAACATTTTCGGATTTCCAATTATCGGAGTTGAAAATTTAGGTGAACTTTGGCGCACCCGGTGAGAACCTACCTATAAAATGTCTACGAGTATAATAAACACGTGTGCAATGTGTTTATAAAATAATGGAACACGTGTTTATGGATTTTACAAAACTCAATCCATAACTGGGTGAAAATGGGACCGTACTTACATCATACATGTATTACACACGGCTACACATCAAGCTATACAATTCCAGTATAAGCTGGCCTCTCCTTTATGGGGTACTGTATTAAATTCACTTAAATGTTACTACAAAATACCTTGGGATATATTGCAATTAAATTAAACAAAATTTAAAACACTTATTAAAAGTACACTTTGTAAACAAGCATAACCTACAAGTTAGAGGATTATATCCAGATAGGAATGCTTGGAAACGTGCTGGTCCAGCTCCATAGGACAATCTAGAGTCTAGACAAAATCATACTGGTTGCTATTTTAATTGTATAATTTGTTGAATGGATGGAAAATCACGGGAAAATCTACTTGCCATTTGTACACTCAAGAACCACTCAGGGCCCCCATGTCCTAAAAACTACGTCCTTCACTGAACAGCAAGTAGGTAATGTAGAGCTGAAGATGCGGCGCAAGGCGGCCCTTGCAGTTCGCCTGATTTTCTTGATTCAAGCACTACTTATCTTCTAGCCGCCCTAACTTTTAATCTGTATGAATGGTCCATAAAAAAACCTACCTGAGGCGGGTTGCTAAAATTAATTGTAATTGTACAATCTCATAATTATTCTGAAGCTTTTATGCATTTCATAAGTTGACAAAGTATCTTCAATATCATCTGTATGAATTGTAAACAAATTTACCTCCGAGGCGGGGTACTAAAATGTTCAAGCTCGCTTCACTCGCTCTTGCATTGCTCCTTTTAATTCTCTTATTTCTCAAACTTTTCTGCTAAAGTCGGCAATTTAGCTCCTATTTCTATAGGAATGGTCAAATGAAAACCTTACATAGCAAAGTAAGCTAGCAAAAAAAAAAAATGTGCCGTCATGGGACGACTGGCAGATGTGAAACATCGCACTACACACACATTTACACATTACTACTTATAAACTGTATAGTGTATAGTAGCCGATCGCCACGCGGCATGCGTCACCCCGCCAGCAATCGGTTTTAAATGCGCCTATACATGTTTCACATCAAAAATGAGCTCGTTTCTCTAGCTCTTGAATCCTATCATTCTCTGAATTTTCAAACAATTCTCTAAAAGTCGTTATCAAGAAGGGTTAAAAGAAAAACCTAACCTTTCCGGGGTTCCTTTGGCGGGGTGCAAAAGTTTTCGATTACACATCGCTCGCTCTTCCATCGACATAACTTGCTCCATTACATAACTTGATTCTCGAACTTTGTTGAGTCTGTGCATGAGTCAGAACTGTGCATGAGTCGATAAAATAACTTTTATTTTTGTATGAATGCACAGAATAAACTTAACCTTTCCGAGGCGGGGTGCATTTTGCCCGGCACTGGCAGTAGCAATAGGTATGCTGACATAATGTTAATTATTAGCTATTTCTTGGTTTTATTCAACAGCAGTAAGTATGTAAGGAGCTCAGCGTAGCAGGTGGCACCCTACGGGTGCTCGCCCACGAGCGATTTTTCGGCGATTTTCTCGGCAATTTTTGTGTGAATGTATTTGTTTCTGACAAAAATCGCCGAAAAAATCGCGCGTGGGCGGACACCCTAATTATTTTAAATAGATAAGTACCCTATCTATCATAATCATTACACAAGTTATGTTACAATATGGCAGGAGTCACCAAATCTGTATTTATTCCGTGATTTATTCGAAAGGGGGGTGTAATTTTTATGGTTTTCGGGAGTAAAAAAAGGTCTAAATCAAAATGATGTGCGAAATTTTCGTTATGGGTGTCATCTTCATAGTTTTCGAGGGCGCCGGTGTCGAAAATCAGGAAATCTAAATCCATCATGGGTTGCTTTTCACACAGGCAACTGTACCTATGTAGAAGCTTTTTCGAGGGGCAAGCAACCTCTCTAACATCGTTTACAGAGAAACTTTTTCTTAATTAAAACAATTTTTTAAGATATTTATTTATTTGGGATCTCCAACAAAGGATACACAGATACTTACAATAGAAACCACAATAATGTAAATATCGATATGATTGATTGACTGTTCTCTTGGAAAATTTTCAATAGCGTGATCCTTCTTCACCATGATAACTCACATTTGTCAGAGGGGCAGTCGATGTATTGAGTACGGCAGGTGCACAGATAATGAGCTCCGACCAGGCCTTGATTTTTATTTAATCTCAAAAATCAAAGTGCACATCGTTGCATTGACATTAAGGACCCTGAAAACGCATTGACTGCACTCGAAAGGTCTGTGGTAGAGAACCCCAGGTAGCACTTCCCCCCACCAGGCAAGATCGGAAGATTCTTCCTTTTCAATGGAGAAGTGGTGTTTTCCGACATGCACGCGAACGAAGTCGACGGCACAGCTAGTAATTAAATAAAATTACAACTACAAGATGTCATTGACATTTAATTAAAAATAGTTTTTATATTTATCTTATTTGAGGTGTGCTCGCTATTGGAAAGGTCGGGTGGTATCAAGGCTGATCGTCTCGTGATGTACTCGTAGAAGCCGTCTTCATATACTCTCGCATAAGCCTCTGGAGACGACTCTGCGTCTGCACTGTCACCCGGTAACACAAAACCTGCTTTCCCACTTCATTTTCTATCCGCCAATACAGATAGCCACGCTGGTTCTGTAAATAAAATAGGTTTTAATGTTTTGAAGCATAGGTAACAGCTATTTCATGTTCTACCTTCGTACCTATGCGGATTTATTTTAGCTGCGCGGAAGGCACCTATACTTCTAAACTAATATTTCCAGCGTACTAATACCTGGTAGGTAGGTAATAGGTACCTACCAGGAAATAATTTCACTTAGTACGTATATAGGTCCTACTGAGGACCTGTTTTACAATGTGCTAATCATAGACTAATTTTATAGTCCAAGGTAACAATTCAAAAATTATAATGAGGTGATGAAATTTCGTGCATCGTGGGGCTTCTTCCACTTGGCTGAGTTCAGTCGTCTGAATTTAGCATATTTTTAGGAAGAGTTATTTAGTTCACTACTTACGTAGGTTCTGAATCCGTCTCCAGGTTAAAGTGCGGCAGAGACGGACGCTTACTTCTTTCTAGGTTATTTTTAGACTGATTAGAATTATTCTAGGTTATTTTTAGAATTTACTAACATAATAATTATGAAATACTTTTTTACGACTTTTAACCAAGTGCATTATGCTCTTAGGCCATTAGAACTTAAACTTAACTTACTTAAATAAATAAATAAAAACTCTTACCGCCTTATTACAAAACAAGATTCATATTTTGACATGACTTAAACCATGGAGCCAGTTTTTGTAATAAGAACGTAACTGTGTAACTGAAAACTTAATTTGGTACTAAGCTGTCAGTTTTGTGTTTAGGAACTTTACCATAGTCGGAATAAAGTTCGAAATTCAATAATGGCTCCATGTTTTAAACCTGGGTCTGAAGATAAACCTTGTTTTGTAATAAGGGGGTTTTTGTTACGAGAAATGAACTATTTTTGTACAATTTAAATAATTCCTAGGTATATTTTATCGGGAAAGGTAGGTACCTACATATTGCAATCTGCAATGATATATTGAGGAGGTACGTACATCTAGGTAGGTATACATTCCCTCAGTGGACTTTGTGGTTTTCGTCTCACTGAATCAGTTACGGTTAACATGCCTTACTATGACGTAGTAAGGCTCCCCCAGACTGGTGCGACGCGACAGTGCGACGCGATTCTGGTAGAACAATTTTCATGAAGTTTTCATAGAGTCACGTCAGTAGTCACGTCACGCGGTCGCATCGCGGCCGTTTGCGATTTTTGAAATCGTCCTTGATCTTTGCGAAACCTCGCTACTAGACTAGAACAATATCGTTCGATTTTGCGTTAATCCTCATCATCAGCCTACAGTAGTCCACTGGGCTGCTGTTAGACATAGCCTCTCCTATCGCAAGCTATTTTGATTCTCGGCAACTCTCATCCAGCCACCCTAGAAGAACGTCGGTCCACCTAACCTGAGAGCGTTCTACTTGACGTTTGCCGATTTGCGGACTCCACTCAAGAACAGTATCTACCACCGTCTACCACTACGGTCATCTATTCCACGTCTAATATGGCCGGCCCAATTGCCACTTAAGCTTGCTTATTTTACTATGTGAGCTTTGTTTCAACTTTGGTCTCTGCCGGATCACCTCGTTTCGGACTCGATCCCTCAGAGAGACTCCAAGCATATCCCTTTCCATAGCTCGCTGAGTGACCTTGAACTTGTCGACCAGCCGTGAGTGAGTATTCACGTCTCGGCTCCGTAGGTCATAACAGGTAGAGTACGATCCTGAGAGTGATGATGAGAGTCGACGAAGTTCCCCAAACGCCGCCAGCACAGCTGAATTCTTCTGTTAGCGTCCGTCTCAAAGTTGTTCTAACCACACTGCAAAGTTTGCCCGAGGTAACCGTGCTGTCGAACAACCTTGGGAGCGCCATCAACAAACGGTAAACGAAGTGACGTGTTCGTTGAACATAACCTGGGTCTTGTCCAAGTTTATCCGGAGACCGATGCGTAGAGAAGAATCAATTAGAAAGGCCGTCCGGCCACGGTAGATGCTATCCCTGGGATTCAGCCAGTAATACGATTTCATGTCATCTACAAAACCTCAATTTTTCCTTTAATGCGCACAGGTCCCCAGTAGCTCCATAACTTTACAAAATCTGTTGATATAACACTTGGCCCAATCTGGCCCGACTCTGCGTGATCAAACCCTCGGCACTGTTACAAATTACCTACTGCAAGGCAGACCATAACTCGATAAGAGTATCGATACATAAATATTTACCAATGCGATACTGTTGGGCACCGACATCACGCTGGTGAGGGAAGTCATAGCGTCCGTGGTCATCACTGGACAGTCGTAGATCCCGCAGCGTTCTATAATAATAATAATATAACCTTTTATTCAGATCCTTAGTACAATTATATGACAAAATACATCGACGCACCGTGTAGATCACACCTTAGATCCCTCCTTAAATCTCATTCTCATAAAAGTAGCTACTATTCTTATTCCTTCTCTGTCCATGCTGTAAGATTGTGGAACTCACTTCCGCCTAGCATTCGTGACTTAAAAACTGTTTCCATATTCAAACTTCGAGTAAAAGAGCATTACCTTTCCTCTCAACTGTGAGTATTTTTATGTATAATAATATGTAACCGGCCAAACCCGATTTCAGGACAAACTAGTTTAGCCTAGGCTAAACTAGTTCTTCCTATACGCGATAGGATTAACTAGTATAGCCTAGGCTAAACTAGTTTGTCCTAAGCCCGATAGGATAAACCAGTTTAGCCTAGGTCGAATCGGTTTATCCTAGTTAGAATTTACATGCTTTAGGATAAACTGGTACGTTCTAATCTGAAATCTGATTGAGCGTGCTGCGGGAGCGGCGTGACCGAAACGAATCGCAGCAAAACCGACTCCACGTAGTCTTGTCTGCCCTACCCCTAGAGTGTTATTTAAAATCGCGTAGACGCGTAGGGGCGAGGCGGCCCGCGAGCTGAGGAGCAGGTGGTTTCAACGCTTCCCACCGCGGCTGAGGCTCCTGAGGCCGAAGCCTCGGTGGTGAGCGTGAAACACATCTGTGACGATAAGCTCGCATGGGACCGCTGGAGCCCTGCAGCGCCGGAGCCGTGACAGAAAACATGCCTGCTGCATGCTTGCTTGCACGTTTATCATATTAGACTAAATAGGTTTTATGTCTTTTGAGTGGTATATCAAACGATTCGACCTAGGCTAAACTGGTTTATCCTATCGGGCTTAGGACAAACTAGTTTAGCCTAGGCTATACTAGTTAATCCTATCGCGTATAGGAAGAACTAGTTTAGCCTAGGCTAAACTAGTCTGTCCTGAAATCGGGTTTGGCCGGTAACATATATAATTATGTTTATATTATACGCTTTATGTATTTATTTCAGTATATTGTATTTGAACCTATTTACGTGTACGTACGCGTGTGTATATTATATATATATATAGTTATGGTATAGTATAAGTATATTTAACATTTTAGTTTAAGACTCCGCATATTCATATTTTCTCTTTTTGTTTTCCCACACTATTGTCTACATTTCTTTTTCATTTCTCCTTTCGCAGGTCTGCTGGAAGAAATTTCTTAAGAAATAAGCTGTACCTTTGTACTTAAATTTTAATTATGTCATATAGCTTTGTATTTTACTGTGTGTACATAAATAATAATAAATAAAAAAATTGAAAACTTAAATTTAATGTAAACCTTAATCTATTCTCTTATTTGAGTTTTACTTATTTTCTGTAGATCTGTTTGCCAGTCGACAAAGGCCTCCTCCAACATTTTCCACTCATGTCTTTCTTGAGACACTCTGTTCCATGTGACGCCTGCCACTTGTCTTAAGTCGTCATCCCCTCTTTGCTGTGGTCTACCTCTTTTCCTTTTACCTTCTCTAGGATACCATCGTGTCACAATTTAGCTCCATTTGTCTTTTCCGCCCATCGCCATTTAAGCCTTCTAATTTTGCACGTTATGTCTATAACTTTTGTTTTGTTTCTTATTACACGGTTTCTCAGTCGGTCTGTCTTTTTCACATTCATCATGCTCCTTTCCATTGTGTATTGGCATGTTGCAAGTTTGTTAGTCGTGTTTTGTGACAAGGGTCACGTTTGGCTGCCGTACATGAGAACTGGTATTATGCAAGTATTAAATAGTTTGCTTTTTATATTCATATGCAGGTTTTTATCTTTCATAATCTCTTTCAAACCCCAGTACCTTCTCCAGCCATTGGTTATTCTTCTTTCAACTTCTTTGCGCATCGGATTATCATCTTTTATTAGCTGTCCCAGGTAAATATATTCATCTGTATAATCAATTTGGTTGTTTCCTAAATTTATGGTAATTCTCTCTCCGTTTGTCATTACTCTTCTTTTTTCCGGGTTCAGTTTTAACCCTACCTTCTCGCTTTCAGTTGCCAGTTCGTTTATCATTTTTGTTATGTCTTCCGGGGATTTTGCAAATAACACAATATCATCTGCGAATCTCAAGTGAGTTAACGAGACACCGTCTACATTGATACCGAGATTTTCCCAATTAAGACCTCTGAATATTGATTCTAGTACCGCCGAGAATAATTTTGGTGATAGGGGATATCCTTGTCGTATGCCTTTGCCTACTCTGAAAGGTTCGCCTTTCTTTTCTAATTGGATTCTCGCAGTACTCTGACTGTAGACATTCTTTATTAGGCGGATGTATTTGTGTTAAATTCCTTGTTCTTTGAAGGACTCTCATATATTTTCGTGAAACAAAGAATCGAATGCTTTGCTGTAATCGATAAATGCCATGTAGTAGCTACATTGGTATTCTTTATACTTCTCCATAACTTGGCGTACTACATAAATGTGGTCGATCGCTGAATAGTCTTTACGAAACCCTGCCTGCTCAATGGGTTGGTGTTCGTCTAATATTTTCTCAATCCGATTTAGTATGATCTTGGCAAATACCTTGTATATGTTGGACATAAGGCTGTTGTAGTTCCCGATTTCATATTTGTCTCCTTTCTTATATAGAAGAATAATGTTTGATTCTGTCCATTGCCGTGGGATAATTTCGGTATTTAGTATCTCGTTAAACATGTCAGTGAGAACTGGTGTTATAACTTCCTGGCTTTCTTTTAGGATTTCGTTGTTAATACCATCGGGTCCTGGTGCTTTGTCTCTCTTTTGACTATCTATAGCTTTTATTACTTTAGTCAGAAGGATGTTAGGGATATTTGAGATTTCCACTAGGTCGTTTTTGTCTCGAGCGGTGTTGTGTTCATATATTTTTTTATAATAGGATGTGGCGATTCCTAATATATTTGTTCTGTGGTGGTTCCATTCTCCGCTGTCATTTTTAACTTTTGCGATCCAGTCTTTTGAATTTGTTAATTCCTTAAGAGATTTTTTAACACCTCCCGTTTTGGCTACATGTTTTTCGATAATTTCCATTCTATTTATTTTCCTGTCCGTTCTTATACTTTCTTTGATGTCTTTACTAATTTTCGCTAAATGCCTTCTTCTGTTTTTTACTTATTTTGCGTTGATTAGCTGGTTTCTTTGCTCTAGTAATTTCACGGTATTAGTTGTTAGCCATTTTCTCGGTTCAGATCTGATCTTAGCAGTGTGTTGTAATTGGACTTTAAGTAATATGAATGTGAAGGCCATTTCAAGAAGATCGCGTTTTAGCAATTACTTAAATGCGCATTATTACACGTGTAAAACGTGTTGCTCGCGATTGGTGAAGGTCTGTAACAAGCTAACAACATATCAGCCGATCCTACCCATCATGTTACTTATCTATTTAATTCGCAGCCTAGGTACTTCAATGGGTTATACTTATAATATAGGTATTCCTAGCTCTGTGCTAGACTATGATCCAACTATTGTTTTTAATATGTTATAGAACCCTCCAACAACACAGAGTAACAACTACAAAGAAACAAAAATATACGTCGCAGCCCTTAACGCGTTCACGCTGAATAATGAAGAAAATCTTATAGAACTAACAAATGCGTTAACACAAATTAAATGGGATATCGTGGGCCTCAGTGAAATAAGACAAATGGGAGAAAGAATTATGTCTCAACCAGACTTCTTATTGTACCATATTGGAACGACGCCAGGCCACCATGGCGTTGGTTTCATCGTCAAAAAATACCTCGAAAAATCTATAGAAGGATTTATTGGAATCTCGGAGCGCATAGCAATGATGAATCTGAAGTTACCGGGATATAAAGATTCATGGTCCATTTTACAAACATAATTCACCAACAGAACAGTCGGACCTGGAAACAATTGAGAAATTCTACCTTGGCTTAAATAACACTATCCAAGAACATGCCCACAAAAACCTAATCGTCATGGGAGACTTCAATGGGCAAATTGGAGCTAAGCGCCCAGGAGAAGAGACAGTACTAGGACCATTCACCTACAGTAATAAAATTAGAAGTAGAAATGGAGAAAAACTTATAAACTTCACACTAGATTAAAAATAACTTAACCATTTTAAACTCAGTATACAAAAAAAACTCAAAGAAAATGTGGACATGGAATTACACCAGATGGGAAAACAAAGAATGAAATCGATTTTATAACGACCAGTAGGAACAACTGCTTTACAAATTTTGACGTCATTAAGTGATATATAGGAAGTGATTTATCGACACTTTATAAAGGAAGATCGTCAATAACATTATTTTTAGTAAAATGCGAAACCTGACTAATAGTTAGTTCAGAATAAGGAACTGAATCGATTTCAATAATTTTTACACCATGTTTGTTATAAATACGTATTTTGTCCCGAAAATATTTAAGTGTGATGGAAAATGTTATCACCATTTAATTACTTACAAATTTACAATACAATCGCCGTACGGTTAGGTACCTACTGCCAAATTATTACCAATGAGCGCAAGACGACCCTGGAGGCGCGGGGGCGTCGTTAGCATGTTTTTGTACGGACAACCCGGTAACATAAAAACTTTATAACTTTGTGATTTTTCAGGATACAGTTTTTAAATTTTGTATGTACATTACTTATAGTAATAACCACTGTAACGGAATAGATATTAGTACACCACAGAAATGTAGATAATACCGTAACACTTTGACCTTGAGCTGGCCAAGCGTAGACGGAGTATTAATACAGTGTCACATTACATTAGCTAGCGCAACTCTGCAGACGTGATGGGTATCGATATCTAAAATTCTAAACACGATAAAATTAAATTAATAAAGATTTGATGGTTATTTTTTTTGGGTCAACGACCGCTGTTAGTTTCGTTCGTTGAAGTATGAGTGGAGAAAATCTGTTTTCTTTTGTTTTATCATGTTTATATATATACGACTATACCGATCACGTCTGTGAAGTTTACAAAAAAAAAACAACTGATATTTCATGTGACTTCACAAACTACGGTCCAAGACCCCACAAAAAAACTCTTTAAATTATTTGCACGCCCATTATGCCTGGAGGCTTTTATTTAGGTACGTTCTGTTTACGTTATTTCTGCTTGAGTGTATCTCGACGATTTTCATATTATGTATCTTCTTTCTATAATCTGAGTTATGTATATATATTTTTTTGTATAATAATTTAATTTAATGTTTTGTGTTGCGTAATGCAAATTATTTTACATGTTATTCTATAGATTCAAGTTTTCTAATTGAACAGACAGCTCTGCTGGGGAGTTAGTTGCGCCACTTCTTCCCAGCTATAAAGCACTGAAGCGCTGAGCTGTGATGAAGGGTGGGCGTTTTAAGGGACTGTCTCAGTAATTTTTGACGTTCGAAAAGTGCTGATTCTCAGCCTAGTTTGAATAAATGACTTTTGATTTTGATTTTTTGTTTTATCATGTTTAGATATCGATACCCATAAGTCCCGTATCGTCTGCGGAGTTTCGCTAGTTAATTTAATTTTAACCTGTATGGAATAAGTATTTGTAGTATTTATTTATTTCTAGATTGTTTTACAAATTAAACCTAGGCTAGTTTTGAGTATCTGTAGCCGGACTAGGCAAAACCTGTATTTCGACTATCAGCAAAAAGCCAGCAAGCAAGTGGCAAGTGACCAGCTTATACTGGTTTTGTTATCACATAATTATCAGGCAACACTGATGTGCGGCCTTTCGTACCTCAGACTCCTAATTATAAATAAAATACGAAAGTGAGTTTGTTTGTTTGTTAGCATTCACGCTAAAACGGCTGAACGGATTTGGATACAATTTGGCACATGGGTAGACCATGACCTGGAGAAGGACATGGGCTACTTTTCATCCTGAATCGCAGATGAAGTCGCGGGCAATAGCTAGTAACTAATAAAAGTAAGTAGCTATACCTTCTACAACAAATGCGTCTTAGCATACCTAAAGCTTCTTCTAATACGTATGTAGGTACGTACCTACCTGCGAGCAGTGGCGCTGACTTTTAGAAAACTTTATGGGTGCACATGCTCATACTCATGCCCATTGGTGGTGGGAGTTCTTTTTGTATATCCTACTTCCTTGACTTATAAAGCCTTATTTTTAATCCTGTAAATCGCATTATAAATCCGTCCAGTAGAATTCATGTTAAGGCGACGATAACTGACTTTTAATGATTTTATACTGAAGATCACGTCTAAACGAGTAGTGTTAATGATTTGAAAAAAAATATTGTTAAATTAGAGCATTTTCTCAATAATTTAATATGTGAATATTTTAGTATAGTTTATATTACATAGTGAAATTAATTTGTAAAGTTATGTCTTACGCGGATAAAAAACTGAGAATGGCGCAAAATCTACCAAGCGTATTTTTCAGAAATCTTCACCAATTTAAAGATAATATAATTATTGATCTATGGGTATACGCGTTTTATTAAAATACCTTTTGTTTTGTGTATAATAAATTGTGTATGTCCAATTGGGGACAGCGCTCCTTGATGGGCGAGTCCTATTACTGGCTGAACGTACGACGCGTGGCGTGAGCTCAGTGCAGAACAAGCAAGCTAACCACTCAATGTCACTGGCATTATCTGCGTCTTAAGCATATTCGCCTACTGGGCGGATTTAGACTGGCTACTGACTGGCTTAGGTGTTGCATTTTTTTCATGTAAATAGGAAATATAGGTAAAATGGATTGTTAAAGGACACATACATATTTTTTTATACTACTCGTAGTCCTTCACTAATTAATTAAGATGTACAAATTATATTTAAAAAATCTAATCAAACTACCAAAAATTTTCCTCTACGTATCAGTACAGTTTTTTACACTTAGTTTTATTGATGATGTACGTACTTACTCAGTTTGTGCAGGGGGCCTACCATGCACTCTTATAGCAGGTCAATTATCGCCGGAAAGTGAGCTGTCGGGCTATTTTGTACCATGAACACGTCAAATAACAGGCGAGCCAGCGATCACGTGACTAAAGCCGGTCAGTAGTCACGTGACAACTGCAACAAGCTGTACCATCAAGTCCATTTTGACATGTAAGCAGTTAAAAACTGAACTGCCCTGCAGTCATATTAAGCAGCCGTGTAAAACTAACTTTTACTGACCTGTTTCTTTAATTTAAAATAAAAAACGTAAGTACATGTTAATTTGTGAATATAATACTATTGAGGCGTTATTTAAAATGATAGACAACAAAAAAAAACAATCTATTCGCCGTTTGTTTTAGATGTGTGACGAAGATGAAATTTTTGAGTTTCTTGAGGAAGATGATGATAAAAACAATGTGAAACAAATCGCTAAAACCCAAAGGAAAACTGAACTGCGAGCGAAACGAGCTCGAAAATTTTACCACCTCGTTTTCTTTTGACCATTCCTACAGAAATAGGAGTTACTTTGTGACTTATGCAGAAAAGCTTTAAATAAAAGAAAATTCACGATGCAAGAGCGAGCGAAAGCAAGCTCGAAAATTTTAGCACCCCGCTTTAAAAGGTTATAAAAAGTGATATTGGGTCAAAGTTGATTGTTTGATCAGTTTTGATAACTATTTACCTGTCGTGGGTGCAGGAGCCCCCGTGTAGGTACCCACGGAGTCAGGGCCCCCGCCTACGAGGACTTATGAGCAGTAAATAAACTGCTCTGCAGACTGCAGGATAAGTCTCCAGTCTCCACTACAAGCTTGCTTGACGTCTTTACTTGTATGCGAGCAAGTCCGGAGCTGCAGCCCGCGAAATTAAATGTTTTTTACTTTAAGTTAGATTAAGTTAGATTTGTTCAATTAAATGACTTTTTCATGAAATTATGGCAGGCAAATCTAACTTAGATACTTAAATGATTCTAATTAAATTATAATTCTGTCTGTTACACGGTTACAGTTTCGATTAAGACTGGTTACAACCTGACACAGATGATAAATAATGACCATAGTAGTGCGGTGACACGTTTGTTATGATTTATAAACTATAGAAATAAAAATAAAAACAAACATTTTCAAAGTCATTCTTATTGAGCTGAAATTTTGTACAGAGATTCTGAACCAGATGCACCCTTCATCCTGTTTGTATGGAGATATAGGTACCCTTTCCGTAACACGCTGTATATGAAACGTCTCGTGCATCGCCGTCGTCGTCGCCTAAGCTTGTACTCACGGCTACTTAAATGTATAAATCCAGTATAAGCTGATCCTGCATCGTATAGGGTTTCCGTACAAGGTTAGCTTATACTGGAAATATACATATAGTTTGATATGTGGCCGTGTACCTATACATAATTATGATTGTGTGGACGTAAGCTTCGTAGTAAAAGTAAACTTACCGGGACTGACTCGTGTTCTCAAGTTAAGATGATTTATATGGATCACAACATTTTGGTCAAGGTTTTGAGAGACGAAATCTGCAATAAAATTATGAATTAGGTATAGCAGTGTTAAATATTGTTTCTGTAGGTAAATGAAAATAAGTAGCTTAGAGGGAGGTGAGGTACGCTGGTACAGTCGACGGCTCGTCAGTGGTACGGTACACATTGACCATGAGATGCCCTAGCGTAGTACCTACGTAGTTTCAATAGAATGCCAGGTCAGCTTATACTAGGCTTTGTTACCACTGCACACTAGAGTGAGGCCGAAGTGAAATGCTATGACCAACATAGGCAGTCATGGGGACTGCCGACAGAAGTGAAACCTTATGTATCGCTAAACAACTTATCGCTCAACACGGTAAAGGCTTCTACATACCAGCGCGACTTGTCGCGCGACGCGACACGGCACAAAGGCCCCGCGTGTCGCGGGACGAGCGGTGCCTTTGTGTCGTGTCGCGTCACGTGACAAGTCGCCCCGGTATGTAGAAGCCTTAAGGCGACGATAACCGACTTTTAATAATACTATAATGAAGATCAAGTCTAAACGAGTAGTGTTAAGTAATTATTTGAAAATTAAAAAAAATTGAATGTTAAATTAGAGCATTTTCTCAATAAGTAATTGAATATGTGAATATTTTAGATTATGTTTATATTACATAAGTGAAATTAATTTGTAAAAGTTATGTCTAACGCGGATAAAAAACTGAGAATGGCGCAAAATCTACCGAGCGTATTTTTCTGAAACCTTTACCAATTTACAGATAATTTAATTATTGACCTTTTAGTATACGCGTTTTATTAAAATATCTTTTGTTTTGTGTATAATAAATTAATAATGCGTCAAATTGGGGACAGCGCTCCTTGATGGGCGAGTCCTATTACTGGCTGAACGTACGACGCGTTGCGTGAGCTCAGTACAGAACACGCAAGATAACCACTCAAGGTCACTGGCATATATCTGGGTCTTAAAGAAGTTTCACTTTAATAAAACAATGATTATCTAAAACACAATTAAACAATGCCCAGTCTCAGATTATAGAAAGAAGTGCCCAGTAAGTATACAACAAATTAAACTTTTCATGTGGTCAATTTAACTTTAGGTACTTACTGCTACTACAGCAGCAGGCATGTCGATGACACGAACCCATAAGTTTTTCCCCCAGTAGTTCGGGCAGTGAACGGAAATATAGGTTCTGTACCCTAATTGCGTAACACAGTTTGAATCGGAATCGGAATGATTTTGAAGTATATTACTAATCAGAAAATTCTGTCTGCTCAACAACTTAATAATAATAATAAAACATTTATTGCAGGCTACAATGGCCCATAGACATTATTATACCTTACAAACTAACATATATAAAGTATAAAACAAAAACTCGTGTTAAAAATATAGCTTAAAACTATGTTAGTGGCACTTCACTTCATTAGCTTGTCCTTGTGCTGTCCTGTGGCACTTGTCCGAACACCACGTCCTGCGGCCAAAAGTCTTCCTCCATGACGACGGACAGAAAACAATTCGGTACTCGCACCACGAACGCCTTGAAGTTGACGTTGCGGTGCGACTCCAGTAACTGCACCCTCGGCGTGTACCTCGTCTTTTGGCGCACTTACTCAACGATGTCCTCCGTCTTAGCGGTGTAGTGTAGGCGGGAGATGTACAAGTACACCGGTGTGTTCGGCTTAGCGGCTCGCAAGCTCATTTCGGGCTCCTTAGGAGCTGTGCCGCAGCGGTTCTTGTTTGTTCGTGATCGGCACTTCCTCCTTTGCACTGTCACGAAACCCTCATCATCAGCCCTATTCGGTGCCTTTTCTGGCATAGGCTTCTTGGAGCGCCTGGGGCACTCGCAGTGACGCCAGCGACATCCTTTTGCAAGGGTTTCGCCAGGGCTGCGGACACTGGCAGCGGGACGGGGTGAGGGGCTCGCGCGGCGCTGCAAGAGAGAGCTGCGGGGACGGGCGCGGGGCCAACTAAATAACGCGATGAATTTTGTTGAACTGTCAAATTGAAACACCCCGAAACCGATATCGATTGAAACCGATTCCTACTGATAGTGTGTTACGCAATTAGCCTGCGGGTCTTTAAATGGGAAATTCATGTGGTTTTGTTGGAAAATTATTTGTGGTTCGGTTGTAAAAGAAAGATAATAAGCAGAATAGGTAATTTCAGTATTTTAGAATTTTTAAGCCCAACAACTGTGCAGCTGTCAATCGTGAAAAGTGCGTGTCGTGTTTTTGCACTGAAAACTTCGGTAAACTTACCGGCATAAAAGTCCAAGCTGACTAGCATGTCTTCTCCAACCGTGACGAAACACGGAATAACATCGTCACACCCTTGAATGTTCACAGCCGACAACTCGTAAGCCGACCCTGTTGAAATTTACATATAATTAAGTACCTATAATAGGTAACTATATAAATTACTTCGCATTTCTGGGAAACACAGTGAGATGCGTAAAGTTGCTGTAGTAAAGCGCTATTTAAATGACGCAAGTGTCTTGCCTGTCGGCTGTCTGCCTGCATACAATAAAATTTAAGCTTCAATAAACGTCGTCTAACCCCGTGACCACGCTCAAGCGACACGCGTCTTGCGACTTGCGACGGCGACTGCGAAATAAGCAAATGAACGAAGCATCATGCATCGGGATGTCGCTAGTCGCTACGCCCCCGTCAGGAGGCGTGGCATGCGGTGTCAGGATTTCGCCCGCCGCCCGTAAAGGATGGCTCGCGAATACGGGCCCCTCAATGTGGGTGCCGTGCTCGCCCACGAGCGATTTTTTCGGCGATTTTCTCGGCGATTTTTGTGTGAATGTATTTCTTTCTGACAAAAATCGTCGAAAAAATCGCTCGTGGGCGTGCACCCACCCTTATTGTCACCGCGTCGCGACTTGCGGAACGACGAACAAACAAACAGATGACGCGCGTCGCTCGAGGTCGTGAACGGCCGTGAATCGTGAACTAAGGTTGTGCGGAGCTGAGGGAGCAACGTTAAAAATTAAATACGTAAAGATAAACGCTAATTGACACAACGTTTAATCACGTCAGCAAAAATATGTCTTTCTTTAAAGCTTCTACATACTGGCGCAGTTTTCTTGAATTTTTCATAGAAATTGTTCCACCGGTGTCGCGTCACGCGACTAGTCGCGCCAGTATGTAGAAGCCTTTATACTCATAGAACGTGTAGGTACTCTATAGATGGCTGCGGCATAAAGCAATTCATTCAAGCTACGTCATCGCGTTGTTCCGTTTGGTGTCGGACGTAAAGAATAGCATCATCCCATTTCTTCCCGTGGGTGTCGTAAAAGGCGACTAAGGGATTTACTAGAGAATGGGCAGCAGCGTTCTCTATGCACTTTTAAAACCATACTGCGATCGCCAACCCGCCTGCCAAGCGTGGCGATTATGGCAAATCCCCCCCCCCCCCTTTTTGGGGGAGGCCTATGTCCAGCAGTGGACGTCTTTCGGCTGAAATGATGATGATGACGTCATCACGCCGTATCACTTTCAATTTTCGGACTGCTCCTCCAAGTTAAATAGTATTTTTTTGTACCTACTTAAACAGATTTTTTTTGTATGAGAAAAGTTAATTAAAAAAATCAAAAACCCGACTGCTTAAAAAGTGAACTTAAAAAAAGATGGAAACAAGATTTTTATACAACCTGTTTTTCTTGATATCCCATAACTCTAGGGTTATATGTTATATTCTGTAGGTAAAAATAATACTAAAACTCCTAGAATAGGTGATCCAAAAATGCATCGTTTCGGAGATATCATCAATCATAATTAAATTAGGTCAAAAATTGTCACCAGTATGACGAATCTTTACTTTTGCTAGGTTGCCAAACTTCGCAGTAGTGTAGTAAAATAAATAGTAAAATAAAATATGTAGGTATGTTGGTATCGGGGCTTCCCGGCGGCGGCAGCTAGTGAAGGCAAAGCTACCTTGTCGACATGTAATATTTCACGTAAGGGTGTTTTACATTAATAATCGTGACTTTGCCGAATTATTTTGTATGAAAAATGAAAAAAAAAATAACGAAGGATTGGAACATAACTCATATTATGCCAGTTGATTCTTTGATATGGCCTCAATCATACCCTAGAGTTATGGGATATAAAAAAAAACACGTTGTATAATAGTAATACTTATCTACTTTATTTATGTAAACAATCTCATGCACTGGAGGCAAAATACCTATTGCCTCCGACTAGCGACTGCATGAGATTGTTTATAGTGGTTTTTAGTATTATTTTATAAACATCATCTTGTTTCCATCTTTTTTAGGGTTCCGTAGTAAACAAGGAACCCTTATAGTTTCGCCATGTCCGTCTGTCTGTCTGTCTGTCTCTCCGTCCGTCTGTCCCCAGCTTAGCTCAGAGACGCTTAGTCCTAGAAAGATGTAATTTGGCATGGGTATACATATTAATCATGCCGAAAAAATGGTAAAATAAAATTATGAAAAAGATTTTTTTTACCTCCCTTACACGTGAAATGGGGAGGATGTTTTTTTTCTCGTCTATTCCATGGTGTGGGGTATCGTTGGATAGGCCGTTCAAAAATATTGTGGGTTTGCCAAAACCATTTTCGAATTAAGGGATCCGTTTGCGTAATATTAAGCCTTAAAGTGCTATTTTTTGTTAGAGTCAAGTGTCCCCCCCCCCCTGCCAGCTAAATGGTTGGTTTTGGATATGTGAAAAAATTCATAGCAATAGTATATATATAACGAAATTAAAAGGAAAACTATCACAGCTAAGTAGGCTTCACAAGTTAACGAGTAATAGTCGACCAACTTAAATTTGCAGTTGGAGAATTGACCGTAACGTATATCGATGTATGGGAGAACATGTTTTTCAACTACAATGTTAAGTTTGTTTTTGGGATAAATTCATCCCAACTAAGGAACCCTTCATTGTGCGTGGTCCGACATGCACTTGGCCGGTTTTTTTAAGTTCTATTTTTACGCAGTCGGGTTTATTTATTTTACACTTTTTTTGATAAGTAAGTAAGTATACCTATTTATATTTACTTAAACAGTACTTACTTTTTTTTATTTCACATTTTTTAGTTAGGATTAATAATTAGGTTATTTTTCTCTCACTTTAGGTAGGTTGTAACGCTTATAAATCGCAGTGTAACGGTCGTTAATTACATTTTGATACAAGTGGAGAATGTTTGTTATTGCATTCGAGGCGGAATTAACACCCGAGCCGTAGGCGTGGTTGTTTTTGAGCCGAGAACTGCAATAACAAATGTCCACGTGTATCAAACGACGTTTTCCATTACACTTTTGAAGAAATAAAATAATATAACGAAAAATATTTTGGTCATGAATTATTAGGAAACTATGATTTCATTTTCATTTTTTTCCGCGCTTTCCTTTCGCCAGGTTGAAGGAAAAGCAATGGTATAAAGCCGATAAACAGCCTATTATGAAAAATAGAAAATTAACGTTTTTTTTTATTGCAATAATCATGCTATTCTATTTATAAAAAATATTTAAATACTCCAAAAATATTAACGCAATAAAGACGCATCTTTGCCGAGATTAAAAAAAAAACACCTCCGATTAGAGAGGACCGTCTCTGGCGCGAGACGGATTATCTGTGCGATTTTTTATTTTCCAGCACGTGTGCGGGAATAAAAATTGCCACAGATAACTTATACCTATACTTGGTCCAAATTGGTTCATTGCCTCTATTGACACCGTCTCGCGCCAGAGACGGCCCTATCTATTCGGAGGTTTTTTTTTTTTTTTTAATCTCGGCAAGGTTGCGTCTTTACGGCGTTCATATTTTTGGAATATTAATGTTTATATTATAGAAAACCATGTTTAATACAAAAAAAAAAGTTTAAGAACAAATTAACATTTATTTGTGTTCTAAACTCAAAAATATTTGTATTTTCTATTTTTCATATTAGGTTGTTTATCGGCTTTATACCTTTGCCTCTCATTTAACCTGCGAAGGTGTAGCGCGCGAAAAAAAAAAAAAAATCATAGTTTCGTTGATAGTTTCCTAATAATTCATGACAAAAATATTTTTCGTTATTTTATTTTATTTCTTCAAAAGTGTATTGAAAAACGTCGTTTGATACACGTGGACATTTGTTATTGCATTTCTCGGCTCAAAAACAACCTCGCCTACGGCTCGGGTGTTAATTCCGCCTCGAATGCAATAACAAACATTCTCCACTTGTATCAAAATGTACTATTATTATCTTTCAAAGCAAGTATTTAAGTATACTTTCTTGGTGGATTTTAAGAATTATATTGAATTATGTTATACTTAATAATTATTTTTCACGTTAATAAGATATATTGTACGATTTTATAAAAACTTTAACACAGCTTTTTGAAAATTTAGGTGAGAATGGTTGCTAACCAACTTTAAATTGTTATATCCTAAATTGTCATTCAAAATGAAAAAAATTACGAGAAGCCTAAAGATGATTTTCAAATACCTATCTAATGATACCCCACTTGACGTAGGTGAGTTCATCGACTTTCTTTTTTCGTCTTTTTCACAGTATGGCGTCTGGTTGTCACCTTATTGACTTTTGATTACTGTCCTGTCTTTAATGACACTCACAAGATTAAGACAAATCGATTGACGTAAGAACCATCAAAATCGGCCCACGCATTTGGTCTCTACGAGTACCCTGAGAGTACCATATAAGAACAAACATACATAACATAGGCTGTTAAAGACATTAGGTACCCTCCTTAGCGTCACGCAGTCGGATAAAATAGTGCGACGCGCAACGCAACAAACATTTGAATACCAGTAGTACCTACTCAGCTGAAAGTGTTAAGCTCCGTACTCACATACGGTTTTACTCGATCGAGCTATCATGTTGAGTAAAAACCATGGCATGGGCTTTCGTCCACACATTCAGCATTAATCTATCGAGTGACCTGTGACGCGCACCCACAGAACATAATACTCTACGCGCACCGTTCAGTATTCACCGAATCGTTTGAGCCAAAACATGTCTGTTCAACAAAGGAGACGGTGGCTGCTACATTTAGCAAGTCTCGATCAACAACGTCGGACTGACGCTCGACTTGCGCTACTCGCGGCGGTTGAGTCAAGCTCGACGGCTCGCTTCGAGTAAGTGCGAAGGAAATTACTTTTATTTAATTCCATCGAGCCGGCTCGATGCGAGCCTTCGAGCTGTGAGTTTTGCGGTCCACACGTTAATATTTACGGAGTAAAACTATCGAGTAAAACCGTATGTGAGTACGGAGCTTTAAACAGTGTTTTAGATGAAGTACCTAGGTAAGTCATTTGCGGAATTCAAACTCCATTTACACCATGCAAGTTTATTGCCTGTTGCATACCATACAATTGAAGCAATAATTGGGAATCAAACGAGCTTACCTGTTAAGCGAAGTCTTGATTCTAATTTTATGAACGGCAATCTAAAATATAATTAATTAAACAGAGTAGTGTTCCTTACACACACGTATTAACATCGCATTTTTGAGATAAAATATATATATTTTTTTAAGTTGTATTATTATCTCAGCGTTGGCAAGTGGCAACACAGAAACTCCACTTATTTTAGAGATCCACAAGCTCTGTTTTCTGTTCAGTAGTTCCGCATACTTATATTCACTAGGGTTCCCTGAAAGGATAAGTGAATTAGGTAGACTGATTATTGCAACGTTGGGGTTGTTAGCTAGTGGCGGGTGGGTGATTATTTTTACGTATTATTATTACGTTTAATTGTGCATTACAATATGTGTTTTAGTCACTGAGGTGGCAGGTTTTGTTGCCCAGATCGTTGTAAGAATTTTTTTAGCCCTATGTCCAACAGTGGATGTCTTTGAAGCTTTTGACTTGATCGGTTTTAAGTTTTGTAAGCACCATTTACTTAATAGAATTAGAAAAATAAAAAAGAAAATATATTTCTTAATTTATAGTGAAACCGTTTACTTCAAGTACTTATGATCAAAGGGATCCTAATTTCCACATGATTTTCATACGTTCTGCTAGCAAATAGTCAATTATTACTTGACAAGTTGAGAGCTAATCGAAAAGATTAGTTTCATCTATGGGGCATAAAATTGAGTTAAATGGCTTAGGTGAGGAAGTTGTATAATTAGTTATGTTCACTGGACAATGTGCTTAAGAACGAAGAAATTTTTAGGTACTTTTGTTCATGGTGCCTGCATTGATTGTGTGGTATAAATGACCTTCTTCATGTTCTAATCACAATCCATCAATACTTTATACTCACAATGCGCCGCCCCTCCCTTTGTTTCCTTGACAATTTTACTTTAGTGTTGTGATTATCATTGTTATCTAGGTACTGCTAAATGTGCAGTCTAGTACTTAGTTGGAATGGTTAAATGTTTAATTAGACATTTTGATTTTATAGTCTTTGTATAAGATCGCCCATCTCTGTCCGGCCCTTCTGGGAATGCGGGCGTAATGTTATGTAAGTAAACTTTTACTTTTGTTTTAATATAGGTATTTCAAGGCACTTGTTTCAAGTAAGCATTACCTACAGTTCACTTATTATATTTGTTAGGTGTTAGATCTCCATGGTTAATTTTCGGGCGATTTTCGATTTGTACACGTAAATTGGTGTCTGTCTAAAGGTACTTATTATGTCGGTCTTGATATTTTGACGAATAAATAATCAGGGTGGGTTGGTAGGAATCTTGTTTCGGTACCTAAGTGTCACTCACTACTGGTAATTTAGTCAGTACCACTGAGTACATTTATTATAGGTCAATACAGCAGAGCTATAAGATACAGTTGAAGTATGAAAATTCTACGAGTATTAACGAAGTTATTAGACAATGTATTTATAATGAACCCTTTATTTGTAGCCTATCTGGTCATGGGAAGAATCCTGCAGGTAGCCCTAAGTGATAGGGTACCTATAGGATGAAATCATATAAGTAAATACCTATGTATTTTCATATGTTGAAAAATAATTGAATAGTGTGCAAGTTGGCAGTATACAATAATAGGGTTATATCTAGCTTTGTAATTTTCTGTCAATTAAGTACCTTTAATGGAATTCTCACTGCCCTAGGAGGGGTTAGGTACCAGTTTTAGGTTCAGAATGAAACTGTTCTGTTTAGGTCTAAAATGTACAAATTCATTGTAAGTAAATCTGTACTTAATACATTTTAATTAATCTCGGTTTTTACTAGCTAAAATGGTATTCATAAGTTGAGATATTGAATTTGATAGGTATCAAAAATATAATAGTTTATTGTATCTTTGTACCCACAGCCAATAACAGGGTCAGTGGTCTGCAGCAGTTTTTCCAGCATAGCATAATATGCTGGGTTGCATATATAGCATAATATGCTATGCTGGGTTGTTGCATTCCAGTATCGATCTTGATGAATTGTCATTTTGGAGTGTAGATATAAGCCGGCGGGCTAATTGCGTAACACACTATTAGTAGGAATCGGTTTCAATTTGACAGTTCAACAACATTCATTGCGTTATTTACATTGTTGAGCAGACAAATTTTTCTAACATATGAAGCAATGGATAAGCAATATACTTCAAAATCATTCCGATTCCGATTCAAACTGTGTTACGCAATTAGGGTGCTGATTGTTATTAAGGTCCACCAACAACATTAATCTTTGTTTTCCATATTGATTGATTTCTGTACCCAGTTGTAGGATGTTTTATTTTGTTATTTACTATAACAAGTCAACTCCTGTTGTGTTATTTAGGTACATTTTCTCAGTAGGACTGGTAAGTTTCTCTATTACATAATAATAATATCAAAGAAATCATTCTAAATAGATAATATAAAAAAACAGATTGATAGCATTAGATAACAAGAGTGAATGTCTTGTGATTTTAATATGTATTAGTTAATTATTATTGTTTGTGGCTATTAAATTATATACCTACTCAAGTTTGTTATTGTGTTTTTTTTTTTTTTTTCAAATATATTAAGTTAACATTTATGTTAATTTTAGAAGTTTTATTCTGGTTTTAATTTGGTAGTATTATATTATTATTTATTTATATTTTAATTTTTTTTATGTTGGCAGGTGTTTTTTGTTGCATCAGCCGAGTCAATCCACAGTTTGTATTTGTATTATGTTCTTCATGAGCATAAGGTCAGTCATTGCTGTCCCTATGATAGAGGTAACCAGTCCACCCTGTTTGTGGCAATCCCTTGTTCCCTCAGTTTAGAGGAATCTGAAAATACGGCTTTTACCTTATAGATAATAAGGGAGCATTGAATAATACTTTGTATGGTTTTGGTTCATTTCAGTTACATTTAAGGAAATTTCCATAGATATCTGAAGCATTTGTTGTCTGCCGTTGTATCACATAATCATTTTTGCAAAGTATCTTGTACCGTCAGCCATTGCATCACAGAATCATTTTAACGTATCCTGTACTTATAGTATTTGAATGAATGAGTGTAAAAATTACACAGTTTTGCTTTATACATTGTTTACAAAATAGGTATCATTTGTAGGTCAGGATAATTAAGCCACCTGGGTGGCTGATAAAAGGTAACCTGTTGAGGCGAGGTGTGCTTCCATAGTATTGTCCTTGATGCGAGAGCTAGGTCACATAGTGTTGGGATAGCATGCTATGAGCATATTAAGAGTATTTTATATTCCATGATAACAAATGCTTTGCGAGTGTATAAACGCACAGACAGTGTGCAACGTTGAGTAAAGCTGTCTCGCAGCTTTCATACTCGTAAGTTAAAAGCATATCAAACCCCTTTTATGACAAAAGTCAGTGTCGTTAAAGAGTATTTTATACTCAATGATAACAATCCAGGTACGGAGGTAGGGTGCAGCACTCACAAGGGCGTATAATGCTTTTGCAAGTTTATAACACACAGACAGTGTGCAGGGTTGAGTAAGGTTGTCTCGCAACCTTCATACTCGTAAGTTAGAAGCATATCAAACCCCCTTTATGCCAAAAGTCAATATCGTTAAGAGTATTTTTATAATTTTCTTAAGCTTGATCATAGAAATGAGACTTACCTGTTATTACAAGTACATACCCGAGTTAGCTATAAGCACTGTTAGCTTTTCATCCAGCTAGTAACGGGTAAAAATTCAGTGCGTGCGAGACACGTAACGTGACCTACGTTACGTGTCTCGCACGCACTGAATTTTTGTTACGTACCTATGTAATGATTATAAATGCATACCAGTTAGCTATGCACAGTAACTTCGCTAAGGGCTTCACGAGCCTCTCTGGCAGCTCCTCATCCAGCTAGTATCGTTGAAATAACAATACTGGTGACATCTCGTGTCTCTGGAGAGATAATGCTTTAGCAATTTTGCAGCAACTGGCAGTATGCAGTGTTAATGTCCACCATAGTGCTTATATAAAGCGCTGTCAGTATCACGTACAAGGTGGTCAGTTAAAGCCAGGCACTCTCGCACATTAAGGTTGTGGGAGGTCTCCGGATCTTGGGTCAGGTTTAGGAGTCTGCCTCCGATGTATTTATCTGCTTTCTGTTGATGTCGTTCATGAACGTCGCGGACTCGTGGGGTCTCCACTAACGATGCACTCATTACACTTTCTATCACTTGGCATAATTGACCCTTTGTCAAAGATCATCATTTCAGTAAAGAGCACTGTAAACTTATTAGAAATTAACAATTTGACAAGAGAGAATTTTTTCTTGCGATGTCATTTAAGCGCGCGAAAGAAAAGTGGAGTTTCTGTGTTGCCACTTGCCAACGCTGAGATAATAAAACAACTTAAAAAAAAAAAATATTTTATCTCTAAAAATGCGATGTTAATACGTGTGTGTAAGGAACACTACTCTGTTTAATTAATTATATTTGAGATGGCCGCGCGCCGTGAAATAAAATTGACTGCAACACGTACAACTCTTGGTCAATACCATTCCTATTACCATTATAGGTACCTACCATTAGTGTAAACAGCACGTACCTACAATAAAATTGGTTATTTTGTTTTTCTGGCTGTTAAAACACTCCGTATCCACAATAAAACATGAACATAATTATGCTTAGACTCAGGCAGTCAGTACCTACTCCTCTCTATGAGAAGGACTCGGACTGGGCCATAAACAAACAGTAGCTCCTAGATTTGTGACCAGTAGGGCCCAGTCAGAGCGGGCTGATTGATGAGTCCCAGTTTCCACATGTCATGTCTACTTTTCGGTTTGATATAAGTACCTACCGGTTTGTTTCATCACGATGGTTTCCTTCGCTGTTATGATGAACTAAATTACACAAAGTAAAGTGCATGCCTGTCTGATTTCGATCCTACACAACTACTGCGGCTATTATCTACCACTAGGCCACCACTCGGCTTGTCAGCAATCATCGCAACAATTTTAAATGCACTATGACAATACTGTCTTGGGTGATCTAGCAACAATCACCACAGTTGGCATTCCATGATCAAAGTAGAAAGAAGCTGCAAAAATGTATTTATTGCCTTCAGCATCCGAGAGTTGAGGGCAAAGTTCGCACATCGTACTTTGACTTTACTTTGATACGTAAGCGTTTCATATGAATAATATGAACCTTATTTTTATGAAAATAATGTTTTTATTCCTATAAGCAAATGTGAGAATTTTATACTACTAATATTTTGAACCTTATATATATACAAATAATGTTGTTATTCGTATGAAAATATTTCATGCAACTATGACGTACGTTACTACTGCATAAACCATTTTTCCTATCTCAATGGCATAAACTGGCAGTCGCAACCACAGAGCATATACAGGGTGTTTGGTGCATCGTGTGCCAAATTGAAATGGTCGACTGAAGGAGTCATCAGCTAGCCTTTTAGACCCTTTAACACCCCTCATGCTCTGTGGATTTTTTTTATCGACTTTTTATTGCCATAAACATGTGCCACATGCCATAAAAGTATTTTAACAACTTTGTGAATTCGCTAGAATTGTGAATCGAGTCACCTAAGGCTAATATTCAAAATTATGATTTAAAAAAAAATCTCTTAAATGATACCTGTCAAACCTATAAATCTGCTATGTCATTCTTATGGTTAGGTAAATTCGTGTCTCATATCTGTATCTTTCGTGGGATTTACTTGAAATAAAAAAACAAAATTGCATTTTTAACATTTATTTAATCATTGTTACAAATCTTGCTCAAATTGTTGGCCTCTGTTGCGAATGCAGGCCCGACACCTGTTTCGTATTTCAACAGTTGTTGTACGAAGTATTTCCTCCTTAATAGTATTGAATGCCGCTTCTATGCGTTGGACTAATACCTCCCTAGTTGGAACCTCCGTGGCATATACCAACTCTAAGGTAGTCTTCGCCATTGAGATTATCGGGCAGGTAATGCGGTCCAATTACCTGATTCCCAATCACTCCTGCCCAAACGTTTACACTAAACCTTCTTTGAGAAGATTTCTGTCTTTTAACACGTGGGTTTTGCGTTTTCGTTGTCCAGTGGTGCAAATTGTGTAAATTGAGGATCCCATCCTTGGTAAATTTGGATTCATCCGTCCACAGTATTCTTTTAGAAAAATCAGGATCATCCACATCCGTGTGTAAAAGAAACCGACAAAAAGCCACTCTTCTCTCAAAGTCGCCACCCTCAAGACCTGCAACAAACAAAAAACTCTTTTAAATTTCTCTTGGGCAATAAGTAATTGCACAAGAAAGGACCCGCTCTTCGTGCTAATAGATTCACTACCTGGAAGTGACGCCATACCATACCCATTACCTGCTAAACAAAGGCAAGGTCAAACAAAGCTTGCACGGGTTTAAAGTTAGTTTAAAATTACGTACCTTGCACCGGAGTGTAGTGGAATGGATGCTTTTTGTTTTGACGAAGTACTTTCCACACTTTCCATATTGAAATATCAAGATGTGATGCCACATTTCTAATGCTTCTTGTCGGGTCTTCCTCAAAAAGTGCCAGTATTCTCTCGTCTACTTCAACATTATGTCGCACAATATGGCCCCTTGGTTCATTAAAAGTAACACTGCCAGTCTCGCGTATGCGTCGGTATGTGTCTTGGAAGACTCTGCGGCCAGGTAATCGTCTACCAGGAAAGCGTTCCTGGTAAAGTCGTTGCGCTGCACGAGCGACGCCATTAGCGGCTCCGTAAGCCATCATGATGTCCGCATATTCTTCGTTAGAGAATGTCGCCATTGCAATAACAAAAAACTCAAAGTTTAACAATAACAACAAAAATTAAACAAATGTAACAAGACTTAACGATAACAAAGTAATAAAAGAATCGCGGAGTATGGTGAACTAGCACACACGTTAGGTGGCAGAGGCAGTCATGTCTCGACTAAAAAAATGGCGGGTCGGGCGGCGCGATTTGTTCAAACCGATTTAAGGTATGCAAGAAAGAGATAGAAGATAGATTTTACTGTGAAAGAGTGAGAAAACAAATTTTACCTCTTTCTCAAGTAACAGTTCCGCAATAAATATTTTTTCATTAGAATTTGGAATGTAGTTTTATGTGACTTGATTCACAATTCTAGCGAATTCACAAAGTTGTTAAAATACTTTTATGGCATGTGGCACATCATTAGAAAGAGGATAGACTGGAGAATTAATGAGGGAGTTGGAAGATCCCGGTCGCTTTTGTTTTTTTTTTTGTAGCCTTATAAATAGCTGTAACATGTACAGCTTTAATTTAAGTTTTACCTTTGCGAGTGAATTAAAAAAAAAACTAGGTGACTAATATCACTAATTTTGTATTTAAAAGTATTCTTAAACAATACACATCGAAATAAAATTTAAATTCAGAGTCTACGCCTTATATTTTTTTTTAAATCTGTATTTGAATGTAAAATTTGGGTATTTTTTTTAGAAAACAATAAAAAGTCGATAAAAAAAAATCCACAGAGCATGAGGGGTGTTAAGGGGTCTGAAAGGCTAGCGGATGACCCCTTCAGTCGACCATTTTAATTTGGCACACGATGCACCAAACACCCTGTATAACTTTAGTCGCAACTCGCGCCTATCGTGTCTCTCACGCATGTTTCACATGACATGACACACATTCACACATGACATGAAACATACACATGACATGTATCTATCTCGCTTGTGCCACTACAGGATGGCATTCAAAGCAAAATCGTAGTTACAATACTTACAATACCAACTGTTTATTACAGCTGCCATTTGTCATGCCACCAGGCACCAACACAATGAAAGTCAAAATCGGTTGAGTTGAACACACTGTAAAAAAACTTTTTGTAAAAAAAATAACCGACTTCCAAAAAAACACTACAAAGTGAAAAATAACTTTAATTTCGGAAGTCGGTGTCTTTGGATCTGTATTTTAGTTTTTTGCTACCGACTTCCGAAATTAAAGTTATTTTTCACTTTTTAGTGGGTCAGTTTTTAATTTATCTAAGTTACAATAGCTTAAGTCAACTGCTCATCACCTTTTACAAAATATTGCTTTTCTTATATTGCGAGTTCTCCTGGTAAGAAGGAGAGAGAAGGGGTTCTCCTGTTTTTTTTTTACTTTTTTATTTTTACTTTTTAGGGTTCCGTAGTAAACAAGGAACCCTTATAGTTTCGCCATATCCGTCTGTCTGTCTGTCTGTCTGTCTGTCTGTCCGTCCGTCCGTCTGTCGCCAGCTTAGCTCAGAGACGCTTAGTCCTAGAAAGCTGTAATTTGGCATGGGTATACATATTAATCATGCCAAAAAAATGGTAAAATAAAATTATGAAAAACATTTTTTTTTAGGGTACCTCCCTTACACGTGAAATGCGGATGATATTTTTTTTTCTCGTCTATTCCATGGTGTGGGGTATCGTTGGATAGGCCGTTCAAAAATATTGTGGGTTTGGGAAAACCATTTTTCAATTAAGGGATCCGTTTGGGTAATATTAAGCTTTAAAGTGCTAGTTTTTGTTAGAGTCAAGTGTCCCCCCCCCCTGCCAGCTAAATGGTTGGTTTTGGATATGTGAAAAAATTCATGGCAATAGTATATATAACGAAATTAAAAAGAAAACTATCACAGCTAAGTAGGCTTCACAAGTTAACGAGTAATAGTCGACCAACTTAAATTTGCAGTTGGAGAATTGACCGTAGTGTATATCGATGTATGGGAGAGCATGTTTTTCAACTACAATGTTAAGTTTGTTTTTGGGATAAATTCATCCCAACCACGGAACCCTTCATTGTGCGTGGTCCGACATGCACTTGGCCGGTTTTAATTTTATGTTGACTTCTTTATTTTATTTTAATTTTTTAATTATATTTTGATTTTAGCTATATAATTTTTGCTGTGCCCTGACAGGGTCTACAACGGATCTTAGCTGTAAGCCTTTTGTTAACATCTTTTTTACCTTGTGGAACGCAAATAAATGAATATGAATATGAATGAATATGAAGAACCAGGAGAACTGCCACTCACCATAATTAAGCATTGTGACGAGCATAAATTGCTTAGCAACCATATTAAAGTACTTAATCGAATCGCAACCCGTTAAATACTTATTATTATGTTGTTCCGGTGGCCATCTGTGGTCTCCATCATCAGTTCCACTTCACCAAATGGTGATTTTCGAGAGCAAATGCACGAGTTACTATAAAAAATACCCAAATCGCTATAGGTTTGCCTATAAAATTCGAGGGTTCCCCTCGATTTTCATGAGATCCCCTCATAAGATTCTAATTTGGTGGCAATGGGACCACCTCGGGAGCATACACTTTCAAACAAAAAAAGAATTTTTGAAATCTGTTCATAATTGACGGGGTTAAAGGTGAACAAACATAAAAAAAAAAAAAAAACATACAACCGAACATATAACCTCCTCCTTTTTGGAAGTCGGTTAAAAACTTAAAAAAGTTTAAGTATTTCCAATTTTATTTCCAATGGAGTTTATGTGATGCCTACAGAATAGAGAAGTCAAAATCGGAACAGACTTAAAAAAGGTTTAATAAAGGTTTTAATACAAATGTGGTATAATATTCCGAAGATTTTTAAACGCTAATGTGATGTACATACCGTAATAGAAAGCTTATTTATTAACTACTCGATTATAGTTCAATCAGATTTTTCAGGCGCCCGTTTTTATAAAAAAGTGAAAAATGTTTCAGTACAAACCAAACGCTCATACTCTTTGTGTATTCATTTTTATACAATATAAATTATTTTAAATGTGGGTAGAGTTTCCGTATGAAGGAAATACTTTGAGATTTTATTATAATTTTAGCTGCAGCTCCATGAAATTGAGAGAAAAATATTGAGTATGATGGCAATGCCAAAAAAGGTCAAATCTGTAAATGTCAAAATGACATTGAAATAAAAACAATAACTGACCAAACGAAACAAAACGCTTTTTGACATGACTGTGTCGATATGATAGACATTTGTCTATCTATTCTTCATATATTAGAGTATGCCCTCTCCATAATAATCCTACCTCAATGGACCGAACTGACCAGTCCTGCTGACTGACATTGTCATTGTCACGTCATTTACCACAGGGCTGCCATCCCTAAAATATATACCTACTTACAGTATGTAACAAAAACCCTGTTGTTCCTTTTAGGGACGTATACATTAACTTACAAGCACAACATTTAGGTGCAATTAGAATTTAAAAAATTAAGAATTGGCTAGTCGAGAAGTCAAAATCAAAGAACTAAAGAGGTAAGAAATCAGTTAAACATTACAAATATTAATAATTAAATATTAATTTCAATTATTTTTCATGAACAGTTTTTATAAATCGACTTGCTTTACTTATAGTATACCGATCTTAAAACGTAGGTAGAAGGAACTACAGGGTTTTTGTTACATATTGTTTAGGTAATGTTTGTAATTATGATGCAAGCATTTTCTTTTTCAATACTTGTTTAAAAAAAACGGGCGGCTATAAAAAAAAAACATTAAATGCCCAAAGACATCAAAATAATTTCTCTCTTTCAGCCGATAAAACTCAGAAGGCTGTTTAAATTTTAAATTATTTTAGTACCAAGCCCCATACATACATAATATATAATGAACGTCTCCTTTCTAATCATAATTCAAATGGAGTACAGTTTGTTATGACCACATCACTTGTCCCGTATCTACCTACCGCTTTTAATACATCAATGGCGGTTCCCTACATTTTGACGAGTTATTCGAAGTTTCGAACATAAACTACAGGGAACAGCTGATTTTTTTTTCGCGATTTAGATTTGGTCCTATAGTAATTTAAGACGCAGATATATGCCAGTGACCTTGAGTGGTTAGCTTGCGTGTTCTGTACTGAGCTCACGCAACGTGTCGTACGTTCAGCCAGTAATAGCACTCGCCCATCAAGGAGCGCTGTCCCCAATTTGACGCATTATCTATTAATTTATTATACACAAAACAAAAGGTATTTTATTAAAACGCGTACCTATACTAAAAGATCAATAGGTAATGAATTATCTTTAAATTGTTGAAGGTTTCAGAAAAATACGCTTGGTAGGTTTTGCGCCATTCTCAGTTTTTTATCCGGGTTTAGACATAACTTTACAAATTAATTTCACTATGTAATATAAACATAATCTAAAATATTCACATATTAAGTTATTGAGAAAATGCTCCAATTTAACATATATATTTTTCAAATCATTAACACTACTCGTGATCTTCAGTATAAAATCATTAAAAGTTGGTTATCGTCGCCTTAAGTTGTTCGTAATGAGGAGTACAATGAGCCCTTAAAAGGTTGTGCGTTAATTCTGGGACATGTTGTATAATTATTAATCATAGCGAACTAGGCGAAAGCGTTGGAACCAAAATAAATCAACGTAAGAGCGCCAAACCAAATAAAAATTGTTTAAAAATAAATTAAGCTATGTATCAAAAATATGTCCAGCCAGAGTTTTCAATTACCTAATACGCACATTTTGAATGCAATTTTGCAATGAAATTACTTAGGATTTTGGAATTACAGAAAAAAAATATCAAAAAGTAGTCTTTTCGGAATTAAATTCTATCGAGGAAATTTAACCAATTGCGTTTTCCTTCAGTCAGAGTATTAATCAAATAGTCAATAAACCTAATATTTCCAAAAAATTAATGCTTAAATAGTGATACAAATGGTTACGAAAAAGTCCCCAATTTATTTTGGTATCGCCTAAAAATTAATTTAATTCACCAAAAACTATCAGCAGCACAGTGTTATCTTTAGGTAATTACTATGGTTTACCTAGACTCCTAAGAGCCTCGTTAATCAACAGATTTCCTTTCACAATCGTGACTTAATGGCACACTCATTTCCGAAAACCCGCCCCCTAATTGCGTAACACAGTTTGAATCGGAATCGGAATGATTTTGAAGTATATTGCTAATCCATTGCTTCATATGTTAGAAAAAATGTCTGCTCAACAACGTAAATAACGCAATGAATGTTGTTGAATTGCCAAATTGAAACCGATTCCTACTGATAGTGGGTTACGCAATTAGCCTGCCGGTATTTGTAATTAGGGTAAAAATCAGTTAAAGTTTATTGATACTTTAATTGACGTTGTATAGGCACGTAGATAAGATAAAAATAATAAATAAATGTATACTTACATATAACTAAGATTGAACAAGATAAGATTGTACCTACAAGTTTCTATTTTCGTTAGGATTTACTACATACCTACTTCCTACCCACCTAGTCTACTCAGTTAGATATTTTTAGTAAACTATAGCTGCGCCCCGCGGTTTCCCAGCCCGTCCCCAATTTGTGATCCCCCAACGACGCCCTAAGCCGAGGTCCGTAACTCCGTACCCCACAGGGGGTGCCCTTAGTGCGCAGTCGTTTAGTTATAATATATATTTTACGCCCTGGCTGGAGCTTAAGGCAGACAGGAAAGCTCGGTTAAGTAGCCACGGCTTCACAAGGCCAACTAGGAGATGCCATAAACAAAAAACAAAAAAAAAACCCCGCGGTTTCACCCGCGTAAGTCTCGATCCCGTGGGAATATCGGGATAAAAAGTATAGCCTTTATGTTAATCCAGGGTGTCAGCTACCTCCATACAACATTTTATCAAAATTAGTCCAGCCGTTTGAGTGTGAAGAAGTAACAAACACACAAACTTTCGCCTTTATAATATTAGTGTGATTACGATTATAGTGTGATAAATAAACAAATCGGAATTAAGGTTTTTTTAGGAGGTTCTTTAAGTCGACACGTTTATTAATCCTGTAGTTATTATTGAAAAACTATTTTTTTAAAGTTCTATGAAGTATTTTTAGCTCACGAAGCGACGCGCGCTTTACTTGTGGTAGGTAAGCAAGTGTACAAACAAGCTGTGAAGTTCGAATGTATCCAGCATGTCGATTCTGTAAAAATCTCACCGTGAATTCTTGCGTAGAGTGAGCTGTCAGTGTCATTTCACTGATGCTAGGGAAGTAGGGATTGGCCAAGGATTACATTTACAATCATAATCGAGATTTCAATAATAGTTTTATGCTAATTCTGTTGATAATTTTATATTATTTAAGTGAAAACTTCTTTAGGCGCATTGAGCACTTTTTGGGTGAACAAAAATCATGGACCGAATGCTTTCCATGAGCTATATGTATAACTACTGTTTTCACTTCTATCGGCAGTCCCCACAGACTGCCCCGCATGTTTTTCAAAGCTAATACGTCTAACATTACTATGTATGGGGTTTTTAAATAAAATAGCAAAACAGAAATTTAGTCAAACTCAATTTAAGAGCGTTTACACCTTACGACATTTCATACAAACTTTCAAATCCTTGTTTTTTGAAATGACTGAACCGATTTTAATTAAACTTCATACGCTTATGCAGGATACAAACTTACAAAGGTCTTGTAAGTTAAATAAGAACATTTTCGAAAATTTGTGTCACAGCCAAATTAGACCGATTTTAAATTTTCCATAGAAACAGAGATTTCCAGTTATCTGTTTTTAAATAAGACATTTCTAAAATATTCTTAACTTTTTAGACCTTTGTATCCTGCTTATGCGTATGAAGTTTCATTAAAATCGGTTCAGTCATTTCGAAAAACAAGGGCTTGAAATTTTGTATGAATTGCCGTAAGGTGTAAACGCTCTTTAAAAAACATAACCCTCCTTCTGAAGCAGTCGGGTAAAAACAAAATTGAGTAAGTATCTGTTCAAAATCTCGATTATGATTTTTAAAATTAAATAGTACTTTATTTCAAAAAAGTGACAACATAGTTACAGGCATTACATTTACCTAAACAACAATAGAGAAGTAGTGTCTCAAACATAGGTCTCCTGGCTCCCAAATTAGGTTTAAAAATGTGACTTGGGAGTCAGTGTTCCTCCATTATAAAAATCATTAGTTATGTCGTTGGTTTTAAACAAGAAAATTCTGATAAAGAAAACAAAGGGTACTTTTTTTAAAAATATGAATGATTGTAAATGTAATCCTTGGTCCATCCCTTTTTTTTTTTTTTGGGTGCGAACTTATCAAATAACTTCTCCTGCTCTGGGCGCAGCGGGAGGAAGTGTCAGACTTTTACTGACTAAAACCCACCGTGTTCCTTCAAATGCCTGTGTGCCAGGGGCACGATATCCCTTTCGGACAGACTCTCCCTAGGGAGAGCAGCAGGTGGGAATGTGGGACAGTGGGATGCCAGTGGCACTGACAGTTCACTCCACGCTCACGCTCACTTCATCTAGTAGAGTTTTCACGGTGAGATGGTTACAGAATAGCACTGCTGCAGTGCTGCCGGTGTTCGAGACACGGGTGAAGTCGGAAGTGTGTTTGTGTGTGTTTCGTGCTGATGCTCGGTCAAGGAACATATTATTATTATGTATTAATTTACTCTCTGACGCTACTCCTCTTCACGCACACATTCACAGCGTGTTTGTACTTTGTACACTTAAGCGCGCGTCACTTCTCGTGAGATAAAAATACTGCAACTATAGTAGGTAGGTACTTATAACTATCAATGCAAATAAATATTTATTCTATTCTAATATAAGTGGTATTAAAGTTGTTTTCCCATAAACAAATATTTGTTCACATAGACATGTTTGGAAACTAAATCGCGAACGCAGTGTTGCGTATATTGTTCTAGAAAAGTCATTCATGGATTAAAATAAAGGCTTGGGTATGTTCTAAATGACGAAACTTATCAAAACCGATAGCGTTTGAAATCACTGCAACGTCATAATCTTATGTGTACATAAATGAGATTGTGATTTTTAATGAATCAGTCTTATTTACTTAATCATTTTTTATCGTTATACTGCTAATTGCCACTGTACGGTCAAATAATCTAATGAATAATGATAGATAATGAATTAATGACGTACCCTTAGATTATAGGTAGATATATAATCTAAGGACGTACCTAAATTTAACATTTCTACTCAATGAAAAGAAATGGTTTTTTTTACCTACTTAAGTAGGTACGTGGAGTTTAGCTATTTTAATTCGAGAAGGGTCAGCAAGAATAAAACAAGTACCTACTAGGTAGGTACTTGTATAAAACTGTTTACGCAATTAGGTTCCACACGTAAACAAATACTTACCTATGGGTTTTTAGAAAAAAGAACTCTATTGAAAGAATTATAGAACCCAACCATAAAGTTCAGATTGCGCTACAACTCAATCATTTTTATGAGTTTTTAAGGTTCCGTAGTAAACCCATACCGCCTTATTACAAAACAAGATTTATATTTTGACATGGCTTAAACCATGGAGCCAGTTTTTGTAATAAGAACGTAACAGTCATTGAAATACCGTTCTTTATACAAAACTGAAAACTTAGTTCGGTACTAAGTTGACAGTTTTGTGTTTAGTAACTTTACCATAGTCGGAATAAAGTTCGAAATTCAATAATGGCTCCATGTTTTAAACCTGGGTCTGAAGATAAACCTTGTTTTGTAATAAGGGGGATTAAGTTTCGCCATGAGTGGCCATGACCGTCTGTCCCCGGCTTATCGCAGAGACTCTTAGTACTAGAAAGCTGTAATTTGGCATGGGTATACCTACTATACATGTTAATCACGTCGACACAGTGGTAAAATGAAATCTTGAAAAAAACATTGTAGTAAAAAAAAATATCATCCTCACTTTACGTGCTAGGGAGGTACCTAGCACGTAAAGTGAGGATGATATTTTTTTCTCGTCTATCCCATGTCTTGTGGTATCGTTGGATATGCAGTCCTACCAACTTATCTGTGAACTGAAAGAGGACGGCACCGTCGATTCAGTGTTGCTAATTTCAACGACATTTCAACATGACGGCCGTAGTTCCAATTTTGCCATTTCACAGATAAGTTGCTATGAGTGTACCGTTCTTTTGAACGTAAAAATGGTTTTCACAGACCCACAATATTTTTATATTATGGGTCTGTGAAAACCATTTTTCGATTCAGGGATCCGGTTGCGTAATATTATGCTTTAAAGTAGGTACAATTTTTTATTAGATCAAGTGTCCCTCTCCCCAGCCAGCTAAATGGCTGTTTTTGGTCATGTGAAAAATTCATAGCAGTATTTTAGTACAGACAGGGTCAACAACGGCTCTTAGCTCTAAGCCTTTTGTTAACATCTTGTTTTTACCTTGTGGAACGCAAATAAATGAAGATGAATAATTATTATGAATAATTGATTATACTTAATGTAAAGAAATTAAAAGGAAAACTATCACAGTTAAGTAGGCTTTACAAGTTAACGAGTAGAGCACTTACATTTGCTGTTGGAGAATTGACCGTGACGTATATCGATGTATGAGAGATTGGGAGAACACGTTACACAACTACAAATGTTATGTTTGTTTTTGGAATAAATTCATCCCAACTACGGAACCCTTCATTGTGCGTACATTCACTAGGCCGGTTTTTCAATAGTAGGTAGATACTAGTCATTTTAAAAACAAACTTAATTTACATAATCATAAAGTTGATATTCGTTTGTGTGGAAATAACATCAATTGGAAACAATGACTTGAATATTATGTAGGTACTTAAGGGGCCGGCGCGGCGTAGCATGATTGTGTAGTTCATACAAACGTAATACCAAAATAATTTGTTAATCATACATATTCTAAGGTAGTGTGTATTTATTTCGATTGGATTACAGAATATCTATGTTCCCAAATAAGTATATATTTTGAAAATGCAATGATAAAGACGAGATATACTTATAAGGAATTTAAAATTTCTATAGAAAACTTATTTTTCTCATAACTCTTGTTTAAAAATCAGTGTCCATTCAAAATATGTATTTGGGAACCTAGATATTCTGTATTCCAATCGGAATAAAGACACAAGAACACCCTAAGAATATGTTTTATTTACAGATTATTTTGGTATTACGTTTATATGAACTACGCATCCATCGCCGGCCTCTTTAAGCAGTGATGTACCCAAGTGAGTAGCAGTGGTGGCCCAGTGGTAACGGCCGCGACTTACTAGTTTAGCCTACAACTCACGACCTACAACTTGTAGGTCGTGAGTTCGAACCCAAGCAGGCACTTTACTTTGTGTAAATTACTATTTCATCACCACTGCTCTAAAAAACGGTAAAAGAAAACATCGTGAGGAAACCAGCACCCTAATTGCGTAACAGTTTGAATCGGAATCGGAATGATTTTGAACTATATTGCTAATCCATTGCTTCATTTATGTTAGAAAAATGTATCTGCTCAACAACGTAAATAACGCAATGAATGTTGATGAACTGTCAAATTGAAACCGATTCCTACTCAGTGTTTTACGCAATTAGCACGCTGCATGTCCTAGAACCAAAAAAATCGAAGATATGTGACATCCACCAACCCGCACTGGGCCCGCGTGGTAGGTTACAGACTTACGGCCCACTCACATGGAGGCGGCATGTGTCCCAGCTGTAGGAACATTATAGGCTGAATAAGCAAGGTATTTAATTAGGTACTAACTATGAAATAAGTTTTGTTTTTACCCGACGACGGCAAAGCCAAAAAATGAGAGTTATGTGTTTGACCTGTATATGTACCTATGTGCGTCCCTATGTTCCCTTGTAACTACTAAACGGCTGAACCGATTTTGATGAATGGTAATAATATGTCGTTAGATTTATTTATTTATTTAAACTTCTCGCACACAATAAGGTACAAAGGCGGACTTAATGCCTTAGGCATTCTCTACCAGTCAACCAAGGGTGGTGAAGAGATTTGTCTTTATATAAATGATTAAAATCGAAATGCCGGATTTTTGGCGCCAAAAGGTATATTTTCGAGAAAAAAAATATCCCAAGCCTATCGAGTGGGGTATCAAAATGAAGGGTTTTAAAATGTGATTACAAAAATATATACAAGTTATAAGTACTTATGTTAAAATGTAATTTAAATGAGAAATGCTAAAAAAAAACTATCCCGAACTTTTGGAGTGAGTGAGTAAGAGGCCGTTATCACCTGATAATATGTGAGTAAATAACGTAATTTACCATCATAGAATCCTAACTAAAAAGTGTAATATAAAAAAGTTAATTAATAAAAGATTTTTATATACTATAAACAATGTCATGCATTGGGAGGCATCTTCATAACAATAACGATCTATTGCCTTTGATACTCCGACTGCATGAGATTGTATATAAGTAGTGTAAATAAATCCTTTTTTAGGGTTCCGTATCCAAAGGGTAAAACGGGAACCCTATTACTAAGGCTCCGCCGTCTGTCTGTCTGTCCGTCTGTCACCAGGCTGTATCTCATGAACCGGGATAGTTAGACAGTTGAAATTTGCACAAATGATGTATTTCTGTTGCTGCTATAACACCAAAACAAAAAAAAAACAGAAAAAAATAAATACTTAATGGGGCTCCCATACAAAAAACGTGATTTTGTTGCTCTTTTTTGCACGATATTGATAACGGCAACAGGTAGACGCTTGAAATATTCGCAGAATATTTAAGTAGTTAGGTATATATACACTTTAATAATAAATAATTAAATTAAAATATTTAAGGGGGGCTCCCATACAACAAACGTGATTTTTTTGCCATTTTTATAGATAATGGTACGGAACCCTACGTGCGCGAGTTCGACTCGCACTTGGCCGGTTTTTTTAAGTTCACTTTTTACGCAGTCGGGTTTTTAATTAACTTTTTTTACCTAACCTCTAGACAGTTCTTGGATCTCATTACCAATGAGATGATCGAAATCACGGGCGGGCTTGAAAATGCATAACAGTTAAGTACCTAGTTGAGTAGGTTTGGGCTTACAATGTTATGCATACTAAAGTGTATTTAAAATTAAAATCGAGAATTAGTATAAAGTACTTGTATGTTGCTAATTTCCAGTAGCTAATGCACATTTTTATGGATAAGGAGGTGTACAATACAAACAGTTTGCCTGCACATCATCAATCTGTTTTTTACGACATGCTTTTCAAGTATACACTTGCAACATGTTTATTATTAAAATAAAACAATGGAACAAGAATAGCTTATCTTTTAAATAATAAACATAGGCGGAAGATTAGACGATTTATAAGGGGATACGATTTGCTTACCACAGTCGTGAAATGTGACAGTTCCAAGCACGCTCACAAAAGCCACCTGCAGTAAAATGTACACTTTAAACATAATTATTTAATTCTTAAATTTATAAATCACTGTGATATTCAAACAAGTAGAATGAAAGTTTGGCTACTGTGCTAAATGATATATCAACCACGGACAGGCCCAGTGTTTATCGGCTCTGATAACATTGTAACGGACCCGAATAGGAGTTCAGCTGCATTGGACAAAGGTGATTACGATTACCCTTAATTAATTAAATGGTATGTACTTATGTAGCTACCTACCATTCACGTCACTATGATAAGTGATAACATAGCAAAATTCCTGACTGGATTCGATGCACTGCTGCAGTAGTTACAAAAACTTTGAGGCAATGCCGCAACTTATTAAGACGCAGATATATGCCTCACGCAACGCGTCGTACGTTCAGCCAGTAATAGGACTCGACCGTCAAGGAGCGCTGTCCCCAATTTGACGCATTATTAATTTATTATACACAAAACAAAAGGTATTTTATTAAAACGAGTATACTAAAAGATCAATAATTAAATTATATGTATTTAATAAGTGAAGGTTTCAGAAAAATACGCTTGGTAGATTTTGCGCCATTCTCAGTTTTTTATCCGCGTTAGACATAACTTTACAAATTAAATTCACTACCTATGTAATATAAACATAATCTAAAATAATATCATATTAAGTTATTGAGAAAATGCTCTAATTAATCATATATTTTTTCAAATCATTAACACTACTCGTTTAGACGTGATCTTCAGTGTATAATGGGATACGGATAACAATGAAAATGATAGACGGGGAATTTCTGGTAATTGTCCCAACTTATCCCTGATCCGCAGTGGCAATGATTCGCGACCGTATCAAATAAGTACGTATTTATAAAATAATAATCATTAGAATCATTAATACATATCTCTTAGATTTCTTCTTATATTGTTTGTCCCGTATGAACAAATATCATAAGGAAAAATTCTTGTGCAACAAGTCTAATCTAATTTGAATTTCGCGGGCTACCACTGTGAATCCACCATCCATGTTTCATTCAACAGCTATCTCCCCAAAAGTAAGTAAGTATTCCTATCGTCCGACTACAAAAATCGCCGAAAAAGTCGCCGAGAAAATCGCTCGTGGGCAAGCACCGAAAACCTACCTACGACTTGACGGCTTGAAAGTAAGTTAAGGTCATAATCAAAAATCAAAATCAAAAGTCATTTATTCAAACTAGGCTGAGAATCAGCACTTTTCAAACGTCAAAAATTACATGAGACAGTCCCCCAAAAACGCCCACCCTTCACCACTTCCTAGTGTTGGGTTGCGCCAAGATCGAGTAAAATTCCCAAAACAACAAATATTTTTGATATTATTGTCCTCATCCAAATCGTCATCATGTACCTAACTACCTACAGTTAACCTCACGTCTATGAGCAATTTGACATCACATATTATGAAAGCATGTACTTATTTCATTATGCAGCAGTATGGGCGGTTTTTATAATTTACATCTTTTTAGTACAAGAGGCGAAAGACATAATAATAGTACTAGAAGTAGGGATCTATTAGCTCAACCAGGTTTCAGACTGGCAAAAGTAGACTCATCTTTCATGGGGTACTGTTTAAAATGTTATAATAAAATCCCTCCCCACATTTATTTGCAGAATAAAAAATTTCATTTATCATATTTTGTCTTTTTTCGCCTTCACCCTCCAAAATGACTCAGAAGCTAGACGATCTTAGTATGGCTAGCGTAGAGGTAAGACTTCATAGGAATAAGTAGGTATGTCAAAGACCAAGTTGATGATCAGCTTACCTATAGGTAAATCAAAGGAACACAGTGGGGGATGGAAAGGCAGAATACGTCTCTATCTTGGTGAAATAGTCACTTACCAGGCCAAACAAAACGAAGAAGTTGCAAGACGCACGCAGCTATTGGTCCTTGAGATAGATCTTATGAAGGGAAATCTTCCTCTTTCCCATAAGAGAAGACTCGTCGACGTGAGCATTCTCCCAATCCTCTACAAATACGGCTTAAAGTAGCAAAGCTCACTTCCGTGCTGAGCGACTTTGAATTTCTGGATTATATGACTCAGCTTTACAATATGGAAGAAAGGGACATGTTGCGTCGATTCCAAATAAATTGGGGTAAGGGCAGGAAAATGATGATCATGACTAAGCTTTTATGTAAATGAACTATCTAGCTGTGTTAACAACACGTGCGGCTGTTAAAACAAGCATGATTCACTAGTTGTAAACTTGAATCTGTCAACATAATATCACGCCTTGTTTCCCCGAAGGGTTGGGCAGAGGTGTACTTGTAGTACACCCACATTTCACCACTTATGTTTAAGTCCCATGTAATAGAGGGCGTGCCTTTTGCCATCAACCAGGCACAAATTAATCCAGACTCCGGGCTGCTACTGAGAAATTCCAAATAGAAAAACCCAATATCACTTTGCCCGACCCGGGAATCAAACCCAGGACCTCATGCTCAGTAGTGCTTGCGACCACTAGACCAACGAGGCGGTCCTGTCAAGTTAGAGCGAAATACTGCATATACCACATGCTATGCTAGCCTGGGAGACCTTCGGAGTTGAAGGCGCCTGGGAAGAAGAGGCATGATATGTAATAATCACAACCTGCCGTGCTCTTAGCACAGTAGATTTATACCGACTTCAAAAAGGAGGAGGTTATCAATTCGGATGGTTTTTTTTTCGATGTATGTTCGGGCATAACTCCGTCTTATATTGATGGTTTTGCCGCCATTGTAAGAAAAAGATGTGCATCCCTGATGTGGCGTGTTCGCGGCAGCACCAACAGTATTCTCCGTGTGTTCAAAGATCGGTGGGATTCCCCGATGTTGCGAAGGTGCCGGCAGCTCCACGCTGAATTTTAATTGTTTTGTTAATCTTTGTCTGTACTAACACTGGATGATTAGTTAAATTGTTACTAACTCTATGGACATTTGTCTGAAAATAAAAGTATTCTATTCTATTGACGGATTTGCAAAATTATTTTTTTTGTTTGAAAGGGTATGCTCACGATGTGGTCCCATTGTCACCAAGTGAGAATCTGATGAGGGGATCCCATGGAAATCGAGGGAAATACTAAAATTTTATAGGCGCACCTATAAAACACACATGACATCAACAACGACATGAGATCTTATGTTTTGTATTTTATTTTTTTATTTTTTCTTTACAAGTATTTGTTATTCTTATGGTTGTTATTGCGATGCTGGAAATAAAGTTTTTTTTCTTTTTTTATAACGATTTGGGTATTTTTTATAGTAACTCATGCAATTTCACTCAAAAAGCACCATTTGGTGAACTGGAACTGATGATGAAGACCACAGATGGCCACCGGAACTACTTAATAATTAGACCACAGTGTCGGTTCGATTAGGCACTATAATAAGGTTGCTAAGCAATTTATGCTCGTCACAATGCATACTTACCTATGTTTATGTCACCATCAGTTCCAGTTCTCCTGGTTCTTACCAGGAAAACTCCTCAACAAATAACGCCCCGGGCTGCATCGGGAAAGGCAATATTTTGCAAAAGGTGATGAGCAGTTGACATTAGGCTATTGAAATACCACAAATACCATCATTGGGCTAGGTGTATAATCTATGATTGAAACTTAGATAAATTAATAACTGACCCACTAAAAACTGAAAAATAAAAACCTTTTTACAAAAAAACAATAACGATTTTTTGTAAAAAGGTTTTTATGGACTGTTCAACTAAAATCGCGGAACATACATGGATAAGGTCTTTTATCTAAGGTCTTCCATCACCCTGGTTCTGGTAATGCACCTTCCGTAGTCCTACTTACTTCCGTGATCTACACGTATTATGTATACATATTTTATACTGCGTGACCGCGTTGTTCTCCTGAACTAAGCAACGTATTTTGAAGAGGTTTTCACCATCATGTAGAGAATGCGGCCACAACACAACAAATAGAGGCCACGCACCAGAAGATCCTTGTTTAGGAGTAACTAGTAGTACTTACTAATTCCATGTGTACAAACTAGTTTGACCGAGTTCCGAGTTTGACATTGACTTTGACAGTGATCGTTGTTTTGGATTTTTTTGGCATGGTTTGTTTGTTTGTCAACTGAAAGAATAGAGTAATTGTAACAACTACTATTTGATGCGTTGCGGAACTTGCGGACCTGTGAAACAATAAAATAATAAATCGTATGACCACCTATAAGACCAATCAAAATGTTAAAGAAATCTTTAAGTGGTGTTAGCCTGATTACCGAGAAAAGTAGCCTGAAACTATATTTGAGGTTATCTCATAAAACCAGCAGACAACCAAAGGAGAAACCTCCTCCAAAACTGTCTGCAGATGTCGTCAATTACTTAAGCAATACACCTGACTACAGTGACATTAAAGAGAAAGTGCCCAAAGCACTTCTTAAAAAGTATAAAACCCCAGAGAGTATGTATCTAATAAACAAAAAAACTGCTAAAGCAATAGTAAATACAATCCAGGACCGAATAAACAACAACTCTCCCTTAATAGAAGTCAATCCAGGATTTGGCTTCTTGAGTGAGGAATTATTGCTATGTCAAAATAATCCTATTTATATGTATGAAATGTCAAGCCAGTTCTCAAGTCATTTGAGTGTAAGTTTACTTAGGTTCTATATTTTAAGTTATTATTCTAGCATACTCACATTCACTTATTAACACAAATTATATTTTATGCCATCTATTCTCAGAAATTGCAAGACAAATATCCAGGTAGAGTTACATTCAAATTAGCAGATTTCTTTGGCATGTGGAAATTGGCTTTTAAAGACAAAATAGATCAAGGAAACAGAATTGAAGACCTACTAGGAGATCTTTGCACAGATGATAAAGGTTTGAATATATTATTTGTGTTAATTAACAAAGGGAAAAGGTTACCACCTTTCTACAACCTGCTCTATAACAAAAATATTTCTTAAATCTGGAAACATACATATACAGACTACAATGATAAGATAAAAAGGCAATAAAACATCTTGTTTAACATATGTACAAGTCCTGCTGGAAATAAAATTACTGTATTAGCATTTTTCTAATAAGATTAAACTTCTTTTTTTCAGATAGAGTTGTTAAAATAATTGGATCAATGCCAGGATTGTCTTTTGTTAAACATTTAATCAACAACATCATATTTCACAATTCAACAAATCAACTTGGGAAACCAGATCTATTCATCACTATGCCAGGCCACCACTATAAAGTATGACTTCTGATTTTAATGTAATATTTATGTATTTTTTTTTTTTTTAAAGAATGTTATTTTATTCAATCCTTTAGTTTCTTACAGATAATGAGGCGCAAAAACACAGATCAATACCAGCATTATTTCAGATGCTTTTTGATCATAAAGTACTGACAACTGTGCCAAAAGTTCACTTTTTGCCATGGACACATAAACCAGACAGCAAAAAAACTTTATTGGTTGGTATTGTTATTTATGCTGAAATTTATTATGAAACACCAATTTGATGACACCAAACTTAAATTCAAAATCTTAGATAATTATCCAGTTTTTGAAACACAAATTAAATCAGTAGTTTAAATAAATAAATAAAAACTAACTACTACTAGTATAATACATGACAAAGTTCAAATTTCAATGCAGCCGATTTAGGACCTTTTCATTGCAAATGTTTAAAAAAATGTTTAAATGGAAAATGTAAAAAATCTACGATTCTGAATTCATGATACTTCTAGATTTTAATACATATTATTTGTATGAGCTAAGTTAATGACATTTATTTTGGAATATGTGCTTTGTTAAGCAGTTCATAAATGTTTGTTTCAGATGGATGAACACAGACTTCTTCTAGTAAACATCACACAAAAAGACAAATTGCCTTGTCCATCTGAATACCTACCACTGCTATGGTATTTCTTCAAACCACACATGTTTTCCAAATCAACAAGGGTTATACCAATGTTAGAGTAAGCAATCAATGCAAAACTTTAATTTTAAACTAAAGTTTATTATAAAAAACTGGCCAAGTGCGATTCGGACTCGCACACGAAGGGTTTCGTTATTCCGTACCACCATACAATATTTAGCAAACAACGCCGAAAAAAATACGTTTCTTGTTTATATACAGGTGTTTGGTGCATCGTGTGCCAAATTGAAATGGTCGACTGAAGGAGTCATCCGCTAGCCTTTTAGACCCTTTAACACCCCTCATGCTCTGTGGATTTTTTTTTATCGACTTTTTATTGTTTTCCAAAAAAAGACCCAAATTTTACATTCAAATACAGATTTAAAAAAAAATATAAGGCGTAGACTCGGAATTTTATTTTTATTTCGATGTGTATTGTTTAAGAATACTTTTAAATACAAAATTAGTGATATTAGTCACCTAGTTCTTTTTTAATTCACTCGCAAAGGTAAAACTTAAATTAAAGCTGTACATGTTACAGCTGTTTATAAGGCTACAAAAAAAAATCAAAAGCGACCGGGATCTTCCAACTCCCTCATTAATTCTCCAGTCTATCCTCATTCTAATGATGTGCCACATGCCATAAAAGTATTTTAACAACTTTGTGAATTCGCTAGAATTGTGAATCGAGTCACCTAAGGCTAATATTCAAAATTATGATTTAAAAAAAAAATCTCTTAAATGATACCTGTCAAACCTATAAATCTGCTATTTCATTCTTATGCTTAGGTAAATTCGTGTCTCATATCTGTATCTTTCGTGGGATTTACTTGAAATAAAAAAACAAAATTGCATTTTTAACATTTATTTAATCATTGTTACAAATCTTGCTCAAATTGTTGGCCTCTGTTGCGAATGCAGGCCCGACACCTGTTTCGTATTTCAACAGTTGTTGTACGAAGTCGTATTTCCTCCTTAATAGTATTGAATGCCGCTTCTATGCGTTGGACTAATACCTCCCTAGTTGGAACCTCCGTGGCATATACCAACTCTTTGGCACGTCCCCATACATAAAAGTCTAACGGAGTTAGATCTGGGGAACGTGGCGGCCATGGAATAGGGCCATCGCGTCCAATCCATGCATTGGGGAACACATTGTCGAGATATTCCCTCACAGTCAATCGCCAATGCGCGGGACAGCCGTCATTTTGAAATACAATGGGCACACGTTCATTAAATACGGGCACATCGGTCACTAATTCGGGCAGGTCATTTTGTAGGAATTCCAGGTAGTCTTCGCCATTGAGATTATCGTGCAGGTAATGCGGTCCAATTACCTGATTCCCAATCACTCCTGCCCAAACGTTTACACTAAACCTTCTTTGAGAAGATTTCTGTCTTTTAACACGTGGGTTTTGCGTTTTCGTTGTCCAGTGGTGCAAATTGTGTAAATTGAGGATCCCATCCTTGGTAAATTTGGATTCATCCGTCCACAGTATTCTTTTTAAAAAATCAGGATCATCCACATCCGTGTGTAAAAGAAACCGACAAAAAGCCACTCGTCTCTCAAAGTCGCCACCCTCAAGACCTGCAACAAACAAAAAACTCTTTTAAATTTCTCTTGGGCAATAAGTAATTGCACAAGAAAGGACCCGCTGTTCGTGCTAATAGATTCACTACCTGGAAGTGACGCCATACCATACCCATTACCTGCTAAACAAAGGCAAGGTCAAACAAAGCTTGCACGGGTTTAAAGTTAGTTTAAAATTACGTACCTTGCACCGGAGTGTAGTGGAATGGATGCTTTTTGTTTTGACGAAGTACTTTCCACACTTTCCATATTGAAATATCAAGAAGTGATGCCACATTTCTAATGCTTCTTGTAGGGTCTTCCTCAAAAAGTGCCAGTATTCTCTCGTCTACTTCAACATTATGTCGCACAATATGGCCCCTTGGTTCATTAAAAGTAACACTGCCAGTCTCGCGTATGCCTCGGTATGTGTCTTGGAAGACTCTGCGGCCAGGTAATCGTCTACCAGGAAAGCGTTCCTGGTAAAGTCGTTGCACTGCACGAGCGACGCCATTAGCGGCTCCGTAAGCCATCATGATGTCCGCATATTCTTCGTTAGAGAATGTCGCCATTGCAATAACAAAAAACTCAAAGTTTAACAATAACAACAAAAATTAAACAAATGTAACAAGAACCAGCAAAACTTAACGATAACAAAGTAATAAAAGAATCGCGGAGTATGGTGAACTAGCACACACGTTAGGTAGCAGAGGCAGTCATGTCTCGACTAAAAAAATGGCGGGTCGGGCGGCGCGATTTGTTCAAACCGATTTAAGGTATGCAAGAAAGAGATAGAAGATAGATATTATAATTTGGCACACGATGCACCAAACACCCTGTATAATGTAAAAAAATTAAAGGGACCCCTTTAAATTTTTAGGGTTCCGTAGTAAACAAGGAACCCTTATAGTTTCGCCATGTCCGTCTGTCTGTCTGTCTGTCCGTCCGTCCGTCTGCCGCCAGCTTAGCTCAGAGACGCTTAGTCCTAGAAAGCTGTAATTTGGCATGGGTATACATATTAATCATGCCAAAAAAATGGTAAAATAAAATTATTAAAAACATTTTTTTTTAGGGTACCTCCCTTACACGTGAAATGGGGATGATATTTTTTTTTCTCGTCTATTCCATGGTGTGGGGTATCGTTGGATAGGCCGTTCAAAAATATTGTGGGTTTGGGAAAACCATTGTTCAATTAAGGGATCCGTTTGGGTAATATTAAGCTTTAAAGTGCTAGTTTTTGTTAGAGTCAAGTGTCCCCCCCCCCCTGCCAGCTAAATGGTTGGTTTTGGATATGTGAAAAAATTCATGGCAATAGTATATATAACGAAATTAAAAGGAAAACTATCACAGCTAAGTAGGCTTCACAAGTTAACGAGTAATAGTCGACCAACTTAAATTTGCAGTTGGAGAATTGACCGTAACGTATATCGATGTATGGGAGAGCATGTTTTTCAACTACAATGTTAAGTTTGTTTTTGGGATAAATTCATCCCAAACACGGAACCCTTCATTGTGCGTGGTCCGACATGCACTTGGCCGGTTTTTATTATTTCTTGTTATAGCGGCAATAGAAATAAACAATCTGTGAAAATTTCAACTGTCTACCTATTACGGTTCATGAGATGAAGCCCGCGGACAGACTGACGGACGGTTGGACAGCGGAGGCTCAGTAATAGGGTTCCATTCAGGGATTGAAAAGGTTCCTAAAATACCGGTATTTAGTGGTACCGTTACTAGAATCCGAACCGGCAAAGGAACCTAAATTGGAACCTTTAAGAACCATTATTTTACCGGTTCTTCTTGAAAGCGGGTCTGAACGAGTTCATACGATGCCGCTCAACGCAGGACGATAACTCTGTGGGCAAATTTTTATTTCATTGTTAGTATGTTTTTTGGGCATGTCCTACCCCAAGTTCATAAGGTTTTGTAACATTTGCTCCTTTTCTTTGAAAAGCTTTTTTTCTTTTCGTAAAAGATTTAATTAGCTTTTGAAAATTGTACAAATTATCAATACGAATGTACAAAAAAAAAAAATATGATTACAAAATAGTTATTTCATAAGTCCCACCACACGATGGCCATAAAGTTTAATCTCCTCTTAAAAAAAAAATGTAGTGGAGTAGAATATCTCCAAAAGGTTTTTTTTTTAAACGATTTTAATAACACACATTTAACATAATAACAACCTTATAATCGGTATATTGGTTGAGTTGAACGATTACAAAAAATATGCTTTTTCGGGATCGAGTTTGTTATTGTGACTGATTTCTGAACTTTTTATTGTGATTAATGGGGCATTTAGAGCTTATTTGTGATATTTTGGACGATGCTCTTAAGTTAGATACAAAGGCGGTTTTTGAGACGAAAGGCGCGTTATGCAGGCAACGCGTTTGCCATGACTGACGATGAATTTACGAAAAATTACCGAGTACTTAAAAGATTATTTTGTCATGTAAGGACAAATTTTTGACTGTGTAATTAAAAACCTAATTCAATTAAACTAATTTTGTAAATTAATCTTTTTTAGGGTTCCTTACCAAAATGGTAAAAAGGAACCCTTATGGTGAGACTAAGTCTGTCTGTCTGTCACACCTGGATATCTCAAGAACTACTAATGCTATCAACTTGAAATTAAGAATAGTTTTAGATGACGTATGCCCACTATTTTGCAAAGAAAAAAAAAAAAAATCTGCAAAAGGGACTGAAAGGGGGTGTTAAAAAATTACTAGGGCATGTGGGGTATCATATGAAAGAGCGATGTTTGCACATTTAAAAAAAAAAAATTTGGCAGCATAGTTTCCGACTTTTGATGAAAAATTCAAGAAAAAATACCGTCCCGTCCCCCTTATATCCGAAGTTTGCATAGATAAAAACCTGAAATTATTCCATGTGATAGAAGTTTATGTATTCAAGGAAGCTACTCGTATCCTATGATTTTTAGGTGGATGACAAATGCGCGGGAAGTTTTTTTTAATGTAACCCAGGCAATGACACAAAATGAGCCATTGCAACCTAAGTATTTAGTGTTAAAATACATATAAATGCAAGCAAAGAACACTTTAATGAGTACTTATGTTAAAATAAATATCAGAACAAAATTTATAGATTTAACGAGTTATTCAATATTTTTAAATTTGGTAATTATCGTTTTGATTCGTATGGCCACACCATGTCAATCAGTGTAGACGAACATGCAGTCGATTCCAATCTCAATCTCAATTTCGTTCAAGAGTGCCAATTTTCTGAAGATTGGAATTGAAACGGAATCGGATTGGAATACGATCGAGATTGGGATTGATTTCAAGAGTATGCCTGCTGAACCGTACCGAAAAGAAGATCCTTATTAAGAACCGAAATGAAGAACCGGAACCCAAATTCGTACCGGTTTTCAATCCCTGGTCCCATTTGGCACCCTTCGGGTACGGAACCCTAAAAAGTAGGAATGAATAAATAAATAACTAGGCAAGTGTTTTGTGTTTTATGTGTGGCTGTTTATTTCAGACAATGGATACCTGGTTGCGGTGTATGGCTAATAACAGGGCAAGATCCTCCTGAAACAAACAAAGAATTAGGACCCAAAAAAGGCGACGCCCAATTACCTCATATGACCATATTCACCGAATTCGGAGATTTAAATCTACAACAAAAAATAACTGTGTTCAAGAAGTGAGTTAATGAGGCATCAGCTGGCTCGTTTATTTTTAACCGACTTCAAAAAAAGGAGGAGGTTCTCAATTCGTCGGAACCTTTTATTATTATTATTTTTTTAAATTTATGTTGCCCGATTACTCGAAGACGGCTGGTCCAATTTGGAATATTCTTTTTTGTTTGAAAGGGTATACTTTACAGTTGTCACGTCAGGATCTGATGATGGGATCCTGTAGAAATCGAGGAAACTCTTCAAATATTATAGGCACACTTATAGCGATTTGGGTATTTTTTTATAGTAACACGTGCATTTGCTCTCCAAAAGCACAGTTTGGTGAAGTGGAACTGATGATGAAGACCACAGATGGCCACCGGAACTACTCAATAATAGTATTTGACGGGTCGCGATTCGATTACTTAATATAGTTGCTTAGCTGTTTATCCTCGTCACAATGCATGCTTATGGTGAAGTGGAGCTGATGGTGAAGTACCAGGAGAACTCCTCAACAATTAACATCCCTGCATCGGGAAAAGCAATATTTTGTAAAAGGTGATGAACAGTTGACATTAGGCTATTGAAACTTAGATAAATTAAAACCTAACAAGAAAAGTGAAAAATAAAAAACTTTTTATAAAAAAAAAACAGACTAGTGGTTTTTTTGGATGTCGCTTATTTTTTTTGCAGAAATGTTTTTTATTTTTCACTTTTTGGTGGGTCTGTTTCTAATTTGTCACCCCAAGCGTCCTTGTTTTCAATTCACTTTTTCACATAAGCAAATATCAACTTTATGCAATCAGGAATTGGTTGATTTCATACATGACAAGTAGGTATTAATAATGTCATAAAAATATTAAGTTGTAGCCTGTAATCTCCTGCCAGGGGTGAGAGTTTGTCCGAAAGGGATATCGTGGCCCTGGCACACAGGCAACGGAAGGAACACGGGTGGGTTTTAGTCGGTAAAAGTCTGACACGCCCTCGCGCTCCGCCCACGGCGGGAGAAGTTATTTGATAATTTCCCAACCAAAAAAAAAAGCCTGTAATCTGTAATCGTGTAATATACTGAACAATAATTCAAAATTGAATTGTTTACTTGTTTCAGATTCATTTCTTGGCCAGAGTTCGAGCAATGTCAGTTTAGAGTTACAATGGAAAATAATTTACCGAAATTCTTTACGCTTAACGATGACGACGACAAAGAAGGTATAGGTACTCATATAGAAGATATAGAACACTCAGATGCGGAAAATTAAATATAACGTGTTTTAATAACAATAAAACCACAGTTTAGAAGGATATAAGTCTCATTATTTACACTTTATTAAACAATCAGCTCTATGACTGCTAACCAATCGTTTACAGTATAAAAAAGAAACATTGATAAGTTTACATTGGTCTTTAAAAGTAATTAAATAATTCATAGATATATTATCGGAAAAATTAAATATTTTAAATAAAATATCTACTTACGTTTTTCTTGACATTTAAATACTGACAAAAATATACAAGAACTGATAGGTTGACTTGCTGTATTTAAAATGTTGAATTTTTACATAGTTCCTGATATCCAGTAGGTAATGTAATCGTCTTAATTTTTTTACATACAATCTTATTTAGTGCCTCACTCGAAATACAACCTAATTATTTACCAGTTTTGGTATATATATATATATATGATATAATTGATATATCAGTGCTTTAACAAACAAAATAATAACTTCCTCATGTAATCATAAATATACATTTCTAAATAAATTTACAATTTATACATAAGTAATTCACATTATATACAAATACAATAAATCAATTAGCACTTTTACAATAACATATTGCTTTTACTGGCTTACATTTTTGTATTAACACATAACTTATTTCAATCGCACAAACGAAAACTTAATGTTAAACTAATTCAAAACAATTAAGGACGGGACTTGATACAAACTTGCACACTATGACAATTTAAACGAAACCTTATATTATTACGATACGTTCGTCCTGTACATCAAAATCGTATCATTTATTTTGAATTATCCTTTTTCTAGTCATATTGTGCAAGTGCTAATGTAACAGCTATTATTGGGTACGAATACCTACTACAAATCTAGTGCAAAATCAATTAAGTACAATGACTTTTAATATAAATACTTTAAAAAAATATTACAAATTATTATACATACACCACCACCCTATTTACATAATAATAATTTATGTAATACTTATTACATTAAGTACAGTTCTAATAAATTATGAGAACAATCATTGTGTTTGTGTTGTTATAAGTTTTGGAAATGTTTATCGTTATATGTCTTGTGAGGGTGGGATTTGGGAGTTATGTAATTTAATGTCGGAATATCAACAGGCGTCTGATTATTTTTCATCGATAATTTGTTCTGCACAGTTTTATGGATATTTGAGTTAGTGTGAACATTTAAACTTATTGTATTTAAACCGTTTTGGGGCTTCACACTTGGGCTCGATATAAAGTCTGTCCATTCGTCGTCTTCTGCAAATACTGGTGGTTTTTTGAGCTGAGAAGCCTGTTGTTTTGGTTTGCTCGATACAAATTCACCCCATACATCATCATCTGCCGATTGGTTAGCTACAGAGTTTTTTTGTGTGTGAACTGGTGATGCACCCTTACTGAGACCACTGACACTTAAATCACTTTTCAATGACTGTAGAGTTTCAACAGGATTAAATCTCGAGAGATCCTGCAAGTCGATACCAGGACTTGGCCAGTTTATTTGTGAATAACTTTCTAAAGACAAAGGTTGCAATATTTGACCCGATGTTCGTTGATTTTGCGAGTTCAATGCGCTGCAACTAGCGGGAGTAGGCTGCAGGAGATTGGTTTGTATCTGTGTGCTTGAAGATAACGAACTGCTACTAGTAAGCGCTGTTATATTCGAATTGTAACTTACATTGTGTGGTAAAGCTTCGTTTGGCCTTGGCATAGTCGTAAATGATATGGAATCAGACTTTATATTGTTACTTTTCGGAGATGCATAATCAAAGTCTGTTGGTTGGCCCAATGGCATTTGAGTTATTGAATTTCCAACAGTGTTTGTCTTAAAGTCGCTCTGAACACCCTTTGAGGGCATTGCGGATTGGAATGTATCAAATTCGTCATCAAAACCCTCATTTTCAGGCTTTGCCAAATCTTTAAAAGCTTTAGTTTTCTCTTGGAGATCATTCAAATTTTCAGACTTGACGTTGTTTGTCTGTACTTCTGATTCTGGGTGCTGTATTATAGCATTGTCTTGTTTTTCAGTTGACTGTGATGATGATACGAAGTCTGTGAAATCATCATAAGCGGCTTTAACTTCACCAGGATCAGGCCAATTTAGTGTAGGCATTGAGGGCTCTACCTTAATGGGTTGCAATAGCTGCGTTTGGTACGCCATGCTAGGTTTAGGTAACGCATTAACCGTCGTAGCCGTCTCAAGATTCTTTTCGTCTGGTGTTTTAGGTTGGCTTACTAAACCTGGCAAGGACCTCGAGTCGGATGTGCTCTTGAAATCTTGGAATTCCCAGTATTCATTATCATCTGTGTTAGCTTCAACTACACTATTTGTATTCAGCCTAAGAGGGTCGTCTGTTGAATTCTTACAATCCGTTACGACCGGCTGTGGCAAGAGAACTGTAGGACCAGGATCATAATGAATTGTTTTAGACCTAGGTATTTCAGAATCAGTCGGCGTAAAAATATGGGTGTCGGGTAAGTTTATTTGTCGTATTGGCTGTACACTCAGTGTACTTGAGTATATCTTCTCAGACTTAGTGGACATTGCAGCTTCAAAGACATCTAAATCTGTTGGTCTTGGCGGTATTGTGGTACTTTCGTGTTCTGTGTTACAAGCTGAAACAGGTAATGGCAGAATGAAATGAACTTTCAGTGTAATGTAGCTACACAAGAGGATTAAAATATTAGTTTCAATGTGTTAATGCGCACTACTACAGTGCTTAAATAATTTCATGTTAAAAAAAGACTGTTAGCCGAGATGAATAGTCCTATCACATATGGTAAATATATTGTTCCCAACCCAAATTACATCTTGTCCCTTGCCCATCCCTAAGAGTCAAAGCACGCAATGCCATCACGTGTTGCAGGCTCAATTGACGCAATAAGACTCGCTACGATTGTGATGTAGTCATTACTGCTTTGCACACGACGAATTCTTTCTCAGGTTTTATCTTACAAATGCGCCGTTGCATCAATACGCGCTTTTTATTTGTGGGGTTTTTGTCATGTGTCATTCCAAGGTTAGTTTAACTGCTTATGTATTTCTGTACGCTGTACTAGACTATGAACCAGCAAGGGCCTCATTGGGTAAATAATTAAATACTAAATCTTACCAACAGCTCTGGAGTCCTGTGTTAAAAATCAGTTAACTTACCATGAGATAGTAACTCAGATATCTTGAGGGTAGAATGGTTATGAGCCATTTGGTCTAGGGTGGCCATAAGGTGTTCTAGGTCAAGGAGAAGGGCTTCGGCATAGGTGACTATTGGAATAGGATGAAGCAGATAATTTACAGGTGGATGTTATTGATCCAAGTGCAAGACATGCAAAAGAATTACCATGGTGAGTATATTATGACAAGCTCTGTTAATTTCTTCAAGAATTCACAATATTTTGGTTCAATAACAATACAAATATATTATTAGTATTTTTCTGGCATTTCAACTGGACTGTGCATAACTTGCGTGTTGTTTTACTGAGTTGCATAATGTGCCAATTACATAATGTTAATTGAGGTTGATTCACTGTCGTTTTGTTAGTAATTAATGAAATCACAGATTACAGTAACTTACATTCTTGTCCATCTGAAGTGAAAGGATCAGACCATGTGGTGGGCTTGCTTGCTACTTTGTCAACAACCGGTTCACTTTGACTGACATTAGATGGAGTAGAAGCTTGTTTCTGTGGTTGAAGAGGCGCAACACTTAAGTTTGCTGCATACTTAGGCATGTGGCTACTCCATTTTGGTCCAAAAAGCTGAAAGTTATATACCACAATACATATTAAAATCCATAATTATTACTTTATCTTATACTTTAAAACACCAAAATTTTCCAACTTTTGTCTTTTGAAATGTTGACCCACTTTAACACAACCCAAAACTTAGACTGTATTTGGGACAGATTGCTTGTCTGTGATCTATGACATTTATTATAAAGACATTTCAGAAATGTTTTTTTAAGAATCTCTGGAAAGTATGAGATACTCAGATACACACGGCTACACATCAAGCTATACATTTCCAGTATAAGCTGACCTCTCATTGCACGGAAATCCTATAGAATGCGAGATAAGCTTATACTGGAAATGTATAGCTTGATATGTAGCCGTGTGGACAATGTGTTAAAAAATTAAACAACAAACTTATTTTGTTGTTTAATTTTTAGTTCCAACCAATATCTGTAAACATGTATCTTAGTATCTTTCTAAGGGACCCATCACACGTTAGTACCACCACACCACAACTACAGCACGCGGACGGCCGCTGATTTGTATGAAAATGAATAGTTTATTCTCACGGACCACATTTGGCCATCAAAATCGAATATACCCGATCAGTAACACCTCGGGAAAAAAGTCTCATTCGTTCTCAGTGCTGACGAACGGGACTATTTTTCGAATATACCCGATCAGTAACACCTTGTCGTCCACACTGTTGACAATCGGGAAAAAAATATCTGTTCGTTCACAGTGTTGACGAACGGAACTTTTTTTTCGCGATTCAAGAGTCAAGGTGTAAAGGAGTATTTTATTTTATTTTGTAGTTAATTTTTTTTTTGCTTTGAAAGTCGTAGGTAATTAAAGCATTTTAAAAATCCCCTTCATCTTTCATTGCAATCCTACAAACTTCTACACCATGAAGTACGATCGGGAAAACAAAAGTTCCGTCCGTTCACAGTGTTAACGAACAGAACTTTTTATCCCGATTGTCAACAGTGTTTGACGACAAGGTGTTACTGATCGAGAATATTCGATCAAAATCAACCGTGTGGTCGATACTGACCACATCAAGGCTACAACGTAACCACATCGCAACTACTAGTCTACTAGCGACAACGCAACCACGCGGGCAAAGCCGCGGCCAAAAGCTAGTCTTCTTATACATATATTTTTTATAATTTATAAGTAGAAACTGACTGACATCAGCGCACAGCAGCAACTACTGGGATTAGGAACGTGAAATTTTGCACAAGGCTGAAGGCTGCCTGTCTTACTATAGGGGAGTAGTAGAGATTAACTACGATAATATGGCCCGCCCTTCCAAAATTCAAAACGTTTGAAAGTACATATTTGTACGCATGTGTGTGAAATGAATGACTAATGAGACGGTCGTCAAACAAAAACAAATCACGGATATGTTGCTCGACTAGTGGCGTCATTAATCGCTCATTATTATACTAGTATGGCGCTGCACTAACGTACTCTATGAAAACGACACGTGCGTTGTCTTGCGCGATCGGCTATGATTAGTTGACCAACAAATGTGGTAATAAGTGAGATATTACGAGTACCTACTTACAACTACATACATACAAACTCTTTCGTAAGGACGTGAGTACACACATTGAAACAGTAATTTGGAGGGGCGAGCCATGTTATCGTAGTTTATCTCTAATAAAGTTTGTATGGGAGAATCCTCGAAACTCGTCATTAACAACAACACAGAAAAAAAAAATTAGTTTCTTAAAAATCAACCTCTAATAGCGCAAAAAGGGGTAAGTAATTAAGTTTTCAGGGTAAGATTTTACTGTCGCTTAATTAACTCAATAATTGTTATAAATAATCTTTAAGTCAAATAATAGAAATGTCCAAAACAATCCTAACACAGTTTAGCAAAATGTTATTCCCAAAGGACACGGAATTTTCATATTAAGCTTTCGTAAAATATGATTACAATCTTAATATGAAAAATCCGTGTCCTTTTGGGAATACGATTTTTCATATTAAGATCGTAAACATATTTTACGAAAGCTAAAACCTTTTTAAATGGGTAGAATGGGGGATGTTGTTTTTAGGGCAAAATACGAAATCCATGCGGATGATGTTGCGGGCGAAGTGCTAGTTTGTTAATAATTATTATTGAAAATAACTTACAATGTTTCTGGAGTCTATACATAAAGCTTTTAGCAGTGTTTTTTGTCCTAACGAATTATTCCAGTTCACAATATATGGTTGTCTTTCATCAGCTTCCATCAAATGACCCCATGTTTCACTTAGCAATGATTCTAGCTTCCCCTCAAACTCTACATCAGGTTCTGATATTTCTTCAATAAATACTGAAGTTAATACTTTAGTAATGCTTTCCATGATATGATGTTCATTATCAGTTGATTGTAAATTAAGAACTGATAATTCTTGACATTCGTCTTCTTCCTGGATTTCATTTGATTCTGTTTTTACAGCTGATGATTTGAAATCATCAAAGTCGCCAAAATCATCATCTTCTAAATTGTTATTTTCTTTAACTTGATTCTCAAGTTTATGATTATTGGTCATGGGTCTAGTTTCTATATGTGGTGCATCTTGTGAGTGCAATTTGTTTTCTTCAAAGTTGGCTCTGAAGTTACCGAAATCTATTTCATTGGTTTCATTATTTTCCCATGGATTGGAACTGTCAACAACACTGGTAACATTACTTTTAGTGTTGGCAAATTTAAAATCATCAAAATCTCCAAAATCATCTTCTACCACATTTTCATTAGTTTGAATGTCTAACTGCTTTAATGATTGTTGAACATTTTCTGGAGAGTCATTTGAATTTTGTGAAGAACATTCTCTTCCTGTGGACTCATTTATATCAATAGAGGATTCAACACCTTTCTCTTTCAAATGACTGAGGTCAAGATCTTCTGCAATAGTCTCCTGTTTAGCATTAATATCAATACATTGGTCAACAATTACCTCTTCTGAATCTATGTGCAATTCCTTTATAGCAACAGTTGGGTCAATCACATTTTCGTAAGGTGATATATTATTACTATCATCTTGACTACTATTATTAGAATTACATGGAATGTTTAAGTCTTTTAAACTTTCAGTGTTCTGGTCACTACTTTCATTTTCATCACTGTTTTCAACAATATTAGTAACAATTTCTTCATCTAGTTTTAAATTTAAATCTTCAATATTTATATCTTCTTCACATTTTAGTTTATTTTCATTAATATGATTGGTTTCAAACTCATCATGGCTAACACTACTTTGTTCTGTTTCTTTACTATGTTCATACTCCTTGAATAAATCTTTATGTACCCCAGTTTCCACACTTTTTGTTATCTCTGGATCTTTAATTTCAAGTGGTTTGTTATCAGATTGATAATGGTTGTATGAAGAAAAGTTGCCATAGTTGTAATCATTGTTTTCATCATCATCATCCTCTTGTGATACTGAAACAATTAAATGATCACAAATAACAATAAGTTAAGTATTAGTAATAAACTAATAAGACTAATCTTGGACAGCAACAATTGCACACAAAAATGAGAATCAAAAGCAACTTTCAAGAACTTCCTCTATTTTTTTTATAGTTAATTTCCCATTAAATGTGGTCCAAATTATGTAGGATTGATCAAATATTAATAGTATTACCACCAAATTATTACAGGCCATTGTTATTGTATGATTGAACCCCATTACTCACACAAGAAGTAAGTTATTGTACAAGCAAATTCAACTTATATCACCATTAAACAAGAGAAATACTAACAACTGTATGATAAATCGAAATCCCCAGGATCCTTATCGTCTTCACACTGGTCGGGTGGTGGAGGAGTACTGCAAACGAGTGGAGGAATCGACATTCTTGGACAAAAAGATTAAATCAAGGATTTATTGTGACACTTTTAATTACATTAGAATAGTAAACTTGATAAAACTGGCACACTGCTTTAAATACTTTTACATAATATCGAAGACTGTTGTATTAACATTAGGGAATTAGGACAGCTGTTTATTAATTGACAAAAAATTGCTACGATGAAATGCAACTGATTAAAAGAAAGCTGACATCTGTCTGTCATTGGGATGGGAACAACCATTTTAATTTTCGTTCAAGAACGCTGACTGGGACTTTTTTTAAACCCGACGTTATTCTCGTGGTAAGTACTTACGCGTTAATTTTATTTGCAATTTTATTATAAAACATGTCTCGTTCATTGTTTAGTTACAAATGATTACAAATGATTCGTACTTCAATCATTCAGATGGCAGCAGATTGAAGGATTGAACTGATGCCTGATTGATCGTCTCGTTGTCGCTTGTTGTTGTATGCAGTGCTTTAGAACATGTTTCAATTGAATTGTTGTTATCAGTTAGAGTACGCGTCAAACTTTAAAATTATCAGCTGTCCCATACAAAACTTTAATACCTACTCGACCCAAATGTATGGCTGATTATTATTGGTCCCATGGAGAAAGCTGTTCAGTGGTGGTCTACCTGTACCAGACCTTAAATTTGACCACACTTCACAGAACACTAAATTACTCCTAGCGGATACCACACCTTTCTAACGCTGATATTCTAACATAGTAATTCCCTATTTACTAGCTTTGGCTTTGCAAGAAGTTTGCTAGGGTAGTCTACAGACTAAATAAGTAGTACGGGTTTTAAGTTGTAGTCTGGGCTGTAGTCTGTGGTCGGTGCCCGGTTCGTTCGTGTCGTGTCCCCGGTCTCGTCGTTGGAAAAAGAAAAGTTGAAAGCAATTAAGATTTTGCGTTTCAATTTCTTTAGTTAATGACGTTAGGTGTAAATTGGTGACAAAATATTTGAGTATTTGCTTGCTTTTAAAGCGGACTTTATTTAGTAAAGGTAAATACACTTTATCTTATCATTGAACCCTAAATGAGCGTGATAAATGGTGGCTATTGGTTTTTGTATTTCAATTACTGGTTGTAAATCCTCATATGTCGTTAATAGATAAGATGTAAATATTAGATAAGCGTCCCTGTAGGTACTGGATGTCCCAATTTGGATTGCTACTTTTACAATATCATCAACTTTAATACTTTTGAGCGAAAGGACTGTCAATAACCTTTGACATGTGTCATTGCTTACGTGTCAGCTCATACCTTCATTTTGTTTGTGAGATTATTTCCAAGTAAATTAGTGAAAAACTAGCGATAGCTCTTTCCTATTGCTATCGCCACTTTACAAATATTTTCTCTGGACAGCGGTTCGTATAAAATTACAAATGTTTCATAAACACTCTGTACTAGTCGCCGTTATAAATTGCCGCTAGAATCGTAGATGATGAATGAAATACATCATTAAAAATATTGAAAGATGAATTATTACGCTAGCAGATTACTGTTGTGTTGATCCTCATAAAGGGAAAAAAATCTGATAAGATTTGTACTGACAATAATTAGATTGTTCGTTATTTTGATCAAGGGTAGGCGATTGCGGCAGATCCAATGGAGCTGCAGGCATTGCTCGTGCTTTGTGGGGTGGGGGTGGCCGGACTCGCTATGCTGCTCCTCATGGGGCTGTTCTCAACCTCAGGCACCAGCTATGAGGAAGCTATTGCTCAACAACGCCGAGCCACCACTGAACTACTTGCTCTTGCTGAAAGCAAAAACAAACCTAAAAAGAAGGAGAAGAAAGCTAACAAAAAGGTGATACATATTTAAATTTTGTTATATCAATGAGACCCAAGATTGAGGACCATTGATTGAGAATAGAGGGAGGTCATTGTCCAGCAGTGGGGAACTATTCATTCAGTCCTTTTGTATTAATTTAGTCCTTAGTAAATTAATCTAAAAGGACTGAATGAAATGGATAGTGGGACAGTAAATGCAAGCTGTAAATTGGTATTTACATAATAATAATTTTAAACAGCAATACAGAGTAATTTTCAAAACTAGGGTCATACAATTAGATGGTCCCGACCTGAAATATGTGAAAGGGTAATAATATTTCCTTACATTAACAAGTGAGTTACCTATAACAAATTCAACAGTATGGTGACTTAAGAATTCAGCCTTTGTGACACTTAGTGCATACATGTATTTATTTTGTGGGTATGAAACATGCTTCTTCATTATTTTTAAAGTAAGGTGATTATGTTTAAAGGAATATTGTGGGCTATACCTAGTCATAGCAAGAGCTACTTACTAACCTTTTGTAAACCTAGGTTGTTTATCCAATCTCAGCTTTTAATTTTAGATCTAGTGTATGAGAAATTGTAGGCCTTTCCAATTTCAATTTTATTGTACTACACTTAAGATTATATATTATTCATTGAATTCTGGTTAATCAGAGTTAGCATACAATGAAAGAAAATCTGTAAAGCCCAATAGATTATTATTTTCATGCCAAAAAAACTTGTTAATGTTACACTGGTTATAACATAACAGGAATGATGGTTAAAATAATGAACATGGTCTTTTAGTTAGCAAAGAAGGAAAAGAACAAGGAGAGTGCAGTGGTGACAGGGAGTGAGCAGGAGAGTGAGGCACCGGCTGAGAGTGGAGTTGAAGATGATGTGATGCCGGCTCCTAAGGGACATGTTGAGTTTAATCCAGCAGTAGTTGTTGATGTACCCAGGGATACACCAAATGTTAAGGTAAGCTCTTTTGTTTGACATTTAAATTGAGAACAAAAATTTTGATTACTAAAGTTGTCAAAAAAGAATAGGCCCGTTTTGACCTTAAACTTGAATCGATTTATCGTGAGTATTGAGTACCAAAGTCGTATGGTTACTTCACTATACGTAGTTACGTCGCGATTGACCATCGCGACGTAACTAGTGAAGCGACGCGACTATATTATAGGCCTACTGTTAAACTGAGATGGTGCCTTGGGGTAGCTGCAACGTGCAGGAGAGGAGTATTGACCCCCATCAGCGGGCGAATGACTGAGCCCTCGCGACATGTCACCACAGCCCTCTTGCAATGTGCAGCTACCTCATTATAACATAATATTTTGTTTATCAATTGCGGGAGATGGAATGGTTGGTCTTCCTTACTAATATGGCTTCAGGACGGTCCTGAAGCCATATTAGTAAGGAAGACCAACTGCCTGTATTTTATAAATACATACTATATCTTAATCTATCTTGCAAATATTACCTAATGCACTTTTCTTTTTATTAATTATATATAAATTATTAAATGTTTATGTCTACAGGTGTAGAGATAAACATATTTTAATTGATTCATTGAGTGAAACAAAATTAAAATCAGTAGTACCTATCACTTGCTGAATTGGCAACATTGCATGATGGTATGCATATCAATAACATTAAAGTTTTTATCATGGTATTTAAAAATAATTATGTTATCTTAAAAATGTATGTTTTTCAAAAGATAAAGTTCTGAGTTATCAAAATCATAATGAAGAATACATTGGTTTTGAATTACTTTTAAACATTTATATATGAAGGACCTTTACAATATTACTGTTTGAAATAGACTTGTGTCACTTGACTTAATCTCCACTGATGAAGTTTTGGTATACAGTTGATTTGAAGGTCTCTATTGAGAGGGTTTATTTTATTTGTAAAAGACTTGCATGTTGGGAAATTATTTTAGTTAATTTTAAAAACAAAGGATAAGATCCCATAAATCCCCCATAATACAATTAATTCTATTTCTTTACTTATTTAAAAATAAATCTATTTTGTAAAACCTTGCTTGGGAGTAAGTACAAACTCTGAAGTATACTGCACCTTCTTTTTGGGCCAGTGCTATAATATTTAAAATTGATTACAACTGGAATGTAATAGGATGGGTGAATGCTGGTAACTATAAGTAGATTACACCAATGATAAATTGGATGAGTCGGGTCCACTACAGTGCGACACTGTCTGTGCAGATCCGCAAACGCGGCAAGGACCCTAAAGTAAAGCCGATACTGATAAACAAAGAGGATCCGAGTTGCGTTAGCGATCCTAACGCGGTGCCAGACTCCACCACCACCACTGTCGCCAACCACTTTGAGGAAATGCATCCCAAAGATGAGTTTGAATTGATGCATTCTTCACTAGTAGCGGAAAAAGTGAGTCTAGACCTACAAACGTTATATGTGTTGGCGATGTTGTGTCTATGTGTGTGACCGTTAACTGGTGACGCGTTGTTGTAGTTGAGTAGAGAGCATAATAAAGCATTGATTAATTCATCGGTTTTGGTTTTAGAATTTATTTACAATATACAGTAGTTCAATATGATAAGTTGACATTTCTGCAAAATACATTAAAATGACCAGTAAATTGAAATGATATAATAGAATTTGCCACCTAGTTTGCATGCCTTTAGTACACACTAGGTCATTATGTGCTAACCCCTAAAGTTTTAAAATATTACACTGCTACAACATTGAATTTGTTTCCAATAATCTAAAGAATACTTCACAAAGAGTTCATTGTTTCGACTTGGAATTGATACATCGCATCATCGAACGTCGTCCCATGCGTGCAACAGCGTGCCCATGAGAATTGCGATGAAATTGTTATCTAGTATCGTCCGAGTCACTTTCTCTGTCTATTGTGTGCCTTTAGTCTGTGCTGTGCTAAATAAATGTATTTTCTTTCTTCTTAATCAATAGATGTTATAATTTGAGGGTATTTATTTACTTACGTTTTCTTTAAAAATATCATCCATACCCTCAAGATATAACTACAACGTTTTAATAGCAATAATAAATATTATTAAACAATTATTAAAATATTTTATTTTTCTTTATTTTTTAATTCTTATTAAATATTACTAAAACAAAATAGAAAAATACTTTATATTAATAAATTAATATAAAACAAAAAGAACATTTCGTGCCTAGGATTTGAACCTCCAATCTTATGCACGGCAAGCGGTCTTAAAACCTCCGGTCTATTTGGACGCTGGATAACTTTTCGTAAATGTTAAGCGTATTATTGCTTGTCGTTATATGCGTTAATAAAAATGATAACGTAAAAACAGACTACAAAAAAATACTAACTTAAACTTAAAAATTGACTAAAACAATACTTTGATTATAATAAAATGGTTTTGCAAAATACAAAAACTAACTTGGGCCTATCTCGGATTTGAACGTTCATGTCTTTTGGGGGGATAACCACTAAATGGAGCAGTGTGTACTATTACTAAACTGAATTCTTAGTTGCAGTAATGTGTGGGGACTCATTTTCATTACTTACATCATTAAACACGTGTCAGAGTCGTATTCACGGCTCCGTCTGTCTTTATATCATGATTTATGTCGTGTCGTGACTTCATTGTAAGTCTTTCATGTCACTATCGATGCACGCGCGTTCTTTAAGCATGCTTTAATACAAAGTAATAATCGTTTGTATGTATATTCTGATAATAGCATGTTATTGAATATAGACAAAAACGCGTTAGCGTAAAATAATATATGTTTAGGCTCCAGAGAAAGTGGAAGAAGTTGTGGAGAAGAAGGATATCAAACCAGCCAAGGCAGCCAAAAGTGCCAAGATAGTTGCCAAGCCCCCTACGCCAGTTGAAGTCGTTAAGGAAGACGTTACTCGTGAGCGACACAACAGTGGCGAAGCACCGAAGGATCAGCGCAAGGGTGCATATACCTATTACAATATAAAAATCGTCAAATACCGCTTTAATATAAAAATACAAAGCCATAGATTCCAAGACTTCCATTACGAATTCAATTGAGCATGAATAAAATGATGAATATAAATAATCACAGTTAGCAAGCAGAGCCCTAGGATTTAATGTCAGTAAATTTTAGGCAAGAAGACTGAGAAGAAACCTGTGGAAGACGTGCCGGAGGTTGTCCGCGAGGAGGTGGTGCCGCCGCTGAACGCGCCGCAGCCCAGCGAGCTGACCACAGACAAGCTGCTGAGGCAAGCGCTGGCCAACGCGCCGCCTCCTGCCTCCTCCCCGCCCCCCAAGAACAAGAAAAAGAAACCAGAGCCCAATGTACTCTCGCTTATGGGTGAGTGTTGTTATTTTGGTGCAGTTTTGTAAATTGCTGACCCAGCACCACCAAGCCATGGCTTGCACCCGCAATTCACCAGTATCCAAGGGAATTTGACTTATAGTGCGAGTCTTTATGGTACACCAATATACAGGAGGCATTGACTGGTCAGGATAAATGTTGTAAGCTAAATTCAAAATAAAATATTCCATTGACCAATTTAAGATAACATGTTCAATCTATTTGGCAACTGTTTGCTTTCTACAGGGTGTCACGAAGCCGTCATTTACGCATTCTGTACATCAAAATGAGTACTTTTGTGCAAAAATAAATTGCTGGGAAACTACTTTTATTTTTGATGTAACTTTGCTGTTTATGGTAGTGCGCAACTTAAGAGGAGGCTCCCTATATTTATGTTAATTTGCAGAAACAGTCACACATACAATCAAAATGGAACTTTACTATATGATATATTGGATCTTTTTCTTTCCATGTATATGACAGTTACGTAATTGCAATATTTTCCCTCGATAAACTTTATATTCGAAAATCATGTCTTTTTTAAAGATAATTAAAAATAAAAACAAGATTGTTCGGCTTTTATGTCTAAAACAAATATTCACAGCAAGAAAATATAGTTAAATAGCCAGCCACAACATATTTTTTCTCTAGATCAATTATTACTTTAGTTAAAAACGAAATAAGAATTGAGACTTACGCTATTTAGTTTCGTGTTCGAACACGATCAAAGAGCGCACGCGATATCAACTTTATTACTGATGTGTTAGCGTTTTAGCACATAACGGAGTGGGGTGGAGCATGGGGCGGAGCTTGCGTGGAAATTTGTTTTAGAGTGCCTGATCTAACGCACGCAAAATATTGTGCTTATTCTTGCATGCAACGGTACAGGAATCGTGGGAGTATTAATAGAAAACTTGTTTACGTGGAAAATGTTGGAACTTTCACCTTCAATATCTCCGGAACCAGAAGGTTCCCAGGTATAGGTCCAGTATAAACAAAAAAAAATAACTGAAAGAACTAGTGACTTTCTTCTTCGAAGTTTTGGTCCTGTCAGCGGCACGTCTTAAGTGGACGATAACCGACTTTTTATGATTTTATACTGAAGATCACGTCTAAACGAGTAGTGTTAATGATTTGAAAAAAATATGATAAATTAGAGCATTTTCTCAATAACTTCATATGTGAATATTTTAGATTATACATAGCATAGTGAAACTAATCTGTAAAGTTATGACTAACGCGGATAAAAAACTGAGAATGGCGCAAAATCTACCAAGCGTATTTTTCTGAAACTTTCACCAATTTGAAGATAATTTAATTATTGATCTTTTAGTATACGCGTTTTATTAAAATACCTTTTGTTTTGTGTATAATAAATTAATAATGCGTCAAATTGGGGAGCGCTCTTTGATGGGCGAGTCCTATTACTGGCTGAACGTACGACGCGTTGCGTGAGCTCAGTACAGAACACGCAAGCTAACCACTCAAGGTCACTGGCATATATCTACGTCTTAATAGTTTTATTTCGTGGCAGTAAGGGTGTATTTATTTGAAGTGTGCAGCAGTATTTTGATGCAATGTTGTGGTCAGTAGCAGGTGACAGTGGCGGGGTGAACGTGGGCGAGCTGGTGCGCGTGGTGCGCGACGCGGCTCTCTCACGCACGGAGATACAGATCCTGACCGACGCGCTGCTCAACAAGCATCACGACCCGCTGCCCGAGCACTCGGAGTGGACTGAGGTATGTACTTGTACAAAATTAAAATATTTTATTCATAGGCATATGCCTACATAAGCACTTATGAAATGTCAGAAGCTAGGTGCACGGTTCCAATTGGTCGTCCCTATGGCGAAAGCCGGCAAGAAACTCCACGCCAATGCCAATTCTTTTTGTAAAACCCAATTATTTTTATAATTTAAAAGAGTAACCGTCAGTTGCACGTAAGTCCATTCAATTAAATTCCCCATTAAAAATAATTTTGTCACTTTCTGATACGTTCCGTTAGATAAGGACAGCATTACTTTTAATGCGGAATTAAATTTAATGGACTTACGTGCAATTGTCGGTATACTTACCTTTTAAATTTTAATTGGCTTTTACAATATTTCCAAATTGTAATGTTAATAGGTTTGGGAGGACAGTGTCGGTACCAGTTATGTTTTGCCTTCTGAAGCTTTGTTGCGGTTCTGGGAACCGTCCACCTTGTTGGCAACAAAAACAAAAATAAATACATAACAAAGCGTTACACCTGCAGAGTTCCCCAAAAGCAGAGGTGTATGTATTGTAGGAACACCCCCATTACGCAAGTTATAGTTAATAGGGGGCGAGCCCTTAGCAATCTTTCGCTAAGAAAAAAAAACTATATAAAATTGAGAAGTTGATTTGGTTAAGTTACTTTCAGCAATCTACCGGAATTTGAAAGCAAAGATATTGAAAAAAACGCCGCCTTCAAAATAATAAAATAACGTTAGTAATCGATCAACTTGTGTATTCAACACATAACATATCACCACGCGTGTAATCCCCGAAGGCTTAGGCAGAGGTATACCTATACAAGATGTAACATAAATAACGCACAACCTCTTAGGGGGTCATTGTACTCATCATTATGAACAACTTTTACTATGGGACCAAACCTGAAATCGCGAACAAAAAATCAGCTGTCCCCTACATTTATGTTCGAATAACTCATCAAAATGTGTGGAACAGCTGACTTTTTATTTGATCACTCCGCGCGACAGCTTATTTTGCTTCAAAAATTCAAGAACTTGTTTTAAACATGCCAACCCTGGTGGAGACCGATCTCCAGGTCTCCACTTTGTCGACAGCGCGCGGCGGCACGTACGCATGTGTGGTGGAAACTTCGTGTAATACCTACGCTATGTGTATCAACTATTGTTTCTCACGCTTTCGAGTTGATGGATATTTTTTTACTATTTAAAAATATTTTTTATTTTGTAAGTTTTAACACTGAATCGATAGTACTACTGAGGGCAAATTGTTCTGCCGCGGGAAAACAAACATTAAAATCTCAGCCTGTATAGTACACCCACATTTCGCCAGTTATGTTTAAAATCGGATCTTGATGACCTTCTAACATAATATTGTAGTGATAAGTCAAAGATTATCGCTTTTTATTGATTAAGACAATAAAGGTCAAAAAGAATGTTTACATAATGTTTAAAAAATAAATAATGACTAAGATTTATCTCATTATGTGGTTCCAAGGGAGTAGTGAATTAAAGAACGATTTTACACTTTCCGATGCAATGTAGGTATAGCAGATTAGCAGTATGAGGGACAGGTGACCACGATACGGGCACTTACTTAAATTGCCTCGACGTCGCTCAGCCATTGTGTGAATATATGCAGGACTTGTGCCCGGAACTATCGTATTGCCGCTCGCTCGCGTCATGACAAAGAGGCTTGCGTCTTCTAAATTCGCAAGATCTTAAATGTTGGATGTTAATTTTTATTTTACTACTACTAGTTGCTCCCCGCGGTTTCATCCGAATAAGTCTCAATCCTGTGGGAATATCGGGATAAAAGTATCCTATGTCCTAACCTAGGTTATGGTCTATCCGTCGGGTCAGATCCGTTTAGCCGTTTTAGCGTGGAAGAGTAACACTCGAATTTATAATATACCGGATAACTTTTTTTTACCGTCTTGAAAAGAATAGAGTATATTAGGCGAACGGAGTAGAAGCCTATGAACGTAGTAAGAAATTGATCTAAGTATATATAAATATTACACATTTGAAGTAAACTTTTCATATTAGAACATTTTTTTTTTTTTTATGTATAACGATAGAAAAAATATCGAAATTCAAATCATACGCACACTACTAAATGCGCGGCGAGTAACTATCGGCCGCCTTCAAAGGATAGGATCGCGCTACGAGTTCATTGATAACTTATTCCGGCGAGATTATTAAAAAAAAAAAGGACAATGCCATAGGCTTCTACTCCGTTCACCTAATACCTCACCCTATATTTTTCAAGACGGTAAAAAAATCATGCGGTATATTTGTTAGGATGTGACGATCCCATTAAAATATCGTTAATAAAGGCGTGCGAACAAACATAAAAATTTGTTTGAAAGATTACCACATACAAAACATTTTTCAGCCTTTTACAGATGGCAACTAGTGTATATTGAAATACTTATTTGTATATGTTTGTCTCAGGGTCCCAACGACCCCATACAGAAGCTGAAGAAGCAGCTGGCCGACAAGGAGAAGGCTCTCGCCGACGAGATCGAGGCCTCGCAGGCACTGCACGCCAAACTTAAGGAGCTGAGGTAAAAAGCAGATGGTCGTAACGTAAGACACGGTGAATTACCGCTACAATGATCACCAGTAATACTACCAATATCCGAAAAATCGTGCATGAACTGCAAAATCTTAATATTTATGTGTGCATGACCCATCGGATAACCTACAAACGTGCACATGGCGTGTATTTCGAAAGCGCACATTACTCCTTACTAAAATTTGATACTTTTTTTGTATTGTCGTGATAATTAGTGGCGTGGATATTTCCTAAAGCTATGGGAAAATTCATCGAAGAAAAAGCCTTTGAAACAATTCTTGCCGACCGAGTATAACAGCATGGAATCATGCATAGGCATGTCATAGGCTTCTGGAAAATGTGACGGCTCCCACACTGAACGGCTTCAAGAACTAACTGGACAGATTAAATATTTCCAAGCTATTTGAAACACGCTGATGCGTATCAGCTGATTAACTGCTAGTGTGTCACTAATGTATAATAATAATAACTACTCCATTTGAAATAAGATTAGAAAATTTAAATTATCCTTTTTTACAGTCTGTTCAACCGGTTTTGACTTCCATTGCGTTGGTGGCATGACAAATGGCAGCTGTAATAAACAGCGGTATTGTAACCATGTTTTTGCTTTTAATGTCATTGTTATGCATAAAGAATAAAAGTCAAAATCGGTTGAACGGACTGTAAAAAAAAGTTTTTTTTTTCATTTCTAATCTCATTTCAAATGTAGGAATGTACAGGAGAACCAAAATGGCCAATCTTCGGTAATTTTTGTTTTTGGGTAACAAGTTTTTTGGAATTGCCTAAAATCGTTATTCTATAAAATTTAATAATCAAAAGGTGCAATTTTAGGTATATTACTTATAGTAAAGTAAAAAAAAAAAATTATATTGTTATGAAAAAAAAGTTTCAATATTAAGAGATTAGTAGTTTGTCATTTGCCTTCGTTTATGGATTTGGTTTTAGTACCGGTACTTCCATAGTTGTAACAGCTCTAGATAGACGATGATTCCGGAAGCGCATACTTGTCTTGGCGAATCTGTACATTGTAGTACTCTCCGCTGTGAATGGTGTCGATCACTGTGTCGTGTGGCAGGAGCACGCTGAACGGCGAGCGGCTGCGCGCGGCGGCGGCGGCGCGCGGCGGCGAGCAGGCGGCGGCGGCGGCGCGCGCCGAGCTGCACGCGCAGGCCGCGCGCGCGCAGCGCCTGCTGGACGACAACCAGCAGCTGGCGCAGGACAAACTCATGGTCAGCTATTTATACCCATCACGTCTCTGAAGTTTCGCCAATGCAATTTAGAAAGTCTTTCTCTTAGACTCTCTCCAAGAACCGTGTCTTGTCTTGTTCGGTATGTAACGTGTCGGTGCTTTTGTAGCTGCAGGCCAAGCTGGGCGTGGAGGGCGAGGCGCAGGCCGCGCGCGTTCAGATGGAGCTGCACATCCAGAGACTGTCCGAGGTGAGCCTCACACTCTATTTTGAGCTTTACTATGAATTGTATTGGCACAAATAAGTTACTATGTTTGCGTGCAGGCGGAGGCGGCGATGGTAGCACAGCTGACGGCGCTGCAGGCGGAGCTGAATGCGCACGCGCTGGAGGCGGGGCAGCTGCGCATGGAGGCGGGCGCGGCGCGCGATGCGTGCGCCATGGCGCAGCAACACGCCGCTGACCTGGCGCAGCAGCTGCAGGTACCTGTACAACTAACTAACCACTCGCTGAACTCACCGCATTCACGGTTATATTTTAACAAAGAAAAGTAGTACAACAAAAGGTAACTCCTGACTCTCGTCACCCCAAAGGCCCCACACCTTCCCACGTTTCCCTCTTTATCTGTATTAACAACAGTGTAGGTTCCTAGTAGTGCGGCATGATTCACGTGTAGATTGTTGTGCAGGACGCCAGCCGAGCGTGCAGTGAGCTAGAGCAGCAGCGGCAGTGTGCCGCGCTCGGCGAGCAGCGTGCCGGGCAAGAGCTGCGCCAGGCGCAGGAACGACTCGCAGGTAAAGAGCGAAAACATTTGGGTGTTCCGCGAAATTTAGATTTTGTTTTTTTTTTTGTGTATTCTGCGGGCTACCTTAGCGAACCCCTAAACAACATACTTTTACAGCCATGGACGTATACACTGTTAAATTTTGATCGTTTTAATCCCGTGGAGGGCCTATCCGGTGCGTGAAACACTATTGATTTGTAAAGATAAAATTAAATTACTTCTTCTTTTAAACTCGAATCAATTCTCGCATTAGTGAAAAACCAATGCAAACCATTTGTAGGTACCACTCGAGACTCATTTCATACCATACTTTTTACATTGTGTGCTCATGACGTTCCCGCCACGATACCAAACACTCTTGTATCGTCGATGTCTGTTCTAAATAAAATCCGACACTTGTTCAGAGCTTGCACTGGTCCAATATATATTGAAAGTGTGTCTGGTTCAAGTAAATTAACCTAACGTAATGTTTTCAGCCATGGCAGAGCTTCAAAATGAAGTGCAGAGATTGGCGAGCCGCGCCCAGACTGCAGAGAGCAATGTTGAGATTATAAAGGAGGAGTCTGAAAAACAAAAACAACAGGTATATAACAACCAAGCTAGCAGTGTTAAATTCAAATATACAGGGTCAAATTAAATTAGCTAGCGAAACTCCGCAGACGTGATGGGTATCGATATCTGAACACGACAAAAAAAAAACTCACCAAATTTATTTATTTTCGATACCGATCACGTCTGGGAGTTTCGCTAGCTAATTTAATTTGACCCTGTCTATATTTTTTATGTATCTTCATCGATTTCTCCGACCGATTTCGAAAGTTCGTTTTTTGTTTGAAAGGGTATGCTCTCGAGGTGGTTCCATTGACACCAAGTCAGAATCTGATGAGGGGATGGGATCTGGGAGGGGGACCCCATGTAAATCGAGGGAAATCCTCAAATTTTATAGGCACGCCTATAGCGATTTGGGTATTTTTTATAGTAACTCGTGCATTTGCTGTCGGAAAGCACTATTTGGTGAAGTGGAAGGGATGATGAAGACCACAGATACCCACCGGAACTACTTAATAATGAATATTTCACGGTTGCGATTCGATTAGGTACTTTAATATGGTTGCTAAGCAATTTATGCTCGTAAAAATGCATATGGTGAAGTGGAGCTAATAGTTCTTACCAGGAGACAATTAACGTCTATGCATCGGGAAAAGCAAAATTTTTTAAAAATTTGATGAGCAGTTGATAGGCTATTGTAACTTAGATAAATTACAAACTGACCCACTAAAAAGTGAAAAATAAAAAATAATTTTACCAAAAAACAACCGACTTGCAAAAAAAACACTACAAATTGAAAAATAACTTTAATTTGGGAAGTTGGTGTCGTTGGATCTGTTTTTTAGTCGTTGATTTTAGTTTTTTGCCACCGACTTCCGAAATTAAAGTTATTTTTCACTTTGTAGTGTTTTTCTTTTTTGGATATTTTTTTGATAAGTGATTTACTTATTTCTTATTTTCTTACATATTAAAAGTTGCTATTCCAACGTTTACCTAATAGCTTATGTTTGCTCAGTTGTCGAATGAAATCGCGTCGCTGCATGAACAGCTGGCCGCACGAGAGACTGAATTAACTGAAATTAAACAGTTGAAAGCAGCGCCTGCGCAAAATGGACTGCCTTCCAACGATCAACTTAAGGTTAGTATTCAAATGATTGTGTATTATTACTACATTGTAAAGAGTAATGACTTATTTCATGGCCATCTTTGCTATTGTCATGTCATGTCAGATTGGTGCCATTAATAAAATAAGGCCCATTTTTTCTTAAATACTGACCCAGCTCAAGTATATTTTTGTCAGGATCTCCACATATTAACATTTATAAGACAACAGAGGGCAGTAACAATTGATTGACAAATTGAATGTCTTATTATATTTCGATACCTTAATCCGCAAACCAGCCAACTCCACATTTCGTCAAACACATTTTAAGATTTAAGATGTTGATTTTGTATTTTTTTAAGATTTTTTTTGTTTAACATTTTAACAGCTTATGATATTATCCACCAACGGTTTAAGATTTTTTCATAAGTAGTCTAAACAAAATATTATAAACTTTTAAGTGTCTCCTGAAAAATTTGCTCATAAGGAGTTAGCTGGTTTGCGGATTAAGGTATCGATTTGTGATTTGTCCGTTGCGTCGTAAGTATAAAGTTGTTGTTGTCAGGCGGCGGAGCTGGCGAAGGTTGAGAGCATAGTGGAGTCGCTGCGAGGCGAGCTGGCGGCGGCGCAGCGCGGCGCGCGCGAGCAGCGGGAGCAGGTGGCGCGTCTGCACGAGCAGCTGCGTGCCTACCAGGACAAGAACAATGTGAGCCCGCGCCACTGCTACTTCTACGCAATACATACTATACTAATGCCAACTTACTCTACAGCTCATTGTTACAATAACCTCGCGCCAGTAGCAGTGACCAGTGATAAATCGTATAATTTTAACAATAAAATTGTAACTATAATTAAAAAATAATGCAAATTATTCAATTTTTTATAACATAAAATGATAATTTTAATCTTGAGCGTCGTGCAATTCTGTTACTTAGAATTGGCCTAAACACTTTGGTCACCATACACGAATTGTAAATGTCGTGTTTCCATATTTCTACTTGTAAATTATATAATAAACAATGCATGGTTTTATAGTGAAACATAACTTTTGAATCTATTTTATCTTTATCTTTTAACCCAATTAATAAAGCTACTTGACTCGTCCCGCATAGGAATTGCGAACTAAAAACTGGAAAGTTATGGAGGCGTTACAATCTGCCGAAAAGTCTCTTCAGACGAAAGCGGCAAGTGCGATGCCGGCCCAAGACTCGCTGCGCGTAAGTGCCCGCTTTATATACTGTACATACACCAGGCGACCTATGTGCAATGTTACCGAGTACTCTCAAATGTACCATCTTCGGCCGGCTTCGCTTTGTTGTTTATATTTGTTGCTAACATATTTATGCAAGTTCTATAGTTTGAAAGTATTAGATAATCGATTAATGTTATTTTTAAATATATAAATTCTTATGATGTAGAATGAAAAACTATATAATAGGTAATTACCGTGAACACCAAATGTCGTACAGTTTTGGTTTTATTCACGAAATAAATTTCACATTTATCTAGTAGAACTATTTCAATAGTTGTGTGTGTCGTAGAACTTAAATGATGCCTTTGGTTAGCACATTTTCGAACAGTTTTGCTTGTTGTAACAGGAGGCCATCGAGAAAGCACAAGAGGCACAGTACAACGAAGTAGCAAGCGTGTTACGTGAGGCGTGCCCGGAGGTAGCGCCGGGCGGCGATGCCGGACGCCCGTGGCTACAGAGCTTCGCGCGCAACGTGGCCACGCAGCTCGCGCGCCCCGCACCGCCCGCGCCCCCCTCGCCCCCGGCCGACAGCGACGAGCGGCTCAAGGACTTGATCCAGCAGAATGACCAGTCACAGAGTCTCGTCGAGAAGTACAAGAGGATCATTGACGATACTGTAAGTTTCGTTTGTGTGTGAATCATGAATTGGCGCGCCTTGATATGTCGTGAGGCAGACGGCATGACGCTCTCTTATACCGTCATGTCCAGCGTCGGTCTGAGACCCAAAAAACGACCGGTATTTTGTTTAAACTGCGTCCCACACTACTTTTTTTTATTCGGCTACTCCGCATAAAAAAGCAAAAGCTTTTACCTGGCAAAGACAAACAATGAGCATTTTCTTCAGAAGGTCGCTTCTCTGAGCCTCTTTGTCAATAATCTCGTCAGGATTTCGATGGTTGAGAATATCCTTTTCACATGCCATCAGCAAGAAATACTACTGTAAATTATCTCACTAATCACGGCTTGGCTCTACATAAAAATGAAGGGAAAATGGACCGGACCGGCCCGCGGAGGGACCGGCCCACCGGGAAAAGTCTCGGTATGCCCTGAGGCCAGAACGACCCTGGTCATGTCCCCTCTCCGCTGCCGCTCTTTTCGATGTTTCACATCTGCCGGGCGTCCCGTGAACGCCACATTTTCTTTGTCCTCCACGCCTGTCTCAGCGCTCTTCACATATGTCTCATAAGTTCATAACCCTTGAAAATTTGTGCTAAACCGTCGTGTATGAAACAGGAAGGAGTATTAAGCCGCCTACAACAGAATGTCACGTTAGAGGAGCAGCGGTGGGCGCAACAGTTGGCTGAAAAGCAACGCGAAATGGACGATCTCAGGCAGCGCACCGTTTTGCAGGTATTTTGTGATCTATATTATGTGTACGACCTATTCATAATTATGTAATGAGATAATTGCCCTTGCGCTCAATTATTATATAAAAATAAAATAGTTTTGCATAATATGCGACTTTTAGCCGTCGACTGCGGGCGTCCAGCCGCATGCGGGCACATGAAATTGTAGCATCTTGTTTTCTGTTTTATCAACTTATCAGTATCCATACTAATATTATAAATACGAATGTAACTCTGCCTCTCTGTTACCTTTGCACGCCTCGAGGGCGATGCGCTAAGGTAGCCCGCGACATTCAAATTTTATTACGTTTTTTTGCAATTCTCAGGTCAGTAACAGGTTGTATGTTGATCTTAATATGATTCGCGGCCATAACAACTATGGCTTTACAGAATTATAATCATTAGAATCAGTATTACAACTCTCTAAGTTCAAAAAATCCTACTGAATGATTATTTCTGAAATAATCATTCAGCAACTGAATGATTATTTCTAAAATAATCATTCAGCAACTGAATGATTATTTCTAAAATAATCATTCAGTAGGATGTTTCGAAGAGAGTTAGTTGTATTGCCGATTCTAATGAATATAATTCTGTAAAGCCATATTTTTTACGGCTGCGAATCATATTTAGATCAACATAATTATATTGTAACCTGTTTGGACCTGAAAATTGCAAAAAACGTAAGAAAATTTAAATTCCGCGGGCTACCTTAGCGCATGAGGCTTAACGTCTGAATGTATTTGGATGAAAATTGGCACACAGATAGACCATAATCTGGGTTAGGAAATATTTTTTATCCCGGAAGTACGTTCCTGTGAAATAATTTCAGACCTCCACCCGGCCGAAGTCGTGGGCAAAAGCTATTAGTTTATACTTAACTTCCGCAAGAGTGCTGATGGCGTAACATAATTTTATTGCAATTTTACTATTTTACGTAGGAACCTCTGGCGTTCGCATACTCCTGCATAGAAAAGTCATTGCCTGCTATCGTAGAGGAGGTACTTACACATAACAGTGATCGTTGTGTTTGCACTCTGTGTGCTTTTGTGTTTCTATGTCGACGTCACAGAGACCTTAGCGTGATATCTTTTGTTTGTATGACTTAACTATAAGATCCCATGAATATATTTTATATCTTTGTCGAGTAACCGCGTGAAACAGCAGAACCGCGAGTCTTGATAAAAAATATGGAATTATAAAACATGGTGAAATAACTTTTCAGGGTACACCCATGATCTAAATTGATATAAGTATTAAAATCATCAAAAAAAAAGAAGAGTTATTTCAATATTCATGAGCTTTCCCTCCTTCAACTGCTCTACCTTTAATAAACCTGAAATCTAGGGGATTCAGGCATGGGATGGAAACATGTTAGTAATATTCAGTTTTAATGCAAACTTTTCATCTGTCGGCAGTGGGTCCTATCCTTTTCATTTTGTTCAGATGAACATTTTGTTTTTCTCCTATTATGATTGTCGAACAATGTTACTGCGCATACGCTGGTGATGGTGTGAATGTATTATTAAAAATGTATTCACTATTTATTGCATTTCCCACAGATGCAAAATAAAATCGACTCTTTACAAGAGGAGCTGCATCAGGCAAAAACATCCATTCACAACCACACGTTTGCTGATGCAGAACGGAGTGCCGAGGTTTGTTGGACCAATATTATTGCCAAGTGTAATATAATGAGAGCAATGTTTTAAAATGTTGCTCCGTTCGATATATTTTATAAAATATTTACCGTTTTTTATATACTTCTGTTTACAGGAAAGACTTATGGCTGGTTTGTCTGACAAACACAATATAGACGTTAGCAACGGACCATTACAGGTAAATATTACTTATCTTTTGACAAAAATCTTATATATAAAATTCTCGTGTCACAAACATTGTTAGTTACCATACTCCTCCGAAACGGCTTGACCCACTTTTATGAAATCTTATATGCATATTCAGTAGGTCTGAGAATCGGCTACTATATATTTTTTATACCCCTAAGAGTTAAGGGTGGCTTTCCCACGGGATCGAAACTTACGCGGGTGAAACCGCGGGGCGCAGCTAGTAATTGTATAAAAGTCGTCGTGATAGACAGTTACGAGTTCTTACAATTTTGTGCTTAACTTGTAACGCTCATAGTACCCAAAACATTACTTTTATTATGTTGTATTTTACATAGGTGGGGCTCGAAGAAAAATAACAAGAGGCAAGCGTTTGTGACGTAGTATCGACGTGTCATTCCTGTCCAGTGCGTGCGCTCGCGCACAGGTAACATAGATGCGCAGACGCCGCCGTCGCGCTGCCGCTCATATCGATATTACTATTAATCGATATCGGTAATTATAATATAAGGGACTCGCAAACTAATGTTCTAATCGACAACATACAATCGCAATATCGTCCATTCAAGTAATTAAGCAACTTGATTTATATTGCACCAGAGTAATGTTGACGTTTGAGTTTTAGCAGTACTTTACAATATGTAATAAATAAGTATACTATGCACTTCCCAATTTTATAAAAAATGCAATTAAATTAGTTTATGTTACATTATTTAACATTTCACTTGATTATCATTGATTATTGAGTAGCCCAGGCAGCATGTTTTGGCAGCAATGAAGGTTATAAAATGACAAATTGCATCTCAGATTTATTTATATTTATGCCAACTAGACTAATTAGGAAGTGGCGACGTAGAAATTTAATAATAGATTCGCTAATTGACACATTGGAAAAGACAGTGAAGTTTAATATTTACTTAAATTAATTATGAAATGGCTGCCAGCTACTGAGCCGTTACCGGTGTTTTCAATCTCAGGTTTTTTTTTTTTCATTCGACCACAGGATACTACGACGCATTGACACATTTGTTATACAGCACTGTGGCACGTGAATGTTTAAAAATGTGGTGCAACAATTATTATTATTATTGATTGGGAGGATAAATGACACGTACAAATACATTATTATGCGTAAATTATTTTAAGACTATTCCATTTCATATTATTTTGCGAGACCTAGATTCCTAACAAATTGTATCAGTGATTTTTGGGACTTTGGGACGGCAATACGATAATTTTATAACTAGTACTATTTAAAAACTACTTTGTATCGAATTCAATCATCGATACAATCAATCTATTTATCTGTCTGATTAAAAGATGTTATTTAAATATTTATCAGTAAATATTTAATTGTGATATGAAATAAAATCAATTCTTTGTGGCAATGGAGCAATATTGATGATCTTGAAAATTAATATTTTATTCATATAACTACCTAGTTAGCTTATAAATTATTTAAATATAAAGTTTAAATTATGGCAACAAATATAATTATTGTAACATGCGATTGTTTAATGGATAAAATTCCCATTTACCTAATTCTGATATATCCTATTTCTAATTTGCCGAATTAACAATTTTCTATTCTTAATAATTTTAAGGAATGTTATTTACTCTTTAGAATTATATTATTATTTATATTTTTTTTTATCTAGCGCATAATCATTTTGTCAGTGCCTTAGGGTAAGATTTGAATTTAAAATGCTGACTGTTTTATTTCTAGTAATAAAAAATAAATCAAATGCTTGTTAAAGGATAAGATCTAGTTTGAAGTTATTTTTATGTTATTTTTTATTATTTTAATAGAGTATGACGCGTGTAGTGGATCACTGTGTCAAATGTTCTGAATATACAGTAGAACTCTCGCATCCACAAATGGTTTGGTTCTGCGTTTTCTTTTTAACTATGAACTTCGTTTTTGCAATATTCGTTGTGTTATTATTGATCTAACTAAATTATTGGACAACATAATATTGACATCTATGTAAAAAAAAAAATGTAACAGCAAGCATCCAGAACCGCGTATATTTAAAGAAATCGCAACTACCGAATCAGTGGATGCGAAGGGTCCTGTTATAGAAGTAGTAATAATATTATGAAATCTAATTGTATAATACGTAAGCCACTTTGTATGATAAATAGAAAGACATCAAATAAACTATTTCCTAATTTCTTGATTATATTATTTTGCTACCAACTCCCAAGATAATATGTACTTTTTTTTTGAGAATTTTTGTTATCCTTTTGACCACGAAGTCTATCTGCATCTGTAACTACATTTAATAGTAGTAGAGCTGTTTGCAAAGGAGCTGGTTGTGAAAGTGAGAGGAACCTATTTTTGCTGCTAAACAGCAAGTACTTCGTCGACTAATTGCGAAAACTTAAGGACGATAGCGTCAGGGTAGCCCGCGAAATTTTAATTTTCTTACTTTTTTTTAAATTTGCAGGTTAGTATCAGGTTTGTATCGCCGGCACGTAACTTGGCAAGAATCGTAAGATGTTTTTCTACTTTCTTTAGCTTTCTTCTAAACAGATATCGCCCCCGGCAAAAAAAAAATCATAACACAAAACTCGCTGTTTTGAGAAAAACTACTTTTTTCGATTTTCAAGCCTGTTGCATATTTATTAGATGGAAATTGGTTGCGATAAAGAAATAAGAATTCGTCCATTTTGTAATTTATCTTTAAATACTTATCAGTAAATAAAATTAACCGGTATCTATATTTTTTTCTAAGTAAAAATCAAGAAATTCTTAATTAGTCATATGTTATGACACTTTTTCGGGGGAAATCATGTAAATTTTGTAAAAAAATACACTGTTTTCTTAAAATCAATTTTATTTAATAGCAAAACCACTAGCTCATTTAAGATTAATTACTAAATACTACTGGTACTAAAGAATTAAATAAAAGGGAACAAAAACAGGAACTTTTTGCATCGTAAAAAAATATTTGGAGTACTCACTCCAAATATTTTTTTGTCTTTGGTTTTGTATTTTCGTATAAATGGCCACCGACTTCCGAAATTAAATTAAATATAATATTAAATGTGGGTATACTACAGGTACACCTCTGCCCAACCCTTCGAGGAAACAAGGCGTGATTATGTTATGTGCTTCCGAAATTAAAGTTATTTTGCACTTTTTTAGTGTTTTTGTTGGAAGTCGGTTGTTTTTTTTGTAAAAAAGTTTTTTATTTTTCACTTTTTAGTGGTACCTACCCCACACCAATTCGTATACTACTTGCTATGAAAACAACAGTAACAGGAAGTTTTATAACATCATCAACATACACCGAGTGTAGTATTGAAGAGTTAGCTGTAAATCTGTAATGTTTATGAGACCGCGCAAGCTTCCTGCTCTACCAAATAAAATAATTATAAAAATCAATTCATAAACAAATAAGTTATGCCTGAAAATATATAATACTAGCTTTTGCCTGCGGCTTCACCCGCGTAGATGTCAGAAAAAATCTCACGGGAACCGGGATTAAAAGTACCTACCCTACATAAAAGGACCCCTAGTGAAAAATTTCACGTCGCTCCCAGTAGTTTGTGTTGTGCGTTGATACGTCAGTCAGTCAATCAGTCGGTCAGTTTCTCCATTTATTTATACAGATAGATTTGTTATTTAGGCCAATACAAAATAATAATAAATAAGGACATATTAGTTTTTTTTTGTTCTTCGAGTGTAATATTTCAAAATTGTTGACCTTTACAAGAACAGAAAATTACACCATATTGATTTGTAGACTATTTACCTTTTTACACCCCCAGAAGAAGCTGTTTTTTTTAAAACATGAAACATGTTTTTTTTATTTGTTGACACGAGTAACCCTGCGAATTGTCGAATTGATACAATTGATATGATTTCTCCATACACGTTGTGAAACCCCGTTACACCCCTTTAGGGGTTGAATTTTCAAAATTCTGTTTTCAGCGGTTACCTACGTCATAATAACTATCTGTGTGCCAAATTTTAGCCCAATTCATTCAATGATTTGAGTTTTGTGTTGATATATCAGTCAGTAAGTCAGTCACTGTTTCCTTTTGTATGTATTAAATCTATAGTGTAATTCGACATGTTACGACGACCCAGAATAAATTGGGATTAGGGCAGGAGACTGTTTATGAAGAATTCAGTCTAAGTTAACAGATCAACGAAAGAAGATTTTTTCATACAAACTGTATCCATCCCCCCTTTACACCCCCAAAGAGGTTAATTTTTAAAGTGGTTTGCGACTTTTCCATTATTTGACTTAAAGGTTATACCAATTATCGAGTTAATCAAGCCACTTAGTAAGATCCTCTGTTCTAAAACTGACTAAGTACCCCTTTTCACCCCGTTATGGGTAGATTTTAGAAAAACCCTGATACAAGTTATTCTTCATTTTTGGTTTTAAGTATAAATACTGTGTTTGAGTTGATCGGACCACGCTTTATAATTCTTATAGACAAGCTTTGACATCCCATCCATTGAAGTTAAGATAACAAAAAAAATACAAACTTTATATTTTATTTACGTAAGTATCCGTCCAAATTTCAAGTTTATTAACTCTAGGAATAAGATTTTTCATGCAAACAAAACCCCGTTTTCCCCTCTTTAAAGGTCAAATTTCCAAAAACCCCTTCTTAGCGGATGCCTACGTGCCGAATTTCAGCCCAATCTGTCAGTGGTTTGAGCTGTGTTGATAGACCAATCAGTCACGGTTTCCTTTTTTTTTTTTTAAAAAAAACGTTGCCCACACTAGGAATTTCTCCTGTATTGTGGGTGCGTTTACAAACATTTAAATTCACATACACAAACAGCCAGACCCGAAACAACTACTTGTAGGTCATACAAATATTTGTTGCGTGCGGGAATCGAACCCGCGACACGCAGAGCAGCAGTCAATCGCTTAACTAACTGCGCCAACCGTGCCGTCAAATGTGTATATAAGACCTCTAGAAGACTCCTCCTTTTTTGAAGTCTGTTAAAAATCATTTATAGCCAGAGTGCATCTCATGACAATTCCAATAAGACCAAACACGGGTAGGATAGATTATTTTATTACCGAGTTCCAGCGCCTACCTTCCGGCTTCATCATCAGATCAGTTTCGATCATCAGATCAAATTTGCTTCGCTTAACTATCTTAATCCAGATATCTCATCGCCACCCGTGAAATACTTATCATTGAGAAGTTCCGGTGGCCATCTGTGGCCTTCTTCATCAGTTGCACTTCACCAAATTATACTTTCTGAATGCAAATGATTGACTTGTTGATGAAAATATAAAAATCGTTATATGTATGCCTATAATATTTGAGGAGTTCCCTCAATTACTCATGGATCCCAACATCAGAACTGGATTTTGATAAAAATGGGACCAATCCGGAAGTATATCCTTTCGAATAAAAAAAGAATTTTCCAAATCGGTTCATAAACGACGGAGTTCTGAGGTAACAAACATACACACGACTTGAGAACCTCCTCCTTTTTGTGAAGTCGGTTAAAAATGGGCAAATTGGATTTTATTATTCACAGACGCATCCAAAATAGATGGATCTCACTTAGCTTCAGCCGTGTTCATACCTAAGTTTAATGTTGTTTTAAGTTTTAAGAGCCCGTCTGAGTGTTCTATTTTTACAGGAGAATCCCTAGCAATATTAGAGGCAGTAAAATACATTGATGCCAATCAACAACATTTTGATAAATCCTTGATATTCCCAGATTCTCTCAGCTCTCTCCAAGATTTATTAAAAAATCCATTTCGCAGCAAAGATAACTCTAATTATTCTTAGAATTAAGGAAATTCTCTTTAAGTTAAATCAATCTGGCCTGGAAGTTGTCTTGGCATGGATTCCGGGACATATATTGACATATTGGGTAACGAAGCAGCTGATTTCTATGCTAATCAGTCTATCCGGACAGGATGTACGTCTTTTTCCAATATACCGGCTCGGGACGTCCGTTGTCTAGCTAAACCTCGTCTCATGTAGTCTTGGGATGATCTGTGGCAAAAATCAAGGGCAAATATTATGGCAGTATCCAACCCAACATCCCTACTAAACCCTGGTTATGAATAAATTTATCACATCTATTATTTGACATGATCCCACTGCTCGAGCTGCCGGTCATCGACCCCACGCAATCTGTCGCCTTCCCCATGACCGTGGTAGCGCTCCTGCCCTACATGCTGCTATATACGACTCAGACTAGGACATGTTTGCACTCCAGTGTTTTTGGCTAAACTACGCATTCGGGATCATTCCCTTTGCGAGTGTGGTGTGGAAGAGGGTACTCTTGAACACATATTTTTCTCTTGTCGTAATCTTTTGGTACCTCTGTAAGATATGCTCCCTCCTAATTTTCCCAGAACTATTAATATACCATTTCTCTTAACACTCGTTGTTTCCCCATTAGTTAAAACACTACAACATTTTTTTTTATTGAATATCATCAAACTTTCACTTATCAACTCATATTTGTGGTTCTTAATGTTCGTCTCATAATAAAGTTAATTTGTGTTGTCTGCTTACTAACAATAAGTACTAACAAATATTTTGTGTTGTTCTTACAGGCTACTCAATCGGATCTAGAATTAATTAAATTAGATAGGCAATACAACCGGTCAACTTCAGTGAATACACTTTGTTTCCTTCAACCTTGACATTGGCAGAATCATCGGTAAATCGATGGAGCCATAATTTAAAATTGGAATTGGAATAATTTACTCATGTATTATCTTACCAATTTAAAGTCACAACCATTGATGTATGAAAGAAGGAGATATGCCCCCGTAGCTGAAAAAGTATCGGAACCCGGTGTCTCCTGTTTGCCCCTACCACTCGCCACAACAGGCCACAACTACACATGTAGTTCACTAAAAGCAATCTTTAAGAAGTCGCGCACACACTCGCAACTAATAAATCAGAACGTACTACACAATCAATTATAAACCTTATCTCATCAAACATAGCGTGCATTTACCATGCACCGTACAACTCACTCACAACATCAGCCGCTATCGTTAAGCTGTGCAAATGCCATTTATTTTACATAGACTCCAGTGATTGACTAAATTGGAAAGTTATCGATCCTTCCATTTATCGTTGTATTAAAAATTTTGTGGGGTCCTATAAATAAAATAAAGAATAAATGTTATACTGTTACTAATATAATATAAATAAACAATATGAGCAAATCAAAATGAGTAAAAATCATTATTTCCTCATGGGTCTTCCAATCGGGTTACAACGCGGTTGACATATTGAAGAATAAACTATACTAGCAATATATTCATTAGGCAATCGACATTGTTGTCGATAGCCTACGTTAGCGGATCTGCGAAAGGACATCACTAACTCGTCGCAAGATACAGCGCCCGTACTACGCGATACATCCGCATAAACAAAGTATCGTTTGTGATGTTTACACTGATTGTTCAGTCTGTTGATGACATATTTAGGTAGTGGTTAAGAAGCAATGTATTTTATGCAAAGATAGTACAGTCGCTGTGTTATATGATAAAGATAAAGAGATATTTATTTGTAAACATGTGTAACATTACCTAAACATATAAATGCAAATGTGGATGTAAAAGTGAAAAATTCGAGTTCAACATGTCTTGCCACCATTGGCGTACAAAATTAATTATAGCCACTTGCAATATAACACCATTTAGAAAGAGAGAAAAAAAAATAGTAATAACAAAATTAAAATATAACACAAATAGATTAGAAACTATCATTTAAAAAATCTTTAACATAATAGTAACATTTTTCAGTAAGTAACTTAAACTCAATTGTTAATGTTTTTTTTTCTGTCTTAAGTTATGTTGTGTTTCATTGTAATTATTTTATTTTAATTAATATGTTGACTATTCTTTTTTATAATAATTAATAGAAAAAGTGTACACCTTTATGGTAGATTTTTGAGGAACAAATTATTTATTATTAAGATCTCATTGCAGTGGGGTGCCCACATTAGAGCTCTTTCAGGTAGATTAAGTTCAGCTGCTTATGCAGTAAGAAAAATAAGGCAGTTGACAGATATAGCCACAGCTAGGTTAGTGTACTTTGCTTACTTCCACAGTATTATGTCATAAGGCGTTCTGCAGGGCTATTGCGTATCTCTGTTGACAATTCATAATGATCATCACTTGGCAAAGTGTATAACGATTAACTGTCAAACAACTAGTTTCGTATTTGCTATCTTCAGTGAGTAACTAGGATGACGTCATAGGCACCCAGTATCGCTGATAGTCACCGTAACACATTTTGACAGATGTTTATGTATCGATAAACAAAAGATTGCGATTGTCTAAGCTTAGTGGACATCAAATTGATGATCATTTAGTTTGTGGTGGCTTTCATGAAAGACACTACTCAAAGGTAGTGTTTTTTAAATTCTAGTGATTAACACCGAAGCCGGTATTATGCGAAACGTGCAAACATTACGTATTTTGTTATTTTATTGTGATTGCAGAAGTATGGCACGTCTATTATTGCTGAGATTATATATTTTTTTAAATAATATAAGTTTTTTTTAATTTATGTTTTTATTATTTTTTGTGAATACATGTTGAAAAAAAACCAAACAAGTGCGAGTTGAAGTCGCGTGGTCAGGGGTTCCGTACAATTAATAATGATGTTAGCTACCATATTTTTAATCCCAAGAACAAACTTAACATTGTAGTTGGAAACCATGTTCTCCCATACATTCCAACTGCAAATGTAAGTTTGCACGCATAATATTGAGAGATTTACCATGTCGTTTTAACACCATAAACTTCTTATAAGTTTTCCTGTAATCTTTAGTTAAATAACATTTTTTTTTTCAAAATTTTACGCTCGTTAGTTTCGGAGATATGACCATTCCCGCTATGGTTAATTTTCATCTATTTTCTTTTATAATTTTAAAACGATATATTTTAAAATTATAAAAAAATATATCTTTACAACAAACCCTTTCATTAAGTATGTCACACGGTACAGCTTGCACAACTTTTTTTTATATTCAATTTTTTTTACCCCAAAAGTGAAGCCCATATTCAAAATTCATTTATTTACGTTATACGTTTGTATTTGGGTCACTGAAATTCATATGTGAACCAAATTATAACTTAATTGGTTCCGTAGATTCGGAGAAAATTGGCTGTGACTGACGGACTGACAAACAGACAGACACGAGTGATCCTAAAGTGTTCCGTTTTTCCTTTTGAGGTACGAAACCCTAAAAACGAAATCACAACAAAAAGTATAAGTAATACAGTACTTACGTATACGCTTATGAGTAATTATGTACGTACAACATAATCTCGAAATATATTTTAAATAGCTATAAACATCATCCGAAATGATCTTCTAAAACTTTAACAACTTGCACATTATAAACGAGAGAGCCTCGTTGTGGTTTTATTTAATTAAGTAACTTTACTCTAAGGATTTATTTTCACAAAGTTACACATTATTATCTTAAGTAAACAAACACACACTATTTATTTGAATTCCGCTTGACTGTCGAGTTAGAAGTTAGAACTGTAGAAGATTGAACTTACCGCCATGTTCACGTTTCAAGGGTATATAAACCGCATAATATAAAATGTTCCCTAAAGTGAAGTATTCTAACACTCAAAAGGCGTTACTCAACTTAGCCGTATAATAGTCGATAAAAAAATAGAGGTGTCAAATGCTGGGATGAAGAGCACCGTTCCCGACCGTAAATCACCGTAACGTGATATCCACTTACTGTGATACGCAATACCAATGTTATGAAATTCTCAGTTGTCATCAAAGTTCGGTGTACAACTGAAGCCAGTTAGTCACTGACAATCAAAAAGATAGCCAATAGCCCTGCTGCTGTGGGGATCGGCAGCCGACGTAGATTCAATTTTCATTTTACAAAAGAGGGCAATCCGCGCGATCTATGGAATGGGTCCTCGTGAGTCCCTTAGAAACAAATTCAAAGAAATTGATGTACTAACTCTGCCTTCTCTTTGTATCTTAGAATGTATTTTATATGTTCGCAAAAACTTAGGACTTTTCAAAATAAGAAGTGATTTCCATAATATAAATACACGTAGTAAACATGAAATTGTGTTACCCAAATTTAGATTAAACTAAAACAAGCAAGTCATTTCTTGTAAACAGTATCCGCTTTTATAACAAGTTGCCACAATCGGTTACAGAACTTAGTGATGGAAAATTCAAAACGCACATTAAACGTGCCCTTATCAAAAAAGCATATTATAAGATTAAGGACTACGTTGAAGACAAGGAAGTTTGGCATTAATTCCTTCTGTACATGTGGCCTCCCTGGTACCTCATTAACGGCAAAACTATGTAAATGTCTAATATCAGCTCCCAAATTACGAAGTTATTTTTTAATTAAATTTTATCTTTTTTTACAAACTTCACTGACAATGGTTTTCTTATTTGACATTATTATACCTACAATTTAAATTTCCACAAGGTTCTAACTTTTATTATTTTAATCATATTTTAAATTGTTTTTTTTTTGTCAATGTGAGGACGTTGTAGGCTTATTAGACTGTAGATCTGTAGACCATTTTCTATTTTGTTAAGTACCTGGTACTTTTGATGGGCCTACGCTGTCCTCTCATACCTATTAACACTGTAATTTGAAAATATTGTAAAAGCCAATTTTATTTTTTTTAAAGAGTGATCGTGGAGTTTCTTGCCGGCTCTTCTCCATAGGAAACGACCAATTGGAACCGTGCACCTAGCTTCTGACGTTTCATAAGTGCCCATGTAGGCTTACATGAAATAAAAATATTTTTGATTTTGATTTTTGATTGTAAAATGTACCCAAAAATCACACTAATAAATGAATTTTGAATTTTTGAATTTTGAATCTAAATATGATTCGCAGATATAACAAATATGGCTTTACAGAATTATTATCATTAGAATCAGCAATACAAATCTCTAAGTTCGCAGAATCCTATTGAATGACTATTTTATGAAATAAAATTGCAAAAAACTAAAGAAATTTTGAATTTCGCGGGCTACTTTAGCGCATCTCCATTTTTATTTGGGGGGTAATAAATATGGCTTTACAGAATTATAATCACTGGAATCAACACTCTCATAGAATCCTATTGAATGATTATTTCATGAAATAGTCATTCATACGATTCTACGAAGAGGGTTAGTTGTATTGCTGATTCTATGATTATAATTCTGTAAAGCAATATTTGTTACGGCCGCGAACCATATTTAGATCAACATACAGCCTGTTACTGACCTGCAAATTGCAAAAAACATAAGAAATATCGAATTTCGCGGGCTACTTTAGCGCATCCGCCAAGACATCGCAGACACATCTTTATAATAACAACCTGATAATGTCTTGTTTATAGATTTTAAATTTCTTCTAAAAATCTAGAACGATTTTTTCCCTTTCAGCAAAATTTTTGTCACGGTGATGTTCTCAGAATACTTTTACTTTTTAAGGGAAAATAAACCGTGGTGATGTTTAGACAAATTGTATTGTTTTAGCGATACTAGACCATCATTTGATCGGATTTAAATATTTTTTAATGCGACACAGAAGTAGAAAAATTATTACACATCAAAAAATCTGGAGTCAAGTAAGAATTTCCCTAAAAATATTAAAAACCATCTAGCTCCTCAAGTATAAATAATCGCTGAACATGCATGGGGTTGTTTCGGGAAGCCCTTGGAGAGAGGCTTCTAAAATGTTGCTTTGTACCTCGTTTCACGGGCCAGCCTGTTTACTGAGCCGAGATATTGCTAGCCGCAAGCGCAGGGTTGGCTGGGCCACCCCTTATAACTGGCCCACAGACTAAGTAGTAATGTGGTCGCCCTAGGTCTGGACTAAGAATATATATTCAAATTAAATGGCATTGCAGTAAAATTAAAAGTAAAATGGATGTCCCAGATAAAAGGTTTGAAGTTGGGTAGGCTTAGAAAGAAACCAATGTGTAAAATAATGATATAGTAACACGTCCTAATAAAATCGTTTTCGTTATTAATCTGTGATGTAGCGTGTCATAATAATGTCAATGGCTAAAAGGTCCCAGCAACCAGGCCATTAAAAAAAAAAACAATGTCAAATTGTCAAGTCCTCAATTGCACATTGTTGTGAAACCATGTGAAAGTGAAACTGTGAAACTTGACTGTTTGAAAGTTATATGCGCTGTGACTGTTTGTTTGACTATTCACTATTCACTTACCTTGTGATTAATTGGATACATAATTAAAAATTACAACAATGTCAGAGGCGGCCGTCAAGAACATTGACAATGCTTGTGAAACCGCTGAAGAATTCACCAAAATATTTTATAAGCAGGTAGATAATAACCGGCATTTATCATCGAAACTATACTTGGACACTGGGCTGCTGGTTTGGAACGGCAATGGAATTAACGGTAATGACAAGATCCAGAAGTTCCTAATGGATCTGCCAGCTAGTAATCATGTGCTCAAGACATTAGATGCTCAACCCATATCAGAGAATCTGGTGTCAAACAAGTTGACATACCTCATTCAAGCTTGTGGAGATGTAACCTATCAAAATGACGATAGCAAGAAACCTTTTCAGCAAACATTTGTGATAGTTGCTGTCGACGGGAAATGGAAAATTGCATCAGATTGTTTCAGATTGCAAGTTCCTTATAACAGTTAATCATTTGAATTGTAGTATAAAGGTATGTTCCAGGTATTTTTGTATTGTTATTCATTATCATATTTCTGTAAGGCCGATGTTCCGGTGATTTTATCGCGCTAAACGGTAATAGGGAACGCGTTTAAGCACACTAAATTCGATTACAGCGATTATGGTCTTAATTCGGAATGCGGCCATAGTTTTACATAAATAACGTCTAAGTTACATTACCATTAAAATGCTTACTTACAATATTAAACACAACTAACTAGGTATTTACACTAGGTATTAAATTAAATGACTAACTACACAAAAACAAAAGTACACTCAGGCATTGGAGTACTCGTCCGCATCGCTGTCATCTGGAAATGTACCCAGAAAACTGGCAGCAGCACTCCCATGTTGAACAGCAATGCTAATACTTTGACCAAAGAACCAGCCCTCTGGTTATGTGAAGTTCCATAAGTAGCGTGCTTAATGTAATTAACATATTATTATCTCCAGGCAGTATTCAAAATGTGTTTATTTTGCTTAGTGGCAAAAATTTAAATAATTTAACAGTCATGTAACATTTTTATGAATAAACTTTGTTATGTTAGGTCCTTAGCATACTAGCGAATTGAGAGCGTCCTCAAAGCGGAGCGGGCGCGCAACGAATAGGTTACGGGTGCGCAACGAACACTCCGCGGCTGCGCAGCGAATTCGTTGCGGACACGCAACAAGATCGCCGTGAATACTGTCTCGTACAAACGCCAGCCTGGCCGCCCCGCCTCACTTTCTTCTTCCTCACATCCGCGACGTCCTCGCTGCACAGCCGCGGCGAATTCGCGACGCATGCGCTGCGCGTCCGCTCCACCCCACAGCCGCTTCCAAACCGCTAGTATGATATTGATAATGCCCTTATTGTCAAAAATTTAAACTTAATGTAAGCTAATCCTTCATAATCTATTTGGACGGGTATCCAAACATTGATGCACTATGGCTATCCACTTTGATAATGGCACAAGGATGAAAAAATTGATATGGGGTTTTTCATAATGAAACAATTGTTATAATTTTAGGATATTTAATAATTAATGTTCATTATTTACAAGTTTTTTTACAAATGCATAGTAAGTATTGGATACGTTTTGCTGTTGTAAGAAATGGCATTGTATATCAAGGACTTGCCTAAAATATTTGAAACCACCTAGCTACAACAATATTTTTGTATTCCTAAAACATGGGAAAGACATGCAAAAAGTCCGGTTGCGAAGCAGAAAGAATTGCAGAAGAGTTTCCTTCTAATGCGCGAGTGCGACAGCAATACAATTGTGCGCGAGCGATAGAGATAAGTAATGAGGGGTCATTGTACGACATTGTTTCTGCTTTGCGACCGGACTTTATACAATGTTTATTTTTTTATGTTGCCTGTAATATTTAAAATTATATAATTTAATTTTCAGATGCTGGAATTCAGAAATGATAAGTTAGATGTAACTGTAATGGACATAATTTAAGCTGTGAAATAATAAGAATACATGATGTGGCAATAAAAGGCAAGTTGTGCATTTAATAAGCAACTAAGAGAAGAAGTTAGTAAACCCTGGAAGTAATATAACATGAATAACAATCTTTATCATAGAAGAAGAAACTGTTTGTCAAAGAGTACCTACAGGGTAGAAATAATCTACTGTACCGCAATACAAAAAACTACATTTTTATACTGTTATTATTCTAAATTTAAATTTAGTATAAACAATACCTGAATAAAAATGTCATGATTAAAATAATTAAATAAACCTACATTTGTTTTTTGTTCCTGAAACTGAAATTAATTATACTTTCAATAATAAATACTTGCTAAATGTGTATAATTGGAAAGTCAGTTAGGTATTTGGTTGCCGTTCATATGTATTAGAATTTAGAATAAGAACCTAAATGTGCCTTGCAGTTGGGACAGGTGTGCTGAGCCTCTTTAAACAATTTTGTGAGGTATGGTATTGCAGCCAAACAACAAAGACAACACCAACTGAAAAACAAAAAGTTTGATAGTTTAATTTCGTTTTATTTGTTATAATTTATAGTTCTTAAAAACAAATATGATTTTTGACCTGTTTGTTTTACAGGACTACAAATAAAACTAGTTTAATAAAATAATTGTAATCAACTTACCAAGAAATTCCACAAACAAAGCCAGCCAGCATGTGAGTTTTGTTGGTACTTGAATATGTAACATTAGTTACAATTCGTTCATCACATTTGGGACAGTTGAAGAGCGTCGGAGAATGCTTCAGCGGAAGGTGTATGATAACAGATCGAGTTGTTGGTTGATTAGTAACTGGTTGATGAGTAATTGGCGGATTACTCACTGGCACAGGTGCCACAGGCGGCACATAATTATATGTTGCGTCGTAAGACGGTGGCGGTTCTCTGTGGTATATAACACCTTTTTCTTCTCTATCTCCTTGAAACTCTGCTCTGCCTATATCACTTTGAGCTGGATTCACACCACTGTTCATATCCATGTTAGGAAAATGTAAGGATACTAAAACATTTTACGACGCATGAACACAGTATTGATTACGATGATACACTAGAAATTTACCCTGTTATCTTTAGAGATTGCTACTATCTTATCTACCAGACCTGATATTATAGTAGGTACTAAAGAATGGATTATGTACCTATGGTTTTTTGTTTTCGAATTTGTCTCCAATTCACTAGCTAATCTTTTGTTAATTGTAGGTAGGTAACTAAACTAGGGTTTGCGTCTGGAGTCTTTTTTTTTGGGCGGGAAATTATCGTATAACTTCTCCCGCTCTGGGCAGAGCTCAGGGCGTGTCAGACTTTTGCTGACTAAAACCCACCCGTGTTCCTTCCGTTGCCTGTGTGCCAGGGCCACGATATCCCTTTCGGACAAACTCGCAACCCTGGCAGGCATTGGTCCTAATGGACCCCGTCAGTTGGTGCTGACATCTCTTTGAGGCGCGCATGGAACACAACGCGCCGTCGACCCGGGCCTGGTCCTTATCGGACGGCGAGCTACCCATCGCTCACCGTCAGCAGGCTTGCGCCTACGGTGGCCGGAAATCGGCTTGCGATTCCCGACTCCCGGGGCGTCACCTGCGGCGATTAGGGGCGCGAGGGCGCGAACCTTGCCTCTCCCTCACGCGTTCCACCTCCTCCTTCGCGAGCATTACTGTTTCGCAAAAGGAGGTGACGGCCTCCTATGCACTCTCGCTCCGAACCAGGGCCGGACGCGAGAGATCGCCTCCGTGAGGACACGGCGGTGCTCCATCCAAGCTGGCCAGACCTCCAGTGGGTGTGGTGACACCCGGGCGTTTCCTCCCGCTTTATCCTGAACAGGAACCTCCCGAAACAACCGTGTCCGGTGAAGACCTGCGTCAGGCGGAAGGTAAGGACGCGGCGCCTCTCTAGCCACTCCAAAAAGGGGGGACTTATCGCCACCATGCGTCTGGAGCCTGGGGTATGAATAAAGTGGATCGGCTATTGGAAGTCAAACAAATATCCCGGTTTCGTTGATTAGTCAGTTTCGCTGATTGGACAGTTTTGTGGATTAGACAGTTGCGTCAACTTGTTTCCAGAATTTTCCAGTTTCCTTGACTCGACAAAGTTATTCAATTCGTCAGCCAAAGTACAGTCGGTAGAAAACTGCACACGTCTGTTAATTTAATAATGTACCTATTGCATAACATCACGCTTGCTTCTTCAAAGGGTTAGGCAGAGGTACTTATACTCCATTTGAAATAAGATTTGACATTTAAATAAACTTGTTTACAGTCCGTTCAACCGATTTTGACTTCTATTCTGTAGGCATAAGGATAGCGTTAAAAGCCATGCCACCAACGCAATAGAAGTCAAAATCGGTTGCATAATCAGCCTATAATGTTCCCACTGCTGGGACACAGGCCTCCTCTCTTCGAGAGGGACTGGGCTGTAATCTACCACGCGGGCCCAGTGCGGGTTGGTAGATGTCACATGTCTTTGAATTGTTGGTTCTAGGACATGCCGGTTTCCTCACGATGTTTTCCTTCACCGTTTTGAGAGCAGTGGTGATGAAATTATTTACACAAAGTAAAGCGCTTGAGCGGACTGTAAAAAAGGTTTATTTAAATGTCTAATGTTATTTCAAATGGAATATAGAATATACCCATATTCCACCCGTGTCAGACAGGCGAGCCCATTCCCATTAACCGGACCCAAATCCAGACTCCGGGCACCAGCGGCCAGGTGTCAATTTTTAGAGAGAAGCTGAGAGCGAAGCCGACTTTGACTTACTTAATTAAAAACTTAAAAATAACTTATGTTACGTTCGCCAGATAAGTTTTGGTTAAAAATAAAAGTCGAATTTAACACCATCTATCGTCAAGTAGCAGAACCAAATAGACTTATCACTACGCGAACAAAACTTTCGTTTTACTTATATAAACTCAACTATATACGTACTATATTCTAAAATTGTTGTAGGACTAAAGAATCGAATACAATACAGCTACTGAAAAATTACTAGTGGGAAAACCCAACACCATTATGTCCGACCTAGGAATCGAACCCAGGACCTCATGTTCAGCATTAGCGCTTGCGACCATTAGGCCACATCAAGGAAAAAAAACAAAACTACTTTTGATGTATTTGATAACTTTTCACCATATTAGAGACTCAGATTTCATGTGCGTGTGGATTGAGAGATCTTTTCGAAATACTCTTCCAATCCCAACCAAATTATAAGAGGATTTAGGAAATAATTGTGAAAACTTCATGGTAAGTTATACAATTTGTGAAACCTACTATTATAATCTTAAACGTGGCTTTGAAACGAATCGAAATTTTGTTTAGCAGCTTTCACAAATCCTTCACAATTAATTAAAATGCAAATTATAAACACATAATGCAGTATAGTCTTGGATACGCGCTATGGCATTTCTTCAGTTGTCCAGATTGAGAGATCTTTGTTTAGGTTTCACACATTTTATACCTTACCATGAAGTTTTCACAATTATTTCCTAAATCCTCTTTTAATTTGGTTGGGATTGGAAGAGTTTTTCGAAAAGATCTCTCAATCCACACGCACAACCGATTTCAGTTCGGAACCTAACATTTTTAATATTTATGTTGTGATTTTCAAAATACAACTTTCAAGTTTGATTTAAATTGGGATAGGTACCTATTCCTTACATTATCCCGTTTTGTTTTTTATTTTTCTTAAGTACCTACCTATACCAAACTCTAGTAGATGAGAAATGGGACGAGCTTGACGCCTACAGACAGGATTGGTCCACACTAGCTCAATAGAGGCGTCGAAAGAAGAAAGGAACGCCTTTGCTGTGCAGTGGGCAGGGACCATTTTGGTTACCCATTGAAAGGGTTTTCGATAGGGTTTTTCTAAGCGGTTAAACAAAAACCCATACGATAAGGGTAATCCTTATAAACGGCTTAAATTAAATTTTGGTAACCTATTTTACCAAACTCCAGAAAGGGTTTTCGATAAAAACCCATACGGTTTGGGTAAGCCCATTGAACAGCTTAATTTAAGCCATTCAAAATTACCCACACCGTAATATGGGTTTTTGATTAACTGCTTAGAAAAACCCTATCGAAAACCCTTTCGATTGAAAGGGTATTCGATAGGGTTTTTCTAAAATGGTAACCAAAATGGTCCCTGGGTAGAATTTAGATAGAATTGGTCATGCTACGCGTGCTGGGCGGATATCAATATAACATAATATTAAAAACCGGCCAAGTGCATGTCGGACCACGCACAATGAAGGGTTCCGTAGTTGGGATGAATTTATCCCAAAAACTAACTTAACATTGTAGTTGAAAAACATGCTCTCCCATACATCGATATACGTTACGGTCAATTCTCCAACTGCAAATTTAAGTTGGTCAACTATTACTCGTTAACTTGTGAACCCTACTTAGCTGTGATAGTTTTCCTTTTAATTTCGTTATTTAAACTATTGCCATGATTTTTTTCACTTATCCAAAACCAACCATTTAGCCGGCAGGGCACTTGACTCTAACAAAAAATAGCACTTTAAAGCTTAATATTACGCAAACGGATCCCTTAATTGAAAAATGCTTTTGCCAAACCCACAATATTTTTGAACGGCCTATCCAACGATACCCCACACCATGGAATAGACGAGAAAAAAAAATATCATCCCCATTTCACGTGTAAGGGAGGTACCCTAAAAAAAAATGTTTTTCATATTTTTATTTTACCATTTTTTCGGCATGATTGATATGTATACCCATGCCAAATTATAGCTTTCTAAGACTAAGCGTCTCTGAGCTAAGCTGGGGACAGACGGACGGACGGACAGACAGACAGACATACGGACATGGCGAAACTATAAGGGTTCCTTGTTTACTACGGAACCCTAAAAAATAACATGTTACTGGGTTTCAAGTAGGTATAGAACCCATTGAAATGGGTTATCTATCATGTAACCCTTTCACTGGGTTTCAAGTATAAAACCCATGCAATGGGTTATCATGTAACCCTTTCAATGGGTTTCTAGTATAAAACCCTTTCAATGGGTTACATCATGATAAAGGTAACCCATGGGTTACCCCTTCGAAAGGCTTAACCCTTAACCGGGGTTGTACGGTCCCTGGCAGTGGGACAACATAGGCAAAAAATTTATATGACTGCGCAGTAAGTGGCGCCATCTAGTTGCGTTATGAAGTTACTGGAATCACCGAAAAGGTCGGATAAGTGTGAAATTGGCTGCTGAGTCACTCTAGCATTACATGTCCGTGACTACCGCCGCCCCACCAACGCCAATCGGTTCCATATTTGGCAAATAATTAGTGCTCAATTGGTGCTAATTAGTGCTCGAACAACAGAATTGGTGCCTTAGTAGTTTTCGAGATAATCGACTTTGAAGGTGGTCCTGCGGTAGTCACGCTCCCTTCAGCAGGACCACCATGAGCGCCGAAAAAGGAGGCATGCTACAGCTATTCTAAGTAAGTATACAAATAATTAGTGCTCTTAAATGTGATTAACTTCGTAACAAAAAAAGAACTGAAACATTTGTATTTACCGAGAAATCAACGATGATAACTTTCGCGCGCCCGTTCAGCAGGACCACGACTTTGAGTGTTGATTCCAAGTTTCAGGAGCTAGTCGCTTTCCTCAAACCTACATAGAAAATTAGTGCTCTGCGAGATAAAATTGATACCCAAAATTCAAAATTACTACTCCAGTAGTTTACGAGATATACCATACCATTGGTGGGGTGGCGGTAGTCACGGTGTTAAATTTTCATTTGAAGATTTCCCTATTAAAAACTCTCGTGATTTCTTCCCAAATTTATACAAAAATTAGTGCTCCTCAAGAAGTTATAGTGACCAAAAATTCAGATTCCCAAGTGTTGTATTTTAAGAGAAATTAGCTTTCATTACTTTTCCATACTAAATGTCCGCATATAACCCGACCAAATAAAGTTGTCAATGGTATTGAGCTGTCTATGAGATATACACTCGTGCACATAATTGATGGATGTCGGAATAGTAATAACAACAGTTCAATATCTATAATTTTTATACAAACTGTGTACCTGGGTACATATTTATTAAAAAAAATAACCTATCGTTACCCATGGCCTGTGATACCTTTGTTAATGACATGGTAGGTTAGGTACTCGAATAATTATTTTTCTGTATCGTAAGTACCTACCTGTTGTGTTGTTAAATGAATATAAGAGCGATAGTTATTTCTTATTTATTTCTTTCCTACTAACTTAACGTTGCTGCATCAGTACCTAAGTATTAAAAACCAAATTTATTGCATTAAAAAAATCTGTAATTTTGAAATAGTTTTAATAATGATTAATTTAATAGTATGTAATTTAATAGAATATAATTTAATAATGATTAATTTAATGGTATATAATTTAATAATAAATAACTCACTAACAATAGATAATAATTTGATGTAAATGAAATGATGATGTTTGTTTGTTTTTTGTAGATGTGTTTTGTGTAATGTTTACTTACTCGAGTTTATGTTTTATTGTATCATCTACCCATATTTGCGAAAATAAAGTTATTCTTATTCTTCTTATTCTTAAAACTAATTTTCATTCTATCCTTATTTGTTGTAAATATGCATGAATATCCAAGCTTTTTCTATTCTGTTCTATCGAACCCATATTTCTAATTTTGTTTATGGTTCTACCTAGTTACCTACTAGTCGGCCGGCTAGTCGGGAATCGAGTTGATTGATTTGTGTTAATATATTACTAATAATATTCTACTGATTTTACAAATTGTTATCGAACTGTGATCTATAATTAATGAAACTTATTCGATTTATAAATGTATTTTCCATTAAAAATACACCTACGAATTCATAAATCTTAACCTAGCTTTAACAAAGTAGGTATTGAATTGGTAACTAAAAATACACCCAAGGTCCATAGATATGTCAGTGGAAATTTGATAAAATCGACTTCAAGTACTGTAAATACATAACTATTACATGCAATACTTTTATACTAACGTTATTAGCAAAATTTTAGTTTTTAATACGTAGGTATCAGTACCTACGTATTAAAAACTAAAAAAATTTTAGTAGGAAAGAAATAAATAAGAATTAACTATCGCTCTTATATTCATATAACAACACAACAGGTAGGTACTTACAATACATAAAAATAATTATTCGAATACCTACCTACCCATGTCATTACTACTAACATTAGGTTTACCTTTACTAACAACTTATGGATCTTGATCTGAAATAAAAATAAATATATATAATAACAAAGGTATCACAGGCAATGGGTAACGATAGGTAAGTTTTTTTATAAATTTGTACCCAGGTACACAGTTTGTATAATTTTTTCATTTCATTTATTCACCAAACAATTTACATTGTGTCGAATATATAACCTATACACATGCAATTTACATAAAAAATATTTATTTAATTAATACAATAACAAATACTAATGAACTAACATTCCAAATAAAATTCAAATTGTGCAAACAGTTTTAAATTCAATGTCAAACAGATTTAAAAAAAAATGTCAAACAGTTCTAAAATTAAATAAAGTCAAAAAAAAAATAATATTATTATTTATTATTGTGTGACATTAGTTCCGAAATATTATATAGACATTTTTCTAATAAAAAGGCTTTTAACTTTGTTTTAAACAAGTGGGTGTTATAAACCAGGATCCTTAGCTCAGAAGGCAACTTATTAAATATCTCTACAGCTTGGTACTTCCAGCAATGCTCTACTATATTAAATTTAGGTGCTATTAGTTGCTTAAAGAATTTTCTTCGCGTGCTCTCTCTAATCTCACGTTCTTCTTGCGATTCAAACTCATGTAGATACTTGGTAAAATGACTTATAAGGACCAATATATATAGGCTAGGTACTGTTAAAATTCCTAATTTTTTAAAATAATCTCTGCATGAGACACGTTGTGCAATTCTGACTATTGTCCTTATGGCTCGTTTCTGTAAGATGAACACTCTCTGCCAGTTATAACTGTAACTATTTCCCCAGAGCACGATGCTATACCTTATCCTAGACTCGACCAGCGCATAATATACAGCCTTTAACTGTTCTATGTACAATTCATCCCTAAGGCTCCTGAGTGCGTAACATGCTGACGATATGGATGATTCAATACCAGCAATCTCCGGTTTCCAATTTAAAAGCGAATCTATATTAATCCCTAAGAATTTAACCTTGTCCACTAATTCAATCTTGTCTCCATTTATTTGTATATCTAAGTTGTCATTATGACGAGTCGTAGTCTTAAATAATATGAGGTTAGTTTTACCTGTATTTAGCAATAAGTTATTGGCTGTAAACCATTCGCAAATTTTTTCTATAATTATATTAGTTTTAAAAGTCAATTGTTCTATGTCTTTTGCCCCAATTATTATGTTTGTGTCATCTGCGAAAACAACTAGTTTCTCGTTCGGCTGAGTTTTATTCATGAGTAAGTCATTTGTAAAAATAATATATAGTATAGGTCCTAAAATTGAGCCTTGAGGCACACCACGCTTTACATAATTATGTCATTTTTGACTTGTATATCACTTCGTGATTATTCTCGTCTATACTTTTAATTTCTACATACATTCGTCTATTTTGTAGGTACAGACGCCAGCAGGTCAAGCTACCCGAAACTGTCAAATTTTCCCAATCAACCTTGAACCTTATGCTGTATAGATAAAGTTGAAAATCTATTAAAGAAATTTGACAGATTGTAGTAGCTTGATGTGCTGGCGTCTGTACGATGTCATAAGTTGTAATGTCTTGCCTCTTATACCATAATGTTCGAGTTTAGTAAGTAGTAGTTCATAATCTATGGTGTCAAAAGCAGAACTGAGGTCAACAAATAGTCCAGCTACTTTCATTTTTTCATTTAATTTACTAACTATGTCATTTATTAAAGTGTTCATGGCATCCGCGGTACCAACGCCTTTCTGATATCCAAATTGTCTCAGATTGATAATTTTGTTAATACCCAAATGTACCATCAGTCTAGTTTTAATAATCTTTTCAAAGAGTTTTGATAAGGTGGGTAATAAAGATATAGGGCGGTAATTTTTCGGATCGGTCTTAGTGCCCTTTTTGTGTATTGGAATCACCTTGGCCAATTTTAACTGGTCAGGAAAGATTGACTCTTTGATGCATTTATTGAAGAAATCAGAAAGAGGAGAAGCTAAAATCTCGATATTTTCCTTTATAATCGATATCGGTACGTCGTCAAAACCGCAAGAATGTTTATTGGCCATTTTGCTAACCAACTTTGCAATTTCATTTGGTGTAGTTGCCTTGAAAGTTATATCACTTTCAACTCTTTTCGTCGTGTCCAGCAGAAACGATATTGCTCTATCTTTATTTTTATTTGCTATTGATGATTTAAATAGGAAACTACCGTTAAAAATATTTGCAATATCCTGAGGATCAGTGATTACTTTATTGTCTACATTTAATATAAGATTTGTATGTTGCTTGTTTTTCTTCTTTTTTGTATGTTCGTTTACTATTTTCCATGTTTCCTTTACTATATTTTTTGCGCTGTTTATATAACGTGATAAAGCTTGCTTTTTGGCTTGATTAATAACTTTTCTATGAATGCGAACTTAGTTGATTTTATAATTTTTGATGCTGACATTATTTAATGTTCCAGAGCATAGGACTCTTTTCATTTTACTTGATACTTTAATACCTTTTGTAATCCACTTTAATGTATTGTTATTTTTGGACTTTATTCTAATTGATTTTTTGGGATAACAATCATGGAATATTTTGTTGAAATAGCCTAGAAACTGATTTATTCCCATATTAGTCCAAGTTTTGTCAGTAATACTTCTTTTGAAAACGGAATTATTCTTCATATTAAATGATCTTTTAATTACTGTGGTGTACTCGAAGCGTTTTGATTTTTTCTTGATTTCATCAAGAGCTACATAACAGAAAAGTCCACCATGACCATCAGCTAAGCCATTATGATCCACAAAACAAGATTTGTGATTATGTTATCTAAACACGACTGAGAGTTATTTCGGATAAAGGTCGGAGTTCTTACAAGGTACCTAAAGTTATAAGATGTCAGTGTAGTTAAAAACTCAGAAGATTTTTTGTTTTCAACAAGTACGTCAACATTGAAGTCCCCACATACGATACAGTTTTTGTCAATAAAGTGTTCTAACAATTTTTCTAAGCTAGAAATGAAGCTTTCGTAGTTTTTATCATAGGGACTTCGGTAACAACAACAAATGTATAACCCTGTTGCAATATCTTTTGCACCATATATCTCGAAACTTTCGGCTCTGTAAAACTTACTGATTGACTTAATGGTTTCACATTCTTTCAATTTATGTGCTAAAATAAGACTCCCTCCCCTTTTCTTGTTCGGCCTTGTGTTACATGCGACTAAATTATAATTTGACATAGTAAATACATTGGCAGATTTGTCATTTAAGAAATGTTCTGATATACATAAATAATCCACGAGATTACCTGATGTTTCAATATATAACTCGACTTCAGTTTTTTTATTGCTAATTCCACATACATTTTGATGAAAAATCTTTAAGCAACTAGTATCCGATAATAGGGTACTATTACTTACGTCATCTGGCATTACCTTTTTATTCTCGAAAAAAATCAAGTTCATTATAATTGCAGGTGAAATATTTGTTTGTGAGGACGAATTTACAAACACTCTAGATGTAGGTGTTTCACTCGATTTGAGTACCTTAGGAGTAGTTTGTGTAGAAACATTTTTAAACCTCCGTTTTGCCTTTTGATCTATAAGCACATTATGCACATAATTTTGATAGTTGATCCTGTATTGTAATCGCAATAAATCCCTATAGATTAATTTGCATGCAGTTAGTTTGTTCAGTAAATACCTTTTATTATAGTTAAAATAATCATTGTCATCAAGTGTAATAAAATTAGAATTTTCACAATTATTACATACAAGTTTTAATGTACGATTAACATTTGATACATTTAAATATTTATTATTATAAATCTTACTGACAAGGACGTTTGTGTTTTGTATATTTTGCAAAGTGTGATGTAGAGAACTTAATATATTTAATGGATTTTTGTCGCTAATACCTCCAATTATTAAAACAAAATCAGACTTTGTGAAGTTCTTACACGTAGTTGCACATGTACTTAATATGTAACTAAGGGGTGCATGTGGTTTGATTACCGACGTTACACTAAAACTATTACCCACTAAGTTTTGAAGTATATCTCTAATCTCATATCCGGTCTGATCAGCGAAGATAGCGATTTTATGCTTTGGTGCCAGTACATGCAATAGTTGATTACAGGATCTATTCTCTGTCAGTTTTTCTACGCTACTATTTGCGCCCTTGTGTTTTCCCAGTATTTCCCTTTCCAAAGTATGTATACCTCCATTTTCTTGATCCTCTGCGTTGTATGGAGATGAGTTTTGGATATAACTAACTTGTAGTTCTTTGTAACTGTTTGTAGGTGACAAGGTGACAGGTTTTTGCTTTGATCAGGATGATATTTTAATTTTAACTGGTGCCACGTTGTCGATGTTAGAGTTTAGGGGAGTGAAGTTACTATTTGTTACGTTACTAGGGTTGATTCTCGTTTCAGCATCTTTCTCCAAGTTATTTGGGCTGCCATTAACACTGTCTACGCTGACAACACTGTCAGCGTGTATTATATTATGCTGAGGTAGACTTGGGAATCCTGATGTTTTGCATGCCTGTGGAACCTGTTGCACTTTGTTTTCCGAATCTGTGAGTCGTCGTTTCACACTATTTATCCGGCTTGATGATACATTATTTTTCCAAGTTGACGTGGGACTACTACAAATTTGCTTCAAAATAACAACTTCCTGGGAAAGCTGAGTAACTTGTTTTTTTAATCCAACATTTTCCAGAATCAAATTGTCCATTTCATTTTGGGTACTTTGTAGGTCAGATTTTAAACTTGTTATTTCAGATTTCATCTCTTCAATAAAACTAGATGGAAACACGTTAGTTGATAAATCCAAGCTTTTACCCAGTAGGTCAAGGGATGGAGAAGAGTCTAATGAATGGGAATTGTTCATGTTATCCTCTAGTGATTTGCATTTAACCACCTGATGTTTTCTCAGTGTAACGTTTGTCGCATCGTCCATTATCAGGCTGATATTCACCTTTCTAATATAATATTTTGGTTAAATTCTTATATTACCAACCACAACACCTCTGCCCACACGTTCCAGGAACACTGGCGTGATGATAGTTATGTTGTTGCTTTGTGCTCTCTGTCGTTTTACTTATACTTAGTTGATGAGATACTTTTTTTAAGTATTAGACAATTTATTATATTGCTACAAAAAGTCGCCTCGAATCGCGTGGTTTGAACCAGCGACCGAGCGGTTGCACAGGAAGTATACAGCTTTAACTAACTCCGCCACCGTGCACTTAATGAGCGATGCTTAATTGGGGACCGATTACGGAGTATTTAATTTTTAAATGTAGGGTCTGTCCGTAGACACGAAATTGTTTTATTTTTCACATCTACCTATCTTTTTATGTAGTATTCACCAATATCACTAAGTTTACTAGAAATCACTTTTTAGGTAACTAGCTGGCACTATTTTATCACTTTATGCAATATTTATACTTTACTTTCACTGTTGTTTATTCCGTTTCTGCACAATGTTAAAAGTTGTTTGATATTTTATGTTCACTATTTTATTTTAGTTTTTTATAAGTTTTATTGATATTTACGTTGTGTTATCACTGTCACATAACCAGTAGTCTATTGAGCACTTATTATTAACATATTTACTTAATTCTATAACTTAGGTATATTTTTACGAAATTAAAATACTACGAAGGTCACATCAACACGACTTGACGCTTGACACTTGACGCGCGCATCTATAAAAATTATAGATATTGAACTGTTGTTATTACTATTCCGACATCCATCAATTTATGTGCACGAGTGTACATCTCATAAACAGCTCAATACCATTGACAACTTAATTTGGTCGGGTTGTATCACTGACGTATAAATATGATTTATACGTCAGTGGGTTGTATCCCCATCCGCTCCGCGCAGGCGTCCCTCAGGGCGCTGTGCTGGCACCGCTGATATTCACTATATTCACTAGTGATATCCCCAAATGTAGAAAGGCGCAGTTAGCTCTGTTCGCAGACGACACGGCCATCTACTACTCCGGCCTCAGGCAAGACAATATCGCCCGCATCCTTCAGGCCGAAGTCAACAGACTCGCGGCCTGGTTCAGGAAGTGGAGGATTGAAGTCAACCCTGATAAGAGCCAGGGGGTCCTATTCTGTAGGCCCCGGCGATCACCCGCCCTGCCCCAACCGATCACCATGTTCGGCAAGCCTATCCCTTGGGAGAAGCGAGCCAAATATCTCGGTGTGGTCTTAGACCATCACATGACGTTCGGCGAGCACATAAAACAGGTGCGCTCACGCGCCAGTTTTGCTCTCGGCCGACTACACTCCGTACTCAACCCGCGCAGCAAGTTGTCCCTTAAGTGCAAATTGCGTATTTACACCGCGTGCATTCGACCGATCATGACTTACGCCTGCGTAGTCTTCGCTCACGCAAAGTCATATCACATTCATAAGATGCAGACGCTTCAAAACCGATTTCTCCGTAGAATTACGAAGGCTCCTTGGTTCGTTCGGAACGAACAACTTCACGTAGACCTTAAGATGCCTACCATCAAACAGTTTATGAAGCGCCTTGCAAAGCGCTTTTTCGAATCCGCGGAACGTCATCGCAACCCCTTGGTTGTGCAGGCCGCTAGTTACAGGCCTTCTGCCATTAGTCAGACTCGCCGACCGAGGCACACTCTCTTAGATCCGGATGACCCCGTCACTCTCCTTCAGGAAAGCAATAGGGCCACGAGTACAGTGCACAAAATACACAAACCGACCTTCCGTCCTCGCCGCCGAGGTACCACGCGAACTTCCCGAGTAAATGGTAATAAAAGTCCTCCCCCCCGTCCCTTGAATGTCGATGCGCCAGCCGCCCGGTTAGAGGCTGAGAGCGCCGTAGCAATAAATATAATATCCCCTGATAATAATCATGATCAAAATGTTGATCCAGCCCGTCCCCAAATTGTTACTAATTTTGTGATCCCCCAACGACGCCCTGAGCCGAGGTCCGTACCCCACAGGGGGTGCCCTTAGTGCGCTGTCGTTTAGTTTTAATATATATAATTTGCGCCCTGGCTGGAGGCTTTAAGATTAAAAACCTTAGGGCAGCCACAGGAATATCCGGTTAAGTAGCAACGACCTCTCTAGGTCTGCTACGAGATGCCATTCATAAAAAAAAAAAAAAAAAAGTGGGTTGTATGCGGACATTTAGTATGGAAAAGTAATGAAAGCTAATTTCTCTTAAAATACAACGCTTGGGAATCTGAATTTTTGGTCACTATAACTTCTATAGGAGCACTAATCTTGTATATATTTGGGAAGAAATCACAGTTTTTAATAGGGAAATCTTCAAATGAAAATTGTAACACCGTGACTACCGCCACCCCACCAATGTATATCTCGTAAACTACTGGAGTAGTAATTTTGAATTTTGGGTATCAATTTTATCTCGCAGAGCACTAATTTTTTAAGTAGGTTTGAGGAAAGCGACTAGCTCCTGAAACTTGGAATCAACACTCAAAGTCGTGGTCCTGCTGAACGGGCGCGCGAAAGTTATCATCGTTGATTTCTCGGTAAATACAAATGTTTCAGTTCTTTTTTTGTTACGAAGTTAATCACATTTAAGAGCACTAATTATTTGTATACTTAGAATAGCTGTAGCATGCCCCCTTTTTCGGCGCTCATGGTGGTCCTGCTGAAGGGAGCGTGACTACCGCAGGACCACGTTCAAAGTCGATTATCTCGAAAACTACAAAGGCACCAATTCTGTTGTTCGAGCACTAATTAGCACCAATTGAGCACTAATTATTTGCTAAATATGGAAGCGATTGGCGTTGTGGTCCGGCGGTAGTCACGGACAGCATTACTGATCGAGAATAGTCGAGAAATAGTCAACACTGTGAACGAATGAGGCTTTTTTTTTCCGATTGTCAACAGTGTTGACGACAAGGTGTTACTGATCGGGAATATTCGGTCGTATCGATGGTTGCGTGGCGGCTGTCTTCTGATGACAGATGTCAGGGAAGCCGCTGTCGTATGTACCACGTCCACGACGAACTGCTTTATTCCGGCACACTCCTGACGATATTGAAGCTGCTGAACCACTAATACGATGACCATTTCTGGTGAAGGCTATCCCCTACGCTGTTTAGTAAACAAATAAATAAATACTAAACAAGAAAACTGGCGAAAAAAACTAACCAGTGATGCGCGGACTTCCTGATTCGAACCCAACACCTAAGTCAGGACAGTTACCACTGGGTCATCTGTACCACTGCTCTATGACCGCCATTGACGTTACGACCTCCTTGTACTTCCGAAAGTGGTAAGATGTATTTTGATCCCAAACTTTGGGCTGCAGTGGAACTTAAAGAAACACCTACACTCTAGGCCCAACCCGGGAATCGAACCCAGTACCAAAAATATACTTAAAACTTTTTGATTGCATTGAAATTACCCTCAAAATATATATAAGTACATGAAAAACCGGCCAAGTGCATGTCGGACCACGCCCAATGAAGAGTTCCGTAGTTGAGATGAATTTATCTCAAAAACAAACTTAACATTGTAGTTGAAAAACATGCTCTCCCTTATATCGATATACGTTACGGTCAATTCTCCACCTGCAAATTTAAGTTGGTCGACTATTACTCGTTAACTTGTGAAGCCTACTTAGCTGTGATAGTTTTCCTTTTAATTTCGTTAATTATATACTATTGCCATGAATTTTTTCACATATCCAAAACTAACCATTTAGCTGGCAGGGGGGGGGGGGACACTTGACTCTAACAAAAAATAGCACTTTAAAGCTTAATATTACGCAAACGGATCCCTTAATTGAAAAATGGTTTTGCCAAACCCACAATATTTTTGAACGGCCTATCCAACGATACCCCACACCATGGAATAGACGAGAAAAAAAAATATCATCCCCATTTCACGTGTAAGGGAGGTACCCTAAAAAAAAATGTTATTCATAATTTTATTTTACCATTTTTTTGGCATAATTAATATGTATACCCATGCCAAATTACAGCTATCTAGGACTAAGCGTCTGTGAGCTAAGCTGGGGACAGACGGACGGACGGACGGACGGACACACAGACAGACAGACAGACGGACATGGCGAAACTATAAGGGTTCCTTGTTTACTACGGAACCCTAAAAAGAAACAATACAATTTTACAGTATAAATACCTTATTATATATTTAGTAAACAGTGAATGAAGAACATAATAATATATACAGGTTTTCATAACATTACCCCTTAAAAAATGGATTACTTTATTTACTAAAATTATTTCACATTTAAAACTATATTGATAGTGATAACATACTTAAAGCCAATAAAAAAAACTGTTATGAATTTACTAAGTTTTTGCACCAACTACATAATATTATTTTGATAAACGGTTTTCACAATCTTAGTAATTCAGTCTAATTTCAGTCACAATGTTAACTGTTAATGTGTAGAATGAATTGCCGTTTACTGTTCCTTTCATCTATAAAATCAAAAATATAAAATCATAAAATCAAAAAATCTAAATGATTTTTCAGCAGTTTTTTTTAAAGTACTAAAACAGAACAATTATTTTAAAATGGATGGAATGCATAAAACTTGCAAAACAAAATCGATTTGATGTTATTTTAATGGTACTTATAATTTTGTAAGGATTTTATAGTACAGAAGTTTTATAGTAAGACAGTCTTAACATCAATAAATTTAAACATAGTGATAAAAATCATTGTAAGTATGTATAAATAATCCTTCTGCTATAAGTACCCGAGTTGTGTATTTTAACGTCTGGGACAAACTACGCCTTAATGTTGGCGTAAAAAAAAACTTAGTTACTTTAATTAAATCATTAATGTGATTCAGATCAGGTCCAAAAGTTAGTACGTCAACCGCGATCAAAATGTAGGTAGAAGCCTAAAAGAGAGGTCACAATTTAATGTATTAATTTTAATATTGTACTTTGTCATTTTATTTAGGCCGTCTACAGCGTTAGGCTGACAACGGGGGTCCGTCCGTCAGACGGACGGGGATCAAAGTAAGAGCATCGAAGAAGTCAAGGGAAGGCGCGTCCGCGCCGGGAGACAGTCACGGACGTCCGCTGTTGCAGCCACCGACGGCCTATGACATCTGAATACTAAAACGATTATTTATTTTTAAAAGAGCCTTATTTCTGTTTCATTTGATGCAAATTCATAAGAGTTGGGTTTCATTGTACACAATTTCACCGGCATCCTTAACCATTGTTGTGTACCGTGAGTAAATAGTTGCATTGCCATTCGTAATACACTGATAACACTGCAGGTGAAGTACCTTGTGAAATATTGTGAATCAACATTTATATATTTTTATATTAGTCATACATAGTTGAGAATTCACAAGCATTAAGAATCGAAAAGACAAATAATATAACCACTAGCAATTATGGATTTATGGCTTTTACAGTGGAGTTGTTGGCACCATAATTGCTTCTTAAAATCTTTTTTTTTACATTTTCGTTTTAAATATTAATGATGCTGCAATCTTCATAGCACAGCATGGTGGTAGTGCCTTCACCCAATTAACACTTGCTACTTTTACCAATGAAAGTATTGCAATTGGGGCAGTAGTGCTCAGCATCCTTGAAGGTATCAAAGCAGTATGGGACGAGGCCAAGACAGCAAAGAGAGCAAACCCTGGAAACACATAAGTAGAATTGTTAGCAGATTAAAATGGATTGACTACTGAAAGATGGACAACTACCAATCTCAGGCTTTACCACTTGAGATAGATCTTGTACTAAATCAGATATATCTTAGTAGAGTCTCGGGTGTCTTGGGTTGGTTGATATAGTCTTGAGTCTTGAACGTTTTTAATAAAAAATAAAAAAAAACTCAGTCTAGGATGGGTTCTCCGTTGCCTCAGGCTGGACAGCAACAGGGTTTGAAACCTTCTCACAAGTTGGTACACTGACACCTTATTAACTCATTAGCAGCAAGAATATGTTCTTTAATTTGGTTCTGAGAGCCCACATATTTAATGTAAAGGGAACTAAGTCTGCCCTCAAGTACCTGTATATCAATTTCATAGATTTTTGTGCTGTCTTCCAAATTGATTTGATAATTGCTTAATTTATTGATAGATTCAACACATTCTTTTCTAAGTGGAATATTTTTGGAAAAGAGTTTTTGTTGTTTCCTAATTTGATTACATTTTTTTTTAATTTTTCTATTCAGTTTCGATAGCAGATTTGGGGAGTGGGCCAATCTGCCTTGAGCAACTGTGGTGATCAATACTCTTGCCTTTAATGTATGAGACCTTTTCCCCGCAGTGGAATGGGTTGCTATTATTATTATAAATAATTTGGAACAGAGGGACACATTTGGATCAGAGGGACACCTTTTGTACTTAAGGCGCGGTGACCTCAATATTCGCAAAAACTGGTTTCTTGGATAGTCAATTATGACGTAACGCGATGAAAATATCCGATGAAAAAAATACAGTGGACAAAAAAGGGTTTAAAGAAAAATTTTAACCAAATAGAATAGTAAAATATAGTTTGATATTCCCAATAAAAAAATTAGAAGTTACTTCGCAAAAATAATCTTTGGCGTCGAATATCACTGTATTTTCTTCTTTTTTCTAAAATTCTAATTGCATTAGCTTTGTTTTAAAACTTTAACCGGACAATTATTTAATATAATGTGTATATTCCGAATAATCTAAATAAAACCCGTAAAATAAATGTCCATTTGCAGCTTAGTCACATCGTCAACACAAATGTTTATTCAATTTTCAACCTTATTTGAAGCGGTTGTGTGAGTGCAGTTGTAGCGTTTAAAATCGTAGTCAGTCCGCACCTTAAATAAAGATGGCCAACATATAATTACTTTGTCAAGGTACAGTAGGCCACACATAAGTGGTAACAAAACCAGGATAAGTTGGCCTTTTTTTCTATTTAAACTCCTGGAAACTCAAGGTGAAAGTGTTACCACACGATCAGCTGCTGTGGTGAAGCTTAAGGGAGGTCATGTCCACGAGTGGTTGTATTTTAGTTGAATCATGATAATGAAGAAGGTAGTACTTACATAGTAATGACACATATGGATCCAGCCACTAAGTGAGTATGCCAGGCCGTTGTGTATGTAACTCTTGTTGTGACAACTTTTCCACAGTTGAAGCAATTAATTGTTGTTGGTTCAGTTCCGACTGCGGGCGGGAGAACGATCCCCACGGGCATAGGAGGCTGCGGCGGCCCCATGTCACCCGCTTGAGGCTGAGTGTTCGTCACTGTGATAGTGGGGTGCGGGTACACCCCCGGCGCTGTAAATTGCTTAGGCTGCGGGTACGGGCCTGCTGCGGCCGTATAAGTCTCGCCTCCAGGCGCTACGAAGCCGTATTGTGGATTACCCACCACAGCTGAATAAGGGGGCGGAAGATCTTCAGGCGCTGAAGCCACTGGACCTGGTCCTGGGATATTCGCCATTGTTTCCGTTTTTATTTTCCCAAGTGGAAGATATTTATGTACGTGGAGGTCAAATTAATCAATAAGTTAAAGCCACTTAATTACTCGTAAACTAAAATTTGCTAAAATTCTTTACGAAATAGAAACATATCATGACGTCATATGTCAATGTCATCCTGTCAGGTGCTTGCCGTGATTGAAAAACAAAGCGAACAAAGCATTTCATTCACTGTCCTGAATCCCGATCGTTCGGATATTCATAACAACAGGCAAGTTCTAAAAATAATGGTAAATTCATCGTTCTTTGCTCAAATTCTAAGTTCAAATTAAAATAAATGTAATTATCAATATTCTTGTAGGTAATTAATTATGTGTTATTATCATTTTCAACAGCCCATAGTGTCCCATTGCAGGACAAACGGGGGATGCGCTAAGGTAGCCCGCGAAATTCAAATTTTCCAACGTTTTTTGCAATTTTCAGGTCAGTAACAGGTTTTATGTTGATCTAATTATGATTCGCGGCCATAACCAATAAGGCTTTACAGAATTATAATCATTAGAATCGGCAATACAACTAACTCTCTTCAACGGCCTACCTTAGCGTATCCCCCCTAATATAATACATTATTCTTGAATAGATTACCTACTCAAGATTATACAAGCTAATCTACTTAGTCCGTGAAAGTTAACAATAAATTTAATAAATATAAATAAAATATTTACAAGTTAGTACAGTATAAAAAAGGGGAATCATCGCTGTCAATGGGAAAAGTGTCCATAAGGCTGACCTGCATTGTCAGTTTGTCACACTGATACTAGTTAGAGTTACTCTACTCTTTGACTGATACGTTGGCGCTCAGAACAATTACCGTATTCTGTTCCGTTTGGTGCTGGACGTAAAGAACAGCATCATCTTATTTCTTCCCATGGGTGTCGTAAAAGGCGACTAACTTACTAGAGAATGGGCAGCAGCGTTCTCTATGCATTTTAACACCATACTGCTATCTGGATCGCCCTCTGGTCACGTGAAGAGTCGAAGAACTGCTTAGCAATGGCCTGAAAACCTCGATGAGCGAAAATTTTATCAAAATGTAACATTATAGATTATTAGGCCACAAAACTCGTAGTTGTCCCCAGCCACTTTTAGAGAGTGCTAAAAGAATCTTTTGGCCAAGTGTTGCCAAACTCAAAAAGTTCAAATGATCGAATTTTCACGCCAAAATTATCGTTGTGAAGACAAACAAATCATAATATGTAAAAAAAAACACCCTGTAACTATATGTACTACCTTTAGATGCGTTACCCGCGCTCAATAATGGCAAAGTAAAAGAAAGGCAATTGCCCGACTTGCAATTAGTCACGCGCCATCCAGTGACGCGGCTACACGTCACAATCACTCGCAATTCTTAGCAATTATTTGTGATGAAAATGCCTTTCCGTGTCTATACACGATATACAAATTACACTACTACTGTGGCAGAACAGAAAAACGTCTCATTTCATGCATAAGTACTTATTGGATTTTTTTATTATACGAAAACGTTGTTTTGTTTTGTACTTGTACAGCCAGTCAGCCATTTTTCCTGACTGCTGCGACCGATGCGTACGCGCCATGAATATGCAGCAGCTAGTGACGTAACTGAATATGTATGTTCATCTCTTTCTAACAACAGTTATCGGTATTATAGGTCTTTCCTTTTCTTCGCGCACCGTATGATTGTACGCAAGTATGTAGATACATTCATGGCTTACGCTGTTTTTGAGTGCACTAATGTTCGTGTATGATTATTTAGATATTTTTGTCTTTTTCTATTATTTTGGTCTGACCCGTTCCCAAGTCAAATCATTTAATTCAAACAGGCACTTTTACTATGTAAAAGACTTGTATTTTACTAATAATTTATAACAAAGAGAGTGTGTAAGTGAGTCTGCGAATGTCCCAACTGTCGTAAAATCATGACGAAGAATAGTTTTGTCCTGTTCAAATTGTCTCAGCAAGCATTGTTTGTGCATAAATCTACACTAATATTCTATACAGGAAAGATTTTTTTGTTTGTTTTTATGTTTGTAACGAATAGGCTCCGAAACTACTTTTACCTAGGTACTTGATTTAAAATATTCTTTCACCAGTAGATAGCTACATTATTACGGAATAACATATGCTATAATAATTTTTTTTTTTAAATTAGGGATCCGCTCTTACGCGGGTGAAACCGCGGGGTGCAGCTAGTAGTTCATAAATACCGTGGCTTGGCTTGATTACTTTCGTCCGTGATATAATAATTCACAACAGTTTTATTGGTGTTTGTTTTTGTTACGAAACAGTGAAAAAAAACGACTGCTTTAGACCACATTACTGAAGTAAAACAGAAATCACCGTTCGCGTAACGCTAGCAAAAAGATTTACTTACTTCAAAAAAAAAAAACGAGTGTGATTTAGACCACACGTCTGAAGTAAAACAGAAATCACCGTTCGCTAGCTAAAGAAGTTTTACTTCAAAAAAGCTGCGGTCTTGTTAGTGTAAGCCAGCTTATAAACAGTCATTTGTGAATTTACAAAAATACCTAAGCGGGATGGCCCGCGGCGGTGACGCGGTGTGTTCCATGTTTAAAATTTAAACAACTTCTGTAGTCTCTTTCCGTAACGCTCTCGTCACGCATTCACCAGCTTACTCCCCAAGTCAAGCGTGCGTAAAGAAGTTTTACTTCAATATTAATACTAATTATACAAGTCCGTAACGCTCTCGTCATGCATTCACCAGCTTACGGGGAGTAAGCTGGTGAATGCATGACGAGAGCGTTACGAACTTGGAAGCCAAGCATGCCTAAAGAAGTTTTACTTCAAAAAGCTGTTAGTGTATAATAAACAGCCAGTGTGAATTTAAAAAAATACCTACTATGCAGGACGGCCCGCGGCGCGCAGCGCGGCGGCGGTAACGCGGTGTGTTCCATGTTTAACAACTTCCGTTCGCCTCGCCCGATCACACTTTTCATAACGCTCGCGCTCTCGTCGGTTTACTCCCCAAGTCAAGCGTGCGTAAAGAAATTTTACTTCAACTAGAAACGATATTCGTCCGAACGCAACTAAATCGTCACTATTCCAAGCTATGAGTAGTACCTACTTTATTTGATATTTTTACTCGACTGCGGCGAAGCCACAAAAGGAGGATTATGTGTTTGACCTGTATGTAGGTATGTATGTATATATGTCTGTCCCTATGTTCCCTTGTAACTACTAAAAGGCTGAACAGATTTTGATTAATGATATGTCATTAGATTCGACTTTATTGCGCGAGTGTCATATAAAGGGTATACTAAAATGATTAAAAATCAAATTGGCGGATTTTTGGCGCCAAAAGGTTTGTTTTCGATTAAAAAAGATCTGCCAAGCCTATCGAGTCGGGTATCAAAATGAAGGGTTTTAAAAGGTGATTACAAAAACATATAGGTAGGGACTTAATATATGTTTAAAAGTAATTTAAATGAGAAAAGATAAAAAATATATCCCGAACTTTTGCAGTGAGTGAGTAAGAAGTCGTTATCCCCCGATTATAAGTGAATACGTAAACCTAATTTACCGTCTTGTAATCCTAACTAAAAATTATAAAATAAAAAAGTTCGGTAGGTATTATTTTACTGTTTTTCATAAGATCAGAAAACTCACCACAGTCAATACAATTATTAAAAAAAAGTTAATTAAAAAATCAAAAACCCGACTGCGTAAAAAGTGAACTTAAGAAAAGATGGAAACAAGATTTGCTTATATAAACTAATACCTACTACAATCTCATGCAGTCGGAGGCATCTTCCTAACAATAACGACCTATTGCCTCCGACTGCATGAGATTGTATAAAGTATTAATTTATATAAGTAGGTAAATCTTGTTTCCATCCATTTTAAGTTCACTTTTTACGCAGTCGGATTTTTGATTATTTTAATTAACTTTTTTTAATAGATGTATTGACTGTGGTGAGTTTGTTGATCTTATGAAAAACAGTAAAATAATACCTAACGTTGTTTAAAATGAGGTACTTACTTAGTACAGACGGCTACACATCAAGTTATACATTTCCAGTATAAACTGATCTCGCATTGTATAGGATTTCCGTACAGTGCGAGATCAGCGTAAACTGGAAATTTATAGCTTGATGTGTAGCCGTGTGTACATACATCAGACCCTGAACCGCAATTACCCCGCTGGTTGGCTTTCTGTACGTAAGAGGTGGATACTGCAGCTACTGACAATGAGAAAGCTCCCCTAAGTTGCATGATGTTATCACAAATTCGGAAGGAGTAACAGCTGACCCCCCTTTTTGGGGGAGGCCTATGTCCAGCAGTGGACGTCTTTCGGATGAAATGATGATGATGAACAGCCGACCATTACGCCTCCTTAGTTCGAACCTTACGTTTGTCCAATGTCCGCAATACTTAATTTTTGTCATTTGTGCAAGAGGGACTACCTTCTATGGCCAGACTCTTGAATGACTCATGGTACCGTAGCAGCTGCTTGTAGACCGTCGCGTAACTAATCCGGAAGGCCCGGAGGTCCGCGTCGCGACCGCTGTCTACTTACAGCAGATATACTTACTGTAGAAAGTAACTACGGTCAGCATCACAAGTAAGAGGAACATTATGTCCATAGGTAGGTACTCAATCAACAAAAAACCGGCCAAGTGCGAGTCGGACTCCCGCACGAACGGTTCCGTACCATTATTTATAAAAGCAAAAAAATTACGTTTGTTGTATGGGAGCCCTATTTTTTTTTTTTTAAGTGAATAGATAACTAAAGATTCTGTGAATATTTCAAGCGTCTACCTGTTGCCGATACCAATATCGATCAAAAACGAGCAAAAAAACCACGTTTGTTGTATCGAAGCCCCTTAATTTTTTATTTTATTCTGTTTTTTAGTATTTTTTGTCATAGCGGCAACAGAAATACATCATCTGTAAAAATTTCAACTGTCTACCTATCACGGTTCATGAGATACAGTCTGGTGACAGACGGACAGATAGACAGAGAGACGGCGCGGCGGCGCGACGGCGGCGGCGGGGCCTTAGTAATAGGGTTCCCGTTTTACCCTTTGTGTACGGGACCCTAAAAACGATTGGATTAGATCCTTTATACTTTATAAAACCTTGTAATAATATAATTTATAGAATAATTCATTATCCTACGATTAAATACTTAGGTACTTACAAATTAAAAACGAAGCTCACTTAGCTACTTAACAACCGTCTGTGCTTAGCAAGTTATAATACCTACTCTTCCACATCATCACAAATTCTTTTAAATTAACTTGTAACTTAACTCTTGTAAAAGTTAAATAAGTACATTGGATTTTTCAGCAGCACAACCCTTTCATTTAGTGTGATGAATAAGCAGCCAGAACCCCGAAAGTCTGACAACCAGTCTTAACAAGGGGTATCGTGTTACCCAGCTTGTACTGGGTTGTACTTGTATCTAGGTCAGAAAGGCAGTCGTTCTAACTCTTTAGAAAATACTATGGTATTCAGCTGCATCCGGTTTGTTTGGAAGCCGACCCCAAGATAGCAGAAAAAAACTGGCCAAGTTCGTGTCGGACCACGCATAATGAAAGGTTCCGTAGTGGGGATTCATTTATCCTAAGAACAAACATAACATTGTAGTTGAAAACAGTTCCCTCATACATTCCAACTGCAATGTAAGTTTGTACGCACAATTTTGAGAGATTTATCATGTTATTTTAAGATCATTGATTTCATATAGGTTTTCCAGTTAAGCTAAGTTTAAGTAAAGCACTATTTTCTGTATTTTTTTAAATTTTAGGCTCAGTAATTTAGGAGATAAGGGGTTTGGTAAATTTTCATCTATTTTCTTAAATAATTTTAAAGTATTTCTTTAAAATTAGAAAAAATAATCTGTAATCCTTACAACAAGATATATGTCATATGCTACAGTTTGCAAAAAATTTTTTTATATTTCCCCCTATTTGCCCCGAAAAGTGACCCCCATATTCAAAATTCATTTATTTACGTAACACGTCTGTTTGGGTCACAGAAATTCATAATGTGTACCAAATTTCAACTTAATCGGTCCATTAGATTCGGAGCAAACCGGCTGTGACAGACGGACAGACAGACACACGAGTGATCCTATAAGGTTTCCATTTGAAGTACGTACCCTAAAACGCTGTCCAGATCATGTGTTGAAAATTGAAAAAGCTTTGTAAATCAATCCAATATTGCTAGAAACATGCAAAGTAACCTCAGTAGGTACAGACGCCAGCAGGTAAGCTACCCAAAACTGTCAAATTTTCCCAATCAACCTTGAACTTTATGCTGTAAAGATAAAGTTGAAAATCTATTAAAGAAATTTGACAGATTGTAGTAGCTTATGTGCTGGCGTCTGTACATAGCCTACTTGCAGAAACAGTGCCCAAAAATCTGTATTGGATAACATAGATCCTCGGATATGTAGCGCCTGTGGTGGTGGGTGTTGGGTAACAGTTCTCAGGCCGGTTACGGCGCGACGGCGCGGCGCGGTGGCACGACCAGTGAAGTGAACGTATCTGTGACCCGCGCGCGTGTACACCGCTGTCGAATCTGTTGACGAAATTTTAACAACACACGTAGCCTACTATTCCGTATAAACAAAGTTTGTAAAGCAATCGACCCTGTTATATTATACTGTTAATCCACCTGTTATCTGTTACTCCAGTTATAAGTGCTGTGTCTGAGTGCGGCTGTTTGAGCGAAATCGCCGCTTATAAGTAAGCGTATTTGGGTAATTATTATTGAGTTTAACCATCTTCTTTCGCTAATTACCTATCTGATGTTAAAATGTATTACGAATTCTTACTTTGCCGACAGAAATCACATGAAAATAACAAGAATTTAAGTACCTAGAACCTACCTCGTAAACGTTATGTAGTTTGATACTGTATGTATGTACCTATCTACTAGGTGTAGGTAGGTACCTAACCAAACCCACTGGATACTACTGGGTGGATACTTATCAAATGATTAATTAACAAGCTGTGCCCGTGACGAAAGACGTCCACTGCTGGGCATAGGCCTCCCCCAAAGGGGGGGGGGGGGGATTTGCCATAATCGACTCTAGTTGCCTAGCACCAATTCTATAGAGTACCTTCAGGTCTACTTTTCATGTCAGTAAGTCGCGGGCACATCCCTTCTTTTATAGTTGTATACCATATAGCAATCTGTTCAGAGAGTACCAAACGGACAGACAGCCAATTATAGTCAGGGACTACGTAGAGATAAGGGTCAACGTATTGAACCATATCATCATGACACAGTAAAAAAAAAAATTATAAACTTTTTACATGGATGTCGCTTTTTAGGGTTCCGTATCCAAAGGGTAAAACGGGAACCCTATTACTAAGGCTCCGCCGTCTGTCTGACACCAGGCTGTATCTCATGAACCGTGATAGTTAGACAGTTGAAATTTTCACAGATGAAGTATTTCTGTTGCCGCTATAACAACAAATACTAAAAAATAAAATAAAATAAAAATTTAAGGGGGCTTCCATACAACAAACGTGATTTTTTTGCTCGATATTGATAACGGCAACAGTTAGACCGTTGAAATATTTATAGAATCTTTAGTTTTATATTCACTTTAAAAATAAATAATTAAATTAAAATAAAACAAATATTTAAGGGGGGCTACCATACAACAAACGTGATTTTTTACCCGTTTTTATAAGTAATAGTACGGAATCCGTCGTGCGCAAGTCCGACTCGCACGTGGCCGGTTTTTTTTAATTTCTTTTTAATGTTCACTTTTTATTTGTGGTAGTTGATACTTACCTTTTTTTCTTTTGTTCACGGGGTGGAAAATGCTCATGGATGTCCTCCGCCCTGTGGCGGACGGAGGGGTCTGTCAGACTCTTACTGACTAAAAACCACCCCAGTGTTTCCTTCCTACACTTGCACCGCGGATCTTGGGATCTGTTATTACTTCCGCAATCCCCGGCTAGTCCCCCGGCCCACAACAAGTCTGCGGGGGGGTGTTGTGTTTGACCCCCCCGCGACGTCTGAAAGGGGCGCGCGTGGAACACTACGCGCCGCCACCTCGGGTCCAGTGTGATAGGGGGCGGTGGACGTCCCCAAGGCCGCCGTCCCTGGACCCATTTAGGGGGGCCGGAAGAGGGCATTGTCAGCCCTCTGCCGACGCCCAGTGCGTCTGCTGCGGGCCGCCTCCCTTTCCGCAGCCTCCTTCTGCGACTCGACTGTTTCGCAGAAGTAGACCACTGCGTCCCGCGACTCCTCGCTGCCGACCATCGACTCGACCACGGCCGGCAGCGACAGGTCACTGCCTACTCCTGAGATGAAGGCACGGCTAGGCTCCTCCCAAGCGGCATACTCTGCCAGCGTATGCCGCGCCGTGTGTTCCCGGCAGGTGGTAGTAGAACCTCCTCCTTTTTGAAGCCGGTCAAACATCGCTATTTTAATGCTAGATCTAAAAATAAAAGATGGGAAACCTAAACGTTCTGCTTTCGGATGCCTCGTGTTATAAAAAAAACCAGTAACACCGTTTAATATTTTACGAAGCCTGTATACATTGTATGAAAGTTAAAAATTACGCACCATACAACGGAATGTGCGGTAAAATAGGTACTCTCACCTAAGTACCGGTTTTACCGCATACTTCGTTGTATAGCACCGTGCGTATCCTTTATTGTTTTTTTTTATTTCCATAAAATATATATAAGAATTTCACCAAGTAGTTTCACATTACGAGAATATAAGCTGAATGATCGAACCTCCTAGCGAGCGCTTGTGCTCAATACGTTTGTCTCACTTTAATATTAATGAGAAAATGAGACGAAAGATGTAGTTCTCATTTTCACCACACGCACGTGGCGCCATTTGCAAATTTGCGCCATTTTCTACAAATGTCAAAGATTGTTGCGATTTTCAAAATACTAATATGAGTTGAAGCGAGGAATCCGATAGAATAGTTAAGGAATCTACTCCACCTGCTGGTGCTCCACTGATTTACAATAATTTTATATCATGGAAGACTCGGAAGAAGTACTCAATCATTCTCTGAAAATGTTTTGATGGCTTGTTTCATAACCTATTGTACTGTTTTCTCGCAAATTTGTTGAAAAACGTTGTATGACACACGTGCGGAAATAGGTATTTACAAGCTCGTGACTATGGTTAGCCCTCGACTTCGTCTCGGCGGGCTTAGATTCGTCTACTCGTTTGTAAAAACCAACTTACCGCACTAGTATCATAGGAATTACCTAGAAATACAGTTTCCGCAATAGCATCTAGTTTCATGCTATCAAGTTTTAAATTTAGACCCACTTGGCCACTTGGGGTACTCTACATTTGGTAATGAGAACTTAAGACATCTTGTTTTGTTCGCGTTAAGTAAGAGATTATTAGCTGCGAACCATTTTGAAAGAACAGCCAGACTATCGTTGGCATGTAAAACATCCGTATATTTTCTATTTTAAAAATAAGTCATATGTTATCAATCAGCGAATAGAATTATATCCGATAAGTTAGCCATCATGTAAGGAAGATCATTAATATAAACTAGAAATAGGAAAGGGCCAAGAATTGAACCTTGAGGCACGCCCATCTTTTCTAGAGACTCAGAGGACGTCGCCCTGTTTTTTTGCTAATGTTAGGTTGCCTCTCATACGATTTGCGAGTGCATTACGTGCTTACAATATCTGAAGCGTATCGTGATTAGTTTATAAACCAGGAACTATGTGATCATGTCAGATAGTGTGGGAGGGGCCATGATACGATCACACCAGTGTTACGTACGCTTGTCTCAGGGAAGCATAGCCTCGACTGTGGAACGAACTAGCTATGCTGACACGCATGTTGCCGCAGGCGTATTCGATTTATGATCATGATAGATGCTAGCAGACCTTAACTTTATCTAGCTGTATGTTAGCCAAAGCTAACAAATTAAGCTAACATCAAAATTATAGCTTTAGCGCAACAAAATATTTTACCTGTGTATTAGATTAGAGGTACCACAGCTGGTGGCGTTCTGTAGTTTCCGCCCCACCTCCATGGAAAAAAGGTGTTTATGTATGTAGTATGTAAGGTGTAGAATTACAATGAATTCATTTACTTAGTTGGTAGCACCTAATACCTTGTTAATTTTGACGTAATTTGCAGTACCTCTACGGTTTGAATTTCACAAAACTTACAAAGGGAAAGACAGATTTGGAATCCTGCTACTATATTATTATTCTAAATAAAGCCGTTAAATGCGACGATAATCGACTTTTAATGATTTTATACTGAAGATCACGTCTAAACGAGTAGTGTTAATGATATGAAAAAAATATTTTGTTAAATTAGAGCATTTTTTCAATAATTTAATATGTGCATATTTTAGATTATGTTTATATTATATAGTGAAATTAATTTGTAAAGTTATGTCAAACCCGGATAAAGAACTGAGAATGGCGCAAAATCTACCAAGCGTATTTTTCTGAAACCTTCACCAATTTAAAGATAATTTAATTATAGATCATTTAATAAACGCGTTTTATTAAAATCCTTTTATTTTGTGTATAATAAATAAATAATGCGCCAAATTGGGGACAGCGCTCCTTGATGGGCGCGTCCTATTACTGGCTGAACGTACGACGCCTTGCGTGAGCTCAGTACAGAACAGGCAAGCTAACCACTCAAGGTCACTGGCATATATCTGAGTCTTAAGAAGATCAATAAGGGGGCAGGCAGGGTCTTTAAACCCTTTCTACGAGCTACGTGGGCGGTACCATGATCGGTATTCACAAGTCCCAGTCTTCACTAGCAATATCGTTTACTTCCTACTTTTAGGGATATTATTCTCTGGTGATGTAAGTGCTTCTGAAATAATATAATAAATTATACTCTCAAACGTTGTGTAACTCTGTTCCGGGTTCTTACCTTATTTATATGCATTACTGCCTTGTTGTGTTACGAGTTTACTAAGTGCTTGAATGTTGTACATTCCGTTAGGATCCTAATTATGTTTTTTTAATCAAATAAAATCAAATTTTAATAAAAAATCCTTTTTAGGACATGCGTACGGTATTTAGTAACTATTTTAAATTGGGTACTTGTTTGCTGTTTTGCCGTTAATAGCAACTATTTGGGCTAGGTGAGTAGTTTTGTTTTCAACAGTTTAATAGCGGTGCAAACTTGCAAAGGTTTATTGCTTAACGTAGGTGGGTACGCCTAATGTTCGTTAATTATCGTTATATTAATATACTGCTCAATAAAATTGTACTGTAATTATGTCTGTTATTATGTTATTAATGATAGGTAATCTTATATTAAAAACAAACACAACTGGTGAAATGTGGGTGTAGTATAGGTACACACTATCTCTCTCCTTAAACATTATTTTTTTATTCTTTGCAAATGTTTCATGATTATTATTGAATAAGTTTAATATGTGTTATGTATGTATGTATTTATTTATTGTATATGTGTAATGGTGCCTACACCATACACTACTTGCAGTATTGAGTCTCCTTCCCCTTAATCCATCCAAAGGTTGTCTTTAAAAGATCGCTATTAGCGATAAGACCGCCCATTGTGTCACCTTATATAAAATTTCTACATTTATATCTGTAATTTTTATGGTATACATAAGAAAGAGTATCCTATTCTATTCTATAACTCAGTCTAACCCTTCGGGGAATCTAAGCGTGACTTTATTATGTGGTAAATAGGCAGCGTGGATTCATTTGGATCCATTGATGTATTAAATAGGAAGCAGGCCACTCTCTAACATCACGTACACACGGCTACACATCAAGCTATACAATTCCAGTTTACGCTGATCTCGCACTGTACGGAAACCTTATACAATGCGAGATCAGCTTATACTGGAAATGTATAGCTTGATGTGTAGCCGTCTGTACATATTAAATGGACCCGATGTCGTGCGTCATTTGCTCGACAACCGAAATAGAGAGACATATTACGCGGGCTATAGCGGGAACGAGATAGCAATAATTGTCACCTTTACGTACCCATAACAACTCGGTAACAAACTACGATTCGGGTATTCCCCGCAAACCGAGAGTACCGCAAATCGACATCGAGGAGCGCGTACCTTATCTTCCTATTTAATACATCAATGTTTGGATCAGTTACTTTTCATAACTACGCAGCATAAGTGAACTTGCGCCTCATTAGTGATACCTACGCCTCGTTAGTTAGTCACAAGTGATAGTCTGATATACGAAGGCAGTCAAACTGAGTAACTATAGAAGTGTTTTTCCTACTTCGTCTGTTTCCATCATTCAAATTGTATTAATGATTACATAACATAGAATAGAATGAATAGAAATAGAATCCCTAGAATCCCGGAAGGGTTAGACACAGGTGTACCCATAGTACACCCACATTTCGCCAGTTATGTTTAAGTCCCATGTAATAGGGGGCGAGCCTATTGCCATCAACCAGGCACATGTCCAGACTCCGGGCTGCTACTGAGAAATTCCTGATGGAAAATCCCAATAACACTACACACCGATTGAATTATTTAATGATTACATAACATAACATAAAATTTGTGTGGTTCTTTCCTCAAAATACCATTTCAGACACGGATCTACATCGTCCTCACATGATCTGACCAAGATTATGTTTGGACTTTAAAAGAGACTTTGATCCCTGAGTTTGTTTCGCCATTTCTTCTCAGGAGTAGTCAAGTAGGAAATGTCGACTACATCTAGCTTATTTTATATATCCTAATAAACGATTTCATTTCATAGCATCACCATCTGTAGGTAATCCCCGAAGAGTTAGGAAAAGGTGTACATAGTACACCCACATTTTTATGATCAGACATAACAGTACCATTCTATTGAGAAGTATATTAATATAACTATAAACGAACATTAGGCATACCTGTCTACGTTAAGGTAAACCGCTGTCACTGTCAGATTGCTTACAAAAGAAAGAGATGCGCGATGACACAACGTATGGCGTAAAAATGCAAATAAAATTTGATATTAACTAATTAATAAAACCGTTCCGTTTGATGCCGGACGTAAAGAATAGCACCATCCCATTTCTTCCCGTGGGTGTCATATAAGGCGACTAAGGGACTTACTAGAGAATGGGCAGCAGCGTTTTTTATGCATTTTTAAAACCATACTGCGATCCCCAACCCGCCTGCGAAGCGTGACGATTATGGCAAATCCCCCCCTTTTTGGAGGAGGCCTATGTCCAGCAGTGGACGTCTTTCGGCTGAAATGATGATGATGATGATCATGAATTAATAGAAATTCATCCATCACCGGATGCAGTTTGGCATTTGCAATTTTATGGTATACTTTTAATTATAACTGTTAACAAAGGGATAAACTGCTTTTAAAAATAGCTAAGAATTGTCTTTGAAGATTTTTTTGATGTAGGTAGTAAATTATATTTAATTATGTTTTGAGTTCCATCACCGTATGCACAAAAGACTTGAAAATATCATGTTGTTTTTGTTTTGGAAAAACAATTTACGGTTTAAAAGATACACTGCTTTAAAAAACCACATTATTGACTATTTTTAGAGATCTCCGCCAAATCTGTAATTTTGGACCGCTTTTGTAATGAAAACAACACTACTCAGCTTCTCGCTTTTCACGATAAAAAAGCAAACAAGTCAAGTAATTGTTTGCTGTTGTTGATTTAAAATAAAATTATGAAATACCTTACGCAGGTCCTGAAAAAATATTATAAACAAAAAAAAATGTTACACTCGATGTCGTTGATGTCTTTTCTATGGCAAATAGTTTTTATTAACAAATTGTACTTTTTATCTGATAGTATCTTGTTGTTTATTACGTCGTTTTACTAGTTATGATTGCTTGTTGTTGGTGGACTGCTGATAGCTCCATCCATAAAATTCTTGTCCAGCCAAATCGAAAATTCAGGGATTCAGCTTTGATTATGATTTACCCAATCTTTTCCAATAAAACGTACATTTTATGTCATATAATTAGTAATGTCTTTTTTTGTTATTAATCTGTCACCATCAGGGCGTGCATGGTTCAAACGTAAACAGTTGTGAGTGAAAGTGTAAGTTGAATAATATCGAGAGCGTCGCACTCGGCTCGGCGCATGCCACAAACGAGACTCGGGTCGCGACTCGATACAAGCCGGCGGGCGCGGGGCGGCGCGCAAGTAGTTAGCATGCAGGTCGAATTACAGATAACATACCTACCAGCCTATTACTTCTATGCCTACCATCATACGAGTACCTTATAGTACTCTTTACCTACCATACAGATACGTCCAGTATCTGTATGGTAGGTAACCAAAGGTTCCCAAAGTCCTCGTTGGATGGTCGGACAATGCTAAACTTCCTAGCTTGCTTTGTCGCAGTGCCTGGTATGACCTCTAAGTTTTTTTCAGAGTTTCTCCTCAGTGTAGTCGGCTAGGAAACACCGACCTCATAAAAACCTATAAATAAAACAAAATACGCGTATAAGTTTAATTTTTTAATGAATACAAGCAGTGCGACGGTACTGCTTGTATTTACCATAAGGGCACGCGGGGCCCGTGCCCAGGGCCCCCGACCCCACGGGGGCCCCGGAAGGCCGATTCAACGCTTGCACTTAATAGAGCATTTTTTTTCTATTTTTTGGGTGATACAAACCTGCAGCATTACACATGCACATACCTACCTAAATTCTACTTCTTAAAACAGTTAATAACATGTACCTATTTGATTTGTACCAATTTCCCATAATAATAAAATCATAACAGAAAATTGTTTTTTTTTTCAGACATCTTTTTATTTTCAAATGGGCCCCAAATTGTTGCGTGCCCAAGGGCCCCAACCTGGCCTAAGACGGCCTTGAATACAAGTATTTTTAGAATGAATAAATACAGAATAATATAATTTATCATTATCATTTTATCCTTCTGCCCGTATGTTCCAAGTATCACATCTCAGATATTAAATTAGGTCATCACGCCCCAGCTGAGTAACGTAATTTGATCTAGAATTGGCATCATCAGTCAGGGCCGGCAACAATAACATTGTCATTGTTAAAATCAAATGGAACTAGGTAATCAACTAATCAGTCAGCAATTTGTCAAAAGTTACCTCAACACATCTATTGAAGCGGCAAATCATTATCATTTCACACTTCACTTCCTAAACTTGCGTAATAACTATAATAAGCATTAAAATAAATAGTCTCAAGATTTACCATTGTTTTATTTTAGTTATGGTTAATCTCGACGACAGATCAAAGCCACATAGGCTTACATATTTGTGTACAATATACTAGAGTGTAATTTAAGTTTTTTTTTAAATATTTATTTATTAAGAATTAAAGTACATAAAATAATAACAACTTATACCAAATTACTTAATACAAAAAACCGGTCAAGAGCGAGTCAGACTCGCGCACCGAGGGTTCCGTACGTATCTATATATGATGATTATGATTTCTGAAAAACTGTGCTATTTAAAGACATAGTTTTAATTTTCCTGTAATCTTTACATAAACTTCTATCACATAATATAATTTCAGATTTTTATCTATGCAAACTTCGGAGATAAGAGGGGGAACGTTTTTTTTACATTTTTCATCAAAAGTCGGAAACTATGCTGCCTAAAAAAAAAAAGTTTGAGAATGTACAAACAGCGCTCTTTTATATGATACCCCACATGCCCTAGTAGCCCCACTTCAAATGTTTAAGACCCGCTTTCAGTTCCTTTTGCATTTTTTTTTTTTTAATTTCTTTCTTGTTTGCAAAATAATTGGGCAAACGTTGTCTAAAACTATTCTAAATTTCAAGTTCATAGCATTAGTTACATTTACTAATTACAAATACACAGCTAATTATTTACACTAAGAAGATACTAACTACGAAAAAAAATTACAACATGAAAAAAATAAATATAAAAGACACTTAAGCGTCTAAGTACTCGTCCGCATCGCTGTCATCCGGAAACGTGCCCAGAAGACTGGCAGCATTGCCACGTTGAATAGCATTATTAGTTCTTGAGATATCCAGGTGTGACAGACAGACAGACTTAGTCTCACCATAAGGGTTCCTTTTAACCATTTTGGTACGGAGCCCAAATAAAAATATAATATCCTAACTTAATTAACTAAAACTATTAACAAACTAAAATGTGGCGTCGAAGAATTCCTCCGCATCGCTGGTAATGTACCCAAGAGATTGGCGGCATCGCTACGTTGTACGTCAATGCTTAGCCTCTGGCCAAGGTAAAAGCCAGGGTTACAGGTAGTGTCAACTAGCCGTTTGGATATTTTATTGAATAGACCAATTAGCACTCGGACCCCACGGCCCGAGGGTTTCAACCCCAAACGGCTCGAAAAATATAATTACCGATATGGTACTACACCGCTCGACGTTTTCCGCAGCAGCAACGCCAGCACAGTACGCCGAGCCAGGAAGATGAGATGGCGCTGCAAGAGTATCGACACACGTTGCGGCGGGACCACTAAAGGCCTACCCATCTTTCATGGCAATATTTTATTTATTTATTTGACACTAATAAGTACAACATCTTACAGTATACCCAAGACGATGTTATACCATCCTATACTCCATTTGAAATAAGATTAGACATTTAAATAAACTGGTTTACAGTCCGTTCAATCGATTTTGACTTCTATTCCGTAGACATATGGATGGCATTAAAAGCAAAACACGGTTACAATATCAACTGTCTATTACAGCTGCCATTTGTCATGCCACCAACGGAAGTCAAAATCGGTTGAACGGACTGTAAAAAAGGTTTATTTAAATGTCTAATCTTATTTCAAATGGAGAATATTACACTATTTATCCTTATAAAATACCTATAAATAAACAAAAATTCAACCATAAAAATAATACTAAAATACTTAATAAAAATTACATTTTCTTTTTCATATTTGTATGCCATAATAAAGACATGCCGTCGGGTTTCTTGACTCTCTTGTCATCGTTGCGTCTCGCGAACGCCGACGGTGGCAAGGGCTTGTCGGATGATGTCAGTAACATTTGCGATAATCGACCCGCATCTCGGTTGCAAGACAGGCCGTGGTATCCAAGGCTGATTGACAACTTCACCACAGTGACAGCGCTGAGGAAAACAACATGGAGCAGGAGATCCATGTTGCCTCGCCACCGCCACCGCCTCGCTGCTTCCCTACGACTAGGAAGTCGTAGGGAAGCAGCGAGGCGTAAACTGTGTCGTTAAAAAAAGTGCCTATGTTAGACGACGGTAGTGCATGAAGTCAAAGACTCGATTCCCTCGATCTACAGCCAGCGGGCGGGCAGCAGCGGCAATTTTGCAGATGAATTTTGCGGGACTTCCCATACAAGAATGGGAGGAGCAGCTTGAGCCCAAGCTCAGTCGTCAACACCACACTAGATAAATTAAATACCTACTGCCTAATTAACCTAACTAATTACTACTTATGTTATACTTACGCAGTGTGCCTACCTATGTAAGTTGTAGCATGCTACATGACTCAATTATAAAACTTATAATATTCCATAATCATAAAATTAAATGAATAATATTTGAACCCGTTAGACATTATTAGATGGTATAACTGGAAAACCTACAGAAACAGCGGATTTGTGTACTTAGTCTAGAAGACTATATAAACTCAAAATTGTAGCTACAAAAACGTGATAAAAGACAAACAATGCCTCGATAGGCAGCGGACGGTGTAACTGTCAGTATCAAGTGTCGGTGACAACAGTGCTAAGTGAACCGGAAGGGCAGTGACGATGCGCGTGCGGTGGTGGCGCGCCGTGGTGCTGTGCGCATGCGCGCTCGTGGTGCGCAGCGACGCCTTGCCACCCGCCACCCTGGGAGATGTCGTCGCCAACGCCGCCACCAGCCTAAACTCCATGAAGGTAATGGTTACTTACGCTATTATATTATTTGAGTAAATACAAAATAATAAGCATCTTTGCTCAATTTGGATTTTATTCCCAAGTCATTCATTTATTACACTAATTAATTCACATTTAACAAAGGCCTTTTGCTTTTAAAAGGAAAGAGGAGCTGAACACCTAGTTTTGAACACAATAGATGTTTCCATGTGATGGATGGTCACACTATTAGTCACCTTTTCACAGCCTTACATCCTTGGGAGGCTGTTAAAAAGGTGGACCGATATAGTATTGTAGAATTTCCAAAGAGGTGTTTCTTGCTCAAGCCATCGTGCCTCTAGCAAAATGATTTGTAGTGACTGACTTAGTCACTATTTCCTTTTTTTTCTCAAATGATGTATAACTAAAAATAAAATTCTTAAAAAAACTTGCAATGCATGCTAACGAAAATTGCATGCAATTCTATACTTTTACATTATTTCCACCGTGTGTGTTGTAATTCAGCAAAAAAGTTTATGTCCCTGTCATATATGCGTTGCTGCATTTCACATAAAAACAATTACATAAAGTAGGTTAGATGTCCATGAAACATCAATTGATATTATAAATTGTTAAGGGGGTTAGGGTGACGCCAGTAAGCCAGCAAGCTTGGTAACGAGGCTGGCTTACTGGTTTTGGTTCTCTTGAGCTCAGACAACAGTCATTCCGTGTGCGATGAGACTGAAAGTAATTATGCAAACTCCGGCCGATGAGAGAATGCATTCCTGAAACGAAAGCTGTGTCAGCTGAGTACAAAAGAAAACGTGTTTTACGAATTTATACTTTCATCATCATCATTTCAGCCGAAAGACGTCCACTGCTGGACATAGGCCTCCCCCAAAGGAGGGGTTTGCCATAATCGCCACGCTTGGCAGACGGGTTGGCGATAGCAGTATGCTGTTAAAATGCATAGAGAACGCTGCTGCCCATTCTCTAGTAAGTCCCGCACTGAAAAAAATGCGAGCTAACTGATACATATTCTCTTAGTTGCATTAAAATGTTTGGAATCATTATTAATTTATTTACCATAAACAAGATAGCATATTTTCCAGAACAAATTCATTTTATTTACACCGGTCTTTGTTACATCATACATGCTTTGTTTGGTTTTACTTCTTCACTTTTGTATATCAAATAATAATTTAAGTTGATGGTAACAAGCAACTTGTTAGCATTATATCATTCATAAACTAGCCAACATTTGAGTTAAATGAAATAACTACCCGTAATTAAACTAATTAATTACTTAGTTGACGGAACTATGATAATTAAACAAAGTTCTCCTAGCTTCAGAAGTCAAGATCTTGTTAGGCTCGTATGGAGTCAAGATGCGTGATGATCACATTAAACAAGATTTTTGTTAAAGCAAACACTTTTTTTTTTAGTGCTTAATCACGTTTTACGACACCCACGGGAAGAAATAGGGGAGTGCTATTCTTTACGTCCGGCACCACACGGACGTATAATTTATACTTTATTAGTTCCTAATCGTGTCCAACTGAATCGTGTCAAGAATACTCAGGAACGCATTCTCTCGGCGGCGCGCGGCGGCCGGAATTATTTGGAAAACCTTTGCCATCTGCTGGTCTATTTACCAGCAGATGGCAAAGGTTTTCTAAAGTATTTTTATTTTATCATTCCAATTTTATGTCCCATTATTATACCTACGAAGCTATGACAGCCGTAAAGGATGTTGTAAAGGATGAACCTACCAGTAATTGCCTTCTCATTCAAAAGGAACACACAGAATGAAATCTAATTGTCTTGAAAGCGGTCGTACAATAGAGTTGGTGTTTGAATAGCCCTTAAATTGCAACAGTTAGAACAGAATGTTAAGACATGTTAACCCAGATTAAGGCTCGTATAGACTGGCGCGACGTGTCGGCGACAGAACGACTCGAACAATTCCAACTAGACCAATTTCCATGTTTTCATAGAAATTTCTATGACGTTTTCATAGAAGTTGTTCTACTGGTGTCAAGTCGCACCTGTTTGCACGAGCGTTTAAGACGCAGATATATGCCGGTGACCTTGAGTGGTTAGCTTGCGTGTTTTGTACTGAGCTCACGCAACGCGTCGTACGTTCAGCCAGTAATAGGACTCGCACATCAAGGAGCGTTGTCCCCAATTTGACGCATTATTAATTTATTATACAAAAAACAACAGGTATTTTAATAAAACGCGTAGGTATACTAAAAGATCAATAATTAAATTATCTTTAAATTGGTGTAGGTTTCAGAAAAATACTCTTTGTAGATTTTGCGCCATTCTCAGTTTTTTATCCGCGATAGACATAACGTTACAAATTAATTTCACTATGTAATATAAACATAATCTAAAATATTCACATATTAAGTTATTGAGAAAATGCTCTAATTTAACATATATTTTTTTCAAATCATTAACACTACTCGTTTAGAAGACGTGATCTTCAGTATAAAATCATTAAAAGTCTATAATGCACGCAATTTATGTCGATAGGACTTACGACATAAGTCCCATCTTATTAATCTCCCACAAAGGTCTTGCGTTGCTTACGTGTTCAACCTTGCTCTGCAATAGAAAAGTAGCGTTTTTCAAACTGTGCACGAGAAGTTACCACAGTGCGTTGCGCTATCATCCAGGGAATGTCCTAAACAGACAAATCAGAAGTGAAGCAACGAGGAGCGCGCCGCATTCATACGGTCCATAATGCACTTCACATGTGATGTAACTCGGGCCTTTGAAATGATAACTTTTTGTTTAAAAATTGCATAATTTGAACTTGTGGACATTGCTTGATTTTGTACTAAGAAAGATTAAAATGCCACATCGAGTTTGACAAAATTTCGGCGTAGGCAGTCTTTTCCTATTTACTTCGCACAAAGTCTTATTTTCCCAGGCTAACAAATCCTTTTTAGGGTTCCCAAATGCAGAAACGGATCTCTTATAATTTCGGTATGTCCGTCTGTTTGTCCGGCCAAATGTTTCACAGCCATTTCACTCGGAGACTAGCACAATATTGGAGAAACGAAGAAAGGTGTATTATATGCATGAAGAAAGGTGTATAGCATCAAGTTTTTCTAACTAAACAGACAGCTGTGCTACTGGGGAGTTTGTTGCGCCACTTCTTCCCAGCTAAAGCACTAGGAAGTGGTGAAGGGCGGGCGTCTTTCTTATGTAATTTTGACGTTCGAACAGTACTGATTCTCAGCCTAGTCTGATTAAATGACTTTTGATTTTTTATGAACCACTAAACAATAGTTTTGAGATGGTTCGAAAAAACAAATTAGACGTGGCACTCACTATATATGGATTACCTAGAAGAGCAATGAAAACCGGCCAAGTGCGTGTCGGATCACGCTCAATGAAGGGTTCCGTAGTTACGAGTTAAGCCAAGGGATAAAAAAAATCATATTTATGTCTAAACTCAAAAATATTTTAATTTTCTATTTTTCATATTAGGCTGTTTATCGACTTTATACCTTTGCTTCCTCCGTTAGGAGTATATGTGTTCTGTGTTTGCTTCTCCTTAAACCTGGCGAAAGCAAAGCGCGGAAAAAAAAGAAAATTAAATCATAGTTTCTTATTTCATGACAAAAATATTTTTCATTATTTTATTTTATTTCTTCAAAAGTGTATTGAAAAACGTCGTTTGATACACGTGGACATTTGTTATTGAAGTTCTCGGCTCAAAAACAACCTCGCCTACGGCTCGGGTGTTAATTCCGCCTCGAATGCAATAACAAACATTCTCCACTTGTATTCATTTAGGTAGCATTTAAGGAAATGTAAAGCACTCAACTTCAAAGCGTTCGTCGTGCGTGTTCCGAACTTTTATCTGCCCCTCGTCATGGAAGCGTTTGATAAATTCAATATTGTGCACGTGTAAATGATCATCCCGACTGGTTCCGCATTCAATGTGCGTCTGCGTAGTCCGACACGTACTTGGTCGGTTTATTGTTACGTAATCCAGTGAGTGCCTACCTGCAAAATGAACGAGTAACAAAATAAGTAATTACAGATAGCCATACATTATTATACTCCGAGTAAGATTTCTGTCGAAGGCAGTGATTGAACGCCCGCTATTATTAGTTTCTTACTCGGATACCATTAGCTTCAAAGCATTATTTAAGGATTGTCAGGCAATTTCAAAATAGATTAACCGCAATATACCTAGCACGTATATTTTCTTGAGATTTCTGCAATACTATAATGTGCATTCCACGCAGGTGATTGCAATGTATTTTAGGTTAATATCTGTGCTGTACATACTAACTCAGGTGACGTATTTTATTTCATGTAGGTACAGTGCTTCTACTTTCTTAACGTCTCTCGGAAATTTCGTGTTTTGTCAATCGTCGGATTTCCTTTGCACTTGGTGCAGGCCGGAGCCGGACGCTCTCAATCGACTTGGAAGTATATAGAGTTGTTACTACTCTTTTTACTTATGATGTAATTTATTTAAAAAATGTGAGGAAAGCTGCTAAATTCGGAAATGTGATGACTGCCGAGAGACATTAAGAAAATATAAGCACTGTAATGTAGTATAATTAAGTAATGACTTCCTATCGATTACATCGAATTTAGTCCAAGTAGTAACAGATTGCTATGTTTACAAAAACGCATACTCTTATAAGCTGTCACTAAACTTAATGATGCTTCTCTCATCAATTGGGTAAAGTGACATTAGCACATAGCACTCAATACCTTTAGATGCCTTTTACGTCCGATCTTATAAGTGAAGTCATACTTTTCTTTTTGTAGGAAAAGTATGATTTCACTTACTTTTCCTATACCATGCTAATGTAGTCGCCTCTTGCCACACCTGCGGGGCCCGCACGACCTACTGTGACATGACTTGAGTCACACATTTTATCACAGTTTGAGCGATAAAACCGTTTTGTCTTAAAATGCTAGTACAAATTGACAAGACATAATTTATCATGTCTTGTCACAAACATCTTGCCACGCCCGTGCTCGGCCCGCTGCGCGCTGCCGAGATATCACACAGCACGTCCATTCCAATATCATTAAAGAATCTAGGCTTCTTTATGAATTAAATTACACGAACGACTGCCTCGTTGGTCTAGTGGTCGGAAGCGAGCATCAGGTCCTGGGTTCGCTTCCCAGTTCGAGCAAATTGTTATTGGGTTTTTCTATCAGGTATTTCTCAGTAGCAGCCCTGAGTCTGGATTTGTGCCCGGTTGATGGCAATAGGCTCGCCCCCTATTACATGGGGCATAACCATAACTGGCGAAATGTGGGTGTACTCACCAAGGTACACCTCTGTCTAAACCTTCGGGGAATTACAGGCGTGATGTATGTTAAGAGCCACTTCCGTGTGGTGCCGGACGTATAGAATAGCACCATCCTATTTCTTCCCGTGGGTGTCGTAAAAGGCGACTAAGGGACTTACTAGGGACTAAGGGACTTACTCTATGCATTTTAACATCATACTGCGATCGCCAACTCGCCTGCTAAGTGTGGCCATTATGGCACCCCCCCCCCTATTAGGGAAAGCCTATGTCCAGCAGTGGACGTCTTTTGGCTGCAATGATGATGATGATGTAGAGCCAATGTAGTCGCCTCTTGCCACACCTGCATTGGACGAGATTATGGTGACTCCCACAGCACGTCCATTCAAATTTTATTATATGTAGAGTAATTCATTTATTGTAGTAGTTATCAATTAAATTACACAAAGGACTTTAATCATTACCATACAATCACTCATGTCGTTAAGAATCACTTTATGGCTGACACTTTCGCAACACTGCGCCCTGGCCGACATTCACGATGCTTTATTGGATTATTATACGAAAGTCAATGTTCTCCGTCTTACTCAGCTCGCTAGCAACCGATTCCGAGTTACATAACTCGGATACTTAATACACGCGTTATGTAAAATTATGGTACTTAGCGAACTAACTATTATTAATTCGTATGGTTATTGACAGCATCGTGCAGGGATGATAAATCCTTTTTTTTTATTTAATTTCAAATAACTAAACGACTTCTACTACAAGGTGGACCGATGACCTTGTGAAGGCTGCAGGTATCTGCTGGATGCGGGAAGCACAGAACCGGTCGAAGTGGCGGTGCTTGCGGGAGGCCTATGTCCAGTAGTGGACGTCTTTCGGCTGAAATGATGATGATGATTAATAAGTAAACGACATGTAGATATACCTACGTGGGGTTGAAGGAGTTCAAGGGGTCCCGTGTTTTATTTTAATAATGAATACAGGTACACACGGCTACACATCAGCTATGCAGTTCCAGTATACGCTGGCCTCTTATTGTACGAAAATCCTATACAATGTGAGATCAGCCTAAACAGGATATGTTTATAGCTTGATGTGTAGCCGTGTGTACAGGTAGCGAGAAAAGTGGATGAAAACTTCAGTTTTTACAATCTTAGAACATACAGGGTCAAATTAAAAACTCCTTGATATGAAACTCCGCAGACGTAATGGGCATCGATATCCAAAAATGAACAAGAAAATCATTGAATTGATAAAAAAATTGGTGTCATCGACCGATTTAGTGTACCTACTTAGTTACATGAAATATCAGTTTTTTTGTGTATACTTCAGAAATTTGATGGGTATCGATCTCGATCACGATAAAAAAAGAAAAGATTTTGTCAACTCATACTTCAAGTAACTAACGACCAGCGCTCGTAGAACCCCCCAAAATAAATCATCAAATCATATTTTGTTTCGTTTTATTACCCTATAATAAGATATCGAAATGAAATGAAATCGTTTATTCTGTAAATGGGACATCGGAATCAGTTTTACACGTCATACTAAAAAATAAAAATTAAGATAGATGAAACCCATCACGTCTGTAAAGTTTCACTAGCTAATTTAATTAGATCAAAAATAAAATATTCAAAACAGTTTTTAGTCTTAAATGTAAATTATATATTTTTGAATTACGTGCCTGAACTAGGTAATCCTGTTTCAGGCGAAAAGTACTAAAATAGTCTTATCAAATTAATAAATAATCTAAAAGTTGACAATGAACAAATAAAGCTGAGTAGCTTAGTCTTATTTTCTAAATGTAATAAATACTTATCGTAGGATATACTCGTACATATTAAATTTACTATAATACAGTTAATAAATTCTCTGCAGGTATCTTTGTAAGACATACTTTGGAGAGCCTCCAATTTGACCCTTTTAAAATCAGAACAGAAGTAAATAATAACTCTGGATAGCTGAATATTTAATTAAAATCAGAACAGAAGTAAATAATAACTCTTAGCTGAATGTGAATATGAAATGCTGAAATACACTTCTCATCAGAAAAATCGAAACACTTCCGGTTTTATGGTTTCTGTCATAGTTTAACACAAAAGAGTTTTCATTCCATGAAAAAAATCACATGATTGTATAGCTGGCAGTTTGGCCATTACAGTGAAAAGCGAAGATTCTAAATTCAAAAGTAGAATTTCATTTGTTTATCATAAACATGAAATGATTCATTGTTTTGAGACAAATGTGTGTTTAGAGTTGGAGTACATTTCACTTTTAAAAACTAAAAATTAGCGCTTATCTTAAACCTTTTTGTTCTGTGTTGTGTATACTGTGTGTGTACTGTGACTTTGGGACGCCTGAAAAAGTTTTTTTCTAAAACATATGGATACTTCGCCCGCAAAAGCCGCCCAAGTATTGGCATTGTTGGATTCTGGACTTAGTCAGCGTGTTGTGGCTGAAAGATTGCATCTAAGCCTGTCGTCTGTTCATAGAGTCTACAAACGCTCATCGGGAGACTGGTTTGTTCACGCGCCGTTCAGGATTTGGTAGGAATCGGGTCACTTCTGAGCGAGATGATCGATTTATTTTAACAACTTCTTTACGAAATTGACGCCTTAATGCTTTTCAACTGCAGCAGCAGCTTCATGTTGTACGTAGGGTGGCTGTAAGTGACTCTACAATTAGAAGAAGGTTAATGGAACGTGGATTGGTATCCAGTAAATGGGCCGAAATTAACTGCAGACCATCGAAGAGCGTGCCTTAACTTTGCACGTGAGCACCTAAATTGGTCATACCTCCAGTGGAACAAAGTCCTCTTTTTTAATGAGTGTAAAATTATGCTGTATGGTAACGACAGAAGGAACAAGGTCTACAGAAGAGATGGAGAACGCTTTGCACAATGCTGCATTGAAGAAAAGGTCAGCTATGGTGGCGGTTCGTGGACTGTTTGGGGAGGAATCGGCGCCGACGGTAAGACAGAGCTTGTCTTTGTGTCTGGGCCACGTCTGCCTGCACTAAGCAGTCATCGGTTCATCGATTAGTGTCTTGAGCCTTACGTGATGCCCTATGCACATTTTATTGGCAACGGTTTCATATTCATGCACGACAATGCTAGGGCTCACACCGCGAGCGTCGTACGAGATTATGTTACCGAAGTCGGAATCTGCAGTATGGAATGGCCAGCAAGAAGCCCGGACATGAATCCGATTGAAAATCTATGGGATGAATTAAAGAGACGAATTCGTGCAAGAGATCCTGCCCCAGAAACACTTAGCCAGCTGCAAAATGCAATCCAAGAAGAATATAATGGAATGCCACAACATTTGATCGTGACTCTCATCCCATCGATGAAGATACGGTTCTTCATCGATGGGATGAGAGTGAGGAAGCAGTAATAAGAGCTTGGGGAGGCAATACAAGTTATTAAATAAAAGTTTCTTAGCTTTTTTTTTCATTTACGTGTGTTGTTTTATCAATTTCTTTCATACTCCATACAGGGTAAAAATGACTTTTAAACAAAATACGAAACCTATGGAAATTTGATTTGAATTTAGAACATTAACATTAGGATTTGAAAACCTCATATTATTCACTATTCAACGACGTTTGACATATATTCTTAAATATACACATTTTTCAGATAATCCTTACAAAACGTAAACTTGCAAGGTGTTTCGATTTTTCTGATGAGAAGTGTATAACGAAGTGTGTAAGAACCTACCTATTTTTAACATCTACAAAATCCTGTACACTTAGTTCGCAATAAAGAATTTGAATTTGAATTTGAACGTATTGAATAATTTTGGGTCAATTTAGATGATTTGTGTACAAGTAGCGAATCGACTTTTGTAAATATTAAAGTACCTACGATAAGCTTTTCTCTGTACGATATTATTTTAACAAGATTCTTTAGCGGCTATGAATCTTGCAAAAAATAAACGTATGCGCAACGTGTCACATCTCTATTGCGTAAATAACATAAATCGCCTGACACAAAAACTTGTATTTTAAGACCTTTACTTGCTTGTAGTTGTCGAAAAAAATGAATGCCTGAATTTATTTATAACCGTGTAAATTATATAAATTGCTTCTCGTCCGGAGGTAAGTATATTATTTTTATAGTACATACACCTTGACATTTTCACAATTTACGTACCTACTTACTTACTTGATTGTTACTGACAGTTCGCGCATTTGTTGCACAACATTATTTATTATTTGTTTAAAGGCCATCCTTTGATTATGAACATTTTTTAAAAACGTTGCCCCACACTAGGAATTACTCCTGTATCGTGGGTGCGTTTACAGACATTTAAACTCACATACACAAACAGCCAGACCCGGAACAACTACTTGCAGGTCATACAAATATTTGTTCCGTGCGGGAATCGAACCCGCGACACGCAGCGCAGCAGTCAATCGCTTAACCATTGCACCAACCGTGCAAGTCTTCCAGATTTCGGAGAGATTCAATGAACCGTCCATTCAATTTTAATATAATTAATATAATCGCTATCCTATGAACGATAATAAAATGAAATTAGACCAAATCCGTCTTATTACAAAACAAGATTTATATTTTGACATGGCTTAAACCATGGAGCCAGTTTTTGTAATAAGAACGTAACAGTGATTGAAATACCGTTCTTTATACAAAACTGAAAACTTAGTTCGGTACTAAGTTGACAGTTTTGTGTTTAGAAACTTTACCATAGCCGGAATAAAGTTCTAAATTCAATAATGGCTCCATATTTTAAACCTGGGTCTGAAGATAAACCTTGTTTTGTAATAAGGGGGAATGAGTTTATACGTTATGAGACGCACCCCGTGTATAGACACGGGAAGGCATTTTATTCACAAATAATTGCTGAGTATTGCGAGTGATTGTGACGTGTAGCCGCGTCACTGGATGGCGCGCGACTAATTCCTCTTTGGGCAATCGCCTTGCATTTACTTTGCCATTATTGAGCGCGGGTAACGCATCTAAAGGTAATACCCCCTTTCCGGGCCCCCTTTTCGGGTTTAGTGTAAACAAAAAATAATGTTGTATATAGGTATTACTCAATCGAATTTAATGGCTCAAGGATAGGTATTATTTTTGACTTTTAAATGTTCGCTTTTCTTTTTTGCGTTGGGGGTTTTAAAATTTTTAAACTTTGTTACAAAAGAAGTTACGATAAGTACAATTTTTCTCCTAAATCATCTCTAATCTTAGTAGCAATAGTTACTTATCTGCCTTACATGGTGCGCTTTCAGCGAGTCCGAGTCCTGTTTGGTAGTCGTAATTCTTGGTTTTTACATACTTTTCGATCGAAATGTTTTGGTCGAAAAACACGTTTTTAGACTAAAACATAAAGTTTTTGTTCGGCATAAAATCCACTAACTACATAGGTCGCTAGCCCGCGTAGAGATGCGTCTTTTGACACCTCCCACGTCACCTAAACGAATTCAAACACTAAATATCTGCTATATTTTTTTTTCAAGAGTGTACTGTTTTGTTGGATATCCTGACTGCAGCATCAGCTCATCGTGTGGACACCATTGCATTGTATGTAGAATCAAATACTGATGAAAACGAATCCAAACAAAAATTACAATTTTTTTTTTCAAGACTGTACCTATTAGTGTGCAGGATATCCTGGCTGCAGCATCAGACCAAGAATTCAATATCTTGCATAGTTATATAGCATATATGGGTGTTTCAAATTTTAGGTCACACATAATAATATGTTTAAAAATAAAGTAAATACCCATTATGCGTCTAAAACCCCTACCGCAGCTAACAAAAGAGTGGATAAACTTGAAACGGCTGAACCGATTTTGATAAAAGATGTTTAAGAACCACCGCTAGAAAACCTACTTTCAAATAAAAAAACCACATCAAAATCGGTTCATCCGTTTAAGAGCTACGGTGCCACAGACAGACACACACACACACATATAGCGGTCAAACTTATAACACCCCTCTTTTTTCGTCGGGGGTTAAAAATGTAGTTGGTAATATGGTCTTATCTTAGAAGTGTTGATTCCGTTACTTATGAAATACTTACATAGTTTATGTATTATTTGGAGCGTGGTTAGAGGCGACTTCCGCCATCCGCGCTTCCTGGGCCGCCATGCCAGTCCTGCCATCTGGTTCTGTTACTACCTACATTGGAGTACAATGTTACATTCTAACATTAACAATGTTTATTAATTCGCAGTTTTAAATTAAGTTATTGTTTAATAAATAGGTAACTGAACCGAATTCGACAAAGTACGGACCTACCAATTGGAGCCGAACCTATATGAGTTGTTCAATGTAAGCTATACCTACGAGCAAATTAGTGTATTTTGAATACTGTCGCAATGGAGAACTATGTAAGTATCATATTATATACTTAGGTCATTGATTTATGTGACACTTTGATGATAGAAATGACAAGGGGGCCTAAAATGGACGCTTTTGCAGAATCATAATATTGTTGCGCGCACAACTAAAAAGCCTACTACTAGCGCCATCTAGTATCAGGTAGCGGAACTAGTAGAGTCAAGATTCTTCCAGAAAGTTCGATTCTAGAACTATCGACACCCGGTCAGTCGGGGCCGGTATGTACTCGAATGTTCTAGATGTTTCGGGAACTATCCGAGGCCCTATATAAGGCCGGTATGGGCCGCGACGGAGTTAGTTTACTTTTGAAAACGAGACAAGCGAAAACAACTGAACGATATTTGAGAGTGACATTAAGTGATTGTGTTTTAATTGTGTTTAAAGTAGTAGTGTGATTAAATTGGTGTTCTTAATTAAAGTGTCTATTTTTTTAGTTATTAAATCGGCAGTTTTTATTGTCACGAACCCAAAGCTCATAACAATTGGTGTCAGAAGCTAGGATTAAAATCATGCCGATTTTACCTAAAGACGACACGGAGGGTATCCGTACCCGGAGTCAACGCCAACAGGAGACGGACCAGAGACGTTTTGGTCGAGCTACGCCACAGAGGTCAGAGGGCCAGCTACCGACCACGGAGGACGACCCGTCCAGCTCCAGCATCAGCAGCACCAGACTTTGCTGCCCTGGTGATGATGCTGCAGCAACAGTCCCGCCGTCAGGAGGAACAGTCCCGCCGTCAGGAGGAACAGTCCCGCCGTCAGGAGGAACAGGCTCGTCGGCTGGAAGAACAGCTCCAGCGCTATAAGGAGGAGCAGTCCCGCCGTCAGGAGGAACAGGCTCGTCGGCTGGAAGAACAGCTCCAGCGCGATAAGGACGAGCAGTCCCGCCGTCAGGAGGAACAGGCTCGCCGCCAGGAAGAGCAGATGCTCCTCATAAAGGACCTTCACGCAACCTTCAGGAAAGACGTGAAGGAGGTGAAGGAGAAGGTTGCCCAGCATGACAACCGCCTGTCAGAAGCTGAAACTCAGATCAGCAAGTTTAACAACGTCATTGCTGATGTGAAGCGGGAGTTGGGTAACCTTAAACTTGGGGATAGAATCGCAACTCCCGTAGCTACAACACCTTCGCTACGTGGATTCAAAGTGCCACCGTTCGACGGAACTTCTTCCTGGTCAGCCTACAAAATCCAGTTTGAGGCTGTCATGAAGGCGAACGGGTGGAATAACAGTCAGGCTATGACTGCCCTCACCCTAGGCCTGCGCGACCAGGCCTTAACTGTCCTGGAAGCTCTTGGTAAGGAAGTGACTTACGAGCAGCTCCTTGAGGCATTAGAGGCTCGGTATGGCGATGCTCACCTGGAACACGTGTTTCGTGCGCAGCTCAAGGATTGTGTGCAACGCAGTAACGAAAACCTGCAGCAGTGGGCTCTTGAAGTGGAGAAGCTGGTTCGTAAAGCTTACCAGTCCGTACCTGCGCTTATTGATGGGAACCTGGTGCAGGCATTCATCAACGGCATCCGCGACCTTGAAGTTAGAGCTGCTGTGAGGCTCGGTCACCACGGGACGTTTAAGGACGCCTTGGCCCATGCACTGGAGGTGAAAGCTGTGCGGCAGGATCATCGTTCCCATCGCGTCAGGGAGGTTGCAGCGTCTACAGTTCGCGATCGTAAAGGATATATCCCTAGGTGCTACGGCTGTGGGGAAAGGGGCCACCTTCGATCTTGTTGCCCTAAGCGAACTACAGAAAAGGAAGATGGCCGGTCTCCAGAGGGTAGTGCGGCTAACAGCACCACCCACCAGCAGCAGGGAAACGAGTAATAGCCAGGACTGCGGGGCGGGTGCTGGCTGATGTTCAAAGAGCCCTAAGGAAATCTCATGGCAACGCGGATGCATTGTCAAGAAGACCTTGTCCTGAAGACTGCAAGCCTTGTACTAGGCAAGAGGGTAAGGAAGTGGTACCTGTGAGAATACTCAGGACAGACCTCAGCAACGAGTGGAAGGAAAGCCTACAACGTACACAGCAGGAAGATTCGGACATCAAGCCGATTCTGGAGTGGATAAAGGCCAGAGCTCCCAAGCCCAGGTGGAGCGACGTCTCAGCGATGAGTTCGATCACAAAAAGCTATTGGGCCCAATGGGACAGCTTGGCGATTCAGGATGGAGTCCTGTGCCGTAAATGGGAAAATGCTCGGGAAGACAGCTGTCATTTACAAATGGTTGTCCCTAAAGCTCAAGTACCGGACGTTCTACAGCTGTACCATAATGGTTGTTCAGGAGGTCATCTGGGAGTAAAACGGACTCTACTGAAGATACGAGAGCGGTTTTACTGGGTCCACTGTCGGGACGATGTCGAGGACTGGTGTCGCAAATGTACAAGTTGTGCAGCTGTAAAGGGACCTCAGATTCGTAGTAGAGGTGCATTGAAATTGTACAATGTTGGGGCACCATGGGAAAGGATAGCCCTTGACGTTGCGGGGCCATTTCCGGAGAGTGAAAGTGGTAACAAGTATTTCATGGTTGTGATGGATTACTTCACTAAGTGGCCGGAAGTCTTCGCCATTCCAAACCAAGAAGCTTCAACAGTGGCAGATAAACTGGTTCATGAAGTCTTCTGCCGTTTTGGAGTACCCTTGGAAATTCACAGCGATCAGGGAAGGAATTTTGAGTCCCAAATATTTCAGGAAACTTGCCGAGTAATGGGTACTCATAAAACGAGAACAACTTCTTACCACCCACAATCGGATGGAATGGTGGAGCGATTTAATCAGACATTGGAGCGATACCTGGCAAAAGTGGTGGAAAATCGGCAACGAGATTGGGACAAACACATACAACCGTTTTTGTTGTCATATCGAAGTGCTGTTCACGAAAGTACATCGGTGACACCAGCTTTCGCAAATTTTGGAAGGGAATTACGGCTGCCTGCAGACTTGATCACCGGAATACCACCTGATGCCCCACGCAGTATTACCGATTATGCGAATGACTTGCGGAACAAAATGAATGACATCTATGAGCACGTCAGACAATCAGGCCAGCAAATGTCTGAAAAGATGAAAACCCGTTATGACCGCAAAATGAACAATAAAGGGTTCGACTATGAGCACGTCAGACAATCAGGCCAGCAAATGTCTGAAAAGATGAAAAACCCGTTATGACCGCAAAATGAACAATAAAGGGTTCGACGAAGGTTCACTAGTGTGGTTGCACAACCCAGTCCGCAGCAAAGGGAAATCTCCTAAGCTTCAAGCTAAATGGGACGGACCGTACCGGATTGTGACAAAGATCAATGACGTAACCTACCGGATACAGAAAGGGGCAAGAGGTACTCCTAAGATCGTCCATGTGGATCGACTGGCGCGTTATCATGAGGCCGATAATGCTCGGGACGAGCATGTCTTAGGAAGGGGCAGTGTTGCGCGCACAACTAAAAAGCCTACTACTAGCGCCATCTAGTATCAGGTAGCGGAACTAGTAGAGTCAAGATTCTTCCAGAAAGTTCGATTCTAGAACTATCGACACCCGGTCAGTCGGGGCCGGTATGTACTCGAATGTTCTAGATGTTTCGGGAACTATCCGAGGCCCTATATAAGGCCGGTATGGGCCGCGACGGAGTTAGTTTACTTTTGAAAACGAGACAAGCGAAAACAACTGAACGATATTTGAGAGTGACATTAAGTGATTGTGTTTTAATTGTGTTAAAGTAGTAGTGTGATTAAATTGGTGTTCTTAATTAAAGTTTCTATTTTTTTAGCTATTAAATCGGCAGTTTTTATTGTCACGAACCCCAAGCTCGTAACAATATGAAACTGCGTGCAATTCATATCCCGCAATTCATCTGTTTGACAGTTTGTATGGAGTTTCGTAAAATGGTCCACAAATTATTAATTGCTCTATTGAAGTCTAATGTCAAATATCAGCTGTCAAACTGATGAATTGCGGGATGTATGAATTGTACGTATTATATACAACGTGTTTTTTTTGATATCCCATAACTCTAGGGTATGATTGAGGCCATATCAAAGAATCAACTGGCATATGAGTTATGTTCCAATCCTTCGTTATTTTTTTTTTTCATTTTTCATACAAAATAATTCGGCAAAGTCACGATTATTAATGTAAAACACCCTTACGTGAAATATGACAACGTCGACAAGGTAGCTTTCCCTTCACTAGCTGCCGCCGGGAAGCCCCGATACCAACATACCTACATATTTTATTTTACTATTTATTTTACTACACTACTGCGAAGTTTGGCAACCTCGCAAAAGTAAAGATTCGTCATACTGGTGACAATTTTTGACCTAATTTAATTATGATTGATGATATCTCCGAAACGATGCATTTTTGGACCACCTATTCTAGGAGTTTTAGTATTATTTTTACCTACAGAATATAACCCTAGAGTTATGGGATATAAAAAAAAACAGGTTGTATAGATCATATTATGATTTTGCTAAAGCGTCCATTTTAGGCCCCAAGATCACTATAGTTACAAGTCTTATAACAAATACTGGCTGATCACGCTTGGCCGATCCGAAGGGAAAGTAGGAAGATATGGAAATGAGTTTCCACTTCCCGCGATTACCGCCAAGACCACCTCCTCTTTCCGTGGTCGTCTTCGTCACCAGAGAGAAAGGCAAAGAAGAAATTGGTCATATTTGTATAGTGTCAGCATAGCATCCAATTTACTGCTGATAATAAAATAACAACTAACAAAGCTGCACTCCCCTGTTAATGCAGGGGAGGTTAGCAGATTGTGATGTGATAGTTATGTCGGTTATGGTTATGACCGTCACATCATGCAAAGTCTATGTAAAGCAAAGTCGTATATCGTTATTAGCTCATTTGACTAGTGAGTGACTGTCAATAGCACACATTTGTGTGATAAGTGAGCATGATTATAACGTGGCGTTGAAGTTGTGTCGCTTATTATTTCAAAGACGAACCGCCGCTAGTTGCACGTAAGTCCATTAAATTTAATTCCCAATTAAAAGTAATGCTGTCTTTATCTAACGGAACGTATCAGAAAGTGACAGCAATACTTTTAATGGGGAATTAAATTTAATGGACTTACGTGCAACTGGCGAAAAGACATTTATTCGTCGGATATGGTATAGGTACATTAGGTACAAAGTTGGTTATTAGAGTTATGTTCAGGACACACCCACCGCTAAAAGCGGCATACGAATATTGATATTAAAACCTAACTTATATACTACTTTTACTCTATTTCAAAATACAAAACACTTAAGTCTGTAAGCATAAAGATACATATAAATTCTATTAAACAATATAAAAAAACACAACATTTCTATTCGACGACACGGTTGGCGTAGTGTTTAAGCGATTGACTGCTGCGCTGCGTGTCGCGGGTTCGATTCAAGCACGGAACAAATACTTGTATGACCTACAAGTAGTTGTTCTGGGTCTGGCTGTTTGTGTATGTGAGTTTAAACGTTTGTAAACGCACCCACAATACAGGAGAAATTCCTAGTGAGTGAGGCAACGTTTTCCAAAAAAAAAAAAACTAATTTGTAAATACCCTTATTATCAAAGAATTCTTTTACTGTAAGTATAAAAATTATTTTGGAGAAGCCATGTTATTAGTTTTTTTTTTTGTATAAATGAAATGGTGGTCTATAGCTTCTTGGAATATGGTTGTAAATTTTTATGGGCATTATGGTAGATGTTTCTGTAGTGGAGAGTGTTGTTACAAAATTGTTTTTTTTTTAATCTTTTTTAACTTTCAAACATGAAATGCAATGTATCACTGAATCTTTAATGAAATAATAAATATAAGATTTTCTCCAAGGATTTAAGGCACCGCTCAACAGAGTGATCCACGGCTAAGCTTCGCACGTGTAATTAGCTTCGCTTTGTATGAAAATGTAGCGGGGTCGTCAACTGCGACGTCTGCGACCATCCTCAGACTACACACTAAACAAATGCTGGCATACAAATGAACTGCACAGCTATCGTGTCAATGACGGGGTCCGTTAGGGCGAATGTCTGCCAGGGTTGCGAGTTTGTCCGAAAGGGATATCGTGGCCCTGGCACACAGGCAACGGAAGGAACACGGGTGGGTTTTAGTCAGTAAAAGTCTGACACGCCCTCCCGCTCAGCCCAGAGCGGGAGAAGTTATTAGATAATTTCCAACCTATAAAAAAAAAAAAGCTATAGTGTCAAACCTCTCTGATCTCCGTGCACATCCTGCGTAACAGTGGAAGTCGCGCATTATTTCGCTCTTTGAGTATAAATACTCAAAGATTTCGCTACATCTCGCACTTTTTATTAATCCACCAATGAACCTCCGCGTTACTTACGCCACTGTAACTTAAATAGTATGTGGCCACTGTTATAAATATAATACACATTGTATATACCCCACGTTAGCCCACATTTGTGTGTGTTCAGCACAGTTATTAAAATTCTCGGAAGTTCTTTTGAATTTTTATCACTTACTCGGTTGCATAACATAACTGACATGATATTTATTGCCGTTGCGTGTCATTACGATGCTGATAGTTAGACTGGTGGTGCTGGGCTTGCGTGCGGTCCGTAGGTGGAGCATGTGGGGTGTCAATGATCACAGCAATCACTTAACTAAAATTGCTTTAATAACTTAACGGTTATGTTTAAACACACGCAGCGATGTGAAAATGATTCAAATTATAGTTATTATGAAGGTAGAATTCTTGACATCTGCTACAAGTTCTCTGAAAGTCATTAATTGGTTTTCAAGTATAAGTAGTCAGTGCCTCAGGGGCATGACAGTTGTTTATGGTCACTTTGGGGTTATAGTCCTGTCCTGCGTAACCGTTTTTGGGACAGAAGGCAGTGCAATTACTATAGCCGGTCGTAAAAGTCGCGTGGGGTGTTTTATTTTAAAAACTTATTACTTAACTAAAAAAAAACAACCGACTTCGTGTTAGTTAGTACCTACCATTGGTGGGAATTAAAGTTATTTTTTACCATATAGTGTTAATTTTTTTGAAGCCGGTTCTTTTTTTTTTTGTAAAAAAGTTTTATTTTTCCCTTTTTAGTTGTGCACCTATCCCACGCAAATTCGTATACCACTAGCTACTTGATATGTAAATAACAGTGATCATCAGCATACACTAAGTGGAAAAAATACGTATTATTGAAGCTAACTTAAAAACTCCGGCAAAGTTAATAAAATTTATATAGGACCACCGCGCAAGCTGAAAAAGAATTTTCAAAATCGGTCCACAATTGACGAAAATGTCGATGAATATACTCGTATTTAAAAAAAAAAAAAAACATAATGAAAATGGAAATGGAATAATGGAAATTAATGAAATACGTATGTTATTTGTTTGTTTGATGTATGATATATTATGTTAACTGAATAACTTTTACTCTGGAAACAACTCTTTGAAATCGCGAAAAAAATCTGCTGTTCCATACAGTTTAGAACAGTAGGTAGGTATAAAATTTATTATGGAACAACTCAATTTTTTTTCGCGATTTCGGTGCATAGTAAAAGTTATTCAGTTCGATGGTCTAACTAAAGCACTCCTTAAAGTTTGTCGGGCTATTTTTTAAACACCTTTTAAATAAAGAGTTTGACCAATGAAAGCTGTCAAGGAAAAAAGTGCCAAATTAGAAAATCAAGAGCTGTCATGTAAAACATTCAACAATCAACCCATGTAAAACATTCGATAAATATGAAATACTCATCATGTAAGTAGGTATAACGCAGAATATTTCTTGAATAATAAATAATATCAACTCTGCTTAAAGAGTGTACAGCAAGGGTAAGGCAGGGCAAAAGCTCATGATTTTTTTAAATTGCCGCTTTGCTTCTTGGACAGCTTTCGTTGGTCAGACTCTACAAACGAATCGAGAAACACCTCCTTTTTTAAGAAGTCGGTTAAAAATGGTACATTTCACCAGGTGACGGGGGCATGGCGTCGCCTGTCAAGCACGGTCAGCGAGTCCGTGGGTCTGAAGCATGCGCTACGGCGGCTGCAGGCGGTGCCGGCGCGCGCAGCGCGGCTGGTGCACGCGCTGGTGGACCGCATGCGCGTCGGCGGCGGCCCGCTCGTGTCCACGCAGCTCGGAGCGCTGCGCGGGCGCAAGCTCCTCACCAGGACTAATGCGCAGACTCCCTACTACAGCTTTAAGGGTATTAGGTAGGAACTTAACAATTATCAACTTAAGAAAAAAAAAGAGTTGCTTTTGGATTAAATGCATGGATATTTCAACATTTTAGCCTTAAGTTTCTGCTGATCTGTGTGATAGTAATTGAGTAATGAATATCTTAAAGATACGCCCAGCCACCCCGCGGATCGCTTCGGTTCCGGCCACCGGCGCCCCTAGAGTCGTGGTCTGGAGTACGAGATGCGCTGGAGGAGGGCGCCGTGTGCCCACATCGGTTCATGCTTTTCGACACCTACAAAGGAGATGAGGATTGTCTCTTCCTCAACGTGTATACTCCGGCACTTCCTGATAAAATGTCTGGGTAAGATAACATCACAACTAAACATCGCATGTAGTGTTTGATGAACTCGAGGTTTCTGTGAAAGTTCAGCGAGTTGTACGAAGGTTTCAATTTAACTATAGGGTGAAATTTTTCAACTTTAAAGCAATTAAGAGTAGATAATTCGATAAGTAAGTACCTACTTTGTTATATTTATAAGCAGTATTTTAATAAAATGATTTGATGCCAGTCACTGCTTCGGGTGAATAGTCCTGGGGATAAGATAAAAAAAAAGGAGTGTGCTTTAGACCACACGTCTGAAGTAAAACAGAAATCACTGTTCGCTAGCAAAAGAAGTTTTACTTCAAAAACGCTGCGGTCTTGTGAGTGTATAAATAGCCAGTGTGAATTAAAAAAATACCTATTAAGTGGGACGCGGGACGGTCCGCGGCAGTGACGCGGTGTGTTCCATGTTTAAAATTTAAACAACTTCCGTAGCCTCTTTCCGTAACGCTCTCATCACGCATTCACCAGCTTACGTCAAGCGTGCGTAAGGAAGTTTTACTTCAATATTAATACTAATTATACTTCCGTAACGCTCTCGTCACTTCCGTAACGCTCTTGTGATGCATTCACCAGCTTACTCCCCAAGTCAAGCGTGCTTAAAGAAGTTTTACTTCAAAAACCCTGATTTCATGATAATCCTGCGATATATCGTATATTTCGTTGTAGCCCAATGGTACCGCGACAACAATTCTATTCCTTATAAGCACTTGAGTATAATGAGACGCGGGATTCCCCAAACGTCCCAGTCATCTAATCACTTTCGCTGACTAATGAGACCCAGATGAAAGAGAAAGAGTAACGAAGGTTGAATCATCTAACATGCGAGGAGAACGAAAAAACTGACACCAGAAATGGAGGCTTCCACGTAACGTCAAACGTCACTGTTTGTTTGCGGTTACAAATTACGACAAAGCGGAGTGACTAAGGGGCAAAGCCTGATTGGCGAAAAAAATTTAATATGAATGGCGTCATCATTTCTTGCTCCCAAAAGCTTTTACTTATTTCTTCCTTACTTATTTCTCCCATAACTGAGTAAGCTCAATCACAATTTTTATTGTCAGGTACAATCCAAAGTTAGCAGTGATGGTCTGGATCCATGGCGGGGCGTTTGCCATGGGTTCTGGCAACGCGTTCCTGTATGGTCCTGACCACCTCGTCGGCGCAGGAGTGGTGTTGGTCACGCTTAACTACAGACTCGGCGCGCTGGGCTTCTTGAGCCTCGAAAATGATGAAGTTTCAGGAAATATGGGTCTTAAGGTAGTATTTCTGACTATTTAACATATTTTCATTGAACTAGAACAAGTCCTTTATTGAAAACCATAGTGTGGTTTTTTTTTACAAGGTACTCATGTAACCGTAGAATTACAGGTTGCAGCCTAGAAAATAGTAATTTATAGTTTCATTATTTTCACAACGTCTTTACACCTCCAAAGTTCGTTCTGTCTTTTTTGCGCAAGTGTAGTCACTGGGTCGTTTGTTAACGTGTAAACTCGTATTGATAGTGATATTTACATGCTTTATATTTTGATCGTAGCAGTGAATACATTAAGTACTTGTATCAATGTAAAACTACTAATGGACAGGCATACGCAGGGTTTCGTAATTCTCGGTCATGCTTTACACATTCCGGTCAAGTTCAAAATCTTTTAATATTGACGCAAACAAAAACATAAATAATAAGATGGAAATAAAATATACAACATTATTTTTAGTATAATTATGCGAAACCTGAATATAGTTTGTTCAGAATAAGGAACTGAATCGATTTCAACAAAATATTACACCATGTTATATTTTGTCCCAAAAATATTTAAGTGTGATGGAAAATTTTATCACCATTTAATTACTTACAATACAATCCCCATACGGTTAGGTACCTACTGCCAAATTATTATCAATGAGCGCAGGACGACCCTAGAGGCGCGGGAGCGCCGCGCCGTGCCGCCCGCCGCGGCCGTTAGCATGTTTTTGTACGGACAACCCGGTAACATAATAAGCATATAACTTTGTAATTTTTCATATTTTGATACAGTTTTTAAATTTTGTACATAGGTTCTTTACATAAAAATACTAGACACGTGTTTTGGGTTTCGCATATACTAAAACTATTGTATATCAGGCCTAATATATATTTTTTTAATATATATTTTTTTCAATACCTAAGTATTATTGTTCTTTGCCATTCATTACATTATTGCAAAAATCTGCGAGATTACTGTGCCCTTACAACTTGTTCTAATCGACAAATACCTATAATTATACTCTATTATTTAATAACGCAAACTGCCGCCGATACTAATTATGATGAATTTAATGGAATAAGATTGATATCTGTCAATTATTAGTCTGCTAATTGTTTACGACACAACTGACTGTTGTTAGGTAACATTAATGAAAGCGATTCAACGCCTATTGCATAGGCGTTTTGTGGGCGATGACGTGCACGTGGTCGGAGCTCACGTTCAAATCACGCGCACGAGGCTTGCACGCGAGTGTGTGTGACAGTGGCCTAAAGGCTAGTACAGACTAGCGTGATATCGCGGGCGCGACAAGTTTCGCGCTGCCTGTCGCGCCCGCGATATCGCTCCAATCTGTATATGAGCCTTAAGACGCAGATATATGCCAGTTACCTTGAGAGCTTGCGTGTTCTGTACTGAGCTCACGCAACGCGTCGTACGTTCGCCCATCAAGGAGCGCTGTCCCCAATTTGACGCATTATTAATTAATTATACACAAAACAAAAGGTATTTTAATAAAACGCGTATACTAAAAGATCAATAATTAAATTATCTTTAAATTGATGAAGGTTTCAGAAAAATACGCTTGGTAGATTTTGCGCCATTCTCAGGTTTTTATCCGCGTTAGACATAACTTTACAAATTACACTATGTAATAAAACATAATCTAAAATATTCACATATTAAGTTATTGAGAAAATGCTCAAATTAAACATTTATTTTTTTCAATCATTAACACTAGGTACTCGTTTAGACGTGATCTTCAATATAAAATCATTAAAAGTCAGTTATCGTCCCCTTAATAGAGTAATGTTGTGTAAAGGATCAGGTGATGGCTCTGAAGTGGGTGCGGGACAACATCGAGGCGTTCGGCGGTGACTCAGGGCGAGTCACCATCTTCGGCGAGTCGGCCGGCGCCGCCTCTGTTCATCTGCACATGCTGTCGCCTGCCTCCCAGGTTTGTGAATTCCAAATGTGTAGAAGATACCTAACGTAAATAAATAACATGCCTATTTACGTTACCTACTGCCTAGGGAGTAGGTAACGTAAATAAAGTGGAATATAATAAAGTGTCCTGTTATACTTATTAAACTTAAATACTAAGTATATTTCTAAAGAAAAAATATAGTAGGCGAAACTACTATATTTGTATTTCAATACAAAATGGCGAGATGATCGCAATAGGGCCAGTATTATAATTAATCTCTTAAAAGCTGAATTAATGGTATTTTGTAACCTTAATGTAGAGTGTAAAAATAGTTAAATACATTTAAAAAAAAACCTGATAATAAAGGTTCATAGTAACTAAAAATATGCATTTAATGAATAAAAATATTTTTATTATAATAATACTTAGGTACTATATTATATTTTTTATTTTTTCGCCGTCTGTATATTTTTACAGGCAATGGCTTCGAAAATAAATATTTGATATAAAAACCTGTCAAGTGCGTGTCGAACCACACATAATGAAGGGTTCCGTTGTTAGGATGAATGTATCCCAAAAACAAAACAATCTTAACATTGTAATTGAAAAACATTTTCTTCCATTCATCGATATTATCCATAGGTATGGATAATATCGATGAATTTGCAATTGGAGAATTGACCGTGATGTAGGTTCGTCACGGTCAATTCTCCAATTGCAAATGTAAGTTGGTCGACTATTACGCGATAACTTGTAAAGCCTACTTAGCTGTGATAGTTTTCCTTTTAATTTCGCTACTGCCTTGAAATTTTTCACATATCCAAAAACAACTATTTAACTGGCCGGGGAGGGGGAAACAGTACGTCACTCTAACAAAAAATAGCTTAATATATAATAAGGGAGGTTAAAAAATATTGCCCCAGAAAACCCTCAAGATTTTATTATACCACTATGTCGGCGTGATGCCATGCCAAATTACAGCTTTCTAGTACTAAGAGTTTCTGAGCTAAGCCGGAGACAGAAAGACAGACGGACATGGCAAAACTATAAGGGCTCCTTGTTTTGACTACGGAACCCTAAAAGTGGTAGGTAAGTTGCCAGGCATTGTAAGAAAACCCTGTAATTACGACGAAATAATATATGAATATACAATACCTATTAGTAATTGGCACATGCCGACGTCAAAGCGGATTACGAAGATTACATGAATGTCCGGATGACGCTTCAGGCTGCTGGCTTCTGTTTGCATCCCTGACATACTTTTATAAATTATGCGACGACGATGACATAAAAATACTTTAAAATGTAAGCAAGAGATGACACGTTTATTTTCTCGTAAATAAGAGAAATATGGTATTGTTTATCCTGCTACGTAATTACGTAGGTCGACGTAAGATTACGTCAGTGTACTTAACCCCGGTGCATATACATATATTATATTAGACGTTCTTTAAGGAATAACATAATGACGCAGTCGTTGAGCAGCAGTTTAAAAAAACGAAGTATATGTACTTGACCATTGAGGAAACGCTGGAAAATAGACTACGTATTTTGCTGTTTGACTGGATTATCACGGGGTTTTTCTAATATTAAGTAAGTAGCATTTCCTGTTCATTCCTCGAAAAAATATATATTACTGCAAGCACGCCTTCGTTGTCACTAGTACCATTAACAGTTCCATGATGGAACTACTGACTGTTTTTTTTTATCACTAGTTCCATTTTAAAAGAATCTGAAAATAATGGAACTAATGTTGAATTTGTTATCACCAGTTCCGTTTTTTAAAAAATATAAAAATAATGGAACTAATGTTGAATTTGCAGATATCACTAGTTCCACATTATTGCTTTAGGCACTTCGCAGGTTTTCTACTCTATAATTACAGCTGCTTTTAACCGACTTCCTAAAAGGAGGAGGTTATAAATGTTCGGCTGTAAGTTTTTTATTTTTTTAATCGACTTCCAAAAAGGAGGAGGTTCTCAATTCGGTTACGCGATTACTCCGTCAATTATGAACCGATTTTGAAAATTATTTTTTTGTTTGAAAGGGTATACTCCCGAGGTGGTCCCATTGCCACCAAATTAGAATATGATGAGGGGATCCCAAGGAAATCGAGGGAAACCCTCAAATTTTATATGCAAACCTATAGCGATTTGGGTATTTTTTATAGTAACTCGTGCATTCGCTCTCCGAAAGCACCATTTGGTGAAGTGGAACTGATGATGGAGCCCACAGATGGCCACCGGAACCGGAATAATGAGTACCTATTTTACGGGTTGCGATTAACCAATTTATGCTCGTCACTATGCATATGGTGAGTGGCAGAGAGAACTCCTCAACAATCAACGTCCCAGCATCGGGAAAAGCAATATTTTGTAAAAGGTGATGAGCAGTTAACATTAGGCTATTGTAACTTAGATAAAAAATCAAAACTGAGCCACAAAAAAGTTAAAAATAAAAAACTTTTTACAAAAAAAATATAACCGGCTAAGTACCAAAAATAACACTACAAAGTCAAAAATAACTTTAATTTTGGATCCCATGGAAATCAAGGGCTCTCCTCAAATTTTATAGACACACCTATAACGATTTCAGTATTTTTATAGTAACTCATGCATTTGCACTCGGAAAGCACCATTTGGTGAAGTGGAACTGACGATGAAGACCACAGATGGCCACCGGAACTACTTAAATTATTAAGTAGTTCCGGTGGCCATCTGTGGTCTTCGTAGTATTTCACTGTTGCGATTCGATTAGACACTTTAATATTGTTGCTAAGCAATTTATGCTCGTCACAATGCATATGATGAAGTCACCATCAGTTCTCTAAGTTAACGCCCTGCATAGGGAAAAGCAATATTTTGTAAAAGGTGATGAGCAGTTGGAATTAGGTCAATTTGCAATTTGTCTAAGTTTCAAACTTAGACAAATTGCAAATTGACCCACTAAAAAGAAAAATATAAAAAAAAAAAAATTACCAAAAAAAAACCGACTTCCAGAAAAAAAACACTATGAAGTTAAAAATAAACCTTTATTTCGGAAGTCGGTGGCAAAAAATTTAAATAGATCCAAAGACACCGACTTGCGAAATGAAGGTTATTTTTCTCTTTGTAGTGTTATTTTTGGAAGTCGTTTTTTTTTTTTGTTGTACTTTTTTTTTCTTTAAGTCCTCAACTACGAGTCTAATATAGATGCTACGAGTAAGAGATAGAAGCATACCTATCCCATGCTCATGTTATATGTATATTCCTGTTGCAACAAACATATCTTTTTCAGGGAGCACATAACCAAGTCCTTACTAACTAAGCCCAGGTGCGCACGGGCGATATTATTACGCGATGATTTCTTATCGTGTTCTGAATTTTCGAGCATTGAGAATCTAACAGAGTGTATTTCAGCTCGTGAAAAAAACACGCCGTTAGATTTTCAACTCTCGGTGCTAAGCAAAATCGCCCGTGGGTACGAGGGCTAAAACTGTGTATGTGGCAGGGTTTGTTCCACGCTGCCATTGCGCAGAGCGGTGTAGCAGTGGCCCCGTGGGCGCTGGCGCAGGAACCCCGCGCACGCGCCTTCGAGCTGGGCAGGGAGCTCGGCATCGACACCAACAGCACTGCTGAACTGTTGGGCAAGTTGGACTGTTATAATACTTATAAGTTATAATAATGCATGCACAGTTATTTAAATATATTATTTTCATGCATTATTTTCATCATACTTAAGGAGGCTGCGCTAAGGTAGCGTAACGATTAGCCCCTTTATTTATAAACGTTGCTTAAAGTTAAGTAATGATTAGCGACTGTTTAACCATACATTTTTGACTTTTAAACGTCTCTTATGTTAAATCATCGTTTATTTATAAACCCCTAGATAGATAGAATACTTTTTATTACGGACTCCTACAGTCTACACCATCAAAATTACAGATATAAATGTAGAAATTTCACAAGGGGTGACACAATTGGGCGGTCTTATCGCTAAAAGCGATATTTTAAAGAAACCTTTGGATGAATTAAGGGGAAGGAGAGTCAATACTGCAGGTAGTGTATGTTGTAGGTACCATTACACATAATAATATGATATCAATAAACAAAGTCAAATTGAATTAGCTGGCGAAACTCCGCAGACGTGATGGGTACCTAAACACGACAAAATAAAAATCAAAAAGATTTAAGTAATTATTTATTTATTTGGGGTCCGCGACCGCTTGCTGGTAGTGTTGTTACTTGAAGCGTGAGTTAATAATATCTGTTTTATCGTGTTGAGATATAGATACCCATCACGTCTGTGAAGTTTTCACAAAAATAACGGATTTTAAAGTGTCACTACCGGCGGCTGATGAACCCAAAAAAAACTTTTTTTTTAAATCCTTTTTGGGTATCGATATCCATAACATCTGCGGAGTTTCGCTAAATAATTTAATTCGACCCTGTATTTATTATACTTATATTATATTATTACAATTCATTTAATATGTACCTATCCTGTCTTAAACAACTTGACAACGTAAAAAATAATAATTTCGTGGGCTACCCTGGCGCATCCACCCTAGTGTCAAAGTGTAATGATGACTGCGGCGGCAGGTTACCTCCGCGCGACCCCGAGCGAGCTACTGGTGAAGGCGGGCGCCCGGCTGTCGAGCGCGCCGGGCCGCTCCGCTGACCTGCAGAGCACCGTGGCGCTGCCCTTCCTGCCCACGCTGGAGCCCGACGCGGCCGACGCCTTCCTCACCCGCCCCCCCGCAGACACCTTGCCTGGTGCTGACGTGCCCTTCCTCACAGGGTACAACGCACAGGAAGGCATTATTCTTTTCCGACGTGAGTATCATTCATAACTTCTTGTGACGAAACTCTATGAACGACACATTATGATTGTGAGTAAAGGACAATCTTAGAGCCTATTGTAAAAATACAGTACCTATCAAACAAATAGCTAGGAAGGCAAAATACCTGAAAATATCCACAAAGTGACCTACAAATAGCGATGCGGATGATTGCGTCGGCGCGGCGTCGGTAACAATCGTACGTACATACCTACATAAATAATAAACATTCAACTGTCGCGTTCCCAACCGAATAACAACAATATCCGAAGATTCTATGAGACGATTTTCAGTTTAGTCATACTCCTGAAACTTAGTACCTTACTGCTTCATGATAATGACATAGATCATTGTGGTAGCAGACGAGCCTTCGAAGATCACAATCCATTGCAAGACCATAACTGCATACCCATAGGTAATACCCACAGAACAGATGAAAGAGACCCATTCAGTTACAAAGCTGAGCATCGCAGTTGTTGGCATCTGTAGGTATAGAATTTAGTACGGAGCAAACCATAAAGTAGCGTATTCAGAAATACCTACATTCTTAACTGGAGTGGCAACTTTCCATCTTTTTCTTTTATCCATTCTTTACCGGACAACCTGTATGTTGCTAAATTTGTTATGGGACATTCACGCTGGGCACGGAAACCCATTTAATGTTAATAAAGGCTTTTTTTTTCTTTTTTTTCTGGGTGGGAAATTATCAAATAACTTCTCCCGCTTTGGGCGGAGCGGGAGGGCGTGTCAGACTATTACTGAAAAACCCCACCCGTATTCCTTCATTCGCCTGTGTGCCAGGGCCACGATATCCCTTTCGGACAAAGTCGCAACCCTGGCAATGGTCCTAATGGACGCCGTCAATTCGTGCTGACATCTCTTTGAGGCGCGCGTGGAACACAACGCGCCGTCGACCCGCGCCTGGTCCTTATCGGACGGCGAGCTACCCATCGCTCACCGTCCGCAGGCCCGCGCCTACGGTGGCTGAAAGTCGATCTCTCGCGTCCGGCCCTGGTTCAGGCCATGGTTCGGAGCGAGAGTGCATGGGAGGCCGTCACCTCGTTCTGCGAAACACTAATGCTCGCGAAGGAGGAGGCGGAACGCGTGAGGGTGAGGCAGGCTTTGCGCCCTCACGCCCCTAGTCGCCGCAGGTGCCCCGGGCATCGGGAGTCGCAAGCCGATGTTAATATATAGAGGCTAATAAGTTCTATAACGGCGACTTAATAAATCCTTGGCGATATGTTGCTATTCCGGTGAACGGAACTTATCGCACTGTTGGGGGCCCTTCACCTTCACAAAGACTTTAAAATTTCGCCTTGCTTATCCCATAACACTTTCAATTATTAATTTTGATAACATTGGTTCTTTTGAAATCGACACGCTTGTAAAATTTAATTTATTTACTTAGCTGTTGTTTTGGAAATATCGATAGGTAGTAGCGCCATGCCGTTTAGTGATTGCATTAAAATATGCAAAAGATGAAGGTGTCCTTCAGCCTTCATCTACTCAGCCATATTAATAAACTTATAAAAAGAAAAAACTGGCCATGTGCGTGACGGACCACGCACAATGAAGGGTTCCGTAGTCAGGATGAATTTATCCCAAAAACGTAAGTTGGTCGACTACTGCCGTGATTTTTTCCTTCCTTTTTTTGCTTTATTTAAATTATATAGTTTGGATAACTTGGTTACAAAGGCTTCAAGCCTAAGTGGTTAATTATGATTGAAAAACGTGATAGCACGTTTAATTTTTTTTTAACGTCGGGTGTCACCCCCAATCAGGTGGCACCGCGTGCGGACCGCCCCTCTAGCTACGCCACTGAAAAAAGAGGAGCAGAACAGAGACATTTGACGTACAATATAATACTCGGATAGAATCTTTTAATATCGTCATGATGTAAAATGAAATAAACATTTCAAACTATTTGTAGTATGCTGTAGTCATTATGTCATGTCATCTTTGAACGGTTCACCTGTCTCAAGTTTTCTACGGACGTAATTTCACTGTGACTCACACATTGGCGACGTTTCCGTTTCACAATAAATTAATGGTTAACTACGACAGAAGATTTTCTAGAAAATTTACGAGGTCACGACTCATCTGTATTTGAGACTTTACTTAAAATATTATTCTTAAGGGTGGCCTTTGCGTCATTACATTTTACGGTACCTACCTAACTTAGGGACAATACGCAAAAAACATTGGGTCCCATCTATTAGTCATCAACAATAACATTTCTAACTGAACAGACAGCGTGCTGCTGGGGAGTTTGTTGCGCCACTTCTTCTTCCTAGCTAAAGCACTAGAAGTGGTGAAGGTCGGGCGTTTTTGGGGGACTGTCTTGGACGTTTTTGGGAGAAAAGTGCAAATTCTCAGCCTAGTTTGAATAAATGACTAGACTAGACATTAGAATAATATTGTACACCTAAGCTCTACATGACAGGCAGCTATACAAATGGATACTGTCATGTACAGTGCTTGAGCCCTCCTTGTGGGTTCACTCAAGTCGCTTAAGGGATACCATTTTAAATATCCGTTTTTCTTAGCGAAAAGCATTATAAACTGTGAAAATTAAATTCGTTGTATATTTTAGCAAGATTTAATAGTATACGTTGGTTTTCAAATACAAGCATTTTTATTTATATTTTATAGGTATTCATATTATTATTCATATTTTTTTTTCATTATAACTTGCTATACGTATGGCGGCATGGCGTATGAGCTCTACGAAAAGTGGGTGGAGTCGAAAGTGTTAAAAAAGAACAAGGAATACAATAAAAAGTAGTACACGTAGGAAATATTGGCAAAAGCCATTTAACATTGGTATAGTAATAATTGAGTGAAAAGACATAGTTGTTTCGATGATGTAAACGTTACATAATGTTCTAACTGTGCTCAAAGAAACCGCCAACAAGCTGACCGCAGTTGGACCGAGTCGTTACTCGTATTTACATAATAAATAACACATGCGATCATACCCAGTCTGTGCCACTTTCCCACACGCTTGACAATAACATTACTTTAACAATATCCTGCTTCTGTGACGCGAAATGCCGTACAACTTTACGTCCGGATACTCAAACCAAACGTCACTATACGAGCGTTGCAACAACAGAAAAAAAAATTAAAACCGGCCAATTGCGTATCGGACCACGCACAATGAAAGGTTCTGTAGTTGGGATGAATTTATTCCAAAAACAAACTTAACATTGTCGTTTAAAAACATTCTCCCATACATCGATATACGTCACGGTCAATTATTCTCAGAATATTTCAACAGAAAATGTTAGTTGGTCGACTATTACTCGATAACTTGTAAAGCCTATTTAGCGGTGATAGTTTTTCTTTTCATTTCATTATAATACATATGCTACTGCCATGAATTTATTCACATATTAATTATCCAAAAACAACCAGTTAGCTGGTCACTTGACTCAACAAAAAATAGCACTTTAAAGCTTATATTATGAAATGTTCTTAACTTACTTTTTAGACCTTTGTATCCTGCTTATGCATATGAAGTTTCATTAAAATCAGTTCAGTCATTCCGAAAAACAAGGACTTGAAAATTTGTATGAAATGCCGTACTCGTAAACGCTCTTAACATATTATATTCCCATGCCAAATTACAACTTTCAGTACCAAGAGTCTCTGAGCTAAGCCGGGGACAGATAGACAGACAGATGGTCATGGCGAAACTATAAGGGTTCCTTGCTTATTTGTTATTGAAATAAAAAAACAATCTTTTAATGTCTGTTTTGGTTAGTATTCCAAATTTCAACCGGGTTGATTCTCTACCTAAGGCTGCTCAGCCGGAGACATAATCGGCATAGCGACAATTAATTGCTCATTAACGCAAGTGTTTACATTATTTCAAGGAAACATGGTGTATGTTTCCTTGAATTAATGTAAACACACAATGTATTCGAAATCAGTCATCCCGGTAAATCATAATAATTTTGTTAAAAAGGGAAAACCGTGTCTTAAATTAAACAAACAAGCTAAAAAACATACTGTACCCTAATACATACACCACCCACCTACACACACACACACACACGTGCACACCCCACATATCTAGAGAAGAGCTGCTAAATTAATGTTACATTATTCTATTTTCTGTTTAAATAAACTTAACACATTACGTCTGATTCCCCGAAGAGTTAGACAAAGCTAGGTATAGTACCTATAGCCTACCCACATTTCGTCATGTAATAGAAGGCAAGCCTATTGCCATCAACCAGTTTTAATCTTCTATTTATTAGCCTCATCATTGTTCATCTACCACTTAAGGGGACGATAACCGACTTTTAATGATTTTATACTAATTATCACGTCTAAACGAGTAGAGTTAATGATTTGAAAAAAATATACGATAAATTAGAGCACTTTCTCAATATCTTATTATGTGAATATTTTAGATTATATTTATATTACATAGTGAAATTAATTTGTAAAGTTATGTCTAACGCGGATAAAAAACTGAGAATGGCGCAAAATCTATCAAGCGTATTTATCTGAAACCTTCACCAATTTAAAAATAATTTAATTATTGATCTTTTAGTATACGCGTTTTATTAAAATACCTTTTGTTTTGTGTAAGTATAATAAATTAATAATGCGTCAAATAGGGGACAGCGCTCCTTGACGGGCGAGTCCTATTACTGCTGAACGTACGACGCGTTGCGTGAGCTCAGTACAGAACACGCAAGCTAACCACTCAAGGTCACTGGCATATATAGATGACAAATCTTCCATCAGCAAATACAGGCCAATTGCTTTAATAACCATTTTCTCTAAAATATTCGAAAGAAACATATACAGGGTGGATTTTTGAGATGGGGCAGTAAGGGGAGGACCTTAACCGTTGTAGCTACAGGAAAACGGTCCTAGGAAACTGTCCTTAACTTTTTGAGAAATTTTGATCTGCATTCACAGATTTTGAAAAAAATGTACAGTCAGCAGGAAAATGGGCAGTTTTCACACAAGCTTTTTTTTATGCCAATCGATTCTGTTTCTTATAAGGATCAAATACCTCTATTGGACCAACTGAGGTTTGAGTACTGGAAAAGTCAGAAATCGCAAAAAACTTTTCCCATACATTTCGTAGGAAATGAGACTCCAAGTTTGTTTTTATCCATGTTGTATTTCCAACAAGATGGCGCTCCGCCACACAACAGCCGCCATTCCCATTCTAATTTGAACCGGCAATTGATAGGAACCAAGGAAGTGGATAGGAACATAATTATGGTCCTATACCGTGGCCATCTCGCAGTCCTGATCTCACACCTCTTGATTTTTTCATGTGGGACTATTTAAAAAATGAAAGTTATAAAAAGAAAATACGACAATGTTCAGGAACTCAAAGATTCACTTACCACGATTCTCTATTGAATTAATCCTAGCACATAATCAGCTGCTACCCACTCTGGTAAAGAGAGTGAACCTGTGCCTACGTCAAAACGGCTACCATTTTGAACACCTCATATCTTAGAGCAAAAGTAAAATTTCTAGGTGAGTCCAAATGTAAAGTTTCAAGTTTTTAATTTTAAGGTAAAATAATACCCAAAGTAAAAGTTATTGTTTTTTATTCGTTTTTCGATCAGTATTTTTTATAGCAGCCAGTTTATCGATGGTAAAAAATTTAAGTTGGAGTCTCATTTCCTACGAAATGTATGGAAAAAGTTTTTTGCGATTTCTGACTTTTCTAATACTCAAACCTCAGTTGGTCCAATAGAGGTTTTTGATCCTTATAAGAAACCGGATCGATTGACATAAAAAAAAGTTTTTGTGAAAACTGCCCATTTTCCTGCTGACTGTATATTTTATTCAAAATTTGTGAATGCAGATCAAAATTTCTCAATAAGTTAAGGACAGTCTCTTAAGACCATTTTCCTGTAGCTACAACGGTTAAGGTAGCTGCCCTTACTGCCCCATCTCAAAAATCACCCTGTATCCATTTTTCGAACGTTTCGCCTCTACCCATTTTTCGAAAGTAATAATATATTTACCCCATGTCAATACGGTTTTAGGAAAAATAAATCAGTTAATATAGCACTGTATAACTTTTTACACAAAGTCCTTCTAAATATGGACACAAGATCACCAGCCATAGCGCTGTACATGGACATGTCAAAAGCATTTCACCGAGTCAACCATAAAATACTCTTGGATAAATTTTATGCATCTGGTGTAAGAGGTAACGTATACAAATTGATTGAATCATATCTCAGTGACAGAAAACAGATTGTAGAATTAAAAAGAGTTTCCTTAACTACCAGAACTGAAGAAACGGTTGTTTCTGAGGTTATAAATATTCTTTCTGGTGTTCCTCAGGGTAGCATTCTAGGCCCACCATTTTTTTAATTTATATAAATGACATGTCGAGAGTTACAATGCACCATATGACTTTATTTGCTGACGATAGTACTATACTATTTACGGGTAATGATAGAACGAATTTAAAAATTTACTTAAATAGCACCCTAACAACAATTGTAAAATGGCTTGATGAAAATGACCTAAGAATAAACATAGAAAAAACAAAAATCATGAATTTTAAACAGCGTGTACAACCTGATACCAATTTAAATATATGTTACTCTCAAACCAGCATAGAAGAAATTGATGTAACCAAATTTCTGGGTCTCTATATTGATAGCAAAGTAAATTGGAAGTCACATATAGAGCAAGTATGCAAAAGACTTAGTCAGAGCTCTTATGCTCTATACAAATTAAGGAACACCGTCAATCAGTCTGCATTACTAACTGCTTATCATGGATATGTTGCTTCAATCATACGTTACGGCATCATATTCTGGGGCAACTCTGTAGAAAAAGGGCGTGCTTTTATATCTCAAAAACGTTGTATTAGATCGATGTGCAAAATACACCAAGTGGATTCATGCAGACCACATTTTACAAATTTAAAAATATTAACCCTCCTTTGTGTATACATATAGGAAACTGTAATGTTCATAAAAGCAAATCCAAACTTGTATGAATTTTGCACTAGGGCCAGACACAAAGTCAAGCTGCGCACCGTAGCCAGTAAAACAAAGCTTATGCACCAAAGCCCACCATATTGATGATGTATGTCTCAATAATATCAGTTACGCGGACGATATGGTGCTGCTGAGTGCTTCTGTGTGTGGCCTTACAAAAATGTTGGGCATCTGTGAACAGTACGCTCACAGCCATGGCTTGATTTACAATGTCAAGAAAAGTGAATGCATGGTCTTTCAGGCCAGAGGAAAATGTCCAACTACAATACCTGTTATAAGATTATGTGGAACACCACTGAAGAGGGTTGAACATTTTAAATATGTTGTAAAAATCGAACCGAGGAAGCTTACGGTACGGACGTGTCGACTACAATTTCATAAAAATTAATTAAGTATAGTGCTATATGCAAAAGTGAAACCAAGTGCTCTTCACCCAAGTACTTTTTTAGCAGTAATTCATTTACGCAACTTCGATCGTTATTGATATCCATTAACACACTCAAGCGAGCGGCAAGCGGCAAGTGTTACTCCTCCCTCACCTCCTTGGGGAAAAGAGGCGGGCTACGAATATTCATCTCGCTCTCGTCGTGGCCCTGTGCGGGCGCGCTTTCGAAGATACCAAGTAAATATCTTTGCATGTCTTTATAAACAATAACACACAATGAGTGTCACTCGATCGCCACCGCAGTCGCCAAATACGTGTAACGAAGGCAATAGAGACCCGATAGCAATAACAAGTGGTATTGATAGGTCTGAAAAGACTGGTGGGTCACAACCAGATTTGCGAAAGTTTGCGTTGCCTGACAACACCACCCAGATAACTTTTCGCGGCAAGAGAAAACAGCCGCATGATGACTTTGGTGCACAATTCGATCAATTTCAAGCTAAAATGGAATCACTTATGATGGATATGGCCAAAACCCAAACTGAAAATCTTAACAAAATATCTCAAGACGTTTCGGTAATAAAGGACGAGATTAGTCAGATCAAGGTTGCAACTGACCTTTTGTCCTCGGAACAGGGAAAAATAAAATCCGAGTTAGTCAACATCTCAGGTTTCAGAGCTAACATTGAACAAAAAGTGGAGGCCATTGAAAATGAAATAGCATCACTAAAATCTGGTTCTACCTCCGCGATTACTACGCCTTCTTTTAGCTATGAAGACTTTATATCGGAGACCTACGAACGGTCTCAGAGAGAGAAAAATGTTATCATTCAAGGAATAATAGAGAAACAATCCTCAAACTCTGAAGAGAGACACATTCATGATAGCGAAGAAGTAATGAAGGTTATAAAAATGGCTGTTCCAGACTGCATAGAACAAAAAAAAACTGTACGACTAGGAAAATATAATCCTGATAAATCTAGACCTATAAAAATTATATTCTCGACATCCGAAGCAGCGAAATCAATTTTACGCAATAGATCAAGCATAAAATCTGAAAATATCAAAGTCTATTCTGACGAGACACCCTACCAACAAAAATATCGGAACAATTTGAGAGATGAACTCAAACGGCGATTAGATGGAGGTGAAAATGATATTACCATAAAATATGTCAAAGGTACACCTAAAATTACAAAAATCCAGCCAAAAAACTAATGATACAAGATACAGATGATAAAACTCTAAACACTACTCACGAAGTAACTGATTCGTACAGCAATTTAATTAAAAACACAAAATCACTAAAATTTCTTTACGCTAACGCACGTAGCATAGTGAAGCCAGGAAAACTCGATGAACTAAACTGTATTATCCAATACAACATACCCAGTCCTGTGCATATAATTATACTATCGGAAACCTGGATCAAGTCAGAATCTGAAGCCAAAAGTGTGAAATTACCAAACTACACCCATTATTATAATATTAGAGAAAACACAAGAGGAGGTGGAGTATCAATATTTGTCCACGACTGCCTAAAACACAATTACTTAGAAGATTTGTGTAAAGAAGACAATCACTACTTATGGGTTCATTTAGATAAATACTCGTTGGATATTGGCGCCATATATAAAACTTCAAAATCAAACAATGATGGGTTTCTGGAGGAATACTCACAGCAGCTGATGAGGAGGAAAAGAACTATAGTGTTCGGTGATTTCAACTACGATTTGCTGAATCCTAACCGACCAATTAATAAATACACAAAAATACTGCTAGAAAATGGACACACAATCTTGAACAAAATTGATACAAAATTCAGCACCCATGATACACCGACAAAAAAATCAATTCTTGACCATGTCTCATCCAATCTGAAAAATCATAAATTTCATATGACTATAGTGGAATCACCAATGTCAGACCACAAGCAAATATACCTAGAAGTTGGCAAATATACACCGGAAATAAAAAAGAAAATAAAGTATCACTCCTTAGATTACACAGCCCTTTACCACACAGTAGAAAGTACAGTTACAAATATCTCTAACAGTAACTACGACAGCCTAGAACATATAATAAAGGAAGCAGTAAATAAAAATAGAATACCGAAATTCAAAATTCAAAATACGCTTAAATCAGACTGGATTAATAAAGAGATAATTGGAATGATAATTAAAAGAAATCAGCTATGGTCTATTAACAAGGAAAATCCAAACGACGAATCGATAAGAAAAGACTTTATAGCCCTACGAAATGACGTGTCTGAACAAATCCAGAGTACTAAAAATAGTTATTATTACAAAGCTTTCAAAAACTGTGAAAGAAAACCTTTAAAGATGTGGAAGTTAATCGGGAACTTAGCTGGAAACAAAAAAAAGTCGTGCTCTGCTCCTTCAAAACTATATACACAATCGGGTCCTATTACAGACATTCAAGAAATATGTAATTATTTCAACACCTTCTTTGCCACTATAGGGTCTGTTCTGGCAAATAAAATCAAAACGCATACACATACACAGCCAAGCACTCAAGCAATCTCAAATTCTAGTTCATGCGAATATTTAACTCTAACTACGGAAGAGGAAGTAAGCAAAATTGTGGATAATCTCAATCCGAACATTAGTACGGGCCTAGATGGCATTAGTTGCAAAACCGTAAAATGCATTAAAAACTTAATATTAAACAAACTAACAATGTGTATTAACTATTGTTTACAAAACGGCTTCTTTCCCGATTCTCTCAAAGTAGCGAAAGTGAGTCCAATTTTTAAGTCAGGGAAAAAGACCGACCCGGGCAATTATCGCCCCATCTCAGTCCTTCCAATAATCTCTAAAATCTATGAGAAAATATTACACAACCGTTTGGATAATTATCTTAAAACTATCAACTTCTTCTCTAAAACACAATATGGTTTCCGCGCAAAGTCAAACACGTTAACTGCAACAATCGACCTTGTGACAAACCTGAAAAACAATATCGATGAAAAACGCGCAGCACTCGGTATATTTATCGATCTGAAAAAGGCATTTGATACAATTAGCCATAGTCTGCTTCTACAAAAACTGTATGATATCGGAATCAGGGGAACTGCCCACGACATGTTTCGGTCGTATCTTTCTAACAGACAGCAAATTGTTCGGATTGGGGATATGCAAAGTAACTGTGTAACTTTAACCTACGGCGTACCGCAAGGCTCCATTCTTGGTTCTTTGCTCTTCATAATATATGTAAACGATATGCATAAACTAAATCTGTCAGGTGACATAATACTATATGCTGACGACACCAGCTTATTTTTGTTTGGCAACAATATCGATCACATCTTTAAACAAGCGCAGCAAGATTTAGATACTCTTTCTAGATGGTTCCAAGACAATTTGCTCACTATTAACACATCCAAAACGAACTACATTGTTTTCAGTGCTAGGAATAAAAAAATTGATGATCACTCAAGGCTGTGTATAAATAACGAACCCTTAACCAAAGTTGATTCAGAAAGGTATCTTGGTCTCCATCTAGATAAAAATCTGACGTGGCAGCCGCACCTAGATAAACTATCTATTATGGGTGCGCTCCGGGGTATCGTTCGTTGCTTGCCGAAATCTGTGAGGTTTATTATATACAACGCTATGGTTAAACCTCATCTAGACTACTTAATAGAAGTGTGGGGCACCGCAGCTAAAACAAACTTGAAAGAAATCGAAACATGTCAAAATAAAATAATAAAATTATTATTCCATTACCACTATCTAACTCCCACAGAAAAATTTTACAGAGAAACAAAATTGATGACACTATCGCACATCTATAAATATAACACTTGCATATTAGTACACAGGCTATTAAACAAAGATATACACTCTAAAATAACGTTTACAAAAAAAGGACAAACACAAAAACGTATTACTAGACGAAAAAACAACATCTGCCTAAGACCACCACGTACTAACTACGGAAGGAAAAACATATTATATGAAGGAGCAGAGTTATATAACAAATTGCCGAACGACATTAAAGAGATCCAGTCCTTTACTCTATATAAAAAAACCTTAAAGCACCACATCTTGAAAGACTTCTCTCGATTTTAAATTAGTTACCCACTTATAAAGTCAATGTTGTTTCTTTGATGTGTATATTTGCTTCTACTACATCAAATTATGACTTATTTTTAATACATACCAAACTATAAAATACATTTAGGTACTAATATATCTTATCATCTCGAAACATTAAAAAACTTAAAAATATTGATAGCTTGCTACTACAATTGACTATGTGTAATTGCCATTGACTTGCCATCAAGAAGCGATATGTAATTGTACACTCACTTTTTCTTGTTACCCACAACATTGCAAGAAAAAAAAAATATTTGTGCAGCTACCTACTACTGACTATTATAGATTATTTACGAGTACCTACCGTTTCTTAAGTTCCTTTAGTTAGTACTAAGATTAACTTGTATTTCTCATGTCAAGTGAATTATGTTCTTTTTGAGGAATAAATGTCTTAAACCGTATATGATGTCCTCTGATCTGAAAGACGATGCAGACATAGAGTGAGAACGCAGGGCGTTGTCTGTAAGGGCGAATATGATGGCCCGCAGGTTTGCTCGTTGTACCACTGAAGTGAAAACAACATTGTTCAGAGCATATTGTACATCTTTCTACACGAGCAGCCTGTGGGTCTCATACACGCGCGGACAGTACAACGCCTTGCGTGTCCAATATAATAATGCGTTCAGGGTGCTGATGGGGCTGCCCCGATTCTGCAGCGCATCAGGGATGTTCGCCGAGTCGCATGTAGACTGTTTCTATTCTACTATGCGAAAGCGGTGTACATCCCTGGTGCGCAGGGTTCGGGCTAGCTCCAACGGCATCCTGAGGGCATTCGCGCAGAGGTTTGATTGCCAGTACCTGAACCATTGCTGTATGGTTCACATACTGAGCAATCAAGGTCGGTAATGTGTTTTATGTGGTATGTTCAATTGGGTGTGTTTTTATTATACTTGTAATTTTTTTTTTTAATTTGATAAAACATGTTGTGCATAATTATGATCCTTGTTGGTCGAAATAAACGAATTTTATTATTTATTATTAAAGCATCTTTTGTATGGGCCCACGTATCTATAATAATCTTCCACCTTTTCTCAGAACTGTGAGCGATATAAATACATTAAAAAAAAAACTACGAGAATTACCTATTGATAAGTAAATTCTAAATGACAATACATTGAATCACACTATTTTGTAAACATGACTAATTTATTATTTGACATAAGTATATTACGAGTATATCTACTAATTTAATTTTAATGTATTGCATGATAATTTGATGTATTGTATTTGATCTATGTACCGAATTTATATTATGAATTTTGTATGCCTCAATGGCGGGACATAGGAGACTTAACTGTAACTAACACAACATCTTATTAACCTATGATCCACAATAAATTATTTGAATTTGGATATATCTGAGTCTTACGGGAAGAGTAAGATCGCTCCAACACAAGTATTTATTGTAACTTACTGGGGCTGCCCCAATTTAAAAATGTTACATATTTATATTGAGTGGTGCTAAACATCACAATGTTTGAGATGAAATAAATATTTTATTTAAAATTTTATTTATTTAATAAAAAAAATAATGATCACTAAAATTCAATTTGATTTTATTTAGTTTCATTGTCAGGTACGAATTTATACCCCTACTTGATTTCAGGTTATCATGAAGTCGTTGAAATAGGTTACTTTGACGAAGTTAGGGGGCCTAACTTGACCTTTAAAACTTTAACGATGTATTTTCAGACCTATCTATCAAAATTAAAAGACTTGGAATTCAGCCAGCCAGCACTTTAACTTCATGCCATAATGAGCCGAATTTCTTCCATTGTTTGAATTGTTTTTCCTACAGTGGCTTTGTAGATCGGTGCTAACGTTGCGTCAGTCATTTAAGAAACGGCCTTATCCAATATAATCATGTCGTCATCGATCAATGATTTATTCAACGTCTGCCTCAAAACTCAGTTTTAACATAATTATCAATGATTGCAGGTCTCCAACGGTACCCCAAGTTGCTAAGCGAGTTGGAGCAGGAGTTCCGGCGTGTGGTGCCTCCCGCGCTCCTCGGACACAACGACACCCTCACTGACAAGATATCTGACGCCATCAGAGCATTCTACTTCCAGCAGAAACCTATCGAAAACAGAAATATTGACAGCCTTATTGACGTAAGATTACAGAAGACACGTTATAGCCTTTGCAATTGGTACTGTTTCTTAGAAAATACAATGCAATATATGCATTGGTATATTGATGAAAAGTGCAGGAGTCCGTCATAAATTTATTTATCCTGAAAATTATTAAAGTGGGCACATCTTCAGACAGTTTAAGACTCAATGCTGATGAACATTCAATCGAGTGCCTTCTTTTTGTAATGTAATTCTATATAATTTATAGGGACTTAATTATGTTTGTGTTTTCTCATTAGTTATTCACAGATGTGATGTTCCTGCGGCCAGTTTTGGAGACGGTCCGCCAGCAAGTAGAGAGTAATCGCACGAGCCCTACGTACTTGTACCGGTTCGCTTTCGACGGAGCCCTGGGGCTCTTCAAGCGCATGCTGGGCATCACGCACGCCGGCGCCTGCCACGGCGATGAAATGGGATACCTTTTCTATTTCTCAAGGCTAAACTACAGGTTGGATGATGATTCACCCGAGCTAGCAGTCTCACGGCGCATGGTCCAAATGTGGACGAACTTTGCCAAGACCGGGTAAGTGCAAGCTACCTCAACATACCTTGTACTATTTAAAGTTCAGGGGGTCTACTCCGAACATAAATCTGAAGTATCGGCCGAATGTTCGGCCGTTGCTTGACTACGGCTAACTATGGTTGACTATGGTGAATGAAAAAAAAAAACGGTAGTCAAAGAGATAAGCCAAAGTCAAAAATGTGACTTTAAGTCGGGTAAGGATTCAAAGTCAAAAAAGGAAACTATGGAAGTTATAAAACGGCCGATCATTCAGCCGATACTTCGGTTTAATGGTTCGGAGTAGACCCCGTGGTATCAACACGATAACGATAATGCGCATTTTCCACAAGGCCAGTATTTTTGCAGGCGTTTTTGCCACAAATCTTTCAGTTCTCCCTATTTATAGTTCGAAAGTGTGATATTGTTACATGGCCCATGAATAGGTACCTTTCAAGCGCAGAGCAACAAATTAACTTCTGTTTATATAATGCATTACGTATTCGAGTACCTACCTACTGCTAACACGTTGTTTGACTTTGATTACATAGTTATCCAACAGATTACTTGTTATCTGCTAATTCGATATAACTTAATGATGAATTGTTTTAATCTGTGAACACTGTGCAAATGATACCGATAGGATTTCAGGGAAAAAAACAGACACTAAAAAGAGTAGGTTTCCATAGGACTTTTTTGATCCTAATGAGACAAAAAGTAGAACATTCCTGGCTAATTCTATAAGTTACATTATATTCGTTTGCATCGATGTGTTTCAGGAATCCAACACCTACTGTAGACTACGAGTCAGTGGTAGACTTCAACTGGCCTCAAGTCAACGGCACAGAACACATCAGCTATCTCGACATCGACGGGAACTTCACCGTGCAGGCGGACCCCGAGGCCAAGCGAGTCAAGTTCTGGAACTGGCTGTATGAGAACTATGCAGCCAGGGATGAGACAGAAGCCATCACCAATACAACTTCAGTTAACGAGTAACAAAGTACAATTTTGTGATAAGTGAATCAAGGTGTTCAGACACTTTACTGCCAGTGTAACTGTAATAAACTTACTGCTAATCACCAAGTGCCAAGTTTTGAAAACAAACTTTTAGTGAACCTCTTGATAGCATATGTGATCTCAGAAACTGGCGGCAAATACTTAGTGACTGTTTATCAAAAACTAAGGCTTCATTAAGAGCGTTTACACCTTAGACCATTTCATACGAACTTATATTACCTGTTAAAACAAATGTATGTGATGTTGAATAAATAAATAAATAAATAAACTTTCAAGCCCTTGTTTTTCGAAATGACAAAACCGATTTTAATGAAACTTCATACGCATAAGCAGGATACAAAGGTCTAAAAAGTTAGTCAAGAACATTTTCGATAGCCAAATTAAACCGATTTTAAATTTTCCATAGAAACAGAGATTTCCAGTTATCTGTTGTTAAATAAAACATTTCGAAAATGTTCTTTACTAACTTTTTAGACCTTTGTATCGCGCTACTGCGTATGAAGTTTAATTAAAATCGGTTTAGTCTCAGATTATTTTCTATAATCTGAGGGTTTAGTCATTTCGAAAAACAAGGGCTTGAAAGTTTGTATGAAATGCCGTAAGGTGTAAACGCTCTTTAATATCGTGAACGAGTCTACCCGTTATGTGTTTGTTTCATTGGACTATGGTGAACTATGTTTTTCATAAAGGCTTATTCCAATTCCAAAGAGGGAAATGGAAAATTAGCTATTTTACTACTTAACTCTTAACTGCGATGTAAATAATAAATGATTAAGTATTTTTATGTTGTCCGTTTTATAATTTTAAGATGTCTTAACTCCAGCTAAGTAACAATATTTCTATAATAATAAAATATATAAATTAAAACATTGTTTGAATAAAGTGAAAAGTGAAACCTATAAATGAGGACCCCAATTGCTGAATCTGGCAACTTAGAGTCTCTTGTAATCTTGTTTTTCGCATGAACCAGGATTTCCATACGGCAAGAAAACCTCCGGCATACGTAATAGCAGCACAGGAAATATTGCATTTGAAATGATTCAGTACCAATTTATATTTCCCTATACGTCATATAATCCTTTACTAAATAACTTTAAGTAAGTATATATAAGAGCAATGGGGCTAAGGAAGATCAGTCTGAAAGTGCACCCAGTCCTGTTTACGCCTTTGCGTCAGCTTTGCAATAAAGTTAAATAACTGTACTGCACCAAAATGTATAAGAAGGCCAGCAACTTAGTGAGCATCAGGAGGCGGTTCGATACTAAGGAGCCACAGAATGACTATAATTCGAGGTAAGTTGTCACTCATCTAACGAGAACTTAACATTGGGTCGGGATCTGCTCGTCTACTTAAAAGTACAAGTAACGATAACTGTGTACCTATGGCTCATACTCACTGGGCCTTATTAGGGGAAAGTTTTATGTATTTTTAGGTGTTTATTTTTTTCACAAGGTTTATCTTCAGACCCAAGTTTAAACCATGGAGCCATTATTGAATTTCGAACTTTACTCCGTCTACGGTAGAGTTCCTAATACAAAACTCGTTTTGTAATATGACCATTGTCCATTGTTTTTAGTATATCAATGAATAAGACTCTGAGGACTCTGTCGCTATACACTCTAACTTGATCACAGAGTGGAAGCCTGTGTCCCAGCAATGAGAGCTGGGCTGTTTATATACTTATCATTATCACTTTCAGTGGAAAAGCTGACTGCAAGGTGTACAACAGCGTTTTGGAATTAGTGGGGAACACACCCCTCGTTAAATTGAACAAGTTGCCGAAAGAACATGGGCTACAGTGTGAAGTTTGTAAGTGCAGTGTTTTTTTTTAATTTTTTTTTTATTAAATAACCGGTGACCCGCTCCTACTACGCACGGTTTATAGTTTATACGATCAGAATCATAACTAGACTAACCAATACGGATACCTATTTTTTGTAACTTTTCGACTGTTTTCATTTTCAGACGCCAAATGCGAATTCATGAATCCTGGTGGCTCCATAAAGGATAGAATCTCCTTAGCTATGATCCAGGATGCAAGAAAGAGAGGCCTTGTGGATGACCACACTGAATTTGTGGAAGCTACCTCAGGAAACACCGGCATCGGGATTGCATTAAATGCTGCACTTATGGGTACATACAATGTTCAATTGCTACGTCGTTAAAAGGGATGAACTGAGGGACTGGGAGTCATATTGCTGGGATGACCGAATAAAAGTATTGCAAGTTTTGCGTTTTGAACAAGGCGATTCATATTTGAGTAGCTTTTACGTCCAACGCAAAATGATATCAATCGTCGTACGAATCTGATAATCTAATCAATCGCAGATATTTTACAACTAGTTCATCATTATAATGTTTCCTTTCCAGGAAATAAATGTATTATTGTAACACAAGATAAGAACTCATCGGAAAAGGTAAACACCATGCGTTTGTTGGGGGCCGAAGTGATCCAAACCAAAAATGGTGGGCTGGAAATCTCGATCGCTCGCCAGCTGAAAAACGAAAACCCTGACACGATGGTGATGTTGAATCAGGTAACTTTTTTACATATAATATTTGGGTTCGGATGATATTAATAAGGGCATACAAAATTCAATCAAAGGAACATCTACAGTGCAGACCTATTAGAGAGTATGTAATTAGTTAAGTCTACGAGTATACGTGTGACCCTTCAATTCCAGTTTGACAATGACGTTAACCCGAGGACTCATTTCGAGAATACCGGTGCTGAGATAGTGTCAGCACTGGGTGACGTCGACGTGGTGGTGCTTGGCGCCGGCACCGGCGGCACCATGACTGGGGTTGGCAAGAAGTTGAAGCAGAAGAACCCCAAGTGCATACTGGTGGCGGCAGAGCCTGACGGGTCTACCATGATCAATAAGAATGGAAAACCCCATTCGTTTCTGGTAAATACCTAAATATTAGGTCCCCATCTATGAAATCAGCGTTTTGTATGGAGAATTTTAAAGAAATTGCATTTTTCATACTAACATTTTCTTAATTTATATAACAACCATGAACACTAATGTTTTAAAACTTTTATGCACTAATGTTTAAAAACTAAGATAATGTAATATGCCACTTAGATTAAGCGACAAAAATATTGTACAAATAGTAGTCATTTTTCTACTAACAAAATGAGGAGTAACGTTTAAGGTATTTTTGATGTTTAGAAAACTATAAGTATTATGGTTGTTTTACTATTGGTAGTTGTCTATTATGGTTATTATTCGATATAATACCAAGCAATTGATGAATATTTTAAATCATAGAAGTGACGAGGTTCTCTACTTGTGAGAAAAAAAAACGCCAATTTCATAGGTGGGAACCCAATAGTTTCAGAGTCGTTGAATTCAGGGAGATGTTAGAATAATTATATTTTCCATTAACATTGTAACTACTGCTGCTTTTTACCTAATTCTTCTCGACATATCATGTAATTAAAAATGTGGATTTTAATGTTTTTAGGTGGAAGGAATCGGAGGAACCTGGGCGCCAATTGTCCTGGATAAGTCAGTCGTTGACCACGTCGAGGTAGTCACTGATCAAGAAGCCTTCTTGATGTCTAGGGAGCTATCGAGAAAGGAGGGATTGTTATGTGGTGAGTATCTAAAAAAAATGAAACATTTAACTGGTTAATAATTGGGTCAAACGATATCTTTGGTATTTCCATCCCGTAACTTTATATTTACTATATACGTTGTAATCAACGCGTGATATAATCTTTATGGTCATAAAAGCAAGACGTTATTATACTATAAAACAAGCCTGTATGACGGAGTCGCCGTCGTTAGTTGACCATGATTATTTTTATAGCATGTCAATAAGAAGCAAAATAACGATATATAAAAAGTCAGCCAGCTAACAGCTAAATAGTCCCAAGTAAAATGTTTCGCTAAATTATCATGATCCTGTAGTAGGATCGGTGATCTTAATTCCCAATGAGCTCCTATATTATTCTCTTGGTGAATACGTAATACTGAAATTGCCAGGTGGAAGCAGTGGATCAGCCATGTTTGCAGCTATCAAGGCTGTAAAGGCATTGAACATCGGCGCCGGCAAGCGCGTGGTGGTCATCCTACCCGACGGCATCCGTAACTACATGTCCAAGTTTGTCAGCGACCAGTGGATGGAGGCACATCGCTTCATGGAACCCCCAGCACATACTATGAAGTAAGTTTTATTGAAATAACGTCTTTAGGCACGCTTGACTTGGGGAGTAAGCTGGTGAACTCATGACGAAAGCGTTACGGAAGTGACGAGAGCGTTACGGAAAGAGGCTACGGAAGTTGTTTCAATTTTAAACATGGAACACACCGCGTCACCGCCGCGGGCCGTCCCGCTTAAATTGTATTTTTAGGGTTCCGTAGCCAAATGGCAAAAAACGGAATCTTTATGGATTCGTCATGTCTGTCTGTCTGTCCATTCGTATGTCACAGCCACTTTTTTCGGAAACTATAAGAACTATACTGTTGAAACTTGGTAAGTAGATGTATTCTGTGAACCGCATTAAGATTTTCACACAAAAATAGAAAAAAGACAATAAATTTTGAAACACGTATGGGTTAGACAATAATTTTTTTTTGTTTCAAACTAAAAAAAAAATCATTTCATCATCCATGGATACCCCACACATATGGGATACGTGTGGGGTATCCATGGATAGGTCTTCAAAAATGATATTGAGGTTTCTAATATCATTTTTTTCTACGGGGAGGGTATATCAAGCCTTCATTTTGTCAGTTTACTGTCGGACACCAATCAATCATAGTTTTAATTGTTCTAAATCTAAACAATGTGATAATTTCAGATGGTGGGAACATCCGATTAGCGAATTAGTCTTGGACCGCACCTATCCCAAATTGAATAAAGGGTGCACATGCCAGCAGGCCCTGGAGGCTATGAAATCAAACAACGTGAACATTGCCGTCATCGTCGATAACATCGGGTAACTATACTCATTTATTCCTCTTTTGAAACTATACATTCAATTCGGTGAAGCTGATACAGTAGAACTTGAAATTACAAGTAACGTAAACCATTTCATTTCAGACACTTTGTGGGCGCTGTTTCCAAGGACAGCCTCCGCAACAGGGCCACGAATCCCACCAAGTTGCCCGGTGAGGACTGTGTGGAGTATGACTTCGAAGACGTGGTCACTGACCACCTCGACAAGCACGTCTACACGCTGGCTGACAACGCGGAGAAACGAAAGCCAACTATCGGTCTTTTGTCTCGCATTTTGGATATCGCTCCCTATGTGATCATCGGAAAAGAAGGTTACGACATTAGTGGTAAGTAAATATGTGAAGTAACCGACTAAACGTAATACCTGTCACTTCAGTTGTCATGCTACTTCACAGATAAGCTCTTCAATTCAGCAACGTTATAATTCGTGGACGTTTTGAGAACCTGTAGGTGTTTTTGGGCTCTTTACAATAGACAGATTACAAAATATTATAGTATTATAATTAATCTAATTAAAAAATTGTGCTCAAGCAGTTACATCACCGAAGAGTAGTTTAAGAATAAAAGATAAAGTTTAACATACATTAATAAAAGAGGAAACTATCGTAAAAATAAAAAATCCATTTAATTTTGTTATAAGTTACAACATGTTTTTAAACAAGAAAGTGTCATCTATAAAAACCCTTTACGATTTTTTTACCTTTATTTATTTACTTAAACCAATGGAGTATTTAAAGTATAGACACAAAATGATTTCTTCTACAAATGCAAGCTATGTTTTACGTTCATCATCCATCCAATACAGTAATGAGTAAAGTTACTTGACTGTGTGGTTATATGATGATGAGGCTGTTTGCCTGTTCAGCCTTAGCCAGTGCAAGTCTTAAAACAGTTTTCTTATTTTTTACATAATACAATCATCATACTAACGGAATCATTATTGTTTCAGCCTTCTTCGTTCCAAGTGGAGTGGTGACAGGAGATGATGTGCTCGACTACATACATGAGCAGAGCCAACCTTGCAACGGGAAGTAACGAGCATTGACTGTAACGCCGACTTTAACATAATTACGAGTATTGTAATGTTAAAGACTCATGATATTTGTAACACTCTTCTTTTTAACCAGTATTAAAACGATTAATTTATTAAAACAAAACGTTTTTAATTCATTTCCCGTTTTCTCCCACCATCCACTTGCAGGTACACAAGTACACTGTACGTACCATAGACTACTTATACAGGGTGTAAGGGACAGCCCTCCGCAAATTAACAGTGTGCATTCAGCTCCTTATTTTGAATCATATTCCACGGAAAATGTTTTTAGGAAAATTGTATTTTTTTTTTATCTTAATTTCAGTTACTATTCCTTTATTTCAATGTAAATTACATTCTCTGTACGCAGTACTCCATTAATGTAAACAACACAGCTAAAATGAAAAAAAACAGCAATGGATTTTGAAATTCTCCAACAAACGACGCCTGAAATCAGCGAGCGCGGCCGTCCACCCCGCCGGTCATCCTAGTACGATATACTGAATTCACCCCATCAGTCTGCGGAGGGCTGTCCCTTACACCCTATATACAGGATCAAATTTAATTAGCTAGCGAAACTCCGTGGACGTGTTGGGTATATCGATATCTAAATAAGATAAAACGAAAAAAATTAAGATTTGATGTTTTTTTTCTGGTGTCAATGACCACTGGCAGTGAAGTTACTTGAAGTAGTTAAGTTTTTGTTTATCGATCGATACCCATCACACCTGAGAACTATACACAGAAAAAAAAAACTGATTTTGAAACTCATATTTCAAGTAACTAGTCGTTGACCCCAAAAAAATACAATGTTATTTTTTATTTTTTTCGTTTACACTGCCGATAAATCTCAAAGTAAAAACTTAGGTAAAGTGTGTTTTGGTTAAAATTCTCGAAAGATCAAAAATCTATTACGTTTTTTATTTTATTTTTTAACAACCTGCATAATCAATGTCATTCTATCATTTGCTTTCATTTTTAACCGACTTTACAAAAAGGAGGAGGTTCTCAAGTCGTCTGTATTTTCTTTTTTTAATGTTTGTTATATTATCAAGTAGTAATTACACGTGAATGAGTAACCAATAATGGAAAGTTGCGTTAGGTACGTTTTATGTGAAAATATAAATATTTATAATAATAATAAAAAATAATGAGACTTAAATAATATTTAATTTAACTTCATGGCGGAAAATGAAATCTGAAAATAGATTTAATGATTATTGGTTAAATGAATATATTTTAATTTAAATAAAAATAGGTAGGTAGATACCTAAGTTACATATAAGGATAGGTTGGGTCAAGAGAGTATCAGTCTGTAGCCTGCATTCGCCTTTGTTGCTGCATCAGAAATTCAGAATGTATAAGTTGTCAAGCAACCTAGTGAGCATCAGAAGACGTTCTGAAAAGGAACCTCAGAATGTTCGTAATTTGGGGTAAGTTTAAGTACCTAACCGTTCACTTTCATCTCAATGAGACATTCCAACTACGAAACATTAATTTAGAACAACTTATATGTATATACAGGGTGGATTTTTGAGATGGGGCAGTAAGGGCAGCTACCTTAACCATTGTAGCTACAGGAAAACGGTCTTAAGAGACTTTCCTTAACTTTTGAGAAAGATCTGCATTCGCAGATTTTGAAAAAAAAATTACAATCAGCAGGAAAATGGGAAATTTTCACAAAAACTTTTTATTTATGCCAATCGATCCTCTTTCTTATAAGACCTTTTAATAAACCTTATTCTAGTACTCAAACCTCAATAGGTTCAATAGAGTTGTTTGATCCTTATAAGAATCGGATTGGCATAAAAAAAGTTTTTGTGAAAATTTCCTATTTTCCTGCTGATTGTAAATTTTTGTCAAAATCTGTGAATGTAGATCAAAATGTCTCAAAAAGTTAAGAACAGTCTTTAAAGACCGTTTTGCTGTAGCTACAACGGTAAAGGTAGCTGCGCCGCCCTTATTGCCCCATCTCAAAAATCCACACTGTATACCTACATTTTATGCAAATAAACATTTTCTATTCAATTCTATTCTTACCGTCTCCAAGATAAACAACGCTTTAGCAATAAATAATACTTACTTACTATCTACATTGGATACCATCAACAGAGGAAAAGCCGAAAACAAGGTCTACAACAGCATTTTGGAATTAGTGGGCAACACGCCTCTTGTTAAACTGAACAAGGTGACAAAGGACCATGGGGTGCAGTGTGAAATCTGTGAGTATCATCAAATGTTTTGTAGCAAGAATAAATTTCTGGCCATGATTTATCCTCATCACATCAGATTGAGTACAATGAATAAGAAACCAATGGAGAATTACCTGACAACGTTTTTATTTTTAGACGCCAAATGTGAATTCTTGAATCCAAGCGGCTCCATAAAAGATAGAATCGCCTTGGGGATGATCAAGGAGGCTAGACAGAAGGGACTTGTGGGTGACCACACTGAATACGTGGAAGCTACATCAGGAAACACTGGCATCGGGATTGCGTTCAATGCCGCACTTACTGGTAAATGCTTACGATTTGAAATTGTTCAGAGTCGCTCTTTGCATTGAGTTGGAAGAAATTATGTGGCTGAAAAAAATAGTATAAGTAGAAAATGTACCATTGAATGAGAAATAGTAGCTATCCAAAATTCTTAATTATTTGAAGAAGGTGCAAATTGTGAATACCACTAATCTTAATATTTATCTCCTATTATAGAAAATAAATGCATCATTGTAACAGAAGATAAAAACTCATCTGAAAAGGTGAACACTATTAATTTGCTGGGAGCCGAAGTGATACAAACTAAAAATAAAAAATTGGAATTTTCAATCACTCGCCAACTGAAAGATGAAAACCCTGACACAGTGGTGGTATTGAATCAGGTCAGCCAGTTATATTATATTACTATAAATAAAGAATTTACCGCTAAGTAATCCAGGTAATACACATGCTGGAAAATATTGCTCGATCTAATGTCCAACCAACTGACACCTAAGAGGCCGGCGGCGATGGATGCGTAGTTCATACAAACGTAATACCAAAATAATTTGTAAATCAAACATATTCATAGGGTAGTGTGTCTTTATTCCGATTGGAATACAGAATATCAAGGTTCCCAAATATATATTTTAAATGGACAATTTAAACAAGAGTTATGAGAAAAATAAGCTTTCTATAGAAATTTTAAATTCCTCATATCTCGTCTTTATATCATTGTCCTTTCAAAATATATATTTGGGAACATAGATATTCTGTAATCCAATCGAAATAAATACACACTACCTTAAGAATATGTTTGATTTATAAATTATTTTGGTACTACGTTTGTATGAACTACGCATGCTACGCCCGGCCCCTTTAATGCAGTAAATAAGCAATAACTTACTACAAATAAATTTACTACCAAACGTTCAATTTCAGTTCGACAATCCCGTTAACCCAATAATTCACTATGAGAATACAGCAGAGGAGATACTAGCCGCACTGGGTGAAGTAGACGTGGTGGTGATGGGGACGGGCACCGGCGGCACCATGACCGGTGTTGCAAAGAAGTTGAAGGAGAAGAACCCCAAGTGCATGGTGGTAGTGACTGAGCCCGAGGGCTCTGTCATGCACAACACGACGGGGAAATCTCATCCGTATTTGGTAGATAAAAATCCCTAATTTAAAAAAACCGGCCAATTGCGAGTCGGACTCGCGCACGAAGGGTTCCGTACCATTATCTATAAAAATGGCAAAAAAACACGTTTGTTGTATGGGAGCCCCCCTTAAATATTTATCTTATTTTAATTTAATTATTTATTTTTAAAGTCAAAATATATCTACAATATAAATGTGAATATTTCAAGCGTCTACCTGTTGCCGTTATCAATATAGAGCAAAAACGAGCAAAAAAAATCACGTTTGTTGTATGGGAGCCCCCTTAAATATTTATTTTATTATATTTTTTAGTATTTGTTGTTATAGCGGCAACAGAAATACATCATCTGTGAAAATTTCATTTGTCTAGCTATCATGGTTCATGAGATACAGCCTGGTGACAGACGGACAGACGGACACAGACGGACACACAGACAGACAGACAGACGGACAGAGCCTTAGTAATAGGGTTCCCGTTTTACCCTTTGGGTACGGAACCCTAAAAAGAACCTACAACGTTATTATTTTCTTATTGAATCTTTATTCTCTTTTGTCGTCGCACGAGCATCGAATGTACTCGTATTCTATAACTAGAAATTTAATAGCTATGAAATGTCAAATTCGTTATGCTGGGTGGCAAACAATTTTTATGTCTTTCAGATAGGCACTCGTGCAGTGGGAAGACTCATGAGGAATAAGTCTAACTAAAAAAATAGAAGTTCACCTAAGCACAGTGGTTGTGGATGCTGCGTAACCAAATTGTTTTTTTTTTTCTAGGTGGAAGGAATCGGCGGGTATAACCTACCGATAGTATGTGATAAATCCTTGGTTGACCACTTCGAAGTAGTCACCGATCAAGAAGCATTCTTGATGTCCAGGGAACTGGCGAAAAAGGAAGGATTGCTATGCGGTGATTATCTATTAATTACGCATTTATTTGATTAATTATTTAAGCCTAATTTTATCAGTAGGCCGATATCTTAGATTTTACTTCCTGTACCTTTTATTGGTCAACATTGTAACAAAACAAATCGTGACTGATCGTGAGGATCTAATTATATAATATATAATAATATAATATAACTATATATTGTATAATAATATATAATTATATCATATTATTATATAATTATATTATCGATGCCTTTGACCTTTTTGTTTTATTACTTATCAGCGGAATCTTGTAAGTGGCCATCTATTTCATATTTAAGAACACTGTACTATGTTTCGCGAACAGAATAAAATAAACTAAATTAAATACTGTAGCTACCGCTCCTCTTGCCCATACGTTATGATGGCCTATGTTATGTAAACCAGGCGGAAGTAGTGGATCGGCCATGGCTGCGGCTATCAAAGCGGTGAAGACACTGAAAATCGACGCCGGCAAGCGTGTGGTGGTCATCCTACCCGACGGCATCCGTAACTACATGTCCAAGTTCGTCAGCGACCAGTGGATGGAAGCACACCGCTTCATACAACCTCCAGAACATTCCATGAAGTGAGTTACTGAGCATTTCTCAAAATTTTTGACCATAGCCATAAAGTCGATGTCCCATGTTTTTGTCTTTGATTATTTTATTACTGAGATATTATAAGTAATATCATGATTGTCGTAACTGCATCGATATTATTAATATCAGACAAAATTTCAAAACAGTGTACATACAAATTATAATAGTTAATTTTAAAATTTAATAATCTGATATTACCGAAATTTTCGTAGTATGGATAATAGTTTGTCCCGTTGTGACCGCAGTGATTTCGAACTCATTTATTTTCATTACTTACATTAGTGTGTGAGCGTTTAACTACTATTGTGAACGGACGTACCGATCGCGTGCGCGTGCTCTAGTAAAGAGTATTTTGCAGACGCATCACAACAACGTCGTCGCGGTGTACGTTGAGTCTATCGGGGTCACCACAATGACCCAGTTACAAGTGCGGAAATCGTCATGAAGTGTTTATTATAATTGTTTAGGTGTCACACTCGCCTTACAATTCAATAATGGCTGCAAAACAGTCTATTAAAATAAAAACTGACCTGGAAAAGCAGTTGTATGACTGTTACATCCAGGAGAAAACGGATAGAGAAAACCTGCAACAAATGGTACGTCAACTGAATGGTCACATACAAAGCTTGCAGGAACAAGTACAAGGCCTTCAAGGAGAATTAAAATGCTGGAAAGCACAAGAAAAAAATAAATCCACAGAGAAACAGGAAAGTGAGACCATATCACCTACTCAGCGTACTAAAAGTGACGTTGAGTACTGCACGGATGAGGATGAACTCGCCAAAGAGACTGGGTGGATTAGGGCGAAAAACAGGAAGAAAAGTTGAACACCTCTCTCACTCCACCACCACCACCACAACAACCTAGAACTAGCGCTCAGCAGCTACAACTCAATAATAAAGAGAATGCAACCACTAAAAAAATTCTAGCACCGCCTCCAATCGTAGTGGACGGTGTTAAGAATTATCAGACATTTTACGACTTTTTGACTGAATCTCAGCCAGTAGAAACATTTACCGCAAAAATGTTAAGCGGAAATAGTGTTAAAATAAATGCCAAATCGGAAGAGTCCTACAGAGTGATTGCTCGACGCTTAACAGAAAATAATTGTTTATGGCACTCATATGAGGATAAGCAGACCAGGCCAATAAGAGTAGTGGCGCAACAATTGCATTCATCCTGCTTGCCGGATCGGATCAAAGACGACTTAACGTCGCAAGGATTCCAGATTCAAAATGCGATTAAAAAGTTAAGCTGGAAAACAAAAGAACCGCTGAACATGTTTATTCTATCATTTAAGAATGATGAAGATGTCGGTAAAATATACGGCATAAAACATATCCTAAGGTGTAAAGTTGAAATACACCCGCTTAAAACTTCAAAAATAATACCGCAATGCAAAAAATGCCAGGCTTATGGCCATACCCAAAAGTATTGCTCAAAAGAGCCAAGGTGTGTTAAGTGCACAGGTAAACACCTCACGGCTGACTGTAACAAACCTGCACAAGAAAAACCTGACCGAAAAGTGTGTCCACTGTGGCTTACCTCACCCAGCCTACAGAGGGTGTTTAGTTGCCAAAGAGATGCAAATGTTAAAGAACAGAAACTCAAAAAACAATCCAGTAACACCTGCCGTTAAACAGATTGTCAGAAACAACGATAAACAGACATCAAAACCAAGTTCACAGTTTGCACAGACAAGCGCAATAACTGCACATGCATCTAATAGTGCATCTTATGCACAAGCGACAAAACCAAGCACACAACCGTCAAGTCTTGAGGACAAGCTCAACCAGATCCTGAAGTGCATATCCTCATTTGATCAGAGACTAGAGAAATTAGAGTCAAGTACTAGGAAAAATCAATCATGAATAACACACTTAAAATAATGGCGTGGAATTCAAACGGACTGCTGCAACACCAACATGAGTTGCAAGTAGTCCTAGACACAGAAAATACTGATGTGTGTTTGATTTCTGAAACTCACTTCACTAAACAGTCTTTCGTAAAACTTAAAGGCTATAAGGTTTATAACTCGCTGCACCCTAACAACACGGCCCGAGGAGGTAGCGCAGTTATCATTAAAGAACATATCTGTCATTACGAACAGTGTACATACGAACAACCAGAGATGCAAGCTGTGGCAATATCAGTTAAAACAAACAAATTTAATGTTACAATAGCGGCTGTATACTGTCCCCCAAGACACACTATAAACAAAGAACAATATGTACATTTCTTCAAACTCCTTGGACAGAGATTTATATTAGGCGGTGATTATAATGCTCACTCGCGAACACTCATTGGGGATCGAGATTAACTACAACTAAGGGAAGACAGCTTCTAAGTGCAGTTAAAGAAATGCACTGCGAGGTCAGAAGTACTGGAAAACCTACATACTGGCCAACTGACCACCAGAAACTACCAGACCTTATCGACTTTTTCATAGTGAAGAATATATCAGCCAATTATCTGAGCGTGGAAGAGGGGTACCACATGAACTCCGATCACTCTCCGATATTATTACGATTAAGTCACAAAATATTACTCAGACAAAACCACTTGACATTAGTTAACAAGTTTACAGACTGGGAAAGTTTTCGCTTAGACCTGCAAAATATTATCGACCTAAAAACTTCATTAAAAAGCAAAGGTCAGCTCGATTCTGAAGTAAACAAGTTTAGCAATAATAATTATCCAACAATGCGCATGGAACAACACACCACAGATTATTAAAAAATTTAGAGGAAATACATACCCAAAGGAGATAATAGATTTATTATCTGAAAAAAGGAATCAAAGAAAAAAATGGCAGCAAACTAGATTCCCGCCAGATAAAACTTTATTAAATAATCTTACAAAAAGATTAAAGAGAAATATACAAGCCTTTGAAGATGAGGCTTTCAATACTAACCTACGTCAGTTAACCAGCGACCATACTACACAATACTCTCTTTGGAAAGCGACAAAGTCACTCAAAAGGCCGATTACACAAATTCCCCCTATCAGAAATGGTAACGGAAAATGGGCTATAAGTAATGAGCAAAAAGCTCTAAGATTTGCACATCATTTAAAAGAAACCTTTCAGCCAAATGACAACTCTGTAGACAACCTACAGTTTGCCAATATTCTGCAAGATCTAAGAATTAAACTTGTGACCCCGAAAGAAGTTTCAAAGGAAATTCAGAACATTAACCTGAAAAAATCCCCAGGATATGACCTTATTACTGGAGAAATCCTGAAATATTTCCCGCGTAAAGCCATCGTCAAACTTACCAGACTTATTAATGCTGCATTCGTGTTAAAGCATGTACCTGAGCCATGGAAAGTAGCTGAAGTGATTATGATTGCAAAGCCGGGTAAACCACCCCACGAAGCATCATCATACAGACCCATTTCTCTGTTGCCTGTACTATCAAAGCTGTTTGAAAAATTGTTTTTAAAACGCCTAAAACCAATTATAAACGAAAGAATCCTGGTCCCTGACCGTCAGTTTGGTTTTAGAGAGAAACATTCCACCATAGACCAAGTACACAGAATTACCAACATCATTGAGAGAACGTTCGAAGATAAAAAAGTCTGCTCAACCGTATTTTTAGATGTAGCACAAGCTTTAGATAGAGTTTGGCATAAGGGTTTGATATACAAACTAAGATTAATGCTGCCCAATGATTTTGCCGATATCTTGGCATCATACATTACAGATAGGATGTTTCGAGTGAGGCACGAGGATGCCTATTCTGATTTAAACATTATTAAAGCTGGCGTGCCTCAAGGTAGTGTGCTGGGTCCAGTCCTCTACCTTTTGTACACGTATGATATACCTGAGCTGGAAAATAATACAATTGCGACCTTTGCAGACGACACTGCCATTATGGCCACAGGGTCATGCCACAAGGAAGCAGTCAAAAAGGTTCAAATCGCTGTAAATAAAGTTCATGACTGGGCACAAAAATGGAGAATCAAATTGAATGAATCAAAGTCACTTCACATTGATTTCACCAACAAGAATTGTGATTACCACCCTATCTTCATAAATGGTCAACAAGTGCCATACGCAAACACAGCCAAATATCTTGGCATAACGCTTGACGCGAAACTGCGCTGGAAAGCGCACGTCAAAAAGAAAAGACAAGAACTAGACATGCGTTTTAAAAATATGTATTGGTTGATAGGACGGAATTCCTGTCTATAACAAAATGTTATTATGTAAGCATATTCTCATGCCGATATGGACGTATGGCATCCAACTGTGGGGCTGTACTAAACCGACCAATATCAAAATGATACAGACATTCCAAAATAAGGTACTCAGGAGTATTGTTAACGCGCCCTGGTATATAAGAAATGACGACCTCCATCGTGACCTAAAAATGGAACCCGTCACCAACATAATTCAAAAATTTGCTGAGGCCCATGAACACAGACTCCACCGACATGTGAACGTCGAGGCAATTCAGCTGTTAGACAACACAAATATAGTGCGAAGACTAAAACGAACAAAACCATTTGAGTTAGTGTAGTGTAAAAAGTGTTATATTGGTTGTTATATTCTAAAAACAATGTAAAATACTTGTCAATTTTAACTGTTGGGTTTTAACCTTAATTTAATTTTTTGACAGTGTAAAACCTTCATTTCGTTACTTTCTCGTGGTTTCTATAGGTCAAAAAATTTGAGAAATGCTCTACTACACTTGTATTTCAAGCTCCTCAGAAAGATACACTTTATGAAGTATCTGAGAAGATACAATCATTATCGTTATTCATGGCCAAAACACAGGTCAACAACTTACCCGTACTTCCAAGTACCTACGTACGATAGATTTGTTACATTTCCCATTCCCTTTATTTAACTCTTCATCATACATTCATCGCTCTAACATGAAAAGACGAAACGTGTATATACAGTGATTGATTATTTTTAGATGGTGGAAGAAACCGATTACTGAAATATATTTGAGCCGCACTTATCCCAAGCTGAATAAAGACAGCACGTGCGAACAGGCCCTGCAAGCTATGAAGACCAACAACGTGAATATTGCTGTCATCGTCGATGATGTCGGGTAACTATCCTTGGGGTCTACTCCAAACATAAATCCGAAGTATCGGCCGAATGTTCGGCCGTTGCTTGACTATGGCTACCTATGGCTGAATATGACAAAAAAAAACAAAGTCAAAGAGATAAGCCAAAGTCAAAAATGTGAGTTAAGTCGGGTAAGCTTCGGTCTTAACGCTTCGGTGTAGACCCCCTTAATTTATGCGACTGAGGTCGAAAATTATCGCACAGGAACTAACTACCGGGATAATATGTATCCTATGTCCTAAATTGCTAACCCAGGTCATAGTCTCCTGCAAAACTTCATCGATATCCGTTCAGCCGGTGAAAAGGTAACTGACAAGACTGACTGAATTACTTTTGCATTATAATATTAGTACGGAAGCATGGATTCTATCGGTTCTGGTAAGTTTTTTTAAGCGAGTAGGTTTTTATATTGCATAATTCAAAAAATCTTAACAGATTTTAACAAGATGAATCCGCAGCTGTAGCTATAGTAGCTATATTTATTATTTATTTATTCAAACTTCTCGCACACAATAAGGTACAAAGGCGGACTTAAAGTCAACCAAGGGTGGTGAAGAGATAAGATGGCGGGTGCTCTGATGGAGAGAAAATAATAATATTAAAAAATATTAAATTCTAACCTATTTATAATATTAATAAAATAGGTGCTCAAGTACATAAATAGATTATATACTATATCTGTTATAGTAGCGAATCATACTTGGATACAACCTGACACCGACCTGCAAATTGCATCAAACGCAAGAAAATTTGAATTTCGCGGGCGCTGCTGATCCATCATTAGAAACTTTCGATCACGCCTTAGTGCTTGGCCACACTGGCGGCGTGGTGCGGGAACAGCGCGGGTGCGGGAATATACAGTTTCACTGCGGCCACTTGCATGAACGAGCTATGGCGTGAGTTGCCCGCGCGCTCCCCGCGCCATGTAGCCCGCGCCGCCCCCCGCGCCCGCGTGCCCACTATGGACCCTCAATGAAGTTCTTATGTTTGAGTACGTCGCGCTGCGCCCGCGTCTTGCAATTTTGCAGACAATCTGACTTACAATACTTTATAAAAATTAGGCCATTATTTTTTTAGACACTTCATGGGTGCTCTTTCCAAGGACAACCTGCGCAACCGAGCGACGAATCCCACGAAGTTACCCGGACAAGATTCTGAGAACTTTGACTTCCAAGACGTGGTCTTTGACAACCTCGACAAACACGTTTACACTTTGGCTGAAAACGCAGAAGCAGGAAATCCTACGGTCGGTCTTCTATCCCGGATACTGGACATCACTCCCTACGTGATCATCGGAAAAGACGGTTACGCCATTAACCGTAGCGATAAAGGTACGTAAACGCGGAATAAGTACACCCACATAAAAAAACGTGTGCGGTCGGGGGGACCCCGTCAGGAACGAAGTTCCTTCTCACATTTAAAACAAAAACTTTTGACACTTGAAACTTGAAACCTTGAAAGCGACCTTAAACAGAAAAAAAAAAAATAGTTTATTTCGGATAAGCAACATCCATAAGGGTTAGTAAACACAAAGGTAACATAAACCTATGTTAGTAAACTTATTTTCTATTTTGACACAAGGTTGGTATGGTTGTTCAAAATGCATCTTTGACCAACGTCACCTAACAAAGGAGAGTCGTACCTCCCGGCTATGGTCTTCAGGATGGAGTTGGAGCCTTCCCGCACTTTGCAGAGCAAAGAGGCAGATTTCTGTCTGACGATGGCGTGGAAGCCATCGACGTGTGCTTGTGCAAACATACCTGATGCACTGCAGAAACGGGGCAGCCCCACCAACATCCTGAACCCGTTGTTATATTGGACCCGTAGGGCGCTGATAGCCCGCTGAATATAGTTGGTCCACAGGCTGCACGTGTAAAACACTTGGCAATAAGCAAAAAGCGTTATTTTAACAGCCTTGCTACAGCGTGCAAACCTGCGGACCAACATGTTACATCGGACTGCCAGCGCCCTACGTTCCCTCTCAATATCCACTTGGTCATTAAGGTCATCGGTTACGTAATGCCCCAAGTACTTGAACTGGTACACTCGCAATATGTCATTCCCATTTAGTCTAATCGGGGGCACATACTCCGGACATTAAACACCGTCAGCCTTAAAGACCAAGAACGCATTTTAGGGTTCCGTACCAAAATGGTAAAAAGGAACCCTTATGGTGAGACTAAGTCTGTCTGTCTGTCTGGCTGTCACACCTCGGTATCTCAAGAACTACTGATGCTATCAACTTGAAATTTAGAATGGTTTTAGATGACATTTGCCCTACTATATTGCAAACAAGAAAAAAATAAAAAAAAATATATATTTTTTGCAAAAGGGACTGAAAGGGGTCTTAAAATTTTTAAGTGGGGCTACTAGGGCATGTGGGGTATTATATGAAAGAACGATGTTTGCACATTCCCAAACATTTTTTATTTTTAGGAGCATAGTTTCCGACTTTTGATGAAAAATTAAAAAAAAAAATACCGTTCTCCCCTCCCCTTATCTCCGAAGTTTGCATAGATAAAAATCTGAAATTATTCTATGTGATAGAAGTGTATGTAAATATTACAGGAAAAATAAAACGATGTCTCTAAATAGCACAGTTTTTCAGAAAGCATCCATATCATATATATGTACCGGAACCCTTGGTGCGCGAGTCCGACTCGCTCTTGACCGGTTTTTGTTACATTATAAATTAGTCCATGCTCTCGAGCATAGCCCCCACAACAACTAAGCAGCTCTCTAAGCGCCCTAACCGTAGGGCTCAGCAGCACCATTATCGTCAGCGTAGCTGATATTGACCTTAACTCATCAAAGCATTATTTTTGCTTTCTGCTGGACTGTCTACATATCGTAGATAAGTTCTTCAGTACATAAACAAACTTATCTTACAGTAGCCTGTGTAAATAGGTATATTTATACAAGATAACATGAAAAATAATAATCTCACTGTCACCTTCTATTCAAAGGTGGATTGCTTATAGATTTTGATGATCCTTTTATAAAATAGTATCGTGCGTAGGTAGTACGTCCTTTACCACTTGGTCATCTAGTTCCAAGAGTAAAAACGACTTGAGCTCCTTGAACCGGAGGAACAGCACCCTAATTGCGTAACACAGTTTGAATTCGAATTGGAATGATTTTGAAATTGTATTGTTGCTAATCCATTGCTTCATATGTTAGAAAAATTTGTCTGCTCAACAACGTAAATAACGCAATGAATGTTGTTGAACTGTCAAATAGAAACCGATTCCTACTGATAGTGTGTTACGCAATTAGCCCGCAGGACCTATTTATAAGAACTCTTCCAATTTTCAGTTTTTTGCCTGCCTAAATAGTTACCTTTACCATATATAGTTTATATTCGAAATTATTTATTTATTTCAGATTTCTTCATTCCCAGTGGAGTGGTGACGGGGGATGACGTCCTCGACTACATACATGAGAACAGCAAACCGTAGAAGTTGATGTAACGCGATCGTACCCCTTTATTTCCGACATTGCCGCTAAACTTGACTGTTTTACGAATCGACTACGCCTCTATAACAAACATCATGATGTTTATACTTATAAGTACTTACCTACCTATTTATTTTTAATCACTATTAAATAAATGCAATCTTTGAAAAATAACTGTTATTTTCATTAAATCATTGTATCTTGCTGCATCAGTTCTATACTCCATTTGAAATTAGATTGAAACTTGTTTACAGTCCGTTCAACCAATTTTAACTTCTATTCCATAAGTATAAGGACGGCATTAAAAGCAAAAACCTGGTTACACTAACAACTGTTTATTACAGCTGTCATTGGTCATGCCACCAACGCAATAGAAGTCAAAATCGATTGAACTGACGGTAAAAAAGATTTATTTAAATGTCTAAGTAATCTTATTTCAAAGGGAGTGTAAGTAAACACATCAAGCCATACATTTATTCAGTTTAGGCTGATCTCGCATTGTATAGCATTTTCGTACTATGAGAGGTTATCATATTCTGGAAATGTATAGCTTGATGTGTAGCCATAAGACATGGATGCGTCTCTTGATTTTGGAATTATAAGAAATCAATTTACTTACTACGTTATAATCCGTGACAAATAACCTGTTTACCCTGAAAACGTTTCGATGAAGGCTATGGATGAAGGTTACAAATGAGATGCATATAAACATGTTTCATTAAACCTATTGTATAGGTACAAGACTTGGTATTCATTTTTACCGATTGTTTACTCCTTGCATGTTATATTAGGACGTGGATACTCACGTGCATATCAATTAAAATATGCAGATAATTGAAGTAAGTATTACTTTCAAACCTATGATTAATTAATGTATCTTCTTTAGATCAGTGGTTCCCAAAGTATGGGTGCAAGTAAGTCGGTGTCATTGGATCTGTATTTTAGTTCTATGCCACCGACTTCCAAAATTAAAGTTATTTTATACACTTTGTAGTGTTTTTTTGGAAGTTGGTTGTTTTTTTTTCAGTTTTTAGTGAGTCTGTTTGTAATTTATCTGATTAACAATAGCCGAATGTCAATTGCTCATTACCTTTTACAAAATATTGCTTTTCCCGATGCAGGGGCGTTAATGGTTGAGGAGTTCTCTTGGTAAGAACCTTGAGAACTGGCACTGATGTTGACTTCACCATATGTATTGTGACGAGCATAAATTGCTTAGCAACCATACTAAACTGCGTAAAATACTTATTATAAAGTAGTTCCGGTGGCCAACTGTGGTCTTCATCATCAGTTCCACTTCACCAAATGGTGCTTTCCAAGTGCAAATACATGAGTTACTATAAAAAATACCCAAATCGCTATAGGAGGGCCTATAAAATTCGAGGATTTCCCTCAAATTCCATGGGATCCCCTCATCAGATTCTAATTTTGTGGCCATGAGACCACCTCGGGAACATACCCTTTCAAAAAAAAAACAATGTCCAAAATCGGTCCACAATTGACGGTGCAATCGGTGAACAAACATAAAAAAAAAACATACAGTCGAACATATAACCTCCTCATTTTAGGAAGTCGGTTAAAAAAAGAGCACTCATTGTATTTAAATATTAGCACTTTGGATCGGAACTGAATGTTTTATTTTCTTGTTTAACAGTCCTTCATTCTCCTCGTAAAGCCCAAGCGACCTAATTTAATGACAAAAAATAAGGGGGCAGGGTAGGTTGGGCCTTACGAGGAGTTTTTATGCCCCTTTCACCACGAGGTGAGTCCCGAATTTTGAACTTTTTGTTATGTGAGTCGCGGTCCAGTAAACTTTGGGAACCACTGCTCTAGACCATCATGTGACAGAGTACCCACTGTACCACGTGACTATCTGACCATATTTTAGTTATGTAAAATACGCTATCAGACAAGCACACGCATTGCTATTGATATTTTGTTCTATTGAACATAGCAGAGCTATTTAATTATTTCAATAAAGAAAAGTAAACGGAGCATGATAATAAATCAAAGTTAATAACTGTAGTAACGATAGTAAGGTATACATTGATCTCCGCGATAAGAAATACATTAATATCGACATTTTGATTTGTGATAAAAAGTACATTATCGAACATAAATAATGATATAAAATGAAACGTTCATGTTCGTACATAAGTCCCAACACATCCTTGCACTTAGCAAGTCTCATAGTGTTCGTTCTGTTTTGAAGATCAACAAACACGGATTTCCACGATGAACGTCAGCCACAACGAACGGTGAGTTATGGTTATTATGACTTTATGAGTTACTATTTTTTGAGCTTTTTGTCAACTATACCACCAGAGTAATTTATTAAATAAAACCATAGGTATAGAAGGTAAACCTGAATAATGTTTATTTTAATTAAAGTTTTCAGCAAGGAAATCATCATTCCTAAAACTCTGAAATCTTTTATTTGCTGTACCAAAAATTTTAATTCAGTTTTTATTATAATACCCTTTTATCGCACTTTTCCTATCATGAATGTAACATTTTCATAATAATTATATCCACTGCCGTTTTTTTTTCCTTTTTTGTGTGGAAAATTAAAATTCTCCCGCTCTGGGCGGAGCGGGAGGGCTTGTCAGACTTTTACTGACTAAAACCCACCCGTGTTCCTTCATTTGCCTGTGTGCCAGGTCATAATACCCTTTTATCGCACTTTTCAAAAGTTACATTCATCATAATGAATGTAACTTTTTCATAATAATTATATACACTGCCGTGGAATAGGGTTTTTGTTTTCACCTTCATGCCTTTATCTGAAACTTAACATAGTATCTGAGAATGTGTTCTAATATTTAATTGAAATATTGTTTCGCAGAGGGAAAAAAATATACGACAACATACTCCAGTGTATCGGCCACACTCCTTTAGTCAGGTTGAATAGAATACCTCAAAGTTATGGGCTGGAATGTGAAATATGTGAGTATATTAAATAAAAAATATTATGAGAAAAGTTTAATAATCATAATTCAAGGCCATATTTTTTATTATTCATAAATCATAAGTCACCTATTTACCTAAGTGGTAAGTTGGTAGGACCACCTCTGAAATGAGAGTCTGACATTCAGCAAAAATTGTTGTTTTTATCTCTATTTAGATCATGTATTGCATTTTTGTAATAATAACTAGACTTTTTCAATCAAGTAACCCGGAATTTTTGCGATCCAGTGTTTTTTACTTATATGGCGTGATAGTAAAAATAAATGGCGTGATAGTTTCTTAAATACATAAGACTAATTTGTGAAACTATAGTATAATGTAGATGACTGATTAATATATATATAACAACACTATATAACTAATTAAATACTAAAAATAGAGAAAATATCGAAATTTTCTTGTATTTAATTAAAGTTATTATAGTGTACAAAACGTGTACACATTTTTTTTATAGGTAATATAAATAAATCTTAAAAAATTATAGATTTGTTGTCAATTAAATATTTTGTATTTCCTCCACGAGCTCTTTATTAAGACAATGTGGCATGCTGTAAACTAAATTTTTAATACGATTTTGGTCTATGTTAGCCCATTTTTCCACTAGCGCATTCCTTAACTCGTATAAGGTAACGAGAGCAGGAGAGCGTTGTCTCACGCATCTCCCGAGCTCGTCCCATGCATGTTCTATGGGATTTAAGTCTGGGCTGCGAGCTGACCACTCCATGCAGGTAATACCGATGTCTTGAATATATATAATTATATTGACCAAACGAGCAGTATGTGGTCGCGCATTATCGTGCATAAAAATGACAACAGAAAGGACCAACATGCTCATTTAAAACCTCTTCTAAGTAACTGACAGCAGTCAGAGAACCGTTTTCTATGAATCACTAACTCAGTGCGATCCTCTGAAGATATCCCAGCCCAAACCATTATTGATCCTCCACCGAATGGCACCTTTTCTTCGAAACACGCTTGATAATACCGTTCTCGGTCGACTAAATACTCTTCGTCTCCCGTCGTGCCTAAATAAATAAAAATTTTGACTCATCGGAAAACATAACCTTGGACCAATCTTCATCTGTCCATCGGATGTGTTCTCGAGCAAACCGTAACCTGGCAACTCGATGTTCTCTCAGCAGTTTGGGGCCGTTTTCTGGTCTCTAAGGCTTTATATCAGCTTTACAAAGACGTCGCAGAATCGTATCAGAGCTCACATTGTTGTGGTGAATTTCTTGAACACTGTTCCGGACCTGAACAGCCGTGAGATGTCGATTTCTTAACATAGTGCTCACGATGAATCTGTCTTCTCGTGTAGTTGTGCACCTTGGCCTGCCATTTCCTGGTCTCCTGCCCCTTTATTACAAAACAAGGTTTATCTTCAGACCCAGGTTTAAAATATGGAGCCATTATTGAATTTCGAACTTTATTCCGACTATAGTAAAGTTCCTAAATACAAAACTGACAACTTGGTACCGAACTAAGTTTTCAGTTTTGTATAAAGAACGGTATTTCAATCACTGTTACGTTCTTTATTATTCATTCGTTATTACAAAAACTGGCTCCATGGTTTAAGCCATGTCAAAATATAAACCTTTTTTTGTAATAAGGCGGCTGATGTGCATGCCGGTCTCTTGAAATCGCTGGAGTACTCTTTGGACCGTTGATACAGATAAAGATTTATAATGACAGCTCGGTTTAAAACAAAAGCAGCAACTTTTTTTTCCTAATTTTTTTTTTTTTTTTAATCTGTAACTTGTACAAATGACACCTCTTTAGAGATTTAGAACAAGCATTACTAACCTGCTTACTACATATTATTTATTCTAGCGATCTAGGTATATAATTTATGGAGATGGTAATTACGAGTATCACGGTTTTTATTAGCGACCCAGAATTTTTGCGATCCAGTATAATATAATATATGTAATATATATTATAATTGTTATACTTCAGAATGTTATAAAAATGTTGAATAGACTGTCAGAATTAACAAAGTTAAATTACTCAATACGTTATTGCTTCCACATGTGAACATAAATGGTAGATTTTACAAATTATGATCACTGTGGACAGTGTGGACCCTGTCGGGCCCAGCAAAAGTAGGAGAGAGGAAGAGGGCTTCTTTTTGACAACCATGTAAGTAATTTAAAATTTGTCACTTCAATATTCATTGATATTATAAAAGCATTTAGATAATAGACATTGTTTTAATTTATTTATGAATTTATTAAATTTTTGTTATTCTTTAATTGTTTCTGGTAATTTATTATATATTTTAATTGACATGACTAGTATACCTACTTGTCGAGTGCATTTTTAGCTTAGAGCTCAAAATAATAATACTGAGCTTAATTACTTAACTGATTGGAAAAAAGGACTATCCCAGTAAAATATGATGTAAAATCTGTGTTGAGCTAAACATCGATTGTTTTATCTTCCCTATATAATTGCTTGCTTGTGATAACAATATTTAATAACCTCCTGTGCATTTACTTGATAGCTATCTTTACATCAGTAACTAATATTTATACTCACCTACCTTGTAATGTGAAAGTTATCTCTATCGTCATAATTGTGATAAATACACAGTCAACACGATGCGTGTTAAACAAATCAATAAAAAATTACGTAAGTAATGAATGAGTATGTCATTGAGGTACATTCGTAACTACAATACAAACATACGCAAGTAGTTGTAATATGAATTCAAGGTGGCATAGGCTTAGTAAAATAAATATACAAGGTGATTAATTATGATGGGTCTGTGGCTAAATAAGGAACATTAGAGGTAGAGAAAGTTCTTACGAAACCACATAGTAGATTTCAAAGTTAGGAAGACTTCTTACAATCGAAGATTTAAAAAGAAACAATTGTTTTACAATACGGTTGATAGTAGAAACTGACAAAAAAAGTTGCGGAACTGTCACAATATTGAAATCGTTTCTTTATTGTAGACACGGGGTTCGTTGGAACTAATTTATTATCTGTGATAGTGACTGACCCATTAATCATAGAATAAAACTAACAAAAAATATTTAACAACTACATTAAACTTTTAAAATGTTTTATAATTTTTTTGTCATGTAATTAGGCTTCAACGCCGTAGCTTCCGTAGTTTCAATGAGCTTTGAAGCTATGGCAACAGCACGTAGGAATAAGTAGAAGCTACGAAAACGCCTTCCTTAGCTTCATCTGCTACGCCGCGTCTACGTAGTTTCATCTGCTACGCCGCGTCTTCGTAGCTTCATCTGCTACGCCGCATCTCCGTAGCTGCAACTTCTACACGGCGTTTTTGTAGCTTCTTCTGCTACGCTGCGTCTTCGTAACTTCATCTGCTACGCCGCGTCTTCGTAGTTTCATCTGCTACGCTGCGTCTTCGTAGTTTCATCTGGTACGCCGCGTCTTCGTAGCTTCATCTGCTACGCCGCGTCTTCGTAGTTTCATCTGCTACGCCGCGTCTTCGTAGTTTCATCTGCTACGCCGCGTCTTCGTAGTTTCATCTGCTACGCCGCGTCTTCGTAGTTTCATCTGCTACGCCGCGTCTACATAGTTTCGTCTGCTACGCCGCGTCTTCGTAGCTTTAACTGCTACTGCGCGTCTCTATAGTTGCAACTGCTACGCGGCGTTTTCGTAGCTTCATCTACTACGCCGCGAGCTTCAAATGCTATACGTTTTCGTAGCTTCAACAACGATTACTTCGCAAAACAAAGAAATGGTTATTTATTGCAGTTAGTACTCATTTTACAGCTACGTCAGTACATATAGAAAAACATCTTACTTAACAACACCGTATGACTCGATGATTCCAACAGTGCCTTTGTTTGTCCTAGATGCAAAATGCGAATTTATGAACCCAGGAGGGTCGATAAAAGATCGTATTTCGTATACCATGGTACAAGAGGCGGAACATGCTGGCCTCGCTAAACCTGGCACCAGGTTCGTTGAGCCAACGTCTGGCAATACGGGAATCGGAGTGTCCCTCACAGCTGCAGTTTGCGGTAACTATAATTTCTTCAAAAGTAGCTTAATGTAGGTATAAAATTCGTAGGACGCCTCTACCCCTAAAACCTAGTAGGCTTCTCACATAAACATTCAATTTTGAACTTTGTAGCAAGTAGGCAAGCACGAGTATTGGCGTGTGGTTACCGACAGCAATAGATATTCATCTCATCCCTGCAAGTGTGGGCAATATAATACATAATATCTCATAATTATATCAACATCTAGGACTCAGCGAATTTCAGGGAACAAAAAATCTCACTGATTGTATATTATTTAAAAATAAAAAACTAGCAGTCAATAGGCAGCCATGACGATGAAAGTTATGTATTTTCAGGATATGGATGCACCATCGTCACTCCGGATAAGAACTCCGATGAGAAAATGAGCACAATGAGTCTACTAGGTTCGGAGATCATCCAGACTCCGGCCATGGCCCACCACGAGGACCCTGATAGCTTTGTGTCGGTCACCAAACGGTTACTAGAAGCAAATCCGCAGGCAATTTCTATGAATCAGGTAAGTTGCTAAATATCACTTCAGCCTAACATTGAAAATGTAAATCGTTGCATTTGGCTTCACGTGATACTCGTACAGCTAAGTCAGAAAAAATGTGTATTATTAAAATCCAAGCCTATTTTATAGAATTTGTAATCCTCTTATTCATTAATCATACAATTTAGTACTCAAACGATGTGAATCCTCTGACACACTACGAGCACACGGCGGAGGAGATCCTGGACTCCCTGGGCACGGTGGACATGTTCGTCATGGGCTCCGGCACGGGCGGGACCGTCACCGGCGTGGGCCGCAAGCTCAAGGAGAAGTGCCCCGACTGCATCATCGTCACTGTCGACCCGCAAGGCTCCATAATTTTCGGTGACGGCAATCCGGTCTTATACTTTGTAAGTTTCTTTCTTTCTACATAGGTACTTAAACCACTGTTTCTGATAGACCTGATTATTGCAAGTTTACCTAGGTAACTATAAAACTATTAACACAACATAATATTCCTCGCCAATCGATTCGAATGACGCCTAAATTATGAAACTTACTTAGCCTCAAATTTACCATGGATCGTCTGTAGATAGCATATGTGACAATAGACTAAACACGTTTGCATTTAGGTAGAAATGTAAGATTTGCCAAGACTTTAAAATTCTATTTGAATACCGCGACTGATGCGATTATATTTCCAGGTCGAAGGAATTGGTGGAGACTTTGTGCCGGAGGTATTAGATAAATCAGTCATCGACAAGGTTGTGAAGCCTAATGATTACCAGTCCTTCAACATGTCAAGAGAGATTATCAGAAAAGAAGGATTATTATGCGGTAAGAAAAGTATTGAGAACGTATTTTAGCGCCTAAGTAAGTTGTCATTTTAATTAATTGCGTTTGCTCAACAATAAACATTTCCTATTCCGAACCTATCACACCAACATTTTCGTTAACATTGACAGGCTTTTTCGCCCACAATCATGATATTTTCACCCACATGATATAATTTTCACCCACAAGATATTTTCACCCACAGGATATTTTCACCTACATGATATTTTTACCCACATGTTATTTTCACCCACAGGATATTTTCACCTACATGATATTTTTACCCACATGTTCACCCACATGATATTTTCAGGTGGTAGCAGCGGGGCAATTACTTATTCAGCCATTCAAGCCGCGAAAGAGTACAAACTCGGTCCCGGTAAGAAAGTAGTGGTGATCCTTCCTGACGGCATCCGCAACTACATGACGAAGTTCGTGAGTGATCAGTGGATGGAGGCCCATCTGTTCAAGGAACCTCCAGAACGCGACTTCCTGTATGTAGATTTCCACAGTTAGGATTCTTCTTTCATTATTTTATATACAGGGTGTTAATGAAATTGCGTGCCATAGCTTAGCGGTAGGTTTAGTATCGATAAAGGAACCCAGTAAAAAAAAACAGAAAAATAATTGCAAGATCAACCTAATTTAGTACCTACTAACTAGCAATAGTTTAGAATTACAATTATTTTATTTGTTTAAATGCTTTAATTACTAAGTTTGTAGGAACTAAATTAGGTTGATCTTGCAATATTTTATTATGTTTTAATTTTTAAATTTTTGATTTTTTTGGCACGCATTTCTTTAACATTCTGTATATTACCTAGTAAACGTTTTTACTTCTGACCTGTAATTATTTTAAGATTTATGAAGTGAAAAATATTTCAGCTGGTGGAACAGGTGTATTTCAAATTTAAAAATAATCCGCTCGGTGCCGTCTGTTAAAGAGAGTAACTCTTGCCTGGACGCACTTGCCGCTATGGGATCTGACAACAAAGTAGCCTTCGTCGTCAATGATGATGGGTTAGTAGTTAAACAATACATACGACTATTACACACGACTATTACATAAAAAGGGCAATACGCTAACCTCTCATTGTACGGAAATCCTATACAATGCGAGATCAGCTTATATCGAAAAAGTATAGATGTGTAGCCGTCTGTACCTATTGCGTTAGGTTACTATATTTTTTGGAAATATTCCTAGCTTCTATAACTAAACAAATACTTACTTTTTTTTAGCTTCCTCAAAGGCGTCGTTAGTAAAGATAATTTAAGATCTGAAGCCACAAATCCAAAAAAGAAGGGTAATCTCGATTTCAACGATGTAGTCAGCAAATACGTGATGAAAAAACATTACAAGATTGCAGAAAACAAAGGAAACCCCACAGTTGGGCTAGCGGCAAGAATATTAGATATAGCGTCATTCGTGGTCGTCGTGGAAGAGTATGTTAATGGCAACAATAACACCCCAGGTGAATATGAAAATTTGTTTTAACCCTTGCTCTACCTGCAATACCTACATAAATAAGTAAGCTGCTGCGATATAGTACGACTTTTTTTTTTTGGATGGGAAATTATCAAATAACTTCTGGCTTAAGGCGTGTCAGACCTTTACTGACTAAAACCCAGCCATGTTCCTTCATTTGCCTGTGTACGACTACGTGCCAGTTGTTTTTTCATGCAGTTCGAGAAACATGATAAGTTATCTACTCTAGCTAAACAAGTAGGAAGTTAGGTAAATAAATAGGTACTTAAATACTAACCTACGTAACATAATATTGAACGGTTACGTAAGAATAAAAAGAAATCGCCATATACTTAACTTAATGGTAAATAGGAAACTTAAATGCCTACAGAGCAGTCTATGAGGAAATAACACTGAATAAATAGTTCATGTATTTATTTAAATAAATGATCTCAATTATAATACTACACACGCACTTCGTTTACACATCTTAATCGGTAAATAGGTGCTTGTTTACTGTTTTTGGATTATATCTTTAGTGCCAATTTCACCAATGCAACTGAACGCGATCAGCACTTAAGCCACGTTTAAGAGCTGTCAGTGTCATTATTTTCTTTGGAATATTGACACTGACAGCTCTTGAACTCGGTTTAGATGTGCTGATCTCGTTCAGTTTCATTGGTGAAATTCACCCTTAATATCCCGGTACATCCACCTTATACAGGGTCAAGTTAAATTAGCTAGCAAAACTCCGCAGACGTTATGGGTATTATCTAAACATTATAAAACAAAAAAGAAATTAAAGTTTTTTTTGTGGAGTCGTGGACCGCAGATTGTGTAGTCACTTTAGATATCAACAAACTTAATATGGGGTTAATTCAGTCAGTTTTATCTCAACCAACGTCAGGTGCCAAAAATTTGTGTCGTTTAATAACAGTCCTTCATCTGTGACTTCCATCTTTGTTCACTATTATAATAAATTATGTGTTTGTATGTGTTAATATATAAAGTGTTCATGTTATTTTTTATAATGTTAAAAGGCACGATGGGGTTGGCGTATCTGTTTAGATAAAAACCACTAAACAAACAAAGAGAAAAAAAAAACTTTAGATACTTACCAGTTTTTTTTTGTGTAAACTTCGCAAACGTGATGGGTATTGATATCTAAACACGACAAAACTAAAGAAAACCAATTTTCTCAACTAATACTACAAGTAACAACAGTACCAGCAGCGGTCGTTGACCCCCAAAAAAATCCATCAAATCTTTTATTTTTTTATTTTATTGCATTTAGAATCAATTACCATCACGTCTGCAGAGTTTCGCTAGCTAACTTAATTTGACCCTGTATACCTCGTACCATTAGCCAGTTTTTGAGTTTAGTAACGAGACTACATATGCAACGTGTCTGTATTATGGTGTGGTGAAAATTATGGGTGTGGTACAGACCATCAAACTGAACAACTTTCTTCCGGGGACCAACTTCGTAATCATGAAAAACAAAATTTTATTTCTTTATTTATTAACTCATCATCACTATCATTACAGGGATTTCCTAATTCAATAGTGTGGCCATAATTACAATTTTATTATTTACTTTATCATATTTTATACATCGTGGTTTTTGTGAACTCACTCAGAGAACAAGTAAAAAGATATATGCTGTCTGCTACGTAATATCAGCCGTCCCATACATTTGGTTGATGAGGTATTGAAGTTTTATTTTTTTATTTATTTATTAAACATTTTGTAGACATAACAGGTCACCCCATGGCGTTTTGTATGGAATGACAGTTTTTTTTTGTCACGATTACGATGTTGGTCTCCGGGAGAAAGTTATTCAGTTTGGTGGTCTGTACCACACCCTTAATTGTCGCCACACCATATACAGACACACTGTATAACATGTCCCAGAATTAACGTACAACCACCTCTTAATGGGTTATTGTACTCATCATTATAAACAACTTTTACTATGGGACCAAACCTGTAAAGCGCGAAAAAAGAATCAGCTGTTCCCTACATCTTTTGTTTTTAATTTGTTCTTCTTTAATTGTTTATAATGTTTAGATAATACCCATAACGTCTGCGGAGTTTTGCTAGCTAACTTAATTTGACCCTGTATACCTCGTACCATTAGCCAGTTTTTGAGTTTAGTAACGAGACTACATATGCAACGTGTCTGTATTATGGTGTGGTGAAAATTATGGGTGTGGTACAGACCATCAAACTGAACAACTTTCTTCCGGGGACCAACTTCGTAATCATGAAAAACAAAATTTTATTTCTTTATTTATTAACTCATCATCACTATCATTACAGGGATTTCCTAATTCAATAGTGTGGCCATAATTACAATTTTATTATTTACTTTTTCATATTTTATACATCGTGGTTTTTGTGAACTCACTCAGAGAACAAGTAAAAAGATCTATGCTGTCTGCTACGTAATATCAGCCGTCCCATACATTTGGTTGATGAGGTATTGAAGTTTTATTTTTTTATTTATTTATTAAACATTTTGTAGACATAACAGGTCACCCCATGGCGTTTTGTATGGAATGACAGTTTTTTTTTGTCACGATTACGATGTTGGTCTCCGGGAGAAAGTTATTCAGTTTGGTGGTCTGTACCACACCCTTAATTGTCGCCACACCATATACAGACACACTGTATAACATGTCCCAGAATTAACGTACAACCACATCTTAATGGGTTATTGTACTCATCATTATAAACAACTTTTACTATGGGACCAAACCTGTAAAGCGCGAAAAAAGAATCAGCTGTTCCCTACATCTTTTGTTTTTAATTTGTTCTTCTTTAATTGTTTTTGTTTTTATGTTGTTGTTACTTTAAGTACTTGCATGACACCCAATACCAGTTGTATGCCTTTATATCTGGAGGAACATTGACTCCACAGTGGCCACAGGCTTTTAGCCTATTTTAGGAGGCATCAGTTCGCCCTTTAATGTGACTATATTGTAGAACATTTATTTAATCCTTGTGTACTTATATATGTTTTCAAAGTGTACATATAAACATTTTATTATTATTATGTATTATTTATGTTCGAATAACTCGTCACAATCTACGTAGGGCAAAGCTGATTTTTTTTTCGCGATTTCAGGTCTGGTCTGATAGTAAAAGTTCTTCATAATGATAAATACAATGACCCCTTAAGAGGTTGTGCGTTACTTCTGGGACATGTTGTATAGGTGCATGTCACCTGAGTGATTGGTGCTTAAAACTGCACCCATGAGCACTGAGTACAATCATTATTTTGATTTTAATATAAACTAGCTTTTGCCCGCGGCTTCGGTCGCGTGAATGTCGGGAAAAATCCCACGGGAACGTACTACCAGGATTAAAAGTACCATATGTGTTAATCCAGGTTATAAATATTCTATGTGCCAAATTTCATCCAAATCCGTTCAGCCGATTTTACGCCAATGCGAAACATCAAACAGACAAACATAAACGGACAAAAACTCTAAAAACTATATTTTCATCAGACACGTTCCCACACACCTCGTAAGTAGTAATTACTTTTTTCAAAAGTATTCCGTAAACAGTTTTGACTTCCTTACTATATTATTATATTTTTAATATATATATTACCCACGTGTCTTTTAAATATGAAAGGAACGCCATCAGCAGCTATATATACCGACTTGTAAGGAAATATACCTACCATCCTACTTCGGTATGTAACTTATGCTAATAACTTAAATTACAACGCAATACAAACTGGTATCACGTCAGAGATACATAAGCCTGACACACACTGTGTTGTGTAAGGAATACAAAGTACGAGTATTTATAAAATTATTTAGGTACATGTCCTATTGCAATATTCCAAATGTAATATTACGATATTAGTAATTGTGAGCTTCGGCAGTATTCGTGTTTCCGAATATGTACGAAAAATGCTAACCAAAAACCAGTTCTCGCGCCACGCTTCAAAAACTTAGTTGGACCAGACCAGGGACCATTTTGGTTAACCATTGAAAGGGTTTTTGATAGGGGTTTTCTAAGCGGTAAATCAAAAACCCATACGTTATGGGTAGCCTTTTTGAACGGCTTAGTTTATAACCCATTCAAATTTGGTAACCCGGGTTTTGGTTTGGTTTTTCTAAGTAGATAATCAAAAGCCCATACGGTGTGGCTACTAAGTAGCCAAGCTAAAATAAACTCTTTAGTACATGCAATAATGATCATAGATATTTTTTTAAACAAATAAATAAAAATAAAAATACAAATATCTCGAAAACGGTTTGCCCTAGGCAAAAAATAACAGAAATTTAACCCCTCCTTTGTTTGTCACCCATGGTGCTTGCACCCGCCCCCACTCCGTGCAAGCACCATGACAACACGAAAATAAGTAAAAAAAAAACAACATTCATTTAAGGAAAAAATACTATTTGTCATTTTTTTTTTCGCAGAACCCATTGAAAGGGTTTTTGACAGGGTTTTTTTAAGCGGTTAATCAAAAACCCATAAGATATAAGGGGTTTTTACTGGGTTTCCCTTTTACTGGGGTTCAAAATGGGGGAGGAAATTTTTGATGTACTTATAAGTTTTTTATCACTTATCTAAACTATCTACATCTTTAACTTTCAGGATTTATACCAAAAGGCATCATAACTTCTGAAATCGTTTTGGACTATATCATCGAACATCAGCGCCATGTATAAGCATACAAGAGTTATTATTAAGTTACGATTACTCATTAAAGTTACAAAATAATACTTACTACCTATAATAAATCTATTTAGATTAAAATAAAGTTCCTTTGTTTTATTTACTACATCTTACCTTGCCTAAATGAAACCTCCACTGAAATAGAACAATACTGTCAGTCACACAGTTACTGCTAGTACCTACCTAGAGGCGTAGCTAGCAAGGGTGACACGGTGCGCATAATTGAGTCACCCAAGAATAACAACCGGCCAATGTGCATGGACCACGCACAATGAAGGGTTCTGTAGTTGGGATGAATATATTCCAAAAACAAACTTAACATTGCAATTGAAAAACATGTTCTCCCATAAATTTCAACTGCAAAAGTTACTCGTTTTCCTTTTAACTTCGTTATAATTTTAACATACTACTGCCGTGACTTTTTCCTTCCCCTTTTTGCTTCATTAATTTTTTTTAGTTTGGATAACTTGGTTAAAATTGCTTCAAGCCTAAGTGGTTTATCATTGAAAAATGCGATAGTACATATGCTTAATATTTTTTTTCACGGTCCGGTGTCACCCCCAATCATGTGGCACCCGGTGCGGACCGCCCCCGACGCCCCCCCCTAGCTACGCCACTTAACCTACCCACCTCTGCATTGCGATTGATGCGGTTCTATAAACATATCTCTATGATATAGGTACTTATATTATATAGCAGTATTTGGACCAAGTTTCAAGTTTCTGAACCGAAAGAATAGGATCTTTCATACCAACAGTTTCCCCTTTTTCACCCAGACAGGGGTTGATTTAAAAAAAATCAATTGGTACGTTTCCGTTTAACTTTTAAATTATCAATACCCATTTTCGAGTTGGAAGCAAATAGTAAAATGTTGCCCATTAAGTTGATTATTCCTTTTCAATCTGAAGGCGATGCTTTTCAAAAAATCCAAAAACGTTTAAGTCTTTATTTTCTATCAAAATACCGAGATCTGTTAAAATACTGAATTTCGAGGTAACCGGACCTCGCATTAAGGCCCTATACACACCACGTTTTTTAAACGCGCTGTCGACGCGCGTTTGTAGCGATACAGACGCGATACGCACGCAAGTAAGTCCATTCTGTAGGATAAAAGCGCGCCGTCAACGAACGTTTTTGACGTGGTGTCTATAGGCCCTTATATTCTTCAATACAAACTTTAACACTCCCTAAAAAGAGCGTGAAAGGTATTTAAAAAAAAATGGCAATCTTTAATACATAAATATGAATGTATTCGTATTAAGTGTCAAGTATATTTACAGGAAATAAGATGTTTCATACTAAAACGAAATCAACACTTTTCACCACTTAAAGGTCGAATTTCTAAAAAAAACCCTTTAGTTCTTTTCTTACTTCGTCCACCTAACACGAATGGGAATGTACAAAAATAATATTAAATTTGTTCCCGATCGTCCCCCTCTGGATTTTAGGGGGACGAATGGGAATATTTTCTTAGATTAGTGCCATTCGTCCCCCTAAATAATATTGTGCATGAAATATTAATACGTCCGTGACTACCGCCGGACCACAACGCCAATCGCTTCCATATTTGGCAAATAATTAGTGCTCCATTGGTGCTAATTAGTGCTTGAATAACAGAATTGGTGCCTTAGTAGTTTTCGAGATAATTGACTTTGAAGGTGGTCCGACGGTAGTCATGCTTCCTTCAGCAGGACCACCATGAGCGCCGAAAAAGGGGGCATGATACAGCTATTCTAAGATACAAACAATTAGAACCCTTAAATGTGATTCATTTCGTAACAAAAACAGAACTGAAACATTTATATTTACCGAGAAATCAACGATGATAACTTTCGCGCGCTGGTTCAGCAGGACCACGACTTTGAATGTTGATTCCAAGTTTCAGGAGCTAGTCGCTGTCCTCAAACCTACATAGAAAATTAGTGCTCTGCGAGATAAAATTGACGTCCAAAATTCAAAATGACTACTCCAGTAGTTTAAGAGATATCCCATACCATTGGTGGGATGGCGGTAATCACGGTGTTAAATTTTCATTCGAAGATTTCCCTATTAAAAACTCTATGATTTCTTCCCAAATTTGAGTGCTTTAGTGCGTGCAAAAATCAGTGCTCCTAAAGAAGTTATAGTGACCAAAAATTCAGATTCCCAAGTGTTGTATTTTAAGAGAAATTAGCTTTCATTACTTTTCCATACTAAATCTCCGCGTATCGTCATCCTCATCATCAGCCCGTAGCAGTCCACTGCTGGACATAGGCCTCTCCAATTGCACGGCATTCAGCTCGATTCTCGGCAACTCTCATCCAGCTGCCACCTGCTGGATCACAGCTGATCTTCGCAGGGTGGCTACCCTGCGAAGATCGTCGCTCCACCTAGCCTGAGGGCGTCCTAACTTACGTTTGCCGATTCGCGGTCTCCACTTAAGAACACGTCTACCCGAACGGTCACCGGTTCTACGGCTAATATGGCCGGCCCATTGCACCTGCAGCTTGCTTATTCTGTGGGCTATGCCGACCACTTTGGTTCTCTGCCGGATTACCTCGTTCCGGATTCGATCCCTCAGAGAGACTCCAAGCATAGCCCGTTCCATAGGTCGCTGAGAGACCCTGAATTTATGGACCAGCCATACCGTGAGTGTCCACGTTTCGGCTCCATAAGTCATAACAGGTAGGAAGCACTGATTGAAGACCTTCGTCTTTAGGCTCTGTGGAATACGCGACGAGAAGACTCGACGAAGCTTCCCAAATGCTGCCCAGCCCAGCTGAATTCTTCTGTTAACCTCCATCTCAAAATTATTTTCACCAAATTGCAAAGTTTGCCCGAGGTAAACGTATTCTCGAACAACCTCGAGAGCACCTCCATGAACAGCAATCGGTCCCGGAGTGAAGTGTTCGTTGAACATAACCTTGATTTGGTCCAAGTTCATCCGGAGACCAATGCGTCCAGAAAAATCAACTAGGCCGTCCAGCATCTGCTGCAAGTCGTGCAGCGATTCTGCCATTATGACGATGTCATCTGCAAATCTCAAGTATGAGATGTACTCGCCGTTGAAGTTGATGCCCCGTCCTTCCCAGTTTAGCGTCTTAAACACATCCTCCAATGCGTTAGAGAACAATAACGGAGAAATTACGTCCCCTTGTCTCACCCCTTGACGCAGGGGGATATTCTCAGTTCGCCGATCCTGAGTTTGGACGGTCATAGTCGCGTTGTCATAAAGACTAAAATTATTTAGGGAGACCAATGGGACTCAAAAAAAAAATATCGTTCCCGTTCGTCCCCCCCCCCCCCCCACCAACAAAATGAGGGGGACGATCGGGAAAAAAAATTACGAATTCCCGTTCGTCTCGCTAGGTGGACGGAGTCGGGGGGATGAACGGGAATCCACGCAAAATGTTACGTCTCTTAGGCCCGTATTACAGAATGTCACTCAATACTCAAGCATTACTTAAAACTAGATTCAAGCCATTTGATTGGTTGAAACTAGTTTTAAGTAATGCTTGAGTATTGAGTGACGTTCTGTAATACGGGCCTTAGGCCCGTATTTATAGCTGGGGTGAGCCGCCCATAAAGGCCTAGCCTACCCTAGCCCTAGCAGCCAAAATGCATTTATTTAACTTTGATAGAAAATAATACAAAATATATAAAAAAAAAGTTAAAACTCCTGTTAGAACACTTATAGCAACTTCTCGCGCCCGTGTGGCGTAATTACGCGCGTAAGTCAGTACGTAGTAGACTGTATAGGCTCCAAGACGAATTGCCTCATTTTGCGACTTTTTCATTGATAAATTTAAGCACACTGATGCATATTTTGTGTGTATGAACGGCATACATTTCTAGATTAAGGGCGTAACTCTTTTGAGTGGAGCTGGGCTGTGATTGGCTCATGGCTGCTATACAGTTGCGGTGTGTTCCGAGTTAGACTGTAATCAACTGTAAAAAATACTCACCGTAAAGTTTGAGCGTTAAGGGGGATGCGCTAAGGTAGCCCGCGAAATTCAAATTTTATTACATCACAATCATTAGAATCATTGTAATGATAATAATTCTGTAAAGCCATACTTGTTACGGCCGGGAATCATATTTAGATCAACATACAACCTGTCACTGACCTGCAAATTGCAAAAAACTTAATAAAATTTGAATTTCGCGGGCTACCTTAGCGCATCCCCGACCGCTGTCAGCGATTATGTTCTAATTCGGAATGCAGCCTGGATGACGCCAATAACCCGGCCAAATTTTGTTGCCCGCTTTTATAAAGCAATTTAATATGAACATGTCGCTATTTTATCTGGTAGGTAGGTCAAGGTCCTCCAGAAGCTGTTTGATTCCGTCCACAGAACACTTATACTCAGGAGATTCCGTCATACTCGAGGGCAAAACGCCACAGGCATGGAACAGAGGTTTGGTGATCCTATTCTTTAAGAAGGATGACAATACCCTCCTTAAGAATTATAGGCCCATCTCACTTCTGAGCCATGTCTACAAGCTGTTTTCAAGAGTCATTACGAACCGTCTCGCGCGCAGGTTTGACGACTTCCAGCCTCCCGAACAAGCCAGATTCCGTAAAGGCTTTAGCACAGTAGACCACATACATACGCTGCGGCAGGTTATACAGAAGACCGAAGAGTATAACCTGCCTCTCTGCTTAGCGTTTGTGGACTACGAGAAAGCCTTCGATTCGATCGAGACATGGGCTGTACTGCAGTCTCTTCAACTGTGCCAGATCGACTATCAGTACATAGAGGTGCTGAAGTGTCTGTACAAAAACGCCACTATGTCGGTCCGACTCCAGGACCAGACCTCGAAACCTATCCTTCTGCAGCGAGGTGTGAGGCAGGGAGACGTTATCTCTCCGAAACTGTTCACCGCTGCACTGGAGGATCTCTTCAAGGTTCTGGACTGGAAAGGCCTAGGCATCAACATCAATGGCGAGTACATCACTCACCTTCGGTTTGCCGACGATATAGTTGTCATGGCTGAGACTATGGAGGACCTCAGTGCAATGCTCGATGACCTCAGTAGAGCTTCCGAAAGAGTGGGTCTGAAAATGAACATGGATAAGACAAAGGTCCTGTCAAATGTCCATGTAACACCCACTCTCATGAAGATTGGAGGCTCTACACTCGAAGTTATGGACGAGTATGTTTACCTCGGACAAGCTGTCCAGTTAGGTAGGTCCAACTTCGAGAAAGAGGTCAATCGTCGAATCCGACTCGGCTGGGCAGCGTTCGGGAAGCTTCGCAATATCTTCTCGTCCCACATAACGCAGTGTCTCAAGACGAAAGTCTTTGACCAGTGCGTGTTGCCAGTGATGACCTATGGCACTGAAACGTGGTCGCTCACAATGGGCCTTATCAGAAGGCTAAAAGTCACCCAAAGGGCAATGGCGAGGGCTATGCTTGGAGTTTCCCTACGTAATCGAATCAGAAATGAAGAGATCCGCAGGCGAACCAAGGTAACCGACATAGCCCGAAGAATTGCCAAGCTTAAGTGGCAGTGGGCAGGGCACATTGCTCGCAGAACTGATGGCCGATAGGGCCGAAAGGTTCTGGAGTGGCGACCGCGTACCGGAAGACGTAGCGTTGGAGGGCCTCCTACAAGGTGGACCGATGAACTTGTGAAAGCTGCAGGTATCCGCTGGATGCGGGAAGCACAGAACCGGTCGAAGTGGCGGTGCTTGGGGGTGGCCTATGTCCAGCAGTGGACGTCTTTCGGCTGAAATTATGAAATGATGAATGAAATACGCAATTTGCACTTAAGGGACAACTTGCTGCGTAGGTTGAGTACGGAATGAAGCCTACTGAGAGCGAAAACGGCACGCGAACGCGCCTGCTTTATGTGCTCTGCGAACGATATGTGATGGTCGAGGACCACACCGAGATATTTGACTCACTTCTCCCCAGGGATAGGCTTGCCGAACATGGTGATCAGTTGGGGGAGGGCGGGTGATCGCCGGGGCCTAGAAAATAGGACCCCTTGGCTCTTATCAGGGTTGAATTCGATCCTCCACTTCCTGAACCAGGCCGCGAGTCAGTTGACTTCGGCCTGGAGGTTGCGGGAGATCAGATCTTGCCTGCGGCCAGTGTAGTAGATGGCCGTGTCGTCTGCGAACAGAGCTAACTGCGCCTTTCTACATTTGGGGATATCACTAGTGAATATAGTGACTATCAGTGGTGCCAGCACAGACAACTGAGGGACGCCTGCGCGGATCGGATGGGGGGAGGATAGCGCACCCTCGATGCGATAGCGGAAGGTGCGGTCCGACACGTAGTCTCGTAAGATGAGCACGAGACGATCCGGCACACCGAGTTTGTAGAGCTTATATAATAAGCTGTTGTGCCAGACTTTGTCGAACGCTTTCGCAATATTGAAGAACACAGCACCCGTCATGAGCCCACGCTGGAAGCCAGCGCTTATATATATGCTCGACGATACGGTGGACCTGTTGTACGCACGAATGTTGGGTTCTAAAACCGAACTGTTCGTTTAGGATGAGGCCCTTCGTCTCGGCATAGTCTCTGAGACGCTTATAAATAAGCCTCTCATAGACTTTGCCGAAGACGTTGAGCAGACTGATGGGCCGGTAACTGGAAGGCTCGGTCTTAGGCTTGCCGGGCTTCGGGATACCGATGACCGTGGCACTTTTCCAAGCTTGAGGAAAAATGTTGTTACGAAGAGCACCATTGAAGATGGTGGTCATTAGCATGATCAGGTGAGCGGGGAACAGCTGGAGCACCATATTGGTGATTCCGTCTAATCCGGGAGATTTACGGGGTTTAAGACCCTTGATGATATCGTGCACTTCGTCTGGGATGACGGGAGGCAGAGGACAATCAGGGTCTTCAACCGGAGGCAGAGAGGCTCTACTTTCGACTTCGGCGTCGACCTCAGCGAGATGAGCTTGGTCTACTGGTTGAGAGCTGGGCGAGCACTGAGTCTCGAGAGTGTCAGCCAGGCATTCAGCCTTGTCGGTGTCGTCGAATGCTATCGTCCTGTCAGGTCGTGTCAGGGGGGGCATAGAAACTACTTGCTGGGACTTGAGTTTCCTCTGAAGTTCCCAGAAGGCCAGATGAGTGGACTCTAGTTCGCCTAGCATCTTGTCCCAGTCGTCACGCAGTTCTGCCACGCGCTTCTTTACAGATCTCTGTAATTGGCGCATGAAGACTTTGTTAGCGTCACAGGGAAAGACACTGTACGCACGAGTGGCCGCGTTCTTCTCAGTCAGCAGTTCACGCACATCGTCCGGCTGCTTCGGGCGATGATTATCCATCGCTGGAACCTGTCTTGAGCAATCGCTCAGGACTGATTGTACGTGTTCCGTGAGTCGATCGCGGCCGTCGTGTCGGCGATTGAGTCGAACTGATCGGGGATCGAATCAAGTATCGGGGATGTGGTGGATTTCAGTCGGTCGTTTACTTTCCGCCAGTCCGTGACTACTTTCGTTAGAGGCGGTTGGTCCGGGTCAGGGAGTCCGTCGCGAGGGGCCAGTTTTAAGACAAGTGGCCGGTGGTCAGAAGTAAGTTCGTTCATCGCCTCTATCGAATCCAACCGTAGGTTGATATTCTTTAGGAGCGCTATGTCCAATATGTCCGGGGTGTGATTGGGGTTATGGGGGTAATGGGTAGGAGTCATCGGGGCGATGACATCAAAGTCTAAAGCGGTGCTGAGGTCAAACAGGTGTTTGCCTCGGAAACTGATACTGGAACAATTCAAGGCCGGATGTTTGGCGTTGAGATCACCCGCTATGATAACGGATTCTTTCAGGCCAAGAAGGATCGAGAGATCGCGAGAGAGCGGTTGAAGACCGTCTGCTGACGTGGTCGCGGCAGGCGGTATATAAGCCGAAACTATTGTGATCGGTTGATGACCTGACTTGCCTAATCTGCATGCAGACACTTCAAGACACGAGAGAGTTGGAGTATCGGGCGGGTAAGGTACGATGGGACTGCCATGTATTTTATACAAAAGTCCCCAAATTAAATAAAGAGAAAAAAAAAAAAAAACTTCGTAAATGTGGCATCCGCTCACCGTTTTCTCCGTCTATTGTATCGAAATCGGTTACTGCAAATTACCTGTTTGCCGTTTGGCCTGGCGACAGCGCCAAAAGTATTTACATCATTGACCAACTGGACCGCCGAGATTTTCAGGAATATAGGCATTCGAGTAGTGGTTTTAACAAGTAATAGGTAAGTCAGTGTAAATTAATCCCCATTTAATCCGTCAGATATATTCACTACATATCCCTGATCGTGATCGTCGATCGTGTATTCACTATCAGACAAGGAACTTAAAGAATCACTTTTACTCGGTCTGAATATTCTTTAAAAAATTACCTAATTATAATTTTCGGAGTCGTTATATTTAGTGAAGGTCAACAATTTCTTCGTCAGCGGGGTAATTGCGTATCACACTTACAGTAGCAATGGCTTTCATTTTGACGGTTCAACAATATTCATTGCGTTATTTACGTTGTTGAGCAGACAATTTGTTCTAACAGAAGAAGCAGTGGATTGGCTATATCCTTCAAAATCATTCAGATTGTGAATGGATTTGCCTATCTATGTGGTTTTGCGTCACGCCCCGCACGATGAGGCGCTGGGCTGATATCTGAAACTTTTCAAATACGTTTTCTGCATTCTCTCAATCACGCCACCCACATCTACTCAGCTATCAAGTTTTCGTGCTGAATATGCTTGCTGTCCCGTACTTATTGGATGGATCTAAATTTCAAAATGAACGTGGCTAAATAGAGAACTAACATGAAATCTTTCTAGCAGCACCCAGCGCCGCGCCACCCGCCATTCACGTGCCTTTAGATCAAGTGATGAAAAGTGGAAAAGATTTTTGTCATACTGGCAACTGAGCATTAACGTCAATGATTTATCTGTACTTTCGTTCAGTAATGCCAATCACAGAACATCTCTATCCTACGGGATGCTAATCAGCTGATTGTTGTTTGACACTTTGACAGGTTTGTCATTTGTGTAGTGGTGTGTGCGGCTGTGCGCGTGTGCAGGCTCTGAGAGTGTGAGCTGAGTCCTTAGACTTTTTTTTTTATAAAAACCTGCTCGTAAACGGCGTGGCAAGCAGAGTAAAATAATTGAATTGGTTTGTAATTCACACTTATCTAAAATTGTAATTATTATGCCAAGACAACATCTATCTATAATCTGTGTTGAAAGTTATCACCAGTTTTAAAGTCACAGTTCTTTCTATATTAATAATTATTAAAATTCTTATCATTTGTAAGATAGTCAAGTTTTTTAATCCACAGGTTCAGCTACTTGGAAAATCAGTAAAATGTCTAACCATGTGGAGGTGAACAACTCTACCGAAAATGTGGTGAGGAAATTTTTTAACCTCAAGGAAATGCCGCACATAGTAAGACCTCTGTAAGTATACATAACAACCATGATATATTGCTGTTAGACCTAAGAATAACCTACTAAGAACATGAAATCAAATGTTTCCTTAAATTTTTAGGGATAGAAATCAGAAAATTCATCCAGATATTCTAAATGTAATTGGTAATACTCCATTGGTGAAACTCTCGAAAATACCTAAAGAAGAAGGTATAAAATGTGATATGTGTGAGTAATTTTTTAAACATTTTATACTTATAAATTTTCAGGTAAGTGCTAATGATATTAAATGACTTTCCCACACAAATAAAGAATTCTCAATCTTGCAATCTTTTTTGCTCAATGTGGTTTAAAAAGTTTTAACTTAATTTTATGAGTTTGATTTATAATAATTTTTATTATGCCTTTATTATCAGATGCAAAATGTGAGTTCTTAAACCCTGGAGGATCCGTAAAGGACCGCATAGCATACCGGATGGTAATTGATGCGGAGCAGAAGGGTGTGCTGAAGCCTGGCAAGTCTGTCATTGTGGAGCCTACATCTGGCAATACTGGCATTGGACTAGCCCTTGCATCTGCTGTTAGAGGTAAATAAGTACTAACAAATTTACAGTAAGTGTAAGTTTGTAAGAGAGTAAACGTAACTATTTTGTTTGCGTTAAAATTTGACCGATAGATCATAATGCTAAGAGTATAAGAGTGAGAATAAAAATCTTAACGCAAACGCGCTAGTTACGTTTACTCACTTGCAAACTTACACTTGGGGTACTGATGACTACTCGAACTATTGATGATGCAACAATAAATAGGAATTTTATATTGGTTGTATGATGTTTAAGCAAGAAGAGACTAATAACTCCTTTTATGTTTTAGTAAATTAAAGTGAAGTATATTTAATAAGCTTACATCAATCTCTTCCAGGTTACAGGTGTATAATAGTATTACCAGAAAAAATGTCTGATGAGAAAGTGAACACATTAATAGCCCTGGGGGCTGAGATAATCCGAACGCCAACAGAAGCCGCCTGGGACGATCCAACTAGCAACATAATGGTGGCCAACAGACTGGCCAAGGAGATCCCTGATGCAGTCCTTTTGGACCAAGTATGTGTTCAATCCATTAATAAATCCCACTTTTCTTATCTGTGAAAATATAATTTTAAACTTAATGTAAATATAAAAATGAATAAATGGTGTAGTTCAAACAACATAAAAAAGACATGAATTTGTGTTCAGCTTACATGCTAATTCAAATGTTCTCATAGGTTCAAGAAGAATCTGGGCCAAAAGCTGGAGTTATCTTTTAAGGAAAGTGCGAACACCAAGCAAGTTTTAATTGGTCAGTGTAGACTTTCCTGAGGATTACCCTTTCTTTCAACAGTCACTGATTTTGTTTACATCAAATTGCATTCACCATTACACACATTTACCTGTATCCACACAACCACTACAGCCCACTACCAGGTATTTTTGTATATTAATAATATAAATGTAGATATGATGCAGATTAATAATATAAATGATAGGATTGTGAGTTCATCATCATCATCATTTCAGCAGAAAGACGTCCACTACTGGACATAGGCCTCCCCCAAAGAATTTAATGTTCACATACAACCACCAACCATATTTTAGATTAGACCATAAATCGCTTGAGATGTTTGTATTGTGTTCACCCTCACTGTTATCATTCTTCCATGCCAAAATCAAGGATTTTTACATGTAGTTCAGTTACACATTGTTTATTCGTTCATAGGCCTCTTGCTATTTGATTTCACCTACGAGCGGAAAACGTGTGCGAGCGAGACGCAAATATTAAAAACAAAACACTGTCATTACTAATCCCATTGTCTAATTTGTATATTTTTTTAAATAATTGCAGTACAACAACCCGTGCAACCCGCTGGCTCACTTCGACGGCACGGCTGAGGAGATCCTGTGGTCTCTGGACGATGACGTGGATATGGTGGTGATGGGCGCCGGCACCAGCGGCACCATCTCCGGCGTGGGACACAAGATCAAGGAACGCTGCCCGCAGTGTGTCGTCGTCGGCGTCGACCCTTACGGCTCCATACTCGCTCAGCCTGAACAGCTCAACGAATCTGACGTGCAGGTGTACGAGGTAAATATTTTCTTTCATTCTTTATTTAAAAAAATACCTTTCCCGAGGAAGTGTTCGTAAATAGCCGTACCTAAAACAACTTTACCAGGCCAGAATCACACTTATGATCATTCATCTGTGCGCCAACCGTACCGTCAATTACATACATATCGTAAATATTCATTAATTGAATATACCTACATAATGCATGTGTCTATTGAAGTGATAATGGCGACGCACATGCAGGCTTGCCGCGGCAGTCATCCTAATTAGAACTGCATCGTATCAGTACTTCCGTCCTGTATGTGTCCTCGAAACAGTAACTAATGAACTACGCATACGTATAATAGGAAGCAGTAGATACCTGTACCTATTTGATGAAAAACGAGAATAAAGCAAATAATGTGTGTGACATCTTCGTGTACAATACATTATTCATCACTCAAGCTGTTCAATACAATAACACGTTATTGATGTATATCACGTCCTACTGTTATGTGTAAACTTCACAGACGTGATTGGTACGTCTGTGAAGTTACACGATAAAACCAAAGTAAACAGATTTTCTTAACTCATACTTCAAGTAACAACACTACCAGCTGTATGTCGTTGACCAAAAAAAAAAAGAACTCAAATCTTTTTTATTTTATGCCCTCGTCACTTCGATGCCCATCACATGCGCAGAGTTTCGCTAGCTATTTTAATGTTACCCTGTATTTAGCGTACTGCAAATACAAGGTTAACGTGATAGCATCGTAAAGAGCATTTAAAGTAAAGTGTTATTTCGAGTAATCTCTAAATCATAATCAATTCAACACGGAAGCCCTGCCATGCGATTTCCTTTAAACATCAGCCGTGACCTGCCGCGCGACGTTGCACGGAGATCAAACAAAATACACTGTTAGAAGAATACAACCCAGTGTTTTGTTACACCACATGACGTCAGAGCTAGTATTGAATAATGTATGAAAAATATTTTTCATTCCACAAGTTAGATGCTCTGTTACATCATCCGGTCGCGGCCCAGATGCTCAGTATTCGTTGTAAACATAGAGTTATCAATATTTTATTATACCTATTACGATTTGCACGTTTATAAACTAGTCGTAAAAACAATGATTATAATATTTGGAAATAGGGTGCAAGGGGCACTAGTGCAGATATCCGATACCTACATCGTGAATTCGTGAATGCATTTTGTTACAACCGGTCGCTCCAATGAAATTTTCAACATCGTAGGTAGTGTAAGAATTGAATAGAAGTCGTAGCCACTTCATTTTATTCAAAACTAGCTGTTGCCCGTGACTTCTTCTGCGATCCAGGTTAAAAGTAGCCTATATTCTTCTCCAGGTCATGGTCTACAACCGTTTTAGCGTGAAAGCGTAACAAACAAGCAAACTCACTTTCGCTTCTATAATATTAATTGGGATTAAAAATGAATGTCTGCAGGAATGCTCAAATGTAGCCTTGTCTTTAGGTAGTCTACTAGAATATTCATTTAATTAAGTATAAAGCGGTTATTGATTATCCAAAGGTGGAAGGCATCGGTTACGACTTCCTGCCGGGGTCTCTCGACAGAAGTGTCATTGACAAATGGGTGAAGACCGAGGATCACACCTCGTTGGAAATGGCGCGAAGACTTATCAAAGACGAGGGATTACTATGTGGTGAGCTACTTATTTTTTACTCTCTCGGGTAGGTAGGCACAGTCTGCGAGGCCTAAGCTGAGCTTTGCATTTGTGTGAGTGCACATATTGATAGTGTAGGTGTGACGTCGGCCTAGAGCGCGACGCGTCCTTTGCTTGGTTTAAATCGGTTCATACCGGTTTTTTATCGGTTTATACTCTTCTTTTGGTAATCACTCACACAAATGCAAAGCTCAGCCTAGACCTCGCGGACTGTATAGTACGTGTCAAATAATGGTGGCTGTGAAGTGCGATACTAGCTGCGCAGTACCCCACCTCTCACCCCCGCTGACACGTGAATTCTTTCCGAGGCCGAAACAATCTCAGAGGTCACAGTCTCTTTTAAAGTCCAGACATAATCTTGGTCAAATCATGTGAAGACCATGTATATTGGTGCCTGAAATGATCTTTTTCAAACGATCCCTACCCCAGCAACATTAAGAAGTTGTTCAACTGATTAATATAATGCTCAAAAGTAGGTGCTTGAAGTCATGTCAGTCTACAGGGAATTTTGCAGAGCTAATGATGATGGTTCATAATCCTTGTTATAAAAATACATTTGTTAAACCAATATCGATCTTATGTGGCAGGTGGCAGCAGTGGTTCTGCCATGTGGGGCGCCGTCCAAGCAGCCAAGTCATTGAAGGTGGGCCAGAAGTGCGTGGTACTGTTACCTGACAATATTCGCAACTACATGACTAAGTTCATATCCGACCAGTGGATGGAGGCGCGGGATTTCCAACCATTACTCAAAAAGGAGAACCTTCCGTGGGTATTTTTTTTTTCTGTATGTTTGATATGTAACATATTTCTTACTGTGGGAGTGATTTCGTGAAAAGGGACGGAAGTGTGTAACAGTAAGTGATAGCTTGAGCATGGAATAAGTAAGTACTATTTTTTTATTCAAAATCTGTATTAACAATAACATACATAAAGTCTGCCAAACTGCATAACAGTTTGTCGGCAGTAGTTCTCGTATAGCAATGGATTACAAATTTTGAAAATTAATGTGCTATAACTTAATTGTGCTAAGTAATCTATAAAATAAAATAAATACCTACAGTCAGATCAAAAATCTCACAATTTACAAAACAAACAAAAAAACATTTTCTATGGACACAATGAGAGATAATGTTTTTGTAGAACTCTTAAGTTGCTCCTTAGACTTGTAAGTGCTATATAATAGCATGGAATTCGTTACTATATAGATTGTAAGTAGAGGGATTCGAATTGGACCAGTGGGCGACCACTAGTAATGAATAATTGATTCGAATAAATATTTCAGTATTTAGCTTTTTTAAATTTTGAGGTGAATTTCTGTCGCTGCTCAGTTGCTTATTACCAAGGTATAAATAAGGTCAGATGTTACACATCTTATGCGACTACTGTAGGGCTCGCTCGTTTTTTGTTTGTCTTCCGGTTTCGTTTTGAAAACGTCTTTATTTCGTAGCAGTAAGGGCTGTAATCGTAATTCAGTGTTAGTACTGACATTCGGTTGATCGTACTATCGGCCAAACTTCCGCATGCTCACCTCTAAGGCGATAATCGCATAGCTCGTCTCATGACTCGACCGCCCGATGCATGCATTTTGACCAATAGGATGCACAAAGCGAGATTTTTACAAAATATTTTTATGTTTGTTGTTATTTCTTGTTACACGCCCTGTACTCACACAAATGCATATTGCCTCTAATTGGGCGAAACCAGGAAGGGGTGTGGTCTGTCACTAGCTGCGCTTGCCGCTGAAATATTTTCTTAACTGAGCATGCTTAAATTTTGCCGATAGTACCTACGTCAAAGTAGAGAAAGAGCACAGCCAAAAGCCAGAGTACATTTTGTCGTTCTAAGACTTATTCCTTTTGTTAACGATAGCCTTTTTTATGACAAAATCCGAATGATACACCAGCACCCTAATTGCGTAACACAGTTTCAATCACAATCCGAGAGTTTTTTAAGGATATTTCTAATACATTGCTTCATAGGTTTCATAAATTCGTCTGCTTACCAACGTAAATAACGCAAAGAACCTGTCAAAATCAAAGAAATTGCGATCGATTGTCATTTTATGTGTTACGCAATAACCCCGCAGAACTAAATGCTGATAAGATTATAGCAATATCCTTCTTAAAAAATTATATGCGCGTTTCAACTTATCTTAAAGATACGCTTAAATTTAATTAATGCGTATGAAGAATGAAACCGACAGGAAAAACATATTATTCGTGTCAGTTCAGCAATAGCAATATACAACATTATTTTTAGTGTATGCGAAACCTGAATATAATTTGTTCAGAATAAGGAACTGAATCAATTTCAATAATTTTTACACCATGTTATATTTTGTCTCAAAAATATTTAAGTGTGATGGAAAATGTTATCACCATTTAATTACTTACAATACAATCGCCGTACGGTTAGGTTAGGTTAGGCTACTGCCAAATTATTATCAATGAGCGCAAGACGACCCTGGAGGCGCGGGGGCGCCGTTAGCATGTTTTTGTACGAACAACCCGGTAACATATATTAACCTTATAACTTTGTGATTTTTAATGATACAGTTTTGAAATTTTGTACATAGATTCTTTACATAAAAATACTAGACACGTGTTTCGGATTTCGCATATACTAAAACTAATATTGTATATTGAAAAGACAAGTTATTTATTTACAACAGAATTAGCTTATCAGTTACTTGCAGATCACCCGTAAAACATTGATGTTGACCTTCCTTGTAGATAAACTATAATCAATTTCGTTAAAATTACGTCATTGTTTTAATCTTCGTTTAATGTCAATAATTACAAAATTATCATTTAGTGTCAAGGTGTTATCATGTTATTAAGAATTTTAGCATATGTTAGCGATAACTCGGATAACGGTTTTAATAATAATATGAAAAGTGCTGTTATTATAGAAAATCGTTCTACACTTGAATAAAACGAGTTATGGGCTTTTTATAATGTACTTAAAGATTATTATTAGCCAATTAAAAATCACTAGGAAGGTTATATGTCCGTCTCCGATAAAGTACAAACAAAAAATAAAGTGACAAAGATGGTGGGTATTAGAGGAAGCAGGCTTTCGTTTTTCTTTTTAAATGAGAATGATCCGAGGGTATATGGATTATTACAGAATCGACTAAAATTTGTTTTTTTTTTAAATAAGTATATCAAATAAATAAACAGATGTTACCTACACCTCTGCTTCTTGGTTCAGCTCAAAACCTAGCCGGTCAAGGCACAATAGATCGTGCATTTGGAATAAAAGGGTTCCATCTAAAAATTTGTGCATAATTTATATTTTTATGCAAGAAGGTTCTATTTGCTCCAAATTTTATTTATTTTAAACACCCAGTGCCATCTGTTGCATAATTTTTAAACTAGCCTACAGTAAGGCTGTGTTCAGATAACCCGCTTCGATCACGCGCACGCTCCGCACACGCGTTGGGCTCGCCTTGCACCCGCTGTCGTCACGCACAAAATACGCGCACGCCTCGCACCCGCTTATACTACTTATTATTTAATCAAAAAACACCCTCGATCATAGTCAATACGGCAATAGCCGAAGCGCGGGGACAAGGCGTGTGCGGGGTAAGCGCGGGGCGGGCGCGTAGCGTGTGCGAGTCGACTTCGATAAATGCAATTTGAGATCTATTGATGTGTCGTAAGACTCAAATTATATTAAACAGATATATTATACACTAACAAAACAACCGAAAAAAATGTTCCGCGCAGCAGCGGCAGCACACATACCCACTTTTCATTCATTTTACATTTCACTACAAGTAAAAATGATGGCTTGATAAAAACAAGAAAAAAAGAGACAGCTAGTGTTGTCAATTGCGCGTGAATGTAAACAAACATTATTCTGGCCACCAATCACCGAATGTTGGCATCACAGACTAACAAATACGTCCCAATTAGGACGTTTTCGAGTCTGCACGGTTGCGCGCTCACAACATATATGTTTAATATACTATCATTGAGTATAACTAAATAAACAATGTTTTATACATAATGGTAAAAATTCAGTGTATACAGGGTCAAATTAAATTAGCTAGCGAAACTCCACAGACGTGATGAGTATCGATATCTAAACACGACAAAATAAAATAAAAAAGATTTAATGGTATTTTTTTTGGGGTTAATGGACCGCCGGTAAGTTTTGTTATTTGAAGTATGAGTTGATACAATCTGTTTTCTTTGGTTTTATCATGTTTAGATATCGATACCCATCACATCTGTGAAGTATATACACAAAAAAAATCAAGTGACACGTGACGAAACTTAATCCGGTGGAACTACTCCAAAAAAAAACTCATCAAATTAATTTATTTTTTGTTAGATCATTGTTAGATATCGATACCCACCATTTCTGCGGAGTTTCGCTAGCTAATTTAATTTGACCCTGTATATTAAGATAACATAATATTCTAATACATACATCGGGACATATTGTATACCCGACTACCAAGAAGGGTTTGGTTATAATATATGTTTATATTTTGTTTATTAGATGGTGGAGCAAACCAGTGACGCAAAACATGGTGCAGTCTGTCAAGAGTGTACCCCATAACAGCACGCCGACCCAAGCACTCGCTGCTCTCAAAGAAAGTCAATCACCACTGTTGACAGTTGTCAATGATAAAGGGTAAGAAATAAGAATACATTCGCTTGTAAATCCGCAGTAATGAAATTAAGTGACACAAAAAATGTGCCAAGTGCGTGTCGGATCACGCACAGTAAAAGGTTCCGTAGTTCGTATAAATATTTAGGTACGCATCATGCATAGTACTTATTGATTTTATGGATCGCAAAAATTTGTTTGTTTTTTAAACACTATGAAAAATTAAGTTATTTCTGCGGTTGTAACAGAAAATAAGTCTAAAACTATTGACTTAAATAGTAAATTGACTTGAATGTATATTTTACTTTATAATCGGATCCAACAATACCCCACACGCCGTGTGCCGCTCAATCCTCTCTGCCTACCCTCCAAAGGAAAGCGTAAAGCTATATAGTAGTAGTAAATATTATGTAGTTTTCATCATAAAATATTTTTCATTTACATTTTACTAATAACATTACAATTTTTTTTTATAGAAAATTACCTAATAGCAAAGCTTTTTTTCTTTGTTTTTTTTAAGAAGTTGCTACTTATCCAAGCTTATCCATGTAAATTTGATACGTTATCCATACCAAATAACAGCTTCACCATAAGTTTAACCATACCAAACACCTAACCTAAGGTTTTTAGTACCAAGAGTCTCTGAGTTAAATTGTGGACAGACGGACAAACTTCGCCAAACTATAACCGTCTTATTACAAAACAAAATTTACATTTTGACATGGCTTAATTAAACCATGGAGCTAGTTTTTGTAATGAGAACGTAACTCTGATTGAAATACCGTTCTTTATACAAAACTGAACATTCGTTCGGTACTAACTTGTCAGTTTTGTATAAGGAACTTACCGTAAACGGAATAAAGTTCGAAATTCAATAATGGCTCCATGGTTTAAACTTGGGTCTGAAGATAAACCTTGTTTTGTAATAAGGCCCTTAGGGTTCCTGGTTGTACTACCCTAAGAAGGTAGGCAAATCACCCGCTCTGTAAGGCGATTAGGGCTGTTATGCTAATCAGCAAAATCGAGCTCATAGCTCTTTTGGCCACTTTTATCTATTTTTATTAGTTTTTGTTTAATCCTAAAGTATCATCCTAAACACCTATCGTCGCAAAAATCGTAAAGGATATTACTATAATAGGGTACCGAGGCGGGATGTGTCCGTGTTTTATGGTTTTTCATATAGAAAATGTCTCTCATTCAATTGCTGTACAGATGAGGATAGAACGATCTTGATACGTTCTACTATGACATAGTACATTTAAATAAATGGGCATTTTTATAATAATTATAAAAACGCCCATTTATTTAAGGTATTTCTTATTTTTTTATTTTAAATGTAGTTCTGTTCTCACATCTAATCTCATCTCGGTGTTTCTGTTTTCTGTTTCACGTCCACGTTATAAGTTATAAAGTGACGGTATCGTAGCACACCAAAATCCACTGTACAACCGTCGCAATAATAATAATAATCGTTTATTTGGAACAAAACTCATTCGAAATCCTGCACAAGTGGCGCCATACGCCCACGGCATGGCATTTGTTTAAAACAATTTTATCGCATAGGTACGTCGACGTCCACGATAACGAGACGTGGAGAATCATTGAGTTATGAATACTATGGAGAGGGCATATTCTACTTTATGAAGAATAGATAAACAAATATCTATCATAACGACACAGTCATGTCAAAAAGCGTTTTGTTTCTTTCTAACTCATCAAGAGCTACATAAGAAAAAAGAGATATCTATATGTTTGTCAAGGACTAAATTTGGCAAGACTTTTGTGTGACGTCAAAATCTGTCTATGCGTGACCGGTCGCCATGTTTAATGCCAAGATTTGTGGTACAAAACTCGACAGTGTGATGTCAACGGTTGCTTGCTTTCTCTCTCGCACTCGCAGTAACTACCCTATAAAAGGCGGCCATTTTAAGCAATCGAATTTTTTTAGGTAGTCACGCTAATTTTGTAGTTATGGCAAGTCCATAGGTTTATAGGTCAATGTGGAGAATTATAAAAGCGAAAAAAATTATAAATCTTTTAATACAAAATAGTTTTGTATTAAATACTCCAACTATGCAAAAAAGAATATTTGACAACTTCTGTCAAAGAAATATCAATCGTTATGTTTTACATTTACATCTGTCACAACAAAAACCCAAAAACAAACATGTTACAATTTTCTGGTTTCTTTTTCAATTTTAGATGAGTGTATCTAATGTTTTTAATCTTTCTATGTTTATTATTATATACATTCGTAGTGGTGCTTTTCATAGCGCAACTTCAGGGCGAAGACCAGCAGATGCCATAACAAAAGTAAAAGTTTAACAATAACAGACTTATTAATTTAATGGTAATAATCTTCACTCATCAGAAGTCATATCTATATTTGCACGATTTGCATAGGACCATTTTAGGGTTCCGTATTCAACAACAACCCTTATAGTTTCGCCATGTCCGTCTGTCTGTCTGTCCCTGGCTTAGCTCGACAGACTTTAAGCACTAGAAAGCTGAAATTTGGTATGGTTATACATATTAATCACGCTAACAGAGTTAAAATTTTGAAAAATTTATTTTATTTTTGTAGGTACCGCAAAGCATACGCGCACGCATCGCAAAGTTAGCTTTGTTCCATTGCATTACTTTTTCTTGAAATCATGACATTGGGGAACAAATCTAACTTTGAATTTCGCGAGCTACAGCCTGCGATTTCACCTTAAAGTATGCAGAGTGCTTGAAACTGGAAATAGTACTAACTTATTAGGCGATTAACACACGTCACCGCGGTGTGCATGTGGATTGAGAGATCTTTTCGAAAAACTCTTCCAATCCCAACCAAATTAATTATAAGAGGATTTAGGAAATAATTGTGAATACTTCATCGTAAGGTATAAAATTTGTGAAACCTAAACAAAGAAAGTTAGAACTCATTAACTGGATCTCTCAATCTGGACAACTGACGAAAAATCCATAACGCGTATCCAAGAATATACTGCGTATGTGTTTATAATTTGCATTTTAATTAATTGTGAAGGATTTGTGAAAGCTGCTAAACAAAATTTCGATTCGTTTCAAAGCCACGTTTAAGATTATATTATTAGGTTTCACAAATTGTATATTATATGTTATCATGAAGTTTTCACAATTATTTCCTAAATCCTCTTATAATTAGGTTGGGATTGGAAGAGTTTTTCGAAAAGATCTCTCAATCCACACGCACATGCACCGCGCACCGCCGCGGTTTCATATGGTGAGAGCACCGCTAGACCGCGCGGTCAGGCGGTGTACGTGTGTTAGGCATCAATGGATTTATTAGAGGCCAATGCGACATTGAGATCCGCTTCACCGCCTACCGCGGCGGTGCGCGGTGCCATGTGTTAATCACCTTACTCCGATGTCGGTTACGCGGACTAAATGCTCACATTCATTATGGACTTGAGATCGCTGAACGTTCATGCTACACTATAGATACATATTGCACGCCCTTATTATAGGGAGCATCTTGGTACATACGCGTGACCAACGTAAAACTTTTTCCTGCCTGAGTAGGTATTATCGTTATTATGTACATTATTATAACAAGTGATGTGTTTTGTTATAGATCTGTGATTGGTGTGTTCACTGCGGACAATGCGCGTCGACGACTAGCCAACTTGTCGGGCTCATTGTCAGAAGCTCTCGAAAAATTCACCATTAAAAAGTTTTACAAAGTAGACCTTGCCCTCAACCCAACGCTAGGATTAGTGTCACGTATGCTCGACATTGCCCCCTACGTTGTTGTTGTTAAATCAGGTATGTATTAAGAATAAGATTATTTATTGAACTAATAATGGTTGAAAAATCAAACACTTACAAACAACACCATGCGTATACAATAATAGCGTATTACAATTATATAACAACGTGCTATAAGCAGTCTTTGTATGAACTCTGGCATCCAAAGAAAGATTTAACTTGTGTTATGGATACCAGCATTGGTTGCATCAGAAGACGATACAACTATATACTGTATCTACTTAATCAAAATCCAAGTGTCTAATGTTGCGGTTTTTGTTTCATTCAGTTTCAGGCACAAAGTCTACATTTTTCTATCTTTTATTTTCTTTTATTGCGCTAACGCAATCCGTGAATTTCTCGGGCTACCCTGGCGCGTTCCCCTCAAATATAATAAAGTAGGTTTGCGAAGGTTCACGCTCACCGTGTTTGCTTACAGCATTAAGGCGATTTTAAACCAATAAAGGCTCAGGTAAACTAAGGCTTGCCCTTCACTGCGATTTTTTTTTTTTCGACGTTTATTAGTAGGAACCAGGGCTCGGAAACCGGTTAATTTTATATGTAAGTAACCTTTATTATAAAGGTTTTCGAACATTTTTCGTTAATTATTTAATATTTTGTTACAAAATCAATGCTGATCTTAGGCCCGTATTTATAGAACTTTACTCAGTACTCAGTGATGAAACAATCAATTGTAACTCAAATATTTAGTATCTTCGGAAATAAAAATTAACCGGTTTCAAGCCCTAGTAGGAACTGTCATGCCAGCAGAGCATGACGGACGCTGTTTATTTCTACTATAATAAATTTTAGAAAACGCTTGTCTACGTTTCTTGGTAGGAAACTGTATAAACGGAAACGTAATTTTTGTCTAATCTTCCGTCGACAAAACGCTTCTCTACGGTTCTCGTGCTAAGCCTGCAGGTGTGAACCCCTAACCTCGTGCTTGAGATACAAGCTCTTTAATCTCAGGGTCGTTACACCAACATTTTGCGCAATTTATTTTCTCTGTTCTTCCACGTGTTTCATGAGATTTTCGTCATGAGGGATATCACCATTAGCTAAGACGTTGTACGGTCAACCGCATCACGTCACTAGTGACACTTGAACTACAAAAAACACCTTCTTTGAATTATGAAATAAAGGCGCTGTCAAAGTTATCATCGACGTGCTGCGAACGCTGATTGTAGGTAGATACTTGCCACACGACTCAGTACAGCTCGACTCAAACTTGGTGGCGGCTCTGAGGGCTTAGACAAAGTAACTTTCGAGTAGCGATAACGCTAGTAGAAAAGCCACAAAATGTACGGGGTTGACATAAGCTATCGAAATGTCACGTGATCATCGGTCAACGAATAGAAATTAGCTAGAATTGTCTAACTGCTAGACAATGTTATCATCATTCGATTCCATGAAACAACTCGACAGCGTCGAACGATAACTTCCGTAGAGGTGCGTAGCCAAGACTGCCAAGTGGCACTGTTTGACAAGCATTATCGCTAGTTTTCGATTCGTATGAAGAAATTCGAATCGAAAACTAGCGATAACGCTTGTCAAAAAGTGAAATAACGATAGCGATTGTTGAAATAGAATCGCTCCGAAGCGAATTACATTTGTCTACATCTTCTGAAGTGCGCTACTCGCTGCGCAGTACCGCACCCGTCGCCCGGGCGCTAACACATGAATTAGTTACTTCGCAGAGACTCGCCTCATGTTCCGAGTCGCCATAAAGTTTGACTTAGGCTGTACGCAGCACCTTAATTAGTGCATTCTCACCACTCCCAGTGATTGTTTCTGGCTAAAGCCATATTACAAAATGTGGGCGCCCATGCAAAAAGGGTCCAGTAGTGGGGTATTGAGTTAAGACTAGATTCGGTATCTAGAATAGTCAATTGATAATAAATATTCAAAAACTGGCACATTTTATTTTTTTATCAGACATTTGATGTCTGAAAAACCTTGATTTGAAAAAAAGCATTTTCAAATTTGACATGCCGGCCGACCACTGGTACCTTTTACTAAACTTTTCTCTTAAATCTTCGGGTACTTAGACACATCTTAAAAAGTCATTTACTGTATTTATGCTTTACTTGCAGATAATTGAACATTAATTAATAATCAATTAAAATCGCGAAATGCAATGGTTTAACCCAACTTTACAAAACTTCTATCTCGGAAACTAAATGCCGAGAACTGGACCCTTTTTGCTTAAACAAATGGTTAATGTTACAAGATTTCGGGAAGTTATTATGAATATTCTCAACCATTATTTTATTTTACAGATGAATCGACGAAAACTCAGAGCTCAATTGGACTGTTCACTTCAGAAAATCTACTGATGAATATCTCCACAGAAACCAAATACATGAATGGAAGCTAAAACTTGTTTAGAAGACAACCAACTGATAATAAACAACCATGATTTTTTTACATAGTTATGCATTGACGTAATTTTAACTTGAACTTAAATTAAGCAAAGAATATGGATAGTGCTTGTGAAATAACATTTCATATTTCTAAACTGAACGAAAATATAATGCTGCTGTTTGTCCTCTCGAAATGTAAAATATTGTGAGTAATTTTGGTAGGTACAAGACTGTTTTATACAATATTAAACATCAGCAATTATGGTGCAAGCACAAGATTGTACTTCTCATCAACATTGATGATGTTCAAACGGGAAACTAATTAGTAATGGATTTAATATGTGTTACTTCAAGAATGTAATTATTATACACATTCAAATAATTTAATTTATTTTGAAATATTTTATTTCACAATCAAATTAAACAGCTCTTGATTTTATTGAGCCAAACCACAGGCCAAACATATTATGAAATATTATTATTAAGTTATAGCTGTATTAGCTGTTATCTTCTACAATCTGGTAATAAATATGTATTTTGATTGATTTTGTGATTTTAATTTGTAATGTTGGCATTTATCTAGTTTTAAACTAATGCAGGATGTGCACAGGCAGCACCAAGTTGGTCTATTAACTATAGAAGAAAGAAATCATTTACTTGCGCTAAACTATATAAACATTATGCAAAGGAAAAAACGAAACAAAAAAAAAGTAGGGGTGACAAACATGCTTATATTTATGCATCTACAACAAGTATCTTACAAATCATTTACATTATGATCTGACCATTCTGCCTGGGTTTTTTTTTGTTTTGATAGCCTCACATGTAAAAAAACTCATACCCGACAGGCAGTTGCATTACTAGCCCTGTAAGTCAGAATTTAAGAATCAGACTGCAAAGGGAAAGTGAAAATCTATATTTGTGACATAATATTTATTATCATATTTATGGTGATGGAGAAGATTGTTTTGCATTTGCTGCAAGTATAGCTCCAGGTGCAGGATATGGTCTCATTTGATACAAGGAACCAGTAGCAGTCGAGTCCACTCCTGTCTTAGCATGGGTGTCTAGCCCAGAGGTCCAGCTCCCCCTTGATATGTCAGAATAAGCTGCAGGGTCCATTGGATCTAAGTCATTGTCTTTAACCCGCAGTCTTTTATTCCTATGATGCACTAAATCTTTCTCTTTCTCTCGGCGCTCTTGTTTCTTCTCCTTGTGTTGTTGCTGTTGAGGTACTTCTTGGTCAGAAGCTTCACTGCTGTCATCACTTTCATCACCTTCCTTCAATAAACGCTCTTCGCGTAAATGTGCAGCACTTTCAGTAGGAGTTGCACGCGGGTGAGAAGGCGGCAGCCAACTAACCAAATTATTGTGAACATTCCAAAAATAATGCTGACCAAATCCTTCATCATACACTTCCTCCCATCCCGATGGCAAGGGCCACAGTTCTAACGCCTTTTTTTTATATTCCATGTAAGTTTCACTAGGAACTAACTTTCCCGTTTTCCATCTTTTAACACAATACTTTGAACATTCATGGTAGATATTGCTTTTATTTGGACAACTTTTATGGCCTTTTATAGGGTCAACATTGACACCCTCGATGCCTTCCCAAAAGTGCTCTTTATTGAGACGCTCATCAAGTTTACTGTCATAATCTTCTGCTATGATTTCTTCACTAGCCTGTAAAGGAGCTTCATTATTAGGGCCGGGATCTGCAGGTTTTGGTTTCAATAGTCCTCTTTTAGCTAGACGCGCGGCTAAAGCTGGTGGTAGAGGCATGGTACGAAAAGGAATGATCTGTTAGATAAAAATTTGCTAAAATGACGTTACTTCTTAGCTGTTCTTTGAAATTGATTTTTTACACGGCATCAATCATCCTGTTTTAAACGCAAGACAATCCACACACTGAAACACTCCAGTTCACTCCATTAATTCATGAATGAATTCACTAAATCACTAATGAGAATGACATAAATCTTAGCTGTCAATATCAACCACAGACTAAAAATTTTAAGTTATGATTATTTTTTTTTGCTTTGGCTGAAAGGCTCACGCTACAAGTATCTTCCTCTCTCTCTGTCCTTTTATGGTTATTTAGCGTCAATCTAGAATTCACTTTTGATTTTCAATCAATGTGATCAGTGTTACATACTTTAAATTCCTAATCAAGATCTTGGATTGAACTGATGCCAGATTGATCGTCTAAGATCCCCCATAGTTTAGGACCATACCGTGAAACTGTGACTGTCACACTGCAGTTTTTTATTACACATCAAGCTATACATTTCCAATAAAGGCTGATCTCACATTTGTAGGATTTCCATACAGTGAAAAGTCAGTGTATACTGGAAATGTATAGCTTGTTTGTAGCCGTGTGTTGTGTAATCACTTTGTCTACCCTTGCCAAATTACAGCTTTCTAGTACTGAGTCTCTGAACTAAGCCGCGGACAGACAGATGGGCAAGGCTAAACTAAAACTAAGGGTTCCTTGTATACTACCGAACCCTAAAAGGGTCGATATCAGCTGTCATTTTCGATAGTATTTATAAAAAAATAAAGTACACTTTCATTATTTTTAATAACGTAATAACGTATAATAAAAAATAAAAACGTATAATAGGCCTGCGCAAATATGATCACATTTCCGAATTCCGTACAAAGCTCAAGTGGTTACCCATACGTCTTCGCCGGAATTCTCATATCTTATTTCAGCTCTACAGTATTCTGTTCAATCCTACAACCCCCTCTTATCTTAAAGAACGTATCAAGTTCCTTCATGACACACATAATAGATATCTGAGGTCATCGGAAAACTTGAGACTAGAGATGCCGATGCAGTCCACTAGCTTTTATGACAAGTCTTTTACAGTTCAAGCAGTGCGGTTATGGAATGCCTTGCCCGTGTCGGTAAGGCGTGCTCAATCTTTGTCCACTTTTAAGATTGAGGTAAAAAACATTTCCTCTCTCCATAAACATCATCATTACATAATACAGTTCCCTGCACTTGTTTCATGTGTATTATTGTATATATGTATATATTTATTAGATAAGTGTATGCTTTGTGTATGTGTGTATCTATTGTATATGTTAATGGTACACCACTGACTACCTGCAGTATTGTCACTCCTGCTCCCTTTAATCCATCCAAAGGTTGTCTGTAAAAGATCGCTTTTAGCGATAAGACCGCCCATTGTGTCACCCTATGTAACATTTAAACATTTATATCTGTAACTTTTATGGTGTACATAATAAAGAGTATTCTATTCTATTCTATAATAAAAAAAAAACAAAATCAACCCCCGTTTAGGCAAAATTTACTCCTCTTCTAAGTTTATCAGTTCTTGAATATTACTATTAGTTCTAATCTTCATCCTTGGCATTTTATCATCAACATACCCTCAGTAGGTACAATCCCCACTTTTGTTACCGCTTTTGATAGCGTCAGAAGACAATAAAATGGCATCTTTGGATTGTGTTGCCAGTTTGTTTCGTATCTTAGTCTTGGTAAGGTTCACTTTACTGATTACTCGTTCGAAATAGTCATAATATAACATAAAACTAAGCATTCGGGAGTAAACTTTACTATCCTTAGATGTGAATAGTATATAGTACAAAGAAATTATAGTATAAATACTATAATAATATAGTACAAAATGACGATTAGTTCCAAAAATATGCGCCAGGCGCTAGTGTCGAAATGTCAACTAGTGATTACCCAAAGCGTAGGTAATAGAAAAGTGACGATCGATAGCATAGTGATGTTCCATGGAAAATTCATAAACGGTTAATTTTATTATTTGCAAGGTTCAATAAGTTCCTTTCGTTATGTTCATTGGATACGAATCTATCGAAAGAAATGTAAAAATAAAACGACTTCAGATTTTATTTTTTTTCCTCTTCATGTTTTTCGATCAACTGTTTAGACAACCTTTCTAAACTTGTAAATTTTTCAATAGTTATGTTTGGCTTGTCTGTCTTCAATATAATTAGGTTTATAATACTTATGTACCTACTGCTTGCAGCAAATGTAAATTAGTAGGAAATAAATAAATAAGAAATATAACAACACAGAAGGTAGGTTACGTACAATAGAGAAAAATAATTATTCGAGTACCTACCCACCCACGTCTTATATCAAAGGTATCACAGGCCATGGGTAGGTAACGATAGGTTATTGTATAGTTTGTATAAAAATTATGGATATTGAACTGTTGTTATTACTATTCCGTTATCCATAAATGTATGTGCACGAGTGCACATCTCCTAAACAGCTCAATAACATTGACAACAATTTGGTCGGGTTATACGCGGAGACTGGAAAAGTAATGAAAGCAAATTTCTCATATAATGCAACACCTAGGAATCTGAATTTTTGGTCACTATAATATCTTTAGGAGCACAAATTTTTGGAATAATAAATTTGGGAAGAAATCACATAGTTTTTAATAAGGAAAACTTGAAATGAAATTTTAACACCGTGACTACCGCCACCCCACCAATGGTATGGTATATCTCGTAAGCTACTGGACTAGTAATTTTGAATTTTGGGTATTAATTTTATCTTGCAAAGTACTAATTTTCTATGTAGGTTTGAGGAAAGCGACTAGCTCCTCAAACTTGGAATCAACATTCAGTCGTAGTCCTGCTGAACGAGCGCGCGGTAGTCACGGACATTAGCTCTGGATATTCTCAATATAATCATAGACTTTATTTTTGTTGAACAGTAAACAGTATTTTAGAGTGATAAACAGTACATTAACTGTTTTTAACAGTATGGTTGGCAACCCTACTTTTATGTGGCTTGTACATGTACAGTAAAGACAGCTCGACTCCAGTGTACGTAAAAAACCGGCCAAGAGTCAGAATCGGGCACTTACGGTTCCGTATCACCAAACTATTATACCTACTTTAATTACCCTATTATTATATGTCATGAATTCATGATAGCTGCCATAGTTAGGCATATTCTTCGAAAATTGAACTGGCTAGAGCTAATACAGTTCTAAAGACCCGTCTTGTGACAGACAGACAGACATACGGCGGCGTAGGCTTAGTAATAGGGAAAGGGACAACGGGACCCTTAAAAGGAATAATATTAGAAAAAAACCACAGTAAATCAAAGTAGAGATATGTACTTCCTACATAAAAGTACCTAATTAATTAAATAAAGAATTTTGCTCCTTTCATGCAATCTATCGTGCGAGTGCGACCCGTCCTCCTTTTTAGTACTTATAGAATAAAAGAAATGCTCATATTTTGATCAAACCTCAATTATATATTTATTTTGAATAATATTCGTCTGATTGCCGTCAAAAGATGATTAATAAAACAAGAGTAAGCATTTATGTGTGCTTTTTTATGTCTAAGCTAATATTTTAATAAATAAATAATTTTAAAGAGTTTTAAGTAAACATGACGTATTTCATAAATAACATTGCGGTGACAACATCTCGAACTTAACGGACTATAATAACTATTCACTTTATGGTCACTATGAATGATTCCACAGCAAGAAATACACCAGTACATTCTTGAATTCTGAAAAAAAAAATTAAAATAATAAATATTTAATCAAAAAACAACAAAAACACTTTATGCATACTATAAACACGGTCAAGCCTTCTCAGCCCAACATAGCCCTGTATTTAATTCCTAGTAGATGAGTCTATTATCATTACTTTATTTATTAACATTTACTGGAATTTGTAAAAAGGCTACACAACAACACAACACAAAAAAAAACACACAACATAGCACACCGGATTACTAAAAGGATTAACACAAAAATACAGTGATTGGCTTCCTTAATAACATAGCCTAAAATAAGGACTCAAAGCATATTTTTCTAAGTTGCTTTCCAGAAACCAGTGTTAAATTATTAAAAAAAAAACAATAAAATTTTATCTACCTACATACCAAGTATAATTTTAATTTAACTTCCACTTCCATTACCTACCATCAACTACCATACAATAGCCCTGCTGCTGCATTACAAAGGCTACTCAATTATGTACTATAAAGCTTTCGACTCAGCTTTTATACTGACGTCATCTTTTTTCTTTATCGTTTTCATACATTCGTTTTACATAATAAATGCGTAATGGCGATGTTTATACTACATTACTTGCTACTGATCGCTATCTACGTTACAAGGCAAGCGGCATCGATTTACTGAATAGCAGTTCATGCGATGGCCTTGATAGAACGGAAATAATTATCACCTGATAATAGATGTCTTCACTCACCACTGGTGACTGATGTGTCACTGCGCGACACCTTGGTAGGAAGCACGGCGTCGTGGAACTCTCCAGAGTGCATTAGATTCTGATCCGACAAATTAATATCTTCGTTTGAAGTGAACGTGAAAGGAGTAACAACATCCATTTCATCAGAATTATTTTTTTCTACAGTATCTTTTTGTTTAATTGCTGATTCTGCATTATCAGAAACGGTCATTTCCAATGTGATATTTTCAGCATGGGCTTCTTTGTTACCTTCTTCTACGTTTGTACCTTTGTGCAAACCATCTTTTAAAACATTTGTTTCGGCTTGATGCTCTTCCGTTATTTCATGATCCGTTATTTCAAGTGGCAATTCTTTCACGGAATCCACATCTTCGCTTAATTTTCCACTGGTATTACTTGGTGGGGATATAGATTGTATAGCATCTTCTCGTTTTAACTGCTTCCGCCTTTCACTTTTATCATAACCCAAAGGGTGCAAGTTGATAGAAGATGGCGGGCTGCTGTCTAAAGACAAGTCCATTGAAGTAATTAAACTTTCATCTCTGCTTATATAATTACTTCCTTCGGGAACTATATGAATATTCAACACTGTTTTATTCTTATTTTGTTCATTGTCCATTTCTAGCGACGTAAGGGATGGTTCGTTGGAATTACTAGCAGCTAAAGAATTTGTAGAAATTGTCTTATTTGAATTAAGTTTATTTCTAACTAGGAAACCCCTAACATGGGATTGAATGACAGTAGCTGCACTGGACATCGTAGAGGAGTCGTCAGTAGATAATGAAAGAGACTTTTCTTCGTTTACCGTTTGCAATACTGTATCCATTCTTGTAATTCCATGTGGTCTTCTTTCGTTCAAAGAACCTGCAATAGAAAAATCGCATTCTTCCTGGAAGACAGAATTCGCAGTTTTAAGAATTAAACATTAACTGAAAGACAATCACATAAATATTATATAGAATTACTTGCCTTATTTTTGTCAACTTCATTCAAAAATGTACTTGCATCGTTTACCGTGTCGTCGAAAGTAGAGGCTCTGCTTTTAAAAAGGAACGTCCGAAATACTTTCTGTATAGTTACTGCTGCCGTTTCCAAGTTCATGTTACTATCTTGATTATGAATTTGAGGAGTTTCACTCAAATTTGTTGATATGTACTCATGACCACTGTAATCAATATCAGTTTCGTCTTTGTTGTTGATTACAATCAAATCAATATTATTAATTTGGTTTTGGTGTAGGGTATTCTCTTGAAGCTCTTCACATGCAGAAATTACCCCATTTGTATCGGAATTATCTTTATTGCCTTCAAGTAATTCAGCATTTTCAGTAACGTGTTCAAAAGCGTTATGTTGCCATAACTTGGATTCCTGTGTAATAAGTGTCACGATATCACTATCAGTGTTTGTTTCCAATAGTGAAGCCAGCATGTCTGAATTTATTTGTGGATCTTGTAGTTCCACAGTGGGCTGTTCTTTATAAGAAATATTAAATGTGTTTGTATCCTGAGGATCTTCGTTTCCGTTTCCAGTATTATCACTATTAGTCGTCAGTTCGACGTTGTCTATAATATTTGACCGGTTCGTAATATCGGGATCGATAAAATGTTGTATGCTTTCAGTATCATTTGACTGAGTTTCGTCTTTAATATGTGACAACTTATCGTTGTCACTTTCAGTTTCGAGAATGTCGTTAGGAATTAAATTTGCTGCCTGTGTTAATGAGTTTTGATCATCTAAATCAGCGGTCTTTTCCAACTCCAGTCCTATAACTTGGTTTGTATTTATGGAATTAATTGGACTTGATAAATGTTGTTCAGGACCAGGAGAGGAATTTGACGAGGTGTCAAATTCCTGCAAAACATCAGGTTCTGCTACTGATTCTTGAACTTCCTGAAAAGATTGTGTCTCGACATGCGTTATTTGTCCACCTACCATAGGTGAACGAAAATTATGTAACATTTCTACTTTAGTAGCAGGAGTCTCGGTCTGTGGTAGCTCGTTTAAAGTAGAGTCTGGGGTAAGTATAATGTCACTTGTTTCGTTAGATGATTCCGCCAAATTTATTTCATTTTTTGGCTCGTACTCTGTATTATTGGCTTCAGATTTTATATCATTTTTTAAATCGTCATCATCTTTTTTTGCTAACTCTTTAATTTCATGGTATTGAGGATCCTCGCTTTGTGTATACAACTCGTGCGACAATTCAGCCTCTGATGAATTATCCAAATCATGTTCATTCTGTGTTGGGGTTTTAATAACGTGAACTTCTGTAGGTTCTTGTGGAAGAATCGGTGGAGTATCATCTTTAATTGTTGGAGTACCCTTTATTTCAGGACCCTTGTCTCTCTGTTGATTGAGTAAGTCGTTATTGTATTGTTTTCTTCGCTGTTCAGCCCGCTGCCGTACTTTTTCTTGGGCCTTGGCAATTTTTTCTTCCAATGATAATGTTTTCTTTTGAACTGTGAAGTTATTAAGTGCGTTAATTAACTATCATGAACTAGGTATTTGAGTTGTCTATAAATGAGTCGATAGCTCAAGCAGTCATTGGTTGCGACTTTGCGATGGCTCGACTGTTACGGAATTTTCCTGAGCAGCACCTGACTACTCGTGACGTTTTTGACTAAACGCAATGTAGCTATTAGTTCATCATGTAGTGAAATAATTTATTTAAAATACTTGTTGCACATTATAAAATTATAATTATAATAAAAAGGCGGAGGACCGAGTGTTTGGCTGTAGGTAATATTGAGAATTATTGTAAAACTTAGGGAACAACATTTTCCTGTGCTTCATGCTTTTTTTTTGTTCATTATCAACAGCCTTACATGTTTAGTAGTAAAAAATATATAACTTACGAGGACCATCTCTTATTTCCAGCAGTTGTTGCACATGACCGGCACAGAACCCATAAATATCGGCTGGATTGTTTTTCAGCACTTCTCTTGTTAATCCTTCTATTAACTCCACCAACCCCGAAGGCATCTTTGGAGGCGTAGACCTATAATATGCTCGAGAGCCAGTTAGCCTCATCGTTTTAAAGTTTTATATAAATGTTAATTTAGATACATAGACCATTTAAGGCACAATGGTAAAGCAAATTCGAGGGCGAATTATTTCACTTTAACACTAACTACTGCTTGTGTTAACATAGTGTGTATTCCAGGCAGTGTAGAAAATAACAATGAAGGTAATTGTGTGTTGTATCAGCCCCTAACACCTTGAGCTTTAAATGTTTGGCCTGCGGTAGTCATAGTGATGTGTTAACTTGAACTTGATTTGTTGCGGTATATCGATCGCACAGGGTTCATCGTACGCTCGTGTTCAATGACTTATTCAAAAGTCCAACATTCTCAACAGTTAATATGAAATGTAAACTTTCAAAGGTTAGTTAAAACTTGCAGATCGTTTGTTAACATGATAGTTTCAGAAAAAGTATTTTTAAGTATCTAATAGGGCCTCGATTTGAAATGAAAAACCGAGTAATGTGAAAATTTCTTGTGTATTTCCAATGTAGTTTACGCAACTGAGTAATCACTAGGGGAACGTTATCTCTGGAGGACAGTAGGTGAGACGAGCGAGCGAGGCCGGCGCTTACTACTAGCCGCCGCGGGGCGCCTACGCTTACATTATGTTTACTTAAAGAATTCAATTCATGTGAGTCAACTTTTTTATTTCCATACTGTGTTCTATAATAGTAATTTATATAAGATCATATATAATTTTTGCAATGTTAATACATTTTACATAACAAACATCTCCATAGTGTACATACATACACACGCAGTAGCGCTATGTCGCGGCGCGTATCGGTATATACAGAGGCGCGGACGCGTCCGGCACTGCGGCCACTGGCCTAGCCGCGCCCGCAGCGCTCTACAAGTGATGATAGAAAAAATTAATTGCTACAATAATATCATACAAATTAATGACTATTCCCTTACAAATTATTATATCTACTTTTAGCATTGTTCTACTCCAATATAATCCAAATTAACTTTTTAGTTTTACCGAGCTGTATGCATGATACATGAATAGTCTCCAGTTCGCTCAGACCGATTTTGCCCAATTAAAGTGTTCCTCTCCCGCAGCTATGTATAGAAATCACACTGCTATAAATTTATAATAAATAAATGCCTATTTACACTATGTAACTATACAAAATGATAGTACGACGAAATTACATTATTGAATCGAGCATCTAATTTAAATGAAAATTTCGTACAACGATCTACGGGCGCGGGCCGAGACGGCGAGGCCAGACGCGGGCCGCGCCGCAACGCCCCGCGTACACTAAACAAATTACATTTTTAATTTTTTCTTATTCATTTTTGTACAATCATATTCAGCCAAAGCTGGGTGCCCGATTAATACATTTATCGGTGATCCGAAATGCGTTACAATCGATCATGCATCAATAATACATACAACTTTAACTTATTTAAACAATTTAACAATATTAAAAAATCCTAAAGTAAACTAGAGACCTATGTAAACGTATATAAAATAGTAATAATCATTATGACAGTGCATCGGGATGCGGACATATTAACATTTAGCACTATTAGTAATTTGTAGTCACACCGAACATGAGTCGATGCGGTCCGACGGCGCTCGCGAGCGAACCGAATCCACAGAGTCATCGGCACGACAGCGTATCCGGACGACCGACCGTTAGAGGTATTAAAAATTAATAACGTCATTAACAAAAATGTAATCGAATAGAAAATATCAATACATAGCTGAAAACAAATTCAATCGCATTATTCTAGGTCGTGGATGGAGGGTGTGGTCGCGACACTTGCTCATCACTTGGCGAGCGACGCGCCGCCCGCGGCCGCCTGCCGCTTGTGGCTGATCTCCAGCTCGCCCAGCCGCTTCCACAGCTCGTCGCGCTCCTTCTCGCGCTTTTTCTCTCTGCAACAACACAGCTCTGTTACACGGGGCCCGCTCATATCAATCATTCCAACTCATGTTTAACCAAACTCTGGAGAGTAAGGTGATTCCGCAGCTGTAGCACGCGAAATTCAAATTTTCTTACGTTTTTTGCTAATTGCAGGCAGGAACCATTTTGCTTACCCATTGAAAGGGTTTTCGATAAGGTTTTTCTAAGCGGTTAAACTAAAACCATACAATAAGGGTAACCCTTATGAACGGCTTAAATTAAATTTTGGTAACCCATTGAAAGGGTTTTCGATAAAAACCCATACGGCAGCGGTAACCCTTTTGAACGGCTTAATTTAAGCCATTCAAAATTACTCACACCGTATGGGTTTTTGATTAACTGCTTAGAAAAACCCTTTCCATTGAAAGGGTTTTCGATAGGGTTTTTCTAAAATGGTCCCTGGGTAGAATAGAGATAGAATTGGCTACGCGTGCGTGGCGGATATCGAAATAACATAATATTATGATTTTTTCATGTTACTGAGTTTCAAGTAGGTATAGAACCCATTGAATGGGTTATCATGTAACCCTTTCAATGGGTTTCAAGTATAAAACCCATTCAATGGGTTTCTAGTATAAACCCTTTCAATGGGGTACATCATGATAAAGCTTCGAAAGGCTTAACTCTTAATCGGGGTTGTACGGTCCTTGATTGCAGGTCAGTGTCAGGTTTTATAGGTTTAAAGATATTTATTCTCAAAAAAGACACAGTCACTTACATGAGAACAATGCTTAGCATAAATTATAAATATAAAGCTCGTCACAGACGTCACTGTAGCAATTATGATCAGGGACCGTACAACCCCGGTTAAGACTTTCGAAGGGGTAACCCATTCAATGGGTTACCTTTACTATGACGTAACCCATTGAAAGGGTTTTATACTAGAAACCCATTGAAAGGGTTACCTGATAACCCATTTCAATGGGTTCTATACCTACTTGAAACCCAGTAACATGAACAAATCATAATATTATGTTAATTCGATATCCGCCCAGCACGCGTAGCAGGACCAATTCTATCTTTATTCTACCCAGGGACCATTTTGGTTATCATTTTAGAAAAACCCTATCGAAAACCCTTTCAATGGAAAGGGTTTTCGATAGGGTTTTTCTAAGCAGTTAATCAAAAACCCATACGATAAGAGTAACCCTTATGAACGGCTTAAATTACATTTTGGTAACCCATTGAAAGGGTTTTCGATAAAAACCCATACGATGTGGGTAACCCTTTTGAACGGCTTAATTTAAGCCATTCAAAATTACCCACACCGTATGGGTTTTTGATTAACTGCTTAGACAAACCCTATCGAAAACCCTTTCCATTGAAAGGGTTTTCGATAGGGTGCTATTCTTTACGTCCGGCACCACACGGTACGATATGTATTAATGAATTATAGTCATTAATACATCTCTCTATTTTAGATTTGTTCCATTGAATTACTTTTTCATGAAATCATGGCATTAGGGAACTAATCTAACTTAGAGAGATGTGTTAATGATTCTAATGAATATAATTTTGTAAATACATAATTATCTGTTATAGTCGCGAATCATATTTTAATCATAGACCTGTAAATAGCAAAAACCGGCCAAGTGCGAGTCGAACTCGCGCACGAAGGGTTCCGTACCATTATCTATAAAAATGCCAAAAAAATCATTTTTGTTGTATGGGAGCCCCACTTAAATATTTGTTTTATTTTAATTAAATTATTTATTTTTAAAGTGAATAAATAACTTTATATTCTGTGAATATTTCAAGCGTCTATCTGTTGCCGTTATCAATTTCGAGCTAAAACGAGCAAAAATATCACGTTTGTTGTATGGGAGCCCCCTTAAATATTTATTTTATTCTGTTTTTTTTTGTATTTGTTATTATAGCGGCAACAGAAATAAATCATCTGTGAAAATTTCAACTGTCTAACTATCACGGTTCATGAGATACAGCCTGGTGACAGACGGACGGACAGATAGACAGACGGCAGAGCCTTAGTAATAGGGTTCCCGTTTTACCCTTGGGTACGGAACCCTAAAAACGTAAGAAAATTTGAATTTTGCGGGCTGGAGCTGCGGAAATACCAGTAAACAAGAAAGTCCGTTGATTGATTTTAAAAATTGATCTGTTAGTTAACTAGATCAACGTAACGTTAATCATTGAATTGTTAAAATGAAAGTGAAATGTGTGTGCTACGCAATTGGGCTGCGGATGCACTATTGAAAATAACACACTCCTAGCAATGTTCATTTTCCTGCCCTTCAATCTTTATCTTTGTATAAATTGGAAAATTGTAATAATAGACAAGTTTAATCTTAGCTTGGGTGCCGGAGGTAATAATCAGTAATTTATGCAATTTATAAAAACAATATTGTCATAGTACCTATCGCCTTTGTGTAAATTGTAAATTTGGAAATAAAGTTTATTCTATCCTATTTGATTCGTACTAGTAAAAGTTAATCGAAGGGTCGCGTTATCAAAGGTAAATTGTGATTGTAAATTATGACGACAAATTGTAAAGGGCTCGTCAATGGACTTTAGGGGGCGGGACAAACAGAAAAGACGTAAGACGAGGACGCGTCGCAGACGCGGCGCCCCTTCAATAGATTTTCATACAAAATGTATAGAAGCGTCACGACACAAAATAAACAGAAAAGACAGGGCGCGGACGAGACGCGGTCACAGGCACATACGTCTGCGACGCGACCTCATTTTACGTCTTTTCTGTGTGTCTTTAGGTGGGAAATTATCAAATAACTTCTCCCGCTCTGGGCGGAGCGGGAGGGCGTGTCAGACTTTTACTAACTAAAACCCACCCGTATTCCTTCATTTGCCTGTGTGCCAGGGCCACGATATCCCTTTCGGACAAACTCGCAACCCTGGCATATTGAGTTAAGACTAGATTCGGTCCCACCCCTAAGGCCACTATTTAATGCAAAAGTAAGCAAGTATTTACAAGAAGAGACATAAACTAAGGTAAACTTATAAAATGGTGCTGTGGTGGCCCAGTGGTAACGACCGCGACTTACGAGTGGTCATAGGTTCGAACCCAGGCAGGCACACTTTGTGTAAATTATTTCATCACTACTGCTCTTAAAATGGTGAACGAAAACATCGTGAGGAAACCAGGGCTCGGAAACCGGTTAATTTTCTATATTACCTTAAACGTTATTATAAAGGTTTTCGAACATATTTCGTTAATTATTTAATATTTTGTTACAAAATCAATGCTGAACTTAGTGTGATGAAGCAATCTTTGAAGCTAATATCAATTATAACAAAAATAACTTTTATCTTCGGAAATAAAAATTAACCGGTTTCAAGCCCTGGCATGTCCTAGAACCAAAAATTCGAAGACATGTGACATTTACCAACTTTCACTGGGCTCACGTGGTGGATTACGGCCTACTCTGTCTATCCGAGAGGAGGCCTGTGTCCCAGCACTTGGGACATTATAGGCTGATTATGTAAACTTATAAAATAAATAATGATCCACTCACTTCTGCCGTTCCGCCTTATAGCTAGCAGTGAGCTCATCAAAGAGCTTGGAATTCATCTCCATGAAAGTCTTGAGCACATTGTAGACGAGCGCCACTATGGTCTGATTCCAGTGCTCCTTACTGATCCGATACAGCGCGGGGAACATTATAGGCATTATCACGTGATTGTTTTCTTCCATCAGCGACATTATATATTCGTTGTTCCAAAAATAGAGTGCTCTTTCAGCCACCTGGAAGTAATATTTATTTAATTATTATTTTTATGAGCTTTATGACATGGCGGCCCTATGTTCAACTATACTGTACTAAACGAGTATAAAATTAAATATCCAACAGCTTCCAAAGGTTCACTAACCCTACGGCTACATTGTCGCGATAAGGCGAACTCCACTTCACGCGCTCTCTCTCGCACACCGGTCGACGTCTAAATTTCTTATCTCTATCGCACGCGCACAATTGTATTGCCGTCGCACTCGCACATTAGAAGGACCTGAAAATGCACGACCGCGAAGGCAATACAATTGTGCGCGAGCGATAGAGATAAGAAATTCTTTCTGCTTCGCGACCGGACTTTAGTGAAAATTTCTCCCACGTTTGGAATATAAATAAACCAGATTCCAGGAACGCGACATTAATAATGGCAACTTATTTGAAAAAATACAGCGGAATTCTCAACAAGTCGCAAACATCTTTGTTTGAATTTTCTTTTATTTTCATAAAATAGTTTTAATTTATTCATTAAAAATAAGTTCCAATTTGTATTTGGTTTTTAATTTTAGTATTACGACGAATCTGGATTACGACAAATCTGGATTAAGACAAATCTGGAGTACGTCGAATTCGGAAAACGATGAATACGGAACAAACGATTTTAAATAGTTTAGTTGGGGCCCTAGTTTATTTTTTGCCCCAAGGCCTTTGGTTACCTAGCTACGTCACTGATGTCATCATCAGGAATATTTAGCAGATTACATTTTGTGATAATGATAACTTTGTACCAAATATAACAAGGTGTAACTTAAATAAACCATAACCTCTTAAGGACTCCAGAAAAAAGTCAGCTGTTCCCTACATTTTGACGAGTTATGCAAACTTAAATGTAGGGAACAGCTGTTTTTTTTTTCGCAATTGCAGGTTCAAAGTATACTAACAAATGTTAAAAAAAAGTACAATGCTTCTTGGGAAATATTGGGCCACCGACCCGCTAAGCGAACATCACTCGTCCATGAAAAGTGTGTTCTGATGCTTTGCAGGTTTTCTAGAAAGTTAATTTGCATAATAAATTGAAGGATTGACGGCATGGTTCAAATTAAATTTCTCTGGGGTGTTCTACACCCCGAAGCAATTTTATTACCACGATTTATTTGAAAGGACCCTGCACAAAATGTTAGGAAAAAAGCTGTTCGGCCAATTTGGCTGAAAGTTTGGTACATTATAGTTGATTGAAAGTCTATATAGGCGCAAAAAAAAAGAATTCGCATAGTAGACAAGTCGTCCCGCCGATTTTGCTTAAACTTTAGAAATAATTAGTCTGTATGTGTAATACATATTTGTTAAGGGTGTTGATGAACTAGGCGTTTATCCAGCTTAGGCTATGTTCGCGGTCGTTGTTCGGGTTCGTACGAACAACGATCTCGACGATCACGTATGCACTCGATAATCGCTTTCTATTAGCAGACCTGCTTATAAGCTATTGATTACTATATTTTATCTGTCGAATATTTCTATTGTAGTTAGCTAACACTGTGCTGCATTGTTGTTGATCTTAATAATCACTGTGATCCTATTCCAGTACAAGGCGGATTTAGCTACGTAATACATATAAATCAATAGAAGCTCCAAGCTTTGCAATTACTACAGTAAGACAATCTTTGATGGTACGTTTTGTCCGCGAAAATATGGGCTTTGAAGCAATTACGAGAGAGGATTATCGGTATAGACATACATGTAACTGACTTTGCAAATCTTTTATACTATAATCTGTTACTTTTGGTTCCTGAGGAGTGGCATCAAAAGTAACAGTGTACAACTACTGCACTTAGAAAAGTGTAGTTGTTGCAAGGCCTTGCGAACAGGGGGCCTAAAATGGACGCTTTGGCAGAATCATAATATGATCTGCGTACAATTCTTATCCCGCAATTCATCTGTTTGACAGTTTTGTATGGAGTTTCGTAAACCTTTCGAAATAAGATTGTATAAAATGATGCGTTTTGGGGGACTGTCTCATGTAATTTTTGACGTTCGAAAAGTGCTGATTCTCAGCCTAGTTTGAATAAATGACTTTTGATTTTGATGGTGAAATCCATTGTGGCCACAGGTCCCAGACAGACAGGAAAGGCGACTTTGTTTTATATTATCTTGGGTTTTCTTTTTTTATATATTTTGTAAATATTATGTATTGTTGTAAAAACCATTAAATAAAATTATTATTTAGGATATGTATGAATCTGTGTATTTATTTTAATATATTGTGTATTTATTTGAATATATTGTGTAATTATTATTTGCACCAAAGACAGCCCCACTTTATGTTAGTGTAGGCAACCTTGGAATGGACACTGATTTGTCAGGATCACGGTGCATTCCAAGGTTGCCTGAAAGAGATCGCAGAAAGCGATAAGGTCGCCCATTGTATACTTTATAGTGTTTATTTATTTTTTGTTATTTATTTTTGTGGTGTACAATAAAATATATAAATAAATAAAAATACCCAATCAAAACAGAGTTTCAATACATGATACCAAAGTTACAGCAAAATCGGCCGGACTACTTGTCTACTATGCGAAATGTATGATTAAACATCTCTGCCTCTGTATACAGACAACGTACCTAATATGTTTTTAAACCATAGAATATGAAGCCGAAACTAGTTAACCATCTTTCTGACTTCAACATAAAAATGGCTATTCGCCAGTTGCACGTAAGTCCATTAAATTCAATTCCCCATTAAAAGTAATGCTGTCGTTGGCTAACGAAACGTATCATAAAGTAACAGCATTACTATGAACGGGGAATTAAATTTAATGGACTTACGTGCAACTGGCGGTATATCTCTTAAAATTGGCCATTATTTTTTTTTTGCTCCCATATTGATTTTCAATCAGCATTATTCAGGCTATATTGTACCAAAATTTCAGCCGAACGGCTTTTTCCTAACATTTTGTGCAGAGTCCTTTATCATAATTAGATATCTACTTCTTTTATAGGTTTTATACCTATGAATATAAAATTTTCTTCCTCGAAATAAAAGAAAATATTAAAAGTTTCCCTGACTAGCGAAAATATGAATTTAGTGAAAATTATTTTATACATCTCCTTTGTATAGAGCGAAAATAATCAAATACGCATTATTTTAAATGCATCGGTAACCTGCGTTTTTTTTTTGCGATTTTAAACTGTCAATATTAAAAATACGTAAAACGCGCTTACCTGAAAATGTGGACTGGAAACACATTTAGCTATTTGTCTGAACAACGGTTCCTGTATTTTGACGAATTGAGCAGGCTCAATTACATCCAATATCTCCTCAATTTCGCCCAAAAACATTACCTGGAACGTATAAGATTCTAATATCCCTCATTGTGCATAAGATTAACAAATGATAAAAATACGATGAGAAATTAATGTATATTTTCCGTATTAATAATAAAGATGTGTTTGTATAAATAAGTCCATAATTACCTCTTTTTGCGAACATGTTTTGGGCCAAAACTTGAGAAGACCACGCACAACATGCTCCGTAAGTGTGGCATCCTTCTCAAGAAATTGCACCACGCAGTAGGCGAGCTGTGCATGGTACAGGGACAGGCACTTCACCTTGTGCAGTGGAAGCAGCACCTTTACCAGGAATTGTTTATGCTCACTCTTCAATGGGAGGGCAAATCCATTGATTATACTGTAATGATAAAAATAACATTCTCAATCTCAGAACAAGGTAATAAAGTCAATATTATCACGATATGTTCGCTAACTAAATATATCACAGACAAGTCTATGACTACTGACCTTCCCAATATTTCCAAAAGTTCGCCCACACCATTAAAATGTTCCGTTTCATAAACAAATCGTAGGAATATATTGTTAATCTGCTTTCGTATAAAGGCCCGCAACCCCAAGAACTTGCCGTATATGCGATGCAGCACCGTTTTTAAAAAGTCGCGCTCACGCGGGTCTTCGGAATCAAACAAATCTAAAAGCTGCAAAAAAATTTTTACTATTATGGCATTCTTAATTTTATTAAATAAACGGAAAAGAAGTTAACACAATATTATTTGCGGTATTGACGCAGAATGTCCGATTCGCAAAACGTCCGATTTTCATTTATTGCTTTAAAATAGGTACTTAATGTAAAAATAACATTTCTTCAACTTTGTCGAGTATTCCGTAAATACAAGTAATAATACAATAAAACACATGTTGTACATTCTTTAGTCGGCTAAGAGTCTGTAGACTATTTATACGAGTTATTTATTTGTTTATCGATGTAGAACTAGGAACTTTTAAATTTCAGACTGTACAAATCAAACAAAAATAAGCGCCTAAACATGGACAAATTTTACTTTTTACATTATTTTAAAGCAAAAATTGAAAACCGAAAGTTTTGTTGCGAATCGGATATTCTGCGAATAGGACGTTTTGTAAATCGGATATTCTGAGAATAGGACTTTATTTTTCAACCTGACGGTTTGCGAATGGGATATTCTGCGTTAGGAGCATAATTGCGTTTGTAGCTGGCTCGTCTCTTCCGGAATATATTTTGCAGATCAATAATTTTTAAGCGTTGTTTTGAGATGCATCTTGGAAGCCAACATCTGATCGTCATCTCTCAGATCCTGAAACGCTATAAACCTGGTTACGCAATGTAGATAACTTACTTTGCGTAACGTCTTAATGAAAACTGGCCGTAAGTATAGTTATTGGACCTCAGGCTATTATATTTTTGGCAATGATATACTTAATTAAAATTTTAAAGTATCGGCAGTAGGCTCCATAGGTTTTACACAATGTTCTTTTTATCATTATTATTAGGCTTGGGACCTATATGATATAATATCACGCTTGAAACTTTTTGAATTTGTTTGTTTGAGTTTTTTTTTGCTTGTTTGTTACCTTTTATAGAATATTGTTTAACCTTTTTTTTTCTCTCTTTTAACTACTTTTTCATTAAGTTAGCCCTGCTACAGTTAACGTTTGCTAACAACTTGTTTTTATTATATAATGTAGTAATCTGTGGAAAATGTTGTGGGTAGTATATTTGTAAAGTTTAATTTGAAGACAACACTGTTTATGCTTAATTTACTACTGTTTGTTTTCCCAAATGTAATAAATAACTCAAACCAGGTTTTGATTAGACTCTAATTATTTGCAGGATTTCGAATTTGCCTAGGTTGACATTGATATATAACTGAACTTATCTTGATCACGATACATTTATTATTATAAAACGAAGGTCATATTCTTGCGTTTGTGGCGAAAGAAATGGGATTACAAGGGAATATCTGAGTTGGGAATAGATTACACATAACCACGTATGTGTACTAAATGTAACAATGAGAAAATAATACATAGTGGTGTGATGATGACACCTATCAGTTATCAGAAGTTTATCTCGAGTATATCTAGTCATTTATAAACTTTTTTGCCTACATGGATCGGCACTTTATGATTATTTCATATCCGCGTAGATTTCTTTATAGTCTTAGTGCCATTTACAAAATGTTACGAGCTTTACGCAGTTTGCCGTTTTGCATCCATATTCAACTTTTCGATCATATCGAGTTGTGAGAACATAAATGTAGGGAACAGCTGATATTTTTTCGCGATTTCAGGTTTGGTCCCATAGTAAAAGTTGTTCATAATGATGAGTACAATGACCCCTTAAGAGATTTCGTGTATGAATAGATACACCTTATATATCAACGGTAGCGCGAGCAGCAGTGGTATGGTTGAATATAAATCTGGTATTAGACTTAACAGAATTTTTATTTTCAGTATAATTTAGAATTGTAGTCTGAATGTGAAGCGAGATATTAGGCTTTCTACATAAAACTCCTTTTAGAAACATCTGAAGAACTCTTGAGTAGTGCGACTTAATTACATAGGTAGGTACATAATATTTAAACAACTATTTACCTGCAATACAAATTTTTGATCAATAACTTTCTTGCCAATAGTAGGCTGAAAATCAGTTGACTCAAGGAAGCGCAGGAAGAATTCGTAGACTAGTTGAAGATGTGGCCACGAGGCCTCCAAAGTCGGATCATCTTCTTCAGGATCAAAATCAGGATTTTCACTTGGCGGTAGAGTGCGGAATAAATTGGCCGATATCTGCGACAGAATAGATAACATTGATTATTCATTAGACGTATTCAAAACCGGTCTATATTGAGAGCTCATTTTTAGCGGCCTGCCAAAATGAACGTCATTAAAAATCACCACTAGACTGTATTCGGTATGACGCTTTGATTACACATACATACCGAGATACATACAGAACACTTCGGCCATTTTCGGAAGGTATGCCTACCGAGCAGTCTTGGTCTTGGTGCGTGTGATCAAGGCATTACTAGGACTAAGGTAGCCATCCGGCAGTCGAAAAAGTGAGCGTGCCGTCATGCTTATGCGTTAAGGCTTCTACATACCGGCGCGACTTGTCACGCGACGCGACACGACACAAAGGCCCCGCGTGTCGCGCGACGAGCGGTGCCTTTATGGCTTATTAATAGAACATCTGACTATCCAACTTCTGGAAATTCAGCAGCAAGAAAGATTATCATTGATTTATGGTTTCTGCGACCACCACTTTTTTGACTCACACACGCATCCTAGCCTGCTGCTGCTGCTGTCGGTCCTAGCATCTTTCTGCTGTCACCTCTCGCACTTTAAGAACTAGCCTGTCTTAAGTAGGCACGGACGCGTGAGTCAAAAAAGTGGCGGCAGCAGAAACCACACAAATCCTATCAGTGCGCAAGCGCGCACGATGATTACGCGAATTTATTGGGTGGTACCCATTGATGTATTAAATAGGAAGATAAGGGACGCACTCCTCGATGTGGCCCGCTTAAATTAGGTGAAAGAACACAATCGACCAACATTAGTCTCGGTTTGCGGGGAATACCCGAATCGTAGTTTGTTTCCGAGTTATTACGTGTACGTAACAGTGACAATTATTGCTATCTCGTTCCCGCTATAGGCCGCGTAATAGTCTCTCTATTTCGGTTGTCGAGCACGTGACGCACGAAATCGGGTACATTTAATATTTAGGTGATGTTAGAGAGTGGCCTATCTTCCTAATTAACATATCAATAGTGGTACCCGTGGTTATGGCGGTCAAAATCGTATTGTAAAAGATGTTAACTCGAAAACCTAATTGCATTTAACGATGTGAAACATGGGTACCTAGTTTTGAAGACAATTTTCTTTATCTATAGGCTGAGCCGAGTGTTGACCTTTATTATAACAATAGCCGACCCGACAGACGTTGCCCTGTCTAAATTTCAATAATTCATACAAAATTCCCACAGAAAATTCACTTGCAGTTGTCCCGAATTTTCCAATTTTCCCGGCAACTTTTTAAAATTTTCTTATCGTAAGAATTTGATTATATTACGAACATTTTAAAACATACATTTTTTTTTATTTTATTTAAATACTTTAATTAAATTATTATGATCAATTACTATTAATTATTACTAACACTAGTTTGTAAGCTCGCAGTTGTACTGACAAATATGGATGTAATCATAACGATGAATCTGAAATAAATGATTTATTTTAAAACAAAAATTTGATAAATCGGTCCAGCCGTTCTGAAGTAATGTGTGTGTACCAACGAACATCAATTCATTTTTATTAGGGTTCCGTAGTCAACAATGTGTGTGAACCAACGAACAGCACGAATATACAGGGTCAAATTAAATAAGCTAGCGAAACTCCGCAGACGTGTGTGACGTGATATCTAAACAACAAAATAAATAAAGATTTATGGTTTTTTTTTTGGTCAGCGGAGCGCTGTAGTTGGTGTTGTTACTTGAAGTATGAGTTGAGAAAATCTGTTTTTTTTTGTTTTGTTTTATCATGTTAAAGATATCGGTACCCATCACGTCTCTGTAACTACAATAACTGCGGTTGAAGACCCCAAAAAAAAAGTCATCAAATTAATTTATTTTTTGTTTAATCATGTTTAGTTATCGATACCCACAACGTCTGTGGAGTTCCGCTAGCTAATTTCATTTGACCCTGTAGTCTCGCCATGTCCGTCTGTCTGTCTTTCCTCGGGTTAGCTCAGATACAGAAAGAGATCCGTTAACGGTATAGAGAAATGCTGATCTGTGCGTGTCGAAGACAATTACCAAAATGTATGGAGCCCTGGTGCCTTTAGCAGTGGTGGCCCAGTGGTAACGGCCCCGACTTACGAGTTGTAGGTCGTGGGTTCGAACTCAGGCAGGCGCTTTACTTTGTGTAAATAATTTCATCACCACTGCTCTCAAAACGGTGAAGGAAAACATCGTGAGGAAGCCGCCATGTTCTAAAACCAAAAATTCAAAGACATCTGACATCTACCAACTCGCACTGGGCCCGCGTGGTAGATGTGTGGTTGTAACTACTCAGAACATTGTAGGCTGATTATGTGATGGCCGCTATAAAAAAAAAAGTTGATTAAAAAATCAAAAAACCCTATTGCCTCCGACTGCATAAGATTGTTTATAGTATTATTTTATAAAAATCTTGTTTCCATCTTTTTTTATGTTCACTTTTTACGCAGTCGGGTTTTTTGATTTTTTAATTAACTTTTTTTATTTTACACTTTTTTTATACTTAGGTATTTAAATCATTATTTTTTTATTTCACATTTTTTTAGTTAGGATTATTAATTAGGTTATTTTTCTCTCACTGTAGGTAGGTAGTAACGCTTAGGGTAACGGTCGATAAAATTATTTATTATCTTTCAAAGCAAGTTCATTCTTGGTATGTCACTCGATTTTAAGCATTATATTTAATTATATTCCTTTTACTAATTATATTTCACGTTAATAAGATCTAATATACGAATAAATAAGAACTACCACAGCTTTAAAATATGTTTTGAAAATTTAAGTGAGAATGGTTGCTAACCAACTTTAAATAGTTATAGATCCTAAATGGTCATTCAAAATGAAAAATGATTCGAGTAACCTAAAGATGATTTTCAAATACCTATCCAATGATACCCCACTTGATGTAGTTTGTCGACTTTATTTTTTTTATTTTTCATAGTATGGCGTCTGGTTGTCGCCATATTGACTTTTGATTACTGTCATATCTTTAGTGACACTTACAAGATTAAGACAAATCGATTGACGTAAGAATCATTAAAATCGGCTCACGCGTTTGGTCTCGTAGAGTACCACAAAGGAACAAAACATACATACATACATAGGCTGATAAACACATTACCCTCCTTTGCGTCACGCAGTCGGGTAAAAAGGGACCACACTACACGTGTGAATGAAACTTTAATAATTAGGCAAGTACAATATAACATTACTAACGAAATGGCGTATTTCAGAAATTCATAAAAGCAGTCCGAGCTGAATCATATCAGTTTATACAGGGTTTTATCAGCATAGGTATTCACAACCATTCGACAGGTTGTTGAATCGAAAATAACACATTTCAATTACTAATTTGCCTTGCTCCCTTACAGCAAATAGCTGTCGCAAGAATGCCGGCAGTCCATTTGAGTTAAACTGACAAAATTTACGGTGATATTGATTGGTGTTCGATTAGCCACGGAAGCGTATCGAACGGCTGTGAATAGCTATGCAGGACTAAATCGAAAAATATGGGTAGTTAGAAGAAATTAGTATTGAAAAAGCTTTGGCCTTAGGAATCGAACCCGATCCCTTTTGCAAAAAAAGCATACTGCATTTTTGTACTGAGAGTGTGTTGCTGATAAGGATCAAATACTGAAAAAGAATATTATGTGTAGAATCCAAGGATTAAGAAAGTGCCAGTCTTCTCTTTTCATAATTAATAAATTAGGGAAATAAAATAAAAACAATGGCCTCTCCTTTGATTTGGCTCATAATATTTGTTAGCAGCATCTGATCCTTTACCAGCTGCCTTCCAGATCCTCCATTATCGGTTAGTGCAATAAAGGAGGATGCTGATTTGGTAAAATCAAAAAGGGTTTGTGTCCTGGCTAAAGTAGATGCAAATTCGAGGTCATGGTTCCAGTTGCTTCAACCACTTAGTCTACTACTATGTCCCATCTCAACAATCATCCTGTATAAACTGATATAATTCTGCTCAAGACTGATTTTTATCCTTTACGCGGCCCTAGCACACCTCCGAGCTCCGCCGTGAAACCATAGCAGCGAAACCGCAGAAGTTCAATTCAACTGGCCCGCGTCATGTTCCGCTACTCGAATCGGATGCGAGTAGCGGAATATGACGCGAGCCACGAGGTAGAGGTTTCACGGCGGAGGTGTGCTATCGGCGTAAAGGTTAAAAATCAGTCTTGAGCTGAGTTATATCAGTTTATACAGGGTGATTGTTGAGATGTCAAAGTTATAGTTTATTTATCTACAAAACTTATTAACTTTCGTAAATGGTCGGCGAAAAAAGGCACAAACTTTGGTCATTGGCTCTTGATTTCAACCTCATTGCTCAACAATTAAGCTGCGAAGTTATGTTAATTCTACTTGCGATTGTTCATCAGCGAAATGTGATTAGTGATAGGTTATCGAAGATAGGTACGGTACAGTCGAGAGTTTTATATCTTCGTGAGGTTTCATTTTTTTTCCTTTATCAACTCAGGGCACATAATAATTTTTGAAGCTATGGCGCTCAGTAGACTATTGCAAAGATACCTGTAATTTTTAATTACTTGATAACAAAGATAGCATACACTAGAGTATAAGTAGACCAATGTCGAGTTGACAATTGACCTAAAACCTTTATAGTGACCTGCACCCTAATTGCGTAACACAGTTTGAATCACAATCGGAATGATTTTGTATGATTAAGTATATTGCTAATCCATTGCTTCCTACGTTAGAAAAATTTGTCTGCTGAACAACGTAAATAACGCAATGAATGTTGTTGAACTGCCAAATTCCGCTGGTCATTTTTTGACATAAATAAATAAATAAAAATTGATAGTCTTTTAGTGTCACATTTTTAATGCGGTCTGACATGTAATGAAAATGGCTGAATACCAGTTCTGCAGTATTAACATAACGACGAAATATAAAATACTGAGTATGTGAAGCAAATTCTTTCGTGCGTCACGAAGCAGACAAAAATAGCCATTAAGGTGACAAACATATTTTGGATGCGACTGTACATAGTTGAAGTAGATAAAGGTGATAAGGGATTTGTGATGATCATAGTAATTATAGTGAAAGATGAGAAATGGCGAGTTATGATGATTTTAGATACTTCAGTCGTTTCTTTTTGTCTCGTGTTGATTCTAATTAGAAGCTAATGCTGTGGCAAAAACAATACCAGTCGGCAAGGTAGCAGGCCTGACTGCCCAGGGTGCGCCGTACGTTTAGTACCAGCACTTGTGGAGGCAATACTAGTGCATGTCTTAGCTAATAGTTGATTCCTGATTGGGCGTTCAGGAACTGGTAATAATGAGTGATTGTAGAAGGCATACATTAATGTGGATTATGGAATAATCAATTCATACAGGGTACATTTTTGTGATGGTCTTCTGTTAGGGCAGGTACTTACTTCAACCATTGTAGCTACAGGAAAACATTCTGAGGAGACTATCCTTAACTTTTAGAGGAATTGCTAATTCCATTCACAGAATTTGGAAAACCCGCTAAGTGCGAGTCGGACTCGCACCCGTAGGGTTCCTTATTACCTACTGTACAATATGAAACACAATTTTTTTTTAATCCCTAAGTAAAAAAGACGAACATAAAAAGCCGTAAAAAATCACGTTTCTTTTATGGCGATTTTCAATTTTTATTTATTTATTTATTAAAACTTAATGCACAAGTAAAAAAAACTACTGTACAAAGGCGGACTTACTGCCTGGGGCATTTTTACTTTATGTTATTTTTATTATTTGTTGCTATAGCATCCACCTACACACCCTGAAAAATTCACGTAGATGGCCAAACAGCGTCTTTTAATCCTTATACGCAACTGCATCAATTGGCATCATAAAAATATAACTTAAGAATTGACGCTTTTCTAGCTGACTACCATTTATCCAGAATCTGAGAATGAAGGTTATAATTACTCAAAAAATTAAGCGAGTCTCCTAAAAACGTTTTCCTGTAGCTACAACAGTTAAGGTCAAGGTTAAGGCCCTAGCTGCCCTATCTCAAAAATCCACTTTGTTTAAACTGAGCTGACCTATTATTGCAAGATTCTGTGGTTTCAGTCTATATTCATTTATATAGACTGAAAGTATATAGCATACACACTGTATGGCAATCTATTTAAAAACAGGCAAAAAAGCCACATTGAGCCCTATTTATTTGATCACTAAAGTTATATACCCATAGCAAGTCAGTTTAGTAGATACTGTCAACCACAAGTACATAGTACCAAAGACATTGAGAATGCCTTTATGTTGTAACAGTAACAATAGTTTTTGTAGTTCAAATATTACCCCTGACTAATGACTGTACTTAGCATTTTACTTGATCTACACACCTTTCAACTTTATTATATTTGATGAAATTATTATATTCTTACTGTTATGATCAAGAGGGCTCGGCTCACACTTACCATTTTAATAATCTCTGGGTAAACAGGTTCAGTAAGCACTCCACGTCCGCCAGTGATGTACTCTACAAGCTCATTCAGTGTGGCACGCTTTATCTCCTTCCCCTTCAGATCAGCAACAGGATCCATGAAGTCAAATGCCACACAGCATTGTCGCAGCTTACGGATGAATAACTCCTCTTGCTCACTGCTTGGAACATCTGAAAACAATGGCATTAGTATGAGCATTTTATATTTCAAGTTTTATTTTGTAACTAAAAGGATAAACTGAATATAGTACAAAATTTATAATTATCCTATTGTTTTCCCACAGCCTGAGGAGACTCTAATTAGAATTCATTCTCTAGCAGATATTTGTACTTTAAATAATAATAGATTTCATTTGGATTTTCTAGCTACATCCTATAACTTTAGATCAATGGATATATTATTCTGATAAAAAATAATGAAAGCTTTGACATATTATTGAGATTGAAGTGGTTTTAGGTCAATGAAGCATGGAACTTCACACCCTTAAAGACTTTCGATTACCAGTCTGATGGCAATAGCTTCTTGCCTTAAAAATAACTAAACTATAATCATTAAATGAACACAAGCATGCTAATAATGTATTAACTGATAAACACTATCTTCAGGAGGCTCTCATTAGAATGAGTACTCAATATAATTATATCCTTCAATCCACAACATGCTAATGGGCCAGATTCCATAGCTTTTAGTATCAAATAGACCTGTTTTTATAAATAGTTGCAAGCTCTGGCAAGTCTGTTCATGTCTGAACGTAAATTACATAAATAGTAATGGTAGTATGTGTCTACATACACTATGTATGTAAATAGCATGCCTGGGCTAATCCAATAGCAGGGCAAAAGCCATCTTCTTATCTCATCCCTTTTGTAAAACAGTTAGCTAGTAAGCAGGCAGCCCCCTTCAGAGAATTCAGATTCATACTACTCTCCTTATGGGAGTATTTGGTCAGTTTGACATTCATTTTGTGGACCCATCATGCAACAGAAAGAAGATTCAAGATGTAACAACATTACACAATACTTATTTAGTGCATTCAATTAAAAATATTTATTTAATTAAGTTACACTTATAAATGAAATACTAAAAAACATCAGTTCTTTTGATAGTATTTATGATTTTTGAACCAAAACTGCAGAGTTTTGGTTAAAAATTTGTCTTTTTTTTAATGTTGTGAGCTCTTCAAGTGATTCAATAAACGCACAATCAATTAGAAATAGGCATGTTGTTCAGTTACACTAAGAAATATGGGATCCAAATAACAAAATAAATAGAAGCTAATTTAATTATCATATTCATGCATAATGGGATTTACAAGTAACACACATACAAATCTGTAAAATACCATATTTCACACAAATAAATGAATCTATCTATCTATCTACATTTAATCAATTAGCCATGAATTAAGTATATACATTTTTGACACAGAAACTAGATAGTATTGTGGCAGAAGTCAGGAGAACAGAAAAGAACAGTAGTCTGCCATTACTTCATGACTGTGTAATATCTTCCATAAAAAACCTCCTTCAAAAGTTATTAAATATTTCAGTGTATGACTTTTGTCATAACATTGTAAATTATGTTTCCTATGTATCCCAAGTCAACATTCTTTCTTTGTAAACAAGATTTTATTCCTAACCTATTTACATAGTTCAACAAAAATCAAGGCAAAAGTTCAATGAACTGGCAAAATTAGAATAAAATTTGTCTAATAAGCAGTTTTGTGTTTATCTAGTAAAATTGCAAAGAGAACGGAAAATTCGCGTAAAAATTGTCAAAATTAATTGGACCCACCTTTGAGCAAGGGCAGTGCCTGAAGCTCCACATCTTGCGTGTTGCGGTATCGAGAAGAGCCCTGAGACTTCTTCGTTTTTTTCTTCAGCGACCGCTTGGCGAAAGGGTCAATTCTGTCCACAAAAGTTCCCGAAGACATTTTGGTAATATAAAAGTGTCCCAAATGACGATAGGTAGACGACGATCAATGCGAAAATTGTTTTGTTTCAAGCAGAGTCATGATCTGGCCCAGTCCACGAGACGAACGCGCACTTTCCGTAGGATGCACAATATTAGAGCCTAAACAAACAATTCTTCGTCACACATGACGGTAATGGAGTGGTCACACTCAGGCCATTCTTTATACACTTCAAGATTCCACAACAGTTACGTAATTTTAAACCGTCTCTATCACTAAAATGACACAAATACAGAAAAGAATAATTTGATTCACAAATTTAGATTTATTTTCTGAGGCGTGTCACGAATAGCAGAAGGCAGAAGTCGCATATACATACAAGCCTCGTGTAATATCAGCCGGTCAGTCAATGACAATATATTTTCAACAATAATCGCAAGAGATTTTTTAAGTTTTGCTTGTAATAACGCGTAAAACAGCGAATCAGAACGGTTATCGTCTTTCCTGGACGTAATCGGAAACTATAGCGGTGATGACACGGAGCAAAACTTAACACCAAAAATCTATCACCGTATTCTCGCCATCGCTCACCATCCGTTTCGACTCTAAAACAGGGCGCATTTTAACGCTATACACGAAATTATTTTAGAATGTTGCACTTTCACAAGACTAATCCAACGTATATGCGACTTTTTTCACAACGAGAAGCGATCAATTTACAAATTTGTAACTAAAAGATTAACATCACTGGTTTGCTGCGAAAACGCTACACTCATACAAAAGTACCTATTTCTGAAAATAGATGGAGATAGAAAATGTTCAGTTAATCAATCCAAATACTTTTTGTGTATTCGTCAATATCTGTCGTAACAAATAAAATTTAAATAAATTCCGTAGTATTATATGTAATAAACATCTATAATATACGCAGAAACTACAAAACTATGGTTTAAAACATAAAAAGCTACGAAAATGTTTATACGTGTTCCGGTTGTAAAACGGAGCAAATGTACAGATAACAAATGATTGATAAAAAAATAATAGACAATAGACCGAGTAGTAAACCCCTAGCTAGAGGAAATAAAAAGAAGGTAGAGAAAGAAATGTGAAATGCACGTTATATTAAACCGGCCAAGTGCATGTCGGATCACGCACAATGAAGGGGATTTCAGTTGGGATGAATTTATCCCAAAACAAACTTAACATTTTAGTTGAAAAACATGTTCTCCCATACATTGACTTCTCGAACATGCGTGATTAATACCCATGCCAAATTACAGCTTTCTAGTACTAAGAGTCTCTGAGCTAGGCTGGGGACAGACTGACAGACAGACGGACATGGCGAAACTAAGCAGTAAGGCTGCGGAACCCTAAAAAAGCAAACAATATTCATATTCAAACGACATAAATCATAAAATAATGGTTTTAAAAAAAAGCAGAGTTAACTTAACTCCAGCTTTTAAATGTCTTTATAAGGCGAAAGCATCAAGGAAGCCCGCGAAATTCAAACTTTCTTACGTTTTTTGCTATTCGCAGGTCAGGTTGTACCTTGATTGAATTAAGATTCGCGACTTTATCGTATGTATTTACGGAAATAAAATCATTAATTTATTTTTTCATGAACGTATCGACAATGACACTTGTTCGTATTCCTGATTTCCGAACCGAAAGACTAGCAAAACGCTATTTACAGATCCGTGTGGAAGGGATTATTAACCGATTTTAGGTGTGTCTACGGGGAATGCTAGAAAATGGTAGTAAATAGCTAAATAAGGTAGAAAAATGAAAGTGATTCATAAATTATTTTTATTAGGTATTTTATGAAGTGCAAATATAGAACTATTAACCAAAGATAGAGTTAGATAGCTTGACTACATTGTCACGAGCGACCTAAGAGCTGACATAGGTATACGAGCTCGCGCGCTTCATGCTACGACTACATTGTTGCGATAAAACGAACCATACTTCACGCGCTCTCTGTTTACAGCGAGACGTCGAGCGGTGTGCAAGAAAGACCACGCGAAGTATAGTTCGCGTTATCGTGACACACGGCCACATGGCCGCAGCATCAGAGTGGAGTGGATTGCGCACAGGAAAGCCAGCCCTGCGCTCACCCACAACTATTCATAACCGCTCGATTAGCTATCATCGCACACACACACATTGCGCATTGAGTGAATAATTCAATATGGAAACCAGTGGTAATTATATTTTTTTCTTATTTCGAATAAACTTGCTTTGCAAACACTTTATCTAAGGATTCCTATAATTTATACTATTTATAAATCGATTAATGGAAAGTTTTGACAGTTCAAATCGATATTAAAGCCGTAAATTCTTCAGACAGATAATTGCTGTCGGTAGCAAGTCAGGTGTCTGAACATGTACTGGCTGCTAAAAACATCATATTATTGATAGTAAATTATGTAGGTATTACATAGTAGCACTGATAAGTTACGCCTTATCTAATAGTATTATTATTTTTGCCACATAAACATTTTCTACCATTCAAGTTACTATTTTGTAGCGTTCCCCATACACGAACCGACGAACATTAGCAATCCTAATCGAGTGGTTGTGACACGGTTGTGAATAGCTGTGGTTTTTGTCGGTCTATTTTTTCGTCGGTTCAAGTCACAGAATGCAAGCTTCAATGTCTGAATTTCTGTCGTCTGAATGCTGTTGGGACAGTACATACAGTATTGTTTACTATGAGCACAAAGTCTGAGTCTAAAGGCCTATTTTAGTTATGATTATGTTCTAACTTTATAATATGATTGGCTCCTTGCCCATTGGCTCTATGCTAACGTTTTCTTCTATGTTCTCTATGGTATATTATTCAGCTTTGGAGGAAAGTAGCTTTCTAATGATTTTCCTCGAATATTACTAAATTATCGGCTTCTACAATAAATATGATGTGTTGGTCTATGTTTTAAAGACATTACAAATTTGAGTGCTTTGTGAACTACAGAAACAACAAGATACTGTGGGTCGTTGGAAAAGGGTAATTAATTTAGAAAGCAACATGGAAGCGCTGACAGTTCCGCCATGAATGCAAAATAAATAGAAATTGTGAAGGTTTGAAACTCATTTATATTATTATTTATTTATTGTTTTTGTATTATCCTATTGTTTGAAATGGACATAAAAACAAGACGTGACGTAACTATTATGATTTCAATTGCGCCTCTCAATCTTGCTTACAATACAAAGTTTTATCGGAAGAAAGTCTCCCGCATTTGTTGGTTCTAGCTTGAATGTTCATTACAGTACAGATATACACTTACATTTTTGAGTTGTCACAGGACACACTTGTTACTATAAATGAAATTTAAATAACGATTTGACGAATGGTATCGATTTCTTTAAGTATTCTTTATAATTTTTTTCAGAAGCTGGACGTCACTTGGACAGTTTCGAAACTTCACGATGTTGAGAGGTGGGCGTGGAGGCCGTCACAGTCCGGAGCTGTACCCACACACGCTGAAGTGCTCCAACGCCAGTGACACTAGTTCTGCATACAGTGGTAGTGACACAATGACCTCAGTACATAGCTCTCTCGACATGGATATGGAGGTAGACCTTTCAGGTCTCCTTGAGTCCATTGTTGACTCTGATGAGGAGGAAGATTTAGAAGAAAGTATGGATAGCCTGACAGTCCGTGATGCTGTTCGAGAATGTCTTGAAAAAGATCCAAGTGAACGAACTGACGAGGATATAGAAATACTTTTGGAGTTCACTCAACATTTGAAAGCATTCACAAACATGACATTGACCGTGCGTCGGGCATTATGTGCTGTCATGGTGTTTGCAGTGGTCGAGAAAGCTGGGACAGTAGTCATGAATGATGGAGAAGAACATGACTCCTGGTCTGTCCTCATTAATGGGCATGTTAGTATTGAGCACCAAAGTGGTGAAGTAGAGCACCTGAATGTTGGTGACAGCTTTGGGATGGCTGAAGCTACACTTGAGAAATTATATCATAAAGGTGTAATGACAACAAAATGTGATGACTGTCAGTTTGTTTGTATTACACAGACTGACTATTATCGAATACTACACCAAGGTGAAGAAAATATAAGAAGGCATGAAAATGAGAATGGTGTAGTAGTATTGGTTACAGAATATAGAGGAGCGGCTGGAGAGTCGGGACGACAACAAGGCCATGTTGTTATCCGTGGAACTCCAGAGCAATTAATGTTGCAACTCATTGAGGATAACTCACGTGATTCTACATATGTCGAAGATTTTCTGCTGACACATAGAACATTTATTGAAAGTCCTTTAGTTGTAGCAAAACAACTACTAGCTTGGTTCTCTGAACCATCCGTGAGAGACAAGGTTACTCGTGTGGTGCTGCTTTGGGTCAACAATCATTTTACTGACTTTGAAACTGACACAACCATGATGGAATTTCTTGAGAGCTTTGAAATTGCCTTAGAGCGTGAAAAAATGGAAAGTCAATTGAGGCTGCTAAACATAGCTTGTTCAGCTAAAGCTAGGACACGAAGTGTTACTTTATCTCGTCCTACAAGAGATGAACCTTTAAACTTTACAATATTGGGTGGATATGAAAGAGGTTATGGAATATTTATATTTAAAGTAGAAAAGCATTCAAAGGCTGAGGATGTTGGATTAAAAAGAGGAGACCAAGTTTTAGAAGTAAATGGTCAATCTTTTCAACATGTGAGTCATGCAAAAGCAATGGAAATAATCACCGGATCAACACATTTAAGCATCACAGTAAAAAGTAATTTATTAGCTTTTAAACAAATGTTGTTAATGCCAGAAAATTCTCCAAGGCAGAGAGGCTGCTCTAATAGAGTTCACTGGCACACTGATCCCAGAGCCAGACTATCTACTGCAGAACTGCTCAATGATGATCCTATAACGTTAACCCCAGTATTTCAATCTCCCACCAAGAAACCACAGCAGTTGAGCATTAAGAAAGAACCTCAGAAAGGCTTCATGACATTGGGACCTAAGAGAAAATTACAAAAAGCTTTAATGAAAATGAATCTTCTTCCTAAAAATACAATTACTGATGGTTTACCTACTGATGACAGTATTCTTGCAAACTCAGAATCCTTAAACAAAGCAAATACCAGTACTTCCTTTTATAACTCACATAGTAATCCTGATTTAATATCTATATGTTATGATGAATATCAATCCTCTGATTATCCTGAACATGTACTCAAAGTATATAAATCTGATCAAACTTGCAAATATTTGTTGGTACATAAAGAGACAACAGCAAGAGAAGTTGTAATGTTGACTTTGCAGGAATTTGGCATCACTGATCCCAGTTCTAACTTTTCATTGTGTGAAGTGTCAGTTGCTCAGGGTGGTATCATAAAACAACACCGCTTGCCTGACCAGTTGCAAAATCTTGCAGAAAGGATTGGTCTCAGCTCTAGGTATTATCTAAAAACCAATGGAATTACTGAGAATTTAGTACCCGATGAAATGGCACCAGAACTTTTAAGAGAGAGTGTGGTACATTTTCTACAATTAAATGCAGTTGAGGTTGCTGTGCAACTAACATTACAAGATTTTTGTATCTTTCGACAAATTGAAAGTACTGAGTATGTTGATGATCTCTTTGAACTGAAAAGTAGATATGGCACACCAATGTTATCACAATTTGCCGAACTCGTTAACAAAGAAATGTTTTGGGTTGTCACAGAAGTTGTTAATGAACAGACTCTTGCGCGACGACAGAAAATCATAAAACAGTTTATTAAAGTTGCACGCCATTGTAAAGAGTGTAAAAACTTTAACTCCATGTTTGCTATAATATCGGGATTGGGGCATGGTGCAGTATCAAGATTAAGGATGACTTGGGAAAAACTACCGACAAAGTATTTAAAATTGTTCACTGATTTGCAAATGCTGATGGATCCTTCAAGGAACATGTCTAAGTATAGACAGCTGGTTACTACGGAGCAAGGCAGATCGCCGGTTATACCATTTTATCCAGTGGTTAAAAAAGATCTTACCTTTATACATTTGGGCAATGACACTAAAGTTGAAGGCATGGTGAATTTTGAAAAGTTGCGAATGATTGCTAAAGAAGTTCGCACACTTACAAATATGTGTAGTGCTCCTTATGACCTTCTTACCTTACTGGAGTTAGGTAAGCAGCCACCGTCGAATGCTATGGTTGCCTTGAACCAACTTACTACTGGAGGAGTACAGCAAGGTCAAGTGACAGTTAAAAGAAGGAAAAAATCTTCAAATGTACCAAACCCTAAAAAAATGTTTGAGGAAGCACAAATGGTTCGACGTGTAAAGGCATATTTAAATCGAATGCACGTCGAAACTGATGAAGAACGTCTCCACAGTTTATCTCTAGAATGTGAAGGAGCAGGGCCAGCTCCTGCCATCCCACGACGACGACACCCATCACCATCTTTATCTACAACAAGCAGTGCTTCATCAGCCAGTGAGAGTAAAAAAAGCTTTGCAGGGAATAAGTTTGGAACTGCATCTCCTCAAGCAGTGAGGAAACTGCTAGCTCTATCAGAGCCAGCTAAAACCAGGCCACATCAACCTCGGCCGCCACCACCGGGACCCTCGCCTTGTTCGCATCGCCGCGATGGACCAGGCCCTGGTATTTGCTGTCCTCGAACAGCACATGAGAGATCCCACTCTGATACGCCTACGCCACTCCCAGTCGACCTATCGGCAGAGAGTAGTAGTGTTACATCGTTAGTAAACTTGCCACTACGAAAGACCGGATCAGCAACGTCTAGTGACAGTGGGCACGGCTCTTGCACGGCAGCGAGCTGCGCGCGGCCAGTGCCGCCACCGCGCATGCCGCAGGCGCCCTACACTCTGGCCGCCCAAGTGGCGCGGCTCGAGCGGCTCAGTCGAGCGCATTCCCACGAGGGCGTCACGCGCCCTTATGACTATTACCACGATACGCCTGATGATGACGACGACGATCAACAAGTATCAGCTGTTTAAAAATTTAAATACTCTTAACTAATTGTCTATTTATATAGTTCCGTTTTGTAATCTCACATGATAGATAGAAAGCACGAGTTATGTGACTTTGTTTAATATATTATTAAAAATCATGTATGTACCCTTTACAACTAAGTCTAAAGACTGTATAATTATGTTAAGAAATGTGCTAGTGTTATGTAAAATTCCATATTATAAGATTCTAATTATTAATTACAATCATTTGACCCACCAGTTTCCAGTTTTATCTAGAGATGTTTGATGTATACCAATAATAGGTGTACTATTTTATTATAATGTTGGTATATCTACATTCCGTTATTTGTATATTATTATAATAATAGTTTTCATTATTTATAATTGTGAAACTTAGACCAAATAATAATTAATGTACCTTTTAACATTTATAATTGAGAATAATTTTGTTGTAGTATGTATTTTGTGGTAGCTTTGTGGACCAATAATGGGTTTGAATGTGGTTTCTCATGGTCGTATCAAATTCTGTTAATATCATGATTTTTAATTATTATTATAATTGTAAATAATAAAAATATATTAATTAAACTCATTTTTATTTTTTATTCATGAAATTAAAGACAATAAAAAACAAAATATTTGTCAAATCAACTGACTGATTTAAATTGTGCAAGATAGTCCAGTTCCAACGGATGTAAATTGGGAGCAGGAATGACGAGGCTATGGAGGGGCGCGCCGAGGTCAAAACTTCGCATTACATCGAGTGACATTACTGCTATCTGCTGGTCAGTAGCTCCGACTCGAGAAAGCCCCACTGCTGTGTTATTTTTGCTAATTCCTGTTGAAAACAGAAAAAACGTCATGTTAACTCCGATTGAGTCGGGCTCGCGCAAACACGATTACGTACCTTGTAACATTTTAACTTACTAATCATTAATACAAAAGCATAATGTGTAGTAGGTACACACGGCGACATAACATGAGACCGACCGAAGTTTCGGTTTCGGCCAAATATCGTAGTCGAATATTCGGCTCTACCGAAACTAGCGTTCCTTAGCCGACAGTTATGATAGACTAGCTTCTGCCCGCGAGTTCGTCCGCGTGAAATTACTAGTATAGTTAACAGCATGGACGTATAATTCGTCCATGGTTAACAGCCACATTTTTATAAAACTTCCCTGTGTTTGTAGTATTGGTCTGCGCAGCCAAAAATATACAAGAGTCAATAGTGGTGACGCAGGAGCAAGCAACATACAGCCAAACTGCTTCTCAAACGGACAACTGTTGTCCGTTTGAGAAGCAGCTCGTCCTGAGGGCGACACTCGCGTATAGTATGTCCGTGACTACCGCCGGACCACCAACTCCAATCGCTTCCATATTTGGAAAATAATTGGTGCTAATTAGTACTCGAACAATTTAAGGAAGTCTGACAGAATAAAAAACAAAACTATCAGAAGACGCACGAAAATTTAAGATGTAACAATGCGAATAAGGAAACTGAAGTGGAAATGGACCGGCCATACAGGGTGATTGGAAGATGGGTGCAAAGCTTTAAGGTGAAGATAGTATAGACAATTTAGAACCATTTAAGCCATGGTTGTCTTAGACGAAGTCTTACCAAATTTTTTTAACCAAATTTTTAAGTTTTTTTTCGGAAATTCTCAAAATTTAATGTAAACTGCATAATTATGGCCAAATTGAATGATAAATGAATTAATTTTTTATTTATTTAATTAAAGTAATGTGTAAGCAACCAAGCAAAACATGTTTTAGGCTTCTGTGTTATTAGACATTTTTTTTACAGATATTTAAAGCTCAGAAAAAATAAAAAATTTGTACAATACGTCTTTTAAACCTTATTTAAAAAAAAAAACGGAGGGTGCTTTTTTTGTTCAAACCTTTTTGAAGACATGCTTGATAATCGCTCTTTCTTGTGAGGTATCATTTATGCGGATATCTTACAAATTATTGAAATTAGGACCTACAAACCAATTCGAGGGAGAAATTTTAAATTTTAGGCAGTCTAACAAAACACAAAATTTTTGCTTAAAAGAATACTTTATGTGCTCGAAATGATAACATTGTTCAATTATAAGAATTTTTGGCACATGCAGGAACCAATTGAGGGGAACCCATTGAGGGGATTCTCTAAACAATGGCCACCGAGCGCGGTGCGACGGCATTTCCAGGTAGAACGCCCAATGAATAGCAAAAAGCGATAAGAGTTGGTTTTTACAGCAAAATGGTCTTAGTTACTGAGGCAACAAAGTCGTTTTTCTTTAGTCAGGGTCAGTCGGTCTGTGATGAAGCCGTTACATCTTTTACTTATTAGTCAAACTACTGCCCTTGTGAGTAGACGTTGTCATGTTGATTCACAATTTACCGTGTTCAGTTGTAGCCCTTTGCGTTCCTGCACGTGTTGTTTGCGTTAGTTTTGAACTTTTTTGTTTCACCGTGTCCAGTCGTAGCCTCGCGCTCCTGCACGTGTTGATTTTTGACTTAATTGTGTTGAGTTGACATTTAGTGCGCTCCTACGCCGTTTTTCTTAATTGTTAAGTGACTATGGCTACTTTTTCCAATCAAGAATATGCGGATATCGTATTTATGTACGGTAGAGCAGACGGCAATGGATCTTTGGCGCGACGGATGTATCAAGAGCGCTATCCGAATCGCAGGATACCGAATGTCCGAGTGTTTTACAACACGTTTCGTCGTCTTGCCCAAGATGGGTTTCACCGCGTGGAACCTGGAGTCAACCCGGGCAGACACGAAACTGCCGTCGACGAAGACATTTTAGCAGCATTTCAAGCGGATCCTACTACCAGTACTAGAGCAGTAGCTCGAAATTTAAACATTTCTCAATGGAAGGTGTGGCATACAATGCACCAAAATGATAAGTATCCGTTCCATGGCAGGAGTGTGCAAGGTCTAGTAGAGCAAGATCCTCAAAGAAGAATTCAGTTCTGCCGTTTCCTCCTCAACAGAGACATCGAAGATGCGTGGTTTCTGAAATCAATCTTGTGGACGGATGAAAGTAAATTTTCAAGGGAAGGTATTACAAACTTTCACAACATCCATGAATGGGCTGACGCAGACAACAATCCACATTTTAAGAAGCAGGTGTCATTTCAGATGAAATTCTCTGTGAATGTATGGGCTGGAATAATTGGCAGAACATTGATTGGGCCCCACTTTTTGCCTGATCCATTGAATGGCGAAAATTATTTGCAATTTCTGCAAATTGATTTACCACTGCTGGTAGAGGAATCAGGTGTCCCGATCTTCGAAAGAGACCGAACAGTCATCTTTCAGCAAGACGGCTGTCCAGCGCATTGGACTTTAAATGTAAGGGAACACCTCAACAATTGCTTTCCTAATAGCTGGATCGGCAGGGATGGACCCATCCCTTGGCCCGCTCGCTCCCCTGATCTGACCCCGTTGGACTTTTTCGTGTGGGGCCGGGCCAAGGAACTGGTGTATAACAACATAGAAATAAACACTAGAGAAGAATTGATACAAAGAATAAATTCAGCGTTTGAGACAATGAAGCAGGAGATGATGTTGAAAATAACGACTACAGAAGTTAGAAGACGGGGCCGTGCTTGTATTAGGAATCACGGCCGTCATTTTGAACATGAAAAATAAATAATTTTAATTCAAATGTTGTTTTAATTAGTCTGCCTAAAATAAAAAATTTCTACCTCAAATTGGTTTGTAGGCCCTAATTTCAATAATTTGTAAGATATCCGCATAAATGATACCTCAAAAGAAAGAGCGATTATCAAGCTTGTCTTCAAAAAGGTTTGAACAAAAAAAGCACCCTCCGTTTTTTATTTAATAAGGTTTAAAAGACGTATTGTACAATTTTTTTTCTTTTTCTGAGCTTTAAATGTCTGTAAAAAAAATGTCTAATGACACAGAAGCCTAAAACATGTTTTGCTTGATTGCTTACACATTACTTTAATTAAATAAATAAAAAATGAATTCATTTATCATTCAATTTGGCCATAATTATGCAGTTTACATTAAATTTTGAGAATTTCCGAAAAAAAACTTAAAAATTTTGTTAAAAATATTTGGTAAGACTTCGTCTAAGACAACCATGGCTTAAATGGTTCTAAATTGTCTGTACTATCTTCGCCTTAAAGCTTTGCACCCATCTTCCAATCACCCTGTATAATAAGAGGCATTGAAAAGTGGAATAAAAACAGTATTTTGGTACCCAAGAAATAAGAAAAGAAACCGAGGTAGACAGTTTCGAAGGTGGGAAGACGAAATAAAGGTCATAGCAGGGAAAACATGGACTAGGAGAGCGCAAAATAGAGCAGAGTGGAAAGAAATGGAGGACGCCTTTGCCAAAGTTGGGCAAACAGACCGGGTGTCGGTGTCACCGGCTCGCTAGAGTCGTTAGATTAAGTTTTTTTTTTTTGTCAAACTTGTGTCTGATTAAAGGCTTATATTATTATATTATAGTGCTCGAACAACAGAATTGGTGCCTTAGTAGTTTTCGAGATAACCGACTTTGAAGGTGGTCGTAACGCTTCCTTCAACAGGACCACCATGAGCGCCAAAGGCGCCGAAAAAGGGGGCATGCTACAGCTATTCTAAGTATACTTCATGTCTTAACAAAAACAGAACTGAAACATTTGTATTTACTGAGAAATCAACGATGCTAACTTTCGCGCGCACGTTCAGCAGGACCACGGCTTTGAATGGTGATTCCAAGTTTCAGGAGCTAGTCGCTTTCCTCAAACCTACATAGAAAATTAGTGCTCTGCGAGATAAAATTGATACCCAAAATTCAAAATTACTACTCCAGTAGTTTACGAGATATACTATTGGTGGGGTGGCGGTAGTCACGGTGTTAAATTTTCATTTGAAGATTTCCCTTTTAAAAACTCCGTGATTTCTTCCCAAATTTATACAAAAATTAGTGCTCCTGAAGAAGTTATGTATTTTAAGAGAAATTAGCTTTCATTACTTTTCCATACTAAATCTCCGCGTATAACCCGACCAAATTAAGTTGTCAATGGTATTGAGTTGTTTATGAGATGTACTCTCGTGCACATAAATTGATGGATGTCGGAATAGTAATAACAACAGTTCAATATCCCCACCCTAATTCGTAAATTAAGTAATATGGGAATACGGGGTAATGAACTAACATTGATCGGAGAATCACGATCATTCTCACTGATGGACCAGAATGACGCCAGACTGAGCGTGTAACCGTGCTCTAACGAGAGGCCCTCAGTCTGTTACCGACGGTGAGCTGAATGCCACGCGTGCCAGACGACTGTACCGTAGAGCGGTCGGTATCGTAGTACGGTATTTTATTATTTCTCGCTGACGTCGGCGGACATCAGCGTAGGAGGAATTCAGGCCTTAGGCTTCCTGTACATGACGCCGGAACTGCACCGGCGCGGTGGCGTCGGACCGCATGATTTGTATACGAATGAATATCGCACAGGCGCCGCACTGGAACCGTGTGTACACCGCATTGATGCCGAATTAAATAGTAAAGCAACGATCACAGTTCAGTCAAGCATTGCCAATTCACGTTTGAGCACCAACGGCCGGTCCATCTGCGCGATATCCATTCGAATACACAAACATGCGGTTCGGCATCGTCGGTGCGGCAGCGCAGCGGCTCCGGCGTCATGTACAAGCCTTAAGATAACCGTCCTTAGTGCCTCATCTCAAAAATTCACCCTGTGTATGTAAACCCCACCAAACTGCTAAAGGCAGAAACTAGAATTTTGGACAGTAATTGTAGTTTAAGAACGGGATTAGAGGATGATGGGTTTAACTTGAAAACTGGAACGAATGCGTATCTAACTAAAAAAGTTCGACATTAGTTTTTCAAACTGTTAAAGCTTGTATGGAACAATCTTGCCGCGCGTTCTGATGAATTTGAAACTCTGCCTATTAGGGTTGTAAATCAACAAATAAAAAAAAAACAGAATAAAATAAATGTTTAAGGGGGCTTCCATACAACAAACGTGACATTTTTGCTCGTTTTTTAGGGTTCCGTACCCAAAGGGTAAAACGGGAACTCTATTACTAAGGCTCGGCCGTCTGTCTGTTTGTCCGTCTGTCACCAGGCTGTATCTCATGAACCGTGATAGTTAAACAGTTGAAATTTTCACAGATGGTGTATTTCTGTTGCCGCTATAACAACAAGTACTAAAAAAACAGAATAAAATAAATATTTAAGGCTTCCATACAACAAACGTGATTTTTTTGCTCGTTAATGCTCGATATTGATAACGGCAACAGGTAGATGCTTGAAATATTCACGGAATCTTTAGTTACTTATAAATTAATAATTAAATTAAAATAAAACAAATATTTAAGGGGGGCGACAGAAACGGCAAAAATATCACGTTTGTTGTATGGGAACAACAAACGTGATATTTTTGCCGTTTTTATAGATAATGGTACGGAACCCTTCGTGTGCGAGCTCGACTCGCACTTGGCCGTTTTTTTTTTTAAATCTATTTGCGAACCCTGCCCTTTGGGCTCCTATCTAGAACTTTCAAATATATTTTTGGCCATCTCTCATCACACCCCACTTACTCAATTACTTAACAAGTTTTCAGGCTGAATATGCTTGCTGAAAAACCCTCTGGGTTGGAATAACCACGAAGTAGGTCGAATTATTTTGCAAAAAAAAGAGCACTTACACTGCATTTCCAAAACGCAGCGATTAAATTATTTGAAGTCTTTTATGAAACTTAAGGCTGATTTTTCAATGGTCTGACAACTTTATTTGAGAAATAATTTTGAATTTTTGGCACTTTTTCTATAACTAAGTTTCGGGTTCGTTTACGGTTTCGGCCGAAATTAGAAGAGGAACCGGAAATACGGTTTCGGTGAAAATCGTGTTTCGGTCGGACACGCTGTACATTTCCAATACCAGCGGGGCAATTGCGTAACACATAAAATTACATTGAACGTAATGGGTTTTATTTTGACTGTTCACCCACGTCCATTGCGTTATTTACATTGTTGAGCAGAATTTTTCAAACCTATGGAGCAATATCTTTCAAAACTCTCGGATTGTGTTTCAAACTGTTACGCAATTAAGATGCTGGTCTCGCATTGGCTTTCCGTACAGCACGGGACCAGTGTGTACTGGAAATGCGTAGTTTGATATGTCGCCGCGTGTACCATCAGTTATTATCAACATTAGCAACCAATGCCACTCTACTGAGCCCACCCCAACTATAGTAGCATATAACCTAACCTGTGTCTGGATTATTTTCAATTATTTGCACCAATTGGTCTGCTGCTTCTTTCACGGACATAAATTTCGGGTCCATATACTGGCGGATTTTCTTTGTTAATGAATCTTCAGTAGGTTCTTTTACCTTTATATCTGAAATAAAATGAGAAGAGCATAAAAATGTATTAACTCTTAAAATTAATAATACGAGGGCTGCACTAAAAGTATCAGGAATGGAATATTTCCACTGTTCCTGTCATATTAAAATCTTTTTAATTGAAAACTCCTTCCGCCTTATTACAAAACAAGATTTATATTTGACATGGCTTAAACCATGGAGCCAGTTTTTGTAATAAGAACGTAACGGTGATTGAAATACCGTTCTTTTTACAAAATTGAAAACTTAGTTCGGTACTAAGTTTTCAGTTTTGTGTATATGAACTTTACCACAGTCGGAATAAAGTTCGAAATTCAATAATAGCTCCATGTTTTAAACCCAGGTCTGAAGATAAACCTTGTTTTGTAATAAGGGGGCTTGGTTTTAAAAATCGAATATCATTTATTTATTTATTTAAAAAAAGATTCTCGGTCTTGTCACAAGGTTTTGTCAACTTGTTTAATCGTTGAGAAAATGGAATTGACTCGAGAAAATTCAAGAGCGATGATTTATTATGACTTTCGAAGTGGTTTAACACAAAAACAGTGTGTTGACCGGATGATTTCTGCATTTGGTGATGAAGCCCCATCCAAAACCACAATTTATCGCTGGTTTGCTGAATTTCAACGTGGACGTGTCAAGCTCAGTGATGATCCCCGTCAAGGTCGTCCAAAAACTGCAGTCACCCAAGAAAACGTTGATGCTGTGCGTAAGCTGATTGAGGAAGATCGACATGTGACATACCGCGAAATTCAGGCAACTTTAGACATTGGCATGAGTCAAATACAAATAATCTTGCATGAACAATTAGGTGTAAAAAAGTTGTTTTCCCGATGGATACCGCATTCGCTCTGTGAAGAGCAAAAAGCGGCTCGCGTTACTTGGTGCGTCAGAACTCTCGAAAGATTCCACGCAGGATCCTCAAATGCTGTATACAACATTGTATCAGGTGACGAATCCTGGATATACGCGTACGAACCCGAAACAAAAAACCAGTCACGAGTTTGGGTGTTCGAAAATGAGTTAAAGCCAACAAAAATTGTTCGTTCACGGAGTGTTGCAAAAAAGATGGTGGCCACGTTTGTCTCCAAAACCGGCCATGTTACGACTATTCCTCTTGAGGGGCAAAGAACGGTTAATGCAGAATGGTATGCTAGCATTTGTTTGCCACAGGTCGTTTCTGAACTCCGTAAAGAGAACTGCAACCGCCGCATCATCCTCCATCACGACAATGCGAGTTCTCACACCGCGCACAGAAAAAAAGTTTTAGAGCAAGAAAACATAGAATTATTAGACCATCCGCCGTACAGCCCCGACCTAAGCCCTAATGATTTCTATACTTTCACTAAAATAAAGAATAAATTGCGTGGACAGAGATTTTCATCACCTGAAGAAGCTGTGGACGCCTACAAAACGGCCATTTTGGAGACCCCAACTTCCGAATGGAATGGTTGCTTCAATGATTGGTTCCATCGTATGGAAAAATGTGTAATTTCGCGGAGAATACTTCGAAAAGCAATAAATACACTTTTAAATAGTAATGTTGTGTCACTTCCTCGATTCCCGAAATTTTCAGTGCCGCCCTCGTACTACACATATTCCAGGACTGCATCAAGGTAAAAAAAATAAAGACGCGTTTTTGTGGATAAAAATTAAGGCGAAATAGGTATGTACGGTTATTTTTGTTTGGCATTATTATACAATAAAGAATTGATTAAAACCAATATTTTATTTCATGGTTAAACTATTTCCTCCACGGAAATTATGATTAAAACAAAATACAATATTTTTAATTCTGGGTAGGTTAAAAGTAAAATATTTATTTAAGGTATTTAATATAGAAAAGCCGCTGTTAATATTTTTGATTAAAGTAATCAAAAATTTTAACAGCGGCTTTTCTATATTAAATACCTTAAATAAATATTTTAATACACTATCAAACAAAAGTAAACAAATAGAAGGTAAGTACTAACGTATGTTAAAAAGTTTTTGCAATAGGGGTTCAGGCAAAAATGTAACAGAGTTTAATTTAGTTTAACTATTTGTAGGCCGCCCATTAGGGTTGTAAATCAAACCTCGCTTCCGTCTCCGCAAATCTTACGGTACCTCCGTATCCGCATGGGCCTCCGCGTGCTCAACGGAGTTGTAACAGAAAGTACTTAAGAAAATCGGCTCCAACTATGCGAAGTCTTTAATGTGGAGGAGATATAACTCGAAGTTTCAAGTTTTTGCTCCCATGTGACCGCCGCCGCCCACCGCCACGGTTCAGTACCAAATGAGCAACTTAGTTTGTTTAGTGGAGTCGTTTTATTTTATGAACCTCAAAGGAATCAGTTATTATTTTACTATTTTAGAATCTGCATTAACTGGACAAGCTTAGTGGGCATCCACAGTGTACCTATTACATTTTTAGGGTCCCGTACCTCTAAAGGTAAAAACGGAACCCTTATATAGGATCACTTGTGTATCTGTCCATCTGTCACAGCCGATTTGCTCCGAATCTACTGGACCGATGAGGTTGACATTTGGTACAAATGAATTTCTGTGACCCAAACATAGTAACGTAAATAAATTAATTTTGAATATGTGGGTTACATTTTTAGTCAAATAGAAAAAAAAAAACTGGCCAAGTGCGAGTCAAACTCGCGCACGAAGGGTTCCGTACCATTATCTATAAAAATCAGTTCAAGAGATACAGCCTGGTGACAGACGGACAGACAGACGGCGGCGGAGGCTTAGTAATAGGGTTCCCGTTTTACCCTTTGGGTACGGAACCCTAAAAAGTATTGCAAACTGTACCACATGATATATCAAATGAAAGGGTTTGTCGCGAGGGTCTCAAATGTATATAAATAATATAATATATATATTTTATATAAAGTTTATAATATAAGTAATATATACATTTTTATAATTTTAAAATAAATAGTTTTATAGTTATTTAAGAAAATTGATGAAAATTGACCATCCACCCAGTTCCAATTGTGGTATGTGACAGCTGAATATACGGTGTTTTTACCATTTAACATTGAACCACTATTTATGCCCTGTGTATTACGTGTCTGGGACGAAGAAGTGCCAATCATCATAGGAAAGTATTTCTTGTTAGCATCCAGTACTTGCGAGGCTGTCTATCCCTACTACGACTATTAGCAGATTTCCAGTACCTACATAAATAAAGTATTGTTATTACTTGCCTAAAAGACAAAGGGTGTGTAAGTTTCTTGAGAAATTTGCAACAATTTTCTCAAAGAAACTATCTGGTTTCCATGTATCCGTCCAGTATGGTATTGAAACAGTTTCTCCAAAATTATACAACTGTAATCCACAACAGCTTACAGCATTCATTATTGAGGCATTATGAATAATCTGAAAAGTTAATAATAAATTAAGTCACTTTTGTAATGTTGTTACATATTTACTGTCATGATTTACAAATCTTTCGCTTGTAGAGGACCCAATTATGGTACAAACGCGGACAATGGCGGTTGACCACTTTTCTTTTCACCTTATGCCCAAAGCGATAAGGTTGAAAAGTGGTCAACCGCCAGTTACGGCGATGGTACCTATCCTGGTAAGCTATCCTTATTATAATTTTGTTTTTGTAATCTAGATGTACAATAAAGACTATGATAAGTTTTATTGAAATATATAAATAGACAGTCAGTCTATTAAAAGACATTCAAAATTCAAAGTTAGATAGATAGTCAAGTTGTGAACTCGTCGAAAATAATTGCATCAAACTGTTGGCCCCAATATGCACGCACACTAGAATAACACCGTGACGTGGCGCGAGTGTAGCAAGACATAACTGTCATGAACACCAGCTTATCAAAGACAAAGCAACAATTTATCTATCTACACATATATATAATTTAAGGTTGTACTTTCTAGACTTGTAGTGACAAATGTGAAAACTTGCTACTGAGTGTGAGCTACTTCTACTTACTCATTAGATTCAGGAAATCACTATTAATGGGGAAGAACATGTGTGCCAGAACTGAAATGCTTTTGACCAAAACAAAATTGAACAATGCATTTTTAAAATATAATTTTAATCTGTTTTTTTTTGTCAAATAATTAATATCCATAATGATTTTGTGTTATGAATACGTTGTCATGTTTTATTAAGTAAACTATTAATATCTGAAATATATTATTTCTAAAAAGACAGCTTTGATGTTTATTTAACCAGACAAGCTGGTTACAAGTTGCAGGCTTAGCACAAGAACCGTGGAGAATCATTTTGTTGACGGAAAAGTAGACAAAAATTATTTCCATATAGACAGTTGACAGTTTTCTACCGAGAAGGGTAGACAAGCTATGTCTATTCTATTCTATACAGTAGAGTACAAATAGAAAGCGTCATGCTAAGCCTGCTGCTCATTCAATTTAACTACCTGTGTTTTTACACCAAATTGTTTAGCCCGTAGCAACATATCAGTATGGGTTGTCGCTCCCAAAGGGTCACCAACAACCAGCAAGGCGACTTCAGCATTCTTAGCTTCTAATAAGATATCATCAATTGCACCCTCACATAATTCACGGTCTGCTAGCACCAATGATCGACCATAATAATCTTCCTGAAAATATGTTTCTTAAATTAAAACCAGTCTGCATTTTTTATACGTAATCAGATCACACACAAAATAAGTCAGTACGTCATTTAATACGTATCTCAGACTAACACAGTATTTCATATTTACCAAAATATCTTTTCCAACAGTGAGTATTGAAGTATAACCTTCCAACAAAACTTTGTCACATTTTCGGACAATTTCCAAACCTTTTACAGTAATGTCCTTGGCGTCACCTAATCCTAAACCTATTAGATAGAACATTATTTTATAAAATACAATTCAAGGGGAGCAACGTTTGCCGGCCGGTTCACGATTTACTTTTATTGATGAATGTTCGTAAGTAAATAGTAAAAATGATTTCGTGCCAAAAAAATACTATACCCTAAGTCATAGAGATGAAGCGTATATACTAGAACAGATCCAGGGACTAGTCGATCAACCTAGTATCTAGTCTCATCTCACTGTGCCTACGCGGCGCACGGCACCCGCGCAGCCCGCTTAAAACAAAGTACTGGCGTGGCGAAGCGAGATAGCAAGTCTGCTTTGCCGCTCACTCATAAGCATAGCATAAGCATATGTTACGTATTTGCCTAAATCATTCGTGTGTAGAGTCGCTGGAATTTGAATCATATTTCAATGAACATAAAAGTAACGCGACGCGCACTTGTGTTGTGCAAGAATACACACTATTCCGCAGTCTTTCCATCTTTGTCGGACAATACTCGACACTAGTCGGGACTTCAACCCGTTTACTAGGCAGACTTTATAGACTAGGTACTTGTCAATACTCGATACTATTAAGACTTTAGACTAGATCCAATGAAGTCGAGTATCAAGTACGGACTAGTGCGCATGTGATCTCGGTGCTCGTCGTATTGATACCTACTCGACGTCGCAATCGGATACGCGTATTGGAATATTTTGAAAATGGCTTTCGTAAAGAATTTATGTTATGATGTGGTTAAAGAACTTTAGATTTTATTAGTTTATTGTTTAAAAAAATGGCTCCCAAAGAAAGTAGTGTCACTTGGTATCATTTTACAGACAAAGGCCAACAAATAGCTGAGTATAACATTTGTAAAATACAATTACTATGTTTCCATCTTTATGTGCATATTCATGTATCATGTAAATCATGTTACATATATTTGAACAAATAAATATATCTTTATCTTTAATTGAGTTTTTAAAAGTTCTGTACCAAACCTTACAAAGCACTTATAACGTAAACATCCATTCGTAAGTTTAAAAAAACTAATTACTCTGCAAAATTAATTGAAATCTTATAAATACGCCAACAATCTACAATGTAGATAAGTCATTACGTTGACAGTCCTAAGCCTGTGTAAAGTATGAACCGAAGATATCAATTCATTACTGCGTACGTACGTATCTTAGACATGTATCGGTACGCGAAGACTTTAGACTAAGCAGACTATGCGTACTTCGTGGACTAGGTGGACTAGGTGGAACAGGTATTTGGATCGAGTATTTGTACGGAATCGGACTAGGTGCACTTAGTACAAAATTTACCTAGTACGACTCATCTCTAAAGTCATCAATTCAGATAATTTATGTAAACAAAGGTGATAACAGATCAAAAAAATATCTTCATAATGGTAATTCACATAAAATGGCGGAAAGCAAGGCTATATTGGCTTTTATGTACTGATTTTAGAAATAATAATTAAACAATTATCATACCGTGTTAATTTTTATAAGGTTTCGGTTTTAAACAAAGTTATTAAAAAAAGAAAATTTTGTGGTATAAAAAATATTATGATACTGGTAACACTACAGGAGTTCCCAACATTCTCAAATTTCATTTTACATAACATAGATATAGTAATAGATTGGGAATGACATAATTTGCAAACTCGCGTCTTTTCAATACGTTCGTTTTCTTTTCTCCGATCATATTATTCGCTGCGTGTTTGTTAATTGTGCTTTGTTATCATCGTGTTAAGTGTTTCATTTTGTTGTTAGTTGTTATATTTCCTTGTTTCTGTTGTGTTTTTGTTAAGTTTGATATATGATAAATTGTTTTGCAGCACTGTCCTGTCATTTTGACAGTGACATTTCTTTGTTTACTAAAATTATGTGAATTGATGACTTATAGAGGGTATAGAACGCAGTGACACCACAGAGCACAGAGTGACACTGACAATGACATATACAAATGTACTCTGTGCACAGAACACGTATACTCAGAGCTCTGTGACACTGACTGAGCGTTATAAAAAGGATAATGTGTGTCAAAGAGTATAATAATAAAATGGGAGATGTGTGTGTAATCTATGGACTGAGCAAGTGACTAAGTGAGCACTGCTGAGCTGGTGCTATTCTGAAAAAATCTCACCGTGAAAACATATGTGAAGTGAGCTTGAAGTGAGCATCAATAAATACATAGTGTCAATCCCTAACATCAATAGAATGACGGCTCACTTCACCTGAGTTCTCACGGTGAGTTTTTTACAGAATATACCGGCTGATAATAACTAGTCAGTGACCAGTTGACCACAGAGTACTTTTTTAGGGTTCCGTAGTAAACAAGGAACCCTTATAGTTTCGCCATGTCCGTCTGTCTGTCTGTCTGTCTGTCTGTCTGTCCGTCTGTCCGTCAGTCCCCGGCTTAGCTCAGAGACGCTAAGTCCTAGAAAGCTGTAATTTGGCATGAGTGTATGTACATTTAATCACGCCGAAAAAGTCTTTAAATAAAACCATAAAAACTTTTTTTTTAGGGGTACCTCCCTTGCACGTAAAACGGGGATGATATTTTTTTTCTCGTCTAATTCATAGTGTGGGGTATCGTTGGATAGGCCGTTCAAAAATATTGTGGGTCTGTAAAAAACATTTTTCAATTCTGAGATCCGTTTGCGTAATATTAAGCTTTAAAGTGCTATTTTTTGTTAGAGTCAAGTGTCCCTCCCCCTGCCAGCTAAAAGGTTGGTTTTGGATATGTGAAAAAAATCATGGCAGTAGTATATATAACGAAATTAAAAGGAAAACTATCAGAGCTAAGTAGGGTTTACAAATTAACGAGTAATAGTCGACCAACTTATATTTTCAGTTGAAGAATTGACCGTAACGTATAAAGATGTATGGGAGAGCATGTTTTTCAACTACAATGTTAAGTTTGTTTTTGGGATGAATTCATCCTAACTACGGAACCCTTCATTGTGCGTGGTCCGACACGTACTTGGCCGGATTTTAGTGTCTGTGACTGACATACTGACCATAAACTATGTGTTTATCTATGATACTGACTGACATAGTGACATGCCAAATGCCAGCACGCCACTGACAGAGCCTGTGCTGCCAGCCAGTAGTTCAATCAATTATACCGCTGGTTTCTTCCATGAATACAAAATCAAAACTGATAACTGTTGAACTCTGAGCATTTATCCTCGTTGAACTAAATATAATTTACGGCTTCTTAAAGAAAGAGGTGTATTAAAAAGAATGCTCCAGATATCTCGTATTTACCCGACTACGGCAAACGAAACCAAAGGGTAAGGCTCCCGCAGACAGGTGTGATGCGATGCGGTGACGCGCGACTGTGCGACGACGCATAGAAATTGTTCTACTAGAGTCTCATCGAGCAAGCATCGCGCAGTCACGCTGAAGCTTGGAAATCACTAATCGAAATGAAAAAATGAATGAAATGCTTTGATTAGTCATAGTGGAATAAAGTTCAATGCTCAAATAAATCTTTAAGATGAAGTACTTACTAATTCCATGGTTCGATGTCACGTCAACTGTCATGTCATTGTCAACGTCATAATTCGTTTTGCTATTAGATCTGTGGCGTTCCTCTGTGATTAAAACAGAAATAATATTTGATTTAATTGTTGTAAATTGTTTAAAATCATACAATATTGTGCTGAAAATTTGATGATTATGTTTTACGATTGTTATAAATTAAAATCATGATATCTAGAAAAGGTCAAAAAGCTGTTAACGAGGGTGTGGTTGGAAAATATATAAAGAAAGATACTCCTCCAGATTTACCCAGTAAGTTTGCCCACTGGAATGATAAGTTAACAATACTTTCTTCAAGACTGTTTGCATTCAATTGTTGTTTGTATTCAATTAATTGAATTTAACTATTTCAAATTGTTGTTTAAGTGTGCACTTATAATACCTTTTTTTTCCTGCAGTTATAAATGTGTGGACAACTGGTCACAATAAAAGACCTCGAAGTCAACCTTTCGGCGCGAATGATGCCGTCTCGCAAAGCCATGAGAATAAATTTGGAAAGGCACAAACTATGAGTGGACATGCAGGAAAATATACACCCAGTGAGTCAGTACCAAATTTAGCACACAGGTAATAAATAGCAAATAATATTTAGTAATTTATAATAACATGTTTATGTCTATTGCTACACCCTGTTTCTAATAATCATTTTGTTGCAGATTTGCCAGTTTATCCACTAGTGATACAGCAAGTACATCAAACAGCTACAACTCACAATATCTCTTAGATTCAAATGTGGTAATACAATATTTTTAGGAATGTGTTGATGAATGTTGACTAAATATTTTTAAACTAATATAATGTTCTACAGGCTTCTCATACAACTTTAAATGAAAGAGATGACTCATTTAGCAGGCAAACTAGCTACAGGTTTTACAGGCAGCAGCAACAAGAAGATCCAATATACCAGAATCAACAACAGGTATCTTAATTAACATAACAAATGTGTACAACAATAAATCATTAATTGTGTCACATTAGTTGTAACGTGACACAATTAATGATTTATTGTTGTGAGACACCCACCCAAGTCTTATTTTGCTTTGTGAATTAAATCAACAAGTAAACATCATAACAAGTGAAATAAAAAATATGGAATTAAAATGGCAGGTATTTAATCAAACCTCTAATAATTTCCATTTTGCACTCCCAAAAATATTATTGAACTCTCTAATATAATGATTGCGTCTCTTTTTGTGGTCCTCAAATGATTACTGTTTCAGGGTCCTAAAAATTCTAAATAGCCAAGTAACTGCAACCAACTTGAATTAGCGGTTGCCGCGGCCCTGCTTGTTTCGCTCGCTCGGCTCACAAGCATTTGATCACGGTTCTAACCTAACCTGGCCCATTTGGTCAGGGTTCCCTAGCTTAGTTACTGCAACCAATTCGGTTCGCGCGTAGTTGGTCACAGTTCCTACCTAACCCGTTTGGTTGGGGTACCTTGGCTTAGTTACTGCAACCAATTGTGAGAAAGAAAAAGAGTTTCAGTTAAATATTTCCCAATTAAAATGGTGCATTGACAGCTTATTACTCCATTATCTAACTAAAGTCCGGTCGCGAAGCAGAAAGAATTTCGTACAATGAGGGGTCATTTTAAGGTCCTTCTAATGTGCGAGTGCGACGGCAATACAATTGTGCGCGAGCGATAGATATAAGTAATGAGGGGTCATTGTACCTTTTCTTATTTTTGTGTTTATGTTCTTTGTTGCGTTATGTTTACCGCAAATAAACGTATTTTCTTTCTTCTTTCTTTTCTTTATTGTACGAAATTCTTTATGCTTCGCGACCGAACTTTACTAAAGTAGTATATTACTTACCAGGTTCAACAGCAAAAACAACAACAATATGGATCAAGGGAATCCAGCATGCCAAGATTGTCTTCCAATATGAGCTTAACACCAAGACTGCACTCCCCTTCTCCACATTCATTACGTCTTCAAAATTATACAGATTGTAAGTTTTGTATTATTATTAACTAGCACTTCGCCTGCCACTTTGTTAACGTGGATTACAAACTTAAAAAAAAAACCGGTCAAGAGCGAGTCGGACTCGCGCACCGAGGGTTCCGTACGTAAATATATAATGTTGATGATTTCTGAAAAACTGCTATTTAGAGACATCGTTTTATTTTTCCTGTAATCTTTACATAAACTTCTATCACATAGAATAATTTCAGATTTTTATATATGCAAATCTCGGAGATAAGAGGGGGGGGGACGGTATTTTTTTACATTTTTCATCAAAAGTCGGAAACTATGCTGCCTAAGAAAGAAAAAAAAATTGAGAATGTGCAAAAGTGTTCTTTCATATGATACCCCACATGCCCTAGTAGCCCTACTTCAAATATTTAAGACCCCCTCTTTCAGTCCCTTTTGCAAAAAAGAGATATTTTTTTAAATTTCTTTCTTGTTTGCAAAATAGTTGGGCAAACGTCATCTAAAACTATTCTAAATTTCAAGTTGATAGCATTAGTAGTGTTTGAGATATCTAGGTGTGACAGACAGACAGACAGACTTAGTCTCACCATAAGGGTTCCTTTTTACCATTTTGGTACGGAACCCTAAAAACATGCAGGGCAGTCTTTGGGGACTGCCGATAGAAATGAAAACAGTATAGGTACTTACTATCGCGGACACTGCCGCCTGACCACTTTTCAACCTTATGCTCCTAGTAATAAGGTATGGTACATATATCGTCCGCGATGGTACATATATATAGCTCATGGAAAGCGTTCGGTTACGATTACGCGAGTTCCATAATTTTTGTTCACCCAAAAAATGCTCAACGCCCCTAAAGAATTTTTCACTTAAAAAAAAATCTAAATGGTGGGACGAAAAAAATTGCTCCTCGTCTATTTGGTGAGGCTTACGAAGCTTTCGAAATTGGTGAGTTGCACGAGTAGCACTAATGAATTATGTAGCTATCGTTGGGGACTGCCGATAAAAGTGAAAACGATTAACGCTTCTTTTAAAAGGTAGGTTTCGTAAATAAATGTTTAGGATGTTTATCATTCACTAGCTCCTGCCCGCGACTTCGTCCGCGTGAAATTCTTGTTCCCCCCACCCACTGCGGCGCGTTACATCGCCCGTCCGCGCTATTACTTGGTTTTCGCTTAGCGTTCATTTTGTGTTTTTTTCTTTTTGCTCGGCTCCTAAGGGTCGTAGCTTGATGTTAAATAACCCATAACCTTCCTCAAGAATTGGGCTATCAAATGCAAAAAGAGTTTTTCAAATCCGACTGGTAGTTCCAGAGATTACCCTCTTCATAGAAACTTACAAACAAAAAAATTTTACCTCTTTATAATGTAATGAAATTAAAAAAAATAATAATAATGGTGATATTAGTATAGATTTAGTATTCGGGTTAATTTTCAAGTTTACAAACCAAAGGAATAAAAAAAATCAAATACCTACTGTGTGAACAAAACAAACAAAAAGAAACGTAGAGACTTTTGTTTTTGTTTGTTTTGTGTCTTATCCTAATCCTACGTTTTCACCACAACAGGGCTTGTTTTAAACATTATTTATTCCCATTTTCGCGTTAATTGACGCAAGCAGTAAAATCCACCCCTTAAACTTTATTACTCTTTTCCACCCCGTTAAGGGTACATTTTTGAAAAACTCTGGAACACAGTTTTTTTTTTATTAGTATACCACCTACCGAGTTTCGAGTTAATCCGACAGTGTATTAAAATTTGTTATCTACTAACTTTGACTGATTTGGAACGATCAAAGGTATAAGATTTTTCATACAAACAAAATACTTACCCCCTTATTGGTTGAATTTCTGAAAACCCCCTGTTAGTGCTCATTTACATACATTACAGAAAGCCTTAAGCAAAATTTCAAATTCCTAAAGTTTTCATAAAATAATAGGCCCGTTTTGACATTTAAACTTGAATCGATCAATAGCGACGTAACTAGTGAAGTAACCATACGACTCGGTAGTCGATACTCACGATAAATCGATTCAAGTTAAATCTCAAAACGGGCCTATTACTTTTTTACAAGTATAGGCCCAGTAGTTTTGACTGCGTTGATATTCCGATCGATTTTATTAATTTATTTATAATATACAGTATGTAACAAAAACCCTGTTGTTCCTTTTAGGGACGTATACATTTACATACAAGCACAACATTGGTGGAATTATAATTAAAAAAAATTAAGTATTGGCTAGTCGAGAAATCAAAATCAAAGAATGAAAGAGGTTAGAAATCAGTTAAAAATTACAAATATTAATAATTATATATTTATTTTAATTATTTTTGTTGAAAGTTTTTATAAATGATTCTTAAAACGTAAGTAGAAGGAACAACAGGGTTTTTGTTACATATTGTATAACACGACTTCACTCCTGTATACCCGAAGTGGTACACACGGCTACTCATCAAGCTATACATTCCCAGTTACGCTGATCTCGCACTGTACGGAAATCATATACAATGTGAGACCAGCTTATACAGGAAATGTATAGCTTGATGTGTAGCCGTCTGTACCTAGGTCTCTTTATGGTCTATAGTATTCCTCCTTATTATATTTTTTTTCTGTGTAACTATGCATTTCTTCAAAATACCTATTTGTAACGAGATAAAGGTAATTAACATGACTAAGTATTTTGATGTGCAATATGCAAACCTACCTCTATTTTTGCTTATACATAGAAATATACTCAACTGTTTTGTATAATTTTTTATGGTTCTAGCATACGCCACAGCAAGCCAGTCGTCACCAATATACTCAAATTGTGTGAATACATCAGTTCTACCGTACAACAAATCCCATGGAAGCAAGATTATCACTGGCTCTCAAGGTACCTTTGTCAAAAAACTCAAAAATATTCCCTACTTTAGTTTTCACTTCGTCTCTGGAACTTAATCCCAAAAAGTATGTGAAATACTTGGGAGTGAACTGCTGACCTTGTGTGTCTTTCAACAAAGAAAGTCTATTAACACATCAGTTTTTAAAATCATCTGAACAATACCACCAGTCGGAAATTATGATAAATTGAAGAGACGCCAGCAGGTCAATCTACCCGAAACTGTAAAATTTTCCCAATCAACTTTGAACCTTATGCTGTAGAGACAAAGTTGAAATTCTATTAAATCAATTTGACAGATGGTAGTAGCTTGATGTGCTGGCGTCTGTACCTAGGTAAAAAAAATATTGACTACATTAAATAATTTTAGTGTCAATTTTTAAGACAAATATTTATGTAAAAACCGACCACGTGAATGTCGAACCACGCATTGTGAAGGGTTCCGTATTCGGGATTACTTGTGATGGGAACATTTCAGGGACCATTTTGGTTACCCCTTGAAAGGGTTTTCGATAGGGTTTTTCTAAGCGGTTAAAAAAATCCATACTATATGGGTAACCGTTATGAATGGCTTAAATTAAATTTTGGTAACCCATTGAAAAGGTTTTCGATAAAAATCCACACGGTTGTCCAAATGGAAAACCCTTTCCATTGAAAGGGTTTTCGATAGTTTTTCTAAAATGGTAACCAAAATGATCCCTGGGTAGAATAAAGATAGAATTGGTCATGCTACGCGTGCTGGGCGGATATCGAAATAACATATTATTATGATTTTTACATGTCACTGGGTTTCAAGTAGGTATAGAACCCATTGAATGGGTTATCATGTAACCCTTTCCCAATCATCCATTCACTCAATTCAATTTACACACACACCCACCCACATACACAGGCACACACAATCACAGGCTTTTATGTACCAATTTTTAATTACTTTCGTTTTTTTTTATTCTTCCCTTGGTAATCTTATTACATAAGTATTCAATAGTAATTCCTCCGGGAGAGGCCACTGGCTCTTGTAACACAGAGGTTAACCAATAACCATCTAGCACAAGTGTGAGGGACTTCACACAATTTGTAACCACTTTCTTATAATATGTAATAAAGAAAGAAGATTATTAAGTTTGTCAAAAATTAATTTAACTAAATTGTAATTTATTAATACAAGCGAGGGTATTTCGTTGAAAAACCTAACTAAATAATATCTTGTTATAGGTTCTGATGAGTGTGAGCTTCCGCTGCCTCCTGGATGGTCCGCAGACCGGACTCTTCGCGGGCGCCGATACTACATGGACCACAACACGCAGACTACACACTGGACCCACCCACTGGAAAGTGTGCCACAACCGTGGCAAAGAGTTTCTACACCGCACCATGGAGTTTATTACTTTAAGTAAGTTGTATGGTTTTGAAACCTTGTGAATTTAATGAAATTATGATCAAGTAATTAAACTTCAATAGCTCAACGCGCAAATTCATGATTCTGAGTTAAAGAACTGTTACTTTTGGATACAAAATACATGTAGTTGTAACTACGTAGGGAATTCGGAAATTCTGTTTCGATTTGCGCGTCGGATTTAAATTAACTACATTTGTTTATTGTTCTAAATTATAGAGATGAAATGTTTATCCGGCAACGGTTAGTATAAAGCACATTTTTTTAATATCCGGCAGGTTAAGGGATAGTAGGTCAATCTGGAGGATTATAAAAAAATTAAATAATATTGACAGACTGTTTTTTACTTCATATAAATTTATTAAAAAGACAGTCTAAGACAAATAAAACCACATATCTTTGACGACGTTGTCTTGTTACGAAGAAGTTTATCTTATAATTTTATTAACAAATTATTTTTAGTAATTACCTCAAAAACAATCAACAACAGGTGAACGTGATCGCAATTAATTGTATCGTTAGTCAAACGTGTCAGTAGCTAGCGCTCGTAGAAGCCTCAGTACCGCGGGGTTACTCAGATCGGGCTATGTTTGGCCGGATATACATGTACAGCTCAAAGTTATTTGGGTGAATGATACCGAACATCCGGCTGGGTAGCCGGATATTCGGTAACCGTCCAAATAACCATACGTTTCATTCAACACTATTTAAAATCCATAATAGTTGTTAATGTTACTGTTTTGTTACAGTGAAATAACTCATCAGACAACATACGCGCATCCTTGTTTAGTTGGTGGCTGCTATTTAGTCAGTCCGTATGTTCCTACTCTCGTACCGCCTTATTTACTAGAGGAGATACCCCACTGGCTCATCGTTTACTCTAAAGGTACCATTTTCATGGATAGTCATATCCAAAATATGTTCATCTCCCTAAGGGCTACTTTTGTCTGCTCATTGCACGATAGAATCTGCTTTACCGATTGCTTTAACTTCAAAAGCTATTGTTTCCTGACTTGATATATGAAAGAATTTCAAAACTGACGAAGTTATAAAAGACTTGACTTTACACTTTATTATTATTAAGTATTACCTTTGTTAGTTAATTAATTAAATAAAATATCCTGCATTTGTCCTAATAAATACGTTTCTTTCTTGCCTCGTATGCGCTAAGCTATATTTGTTCCTCATAATTATAGTTGTCTGACTGTTGAAAAATCAGTCAATCGTGTTTTGTTTTACAGCTGATCAAGAACTTGACCATAAATTACGTTGGAACATGTTCAGGCTGAGTGAGCTGGACTGCTACTCTGACATGCTGACGCGGCTCTACAAACAAGAGTTACAGCTTATTGTGATGAAGTATGAGCGATATAGGTAAAAGTTTAATAATATATCTTAATATGCACTTGTTGCATTTGTGTGCGAACTACTATGACATGACGTATTTTTTTTTTACTATATTGTCCCACTGCAGGAAACATGCTTCACTTTATTATTATTCATTTAGTCATTCAAGTTACAAGACTCGTTTACAATATTTAATACATTATACACACAACAGACGATAAAATTAATTAACAATAAAATACAAAACACAATCACACTATCTACACTTACATTAGTGACCGACGACTGTAGGTGACGTGCAAGTCACTGCAGCGTCTAATGTAAGGACAGTTGAGCCTGTCCGCTATCATCATCAGTACGCTGTTGGGGCTGCCGCGCACCCTGCGCACCAAAGACGCGCTCCGTTTACGCATCGTTGCATAGAAGCAGTCGACGCTAGCTTCGGCAAACATGCCCGAGGCACTACAGTGTCGCGGCAGCCCCATCAGCGCTCTGAAGGCGTTGATGTATTGGATACGGAGGGCTTCGTTATCCTTTCCAATCCTCTGTCTTTAACTAGTGTGGTCCAATCATGTCTATAGGCGTCAAGCTCGTCGCGCCATCTTCTCCTGGTTCTGCCGATGTTGCTGGTCGTTTCCTGGAACCCACATTGTGGTAGATTTAGCCCATGACTCATTCGACATGCGGCAGACGTGTCCGGCCATGTCCCACTTAAGCTTGGCTGCTTTTTTGGTGACGTCGGAGATTTGTGTTTTGGAGCGCCTCACTGTTTCTAACGCGGTCTGTTAATCTGACTCCAAGAATGCCGCGCTCTATTGCTCGCTGGCAAACCTCAAGTTTGAACCTCTGCTGAACTGTTAAAGCGCCAAAGTGATGTCAGATATTGTTGTTAGCAACAAGCTATTACATTCTTCTGCAACTATAACGCAAGATATGTCCGATGTGATTGCATTCTAAGAGGTGACACATCTTTTTGAAGGCTATGCAGCAACATATTTAAGCGTCGCTTGTCTCGTCAGATAGTTATAGTATTCCTTCGATGTCTCGCCTTAGTGCTGCCACTTGTATATCTACAAATGATCACATATATTTGCCGTCATCTTGACGACAGATATGAATAATGAAATCAGATATTATCCAGGTGTACCTTGTAATATTTATGCTTGTGACTTTCCATTAATTTGCGTATAAGGCAAATTGGTAATGTCCTTTCATGAGATTTTTCATCGACCAATAGCTCTTCCAGGCGTTTTCGGCGCTAGCATTTCTTGTTCTTGTATTATGTATGTACGAGGTATTCTGGAATATAAATGCAATCTCCACACCCTCCACATACAGTTTAGGTTGTTGTGGGGAAATGAACCAGTTTGTACTACTGAATTGAATAGATGATGTAGTTGTAGTGTAGTAGTTTGCACATGGCCAATGGTTTGATGGCCTGCTTTTAAATAAGGTTTCAAGTTGACTGAAAGTCTTTATAGAAATAGTGCTTAATTTATCATCAATTTAAAGCACTATTGTTATAAATGATTTGGTAAGTAGTAACTACTTTCCAGGGTTCAGTGACATTGCGGCAGTGATGTACAGTATTGTGTTGTCTTGACCACTAATGTGCACTAGGTTTCATGCACGACGCGTTTACGTATGCTGGACATGGGATAATATCATAATTCAAGCACAAATTATTTGAGATGAATTCTAATTTTAAATGCGCATCTTCTTTTATCATGTTACAGGGCTGCCCTCCTGCAAGAAATCGAGCGGAGACGACATGCCATTACATATCATGTACACTCCAATTGTTGATATTGAATAAGTTTGCCTAATTGTACTGTGATCTTACGAAAACAATAATCTAGACAGTTATATAATAACTAGAGTAAACGTAAGTTTAAACTTTAAGTATAATATTAGTACCAACCATGTTTCTACAATTTTTTGTCTAAATGTGAAATGAAAATGAATTTGTTTGTAACTAATTGATTGGTGCCTTATCATAAAATAAAATACTTTATTTTCTCTTAGGTTTTTATTAACTTTGAAAAATAATTCCAAGTGCTACCTACTATTATCACCAGGACCTATTCATTCGCTTAAATTCTCATTATCAGGACTATTATCCTTTTCACCAGTTCTTACTCCTTGTCCATCTATAATATCATACTCATCAACTGTTTTAAGACCAGATATTCTGTAAACCTTTGCATTTTTAATACCTAATGTATGCGCCCATGCTTCACCTGAAACAGATGAAACATTAAACTTACACTTGAATGTTGATACATATGAAAATAATAAGAGTAGATAGATACCTTAAGTAATAATTTTAGACAACCTTAATATAAACAGATCAGAAGTTAGGTGGTTATCACACTGCACCCCCGTTGCGTAGAGCTGGGCAGCACATTTAACATTGTATCAGTATGTATAGAAAATACAATCTGCGCGCGCTACGCGATGGAGCGCGATAATCGCCTTACCTATAACAGGGTGAATTTAGGGATGGAACTTTGATAGGATTTCAACATTGAATTAATACAGTCAAAAATCTGGACGGCCTTGTTGACAATATTTGGCGTTTTGAGTTACCATTCTTGCAGTTATTAAGTGCAGTCAAAGACATACACAGTGCAGTGCAGTGTCCAACACTATTCAAAATAGTATGACTACTGTAAATAGCGCAATATCAGAATCTTTTTTGGACATAAATTTCATAATAAAATCAACAAGAATATTACCTACTATATCCACACAAGCTTACTAATTCTATTACTTTCTTGCATAGTATGATATAAACCGCTGTCTAACAATTCAAATACGATAGTAATCAAAACCCATGATTCTTCATCCTATACAAAAGCAAAACGTCTGTAGTGTTATGAAAGTCTAATTGGAAATTACCAGGTGGAGTAGAGTGCTCCTCGTCCGATTTTATACCATAATAGTGGGCCCAGTCAGCCTTTCCTTTGTAAACACTATACACCACTAAACCAAAAGCATTCCAAGCTAACAAGCCATACGCTATACTGAGTCGTTGTTTCCATACTATTGCTGTATCTTCTGGAATTGGCTTAGTCCTTTTGCGGACAAACCGATGCCACCACTTGTGAATCATTTCTTGAAATAATTAATATTTAGTTGTGTAACATTTTGAAACCTAATATTTTAGGTTAGGATAATTGAAGGATCGAATAATGCACGTATATAATTAAATTCTTATTAAAACTGCTAATTTATACCGTACATGCACAGACTAAATAGCGTACATTTAATTACACTATATTTATTACATTACAAGTTTTTTCAATTTCTCATTCCTCTGTTTTTGACATTACGACAAGTTTTTTTTTTTTGCGTTGCACTGTTCTTGCTTATTGCCACTGACAATGTTTTATTTGATAACAAAACGTAAGAATCAAGTACTCGCGAAATGATTAAGTATTATAACGGGGAATTTGGAAATGGAAAGGAGATTAGTTGTTATTAAATAAAAATAATAAATGATAGAATATAATTTAACAGAAAACTAACGTTTTAACGCCACCAGGTGGCCGAGCAAAAAGGCCGACTCGATGCGTAAACTAAGAGCTACATGGTACAGAAGCCAGCACATCAAGCTACTACAATCTGCCAAATTTATTTAAAAGATTTTCAACTTTATAGCTAAAGCATAAGGTTCAAGGTTGATTGGGAAAATTTTACAGTTTCGGGTAGCTTGACCTGCTGGCGTCTGTACATAAGAGGTTTATAAAATTAAATGATGTTTAAATAGTTATATCATTTTCATTATTTACAAGGAAAAGAGCTATGGTTTTATAGAGTGAGGAGTGGTCATATAGATAGCAGGAAAATATAAGGTGGTTCAGATCTCCCACTTCAGCGCCACATTCACACGCAGGGTTCTGCACAATGCCAAGCCTGGCAAGATGAGCAGGAGTGCACACATGACCTAATCGCATACGTATGAATATTGTTGTAATATTTTTGCTTAGTCTGTATTTGCTAAACCAAGGTTTAACAAAAATGGCTGAATATTACGATAAAATTTCCCTTTCACTGATTGCCCGGACCAAAAATGACCCCAGGATTCCTGTAGATAAACCTTGGGCAGAGCTGCCAGATCTTGGGTGTTATTTTTGTTCGGAAAAACGTCTCCACACAATACGGCATCATTAGCTATCTGGTCAGCTCTCTCATTACCTAAAATGCCACAATGCGAGGGAATCCACGCAAAATGCACTGAATACCCCTTAATAGAACACCTATAAAGGAGTTCACGTGTTTCAAATATATTATAAGGATTATGAGAATAGAAAGGGAATCTGGCCAAAGATTGTAACTTGTAAGGCAGTCCTTGCATCAGTCAAAATGAGTGAATTCCGTAAGCCCATTATAAGTATATATTCGACAGCTTTGAATAGACCGTAACATTCTCCCGTAAATACAAATGATTCGGGCGGAGGATATTGGGAGTGGTATACACCTACTCCCACACATGAGTCTCTTCCATGCTTCGAAGCATCTGTGAACAAGAGCTGACAGCCCTTCCAGCTCTCGTTAGAGAGTAGTATATTCCTTGCCTTCCAGTCTCTATCCCTATTGAAGTTGAAGTTATGGTTGGTTGTGAGTACTTGTGACATACGTCATCTCGGTAAATGTTATGGTTTTATTTGGTGACTTGTATTGTACTGTAATTACAGTGAAATACAGGAAGAAATTGAGATTGGTGACAGGGAGCTTCAATTAAATTGAATTTTCTAAAGCTTTTAACTAAACACGGAGTAGCTTTGTGCCTCCAGTAAGTGGATGAAATTACTTCTTCAGAGAGAATGAAAAGTTTATTTCGCAAAGGATGATAATATGTAAATTGCAGACACCGAGCCATAAATCTATCAGCTAAAAATTGACGTCGTAAATGAAGTGGAGGGTCTCCACATTCCACCTGAAGACAATTAATAGGACTGCTTTTCATTGCACCTGAAACCACTCTAAGTGCCTTTGACTGAACATTGTCAAGTTTCTTAAGACCAGCAACATTAGCAGGTTCCAGCAAAAACGTCCCATAGTTCAATACGCTTCTAATCAAGGTGTTGTACAATAGCTTTAATGAAAAGGGATGTGCTCCCCACCAAACACCAGCAAGACATCTAATTATGTTGATATTTCGTTCACATTTAGCAGCTATATAATCACAGTGTGGTAAACCATTAAATAAATTAAAAGAACAGAGTCGGATAAATTAGCTATAAATGAATATGGTATACCATCTTCACCAGGAGCTGAATCCTTAACATGTGAAAGGACTCCCTTCAACTCACTTAGTGTGAACAGGGAATTCAACTCAGAATTAGGAATAGGAATATAGGGATAGTGCATTAAAGATCTCTGTTGTGGGACTGAAGGAGGAGCTAAATGATATATAAACTCATTGGCTAATTCTAATGGCAGTTTTGAGGCTGTTGTGCCACTAAATGCTGACCTGAATCGCCTAATATTTTGCCATACTAGAGATGTGTTAACTTCTGGCGAGATAGATGCACAGAATCTTTGCCAACCTTCAAATTTCTTTTTCCTAAGGAGCTTACGAGTTGTAGGAGCAGCTTCTAGGTATATCTCAAAATTGTGACGAGTCATAGTATGGCCATAATTTTATTCTGCCTCTTTTCTTTTTTTAATGGCCCGAGTGCACTCAGCATCCCACCAAGGTGGTGAAGGTATTTTGCCTGTAGCACCATTCTTAATAGGGAAAGTATTATCTGCCACCTCTATTAAAATTCTTGTTATTTGATTAGATAATAACTGAGGATCGTGTAGTTGTAAGGAATTAGATAAACCAAGAATTCTTTCTTGTACATCATTTTTGTACGTATCCCAATCTGCATTTTGAAGTCTATACTTTAATCGTGGTATTGGATTGCTAGCAACTGGTTTTTTATGTGGAAAAGAAATTATTAAAGGGTAATGATCACTACCTTAAGAAGACGGTAAAGGAGACCAGGATAATGTTGATGATAACTCAGGTGTGCAGATTGAGAGGTCAGGGGCACTTATTCCCTCATCTGGATTTGTTTGGCGTGTTGGGAGACATGTGTTTAAAATACACAAATTATTAAAGTCTAGAATTTCTAATAACTTTTCCCCATAGCAATTGGAACTAGAACTACCCCAGGACTGATGTGCATTAAAATCTCCCATTATCAAAAATGGTTTAGGTAAAACTGAAAGAAGATTACTTATTTCAGAAAGAATATCTATAGTGGGACGAGAATAATTTAAACATACTAAACAGATTTATTTACAATAGCAGCGACAGCAGATATTTCGTCACTGAGACTTGGAAGAGGAAAAGATTGAAAAGACAAGTTATTTTTAATAAGTATGGCGACACCGCCATACCCATCGCTTCTGTCTGTTCTTAGACACGCATAGCCAGGAATTCTAAAAGAAAACCCTGGTAAGCCATGTCTCACAGAGAGCGACTGCAAAGGATCGTATTTGTTCAATATGTAGGACAGATCAGATTTTTTATTCACAATGCTGCGACTGTTCCACTGGACAATCTTGGGTAGATTTGGATCCAATATGATTAAGGTTAAATAAGTTAGACAGAGTATCAATTAAAGTGGCAACGCGGGACGGTTCAATATTATTATTTTTAGATAAAGTATTAATAAGCATAAAATTATTAAATTAAAAATTTGGCTCTCTTATTGAGAGCCAAATTTTTGCTGCTCTCATTATTTGTTGTTTTATTTTGGAATGCAACACCATTCCCTGACACAGAAACATCATTACTTCATTAGTGATTAATGCTTGATGAGCTGCCCGGTCATACCCCTTAGTTGTTTTTGGGGGATCCTGAGGTTTAAGAAATATGGTTTTTCTTTGTGAGGAGACAATTGGTGTGTTACGTGATTGGGGCGAAGGTTGTGAAGAGAAAGAATTTTTAGTGGTATGTGATGGGGCAGATGTTACCACATCTGCATACAATTTTGAGATTGGTGGATGTAGCTGTGACGCTTCCGCATATGACACGCAGCTATGGGCCATATAATGCTTAATTGCTTTTTGCCTCTCAAATTCTGGGCATTTTTTATTAATGGCGTAATGAATGCCACCGCAATGACAGCATTTACTACTACTCTCACCTTCAATACTGCAAGTGTCAGCAGAATGCTTCTCCCCACAATTGAAGCACTGAGGGTTCGACCTGCATTATACCTTTGTATGGCCAAAACGACAACAATTAAAACATTGAATTGTTGGGAATGTATACAATTCCACTGGCATAGAATTGTAACAACAAAACACACGTTTTGGTTTTTGTCCGTCAAAGGTGAGCACGACTGTTTGCGATGGTTTCCACACAGGGCTCGGTTCGTGCACTTTATAATTGAGACGCCTTGCTTTGATAACTTTCCCGCATCCAGCGGGGACAGATATATTTTCCAGTATTTCCTCCGGAGACCATTCGGTAGGTACGCCTTTAACAATTCCAATGCGACACACATTAATTAATGGAACAAATGACTTCAATTTTTTTTTGGCCAAACTTGGGTCATTTAAGAAAGAGGTAGCATCTACGTAACGAGAGAAACTTAGTGATATTCTATTACGACCAATGCATTTTAATGTACCGTTAATGATGTTGTTGAACATGCGTTTTTTAAGAAAATGCCCTAAAGTTGGTGGGTGTAATGTTTGAGCAGAGTTTTGTGTACCTATCAATTTTTTTTTGAATGTGTACAACCATTGTACAACGTATGGCGACAGGTCTGTGGCCTCATACAAAGCCCTAGTAACCTGTGGCGCCTTCTGGGGAAGATCTGACTTTATGAGGTTTTCAGTCTGGGGAACATCCACAGAACGTGGAGAGGTTTCTTGGTGAACTAAAATTGAATGTACCTGTACGTCTGATGCTATTTTTGAACAAGTGACTTAGTCATTGTCGCAATGACACTGTGCTCCTTTATTTATTTCTGTTGTAGTGTGAGAGCTTCTTTCTATAATCTGAGTGTGAGAGTGACTATTTCGCCTTTTTTTATTGCAATTTTTGCACACTTTACGTGGAGCTCTAGTCCTTTTCCGCTCCGATCTAGTTATGGATGAATCGGTATCCATACTGGATTCATAAATGGTTTTATTATCCCCGACCGAGGGGACTGTGCCCCCTGGATCAGGCAGTTCATTGTCCATTGTGGACAGAAAAAAATAAAATACAAAGAACTTACCCTAAATATGAAGTACATTATACACAAACAATAAAATTAACTAATCTAATGAATATCTACATATATATTTACACAACTTATCTCCAATCTTAAGTGTTTTTTTTATTTAAAAAAGAAAACGAAAGCAAAATCACGCCCGCCAAATTCGATGAAGGTGAAACAAATAGGAAATATGGTTTTATTGCATAAAAATTGCAGATGGTATGACAGCTGTGACAGAGAATATTTACCTACTTTCTTTTAATAAATTACATGGTAAACATAAACAATAGAAAATAGTATTTACACCACATTCACCCCCGCGTCAGAGAACGTAATCCTGAAGACGAAAATCTCTTCTCTCTTGTGGAATGCCGAGTTGCTGTAATTTCGTGTGGCTGAGAGTTCTCATCTGTTGTTAATTCTTGAACCTGAGTAACAGGTATCTCCGCTCCATCCTCGGCATCCTCATAGCGATCTTCTGATTCAGATTGATCACTCTCTACTGACGTCTGCGGAAGAGTTGCTAGCTGTCTGTTCGATATGGTAGTTTCACGGCCATCCGGTAATCTTACGTGAGAATAAGATGGATTAGATTCCAAAAGCTCCACTTCATCCACCTCAGAATCGTATTTTGATGTTCTATGATTTTTACGCATCAATACAGGTCCTGGCTCCAAAAGCCATGTTGGCATCGATTCCCCATTTGCAGACCGTCGTGTGTGTCTTAAAAATTTTTCATGAGGTGTGGCGTTAGTGGATGTGCACAGCAGTGAGCGAATTGAATGGAGAGCGTATGGTAAGACTTGCTCCCAGCTAGCTGTTTCAAGATCTTTGGTTCTCAAGCATAGCTTTGTTGTTTTCCATAAAGTACCGTTTAGACGCTCTACTTGACCATTTCCTTGTGGATTATAAGGAGTGGTTCTACTACATGCGATTCCATTTGTTACCAAATAGTTCCGTAAATCGTTAGACATGAAGGCTGCTCCTCGATCTGAACGGATATATTGTGGAACACCTTATGTATGAAACGAGTCCTGCAAGCATTTAATAACAGTGCCAGCAGACACATCTTTCGATGGGTAGGCAAATGGGAATCTTGAATATTCATCTATAATTGTCAAGATGTAGTGATTTTGGGTACTGGTAGGTAGAGGTCCTTTAAAGTCGATGTTGAGTCTTTCGAATGGAGTGGTTGCTTTTATGAGTGTTCCCTGCTTTTTAACAAACCTAGGTTTGATTTCTGCGCAAATACGACAACCAGATGTCATCTTCTTGATATCATCTACAGAGTAAGGCAGATTTTTAGACCGTACCCAAAGAAACATTCGTACGATACCGGGATGTCCCAAGATGTTGTGTAACTCATTCAGTCTTTCCGTGGTCATACTTGAGCACACTCGGGAGAGGGTATCAGCCGTAATAGATGTTGTGTAACTCATTCAGTCTTTCCGTGGTCATACTTGAGCACACTCGGGAGAGGGTATCAGCCGTAATATTATATTATATTTATAATTTGATAACTCAAGACGCCACCTCTCTATCTTCTCATTTTTGATCTTGCTGTTATGGGATTGGTTGAACATGAAAGATACAGATCGCTGGTCAGTTATTAATAAAAAATGTCTACCAATGAGGTAGTGCCGCTATTTTCTTAAAGATTCGACAATAGCGCTTGCTTCTTTTTCTATTGAGGAATGTCGGCGTTCGGAAATGTTAAGTGAACGTGAGAAAAAAGCTACTGGGCGGCCGTTCTGAGACAAGGAAGCTGCAATAGAGTGTTCCGAAGCATCAGTTTTAACGGTGAATATCTCGTTCTGATTTATGACGGTTAAGGCTGATTTCATTATATCTGTTTTTAGTTTTTGAAAAGAACCGACAGCGTCCTTTTCGAGGGGAAATTCAGAAACTTTAGTCAAAGGGCTGATCTTTTCAGAGAAATTTCTAATCCATTTTGAGTAATGGGCAAACATGCCTAGTGTCCTTTTAAGTGATCGCGAGTCGGTTGGAATGGGTAAGTTCATTAGAGGACTAAGGCGGTCATCATCTGGTCGAATGATATTCTTTTCAATTTTGTAACCCAACAATTTTATGGAATCTTGCCCGTATGTGCACTTTTCTTTATTAAGAGTGAGACTGTATTTTGCCACAACCTCCCTGAATCGAGACAAATTCTGATCATGCTCCGCTGCTGTTTTGTCACAAATTGTGACGTCATCCAAATACGAATAAGTAACGGTCAGTTTTTCTTTATTGATAATATAATGAAGTGTTCTTTGGAATGCAGCGACCCCGTTTGTGACTCCAAATGGTATACGTGTAAATTGGTATAAGTTGCCGCATGCTTCAAAAGCTGTATACTTTTTCTCAGTCGGCAAGATAGGTACCTGATGATATGCACTTCGTAAATCAATTTGGCTGAAGAAGTTGTATTGTGCTACCTTCGATACGATCGATTCTATGTTTGGAAAAGGGTACGCATCCAGTTCAGTAAATTTGTTGATCGTTAACGAGTAATCAATGACTGATGAGTTTGCGATGCGTTGTGCCTCCAGTGACCATGGCGAGTTACTAAGTTCGATAACCCGATCTTTTAAGAGTTTACTTATTTCGTCTCTTATGAATTGATTATCAGCTTCAGAATGTTTTCTTGACTTTATAGCAATGGGTTTAATATTATTTGAAAGATTACTGAAAAGTGATACAGCAGGCACCATAGCTTCCATGAAGTTACATATCTTAAGGGGTTTTGCCGTGCCTCCGAATTTGATTTCTACTGATGAATGATCGCTTAGAATGTCATGACCAATTATCACATCAGCACAAAGATCTTCCAAGACGTAAAGAGGCTTTTCCTTGTAGATGTGCTCGCCTAGCTTGATTGTTGCGTAGTGAAATCCGTCTACCAGTGAAGTGCGTTTATTTGAAGCTAGTGTTACCTTTTCTTTCCATGGATGGCGTTTCAAGTTTAGAAATAGAGCGAAGTTCTTGTCGATAAAGCTTGTAGAACTCCCACTGTCAATCAAGGCATCAGCTTTATAGTTATTGACGGTGATTGAAACTGTAGTCTTATGTAAACTCGCTGGAGATGCTGCTGAAATAGCCGTTACTTCTGGTTCCTTTGGTTGCGTAACAGCGTTGTTAACTGGCTTATCTGCGGCGTTTCCACTTCTGCATACTTTGGCGAAATGGCCTTTCTTTCCGCAGTTTTGGCAAGTTGCGTGAAAAGCCGGGCATTTTATTCTCTGATGAATATTTCCCCCGCAGAAGAAGCAGCGTCTACGTGATGGAGCCGCGGCCAGATTGGAACTATTTCTCGCGTCATCTGTGTTTTCAATTTGGTAGAGTTCCTTTGCAGTTTGGAACTCATTAGAAATTTTTTCAGCCATTTCGAGGGACATGGCCTGATTGCACGCTTCTTCTAGGCTTATTTCTAAATATAGCCTTTGACGAATTTTTTGAGAACTTAATATGTTTGATTATTTCATTAAAATATTATCTATACCTAATTCGGGAGAAGCGAAACTGATTTATGAAATTGTTGCTGCATCACTATCTCCCTCGCTTACGCATTACTTTATTTTGTATAAATAATATTATAATTACGTGTAATAAATTAGATTAGGTTATGATGTTGATGAGGCTCATGTACTACCTTTGTAAGCTAAAAGCCTCTAAATAAATAAAGATTAAAAAAAAAGGCTTGGGTGTCATTTCCATGGTTTTCGAGATAGCTCAAAACTGGGGTCAAAATCAAAATTTAAAAAGGCGCCACCAAAATATTGTAAATTTTTCATCATGGGTGTCGTTTTTATGGTTTTCGAGGGCGCTGATAACTATTATTAGATATAAATGTCAAGCTGGGGAGATGCGCCCCAGATCGGCCACTTAAAAACCCTTCTTTCCACCTTTTGACCGACAAATTCTGATATTTGGCGACTTTCTAAAATACCTGATGGTGACCATGCCAGTGTCAGTCACACGATGCAGCCCTTTTGATGTGGTCTGTTCTCGCCCGCTGTCGAGATCACTATTCTGCTGCGGGCCGAGCACGGACGTGTAAAGACGCAACCGTCAAAAAAAAAAAAAATATAAATTATGTCATGTCAATTTGTACTAGCATTTTATGCCAAAACAGTTTTATCGCTCAAACTGTGATAAAATGTGTTATTCAAGTCATGTCACAGTAGGCCGTGCTCGCCCCGCTGGTCATCAAAGGATAAACATTTCGTTTTACCAAAGTCCTTCAAACGCACCCTAAATGGAATTTTCGAGTATAACTAATTCATTGTAAGTTTGAAAAATTCGTCATCTCAACAACGTTTATAACGCAATGGAGGTGGGTGAACTGTCAAAATGAAACACAATCCGCCATAATCAAAACAAGATTTATATTTTGACATGGCTTAAACCATGGAGCCAGTTTTTGTAATAAGAACGTAACAGTGATTGAAATACCGTTCTTTATACAAAACTGAAAACATAGTTCGGTACTAAGTTGTCAGTTTTGTGTTTAGGAACTTTACCATAGTCGGAATAAAGTTCGAAATTCAAGGGGGAATGATTGCGATAATTAAGTTACGCAATTGCCCCGCTGGTTTATCTGGCACATCGAGTTTGTAGAGCTTCTAAAAATGTGTACTCGTATAAGTACAAATCAGCTGTCAAAAGTTCAAAACCTTGGTTGTGTGTGTACGTGAGATCCGGAAATGCCCAGCGAGTCGCTGCTGACTAGAGTTGCTATGAGTGTAATTATCCTAACGCAGCAGCAGTTGAAAACAATGTCTATCTTAAAACAATATTAGTGTCACTTACGGCCTGTAAGGTTTTCGGCCGACCTTGGATAGTGCGTTGACAAACACAGTAAGAGCTGCACGTGCTCCGGTTGTTGCACCTCGTGCCCAGTTGTGCCTAATCGACTTCAGTTTTAGGCTAAGAGGTTTAAGGTTGTAGGCTGATCAGCTAGTTGTAGCGTAAGGCCGTGTTTAGATAACCCGCGCTGACCACGCGCAGGCTCCGCACCCGCGTTGAGCCCGCCTTGCATCCGCGCCCGCTCTGCACACGCCACGCGCCCGCTCTGCGCCCGCCTCCCACCCGCTTATACTTCTTATTTTCAAAAAACGCCCTTCATCACAGACCACTCGGTCAATACGGCACTAGCCGAAGCGGGGGCACATGGCGTGTGCAGCGCGTGTACGGGGTGAGCGCGGAGCGGGCGCGTGGCGTGTGCGGGTCGACTTCGATAAATGGAATTTAAGATCTATTGATGTGTCATAAGACTCAAATTTTATACAACAAATTTCAAAGCGAGCGGGTCGGGCGCGTGTCGTTTGAACGCAGCCTTACAGTCTAGCTAGTTGACAGTAGGAAAGATACTTTACTAAACAAACTCACGGCCTTTTCCCGTGGGATCTTTGAGTATTTATGCTCAGGAGATGCCAAAAAGCGAATCACCGAACAACTTTTTCTGCCACTTTCTGCGGGGGGCGAGGAAAACACATACAGCACACTACGAAAATTTGACAATTGCACACAGATACATGCTTCCTATTGTTATAAACGCACACGAAAATATAATAACCATACAATTACAGAGTCACACACACAGATTGACTTTGTGTGTATTTATGCAATTGTCCTATGACAACAAACACAAAAATGCTAGTGATGTGACACAAACAATGAGCGGTATTTCATTCATAATGCATGATTGAATTAACAAAATTTTAATTCGTTTAACGATACCTTAATCCGCAAACCAGCTAACTCCTTATGAGCAAATTTTGTGTCAGGAGACACTTAAAACTTTATAATATTTTGTTTAGACTACTTATGAAAAAATCTAAAACACCATTGGTGGATAAAATCTGCTGTTAAAATGTTAAACAAAAAAAATCTTTAAATAAAATCAACATCAATCTTAAATGTGTTTGACGAAATGTGGAGTTGGCTGGTTTGCGAAATATCGGTATCGTTTATTAGGGTTCCGTAGTAAACAAGGAACCCTTATAGTTTCGCCATGTCCGTCTGTCTGTCTGTCTGTCCGTCCGTCTGTCTGTCCCCAGCTTAGCTCAGAGACGCTTAGTCCTAGAAAGCTGTAATTTGGCATGGGTATACATATTAAAATTATGAAAAACCTTTTTTTTTAGGGTACCTCCCTTACACGTGAAATGGGGATGATATTTTTTTTTCTCGTCTATTAAATAGTGTGGGGTATCGTTGGATATGCCGTTCAAAAATATTGAGGATTTGTCAAAACCATTTTTCAATTAAGGGATCCGTTTGCGTAATATTAAGCTTTAAAGTGCTATTTTTTGTTAGAGTCAAGTGTGTCCCCCCCCCTGCCGGCTAAATGGTTGGTTTTGGATATGTGAAAAAATTCATGGCAATAGTATATATAACGAAATTAAAAAGAAAACTATCACAGCTAAGTAGGCTTCACAAGTTAACGAGTAATAGTCGACCAACTTAAATTTGCAGTTGGAGAATTGACCGTAACGTATATCGATGTATGGGAGAGCATGTTTTTCAACTACAATGTTAAGTTTGTTTTTGGGATAAATTCATCCCAACTACGGAACCCTTCATTGTGCGTGGTCCGACATGCACTTGGCCGGTTTTTTTCTTGTGCACTTGCCTAAATGCTCCTTGCTAAATTACGAAACAAAACAAAAATGATTTTGCTAACTTAGTTATGAAACGATGCGGGTATGGCTCCATTGCCATAGTATATAGTTCATAGTCATATGTCTGAACGATGACGACTAGAGGAAATCACTGATTTTGAAATGTACCAGTTTATTATATACATGTCGAACACATTTCTGCGCACATTGCACATTTATTCAGAGCAATCGGCACATAGTTTTTTTTTTTTTTTTTTTTAAACGTTGCCCCAGACTAGGAATTTTTCCTGTATTGTGGGTGCGTTTACAAACATTTAAATCACATACAAAAACAGCCAGACTCGGAACAACTACTTGTAGGTCATACAAATATTTGTTCCGTGCGGGAATCGAACCCGCAACACGCAGCGCAGCAGTCAATCGCTTCACTAACTGCGCCAACCGTGCCGTCTAATAGTCAATAGTATTCCGGTCCCTTCCTCGTGGTCTAACTTAGTAGTCAAACTGATTTGACCACGAGGAATTTTAACATTCTTAGTGGTCAAACTGTAACTATTAGTGTTCCCCAATCCCGATGTGTGATCGAGAGATGTGTTTACCCGTTAGAAAAATTGAATTTGTCACTTGTTTGACGGATCAACTACTTTCGGACGGGGCCGTATCTTCGTTGAACGAAGTGCACTACGTTTCTCTCCTGTGCCCGGGTTCTTGTAGACTCAACCGCTCATTGCGTTATTTACGTTGTTGAGCAGACTAATTTTTCGAACTTATGAAGCAATGGCTTAGCAATATCCTTCAAAATCATTTAGATTGTGATTATTGTGTGTTACGCAATTAGGGTGCTGACTTGTCCAGATGCTTACAAAAAAAGAATACCTAATTACTGAACATACTGACTGAAAAAAACATTTGTTTTATCAATCATTCAATCACGTTGTCCCAGCATCCTTACCCTATACTGCGTTTGTGCTACCAACGTGCCACTGTATTTTTCTATCGTAAATATCATAATGATTATTTCGACATTGCGTTTAAATAAAACCCACATGTGGTAGGAAACACTATAATTTCGTAAATTAGAAGTGGCAGATCGCTTTTTGCAACAGAAAACTGCACAATTTACCATTTTTCGGGAGGACTTACTTGAGACACAATACGATTCACAATGTCGGCTGTCAGAGAATGAACTAGTTTTATATAACGTGCATGGCCTTAAGGCCAATTGACTTTGGCAGAGGGGAGGGCTCACCAAATTTTTTTTTTTTATGTATGGCATCTCGTAGCAGACCTAGAGAGGTCGTTGCTACTTAACCGGATATTCCTGTGGCTGCCCTAAGGTTTTTAATCTTAAAGCCTCCAGCCAGGGCGCAAATTATATATATTAAAACTAAACGACAGCGCACTAAGGGCACCCCTGTGGGGTACGGACCTCGGCTTAGGGCGTCGTTGGGGGATCACAAAATTAGAAACAATTTGGGGACGGGCTGGATCAACATTTTGATCATGATTATTATCAGGGGATACTATATTTATTGCTACGGCGCTCTCAGCCTCAAACCGGGCGGCTGGCGCATCGACATTCAAGGGACGGGGGGGAGGACTTTTATTACCATTTACTCGGGAAGTTCGCGTGGTACCTCGGCGGCGAGGACGGAAGGTCGGTTTGTGTATTTTGTGCACTGTACTCGTGGCCCTATTGCTTTCCTGAAGGAGAGTGACGGGGTCATCCGGATCTGAGAGAGTATGCCTCGGTCGGCGAGTCTGACTAATGGCAGAAGGCCTGTAACTAGCGGCCTGCACAACCAAGGGGTTGCGATGACGTTCCGCGGATTCGAAAAAGCGCTTTGCAAGGCGCTTCATAAACTGCTTGATGGTAGGCATCTTAAGGTCTACGTGAAGTTGTTCGTTCCGAACGAACCAAGGAGCCTTCGTAATTCTACGGAGAAATCGGTTTTGAAGCGTCTGCATTTTATGGATGTGATACGACTTTGCGTGAGCGAAGACTACGCAGGCGTAAGTCATGATCGGTCGAATGCACGCTGTGTAAATACGCAATTTGCACTTATTGGATTTTATTTATTTTTATTTTATTTTTTTTAACTTGCTGCGCGGGTTGAGTACGGAGTGTAGTCGGCCGAGAGCAAAACTGGCGCGCGAGCGCACCTGTTTTATGTGCTCGCCGAACGTCATGTGATGGTCTAAGACCACACCGAGATATTTGGCTCGCTTCTCCCAAGGGATAGGCTTGCCGAACATGGTGATCGGTTGGGGGAGGGCGGGTGATCGCCGGGGCCTACAGAATAGGACCCCCTGGCTCTTATCAGGGTTGACTTCGATCCTCCACTTCCTGAACCAGGCCGCGAGTCTGTTGACTTCGGCCTAAAGGATGCGGGCGATATTGTCTTGCCTGAGGCCGGAGTAGTAGATGGCCGTGTCGTCTGCGAACAGAGCTAACTGCGCCTTTCTACATTTGGGGATATCACTAGTGAATATAGTGAATATCAGCGGTGCCAGCACAGCGCCCTGAGGGACGCCTGCGCGGAGCGGATGGGGGGAGGATAGCGCACCCTCGATGCGATAGCGGAAGATGCGGTCCGACAAAAAGTCTCGTAAGATGAGCACGAGACGATCGGGCACACCGAGTTTGTAGAGCTTATATATTAAGCCGTTGTGCCAGACTTTGTCGAACGCTTTCGCAATGTCGAAGAACACAGCACCCGTCATGAGCCCGCGCTGGAAGCCAGCGCTTATATGCTCGACGATACGGTGGACCTGTTGTACGCACGAATGTTGGGATCTGAACCCGAACTGTTCGTTTGGGATGAGGCCCTTCGTCTCGGCATAGTCTCTGAGACGCTTATAAATAAGCCTCTCATAGACTTTGCCGAAGACGTTGAGCAGACTGATGGGTCGGTAACTGGAAGGTTCGGTCTTAGGTTTGCCGGGCTTCGGGATACCGATGACCGTGGCACTTTTCCAAGCTTGAGGAAAAATGTTGTTGCTAAGAGCGCCATTGAAGATGGTGGTCATTAGCATGATCAGGTGAGCGGGGAACAGCTGGAGCACCCTGTTGGTGATTCCGTCTGGTCCGGGAGATTTACGGGTTTTCAGACCCTTGATAATGTCGTGCACTTCGTCTGGGGTGACGGGAGCCAGAGGACAATCAGGGTCTTCGACCGGAGGGAGATTCGCCCTACGTTTGACTTCAGCGTCCACCTCAGCGAGGTGAGCTTGGTCTACTGGTTGAGAGCTGGGCGAGCACTGAGTCTCGAGAGTGTCAGCCAGGCATTCAGCCTTGTCGGTGTCGTCGAATGCTATCGTCCTGTCGGGTCGTGTCAGAGGGGGCATAGAAGCTACTTGCGGGGATCTGAGTTTCCTCTGAAGCTCCCAGAAGGCCAGATGAGTGGGCTCTAGTTCGCCCAGCATCTTGTCCCAGTGGGCCTCACGCAGTTCTTTCATACGCTTCCTTACAGATCTCTGTAATTGGCGCATGAAGACTTTGTTAGCGTCACAGGGAAAGACACTGTATGCACGAGTGGCCGCGTTCTTCTCAGTCAGCAGTTCACGCACATCGTCCGGCAGCTTTCGGCGATGGGGGTCCATCACCGGAACCTGCCTCGAGCAATCGCTCAGGACTGATTGTACGTGTTCCGTGAGTGAGTCGATCGCGGCCGTCGTGTCGGCGATCGAGTCAAACTGATCAGGGATAGAATCCAGTATCGGGGATGTGGTGAATTTCAGTCGGTCGCTTACTTTCCGCCAGTCCGTGACTACTTTCGTGAGGGGGGGTTGGTCAGGGTCAAGGAGTCCGTCGCGAGGGGCCAGTCTTAAGACGACTGGCCGGTGGTCAGAAGTCAGTTCGTCCATCGCCTCTATCGAATCCAACCGTAGGTTGATATTCTTTAGGAGCGCTATGTCCAATATGTCCGGGGATTGACTGGGGATATGGGGGTAATGAGTAGGATTCATCGGACCGATGATATCGAAATTTAAAACGGTGGTGAGGTCAAACAGATGTTGGCCTCGAAACGTGGTGGTATTACAGTTCCAGGACGGATGTTTGGCGTTGAGATCACCCGCTACGATAACGGATTCACTCAGGCCGAAAAGAATCGAAAGATCGCGAGACAGCAGTTGAAGACCGTCTGGGCTCGTGGTCGCGGTGGGCGGCATGTAAGCCGAAACTATCGTAATCGGTTGATGACCTGAAATTGCTAATTTGCATGCAGACACTTCAAGACACGAGAGAGTTGTCGGAGCATCGAGCGGGATGCAATGGAGAGGATCCTATAGTAAATCAAATCAGGGTGCCGCCCCTGTGGCATCGAGTCCTGTCATTGCGAACTACGCGATAGTTCGCAATTGACGGGTCTCGATGACAAGGCTTGAGGAAAGTTTCCTGTACTAGGAGAATATCTAACCGAGGCTCACCAAAGGCGTCTCCAGAGTATAAATACTCAAAGCGTGGGATAGGCAGAAACTACAGCAGAACGCCACTTGCTAAGACAATCCTAACGCTCTTCTAAAATGAATAAAAAGACATATTATAGCACTTACTAATTCCGTAGTGAGTTTAGGTAAGTACTCCTCCTATATACAATGTACTCTGTGAGTACAAATACAAAATCTGTGCTCGAAATTTGTTACGAAGCTGAGTTACGAAGTTCAAAATAGCTATTTTGAAAATCGATTTAGCAAAGAATTTATACAAATGTTCTCTGTGAGAATACTACATATCCATCTACTTAACTAAAAAAGTACTCTGTGGAATACACACTGTTTTTCCGAATACATTTTTGCATTTTTACCATGCTTTCAACGCGTGGGATAACTAAAAACAAAAGGATTTATCTTCTGTAAGTATACCGTTTGAATAATTCAAAATATTTGGTAAAAAAGAAATAGAACAAAATAATTTTGAAAAACGTGCTATAAAGAATGGCGCGTTTATTTGACCATGTATTCCTTCGCGCCTACACCTTTAAACAAATGTACTCTGTGGCCTACACAACGCGATTGATGCATTGGCTAAGCGCGGCGCGGCGCGGCGCGTTGCCTATATACAGGGTTACTGGTAATTCGACGTATATCCGGCAGGGGCTGATAAGGGGGCCAAAATGCAACAAATTGAACCCCCCATATGTATGGCCGAAATTCAATAGTTTTCGAGATATTAGAATTTTAAGGGTTTTTCGATATTTACCCAAAATTTGACATTTCATTCCAAATAAAAAAAAAACTACATATTTGAATGGATTGGATATCTCTCGTCTAGCCACTGTCGAGTGGCTAGACGAGAGATATCCAAACCGATGGATTGGGAGGGGAGGGCCAATTCCGTGGCCAGCACGAAGCCCTGATATCACACCACTTGATTTTTACGTTTGGGGTCATATGAATGCATTAGTTTATATGACATTACCGGATTATCATTACCGGATGCCATGCCATGCCACGAATTATGTATTTTAAAATTGACTTTTATACCTTTCTGGAAAGCTTACAGGATAAGCAAGTTGTTTTAGTTATTTGTACGATTAATGTCATAGAAATTTTTGTGACGAGACAACATTTTTGAAGCGTAAAATGAAAATATTGGTAAGATATTATTCTTATATCGCTCATTATTTTCATTATTTTGTTAAATTAAGTAATTTTAATTATGTCCATAGCTTAATTGAAGTGCCAGCTACAACATCATTTTTAATGGTACCCATTCAAATATGCAGTTTTTTTTAAATTTGGAATGAAATGTCAAATTTTGGGTAAATATCGAAAAACCCTTAAAATTCTAATATCTCGAAAACTATTGAATTTCGGCCATACATATGGGGGGTTCAATTTGTTGCATTTTGGCCCCCTTATCAGCCCCTGCCGGATATACGTCGAATTACCAGTAACCCTGTATAAGTGTACTAGCTGACCCGTGCTCACTGCTCACTCCGTTGGGCGGTAAACATTTTTACTCTATGACACTCACAAATAATGTGGCTTTCTATGGGTAAAAGAATACCTACCCTACCTACCCTACGTACCTACCAAAAAAAAAACTTCACATAAACCATCTAATAAATAGAAACTAAATATCTAGGTACTTCTTTCTTTTCATACTAACTTTTGGTTTGGATAGGTGAGCCCGTTCTTGAGCAAAGTTATAAAATTACAACGAAAAGTGGCATTGATTTTTATATAAATAATCTATGCGCGTTGCGACCGCGTGCGACCGATCATGACTTACGCCTGCGTAGTCTTCGCTCACGCAAAGTCATATCACATTCATAAGATGCAGACGCTTCAAAACCGATTTCTCCGTAGAATTACGAAAGCTCCTTGGTTCGTTCGGAACGAACCACTTCACGTAGACCTTAAGATGCCTACCATCAAACAGTTTATGAAGCGCCTTGCAAAGCGCTTTTTCGAATCCGCGGAACGTCATCGCAACCCCTTGGTTGTGCAGGCCGCTAGTTACAGGCCTTCTGCCATTAGTCAGACTCGCCGACCGAGGCACACTCTCTTAGATCCGGATGACCCCATCACTCTCCTTCAGGAAAGCAATAGGGCCACGAGTACAGTGCACAAATTACACAAACCGACCTTCCGTCCTCGCCGCCGAGGTACCACGCGAACTTCCCGAGTAAATGGTAATAAAAGTCCTCCCCCCCGTCCCTTGAATGTCGATGCGCCAGCCGCCCGGTTAGAGGCTGAGAGCGCCGTAGCAATAAATATAATATCCCCTGATAATAATCATGATCAAAATGTTGATCCAGCCCGTCCCCAAATTGTTAGTAATTTTGTGATCCCCCAACGACGCCCTGAGCCGAGGTCCGTACCCCACAGGGGGTGCCCTTAGTGCGCTGTCGTTTAGTTTTTAATATATACAATTTGCGCCCTGGCTGGAGGCTTTAAGATTAAAAACCTTAGGGCAGCCACAGGAATATCCGGTTAAGTAGCAACGACCTCTCTAGGTCTGCTACGAGATGCCATACAAAAAAAAAAAAAAAAAAGCGACCGCGTGGATACTAAGTGCCCTCTATTTGTTCAGCAAGTACCTTCGTTTTAGAATAAATGAGCCGTTACGGTGCCTAAAGTAGCTGTGCAGTGAGATGCGCGTTGCGCCCCCAAATGGTTTCAACAAACAAACATTTTTGACGATTGTCAATAACATTATATTATGTAGGCAGTGGTGATGGCGTAGCGGGCATTTCTGCCACCCGGGACAAACCCAGAATAAACATCAATAAACCCAATAGGCCGGTATCAATAAGCTTTCTTTTGCAGTCTGTTGTAGGCTATGAACACCCATACACAAACTCTTCTCTGTCAAAATCTTGAGGATCTTGCTTAAGAACTTGGTCAAGGTTGCATTCGTCGTCATCGACGCCCAACTCTCCGTCTGTTGGGATCCTGCGGTGATCTGCTTTATAGGTTTTCCTAGTGCAGACACCAGTCTCTTACAAACTTTGTCACGTATACGTCCTAAGCTTGTTTAAGGCCATATTGCCTATGGCCTTAATCGCGGCGGCTCTTAAAAAGCTTAAAAATGGAAAAGTCCCAGGGGAGGATGGGATTACGACCGAGCTCCTGAAAGAGGGAGGAAGTCCTGTACTGAAAGAGCTTCGGGAGCTCTTCAGCTCTGTCCTGTTCTCTGGGAGAACTCCAGAAGCGTGGCGAAGGAGTGAAGTCATTCATTTTTTTAAAAAGGTGATAAAACACTTTTGAAAAACTACAGACCCATTTCGCTCATTAGCCACGTTGTTTTCGAGAGTCGTTACAAATCGCTTAGCGAGAAGAATCGATGAGTTTCAGCCACCGGAGCGGAGCAGGCCGAGTTTCGAGGAAGATACAGTACCATAGACCACATCCACACATTGCGACAAATTATACAAAAGTCAGAAGAGTATAATCGGCCCCTAAGCTATGTCTTGCATTTGTGGAATATGAGAAGGCTTTTGACTCTATCGAGACCCTGGTCTGTTTTGGAGTCTCTGCAGCAATGCCAAGTCGACTGGCGATACATCCAAGTGCTGAGATGTCTTTAATATAAGATTGCTCTGGTTGAATAGCTCCTAAACTTAGATTATAAAGCAACTGAGGAATTACTTTAGTCATCCTAAATAGTCCATCCCGTTAACTTCCCCAAACATAATTATTATTTTATAAATGTTTCCACTTCTTTATTTGCTGTGTATATACTTATATTTATTTTTTTTTTGTTTTTTGACTTAGTTTTTATTTTTGATTTACATTTGATTTGTAATGTTTTGCTCAGCTCCTTTACTTTTATTGTTTAACGAATTATGTTTACTCTCCGTCTGTTGGGATCCTGCGGTGATCTGTTTTATAGGTTTTCCTAGTGCAGACACCAGTCTCTTACAAACTTTGTCACGTATACGTCCTAAGCTTGTTTTTAATTATAATATCATTTCATTGTTTGTGTAGAGAAAATAAAATTATTTGAATTTGAATTTTATTTCAACGCGACTATGACCGTCCAAACTCAGGATCGGCGAACTGAGCATAACCCCCTACGTCGAGGGGTGAGACAAGGGGACGTAATTTCCCCGAAATTGTTCTCTAACGCATTGGAGGATGTGTTTAAGATGCTAAACTGGGAAGGACGGGGCAACAACATCAACGGCGAGTAGGTACATATCTCACACTTGAGATTTGCAGATGACATCGTCATAATGGCAGAATCGCTGCATGACCTGCAGCAGATGCTGGACGGCCTAGTTGATTCTTCTGTACGCATTGGTCTCCGGATGAACTTGGACAAAACCAAGGTTATGTTAAGCGAGTGTTCGCTGTGACGTACGTGTGTACGTCACTCCGGGACTGATTGCTGTTAGTGGCGGTGCTCTCGAGGTTGTTCGAGAATACGTTTACCTCGGACAAACTTTGCAAATTGGTAAAAACAACTTTGAGAAGGAGGTTAACAGAAGAATTCAGCTGGGCTGGGCAGCATTTGGGAAACTTCGTGGAGTCTTCTCGTCGCGTATTCCACAGAGCCTAAAGACGAAGGTCTTCAATCAGTGCGTCCTACCTGTTATGACTTACGGAGTCGAAACGTGGACACTCACGGTACGGCTGGTCCATAAATTCAAGGTCGCTCAGCGAGCTATGGAACGGGCTATGCTTGGAGTCTTTCTGAGGGATCGAATCCGGAACGAGGTGATCCGGCAGAGAACCAAAGTTGTCGACATAGCCCACAGAATAAGCAAGCTGAAGTGGCAATGGGCCGGCCATATTAGCCGTAGAACCGATGACCGTTGGGGTAGACGTGTTCTTGAGTGGAGACCGCGAATCGGCAAACGTAATGTAGGACGCCCTCAGGCTGGGTGGAGCGACGATCTTCGCAGGGTGGCCGAGTTGCCGAGAATCGAGCTGAATGGCGTGCAATTGGAGAGGCCTATGTCCAGCAGTGGACTGCTATGGGCTGAGGATGATGATAAGGCCTTAGGAAGGCATATTTTTCTGCCCAAATCCGGAGCCGCTGGAATCTTTTTCGAATTTCAGCAGTAATTCTGACTAATGGACAAAACAGTTTCTCGTATAAAATTGTCTTCTTATGATAAGCCAACATCCCTACTTTCATCTTAAAAAAATGTGCCTTCTTGTTCGTCTTGGAGGTTCGATTTCAGTTTCCATCCGTAAAATGAACTGTTTAATAATTTGAATAAGTACCTTACAAGCATAATATTTATGCAAATGATTTGCACCAACCACCAAGTTAGGTAGGTACATATTCAGATCTGGCTGATGCAATTGATATAATCAACAAGGATATGGTTTCAATTTGCGAGTGGAGTGAGGCACATGCGTTGCAGGTTAACCCATCGAAGACTCAGGTTATTGTTGTTGGTAACTCAAGGATGATCTCCAATATAAACTGGTCGCAGCTTCCCTAGGTAAAATTTTACGGAATTGCTATTCCGGTAAGCCAAGAACCTTAAGGTTTGGATCGACAAACATCTTTCTTGGGGTCTTCAGCTGCAGGACGTATGACGCAAAATGTTTGCATCTGCCAAGTCCCTGAGACAATTGCGGAGCTTTCATCCAACTGCCACTAAAACTGCGCTTGCTCACTGAGGCACAACTAAGTATTAAACTTGAGCGACTTTAAAACTTTTGCATTAGGTTTATATTTGGCTTGCGCTCTGAATTTCGTAAAAAGCTCTAGTGGCTTCCCATACGTCTTCGCCGGAATTCTCAAATTTTTGTTTCAGTTCTACAGTATTCTGTTCGAACCTACAAACCCCAATCTTATCATAAAGAACGTTTCAAGTTTCTTCATGACACACATAATGGGTCATCGGAAAACTTGAGATGCTTATATCTTTTACAGTTCAAGCAGTACGGTTATGGAATGCCTTGCCCATGTCGTTAAAGCGTGCTCAATCTTTATCCGTTTTTAGAGTTCCGTACCCAAAGGGTAAAACGGGAACCCTATTACTAAGGCTCCGCCGCCGCCGCCGTCTGTCTGTCCGTCTGTCACCAGGCTGTATCTCATGAACCGTGATAGCTAGACAGTGGAAATTTTCACAGATGATGTATTTCTGTTGCCGCTATAACAACACACACTAAAAAATAGAATAAAATAAATATTTAAGGGGCTCCCATACAACAAACGTAATTTTTTTGCTCGTTTTTGCTCTATATTGATAACGGTAACAGGTAGACGCTTATTATATATTCACAGATTATGTAGATGTATTTAAGGGGGCTCCCATACAAAACACGTGTTTTTTTTTGGCATTTTTATAGATAATGGTACGGAACCCTTCGTGCGCGAGTCCGACTCGCACTTGGCCGGTTTTTTTTAAATTATGGTAAAAACACTATCTCTGATCTCCATAAACATAATTATATTTTTTTTTTGCACTTGTTTCATAATAGTTATTGAATATATTTCTATATATAGGTAAGTTTATTATGTGTTAAGTACCTATGTATTTTTTGTAATTATGCAAATAGTAGGTACACCACAGACTACCTGCATTATTGTCTCTCCTTACCCCTAAATCCAAAGGTTGTCTAAAGATCGCTATTAGCGATAAGACCGTCCATTGTGTCACCTTATGTAAAATTTCTACATTTGTAGTATCTGTAATTTTTATGGTGTAGGTACATATTATAGAGTATAGTTATTCACATTTCATTCACCTTTTTATGGAACCCGAATGCATTTTTTTAACTTTAAATCTTGCAATTCTATTTTGAACAACTTCGCCTTGTCCCGTATGTACCTCTGATATGATGCGCCGCTCGCCCCGCCACGCGCCGCCCGGGGCCATGGCTCCTTCTGCCCAGCAGAAGACATGTTGTGCCAACCCAAAATAAATTGGGATATGGGTAAGAGAATGATGATGATGTAGGTATTGACCAAGATCAATAAATTGTATTATCATCTATGCCTTATATTTTGAGCTCTTCAAAAAAAATAATGCTATTAATGACACCTGCTGTTTTGGTCTGTGTGCCCATTGGCAAAGGCCTCCTCCATTTCCTTCCATTTCTCTCTATCGACTACTATTCGAGTCCATAATTTTCCTGCCGTGATTTCCATCTCGTCGCTCCAGCGTTTTCTCTGCCTTCCTCTATGTCGTTTGCCATTTCTCGGATACCAGACGGTTACTCTTTTGCTCCATTTGTCTGAGCCTCTGAGGGTGTGACTAGCCCATTTCCATTTAAGTTTCCTGGTTTTCCGTGTGACGTCAGTCACCGTCGTACCCTGTCTTATTACTTCGTTTTTAACTCGGTCTTTTCTTTTTACTCCCATCATGCTTCTTTCCATGGCACGTTGACATACAGCTAATTTATTGGCTTGTGATTTTGTTAACGCCCAAGTCTGGCATCCATATGTTAGGACCGGCAGCAAATAATTAAAATAATTTCCCTTTTAATTTTAGACTAAAATCCGGGCTCTTCATAATCTCTTTCAGGGACCAATACCTGTTCCATGCTTGCGCTACTCGTCGATCAATTTCTTTTACGCCCTTGTTATTGCTGGAGATAATTTGTCCTAAGTATAAGTAATCATCTTGATATTCGATGGTTTTGTTATTTACCATGATTTCTTGCTTTTGATGGTTAGTTATAAGATTTGTTTTTTCGGTATTCATAGAAAGTCCAACTAACCCGCTTTCTTTAGCTAGCTCTACTAACATTTCTTTGAGGGTAGTTGGTGACTCTGCAAAGATAACTACGTCATCAGCGAATCTAAGGTGGGTCAGTCTAGCTCCATCGATCGATATTCCTGAGTTTTACCAGTTCAGTCTACGAAAGACTTTTTCTAGAACGGCTGAGAACAGTTTTGGGGAGAGTGGATCACCCTGACGTACATCTCTTTTGATTTTTATGTTTATATCTTTTTTCTCGAGTTGTATTTTTGCTGAACTTTCTGAGTATACATTTTTTATTATTCTTATGTATTTGTTTGGGACGCCTTGGTCTTTGAGCGCCTGCCAGATTGTGTCGTGTTCCAAAGAGTCAAATGCCTTACTGTAGTCGACAAAGCTATTCAGGCAAGACTACAGGCTACATAAGGTTGTACTCGTTATATTTCTCAAAAAATTGTTTCACTGCGTGTATGTGATCTACGATAGAATATCCACATCTGAATCCTGCTTGCTCAATAGGTTGATTCTCGTCCAGTACTCTAGATATTCTGTTTAGGATAACTTTGGAAAACACTTTGTATATGTTGGACATCAAGCTGATTGGTCTGAAGTTATTAATATTGTAGATATCACCTTTTTTTGTGAAGAAGGATTATTGCTGATTCAGTCCACTGGGTGGGAATATATTCACTGTCACACCTGTCCTTCTCTTTGATTTTTGTATAGTGCAGTATAAATTTCAGTGGCTGCTTCTATAATTTCTGTCCTTTTAGTCCTGGTGCGTCCAAATTTGTCCTTCAGCTTTGGAACCCAATGTTTTTTGACGTCTAGATTTTTCTGTGCTTTTCGTATTCCTCCTGATTTGGTGATTTCTTCTTCTATTATTTTTAATCTCTTTCTTTCTTTTGTTTTCTAATATTTTCTCTTATTTCCTTGCTTAATTGTGATATTTCCATTCGAATTCCTTTGTTCTTGTTTTTTTCTGTTAACAGGTTTCTCCTTTTTACTAGTAGTTTTTTTAATTCATCCGGTACTTCTGTGTCTATAGGTTTATATTCTGTCTTGGCTGTTCGTTTTAAACATTTTTCTATCTGGTTGTATTTTTCTTGTACTGTTAGTTGTGTTTCTGTCTCATCGTATTTTTGAATTAGGTTTTGTAGATACTTATTTATTTGGAGAGGTTCTTCATGAGTTAATCCTGCTGGTTTTGTATGATAATTGCACCTAGATTTTTTTGTGGGTACAGCTTTGAGGTCCGCTCTTATTATTCGATGGTCTGTGTTGAAGTTAAAGTTGTTTAGAGCGTTAAAATCATCGAAACTTTTTGAATTATTTGTGAGGATAAAATCAATCTCGTTTCTAGTTTCTCCATTAGGGGATTTCCAAGTCCATCTACGGTTTTGTTTTTTCCGAAATTTGTAGTTGAGAATCGTGAGGTTGTGTTCGAAAGCAAAGCTAATGAGCATTTCTCCATTTCTACTTCTTCTTCCTGTGGTATGAGGTCCCATTACGGTTTCCTCGAAGTCTTTTTTAATTCCAATTTGAGCATTGAAATCACCCATTACGATAAGATTTTTATGAGAGTAATCTTTAACTGTTTGGCCTAACTTTGAATAGAATGATTCGATATCTTTTATTTTCTCTTTGTCATTTGCTTCTGTGGGTGAATACACTTGGATAATAGTCCATTTATCTTTATAGCCTGGGATCATTATATTCAAGACGGCAATGCGTTCTGATATGCCAACTATTTCTTCGACATTCTTTGCATGCTCTTCCTTTATTACGAAACCCACTCCGTGGTGGCCTGGCGTTTCGCCAGTATGGTAGAATAAAAATCGTCCATTTGTTTCTATCACTTCTCCTTGCCTTCTAACTTCACTGAGGCCCAATATGTCCCAGTTTGTGTCGTTCAGAGCGCTTTCCTGTTCTATAAGACTTTCTTCTGATTTTAAACTTCTAGTATTAAGTGTTGCTATGTATAGGTGTTTCAGTTTTTTCTTTTGCAATTTTGGATATGGAGGGTGTTATGACACATCAATAGATCGCTAATCACATATTTTGTCGAAGTCGACCCGCGCCTGCGCCGCGCCCGCGCTTCGGCTTGTGCCGTATTGACTGTGATCAAGGGAGTTTTTGAATTAAATAATAAGTAGTATAAGCGGGTGCGAGGCGGGTGCGTGGCGTACGCAGGTTTTGCGCGTGGCGAGCGCGGGTTATGCCGTGTCGTCCGAACGCAACCTTACGGTCGACTAACATTTGAAGAGTATGAAAGGTGAGTACCTATACCTATGTCATTAGTACGACAAATAGCCAGGCCAGTCATCGTAAAAATACTTACTTAAAAATCGCATTAGGTTGCAAAAAATTCCCCTAGTAAGTACTGCTTCAAAAGAGTGGTGCTGGAAAAACCTCGAAGGGAGACGGATAAAGGTCCCATACAAGCTCGGCCCAGAAATGAACGCAAATAAAACATACATATTGCTTCATAGCCCTGTGTAATTTTATTATGTCGTTAAGCTTTGTGAATGGACATAAGACCCTTCCCAAATCTGATGACTGATTTCATGTGCCCAATTTGTCCAAAAAATTTAGGTATTCACACCATCGATCGTGGAGTAATCCACTGTCTTCCAGCAGATTGAATTTCACTCAAATGCAACGACTGTACGTTCTCAAATTAGTACGTATATTACATGCTTCAGGTCCACAATGCGATATTTGGAACAGTTTCCACAGTCAATTGAAATAAATCAGTTTCAGGATCAGCTTGCGGCCAATTTATCTCTAATTCAACCACAAGTGTCACTGTGCTAGTACTAGGAGCACCGTAGGTTTCCTCTAAGCGGATTTTTTGTTTGGCATATGTTCTTGGTTGTGTTTTCAGAAACAACTCAAAATATAATTATTATAAAACAATGTCGACAGCCGCGTCCGTCTGCCTGAAACTCAAAAACTACTTAACGGATTTTCACCATTAGACCGGAGTGATTCATGGTGATGCGGAGGAATGAGGGAAATTTTGCCAAGAAAGTTTTGAGTATGCATGTGGATACGAGTAGGGGAAGACCAAAGAAACGATGGATTGGATGGACTGTGTGAAACATGATATGGCTAGAAAGAGAGTGACTATCGCAATGACAACTACTATAGAAGTATGGAAGTTTTTTTTCCCATGTTTTAGTTGTGGTACCACATAACCCACACAAATTCGAATACCACTTCCTGCTATGTAAATGACAGTGACAGGAAGTTAATATGACATCATCCACATATACTAAATGGGAACAATAGATACATATCATTAAAGCTAACTCAAAAACTACCGTAGCCACCGCCCAAACTTATAAAGATGATAAAAGAATTTCTAGTCGGTCCACCGACGACATACAGGAACATAGAACATCCTCTTTTTTTGAAGTCTGTTAAGTTGTTCATTGTCATGAACATGAGTCCCTTTTTTTACCTGCGATACTGTATATCTGGCATTGGCAATACCTGCCCACCTATTTAAAAAAATTATAAATTTTAGCTCAGTAGGTACATAACACGATGCTTTTTTAGCAGTGTTTTTTTATATTGTGGATACAGCCTGAAGATGGCTAGGCTGCATTATTTTATAGGTAATGTTAAATAGGTAGGTACCTACCCAATTTTACTTTGATTAGATCTCAAAATTGCATACATATATATTCTGATGGCTGATCGTAAACCAAGGTCGAAGGTCATTCGGCTGTCTGTGTTCGCGTTTCATGGCGATATTTAGCTGACGTTATAACGAGGTACCACGCGGCACCTGGTACAGCCGCTCCGTTTACACACTGAGATACTTTACGCTAAAATAAGAAATCTTAAATTTTATTTTGTTTACATGTCCCAGAATTAACACACAACCTCTTAAGGGGTCATTGTACTCATCATTATAAACAACTTTTACTATGGGACCAAACCTGAAATCGCAAAAAAAAAAAAATCAGCTCTTCCCAACATTTATGTTCGAATAACTCATCAAAATGTAGGGAACAGCCGATTTTTTTTTTCGCAATTTCAGGTTTGGTCCCATAGTAAAAGTTGTTCTTATTGATGAGTACAATGACCCCTTAGAGTTTGTGCGTTAATTCTGGGATATGTAGTATACAAAATAAAATTTAGGATTTCTTATTTCAGCGTGACTGTTTCGTCTCAGTCAACCACTACCTAGTTACCTACCGCAACTGAAGCGCAGTCTTGCATCTCCCTCCCAGGATTGAGATAATATTATGTCTCTCAGATGACCGGGCCCACTGTCTTTCATCTTTCTGTCTGTGCGAGCTCCGGTAGTGACTCTGATTCTTTACCAAAATCATTTCGTTTTGAATTTATATTTTTCAAAGTTAATCAAACGCTCGCGCTCTAGCTAGTACAATTTTTTGTTGAACAAGAAGCAGTCGCCTTCACGAAAGTTAAGAGAAGTTTGCCAGATTCTAGCGCTATTGTGTCCACTCCAGTTTTGGGTTCTGGTCTTCTGGCCCCATTATATGCCTTCTTGGAGCTGACAGAGCTACCGATACCTACCTATAAAAGTTCCCAATTTAGTTTGTGGTTTAGTTCTAAACAAGGTATCTGTAAAACTTTAGAAGTCTTTATAATCTAAAAAATGGTACCTATATTATTAAGTATAAGCGACGATCGAATTCAAACTTTGTTAAATTACTAATATTGCTCGGATAAAACAAAAATATTGACTGAACTGTACCTACCTAGTTGACAATATCTGTACAAGCCTCATCTATGCTTATTTTTATGTTTACCTGACAAACCTTCTCGAAGGTCGACACGGCACTGCTTTGTTTACATCGGTACTATGCGGGTCAACTCGAGGCTGCTAAGCTCAATAATAACATATTAACTCATAAGGGGATGTCGAACAAAAAGTAACGCGTGTAAAGCAAAATAATTAGGTATCGTTTAGTTCTATGGATGCAATAACCTAATTAATATTTTTTCATGTCGTAGAGCTAAGTCTGACCGTATCAACGCTCTAAGGAAACAATATGACGCATTTTTGGAAGAGGATAAAAAAAGAAAGGAACGGAATGACTTTATTTTGGGAAGGTTCGATAAAATGCGATACACCACCGCTTTGGTCCCAGTACGATATAAGGTGAGTGAACTTGTCAGAAACATTAATTTTAAAAATACGTTGGAGCGATAATTTTAAGATATTATCATGTTACTAAACGCTTTCAGCCCAGCGCCTTTGATACTCGTCCGGCAGTAGTCGATCGTCTGGGGTTTCAACCAGAGTTTTCATCGGTTCGTGATTTGAAATCATCAATCACAAATCAAAGACAACTGTTCCCAGATAATCAAGTTGGCAATCACGAAGATACATATTTAATCCAAGAAATTAGCAAAAAATACATACTAATTCCGAAGTTGAGGACAACGTTCATGAACAATTGCATAAGGAATGGCACAACTAATCAAAATCCGCAAGAAATACATCTCGATCAGGACACTGTCCCCATAAAAGATTTAAAGTCGAATTCTCACGACGATACGGATTGGAAGAGTAAATATGAAATTTTAAACATATTAAAGAATGAAGAAAAGGGAAAGCCAACGGGAAACCATCAAACCGATTTCGTAGATCTTCAAAGTGTACCAAAGGACAGGTCCCTGGGTAATAATAAAGATCAAGTTGCTATCAACTATGATAACTACGTAAATACAGGTGTACATGTTGAGACACCGAAAAATTATGTCAACGAGTTCCCCGAAAAAGATTTACCTGAAGATACATTACATTATGTTTTACCCAAGGATAGTGAATATAGTCTTAATAATACAGTACGTGCGAGTGAGGATTTAGTTGCAAATGCAGATACAAGCGAAAATAACAATATCTTTGCAGTCGACCAAACGGATGCTATTCGTGAACAATTACAAAACATAACGTTAGAGTACAAAAATTCAGATTCGCCCAATATTGACATTTCGCGAGAGGTTACCGCCTATCATGAACCACAACCTGAACCCGATGTCAATACGACTTCGCCGATTGCGGATGTTTGTTCAAATGAAATTTTACATATGAATGAGGAAAATGTTAATATTCAAGATGAACACACCGTTGAAGCTGGTTCTCTCATACATGGTCCAAATGTGTCTGTTGAGGAACATGAGACCACAGATTCAGAACAAGTAGTCTATGTTGATGGTAATGAAATAGGCCCAATGCAAACTTTAAATTATAATGCGCCGGCGGCACTTGACGTAAATGACCGCATTTTCGAAAATGGAAATTCAGCTATAGTTAGCAACGATCAGGAATTCGCTCCAAATATCGACGTACAATTGAAAACTGACGTAACTGAACTTCCACAAGAGCAAACATATCTAAATAGTAATATCGAAACAGCAGAAGAGGCAGAACCAGTCATCGAACAACAAGTCAATATAACTGAATCCATCGAAGATTTTGATGCTGAGCAAAGGGAAATGTTCTATTCAGAAGAAATTAATGAAAATTACCCCACTCAACAAGGAGACACAGACCATCCTTCAAACTTTTCTCAAAACGAGTACCCACAAAATCAAGAATATGCTTATTATGAGAACACTGAAGCTGAAGCCTATGCTAGCCAATTAAATGATGAAGAGGTCACCCAACAATACGATCCAAGTTACGAACAACAATATGCCGGTTACGATGAAGGATCAGAACAGCAACAATACGTTGAGCAATACCAAGAGCCTGAAAGGTTTACTGACCAAGTCAAGCCACAGTTTGGTGTGCTAGAATATCAACAACAATTAGAAAGTCAGGGGGCAGTTGAGGAAACTCTAGATGTTGATGATAGCTACACAGCGCCGAAATCTGAGGCGCCAGCCGTCGACATACCACACGACGAGGAGCTAGTTGAAACTGACAAGTTTGATGGCAAAACAGTACCACATGTGATACCCCAAACAGAGATAAACGCATCTGAACAGATGAGTTAAAAGGCTTACAATATCGGCTTAACCGGGCGATTGTGATTATTTTATTCCAACGAAGTTTTAAAAGCACCTACACAGGAACAGTTACTATAATAATCCCATTTGAAATTAAAATTCTTTGATGATTCGAAAACTAGGTACCTATAACAAGAAAATATCAACAGTTGTAACAAGGCCCATATCCAAGCCGCGAGTTACGTGTATTCTTCAAATCATTGCAAGTATTATTTTAGTACTAGGTGATCCCTGGGTACCACCCGCCTAGTACTGTATTGGTACCTAATGGAAATATTGGAGGTCACTCTGAATTTTGTAACTGGCACCTAAAAGGTGCCGGAAGTAGTTTCCCGAAAAAACGCTCACCCTTAACGGAAAGTGCCGTTGACAGCTGTCAGTTGACGAAACTGACAGTTGGCAGTTGACTTGACGATATATAGATGATATCGATGATGTGATTTAAAAATATGAAATAGGTTTTTCAGGTTTGCGAACCTCTCGATCGATGTGTCTTGATTAGTGAAACCCCTTTGTGAAGCCCCCAAAAAGTGTTATTTTTGCTCTATCTCGCTTCCTTCACAAGATATAGCGGTTTTTGTGTTTTTTTTGAGGAATCTTGGTACAAATTTTTTATTTTGAAATTGAAACATCGTTTTATCGATAACATTGTTTTATTGATACGACAGGACAGCATGTATAAATGTCAAAGCAACTGTCAACTGTCACCTGTCAACGGGGCTGACGTTAAGGAGGAGCACTCTATCAGACTATATCCGGTTTAACAGGCCAGGGTCTGAGAGGTATTAAACTTCTTTTGGCACACCGCGCTCTTTTTGAACAGTGGACGAAACGCTGAATCGGGTATGTTCAGCTCCAGTCGGTCCATAACGCTGAATCGTGTCTACTCGGCTCCAGTCGTAAGTTTTCACTACTACCGAGTGGTCATAAGCACACACTCTTTTTTAGAGTTCCGTACCTCAAAAGGAAAAAAACGGGAAACCTTATAGGATCACCCGTGTGTCTCTGCCTGTCTGTCCGTCTGCCAAATTGCTCCGAAACTACTGGACGGATTAAGTTGAAATCTGGTACAAATATGAAAAATAAATGAATTTTGAATAAGGGAGTCACTTTTTCACACAATTTTGAATGTGGGAGGAAAAGCTTTACAAACTACCGTGTGACGTAACAAATGAAAGCGCCTGTTGAAAGGATTTCAAATATTTTGTTTTTATAATTTTAAAATACTTAAATAATTTTAAAATTATTTAAGGAAATAGATTAAAATTGACCACTCCCTCCTTATCTCCGAAACAAGTGCGTAAAATTTTTAATACAGAAAAATTTTCTCTACTAGATTACAGGAAAACCTATAAGTTTATGGTTTAAAATAACATAGTAAAACTCTCAATATTGTGCGTACAAATTTACATTTGCTGTTGGAATCTATGAGGGAACATGTTGTTTGACCACAATATTAAGTTTGTTACTCGGATAAATTCACCCTATCCGTCCAGCTGAACTAACCAATTTTAATGAGAGATCAGAAATGACGCTTAATAGTACCGGAATATTAGATTGTAACAACAATAAAAATTTCCCAACTTCAAGTTCAAACCTTAAAAAAAAAATTTGTTTCATCATCATTGGCAGCCTTGTTCCACCCACTGCTGAGTATAGGCCTCCTCCCTTTTGTGCCATGCGTCCCTGGTCTGTGTAAGTCTCATCTAGGTCTTCTCCGTGATCTTTTGTAGGTCGCCCGCTCACCTGGCCGTTGGTCTCCCGACACTCCTTCTACCATCTCACCATTCCGTTAGGGGCTCTGCTCCACCTGCCATCACCACATCTAGCCATGTGTCCTGCTAACTTCCATTTCGGCGCCGCTACCCGTAGTCTGACGTCGGATCTCTGCGTTACGGACTCGTTCTTTCAGTGATAGGCCTAACATGGCGCGTTCATGGCGGGCATACTGGCGGGCCTTTCTGCAACTCTCGCCCATTAATGCATTGGAGGCTGTATTTGCTTCAGCTCTCGTTGTGAGATGTTTATTCCAATACCGTCAATGCCTACCGCGAAAAGCAAAAGAGTTTGAAATAACAAAAGAGAAAGAGTTTGAGTGTGGAAAGTAGACGTTTTTTAGGGTGCCCACCCTTGCCTCCCCCCAGCTATGCCCATGAACTCTATTGGTTAACGCGGAGCACGCCAGTAAAGCTCCCAGTCGGCATGATGTTTTCCGACATCTTCAACAATCGTCGTCATATTTCAGCCAATTTACACAAAACCTTAATTAATTATACACTTAACCCTTCTTCGTGAATCACTCCGTCTATTGCTGAAAAACGTATGAAAATTCGTTCGGTAGTTTTTGAGTTTATCGCATTCAGACTGACCGACGCGGCGCGGCGGGACACGATTGATTAAATTTCCTTTGCTTAAAACGGATATACAACATTAGTTTATACTAAACCTCTTAAGGGGTCATTGTATTCATCATTATGAACAACTTTTACTATGGGACCAAAGTTGAAATCGCGAATAAAATATCAGCTGTTCCCTACATTTTGACGAGTTCAGCGAATTTAAATGTAGGGAACAGCTGATTTTTTTTTTCGCGATTTCTAGGTTGGTCCCATAGTAAAAGTTGTTCATAATGATGAGTACAATGACCCCTTAAGAGGTTTAGTATAAACAAAAACTAATTTTGTATATGCCAGTAACCTTGAGTGGTTAGCTTGCGTGTTCTGTACAGAGCTCACGCAATGCGTCGTACGTTCAGCCAGTAATAGGACTCGCCCATCAAGGAGCGCTGTCCCCAATTTCACACATTATTAATTTATTATACACAAACCAAAAGGTATTTTAATAAAACGCATGTATACTGAAATATTAATAATTAAATTATCTTTAAATTGGTGAAGGTTTCAGAAAAATACGCTTGGTAGATTTTGCGCCATTCTCAGTTTTTTATCCGCGTTAGATATAACTTTACAAATTAATTTCACTATGTAATATAAACATAATCTAAAATATTCACATAATAAGTTATTGAGAAAATGCTCTAATTTAACATATTATATAACACAAACCATTAACACTACTCGTTTAGACGTGATCTTCAGTATAAAATCATTAAAAGTCGGTTATCGTCGCCTTAAACTGTAAATTGCTTTGCATACTATTGTGTATTGTTTTTTTAAATAATATACTGTTTGTTTTTAATTATGTTTACCTATTTAGTTACGTTTACATTTTGTCTCTATTTTTGTAATAATTCAGTTTTGCAATAAATGGAGTATTTAATTACATAAGCCTTATGTTTATTCATTATCTCCAACCCAACCCGTCTTGGGCAAGCGTGGCGATCAATGCTCGTGTCTTCTTGTTCGTGCCTGCAGTGGGACAATAATAGGCTAGTATTATTATTATTATTATTTATTATATCTACTTACTACAAGAACACGGTACACCACTTATTGCTACATTTATTGAGGCTGCAATTTTTCCAATTCTGCTGCTTGTTCAGGGATGAGAGGTTCTTTAGGTTTCTTCCAATGGAATTCCTCCCATGGCAGCCTGTCTACACCTGAAGCCCAGTGGTAAATCCTACATCTTACATTTACTTTTTCCGATTTGTTGATCTGGAAATTTTAAAACAAATTAACACACTGAATTGAATTATCTGTACCCTACAATATTTCTCGCAACCATTTCTCATCCAAATTTCGGCCATGGCGGTCATTCTCAATAGACTAGCAAAGTAGACATCGTCTAATTTGAAACTGCACGCCCCTCCACAAAAAAATCTATAAACAAACATTTGAAATGTGTAGGTATGTAACAAGCAGTGGAGAGGGGCGTCCAGTTTAAAATTGAGGCGATCTCACGCAGGAGATATTATAGCTTTTAAAGGATAGTGTCCGTTACTCTACCAGGAAAATCTCTTCTAGAATGAATTGACTTCAACGTAATCTGCTTTAAATGTGCGCCAAATAATAAATTGTGGCGTGCTGTCGTTTTGGAAAAAAAGAGGAAAACTAATCCTGCTAGAGTAACGTCATTCCAGCAGGAAGATTTTAATTAATTTTCTCGCAATCGTAGTGAAAAGTAAGAGTGTAACACACGGCGCTAAAACCCCATTATAACTCGGTTTCTATTTAAAGCTCGGGAGTAAAACTACCTCGTATATTATAATGGGTCATTTAAGCCTCTTGTATAACAATCTACTATTTGACACTTGAAACTTGAGACCTTTATCTGACTTTTTCGGTCATAACGCTTTTTCTAAATGAAACGAAATTTAAATCTTGTATAAAACGCACAATATGTAGCCAAGCATATTATAAGTTGGGTTGGGGGATTACATCGCTGACAAAAATGCTTGGCTTAACGCTGGTCCTGCTCTACAACGGCGCACTAATTGATTAACATTCGAAAATATTGTTGTAGCTGCTGAAGATTGTAAATACTACTTATCTTTGTATTGCATAAATTCAATCTCTTAATATTGTATAATTGCAATTTTCTGAGTACGTCTTTCATTAACTTGAATGTGCCCTGGCGGCTGAGAGTGTGTCATGCTCACTCAAATGTCTCGCTGTTGGTGGCGTGTGTGTTGGATCATTAAGGTCCCTTCAAAATGGTTGAGCTAAATGGTGCTGATCCGTTCGTAACCGGGCGCCGTCAGTAGGGACTGGTCATTTCTTAGCATTGTTCTCACATGTATAATTTCAACATGAATGATGTAACCAATACTATGTAACAATATTTTGATTTAAAAGAGAGTCTGTGGAGTTTCTTGCCCGTTTTTCTCCATAGGAACCTACTACGCTTTGGAATGGGCCTTCATCTCTCTGACTGACCGACCCCTTGACAATTCAAAAGTGCCTGTACTTGGTTTATTTGAAATAAATGCTTGTGTAAATGTTTATTTGAAATAATTGAGTTTGAGTTTTCATTACGTGACGATTTCCGTTATCACATTATGTGGGTTCGCTCTAAAAAGTGGCAGTTTTAAGCATTTTGTAAGATACTCACTGTAACGGTCACATAAAATTCTTTATCCTGCAAGGATAGATCTGGTCCTTTAATTTGTACAGGAGGCATCTCAATTACGTGTTCGGGTACTATGAAGCCTGATTTTCTAAAAGAAGCACTAATGTGCCAGGGCTCCAGTATCCAGGGTTCTATTTTGTTCATGGTAATTTGTAAAATTGTGCGTGATAAACAGCTAATAGTCTGAAAATAAAAAATACGATGTTAAACAAGATTAACTTACGTGAAGAAGCGAGACTGGCCAACTTCATTATTTCAAACGGCATTATTTCCCGAATCGGTATGCAGAAGTGTAAAGTACACGCACATTGCACCAGTAAAGCAGTGAGCCTATTTGAAAGGCTAATAACCGGCCATAGCTTCGGACTCCGGAAGTCCGGAACTCCAGACGCTACTGAGAATTCTTGATTTGGCTCGGTGATCGAACCCAAAATAATCCATAATCCATGGGTAGGTAGTACAATAATAAAAGTGTGCGTCATTATAGTACGGGAGGTACCTACTGCTTCCGTCTGCATTCGGTTAGACTGGAGCCGACCCCTCAACATAGTTGAAAAAAAAAAAACCGGTCAAGAGCGAGTCGGATTCGCGCACCGAGGGTTCCGTACGTATTTATGATGTTGATGATTTAAACTGTGCTAGTAGAGACATCGTTTTATTTTTCCTGTAATCTTTACATAAACTTCTATCACATAGAATAATTTCAGATTTTTATCTATGCAAACTTCGGAGATAAGGGGGGGGGGGCGGCGGTATTTTTTTTTACATTTTTCATCAAAAGTCGGAAACTATACAACCTAAAATAAAATAAAAAAAATGTTTAAGAATGTGCAAACAGCGCTCTTTCATATGATACCCCACATGTCTTAGTAGCCCCACTTCAAATTTTTAAGACCCCCTTTCAGTCCCTTTTGCAAAAAAGGTACATTTATTTTAATTTATTTCTTGTTTGCAAAATAGTTGGGCCAATGTCATCTAAAACTATTCTAAATTTCAAGTTGATAGCATTAGTAGTTCTTGAGATATCCAGGTGTGACAGACAGGTGTGACAGACAGAGAGACTTAGTCTCACCATAAGGGTTCCTTTTTACCATTTTGGTACGGAACCCTAAAAAGGCTAACAGATGATGAGGTACCTACTGCTCGATTTTTGCGATGAATTTTATACCGAATAAAAATTTCAGTCTTCACACATATGGGGAACCCAAAGTTGTCAGAAATAGTAAAAAATAAAAAAAATCCTCTCGCGCCAAAACCAAAACCCACAAAACATAGTTAGCTGCATGGAAGTGAGAGGAATTTATGTATGTCAGTCACTTACATGAACATGTAATTATTTATTTTTCAAGAATAAAGTACCTATACACATTGAATGAGTACATAAGAGGAAGTCTGAAAGTGGCACCGGTGAATGAAAAGTTGTGCGGAAATCGGTTGTCATGGTATGGGCATGTGATGCGGAGGAATGAGGAAAATGTCGTGAGGAAAGTTATGAGTATGGATGTCGATGGCTATAAAACTAGGGGACGACCAAAGAAGCGATGGATGGACTGTGTGATGATATGACTAAGAAGGGAGTGACTACCGAGATGACGACTAATAGGGAGTATGTAAGAAAGGGACATGTTGCGCCGACACCAAATAAATCGGGATAAGGGCAGGAGAATGATGATGAAAGTAATTTTATACGTTACTAGCTGCGCCCCGCGGTTTCTCCCGCGTAAGACTCGATCCCGTGGGAAAGCCACCGTTAACACTTAGGGGTATAAAAATTTGTTATAAACCTATTCCCATACCTACTGAATAAAAAAAAAAAATACATATAAAATTTCCGTTTCGGAGGAGTCTAAACACTAAAATTGTGACAAGATTTTTATATATTAGATGAGCTTTATTCAGCTGAAAAACGGGGGAATGTTACACTACTACACATTGAAAATCCGCAGGTATTATCGATCTATTAATTTAATTTGCATTATTTATTTATTTTTAGGGTTCCGTACCCAAAGGGTAAAAAGGGGAACCCTATTACTAAGGCTCCGCCGTCTGTCTGTCTGTCCGTCTGTCACCAGGCTGTATCTCATGAACCGTAATAGCTAGACAGTTGAAATTTTCACAGATGATGTATTTCTGGTGCCGCTATAACAACAAATACTAAAAAATAGAATAAAATAAATATTTAAGGGGGTTCCCACACAACAAACGTGATTTTTTTTGTTCTATATTGATAACGGCAACAGGTAGACGCTTGAAATATTCACAGAATATGTAGATATATATTGACTTTAAAAATAAATAATTAAATTAAAATAAAACAAATATTTAAGAGGAGCTCCCATACATATAACATAAAAGGGGGGGCGAAGCTCGCTGACTCGCTCGGAGAATAATATTGTCATTTTAAATGTTTGTTGACCATTGACGTAAATAGAATTATAACCTTTTATTTTGATACTTGTAGTTAATTATCATTTTTTTCGTTGTATTCATATAAGTTATTAGTTTAGTATTAGTGTAACAATTAGAATTTGATAATTGTGAGTTTGTTGTGAAATTGTGCGTTCGCCGTCGCGTCGTAGTAATTAGGAAATTGTGGTAAGTCGATAGATTAGCAAGTTGAAATTACTTTTTTAGAGTAGATTTGAAAAGTTATTAGTAGGATGGCGGCATTAATAGTTTTAGATTGTTGTGTGCCAGATTATTTGCTTCGTGAGGAAACATGCTTTTCAAGGTTAAGTTTTGAAAATAAGAAAAACATAATTAGGCTAGGTCGTGCTCGACCAGATATGACTATAAACTACAAACGACGCGATGGGTTTTTCAAACATTTTAATGTATCCCTTTACGATAAATATCAATGGCTGACTGGTAGTTGTACATTGAATAGGATGTTTTGTTTTCCATGTTTACTTTTCTCAGATTCTAGTAGTTTATGGAACAAAGGGGGTTTTACAGATATTAATAATCTGACAAATTCATCATAAAAACATGTGCAGACTGAAAAGCATATTCGTAGCTGTTTAGATTTACATGCCTTCGGGAATAGTAGGATATAACAATTTTTCACTCATTCGCATGAAGCTCATAATAGGAAAGTAGCTCGAAATAGGAATTTAATGAAACGGTTTATTGACACCGTTATTTTGTTAGGTAAACAAGAATTAGCTTTTCGCGGCCACGATGAACGTCCGAATTCTGGATAACCGCGGTAACTATATCGAAACCTTGTTATTATCTGAGCAAGTATGATACCGTAATGGACTCTCATTTGGAACTATGTTCTTCAGTTCAGAACCCCGCGTTTTCTGGTCTCTAGTGATATTCAAAATGATTTAATACATAGTATTGCATCCGTTTTACGAGACCACATTAGAATCGAGATAGATAAAGCTCAATTTCTGTCTTTAATGATTGACGAAACTCCCGATGTCAGTCATAGGGAGCAATTGACTGTAATTTTTCGATATTTATCTGAAACTGGAATCGAAGAACGATTCCTAGGTTTTTACGATGTTAGCGGAAGTCGAACTGCTGAAGTTTTATCCAAACAGTTGTTAGAAATACTTGACGACGGCGCGGCAGTAATGTCTGGCAAGCACGGTGGAGTACAAGCGAAAATTCGCGATGCATTCCCCTATGGCAATGTTTGTCCCATGTTACGCTCATATATTAAATTTAGTACTTTGCCCTTCCCTTGAAAATATTCAGGAACTGAAAACTTTTTTTGGACACGTAAATAGTATTGTTCGGGTTTTCAACAAATCAACCAAACGGTCCAACCTTTTGAAGGAAATAGCTGATACGAGTATCAGAAACCCGTTGGCACTATCACTCACGCATTATTAATGTAATTTTTAACTGTAGATTAGACATGATTAATACTTTTAATTCGATGTTAGATAACCCGCAATCTTGGGATAATGAATCTCTTTCCTTGGCAGAATATTTCCTCAGTAAGTTAGAAAACGGGCAGTTTTGTTTTTTTTTTGCATGTTTTATCAGACATTTTTCAAAAAACCGACGTTCTTTTTAATTTATTGCAGTCAAAACAGATTGATATCGAAGTGGCAAACCGCGAAATAGATTCATTCTATAGTTGGCTTGCAAATGATTTTATAAATAATTGTGATTTTATTTATGACAGAGTCCAGGAATTCCATGAGCCGCCGCGACAGCGTAGACGACTTAATACAGAAGTAGACACTAGAACTATGTATCGGCGTCTTTACATTGAAATAATAGACAATGTTAAGACGCAAATACAACACAGGTACCAATCACTTTCTCAAATGAGTTTTCTTAATTTACTTAATAAATCTAAGTATAGTTTTTATAGTAGATCATTAATTCCAGATGAAATAATATCTTCTTTGCTATTCAAATTTCCGCAAATATTTGAGTTCACTGCTTTAAAGAACGAGTTGAAAGTCTTATACACCACTCCGTCTTTGAACAAACTATACTCAATTTGAAATAAGATTAGACATTTAAATAAACTTGTTTACAGTCCGTTCAACCGATTTTTACTTCTATTCCGTAAGCATAAGGATGGCATTGAAAGCAAAAACGTGGTTACAATACCAACTGTTTATTACAGCTGTCATTGGTCATGCCACCAACGCAATAGAAGTCAAAATCAATTGAACGAACTGTAAAAAAGGTTTATTTGAATGTCTAATCTTATTTCAAACGGAGTATAGATGTTTACTCGTACGAGCTTTATCTCAATTTTCAAAATTCATTATTGTGCGACACTTTTCCACAAATTACAAAATTATGTAGTATATTTTTCACACTTCCCGTTACAGTGGCATCCGCGGAGAGGTCGTTTTCGGCTTTGAAGCGAATTCATACGTACACATGCGTAATTCTCAAAAACAAGAACGATTATCTGATCTAGCCATTTTTTCTATAGAAAAACATTTATTGCTAAAAATTAAGAATCATCCCGGCTTTTATGATAATGTCTTAGCGCACTTTGTACGAAAGAATAGACGAATAGCTTTAGAGTACTTATAAGTAGTATTATAAGTAGAATAAGTCAGTAGTATTGTAGTTAACTAGTTTTGTCTAGTAGACATCATACGTCAACGTCATCACACTAATCACACTACATACGGCTTTTTCAAAGCCACTTTTATTATACTTGCAAGACACTGTTTCAATCTATCAGTGCTTACACGTATGGTAAAGGTGGACTGAAGACATCTGCTTCTTATAGAAGACTGAAGTCAGTCACAGATTTTAAGTAACTGGACTGCGTGCGCCACGTCCGGCCTAGGTAAGCATTTTTTTTTGCTCCGGCTTACCTTTCTCATTAAATCACACCTCGCCACTGGTACGGAACCCTTCGTGCACGAGTCCGACTCGCACTTGGCCGGTTTTTACATATTACTGTTAACAATAATTGATATTTTAATTTCAACCAGTACATATTATTTTATGTAACATGAGTAAGATAATGTTCAGTTACATAAGCAAGTTTTAAGGCCGTACCCTGACCAAGTAACCTTGACGATTCGTTCCCTCCTTGCCGCACCTCACCTCTACAAATACTTCGTATAAAATTATTAGCGCCAACTGGCGGACAACTTACGAATACAAGTAACCTTAGAATTCACAGACACGGCGTTCAATGAATTCACAGATACGAGTGTGCACACACATACTCGTATATAATAGAATATGGAGTGCGAGTATTTATTGTATCTTATAGTTTGTATTTTGATGTAATTTTTTTTTTTACTTTTTGTTTTTTTTTCGACTTGGGTGTCATTATGGAATTGACACCCAAGTTTTTTGTCCCAAGATTTTTGAGGTAGCTGATAACAAAACTGGGGTCAAAATCAACATTCAAGATGGCGTCGCCGAAAATTTACAAATTTTACGTCATGGGTGTCGTTTTCGTGGTTTTCGAGGGCGCTGGTAACTAATAAGGGATCAAAATTCAAGAGGGCGCCACCGAAAATTTGCAAACTTTTCGTCATGGGTATCGTTTTTATGGTTTTTGGGGGCGCTGATAACGTTTATGGGGTCAACATTAAAATTAAAGATGGCGCCACTTATATTTGTTTATTTTTTTTTCGACATGGGTATCATTTCCATGGTTTTCGAGGTAGCTGATAACAAAAATGAGGTCAAAATCAAAATTCATGATGGCGCCACCGAAAATTTGCAAATTTTACGTCATGGGTATCGTTTTCATGGTTTTCGAGGGCGCTGATAACTATTATGGGGTCATAATCAAAATTCAAGATGGCGCCACCGAAAATTTACAAATTTTTGTCATGGATATTATTTTTATGGTTTTTGAGGGCGCTGATAACGATTATGCAGTTAAAATTAAAATTCAAGATGGCGCCACTTATTTTTTTTATCTTTTTTCGACATGTGTGTCATTTCTCGGTTTTCAAGGTAGCTGATAATAAAACTGAGGTTGAAATTAAAATTCAAGATGGCACCACCGAGTTTGCAAATTTTGGTCATGGGTATCATTTTCATGGTTTTTGAGGGCGTAGTAGGCGAGTAGGTAGTAGCGCGGGGAGGCGAAACGCCGGGGCGTAACTCCGCTGCCGCGAGAAACCACGGCACAGCGGACAAAGCTCCGGCAGGATCTCATGGCAACATGGAGAGTGCGATTATCGCAACCCAGCGCTGGGCACGCCACGCGTCCTTACCTTCCGTCTGATGCAGGTCCTCACCGGACACAGTTGTTTCGGGAGGTTCCTGTTCAGGATAAAGCGGGAGGGAACGCCCGCTCCGCCCAGAGCGGGAGAAGTTATTAGATAATTACCCACCCAAAAAAAAGGTAGAATAGTTCTTTATCATATAACTTTGAAAATGGGTCAAAGTGCATTGACGTGCACTATGACTCATTTTCCAAGTTCCACAGAACAGCTGTTAACAATGTCTAAATTTTATTTCATTTCATTTGTGTTTATTTTTAATACAGGGTGTAAGGGACAGACCTCCGCAAATTAACAGGGTGCATTCAGCTCCTTATTTTGAATCATATTCCACTGAAAATTTTCTCAGGAAAATTGTATTTTTTTTATCGTAATTTCAGTTACTATTCCTTTAATTCAATGTAAAATCACATTCTCTGTACACAGTACTCCATTAATGTAAATAACACAGCTAAAATAAATAAATCTGCAATGGATGTTGAAATTCTCTAACGAACGACGCCTGAAATCAGCGAACGCGGCCGTCCACCACACCGCGAAAAATCAGGTTCATTGGATTCCCATAACGTTCCTGAAATAATTTCATGTACCGGTCATCTTAGTAAGATATACTGAATTCACCCCATCAGTCTGCGGAGGGCTGTCCCTTACACCCTGTATAATTATCGGTGTCTCTATGCTTAATGTTTAACGCCAATTTTATTTTTGATGTTATTTTTGAACTCTATTTCACAATACTTTGAACTTGTTTATTGTGTTTTTTCCTACTAGTTATTAATTTTATAGTATAGTGCTTGTGGCACAAATTAACCTTTATGAAATTGTTACACTAAGCTTAGATTTAATAAAATATTATTTTAAAATTGTAATGGTATAAACAATTGTTGGTTGGCTATTAAAGACAAAAAAGATAAAAAAAAAATATGAGTGGACTTATCTATAATAAAATACCTATAAATATAGGTACTCCAACGACTTATTCACTATTTACTTAATACATAAATTAACTTATACATCTATTATTATGGTGAATTTGTCACTTACAGAAGTACACAGCTTAGACTTAGATAAAGAACACATACCAATTATAAAAATTAATTAAAAGTGATTAAATGAACTACTTATCTTATTTTGTAATAATTTAGGATAAATATCCAAGATATTGCCGGTACTTTACTATAGGAAGACAATATAATATAAAGACAAATTAAAGACAATTTAAAATAAAATACAACATCAGATTTACTTACTTTAAATAATAGATAATAATTTTAATTTTCGTGTGATTATTATACATAGGACGACTGCAATAAACGTGATCAAATGTCATGAATGGTTGGGGTCATAAGTTTGTTACGAAATTGGTAGAAACTGTCGGCAAAGATGTCAATGTTGCTGCTATTGTGGATTAAATTATAATTAGCCATAAATCGGTTCATAGGGGCGCAGCGGCCAAGGTTTGTTCTTGATGAGGACATAGCAAGTATATCTGTATTGCGTACAGATCTAGTTATAGTGCGCCTAGGTACAGTGATATTTAATTCAGATAATAGCTCTGGAACGTCGGATCGATTACGGACTATTTTAAAAAGAAATATCTGATCGGAGAGACTTCTACGTTGTTCCAGAGATATCATATTGAAATGGTTTAGTCTTTGAGGATAACTAGTGTCTCGAACGCAACTGGAACATCTGAAGCGCAGATACCTGGTGAAGGCCTTCTGTATACGTTCTATCCTATTGACATGGACGCGATATGTAGGATTCCATGCCGGAGAAGCATAATCCAGTATACTTCTAACAAGCGTGCTGAAAAGAAGTTTTAGGGTGGGTATAGATCGAAACTCCGAGCAAATTCTCTTCAAAAAAACCTGTCATTTTTGTCGCTTTGGATACGATTAGGTTGATGTGGTTAATGAACGAAAGTTTACTGTCGAGCTGGACTCCCAAATCACGGATGGTGTCAGCCTTTTGCAGTGAAACTCCATTTAATCTATAATTCGAATGTACTATATTTTTGTTACGCGTAAACGTCATGTGATAACACTTACTTACGTTAAGGGTCATCATGTTTAGCCGACACCATTCATGTATCGCATCCAGATCCTTCTGAAGAAGTGATACGTCCAAGTCCGTTTTAATTTCTTTGTACAGTTTTAAATCATCTGCAAACATGGAACATTTGCTGTGTCGTACTGTGGAAACAATGTCGTTTACAAATATAAGAAATAAGATCGGTCCCAGGTGCGATCCTTGTGGTACTCCGGAAGTGGAAGAATACAGAAGTGATTCGTAACCTCTCACAACCACTCTCTGCCTCCGCCCCGTCAGGTAGGAAGCGAACCACCTCAACAGTTGACCGGTTACGCCAAAATGTTCCAGCTTCATTAAAAGTATATTATGATTAACCTTATCAAAAGCACTGCTGAAATCTGTGTAGATGGAATCAACCTGTACACGGGAATCCAGGGCTTTAGCAATGTCGTTGACGTAGTGAACCAGATTAGTGGTAGTAGACTTACGAGCTCGGAAGCCGTGCTGTTCAGAGGTCAATTGCGCATTAGTATGCGAAGACAGTACAGGACAAACCAACGCTTCAAACAGCTTTGAAAAGATAGAAAGAAGAGATATGGGGCGATAATTAGAAGTATCGCTGGGTTCTCCCTTCTAAAAGATAGGTACAACGTTGGCGATTTTCCACTCTGTGGGGAATTTAGATGTTTCAATAGAGCGATTGAAAATTAGTTTGAGTGGAAGACACAGATTGGATGCACATTTTTGGACAAATAGCGGAGGAAGGCCATCAGGTCCCGGAGCTTTGGAAGTGTAAAGTTTCTTTAATCCTTTTAATACTTCTACTTCTGTGAACGCAATTCTGCTTAGAGCGAATTGAAAATAGTTATGCGAGCAAGTATCAGGAGCAGTCGACATAGTAGATGGTATGAAGGTGGAAGAAAAATGTGTGGCAAATTGATTGCTTATTTCCTCACCAGAAGAAGCAGTATTGTTTCCCAAACGCACCCAATAGTAGTGGGTATGTCACTTGACTGTGATTTTTTTAGCTTTAACGAAAGACCAGAATAGTTTTGGGTTTTGCGCTATGTTTTTTTCGGCATAGCTTAAATAAGTTTTGTAACAATTTTTAATCATAATTCTTGCGCGCCCGTCTAGCATTTTGTATTCGTAATTATCTCTAGGATTTTTGTATTTTTTATAGCGAATTCTAGTTTTTTCCTTTTCGTCCAAAAGTTTAATTAACGGCCTAGAAAACCATCGCGGAAATTTATTATTGGGTGGTTTGGACAGAGGCACATGTTCCTTAATTAAAGTATCAATTTGTTCGTACAACACGTTAACCATTACGTCTACATCATTAATTTCAGAAAATATCTTAGTCCAATCTATTACTCTAAGTTTGGCCTTTATCGACGTAAAGTCAGCGCGTTTGAAGTTATACTTCGAAGTTATTTTGGTTTTTAACGGTGCGGGTGAACTATGAGTGATAACAATTTCCAGGGGAGGGTGATGTACATCAACTTTTGACATCGGGTTATTGCATTCGCTAACATTTACAGGTAAGTTGGATAGAACAAGGTCCAAGGTTTTATTGTAACAATTTTTCACAATATTAGATTGCAACATATTGTTTTCAGACATGAAATCAACAAGAGAGTAGCCTAACCTATTAGTATAATTGGTGGGAATTGCACATGGAGGGCTAAGAGTATTGTCTATGTTCCAACTTATGAAGCTAAGGTTGAAGTCCCCGGCAATAATTGTATCTTCATTTGTAGATTCTATCAGTGTAGATACTTTGTCCAGAAATGAGTCAAATGTGACTTGCTGCACTGGTGGGGGTAGGTAGACAGAGCAGATATTCAAATTACGATGGCTCTTTCCCTTAGTAATTCTAAGCCTGACCCACAGATCCTCGATGTCAGTTTCCCATTTTGGCATACGTGCGGAATCAATGAGCTTAGATACTGCAATCAGAACACCTCCTATCTCTGCGATAAACACGATACCTAGAAACGAATATTTCGCCATCTTTTATACCATCGTCCAGCCACGTTTCGGTTCCAATGATAACATCATAGACGCCTAACTGTGCCGCCAACATAACAGTACTAAGTTTAGTTTTTATTCCTCTGAAGTTCTGGTAATAAATGGTGAATGTAAAGGTAAATTGCATGGTATTACTGCATTAGATCCAAATTTAAAATTATAGCTGTGCAACGGCTTCCAGACTCTTAATGTGTTTTGCCTGGTGACCGTCAGTTTTTCTGATGAGGACTTTGCCGTCGCGTATCCAAACGTACAAATATCCCTTTTCACGTGCAGCTTTTCTAGTTTCAGCGTGTATTCTTTTATTCAACGGTGACAGGTGTTCTGATACGAATATAGGCCTGATAGCACCACCATAGCCCAGGTGTTGTGTACTAAGTTTTTCCTTAGAGTGGGTTCTGTTAAATTGCAAAACAGATGCCAGGGCTGAGTCTCTTATTAATGTGCTTCGCAATTTGACAACGATTGCTCTTGGATTTTTGCTTTCAGGGTCTAATTTCCTCACGCGCACGACTGACAGAATGTCGTCTTCATTGATCGTGGTAGACACAGTGTTTCCCAGCTGAACCACTGTTTTGACCAAGTTTTCAGCTTTATTTTCTGGTAAGCCATTCATCTCCAGATTTTGCTGGCGCGAATTTTGTTCGATGAGATTTAGTCGAATTGCCAAATCAGAAACCGTGGTCTTGAGGTCTTCATTCACTTTGTGTAGACTTTTGTTTTGACTCTTGCATGTATCTAGTTCTGAACTCATACGGTCAAATTCAGAGCTCATAAAATTGACAGAGTTTTCCAAACCTCGCAACATATCTTTGATGCCCTTTAATTCATCAGTAATACAGGTTTTTATGTTCGCTGAAATCTCAGAAGATAGAACTGTACGTATTTCGTCGCGAATTATATCTAATAGTTCTTTCGTAGAGCGCCGATCAAAGTCAGGGCAGGAATCCACTTCTGGTGAGCAGTCAGTGCGCTGCCGCTTGGATCTCACGGTAATGTTTGATGTGCTCGGTGAGCCAACATGAGCAAGGACTGCAGGTGTGTTGGGCTGAGATATGACCTCGGGTGACGTACAGGCGACGTCGTCTTTTGGTAGAGTGCGAAGCATTGTGTAAACTTATAATTTACAAACTCCTCAAATAATTCAAAAAACCTGCCTCCAATATTATAAACAACTCGAAAACAGAGTTAATAAAAACATTAACAAAAATAAAAATAAAATATTTACACGCGCGGAATTTTTCTATCTCCAATAATCTATTTTTTAGAATGTTAAAATTATATGTAAGTAATCATGAAAATTATATGTATGTGACAATAATTTACTATTGATGTATTGTAAAATTAATTAATAATAGAAACTAGCATGCCATTGGAAATAAAGATTATAGGTAGGTATAGCCAATTACCGAAATTGGTGGCTACTGAACAAAACTTTATAAATTATAACAGAAAATAACATCATCATCTAGCCTTTCCCAACTATGTTGGGATCGGCTGCCAGTCGAAAAAAAAAACAATATAAAATAACATAACAACTGAAATTCTATACTGCAGTAAAGCTTAAAAATTTGTGATTTTTGAGATGGGACTTCAAGCAAGGCGAAATCCGAGACATGTCTAGTAGACCAAAGTGGTCAAAAGAACCATGATTTTCACTGTGATTTTGGGGGAGGAAAAGAAACTGAATTTCATAAAAAAAAAAAAAAAAAGTTTATGCCCGATTTTTTTACAAAAACAACGTATTTGTTTATTGCACAAACTGATAGTGTGTAGCTGGTATGGATCAAATGCTGTGAACAAATACAGTGTGACAAATTAAAGGAAATGGGATTTTTTTCATTTTATTATATATATTTTTTGTATTTTATTTCTTTTTAAATCGCAAAAACTGGCACTTCCTTGGATTTTACACAAATTATTCCTTTGCAGTTGATCCTTATCAGCACTGTAACTCGGTATAAAAATTCAGGATGTTTCTTTTACATAAGGAATCGGGTTCTATTTGGAACTCTGGAAGATTTAACAAAAAACAAAAATGCAGTTTTATTTTATTTCAAATTATACTACCCGTATTTTATTTTATTTCAAATTATACTACCCGTAGTTTCGAATTTAGCCCTAATGTACTATTGCAAAAGTACGTTTCATTACACAACTGACATGTATCCCTTCACTTGCATGCATCTGACTATTTATTTTTGGTTGAATATAATCCCAAAAATCGGACTTGTAAGGTTTTGGCATGTCAAAGTTACCCTTACTTTGGAATCCCCCACTACAGCAGCTGACGCTTAGATTATGCACTAAGGGAAAACTAAAAAACCATATTTAACAATAATATTGTTAAACAACTTGTTCGAACTACACTGCCCTTACTATATAAATTATAATATTGAGCTACTTACCCTGTGTACATAGGGGGAACTAAAGGTATCTTCAGCCTTAGGTTTGATTTCAAAGGCTTTGTACTTCTCTAGGTTCTCAGGGCTGGCATAAACAGCTAATCCAGGAATGAGATAATCACGATAAGCCTGATGTGGGCGTAATGTGAGAATGTCTCCTTCATTGCCAACACCTAGAAATTTAGTTGCATGTGTCAAAAAATTTAAACTAAAATCTTACCAATACGGCACTTAATGCTTGCTGAAGTAAGTACCTCATAATCAAAATGTCTAACTACCTTAAACATTAATTTAGCAATACCATAATTTATGCAAAATAAAGATATTCATACAGTAATATTATAATAATGTTCAACTTAAGTTTGCTGCTTAAAGTTGAAATGTGGCTAGAGCAACCAAGACAGCATTTTCAGTTCTTAGAACCAATAAATTATTTTGTAGCAGCACTCAAAATAATTTACAGTTACAGTCCCTGGCACGTAAGTTGGCAAGAGTAGTTAGATGCGCAGAAGTAATTTTTTAGGTAGCTTTAGTGGTCAAGCGGGACGCGGGGAATGAGGGAGCACCGTTCCGAGCACGCGATTGGTGCGTCAGTCGACACTCGCCTCCCGCACCTCGACCCGCGTTCCGTTCGCTCCCGATTACACTTGCATGCACTAAAATTATACCCTTTGTTATTGTTGAGTTTTTGTTACGAATTTTTGTTACTATTTTAAATTAAGTTTATTTTATGAGTGTATTTTTGCGGCAGCTGCTAATGAAGCTTATTCTTATCTTTAGTTCTCGTTAACATTGTTTTTTAAAAGGCCACAATAACTAAAAATATTTTATTATACATATATTTTATTATAACACATAAAACTTCATGAATTCCTCTCCTTTCTTTAACTTTCTTCTAAACAGACATGTTTAAAATAAATGATGGCAATAACCATAAATTGTTGCTTATGTGTACTATGCGCGAACTTACCCCCACTACCCCAAAATCTTGCCAAGTTACGTGCCGGCGATTGAACATAACAAAACAAAAACAGGATTTGGCTATCTTTTTTCGAGTTTAGATTTTCATCCACAATTTTTAAATTTTCATTAAATTCAGTTAAAGATTTTAATTAAATTAAAGTATTTTGTTAGTATAATTATATAAATAGCATACCATCAATGAATTGACTAAGAATCACTTTTACATCAAGTTTTCTTGTTACATTTGTATCTTCAACCAGGTCATATACAAAATGTCTACCCCTCATCTTTGTTGGTCGACCACCCTTCTTGTGTAGGGGTAATGGACTTTTCCTTTTTAAAACAAATGTGTTCTGTAAAAAAACGATATATACAGATTAATTTATGTAAATTGTAATCAATTTAAAATAAGAACATATACCTAGTAAACACCTGGTACACACAAATGTCCAGGAATTTGAGAATTTACCATAGCCATCCACCTACTCAGTAAAAATACAACACAAGTCATTTTTATTTTAAGTCCAGCAGGCTTAGCATGAAGCTTTCTATTTCTACTCTACTGTAGAAAAGAAATCGCTTGTCTACCAAAAATGTTCTACTATCTACACGGAAACATAATTTTTGTGTACTCTTTTTGTCTACTCTTACCTTTATTGGCTTTGAACATATTTCCTAAAGATCATTAGATCTGAGTACATTTCCAATTACTTTCTTTTCAAATTTATCTTTTACCATTACTCTAGAATACAGGAGAGGTCCATGAGTTTCGGTCGGTACTAAGCATTTGTCCGGCACTTACTTCCACCTGCTGCTCTTCTTAATCTACGAGCTAATATGAGCACTATGAGCGAAGTTTGTGCCAGCCCAAGAAACGAAAAGGCCAATTTACTGTAAATATTGACTTACCCTTGTTTGTTGATGAACTACATTGGGTCCAGAAGTAATAGCACTACGAATTAATGAACGTAATCTCAGCATAATTAAAGCTACAAGTAAGAAATGGCAAAGTATACTATATGTAAATATCTTTTTTAATTTGTTAATCTTCTCAGACAGAGGACAGAAAGATTGGATTTTATCACGATTTTATTAGTGGTAGTAAGTTTAGCGGTGAGGTTATAAAACAGACGATCAATCACAGCAACAACATTCATTCATTCAATACGTCAAACCAAACCACAGAACACAGACTCAGCGTCAAACTCATGTCATTATTATTTGTTTTTTATCATTATCCGGAATCGACCGGAATCCATCTTGAGTGAAGCACCTGTCTTTCAGCCTGTTGTCAGCATTTCCTTTGCTTCTCCGCTGGTGGCGCCCTCTATACTTACCGTTGGTACTAAGTATTTTAAGCGCGCATCGGGTGATGGCCCAATTTACCGTCGTTTTTCGCGTTGTTCAGTTGTTAGCGTTCGCGAAAAATTCTACCTACATATTTCTTTTAAAAGTTCGATAAAATGATTTCGGTTTTTAGATTCGTGATTTTTTTTAACTCTCCGTGGTTATTATGGAAAATCTTATATTAAAGTCAGAAAGTGTTAATGATGGGTCATTATCGCGTAAACGGGTTCGTTCTCCTACACCAAGTATAAAAGATAGTGATAGTGGTTCTTCTACGAGTAGTATAACCAGCCCTGAGAAATGCAGAGCGAAGTGGGACTCCCAAACCATGAGTTATGCACAATTTGAGTTCTTATCACAACAAAGTGGCCTATGGCAAACTTTGTGTCAAGTACGAATTCTAATGCTAAAAAAAATACATCCGTTAGGTACCACAAACGAGTTAAACCTACGACGACCGGAAAATAAAAAATTTCAGATTTTGTCGAAAGTCAGTAGTACAATGGTAAGATTCGATTTACCCTCGGGGATAAAACATTTCAAAACTTAACGGAACTACAGCGTTTTAAGCATGTTTTAAGTGTGAGAATGGGTATGTAGTTCGGTTTTCGGATGCTCAAACTAAATATTTAGCTACCCCCGGTTTTGTACAGTTAAATGTTAACGACGAAGCGTTCAAAATAAAAAAAATCGTTTATTTGCATAAAATGTGGTGGGTACAAAAGATGTTTTATTAAATAAAATTCAGTGCAAAGACACATTCCGCCATGCACTGATGGCATGCAAATATTTAAAGGATGTTAAACAATAGCATACAATAATACACAAATGACAATTTAGCTTGAGAATTCTATGAACTTGAAGAACGATTTAACTCCAAATTGACTTAAAATTTTAAAAACACATTGGGTATATGCATATTTAAATAGTAGGTAATGTACAAGTAAGTAGGAAAACGACGAGGTAACTAACTTACTAACCAACCAAAGTAACATAAATAACTAAGGTACTACATTGCATTCCTGAAGTGGTTAGGACTGACATGTTTTTTTGTTGAGAAATTCGCCGATTGAATAAAAACTATGCGATATCAACAATTTTTTCAAAACGATTTTTTTGTAAGGTATTTCTGTTATCCAGTTAGGTAATGAGTTATATATAAGTGGCGCCATATACACGCAACTGCGCCTGAATAGTTCTATCCTAGGTACAGGGATTTTCAAAAAATACTGTGTGACTTTTCGTTTGTTAAAATTGTTATTAGCTTCAAATAGTTTGGAGTTCATTTTAACAAATTTTGCGATTTCGAAAATGTAAATACAAGAAACAGTAAGAAGCTTGTGTGATTTAAACACTGGTCTACATGATTCAGACCAGTCCATGTTAAAGATTGCACGAATACATTTTTTTTGTGCTATTAGTATTCTAGAAATTTCCGAAGAATTTCCCCAAACAATGATACCATACCGAATAATGGAACAGATATAGGCGTGATATACCATTATCGCAGTTGGTTTAGATGTCTCGTCTTAATTTTTTTTACCATTATCGCAGTTGGTTTAGATGTCTCGTCTTAATTTTTTTTAAAGCATAAACAAATCTATTTATTTATTTTCATACATATTTCGTCAATATCTTCTTTCCAGGTGAAGTGTTCATCGAGTGTTATTCCCAGAAATTTTGTTTTGTGTACTTGTTCGACTAATTGATTCCTATGAGATATTTTAAGTTGGAGGCATTTACTCTTTTGCGTTTTGAAATTTAATATTTTAGTTTTTGCTACATTCACTTTTAAAGCATTTTTATCTAACCATGTGATAATATTGTTATTATCACATGGTTAGTTATGTTATTTATGACTGACTCGTAGGTTTCAACGTTCTTACAGTCTAAAATAACCGTCGTGTCATCAGCAAAAAGGACACAATCTTGTTCTACTGCTTGAGGAAGATCGACATACACAAGGAATAACGGTGGTCCTAGAATGCTTCCTTGCGGTACACCAAAGTAATTAAGTCGAGGTTGGGAATCGAAATTGGTGATATTGTTAGTTTTTTCTTCAAATTTAGTGATTCTTGTGATTTAGCTTCTATTAGATAAATATAATTTGAACCATTCTAAGGCTGGACCTCTTATACCGATTTTATTCAATTTATCGAGTAGAATTGAATGATGAACAAAATCGAAAGCTTTGCTTAGGTCTAAGAACAGAGCTGATGTTGTAACTTTAGCGTTAATATTGTTTAAGATTGATTTGACTATGTTAAACGCTGCGAGTGAAGTTGATCTGTTCTTCCTAAACCCATATTGTTCATTAGCAAGAACATTATACTTATTAATTAAAGAAAGAGAGAAGTCTTTTGTACATAACTCTTTCAAAGACCTTCGATAGGATTGGTACCAGCGCAATAGGTCGGTAATTATTTTTATGTTTTAGAACCTTTTTTGTGCAGTGGTTTTATTATAGATATCTTAAGTTTATCCGGGAAGTAGCCTTGCTCAAATGATAAGTTGATGATATACGAAAGTGGTTCTGCAATGTATTGTGCGATATTTTTAAGGAGGTCTGTAGTAATATCATCATAGCCGGTTGCTTTAGTGCTTTTTAATGTTTTTAATATGGTAATAATTTCAGATGGATTAGTAGGGTTTAGAAATATGCTGTTGTCATTTCTTTTAATATTACTTTGGTTGTTACTGTTGTTTAGTAAGGCTGTGTTGGTTTCAACAATATCAATAAAAAAAATATTGAATACATTTGCGATATCAGAGCCTGATGTAGCTGTATTATCACTGTCAACAATACTACTGTATTCACGAGATTTTACGTTACCTGAGCTCCGTTTGACAATATCCCATGATGTTTTACCCTTATTTTTTGAGTACGCAATGTGTTTTAGATTACATAAAGATTGCAAATTATTGATACATTTTCTTAACAAATTTGAATATACCTTAAATGTAGTTTTAATAGCACTTGTTTTGTTTAAATAATATTTATAACTTAGTAGCCGTTTAGTGTTACTACTTATTTTAATCCCTTTTGTTATCCATTTTAATTTACTGCATTTTAACTGTTTTTTTACTTTGATGAGCGGAAAACATAACTTATAGAAAAGAGTTATTGTGTCGTGAAAGGTTTCAAAGGCATTATTCGTGTCAGAAATGTTATAAATCTCTGAAAAAGATAATTTGCTTATGTGTTCAATGAATTCTTCAATTCAAGAGTTTTGAATCGGATATGCTAAAAGAAGATTCACGCTCGTATTTATGGAACAATCTTATGCTGGATTAACGATGCATACAACTCGTTGTATTGGAGTATTTGTGTAAGTGGGGCCAAATTTTTTTCGAAAGAATCCGCGTTACCAATTGGCAATTTACAAATAGTGTGCGGTTGAAGAGCCGAATTAATTAATATGCGTAACGAAGTATGTTGCGCCCGATTTCCGAAGGCTTACATCGCGATGTATTAAATAAAATTCCCCCTAGTACAGAATAACTTTTCCTTTCTTTTTTTTGATTTTCGTGATCTTTTCCTTTTTTTTTTTGGCTTTATTTAAATTATTTCGTTTCGACAATTTGGTTAAAATAGCTTCAAGCCTAAGTGGTTTATCAATGAAAATCGTGATAGTTTGTGTACAACATACATACCTAATTATTATTTTTTCACGGTTGGGGTGGAACCCAGTGCGGACCGCTCCCCACGCCCCCCCTAGCTACGCCACTGCTGATTAGTTCACAAAATCTAGGTAGATACGCTAGGAGTCTTTTTCAACGGTTAAAAAAGCGTACTGCTGAGTGCTGATACTAAAACAGCAGTGCGCTATGCTCATCGAAAGGCTTAGTCCGTAGATTGATCATCCTAAACGCAACTACAGATTTTATTCCTATTAGCCGTCATTATGCTGCATTCATTGATCATTCGTCAATTAATATCTATGTGGTCTGTGATTCGTGAATAGTTATGTCAGGTTATTTATGTATGCATTGAGATATAGAGGAAAACTAATGATGTTATGTGATCGTGATGCATTCTCGCCTTAGAATAATAACTAAAGCATAGAAGGATGATTATAAAAACAACTCTGTAACTACCTTTGTTCCCGTTCTATCTTATGACACGAAGACGGATGTGGGAAAGAGATAAATGATTTACTCTTTGTTTTACTTTTTTTGCATGCCACAAGATGAGCACATCATTTGGTTATAATGGTATATTTCAACCCGATCAAATTTGATATTACTTTACTTCAATGTCTGACAGATCGTTCATTGAAGTACTTAATTTTTTCGCATCTTCGTTGTTTATGCGTTTGTCGTAATCTCTTACATATTTTTCGATGTTTTAATAAAATTCCTACTGTTAGATTGCACGTATTCTTTCAGTAACTACAAATAGTGAGGGCAAGGGAGTGCATGGATGCTGTGGAGCAATGTCTTGTGTGGTTGGGGGCTGCAAGACCCATTAATCTCGAAAAGAAAATAAACAAAAAAATTGGACCTTTCGTTGGTAAGTTTTTGCTCAATTTTGTGTTGAATGTGAGCTGATGAATTAATATAGGTAAATACATAACAAATGTTGCTGAATCGCTTTGCAGCGGAAACCAGACGTATTATCTATTCCAATAGAAGTTATTAGTGTAGGACTAGCCCAGAGCAAAAGAGAGATAAAAGCGTTCAGTTGTATAAATAAGCATGATTTCTTTACTAGGTATAAACACTGGGTAAAATAAACGCACAAATATTACGGCAATACATTTATAATTATATTATTACAATTCTCAGTACTTACATGGGTATTACAACGTCTTTACACTTTTCCAGTTCAATCACTACTGACTGCCTTGCTAAAATGGCGCTACCACGTAACTTTTAAAATCCCTCCTCCTTATCAGACTCAAATAGTCAGTTGACATCTTAATATCCGGGGCGCCATTTTAGCATAAATAAATCAAATAACTTGTTAGTTTTACCTAATACAATTGTATTATTTCAAAAATATTGCAAATATCTTAAAACTACCTAAATGTATTTAAATAGCTAACATTAGCATTTGGAAAATGTTTAGAGGTTATCATGATCATACATAGTGATGTAAATAATGTTGTCGATACATTTCTTTTACAGATTTCCTAAAGACAAGCACAGTCACATATTATGCTCCAAGCATTTTACTTTGAATTCATTTGTATGTAATGAAACTGTAAAATGGTTAATGTTTGCGACGATACGTCACCAAATAGTGTTTTTAGTGTTTTTGATATTAACTTTAAATTCGGAATGATAACAGTGATAGTTAAACAAAAAACAGTGGTGAAACAGTGTTTAGTACATAAAATCGTAAGTACGACCCTTACAAACCTCACTTTAGTGGGCTTTATAGCCGTAATTTATAGTTTTTAGTGCGTCCAGGTAACCTAGACCGAGACCTAGCCCTGGACCTAACTTTTATGTATTAAGTCTCTTGAGAAAGCCCATTTAATTGAGTTTGTATGTCGTGTTTTTTAGATTGTTAATCTTGTTATTTTGGTTTGCCAATCATCTTTTTATCTTTGAAAAATATAGTTGTGATATTTAAAATATTAGATTGATTTAGGTCTATAGACCGGCCTGAAGTATCTATAACTAGTATAAAAATCGGTTTAGTAGTTTTTGGGAAAATCAACAAGTTAAACAGTTTTAATTCTTTAAAAATTTAAATAGCTGATAAAGATACCTATGTAGACAGGGAATTTGATATGAAATCCAATGATATAGTTGTAGTGTTTCTGAAGTGTCCCGAAAATTGCTTCCTGAAGATTCGTGAAGACTCGAATAGATGTCAAACCTAGTCCAACATTTCTCCAAACTCTTTCCCGTCAAAAATACTGGAAGCTGTCTTGAAGATATCTGGAATCTATAGGTGCAGAACGTCAGCGCCGCCTGGACTAGAAGGCCTACCCTCAAATTGAAACGGTTATCATTTTTGGAATTTTAAGATAGGTCATTGTAAATTCTATCGACGTTGAAATTTTGTGGGTCACATCACTAATCAGAATAAAAAGAGTGACACCTTATGAAATTTCGGTACGTCTTCTGTATACGTGTCCTTCTCTAACATCATAGCGGCTCCATAAGTCAAAATGAAGCAAATATATTGAGTTCAGTTTAATCATCCTTCTATGCTTTAGTTATTATTCTAAGGTTCTCGCTCTTAGTATACTGTAACGGACGTGACGTCAGCCAACATGCAGCCCGCCAAAGCCAAGCCGCCATATTGACGCCCCCCACTCCAGCCAAGCCAAGGTGTTCACCGAAGAGTGGGGAAGTGTTAATATAAGCCATAGCCAGCCATTTTATTATCATTTGATTGTGATTACAAGATCTAGACGTTACTCTGCCAGATTTTCATTTACCCTGTTTCACTCAGAAGTGGTATAAGCAAAATGAAGCGCCGTTATAATAATATATCCACGCCACCACCGCAAGGTCCTCACTCTGACTCCAAGGAAAAACCCGAATCTGAAGAAGATAATGATGGCGATTCCGTTCCAACGGCTAGGAAACTTTAGAAGAGTCTGCTCCAGAAAGAGGTTTCCAAAGCCGCATGGGATCTCCAAGAAGATGGCCCCGTTCTCAACAGATCCAGGCAACACCGTGCAGCGTCATTGATTCCTGAATTCGACCCGGATAGCGAAGAATGTACCGTCGCGTCCTGGCTGCGGAAAATCGAACAAATCGGCGAGATTCACGGATGGGATGATACTACAAAATCGTTTTATTTGCAAGATAAATTACGAGGACAAGCAAAGAAATGGTACAATCGATTGGATGACTATGATTATACATGGAGCGAGTGGAAACAAATGTTGTTGCGCGCATTTCCAAAACACAGGGATTATGGTAGCATGCTTGAAGAGTTGTTGCAAAGAAAAAAACTACCCACAGAGACAATGACAAAATATTATCAGGACAAAGTTGCTATGTGTTTTAGATGCAAATTAAGCGACAACGCCAGTGTGTCTTGCATTATTCGAGGTTTGCCGCCATCTTTGCAGCCAAATGCACGTGCGTTTCAATGCCAATCGCCAGGAGATCTTTATGAAGGATTTTTATGTGCACTGGACGACTACCATACTACACCTCAAGAACCCAAATTGCAGAAGACTACCATGACTCGGCCGGTACTCGACAGAAAGGTTACCGCAAATCCTGAAACGGACCCGTGTCCTAGATGCAAAAAAACTGGCCATTTACTACGAGATTGCACGCTGCCAGATAAACGTATTTGTTACAAATGCGGAACGCAAGGACATATTGCGTTACGCTGCTCATCGAATTCTTCGAACAGCAAAGCATCTACATCCAGCAGTACCGTCAAAGAAGTGAACCTAGTGAAGCCATACAACGATATCTACAAGAAGGTTGTAAAAATAAATGGTGTCCATGTAAAGGCCTATATTGACACTGGGAGTAAAGTCAATGTCCTAAACACACAAGTTTCTAGCGCATTGTCTCTCGAAGTTATACCTACTAGTGTTATCCTTAAAGGCTTTTCCGGTGGTCTTACTACAAGCCGTGGTAAAGTGGAGTTCCAGTTGGAGGTCGACGGCATAACTATGCAATGCCAAGCCCACCTATCTAATGTAAAAATGAACGAAGTTAATCTGCTGATCGGACAGCCTGTAATAAACAGCAAAGGTATGACCTTAACTGTCAGCAAGGATGTCGCTAATCTTAACCTTATTTCTGATTTCATGTCTTTAACTGGAGCTATCGAGGAAAACGACCGATTTGAAATCGTCACAGTTAATGAAGAACGTCTTCCACCGGGTTCCTCAATCATTGAAGTCCGTGTGCTTGGTAACCGAGTGGAGAACGACGTGGTGACGCCTCCTCGACACTACGAGCTTCACGGTGTGTCATACTCTCTGCCGGCAACCCTGCTGCATGGTGAGGATGGCTACATCAAAGTCTTCAACACGGGCTGCAAGACCATCGTATCGCCGCCGGGAGAGGTCCTGACAAGGGCCGAAAGCTGCCAGGAGCCACAGCCAGTTAGCCAGGTGTGTAGTCTTGCTCATTGCCATATTCTCGCTACTGATAACTCTAATTCTAGCCAGGCCATAGCCACTATTAATAGCATAGGGGGAGTAAAAATAGGCGATATAAAAATGGGATAATTAAAAAAAAAAGAACACTCTGATTTAATAAGTTTATTAACTCGATACAAACATTGTTTTGCTTCTGGTACACACGAATTGGGTTGTTCAAATTTAGTGCAGATGAAAATAAAACTTACCAGTGATCAACCTGTTTATCGACATCCTTATAGATTGTCGCATAGTGAACAAGCAGTAGTAAAATCTAAAGTAAATGAATTATTAGATGCAGGCATTATCAAAGACTCTGAATCCAGTTACGCTTCTCCTGTGATCTTAGTAAAAAAAAAAAAAAGGGTAACAGTAGGCTTTGCGTTGATTACCGCGCTTTGAATGCTATCACGGTAAAAGAAAGGTTTCCGTTACCTAATATAGACGATCAAGTTTCTAAGTTAGCTGGCAAAAAGTACTTCACCAGTATAGATATGGCCCAAAGTTACCATCAATTGACAATAAATCCAGATGATACTCATAAAACAGCTTTTATAACTTCTCAAGGTCACTATGAGTATACCAGAGTTCCATTCGGTTTAGCAAACGCACCTTCAGTGTTTATGCGATTGATTAATAAAATAGTAGAATCCGTCGGTAGGTCAGACAATACACAAAACGAAATATTGGCGTTTTTAGACGATTTGCTTCTACCCTCAACTGATGTAAATTCTGGCTTAACAATTTTAGAAAATGTACTAAAAAAAAATGGATACCGAAAATTTAAAATTAAATAAGTATGATTAAATGTTCGTTTTTGCAAAATCAAATTACATATTTAGGGCACGAAATATCAGCCAATGGCATACAGCCGGGTGAGTCAAAATTGTTGGCTGTGTCACAGTTTCCTTTGCCTAGTAATGTGCATCATGTACGTCAATTTATCGGATTGTGCAGCTATTTTAGGAAGTTTATCCCAAAATTTGCGTTAATTGCGCGCCCGTTAACGGACTTAACAAAAAAGAACGTTTCGTGGACTTGGGAAAGTAAACAAAACGATAGTTTTGAACAATTGAAGAATAGTTTGTGTTCTAAGCCCGTGCTGGCTTTGTATGACCCCGCGCTTCCCACAGAAATACATACGGACGCATGTAAGTTAGGTGTCGCCGGCATATTGCTGCAAAGACAAATGACAGACAATTCATTGCGACCAGTCGTGTACTTCAGTCGTGTCACAAGTAAGGAGGAAAGCATGTACCATAGGTATGAGCTCGAAACCCTCGCAGTTGTGGACTCTTTACGTAGGTTTCGCGTGACGTACGTTATAGGTAAACATATAAAGGTAGTCACCGATTGTACGGCGGTCCGAGCTACGCTCACTAAACGCGGATGACTTGTATTCTGGCCCGTACATTATAACTAAAGTAGTGGGGAATGATAGATACCGGATTAGAAGCATAAAGGGTTTACGTGGCTACAAAAGTTTCTCGGGTTTAGTGTCTGTAGATGCGCTAAGGCCTTATAAAAGTATCGCACCTATATCAGATAGTGCCAGTAGTTCTGACGAGCAACTGGAAACCGAAGACCTAATTGATTTATTAGAAAGCTAATTAATGTTGTTTGGTCTCATTGCGGGAGCAATGATTTCAGGAAGGCCGAGTGTAACGGACGTGACGTCAGCCAACATGCAGCCCGCCAAAGCCAAGCCGCCATATTGACGCCCCCCACTCCAGCCAAGCCAAGGTGTTCACCGAAGAGTGGGGAAGTGTTAATATAAGCCATAGCCAGCCATTTTATGATATCATTTGATTGTGATTACAAGATCTAGACGTTACTCTGCCAGATTTTCATTTACCCTGTTTCAATACAGATAACTGCTATATAAGTGTATAATCTATGGTTTAATGGTTATCTGTGGTTCTTGCTTCTCGGCCGGCGTTGATGATGCATAAATAGCTTGACTTGTGTGTGATGCATTTTTAGGTTTATATGTCAATGCATTTTGTGGAGTATTGTGGACGTTTTATCTTATCTGTGGTTCTCGCTTCTCGGCGTTGATGATGCATTCCAACGTACTACTTAATCTGTGATTCCAACCATTCGTTAATTCGTTTATACTCGTTCTCGGTTTTCGTTCAAGTTCAATCGAAAAATAGCTTGACTTGTGTGTGATGCATAAAATAATTACGAACAGTTTTGTGGACGTTTTATCTTGATTATTACGGCGTTATTTGAACAGGTGTTGTTTTTGAAACTCTACTGAAATGGATGATGAAGCGAGTTCTGATTTGCAGGTGATACATCAATTAAATTTTTGACTTGCATTCCATGAGGTTATAAAAAAAGAGTTTCATGTTTTCTATTGCTTTGAACACGGTATTTAATATTTTTACTCTTTTAGAAGTGTTTGTCTGATGGACAGATGGATACGGATGGACCGATGGATACGGATGAAGGCCCTCTAATAAACGAGAATTCGAATGGGCTATCACATTTGTTGACGGAGGGCGAGTTCAACAGTGTCGAGGCCGCGGTGGACGATACGTCGACATCGAACCAAGGTTTCCTCAATGCGGTGGAGCTGTCTGCGGGTAGCGTGGGCGACTATATGGACAACAACACAGACGGGTTCAACACCGACTCGTTTGATGTGGGCGATAACGCGGTCAATTTCCCCAGCGACTCGCTTAATAACGTGCTCACCGACGGCGACTCGCTTCTTAGTGACACAGCATATAAGGCCACTTCTGATACTGATGGTGATGTTACAGAAAGTCAGAAGGCGACGGTGGACACTGACTTTGAAGTCAGTGAGATATCTGATGCTGGCTTTTCAATGCCAGCAGGTGCTAAACCTGCTGATGACATGACACAACCAAGAACAGATGATAACGGTGACCATGTACCTAAGGTGAAGGTGGAAGCTGAAGTGGAGGCAGAGGTTGAACATACTGCAGAGTCTGAAAGTACTCCTGCTGTCAAAAGTGAGGAAGCAATTATTGAAATTGATGAGGTTTGTGTTTATTATTAATTATATGTTATGATTGCTTACAGTTGAACTATAAGACATTTCTTGTTTTGTACAGTAACCAGCCTACTAATACTTTTCCATTTATTTTGTTGAGATTTGTAGTATAACTTTCATTACTTCAATATTATGTCTTTTGTATTTACCAGCATGTAGCATTAAAGAAGGAAGCAACAGAAATTAAAGAAGAAGTACAAGAGGAAGAAGAAAAAGAGGTTGTTCTCCAAGAAAAAAGTGATGTATGTATCTGAATATTGATTTGTGCAAGTTCGGGGGTTCTGGTTGTGTCAAAATTTCAATATGGTTTGAGTTCATACAAATATCCTATAAAACAAAATACTTTCCGTTGTTCCCGAATTTTCAAATTTTTCAGGCAACTTTCAAATTTTTCTTTTCATAAAAACCGAATTCAGACTATTATGAAAATTTTAAAAGATAAAATTATCTAAGCGGTCCACTTGTTCTTGTCCAAGTGATGTGCTTACCAACTAACAGCATTTAATTTTGATTTGTATACAGGTGTATACAAATCAAAATTAAATGCTGTTGTGTGATTTGTGTACATGTTAAAGTAATTGCGTGCCATAGCTTAGGGGTAGGTTCAATATCGATAAAGGAACCCAGGTAAAATAAAAACTTAAAATAAAAAAAACTTATACAATTTTTTTTTATTGAACATAAAAAATAAATAAAAATAAGTCTCTTCATACTTTAACGGGCTTAGGACCGTCAAATAAAATAATTTTAATTCTAAACAATTGTTAATTTAAGTTAGTGGGCACTAAATTAGGTTGATCTTGCAATATTTTTTTCGTTTTCAGTTTTTTTTTTTTTTTTTTTCTGGGTTCCTTTATCGATACAGAACCTACCCTTAAGCTATGGCACGCAGTTACTTTAACACCCTGTAGATGACACAGATGGATTGTCGAATCTGCTGTTTTACAAAACCGCTAATTGTTATCCTAACTCAAGTGAGAACATCGGTTTTATTCATAAAACTAATTGTTTCACTTGAGTTAGGTAGGTAGGTAGTTTTTAGTTAGAGTTAGTCATTCCTAAAAATTCTAAATGGCCAAGTAACTGCGACCAATTAGGAAGTAGCGCTCGCCGGTCGCTGCCGCGGCACCGTTCGCTTTGATCGCTCGGCTCGCGTGCGGTTGGCAACAGTTCTAACCTTACCTAACCAATTGGTCATGGTGCCCTAGCTTATTTATGGCGACCAATTTGGCATTAGAAGCCACACCAAACGCTTATTGTTACTGCAGATAAGCCATTCTGCATTAGGGATGCAAGAAGTGCCAAAACAAATTGATATTTAATAAAAAAATATTGGTATTGATTAATAAATTACTTACTATATTATATTCATAAATAAATGAATTAATACTACACACACAATCTGACAAATTTCTATACATATAGAGTTTCAACTTTATCCCCTACAGTATAAGGTTCAAGGTTGATTGGGAAAATTTGACAGTTTCGGGTAGCTTGACCTGCTGGCGTCTGTACCATCATAAAGTAGTAAACATTGATAAAAATACATACTCTCGCCTTCTTCCCGTTACGCTCCTTACATACTCCTTTTGCTTCGTTTACGTTCATACATCTGGTCATACACGCACGCCGGTTGCGAGTACTATGCACATGACCTTTCTGAAGAACATCACTAATTAGGTCATTATTTATGTCCTCCTAGGGTGTCCCCTCCCGGTTTTTCTACTCACCACTGCTTTGTAAATACTTTTTTCTTTCAACTACGTAGTAATGTTATCATTAATCATTACAAAACCGATCACAAAGCACGTATTTTTGTTTAGAACCAAAACAGTGCAGAAATATTGTATGAAATCTCATTGTTGCACTGTTTTTCAGTGCAACAATTACTTAAGACGCAGATATATGCCAGTGAACTTGAATGGTTAGCTTGCGTGTTCTGTATTGAGCTCACGCAACGCGTCGTACGTTCAGCCAGTAATATAACTCGCCCATCAAGGAGCGCTGTCCGCAATTTGACGCATTATTAATTTATTATACACAAAACAAAAGGTATTTTAATAAAACGCGTATACTAAAAGATCAATAATTAAATTATCTTTAAATTGGTGAAGGTTTCTGAAAAATACGCTTAGTAGATTTTGCCATTCTCAGTTTTTTATCCGCATTAGACATAACTTTACAAATTAATTTCACTATGTAATATAAACATAATCTAAAATATTCACCTATGAAGTTATTGAGAAAATGCTTTAATTTATCATATATTTTTTTCAAATCATTAACACTACTCGTTTAGACGTGATCTTCAGTTTATAATCATTAAAAGTGGGTTATCGTCCCCTTAACAGATTTCATGCAACATTTCTGCACTGTTTTTATTTTTTATCACTATCACTACATAGTATAAGACAAAGTCGCTGCCCGCTTCCTGTCTGTCCCTATGTATGTTTAGGTCTTTTAAAACTACGCAACGGATTTTGATGCGGTTTTTTTTAATAGACTGATTCAAGAGGAAGGTTTATGTTTAGAAAAAGCCACGTGGGCGAAGCCGCGGGCTGCAGCTAGTTTAGATATAAATTTACCACAGAAGTTTAATATAAAATGTATGCATTAGATCAAAAAGATACTGGCTGAAAATAAAAATCGGCTGAAGAAAACCGACTTGGTGAAAAACTTGGTTTTTAATATTATTAACTTGAGTTTTTATTTTGAGTATGTATAGTTTATCACGGTAGGTAGATTGGTAGTTGAAAGAAAAGTAGATTACGCACTTTTCTAGAGTAATGAATGCACTCGTGCTAATTTAGTGCCCTCACATGCGCTCGAGCACCAACATAACAGTCGTGCATTAATAACCACTTTGCGCTCGGTGCAACAATCTACTGTTGTTACTTGCCTTTCATTCCTCTCAACATGAACAAACCATCTAAGCATATTCTTTTAAATTTTTATCACTACATTTTCTTTTAGACTGCATTTCCACAGCATTTATTCTACTTTCATACTTCTTTTCCCACACCCAACATTCACTTCCATACATAAGCGTAGGCACCAACACACCATTATGAACAGCCAGTCGGGCCTTTTAACTAGCCTCTTCCATTACGTCTGAATGTGGGTAGCGGTTTTGTTAAACGTAGCGCAATGGCAATCCAGATGAACGTTATTCAGCTATTTTAAATAATGGAGCTGTTTATTACGTCTGAAAGTGGGTAGCGGTTTTGTTAAACGTAGCGCAATGGCAATCCAGCTGAACGTTATTCAGCTATTTTACATAACGGAGCTGTTTTGAAAACAACTAGCGGTTTTGTAAAACAGCGGATTCGACAATCTATCTACGACATATAAATGTAGATAAATTAATACTTCATGTTTACTCTTTTTTCAGACTGATCAAATTACTAATGTAAAAACTGAAATTACCGATACAGCTGTAAAGGAAGAAAATGCTACTCCAACGAAGAAAGCTAATAAGGTAAGCTTTAAATAATTGTTTTATTCATTCCCCATAACAACCACAATTTTCTTATCAAACATGGCAAAATATATTAATAAACTGTAATCTATCATCTTTGATTATTTATATGGCTAGTTAGTGTCGCGCTGCAAATGAACTAAAACAAACAGGCCAACTCTAATAGGCTGGTGTGGGTGACAGCTACGTCTAAGGCCTGAAACCGCGTTAAGCGGGCGCCCGGCGGGAAATTTTTACACATGATGTATTTCTGTTGCCGCTGTAGCAATAAATACTAAAAAACAGAATAAAATAAATATTTTAGGGGGCTCCCATACAACAAACGTGATTTTTTTGCTCGTTTTTGCGTTGTCTGTTGCCGTTTTCAATATTATATGTACAGCAAAAACGAGCAAAAAAATCACGTTTGTTGTATGGGAGCCCCCTAAAATATATAATATAATATTGAAAACGGCAACAGGTCTACCTGTTGCCGTTTTCAATATTATATGTAGAGCAAAACGAGAAAAAAAATCACGTTTGTTGTATAACGCCTAAAATATTAACGCTTGAAATATTCACAGGATATTTAGTTATATAATATTCACTTTAAAAATAAATAATTAAAATAAAACATATAATTAGGGGGCTCCCATACAACAAAAGTGATTTTCTTTGCCACTTTTATAGATAATGGTACGGAACCCTTCGTGCGCGAGTACGACTCGCACTTAGCTGGTTTTTCCATATTGAACTCTCAATCTAAGTACATAATCACCTACGATAAAAATGTATTATAGGACGCCCGCGCGGGTCCCCTCGACGGAGCACTTTTGTATGAAACCGCGCGGGTGCCCGCTTAACGCAGTTTCAGGCCTTACACTCGCGTCACGTTATTGTGCTGTCATTATGTTATTCTAGTTTGTGATTTGTGTGCATTTTGCGGCCAACAGTTGGACACAATTATTTTCGACGAGTTCACAGCTTTGACTGTCAATCTACACATATTTATATCTTTGCTTTCCTTATGCATCTGTTTAAAGTAATTGATATAAATAAATAAATTCATCATCATCATCATTTCAGCCGAAAGACGTCCACTGCTGGACATAGGCCTCCCCCAAATAGGGAGGGGATTTGCCATAATCGCCACGCTCGGCAGGCGGGTTGGCTATCGCAGTATGGTTTTAAAAATGCATAGAAAACGCTGCTGCCCATTCTCTAGTAAGTCCCTTAGTCGCCTTTTACGACACCCACGGGAAGAAATGGGATGGAGCTATCGGGAGCGTCCGGCACCAAACGGAACAAATAAAAAAGAACAAATACATTAAAAGTCATAATAAGAGATATTTTGGAATGGCATCATTCTCATCATTGAGAGAGGGCGCGACGTCCGAGCAGGGAAACGTCACCGCGGTTGCTACTAGAGGCAGCACTAACAAACACCACTTTCCATACAAACCGAGCGTGTTACCGTTTACACACACTACGACTTATATGACGTATATACATTTTTGTTAGCTGTAGTGGGTGGCAGTAATGTTTAACTAAGCTTTTTTAAATGGGAATCTAATTATCACTATGATAGAAGGGAAAAATATAAATAATTTATTTTTACATTTGATGTCACACCCAAAAACTTTAAAAAACGAAATATGTATTTACAGTCAGTGCTTAAAATTAAAATATATTAATTTATCAACTCCTACCCTATACTTGACACTGTGACCTTAAATGTACATCGCGTTCAGATTTTCTTTCTGGCAAATATTATTATCTAAACGTTTATTTTTTCATGCAAACATAGTTTCCGATCGTTCTTGAACCCTAGAAAGAGAAAAATATATCCATCTCACTAAACTCTGTCAGTGGTGATCAAAATGGCGAACCGTCTGTCTGCTCCCACGCACTTCAAGGTAAATATCCATTTTTATCTAGATTTATTTAACTTAATCAACAATAATGGTCTCAGTTTTACTTTCTATAAAACCTAAGCTATTGATAGCTAATATGTTTATAATTTCTCATAATTTACGACTTTTATATCGTGTGCATTTAAATTCACACCTCCTGCTGCTATGTGATTGACGCAATATTTGTCACGATATTTGCCACGTGTATTTAAATGCACACTGCCTGGTCTATGGTAATGCCTTGATCATTAAAATTAACTGGCCTCAATTATTTTACAAAGCATAATACCGCAACGCAAATAAAACCTTTAACCAAATCCACGCTTCTTAGCTTGCACTGCTTTGGTTTCAGAGTACTAGATCACAAAAAATCTTCGCATTGGTGCCTAAATCCCGAGCTAAATCTGATGAAGAATCCAACGAATCTTCGGAAAATGAAGTCAAAATGTACAGGCCACGCCCCGATGCCTCCGAAGAAAGTTCCACTGCGCGATCACTGGCGTCTTTTGAAAACATAAACATATATTGATGACGGCGAATATCGAGAAGTTTATACCATTGCTGCCGTCCATGAAGAACCAGTATCACAACATTGACAACCTATTTTACGTTCGAAAAATATAATTGGTTCTACCTATATTCAAATAATTCAGTCATAGAGAAAAAAGAAATCAACCGTTTATCAAGATTTTCTTAATACTTAAGAAAATCTTGTTAAACGGTTGATTTTTTTTTTGTTTTTTCTCTATGACTGAATTATTTGATAAGTTTATAGATCTCAGATAAAAGTTATGTTATACTTAGTTCCTAAGAATTTGTAATGTGTTACCATACTTACATACATACTCATAAATGTTCCTAAAAGATCTCAAAAGTTGTTGTTATGTTTAATATTTTTAGTTATAAGTTAATAACTTTTCTATTTAACTATTTTGTAGCAACTTGTTAATTTAATGTATTTTATTTTGTTTGCATGCGACACGGCAGTGTCCATGTAAAGACACGCGTTCTTTTTGTTGGTTCATTCTTGTAACCCTGGCAGTGTGAACTTAAATGCCCATATTATATCCTGAAAACTGAATTTAAGACATTTTTTATTTGATTTTACATGACGTCCAAATAGTCCAATTAAGTAATATAAAAAAAAGCAAAAACATATTTTTTTTAGGTTAAAAATCTCTGCCATTTATAGGGTATATGAAACTGTCATGGAACGCCAAAAACTGAAGGTTTTGAAGGCGGTCCGTGACAGAAGAATCCGCCCAACGAACTTTCGTTGCCACGAATTTCATTAGTATTGCTGTCTCTAGGCTCTGCTGATCCGCGCGGCGAATCCGTGCTCTGTGGCTTCGACACTGCGTAGATGCGTAGGATATATTTATGTGTCAGGCCCATATTTTGTCAGTATGTCCTCTAAATTGTTTGAAGGTGCATTTTACACTCATGGACGAATGGTAGCTTAGTAAAAGTTATTTTTTCAAAAGCCATATGGTATTTATTTATGTTTGTGCATAAATATATGTACATCAAGTGACTTCACCGTCATCTCCTGTTCTCCTGGTTCTTACCAGGAGAACTCAACAATTAACGTCCCTGCATCGGGAAAAGCAATATTTTCTAAAAGGTGATGACTATTGTAACTTAGATATTACAAACTGACCCACTAAAAAATGAAATATAAAAAAACCTTTTTACAAAAAGAACGACAACATTAACAACAACAACAAGATTCAAATTAACATTAGCTTACATGCAATTTGAACTGTGCCAAAAGTATCTTTGCCAATCTCTTTTTGCCATAGTTCATATTGCATGCATGCCTATGACTGCTACTCTGTGGTGTGCGAAGTACACCTAATTATACATAAAATGCTAAGTATGACTGATATGTTGACTTTTATTAAAAGGTAGGAAGTGCTGAGGAGACTGAAGTAGTGTCAGAAGATGAACTACCTGAAGTTCAGAAGCCAAGCATTAAAGATGCAGAGAATGTGTCAGATGACGAGCTGCCTGGACCTAAGCCAGCAGAGCTTCCTGCTGACACTGAGGTACCATTATAACTTTCTTTTTACATGTACTATCTATCACATTAAACAAAAATCTTGTTTAATGTGATCACGCATCTTGACTCCATACGAGCCTATCAAGATCTTGACTTCTGAAACTAGGAGAACTTTGTTAAATTATCATAGTTCCGTCTATTAAGTAATGAATTAGTATAGTTACGAGTAGATATAGTAAATAATTTATTTTTTATTTTTCTTTCTTGATTAATAAGAGTTTTTCTTAATAATTTATTACAATCTAGCCTAATAGACTAATAAGCAATTTAACTGTAACTTATTATTTTATGTGACAGATTACGTTATAACTAAGAATAGTGTCAATTTGCACTTTTACACAATTACATAGCACTTTCTTAGGGTCTGATAATTAATAAAAACACTTTGTTCACATGTTACATTTATAGCACAGCATTGTTACTATTATTCTTTCACACTATTTATACACTACACTAACTCAAATGGTTTAGTTCTCTTAACCTACGCACTATGTCCGTGTTGTCTAGCAGCTGAATTGCCTCAACATTCACATGTCGGTGAAGTCTGTGTTCGTGGGCTTCAGCAAATTTTTGGGTGATGGTGGTGACGAGTTCCATTTTAAGGTCTCGGTGGAGGTCGTCATTTCTAATGTACCATGTTGCATTTACAGCATCCCTGAGTACTTTATTTTGGAATTGTTGGATTATTTTAACATTGCTTTGTTTAGTAGAGCCCCAAAGTTGGATGCCATACGTCCAAATTGGCATAAGAATTTATTGGTATAATAAAATTTTATTATGTACTTATTGATAGGATTTTCTTCCGACTAACCAATACATACTTTTATAACGTATATCAAGTTCCCGTCTTTTCTTTTTGACGTGAGATTTCCAACGCAGTTTGGGGTCAAGAGTTATGCCAAGGTATTTGGCTGTATTAGCATAAGGCACTTTCATGCTGTTTATATGGATTGGGTAGTAATCGCAATGTTTGTTGGTGAAGTCAATGTGAATTGATTTTGACTCATTCAGTTTGATCTTCCACTTTTGTGTCCAGTTATAAACTTTGTTCACATCTAGTTGAATATTTTCTACTGCTTCTTTGTGGCTTGATCCAGTAGCAATAATTACAGTGTCATCTGCGAAGGTCGCAATCGTACAGGATTGGGCCTAACACACTTCCTGGTTACCCCAGCTTTACTCTAAACATTCTGTTACTTATTGTAAATAGATAAGTAATGATTCCAAACATTTAATTCCAAATAATTAATGCCAACTAAGAGAAAACGTATCAGTTAGTCTGCATTTTTTCAGTGTATGCTCTGAACAAAAATTTCGCTCGACAGGATAGTGAAAACGCGGGTTTACTTCGGGCGCCGAACTAAACTTATGTCCGTGGGTGATACGGTTAAGGAAACACCCGTAACTTCGGCCGAAACTATGGTTTTCGTGCTTTAGAAGTAGAACCCCAGATCCAATGTATTGAAACTAAATTATTTATTTTAGGTTGTATCAGAAGATGAGCTCCCAGCTGCAAAGAAAGAGATTAAGGAATCTCGAAAACGTAAAACTGAGGATGAACGAGATGGATACGATCCTGGCTCACCAACATCTGAAAGTGAATCCTCCAACAAAAAACAAGCAGTTGCAAAGGTATTGCAATTACCAATAATCTACATGTTTTAGTTTATACACTAATGTCACGTTTCGATCTTAAAACAGGCCAGCGGCAGCGGGCTAATTGCGTAACACACTATCAGTAGGAATCGATTTCAATTTGAGAGTTCAACAACATTAATTGCGTTATTTACGTTGTTGAGCAAATTCTAATAATTATGAAGCAATGGATTAGCAATATACTTCAAAATCATTCCGACTCTGATTCAAACTGTGTTACGCAATTAGGGTGCAGTTTATAACAATACTAACGGTACTAATCGTTAGTCTGGCGCATTCCAGCGCAGTCAGCCGCGACACCGACCTGCTGTGATTTACGACTCCCACTTGCAAGAAAATTGTATCATTTATTATTTTTATGACCTTTTTTTCACATTTTGTGAATACTTTAAACACACCCATTACTTTATTTTTTTAGAAAAATGTATATGTTTACAATGTTTTTAAATATGAGAGCATAATTATAAATGTACCTTTATAAAATATTGTAAAACATTTTAAAAGAGTAATGGAGGAGTTTCTTGCCCATTCATACGAAACTACGTTTTGGAAGGGGCGACTAGAAACAATTTAATTTTTCTTGTTAATTTTGACTTTCAAAAGTGCCTTTTATGTGCCTATTTGAAATAAATAATTTGACTTTGAAGACACGGGAAAAGTTATTATTTGGGCGGTATAGCAAACTTCGTATTAAAAATACTATTTTATGTTTTGATTCAGAATGGGGAAAGCAAACCAGTTCCGTCTGAGAAAAGGTCTTCAATTGATGAAAAGCCAAAGAAGAAGGTATTACCAGAGCTGGATAAATACTGGAAAGTTGTCAACGACGACCCTACTGATTTTACTGGCTGGACGTACTTACTGCAATATGTTGATCAAGAGGTACAGGTGCTTACTGTCTTTATTTTGTCTCAACTAATTATTATAATCGAGGCAGAAAACGGCTTCAATAAAAAGTTAAGAATAATATACATATTCCTCACGAAATGATGAAAACTGTCGCTAATCTTATTGCTTTATGAAGCAATGAGAACTGAATTAATATTGACGATCGGCAAGGGCCAACTGATAAATGTTGGCAATAAGTGCTGTATATTATGCAAATAGCAGTACCTAACTGTGAATGTTCAACGATGTTACAGAGCGACGTGGAGGCCGCGCGCGAAGCGTACGACGCGTTTCTGTCACACTACCCGTATTGTTACGGTTACTGGAGGAAATATGCTGATTATGAAAAACGTAAAGGAAGTAAAAAGAAGTGCCTCGAAGTGAGTACTCCCACTATCAAGCTGATGCATTGTTTATAATCTATTTAAATCACTTGGTGACTGGTTAGGCGGTACATCCGATGATCAGTCGTATAATTATGTGCGTTAACACTTGGATTTTGAATTGTTTTAGCCATAACTGGTATTTTGCAATGATTTTTTTTCCCAACAGTGCTACGTGGTCAACGTTCGTAAGGCAAGGTCGTCCATTCGCACCGGAGAGTTCTATTACCATCACATAGATTTCGTTCTAGTGATTCATTTCTTGTGGTGTATATTTTGTATTTTAGTGCATATATTTATAATACTTTGTACACGCATGATGTATTGTAATACTTTTTCATGTATTTATATTTAAGTAAGTACTAAATGAATGGTGGATATAATTAAGATTAAGGTTAATTACCATGGTATCATGGAAACGCAGCTGATCTTCATATTTAGCCATTGAATGGCGTTAGTAACGGAAGAGTGCGGCGAGGTCGTCGACAGCTGCGCCAGCGCGTCGATTGCGAACAGGTGTAATATACCCAGACAAACATTTTATATACTATAGATAGACACAAGCGAGACGTCGCGTCTCTGTATCTTCGCGCTCTGTCGCACCCGCACCGCTCGCGTACCCGACACGCAACGTCTCGCTTACCCTATTCTAAATTATATGACACAATATTATGCTATTCAATATTCCCTTGCTTCATAGTGTTGCCGTGAGCATGGCGACGCTTACAGACATGTGGAACTTGTTTGATACACGTTCTTGTATTACAGGTTTTGGAAAGAGGCCTCAAAGCCATCCCACTGTCGGTGGATCTATGGATACATTTTCTAAATCATATAAAGGCAACTAGAACTGAAGACCACACCTTCATTAGATCGCAGTATGAGAGGGCTATAGGTAAGCCATTCAATTTGGATTCATATAACTTTTTCTGCCATGCCAGTGTCGTCTTAAAAACCCAGACAAGGTAGCCAAGCATTATACATCATCAGCAAAGTTGGTGGTCGACCATCATATTATGGCTAAATTCGCTTGCATCCGTCTTTCAAACTTAAACGCAGCACATTTGGCGATTTTTGTTTTATAGTTGGCCAGTTAAAGGTAAAACTGGCAATGGCAATTGTTACAATTGAAAAATAGTTTTAAAATTAATTAAAAAAAATCCTTAGAAAATAAGTTTTAATTACTAGGCATTTAATAAAAATACGAATATAGTTGGGAATGACGGTTGATTCCCTAAGAAATCAAGACTGCGTGACTTAATAAGATCTACTCGCCGGATTTTAAAACAAATGAGACTAGAGCCAAGGTAATTGCGGTAAGTGCGCTGTTTGAAGGATTTTGAAGAACAAGCAAATTAATAGAAGTTTGAACCTAAAGTGAGCCCTGAAAGTAGTGGGGAATGGCTGTTGAGATACATTACAATACCACGTGTAATGTTGATGTATGAGAAGCGGTATATAACTTAATGTATGTTATTTACAGAGGCATGTGGCCTAGAGTTCCGCTCAGATCGCCTTTGGGAATCTTACATCAAGTGGGAGGCTGAGAACGGATCGGCTCTCAACGTCACCAATATTTATGATCGACTTTTGGCCACGCCCACACTTGGATATACTTCACATTTCGACAAGTTTGTACTATGTTATTTTTATGCTTCAATACTGTCAGTGGTAAATATGAACTGTAAAGTTTTAGCCTACAATTCTTTGCATTTACACGAGTTTACTTTTTTGTGTTGTACCTAGTTTATAATAGTTCGTGCTTTTTTAAAAGAGCAACGACAGTTAAATAATTATTGTAAGAAATAACAGAGACAAATAAGAGCACTCTTGTATTGTTTTTTTTTTAGTCCTAACATTCCTGTTGGAAGCATGTGAGCTTATCGGTAACACAACCTTTATAAATTTACTTATGCTCAGTTATGGCTATCTGAGATGTTAATAGTAAATAAATATACCTACACATATCCTCAGCAGAATTTTTTTAATTGGATTTTTCTTCCACGGCTTTAATCGAGAAACCCGCGTTAATCGTCGTTTAAACACATGTTATGTGTATCTTCTTGTATTTGTGTAAGTTGTGTTTTGTTTGTTGGCTCTCACTATGTAATGTTTGATGTAGCGGGAAGCATACCATTTCTTACCTCCTCACGTGTACCTTTGTGAGGCAACCCTCAGGCAGACGAGATAACCTTCGAATTTAAATATAAAGCGAAGTTTGGATTAGCAATATAACTTGCAGAGCTTGCCGCGATTGTATGTATACACGATAAGAATTGCTCGTGGAGGTCAACTTCTGCAAGTTTCGTCGCTAATTTAAACTTCGCTTAATGCAGATTTTTGAGTTGTCAAAACTGAATTAGTATTATTTACATTCCTAAAATTTCAAAACATACATGCAGATAGCATAAAAATCACAGAGCCTCTTTTTGTATTAAGTTTCCTAAAGTATACAATATGTCCCAGAATGAACGCACAACCTCTTATGGGGTCATTGTAATCATCATTATGAACAACTTTTACTATGGCCCCAAACCTAAAATCGCGAAAAAAATAAACCGGCTGTTCCCTACATTTATGCTCGAATATCTCGTCAAAATGTAGGGAACAGCTGATTTTTTTTTCACGATTTCAGGTTTGGTCCCATAGTGAAAGTTGTTCATAGTGATGAGTACAATGACCCCTTAGCGTCGTTGTGCGTTAATTCTGGGACATGTTGTATACCTTATGAAACTTAATACAAAAGACTTCCTGTGATTTTTTTGATGAATACCTAACTCACCGTCAAAATGTAGATGAAGTGAGCTTGAAGTGAACACAGCTCACTTGAAACGCACTTCACCTAAGTTTTCACACAGAGTTTCACAGAATAAGTCTACTGTTCATAGTGAATTCGAGTGTGTGGATGTAAGGGTGGTTGTGTGCAGCTTCCAGGAGCACGTGATGTCGGAGCCGGTGGCGGGCGTGGTGACGCGCGCGGAGCTGGTGCGTCTGCGCGGGGAGGTGCGCGACGCCGCCGGCGCCGCGCCGCAGCTTGACCTGCCGCCCGGCGAGGACGAGCCACTCGACCACGTCGTACGTATCTATAATCTATAAATATTATAAATTAAAATCGCCTTTTTGTGTGTCCGTGTTGGATGGTTTGGGTGTGTGCAGCTCAAATCAGTACTGTATAAGGAGCTCAACGACTAACGATACTTTGACAACCTACAATGGTTCCGTCGTTATAGAGCTTCTTTTCTCGTGTCGATGACCCGTATTTTGTCCGACCAGGGACCTATGCCGCAAAACTTTACAATTAAAATTTACAAATTTGTAAAATTAAACAAGTCCGAGTACCACAACATTCTTAAGCCACACAATTGTAACGGAAAACCTTACAAAATATATGTAAATTGTAATGTCTACAATTTATACACATAATTTGTAATGTCTACAATTTATACACATAATCTGTCATTTCTGTGTTACGCAATTCTTTTCTAGAATGAAAGAAAACACATTTATTTAGCACAGCCTAACTACATTCAACATAATATACAGCAGATAAAAAATAATCAAAATTAAATAAAAAATACAAAGTGTGATGTAAGAAATTAGCAGGAACGTGTGCCTCACGGCTGCGCCAAAAAGGTAAGCTTAGTTAGTTACCATCAGTTCAGCAAAAAAAAAAAAATACAATTCTACAATTTGAATTCTACATTTCTGAAGTTTTGTGGTATAGGGCCCAGTACGTAGCGACCTGACAGCTCTATTGTTAAGTCCTGGAGGGTGCGGTAGGAGTGGGTGCTGGGTGTAAGGGTTTTGAGTTGAAATACGAATTAAATGTGCCTATCAACCAATAAAAATCGATTTATATTCCCGCTTAAATCTTAATAGGACGCACTGATTCTGTCACTTTCTTAATACCCAATAGAATTCCTGTATTTTCGTGACCCAGGCTTAGTGGTGGCCGTGAGATGGCACAGGTATTTATGGTGCGGCCGTTATGTGACGGCACCGCTCTGTCTGAAGAAATTAAAGCTTCATGAGTGCGCTTGGGCAGCTGAAGGTAGAAATAAATAAGGCGCGACAGACTAGATATTTATTTACATCGCGGACGAAACCAAGCTCAGACGTGTTACGAAAATCTGGCTACCCGGATATTTCTATCAGTTGCGGACGCATCATGAGCGAATATGGCATCTGGGGGTCTACTCCGACGTAAATCGGAAGTATCGGCCGAATGTTCGGCCGTTACTTGGCTACGGCTAACTATGGCTGACTACGGCGAAATAAAAATAAAAAACCGGTCAAGAGCGAGTCGGACTCGCGCACCGAGGGTTCCGTACGAATATATGATGTTGATGATTTCTGAAAAACTGTGCTATTTAGAGACATCGTTTTATTTTTCCTGTAATCTTTACTTAGGCTTAGGCTAAAAAAAAACAAACAGATTTTTATCTCTGCAAACTTCGGAGATAAGGGGGTAGAACGGTATTTTTTTTTACATTTTTCATCACAAGTCTGAAACTATGCTGCCTTAAAAAAAAATGTTTGAGAATGTGCAAACAGCGTTCTTTCATATGATACCCCAAATGCCCTAGTAGCCCCACTTCAAATTTTTAAGACCCCCTTTCAGTCCCTTTTGCAAAAAAGATATATTTTTTTAAATTTCTTTCTTGCTTGCAAAATAGTTGGCAAACGTCATTTAAAACTATTCTAAATTTCAAGTTGACAGCATTAGTAGTTCTTGAGATATCCAGGTGTGACAGACAGACAGACTTCATAAGGGTTCCTTTTTACCATATTGGTAGAGATAAGCCAAAGTCAAAAATGTGAGTATAAATCGGGTAAGAATTCAAAGTAAAAAAAGGAAACTATGGAAGTTATAAAACGGCCGAACACTCGGCCGATAATTCGGATTAACGCCTCGGAGTAGACCCCCTGACACGAGACACGATATTGTAATTTGTAAGTCCCGAGTGTCAGTCACAAATTCTATAATTTATTTCTAGTTGCAATAATGCAATATTGTACATGCCAAGCTGTAAGTTTTTCAAAAATGATAATCATCATTATTTCAGCCGAAAAACGTCCACTGCTGGACATAGGCCGCCACCAAAAAGGGGGGGATTTGCCATAATCGCCACGCTTGGCAGGCGGGTTGGCGATCGCAGTATGGTTTTAAAAATACTTAGAGAAGGCTGCTGCCCAGTCTCTAGTAAGTCCCTTAGTCGCCTTTTTCGACACCTACGGGATGAAATGGGATGGTGCTGTTCTTTACGTCCGGCACCAAACGGAACAAATATTTCAAAATGTTAATATAAAATACTAATTATACTTTTGTCGCTATTAACGCAAGGCTTCCGAGGAAGAAGCGCAGGCGATCAAGGAGCGCATCATCGCGGCGCGACGCAAAGTGCACAAGACCACCGGAGAACAAGTCGCGGCTAGGTGGACCTTCGAAGAAGGGGTAAGTTCAATACTGCATTATAATCATTGTTAAAGCGAACGATCGTATGCGAATGACATTTCACTGTAACTTCAACCCGTTTTTTTATGATGAACTGAAATTGTATTTATTTCTGTAAGTAGATCTTTTATGACGCTTTTATGCGGACGAAGGATGACACGGTTGGCGCAGTGGATAAGCGATTGACTGCTGCGCTGCGTGTCGCGGGTTCGATTCCCGCACGGAACAAATATTTGTATGACCTACAAGTAGTTGTTCCGGGTCTGGCTGTTTGTGTATGTGAGTTTAAATGTTTGTAAAAGCAGGAGAAATTCCTAGTCTGAAAAAAAAAAACGATAATTTATTGGTCAATATTTTAAAATAAGATGGCGCCGGCATTTCCTGGCTGACTGATCCCTGAGAAGAAATGCCGACACAAACTCAGAGGTCATGGTCACTTCGATGCTCGGAGTGACCTGCCTGAATGCTTGGAGCATTATATTATTAAGATATCATGTGAGTCTAACAATGTAGGGCCATGTCTGGAAGGGCCTTTTGAAGACAGAGCCATTGCGGCTTTGAGTTGACTTGTTTTTTTTTGTTCTCGGTTTAAAAATCCTCATCAATGTCCTCCATGGGTATGTCAGACTTACTGAATAAAACCACCCCAGTGTTCCCTTCCCACACTTGCACCGGGGATCATGGGATCTGGTGCGACATCCGCAATCCCCGGCCTGCCTTTGCAGGCCACCTCAAGTCTGGGGGGTGAGGTGTTTGACTCCACCCTGCCCCCGCGACGTCTAAGAGGAGCGCGCGTGGAACACTACGTGCCGCCACCTCGGGTTCTGTTGTGTGGGGACGTCCCCGGGTCCTTCGCCCCTGGACCCATTTAGACGGGCTGGAATAGGTCGTTGTCCGCCAGCTTTGAGTTGACCTGCCTCAAATGTATCAGATTTCTCACACCTACTAACGAAAACCAATGTACTACTGGCAGAAAAAGATCTTGTCGATAACACTGTGTTCTTGGGGATTACTTTAAACTGGAAGCTACAGTGAAGCCCACTTATAACCAAACTAGTTTTAAACCATTTACAAAAAAAAAAACAACATTTAAAATTGTCATAAAACATCTACTTACAGAAATAAACATCATTTAAGGTCATTAGTATATAATTATGAGATATATAAAAATGGTTGCAGTTACCAAAATTAGCGGTATTCAAGACACAATTATACAGGCACTCCTACATTTTAGACCGTATTTTTCAGTGTCTACAAGTCTTGTGTGTTATTTCCAGATAAAACGTCCGTACTTCCACGTTAAGCCGCTGGAGCGCTGTCAGCTCAAGAACTGGAAGTCGTACCTGGAATGGGAGAAGCAACATGGGTCACTGAAGAGAGCACTTGTGTTACACGAGCGCTGTCTCATAGCCTGTGCGTTGTACGAGGAGTTCTGGATGAGGGTATGTTACACGATTACTGTAAAACACTGCTTAAAAAATTACCATTCTGATCATAATACGACCTAGTACAGAGCTGCAAATTTCAAGACGTTAAAAAAAAAATATTACACGGCTTACCTTGACAGATAACCCTTAGACAAAGCAACGCAGGCCCCTCGGGAGACTCACAACTAGATAATAAATTGTCTCATTAGTCGACTCTTTCGTAACAAATATGGATAATATCTGTAAAACCATATTTGTTACGTCCTGATTCTAATGATTATAATTCTGTAAAACCATATTTGTTACGTCCGCGAATCATTTTTTAATCAACATACAACTTGACACAGACCTGCAACTTAACTTACAAAAACTACCTTAGCGCATCCCCCTTATCAGCATTTGTTCCACAGTTAATAAAGTTCCTGGAAGAGCGCGTGGAGAGCAACCCGGAGCTAGTGAGCGTGGAGCGCGAGGTGCTGGAACGCGCGTGCAGCGTGCACCATCTAGACAAGCCCGAGCTACATCTGCACTGGGCGCACTTCGAGGAAGCGCACGGTAATGCGGCGCGCGCGGCCGAGATCCTCGACCGGATTGAAAAGACCTGCCCCAACCTCGTGCAGATACAGTACAGGTACGTGTCTCTGCCGGCCATAGAAGATGATGTATGTGACAGTTGTTTCAGTAGCTGGTGGGTAACGCAGGAAGGGAGAACTCCCTTCCTGTGTTACCCCCGAACAAAGATAATAAAAAACGTCTCTCTTCATTATGAAACATCTGATGAGTAAAAGTTTTTCCACAATAAATTATTGCTTAATTTTTTTAATCTTTGACCGCCGTTTGGTCAGCGTGGTACTTATTAGGTGTCAAAAGACGCTTAACGAAGCCGAGATTCACTTGTTTTATTTTTTTTAATGGACCATATGGTAACCTTCTGGTTACGGAGATATTGAAGGTCAAATTTATATCCTTCACAAAAACAAGTTTTGTAAATGTTAGTTATAACATTTACATCCACAACACCTGCAGCGCTGCATGCACGTTTTGCGTACGTTACATTGAGCGCTGCCGTAAAGAGTGAGTTTTCATACGAAAAATAAAACCATTTCCCAGCAATAATTTTTGCTCTTTATTAGTTAGTTTGATGTACAGAATGCGTAGTAACGGCTATGTGATAGGTCTTGTAAAACCCTGTACAAACTATCTTATTTTATGACAATACATCTTTGTTACCTCCAGACGCGTCAACTTAGAACGACGCCGGGGTGACTACGACAAATGCGCTCAATTGTACGAGGGCTACATAGCGTCTGCGAAGAGCAAGGCGGTGGCGTCGGCGCTGGCCATCAAGTTCGCGCGCTTCCTGTTCCACGTGCGCGCCGCGCCGCCCGCCGCGCGCGCCGCGCTGGACGCCGCCGTGCTGCGCGACCCGCTCAACGCGCGCCTGCACGCGCAGCGCCTGGACCTCGCCATGCACACGCCCGGCACGCCCTACGAGGAGCTTGATGGTACGACAACTTGTTGCTTTTTACCCGATTACGGCAGAGCCTAAACAGGCTTGCGAGAGCAGTGGTGGCTCAGTGGTAACGGCCCCGACTTACGAGTTTGTAGGTCGTGGGTTCGAACACAGGCAGGCGTTTTACTTTGTGTACATAATTTCGTCAAATCAAATCAAAAATATTTTTATTTCACATAAGAACATGTTTCATAAGTGCCCATGTAGGCTACATGGGCACTTATGAAACGTCAGAAGCTAGGTGCACGGTTCCAATTGGTCATTTCCTATGTAGAAGAGCCGGCAAGAAACTAGAAAAAAAAATGGCTTTTTCAGTGTTTTCAAATTACAGTAATATTAGGTATGAGAAGACAGTGTAGGCACGTCGAAAGTACCAGGTACTTAACAAAATAAAAAATGGTCTACAGATCTACAGTCTATTAAGCCACAACATCCTCACATTGACAAAAAAAAAACAATATAAAATATGATTCAAATAAAAGTTAGAACCTTGTTGAAATTAAAATTGTAGGTTTATTAATGTCAAATAAGAAAAACATGTCACCATTGCTCTCCAAACGATGAAGGAAAACGGCATGTCCTAGAACCAAAAATTCGAAGACATGACTGTGACATCTACCAACCCGCACTGGGCCCACGTGGTAGATTACGGCCCACTCCCTCTCGAAGAGGAGGCCTGTGTACCAATAGTAGATAGGCTGATTATGCAAAGGAGGGTTGTGATTTTAACAGGCTATGTATGTATGTGGTGCAGAATGCCTATCGCTCCGTGCCTCGGAAAGCACGTTATGTCGTTGGTCTCTGCTGTCATTCATCTTCTTTGATAGTCGTTACAGGTTGTCAGAACCTCGAAAGTCTGACAACCAGTCTTACCCCTTGTATCGTATTACCCAGCAACTGGGTTGTGGAGATCAATGGCAGTCGCTTTATGTAAAATACTGGTATTCAGCTACATCCAGTTAGGCAGGAGCCGACCCCAACATAGTTGGGAAAAGGCTCGGCAAATGATGATGATATGTACCACCGCGAACGTTCCCGGTCGACCACTTTTTGCCCTTATGCCCATAGTAATAAGGTTGAAAAGCGGTCGACCGGGAATTTTCGCGATGGTATGTATGTTCATCTGTTCCCTGTATCTTTGGAATTTGGAATTCATGTTGTTCCGCGGGTTAAAGGCTTTACGACGTCACATAAAATACAAAAACGGATCTGACTAACCAAAAAAAAAAAAATTACTAAATAGTACTGGGTATCTAATGAAGTCTTAAGCAGAATTTTCTGAAAATGTGTTGGTTATCTATAACTATATATTCATAAACCCCAAAATACATTAAGTAATAAATCTTTTTATTTAATGTATTTTGGGGTTTATGTATATACATTTACCCCAAAAACATTAAATAAGAAGAGACTTATAATTATAGATAACCAACACATTTTAAATTAATAAAAACTAAAAAGTTATAAAACAAGAAATCAGGGGGCCTAAAATGGACGCTTTAGCAGAATCATATTAAGATCTGCGTACAATTCATACATCCCGCAATTCATCTGTTTGACAGCTGATATTTGACATTAGACTTCAGTATAGCACTTAATAATTTGTGGACCATTTTACAAAACTCCATACAAACTGTCTAACAGATGAATTGCGGGATATGAATTGCACGCAGTTTCATATTATGATTCTGCCAAAGCGTCCATTTTAGGCCCCCTGCTCACATCACAGACGTATTCACACGTCAATTCTAAATACATCACCGTAATTAAATCATAAATCTAAATCAAAAATGTTAGTTTAAAATTTGTTTTCAGAGCTGATGTCTTATTAGATACCTTTTTAGTTGGCGTTTCTGTCGTAGTTTTTAGGTATTTTTTCCTTCATAAACTATCAACTTATTTGTCACATTCTGGGTGGACGTGTGGTAGTCGGTTATTACAAACGACCTTACAGTTCACCAGTTATGTTTAAGTCCCATATAATAGGGAGCGAACCTATTGCCATCACCCAGGCACAGACTCCGGGCTGCTATTGAGAAATTCCTGATGGAAAACCCAATAACACTACCCAACCTGGGAGTCGAAACCAGGACCTCATGTTCAGCAGTAACGCTTTTCATTTTTTAGGGTTCCGTAGTAAACAAGGAACCCTTATAGTTTCGCCATGTCCGTCTGTCTGTCTGTCTATCTGTCTGTCTGTCTGTCCGTCTGTCCGTCCGTCTGCCCCAGCTTAGCTCAGAGACGCTTAGTCCTAGAAAGCTGTAATTTGGCATGGGTATACATATTAATCATGCCAAAAAAGTCTTAAAATAAAACTATGAAAAACCTTTTTTTTTAGGGTAAAAAAAAAGGTTACACGTGAAATGGGGATGATATTTTTTTTTCTCGTCTATTCCATAGTGTGGGGTATCGTTGGATAGGCCGTTCAAAAATATTGTGGGTTTATCAGAACAATTTTTCAATTAAGGGATCTGTTTGCGTAATACTAAGCTTTAAAGTGCTATTTTTTGTTAGAGTCAAGTGTCCCCCCCCCTGCCAGCTAAATGGTTGGTTTTGGATATGTGAAAAAATTCATGGCAATAGTATATATAACGAAATTAAAAGGAAAACTATCACAGCTAAGTAGGCTTCACAAGTTAACGAGTAATAGTCGACCAACTTAAATTTGCAGTTGGAGAATTGACCGTAACGTATATCGATGTATGGGAGAGCATGTTTTTCAACTACAATGTTAAGTTTGTTTTTGGGATAAATTCATCCCAACTACGGAACCCGTCATTGTGCGTGGTCCGACATGCACTTGGCCGGTTTTTTTTAAACGTTGCCCCACTAGGAATTTCTCCTGTATTGTAGGTGCATTTACAAACATTTAAGCTCACATACACAAACAGCCAGACCCGGAACAACTACTTGTAGGTCATACAGATATTTGTTCCGGGCGGGAGTCGAACCCGCGACACGCAGCGCAGTAGTCAATCGCTTAACCACTGCGCCAACCGTGTCGTCGAATCTTGCGATCACTAGGCGCATGTATGTGTAATAATGATGTTGTCGTGCAGAGCTGGTGTCATCGTATGGCAAGGAGGAAGGCGCGGAGCCGGAGACGTGCGCGATGCTGGCGTGGCGGCGCCGCGAGCTGGCGGAGGAGCTCGGTGGCGCGGCTGCGGCGCGCCAGGCGCACGCGCACGCGCGTTCTCTCGCCAAACACCTGCGCAAGCGCGCGCGCAAGGACAAGCACGACCCGCCGCCACCACCCAAGTGAACACTAGTTTTGTTTCAACTTATTTTTTTTTAATAATATTTTAATGGCCTAGTTGCTGGGACCTTTTAGCCAAGTCTTTATTTTAGTTACGAGCTTCGTTTAATCATGGATGAAATGAATTATATACAATGCATGTTATATGATATCCCCGCTCGTACGCTCCCCTTGAGTTTCAGTAAAGACACTTTACTGAGACCTCCCGCGGACTTCTTGAGAGAACTTGAAGTGATATGTTGTACTGTTTTGTTTCATTTGCCTACACTAATGCACGTTCACGAACACTCAAATCCACGATTATTACACATTAATATTCGTCTTAACACTAATAGAAAATAAACAAAACCGCCACACGACGCTTCACTTTCCCGCCATGAATCCGTTTTCAACCTTATTCATTCGTAAGGGCTTCCTATGCAAGACGACTACTTATTTATTCATTCATAAGGGCTTCCTATGCCGTACGTGTGTCGGCCTATGCTGGTATGACCCACATAGGCCGACGGAGGCTGAGGGTCATACAGTCTACCAACTAAAGAATAAATTTACATTCGATTTTGTTTGTTTTGACCACTTGAGTGCAGCGTGTTTACCGTGCAATATTTTTTATTTATTCCTTTGCCACCCTATTATGATGTTAATTTTATTAGCCACTAACACTACTGTATGTTACCACAGTAGCACATGCGTGGAGTCCGGCAAGAAGAAGGAGAGCGCAGCAGCTCCCGCGGGCAATGCGGCGTCGCCGTCGGGCGGGTACTACGCGGCGCCGGCGCAGGCCGCGCAGTCGTATGAGCAGCCCTACGCGCAGCCCTACCAGCCCGCCTGGGGCTACCAGCAGCCGCCCGGGCCCTACCAGCACCACCCGCACCCCTGGCCGCAGTACCCAAACTACTACTAACCATACAACAGACACTGACACTACGATAAAATTATTATTATTTGCTGACAAATGTGAGTCTATTCATGTACGACTTTTTTTTCTGTACATACGATATTCTTCATGATATCGTCAAAGTAATAGACTACGAAGTTGACCCGTCTGTTTGTTATACTGACGGTACCAAACCCAATAGCGTTTTGTTTGTCTAAATGAAAAAGATGTTGCGATTTACAAGAAATGTTTATTTGACGTAAACACAATAACAAACATACATTACATATATTTTTAGGAAATAAATCTTATCTTCACAATAAAACGTCTTATTATTTCGACACTCCATCAGTCTTCCATAATATTTTACCTCCCATTACAATACATATCCTAATGTTTAAAAACAATTATGAATGCCTTCGGCCTCGCTATTTACAATCTCAATTTATGAGGACATGAAGTCCATGGACATTCAAATGCATTTTTTTTATAAATATATTATAATGCTGGTCGTACATTTACTATTATAGCTTGCAACCGAGTGCTGACTATGGTTTTGTCTGGCCAAACACCGAGAAGTTTTTAAGCGTAACCGCAATGTGCGTTCATTTGAGATTAATTTTATGTCAAGGTAACAATCAACAGATCATTATTTTATAATAAATCAAATAAATTGCTCTTCCGCTACGAGAATTGAATCATTATAATACAAATCATTCAAAACAAAATATCAAAATAAATTGATTTCATTCTTCATTTACATGCATCGCGAAATTGTACGTCCGGTACTTCTACATTATGTAAATGCCATTTAAAACTCATAATAATTTATTATTGACTTATCCGTCATTTGAGATTAAATGAATCCATCTAGACAGTATGTTCACTACGGTTTACGTATGTTTATTCTAAAACGAACAAACTCCGCTTCTTACTGCCCTGTTGGCCCTATTTTGATCAGGCGCACGCGGCTTTTGCCGCCTTCACAGCTGCAAAAGAAAAATAATTTTAAACTAGGAAGCGTTTATAAGAACGATTAGTTTAATTAGATACAAAATTATAGCCATATTTAGCAGTTATGCTCAGCTACACGTTTCATATAATTGGTTAAGACGGCAATACGGTATAACGCGCAAACAGTTTTCTATGGCACATTATTACAATCCATACAGTAGCGAAACGATTGTATTTGCGTAGAGCAACGGCGCCGGGGATCTCGCGGGGGGTCGCCCCGGTCCCCGAACTCGCTTAGTTTGCGCACTCGAACCACAGAGTAAACGGACAGAGGGTTCGTCGCGTACGAAGAGAAACCGGTTCATATCGGCTCAGCCAGTTGCTGACTCAGGCGAAGCTGCGTTGCCAGCACACACGCGCCGCATGACGCTTAGCCTCTGTCCGTTTACTCTGTGCTCGAACGTTGAGGGCAGACACGAGCGTGTTCTTTACGAGAATCGTTGAATGGATTAATTATAATGGTGCACACCTGTTCTGTGTACGGATGTACCACCGCGAAAGTTCCCGGTCGACCACTTTTCAACCTTATTACTATGGGCATAAGGGCGAAAATTGGTCGACCGGGAACGTTCGCGGTGGTACATCTGCGTGTGACAGTGTAAATACTGGGTGTGTAACGGTTGATATAATAACAAAAAATCTAACGTTCACTTGACCTAATTTCAGTTAATATACTTTTGTTTAATATAACGATCAGTTGAGATAATGAATTGTTGATATAATTTCATTTTATCTAATTTCTTATGATATAATAAACATTTCCTATAATGCACATTTGACATAATATTCATGTAGTATATTATTCATTTACTATAATATTCATAATCTCTAATAACTTTTAATATAATTTAGAAAATCTGATACGATTTTAAACGCCTGCTAGTATGGTGCTAGCAAAAATGCATCGCATAAGCATACCGCTACAACAGCATAACGTTGTTTGATATAACCTTTATGTAATCGAAAATCATTAGGCCTATCGTTTAAAATATATAATATTGCGATTAATTTGATTGAGCGTGCTGCGGGAGCGGCGTGACAGAAACGAATCGCTGCAAAACCGACTCCACGTAGTCTTGTCTGCCCTACCCCTAGAGTGTTATTTAAAATCGCGTAGGTGCCTAGGGGCGAGGCGGCCCGCGAGCTGAGGAGCAGGTGGCAAGCCGAAGCCACGGTGGTGAGCGTGAAACACATCTGTGACGATAAGCTTGCATAGGACCGCTGTAGCCCTGCAGCACCGGAGGCGTGACAGAAAACATGCCTGCTGCATGTTGCAGGCTTGCTGCATGTTGCAGGCTTGCTGCATGCTTGCTTGCTACATGCTTGCTTGCATGCTGCATGCTTGCTTGCATGTTTTATTATATTAGACTAATTAGAGTTCTAGTTAGGTTAGAACTGTGACCATTAAACATGAAAATTAGGTCAAAAGAACATTAGGTCAAATGCATGTTATATAAAAAGAATATTATACATATTGAAAATTATATAAAATTAACGTTATACTAAATGTTTTATATTAAATGAAAATTATATCATATAAAACATTAGGTCATATGAAATTAGGTTATATGATTTTATAGCATATGAAAATTATATTATATGAACGTTATTTCAAGTGAAATTAGAGCATTTGTTATTATATCATACATTACACACCCGTAAATACTACACTAACTTGGCGCGTGACGCAATTGGTAGCACCGAATTTTGTTTATTTTATTTTATTTTACTATTTATGTACACAGTGACATAAAAAGAGATACGTCATAATCATAATTTTTTCGTTCTAATAGAGTTTAAAATGGCGTCTGACGAACAGAAATACCAATCACATGACTGCAAAATTCAGTGCTACCAATCATGTCACGCGTCAAGTTATAGTGTACCCGCTATGCACGGGTGGCGGTGGCGCCCGACATCAAAGGCGTTTCGCTTCTGCATGGTTTGCAATACTGTGCCTATGGTATGGACGACACGTGTTTGCACATACAAGTCTGCGTGTAGACGGGCCTTTAGGCTATTATAATGACGTATGCCCACAAATGTATGGGAAAATTATCTAGATATGTTTGGAAAAGTATCTAGATATGTTTGGAAAAGTATCTAGATATGTTTGACTGACCTTCCCTCTCCTTCCGGCGTAACTTCTTACGTCGTCTGTCAATGGCCGCGAGCTCCGCCTTCACCGAGTGGTACGCTTTGCGTAGGTCGGCGAGTCGTGACGTCAGCACGTTGATGCGCGTCTGGCAGTCCCACGAAGGATCTGTTTTGATAATAAAGTGATAAGGAACTAGGATACTTTAGCAGTTTTGTTTTTCAAGCGAATGAACCAGGAGATACGTAAATAAAAATAGCCTAGTGTCCCAATTCTGGACAAAGGCTACCCCCTAATACTTCTAAATAGTCCTGCGCCATCGTCACCGCAGTATATTACCGAACCTTAGAGTAAGAAATCTATAGAGGTTCGGGTAGCGTGGGCAGATGAGACATCATATTTTATACATATCCATAAATGTTTATAGGACCCAATGATACCATAGACCTATTCCTTTACCCTGGGTTTTAAAACCAAAAACCCAAAATCTGCTAATTCATGATTATATGATGTAGAAAAGTGCCAATATAAACTTCACAATTTTACAAAAACGCCATGAAAGTCGAAGCTTGATGAGCTACTTAGGTCGCTGACCTTGAAAAAACTGACACGCACTGAGAGACGGAAATAGTATAGCCTTTTCCTTTACGTATAATAACTTAATACTACGAGTATATCCATTTCGTGTGAGAATGAAATGGAGCTACCCGCCGTCTATACATTTCTTTGTCTAAGTACCGAACGAATGGAGCACTCACCCAATTCCACGTAGAAGTTGTACTTGAGCGGCGGATGGTGCGCGTGATGCGTGTGATGCGCGTGGTGCGCGTGCGGCGCGTCGTCCGTGTCGCGGCGCGTGCGGCGCGTGCGTTGCCGCGCGCCCACCGAGCTCTCCGACGCCTTGCGCGACCGGCCTCCGCCTGAATCTAATTATACATTACTAGCGATCCACCCCTCAACCTCAATCAACCTTAGGTCACTATTATAAGGTTCATAATACACTGGAGCTGCTAGCGTGCATTCGATCAGAAGTATGGCGGCTGACAAACATGCCACGCGGCGCGCGCTAACATGGCGGCAGCTGCCGACCAATAGCGGTACAGGAAAAAGAGCCGCGGTGCGTGGAGCGTGCCGATTGGTCAATAGCATTTCCCGCACTTTTAAAATTCACCTTCTGCGCAGGTACATCGGTAAGCCATATCAATTGGGTACTACTGTACTTAAATTTCTAATCTTATTTCAAATAGAGTATAGGACTATTTTTTGAATCCGTTTGCCATCCCAGAGACATAGGTACCTAGCATAAACACAGGCATCTAGACCCTTCAAACTGGAACGGCAACGCTGCTTGGTGGCATAGGCATGGTGTACTACCTCTGCCTGCCTGAATAAAGGTGTGAGTTGTAATAAAAATAAAATTTTCTAATAATTTGTAGCATAACTGACCGTGCGCTTTTTCGACATCGAGTCCGGCCGCATCGTTCACTGGCCCTTCGTCTTCGTCCTCCTTTCGTTCCGAAGGGCTGTCCCGCTCCGATATGCGGCGTTCCCTGTTGAATTCCAATTTTAAACGTTATTTAGTTAGCTGTGGTATTTGTGTAAATAATAACATAACATTTTTGGGGTGAGAACTGTCGTAGTGTCAATAATAGTAGTACGAGGGCTGCACTAAAAGTATCGGGAATGGAATATTTCCACTGTTCCTGTCATATTAAAATCTTTTTAATTGAAAACTCCTTGGTTTTAAAAATCGAATACCATTTATTTATTTAAAAAAAGATTCTCGGTCTTGTCACAAGGTTTTGTCAAACATGTTTAGTCGTTGAGAAAATGGAATTGACTCGAGAAAATTCAAGAGCGATGATTTATTATGACTTTCGAAGTGGTTTAACACAAAAACAGTGTGTTGACCGGATGATTTCTGCATTTGGTGATGAAGCCCCATCCAAAACCACAATTTATCGCTGGTTTTCTGAATTTCAACGTGGACGTGTCAAGCTCAGTGATGATCCCCGTCAAGGTCGTCCAAAAACTGCAGTCATCCAAGAAAACGTTGATGCTGTGCGTAAGCTGATTGAGGAAGATCGACATGTGACATACCGCGAAATTCAGGCAACTTTAGACATTGGCATGAGTCAAATACAAATAATCTTGCATGAACAATTAGGTGTAAAAAAGTTGTTTTCCCGATGGAATTGAAAGTTGCATTCGCTCTGTGAAGAGCAAAAAGCGGCTCGCGTTACTTGGTGCGTCAGAACTCTCGAAAGATTCCACGCAGGATCCTCAAACGCTGTATACAACATTGTATCAGGTGACGAATCCTGAATATACGCGTACGAACCCGAAACAAAAAACCAGTCACGAGTTTGGGTGTTCGAAAATGAGTTAAAGCCAACAAAAATTGTTCGTTCACGGAGTGTTGCAAAAAAAATGGTGGCCACGTTTGTCTCCAAAACCGGCCATGTTACGACTATTCCTCTTGACGGACAAAGAACGGTTAATGCAGAATGGTATGCTAGCATTTGTTTGCCACAGGTAGTTTCTGAACTCCGTAAAGAGAACTGCAACCGCCGCAGCATCCTCCATCACGACAATGCGAGTTCTCACACCGCGCACAGAACAAAAGAGTTTTTAGAGCAAGAAAACATAGAATTATTAGACCATCCGCCGTACAGCCCCGACCTAAGCCCTAATGATTTCTATACTTTCCCTAAAATAAAGAATAAATTGCGTGGACAGAGATTTTCATCACCTGAAGAAGCTGTGGACGCCTACAAAACGGCCGTTTTGGAGACCCCAACTTCCGAATGGAATGGTTGCTTCAATGATTGGTTCCATCGTATAGAAAAATGTGTCAAATTTCGCGGAGAATACTTCGAAAAGCAATAAATACATTTTTAAATAGTAATGTTGTGTCACTTCCTTGATTCCCGAAATTTTCAGTGCCGCCCTCGTACGTACAACTATAATCCATTTGAAATAAGATTAGACATTAAAATAAACTTGTTTACAGTCCGTTCAACCGATTTTAACTTCTATTCCGTAGGCATAAGGATGGCATTAAAAGCAAAAACGTGGTAACAATACCAACTATTTATTACAGCTGCCATTCCATTGGTCATGCCACCAACGCAATAGAACTCAAAATCGATTGTAAAAAAGGTTTATTTAAATGTTTAATCTTATTTGAAATGGAGTATAAATAGTTTTTACGCCAAAATTGTACAATAAAATATGAAATTAGGGGCTGACTGTTTCTGTCCACCAACCCGCACTGGGCCCGCGTGGTGGATTAAGGCCAATCTCACAGATAGGAGGCCTGAGTCCCAGCAGTGGAACGTTATTGGCTGATCATATTATACAATATGTAACAAAAACCCTGTTGTTCCGTCTACCTACGTTTTAAGAATCTGTATACATACGTAATAAAGCAAGTCATTTATAAAAACTGTTCAACTAAAATTATTAAAATAAAAATTTAATTATTAATATTTGTAATGTTTAACTGATTTCTAACCTTTTTAATTCTTTGATTTTGACTTCTCGACTAGCCAATGCTTAATTTTTTTAAATTATAATTCCACCAATGTTGTGCTTGTAGGTCAATCTATACGTCCCTAAAAAGAACAACAGGGTTTTTGTTACATACTGTATAGTGCAGTATTTTAATCCAGTGATGCTTGATCAGCTATCGGCTAATTAGCAGGTGCTCTATTCAATTCCAATCCTAGATTATTGACTGGGTTGAAAAGTCGACATTGGTCAAACATCGATCTATGGTTTGTTCCTAAAGTATGATGAAATGTAAACAAATGTACGTATGGATGCCAATTTTCAGTGCCACTTACAAATTGAGTCATTTAATATGATTCTTTGAATACTTAAACTCCTAAATCCCAAATCTAAAGACGTTTATAATTTGATTTGAAACCTACATTCAGATGAATATTGTTCACACCTTACGGGCTATTCATGAATTACGGAAGCAGAATTTTAGTAATCTTTAACACACCCCCTACCCCGTGTCAGCAAAAGTAAGCAAAGCTGTTCCCCCCTCCTATGCTCACGTAAATATTGGTATATGTATATCTGTTCAGTATTCATGAGTCAAAAAAATAACGAATTTATAGACTGTACAGGAATTTAATGCCCATTTAAGTATTTTTTCTACTTCGGTTCTTTCTAACTTACGGCGCTGACAAGAGGCATATGATAAAAGTAGGCTTGTCTTAAACAACAAAAATTGCCTAATCTATATAGTTTGTGGTAGCGGAAAAAATATTATGTGTTTCTTGAACATATTTCTCAGAACTTGGTTGTTACCAAAATACGTTTAGAAATAAAATCTCGTTACAAATTTACGGTAAACTGAGTTTCAATCCAAAATATCTGTATTAAATATCAACGTACGGTTGGTATTTAATTAGTAACAAGAATGTCTTACTTGTATGCAGAACTTGGTTGTTTTTTATTTTCGATTACTCAACTAATTATTGAGTAAATAAATAATTCCTTAATATTTTGCAATAAATTACAAGCGTTGCATGATCGCGCTTCTCTTTCTTTTGTATGCAGTATGACGGTGAGAGCGGTTTACCTGTTGTCAGCGTCTTAACCGTAAAACACCGCGTCGGAGCGAGTAAGCAATATCAATAAGCATAGACAAGTAGTCATATGTGTTCAAATCCGAATACATATTTTTTTTTACAAAAAATCTAAAAAAATAAATAAATGCTCCTATGTCGTCAAAAAAATAAATAAAGCGAAGCCTTTGGTGCTTACATAATACTTGAATGGCACCTTTTTGCAATATAAACGTGACGCGCTAAACGAATTTTATTAGCTTCTGCCCACGACTTCGTTGGCGTGGAAGTTGTAAGACACCACAATATACTTCAATAACAGCCACATTTTTATAAAACTTCTCTGTATACTACGTTTGTAGGTTTGATCTGTCTCCCTGCCGGTCCCAGAAAACAAAAAAAAAATTTGTGAGCCGTCACGGGACGCCTGGCAGATGTGAAACATCGAAATTAAACAAACAAACATCGAAGAAAAGGTCAGGGTCGCGTAGCGGGGGGACCGCGCGCGTGGAGTGAGCGGTGAATCGCCACGCGGTATGCGTCGCCCCACCAGCAATCGGTTTTACGTGCGCCTATAGATGTTTCACATCAAAATGGGTTACCTGTGCGGAGGCGACAGCTCGAGGCTGCTGTCGGGCGTGGTGGGCGGCGTGTGGTCGGCCAGCGCGCGGCCGCGGGCCCAGCGCGCGCCCTCCGCGCCCGCGCCCCCCGCACCTCCCGCCAGCCCCACGCCCGCAGCGCCCGCGCCGGATCGACGCTCTTCTGCACGGACATAATAAAACGTATAACAACAGTTTACAAAAGGCAAATGCTTTTATAAAATTAGGTAACACAATGTGCTTGTGAGTCCTACATGGATCGAAATGTATTATTAAACTGTTTAAGGGGGATGCGCTAAGGTAGCCCGCGAAATTCAAATTTTCTTAAGTTTTTTGCAATTGGCATGTCAGTAACAGGTTGTATGTTGATCTAAATATGATTCGCGGCCATTACACATATGGCTTTACAGAATTATATTATAATCATTAGAATCAGCATTACAACTCTCTCCGCCTTATTACAAAACAAGATTTATATTTTGACATGACTTAAACCATGGAGCCAGTTTTTGTAATAAGAACGTAACAGTGATTGAAATACCGTTCTTTATAAAAAACTGAAAACTTAGTTCGGTACTAAGTTGTTAGTTTTGCGTTTAGGAACTTTACCATAGTCTGAATAAAGTTCGAAATTCAATAATAGCTCCATGTTTTAAACCTGGGTCTGAAGATAAACCTTGTTTTGTAATGAGGGGGGCCAAGTTCATAAAATCCTACTGAAGATCAGTAGGATTTTATGACTCATCCACACCATGCGTAGTATTGAAGTAGAAAGATCACAGAGAGTGCTTCCTTAAGTTACTTTTAAAAAACCCTATGGATTCTCTACTCTATCTATCGTCTTATCTACTCTATCGTGAAACGAGAGCTCTCAGAGTACGCTAGCTTTTTCATTCTTTCTGCCTGCACCAAAACTCAAAAAAATATTAAACATCAAACAAAAGCAAAAGTATCTATAGAATCCCAACACCTGACAGCAACTCATTGCTAGCCCAGCCAACCCTCTCATTAATACATACATTAAAGTCTGCAAACTCTGCGAAATTAAAAATATTACCTCATTCAGTTGTAAAAACATAATAAATGAAATATTGCAAAACACTGGCTATGATGACTCGGAACAATTAATATAAATACCCTGAGTTGACACTGAATCGACGAAGTATAATAATAATTCATTTCATAAGCCTAACACATAAGGAGAAAAAATTCAACATTAATTAGTTATTTAGAATTTTTTTATCGAAAAATAAATAAAAAATAGTTAAGCTAAGTATGCCATTTGCTTCTACTCCGTTCACCTATTATACCCATTTTTTTTCGATACGGTAAAAAAAGTTATCCAGTATGCCTGTACAAGTTTACCTTTGGTATGCTGGTGCGGCGGCGCGGACGCGAAGGGCATGTGCAGTCGCTGTCGCGGCGGCGCCGGCTCGGCGTCCGGCGCCGGCGAGCCGGGGATCGTCTCCTCGCACAGTAGTAGTGAGATGTTGCCGTCCTCGTCGCGTCCCTCTCGCACTTCCCGCATCTCCCGTCCCTCTCGCACCTCGCGCATCTCCCGTCCCTCTCGCACCTCACGCATCTCCCGTCCCTCGCGCATCTCGCGTCCCTCTCGGACCTCCCTTCCCTCGCGCGCGTCCCTCGTGTCCCGCGTCGGCAATGCTTCGCGTGGACCGCCCGCCACTACAACACTCGCGCCTGTAACCAGATTAAGTAGTAAACCCAATGCCAAATACTAAACTGATTTAGCAGCATGGGTGTGGAAAGTTTATCAACTTTCAGTAGAGGGTAAAACGGAACATCAGACAGAGAACATCGTTGTTCAGCCAAGGAAAATAAGTTAAAGGCAAATCTGCGAAATAAATCCTAGTTAAGATTGATCACCGGAATTATCTATAAAGGCATTGGAAATAGTGTATAGAAAATCTAATAGTTATGCGAAAGGTGGCGGAATTAAGTTTTTGTCATTATTTCGAAAAATACTGGTTCATCAATTTATGTTATTACAAGTTTCCTAATTCTGCAAAAAAAATATCCTAGGACCAATAGTAAAAATTATGTTTTTATGCTCAAAAAAGCCGTTCAATATACACACTCATATTTTCGGTCAAGTCAGGCATGGAAATACCCTATGACCAATTTTGAACGCTTATAATAACTGAGAACCGAAAAAAATATACAAGGGAGCCGTAAAACGACTTCCAAAGAAAAATTTGAGAAGCTTCTCGCCAAGGATTACCCGAAACACTCCCATGTATGTTCAGCGATTATTTATAGTTTCAGAGCTGGACGGTTTTTAATATTTTTTGGGAAATTCTCGCATGACTTTAGACGTTATAATTTTCTGTCGCATTTTATTAAATTTAAATTATATAGCCTTAAATTCTGGTCTATGATGATATAAAATACTATGTGCGCTTTACGAGTTTTTTTTTGCAATAAATTCATTTACGAGACCTTCGACATACTTTTTTTTCGCACATAATTTCGCAATACATTTTTCATAGAGTATTTCTAATTACTAAATAGAGATAATTCTGGTGAGAATTCATCAATCGGATGTTATTGACTGAAAATATATTCCTGGGCCTTTTACGTTACATCTCGCAATATCGTTTAATGAAAAAAAAAACTAGATGAGAATGCAAGTAATGTAGTACGTACTGTGTTTCCGTTCGTTCTTGCAGGCGTCCTCTAGCATGAGCAGCGACTCTCCCGCACTCCACTCTCCGGGCGACTTGCCAGCGTGCAGCGCGCGCGCGCCCACTGTCATGCCGCTCACCGCACCCACTCCCGCACCGAGCGAGCCGAGCGCCGCGAGTGATCCTAGCGACGCGAGCGACCCGTGCTGCCCGTGTGTTGTGTGTGCAGGCGACGACCGCTCCCCACTGCCCCACTCATCCACCACTAGCTTGTCGATTATTAACCTAAGAGAATTCTTTTTTAGTACATACGACAAAATTGGTTCTTAAAAAAAAGTTACTGTTTACTTCTAAACGATTTTTGGTTTGTATTATTCGATGGTGAAGTATAAATACGTATTTTGAGCCCACCTTCTTCGTTTTTATTTGAGTGATTATCAGCGGGAAAGTTGTAAATGGCCTTCATTTTCATATTTTTTAAGAACATCGTAAATAAGTTAGCTGTAAGTTTCCCGAACAGAATAAAATAACTGGTGGAAAGTGTACAAGTGTCTTACCTCCTATCAGAGTCGTCGGAGTCGCTGGAGTCGGTGCGCTCGTCACTAGGGAAAGGCAGCGATACGGCGGCGGCAGCGGCGGCGGCCGACTGGTTGATCTGACTCGACAGCTTCTGTATGGTGTCGCTCAGCACCTTGTTGTTCTTGCCGGGCACGCTCAGCGGCAGCTCGGCCACGCTCTTACGCCGCTCCAGGATGCTCAGCGGACTCTGCAGCCGAGGTGCGACATCCTCAGGCTTCACCTTCTTAACATCAAATAAATCACGCTTCATGTCAACCAAGTTCGATGGCTCCCCGAATATCGTCTCAGTACTGACCGGCGGTGTCGCCCTCTTTATGGCCTCAGTCTTTACTAAAGGCTTCATCGATTCTGGTTTCACAGTCCTCTGCTCGGGAGATATCGGAGACAGTTTAGTTTCGGGTTTGACCGGTTTAATAATTGTGTCGGTCTTAGGCGTAATGGGGCGGTCATTCATGGGCGGGGGAGACATAGACAGTCTCTTGGCGCTGCTGATAGCTTTGAGCAATTTCTCCGCTATCTTGGGTCCCTCAGACTGCAGCAGGAACCCTGGAGGCGGCTCCGGCAGCACGTCGATCCTGGCGGGACTGTCCGGCTCCGACTTGTCTTCCTCAGTGTCAATCAAGGGGCTGGACGGAGGCTGCAGCTTCAATAACACAGGCTCAACCGGAACAGGGTCCAATTTCTTTTCAATTTTAATCTTGAGTGTTGTTTCTTTGTGTTCCATGATAGGTATAGCGACAGAGAGAGGTTTCGAAGGCTCCTCTTTCTTTGGCTTCTCTATCTTTGGCTTGTCTATGTTTTCTATTTTATAATCTGATGTGGTAGCTGCAGTGACAGTAATATTAGGCATAGTGATTGTGTTCACAGTAGTTTGTATGTTCGTTTTAGCCGGTGGTGTTTCTGGTTTCTTCTGTGGTGGAGGTGTTTTAGGCGGCTCGGGAATTTCGTCATTAGGCTGTTCTTTCACTTCTACTACTACTTCTTTATCGGGTACTACAAGGTCCGGTTCCTTTGGTTCGTCTTTTACAGGAGTTCCTGGGGATTTAGGTTCCTCAACGACTGGTAATACTGGGGTCGGTTGTCTTGCTTCCTCTTTTACTGTAATATCTTCTGGTTCATCGTCCGAGGACTGCTCATCGTCTGCTGGACTGTCTGGGGAGTCATCTATGAGTTCTCTCAACTTTGACACTTTGCTCTTTTTCGAGTATGTTTCTTGGTTTTTCGCCGGAGTGAAACCTTCAAAGGTGGGTCCTGAACTGCCATCGCCTGGGAATGAATCGTCGTCGAGTGAGAACAGTCCATCCTTGGAGTCTTCCTCGGGACTCTGGTGGCTCGCGTCTCGACTGGCGCCGAAGTCTCTAAACGGCGACAAGGAAGGAGATCTGAGGGACGTCGCTCGCGGTCGCATCGGGTCTTCTGATATTTCTTCACTCAACGACTTGGACAGAGTGGACGTATATTTACTTGGTGAAATGTCATCGAAAATTCGATGAGTGCGCTTCTTTTTTTCATCATGCAGTTCTAGTTCGAAGGGTTCAGGTTCTTTGAACTCGTACACGTCTTCGGCTTGCTTGTCTTGTTGCATAGGTTCGGTCGGGGGGCCGGCGGGGCCGGTGGGGGGCGGGGTGTCCTTGTCTTCTTGTTTGGTGTCATCGGGCTCTTGTTTGACGGTGTGTAGTCCCTTGAGCTCGGAGCGTATCTCGTTGAGGTCGTAGTCACGGCCCTGGTGGCCGGCGTTGGGTCGGGTCTTCTTGGGCGGCGACACAGATGTGGGAGTAGACACGGTCCGTACCGGCCTCTTGCGGGGCTTGCTCGAACTGCTACTGTCACTTGACTTCAAATCTTTTGACCTTGAAGGAGCTGTGGACAAGAAACATGTTATAGTATAAACTATTTCTTGGAAATGAACTGGAATCATGTTAGGTAGCCGTAGGTTACGTTTTGAGCTTGATTTGTCATCTGACTTCTTAGGTGGCCTCTTGACGTCGTCGTCACTTTCCGAGTCGCTGTCGGAATCCGATCGTGCCGATGATTCTGTAGGAAATAGTTACAAAATCAGTTCAAAATGTTAGTGGTAATAAAAGAACCAAATTAGCAGATCGCGAATCAGACAATGTGAATTATTTGAAAAATTATGCATACCTTCGATCCTCTTGCTCCTGACTCGCCTACTCATACCAGACCCCTGGAAGAGGTAGATGATAAAGATATCGTGAATTAAAAACAGAACGTAATTTTATTTTTATACAGTAGAATCTTAGCATCCTATATTGTTCGAGTTATTTTCAACACAAATACGTCTACCCAACGCTAAGGCAGTGGCTGTGCACAAAGCGTACAAAAAAACTGGCTGAGTATCAGCAGTTTTTGAACGTCAAAATTACATAAAGACAGTCCCCTAAAACTCCCGCCCTTCACCACTTCCTAGTGTTTTAGCTGGGAAGTAGTGGCGCAACAAACCGCCCAGCAGCCTGTTCAGTTAGAATAAATAAACAACACAACAGTTAACAACATGATTCTATACAACAGTATGCTAAGTAATTATCATGACAAAAGATTTTTTTTGCCTGCTAGCTCACGTCAATAAACAAACAAAAACATTGAAAACTATAATCAAGCAGAAATACGCTCAGACGAAGAGACTAGGCTATAGTTCGAGAAACACTTTCATGTTCATAGCTACAAGGTTATTGAGATTGAGACGCGTGGCCAAAATTAGAATTAAGTCGTCATCTTGTTTATTTAATACATTTTCTGGGACCCACGTTCACAAAAGTTTACCAATAACGCCCAGCTGTCAATGTCATTCAGGTGCCAAAATAACCTTGAATAGTGCGTTCATTATAACTTGACGCGTTACGCGATTGGCAGCACTGAATTTTGCAGTCTTAGTTTCAATACTAAAGTTCAAAATTGTGACTGTAAAATTCAGTGCTACCAATCGCGTCACGCGTCATGTCATAGTGAACGCACAGTAAAGTTGTCAAAAAATAATAGGCCCGTTTTGACATTTAACTTGAATCGATATCGACGTAACTAGTGAAGTAACCATACGACTACGACTCGGTACTCGATACTCACGATAAATCGATTCAAGTTAAATGTCAAAACAGGCCTATTATTTTTCGACAACTATAACACTCTAGTTCTTTATTCTGGGTCATGTATTGTAATATAATAGTAAAACGCCGATTGGAATCTAACTGGTATACTTGACATAAGACAAAAACAGTTTATATTACTATTACCGGCCAGCAATAACTATAAAAAGGTTGTGAATAAATACTCCAGTATGATACCTTCTTGTTGCGCTGCTCATGCTGCGTGACGTTGAGCGCGATGCGCTGCGGCTTGATCCACTCGTCGTAGCGCGTGTTCCAGCCGGTGTAGTGCACGCGCAGCAAGTCGCCCGTCGCCGTCTTGTCGATCACCTTCGCCTCGTACGTCACCTGCGGTAGCGAGCATCGATCAATCTACGTCATTTGACAACACAATGATAATTGAATTTCAATTTGTTTTTTTCTGTAATTAGTTTATCAAAATAATAAATTAGTTAGTAGTAGTTTGCAATATCAGCGTGATGCACTGAACTAATTGTATTACGTAATAGAATATATATTTTATATTCGATTCAGTGCGATTTTGGTCGACCGCGTTATACGGGTATATTCAAAAATTTAATCAACATTTTTAAATTAATAACAATTTGAGAGTGAATTAATAAATAGTGGTCAACTTATGTTTCATCTCAAACGCACCGACACCTTGTAAAGTGACAATAAGACTTAAATAACTAAAATAAAAACAGTCGTTTGCTTCGTACTTTTACCTTAGATTCGGACTGCGTAGGTCCATAGTACACTTTCAATTTGTCTCCCACTTGAGCTTTTACGTTTGATACTCCAGATCTCGGCGTTGGTTCATTTGTTGATGGCCTGTGAGTGTAACAAGAAGTTTGTAATACGCACAGGATAGGATCAACTCCAAAAAATATATTGACACGAAAATATTAAAAAAAAAAAAATTGCATTTGTTCTCTTCTTATACTTGTATTGCCTTGTTTGTTAATCTATACAAATAAAATAACGATTGTAATGTCAAAATAATAGCTTTTTACTAAATGCATTTCAAAGTATACAGGGCCAAATTAAATCAGCTAGTTTAGATATCGATACCCATTACGTCTGTGAAGTTTACACAAAAAAAAAGAGATTTTTTTAAACTGAAATTTCAAGTGACTAACTGCGGTCGATGACTCCACAAAAAAGCATCACATTAATTTCGTTCGTGTTTTATCATGTTTAGATATCGATATCCATCACGTCTGCGGAGTTTCACTAGCTAATTAATTTGACCTTGTATGCGGTACATACACCTTTTTTTTTTAATTTTTGCTCTTTGTTCCGGCTAATTTCCGAAACGGCTGGACCGATTTTGACTGGCAGATAGCTGATGTTATAAGGAGTAACGTAGGCTAGTATTTTTATTTTAGAATAAGCCAAGTGGGCGAAGCCGCGGGCAGCAGCTAGTTTGGTAATGAAGGTAATATACCTTTAATTTGGTATTTCAAGACAATAATAGTTTCCATCCTGTATAACTGTGTTAAAGATGATCCATAGATACAAAGTTGAATTACTAACTGATATCAACACTAGGAGGTGGCTAACGGCTGAACCCAATAACCTATCTATCACCAGTTTTGGCATACTGGAGATATAAAAATCTATCTATCGATGGTTTTAACGTCCCAATAATCTATGAGAAATTATGGAATCTTACCGGCCCACGCTATCTACTGATGGGAGGGTGTATCGCCTACAACGGATAGCTATTTGTATGAAAATGCCAAAGTATGCGTCCCAATATACGATTTGTTTGACAGGACAGTACTAAAGATGACAGATTTGTCTATTCCCCGAATTGCAGGGATAAACGTAAAGTAGCCAATCTAAAATTAACACTTTTGTACATGCAATAATGATCATAGATGTTTATTTTTTTTTTTTAAATATTGAATGTCAGTTACGTTTTCTGTGGTTGTGTTTTGATGTGTTGTGTTTTTAGGTTAAAAGTGTAGTTTTAGTGATAAAAACACGGGTAAGTGGATACATTTTCATTTATCTGTTGTTAATACATCATTGTAGATAATAATTACACGAAATTGCATCATAAAATCGAAATTTTTGAACAAAGAAAAGTTTCGACAAAGAACCGTTCTATCGTTGGAATTTGGACTTATTTTGTGTTTTATCGACTGCAAATAATCAATAATAATCATAAATAAGTGCTTGAAACATCGTTTTAGATAATATTTGCACTAAATACTTGTGAAAAGTTTCAAAATATCATATGTCAAAAACTGCATCAAAATTGTTAAACTTTGAGGTTAAATATCATTATTTCTTTCCACAAGAATGACTAAGTGTTAAATTAATATGACAGTATAGTTCCCACTTGTGCATTTATCACTAATATTCAAAAAAAAAAAAAAAGGAAATTTATTTTTTAATTAATTAATAAATAAATCAATTAACCCCCCCATTTTATTCAAGAAAATCTTTTATTAATTAATTATGGTGGTATATTTTACAAGATATAGGTAGCTATCAGTCAATAAAGGTTTATGTAGTATCTTAGTAACATTTTTGTATAAGAAACTACTCGGTGTTACTCCGATGTGAATTTTCAAAGTTTCAAAGATATCATGAGGCCGGCCTCAAGTTTGTGATTTATTATTACAACAATGTTACATAGAACTCTCAAAGAAACGCTGTTGTCAGATTTCTTATCTATTCATAATGTAACTTGCAAAATTTTGTGTAAATTGATACAATAGTTTTATCAGAAATAGCCATAACATAAGACCAAAACAATTACAGCTGTTATCTGTGATTAGGGGTAATTATTAAATACAAATACAGTTCCCACAACCATTTTTTTTATTGTTAATTACAGTGACTCTATTCAAAAACCCATACAGCTTAAATAAAGGATGTTTATGTTCTCACAAATCACTTAAGATGTTTTTGTTTACATTGGGAACAAAGGGCAATAAATCTGGCGGCCATTTTAAGATAAGGATTGGTCCTTGTGCGTTTTGACGTTTGTTATGACATAGGGTCTGACAGGTTAAAGAAAGTAGTAAAAAAAATAGAAATTCAAATATCGCGAAAACGGTGCGTCCTAGGCAAAAAATAACAGATATTTAACCCCCCCCCCCCCTTAGTGACACCACCCGTGCAAGCACCATGCCAACATTAATTTAAATTAAAAAAAAAAAAGCAGGGGATGCGCTAAGGTATCCCGCGAAATTCAAATTTTAAAACGTTTTATGCAATTTGCAGGTCAGTAACAGGTTGTATTTTTTTTATTCGCGGCCATAACCTATCCTTACTTATTTAGAAGTAAGAAACAAAGAAGTTTCATAATAAGACTAATTACACATGTTTTTTTTTAAAGTGATGTTGGTTGTAACGGAACGCACGGGAGGGTGCAGTAGAAAAACCTACTTATTGTTTTCGTTAGATAGATAGCCTTTATCAATGATAGTGAGACGCCATCCACGGATAGATATAATTATACTGTCTATCATCAATAGTGATCTGTCTTTCACTGAAAATAGGTTATTGGGTTCGGCCGTAAATCAACGCAAAGGAAAAAGTTACTCACTCTGTGTTCTTCCTCTTCCGCGGTCGTTTGCTGCTGTTCGACGCGATCGTATTGCCGCTGCTGGCCGAGTTTGCGCTTTGACTGCGACGACTTTGCATCTTCTTTATGGGGCCACATCTACAAAATATACATTCAATATGGTAAATGTAATCTAAACTAATAATATTAAGAGGTAAAATTGTTTGTTTGTAAGAGGTAATCTCTGGAATTATAGATCCTCTTTCAAAAATTATTTTACTGACAGAAAGTTACACTATTGCAGAGCGCCATAGTATATTTTTTTGACTTCCACACGAAATAAGTCACGGGCAGAAGCTAGTGCCCAATATTTTATGTCTGTCTGCATTTATTATTTTAGGAAAAGATACATTGGATCTATAGAAAAAATAATTTAATTCTGCAGAAAAGTATGAATTCAGCTTTTTTTCTTTTAGATCCATTCACAATTAGTGTGAAGTAGGCTTAAGCCTCAAAATTTTCAAGTAACGGTTGCGGCGGTTTTTTCAAAATATTTTCTCTATTTAAGGCGATGCGTTTTTTTTGTTTTTTTTGCTCACACCAGTATTAATTATAAGTCTATACGTGAGGATTTGTAATTGGCTTTCTATTGAATAAGGTTTCCTTATTTTTGTCTGTTTTTATTAGCTGTATATCCCTGTATATCCATGTTCTAAATAAATAAATAGATTACTGGGCCCCAAGTCTGCTATTTTTATTAATTCAGTCATTCCAACACGATCCCATTGTCATTTTGCTAAAAGTTCGTAATCTGCAAAATTTTATTCATAATGGTCGATCATTGGTCGGTCAATGTTCTCGTAATAGAATTGTGTTATAATGGCATTGTCGTATTGCCATTATTATAAAACCCATTACTAGAAATGTCATTCATTTGTCAATAAGTACGAGATTACCAGTATATGCAATTTCTTTCAATGTAGTGTCAGTGGCCGACCATTGGAAAGTCATAATGACGCCGTTATAATAGTAGATTACTAAACTTGTCAAAATCAACAATTATGAAATCAATGATCGACCATTCTGACACTATTGTAATAGCAGACTTGAGGCCCTGATACACAAAACAGAAAAAACACTAGAAATCGCATAGCGCTTCATTAGTATCGGAACCAGCGTACCCAAACTCACACATATAAACAGGTTAATTGTATTTGGTAATACTAAGAAATCCTTGGTGTGATTGGTAATTTAATATTGAACGAAAGTAGGAAATATGTCAGTTGTTGCTTATTTGAAAATGAACCACAGTTATATGACGATAGAGTTGTTTACCATCTACTCTTACCTTTTCCGTATATAGCGCACAGGGAATAGTTTAATGAGCAAGTTACGCTACCCGCCGCTAGATGTCACTATAATAAATGCATTCAATTTAATGCTGTATTTCGCTACTAATAAGATTCATATTTCCGTAACGTATCCGCGACGTTCCGTAAAATATTGTTTTTCTAATTTTAATCGAAATAAAATAAATTAGGACCCACCGAGGGTATGATATACTACCATTTGATACATTGTTGGTTCTGCTATCGTGTTTAGTTACTAAAACAGCACAATAGCCCATTTTTGTATTATTTTTCAAGTTGTCATCATAATCATGATCTTTATTTGACCAAAAGAATAACAACCAAACAACAAATTTTACACAAGAACTTATTTTTAAGAATCTAAGATTACATTTATCCAATTTCCGTTCCTCAGTGCACAATAATAAATTCACGGTTGTTACGAAACCGATTCACCCTGACCCCCGTACTAGTTATAAACTGTATTACGGTGGGACAGCTTCCTCGTTCTCTGTTTACAATAATTAAAATAAGCCGTTTTGAGAGAAAATAATTAGGTAATCTCACTTTTCAATTAATACAAAGCAAAACTGTGGGTAAAATGCATCACACAAACAAATTGTTCTTAACTTGATTTTTACTTTGTAGGTAGTAGCGTAAGTTTACATAGTATATGTAAATTTTTTAGTGCGATGTGCGTGGTATGTGCGCGGAGTAGACATATGCGGAACTCCGCAAAACTCGGGGTACGCAGGCCCCGCCTACTTGCGACTTCTACTGATAAATGATTTATTTTCTGTAAGTAGGTTTGTACAAACACTTTTACACGTCAATCATATTTAAAAATAAAAATAAACTAGATCCCCCTTATTACAAAACAAGGTTTATCTTCAGACCCAGGTTTAAAACATGGAGCCATTATTGAATTTCGAACTAGGTTTTCAGCTTTGTATAAAGAACGGTATTTCAATCACGGTTACGTTCTTATTACAAAAACTGGCTCCATGGTTTAAGCCATGTCAAAATATAAATCTTGTTTTGTAATCAGGGGGTAAGAGGTCGGCGTTTCGTAACTGACTACTCTGAGAAGAAAGGCCGAAACAAACTCAGAGGTCACAGTCTCTTTTAAAGTCCAGACATAATCTTGGTCAAATCATGTGAAGACCATGTAGATTGGTGCCTGAAATGATCTTTTGATGAAAGAATCACACAGATTAAGGGGACTTATCCAGTCAGTGCACGCATTTGTCAGTAGTCGTGCAGCTCAACTCAGAACAGTTTTTTCTGTTCTGAGCCTTGATATAGTGGATAGTGTACCTTGAAGCGCGTCCAGAGCTGTCGCTGTCAGTTGAAGCATGCGGTCGTCGGGAAGCTCGCGACGTGCCGGCACTCATACCTTCACCTAGAAAAACATGTATGTCATTGACCTCATGTGCAACTTCTGCCCAGCCTTTTGCAACAATGTTGGGGTCGGCTCCCAGTATTTTACATGGAGCGACTGCAACAACCCAGTTACTGGGTTGTTGCAAAATCACCCTTCGCCACTGTAAGTGGCGAAGGGTGATTTTAAGAGGAGGTAAGCCGGAGCAAAAAAAAAATCGTTTCTTTAAAATAATAATATAAACTCGTCATGACATAGACGATCTTAAGGCAAAAAAAAATAATGTAGGCGTTTTGTAATGCTTTAATCACAGATTTAGAGTAGGCTAGATACCACAAGTCGTCCGACGAAGCGACCCCGAAAGTGCTATTCACAAACTTGGCGCGCTACTACATTAATTTGTGTTCGATCGCGCCAGTGCGAGTTGTGTCGTCGAAGAGATAAAATGGCAAATTATACCAAAAAAAAATCCAGTCAATGGAGGTATTACCTATCATCGGTAAGTAATATTGTTGCTCAAATAGCTGTAATTAATTTTAAAATCATTTATAATATTGTGATGTTCAAGTAACACTACTAAGATAAAATCCTACTTCACACTATTCATTTCACGTGCGGTATCTAGCCTATTCTAAATCTGTGGTTTTAATTCTATGGTGTATTAAATACCTACGGTGTGATTATATTATTTGGCATTATGAAACAGTACTGTGCCTTTTTACAATGACGATAGAGTGGTTGTGATTCGAATTTCCGAAGGGAAGCCGATAAGAATCGTGTAATACGGTGCTTTCGCCCCTGCTGGGTAACACGATACCCTTTGTTAAGACTGGTTGTCAGACTTGCGGGCTTCTGACGACCCATAACAACTGCCATAGATCTACAAATGACAGCCGGGACCAAGGGCTTAACGTGCTTTCCGAGGAACGGAGGGGTCTTGGTATGTAAAGATGGTCACCCATCCACGTACCAACCGTGGCAAGCGTAGCTTAACCTGATCGATCGAGCCGTGCAGCTGTTATTACTTGCCACTAGCCCTCGTTCATGTCATTGACCTAAGATTGTCATTTCTTTAAGAAACAAAATCGAACATCTTGTATGCACTCGGGCAGTTTCTGAGAATAGGCTTCGTACACAACCCGCCAACAATACGTATGGCGAGCGAACTACCGGTTATATTATACCGAGACTTATAAATAGTCTAACCTCAGAAATAAACAAATGTATTACATATAAAAATATCAAATGTAAACTTAGGCAATATTACTTAAGTATTATGTAAGAATTATTGTAACCATTAAATAACCTAAAGATTTTATTAATTGTATAGTTTGATAATGAGATAGACTCATGATAGCATAAGTTTAAACCTTGGTGGTTTTTGGTTACTATCTATTATGTAATCCTGTGTTCTTTGTATATAAGATAACTAAATAACAAAAAAAAAAAAAAATCGAACAAAAAAAATATTACACAACTAACGTGGCTCTGTTTCGGCATTTTCTCATGGGGATGCAAGTAAAACGGTAACAAGTGTCACTAAATCTCACCCGCATGCGAGTACGGAACGTGAGCAAACACAGGTTTTTGGCGAGTAACATATCCCATCGAGCGTCCCAAGTTATAGTGAACGCACTGTGCGGTCACTATAACATGACGCGTGACGCGATTGGTAGCACTGAATTTAACAGTCTTAGTTACAATTCTTATAGGGTTGAAAATGGCAACTGACGAACAGAACTACCAATCACATGACTGCAAAATTCAGTGCTAACAATCGCGCCTCGCGTCAAGTTATAATGAACGCACAGTAAATTGCGTCGTACTGTCAATACAGCAGAATGTCATTCAGCAATCTTCTTTACATGTCAGACCCAAATTAAAAGAAGAAGGTAGGTATGTTGGAAGAGATATCTTTAGATATAGCGTCACCTTTGTACCACCGCGAAAGTTCCCGGTCGACCACTTTCAACCTTATTACTATGAGCATAAGGGCGAAAAGTGGTCGACCGGGAACGTACGTATTTTTCTTTCTTCTTGTCTGTTTATATGTGTGCACATAAACTGTTAAATAAATAAATAAAAATGTGACACTGACAATTTTTTTAAATTTACTTTTCATAAAATGGCCAGGCTATTAAAAAGGTTTTAGGTTAATGGTGCATGCTATTTTGATCTTTGTTTTCAAGTTATAGTCTGCTCAGTGGTGTAGCTTCAAAATGTATTGTGTCCTGACTTGATAAAGGAAATAACTTGAAAACTGACGAAGATATAAAAGACTAGACTGTACTTACTCTTTGAAGACAAGGGCCGTCTCTTAGGCGTCCTCTTGTCGTGTCCTTCTGTCCTGACGGGCGTGGCCGTGCGTCCATTGGACTGCGACCGAGCCTTCACCACCACTTTCTCTTTTTCCTCACTAGTGCTGGTCGACGTCGAACTTTTATCTTTTTCCTTTTCTTTTTCTTTTTCCTTTTCCTTCTCTTTCTCCTTCTCTTTTTCTTTTTCCTTCTCCTTCTCTTTTTCTTTTTCCTTCTGCTTCTCTTTTTCTTTTTCCTTCTCTTTTTCTTTCTCCTTTTCTTTTAGTTTCTCTTCCTTTTCTTTTTCTTTCTCCCTTTCTTTTTCCTTCTCTCGTTCTTTTTCTTTTTCCTTTTCTCGTTCTTTCTCCTTGTCGACTCTGTTAATTTGTGGAAATTATAAATTAGGGTAGGTGGCCACAAATATGATGCTATTGATGATAATAATTCACAATTCTGTTTCCAATTTATGAGATTACAGAAACAATACTTTAACGTGGCACATATAAAGTTTATTTTCCATTACAATTTCAATATGTTTAAGACATTTTTAATAGTAACTATGCTGAATTGAACTTTAATTAAACTAACGTAAAGTTGATATTTAATTTTGTTAAGTGGAAATAAACTCAATTTGGAATAAGAATTTGAATAGGTTTTACATACTTGGGAGCAGTGACAATAAGCGGTTGGTTGTCGGCGCTATCCTCTCCGTCGCTGGTGCGGGCTTTCTCCTTCATTTTCTCTAGTTTCTCCATCTTCTCGTCTTTTTCACTTTTATCTGTCTCAATTTTGTCAGAATCTTTGTCTTTGCCCCGCTGCATCTGAAATAAGGTTTAGTTCAGTAAGGATGCGTAATAGGTAATACGGGCTGGTGTCCGCAACTCCATGTCAATATTCGTAATTAAAGGATGCGTGAGAGGTCATGTGCCATTTACATAAGTTTGTATTAGGGCCGGCGCACATCTGGCGAAGTGAGGTCACTGCCAAACAAATATCATGCTGTCGACCGATTCGAAATGTCGTGATGGCCGAGTAGTTAAGGCCTCGCCTCTCATGCACGAGGTTGTGGGTTCAAATCCGGCAAGTACCAATGTGTCTTTTTAGGGTTCCGTACCCAAAGGGTAAAACGGGAATCCTATTACTAAGGCTCCGCCGTCTGTCTGTCCGTCTGTCACCAGGCTGTATCTCATGAACCGTGATAGTTAGACAGTTGAAATTTTCACAGATGATGTATTTCTGTTGCCGCTATAACAACACATACTAAAAAACAGAATCAAATAAATATTTAAGGGGGCTTCCATACAACAAAGGTGATTTTTTTGCTCGTTTTTGCTCGATATTGATAACGGCAACAGGTAGTAGACGCTTGAAATGTTCACAGAATCTTTAGTTATTATATTCACTTTAAAAATAAATAATTAAATTAAAATAAAACAAATATTTAAGGGGGGCTCCCATACAACAACCGTGACTTTTTGCCGGTTTTATAGATTCGCACTTGGCCGGTTTTTTTAATTCATACTATGTACTTTCCGCGTTTATATTGGACATTACTGACATCCGTGAAGGAACAATATCGTGAGGAAACCTGGACTTATAGTTAATTTTAGTCTGAAATCGCCAACAGTTCTTGAGCAAGCGTGCTCGTGCCTTCTCGGTATCTGTCTGCGTTTTCTCTGCAGTGGACAATAATAATCTGTTATTATAAGTGGACCGTACCTGTGGAGCAGGCGGCGTGGGCGTGGAGCAGCTGGAGGCTGAAGACGAGGCGGGCGGCTGGCGGTCGCGGTCGCGGATTAGCGAGCGGCCAGCCGGCGGCGTGCGAGCGCCGCGCGGGTGCGCTACTAATGTCACGCCTAGCTTACGGTAGAAGTCCTCGTAGCTGTGCAGGAACCTGATAACACACACTCTTATAAAGACTCGACAAACGATACCTGCAGCTGCATAAAAATCAACTCACAAATTCGTAAAAGAGTTTCAAAGTATTTTCTGTTTTTTTAATACGTTGTTAGCTTTATCCAGGGTCCAATAAATTTATTTTATTTCTTTCTTTCAAAATGAGACTATATAATCAAACCAACAACTCGTTTTGGTAGATTTTCAAACCTTAGACCGACCCGTGGTTGTGTCTTTCAAAAACTGCCATTTACAATCTAATTGAAAGGACAATGACCAAATTACTATGGGATTTGGTGCATTTGGTTTTATACCGCGGCCATCTTTGAAACCTTAGTCTGTATCGGACAAACTATCTCAAAAATGAATTGATAAACGATTTTTCCACAAATGCAATCAAAGATGTTGATATATTTGAACCAAATTTTTTGTGTAAAAAATAAGCTCTAAGCTGTACAAACCTCCTTTTAGATGATAAATTAAGTAAAAAATTATATATTTTTTTTATTATTTAGAAAATAGGTATGTCCCAGAATTAACGCACAACCTCTTAAGGGGTCATTATACTCATCATTATGAACAACTTTTACTATAGGACCAAACCTAAACCGTGAAATAAAAATCTGCCGTTCCCTACATTCATGTTCGAGTAACTCGTCAAAATGTAGGGAACAGCTGATTTTTTTTTCGCTATTCCAATTATATTGCACTGTTTTTAGTCATTGCCTTTTCACAAAATTAACTAGCTTTACTACTTACTTCTTATAAGCCTGTTTACAAAGGTTAGTGATGCTTGTGGTGACCGGGTGGAAGCCCATCTTGTCGGCTATGCTCTTCCACTGGTTTTGGTTTGTGACTCTATTGTAGCCACCGACCTTCTCCACAACCTGATATAAAACAACATAACATCACACCTGTAATCCCCGATGGGTTAGGCAGAAGTGTACCAATAGTACAGTGTACACACACAGGGGATATAGAAAAATTATACAGGGTCAAATTAAATTAGTTAGCGAAACTCCGCAAATGTTATGAGTATCGATACCTAAACAAGATTTAAAAAAAAAGTAATGTTTTTTTGTGGGGTCATCAACCGCCGGTAGTGAAGTCACATAAAATATCAGTTTAAAAATCCGATTTTTTAAACTGATTGATTGATTTTTTTTTTTAAATCCGTTATGTTTGTGAAAACTTCACAGACGTGATGAGTATCGATATCTCAACGCGATAAAACAGATTTCATTTCAACTCACGCTTCAAGTAACAACACTACCAGCGAGCGGTTGCGGACAGCAAAAAAATAAATAATTACTTAAATATTTTTTATTTTGTAGTGTTTAGGTACCCATCACCTCTGCGGAGTTTCGCCAGCTAATTTAATTTGACCTTGTATATACCGCAAGCTTATGGCTCACCTGCCATTTAGGCACTTAACAACGTACAAATAGTGCCATCCACAAAGACGCGCCCCACAATTTTTTGGTCGAGGGGGCCGCGGGGTGTGGGGAGTTTGATCCGAGCTGATTTATTCATCGTATTGTGCGTGCGCACTCATACGCAATTCGCACGTATCGACAGCACTGCAACACTAGCGAAACTGCAGCCTTGCACTGTAAACGATTAGGGAAAAGAGTGGGGCGCGTCTTCGTGGATGGCTCTATCTGTCACATGGCACTGTGTGAGCTTTGCATTTGTGTGAGTGATTACAGTACAAGAGGTGAAGTGCTTCCGGCCGATTGTATTTTTTAAAAATAATATGTTAATGGCCTGGTTGCTGGGACCTTTTAGCCAAGTCTTTATTTATTTACAAACTTTGTTTAAATATTGATGAAATGAATTATATTCAATGCATGATGATAGAATCCCCGCCCGTTTCCCTTGAGTTTCAGTAAAGATGTGGCACTTTACTGAGACCTCACGCGGACATCGTGAGAGAACTTGAAGTGATGTTGTACTTTTTTGTTCCATTTGCTTACGCTAATGCACGTTCACGAACACTTAATGGTTAATAATCCACCATTATTACACATTAATATTCGGCTAAACACAAATTTTAGAAAATATAACAAAACTGCTAAAAATGTACTTCACTTTCCCGCCAAGAACCGTCCCGGCCAATTGTATAAACCGGTTTAAACCAAGCAAAGGACGCGTCGCGCTCTAAGCCGACGTCACACCTACGCTATCTATGTGCACTCACACAAATGCAAAGCTCAGCTTACGCCTCGCGGACTGTAACATCGCTAGCGAATCGTACAAACTTACATAAAAATAAAATGACATGACAAAACTTACTTTGAACAGTCTGTACAAGTCTATATCCCTGTTGGCGATGGTGGGGTTCCTGTTCAGAGGTGTCCCGCGTTCGTCCATGAACTTGTAGAGCTGTGCCACGAAGTGGTCCTTCTCTTCGCGCGGCTCGTCATCTGAACTCTGGAAACGAATGTCAATAATGGTTATAGTAAGAAGTGATAATGAAGGAGTGATGTTGTGATGGCCCAGCTCACCTTTCATGCACGAGTTTGTGGTTTCGCCATGTCTGTCTGTCTGTCCGCAGCTTAGCTGAGATACTCTTAGTACTAGAAAGCTGTAATTTGGCATGGGTACACATATTAATCACGCCGACAAGTGGTAAGATATTGATCGCGACGATAGGTCTTTGTGGAGCAAAATTTAAGATGAGTAGACTGTATATCATGTATAATGCAAAATAAGAGGAAAATTACAAACAACTGTGTCGATTGACAAGCAAACAAGAGAATAATTTTAAGGACGTTAAAATGCGTTAGCGCAGCCGTGCTTGATGGCGCGCAACAGTTCTCTGCCGCCAGCGCGCGGCGATGTTGAGGAAAGCTGGTCTCAACAGATATTGATTCCAGGATCCGTTTGCATAATATTAAGTTTTAAAGTGCTCATTTTTGTTGTTAGCCGTGCCTTCCCTGCCAGTTAAATGGTTGATTTTGGATATGTGCAAATATTCATGGCAGTAGTATTTCTAACGAAGTTAAAAGGAAAACTATCACAGCTAAGTACGCTTTACAAGTTAACGAGTAATAGTCGACCAACCTATATTTGCAGTTGGAGAGTTGACCGTGACGTATATCTATGTATGGGAGAACATGTTTGTCAACTACAATAATATATTTGTTTTTGGGATAAATTCATTTCAACTACGGAACCTTTCATTGCGCGTGGTCCGACATGGACTTGGCCGGTTTATAATTTATATGTACTTTCTAAATTTAGCTTAAACATCACTTAAAGAAAACATCGTAAGAAAACTTTGTAATGATTATAAGTATGAAATCGCCAATCCGCCTTGAGCAAGCGTGGCAACTGTTCTATGAGGTTTGATTCTAAATTACGCAAGCCACAATACAGTGTCAACAAATAAAAGTACCCCAAAAGCAAAGATTATAACATGTGATGGCCCAGTGGCTTCAAATCCGGGCAAGTACCAATGTGACTTTTTCAATTCATATGTACTTTCTCGGCCTTATTACAAAACAAGGTTTATCTTTAGACCCAGGTTTAAACCATCGAGTCTTTTTTTAATTTATAACCTGATTCCGTCTGAGATAAAGTTCTTAAGGACGCATTCGCAAAAGGAGATGTCCGCTTTTTGTATGGGCGTTGGTTTTTTATTCCGAGAAAAATCCAACCAGCGTCAAACTACACCTAAATAAAAGCGACAAAAATATGGAATTTGTAACCACTGAAATAATATTTTTAGACCCCTCCATTTAAGAGAAAAATGATGAAATATTTATTGTTAGTACATATATTTTATTTGTTGATGGCAACCCAAATAAAATCTCCCACACACTTTGACAATGTCTTATTTGACAGCTGATTCTATTCATCTGTCAAAATATGACATAAAGTGTTGACTGACAGGCATCATCCGTCGTGGTATTTTTACGTCCATGCGAACGTCCAATTATAGCATAATAATTCAGTTTTTCAATAGCATATTTTGCTGAAAAGCTTTTCATCTACTTTCGATCTCGATTCCAAATCTAAAAAAAAGGAATTCTCCTACGTAATTATAAAATGTTCTTGATCAGTAGATACTATATTTACATATTAAAATAATTACTTATTACAACTTGCACGGTCGTATAAACATTCGAAGTAGCCATGATCATACCTATAGACTTTCAGTTCTAAAAGGTTAGACTAAACACCAACAAACAACAACAACAACAACAACAACAAACAACAACATTTTTTTTTTTTGTGTGAATTTTGACAAGTTTTCTATTTGTTTAGGGTGTGTTCACTTTATTATACTAGTTAGTTAGAAAGGTTTGTTCGTTTTAGGAGTAAATTCCCACTAAAATAAAAAAAAGATTATTCTCAAAAATGGAAGCCTTTAAAAATGTATGTTATAGTTAGAACTACTAGCTTTTAGGTTGTCTATCCAAATATATTTATCTGATCCTGGTTAGAATTATTGAATAATAAAAAACCATTTTTGGACATGTCCTTTGTCAAAAATTAAACTAAACCAAATGTAACTAATAATTGCCACAGATACATTACTCCTTCATCTCAAATAGTAGCAATTTTTTATTCGAAACGTTTTTTCATAATATTGTAAAAAATTCTTTCCGTCGCCTCTTCACACAAAATTGACGATATCGTGTTGAATTTAGGTATTTTTTTCTTCAATTTAGAAATATAAATTTAGTCTTTTATTTCATTGCTTGTAACTATTGGGCTTAAATTTCGTAATGAAGGCGGTGTCAATGTCAAAAGTCATCATGAACATGCCCAACAAAAAAGGTATAATTTAATTCCCACCTTGGAGGTAAACAAGAAACAACAAGAACGATTTTTAGAGAATTAAAAAACCAGTGAATGTCGGATCACGCACAATGAAGAAAAAAAAAACATATTTATTTTACCAATTTGTCGGCGTGATTAATATCTAAATTACAACTTTCTAGTACTGTCTCTGAGCTAAACCGCGGACAGACATACGGACATGGCGAATCTATAAGGGTTCCTTGTTGGCTACGGAACCCTAAAAACAAATATTCCCTTCCCAAGCTACATACGTCATCAGAGGTGTTCCTAGGTTCATTGAAGAGGGCGTCCCTGTCCCAATGTGGCGGCAGCACGGCGTTGTTCAGGTACTGAAGTGCGGCGTCCACGCCCGCCCATTCGAGAGGCGCGCTGCCCTTGCGGAACTCACGCGCTTCCTTCTTCGGAACCGTGTAGCTGGTGACAATATTATACAGTTACATTTTCCAAGTGTGCGTGGATGGCCAGATCAGAAACTGTAAGAAACTAGCTGCGCCCCGCGGTTTCACCCGCAAAAACAAACTAATACAAATAATTTCTAAAATAAAAACGTTTACAAAAGCTGTACATTTAAACAATAGTAGTATAAATATCCTATAAAATGATCATAATTTCAGCCGAAAACGTCCACTGTTGGTCATAGGCCTCCCTCAAAAGGCGGGTTTGCCATAATCGCCACGCTTGGCAGGCGGATTGGCGATCGCAGTATGGTGTTAAAATGCATAGAGAACGCTGATGCCCATTCTCTAGTAAGTCCCTTAGTCGCCTTTTACGACACCCGTGGGAAGAAATAGGGGTGCTTTTCTTTACGTCCGGCACCACACAGACATATAAAATAATAGTGGCTTATAATTATAATAAACTAAAGCTAAAATATTTTTAATTACAGTAGTACTGGTTCGGAATTAGAATATTAGGTCACGACCCGCCCGATCTAGGTTTATTCAAACCTGTGTTTCCAGGGTTGCATAAGTCTCAAGCCCGTGGGAATATAGAGATAAAAAATCCTATGTTCTAACCCAGGTCATGGTTTACACATGTGCCAAATTTCATCCAAATCCGTTCAGCCGTTTTAGCGTAACAAACAAACAAACTCACTTTCGCATTAATAATATTAAGTTAGTATACCGAAATATACTCAAACGAGTCTCGCACTCGAGTTTGATGAAACGCGCCTTATTTCCATAACGTAGTTTACTTAGTACTGAACCACACATTGTGAATGTTCAGTGGAACATCACAAAAACAATCTTACACGAGGACCCCATCTGATGGCTAGAAAGCCGTAGGTAGAAAAAAATACGAGTGTGCTTTTTTGACCACACGACTGAAGTAAAACTTACAAATTGTGATATTAATTATACTTCCGTAACGCTCTCGTCACTACCGCAACGCATTCACCAGCTTACACCCCAAGTCAAGCGTGCCTAATGAAGTTTTACAAAAGTGTCAACAAATAAAAGTCCCCCAAAAGCAAAGATAACTCTATAAGATGTGGTGAAGATAGACTCAGAAAGTAGGTACATATGAATCGAAAAATTCTATTCAGTATATTATTATGCTGATCTCGCATTGTATACGATTTCCGTACAATGAGACGTCAGCATAAACTGAAAATGTATAGCTTGATGGGTAGCCGTGTGTACCAATGTGACTTTTTCGATTCATTTGTACCTACTTTCTGAGTTTATCTTGGACATTACTGACATCGGCGAAGGAAAAAATCGGGAGAAAACCTGGACTTATAGTTAATATAAGTCTAATGCTCGTGCCTTCTCTGTATGAGAAGAGATGCCTGCTGTGAGACAATAGACAGTATAGCGGTGAACAAACTCCTTCATCGACAGACCTCTGTGGTTAGCTGTCACGACCCTGGCAGCCTGTGGTCTGACACATTCTGACAGGAGCTTGCCAAGAGCTGGCAATAAATATTGTGTTTGCAAAACGTTTGTCGGAAAATATAAAAGTTTAACCCTCAAGGGAAGTCTTTTCAATAACCTGACCTACCCTGACCACAGCTGGTATGATTATAAGCAAAACTAGATAGCCAATAATACTAACTATCTGCCATCTTTGAAGGAGCGCACGAGGTAGTCCTCCTTGACCTTGATCTGCGCGGTAGGCGCAACCACGAGCGCGGGGAAGGCGGGCTGGTGCGGGCGCCGGCGCTCCGCCCCGCCCCCCGCTTCCACCAGCACCACGCGGCCCACGTGCGGCTCCACGTCGGCCTTCACGCGCCGCCCCGAGCCCGAGCCTTCACTCTCATCAGACCTTACCAAACAAATTGATTACGAATACAATTACCCCTAACCAAAAAGCTCGTTCGAACGAATACGCGATCGTCGTGTTCATATGTCACTCATTTGTTCGGAAAATCGGAACACGCCCTCTCAACCACGCGTTCGGGTCCGCCGAATAAAAAATGCGACGATCGCATACTCGCGCGACGATCGCATTGGTTAGGACGCGGTCTTAGAAATGAGCATGAAAGATGATGATTTTGTATGAAAGATGAAGTCTGAAAAGGGTGCTGGTGACCGAGAAAAACAATATCACGCCTATAGTCCCCGAAGGGGTAGGCAGAGATGTATAGTACATCCACATTTCGCCAGTTATGTGACTCCCATGAAAGAATGAAAGGGGGCGAATACTGATATTAGAGGTATATAGAAGAAGACATGTTGCGACAATCCAAAATAAATTGAGATCAGGGCAGGGGGATGAAAATGATGATGTTGACGAATGACGGAAAAACTACACATAGCGCATTTGCCGACAGGTTGTGATGACATGCAGCAGACATATCAATAAATTTAGAAGTTGTCTTATTATACCTACAACATGTCCCGGAATTAACGCACAACCTCTTAAGGAGTCATTGTACTCATCATTAAGAACAACTATTACTATGGGAACAAACCTGAAATAAATCAGCTGTTCCCTACATTTTGACCAGTTAGGAGAACAGAAATGTAGGAAACAGCTAATTTTTTTTTTCGCGATTTCGGGTTTGGTCCCGTAGTAAAAGTTGTTCATAATGATGAGTACAATGACCCCTTAAGAGGTTGTGCGTTAATTCCGGGACATGTTGTATAATGTTATTTAATGTAGTCAGCTAAATAGATGGATTTAGAACATACTGTGCTCTTCCGCGCCTCCCCCTCCGTCCCGCTATCACAGGTGTAGAGAAGTGTTCCGGATGCGTCAGAGGTAGCTGGTCCAAAGTCTCACTCTCGTTGAAATGCCGCCCACTCTTGAGACACAACGCCGATCGTCGCAGCGTTGTTATATCTCCGTCGTCAAATACTAAAAGGAAAAAATATTACATAGACTAATGGCTGATTTAGCAATTAATTGTCACATATTTTTTTTCTGAAGAGTAAATAACTTTAGAGGGTTGACATATTTTCTATACAAAAGCTTGGACTTTTTAGGATTCTGTAGTAAAACCAAAAACCCTTATAGTATCGCCAACTCAGTCAGTGTGTCTGTCTGTCCGCGTTTTAACTCAGAAACTCTTGGTACTAAAACATTGTAATTTGGCTTGAAGAAAACTTTAAGGGCGTGTTTAATATGTATAACACATATTAAACACGCTCTTAAAGTTTTTGGTACACACAGCGCGGTAGCGTCAGTATGTGCTAACCCCTCAATGTTACACTGCTACAACATTTAATTCATTACGAATAATCTAAAGAATACTTCAAAAAGAGATCATTGTTTCGACTTGGTTTCGAACCATCGTATTACCGAACGTTGCCATACTCATACCGGCAGTTTGACGAACTAGCCAGTGAGCCCATAGGAATTGCGTTGAAATGTTATCTACTATCGTCCGAGTCACTTTATCTATAGGTCTCTGTCTAATCGATAGATGTTATAATTTGAGGGTATCCATTAATTTTACTTACTTCCGTTTTCTTTATAAAATCAATTCATACCTACAACGTTAGTTATAACTACAACATTTGATCTATACGAACACTTAAAACGACGAAGAGTGACTACGATTTATCCATTATTATTTCAAATGATTTCTATTCTTTTTAGGGCTCCGTACCCAAAGGGTAAAACGGGAACCCTATTACTAAGGCTTCGCCGTCTGTCTGTCTGTCACCAGGCTGTATCTCATGAACCGTGATAGCTAGACAGTTGAAATTTTCACCGATGATGTATTTCTGTTGCCGCTATAACAACAAATACTAAAAATTAGAATAAAAGAAATATTTAAGGGGGCTCCCATACAACAAACGTGATTTTTGACGTGACAACGTCTTATAATTCGATTGAGCCGGATGCACGCACGAAAAAACATAACTCATGCGGCGTTACCTCGCTCTGAGGCGTTCCATGTAAGGCTTGAAGTGCAAGCGAGAGCGTGGAACGAGCGACAAAGAGGCACAATCGGCCTTCGCGTTCGGCAGCGTTCGACATCCGTCTCTCTCCTACTTGAGTGAGCGATGCGTCTGCGTGGACAGCTGCTATACTATAGTACATTTACATGTTTTGGTCGAGTATCAAGTGCAGTGAAAAGTGAATGTGGTGTCAATTGTTTATAGCAACGATAATTGCAGCGATAAAGGTAATGATTCTTTCGATATTAATTATATGTTCAGTGATATATTGTCGAATATTCGTGCTTTCATCATTAAAATAAATAGCATCGGTCCGCTAGTGCAGCGATTGTAGGTTATGCTATAATTGACAAAATTAAAACAATAAGTTAACAGAACTATTTCACGATGAGTAAAAAATCGATGGCTTTACTATTTAATCGAAATAATTATCGAGCGTAGCTATGATTTAAAAAAATTAAAACATAAATGTTATCATCAGTCATTCTCTCTCATTCCATCAGTATTTTCTTAAGACCTTGTCACGTTCAACTATCGTCAGTAAATCGACTTTACAGACAACCGATTTTTTTTTGCTCGTTTTTGCTCTATATTGATAACGGCATCCGGTAGACGATTGCAATATTCACAGAATATGTAGGATATATATTGACTTTAAAAATAAATAATTAAATTAAAATAAAACAAACATGTTTTTTCGCCATTTTTATAGATAATGGTACGGAACCCTTCGTGCGCGAGTCCGACTCGCACTTGGCCGGTTTTTTTATTCTATCGTTTGCGTTAATAGGATGTCACTTGTCTAGGGACCCGTTGTGTCAGTTGGCAAAACATGTATATTATGATAACTGTAAATTATGAAATCAAATTGTAAATTATAAATCTTTGTAGTAAAATAAGATCAAAGTTTTGTTAAATAATAGCAATAATAAATATTATTAAATGATTATGAATATATTTTATTTTCGTTGATTTTTAAATTCTTTTTTTTTAATTCTCCTATCTTATGCAAGGTATGCGGTCTTGAAACCTCCAGTCTATTTAGACGTTGAATAACTATTAGTAATTGTTAACCCTATTATTGCTTGTCGTTACACGCAATAATAAATGTATTTTAACGCTTTATTGCAAAATAAACAATATTTAAAACAGACTTTAAAGAAATAAATACTAACTTAAGTTTATTTATTCACTAAAACAATACATTCATTATAATAAAATGTTTTTGCAAATTACAAAAACCAACTTGGGCCTATCACGGATTTGAACGCACATGTCTTTTGGGGGGTAACCACATAATGGAGCTCTGTGTAAGTCGCATAAACACGTGTCACGTAAACCGGAGTTGATTTATTTTTCACTTGTTTATTTTATTGTGTTGGATAGGTCAGTCAAAAATATTAGGGTATGTGATAAAATTATTCCGATTTAGGATCCGTCAGCGAAATATTAATCTGGAGAGACGAATCTGAAGATAATAATTGGCCCACTGACAAAATGATTGCTAGAATATAACTTTTATTACAATCTCTATCTATGGGTTATTGAATCAGTTCTTAGGGTTCTTATAGGTTCACTAGTTCTGATTCTGTCTGTCTTGGTACACATGAATTTCTGAGACCCAAACACGAATGTGTAACGTAAATAACTAAATTTTGAATATGGGGTTCACTATTGGTGGAAAGTTTAGAATATTAAAAAGAAGAAAACCGTAGCTTATGAAATGAGAGGAAGATATTGTTACGAGGATATCAAATAATTTGTTTTCGTAATTTCAAAATAAATTGTTTTAAAGTTATTAAAGAAAATAGATAGAAACTGACCATTGGGCCTCTTTATCTCCGAAACTGCTGACCCTAAAATTGTGCATACAAACTTACAAACCCCATACATTCCAACATTTGCGGTTGGAATGTATGGGGGAACATATTTTCAACTACAATGTTAAGTTTGTTCTAGGTGATAAATTCATCCCAACTACAGAACCCTTCATTGTGTGTGGTGTGACACGCATTTGGCCAGTTTTTTTAACAATGTAAATGGAACTGATGGTTGTACTTGGTTTTTCTCTTGTTGGCCCGGGATGTTGGATAAGAATAGATCATGGGCTGTTGCAGATATTATTAGAAAGAAAGATTGGCAAAATCCGACTGATCACTTTTTACAACTAGATCAACATACCAACAGTATACTGGCTACAATCTTGTATCTTTGTGATAACAGCTTCCATAGGGTCTTTCTTAGGGTCCTGCTTAACTTCCACTATGTTCCCAACTCGCAGGGTGCCTTTGAGCACATCATCGTTCACTGTGATGGAGCCACCTCCTGCTTTTAATGTCACCTGCAATAATAAATAAAAATTATGAATTAGAGTAGAAAGGGAGATAACACTGATTGAGTGTCAAGTTTGATCAAAAGTAGCTAAGTATGTTATTTCAACTTTGTAGATTTTGAACACAAAGTTAGGTATTCCAACATGATAGCAAGTACCATGTTCGAATACATAACTTTACTGTTAGCTTGTTTATTATTTTAAACTAACTGCTGCCCACAGCTTCACCCGCTTGGCTATTTCCAAAATAAAAGCATGTTAAGTTACTTCTTATAACATCAGCTATCTGCCAGTAAAACTTCCATCAAATCCGGTCCAGCCGTTTCGGAGAGGAACAAACAGACTGAGAGATGACATTTTTAAAATTGTTTTATGTACCATATTATACTTTCATAAGCATTCAGTAAAAGCTGTTATTTTGACATTAGAAATCAATCATAAATTGTGATAATAATAATAAAGCCTCTTTATTTCCCAATACTTACATTTGTAGCAAGAATAAAATTTTAAATAGATGGTGTGTCTGTATAAGTCAAGGTTAGGTATAGGTCTCCTACAACTGTCTCCATTGTCTCTGTTTTCTGCTTGCTCCATCCAGTTTTGACCTGGTTACTTTTTGAATATTACAATAGTTTTTAACATAATGGTTTGATATTTCCTTACCTTACACTTAATATTTCTTACAACTTTCTTTATCTTAGCTTCACAGAATGCACCTTTATACTTTGCACTAACATCTGTACCCACTGGCAAGAATGGTGGGTCGTCACCCTGCTACAAAATTAAACTCACATTAGTAAACCTATTAATAACACATTATTAACAATAACTGTTTTGTATTCAATGACTTACCATTTTATAGATGCGATTTTGGTTTAATATCTGCCAATTCCTGGAACAAAGGTTAATACTAACAATTGGTGAAATTATGTTACATTCATTTGAAAATAACATTTACCTAAGCAAAATAATAGAATGTGTCTGAGTTTCTTTATTCTTAAAATTACCTACTATTACTTAAATTGCTGCTTATTCAGAAATACGCGTTGGAATAGTAGATATTATTAGGTGACAAAGTACGGTCAAAGTGTCGTCGCAGATGAATTCCACGGAAAATAGAAGGATACAAATCAATTTTTTCTATTGTATTCAGCAGCTGTTACTGAGTTTACTTAGGAACTTAAATAAAGTAGAAATACTTTCATGCGAATTGACATTGCGAATGGTCCAAATAATCACAACAAGCAGTGACAACAAGCGTTGGATGAAAAAAGAAAGTAGATTGCGCGGTAAACAGCAGAAGTTAAGGACCCTGTACCTTTCAAATGAAGAAGTTTGTGTAAAAATCCTTACCGTGAGTATTTATCACCACATTTAAATGTCAATAAGTAAAAGATGTTAAGAATTAGTAAAAATGCACTTGAAATTCAACATCCATCTTTCTCTTTCCGTGTTTTTTTTACTGACAAAAGTGTGTGACATATTGACATTAGTAAAATAGTAACTTAGTATTGCCAGTTATTCAAAGCTACAAACTGTCAATCGATTGCGTGCAAGTGTTTTACTTTTTTTTTGGATAGTGACCCAATTTCAACTAAATTATGGTTATCTGTTTACATTCACCAACATTCACTAATCTGTGGCAACAGGAATGACACAAATGAACATTGAACACGTCAAACAAAAATAGTTTTGTGTTTTACGAAGATACGAAATGATGTTTTGAAAATGTATTTATTGACAGTCTCGCGATTTTGGAGTGCGTAGAAATTTCTCTGGTTAATTCGTATTAAAATTTTAGTGCATCGGCGAATCGCATTAGTTCCAAAATGAAGGCTTTACTAGCAACTGTGATCAGTCTTGGACTTACGACTGTGGTTATCGGCAATGCCTATTACCAGAAGAAACAGTTTTATCCTTCGATAGTTTATCTAACGAATTCCAATCCTAGCATGGCTGTAAGTATACCCTTACACATATTAAATTGTGGCCAAAAGATACCTGTGCATGGGCGCACCGCCATTGTATTTGATTTACCAATATTTTATAACATTATATTATATAAAAACTTAATTAACGTACAAGATAACCTTCTAGTGACGTTATTCTTTACTAACAACAAACATGAACTTGCAGGTAATGTATTTGCAAGCTTTTATACTAGTTTTGCTAGTAGGCAAACTGTTGAGGAAGATATTCTTTGGGCAGCTTCGTCCAGCGGAATTTGAGGTAAATGAATGAACTTCCTGCCCTTTTCTATTACATGTAGGAACAAAAAGGCGATACTTACTAAAAAAATTGTTTTATTTCAGCATTTGATAGAAAGATCTTGGTATGCCATAACAGAGACCTGTTTGGCATTTACTGTGTTCAGAGATGACTTTAATCCAAAGTTTATTGCGCTGTTCACTCTGCTGTTGTTCCTCAAAGCATTCCATTGGCTCGCTGAAGACAGAGTAGACTATGTAAGTAATGGTTTCTATTAATAATGTGGTACAAAGAAACTAATTATAGTAAGTAATTAAGGGGCAATTAACTTCTGGCTCTTATGTGATGCCAGAAACATTATGAATTTCTTCAATTATACCTTTTGTCTCATTAGATTTACCATTTTTTGTTGAAACTTTGAATGTTATAAATATAATTTTCTCATAATATGCAATCAATTCTTGACACACGCTGATTTGGGGTGAATTTTCCACAGTCACCATAATATCATCTATGTATTACAAAAAAAAATATGATGCAACAATATCAATCATTCTATCTAAGAAAATATCATGATTACTGCTATCAATTGCTTAACCATCATCACTCTGTTTTATAAATTGTTATAAGTAAACACAGAATTCAATAATTTCCATTTCTATATTTTTGTAAATCAAACTACAATAAATTAACCACAAAATATATGCTTGTCTAAATAATCTGTAACTTTACAATAAGCTTATGAAATAGTAGATAATAAAATGAATTATTTATTGTTACTCATAGACATGTTTGGTGGTAATAATTACTTTCATAATAATGATTAAAAAGCTATCAGGCTATTACATAGCTAGAAAGTCTTTTAGAGTTGTAAAATATACAAACTGGTTGAAACAACAAATAAGCAAGTCTTTATTACACATACATCACACTTACAATCTGAACAGTTGGTCTATTCTGTGAAAACTTCAGTGAATTGAGCTATTGTTCCACGTAATGCTAGGGATTGACACTATTGACAGGTTTTCCGAACATATATCCATACATACTTATTCAATATTGCCGCCCGGCTATGCAGAATTATGGCGACCCGTACAAGTGGGTAGCACACCGTAGGTACATAAGCACCAAAACACCTCAGACAAAATTTTTGTCTGAGCTAAAGAAAGTTTCAAATATCTAATCATAAAATAAGTTAAATGTTGCTCTACTTACACTAATTTGTAATAAAATTCCAAATTGGTGAATGTGTCTATTATGTAAACTAATTAAATTATACATATAAATAAGCATCAGCATCAAGCTCTGTAAACTAATTAAATTATACATATAATAAACATCAGCATCAAGCTCTCTGTGAGGTTTAAAGATATTTATTTCTCATAGAACTTATAAATAACAGTTCACTTTTAATGAGATACAAAGTTACTTCTTAATAATAACACTTCACCTAAGTTTCCTCAGTGAGATTTTTACAGAGTAGATTGGCTGGTATTAAAGTCATAAAAATAAAGAAAACTTTGATTATGAATCATTGTGTGTTTTTATACATAACAATAAAATCAGTCTGTCAGATTTGAATATGTCTGCCTCAATGCCTAGGTATTATTCTAGACTCCTATCCCCTTATTGATAGATGCAGAGTTATGTTACAACCATTATAACCGTCAGAATAAGCATAAATATTTTTGATTTTAAGTCTATAAAGGAGTAATTTTTATTAGAAGACTCATTTAAAGAACTGCCAGTAAAAAGTTATAGTAGCAGTGGACATTTGGACCAAGGCCCATACATTATTGCCCAATGTTCTTTAACTTTATTTAACTCACACATTTTTTATTTTGTTTAGATGGAGAGGAGTCCAGTAATAGGCTTGTTGTTCCATGTAAGGATATTGACCCTGTTGATGCTGCTGGCTCACGCAGACTTCTACTTCATCCACCACGCGTACCAGTTCACTGCCTCCAAGGGACCCTCTGTTCAACTAGTCTTTGGCTTTGAGTACAGTATTTTAATAATAATGATCGTGAATATATTGATCAAGGTGAGTGTTTTGTTTACAACCTTTATTACAAAATGACCTTTGAGTATGCTTTGTAGTGACTTGAGGTAATCAGTAGGCATAGCTTTAAAACTCTATATGTGAGTGGTTGACCAAAAAGGGACCTGGAGGGATTGGAAACCGTTAATTTTTTTTAATTAATAATAAATAAATTAAAATTAATAAATAATAATTAATTTTTTTTTTTATTTAATCAATTATTTTCCCTTGAGGTCCCTTTTTGGTCAACCACTCACATATTGAAAATACTTATGTGCAAAACCCAGTTAAATTTTAGGTTTGATTATTGCTCTGGTAGTGTGATTAGATTACAAATAAAAACAACAGATAAAAAACAGAATATTCAACAATAGTGCATTTCCAACATTTTTTTTTAAATTTATACCAATGTTGTGCAAAAAATAACAATATTCTTTATATCATCTTCCAATCATTTCATTTTTATGCGACAACTCTTGTCACTGGAATTGATAACTTTATATTTTTAGGTTATTGATAAGTCATAATAATTACCTTTAGGGTTGCAAGCTTTTTTTAGGAAAATAACGAATATCCTCTCTGACGATTAAAAAAAAGTATTTTCAAAATTTATTTATATATAAATGTTTGAAAACATATTTTTTGGTAGGTACTCTTAACAAGTTGTAATAATTATTTATCATTATTCAATTTTTGTATGATTCCCCAGTAAAATTTTGCAGTTTAATTTTCGGTTAATTCCACGCATAATTATGTCAAAAGTATAAAGTATAATGGAGCAAAATAAAGTAGGATACGTTATTATAAAGTATGGTTGGCAACCCTAATTACCTTTCTGTTCTCCAGTATGTCCTTCATGCCATCGACTCACGCTGGGAAGCCCCTTGGGAGAGCAAAGCCGCAGTTCTTCTGTACACCGAGTTGGCTATCAATTTCCTCAAAGTTCTGCTTTATATTGGCTTCGTGGCCGTCATGGTCAGGATCTACACCTTGCCACTCTTTGCATTCCGACCCATGTATGAAACTATGAGGTGAGACAAAACAATACATGTCAATATAAGTGATTCTGGCTGTATCAAGTCATCATTATCATGTTCTAAAGAAATAAATCTGATATCTACCTGAGGAGGTAGATATCAGATTCGACACGATAGCCTGTCGAATAGTTATGAATAACTATGCTGATTGACTGAGTTTATGTGCTATATTACTGCTACTATTATCTTTTTCCGTAATATATATTAAAACTCATAATCAAAAAGATTTAATAGCCGAAATACTTTTCCCAAGTAGTAATTTCCAGATTTCAATTTGAAGTACCTCCTGCTTAGGAGGCTAACGGCACAAAAACTCAGCACAAATAAGCACATAAACTCAGTCAATCAGCATAGCTATTCATAACTATTCGACAGGCTATCGTGTCGAAAATTCACATTTCGATTACCTGATTTGCCTATCTCCAAACAGCAAACAGCTTCCGAAATAATAGTGGTCGTCTATTTGATTTAAACTCACAGAATTTTCGGGTTTTTGATTTGTGAACAGCGTTTAGACAACTTTTTAGACACCATTTATTGATGTCCGATTATATATTAGAGCATATCGAATGGTTGTGAATAGCTATGCTGGTCGCCTTCTCGGACCTAAGACAACGGTTACATACGGCGACTTATTACTGCGAAAACTGCGTCGTGGACCGTGACGTGGCGCTAACGGTAGAGCATGCAAGGTACAAGTGACGACTGTATCGCGATTCAATAGCTGCAAAAAGTTGCCGGTTATCCCCGCCCTAAATAAATAATTTTTTTATAAGAAGGTAAGGTGAGAGTACCAGAGGAACAGCCGCGAATTACGAGTTGTAGGCCGTAGGTTCGAACCCAGGCAGACTTAATTATTATAACAGAATTATTTTGTAGTATTATATTATCTGTGCCACTGCTCACAAAACGCTGAAGGAACACATAAAGGCACAGACCGGTGCGACACGCGACGCGACACAGGCCCCGCGTGTCACGCGACGAGCGGTGCCTTTGTGTCGCGGCGCGAGTCGCGCCGGTCTGTAGAAGCCATAACACATCGTGAAAACCGGCATGTCCAGGGAGTCTACTCCGAACATAAATCTGAAGTATCGGCCGAATGTTCGGCCGTTGCTTGACTACGGTTATAACGTTGTCACATAACAATTGTTTGGGATTTTTTTAATAGGTTTGAGATAAATAGAAACAATCGATTTGATTATGCCTTCCCATAAAAAAATAATTGCGGGTATTTACTTGTTTTTCACACGTAACATCATCGAAATTGAATACAGAATTCTTTAAAGCTTCACTCGGAGAAATAACATCTTTATCGTCACTGAACTCGTAGAAGTTAATCTGTGGACCTCTTTTCAAAACCTCAGTCAAGAAACGGTATTTTGGGTGAAAAGTAGTTTTTTAACTATGCCTGACTACAGCGAAAGAAAAAAAAACGACAGTCAAAGAGATAAGCCAAAGTCAAAAAAGTGACTAAGTCGGGTAAGGATTTAAAGTCAAAAACGGAAACTATGGAAGTTATAAAACGGCCGAACATTCGGCCGATACTTCGGATTAACGCTTCGGAGTAGACCCTCTGGAATCAAAAAATTTAAGACGTGTTACATCCACTAAACCCGCACTGAGACGGCGTGGTTGATTATGGCCCAGTCCTTCTCACAGACAGGAGGCCTGCGGATATAAGCTGATTATGCTAACGCTAAGAAGGTACCCCAGGATTTATTTGAACATTATCACTACGAGTAAATATGGTTATAATGATCTCAAATAGATCTTACTTGTCAGGTGGGCTGATGTCCTGTCCATGTAAATATGTGAATAGCTTACATTCCACCCCGCGTGCTAAGCGATGCGTTTTACCAAAAGAGCTAGCTGACATGATTCCAAGAATTCAGTTTTATCTACCTAGCTAGGTAGATAAAACTGAATTCTTGGAATCATGTCAAACATAGACAGCTCCAAGTTAGGCTGAAGGAAAGCACTCTAAGGATTGCCCGCATCATGTCATGATGACGACACGGTTGGCGCAGTGGTTAATCGATTGACTGCTGCGCTGCGTGTCGCGGGTTCGATTCCCGCACGGAACAAATATTTGTATGACCTACAAGTAGTTGTTCTGGGTCTGGTTGTGTATGTGGGTTTAAATGTTTGTAAACGCACCCACAATACAGGAGAAATTCCTAGTGTGGGGAAACGTTTTTTTTTTAAACAAAGAAAAAACAAAACAAAAAGAAATCTAAAAATCAAATACTCTTGAGTTCATGAGTTCACTTAGGTTTTTGTTATTGTCATTAACAGACGGATAAGCCGTCCGTGTGTATAGGGCTTCATTTACATATTTCATAAGATGCCCAATTAGCATACGGTGTCTGAGGCTAGTCGGGTCGGGTCGTAGCGGGGTCAGGTATAATAACGTCAGCTATGATTGCAGGAGTTTCAAGAAGGCGTATAATGACGTGGTTCTGTCGCGGCGCGCGATCAGGAATATGAACACTCTGTACCCGGACGCGACGCCAGCTGAACTTGCTGCTGCTGACAACGAATGCATTATATGCCGCGAGGAGATGCATACCGGTATGTACCTAGAACTGCTTTTTATGGTAGCCAAATCAGTATCGTATAATCGCATGTTCTGTAATGAATTCAATGATGTCCATTTTAATGATGGTCCAACTAGATAGAGCTCGGACGGCATCGTATTATTTGTATTTGTTCAACTTAATTTTATGGCTCGTGCGGACCGGCGCCACACCGCTAGAAACCTTTCTATGAAAAATTCATGTCTTCATGTGTTTCATGTTCTAGTCGCACGATAAGTCGCGCCGGTCTGTACGAGCGTTTCTACTAAAACATCCTAGTGATTATTAGTTTAAAAACTGTCCACATTAAAAAACTAATCAAAAGAAAAAAAAAACTGTTATATTACACAACCTTTTACAAGGTATCGAGATTACATTATTGTCTGTGATTTAACTTCTTAGATAATTAAGTGAAGCGATAAAATAAATACCTACGTGACTTCGTAATTTCCACCAACAACTACGTCATAATTTCACGCGTTTTATTCATCTTCCTTTATCATTGTGCATTTATATTTATAAAGTTCTCAAGAATATTACTGTAGCAGCATTTATAAAAAATATCGTTTTTATGTAGGTACAGCTCTCATAATTGCGAGTTATTGCTGGATTCTTCACATACGTGTTGATAAAGCACAAGGTCGGTGAAACCTGAAACTTGTGTGGTTAAATTAAGACTTAACAACGAATTCAACTTATAAATAAGTAAGTACGCGAGGGCAGATGACCTCGAACAGCGGGTATAAGTGTGACGTGTTTGTTTGTATTGTGGCCATGTTCACAAAAACATGTCATTACTTTACTTTCTTATGCATATTTTATTTTGGTTATTACTTGTTTAAAGGTGGACGACTGTATCGGACCTTGTATCATAAATCATAATATTCTTGTTCTATTCTATTTTTCTTTATGGCAATGGTGCCGATGTCGACAATTCTGCCGATGTCGACAAATCTGCCAATGTCAGATGTGCTGAGAGAAAACGTGAGGAGGAAGAAAAAAAATAAAAATAACTAAAATACTAAGTTGAGTAATAAGTTGATTACATTAATAATTGAATTTAATGTGAAACTTGTTGACGACTATTAGTACACTGAAACAAACAGACACAAAATAATGTTATTTAATTAATAAATATGTACATAATGATAACCAACCAATTATGATGATTAAATAATGTTATTTAATCATCATAATTTGATATCATTAACGCGGATAAATAACATCAAAGCCTCAAAGAGCTTTGGGGAAGAATAGGTTAGTAGGGATGGAAAGTTAGTTGGGACAGGGATCTTTAATTTAGGGAGATGACTATACAAGTCATGGGCTCGGTTATTATTGGAACAGTTGAATGTTGTTGTAGTGACTAAATTGACAGTAATCGCGTGACACTATTGGACGCAATGATTTCGAACTTGCACAGTACGTTCGGGAGTATTATATTATCTGTGGTTCGGGCCATAAATATCCCGTCTAGGACTTCTTGGCGGGAAAGTGAAGCGTCATGTTCAGCAGTTTGTTTAATTTTCCAAAATTTGTGTTTATCCGAATATTAATGTGTAATAATGGTGGTTTATTAACCATTAAGTGTTTGTGAACGTGCATTATTGTAGGCAAATGAAACAAAACAGTGCAACTTCGCTTCAAGTTCTCTCAAGTCAAGAAGTCCGCGTGAGGTCTCAGTAAAGTGCCACATCTTTACTGAAACTCAAAGAGAGCGGGCGGGGATATCATCATCATGCATTCATTTCATCAATAATAACAAGTTTTGTAACTAAATAAAGACTTGGCCAAAAGGTCCCAGCAACCAGGCCATTAAAACATTATTAAAAAAAAAATATATATCCCGTCTATTTTATTCTATACTACCTGCTGCCCGCGGCTTCGCCCGCGTGGCATTTTCTAAACATATGAACCTTCCTCTTGAATCACTATCTATTAAAAAAACCGCATCAAAATCTGTTGCGGATTTTTAAAGATCTAAGCGTAATTAGGGTCAGACAGGAAGCGGGAAGCGACTTTGTTTTTTATTATGTAGTGATTATTATTCATATTTTTTTTATTAAAAAAAACGTATACTTAAAAGCAATGATGTTATATTAAACAGATAAGTTATACACTCGCAAAATAACCGAAAAAAGAGTGCCGCGCAGCAGCAGCTGCACACATACCCACTTTTCATTCATTTTACATTTCACTACAAGTAAAAATGATAGAAAAGAGATGGCTTGATAAAAAAATCAAGAAAAAAGAGACAGCTAGTGTTGTCAATAGCGCGTGAATGTTAACATCACCGAATGTTGGCATCACAGACTGACAAATACGTCCCAATTAGGACGTTTTCGAGTCTTCACGATTGCGCGCTCACAACATATCTGTTTAATTTAATATCATTGCTTAAACGTAAATATTTAGCCACAGTAGAAATATTTCCCATACAATGATTTATTAGTGCCATACATCGAGATATAAGTACTAACGTACTAGAGAAGACACCGTAAATTCCTACTTTGTCTCGTTCAACTGCGGCGATCGCGCCGCACCTCACTCAGTCGCTCTCTAGCTCTTTCGCGCCTAGTACTTCCGACAATAATAAATTATATAGAATAAATACACTTCCGCAGCAAATCTAGCGCTGTGGTAAATTAGTTACGGTTTAGACGAATTGGGTATGTAAAGTAAAAATTAACCTATGCCGATTCCAAAACCATTTCAAGATTTTAAGCTTCTAAGACTTATTTTTCTATTAATAGGTCTTAAAATTATAAGATCGTATTTATTTACAAAAAATACTTAAAATCACTTGACTTTTATTTTACCTCTAAATGACGTCACAAAGCAGCCTGAATTGGAAACTTTCAGAGCCTCTTGTAATTAAGTTGTTCTTTATGTGTCAAGTGTCATGCCAACGTCAAATTTACATGAAGCACTTATTATTATTATATTCAGATAGGTAAATATGTAAATAGTGTAGTTTTTCACCAGCGGCGGACAGTACAAGTCGAATCAAATCGATGTGCGATACATCGATTTGATTCGACTTGTACTGTCCGCCGTCAGGAAAACTTAACTTACGTTAAAATGATCTTCACAATAAAAAAGTCGCCGCCCAGACTTGTACTCAACATTTACGTCCTCGCACCATTTCCTTTTTAAGGTTTCTTTTACTAACAATCAATTTGTGTCGGCTATTTGTTGTGGTGTTTATACTTGACGGTATGAAGAACTTAGCAGAAGTAGTCTTTGAATCCATTCATTTTATTAATATGCCATAACTTTAAACTAAAGTACGGATAAAGTATGAAATGTAAACAAATTAATTGTCAAATTTGACAGTTTGACTTTACTGAATTTTGGTTTTAAATAAGTGTTAAACATGGCAAAGATCCTAAGCTATTCAGCTACTAGTGACGTCAGTACGAACAATACTTTAAAAAAATATATAAAAATAACTACAGTTTGTAAAAACAAAAAGATGAAATTATGTGTTTCAAATACTCTTTCAATCATTAAAATAAAAATATTAAAAACATACCTGAAAAATACTTTACATACCTAATTGTTATTATTTTAGCGCTGCGCCAACTAAAAATTCAAATTACGAAGAATAGGACAATTCAGTTATTTGACGTAGCTTCTCTAGTACGTTAGTACTTATATCTCGATGGTGCCATATAATAAATTATAACAAAAATATTTTTTACAGGTGTAAGTAATGATAGTTCGGAATCAGCATGTTAGGTAGCGACCTGCCCCCACTAGGTCTAACTTTGTGTTTTGGTACACTACAGGTGCGAAGAAGTTGCCTTGCAACCACATATTCCACGCTGCGTGCTTGAGGCTGTGGTTCCAGCGGCAGCAGACTTGCCCGACGTGCCGGCTCAACGTGCTGCGCGCGCCGGCGCCGGACGCGGGCGGGCCCGCCGGCCCGGCGCCGGCAGCCGCGCCCATGCCGGGGCTCGCGCCGCACGCTGCGCCTACGCCGCCCGCGCCCGGTCCTGTACCGCCACCCTTCCCGAACATGCCGCCGCCTCCACGTTAGTACCTTCTTTGATCGATCATAGACAAAATGTGCGATTTGCCATCACACTCACAGTCGAAACCTGCTTACGGGAGACCTGCCAAGACAGTTTCCTTTGATGAAAGCGCCTTCATGCACACGTAACTTAGTAATGCAGTTTTTTAGGGTTCCGTACCAAAATGGTAAAAAGGAACCCATATGGTGAGACTGTCTGTCTGTCTGTCACACCTGGATATATCAAGAACTACTAATGCTATCAACTTGAAATTTAGGATAGTTTTAGACAATGTTTGCCCAACTATTTTGCAAACAAGAAAGACATTAAAAATATATCTTTTTTGCATAAGGGACTGAAAGGGGGTCTTAAAATTTTTTTGTGGGGTTACTAGGGCATGTGGGGTATCATATGAAAGAACGCTCTTTCCACATTCTCAAATTTTTTTTTTTAGGCAGCATAGCTTCCGACTATTGATGAAAAATGTAAAAAAAAATACCCCCACCCCTATCTAAATTTTTCTATGTTATAGAAGTTTATGTAAAGATTACAGGAAAAATAAAACGATGTCTCTAAATAGCCCAGTTTTTCAGTAATCATCAATCATATACGTACGGAACCCTCGGTGCGCGAGTCCGACTCGCTCTTGACCGATTTTTTACCTTTGATCCCCGAATCCAAGCAGCTTTATTAAACTGAATGGAATTACCATTACATTTTATTCTAACACTATATTGTTTGTGATGCAGCCATGATGGCGTGGGGTATGCCTCCGCCGCCACCGCCGCGCCCCGCGACTCTAGCCAACCTGACCACCGCCGAGCTGCAACGTATGGAGGGCAATGAGCGCAGGAATATCGAGGCTCGACTACAGGTAATACTAATATTCCCATTTAATTCAACCCCAAACACGTTGAATAATTACATCAATTTGTAGCAACTTTTCTATAAAAAATTGAAATTGAAAAAATGTCGTTGAAAATCAGGGATTCGTTTTTTTAACGCATATTATTTTTCTACCCACATTATTTGTTATGTTTTTCTAGTTACTCCGAGAAATTCAAGCCATGTTGGACGCGTCCGTACTGCTAATGCAACAGTACTCTACAGTCGTAGCTAATTTACCGCAGAACAACGTCACTGTGTCTACCCAAACGGAAACGTAAGTAAATATCCTTATCATTCTTATCTAATTTCACTTTTACAAATTTTAAATTAAAGAAACTTTGAAATTAAACTTCAATGCAGCGAGATCGAGAGAAAATCTAATGACTTGTTGAGAATTTTAGATGTTGGATCATTACAAAATCATTCATATAATAATTTCACTGTATTTTGACATTTTTAGGGTTCCGTACCAAAATGGTAAAAAGGAACCATTATGGTGAGACTAAGTCTGTCTATCTGTCACACCTGGATATCTCAAGAACTACTAATGCTATCAAATTGAAATTTAGAATAGTTTTAGATGACGTTTGCCCAACTATTTTGCAAAAAAGAGAGAACTTAAAAAAAAAAAAATTTTTACAAAAGGGACTGAAGGAGGTCTTAAAAATTTGAAGTGGGGCTACTAGGGCATGTGGGGTATTATATAAAAGAGCACCGTTTGCACATTATCAAACTTTTTTTTTTTGTCAGCATAGATTCCGACTTTTGATGAAAAATGTAAAAAAAATACCGTTCCCCCCCCTTATCTCCGAAGTTTGCATAGATAAAAATCTGAAATTATTCTATGTGACAGAAGTTTATGTAAAGATTACAGGAAAAATATAACTATGTCTCTAAATAGCACAGTTTTTTAGAAATCATTAACATCATTATATACGTACGGAACCCTCGGTGCGCGAGTCCGACTCGCTCTTGATAATAACAAAATTTGACATGTAAAATAATTTAAAAAATGCCAATTCTTAATTATTGTATGCCTATTAGACAGGACGTATTGGAACACTAATTTATGGTTAAGACCTGTAACAAACATATGCTCACAATAGATATTTTGAATTCATTCATCTATTGATAACATCATACATACCAATAATATTTTATTTAAACATATTCTTCAGAAGAATAGAAGAGCTGACTAAGGAGGCCCCATTACCGACGACGTCACAAGTGAAGACGGAACCGGACGTAGTACCAACCACTTCGAGCTACAAGCAACCCTCGCCGATGCCCTCCACCAGCAAAACCATCGTCACAGACGACCAGAGTCCCATGCAACCCGACACCACGACCCCTATAGACACTAATAGGTAACTAAATTTACAATAACTCACATTTGTTAGCAAATCTTAGTACTTAGTTTAATTTAGGTGAATAGGGATTATGCATGTAATTTTGTTTTTCACTAACTCAATAATAGACAGTAATATATACCCAATTCCGTGTGCTGCCGGACATAAAGAATACCACCATCCTATTTCTTCCCGTGGTTGTCGTAAAAGGCGACTAAGGGACTTGGGAGGAACTAAGGGGGAAACCCAAGAAAAGTATTAAAAAATAAATTGGACTCTGTTTTCAGCCCAAAATCATATAAATTAAATTATTGTTTATGGAATCTAATCAAGCTGAAAAATCGGACTTATTTACCTTAGTGTGATTTCAAACACCACTTTCCCAAGAATAGATTTTATTCACATAGTATTTTTCGTTACTTCCGGCATTTTCGAAGAGAACGCGTTTTGAGTTTGCGTTCCGTTTCACCAAAAAAACGCAACATAAAATAAATAATTGTGAAATAAGTAAAGCATTAAACAAAAAATAAATTTAAAAAAAATTGAATATGTTTCTTGGCTCTTACACAGTGCATATTCCCTATTGCGAAATAAGTATGCGTAAGCGTAATTTAACGCAAAGGATTAAAACAAAAACAAAAAGAGGAAATAGAACCCTTGCCATAACATCATAACTTTTTAATTCCAGAGACAAGACTGATGTGGATGCGGCCGACGAACTGAGAAGACGTCGATTGCAAAAATTCGCGATGGATAAATGAGCTTGTTTATATCTTTTTGTTTCGATTTCCTGATGTACTATTATTTAATGTACAAAGTGTTTCGGTATGTGTAAGCATTATCTATTCTAATCTGAAATAAATGTATTTATGTTCTTGTAAATATAATGGGATATACACATGAATACATTACAATCATACTTTGCTTTCTTATCGCGTACTCCATAGTTTTTTTTTGTTTTATATTAGAAGTAACAGAGACTTTAAATAAATATGAGAAGTTTGAACAGTTACTGTGAGAGTGTTGTGATGAAATAAAACCATTGTTTACATTATCAATAATATATTATACTACACTAATAGGTAAACTTGGTGGCTTAGCAGTTATATAAAGCATTTATGTATCCATATACTTTTTTGTTATAGTTTTCTAAGACAGGTATGCCACTGAAGTAGCGACTTGAGCCGTACAGTTGTAAGTCATTCTTGCTGTACCAGACGTTTTTAGTACCCTGAGTACCATCAACGTTTAGTGTATTCAGTTCCAAAACACCAAAATGATATTTTTGCCCATCTGTTTGTATACAATTTATGTATATGGGTTCTGGTAGGTCCTTTACATCCTCCTGCAAGATAAACATACAATATATTTATTAGTAAGTAGTAGAACTTGTATAAATTAAATATTTGGAGAAAAAGATGATTAAATAATGTGTTATTCATCTTCTGCCCATTTTGCATATTGCCATCTAATGGCCTACTAAACATCCCAGGATCAATCATCTAAGCATGTTGTTCACAGTGGTTTCTATTATAACTGTCTGAGAAGTTGCAGCTGGCTCCAGTATTTTAGTGAACTTTTTTCTAGTTAAAGCTAGGTTTAACTACCACTCAGACTCTCAGTACATGAAACTGTAACTGCATATTTTTTTTTATAATCTATTCTGAATGAAGCTTGGTAATTAATTGGAAATAAAATAAGTAGGCATATCACCAAAATGTAACATACCCCATGTAACTGCTTGGCATAGGCACTAGCCACAGTGAACGCATGTGTCAGTGATCTCCCCAGAATTTGCTGCTGAGTGACCGGTGTCTCAAAGATGTTGTTCACTTCAGTCTTGTTGTAGTGTAGCCAGGTAGTGTGCGGGTGTCTCATACTGATGCTCGGACGGATTGCTGGAAAACATGCTTTTTATCACATAATTTGTAGTATTAGTATTCTCTTGGTGCCATAAATATACAAGTGTATTTCACTTGTATATTTATGGCACCAAGAGAATACTGTTACTGACTGCTTCAATTAAAAAGATAGGTACAAATTCTGCAGATTTCCTTTGAAATCTTCTATTTATATTAATATTCTGTAAGATACTTACGATATTTGCTTGTCTCATCATAGAAATGCTCTGGTGGCAATGTAACAGTGTGTTTGATAGGATACAGATCAGGGATCTCAGAAAACTGTACATCTTTCTCTACATCATGCTTTACAGGCTTGTTGCTGGTCACCAGAATATGAGAAATATCTTGGAATTGAATCAATTCATCTTCCTTTTCAAATATAGTTTGGCTTTCAACATCATTCAAAACATACCTAGAAAGAGTGGCTTCACTGTCACTACTCTTTTCCACCAGTTGTAGCAACTTGTTTGTAAGAATTTGACTGAAAAACAAAAAAACACTGAAAAGCTTATCTCTATGCATGGAATGATAATAATGTTGGTTATGGAATGATTGACATTTTGGTTGTGTGTGATGTGTACCAGAGTCGAGAGGGACTACTCCGAAGATAAATCCAAAGTATTGGCTGTTCCCTGACTACAGCTGGCTATGGTGAAATAAAAAATAAAATGACAAAAATCAAAAGTCATTTATTCAAACTAGGCTGAGAATCAGCACTTTTCGAACGTCAAACATTGCATGAGACAGTCCCCCAAAAACGCCCACCCTTCACCACTTACTAGTGCTTTAGCTGGGAAGAAGAAGTGGCGCAACAAACTCCCCAGCAGCACAGTTGTCTGTTCACAACAGGTAAGTCAAAGTCTAACATGTAACTTGAAGTCAGGTAAGGGTCAAAGTAAAAAAAGAAACTTTGGAAAAAAAAAGAAAACAAGAAATGGCTGATATTTTGGATTATCACTCCGGAAGGACCCCCAGGATACAAGTTAGATACTTACTAATAAATTCAGTGTCACAATTATTATTGCATAATTTATGTACTTACTTTCTCCTTCTGTCTGTGATACCCAGTATCCTGGGGAAGTTGTAAGCTGGTCTTTCTAGGTCCTTTACTTTAGGCAACTTTTTCTGTTCACAATCAAATACATTAGCCGATAAGATAGCCTTTTTAATATTTTCATGAATTGCTGAGGGCGCTGGCACTTGTGCAAACTCCTCAATGTTAGGTGGTAGTGTATTCTCAGCTACTATTGTCTTAGTGAGCACTTGGGCTTGAGCCATGCCCTCTAGGAGTACATTTGTGCTTCTCAAAGTGTAGCATGGCTGTTCTTTGTAGTCAGGGTGTTTTTGGTCCATTGGAATCCGAGGTTCATAGGACCCTACTATGTTAAGTCTGTAATTAAAGAAAGTATGTTTGAGTAACTTGAAAGGCTGTGGACAGATTAAATTAGCTATGAATTAATGCAGTTAATGTGTATGAAATATCTTACCGTTCTCGTTTTTCAGGCTCCTCTCTAATGAATTCGAGAGCATCTTCAACTTTGATGCCTTTAGCTTTTAATTGTTCCTCGATGCCAGTATCGATAGGTACGCGCTTTCCTTGGACCAACCAGTGTTTCTTGAACATAAAGTCAATGTGTTGTCGATTTAACACTTGTGATAGCCGCATTGTTGTGATTTTCTTTAAAGATTACTTTAAAATAATATATTAACCTCAATCAATAGCCTAACTTTTAGCTGTCAGTCTGACAGTCACTGACAGATGATTTTAAGTTTTTTTTTCGCCCAAAGGGCAGGCTATAGTCTTTTGATCATACCGCCTGGTCTTCCGTGCAGGATCACTTACGTGGTAAGTTTTAAAAAGAAGATATCTTTCGTTTTAATACTCTTTGTATTATTTATTTTATTTATTATGTCTTTCGTAGATAATCCATTTTGTCATTTTATTTTTGTGTCAAATCCAGATTAAACGTCATTTTACTGTCAGGTCAATGTACAAGTCAATCAATTGACAAGTTTTCACCATTATTTTCATTTTATTTCTTCAATTTCCAGTATTTTCGTGCTTTATTCCGAGCTATCTCCTCGTAGACGTAGTTATTTATTTTATTTACATTTTTACATGAATTATAGGTACCTAAACTTAGTAAGTATTACTATTTATAACAAATAATATAATTATCTATACGAAAACCCACTAAATAACATAAAAAGTCTCAACTTTAAATTCAGATGTCAAACAATTTTTTACTTTTTTAAATATTTTAATGGCCTGGTTGCTGGGACCTTTTAGCCAAGTCTTTATTTAGTTACAAACTTACAAATATTGATGAAATTAATTATATTTAATGCATGATGATGATATCCCCGTTCCCGCCCGCTCCCCTTGAGTTTCAGTAAAGATTTTTTTCACTTTACTGAGACCTCACGCGGTCTTCTTGTTAGTACTTTTTTTTACAAAAAAAACAACCAACTTCCAACAAAAACACTAAAAAGTGAAAAATAACTTTAATTTCGGAAGCACATAACATAAAGTAGGAAGGAAGTGATGTTGCACTGTTTTGTTTCATTTGCCTACACTAATGCACGTTCACGAACACTTAATGGTTAATAATCCACCATTAATGCACATAATCACAAATTTTGGAAAATTAAACAAACTGCTGAACATGACGCTTCACTTTCCGCCAAGAAACTATCAGTATTTTATTGATGAGTATTGACCGTTCTGTTCTTGGCTAGTGTCGTTCTTTAGTCGATTATTATAAATATTCATGTAATGAAAATTGAAACTCGACTACTAGATAAACTTAATAACTAGAATACTTACTTACTAGAGAATGGGCAGCAGCGTTCTTTATGCATTTTAACACCATACTGTAATCGCCAACCTGCCTGCCAAGTGTGGCGATAATGGCAACCCCCCTTCTCCCCGAATGACAAGCACTAATAAAAAACGGCCCCTAGTGCCCGGGCAGCCCGCCTGCCCATGGCTACGGTAGCGGTCAAGGCAACGGTGAGGCAAGGGGTGTTAGGAATCCCCGGAAGACATCCGGCAACCAAAATCACCGAAAACTGGACCTGGCATTCTGGCAACATACACCCGTACACCCCGGACCGACGCCCGACGGAAGATCATAGAACTCGAGGGAGAATTGAACATAGATTAGCAATTTGAAATTACTTTTTTTTAGATTAGATTTGAAAAGTTGTTAGTTGGATGGGGCATTAATAGTTTTAGATTGTTGTGTGACAGATTATTTGCTTCGTGATGAAACATGCTTTTCATGGATAAGTTTTGAAAATAAGAAACATATAATTAGGTTAGGTCGTGCTCGACCAGATACGACTTTAAACTACAAACGACGCGCTGGGTTTTTTAAACATTTTCACGTTTCCCTTTACGATAAATATCAATGGCTGACTGGTAGTTGTAAATTGAATAAAATGTTTTGTTTTCCATGTTTACTTTTCTCAGATTCTAGTAGTTTATGGAATAAAGGGGGTTTTACATATATTAATAATTTGACGAATTCATCAAAAAAACATGTGCAGACTGAAAAGCATATTCGTAGCTGTTTAGATTTACATGACTTCGGGAATAGTAGAATAAAACCATTTTTCACTAATTCGCATGAAACTACGAAGTAACAAAATAGGAATTTAATGAAACGGTTTATTGACACCGTTATTTTGTTAGGTAAACAAGAAGTAGCTTTTCGCGGCCACGATGAACGTTCTAATTCCGATAACCGTGGTAACTATATTGAAAGCTTGTTATATCTGAGCAAGTATGACACCGTAATGGACTCTCATTTGGAACTATGTTCTTCAGTTCAGAACCCCGAGTTTTCTGGTGTCTCTAGTGATATTCAAAATGATTTAATACATAATATTATTGCATCCGTTTTACGAGACCACATTAGAATCGAGATAGATAAAGCTCAATCTCTGTCTGTAATGATTGACGAAACTCCCGATGTCAGTCTATGACTGTAATTTTTCGATATTCATCTAAAACTGGAATCGAAGAATGATTGCTAGGGTTTTACGATGTTAGCGGAAGTCGAACTGCTGAAGTTTTATCCAAACAGTTGTTAGGAATACATGACCATATCGTTGTAGGAATAAGTTAGGACTTCGTGCATCACATCCGGCCTAGGTAAGCATTTTTTTGCTCCGGCTAACCTCTCTCATAAAATCACCCTTCGCCACTGCTACTTAGTAAATCATACAGCAGGCTCTCAATAGCTTGAATGATTTCAGGGGGGTCGCCCGATTTTGGTCCAAGGATTGAGCCATGCGGAACTCTCTTCGGTAGGATTCTTAGGTGCTTATAGTGAAAATAGATCACGAAGATCGCTTGCCGTTAAAGTCCACTCCTTGAATCCATTCAAAACAAGATCAATCGATGCAGTGTTTCTAACTCCCTACAAGTATATACCTAGGTAGGTACTGATGCAATTTCCTTAACGCATGTATCGTATGAACAAAATTGTTGGAATTACAGTTCGCGTCACGTAAGTCGAGAACTCGAGACCTTTGCCAAAAATTGTTAGTAACGCCAACTGAAGATCCAACAACTTTTGACAAAGGTCACGGTCAAGAACATTAATCTGTATCCAAAATTCTCTGAGAGGTGATACCACGGACGGACGTTGTGAAACTTAAACTTACGATTATCTACACTTCTCAAGTGTCCATTGTTTGTGTTAAGTCAACAAATAAACGTTCTATGTGTAAGAATATAGGTATCCATGTATTATGTGTATCTGAATCTGCCTAAAGTATAACCCAAGTTAAAGTGATAACTATGTTTGTGTAGGTAATTGTTGCAATCATCGGAATTCAAATTTCGATTAAGTATTTAATTCATATATAATATATTCAAACTTCCAAAATCTCGACTACCTATTGCTTTGTTTCTCTTTGGTCTTTGTAGTACCTAACCAACTTCTCGCAGGTTACTAACAAGGCAAACGAGACAAAGTAGCGTTTATGAAGATTTTTATAGGTAAATAACGCATTCAAACTATAGATTTTATGTTCTAATAGTTATTTCTAGCTAAAACGTCCAGGCAATTGAATTATAAGGTGGTAGAAATTCTTACGTCAAAAAGTACTGAGTGGGGAAAGTGAAACAGTGATGACCGGGGTAAGAGAAACATACGGCCCACTTACCCCATGCCAGAGCTCACAAACATTTTTTTGAAAAATAATCTCATGTAAAATGTTTAGTTTTACTAGATAATTGATTTATTGGTTAACGTATTGTCATTTCGTTCGCGCAAGTTCTGAAATTTACCATAACCACCCTGCAGAAGGTTATTTTTTTTCAATAAATCTATCAATACCGTAAATATCCGGTCCTAACCAATAGATTTTGATCAAACATTTACCAGTTTTTAAGTTTAAAATTAAGTTAAAACCGGGTAGGCAGTTCTGCACGGTTTCGCAAGAATCCCGAACAAACAGACAACATTCAAAAACCGTTCGAGGACCTCTTAATCAGTCGATAGCAATCAAATTTCAACAAATAAAAATGTTTGTTACCAGACAACAATGTCATCATTGTACAAACAAATTAAACTCTTTTATGGTTTTTTTAAGTAATAGTAGTTAAGTTGATTTAATTTATTTGTTAGAATATAATTTTTTTCCAGGTCATGTAAAACATGCCTCGAAATTACATCCGGAAAACTAATAAAGCTGCTTACTCAGACGAAAAACTGCGAGATGCAATACGATCAGTCAAAAATGGAACTATGTCTGCTTACACTGCTTCCAAACATTATGTATGATATTCCAAAATCAACTTTAGTTAACCGCATTTATGAACGCAGAGGTTTTAATTGTTGATTTATTTTAGAATTTTCGTCATTTAGAATTTGTAAACTAAGTACCTAAATAAAGACATTAATTTGCTTTATAATATCTTCGCAATTTTATTTTTATCAATCAATAGATCTTGTTTGATTTTTGCACTAGTTTAGTACACCTTTTTTTTTTTTTTGGGTGGTAAATTATCAAATAACTTCTCCCGCTCTGGGCGGAGCGGGAGGGCCTGTCAGACTTTTACTGACTAAAACCCACCCGTATTCCTTCATTTGCCTGTGTGCCAGGGCCACGATATCCCTTTCGGACAAACGACAAACTCGCAACCCTGGCAGGCATTGGCCCTATCGGCCCCGTCAGTTGATGCTGACAACTCTTTGAGGCGCGCGTGGAATACGGCGCGCCGTCGACCCAGGCCTGGTCCTTATCGGACGGTGAGCTACCCATCGCTCACCGTCCGCAGGCCCGCGCCTACGGTGGCCGGAAATCGGCTTGTGACTCCCGACGCCCGGGGCATCTCCTGCGGCGACTAGGGGCGCGAGGGCGCGAACCTTGCCTCTCCCTCACGTGTTCAGCGTCCTCTTTCGCAAGCATTACTGCTTCGCAGAAGGAGGTGACGGCCTCCCATGCACTCTCGCTCCGAACCATGGGCTGAACCAGGGCCGGACGCGAGAGATCGCCGCCGCCGATCGCCTCCGTGAGGACGCGGCGGTGCTCCACCCAAGCTGGGCAGACCTCCACCGAATGCTCCACCGTGTCCTCCGGGCGATCCACACAGTGGTGACACCCGGGCGTTTCCTCCCGCTTTATCCTGAACAGGAACCTCCCGAAACAACCATGTCCGGTGAGGACCTGCGTCAGGCGGAAGGTGAGGACGCCGTGGCGCCTCTCTAGCCACTCCTCAAAGAGGGGACTTATCGCCACAATTGTGACGTGCCCAAAGTTTAGTACCCCTGACCACCGAGACTATGTTTCACTTACCCCAAATTCAATCTTTTAATAGATAATTATTCGAAATATCAGTATTTAGCTTTTTTTAAAATTTAAGGTTTGTTTCTATTTCTGTTGCTGCTCAGTCAGTTGGTTATTACCAAGGTGAGATGTCAGATGTTACCATGTCATCGTGTGTGTGTGTGTTCGTGTTATGGTGCCATTGCGACTTCAGGCTCGCTCGTTTTTAGGGTTCCGTAGTCAACAGGAAACCTTATAGTTTCGCCATGTCCGTCTGTCTGTCCCTTTTAGTACTTCTTCTTCTTCTCTTAGTATTTCCTGGACCATCCCTCAAAAGAATAGCAACATACCTACTTATTGACAGGCAACATTGTAAAAGCCAATTATTTTTAAAAGAGTGGAGAACTTGGTTGTTCGCTGGCTCTTCTCCATAGCAAAAGTACTACGTCTGTGATAGGAAAAGTCCAGTTGGAAGTACTATTAGGTTTATGTGAAATAAAATCTTTGAATTGTTTGATCTAACTAGGTATACTTTATCAGATAGCATAATAACATAAAAGCACGCCTGTCCTCGTATTCCCCGTAAGGTTAGGTTAACGGATTAAGAGGCTGAGGTAGCTTGTATGAGGGAACATGTCTTTCAACAATGTTGTTCTTGGAATAAATTCATCCCAACTACGGAACCCTTCATTGTGCGTGGTCCGAAATACATTTAGCAGATTAAAAAAAAAAAGTTAAATAAAAAAAAAAAACCTGCAGTGATAACTATGTTTGTGTAGGTAATTGTTGCAATAATCGGAATTCAAATTTCGATTAAGTATTTCATTAATATAATTATAATATTATATTCAAACTGCCAAAAAGTGAGCATGTTCAAAAATCTCGACTACCTACTGCTTTGTTTCTCTTTGGTCTTTGTACCTAACCAACTTCTCGCAGGTTACTAACAAGGCAAACGAGGCAAAGCTTTTTTTATCTTTGGGTTATACCTACTTTAGGCAGATTTAGATAGACATAATACATGGACGCCTATATATTCTTACACATAGATAGTTTATTTGTTGACTTAACACAAACAAGGGACACTTGAGAAGTGTAGATAATCGTAAGTTTAAGTTTCACAACGTCCGTCCGTTGTATCACCTCTCAGAGAATTTTGGCTACAGATTAATGTTCTTGACCGTGTCTAACAATTTTTGGCAAAGGTCTCGAGTTCTCGACTTACGTGACGCGAACTGTAATTCCAACAATTTTGTTCATACGATACATGCGGTCAGGAAATTGCATCAGTACCTAGGCATATACTTGTAGGCAGTTAGAAACACTGCATCGATTGATCTTGTTTTGATTGGTAGGATCCAAAGAGTGGACTTTAACGGCAAGCGATCTTCGTGATCTATTTTCACTATAAGCACCTAAGAATCCTACCGAAGAGAGTTCCGCATGGCCCAACCCTTGGACCAAAATCGGGCGACCCCCCCGAAATCATTCAAGCTATTGAGAGCCTGTATGATTTACTAAGTAGGTACTTGAGCCATGGGCGTATACAAAACATTATTTTTTGCGTTTGTGTTTTTTTACCTAGCGCATTATTTTTTATTTTTTGAGAGGAGGTAAACCGCGGTCACTGTCAGACTGCGTACAAAAGAAAGAGAAGCGCGATGACACAACGCTTGTAATTTATTACAAAACATTTATGAAGCAATTATCTATTTACTCAAAAATGAGTTGAGTAATCGAAAATAACAAACAACCAACTAACCAAGTTCTGCATACAAATAAGACGCCCTTGTTACCAAGCAAAAAACCAACCGTACGTTGATATACAGGGTGTTTGGTGCATCGTGTGCCAAATTGAAATGGTCGACTGAAGGAGTCATCCGCTAGCCTTTTAGACCCTTTAACACCCCTCATGCTCTGTGGATTTTTTTTATCGACTTTTTATTGTTTTCCAAAAAAAAGACCCAAATTTTACATTCAAATACAGATTTAAAAAAAATATAAGGCGTAGACTCTGAATTTTATTTTTATTTCGATGTGTATTGTTTAAGAATACTTTTAAATACAAAATTAGTGATATTAGTCACCTAGTTTTTTTTTTAATTCACTCGCAAAGGTAAAACTTAAATTAAAGCTGTACATGTTACAGCTGTTTATAAGGCTACAAAAAAAAAAAAATCAAAAGCGACCAGGATCTTCCAACTCCCTCATTAATTCTCCAGTCTATCCTCTTTCTAATGATGTGCCGCATGCCATAAAAGTATTTTAACAACTTTGTGAATTCGCTAGAATTGTGAATCGAGTCACCTAAGGCTAATATTCAAAATTATGATTTAAAAAAAAATCTCTTAAATGATACCTGTCAAACCTATAAATCTGCTATCTCATTCTTATGGTTAGGTAAATTCGTGTCTCATATCTGTATCTTTCGTGGGATTTACTTGAAATAAAAAAACAAAATTGCATTTTTAACATTTATTTAATCATTGTTACAAATCTTGCTCAAATTGTTGGCCTCTGTTGCGAATGCAGGCCCGACACCTGTTTCGTATTTCAACAGCTGTTGTACGAAGTCGTATTTCCTCCTTAATAGTATTGAATGCCGCTTCTATGCGTTGGACTAATACCTCCCTAGTTGGAACCTCCGTGGCATATACCAACTCTTTGGCACGTCCCCAGACATAAAAGTCTAACGGAGTTAGATTTGGGGAACGTGGCGGCCATGGAATAGGGCCATCTTTCCATGCATTGGGGAACACATTGTCGAGATATTCCCTCACAGTCAATCGCCAATGCGCGGGACAGCCGTCATTTTGAAATACAATGGGCACACGTTCATTAAATACGGGCACATCGGTCACTAATTCGGGCAGGTAATTTTGTAGGAATTCCAGGTAGTCTTCGCCATTGAGATTATCGGGCAGGTATTCAGAGTCTACGCCTTATATTTTTTTTAAAATCTGTATTTGAATGTAAAATTTGGGTCTTTTTTTTGGAAAACAATAAAAAGTCGATAAAAAAAAATCCACAGAGCATGAGGGGTGTTAAGGGGTCTGAAAGGCTAGCGGATGACACCTTCAGTCGACCATTTTAATTTGGCACACGATGCACCAAACACCCTGTATATGACGACGTCAGCGACGGCGGAGCGATAGGGTCGTCACCATCTTGATTCAGTGGTAAAGGGTCCATTTCGTTGATGTCGTTGAATTATAACACGAAGTGTAAATATAACCTCACTTTTAATCAGAAAAACTAGATAGATAATAACAAGTGATAATAATTTAACTAGGAAAACCAACAGTTTCGTTTTGGAGAAGTGACTTGGTCCGCGTCTCGATGCGAAGTGCCCGTTCGACAATCCCCACCTTCCAAAACGACTCTGTCCACGTGCCGCCATTACAAAATAACGTCACGGCGTTTGCCCCACTACTACATTAATCAATTGAGCAACTTTTATTAAAACAATATCGTTATCCACGACACGGCCAGCCTGACGAGTTACATGTCCTCGTGTGAATCTGTAACAAAATAACCAACTTTGAAGCATTTTTGAGCACTCGGCCAACCTGACTGTAACTTTTAATTACAATGACTATTCAATACCCACGTCTCAACAACCAAACAAACTTCTAAATCATTTTAACAACTTCAACACAGAAGGTTCCTCTAAGTCTCCATCATATTTACTCAGCAACTAAATCAACTTCGATCACATACAACGCTCATGGCCCAGCTGCCGCAGCAGCTAGTGACACTTATGCCACCCATATCGTCATCACCTCATGTGATACGACCACACACATCACATAGAGTCTGCGACTCCCAGGTCAGTACATGACCAAAACAACAATAGTCTCCATTGAGACCCAGGTCCCCGCCGTACCACCAGCTGCCCATCGCCCCCTGAACAGCTCACAAGTGAGCTGCAGTTACGACTACAGACTAGTGCGTACGGTGCGACCAAATAGCCATGGTATGTGTCTACTACTCGGTGGAGGTACTTTCATCACCGTCCTCTACGTTTAACTCATTAGGAACATTACTTAGAGGCATCTTTCGTATACGATCGTAAGCGTACTTGTAGGTTCTATTACCATTCAAAGTTTTCAATAGGTAACAATCACCATCAAGCAATAACCACAATTTTAAATGGTCCCTTGTATTTCGGGTCTAATTTTGTCTGATTTCTATCTACATTCTGAATTAAAACTAAATCACCAACATAAAATTTAATTACTTTAGCTTTACTTTTTCAAATCTAGATTTTTCATAAATTTGCACACTTTTCTATGTTCGTAGCCGTTTGCTCTCTTATCTTGTCAATGTCTATTTCTGGTTCAGTATCATCCAAAGTTAGAAGATTTAATGGTCTAGCCACACGTCCTATCAGAAGCTAAAGTGGGCTCGCTCCTGTTACACGATTGATAGAGGAATTCACAGCTAGTTGCACGTCCTCTAACGCTTCTTGCCAAGACCTATCTGACGTTTCTACAGCCGTAAGCATACTTTTTAAAGTGCTCATCGTCCCTTCTACTTGGCCATTGGAGCGATCCCGAAGCGATCAAATGTAAAGAAACACCATGACTCTCACAAAAATCTTTAAACTCCTTGCTGGCAAAACATCGACCCTGGTCTGCAATAACTCGAGCCGGAGCTCCAAATAGAGACCAGATTTAATTCGAAGAGCATGGTACATAAGGACAAATTTAGTAAACGCATCGATTAAAACTATGACGTACTCTTTTGAATTATTTTTGCCACCAAGTTTGCTAGTTATGTCAACTTGCACAGTATACCACGGTATACTAATCTTAGGGATTGGATGAAGCTTGGCTTGCACACGACCTGAATGTGATTTTGACAGTTTACAAGTTATACATCCGTCAGCATCCATCGACAAATTTACGAACTATTTGGCCATATGCTCGAACCAATAATGTTCGTATACCCTGTATACGTACCATCGCAAATGTACGTTCACCAATGAAATTACGACTGACAGATTGCTTGACAAGAGAGCATTCGGCACCGGAATAAAAATAATACGACTCACCATTGTTGCAATTGCTCGCAAACACCTGCCACTTGGCAGTTGTCGACGCGCCGTTCGGCTACGGTGCCCCTTCCGCTGCTACAGACCGTATGGCCCGCAGAGGACGCGCCGCCCTTGCTGAGAGCTATGATGAGCGATGCCCCCTCCAGTGGATGTTCATCCAGGCAGACGTCAACCGTTGCCCACCAGGCACGTGGATCAGAATCTGGGTACTCTGGGTTGATTACTGGCAGAGCGATCTTCGATGATAAGGCTGCTGTTCTGATAGCCTCGATCAACTGCATCATATTCCGCTGCTGGGTCTCGAACATTGTGCGCCAGTGAGATCCAGATCCCACTTCTGATGACGACGTCAGCGACGGCGGAGCGATAGGGTCGTCACCATCTAGATTCAGTGGTAAAGGGTCCATTTCGTTGATGTCGTTGAATTATAACACGAAGTGTAAATATAACCTCACTTTTAATCAGAAAAACTAGATAGATAATAACAAGTGATAATAATTTAACTAGGCAAACCAACAGTTTCGTTTTGGAGAAGTGACTTGGTCCGCGTCTCGATGCGAAGTGCCCGTTGGACAATCCCCACCTTCAAAAACGACTCTGTCCACGTGCCGCCATTACAAAATAACGTCACGGCGTTTGCCCCACTACTACATTAATCAATTGAGCAACTTTTATTAAAACAATATCGTTATCCACGACATATATTTAATACATATATTTTGGATTTAAACTCAAAGTAAAGGGTTAGTTTACCGTTACTTTGTATCGAGTTACAAAAAAATTGCCAAATCTATATAGTTTGTAGTAGGGGTTTAGACCCCTACCACAAACTATATAGATTTGGCATTTTTTTTGTTTAAAACAAGCCTACTTTTATTATTTGCCTCTTGTCAGCGCCTTAATAACAGCCGAACGGGTCGATCCATCAGGTTATGCTATGCTTGCCGGGGTTGGTCCGTGGATGGGTGACCATCTTTACATACTGAGACTCCTCCGTGCCTTGGAAAGCACGTTAAGCCGTTGGTCCCGGCTGTAATTCGTGGATCTTTGTCAGTCGTTAGGGGTCGTCAGAAACCCGATAGTGTGACAACCAGTTTTATCAAGGGGTATCGTATTACCCAGTAACTGGGTTGTGGAGGTCAGATAGGCAGTCGCTCCATGTAAAATACTGGTATTCAGCTGCGTCCGGTTAGACTGGAAGCCGACCGCAACATAGTTGGGAAAAGATGGTAGATTGATTGAACTGGTGATACTTTATTCAAATTACAATCTAGCCTATTAGCTAATAAGTAATTTAAATATAACTTACTGCTAAGTAACTATAAAATTAAGAAATCGTCCAATAACGTCTTACTTATTCACACTTGATTCACGTGTTCTTTATAAAAGTCAGCCCTTGCACTACAGTTTATGTTCACTTACTAACTCAAAAAGGTTTTACCCTATTTAGTCTTCGAACAAAATCAGTGTTGTCAAAGAGTTGGATCGCCTCGACATTCAAGTGATGATGAAGTCTGTGTTCATGAGCTTCTGCATATTTTTGTATAACTATGTTTATGACATCCATCTTGAGGTCCCGGTGGAGGTCGCTGTTTCTAATGTAGAACAATTTGTTAGGTATTGACAATGCCGACTGTCTACCAAGTAGCCAATATATTTTTTGTACCGAATATAATAATAATATAATATTCGGGTCTTATCTTTTTGACATGCTCTTTCCAACGCAGTTTTGCATCCAGGGTCATGCCGAGATACTTAGCAGTATTCGCGTATGGTATGTTGATTATTGACGAATACCGGGAAGTATTTTGGCTTTTTATTGGTGAGTCAATGTGGATAGACTTGCTTTCATTAAGTTTGGTACGCCATGTTGTAGTCCACTCATAGATACGATTTATGGTCTCTTGAACCTTTTCTACTGCTTCCTCGTGGCTATTTCCAACAGCCATGATAGCTGTGTCGTCAGCAAAGGTTACAATCAAATTATTTTCTAGCTCAGGAATATCGCAGGTGTATAGTAGGTACAGGACCGGACCAAGTACACTCCCTTGTTGTACTCCAGCTTTTATTTGCCTAAGGTCTGAATAGGCTTTTTCTTTTTATCCTAAACAATCTGTCTGATAAGTACGACTCTAGGATGTCTGAAAATTGTTGAGGCAGCATCGTTCTTGGTTTATATAGGAGACCTTCATGCCATACTTTATCAAAAGCCACATCAAGGAAAACCCGTTTATTCCCACTAGTTCGATTCATTAGTTCGATCGTCGAACTAGTGAGATTTTTTTTTCTCATTTGTCCGACCGTCGAACTAGTGAGATTTTTTTTTTCTCATTTGTTCAATCGTCGAACTAGTGAGTTTTTTTTTCCTCATTTGTTCGACCGTCGAACTAATTAGATTTAAAAATAGTTCTACTACATTTAAATGTTTTACTAATTTCGTAATAAAATAAAAAACGCTTGGTTCGTTAAAAAATATATATTCGTGTACTTATATTTGTACATCTATAGCATATCTTTGATCAAATAAACAGTTGAAAAACTTATAAATTATAAGCTGGCTTCCTAACAAAGTAAATAATAGTAATAGTAAATAAACAATACATACAGATTACACAAATCATCGTCGTATCACCCGGAAGTCGTCCACTGTACATTTCCTTAAATGCATCTATACCTACAGCACCTAGGTAGGTATGTGCATTAAAAACATTTAGCTAAACACCCCGTCAGAAGGAGTATGGTTATAGTTTTTATTTTCATTTTGAGGGTAGATGCTGTTTGAGCCTGTTTAACTATACAAAATGATGGATGTGTTATACTGGTTATGCGCTGAAGTTGCAACGTTTTATTTGGTGGTGCCTGTTTAGTTTACTGTTTATTTTTTTGCAATGACGTCTAAAAAATTAATAATTATTAAAAGTGGTCGAGGAAGAATTCTGCAATTAGAAGGACATCAATATTACTCAATGCGTAAATATAAAAATGGCCAAAGCAACACTAACAACAATTGTGACATGTCCCATTTGATTTTTGATCATTTATTATACATATAAACTAATTTTTGTTCTTTCTGGTTAAGCTTGTTGAGATAATTGCTTATATTGTCTTGCGACAGAAAAATATTAGATTACATTTAATATTTCATTATTACATTATTTTTTGATAGGTGAGGAAGCCAGCTTATAATTTATAAGTTTTTCAACTGTTTATTTGATCAAAGTTATGCTATAGATGTACAAATATAAGTACACGAATATATATTTTTTAACGAACCAAGCGTTTTTTATTTTATTACGAAATTAGTAAAACATTTAAATGTAGTAGAACTATTTTTAAATCTAATTAGTTCGACGGTCGAACAAATGATGAAAAAAAATCTCACTAGTTCGACGGTGGAACAAATGAGAAAAAAAAATCTCACTAGTTCGACGGTCGGACAAATGAGAAAAAAAATCTCACTAGTTCGACGATCGAACTAATGAATCGAACTAGTGGGAATAAACGGGAAAACCGTGGAGCACACCTTCTCCTCTAGTGTTCTTTCCATAATATTGGTAATTCTGTGGACTTGGTCGAGCGTGGAGTGTTGTTCTCTAAATCCGAACTGGTAATCCGGGATTAGATTTTCACTTTCGATTAGACTAATCAAAAGTGAAAATCTAAGACATAATTTCTCCTACCGCAAATAAATGCATTTCTTCTGTATCTCTTATTAATATGCTAAAGAGTGTTTTGAATGGATTTGTTTGGAGTTTTTGGGGCAAAAATGTTGTATGAAAAGAAAAACATATTTATAATTTCGTAAATATATATATTTAATTTTATATCTTCCATCAATACATACAACGACACTTATACATTCAAAATTTGGCCGTAACTACTATAGGTCTCACTTACAATGGCTTCGCTTACAAGTAAACGTGTATCTATTAGCACATAAAACAGGATCAAAGTACAATACTGTGGACTGTGGACTTTATTATTTAGGTAAGTGATAATTTTATAGTCTAAGGTAAAAGTATCGTAAACAGTAAAAGAGTACCTACCTATGTTAATCGGAGTCAGACCTATCAATTTGATAATACGGGGAAGACATCGTTTTACAATTCTGTTATATTTAAAAATCGAGCGAACAGCACCGTGTGAAAGTACCAAGATAAAAAGATTCACAAATTCTAACCTACCAACCGCATTGCACGAAACGAAAATCAAGTATCATATTGATGGAGGAGAGATATTTTACAAAATAAAACTTATCGACATATCTTCGGTGTACGCTAGGAGCTATAAAAATTGAAAATAATACAACTAATTTAATTTCATAACTAGTAAGACATACAATCCCTTACCACGAGATCAGTGACAGTTGACGTCACCCGGTGTTGCAGCGTTCACAATGTATTGGATACTCAAGTATATTTACGTACTGCATCGGAGTTTCATGTATAAGTATAAGTAGTTTATTGCATGAATTGTAAGATGCCATTTTTGGAAAACACTGGTCGATAAAACAAGTTAAAATATCATAATCACTTCAAACCAGAACATGAGAAGTCCCTTTGGTAATTTTGTCATATCCTTACCAATTGGTGGGAATTTAGATTTAATAATCTTTGGACTAAAATCTCTGAATACAAAAATCGTTTTATGTCCGTCCTCATTCTGACTACTCTTTATATTAATCGCATATTGCAACAATTTGCGAATTAAACATACAACACTTAACAACTACTATATTTTAATACCTAATTATTTTATAAAGTAACAAAATTAACTTATATTTACAGTTATCATTAAAATTATAGTAAAATTTTACTATTTTAGCACTAAGTTTTGATTATCTCGCTGAATTCTGTTCCTTTGTATTGTAGGAATTTAAATAAATTGATTTGTCGCAAATTTTGTAGACGCATACATATCATATTGACACAGTAGATAATAACATAGGGGGGCTCCGAAGCACTGAGTACAAACTGCGTGCTACGTGCGTCCAATACAATCAAAACGTATATTTGCAAACCCAAAATGAAATAACAAGCTTTCAATAAGGCACCATTGGTTACATGGGTACATAGTGTATGAATGTAAAATATAAGATGAACAATAACATAGTACTTTTCGGTGTTAGCCTTCATTAGTTGTTTAATATTAATTCCACTGGTGGCTGCGTATGAGATCAAATCCATTTTAATATTATGAAGTTCTAAAAATGAATACAAAACCTTAATGATTGTTATAGGCACTGGGCCGTTAGTGTTAGCAATTAGCTTTTGAAAACACACTAAGGTAGGTAAGTCTGGGATAGAAAGATACCATATCTTTCTTGTGTCATTTAGTACGATGTCCGTAGTACAGCAGGTGACAGTCTGTAGAATAATGGAGATGTGTAGCTAATAGTACGTTGGGTTGGAGGTGTTTTGCGAAGGGGAGCGATGTGGAGGGAGGCGGCATGAGCGCAGGGCTGGCTCAGTCCTCGTCTTTCTTCTCCATTTTGGGTTCATACATTGCGTGCAGTTGTTCAGGTGATATACTGTAAAAAAAAAAGGATTTTGTTAGATATTTAAAAACATTAATTTGCTACTCTTACTATGAGTTTCATCAAAAGCTACAAAGCCTATTGGTTACTTTTCATCATCATAACCAACCTATAATGTTCCCACTGCTGGGACTCAAGCCTGCTCTCTTCGAGAGGGAGTGGGCTGTAATCTAAAATTGATTACTTTACCTAATGGCTTCTCATGCACGAGGTTGTGGGTGAAAATCCGGGCAAGTAGCAATGTGACTTTTAATTCATATGTACTTCCTAAGTTTATCTTGGATATTACAAGGGATAGGGGGAGGGGGAGGGGAGAGGTTATCATTAAATTATGCAATTAAAAAAAAAACCGCCCAAGTGCTACCACGCGCAATGAAGGTTTACGTAGTTGGGATAAAATTTATCCCAAGAACAAACGTAACATTGAAAAACATGTTCTCCCATACATTCCAACTGCAAATGTTTGGTCGACTATTACTCGTTAACTTGTAAAGCCTACTTAGCTGTGATATTTTCTTTTTTAACTTCGTTATATATGCTATTGCCGTGAATTTTTTCACATATCCTGAAACTCTACCACCTGGCTATATCATGCATCAATCAACCTATTGCCCTCAACCTTAATCGGTGCAATAATTCTGTCTCATTCATAGATCTCTCCCATCACAATCTTCCATCCTTCTCTGTCGCAACTCGTGTATAAGTGTAATTTACCCTAACAAGCTCTGCAGGTCGCAGACGAAGCGGTAGACGTAGCGTTTGCCAGCCGTCTTGTGGATGATGTTCTTATCATAATAGTAGCGTAGGCCGCGGGACAGCTTTTCATAGTTCATCTTGGGCTTGTTCTTGCGGATGCCCCAGCGCCGAGCCACCTGTAATGAAGGTATTTTTAGTATTTTTTTTGGAAGTAGGTGCACCTACCCTGTACAAGCGGTAGGAGATTGGATTGGAAGGTCCAAGTAAAACCTATACAGAGTATTAGGTAAACAAGACCATGTTATGTGAGCTGGCTATGAATAAAACGAATTCAGGAACGTGTCCACAAATCTTTTTTTAAGAAAAACTTCGGAGGACTCCATGGAGCCATTATTGAATTTCGAACTTTATTCCGTCTACGGTAAAGTTACTAATACAAAGCTGACAACTTAGTACCGAATTAAGTATTCAGTTTTATTTATAGAACGGTATTTCAATCAGAGTTACGTTCTCATTACAAAAACTATCTCCATGGTTTATGCCATGTCAAAATAGAAATCTTGTTTTGTAATAAGACGGAATCAGTTTTGAGGCTGTTGATAGATATCTATCAAGAAAACTGCCGAAAGACGAAAGAGAAAAAAAAAATCTCTTACCTCATCAGGGTCAGTTAGTTTGAACTCCCATCCGTCACCGGTCCACGAGATGAATCCCTGGCAACTCTTGTCGGTCAGCAGCTCCAGCAAGAACTGCCACAGTTGGATCGGCCCTGATCCTGAAAGCGTGCCACACAGTTGCTTTACGATATACGACTGATGAGGACTACTGAAGAGATGGATTATAGAAAATGGCGGAGTATCGGAAATTGTTTGTTGAGTTTCCAAAGCAATTTAATTTAAAGTAGGAGAATTAAAACTTGGTAATAATAGGGATATGAAAAACAAGCTGAATTGTTTACTAATTTAAAATCTTGTCTTACAAGGAAAAGTTCAGGGTCACGGTCACGGCGGCGGCCAAATGGATGGTATGGTGGCAACCATAAACCTAATTTCATTCATGGTGAAACATACCGGTGAAGCAGGGTCCTGTGGCGGGGTAGGCGAGCTTGTCCTGAGGGATGAGCGCGTGCTGGTCAGCAGGCCACTCGTTCCACTCGGCGCAGGCGCCGCCATATTCCTGCACGTAGCTCTCGGCGTAACCATCGCCGCTGTACCGACCGCCGCCGCCTGGACCATCAGAAAGAAAACATTTTGTTAAAACAGAAGTAGTTATGGTTAAGGCGACGCGCGACGATAGCAGACTTTTAATGATTTTATACTGAAGATCACGTCTAAACCAGTAGTGTTAATGATTTGAAAAAAATATATAATATGTTAAATTAACTCAATAATTTAATATGTGAATATTTTGGATTATGTATATATTACAAAGTGAAATTAATTTGTAAAGTTATGTCTAACGCGGATAAAAAACTGAGAATGGCGCAAAATCTACCAAGCGTATTTTTCTGAAATCTTCACCTATTTAAAGATAATTTAATTATTGATCTTTTAGTATACGCGTTTTATTAAAATACCTTTTGTTTTTTGTATAATAAATTAATAATGCGTAAAATTGGGGATAGCGCTCCTTGATGGGCGAGTCCTATTACTGGCTGAACGTACGACGCGTTGCGTGAGCTCAGTACAGAAAACGCAAGTTAACCACTCAAGGTTATCTGCATCTTACATATCAAAAGACAGACTATCAGCTGTTGGACCACTTTATCAACTTTGATTCCTGGGCTAAACATTGACTACTCGTCATCTGCCTGCCCTTTCCCAACTATGTTGGGGTCGGCTTCCAGTCTAACCAAAACATCAGTAGTTTTAGGGTGCTTTTCCACCAGAGATGTGTTATGCTACGTTGCTATGGATGCGTTTCATATCCACCAATCATATTTATTGGTGCACATAGCTTAGCACTGCTGGAAACGGATTCAACTGAGATATGTTTTTTATAACGAAGGATCTGTGTTTGCCGATAAGGGTTTTGAATAGTGTGAGTAATCAGAAGGGTCGGCAAATGAATGAAAGAGCGTGTTACTAGTTGAAGGTTTACTGGACGACTGATGTAGTATATAGAGGTTAAGAGGACTTAGAATTAACTTATAAGCTACATCATACATTGCCAAAGACTAAAGATATTTAAATAATATGCCTATTCACTACACGTGCTATGGATGCGTGCTATGGATGGTCGCTTCCCTACATAGCATAGCTTGAGCTGCGCATCTTCCTCGCGCAGCTACTTTACGGCGGCGCATCTTCATAGCACATCTTACTTGCACCGCTACATAGCTAAGTATCAGTGGAAACGGTCACATAGTTTCACAGCTTAGCTATTACATCCTCGCAGGAAAAGCAGCCTTCAGGGCCGGATTTAGAGGTGTGGAGGCCCTGGGGCAACAAAGAAGTGTAGGCCTCAAAATTTATTGAGAACGAACAAAAAAAAAACAATTTAAAAAGGTACCTTCTGAATGTTTTTTTCTTTGATACACATAATAAATCTGCCAGCCTTTTCCCAACTATGTTGGGGTCGGCTTACAGTCTAACCGGATGTAGATGAACCAGTATTTACATGGAGAGACCGCCTATCTGACCCCCACAATACGATACTCCTTGGTAAGACTGGTTGTCACACTTTTGGGTTTTTTTTCTTTGATACACAAAGGAGACTCGTTGAACGTCCCAGCGTCGAATAAAAACAATTCAATGAATGAACTGTTTACGATACATGTTAACTCGTTGACGAATTTAACTAATTGACGAATGTAAATCAACGTTACCCCCCGTAATCCCTACAAAGGATGAATTTTCTTTCTTATAAAAAAAATCAAATTGTGGGGGCCCCTTCTTTGTGGAGGCTCAGGGCTAGAACCCCTGTTGCCCTGCCCTAAATCCGGCCCTGGCAGCCTTAGCATATGAACAATGACCAAGAATGAAGGAAATTACCAGAACCCAGAACCAGAACTCCTGAAAACTGAAAGGTGTTAAATTGTTCTGACAAAGGAGTTTAAGGTTTGCAAACCCAAGAATTGGTATATGTGTATTCGAAAGTGCAAACAATTTACCATTTACTCATAGGTCGTATATTATCATTTGATGTTGATAATAATTTGACAAGACCAGAAATAAAACGAACCGTTTGACTAACACCAATTAGTGCGCTCCAGTGGCGATGACAAGTAAGAATACCAGAGTAACATGATCACCACTAAATAATAACCACATGAAAGATTCAATTCTGTTAATGACGTTGTTGAAATTGTACACCGCATCAATTAAAGTGACCAAGTCAGTTGTCTTCTGATCTCTCCTAATGAGAGAATGCCCAAGTTTGTTTTTAATTACTTGTGATAGCGTGATTTTATAACTGCGTTTTCTATTTTTATCTAAGAAAGGGTTTTGTAATATACAATGGGAGCTGAGAATAAGACCTTTTTTATGGCTGTACGATTTCAAAACCTTCCGTATTGATCAATCAAAAGTGATCTTTACGGTGTTCTCTAAGGATGTAACAGACTAAGTGAAGGCACAGATTACAAACAAAATCAGCACCACTCTGTCCAAGCGAAATAAAGATAATCGTACGCGTGGGTTCTTACGCTTCATACGATTCCTGCCACCTGGGACGTGAGACCATAACTCCCTGCAGCTTTCCCAGATAAGAATAAATGACTCACCTCTTGGGTAAGGCTTGGTGTAAGGATGAGGCTGGTACTTTTGCTCGTGTGTGAGCAAGGGTTGCGAGTGCGCGTGCGCGTGGTGGTAGTACTCGTCGATGTAGGGCTGCGCAGGGGGCGCGGAGGGGCCGGTTGGGTACTCGGGGGGATAGTACTCGTCCAGGGGGGAAGCTGCCGTCGGCGCCGGCGCAGACCCGCCACTTCCCTCCGAGTAGCCGTAGGCGTTCGTCTCCCGAGGACCGCCAGTCGTGTAGCCGCCTGTAAAAGACATCAGTAGTTTTAGCATAAGAACAATGACCAAGAATGAAGGAATATTCGTCGAGATAATCAGAACACCTGTAAACCAGTAGTAAAAATGCTACGTCGCACCTGACCATCCGTTCCAGTTCCCTTATTCTCAACCCCTAAAAGATAGGATTAGCATGGTAGAGATCAGTGCAGGTGAACCTAGCCCTAGAGGCTATCTCATTCGGTATATCAGCGATGGTTAAATTTTAAGTAGTAACTCCATGTGGACTTACAAAATTGAATCATCTAGGTAAGTACTATGGTATCTCAGTAAAACAAAATTTCCATTAAAAAAATCAGTACGGCATGCATATCGAGGCGTGTTGGCGGGCGCGGGGTACCGAAGCGCGTCGGTCGCGGTTCACGGCTCGCCCTTTGTTCTGCGCGTGCGCCGACGGACCCACACATACCCGCCCGTGGTACCCCTCTCACACCGCTCCCCGACACCCTCGTGCCACGTAGCCACGATAGAACACCGACCGTCGAATTGAGGTTTGATTTAATTTGCCAAATGTCCTCCGATTGTACTAGATTTATTTCGAAGAGGAAACTTGAGAGCTGGCTGTTAGGTTGTAGACATGAATGTAATGTACTGACTACTGTGCGCTACTGTTACTGACGAAAACGTTAAAGATATAGGTAGTTAAATGTTTGATTGGCGTAAATATTAAGTATAAATTGGATCATTAGCTGTTGGTGTACCTACCTTTCTATGTAAATAATTAAATTAGATTAATGATGGCTTACTTGATTTTGTAGAAACCTAATCGAATAATTTTACTTGGTGTGTAAGCAACTGTTAATATGGCCAATGTTGTATTAGGGTGTATCTACCTCATGAAAATAAGTACGACTGCTACGAGCATTGTAGCAGATTTGGTAAATTAAGTTGTAAGTTAACAACGTATCAAAAGCACTTTAATCCCGGAAAGGTGTTGGGAAAAGTCTAGACGGTTCTTATTACACGAAAAATAAAGTTTCTCTTACCAAACGACACGATAATTTTCTCGTAAAATGTTGTGATGAAAAATCACCGTTCACGCAGTCTGGTGGTGTGATTGAATAATTTAACAATAGGGTACGTCACTGAGCATGTGTCTGTGTGTACACTTACATGTGTAATGTGCATATAAATGTCTGTCTGTATGTACATCCGTATCGCGGGGTCAGTAGTCGATCATTGTCAGTCGTTTGACCGCCGATGTATCTCATCTCGTTATCATGAAGATCAAGTGGCATAATTGATGCTGTAATAGCTATATCATTGCCAGTGATTCGGTTATGATTTGAAGTAGCATTCTTTATTGCCATAGATTTATTTTTTTAAGGCCAGAGCGTTTACGACTTACGGCATTTCATACAAACTTTCAAGCCCTTGTTTTTCGAAATGACTGAACCGATTTTAATGAAACTACATACGCAAAAGCAGGATACAAAGGTCTAAAAGTGAGTTGAACATTTCCGAAAAATAGTGTTACAGCCAAATTAGACCGATTTAAAACTTTCCATAGCAACAGAGATTTCCAGTTATCTGTTTTTAAATAAGACATTTCGAAAATTTTCTTAACTAACTTTTTAGACCTTTATATCCTGCTTGTGCGTCTAAAGTTTCATTAAAATCGGTTAAGTCATTTCAAAAAACAAGGGCTTGAAAGTTGTATGAAATGCCGTACGTCGTGAAGGCTCTTAAGGGGACGATAACTGACTTTTAATGATTTTGTACTGAAGATCACGTCTTAACGAGTAGTGTTAATGATTTGAAAAAAATATGTGTTAAATAAGAGCATTTTCTCAATAACTTAATAGGTGAATATTATGTTTATATTACATAGTGAAATTAATTTGTAAAGTTATGTTTAACGCGGATAAAAAACTGAGAATGACGCAAAATCTACCAAGCGTATTTTTCTGAAACCTTCACCAATTTAAAGACAATTTAATTATTAATCTTTTAGTATACGCGTTTTATTAAAATACCTTTTGTTTTGTGTATAATAAATTAGTAATGCGTCAAATTGCTGACAGCGCTCCTTGATGGGCGAGTCCTATTACTGGCTGAACGTACGACGCGTTGCTTGAGCTCAGTACAGAACACGCAAGCTAACCACTTAAGGTCACTGGCATATATCTGCGTCTTAAGACCACCGCGGAGCTGATATGATTTTTGCTGAATTGGGCCTTTTTGGCTCAGCCGATAATTGTAAGCTTTTTGTGTGCTAAGAAATTTGCAGGAAGTGTGCCTCACGGGCACTCACGTGAGGCACACTTCCTGCAAACTTCTTAATTTTTTACACTTTCTATTTGTTTTTTGTTTTTTTTTACTTGTAGTTATAATACGTTGTGTTGTTGCTTTTAGTCTGTGCTAAATAAATGTATTTTCTTTCTCTATTTTCTTTATATGCCCTGTGCTTCAGGAGTCAGAATACTTGGCGTTGAAATAAGAAGTTACGGCCAGAATGGTGATAAAGGGAATCTATTTTTAACGTATGTGGCATGCGGTAGTTACCTATGGGGAAACTACATTCTTTAGGAGTTGCAATTATTTCAGCAGTTATCCTAATAGCAACAGTTTGTTTCCTTATTGTTTGAATTCGTACATTTTGCAGTATTTTGAATTTAGTGAACTTATCAAAATGCTGTTTCGTTTATAAAGTCTACTTACTCCTACCACTATCTACTCGTTTGAAAATACATGGTACAAAACTCATTTACTCGAACTTTTTTGTATTTCCCGTGAAATTCGAGTTATCGAGATTCCACTTTACATTGTAGGTTAGGTTATATGAATGTATAAGGTAAGTAATAAGGTCCCTATAAGGTATAAGTAAAGATAAAGTCTTTAAAATTAGGAACTAAATTTAAATAACATTAAATTATGACATAAACATCATTGTTTCTAAAATTGAGTGAAGATACTAGGAAAACGAAATGTCAGTCCATTCAGTAATTCTGTAAATAATGTATAGATATAAATAAATAACACGTGTTTGAATGAATTTTAGTGAAGCCATGATTGTTGGAAATTGTGTCATGAACAGGGGCGTTCAATTGACGAACGATATGGTGACTGGTCAGTGTCTCTATATTACCATGACCGTGTTGGTAGCTACTCTAATGTCGTTTGTAGGTATGGTACACAAGTACAATCACGAGCATAAATACCTTACATTTATGCATGGTTCAAATGGGATTTTCTCTTAATGTATCTATAGATATAGACATTATATATACACTAAATAGACACTATATACACTATAGATATTTATTTTACATTCTGTGGTTACCTTAACTCACACACTGATATTTTTTTTTAGGAAAACGTTTTTTGTTTTACAATGTTTGTAAAAACCTATCTATCACATAGCTAATTTATCTGTCATTGCTTCATTATTTATTCTCTTTACGTATTGTGGTATACTCATTTTATTCTAGGTGGGTATAATTGATGTACCTATACAAAATATTGGAAAAAAATTAATAGAGTAACGTTGGCTTGCTCATTCTTCTCCATACGAAGCTACCTTTTGGAAGGGGTGACTAGAATCAATTCTATTTTCTTGGAAATTTTGACGATCAAAAGTGCCATTTATGTGCCTATTTGAAATAAATAATTTGACTTTGACTTTGATATTTTATGGTATTCCGAACATAATAATCGAAACCTTATTAAGTATTATTAAATACTTCTTAGGTGTTAAGTATCTGATAGTTGTAGTTTTTATTTTACAAGCAAATCTCTTTTGAATTTTGCGTAACTGTAAGTTTCCTATCTTCACTTATTTATGGCCGTGACTATACATTAAGAACGATAAAAACTGTAAATTGTACTTAATCATGACGATTTAAAAACTTGAAGTCTTACCCATTCTGCTTAGAAAGATAATCAGAACCACCAGAGCCACCAGCCGGCGAGCAGACCAGCAGTAGGTATTGAAAAGCAGTTTAAAAAAATTGTGTGTGTCAACTCCGACGCATGACTGGAGTTGACTCCTTGAAAGGTGCGCAAAGTACTTACATTGCGCAGAAAAAGGTGAAGCTTTTAAGTTAACGCTTCAAGTATTAACTTTCAAAAATTCTAAATTTCAAATTCGTTTCATAAGGAGTAAACTCCAAAAAACAGAAAAAGAACTAAAATTCTGTAAACTTAATTTGAACTTTAAATAGGTAGGATAGTTATATGTTTTCTTACAAACAAATTATTTTCATACGGGTGAAAGTGTCAACTAAAAGTAGAATAGAAATGTTTTTTAACGAAACAAATGAAGCATCAGTGAGACAGTCGTGTTAACAAATCACGATGTGTCACTTTGGACAAATACAAGAATTTTAATGAAGCAATTGTTCCCTTGGCGAGTGAGGCAAAGGAATGGGACTATAAATTCTGTTGAGGAGGGAAATAGCTCCCTTAGGAGTGACCCGGTGACCTTCGAGGAGTTTTGTTGGGTTTTTTGACTTTTTAGTTTTTAGTAGAGCAAGCAGTTGGTATTGTAGGTAGGATTGTCACCTAATTTTCGTTATTGTTAAAATTATTTTTCGTTAGTCAATTAAAATGTGGATTGTTTTTATTTTATCGATCGACTTTGAGATTCAACTGATCCGAATTATTTTTCATTGAAAATTTTGGACAGTTCCTCAATCTAAAATAAGTTTTTTAACGATGTCGTTAAAAATAATTATTTATTATCTAATTATTTCTTAATTAGACACCTGGTCAACGTAATAAGATTAATCTAATATTTATTATCAATATCCGTCCGTTGCAACATCCGTATATTTATTTTGAAGGCTGCTTTAAAGCAGAAAAAAAAAATAAGAACAAGTCAAAGACGCTCGTCAATTCGTTTATAAAAATGTATGGTAAGAAAAGTACGTCAGTCACAGCATCACAGTTCGAGATCGAGTAGTGGGGCGTGGAGAGGGGCGGGTGCGGTGGCGCGGGGCGGGGCGAGCCAATCGGGCGCGGCCACGCCCCGCGCGCCAACGCTTGGGTCGAAAGGTCGCCGCTACACCGCGCCATTGGCTCGACACACAGATTTATTTCTGATAGAAACAAAAAGATTTTCGCAAGTCGCGCACTAAAAATCCCGATCTTTAAGTTAATATTTTTTGTGTCTCGGTAAACTTCGTATACCTATAGGCACGTAGGTCTAGTGTCTAGTTTAGGTAGGTACCTACCTACTGTGTTAGATGTATCGACGATCCAATCAATACTGACTAAGGCCACAAATATGGCTCATTTGCTCCTCATAGGACTTCAAAAACCTTTTAAGGAGAGATATCACAGCATGGTTAATGAGACCTACATTGTTTGAAAAGGTATTTTTCACATACCTATATCGGCTATACCTATCAGATCATAGACGCTCTACTCGCCCATAATTATCATTAGCATACCAAAGCTATTTATAGGAGTTACTTACATTAATTAATAGGAAAAAAATAATTCTTGTGCCTGCAAGAGTATGTAGATAAATCATCATTAGCCCTCCCTTATTCCAATTTATTTGGGGTCGAAATCATCATTATCCCTCCCTTATTCCAATTTATTTGGGGTCGAAATCATCATTATCCCTCCCTTATTCCAGTTTATTTGGGGTCGAAATCATCATTATCCCTCCCTTATTCCAATTTATTTGATGTCCAAATCATCATTATCCCTCCCTTATTCCGATTTATTTGTAGTTGGCGCAACATGTCCCTTTCATCCATACTTCTCTATTAGTCGTCATCTCGGTAGTCACCCCCTTTCTAGCCATATCATCTTCCACACAGTCCATCCATCGTTTCTTTGGTGTTCCCCTACTCTTATAGCCATCGACATTCATACTCAAAACTTTCCTCACGACATTTTCCTCATTCCTCCGCATCACATATACCTACCATGACAACTGATTTCCACACAACTTTTCAGTCACCAGTGCCATTTTTACACTTCCTCATAATGATAGATGGATAGATACATAGGGCAACAATAATCAAGAATAAAAAGTACAGACCTGCCAATATTATCATGACTAGGGAAAACTACTGACTTCACGAGGAATGAGGATATCTAACAGGAAAACTTCGTTACTAATCCAAAAGCAATTCATATACCTACGCATAACGGACGCGAAGAATTCATCTACGTAAGTGTAATGAAGACCACGAAATGTAGGTCCAAATAAAGTTAAAAGTCAGGTTAAAGAAAACTGCATAACTACCACAAACAAACAAAACAACAGATTGAATATGGTTTGCCTCTAGATTGGTTTAAAATCTCTGCACATCATCAGACCTTAAACATATGACAATAAAGTTCAAGGTGTAAATGTGGATGGATGTATTAGAAAAGAGGCAGAGTAAAGGAAATATGATGAACAAGACACAAGAAACACGGAGATGACGGCTGGTATGCTAAGGTATGCGAAAACGTAGGAACTGCACTAATTTTAAACAAATTGGGCTTACTTTAAGGCACGAAGATAATGATCTTCAGGTCTCACTGGTTCAGGCTCAGCACCCTAATTGCGTACCTAACACATGCTAATCAAAATAAGGCAGTTCACGTCAAACAGTCAGTTCAGCTCCAGCTCCGCCAAAGTAACTAGCAAAGTAAGGAAGCACTCTTTTGGAACAATATATTCTTCTGTTTCATTTATCAACCAGCATCCACCCAGTTTAGTTGTGGGTCAGCGAAGGGGCCCACATTCATGGTCCTTCGAGCCGGACAATCTGAATGATTTTGAAGTATATTGCTAATCCATTGCTTCATATGTTCGATAAATGTGTCTGCTCAACAACGTTATAACCCAATGAATGTAATTGTTGGGCTGTCAAAATGAAACTCATTGCTACTAATAGTGTGGTGTCAGGATATGTGACAATAAAAGGGAGACAGACTATAAAGAAAAGATGGATGGAGTGAATTTTTGCAAATTCAAAGTATTTATTTCAATTAAACCAATTACGGGCACTTATGAATTGTCAAAGAGTCGGTCAGTTAGTCAGAAAGTAGAAGCTATTTGCCCATTCCAAAACGTAGATCTCTATGGAGAAGAACAGGCAAGAAACTCCAAGGACACTCTTTTAAATCAAGACATTACAAAATCCTGGGTACAATATTCTTGTCGTTTATAGAAGCGACAAAAATATTGTACCTTCACATTGTGTCTCACATACAGATGTGATGACACTGAAAAAAAAAATAAGATTAAAAGAATTTAACGAATTTAATATGGTTGTCATTGTTTTATATGTGATCTGATCATCTACTACGGATTAAAAACTGTGATTCAGAAGATAACAATCGAATATGTTAATGTGACAAATAAGTAATTGAGAAAGGGCTACCAACCAAGTACTTATTTATAATTTCACCAAGAAAGCAACTAGCTACCTTCTTAATGAATTTCAGGTAAGTACTTAAGTTCGCTACCTATAAGTACAAAGTATAGTAATATATCGTCCTAAGTCTTTTGCGATTGCGACAGTAACTTTAGACCTGGCGGCAGCTGCGACACGACTTGTTGCACTTTTTTACTTGTTATCTGCGACGAAATTCGAACCGCGAAAACTTGGGAGACGTTGTTTTTTCCCCTGGCAAGCACGCGCTAAGCTGCCATATGGTGTCCCGATCCCGAACAGACGAGCAATAACGATGTTTTTGTAACCATATTTGGAAAGTTCATAACAGGCCTTTATTCTTATTAGAATACCCGAAACATTCTAGCTATTCAAATGTGAAGACAGAAGTATCTTTACATGCAATGTACTCGTAGGAAAGCTAGGAGTACCTATGATTAAAACTAAGTATTTAGCTGTAGCCGATTACATAAGTCCAGCACAAAGTGATCTACATTCGAACGTATTTTATAATAACGTGGAGACGCATATCGCGCCAATTCCCATTTGGGAACGGAAGTCAAAATATGAATTTTTAAAATTAGAATCAAATGCGGTGCGCAGGTGAGCGCTGTGACAAGCCACAGTCAACGACAGCGCGCCGCCTGGTGTTTTGACATAAATAATTTGGCCTCATTAATTAATTAAAAATGTAAATAGTCACAATTATGGAACTCTTTATGTTACTGTCATAAAAATTAAAAATACTTTTAATAGATGTTGAATGATGACTTTACTGAGAAAACTCGTCTAATGCATGAACATCTTGTTCTCTGATTTTTCAGCCTAGAATGAATGAAAATGTTTTATCATATTGAACACAGTGCAATTTACTAACTTCCCGTTTTACAAACTTTATTATAAAATCAGCAACCTATTTTTAAAGATTCTTCATACATTTCAGAAATAGACATCATTTAAGACAGGTGCACATTTGAAAATGACAATAATTTGTCAAATGAGGGACGGCTTGGAAAAATTGGGAACTGAAAATAATAGTGGGGAAAACTATATTATTCTTGGATAAGAGGAAATGGCTGTCAACGAGTGGTGCTTAAATCAAATTCAAAATTGGAACATCTTTCGGCAGGAAGCGTGAAATATTTTAAAGTCGCGATGTGTGAGGAATGACGTCGCGAATGAGATGTCCATTGTGTTAATAAGTATTTTATGAAAACTGTCTATAATTCTTCGACTGTACAAATTTTTATTTAGAAATTATATTAAAAACAAAGCGTTGTACATTTAAGAGGAGCTCGTGGCTAAGTAATAAAAGACGCACTGGTCGATCCATCAGGTTAGGCTACGCTTGCCTGGGTTGGTTCGTGGATGGGTGACCATTTTTACATACCGAGACTCTCCCGTGCCTCGGAAAGCACGTTAAGCCGTTGGTCCCGGCTGTCATTCGTGGATCTTTGACAGGTTTTAGAGGTCGTCCGAAGCTCGAAAGTCTGACAACCAGTCTTATCAAAGGATATCGTATTACCTTGCGATAAGACCGCCCATTGTGTCACCCTATGTAAAATTTAAACATTTATATCTGTAACTTTTATGGTGTACATAATAAAGAGTATTCTATTCTATTCTTGATACTGGGTTGGGTCACTCCATGCAAAATATTGGTATACAGCTGAATCCGGTTAGACTGGAAGCCGACCCGAAGGGGAAAAGGCTATAGGCAGATTGATTATTGTACATTTTAAAACCACAGCATAATGTGAGATTTTCTATTGGGTTTTGACCACTTTTCATCAGGAATGAATGAATGAAATGCACCGACCCCTGCGTGGTTAAATCAGACTTGATTACTCGAATGAACCCAAAGATTCACACTAGCCCCTGGAGCCACATGTTTCATGGGACTACAGACACCATTGTACATCAAAGAGTAGACCGCGGGGCGCGATAATGGTAAGAGAGATAAATGTTACTGAAAATATTGCGAAAGAGGGAAAAACTAAAATTGCCGCTTACAAGATGTTAATATAATGCACTCTTAAAAATCGTGCGATACATAACGGCCCGCAAATGTGAGACGGTATAACAGCACATGACCTCAACTTGCGTTTAAAAATAAAGAGTCGCAATCGGTTTTCCTGCGAGCGACCGATGCGAAATCGACTAACACCAGATCCACCGATATTTATTACCAATAAAATAGCGTGTAGCGAGCCGATAATAATTACAAACACACTTTTTACATCACTATTTATACATCGATTTTAAACAAAAAATAGCGGAGTTTAGTTTTTAGTCACAAAAATAATTTGGGTTTTACAATAATATCCGGTGGAATATTATGTTTTCTTTTTTATTTATAATCTGTCACAGCAGATGGCGACGTTGATTTTGACACAATTATTAAAGTTTGATCGTTACACTAATCAAGGGAATCTACTTTAAAACTCCACGCCCGTAGATATAAAATATAAATTGACTGACTAATACGTCCACATGCCGATTGTGCTTAAAGACTCGTAAACGATTCCTGGGAATCCGATAGTGGTTCAATAAAACCTTCGCACCGCTCGGCAAATCGTTCAGCTATTACATTGTCTAGACTTAATAAAACGTAGAGTCACCAAGCGATACAATGGACACGCTGTTCATTATGACCCAATCTGTTGTTATCTTGCTAGCTGGAAGATCCTTCTGACGACCTATGGTGACCCATGGTGTTTTAACAAATTTTCCTAAGTAAGTATTTGATTTTCATTTCATTCAGTTTTTCTTTCAAGCAAGTTGGCCTTATAATAATTATATAATATCCTGTAAAACCTTATTTGCCAGGATCAATTCTATCTTTTCCAATGTTTTGAATATTCAGCTCTTGTCATAAATAAGGCTCTTTTCCATTTCGAGAGCGTAGTCGTAAGTTTTGTAACTCTGTCCATCATTCAAGTAGCAACCTACAATCTTATTTTGCAATAAAGCTGCTAATATCAAAAATGTCAAATCGCGTGCACTATGCCTTGTCTACGGTTGTCGGTAGTCGGTATGCGTGGCAGGTGCGCGGCCACCTGCGCACGCGCCGCCGGTCGTTACAAAAACCATGCGCGAGCCACGAGGGGGGGTAGCACCACGTAAACACTCGCCGTCATACTTAGAACATAGCTGACATAAGGGAAGCCATTAAACCTGCCTCGGAGTATTAATAATATACGTTTAAAAGCCGATTTAGTTGAGCCGGCATTTGGAGGAAATAAATATCGAATTACATTTATGAGTAATTCGGATAGTTATAATTTTTTTGCAACACTGCAATTTGCTGACGCTAATTTGACGTATGGTGTGACAATCAAATAAAATCATAATAATCCGGGTTAATTCAGCAGGATAACGAAGCTAATTTTCATGAAGGCACAGCGCTTAACGTTCTACAAATAGCCCGTATTTCATTGCAAAAAAATAAAATCATTGACACACTTCTCAAAAAAAACCTAAGTAATAGATTTAAAGAAAATAAATGTAGTGTGGTGTGGGTAGTAGTGTGATAGACATAAAACTGCAGGCAGGATGTAGCGGCGCTACAGACGACGGAAGTGGCGGCGCGGGCGCATCAATGGCAGCGACGTGACCTGCTCTGACGTCACGCCCATTCAACTCTCAAACTTTGAAATAAATGTGTTTTATTTTGATTGCCAGATTCGCCAATCTATTTTGGAAACGTCCTGTGTTACTGAGAATAGTTTAATGTGTTAATGAAACCTATCCAACAAATAAAACAGATCAGAGGAAAACAAATTTTAAGTGCGACCGTGTCTTGATACTAAAGGAGAATTAAAACCTTCTTTTAAGTTTCATGAACATCGATTAAAAATAATGAATGAATTATGAAATGCACCGACCCCAGCGTGGTTTGACCAGACTCGATTGCTCGAATGAACCCAAAGATTCACCCTAGCCCCTGAAGCCTCATGTTTCATGAGACTACAGAGACCATTGTATATCAAAGAGTAGACCGGGAGACGCGGTAATGGTAGGGAAGACGTGCCCTTGGGATATGGAAGGATTATTTCAGCCTACCGGATATGCATCCTTAAGAAAATCGATTAAATATAAATAGACTAATTGTATCTAAGCGCAACACTATAGTCATATATTTCAATAGTTTCGGTTATGAACTATGGTAGTCAAGTCAAAATCGATTGAACATTGACCAGTTCCTAGCTCGTCAGCTTTTATATACAGACGAGGCAAGGAAGCGGATACGTATGATGTCATATTCGGATTTTCTTGTATTGTTAATGGCCAGACATCCCTTAAAAATAAACAGACTAATTGTATCTAAGCGTAATAGTCATATGTATTTCAATAGTTTTAACAGAAAATGGGAAACTGTCGGTTATGAACTAGTCAAGTTAAAATCGATTGACCAGTGACATGTTTCTAACTCGTCAGATTTTGTATAAAGATGAGGCAAGGAAGCGGATACGTATGATGTCATATTCGGATTTCCTTGTTTTGTTAATGGCCAAACATCCCTTGTCCTGGATATTGTATCAATTTTGAATGAATGAATGGTATTTGAATAGTATGGTGTTTCCTTAAAGTTGTCAAAAAATTATAGGCCTGTTTTGACATTTAACTTGAATCGATTTATTGTGAGTATCGAGTACCGAGTCGTATGGTTTCTTCACTAGTTACGTCGCGCTGGTCAATCGCGACGTAACTAGTGAAACGACAACAAAACGGGCCTATTATTTTTTGACATCTATAACAAATATTTGAATGAATGAAAGATCTTAAATTGCTAAGCTGAAGTGGAAAACGAAGTGTGTATCAAAACTTTTGGAAGAATACTTCTACAAGTTTTTAAGAGAATACCTGGATATTAATTCATGGTGCTACAAATACAAAATGTGTAGGTAAATGTAAATGCTAATTATATGCTACATTGAATCCAATTTCTTAGAAAGTGTCGATTAGACTGAAAGCGTTTAAAAGTTGGTGTGGATTACGGCGGGCGGCGGCCGGAAGTAGCCATATTAATTTGTGAATGGACCGAGCTACGTGACGTCACTGACGGCAACTGACGTCATCCGTCATGCACATTGTTCTAATCGCGACCAGTATTCAGTTCGCGAAATGGAGGATTAAACTAGGAATGAATAAAATTACCCGTAGGACAAAAGAGCTCGTTAAGGTACACGATATGAATCTAGTCATGCTGATTAAAATAAAATAAAATCGGAAAACAACACATACATAATATTTGATTTGTCAAAGTCGTTTTTGCGCACCATCATTTTTAATTAAGTAGGTATTCATATTTAAAATTTTGTTGTTTAATATAAAAATATGGTCTACAGAGTTAACGAAGTTGATCGGGTAGTTTTTTTCTGTATCTGCTAATGAATAAAGGCGGTTTGTAGGTATTTGTGTAGGTAAGTGATAAACTTTGGTATCGTGCACATGTTTCTTAGGTCACGGGACAGCTGCGGGCGTTAGACAGGTGTTTCTAACGTGACAAGTTGTTTGTCGCCTTTGGATACAACACATGATAACATATCATCTAAGTAGCGCTTACATATATCTTACTTACATTATTGCATCATAAATTGAGACACTTCCAGCTAATAGAAAATGGAACGAAATGGAACATTTATAGCCGATTTTTTATTTTGGCAATTACTTTACATGCATATTAAATAAATTTGCAAGAAGAGGCCTGGTTAGGGAATTTGGTAAAAGGTGAGCTTTGTATCTATTGAGCGGTTACTTACATCACCCAAGATAAGGGTGAAATGGCCTCAAAAATTCTACGTCAGTGGTGTGATTAGGGCATTTGAGTTGAAAGTACAAAAATGAGTAGGTTTATATTCTTCCATTGCGTTCCGGAAACTAATCCAAAATTCAAGTTGAATTGACTTCTTCGGAAGTCGTTACTCATTAGCCCCAGTGCTTCGCGAATTAGAGAGTTTTCAATTTTCAAAGATTTGTTTGAATATCGTAATATGTATCACTGATTCATGATTATGAAAATAGGACGTTCTTCAGAAATCGCAAAAGTTTGCATCACCTTTAAATAAATCCTTAAATTTTAATCAAGTTTCATCATATTGTGACATTTATAAAAGAATGTAGCTATTTTTGATGATCTGATTTACAATAGCAACGACCTTTAGAATCTTTGTTTTTCGAGATTGAATCATAAATAAGTATTAAATTGTCCGTCGGCTGGTTCAAATCGTGATTTCGATCACGTCAACTACGAGATTTGCGACGACCTGTAAAAGGAAGGAAGCGATTACTGAAAGGTGAGCGACCTGGACCGTTACCTCTAGAATGGTCACCATTTATGACCGACCACCATTTGTGAGAGCCATGGATGACAGCCGACACGCCTCGACATCGATTACATCTGAAGCTATTGTATGAATATTCATACTAATACGTGTCGTGGTTTAGAAAATAACTATCTGATTTTCAATTAACGTTTACTCATGTCGAATTTAGCTCAGTTTGGCTGTGAAATATATTATATGATAGAGCTATAAATTATTGTTATAATTATGTTTTTTAGATTCATTTTATGAGATCAATAAAAATAATTATAAACTGGATTTTCCTGTATTTGAACCAACGGTGTACAAGGGCGTACACAAACTTTGGATATTTATTAGTTAAGTAAGTTATAATAAGTAATATAAGTTTAAATATAAATTGCGTGGTACGTGCTAGGCTAGTCATTGTGTGGAGCACTTTATCGGGGCGTTAACAATGCTTTCACGTAATCTATGTATGTAAATTAAGCTATGTGACAATACTGCAAAGCTTTTTATGCGCGTCACGCGGCGGAAGCGCGCGAGGTGCGCCCGCGCACCCCCGCCGCCGGATCCAACATGGCGGCGGCGGCGAAAGTGCTTCCGCTCCCAACTTGAGAGTTCTCAATGAAGCTCTGCTTATTTATAACGTAAATGTGTTTATGAGATAAATAAACTTTACGCTTTTATAAAGATGAGATTTGTCAGCGTTCGTTTACTTAGCTCGTTTCCCGTCCTCGATGAAATAAGTGTGTTTATGAAATCAGAAACATATATCGAAAATCTTGAATAATTGTACGAATCATTTATATCCTTTGTGAAAATTGGCATGTGTATATTTCTATTAACGTGGTATTGTAAAAGTCGTTTACTTCATTTGACGGTTCTACAACTATGTAGGTACTAAATGTTTAGAATAACTATTTAGTATTTTCAAAAGTAAAAAACTGTAATGTAAATACAACAATGGTATCGCATAAATAATTATATTTCAATTAATGTGGCTATGTTTCGTGTTGTTGTATTATTATTAATATTTATTATATTATATATATATATATATTAACATGTTTATTATGTTTTTTAATAGGTAATTACCGTAACCGCAGACTTTATGAGTGCAGTTCATTGGTATTTAATTTATAATAGGATAAATAAATTAACATAATTAATTTGCCACTAAAATGAAGCCTTTAAATAAACCACCAACAATAAAGATAAAGAAATAAAGTATTTTTATTTAGAAAAAGAATACCTACATAATCATAGATTTAAAATAATGACATGATTTAGCCGGTATCATTATTCATATTTTTTTTCATTTTAATATTTGAGAGATAAAAGTATTAGACGTCAAGTGATTCAGGAAAAATTTACGAGGAAATTTTTGACTTATTTCAATTTACACGTTTACGAACCTGTATTTAAAATGAATGAAGGATCTCCACACAGTGAGTCCACCGAAGGATCGTATGCAAGCCTGTTCTGCTCAGCATAGTGTAGCTTGCCTGTATTGGGCACTGATTGTTCATAGCTCAGCCTAGCCACGCTCGCTAGCGCCTGTTCGTAATTCAGTCTCGTATTGTCTCTGTTCTCCGTTTCAGAGTACGGTTTGTTCACTTTAGCACTGTAGTCTGTGAAGTTGAGCTTGGTAAGCGAGGACATGGGGATGTCAAGGGGCGCCGCGCACGGCGGCACGGCGGCTTCGCGCGGCGCCTCCACCAGCAGCATGGCGGCCCGGGCACCGGCCCCGGCGCACTCCACCACTGCTCACCAACACATTACACCCCAACACTAATTTAACAATTTTATAAATTTCGATTCGCATAAAATATTTTTTTTCGAATATTTCAAAATAAAATCTGACGTTTTAATGTTAATGGTATAAAAAATTACTATTTATAATTTTATTAAAATATTTAAAAATCACTTCAAAAGTAAAAATATTTTTTAAACAACGTTAAGTAATAATTAATAGTTAACTACGAATGATTATGGACCGACGTAATATTATCGCGATACCCGTGACGACTCCGAGCTTTTGTATGCGAGAGGCATTCGTAGCACCGTGTCGCGTCGCGCCTAATCTCCGACTGCGAGCTTTCGGGCGGATCGAGAGGGCGGCCGTGGAAAATGCGGGCCGACTGGAGCCGACTGCGAGCCGAGCGCGCCCGAACCACTACGAACTAACACGAGCCGCGACCTGTCGCGTCACCTGCTACAAGACCAACTGTTGCGCGACCGTTGATTTTTTTTGCTAACCCTCCTGATGAGTATCACGAAAATTAGCACGGGCACCTTCTATCGAAATAAATACGAACACAATACACAATCTGCTTTTGTGTGAGCCTTTGAACAATCTAAAAATAGAAGAGGTAAATTATCTACGTACGCATGTGCAAAATGTATTTCCACTCTAATTAATCTAGCCATGCAAATATAACACATGAACATTCAATAATAAATATATAACTCTTATTATAACGTGGAGTTATTTTCCTGTTGGTTATCATTTAAGGAAAATGAAATCTAGAGCCGTTGAGCGCACAGCGAAAACAATGTAGAGTCCCGTTTGTAGAGCACGTGAAATTGTTATCGTGAAACACAGCAGTTTTACAAGGATCGGTGAATATGGTCTAACACTCGAAGTAACTGTGGTTAGGTAGGTACATGATTTTTATTTTAGTGCGAACAATGCGTTGTAATTTATATTCTTCTTCACTTAAAAAATACTTTGTAGGTTCCTAGTGTGGCTGAAGTAGCATTGTTTCGCGAAGATATAAAAACAAAACCGATTAAATTGTCCGGACGATACACGAGACAGATAATGAACTAGCATAATGGATAGTGATGCATCTAATTGTATTTTTTCAGTGGCCACGTGAAAATAAAATATTGCAAAACTATTTGTGAATCTAAATTAGGCTGTAATGTAACTTAAGCATAATTAACGCGATCTTGCAAACATTTTATTAAAGTGTCTATTTTTTACCACGTTACTTACTTAACATAGTATAAATTTTAAAGTTCTTTTCTTGTAAAAATATAAATATATTTATTTAAAATAAAGTAAAGAACAGACATGAATAGACTACTGAAATTACTTTTTTTTATGAAACTGACGACCTTGAAACATTTTCAGCCAGGAAAATTCAAATCAACTTTGAAAATCGAATTTTCTTATTCGGGAACAAACGCGGCAGTGACGTGTTACAATAAACAAAAGAGTAAAGATCACGTTAAACTTGAGAAAAAACGGTTGGATTGTTTCGCAAATTCAGTGTGTAAGGTAACGTCGTGTATCATAATTACGTTATAATAATGACCATGACGCGTACGGCCTTGACTATGATTCTCATTCTCATTGTTTGATAGTGGCACGCGAGACGCAACACACTTGAATTTTAAATTTAGAATACTACCATTCGTGTCTATTGTAACAGTGGTAGGTACTATTGTTGTAACCTTTAGGTTACCACAATAAGAACAACTACCTATGTAATAAGATTTCTTTTTTAATAGCATTATGACATCTCTATTCGTCAGCAAAAAATAGATCTAAGATATATGATAAACGATATTTAAGCTTCTTCGTATATCTCAGCTAAAATGGCGTCGCGAATTAAACAGCAAATGTTGAATGCAGGACAAAAGTGAGCTGAAATTGATATTTGAATAGGCGTAGCAAATAAGTAAACTCTCCAGGATGTTGACAAAAGTTTCGCTTTACATGATCCTCGAGACAGATGCGTTAACACACGATATGATAGAATACGATGCGATGGGAGGGCACGAGCTAGTGGGCTGGCCCAAATCTGGGTCAAGTTACAGGGGGTGGTACTAAGTTGGGTCACAAAAGGTAGTTAAGGGGCGAGGATCGCTCCGGGACATAATAGGCACCTGAGCACGTGTGCTACCGGATACGGAGGCTATTGTCTGCCGGAGGAAGCGATTTCGACGCCGTCGGAAGATCCGACGCCGATTTTTTGTTAGTATGCTATAACTAACAGCCACAAATATAATGGTTAGTTCGTGATAAGGGAGAAAAGTGACCATAAAGTGTTGTTGCCTAATTTGACAGGAGACCACACAGTGTCACGACGTTAATTGCGTCAAAGTTGGATAACGACGCTTGGTTTCATTCGATTATACAACGTGTTTTTTTTGATATCCCGTAACACTAGGGTATGATTGAGGCCATATCAAAGAATCAACTGGCATATGAGTTATGTTCCAATCCTTCGTTATTTTTTTTTTTCATTTTTCATACAAAATAATTCGGCAGTCACGATTATTAATGTAAAACACCCTTACCTGAAATATGACAACGTCAACAAGGTAGCTTTCCCTTCACTAGCTGCCGCCGGGAAGCCCCGATACCAACATACCTACATATTTTATTTTACTACACTACTGCGAAGTTTGGCAACCTCGTAAAAGTAAAGATTCGTCATACTGGTGACAATTTTTGACCTAATTTAATTATGATTGATGATAACTCCGAAACGATGCATTTTTGGACCACCTATTCTAGGAGTTTTAGTATTATTTTTACCTACAGAATATAACCCTAGAGTTATGGGATATAAAAAAAAAACAGGTTGTATATGAAGGCTCACAAACTGATGTACAATAAACGAGAATTTATTGAAATGCTATTGTACGTTTAGTACAACGTATCATCATTTCAGCTGAAAGACGTCCACTGCTGGAAATTGGCCACTGCCAAGGGTTGGGGGGTAGCCATAATCGCCACGCTTGGCAGGCGGGTTGGCGATCGAAGTATGGTGTTAAAATGCATAGAGAACGCTGCTCCATGTCCATTCTCTAGTAAATCCCTTAGTCGCCTTTTACGACACCCACGGAAAGAAATAGGGGAGTGCTATTCTTTACGTCCGGCACCACACAGACGAACAACGTATAGTTATAATAAATATCTATGTATATCTAAGTACATCTATAAGATTCTAACCTAACTGAAACTATTAACAAACTAAAATATGGCGGTCAAAAAATTCCTCCATATCGCTGTCGACTGGTGAGGCACCCAAGAAACTGGCGGCAATGCCATTACAACGTGACCTTTGACATGCTATCCTGAAAATTGACAAATCACATAACTGCCGTATACGTATTTTAAAAGCGGAACCCATATCCTAACTTATTTAGAGGCACGTTGTCAAGTAACTTACTTACAAGTAAGTACACGTAGGTTGCGTGGAACTGGGAGAATGAGTCTGTGGAGCGCGCACAACGCAATTAGCGGGACGAGAACACTCCGCGAGCGCCTTTCCACCGGGAAATAGCGCGGGAAATGAGTTTCCAATATTTGAATAAATGCAAAGGAAATAAACACGCGGTGGATATTGTGAGCGACGAACAATCTCCATCATGTAACTTTGTGCATCAGGAAATGAAAACGCGGAGAATTGTGGAGATGTGCGCAAAAACTATACGAGGCATTAGTGGCTGTGTTACTGCTATTTTAACACCGTTATTTTAGATGTGGACTTTTTTCGACAGACTGTATCCGTCAATAAGTTGAAGCAGTTGAAGCAACAGTTATCATTGCCTTTGTTCTGATCTGGGCATGCTAATGTAGATTCAAGGAGTCGGCAACAAAAAGGCAAGAATTACGTATGGCATCGGCGTAATATCGATCGTAAAAGCCTAAACAGATATTGATACAATGCTGTTGCGCTGGCGGCAATCGATATTCACAAAGTAAAGTCCCCATTCCCATCGCTGCTTTAAATTTAAAAATACAATTTACCGAGGAATTCCCTGCTTTGAATTACATTAAGTGTAAACAATAAAGCGTTAGCGAGCGTATCGGCCGCGCAGGCGACGGAAGTGCCAGATAAACAATCTTTTTTAGATAAAAACACTGAAAACAGTCCATAAATCTGTACAGCGGCACGGGAGCACTTCATCCAGAACTGTCAGAGACATAGCGATGAGCTTCAACGACAACTAACGGTTGCATATAATTATACCGATGCCGACGATTGACAACATAAAGGTTTTTTCGGTAACGTCCCTAACCTTTGCACTAATTAAAAAGCAGCGCATCCGGCCCTGTCGATTATATAAACTGATTGAATTCTAATTTGAAATTCAATTTGTGTTCTCTATTAGTCCGAGTTTAAGGTTTTAATTTTTTTATTTCCGGCGAATTAAGGATACAATATATTATTTTATGACATTCATTATGTATAATTTGTTTTTATTTTAAATTTCAAATAGCGGCTATTACGTTTAAAAGCAAATTTTTCGAGATTGGGTTTGACGGCTATTATTTTGTAAGCTTGCATCGCCGCAGTTTTTGTCAACGATGAGCGGTGCGACGCGACGTTAGACGATGTTTCGTGGGCTGTGTTTTAAATTGGAGCGAGCCCGGGACGTCACTTCCGGTTCCAATAATTTATTTCTCTCGGCCTCCGTCATGTGTCGCGATGGCGCGTGATACGACATTTATCCACGTTTATATTTGGAACGATTTCTGAGAACATTATGATTGTGACATATTCTTGTTTGAGTTGCGACCTCAAAACTACATAGCTGTCCACATGTATTGATGTGTTCATATTATAATAGCACACATTTAATATAATTATCTGAAATAGCAAAACTGCGCAGTTCTATCTTCAGTATAGCAGCTGTGGAATCCCAAAACCAGAATACTGATTCATTATCAACATGATATTCCTAAAATTATTTGTTGTTTAAAATATGACACTATTATCATTGAAATAACAAATAATTGATAAAATGACATGACAAGCCTAAATAAAAAAAGGAGAAAAAAATATGTTATCGCGGGTTGAAAAGTACAAAAAGCAATGAATGAACAGCGCATGGCGGTAGTGTTATGACAGCCATATCTCACTCAGGGGCAGTGTTGCGAAGGACAGTCGCCCACGCCGTCCGGCAGCCAGCGCACCCTGCCCCCCGCACCGTGCCTCCACCCCCGCGGTTCCCCTGCTGATGCTGATAACGTATCGGGGACACGTAACACATTATCGCAGCGCAGTCCATGCTTTGTGTGGAGAAGAAGTTTGGCACAATATATATTTTATAGTAGGTACTGTGTGACCTAAACCCGCACTTAAGTCACGCTTCTCCATGACTTAAGTAGTTAGTTTTTTAACCGTGCGAAAATTAATGTACTAATTTCACAGATGCATAATAAACAAGAGAACATACTTTTAAATGTTCTTCGACACTAAAGAAATTCACAGCACACAAATGTCAAAAGAGGGGTAGGTTAGCATTTCACCTAAAAACATGTTAATGCTGCAAAAGTGACAACACAATTTCAGTACATTTGGTTTTCAGTTTGTAATTTGATCGTGGATTACCATATTATTCAGTATTAACACTGATTTTAATATGAACTACTCAGAAAGTGCATTAAGTAAAGATGAGAGTAGAGACGTTGTCCCAGAAGCAATTAGAAAAATGCCCAGAAACGTAACATTAAAGGAGAATTCCCAAAAGAAACCCAACGTCGATTAAAAAACCATATGTATGTAAGATTGTACGGCATACATGTATACAGGGTGATACAGAAATTGCGTGCCATAGCTTAGGGGTAGGTACAGTATCGACAAAGGAACACAGTAAAAAAAAAAAATAGCATTTATAAGATGGGAGGCTAATCACCTTGAGATCTCAGAGACTTTCCGAGACTGACAGATAATGTGTAACAGCGATCTATTTTTTGTAATAAATATCTATCTAAGCGTTTTTACATGTGTGTTTTTCTGTATATATACTGCTAACCAACTTTATGGACATGAAAAAAGCAAAAAAACATTATTATTAGAAACTAAAAAGCCAGTCATGGTTATAATTTTAAAAGACAGTAATTTCATATTTATTATCTAAAATTAATGCCCTTTTAGCCCACGTTACATTATGTACGTTTTTTTTTAATCGAGTCTGGGTTTTTTGCCCATACATTTTTGGGCATTCTCCATTGTTCATTTATTTGTGTGTTCTTTGTTTGTTCATTCATAATTTTTCATTTGTTTAAATGGTCTATTTCCTTCCAGTTCCGTAATATACTATTTTAATTAAATATTTTGAATTGATTAAAAAGATGGCGGGTTTATGTCACACGAGCTATAAAATAGTATACGATACTCGTGACTTAAGTACGTCTATTAATGCACGGGCGTTTAAAGCTCGAGCGCACTGCATTTTGTTCCTGATTCTGTGAAAAGCCCTAGCTTTTTAGTTTTCCCCTTAGCCTAAGGAACAATCCATGCATTCAGTTAAAAAAGAACTAAATGTATAAACGACTGACTTGTGTCTGTACTTCCATGTGTCTTCTTTATTCAAAGTATTCTGAAGGAGCAATCAAGAGAGTCTTTTCGTTTTAATTTAATAATTAAACTTCAGATATGTCAGTTTCGTTAATATCTTCGACAGACATTTAGGTGTCATTAAAAGCGTCGAGAAAAATGAGTGATTTATGTGATTTACTGCACTCGGGACGCAATCAAGGCAACCAAACGAGCCGGGGAAACAATTAAAATGCGCACCACCTAATAACGGATAATGAAGACTCAGCAAATATTTGTTTTTGCGGGGGATTCCTACAATGAGCGTACCACTGCCGCAAATAAGGCAATTAATTGAATTCGGCACATCAAAGGTGCCGCCGGCGGGCTTTGTCGGTGCCTCGAGACGCGCAAACTGCAGTAACCCAACACTTGTATAGAAGCTTGTCTACCGACACTACGGGAACAAGAAGGATTCGCAAAACGTCTTCACTTGCCGCTATTCCCACACTTGCCGATTAGGATTACCGCCAACACAAAAGCTAATGCAGAAAAAACTCCAGCAAATTGCTGAATTCGTAGACGTATCGATTTTCAAGAAAAAACTGAGCCTGATTTAACGTCAATTTTATTAATTCAAAATGTTTGAAAGTAAGTACCTATTCCCGAACAACTCGTACCTAATCAAAAAAATATAAAACTGTGTGTTAAATTGTTATCTGAGTAGGTACGATTGTGTGAAAAATTCCATGACTTATTTAAATACACCCACACATTTATGTTTACGAGTATAGGCATTCAAATGTTATCAAGGGAATAAAATGGAGCATAAAAAATATCTAGGTACATTAACTTACATAATTATAATACCCAAACATAAGAGTGGTTCCTATTGACTATCTGAAGATTAAACGCATTATTGTTAAGGATCGACGCTTTTTATTAAAACTGAAACTTTTACAACGCCATGAATGTTTATCAATGCATTTCGACGATATTAAAATAGCAGTCAAACGAATGCGATAAGGGCAGCCTTTGAATATTAAAACCCTTTGTGACTGCACTGACCCCTCTTTACGAGTATATTATGCGAGTACAATAACATCGACAAGCAAATCAGATTTAGAATTTGAATCAAGGACACGTGGGATAGGTGAAGAAAAAGGCTTGATTGAAAGGGCACTTGGCAAGGGCCCTTATTAAGGGCTTATTGGAGGACAAGGGCCCCCTCAGGGTCGCCGAACGTTTGCAAGCACCCCATCAAAGAAGTACCCTTGCTCTTTTCGTGTGCCAACCCCAGAGGGCTCATTTTTTTATTAACTTCTTACCTGCCTGCACTTGAACGGGTACTTCAGGTGGGATTACATATTTTTTTAATTGTTATACAATGAATATGTTCTTTACGGTCTATTAGAGTCGGCTAAGTATTATTTTAAGTAAATACCGTTCGTGCAAGTACGTTCAATTGCTAATAAAGTTGTAAATAGAATATTGATGTGGTGTAACGACAGTGCTTTAGAAGCTAACAGCGCTGTATTATTTAATTAGTTCAAATTACTGTATTCAGGGTTTTGTAATTTTGATGTCTTTACCTATCTGTATTTTTAATGATGTTTGAGATATACCTATAGACTTTTGTAATGTGCCATGAAAAGGCGTTAATTGATTGAAACAAAAATAATAAATAGTAAAACGTAAATAAATGTCATGCAATTACTTTCTGTATTTTAAATGTTGTTAGAGATATATCTATAGTTTTTTGTAATCTTAAAATGTAATGTCATGAAAATACTTTATTTGATTGAACCAAAAAATATAAATAGTAAAACGTAAATGTCATGCAATTACTTTTGATGTGTTTAACTGTCTTATTTTTTTTTTTTTTTTTACATCCCTTATTTCTATAAAACGTCCTTTGTACGAAATTTTCGTAGTTCGAAATTTGAAAAGCTTGCGCACGTGCGCAGGAGTGTGTATCGGGTTGCACCGGAAGTTCGCCAGTTGAAACACAATGGCGGCCGGATGTGGCTGCTCGAAACGACACGTATCTCTTTATTGATATCTTAGAAAGCTCAATATTTTTCTTGTCAACACTTCAGAACTATTGACAGTTATAAAGTGAATGTAAATGATATTGATTTCTGATTCCAATGTCCTGGTTGTGGTTGTTTTTTTGTAATATAACAGGATCTATGAAAGCTGTGGTAGGTCACTGCGCAGTAGCAGATTGTTTGCAGTGTTATTTATTTTATTTTATTTATTTGGGAAAATAAACAGTTACACATTATATTACATTAAATTAGAGTGAGTAAATGAAAACTTCGACATTTTCCTCATATTATAAAAAGAACTTATAAAACCAATGCGATGTGCGCTTACAATTAGGTGCGTACAATTAAATTATTTTTGTATAATAATTTAATTGTACCACCATTTTTATAATTTGACGACACGGTTGGCGCAGTGGTTAAGCGAACGAGAAATTATAAAGAGAGATAAGAATATTTAATAATTATAAGACTAAGAGTTAAAAATGAACGAACAAAGCCTCTTTTATCAGTTGGAAAAGCGAAGATGTCAATATTCTGGAAGAGATTGTTATATTGACCAGTAAGACGACGTAGGGGTGCTCGCAAGCCTGCGTTCGTACGAGATACGACTAGTTGTTCTTAATTAAAAATAGGTATATCACAAGCAATGTGGGGCATAAAATAGAGGTATATAACATCTAAGCTGAATGCTTGGAAAAATGCTGGTCCAGCTCCATATGACAATCTAGAAGTCTAGACAAAATCAAACAGGTTGCTATTTTAATTGTATAATTTATTATTTGTATGACATTTATTTTAAATTCTGTGATTAGCTTAACTCACACTGATATTATTATTTTTTAGGCAAAGGTTTTTTTTTTACAATGTTTGTAAATATATTTGCACCATGTATCTATCATAAAATTAATTTATCTGTCATTGCTTCATTCACTCTTTTTACCTATTGTGGTATAGTAATTTTATTCTAGGAGCGTCGTCTTCACATACAATTATATAATTAATGTACATATAAAAAATATTGTAGTTATAATATTTTAAAAGTGTAACGATGGAGTTTCTTGCCCATTCTTCTCCATACGAAACTACCTTTTGGAACTAGTCTACGACTAGAATCAATTCTATTTTTTTGTAAATATTGACGTTCAAAAGTGCCTTATATGTACCTATTTGAAATAAACAATTTGACTTTAAGTGTCCCGTGTCAGCCATTTCACGAAGCTTGATATTCAGTTGCCCAGTACCAACTCATACACGTATTCCAAGGGACATTCCACACTCATACGCATAATCTGCCTATATAGTTCCCACTGCTGGGGCACAGCCATTCCTACATTATTACCTACAGCGTTTATGAAGCTTATACAAATGTTTTAAAGTCAAGCACGAATCACTCAATAAGATCGCCCTATTATTTGTTGAAAATGGTAATTAAGCGTCGTAAATAGCAGAATTTATATTTTAATTACGACTAACTGAGCCTATTAGGTTAAAATCTGTGTTTGACATGATATTCGATACTGAATATTTGCTTTTATATTATACCAATGAATGTTTGTTCAATAAAAACCTGAATGGTTGTAGGGTAATGCTATCAGGTCGGGGCGGGGCTTCTCCGGCTGATAAATCAGTGCGAGTCGCTTGCGCAGGACACTGCTCCGGTAGTCATCGCCACATTAACTGCCCATATCACTTTATAGTAATAAATTATTATGATTGGCTGCCACGTAATACGCCCGATATATTGCTCTGGTAACTCATAAATGTACGCTAATAAGGATGACTGTACCCACTGCAGTTTATTGCCGATACGAACAGTTGAATGATGCCGTATTATTTTAGGACATGCCTTTTGATTTCTGTTTGTTGTACTTACTTATAATTTATGTTCAACCGCATGTGTAATCAACAGTTATCGGTATGTAATAGATACAAGGATACCTGTATGTGCACATCGGAGGAGTTCGTTTCAGTCGAGCGCGCGCATGTCTAGGCGACAATCCGGCGCGTGCCCATGAATTTTTCAGAACATTAGACATATTGTTTAAGCTGTAAGCGATTTTGCAACGTTGTTCCGAGGCGTACGTCCGGCGATTAGTCGGCGAGTGCGCAACGCGAGGATGTGCGCGGCGGCAAGCGATCGCTGGCCCTTGCGACAGCGCGGATGCCACGAAATTGCACCAGCACAACATTAACCATATACACACACGGTTTATTAATACGAGTGCAGTTGCAAAATATTGAATATATACGATGTGTTTTTGTGCGCTAACCTTCAGCTTCGTCGGCCCACTTGCATTAGTTGGGCACGCTCGAGTTGACGCGAGGACGCGCGAAACTCACCCGGTGTCGGGCGCCAGCGCGAGGTGACGACACAACATGCAGCCTTCATGCACTCTACGTATCATTACTGATAACTTTCAGTAGATACTTATTGAGTCCTTAAGAACAGCGACACCTAATTAGTTACTGTAAAAGGCGGAAAAACCAAGAATATGCTGAAAAGTTTTCTAACAACATTACCTTAGAGACAACGCAATTGCTAATCTAATTTGTGAACAAGAAAATTCCTAGGTATTAAGACGAACCTACAGAAGTGGCTGCTGTCTAAACGTCTTAACAATATTGTTGAAGAAGTACAAAGCCAAAAGATAAATAAAAATTGTCACAAGGATAGTTGACGAGCTCGCAAAAGCCAAAACTCACCACGCCACACCATGCCAGGGTCCAGGTCGGTGGAGTCCCTAGACCGGGAGCTTGGGTGTAAAAACATAGCTTAACCAGAATCCAAGCTCTCCATACTGTTTCACATACACTCGAAACACTTGCACTTATCCTATAGGATACAACGAGAGAATGGACCAAAACTAAAATTATAAAAAAAAAGTTTATTAAAACTAAATAACTAAGGTTCAGGTAAATGGTTCCCGACACTGAACTTTAAGGTATTAAGTGCGTGCAAGAATAATGTGAGTGATGAGTAAGAGCGTAGCAATTGAAGACTGACGCGAACCAACCTGCGCACGCGCTCCACCTCGTGGTAGGGGCGATTGGACAATCTACTCTTAGATGTACTTGCTATTATTTGGCTTTAATTGATTATGTACTCAAACTAAGTTAGTTATCAGATCGAAAATGTAAAATTTTTGTAGATACGATACTTTTAGTTGAGATTTATGAAGATTAGATTACTACCTACTAAGTTTACTTAAGTAATTTTATTTATAAACGTTCTTTGCGAAACTATACACAGTCTTGAAATAGACGCAACATTTCATTGTTTCAGTAGCGTCATCGCAATTTTAATGATCAAGTAATTTAGCTAACGGGGTGGGCCGTGATTTATGATACACTAAATTAACGTAGGATTCCCTGTCTGGCCTTGATTTTTAATCACTTTACCGGTCTCATTGTCCTACCTTACGGTCCGACATTGCAAAAAATAATTCTAAAGTCAACGCCATGAGACGAGATAAATTTCATACTTTGGGATTTAAAACTTTAACTGAAATTGCGTATGGTTCAGTTTCCATTGCAACTAAAATTATTTTATGACGTTTAGCGATAATTTCTTCATTCATAAATCAACTTAGATATCTTGAGTTTAAAGTTGATAGTTGTATAATTTGCAATTTTATGTATTTATAGCTTCTCATGACGGTTACTTTAGGTTAAGTAGTTATTATATTGCGTCATGAAAACTGCAATATCGTTTAGAATGTACGTATGTACGAAGATGTCACGTTTGAAATTGTGGTACAAGGTACAAGACGAGTTGTTAGACCTCGGTTCAGCTGAAAGAGAGCGGAAAAACAACGCCAAGGTCGCCTTGCGCCATACGCCCAGCCGACTGGAAACCGTGTGTGTGCTGATACTTACACGTACTGTAAAACGTAGTTTTTTTTATTAACGATAGTGTTTTTATAATTGAGTTAACAAGTCGAAACGGTATCGGGGTAAGGTTCGCGATCGCAACAGTAAAAGTTATTGTGTTCGGTGGAGGCTTACTGTCAGCATTTATGATGGGTTTTCTTTCGATTAGTTTAATTACCCTTAGGCTTGCGAGCACCCCTACGTCGTCTTACTGGTCAATATAACAATCTCTTCCAGAATATTGATATCTTCGCTTTTCCAACTGATAAATTTAGAGGCCTTGTTCGTGGAACTCTTTTGGATATTGCTCCGTAATATTTTTAACTCTTAGTCTATATCTTTATAATTTCTTGTTTTTCTTTTTTATTTGCATGTGTTTTTAGTGTTTAGTTTTAACATTAACAGATTTTTTTTTTTAAACGTTGCCCCACTCTATGAATTTCTCCTATATTGTGGGTGCGTTTACAAACATTTAAACTCACATACACAAACAGCCAGACCCGGAACAACTACTTGTAGGTCATACAAATATTTCTTCCGTGCGGGAATCGAACCCGCGACACGCAGCGCAGCAGTCATTCGCTTAACCAATGCGCCAACCGTGTCGTCAAATAATTAAAATGGTCATCATCATCATCATCATTTCAGCCGAAAGACGTCCACTGCTGGACATAGGCCTCCCCCAAAGGGGGGGTTTGCCATAATCACGACGCTTGGCAGGCGGGTTGCCGATCTCAGAATGGTGTTAAAAATGCATAGAGAACGCTGCTGCCCATTCTCTAGTAAGTCCCTTAGACGCCTTTTACGACACCCCCGGGAAGAATAGGATGGTGTTATTCTTTACGTCCGGCACCACACGGTAGATACACCTACGTAAAACAATTATCTAAACACTTTTGAACGGTTATCCGTGTTTCATTAGTTAGTCAGTTATTCATCTCTGTGATCGCTATAACTTTTTCAACAACGTTAAAGATTTTCAGTTCGACCAAATTGCATCGGAATATAGACTTTATCTATCATCGCCTCTTTCCAAACATGATAAAATATGCCGTACATCAATTAGTCGTGTAAATTAGTTGTCTAAATGTTTGAGGTGGTGACGAGACCACCCGTGCTAACGACGGCCAGAGGACATCTTGTCTCCTTAGTTAATTTATTATTTCAGTGGCCGAGCTCCGCGCTGCAGTCAAAACATCCCGCGTCGATGATTTACAACGCAATAAACACAACGTTTTATATCTAATGGAAATGAGCTTTTATCCGTGAGATTACGCAGCCACCCCCGATTGTAAAATTTGATTAATTATCATTTACCGACATTTACCTAAAGATTGGTACAGTTACATCAGTCGATGTGAATGAGACATTTGGTAAAACGACCTTATTGCTGGTGTGGACTTTTTGGTGGCTTCAATATCTTTGTAAAAATCCCTATAGAGAAATATAACATTTGATATGTATTGCTAGGACAAACTATAAGGTCTATTTTACCAAAAAACTTACTCATACACTATTTCGTAATAGAACAGTTACATAATTCGACGTAATATATGTGACTGCGACCAGATTGATGTGCTGGTCGATGTGAAATGAGCCGAATTTCCACAATGCTACGCGAAGTTTACTGTTTTCTTGTGTCAAAACAAATTTAAAATAATCAATCTAATCGTAATTCTGGCTGGCTTTATGGTTTACTAGCTGCGCCCCGCGGTTTTAACCACGTAAGTCTTGATCCCGTGGGAATATCGGGATAAAAAGTAGCCTATATGTTAATCCAGGGTTTCAGCTACCTTCATACAAAATTTAATCAAAATTGGTTAAGTCGTTTGAGCGCAGCGCAGTGAGCTCAGACACAATCACAAACTTTCGCCTTTATAATATTAGTGTGACTATCTTAATCTTAATCGTGAAAAAAAAGTATAAATAAATAACTATATGTATGAAATGTAAGCTCCGTTTGGTGCCGGACGTCAAGAATAGCATCATCCCATTTCTTCCCGTGGGTGTCGTAAAAGGCGACTAAGAGACTTACTAGAGAATGGGCAGCAGCGTTCTCTATGCATTTTAACACCATACTGAGATCGCCAACCCGCCTGCCAAGCGTGGCGTTTATAGCCACCCCCCTCCTTTTGGGGGAGGCCTATGTTCAGTAGTGGACGTCTTTCGGCTGGAATGATGATGAAATGTAAGACAGCTTGCGGAAACTTTCGTTTGTTAACTAACTAGCCAACTACGCTGAAGAAAACGAAATAGATTTTTACCTATAGCGACGTCAGTCTAGCTGTTTTCTGACCTAAATATTAGTCGTCTCTAAGTCAGAAAACAGTTTATTTCATGTTAGAATTACACAAAATCGTACGGTTTGACATAGATGATACGCAAAGTGCAATAAATCCTACCTGGTGCTAAAAATAACGAGAAAGGTGTCCATTACTATATTGAAGAACTTGCAGAATCTCGACACATTCATTTCATGTCATTCCAAACAGTTTTCAACCATTAGTTGTGGTTAAACGTACCGTGTAAATATACACTTCTCATAAACGTATGACATTGCCAATAAACGCTGGCTGGGGCTCGAGCGCACCTAATTGTCGGGCTATCAGCTACTTGTAATGAGGCTCACTTTACCGCAGTTAAAGCCACCCCCTTATCTCTACTACATAGTTGATCGCCGTGTTAGTATTTCTAATTTTAAATGAAATAAAAATGAGCAAACATGAGCGTTCAACTGTTTTATGATGCCTAATGTGGGTTTTGGACTATCTTATAAGACGGTATATTTCGATTAAAATGAAAGGTAAGTGTATTTTTTATTTGACTCAATCTAAAATGAATGAACCTTGTACTACAGTATACTTCTACATACCCCTTTTGAAAAATATAGGCGTGATGATACTAAGAAATATCTGCCCAAATATAAAACAAAATACTGATATCATAGATAACTATTTTAGTGATGAAATTGATAGTTTTGATCTTCGTAGCTGCTACGAAATTGGCGTAGCAACCGTAGACCTCTCGTAGACCAGACCTACCCTATGCTACGCTTCATTTAAAATTCGCCTTTCCCTTTCCCATTTCCTGATTATCATTTCCTGAGATGAATCGTTGATAAAAACTTACTGAATATGACATTTTTATTTTTCTTGGTTCGATTTTTTATTATTATTATTTTATTTATTTTTTAGATATTATCTTTTTGTAGTGTTAAACTAAAACTTGTTCTAAGCATCAAAATGTTTATGTTGCAACAGTTATAATTTTAGTAAAAGATTGAAAATGGCTTAGTAATGTTTTGTAGGACGGTCCAATCCCAGGGTCCTTGGTATGACACCGTGCAACAAATGTAAGATATCAAAATAAATACCATCGAATTAGCATGTGACTTTAAATGGTGGCATGGTTTTCCTTACATCATATTCCACGATGAATTATTAACCCGATGTATTTATTGCCTTACGTACCCTATTATTCTCTGTCTTTCTTTATTACAATAATCTCGTTTTAACGATGTCTAAGCAATTTTGCTTTAAACTTCCGCAATAAATTCTCTAAGTGATGCAGATGGTGCAAACTGCATCAAAGCGACTTTGATTTATAATATCATCTATGGCAAAAAAATGCTTACTTTTGAAAGAGCACAACTTTATAATAGAATACCCTCTAGTATAAGAAATCTACACTCTTTTAATGCGTTCAAAACTCAACTTAGTCAGTATATAATCGCGGATCGATCGCTTCTGGAGAAATGAAGGCATTGTATATCTAGTTTGTAACTGATTTCGACGAACTTTGTGTATTTTATGTATATGTTCTAGAATTGTTCTCAAGTGATACATATGTCTTTATTGAGAATAAAGTGTCTTTAAACCTAATCCAAGGGGGATTAGGTTTAAAGCATTAAGCACATTTCAGTCAGAATATAGTTGATATTCTGACTGCAAGGTGCTTACGGTCCAACAGATCTTCCAGTAAAAAGGAAATCGAGTATCGAAATGGCTTTCGGGTCATCAGTTTAAGGACAGCTGCAGTGTTTTTGCAGCATCGACACTGTGGTGCAATACTGAATAACAAATTGACATACTTAGTGCAATGTATATTTTTGTAAGGATCTAAATTGATGCTGAATCTCTAAGGGCCTTATTACAAAACAAGGTTTATCTTCAGACCCAGATTTAAAACATGGAGCCATTATTGAATTTCGAACTTTATTCCAACTACGGTAAAGTTCCTAAACACAAAACTGACAACTTAGTACCGAACTAAGTTTTCAGTTTTGTAAAAAGAACGGTATTTCAATCGCTGTTACGTTCTTATTGCAAAAACTGGTTCCATGGTTTAAGCCATGTCAAATATAAATCTTGTTTTGTAATAAGGTGGTTTATGTATAGATATACTCGTAGAATATAGATTTTGCTCTTACCTTAATAGACCCTAATATCAACTCCATTCCTTTAATGTAATAATCTTCAAAATTGTTACGAAAATCGCTTTGAAATAGTGGCTGTGCAATTTTGTTTTAGACGTTCGTCCTAGATACAGCTTATTGATGACTTACCAGTATTGTTGTTGTTATTGTAGTGGTGCGCAGGCGGCGGTATGTACTCGGGCAGCTCGGGCAGGCACACGTTGCTCTCGTACATGTTCGGGGGTACGTTCGCCAGCAACGAGCGCTCCTTCTCGACATCTGTGTGACAATCTGACATTTGAGTCTAGCTGTCATTTGGGATGGCCGATACGTATGGTGCTGGATTGTGACATAATGAAAAATTATGTTAAAGTTGAAAATAAGTGTGTGAGGCCGTGTCCTAACCGGAAGCGATGGTCGCGCGAATACGGAAAATAATTACACGATCGTTTACGTGAATTATTCGCAAAAAGAAAGCGAGTTCATAGGTCGCGCGACTTGACAGGTGCTCTCGGTTAGGACAAAGGGTGACTGTCTGTTTGTTTGCTTTAATATGACCAGGTTTCAGAGTATAACTATGTTTATAATGTTAAACTCGTTTTGTGTATCTCTGCTTAGGGTGCCGGGGATTGAAATGCAGAAATGTAATATTTTTCGAAAATGGGCAAAATGTACAACAGTGCGGACTAGGTTCTCTTGCACCGGGCCTGCGGACGGTGAGCGATGGGTAGCTCGCCGTCCGATAAAGACCAGGCCCGGGTCGACGCCTCAAAGAGACGTCAGAACGAATAGACAGGGTCCGTTAGGACCAATGCCTGCCAGGGTTGCGAGTTTGTCCGAAAGGGATATCGTGGCCCTGGCACACAGGCAACGGAAGGAACACGGGTGGGTTTTAGTCAGTAAAAGTCAGACACGCCCTCCCAGCTCCGCCCAGAGCACGAGAAGTTATTTGATGATTTACCACCCAAAAAAAAAAAGGTTCTCTTGCACTTTATTATTGCATTGTTACAGGTCATTTCAATCATGAAAGGGTTTAATAATAAACCATGCCGTTAGCAGTATACCTACCTTTCTGCAAGATTTCGAGATGTTCCCACAGAATATCGCCCATGAAGGCAGGTGCGCGAGCGACAAACTCCTCGCGACCCATGGCGCAGATGTCCTTGCCCTGACTGCGGGCGAACTGCTGCAGCGCCACGCCTTCCAGAGAGAACTCCCGCGCAGCCCACCGCAGCCACGCCGACACCACCGCCTCGTTCCATTGGCGAGGATCTGAGGGCAAAGTGCTGGCTGTAGTATGGAAGGAATTTGGATCCTAGCGACCAAGTTTTAGTGTTATTTTAGTACATTGCTTGCCTGTATTGAACCTGTGGTCTACTACCAAGTCTTTGTGCTTACCTACGGGCCAAGTTAAGGTACTAGTTTTTCATATAAAATTCTTGTAATTAAGGCCTTACATAATACATAGTTAAATGATAAGTCTACCATAAATATTTCTCACCATAATTGACTAACATTCCACAAGAAAAAACGATTCCTTAATTAACAATACAACGATCAGAAACCACGATTAATCACTATTTCAAGATAGGCATATGTAGATTATTGTAGATAGCGCTCACATACGAAATCAGGCCGTCAGTGGCCGTGATTGGCGCTCGCTATCAAGTAGTAAAGTGTACAATTGTAGCCGGATGGCCGGCAGGGCTGCAACATCGACAATTAGCAGGGCAGCGAACCGCCTGGTTGCCCAACAGCGGAACTTACGCGGGCGCCGGAAGCGGGCCGACCTTGAAGCCCAATGTATGCACCCAGCCGATTGTCTTTATAGCGGTGATAGAGGATTTCTAATGTTGTATTTCTAGTTTTACTGTAATTTATTGCTTTTGAAGAAGTTTTGCCTATAGGAGATATTTATTATTTTAAAATGAATGAAATGCACCGTACCAGCGTGGTTTGACCAGACTCGATTGAACCCAAAGATTAAAACTAGCCCCTGGAGCCTCATGTTTCATGGGACCACAGAGACCATTGCATATCAAAGAGTAGACCGGGGGGCGCGATAATGGTAGGGAAGACGTGCCCTTGGGATAGGAGGGATTATTAGAGCCTACCAACTGTGCAGCCTTGAGCAAGCATTGGAATAGTGGAGAGACGGGTGATATTTATCTATGGGAGGGGCATATTTTAATAGCATCGCCGCCAGGCTGGCTCCGGTCCTCTCGACTCTTGTCTGTGGCACTGCTATGCTGTATCTCAGTCTCAGGTCTAAATATTGATTATTTTAAAGGTCAAAAATATGTTTTAAAATAATACATAACATCATTCATGCCTGTATTCCCTGAAGGGTTAGGCAGATGTGTACCTATTGTGCACCGGCATTTCGTTATGTTTAAATCCCTTAAAATAGGAAGCGAGCCTTGTGCTATCTACCAGGCACAAATCCAGACCCCGGCCTGATGCTGAGAAATTACTGATAGAAAAACCCAATTACACTTTGGCCGACCTGGAAATCGAACCCAGGACCTCATGCTCAGCAATAGCGCTTGCGACCACTAGGACAACGAGGCAGCCAAATAATGTAAGGGGAAAAGACAGTTGATACGAGTATACAGGTATAGTCGCCGGCACGTAACTTAACAACATGTTTAAGACGCTGACAACAGATAAACCGCTGTCACTGTCAGACTGCATACAAAAGAAAGAGAAGCGCGATGACACAACGCTTGTAATTTATTGCAAAATATGAAGCAATTGTTTATTTAATTTATTTACTCGTTTCGATTATATGAACGAAGAATTATTTTTATTTTTGTTTCTATATTTGTTTTCCTCGACCTAGCCGGATAGAACTGATGGAACGGGCCTAAGCCAAGTGTCCAGCAGTGGGGTTAACTGTGGGAGTAATATTATACGTAGACTGTATGGTAGAGGACACTATATTTGAGTGGGAGTATTGGTGCAAGATGTCCGGCTCAGACTGAAGAAATTTTCTAATTAGCCTGAATGTGTTATGAATTATAATTATGAATCACAATTATTATTACAGTCCTTAAGTGGGATGCGCTAAGATAGCCCACGAAATTCAAATTTTCTTAAGTTTTTTGCATTTTGCAGTTCATTAACACGTTGTATGTTGATCTAAATATCAACATACAACCTGTAGAATGCCAAAAGTTTAAGAAAATTTGAATTTCGCGGACTATCCTGACGATTCCGCCTTAACACTACCATTGGAAAGCAGGTAATTCAAGCGAATATGGTTTATCGCCGCGCTTAGAAGGAAGATCGATCAATTTAATCAGTGATGGTGATTAAAGATTTTCTAATCGTCCCTAGCTAGGTTAACTACGAGAAAAAGTCAATCGATACAAATAGAGTTATGTGTTACGATGCTATAAATTGCTCTTACACTCAGAACTTAAGTTTTTCCCTTGGAAGCGGGAGAGCTGTCTAATAATAAATAATTAGTTTAATTACAGCTTTTAGTCGGTGGCCGTCGAGACATGACGTTTAATGTTTATGCCGTGGCTGTGTGGCCACGAGAACCGCGAAAACGACGCTGTCAGTTCTTTACAGCGATTTAAAATGGTGACATCAAAGCGAAATGACAAAGTATTCAGTCGTGCGACAGTAAAAATATTATTTACCATCGATTTTGTTGACATAGTGACAAGTGTATAGGTACATGTAATGATATATCATATCATAAGAAGAAGATTGTAATTTTATTGTGAGTTCTATCACTAATTCGCTTATTTGTTTTCACTGAATTGAAAAGAACTAGCTCTTTTCTATTGACGTCGCTCTCGCTCACTCGCTCGCTAGCTAAATAGCTCACTAGCTCAGTTAGCTCACTCAGAATTTGACAATGACTATTGAGCGAGCCGAGTCGTTTCTTTGACGTGCGTGCGGCGTGAGTCAAATGAGCTATCAGTGCCGCGTCTGAGTCACTGAGCTATAGAAGAGCTAGTGAGCTAGAAGAAAGAGCTAATCGCTCTTTTTCTTTTCAGTGAGCTATTTCGCCCATGTCTACTGCGAGCAATGAGCCCTGCCCACTGCCACTTAAGCTTGGTAATTCTTCGGGCTATGTCGGTTAGGATATATTATTTTATGCTAAAACAAGAAATTTTACGCGGAGGAAGTCGCGGGCTCTCTAGAAAAAAGTCTTGATGAAACAACATAACCGGCCGCATGCGTGTCGAACCACACACAATGAAGGGTTCCGTAGTTGGGTTTACAAATTAACAATTTTCGGACATTTTCCTTTACTTGTGCTGTGTGAGACCTTGCTTGTCAAACATGATTCTATGTCAACAGGAAGTTTTGACTTATTTGCGAGTATCAAAATATATCGCATAAATCACCGTATTTTTTAATTGCGTTGACTTTGAAGCTTGATTTTTTAGAGCTCCAAGGTATCGTAGACTTCCATATTTGATATTAATTTCAACTTGATACCTCCACGCGTTCTAGAGAAAAAGGGTCTTGACAAACTGACATACAGACAGACGGACAACGAAGTGATCCTATAAGCCTTAAGAGATCCTAATCTCTTCGTTATCCGTCTGTCTGACTGGAAAAAATGGAACCCTTATAGTATAAGGGTTCTGTCTTTTCCTTTTGAGGTATGGAACCCTAAAAATCAATCCACTACTTACATTCGAAACAAATCGTGATTTTACTGCTCATAATCAGTCTATAATGTTACTGCTGGGACACTGGCCTCGGTGAGAGGGAGTGGGCCGTAATCCACCACGCGGAGCCAGTGCGGGTTGGTAGATAGCACATGTCTTCCAATTTTTGATTCTAGGACATGTCGGTGTCGGTTTCCTCACGATTATTTTCCTTCACCGTTTTGAGAACAGTGGCGATGAAATAATTTACACAAAGTAAAGCGCCTGTCTGGGGTTCGAACCTACGACTGTAAGTCGCGGCCTTTACCACTGGGCCACCACTGCTCAGTTTCCTGTTCATCATCATCATCATCATTCCAGCCGAAAGACGTCCACTGCTGGACATAGGCCTCCCCCAAAGGGGGGGGGGGGGAGTTCCATAATCGCCACGCTTGGCAGACGGGTTGGCGATCGCAGTATGGTGATAAAATGCATAGAGAACGCTGCTGCCCATTGTCTAGTAAAGTCCGTCCCTTAGTCGCCTTTTACGACACCTACGGGAAGAAATGGGATGATGCTATTCTTTACGTCCGGCAACAAATGGAGCAGTTTCCTGTTATCCAATGTTAAACTACAAGATGTTTGTTTGAAATTAACTAATAAATATATTAGCGGAGCTCATGTACATTAATTGAAGCCCACAGGTAGAACAAAGCCAGTCCTTATGTTAATGGAGCAATTTTATTAACAATCGATGGCAAGATAACGCTGCACGCTGTCTCTTCGACTACAGGACGTCATTGTGGACGCTGGGATTCATTTTATTAAATGTTAAGATCTCAACACAGATAAAATACTGGCTCTACGACTATAAAACTACAATGAACGAACTTTGAGTTTGTTTTACGTTACATTGTGTGTTTTTGTTCGAGTGTTGTGGAATCTTATAAGGAAATAATGCAGTGGATATTAAAAAGTTTTTTTGTACGTAAGCCACTTGTTAGTGGTGAAATCTTTAGACAACAAATGTTTGTTTAACACATGTTGGAAGGCTACTTCTTTACGATAATTGTGTTACAGGTTTTTACTTTTTTCTGTTAAGTAAATGATGATAGTTTGCGTGTGTATAATACCTTTTTTGTGCCATGTATTTTACTTGTATAATAGCCTTTTTTCAGATACAAGTGCTTCTTTTTGAAATCCCTGCTTCATAATATTTTGTTTATTTAATTTTTGATTTAGATTTGAATTACAAAATGAAATATACTTAGCTGTATATTTAATTATGTAATTCAGCTCTAAATCAAAATGCAAAAATTTTGTACCTCAGGAACATCTCTTGCAAAAATTAACGCATATTTCTTTAACTAACCATTCCCGTTCTTATTTCAAACAAGTTTAATTAGAGTAAATGCGTTATTGCCAGTGTTGCCAGTTCGCTACTTATCGTCCGCATGTGTTACTAGCTGTGATAAGATCTTACCGTTATCTAAACTGATATTACAAACAGGACTAAGGTAGTCCCCCCCACACACGATGCTAAGTAGTAGGCTGAACCATAGAATGGTACTTGTTACTATCGTTTTGTAAGTAGGTAGCTACACATTTTTCAGCCCGAGGTAGATGGACAAACGAAAACATTTAATTATGTGTAAGAATTACCTAATAAATTCCTGAATAATGACTTTATAAATAATTGATTATAAAGGTACATTTAATATTCGATCTCCAACATTGTAAAATGTTTATTTCCATTCAAAGTACTTTGAAATTTTATCAAACTGGGTTTTATGACTGAATTTATTACGTTGAACAATTAAGGAATCAAGTCGATTTGACAACACGTGTACAGCTGACGCACACAGCACTGTAGTCCTTTGATAACGAGGCATGTACCCACTGTAATGGCGACGAAGAGTAATAGTTCTTCCGTCATTATATCGCTTAAATTAATGTTCATTGAAAAGGGCACTCTTGCGAATCATAAAAGCCCGATCAACAAAAGTTAGGCTATTGTTTTTCCCAATTTCAACATCAACATTTCATTTCATTTTTTTTTTTTTTTTTTTTCTTGTCTGTATATATGTGTGTACATAAACTGTTAAATAAATAAATAGTTGTAATACGTTCACTAACTGAATTCATTGATAAAATATAATAATCATAAAAGATTTAGCAAGTGTTATTCATATCCTGCGCGTGATTTCGTGTTAAATGCGCGGGCGCACCGGAAGCGCGAATAGACGCGGCGCAGACGCACGCACTTCCGCCACGCTAGGGCATCGAACCCGCCACCTGTCCACAATATGATCCTAGGCAAATATCAATACGTTTTACATAGAGTACAATTTGCGCGGCTAATTGTTAATTTGCCATTATTTTTATATGGCAACTAAAAGGGTTTCAGGTGCGCAAGGAAAATATTTTCCCATGTGCCTATTGATATCGATTTTTGCTAAAGCAGTTTTAACATAATGCAAGTGAGGAAAACGCTGGTCGTCCGTAACCATCAACAAAGGTGGAGGTGTTTAACGGTGGCGGTCGCGACACGGCGACGCGTCCGTCACATTACCATATGCAAATGATACCTTGTATTTATACGCTTTGTCAACTGTACGCTAACAGTTTTTGCTTGTAACCAGTATTCACTTAAATATTGAACAAGGGAAAAACAAGACGGCTATCACAACATTCTTACGCGCTAACGACTTCACTTTACCACCGCGGGGACAAAAAGTGTGGCGATTATTTGTCGCGCTTGTACACTATAGACCACACCAGACGACCAATTTGCACTTAAGGCGACGATAACCGACTCTCAATGATTTTATACTGAAGATCACGTCTAAACGAGTAGTGTTAATGATTTGAAAAAAAATATATGTTAAATTAGAGCATCTTCTCAATAACTTATTAAGTGAATATTTTATGTTTATATTACATAGTGAAATTAATTTGTAAAGTTATGTCTAACGCGGTTAAAAAACTGAGAATGGCGTAAAATCTACAAAGCATATTTTTCTGAAACCTTCACCAATTTAAAGATAATTTAATTATTGATCTTTTAGTATACGCGTTTTATTAAAATACTCTTGGTTTGTGTATAATTAATTAATAATGCGTCAAATTGGGGACAGCGTTCCTTGATGGGCGATACCTATTACAGGCTGAACGTACGACGCTTTGCGTGAGCTCAGTATAGAACACGCAAGCTAACCACTCAAGGTCACTGGCATATATCTCCGTCTTAAATGATTTCAAGCTTGATGTGCTAAGCGATCGACTGGATTCCAAGTTCCAACTGCAACTTGCGACTTAGTAACAGAAATTAATCATAATTTTATTAGCTTACTTAAAAGCAGGTGCATCATATTAAAATGAACTGATCGCATTAATAATAACATGCGATGATTTTTTCCCTCCGTCTCTCAGATCTCGAGCGACTGAATTCTAAAATTAATATTTATGTGGTTTTATTGCCTTTTCTTCCTGACCATAAAGTGCTATTGCTGAACGATCCCAAATGAAATGTCGGCGTTTACATTACTGTGAAATAAACCATTGCATGGGTATTTTCTTATTCCTCCATGGCTGAACACGACGAAATGTCTTTGTATGAAATTATCTAAGCATTTACTGAACGTTAAACGGTAATTAGAGTGTATTTTATAGCTCAACCTCCATCCAATGCTTACTTTAATTGTCTATAAACAAAAGTTAATTATTAGGACATAATGGAGTCGAAATTAGCAGTAAAAATGTAGATATACTTGCTTTGTTTTAATACCAGAATTATATGCATTGCAATTTATTTATTGAATTGTATGCTAAGCTTATAACTTGCTATAGCGGCCAAGTTGTGCAAACAAGTTTTTCAGGACTCTGTGACAAAGTGATTTCCATGTTCAGGGAATTCAATTCACTTACAAAAACTTCTCATAAAAAATATAAATGGTGAGTAGACGTAAGCAATTGCTGAGCTGATGGCTCTTTTGGTCCAAATATTCAATTTATTTAATTGACTCTATCTACGTCGTTTTATTGAATTGTTTGTGTCAATAAATTAATAATCCTGCAATACCCCTTTGTGCTTAAGGCAACGATAACCGACTTTTAATGATTTTATACTGAAGATCACGTCTAAACGAGTAGTTTTAATGATTTGAAAACATATATGTTAAATTAGAGCATTTTCTCAATAACTTATTATGTGAATATTTTAGATTATGTTTATATTACATAGTGATATTAATTTGTAAAGTTATGTCTAACGCGGATAAAAAACTGAGAATGGCGCAAAATCTACCAAGCGTATTTTGCTGAAACCTTCACCAATTTAAAGATAATTTAATTATTGCTCTTTTAGTATACGCGTTTTATTAAAATGCCTTTTGGTTTGTGTATAATAAATGAATAATGCGTCAAATTGGGCGCTTGACAGCGCTCCTTGATGGGCGAGTCCTATTACTGGCTGAACGTACGACGCGTTGCGTGAGCTCAGTACAGGACACGCAAGCTAACCACTCAAGGTCACTGGCATAGATCTCCGTCTTAAGCACACGACCGGAGAGAGAGGCGCAGGGCCAACGGCGGACAATGAGAGTGAGGGAAGAGAGAGTGCACCTGTATCTGCGCACACACTTATGCACTACTTTGTTATTTGGCTACTTGTATTAGAGTGTGTTTTTTTTTCTTTCTTTCTTTCTTTCACTATAATATCTCCCACGCCGAAGGCTGGTCTCCGCTGAGATTGATCGCCATGACCGAAATTCGGTCTGCAGGACTATTACTATGTGGTGAAAGCACCATATAACACGATTCCTAGCGGCTTCCCTTCGGTAATTCGCATCAACAATTCTACCGCTATTGAAAAATGGCACAGTCAATAGGGGTATTTAATTCACCATAACATTCAAACATAAAAAACGCCTATTGTATTAGCTTTGAATTGAAATAACAAACGAGAAAGTTTTTTCTGTGTAGTGATGCGTCTTTTTGGTTCTGCTTCTTGATGATAGATGGTGTTAAATTCAGTAAAGGAAAGACTTACTTTTAAGTAAATTAATTAATTTTTACTTTACTGATAAGAAAATAAGTTAAAATCGGCTTTGCTTCGGCTTCTCTCATACAAAAATTGACACCACGCCGCTGCTATGCTAAAGCAGAAAGTTTAAGGTGTTTGTTACCTTTGGGTACGCCGAGGCACAGTTGCTCCTTCTCCCAGGAGGCGAAGGTAGCCTTCAGCGCCTCGGCCATCTTCTTGTTGGTGCCCGGCGTGAGCGGCGGTACCTGCGACGGGATGTCTGCAACAAAACATAAAGAAAATTTTAAATCTCTATTTTATCAAAAACATTACGCTGATACAGTTGGTGACCAGCATTACCTGACCCCTATTCCATTATTCTTATTTGTAAAAGGGGTCAGGTAATGCTAGTCACCGACTGTACAGAACCTCAGAACGATTTATTTGATTGTAAAATGTTGAAATTGTTGCTTTAGTTATCCATAGATGCAGGCCGCATCTATTGATAACTAAAGCAACAATTTAACCCAAAACTAAATCAACAATTTATCCTTTCTTTGGTATTGTACGTCGAGTCGTTGCGCTCCTTTTAAGTCTTGAGTTGAGCTGCACGATTACCGTCATATATGCTTGCACTGATTGGACAGGTCCACTCAAATTTGTGTGGTTCTTTCCTCAAAAGACCATTTCAGACACATCTACATGGTCCTAATATGATCTGACCAAGATAATGTCTGGACTTTAAAAAACACTTTGACCCCTGAGTTTGTTTCGCCATTTCTTCTCAGGGGTAGTCAGATAGGAAATGTCGACTACATCTAGCTAATTTTTTATTTTTGTTTTTTAATATGACGTGTAAAAGTGATTCCGACCTATTTACAGAATAAACGATTTCATTTATTTCAAACTCAACTCAAACTCAAACATTTATTTCAATTAAACCTATTACAGGCACTTTTGAATTGTCAAAGAGTCGGTCAGTTAGTCAGAAAGTTGAAGCTATTTGCCCATTCCAAAACGTAGATCTATATGGAGAAGAACAGGCAAGAAACTACAAGGACACTATTTTAAATCAAGATATTACAAAATCCAATTTAATTTCTTTAGAACACTTGCTAACTTGTAACAAACTTCCTTACCCTAATTTTCATTCACTGTTACATCGTAGAAGCTATTTATTATTTTAATATGTTCCTTATAATCAGGTTTGTTCATATGCATGGGTGCTAGATATGATCTGTTTGCAATGAGTTATTCATAAGCCTCAGGGTTATTTTAAACCTTAACCACATAGATAAACGCCATAGCTTCACCGTATGTTTTATGCTGGATGTCGCTCGCTTCCACGTTTCCGAACGTTAAAGCGAGTTCAATCTCTTGTCAACCAAGATCATTATCAATCGGATTAATTACTTTATCTACGGCATTTATACCGAGTACCGAAGAACAAATTAATAGCCAACTTTTTGAGACTTGATGGTTTCGAATAAAATAAATCAGAGATAAACAAGCAAGATTGAATTTGTTACGCTTGTGTGCGTGAGCGTCCGTATGTAGTTCTTGTGCAGGTTTGTATGCTTCATTCATAAGTGCGCCTGGTTTGTGCTGTAGGTGTGCGTGTTGGTGCTGGTGTTGGTGTGCGTGTGCTGCGCGCGCGCACCTGCCGACCAGTTCTGAGATGCGGAGATTTGTGCATCTCTCCCACGGTCGGTGCCCGCTCGGCCTCTGATCTGCTCTAGCTGAACCTCGTTCTGATATAATTTAAAGTTTTCTCTGTGTTCGTCGTTTTAGTTTCAATTAGAGCCAAAGAATTTTGTGGTCCAATCACAATTAAGTAAAATAAGGCTCGAGATGCTGCTGGGCTCTTTGATGTTGTGTAAATGCGGTGTCTGCTTCAATAGTGTCATGTTTTGATGTCTTTAAATGAGTTGAAAGAAATGTTCCGTATGAAGACTTGTCAGATCTATTATAAAACATGCTGTTAAACTTTTGATATTAAATGTGTTATTATTGCTTAATTTTCTTGTGGTTGACGTGATGACTTTGTATTTACATATTGAACAACATCAGGGGGCTTAAAATGGACGCTTTGGCAGAATCATAATATGGTCTGCGTACAATACATATCCCGCAATTCATCTGTTTGACAGTTTTGTAAGGAGTTTCGTAAAATGGTCCACAAAATAAGAATTGCTTTAGTGAAGTCTAATGTCAAATAGCAGCTGTCAAACAGATTAATTGCGGGATGTATGAATTGTACGCAGGACATACTATGATTCTGCTGAAGCGTCCATTTAGGCCCCCTGTTGACTAGATAAAAATCAAATCGCGCAGAAAATAATCTGAACAAAGTAAAAATGCGGATTTTATTTTTGCCGTAGGTAACATAAAGAAGTGTTTGATGGTGCAAGGTGGGCAAAGTCGCGCCGGTTGCGAATCGCGCCTGCATTAATTGCACCACTCTCGCACAATGTGATTTACTCGCACTATATATCTCGCGCAGCTGCACTTGACTCACGATTATTGCGCACACGCATCTTTTTATACTAACGCAGTTACAATGAAATAGCAACTGCGTGCTTTGATTGCATTGTTAGGGAAATCTTTATCATTTTAGTTATTTCACAATTATTTTGTTACAATTTTCATGAAGAATTCCATCTGCTCTAAGTTGTTTACAGATCCCTGAATAAAGCCTATGTTTGCCCATTCACATTAAAATTCTTAAGAATATTTGTCGAACGATTCCACGTTGGCAATTTTTTCTTGAAACGACTTTAAAAAAGTCCTCATTGTGCCTTCATGAATTTTTATTTACCTCAACGGATATTAATGTCTCGTTTAATTGAAGTATTTAAACTCATCTCTGTACATGCCATGTGCATTATGCAATACGCTTTTTATATTCATTGTAGTGATGATATTATATTACGAGTGTGTATTGAATATTGTATTTATCAGACACCTGTTCGTGGGATATATCCGCACCGATATATACATGTAACTGATTGTGAGGCTCCTCGCTAACAAGCCTCCGGGCCTGAGTAATTGTAGAGAACTGATGGCTCTCTAATTCATATTTCTTTCAATAAAAAAACAAAAAAAAAACAAGTACTATATTTTTATATCATACAGATCAAACCATTCCCAACTAATTAATGATGTTACACATATTTTCACATCAAACAACTTGGTAAATAAAAAGCATATAATATTTAAACTTATGTTCTTTAAAATTATTTTAAATGTAATAGAAAAGTCGTGTCATCAAAAAGTTTTAAACAGAAACATTATGCACCACCTCCTTGGTCGTTAACTCGAGTGTTGGGCTGGTATCAAGGTTGTTTTTTTTTAAAGATGAAAAGAACATTATTATTAATTATTTTTGACTGTTATAAAGTTTGCAGAATGTGAGTGTCATATACTTCATATGCGCCAGGTAAACTGGCTGTCGGACATTCTAAAGAAATATAATTTGATAACAAGTTATGACTAATTATTTGATGTTCTGATGAAAATATGTTAGAAATAAACAGTTATTTCTTGTGAAATGTGCTTTAAACTTGCAGCAGTTTAAATCTCAAAGCTAAGCTAAACTAAGCGCTTGAAGAAATGAATGTTCAGTGGGACACTTGTTTATTTCTTGTATTTTATGCTATCTTAAATAAAACTAATTGTAATTACCTGCAGTGAATAATGCAAAAAGGTGGTGGCACGAATAACAGTCGTGCTTGGCATTAAGATCTGGAATGGTATTTTTGGCTGCACAAAAACTACGATGGTAAGACTTCCGTTTCCGTAATTAAAGTAATTAATCCCGAATGATTTCGGTTTAATTGTCGCGTAGTTTCCGATGAGCCCCATCCGTTGTACGATATTGTCACTGATAGCTTATAAGTAAGAACGAAAAAGTGGATTACTTAATTACCTATGACAGATGTTAAGCAGAAAATTCTTTTTAGGGTTCCGTAGACAACAAGGAACCCTTATAGTTTTGCCATGTCCGTCTGTCTGTCTGCCCCCAGCTTAGCTCAGAGACTCTTAGTACTAGAAAGCTGTATTTTGGCATGGGTATGTACCATTACATATTAAGGCTTCTACATACCGGGGCGACTTGTCGCGCAACGCGACGCGACACATAGGCACCGCTCGTCCCGCGACACGCAGGGCCTTTGTGCCGTGTCGCGTCGCGCGACAAGTCGCGCTGGTATGTAGAAGCCTTTAATCACACCGACAAAGACGTAAAAAAAACTTGGAAAAAAAATTGGTCTCTTGCACGTAAAGTGGGGAAGATATTTTTTTTAAAAGAGTAACCGTGGAGTTTCTTGCCGGTGCTTCTCCATAGGAAACGACCAATTGGAAACGTGCACCTAGCTTCTGACGTTTCATAAGTGCCCATGGTTGCCCATGCCATGCCCCAGGTTTATGTGAAATAAAATATTTTGATTTTGATTTTCCAGTTGAACAATCCAATAATGTAGTCTGAAGTTTGGATTTATGCCTGGTTAACGGCAATAGGCAATGGGGGCTTCCTATTCCATTATTGAGGAATTAACTGTTACTGGCGAAACGTGGAATTCTAGATATTGTGTTGATTTTAAGCATTTAAACAAATAAAAAAATAAGAATAGAATACTCTTTATTATGTACACACGGCTACACATCAAGCTATACATTTCCAGTTTATGCTGACCTCTCATTGTACGGAAATCCTATGCAATGCGAGATCAGCTTATACTGGAAATGTATAGCTTGATGTGTAGCCGTGTGTACACCATAAAAATCTTTATTTTCTTTTTTTGGTTTATTTAGGGGCTTGTGGCTAATTAATAACAGCCACACGGGTCGATCGATCAGGTTAAGCTATGCTTGCCACGGTTGGTCCATGGATGGGTGACCATCTTTACATACCAAGAACCCTCCGTGCCTCGAAAAGCACGTTAATAAGTTGGTCCCAGCTGTCATTTGTAGATCTATGACAGTTGTTATGGGTCGTCAGAAGCCCGAAAGTCTGACAACCAGTCTTACCAAGGGGTATCGTGTTACCCAGTAACTGGATTGTGGAGGTCAGGTCCACAATCCAGCTCCGCTCCATATTAAATACTGGTATTCAGCTGGATCCGGTTAGACTGGAAGCTGACCCCAATATAGTTGGGAAAAGGCTGGGCAGGTGATGATGACCCAACTTTATTTGCCCACTTAACAATCTAACAAGTCATCGCGGTCTCCACAACATGTCGACCGTTCTTCGTATAGTTGCGGTGAAGAGAATCGTGAATGGCGTAGATAAGTGCACAAAGCACCGGAGATGCGCCGCGTGGCTCAGCCGTGCCCGAGGACAGGCCGCAACCTTCGTACTTTCGGAGTTTCGGCCGTATGTACTAATACCTGCTTTGTTTTTGAATTAGGAACTGCGTGATGTGTGTTGGATTTTGAAAATGGAAAAGGTCCCAGTTTCGGAATTTTGGCCGTATATACTAATACCTGCTTTGTTTTTGAATTAGGAACTGCGTGATGTGTGTTGGTTTTTGAAAATGGAAAAGCTCCCAGTTTCGGAATTTCGGCCGTATGTATTAATATATACCTGCTTTGTTTTTGATTATGGAACTGCGTGATGTGTGTTGATTTTTGAAATGGAAAAGCTTGCTTCTATGTCGAAATAGGGGTACCTACTGTGTCTATGTTACTAGTTGTAATTGCTAGGAAAGTGAGCTGAAGAATTATGGATAATATCAAAGTGCAGTTTGAAACAAATTCAAAACATGATCGAAACTATGCATACTCGGTAGAATTCTTTGAAAGTTTGAACTTCATTTTATATCGCAAAGCAATCAACAAATTCCCAGTACCGCAAAATAAGAATGTATAACAAGAACAATGCACGCAACAGGCCGCGTTTCTTTACAACTCCAACACATTTCACATTATGCTAATGTTCGGTGGTTTCACAGTAACAGGTGGCCGACAGGGGTTGTTCGAGGGGAAACCTAACCGACACTTGTTGCATCGACTTGCGTCCAGTAATTCCGAACCCAGCACGTTGATAAACAAATGTAATGACTCCATTATGTCCCGTGTTTATCTAGACCGAGTGACTTGTAAACGACAATTATTTCCAGGTAATTTTATGTTCTAGGTAGCTTTATATCTAAATTGTTTTGGGAAAGAAGTGAAGGGAACAGCTGCTTTGGAATGTAGAATCAATCGACGAATTATTTTCAAATTATGTGCTTTTGCAATCATTGAATCTAATAATAAGCATCTATTTCGTGGGCTGGAAGATCTTACGTGATTTTGGATTTTACCTTATCTTGTAGGGGAAAAAGAGGTGATTCATGAATATTTTAGATATGTGTATCTTCATAGTCAAGCAATCTCTACCGCGGCGGCCGCCACAATAGCGAGCCAGAACAAAAGCTCGCGCCATTTTTACCGAACCCATTGTTCACCGTTTGAACTTGGAACGTCGCGTGACGTAAACGGCGCGTGCGCTGTTTCGCATTCAAATCGCCTTCTTTTTGTTTATAATTATACTAAATATCATTGCAAAACGATCATTCTTGCGCTTTTAAAGTACCAACTACTTTGTAAGTAATTGCCGTATTTGTGAATGCATCTGTCAATTTAGAAAGACTTCTTTAAAAAGGTTTGCTTTAACATTCTTTGAGTGCTTTATGAACGGTAGTTCGTATTAAATTAATGCCCCGTAATTATACTGACCAAACTAACACTTTGTGACTAATCTTATTACCCTCATACCCTGCGACATATCGTTACCGTGTGAGGCCAATTATTGTCTGTTACAAGTATGCATTTTGAAAAATTGTTCATTTGCTTACCGATGTCACCCTTCCAATCGTTGAAGCGTGGAGGAGGGTTATGCCATAATGCGGTAAAATTGTTATTGTTCAAACGGTTCCCTGCTCACTGACGCAGAAAATGAACGTTTTGCGTATGAGTAGTACTTTTATTTAATACATTAAAATTCGTTACGCTGCCCAACCGTTGATATACTTTAATAAATTGTAAGATTCCTGCAGGGTCCAGGTAATTTTAAATTAACCATGCAAAGCAAAAGTAACATGAGTTCATTATATTGTTTGAATGCACATTTGTTGTAAGTTGTAACATTCCTAGTACGATATCAGAGGTCCTCATCGTTTTTATCTTGCGCGGTGGAAAATCTAACAATGCTCACTTATCTTGCAGAGATCTGTGGCTGCGTTGATCACGAACGTAGGCGACGGATCTTTGCTCAATGACAGAGGCGGCGCGGCCGGCCGCTGCGCGCGCGCATCATCTCATTGAGCGCGCACCGGATGGGCCAATCAGCGGCGTGAATGGACGCCCCCGCGCTGCGCTGCTGCTGCTCCGCGTTATTAGCTCCCGTACTAGATGCCACTGTTTCTTTGTTATGCCCGTAAATTGTTATGACTTTTTATGGCCCAAAGAATGTGTTGAGTTGTAAATCCGTTGTTTGCCTCATTGATAGCGCTATTGTTCGTCGCATGAGAAAACGTGCATCCTCAGCTACTGCATTTGGACCGGTCACATAGTTGAGCTTGTTAGCTCGAAGGTGACATGTCCGCTACTCGCTCGGACCGGCGCGGACGCAGGCGCGGTGCGAGATGCTCATGTGCATGTTTACGTAATGTTTGGACGGAAGCGGGGTGGCTATTATTTTAGTTTATGGCGTTCAATTAAATAAATGTATTTTTGTATTCAATTAGCAGTTTGATTTGATGTTTTAGGTTGTAGAAGGATGCTTCAGGGAGGTAAGAAACTCCAGAGCATGCTCCTAGGGCTTGGCGGATGATTTGATACTTTTACCTTTTGTTTTCCAGCTATCAACTGCATGTGATCAAACATGATCAATAGTAAGTATAATCTTTATTTCTTTCTTCACAAAGGTTCACATAATTATAGACAGCGACAAGAATTATAACGTTTTGACAAAAATGCATAAAATATGATCCTTTGTTCTCACAAAGGATCATATTTTATGACTCTGGCGTCCATACTTAGGATACCCTGTGTGACGGATCACCAGGCTCTCACCCCGAACTAAATCTAATTAACATTACAATGGTCAATTTGAAACTCTAGACAAATTATTTATTGATGAAGAGAACAAACAGAAATGTTTAAAATAATTAACCAAAAAAAAAATATAATTTAAAAAAAAGTAGGTGTAGTGTAATGCGTGTGTAGTGTGCAGTTGAAGTGTGAGGAGAGGTAGAATGATGGTGTGAGTGTGAGTGAGTGGGTGTTTGTTACAGTCATGAACCTGAAATTACATAATTACTACGAGGGAACAATGAGTAGCTGCTCCGTGTCATCATAGCCCAATTTTTGTAACCAGGTTGAGATTGTCTTTTTGCAACGCTGTTTGGGTAGGGCATAAAGGCTTCTACATACCAGCGCGATTTGTCGCGCGACGCGACACGACACAAAGGCCCCGCGTATCGCGGGACGAGCGGTGCCTTTGTGTCGCGTCGCGTCGCGCGACAAGTCACCCCGGTATGTAGAAGCCTTAAATTGACAAATCAATAGGCAGCACATTAACCGCAGCAGTCGTATGTCGGGGTCGATTAACAAGCAGCCAGTTTGTATACAAACATTGTTTCCAGTTCTCAGGTTATGAGCACGCAAGGTCTTTACTTTCAAGATCAGCAGAGCATACGAGGAGCTAGTCATAATTACGGTAATGGTTGGCCGAGTGTTGCTCAACAAAGCGGCTGTCTGTGCCCTAGCGAGTAGCGAAGCCGGACACGCTGGGTTTCAAAATACAGTGATATTAAAGGAAATTGAGTTGCGATATGATGCGCTGTTGGATGTTCGGCCCTTTGGGTTATTGATTGCCAGTTTTGTGAGGTTTGTAGCAAACCTGATACAAACCTCACAAAACTGGCAATGGAATGGAGGAGGTTTTTTGGGATTTGTTACTCGAAATGAGTACTGTACAGTGAGTCTTAAGATATGTGGGACTGTCCTTAAAAGTAGGTAGATTCAAGTATACCAAGTTCTTAATTCTTCTATCTTACGGCTGTATTTCCCAAGACTAGAAAAGTAACTTAAAGACAGCAAGGTATATTTGTAAACGGCCTGCTTCACGCACAATAATTTCGCAAATTCTACCACAACCTGTCCAATATTCTGTAAACTTAACAGAGCCATAGGTAATAATTTAGAAAATGAACGTTTTCATATTTTTCTTCGGTCACGGCGCGTTCACATTCGGGACAAGTGCACGCGAAACCGAGAGCGTTGCGCGGTTGCGTCACCAAAGCGAAGCGAGGATCAATGCGTCGCCATTTTTGTTACGATTCCTTCGACCACGATCCATATTTGAAATTCGAACGCTATTGTGGAACAGTTGACTCTATGTTCTAAGTAGTTGATAGAATATTTTGGTCGACTTTATCAAAGCGTACAAGGAAAATTCTACAGGTGTTTGGTGTACTTGGTTGGCAGTGATATCTTACCTTTTGGCTTATTGAAAGCTTTCATCATGACTTTGATTCCCATGCCTGCGATGGCCGCCGTCGCCTTGATGAGTGGTCTGCTGCGGGCTCTTGAAGTCCGAATCACAACCCGCCAGCAGGCCGATATTACCTATTGTTCTTTTCACTTATATTTATATTAACAACGACTTTTTTACACTATTTACTTAAATTTTTAAGAAGATCAATAAATATCACACTGTTTCTGTTATTATAGTTTGTATCGTCAGTCTAAACACTCTTCGCTATTTTTCATTTTGGCGATGATACTATTGTCACGTGACGAAGGAAAAGTTCATTCTTATTTTATCACTGTTCATTGTTTTCTGTATTCATTTACAGCACCTGTTATTAAAGAAATATTCTATGTAATTTTGTACTTGACTCCTACTTCTGCCGTTTGAGATGAATACGTTAACTGTTTGTAGAGGTAATAAATTAAAACAATGTTAATTTTTATCTACAGCAATAGCTATAAATAATTACTGAGTGGTAATTAAGAAATAAACGGTAGCGCGGTTGTATGATAATTGTTAAAAGTACTAGGCTGCCAGAGTGGAGGAGGAGGTATAGAGGTACACAAATAGTGGCAAACATTCCCACAGGTGTGCGGAACGATCCGATGCAGGCGCTTCCGGCCCGGTACCCCACTTACCCCGAGTGGTTCCCACCCTCGCACCACCCATGCCGCGTGTAACCCCGCGACTGCAGCGGGGTTGTTCTCACGCAAACCACTAGTCCGAGACTGATCATTTTGCTAACTTAGCGTCAAACTGTCAAAGTGAATTTAGTGACAATGTTAAGAAGTTAGTATTCACTCTAGGCAAATACGAGTAGGCTATAACTACAATATTTATCGGTAAATTCAAAAAATTATTTCGAAAATTAAATTAAATTCTGCCTGCGTTTTTATCAAAATGATGCCCAAAATATAAGTTATTTTTAACTAAAACAAGTAAGTATCTTTTTGTTTTACAGTATCTAACTCAATATTTCCATCCTTTAAAGTTGCAAAAAAATATCTACGTGTATGGTAAACCTGTTCAACATGTTGTGAACATTCGGTAGTTATAATGAACCGTAATTGTCCATGCTTATTTCGTTGTGCGTGACCACGATATGGGTACAATTACAATAATGTTGACTATGAGAGCTGTAACGGAAAAACAAGAACATGCTTTTTAACTACACTTTCTAACAACAAATACAATTTCAATATTAAATTGAAGTCGTGTTGTTTGAATATTCATTATTGCACAATTGATATCTACTTAAAAGCATGTGGGTATTGAACGTAATTTAATCATGATGCAACCAGATAATCATCCTCTGTTTATGTTTTTAATATTCATAGCTATAACACTTTCAAATTACAATAACCGAGCGACACAAATTGATCAAATTGGTACTACAAACCCCATCGAAAGTACAAGGGTTAAGTACCAGTAAACATCTTTATTTCGCTTTATTAAAAAATGTTCCATGAAAAGGGGTTCTAATGCTTGTTATTAATAGAAAAAAAATGTATTGCCACAAGTGATTAATGATAATCTGTTAAGACGCTTTTCAATGAATTTATTTTCGGTTCACACGGTTATAAAGCATATTTATTTTTTGGTTATTTCGAGCTTATCTTTGGCACTAATTTATTTTTATTTATAGATATGCAGATAAGAACATCATTTTAGAATTTATCGTTTTATTTTTGGTTTTTGCATAAATGTTTCTCACGCTTATGAGTAGGTACGGCATGGTATACAAAAACCTAGTAGTATAAAATAATGCTTTAGGTACGTAGGTTTCAATACAATGACATAGTATTAGTCAATCAAACATACTTTAGTCATGATGGGGGCGACGAATTGTCTCTAATCAAAATCACATTAGGTAACATAACTGTCATGTTATTGGTCGAAGATTTTATTGGACAAATGACGCTGTATGAAATAATAATACTGAATGTGAATGTGAGGTTTGAAGGGCACGGCATTAAAATGTTGAAATAATGGTCTTTTGAATGTTAGAGTAAGTAACTCTGAAATAAAATGAAAGGAGACGTTTCAATTTTGTATAGGACTCCGGCCTTTACATGTACGCTTTAGAAAACCTGGGAAACGATCCCCTGAATACAATAAAGAATGTATTTTTTAATAATAACTAATATTTTTTAGGCACTAAATAAAAACTGAAAATGTTTGACGTTTGTCATGTTGTTACGAATCCGACAGCCAGCCATTTTTCGTTCAGAAATTACCTACAAATCTACAATCTACAAAAATAGAATATATTTTATATCGATCACTTTCTTATAATTAGCCAAAAAGACAACAACTAAGATAGCTATCTTATCTTAATAGCACAGAAATTCATGCCTTTCATATTTATATAAATAACGTCAACGTGATATTGTTACGTTTTAATGTAACATGATTTCTGGACGAAAGCAGAATGCAAGTAAGACGACGCCATGATCAATAGAATATGGCAAAATATGAAAAACTATTATTTTTTGTGCCGTAAGTAATCAAGAAAATATTCAGGAAAGAAATTTTTTCCTGAATTCATGGATTTTTTTCTCTTTTTTCATTACCGTACACTTTATGGCCGAAAATGAAACGTCTCCTTTATTCTGTAAATAGGATATCGGAATCACTTTTACATGTCATATTAAAAAATAAGCTAGATGTAGTCGATATTTCCCATCTGACTACCCCTGAGCAAAAATGGCGAAACAAACTCAGGTGTCAAAGTCTCTTTTAAAGACATAATCTTGGTCAGATCATGTGAGGACCATGTAGATCCGTGTCTGAAATTGTATTTTTACTAGAGTTTAATTAGCTGTAGTCACACACCCATCTAATACAATCAATCAAATCGTATTATATGCCTATTAAAAGCTACTGCAATCCAGATAATTAAGAATAAAGTCCAATATTGAATGAAGCGAGAGAATTTCCATTGACGCTTGAGACGACTCCTTTGTGTCCTGACTCTGAGTAGTCGCATTCAATGAGTCTAGTTGCTCGACCAATATTAGAGGACAATAGTCAAATAACGTGCTGCTCACAAGTCACAACGGGCGTATAATGCGAAAATGATGTTTAATAGAGGTCAGTCCTGTTGTACGTCTGTTGAATTCATGATCTTTGGAATGATTTTGAAGGATAATGATGATACAATCATGCATGGTTCGATGTGAATGGAGTTTTAGAATTTAACTTATAAAATATGGTTCTTAATATAACTATTGCATGTATATCATGAATATTTAATTAAAAAACAAGATAATGTTCGAGTGTTTTCGCCACCGTGCGTTTGTTCAGCGTAGGCGGCTACGCCACGTAGCCTACTATACCGCATAGGCCGCTACACCGCGTAGGCTCTGCGTAGCAGCTGCGTTGACGCCAAGTAGTTTGAAATAGTTTCATTCCATACAATAAAATTACTAATAAGATGGATTCCGACGAGCAAGTACTACTATTGGCAATTTAGTATCACGCTTTTTATTTCCTAAATATTCCATCCGCGATTGTACGAGTATAAGCAAGACCCTTTAATTGACTGTAACCCTTCTAATAATCTGTGCAGCACAATTGAGTGGGTCGAATAGCTTCGTATCTATTACAGGGCAGTTAGTGCGTGTGTCTGTATGCCAGTGTGTCTGTGTGTCTATGTGTCTGTGCGGTTAATCGTGTGGTGTGAGCACAGATTGGCCGGGGCTCGGGTCAACTAACTCGATTGTCGCGCCCAATTTGTCACCCCACGCCTCAATGACACCGACCGCATTACATTTGTCTCATATTTGTTACTAGATTACATTTTGATCACGTTCTGTGACATTAGCCTCCCTTTGTTTGTTATTACGCCGCGTCCACTCGAAATACTAAATCATTTGGCAATCATCAGGCAAATCTAAGAAATAAATTGAAGTATATTTAATTTTCGCTAATTTTAGGAAAAGATCACGTTATATAGTGTTATCAATAATAAATAACAAAAGATGTAAAAGCATAGACGAGTAGATTTGAGACCAATAACCTACATGTAAGTGCTAATATACAATGTAACCGAATGTCGTGTGACACTAATTGATGGCTCTCGTCTAGCGGCATTCATGAACCAAATATGTATTATTTAAGTGTTAGGTGTGCGGAATGAACCCGTGGTCAAATGGGGTCGCATCTTCGACCCCATCTTAATGGGAAAGTGGACACCCGCATATCTGGGCCGATGATGCAGACGGACACTAATTCGCTTGTAGATTTTAATATTTCTAAATTAAGTGGATTTACGATAACTGCGGGGGACCAATCGTGTGATGTAACGGTCATATTGATCAGATACTTGGTATTTGGTCAAGACTGAAGAGGCAATTTCCGTTTAAAAATAAAAAGTAATAAAAGTAGTCTTTATGGTTTTCTTGACAGAAATGAGGCAACATAATTCATTTATTCAGCCACTAGCTACATTGTGATGCGTTCGAGAACTGGTTTGTTCCCGCGCCGCGTATCAATGCATGTTTTGATTTCGGCCAAAGTATTCGCGAGATTTTGCGCGGTTTTGCACGGATTGCGCGCGCATCAACAAACATGGCGACAATGGATGCTTCGGCGAATCGAGTGACGCGGGACGCACGATTCAAATGTGGAACAATGCGAGCTTGTATAACAAGAGCTAACAATTCGGCGGGTTGTTTATGTGAACAATAGCAATAGATTGTGCAGTTTGTGCGCAAGCAAGCGAGCTTTTATACTTTGTTTAGTGTTGCCACATAATAATGATCGTAACATTGTTAACGTAAGCCTGAGTCAATATTAGCATGCGATCAGCGTAAATTCTTTCGGTTTATGTAATTTTGGTTTGTTCAATCTGTAAGTTGTGTTAGGCTGGTCGTGTATTGGTTTGTTCTGGCTGGCGTGTCGAGGCTGGGTCACGCGGGGCGCAAGTGATTTGACCTCCGACCGTTCAATTAAAACGTTATTACGGAGTGACTCGCTCTGCTCCGACTCATATTGTATCACTTTTGTTGGGACATACATATTTGTTTTAACTAGGAGCTAGGGTCAAATGGCTATGTATCATCATGTTACTGTTTCGTTTTGTAGGGATGAGCAAGTGTAGGATAAACTTGTTTATTTTTAGTTAATTAATCGTTTTTTTCGCGTTAATGTTTTTCTTTTTTGCTGATTCCTTTTTTGATACACAAAGAATGTTGATAGACGTGGGCAATCAAAATAAAATTCATTTGTAAGTAAATTAATAAATATCGAGTTGAAAATAGGTGTCTATTCCAAAAAATGGTGTTTATAATGGCTACTGTAAATAATCTTAGTAACTTTTAAGGAGTCTTACGCGGTTATAGGCCGATACTAGGTGACTCAATGAATGTGGGACATGATTAAAATTGCTTAATTTGATTTAAAAAAAAGAACGTGGAACGACTTTTCCTAACTTGGCTACGTCGAGAAAAACCTATAAGTTAACATACATAACTCTACAGTCTGCATAAGTATCTAAAACATGAAAAGGTTTTTGCTTATTTAGAAATCTCCATACTAATTAAGGTAAAATTCACTGCATCTATTTACTGTGAATGTGTTTCGAAATATGAAATTAAAGTCCAGTAGCGAGGAGAAGGGTTATCTGTCGGCAAATTAACGTCACATTCCGTATACAAAAATTATTTCGATCGTTGGAATTTGGCAGCGCAGGCTGTGTGAGACACGAGATTTTCCGGCACCTCTCTAATTATCGAGAAGAAATATAATTGTAGCTGTCATAAAACAGCTATGGTTTGGGCGACATTCTGTGGTATGGGTGTCTTGGAGATACGGCCGGGCGTGTGGATGCGAGGCGTGGGGCCGTGGGGCGGGCTGGGAGGCGATTGGCGAACGCCTCCCAACGCCCACGCACGCGCGCACTGCGCGAGAAAAATCTTCGCGAGGAAAACTCCGTGAGTTCCATATTCTTAATGTTTGTTTACAACACGTGGGCGGCATAATAGTCGTTCGATGACTTGACTCGGCAAAATGGCGACGGCGGTTTGTGAACAGATTATTGGTCGACGTTAAATAAAATTTCTTTACGAAAAAACAAAAAATGCAATGAAATGAGAATAACAGTTTAATGTCCTGAAGCACCGAATAAATTAAACTGTTGAGGCATTTAGATAACATAGTTTTTTGTCTTCACCACATTATACTAAAATATAAAACGCAAAAGTGTGTCATCGTGAATTCAGCCTAATTTAAAACACAACACAACTTGAGTACAATTAACTTTTAGGTAATCAAAATTCGAATTACAATTGCAAAATGTTCGTTAAGGAGAATAAATATAAACGCGTTAATTAGACATTCAAATGGATGCATTTTCAGTACATTTGTATGTTAATTCATTTGGTATAAGGTTAAGTTCAATGTCGCAACAGCCATTTGATGTAACATAATGTAGGCATTTTTGTTCATTGGGGGACAAACGTTTTCATGTTAAGTGTTCCATAGACAAAGATACTTGGACATATTGGATGTAGACGTTTTAGCATAAGCATTAACATAATCAGTCTTTAATGTTCACAGACCACCTCTCTGTGAGAGGGAATGGGCCATAATTCACCACGCGGGCCCAGTGTGGGTTGGCGGATGTCACATGTCTTCGAGTTTTTAGTTCTAGGACATGGCAATTTCCTCACGATCTTTTCCTTCACCGTTTAAAAAGTTAGTAGACGTTTTGATTGAAGAACAATAAAAGTACGATATCCACAAGATAAAAAAATCAAAATTAGTTGTATCACATAAACCTACATGGGCACTTATAAAACGTCAGAACGTAGTTGCACAGTTCCAATTGGTCGTTTCCCATGGAGAAGAGCCGGCAAGAAGCTCCACGGTTACTCTTTTAAAAATAATGGGCTTCTACAATGTTTTTAAGTTACAGTGTTAATAGGCATGGGAGGACAGTGTAGGCCCGTCAACAAGTACCAAGTACTTAAGAAAATAGAAAATGTTTTACAAAGCCACAGTCTATTAAGCCTTTATGAAATGAAACGCAGTCCATCGAAATAACAGACACAATCGAAATTAAAATACTTTTCAGATGAAACACTGAGGTAATTAACCCTTTAATTTATGAAAATTGCCACATTAATAAAAGTCAACACAAAAAATAAAGTCCGTTCACTTTTATGAACAACAATTGTTATACGGTAGATACAACACTATCATTTTAAATTTCGACGGCATCCTTTTGTTCTTTTACAACCAGCCAGTTTGATGGGCAGAGCTATTAGGCGACACTGTTACATACTTATATTAAAGTTACTTTATTTAGCAGTTGAAGAGTTACGATGCTCGTAAACCAATCTGTCACTAAAAGCAGGAATACGGAAGAATTAATTTTAATGCTGATACCGGTAAGCTTCGTTCAGATATCCATTTCGTCACTCGGAAAATTGGGTCGTCGCGGGCGCAGCGAAACGGGCGCTCTGTCTGTCACCAACATTAGTGACTATTAACATCGTGTTAACGTTCTGTTAAAAATATCAATCCTCATAAAACTACTGATTTATTTTGAATATTATAAAACTTAACTAATTGTATGTTATTAATGGCTTTGTTATTGTCCTTCATTAGTCAAAGGTTCTGTTTGTTTTACTTAACTCTGTTAAATGAAAATATTATTCTATAGATACTGATTTTGGAAATTGACAAGCGATTGTCGTTCTACTTATCTACACTCTAAAGAATATTGTTCATTAAACGCTCTGATTATAAACAAAGACAGTATTAATTTATACATAGCTAGCAAAGTTCAACTGAAAACAGTTAAAAATAAATAAATTCAAATACAGTTTGTTATTAAAAAATACCAAAATGATAACAACAGGACCTACTTAGTTATATGCTATTAATTATATATGACCGCTCTGTAAAGCAAATGCCTCCTTATCAATTGACATTCATCGCAAGGCCTAACTTTGATCTATCAATGAGGGATTAGGTATTGTTTCATTGTCAATATGCTGACACGAATAGTTTTTTTTTTAAATCTGGTCATGGGCAATGTTTTTGATGTTAGTATTTTCAAATCGATGAGTATTAAACTTTAAAAGGGTGTTCAGCAAAAAGTCATGTAAATTACAAAATGGCAAAATCTAGTTATTCAAGTTCTCCTCATTTGTCATTTTAGCAACTTTACAAGAAACTGATACATTTCCCATGAAATCTGAAACATTTAAACACCAGCTTCGAATTTGCTTTTTGGAATTTATCTTTTACAAATGGCAACAGAGGCTTGAAGACTTTTCGGTGTACAAAGACGATATTATCAAACGATTTGCTCATTTCATTTTTAGAACAGCCTAGTGAGGGGACCATTTGAATTTGAATGCTAAGCGTTCAGTTTAACGCTCCTTTGTGAGTCAGAGGGCACGGTTCGCTGGCTGCGAAAATTCGACGCGTAGGTACATACACCTCGCGTTTCAGACGAGCGATGCGAAACCTTTTATGCATTGATATTTTAGGCAAGGCAAATGTTCTGAAATTGTAATTATTGAGAAATATTCGTAGTTGAGAAATCGATAAGTCGACGTAATTGGCTAGCTCGTTATAAATGTTGATACGTAATTACAAGGAAAATGTTGAATTTTTCGTGTTTGTGCTATAAGAATCTAGCACGTGCCTAAGGTAAAAGAAGTAATTGGGTATATAATAATCACCCAGTACAAATGTTACACCATAATTTCTACATGTTTTGTAATAAAGGTATGTCATAGAAAATAATGTTGATCATTATATTTCAGGTCAGACAGGCAGTCGCTCCATGTAAAATACTGTTATTCAGCTGCGTCCGGTTAGACTGGAAACCGACCCCAATATAGTTGGGATAAGGCTAGGCAGATGATTATAGTTCAGCAAACGAAATTCTTAATTCAAAAGCCGTGTTCCCGATGACATTTTCTATCGGCAAAAAATAAAATCTTCCATGCAAACTAACCTCTATTGAACCCTTTTTAGGGGATACATTTTCAAAAATCCTTCCATAAACTTGGGTAAAATTTCATGCTTTTAAGCACATATAACACATCGCACGTCCGCACAAATAGTGTCGAAAGTAAAAAAAATCAGTCATAAGTATTTGACACTAATTGAGATAAGATTTTGAAGTTCTCTGAAACGAATGAAACATTATAAGAGTTTTCAAATTTTATGAGTTGGGACACTATTTGAGCGGGTGCGACATAATCTGCCTATAATGTTCTCACTGCTGGGACACAAGCCTCCTAGAGAGGAGGCCTGAAAGGCCGTAACCAGCATGTCCTAGAGCAAAAAAAATATTCGAAGACATGTGACTTTTAACAACCCGCACTGGGCCCGCGTGGTGGATGCTTCTAAACGCTGAATGAATGTCAGATTTTTGTTATGTAGATTTCAAGAATTGATTCTTACTTTGTACCTCGAATGCAAAGAAATAAATATCTTAGGTTACTACTGTTATGGTCCCAATACTGGTTTGATGCCTTACATGCCTATTATAACTGAAATCAATCAATGAATGAGGTGATCGTACACAAATAAGAACTGTATAAATATGGTCATTTGAATTAGGAGATGTTTTAATCAAAGTCTAATGCAAAACGTTTCATGTTTGACAATAATCAAATTCTATTGACCACCATAAGAATGTTTGTTGTCAAAATTGACTCATATGACGTTGCACATGCGTCGGCGCAAGCTATTGTGTATACTAATAATAAGTATACAAGTTATTATAAGGTTTTTGGCACGTGACTGCAACGTTAAAATGTTTACTTTGAGATGACGTAGGTACTTCTCTGGAACTACTCTAAAATAAACCATTAATAATGTAATTTAATGTAATGTCTATCGGATTTTGATTCCATAAACGAATAAGTTTTTGAAGATGTCATTTCTGCTTGCTACGACATGCTACGAACTACTCTACCATCATCTTCAATCATAATTTCAGCCGAAAGACGTCCACAGCTGGAGATACCCCCGCAAAGGGGGGGTTGTGAGTTGAGTGTCGTGAGTAATTATAATCAATTACAATATTTTATACAATAACAAGTAAACGGGACTAGGAAGTATCTAAAAAGTATCAGTTACTGTGATTTAAAGTTACATTGAAACTCAATTTGCATTACTGAAAAAAGATGGTTCTAATAAAAATGTGCAAACGTCAAAAATAAACAAAACTGCCAGACATGTTGTTTTTCTGCCCATCTCGTATGAAAGCCTCATCGGAAAGGTTTCTTTAGAGTAAAAAAGTGTAAAAAACCACAAGTAGGGGATTGTAGGACGGCTTCAAAATAAACACCTGTATCCGTTGCCGGGACACGGGGTTTTTGTGTTTCCCCCACAGTGTGTACAGATCCTTAGACCTGTAATGTATGTAGCTATAGTAACTGCCAAATCTTTGTATAAGAAGCGAAATATAATTAGGCCTAAAGATTGTCTCTTGTTTTATTTTTAGTTTGAAATAGCTAAAATCTATGACGACAAAAATAAATTATTTTAAAGAAACCAATACACAATAACCAATTAAGTTCTATTTAAAGAATATTGACATGAAAATGTTATGTTGAAATTAATGAAAAGTAAAATCTTAACTATAATATTATAAAATTGAGTATGTTTGTCTGTTTGTTTGTTACGCTTTCATGCTAAAACAGCTGAACGCATTTTGATGAAATTCGGCATATGAGTAGATCATGACCTGGGTTAGGACATATGATACTTTTTGTCTCAGTAGTACGTTCCCGCAGGATATTTTTCGACAACCACGCGGTAGAAGCCGCGGGCAAAAAGTAGTCATTAATAAAAGTTACTTGTTCTAATAAATTTTGCATTGTAACCACACCGGAATGGTACAATTGTCAATAGCTACTTATATAGCGATAAAAATGATAAGTATTTTGTAAATTGTTATTTATAATCTGATAAGAACTATTTATAATATAATTTACATTCATAGACACACTGAATTTTCACAGTAAAGGCTTCTACATACCAGCGCGACTTGTCGCGCGACGCGACACGGCACAAAGGCTCCGCGTGTCGCGGGACGAGCGGTGCCTTTGTGTCGCGTCGCGTCGCGCGACAAGACGCCCCGGTATGTAGAAGCCTTAAGTATCAAAAAGATTTTTATTTAAATCAGGTAGACCCAATTCGAAGAACAAAGGTAATTCTCGCGAGGTTTTTTAGCCATGAGTCGAGCGAGCAAGCGTTGCTGTACAATGTTAACCTTTAATTTGTTACTATCAATAGAACCAGCCAAAATATAATATTATTGCAAAATTAACATAATCGCTGAAGCGTAGATCTCAACTCAGACTAATACAAGTATGAATCATCGGGAATTTTCGATGCAAAACGGATTTAGTATGGAGCACGTAAACGAAAACACAACTAATTACTTAAAGGTACCCCAAATGGGTTCTGACGATGTTCTTATCTGGCTGCTATTGTTTAACACGCCTTTTTCATTCCCACGGTCGCGCGGAGGCGGCGCAGGCGACTGATAACGCGCCGTACCTGCGTCGTGGCGGCAGAGAAAACGCCTCGTGGAATTCATACAATGTGCGTGAGTGGAAAAAACGGTTGGAAATCAACTAATTGAAATCCCCACAGGATTTATTATGACCGCCGTAATACCTCGCTTAATTGTTAACCTCTACCACTAGTTGTTAAAGAAAGTCCTTCTTCGCATAGAATGGCCTAAGTGATTTATGTTCAGCGTTATATTAGAACTATTTCTCAACCACTTAGGTGCTAAGTGGCTACAACTGGTACTTGAAAGTAGCTAATTATATTGCAAATTTCAGAGGCGGTAAACTTAAAGATGAAATATTATTATTTCGTAGCATATTACACTGAAAGTTATTTATTCAGCAGGTGCAATATCTTCCAATTAGTGTAACAAATATTGTATGTTTACTTCACAAATAATCAGAGCTTAACAAAAATAATACACTAAATAAATAATAATATTTGGCTTAGGTATATAACTATATATACATGAAGCTTTAGTGTTCTCATGAAACAGTCCCTCGAAGTTTGTTATCGCGGTTATTTTGTGTTTGTACTCAATTGATAGTGAACACTATAAACCGAATGTGGCTAACTATGTACTTAAACAATAAATACTATAAAATATACAGTTTCGTATTCATCTCATGAGGTCAGAAATCACATCGTTGAATTTAAATGGAACGGCATCGAACAAAGAGCAGGGCCGGGAGTCAAGTGCAAAATTCACAGTGGCCCACGCTCCCTGTAAGGACGGATTATATGTACTAGGTATATGAGCCGAATCCATTATCCAATGACGTACACCAATTACCCATTTAATGCAATTTGGGCCATTGTAAAGTTGTCCAGGCCGAGTTCTCGTACATTCCCGGCGACACTCACTCAAAAGCACCAATTAGAGAAATCACTAGTGAGCTAACACTGTGTGGAAACAGGTCGATCGTTCGCGGTCGTGTTTGGAACCGGTCATGTCAAAATTGGAGTAGTATCCAGAGAGTGGAGTGGCAAGGTGTGCGCGCGCGTGCGTCGCTGTGGCCGGCGAGCGACTACTCGCAGCTGAATGGGCGCTCGGCGGAGGGGCGAAGCTCGCACCGTCTCACTCCCAGCGAGCTTACGAAAATCACCAATTGCGACTGTCCCCTCATTAAACGAGGTAATTTCACATTACAACGACACACTTGTAGTTTCGATACGCGTCGAGCCGGCGCCGCGGGTGCACTAGATACCCGCTGCCCCGGGATGTGACTCGGCTCGAGGTGACGTGAAAGAGTACGAGGTTTTTTTTAAGAGCTTCCGATCGAAGCTCCGGTACATCGTTAAGCATCCGGTGCCACCTGCTCGCACTCGAGAGGAGACTGCGCGTTAGAAGGAGATGAAGTGATCGATCAGAACGCGGACCGGATGGCGGACTCGGTTATGAATGAATCGGCCGTCCCGCTCTGGCCGGTACGCTTGCGTAACGCAGTCTCGCTCCAACGCAGGTTGTCGCCGTAGAGGAAGTGAAAGGGTCGGGGGGCGTAGTAAATATTGCGCTCCGAGTATCCGTCGGGAGTATTTTCTAAAGGGCCTCGGTTTTTGTGGCACCATAAAGTGCAGTCCACCGTCTTCATTCATAGATTTGCACACACGCAACACATAGAGACGGTGCATTCCTCAATGAATAGTAACGCTCATTAACATTAATCTGCTAAAGCTAACAATCTATAATAATGAACAATCCATGTTCAAGCAGGACGATTAAATGGTAATATCGGTGTACTAAATTGCACAATAATGATCTATAGCAGGCTACAGGTAGGCAGGAAGTGGTACAAATTGGCAGTAACCTAAAGTACCTCAATTGATTCTTGACTATGACAAATGAATGAAACTAAGACAGGATGTTATGCAGGAGGCGTGTAGAGGGGTTTAATGAAGAACGACAGAGGTCCTTCATTGTTGAGGCGATTACTTGAGAATAAGTCAAACTCATCAGGTTTGAAGTGCGCTCAGTTTGTGTTGTTTGTAGGTGTGTCTCTGGCTCGCTTGGCCAGGCGGCGTGTTCATTGTTCGCGGTATTGTTATCTGCGACGAGGTGCGCCCGCGCCGCGTCCCGTGTCAATGTTTGGTCGACATCGACACCACGTGGAGGCCCTTTGATCACGGCAAATATTTTGACATCAGCTTATACTGGGGATTGGAGATCTTATGTCAAAAGTAACAGGTAGAAGATAATGGATAAATCAAAGAATAGAGACAATCTTTGATCAAAGAGATTAGGCTGACAAACGGGCTTGAAATTTTTGAGTAGATAAACAGCTTGTATTTCTTTTTAATATGCAAACAATATTTATTTCCCAAGATCTTCGCAACATAAAGAACTATTTCTCTAGTAATATATCAGTGTCTAGTCCACTTAATACAAAAGATAAGGATCACTAATTTATACCGGTTCCAATTCTACGCAATTAACATTTTTTTCTCACTCCACATTGATTAGATCTGAGATTTTAAAATACGAAGTTAATTTTTATTGAATTATGGAACTGGCAACATACGCAATCCTGAAGTAAAAGATTATAATCTTTTCTTTGATGGTAATGGTTGAAAAACGCAACTTATTTCCAAAGGGTTTGCTCAAAACAAATAAAAGGCTTACAATTGCCTTTCACTTAAACAAATAGAGGATGTGGTCGGTATTGTCATCATGGCTCGAATACTGAATCACAGACTTGTTGAGCGTATGGTTTGGACATCTTTAAGGCTCAAAATTTTCTCCATTTTGAAACCAGTGAATATGTGTAGATGGGAAACATGTAAGAAATTACCGTTAAGAAACATTTGGTCTGTTTATATAACTCTACACAGGTAAGTATTTGTTGTTCCAGGATAACGCAGTCTTCACCAAGTTTAGCTGAAAATAACTAAATTAATGTGTAAATTGAACGACAAATACCTACACTAACATATTTGCATCAGCATTCCACGTTCGCAACAAAGAAGTAAACCATAAACAAAGGGTAAATCAGATCACAGCATTAAGTTCAAGTGCTTCTCGCCACAAATCAATGGGATCCCGTCGATGCATGTAACCTCTGAGCGCCAGGTGCTACGCGGGAAGTCGTCCCCCGCCCTCCCCCGCCAGCCCCCCTCCCCCGCACGATCCTCCACACACACACATACAACACAAGAGGAAGTGAACACACACATGCTCAACACCTACGTAGTGACGTAGAGATCAATGCGACTGTGTGTTTCTGTAATTTATTAATGGCTTGTATTTGCGTATGCGCTGCTCGTTGCGCATGAAAAATGGCGGATATAAATATGAATTGAGTGGACGCTAATTCAAAAGTATAGTCATTTAAAGCGCTTGTTCTTGTCGCCTGAAAAGAGCCGCCTTAAGAGCTTTTGACAACTTAGTTTAGTGGAGAATTTATTGCTAACAAATGAACTTTCCGTGATTTTGGTTCACATACTTTATATGATGTTGATGACACGTCTTGTTAAGTATCTTATATATTTTGTAATACTGATAAAGTCCCGAATAAATATTAATATTTTTTTAATGTAGATTTTGCGACCTAAGTAACTTTTTGATTTTAGTGTTTTCTGCAGGATTGGAATGATTTGAATGTCGCAAATAGTGGCAGGCAACATAATTATATAGACAAAGAAACAAACTTATATTATTTATTGAGAAACACGTTTATCAAATTTACCTAAGTATACAGGGTGTTAAAGAAACTGCGTGCCATATCTTAGGGGTAGGTTCAGTATCGATAAATGAAACAAGGAAAAAAAAAAACAAAAAAAAATATTGCAAGATCAACCATACTTACCTACTAACTTAAAATAGCAAGCGTTTAGAATTAAAATTATTTTATTTGACGGTCCTAAGCCCGTTAAAGGACGAAGAGAGTAAAATTTTTTAAATGTTTAATAAAAAAAAATGGTTTGTTTTTTTTTTCTTGTTTTTTTTTTCTGGTTTCCTTTATCGATACTGAACCTACCCCTAAGCTATGGCACGCAGTTTCTCTAACACCTGTATAGTGACGTAGCTATCTATTGCAAAAGATAAAAGTTAAGTCCATGTCGGTTAAGTGTTACTCATCGAAGGAATGCTTTTAAAAGTTCTTCTAACGTACAACATAGTATTGTGCTCGTTCACCACTCACAATAGAAATTATCAACAGGTAGCTAAGGCCTATACAATGTGTCCTTCCGGTATCCGATCTTAACACTCACCTCTAAAAGTAACGTTATTACTACTTCATAGAGCTGAAATTGAAATGTTACAGAAAAGTCAAATACTTCTACGTTCAACATATTGAAGTTGGAGACACTTCACAGTATTTTGAAAGTTACTGTCCTCAATTTAAAGTTCAGTTTTACATAGCTGCATTGCTCTGTAAGGTTTTAGTGTTACTTGCACTGCAGGGTTACCCACCATCCGGTGTAAGTTGATACCGTGGGGAAGTGAGCACCATTTCGGGGAAAGATAACCCCTCTATCATATTAACATAATTAAACGTGTTATTTTTTTTTCTTTATTAATAAGAACTTAAGTTCTTTATAATTTATTACAATCTAGGTTAATAGACTAATACTCTAACTTATTATTTTACGTGATAGATTACGTTATAACTAAGAATTGTGTCAATTTGTACTTTTACACAATTCTGTAGCACTTTCTTAGAGTCTGATCCTAACTAATATTATAAACGCGAAAGTAAGTTTGTTTGTTTGTTACCTTTTGACGCCTAAACCAGTGATCCGAGCAGCTTGAAATTTAGCATAGACGTTGTCAGGAGTACAGAAACGGACATAGGGTACCTTTTATTCGGAAAAAAAGTACTGTTCCCGAGGAAATCAACAATAACGTTCTAATGATAATAGATCCACGTGTCTTTCGAATCATGATTGAATTATAATATTATTATAGAAACTTTAGTAGTCTGTGAAGACCTTTTTTTCCGACTTCCACGCGGGCGAAGCCGCGGGCAAAAGCAAGTAATATTACTATTATTCATTCTATTGTACATTCGCCACAATGTAAATTCGTTACATTTTTGTACACTCCATACATTGAAAGTGAATTCGCCACTTGCATTAAAAATATGTCTAAATTCGTCACAAGTCACAACCAAAAGTCTTCATTTTAGGTACGTACATAATTTTTGCATAAAATATTGGTAGCAAGCAAAGTTATTGGTTTTTAAATAAATAAATAACGTTTTTATTCTACTTAGTGTTTGATTTTCTGCTGTCTGTGCGGAAATAAACAATTTGACGAATTTACAATAATCAAAATTATTAAATTGTGACGAATTTACTTCATAAAAATAGAACTGTGGCAAATTTACACATACTTTTTTCCGTGGCGAACTTACTTTGTGGCGAATGTACAATAAATAACCCCACTACACTAGCTCAAATGGTTTAGTTCTCTTTAGCCTATGCACTATATCCGTGTTGTCTAGCAGTTGAATTACCTCAACATTCACGTGTTAATAAAATATAAATTTGTATGAGTATTTAAGATTTAGATACAGTAACAATAATTTCGATCAAATTAAGATTCGCGTTTATGTCTTTTCAATGACGTTTCCGGTCTTGATTGAAGTGACGCTTTTGTTGTGTTTGTGAGTGACGATAAGATTTTTTAATGATGAAATGTTATAGGTTGTGACTTTAGAATAGAATAGAATAGAATACTCTTTATTATGTACTTCATAAAAATTCCAGATTATAAATGTTGAAATTTTACATAGGGTGACACAATGGGCGGTCTTATTGCTAAAAGTGATCTTCAGATATTATGTTATGAGTTCCTGTTTTTAACCGACTTCCAAAAAGGAGGAGGTTCTCAATTCGTCTGTATGTTTTTTTTTTTTATTTTTTTTTTTTTATTTTTTTTTTTACGGGATTACTCCCGAGGTGGTTCCATTGTCACCAAATCAGAATCTGATGAGGGGATCCCATGGGAATCGAGGGAAACCCTCAAATTTTATATGCAAACTTATAGCGATTTGGGAACTTTTTATAGTAACTCGTGCAATTGCTCTCGGAAAGCACCATTTGGTGAAGTCGAACTGATGAAGGAGACCACAGATGGCCACCGGAACAATAAAATAATGAGTACCTATTTAACGGGTCGCGATTAAGCAATTTATGCTCGTCACTATGCATATGGTGAGTGGCAGTTCTCCTGGTTCTTAGCAGGAGAACTCCTCAACAATCAACATCCCAGCATCGGGAAAAGCAATATTTTATAAAAGGTGATGAGCAGTTAACATTAGGCTATTGTAACTTAGATAAATACAAAACTGACCCACTAAAAAGTGAAAAATAAAAAACTTTTTACAAAAAAATAATAACCGACTACCAAAAATAACACTACAAAGTGAAAAATAATTTTAATTTCGGAAGTCGGTGGCAAAAAACACAAATAAAGATCCAAAGACACCGACTTCCAAAATTAAAGTCCCCGGGACCCGACGGCTTACCTGGAAAAGCCTGGGTTCTGGCCTTGGAGGCTCTCGGGCCTCGACTAAGGGGGCTCCTAAGCGCATGCTTGGAGAGGGGCCAGTTCCCACTTCATTGGAAGACGGGGAAACTGGTCCTCATTAAGAAGCCAGGGCACCCGGCGGACTCTCCGTCCGCTTACCGGACCATTGTGCTGCTCGACGAGGTGGGCAAGCTCTTTGAAAGAGTTATTGCAGACCGCCTTGTCGGGCGGCTGGTGCGGGTGGGGCCGGATTTGGCGGAGAGCCAGTTTGGTTTCCGCAAGGGGCGCTCTACGGTGGACGCCATCATGCGCGTTCGAGCCCTCACGACGGGGGATGCTGTTGCCCGGGGTGGGGTCGTCTTGGCGGTGTCTCTTGACATCGCCAACGCCTTCAATACCCTGCCCTCCTGGAGTTGCATTAGGGAGGCACTACGATATCACCGGATGCCGACCTACCTCTGTCGAGTGGTCGAGGCCTATTTGACGGACAGGGCCGTCATCTACCCCGGTCACCACGGAGAGTGGAACCGGCGAGAGCTGTCGTGCGGTGTCCCACAGGGATCGGTCCCGGGGCCGCATCTGTGGGACATCGGTTACGACTGGGTGCTGCGCGCCGACCTCCCTAGCGGCATCAGCGTAGGCTGCTACGCTGACGACACGCTGGTTCTGGCGCAGGGGAGGTCCGGATCCGGCAATTGGGACTCGAGGTGGCCTTGCACAAGTCCGAGGCTATGTGTTTTTATGTTCCACATTAAAACCTTATGTCCGAGGCTATGTGTATTTAGGCTATATATTTTATGTCCTCGGAACGCGCCACTGTCGGGTTCCCAGATAATGGCAGGAGGGGTTCACATCGGCGTCGAGTCGACGATGAAGTACCTGGGACTCGTCCTCGACAGCCGGTGGAACTTCGTGGAGCATTTTCGACGTTTGGCTCCCAGACTGGAGCGGGCCGGGGCTGCCTTAACGCGGCTCCTGCCCAATCGGGGGGGTCCAAACGCCTCCTGCCGGAGGCTCTACGCGGGGGTCGTGCGGTCCATGGCCCTTTACGGGGCACCGGTGTGGGCGCGTTCTATAAGGCTGCGACCAGCCCAGCGATTGAACGCGTCCCAAAGGGTCATGGCCATCAGGCTGGTCCGAGGATACCGCACGGTCTCCCGTGAGGCGGCGAGCCTCCTTGCCGGACTACCGCCATGGGATCTGGAGGCAAAAGTCCTCGCCCACGTCTGGGAGTGGGGCGAGGAGGCGAAACGCCGGGGTGAAACTCCGCTACCGCGAGAAATCACGGCGCGAGCGGACAGAGCTCCGGCGGGATCTTATGGCGGCATGGAGAGTGCGATTGTCGCAACCCAGCGCTGGGCACGCCACAATTGTGGCGATAAGTCCCCTCTTTGAGGAGTGGCTAGAGAGGCGCCACGGCGTCCTCACCTTCCGCCTGACGCAGGTCCTCACCGGACATGGTTGTTTCGGTAGGTTCCTGTTCAGGATAAAGCGGGAGGAAACGCCCGGGTGTCACCACTGTGTGGATCGCCCGGAGGACACGGTGGAGCATACGGTGGAGGTCTGCCCAGCTTGGGCGCAGCACCGCCGTGTCCTCACGGAGGCGATCGGCGGCGGCGATCTCTCGCGTCCGGCCCTGGTTCAGGCCATGGTTCGGAGCGAGAGTGCATGGGAGGCCGTCACCTCCTTCTGCGAATTAGTAATGCTTGCGAAGGAGGAGGCGAACGCGTGAGGGAGAGGCAAGGTTCGCGCCCTCGCGCCCCTAGTCGCCGCAGGAGACGCCCCGGGCGTCGGGAGTCGCAAGCCGATTTCCGGCCACCGTAGGCGTGGGCCTGCGGATGGTGAGCGATGGGTAGCTCACCATCCGATAACGACCAGGCCCGGGTCGACGGCGCGTCGTATTCCACGCGCGCCTCAAAGAGTTGTCAGCACCAACTGACGGGGTCCGCTAGGGCCAATGCCTGCCAGGGTTGCGAGTTTGTCCGAAAGGGATATCGTGGCAAGTTATTTGATAATTTCCCACCCAAAAAAAAAAAAGGCTATTGTAATTTAGATAAAATCAAAACTGCGCCACTAAAAAGTGAAAAATAAATCCTTTTTACAAAAAAATAGTAACCGACTACCAAAAATAACACTACAAAATGAAAAATAACTTTAATTTCGGAAGTCGGTGGCAAAAAACTCAAATACAGATCCAAAGACACCGACTTCCGAAATTAAAGTTATTTTTCATTTTGTAGTGTTATTTTTGGTAGTCGGTTACTATTTTTTTTGTAAAAAGTTTTTTCATCATTCATCATCGAAGTTTCTGTGTAACAAAATTATGATTAAGTAATTATTATTACCCAATAAATTCTCACTACGTAATCACTCTATCTATTTACACTTACATTTAATTTGTAAGAAGTTTATATTACAAAATAATTAAAAAACTTCAGATTAATGTGATAAAAACGTTGCTGTGACTCCAAATTTACATAAAGTACTTCTAAAAAAATCATTTAATAGCCGCCAAGGTACAATCACGACGAGAAACTATAACCATAACTCAAAAGAGAATAATAAAATACTTCCAAATACCTACGTAGTAGTATTATGAGAAAAATTACACGTAACCGTATCTAGTACATAAATCGTCCTGTATTAATTAAATATAATGGTTCACTGATACGTTTCTCTTCCCAACGCGCCACTCATCAAAAACTGGTTCTTTCTCCATCCATTAATTTATATTGCCCAAATTAAATTAACATGAAATCTAAACATTATCTATGGAATATTAAACGTGTGTTGTTATCTCAGATTATTTCGTATTATCAATTTTTAAGTAAAACAAAAACAAAATGTATGACCAATTCACGTCATGAAAACCTGTTATAAATAAACATAAACTTAGCCCAAAATGTTCTGTTATCAATAATGCGAAGCCCTTACAAATGAAGACTGGTGATATAAACCGCCTTATTACAAAACAAGATTAATATTTTTGACATGGCTTAAACCATGGAGCCAGTTTTTGTAATAAGAACGTAACAGTGATTGATATACCGTCCTTTATACAAAACTGAAAATTTAGTTCGGTACTAAGTTGTCAGTTTTGTGTTTAGGAACTTTACCATAGTCGGAATAAAGTTCGTAATTCAATAATGGCTCCATGTTTTAAACCTGGGTCTGAAGATAAACCTTGTTTTGTAATAAGGGGGAAAGAGTTTTATATAAGCAGCTCATTGTGGGATTACTCACAAGGTCTAGACATAAATAAAAATAATCACAAACAGTAAATGTCGAACGGAACCATAAAAAGTTGAGTAAAAGGCGTCGAAAGAAGGCAGCGAATTTTGAAGCAAACCAGTTTAATGAGGGTCGAATTTAAATACGAAAATAAAGCGGTTCCCACGGAGTCGGTTGCGGGAACGGAAGCCTCGCGATGTCGCGGCGACGACGCGACGCGCCGCGACTGCTCATATCGCGCGATCATCGCTCGACGCCTCGCGCACCTCCCTAGTGCACCACAACTCGCAGCTCCAAGGTCGCACAGAACAATATGAACGTACAAACAATGGTTTTGCAAATTAAAGTTTTATTTAGATAAACTTTTCTTACGAAACTCTTGTTTTTGCGATTTTACAAATAGAAATTACTTGGGTGTTTAAGATTTCCAGCAATACATTTTTAAATAATTCTTGGGAAATATTCAAAGATCTCCCAATATCCATTACGTATTTTCAGTTTTCCTCACGTGAGAACATTAGGTACTTAAACATGTTATGGATAAACCGAGTCGGAGGTCGACTTAGGTAATTGAGCATAGATGCTATCATGGCTCCCGTGAAATTTATTCGATTAATAATCGTATTTCTCGATTTTTTGTCTATATAATTTGTTACGGTAAGCGGTAATTTATATCGTATGGCGCTCTGCAATCGGTAGCATTTGTGCCTCTGCTATTAATTATCTATATCAAAAAACAGGGCTTATTTGTAATATTTTATATTGTTTTTTTAAATAATTTATATTTTTACATTGTTCTCACATATAGAAGCGACAAGAATAATGAACCCAGGATTTTGTAATATCTTGATTTAAAAGAGTGTCCTTGGAGTTTCTTGCCTATTCTTCTCCATAGAGATCTACGTTTTGGAATGGGCAAATAGCTTCAACTTTCTGACTAACTGACCGACTCTTTGACAATTCAAAAGTGCCTGTAATTGGTTTAATTGAAATAAATGCTTTGAGTTTGAGTTTGAGTTGAGTTTGAAACAATAATTATAGGAACTTGAAAAAACCTTTTGGGTAAACATTATTATTCATCTTAAGGTGATCCGCAGCTGCAGCCCGCAAAATTCAAATTTTCAAGTTAGATTTGTTTCATTGCATGACTTTTTCATAAAATCATTACATTGGGGTACAAATCTAACTTAGAGAGATGTATTAATGATTCTAATGATTATAAATCGTATCTGTTATAGTCGCGAATCATATTTTGATCAAGATACAACCTGACACTGACCTGAAAATAGAAAATGCCAGAAGATTTGAATACCACCTTAAGGTGTCTCCAGCATGGCTTCTAAAAGGAAAATTCAAAAGAGTCAGACTAAAAAGTGCTACATTATTGAATGAATGAATGAAATGCCCGGACCCCAGCATGGTTTGACCAGACTCGATTGCTCGAATGAACCCAAAGATTCACCCTGGCCCCTGAAGCCTCATGTTTCATGAGACTACAGAGACCATTGTATATCAAAGAGTAGACCGCGGGGCGCTATAATGGTAGGGAAGACGTGCCCTTGGGATATGGAAGGATTATTAGAGCCTACCGGTTAGCAACCTTGATCAAGCATTAGACTAAAAAGTGCTACATCATTGTTGATTAATTCATATAATTAGTTATAAATTGAAATACAAGACAAGGATTACCTATAATAAAGTCTACATCTGTATAAACTACTTTTGATGTGCATCTGTAAATGTTTGTCATAGTTATTTTTTCTTAACTATTGTTAAACATTCGTTTATCTCTTTAACATTGACCCGTTCGTGGAAACATCGCAGAAAGACAATTTATTTATTTTTCGAAATATACAATGTGTAAACATGGGCCGAGGTCCGATCGCTGTTTGAGCTTGCTTTCGATAATGTCAACATGTCTCAACGGAACTTGCTCCAGCCGAGCCGAAGCCGCCTGGCGTTGACGCCCTGTCGTGTGCTTTACATAATCTACTTTTAAATCGTTTTCTACGTAGTTAACGACAAAGGAAATCTGCCTTCCGTTTATTCAAGCTCTCCAGTTCATTTTGCAACGATTTAACCGTGTAAATCACTGGTGCGGCAACAAACAAGGCATGTTTTATTAATTAAAATTAAAGTAATAAGTTGTTATTTCTATATAAGTAAAGTTATTGCTGTGTTAATATCAATACTTTATTTATTAAATTTATAACATCTGCTGATAGCAACATGTCCATACGAGTGATGTATGAGTGTTCGTACGACAATGTCGCAACATCGCGCCTCATTGAGCACGAGCGTTGTGAATGACATGCTTGCTGGCTAGATGGGCGAGGTTGTTTGTCTTCAAAACTATGAATGGACCGGACCCGTTCTACTTTACTACGGACTCGGACGTGTATGTACTTACTCTGTCGCCTCAAGTTATCGTTGAAATAACTCGTCTTGCCTCGACGTGAATGTTCGACGAATTCGAATATTGATTCGGAAGTTATTGTAATGCTTTCAAAATAGCGTTCTCAGAACTATACTAGTTTACGCCGAAATCTGTCTTTGATTTTAACGGAAGTTGATTATTCTTTGCAAAAGCAATATGCTAGGCCGGTGAATTCGTAGATTTATTGAATTTCGTCACAGTTCTCATTCATTTGGTAAATTTTTTGGATAGTTGAATTATATGATCTATACAACCGATCCTACCCTAAAAACTGCGTAATGGACATGATTGAGAACTAAAATCCTTAGTTTACCAATACACGTGCCCTTTTCTTACGTAAAATCGGTTGACGACATATTTTTCTACGCATAGTGTAGATTTAGTAGGTACCTACGTAATGTTCCATTTCCGTGAGTCATTCATAAGATGTAGTATATTTCCTAACACTAGCACATCGTTGTAAGCACAACACCATGAGTCCAGTGTTTGCTGTGACAACATGTCGGAATCGCTGGAAAGCCTCAAAAAGCTCGTGACTCATAACAATATGTAATCATAAAGGTCCACGAGGCTATACAAAAGGGCCAACTAAGTATTGTTGTGAATGAATATCTCTGTCTATCTGTGTACTTGGACAATGTTATCGATTGTGGAATTCCAATTGATAACTAAGAAAGATAATGAATAGTGCGTGAAATTGAAAATATGTAGAGTATTCTCATAATTTTGATTTGGGCCAGGGGGTCTACTCTGAAGATACATTGAAAGTATCGGCCAAAACTTCGGCCGTTTCTTGACTTCACAAGTTTTTTTTTTTAGTTTAAGTCCTTACCGACTTCAAGTAACATTTTTGACTTTGACTATTGTTATATTTTTTATTTCCACGTAGTCAGCCGTAGTCAGGAAACGGCCGAACATTCCTAGGCCTATACTTTAGATTTATCTTCGGAGTAGACTCCCCCTGTGTTGAGCCATTTTAGCACATCAGCAATGCAAGAGAACTTAGAGAAGAAGAAAAACATTAACATCAGCTCATTACAGCTCATCACGATCATAAAAATACAAATAGTTATTTACTACGTCTATAGTGTTGAGGATATAAGACGTTATAATAATTATTCCATAATTAATTATTATCAATAATGTCAATAGATTTTACTCAATGCACGATCATATCGTCAGCTATTGAAAATGTAATTCTATTATACTATTACTATAAAAGTAAGAACAACTACACACAACACACACAACAAAATACAATGACTTTTTGACCTATTAAGACATTCGCAATTTTTATTCATTGTCTGTATCTAGATCTCGTTCACTCATCAGTAGTGTCATAGTGTATCCAGAGGGCCTAGAGTCTAGGCCTCTGGCCTCAGTCCTAGGCCCTCTGGATAGACGCTCCAAAGCGTTGGCTCCAAATGGCATTCGCTTTGGTGCGATTATATTTCTACAATTGCTATCGTTTTGACAAGCGTTATTTGAATCTAAAAGTAGCGACTTTTCGATTCAAACTTCATACAATTGAAAACTAGCGATAACGCTTGTCAAAAAGTGCCACTTGGCTACGCATCTCTATGGAAATTGTCGTTCGACGTTGTCGATTCGTTTCATGGAATCGAATGATAATAACATTGTCTAGCTTTTTCTTCACCGTTTTGAGAGCAGTGGTGATGAAATTATTTACACGAAGTAAAGCTCCTGCCTGGGTTTGAACCCACGACTCGTAAGTCGGGGCCGTTACCACTGGGCCAACATCACTCCTCTCGATATACTTGTATCATGATAACACAAAAAAGAAATGAATTTGATGTTTTTTTTTTGTGGCAGTTAGTTTAGACCCTAGAAATATCAGGTAAAAAAAAACTGTATTTTTTTTTGGGTAAACTTCACAGACGTGATCGTTATCGATATCTAAACACGATAAAACAAAAGAAAACTGTTTTTCTCAACTCGTACTTTAAGTTACCACACTGCCGGCTGTCGTTGACCCCCAAAAAATCAAATCTTTTTTATTCCGACCGAGCGAACAAAGCGAATGAAGCATCTCTGCTTCAAGTCTGGCAAAAATGCTTTCCTCTATCAGTTTGTTGGTAATCCTCTACAGCTCGTATTTTACAACCGATCTGGACGAAACTTGGTATACAGGTTTTACGACTTTATAGAATGTTTTTTTTAGTCGGGAATTTTTGATTGAAGGGGTACTTCTTCCAAAACAAGGCAAATAGGGGGCTACTGGATATCTCCGATTTCGATGGTTCTTTTTTTATTTGAAAGGTAGTAACTTTAAATTGGTTTCATATAAATTTGGAGAAGATCTGATGAGGATCTTCGGCGTGATGAGCAGAATAGCTCCTCAAAATGCTGTAAATTGCTCACTTTTAGATTTCTACCAGTGGAATCGGCTGGTATAAACTCAAACTCAAACTCAAACTCAAAGCATTTATTTCAATTAAACCAATTACAGGCACTTTTGAATTGTCAAAGAGTCGGTCAGTTAGTCAGAAAGTTGAAGCTATTTACCCATTCCAAAACGTAGATCTCTATTGAGAAGAATAGGCAAGAAACTCCAAGGACACCCTTTTAAATCAAGATATTACAAAATCCTGGGTACATTATTCTTGTCACTTCTATATGTGAGAACAATGTAAAAATATAAATTATTTAAAAAAAAATATAAAATATTACAAATAAGCCCTGGCAGATAGGAGAAGACCAGTCACAACTGACGGCGCCCGTTCACGAGTATGACGCGTGGATCAGCACCATCCAGCTCAACCATTTTGTAGGGAACCGAATGATCCAACACACGCGCCACCATCAGCGAGACATTTAAGTGAGCATGACATACTCTTAACTGCCAAACTTTTTTAAGTCAACATACATCATAACATAATAAACGGCTCCATGGTACACACATTTACAAAAATTGAAAAAATGCTTTTAAATTATACAAAACTATAGCTTGCAATGCATTTCAAAGATAAATAAAATTTTACTAGCAAAAGGATAAACATAATTCCTATTGAAGTATTCAACAACTAAAACTTGATTAAGTACATTTTATATATTTATTTATTTATAATAAGCACACCTACAGCACAGTCACAATTCAAGTTAAATAACATCTATAAAATTGGCACTTCAGTAACTATGCAAATAACAGGTATGCATGACATTAGCATATGAATATTAGAGACAAAAGAGAAAAATAAAAAGTGTGTCTAGAAACCTAAATATAGAACACTACAAAACAAACCAATTTGAGCTCAAATTGTTTGTTACACAGACGTAAAAATATATATTAATTGTTGCAAAAAAGTTTGTGCTCGCGAGGTCTACTGTTCGCAAAATAACTAGTTTTTATTTTATAGTATTTAGTTTTTTTAGATATCGATACCCATCACGTGTGCAGAGTTTCGCTAGCTAATTTATTTTGACCCTGTATTGGATGTTAAAGCAAGAAATTTGACCCAATATTGTATGTTAAAAAAACATGAAATTTAACGCGGACGAAGTCGCGGGCAGAAACTAGTATCTAATAGTGTTGTACGGTTGTAGCCATCTATGCCAGTTTTATCTCAACGATATCTCATGAGTCTCTCTTCCCTTGACTCCCTTGAATATAGTAAATTGGTAAAGCTAGGACCTACCTATAAATGACAGCAAGCATAGCTACGCTTCCAAACTACAATAAATTACCCTCTTAATGTATCACGATATATTGATATCGTCCGACTATATCTTTATCAACATGGTGATCGCTTACCATAACTTCGGCTGCTTATACCATCGATTTGTTTGAAATAAAATCAGTTATTTTACTTCCGTTATAGTCCGTTTGTATCAATGCCTTCATTTTCTCATCGTTCACTTGACATCTACCTGCATTACGAGAAACATTTGATATATCTAGCAGAGATAAACAACATTTTATTTGTGTAACTTATTAACGACTGCAGCGGTGGTATTTGAGCTTTTTTTTTAATTAAACGTTTCTTCGTGAGGTAATATTTCTCAATGCGTCTTAATTTAGAGAGTACGGAATATAGTTGCGCTTAAGTAGTTATCGAGATGTGGAGATAGAGGCTGACGGGTGGACGGAGGCATCTTCGATAGTATCTTGAGTTAGGGCCGATAGCATCGCCCCTGTCAGCCGCCGATGCACTGCCACGCATTCAATTGATTACCAATTAGTGGTACACGAGTCTTCACAGGAGCATTTATAAGTGACGTGAATAAATGAATAGTAGTCAGTTGGTTATTAAAGGTGATCGAACAGGGCCCCCAAGTCTGCTATTTTTATAAATTCAGTCATTCCAACACGATCCCATTGTCAATTTGCTAAAAGTTCGTAATCTGCTAAATTCATAATGGTCGATCATTGGTCGGTTGTGTGATGTTCTCGTAATAGAATTGTGTTACCTATAATGGCATTGATGTATTGCCATTATTATAAAACCCATTAGTAGAAATGTCATTCATTTGTCATTATGTACGAGATTACCAATAAATGCAATTTCTTTCAATGTAGTGTGAGTGGCCGACCATTGGAAAGTCATAATGACACCATTATAATAGTAGATTAGCAAACTCGTCAAAATCAACAATTATGAAATCAATGATCGACCATTCTGACACTATTGTAATAGCAGACTTGAGGCCCAGTTAACATGTGCAGGTAGCTCATATTAAGAGCCTATACTACCTCAAATGGCTTAGCATGATCCTCCGTTATGTCGAAAATACTGCAACATTAATTTTGAAATAAATATAGTTATGGTAAAGTTGAGGATTGACGTTAAGTGTTCCCTCCAGAAGCTGATTAGGTCTCCTGGTCTGGATAGGCCTGCAGCCCGGTGTCGAGGTCCACCAGTTCTCCGCTTGTGTATGGGTGAACTCCTGTAGCCACATACGTAGTTGGTTAAAGGGGATGGGTACGATAGGTTCGGGTCCACAGGCTGACGCGCTGGATGCTCTCCTAGCTAGTTCGTCAGCTGCGTCGTTACCTAGTGATCCGCTGTGCCCTTTTATCCATTGCAGTGTCACTGTGTTACGGTTGCACACCGACAGGAATGGTATCAGGGCCTCAAGTCTGCTATTACAATAGTGTCAAAATGGTCGATCATTGATTTCATAATTGTTGATTTTGACAAGTTTGGTAATCTACTATTATAATGCCGTCATTATGACTTTCCAATGGTCGGCCACTGACACTACATTGAAAGAAATTGCATTTATTGGTAATCTCGTACATAATGACAAATGAATGACATTTCTACTAATGGGTTTTATAATAATGGCAACACGACAATGCCATTACAATAACACAATTCTATTACGAGAACATTGACCGACCAATGATCAACCATTATGAATTTAGCAGATTACGAACTTTTTATTTATTTATTTATTAAATCATGGAAGACTTACAGCTTAAAAACGTAACAAAAAGGAAACAATAGTCAACAGGAAGCCAATTACAAGTCTTCGCGTATAGAAAAATGACAATGGGATCGTGTTGGAATGACTGAATTTATAAAAATAGCAGACTTGGGGTCCAGAACGGTTTAGGCTGTAGAGGTGGCTCTTGTCCACAACGCTACATTCGTCGCTAACCAATTCTTTGCCTATGTCTGTCTGCCTGCTTTTCCAAACTTTGTTGGGGTCGGCTTCTAGTCTAACCGGTTGCAGTTGAATACCAGTATTTTACATGGAGCGACTGCCTATCTGACCTCCACAACCCAGTTACTGGGTAACAGGATACCCCTTGGTAAGACTGGTTGTCAGACTTTCGGGCTTCTGACAACCCGTAACGACTGACAAAGATCCACGTTTGACAGCGGGACCACGGCTTCCGAGGCACATTCTCTACCTATGTCTAGAGCGAAAAATACAGTGAGGTTTGGTTTCATTAAATTATTGCATATTAAATCATACATCCATAAAAATTATAACATCGCAACAGAAACATATAATAAAATAAATTAAATATTTTCCTTTAAGATATGTTTTCGTGGGAACGGATGAGATCGCAGCTAATTAGTCAAAACCCGAACAGTCTCCTGACAAATTGAGTGATCATAATTTTATGATCCTTCGAATATCTAGAGCATAATACAAGAGAACGCTAAAAGAACGCCATATTGATTGTATATTATGGACACAAATCACAAGGGAACAAACGGGTTGATAGCCGCATGGAATCCTAATTATGTTTTTCGACTAGCTACACATTTAAATAGGCATAATAATCGGAGCGATGTGATTTCTGATTACTATCAGACGCGTGATCTGTGCGAGTAGTAGGCTGCACTCATTAACATACTCTTTCCATTAAATTCGATCGATTCTTTTCTAATCGCGGCCGGAGTGAGTTCGGTATCGCGGTCGACCGGTCTTCGGCGTTGCAACATTTTATATCTGATCTTGTCGAGCGTTTTAAGCGCCATCGTGAGAACATGTACGGTTACCATTTTATTTTGTTCTACGTCCAAATGATCAGTGCGCTTGTTTGAGCGCTCACGAACATAAAGAGAGTCGCATTCACCGGGCGGTGGAGCGACACTGCGTCGCGTCGCACCCATCAAGCAGCTTCAGTAAAAACGCTCATTTGTGATAAACATAAATAAGTGTGGTTGCGGTACCTACGTACTGAATAAATTAAATCGATTAACCGAGTTTTATTTATCTCATATCGCGTGAGAAAATATAATGAACCAAAACGAGAAAGTTTAAACAACGTTATCTTCGATTTTGTCGTCGTTACAAAATATGTGGTTAAACTCCGAGTTGAATTAAAGGTGATTACCGACGATACGATCTCGTTATCAGGTGTTCATAATCAGTTAGCGAGGAAAAAATGGCTTTTACAGATTTAAAGGGGGCAATGCGCAGTAAATTGCGCAATTTGGTAAAAGTTATACGTGCAATTAGCTGTGCGAGCAAAAACCGCAGACGTGAGTACACGTCCCCGTTCCGGGCCGGCTCAGTGGCGCGCGGCGATGCCAATGAGGGTCGCAGTAATGCTGCCGATGCCCATCTATCGGCCGGCACCGCACAAGGGCAAATCGACACTGCAATATACTTTTTTTCAATACACTGATGAGCTTATTATTTGTTGTTATGTTCAATAAATCCCGGAGGCATTTTTATGAACGATTCCAGCGACAGCCAAAGAAATGAAATAAAGTGAATGACGTTTATGTAATGAAAACGCATCACAAATAGATCAGGTCAGTGGGCTAATTGCGTAACACACTATCAGTAGGAATCGGTTTCATTTTGACAGTTCAACAACATACATTGCGTTATTAACGTTGTTGAGCAGACAATTTTTTCTAACTTATGAAGCAATGTATTAGCAATATACTTCAAAATCATTCCGATTCCGATTGAAACTGTGTTAAGCAATTAGGGTGCAGATATAAATCAATACGTGTGAATGACTTGAATCACAGGCGGCGCGAAAGTAAGTCGAGATTGTTAGGCTTAAAAGTCTCTTCAAAGCTACTTTCTGTGTAGACACGTTTGAATGGATGTTTATTATCAAGAGTCGTCTTACTAGGTGTACATATAAAGAAGACTCGACACTTTACGGTTAGCCGGACGCAGGAAACGTCCGGCGAAAAAAACCTGATGGTCAGCATCTCCATAAGACACGGGAATCTTGCCTTCCGCTAATTATTTACGATATATTGCGTAACGGTGAAACACCGGGAAGGAGACAAGAAAAAAACGTGCTCCACAGGATGCGAGACTCACTCGCCACCAGATCACGTTAATCCATATCTAACCGTAATATGTTATCATAAAGTCCATAACGCTCTGGCGATTAGGATCGCTTGGTCACTTTTAGAATATCTTTATTCATATTTCGAACGATCTCGATAAAGCAGAAATGGACTCCGATCGATCACTGGCCCCGAGAAAAACTGGACTCTACGTCTTGCACAACACGATCGCATTTGGTTAGTTCTGCGGTTGGTCCACCACCGGTCTGTTTATACTGGCGGCGTAATTAAAGATACCATAGCAGGAACCAGGAAGAGTGTCGTACTATCTCAACAGTTAGCCGGAAATCGCTAGATCTGTGAGTTCATTCATAAATGAGAGACCCGGCGCGACAATGTTGTATGACAGGTTGGCGCACCGAGCCATACTGACTTCTATTTATACCTTGTATAGACTTACTTTGCCGGAGCAGCGAGCCTTAAATAATTAAACATGAATGAAACGCAGCACTTAATTGAGTAGAAATGTGAACAAACATTATGTCAACTAGCCCACGCTGTTTTAGTTTCCATGGCTAGGATTTGTTTGGACATCATGTACTCGTATGGGTATAGAAAAATAAATGTTTGAGAGAAAACTTATGGCAGCCGAAATGTACACGTCACTATGTGATAGGATAGGTGTTGTGGACATTATCAGAATCAGTTGAGTAAACAGGACGTTCTAAATTTATTAACCTATTGGACTGAAAGAAAGAAAGAAAAATAATTTTATTTGTCACAGAAACACGTGCATACGAAAACATAACTCAAGTAGGTAAACATTACACAAAACACATCTACAATATAATTACGAGCACAAAAAAAAACAAATAGTCGGCAACTGCACGTCATGACTGTGACAAAAAACGTTTTACAAAAAAATTGTAACCGACTACCAAAAATAACACTACAAATTGAAAAATAACTTTAATTTCGGAAGTCGGTGTCTTTGGATCTGTATTTGAGTTTTTTGCCACCGACTTCCGAAATTAAAGTTATTTTTCAATTTGTAGTGTTATTTTTGGTAGTCGGTTACTATTTTTTTGTAAAAAAAAATTTATTTTTCACTTTTTAGTGGGTCATTTTTGAATTTATCTAAGTTACAATAGCCTAATGTTAACTGATCATCACCTTTTATAAAATATTGCTTTTCCCGATGCTGGGACGTTGATTGTTGAGGAGTTCTCCTGGTAAGAACCAGGAGAACTGCCACTCACCATTATGCATAGTGACGAGCATACATTGCTTAATCGCAACCCGTTAAATAGGTACTCATTATTATATTGTTCCGGTGGCCATCTGTGGTCTCCATCATCAGTTCCACTTCACCAAAAGGTGCTTTCGGAGAGTAAATGCACGAGTTTCTATAAAAAATACCCAAATCGCTATAAGTTTGCATATAAAATTTGAGGGTTTCACTCGATTTCCATGGGATTCCCTTATCAGATTCTGATTTGGTGCCAATAAAGACCATCTCGGGAGTGTACCCTTTCAAATAAAAAAAGAATTTTCAAAATCGGTTCATAATTGACGGAGTAATCGCGTAACAAACATACAAAAAAAAAAAAAAAAAACAGCCGAATTGAGAACCTCCTCCTTTTTGGAAGTCGGTTAAAAATGGCTTGCACACAGCATGATGCTGTGCTATGGGGGACCCACAACACAGCGCTGATTTTCAGTTGTCACCCGAAAAATACATATGGAACCCAAGTCGGGACTGGTAATAGTGGTAGTCACAAACCCACAAAAACGTTTATTACTTTAAATTTACATAACTAAAAAGCGAAATTTGCTATCTTCTGTTTAGAAAATTACCGCAACTTTGAGCAATTTAGACAAAAACTACGAATCCCGAAAACTGACCTGAAAACAACACTCATGTATAAATCAATTACTAGGTTGCTCGTGTTAAAGCACCATGAAAACAAGCGAAGCACTATGTTTGTTGTTGAATATAGACAAAGAGTCATGACGAACAATTATCCCGAGTGAGACGTAGGGGCGTCGGGAGCACTTGGGAGCCGCCGGGGCAAAGGGCGAGGCTCTGATTGCTGTAATCGAGTTAAGACGAGTGGACATCTAAACAAAAAGAGTACCATAATTAGCAGGCGTGGGCGCGCTTCCGCTAACAGGGCTGTGTAACGAACTTACTGAGATGGGTTTCCTACAAAAAGTCAATTATGAACTGCGATAGAGCGGTTTTAAAATGTTTTGTTTATTTAGGCATCGCGTGGAAGTTAGGGGAGAATTTTGTGAAGTTGTTTCACTATGTAATGTAGATACATAATTGGTATCATAAAGATGTACTTAGTGAGCATGCGTTTTCTAACAAGTTTACATTAAAGCTATAAAGTGTAAGAAAGTCACTTATGACCTATGTCCTCGAGCCAAAGGTGGAAACTAGAAACTGGTAACCATGACTCAAGCTTCTAGCCGAGTTAAACATAGGATCTCATTCATAAAATATAATAAACAGAACATGATACGAATAGAAAGATCAAAATGAGTTCTAAGAATATAGAGACAGAAATATGTAGGGTTAGTCATGAGTTGTGTTCCATTAACAACATTAACTGAAGGACATGGCAGACAGAAGCCAACAATTACACATTACATTACAGTGGATGTGGGCGACGGAAGTGATGCTAAATGGCGCCTGAGCACGCGTGAGGAGTGAGAATGAGACCATTCACGAAATTGTACGAATTCTCCCGAAGTTTTGAAGTAAGGACGGTAATTGATAGCTTGCATGCTATCAATTACCGTGTATCCGTATTGATGGTATAGTAAGAATGGAGTGAAGAGATGTTGAAGGTTGGACTATACTCACTGATAAGAATTAATTTGGGAATGCTTTTAGTCCAGATTTTCGTTTTTGACATTCGTGACCAAACCGACGAAAGATATTGGGATTTTGATAGTATCAGTCTTTTTTATGAAATTATTTTATTTATTTTTAGCTTCAGATTATGTAATTTTGTAATGTTAATTATTTATCGACAGCGATTAATGTTTGCAGGACACTGGCATACTATTATTCCCGCGACAGGAAGTGCTCTGCCGGACGCGCGTATCTAGCTACCTTATCTATCCCATTCTCTTTATAGATTTGTCATACTCCACCATCTCGCTCTCTCAGACCTACTTTTGTCCTTTTTCTGCTCATGTAACTTGAATTATACTATCCTGTTCGCTCCGGTACCATTCCACTCGCGTGTTGCGTAATGAGGCAGTCAAATTTTACTTTGTATGTTGACCGTTATATTATTGCGGCGTCATGGAGCCGAGAGCCGACCACTCTCCGAACAGCTACTGTTTAATGATACGTCATTACAGAGATGCTGCTCTACAGGTCATATTTTATAACAAAATATCCGATGTTGTCTAAACTTTTATTTATATGTTCCGTTCTAAAAACTTATAAATAATGACACAGTGGTACGGCTCGTGTAACGGCAATGGAGCAGAAGCTGTGGCCGCAACAAGAGCGGCTAGAAATCATCTCCACGTCCGGCCATTCCGCCAGTTGCAGCGTTTTAATTATTAATGAAACCGGCCGCCGCGGGAAAGCCGCACTACGCCCGGCTCCGCTTCCGCTCACAACGTTGCGCTTCATTCATAAAACCAAACATCTCCTACTAAACGTACTAACTCACATTATCATGCATTTCAATATCAACTCTAGCTTTAAGCACAAAAAGTTCATTTTCTATCTTGGGCACGAGCACAAGCGACGTTTATGCACTCCACAACTTGCGCACAGAAATAGATATCGTAAAAAGTCGTAACTCAAAGCGAACGCATACGAAAGTGGTTTTTCCATCGATAGCAGAAAGTTGTTTTCCGCCTGAGGAAACGGTACCAATTAGACCTTATAAGGTGTTAACGTTCTCGGTTGATTTACTCGCTTGTCGTGAATGGGATGCGTTCTGTGGTCGGTGAGGTGCGAAGATCTAGTAATCGGTGAATGGAGTCACCGCGGTCCCCTGGCAGGCCCGGGCGCTCCACGTCCATATCGACGCACAGCTCGCTTAGCAACCGCCGGAAAAACACCATCACCTCGCATTTCTTACAACATTCAATCCGAGAATCTAATCATTACATTTCTTTTAAGGAAACTTGGACGTAATGGAAACTGGAGATTGGTATGAGGTTGCCTCCAAGAGTCAAACTTGAAAGGACATCCCCATAGACTAAAATTATAAGAGAAATCGACATCCTACGTTACTCTGATAGTTATGATCGCTTTGGATACTTTTCACATTTCTGAGGCTAACTTCTTTTACGATTGGTTGGTCTATGTTGTTAGCAAATCGTGTTTTTAAATAATTGATATGCAGACTCAAAATTAGACGTCGACTTCCGATTTCATAAATAGGATGTTTTGTAACAAACAGCGAAGGCAGTAGACATGAAAAAATGGTTGATCAATGTTTCGAAACCATGCTATAGTTAGACTGCGTAGCAAGTCCGCACCTATATCATTATGTCCATGTTGATTGTAACAAAACAGCTTATCTTATGTAAGTAATAATATTTATTAGATATGTGTACGGATGTGAGGTAAACTGGCTAGGTTTACTGGTCATGGGGAAATTAATGATGCCGACCAGCCGTCTACAGTGCGACCAAGTGCTGGTCGTGTCTGCCTCAGTAAGAAGCTGGTACGCAATAGAAAGTGCTACTAGAGTTATATTTAGATGTTACCTTAGCTTAGGTACCATTAAGGCGACGATAACCGACTTTTAATGATTTTATACTGAAGATCACGTCTAAACGAGTAGTGTTGAATTAGAAAAATGATTTATAAAAAAAAAAAATTAATTTGAGCATTTTCTCAATAACTTTTTATGTGAATATTTTAGATTATGTTTATATTACATAGTGAAATTAATTTGTAAAGTTATGTCTAACGCGGATAAAAAACTGAGAATGGCGCAAAATCTACCAAGCGTATTTTTCTGAAACCTTCACCAATTTAAATATAATTTAATTATTGATCTTTTAGTATACGTGTTTTATTAAAATACCTTTTGTTTTGTGTATAATAAATTAATAATGCGTCAAATTGGGGACAGCGCTCCTTGATAGGGGAGTCCTATTACTGGCTGAACGTACGACGTGTTGCGTGAGCTCAGTAGGTACAGAACACGCCAGCTAACCACCCAAGGTCATTGCGTCTTAAGACTTAAAAGAAATGAAAATTTATCGGGCATCATCAGCATCACTTAGAGGTAGAATGGATTGAAAATACATGTAAATAAAAGAGGCTTAATTATGAAGTTTCGTTCTGTCTCAAATCTCTTTATGTATTTTACTTGTTGTTGAGCTATGTTTCAGAACGTTAATGCCACTTATGCCTGCCACTTTAACAATTTTGGAATGTTTTCTTATTGTCACGTATACTTGTTGTCACGTTCTACCGATTTGATTGTGAATTGCAATTTTACTGTTTATTTTTAATGTTTCAAGTTTAATTTAGATTTTAACAATATTTTTAATTATGATTTTAATTTGTCATTCTCATTTTGATTATGATTTTGTTTTTACTTAGTGTTTTGTTCTTTGTTTCTAATTATTTTTTCTACCCTCATTACGAGTAAAAAATCTTGTTAAACCATATATTTAAGGAGCTATTTTTTATGTAAGTGCTGTGTAAGTACGCCTGTAAGCGACTAATTCACCATATATGCATAATATGTTATTTTTTATTATGTTCCATGTTTCTAGTGGTGTACCTAGAAATACACTAAATACACAATACCTACATATACCCTTTTTGGTCGTTGGTGTACCTTTCAAATAAAATAAATAAAAATAATGATGACAGAACAAGTCTGCGTATTATTACAGTGTTCAGCTGTAATTAACGAGCACTGGTATAATATTACAGACAATTTGTCAGTCGCGGACGGTCATCGCAGCGTTTCTTGGAAATAATCGATGAGTTCCCATTCAAATTTTGGAGTATTTTGCAGGAACAAAAAGGTTTCGGTGCCACACAGTCTGCAGCCACAAAAGAGCGTCCTTTTTTACAAATTTTAAGGTACCTTAGAAATGCAACCTGCGGTTTTGGTGTGCGAATTTCTGCCTTACGAAGTCAGTTATTAAGTACGATTTGCGTTTTGGAATTTATTTTTCGCTATAATGAGCAATGTTTTTGTGTTACCTGGCGTACAATATGGTGGCACCGCTCACCGGATATAGTGGGATCTTTCATGAATGGCACGGGATAAAAAAATCGTATTTACGATTATGCACGAGCGATTTGTCGCCGTCACCCGATACGATGCGCGGACGCCGCCCGGCGCGGCGCGGCGCGGCTTGATTATTGGATCACGTTACGAGGAAGATGTTGTTAGAGGAAGCTTCACATAATTGTACTATTTTGCCCTTTATTGCATATTAAATGACAGTGTAATGAGAATAGAGGATAGCATGTATGTTACATTTTTTTTATTAGCTTGTCTGACAAATCGTTTGTGTTTTTTTTTTATGTAGGACATCTCGTAGTTGAACTTTTGACTACTTGGCTGTATATGTATAGGAAACTTTTGTATGGCACAAAATTTTTAAAAAGCCGTGCCAAAATTAAATGATGTTAATAATTAATAATAATAATGATAATTCTCGTATGCATGTAATATGGTATGGTCTGCATTTTAAAAACCCAGCACCGATTATTTCAAGCCTTGAATAAAATGATGTGTTGATTTAATAAATGCATAGCCGTGCATTCAGAATAATTCATGCCAGTTTCATGTAAAACACTCATTAGTGAGTGCAGTACGTCCATAAACAACGGTCATGTACCTGTCAATTTCAATATTTTGAATTCAAATTTTGTCACACGTAAAGAACAAATCGTGTCTTTTTTTATTGTGTCGACTCAAGCAGACTCAAGCGTTAAAAGTAACAACATGGTTTTAAGCGTTTTATAGCATAGACAACAGAAATTAACATGACTACTTTATTTATTATTTTATTTGTTCACAATAAAAGTGTTATACAGATCGGGTGTTTATTTATGAGATCGCTAACAAAATGCCTTGTCATATCATCACAATATCTCATTTGGGAGCTTTCAACAAATCAACACATTACGCTTTCAAAATATTATGTGTGTCGCGTCGGCGCGGGCGCAGCTTTGGGACGCTCTCCAGTTTCAAGAAATGATCAATCATAAAGCGCGAGGTGATTTTTCACGAGGACGTCCTCGACGCGTTTTGTTTTCCCAAAACCTAAAATTAAGCTTCACTAAGTTTTAAATATAGTTTTTAAACGGCGAAAATAACTGACTGTTGAAATAACGCCTCTCTCACCTGCGGAGAGTTCGATAAATCTCCACTGTTTACGAAATCATTTGGCAAATACAACAGGATGTGTTTCGAAACTTATTTTTGAACTTTGCTAATTAAATATTTATTCAGTAGCATTTAAACGAGAAAAATAATATGCATTTAAGTGGGCTTCTGTGCTAATTAAACATTTAATCTGAGCGTTGTGTGCAAATACGTAGCGTACGAACGGAGCTATGAAGTATGAAAAAAAAACACTACGTGAAAATTTACTTTAACTTTGGAAGTCAGTTGGTGTTTCTGGATCTGTATTTTAGTTTTTTGCAAACGACTATAGAAATTATAGTTTTTTTTTTTACTTTGCTAGTGTTATTTTGGACGTCAGTTGTTTTTTTTTGTAATTAATTTTTTAGTTTTGAGTGGGTCAGTTTGTAATTTATCTAAATTACAATAGCCTAATGCCAAAGTTGCTCATCATCTTTTACAAAATATTGCTTTTCCCGATGCAGAGGCGTTTAATGTTGAGGAGTTCTGCTGGTAAGACCAGGAGAACTGGAGCTGATGGTGACTTCACCATATGCACTGTGACGAGCATCCATTGCTTAATAATCATATTAAAATGCCTAATCGAATCGCAACCCGTAAAATACTTCTTATAATTAGTTCCGGTGGCCATCTGTTGTCTTCATCATCAGTTCCACTTCACCTAAAGGTGCCAAGTGCAAATGCATGAATTACTATAAAAAATATCCAAAGTGGATATTTTTGTAGTATCTGGTTTTTTTTTTTTTTACACTAGGAATTTCTCCTGTATTGTGGGTGCATTTACAACCATTTAAATTCACATACACAAACAGCCAGACCCGGAACAACTACTTTTAGGTCATACAAATATTTGTTACGTGCGGGAATCGAACCCGCGACACGCAGCGCAGCAATCAATCGCTTAACTAACTGCGCCAACCGTGCCGTCTGCCGTCCGTCCGTCGTATTTAGGTAGTGGATTTCCCTCGAGTTCCATGGGATTTTTCCTCGATTTCCCGTCATCAGATTCTGACTTGGTGACAATGAGACCAACTCGAGTGCATAACCTTACAAACAAAAAAAAAAAAATTCAAAATCGGTTTACAGTTGACAAACAAATCAGTGAAAATGAAAATACATTTAAAAAAAAAACAAACAGACGAACATATACCTCCTCCTTTTTGGAAGTCTGTTAAAAATAGTGATTCTTTGAGTATTTGTAGGTGTTTGTAGGTGTAACTATGTTGTGTACATTGTGCATTAAATAAATAAATAAATATTAGTTATTTTCTACACCTAACTAAATTGTGTAATTGTTGATGTGTGTCCTGTTTCTTACCTAAAAGTTACAACAAAAAATAACAATTTCAACAACATAGCAACAAGAATCCTAACAGCTTACAAAACGTTGTTTAGTTTTGCAAGATGGCGATTCAAACAGAAATCAGCGATGTCAAACAATTGTTTAGTCAAACATCGTCTTCAAATAACCAAGTTGTATCTTAGCGCGTCGTACTTTATCTAAGAGTGTGTTTCAATGAGACGGAAATCTTCACCCGGCTAATGGCAGCTGGACCGAACTGACTGAGTGAATGAACCTATGACCGGTTTAGCCGTTTTCAATCCAGTTCATAACTACTAGTCACAAGATTAGATTATCCAAAACCATTTTGTGTGGCTGTATAACTATGTAGCGTTTTTATTGTTAGTATATTATGTTCTCTTTTGTTTGTGTTAATTGAAATATATTATGTACCTTAACATCGTTGAGTTCTGAACTCCTGACGTCTCAGATGATTTAATGGCCATTGATACATACCTGAAACAATAAAAGATAATTTATGATTTGGAACAGTATTGAGGTGAGATGTTAATTCACACGTGAAAACCCACCTTTAAGTTAACACGTTCGTAATTTGAATACGGCGTAATTCGAAATACAAAATGAGGTCTATTCATTCTTAAAATAAAAAATATATATTATACATAAAACTTATTTTGCAAACCAGTTTTTGAAAAACGTATTATTGTAATTTGTAAAGATCATTATGTATTCGATTATAAAAGAGATAATTCTATGTACGATTACAATAAAAAGACATTGTCAGTTTCACCCCTTTTTACCGTTGGATTCGAGGGGTGATGATAATAATATAACTGTCATATTTTAGAGGAAGAGGCGTGGTCACCAAACTAATTCCAAAGGGAACATCAGTTGTTGACATTTGATACCAATTCTTTATATAACTTTGGACATGTACTTCATCCAAATAAATAGGGAGCAAATTAGGGAACGTACTCGAACATGTTCTGGCGTTTAGGTATTATAATCGATTTTTTGCACCCTTTTTATTAATGTTATTTTGTCCAAGGATACCTAAGGGCTTTTGTGTGTCATATTAGGCGATCGGGTATGTCCTGGGCAAAGGCAGCTGCGATTTTTTGTGTGGTGCTTCATGGTAATCAATAAGTAAAGTAAGGTATGTAATTATGAAATGTTTTGACCGTTATTCCTCCTAACGGTTAAGCAAACACAATCCTAAGCTTTTACTATTATTATTATAGTTGGTTTAGTTTTTATCCTATCCAGATACATAACGAGTTGTCCGCATCCAGAAGTTGCAGAATGCCAGATGCTACAATCCTTGGAGACTCTATTAGCGTTTTCCATATTTCGTGCCCCCGATTTCTTTATTATTTTCATGTGTGCTTCTTTATTTACCCACTTTGGAAATTTTGGTGCTACGTGTTGATGCATATATTTCCTATGGTATATGTATAAATTTATAGCGCAAAGGAAATACATAGTATGCATTGTATAATAAGTATTTATTATTGTATAATTATATATATTTTAGTGATATTTATTTTGGAAGTTTGTATGTAAGTATATTCTCTTATTGTGTGTTTATATTTAAATTAGTGATGTATATTAGTAAGATTTTATTTTGATTGTATGTATTTTGTTTTCTCTGTTACTCTTGCACACGTTGTCTACATCTCTTCGTCTACTTTCCTATCGCACGTATGCTGGAAGAGATTTCTTTAGAAATAAGCATCACCTTTGTACGTATTTTTCTGTTCCTTTCTTCTTGTCTGTGGGTATATATGTGTGTACATAAACTGTTAAATAAAATAAATAAATAGTACACAATCACAGTTCTGGTGTCAATATAAGCACAATAAGTAGCAAGAAAATGGGATTGTATTCAGAAATGAGACAATTTGTTTACAAATGATGCTTGTTTAACTTTTAGCTACTGTCAGTAAACTGCAAGCGAGTATTCAGTTTCCAAACCGAAACTAGTTATGTGTATATTTATATGCTCTTCCGGCTATCAATTTCAACACCAATACAGCTAACCATTTCTCACGCCAATTTGCTATTGGTTGACACGTTGACAACTCTCAAGCACCACTCACCCAACATAAAAATTAAACTATTTCCTAATTAAAACTATTAAAAAGTATAGTCGGCGATACAGTCGCCTACTTCCGCATTGAGTTATTTGTGTCGGTTAACCCTTCACCGGCTATTAAGGGACTGTTGGGGTTAAATGAGACATTTTTCAAAGCGGCCCCGACCGCTGACGGGCTTAATGAGATGTCGCCACGGGTTATTTTCAGTCGTACACCGGTTTGAACTAGAAAAAAGAACACGAAAATGCTAGAGATTATGAACCTTTCGGATCGGTAATTGAAAACAAAAAGTTACTTTTGTTGTGTGTGTGTTCGAGTACTTCGAGTATGTGTGTTCAGTTACTGTGCGTGCGTGTGTGTGCGTTGTGTTTCTTGAATGATTCGTAAGTGGAGCGTAGATATTAGTTGGATGATCGGCTCTGTGCTACGTGTATGGTGAGGTGTCAGGCTCCATTGATTGTATGATGACGATGTCTAACAGCCTGTGACGATTGCCACAGCAATACAGGATTATTTATTGCAGCTGTTTTAGACATCGATTGATACAGTGAATTTATTATCCGTACGTGTCAAAATTAGACGTAAAATATTTTTCTTGATACATATTATTATAGGTACGTCTATCTTGGCCATCAGAGTCTAATAAACTGGCGTCTCAATTTATGTTCCATCAATTTTATCTTTATTAATTTATCAGAATGAATGGAGCAGCGTGTTAATATAAAATACAAAAACAATACAAGTTATTAGTGCAATAACGCTATCTCCTAGTTCTCTTACTATTACAGATGTAATCTGATGATGTGTAGCTTCTCACGAAACGAGCAAGAACATGGCGGCCAGCTAATTAAGTACAATATTATAAACAATCCATTAACGGTTGGGCAATACGATAATTTTGTAACCGCTGTATGTAAGGCACGTTCGACATAATTTATGATTGGTAGCTCAATTGATTTGGCTGTTCGGTTTCAGCGCGGCGTACCTATTTATATAATTCTGTGAATGTGAAAAGTTATCGATGTAGGGAAAAAGACACGACAAAGAGGGTGATAGTTGGTATTCTTGAAATAAAAGTGGTTTAAAATTGGCAATATAGTTACAACTATGTAACTCAAGAAGAGCATCAATCAATATCTCAGCATTCACAAGTCGAAAGTGGGCAAGGACTCAAAATAATGGCACAACTTTGAATAGTGTACCAGGCTACCATATATGTAAGAAGTATTAGGTAGGTATATGAATTTGAAAAATATTTAGACTTGAACAAATGCGTCTTCAGTATTCAATAGCGCACAATCATAGTGATTTAATGTGCAAAATAAAATATAGCAACATCTTTCATTGTCAAGAGCTCCCCTCAGACAGTACAATTCATTTAAATAATAGGAAATTTAATAAGTATATCAAAGGCGTTCTTTCGGACTATAGAAAACATGTAAAGGAGACAGGAAACTGTCACTGAGGTACTAATTTAGCCAGCCTCGTGGTAAGTTTCAGCTTATCTCCGGCAAAGAACTTGTTTTGCACGCCGTGGGAAACACGCTTACACGCGCAATAATCTACCTTGTTTTATTTATAGGGCTGTGCCACCGCAATGAGTAAACTACCGACCGAGTAATTTACCAATCGAGGCTTTCACATTCTGATTATGATCATTTATCTCCTGCCTCAATACAGCTAATTCAACCTCTACAATTAAGAGAGCCGCTTAAGCGTAAATACCTCTATCAAATTCAATCGCTCCGTTTTTAAATTATTTGTGATTTTCGGTGACGATAAAATATTATTGTGTGTAGTAGCCCTATCTATAATCGCCGGTGGCAGCATCCCATTCATTGCCGTATGCATGTGTGTGTGCTCATGTGCGTCCGTGTGCTCATGCGCATATGTTCCGAGCTACCGTTACCGTATGGACTACGGATAAGTATCTACACCAAATTGTCTGTCTGTCGGCCGGCATGGACAAATGATGACCTCTTTTTTATACTCTCGTTGTAACACGATTGTAATCAAAAAGCTTATTAATAATGTTGCGATCTCAATAAAGAGTGTACAATAATGAATGGCTGGTACTAAAAAAGGAATAAAAGAACAGTAGCTTGTCTTTGGTTTTACAATTCTATTTTTGTTTCGATGAATGAAGCTTTACAAAAGGTATTGTAAAAAGTTTGGAATGAAAAAGGTCTGTATGAGAGATGTATGTTTGGGAGAGGACATTCGTTTAAATGCATTGCCGTGTCATCGGAGTAAAACGCAAATAAATTTTAAAAGCATTACGTATCCTGTGTGATAAATAACTTGGGTTGGTGGGCCGTCACTAACCCCTTTCAGCGCAACACTTTACTAACGGGCCTCTAACATACACCGTTCAACTTTATAGTAGATGTGGTGGCTCGGGAAACTGGAGTGATTTTAATTGCTTCCATCAATATGAACTCGTGTTATTGAAATGAAACAACTTTTACTGAACGTGTCGCGTTTCATTTATCTATACAATTTATATTTCCTCAAGTTTTGAGCACTTTTCACGTATCCTCGGAAATAAAATGATAAAAATTAACGTTATATACTGTGAAAGTCGATTTTTGGGTTCTATATTTTAGATTAAGGCGACAATAACCGACTTTTAATGATTTTATACTAAAGATCACGTCTAAACGAGTAGTGTTAATGATTTGAAAAAAATATATGTTAAATTAGAGCATTTTCTCAATAACTTAATATGTGAATATTTTAGATTACATAGTGTAATTAATTTGTGAAGTTACGTCTAACGCGGTTAAAAAACTGAGAACCTTCACCAATTTAAAGATAATTTAATTATTGATCTTGTAGTATACGCATTTTATTAAAATACCTTTTGTTTTGTGTATAATAAATTAATAATGCGTCAAATTGTGGACAGCGCTCCTTGATGGGCGAGTCCTATTACTGGCTGAACGTACGACGCGTTGGGTGAGCTCGGTACAGAACACGCAAGCTAACCACTCAAGATCACTGGCATAAATCTGCGTCTTTAATGACTGAATTTGTCAGGTATCTTCTATATTATGTTGAAATACCTTGTAAATGACTTTATATAGGTCAATCTGCCCGCCTTTTCCCAACTATGTTGGGGGTCGGCTTCCAGTCTAACCAGATGCAACTGAATATCAGTATTTTATATAAAGCGGCTGCCTATCTGATCTCCACAACCAGTAACTGGGTAATATGATACCCCTTGGTAAGACTGGTTGTCAGACTTTCGGGCTTCTGACGTCCCGTAACGACTGCCAAAGATCCACGAATGACAGCCAGGACCATCGGCTTTACATAAAGTGACTGCCTATCTGACCTCCACAACCAGTACCTGGGTAATACGATACCCCTTGGTAAGACTGGTTCACAGACTTTCGGGCTTCTGACGTCCCGTAACGACTGCCAAAGATCACCTGATACCTGATGGATCGACTTGTGCGGCTGTTATTATAAATGACTATATAGGTACCCTTTATTAAAATATTATAATTAGACTAGGGTCTAGGTGACAAGGTCTATGGTCTATATTTATTCCTAGCTGCGCCCTACGGTTTCACCCGCGTATGTCTCGATCCCGTAGGAATATTGGGATAAAAAGTAATGTCAGCTACCTCCATACAAAATTTTATCATAATTGGTCCAGCGGTTTGAGCGTGAAGAAGTAACAAACACACACACTCACAAACTTTCATGATCATCATCATTTCAGCCGAAAGACGTCCACTGCTGGACACAGGCCTCCCCAAAAAACGGGGGGGATTTGCCATAATCGCCACGCTTGGCAGGCGGGTTGGCGATCGCAGTATGGTTTTAAAAATGCATAGAGAACGCTGCTGCCCATTCTCTAGTAAGTCCCTTAGTCGCCTTTTACGACACCCACGGGAAGAAATGGGAAACAAACTCACAAACTTTCGCCGTGTGATGTAATTATTAGAGTAGTCGTCCTATTCAATCTTAAAATGTACCCAAACATTACGAAAACAAAAACTACTTTTGCTGACTAAGATTTTTTACTATGCAGCAAACATAAACAATCTTCTCGGGCAACATAATTAATTTAAAGTGGGTTCTACAAGTAGATAATACAGCCTTAATGTACGGCGATCGTGGTCGGTATCAATTTGTTTGTTCCCAATAGGAATAAACCGAAGTCTACACGAACTATATGAGCGGTCAACGACTCAACGAGCCGTAATCACATGTAATAACAGCACAACTATGTGTTTTTAGTTTTTACAAGCGAATTATAGACTGCAGTGTACAATGGGGTTTAGACGAGTTTCTATTTGAATTGGACTTTTTTTTTTGTGACATTTTTTTTTATTCTTAAATTTTATAAAAGGCATGCCAGCCTCATCATAACTTAAAATAAGTATTCTGAACTAAATCGACAATGCCTAACTTAATATTATAAATGCCAAAGTGACTTTGTTTGTTTATTTGTTTGTTACGCTTTCACGCTAAAATGGCTGAACGGATTTGGATGAAATTTGGCACATGAGTAAAACATGATCTGGAGACTGTTTTGAATTCTCTTCCAGAATAGTTGCTATAGGAAAGTCTATAAAGGGATGTAGACATCGTGTGTAAGAGTAGAAGAGAAAATAAAATACATTAAATAAAAAACAATACACTTAATAAAATAAAACAAATAATATGAGAATATACCTACTAATATCATTGATGTATTAAAATAATGGACCCGATGTCCTGCGTCATGTGCTCGACAACCGAAATAGAGAGACATATTACGCGGGCTATAGCGGGAACGAGATAGCAATAATTGTCACTGTTACGTACCCATAACAACTCGGAAACAAACTACGATTCGGGTATTCCCCGCAAACCGAGAGTAATGTAGGTTGATTGTGTTCTTTCCCCTAACTTAAGCGGTCCACGTCGAGGAGCGCGTACCATATCTTCCTATTTAATACATCAATGACTATTATACATACATTCATACTTCTAAAATAACTATCACTAGAATATTAATAATTATAATGTACATGTTATATTAATGTGCGACAAGATTAAATATTTGCCATGTTCAAGAATGATATGACTTGCTTGGTGATCCGAAATCCTTGGTAGTGATTTGTTAGCCTAGAAAAAGGCATAAGATACCTACTAGTTTTTCAGGGTCGGATATGTCTGTTCAACAGGTATGATGCTAACTTGCAAAGATATTACAAAATATTTGTTTTGCTGTTTTATTGCAGCCAGTTCTCACATCCGTTATTAATAGGTATTATAAAAAATATTTAATTGCTATTCAATTATATTAATTGAATGATAACACCGGTAGTAACATCTAACTTGAAAATGGAAGTCGATAACAAATCAAGATAATATTTCGTCAAAATCATAACTTCTATCATCTGGTGTTTTAATTCAAACCTTACGACTACAAAAATAGCGTTTAAAACACATTTTATTAAAAGTGTGCGTGTGAACCATGTGTCTATTAACTACATGAGTTTTTAATCATGTATCAATGCATCGACCGACAAAATCTAAATATCACTTGAAATTATATGAGTCATGCTTAAGATTATACTTAGACCGATTTGCATACTAATTATTGTAGTTCCTTTTGCTAATTCACAAAAAATGACAGCTGTTTCTTATTAAAGCATTATTTTTAAAGATTTTTTTATTAATTTAGGAAACATGTTTTATCGTTAGGCATAAATGCAACATCTTTTGAAAGTACAACCAGTAACTGAACCAATGTATGATTAAGTTATAAAATTTCCCACCAATTTATAACAATTAATTATTTGGTTAATTTTCATAGAAACTGATTTATTATTTTATCAACACCAAAACCAAGCTTTAATTTAAAAATAGAACAGTTTGTTTTTTTCTGTCATTTACTTTCTACCAGTCAGAATTCCGAATCGTTTTCGAAATTCAAAAGTGAATCGAATAAACCTCGCTAATCGATGGCGTGTAGAACTGCACTAACTAATTTAGTAATGCCACTTTACGAATCGATTCTCGCGATTTAATTGCCAGCCACAGATTAATCGGTATACCCATTAAGTTTATCGAAGTCGGTAGCCGATCTAATCTTTACACCATTTTGGGAAGTGTAAACGCACTTAGTTTTAATTGACCGTGAAGATTTTTGGTTACTCTATTTATTATTTTTAGTTTAGCTGTTGACCACGTTATAGATTTCTCCTAAACTGCCGATTAGATGAACATATCACCATTTCCCAGCTAAAGTACAGACCTTGTAGCTGTAATTGTGAACTAAGCTTTTTACTCTAGTTATCATCAATAATATTGTTGTTGCTAGCCATTTTGTGCGATTACGCTTTGAAAGATAATTAGGTCGAAACTAACTAAATAATGTGATCCTACTGTGATGTTTACCCGTTGTAGTTGCCTTGTGAATAAATGAATAAAAAAATAAAACTAGGAAGTGGTGGACTGCCTTATGTAATTTTAACATTCTTAAAACTGATTTGAATAAATTACTTCTGATTGTGGTGTATACTACATCTACTTAATCTTCCTTTTTGGCAAAGGGATTGATCATTTCAAGATAACCAGTGGATGCTGCTCCTTTTATCGCCACCCTATTCCAACATAATTTAAAACACAATATAATAACTTTATTTTTTTGTTCTTTGCACTTTTTTCATGATTATTACTGAATATATTTATATAGATAAGTTTAATATGTTTTATGTATGTATTTATTGTATACAATATTAGTTTTAGTATATGCGAAACCCGAAACACGTGTCTAGTATTTTTATGTAATGAATCTATGTACAAAATTTCAAAACTGTATCATGAAAAATCACAAAGTTATAAGGTTGTTATGTTACCGGGTTGTCCGTGCAAAAACATGCTAACGGCGCGCGGCGCCCCCGCGCCTCCCGGGTCGTCTTGCGCTCATTGATAATAATTTGGCAGTATCATCCTAACCTAACCGATTGTATTGTAAGTAATTAAATGGTGATAACATTTTCCATCACACTTAAATATTTTTGGGGCAAAATATAACATGGTGTAAAATATATTGAAATCGATTCAGTTCCATATTCTGAACAAACTATATTCAGGTTTCGCATATACTAAAAATAATGTTGTATATGTAAATGGTATACCACAGACTACCTGCAGTATTGTCCAAAGGTTGTCTTTTTAGCGATAAGTCCGCCCATTGTTTCACCCTATGTAAAATTTCTACATTTGTATCTGTAATTTTTATGGTGTACATAATAAAGAGTATTCTATCTATCTTTCTAATCCCATAGTTTTCCCTAGGGTACCCTTAGACATACAGATACAGTAATCATGATAGAGAGGATATACGCTTCTGTTATCTGAAATGAAATTCATGTCCTTAGATATTAAAGATTATTTATATTAACATAAATAAATTAAATGGCGCTGCAAACACCGCCCTCACACCTAACGACCGACTTGGCATAACACGGTTTAAATTAATGTTTGTTTAACAACATACACTTAATTGTAAGTCTTCGTGTTGGTTTTTATGTAAGCACAAGCGCTCCGCCCGCGGCTTTGACCGCGTGTAAAGCAGAGTTACTCATATTAAAAAAAAAAAAAATATAAAATAAAATTTAAATATAGCCTTTGACACTCAGGGATAATGTACCTTCTTAATAGTGAAAGAATTTTCGGAATCATATCAGTAGTTCCGAAGATTACCCCCTACATATAATCTCACAAAGGACAATGACCAAATCGCTATGGATGGTGCTTTTGGTTTTATACCTTGGCCATCGTTGAAACCTCAGTCGGTGTTGAAAACCCTATCACAAAACTTAATTGATAAACGATTTTTCTACAAATAGAGTCCGAGATGATATATTTGCACTTGAATTTTTATGTAAAAAAATAAGTTCTAAGCTGTACAAACCTGCATTTAAATAATAAATAAGTAAAAAAAAGAAGATATTATCTATAGTGTGGCGATTAGGTTATCACATTAATTGAAACCACATATTCTACATTACGTATTTTAAACATACACAATTAAAATAAATAATAACAGTTAACGTTCTAGCCGTGGGACCTTTTTTTCATTTTAGTATATAACAACATTAAACTTAATTTATGATTATTTGGTAACAATACTATAAAGTTTGTGTTGAATTCTTGACACCATCGCCCCGCGTGTGCCTTATTATCAAGGTGGTTTATTTAATGCCAATTTTTACGCAATTTCTACTGTTTAAAAAAATCAGTTTTTTTATTTTTAGTAAAATTGTTTATTTTATTATTTTAACAGACTGATAACAACTGGAAATAACCGCTGTACTATTTAATGTGATAGCCTAATCGCCACTGTATAACTCGGTTCAGACTGATGTTAGGTTAAGTTACCGCTTATTAACTTTTGTTCGTAATATTATTCTGCATCAAATTAATAACGTTTGATTGATGGCCGCTAAAAAAACTAAATTGTACCATTTTTGGTCATTAGCTTTTTACCTACCTCTCTATGATATTAGTATAGATTATGCAGGCTATCGCTAACTCTGAACTAAACGTTTCTCTATTTATAGCTAGCAGCCACATCGGCACTAAAGCATGCGTTAATACGGTACTTTTCAGCACAAAGACTAGGTACAAGCTGTGGAATACTATAGGTTCAGTCATCACAGAGGCGTGTACTCCGTACATGCAAATAAGCTCTGCATACCCTGTAGTCTAAATGATAAAATAACTAGGTATGGGCCGAAATTCGGTTCACATTCGTTTCAACCGAATTTCGGCAGCTTGAACCGAACTTCGGCATTCGGCCGGGGTACATCTAGCAATAATTGAAGTAAATGCGTAAACAAGTCACGACGACCGCGACGTGTTGCTCTCGAGAATGCGTGCGAAATTGAACCGAAGTTTGGCCGAACTTTTCAATTTAACCGAATGTTCGGCCGAAGTTTGGATTCGGTTCAAACCACATTCGGCCCATCACTATTAATAACTATAACTCAAAAAAAACATGGTATTAAATTAACAAAATACATAAACTTTATCAAAAAGACTTTGATATTATATACATACATAAATTCACGCCTTCTTCCAATGGGGGTAGGCAGAAACTATAGAACGCCACCATACGTTCCTTATATACTCCTTTTGCTTCGTTTACGTTCATACATCTCATGCACACACGCCGGTTGCGAGTACTACGGACCTCACCTTTATTTTTTACTTTTGATATTAATTACTAATAAACGGACGCTTTCAAAACTTCTTCTAAATTCATACTAGTCAAAACTTGCGTGTTAGAGATTTTAACTCCAATCGTTATGAATGAATGACATGAAACCACATTTATTCAATAGGCTATTACATGGTGGCTGGGACATTGACGCACAACCTGTTACCATGGATTGTAAGTACCTACATAATTCTGGACACCCCTGCGTTTAAATTCTTTGTCGGGTATTTAAAAAAAAAAAATCGAGCGAGTTACTTCTGACATCTCACCTTGGTAATAAGCAACTGAGCAGCGACAGAAATTGACCTCAAAATTTTAAAAAGCTAAATACTGAAATATTTATTCGAATAATTATTCATTACTAGTGCCCACTAGTCGCCCACTGGTCGAAATTACACCCCCTCTAAATGATAATGATAAATGATTTATTTTCTGTAAGTAGGTTTGTACAAACCTACTTACAATATATATCAACTCAGCCTATCGCAGTCCACTGCTGGACATAGGCCTCTCCCAGGCTGCGCCACAACACCCTGTCCTCCGCCTTCCGCGTCCAGTCTGACCCAGCCATCTTCGTAAGGTCGTCGGTTCATCTAGCTGGGGGGCGTCCAACACTACGCTTGCTGATACACGGACGGTGGTACTTTATAATAGCATGGAATTAGTAAGTACTTACAATAGGTATAGTACTTACTAATTCCATGCTATTATAAAGTACTTACTAATTCCATGCTATTGAAAAGTACTTACTTATTCCATGCTCAAGCTCCTATCAGCACCATAATTGCGTATCACACTATCAATTACAATCCGTGAGTTTTGAAGGATATCGTTAATCCATTGCTTCATAAGCTTGAAAGATTCGTTTGCTACACTAGGCAGTGCAGAAAAAATATAAACTATAATACGCCGCTGAAAATCTATTAAGAAATTCGAATTTTTCTACGACTTGAGTGTTTCCTACAAGACTTTTACTTTGTAATATGTATGATCGCCGGCACGTAACTTGGCAAGAATCGTTAGATGTTTCTCTCCTTTCTTTAACTTTCTTCTAAACAGACGCGTTTTAAAATAAATTCTGGCAATAGCCATAGAATAATGACAAGCAATAAAAGTGATAATTTTTTCGTTGCACAAATTTTACATGCGTAAACTTACTCAGACTACGCCAAAACATTGCCAAGTTACGTGCCGGCGACTATACGAGGCTATATAAGATTTCTGAAAGACTTGTCAGGTTTATCAATAATCTGTTGTCATTAGTCGACCAACAACCAACAATATCATTCACCATGCGATTTGACTGCAGAATTTACAGATCCGGGATTTGAATAGGCTTTTAGAAATCAAAAGTAAAGCTCATAAATAAAGCTCTCTCAAGCCCTTTAACAGCACAACAATAAATATAAATAAACCCTGCTTCTGTTTGATTTTCTATATTCAATTAAATTCATTTAAATCTAAGTGAAACCGGGCATTTGAACTAGTGTTTAAATCTCGAGTAGATCATTGATCTCTATTGATCGAGAGATCGGCGCCGGCAGTGGGAGGAGGCTGCCTCGGAACACCTGCCGCCCTAGTACTGCGGACCAGTGTCCCAGACACACAGCCTTAAAACATCACAACAAACACAACGCCCATATTAAATTACACTCTATTTTAAAACATTTAAAGTCGAAATTCGTCTAGTGGTTAATGCATTTTGAGCTATACTGGATCTAGTTTCGGTCGTGCAGCCAACCTAGTCAGGGTACAAATCTTGTTCAGATAATCTCCCAACTACTTTTACTATAGGCAATGAGTTACTGCCGCCGAGTTTAATAGAACCTTCACAATGCTATGTGATTTTATAACGATTGAAACCTCGATGCAGCCGACTTTACCCGTTATATGGAAATTCTAAGCTTCCTTAGTGGTGGCAAGGAGTTATGTTGGATGCAAGTAAAATTTGTGTGATTTTGTTCGACTATCTAGACCTAGGTACTTCGTCACATAGTGCCTACGTGACATCGGAAACTAGAGGCATGAGATATTCTCCTTGGTTCTCTCCGTCGATTATGGAACTGCCAACTTTTGAAAACTCGACTTGAAAGCTTCTTATCGAAATTCAAAATATATTTAACTTGGCTGAGTCGAAAATTCAAACAGACAAAGAAACAGACAGAAAATAGGTTTTAAATAATATTCCAATACGTGTTCTTTTGTTTGTCAAAGAACTTGTTAACTGAAACGAAAACTGGCAGGCAACAAAAGCTTTTAGAAACTTTTAGGTTCAAATCTCATGCAAATATTGAAGTCGGTGCGAACTAATTGATATTCCATTTCGTTTTATTATTTTCTTTTGCACCCAATTAAATATATTGATTTAATATCTGGTTCAGAATTACTACTAGTGTTCGTTTTTTATTTAATTATAAATTGCAGACTTTCATTCTTCAGATACTTAGAGAAATTGTTACAATCAGATTTGAACACACAAATTCATTTAAGACCAATGTGAGATGACTCAAACTTTTTATGGATAGATATAGATAAGTATATGTGTATAAAATGTTAGACGTATGTATGTAATTATGGACCGGAAGGCGTTAGATTATTTTGCAATTCACATTAGGGAAATAATTATAATATTAACAAGACGGTAGCCTGTTTCTTGATCGGGTAAGTCTTTAACATGGCTTTCTATTAGATGTAGATTGTGTTTTTTTCATATTTTATTTGTTTTATAAATACATTTATCTTTTTGTTTAGGACGGGAAACCTCATCATCATAAATCATTGTAGAAATACAATTACTTTGTCTATTCATAAACTTATTCTGCTATGTCTGTAGATAAATGATGGTAAATTTATTATGATAATGATAAATGATAAATTTATTTGCCATAAAAATACAGATGGGAACCTAGGTGATTCATTTTAAAATAGTGTACATTGTATTGTGTATAGTGTAATTTTAACATAGAACCATGTTCTATGTTAAAATTTGTACTCAAGTATATAACCCTGCCTCTTAAACTAGGTAAACCTGTATCTTAAGAGACATATCTTGGGCTGGTAAAAAATATTTACTAATTACCCGTTTATCTTATTTTATTTCAGTCGTTACGGGTCGTCAGAAGCCCAATAGTCTGACAACCAGTCTTACCAAAGGGTATCGCGTTACCTAGTTACTGGATTGTGGAGGTCAGATAGGCAGTCGCTCCATGTAGGATACTGATATATAGCTGCATCCGGTAAGATTGGAAGGCGCCCCTTAATAGTTAGGAAAAGGCTAGGCAGAATGATTGATCTTATTTTATTTCGCCTACGTATATCTTACTTGGCTTAGACAGCAAAGACAGATCCGGGTATCGCGGAAGTCGCACTTGATCACATGATCCCTGGTGCAAGTGTGGGAAGGAAACACTGGGGTTTTTTAGTCAGAAGAGTCTGACAGACCCCTCCGCCCGCCCCAGGTCGGAGGACATCTATGAGGATTTACACCCCGTAAAAAAAAAGACAAAGACAGATCACTTGCACTACTTAGGTACTCAAACAAAAGTCGGTTTTTTACAAACTTACAATAGTGTTTTTTCTGGGTCTATAGACTTCCGTAAGGAGAAATATTCTTCCACGCTATATCTGATTACCTATTAATATTGCGAGGTTGCCTACCTTTAAAATACGTTCAATTAAACACATTCAAATTGAAAACTTCTTCCTTTAAGTCGGCTAAAAACATGCAGAAGGAAATGAATAGTTTCAGCACATGTTCAGTAAGCAGCGGATAAATATTTATGCACTATTCAATTTATTACCGAACGAGGCTTTAGCAATAAGTATCAATACACATCCTATTGACATCGCTTCTTATTTGATTTATCTCTGAGGAAGAATACGTGAGAAATAGAATCAAAGGACTGCCTACTTGTGAATAGTTTTAGTTAGTATATAATGTTGTTGTTGTTTTTAATTAATTCGGTTATTTATGTACATATTATATTTTAATACACTTACACAGGGTTATTTTTAAAACGTCAATAACCTCTTAACGGGTCATTGTACTCATCATTATGAACAATTTTTACTATGGTACCAAAACCGAAATCGCGAAAAAAAAACCAGTTGTTCCCTACATTTATGTTCGAATAATTCGTTAAAATGTAGGGAACAGCTGATTTTTTTTCGCGATTTCAGGTTTGGTCCCATAGTAAAGGTTGTTCATAATGATGAGTATAATGACCCCTTAAGAGGTTATTGTCGTTTTAAAAATAACCCTGTATAAGGAAATAAAGTATTTATGATAACTTTTGAATAGGACTGCCTCGTTGGTCAAGTGGTCGCAAACGCTACTACCAAGCACGAGGTCCGGGGTTCGATTCCCAGGTCGGGCAAAATGTTATTGGGTTTTTCTATAAGGAATTTTCTCAGTAGCAGCCCGGAGTCTGGATTTGTGCCAGGTTGATGGCAATAGGCTCGCCCCCTATCACATGGGGCTTAAAATATAACTGGCTAAATTTGGGTGTACTATGGGTACCTACACCTCTGCCTATCCCTTCGGGTTTTCAGGCGTGATGGTCTGTTATGTTATAGTCAAAGGAGTACCGGTGTATATCGATATTTCATGGGTAGTAAGTAATACCCTACTTGCTAAATGTTGCAATATTTCTAATTCAGTTAAAGTAAAAATCGTTTATCGTCCGTGTGGTTGGAGACAACTAGTTAAATAAGCTTATAGCACACATAATCTTATTATAAGTAGATTAAGCGCTATATTTTGTGTAAAAAGTATGAAAAGTTTGATGAAATAAACAGATTTAAATTTTAACATTTTAATTTTTTTTACGTAAAGAATAGCACTATCCTATTTCTTCCCGTGGGTGTCGTAAAAGGTGACTAAGGTACTTACTAGAGAATGGGCAGCAGCGTTCTCTATGCATTTTATTTTAACACCATACTGCGATCGCCAACCCACCTGCTTTGCTGCCTTTGAGGAGGCCTATGTCAAAGTCAAATTGTTTATTTGAAATAGGCACATACATACTTGGCACTTTTAAACGTCAATATTTACAAAAAAAAAGAATTGATTCTAGTCGCCCCTTCCAAAATGTAGTTTCGTATGGAGAAGAATGGGCAAGAAACACCACCGTTACTGTTTTAAAATCTTGTACAATATTTTTTAAAGGTTTTATAAAATTATATGTGAAGACGATGCACCTAGAATAAAATTACTATACCACAATAGGTAATAAAAAGTGTTAAGAATGAAGGCTTCTACATACCAGCGCGACTTGTCGCGCGACGCGACACGGCACAAAGGCCCCGCGTGTCGCGGGACGAGCGGTGCCTTTGTGTCGTGTCGCGTCGCGCGACAGGTCGCCCCGGTATGTAGAAGCCTTGAAGCAATGACAGATAAGTATGTCCTGCAGTGGACTTCTTTCGGCTGAAATGATGATTATGATGAAAAATCGTTTAGCGTAGTAGCGTAGCATAATACCCCCCCCCCCCCGCTCCCCTTCCTGTAATGTTCCCGCTGCTGGGACACTGCAGGCCTCCTCTCTTTGGTCGTAATCCACCACGCGGGCCCAGTGCGCGTTGGTAGATGTCAAATGTCTTCGAATTTGTGGTTCTAGGACATGCCAGTTTCCTCGCGATGTTTTCCTTCATCGTTATGAGAGCATTTCAACATTACAATAGGAAGATAGCGTTGGTCCTAAACTAGGCACATCCTTTATCTTGGGCACCATTGTTATTCAGTTTTAGTCATCTTTTGAAAACGGAGGTGTTGAGTTGAAGACCTCCAGATAGGCTCTTTCCAAAAGATAAATTCAAAACTGGAACATAATATATTTCGTATGAATTTATCTGATAGATGTTTCTACAGATTTTTTTCTGTAAGCGTGGAGGGTAATGCTCGTGCCTGCTTTATATGAGAACAGGTCTTCGCCCAGCAGTGGGACAATAATAATATAGTAATAGTATATTTACCCTGAGTGGCCAGAGATAGGTAGGAATGGAGAAGGTTGGAGGAGGCCTTTGCCGACTGGCAAACGGACAAACAAAACGTAACTAAACGCTAAATACGAGACTGAAGACTACACTCTATGTTTATCCGACTGAAAGTCTAATAATAATAAAATAGTATAATTATTATTAAGCAAGAAACAAGCCCCCAAGAGCGTTATCACACTGACGAGGGTTACCAGCGAAGCGATTTCTGAACATGCTCTCCGCGGTTGCGAAACGAGGTATCCGCGACTACGCGACGTGATCTCCGCGTTTTCACAATATTGTATACTCGCTTGTCCCGCTTAAATAAATCAATATCACACACATTACAGTACACAGCTATTACACACTTATACCACTACCTAGATGACGTCCTATTCTAAATAAATTAATAAGACGATCGAATTCATAAAAAGAATATTTATATTATTATTGAATTATAAAAATGTGTATAAATATTATTATTTGACGCGCTCGCTACGTACACGCTGCGAGCGCGTTAATTCGCCTCACTGGAAACATGTTCACAAATTGCCAGTGTTTTAAGGCCCTAAGTTCCCCATTCCTAAGAAAAATATACTTGGCGTTAGTATAGGTACTGGCTATAAATATAGAAGAAAAGTTAAGAGTCTGTATTTAAAATTCCCGAGTGTAAGTAAATACCTGTAAGAAATTATGCGCCTCTGGGTAAAATACGGTATGCAAATAAATGCTTAAAACTGGTCGCGAAGATAATTATGAATAAACAGTGTTATTAGCTTATAACAGAGCAATAAATTTAATATTCATTACTTAAAATGAGGTGTGTCCTGAGAGCCTTTGTGACTCATGCAGTAGCTGCAATATACCTACATATATAACGATATACCTACGTAAGTATAATAGATGTTTATGCAGTCGTCAAGATTGTATATGACATTTTATTTTTACATAACTTATTATTTGATTGGTCAATAAATCATGTTTCATTCTGTTGCAGACCTTGGTAGGTATGTAATGTATGGACTTAGCTTAGAATATAAAATTTACGATATTTCTTATCGTGTAATAGAAAAATAATAAAGCATTTCATTGTCCAATCTAAAGGGTTGTTTTTTTATAAAACCGTTGCTTAAAGGTAAGTAATGATTAGCGATTGTTTAACCATACATTTTTGACGATTAAACGTCTCCTAACTTTAAGCAATATTAATACAATTAGAGGGGCTAAAGTTTGTCTAAAGATTTGGGTCTACCAATTTTCCCTGAAAATTGCCTCTAATCCACAAAAGCTCTCTAGTTCTTTCGCTATCTATAAGTACTCCATTTATCATAGCATTAGAAAAATAACGACAGTTATTGTGTAATATTGTAGAAATTACTGCACTTTAGAGTTCTTTTTTTTAATGTAAATGGCAAATTGATTACATTGCTTTGATTAATCGTGAAATAACGGAGTTTAGTGGCGTTTATAGCGAAATATTAAAAGGGTGACAACCGTTATTTTTCTAATGTTATAATAAATGGGATATAAATATTTCTCTTCAAATCCCAATACTAAAAGAGACTTATTTCCTTGTACCAATATTCATCAGAACTACTTTCTATCAAGCCGAATTTACAAGTCAATAAAAAACTTTTTACTTAAAAATAATAACCGACTACCAAAAATAACACTACAATGTGAAAAATAACTTTAATTTCGGAATTCGGTGTCTTTGGATCTGTATTTGAGTTTTTTGCCACCGACTTCCGAAATTAAAGTTATTTTTCACTTTGTAGTGTTATTTTTGGTAGTCGGTTATTATTTTTAAGTAAAAAGTTTTTTATTTTTCACTTTTTAGTGGGTCAGTTTTGAATTTATCTAAGTTAGAATAGCCTAATGTTCACTGCTTATCACCTTTTACAAAATATTGCTTTTCTCGGGAACCGCCGGGACGTTGATTGTTGAGGATTTCTCCTGGTAAGAACCAGGAGAACTGTCACTCACCATATGCATAGTGACCAGCATAAATTGCTTAATCGCAACCTGTTAAATAGGTACTCATTATTATATTGTTCCGGTGGCCATCTGTGGTCTCCATCATCAGTTCCACTTCACCAAATGGTGCTTTCGGAGAGCAAATGCACGAGTTACTATAAAAAATACCCAAATCGCTATAGGTATGCATATAAAATTTGAGGGTTTCCCTCGATTTCCAAAATCGGTTCATAATTGACGGAGTAATCGCGTAACAAACATACAAAAAAAAAAAAACATACAGCCGAATTGCCCTCCTCCTTTTTGGAAGTCGGTTAAAAGTCAAGACTCATCTTTAACAAAAGGTACAAATGAAATGGTAGCAATTTGTCGAGCAGCGCGCACTCGTGTCTGTGGGCGCCGAGATAACGATCATAATGACCAATGGGGCCACCACTCAAAAGCTGCCACTGAAACGCTACCGACAGTAACATAGGTGACCACCATTCAAATGTGATTATATTATAAAAAAAATAATATTATAATTTTATTAATGTTATTGGATTTCTCATTTCTTCCCGTGGGTGTCGTAAAACGCGACTAAGGGACTTACTAGAAAATGGGCAGCAGCGTTCTCTATGCATTTTAACACCATACTGCGATCGCCAACCCGTCTGCCAAGCGTGGCGATTATGGCAACCCCTCCCTTTTGGGGGAGGCCTATGTCCAGCAGTGGACGTCTTTCGGCTGGAATGATGATGATGATGAATGTTATTGGATGTGTAACATCTTTCCTATCGCTTAGTGTGGGAGTGATTTCGTGAAAGGGACGGAAGTGTGTAACTGGAAGTGACAGCTTGAGCATGGAATAAGAAAGTACTTTTTAAAAGAACGGAATTAGTAAGTACTTTATAATAACATGGAATTAGTGTACTCATGGAATTAGTAAGTACTATAAAGATTGTCAGTAGGTGTAATTTCAACCAGTGGGCGACCACTAGTATTGAAATGAATTTTTAAATTTTGACGATAATTTCTGTTGCTGCTGAGTTGCTTATTACCAAGGTGAGTTGTCACATCATAACAATATGCTACTACGGTAAGGGTCGTTCGTTTTTTTTAATGGATTTGAAAGTTAGTACACACATATTGCAAGCGGGCGCTTGCACCACAAATCACTAAACGCGTTTAGCGCTAAACATGCACTCTGTCTCTGTCATCTTCAAACGATTGACTTAAACAGAACGATGTTTTAAATACGTACGTTTAGCGCTAAACGAATTTAGTGATTTGTAGGGCAAATGGGCCTTACTCCTGGAGTTTTAGTGCCTGCATTACCTACACAGTGCAAACATTAATCAATTTGTAAAATCTAAGTTAGTTTTTGCTCTAACTTTGTATTTGAAAGCATTAGTCTTTGAATAGACAATGCACTAATACAGAGGGCAGAGAGCAATGGTGGCCCAGTGGTAACGACCCCGACTTACGAGTTGTAGGTCGTGGGTTTAATCCCAGGCAGACCCATCAATATGTAAAATCTAAGTTAGTTTTTGCTCTCTTTGTATTTGAAAACATTTGTCTTTGAATATACGATGCACTAATACAGAGGGCAGAGAGCAATGGTGGCCCAGTGGTAACGACCCCGACTGACGAGTTGTAGGGCGTGGGTTTAAACCCAGGCAGACCCATCAATTTGTAAAATCTAAGTTAGTTTTTGCTCTCTTTGTATTTGAAAACATTTGTCTTTGAATATACGATGCACTAATACAGAGGGCAGAGAGCAATGGTGGCCCAGTGGTAACGACCCCGACTTACGAGTTGTTTTGTTGTTATGAGTTGTTGATAAATTACTACGAAGTTAGCTTTTGAGTAACAAGAACGAAATAAAAAAAAAACTGATTTTTTAAACTGATCTTTCAAGTGGTGTAGTCATTTAAAGATCATTTGAAAAAATCTGTTTTTTAACTACGGTCGATGACCCCACAAAAAAAATCATCAAATTAATTTATTTTTGTTTTCTTATGTTTAGATATCGATACCCACCAACCACATCTGCAGTTTCGCTAGCTAAAACAATTTGACCCTGTATATGTATAATCTAATATAGAAATGATAATAATATCTTAATTCTAAAAAAGTTTCAACTTAGTTGCGCAAATCGACACTTTTATTTTTGTCGCATTTTCCAAGAACATTGGTTAAACGCGACGTATCGGTGGCTGATTAGCCGGGGCCAGGCTCGAACCCCGGACCTCTCGTTCTCCGAACGTGTCTGTGTGAGACGCGTGCGCAGCGTTTGAAGTGTGCCGACAAACGCGCCGCGCTCTTATCTCGCGAGAGACCGATTTTTTTTCTAACAAAGTGACAATAATGGTCTTTGTGGTTGATAAATATAGATTTTTGTGTACTTCCTGAAAATGTATCGCGTAGAAGGTCGTGACTCATGAGGCACCTCGGAGGAATGCTGTTTCCCAGCTCATTATTGTAACAGCAAACGACATTGCAGTTCTTTTGAGCTTTTTTCGATTTTTTTTGTTCTAAGAATGTTTTCGTAAAGTTCTGTCCGGTTCGCGATAGTATGAAAGTTAGGTATATAATATACGCAAAAGACAGACCTGCAGAAGAATTGCTATTGCAAAATTACATTCAAGGAAATTCTGGAAATTGCTGTAGGAAAATGGTTAAAGTGACAACGAGACGAACTTTCTTTTCTAATCGATACTTGACGGAAAACATTTGTTCCTATTTTACTTTCATAATCAGAATAAAAACACTAGCTAGTAAATGTCACTACATACATTATGTCCACTGTTGCACGTAACAGAAAATTCATACGACACATGCTCAAACATACAAAAGACAAACTAAAAAAGTTTCGAGGCTCAAATCTAAACACTACATGCATTTCTATGGAAAAAAGACCAGTTTACATTTACACAGAAGTGGGCTACTGCTGACAGGGAAGTTCTATTTTGACAGTAACCACAAAATGGCGGCCACGGGAGCTTGAAGCTTGTTATTTAATTAGAGCCACATTAATTTCGTAACGGCTACTTCCGGCCGTGGGGCGCGTCTAGACGTAACTAAGGTTTGTACGTTCTTAATTCTTTTGAAATTGGAATTTTTAATTTTCATTTGTTACTAGTTTTTTTTTTTTTTGTAATTTGAGAGAAGTCAGGGGGCTTAAAATGGACGCTTTGGCAGAATCATAATATGATCTGCGTATACGAGTAATTCATATCCCGCAATTCATCTGTTTGACAGTTTTGTATGGAGTTTCGTAAAATGGTCCACAAATTATGAATTGCTATAATGAAGTCAAATGGCAAATAGCAGCTGTAAAAGAAATGAATTGCGGGATGTATGAATTGTACGCAGATCATATTATGATTCTGCCAAAGCGTCCATTTTAGGCCCCCTGGAACCATGGACTTATATTTCGTAAAAGTCTGCAATCGCCAACCTATCTTAGCTTGCTTTGCAGTGGGGCAATAATAGATATTATTGAGAAAAGTCTCAAGTCTGCCGAGAATTCTATTTTGGCGTTAGTGACTAATGTGACAATATTCCTAGGATAGAAAAGAGAAGCATGTCCGATGTGGTCGTAGGGTGCACAAATGCAATGAATGGCATTTTAATTATTGTTTGGTGGTTAATCAAAGAACTTGAATATTGACACACAACTTGTATTGAAACACGACTTGGCACGAACCGTTGTCGATGTTGAGTGTGAATAGAAACTCCTACCTTTTAAATGATCTGACGTAGTGTTATAAAATTAAATGAGCAGTTTTGTCGTAATTAAATATAATAAAGTTGAAGAAATTGTACACGAATTACGCTACTGAAATGCTGTAAAAACGAAGTCATTATCAGTCTTAAAGTAAACGCGATAAAAACAGTAATTATTTGTTTCCCAACTAATGTTCAATACACCTATGTTTTATATTGGTTCATATCGTTTGTTCGACGCACTTAGACCTTGCTATTTCAGCACTCACGTCTACTTAAACCCCATTTGTAATAAGATTAGAAAAAATAATCCTTTTTTATAGTCTGTTCAACCGATTTTGACTCCTACTGCGTTGGTGGCATGACAAATGGCAGCTATAATAAACAGTTGGTATTGTAACCGCGTTTTTACTTTTAATGCCAGCCTTATGCATACGGAATTGAAATCAAAATCGGTTGAACGGACTGTAAAAAAGGTTAATTTAAATTTCGAATCTAATTACAAATATTGTAATGATAGGTATAGGTATCTAGAATAGTTGAAATAATTGATTTAGTGTCTTTACTGATTTAAGGCTTCTACATACCGGGGCGACTTGTCGCGCGACGCTACGCGACACAAAGGCACCGCTCGTCCCGCAACACGCGGGGCCTTTGTGCCATGTCGCGTCTCGCGACAAGTCGCGCTGGTATGTAGTAGCCTTTATACGGATCTGAAATCATTGGAGCGTGTCGCGTCGCGAGTCGCGCCGGTCTGTAGAAGCCTTTACTCATGCATTTTATCTACCTACTGGTCAAAAATTGGTATTTATCAAATGTGTGAGAGGTGGTCCCCAATAACAGTAGCCCGCGGTTTTTTTTTGTAATTTGCAAGTCAGTGTAAGGTTGTATCTTGATCAAAATATTATTCACGACAGGAACAAATACGTATTTACAGAATTATAATCATTAGAATCATTAATACATCTCTCTAAGTTAGATTTGGTCTAAAGAATGACATTTGAGACCAATTCTTACTTATAGATGTATTAATGATTCTAATGATTATAATTCTGTAAATAGGTACATATTATTTGTTATGGTCGCTCCATGTAAAATACTGGTATTCAGCTTCAGCCGGTTAGGTAGGAAATGTCGGCTACATCTAGATTATTTTTTTATATGACGTGTAAAAGTGATTTTAATATCCTATTTACAGAATAAACGATTTCATTTCATTTCATATGAAGCAATGGATTGGGTTTTTCTTTCAATATCCTTCGGATCGTGAAAAAAAGTGCTACGCAATTGGAGAGCTGCACCCTAATTGCGAAAGACACGATCAATAGCGATGGGTTTCATTTTGACAGTTTAACAACATTCATTTTGTTATTAACGTTGTTAAGCAGACAATTTTTTCTGACATAAATGAAGCAATGGATTTGCAATACCTATACTTCAAAATCATTCAGATTGTGATAGATAGTGTCTTACGCAATTAGGGTCCTGGTCAGGGTTACTAGTAAGTTGGTAATTTAAGACGAGGATCACTAGTTTTATGTTAATTTGCATGAATATTCTGAAACAGTGACACATACAATCAAAATGAAACTTTAGTATATGACTTATTGGATCTTTTTCGTTCCATGTTTAAGACAGTTATGTAATTGTAATATTTTCGCTCGATATATTTACTATTCGAAAATTATGTCTTTTTTAAGGATAATTATTAAAAAAAACAAGATTGTTCGGCTTTTAAGTCTAAAATAAATATTCACAGCAAGAAAATATAGTTTATTATCCAGCCACCAGATATATTTTCTCTAGATCAATTATTACTTTAGTCATAAACGAAATTATAATTGAGACTTACGCTATTTAGTTTCGTGCTCGAATACGATCAAGGAGCGCATGCAATATTCAACTTTGTTATAAATTACTGATATTTTAGTGTTTAGCATATATTATAACGGATTGTCGGGGAGCATGAGGCGGAGCTTGCGTGGAAATTGATTTAGGGTGAATTTCACCAATGAAACTGATCGCGATCAGCACATCTAAACCGGGTTCAAGAGCTGTCAGTGTCAATATTCAAAAGAAAATAATGACACTGACAGCTCTTAAACGTGGTTTAAGAGATCGCGTTCAGTTTCATTGGTGAAATTGACACTTAGACTGCTTGGTCATACCATAATGTACTAGATTTGTGGGCATCCCATTAGATATAATAAAGAAAACAACAGCAAAATACATGAAAAAAAAATATTAAAAGTCTCGTCACACCGATCAGGCAAAGGGACATCAATGTTAATGACGTAACATTATTATGCATTAAAATACTATTTATGTCTTATTATTTGATAGAGGATATAAAACACGCTCGACTACCGGTGTTACATTTTAATTACAACTCGGTAAAGCTAGCCTTGTTAGGAGGAAAAATATATATTAAACGCACGAGGACAGAATTTATCGTTGAATAAAAGTTTAATGAATTCGTGTGAAAAGATTTTTGAAATTAGGCTTTAAGTTAATGCGGTTTTTATGTTAGATCTTATTTATATTGTAACAACTAAATGTACACATGAATGCAATAAAGAGTTTGAATTTATTTGTTGCCTGCAATAGAATATACATCTTAGTGAATTTTCTTAATAAAGGTTATTATCTCAAATATGCAACCTGTCAGGGATATAAAAATCTGGTCTACCCTACTGTTTCAAATTTACTCTAAGTGCAAAACCAACTATTTAAAACTTCTTTTATCACATTAATAAAGGCCTACTTGTAAAAAGACTGAAGCTACTAGATACAGGAGAACATTGGAGGCCTATTGAGGGACTCTTGGTGTCGATTGCCTTACATATAACATCCAGATGTTTTTCTAGGTCACGCTGCGAGTTACGACAGTGATGGCAAGGTCAACCGGGCATTCTTTCAGTGAAATGGTCCTTTAAGAAATTGCCTACCGAGATTTGGGCGTTTCCAATCCTTTTGAAAAAACTAAAGCTTTGTAGGTGTAGAAAATCGAGAGATTTCCGGATATCTTCCTTGATTGCATTCCCGAGCGCCATAAACAATTTTCCAAAAGGGTTGAGTCCGAGCCACTAACTTTAACCTTTATATGTAAGACGAAAAATAGCCAAATTATTTTGCTTGTACCTAATTGAAATCACACGTTGCAATTAATTTATTTATTAAAGCTATATGCACAAGTAAAACATATGGTACAAAGGCGGATTAAATGGCTGAAACAAATAAACATTTTTTTTATTTGAAATTAATAGTCCTGGTGGGTTAGCTAGAAGGCATTAAAAAAAAACGGTGATATGGACATCAAGTTGAGATACTAGCTTTTAAAACATCTGCGGGATGCTTTCAGGCAACTTTTGTTCAGAACTCATGAAATGCGTCCTTTGATGCAAGATCCAGATGTTTTGTAGGTCGCGCCCGCGCAGCACGTCGTCGCAAGGTCACGCCGTGTGGCAACTGCGTCCCTTTCCGCTCCAAAAAGCAGCCAAGTTATGCAAACCTTTTCATACTGTACACATACGCGACTATACTTTGCACACCCTGTGTGTTTTTCTATTGTTTTTTTTTTCATTTAAGGCGATAAAACTGTGTCAATAGTTGAGCAAATAATATTGTTATGTTGGGAATCCCCTAAATAATGATAATATGACTGTACGTTCTGATCCGTTGTCTGTGTTTTTCAGTAGCTACTTTTAAGGAAACTTAGCTCTAGATGTCTCAGGCATTTCCTTTGCCCCATTTATGGGTAATGCAAAAATAACAGTTTTTAGGAAAAATTAAGTTACTTTCCAAATGAATACGAGGATAACAGAAAGAATAATAATGTCTTTACTTATAAGTTTTTTGTGGTTGAAGATAAAGTAATTATTTGTTGTCAATTGTAAATTGTTATGTTACCTACTTCAAAAGGAATAATTAGTCACATATTGAACCTATTAAAGTAATTTACTGTACTTTTTCTGCAAAGTCTTAAAAGCATTCCTCGAAGTAAAATAATAACGAACACGACTGAATTTAGGATCATAAAACGTTGACAAGAATCTAGCTCAACACTAGAACACGCGTTCTCCTCTGTTTACTTTTATAACTTTAACCAATGGTTTTGTCCGTTTCATCATGATATGTATCAGCATTGGAAGCTATCGTAATATAAAATAACTAGGTATTTTTTTAGCATAATCAGTGTACCTATAATGTTCCCACTGCTAGGACACAGGCCTCCTTTTGGAGAGAGGCAGTGCGCCGAAAACCACCACGTCGGCGCAGTGCAGATCATGGGACTTAAAACATCACTGTACTATGGGTACACCACTGCCTAACCCTTCGGGGGTTACAGGCGTGATGGTATGTTATGTTATAGTAAGTATTGTCCTACTTGCTAAAGATAACAATATTTCTAAGTCAAAATCGTTTATCGTCCGTGTGGTGCCGGACGTAAAGAATAGCACTATTCTATTTCTTCCCGTGGGTGTCGTAAAAGGCGACTAAGGGACTTACTAGAGAATGGGCAGCAGCGTTCTCTATGCATTTTAACACCATACTGCGATCGCCAATCCGCCTGTCAAGCGTGGCGATTATGGCAAACCCCCTCTTTTGGGGAGGCCTATGTCCAGCAGTGGACTTCTTTCGGCTGAAATGATGATGATGAAATATCGTATAGCGTAGCATAAGTCAGGCTGTAATGTTTCCGCTGCTGGGACACTGCAGGCCTCCTCTCTTTGGTCGGAATCCACCACGTGGGCCCAGTGCGGGTTGGTAGCATAGATGTCACATGTTTTCTAATTTGTGGTTCTAGGACATGACGGTTTCCTCACGATATATTATATTCCTTCACCGTTTGAAATAATTTACACAAAGTAAAGGGGCTGTCTGGGTTTGAACCTGCGACCTCAACTCGTAAGTCATAGCCGTTACCACTGGGCCACCACTGCTCTCTCTACTGGCATTTCATAACATAAAACGACAGAGGTGTACCTGTAGGTACACCCACATTTCGCGAGTTATAATATGTTTAAGTTCCATGTAATTGGGGGCGAGCCTATTGCCATCAACCGGTCACATATCTAGACTCCGGGCTGCTACTGAGAAATTCCTAATGGAAAATCCCAACAACACTTTGCCCGACCGGGGAATCGAACCCAGGACCTCACGCTCAGCAGTAGCGCTTGCGACCACTATACCAACGAGGCATTTCATTTCAATAGAAATTTATAAATAATATGTCAACCTACAAAACGAAGGTATAACAAGCTTGGACAAAAACCACAACGAAACATTCACTGCGCGATATAATTAGTTTCACCATGTTTCATTATGACAGGCAGATTGAAAAAATCATAAGCCATAAAAAATTACAAGTGAACCGGAAATGCAGATCGTAGACGGAGCGCGCGCGGGCCGGACGTGCGCCCGCGCAACTGGGTCAGTTTATTTCTGTTTTGGCGGGAACCTGGCCGGAAGGGACGCCATTGTGGATGCGCCGGGAAGCCGGAAAACACAGCCGGATTTCTAGCTAGTGAAATTTTACACGGCATCTTCTGTAAACTGTGGAGAATTCATTGTGTTGAAGATACATCGCGTCTCGGATTCGGCTTCTTTCTTTGGAAGTAAATGTAGCCGAACGGTTTTAAGAGCTAATTCTGTTGCGATTCTTAGATCTCCATTCATGAAAATGTAACATTTTAGTCCCTTAATGTGTTCTGACAACAGGACGGAAACAAACGCACCAGTTTGTTTTTTTCTCTAATTAAACCTGCAGAAACAAATGAATCGATCCGTGAAGTTGGTTTTCGTGTGAATTCGTAAGTATGGGGGTCATATTTACTCCAGTCCCCACATGATGTCGATGCGGGCGTTCGCAATAACATTCCTCGCAAAGACTCGTAAGGACTCTCAATTAAAATTAATTAAAGACAATTTAGCAATCCCTGAAAATAAATGGTCGCTTGACAATAAACGAGATTTATTAATTGGTCAAAGTTGTACTCTTCGCAAAATGTCATATAAACATAGCTTGGAGTTCAGAGTTGATTGTTGCACAGGCTCTCTACGTTAACGTATCAGTGTTTGACGTATCTGGTTAGTTTGTAAGGGTGGAATAGCATTTTGTTCTAGTCTTGCGTCGCATACCGGGGCGTGACAGCAGGTGCGTGCCTCAGTTCCCACACTATCGGCTCCTCGGGATCCGATGGCATCAGTGCGATAATTTTATGGTTTTCATACTTCGTAATTTGATGCTACACCACCTCTTTGAGGAGAATTTTTCCCATATATGAGGTAAATTGCATATTTTTATGGAGTGCCGCTATATAGCATATGATTTGAATGGCTTGGGTGTAATTTTCTGATATTTAAGATCTGCAAGCAATATTTACCAAGATATGTTTTTATTCGCTTTTCTTCCACGGTCTCGGATATCTCCTACTTAGGTACATATGTACTCGCTTTTGACGTCATATCAATACTGCAGAATTTTACGAGTAATAGGTAGCCTATGACGTTTGGCCAGTTAACAACAAAAATGTTACCGCTAATCGTTTCTCAAACAGAGGAAAGCATTTGCGAAATGTTCCCTTGTGCATAATGAGTGAATATTTACTAACAATGATCACAAAGCGATACGAGGCACAATATTGGCGGGCGCTGACGACGATGTTCCGCGAAGCGCTCGGAGGAAACGTTACAACATCGTGCGTCACTCCGGCGCATACGCATCATGCGCACCACTGACGATGTGCTGCTTTGACTTATAGTGAAATGTGTTGCATATGAACAAATGCTGCGATATTCACATTGAAATGATATTTTTTTAGATTTTTCTGGGTTCAGTTAACGCGACTTTAATAAATTGCTAAAAGAGGTTTTCAGCAGATAAGTGCACTTTGCATCATTGCATGATGTCGTGGCGTGCTCTTACCAAATAGACAAAGTTGTAGAAAAATGTTGATTAAATTTATCATTTTATGAATATGAAGAATTAAAAGCTTATTTTACCACAGCTCCATGAGGAGTCAACGGAGTACCAAGTAACAAAATTTTGTTGCACAATTTTATGTAATACGTAGGTAGTACCTACTAGAAGAACATAACTAGGTCCTATAGTTGCGATTTCCACTCTGATTCTCTGACTAAGCAGAAATCTAAAATCTTGAGTTGTTTATCAGAGGTATTATGAAGCATTCATTATTTTGTTACTTACATATAACTTAAACTTTAGCAATGAAATTCAAAACTAAATCTTTATTTAGGTTACATATTTTTTCTTTAGTTTTAAGTTGGCTTGTAGACTATACATGTACCTAGGCTTACAAATTAGCATAATTTTAGTTCATGTGGTGTTTACCTTTAAGTAATTGTTACACTGTTCAAAGTTTTTCAGACCTTATTTTTATCAAGATGCCAGTGTAAACAATTGTTGGTGAACCAAATAAATAAATAAATAGATGATTTATCATCGTACTAAGTCAACTAGTATAAAATTGAATTCGAAGGGCGGTCGGCCTATGGTATAAAGGGGCACTTATTATACCCAGCTGTAAACAAGAAGCTAAGCCGACTTGGAAGGCTGTCAATACCTAGATGAGTTACCAGGTTAAGCAAACAGAAATTGTAATATCTACTTATTGATAATAAAGTACCTAGACACATGTTTGGACTTGTTTAATGAGTTGCCACATGCAATAACAGCACATAATTACGAAGCTTAATGAGCGCTTTTAGCGGGCAACACATTACTCTGATAGAGTGCACGCGATCTTCAGTAACAAGAAAAGGTTAGTTGAGGACACATACAGGTATCATAAAGGCTTTTTATTGGAAATACCTACTTTCTTTTCTCATAATTTTATAATGGCCTAGAATTAAAAGTGAATGACTCTTTTTGTGATGAACCTTTTTCAAATTTTTCTTGTTTTCAAATTTTTTCTAGATTTAAAAAAATATACTTTTGAATTTAACCGCAGTAGTAACTCAACGGGTGGTAAAAGACAGCGGATTCGCTCATGACTTGAAGACATTTATTTGGGCTGCTGCCGCTGCGTGTTTGGTCTTCTAAATAATGGGCGTTTAGGTACTGGTACAAATCTATTGTATTTATAGTTATACATGTTCTGAATCTGAATTTATTTGGTAAATATGATAAAACTTGCGATAGCGTCGTCCGCTATGCGATCACAGAACATAAATACCATGCGATTCTGATGTCTGTTCAACTACTCCTGGGGCCCATAGCGGAGCGAAGTAAAAGACTGGGCGCGGCCCACAGGCATGGCTGCACGCAGGCATGGCGATAGTAAGTTCTTCCGCGCGCCATCTGGCGGCGGCAGAGCCTTAACACATCATTATACTGACCTTTGATAGATATACCTATAAATGATTGATCCTATTCAATAACTGTATCTACCGAATGCCAGAACCAATTTCCAAAATCTGGGGTTTTTTAATTGGAATTCGTGACTTAGCATATTTCTAAAACTAACTGATTTTAGTTTTTCTTTACATCCAATTCGAATAAAAATTATATTTAGGGGTCTTCAGACATTTCTAAGATATCTAATTAAAAAACAATTTAAGTAGGTACATAATCTCATCGAAGTCTAATCATCCAATCGAATCAAATCAACGTATTACCCAATCAGATCTAGTTCTACTAATAGACACTGCTATAAATCGTAACAGGACCCAATTGTACTTGTAACGGGCCGTTTAGTGTCCCGTAAACTTTACCGAGGCGGCGTTCGTCGTCCAGAGAAAGCCATAGTGTTACAACAAACTAGATTTCGGCATTTCAAGCCTTGCCACAATGGTAAATGGTGAAAATCGTGTCGAATCCTGAATGCGTTATTGTCTTAAGTTTTTAGTTTGTTTCTGCAACCTGGTTTCCTGCCTTTGTTGGATAATTTACACTGTATCTTTGCATTTGACTGGGTTTCAAGATAGTTTTTTTTTGCTGCTGAGCTAAATTTTTTATTGGTGTTGCTAGCGTATTAAACTAAGAGGTAGGTACTTAACTAACTAACTCAAATTGTCATTTTTGTATTGCGTCACTGTTTAGTAAAATCTTACTATTCTTTTTCAAGATATTAAGACAAAAGACACAAGAGTTACGCTGTGGAATCAAGACCAATTACCCAGATTGCACTTACAGCTTAGCATAAGACAAATGGTATGCCAAGTCTTAAACTACAATTAAAACTACAGTTAGTCCTCAAACGAGGAGTTACCAGTAATTGATGGTACGTAGAGGTACCATCACTAGTTAACTCAACCGCGGCGTTTAGCAAGCAACTCATTAACAATAAATTAATCAATGCTAGGCTTGTCCCGCCCCAGGGCCCGCTTTGACGCCTCTTAGAATGGGGCTGTTACTGTAGAATTATCGGTGATATTGTTTATGACCATAAATTGATATCATAATGTGATTTTGAAATTAATTCGCCCATTAGTAGTTGTTGGCTCGAATATTTCTTTCTGGAATTAATAATGAGCCTCTATTTCTTCAATTGACTTTAGTACATATTTCTAAAATGAATCATATTTGCGTTCGTATGGTAAAAATGTGATTAGAATTAGTATTATAGGATTCAAGTAGCAATTCAAATGCAACTTCCGGCTCTGTTAATATTTTTGAAACACAATATCCTTGGGTGTATTGTGTTACAAATATTCTTGAGGCTAACCTACCCGTCTGAAAAAGGCATTGAAGTCAACCAAAGTGTAGATTATACTGTTAGATTATCCATTTCTCGTTATAAAATATGAATAAAAACTATACGTAGGTAGTTACGTACCCACATACATATAATATAATTAATTATTATTGTCTAATAGTTATAATTAAATTGCTCGTATTATTGAAATTTTATTGTCGTATTTCAATATTGCTCGTAATTTTATATCAAGATCAAAAGGCTTTAAAATATGCCTGTGATAATTTGCGTTTCTGAGAATTGAATGATATTGCTATTGGTAGGCACTAAGAAGAAATTAGACCTATACTAGATCATAATCAACCTATAATGTTCCCACTGCTGGGACACTGGCATCCTCTCTGTGAGAGGTGTGCTGTAATCCACCACGCGGGTCCATTGCTGGTTGGTATCATATGTCACATGTCTTCGAATTGTTGGTTCTAGGACATGCCTTTTCATGCATATTATAATACCTACTTAAAGAACATTATTTATGTGTATGTTTTTCTGATTACCTAAGTATAAGTATTATATAATGGAACAAATATTTAATTATATATTTATTTTTCTTAAAGACAAAGAGCACTGAGCGTACTTGTTACCATCAACTATTTCGCCAGGAGTGTATATTTTGTTTATTATTATATTGCATTCTAGAAAAACAGCACTCGCAAAAAGGGAAGAACAGCATTAAATAAAAAAATAATTACATCACCGTTGACATGAAAAATAGTACTACTTAAGTATTAAAACCATTAGCTAGCTTTTACGCAAACTAAAGTTAGTGACCCGTTCGTTAGAAAGAGGTGTACTTTGTGTGCTGACATCAAAGGGACAAACCTCCCTAGCGAGGCCCCGGAGGCCCCTCGTCGCAGGAATTAAAATTTTGCTCCACTTTTATTGAACCCCGCTCGGTCAGTAGTAACTCACTTACTGTTAATTACTGTAAGGTTTTAAAAACTTACTCAAACAGCGCAGTTTAGAGCGCCGTGCTTTTAAAATTAATTGCTTCTTTATTGGCTTTTACGGAAAGTGGCGTTACTCTAGTTAGGTACGTGCTTGTGCCTTTTTTGTCCCTTTAATGTTTTGTTGGCGAAGTGGACAATGAGTGACGTTGATTTTGTTAGTTTGTAACAACTCATGAATGGTCATTCAGGGCCATACTGGACTGGCCAAGAGTTCTGTTTTCTGTAGATACTCTATATATAGGTAGGTACCCACTACCTACTCGTCAGAAGTTCTAACAGTAATCTATTATTGACTTATTAAAAAGTAATTTTACGCAAAATTGATATAGTTTCATAACAGTAGATACTTCGAATAAGATCGATTGGAACTTGGAAGGACGTAATCGATACGGTTAACGATTTCCTTTCTCTCTAAAGTCTGACATGAATATATGCAAAAAAATTAAGCGAATAAATATTACCACATAATTATTAATATAATTTATTACAATATAACATTATGACCGTCGGAAATAACGATCCTCTTCCTTCCTCCTTTTTAATAACAGCCATAAAATCTTTTTACTGATCTTTATTTTTAATAATGAATGCCAAGTGCCAAGAGTAACGGAGAGAAATTTCAACATTCATTCATTCATGTTGCTAAAAGAATTTTATTTTATTAAGTATTCTTTTTTTAATTGGCTTAACTGGCGCCGGAGCAGGGTCACAAATCCTAGAGCCTTTTTATTGGAAAAGCGGAACTTTCTCAATAACGGACTCTACGGAGAGCAGTGTCCGTGTGTGCATTTTGAGTATTTATAGTAAAGCATGTGGAGGTGTGTGTGTGTGTTCAGGATCAGTGGCCGGCGCGCGCGCACCTGCCGCGCGGTTCCCACGCCTCGCCCCCCGCGCCGCACCCCCGCTCTCGCCCGCACGTCACATCCACATAAACAACGGTCCGCAAACCCGAGCTTGTTTTGTTTTTTGACGACAACATTCACCAATATTGTAGAATATAATTTTATTATTATCTCATTTAAAATTCAGATTAATTAATTGATAAAAATCTTTGAATTTATCCTAAGAGTCTTTTAATTTTGTAAAATATATTGGCAAATAAAATTGATAACCACAATGAGGACGGTGCGATGAAAGCAATTATACTTATTTAATGTGAATTAAAGAGATAAATGATTACAAATATCCGGTTGATTAGAATTTATAACGCGATTATATTTTAAGTTTTTACCCGTGTGTTCACGCATTTCCGTTCCAGTAGGTTTTATCTACTTATATTATATGTTTATCGAGAAAAAATCTCACAAAGCGGAATTATTGGCTAAGTAGGTACATGTACATGACATAAATTAAACATTAGGGAAGTAGGTAAGTACCTGAGTAGCACCTATCAATATTTTTATTTTCTTGTAAGTAGGTAAGTATGTCCTGTGCTTTCTTATAAGTAGGTAGGTGAGTTTTCTCATACTTAGTATGAGTTGTGATTAATTAATCCCAATGGTTTGTTTTGTTCTCATAAATAAGTTATTCCAGGCTTCCTATCATTCTTATACCCTGCGACTTGCAAAGAGTCTGGTAATCATGCTTTACTATTCATAAAACTTATGAATAGTAAAGCCTGATTACCAGACTGAAGTCAGAAAGGTGCAATAATTGTAGGTGGCTGCATGTTCTACAGCAATTGTCGCGGGTTCCATTCCGGCACGAAACAATTAATATTTATTTTTATTTAAAGGTTCTTTCTGAAAGGTTCTTTCTTTCTGAAAAACATTCTTTCTGAAAGAGAGGGTTTTGTTTTGAAATCTCCACTATGCAATTTTTAAGACGTAGAAAGAAAAAGAAGAGTTATGAATTATGTATTAGATTAGTTAAATAATAACTTACTTTAAAAAAATATAATCAATAGTTAACAGTAATGATTTCTCATTCAATAGATTAAAAAATATCTGACTTCACTGCCCTCTATCGCAAATCAACAACAACGTTTAAATTGGAACGCCACCGCAATCTAGTGGCATTGTAAAGAACTATGGTGCAAACCAGTCGCTTGATTATGTTCCTTACTTTTCCACACGGCGATAGATGGCGCTGTAGGCAGAGCTTTTAAACATTCGATTATCGAAAGCGTAGCGCGTCGTAGCTGCGTAGGCGCGAGCTTTTAACCTTTGTTTACGATTTTTACAAACAATTTTTGTGGAATTGCTAGTACGGCGTTTTACTGAATTATATTGGTCGAATTCAATTGTTACTAATTAGATAACGTAGAAAACAATAATAGGAAAATGCAATTTATTTGTTTAATGTACGGAGAATAGACCGAGTTGAGTTTTCGGAAAGGATTTTTTTTGTGTCAATTTGGTGTAAGGTACCGCAGTTAATATTAATTATTGTGGAACTGTTTAACGAGCCATTATTCCATTTTGCTCATATTTATCTCGTTAGTAAATATATTATGCCAAAGAGTTGAGCAATGGATATGACTTACGAATTCGTTTCGGAAAGTTTGCGATAGGTAGGTACCTAGGTACATTAATGAAATCATTCGTGAACGTGAATTTTCTAGTTTAAGTTCTAAAAAAGTCCTTTTACCTCTCGTTTCCGAGATAATTAGGGCTACACAGTATGTTTTGAACTGTGCTAAGTAGGTATGTTGGTAGTCAGTCATTTGCAGCAACTTGGCAAGATTTCAAATATCTTTGGTATATCATAAGGAGTCGGCAATGGATTTATAACAGTATAAATCACATTTTCAGGCACACACTTTGGAATAATGCAGAAATGAATACTTACCTACATATAATACAACAAGATTTGAAAGATGAAAATCTTGATGATGTATCTATTTGAAAAATATTTCCAACATCGAGATATAAGTACTAACGTACTAGAGAAGCTACGTCAAATAACTGAATTGTCCTATTCTTCGTAATTTGAATCTTTAGTTCGCGCAGCGCAAAATAATAACAATTCGTCTAAACCGTAACTAATTTACCACAGCGCTAGATTTGCTGCGGAAGTGTATTTATTCTATATAATTTATTATTGTCGGAAGTACTAGGCGCGAAAGAGCTAGAGAGCGACTGAGTGAGGTGCGGCGCGATCGCCGCAGTTGAACGAGACAAAGTAGGAATTTACGGTGTCTTCTCTAGTACGTTAGTACTTATATCTCGATGATTTTCAACGACTTTTTCACGAACTTGAGAATCAATTCCGAACTTTCACTCACAACTTGTATAAAGACGATTTGATGATGATCTTGTACCTACCTAATGTTGATGTCTTTACGTAAACAAATATAAAACAAAGAATTAAAAATATTAAGTAGATAGGTACTTATGTATTACCTAAAGAGTATGTCAGGTGGATGATACAGGGATGATAACAATTAATAGGTAATCTAGGCATGATACATATACCTACTACCTCAAATGGCTTAGCATGATTCTCCGTTATGTCGAAAATACTGCAGCATTAATTTTGAAATAAATATATTAATGGTAAAGTTGAGGACTTACTGTTTGACGAAAACACGATTCGATAAAATTTTCTTCATAGAAAAAAAATCCAAAGTTACCTCCCTGTCGAACAATATACCGCTGGTATCTCAGATTATTTATAATCTGAGGCTGGTATTCAAAAAATACTTCAAATTAGATAAAGAAACTGCATATTACCTAACTGAACTAACTTTATAGCAGGTCTTATGTTATTTTTTTTAAATTACCGTTATTTTCACTGTAAAAAGAAATAAACTAAAATATCGGTGCTTTTGAGTCTTCTTCCTGCCACCCTGACTCGCTTGCTCGCGTGACCGCCAGCTACTTGTGCGAGCGAGATAAAGGGTGGGGGGGCGCTGAGGTACTATCACTCTGTAGATAGATTCTTAAGATTTATGTAAAAGTAGAATTTTGACCGCTTGTTTGGTCCAGCAGATTAATTACGTACTACCAACATTATTAAATAGGTACCTAAAAATATACTTACATAGATAATATATTCACAAAGCTTCGATATCGGGTTGAAAAACCTTCAATGGAGGGCTACGTAATTATTATTACTTATTTAAAATATTATTTTATATGTGCGTACAGTGTCGAGATAGGAGATTAGTATGCAAAGTATATGATAGGCAGGCGTAGCGAGGTGACGAACAGGACATTAGGATGCGCACACGCATAGGACGACGCCGACGTGCCACGCATGCGCCACTGTTTTTTAACGTAATAAAGTTTTACAAAAAAATAATAAAAATGGCTCTTTACCTGGTGCTAGCGGTATCATGGGGAGCGGCAGCGGTATCAAACTACTCATAGCATTAACAACGATTTTATGAATGAATTTTATCAATGTAGGTAATCATTTTCCATTCATCGTGAAAGGACTGATAAACAATACTTCGTTGATGTACCTACGTATAGATTACAGTAACGTTTATAATTGACTAAAAAATTATGCTGCTAGGCAAATTATTATCTTATCTAAGTATTAAAATGTAACGTTTGCTGCACAAGTCCGTGATCAATGAATTTGATAAATTACCTCAATGGAAACGGTATCGTATCCTCATTGATAGTTCCTCTAGGCTAGGATGTAGTGTAGGTATCTCGTACTTGTGACATCATTGGATATACAAACATCGACATTTTGGCGTATATCATGCTTGGCTTAGAAAGTCGCAAGATGGAATATAATAAAAGAGTCATTTTCAACACGTTATATTCGTTGTTACTCGGCAACAACGAACAAATGACTAAAGATCGATCCAGCGTTATAACTATTGAAGGACAACCAACTCTAATACAGCCAACGGTCAGCGTTGGCGGACAAATAAAACAACATGTCTGCCGACTGGTCCGATTGCGGTACCAGGCGCACATAAGTCTTTCAGAGCTTTCGCTGCCACCCGCGCCCATTCACCAGCCACTTTTATGAATGAAGCGCGCCTGTGTGCGCTGCGCACATCGTGATGCGCGGTACATGTGTACGTCTACACGTGTTTATTTGAACCAACATGGTAGGCATTCATGAGAATTTTCTTGTGTCAACATCGACTCTGGCAGTACAGAAATAGTTCGTAGCTTTGTGCTCGCAAAGTTGCAAAGTACGCTTGCCATTCGTTTAAAATAGTACGCCACAAGGTGGTCTGCTAAATCTTGCGTGCAAGTACAAAACGTACAATGCAAAATGTATTCTCTATTTCAGGTGTTAATTACAGAGCTTTGTGCGGCCACTATGACTATTCATTGCAAGTTTGTGTATAGCTTTAAAAAGCTCTTAAAATGTTTTAAGAAATTCTAAAGCCGCTCACGTCAAAAAAATATTTTTTAGAATAAATGCTATTTCAGTCACCATGACGACTAGGTATCTCAGACATCCGTTACCTTTATATAATTTTTCCCATAATTACACACATCAAATAATAAATCAAATTAATTTGAACTTGTCACCATTGATTACAGTTCCACCATATGACACGCAAGTGTAGCAAGACGAAAATCCACATGTGTCGTGGCTATGTGAAAATATTACTAAATAATCATCTGCAAACCAAACTAGACTTTAACGAAGAAAAAATAAAGATGAAAGTAACATTTATCTATAAAACCAGGTGACACTCGAAACTTGGTTTCAACTTGATCGAGCATAAAAAACCGCTTAGCACGCCATAATATAAAGTTACATTATAATGACCATTTTTTATTATCACTATACATCTACTATAAATGGCTATTAATTATTTTAAATATGTACTTAGGTAGAGGTCTAGTTATTAAAAAAAAATCTCGTAATAGAAATAGGGAGATTAAAGTTGCTTTTGTGTAAAAGCTTAGCTGGTATATATGTTTAAAAAATTCCATAAACACAGTGTTTAATGCCATACAACTAATAAGTTTATTTGGAAACAGATAAACTAAGCGCAAATGAATGAATGAAATGACAGCCAACAATGTAAACCTTCCTAAAACTTAGTGCTATAGGTATTTGTAAATAAAATGTTAAGTAATAATTGTTTTCCACGTAACCAAATGTAACTTTAGTAGTTATGCGAGTAAAGTATACACAGTTGCGTCGTAGTTTTGGCAACATCCTGTATAGGGAACAACATGCGAGGGAAATGGACACCGCAACATCCGATCTTGAGGTGACCAAGACCCGACTGGTTTTTCGCAGTTTTTTTACTGCATTTTTATGGATTTATTTTGATTAAAACTAAACTTTTATTAAATTTTTAAAGCCAGTATTTTATATTTAATTTGACAGTGCGTCCCACTCATAAAACCGCCATTGTTTCGTTTTGTCATTAATATTTTGTGAATTATTTTCGTTTAAAAAACTATATTTTGGTTGCTAAAATGTTTGAAATAAAGGAGGAATTAGCATAAAGAGTCTTTAAAATAATGTCGCTGCTACGAATTTAAGCTTTATTTTATCATATATTTACAATAAATCACTTTTACTGTTACAAAAATAAACAGTGTCAAATTATATTTTGACAAAATGTTTTATAAGTATTTTGACAAATGACCGAAAATGTTCTCAATATCGTAACAAAGGGACGACTTTAGCAATAGAGTTAACAAGAAGGGTTTATTACACCCAATTCTACCCACAATAATAATATGTAAACCACAAGTATGTACACACAGTTAAATGTTGCCTATTACATAATAATTAGTACAATATACATAGCAGTACGCGGTAGTGTGAATCACATCGGACGGCCAGTCTGATAATGTCATACAAATTGCTCCCATTGTACCATTCTATGGTTAGTTGGAACTCTGATAATAAATGATAACGACCCACCGACAATTTGTTATTTCATTATTATCATGCCCCAACATTTTCACAACGATATTTATGTTTTATTTATAGGTTTTTTGCTTCGCTAGAGAATAATTTTAATATTTCTATCGACAGATGGTTATTTTTACATTTAGGGTTTTTACGAAGAGCGTGAGTTGCGTTGGCTCTTGTTACTAATTGCTTGAGTCTCAAAGGAAAAAATAAATGCTAGTGTCACTATTTCTTTAAGTATGTTCTTCTCTTTTTTTTGCCTATTGTTTTTTTGTAAATTCTTTTAAGTTGTTATCTATTATTTTTTTGTGCTATTGTGTGATGTCTTTTGTGTGCACTGAATAAATGTTTTATCTATCTATCTACTAATCTATACATTTTTTCAGACCCTCTTTTATTCAATACGTTTTCTCACCTCTTACTATGAGTGAGTTTTGATCCACTATGGACTCAATTATAGAGTTGTTGCAGGTATAGTCTTACGAGTATCATCTTTGACTATAAAAAAAGTTAAAGCCTGTATTTTGTTTCATAAATTGTACTGAAGTACTTATTTAAGGGCGAAGCAGACATAATGATATCTTTTGTAAACAACACATTTTTTTTATCTTTTTTACTTTATTTATAAGTATTAATATAATTCGATGTAGGGGGGGTTGGTAATCTTCAGAACTGCTGATTGGAAAAATTCTAATGGGAAGCTACAGTATTGCCGAGTGTCAAAGGATATAATTATTATAACATCATCTTTTGCAACTTCTTATTTAAATTCCATAATTCATTTGTTGTGCTGTAATAACTTACTAAAACTTAATAATGAATGTAATTATTTTTGATAAATGAATATAATTTGATTTGATTAATTTTAATTTTGATTATTATTGATTAATTTGATTTTATTGTTATAAACTTATATTTTTTTTTTTTGACTATCTTTATGTCTAATAGGCAAACTATGTTAGAGCTGTGCACATCTTTAAGTGACAGTTCTCTGTTAATGTTTTTGTGAATTAGTCGTTAGAGTGCCTGAATAAATAAATATTAAAACAAGAAATTTCCAAGCGGACGAAGTCGCGGGCAGAGGCTAGTAAGAAAGAAAGCTCAATCGCAACCACGTCGAGGGTGGTAATACTATTAACGATCGGGTGATAAGTTTTAAACAGTAATCATCTCGACCAGTTGCCGCGACGAAACTAAATCGCTCGGAACGATCAAGTTGCATTCATTCATTGAACCAATCACCATTCACCACTCATGCATACAGCTTCAAAGCTTACTGAAGGAAAATCCTGTCCTAAATAATCTATACATTCATATAAAAAAATCGTAGCGAAGTCAAAACTGTACATTGAATATTTTGTTTGTAATTCCTACGAGATCTGGGAACGATTCTAATGCCGAAAATAAAGTTTTTACAATGTTTGTCTATTTGTCTGAATGTATGTTAAAGAGACTGACCAGACTTATAGGGAATATCTGTGCACCATACAGATATTCCCTATAAGTCTGGTCAGTCTATGGGCTATAAATTATCACGCTATTTGCTATGGAGTATGAACGATATGGTATTATGTTCGTATTCTTCTACATTTTACCGAAAATTGTAAAAAGTCGAGCCAATTTTTACCATTTAAAACGATTTAACCTTTTAAATGGTAAAAATCACGATATACCTCTATGGAGCTAAGCAGTCAATCATAATCAACATGACATATAGGTACAGGGTGGATTTTTGAGACGGGACAATAAGGACAATAACATCTTAACCGTTGTCGCTACAAGAAAACGGTCTCCTGTCCAGAAACAGTTTGATCTGCATTCACAGATTTTGAAAACAAAATGTACCGTCAACAAGCAAATGGGCAATTTTTAAAGCTTTTTGGTGCCAATCGATCCTGTTTCTTAGAAGGAGCAGAAAACCAAGATCAAGATCAGAGCTTTGAGTACTAGAAAAGTTAGACATCGCAAAAAACTTACTATACATTTCGTAGAAAAGGAGACTATAGAGATGAGAGAGAACACAATATATCAGTGTATGGCAACAGTCGAATTATTCCATTACTTTACTGGGCTGACCCCATGTCTTCCCGTGGGTGTCGTAAAATGCGACTAAGGGACTTACTAGAGAATGGGCAGCAGTGTTCTCTATGCATTTTTTTAAAACCATACCGGGATCGCCAACCCGCCTGCCAAGCGTGGCGATTATGGCAAACCCTCCCTTTTGGGGGAGGCCTATGTCCAGCAGTGGACATCTTTCGGTTGAAATGATGATGATGATGACTGGGCTGATTTTGGAAGGAATATAGCAGATAGATACAGATTTAACCATTTAAACGATTATCATTCTGCTAAATCTTTAAGGAGCTAAGCAGCTAATCATGAAAAAGAACGACTATTTTAGTTAACTCTGAACAAAGCAAATGAGTAATCCCGTGTGTTTACGATATACTTTTATATTATTTTAGTGATAGTTGTTCGTCAGGAATAATCTTGAAGAATGCATCAGTCAATGTATCAGTGTTAAGCCATTAGGCAAAATTCGCGCCCTCACGCCCCTAGTCGCCGCAGGAGACGCCCCGGGCGTCGGGAGTCGCAGGCCGATTTCCGGTCACCGTAGGCGTGGGCTTGCAGACGGTGAGCGATGGGTAGCTCGCCGTCCGATAAGGACCAGGCCCGGGTCGATGGCGCGTTGTGTTCCACGCGCGCCTAAAAGAGATGTCAGCACCAACTGACGGGGTCCGTTACGGCCAATGCCTGCCGGGGTTGCGAGTTTGTCCGAAAGGGATATCGTGGCCCTGGCACACAGGCACCGGAATGAACACGGGTACGTTTTAGTATCCAGGAACGCAGGCGTTCATTAACTCGTTAAAAAACGAAAAACTTCGCAAGCAATGGGGAATTGTTACTGCGTGTCGACATCAGGACGAGCTGCTTCTCACACGGACATCTGTACGTCGCTTGCTCCCGCGTCACCAGTCCTGACTCTCTTCATATTTTGGCTGTTGAGGCCGTAACTACAAATGTAGTATAGGTACGGGAAAGTTTTACAAAAATGTGGCTGTTATTTTAGTATTATATATTGTTGTGTCTTACGACTTCTACGCGAACGAAGTCGCGGGCATAAGCTAGTATGTAATAATTATCAATATCTAATATTAATAATGCGTGACCGATTTTCCCGGATACTTAGTATTGTATTTCCGTTTTTAATTAATTATTAAAAACATATACGAATACCAAATTTTATTGTTTTTATTATTTTTTTATTAAATAGGTACCTACGTTACGAAAGATATAAGTAGTCGGTGTTTCCATTCATACGGTCTCGTTATGTGTAAGGAAAATCCGGTTTTACGTGAGGTTTATCAATGAAACGCTCCATTGAAACGAAGGGGCTAATTAAGTGTGTGATAGTATAGTAATCATTATTATTTATTTTTAATTGATGATAAGGTCTCATGTACCTATTGGTACTAATCCGCGCGATGTATAAAATTTGTCCTCGCGAGTCCCTTAGAAACAATTTCAAAGAAGTTGATAGACAGACTCTGCCTTCTCTTTATATCTTAGAAAATATTTTGTATGTTCGCACAAAAAATTAGGAGTTTTCAAAATAAAAAGCGATGTCCATAATATAAATACACGTAGTAAACATGAAATTGTGATACCCAAATTTAGATTAACTAAAACAAGCAAGTCATTTCACAAAGACAGTATCCGCTTTTATAACAAGTTGCCAAAGGAGAACTTAGCGATGGAAAATTCAAAACCCACATCAAACGTATATATAGTATGCTTTTTTGATAAGGACACTTATCAAAAAAGCATACTATAAAATTAAAGACTACGTTGAAGACAAAGAAGTTTGGCAAAAATTCCTTCTACACATGTCGCTTCCTTGGTACTTCATTAACGGTATTACTATGTAAATTCTATTGCTCTCAAATTACGTGTTTTTTTATTTTGTCCATACTTCCTTGACATAATCTGCAACCTGCAATTTTATTGTAACTCCAACTCTTTATAGTGGCTTTTATGGACACGATATTAATTCAGTTTTGTTACAGTTAGAATGGCAATCATGTCATTTGGTTTAAATAGATTTTAATTTTATTTATAGATTCTTTTATATTTTGTGAATGTGAGAACGATTAGGCCTTGTAGAATGTAGATTTGTTGACCATTTTCTATTTTGTTAAGTATCTGGTACTTGTTGACGGACCTACACTGTCCTCCTATACCAATCAACACTGTTGTTTGAAAACATTGTCAAAGCCAATTGTTTAAAAAAATTCTTGCCGGTTCTACTTCATAAGAAACGACCAATTGAAACCGTGCACCTAGCTTCTAACGTTTCATAGAATAAAATATTTCGATTTTGATTGACAAATCCATGAAAATGTTGTGCTCATTTATTTATTTATTTATTTATTTAAACTTCTCGCACACAATAAGGTACAAAGGCGGACTTAATGCCTTAGGCATTCTCTACCAGTCAACCAAGGGTGGTGAAGAGATAAGATGGCGGGTGCTCTGATGGAGAGAAAATAATAATATTAAAAAATATTAAATTCTAACCTATTTATATTACTAGTAATAAAATAGGTGCTCAAGTACATAAATAGATTATAAACATATAATACATATACATACGTACATATATACTATAACATATCCCTATATTATATATATAAATATAATACATACAAATTCAAGGAAAGGAGGTAATTGAGATGACTCTACGCTATTTGTTTTGTAAATAACTCTGCAATTTCCGCTTAAATGCATACCGACTAGTGGCCGTCCTGATATCAAGAGGAAGCGCATTCCAGAGAAGAATGGACTGAATATGATAGGAAGAATGAACAAAGTCAGAAGTATGAGAAGGACAGAGTAGAAGAAGATTGTTGGAAGAACGCAGATTCTTAGCGTGTGAAGAACATAGATACTGGAAGTGAGACATAAGATAAGAAGGAGGGCTGGGAGAGTTGAGAAGGGAGAAAAGTGAGGTCAAAGCGCGCAAACTTCTTCTCTGGCGAATGGACATCCATTTGAGCTCAGTCCTGTAACTCGACACATGGTCATATTTTCTTAGATTAAATATGAACCGGATACCATTGTTGAGTAGTCTGTCGAGCTTATCCAGCAAAACCGCATTCAAGTCAAAGTAGCACACGTCACCATAGTCGATGATAGGGAAAATCAAAGTCTGCACAAGCATAGTCTTCGTCTTAGCGGGCAAAAAGTTTCTCAGACGATACAGGGATCGCAGAGTACCGTCATTACTTTTGTTTTGTCGGAAATTACTACTTACTAACTTCCTAGATCATAATGTTTATGATGCACATATGCATTAGTAAAATATTGTTTATTTTAAAGTAGGTATAAATATGTTTGTACATTTATAACTATTCCTTAGAGCTTTGCTAAGCTTTTACTTTCAGGATTTTCTTAGAAACTCCGTTGCCTACAATATTGATAAAATACACCTTTTTTCCAAGTAGGCATTGACCCTACTTTATTCACAAAAGACTCAATCACAAATCACAAACAAACACATTAGTTACCCACTATTTATGCATCGAGAAGACAATTTGAATACATCGATTTACCTCACGTGTTCAGATATGTGGTGTTCCCACGTTAAATACACAATACAGACAAACATACATGCAGGAGAAACAATGGGCCCGTATGCGGCCCACCCTGGAGAGACGGCACTATACCGGGGTCAGTGCACTCACGTACTTAATTACGTGCAAATATGAAAGACCTTTTGATTGAGCACTTAATTGGGTCAAAGACATCTGTTAGAACATCAGTTAATGAACAGGTTACAAACAGGTTTGTAGGTGATGATTTTCGCACTTTTTTCACGGCAATTTTTTGGCAGACATATGAGTAAGCCTTATGAGGAATTTCGGTAGTAAAATATAAAAAAAATACAAGAATTCCTCCTATTCGAGAAAAACAAATTGGGACAATGTGCTTTAAATTATATTGGGACATTATATACTATTATACTAGCTGCTGCATTCGGCTTTGCCAGCGTGGCTTTTTCTAAAGTAAAGTAGCCTAAGTTACTCCTTATAACATTAGCTGTCTGCCCGTGAAAATAGCCCACAGAATAAGCAAGCTGAAGTGGCAATGGGCCGGCCATATTAGCCGTAGAACCAATAACCGTTGGGGTAGACGTGTTCTTGAGTGGAGACCGCGAATCGACAAACGTAAGGTAGGAAGCCCTCAGGCTAGGTGGAGCGACGATCTTCGCAGGGTGGCTGGACTGGCTGGTGGCAGTTGGATGAGAGTTTCCGAGAATCGAGCTGAATGGCGTGCAATTGCAGAGGCCTATGTCCAGTAGTGGCCTGCTATGAGCTGATGATGATGATGATGAAATAAATGTATTTTATTTCTTTTTTCTTATAGTGCTGATCACCACTTAGTGCGATGCGATCAAACCTTTTTATCGTAGCGATAACGGTAATGTTTTCACGTCTCATGACTTAGAATTTCCACTGTTTCGTTCGTTTTTCCGACTGATACTAAAATGATAAAAATTTAAACCGGATTTAATTCACCAAATAAGTAACCAACGCCCATATTTTTTTTTTTTTTTTTTAAACGAACGCATGCCTTTATATTTTTTATCGTAAAGAAAAGAACTGATAGTGCTGGCAGGTTCTTGTAGAACAAGCCAACCACACTTTTCTCAACCACTGCAACTCCTCGGTAAGCCAGAACCTACAGTGGCGACCACGATCAACCAGAAAGGGGCCAAAACAATAAAGCTCCTCGTTTTCCGGAGAAATAATTCAACTGTCTTGGACCATTTACACTATAAGACATTTGCACGACATTTGTGAACAAGTAGGCTAAGAATGTGCGGAAGCTTCACCAATGATTAATGAACCGTTCCATACATCGTGCAGTTTATCTCGACTGGATATATAATGCAAGAGGTTATGGACGTGGACTAATCTGAAAGTGCACCGAGGTAACAAGGATGCGACGTATTATCCTATTCGGGCTTCACCTATTTATTAATACGTGGTACAGTTGGCCTCAAAAAGATGTATCGACATCGACAATAATTTAATTTAATCATTTCTGGGCGTCCAATCAAAAAGGGCCCAGTAGTGGAGTATTGAGTTAGGACTAGTTTCGATGTCTAGAATAGTCAATTGATAATACGGGTTAAAAATATATTCAAAAACTCCCTCCCAAAGAAGAGAGAGTGAATGAGTGAGTGAGTGGGACTCACTCACTCTCTCTTCTTTCCCATTGTTTGTTTGGTTTATATTTGTGTATTTATTTGGTCTTATACTTATGTATAATTAGGTATATATATTACATTTAAAGTTTTTAATAGGTATATGTATGTATATCCTTATATTTAAATAAATATTGATTCACAATTTTCGTTATTGCACCAACCACTGCTTGTCTCTGCATCACCCAAAGGTTGGCTGGTAGAAAATGCCTATGCCATTAAAGGCTTCTACATACCGGGGCGACTTGTCGCGCGACGCGACGCGACACAAAGGCACCGCTCGTCCCGCCACACGCGGGGCCTTTGTGCCGTGTCGCGTCGCGCGACAGGTCGCGCTGGTTTGTAGAAGCCTTAAGTCCGCCTCTGTACATTTGTGTGCTTAAAGTATTAAATAAATAAATAAAAACTGGCACGTTTTTTTTATCAGACATTTGAAGTTGAAACTCTGAAAAAGCTTGATTTGAGAAAAACGATATGAGACTAGATAATTGAGCATTAATTAATAATAAAATAAAATCGCAAAATGCAATTTTTTCACCCAACTTTACAAAACTGGACCCTTTTTGCTTGGATGCCCACATTTATTAACATAACATCACGCCTGCGTTCCCCAAAGGGTTAGGCAGAGGTGTACCTATAGTACACCAACATTTCGCCAGTTATGTTTAAGTCGATAGGGTCGAGCCTATTGCCATCAACCGGGCTCAAATCCAGATTCCGGGCTGCTACTGAGAAATTCCTTATGGAAAAACCCAATAACACTTTGCCCGACCCTGGAATCAAACCCCGGTTTGCGGCCACTAGAGTTCACTGGACTAACGAGACAGTTTAATTTAATAGTCTACATTGTTTGTTCCATAATATTGTAACAATCATTTCTGCCGAAAGACGTCCACTGCTGGACATAAGTCTCCCCCAAAAGGAGGGAGTTGCCATAAACGCCACGCTTGGCAGGCGGGTTGGCGATCCCAGTATGGTGTTAAAAATGCATAAAGAACGCTGCTGCCCATTCTTTAGTAAGTCCCTTAGTCGCCTTTTACGACACCCACGGGAAGAAATGGGATGGTGCTATTCTTTACGTCCGGCACCACACGGAACATTGTATCAATGTGTAGCCACAAAACATAATTATGACACATTGGGTAGGTACTGATAATTACCGATGACCTTGTGAAGGCCGCAGGAATCCGCTTAAAGGCTTCTACATACCAGCGCGACACGGCACAAAGGCCCCGCGTGTCGCGGGACGAGCGGTGCCTTTGTGTCGCGTCGCGTCGCGCGTCAAGTCGCCCCGGTATGTAGAAGCCTTGATGCGGGAAGCACAGAACCGGTCGAAGTGGCGGTGCTTGGGGAGGCCTTTGTCCAGCAGTGGACGTTTTTTGGAGGAAGTTATGATGATGATGGGTAGGTACCTAATTGTAGCTAAACATTTAGCATGAAATGTTCAATTGTTTTCAATACAAAGATTTAAAACAATTAAATTAATTCATGTCGATGTTTATATAATTTTGAGGCTGACTGTACACAGACTCTACCTCCCGTGCTACGTAACAAATGACTCAATTACTTTTGGTTTTATATGGCCCCTTTATAAAAATTGGAGGATAATTTTGAAAATAGAACATTTCAAATTCCTACATATATACACAAACTCACACCTTCCTTCTATGGGGGTAGGCAGAAACCATAGAACGCCACCTGCGACGCTCCTTACATACTCCTGTTGCTTCGTTTACCTTCAGACATCTGTACCCCGAGTGTAAGTTTGCAAGTGAGTAAACGTAACTAACGCGTTTGCGTTAAGATTTTTATTCTTACCCTTATAATCTTAGCATTATGATCTATCGGTCAAATTTTAACGCAAACGAAATAGTTACGTGTACTCTCTAGCAAACTTACACTTGGGGTACTGGTCATACTCGCACGCCGGTTGCAAGTACTACCCATCTGACCTTTCCACAACGACCCAACCCCAACAATCTTTCCTGAACATTCCTAAACGCACTGAAAACATCGGACGTTAAGTAACTAACTAGGTACTTTTAATTTCGATAATAATTTTGAAGAAAATTAAATTAAAATTAAAATTCTGACCAGACCGGTTTTTTTTATAATCGAATTAACTTGTTTGCCTACTTGTTTATTTCCCTCATTTTGCTTAATAAATTCTTGCTTATTCATACATTTTATCTAAATAAATTGCACAAGCAGGTTGATAGACCAACCACATATACCCGCCCAGTGTTGGAAGTTACTGGAATCACTGAAAAGGTCGGATAAGTGTGACACTGGCTGCTGAAAATCATTCTAGCAGAGCGTCGGATCAATGGTTACGTGGCGGCTGTCTTCTGATGACAGAAGATGATGTCAGGGGAGCTGCTGTCCTACCCCGTCCACGACGAACTGTTATATTCCAGCCCAATCCTGATGATATTGAAGCTGCTAAACCACTAATCTCGGATCAAATAAAAATCAGGACCTGAATGATTTTGAAGTAAATGGCTAATCCATTGCTTCATATGTTCGAAAAATTTGTCTGCTCAACAACGTAAATAACGCAATGAATGTTATTCTACTGACAAAATGACACCTATTGCTACATAATAGTGTGTTAGAGATTAACTACGATAATATGGCACGCCCCTCCACAATTCAAAACGTTTAAAAGTATTTACAAAGCGCCACCAAGACTCACAACGCATGTGTGCGTAACGAGACGGCCGTCAAACAAAAACAAATCACGGATTTGTTGCTCGACTAGTGGCGTCATTAATCGTTAATTATTATTAGTATGGCGCTGCACTGACGTACTCTATGAAAACGACACGTGCGTTGTCTTGCGCGATCGGCTAGTTATGATTAGTTGACAAACAAATCTGGTAATAAGTACGATAATACGAGTACTGATTGCACAAAAACTATGAATAAATTCGACAAATACGAAGACGATTACTTACAACTACATACAAACTCTTTCGTAAGGATGTGACTACACAGATTGAAACAGTAATTTGGAGGGGCGTGCCATGTTATCGTAGTTTATCTCTACGCGATTACCCCGCGGAAGAAGTCGGGAGTTTATGTATGTATTACCCACTTTTCCCTTATGTATTGAGGGCAACTGGAAGCGTTGCTGCCCTTTGACCTACACCATAACTTGTTTTGTTTCGATAAGGCAACATTGAACATGCAATGAACTTAGTGTCAATAGTGAAAACTTGATAAGTTATGGCTTACAAAGTTACTAATGAGCCGGGTACCTAAATCTATTAATTAAAACATAGGTCTGTAGCAAGGGTCAATTCAGAAATACCTAAGTGATATTTTATGTTACGCCGGCGAATGCTAATAGATAGTGAAAATTGTGTATACTCGTATTATATATTACAATCTAGAGTCTAGACAAAATCTAACTGATTGCTATTTTAACTGTATAATTTATTATTTTTATGACTTTTATTTTACATTCTGTGATTACCTTAAACTCACACACTGATATATTTTTTTTTAGGAAAACATTTTTTTATTTTTATTTTACAATGTTTGTAAATATGTGAGCACCATGTATCTATCACATAATTAATTTATCTGTCATTGCTTCATTATTAATTCTTTTTACCTATTGTGGTATAGTAATTTTATTCTAAGTGCAGCGTCTTCACATATAATTATATAATTGATGTACTTATACAAAATATTGTAAAACATTTTAAAAGAGTAACGGTGGAGTTTCTCGCCCATTCTTCTCCATACGAAGCTACCTTTTGGAAGGAGCGACTAGAATCAATTCTATTTTATTTGTAAATTTTGACGTTCTAAAGTGCCATTTATGTGCCTATTTGAAATAAATAATTTGACTTTGACTTTATGGTAAGATGTGTTGCGTTCAAACGAAGATTTTTATTTCCGGAAAAGTCTCGACCAATTAGTTCGATCACGAACACCACTAATACTTATCCAATAATATTTTTGTCATATTGTGATTGATTAAAAGGAGGTTTTGTACTTTTCAAGGAATACATTACACAGACGAGACTGGCCATGAGCCCATGAGAAAAAAAAACTAAAATAGCATTTTGGAGCAACTTGTACTTAAAGAACTGAAGCGCAGAGGTTATTTGCCGGGGTCACGGATCATAACATCGGCATCAATTAAATTAAAACGAATAACGTGCAAAGAGTAGGCGAATTGAAGGAAAGAGAGAGCTTTATTATTTAATTTGTGTGAAAATTAAAATGTTTCAATGTACTATGTATTTTATCTTATTATATTTTTTATAATTACTGGCCACTAGCCCTGCCAGTGTGTTAAATTAATGTCGCCATTGTAGCGACACGTTGAATATTATCAACTATACTCCATTTGAAATAAGATTAGAAATTTAAATAGACCTTTTTTACAGTCCGTTCAACCGCTTTTGACTTCTATTGCGTTGGTCGCATGACAAATGGCAGCTGTAATAAACAGTTGGTATTGTAACCACGTTTTTGCTTTTAATGTCATTCTTATGCCTACGGAACAGAAGTCAAAACCGGTTGAACGGACTGTAAAAAAGGTTTACTTCAATTTCTAATCTTATTTCAAATGGAGTATAGCTGATTACGTAAATGGCAGTAAGATATAACACGTAACATTCAAGAAAAACACAAGAATCCGACAATTCCGCCGGAGGGAAGGAAGTTAGCAACAAAGTGATCACAGGATGCTGCGCCGGAGACTGCAGACGTTGCCGACCCAGTTCCGCTCCTCAGTGATTTACCGGAGGGAGGAGATCGCCCCATCAAGCCATCCTTCCACTTCCACTGGATGCCGTTGTTACTCAGTTAGGTTAAACGATTGGCACGTCCACGACGCGACGGTTCAAGAAGATTGGCTAAAGATTGTTTTGTATGTTTTCTGCGTAGGTGAGTGGATTTTTGTGATTTGTATCGGATTTTTTTATGAAGTAAAACTTCTTTACGCACGCTTCACTTCGGGAGTAAGCTGGTGAATGCGTGACGAGAGCGTTAAGGCTTCTACATACCGGGGCGACTAGTCGCGCGACACGACGCGACACAAAGGCACCGCTCGTCCCGCGACACGCGGGGCCTTTGTGCCGCGTCGCGTCGCGCGACAAGTCGCGCCGGTATGTAGAAGCCTTTAAGGAAACTGATCGGGCGAGGCGAACGGACATGTTTAAATTTTAAACATGGAACACACCGCGTCACCGCCGCGGGTCGTCCCGGTTAATAGGTATTTTTTTTAATTCACACTGGCTGTTTATACACTTCTGTTTTACTACTTCAGTCGTGTGGTCTAAAGCACACTCGTTATTTTGTGCACCGAGAGTCTTTAAAAATACGGGAACCTTTATCATCATCTGCTTAACTTTTTTCCAACTACGTTGGGTCGGTTTCCAGTCTAACAGGATACAGCCGAATACCAGTATTTTAGATGAAGAAAGAAAGAAAGATAAAACATTTATTGGGACTCGCACAGATCACAAATTAAATAAAACCCACTCATAGAAACAAAAAAAAGAACAAAACCAAAAATAAAACAAAGTAAACAAAAAGAAAACGCGCGAACTGACTATCTGACCCGTATGGTGTAATTTAAATGGTGTTGAACCTAGGGGCCATTGGCAGGTACCACTATCTAGTTTTTACGGTCCCGTACCCAAAGGGTAAAACGGGAACCTTATTACTAAGCCTCCGCGGTCTGTCTGTCTGTCTGTCCGTCTGTCACCAGGCTGTATCCCATGAACCGTGATAGTTAGACAGTTGATATTTTCACAGATGATGTATTTCTGTTGCCGCTATAATAACAAATACTAAAAACCAGAATAAAATAACTATTTAAGGGGGCTCCCATACAACAAACGTGATTTTTAGGGTTCCGTACCCAAAGGGTAAAACGGGAACCCTATTACTAAGCCTCCGCCGTCTGTCTGTCTGTCCGTCTGTCACCAGGCTGTATCTCATGAACCGTGATAGCTAGACAGTTGAAATTTTCACAGATGATGTATTTCTGTTGCCGCTTTATCAACAAATGCTAAAAAGTAGAACAAAATAAATATTTAAGGGGGCTCCCATACAACAAACTTGATTTTTTTGCTCTTTATTGATAACGGCAACAAGTAGACGCTTGAAATATTCACAGATTATGTAGATATATATTGACTTTAAAAATAAATAATTAAATTAAAATAAAACAAATATTTAAGGGGGGCTCCCATACAACAAACGTGGTATTTTTATAGATAATGGTACGGAACACTTCGTGCGCGAGTCCGACTCGCACTTGGCCGGTTTTTTTAGGTTTTGTAAAAGTGATTCCGATATTTACAGAATAAACAATTTCATATCATTTCATTTCACCTACTCATCGTTATGAACGACTTTCATTATGGAATAAAACTAGAAATCACGAAAAAAATCCGGCTCATTCATTATTGCATTAGTAATCCATCGACTAAATAACGAACTTGAAAAACCTAAAGGTAAAGTCAAACTACTTATTTCAAATAGGCAAATATGAGGCACTCTTGAACGTCAAAATTTACTAAAAATTGAATTGATTCTAGTTGCCCCGTCCAAAAGGTAGTTTCGTATGGAGATGAATGGGCAAGAAACTCCACCGTTACTCTTTTAAAAATGATTTACTATATTTTGTTTAAGTACATTAATAATATAACATGTCCCGGAGTTAAAGCACAACCTCTTAGGGGTTCATTGTACTCATCATTATGAGCAACTTTTACTATGAGACCAATCCTGAAATCGCGAAAAAAAAAATCAGTTGTTCCCTATATTTATGTTCGAATAGCTCGTGAAAATGTAAGGAACAGATGATTTTTTTTCGCGATTTCATGTTTGGTCCCATAGTAAAAGTTGTCCATAATTATGAATACAATGACCCCTTAAGAGGCTGTGCGTTAATTCCGGGACAAGTTGTATAATCTCGATACCCTTTCATACAATACAGTAACGACTACATTACGACGAAGTTTTCCAGGGTTACGTAAAGTAAGGCCCGGTACACGCCACGATTTCTTCACGGTACGGCGTATAAACTGCGCCGTAGAAAAACGTGTCTGTCAACAAGCTTCTATAGTCATCAGTACAACACGGACGACTGTGCCGTGCACTCGGCTAATACATCGTAGCTTTTCACGGCAAGAAAAACGTGTGTGTACAAAGGGCCTCAAGCTGTTCTCATCATCATTATTTCAGCCGAGGATAGTGGATATCATCGGCTGGACATAGGCCTCCCCCAAAGGGGGGGGGGGGGGGGAGTTTACCATAATCCACACTTGTCAGGCGGGTTGGCGATTGCTGTATGGTGTTAAAATGCATAGAGAACGCTCCAACCTATTCTCTAGTTATTCCCTTAGTCGCCTTTTACGACACCCATGGGAAGAAATAGGAGCGAGCTGTTTTACGTGAAGGTAATTCAGAGCATACATTAATTATAGTCGTTTATACGTATAATGTGCCTATTCTATTCCGAAGTCTGTTATTTTAAATACACGTGTTAAAATAACCGAACGATGACATAGAAATGAGTGAATAGCCTAAAATAATAAAATTGAAAACTATTCGTGGCAAACTTTTCTTAAAAACAAACTAATAACAAATGATGACGAAATACTGACGGTTAGCCAAATTGGCGCGGAAACTGTAGCAGTTAATAATACAAGTTAATATAGCCGACCACTATGTTATTTTAATTAACGTTCAAATAATCTTGTGGATTCTTACTGAATTGCTACGTAAACAATGAAATGTAAACACAGACTAATAAATATTACATTGAATGAGATACCAATTCGATTTTCTTGGATTTACTTTTTTTTTTTTTCATTTTCAAATTTTTGGCATTCGAAAAGACCATGTTTATAACGAACACTATAAGACCTAGGAATATATTGTGCTAAGTAAGACCTACCACTAACAATACAAAAAATATGTTGGAGATTCCTCGATGTTTTGTTTAGTTTCTTTATCCATGAAGATTCATGAAGCATTTCCATAAATTTGAAGGTTACCGGAAGTCCTTAATGTCTTTCACACTTTTGAATGATATCAACGCAAATTATACCACTGTTCATTAACAGTAACGACCATTTTTCATCACACAAATTTTTCAACCTCGATGACTAACAAATAAGATCCCAATCTACTTACGTTCCCAATTTTCAAAGTTATTGATGCGTAACTATGATTAAAGAACAATTCAAACTTGGAGACTTACCTAGAGAAGCCTCGGGGTCCGACAGATCGGAGAGCGAAGGCACCTTCTGCATAGCGCGGGGCTCCTCGGCCTCCGGGGGCTCAGTCTTGATGCCGTCCACGTTGCCGCCACCCTCATCGCACTGAAAATACATATACACAATTAGTGACTGTTACATATAGCCACAATTCCACTTAGTATCTAATTGTGACATCAGCATAGCTATTCATAACCATTCGACAGGTTGTCGAATCGAAAATGAAATATTTCAATTACTAATTTGCCTTGCCCGCAAATAGCTGTCGCAAGAATGGCGGCAGTCTATTTGAGTTATACTGACAAAACTTACACCCCCATATTACAAAACAAGGTTTATCTTCAGACCCAGGTTTAAAACATGGATCCATTATTGAACTTCGAACTTTATTCCGACTATAGGAAAGTTCCTAAACACAAAACTGACAACTTAGTACCGAACTAAGTTTTCAGTTTTGTATAAAGAACGGTATTTTAATCACTGTTACGTTCATATTACAAAAACTGGCTGCATGGTTTAAGCCATGTCAAAATTAAATCTTGTATTGTAATAAGGTGGACAGGGTTTTGGATTTGTGAAGAGCCTATAATAGGACTCTTTTGATAAGCTTGATTGGTGTTTGATTCGGCACGGAAGCGTATCTGACGTTTGTGAATAGCTATGCAGAAACGTTGGAGATGGATTGGTAGCTTTTATATAAGAGTCAAAAAAAGACTTTAGTTTTACGAAAAGAGGATCGTCAGAACCTTTCTCCTATTTGCTTAGAAGATACTGACCAACTACAGGAGAGAACAGTTATTTTAAAGTTGCAGCCTACGGCTCAAACCCTCAAAGCATTTATTTCAATTAAACCATTTACAGGCACCTTTAAATTGTCAAGGAGTTGTCAGTTAGTCAGAATGCTGAAGCTAGTTGCCCGTTCCAAAACGTAGATCTCTATGGAGATGAACTGGCAAGAAACTCCAAAGAATAACGGGCAAGAAGATTCGCTGGAGTCCAGAGTTCAGAGCGAAGAATGAAAAGCCCTCGCAAGGAACCAGTGTTGTAGTACACGCAGGTAGTTCTCAAGTTACTCCAAGTCCTATGTTTTATTTTTAATTAATCATTATCACGTTAGTCAGAGCATAGTTACTAACCAAAAATCGTTTAGCTTTATTTATTTATTTCACAGTTTATGTACACACTTATAAACAGACAAGAAGAAAGGAACAGAAAAATACGTACAAAGGTGATGCTTATTTCTAAAGAAATCTCTTCCAGCATACCTGCGATAGGAAAGTAGACAAAGAGATGTAGACAACGTGTGTAAGAGCTGTTTTTTTTTTGTGGTTCACTATCCATCATAATCATCATCATTTCAGCCGAAAGACGTCCACTGCTGGACATAAGCCTCCCCAAAAAAAGAGGGGGGGGATTTGGCGATTGCAGTAAGGTTTTAAAAATCCATAGAGAACGCTGCTGCCCATTCTCTAGTAAATCCCTTAGTCGCCTTTTGCGACATCCACGGGAAGAAATGGGATGGTGCTATTCTTTACGTCCGGCACCAAACGGAACACTATTAACTAAACTTTAATACGATTAAACGCAAGACTTTCAAGTTCCACTGGAATGCAAGAAGAAATCTATAAAAACAAAATTAAACGCATAACAAAATTAAAAAAAATAACCTTCACTTCAGTTATAACTTATCCAATTAACAATGTCTTATCCTGAACGGTACTTAATATATAATGAAGTCACACACTTAAGTGCGCCCATCACAAATCAACCTTATCACCAATAGATAATGAGATCTAACAGATATTACTCATATCAGCATTTATTATTACACAAATCCTTGAAAACATTTCGATAAATTATGACTACAGGATTGTGCTTATCATAATAACATTTATGTTGTTGTCAGCATAAGAAAACTTTCAAACGCCTTATTCCACGTAAAATTTCTTAACAAGAATGAATGAATGAATGAAATGCACCGACCCCAGCATGGTTTGACCAGACTCGATTGCTCGAATGAACCCAAAGATTCACCCCCTGAAGCCTCATGTTTCATGAGACTACAGAGACCATTGTATATCAAAGAGTAGACCGGGAGACGCGGTAATGGTAGGGAAGACGTGCCCTTGGGATATGGAAGGATTATTAGCGCCTACCGGATATGCATCCTTTAGCAAGCATTGGAGTAGTGGAGAAAATTTCTTAACATAAAACATATCCTATGACACTCGGCAATACTGTAGCTTCACATTAGTGAACGAATTCTGAAAATCGGATCAGTAGTTCCGAAGATTACCCCCTACAACCTCACAAACTTTACGGTCTCTTAATATTAGTTTTATAGATTTACAAAAATAAACAATCGTAATTAATATTATAAAAGCGAAAGTGAGTTGTTTGTTACGCTTCCACGCTAAAACAGCTGAACGGATTTGGATGAAATTTGACAGATAGGTAACCTGAAACCTGAAGAAGGATATAGGCTACTTTTTATGCTGGTTTGCAAACGAAGTCGCGGACAACAGCTAGTTTTACATAAAAGGCACTTCTCATTTGACATTCAATAGTGCCTCTTAAGTGCCTATTTGACAAGGTTTGGGTGGAAAACTCAGGTTCAGGATTGGCTTCTTGGGCTTAATTATGCTGAAACGGAAAATCTTTTATGTTTCAAATATTACAGTATTCATCACACTAACACTCATCACTTACATACTTACACTCATCACATACACACCTAATAAAATTTGGTCACCTTTAAGTCCTAAGTTTTATTAATTATACTGAAACCGGTGTATTTGTTAACCTATCTTTTGTAATTCATGTAATCTGTCGAAAGGGACTAGATTCTGCGACACAGGGTATCCTAGTGCGGGATCCTGTGTCATACCTAAATATTGTAACACTTGTTTATGAATCAATAAAACTTTTTATTTATTTTATTTAATAATTTGAAATAAATAATTTGACTTTGACATAATCCTGTGTTGAAAAAAAAACCTACACCAAATAGTTTCAGCGAAAACAACTAACTCAGAAATACTGAAGTGATTCTGTAGTGTACAGGTTTGCCTGAATTAAACGTTAACAACCGGATTGATAGGTTCAGGAACTCAATGATAATAATATCATCTCGATTCCAACACAAGGACTGACTCATTATATTGGCAAATCAATTCACCATTATGACGACGAACGTTAGCAACTAAATGGCACCTATAAATCACAAACGGAGAAGACACCCGAATCACCAAGTAGGCTTTAAAAAACCTTGCAGTGTCCATCAAAAAAGGATATCTATTATTTTATATAATATATATGGTGGAGGAGCCACGGTGATCGCATCGCCACATTACAAGAACGGGTATGCTATCCACACACCAGTCACTTCCGTTCGCTGTTCGGACATGCGTCGCTTAAAAAAATATTCACAACACAATGGTTCAAAAGATCCTTTGATCTATGTTCATTCTTATTCAAAAGAATAAGTCTATGCGATAAGAAATAAACTCTGAGCTAACGTCAAGGTTTCAAAACCAATGTATTTTTAAACGAGCATATTTACTTACTCGAACTACGAGGTGAATATTGTGGATTCTTACAAATTTCTATTATATATATAATATTTATAATAATTTTCAGCTGTCATCTGAAACTTATGTAAAGTCAAGGAATAGTAGATTGTTATACAAGGGTCAAAAGGAATCAATTCCCATGCTAGGCTATAGTCCGAGTATAGGAATTGGTCACTTTCACCCGTGTTAATCACTCTAATTTTCATTTCGCAAAATAAGGAAAGTAAAAAATTTTAGCTTTTCTAAAATATTTTATGTTCTTGTTTGCTCGTCACTTCATAAAATCATTGTATGTATTTAAATATCTTTCTTTTGAAATTTCTGGCAAAAGATTTTCGATTATTGTAAGTATTTGCTTCGTCTTTAACCGAATCTGAGGTCAACATTTCAGAATCGCATGAACTCCTTTTTATTAATTAATCAAATATTAGTCTTTAAAACCTAGATTTTGAATTTCGGTGCAGCTTATAGAGTTAGTATCCCGCCAAATTATAAGTTTTGCCCCTACAAAATATTGCCCAATGCGGCTACAGAAGTCTTCACTTCAACAAAAAATATGTATTAAGTAGGTACCCACATTGTATGCACACACACAATGCACATACACACCAATCATTTCCATATATTTCTTCAAAAGTGCTTAGTAATTAACACCCTTAATTTCCGTACGACCTATTTCATCATCTGTTTTTCAGAACTCTGAGCTATCATTAATAAATAAGCCTTCGTTTATTGAACAAATAATCTGATCATCGGCAGAATCCATGGCTATCTAAATTAACTATACATATGTAGCAAAAACTCAGGGATACTGCTTTATCTATGATTGAACATAATTATGATCATAACAAAATGCTAATTAAATGGACCGCCCATTGTGTCACCCTATGTAAAATTTCAACATTTATATCCCACCAAAAACATTTCATGTAAAATGTTGCCAAGACGAACACTGACCGCCTTATTACAAAACAAGATTTATATTTGACATGGCTTAAACCATGGAGCCAGTTTTTGTAATAAGAACGTAACAGTGATTGAAATACCGTTCTTTTTACAAAACTGAAAACTTAGTTCGGTACTAAGTTGTCAGTTTTGTGTATATGAACTTTACCATAGTCGGAATAAAGTCCGAAATTCAATAATGGCTCCATGTTTTAAACCCGGGTCTGAAGATAAACCTTGTTTTGTAATAAGGGGGATAAGGTTTGCCCTGTGAAAAAGATATCAGATCTCATGTAGAGCCAGATATGTAGAATTTGTGAAGTTAGGGTCGGTAGAGTTAGGCCGTGTAGATTCAGAAGCTTGGCTCTACATGAGATCTGATATCTTTTTCACAGGGCAAACCTTATGTGGTCGTTTTGGCAACATTTTACATGAAATGCTTTTGGTGGGATTTCAGTTCTTTTTGTAAGTTGTTAGGCAGTCTTTTTAGTGTTTATTTTTTTCTTCTTTTATTTAAGTGTATTTCTTGCACATCAGCAGTGCCGGTTTTCATAGCACATTCTCTGTCTTTGCCTTTTTTCTTTGATGGTTTACTGATTACCATAAGCGATAAATCAGGGCGATATTTCGCTCTTAAGCGATTATATTCAACTATAGCTGACTGTTGTGCTTTAATACTAGCAAAGTCTATATATTTCGGCTTTCTAGCACTTCAGGAAGTACCCTAACATTTTGAAGTCCCATACAAACTTCCACCCCCCCATTTTAGGGGATGGGGGCGAAAGTTATAAGTTTATGAATTTTTTTGTTGGTTGTATACTAAACTTAGATTACATACCAAATTTCAGCTTTCTAGCACTTCAGGAAGTAGCCAAACATTTTGATGATCATCAGTGTGTCAGTGACGAAATCGGTGTATTTTAGATATCAATCAAATCTAAAGTATTAGAGCTATTCAATTGAGACTTTGTATGTTTAATTAGTCTATTATTGAAATCATATCCTGAGAATATGAACTATCTGGTACATCGGAAACCAACTCTATGAGGGTTCAAAAAAACGACGAAACACTTCGAGAAAAGGTAGATAGTGCCCTTGCGCTTCGCTTGGCTCGTCTTGGCGGGGGCACTACCGTGCTCCCAGATCTGTAACTTTGATGGTGTCCATAATAAAGAGTATTCTATTCTATTCTAATTGACTTGGTTTTATGACCAATTACAACGATTACATGGGATATAAAAATAAGTTGTATTTTCAAACTATGTTACAATCAGCACTGTATGCTTTTAAAAAACATGTTTTTTTTTTTATCACGACTGACCTGCCAAAAACGAATAAAAAGTAAAAAGCAAGTTCTTATTAGTTAATCTTTATATAGAAAGCGATCCATTTTGGGCAGTCGTGTAAAAAAATTGGCCCACACAGTAAAGGCTCGTGCATACCGTCGCGACATGTCACGCGACCCGAAACCGGTAGAACAATTTCCATGAAATTTTCATAGAAATTGTTTTACCAGTGTCACGTCGCGTGACACGTCGCGCTGTCTGTACGAGCCTTAAGGCTCCATCCACTTAGTTTTCCGGGTTAAACTTTAACCGTGAAAATGTACCAAAAAGAAAGAGAAGAACCTCACTTTTAAATTAATAACAAGTCAAAGTATTGTTCTACCGGCGTCGCGTCGCGTGACACGTCGCACTGGTCTGCACCAGCCTTGAGGCTCCATCCAGTTAGTTTTCAGGGCTAAACTTTAACCGTGAAAATGTACCAAAAAGAAAGAGAAGAACCTCACTTTTAAATTAATAACAAGTCAAAGTACTATCTTTACTATACATCTGTCAAACCCTTCGGGTAAAGGCTTCTACAGACCGGCGCGACACGCGACCGCACCGATCGTTGCGCGACACGCGGGGCCTTTGTGTCGCGTCGCGAGTCGCGCCAGTATGTAGAAGCCTTAATACAGACATGATATTATGAATGTAGTATGACAGTGAATTAGCAGCCTGTCATCATTATTATGATAATTTTACTAACTTATGGCCGTGGCTTCGCCCGCGAACTACCGGGATAAAATATCTTAACCCAGAAATCTGTTCAGCCGTTACGACGTTAAAGCGTCACAAACAAACAAACTCACTTTCGCATTTATAATATTACATCACCCCTGTAATTACCGAAGGGTTAAGCAGAGGCGTACCTATTTAGTACACCCATATTTCTCCAGTTATGTTTATAATATTAAAGTAAGGAATAACATGTAACCATTTAAAACAACGACTTCAACTCTTCACCCGTCACACACCAATGACGTATTACCTTTAGATGCGTTACCTGCGCTCAATAATTGCAAAGTAAATGCCAGGCAATTGCCTGACATTTACAATAATAATTATTATTATTACGTACGCGCCAATGAACATGCAACAGCTAGTGACGTAACTAAATAATATGTATGTTCATCTCTTTCTAACAACATAATATATATCGGTATAGGTCTTTCCTTTTCTTCACGCGCTGTATGATTGTATGCAAGTATGTAGCTTGTAGCTACAATCATGGCTTACGCTGTTTTTGAGTGCACTAATGTTCGTGTATGACGCGTCTATTTATAATACGTCATTGTCACACACCTACGTTTTAAACATTGTTCCTATATGTTCCGTAATAAATTGTATCTAAACCTAGCTTTTTAACGTATTTTCGTTCGTAAAAGGAGAACTATTGTGTATTCCTGGCTGACCCTTCTCAATTGAATATCTCGTGGCCCATGACACAGCTCCTAATCACAAAGTATATCAATATGGTCCAATAAAAACGTCAAAATCGAATCAGCGTGTCCCCTCGGGCCAATCAACTTACGCTCCATACCGTTATGATGTGACTCTATGAGACCCTACTGTCAGAATGTGTATAAACATCTTTTTTGCGCTACTTATATTTTATGTATTATAACGAGAAGATTTATTTTTCTAATGTGAAATCGAAGTACAACTACTTATATGGTAGGCACCTACTTATTCTGAAATGTGAATTTTGCCCCCATAAAGGTCTATCCATGCCCGAGAAATGATAGGGCCGTGGCAAACACAGGGCAGGCACTGAAGCTCCATCGCCAGCCCAGACACGGACGTGTGTGAACCAGCTCATATAAAATGTACACATCGAATTTTTTTGAGCCACTGGCCCCTGACAGAGCACTGTCCGTCCACGGCCCTGGGGGTCTACTCCCTAAACACGAAATCCGTAGTTTCGGCAGAAGTTTTAGGCGTCTCCTACTCCGTATCACTTATGAACATCAGATTCGTACAGAGCCCGAATTAAAAATGAATGACAACATGATTTGACAGTCTGTTGTCCCTAATCCCGATGTGCCCGATTTGACCGTTAGAGAAATTTATATTTGTCACTTGTTTTGACGGATCGACTACTTTTGGACGGGCCCGTATCTTCGTTGATGGACTTAGAGAGTAGACTTCGTGGATGTGTCATCATCATCATCATTCCAGCCGAAAGACGTCCACTGCTGGACATAGGCCTCCCCCAAAGGGGTGGTTTGCCATAATCGCCACGCTTGGCAGGCGGGTTACTGATCGCAGTATGGTGTTAAAATGCATAGAGAACGCTGCTGCCCATTCTCTAGTAAGTCCCTTAGTCGCCTTTTACGACACCCCCGGGAAGAAATAGGGAGGTGCTACTCTTTACTTTACACGGACATATTTGTGTGGATAGTACTTAATACATTGTAACACAAAGCAAAAGACGATAATATATAAACAATGCAATTAATATAATAAAACGAATTAGACGGGTGTTCATAAGTGCTAGTTGTGTGGTGGTCGAGTGCGAGTTTCTGAATAAGTTCTAATCAGCACTTAGTTGCAAATAAACTTGATCATAAAGTGGTAGGAGGAACGGCTTTTCAACCAGCGTTAGAGACGCAACGTCTATTTTAAAACATAACGTAACGTTTTCAGGAAATATATAATTGATTTTTCAAAACGGAAGTTCAGTTTTCAAAAGGATTTTCTAAATATCACAGACATTAATGTCATAATAATCATTACAATAATTCAGAATGAAACGGTTTAATTAGGTGGCACACAGAACAAAATCTTGACATGTTAACTGAATGCATATGGCAGAATAATGAATTCCTTGTCCATTGAGCCGTGTCTGTTGATTAACCCGTAAACATTCATGAGGTATTTTGGTTCGGTTCAAAGTGTGGGGTCGGGTCACCCCTATTTTGTCTTGGCACGTGATTACCGATATTGGGGGCACGATCCCAATTCACTCTAACACCTCTTTATTATCTGGTTGCCGATTGATGCGCGTCAGACTTGCTTTTTTTTATTTGTATTAATTACTGAAGTATAATTTTCTTTTCAAAGAGATGTAGAGGAAGATTTATCAAATTAAAATATTTTTGGTGACGCTTTAATTGTGAGTTAGTTAATAAATTTAGGTTACCAAACAGCGAAATATGATGGTCCAGCTCCTAAGGACTATCTAGAGTCTAGACAAATTCAAACTGGTTGCTAATTTAATTGTTTAATGTATTATTTTTATGACATTGATTATACATTCTGTGATTATCTTAACTCACAGTCACACACTGACCAATTACTATATTTTTTTAGGAAAACGCAGGAAAACGTATACTTTTACAATGTTTGTAAATATATTGTGAGCACCATGTATCTATCACATATGTATCTGTCATTGCTTCATTTTGAATTCTTTTTACCTATTGTGGTACTTATGGTAATTTTATTCTAAGTGCATAATCTTCACATGTTTAATTATTATTTAATGTACCTATACCAAAATATAGTGAAACATTTTAAAAGAGTATCGGTGGAGTTTCTTGCCCATTATTCTCCATACGAAACGAAACTACCTTTTGGAAGGAGCGACTAAGATCAATATTTTTTTTTTGGAAATTTTTACGTTAAAAGGTGCCATAAAAGTGCCTATTAAAAATAAATAAAATGACTTTGACTTTGCGAGAAAGTTGTCATGGAATACAAAACCATTTAAATAGGCCTCGGTCCAAAGAGATTTAAGATATTTACTTTACAGAGGATAAGCGAAGAAATATCATAAAAAAACTGTGATGCCATTTCTCAGTGATGCCATCTAAATAAACCGAAGTTAGGTCCAGTCGTTTTACCATAACTACATTTGCAGTATCGTAATGCGCAACTCTGCGTCTGTCTGTCTGTCACACCTGGATATCTCGAGAACTACTAATGCTATCAACTTGAAATATTGAATAGTTTTAGATGACGTTAGCCCAACTATTTTGCAAACAAGAAAAAAAAATCTTTTTTGCAAAAGGGACTGAAAATTAAAATAAGGGACTTAAAAATTTGAAACTTGATGCTTATACTTATACTTTTTTACTTGATGAAAAATGTAAAAAAAAATACCGTCCCCCACCCCCCTTATTTCCGAAATTTGCATTGATAAAAATCTGAAATTATTCTATGTGATAGAAGTTTATGTAAAGATTACAGGAAAAATAAAACGATGTCTCTAAATAGTACAGTTTTTCAGAAATCATCAGCATGATATATACATACGGAACCCTCGGTGCGCGAGTCCGACTCGCTCTTGACCGGTTTTTTTTTTAATCAAAGCACTCGTGTCCGTTACAAAGCTAGTAAGATTGTTTGCAGGAAAAGGGGGACATTGAGTGCTAAATCACTGGAGCGTTCAAAAGGGACTGTATGACTATGAGGTTTTCCAATGGGTGGCGTCCTTGTGTGGCGCATAACTGGGGTCAAACTGACCACAAGACCTGTCGGTAGCCGCAACGGTCGACGTAGCAGGTAGCGGTTAGGAAAATTGATAATAGAATGGTAAGTATAGAAGTACATAAATAAAAATTAAGTAAATCACTGATGCCATCTTAGTAATTGGCATTCTTATAACTGTAAACTGAGATTCATTGTGCACGAAAGACTGCGGTGTTTGAAAAAACTGCTCAGCTATGTGTGTAAAAATCTATAAAGGCTTCCACATACCGCGGCGACTTGTCGCGCGACGTGACGCGACACAAAGGCACCGCTCGTCCCGCGACACGCGGGGCCTTTGTGTCGTGTCGCGCTGGTATGTAGAAGCCTTAATAGGTTACAATCAGACATTAAAGATCTAACTCTGCCAAATTTAAGATAAAGCTTAAAGAGCTACTTCTGGAAAAAATGATTTATTCAATAAAGGACTGGTTACAGGAATAATATGATTTAGCGTACGGCACGATTGAATCTCAGAGACATGTAGATATTGATTGTGACTAAATACCCATTCTTATTAAGGCATGTCTTGATATTATTATTGAATTATAAAAGTGTGTATGTATTATTATTTGAATGAGTAATACCTACTAAATTATTGAAATTATTAATGTGAGATCGTGTCAATAGCATTGTTATTTGAATTTTTATATTTTATATAACCCTCAAATTTGCGATGCCTCGAAAAGGCCGCTAAGTTGTAAGTACCTACATTACAAAATATCACCAAAATGTACACTTAGTTTGCAAATAAATCTTTGACTTTGACTTTAAAACTAAAACCGGCCAAGTGCGTGTCAGAGTTCCGTAGTTGAGATGAATTTACCCAAAAACAAACTTAACATTGTTGTTGAAAAATATGTTCTCCCTTAATGTAAGTTGGTCGATTATTACTCGTTAACTTGTAAAGCCTGCTTAGCTGTAATAATTTTCCTTTTAATTTCGTTATTTATACTACTGCCATGATTTTCTTCACATACCCAAAATGCCCAAAAACAACCGTTTAGCTGGCAAGGGGAAACACTTGTCTCAAAAAATATTAGCAAACCTTAATATTACGCAAACGCATCCCTGAATAGAGAAATGCTCTTCAAAGACCCACAATATTTTTAAACGGCCTATCCAACGATATCCCACATCATGATAGACGAGAAAAAAACATATCATCCCCACTTTACATGTAGGTACTTAACCTAAATAACTACTTTCTCGGCGTGATTAATATGTATACCCATGCCAAATTACAGCTTTCTAGTACTAAGAGTCTCTGAGCTAAGCCGGGGACAGATAGACAGACGGACATGGTGAAACTATAAGGGTTCCTTGTTGGCTACGGAACCCTAAAATATACACTAAACAGTCCCTAAATAACGCGCACTTGAGCATAGTACAAAATATTTGTAACTTTTTAAATGTCTGTGAAAGATATAAACAGCCCATTCAAAAATCGAAAGAAAAAAAGTTAAATAGGGATGTGAATAACGTATGGTCGAGGTTAATTGTCAATTTGTCTTTCGTTTATCGTTATAGAACGTGTGCGGTGTCGAGATCTTGTCTCCTTACATCAAGCGACGCTACTTTTTAAACGTGCCCTGATTTATCTGGTGTTGTTGATCCCCCTTCTGATAAATTACCCTTCAAACGGCGTTAAAAAGTAAATTATTGGTAGATTAAATTGTGTTCCATTGTCAGTGAGAGTGAATTATGAGGTTTTTTGTTGTTTAATTTTGGAACAATGATGTTTGGTTCGAGTAAGTGTAGTACTCGTAGTTAACGGTTTTACTATAAGTAAGGGACAGGTAATGCACGTAGCAGTTACAGCTATTTTAATATTAGAAGACATTTTGAAGAAAAATTGCACGTATGTGTTAATTCAATTCCAAACGCTCGACAAAAGTTGACTCTTGAATGATTCGTATTGAAACGTTATCATAATTTTAATGGAAATTTGTAACAACAGGTTCGGAAGCCAGTTGGTCTTGTATTCAAATTAGTCGGAAAACGCTAATGAAGCAGTTTCTGGCAAAAAGTAACCGATTAGAGCTGAGTAAAACGTGTACAGTTATAACGTAACCGTTATTTACAAAACATTATGAACACATCTGGCATTATCAACATTTTGCTTAGGTGACGGTAACGATTTTCAAGGGAAATAATGTAATGTCGCAATTGACTGGAAAATGCTACTTACTTAATTTATAATCCTAGGCATATTGGATGCATGTAAATCTGTGATGTAAGTAAATGCATGTAAATTAAGCAGCAGCACTTTTCTTGCTTTCAAGAGACAAATTAAACATAATTCCACTGTAGGATGTCACTGGAATTTCTACCGAATCTTGTTTAAGTACGAACTACTCTACTTGCGATAGGATACTTAGAATTATGCTGCAGGCCAACTCTTCACCATCAATCCCTTATGGCTAGTCACGAAGTCTAAGGTAGTAGATGCATGTAAATGAAGCAGCAGCACTTTTAAAGTAAACATAATTCCACTGTACGATGTCACTGGAATTTCTACCGAATCTTGTTTAAGTACGAACTACTCTACTTGCGATAGGATACTTAGTATTATGCTGCAGTCCAACTCTTCACCATCAATCCCATATGGCTAGTCACGAAGTATAAAGCAGGAAAAGCTTTAAAAAAGTAAATATATACTTTCCATATAACTTACTTCTGCATGGTACATCCCTATACTTCCGTTGATTTATATATCCTTAGAATATGACCCGATACTAATACCTTATTTGCAACCAAAAAAGTTATAAATATACTTAATAATTACATGAAAAAATCACAACAAATATGTCATATCCTGCGAGGCGGACGTAACTAGCATCGTCCCTTTAATTAGTAGCCGGAAATCGCCTAGCTCTCCCTAATGAGACGCGCCCGGATAGGCCGGCTCATTTCTAATTATATTATTACATAAATAATTGTTTAGCATTTCATTTTTGCTACTAATTGTTGGAAGAAGTGAATTCGTCATGTTCATGAACGGGCGCTGTCAGTTGGGACTGGTCACCTCTTCTTAGCTGCCACGGCATATTTTAATTATTTTAATTTTGAATTGTTTTTTTGTTGTTTCTATTTGCTGTACGGTCAGCATCAAAAGTTGATGACTACATTTAGATTTTCAAAATCAATAATATAAATAATAATATATAATGTACAGTGATTTTGAAAATTTGAATGTGGTCATCGACTTTTGATGCTGACTGTACCTAGTATAGCCGCCTTTTTTTGTTATATGAGCTAAATCGTCTGCACATTTAGTCATAAATTCAACACTAAAGATGTAACAATATTTTAATAACTTTTGAGAGTTTCTTGCCCGTTCTTCTCCATATGTACCTACTACGCTTTGGAGTGGGCAACTAGCTTCATATTTCTAACTGACCGACTCCTGGACAATTCAAAAGTGCCTGTAAATGGTTTAATTGAAATAAAATGCTTTGAGTTTCAGTTTGATTGTAGAACTAAACGTAAAGCAGAAAAACAAAACGTAGCAACAGATTAGAGTTAGGTACGTTTTGTTTTAGTTCCGATATCTATTCGAGAATCGAGATAAAAAACACTCTCAGCCCGTTATCAAAATCAATCAGACTTCAAGTGTTCTTAAAATGTTGTAAAGGTACTGAATGTTTCTTTGAAAAACTTGAGCAGATACGAAGTCTGCTACTATGGTTCAGCAGAATTACAGAAAAACTTGATTCTCCTAAATCACACTTGGATTATTAAAATAATATCGCCACCCACACCGTCACCGTCAATCGTTGTCGTCGTTATTCAGGGGGTCTATCTACTCCGAACCGTTTATCCGAAGTATCGGCCGAATGTTCGGCCGTTTTATAACATCCATAGTTTCTTTTTTTGACTTTGAATCCTTACCCGACTTAGGGCGAATTTCACCAATGAAACAGAACGCGATCAGCACATCTAAACCGAGTTCAAGAGCTGTCAGTGTCAATATTCCAAAATTCCAAAGAAAATAATGACACTGACAGCTTTTAAACTTGGTTTATGTGCTGATCGCGTTCAGTTTCATTGGTAAAATTGGCACTTAGTCACATTTTTGACTTTGGCTTATCTCTTTGACTGTCGTTTTTTTTTTCTTTTGCCGTAGTCAGCCATAGTTAGCCGTAGTCAAGCAACGGCCGAACATTCGGCCGATACTTCGGATGTATGTTCGGAGTAAACCCCAGGACTGTCTTCCCCGAAGGGTTAGGCAGAGGTGACCTAGTACACCCACATTTCGCCAGTTATGTTTAAGTCCTATGTAACGGGGGCGAGCCTATTGCCATCAACCAGCGGCACAAATCTAGACGACGCGCTGCTACTGAGGAATTCCAGATGGAAAAACCCAATAACACTTTGCCTAACCTGGGAATCGAATCCAGAACCTCATGCTCAGCAGAGCTCACTAAACCAACGGGGCAGTCTGTAATGGTAATTAATAATAATAATAATAATATTCCGGCTTAATAAAAACATATTCGATTCAAAATTTAAATTTGAAGTTCTCAGTCATTTCAGAGTTGGGTGTCGACAAGAGCACACGTAAATCACGTCAGCGATTATACTTTATGGTCACGCTCACTGAATGAAGGTGTTAACGTCATAACACTTGGCGGCCTCTTTATCTCACCCCTGTCGGTCGAGTCTTTTTTAATATGATTTGATAGCTTTCAGTTTAAAACGAGTCTGCTTTAGACCACACGACTGAAGTAAAACTTACAAATAGTAATACTAATTATAGGTACTTACTTACTTACAACAATAGGCCTGCACAGTGTCTTAGTTATACGAAACGCAACTGGCTATGAGAGAAAGAGAGAAAGAAAATGTGTGCTCGCACCTCTCTCTCTTGCCCCTACAGTAATATACGAAACGTAACTCTCTCTCTTTCTATCTTCACTAACATACATATATCTCCCTCTCAACTTCCGTTCGCTCGTTTCCGTAACGCTCTCGTCACTCATTCACCAGCTTTCTCCCCAAGTCAAGCGCGCGCAAAGAAGTTTTACTTCAAAAATCTGTGTTGGGTGATTTTCTCTCTTGTATTTTTTTTGTATGATTTGAATTACAATGAAAATGTTTCTTTCAAAAAATGCTTGTTAAAGTAAAAGTAAACGTAAGTACGAGTAGTAACACTAGTAATCCATACTCAAATAATATTGGAGTCTACCTTTATATTTTGTAATTTATTAAACCTCCTCAACGCCCAAGTTAGGCAAGTTATCCTTCCCGACTATCATAATCACGTTTCGTATAATTATTTTCAACCAATTCGTCACTCGAACCCTCTCGAATAATCATTAAAAATAATACAATACTCTGTAACCCATTCGTAAAAAGTTCCAACAGTTTTTCGTCGTACTCAGCTAATGTCGAAACTCATTAGTGCAGCTTAGCGTCAGTGTCACGGACAAGTTTAAAAATAAAAATAAAAAGGTTTAAAAGCGCGGGATCTTTGAAATAAGAACTCGAGTTTGTTTTCGAATTTTCGATACTCTTTTCTTCTAGTCGTTGATTGATTCTTACCGTGTATCTATAATGAAATAATCTACTTTATTGTTATTTTTGTTTGAACTGAAAACCTGAATATTGGCAGATGTAGGTATGAAAAGCTAATCGTCTTTGTAAATACCTACATTAATTATTTGCATGTTGTGTATGGTTAGCTGTTTTTCGGTAGTCTAGTTTTTGTTAATTATTATAAACATACTTACCTACTGTGTTTCAAACGAATATTGTGGTTTGGGCAAATCTTCATTTTCATTTGCATTTTTCTTTTTATTTCTTTTTTCTACAGATATAGTTCATGCATGAGTGACTCATTTATTCATTCACAATAATTACCTAGAAAACAAAACGTAGAAAATGAAAGTAAATATCCCTACGAACAATATCCCATTAAAAATAAACGCCAGTGCAAGTTGATCAGGGCAATCACGGTCCAGTGGTCCGAAGCGACACATCCGGGGTGTAAGAACTCCATAGTTTTACCCTCGTCGTGACGAAGGCGAAACTTAAGTATAGAGACAACAAATACCTTCATTGAAGTAAATTATGTACCTACCTAACTACTTTCTTAGAAATGTATTTTTAAGGGTTCCGTGATCAAAAGGAAAAAACGGAACCCTCTCGCTCATGTGTCTGTCTGTCTATCTGTTCGTCTATCACAGCCAATTTTCTCCGAATCTACTGGACCGATTAAGCTGAAACTTGGTACTTACACATTTATGAATTTCTGTGACCTAAATACGGACGTGTAACGTGAATAAATGAATTTTGAATATGGGGGTAATTTTTGGGGGGCAAATAAAAAAATAAAAATAAAGTTTTGCAAAGGTGTATCAAATTAAAGAGCTTATTGTGAGGATGTCAGATATATTTATTTTTATAATTTTAAAATAAATAAGTAGGTACTTTTATAGTAAAGTAAGCTAAGTTTTCTTTTTTATTTCTCCTCTCGCAGGTATCCTGGAAGAAATTTCTTAAGAAATAAGCAGTACCTTTGCACTTAAATTATAATTACGTCGTACCGCTCTGTATTTTATTGTGTGTACATAAATAATAAAATAAATAAATAATAAATAAAGTTATTTAAGAAATTGGATGAAAGTTTACCAGTTAAAGAGGTTTTCTTCATATGAGCGGTTTTATAACGATTAATTTTCAAAGTCCATACTGTCTTTACTTTTGATATAAAAGACTTAAAAAAAATAAGCTATACCCAAACCTACTTCTATCATACAGCAAGGGAAATTAATTGTTAAGCTAATTGACTCCCTACGTCAAATTCATACAATTGTCAAAGAATTTCTGTAAGTTGTGATTTGAATACACATACAGACAATTTAAGTTGGTAAGTACTCAATTTACTTAACAATTTATTTCCCCGACTTTACATTCAACATCTTTGCAACCCTATTTATAAAAGCAGAAAAAAAACACACTCGTTCATAAATTATTTTCCATGCTACTTTCTTAAAATCATACACATTACAAATGAGTTCCAAGGCCTGGTATACCGGTTTCTACGCCCAGCTAATTACAAAAACGCTACTGTTTTCATTTGAAAACAAAACCAGTCTATGCAGCTCAGAATAAGTTCTGCTGATTATAGTGTTCTTTTGGAAACGTGTATGGAAACATGTTCTAGACATTGACAGTTGGACACGTTCATTATGAAGAACACCGACTGGTATGGCGCATTGTTACTTTGTAAGTAACCCGTTTTAAGCTCTAAGTTTTAAATCTTGTAAGATCTAGGTACTTACAAACCAAATATATAAATATGTCTAGATAGATTGCGTCCAACAATTGGCCGCAAAATGCACGCAAACTAGAATAACACAATGACGTGGCGCGAGTGTAAGACGTAGCTGTCACGCACACCAGCCTATAAAAGTTGGTCTGCTTGTTTTTGTTCTTTTACGCGACACTTTATCTAGAAATATAAATAATCAAAGGTACAAATTGTGTAAGTCCACAAGTCACAACGTTGAACGTACTACTGTCGTCTTGTCATAGCTTTTTCATAAACTAAGTATTGGGCACTATTTTAAATGGAAACCAAGTTTGACTAAGTTTGCGTGGATGGTTGACCATCTTTAGGTACATATCAAGACCCCTCCGTGCCTCGGAAATCACGTTAAGCCGTTGGTCTCGGCTGTCATTTGTGGATCTTTAACAGTCGATACGGGTCATCAAAAGCCAGAAAATCTGACAACCCGTCTTACCAAGGGTTATCGTGTTACTCAGTAATATGACGTGTAAAAGTGATTCTAATATCGTATTTACAGAATAAACGATTTCATTTCATTTCATTTCACTGGGTTGTGGAGGTCAGATAGGTAGTCGCTCCATGTAAAATACTGGTATTCAGCTGCATCTGGTTAGACTGGGAGCTGACCCCAACATGGTTGGAAAAAAGCTAGGCAGGTGGACACGGAAACCGGATTTAAGCCGGGGCAAAAGGGGCTCTTGCCCCGGGCCTCCACAAAATAGAGACCTCTGCATTTTGTTTCTTTTTTATAAAAATTAGTTCACATTCACAAGGAACCTTTTTTCAAAGATGAAAATTATAAAAAAATAGAATTCTGACTAGGTACAATGACAAAAAACCGCCTATCAAACTTATCCCTACTGAGTATACAATATGTAACAAAAACCCTGTTGTTCCTTCTAGCTACGTTTTAAGAATCGGTATACTTATGTAATAAAGCAAGTCATTTATAAAAACTATTCAACAAAAATAATTAAAAATTTATTTTAATTATTTTTGTTGAATAGTTGAATAGTATTTGTAATGTTTAACTGATTTCTAACCTCTTTCATTCTTTGATTTTGGCTTCTCGACTAGCCAATACTTATTTTTTTTTAATTATAATTCCACCAATGTTGTGCTTGTAAGTAAATGTATACGTCCCTAAAAGGAACAACAGGGTTTTTGTTACATAATGTATATATACCTAAGTATTGAAAGTGATTTACTCCAAGAACTGGATTTCACCGAAAATATCAATGATTTTGCGACGAAAAAAGCTCGCAAAGTTTCATTCGCCTAACATTTTTTTTTCTTTTGCATATTTTTAGTATTATGTGTAAATTACTGAAATCCGGCCCTGGTTGTTATGCTTGTTTATTTATCTTGGATACATGTGGTATTTCCTCTAATAAACTGATTTGATAGTCAAATCTACGAATTTTAATTTATAATGGGTTGATGTCGTTAACCTTACTACACAATTTATGTGGTCGGAGACTGTCTATTCTATTGCTCGATACTTGGTACTAATTATTGTAACTAGTTTATTTAAAGAGAGAGACAGGAGTAGACAGTGGCCACTGGCTAGAGAGAGAGAAGAATGGAAAAAGTTGGAAGAGTCACTGGCGACTGGCAAACGCACCTACATAATAAACGTAAACCAACAAACGTCAAATACGGGACTGAAAACTACACTTTATGTTTGTTCGACAAAATGCTAATATAAATAAAAAAAAACCGGTCAAGAGCGAGTCGGACTCGCGCACCGAGGGTTCCGGTACGTATATATGACGTTGATGATTTCTGAAAAACTGTGCTATTAAGAGACATCGTTTTATTTTTCCTGTAATCTTTACATACACTTCTAACACATAGAATAATTTCAGATTTTTATCTGTGCAAACTTCGGAGATAAGCGGGGGGGAACGGTATTTTTTTTTAAATTTTTCATCAAAAGTCGGGAACTATGCTGCCTAAAATAAAAATAAAAAATGTTTGGGAATGTGCAAACAGCGTTCTTTCATATGATACCCCACATGCCGTAGAAGCCCCACTTAAAAATTTTAAGACCCCTTTCGGACTGAAAGGGGTCTTAAAATTTTTAAGTTTTGAAAAAAATATATGATAAATTAGAGCATTTTCTCAATAACCTAATATGTGAATATTTTAGATTATGTTTATATTACATAGTGAAATTAATTTGTAAAACGCTTATGTCAAACGCGGATAAAAAACTGAGAATGGCGCAAAATCTAGCAAGCGTATTATTCTGAAATCTTCACCAATTTAAAAATAATTTAATTATTGATCTTTTAGTATACGCGTTTTATTAAAATACCTTTTATTTTGTGCATAATAAATTAATAACGCGTCAAATTGGGGACAGCGCTCCTTGATGGGCGAGTCCTATTACTAGCTGAACGTACGACACGTTGCGTGAGCTCAGTACAGAACACGCAAGCTAACCACTCAAGGTCCCTGGCATATATCTGCGTCTTAAGAGCTACGGTGCCACAAAGAGACACACAGTCACACACACACACAAAAGCAGTCAAACTTATAACACCTCTTTTTGCGTCGGGGTTAAAAATAGTTAAGTAGATTACATTATTTCCAGTTTTTAAACGTGTATTCCCGTTGTCCCCGTACGCCGTGTCCCCTTCCTACGGGGACAGCGGTACTTCAATTAAATATTTAAAAATACTTCCCGTTGTCCCCGTGGTTTGGTTTTACATTCAAAAATATGTTTCTGGCACTCGCCGGCCGCTGTCGCGGCACCGCTCGCTTCGCTCGCTCGGCTCGTGCGTTGTGTGGTCACAGTTCTAACCTAACCTAACCTAGCTGTTTCTATTCAAAAAAGGTTTACTTCGTACGATAAGGGGACAACGGGAAATAAATTTAATCACGTCCCGCTGTCCCCATGACGGGGATATGGCAAACGGGGACAACCGGAATACACTTTTTTAAAGGCCCAGTCTAGACATCCTAAAGTAGTATATCAATAATAATATACATCTGAAATAAATTAACATAATATTTGTTGTTACAGTTACACTAGATTTTCATTAAGCCAATTAATGTGTTTCTGGCACCTGTAGTTAAGTGAAACAGAAATAATATCGGGTTTGTAAACATTGTAAACGAAACGACGTTGATATATGGGCCAGTGCCAACTCGAAACTTGCCACGGCCAGTTTTCTAAAGAAAACCAATCGCTTAGCATAAACGCCACAGCTTTTTCATGTCCATTCGGATTTACTCTCATTTCTTAATCAGTAAAAAGGGATCATTTATAAATATAAGCACCTCTGCGTGTACTTTCTAAAGTACTCTTACTTTATTTAGTTCCACCTTAGTTCCGGTGTTCGTAAGTTCTCGGCACTTTATGAGATCATTATTTTAGTGCCAATCACGTTGCGAAAACGTGATTGACATTTTACCAAGACTAGTGGTCACCCACTGGTCGAAATTCGACCAAAGGAGTTCGAATTTCGACCAGTGGGAGACCACTAGTCTCTATTACAATCTTTACAGTACTTACAAATTCCATGAGTATACTTATTCCATGATATTATAAAGTACTTAACAATTCCATGCTTAAGCTGTCACTTCTGTCACCTATCTATCTTCAAGTCATGAGGCCCTGGTACTATGTGTGTGTGTGTGTGTGTCAAATGCATGGTGGTGTGTGTAACTTTTTTTTTTTCTAATAATAATAATATTTAATATTTAAAAATATTAGTGCTTAGGTATAACTTCTGTACTCCTCCTTTATACATATAAACTTTAACTGTGGCAAATTCCATACTCCTCCGTCCGCGTAATTTTCGTAAAAAGGGGTAGAAAGTTTTCGCTTCACGTATTAATGACACATATTGAATGAATGAAATGAATGAATGAGTGAATGAAAGAAATTAATGAATGAGTGAATGAAAGAAATTAATGAATGAGTGAATGAAATGCACCGACCCCAGTGTGGTTAAACCAGACTCGATATAAAAATATTAGCTTTCTGCACTCTAAAGTTACATGTTCTGTGCTGCACTCCTCCATATAAACTTTGACTGTGCCAAATTTCATACTCCTCCATCCGCGTAATTTTCGTAAAAAGGGGTAAGTACAAAGTTTTCGCTTCACTTATTAATATAATGATGATGGGACTGTTAGTGTCAGACACTACTGATAACCGTGTCTTTATAAGTTCCTAAAGCCTTAGATCTTTTTATTGTATTAATTTGGTTGTAAAATTCAACTTTCTTGGAGTTACCTTCCAAAACGTAGCTTAGGCAAGATTTTGTCAAGTTTTACCTAAATAACAGCCAACTAGGTTTATTTAATCTTTGAAAAATAAATGTCTTCTTATCGTATCGATGGAACTAATTTAATGTAGCTCAGTAGGTGAGCAACCAAACAATGGATTTTCACATAAGGCATTGTCAGTTTGTTACCCAATAACCCCACAAATTATTATTGTTAGGGTTCCGTACCAAAATGGTTAAAAGGAACCCTTATGATGAGACTAAGTCTGTCTGTCTGTATGTCTGCCTGTCTGTCTGTCACACCTGGATATCTCAAGAACTACTAATGCTAACAATTTGAAATTTAGAATAGTATTAGATGACGTTTGCCCAACTATTTTGAAGAAATAGAAAGAAATTTTGTTTTTTTGCAAAAGGGACAGAAATAGGGTTTTAAAAATGGGGCTGCTAGGGCATGTGGGGTATCGTATGAAAGAGCGCTGTTTGCACATTCTCAAAAATTTTTTTAGGCATCATAGTTTCCGATGAAAAATGTAAAAAAAATGCCGTTCCCCCCCTTACTCCAAAGTTTTCATAGATAAAAATCTGAAATTATTCTATGTGATAGAAGTTGTATGTAAAGATTACAGAAAAATAAAACTTTGTCTCTAAATAGAACAGTTTTTCAGAAATCATCAACATCATATGTTCGCAACCCTCGGTGCGCGAGTCCGACTCCCTCTTGACCGGTTTTTTTTAAGTTTCTCACACTGCGCTTTGGCGGGTGACATTGACGGTCTGTGAACTTTTAACTTTTGACACAAGGTCGCTAAAACGATATAAACCTAAACGAATCTGAAACATATGTTTTTATGAATGAAACGCATCAATTATTGTTTATAGGCACATCGTTGTTTGATGTGAATTCTGTTAAGGCAAGTTTGATTCTGGGAACATTGCTACATCAAAGAACATTTTGTTTAACGTTAATACTTGTTTTTAAAAAGGTTTCAAGTACTGGATCAATCCTAACGGGTTTCCATAACTCTGCGAATGCAACCTTGTTGAGACTGGATCATTAAATGGGAGTAAGTGGAAAAAAGTGGTTGTGTGAGCGTAGCAACGACATTATTTTATTTAAAGGTATGCCGCGCAGCAGCGCATCTTTAAAGCACATCTTACTTGCTTCGCTACACAGCTTAGCATCTGTGGAAATGGTCACATAATTTCGTTCACATCCTCGCAGTATAGCTGCATAACGGTGGAGGTCTGCCCGAATTGGGCGGAGCACCGCCGTGACCTCACGGAGGCGAGCGGCGGCGGCGATCTCTCGCATCCGGCCCTGGTTAAGGATATGGTTCAGAGCGAGAGTGCATGGGAGGCCGTCACCTCCTTCTGCGAAGCAGTTATGCTCGCGAAGGAGGAGGCGGAACGCGTGAGGGAAAGGCAAGGTTCGCGCCCTCGCGCCCCTAGCACCGCAGGAGACGCCCCGGGCGTCGGGAGTCGCAAGCCGATTTGCGGCCACCGTAGGCGCGGGCTCGTGGACGGTGAGCGATGGGTAGCTCGCTGCCCGACAAGGACCAGGCCCGGGTCAACGGCGCGCTGTGTCCCACGCGCGCCTCAAAGAGATGTCAGCACCAACTGACGGGGTTCTTTAGGACCAATGCCTGCCAGGGTTGCGAGTTTGTCCGAAATGGAAATCATGGCCCTGGCACACAGACAACTGAAGGAACGGGTGGGTTCTGTTAGTAAAAGTCAAACAAGCCCTCCCACTCCGCCCAGAGCGGAAAAAGTTATTTGATCATTACCCAGCCAAAAAAAAAAAGGTATTTTTGCTTACAAAAGTTCTAGACATGCTCTTTGCGCAAAGACAAACTTGTTGCAGTGGTAATAAAACACAATTATAAAGCATACGTGCTTCATATCGTAGCATTATGATTTGGTCTCTTTATTTCTGATTCATTGGTATTTTTGACAACTTTGGATAGAAAAATACATGAAATTAGGTATGCCTTCGTGCAGCTTAACTTATCTGGTCCTGAATCTGAATCCTGGGGTACCTCCAATGTAAGTAGAATTGCCAACCTTGTGCAGAAGTTTCCATCTGACCTATCTACCAGAAATGTATTACCTATATATCTTTGGGTTCGTAAAATTATATGAACAAGCTTCCTTTTATCAAGATAAGAGTTTTGCTTGGTGATGTCTATAGCTAAGCTAAAAAAGTTTAAGTATACATACCAAATCAAGTCTCAAGCTGAACGACACATGTTTGGTCGGCGGGGGCGCGGCGGCCGGCGGCCCCTCATAGAAGGCGGCCTCTTCCAGACCGTAGTCTGACTCGCTCTCGGCCCACTCCAGCTTCATACTGCTGGGGCTGTAAGAAAAAGGATTATTTTAGCACAGGTATCTTACGGTGATACGTAAAAAATAAATCATAGCGATTTGGGCGGGCATAAGAAAGTGACAGAGTCAATTACTTCCACATGCGGAAGCAATTATTTATTTACTCAAAAATGAGTTGAGTAATCTAAAATAAAAAACAACCAAGTTCTGCATACAAATAAGACGTTCTTGTTATTAATTAAATACCAATCGCACGTTGATATTTGATACGGATATTTTGGATTGCAACTCAAAGGAAAGGGTTAGTACTTTACCGTTAATTTGTATCGAGATTTTTTTTCTAAACGTATTTTGCTAACAACCAAGTTCTGAGAAATATGTTCAAGAATAACATAATTATATTTTTTCCGCTACCACAAACTATATAGATTTGTATTTCTTTTTGTTTAAGACGAGCCTACTTTTATCATTTGCCTCTTGGCAGCGCCTTAAATGTAGCTCTGCTCAATCAGCATTAAACAGGACTTTGGCCAGGTGGACCAATCGGTCCTAACCCTCCAATAACTCGTCGTAAATCATTCGCAAATGTTGTAGAAAACCAATAAATATTCAAAGAGCGATGAAGAAATAAATCTCGAAGAGCCATAAAACAAAATCGAAATATAATCCAAAGATTCAGCTACAAAAAGTAATGTTTATTATTTGCCTATAAAATATATACCTCGCGTCTCGCTACCGTTCACCCATCAACATTTATTTTTATGACTACCAGTTGATGCAACGTCGCTCCATCAAGCCCCCGTAATAAGGCTTCGGTAACCGCAAGCAGGCCCACTATCGCCAATATTCGACTATCAATATCTTTCCGTCTTGCTCACACGCTGTATAGTGGAACGCAATAGAGTAGTCGTCAAATTAGTCGAAGCCTGGCCTGGATAAGGTATTGAACCTGTTCCTTATATCGAGGCACCTACTCGCTCTATCCGTCTTTTGTTTTTTGTGTTAACCTGCGTAGGAATCGTGGAGTTTTCCTTTTTTGATGTTTTATGGATGCTCCTAAAGGTTTAGTTTTATAACCATAGAAGATTTTTTAATTTTCTGTCCAAGTGAATTAGATAAGAGAGATGAGTTTCCTTTATTTATGCCTAAGGCTTTTTTTAAACGAATTATCGCTTTACAATAATTATGATGTAGCCCTACGTGCAGTTATGTCCATTCGTAATTAAAAATGATGAATGAAATTAATTTATATTCGGAAAACAATGTTTCGTCGTACGTCGAGGTTGAATTCGAAAATTAAAAACGATGTAGGTAGCGCTCCAAAAAGTTCGTTCTTATTATTTTTAGTCTATGCCTCGCTGTTCGTCGAATCGCCAGAACATTTTATACACTAAATGTGTCGTCAGAATTCGGCTCGTCTGAAGCCGGCAGCAGCGTCGTTACGGCTAATATCCGCCGGATACGGCACGATCTGACACCACCCGACATTATTGTCTTGTAATTGAAGCGGCGTGTCGATTTGTTCATTTGAATGTAGGGGTGGAAAAGGGGAAGCCGATAGATAGCCCCCGAGCTCTAAATGTTCTCAAGTCACCAAAATTAGGACTCGGTGATTGAAGAGGATGCGTCTAGTCAATTGTTTGAAGTTTGAACTTAATTTATCAACTTGAATGGGGTAGAATGTTTTCTTGAATGTCTCCGTTTATTGGTTACCCCAGGGTCGACAAGCCCCAGTCGACCCTGGGGTAACCAAACGGCGAATTTTCCTGCTTAATGAATGGTAGGTACATGATACACGACAGACGTCTTATACTGCCAAAAAAGAAGTTTTTTCCCCCACATCATAAAAGCTGGGCTAATAATAGTGATGAAGTCATAGTAACAACACCTGAATACCTACCAAGATTAATAAGCACTATATGAACGCACCACTCAACCTTACGGAGCAAATATGAACTTTATAATTTATACACTTTCTTTAAAGCAAATTAATGACACTGAATCAAAAGCACGGCGAGAAAAACCGGGCAAATACTCTAATGACCGACTATTATTACCGGAAAAACAATTAAGACCGAATATTACGCATCACAATACTGAATAATTCACAACGACTAACAAGACTCCGCGAATATCGTATGACCGTCCAAAATGACAATGTACGAGCTATCTAATCACAACTGATAAAATTATCAGCACGTAATTTATGTAAGTAAAATAAATAGCGCTTAATGCTACAAGCGATGTTGATATCATAGGTTCTACAGCATACCCTTTCAGTTATTAGTAATCAAACTCATTAAAATTGCGTTAGAAAAGTTAGAATTTAAAACCGATTCTATTCAATAAAGCGACTGATATCGACCATTCTGCCAATGTCAAAAGTGGGTTGGAAAAGAAAGTGTGCATGACAAAAAAAAACAAAAATAAACAACAACTGAAGACATAAATAAAATTCTTCGATTGATACGAATGAACACAATGAAGAGTGTTTAATCTATATATCCCAGATGATGGCAATAGGCTCGCCCTCTATTAAATGGGACTTAAACATAACTGGCGAAATGTGGGTGTACTAAGGGTACTGCCTAACCCTTCGGGGAAACAAGGCGTGATGTTATGAAAACATGTGGGTAGTAAAAAACGATCCATAATTGGACTAATTATGATTGTATTTTTTTTTTTATAACAAGATCGTGTTATTGAAGTTGTGTGGCGAAAACTATAAGTTCTTATAGCTACGGGAACTCTTCCCAATACAATTACAACAAATAGAAATATTTCATTGAAACAAAAACACAGCTTTACAAATTAATATAAATAATAGCCAATATATTCCAAGTCCCGAACGCGAGTCAAAGTATAGCAGGATCGAAGGCAGGATCTCATGAAACAAGTAAGTGCTCTCCGACCTGTGCAACCTGAGCCCGTAGGCACGCAATTTAGCATGAGGGTCTGAAGTCTTGGATCGCGTGACCGATAATCTGATAATTTTCTACCTGATTTCATTGATGAAGAAAGCCTTTGATAAACATTTATTCGTGATTGAAATATTTTGGGACATAAGGGAAATAATTTTATGGTTTGATGATTATGATATTATATGAGTGAACGTTTTGAATTCTCAATATTTTTTTAGATCTTAGTTTTGGATTCAGAGAATGTTGCTTAGTAGAAAAACAGCCCCCGTGGCTACATCACAGATTACTAATATGTAGCAAGCTAGGGTTCATGGCTACATAGATACAAAAAAAAAACGCCCATAGATTATTGTCATTTTGACTGACGCATATTGACAGTTATAATTTCAATTATAATCGCAAAGATCATCAAAAAATTTTAACGTATTTAAATAAAATGGCGAAGAGAATAACAGCTAGTGCCATAAAATGGAAAGAACTTGAACAGAGAGTGCCGCCCGACCAACGAGGCAATTTCTATGCTTTTAAGGGGAAATCGGAGGGATATTTGCGCCGGTAATATATAATAATAATAATAAAAGCTACGCTTGCCGGGGTTGGTCCGTGGATGGGTGACCATCTTTACATGCCGAGACTCCTCCGTGCCTCGGAAAGCTCGTCAAGCCGCTGGTCCCGGTTGTTATTCATGGATCTTTAACAGTCGTTACGGGTCGTCAGAAGCCGAAAGTCTGTCAACCAGTTTTAGCAAGGGGTATCGTGTTACCCAGTAACTGGGTTGTGGAGGTCAGGTAGGCAGTCGCTCCATGTTAAATACTGGTATTCAGCTGGATCCGGTTAGACTGGAATCTGACCCCAACATACTATAGTTAGGAAAAGGCGAGGTATACCTATTTGATTCTGGTATCAAAACACCCGTAGTAAACAGTGGATGGATGCTAACTCATACCGCCTTATTACAAAACAAGATTTATATTTTGACATGGCTTAAACCATGCAGCCAGTTTTTGTAATAAGAACTTAACAGAGATTGAAATACCGTTCTTTATACAAAACTGAAAACTTAGTTCAGTACTAAGTTGTCAGTTTTGTGTTTAGGAACTTTACCATAGTCGGAATAAAGTTCGAAATTCAATTATGGCTCCATGTTTTAAACCTGAGTCTGAAGATAAATCTTGTTTTGTAATAATGGGGTTATAGTTCAAACTCTATCCGCCTTATTACAAAACAAGGTTTATATTTTGACATGGCTTAAACCATGGAGCCAGTTTTTGTAATAAGAACGTAACGGTGATTGAAATACCGTTCTATATACAAAACTGAAAATTTAGTTCGGTACCAAGTTGTCAGTTTTGTGTTTAGGAACTTTACCATAGTCGGAATAAAGTTCGAAGTTCAATAATGGCTCCATATTTTAAACCTGGATCTGAAGATAAACCTTATTTTGGAATAAGGGGGTATGATGATTATATAATGTTCTCTCTCTCTCTCTCTCTCTCTCTCTCTCTCTAGTTCTCTATATTCTATTATATTCTCTTTTGTAGCATGCTATCAAGCCCTCCGGAACCGCCAAAAATAGACTGGGAACAATATAAGAAATTAGTACCAGTACCGGGGCTTGTGGAAAAGTTTCAGTCTGCATATACATCTTTCAAGATCCCGTACCCTGAAGATAAGCTTACGGCTTTAGTCGAGCAACAGTGGGCAGAATTGCAGCCGAAAATTGCAAAGTTTAGTGAAAACCAAAAGCAGGAAATAGCAGCGTGCGTACCAAATGCAATACAATATTTTGACAAAATTTGAGAAGCTCGTGGCTAAGTAAAAACAGCCCCACGGGTCGATCGATCAGGTTAAGTTACGCTTGCCCGGGTTGGTCCGTAGATGGGTGACCATCTTTACATCTCCGTGCCTCGGAAAGCACGTCAAGTCGTTGGTCCCGTTACAGTCGTTACGGGTCGTCAGAAGCCCGGAAGTCTGACAACCAGTCTTACCAAAGGGTATCGTATTACCCAGTTACTGGTTGTGGAGGTCAGATAGGCAGTTGCTCCATGTAAAATACTGGTATTTCAGCAGCATCCGGTTGGACTGGAAGCTGACTCCAACATATTTGGGGAAAGGCTATAAGCAGATTGATTTTGAGAAAATTTCTGTATGTTTGTACTTGTTGTCCAATTTAATGAGTCTATGTAAAGTAACTAAGTAGGTATGTTAAGTCAGGGAAATTAATTGTTTAGCAAATGCCATACATCAATTTGCCGGATTATAGCCATTTCATTTTTTTTTTTTTTTTTTTAATACGTTGCCCCACACTACGAATTTCTCCTGTATTGTGGGTGCGTTTACAAACATATAAACTCAAATACACAAACAGCCAGACCCGGAACAACTACTTGTAGTTCATACAAATATTTGTTCCGTGCGGGAATCGGACCCGCGCAGCAGTCAATCGCTTAACCACTGCGCCAACCGTGTCGTCAAATGTCAAAGAATGACTGTTGTGATTGGATTATACAGACAATTTAAGTTGTATTTACTTAACAATTATTTTCCCTGTCTTTGTTATGTACAGGCCGGCCGTTGATGAATGCGTTCCGGTCAGTTGGACAATTTCTAGTTGTATTAAAGATCAAATTCGCAAAACACATGTTCGTAAATATGAAATTGACAGGTGTCAAGAACGCATGCACTCGACGGCCGGAATGTATAGTAGGTAACTCCCTTTCTTACCCGTGTTACTATCCATGATACTACCACTAGTAATACTTCTACTATCAAACTCTGTCTTAAGTCAAATCAAGAAGCTTTAGTTTATAATTTCATCTAACTTTTATCTACATATTATTATGTTTAATTATAACGGCATGGTAGGAGGTTAGTGTAGGAACGCGGTTTGACAATCACAATAAAGTATCAAAGTATATATTTCAAAAACGGCTTTTTCCTACCACAGGGCTGAAAAAGAGATAGCAAGAATCAATGCTCTTCCAAAATACGAAGACATGACGATGGAAATGGTGTATGACTTGTTTCCCGACTGTGCACTGGATCCCGTGAAAAAGCCTACGTTTTGGCCGCACACCGCAGATGAGCAACTGGGCTACGTCGACCCCACAACTAAGGCAACCTAGGCAGAAATCTGAAACCAAAGGCTTCCCTCACCGATGTCGTTTAGTATTCAAGGCAAGACTTCTATCTACATCTTTATGTCTGGCTGATTCTTAAATACATTTTTTTACATACAAAATTGGTATTCATTGCTTCCATTTTGCTATGTTCATTCGTATTCAGTTTATTCGAAGAATTATTTAACGAATTTACATATCTACGGAATTTATAAAATGTTTCTGAATAACCTTTTCAAAGTTTTTCTCAGTATGCATGTTCTGTTCACATGTGTGAATGCGAGGAGCAAAACGTTCCGACGGAGGACGGTCGCCTCGCCTTAGGCCAAGTGGAAACATCGCGTGTCTTATTGTTTTTTGATTAGGGTTACTGGGTAGTCGATAATCTGCCCTATTAGGTACAATCTCTACCTAAAACAGCATCTGGCAAATTAAGGGTGAACGGCCACTTATCACGAACTTTCGGCAAAGTAGGATCGCGAGCAATGCTCCGGAATCCGTCCAGTTTGCCATTTTATCTTTCTCGCCTCGGCAACCCTAGGTGTGTCGCATTAAAGGGCTGCACTCCGTCTAAATATAGTGTTGTGTTCAGGGTCATCGCGGATACAGCGGCCAACAAGTTGCGCGCAGCAAATTATGATTGATGATAGGTTTAGATTTCACCCAGACTTGTTTCACTTTAATTAACATTGGTAGGATAATTTATCCGTAACACTATGCTAAAAACGATAGTTATTTTAGGATTGCGGTTATTAATCTTTGAGGAGCGGCTGAATCTGAAAAAACAGTGTTCAGATATGCTACATTTATGGCTTTCCTTGCACTTTAAAACATGGTTTGTAGTGTTTTCAAGACCAAAGTTCTAAAGGATTTGGGTACTTATAAAATCTTATTGAAATGATTTCTGCACTTTGTAAAATTGGCAAATTCCGCACCAAAGCTTGTATTATTGAATGAAGTTGGCGCGCATGTGTGGGTGCGCAAGCGCAGTTGGTTGCATTTGACGCGCACTAACTGTTCCAGCCAGACGCCCGCGCCTCTTCCGAGAAAACTCGCTCTGTACGATTTCATTATAACCGGCGCTATTATAAGTACGACGCCCAACTTTAACGCCATTTGATAGCGAATCGCCGGAAAGAGATCTCGAATTTAATTAACACTATTGGATAATGAACCTCACCTTGCTAATAAGAGATCTTGGACCACTTAAGTACCGTACTACATAAGTTCCGATCATCTATACTCATATTATACTTAGAGGTAAAATTTGTTTGTAAGTTTGTATGTAGGGGTAATCTCTGGAACTGTGAGTCGGATTTGAAAAAATATTTTTGTATTTGATAGCCTAATTTTTGAGGAAGGTTATGGGCTATTTAACATAACGCTAGGACCCTTAGGAGCCGAGCAAAAAAAGTCAGAAAAAACACTATGCGAAAACGAAGTAATAGCGCGAGGGCGATGCAATGCGACGCAGTGGGTCGGGGGAAGACGAAGTCGCGGGCAGAAGCTAGTTGTATATGTATATGATACACATCGACAGACAGGAAACGCAATCCCGTCAAACATCCTCTAATTTACAATGTCGCAGTCGCCCACTCAATAGTAAGAAACAAACTCTTTATTCTTGAAACAACAAACACTTCAGTTCCGTAAAATCGTTTAAAAAGTCCGTCGTGTGAGGATAGTTCTATAATTATAACTGTAACATCCCTTTCCGTTTCCTCAATGTTTGAGGACCGTCACCGATAATCGCGGATCAATCGCCACCCTGGGCGGATATCCGAGTATCCGACTGAACGCGACACTAAGAAAATTCATCACGCGAGGATCAGAAGAAATTGTTCTAGTCTAGACTAATAAAAATGTTAATATCAGGACGCATAATTATGGTGCACGATTCAGTAGTGTCCTCTTGTCGTGAACAGTTCCATTTAAGTTTAAGCTTATTCATAGATATGTGGAAGGTTTGTTAATGCAAGCAAAAGCTTTCTCACAGATCCTATCAGCGCTAATACATCATCACGTCGTCATCACAGAACGTGATTCGCTTGGAAACAGCAATAAAATAAAACCATAGAGTTGAAACCTACTCGTACATTTCTAAGATAGACCAAGATTTTACGGTAAAGAGTAATAAAATCTTTAGAATCGAGACTTTAGTTTTCCAAAATACTTTGAAACTCATTAAAATAAACCGAATCGTAAAATAAACAATACAAATGAATGTAAATTTGCTGTAAATGTAATGTGAATTTTCTTTTGCATGCTCGTTGGGAAATCTTTCGAGATTTTCACTTTCTTTATTCCGTGTGGTGCACAATGAGAGTGTGTCGGCCATATGCTGCGTGGGTGGAAGGGTGAGGAACGACCACCTGTTACTGGCTCGCTATATTTAGCAGCTATTCCTCCCTCCCGCCTCATACCCCTTCAGCCATTCATAACTCGGTGACTAATGTGTGAAACAGTATGTAAAATGCATTGCTTACTTCTCTAACTCTAAAGCGCTTGGTACACTCGGTGCAATGTTTATCGGAAGCTTTTAGGGTTCCGTCATAACAGGAACTACTGTCACGTTGTTGTTCCGTATATCCGGCCCGTAATTGGTCGATCGTAAGATTCGTAAGTGGATCGGCCGAATGTTTAGGGAAATAAAGTGCATTTTCATAACTGGAACAGTTCTTACGTAATGCATTTATCATTACGTTTATAACCGTAGATTATGAACCGTTGTTCGCTGCTTTAAGATTACTCATATTAGCACGTGTGGTAGCTGTAAGATTATAATATTCAAACATGTGCCTATCTCTGTGATTCTGAAACCGTGAAGAGTGAGCATTATGTTAATAAAAAAATTTAATTTGACCCGGACGATTATAATGTAAAATTATATAAAATGATAGTCTATCTCCATTATTTTATAGAAAAAGAGACATATTTTTCTCTGGAAAACTCATTCTAAAGATCTAGTACTGTAATTGGATTATGAAGAGACTCAATTTTCAATATGAAAGCTTCACAGACATTGCATTACGTGATAACCTCAGGCTACCCTTTTCATCCAGTTGATCAACTCCTGTAAAATTCAATAAATAATTTCAATGAGATGACATTGCACTTTGACAGCTTTTGATTGTTATGCTAATTTTCAGGCGCCATGTTGCTATCTGTCAATATTCTTTAACACTACCTCACAAATACAAAAACCTAATAACCTACACTCCTGGACACCTGAACCGAGCCACATAGCATATTTTTGTTTAAAGGTCTCTTCTTTTTAATCTTTCTTATCTTTTTACATTATGGTACATAATACAAAGAAAAAAAGTATCATGTGAAACTCACTATCATTTCCGTTTGTCATTGTTCCAAATTTAAAATCGGAATACAAAAAAAAAAACTGTTTGATTGTAATAAGTTGTCTTTTTTGCGTTGTCTAGTTCGCGTTACTTAGGGGCAGAATTAGCGTGTAATTTTTGACGAAAACAATGGTTTACTTAGAGAAAACGTTTATTTAGTAACATGAGTTACCTGCATTTACGATGGCCGCCATGCGGTTTGGTTTGGAATTAATAAATGCCACTATGACGGGCTTCCAAGATGGCAGTTTTCAAATCCTGCAAAGTTTCTGGAGCTGGTTGGTTAGTTCGAACACACCTCTGCAGCTAGCTCATTCCATAAGTGCTGTATTGGATTAGGTAATATCAGCGCTTCTTGCTGGCTATTCCATTAATGCGATACTAACGTCATGCAGGTATTCTCTAACATTTTTTTCAGTATGCGCCCTGGCGTTATCAATGAAATCCTGACCCACAAACTCACCATATGGCATCACACGAGCCTCTAGGCATTAAGGAATGTACCAGCCGCTATTTAGTGCTTGCAACCATGGTCCCGTCACAACCTCAAGGCCAGTTTTTCCTTCGGTGGAAATTCCGCCTCAGACTGTCCATGACCCACCGCCATAACTCACCTTCTCCGGCCTTCTCTTCAATGCAACATTTCTGAACACTTCTCCAGAAACGTTTCATTCGGTAGACTTTCCTATGTCCATCATTGCCATAACAGCGTAATCTTGGTTTCCTCCGTAAAAAGAACTTGGCTCCATTGACGTTGAGTCCAATGAAAATGTTTGCGTGCAAACTGTAGGTGTGCCATTCTGTGAGCTCGTGTCAGTTTGGGACCAGGGTCTCAAAGTCTGCTATTACAATAGTGTCAGAATGGTCGATCATTGATTTCATAATTGTTGATTTTGACAAGTTTGGTAATCTACCATTATAATCTGACACTACATTGACGGAAATTGCATTTATTGGTAATCTCGTACATAATGACAAATTATTGACATTTCTACTAATGGGTTTTATAATAATGGCAATACGACAATGCCATTATAATAACACAATTCTATTATGAGAACATTGACCGACCAATGATCGACCATTATGAATTTAGCAGATTACGAACTTTTAGCAAAATGACAATGGAATGACAATGGGATCGTGTTAGAATGACTGAATTTATAAAAATAGCAGACTTGGGCCCCAGGTGGCTGGCTTATGATGTTTCAGGCCACCCACGTGCTTCAAGTCTCCTTGTAACAGTTCGAGCACAAACAGCCAGTCAATTAAAGTCTCGAAACTGTTCTTAGACCTCTGCTCAGGTCAGGTGACGATTACGCAGGCTGGTGGTAAACCAATCTTGTCGTGCTGTAGTGGACGGCGCACGAAGCCGCCAGTCTCCAGGTATCGATGGTCAATTCTTTGAACGGCAAAACAACCAACATGAAGTTATGCGCTTACGTTTCGCTCGCTGACTAAGCCCAGACTGTAGAAGTGCCACATGTACGACAGTTTGCGCGGCTACTTCAGGTGCAGTATCCATAATTTGAACGTCAGACTAGATTAAAAAATAAGGAAAATCAATTTCGATATTATTTTTATGCAGTACTCAAAGCTTGTAGCTTCTTTCTAATCAAAGCTTGTAGCTTCTTTCAAGAGCGACCAAACACCGATATTTTTCTCTTTTTTAAATTCATGAGTTTTGGAACAATGATGATCCCGAAATGATGGCCCAGTATGCCAGCCTCAAAAGTGCCTGAAAACTCTTTCTGACTTATGATTATGTTGATGTTTTAGGCCTTTAAACATAAAAATGCACGGTAGCTCAATTTAGGAGTCCGGGAGTGTATTTCTGTTCGCTGATGTTTGTTAAACGCAGATTCAAATCAGAAACCTTGGCCTACACCGTGGCGCGATGTGACACCCACTTGTAATGCAACACGAACTCACACAAAGGAATGCCGCTGAATAAACATTTTGAACAACTACTTAGCCTTAATTTATTTGATACACCGATCTTTAAAATGTAGGTAAGTAAGTAGGTAGGTACCTCTGAGGTCCCAAATCAGCCAAGCACTTTTAAATTGGTGACTATGGGAATGAGAGAAACCGTTAGGAATGATTCTTAATAGGATTTCCTCCAGCTTCCGTGGGAGGAAGAGCTGACTAAAACCCTCTAAGTGGCCATCTACAGCAGTAATTTTCAAAGACCCAGAAAGAAATAAATTGAAATGATTAGTTGCATTTGTAATAAATGACTATCTTACATACATCGTGTCATATCGTAACATGAGACCGAATATTTTCCATGAAGTAGGTAAGTACGTAAACCTAGATGTGAAAAGCAGAAGCCACATTATATTATAAATATATGTATAAAAAGCTCTAAGAGCTACCCTGTGCTTACAAGAAGCTCTTATGAAGTATATTTTAAAAGCATAGACGAGTGCCTGCCATTCAGTCGATTCAAATAAACTTAAAACAAACGCCGACAAATAATATTGCTTTTGATCTGTTTTGTTGTTCTTATTTCAAGTTAGTTTTGAGAATCGAAGCTTTATAAACAATCTGCGTGGGAGTTGAAGGAATGCGCGAAGAATGATGTTGAATTAATTTAATCTGAGAAGACGTTAGAGACAAAATGATGTAAAATAAAACTACATACGAACAAAGCAAGCTATTATAAAGCTTGTAAAAAGTGTCCGACTTTGTAACGATGAGTTACTATTTGCATGTCTTATCAAAATGTCCAAGGTTGAGTTCATTTTTAATTACTAATTATGTAGGTGTTCTACACATGGCTAATTGTCTTTATTATGTATCGTGTCTTAAAATAGCCATAATAAGTAGTCTGGTGGCGCGGCGGTGGGAGTTAAAAAACTTTCATTTAACTAAGTTTTTTCGTGTATTTAGCATTTGACTGACAGTGTTAATTTCATCTTAACTCCTTAAGGTGTCAACTCGAAATCAAATTGGAATCTCAAGAATTCCCATCGTAGGTACCTACAAATACATGGATGCCTAATTTTGGCTTAGATACATCTATCTCCATGAAAGCAAAATATACAAATACTTCTTAATAACACGAGCTTAGTCTGCTATGGAATATCCCAAAGGTTTGATGAAAACAAAGATAGGAGCCGAGTTGTTAAGACTTAACAAATAATTAAGATTAGATATGTCTTGATGTGTCTACATGAACGTTTTATGCATCTATTACCACACTCATAACATGACGCTTATGTTCGCCTCATATAAGTCATACATAAGTACCTCTACATTCTTATAAGTAGATGGAAAAGATGAGGAAAATATTGTACTACAAAGTCATGAAGTTAATGGGAACCATATACAATTTTTAGGGCCTGTATATACTTAATAAACTAGGCAGATAGCTGAATTCGTAATTGACTTAGGTAAGTAGATGGAAATAGGAAATTATGATCGATTCTTTATAATGTATTTCATGAAACTCATTCATTATCTGCGCAAGAGTTGTATATGTATTGTATGGTCGTAGATAGATGGAGTTGGGTATCTACAGCGATATATTTAATAATATTTATATCAGAGAGTCGTCGACCCCAACACATGGGCGTGTGTGCGCATATTATTAATTGTAACAACTTATCAGCTAATTATATGGTTCAATCTATTTTACATGCGGTGGCTTCCTAAACACAGCACGACATTTTTCTGCCCTATGATGAAGTAGAGCGCAGACAGACGGATCTATTTAACGCCTCAATTGGTTGAGCCGTCAAAATATACAATGATAACATCATCATAGTATGTATGTCGAGCTATAAACGACATGAAAATGAGTAATCGGGATTAGGCGCGTTTGTTGTGGATCGTTACTAATTAATTCATAATTAAAAATTCTGTGCGCCCGCGCAGACGGCCGCGTCAACCAATTACGTTGCCCACGCGCATCATGTGAATGTGGACACTATAGCCACGTACATTGGGTTCATTTATGACGCGATAAGGGATGTGACTGAAGGGCAAGAGACAGTTGTTTTATTTTGTGCTATATTTAGTACAGCGACTGAATTGTTACTGTGCCAGCGCCAACGATATGTGGCGATTGGCATACTTGCACGTCATTTTACATATAAATAGATGCTTAATTATGTATTATAATGATGTTAAAGTATAATATTTTTTTTGTAATGATACGTAGATTATTATATTAGTCATCTTCTTACACCATCGTACTAGTAATGACAAAGATCTAATTTTTGTGACATAAGCGTATGTATTTCGTATAAACAGTCAAGCCGTATGTCTGTGTGTGTGTGCGTGTGTGCAAATAGTAAACGAGTGTGGTGAACACTGTTGAACATCTGTTATTATCGGTTTCACAGCCACAAAAAATATTTTCAAGATTTATTTCTCGCTAGTTTAGATTTCTGCCAGATAAACGGATTTTAGAATTTTTATGGCGGATTCTGTATCTGTTTTTACAACGGAATTACATAATCGTAATGTAGGTTCTTATGTTTTATGCTAACGTATTTTTTCTTTGTTGTGGCATTGTGTTGACTGCATTTAGTAAACATTTTGTACTAATTACCTACATCGTTTTGTAAACTATAAATAGGTACCTAAGTAGTTTTAGTATTATCATTTTATCAAGTAATAGTCTTGCTAAATAATAGATCTTCATATTGTTCATTAATTTCTCTTGGTTGCTTAAAGCGGTCAAGTGATGTAGGTAGTTTGAGTTTGGCATTGTGAACACATTCCCAAATTATATTGCACCATATTAATCAGGTGTTATTTATGGCTTTACAATAGCAAACACTGTGTTACGTAGGTACCTAGGTACATCTATACAAACATGCCTTCACTATCTCTCTCTATTAAAATTAAAATACACAGAATTCTCAAATCTCTCAAAAATGTTACCAAATCCTCTATCGCTATTATAACTGCGTGTTTCAAATCCATATTCGCCATCGAGAAAGTGAGATCCGTTCCAAATTATGTCAGCGGGCGAGCGACGCGTCTACCTGCTCAGGGTTCGGTCCCGTTGCGTGCAAGGTGTACTGCACCCTACACGCACACACTTGATTGGCCACGCACACAGGCACAGTGTGCCCCTGCGCAGATGTCACCCCCACGCCGCCCCCACCCCCGCCGACGCCCTATAGTACACCGAACCTCAGCTGCGCTAGCTCGTCAGATGTTGATCGACAGATTTTTTTGTTTACTGTGGGATAAAATGAGCGCCCGAGACTGAGGAATTAGGTAGGGGTAGATCATTTGCACGTCTTTGACTAGTTCTGATATACTGGTTTTTCAAGTTGCTGGTGGCATTTCGACTGGCCTACGTGCAGCTCAGTACAGATCAAGTGGATTAACAAGACGAACCGCTTTTTCATGGGTTCTTGAATGATCTCTACTAAGTCTTCAAACAGGATCATCTTGAGATCTGTTGCCGGATTAAGCGGTTTAGTTTTCTAACTTTTGGAACATTCCTAAAAGTTGAGAATTCTCAACATTAAGATTTGTCGATAACCTTGTATTTGCAACTTTAACCAACTGAATTTATTCCTGTACTTATCCTCTATTTTTCGAAAAGCAAAATATCGAAGATAGAATAATAATAGTCACACGTCGGGAGCATTTGACCTTCAGGCGGTCAGATAACGCGGTAAAACGATAATGGCGCATTGCAGAGCTTGATTCCTGGAGGCACAGATAACTAGAAACATGGCTAATAGAATAGACGATCAAATAACAATGTGATATAAATTCCATAATAAGATATCGTAGATAACATGTTTCAAGCGACGTGCGATGGTTAAGTCAAGAGCATCCACGTCCACTCTTCAGTTATAATGTAACTGATATCATAGATAATTTTAAATCTTAGCAATCATACTCATGATTACAAAGTATTCAAGTACCTACCTAGATACCAACTTTGCTGTTATTAGAGGCGTTATTGACCAAATGTATATGTAAAGCAAGAACAGAACCACAGTTGGCACATTCCTGTTTAGAATGCGATGAACACAACATCAACCGAATGCATACACCATCCTGTACATGTTTCCCGTTCTGAAAATGTCAAACACTTGGCTATTTTGAAAACAGCAACAACATTTTTCGAGGTGACTAGTTATTCGATCGCGCAGAGAAGAATGTTGCAAACGCAAACATTAATATCATCATCAGTAGCCTATTGCAGTCTATTGCTGGAAATAGGTTTCTCCTCGTGTATTAGAAGGTATAGCAGAAAAGAAAGGAGGCTATCTAGCAGTGAGTGATTCGGGGCTGACTATGATGGTGAATATGAGGTTTCTAAAATCACCTAAACTTAGGTATAACTGGGGGTCTACTCCGAAGATAAATCCGTAGTATCGGCCGTTTTCTGACTATAGATGAATACGGCGAAAGAAAAAAAAAACGACGGTCAGGGGTAAGTCAAAATCAAAAACGTGACTTGAACTCGGGAAAGGATTCAAAGTCAAATAAGGCTCTACCAGCCACCCTGCGAAGATCGTCACTCCGCTTAGTCTGATACGTTTGCTGATTCGCGAGATGTGTCCACAGTCGTTTTTTCCCACGTGAATTTATCAGTCACGTCTGGAATCAAGTCCGCGAAAATACAAATGTGGGCGCAGCTTAAATAGAGTGGCCATAACTAGTTCGAACAACCTTCACGGTTAGCTGAGGTGTAAGATATTTCAATTCACCAAAAACCATTACGGGATTTATGGCGATGCAACAGTAATCGATAACTGCCGTACTCCGTTGAAACGCAAACAATGTGCCCCAATGTATTGGCAATTACATTCCGTTATTGTACTTGCCCTATACAAAATTTTACTGTTATCGACTCTTATAGCGAAATTGTATACCAAATTGTTGGATGGATATGTTTTAAATGGTATTTCAGGTTGTAAAAGAGAATTTCAAAAAGGTAATTTAACAATTCGAATTGTATCGGGAACAGCAACATCTCTTTAGTGAGTACTGAGTAGGTACTGGACGGGTATTTACAGTTTTTCTAAGAAACCCCAGTTCCTAAAATAGTGGAGGCTATAAGACATGGATGCTAATGACTCTAAACACAGTCGAACTGTACCAGACATGGATGAAAAGCCAAATTGAATGTGAAAATACTTTTTAGATTCCATCATTTTCGTAAAATTAATACTCTTGGTAAGTAGTGGAGAAGACTGCACCACTTTGATTATTTATTCTTAGATTTATAGTGCATTGAACCATTTCTACAGGAAGATAGGAAAAAGGGCGCAGTCTTTTTTTTGTTCCGGAAATGGAGAAGGAGCAATGGTTCAAAAGAAATGCTCAATGCCGATGGAGGTAGGCAGTAGTCACAAGACCCCTGTATATTCTTGCAAACTATATTGTATCAAGGTATTAAAATTTAAACAATGATGAGAATGTTATGATTAATATTTAATTTATATAAATTGATTGAGAGAGAGAAATTGCTTCATGATCTGGGAGCCTAAAATGGACGCTTTGGCAGAATCATGCGTGCAATTCATACAGCCCGCAATTCATCTGTTTGACAGCTGCTATTTAACATTAGACTTCACTATATTAATTCTTAATTTGTGGACCATTTTACGAAACTCCATACACAACTGTCAAACAGATGAATTGCGGGATATGAATTGAACGCAGATCATAATATGATTCTGCGAATGCGTCCATTTTAGGCCCCCTGTTGGTGGTCTATAGTCCACAAAAGAAACGATGGATGGATTGTGTGAAAGAAGATTTGGCTGGAAAGGGGGGAACTGCTGAGATGATGCGTGGAAAAAGAACACCATCTGCGCTAGACTTCATTTAAGGCGACGATAACCTACTTTTAATGATTTTAACCTAAAGATCACGTCTAAACGAGTAGTGTTAATGACTTCAAAAAAATATTTTAAATTAGAGCATTTTCTCAATAAATCTAATAAAAATCTTTCATATGATACCCCAAAAATTTTAAGACCCCTTTCAGTCCCTTTTGCAAAAAAGATATATTTTTTAAATTTCTTTCTTGTTTGCAAAATAGTTAGGCAAACGTCATCTAAAATGCTAAAAACATTCTAAATTTCAGACAGACAGACAGACTTAGTCTCACCATAAGGGTTCCTGTTTACCATTTTGGTACGGAACCCTAAAAACACATACAAATCGGTTCATCTGTTTAAGGGGACGATAACCGACATATAATGATTTGAAAAAAATATATGATTAATTAGAGCATTTTCTCAATAACCTAATATGTGAATATTTTAGATTATGTTTATATTACATAGTGAAATTAATTTGTAAAGTTATGTCTAACGCGAATAAAAAACTGAGAATGCCGCAAAATCTACCAAGCGCTTTTTTCTGAAACCTTCACCAATTTAAAGATAATTTAATTATTGATCTTTTCTTTTTTTTTTTTTTTCTCTGACATCTAGCAATAGACAAGATTGCGGGGCTTTTGGCTACTTTGTTTGTGTGCAATTTGTGTTGTTTCATTGTAACGTGCGTTTTGTTTGTGCAGAATCAACGTTTTTTCTTTCTTTTTTAATTTTTATTGTACGCGTTTTATTAAAATACATTTTTTATGTATAATAAATTAATAATGCGTCAAATTGGAGACAGCGCTCCTTGATGGGCGAGTCCTATTACTGGCTGAACGTACGACGCGTTGCGTGAGCTCAGTACAGAACACGCAAGCTAACCAATCAAGGTCACTGGCTTAAATCTGCGTCTTTATTCGGATTAGGGCAGGAGGATATGGTCTACATTCTATACGAGAAAAATTGGATTATGTTTGGACTTGTCGTTACAGAGTCAATTGGTACTTCTACAGACGAGCAAGCGACAATCATTTTATTGAACTTGACACTAGTTGTTTATTGAAGGTGTTGGAATTTTATTGTATTTATTGCCAATGCCACTGCTCCGGGAACGAAACTTTAAACTAATGGCCTAAAGTAGATTTTTATAAAGAACTCTTGGTGAGGATTTTCGTGAGAATATCATTAGTTAGAAAGGTAATTCCGAATTCCAATCTGTGAAAGATTAAAGCGGTTTAATATTATTATAGCTTTTTTATCAAGTATAAACGAGAATAATTCTGAAAACTGGTGATATTAAAATTCTAATCTGAATCTAGATACCAAAACAGTCTGTGGGGTTTTCCTGCTTTCCTTTTGATAGGGGAATTAATTAATTTACCAATTTACACAACAAAATAATAACAAGAATGTGTTGTTAAGTTTATCATTAATTTATCATAAATTATCTGATAACAAAGATAGGTGTCGATATTAGCCGGAAAATTCTTGAATCCAATCAGGGCTTGGAAACCGGTTAATTTTCTATGTAACCTTAACCGTTATTATAAAGGCTTTCAAACATATTTCGTTAATTATTTAATATTTTGTTACAAAATCAATGCTGAACTTCATGCATGTGATGAAGGAATCATTGAAGCTATTATCAATTGTATCAAAACTAATTTGTATATTCGGAAATATAAATTAACCGGTTTCAAGCCCTGATTCCAATATCATTTGCCTTGATGAACCACAGACCGCGTGGTATTTAGAATACGTTTTCTACCAAATCTTGTTTTTGCTGATGACTTTTGTAGATACCTCTATAATAGATTTTATATAGATTTTCCTGTGATTAAATTGTAGTTGCTATGTGCATAGAACACTTGCTTTGTTATTAGTTTTTAGTGCTGCTACGTATCAAGCAGTTACACTGAGTACGTAAAATATTAAACGTTGTATTGCAGTCTGAAGATAATACCTATGAATGTAAAATATTAATCAATGTTGTGGTGGGTCTGTGTTTAAATTAGGTAGGTACTTTTTGGTGCAGTTTAATTAAATTGGTTACATGCCTCATCTTTGTGTTCACATTCTAACAAATTGATAGTAATAAGGTATGGCCAGTATAGTTTTTCAACGTAATTGCACGCCTCATAAGCGAAGCGTTGAGGTTGTGCTCTACTCTCGACATTTCAAAAAAAGCAGTTTTCTCGAAACTGAAATCGATTTTTTTTATATATGTATATCGCACTTACAGGATAATATGAGTGTACTAATATCAAGTCAAATAATTTGTCAGACACTTAAAATATAATTCAATAACAATTATTTTGTTTAATATAGTAAATAATAACATTAAAAATGATCTTTCCTGGACGTCCGTGTGTCTGTGTTTATAGATTGGTGTACATGTGGCAGGGAAATTGGTCGAAAAAATTATAGTACCGGATTTTTATGTTATTATCTAAAGTAATACACTACGGACTTTCTCAATTATTATGAGCGTTCAATTCACTGCCGTTTAATTATTATTCGTAAAAAAACTAATATAGGTTCGACTGTGTATTTTTTTGTATATCTATCTATTTATTATAGTATTTTTTTTCCTCACCTTATAATTATGGCGCCACTAAACCATAGCATAGTTTTCTGTTTTTTTTATAATTATTTTTTGTATCTTTTTTATTATTATTTATAATTGTTTTTTATTTTATTTCATTTGATTAATTATCTTATTGTTAGCAGTAATAACGCAGTAATAATAGCAATAAAACGACGTGAACGTTATGAGGCGTGCAGTTTTGGATTTTCCAAAAATATTTTTCTCCATCAAATGGGGTCGCGTAGTTCGGGTATGATGCACGTTTATACGAACTTATCTACTTAGATTTCTTCATATCGTGAGTGTTCCACCTCGTGATATTAATTTTTACAGTGACGTCATTGTTTCTTTGCAATAGCTAGCCGTTAGATTAGGTTTGTTGTACCTATTCTACGAGCGTAGGTATAACATGCATAATGAAATTATTGAAGCGACGTCTCCTAGCCCAGTCGGCTCTAGGTAAACAATCGTAAACTTTATGATTTATTGTTCTTTATCTTTTCGTCACCTTAGCCACTGATAGTGATAATGAATAATGAGCATTATTAATTACTACGAAATTAAATGAACATCGAGCAAGTGTGTGTTGGTAGAGTATTCCTAAACGTTTTCTATAAATAGTGTGGCTATCGACGGGACTGCAGACAAAAAACTTCCTCACCGAATCGCAAGTTGCACGAAGGTGTGGTCTGCGGTATCTGACGATATGGTGCGCCATGCCATTAGCGGGATCGACTCGCGGCGAGACGAGTCCACTCGACTCGTTACTCAGGTAGCGCCGGGATAAAAACGCCACTTGAAATGGAGCGGACGCGGCCCGGTCTCACCTAGATAACGCTCGCGATCACTCGACAAAAAGAACAGTCGATACTCAGCCATACTTAGAAATTCTCAAAAAGACCTCATTCCGATGTAGGTAAAGCGCGCGCCGTCATATCGCCGTGAATCAGTCATCATCTCGATCTCAGTCTGCTCACAATGAGTCGCCCTAATCACCCATTCATACGGCACGCACGTTGATAATAATATAAATAGGCCCAAACGTCCAATGAATGAACTTATAACATGTAAATTCGTCGCTCACAAATCGCGACACAGCTCGGCGCGTAGGCGTCGGGGCTTGAATGAAAATAAACATATTCGTTGGAGTGCTTACCTCTCGATTTTAATGATTTTATCCAGATTAGCGGTATCGACACAGCACTTGGTAAAATCGTTATCAATGTGTTGTTACACTGAACTTGTGGGCATGTCACTGTTATGAGCGAGGGGTGTATTCGCGACGCGATGAGGGGCAGTACAGTGCGGCCGGCCGGTTGGATCGACACTGCGCGTGTCCGTGAACACAGGCTTAGGTGCGCCCGCGTTGCACGCACACACACGCGTTCATTCAAATAACGTCGCTCCGAGGGGAGGGGAGAACTTATGAATGGACGTAGTGAAGCCATGTCGTATAGATACCGCTGATAAGGCGCTATGCAAGCATTATACAACATGATACGAGCGAGCGGATCGCCTCGCAGTGTTACCGCTACCTAATCAACTAATCGTTATACATCCTACTTGTCAGCGTAATATAAAACTATGCTTCATATTTCGACATTATAGAACAGAACTTACAAAATAAATCTAGTTTACTAGCTAATTAGGATAGCACAATCAGCGTTATTATTTGCTAAATAACGTTTGAAAATTATTATCTTTAGAAACAAACAAAGATTGATACGAGAGTAAGTAAATGAAAAAGATCAAATTACAATTTAAATAATATTTAATACTTTATAAACTTACAATGTTCTCTTACTAATATACAAATCAACAATATATCACTTGGATAATTATGTAATACAAGTATAAATACTTATACTCCATTTGAAATAAGATTAGACATTTAAATAAATCTTCTTTACAGTCCGTTCAACCGATTTTGACTTCTATTGCGTTGGTGGCATGACAAAAGGCAGCTGTAATAAACAGTCGGTATTGTAACCACGTTTTTGCTTTTAATGCCATCCTTATGGGTACGAAATAGAAGTCAAAATCGGTTGAACGGACTGTAAAAAAGTTTATTTAAATGTCTAATCTTATTTCAAACGGAGTAAAAGCAAGCGATTGTCTTCGACTTTACATCGTTCTGTCGATCCGTAAACTATACATGCTGGTACAAAAGCCTTTGAATTCAGTCAATCGAGTATATATACAGGCCTATTTTTACCAAATTTTCTATTGTTAGACAAAATTAAGGTCTTACACAATACTGTAAAATATGTTTAACGGTGATCGTACTCATGAACATGCAACAAACCTAATTGCGGCCAACTCAGAAAATGCAAAAAAATGCTGTTTCATAAATTTTTGATTGAGTAGGTATTGCATAAGTATTTTGTATGAAACAAAATAGTTTTATATAAAAAAATAAATATATAGGGTGTTAAAATAACTGCGTGCCATAGCTTAGGGGTAGGTTCAGTATCTATAGTAAAAAAATTAATTTAACACAAAAAAAAAATGGTCTCTCCGTACTTTAACGGGCTTAGGACCGTCAAATATAATCATTTTAATTCTAAATGATTGCTATTTTAAGTTACTGGTACTAAATTAGGTTGATTTTGCAATTTTTTTTTGTTTTAATTTTTTTTTAATTTTTTTTTTCCTGGGTTCCTTTATCTATACTGAACCTACCCTTAAGCTATGGCACGCAGTTACTTTAAGACCCTGTATACAACATTCGTTTTTGTTTATACTAAACCTCTTAAGTGACATATGTGTGTATTTTAATTTGGTTTGATGATTAGTGTAGATAGTGTGTTTTAATTTTATTTGATTTGAATGTCTTAGCATAATATTATTGTGTAAGTGTGATTTTGTGATCTTATTTAATGTAATTTTATGGACTATGTCTGAAAAATAAATGAAATTTAATTTTTTAATTTTAATTTAAGGGGTCATTGTATTCATCATTATGAACAACTTTTACTATGGGACCAAAGTTGAAATCGCGAAAAAAACAGCTGTTCCCTACATTTTGACGAGTTCAGCGAACTTAAATGTAGGGAACAGCTGATTTTTTTTTCGCGATTTCAAGGTTGGTCCCATAGTAAAAGTTGTTCATAATGATGAGTACAATGACCCCTTAAAAGGTTTAGTATAAACAAAAACTAATGTTGTATATATATTTTTAATATAAAACTATTTTGTTTCATACAAAATACTTATGCAATAACTACTCAATCAAAAATTTATGAAACAGCTTTTATTTGTATTTTCAGAGTTCGTAGTTTGTGTCTCGCTGTTTCACACTTCGCCAACTTTGAAACAGACATGGGAAGGCATGAGTTCGTGCAAGTATTGTTCATATTCTTGAATACTAATAACCCCTTAAAATAGCTTACACTTCTATTGTAAGACGTTCTATAAAATTAAAATAAAAACTATCGTTATTTTTACGACAGTCCCTTGAGGAAGCCGGATAGCTTGTGAGTCTTGTAGTCCGCCCGCAGTTGTATGAAGTTGTGTAGTATCGAATGATCCAGTTCCGCCTGTGGTACAGAAAAATTGCTATTAATTACAGGTAACGGTATGCTACGGTAACTGTGCTTATTGGCTCTACCGGTCATGTGTCAAGGCGTAGGTAACCTTGAACTTTATTTTGGGATATTAGTAGGATATCCAGTTGGTGCCGGACGTAAACAATAGCACCATCGCATTTCTTCCCGTGGGTGTCGTAAAAGGCGACTAAGGGACTTACTAGAGAATGGGCAGCAGCGTTCTCTATGCGTTTTAACACCGTACTGCGATCGCCGACCCGCCTACCAAGCGTGGCGATTATGGCAAACCCGCCGCTTTGGGGGAGGCCTATGTCCAGCAGTGGACGTCTTTCGCCTGAAATGATGATGATGATGATCCCGTCATTTAGGTACATAACTATTATACTATACTAGCGACTCCGACCCTGCTTCGCTCGGTTTTTACGAATTTACAAAATATCGAGTGTTTTTCTTTATACAAGATCAAATTAAATTAGCTAGCGAAACTCTGCAGACGTGATGAGTATCGATTAACAGAACAAGATAAAAATTATAATTACACAAAATATTTTTGACGTTTACGACACCTGGGGGCCTACTCCGAAGTATCGCCCGACTGTTCGGCCGTTTTATAACTTCCATAGTTTCCTTTTTTGACTTATCCTTACCCGACTTAAAGTCACATTTTTGACTTTGGCTTATCTCTTTGACTGCCGTTTTTTTTTTTGCCGTATTCAGCCATAGTTAGCCATCGTCAAGCAACAGCCGAACATTTGGCCGATACTTCGGATTTATGTTCGGAGTAGACCCCCTGTTAGTGTTGTTAAGTACTTGAAGTATGAGTTGAGATATTTTTTTGTGTTTTATCGTGTTTAGGTATCGATAGATACCAATCACATCCGTGAAGTTTACACAAAAAAGAAACAGATTTTTTAAACTGATATTTCAAGTGACTACACTAACTGCGGTCGATGACTCCACAAAAAAATCAAATTAATTTATTTTTGTTTTATCATGTTTAGATATCGATATCCATCACGTCTGCGGAGTTTCGCTAGCTAATTTAATTTGACGCTTATGTATTTATTACACATTCATTTTCCGCAACATCATTTATCATTTCAGTCGAAAAGACGTCCACTGCTGGATATAGGCCTTCCCTAAAGGGGTTTGCCATAATCACCACGCTTGGAAGTCGGATTGGCGATCGCAGTATGGTGTTTAAATGCATAGAGAACGCTGCTGCCCACTGTCTAGCTAGTAAGTCCCTTAGTCGCCTTTTACGACACCCACGCGGGAAGAAAAGGGATGGTGCTATTCTTTAAGACCGGCACCAAACGGACGTATTTTCCGCAACAAATACTCTAAATCATGGTGAATACTGCAGCACCATTCGTTGCGTAGTTTGGGAGAACAACCCGGTCACACAGACAAACAAAGAAAAACCGGCCAAGTGCGTGTCGGACTACGCGCAATGAAGGGTTCCGTGGTTGGGATAAATTTATCCCAAAAACAAACTTAGCATTGTAGTTGAAAAACATATTCTCCCATACATTGATATACGCCACGGTCTACTTTCCAACTGGAAAATTAAATGTAAGTTTGTAATTGCAATTTTTTTTTAAATTATAAAACTACAAATTATAGATCTTACCAAATTTCATGATTCTAGCAGGTGAACGGGAAGTAGGTACCCTATCGGTTTTGATTTGTTTGCGAGTCTATTTGTTGTCGAGTTTATCAAAATATGTCGCATAAATCGCCATAATGTTTTTATTGCGTTGACTTGGAAGCTTGATTTTTTTGGAGCATCAAGGGACCATACGTAGACCTACGTATTTGATATTAATTTCAACTTGATACCTCCACGCGTTCCTGAGAAAAAGGGTCTTGACAGACTGTCAGACAGACAGGCAGACAGACGGACAACAAAGTGATCTTATAAGGGATCCATTTTTTCTTTTTGAGGTACGGAACCCTAAAAACGACTTTAATTTATTATAAATGTTGTAAGTATAGATAGAAGAGAGGCTTGTGGCAAAATAATAACAGCCGCACGGGTCTATCGATCAGGTTAAGCTACGCTTCCTGCGGTTGGTCCGTGGATGGGTGACCATCTTTACATACCAAGATCCCCCGTGCCTCGGAAAACACGTTAAGCCGTTGGTCCCAGCTGTTATTTGTAGATCTTTGACAGTTGCTTCGGGTCGTCAGAAGCCCGAAAAAATGACAACCAGTCTTACCAAGGGATATCGTGTTACCCAGTAACTGGGTTGTGGAGGACAGATAGGCAGTCGCTCCATGTAAAATACTGGTATTCAGCTGCGTCCGGTTAGACTGGAAGCTGACCCCAACATAATTGGGAAAAGACTGGGCAGATAATGGTGTGTAGATAAAAGATTTGAGTGCATAGTACCCAGGGACCATTTTGGTTACCCATTGAAAGGGTTTTCGATAGGGTTTTTCTAAGCGGTTAAACAAAAACCCATACGATAACGGTAACCCTTATGAACGGCTTAAATTAAATTTTGGTAACCCATTGAAACGGTTTTCGATAAAAACCCATATAACCCTTTTGAACGGCTTAATTTAACCCATATCAAAATTACCCACACCGTATGGGTTTATCTAAAATAGTAACCAAAATGGTCCCTGGGTAGAGATAGAATTGGCCATGCTACGCGTGCTGGGCGGATATCGAATTAACATAATATTATGATTTTTTAATGTTACTGGATTTCAAGTAGGTATAGAACCCATTGAATGGGTTATCATATAACCCTTTCACTGGGTTTCAAGTATAAAACCCATTTAATGAGTTATCATGTAACCTTTTCAATGGGTTTCTAGTATAAAACCCTTTCAATGGGTTACATCATGATAAAGGTAACCATTGAATGCGTTACTTTAACCGGGTTTGTACGGTCACTGATAGTACCTACTATTCCATAAAAAAAAAAAATGAAAATGCCGTGAGGAAAGTTATGAGTATGGAAGTCGATGGCTATAAAAGTAGATGACGACCAAAGAAAAGATGGATGTGTGAAGGATGACATGGCTGGAAAGGGAGTGACTACCGAGATGACGACTAATAGAGAAGTATGGATGAAAGGGACATGTTGCGCCGACCACAAATGAAATGAAATCGTTTATTCAGTAAATAGGATATTAAAATCACTTTTACACGTCATATAAAAAAACCGGCCAAGTGCGTGTCGGACCTCGCACAATGAAGGGTTCCGTAGTTAGGATGAATTTATCCAAAAAACAAACTTAACATTGTAGTTGAAAAACATGTTCTCCCATACATCGATATACGTCACAGTCAATTCTCCAACTGCAAATATACGTTTGTACTCGCAAAAAACATTTTTTTCATGTGATAAAACTACAAATTTACAATTTTAGGACTTTTTCCGATACTTGTGCTGTGAGACCATGCTTCTTGCCAAATTTCATGTTTCTAGGTCAACGGGAAGTACCCTGTAGATTTTGATTTATTTGCGAGTATCGAAATATGTCGCAATAATGGCGCTTAAATCACCGTATTTTTTTAATGCGTGGACTTAGAAGCTTCGTTTTTTAAGAGCTCTAAGGGACTATGGACTTACGTATTTGATATTAATTTCAACTTGATACCTACACGCGTTCCTGAGAAAAATGGTCTTGACAGACTGACAGACAGACGGACAACGTAGTGATCCTATAAGGGTTCCGTTTTTTCTTCTTGAGGTACGGAACCCTAAAAATAATCTAGGTGTAGCCTACATTTCCTATCTGACTACCCCTGAGAAGAAATGAGACATAATCTTGGTCAGATTGTACAATACCTGGCTTGAGTTTAGAGACACCTACCTTTCGTTGATCCATAAATCAGCACAACTTGATGAAATTTAAAAGATTCATTATCTATGCTCGGTGATAGTTATGAGTATGCTAAAGGTCGGTTTCTGTCACTTAGAACTTGTAACTAGAGTCACTCAAGAAATTATAGTATTAAACCAGGAAGAGCATCTTTATTTTACCCTGAAGAACACACAATCCAAACATGCCAGACATAGTCTTGGTCATGAGGACCACGTAGATCCGTGTCTGAAATGGTCTTTTGAGTAAAGAACCACACAAATTTGAGTGGACCTGTCCAAGCAGTGTTAGCATTTGTTAGTAATCGTGCAGCTCAACTCAAGACTTAAGGAGCTCAACGAATAATACCAAAGAAAGGATATTTGGGTAGGCCGCATAAAGCGCTCAAAATGCCAGACCATCATTAAAACTAACTGAGAAAAAGAAAAAAAAAACGAAAATATTTAAAGAAAAAAAAAAGACTTACATAGTGCTCACATTCACAATAAACTAAAGCAGTCAATATAATACTTTTCAAAGTAAACATTCATGTACAATTGTATATATAATATTCTGCAATAATAATAATAATAATAATTACAAGCTGGCAACACCAACGTCAACAAAAGTCACAAATTTCGTTTTCATATTATTTTCAGTTCTTTTAATTTTAGACGCAGTTTATTTTATTTTATTTGGAACTCTACACTACCTTCACTCTACCTTCACCCCCAAAATAACCACAACATGAAAAAATAGCAAAATGAACCATTATCTAGACTCATCAAAAACTGCCGAGGTGACATCTGTCATGTCACCTCCGATAAAACAAGGATTAAGAAAACGGAAAAATGTTGACGAGAGCAGCTAAACGACGAGCACGCCCACCACCTCCGGACTCTTCGCTCAGCTCCGCCTCGCCGCCGCCGGTACCCAGCCCCACCGTGAGCGCTGTGACGACACCGGCCGTGGTAGTTGCGTCGAGCTCGAGCGATGAGTATTTTTCCCCGCCGACGTCGCCAACACCTGTACGTCGGCAGGGGAGAGGCCGGCCACCAGCGAGCTTGGGACCTCGAGGCAATCAGGCCCCGAACAGGGTCCCCGCTGCCGGTGGAAATGTGTCGCGCATACGATGGACCCAGTCCATGAATGAAAATGTGATGCGCGCATATTATGGGGCTACAGAGGGAGGAATTAATCTTACAGCGTACCGGGGTCGGATGCTCTCTCTGTTTCAGGTACTTGAACCAGCCATCAACGTCACGGCCCAACGATTGTCGGATCAAGTGCGCGTCATTCAACACAATCATAGATTGGATGACGCTACACTTGATCGGCTACGCTCGGAAATGCAGAGTAGCTCTGCTAGTAACCCTCCCCCATCCCAGAATGTCGTGCATGCGCCTGCTGAAGTTCCACTGCGGGAAAATCAGCATGCTGTGGAGGAGGACACCAGGGCTATATCTGCAGATAACCTATGCAATGTGGAATTAAGGAGCGTACTGGAGGATGCAATCCGTGAGTACCGGTTCACATTACCTGACCTTAGACCACGGCTACCACGTTTGCCCATGAATAAAAAAAACAGAGCACTGGTGTGTGCCCTGGATGCGCTGTTACCAAATTTCATTGAAAGTAGCGCAGACCTTTGCGATACACACTCAATCTTGTATTGTACGGCTGTTGCGGCATGTCGTATAGCTCGTGTCAAATTTCCAAATACTGACCAAGCTGTACAACCGAAACCCGCCGCACCAGCCTGGCAGTGCAGGATTGAGCGTCGTATTAATGAGGCCAGGGTACTCATCGGGAAGCTTATCTGCTTCAGGGAGGGCAATACACGCCCAAGGGTGATGCGCTTTGTGAGGCGGGCGTTCTCGGGAACTAGTATTAGTCCTCTAGAATATGTATCCCGTGTCACAGAGCGCATCGACTTCCTGAAGCAGAAAGTTTATGCATGGGCAAACCGTATCCGTCGGTATAAGCGAAGAGTGGATCGGTACACTCAGAACCGCATGTTCCAGAGCGATGAAAGGTGGGTATACAGAGCATGGGAGCGGCCCATTCCCACTCAAGGTGTGACTGACGTACGTCTGCCGGATAAAGAAGCCATGAGTGCTTTTTGGCGAAGCATTTGGTCGGTGCCCGTTAGTCACACTGAAGGTGATTGGATGCGAGTTGTTGAACAGACGTGTGATTCAATACCAGACATGGAGGCTATTACAATTAGTCCTCTGGATGTGGCCCGTGCAGTCCGTCCGTTGCCTAACTGGAAATCTCCAGGACCGGACGGACTGCACAATTTTTGGATTAAATGGCTACAAATGTCACACGCCTGTTTAGCCTCGCAATTCCAATCATCTTTAGAGACTGGGTCGCTTCCACTGTTCTTTACGACAGGAGTTACCCACCTGCTCCATAAATCAGGTAGTACTGCGGAACCTAAAAACTATAGACCAATCACATGTTTGCCAACGGTCTATAAAGTCCTTACATCCATTCTTAGAGCTAAAATTGCACATCACATTGATTGTAACTCAATTATGTCTGTGTCTCAGAATGGATGTAAGAATAGGTCCCGTGGTACTAAGGAGCTACTCCTTATAGACATGGCCATAAGCCAACAGGTTCGTAGATCCCGTAAGGATTTGTCGACATGTTGGATAGATTATAAGAAGGCCTATGACTCGGTGCCACATACATGGCTCATTAGGGTGCTGGAGTTGTACAAGATAGACGCAACTCTACGCACCTTCTTGATGTCGTGTATGAGGCAATGGAGGACGGTCCTTCTCTATCCAGGATGTCGACGGATCCAGGGGACCGATGAACCGATCAGGATTGAGCGGGGAATATTTCAGGGCGATAGTTTGAGTCCACTTTGGTTTTGCTTAGCCTTGAATCCTCTTAGCACATTGCTGGAGGATTCAGGTCTAGGCTATCGGTTGAAAAGAGGTGGTCAGGTGATATCTCACCTCCTTTACATGGATGACTTGAAACTCTTTGCCCCCAACAATTTGCGACTGATGGAGCTACTGAGAGTAACAGAAACGTTCAGTAGCGCCATCAGGATGGAATTTGGTGTGGACAAATGTGCGGTCATGCATGTAAAGAGAGGGGGGATTACGGAATCCGTGGGAATCCAACTCTCGGATTCCATACACCTTAGATCCCTCTCTTCAACCGAAACCTACAAGTATTTGGGTATGTCGGAAGCATTAGGCATCAATACTGCCGATATGAAGCAATCGTTGAGGGAGCGCTTCTTTGGCCGCCTGAATAAAGTGTTAAATAGTCTTTTATCAGGCGGAAACAAGGTGCGTGCCTTCAACGGTTGGGTCATGCCGGTTTTAATGTATTCTTTCGGCATACTCAAATGGACTCAGACGGAACTTGACGCTCTGGATAGGAAGGTCCGTACATTGCTGACGGCATATCGGATGCATCACCCACGGTCATCAGTAATGAGACTGTACCTCTCGCGGAAGTGTGGGGGTCGCGGCTTCTTAAATGCTAAAACCCTCCACAACCGCGAGATTTGCAGTCTCAGAGAATATTTTCTTCAAACTGACGTGGAGATGCATCGAGATGTGGTCGCAGTGGACAAGGGCCTTACCCCACTCTCCTTGGCGAAAGAGAACTGGCGCAAACCTGCAGTACTTGATACCAACGATCGTCAGGAAGTATGGCAAGGCAAAGAGCTTCACGGACGCTTTTTCCGGGCCCTCCATGGGCCTGATGTAGACTTTTTGGCGTCTGTATCCTGGCTACGTTTCGGCGACCTCTTCGGGGAAACCGAAGGTTTTGTCTGTGCAATTATGGATGAAGTTATTATGACGAATAATTATCGGAAATACATTGTTAAGGACGGTACGGTTGACATCTGTCGGGCATGCCACCGTCCCGGTGAATCAATCCGACATATTGTTTCCGGTTGTTCTCGTCTTGCTAACGGCGAGTACTTGCACAGACACAATCTAGTGGCTAGGATTATCCACCAGCAACTTGCCTTGCAGTACAACCTTGTGGAAATCGAAGTACCATACTACAGGTATGTGCCCGACCCAGTTCTCGAGAGTGGGCATGCCACATTGTACTGGGATCGATCTATCATCACTGACAGGACTATTGTAGCCAATAAACCTGATATTGTGGTGATAGATCGACGAGAGCGCCGTGCAATGATTGTTGATATCGCTGTCCCTCATGACGAGAATCTCGTGAAAGCTGAGAATGATAAAAAGATAAAGTATCTTGACTTAGCACACGAGGTTGTCGACATGTGGGATGTGGACTCTGCAATCATTGTACCGATAATCATTACGGTCAATGGCCTAATAGCGAAGAGCCTCGACCAACACCTCAGGAGGCTCTCATTACGCGGCTGGGTCAAGGGCTTGATTCAGAAAGCAGTACTCCTCGACACGGCACGCATAGTGAGGAGGTTCCTCTCTCTAGAGCCCTAACCACCGGCAGCTTGGACCTTGTTCCTGATGCCGACGGACTACTGTTTTTTTTATTTTTAAATGTTTTTCTTTTTTAATGTTTTTTATAAAAAATATTTAAAAATATAATCAATATGTATGTTTAAGTAATAAATGAAAATAATAATAATAATAATGTCAATATGTATATAAAATCATGCATAATAAATTGGGATAAGGGCAGGAGAATGATGATGATGAGTACACTATTCCATTTTGCCAGTTATTAGGGGGCGAGGTTATTGCTACCATCCGTGCACAAATCTAGACTCCGTGCCTCTACTAAAAAATTCCGACCTAGTTTGAAAATATTATAATTTCTTTTGGCGTTTAAAAGTGTTTCAATTTCCAGAAATAAAATCATCAAAATCAAAATATTTTAGTTCACATAAACCTACATGGGCACTTATGAAACGTCAGAAGCTAGGTGCACGGTTCCAATTGGTCTTTACCTGTGGAGAAGAGCCGGCAAGAAACTCCACGGTTACTCTTTTAAAAATAATGGGCTTTTACAATGTTTTCAAGTTACAGTGTTAATAGGTATGGGAGGACAGTGTCGGCCCGTCAACAAGTACCAAGTACTTAACAAAATAGAAAATGGTTTACAAAGCTACAGTCTATTAAGCCTACAACGTTCTCACATTCACAAATTAAGAAAGAATCTATTTAAAATATTACTAAAATAATAAAAATAAAAACTTATTTAAACCAAATGACAAACGTACTACTACTGGACATAGGATTCCCCCAAATGGAGGCGGGGTTGCCATTATCGCCATGCCTTGCAGGCGGGTTGGCGATCGCAGTATGGTGTTACTACGCGCCGCCACCTCGGGTCCAATGTGATAGGGGGCGGCGGACGTCCCCAAGTCCGCCGTCCCTGGACCCATTTATGGGGGCTGGAAGAGGGCGTTATCGGCCCTTCGCCGACGCCCGGTGCGCCTGCTGCGGGTCGGGTGAGCGGACGAGATCTCCCGCTCCCTTTCCGCAGCCTCCTTCTGCGACACGACTGTTTCGCAGAAGGACACCACCGCGTCCCAGGACTCCTCGCTGCCGGCCATCGACTCGACCACGGCCGGCAGCGATAGCCTACTCCTGAGATGAGGGCACGGCGTGGCTCCTCCCAAGCGGCACACTTTGCCAGCGTATGCCGCGCCGTGTCCTCCCGGCAGTCACAGTTCTAACCTAACCTAGCTGTTTCAATTTAAAAAAGGTTTACTTCGTACGTTATGGGGACAACGGGAAATAAATTTAATCACGTCCCGCTGTCCCCGTGACGGGGATATGGCATACGGGGACAACGGGAATACACTGTTAAAACGACGAAAACTGGGGAATAAAGCTCTCGGAAAAAAAAACAGGAACCCGATATTTCGTCGAGACTATGTGGTATCAAACTCAAACTCAACTCAAAGCATTTATTTCAAATAAACCTATTACAGGCACTTTTGAATTGTCAAGGGGTCAGTCAGTCAGAGAGATGAAGCTAGTTGCCCATTCCAAAGCGTAGTAGGTTCCTATGGAGAAGAACGGGCAAGAAACTCCACGGACACTCTTCTATCTGCTTTTGGAACCTGAAGACTTGTAAGGGAGAAATTCGTATACTGTTTTCTTTACCTACCTAGCACTTGTGATGATATTATGTAATTATAGTACGAGTAAACGTGTATGTGTGTTTTGTACTATCATATTAGATCAGTGCTAGAATATATCTCTGAAGTTTTTTAGTCAGGAAGATCACACTAGAGTTCGTTTTCAACTCTGATCAGGAAAATCAACAAACAAAAAATAACCTATAAACTCACAATTGATTGACTTTTCCATTAAAGCTGTTTTTTTAGCAGTGGTCAACGCTTCCCCTGTCCTTAGCTCGTCTTTTAATAGTGGTACACTCCAAGTTGCATACATATTTATCTAGTTTTCGTTTAATTTGTGATCGACACAAAAGTAAACAAACAAAACGATGGCGGTTTGTCGACGGACAACTGTGCTGCTACCTATGACGAGCTTTCAGTTTTTAATCCCATTGGTGTTCGATCATGTGTGACGATGTAGGTAACCTAATCCTTGTACAGTTACTGTACAAGGATCTTATGTTGCGTGGCAAGTTTTGGAACTAACCAATTATGCAAATTCGTTCGAAATTACCAACACTTTTACACAACAAGAGAAAATATACAGTCAAAATATACATTACGCCATAAAAATAGGTTAAACTTACCAAACTCTAAGTTAAAAATGCACTCAAAAAGTACACTAGTCTTGTCAATTAAAATATATAATAAACTAGCTGACCCGGCGAAATTCGTACCGCTTTATACCGACAGCAGCGCCACCTACCGGGTCCAATTGTGTTTTCAAACCATCCAGGAACCAGTTGAAATATAAATACAAAATTTCAAACAAATCGGTCCGGCCGTTTAGGAGGAGTTAGGTGACAAACACACGTACAGAAGAATTATATAAATTAAGATTACCAGAAATAATGAAAGAAGAACAAAAATTTAATACATTCACAAATAAATTAACATAATTTCTAATAAATAAATGCTAACCACCGTTTTCTTTTATTAATACGAGGGCGGCACTGAAAATTTCGGGAATCAAGAAAGTGACTCAACATTACTATTTAAAAATGTATTTATTGCTTTTCGAAGTATTCTCCGCGAAATTTGACACATTTTGCCATACGATAGAACCAATCATTGAAGCAACCATTCCATTCGGAAGTTGGGGTCTCCAAAATGGCCGTTTTGTAGGCGTCCACAGCTTCTTCAGGTGATGAAAATCTCTGTCCACGCAATTTATTCTTTATTTTAGGGAAAGTATAGAAATCATTAGGGCTTAGGTCGGGGCTGTACGGCGGATGGTCTAATAATTCTATGTTTTCTTGCTCTAAAAACTCTTTTGTTCTGTGCGCGGTGTGAGAACTCGCATTGTCGTGATGGAGGATAATGCGGCGGTTGCAGTTCTCTTTACGGAGTTCAGAAACGACCTGTGGCAAACAAATGCTAGCATACCATTCTGCATTAACCGTTCTTTGTCCCTCAAGAGGAATAGTCGTAACATGGCCGGTTTTGGAGACAAACGTGGCCACCATTTTTTTTGCAACACTCCGTGCACGAACAATTTTTGTTGGCTTTAACTCATTTTCGAACACCCAAACTCGTGACTGGTTTTTTGTTTCGGGTTTGTTCGCGTATATCCAGGATTCGTGAACTGATACAATGTGGTATACGCATTTGAGGATCCTGCGTGGAATCTTGCGAGAGTTCTGACGCACCAAGTAACGCGAGCCGCTTTTTGCTCTTCACAGAGCGAATGCGGTATCCATCGGGAAAACAACTTTTTTACACCTAATTGTTCATGCAAGATTATTTGTATTTGACTCATGCCAATGTCTAAAGTTGCCTGAATTTCGCGGTATGTCACATGTCGATCTTCCTCAATCAGCTTACGCACAGCATCAACGTTTTCTTGGGTGACTGCAGTTTTTGGACGACCTTGACGGGGATCATCACTGAGCTTGACACGTCCACGTTGAAATTCAGCAAACCAGCGATAAATTGTGGTTTTGGATGGGGCTTCATCACCAAATGCAGAAATCATCCGGTCAACACACTGTTTTTGTGTTAAACCACTTCGAAAGTCATAATAAATCATCGCTCTTGAAATTTCTCGAGTCAATTCCATTTTCTCAACGACTAAACAAGTTTGACAAAACCTTGTGACAAGACCGAGAATCTTTTTTTAAATAAATAAATGGTATTCGATTTTTAAAACCGAGGAGTTTTCAATTAAAAAGATTTTAATATGACAGGAACAGTGGAAATATTCCATTCCCGATACTTTTAGTGCAGCCGTCGTACAGCAGTCGCACATGCGATCATGAGACCAACGTGGCGTTGGTCCTGGGTTCTATTCTCGGGTCTGGCAAAATGGCATTGAGTTTTTCCATTAGCAATTTCTTAGTAACAGCCCGGAGTTTGGAAGTTGTTGGTGTGATAGTTGGCCTGGAGATAGTTGGCCCTGCGCTTGATCTCTCTCCGGTCGTGTCGGACCGGATTGCCGACCCATCGGACTATAAGAGTGAGGGACGAAAGAGTGCACCTGTGTCTGCACACACTTGTGCACTAAAATGTCTCCCACGCCGAAGGCTGGTCTCCGCTAAGATTGGTCGCGATGGCCGAAATTCGGCCTGGAGGACTATTATTATAAATAATATCAAATATATCGAAGAAAAGCGACACGAAGCTACCACGACCTAAGCCCTCCTACACGTATACATACAACACTGCAGGCCAACTTTATTTTTTTAGTTGCGACCGGGTGTTCTATACTAAATTCCGTCTAGCGAGTCATCTAAGGACATAAAAGGAATTGATTTCTGAAAAAAACCCACCCGTGTTCCTTCAGTTGCCTGTGTGCCAGGGCCACGATATCCATGACAGCCTAACCTCCCAAATCAGGACGCTATATTTTTTTTTAAATACCATCCTATTAAGCTTCGCCGCAGTCAAGCAAAAAGAGCCCCCAATTTTTTTTGATATATGGACCCTTTAAGCTAACCTAACCTAACCCTTCGGGGATTACAGGCGTGATCTTATGTAAATTGAAATTGTTTATTGAAATAATTTTTTTACATAAATATTTACAAAAATAGGGCCTTAAGACTAGGAGTTAAGGTATAGTAACAATTGGTAAAATAACAATTGGATTCTACCTGAACTAGGAATAAACCTGTATCTCAGGTATCTCACTCAAGTGCTTATACTTAAAGTATTATCTAAGATTCCAAAAAATTGTAACTGATGTAACTACTATAAATTATGTTTTTATTAAAATTTAGAAAAATAGTATGCTGCTTTTTTGCATCATCGTAAGACATTTTTACAACCATGTTCTATTATGATTTTTGCAATGTAACATTTTTAACAATGTCGCATTTACTTTAAACATAAGTACAGAAAATTTTGCCATGTCAACAAAAAGTAAAGATTGCATGTTTGCGAACGAATTGTAAAACCTTAAACTATTTTTATGTGTAAAGGGCAATATTAGTTAATAATACTAGTTATTAAATACAAAATACATTAATTAATAAAGACTTAAAGGTAACTTTGTCGCTATTACGCGACCTCAGTATAATCTATAGAATTTATGTATCTTGTCTCAGCTAATTTCTTTGCGGGGCATTCTTGATCGCCTGTTTTGTGATTGCTCGGTTTTTTAAATCGCAAGCATGTTGCACAATGTGATGGTTCAGCATGTTTAGTGCACTCATTCGTTTGATGACCTTGTTCTCCACAATGTCCACACGTATAGGTAGCCTCACGACAAGTCTTTGCAGCATGTCCATACTATTGACATTTAAAGCACCTGGTCACAAGTGTGAAGTGGGCAGGATGTCCAATTAATGAGCACTCGACTTTGGTTTATAAGCGCCTTCCTTATGCTAGCAGTTACTTCAAGAATAAAGTTGCACGTAGGTCCCTCTTTTTTACCAGACTTGTGACTTAAATTTACAGAGGCCAAAAAGAGTCACGGGACAAACTAGGCAGCTTGTCGGCAATATTCTGCTCATAGATGCAATCATAAACATCTTTGTCATTTAAAACGTTCGGTACTCCTATAACTACAATTCTTGGTCTTCTCTTATGGGGCTCTTCCACTTTCAGGCCGGAACTACTTAGCTGCGATGATTTCCTAAGTTTTTCAATATCGTCTTTGGACTCCGTGCTGATTATAACGCCTCCGTGTTTTGTTTTGCGTAAACCTCTAACGTGCAGTTTCATTTGCTCAGGGCATATAATTTTTTGGACAAGAGATTTAGTGTCGTCACTAGATTTTAATTTATCCGTTGGATAAATTGCAATAGAGCTGATGTTATTGGGTCGCAAGTAATTATTTTGATTGGTTTTTACCATGTCAGCGAAAGAAACTGTTTCTGCCATAGCCGGTTTAGCGCAGTTTTCGTGAATGCTAGCTTGAACGGTTTTCTGGAAATTTTCGAGGCAATCTGTCAGGTCAGCTCTTTCTTTCAACGCTAATTTAGAGTTTTGAATTTCTTGGGCCTTTAGCTTCAAGTCCTGATAGTAAACTGCCATTTGTGAAACGCCATGTCCAACCTTGCGCGATAAGGAATTGATCCTTAGCTTTTGTACGGAGTTCAGCTTTCCTTCCTGAGCAATGGTACAGACTTCATTCAGGCATGATTCAATTGAGATCAACCAGTTACTAATGTCACTGGTGACCACTGCCTGAATTTTTCCTTCAGCAACATTGTAAGGTATTTGAGATTTGCTGGCAGGGCTGCTTGGTGATGGGATACTCCGAGGGCTGTTTTCACTATTTGACATACTTAATTCTTAAATGTTTCTCATAATTATTTGTTATTCACTAAAGTAAATCACTAACTTAGCAGAAAAATGCGCGAGTCGTTTTCTAGGTCACAGATCACTCGGAAATATTTTAACGACATATATGATAAATAATATTGCTTAAACACACGTCCGCTCTACTTGAGTGCCAGTTGAGCTGTCCCTGTGTGTTATGTTATGTGTGTTTACTATGTTATGAACGCTAGTTTACTCTCGGAAATTATGTTACCACTCCACCTGCCACATTTTATTCTTATTTTTATCGTTCACATAACACATAAGTTACAGTTATGCACAGGAAATTGTGTGTACTAAGCTACTAAGGCGAGGTCAGGTGGTTTTTGACAGCGAAAAGGAAAAATTTGATTATCAAGACAAACTGTTACCTATGAGCTCTTCTTTTTAACGGATTGACCAAAAATCTTTGTAGACCGGGTAAAGTGGGTAGAGAGAAGTGAGGCTTTGCCTTGCACTAGGATATTACTGACTTATAATGCTGGGGAGTTTGTTACGCCACTTCTTCCCAGCTAAAGCACTAGAAAGTAGTGAAGGGCAGGCGTTTTGGGACGTTAAAATGCGCAAATTCTCAGCCTAGTTTGAATAAATGAATTTTGATTTTTATTGAATAGTAGTGTTCTTGAAAGGTATGGTAGTTGCAGGACTTGAAAAGTATTCAATGCGATTTAAAATCCCCTTTCTAAATGTAGATTACTGGTAGGCTATGTAGATTCCACCGCCCGAGTTAGCACACTTTTTAATCCGCGATGCAAAGAGAGTGGTAGACTGTAGGTATGCGTACGTTTATGGCAGTCTGTCTTTGGACCAACATAGCTTCCAAACGAATGACCTGATTTCAATCCTTTTTAGGGTTCCGTAGCCAAATGGCAAAAAACGGAACCCTTGTGGATTCATCATGTCTGTCTGTCTGTCCGTCCGTATGTCACAGACACTTTTTTCCGAAACTATAAGAACTATACTGTTGAAACTTGGTAAGTAGATGTATTCTGTGAACCGCATTAAGACTTTCACACTAAAATAGAAAAAAAAAACGGAGGTTCCCCATACTTAGAACTGAAAGTCAATTTTTTTTTCATCGAACCCTTATCTATGGATAGATCTTCAAAAATGATATTGAGGTTTCTAATATTTTTTTTTTATAAACTGAATAGTTTGCGCGAGAGACTCTTCCAAAGTGGTAAAATGTGCGTGTAACTTCTAAAATAAGAGAATGATAAAACTAAAAAATATATATAATGTACTGTCGTAATATATCATGTAAACTTCCACCGAAAATTGGTTTGGACGAGATCTAGTCAGTAGTTTTTGTTATTACCTTTCATTCGATTGCTGCTACGGAACCCTTCATCGGCGAGTCCGACTCGCACTTAGCCGCTTTTTTTTTACTTGGACCTATGTTATTTTATAACTACTAAACTCCACTTGATCATAGTATAAGAGTAACTCACAAGCGTCTCTCCCTCGCAGACTTGATGCAGGTTCTCAGGCTTGACGAGCAGTAGGTTGCAGAGCGCGTGCAGTGCGTCAAAGAGCGAGTGCGCAGGCGCCGGGGCCGCGCGGGCGCCGCGCCCGCACGCCGCGCTGCGGTACTCTTTCACGTCGCAAATGGCTATCATTGCACCTATTCACAAGAGAAGGCGTTAGGGATCGGGAAAATGACAATATTGTAGTACTCTATCATCGACCTTAGAAACGATGAGAGACAAAGAAAGCGGTAGTTCAAAATTCAAATGTATCGAAAGTGACAATTAAATCGTCGTTTTAAAAAAAAAGAAGAAAGACTATGCACTATAGTCTGTTTCAAAAGTAACTGGTCAAAGTTTAAACAAACCCCGTTCAGGCTTAAATCTTACGATATCACACACTAAGAATGAAAATGAGAATGTAGTACCAGATTCATCTGTATTGAGAAGGTTTAAACTTTATATCGCACCACTTTTTCTAACAATTACAGTTTGAATAAAATTATTAAATTGTAATTGAAAATCATCGACGAAAATTAATTGAGCGAAATTTAACTTATACCGCCTTATTACAAAACAAGATTTATTTTTTAACATGGCTTAAACCATGGAACCAGTTTTTGTAATAAGAACTTAACAGTGATTGAAATACTGTTCTTTATACAAAACTGAAAACTTAGTTCGGTACTAAGTTGTCAGTTTTGTGTTTCGGAACTTTACCATAGTCGGAATAAAGTTCGAAATTCAATAATAGCTCCATGTTTTAAACCTAGGTCTGAAGATAAACCTTGTTTTGTAATAAGGGGGCAAGAGTCCAAAGAAAAACTTGACTTTTGGGTTAAGTATTCAAATCAGGTACCGTACAACCCCGGTTAAGAGTTAAGCCTTTCGAAGGGGTACCCCATTCAATGGGTTACCTTTATCATGATGTAACCCATTGAAAGGGTTTTATACCTACTAGAAACCCATTGAAAGGGTTTTATACCTACTAGAAACCCATTGAAAGGGTTACATGATAACCATTTGAATGGGTTCTATACGCACTTGAAACCCAATAACATGAAAAAATCATAATATTATGTTATTTCGATATCCGCCCAGCACGCGTAGCATGACCAGGTTCTATCTTTATTCTACCCAGGGACCATTTTGGTTACTATTTTAGAAAAACCCTATCGAAAACCCTTTCAATCGAAAGGGTTTTCGATAGGGGTTTTCTAAGCAGTTAATCAAAAACCCATACGGTGTGGGTAATTTTGAATAGCTTAAATTAAGCCGTACAAAAGGGTTACCCACACCGTATGGGTTTTTATCGAAAACCCTTTCAATGGGTTACCAAAATTTTATTTAAGCCGTTCATAAGGGTTACCCATATCGTATGGTTTTTTTTTAACCGCTTAAAAAAACCATATCGATAACCCTTTCAATGGGTAACCAAAATGGTCCGTAATTCAAATAACCAAATCAAAGTACCTACTCAATTTGTAAGTGGCAGTACAAATTGGCATCCACAGAATACGTTTTATAATCCATTTATTTACATTTTAATCACATATACTCTTTAAACAGACCATATTAGTCACTATTAAAGACACGGATGTAATTAGGAACGATAGTTTTCATAATATACAAAGATAGAAGTTTGAATTTCTGAATGTGGCTAACCCGAATTTTCTCCAATTCGTTCGATGAAAGACTTTTGACATTTTCGACGACAACGATATTATATTGGTGTTTTAAACATCGACGTTTTACAGTATCACTATCACTGCTGGACATAGGCCTCCCCCAATGGGGGGTTGCCATAATCGCCACGCTTGGTAGGCGGGTTGGCGATCGCAGTATGGTGTTAAAATGCATAGAGAACGCTGCTGCCCATTTTCTAGTGAATCCCTTAGTCGCCTTTTACGACACCCACGGGAAGAAATAGGATATGCAACCCTATGAGCTGAATGAAAGCCATGTCTTACATAATAAAGTATATCCAAAAGAAAACATCGAGATTTCTTTATTATATTATGTAAATTTAATATTACTGTATTATACTCAGAAGCCTTCCGGAATAAATTCTCTACAATCATGATGGTGAAAACCGCATCAAAATCCGTAGTGCAGTTTAGAAGAACAACGCTGTCACACGCAGACACGAAAAGCGAGTTTTACTATAGATATCAAATTAAAAATTCAAATTTATTTATTTTTGGGACAACTAGATCCAAAGGTTAGTATACAAAAACTTAGACAACTATTGTTAGTACATAAATACAATTAAAAAGGACAACACTCATCATATTTAAACATAAATAATTCTATATACAAATGCCCCCGTGGATATACAGGTTCAAATACCCAGATATACAGGTTCAAATTAAATTAGCCAGCGAAACTCCACAGACGTGATGAGTATCGATGTCTAAACATGATAAAACAAAAAGGAAATTAATTCGAGGAGTTTTTTTTTTATGTCATCAACCGGCGTTTTAGTTTAGTCACTTGAAATATCATTTTAAAAAACCAGTTTTTTTGTTGTGTAGACTTCACATACGTGATGGGTATCGATAACAAAACACGATAAAATAAAAAAATTATAAATAGATTTTTCAAACTAACAACACCATCAGCGGTCGTTGACCCAAAAAAAAAAAAAACATGGGCTGTATTTGGCAATTGCCGATAGAAGTGAAAACAGTATACTTATAGCTGATGGAAAGCGTTCGGTGACGATGACGCGAGTTCCATGATTTTTGTTCACCCAAAAAGTGCTCAACGCGCCTAAAGAAGTATTCACTTCAAAAATCATCAAATCTTTTAAATTTTTATTTTGCCGTGTTAATATCGATATCGATACCCATCACGTCGGCGGAGTTCCGCTAGCTAATTTAAATCGACCCTGTAGAGATAAATACAACTTACCGGCAGAATTAAACTGGTAGTTGTGCAGATGCTCGTATATGACCCTGTGCAGCCTTACAGCCAGCTCTAAGGTGACCGCGTGAAGGTTGTCGCCGTCCAAGCCGCCGTGGATCTTGTCCATCACGTTGTTGAGGTACGACACAACTGCTAGACACGCCTGATGATGGATTGTGGCAGTTAGTTATTTGTGAAAAGTTACTAAGTAGTGACAGAGATGGCAGGATGAGGTCCGAACGCATACAACCCATTAATCTCTGCAAAGTAAGAGTGAACAGGCTTCTTCTGGGTAAGCTCACTCCATCGTCGACTTTGTCTCTGTCACCTCTGCTTTAGACTAAGGTCAAGAGCAAACCCATCCCAAATAAAATAAAAAAAGGTGGACTCCATCGACAAAAACAGGGGGTCTAATCCGAAGATAAATCCGAAGTATTGGCCGTTTCCTGACTGCGGCTGACTATGGCTCGATCACTACGACGAAAAAAAAGACGACAGTCAGAGAGATAAGTCAAAGTCAAATACGTGACTTGAAGTCGGGTAAGAATTCAAAGTCAAATAAGGAAACTTTAGAAGGCAAGATACGGCCGAACATTCGGCCGATACTTCGGATAATCACTTCGGAGTAGAACCTCTGGTCCCAAATAGCCCTAGATACAGAAAAGTGGAAGGAATAGGAAACATTTGCCTTGCAGTGGGAAACTTCAGGCTAATCCTAACTAATATTATAAATGCGAAAGTGAGTTTGTTTGTTTGTTACGCTATCACCCTAAAATGGCTGAACGGATTTGGATGAAATTTGGCACATGGGTAGACCATGACCTGGATTAGGACATAGAATACTTTTTATCCTGGTAGTACGTTCACGTGGAATAATTTTGCGACATGCACGCTGGCGAAGCCGCGGGCATAGCTAGTTCTTTGTATTTAGATAAACAACCATCACATGTGTTGTGTGAAGTTTCATTAATTAATTTAAAAATACAAAATCGTTTCAGTCTTCATTGTCAGAAACAAAGATGGGCGAGTTAAAAATGATTGTTCTTGATAAAGCCGATAGTGTACTGGTTACTTTATAGGGATAAGTCTCGTGGTTACCTAAAACGCACTTAATAAAACCACGTACCGATGATGCGAGTGTATCGATATCTCCTTCCGGCTTAAAGTCAGTCTTCTTCTGCTCCGTCTGCAGATGCAGCTTGACCCAACTCACAATAGCTACAATAGCTCGTTCCAGACCAGCGTCCAGCTTGTTCTCAAGCTGCTCCATTATGGCCGTCTTCCTATGCATGCACTCATTCTGTCTTGATGATGAACTGAAATAACGTTGGAATATTAGGAAGCGGAGATTATGAGGTGCAGCGCAGACCCAATTTATGGATATCACCAATTTGTCTTGCCGGCTATACACTTTCGGTGCCAAGTACATAGAATTCATACTAATTAACATGCCATATAATGTGTTATGTAAATCTATAAAAACAAGTCAGTACAGTACAACACTGAAGTCATGTATAGCGCCGACTCGTGGAGCGGTTTGTGGGCACACGAACGTATTATCTTTCAACCTATATGCTGGGTGCTTGGCATCAAAAGTGTAGCAATTTGTTTTTGTGTAATTAACATTTTTCCTCTAGCTTTCTGTGTGAGTGATTTCATGAAAAGGGACGGAAGTGTGTTACAGGAAGTGACAGCTTGAGCATGGGATAAGTAAGTACTTTTTAATAGCACGGAATTAGTAAGTACTTTATAATAGCATGGAATTAGTGTACTCATGGAATTATTAAGCGGGCTATCACAATTTTACTTGAATTTGAGCGTTTTACTCGAGTTTTGATGTGTGATAATGGTTTAGATATAGCCATAAAATTAAAAAAAAAAATATGCCAGACCAAGTTTGATTATTTTTAGTTCAATTTATTTACATACGAGTACATCAGTAAAAACCTTGTCTCTGCAAAGGATGTGTCATAAAATTTTACTTTTGGGTATCCTTTGATGCTTTGTTACACCGAAGATAACATAATTTAAAAATTTATGAAAATGTCCATGGTACAATTGTATTATATACTTGGGAGCGCTTTAATCAATTTATTATGTTTCATAGAGTAATACACCAAAAATAATTCTGTAAAACAGAGAGTTACTGATCATTTTTCATCCGAAATTTTATTTTTTATCTACGAATATATAATCCAAATTCAAACAAAAACTGTTTAATAACTAAGGTAACTATGTTACCTAGCTAAAAAAAAACTAGTCTATTTTAAAGTAAAATAACGGCGAAATAAGCTATATTTTCGAGAGCGCAAAAGTGATGAAACTATTAACGGGTGCTGATACTGACACGAATGGTTTATCACCACGAAAACTGTACTTTTATAGTTACACAGACTAATGTTTCGATTATTTCACTCTTTCTCACAATAAGATAAGAAATTGACGAAAAACTTTTTTTTGTGATAGCACCCTTAAGTACTAGGTATAAAGATTGTAAGTAGAGGGGGTCGAATTTCGACCAGTGGGCGACCACTAGTCATTTATAATTATTCGAATAAATATTATTGTATTTAGCTTTTTAAATTTGAGGTTAATTTCTGTCGCAGCTCAGTTGCTTATTACCAAGGTGAGATGTCAGATGTTTTACATCATATGCCACTACAGTAAGGATTGCTCGTTGCACGCATTTTTTTTTAGTTATCTGTATTAATTATTCTATCTTCAAAGCAAACTACATTGTCATTTCGTCTTGCATTAACGTGGCCGGGCCTATACTCCATTGGTTTAAACGTAGTTAAATAAAGGTAAACAAATCATAAAAAGGGTTTTTATAGATGTCACTTTCTTGTTCAAAAATACGTTGTAACTTACGTATAGCCAAATTAAATTTATTTTGATTTTTTACGATTTTTCTCTCTTTTATTACTGTATGTTAAACTTAATTATTGATTCTTAAACTACTCTTCGTGGATGTTATTGCTTGAGCACAATTTTTTTTGTTAGATTTATAATAATACGATAATACTTATTTTGTAATCTGTCTATTGTAAAGAGCCCAAAAAGACAGGTTCTCTAAACGTCAACAAAATAAAACGTTGCTAAATTGAAGAGTACAACTGTGACGTAGCATGACAACTGAAGTGACAGGTATTACGTTTAGTCGGTTACTTGACAGCTCTCTCGTCACGTGTTTTTTGTATTTACCTTTATTTAACTACCTAAACCAACGGAGTATAGGCTACGATTACGGTAACCTCAGTTCTTTTTGTGGGAGAATTACAAGCAGTTCTTTTCTTTTTGTGGGAGAATTACAAGCTGGTATTTAGAGGGGAAGACGAGTGCTGTTAGTCGGCCAGACTCGGACGATTTTTTTCTCGGATCATGAGCGTCTGCGCGCTTAAGGAATGGGGTTGCTACTCCTACTACTTTTTACCTTCTTCGCTGTCTGGCGGAATTAATCCCAGTCGTTGCCAAAGGCCGGCTTCAAAATACAGGCAATTATTTTAAAAAGCATTAATATTAGTAAGGCTATTATTGGTATTTTTATTTTATAACTAAAATCATGTACACACGGCCACATATCAAGCTATAGATTTCCAGTTTAGGCTGATCTCGCATTGTATAGAATTTCCAGACAATGAGAGGTCAGCTTATACTGGAAATTTATAGCTTGATATGTAGCCGTGTGTACACGTCGTCTTAAAATGGAGTTTTGTTCATACTTCACAGTTTAAGTAACAATACTTACGTCATACAAGTAAGGACAGATTCTTGATAGTGTTCTTCAAACATTCTTACAATTTTGTTAGCCTGCTTCACGGTGTCGAAGAAATAAATCTGAGAAACGTCCAAGTATTATTATTTCCATCTTAGATTGTTTTATGACCTTGTTTGTTGAGTAATATGTATAAAGATTATAGCACTTTTATTTTATAACTTCATGTAACAGTTGTTACTCGTGACTATTTCGAATTGAAATTCTTTCGAACTACAAACTTTTATTTTGGTATGTAATTTCATAATTTGCTTTATAAAACTCAAAACTCATAGGATTTTTTCAAATAAACCTATTACAGGCACTTTTAAATTGTCAAGGGGTCGGTCAGTCAGAGAGATGAAGCTAGTTGCCCATTCCAAAGCGTAGTAGGTTCCTATGGAGAAGAACGGGCAAGAAACTCCACGGACGCTCTTTTAAACCAAAATATTGTAACATAGTATTGGTTACATCATTTATGTTGAAATTATACATGTGAGAACAATGTAGAAAGACGTGCACGTTAAATGCGTCCGTAATAAAAATATAAAAAACCAAAAGAATACCTATACTCCATTTGAAATAAGATTAGACATTTAAATAAACTTGTTTACAGTTCGTTCAACCGATTTTGACTTCTATTCCGTAAGCATAAGGATGGCATTAAAAGCAAAAACGTGGTTACAATACCAACTGTTTATTACAGCTGTCATTGGTCATACCACCAACGCAATAGAAGTCAAAATCGATTGAACGGACTGTAAAAAAGGTTTATTTAAATGTCTAATCTTATTTCAAACGGAGTATAAGTTAAAATAAGCCGTGGCAGCTAAGAAATGACCAGTCCCTACTGACGGCGCCCGTTCACGAACATGACGCATGGATCAGCACCATTTAGCTCAACCATTTTGAAGGGAACTTAATGATTCAACACACGCCTTCATCAGCTAGACATTTGAGTGAGCATGACATGACACTCTCAGCCGCCAGGGCACATGTATTATCGAGCGTTAGCAGTTGTATATAGGTTTATCAATTGCTTTTAGAGGTAAATAATTTCGCCAAGTCACAAATTATTTACACAAAATATAAATAAAAAACCGGCCAAGTGCGTGTCGGACCACGAACAATTAAGGGTCAATTCAGCCAAGTACGGAAACTTGGCTGAATTTATCCCAAGAACAAACTTAACATTGTAGTTGAAAAACATGGTCTCCCGTCGATATACATCATGGTCAATTCTCCAACTGGAAATGTAAGTTTGTAATCGCATAAATATATTTTTTTATTTTATAAAAATACAATTAATGATTTTTCGAACTTTTTCCTTCACTTATGCTGTGAGACCTTGCTTCTTGCCAAACTTCAGTCAGCCAGTACCAAAATATGTCGCAGAAATGGCCGTAGTTTTTTTTTATTGTGTTGACTTAGAAGCTTGATTTTATGGAGCTCCAAGGGACCGTAGACTTACGTATTCGATATTAATTTCAACTTGATACCTCCACGCGTTCCTGAGAAAAAGGGTTTGACAGACAGACTGACAGACAGACAGACGGACAACGAAATGATCCTACAAGGGTTGCGTATTTTCCTTATGTTGAGTTTATCAAAAGTTCTATGTCTATTACCTGGGGTGGGGATTTGCTTTCGGCGATGGGAATGGACTGCAGGCCCAAATCTAGCGCGTAGTCCACGTGTTCAATGAGTAGATGCTGGATCAGCACTTCTAGTAGGGCCACTGTCGTAACCGACAATTCGTTTGCAGTGCACAGCTGAAAGTACAAAGGTATTATCATTTAAGACGCTGACAACAGCTAAACCACGGTCACTGTCAGACTGCATACAAAAGAAAGAAAAGCGCGATGACACAACGCTAGTATATAAGAAAGAAAAAGAAAGAAAGAAAAATGCGTTTATTGGCATTATAGCAAAAAAATACACCTTAAAAACTATAAATAACACAGAAAACAATTAATTATAATGCCAAAAGGGCCTCAGCTCAGCATAAGGTCAGATGACAACACAAGGTGTACCACCTGACGCTGATTTTCAGCTGCAACCCACGAGTGCTATACGCTAGAATAATAAACACATAGGGAATTGTGTGTCCGTTGATTAATTGAGAATAAATTAAAAGTGATAATATAAAAAAAGCTCGAACAAAATAAAATCAAATGTTGTGACATACATGTGTGTGAGTGTTGTGTTTAATGTAAAACTAAAATAAATACCCACTATCTGTGTATTAACTATATTAAAAAACAATGATGATGATGTTTTTGTTAATATAGTAACAAAAACACGGGGTACGCAGGCCCCGCCTACACACTTCTTACTTCTACTGTTTTTTTCTGTTCTGTAGGCGCTGTTGTAATAAAACAGAAAAAAATACAATGTGCACTTTTCGAATTTTCGGATTGTCGCCCGTCACCTTGTTCTCTGACGTCGGTCCAACTTAGGCAGTAAATAAGAAATTACGTCATCACTTACAGTCTTGCACCTGGTAAAGGACGTCTTGGCATCGTTGATCATCCTCTGAACGAGTTGTTCGCTAAGAAATGTTTCCCCGCCGTAGTTCTCAATCTGAGCTATGTTGATATTCGCGCGGGTACCGATCACCGCTTGTATGTCGCGTCTCAGCTCTTGGAAACTGTTGGAAGGAAATCGGGATTTATTTGAAGTGGTCATAAGTGCGATTTTCGTGTCATCTAAACATATAATAAAATCGTAGCTAAGTCAAAACTGAACAAAGAATATTTTTGATAAAAAAAGGAATTGCTACGAGGTCGAAGAACGTTCTAATGCCGAAAATTTAGATTTTAGTTTTTTTTTTGTGTTAAATGCGGGAAGAAATGGGATGGTGCTATTCTTTACGTCCAGCACCACACGGACATTGTCTCTGTACCTACTAACATACTTTTACTACAGATCTAACACTACGGGCTCCAGGTTGTGTTTTTTTTAATTATAGTTTTTGTGTGACAACAAACGTTATTCTATTTTATTTTTTCCTTAATTTCTACTCCATTTTGTCGATCTAAGTGAACACACATGTATGGAGCAGCAAATTTTGTCACATTTTTATTGTTGGCCCCATAGTAAAAACTCATAATAATGACCTCTTTTCCGGTTACGGATAAATAAAAACAAGGCTTGTTAAGGCGACGATAACCGACTTTTAATGATTTTATACTGAAGATCACGTCTAAACGAGTAGTGTTAATGATTTGAAAAAAATATATGTTAAATTAGAGCATTTTCTCAATAACTTAATATGTGAATATTTTAGGTTATGTTTATATTACACTAGCTTTCGCCCGCGTGGATGTCGAAAAAAAACAGCTTCTCTATCAGCAGCATTCCCCCAAAACATTATACCATAAATCTTAGTTGGAACCAACTGCAACGTAAGCGTGGTAAGCAGATAAAGAGTGCCGTTTGATTTACAACTTTACGGAGGATATAGATAGCGTATAAATACAAACTTCGTTTTGTACATACTTGTTCCATAAACGTGTCCTCCATTTTATGTCTAAGTCTTGTAAATGTCTATGTCTTGTAAGTCTTGTAAGCTTGAAAGAAATTTTGTATTGTTTATTTCATTTTTGATTTAGTTTTATTTAATTGATTATGATTTCATTTTAATTTAATTTTGATTTAATTTAATTTAATTCGATTTAGTTTGTTTTAGTTCCACTACCTACAATATTATGGACCAACTATGTCTGAAATAAAAAGATTTTATTTTATTTTTTCTACGTTCGTGTTCTTAAATAATAATTGATGTATACCAACTATTGAGTTATTCAAGGTACGCAGTAAAATTCTCCCGAAAACTTAATTACCCCTTTTTCGATTGTCAAAAACTCCATTTTTTTTTTTCTGTCAAAAGTATGAGCAGTGAGGTTCGAGTTAATGGAACCGCGCGTTAAGATTCTTAAATACACACTGAAAAACTCAAGAAACCCCTGACTCCCTAAATTCCGTTTCAGGGGTAGTTTTGAAAAACGCAAAAATTATGACAAACTTTGTTATTTAAGTAATGACTGCATCGTTAGTCTAGTGGTCACAAGTGCGACTGCTGAGCATGAGTGGTGGGTTTGATTCCCAGGTCGGGCAAAGTGACATTGGATTTTCCATTAGCAATTTCTCAGTAGCAGCCCGAAGTCTGGATTTATACCCGGGTGATGGCAATAGACTCGCCCCCTATTACATGGGACTCAAACAAAACCGGCGACATGTGGGTGTACTAAAGGTACACCTCTACCTAACCCTTTGGGGATTGCAGGCGTAATGTTATGTAAATAAGTACTCGGGCCAAATTTCAAGTTTATATATCAAAAGTAATAAGATTCTGTTCATACAAACTATATCGCCCCTTTTTACGCACTCAAAAGGGTAAATTGTTCTAACATCTTTTTGACGTTTCTATTATTGGATTTATAGGTTATTTATACCAATTTTCAAGTTAATCAAGCCAAGCAGTAAAATACTCCCTTGTATAATATTGACTATCCCTTTTCACCCCATTATTAGGGGCAGATTTAAAAAAAAACTTGATACAAGTTATTCTTTATTTTTTTGTTTTCAGTAAAATACTGAGTTTCAAGGTAATCGGACCGCGCGTTAAAATTATTCCATAAAAACTATGATACCCCCGTTTAAAAAACCAACAGTTTTAAAAAAACCCGTTTAAAAAACCACAGTTAAAAAAAACTAAAAATTACAAACTTTATATTTTACTTCGGTTAGTATTCGTGCCATGTTTCAGGTTTATTAACTCAAGGAATAAAATTTTTCATACAAACAAAATCTCCCTTTTCCCCCCCTCAAAGGTCGGATTTCCAAAAACCCATTCTTAGCTGATGCCCACGTTATAACTTGGAGTTAATAAGCCACACAGTAGAATCCTAACCCTAAACCCTTGTAAAATTGACTACCCCTTTTCACCCCGTTAGGGGTCAATTTTCGAAAAACTCTGGTAAATTTTATTATTTATTTTTAGTTTACAGTATAAATACTGAGTTTCGAGTTAATCGGACCGCGCGGTAAAATTCTTCCATACAAACTTTGACATCCGCAAATTGCCCTTCAAGGAGTAGTTTAAAAAAAACAAAAATGTCACACTTCATAATTTACTTAGTTTAGTATTTGTGCCAAGTTTCAGGTTTATTAACTCAAGGAATAAGATTTATCCCCCCTTTTCACCCCATCACAGGTCGAATTTCGAAAAATCCCTTCTTAGCGGATGCCTATAGTTTCCAATCATAAGCTGAAATATTAGTGATTTTAACTTAAAAAGAACTTTCACTAAAAATAAAATTTCATCCCTTTTAACCCCTTAAGGGTTGAAATTCTAACAACACCGTTGCGTTAGCTTCCAACCATAAGCCTAGATAATGAATTTAGTGATTTTACTTCGAAAATTAAGGACTTTCCATACACAACTTCATCCTCCCTTTTAACCCTTCGGGGGTGGAATTATCAAAAACGCTGAGACACGTCTAAAATAATTTTCAATCGTCAGCCTATACACAAAATTTGAAATTCCTAACTTCAAAACTGACGGACTTTCATATAAACTTCCATTCCCTATTTTAACCCTTTAGGGGTGGAATTCCCAAAAATCCTTTCTTAGTGGATACTTTCTCTTCACAAAGTCACCGTCCAAGTTTCATGTCTCTAGGACCAGCGGTTTAGGCTGTGCGTTGATATATCAATATATGGATGGACATGGAACTTGGACTATGAATTTTATTTATATAGATAGTGAAATTAATTTGTAAAGTTATGTCTAACGCGGATAAAAAACTGAGAATGGCGCAAAATCTACCAAGCGTATTTTTCTGAAACCTTCACCAATTTAAAGATAATTTAATTGTTGACCTTTTAGTTTACGCGTTTTATTGAAGTACCTTTTTTTGTGTATTAAAATTAATAATGCGTCAAATTGGGGACAGCGCTCCTTGATGGGCGAGTCATATTACTGGCTGAACGTACGACGCGTTGCGTGAGCTCAGTACAGAACACGCAAGCTAACCACTTAAGGTCACTGGCATATATCTGAGTCTTAATGTGTAACTTACCCGCCACCCTGGATCTGTTTCTTAATATGCTGCTTCTCAGTATAATACGCGTTCAGTGCATTGGACATGACAGCTTTCAGCCTTCGGGTCTCCATGGCCGCATAGCCGTCGTTGGCGCCGGCCATCGCGCCGTTGACGAGCGCGTCTCGGCGAAGATCGCCGGTTGTCGTGTTCCCTTCGGCAGATACTAGCCCCGCGAGAACTAACTCGTCGCATACTCGTTGGGTACTGGAAATAGATTTTATTAAATAGCATTTTTTAGGGTGATCAGTCAGTAAAAAAACCGGTCAAGAGCGAGTTATATATGATGTTGGTGATTTCTGAAAAACTGTGCTATTTAGAGACATCGTTTTATTTTTCCTGTAATCTTTACATAAACTTCTATCATAACAATAATTTTAGATTTTTATCTATGCAAACTTCGGAGATAATACCGACGGACTTAGTCTCACCATAAGGGTTCCTTTTTACCATTTTGGAACGGAACCCTAAAAATGAATAAATAGTATTAAAAAAAGTGTTTTTTTTGTGATTGTTTGTTTTTCCGGTAATTTATTATAAATACTCAATGGATTTATTCCGGAGAGTTTATGTGTATAAAACATCAACATTTAACTTAGCAATAGCACAGAAATCTCGATATTTTGACATCAGTAGATGGCTCTCGTCTGAAGCGACGGCGGGTCGCTATCGAAATTGTAAGTAAATAAATTCAAATACTCAGCATTGATAAAACATCTATTGGCGCGCCTTGGAGGTAAGATCGACTCATTGCCGTGATGGCAAACGGCATGACTCTCTCTTATGACGTCATGCCCCCTTCCCACCATGTTTCACATCTGCTGGGCGTGCCGTAATGGCCACGTTTTTTTTTTTTCATGGATTCTTTCTTTTTCTTATTTAATGTTGGTCTCTAAAATATATCATGTCTAACAATTCCACTATAAATAAATTGAAGGTTTATGGCACTCATACATCAATCACTTTGGAGCAGTCTAAAGAGTAGAAAAAAGAAATAGTTTATAAACCCACCTAGTATACATCTCGTACAAATTCTTCAAGTACTTCTCCACATCATTCTTATCAGCCAGCTTGGTCTGTATATACTTCTGCAGCTTCAGAAGGAAGATATTCAGCACAAACTTGGACATCACCTGGTCGGGGTTCGGGAACACGTTGCTAATGATTGTGTAGTTCTTCTTGCAAAGAGGTAACACCGATGCGAATATGTCCTTGCCTAGTAAGGTATTCTGAAAATTATATTAAAATAATATTGATTCACAAGCCGTGCCCAATAGGATTTCTCATTCGCAAAAAATACGATTATCCATTCATTTTTCATCCCCTGTAGGGAATTCATTTTCAAAAAATTCTCTCTTTTCGAACAACCCCCCTACGGAATTCATTTTCAAAAAAATTGCCTTAGTGCTCTACTACCCCACTTTCATTATTAAAAACCCAGCGGCTGAGGCCGTTTCTTGTCTGTATTTTTTTATGCTTATCAAGTACCTATGTCTATGTGTATAGTTTATGGCAGGGGTTCCCAAACTGTGCGTCGCGACGCCCCGAGGCGTCACGGCTTTGTTCTAGGGGCGTCGCGAACCGGTATGCTCGCGTCACCGGCACGCGACGTAATTAGAGTCAGTACGTGCCAGATTCCAGAGAATCTTGATCCACTGGGGGTGTCCCTTCTGAGTCGAGGAAGAACAGCTATTAGAACTATCATAAGATACGAGTCTAAATTATAGTTCGTTAAAGACAATGTTAATTACATTGTCTTTAACCGCAGCAGTGTATCCCAAGAATATCCTACTCTTAGTACAGCTTTGAAGATTCTATTACCTTTTGCAACGTCGTACTTGTGCGAAATACAGAGCACAAAACAATTTTGAAAAATAAGTGAGGGTGGCTATTTCAAAACTTCAGCCCCGGTTTGAGAAGTTATACTCAGAAAAGCAAGCTCATCCGTTTTACGAATTGTTCCTACTGTTTTTCCTAGCATAGTAAATAATATTTTTTTGTAAGTAAATAAAAGTTAGTAAGATTCTATATTCTATGGAGATGTCAAAATAATCTAGCTAGAGTTTAGCTGGATTATTTTAATCAGCTGATGAGACTCTAGTTTATAGAGCTACACGCCGGTATCTTCTTTTACAAGGGAGTCGCAAAGAAAAATACAACTTGTAAAGGGACAAAAAAAAAAGATTGGGAACCCGTGGTCTATGGCATGGACAAGTGTTCCACAGTTTGGTATGACCTGTACCCTAATTGCGTAACACAGTTTCACAACCATACACAATCGGAATCGGAATGATTTTGAAGTATATTGCTAATCCATTTCTACTTATGGTTGAAAAAAAATTCTGCTCAACAACATTCATTGCGTTATTTACGTTGTTGAGCAGAAATTTTTAACTGTCAAATTGAAACCGATTTCTACTGATAGTGTCTTACGCAATTAGCCCTCAGTGGGCTAATTGCGTAACACACTATCAGTAGGAATCGGTTTCAATTTGACAGTTCAACAACATTCATTGCGTTATTTACGTTGTTGAGCAGACATTTTTTTTAACATATGAAGCAATGAATTAGCAATATACTTCAAAATCATTCCGATTCCGATTCAAACTGTGTTGCGCAATTAGGGTGCTGGTCCTGCAGTCTCGATATAGATAGCGATCGCTTTACGACCGAATTCGATCGCAAAGTCCTAATAATCTCTAGACGGTCAAAATTGTTTGATAAGCACGAAGAAATCACAATCATGTCAAGCATTTTTGACCGTCTAGGGACTCGACCCGACGATCGCTATCTATGTCGAGACTGCAGGGCCTGATGTGCTGGCGACGGTACCTACTCGAGCGAAAATATTACACATCGAACTTAAGAAAGAGACTGTCCCACATATATGATGAAGCTGAAGTTTTTGTGATGTTTTCCGACTCCCACGCGAGTTTTAAACTCAATCTATAGGTCATCATCATCATTTCAGCCAAAAAACGTCCACTACTGGACATAGGCCTCCCCAAATGGGACGGGGGTTGCCATAATCGCCACGCTTGGCAGGCGGGTTGACGATCGCAGTATGGTGTTAAAATGCATAGAGAACGCTGCTGCTCTGCACTAGTAAGTCCCTTAGTCGCCTTTTACGACACTCACGGGAAGAAATAGGATGGTGCTATTCTTTACGAACGGCACCACACGGAACTACACACCACACGGAATCTATAGCTGACAGTATTATAAAGAGCTAAAATTTGAGAGTTCGTATGTAGGGGTAATCTTTGGAACTACTGATCCGGTTCTCACTAATGGGAAGCTATACTCCATTTGAAATTTAAATAAACTTTTATACAGTTCGTTCAACCGATTTTGACTTCTATTCCGTAGACATTAGGATGGCATTAAAAGCAAAAACGTGGTTACAATACCAACTGTTATTAGAGCTGCTATTTGTCATGCCACCAACGCAATAGAAGTCAAAATTTGTTGAACGGACTGTAAAAAAGGTTTATGTAAATGTCTAATCTTATTTCAAATGGAGTATAGTTAAAACAATAAATCTCACGCGGACAAAGTCGCGGGCTGAAGCTAGTGTGCCATATTTTGATGTACTCACCGTTTGACTGGTCTCAATGAAAGCATCAACACACTGCGAGTATCCCTTAAAGTTCGTCATGATATTCGCTAATTCCTTCATCTTGGCCATGTTACCCTGGTTCTGGGCTTTCACGAACTCCTCAATGAGGTTCCTTTCGATCTCGTCATATTTAGCTTCTATTTTCTTCTTGGCTACCTCGAATTTGTCAGCTGGCAACTCTTGAGCGATTGTGTGGAGCTTTTGTATGACATCGGCTGCTTCATTCAACTGGAATATTAATAAAGCAGACCTGTTAGATCAGCTTTGAATTATAAGTAACATACATTAACATCACGCTTGTAATCCCCGAAAGGTTAGGCAGAGGTGTACCTGTAGCACGGACCAAAACCGGTATAATCAATACCGGTATTTTTCGGTTACAACCTTTATTATTTTTACCGGTATTTTTAAAGGTTACCTTAATTCTTAGAAATTGAATACAACTGGTATTAATACCTGTTACCGAAATAAAGGTGACCTAACCTAACCTCTATCTAACACGTGCCGTCAGCATTAGTCAAAGGGCGCGCAACGCCTGTGTGTCTCGATCTGCGCGCCGGCGTACGCCGACCAATCACGGCCCTGGCTTTAGGTAACCGGTATTAAAACGATAACCTAAATAGAGGTAACATATTTCTTCTTCCTATGGTTACCCAGATAGCGGTAACCTTAATCGTAGAGGTAACCGAAATTCTTCAATAGGTACCTGTACCGTAATTTATAAAGATTTTCGGTCTCTGACCTGTAGTACACTATACTTAGCTAGGTAAGCCCCATGTAATCAGGGGCGAGCCTATTACTATTGACTGGGCACAAATACAGACTGAGCTGCAACTGAGAAAATACTAACGACGCAGTTAAAATAGTTTGAATTATAATTCAAACTATTTTAACTGCGTCGTTAGTCTTTAGCGATAATGTATTGATATGTAAAAAAAATGCTACTTATAAGTAGCAATTTTTTTCGTGTACCAAACTGAATTTCGACAAGGTGTAATACGACAAGATTTAATTTCGACAATATGGAACTCCGATACGCCTTAATTTCGACAATACTTAGGTTCGATACGCCTTAATTTTGAAAATACTTAAGTTCGAAACACCTTAAGTCCGATACTACTGTACTCCGACAAGGCGTTTCTTCGACATGACTTAACTAGGAAAAGATCCAACTTCGACCACTTATTTATTCGACAACTATGCTAGTCCGACATGAGTCAATTTCGACATAGCCTACTCCGGCAAGCTGTATTTCAACAATATCTTAAATCGACGTAATACTTCTGAGACACGATGCTACTTTGAAATTATTTGACATTTGGGGAATAAATAATAACTTTTATTTTATTAAAACATTGCTAAGTGAGTATTATATATGCTAGTTTAAGCTTATATTACTGAATACCTAATTTAAATAGAACAATAAAAAAGGAACACAAAAAAGGTGATAAAATCTGTGTCAACTAAACAACTCCACATTAATTAAAATAAATTGTAATTTTTTAATGAACGTGTCTCAGAAGTATCACGTCGATTTAAGATATTGTTGAAATACAGCTTGCCGGAGTAGGCTATGTCGAAATTGACTCATGTTGGACTGGCATAGTCGTCGAATAAATAAGTTGTCTAAGTTGCATATTTTCCTAGTTAAGTCATGTCGAAGAAACGCCTTGTCGGAGTACAGTAGTATCGGACTTACGGTGTTTTGAACTTAAGTATTGTCAAAATTAAGACGTATCGAATCTAAGTATGGTCGAAATTAAGGCGTATCGGAGTTCCATATTGTCGAAATTAAATCTTGTCGTATTACAGCTTGTCGAAATTCAGTTTGGTAGTCATTTTTTTCATATCAATACATTATTGTATTTGCTGGTATCAAGTGTTATCACTTCACTCGTCTTCACTTTGGAAATCGTGTCCTGCATGTCGATTTTGTAACCATCACCGTGAAAACTTATGTGGAGTGAGCGTAGAGTGAACTGTCAGTGTCATCCCACCTGATACTAGGGTTGGACCAAGTATTACATTTACAATCATAATCGAGATTTTAATTTAAAAAAAAAATGCTAATTCTGTTGATCATTTTATATTAGTTACTTTAAGTTATTTTTATTTATTTAATTTCGTTTAGATGTCGATACCCATATAATCTGTTAAATTTTGCCAAATAATTTAATTTGACCTTGTGTAGTCCAACAAACCTTGCTAGCATCATTGAACAAGTCAATAAGCACAGGTCCGGGGCTCAGGAAGTGCGATAGATGCGACAGCAAGTCCCGGGCTGCCGCCGCTCTAGCCCGCGGGGCACGCGCCGCTCCCAGCTTCTCTCCCACGTCTAATGCACGCCCCCCGCAACGTGACATGCGCTCATCTAAAGCGCTGAATACACCTACACAATGCTGGAAAAAGAAGAGATATTTTTAGATATAACAACAGGATAGCAATAGTGTTGCTTGACTGGCAAGGAACGGGGAGAATTGGAAGGGGTTCGAGGAGGCCATTGCCAAAGGGCAAACAGGGACTCAGAACTGATATTTAATGTTTTGAACTCCAACTATCACTCTGGAATAGGGCTATAAATAAAGAGGATAGCAAAGCATACACAGAACAGTTTTTATAATATTACTTGGACACAATTTCTATATTACTCATGGTTGTGGTGGCTTCGGATCTGGGCAAGTACAAATTGTGACTTTTTCAACTCATAAGTACCTACTTGAGGTGAATGAGGTGATAAGGCAACGGTGCAGTTTAAAAGAAAATGTAGTGACAACAATTGAAAAGGGTGTGCTTAGATGGTTTGGTCATGTTGATAAGACGAGTGAAAAGCGACTAACAACTGCGAGCTGTCTGGGAACGCCGGGAGGGGACGCCCTAAGAGAACATATAGTAACCTCATTGGTGATGTTCTTCTGAAAGGTCAGGTGCGTAGTACCGGCGTGCGTGTATGACCCTCATGGGAGGGAGGCGTGAGTTTATGTATGTATGTAAGTACTTTCTACGTTTATCTTGGACATCACTGACATGGGTGAAGGAAAACAGTATGTGGAAACCAGTACCCCAAGTGTAAGTTTGCAAGAGAGTAAACGTAACTATTTCGTTTGCGTTAAAATTTGACCGATAGATCATAATGCTAAGAGTATAAGAGTGAGAATAAAAATCTTAACGCAAACGCGCTAGTTACTTTTACTCACTTGCAAACTTACACTTGGGGTACTGGACTTATAATAAATAAGACTGCAATCCCCAATCCGCCATGAGCAAGTTTGGTGAACAATGCTCATGCCAAATTTGTATGCCAATTATATTATTACGATTGCGGCTAGCTCATACTGTCCCGCTGCTAAGCAAAGGTAGCGCTTTGCCCTCCATTTTTTGCTTTGCTCATGACTCTGTGCAACTTCTTGCCAATAAAAAGCAAAGGATATGTCCAGTGGGTCAATGAAAGATTGCCTAGGTAGTCAAAACTGAATGTTCAGTAAAGATTGTAATATTTTTTTAACTGCTATATTTCCTAGTTTGTCAATTAATAAGTTTTAGGAGTCAGGAACTTACGAAAATTAATCAAAATATGGTTTATACTCCAAGGATTTTAGTATGTTTGTTTTGCTATAACATCATCTGTGAGTGAACTCAGGTACTAACTAGTGGAACTCCTACGTGAGATCAGTGAAACATTTTATATTTTGTTGGCCTGCCCTGATTTTGCAGACTTTGGTTAACATTTCTTTATTTAATTTTATAATTGCATTTTTTTTTGGATTTTTTTTTATATTTAATTAAAATTACATCTTTAGTTCCATATTTTGTTTTCATTCCTCAGTACCTACCCATTTTTATTTATCTCTAACTATTTATACCTAATTTGTGGTAGTTAATTGTAAGCAAAACAGAAAGTAACTTGTCAATGCCAACATGAAACATAATTACGTCATTCGTTTCAGGAAGAGGGTATTTAAAAAACAAGTTTATTTATGTTGTATGACAAACTTTCATAACAAATTTTCATGCCCTTTAGAGGATGGATTTTGAAAAGTCCTTCTGTAGTGCACACATTTGTTGTATGGAACTCTTGTGCACTATTTCATGCCTCTAGACCCACCAGTTTATTTAGGCCGTAATTTATTTGTCAGTGAGAGAATTAATGAATTTATGATTTTTATTAAGAACTGTAAAATATGTCTTGACTTTTAGATCACTATTGTATTTTCAAGAAAATATTCTAACATATTGATAGGTCTCATGGCAACACAACCGTGGAGTTTCTTGCCGGCTCGTCTCCATATGAAACAACCAACTGGAACCGTGCACCTAGCTTCTGACGTTTCTTAAGTACCCATGTAGGCTTATGTGAAATAAAATATTTTGATTTTGAACCATAATATGGTGCACCTTTCTATGGATAAGGTTCAATTGATTTAAAAACACATGTACCCTGATAATCCTGGGTACACAGTTCGCTACCTTTTTACTGATCTTTGCATGTGATGATATTATTAAATATCTTATGAAAATTTTATTAAATTAATCAATATTATTAATTAATTTCATAATATTGATTGCATTAATAGTATTATTTATTAATGTAATAATAATATTATTTATTAATGTAATAATAATATATTATTTATTCATTTCATATTTTCTTAGAATGTTACTTACAGTGTGTTGATCCATGATTTCAGCCGATTTAGCACCATACAGCTTTTCTTCCTCCTGAACAGATTGTTCAAGTCTAGCACATTTTCTTTCCTGTCTCTCTTGCAAAACCTGACAATTAAACAAAATGTTATTTTATTTTACTGAAAATGCTGAATGCTCTTAGGTTGGTTTTGAGCTAAACGCTAAATTAAATGCTTTGCAGTTATATTACCAAAACACAAAAATATTAGGTATTTGCTTTTTTTTCTGAAGTAAAAAAATTATGCAAGGTTTTTTTTTTCTCTATACTTACAGTAAGTGGTCAATACGATTGATGATGATAAAACATGCATACAAACCTTCAGATCTTGTATAGCTTGTGTAAAAATGTCATGTATCATTTCAGGATCAAATTGGTCATCCTTCAAACGGGACTCCTGCATACTCCTTCTCACCATTCTCTCCACAAATTCATCAGGATCGAATGGATCCTAGAAAACCACAATATATTAAAGATATGTATTTTACTTGTAAATAAGTGTCCATTGCAGAGAGCTATCATAATAACATAGCAATAAAAATCAACAAACTTACTTGCTCTAACTCTTTTATATATTGGTTCATCATCTTGGAAGATTTATGTTAACTATATTAAAAGATCAATTGGCTCTCATTTCATATTATTTTAAACAATAGAACACATAGGTTTATCAATACAAAACGCCTACTTTTAAATAAAGAAAAAAATCTTTCTCATTTTATGACCTATGACAACACACACACCATGACATTGACACTGACAGTGACAGTACTGACAGTACGACAGTAGTAGTGATGCACGATCCAATTCGTTCTATCAATATCGGTTTATCATGATACGAAACTGTTTTGGACGGAAACAAACAAATACGATACATGATTGAATCGATACTAAAGTTCGACCGAATATGGATTTTCCCGAAAACGAAATTCGGTCTGATTTGCATTAACGGCTGAAAGCAGCAACCGAAAAGAAATCTTTCTTATTTGTCGATAGGTTGTGTTTTTTAATTAAATAAATAAACACAGGATTAATATTTATTAATTGAATTGAACCGTTTTAAATAAATAAACAAAGGATTAATATTTATTAATTGAATTGAACTGTTTTAAATAAATAAACACAGGATTAATATTTATTAATTGAATTGAACCGTTTTAACTCAAATCACACGAAAATTAACATTATTTATTTATTTAACACTTTAAGCACACAAAATGTACAGAGGCGGACTTAGGCCTGAAACTGCGTTAAGCGGGCACCCGCGCGGTTTCATACAAAAGTGCTCCGTCGCGGAGACCCGCGCGGGCGTCCGTCACGGGGAGGCACGCCCCGCACCCATGCAACGGGGCCCGCATCTGCGCGACGGAACCCGTCGCGGGGGCACGCGCGGTGTCCGCCAGCGGACCGGTAACATGATTCATGTAAAAGAGGCATTCTGAGAATACATTTTTATCGTAGGTGATTATGTACTTAGATTGAGAGTTCAATATGGAAAAACCGGCTAAGTGCGGGTCGGACTCGCGCACGAAGGGTTCCGTACCATTATCTATAAAAATGGCAAAAAAAATCACCTTTATTGTATGGGAGCTCCCTTAAGTATATGTTTTATTTTAATTTAATTATTTATTTCTAAAGTGAATATTATTTATCTAAATACCCTGTGAATATTTCAAGCGTCTACCTGTTGCCGTTTTCAATATTATATGTAGAGCAAAAACGAGCAAAAAAATCACGTTTGTTGTATGGGAGCCCCCTTAATTTTTTATTTTATTCTGGTTTTTAGTATGTGTTGCTATGGCGGCAACAGAAATACATCATGTGTGAAAATTTCATCTGTCTAACTATCACGGATCATGAGATACCTGGTGACAGGCGGACAGACAGACAGACAGACTGAAGGTAAATTGAACTAGCGACACTGCGTAAATAATTTCAAGTACAAGCAAGTCATTTCTTGTAAACAGTATCCGCTTTTATAACAAGTTGCCACAATCGGTTACTGAACTTAGTGATGGAAAATTCAAAACGCACATTAAACGTGCCCTTATCAAAAAAGCATATTAAAAGATTAAGGACTACGTTGAACATAAGGAAGTTTGGCATTCATTCCTTCTGTACATGTGGCTTCCCTGGTACCTCATTAACGGCAAAACTATGTAAATGTCTATTAACAGCTCCTAAATTACGAAGTTATTTTTTAATTTAATTTTATCTTTTTTTACAAACTTCACTGACATAATGTTTTTGTTATTTGACATTATTATACCTACAATTTATATTTCAACAAGGTTCTAACTTTTATTATTTTAATAATATTTTATATTGTTTGTTTTTGTCAATGCGAGGACGTTGTAGGGTTAATAGACTGTAGATCTGTAGACCATTTTCTATTTTGTTAAGTACCTGGTACTTTTGACGGGCCTACGCTGTCCTCTCATACCTATTTACACTGTAATTTGAAAACATTGTAAAAGCCAAGTTTATTTTTTTAAAAGAGTGACCGTGGAGTTTCTTGCCGGCTGTTCTCCATAGGAAACGACCAATTGGAACCGTGCACCTAGGTTTTAACGTTTCATAAGTGCCCATGTAGGCTTATGTGAAATAAAAATATTTATGATTTGATAAAATAATCCGGTCTCCGCGACGGGTACCCGCGACGGGGACCATCGCGTTGCCACGGAGCCCACCCGCGTGTCCACGCGCGTAGACACGCGACGGTTGCCCGTCGCGGGCGCCCGCTTAACGCAGTTTCAGGCCTTAATGCCATAGGCATTTTCTACCAGTCAACCTTTGGGTGACGCAGAGACAAGCGAATTTATTCAAAGGCATAATTTATACAATAAAATAGTAACGAAGTCAAAACTGTACGTTCATTTAAAAAAAACAATTGGTACGAGTTGTGGAAATGAGTCTGATGCCGAAAATATAGTTTTTAGATTTTTAGTCCATTTGTTTTTTTATGTTGTGTTTGTGTGGTCCGGATTGGCACCAAAAAGGCTGAACAGATTTGGATGAAATTTGGCACACATATAGTTTATCCATAACACGTAGTGTACTTTTATTCCGGTAGTAGGTTCCCGTGGGATGTTTTCTGACAACCACGCGGGCGATGCTAGTTAATATTATACAATCATTATAAGATAGATTCAAAATGTTTAGATATTCGCTTTTATCATTCTTGGTTTGTACATAGTAATTTTATTGTTATTTTTGTACTTCCACGGGGTTTTTCGCGGTTTCACCCACAGATGCATAGTATGTACAAAAGAATTCCAGGAATTTTGCTTAGACTCCTAGAGGGATTACTTATACAATTTTTTTCCCTACATGTACCGTACCAACTATCTTTTAGGGACTACTACAGACTTTAATATGTTGCAGTAGGGAAGAGGCCTTGATCAGCTTACGGTAGCCTGGAAGACCTGGAGAAGTATCAACTGCTCAGAGCTCCATGGCCTTTTCTGCTGATTATTCGTGCCCGACAAATAAATACATTGGGGCACAATCTATTTGCACAGCCGTCATCCAAAACTGTAGCCGAAACTGAATCACCAGTCTGCCGTACTTTAAAAAGATGCGAAACGCCCTTATGACTGTCAACCGTGTATGTGATGGGTTTGCGGATGAATGGAGTAAAATCATGCGTATGCGTATGTGATAGATCACAGTCATGCAATAATTTAATTATTGTCAACATTATGTAGCTTCCTTTTTTTATGTTTAGTATGTTTTATTTGTAATTGGTATTGCACCATTTTAGTTTACTATAAATAAATAAGTACGTTAAGATAGGATTCGATATTAGGAGGATTGGATCGAAACCATTGGATACCATCCAAGTATCGTATCGCATAGTTACGATTCGGAATCGATACAAAGTATCGTGCATCCCTAGACTATTGTGACAGCATCTATTTGAATATTCCATGGATTTAGTTTAGTAGAGTGGAATTTTCTTAATTTGGCGGCACAATCAAAATGATATGAGTGGTTATGAGTACACTATAATCTGCCCGACTTTGTCCATAGATTAATTATTTACTAGGCAGACTTCTTCCGTGTATTTTATCTGATTATCGGAATTTGACAATAGCGTTGCTTTCTACAATGTGTTTTTTTTTGCATTATAGTCAGTTCCAGAGACCATCTAAATCTAAATAAACAAACAATGGGCGATAAAAACCTGTGATAAAAACCACAGGGTCATAAAAGCTGCCACTTGCTCACTTGCTATCGCATCAATCACCGTCCATGAATTTGATACGAACCTTTACTTTACACTGCTGTTATTTGCATAAATAAGGGAAGCCAATATGTCAATAAAAAAGCACTGCAAAGGAGAAAAAAAAAACAGCTGATCCCTACATAATTAATACTACTACCTATTAGTTACATTATTATTCCTTTATTTCATTAAATATACATATAAATTATATTTTTAAATATTAGAATATAAACAAAATATAAAAACATTTAAAAATATAAAAAATAGTAGCCCACCGGTATCGGGAACAAGGTCCAAGCTACCGGCGGTCAGGGCTCCAGAGAGAGGAACCTCCTAACAATGCGAGCCGTGTCCAGAAGTACCGCTCTCTGAATCAGGCCCTTAATCCAGCTGCCCAACGAGAGCCTCTTTAGGTGTTGGTCGAGGCTCTTGGCAATTAAGCCATTGGCTGATACAACTATCGGCACAATGATTGCTGAGTCCACATCCCACATGTCGACAACCTCGCGAGCCAAGTCAAGATACTTGATTTCTTTATCTTTCTCGGCTTTCACGAGGTTCCCGTCATGAGGGACCGTTATGTCAATAATCATTGTGCGCCGCTCTATTCGATCCACCACCACTATATCAGGCTTATTGGCAACAATAGTCCTGTCAGTGATGATGGATCGGTCCCAGTACAATGTGATATTTCCACTCTCGAGAACTGGGTCGGGCATATACCTGAAGTACGGCATCTCCGATTCCACAAGTTTGTGTTTCAGAGCAAGTTGCTGATGGATAATCCTGGCTACAAGGTTGTGTCTATGCAAGTACTCTTCGTTAGCTAGACGAGAACACCCGGAGATAATGTGTCGGATTGATTCTCCCGGACGGTGGCATGCCCGACACACGTCAACCGTGCCGTCCTTCACAATAAATCTCCGATAATTCTTAGTCATGATAACTTCGTCCATAATTGCACAGACAAAGCCTTCGGTTTCCCCAAAGAGATCACCGAAACGCAGCCAGGCTACGGACGCTAAAAAGTCTACTTCGGGTTCATGTAGGGCCCGGAAAAAGCGTCCGTGAAGCTCCTTACTTTGCCATACCTCCCTGCGATCATTAGTGTCAAGCACTACAGGTTTGCGCCAGTTCTCTGTAGCCAAGGAGAGCGGGGTGAGGCCCTTGTCCACCACGACCACATCTCGATGCATCCCCACGTCGGCTTCTAGGAAATATTCCCTGAGACTGCATATCTCGCGATTGTGGAGTGTCTTAGCGTTTAAAAAGCCACGACCTCCACACTTTCGCGGGATATACAGTCTCATTACCGAGGACCGTGGGTGATGCATTCGATATGCAGTCAGCAGCGTACGAACCCTCCTATCCAGGGCGTCAAGTTCGGTCTGAGTCCATTTGAGTATGCCGAAAGAGTACATCAAAACCGGCATGACCCAACCGTTGAAGGCGCGCACTTTGTTCCCGCCTGATAGAAGACTATTAAATACTTTCTTCAGGCGGGCAAAGAAGCGCTCCTTCAACGATTGCTTCATGTCAGTAGAATTGATGCCCAACGCTTCCGACATACCCAAATACTTATAGGTTTCGGATGCGGAGAGGGTTCTAAGGTTTATGGAATCCGAGAGTTGGATTCCCACGGATTCCACAATCTTCCCTCGCTTTACATGCATGACCGCACATTTGTCCACACCAAATTCCATCCTGATGGCACTACTGAAAGTTTCAGTTACTTTCAGTAGCTCCATCAGATGCAAATTGTTGGGGGCAAAGAGTTTTAGGTCATCCATGTAGAGGAGGTGAGATATAACCTGACCACCTCTCCTCAACCGATAGCCTAGACCTGAATCCTCCAGCAGTGTGCTTAGAGGATTCAAGGCTAAGCAGAACCAAAGCGGACTCAAACTATCGCCCTGAAATATGCCTCGCTCGATCCTTATCGGTTCGCTATTCCTCTGGATATTTCGACATCCTGGATAGCGAAGGACTGTCCTCCATTGCCTCATACATGACATCAGGAAGGTGCGCAGAGTTGGATCTACTTTATACAGCTCCAGCACCCTCATGAGCCATGTATGTGGCACCGAGTCATAGGCCTTCTTATAATCTATCCAACATGTCGACAGATCCTTTCGGGAACGTCGAACCTGTTGGCTAATGGCCATATCAATGAGGAGTAACTCCTTAGTACCGCGAGACCCGTTCCTACATCCATTTTGAGAGGCAGACATGATGGAGTTAGTGTCTATATGTTTGTTAATTTTAGCTCTCAAAATGGATGTAAGAACTTTATAGACCGTCGGTAAACACGTGATCGGTCTATAATTTTTGGGTTCCGCGGTGCTACCTGATTTATGGAGCAGGTGGGTTATTCCTGTCGTTAGGAACTGGGGTAGCGAACCAGACTCCAAAGAAGTCTGGTACTGAGCCGCCAAGCGAGCGTGCGACCCAACAAACCATTTGATCCAGAAGTTGTGCAGTCCGTCCGGTCCTGGAGACTTCCAGTTAGGCAACGGACGGACCGCACGAGCTACATAATTATTACTACATTTTGTTTTCATAACTCGTCAAATGCATTTTGACGAGATATGAAAACAAAATGGTAGGGATCAGCCAAGGACATTAAATCATTTACTATCATATATGTAGTAATAATTATGTAACTAATAGGTAGTAGTATTAATTATGTAGGGAACAGCAGATTTTTTTTCGCGATTTCGCGTTTGGTCCCATAGTAAAAGTTGTTCATGATGATGCGTACAATGACCCCTTAAGAGGTTGTGCGTTATTTTTGTTACACCTTGTTTATCTGATCGACGGATCGGCACAGGCATTTGCGTGGCGGTGGGTTGCATATGTTGCAATGGTTCAATTCTATGGAAAACAATATTATTTAAGTAAGTACTTATAGGGCCCGTATGATAATTATTATTCGTATATTGCCCGTCACATTGAATTAAATTCGGATAAAAACCTAAATTTTTATGAGTTCAGGGGTAGCACTCGGCGACGGGCATTATGATTGTGATGATCGGGAGCGTATTCGTGCGACGGTTGCTTTAGGACACCCAGTCAGCCTTCTTTTTTTCTGTTGGGAAATCCTCATAGATATCCCCCATCTGGAGAAAACGGAGGGTTATGTCGGACTTCTACCGACTAAAACACAATAGTTCTTTCCATTACCATATATGAGTCAGGGAGCTCTCCTTATGGTGGCCGCACCCTTCTACGACTAGCTGTTCTTCTGGTGCGGATGGAGTATAAGAGTTATGCTCACCTCTCTCTCCGCCGCTTCCTTTGCGTGCATCACTTTCTCGCAAAAGAAGCGACAGCATCCCACGCATTTTCGCTGCATGGGCGTCGGCAAGTTTATTTTCAGGAGGGTGCATCTTCAGCTCCAAGAAGCTTGATAATTTTTGCAGTTCACCTCGGATATGTTAGGTTATCGTTTGTCCATTCATACAAGGAGTAACTTTGCCGACTTAGGTATACAGGAAAGCCTATCAAATAAGAGATTCGTACTTAGGATGGAAGAGCGAGCGACGTGAGATCAATAATATTTGCATCGCCTGAAATTGGTTTTATTTTGTTCATTCATACAGAAAGTACTGATGGCCGATGGGGCCGAAAGGTTCTGGAGTGGCGACCGCGTACCGGGAGACGTAGCGTTGGAAGGCCTCCTACAAGGTGGACCGATGACCTTGTGAAGGCCGTCAGTATCCGCTGGATGCGGGAAGCACAGAACCGGTCGAATTGGCGGTGCTTGGGGGAGGCCTAGGTATGTCCAACAGTTGACGTCTTTCGACTGTAATGAAAGAATGAATGAATACAGAATGTGGACTAACTGTATCGATTTATACAAAGAAGCTTATTAATTAAGAGTAGGATGCAAGAGCGACCGAAGCAAGCTTGATAATGTTAGCCTATTGCCTAGGGTCGATTAGATTTTCTGAAATAGGAGTTCATTACTTTGTCGACTAATGCACAGAAGCTTTAGAATTGAGAGGAACGAATAAGAGTTCTCTATTATTGATTTGGTGTTTTCCGGATATTTGCAACTCTCTCCCGTTGCCTATGTCAGTCAGTGGCTCATTCAGATCGCCTGCCAATAACACAACAAACCCATTAATGTATAGTTGGTTCAGCATATTTTCATCTTCTAGTAAGTCGTCATTGTTTTCGATTAGCAGTCATCTTATTAGGAACTCACCCTCCTTTTTAGCCATGTTAACTTTAACACAATTTTATTCATCAATCGTTTCATTCATACCAATCATATGGATCATAACCACAGATCATAATACCCTTCGAGTCGCTAGACGCTGCGAACGAAAATGTACCTAACCTTACAAGTGTAAAGTGAGTTTTGCTTTGTAGCTGCGCGCTGCCGCGGAAATATGCATAGGTACGTACGCGCGTCGCGGCTGTCGCAACCAACTGAGAAATGGGTTGCGTGCGACCCATTTCTCAGTTGGTAGGTGTTTGGCCGGTAGGTAGTTAGAGATTTATCTGGTAATCTGTGTCATAACTATGTAGGTATACCGTATACCTACTAAACTACTTTCCTTACGACAAGTCCCTCATTCAAGCACAACACAACACCAGGCGCCGCTTTCAAACTTACATAGGTAGGAAGGTATTTACTTACTCTTATGGGATTCTATAGTCTATCCACTCTCGTAAAACTAGCTTCCCCATTCACCACTCATCCACACATGTATCACTTTTAACATTCTCATCACATAGAATCTTTTTGTAAATTATTTAATGTTGGCTTTTCTGAAAAAATATCATTTTAATTTTAGAAACAAAGGAAAAAAATGTCATAAATGTAGCAAATACGTCTTTTTGGAAGATTTCTTACTAGTGAAAGCGTTTTTTATATCCAAATTCTTTGTGATGTCGTAATATTTTAACAAAATTTTGTGCGTGCTATTGACGATTTATTATTATTATATTGTTTTACTCTCGTTCATGAGAGTTGTGTTGAAAGCTAATATCAATCGAAAAGCTAACACTTTGACAGGAAGATCAGTGAAACCTTGGACATACGTGAGTAGTGAGATGTCCAATGTATCCTAAACGGGTTAGGATAAAGTCTATAGAGCTCAATGGCTGAGCGCCTCAGTCCTCGAAGCTCCGAGGTGAATGCCTTGGAACAACGAGGCTATCTCATCGGCAAGAAAATCGGGCAAGGATCATACGCCACTGTCCACCTGGCTGAGTACTGCGATGCATCCAGCCCGAAGCGGATGCACCTCGCGTGCAAGATATTCGATAAAGAAAAAGCACCTCGTGATTTTTTAGAAAAGTTTTTTCCTCGTGAACTTGATATACTAACTAAGATCGAGAATCCCCATATCATTCAAGTGCACAGTATTTTACAGCGTGGACCGCGAGTGTTTATTTTTATGCGTTATGCTGACAACGGTGATTTGTTGGATTTCATAAAGCGGAATGGAGTTGTGCAAGAAAACCAGGCAAAACTCTGGTTTAGACAAATGGCTAGTGGCCTGCAATACCTACACAGCAAGAATATAGCACACCGCGATCTGAAATGCGAGAACATTTTGCTGTCAAGACGTTTCAACGTGAAGTTGGCGGATTTTGGATTCGCTAGATTCTGCACGGATGGCGAAAATCGACGAGTACTCAGCCAGACGTACTGTGGGTCCGCTGCGTACGCCGCCCCTGAGGTGGTGAGCGGCACGCCCTACAACCCAAAACTAGCTGATGTGTGGTCTCTCGGAATTATTCTCTACATAATGCTGAACGCTTCCATGCCGTTCGATGATTCGAACCTGCGCAAACTACTGAAGGACCAAATGTCGCGCAACTGGGTTTTTAGATCCAGGATCCGTGATACATTGTCGGCGGCGGCCAAGTCTATCGTGAGGCACATTCTGGAGCCTGACATCACGCTTCGCCTCACGCTAGACCGGGTGCTTTCGCACGAATGGACCCGGCCCCGTAAGGACAAGAGCGCTAGTCTGATGGGACGGTTGGTGCAGTCGGCCCCCTCGGCGCCACACTCGCCCGGCAAGCGCGAGCACGACGAAGCCGGCACGTCAGCGGGCGCACGCGTGTCCGGCGACCACCGCGAGACAGAGCGCGAGCGACACGACGACATCAACATGCGTTCACACGACTAACGCTAACGCTAATGCTAAATAATAATAGTATATATATATTATATCGATAATGTTTACGCAAAAAGTGTTAATAATCTTGAAATATTTTTGACCTTCAAAAATTGAAAATTCACTTTATTATTTTGATTTTTTTTTACAATTGACGACTTAACTATTGTTGGTCGGCAATAGTGAAAATAAAGTTTTATATATAATTACCATAATTCTGATTTCGTATTATTCAAATATTATTTATTTGCTAGTAAGTATGTACCTATAATTGTATATTTACATTAGCTACAGTAACCGGGGAAGATGTCCTTGAATATTTTGAATCAATCAATCAACTCAGCCTATAGCAGTCCACTGCTTGACATAGGCTTCTCCCAGGCTGCGCCACAACACCCTGTCCTCCGCATCCAGTCTGACCCAGCCACCTTCTTAAGGTCGTCGGTCCATCTAGCTGGGGGGCGTCCCACACTACGCTTGCCGATACGCGGCATGCAATAAGTATTTTGAATGCCTTTGGATTATCTGAATCATTTTCTCCGTGAGCTCATCATACTCTGCTACGAAGAAGTTTAGTAGAGTGCAACAACACCAAAAGGTGTCATTACAACTGGATACCGTAACGACAAACGTTCGTAGTTTTATATTAAAATATGTATATCTTCACAGTTTATAATGGGCAGATTTGGAAAAACGATACACATAACTCAGAGTGGAGTACAAGTACGCGCAAAACTTTATGACCTCTCTGAAGTTGCACGCGAGTCGCCTAAAAGTATATCAATAGCGAATTAAGTACATAACATAACATCACACTAAATATTTTTTTATATTAAGTACTTCATCATCATCATCATCATTACAGCCGAAAGACGTCCACTGCTGGACATAGGCCTCCCCCAAAGGGAAGGTTTGCCATAATCGCCACGCTTAGCAGGCGGGTTGGCGATCGCAGTATGGTGTTAAAATGCATAGAGAACGCTCCTGCCCATTCTCTAGTAAGTCCCTTAGTCGCCTTTTACGACACCCACGGGAAGTAATGGGGCGGTGCTATTCTTTACGTCCGGCACCACGCAGACAATAGTAAGTACTTACCTAGATATCATTTCTACCTACCTTCAGAATTGATTTGTGCATCACAAAAATAATTTGCTATTATTATAGGTACCTACTTTTAGGCGACTTGCGTGCAACTTCAGAGAGCTCATAAAGTTTTGCGCGTTCTGTACTCCACTCTGAGATATGTGTATCGTTTTTCCAAATCCGTTCGTTATGGCAAAATAAGTTGTGAAATATGTACCATCGCGGACACTGCCGCCTGACCACTTTTCGACCTTATTACTAGGAGCATAAGGTTGAAAAGTGGTCAGGTGGCAGTGTCCGCGATAGTACCTACTGGCAGAAATAGATAGTACCCATAGATATAAATATGTCTATGGTAGTACCTATGTAAATAAGTGTAGCCTAGGTAACTACACTTGCCGTAAGTACCCAGAGCAACATTTTCATACAAGTGTAGAGTATAAGAGTGGTAAGTATCTCGTTACCACCGAAAAGAAAAATACTCTCGGTCCTACTAGTAGAACTACGTGGTCGAACCACGGGCAATAAACGTCGGTTCTCCGTCAGGTACCGAATTGGATGAGATTTGATAGCAGCTCTCCAGAGTAAGGATGGAGGAGGTCTAGAACGCCTAAGGCACCCAAGGAATCAAACCGACAATAAAGATAAAGATAAAGATAAAGATAATTTTATTTTGCAAACATGGGTATCATTAAATGGTGACAAAAAAAAAAAACATATTGAAAGTTCAGCCATATTTTACCACGTAGGCATGCAAAAGATATAAAATATCAACTTATAACTAGAAAGTAGGTACAATTAAAAAAAACATTACACGAAAAAGAAGGTACACAAAAAAAATATACATTATTCTAACTTAAAAAATCTTTCTCAGTAAGGTATTCACTTAAATTATAATAAGCTTTCACCACTAAAAAGCTACGAAGCCTTTTTTTAAATAATTGGACTGGAAGCTCTTTCCAACTCTTAGGCAAGTGATTATAAATAACTGGAGCCATGCAGTAGACACTTTTGCGCATGAGTGCTGTCTTAGCTGGCTCCTGACAAAGCAAGCTATTGTCGCGTCTATTGCGGGGAAACACGTCAGCTATACGTCTGAAACGACTCGGGTTTGCCTTCACAAACACAGCTACTTCTAGTATGTACAGACAAGGTAATGTTAATATCTTATAACTTTTAAAGTATGGTTCACAACTATCAGGGGGTTTAATTTTAAACATCGATCGAATGCATCTTTTTTGCGCCTTGAAGGCGGTTTCTTTTTCAGTAGAGTTTCCCCAAAATATGATCCCATACCGTAAATGTGATTCTACTATGCCATAATAAGCGGTAAGAAGAGCATCTGTGTTAATTATAGGTGATAATGTATGTAGAGCGTATGCAGACTTACTCAGCTTCTTACATAAGGTATCAATGTGTGATTTCCAATTTAATTTGTTATCTATTTTGAGACCCAAGAATTTTATATTTTCAACTTCTTCTATGGTATCATTATTGTAGTGTATATTTAAATTAATAGTAGAGGTCTGTTGTCTAAAATGGATAACTTTAGTTTTACTCAAATTTATTTTTAAATTATTCGCGTCTAGCCAGGTTACCATCTGTTGTAAACTATTATTAATGTCATTCTCATAATTATCTATCCTTCTACAAGGTATTGTAATCGTACTATCATCCGCAAATAGTGTTACTGGTCGATCAATAGATTTCGGTAGGTCATTTATGTATAGTATAAATTTAAAGGGTCCTAAAACGCTGCCTTGCGGTACCCCAAATAATAATTCACGCTCTGAAGACCGAAATATTTCTTCACGTTTATTAACTATATTAACTTTATTAATTTCCGTAATTTGTTTTCTATTTTGTAGGTAAGAATTAAGCAAATTAAGGACATTGCCTCTTATCCCGTAGGCTTCGAGTTTCTTTAAAAGAGTAGCATAGTGTACATAGTCGAACGCCTGGGTCATGTCGCAAAATACACTACATACAGGATTCCGGACATCAACGTTTTTTATGACATTGAATAAAAAATCATATATAGCCATATTGATAGTCCTATGTACACGAAATCCTTTTTGTTCCTCACACAGAATGTTATTTTTTTCTACGAATTTATAAAGTTCCCTATAAATATATTTTTCAAATTTTTTTGAAATAACGGGAATTAATGATATTGGTCGGTAGTATTCCATCCGTTCTCTATTTTCTTTTTTAAATAATGGCTTTATAATCGATATTTTTAATGCGTCAGGGAAAACGCCTGCGCTAATACTTAAGTTAATTATGTGACTTAAATGGCCACTTATTTCCTTAGACACATGTTTCAATATTTTTGTAGCAATATCGTCATACCCTACACTATTTGTATTGTTTAATGATTTGATGATTCTCTCAATATCTTGTGGTATACTAGGGGCCATAAACATTGTTTTATTACTAGTGTCAATTCTGTTACATTTAGGTTTGCTAGTCACATCAAGTTTCCCTTGTACTTTGTCGATAAAATAATTGTTAAATGCTTCGGCAATATCGTTGGGATTAGATAGAACGCTGTTATTATTTATAATTTTAGTAATATTAGACTTAGGTAGGTTAAATTTTGCACGATTTATAATTTGCCACGTGGTTTTGGACTTATTTTTAGATGCCGATTATTATTATATTATATATATATTATTATATATATTTTTAGAATACCGGAGTTATCCATGAAACAACCTCAAAAATAACATCAAAATGTATAGAAATCCGAACACTCAGCTCTACACACTGGTGTAAATGGTGTGTCTGATCAGTTGGGTGCCTTAGGCGCTCTAGACTTCCTCCATCCGTACTCTGGAGAGCTGCATCAGATCTCATCCGAATCGTTATCTGACGGAAAACCGAGGCTTTGAAATGACCTCGTTTGTATGACAATGTTGCTCTGGGTACTTAGTTGTGACGGTAAGTGTAGTTAGTAGTCACACTCTTTAAGGGGGATGTTAAAGTGTACCAATACCTTCCCCGCACAGCCCTTTGAGGGGGAGGTATAAGTGTACGCATACCTTCCCTTGACAGCCAGACCCAGGTCTAAGCAGATATGCTATGTCTCTTGACTGTGACAGTGTGACACGTATTCATTCCTTGGTAAAAAAAAAAAAATAGCAACTTGGTACACTGCAGGGTCAAATAAAATTAGCTAGCAAAACTGCAGACGTGATGGATATCAATACCTAAACACGATAAAATAAAAATGTTTTTTTGGGGGGTTCACGACGGCGACGGCTGCTAGTGTTGTTACAAAGTATGAGAGGAGAAAATCTGTTTACTTTTGCCATTTGTGTTATCAAAAGTCAAAGTCAAATATTTATTTGCAAACTAAGTGTACATTTTGCTGTTGTTTTATAATGTAGGTATTTACAACTTAGCAGCCTTTTCCAGGCATCGTAAATTTGAGGGTTATTTAACATTAAAATTAAAAAAATATATAAAAAAAAAATAGCCCGACTGCAAAAAAATGAACTGAAAAGATGGAAACAAGATGAAACGAAAACCAGTATCGTTTAAGTATCAAAAATAAATAAATACAGTCGGAGGCATCTAGAATGTTACGAACGCCTTAAAATTTGCCTAAGACTGCATTTATTTATTTTTGATACTTAAACGATACTGGTTTTCGTTTCATCTTATTTCCATCTTTTCAGTAAATTTTTTTGCAGTCGGGTTATTTTTTTTTAAATAATTTGTTTTATTTAAAGCTTTTTAGTGTTATTAATGAACATAATTGTTTAGTTAAGTATTGGTAAGTAAAAAAGCTATACGACATAGCAAGATAGGATAAGTTTTAGAAAAGCTAGCCCGCGACTTGGCGTGGAAGTAGCGTGGAAGTAGTAGAATAGCCACATTTTTATGGAAAACGGCCACTAGTCCAACGAGGCCGTCCTGGGTTCGATTCCCGGGTCAGGCAAAGTGTTATTGGGTTTTTCACCAAAAAATGCTCAGAAATAGTTCGAAGTCTGAGTTTCTGCCCGGTTAGGGGCAATAGGCTCGCCCCCTATTACATGGGACCTAAACATAACTGGCGCAAAGTGGATGTACTATACGGTACACTTCTGCTTAACCCTTATACAGGCGTGATGTTATGTTATTTTTTTATACAAAATCCCTGTATACTACGTTTGTAGTTTTGATCTCAGCAGCCAAAATACACAGATACTTAAGACTGGTGACGCGGGAGCAAGTGATGTACAGTTGCCCGTGTGAGAACCAGTGTTAGTCCTGAGGTCGACTTCGTAGTCTTCAGTGGCAATTCCCCATTGCTTGCCAATGGCAAAATAGTCTTGACAGGCAGACAGACAGACAGACGGACGGACAAGGAAGTGATCCTTGAAGGGTTCCGTTTTTTCTTCGGCAATATCTTGCGTTTTGATTTTGACTCCATTATCGCCGTCAGCGCCCTCGAAAACCATGAAAACGACACCTATGACGAAAAATCACAAATTTTCGGTAACGTCATTTTAAATTTTGATTTTGACTCCATTATTGTTGTCACTGCCCTCAAAAACCATGAAAACGAGACCGATGACGAAAAAGTTGCAAATTTTTGGTGGCGCCATGTTGAATTTTGATTTTGACCCCAGTTTTATTATCAAAGACCTCGAAAACCTATAAAAACGACACCCATGATGAAAAATCATCACAAAATCACGACATCTTTTCGCGCAAGTGAGCTCCTCCCGCAAGTGTCTTTAGCACAAAATGTCATTCTCGCAAGTATCTTCAGCAGAAATGTCATTCGCGCAAGTGTCTTTAGCAGAAATTCACGCAAGTTTACCAAATCCGATGCATCAAATCTCAGTTGGTCTACTCGCTCATATGAAACAGGATCTATTGGCATAAAAAAGTGAAAATTGCTCGTTTTCTTGCTGACTGTAATTTATTTTTAAATCTGTGAATGCAGATCAAATTGTCTCAAAATTTTAAGGTCAGTCTCCTAAGACCGATTTTGTGTAGCTACAACGGTTGAGATATCCTTAATTTCCATCTTAAAAATCCACCCTGCATATGCCATGATGATTGACTGCTTACCCCATAAAGATATAGCGTGATGATAATCAGTTAAATATGTAACAATCTGCAATGTTCTAACTGTTTGGCTCGTCTTTTTTCAATTTGCTGTAAACCACAGAGGAATACAAACAATGCTAATCCCCCATAGTAAATAGCGTGATAATATATGACCTATTGGTTAATCAGACTTATAGGAAATATTTATGCAAAATTTGAACAGAATGTATCCGAATAGAATTTGCGTGATGCTGGGACCCATATTAATAAAATCGTATTTTTTTTTATTCTCCCTCTCTTTTTTGATTCGCCAAGGCCATAGTAAAATTTTATAGCCCATGTCACTCCGGCAATTAAAACGAATCTAAGGATACCTCATATGTTAAAATCCATCAAGCCGTTAAGCCTATAGAGCGTGCCAAAGAAATGGACATACATACATACATACATACACTCGAAAAACATAACCCTCCTTCTGAAGCAGTCGGGTAACAACTTTGCTATTTTTTACATTAATCATTTCAATAATTTAGTATTAGTCATTCAAATAATAATATAAATATACTTACACATTTTTATTATTCAATAATAATATAAATACAGTTTTTATTAATTCGATCGCCTTATTAATATTAATAATATCGTGTTTAGGTATCGATGCCAATCATGTCTATGAAGTTTACACAAAAAAAAAACTGATATTTCAAGTGACTACATTAACTGCGGTCGATGACCCCACAAAAAATATGATCAAATTTATTTATTTTTTGTTTAATCACGTTTAGATATCGATACCCATCACATCTGCGGAGTTTCGCTAGCTAATTTAATTTGAACCTGTATAGTATTTACTGGTACGGCCGATGACGGATTAGGTGTAGGTTAGGATATGTTAGGTTATTGGCGGCACGGCATAGCAAGGTATTTTTAGGCGACGAATAAAAATATAACTGATTAATATAGAAATAAAGTTGAAATTTCGATGTTAACGGTCGTAAGTACAAAACCCATACTGCGGTATGCTTAAAACATTCTATTAACATTGAAATTTCAACTTTATTTCCATACTACTATGAATTAGAATCAGCATTACAACTCTCTCTGCCATATTAAAACTGGCTCCATGGTTTAAGCCATGTCAAAATATAAACCTTGTTTTGTAATAAGGCCAAGAGAGTTGTAATGCTAAGTTTGTCCCAATAACCTTGCCAGGATCTTCAGTATATATTTTTTTTGTTTTGTGTCCGACCCCCATCCCCGAATCAATTCCCGGAATAAAAGACATCAACGTTCACCACGATTTATGTAATTTGTTTTTTATTTCCTCCTGATACAATTTATAAATATTGTTTCAGTGTAAGTATGTCATTACGTTATGACAAAATAAATACATTGATTTACTAAGTATATTATGGTAATTACTTCGAACTGAAATTAAATAATGAATGTATGTAGCGGGTAACCGAGGCCGACATAGAAAAACATTGATGAGTTTGACAAATAAAAGAAGGAAACCCAGTGAAAATGATGGACTAATACGACCTTTTTATCACGCTTTTATTAGCTTTGTATTCGTAATTTCGTACATATGTAACGGAAGTATTATATGTATGTAACGGAAACTTTGACCAATTCAAATTGTCGGATTAATTTAATATTTTGCACAATTGATCAAGGACCGATGACAATACAATAAAAAAAAGGTTTTTTTTTTTTAATACTAAAAAACATGCTATTACTTATAGAAAAGTAAACTAATAAAGTAGAAAATAAATAATTGTTAAAAAAAGTAAAAACATGCTTTAATAGAAAACTGGTTAAAAAGTAGAAAATATTGAAATAAGATTAGAAATTTAAATAAACGTTTGTACAGTCCGTTCAACCGATTCTGACTTCTATTCCGTAGGCATAAGGATGGCATTAAAAACAAAAACGTGGTTACAAACTTACAATACCAACTGTTAATTACAGCTGCCATAATGTCATGCCACTAACCACTAACGCAATAGAAGTCAAAATCGGTTGAACGGACTGTAAAAAAGGTTTAATTTTTCTAATCTTATTTCAAATGGAGTATTTATACGTCTTGGTTAGGCGGTACAAAAAATTGCAGTTCCATACATTTTGTCGAACAAACAGAAATGTATGGAACAGCTGATTTTGTTATCGCGATTTCATGGTTGGTCCCATAGTAAAAGCTGTTCATAATGATGAGTAAAATGTAGTACTTATGTCCAGGTTTACAGTTATTACAATTAAACCTTATTTATTACCTCGTTTCCAACCAACGACGCCGACGTCTGAAGCCCCGCAGAAGGATCGCGTTTGCGCACTTAATATGTCCGCACGAACTGAAGGGGTTCGTTAGGGCCAATACCTGCCAGGGTTGCAAGTTTGTCCGAAAAGGATATCGTGGCCCTGGCACCCAGGCAACTGAAGGAACACGGGTGAGTTTTAGTCAGTAAAAGTCTGATACTCACACTCCGCCCAGAGCGGGAGAAGTTATTTGATAAATTCCCACCCAAAAAAAAGGGCCAGCACCCTAATGCGTAACACACTTTCAATCACAATCTGAATGATTTTGAAGGAAATTGGTGGTTGATATAATCCATTGCTTCATGTTTGAAAAATGTGTCTGCTGAACAACGTGAATAACGCAATGCATGTTGTTGAATGTCAAAATGAAACACATTTCTACTACAAGTGCAGTACTTAATTACCCCGCAGTTTCTCGAACGAAAACAATTGCAAAAATATGACAAATAGTAGCACACGTAAACTGCTGTGATTGATTGAATGATTTATCAACAGCCAATCGCAGTCGTTTTCACGTGCTTGACAAATTGTCACACTAATTTTGGTACATTACATGGACCTATCTATCGAAAATTTTCGTTCGAGAAACTGGCTGTTGGTCGCTACTACGAGTATAGATAAAAATTAGGAATGGGCCGAATATTCGTTTTATTTTATTTATTTTTTAGTACATAAGGTCGATCGCATTTCGATGGTTTCCATGAGTTGGCCTAGCGTAGTACGCAGTTTCAATAGAATGCGAAAGCAGCAAAAAAAAACCAGCTTATACTGGTTCCGTAACACTTTCTGTCAAAGATGTCCTTTCAAATACTTATTTTGAATGCCTTTCGATTTTCTCAATGTTTTTCTCCATGAGCTCCATACTCTGCTACGAGGACGTTTAAGAGAGTAACCGACAACTCCATAAGGTATTGTCATAAATGGAAACCTTATGTAAAATGACAAAAGTGACGTATCTGGATTAAAATTGATGTCCACAAATGACATGGGGCTGACATACTCCACTCTGAGATACGTAAACCGTTGTTCCAAATGTGGTATCACAGGCTAAAAAAAAAATGTGAAATAAGTATTATAATATATGTATAATCAGTATTTAATATATAATCAGAACTCAGTACCTAGTCGGAGTACCTACCTAGGTAAATAGTAAATAGTTATTGCACACACTTTAAGGGCTATACCGCAGAACTTAAATAAATAAATATATCTACCCATCAGTAGGTAATTGTTGACTGTGAAGCATACTCAGTTCCGTGGTAAAAAAAATGGTAAAAAACGAGCAAGTTGGGCAAATGGGCGTACATATTGCATTAATTGCATAATATGTATTAATTCGAATAATTAATTTCAGTAGGTACTTATTAGAATAATTAAAATGTATGTCCAGCAACATTCGAATTATTTGTTATAAAAAACTGAAAATTCAGTTTGAATGGAATTCATGGTTTGATTAAGGCGCTGACAAGAGGCCAATGACAAAAGTAGCTTGTCTTAAACAAAAAAATTGCCAAATCTATATAGTTTGTGTTAGCGGAAAAAATATAATGTTATTCTTGAACATATTTCCCAGAACTTGGTTGTTACCAAAACAAATTTAGAAAAAGAAATCTGATACAAATTAACGGTAAACTAACCCTTTACTTTGAGTTTCAATCCAAAATATTTCGTATGGTTGGTATTTAATTAATAACAAGAACGTCTTAATTGTATGCAGAACTTGGTTGTTTTTTATTTTCGATTACATAACTCATTTTTGAGTAAATAAATATTAGCTTCATATTTTGAAATAAATTACAAGCGTTGTGTCATCGCGCTTCACTTTATTTTGTATGCAGTCTGACAGTGACAGCGGTTTACCTGTTGTCAGCGTCATAAGTAGTGATCATGTGTTGACGAGTAAACTTACATAAAGGCATAGGGACCGTATTCTGACAGCAATAATTATTGTTAAACTTATTGGGATTTTTTTATATGCACACTTGAAGGAGATCCAAATCGATTTCGATTTGGATCTCCTTCAAGTGTGTTCTCCTTCTTCCTCGCCAAAAGTACGCAGTTTAATTAATTTATTTGCTGAGGAAATAGTAAAGCTCACTTACCGTTACATTTAGTGTATAATGTGGGACGAAATATGGAATAACGCCGTTCGATGCATATGATGCTTCCTCGCCTTCAATATGTATACCTTCAGAAATTTTTTAAACTATCTATTACTTTAGAATGTGTCTATCTTATGTCCCGGAAGTAACAGACCCCACGAAACCCCAATTAAAACATTATGTTATAATCATAGTAGTGTATACACTAAATTTTCACTATCCTAACTAATATTATAAATGCGAAAGGAAGTTGGTTTGTTTGTTACCTTTTCACGCTTACACCACTGAACCGATCCTGAAATTTTGCATTTATGTTGTCAGATGTACAGAAACGGATATAGGGTACATTTCATCCCGAAAAAAAGTACTATTCCCGAGGAAAACAACAATAACGTTCTTATGATAATAGATGGTGCCACGTGTCTGTTCTTATGTGGTTTCAAAATATATGAACAGAAGTACATTATGACACAAGAAATAAGATTGCAAGAAATACCAATAGTTTTGAGTTATTTTTTATGAAACTCCATACTGTATGTAACGCACACTAATCAGCATCGTAACGGCATCGCCTCGCCTTGAGACTAAGCTAGTGAAACGTGCAGGGGGCCAAGTCTGTTAATAACGCATTTGTGTCCGAATGGCCGATCATTAGCACCGTAATTGTAGAGTTTGACAGTTTTGCTAATCTCCTAATTGAAAGGCGTCTTTATGATTTTCCGATGATGTGCCATTGATACTCCATTGGAAAAATTTACTGTATTTGGTAATCTCGTATTGACAAGTTCTTATTATTTTGACTTCCTTATGGACCACTGTCACGCCATTATGAATTTAGGAGGTTACAAGCTATTGGCACAATGGTCATGGCGTTGCCTTGGAATGGTCGTCATAATGACCAATCATTGAAAATAGCAGACTTGGCCCCCTGTTCGTCTTCGTGGTCACAGATATTAGCTGTGCGAGGGACCTTACACCGTAGCTTCTGAGTTTTTACTGATGTTTTTTTCATAAAGTAGGTAAAATAAATACGCACCATATTCGAAAAACGATATGATTAAACCAGTAGTAGTGTTCGCAGCACTACATCCATTAAAAATAAACAGTTGTAACCCTAGGGTGTAATACAGTAAAATGCCGTACATTGTCTACGACGAAAACTATACTAAGGTTATTTCAACTTTCTGTGATTTGAAAATAATTGCTTCAGACCATAAGAAATTGCAATTATTATGGTATTGCAGTTACCCTGCCTACATTACGGGTCTATCTATATGATACTAGGTAGGTATGAAACTGTGGAGTAATTGCGTAACACACAATAGCAATGCCTTTAATGTTGAGTTCAAAAACATTCATTGCGTCATTTAATTTTTCAAACATTATAAAGCATGTAGCAATTTAGTTCAAAATCTGATTGTGATAGAAAGTGTGTTATGTAACTAACGGTGCTGAGTGCTGGACATAATATTACTATAATTTTCACACACTTAATATAGGTTAAAGTTAGGTACACTATTTGTTTAGCAAATAGTGCACCTGTGTGCTATTTGTTTGTTTATATATTTATTTTAAACTAGTAGGCAACATAAACTAGTGACTTAAAATTGAGGACCATACAATCATTCATCATCATCATCATTGCAGCCGAAAGACGTCCACTGCTGGACATAGGCCTCCCCCAAAGGGGGGGTTTGCCATAATCGCCACGCTTGGCAGGCGGGTTGGCGATCCAACCATTACTGTACAATCATTACTGGCTGCCAAACGCCAACAATCGTACCCAGGCCACCCTGATAAGGCGTGTGCCTTGCAGAGAGAAGCAAATCCCTAAAAGATATGGCAAGATCTCACCAGATTAGCCTGCACGGGGTCAAGCCGGCGCGATATGCGCCGGAGCACCCCTGCACCGCTTCAATGTAATTCACTTGGGAGTTACAAAGCAGTTGTGGTCAACAAGGCGCTTAGTAAAATAAAATACAGTGACGGAGCGCGCACGAGACGACCATGCGCCGCAACGTCCCCCAAGGAACCTCCCGTACAATACAATCACAGACTACAATAGTATATAGGGTAAATACAATTAACATGTTATCTACCATGTTTTTATCCCAAAATAATTTATTCCAAGAACAAACTTATCATTGTAGTTGAAAAACATGTTCTCCTATACATTCCAACTGCAAATGTAAGTTTGTACACCCAATATTAAGTGATTCACCGTGTTATTTTAACACCATAGACTTCTGATAGGTTTTCCTGTAATCTAGGTAAGTAATGAACTATTTTCTGTTTTTTTTCCAAAATTTTAGGCTCAGTAGTTCATTCCTCCTCTTATCTCCGGATAAGGAGGGAATGGTAATTTTTTGTCTATTTTCTTAAATAGCTGGTGAAATATTTATTTTAATATTAGATGAAAAAAAATTGAGACCCTCACAACAAGCCTATTCATTTGATATGTCACACGGTACAGTTTGCAAAACGTTTTTTTTTATTTGTTTAATTGCCCCCCAAAAGTGTCCCCTCATATTCAAAATTCACGAGTGATTATACAGGGTGTTTGGAAGCTTGGTCCAAAGCTTTAAGGGGATGATAGTTGGCACCATTTAGAGCATTTTGAGCCATACTTAGACGATGTTTTTTTTATTTGCAATTTTTTAGTTAATTGCCAACAGTGCCCCAGTTAAAACTGGTACCTATATTATTATTATTTTCATGGTCTGTCTGATGTACCATCAGGGACACTGCCGCCTTACCACTTTTCGACCTTATTACTAGGAGCATAAGGTTGAAAAGTGGTCAGGCGGCAGTGTCCGCGATAGTACATCTAATCTAATAAACTAAGTTTCAAGAGTTGGTGTAATAGAAAAAAAATACCAGACACTTCTGAAGTCGTAGAATAGTATAAAAAATTGAAAAATAAAGTAGTCTCAATCATTCAAAGCTTTTGTCCTTTTTTGACTTTGAATCCTTACCCGACTAAGGCTGCGTTTCCACCAGAGATGTGCGAGGATGCGTAGCGAGGGATGTGTTTGTAAAGAACCAATAGAATCGCTTCATTTACCTCGCCACAGTCAGCACAGCTCTGGTGGAAACGGCTCAGCGGAGCTACATTTTTGCGCATACAAAACAAGCGAGGGATGTGTGCGAGGGATGTGTACGAGGGATCTATATATATATTTTCACAGCACAGGTAGACATCCTCGCACGACACATTTCCATCGCACATCTCTGGTGGAAACGCAGCCTAAAAGTCACATTTTTGACTTTGGCTCATCTCTTTGACTGGCGTTTTTTTTTCTTGTCAGTAGTCAGCCATAAATAGCCGTACTCAAGCAACGGCCTAAGGAAAACATCGTGAGGCAACCGGCATGCCCTAGAACCAAAAATTCGAAGACATGTGACATCTACCAACCCGCACTGTGCCCGCGTGGTAGCTTACGGCCTACTTCCCTCTCACAGAAAGAGGAGGCCTGTGTCCCAGCAGTAGGAACATTATAGGCTGATTATGTATGTTATGTAAGCAACGGCCGAACATTCGGCCGATACTTCGGATTTATGTTCGGAGAAGACACCCTGGGCTTTTTTTTTATTTTCGGCCACCGTAGGAGGGGCCAGGCCCGGGTCGTGGGCGCGTTGTGGTTCACGCGCGCCGCAAAGAGATGTCAGCACCAACTGACGCGGTCCGTTAGGGCCAATGCCTGCCAGGGTTGCGAGTTTGTCCGAAAGGGTATCGTGGCACACAGGCAACGGAAGGAACACGGGTGGGTTTTAGTCAGAAAAAGTCTGACACGCCCTTCCCGCTCAGCCCAGAGCGGGAGAAGTTATTTGATATTTTCCCACCCAAAAAAAGCCGTTCTTGAGTTAAAAATGGTGTAAATATTAGTTACACCATTTTTATGATCTATTATAAAACAAAGTCGGGTTAGTTACTAACTAAACCGACTTTGTTTTATAGTAGGTGGATTAGGTGCGTTTAAATTACACTTACTTGTTGATAGCCTTATGTTGTCCAGGTTGAATATAAGCGACAAGATTGTCAAAGACGTCCTTGAATATTTTTATTGCATTTGGACTTTCTCCATGAGCCCCACCTTCTTCTACGTTGAACTTTGAGAGAGTAGCCAACGATTCCAGTAGGTATTTCTCTAAATGGAAACCGTATGTAGAATATAATCATGGCCGTGTCTTTATCATACGTTATGTCCACTGATGACATAGGGCTGACATACTCCACTTTGAGATACGTGAATCTTTTATCAAAGTCTGGTCGTGGTGGCTAAAAATACAAACAAATATACATAATCAGCCTATAATGTTCCCACTCTGCTGGGACACAGCGGGCCGACACGGACGTGCAAAGACGTTTGTGACAAAACATGATAAATTATGTCATTTCAATTTGTACTAGCATTTTATGACAAAACAGTTTTGTCGCTCAAACTGTGATAAAATGTGTGAGTCATGTCACAGTAGGCCGTGCTCGCCCCACTGGCCTCCTCTCTATGAGAGGGAGTGGGCCGTTACCACTGGGCTACACCACTGCGCTGTAAATATTTTAAGATATATAGTAAAATAATATTTAACTTCATGACCTCATTCCACCGTCCCCCTTCTATTATCGGACATCTAGACGCACTGCAGGTTACCATCCCTTCCTTGTTGCTATTCCACCAATTCGCACTAAGCGTTTCCAAATGTTTTTTATAATCAGCACAGCAAAAGAGTGGAACAGTCTGTCACCTCTGCCCTAGACTAAGGTCAAGAGCAAACCCATCCTAAATAATAAAATAAAAAAAACTTAGTGCCTATAACAACTAAGTAATGAATTTGATCCTAATGGCTGCCTACCCCGTCGAGGCATACGGACGTGATCAAGTTTTAAGAGGTATGTATCTTCTTCTTATTTTATAAACTAGCTGCTGCCCGTGGCTGAAGTAGCCCAAGTTACTCCTTATTACATCAGATATCAGTGGTGGTAGTGGGCAGGGCACATTGCTCGCAGAACTGATGGCCGATGGGGCCGAAAGGTTCTGGAGTGGCGACCGCGTACCGGATGACATAGCGTTGGAAGGCCTCCTACAAGGTGGACCGATGACCTTATGAAGGCCGCAGATATCCGCTGATGCGGGAAGCACAGAGCCGGTCGAAGTGGTGGTGCTTGGGGGAGGCCTATGTCGATTTGGACTGTCGTCATCTATTGCCTTACCTCGCTACCCGTTAATTATTTTACGTGGGAATAATATGAAAAGCTTACCGTTGCATTTACCGTATAAAGTTGTGTTAGCGCTGGTATATTAAAGTCCATTGCGAATGATGCTTCCTCTCCTTCGACATGGTAACCTTTGAATAAAACTGAATATTTCAAGTTTCAAATGTGCGTCGTAATTAATAGTTATAGATAGGAATACCTATTCCTTTCTATAACTATTCGAGAGCGATTTGGTTGGATTCGCTAGCGCACTCTAACACAGAACATCTCTTTGGGCCCATTTTCTATCATACGGATTTGAGTTCGCGTGTGTGTCTGTGGCCCAGGAGGTCTACTCCCTGAGCATGAAGTCCGTATTTTCGGCCGAAGTTACGGGTAATTCCTACTCAGTATCACCTACACCTGTCAAATCGTGGTGTCATTCATTCCTAGATCTGAAGATCTATTCTGTAAAAATCTCACCATGAAAACTTAGGTGAAGTCAGGTGTCAATAGTGACAATTATAGTATTCATAGTGTCAATCCCTAGCATCAGGTGAAGTGAACTGTGAATAGTGTCATTCCCTAGCATCAGGTGAAGTGAGCTGCCAATAGTGTCAATCCCTAGCATCGGGTGAAGTGAGCTGTCAATAATGTCAATACCTATTAGCATCAGGTGAAGTGACTGTGAATAGTGTCAATCCCTAGCATCAGGTGAAGTTAGCTGTCAATAATGTCAATCCCTAGCATCAGGTGAAGTGCGCTGTCAATAGTTTCATTCCCTAGCATCAGGTGAAGTGAGCTGGCAATAGTGTCAATCCCTAGCATTAGGTGAAGTGAGCTGTCAATAGTGTCAATCCCTAGCATCAGGTGAAGTGAGCTGTTAATAGTGTCAATCCCTAGCATCAGGTGAAGTGAGCTGTTAATAGTGTTAATCCCTAGCAACAGGTGCAGTGAGCTGATAATAGTGTTAATCCCTAGCATCAGGTGAAGTGAGGTTAATATTGTCAATCCCTAGTATCAGGTGGCTCACTTCACATAAGTTTTCACGGCGAGATTTGTACAGAATAGATTGGCAGGCCCCAAAGTAATCTTATGTCCACAGGTGATACGGAATAGGAATCGCCTGTAACTTCATCCGAAACTAGGAACTTAGGGAGTAGCTCTCCTGGGCTGTTGAGGGAGAGTAACATTCCGAAGTCTTCACGTCGTCTTAAATTATTCGCGAAACATTCGGAAGTATCGATTAATAATCGGTATTATTAGCTGAGAAGTAAAACAAGGAAAATATCTGGCTAAGTAGTAAGCTAATTATGCGCATCGATAGGATCCTATCATTTCGTACATACTATTCCTGTCATGCATGCCATGCCACATGCACTTTTTAGAAGACGCAGTAAGGGCTATAATTATGTGTATGTATTTTATAGATATTACCCAAATAAAAAGCTTTGAATGGCAGAATGGTTACTGGTTATTTACTGTGTTCTTATAAATATGGTTTGAAGGGCAAGGATTTTATGAACTGGACTTACAGAAAGACAGGGCTAGTAATTTTTTAAATAAGGTAATTAGTAATTAATCAGAAAGCTGGTTTGCAAAACAAGGTTTCATGGAGAAGAAGGACAAGAAACTCCAAAAAAACAGTACTTATTAAAGTAGTTCTATCAACACATTTCTTACATTTCCAATTATCGTTATTTCAAAAACTGGTAATTCTATCTCTTGGAATAACTCGTCAAAATGTAGGTAACAGCTGATCTTTTTTGCGATTTCGGGTTTGGTCTCATAGTAAAAGTTGTTCAGAATGATGAGAACAATGAACTCCTAAGGGGTTATGCGTTAATTCCGGGACATGTTGTATATAGGTACCCACCATATTCAAAAACTGATATGTGTTGAGCGTTGAGTTCGACAGCACTACAAATACTAAACATTTCTACAAACAGTATTAATCCTAGTGTATAATATAATAACATGCCACACATAGTGTCTACGTGCAAGTTATAACTAATACCGTAGGCCGTGATTAATATACACATAGTCATTTCATCAATTACGATCCAAGATTCGGGAATCATCGATTAACTATAAGAAATTGCAATGTTATGCTATCTATTGCTTTGATAACCTTTGTATTGATTAACATAACACTAGCTTCTGCTTGCAACATCGTCGGCGTGGAATTTGAAAAAATTGCACTTCTCAGATCACCTTGTCTGTATTTCACCATGACATTATGTTAAAATTCAATTATAGGTGGTTTAGGTATGTAAGTACATACGCAAAGAGTTTCTATCCTATACACGGTAGAATAACGTTTTTTTATACAGAGTTAAATTAAATTAGCTAGCGAAACTCCGCAGACGTGATGGGTCTCGGTATCTAAACATGATCACTCAAAAAAGAAATTAGTTTGACGAGTTTCTTTTTGGGGTCTGTAACCGCAGTTAGCGTAGTCACTTGAAAATTTGTTTTTTTTTGTGTATACTTCACTGACGTGATGAGTACCGATATTACGATTACGATTTATAACTATTTGATGTTTATATCATAATAAAAATAACCAACCTGTTTATATTCGTACGCCGTTAAGGCAAAACATGACTGTGCTATAATTTTTATGTAACATCTTGCATGCCATGTGTGTGTATACTTATATTTTGGACAAATAAATGATCTATTCTATTCTATTCTATCTCAACCAGGGACCGTACAAGCCCGGTTAAGAGTCATCGCGGTAGTTACTCCGTTTCTAGCCATATCATCCTTCACACAGTCCATCCATCGTTTCTTTGGTCGTCCCCTACTTTTATAGCCATTGACATCCATACTCATAACATTCCTCACGACATTTTCATTTTTTTTTTATGGAATTGTAGGTACTATCAGTGACCGTACAACCCCGGTTAATGGTTAAGCCTTTCGAAGGGGTAACCCATTCAATGGTTACCTTTATCATGATATAACCCATTGAAAGGGTTTTATGCTAGAAACCCATTGAAAGGGTTACATGATAACCCATTGAAAGGGTTACATGATAACCCATTGAATGGGTTTTATACTTGAAACCCAGTGAAAGGGTTACATGATAACCCATTCAATGGGTTCTATACCTACTTGAAACCCAGTAACATAAAAAAAATCATAATAATTATGTTTTTCGATATCCGCCCAGCACGCGTAGCATGACCAATTCTATCTCTATTCTACCCAGGGACCATGTTGGTTACCATTTTAGAAAAACCTATCGAAAACCCTTTCCATGGAAAGGGTTTTCGATAGGGTTTTTCTAAAATGGTTAATCAAAAACCCATACGGTGTGGGTAATTTTTAATGGTTTAAATTAAGCCGTTCAAAAGGGTTACCCACAGTGTATGGGTTTTTATCGAAAACCCTTTCAATGGGTTACCAAAATTTTATTTAAGCCGTTCATAAGGGTTACCCATATCGTATGGGTTCTTGTTTAACCGCTTAGAAAAACCCTATCGAAAACCCTTTCAATGGGTAACCAAAATGGTCCCTGATCTCAACATGATAAAACAAAAGAAAACAGATTTTCTCAACTCATACTTCAAGTAACAACAATAACAGCGGCACGTATACCCCGCAAAAAATGGCTAATCTTTTTTTATTTTGTTTTGTCCTTTTTTGATATCGATACCCATCTCGTCTGCGGAGTTTCGCTAGCTAATTTAATTTGACCCTGTATAAATGACTGAAAATGATACCAAAATGTTTTAAATATAAACAAAACTATTTATCTACCTCCTTATAACGCGGTTTTTAAATAGTGTAAGGGTCGTTTTGCGGTCGTAGTCAATTATGCTGTGTAAAAATCACATAAACGTTGCAAGAATATCTAGTTTTTTTTGTTTGTAAGTAGTACCCAGTAATACTCCACGTACAAAAACATAATTCACATTTAACATTCATTTAGTCCAGTGGCTCTCAAACTTTTTTGGTGAAGTAACCCTTTTGGAAAACGAAATAATTGACGGACACCTAAAATAATCAAAAATGGTTTTATTGTATTCTTTCATTCTTTATTAATAATCATAATACTTGACATTAACATTACCTTATATTTGTTTAGTATAATTAAGTATGTTGGGATATTTAGATACTTAAATTTTATTTTACTCAGATTGCAGAGTAAAATATAGTACCTATATACTACCCCTTTAGTATTTTGTTTCATCGGATCATTACCAGTATTATCGTGCAGCCGCACAAAGGTTTTGCGGAGCCCTAGGGCTGCGTGGAGCACACTTTGAGTATGGCTGATACTAGTCTATGAACATTTAATAAAGCTGCAAGTTAGACCATATTATTTTATTTATTTTATCGTGAAATACTTCACAAAAAGGTATGTCCAATGTTTTAATCACTCATGTGAGAGGTGATGATACTTGGGCTTATTATACTCCATTTGAAATAAGATTAGAAATTTTAATAAGCATTTTTTACAGTCCTTTCAACCGATTTTGACTTCTATTGCGTTGGTGGCATGACAAATGGCAGCTGTAATTAACAGTTGGTATTATAACCACGCTTTTGCTTTTAATGCCGTCCTGATGCCTACGGAATAGAAGTCAAAATCGGTTGAACGAATTGCAAAAAGGTCTATTTAAATTTCTAATCTTATTTCAAATGGAGTATAGGTACATAAGTATTTAAGAAACAATATCAAGCTAAAAGTTATAAAAAAAAGCTTTATTTAATCCAACCTAGAGTCGATCAATTGTATTACAAAGTGGTAACGGTCACGGGCGTCCTGGGTTTGGTACCACTGCGCAGGCTATGATTGCAGTACTGGTAGGTGTTGATGACAGCATTGCCGAGGAAGCGGCCAGTGGGGTCCTGACGTACCACGTGCATGTACTCGTCGCCCAAGGTGAACTGCACTTGAGGAGGTGCTGCCCAGTCACACACGACTGTCACCCCTTTGTTCACTGTAGGTGGGTTCACGCAGAAAAGCTGGAAATAACATACATCCATCACCTTCTGACCTTCTTTTTAGGGTTCCGTACCATAATGGTAAAAAGGAACCCTTATGGTGAGACCAAGTCTGTCTGTCTGTCTGTCACACCTGGATATCTCAAGAACTACTAATGCGATCAACTTGAAATTTAGAATAGTTTTAGATGACGTTTGTCCAACTATTTTGCAAACAAGAAATATTTTTTTTTTTGCAAAAGGGACTTAAAAATTTCAAGTGGGGTATCATATAAAAGAACGCTGTTGGCATATTCTCAAACATTTTTTTTTTAGGCAGCATAGTTTCCGACTTTTGATGTAAAATGTAAAAAATACCGCCCCCCCTCCCCCCTTATTTCCGAAGTTTGCATATATAAAATTATTCTATGTGATAGAAGTTTATGTAAAGATTACAAGAAAAATAAAACGATGTCTCTAAAAAGCACGATTATTCAGAAATCATCAACATTATATATTATATACGTACAGAACCCTCGGTGCGCGAGTCCGACCGACCGAGTCTCTTGACCGGTTTTTATTTACAATTAAAATTGATATGTCTCACTCAGGTAGATAGATACATTATGAGCATAGTCCAGCTTAGTGCAAGCGAACATATACCTACAGCGAGAGAGATGACCGGCATCACTATTAACAACGATTCGATACGCTTCCGTGCCGATTCGAACATCAATCACGAAGGAGTCTTCTAAACCCTGTTCACAAACCCGAAACTCAAAAAACCGGCCAAGTGCGTGTCGGACCACACTCAATGAAGGGTTCCGTAGTGGGGATGAATTTATCCAAAAACAAACTTAACATTGTAGTTGAAAAACATGTTCTCCCTTACATTCCAACTGCAAATGTAAGTTAGTACGCATAATATTTAAGACTTCTTATAAGTTTCCTGTAATCTATAAGTAGGTAATGAGGTATAGAACTATATATTTTTTCTATATGTCTGTATTTTTCCAAGAAAATGGCATATTAGTAACTAATATTCTTAAATAACATTAAAAGTATTTATTTTAGAATTATGAAAAAAACCAAAAATTTGAGACTCTCACAGTAAGCCCTTTCATTTAATATATCATCCGGTAGGGACATAAAACTTTATTATTTTTGAATATGTCCCCCAAAAGTGACACTTTTAATCAAAATTAATTTATTTACGTTACAAGTCCGTGTTTGGGTCACAGAAATTCAAATGTAGGTACCAAATTTGAATTTCGTCCATTAGATTCAGTGCAAATTGGCTGTGATTGACGAACAGACAGTCAGAGACACGAGTGATCCTATAAATAAGGTTTTCGTTTTTTCATTTGACCGTACGGAACCCTACAAATTTGACAGTTCAGATCAAGTAGACGACCGATATCAGGTAGTTGCTGTCGAGAGTAAGGCAAACCATCGAAAATGTGTCACTTTCGACACGGCAGCCTGTCGAAAGGTTTTTGAATAGCTACGCTGTTGTCTATTTGAGATAGGCACTTCTACTATTGCATTCCAGTAAGTCCGCGATGGGCTACTTAGCTCTTTCAGGATCGCTAAACGCCCATAGGCTTCATAACAGTGTCCTTGAGCTTAAGCAAGTGAATTTACATAAATATCGCTTACTTGTTGATAGGCTTCATGTTGTCCGGGTTGAATATAAGCAACTGGATAATCGTACTTAAATCTAGACTGGTAGTCCGTATCTGGAAAAAAAAAAACGAGTGTGCTTTAAGACCACACGACTGAAGTAAAACTTACCAATAGTAATACTTATTATACTTACTTACAACAATAGGCCTGCACTGTGTCTTAGATATACGAAACGCAACAGGCTATGAAGGAAAGAAAATGTGTGCTTGCACCTCTCTCTCTTGCCCCTACAGTACCTAATATACGGAGCCTTACGAAACGTAACTCTCTCTCTTTCCATCTTCACTAACTTATATCTCCCTCTCAACTTCCGCTGGCTCACTTCCGTACCGCTCTCGTCATGCATTCACTAGCTAGCTCCCCAAGTCAAGCGTGCCTAAAGAAGCTTTACTTCAAAAAAATTGGTGTGAGTAGTAATAATAATAACCCCCATTGCCGTATCTCTACGTTGACGTCGCGTCGTGGTGGGGCTTGCGTGCTCTGAACTCTAAGGTCTGTGCCGGTAGAGTTTACTTTGCCGGAACAGGTCTAGGGCAAGGAGCCAGACCAAGAGAGATACAGAAACCCGCATTGCAGCATGTGGCGAGCTGTTGGGCAGTAGCGACCGCACGGACCCTATCTCCTGGAAGAAGTCTTGTTCCTCATCTCTGGCTTGCCTTTATTGGGCGGCTGGAGTGAACACTGACGATGAACAGAGCTCCCACCTCATTCTTGCCTTTATTGGCCGGTTTGAGTGGAGAAAGTTAAAGTTAAAGTCAGCCTATTTATTTTAAATAGGCACATAAAAGGTATTTTTGAACGTCAAAATTTACAAAAAATAGAATTGATTCTAGTTTCCCCTTTCAAAAGGTAGTTTCGTATGGAGAAGAATGGGCAAGTAACTCCACCGTTACTCTTTTAATGATATATGTGAAGACGATGCACCTAGAATAATTTTGTAAGAGATTCGCAAGAGCAAGCGTGCTCGGAGGGAGAAAGTATTCCAGTAAGATGCTGATAGCAAGTATCTTGACCGCACTTCCAGGATTGTCCTGATAGCCGTGGAATACCTCTCCACTCCTCATACGCATCTCAGGACATCTTGCCCCCTTGTCGCTACGTCACTATGTGCTAGCGACAGTTTCCGGGGGTCCATTATTGACTGTGGAAGTCACCCCCTGCCGTTGCTGCTGTTGTGAAACGCATAGTTAAAGAAAAAGTCATGTACGGAAAAGAGGCAGAACAGCAGAAGAATAGAACACAGAGGATAAAAGACGAGGGCCAGGACGAGCACAATATCTGAAAGCAAGAGGAAGTTTTGCAAGAGTCGCTGGTGATGGTTCCAGATTGTAAAACACGACTGGTGAAGGCATTCAGTGATCTCAAGACTACATTAGAAACTGAACAGGATCTCAAAGAAAACCAGGACTACATCGCCGCAGAACATGTACATAAAGACGCTGAGAGTCAGGTCCCTGAGACTGTGGCTTTATAATTTAACATAATCTGTGTTTATTAATTAGGTTTATAACATTGATCAGGCAGGGGACATAGTTATTCCATAGTTCAAAGTAACCAATCCACTATAGCCACCCAAAACTAGGATATAAATATTTGGTACCTACTCACCTTTTGTTACTTGCGTACAATGAGGAGGCGTGCTCTGCTTTTTAGCAGACCTTCTTAAATTATGGTGATGTCTAGTCCTTTTATACGAATCTACCAATACGCATAATAGCAAAACAAATAATATCGAATAACGACTCATCTTGCCGAAATTAAAGTCACAAGTGGAGGAATGTTTAATTTAATAGCTTACATGTTGTACTTATCAGGAGTTAATTAAAATTATTCATAGGCCGTTAGAATTAGGATTCAGTGTGATATTATGATGATGATGAGGCAACGCAAAAACTTTGGACATCGTCGCTGATGTTTGCGGTGCGACGTCGCATCGCTTTTGTTATCGGCATTATGAAACCTATAGATTATAGAAAACAATATAAATTAATTATAAATATGTTAATTGTTAATAAATTATTAATATGTTTCATAAGGCCTAGGCTAGGTGCTCACGAAACGCCACGACAGCCTCATTGACCGCCAGATTTAAGCGTCGTAATTGGACATACAGAAGAAAGAAAAGAAAGAAAAAAAAATATTTGTCACTGAAAAAACGTGCGCACGAAAACATAATTATGTAATAAACTCGAAGGTTACACAAAACAGATCTAAAAGTACTATCACAAACAAACAAATAGTCTGAAGCTGCACGTCATGACTGTGACATGAAGGTTAGACATGGGTTAGTAGCCACGCGCTTCGGAGGGATTCCGGTCACATACCCAAGCATGCGTTTGCGATGTATTGGAATCCTCAAGGGAAAAGATTTGCGTGGCCGTCCCCTGCAAACTTGGCGTAGCATCGCACCGAGTTGGCAGAAGCGACGGGCACCGGAATGAAGTGAAGCTCAAGACTGCTCGCGATAAAGGACTTCTATGGAGGCTCTCTGCCCCAACGCTGGCTCAGCAGCGAAAGTTGAAAATAGAACAGCGCGTGTTGATGTAGGTGTCGCCTAGTGTAAGTGAAAACAGGCTTACTTAAGAGCTTTTACACCATTTCATACAAAATTTCAAGACCTTGTTTTTCGAAATGACAGAACCGATTTTAATTAAACTTCATTCGCATAAGCAGGATACAAAGGTCTAAAAAGTTAGTACAGAACATTTTCAAAATGTCTTATTTAAAAACGGATAACTGGAAATCTCTGTTTCTATGGAAAAAAATAAAATCGGTCTAATTTGGCTGTAACACTATTTTTCGAAAATGTTCTTTACTAACTTGCTAGACCTTTGTATCATGCTTATGCGTATGAAGTTTCATTAAAATCGGTTCAGTCATTTCGAAAAACAAGGACTTGAAAGTTTGTATGAAATGCTGTAAGGTGTAAACGCTCTCAAGTCAATTACTAAGTCAGTACAGGTTTAATTTTGGTTTGGACATATACCCCTGCCTGCCTGTCTAAGCTTAGTTACTTACTTAACTAATTTATGGAGGAAAAAAAGTTAAGTAGTTTGGTGAAATCAAATACTTTTGTCAATACGGAACCACTTCAGTTCGATCATGTTTAACATCGACTACAGGAAAATCGTTTTGTTATCAGAACATAACCATTGCAGCATTGTGGTAACACGTTTTTTAATTTTATTCTCAAGTAAACAAACCTTGTATACATGAAGATGGCGCTAGTGGAACGTGTGGACCTATCCCGACATACATATTATAGGTTTTTATTGTCAAGCCTTCAAGGCTACATTTATAACCACAAATAAATAACACTTTATTATTATTCAGCCCCACGCTTGCGTAACACACTATCGATTGAACGCAATGCAGACCTTTTCGAACTTAAGAAGCAATTTAGATTAGCAATATATTTTTTCACTACTCATGCTCAAAAAGTCCGTCACTGTAGCGTACCAGAGTGGGGATAAAATAGCATTATTTTCCTCTAGGGGAAAAAACTGTTTTTTTTGTCTGTTACCAACGAGCCTCTAAAAACGAAAAAGTCTTTATTCATAAGTAGAACAATCATTAATAAAGACTACTTATTACTGTTTCATGAAAAAAGGAGAACATTTATTTTTGAAAATAAACTAAAAACGGAGATGACTTCAGTAGAATGCGTGAAAAAAAAGGCATTGGCGCGAAATCTTTAGGACCAAAATTTATTTTACAACAGTAAAAAGGTCATCATCTAGTGAGAATAAAGACCCTAATTTGCAGATGGAAAAGAAAGGAAAAGTAATCATTTTCAATCTATTGCCGTCGATAGCGAGAAAATAAAATAATCCAATACACCTTGTGTTGGATTATTTTAGTAGTGAAACTCTTAGTGAAAATCGAGAAAAGAGTTTAACACACGGCGCTAAAAACCCATTATTACTCCGTTCTTTTTATTATTAATCTTCTGCTTGCGTTATCATCCACATAGAATAATTTATAAAAAAAAAAACAATTTATTAATAATGAAAATACTTAAGTATAAGAATTCATAAGCAATACATAAAATAAAAATACTTAACTAATATACTACTTATACCTATATACACAAACCTAATAATTTATACAGGATCAAATTAAATTAGCTAGCGAAACTCCGATTAATTACACTCAATTAAACACATCTAATCATTTATAATAATACTAGCTGACCCGGCGAACTTCGTACCGCTTTTTACCGACAGCAGCGCTACCTACCGGGTCTAATTGTGTTTTCAAACCATCCCAAAACCCATTGTAATACAAATATAAAATTTTAACCAAATCGGTCCAGCCGTTTAAGAGGAGTTAAGTCCACTATCACTTGGCTGCTGCACAAAGGATTGGCTCCAGACGAGGGAACTCCTCAACGGCATACAGTGCAAACACGAAATTTTATATACGCATTTATTTATGATAGTCCGTTCTAAAGTTCACCATGATCTGGCTGCTGCACCCAGGATTGAAAAACATTTAAAACATAATATTTATATGTTTACATATATAGGTTAGGCGAGGCCTGTATCTCAGAAGATAGCACTCTGGTCTGACAATTTCGTTATGTTATAACCTAAAAACATTGTGTAAACAAAAAAAAAAACAAAAGAATGTAAGTAGTGAATAAAATTGTGTGTGGGTGTGTGTGCATGTGTGTGTATTTAATATGTTTATGTTTGTGAAAACAAAAGATATTCGGTATTTAGGTAGTCTAATAATTGTAATAACCATCTTTTCACTGAGATTTTAGCATCACGTTAGCTTAGGATAAAATCTTGAAATATATAATATTTAAGTTTTATTATAAAGTACACTAGTACTTGTGACATAATACTGTCTACTCGCAAATGCTGTGTGATGTGAAGGATTATGAAAAAATAGTTTCTGTTTGCGCCTGGCAGTATCAGGAGGGGGAATTGATCGATGCTTCCTCAAGATGGATTCAAGCACAAAAATCTGTCGGACCGTAAGCACATTTCAGTCAGAATATAGTTCATATTCTGACTGCAAGGTGCTTACGGTCCAACAGATCTTCCAGTAAAAAGGAAATCGAGTATCGAAATGGCTTTCGGGTCATCAGTTTAAGGACAGCTGCAGTGTTTTTGCAGCATCGACACTGTGGTGCAATACTGAATAACAAATTGACATACTTAGTGCAATGTATATTTTTGTAAGGATCTAAATTGATGCTGAATCTCTAAGGGCCTTATTACAAAACAAGGTTTATTTTCAGACCCAAGTTTAAACCATGGAGCCATTATTGAATTTCGAACTTTATTCCGTCTCCGGTAAAGTTCCTAATACAAATCTGACAACTTAGTACCGAACTAAGTTTTCACTTTTGTATAAAGAACGGTATTTTAATTACAGTTACGTTCTTATTACAATAACTGGCCCCATGGTTTAAGCCATGTCAAAATATAAATCTTGTTTTGTAATAAGACGGTAAGAGTTTTAATCATAAAAATCATACTCCTTAAATTTGTTTTTAGTTTAGTTAGATGTCTGTCCCATCGCAATTGGTCGTCAATTTCTCCTCCAAGGTACCTGACTGTAGTAGACCGAGTAATTGCTCAAAAATTACAATTTCGTGTTCTGTCTAAACAAGTATGGGCAGCAATACTAAAACTTTCAGGTGGTTGAGTGATCTTAGTAATGGTGTGTTTAGTAGTTATGGGTTATGGTGATGTCTAGTCCTTTTGTACGAATCTACCAATATAATAAAGCAAATAATACCGAATAACGACTCATCTTGCCGAAATTGAAGTCACAATTGGAGGAATATTTAATTTAATAGCTTACATGTTGTCTAAGGACTTAATTAAAATTATTCATCAGCCGTTAGAATTAGGGTTCACTGTGAAATTATAATTAGTTGGACACCCAAGCGGTCCGATATTGCAAGTTGCAAAGCAAAAAGCTCGGACATCATCGCTGATGTTTGCGGTGCGACTACGCAACGCTTTTGTTGCCGGCCTTACGAAACCTATTAAGTATATTGTTTTCTATAATCTATAGGTTTCATAAGGCCAGGTGCCCACGACCGCCAGATTCAAGCGTCGTAATTGGACATGGATTCACGCCCTCCCGAGGGATTCCGATCACATACCCAAGCATGTGATTTGAATAAATTGCAATAGTTATAAAGATTTGCGAGGTGAGATGAATCGTGGAGCTCAAGACCGTTCGCAATGGAGTACTACTATAGATGCCGTCTGCCCCATCTAGAGTATTCTAGGGAATTAAACGCTTGTCTGAGCACCGAAAGTTGAAAATCCAGCCGCGCGTTTTTATTTAAGTGTTGCCTAGTGTAGTAATAAGTCAATTAAGTCAGTAACTACTTTCATTTTAATTTGGGCATAATATACCTATCTATCTAAGCTTAGTTACTTACCTAACGAATTAATGGAGGAAAAAAAGTTAAGTAGCTTTGTGAATACTTACACATACTTTTGTCAATACGGAACCACTTCAGTTTGATCATGTTTACATCGACTACAGGAAAATCGTTTTGTTATCAGAACACAACCATTGCAGCATTGTGGTAACACGTTAATTAATTTTATTCTCATAGTAAACAACCCGTGTATACATATAGGTTATTAACTTATTATTTTCAAGCTTTCAAGGCCACATTAAAGCCGCAAATAAAACTTTATTATTATTCAGCCCCATACTTGCGTAACACACTATCAGTGGCAATGGATTAATTGCGTTATTTACGTTGGTAAGCAGACCTTTTCGAAATTATAAAAAAAAAACTTTAATTCGGACCTTGATCCATATGATGTTAGTAATACACAATACTATGTTAGTAACAAATGCAACTCAAATTAATTCAAATACCTCTAGCTGTTGCACTCACTTGACGTAGGGCGCCATATTGGTGCAACACGGCTTATCACTGATGATCTTCAGAAAGTGGTTGACGCTCCCACGCACTCTGCTCATCTGCGCATCATGGACGCAATCGTTTTTCGCAGGATGGTACTGAAACCATCAGTATGTGCTTCGGCAAACATCCCTGATGCACTGCAGTAACAACATTCTGAAGGCATTATTATATTGAACTTTGTGGGCGTTATATGCCCTTTGCATATATCGAACCCACAGAGTGCACGTCGTGTACAAGGATTGGCAAAACGCCTTAAAAAGAGTTATTTTTGCACGAGCAAACCTGCGGGCCAACATATTGCATCGGGCAGACAATGCCCTCCGATCTCTTTCCATGTCGGCGTCATCTTTCAAGTCCTTAGTAACTATGTGCCCTAAGTACTTAAAATCTGGCCCTTTCAAGAGCCACACCTTATAAAATAACCGGTGGGATATGTGCTGATTTTTTACGTTTTACCCTAAACGCAAGTAGTTAGCTTTTTTCACGTTATACATAAGTCCAATGCGCTTCTGTAGGTATAAGTCTCGCAGACCGCTAACACCTTCCTGAGTGCGCTAACTGACGGACTCAGCAGCACCATGTCGTCCGCATAACTAATACTATTCACACTCAGACCGTCAATAGAACAGCCAACATGCGTGCTACTGAGCCCGACAATCAGCTGGTTGACATACAGGTTGAAAAGCGCTGGCGACGTCAATCCGGGTCTCACCCCGCATTCCAACCTGTACTCCTCAGACAAGTCGTTGGTCCATCTAACATGATTGGTTTGGTGGCCATACCAATACTGAAACATATTTGTTATGGCGTCAGGCACTACCGCTTCGCGCAGCTTACACCTCAATATGTCATACCTAACCAGGTCAAATGCCTTGAAAGCTCTAGCCGCATATACCAGCGTACTAGTACAATAGATTAGCAATATACTTTTTCACTCCTCTTGCTCAAAAAGGCCGTCATTGTAGCGTACCAGAGCGGGGATAAAATAGAATATTTTCCTCTAGGGAAAAAGTTGTTTTTTTTTGGCTGTTAGCAACGAGCCTACAAAAATGAAATAGTAAATTGTTATACAAGGGGCTAAAATGACCCATTATATAATATAATACGAGGTAGTTTTACTCCCGAGCTTTAGCGTGGGAGTAAATAGACACCGAGTGTATAATGGGTTTTTAGCGCCGTGTGTTACACTATACTTTGCACTACGATTGCGAGAAAATAATATATGGATTATTGACATAAACACCTTGACGCCAACAGATTGAAAATTATTAATTTTCCTTTCTCTTACATCTGCAAATACCTACGGGTGTCCATTCTCACTAGATGATGACATTTTCACTGTTGTAAAATAAATTACGGTCACCAATTAAATTTATAATTAGAGAAAAAAAATCAAAAGATTTCGCGACAATGCCTTTTTTTAATTTCTTCTGTAGCCGCGCAACCAAGGAACATTTATACTCACCTACGGCGAGGCCGCAACGCAATGCACGCATTCTACCGAAGAGTATGGCGTACTCTTCGGTAGAATGCGTGCATTGCTTTTAGTTCCATTTTCAAAAATAAAATGTTCGTCTTTTTTTACGAAACAGTAATAAGTCGAGTCTATAATCATGATTATTTTACCTAAGGCGAATCCGTAGCTGTAGCCAGCGAAATTCTAATTTTCTTACGTTTTTTGCTATTTACAGGTCAGTGTCAGGTTGTATCTTTATCACAATAAGATTCGCGACTATAGCAGATATGTTTTTACATACACTACTTAATTATAACCATTAAAATAATTAATACAGCTACAGCTACAACTGCAGATTCACCTTAAGAATAATTACTTTTTGGTTTTGTAAGCTCGTTGGTACCAGATAAAAAAAAAACACTTTTTCCCCTAGTAGAGGATGATAAGCTATTTAGCCCCGCTCTGGTACGTTAAAATGACGAACTTTTTGAGCAAGAGTAGTGAAAAAATCTTTATTCATAAGTAGAATAATAAATAAAATAAAAAACTCTACTTATTACAGTTATTACTGTTTCATAAAAAAGAACAACAAAAATTATTTTTGAAAATGGAACTAAAAATCGGCGATCTCTTCGGTAGAATGTGTGAAAAAAGTCAGATACTTTTATCAAAAAACCGATTTTCTTAACTCATACTTCAAGTAACATCACTGCAAGCGGTCGTTAACCTAAAAAAAATCGTCTAATCATTTTTATTTTATCGTGTTCTCTCTGTATCATAACTCGATACCCATCACGTCTGCGGAGTTTCGCTAGCTAATTTAATTTGACCCTATATGTATAGGGTATCTACGTCAAATTACCGATTCTCTAGTTTCGATTCTCAACTCTATTATCTGGGAATTCTTGGAATGTAATTGTATTCTTTAAGTCAGACCGATATGGTCAAACTGACATGAACACGTGTATTGCAGCACGCGTAGCATGACCACCGTAGAAACGGGTTTTGTCGACGGAAGAATCGACAAAATGACGTAATATAGAAAGATTTCTACCGTCCTAAGCATGGCGAATATGGCGATGTTAAACTGAAGAGAAGAAATGTTTCTATTCTTCAGTCGACAAAAGTCTATAGTGTCGAGCATAACGACCAATTTTTCTCTACTTTTTACACTTGGTGTAGAAACATTTCTTCTCGACAAGCGTTAAATAGTCTACATCAAATTTGACCTAGACAAGAGCCTATATTGATTTTTAAAGCTCTTTCTATCCAACTCGTTATCTCTTCTGCCCAACAGAAGAGATAACGAGTTGGATAGAAAGAGCTTTGTCGTTTCTTGGTAGAATAGAGATAGAATTGGTCATGCTACGCGTGCAGATGTGAGCAAAACCTGTTACACTAGCGTAAGGGTAAAGCCGAATTTACATTACGAAATTAGTGTCAAAATTCAAATTCAAATTGTTTATTTGCAAGAAAATACAAGGTTTACAAGGGAAGATCTTACAGCCAACATCTTGCATAATGAAACTAATTTCATGAAACTTGTTGCTTGTAACTAGTTTCGTTAAAATAATAGTGTCGTGAAATCAACAGTATAGCTTGATTATGGCTCCGTCAGCATCGAAGCTTTATTTAGTAGTGCAAAATGTTGTCATACAGATGTTTTTGTATTGAGGGTGTTTTGTATCCCAAAGACACTCATTTCGCTGATATACAAGGTGTTTGGTGCATCGTGTGCCAAATTAAAATGGTCGACTGAAGGGGTCATCCGCTAGCCTTTCAGACCCCTTAACACCCCTCATGCTCTGTGGATTTTTTTTATCGACTTTTTATTGTTTTCCAAAAAAAAGACCCAAATTTTACATTCAAATACAGATTTAAAAAAATATATAAGGCGTAGACTCTGAATTTTAATTTTATTTCGATGTGTATTGTTTAAGAATACTTTTAAATACAAAATTAGTGATATTAGTCACCTAGTTTTTTTTTTAATTCACTCGCAAAGGTAAAACTTAAATTAAAGCTGTACATGTTACAGCTATTTATAAGGCTACAAAAAAAAAACCAAAAGCGACCGGGATCTTCCAACTCCCTCATTAATTCTCCAGTCTATCCTCTTTCTAATGATGTGCCACATGCCATAAAAGTATTTTAACAACTTTGTGAATTCGCTAGAATTGTGAATCAAGTCACATAAAACTACATTCCAAATTCTATTGAAAAAATATTTATTGCGGAACTGTTACTTGAGAAAGAGGTAAAATTTGTTTTCTCACTCTTTCACAGTAAAATCTATCTTCTATCTCTTTCTTGCATACCTTAAATCGGTTTGAACAAATCGCGCCGCCCGACCCGCCATTTTTTTAGTCGAGACGTAACTGCCTCTGCTACCTAACGTGTGTGCTAGTTCACCATACTCCGCGATTCTTTTATTACTTTGTTATCGTTAAGTTTTGCTGGTTCTTGTTACATTTGTTTAATTTTTGTTGTTATTGTTAAACTTTGAGTTTTTTGTTATTGCAATGGCGACATTCTCTAACGAAGAATATGCGGACATCATGATGGCTTACGGAGCCGCTAATGGCGTCGCTCGTGCAGCGCAACGACTTTACCAGGAACGCTTTCCTGGTAGACGATTACCTGGCCGCAGAGTCTTCCAAGACACATACCGACGCATACGCGAGACTGGCAGTGTTACTTTTAATGAACCAAGGGGCCATATTGTGCGACATAATGTTGAAGTAGACGAGAGAATACTGGCACTTTTTGAGAAAGACCCTACAAGAAGCATTAGAAATGTGGCATCACATCTTGATATTTCAATATGGAAAGTGTGGAAAGTACTTCGTCAAAACAAAAAGCATCCATTCCACTACACTCCGGTGCAAGGTACGTAATTTTAAACTAACTTTAAACCCGTGCAAGCTTTGTTTGACCTTGCCTTTGTTTAGCAGGTAATGGGTATGGTATGGCGTCACTTCCAGGTAGTGAATCTATTAGCACGAACGGCGGGTCCTTTCTTGTGCAATTACTTATTGCCCAAGAGAAATTTAAAAGAGTTTTTTGTTTGTTGCAGGTCTTGAGGGTGGCGACTTTGAGAGACGAGTGGCTTTTTGTCGGTTTCTTTTACACACGGATGTGGATGATCCTGATTTTTTAAAAAGAATACTGTGGACGGATGAATACAAATTTACCAAGGATGGGATCCTCAATTTACACAATTTGCACCACTGGACAACGAAAACGCAAAACCCACGTGTTAAAAGACAGAAATCTTCTCAAAGAAGGTTTAGTGTAAACGTTTGGGCAGGAGTGATTGGGAATCAGGTAATTGGACCGCATTACCTGCCCGATAATCTCAATGGCGAAGACTACCTGGAATTCCTACAAAATGACCTGCCCGAATTAGTGACCGATGTGCCCGTATTTAATGAACGTGTGCCCATTGTATTTCAAAATGACGGCTGTCCCGCGCATTGGCGATTGACTGTGAGGGAATATCTCGACAATGTGTTCCCCAATGCATGGATTGGACGCGATGGCCCTATTCCATGGCCGCCACGTTCCCCAGATCTAACTCCGTTAGACTTTTATGTCTGGGGACGTGCCAAAGAGTTGGTATATGCCACGGAGGTTCCAACTAGGGAGGTATTAGTCCAACGCATAGAAGCGGCGTTCAATACTATTAAGGAGGAAATACGACTTCGTACAACAACTGTTGAAATACGAAACAGGTGTCGGGCCTGCATTCGCAACAGAGGCCAACAATTTGAGCAAGATTTGTAACAATGATTAAATAAATGTTAAAAATGCAATTTTGTTTTTTTATTTCAAGTAAATCCTACGAAAGATACAGATATGAGACACGAATTTACCTAACCATAAGAATGAGATAGCAGATTTATAGGTTTGACAGGTATCATTTAAGAGATTTTTTTTTAAATCATAATTTTGAATATTAGCCTTAGGTGACTCGATTCACAATTCTAGCGAATTCACAAAGTTGTTAAAATACTTTTATGGCATGTGGCACATCATTAGAAAGAGGATAGACTGGAGAATTAATGAGGGAGTTGGAAGATCCCGGTCGCTTTTGATTTTTTTTTGTAGCCTTATAAACAGCTGTAACATGTACAGCTTTAATTTAAGTTTTACCTTTGCGATTGAATTAAAAAAGAACTAGGTGACTAATATCACTAATTTTGTATTTAAAAGTATTCTTAAACAATACACATCGAAATAAAAATAAAATTCAGAGTCTACGCCTTGTATTTTTTTTTAAATCTGTATTTGAATGTAAAATTTGGGTCTTTTTTTTGGAAAACAATAAAAAGTCGATAAAAAAAAATCCACAGAGCATGAGGGGTGTTAAAGGGTCTAAAAGGCTAGCGGATGACTCCTTCAGTCGACCATTTCAATTTGGCACACGATGCACCAAACACCCTGTATAATATTCATTTATAGATTGTATATTTTTCTCAGCTGTCTGTTTCTGTTGGTTTGCCACTTTTGACGCATTTAACCTACACAATCACACGTTCACAGTCGTGTTTACACGGTATAATTAGTTGCACGAGATTATAGTTTTACCAAAAAATTGCGCATGGCACGAAACTATTTTAGTGTCATAAAATTAATACATGCATTGTAAAACTTGGTGTTTACACGTACAATTGTTGATTAAAGTAGTGTCGCGACATTAATTTTATGCCACTAATTTCGTAATGTTATTTTGGCTTTACTCACAAGTTTACATACGCATCCCTCTATTACCTATCTGGTCGTCTGGTAGGTTTGCGCCGTTTATCATTGCCTCGGGTTTATGATAAATTAGGTATATTTACTTTGTTATATCTCATGCCAGGCAAAATAAAAGTAAGTGAGGCAGGTAACTACTTCATCTGTATACTATAAAAATGTTTTATATAATGGTGCCCAAGATACAGGCTGTGCCTAGTTTGTGTTTAAAAAGTTTGGAAATAAAATTACTATTACTGTATATTATTTTGTCTAAGCTTCAATGTCTTCAGTATTTGCTATAAAATAGGTAGGTATTTATGTTTTTTCTGCATTCTCCTCCGTTTTTTCACATTCTTCATCTCCAGAATTTTCTTGCGAATCGTTGGGAATTACCAGCATGTCATAAAAGATCTCGGCGTGGAACAAGGCTGCGGTTTCAACTTCTATTTCAGCAGCTTCCACTAAAAAAAAAAAACGTGTTGGGTAGGTAGGTACTTAGTGTTAGTACGGTATGACATTTGTGTCTAAGGCTGCCTGTCCACTGAAGCGGAGCGAGGCTGCGGAGCGGAGAAACGGAGAAATATCAACCAATAGGATTGCAAATTCCTGGCCACTGGAGATTTTATGAAATCCTATTGGTTAATACATTTGCACTCCATGTTATGGCAGGATATGCTGAAACAAATTTACTGTAACAACCTATGTACCATATTCTAGCAAATAAATATTTTTGATTTGATTTGAATATTTCTCCGTTTCTCCGCTCCGCAGCCTCGCTCCGCTCCGGTGGACAGGCAGCCTTAATGTGCATTTCAAATCTCTTCCTCTCGTGGGTCGTCGGCATCATCATCAGCCTATACAGGGTCAAATTGAATTAGCTGGCGCAACTTCACATGGGTAGGTATAAGTTATTAATTAATTATTATAATCAAATCATGACAAAAAAAGTAAATTTAAAACATTAATAACCCGACTGCGTAAAAAGTAAACTTTAAAAAAGATGGCTTAAGATTTATACATTTATCTTATTACTATAAACAAAAGACCAATAAATTATAATAAAAGTATGGAAAAAGTTTTTTGCGATCTGATTTTTCTCGTAAGTAGGTACGCAAACCTCAGTTGGTACGATAGAGTTTTTTGATCCGTATAAGAAACAGGATCGATTGGTCAAAAAGATTTTTATGAAAACTGCCCATTTTCTTGCTGACTAGGTAAGTATATATTTTTTTCTAAATCTGTAAATGCAGATCAAAAAGTTCCGGACAGTCTGATAAGACCGTTTTCATATAGCGATAGCGGTACCTATCCTTACTGCCCCATCTCAAAAATCCACCCTGTATACCTACATACATACAAGTCAAACTAAAACAAAAAAAAACTATGAGATATGTGGTTATTTATTAAAAATCAAAACATTTTTTTGTGTTAGTCTTTTGTTAAAGTAGCTAGGTAGGTACGTACCTACCCGTTACTAGGGAATGCTCGAGATCGAGTGTGTGTGTTATGTCTGGTGTCGAGATCGGCAATTCGAGTTCGTTTTCGAGACTGTGATTTCACATACTTTTGGAAACAATGCATTATTTTTTCATCACATATTCTTAGACGTACCTAATTAAAATGAAAACTACACTATTTACCGTGGTATATTTTGCAAATAAAAAACAATAAACGAATCTCGAAACAAAAAATCAACGTTTGTTTATGTAGTACCTTTTTTTTTTTTGGTCGGAAGTTATCAAATAACTTCTCCCGCTCTGGGTGGAGCGGGAGGGCGTGTCAGACTTTTACTGACTAAAACCCACCCGTATTCCTTCATTTGCCTGTGTGCCAGGCCCACGATATCCCTTTCGGACAAACTCGCAACCCTGGCAGGCATTGGCCCTAACGGACCCCGTCAGTTGGTGCTGACAACTCTTTGAGTCGCGCGTGGAATACAACGCGCCGTCGACCCGGGCGGCGCGGCGGGCGGCGAGCTATCCACATCGGATGGCGAGCTACCCATCGCCCACCGTCCGCAGGCCCGCGCCTACGGTCGCCGGAAATCGGCTTGCGATTCCCGACGCCCGGGGCGTCTCCTGCGGCGACTAGGGGCGCGAGGGCGCGAACCATGCCTCTCCCTCACGCGTTCCGCCTCCTCCTTCGCAAGCATTACTGCTTCGCAGAAGGAGGTGACGGCTTCCCATGCACTCTCGCTCCGAACCATGGCCTGAACCAGGGCCGGACGCGAGATATTGCCGCCGCCGATCGCCTCCGTGAGGACACAGCGGTGCTCCTCCCAAGCCGGGCAGACCTCCACCGTATGCTCCACCGTGTCCTCCGGGCGATCCACACAGTGGTGACACCCGGGCGATTTATGTAGTACCTAAGGCGATTTATGTAATATCTCTGCACTACACATAACTTTTATATCGCAACAAATCAGCACACACATTAGAAATACGAATTTCTCAAGCATTGTGTTCAAAGATGCGCGTGCCCAGTCTCGAAATATCGTCCGATCGAGATTTCAAGAACGAAATTGTCTTCTCACGAGATTGAATCTTTAAAAAACTGGCCAAGTACGAGTCGGGCCACGCACAATGAAGGGTTCCGTAGTTAGGATGAATTCATCCCAAAAACAAACTTAACATTGTAGTTGAAAAACATGCTCTCCCATACATCTATATACGGTACGGTCAATTCTTCAACTGCAAATTTAAGTTGGTCGACGATTACTCGTTAACTTGTAAACGCAACATAGCTGTGATAGTTTTCCTTTTAATTTCGTTATATATACTACCGCCATGAATTTTTTCACGTATCCAAAACCAACCATTTAGCTGGCAAGGGGGGGGGGGACACTTGACTCTAACAAAAAATAGAACTTTAAAGCTTAATATTACGCAAACGGATCTCAGAATTGAAATGTTTTCTTCACAGACCCACAATATTTTTGAATGGCCTATCCAACGATACCCCACACCATGTATTAGACGAGAAAAAAAATATCATCCCCATTTTACGTCCACCCTTAAAAAAAATGTTTTTCATGGTTTTATTTGACGATTTTTTCGGCGTGATTAATATGTGTACCCATGCCAAATTACAGCTTTCTAGGACTAAGCGTCTCTGAGCTAAGCCGGGGACAGACGGACGGACGGACGGACGGACGGACGTATGGACGGACGGACGGACTGACAGACAGACAGACAGACGGACATGGCGAATTTATAAGGGTTCCTTGTTTACTACGGAACCCTAAAAAGGGTCGAGATTGCATTCCCACCTGTTCGTCTATGAAGTTTTGGCGATTTCTCTATTGTGTTGGAGTCCGCTGCCAGTCTAACTAGATGCTGGATGCAGGCAAATATCACTAGATAATACTAGATAGGTATCCTATTACAATGAGTACCGTATGATGTGATGATAAAAAATATAATAAGCAACTGCATCCTTGAGACTGATAGTTAGGTAAGTAATAGGTAGATCAGCTAATGAACTCGCGTGCGAATGGTACAATGTGGTGCAAACTTACTGCGTAAGTTCATTACAACTTCAACACTTTTCTTCATTCGGGCCATGTCAGATTCTATTTCATTTTGAACTTTTTCGTAGAACTCTGGGCTGTTAACATCAATATCTTCAATATTATTTGGTTTTTCATCCATGTCTTGGAATATTAAGAAATACAATTAATGGAAACGTTTTTATTTTATATTTCCCGCCAATTATTGAAAAATTATTTGAACCACAGATAGACCAAACAAAATTATCCACTTTATCAAAGTTTTTTTTTTTAATATTTTTATATATTTGTTTTAATTTCTTTCGTATTAATTTTCGTTTCTTTGAATAAGTAATGTGGGTTATAATCACAACATGTATTTGGGTAACATGTTGTAAGTCATAGCTTAGTGAAAATAATAAATTATCTAGCAAATAGCAACATTTATGGCTTTGGCTGTATAGCCCATACTTTCTTCAACACTTCCATGCAATTTAAAAAGTGAAGATCTTTGAATAGTCGGCTAAATTCAATTGTCATGGACTATTATTTCTATTTCACTCCTCCTAAATAAAACCCTATAGTGGTATCGCACTCTACGTAAACGACGCGTTATTGAGTATCGGCTGCATTACCATAGATCTGTCATTGTCACGCCTGTTCAACTCAACTACGACAACTACTCATTTTGGTTTCTTTTGTGCAGATTAAAACGGATTTTTATCGCGTGTTTTGGTTAATTTTGTACTCGTGCATTTCACTCATGATTGTTTACTAATACTTGTGACCGTGCAGTTGATTAGAACTCATTAAAGATGATGAGTGACGACGATCGCGACATCGATATTGAAAGTGATGTAGGTGTTTTCCCGATTTGACAGTTCACTGGGTTCGTGCTGCATGTTTATTTTGCTACGATAATATTTTTGCACAATTCCAGGCTGAAAATGACTCGGACTCTCGTTCACAACATGCCAGGAACAGTGTTGGTGGCAGCGGATACTACTCGCAGGTAAATTGTGTTCGTATCCATTTCCAAAGTACTTCAGATTTGTGAGATATTTAAGCAAACCAAACCTTGCATGTATTATTAATGATTACAGAAACAAATTGATTCGTACACATAGTTTTTAGCAGCAGATGTTGATTGCAATGTGTACTATCAACGAAACTGTTGAACCATGACACTCAGGGGAATCTTTAATGTTACAGGCAGAAAAAAGAGCACACCACAATGCATTGGAGAGAAAGAGAAGAGATCACATAAAGGACAGTTTTACATCACTAAGGGAATCAGTACCAGCTCTCCAGAATGAGAAAGTGGTATGTTCAAAAATTGTAAGCATTCACATTTTACGGTATTGACCTTTATTTTTATAGTTTTTAAGTTGTTCATTAATAAATGGATGAATGGTGTAGGTAATATTTGTTGATGTATACCAAGAGTTGACTGAGAGTTCAAGGTTAGCTTTAGGTTATCTAACGTTGGTAAATTTCTTCCTTATCTTGTTAGCGTAGCACAATGTTGTCACATTTAGATCTGGTGAAATGATGATTAAATTTCATATTTTACCTTTTTTTTTTCAGTATTATAATTTACAAGTATTTGCTATTTGCTACTAGCAGCTAAGACTTACTAACACCATTTCATCCATGAATGAGAGATGCTTATTTCTTAATTATTGCACTTACAATGGATTTTGATAATTCATAGTATACAGGCTGACTGTGAAAACATGCAACAAAATTTAAGAGGGTGTTCTACCCTTACAAAATGGTCCAATCGGTTATGAAACTTTATATGAAGGTCGAGATTTTTTTTGTTGCGAATTCTAATTTGGTCCTATAGTAAAAGTTGTTCATATTGATGGGTAGAACTCCCTTAAATTTTGTTGCATGTTTTCAAAGTCAGCCTGTATAGAGCTCTCTTTTTAGTGCTTTTGTTCACATTTTTACCAAAAAGGTAATTAATTTCATAATGAAGGTTGCAGTTACAAAATTACTAAAATTAAAGATGGTGAAAGCGGGTTGACTTTACATAGCTCCATGCTTGCTATACGTACGAAACAATGTTCCTCAGAACTATTTTAAGACATTAAATACTTCAGAAAGTGATTGATCCACTTTCTATAAAAGGATTAAATCTCCCCATTTGACTTCAAAGAAGTATTGATTGTTACAGGCAAGTCGAGCACAAATACTAAAAAAGGCAGCTGAGTACATACAATTTATGAGAAGAAAAAACAATTCACACCAACAAGACATTGAGGACCTGAGGAGACAGAATAATATGCTTGAAACACAAAGTAAGTAATAGTTATGAATCTCTCGACGAAATCAACTCTTCTTCATCTTGGATTGGTTGAAATGAAATGCCTATCCAAAGACTAAAATTATCTCTCTATATTTTTGAAAAAGGAATAGAATAGATGGATGGATTGTGTGAAGATTGTGAAGAATGATATGAAAGAGGTGGGAGTGAATGATAGCGTGACAGTTGACAGGGGAAATGGAAGAAGAAGACGCGTTGTACCAACCCCATAAAGTTATAGATAGAAGTGGAGGCAATACTCTAAATACCTAACTGAACACAACTGTGGTTGGACTCTCTTCCTAAATATACACATAAGAACGAGACAGAGATATGTGTTGTCTGTATCTTATTTATGTATTCAAAAAGAGAGAGCCCAACCACAATCGTGTTCACTTATACTCCATTGGTTTAGGTAACTAAAGGTAAAAAATCGTAAAAAAGGGTTTTATAGATGACACTTTCTTGTTTAAAAATACGTTGTAACTTTAAATAGTTTCCTCTTTTATTAATGTATGTTCAACTTTATCATTTATTCTTAAACTACTCTTCGTAGATGTAACTGCTTGAGCACATTTTTTTAGTTAGATTTAAAATAATAACATAATATTTTGATCTGTCTATTGTAGAGAGCTCCTAAGACAGGTTCTCTAAATGTCAACGAATTAAAACATTACTAAATTGAAGAGTACAACTGTGACGTAGCATGACAACTGAAGTCACAGGTATTACTTTTAGTCAGACCTTTATTTAACTACCTAAACTAACGGGGTATAGATATTTAGTAGTCAAGTAACATGGGCAGGAAGATGTTGATGATGATGAATTTTTAAGAACTTTATATGTACTGGATGTAACCATTTGATTGTGTTATGCACAGGCAATTAGACAAATAAAAACAAAGACCTGCAATTTATTTTATGTTTAACAAATGTCTTATAAATTAGGCTATTTAGTTTTCAAGTGCCCTTGTCTTGAATACAAGATTAAATTTCAATGACAGGCCAACATTTTTATGCCTATCCAAACAGATCTGTTACAAATCTATTGCAATTTGAGCTTTAAGGTGGTAGTTCCAACAAGTCTATTGCATACAAGAATGATTGTTTTATAATGACCCAACTTAAACCCTATAAATAGTATTTATAGGGTGCAGGTGAACCACACACTATAACCTCCTCCCCCTGTTTTAAAACAAATGCTTCTTTCATACAATGATTTTTTGCAACCCAAACTTTGTTGACAATATCCATTATTCCTAATCTATACTTTCAAACAGAAAACGTAAGTACATAATAATGGCTCAGCTGACAAAGATATTTAATACAAATCCCATTTCTACAATCCTTATAACATTTACGTTAACTTAGTTCTTGCCTTCACTTTAGTCCCAGAATTCAAAACATTAGTATAATGCGCAATTTGATTGTAAACAAATGATTTCGCTTCCCAAGACTGCATCTGAATTCACATATTTTTTCATGCATTAGCAAAATTATGTTTATGCACCTGTGGGGTAATTCATTGACCTATAAACAATGATTTCAAAAGGAAGGATACGCCCATCAGAACATTTTACTTACAACTTTTTCATACAAGCAAAAAGTAGCGCCATCTGTGACAACTCACATGAACTACGTGAGTGTCACGTTGCATAGGTCGACGACGTAACCTTGTACGTACGACATGTACGTGCGTAAATGTTATTTTAATCACATTTTATCGGAAATAAGTTAACCACTGAGGCGTCCATACTTTGACAGAAAACGTAATAAAACAAATTAATCTCGATCAGCTTTATTTGAAATTGAAAACAATTTAAAAATAATTATTATTAATTTATTAATTATTAAATAAAACACAAATAAAAATGACGTCCGTACAAGGTTACTTCGTTACCGTCGCGGGCGCTGCCGACAGCGCGTGACATAATACGTCCCAATTAGGACATTTTCGAGTCTTCACAATTGCGCGCTCACAACATATCTGTTTAAAATAATATCATTGCCTATAAACCTATGGACTTGCCATACCTACAAAAATAGAGTAATTAAAAATTAAAATGGCCGCCTTTCGTAGAGTTGTTACTGCGAGTGCGAGAGAGAAAGCAAGCAACCGTTTGACAGCACATAATCATTGTCGAGTTTTGTACCACAAAACTTGGCAATAAACATAGCGGGGCCACGCGTAGACAGATTTTGACGTCACACAAAAGTCTTGCCAAATTTAGTCCTTGACAAACATTTAGATGTCTCTTTTTTCAAATGTAGCCCTTGATTAGTTAGAAAGAAACAAAATGCTTTATGACATTACTGTGTCGATGTAATAGATATTTTTATAATCTATTCTTCATAAAGTAGATAGAATGTGCCATCTCCATAGTATTTCTTCTACGTCAATGGGGTAATAATGCGCACTAACAATGGCAATGCTTTTCATTTTGACAGTTCAACAACATTCATTGCATTATTTACGTTGTTGAACAAACAAATTTTTCAACCATCTAGCAATGGATTACCTTCAAAATCTTTTGGATATTGATTGAAAGTGTGATATACAATAATTAGGGTAGGTACTGGTACCTACTGAGCACCTTTTCAAAAGTAAACATATTTCCTTTACAGTAAGAGCATTGGAAAAGGCTCGACAATCAGGCAACTATTCAGATGCCCACGAGTTGGGGCTCGGCGTGAAATCGGAAGGCGATTCACATGACACTGACAGTTCTGATGGAGAGGCGACAACGCGCAGGGTCAAAAAACTTAAGATCAACGGAGTCATGTCTAGCAATTAAGCAGGTTGTGAGATGAATTCGTCTTAGCTAATGATGACACTGAATTCAACACAAATTGTTAACCAATACGGCTGGAATTATATTCGTACGCGCGGCCAGGCGGGTTGGCCACTCTGGTGTGGTTCACAACGAATTATCTGAGCTGCGGTGCTGCAAACAATGTCTTGTGATATTGTGGCACAGACGTTGGTCGGCCCAGTCTCGCGGCCAGTATAATCCAAGCCTCACAAACTACTTTGTTCCAATACATAATTATATTTTTGATACAGATGAAATGAAATTAGGTAACTTTAATGTGTAGCGTGTTAATGTTCTGTCTATATTGTAATAGTTATATGCATACAGCGACTAGTTTTAACGTTATGAGTTGTACTTTTAAACAAAGTTTTGTTATGTGTTGTTTTCTGTACATAATAAATTAGGAATTTTCAAATGTATGTATTTATACTGGCTAATAAGTTCTCACAAATGTACTCTAGTTTTCATCAATATTTTATTGCATTATGCTAAATGTAATGACATAATAAATTATTATCTTATTGATACATACGTGCAAACGTTTTTAGATTCAGTTTGTTAATTTAAAATTCTAAATAGTCTAATGTTTAACGTATACATACAGTACACATTCTTAGGAGTTATTTTTTATGTAATTATTAATAATAATTATGCAATTATATTGGTTTATTTCTGTTGTACTAATGGCAATCATTGCTGAGTGATTCATCTTTTTAACACTTTGTAAGTACGTTCTTTGATAAATAATACGCATTAAGTGAACTTTACATTGAACTTTCTTATTGATCTGTTTTTAATAATTTTTATTATGAAAGATTATTTTTTAAGTGAGAAACGGTTCATTTGTAATTTTAATTATATCATTGATTGATATTTAAATATTTTTAGCCTCTAGAAAATGTTTTCTATATCCATTTAACTACTGTAAAATCGTTTTCCAGTAGGTACTAATTATAAATGCCAATTTATGCAATTATCAACTGCATGCGCTGCAGTTCTATTTTTTTATAACATTATTGTTATGTGTGTATTTTTACAATTTTAATAGAATATTTACCTACTAATTATAACCCGTATTGAGCCCTGGAGAACCAACCGTAAATTAAGACGCTGACAACAGGCAAACCGCTGTCACTGTCAGACTGAACAAACGAAAGAGAAGCGCGATGACACAATGCTTGTGCAAAATATGAAGCAATTATTTATTTACTCAAAAATGAGTTGAGTAATCGAAAATAAAAAACAACCAAGTTCTGCATAATAATAAGAAGTTCTTGTTATTAATTAAATACCAACCGTACGTTGATATTTAATACTTTGGATTACTTTGGATACTTTGGATTGAAACTCAAAGTAAAGGGTTAGTTTACCGTTAATTTGTATCGAGATTTATTTTCTAAACGTGTTTTGGTAACAACTAAGTTCTGAGAAATATGTTCAAAAATAACATATATTTTTTCCACTACCACAAATTTATATATAGATTTGCCTATTTTTTTGTTTAAGACAAGCCTACTTTTATCATTTGCCTCTTGTCAGCGCCTTAAGGACACCAACATTAATTTACCAACTACAAAATGTACGAGACTATCTGTGGCACATTTTCGTCTTTGTGAGTACAATAAATTCATAAATTATACTCTGAATCCGGTGGAGGTGGCCAATCTACCTCTATAAAAATGCTCCCTTGCAAAACTTGGTGGCTTTGTGGTCGCACCATTAAAGACCATATACACGAAGCAATTTAATTTCCCTGTAAACGCAATAAGAATAAGCAATAATAAAGTGTGTAGTATCTAAACAATGTTTAGATTGTAGAGTTTACTGGGAAATTAAATTGTTTCGTGTAAATCAGCCTTTCCTTTATGTACTTACCTACTGTCGAAAGACGCTCATAAGTATACAATTAAATAAAAAAAACAGCTAGAATAAGAAGTTGATTGATTGCTTTAATGATAAAATTTGCTTAGGTCCGATGCTTGTAATTTCTTCAATAAGTTGATTGTGAATGTATCATAATTATTTTTGAATAAAAATGATATACTTACATTACACACTACAAATGATCATACATTTTCGTATCTTGCTCTTGTAAGTACACTATCCATGATTGTAAGATAATTCAATATGAAGTGATAGATGTAAGTTTTAGTCTTCTTGAACAATTAATTCGAATAATATCACGGTACAAAAATTATGCACTATCTAACAATGTACGTAACAACACAATGTACATAATGAATCTTGGCCTACGTCGATTGGTACAGTTGATGCATTTCACGAATGCGCGTCAATTTGAACCTTAATGTCAATGAACTAAGGTCAAAAACCGCCCGCTTTCGATTTGCAACGACTTCAAAAATGTGCAATATTTCGTGTGCTTAGTGAATTATCTTTTACGATAATATTATTTTTATATTTTGTCATTGCAAGTAAATGTTAGATATTAATATTTTTAATTAAGTATAGAGAGTTATTTGTAAAGCTACGAAAATGTGTTTGTTCTTGAAGACTAAATAGTTTTAACGAATAAAATATACATAAAAACTCTGTTAAAAATTTGCTTTTTTATTTTTTCCCGAGACTGTTATAAATATCAGAAGACATAAAGCATTTAAAACATTTTAGGTCGCAAAAAAATGCACTTTATTGATTTTTAGGGTTCCGTAGTCAACACCCCTTATACCCTTATACCCTCCGACCGAGCTACCCATCGCTCACCGTCCGCAAGCGCCTACGGTGGCTGGGAATCGGCTTGCGACTCACGACGCCCGGGGCGTCTCCTGCGGCGACTAGGGGCGACAGGGCGCGAATTTTGCCTCTCCCTCATGAGTTCGGCCTCCTCCTTCGCGAGCATTACTGCTTCGCAGAATGACGTGACGGCCTCCCATGCACTCTCGCTCCGAACCAGGGCCGGACGCGAGAGATCGCCTTCGTGAGGACACTGCGGTGCTCCGCCCAAGCCGGGCAGACCACCGTGTCCTCCGGGCAATCCACACAGTGGTGACACCCGGGCGTTTCCTCCTGCTTTATCCTGAACAGCAACCTCCCGAAACAACCATGTCCGGTGAGGACCTAGGAACCTATACAAATGTACTCTGTGGTGATGACCTGCGTCAGGCGGAGGTGAGGACCTCGTCGCGCCTCTCTAACCACTCCTCAAAGAGGGGACATACCGCCACAATTGTGGCGTGCCCAGCTATAATCGCACTCTCCATGCCGGCATGAGATCCCGCTGGAGCTCCGTCCGCTGTGCCGTGATTTCTCGCAGCAGCGGAGTTTGGCCCCGGCGTTTCGTCTCCTCGCGCCACACCCATAATTATGTGCGTGAGAAGTGTCCTCCCCTGTCTAATAAATTTATGGTTGTTTTTGGATATGTGAAAAAAATCATGGTAGCACATTTTAACGAAATTAGAAGGAAAACTATCACAGCTAAGTAGGCTTTACAAGTTAGTAGTATCTAGTAGTAGTAGTAATTAAGTATTTATTTGTTAGAATATTGTTGTTACAAAGGTCTTACCTACATGTACTAAAATGTCCATAATATTCTGCTGTTTCCAGCGTACAAATATTTCAAAGAATTAAAATTAGGAGTATTAGAACAATATGTCGAAATTAAACCATACAACGAGTTAACGAGTAGGTAATAGTCGACCAACTTACATTTGCAGTTGGAGAATTGACCGTGTCGTTTATCGATGTATGGGAGAAAATGTTTTTTAACTACAATGTTAAGTTTATTTTTGTGGTTTTGGGATAAATTCATCCCAACTACGGAGCCCTTCATTGTGCGTGGTCCGACACGGACTTGACCGGATTTTTGGGATGGTGTTAGAGATAATACCTACCAATAGTGTAAAACCAAGTTTACATCTTCTAAACACCTGTACTAACTGGGTGGTGACTTGAAAAGACTCCTACACCACACACGCACACACCTAAGTAAAAAACTGAAAGGATTTCGAAAATGTTGAGGTTTTTTGAGCACTTGCAGTTAGCAGTTGGCACAGGTCTTTCGAAGCTGCAAACTTGGATTTTTACACTATCGGTATTATCCTAACAACATCACGAAAGATCAGTACATACTTACAAATCGGACAACCTGCCAAAGCCCCGCCATCGCCAGCCCAGTTGTAGGTATTCGGTGGTTCAGTTCGCGTTCCTTGTTTTTTTTTTGTCCAGGCTGATGGTTTGTCCTTAAGGTAGACGTAAGTACTTTTCCACTATATTGATACGCTGGCCCTCAACTTCGATGCAGTCTGTGCTGTTTCTTCAGGCCCACCTTTAGCGATATCATTCAGCTCTTCGATCATGTCTTCGATACTTCCGACAAATGCACGATGATACGACAATAAGTAGATACTTAGTAATGACATGACATGCGACTCCAAATATAAGAAAAGAGATGAAAATCGATATCGACGTCTTGTGATTTTCTTTATCTACACCTTTTTAGTTGGCGATTTTGTCGTAAGTAGTTGGGTTTAAGTTTCTAACTTTTTTTACACAAATATAAGTAGGTACCTACTTATTTAACATAATAGCTGGTAAGTAAAAAAATGTGAGCTGTCACGGGACGCCTGGCAGATGTGAAACATCGAAATCAAACAAACAAACATGGAAAAAAGGTCAGGGTCGCGTAGCGGGGGAACCGCGCGTGCGGAGTGAGCGGTGAATCGCCACGTTACGCGGTATCGTCGCCCCGCCAGCAATCGGTTTCACATCAATAATTTGTAAAATTCTGGTAATCCTTCTTTGACATAACATCCGTTCTTAAAAATCAGGATTTGACCAAAAATCCGGATCGTGAAACCGAAAGGATTTGCATTCCCTAAATGCATTAGCGGTAGGTACTAGGTATCACACCATGTAAACAATTTGGCCTCTGTAAACGCTGCCTACAACGCATGTCAAGATTTTTATTCTCTCGCAAGATAAACTCTTAGCATTATGATCAATCGGTCAAATTTTAACTCAAACGAAATAGTTACGTTTAGGTTTTCTGTTGCAAACTTACACTTGGGGTATCTACTGACTTCTTAGTAGATCCCTCACGTCGCGCGTCGCCACGTTGCCGTTTTGTTTTGACTAGGCTGAGTGTAATGCTAAAATCCCCGTCCACATTATGCCGGCACTTTGTTGGGAGAGCTATTGGCAGCAGGAAATACGAAGACCCATCAAAATAATATCAACAAAGTTGCTTTTAAAGTCATAAACAGCAAGGAACTGTGTTCTATGTATTGATTGGCCCGCCTGCACTGCAAACGCTGCGATTCTTTTGTTCATTTTCGCTTATTGGTTCCGCCTCTGTTTGGTCATCGGACGTTTTCCCTGCTATCTCAATATTTTCCCGCCCCTTTTGCTGTTTTGTTTGCTCAGTCAGCTGTTTTCGATAGTTCGTTGATTTACTGACATAATTAAGCGCGGGATGTTTTTGTTATGCCCAACGATAGGTATCTATTAATATTTCGATGGTTACTATGCGATATGCAGTTGGTCCTGGCTGTCATTTGACTTTAAGACGGAGATAAATGCCAGTGACCTTGAGTGGTTAGCTTGCGTGTTCTGTACTGAGCTCAAGCAACGCGTCGTACGTTCAGCCAGTAATAGGACTCGCCCATCAAGGAGCGCTGTCCCCAATTTGACACATTATTAATTTATTATACACAAACCAAAAGGTATTTTAATAAAACGCGTATACTAAATAAGCTCAATAATTAAATTATCTTTAAATTCTACAAAGTTTCAGAAAAATACGCTTTGTAGATTTTGCGCCAGTCGTTAGACATAACTTTACAAATTAATTTCACTATGTAATATAAACATAATCTAAAATATTCACTTATTAAGTTATTGAGAAAATGCTCTAATATAACATATTTTTTTTTCAAATTATTAACACTATTCGTTTGGACGTGATCTTTAGTATAAAATCATTAAAATTCGGTTATCGTCGCCTTATCAGTCGTAGAATCCCGAAAGTCTGAGAGAACCAGTTTTACCAAGGGGTGTCGTGTTACCCATTAAAGGTAGGTATAACTAGGGTTGCAAAATGGTAAAATGAATAGTATTTTAATATTTTTTAAATAGATATCTTTATTCACCACCAATTTTGAAGGCTTTTTTATGTTTTAAATAGATAGGTACATAATTAAGCACCAATTTCAAAGGCTTTTTGTTCCTCGTTCCACCACTTTCGCAGCATTCATCACTGAAAACACTCATTTTGTGAATACTGAGGTTCTGTTCTGTGAACAATACAATGGAATAGGTACCTACCTATATAGGTAGTAGGCGTATGTACTTAATCTACTTTAAACCATTTCAGCCGAACCGAAGCTTATTCGCAACAATTAAAATCCTACTCCTGGAACTGTTTCAATTGTTTTCATTATTTTTACAATCGTTATCGTCACGAGTACGGTGAACTGTTGTAGAAAATAAATCCTGTAGCAACCGCGTGGGCTGTTAAAAAGTAAGTACCTAATCCCTGTATCTTTTAATTCTATTGCTGTTTTACTTGCATTTGGGAAGCACTTTATTCTGTAGTTGCTTAAACTAATCTACTACGTAGTTAGTTCGTCTAAGCAGAGTTCTACACTGTAGATACTCGCTAACTACACAATCTAGAGCGATTCGGCCAAGAACATGACGGAAATCAAGGCTTTTGCAGGTAGAGGTACACACGGCTACACATCAAGCTGTACATTTCCAGTATACGCTGACCTCTTATTGTACGGAAATCTTATACAATGCGAGATCCGCTTATACTGGAAATGTACAGCTTGATGTGGAGCCGTGTGTACCTACTCACAATAGGTAGGTAGGTAACTGGAATCAATTAAAAGAAATTGTATAATGGTATTGCTTGTTTATTTTTTGATAAGAAATAGTTCACATACTATCACAATATTCTCAATAATCATGGGTTGTTTAAAATGAAAACTGATTAAATACAAAATTGATAAAATTGTGTAAAACTAAGTTTATGTTCATTTATCAAGAAATTTATTGGTTTAATGTAACAAGTTACTATTATTTAGCATACCTACGAATAAAATTAATTCAGAATTTTCAGAACATTTTCAGTCTAAATGCTCCAAAATTAATTACATTCAATGATAATCAAGGAAGTTCTAGTAACATTACAGTACACATCCTTTTATCTATTCTATAAATAGTTAGGTACAATTATAAACAGATTTTACAAAGAAAATGTATTCTAATGAAGAGAGAATTTCACAAAAAACTAATTGTTAAGTATAAACAGTCTTATTTGATTTTATTACACTGGTTTTGGTCGTCGCGTTTAGGTCTTCATCAATATCCAGACAGACAATGTGTTGTCAAGGATACTTTTCTTACAAGTCTTGCATCTGTGAGTCATCAGCTCATCACAGAATTCACTGGTTTCTTAGAAAATAATCAGCACCTATCCAATCCGACAGCAATCCTTTCTCAGCATCAGCTGAAAAGAAGAGATTTTTTACTGCAACACAAATTTCCTACACGTTTTGTAAATAAAATAAGAGACGGGAAGATTGTATTATTTATTATAAACAGCTAATAAGGTATTTACATCTCACTCGGACAAGAGCAGGAAGGCAAAAGGCTCTCTCTCTCTCATACAGAGGTATGAAACATTTGCCCAAAAGTTCACTAACATTACAGATAGAATTCAAATAATACTCACTCAAAAAATCCAGGGTCGGTTCTTGGTCGTCGTTTTGTTGAAGAAAATCACATTCGTCCTTCAAGTTGAAATCACAGGGAAGTTCAACATTTTGTAGAATTTCCAGGTCCGACTGCGAATGTTCTTGGCTGCCCGGTGGTACATGCGGGGGCGGTACGATAGATGGCACCACGATCAGCGAACGAGTCAGACGCTCCATCGAAGGATTGGATTGCGCCTGTGCCGACAAAGTTGCTACGAACTTGGTCATCGACTCTTCGGAGCCTTGGGATTCAGAGTTATAGATCTGATTGTACAATTCTGTTTGCAATTCCATATGTGCTTGAGATTCGCCGTGATACTGTTCTTCAGTTATTTCCACTGGGAGCTGTTGTTGTTCGCTCGGTACCAAATAATGCATATTGTTTTGATCTTGCTCACACACGGCGGGTGGTGATACGGTGTGACCTCTCATCTCGATGCCTGAGTCCACTGAGAAAGTTTCTGATCGGGTTTTTGTTCGTTTTTCTGGTTGGATACTGTCGGAACTCAGCCGCTCGGAACGCTTGCGTTTTTTTCTCTGTAACAAGTATAAATTGATAAAAACAGGTTTAATAATGAAAAAAACTGAAAATAATAATAAAACTGTTTCGGTCATAGCTGGGGGCCTAAAATGGACGCTTTGGCAGAATCATAATATGATCTGCGTACAATTCACACATCCCGCAATTCATCTGTTTGACAGCTGCTATTTGACATTAGACTTCACTATAGCAATTCATAATTTGTGGACCATTATACGAAACTCCATACAAAACTGTCAAACAGATGAATTGTACGCAGATCGTATTATGATTTTGCCAAAGCGTCCATTTTAGGGCCCATCTACAATCAAAGAAAAGCAAGTCGTAGGTAATAGGTACGTAAGGAACGCACCTGTTGTCTCGAGTTGTCATTTTCGCTGTCGCAACTTTTTGAGTTGTTAATACTTTTAGGACTCAAATCAACTGTAACCGCGTCCTGCATAACAAAAAAAAAAAATACGTAAATGAGAAAGATTAAAAATAAATAAAGGAAGGATACAATATTTCGAAGTAGAAACTTACAGTATCTTCACCGTCTAAAAGTTCGAAGGTAGCATCATCGAGTCCCAATCGATCTTGCAGGGTTACAACTGAAAAACAAGAAAAGTTAGAAACAAAACAATAAACAAATACCGTGTTATTACAAAACAAGGTTTATCTTCAGACCCAGGTTTAAACCATGGAGCCATTATTGAATTTTGAACTTTATTCCGTCTATGGTAAAGTTCCTAATACAAAACTGACAACTTAGTACCGAATTAAGTTTTCAGTTTTGCATAAAGAACGGTATTTCAATCACAGTTACGTTCTTATTACAAAAACTGGCTCCAAGCCTTGTCAAAATATAAATCTCGTTTTGTAATAAGACGGATAGTTTTTAACGTGTACAACAATCCTTTGTTTTTGAGTTAATAAACTTTATTTATTATTATTATTAAATAATACGAAAAACTAGTTGATTAAAAAAAACATAGGTACTTTGAGCTTCCAAGTTTGCATTGATGCGTTCCAATTCAGTGATGCCCTCTGATTTCTTTCTGCTCGCTCTCTGAATTCGATTGATCACTGTGGCCAGAAGTTCGGCGTTCGAGATCTGTAAATAAATACAACGTTAGAATGTTTTGTACACTGTAAATAAAGTAATATTAAACAAGAGTAGGTAAGTGATGATGACTTACGTTAGGATCACAATTAGCAGCTTCAATCAATTGTGACATGACTTCTGCTGTTTCATTGCGACGTTCTCTTTCGTACTGAGCATTGCGTGCGCGCCGCTCTGACTGTAAACAACAACAAATATAAAGAATAAATAAATATATTGAAAATTAAATAGATTCTAGAGTGGAAAATGTAAGGAATGAATACGCACCCGTGAAAGCGGAATACGGTTCTTGCCGGCTGGTCTTCCTCGGCGTCTGGGTGGGTCGTCTGATTTTGACAAAGTTTGTTTCTGAATTCAAAATACATTTCATATAAAAAAAACGTATTTTTTAACGAAGAAATAAACAGGTGGAAGTATATATATATATATATACATACATACCTTTTCGTTCACCATTTTTGCTACGTAACTATAATTATTCTTGATTTAAATCAATATTATATTTTTATTTCAGAACTCCCTCAGTCGAACTGCACTAATTAGTCACAAATGAAGTAATGAGTCCAAAAAATTTTAGACCCGAGTTTATATACTTACCTGCGCGTACGCAAGGATACAACAAAAAGAGGAGGAGTGGAAGTGTTGAAGTGCTGCGGAAGCTCTGCTATTGGTCGGTCGGACCTCCATCGGTAGGGATTATCCATCGTTCTAGGATTGCTATTGTTATTCATTTCTGGTTATGGGTATTTTTTTACGATACAATAGGATTTAAAACGGCATCTTATTAGTTTAAAACTTGAAAAGTTAAATCGTAAATGCTTAAAGTAATAATTTCTGGTAGGTTTTAAAATGTTGTCGGCTCGTATCGTAGGTATGTGTTCATAATAATCATCATTTCAGCCGAAAGACGTCCACTGCTGGACATAGGCCTAGCCAAAAAGGGAGGGTTGCTATAATCGCCACGCTTGGCAGGCAAGTTGGCGATCGCAGTATGGTGTGAAAATGCATAGAGAACGCTGCTGCCCATTCAATAGTAAGTCCCTTAGTCGCATTTTACGACACCCATGGGAAAACATAGGATGGTGCTATTCTTTACATTCATAATAATCATATTTAATTAAATCAATAACAATTAGTAACATAATTCACGAATCTTTCAATAAAGATTATAAAACAAATCGTAGCGATTCTGCTACGCCACACTACGAGAGCCTACGCGGTGCTACGCGCTCAGCGCCTAAAGACGTAGGTTCATAGTTAAGTATGATGAAGCTCAAAAATGTCACTTATTCTTGGCTACTGACGTACAAGGATTACTATAGAATACACAAAAACTAAAAATCATCACAACTTGTACAACTTAAAGTACTACAACGAAAATGACTGCTACGTGACAAATACTATATTATTATCTCCTAATCCTCTGTCGGCTAATCCCTATGATCGTTTTAGCACAACAATAGGACACTAATCTTTTTAATGACGTTGGAAAGTAAGTCACTTATTGCCCTAGGTATAGTAATTAGCAAGTAGTTGGTTTAACACCTGCTGTTTTGGACAGCTTCGTAATTAGAACAATACATGCTATCGGAATTGTTTGGCTGCGTTTCTTTGTAATTGGTGGGTTATTTACATTTTTAAGTTAGTTAACACTTACTTGGACTTGGGATTCTTACATCATATGATTGCTAAACAGCAGAACTAATGTCACACAACAATAAATGATTTCCCTTTAAACGAATTTTATTTATTATCTTTTTTTAATTTATAATCTTTTGACATATTTAAAACTGCTTGAAATTATTTTGAAAACTGTTTGACATTTTATTTTAACCCTTTTTGACATTATATTTAAAACTGTTTAGCACTATACTTGAATTTCACTTGGAATGTTAATTAATCATTCATAATTCTTTGTATTTGTATGTAAATTGCCTGTGTATACGTATATTCAACACAATGTAAATTGTTTAGTAAATAAATGAAATTAATGCATGCTAATTTCAGTTTAGAACTAGTGATAGGTCCGATTCAAAATATATTGGGTTCTTATTCGGTGTAAGATGAGGGCTTTATCCTTCAGCGGGACATTAATAGGCTGTTATTACTGCTACAAACTAATCAGTTTTAGTTCTAACTTATTCCCAATTGCAATGAAAGTGTACTTGTTCCATGATTGATATTTTTTTAGTTTTTTTTGGGCTCGTAGTCAACAAGGAACCCTTATAGTTTCGCCATGTCCGTCTGTCTGTCTGTCCCCAGCTTAGCTCAGAGACTCTTAGTACTAAAAAGCTGTAATTTGGCATGAATATACATATTAATCACGCTGGCAAAATGATAAAATAAAATATTGGAAAAAAAAATTGTGGGTGTTTAATAGGCTGTTGAAAAATATTAAAACCACCCCCCTGCCAGCTGGGTTGTATTTGGATATGTGAAAAAAAAACATAGCAGTAGTGGATATAACGTGACGTTTAACGATTTATGGGAGAACATGTTTTTCAACTACAATATTAAGTTTTTTTGCGATAAATTCATCCTGACTACGGAACCCTTCATTGTGCACGCACAATAAAGGGTTGCACTTGACCGTTTTTTTATGTTTATTGTTCTGTGTAAAACTTACGACTAAACAAAGAAAACTCATAGCGCAGGTGAGAAAAATAAAAGCACAATTTTACGTTGAATCTTTTTAACCATTATTTTTGTATCTTCTTGAAGACTTTTCTGTAGTTGTTATACAGGATATTAATGTAACTGCGTGCCATAGCTTAAGGGTAGGTTCAGTATAGATAAATTAACCCAGGAAAAATAAATAAAAAAACGAAAACACAAAAAAAAGATTGCAAAATCAACCTAATGTAGTACCTAATAACTTAAAATAGCTATCGTTTAGCATTAAAATTATTTTATTTGACGGTCCTAAGCCCGTTAAAGTACGAAGAGATTTTTTCTTTCTTTATGTTTAATTAAATCTTTTGCTTATGTTTTTTTTTTCTGGGTTCCTTTATCGATACTGAACCTACCCCTAAGCTATGGCACGCAGTTACTTTAACACCCTGTATAGGCTTGTAATGACCGCTTTCTGTTTTTTAATACCTTGTAGGTCCTTCCTGGTGAACTGTGATGCAAACCTCTTTCGCTTCTGTTGATATCCTGTACACTTAGTTCGCAATAAAGAATTTGAATTGGAATTTATCTTCTGTAGTTATTGTTCTAACATTTAGCAGTTCCCCCTTTCTATACACTTTCTATATTATATTTTAGTGTTAGCTTATAAAATGCTTTTAGAAAGATCTTTCTTTCTCAATAAAGAAAAATTGAGAAAGAAAGAAAAATAAGTGAACACGTGCGCTTTTTTTTTTTTTTTTCATCATTCTACATATGAATAATTTAACACAGAAAAAATTAAAATATTCTGACAGTATCATCTTCCATTCATTAGCAAACATATCAAAATCTGTGTTTGAGTTCAGGAGACCGTTAAGGCGACGATAACAGACTTTTAATGATTTTATACTGAAGATCACGTCTAAAGGAGTAGTGTTAGGTAATGATTTGAAAAAAATATATGTTAAATTAGAGCATTTTCTCAATAACTTAGTATGTGAATATTGTAGGTTATGTTTATATTTACATAGTGAAATTAATTTGTAATGTTATGTCTAACGCGGATAAAAAACTAAGAATGGCGCAAAATCTACCAAGCGTATTTTTCTGAAACCTTCACTAATTTAAAGACAATTTAATTATTGATCTTTTGGTTTACGCGTTTTATTAAAATACCTTTTGGTTTGTGTATAATAAATTAATAATGCGTCAAATTGGGGACAGCGCTCCTTGATGGGCGGGTTGACCGTACGACGCGTTGTGTGAGCTCAGTACAGAATACGCAAGCTAACCACTCAAGATCACTGGCATATATCTCTGTCTTAATAGCAGCTAATGTCCGGGGAATAGGATAGGTGACTTGGAATGTGCAACAGTACGGCAAGTTGGAACAGCCAGTAAGCACTGTTTTCTGCCACGACAGTAATGGTCTGGGACAAATCAGGAACATCTATAATCCCCCTAAGAATTTTAAATATTACAGTCACCTGTTCGCCGACCGTCTTACTTCTAGAGAATTGAAACTTATGCAACCCAACAGGAATTTAGTGGGATACAAGAGAGGATAAAACCCGTACAAGTGCTTGTAAAGGTGTCCAAGGAATGCTTTTTGAATAGATGCATTTATAAAGATAATTAACTCGAGTAAGCAATATAACAGAAGAATAAAAAACAAAATTGAAATAGTCGGCAGCTGCTGGCACGTCATGACTGTCACAAGAAAGCTTCCACCCAGCATGATGCTGTGCTATGGGGGACCCACAACATAGGGCTGATTTTCAGTTATAAAAAATGGGGTTTATAAACTGTACATAGGGGGTTCTTGGCGGGAAAGTGAAGCGTCATGTTTAGCATATATGTTTTATTTTCTAAAATTTGTGTTTAGCCGGTTTAATTAGGGTAGATTATTAACGTTTAATTGTTCGTGAATGTGCATTACTGTAGGCAAATGAAACAAAACAGTGCAACAGTCTCAGTAAACTGCCACATCTTTACTGAAACTCAAGGGGAAGGCGAAGGGGATATCTTCTTTGATGCATTTCATAGTTATTTAAACAAACTGTGTACTTGTTACCTAATTTTACTTGACACTGGCTAAAAGTGCAAACCGCACGAAAAATTGTATTAAGAGTGTTTACACCTTACGGCATTTCATACAATCTTTCAAGCCCTTGTTTTTTGAAATGACTGAACTGATTTTAATGAAACTTCATACGCTTAAGCAGGATACAAAGGTCTAAAAAGTTAGTAAAGAACATTTTCGAAATGTCTTATTTAAAAACAGATAACTGGAAATCTCTGTTTCTATGGAAAAAAATAAAATTCTGTCTAATTTGGCTGTAACACTATTTTCGAATATGTTCTTTACTAGGTGTAAACGCTCTTAAGTAGGTAACAAAATAAAATAAAGTAAAAAGTACTTAGAATATAATACAACTATACAACCAATTATAAGAATAAATGATTAAATAACATACAAAATATTCCGCAGGCATCATCGTGAGTGCACAAACGAGAATATTTAGGTATCTATATTTCAATTTAAATAAAAGTTCAGCCACTTAAGACGCTGACAACAGGTAAACCGCTGTCACTGTCAGACTGCATACAAAAGAAAGAGAAGCGCGATGACACAACGCTTGTAATTTATTGCAAAATATGAAGCAATTATTTATTTACTCAAAAATGATTTGAGTAATCGAAAATAAATACAAACCATACGTTGATATTTAATACAGATATTTTGGATTGAAACTCAAAGTAAAAGGTTAGTTTACCGTTAATTTGTATTGAGATTTTTTTCCTAAACGTGTTTTGGTAACAACCAAGTTCTGAGAAATATGTTCAAGAATATCATACTTTTTTTACGCTACCAAAAACTAAATAGATTTGGCAATTTTTTTGTTTAAGACAAGCCTACTTTTATCAATTGCCTCTTGTCAGCGCCTTAATATCTGACATTTTGGTCTGAGATTAAACAAAAAATAAACTTTTTAGAAAGTTTTTTTCGGAAGTCGGTGTCTTTGGATCTACTTATTTAAATTTTTTGCCACCGACTTCCGAATTGAAGTTTATTTTTCACTTTGTAGTGTTTTTTTTTGGAAGTCGGTTTTATTTTTTTTGTAAAATGTTTTTTTATTTTTTACTTTTTTGTGGGTCAATTTGCATTTATCTAAGTTAGGCTATTGTAATAGCCTAATTTCAACTGCTGATCATCTTTTACAAAATATTGCTTTTCTCGATGCAGGGGCGTTAATAGTTGAGGAATTCTCCTGGTAAGAACCAGGAGTGACTTCATCCTATGCATTGTGACGAGCATAAATTGCGTAGCAACCATATTAAAGTGACTAATCGAATCGCAACAGTGAAATACTTATTATTAAATAGTTCCGGTGGCCATCTGTGGTCTTCATCATCAGTTCCACTTCACCAAACGGTGCTTTCTTTTAAAAAAACTTGAAGAGTTACCTCGATTTCACCAAGATTCCATCATCAGATCCCGACTTGGTGACTATGGGAGCAATTGAAAAGCATAGGCTTTGGACCAAAAAAAAAAGAATTTTCCAACTCGGTTCGTAAATGACGGAGTTATGCGCGAATAAAAACGCAATTCAATTCAATTCAATTTTTTTTTTTTAAGTAACCAAGACACATTTGCTGATAACTTTATTCACTTATAAAAGAGCAACGCAGAGTAAACGAAAAGATCGTTAATGTAGACAATGTATTTTTAGATTTTTGTTGATTTTTCAAAAACCGCTTGTCCGATTTCGATAAAATTTTCATGGGACCATTTGGGAAGTATAATTACCTACCCTTACCAAAAAAAAAAAAAAAAATCAAATCGGTTGGCAAGCGACGGGGTTATGCGCGAACAAACATAAAAAAAACACATACCTCTTACCCTTTTAAGAAGTCGGTTAAAAAATACAGTAACGATTTACGACTTGAATCCGCAGCTGTAGCCCGCGAAATTCAAATTTTCTTACGTTTTTTGTAATATCCAGGTCAGTGCCTGAATTTGGAATTACGTTTTTAATGGATCCTGTGTGTTGCTATAATACTCTTTATTATGTACAGTCGACTAGAAAGAGATGTATACCCCCTAAAGTTACAAATACATGTACCCATTGAAAGAAATGTACCTACAATCGGTTTAAAACAGTGCTATTCAAATGGCTTATAGAAAAATCATTCTATTCTGTGAATGAGTACCTAAACTTTAAATATTTACACTGACATTTAACTATTATAATTTGACAAATGTTTGACATTTCTATTGTTAATTTATTATCTAGGATTTATGTTCCAATTTTATTATCATTGATTTAATTATAATTGTATCAGTTATTATGTAATCAATTATTTTGCATGCTAGTTTTAGCGAATTGTTTTAGAAACATAAAAAACCCGACCATCTGTAATGTACTACAATTCTTGCAATAAATAAATTTGATTTTATTTCATTACATACTTCGGTACAAATAATTATACACATGATACATGACGACAAATTTAAAACAAACTGCAAACGTAAACGCTGCGGCAAACTGTAATGTGTACACATTTTTTTTTTTTTTTTTTTTTGAATGGCATCTCGTAGCAGACCTAGAGAGGTCGTTGCTACTTAACCGGATATTCCTGTGGCTGCCCTAAGGTTTTTAATCTTAAAGCCTCCAGCCAGGGCGCAAATTATATATATTAAAGACTAAACGACAGCGCACTAAGGGCACCCCCTGTGGGGTACGGACCTCGGCTCAGGGCGTCGTTGGGGGATCACAAAATTACTAACAATTTGGGGACGGGCTGGGTGTACACATAGTGTCAATCTTGCTATTTATATAAGTTTGGCACATTTAATTGAGACATAAATCTGTCATACATAATGTCTACAAGTATTTGTAACAAACAATGACAACATCATCAAAGTATATAATATATTTTTGTAAGTACTTCTCTTTGTAGTCGACTGCACACCATAAAAGTTACAGATATAAATGATAAAATTTTACATAGGTGGTTTTATTTTTTTTTTTCGAAATATGATTGGGGACAAATCTAACTAAGAGAGATGTGTTAATAATGCATCTTACGATTATAATTCTGTAAATACACATCTGATAGAGTCGTGAATCATATTTTGATCAAGATATAACCTAACACTGACCAGCAAATAGCATAAAACGTAAGAAAACTTTAATTTTGCGGGCTACAGTTGCGGATTCACCTTAAGGGGCGGGACACACAGAAAAGACGTAAGATGAGGTCGCATCACAGACGTATGTGCCTGGACCGCGTCTCGTCCGCGCCCTGTCTTTTCTGTTTATTTTGTGTCGCGACGCTTCTATACGTTTTGTATGAAAATTTACTGAAGGGGGCCGCGTCTGCGACGCGTCCTCGTCTTACGTCTTTTCTGTTTGTCCCGCCCCTAAGGAGACACACAGAAAATGATAGAAGCGTCGCGACTCAAAATATACAGAAAAGACAGGGCGTGGACGAGACGCGGTCACAGGCACATACGTCTGCGACGCGACCTCGTCTTACGTCTCTTCTGTATAGCCTGCGCTTTTGGCCGCTTGTAGACGCCCGTTTTTTCCATCGGACCACGGACCGTGTTTTTCATATTTGTGAGATGGACACCGGTCGGCGTCCGGTGCATGTACACCCATTCATTATAAGCCATACAACACTGTCTGATGCAAACAACGGACGTCGACAAGCGCGGGCTTACGGTGGTCAAAGATTACCTAAATTTTCCGAGAATCATTATTTTTCCTTCAAAGATCTCTGATTTAGCCTTGCGGCCGGTAGAGTCTAATTAAAACTGATAAATTCCCTAAAACCTCATTATGGTTTAATTTTCAATAAATTATAATGAGGGAGGGATAGGTATTATGCCTGAAAACAATAGAAATCCTTGATACTTGCTAGAAAAACAGCAAGGGTTATTTTATCAGGTGGCATTTCACAGTATGTAGAGACAGCTTAGGGTTCGGAAATGAATTGTTCATTGAATCAACCTGACAGACAATTTAAATTGTCCGTATATTCAAATCACAACTATCATTATTTGATATTTGTATGAAATAGCTCTAACACGACAAAATTGAAGTGGTGTGGAAATTGATAAACAATGAATTTATTTCTGACTGTAGAATAATACCTATGAAATCAGCGTTTTGTATGGAGAATTTTAAAGAAATTGCATTTTTCATACTAACATTTTCTTAATTTATTTATCAACCATGAACACTAATGTTTTAAACTTTTATGCACTAATGTTTCAAAACTAAGATAACGTAATATGCCATTTAGATTAAGCGCTAGCGCAAGCACTTTTGGCTAAGTTAAAACAAATAGTGGTAATTTCTGCAAGCAAAATGAGGAGTGTTTTTTAAGGAATTTTTTATGTTTAGAAAACTAAATGTAATAAGGTTTTTTTACTACTGGTAGATGTCTATGATGGTAATTATTCGATATAATACCAAGCAATTGATGAATATTTTAAATCATAGAAGTGACGGGGTTCTCTTTTTGTTCGAAAAAAAACGCCAATTTCATAGGTATTATTATTTATTTCTCTGACTGTAGAATAATACCTTCTATGACTACAGAGATATCTATGAAATCAGCGAGAAGAAGTATGGATAATTTTAAAGAAGTTGCATTTTTCATCCATGAACACGAATGTTTTAAATTGTTATGCACTAATGTTTCAAAACTAAGATAACGTAATATGCCACTTAGATTAAGCGCAATATAATTAACTGGGGTTTAATAATAAAGAAACATTATTTTTACGTAAACTCCACCGATATACGTTGTTTATCCAATATTTCTCTGTGTATCGGGTGCAGTTCTCGTGTTTGCTGTATAAATAAGCATTACAGTATCGAGTTACGTCGCCGGAGGCTGTGAGGAGCTTTTTCTTCCATCGTATATCGGTTCGTTAAAGGAGGACGCGAGCCCGCGCCGCCGCGTATTATGTGCCGGGTGCAAGTTATAACATGCGAGCGATTTTAGGAGAATGGACTCATTATAGTTAAGACGCAGATATATGCCAGTGACCTTGAGTGGTTAGCTTGCGTGTTCTGTACTGAGCTCACACAACGCGTCGTACGTTCAGCCAGTAATAGGAATCGCCCATCAAGGAGCGCTGTCCCCAATTTGAGGCATTATTAATTTATTATACACAAAACAAAAGGTATTTTAATAAAACGCGTATACTTGAAGAAGAATCATTAAATTATCTTTAAATTGGTGAAGGTTTCAGAAAAATACGCTTGGTAGATTTTTAGCCATTCTCAGTTTTTTATCCGCGTTAGACATAACTTTACAAATTAATTTCACTATTTAATATAAACATAATCTAAAATATTCACTTATTATGTTATTGAAAAACATCTCTAATTTATCATATATTTTTTTCAAATTATTAACACCACTCGTTTAGACGTAATCTTCAGTATAAAATCATTAAAAGTCGGTTTTCGTCCCCTTAACTAGCTGTTGCCTGTCTGCGTTTTTACAATATATTTAAATATTTTGTTTGTTTCAGAAGGGCTTGAGTAATCTGAGGATCCGCTACTCGCATCCGATTCGAGCGGAACATGACGCGAGCCAGTTGAATTAAACTACTGCGGTTTCGCTGCTATGGTTTCGTGGCGGAGGTAGAAAATGTAGGGAACAGCTGATTTTTTTTACGCGATTTCAGGTTTGGTTTCATAGTCAAAGTTGTTCATAATGATGAGTACAATGACCTCTTAAGAGGTTGTGCGTCAATTCTGGGACATGTTGTATAAACAGGGTAATCTATTTTAAATTGGCTATCTAACCATGATAACATTTAAGACTTGTAACAGTAATAAAACAGTTGTTGTCTGTGGAGATTTCAACATTAATATACTGGAAAAATCTGCTACAGTAAATAAATTTATAACCTTATTAAAGTCATATAATTTGTACAATACATTCTTTGAGCCGACTAGAATAACTGCCACTAGCGCTACCTGTATTGACAATATTTTTACAAACTTAAGACCTTCTAGCCATTTAATTATAAACGAGTTGGACTCTGATCACTGTGGCCAGTTAGTAACTTTCCCTCGGAAAATAGTCAGAGCTCAAAGAAAACTAGTGAGTTATATTCCTGTAAACAAAAGTCGCTTAGAACAATTTAAAAATAATTTAATGGAAAAACTACCGGGTTTGCCTTATCACACCGACCCAGATCAAGCATATACTTTACTATTTAATCTCATTAATTGTGAATTTAGGAAGGTGTTCACCTCAAAAACATTGCCTGTTTGTGACCACGTAATATTTAGTGATTGGGCAACACCAGGTATTTACAAAAGTAGGCAGAGGTTATATGAATTGTATGATGAAAAAACATATAACCATGATGAAACTTTTAAAGAATTTGTTAAAAAATATTCTAAAACTTTTAAAAGAGCCTGTTCCTCGGCAAAAGCCATACACATTAAAAATAAAATAAAATCTTCTGGAAATAAAATTAAAACAACTTGGAATATTATTAATTCAGAAATGGGAAGAACGACAGTACGGAATCGTGACTTCCATCTAAAAATCAATGATGTAGATATTAAGGCAGACATGGAGGTGGCAACTGAGTTTGAATTTTTTTTCACTAATATTCCTATTTTAACAACCAAAACTCTGTCATCGTCGTCCTCCACTTCTGCTTACTCAATATTAAAAGAATGTGTACCAGAATGTGATAAACACCTTAAATTCACGGTCGTTACCGCTAAAGACATTATAGAATCTTTTAAAGACCTTGATATAAAAAAAACTGCGGACCTTTGGGGGTTATCAGTACATACCATGTCTTCAATAATTAATGTTATTTCACCCTTTTTAGCAATTGTTTTTAATTCTTGTATTGCATCTGGTGTATTTCCTGATCTGATGAAACTTAGCAAAGTGATTCCTCTGTTCAAATCTGGCAGCACAACTGATCCTACGAATTTTCGGCCTATTTCGATATTACCTACATTGAGCAAAATCTTTGAAAAATTAATTTTGAAACAAATGTTAGGACATTTTAATAAACATAATCTACTACATCTGAAACAGTTTGGTTTTACTAAGGGTCGTTCAACTACAGACGCGGGCGTGGAATTACTGAAGAGCATATTCGAGGCCTGGGAGGAGTCGCGGGATGCTCTTGGCATTTTCTGCGACTTGTCTAAGGCCTTCGATTGCGTTCATCATGATACACTCATCAGAAAACTGCACCATTATGGTTTGAGGGACAGTGCTCTCGACCTTCTGACTTCTTATCTGAACAACAGAATTCAGAGGGTTGATGTTAATGGCAAGAGATCTGCAGGATCTGCAGTCACTATGGGCGTTCCGCAGGGTTCAATTCTAGGTCCATTCTTGTTTCTAATTTATATAAATGACTTACCTTTTCACATTAGGGATAATCACAAGATTGTATTATTCGCAGATGACACTTCACTCATTTTTAAAATCAAACGTCAGCTAGTCAATTTTGAACATGTTAACGATGCACTCTCTAAAGTTGTCCATTGTTTTAATGTAAATAATCTTCTCCTGAACGAGAAAAAGACTAAACTCATTAAATTTTCAATGCCAAATGTCAGGCAGCTAACTACTAATGTTCAACTTAATGGAATAGAGTTGGACCCTGTTGAGTCGACAGTTTTTCTTGGAATAACTATTGACGGTAAATTACAATGGGGCCCACACGTAGAAAAATTGTCAGGAAGGCTTAGTTCGGCCGCCTATGCTGTTAAAAAAATTAGACAGATTACTGATGTAGATACTGCCAGAATTGTTTATTTTAGTTATTTTCATAGTCTTATGTCGTATGGGATCCTTCTCTGGGGAACATGTGCGGACATTAATAATATCTTTATTTTACAGAAAAGGGCTGTTCGAGCCATTTACAATCTAGGTCCAAGAGATTCACTTCGTGAAATATTCAAAGAAATAGATATTCTGACTGTAGCCTCTCAATATATACTTGAAAATCTATTATATGTACACAAAAATAAATCAAATTTTAAGAAAATGTCCGATATTCATAGTTTAAATACCAGGAATAAACACAATCTTGCTGTACATCGCACTCGCCTCCACAGAGTAGGCAACTCTTTCATGGGTCAATGTATACGCTTTTACAACCAACTTCCTACTGACATTCGGAACTTACCCATTAAACGATTTAAAATCTGTATTAAAACTAAACTTTGTAAAAAAGGGTACTATAAGATTTCTGATTATTTAGAGGACAAAAAAGCTTGGGATTGAGCTGCTCGCTCTGCTAGCCTTGTGATAAAACTTGATATTTTAATTATTATGCATGATTTTATATACATATTGACATTGCAGAATATTGTATACAATTTTACATGAATGTTTACTTTGAAAAGTATTATATTTACTGCTTTAATTTATTGTGAATGTGAGCACTATGTGGGTCATTTTTTTTTTTTTCTTTAAATGTTTTCCTTTCTTTTTTCAGTTAAGTTTTAATGATGGTCTGACATTTTGAGCGCCTTATGCGGCCTACCCAAATGTCCTTTTTTTGGTACTGTTCGTCGAGTCGTTGAGCTCCTTAAGTTTTGAGTTGAGCTGCACGATTACTGACAAATGCTTACACTGATTGGTCAGGTCCGCTCAAATTTGCGTGGTTCTTTCCTCAAAAGACTATTTCAGACACGGATCTACATGGTCCTCACATGATCTGACCAAGATTATGTCTGGACTTTAAAAGAGACTTTGACCCCTGAGTTTGTTTCGCCATTTCTTCTCAGGGGTAGTCAGATAGGAAATGTCGGCTACATCTAGATTTTTTTTTTTTTTATATGACGTGTAAAAGTGATTTTAATATCCTATTTACAGAATAAACGTTTCAATTCATTTCATTCCATTTCATTAAATTAATTTGATGACTTTTATGTGGGGTCGCTGACCGCAGTTATAGTAGTCACTCAACATATCAGTTAAAAAAATCTGTTTTCTTTGTGTAAACTTCACAGACGTGATCGGTATCGATAATTATCTAAACACGACAAAGCAAAAGAAAACAGATTTTCTCAACTCATACTTCAAGTAAATACACTAACAGCGGTCGTTACCCTCTCAAAAAAAAAACATAAAATTTCGCACTCCGCAGATGCCATGAGTTTGGATATCCATACTCATCGCGTCTGCGGAGTTTAGCTAGTCTTTTTAAAATACCGCTGTGCTGTTAAAATAACACCCAGGCAGCTGATACCTACTTACTTTTGTGAAAAACGCTCTCAGTAGTCAGACTCAATCTGCTTCTGCTTGTTTTTCATTACTGAGGGCTATGTCTATTCCTAGAGAGAAAATCTGTGGTAATATACTTTGTGCATTTCTGCGATATACATACTATGAGATTCAGCGTGTACAAATCGCTGTCGCTCATGACTTGATCACGGCTCAGGTGAGCGGGTATCGGTAGGTACGTACTGCTTTGTCGTTACGGCGTGCACTGCAGTTGTCGTATCGCTAACAAGCGTTCCTACGAGGGCTCTTGTTCCAGTAAATACATTTATGTTGCGTACATTATATACAATGTATACCGTACTGTAGTCTTGCATGGTCTGATAAAAATGGAGACGAGTTTGGTGTATTTTTGAAGTATTTTCCTTTGAAACTTTTCTGTAGAGATAAGAGGTAGGATTTACCTGCATTAGGAATCAGAGATTTATAGTTTCATAGAAGAACTATGATAATGGTGTTATGTTGATGTAAATATGTGGTGAGACGATATGAAATGGGACAAAGTGTGTACTGAATATTATAAACTATGCGTGGTTTTAACGGTTTCTTTCTTAGAGGAAATAAATTAAGAGCGTTTACACCTTACGGCATTTCATACAAACTTTCAACCCCTTGTTTTTCGAAATGACTGAACCGATTTTAATGAAACTTCATACGCATAAGCAGGATACAAAGGTCTAAAAAGTTAGTAAAGAACATTTTCTCTGTTTCTATGAATTTAAAATCGGTCTAATTTGGCTGTAACACTAGCAATGTGTTCATATAAAAGAGCTTGACCATTGAGTTTCGGTTAGGACGCGGGATAAAGGTGTCATGCCATGGGTTTCCGAGAACAAGGCAGCACATAATCTGTAAAAAGAATAAATTATTAGCAGACGAGGTCAACATTTTTGGGCTTCCGTCATTCAACACAGGAGTCAGTTGGTAAATACTTTACTTGTGAAAAAGAAATGTTTAAAAAAAAAGCCCGTGTTTTCATTCCCAAGTTTCTTACTTTATCGTTAAGCTGTTAAAAGGATCAAAGGAAAGGCTTCCTTAGTATTTAAGGAGTGCACCGTACGGCTTCTGTACTTATTTTATTTTACAGCAACAAATTGGAACACTAATATACGCTACTATAGGTACACCTCTGCTTAATCCTTCGGGGAATACAGCCGTTATGTTAAATTTAAAAGGATAGAGAAACCTTCAGTGAGAGTAAAATGTTAAAATATAAACTGTGATGCATGTATTTCCGGCTAATCGTCTGAGCGATTGGCATCTGGGCGATGTGAATTCAATTCCGCATAAAACGAACGTTTGTAGGACCTTGCGGTTTTGTGTGTTTGTAAATTAATGTACAAACGATTAGTAAAAAATCGCATGTATTTAACGCGGCGACAAATAAGTCTGAATATGGGATTAAAAAAATATTAAAGCCGGTAGCAAAAATAGTAGGTTGGCAGCTACAGTGAAAGATAATTGACCAACAAAACCAACAATAGAGGGGATCTAGCCACTGGTCTATGGTCACTGTTCCTAACCTAACCCATATTATTAATTAACAGTAAATGGTGTCATACCAACCACAAACACTATAAAATATACATTTTATATTATTAGTATTATACTGTTGTGTGAACTAAATAAAAAAAAAATACGTAAGTAACTTTTGTTGATTTAGATTAAAAAATAATAGTTAGTCGCCCTTTAAGTTGTAAGACGCCTGGAAAAAAAGCCATAAATAAATGGGTATCAAGAAGGTATCATTGGAGTAGTAGCTATAACAAGAGTAAAAAAAAAATGAAAATGTTTATTTCAGTATCACCTTTTAAGCAAAGAAATGCTTGTGTTGGGTGACTCCGCTCTTCCACTTAACATAAACCGTGTATGCAATTGAAAAACATATTGAAAAGAAAAATATAAAAAATAGCGCACAAGGGTCATATGCGAGTGGGTATTTTGAGTGCGTGTGTGTGTGTGACAGAGAGAGTGTGTGTATACACTGTGTATAAGATTTTGTTTGTTTAGTTTTTAGGATTCAGTTTAGGTTTTGGTTAGCCCTGCGATAGTGTCTTGGGATCGGAAGAAGCCAGTCACAGCTTTCTCCACTCACGACTTCATTAGGTACTGCAGTCCTATTAATTATTTGACAGATTATGGAAGCGACGTTACCAAAGCCTCAATGTCGTCGTAGGTTTTATTCTTAAGCCAGTCAGTCACAACTAGTTTACAGTCACGGAGTTTGAGAAGATGTAGCTCTTTATTCAACAGGTTGTATAAGTAAGAGTGATTGCTAAACTTGGTCCTGGAATCAATGCACGAGAAAAAAATGTAGCTAAATGGTTTTTTTATTTAAGAAATTCTTACTAGCAGCCGTCTAGATTTGTGTCCGGTTACTGTTATACCTAAACGCTCGTTTATTAGGTACTTAAGATCATCAACATCATCAGTTCAGCCGAAAGACGTCCTCTGCTGGACATATGCCTCCCACAAAGGGGGGGTTTGCCATAGTCGCCACGCTTGCTTAATAAGAAAAAGTCGAAATATCCACAAATTATGTGTAGCTCAACAAAGAATTAAACTATTTTCCAATAATGTTTACTGTATGGCAATTAGTATTTATAATAAATTACGTAATGTTTTTAAAAGTCTTAACTTCACTGCATTTAAAACGAAATTATTTAACTTCCTATTGCTATAAGTGTTACTACTCAACAAATGAGTTTTTAAATGAAAAATGTGATTCAAAATTTAAATTAGACGATGACTCGTCTCTGTGCTCTTAAATTGAATGGAATTTCATTTGTATGAAAATTTTTATTTGTATTATATAATAATTTTCCACATTGTATTTAATCATTCTTGACATTATAATTAATAATCCTTGACATTGTATTTGACAGTAGTTAACGTTTTCCTTGACCTTGCCATTGTATGGTTTAATTTCGACATATTGTTCTAATTTACTCTTAATTTTAATTCTTTGAAATATTTGTACGCTGGAAACAGCAGAATATTATGGACATTATATTACGTGTAACACCTGTTTATCAACAATATTCTAACAAATAAATAATTACTTACTTACTACTTACTTGGCAGGTGGTTTGGCGATCGCAGTATGGTGTTAAAATGTATAGAGAACGCTGCTGCCCATTCTCTAGTAAGTCCCTTAGTCGCCTTTTACGACACCCACGGGAAGAAATAGATACTTTAGATATTATTACATACCTAATAGGTGAAATGAAATTCTGCGTATCCCTTTATTACTCAAATAGCTTCTGCCCGCGACTTCATTTGTGAGAATTTCTTGTTCCCCCGAACCACTGCGTCGCATTGCATCGCCCGCCCGCGCTATTGATGTATTCTTACAGATTTTTCCTGAAGAATGGCTATTCATCTTATTTTTTATTATTTTTGGTCGGCTCATAAGGATCGTAGCGTAATGTGAAAAAACCTTTAACCTTCCTCAAGAATTGGGTTATCAAATACAAAAAGATTTTTTCATTTCTCATACTCGGAATGTAGTGTTTGTTTGATCCGAGTAGCGCGTAGAAGACGCTGTTCCCCACCCTTTTGTGGAAAAGACCCTCTCTAGGGCGAGAATTAATTTTAAAATAAAACTAAATTTGGTTAGGTAGTCGGCTACGAAACATTATACATACTTAATTTAAAAAAATATAGACTAAAATAAAAATAAATGCGGCGGTCTTGTGAGTGTTCAATGAATTTAAAAAATACCTTTAAAGTGGGACGGCCCACGGCAGTGACCCAGTGTGTTCGATGTTTAAATTCTCTCTTCCGACTGGTAGTTCCAGAGATTACTAGGGGGTAATCACTGAATTATACAAACTTATAAACAAACAAATGTTACTATTAGTATAGATATTATGATTAGATTTCAAAATAAAAAAGCACGCTTCTAATATTACGATTTATTCACTCTCAAAGTGTGGGTGTATTACTCTCAAGGTGTATTACATTAACTTAGTGGTATCAATACCAGCACTTTGCAGCCAGTATATAAACTCGTTGTATTGATCATAGTTACTCTCAATACAACGTTCTTCAATGCCTCCTAAGGCGTTAAGAAGAGACGTAGTGAACTTTGAGAGGGCTTCTGCTTGATCAGCGTTCTGAAACAAATTATATCATAAGTTAAGGGCGCCTTTTCCGAAATTTACGTTTCTAGATCGAGTTGTATTCAGAGAAATCACCATATTTAAATTCGTAAAAAAATCAGAAGTAAAGTCGATTTTCAAAGTATTTTAAGTTGTTTGGGGATCGCAATTTTTATGAAAATTTAACATTTCATTTACTAATCGGGCTTGATAGGGATATTATTGGATAGATTTATAATATGGCACTTTTTCACATTTTTTTTATATTAAATAAATATGTGAAAAACGGCTCGCGCGCACCGCGCCTGTGATATAGTGCTATCGCGACTGCTCCTGTGCAACGCGGGCGCAAGCTGTCTCATGCTTGAACTTTCGGGAAAAGGGGCCCTTAATAATAATCAATCAACTCAGCCTATACCACTGCTGAACGGCCTCTCCCAGGCTGCGCCACAACACCCTGTCTTCAGCCTTCCGCATCCAGTCTGTCCCAGCCCTTTCCAGCCAGTTAATAATCATAATTATGGATAACTGGCGAAATATGGGTATACTATAAGTACTTACATCTCTGCTCAAGCCTTCGGGGAATGTCAGGCGTCATGTTATGTTACGTAATAATTATGGATTATTTTGGAATGAATGTAGGCTAAGGTGATATGCTATTATCATCATCCTACTGATAACTGAGAATGTTATAATCTACTTAATAAAAGCCGGCCAAGTGCGTGTCGGACCACGCGCAATGAAGGGTTCCGTAGTGGGGATTAATTATCTTACGAACAAACTTTTCATTGCAGTTGAAAAACATGTTCCCTTATACATTCCTACTGCAAATATAAGTTTGAGTTAATAATTTTAAAAGTATTTATTTTAATATTATAAAAAATATATATCTAAAATCCTTACAACGAGCCCTTTCATTTGATGTGTCGCACAGTACAGTTTGAAAACCTTTTTTTATTTTTTTTTATTTGCCCCAAAAAGTGACCCTCATATTTATAATTCATTTATTTAGGTACGTTATACGTCCGTGTTTGGGTTACAGAAGTCCGTATGTGTATCAAATTTCAAATTAATCGGTCCAGTAGATTTGGAGAAAATCGGCTGTGACAGACGGACAGACAGACACACGAGTGATCCTATAAGGGTTCCGTTTTTTTCTTTTGAGGTACGGAACCATATAAATCGTAACTTCAATGATAGACAACGAACAGTCTCAACTACTGGATCGATGATAAAATTTTGCTTAAGAGTTCATAACGTAACGAGAGTGAGCACTAAGGATTTTTGAAAATTCATGCCGTACAGGCAAGTTCTTCATTCGATAGAAAAGCCGATCGAACATGGCTTGTTATTCTATAACTTTCCTAAATTACTGAAATTTTTAAATAAAAATGTAGTCCAAGCGGCTAATATTATCTTTACAAAAATAAATGGTTATTAACCGACTTCAAAAAGGAAGAGGTTCTCAATTCGACAGTATGTTATTTTTTTTTGTATGTTTGTTATTTCAGACCAAGTCTTTAATGGCTCGTAGCAGATCTTATCGTCTACGACTGCGTAGCTAGCGTAGCGGTGACGTCAGCTACGGCGTAGCAACTGCGCGATACTTATTCTTCACGAGTGTTGTTTTATGTAAAGCTCTGAAGTAAATATCAGTTTTTTCCACTACTTGGCTTGTGTAAATACATAAGGCGCCATTCGTTTTGAGTAAATACTGGAATTCAGTCACACTTGACGAATGACGAACTTCCATACAGTTTTATCCTCCTTTAGTGAATAAATGAAAAAAAAAGCCTTATTTAGTGCTCACATTCATGATAAAAGGAGAAGGAGCTCGTGGCTAAGTAATAACAGCCACATGGATCGATCCATCAGGTAAAGCTACGCTTACCGGGGTTGGTCCATGGATGGGTAACCATCTTTACATACCGAGACTCCTCCGTGCCCCGGAAAGCACGTCAAGCCTTTGGTTCCAGTTGTCATTCATGGATCTTTGACAGTCGTTACGGATCGTCAGAAGCCCGAAAGTCTGACAACAAGTCTTACCAAGGGGTATCCAGCCAGCCAGCAGCTAGCGGCCTTTCGACAGAAATGGCCATTCCACTGCCTTAACTTTATGTTGCAAATTTTACAAGCTACGTCGATAACTCCTTGGTCCTACAATAATCTTGTTCATTCACATTTTTAAGCAGAATTAAGTAAGGAAGAATCTTTTAGTAACATAAATTGTCGGAAAATCAATATTTTACGAAATATTATATTAGGTATACTATTTATTTTGTTTTATTATACGAAATATAATAATAATATTCGCAAAAAAACGGACTTTCGGGACCTTTAACAGTGTTATTTTTATGAGATATCCTAATGGACCTGAATAAAGATAAACCCGGGGAAAAATCTTAATTTGGATTCATCTTGCTGAGTTGCCTTTAGTTTAACAAATTTTCCTGGGCTATAAATACTAACAGTGTATGTAACAACAGCAGACGCAGCCAATTGGCGCAGCATCATGAGCTCGCAGCGCCGTACATGGGCCCGCGCATCCTCAAGCAGCGCCTCCGACGTGCGCGCCTCACCCGGCGCCACCGGTACTATAGATGTGGCGCCGATAGAACAAGCGCCTAACGAGTCACATACTTCCACCCACACGAAAGTACCGCCTTCTGTAATGTGTTTAATTTGGTAATTTAATTTTACCCTATCTCTTTGTGTACTGGTTTGCCACTTTATGCTTATTTTAATCCATTATTTATACCTGATCTAAAAATATTTTAAAACAATCATTAGCGAAACTATTAATAGAAACATTTAAAATGCTTAATCGGCATAAACACAAGTCGCATACAGGATTCATTTAGTTTATAATCTATTTTTATCTACAAAGCTAATATTTTTGAGTGCTTTATACAGATGCCCAGACAGGCGGTTTACTTTGTGTATTGAATCACAACTGCTCTCAAAACGGTGAAGGAAAACATCGCGAGGAAACTAAAAGTTCGAAGACATGTGACATCCACCAACCCGCACTGGGCCCGCGTCGTGGATTACGGCCCACGCCCTTTCACAGAAACAGGAGACCTGTTTCCCAGCAGTGGGAATTTTATAGGATGATCGTATTTATGCTATGCAGATGCTGGGTACTACTAAACTTTTTTTTAAGGAACTAGTCGTAATGTGATTATTAACGATTGCTCAACTATAGAACATCCAACCCAGGGGTCTACTCCGAACATAAATCCGAAGTATCGGCCGAATATTTCGCCGTTGCTTGACTACGGCTAACTATGGCTGACTACGTCGAAAGAAAAAAAAGACCGGCCAAGTGCGAGTCGGACTCGCGCACGAAGGGTTCCGTACCATTATCTATAAAAATGGCAAAAAAACACGTTTGATGTATAGGACCCCCTTAAATATTTGTTTTATTTTAATTTAATTATTTATTTTTAAAGTCAATATATATCTACATATTCTATGAATATTTCAAGCGTCTACTTGTTGCCGTTATCAATATAGAGCAAAAACGAGCAAAAATATCACGTTTGTTGTATGGGAGCCCCTTTAAATATTGATTTTATTCTATTTCTTATTTCTGTGAAAATTTTAACTGTCTAGCTATCACGGTTCATGAGATACAGCCTGGTGACAGACGGACAGACAGACGGCGGAGCCTTAGTAATAGGGTTCCCGTTTTACCCTTTGGGTACGGAACCCTATTACTAAGGCTCCGCCGTCTGTCTTAAAAAGACAGTTAAAGAGATAAGCCATAGTCAAAAATGTGACTTTAAGTCCGGTAAGGATACAAAGTCAAAAAAAAAAAAACTATGGAAGTCATAAAACGGCCGAACATTCGGCCGATAATTCGGATTAACGGTTCAGAGTAAACCCCTTAGCTAGATCTTCTTAGTGGCAGCATTGTCCTCATACTTACCAATATAAGGCAACAGAGTCTCAATCGCCATGTGCTCGAGGTACGACCCCAGCAGTAGGGTGTCATTATTGGTCAGATCAACGAAGAAGGAGTAACGCAGAGGTCTGCTAGTATCCACTACAGCAAGCGTGCTGAGGCGAAATACTGTTTCCATAGCTGTACCGATTTCTGGCATTACCTTAAAAATAAGAAATTATTGTAAAAGGGGAGGAAGTAAGGGGGTTTAATACCTACCTTTGCTATCGGATGGTTCTTTGTGGTTTGAAAACAAAGTCGTTTGAAAACACTCGAAGTCGATAGATCGAAGAGTTGTGTGCTTTTTGTGATTCAGAAAACCATGAGTTTCTTGACTCAACAGCAATCCATTTCTTAGACGGCCAAGAATTTTGTTCAAAAACTTCTATCGAAACTTCCGATATTATTTTTTTGAGGTACACTTTAATCACTACCTAGACACTATTTTGATTATAGATCTTTGATTTTTTTTTGATAAAGTATCAACCCTATAGCCAGCAACACATTTCGTTTGCAATCTCATTTGAAATTATGTTCACTAATAAAACTCACCAGAACATACCCAGCATTAGGTTTATCATTTAGCTGGAAAATAACATCAGCATACACTTCTCCATCACCGGTACAGTTGTCCTCTTTCACACAGCGGCACTCCGCCACCACTCTGACTCGGCCCGCTCTGGCCTCCATATTGGCAGACACAGACTTCCAACTGGTCTCGTTGGTGTAATCTGTCAGCTCGCTCAGAAAGTTTTCTTCAAGGGAATAAAAGTTTATCGGCTCCGATATACGAGTGCCGTGCTGTTGAGCGTAACAATCGATCAGAACGGAAAAATAAACGATATCTACTTTTATTAGATAGTACCCCAATGATATTATAAGTAAAAAGAGATAGATAGGATACACGTCAAAATTTGGCTAATTAGCCACATTTTCTTCGTCTTGGCTCGTTTTCGCTCCCGATAATTACGACATGCCGTCCTACTTCCACGTGTGATCTAATGGCGTTTTTGAAGATCGAATGTTGAGTAGGTAACCTAACTACGTCTTTTTACTTTTAATATATATATTTTTGAAATATTTATTTATTTACAAGGTTTTTTCTTTAAAGAATATGTCACCCCGATTATTGAATACAATATTATGTAGGTATAACAGACTAGCCTACCCGCAACATTGTACCCACAATAATAATATGGCCAGAATGCTATTATAGAAGCCTACATTAGAACCACTGTCAAAAGCTTGGCGTCTTCGGACTCTAATACGATCACATTCCGTCAAGATGTGATGCACATCTTCTATGACTCCACAGACATCACAATTGGGTGACTCAACTTTGTGCATCGTGAAACCAAAACTATTGAGAACTGAACGTGGCCGGATTGGAGTCGCAAAGCCTACACAACTTCTTGCCTATTCATCCTGCCCTCGCTAAACCAAAGCGCACGTGGAAGAGAAGGCTGAATCGTCCTGTACCAAATGCCCTTCGTTAAAGATCTTTTATCAAAATATTCTGACCAAGATTGAATACATCTGTTTCTAACTAGGGGTAAAAGCTCAGTATGCCATGGAGGACAAGCATATTCCCCATCAGACGCGGCTTCATTTGCCAAACGATCAACCATCTCATTACTATCCAGTCCAATGTGAGAAGGAATCCATTGCAATACAACTGTTTTTTGTTTGGCTACAATTTTTTTTTTTTTATATCATTGTAGTACACAGTAGATAAAGTAAGGGAAATTCATTTTTAAGCACATTGACTACCAACCTAAATTGTCTGTATATTCAAATCACACCTACCATGCCGTCTCCCCATGGGAGTCATTGGGAAAAAGGCGTGAGTTTAGGTACGTATGAATGTTTGTAAACATTGAATGTTAACTCAGCCTTGGTCTGAATATGTGATAACGTTTAGTCCCAAAAGAAAACTTGTGAAGGTTTATACTTTTATAAGATGCCTGATGTTATTTTGATGATGAATACACTTCTCTCAGAACGAATTTTTTGTATAGTTAAGTTACACAATTAAATCTTTGTTTACGCAATCTCAAATATAATCTTAACGTTATGATATAACTTTATAAACCAAGTCTTATTTCTTTTCCTTGCAAGTTCTATTATGCTTATTTCATGCTTGGAAACTTATGTAAGTACATTATTCAGCAATAAAAATGTAAATGAACGTAAATGAAATATAGTAGCACTTTTCACCTCTGACCGCTTTCCATAAAGCCGTCATTTCGGCACGTAAATGAAATAAACATGAAAAAGGCTGACCGTTACGTACTTATGACACGCGATGTAGCACCTACTTAACACGCGGCCCACGCCTCGCTAATAAAAACAATATTCGCCTAATTCCAGTAATATCTAGATTGATTTTAAAATACTTACTAAGTTTTTAAAACACTATAAACTCTCTCCTCATATTTTTTTGTTCTTTGGACTTGTTTCATGATTATTATTAAATATATTTTAGTATAGGTATTTTATGTAGGTATTTATAGTATATTATATTATGTAATGGTACACCACAGACTACCTGTAGTATTGTTTCTCCATACCCCTTAATCCATTATTATAAGACCGCCCATTGTGTCGCCCTATGTCAAATTTCTACATTTATATCTGTAATTTTTATGGTGTACTTAATAACGAGTATTGTATCTACATACATACATACATAAACTCACGCCTTCTTTCCATGGGGGTAGGCAGAAACTATATAACGCCACTTACTACGCTCCTTACATACCCCTTTTGCTTCGCCTACGTTCATTCAAACTGACAATTCATAGTATGATCTGCGTACAATTCAATCAGACCATTTTACGAATTTTAATATGATTCATAATATTACGAGTATCTTAATATGATTCTGCCAAAGCGGCCTTATTAGGCCCCCTAGTCTTACACGCACGCCGGTTGCGAGTACTACGCACCTGACCTTTCTGAAGAACATCACCAATTTGGTCACTTTAAGTGACCAAACACCAGACACTGTAATAAATCTATCTATCTTTTTAATGTAAGGGATCGCAATTACCAAACGGATAATAATAATAACTATTATTTTAAATCCTTAGCAGTGCGAGAATATTTTGGTCTGTGAATGATACTTGTTATTCATATGGGTGTTCCAGTATTTCAAAAAGTGTTCAAGGTTTTTTTTAAATCGGTTTTTTTCTGGTTCTTTTTTTTCTTTTAAGATTTTATAATCACAAGAATAGAAAAAAATCTTGTGGCGAAGTAATAACAGTCGCATGGGTCGATCGATCAGGTTAAGCTACGCTTGCCACGGTTGGTCGGTGGATGGGTTCTCCCGTTAACCATCTTTACATACTAAGACCCCTCCGTGCCTCGGAAAGCACGTTAAGCCGCTGGGTCTGGCTTAGGTATTTCTATTCCAAAGACATTATAAATTCAAATTCTCTTTTTAAATTATCGGCTTATTTAATAACATAAGTAATCGTGTTTAAAATGGTTGATTATAAACAAGTTTATGTCGTTATTAGACATGGTTTTAGCAAATTTATTTTAAAGGACGCTTTAAGAGCGTTTACACATTACGGCATTTCATACAAACTTTCAAGCCCTTGTTTTTCGATATGACTGAACCGATTTTAATGAAGCTTTATACGCGTAAGCACTTACAGATTCACGCGATAACGCGAGCACGACAGGCACTGACATAGAAATTGTGCTACTAATGTCGCGTCGCGCCCGCGATATCGCACCAGTCTGTACGAGCCTTTAATTGTTTAGAATAATTATGCTAAATATTAAAACAATAAAGGTTCGTGCAGACTGGCGTGATATCGCGGGCGTGACAGGCAGTGCGACCCTTGTCACGCACGGGATATCGCGCCAGTCTGCACGAGCCATAAATAGGTTGATGGCGTGCAATAATACGAGAGCCCTATGTCCGGCAGTGGACTGCTATAGGCTGATGATGAGGTTGAGAAGGCTTACCTCGTTGTCATCGCAGATGTCAGTGGCAGTAGAGAACTCTGACACTAGACAGTGTTGGCTCCTAAAGTACCAAGTGACGGAGCACCCTGGTACCACGTTGCTTATGTTAGCTTTGATAGTTACGACACTACCCTCATTCAGAATTCGAGACATTTGTAGCATCTGAAGAATATTTTCATTTCATCATAATTGTTCGTAGGAAATTAACTTGTTATTAACTAATTTAAAGTACAGTCTCCAGCATATCAAGTTAACACAAACTTTCAAACTTTCTCATTCGATTTAGAACTTAAGCTTCAACATTTTAAGGTTTAAAATCATTTTGAGGAATTTGACAGTTTGGACCTGATGTGCTGGCGACTGTACCTACGATGTTACAGTATGATTCAGCAGAAAAAAGTTTCTCCAAATCTGATAGCTAGGAAAAGAAAATTTAAAATATTACTAAATCCTAATTTACACGATGTGGTTTAATTGACTGTGACATAACATAAGTTAAAGCAAAAATAAAAGCGAAAACGTCTAAAAAGCGTTAAGGCAATGCAAGTCATCTGTTACTTGAACCTTATTACATACCACAGGCAAGAAACTTGCGTCATGTAAATGGGGCCTAAAACTTAAGGCAATGATAACCGACTTTTAATGATTTTATACTGAAGTTCACGTCTAAACGAGTAGTGTTAATAATTAGAAAAAAATATAATTATGTTAAATTAGAGCATTTTTTCAATAACTTAACATGTGAATATTTCAGATTATGTTTATATTACATAGTGAAACTAATTAGTAAAGGTATGTCTAACGCGGATAAAAAACTGAGAATGGCGCAAAATCTACCAAGCGTATTTTTCTGATGCCTTCACCAATTTAAAGATAATTTAATTATTGATATTTAAGTATACGCGTTTTAATAAAATACCTTTTATTTTGTGTATAATAAGATAATAATGCATCAAATTGGGGACAGCGCTCCTTGATGGGCGAGTCCTATTACAGCCTGAACTTACGACGCGTTGCGTGGGCTCAGTACAGAACATGCAAGCTAACCACTCAAGGTCACTGGCATATATCTGAGTCTTAAATAGATATTACACAACTTTGTTGCAAGATTGTTAAGTTTTGACAGAAGTAGGTACAGTATACTACGTACTTGTATGACGGGAAGTCTGGGCTCCAGAGCAGTGACTCGAGCTATGGCCTGATCTGCTACAGACTGACCCAAAACAGTCACCGTCAAGGTTATTAAATACCTGAGCAATAATAAAGGTTTATTTTACGAAGTCAAAGTGTTCATTTCGTAGAATATCATGGAAAGCACAAATCTGAAAACATCAATTCGAACAGCACCAAAATTAAGTACGACAAAGAACGGTGAAGGAAATCAGCAGACCTATACTGCATTTGAAATAAGATTAGAAATTTAAATAAAGCTTTTTTTACAGGCCGTTCAACCGATTTTAACTTCTATTGCGTTGGTGGCGTGACAAATGACAGCTGTAATAAACTGTTGGTGGGTACGTATTTGAATATCGAAGATTAAAATACCTACTGTTAAAATATCGATGTTCAAAACATCGAAAATGGAAATATCGAACGACCATAAACTGAAAATTAAAATAACGAAAGTTTATAGTATCGAATGGTTAAATAACCTACGTCCAATATATCTAAAATCTGAATATCTATAAAAGTTACATCGAAAGATCCAAATATCGAAATACAGATTATCGAATGTCCTAAATATCGAAGTACAAACTATCGAACGTCCTAAATATCGATGGGTACATAAATTATTTGTATATCGAAAATTAATATACCTACGTGTAAAAATGGGTTAATTTTCAACATTTAATACATTCATTAATTCACCCTAAAAATACGTACCTACAAGTTAAAATATCGAACAAATTTTGATATAAGTAGTATGAGTGAAAAAGGTTGCTTCTGCAACGTCTCCGGCGCTACGGGAAATGCAACCCCTTCGCCCTTGCGTAAGAAAGGATAGGCACCCATGTTCACCTCCGCAGATTCGGCTCAGCCGCTACGGCTCCCACGGGTGCCTATGCTTTGTTACAGCGGGCGGGGGTTGCCCTCCCTTCGCGCCTCCGGATTTTTATATACACTCTAGGGGTAACAGCCAAAAGACTACGTAAATTCGGGGTGCCCCAATTCGGTTTTGGAACAATTTCAACCTATTTTATCCATGAAAATCAGTGTCTAGTGTACAAGCATAGGTCAATCGTGACGGTATTATTTAGGGCTTTAAATTAAAATATTTTCTTGAAAGTCAATATGTTGTGCTACTAAAGTTAGTGACAGAAACGTATCGCTGCAAAACCGACTCCACGTAGTCTTGTCTGCCCTACCCCTAGAGTGTAATTTAGAATCGCGTGGGACTGCCGGAGCCCTGCAGCGCCGGAGCCGTGACAGAAACCATGCTTGCTTGCATGTTGCATGCTTGTTTGCTAGATGGTAATCAGTTACTAGGTGGGTTACAAAAAAACCTACATTTATGAATACACTCATACTGCCTTTTAATTTTTTTTCGGTATTTCAACTAGTAGGTATTTTTAACGTAGATATTATGAACATAGATGTATTAAATGTTGATATTTTGAACTTAGGCATCATGTCATTCGATATTTTGAATGATTCGAAATTTTAATCATTCGGCATTTCAATCTTCGACGTTTTAAGCGTAGGTATACCAATTTTCGATATTTTGATATAATCGATATTTAAATTTTCGATGTTTTGAACATTGGTATTTTAAGCGTAGGTATTTTAATGCCATCGTTATGCCTACGGAATAGAAGTCAAAATTGGTTGAACGGACTGTAAAAAGGTTTATTTTTTCTGAAAATTCTCAGACCCGAACTTACAAACTGGCTCTCACTGAGTCAAAACAGTGGGAATGTCATCATCATTTTTAGGGTTCCGTACCCAAAGGGTAAAACGGGAACCCTATTACTAAGGCTCCACCGTCTGTCTGTCTGTCTGTCTGTTCGTCTGTCCGTCTGTCCGTCTGTCACCAGGGGGCCTAAAATGGACGCTTTCGCAGAATCATATTATGATCTGCGTACAATTCATATCCCGCAATTCATCTGTTTGACAGTTGTGTATGGAGTTTCGTAAAATGGTCCACAAATTAAGAATTAATATAGTGAAGTCTAATGTTAAATAGCAGCTGTCAAACAGATGAATTGCGGGCTGTATGAATTGCACGCATGATTCTGCCAAAGCGTCCATTTTAGGCTCCCAGGCTGTATCTAATGAACCGTGATAGCTAGACAGTTGAAATTTTCACAGATGATGTATTTATGTTGCCGCTATAACAACAAATACTAAAAAACGGAATAAAATAAATATTTAAGGGGGCTCCCATACAACAAACGTGATTTTTTTGCTCGTTTTTGCTTTATACGATAACAGCAACAGGTAGACGCTTGAAATATTCACAGAATATGTAGATTCACTTTAAAAATAAATAATTAAATTAAAACCTCCAGTCGCCGGCGCCCGGGGTGACCGCCCTAGTCCCCCCTCCTAAAGCCGGCGCTGTTCATGACCAATACACACATTAAACAAAAATATTATAAGAGTGTGACTGGAGCGGTCATTATCACATCTACATTATGTATAGATTATACAACATTCGTTTTTGTTTATACTAAACCCGAAAAGGGGTCATTGTACTCATCATTTTGAACATTTATTTCTATGGGACCAACCTTGAAATCGCGAAATAAAAATCAGCTGTTCCATACATGTTATCGATTTAAGTGAACACAAATTAATGTAGGGAACAGCTGATTTTTTTTTCGCGATTTCCAGGTTGGTCCCATAGAAAAATTTGTTCAAAATGATGAGTACAATGACCCCTTTTCGGGTTTAGTATAAACAAAAACTGATATTGTATATTATTATGATTGTGCGATAATTTGTACCTATACCTAATTTTGGAATCAGCAATTAGTCTAGCCAGGTTCAGACCGGTCTATTAGTGAATTAAAAAAGCAATTAATTAGGTAATAACTTACTCGCCGACGTAAAACAGTCCCGATGGGAAGGACAATGTGCCCTCGTCATCGGTTTCGTAAAATGTATCGACGGGCTCGCCGCCGAATGTACATTCCCAGGCTATCTGCAAAAAATATTTTTTTTCTTTAGTACCTATAGTATCTAGGCCCTGAGCGTAGGCGCCCTGTATCGAAACAAAGAGGTTTAAGATATATACTATAGAGAGGCCATCAGAAGTAATTACATAGAAAAATTGTGATCCCATGTCTAAGTGACGCCATGTAGCGTAATAAAGTAAAATTCAATAAAAGCTAAGTTTGACACGTTACACTTTTAATACCATATTGCACAATTAGACAATAAAATTCGAAAATATTTTTTTTTGGGGGACACGAATGTGAATTGCGACTGGACATGCAGGCGTACACCACACTATAGTCAACGCCATGAGACGAGATAAATTTCATACTTTGGGATTTAAAACTTTAACTTAAATTGCGTATGGTTCAGTTTCCATTGCAACTAAAATTATTTTATGACGTTTAGCGATAATTTCTTCATTCATAAATCAACTTAGATATCTTGAGTTTAAAGTTGATAGTTGTATAATTTGCAATTTTATGTATTTATAGCTTCTCATGACGGTTACTTTAGATTGAGCGACTTTTGCCCACTAGGACAAATGTATCGGATTACGATTTTGTTCGCTATGTCCCGTCTATTGTTAATTAAATAGTTTAATGTCTTTGTATCGAAAATACGTCGCTATCTGAGATACGTTCCAAGCCATCGCATACTCATCTTCAGCGTAAGTATTTTGATAGAAGTTACTCGGGATACCGAAAAGGAGAAAGAAAGTATAAAGGCAAGAGAAGTTTACATTTTTAAAGTCGATCAACAAGTAAAATAAACTGAATTATTAACCTATGTTCTTTACTTTTAGTCAGATTTCGAAGACAATTAAATTGCCATTAAAAATAGTCAAAGTATATTGTAGGTACACTCACTGTCATACCCTCATCCAAATAGTCCAGTTTGTTGATATCAGTATACAGTTTGAAAGGAGTCTCAATAGATATGACCAACAGGTCGACGTTGAAGTTTATACTCAGACTTCGATGTAGCACACGGAACGGCAGACTATTCTGAAATGGGCATTATTCACTAGTATTTTCACAACGTCTTACTTTACAGCTAAATTCTACAACTATTGTACAGTCCCTTCAGTTACCTCTGATTTTGGAGTACTGTCAAAATCACAGTGATCCTTAAAATCGGAACAATAAGGTTGTTATTGGGTTACTGCTGTCAGAAGTAGTTGCAGCAGAAAATGTTTTAGTTTTAATCTAGAGCAGCAGACTTAGCATGACGCTTTTTTAATTCTACTCTACGGTAGAATAGAAATCGCCTGTCTACTCTTCTCGGTAGAAAACTGCCAACTGTCTACGGAAACGTCATTTTTAGGGTTCCGTACCCAAAGGGTAAAACGGGAACCCTATTACTAAGGCTCCGCCGTCTGTTTGTCCGTCTGTCACCAGGCTATCTCATGAACCGTGATAGTTAGACAGTTGAAATTTTCACAGATGATGTATTTATGTTGCCGCTATAACAACAAATACTAAAAAACGGAATAAAATAAATATTTAAGGGGGCTCCCATACAACAAACGTGATTTTTTTTCTCGTTTTTGCTCTATATTGATAATGGCAACAGGTAGACGCATTATTCACAGAATATTTAGTTGTATATTCACTTTAAAAATAAATAATTAAATTAAAATAAAACAAACATTTAAGGGGGGCTGCCATACAAAAAACGTGTTTTTTTTTTTGCCATTTTATAGATAATGGTACGGAACTCTTCGTGCGCGGGTCCGACTCGCACTTGGCCAGTTTTTGTCTACTCTTCAGTCGAAAAAACGCTTCTCTATGGTTCCCATGTTAAGCCTGCTGGTATTAACCCGCAATAAACGTTTTGAATTTAAATTTCGAATTTAATAAATTGAAAAAAAAAATTGAGAATAAGCATAACGAAAAATAAGAACCAAATGTTGTCAACATTTGGTTTATTTTTATTCTTTCGAAAAGCAACCACCTTACCTGTGTAATGAAGTCCCCGTTAGAGTACTTATACACTTGACAGAGTACGTCATAAGACTGTCCCGGAGTCAGGGTGTTAGCCCGGATGACCAGCCAGGAGCCTTTCACGTCCGACACGGCTACATTTTCTTCAGCACTGGTCACAGTCCACACAAACTATATGATGAAATCAGGAGGAAAGAAAATTAGTGTATTTTTTTAATAATATTTTTATGGCCTGGTTGCTGGGTGGGATCTTTTACCCAATTTTTTATTTAGTTACAAAATTGTTTAAAATAATGATAAAATAAATTATATACAATGCATGATAGATGATATCCCCACCCTTGAGTTTCAATAAATATGTGGCACTTTACTGAGACCTCACGCGGACTTCTTGAGAGAACTTGAAGTGATGTTGCACTGTTTTGTTTCATTTGCCTACACTAATGCACGTTCACAAACACTTAATAATCCACCATTATTACTCATTAATATTCGCCGAAACACAAATTTTTGAAAACAAATCAAATCTGCTAAACATGTCGCTTCACTTTCCCGTCAAGAAGTCAAAGTTAGTCTTAAGAAAAATAATAATACCAGCTATTATTGTCCCAATAAAACGATGCAAAGGCTTCTTCTCATACAGTGAAGGTACGAGCATTGATCGCCACGCTTGCTCAAGACGGGTTGGTGATTTCAGACTTATATTACGTCTATAAGTCCAGGGGGCTACTCCGAACCGATAATCCGAAGTATCGGTCGAATGTTCGGCCGTTTCTTGACTTCCAAAGTTTTCTTATTTGACTTTGAATCCTTACCCATCTTCAAGTCACGTTTTTGACTTTGACTTATCTCTCTGACCATCGCTTTTTTAGGGTTCCGTACCTCAAAAGAAAAAAATCGGAACCGTTATAGGATCACTCGTGTGTCTATCTGTCTGTCTGTCCGTCTGTCACAGCCGATTTGCTCCGAAGCTACTCGACCGATTAAGTTGAAATTTGATACACATATAGACTTCTGTGACCCAAATACGGACGTGTAACGTAAATAAATGAATTTTGAAGATTGAAGGGTCACTTTTGGGGGGCAATTTAGAAAAAAAAAAAGATGTTCAAACTGCACCGTGCGACACATAAAATGAAAGGGCTCGTTGTAAGGATTTCAGATGCATTTTTTTATAATTTTTAAATAAATACTTTTAAAATTATTAACGAAAATAGATGGAGATTGACCATTACCCCCTTAACTCCGAAACTACTGAGCCTAAAATTTTGACAAAAAAAATACAGAAAATAGTTCTTGACTTATAGATTACAGGAAAACCTACAAGAAGTCTATGATCTTAAAATAGCATAGTAAATCTCTTAATATTGTGCGTACAAACTTACATTTGCAGTTGGAATATATGAGGGAACATGTTTGTCAACTGCAATGTTAAGTTTGTTCGTAATATAATTAATCCCCACTACGGAACCCTTCATTGTGCGTGGTCCGACACGCACCTAGCCGGTTTTTTTTCTTCCGCCGTAGTCAGCCATAGTCAGCCGTAGTCAGGAGACGGCCGATACTTCGGATTTATCTTCGGAGTAGACCCCCAGGTTTCCTGACGAAGTTTTCTTTTATCCATGATAAATTCGTAAAGATAATTTAATTTTAGAAAGCTACTTCTGGGCCTGCAGTCTCGACATAGCTAGCTATCGCTTTACGACTGAATTCGGTCGCAAAGTCCTAATGGGGTCTCTAGACGGTCAAAATTGCTTGACAAGATTGTGATTTTTTCGAGCCGTGTGTGCATATACTAAAATTGGAACGATACAGAGAAGATTAGCATGACCTCTGTGCAAGGATGACAAGCAAAATCGTGAAGCGTTCCACATAAAAAAATAATATATATACAATATTGAATACGTCATATAATTATAATAAATGCGTCTACGGCTCACTTTACCCTGTTTCAAAAGTTTCATTGGCAACGAGGCATTTAAAACACTTTGTTATTTCAAGTTTTCTGTAGCAGCTGCATATACTTTTGCAAACTGGTTCAATTTAACGTAACAACAACTAAATTTAATTAACACAGGAATTCATAACCGCCTCTGCGTTAACTGGCTTCAAAAGCAAAGCTTTGAAAATCTAATTTGAACTTTAATAGACATTATAACAACATTTTTGATTTTGACTTTGGTTAGATGTAAGTACCAACAGATGTTTTTTTTTTTTTTGAGATAAGTGGAAGTGGATTATTATTTTATTATTACAAGTGAAACCATAGGATGAACGACGCCGTAAAACGGAGGCTCTTGAGAGGTTTCAGTTAAAACCGTGGTGTCACTCACCCGTTACGGTGTCCTATTGCCTCACCGTCACAGGGACTAATCCATCCATATGACAAAACATAGGTACTAGTAATAGCATAAACAAGTTTATTTACGAATCCTTGGTTTTTCTGATCACTTTATCAGTCTGCTACTGCCATGCTGTGTCCTTTACCAGAGCTAGATTTAAAACTCAATATAAAAACTTTTTTGCTAAAAGGCCATGTTAATAATTAATTAGTCTAATGTGAACGCATCTGAAAATTACTAGACCTGGTTTTGGGCTATTTTAAAGTCCCGGCAAAGTATCGGGGTCACTCTTACTCCTACTGCTGTAACGAAATGCCGCTAAAATATTTTTCCTTTAACAGCAACAAAGTTAACAAAAAAAAAACTATACTAACATAATAATCATGCGTCCCGTAACACTCTGTGACTTGGGCCTCCAGCATGAAATCTATATCAGCATAGGCCAACTGTCCACCAATCAGAACGATGGAGAACATATCTGCTTGACCCTCAATGAGCAGCTTCGGGTCTCCTTTGATGTTGTCGATTTGGAACACCTTCTCTGTGCCGACGTCATCGTTGTAGGTGGTGGCGGTGATGTTGAAGATGTAGTTCACTCCGTTTAGTAGCTGAAAGGGAAATAATGTTGTCTTGGGATCTGGAAGAGAAGAGGAAGAGTTTCCAAGAGCGTAGTCATTTAATATTCTTGGGGTTTGATTTCAAATGAATATTCTATAAAGCTAAGGTAAATTAAAAATCCACACTCCGCTCATAATATTGTCTCAGCCGGGAATATACTCTCCGAAAACTAAGCCAGCCTGTCAGTCAGTCGGTCTAGTCATTTAGCAGTTATTAAACAAAGCTACTAAGTGTAATGAACCTTGTGATTGCATTAATACTTTTGTCATAAACTTCCAGCCATTTGTCTGTCATTTGTGCTGAACTGGTACTATATGGCGCAGTCGTAAAGCACACTTACCTGCTAATTTTGTACAACGCACTTCAAACTATTTTTGCTTTGTAGTATTGGCTAACAATAGTTGGTCAGACAGCAAGCTTCTACCGAACAGGGGGCCTAAAATGGACGCTTTGGCAGAATCATAATATGATCTGCGTACAATTCATACATCCCCCAATTCATCTGTTTGACAGTTGCTATTTGACATTAGACTTCACTACAGCAATTCATAATTTGTGGACCATTTTACAAAACTCCATACAAAACTGTCGAACAGATGAATTCATCATCATCATCATTTCAGCCAAAAGACGCATAGGCCTCCCCTAAAGGGGGGGTTTGCCATAATCGCCACGCTTAGCAGGTGGATTGGCAATCGCAGTATGTTGTTAAAATGCATAGAGAACGCTGCTGCCCATTCACTAGTAAGTCCCTTAGTCGCCTTTTACGACACGCACGGGAAGAAATGGGACACAGAACAACATGGAACAGATGAATTGCGGGTTATGAATTGTACGCAGATCATATTATGATTCTGCCAAAGCGTCCATTTTAGGCCCCCAGCCTATATTAAAGCGGAAGAGTATGTTTATTTGTTTGAACGCGCTATTATAGGTAATCTCTGAAACTGCCAGTCGTCCTTTTTTGTTTGCATTTGAGGGCCCAATTCTTGTCCCTTATAGTCGTGCAAAAGTAAAAAAAAAGCCAGAAAAAACGCTATGCGAATACGAAGTAATAGCGCGGGCGGAAAATGTGGCTGTTGTTTTAGTATATTGTGGTGTGTTACGATTTCCACGCGAACCAGGTCGCGGGCAGAAGCTAGTGAGCTATATCACAGTAGCTCATTTTGTGGTGCAAGAACCGCAATGAACTCTTGTTAAATAACTCGTGCCGACTTGAACGAAGAAGCAATTATTATAGTTTGTTGCAATTGATATGAAACACTGCATAATGTAAAGCAAGCTTTCCTGTTTGATGCAATTTTTTTATTCTGGAAGGGTTGTATGTTCATCATATTTTACCTATTTTTGTACAGAATCTGTAAATGATGAACCAAGAAAACCCACCAAACCAACCAAACCCAACCAAATGATGATGGGTCCAAGATAGATCGTGAATATTTAGAGGTGGATGGCATTTGCGTAACTACGGTATAAAACAATAGTACATTTTGATACAAGTGGAGAATGTTTGTTATTGCATTCGAGGCGGAATTATCACCCGAGCCGTAGGCGAGGTTGTTTTTGAGCCGAGAACTGCAATAAAAAATGTCCACGTGTATTAAACGACGTTTTTCAATACACTTTTAAAGAAATAAAATAAAATAACGAAAAATAATTCCGCCTTGAATACAATAACAAACATTCTCCACTTGTATCAAAATGAACTATTTACAAGCAACGAAAACAAGTTTTACTTCAGTATTGTTAATAATGAAGACGTTAGGTTCCAGCTGGGGCCCGTTGAGCTTGAGTTCGAGTTCCCGCACGTTGTGCCAGAGTGCGAGGGTGAACCGCTGCGTGGGCGCAACCAGTGGGTACCAGCGCACGATCCAGTGGAACTCCACGGGGATACCGGCCTCGGTCTGCAAACTGTCCGTAGAACATTGAATTGAATGTTGCTACAGTCACGAGCATAAATACATTACTTAACGCAGGATTCAAAAGCGATTTTCACTTAAAGTGTTGATAGAGATTTGACAGATTTGACAGTCCCCCAAAACGCCCTAGTGCTTTATCTGGGAAGAAGAAGATGCGCAACAAAACTCCCCAGTAGCACAGCTGTCTGTTCAGTTAGAAAACTTGATTCTATACAATAGTATGTAAAATAATTTGCATTACGCACAACAAAACGACCAGAGTATTTTCGATCTCATACTATATAATTATAATGAAATAGGACTTTTCTCAAAGTTGCTATAATTATTATTTGACGACTCAATCGCTTTTAGATTTGCGTAGATAAGTGCAAGGTATTATTTTTATGCTTGTGACGATTATTTATGTATGTACCACGTAGGTAACGCGGTGTGCATACAGGTATTTGCCGGATATATCTGCAAATAATTTTTGTTAAAGAATGATTTGTGTTTTAAATTATTAACTCAGAAACAATTTCAGCGACTTCGATTTCAGAAAGACGTAGAAAGAGGACAGAGCGGGTACCTATTGCTTAAACACGAGTTGCAAAAAAATGTGTTTATTATTCTTGGGGTTTGCTGATGACTTCAAATGAAAATTCTATATATCTAGGCTCAATCAAAAACCCACACTCCGCTCATAATATTGTCTAAGCTGTGAATACACTCTCTGAAAACTAAGTCATTTAGCAGTTATTAAACAAAGCAACTATGTATATTTACCAAGTATAGTCAACCTGTCTGTCATTTTTGCTGAACTGGGGCTATGTGGCGCAGCCGTGAGGCACACGTTCCTGTTAATTTCTTACAACGCACTTGAAACAGTTTTTATTTGCAGAATATGTTGTATGCCTGATGGATGGACTGTGTAAAAGATGATATGGCTAACCCTTTCTAGCCAAATCATCTTTTACAAAGTCCGTAGTCGTAGTCTCGGTAGTTTACCCCCTTGGGTGACTACCGAGATGACGACTAAGGCCGTGTTCAGATAACCCGTGCCGAACACATACACGCCCGCACACGCGTTGGACCCGCCTTGCACCCGCGTTCGCCATGCGCAAAATCCGCGCACGCCACGCACCAGCTTATACTGCTTATTATTGAATAAAAAAACGCCTTTGATCACAGTCAATACAGCACTAGCCGAAGCCGTGTGCGGCGCGTGTGCGTGGTGAGCGTGGGGCGGGCGCGAGGTGGGCGTGTGGTGTGTGTGGGTCGACTTCGATAAATGCAATTTGAGATCTATTAATGTGTCATAAGACTCAAATTATATAGGTACAACAAATTTCAAAGCGAGCGTGGCGGGCGCATGGCGAGCGCGTAGCGGGCGCGTGTCGTCGGTACGCAGCCTAATACAGAAGTATGGAAGAGGGGGACATGTTGCGCCGATCCCAAATGGATTGGGATATGGGCAGGAGGTGGGCATGATGATGAATTGTTGTATGCCTTTTAGTCTGTGCTTTATAAATATATTGTTTTTCTTTATTTATTCTTCTTTCTTTTTTGTGTGGTTAGACCACAGATCAGAAAAAGCCTGGTGTCAGAATTTTTATGCCGCCCATGGGCCTCTGACTTGGCTTCACGTGCTGTCGAGAATTATCTCTCAGGCATGTTTGTTTTGGGCACGCCACAATTGTGGCGATAAGTCCCCTCTTTGAGGAGTGGCTAGAGAGGCGCCACGGCGTCCTCACCTTCCGCCTGACACAGGTCCTCACCGGACATGGTTGTTTTGGGAGGTTCCTGTTCAGGATAAAGCGGGAGGAAACGCCCGGGTGTCACCACTGTGTGGATCGCCCGGAGGACACGGTGGAGCATACGGTGGAGGTCTGCCCAGCTTGGGCGGAGCACCGCCGTGTCCTCACGGAGGCGATCGGCGGCGGCGATCTCTCGCGTCCGGCCCTGGTTCAGGCCATGGTTCGGAGCGAGAGTGCATGGGAGGCCGTCACCTCCTTCTGCGAATTAGTAATGCTTGCGAAGGAGGAGGTGGAACGCGTGAGGGAGAGGCAAGGTTCGCGCCCTCGCGCCCCTTGTCGCCGCAGGAGACGCCCCGGGCGTCGGGAGTCGCAAGCCGATTTCCGGCCACCGTAGGCGTGGGCCTGCGGACGGTGAGCGATGGGTAGCTCACCATCCGATAACGACCAGGCCCGGGTCGACGGCGCGTCGTATTCCACGCGCGCCTCAAAGAGTTGTCAGCACCAACTGACGGGGTCCGCTAGGGCCAATGCCTGCCAGGGTTGCGAGTTTGTCCGAAAGGGATATCGTGGCCTTGGCACACAGGCAAATGAAGGAATACGGGTGGGTTTTAGTCAGTAAAAGTCTGACACGCCCTCCCGCTCCGCCCAGAGCGGGAGAAGTTATTTGATAATTTCCCACCCAAAAAAAAAAAAAGGCATGTTTGTTTAAGTTGTTATTTTTTTTTCCTATTACATGTTTCCTCACTATGTTTTCTTTCACCGTCCTTTAAGCAAGTAATAATTATATAATACACACATGGATCCGAAAAGACAGAGGTGCGTGCCTTGGGTCCAACTCGAGAGATAGACGTGGCAGTTCGACGATCACACCACTAGACTATCACTACATGTCTTTATTTGAAACTTTGCTAAGGTTGAAACTGTCACATTGTCCAGTGAGACCTTTAAATTTTATGACGTGCAAGTAAAATTCAACCGTATAGGGTGGTAATCGACGGTAAGACTTTTATTTACCAAGGAGATAACCGAACACAATTAGATAAACATCAACAAAGACTATTCCAATCACAGAAACTAATAAGAAGTGCTTATTGTATCCTTTGTTTGTCAGATTACTTTGCTAATAACGCGCTGTCACGCAACTCGTCCGTGATATTATTAAGCGAATGATTTCTCTTATTATGTTATTATAATTACTTATACAGGGCGTCCCACGGATATGCCACATACAGGGAATGTACCTTTAATATTGTAGATGGAACATTTTACTGAAAAAAAACATTATTTGAATTAAAAAAAAACTATTTTAACTGCTTTCATAGAAATTTAAATAATTACATGGTTGAACCGGAAATCGAACCCGTAAATTTTTACACGAGAAAAACAATCAGCCTGTAGCTTTATCATACCGATCAAAAGGCTTCATCAAAAGGATTATTTTTTGCTAAATAACATAGTGTCAGAAATAAAAGGAAGACCATGAATTTTAATATTTTTAATACAAAATTAATCAATTTCTCAAATGCTCAAAATGAGTCCCTTCCTGTTGAATACAAAGTCGCACTCTTTTGATTATTTCTTTCCCTGTCGACTTTTTGATCTTGTTGTGGTGGATATTTAGAATAATACGTCTAAGTTCTGCTTGTAGCTCGGTGACAGTTTCATATACTGGTTCTTGTGAACTACTTTTTTTACAAAACCCCATAAAAAAAAAATATAACGGGGTTAGATCTGGGGATCTCGGCGGCCATCTTATTTGTCCATTTGCCCCGATCCCAACAGTTAAAAAAAAATTTTACTTATTATCAGGAAAATGTAATTAGTTATTCGATAGCCTGAAATTCAAAGATATTAGCATTCAGCGTTTTTTTGCAGTTTTTGTCATTTTATTGCACATACCCTATTTTACCCGATTGAAAGAATAAGATGCCTGTCATTCGAGAGGTGTTGTGTTAGGAGTATCTATTAAAGTACATTTGTCGATACAATTGAGATATAATATGCCCTTAAACTATCGGTGATCGTTCTCCAAACACGCTGTATAGAAAAATAAGTAAGACTACCCATTCCCCCGATTGAACCCACTTAAGGTATAATTCCAAGAGCGACCGCAACCGCAAACCTCAGCGGCAGCCCAATCGCAATGACAGAACGCAGCGACACGACTAGTTTCTATAATATGTAACTCTACTAAAAACGGCAACAGGCGGCAATGTCGAACTAGTGTCAGACTAGTTTTTAACTCATCATGCCTAGTGTCGGTCAAGTGTCCGACGAGTTTTTGACTAATCAAGACTAGTGCAACTGGGTACAACTTAATTTACGCAACTATCTGGCCGAACACTGTCTCTTAAGACACAGGTCTCCTAGTTTAAGAGACAGACTTTATGTGTTGTTTATATAGATTTTTTGTAGCCTTTTAAATTTTGTAGAAACAATTACGTATATTTTTTAGTATATCTACTACTGTGCTCAACCTGTGTCTATGTATTATTTTGAATAAATAAACATTATTATTATTATTTATTTAGTGTCAGACTAGTTTTGAACTAGTCACAATTATTGGTGGACTAGTTTTTGACTATCGTGACTAGTCAAAAACTAGCCCACCAATAATTGTGTCTGCTACTGTCGGGCTAGAGTCGAACAAGTTTTGACTAGTCACGACTACAGTCGAGCTAGAGTCGAACTAGTTTTGACTAGTCACGACTAGTGTCTGATTAGTTTTTGACTAGTCACGACTAGTGTCGAGCTAGTTACAAAAATAAATGGCACCAATTGCTGCGCCGTCTATTAAAAAAAAATTATAATCAAATCACTACTCTGTCAGTACTCAATTTGTAAGTGGCACTAAAAATTGCCATTCACAGGTACGTTTTCTAACCCATTTGTTCACATTTTCTTTACAAACTTTTGGAACAACTGTTGTAAACTAGTTAAATGTTTCTCGAGTTATAAAGCGCACTGATGCCACGGACAGACAGACTGCGATTCATATTAATATTTATGGAAGGACTATAGTACTCACGTGATGACAGTATTGTCCGGTTTGTCTATGACAGCGTCTTTGTCTTTAGGGCAGACGAAGGGAGGCGCCAAAATTCGGAATTTCGGCGGTTCTCCTACCTGTGAATAGGAAAATGCGTGTGTAAGATCAAACAAAAGATTCTTATAGCTTTAAATCAGTAGACCAATTCCCGTATTTAAGAACGTTCACTAGTCCACAGAGTACATATTTTATATATAGGAGGAACTGTCGCAATATCATTTCAGTGACAATCCGTGTCAAAAACTCGTCTAAATTGTAGGTAAATTAGAGGTATTTTTGACAAAATAATGCGAACGTTTTTAAAAATACGGAAAATGCCCCTTAGGAATTAATTTTTCGGAGAAATAAATACACAAGTTACATATGTATGTGTATCTCGTAACCAGCGCACATGTATGATAAGATATATGTAGCAGTTTTGCAGTGGTGGCCCAGTGGTAACGACCGCGAGTTACGAGTTTCAAGTCGTAAGTTCGAACCCAGACAGGCGCATTACTTTGCGTAAATTATTTCATCACCACTGCCCTCAAAACGGTGAAGGGAAACATCGTGAGGAAACCGGCATGTCCTAGAACCAAACATTCGAAGACATATGACATCTACCAACCCGCAACGGGCCCGCGTGGTGGATTACGGCCCACTCCCTCTCACCGTGAGGAGGCCTGTGAGCAGTGCAAAAGTCAATCAATCAATTATTTGCAACGAATGTAGGTTACATTTAAATACAGGTGGAGTAGACAGGAGTGAGCCATGTACATCCGCCTGGAAATAGGCACGCAAAAATTATAAAAATTGTTAAGAATAAATAAAATTACAAATTATTAGAATTTTCACAATTATACATGCATTATTTGATATTTAAAAATGTCAAATTAAAATGTTACTCTAGAATAAAATCCATATCCATCAAAATCCATATTTTCAAGATATTTATTAATTATATTTATTATACACATTGCTGATTAAAAAGTTTTGTCCATTCAAAAATCATTAATCGAATAATATTTTTTTTCTATTAGGAAGGCCAATAATTTATTTTTAAAGTTCTTAATTGTATCATTTTTCATTACATCTGGCAATTTATACCCATACAAATAACACTTTTTCTCATTAGCATTGTGTTACAGGACTCGATTTGTAATACATTTTTGTACTGCTTTCTGACAGGTCGTTTTCTAGTTTCTGTTTGGTCTTTAAAAACATGGCCACTTCCAGAATATACAAAGACGGAAACGTAAGCACTTTTAGGGACTTAAACTTTGGTTCACAACTGTCTGTGGTCTTCAAACCACACATCGCTCTAATGCAACGTTTTTGCGCCTTGAATATCCTCTCTCGTGTCGGCTTTTTGGCGCGAAATGGGGATTTGCCACTATACGAACTGAATCAGTCGGTCTGAACCAGATCGGATGGCGAATCCGGTATAATTGACATCGGCCTAATTTAGGTCAATTGACAGATGAGAGGGTAACCTCTTCTGAACCAGCCTATTGGCGCGAAAATGGGTGTGCGCCACGAACGAACTGAATCAGACCGATTGGCGAATCCCGCATAATTGAAATCGGCCTCATCGGCCTTATTAAGGCCGGTCGGCGAAAGAGAGGATAAGTATTCCCTTGAGCTGCAATTGCCCCAGAAAATAATACCAAATCTTAGACTGATGCAACCAGACCATGATAAGCTACCAATGTTGTTTGAATGTCAACTTTTTTGGACAACTTTGAATGGACATATGCCGCTGTATTCATCCTTTTGGAGATTTCCTCTGCTTGTGGTTGCCAATTTAGTTGTCTGTCAATGTAAATCCCTAAAAATATTACGCTACTTTGACTTGGTTCATTTTTTGCTTATAGGTAGTAGTTTACAAATACTTCTTTTAAAATTGTGCGTTGATGGAAGTGCATTATATTAGTTTTTTGTAAGTTTATAACTAAGTGGTTTTTTTCAAGCCAATGTACGACATCTTCCAGGGCTTTGTTTATGTCCTGTTCATAGCTATCCGGATGTTTACATTTTACTAACGCGGTGCTGTCATCGGCAAATAATACCATTGGGTTATCAACATGACGTGGCAAATCGTTAAAAAAAGGGGTGGCCCAAGGACGCTGCCCTGTGGTACACCATATTTTATTGTTGGTCCTTTGGATCGGTATTTTATTTCACTGTTCGTCTCTGCACATATTATAGTTATTTCCGTGTATTGTTTACGATCGCTAAGGTATGATTTAATAAGTTTTAGTACTTTTCCCCTTATTTCATAAATGCTTAATTTGTTTAATTAAATATCATGATCGACGCAATCAAAAGTTTTCGTCATATCCACGTCAAATAGGTACTTTGCTATCTACGTTTCTTATGACAACAGTGGGAACATAATAGGCTGATTTTGTATAGTTCTGTTTAATCCCTTAGGAAAATGGCCTGAGTATATATTTGTTACGTAACAAGTCAGGTGTAAATTCCCCGAAGGTCGACTTGCCTTGCATTGTATAATTGAACATACATACCTACATAATAATAGTAACCTAAGTATTGCAGTAGTAAAAGTTCATTATTATTAAGTAAAATTACTACGCAATTCTTAGAATTTACTATTTCTATTGTTAGTGGTCACGCAACCCTATGTCCGTGGGCATAGTAAAGTACTTTCTGCTACGCCGCGCGGTTGTATGGAATCTTGTAGAACGTCGTAGCCAACTGCTACGAGCGTAGCAAAGGTCGTAGACGGCTACGCGTAGTCGAGTACTCTATTGGAGCCGCGTAGATATTAGATTACGAATTGTATTTGTATTAAAATTGCGTGTTAACTTAAGGCAACAACATAATATCACGTATACTGTATTTCCCAGACGGGGTAAGCAGAGGTGTATTTAACATATTTTGACAGTTATATTTTTAAACTTTCACGAGGGCGAGCCTATTGTCAGCAACCGGGCGCAAATACAGACTCCTGATGTTACTGAGAAATTTTTAATCTTATATTTTGTATTAAAATATTTACATCATATAAAAACTAACCGACTTAAAATAATAATATATAAGATATACGCTAACAGACTTAACATAATAGTATATGTATATGTAAAAAAAAAAAAATGTGGGGGACAGAATCATAGGGCATCAAAAAATTCGTCCGCATCGCTGTCAACAGGAAAGGTGCTCAGAAGGCTGGCAGCATTGCCACGTTGTATGGCGATGCTGATTCTTTGTCCGAAAAATAGACCAGCCCTCTGGTCACGTGAAGAGTCGACCAACCGCTTGGCAATATCTTGAAAAACCAAGCGGGCACTCGGGCCCCATGGCCCTAGTGTTTCAACCCCTAACGGCTCGAACATATAGCTCCCAATAAGATTGGAATATTTTCGCCGTTTGAGGTTTTCTGCACCTGCAGCAGCCGGCCCAGCACAGCTTGCCGTGCTAGGAAGATGGGATGGCGCAAGGGTGTCGACACATGTTGCATCCCACACCAAAGGCCGACCTAACTTCCAAGGCATTATGGTCATTCCGTCTGGTCTCTTCCCATCGTCGCGTGCTAAGCCATTGGGTTCTAAAACAGCTGGCACCCACTGAGAAATTAATGAAAAAACCAAATAATACTTTTCCCGAACTGGGATGCGAAACCAGTGTCCTATACCCAGCAGTCGTTTGTAATCACTATACCAACGCGACAGTCAAAAACTACCACTATACCATACAAATTTTACAGCACTTTCCGTTCGCTCTCGAGGCTGTAAACTCGCCATATATTTAATTATTAAAACAGAAATCGATTATGTTGTTATAAACGCGAACGCTTGGAAGTTTATAATGAACTACAGGAGTAACAAATTCCGCAATTATTGATATTATTAGCCTATATCATTTCAGCCGAAAGACGTCCACTGCTGGACATAGGCCTTCCCCAATGGGGGGGGGGGGTTGCCAAGAAATAGGGTTAGTAGTCTTTACGCCCAGCACCACACGGAGCCTTTTATTAGCCTATAACTACTATTAATATTAGCCTATACCTACTATTAATATTACCCTATACCTACTATTAATTTAAATGCCTTGTTAAGCTAGTGGTCGCAAGCACAACTGCTGAGCGTGAGGTCCTGGGTTAGATCACCCGGTCGGGTAAAATTTAATTAGGTTTTTTTATTAGAAAAAATATGTGTTCTAGCCCAGTGGATTTACACCCGATTAATAGCCGGCCGGTTAATAAGCTCCTTTTACATGGTTCTTAAACATTACTAAAAAAAATTGAGTAAGCTAACACCTCTGCCAACCCCTTCTCACGCTTGTATGGCGTGACGTTAATTATTATGTGAAATACTCAGTATTATTACGAAATATTGAACTGTAGGCTTCACTTCTTCACTGGCCCCTATAACACAGGATTTTCCTAGCATCGGGGTCATTATTCACAAAAATTGAGCACAAATAATGTAATATCATATTATAGTAACAAGCATTGTATTTCTTCTTTTTGCTAAATGAAAATGATTCTTATTCTTATTACTTACATCTGTAAACGAGCGCGAGGTGTGAGCTAATTGCCGATAATATTCCTCTAGGGACCAACACAGTGATAATGTGAGTATATTGAGCTAATCTAATACGTAATACAGTGTGTGTGTGTGTCTGTGTGTGCATTATTAGGTTCAAAGCTACATTCGTGGAAGGCGTTGATGAAATATGTAGTGTAATTACATTTTCCTTAGTTCTGTCAACTAAATGCCGGCGGCACTAATTAAGTTATAACCACTGTATTGTACGTAAACTTACACAGTACATCAATAATTTTAAACTTTCCTTACAAAACAAAAAAAGGAGCTACGTAGCCAACAAACTGCTGTGCAGTTTGGCAGAAGTAAATATTATGTCTATAAGTTAATAATCTGAATAAACAATTTTTTTTTCTTCAGCTGTCGACAATTTAAACGTGAATACTTAAGACGCTGACAACAGGTAAACCGCTGTCACTGGCAGACAAAACAAAGAGAAGCGTGATGACACAACGCTTGTAATTTATTCCAAAATATGAAGAAATTATGTATTTACTCAAAAATGAGTTGAGTAAACGAAAATAAAAAACAACCAAGTTCTGCATACGAATAAGACGTTATTGTTATTAATTAAATACCCGTACGTTGATATTTAATACAGATATTTTGGATTGAAACTCAAAGTAAAGGGTTGGTTTACCGTTAATTTGTATTGAGATTTGTTTTTCTAAACGTGTTTTGGTAACAATCAAGTTCTGAGAAATATGTTCAAGAATAACATATAAATTTTCGCTACCACAAACTATATAGATTTGGCAATTTTTTTGTTTAAGACAAGCCTACTTTTATAATTTGCCTCTTGTCAGCGCCTTAATTATACTGTTCTAAAACCACACAAATATTAAAACATTCAAATTAAAAGCAGAAACAAAGCCAGTATTCAAATACCACTTAAACTCAGCTTTAAATAGCTGCACAATGCAAATTCAATTAAACTCGCCAACTTTAGAGCTGACATCAATTATTCAAACATAAAAAAAAAACTCACCACATCTTGAATTAAAAACACCGATACACAAACCAGCACTATGTTAATCAAAATCATGGTTTAAGTTAACGAATGATATCCGCATTCCCTTTGAGACTACCGGCTTTTACACCCTCTGAAGTGCAATGGTCGGCATGGCTTGTTGCGGCGTGAATTACAGCTCACGGGTCAAAGCGATCGATACACAATAGATAATTGAACGGACTGTTTTACCGGTAATTATGGACTATTTTGATGTGGTTTTAAGAAAGCAATACTGTGTTATTGTGTGTTGTTATTGTAAGTTGGTCTGTGTGGTGCCGAACGTAAAGAATAGCACTCCCCTATTTCTTCTCGTCGGTGTTGTAAAAGGCGACTAAGGAACTTACTAGAGAATGGGCAGCAGCGTTCGTTATGCATTTTAACACCATACTGCGATCGCCAACCCGCCTGCCAAGCGTGGCGATTATGGCAAACCCCCCCTTTGGCCTTACCTTTGGCTTTGGTCCAGCAGTGGACGTCTTTCGGATCTAGAGTCTAGACAAAATCTAACTGATTGCTATTTTAACTGTATAATTTATTACTTCTATGACATTTATTTTACATTCTGTGATTACCTTAAACTCACACACTGATATTATTTTTATTTTTTTAGGAAAACGTTTCCTTTTTTTTTTTACCATGTTTGTAAATATGTGAGCACCATCTATCACATAATTAATTTATCTGTCATTGCTTCATTATTAGTTCTTTTTAACTATTGTGGTTTTTATTCTAGGTGCATCGTCTTCACCTATAATTATATAATTGATGTACCTATACAAAATATTGTAAAACATTTTAAAAGAGTTTCTTGCCCATTCTTCTACATACGAAGCTACCTTTTGGAAGGGGCGACTAGAATCAATTCTATTTTATTTGTAATTTTTGACGTTCAAAAGTGCCATTTCTGTGCCTAATTGAAATAAATAATTTGACTTTGACTTTCGGCTGAAATGATGATGATGTTGTGTACAGAACTTGACAAAAGTATACATCGTGACATTTGAATCGTCTTACAACGGCAGCCCTCTTCGTGTGTCCACTGACTACTATTACTATTACTATTGATTATTATCTCAGCGTTGGCAAGTGGCAACACAGAAACTTCACTTATTTCAGAGATCCTTAAGTAAGGAACAAGCTCTGTTTTCTGTACAGAGTAGTTCCGCATACTTACATTCACTAGGGTTTCCTGAAAGGATAAGTGAATTAGGTAGACTGATTATTGCAGCGTTGGGGTTGTTAGCTAGTGGCGGGTGGGTGATTATATTTCAGATCGCCGTTCAGAAAATTAGAATCAAGACTTCGCTTAACAGGTAAGCTCGTTTGATTTCCAATTTTATTTCACGGCGATCTGAAATAGAATTAATTAAACAGAGTAGATGTTTAGAGTTGTCTGCAATAATTCAGTTAGTTACTTACTTATATATAAATATTCTGGTTTGTTAAGTAGGTACTTTTTATTTTTGTTCATTAGCGTTACATCTAATCCTTCATGAAAGTACAAAAAATATTTATTAACAACTTTATACTAACTATTATATATTATTCATTATGATGCATGACGTAGTTTGAAACAGCCCACGAGCGCTGTGCGAGCCTTGCGTTCAAAGGGCGTCGCGGAATAGAGCGCAAGGCTCTCACCACGCTAATAATAGGATGTTTCAAACTACATTATGCAACATAATGAATACTTAATATTTGAATTTTTTAAATTATTCAAATGTTAATAAATATTTTTTTTACTTTCATGAATGTTTAGTAGTCATTGGATACATGAAGTGGGCTGCCGTTGTAAGACGATTTAAATGCCACGGTGTATATTCATGAGAATAGACGGGGAATTGTGTTATCCAGTAACTGGGTTGTGGAGAGCAGATAGGCAGTCGCTCCATGTAAAGTTCTGGTGGACTGGAAGCTGACTCCAACATTGTTGGAAAAGGCTGGGCAGATGATGATAACACTGGTAGTAAAAAAGCTATCGGGAATAAATGTTAAGCTATAATAGTTCAAAGGTGCACAAGTACAGTCACGAGCACTAATATGTATCCATTTAGCAACTTTTAAATGTGATTTGCTCCTAATTTGTATCAATCGTAATTTTATGTTGTTACGAATAATTAATTAATAGATTTCCCTGTTTTTACAAACTCGTGACTATAGCAAGCCTTCGACTGCATCTCGGGCTTACATTCGTCTACTCGTTTGTAAAATTTATTAATTTTGGAACCTATACTATTCTGAAATAGGTCTTATATTAAAGTTGCAATCGTTATTCCGCGAGAAAGATGCTTTTAAATTTTGCTAAGTATATACTTATTTGTGCTCGTGACTGTACAAGTGCAGGGGTATCGTATCACCCAGTAACTGGGTTGTGGAGGTCAGATAGGCAGACGCTCCATGTAAAATGCATCTGATTAGACTGGAAGCTGACCCCAACTTTGTTGGGAAAAGGCTGGGCAGATTGAGCTCAAAGGTGCACTATGGTGCTGAATGATATTGTTGTGTAATCAGACCAAGAAATATACAGTTTTAGTGACATAATTTTCCAAGACAGTGTATGACGCATTGTCGCTCTTTTGCTACGTCTAATAAAGTCGTAAGGTAACTAACAACATAACAAGTAACCGACTTTACGAGTATAAGTTTTTCACATTATCTACTGTTTATTGTTTACTGAATAAGATTTTAAATTTCTGATTGATTCAACAAGCTATTCCTGGTTAGCAAATCAAAACACATACCTACAGGTTTGTTAAAAATACCTACGTTTTTTATAAAAACAATGAAATTCTGCTAAGCATTTAGTACATAGGTACCTTGGACAAAATAATTGTCTAAACAAAATGATTCTATTTATATTTGAAAGTGTAATACAATAGTAAAATAAGAAGAAAATAATAAGAAGAGAAAGAAAGAACAATAAAGAAGAAGAATAAGAAGAAGGTTATGAATTATTTTTATTATACCTTTTGCTGTGCCCTACAGGGTCCGTAATTGTACCTTAGCTTTAAGCCAGTGTAACACCTTTACCTATACATTATGGAATACAAATAATATGTGAATTATTTAAATATGTGTCAATACCCAAAGTCAGAAACATTATTTTATTTACATTGTTGTTGTTTTTTTTTTTTTTTACATTGTTCTCACATACAGAAGCGACAAGAATAATGTACCCAGGATTTTGTAATATCTTGATTTAAAAGAGTGTCCTTGGAGTTTCTTGCCTATTCTTCTCCATAGAGATCTACGTTTTGGAATGGGCAAATAGCTTCAACTTTCTGACTAACTGACCGACTCTTTGAAAATTCAAAAGTGCCTGTCATTGGTTTAATTGAAATAAATTTGAGTTTGAGTTGACAAAATCGTAATCCGATACATTTGTCCTAGTGGGCAAAAGTCGCTCAGTCTAGTGTGGTACGCCTGCATGTCAAGTCGCATTCGTGTACACAAAAGTAAAATATTTTCTAAGAAAATATCCCAGTTGCGCATTACGATATTGCAAATCTCGTTATGGTAAAACGACTGGACCTAACTTCGGTTTTAAATTTAGATGGCGTCACTGAGAAATGGCATCACTTTTTCTGCTTTTTCTATGACATTTCTTCGCAAAGCCTCGCTATAGTAACTTGTATCTTAAATCTCTTGGCCCAAAGTAGTTGACATTATTTAGCGATAAAATGGAGGTAAAATTATAAGTAGTTTTCAGTACACAAACAATTCCAAACTTTCAAGGTCGAGGTCACTGTTGAGAATGGCCCCTATTACATTTACCGTGGTTACTACAGGGGCTAGTCATTTGTTATACATAATTAAGTAATTTTGTTCTCGAATGTCATGTTAGTCACGATAACACATGGAAAAATAATTCGTTTTAATTGAAGTGTGGTACTTATTTAATTTTAATTTTAAAGTTACATTTGTGTTCAAAAATAATTAATGATTGTGTTTTTAACGGGCTACTAGGGGTGGATTTTACGTCTTATAGTCAAGGCTTAGTTGTGTGTTACTTCTTACAACTTCTTTGATAACTATGTGTCTTGGGAAAATGAGAGAGAGGAGCTTTGAGAATTCTGGACAGATGCTCCGATGCGCTGCAGCGTCTATACCAGGGACCGCATAACCCCGGATAAGAGTTAAGCCGTATAAAAGGTTACCTTTATCATGAAGTATCTCTTTGAATGGGTTTTTACTTGAACCCCAGTAAAAGGGGAAACCCAGTAAAAACCCTTATCGTATGGGTTTTTGGTTAACCGCTTAAAAAAAACCCTATCAAAAACCCTTCCAATAGGTTCAGCGAAAAAAAAATTTTTCCTTAAATTAATGTTGTTTTTTTTTCTTTACTTAAATTCATGTTGGCATGGTGCATGCACGGGGTGTGGTATACAGGGGGGGGGGTGTGGTTAAATTTCTGTTATGTTTGTCTCAGTGAAGTAGCGATATCGCCATCCTATTAATTAAGTACGCTATTACTATTATGTCTTTATGTCTAGCTCTTTCTAACCCGATGATGTTTATAGTCCCAACAGATCAGCTTTCAACAACAATCTAAATGACACAAAAACTATCTTACAATGCCTTTCACACCTCCTGTCATTGATACGCCGATAGTCATTAAGCTGGATGCCCTGTAGCGCAATTAAGCTCATAAATTGCTTTAAAACCTAATAAACTGAGCGCAAAGTGTGCGCGAGTGCTGCCGGCTCGCCTGTAAAGGATTTTCGTTGTTATTAGCAATTTAACGGGACATTAGCCCCATCTAACGTATGATTATCTTGTTTTATGTTACCGCGCACATCATTTACACAATTAAATTGGATATCATATGTTTTGGAGTGTTATTGTTGTTGTTATGTGAATATAAGTGTTATATATGTGGCTATAAAAAAATGGATTTATGTTTAGATACGTCTGGTAAGTTAACAGTTTGTTTTACACCTATTTGAGTAGTTCCGTTTGGTGCCGGACGTAAAGAATAGCACCATCCCATTTCTTCCCGTGGGTGTCGTAAAAGGCGACTTTAAGGGACTTGCAGAGAATGGGCAGCAGCATTCTCTATGCATTTTTAAACCATACTGCGATCGCCAACCCGCCTGCCAAGCGTGGTGATTGTGTGCAAATCCCCCCTCCCCCCTCTTTGGGGGAGGCCTATGTCCAGCAATGGACGTCTTTCGGCTGAAATGATGATAATGATGATGAGTAGTTCCATGTAAGGGTACCTCTGACTTTGCTGACTCTTTCTATTCGATCTTCTTATCATGACATAATTGTGTAGCTCGTACCTATTCTTGAATTTACTAAAGTAATACTAAAGTCGAATTATTAATTCACTGGAGTAATCTGACATGTGCTAGCTCTAGCTGTCAGCTCGTGTAATAAAAAGGTAAGAAAATGGTTGGCAGCTAGCACATGTTTATGGAAATGCCCTATACCTACCTTATCTGGATGTCTCTTCAACCGATTATTTATTGTATAATTATATCTATACAAACTAGTGGTCGAAATTCAACTCCCTCTACTTACAATCTATTAGTACTTACTAGTTCCGTGAGTACACTAATGCAATATTATCATAAAGCACTTACTCATTCCATGCTCAAGCTGTCACTTCTGTCATCTATCTTAGAATGAGGATTATAAAAACAACTCTGTGACTACCTTTGTTCCCGTTTTATCTTATGGCACGAAGACGGATGTGGGAAACAGATAAATGATTTACTTTTTTGGCATGTCACAAGATGAACATGTCATTTGGTTATATTGGTATATTTCAACCCGGCCAAATTTGATATTACTTTGCTTCCTCAGAACCTCAGAACAATGTGTTCTGAGATCTATCTATCTTCAACTCATACACCTAATCGTTTTTTTTTTTACAATGGTTTGTTTTCTCAACTCACTTTATACATTGGCAGAATAGTCGACACCGGCTTTGCTTGCCATTTAACAAAAAATAGAATAGAATAGAGGCGTTGGTACTATGTGTGTGTGTCAAACGCATGGTAGTGTGTGTAATGTTATTTTATTAATTTAATTTATTTCTAATAATTCATATTATATAAAAATATTAGCTTTCTGCTCTCCTCCTTCATATAAACTTTAACTGTGCCAAGTTTCATACTCCTCCGTCCACGTTATCTTCGTAAAAAGAGCTATAAAGTTTTCGCTTCAGGCAAATATATTAAATTACTAGCTGTGTCCCGCGGTTTCACCCGCGTAAGTCTCGATCCCGTGGGAATATCGGGATAAAAAGTAGCCTATGTCTTAATCCAGGGTGTCAGCTACCTCCATACTAAATTTTATCAAAATTGGTCCAGCCGTTTGAGCGTGAAAAAGTAACAAACATACACACACACACTCACAAACTTAATAACAGTAAATAACAAAGCCTGGCCTGGCCTGGCCTGGCTTTAATATTAGTGTGATGTGATGTGATTTACTTACTTAAATCTCTTTGGCTTCAGATAATAATATATTGATAATAAAATAGTAACGAAGTCAAAACTGTACATTAAATATATTTGAAAAAACTAAATAATTGCTACGTGGTGTGGGAACGAGTCTGATGCCAAAAATTAAAAAAAAAATTGTCCGTTTGTCTGACTCATGTTCCGGATTGACGCAAAAACTTCCGAATAGATTCTGTTCGCACAAATTCCTTAAAGGTCTGATCATCGAATAGGATTTATATTGTCACGCTATTGGTTATGAGGGATTAGCAATATTGGATTATGTTCGTATTTTTCTGTAGAATGTTTGAATATTGCATATAGTTACAGATTAAACCTTTTAAATGATTATCATCAGGCTATTCCTTTATGGAGCTAAGCAGTCAATCCTTATGACATATACAAGGGTGTTATAGTAATTGCATGCCATAGCTTAGGGATAGGTTCAGTATCGATAAAGGAACCCAGGAAAAAAAAAGAATATTATAAAGAAAAAAATTAAATAACCATAAAAAAGTCTCTTCGTATTTTAACGGGCTTAGGACCGTCAAATAAAATAATTTTAATTCTAAACGATTACTATTTTATATTAGTAGGTACTAAATTAGGTTGATTTTCTTTTTTCTTTTTTTTCCTGGATTTATTTATCGATACTGAAGGCTAGGCTATGGCACGCAGTCTATTTAACAGCCTGTATAAAAACGGCTATTATAGTCAACTTTCAATAAAGGAAATAGCTTAGCACGAGGACGAGCTGCTTCTCACACATACAAATGTACGCCCGCGCGTCCTGACTTTCTGTAACTCTCGTCACCAGTCCGTCCAACCAAAATATGGCTGCTGAGATTAAAACTATAAACGGAGTATACAGGAAATCGTATATTTTTTTTTTAAGCATATTGTGGTTACTTACGACTTCCACTTGAACGAAGTCACGCGCAGAAGCTAAAATCATCAGACTAAAATCAACAAAAAACCTTAAAACGTGCCAAAACCCCCTAATGGGCAGATCAGAGCATTTTATTTCCACATCTTCCTTACGAGGGGGGGGGGTCTTTCTTTCTTCCTTCTTCCTTATAAGTCGTACACCTGCGCTGAATAAAAGAAAACGCTAAGAAAATATTTGCAGACGAGGAAATAAATTGTGGGGTCGATTGATACCGTACGTGAGCAGCCTCTGAGCCTCCGAGCCTCCGAACACTAACGAACTCATTCACACCCACACAGATTTTGTGTTTGTTGTAGCATTTATACTAAACAAGATATATTATTAGATTTCGATTGGGTATATCCAGAATGAGTAAGCATATTTTACACCTTTTATTATTGTGTTTTATTTTACAAACGTTGAGTAGGTATTGTTTAAAGCTAAACGAAGGGTGAAAAAAGAGTGAGCTTAAGGCGACGATAACCGACTTTTAATGATTTTATACTGAACGTCTAAACGAGTAGTGTTAATGAATTGAAAAAAAAAATGGTTAAATTAGAGCATTTGCTCAATAACTTAATATGTGAATATTTTAGATTATGTTTATATTACATAGGGTAATTAATTTGTAAAGTTATTTCTAACGCGGATAAGAAACTGAGAATGGCGTAAAATCTACCAAGCGTATTTTTTTGAAACTTTCACCACTTTAAAGATAATTTAATTATTGATCTTTTAGTATACGCGTTTCATTAAAATACCTTTTTTTGTGTATAATAAATTAATAATGCATCAAATTGGGGACAGCGCTCCTTGATGGGCGAGTCCTATTACTAGCTGAACGTACAACGCGTTGCGTGAGCTCAGTACAGGACACGCAAGCTAACAACTCAAGGTCACTGGCATATATCTGCGTCTTAAAAAGTAAACGATATATATCGCTGAAAATACATATTACTAGGATTTTGCCATATCATCAAACACTATAAGGGTTTATTTGAGGTTTTCAGTTTATTTGGCATTGTTCCAAAGTACCACATATCAATGTTTTTTAAAGTGTGCAAATAAACTTTTTTTTTTTTTATTCTTTTAACGTGTCTGTATTTAAAGTCACATTATATTGATACTTCAAATAATATTGCGAGTTTAAAATAATCGTGTGAAGCCTGAAAGGTGTTCGTATAAAGTTACTTCAACAACCCTTTCGTAGTAGGTAGGTAGGTACTTGCATTACTCAAAGCTACCATTGCACATTGTGGACAGTAGGTCGATGACCTACAGGTCGGCAGTACACAGGTTCCTGCAGACAGGCGTGACGCAACAATAGTAGCACAATTTATTTCTATAAAAACTTCATGAAAATCGCGCCAGTCTGCACGAACCTTAATTATATGTAGTATACGGGGAATTTATAACTTAATCAAAGATAGATCTATATCGGTGACATTTAATCAGTTCCAAGTAGGTATCATGCATTTTGTTTATTAAATATTTACGTGCCCTGTTTAATTATGGACTTGTGTTCATTTTATTAATGTTACATGGGTCGATTGACATTTGACCACTCTGGCTGTTGTAGCTTTCGTACAGTATAATTTAATTTAAAAAGAAAAAAAAAATAAGGGCGCTTATAATTTATCGAAATTAATTCATTATTGAATCAAACCAATTCCGGCGGGACGTTTTAGAGTAACTTTTGAGTGAAAACTCTTAATTATATTATTCTGGACCATCTTGACAATATGATGCATCACCGTTATCAACTCAAAATACTCTTAAAGAAGTGGTTTAATCGACTAGTTTCGGTCACTAATTAGCACATCTACGAGTATAACAAAGAGAAAAATAATATTGCACGACAACACTTGAAGAGTTGTCGTGCAAATTCAAAGAGTTGTCGTGCAAATTCAAAGAGTTGTCGTGCAAATTCAATTTTTTTATTCGTATTCATACATTTACATCTCTGCGTCATAAAATAACAATTTGTATTTACAAAACAAAACATTAATACTAAAGGTGACGAGTGCTCATATTATTATAGATACACAGATAACCTCTATACATAATGTATTCTTTTGTGTAAACATGTGGCCCGTACGAATGTCAGCCGACTCGTTATCTTAGAGAGCGTTTGTCACGAGAGTACCGGCCTTTGAGAGATGTGTCGTGAACTTTCGTTGGTTTTATCTTTTATGTGTGGTTACATGAAAACCACAATCAAGATTCCTAAAAAGGAAATACCTCAATAGGAAAAAAACCGGTCAAGAACGAGTCGGACTCGCGCACCGAGGGTTCCGTACGTATATATGATGTTGATGGTTTCTGAAAAACTGTGCTATTTAGAGACATTGTTTTATTTTTCCTGTAATTTTTACATAAATTTCTATCACATAGAATAATTTCAGATTTTTATCTATGCAAACTTCGGAGATAAGGGGGGGGGGAACGGTATTTTTTTTTTACATTTTTAATCAAAAGTCGGAAAAAAATTTGCCTGAAAAAATAAAAATAAATGTTTGAGAATGTGCAAACAGCGCTCTTTCATATGATACCCCACATGCCCTAGTCGCCCCACTTAAAATTTTTAAGACTTGAAAGAACATTTTCAGTCCTTTTTGCAAAAAAGATATATTTTTTTTCTTGTTTGCAAAATAGTTGGACAAACGTCATCTAAAACTATTCTAAATTTCAAGTTGATAGCATTAGTAGTTCTTGAGATATTGAGGTGTGACAGACAGACAGACAGACTTAGTCTCACCATAAGGGTTCCTTTTTACCATTTTGGTACGGAACCCTAAAAACGGAACTATAGGATCACTCGTTTGTTTGTCTGTCTCTCCATCTTTTTTCTACTGGACCGTACCTTGGTTACGGAGATATTGAAGGTTAAAGTTCCAACTTTTTTGTACTTTTTTTTCATGAATACTTGTTTTACATAACATCACGCCTTGTTTCCCCGAAGGGTTAGGCACAGGTGTACCTGTAGTACACCCACATTTCTCGAGTTATGTTAAAGTCCCATGTAATAGGGGGCGAGCCTATTGCCATCAATCGAGCACAAATCCAGACTCCGGGCTGCTGAGAAATTCCAGTTAGAAAAACCCAATATCACTTTGCCCGAGCCGGGAATCGTACCCAGGACCTCATGCTCAGCAGTAGTGCTTGCGACCACTAGGCCAACGAAGCAGTTCAGTTTAAATATTAAAAACTAGCTGCGCCCCGCGGTTTCACCCACGTAAGTCTCGATCCCGTGGGAATATAGGGATACGAGTAACAAGTAGCCTACTTATATGTTAATCCAGGGTGTCAGCTACCTCGATACTAAATTTTATCAAAATAGGTCCAGCCGTTTTTACGTGAAAGAGCAACAAACAAACCATCCATCCATACTTACAACTTTCGCGTTTATAATATTAGTACGAAGGATTAACTTTGAATGCTCCCCTCCTCAACATTGCATGCGCCCTGTTTTGCACTCGTTACATTGCGCGCTAACGTAAACAGCGATTTTTTCACACCATTTTATATAAAAGTATTATCCTAGCAGGCTTAGCATGATGCTTTATATTTCTTCTCTACTGTAGAATAGAAATCGCTTGTCTACCGAAAATGTTCTACTGTCTACACAGAAACGTCATTTTTGTCTACTCTTCCGTCGATAAAACGGTTCAATGCTTTTGCTCAATGTTACTTCAGATGTGCGTAGAAAATGGCTATGTGATACTGCTTACCCCTGCATATAGATAACCATCACGTTTGTGAACCTTCGCAAACGAATACATTTTTTTATCCTGCAGTAGTTAGGTATTATGACGAATAGATGATGCCCCCTGTGGTATTTTGCTATTCAAAGCCACATCTGTGGTATATTTATACCTATATTTACCTTTTAAACGGCTGCCGTGCCCAACAATTTTTGATAAATATATTCTTTGTTATCAAACATGAAATCATATTAACGCTTTCACATAATTATATTATCATTCTCTTTACAAATTACTCTTGGAACACTATTAACGCTGAAAAACTCAACCGGTTTTTAGTCACGTTTACCTATTGTGACATAGTAATTTTATTTTATTCTAGGTGCATCGTCTTCACATAAAATCTTATAATTAATGTACTTAAACAAAATATTGTAAAACATTAATTATAAAAGGGTAACGGTGGAGTTTCTTGCCCATTCTTCTCCATACGAAACTACCTTTTGGAAGGGGCAACTAGAATCAATTCTATTTTTTTGTTGTAAATTTTGACGTTCAAAAGTGCCTCATATGTGCCTATTTGAAATGAATAATTTGACTTTGACTTCGACTTTATCTGTTTTAGCATACAAATACTGTACCTATTTTATAGTATATTCATTTATCCTAATGTAAAAATCTTAGAATATTTAGTTTGACATTTTTCATAATAAATTGTCACCTGTCTGTTTTCTTTTCTAAACTTTATAGCTTTCTTGGTTACTATAATTATAATTAGTGTTGTTCGGCTAGGTTCTCATTGTAAGCCGTTTATTCATAGATCTTTGAGTATCTTTGAGTTTGAGTATAGTATAAATCTTGTATAAATACTCAAAGTCATAGGTTCATAGATTCTGGCCGACAATCAAACAAGAAGTAATTTTTAAATTGTTTGGTCGTTTGGAAGCTTCTATTAGAAGCGGCTGATGAACCTGATCCCGTTCCTGTTTCCCGAGCCCGAGTAGCTGAAGTCTGGGATTACTTTTTGTATTATTCTTTTTGTAATCTTAGTTAACTTATACCATATAATAGCCAATAATTTCCAAGAAAGCTTTGTAAGTAAGCTAACGTTAAATCGAGAGCATGCTCTATTTTCTTTTCCGAGGACAATAACAATGGATCGGAACAATTTCCCGAAGTAATCAGTTATAGTCTGCCGATGGCTATCGGCAAGACAGGTAATCGATACCGGTATGACTTACTTCAAAACCTATAGGTATCTTACAGCATAGGTATTGAAGCCAAAGGTCATATTCTATTGGTAAGCTCTAAATAGAGCATAGACCATAGAGCTTAGCTCTATGGAGCTTTCATAATAAATACAAAAATAAAACATGGTAAGTATCTTTTTTAAATATTTTGCATGTAATTTTGTCGTCTTTTATCTGTGACCTGTATCTTTTAAACTTATTTGCTATCGTTATTTAAAAAAAAAAAAATGTTAAATTACTTAATGCTTCTTGCATAAATAAAGACTGTTGATGAGGAAAAGACAACACAAAAAAAGCACAATCCAATCTTACTTTAGCAGAAAAATATAAGCTACAGTTTAGTTTGTTCAGATTTTCCTATTTTATACCCTATACCTACTATCGTGGATACCGACATAAACAAGTAATAACTTTATGCTTACTAGGTAAATAGCCTCAAAGCCTATTCATAATGTTATTTTGACCGGTATTCAAAATATGTCAAGGTCTTCAAGTAATAATATCGTCTACTAGTAAACAAGTAGTCGTCCATTCGGGGTAATAACGGAATTCCCAACTGACTGAGTAAATAGAAAACTTTGCACTCGAATTAATTAAGTTACACGAGCCTCTATTTGTATGATCGATTGTCATAGATGAGTACATGGTACAAGTAGGCAAACTAATAAACATAAAATAGCTTGGAAAAATTCGATATGCCTACTGCGCTTGTGCGGCGCGCCTGTACCGGAGTGAAGTGAACCGCGGTCGAGCAAGCAGGTAGACGCGAAGGCCGGCGGAAACAGCCGAGTAGTACCGAATCAACCTCGCGCTGGAACTCACGCTCGCCCGGTCAACGCATTATTGACCATTTCCTGCGATAATTCCAACAAATTAACATAGTCTGTTCACAATACTGCCAGATAGTTTAAGATTTTAACATAAATAGTGGTTATGCTGTGACTCAGTGACAAAATAAACATTTAAATAGTTGATGTAAGAGTAAGACGGACATTGTGTTATAATATGCACGTAATATGCACAGGATCGTTAACAGTGACTAATGAAAAGCGTTAATTAAGAGAAGTGAAGCAGACCTGACACTAGATTGACACCGGCAGGACGTCGATACGTAACAAGTAAACAAAGAGATTCACGTTGATGAAAGTACCGTTCGATTTTAACAAGAAGATGCCTACACATGTACACGAGAACATTGCTCTACTCAATATGATGTCTTCAGACAATTTTGAAGATGAGTTGAAAAGCGTTCAATTACATTTCCCATCAAACAGACGATTGCACAACGACGGCGCATGCGTGGAGGAGAGGGTGAGGACTTCCCGCGGGGACCTGCTGGTCGCCGTCCGTGGGGACCGCACTAAGCGCGCCATCATCACCTACCACGACCTTGGACTCAACTATGCCGCCAACTTCCAGGCGTTCTTCAACTTCATTGACATGAGAGCAATATTAGATCAGTTTTGCATCTATCACGTAACCGCGCCGGGACAGGAGGAGGGCGCCCCCACACTACCGGAAGATTACACTTATCCTAGCATGGATGCATTGGCTTCCCAAATAGATTTTATTTTGGGACATTTCGGGATACGATCTTTCATTGGATTTGGAGTAGGTGCTGGAGCAAACATTTTAGCGCGTTATGCTGTTGTTAGTCCTCAAAAAGTAGACGCCCTGGTCCTGATCAATTGCACATCCACTCAAGCCGGGTGGACCGAATGGCTTTACCAGAAAATAAATACAAGACAGTTGAGATCGAGTGGCATGACACAGGGAGCGCTGGATTACCTAATGTGGCATCACTTTGGGCGCAGCACTGACGACCGCAATCATGACTTAGCGCAGGTTTACAAAGAGAGTTTCTCGCACGTCAATCCGATCAATTTAGCGATGTTCATTGACTCATATTTGCGCAGGACGGACCTGAGCATTTCAAGGGACACGCATTCTATTAAGGTTCCTGTGCTGAACGTGACAGGTGGTTTGTCTCCGCATGTTGACGACACGGTGACGTTCAACGGTCGCTTGGATCCCTCCAAGACGTCGTGGCTGAGTATCTCTGACTGTGGCATGGTGCTGGAGGAGCAGCCGTGTAAGATAGCAGAAGCGTTCAGGCTATTCCTGCAGGGCGAGGGCTACTGTAGGTAGTCGCGTCACCGACGCCACGCCGAACGAACGCTGCGCTGCTAACTTAGAATGCACTCGATGCTTTCACGCGAGCTTTAAACACTGTTGTAGACACGTTGACAATGTAGACGAATAAAATGTTGTTCCTTGTTTTTAGATGTTTATGAAAATAAATTTATTTTGTGGCTTAATCAGGCTTTTTCTACACCTTTGTAAATATTGTGACAACGTTTTCACGAGAACAAGTAGTAGTTAGTTACTTCGAATATCACATGTCACAACTATCTAATCACGAGCACAAAAGTTTGATGAAGTCTTTAAGAATATTGGCACTGACATAATTTATATTTTTACAATGCAATTAAAACAAATGATTGTAATTTGAATGATTGTTTCAATTGTGTAATCAGCATAAAATTGTTGAAATTCTGCTATTATTTTAAGATTCCCATTTATTCCCAAATGAAATTAAATTTTAAAGACAGCTATATAATCCAAATGAAATTAAGAGAGCGTAAAATTATGAGACGTTTTCAATTAGTGACAATTTGGGGGTTTATAATCTTAGAAACTCCCAGATTGTTTCCCCCTTTGGATCGGAATCTTAACAGTTTAAAAGAAATGGGACTTTCTTACCTACCGTAATTTTCTTGCGTTTACGTAAGCTGGTTTATGTTTTATGGAGTGTAGGTAGACTATGTTTTCTTTTCTTGATAATAAAGGAATCGTAGTAGTGTTAATGGGGTTTTCCACCAGTAGTTTGGATTTATGCCCGGTTGGTGGCAATAGGGTCGCCCCCTATTAGGTACATGGGACTTAAACTTAACTGGCGAAACCTGGGTGTAGGTACTATAGGTGCACCTCTGCCTATCACTTCGGGGATTACAGGCGTGATATTATGTGGTTGTTGTTGTTGAATCGTAGTAGTATTTTTCATTTTGATTAGGATTTTAGTTTTTCCTATTGTCACTCAGAAGGATAAGTTCATAAAAGATCATGTTTCACGGCTAGGTAACCTAAAGTACCTATTACATATTCGTGTATACCTATAGTACGAGTAAGTCAAGGTATACCTACGTAAGTACCTACCTATATTACATTAAAGATTAAGGGTGTTATCACAAAAAGAAAACGTTTTTCATCAATTTCTTATCTAATTGTGAGAAAGCGTGAAATAATCGAAACATTAAGTCTGTGTAACTATAAAAGTACAGTTTTCGTGGTGATAAACCATTCGTGTCAGTCTCAGCACCCGTTAATAATTTCATCACTTTTGTGCTCTCGAAAATATAGCTTATTTCGCCGTTGATTTAAACGCCGTTATTTTACTTTTAAATAGACTATTTTTTTTTCGAGCAAGGTTATATAGTTACATTAGTTTTTAAACAGTTTTTGTTTGAATTTGGATTATATATCCGTAAATAAAAAATAAAATTTCGGTTGAAAAATGATCAGTAACTCTGTTTTACAGAATTATTTTTGGTGTATTACTGTATGAAATATAATAAATTGATTTAAGCGCTCCCAAGTATAAGATACAGTAGTACCATGGACATTTTTATACATTTTTAATTTATGTTATTTTTGGTGTAACAAAGCATCAAATATTACCCAAAAGTAAAATTTTATGAATCATCCTTTGCAGAGACAAGGTTTTACTGATTTATTTAAACAAATTGAAATACTTAGATATATAAAACAGTCCCAAGAAAAATTATCAAACTTGCTCTGACATATTTTTTTTTTCAATTTTATGGCTATATCTAAACCATAGTCACATCAAAACTCGAGTAAAACGCTCAATATAAGAAAAATTCTGATAGCCCTCTTAATAACTTACCAACCTACGTGGTAAACATAGCAGGTACATGCCACATTGGTCTTCCATAGATTTCCACTGTAATTTGCCAGCAGGCATAGCATGACGGTTTCTATTTGTAGTCTACTGTAGAGTAGAAATCGCTTGTCTATCGAAAATGTTCTACTGTCTACACGGAAACGTCATTTTTGTCTACTCTTCCGTCGACAAAACGCTTCCCTACGGTTCTCGTGCTAAACCTACAGGTTGCATAGGTAACTTGCTCAGTTTCAAGGCATGGGTGGGGGGTTATCAGTAGTTAAGACGCTGACAAGAGGCAAATGATAAAAGTAGGCTTATCTTAAACAAAAAAATTGCCAAATCTATTTATGGTGTATCTATACATACACGAAATCTCTTAAGGAGTAATCTTCTCATACTCATCATTATGAAAAACTTTTACTATGGGTCCAAACCTTAAATCACGAAAAAAAATCAGCTGTTCCCTACATTTGTGTTCGCATAACTCGTCAAAATGTATGGTACAGCTGATTTTTTTTCGCAATTTCAACTTTGGTCCCATAGTAAAAGTTGTTCATAATGATGAGTACAGTGACCCCTTAAGAGATTTCGTGTATGAATAGATACACCTTATATAGCTTGTGGTAGCGGAAAAAATATATGTTATTCTTGAACATATTTCTCAGAACTTGATTGTTACCAAAACACGTCTAGAAAAAAAAATCTCGATTCAAATTAACGGTAAACTAACCCTTTACTTTGAGTTTCAATCCAAAATATCTGCATTAAATATCAACGTAGGTACGGTTGGTATTTAATTAACACCAAGAACGTCTTATTTGTATGCAGAACTTGGTTAAGTTTTTTATTTTCGATTACTCAACTCATTTTTGAGTAAATAGATAATTGCTTCATATTTTGCAATAAGTTACGAGCGTTGTGTCATCGCGCTTCTCTTTCTTTTGTATGCAGTCTGACAGTGACCGCGGTTTAGCTGTTGTCAGCGTCTTAACTGCCAAAGTTTTTGAGAGCGACAGTAGCACAAAGCAACCTCATATACCCAGGCACGACATAGGTCACCAAACTGTTACTGGTATAGCCCGATTCAAACTTTATGGCGCCCCGGAACATCAGGCGAGTCGCGGTTGTGCAGTAACAAATTCTATTTCAGCGGGGGTGTGGGGCACTTCGCAGCGAGAAGCGCACTTCAGAGCTGCCATTAAATTTGAATTGAGCTGATTACAGCGCCGCGCAGCGTCACTTCGTGAGAAAAAAATATTATAGCAGTGTACCTAAATCTATTCTTCCATCATTCAATATTTTAGTCGTAAAACATCCACTGCTGGTCATTATGCCTCCTCCAAGAAGGGGGGTTGACCATAATTGCCACGCTTGGCAGGCGGGTTGGCGATTGCAGTATGGTATTAAAATGCATAGAGAACGCTGCTGCCCATTTTCTAGTTATCTAGTAGGTAAGTCCATTGGTCGACTTTTACGACACCCACGGGGATGGTGCTATTCTTTACGTCCGGCACCACACGGTACTCACACACATAGTAGATATTCTATAGGGTCCGTCAAATTTTTTTTTAGGTAAACAGGGGGCCTAAAATGGACGCTTTGGCAGAATCATAATATGATCTGCGTACAATTCATACATCCCGCAATTCGTCTGTTTGACAGCTGCTATTTGACATTAGACTTCATTATAGCAATTCATAATTTGTGGACCGTTTTACGAAACTCCATACAAAACTGTCAAACAGATGAATTGCGGGTTAAGAATTATTGTACGCAGGTCAAAATGGCCTAATATGGACGCTTTGGCAGAATCATATGATGATCTGCGTACAATTTACATCCCGAAATTCGTCTGTTTGACAGCTGCTATTTGACATTAGACTTCAATAAAGCAATTCATAATTTGTGGACCATTTTACGAAACTCCATATAAAACTGTCAAACAGATGAATTGCGGGATATGAATTGTACTTATGATTCTGCCAAAGCGTCCATTTTAGGCCCCCAGTTAGAGTAAACAGCAATCATCGCAAATCTGCATAATGGTACCGAAAAATACTTGCGAAATGAGGACAAAAATAAAGAAGGTTTAAAATAATGTTAGCAAAGGAGCTCGCTCATGAATATCCAATAGAATAACAATGAGATTCCAAGTTAATATGATATGAATTATATTATTATAAAATGAAAGTTTGTGGTACAGCCAAGTCGTTACTTATGCAAAGCTTATAAGTTTGAGGACATAGATATGGTCTTTGTCTCTCAGACAAGGTCTTGTGATAATTACTTCTTCCGGAAAGTTTCACAATTGTGTGAAGTGTCTGGGAACAGGGATGTTCAAATTTTGCACTGATGGGCAAGATTGGCGTATTTTTCATCTACTAACCTAATAAATGTATTCTTGTTATATTTTCCGCAACAAAAAAAAACTAATTGTAAACAGTCTTTAAAGGCTTCTACATACTGGCGTGACACGCGACGCGACAAAAAGGCCCCGCGTGTCACGCGACGAGCGGTGCCTTTGTGTCGCGTCGCGAGTCACGCTGGTCTGTAGAAGCCTTGAGTTGACCTTTCACAATTTTGCAGGTTGTTTGATTTTACACACGGCTACGTATCAAGCTATACATTTCCAGGGGTCTACTCCGAAGATAAATCAGAAGTATCGGCCAAATGTTTGACCGTTTCCTGACTAACGACTACGTAGGTGATTAAGGCGAAAAAAAAATACATTCGCAGATATAAGTCAAAGTCATAAATGTGACTTGAAGTCGGGTAAGGACTCAAAGACATTATAACTATTTTTAAGAACTTGTACACACATGTGATGTGCAATAAAGATTTGAATTTGAAGTCAAAGAAGGAAACTTTGGAAGTAAAGAAACGGCTGAACATTCGGCCTATAGTTCGTATTATCGCTTCGGAGTAGATCCCCTGTATAAGCTGATCTTGCATTGTATAAGATTTCCATACAATGCGTAATGGGAGGTCAGCTTATACTGGAAATTTATAGCTTGGTAAGTACCGTGTGTACAAAATTTTCACTTGGTAAAATGTTCTGCCTGGTGGCAATAGATGGCGCTAGCTACCGGTATTTGTAAGTTATTGAGAATTTACACAAACTTTCTGTTTGGACAAAACTTAAGTTGAATCTTTTAATACCTTTGGTTGATCTATTCAATGGTCATTGATTAATGACCAATGTTCAATGGTTATTGGTTTGGTATTGGTTTTTGATTGATTAAAGAAAAAAAAAATGGGCAACATTAACGTAGAGTCAAAGAATTAACATTTACCATCACGACAGTATTCCACGAAGAGGTAAAAAGAGGTGTACCTAAACATCCACATTTCGCTTGTTATATTTAAGATCCTAGTAATAGGGGGCGAGCCTATTACCAAGAACATGTTGCCAGACCCGGAGACACAACACAGCCCTACAACAGTCGCGCTTGTGATCACTAGAGCAACGAAATAGTTGAAGTAGTAGAGTCGCAGATAAGTAAGTCATCAATAAAATGTTACCTATATTAATAACAGGTAAGTTTATAGCTGTCAATATAAGTTTACAATTCGTTGGATCTTATTTTTACAAATAATAATGCCACTAGCGAGTAGCGACATTGTTAGATCTCCTATAATCTTTGATAAGAGACTAGTTTAACCTAGTGAGCAGCTAAGAAATATCTTCGACATTCAGTCGCTTTTCCTGGACTGGGACAGAACATTCAACCACACAGTAGACTTAGAAAGAAAAGAAAATACGTTTTTTACGGTAAACATAACGCAGAGAAAGAACAAGTTGGGGGAAAATATGCGTTACATCCACGCAAAACGGCACTGAAAAAAATGCAGACTAATTTAAGATACATTTTGTCTTAGTTGACATTAAAATGTTTGGGATCATTATTTATCTATTTACTATAAACAAGATGAAAAAAAAAAAACTTTTTAATATTTGCCAGAACAAATTCATTTTATTTGTATCTACAATGTGACATGTACAGAATAATAACCGGTCTTTGTTACATCATACATGCTTTGTTCGATTTTACTTCTTCACTTTTGTATATCTAATAATAATTTAAGTTCATGGTAACAACCAACTTGTTTGCATTATATTATTATTAAACTGGCCAATATTTGAGCTAAATTAAATAACTACCCATAATTAAACTAATTCTTAATTAGTAGACGGAACTATGATAATTTAACAAAGTTCTCCTAGCTTCAGAAGTCAAGATCTTGTTAGGCTCATACCAAGATCATCAAGATGCGTGATCACATTAAACAAGATTTTTGATAAAGGAAACATTTTTTTTCCAGTGGGTCATCGCTCAGCATAACGCTGCGACCCTATCCACGCTTGTAGGTATTCCTCGCAGCGATACGATGAGGCTGTTATTAATTAATTTGGGGAAAGCAACATTTTCAGTAGTACCTAACAAACATGAACTCAAAGAGAGGTGTAAATATTTTCAACTGTTAATGTTCAAAGTGGCTTTCAAAGACTTCATATACAAAGCTTTGTATAACGGAACCGATACAAAAAACAGTCCGTAGCTGTAATTAATTTTCGATTCGCGCTGAACGCTCCATTCGTGTTTTTGTTTGAGAGCATTTTTCCGTTTTTTTCCTGAACAAACGTGGACGTTGCCCACCCTGTGGGGGAGAAAAGTGGGAGGTGGCGGCCCGGCTAGTTAAATGGACTCGCGGAGAGAGAGAGTGGGGGATTCCCCATTTCCCCCCTTTCACTGACCACTGGATGAACGGATTATGAAATATTTCATCGGAAAATAAAACTGAAAAAATATTACCGCCGGCGTCTGAGAGCGTATTCTTCAGGGAAGCTAGTTATAACTTAAATTATCTACTCTGTGGATAACTGGATTAATACCATAGCGAACAATGAACATTTTATACTTCTCCTGTGCATACTTTGAAACTATTTCGAGTAACAAAAGTGGATTCGTTTGTTTATAGTCGTTACTCTGCGTAATTATAAACAATGTGTAGAGATAACAAAGAATATTGTAGTTTTATCTTAGTTTCCTACTTTGTTACAAAGTGCAATATTCTCTAGAAGTTCAACTAGTTTTTAACCTATCCTCGGGGTGAACATTATTTCAAGAGTTATCGCTGCTGGCTGGCCGGTTAACTGAAGAAAGATGGCGTGCCTAAAAATGGTAGCAGCGAGCGAGCACGGCCTACTGTGACATGACTTGTGTCACACATTTTATCACAATTTGAGCGATAAAACTGTTTTGTCATAAAATGCTAGATAGTACAAATTGACATGACATAATTTATCACGTCTTGACACGCCCGTGCTCGGCCCGCAGTTTGATTATAACGTAGCTGTACCTACTTACACAAGTAGTGGTATTAGGGGGAACCATTTGACATCCAGCCACAGTCATTCTCATTTCTGTGCAATTTACTACTGTGCCGCTTCGAGGCTCGACAACCAAGCAACGCCGTAGCTCAATACGAAATGAGGCAAATAAAACATGGTGATGACGGACTATACAACATCACTTTTATTGTGAACTCAAATACAAGCACAAGCGTTTTTTCGTTTTGGTAACTTGGAACAGGAATACTGTTAATATGCAACCTATAATATATATTTTTTTTAAACGTTGCCCCACATTTGGAAGTGCTCCTGTATTGTGGGTGCGTTTACAAACATTTAAACTCACATAAACAAACAGCCAGACCCGAAACAACTACTTGTAGGTCATACAAATATTTGTTCCGTGCGGGAATCGAACCCGCGACTCACAGCGCAGTAGTCAATCGCTTAACCACTGCGCCAACCGTGCCGTCCAAAGCCTAGCATATTGAAAGCATTTGTCCACAGGTAAAGTAGGCTTTGTTTGATTGAAAGAATTAACTTTGTTCCTCGCATTTTCGGCTCTATTTTGTCCATATACTTAAATTCGGCATTTAATGCGCACATTGAGAGCATAAGCTGCTTATCAACCATCACCAGATTTTAAAAGTAAATTCAATGAGGTGGACTTTAAAATTGATGAACTGTGGAGAAGCCAATATAAGTCGCTGTGTGTATAAAACTGGTTATAGTCGTTGGAAATCATGAGTTTTTTAAGCTTAAGTATTGATAGTTATAAGGTTTTAGCAATGCAATGACTTTAAAACTGCGTCTAAATGTTGTGTAGGTATTGCGTGTACTGAGACTATTTGCAATCGACAGAAAACGTTGGATGGGTGCGGAAAAAGGATGCAAATAGAGTCTCTTTAATATTTCCATGAGTCGTTAAACTATAAAGAAGCTTCAAATTTATTTAAGTTTCATGAAGCGTTACGTGATACGTACCGTAAAAGGGGGGACATTGATTGGTTTTAAACTTCAAATTGATGCCACGCTTGCAATTTCAACGATAAAAATGTTTAAAAAAAAGTGTAGTGTAGACTCATTACGTTAATTAATTAATACCACAAAAAGTTATGAATTTGTAAATATTTTTTTTACAAAAAAAAAAAGCCTTGTTATCAAAGTTTTATTTATAATGGGGCTACTTTCGTTGTCCACTCTTTTATTATTCGATCGAAAAGACATCCCAATAGACGACAAAAATCAAAAATAAAAAAAATATTTAGAAACTATAGTTTAGGTAATATTGCGTTTTGAATATTTTTGGGGCTACTTTGAGTCAAGGGGCGAATTTGATGGTGGGTGTTACAATTTTAATAAACGAGAGAAACCAAATATTTTATTTTTTTTATTTATGAAAATAAATTAACAGTAGCTCAACATTAATCAGACATTCAGCACGTAAGATTGCTATTTCCTCATGATGCATGAAAACAAGTTGGGCATCAGGCGCTCTTCCGTGCAATCCTTTATATTTATTCCCAAACGGACTTTTAAATTGAAATTCGTTGTTAGTGATTTTCTCTATTGCTTCTTCCATTGCCTCCTCTGTATATTTTGTAGAATTGCTAGTACCAGCGGTCTTTTTGTAGGTGCGAACCATGAGGAACTAAAACCAAAGTAACAAGTAGGTAGGGGTTAAATTGATTATTTGTATATTACTACTATATGATTCGAGACGACAACCATTGGGGTGAAATTGATAACTATCAAAGTCGCCTCGTATATCCTATTAATGTAGCCCCGGTTAGCTAAAATGTTCATGCAAAATAAAATGGCGACCGTAAACAAAAAACGCAAACATGCTCTAAATCTTAAAGAAACGTTTAATTAAAACAGTGAAATACTACAAAACAAAAAACAATGCTTACGCTTGTGCCACTGAATTTATTCAAACAATATTTTTAAACTTTTTTTACACTAAACTTTAACAATTAGTTTTATTTGGTTCTGACAACAACTACTCGTCAACGCTTCGGCAAAATACGGCTGATCTGTCTGTCTGGCTAACAGAACAAGCAACATGTTAGCTGAATTTAGTATCACGCATTAAATCCGAAAAAACAAACCAAGTTTAGGTATCATCAAAGTTACCCCAGCTCTCAAAGTAACCCCGTTTTACGGTATTTTGATTTACCATTTCTCGGTTTCTAGCTCATCCCATAACGAGGACAGATACCTCTTATACTTTGATGTGTTTAATCCTATTATATGGGAACTTGTCAAAGGAATCTACCCACAATATCAAGTGCACCGTATCTTGTAAGTCGTAAGGGAGGTAATATTGAAAGAGGACACCGGGATTCCGGGCCGGGACCGGGACCGCGTTCTTGGAATGTCTCATATTGGAATCTGTCCGGGACTCCGATGCTACTATGTTGCGTTTTTCCTCAGAGCGCCTTTGTCTAATAATTAAAGTCCTGCTCCAATAACTCTGTTATACTCCTTTGCAATGAATGGGAAGAATTTATTAAATAACTGGTACCGTACTGTTTGTACATTATTGTACAAACAGTACGGTTTACAGCACGGTTGGCGCAGTGGTTAAGCAACTGACTGCTGCACTGGGTGTCGCGGGTTCGATTCCCGCACGGAACAAATATTTGTATGACCACGAGTAGTAGTTCCAGGTCTGGCTGTTTGTGTATGTGAGTTTTAGATGTTTGTAAACGCACCCACAATACAGGAGACATTCCTAGTATGGGGCAAAGTTAAAAAAAAAAAAATGTATCCTGTAAAGTTGTATTATATATCGAGGAAGAAATTGGAAAAACACAATAATTGCACAATTTAATTAAATGAATCACTGCACTGAGTAATAAAACACGTTGTCGTATTCGATAATTCTGTAATTGGTTTTCAATAAAACAATTGAACGCGATAAATAGATTTATTTTACATTAAACAGATTTTCACATATAGATACTTAAGTATTTCGTTATTTACACAATACAATTATATTGTCATAAAAACATTTAATCAAAATTGACTAGAGTTCTTAATTTATCTACAAAATGTATTTACAAATGTAAGCTCCGAATTAACGTAGATATTACACATCAGTCTGACTATATTTAAGTATGTACAGGTATTATCAGCTAATGTCTTCCACATAGTTGGCTAGCTACTGTTAACAGCTATAACGATTCGTGTATTCATTAGGGGCTAACTGTGTTCGGAATTAGGCAATAATCGGAACAAGGCAGAGCCAAAACATTGTTAAGGTCACAAAAATTGTGTTTGTACACACGGCTACACATCCTAACTAATATTATAAATGCGAAAGTAAGTTTGTTTGTTTGTTTGTTACCTTTTCACGCCTAAACCACTGAACCGATCATCCTGAAATTTTGCATATACGTAGTCAGGTTTACAGAAACGGACATAGAGTACCTTTCATCCCAAAAAAAATACTTTTCCCGAGGAAAACACAAATAACGTTCTTATGACAATAGATGGCGCCACGTGTCTTTCGAATCGTGATTGAATTATATTAATAAAGAAACTTTAGTAGTGTGTTAAGAGTTTTTTTTGCCGCCAAACGCCATACAACAAGCAGAATACAACCCGAATTGATTGTCAAATTCTAAATTAACGCGAGCAAAGCCGCGGGTAAAAGCTAGCCAAGCTATAAATTTCCAATAGAATAATGACGCTATTTTGTTTCATAGGATATCAGAAACGATTTGCTGCCGAGGCTTTTCTAATTATTGTACGACCGATTTATGTAATGAAACGGCGGAAATAAGCACGAGGAAATGATTTAGGAAGAAAATCATCTTAATTTACGAATGAGTCCCTAATGAATACAGGAGTCCTCTCGACGAACCTTATCGATTGAAAATGACGAAATATTAACCGTTGTTACACATTTATGTAATATGAACTGTTTATTAATATTAATTAGGTTAACAAACATTTGTTATTATGCATAATAGTATATAAAAATTATTCCAGTATTATATTAAATGCAGCAGCAGTGTAAGAGCCGTACTGTCTTACCTAGTCTTATTTAGAACCGTGGTGCTTATTGGAATCATAAGCAATCATTCCGTAGGCCGAGATACGAAGCCAATATTGAAATATAAACATTGAGAAACTTTAGTACGTCGTAAATAAAAAAGTTATAATTCCAAACAGGCCCATTCCGAGTTATAATGCGTGTACACTAGGTGTTATAAATCTCATACCTTTTATGTGAACGTGTAAAATTTCGGAAACATTACGTTTTCATTCACAACGTAAATAATCATGCTAATTCCACCCTGTTAGTAAGTTATAAATGAAATAAAAAAGTTAGCCACTTACAGTAAATATTATCTACATTGTTGATCAGATAATTCTGTCAACAATCTCATTAACTTCAAAATTAAGGCTTCTACATACTCGCGCGACAAGTCGTGCCAGTATGTAGAAGCCTTAATTTTTGGTATGACTTAACAATTGTTGGCGTCTAAGCAAAAAGGGTCCAGTTCTCGGCATTTAGTTTCCGAGATTTATGTAACTACGAAGTTTTGTAAAGTTTTGCATTTTGCGATTTTAATTGGTTATTAATTAATGCACAATAAGTACAAAATATATATATAAATAAGTGCAAAATAAGTCATTTACTATTTTAACTCGTAGATAGTTATTATCTACGAGTTAAAATAGTAAATGACTTTGTATGATGTTTCTAAGTACCAGAAATTTTAAGAGAAAAGTTTAGAAAAAAAAAACTTTTATTTCTGACCCATAGATCCATTTGATTAGTATACACACGACTTAGAAACTAGTGTTAGTACTTCAATCTACCAGAAAAACAACACAAACTATTAATTACTACGCCACAGTGGCATGTAGGCGTATCCAATGTCCAGTATGGGGTTGTCCCACCTATTAGCTATTGTTTTCAGGATACTGTTGGGGCTGCGGCGCGTACCCCTGCGCATGATGGAAGCGCAACGCTTGCGCATGATGGCGTGAAAGCCATCTGTTCTCGCCTCTGCAAACATGCCGGAAGCACTGCAGTAGCGCGGCAACCCCATCAACACCCGGAAAGCATTATTATATTGTACGCGCAGAGCGCTGTATGCCTTCCGCGTGTAAAAAGGTACCATGTCAAATTTGAAGCTTTTTCAGAGTTTTAACTTCAAATGTCTAATAAAAAAAATGTGCCAGTTTTTGCATACTTTTTTAAAATCCGTATTATCAATTGACTATTCTAGATATCGAGTCTAGTCTTAACTCAATACTAGGGGGGTATTAGTACTAATAGACCCTTTTTGCTTGGGCGCCCACAATTATTTGTCCAGCCCTAATTGTAAGTGTGAACCATGAAATAGAACGACACAAAATATTTAATCAATAGAGACGACACTTTCAATGTTATAGTATAAGTATATTTACCCAACAGTTACAAAAACATCAAAATACAAAATCATTCGTTGTAAAATTAGGCTTACAAATCGATGATATTAGTTCAGGCAGCGTTTAATTTTGCAGTTTGGCACATACATTGGTAAACCGTGTGTGTATACATAATTAAAATATATATATGATATTAAGGGATTTTATTTTTCTCTTCTTTAGTTCCAAAACAAAATGTTAAGTTACGTTAAAAAAAAAACATCGAAGCTAATCAAAAACAGGGGAGGTACTTAATCTAAATTCTAAAGAAAACTAATTCACGTTGCAGATGTCGTATGATACAGATGTAAAGTGGGCCTACAGTATACCTATGTATCGGTGAGGCGTACGATATGGTTGGTGTCGCCGAGCTCGGCGGCTATGCGAGCGGTGCGCTAGCTGTGTTCGTGGTGCGTCCGCGGGGACAGCGAGCCGGGGCCCGACTCCACGCTGGAGTCACCCGCGTATACCTCGGACAGCCCGCCACCGCTGCCGCACCCGCCCCCGCTCCCGCTTCCACCCCCGCTGCCGCCTGCGCCGAGCATGCTGGCTGAGAGCGCGGCTTTGGCTAGACATGAAATATCTACAGTCACAATAGGCATTAGAGCGTTGAGCAGTGTTTGATGCTTAAAAATGTCATCTATGCCTAAGGCACTAAAGCTATTGAAGGTACTGCGGTTTGGCAAACAACCGTTTTGCAGTTTGTGCATTTACTTATTTTCTTCTGACGACTTTACCTCTATTTATATTATAATATCAAATATATTTGAAAAAAAATACGTACAGATTCATTTATTCGTTTTTTTGTGTTTGATCTTCATGAGTGTTAGGTAATGTTAATAAGGCATAGTGTTGAGATCTCGTAGCGGCTCAGCTGTGTGAGTGCGGGTGCTACAAGTACCGTGACGTGCTAGCGACAGCAATAGGACGTGGGCGCGCAGTGTCGCGGCCGCACCGCCTCGTAGCGGCTCAGCTGTGTGAGTGTGTGTGTGAGTGCATATGCTACAAGTACCGTGATGTGCTAGCGGCACGCAGTAGGATGTGGGCGCGCAGTGTAGTGGCCGCACCTTCTCGTAGCGGGTCAGCTGTGTGAGTGCGTGTGCTACAAGTACCGTGATGTGCTAGCGGCACGCAGTAGGATAATATGTGGGCGCGCAGTGCCGTGGATGCACCTTCTCGTAGCGGCTCAACTGTGTGAGTGCGTGTGCCACAAGTACCGTGATGTGCTAGCGACAGCAATAGGACGTGGGCGCGCAGTGTCGCAGCCGCACTTTCTCGTAGCGGCTCAGCTGTGTGAGTGTGTGTGTGAGTGCATATGCTACAAGTACAGTGATGTGCTAGCGGCACGCAGTAGGATGTGGGCGCGCAGTGTAGTGGCCGCACCTTCTCGTAGCGGTTCAGCTGTGTGAGTGCGTGTGCTACAAGTACCGTGAAGTGCTAGCGGCATGCAGTAGGACGTGGGCGCGTAGTGTCGCGGTCGCACCGTCTCGTAGCGGCTCAGCTGTGTGAGTGCATAGTATGAATGCGTGTGCTACAAGTACCGTGATGTGCCAGCGGCACGCAGTAGGACGTGGGCGCGCAGTGTCGCGGCCGCACCGTCTCGTAGCGGCTCAGCTGTGTGAGTGTATAGTATTAAGTGTATGTGCTACAATTACCGTGATGTGCTAGCGGCACGCAGTAGGACGTGGGCGCACAGTGTCGCGGCCGCACCTTCTCGTAGCGGCTCAGCTGCTGCAGCTCACACTCCGAGTGGTGCTTCTCCACTGTTACACATACCATACTATTCAACAAACAATATAATATACATTGTCATTTTATTGTCATCTACATCACACTAATGAATGGGCACACACTGATGAAGCTGAAGCGTGATGGTAATCTGGAAAAGGTATATTATGAAAGCATGATGATAATTTTAAGACACCCGACAATTTCAGTCCCAACAAGTTCTGTGTCACCCATTCAAAATATATCTACATACAAAAGGAGTACATATTGGAGATACTTTGGGGCTGAAACCAAAGCACTTTTCTATATTCTCATTGTTTCAGTTTTGACCTTCAAGTCCCATCTCAAATACTCGCCCTGTATATTTAGTGGAGAAAAAATATTAAAAAGTACAATATATTTACTCATAGGTTTTCGTGAGTGTTTTAAGTGCCACAGGCTTTTAGGAATTCTTTCGTTTGTAGATACAAATATTTTGTTTATTGAGAGGCCCCAAACCCTTGTTAAAATTCAGACACATCATCCTGAAGTGAGGCTTTGACTACTTGTGTTCAGACGGCTCATCTAATGGTAAGTAAGTGATCAGTCTCAAATGGTCTTTTGATATATCAGAGGACTAGTTGCGTTGCCATCTTTTGCTCTGGTACCATCAACCTCGAGAGTGGTTTTGTGGAATCGTGTTGAAAAATCAACATGGCGGTGTTAGTTCTGATTTTAGCCACGCGCCATTAGATCCTTGTACAGCTATAAACTTTTATACTTTTTTATTCTACCATGTCAAAAGTCATATTATGATTGATGATGGAATCGTTCAGGTCCTATGATAACTTAAATTATAAAAATGTATTACATATAGGCAATTACAAAACAGCAGCACTACTTAGGAAAGATATTATGTCAATGGGCCTATAATATCAATCAAATTGCGCACACTTTTAAAGAGCACCCTATACGAATATTTAAATATAAGCTGACGGCATTATTATGTCGAAGATTGTGTCGGGTAAATATCAGTATCCGATACACTCGCTCTGGGTAAGCATCGTGGTTGGGACGGTAAAATAGAATATTTTAATTGTTATTTATATTTGAATTCTTTACCTACTAACATTTTATAACAGTTTATAAGCTCCTACTGTTACTAACCATATTGGATCATGTTATCTGATTAATAAATAAATAATAATTATTAGAAGAATGTTATTATTCTATATAAATGACTAAAATATATAACAATAAAAATGTATTGTAAATGACATAAATTATACAAGATTTTTTATTAAATCAGAATGAAATATTAGTTTTCAATTTATGATATGAAAATTGTATCGTAGTTTTTCTTATTTTGCATACTGTAAGGTAGAATGTAGCAGAAACTCTTAGTAATATACGAGTAGGTATCTACATTGTTGGCAAATAAATTAATCTGAACCTTATGTAAAAGAGTTTTTATAAATCAGTCTCACCCTCAGCCCTCTCCCGGTGTCGTTGCGGGTGCTTCCTGCACGGTCGGTGCGGCGGTGCGTCGTTGTCACGATGGCCGAATGTACGGAACTGTAGCGTGTGGTCCAGAGTCGCAGCCGCCGCAGCTTCGCCGCCAACAGCAAACGTCGCGTACGGACTTATCTCGTACACGTCTTATAATGATATCAAAACATTCATAATCAGCTTTAAGATCATCACAGGTCACAATAAGGCTTCTGTCCTGTAGTCATTCATTCATTTTCAAATATATTTATTTAACAAAGAAACAATGGTCAAAATGCACTTAACCTAAGCTACATTAACTCTTTATAATTGAGACACTTTATGAGGCTAGGAATTCGCCTTTCAAAGCTTATAACATATATATGGTTTAAACTGATAACAACATAAACAAATAACACACAATAAACAAGGGTACACGATAACAATTACGCAGAATTATTTAGTACATATAATTTTGCTGGTAAAAATAGTTTGCTGATTGCACGGTGTACGTATATAAGTACTTGCAATCGTGCGACCAGTCAATGATCATATCTGTCCTGTAGTGGTCGATTGTAAGACTAAATATATGTATCCGGATATGTGTCCGTGTTTCCTGCCGGACGTAAAGAATAGCACCATCCTATTACTTCCCGTGGGCGTCGTAAAAGGCGACTAAGGGACTTACTAGAGAATGGGCAGCAGCGTTCTCTATGCATTTTAACACCATACTGCGATTGCCAACCCACCTGCCAAGCGTCGCGGTGACAGAGACCCCCTTGGGGGAATCCTATGTCCAGCACTATGGACGTCTTTCGGCTGAAATGATGTTGAACGATGAAATATGCATTGACTCGCCATAAACACTAGGGACACAAAACATTAAAATGCATAAATTAAAAATTGGAAATAGTATCTAGGTACACACGGCTACACATCAAGCTATACATTTCCAGTATAAGCTGATCTCGCATTGTATAGGATTTCCGTACAATGAGAGGTCAGCGTATACTGGAAATGTATAGCTTGATTTGTAGCCGTCTGTACTACATGACAACCAAAGTACCCCCCACTCCTGTCAATCCCTTCGAGGAAATCACGGTGCGTTATGACAACATTCTCTAATCGACATTAAATCATGGTGCGTTATGACAACATTCTCTAACCGACATTAAATCACGGTGCGATAAGACAACATTCTCTAACCGACATTAAATCACGGTGCGTTATGACAACATTCTCTAACCGACATTAAATCACGGTGCGTTATGACAACATTCTCTAACCGACATTAAATCACGGTGCGTTATGACAACATTCTCTAACCGACATTAAATCTAGTATAGATCCAGTTGTTTCAATAGTGTGGTGAGCCGTTTCAAGCGCAAGTAAAAAAGCTCGTGATTCAATGAGACGGAAGGAGAAGTCTGTTGTAGTTAGGAAATGAGAGAAACTTGTACGTAGGAATTGTTTGCATTGAATTAAGCAAGAGGCAGGACAAACTTAAAGGAAATTAGGATTAAATCCAAACTATCTTGCACCACTTGGTCATTGAAAAATATCATAATTCGCGCGTAAACGACATTAAAAGAAGGTGACTGAACTAACTAGACAAAATTGCAAACCTGCGTAATGTGTGACAGTGTGAGACCTAAAAAAAATACGAGAAGTGAAAGTCTGTTCATCACCTACGAATAAGTTGCCGGTATCTTTAAGGCTTCTACATACTAGCGCGACACGCGACGCGACACAAAGACCCCGCATGTCGCGCTACGAGCGGTGGCTTTGTATCGCGTCACAAGTCGCGCCGGTCTGTAGAAGCCTTTAGGTACCCTTACCTTTACCATTCCTTTTTGCTTTTTCTACAGAATTGTTATGAAATATCTGCTAAGTTCTTACTCGGCAGATATTTCGAGTCTTTGGTCAACTGGACCCACTCGAAGTGGACTCGCGGGATCACTCAACCTAATTACATTTTTAATATGTCGACTGGACCCACTGCCCGATAACAATACCAAAGAAAGGACATTTGGGTAGGCCGCAAAATTACTCTAACTGCCAAACCATGATAAAAATTAACTGAGAAAAAAAAAACAATGACCCACACTCTTGACATTTGCAATAATATAATAGTTTACAAAGTAAATATATTATGTCTGTGTTTTTTTCCTTTTTTCTGTGTTTTATTTGAGTAATTATTACATTTAGTTAATATTCTCATTATAGAAAGGTTTGTCTTGATTTTACTTACATGTAGCTACCTACCTAATTTAAAAAGATTTTAGATTTTGATTGAGAATAAATAATTAAACCTAATGCAGGTACCTTTTGAAGTGAAAGATTTGAATGGAAATATACTATATAATTATGAAAGTCGTAAAGAGAGAGAGTACGAAAGTCGTAAAGAGAGAGGGTACAAAAGAATAGGAAAAAACCAACTTGACGATTTCACTTGACACACACCAGTGACACAATATTTTTCTTTATATATAATTAAATGTCACTGCAGCTGGTAGCATATCAAACCTTTAACACTTTCCCTCAGCTGCTAGTGGACCTTCTAATCCCTCAGACCCAAGTTGATCTTGATTGATCCAAGAGATCGCACCTCTTGAAAATAAGCACAGTACTCCTGTCGTAGAACGACCTGTTTTCAAACATCCAGCATGATCAGAATCACTGTAGGCTTCGATTTGTTTAGGAGAATCCACATCATGAACTTATAGAATTCCTCTTGCTATTGTTCCTTTTAGATATCGAATTATGCGCTTTACCATACACCAATCAATTGAAGTTGGCTTTTCTAAGCTCCTCGAAACCACTCCTACAGCATAAGCCAAATCAGGGCGAGTGCCGACCATAAAATAGGCGAGCGAGCCTACTGCTTCTCTGTAAGGAAATGACTGTGACTTATTCTTAGCTTTCCCTGTTTCAATGATTCCTTCCTAAGCTAAGCTGTTTCAATAATTCCTTCCTAAAACCTAAGCTTCTTGCTTTATTGAAATCGAGCCATCTTCCATTTGCTCTATTGGAATCGACGAAGAATAATTTAAAGTCATCCAATTTTTGTGGAGGTCGTAGAGTACTTCTGTCTCTGAGATTATACCTTGGAACGTCTGGTATAGAAACATCGTTCTCTAAGTTCTCACTTTCTTTTTCTCCCTCTAATTGGACTGACTGTCTTACAGGTGAAGCTACATGTTGTGAACAATCATCTTCCGGAAAGATCACTCCCTCTCTCTCCTGTCCTATCAGATTAGAATCTCCCTTTAACTCACCGCTCACTGGTAAATTGACGTCTTCCTGAGGATCATGTCCCAAAGCCGTTGGGATTCTCAATTCCATTGTTGGACAAAAGCTGACATCTCTAGATCTTTCGGTCTGTTTTCCATTCCAGATGCGATATCCGTCGTCGTTATCGTATCCGATAAGTCTGCCTTTAATAGCTTTCTTATTTAGCTTCTTCCTTTTTTTCTCCTTATCACATGTAAGTGTGAGATCTTAGGCTTCTTCTTATGCCACAGCTCATACGGTACTTTCCCTTCTTCTCTTGTGGGTCCCGTGCGATTGAGGACGCATGCAGCTGTATTGATAAGCTCTGCCCACAGGGCTTGTGGAAATTCATCTCCTGCGTGCATGTATGAACGAGCTGTTTCCACAAGAGTCCTGTTCTCTCTGCGCACCCATTTTGTTCGGGCGTGTATGGCATCATGAGCCGCTCGATTATTCCCTGCCTGTTAAGTACCTCCCGAAGCGCTTTATTATCAAATTCGCCACCATTATCGCTCAATAATGTTTTGACTGTATGTGTATTTTTTTTCAGAAATTGAATAATCTTATCTTTTACTTCGCATTTGTTTCGAATGAAATAAACATGACGAAACGCGGAGAAGTCATCTTTTAAAAGGACAAAGTAGCGAAATTTCGAGTAACTTTCAGGGAATGGTCCGCATACATCGGCGTGAACCAACTCTCCAGGCATACTAGCTCTTTCTCTTTTGCCAAATTTAAGACGGTGTGCCTTCCCATAAATGCAGCCTTCGCACTGTATATCATCTTTATCATTTAGATTGATTTCCAGTTCCCTCTTGACAAGATCTTTGATATATTTCTTGTTCTGGTGACCAAATCTTTCATGATATAGCTGGAGTAAGCTCGATGGGTTAACAGCATTAATCTCTACAGGTTTGTTTGGTAGAACTGTCTTCATTTGTAACTTATACAGTCCTCCACTCTGCTTCCTGTTTCCAATTGCTAAAATCTGACCATTTAATTCCAGTCTACACTCTTTCATGGTGGAAATAAAAGTACTATTTTGCAGTTTATTTTGTGCAGCTAACATAGATAACAAATTCTTTGTAAGCTTTGGTACATACCAGACATCACTCAATGTTAAATTCATTATTTTACCATTAACGCTGGTTTGTACTACCACAGACCCTTTCTCTTTTGCAGGAATTACAGTCCCATCTGCCGTTGTAACGGTGTGGTTTGATCCAAAATCTTCAAAATAAGTGAATATGTCTCCTCTATTGGTAACGTGAGTTGTGGCACCATTATCTACGCACCAATTTTCTGAATCGCATTCTTCAGAGCAAGTGTAAATCATTAAAGTTATATTCTGCACTTGCTGCTGCTTGACAAAGACAGTTTAATTGCGTTTTATTACATTTTGACTAACCAATTTTGCAGTCCACTGTATCCACTGGTAGCTTTAACCAATAAAATACAGAAAATAACTTATGTGGTCAAGTGGACCCGCGGGTCCAGAAGCAAGCGGAAACAGCTGACCGAATTCCTAGATTATAAGAGTAATAAAAATTACACTTATTTAGTTTTTGTAATACAAATGTTGTTGTTGTTGTTGTTGTGTTTTTATGTTGTTTAATAGAGTTTTTAAGTATCTTTATGTTTATAGTCTTAAGTGTTTTGTATTGTAAAATTGAGTAAAAGTAGTATATAAGTTAGGTTTTATGCCTATGTGCAATATTTAATATTCGTGTAGCGGCATCAACATCGCCACATACGAACTACGCGTCACACTGACGTCACGCAAATCCTGCATCGTGCAAGCAGAGTTTACCACGCAAGTAGCATAAATACAACGTCCCGAAATCAACCGTCGGGCAGTTGCCCACCAGACACAACACTCTCTCTGTCTGTCTCAACAGTCTGGTCGGAGGATCCTCCCTTTTCTATGGTGGATGAGTGAACTTTACACCCTGTTCCTCATACCACCAAATTCGTATGCCGCTTGTAGCGGTGGATGTGTCCTGAACATAACCCACATTATCCAACTCGGTACCTACCATATCCATGTCTTTGTCTTTGTCGACTCGATATTTCATAATAATTCTGTTCCATTTTTTTTATTATTCTGTCAGTAGTGGCTATTCAGACATCGTGAAACAAGCCCTTAATCTGCGAAGCCAATTATTGTGTTTGTAATATTTACTCACACAGCATCAAATAGTTGATTGATTAGTCTCTGTAATTCATGCTATGTATTTTAATAATTTAATGCGTGTAAAGCCATAAATGATTAAAATAATAATTACTTTACCGAAATGCTGCTGTCAGAAATAATTGTACGTTTAATATTGCTCGGAGTATTACCTACTAAGCGTTACTTTGATCGCATTTATCAATTCGAAATACAGACAAAATAGGAATGGAAAACACAAAGCTAAGGAAATAATAAATGAATTACACAAACGGCTTTATATTTTTCAGTTATAAAGGTTGAACGGTAATAGGGCAAAAGAAACTGATTAAACTTTCATTAGTCTCCACTATGCATAGTCTATTCTATCAAATTACAAAAATGGTTACAAATGCCGAGGTAAATAACGACCAATGCAAAGAACATTACATCTACGTAAATCAGAATCTGGGTAAACCATAACATAGGTACAGCTGATGACATATAAGCACGATTATAGAACATTCAAATTCCATTCTTGATCTTCTGTGAAAGAGGTAGGTAACGTAATTGGGTATTTGACTGTTTTTTTTTTATTTATTTTTTTCGAAACCAACAAAAGAATTAAACCACAAAAATCAAATCAAATCAAATCATTTATTTGCTTAATACAGGTGCATGCATAAACAGATGTTACAAATAAATATAAAGTACACTGTATCATTACCTAACAAGGTGTGCAAATATTTCGTATCATTAAATAATTATTAAAATAACATCACAAAATTATTATACTCAAAAAGAAAAAAAAATCAAATAAAAGAAATAAAACAATAATAAAATAAATTCACAGCAAAAAAATTGTTGTAATATCTCAAAAAATGCCGAAGTTGTATGCTTTTATAAAGTCACAGCACTGGCACTGCTGCGATCTGACGTCACAACATAGAAACGCCATTCGGTAAAATTATCGTTTTGCGTGAAAAGGATTGTAGAATAATTTCAAAAGCGTGTAACTTCTCCATTTTACCACCAATTTTTTTTTTTACACATCGTCTTTTTAGTAACACCTTTAAAAATAAGCATTAATTCATATATATTTTTGATAGCAGTCAAATACCCTATTGTGCCACGGTTCCGACTTTGATACATCATCAAACTTTAGAAAGAAACCGAGCTTAAATACTCTCACCAGCAGTAAATTACACACGTCAATTTTAAACTAACCTAATGTGAAATTATTCTCTCAAACCAACTGGTGAAACGAGTTGGCATCTATTCTCATTAAAAATACTTAAGAACAGGTTTACTTTGTTTAAAAATTAATGATTGATTTTGATTCATAAAAAAATTAATAGGTATATTAGACCTAAACAAACACAACCTAAAATTAAAAGTGACAGAATGGCTACTCAAACAGGACTATGCCGCAACATAGACTTTACTTTCCTACATTGCCTATAGTGTGGCCATTAGTGCTGTGCACTCCCTGAGTGCGCGGTGAGACGGGGGGAGAAACGGCTGCTGCGCTCTGTCAGTGCGCCCGCAACGCTCCGTTTCTTCGCCTCCCCGCCTCCCACCTCGCCGCGCATACCTCAGGGAGTGCACAGCACTAATGGCCACACTATAGTAAGCACACACTCATCTCCATGCTTGCACGAATACTTCTATCCTCGCATCCATATACACTCGTACATACAACTCCCCCACTCACTTACACACCAACACCACAACGCCTACTTATCCACACTCACATACAATCACCTACACACCTACATTCATATTCATTCACCCTCACCCGCACTCTCACATACTCATGCATAATTTAATTATTAAAATAAACTATAACTTTTTTCCCTTCTGAAGGTAAATCGACACAGTCCACTCATAAATATCAATTGGAACCTCATTGTGATACACTGTATCTTAAGAAACAGGATACCTTAGTCTTAGAGGATTTGACAGCAGAGAGGGCGGGAACGTCACGTCACTGCGATGACGCTGTCATTGGAAAGGGTGACACGCCATGAGCCGTGTGCTTACTCGCTTCGGTCACTTTTGCTGCGGAGCTCGGATGCGACGGACGCGTACTAGTTTATCATATTCAAATATTTTTCTTGTAACGGTTTTTCTAATTTTAATAAATAACAGTAGGCCGTTTTGTATTTTCTTTTTAAAACAACTCATTGGGCTTCTGATTCCTAAGACTAGTTTAAGAGACAGAGTTTAATCTATTGTGTATACAGATTTCTGCAGCATCCAAATGTTTTATGTCTATGTGAATGTTCGTTACCATAATTTCAAACGTTGTAAACTTATCTGTATGTGTTTTTGGGAAATAAAGATAATTTATTTACTTATTTATTTTGACTTACCAGAAGCAGGTGACAGTTTGTCATGCTTGTAGTCGTGTTGGCAGTTTCTGATGTTCTGTTGCTCGGGACAGACAGACTTGTCGGTGCTGGCAACCGAATGGCTGCAGCGACGCGTCTCTTCTTCTGTGGCGCCACCGCATGGCCATAGCGTGCTAGGAAGATAACTCTTAATTAGCCACACCATCAATAAACATATTACAGTAAATGTGTGTGATACAAAATATTTAAGAAAAATATTGGTATTTGAAGAACATTTTCTTGTTACATTCAAAAGCTGAGCAGCTAAACCTTTTATTAAAAGTACCTAAATTTATTACTCCTAGCTTGCATTGAAAGTGAAGGTTGTGTCATTAGCTCTTCAGTAGGAGAAGAAGCACTGCTGCGTCTCCTCATTATTGCCTCTTCCATCACAATTGCAAGAAGCAACTTTGAATGACGCTAACGTTTGAATAGCAGGTTGAAAAAAAAGTAACCGGTCAAGAGCGAGTCGGGCTTGCGCACCGAGGGTGCCGTACGTATAAAATGATGTTGATGATTTTTGAAAATCTGTGCTATTTAGAGACATCGTTTTATTTTTCCTGTAATCTTTACATAAACTCCTATCACATTTATTTTTACTATTTTCATCAAAAGTCGGAAACTATGCTGCCTAAAAAAAGAAAAAAATGTTTGAGAATGTGCAAACAGCGTTCTTTCATATGATATGCCACATTCCCTAGTAGCCCCACTTGAAATTTTTAAGACCCCCTTTCAGTCCCTTTTGCAAAAACTATATTTTATTTTTTATTTCTTTCTTGTTTGCAAAATAGTTGGGCAAACGTCATCTAAAACTATTCTAAATTTCAAGTTGATAGCATTAGTAGTTCTTGAGATAATCAGGTGTGGCAGACAGACAGACTTAGTCTCACCATAAGGGTTCCTTTTTACCACTTTAGTCCGGAACCCTAAAAACATCTGACTTCCAAAAAAAAAAACATACAAAGTGAAATATACATATATTACCTACTTTAATATCGGTGTTTTTTTTGTTTTATTTTTTCACTTTTTAGTTGTGGTTCCTACCCCACACAAATTCGAATACCACTTACATGCTATGTAAATAACATTGACTGGAAGTTATTATTATAACATCATGCACATATGATCCACATAGACTAAGTCGGAAAAATACCTACGTAAGTACCTATTATTGAAGCTAACTCAAAAACTAACCAAGCAAAGTTAATAAAATTTATACGGGACAAGCACAAGCTTCCTCTACCAAAAGAAAATAAAGTCCAAAATCGGTCCACAATTGAAGAAAATACCGATGAACATAATATACATTAAAAACCAAAAAATATATGTATATACACATACAGACGAACATAGCACCACCTCCTTTTTGGAACTCGGTTAAAAATAAACTTCAACTACCCACTATTGCTACTGCGAAGCTTCATGATAATTCCCTAGATCGTAGAAAATGTTATACGTACAGTGAGATACCTACTTATTTAATATCCCATAAAGGATCAGGAGAAAGGTGCCCACAAACGAGCAATGAATAAAGATAGGATGAGCTATATTGAAATAAAAACCGGTCAAGAGCGAGTCGGACTCGCGCACCGAGGGTTCCGTATGTATATATGATGTTAATGATTTCTGAAAAACTGTGCGATTTAGAGACATCGTTTAATTTTTCCTGTAATCTTTACATATACTTCTATCACATAGAATAATTTCAGATTTTTATCTATACAAACTTCGGAGATAAGTGGGGGGACGGTTCTTTTTTTAATGTTTCATCAAAAGTCGAAAACTATGCTGCCTAAAAAAAAAACAGCGCTCTTCCATATGATAACCCACATGCCCTAGTAGCCCTACTTCAAATTTTTAAGACCCCCTTTCAGTCCCTTTCGCAAAAGAGGTATATTTTTTAAATTTCTTTCTTGTTTGAATAATAGTTGGGCAAACATCATCTAAAACTTTTCTAAATTTCAAATTGATAGCATAAGTAGTTCTTGAGATATCCAGGTGTGACAGACAGACTTAGTCCCACCATAAGGGTTCCTTTTTACCATTTTGGTATGGAACCCTAAAAAGGTACGCATTAAAATGAAAGTATGTAGGTAATTCCCAATTCCCAAGAAATACGAAAATTATTTTAACAGTCCGTACCTATAGTGCCCAACCGACTGGAATTGTAACTAGGTCGCACTGAGTGATTTACAGAAGCATCGTGCTCTCAATACGTCTACATTTATCTTATTTATTATTATGTATTTATACAGGCTTCCTTGAGAAATGGTGATTCCAATACAGGCGTTACTCTCAATATTGTAAATAGGTATCGAGTATTTTCAATTATTCGGACGAAACAAAGGGAAACCCACTCGGTTTTTTAACAATAATGGGATTTTTTCGCCCTTTTGTTGAAAACAAAGGCGTTTACGATGAAGGTATTTTCTGTTATTTTTAGAAGAATAAACCGTCATATTGAAATCAGTAGAAAAATGATAAAATTATTCGTTTTACACAAAGACTGTCTTATTACAAAACAAGATTTATATTTTGACATGGCTTAAACTATGGAGCCAGTTTTTGTAATAAGAACGTAACTGTGATTGAAATACCGTTCTTTATGCAAAACTGAAAACTTACTTCGTTACTAAGTTGTCAGTTTGTATTAGGAACCTACCCATAGACGGAATAAAGTTAGAAATTCAATAATGGCTCCATGGTTTAATTAAACCTGGGTCTGAAGATAAACCTTGTTTTGTAATAAGACGGAGAGTGTCTATGTTTAGCGTATAATCTGAACGAAAAATATATGGATGGACGATGAGAACATCCACCTTAAGAAGTTCAGTGTTGTTATCTATGAACGATTATGAATTCATGATGCTAATGATCGTTATCTGCTAAACATACCTCAGGGCCTAGACAGATTAACATTCGATTAGCGATGACGCTAGTAGAAAAGCCATAAAATGTATGGGGTTGACTTATGCGATCGAAATGTCACGTGATCTTAGGTCAACGAATATAAATTAACTAGAAAATGTTACCATCATTCGATTCCATGACATCGGCGTCGAACCATAACTTCCATAGAGATGCGTAGCCAAGTGGCACTTTTTGACAAGAGTTATCGCTAGTTTTCGATTCATAAGAAGGAATTGGAATCGAAAACTAGCGATAACGCTTGTCAAAAAGTGAAATAACGATAGCGATTGTAGAAATAGAATCGCTTCGAAGCGAATGCCATTTGTCTAGGACCTATGAAGTTATGGACAGACCAAACTGAACTGACTCAGTTTGGCCTGATTGGTTCAGTCACATGAGTTTGAACGGTTTATGTCGCACCGGCCTGAGCGTTGGACTTGACATAATGAGCACACGCGGTAAGGATATTTAACATGTCAGGAGAAACGGAAGAAAATATGCAAACTGTATCCCTGTCTTCAATAATACAAAGTTATTTATGGAACAGACATCATAATAATTATTATTATGCAACCTGGAGTCTCGATTTGTAGCGGTTAATGATGACTCACCCCTTAATACTTACATGGGACTTAAACATGATTAGCGAAATGTAGGTATACTATAAGCCTACACCTCTGCCTAACCTCGGGGAAACAGGAGCAATGTTATGCTATTTATAAGAAATATGAAATCAAGCAATTCTATGTTTGGTAATATAATATTTTCATCGCCGCAGGTAGAACGCAATTCGTGAAAATCTTGCGCCAGAAATTGGATTTAAAAGGTCAAGGGGGCTGAGGGGGCTCCCATATCGGCGATGCTAACATCAAATATATTGACGTCATGACAATTACGTTTCAGATAAAAACCTTTACGGTATTCTCCACATGTCGGGTTTCACAGGTTTTATCCAGATATGGATTTATTCTTGGATGGAGAAAATATATCTAGAAATAATTCTTTAACATTTGATAACTATCAAAGTAAAGCGATGTCAAATTCAATAACATTTCAATAATAATTACTGATTTTTGTTGATATTCGATATCAATATAGGTTTGTTATCAACAATACCAATGCAGAAGAAACTAATTTAATTTTATAACATGTAAACCAACATAATTGTTTGTATTTCCTAATGATTCAATAATTAACCGATGCACTAATTAACCAATGTTCATGTAAACAGGCTGCGAACTTTTTCGGTAACTAGCAGATAATTTTAGACTTTTCATCTTAGATTAATTCAGTCAAATCAGTTTTTTTTAGGGTTCCGTACCAAAATGGTAAAAAGGAACCCTTATGGTGAAACTAAGTCTGTCTGTCTGTCACACCTGGATATCTCATGAACTACTCATGCTTTAAATATACTTGAAATTTAGAATAGTTTTGGATGACGTTTGCCCAACTATTTTGCAAACAAGAAAGAAAATTTAAAAAAAAAACTTTTTTGCAAAAGGGGGCTGAGAGGTCTTAAATAATTGAAGTAGGGCTACTACAGCATGTGGGGTATCATATGAAAGAGCGCTGTTTGCACATTATCAAACATTTTTTTTTTGTTTAGGCAGCGTAGTTTCTGACTTTTGATGAACCATGTAAAAAAAAATACCGTTCCCCCTTATCTCCGAAGTTTTCATAGATAAAAATCTGAAATTATTCTATGTGATAGAAGTTTATGTAAAGATTACAGAAAAAATAAAACGATGTCTCTAAATAGCACCGTTTTTCAGAAATCATTGACATCATATATACGTACGGAACCCTCGGTGCGCGAGTCCGACTCGCTCTTGACTGGTTTTTTTAATAATGCACTGAAAATGTTCTATCGGCTATCCTACCTAATTCTGAAAAAAAAAACACGATCATGATTGTCGGATACATCACGATTTTCTACTAATTCAACCTGTCTGGGTAAGTTTGCCTGATTCTACACTACTATAACGCCTTATTTTTTCAAAACTATAATTACCTTGATTACTTTTATCTTATACTTTCTGTTCTTCGTTACTTTTTGTATACATCAACTTACCTTCGTTTCGCCAGCAACACAAGCAGCAGGGCAGTGACAGCAAGCGCGGCGAGGGCAGCGAATGCCAGAGATACAGCGCCGAGCACTCGCTCCGTGTCGGCGTTACCACTCGACGTTGTTACCTGACTACCCTCAGATTGGAAGGCTACTGGGCGACGTAGACGCTCTGTTTGGACATGGAAAAAAATCTTATAATTCATAGTGCCCTTAATAGAACTTAAATTTGAAATGGTCAAATCATTGATGTATTAAAAGCGGTAGATATGGGACTTAGTGACAGCGCCTGGTCCTATCAAACTAAGTGATGCCCGTAGAGGCACTCTATCGCGCACGGGATATCGTTGATCAAACATTCGGCCAACATTCGGCAGCTAACGCGATTTCGCTCGCACGACAGCGCAGTCTCCTATATATCTCTGTTCTTGTCTATCGGTAACTGTAGGTTTGCGACTGTGCTCACACAGATTGCAAGTAGTCGTGCGCCGAGCCCAGGTTCACTGATTGAGATGTTAGCGCGTAACATATCTTCCTCCTTTTAATGTATATTGATAAAAGGGGTAAAATTAAGTTTAAGGCTTGACGAGTGATTAAAATCAAATCAAAATGCTTGATTTCAAATAAACCTACATGGGCACTTATGAAACGGCAGAAGTTAGGAGCACGGTTCCAATTGGAACGACCAAATCCCTGTAATCTTGTGGAGAAGAACCCAGTAGCGCAGCTCGGTAATCAAAGGCCCTGGGGCAAAAAACAAACTAGGGCCCCAACTAAACTATTTAAAATCGTTTGTTCCGTATTCGTCATTTTCCGAATTTGACGTAGGTACTCCAGATTTGTCGTAATATAGTCGACTCCATAATAAAATTAAAAACCAAATTCAAATTGTAACTTATTTTAATGAACAAATTAAAACTATTTTATCAAAATAAAAGAAAATATCTACCATAGAGAGGAGGGGGGGGGGGGTATCTAAGAGTATTATAGTATTATATTCTATCTACCTGTTACCGTTTAAAAATACAGTCCTGTGACAGACACACAGACAGCGGAGGCACGTCAGCCTAAGAATACATGAGAATTCCCCGGAAGTTTCAAACAAAGATGTTCGAGACTTGTTGGGAATTCCCCTGTATTTTTTTATTGGTCGTTTCCTATGGAGCACAGAAGCCGAGAAGAACCGGCAAGAAACTCAACGGTTACTCTTTTAAAAATAATGGGCTTTTACAATGTTTTCAAGTTACAGTGTAGACCCGTCAACATGTACCAGGTACTTAACAAAACACTACTAAAAGGTTAGTTACCTTCTTAGTTCTAATGTAACGTAAATAATGCAATTGAAATCCACGAAAGTGTGATCCAACTCATATCACAAACCCATTTAACATTGTAGTGCTTGGAAATAGAATTTAAAGAAAATAATATTTCTGATCTACCAGCTCTTTTTCATAATGTGAGTAGGAATTGGGTGCAACCAATGATATTATATTAAACAGATATGTTGTGAACGCGCAATCGTGAAGACTCGAAAACGTCCTAATTGGGACGTATTGACTTTAGTCTGCGACACGCATGGCGACGAGTAATAGTTAGTTGAATTGACAACACTAGCTGTCTCTTTTTTCTTGTTTTTTTTATCAAGCCATCTCTTTTCTATCATTTTTACTTGTAGTGAAATGTAAAATGAATGAAAAGTGGGTATATGTGCTGCCGCTGCTGCACGGAACACTTTTTTCGGTTGTTTTTGAGTTCTTTTTTTTTTTTCATCATTGGGTGCAACAAAAGTTCTATTGGAATTGCTCAATATTTACCCGACATGGTTCTATACGAACGTTAAAGCCATGTTTTCTAACAATCCAGAAAATAACCTATAAATAGAATTCCTACCCACGGATACTCACAGTAGATGAAAGTTTCAATAGCAATTCTAAGGCAGTTTGTTTCCTCGGCGGCCATAACTTACGAGGGTAATAAAATAACATAAAAGATCGCTAATAGTAAACAAGTCGTGATAGATGGTGGGGCCTTTGAGAAACCTGTGTGGCATCCGAATTTGAAAGGTACAAATGAAAATCATGTCCAATGAAATGTTTTTCCAGGAAATGTGTGGCAAGAAAGATTTAAAAAATTGTTTATAGTCAATTAAATTATGGCTATAAAAAAGTCTTGTAACTGTTAGAATGAAGTAAAAGATTTAAGTGCTTTGATTCTTTTATCAGCACACTAAACAAAATATTTTAATGGTTGAGTGTTGTATTGGTACTGACTTTACAACCAATCTTTAACTTAATTAAGATGATACGTAAAAAAAAAATCATAGCGAACTGGGTGACTGAGTAAATTTTTTCCCCATGTGAAAAAAGAGAGCGCAAAAAAGCGCTGGAACCAAAATAAAACAACGTAAGAGCGCCACCCCAAATAAAAATAATTTAAAAATAAATTAAGCTATGTATCAAAAATATGTTCAGTCAGAGTTTTCAATTACCTAATACGCACATTTTGAATGCAATTTTGCAATGAAATTACTTAGGATTTTGGAATGACAGAAAAAATATAAAAAGTAGAGGTCTTTTCAGAATTAAATTGTATTGAGGAAATTGAACCAATTGCATTTTCCTTAAGTCAGAGTATTAATCAAATAGTCAATAAACATATATCCAAAAATTTAATCCATACATGCTGTAATAGTGAAACAAATATCATAATATTTTGGTATCGCCTTAAAATCTTAAATTCATTCGCTCACTGACAAACAACGCACAACCTAGGACTTTAAGAAGCATGAAATACACAAAAGCTTCTTATACAGCGTGGTGTTTTGGTGGCGACGTTAATTTAACACACTGGTTTCGCCTTTACGTTTTATGAAGATATTTTAATTTCATTAAACGTTATTTTTTATTGATTTATTTACAATTTTCTAAAATAGCGAAGTAGGCGAATTGAAGGAAGGATAGAGCTTTATTATTTAGTTTGTTTGAAAAAAAATATTTTTCAATTTATAATTATTATATTTTTTTATGATTACTGGCCACTATCCCTACCCGTGTGTTAAATTAATGCTGCCATTGTGGCGGCACCTTGTTTAATACATAAAAAAATAGTCCTCCAAACCGCATTTCGGCCATGGCGAATAATCTCAGCGGAGACCTGCCTTCGACACGGAAGATATTATAGTGCACAAGTGTGTGCACAGGAACAGGTGTACTCTCTTTTCCCGCACTCATAGTTGGATGCGTTGGTAATCCGACACGACGGAGAGAGATCAGGCGCAGGGCCAAGATATATTCCAGTGACTTTGAGCGGTTAGCTTGCGTGTTCTGTACTGAGCTCACGCAACGCGTCGTACGTTCAGCCAGTAATAGGACTCGCCCATCAAGGAGCGCTGTCTCCAATTTGACGCATTATTAATTTATTATACACAAAACAAAAGGTATTTTAATAAAACGCGTAAAAGATCAATAATTTAATTATCTTTAAATTGGTGAAAGTTTCAAAAAAATACACTTGGTAGATTTTGCGTCGTTCTCAGTTTTTTATCCGCGTTAGACATAACTTTATAAATTAATTTCCATATGTAATAAAAACATAATTTAAAATATTCACATATTAAGTTATTGAGAAAATGCTCTAATTTATCATATAATATTTTTTTCAAATAATTTACACTACTCGTTTAGACGCGATCTTCAGTATAAAATCATTAAAAGTCGGTTATCGTCCCCATAACGTGCGCGTCGAGGCACGGGGTTGTCACACTGCAAAACGCCTTCCAAACTCGGACAAACGGGCTGTTAATAAGAAACTTCTAATGGAAATACCCAATAACACTTTCCCCGACCCGGGATTCGAACCCAGGACCCCACGCTCAGCTTCTATAAATAAAAAAGGTGGCAAAGGAGCTCTAAGGAAGGACTTTTGTAAATTCATCCCCTAAATGAATGAAAGTTTGTATGGGACTTCGTCATTTTTACCAATGGGAAATCCCATCGAGCACACGGCTTGTTGCCATAGAAAAATTTCAAAGGGATTAACGATTTTGTATGTACGCATCCGTTTGACGTGGGAAGCTGAACGGATGCGTACGCATCTCCATACAAAATCGTTGTTTTTTATGGACAAAAACTAAACAGAGCTGAATAAGTGTGGTTAGGCCAACGACCATATATCGTTGGGTTAGGCCCTTAATGATCGATGCCACTGAAACTTGACCAACATTTTCACGAAATCAGTTTAAAATGATTTATGAATCTGCAGATTCATCAATCATTGCCAGATTTTGCTACCAATTTTAACTGAATGTAACCAAAGGCCAGTCAATATTATGCAATTCAACATGCTTTGTTGCCATAGCCTACAACACATTGCAAAAAAAAAAATGCCTGCCACACTACGCGTTGGCCTGGACTATTATTATTAGTCACGTTTAAAAAATTGCAACTGAACAAATGACTGCAAACTTTTTCAGTGATAAATGGACATTGGAATGTATTTTTATTTTAGATAGAAACTGCTTTTACGGTAATACGACACATACAAACGAATGCAATGCGTTTTTCTGGGAATTTTGATAAGTCTTGTGTGTAACAGGAAGTGACAGCTTGAGCATGGAATAAGTAAGTACTTTTTAATAGCATGGAATTAGTAAGTACTTTATAATAACATGGAGTTAGTGTGGAATGGAATTAATAAGTTCTTTATAGATTGTAGGTAGAGGGGGTCGAATTTCGACCAGTGGACCACTATTAATGAATTATTATTTTAAAAAAATATATCGATATTTATCTTTTTAATTTTGAGGTTAATTTTTGTCGCTGCTCAGTTGCTTATTACCAAGGTGAGATCAAGATGTCAGATGTTACACATCGTATGCGACTACTGTAAGGCTCGCTCATTTTTAGGGTTCCGTACCCAAAGGGTAAAACGGGAGGCCTATTACTAAGGCTCCGCCGTCTGTCTGTCTGTCTGTTCGTCTGTCACCAGGCTGTATCTCATGAACCGTGATAGTTAGACAGTTGAAATTTTCACAGATGATGTATTTCTCTTGCCGCTATAACATCAAATACTAAAAAACAGAATAAAATAAATGTTTAAGGGGGCCATAAAACAAACGCAATTTTTTTGCTCGCGTTTGCTCTATATTGATAACGGTAACAAGTAGACGCTTGAAATATTCACAGAATATTTAGTTATATATTCACTTTAAAAATAAATAAAAAAATTAAAATAAAACAAATATTTAAGGGTGGCTCTCATACAACAAACGTGATTTTTTTGGCATTTTTATAGATAATGGTACGGAACCCTTCGTGCGCGAGTCCGACTCGCACTTGGTCGGTTATTTATTTTATTTCAACTTTAGCTTTTTGGTAAGCTTTTTTGTCGAAGTCCATGTCCAAATGTAGGTACATGTGTCACATAATCCAGGATTTTTATTAAAGCTATATAAAAATTAACTATGTAAGTACAGGCTGACTTGTAGAAAAAAGTAATATATAGTGGAAAAATTTCAAAAATACATAATAATTGGGCCTGGTCACGCCCTGGCTGGAATACGTCGAATTATAAGTCAGCCTGTATAGAAAAGACGTGGTTGACAATTTCATTTATTGTGATGATCATAAGTTTAACTTCCTTATTTGCTATTGAAAGATATCCTAACTAATATTATAAATGCGAAAGTGAGTTTGTTTGTTACGCTTTCACGCTAAACGGCTGAACGGAAATTTGGCACATGGGTAGACCATGACCAGGAAAAGGACATAGGCTACTTTCATCCTGGTGAATCGCAGACGAAGTAAAGAAAAAAGAAAGAATTAAAAAAAGAACATACGTGTATTGCGGTAAAAAACACGTAAAGAAAAAAAACACAAGTACGAAAGAACAAGTTGGGGGAAATATGCGTTACATCCACGCAAAACGGCCATCGCTCTGCATATTGCAGCGACCCTATGTGAGTCAGAGCCCCAGCGCTGGTTTTCATCGACATTGGCGTGATGACGTCAACCGGTGCAGCATTTATTGAGTAATAATTTAACGATTGCAAGATAACTAAGTATACTATTACGTTTCTTTCTTCCAATAGTTAACAAATGTGTAAGAATTATTATTATACCAAACAATATTGTAAAATGAATGCTCAATCATGATATGTTAATTTTAATTTTATTTTATTTCCTCAAATTTCGTCATTAATTTAATCTATTTTATTTTTATCCTGTATAAACCTAGTTATATGTGCATGCTGTGGTCTCCTGTAATTGAAGGAGCACACGTACTAGAACCTTTATTGTTATTGTGATTTATATTGTATGTGTATCCTTTGTTGGAGATCCTAAATAAATAAATAAATAATTTAAAAAAATACAATACTTGATTCTAACTTCTAAATGTTTATCTTCTTAATATATACAATTCTTTTGTACGTGTATTTGTCACCTAACTCCTCCTAAACAGCTGGACCGATTTGGTTGAAATTTTGTATTTTTGTTTCAACAGATTCCTGGATGGTTTGAAAACACAATTTGACCCGGTAGGTGGCGCTGCTGTCGGTATATGGTGGTACGAAGTTCGCCGGGTCAGCTAGTATAAATATAATATTTCAAATGGCAGCATTGCGTTACCTTGTCGGTAACAACTGAAGCGCCGCGCAACAGCTAGTACTACCATAAATATACTAGACCGTTGGATCATGTTTTGTCTCCTAACAAACACATTATTGCAAGTACAATGGGTGCGTATAAATGAAATGTAGTGCTACCTCCAGAATGCGTGGTTGTTGCAGCATAAATAACGGCTTGGTGTCGCGCAGATTCCGTCGGAGTCCACAGTCGTAGTGCATACCATGCGCCAGCCGACAGCCCACCAATCACGACCTGTGTATAGGAATACATGCTCTAAAATAAATACAGAGAATTAAATAAAACACACACTTTACTAAATATACTTAAAATTACCAAAATGAGTAATTTTAAGTATATTTAGGATGTGAAGAATGGCGGTATGATTTTTTTTTTCATTTTTTTAAAAAACGTGGTCCCACACTAGGAATTACTCCTGTATTGTGGGTGCGTTTACAAACATTTAAACTCACATACACAAACAGCCAGACCCGGAAAAACTACTTGCAGGTCTTACAAATATTTGTTCTGTGTGGGAATCGAACACGCGACACGCAGCACAGCAGTCAATCACTTAACCACTGCCCCAACCGTGCTGTCAAGCTCAGCGTCAGCAAAATTGCGCTTGTATTGTGCAAGATACCAACTTTTCGAGGCTGCGTCATTAATCACCATATCAGTTCGTATTTTTTATTGATCCTCTCGCTTTTTGTGAGACTGATTACGTAAAAAGGGACAGCAGTGTGTAACAGGAAGTGACAGCTTGAGCATGAAATAAGTAGGTACTTTTTAATAGCATGGAATTAGTAAGTACTTTATAATAGCTTGGAATTAGTGTACTCATGGATAGATTGTAAGTAAAGGGGTTCGAATTTCAAACAGGGGCGACCACAACGTAGTAATGAATAATTATTCGAACAAATATTTGAGTCTGAGAGGGTAATTTCTGTCGCTGGTCAGTTGCTTATTACCAAGGTGAGATGTCAGATTTTACACATCATATGCGACTACTGTAAGGCTGCATTCTGAATTAGGCCATTATTGCTCACAGCGCATCAATAATTTGCGTTCCATTATATATATCACGATTATGACAGCTGAGAGCTGTAAACATTTCGGAACGCTCGTGAACGCTTTCACGGTTGAATTACAGTATTTATTTACACACCACAACTTCTTTTTCTTTGGTTAGGTGGCGACTGCAGCCAGAAGCATAATTTCAAAAATGCCACGCTAATTAGATACGATGCTAATCAAAACAAAACAGCACTTCTGTCATTTTTGTCAGCGCTCTCGGTGTTATTACCTAATAAATGGTATGGTCGGCGTTATCGCAAGATGGCGAATGTCATGACGTCATCTATAAAGATTCACAGAACATCGATATCGCGCTCACGCTAATTCGGAGCGGGTGTAAGTACACTCAAATCGATTGCAGCGCAATTCAGAATGCGCCCTAAGGCTCGCTCATTGTTTTTATTATTATTACTTATTTAAGAAATCACAAGCACAAACGTGTAGATTTAGGTTAATATCTAAACATGGCATGTTCTCATGTTAGAACCTTTTGGAAAAGTAAACCATTATTGGCAAATTCTTCAATTAAAATTCCGATCTACCAATATTTTACGATCCGATATTTATTTTTATCCGAAAAATACGAGTCCAGTATTTTATTAAGTATTCGCTACTTTTATTCTTTATGGAAATTTTCTAATAACAGCATTGTTAAAAAAGTATCTTTAAAGGAAACATTCTAAATAGGCTATATTTATGATGAAATTTTAACTTTACAGCAGCAAGGCTTTAAGCTGAGCAACTGAAAGAAAATTTTAAAGGCAGCAGCTTCATTAAACTTTCACAAGTGGCTACATAAAGTGATGTCAGGGTTATTTTCCAACTTTTATTAATAACGGACACGTTTACATAAATAAAGTGCCCTCAGACTTCTTTCGTCCAATCTCAGTCTCTCGCTGTTATCATCCTTTTAATCTTGGTACAGCCATTTTCTAAACTTATTCCCTCACAAATGCGAGTGAATAGCTCGTAATTCCGCGCCTGTTTCCCTCCCTCCTTAATCAACGCGTAGCTACCTGAAGGAAAATTTCCTCGTACGTACAATAAAGTTGTTGATATTTGCACAAAAAACGGTATTTTATCCGTCCCGGCGGATCATAACCTACGAATTTGTATGAAGCCGAGTCTCAATTTGCGAGGCTTCAATTGGCACTTGTTTCCGTAAAACACAAAAAGGCGTAAATTAGGGTATCTCTGATCTTTAGCGAGGGATTTTTTGTTCAGAGTCATTTTCAATTATTAATGGAACCAAAAAGGTTTACAAATTCGTTTTCCTGTCCACGTAACATCAATGTTATGGTTTGTCACTGTCAATAAACGACATGTCCTAGAATTAATGCACAACCTCTTAAGTGGTCATAGTACTCTTCATTAAGAACAACTCTTACTATGGGACCAAACCTGAAATCGCGAATTTAAATCGGCTATTCCCTACATACCTATATGTTCGAATAACATGTCAAAATGTATGGAACAGCTGATTTTTTTTTCGCGATTTTGGTTTGGTCCCATAGTAAAAGTTGTTCATAATGATGAATACAATGGCCCCTGAAGAGGTTGTGCGTTAATTCTGAGTATACGAACAACCCAAATCAATAAATCAATTAGTTTGCTTGGCAATACACGAGCAAGTTATTTCTAATTCCATATACAGGGTCAGATTAAATTAGCTAGGGAAACTCCAAAAATTATATAATAAATTAATTTGATGATGTTTCTTTGTAGGGTCATTGACCGCAGTTAGTTTAGTCACTTGAGTATCAGTTTAAAATATCATTTTTTTTTATTGAAAACTTCTTTAGGCGCGTTGAGTACTTTTTGGGTGAAAAAAAATCATGGAACTTGCGTCATCGTCACCGAATGCTTCGATATAATTCACAAGTTACTTAGTTTTCACTTCTGATGTGCAGTCCTAAGACTGACAGTTTTTTGTGTAAACTTCACTGACGTGATTGGTATCGATACCTAAACACGATAAAACAAAAGAAAACAGATTTTCTTAGCTCATACTTCAAGTATCAACCAGCGGTCGATGACCCAAAAAAAAACAAAATCTTTTTTGTTTTTTATAAATCGTGTTTTGATATCGACACCAACCTGTATCATCGAAAATTTTGATTTGTTTTAGGTATTGAATTAGCAGTGTAGCTCAATTCAAAGTCAACATTTAATTGGGAATATAACAATTGCAAGGGAAACAAATATTGTTAAGGAAACCTAAGTTCAATATCAAACCTATTAGAATGCAGTTTTGAACTAGCCATAATTCTAAGAATAAATTGTTTGCGTTATTCGAGGTATTTCACACGATTACGTTCACCAAACCCTCATTGTTAAACAAACAATGTTTGCGAACAACTTACAGTGAAGTGGTTTACGCGAGTCTATTCTATTTCAATACGAGAGTATTTAACTCTTGTTATGATAAATTTCATAACAAGAGTTAAATTCTCTGTTTGAGCAAGCTAGCAAAATAGAAAATCTTGGGTGTTAGTATGTCACCTACGCTTAACTGATGAAGGTATTTCCAGGGTATGTATCATGGGAGGCCGTCACCTCCTTCTGTGAAGCAGTAATGGTCGCGAAGGAGAAGGAGGAACGCGTGAGGGAGAGACAAGGTTCGCGCCCTCGCGCCCCTAGTTGCCGCAGGGAGACGCCCCGGGCGTCGCGAGTCGCAAGCCGATTTCCGGCCACCGTAGGCGCGGGCTTGCGGACGGTGAGCGATGGGTAGTTCGCCGTCCGATAAGGGCCAGGTCGACGTCGCGTTGTGTTCCATGCGCGCCTCCATGAGATGTCAGCACCAACTGACGGGGTCCGTTAGGACCAATGCCAGGGTTGCGAGTTTGTCCGAAAGGGATATCGTGGCCCTGGCACACAGGCAACGGAAGGAACACGGGTGGGTTTTGTCTGTAAAAGTCTGACACGCCTGACTCTGACAATAACTTCTCCCACTCCGCCCAGAGCGGAAGAAGTTATTTGATAATTTCCCACCCAAAAAAAAAAAAAAAAGAAGGGTTATTATGTATTGCTATTTGAGACACCCTGGCTTTTCCATGGAATCTATACATATTATACATTAAAGTGGCTTTTCGTATGTGCCTGTCCGCATTGTTCTTCTAACCTACACGATGGATTTTGCTACTTAAGACGCTGACAACAGCTAAACCGCGGTCACAGTCAGGCTGCATACAAAAGAAAGAGAAGCGCGATGACACAACGCTAGTAATTTATTGCAAAATATGAAGGAATTATCTATTTACTCAAATTGAGTTAAGTAATCGAAAATAAAAACAACCAAGTTTTGCATACAAATTGCTATTAAATAAATACCAACCGTACATTGATATTTAACACAGATATTTTGGATTGAAACTGTTAATTTGTATCGAGATTTGTTTTTCTAAACGTGTTTTGGTAACAACCAAGTTCTGAGAAATATGTTCAAGAATAACATAAATTTTTTCGCTACCACAAACTATATAGATTTGGCTTTTTTTTAAGACATGCCTACTTATATCGTTTGCCTCTTGTCAGCGCCTTAAATCTCGTTGTTTTGTAAAGTCATATAGAAACCATCCGAGGCAGGACCGGATTGCTAGTAATTGTATAAATGAAGGCATATCACCTCACGATGATGATGCAGCGAGGTAAGGTCAGCGTCTCTCCAGGCAGCAGCCCCGGCAGCATCCGCCCTTCGCCACTGCAAACGCACGAGCCTGGCTCCGCAGCGCACAGCCCTTCTTGCGTCTAACGCAAGAGCGCTGCTGTTGCTCCAGACTGCAGCCTCGGCCCCCTCTTCTAGTCTGTCTTCCCCTCCACCTTCCCATACCAGTACTGGTGGAAAAGTAAATAATATTAATAGAGGAATCACTACCCTTGGTTGACTGGTAGATAATGCCTAAGGCATTATGTCCGCCTTTGTACCTTATTGTGTGCGAGAAGTTTAAATAAATAATAATAATAAATAAATCAGACTGCAATGAGGCAGCATTGCAGTCTGTTTCTAAGAATAGCACCACCCCGTTACTTCCCATGGGTGTTGTGTAAAAGGCGACTAAGGTACTTACTAGAGAATGCATTCTCTATGCATTTTAACACCATACTGACACTGACACTGTCTATCCGTGACATCACAGCTGGCCCTATCAGACTACCAGCGTTGCGACACTTATTTTTAAGTGCCGCAGCATCATGCTGAGATACGGGCCTTTTGGCCTCGTACAGGATTTGTTTTTTCTTTACTTTGTTTTATTTTTGTTTTGTTCTTTTTGTTTCTATGAGTGTGTTTTATTTAATTTGTGATCTGTGTGAGTCCCAATAAATGTTTCCAAGCGTGGCGATTATGGCACCCCCTCCCCGTTTTGAGGAGGCCTATGTCTAGCAGAGACGTCTTTCGACTGAAATGATGATGATGATGACTGCTGAGCTTCGGGTACTTACTGAGTTCGATTCCAGGAGCAAAGTGGCATTAAGATTCATTCTAGAATCAACCCGAACTCGAGATGTGTGCACGGGTAATGGGTAAATATAGGCTCGCCCCCATTCTGAGCGACTAGTAACATAACCGGCATAATGTGGGTGCACTGTAAACATCTGCCCACCTATTCGCGGAATACATGGGCGTAATATAATGGGACGAATCAGATAACTAAACAAACAGAAAGATATAACACAAACAAAAAGTTGCCCGTAGGTTCACGACACACAAGTCAGCAGCTACATTAGTAGATTACTGCATCGAGTAGAAAGTGGCTTCTTGTCGCGAGTGCAAACAAGAAGTCACGTCGAGCGAGGTGCGTAATCTGCTTTTCTTTCAAACTACTACCTACAGCAATAAAAGCCAAATTTTTTATAGCTTTCGGCGTTAACGATAACTCATTTTCACTAAAAGAATCCATTTTTTAGGGTTCCGTACCCAAAGGGTAAAACGGGAACCTGTCTGTCTGGGTGTCTGTCTGTCTGTCCGTCTGTCACCAGGCTGTATCTCATGAACCGTGTTAGTTAGACAGTTAAAATTTTCACAGATGATGTATTTCTGTTGCCGCTATAACAACAAATACTAAAAATCAGAATAAAATAAATATTTAAGGGGGCTCCCATACACCAAACGTGATTTTTTTGCTCTATATTGATAACGGCAACAGGTAGGCGCTTGAAATATTCCCAGAATATTTAGTTATATTCACTTTAAAAATAAATAATTAAATTAAAATAAAACAAACGTTATTTTTTTGTCATTTTTATAGATAATGGTACGGAACCCTTCGTGCGCGAGTCCGACTCGCAATTGGCCAGTTTTTTTACTAATTCTGATGATTCGTAATGTTCAGCTGTAAAAATTATAAAGATCGCACCAATATTTTTATTAGGGTTATTTCTTTACAGCCAGCACGTATTATTTTTAAATCTCTTTGATTGCCTGCGTACATTTTTTATAGAACATTTGCTTTGTTTACCGTATGACAATAAATATCTTGCAATTTTATAATAGAATCGCGAGCGTGGGAGTAGATTCCTTTGATAAAACCGACACGCTCGCACCAACGTTGGGGCCAGTGCAATTTTCTAGATCCATACGTTGGACGAGCGGCATTGGGGCCAACGTGTGGAGCCGGCCTAATAATTTTAATATACCTACTGATGGTCGATGTTACGTATTACCAACACAGTCAGTGACTTGGATAACCCGACCCTCATCCATTCTTCTTCATTCTAAGGGGTCAGGTAATGCAGAGTACTGACCGTACATCGACAAATGATCAAAGCGTAACCTTTCATAGCTTAGTTAACATTATTAGTAAAATTGCTTTGAGGGTAATTTCAAAGGACCAGTCTAATGCAGATAACCTATTACTGACGCGGTATCCGGTAATCTAATAGGAACGTAGGCGTAGGCAAAACAATGTTTTTGGAACAGTAACCGGAAATTAAACAATGAAATGAAAACATTCAGTTGATTTGTGTTTCATCTTAAGAGGCGAGATGGATGCGTAGTTCTTACAAACGTAATACCAAAATAATTTGTAAATCAAACATAATCTTAAGGTAGTGTGTCTTTATTCCGATTGGAATACAGAATATCTAGGTTCCCAAATATATATGTTGAATGGACACTGATTTAAACAAGAGTTATGAGAAACATAAGTTGTCCTTTCAAAATATATATTTGGGAACATAGATTCTGTAATCCAATCGAAAGAAATACAGACTACCTTAAGAATATGTTTGATTTACAAATTATTTTGATATTATGTTTGTATGAACTCCGCGTGCTACGCCGGCCCCTTAATACGTTAGGCAGGATAATGATGAGGACCCTGCCTTTACGGGTCTATACAAATTGTGATACGTACTTGTTTTGAAAAAGTATTTGAAAAGGACTTAAAAATATGTCATGTTTATAACATATCATACACAAATTATATTAAACTTCCTTTATACATGTTTTGTTAACTATTTTGTTCACTTTAATCCATTGAATTACTTTTTTTTCCATTTAATTACATGAACAAATCTAACTTCGAGAGATGTATTAATGATTCTAATGATTATAATTCTGTAAATACATATCTGTTAAGAGTCGTGAACCATATTTTGATTCTGCAAATATCAAAAAACGTAAGAAAATTTGAATATCGCGGGGTACAGCTGCGGATTCATCGTAACACAGGGTTACAAAACGTCGGTGAAGTTCTAACAGTGCGTAAGTCATTTTATGAGTGTTTTGAAATTTGAATGTCATTGGATAAAGCATAATGGCGCGCATCGTATCGACCAATCAAAACACAGTAACCTGACCAATAGAACGCGTTATTAGAAAAATAGTTACACTACGTATCTCAGTTTTTGCCGCCAACACTGCGTATGTCAGCTATTCACGTACAAATTCGTCGTGCATCAAGTGCTCCGATGTTGTGATTTCGATTTAATTTTCATGGGTTCAAATCACCACAGAGTTCATTTGTATTAATAATTAAACACAATATGGCCTTAAGCGTAAGTTACATTCATTTCATACAGTTTTTTCATTCTCCTGTAAATTAGCCATTTTTGACTTTCGTACTGTTAGAACTTCACTGACGAAAACTCATCATGGCACAACTAAACCATACATAAAAACAGTTGTATGACTTTTAAATGAACCTACATAGTTTTACAAATGATTCCAGCTTTACAACTTTTTAGATTTCCTGAAATTTCGGACCTAATTTCCAGTTATTCACGAGGGATCGTCATAACTAGTTTCATTCCAATGTAAAACATTTCCGTGTAAATGAGAAATTATTGTTTTTTACATAACATAAAATGGGAAATGTGACAGGAGGAAATTAGAACCCCCGTTATACATAACATTATTACTTATACGGAGGGCTTGTAATCATCATCATCATTTCAGACGAAAAACGTCCACTGCTGGACATAGGCCCCCAAAAGCGGGGACCAGGTGGCCATAATCGCCACGCTTGGCAGGCGGGTTGGCGATCGCAGTATGCTGTTAAAATGTATAGAGAACGTTGCTGCCAATTCTAAGTCCCTTAGTCGCCTATTACTACACCCACGGGAAGAAATGGGGTGGTGCTATTCTTTACGTCCGGCACCACACGGTACAACACGGGCATGTAATATCACCACACATTCATGTAAACTTTCTGTCTAACTACCTACGTTTAGAGTTTAAAAAGTGTGCCAGTTAAATTTAAACTTTTCCAAAAACTGCTATAAACTTTGAGCACCTGCTTTAAGATTTTACTTTATTCTACGAGTGCAAAACTTTTGGTTTAACAACTACTAGTAGTGTTACGCCAATCAGAGGCTCTTTGACTCGACCCACGAAACCTATATATTTACAACTTCGTTGAAACTTACTGTAATATTTATTCCTTCCACGGAATATTAATTTCCAGTATTTTATCCTCAACTTTGCATTTTGCAACTGTTCCAAGAACGAAAGAATTTATTGTGGTTTTTCCACTTCAAAAGATTCAATTAGACTCTGGAGTATTTTTCAATATTCTCAATTATGCAAATTGAAGTAACCCAGTTATTTAAATCTGCATAAAATAAATGGTTTGAACGGTGCACAAACTCTGCAAAAAGGAACTTAGCCCTTTTCAAATATTATTAAGAAAATGTTTGCGAAGAGAGAATCCGACACCTACCTTATGCATAGTGTAACCCTTAAAATGTTCAATATAAATTAGTACTTCTCTTTTTTATCCATGATTAACCTTGTAATAAGCGTTTACACCTTACGGCAGTTCATACAGACTTTCAAGCCCTTGTTTTTCGAAATTACTGAACCGATTTAAATGAAACTTCATACGCATAAGCAGGATACAAAGGTATAAAAACTAAGTTAATTTTTTTTCAAAATGTATTTAAAAACAGATAACTGGAAATCTCCGTTTCTATGGAAATTTTAAAATCGGTGTAATTTGTCTGTAACACAATTTTTCAAAAATGGTCTTAACCAACGTTTTAGACTTTTGTATCTTGCTTATGCGTATGCACTTTCATTCAAATCGGTTCAGTCATTTCGAAAAACAAGGGCTTGAAAGTTTGTATGAAATGCCGTACGTCGCGTAAACGCTTTTAAGGCTAGGGCACATTTACAGTATCAGGTTGAGGCGACGATTTATCAGCAATAAACAAAATACAAAAATGTGCAAAGATCAGCAAAAATAACAACGGCCAAGATAATGATGTATCAAATAAAAAAACTACATCTCAGCATTCCTTACCTGGTGGTTTCGTCTTCACCATGAGCGGCGCGGAAGGTGGCGACGATCCCGCTCTTGAATGTGCCACAGCTCTCACAGAGTACGTGGCTCCACACGACAGAGCTCTTAGCACCACACTAGCTGCCTCTCCTCCTGTTTCTACCCTCCGTTCCTCCTCAGACCGAGTGCTGATTGGTTCCAAACCATCGCCCGTATCATCACGGACTCGAAGCCACAAGATTGTGAAACCTGTTTGAAGAAACACTTGGGTGTAGTAGGTACGGGCGTTACTGCGTCATGACTTTCCAGGATTTAAATAAGACAAATGACCGCGCTGTCCAGGTTACAGTAGTACCCAATTGATATGGCTTACCGATGTACCTGCGCAGAATGTGAATTTTAAAAGTGCGGGAAATGCTATTGACCAATCGGCACGCTCCACGCACCGCGGTTCTTTTTCCTGTACCGCTATTGGTCGGCAGCTGCCGCCATGTTAGCGCGCGCCGCGTGGCATGTTTGTCAGCCGCCATACTTCTGATCGAGTGCACGCTAGCAGCTCCAGTGTATTATGAACCTTATAATAGTGACCTAAGGTTGATTGTAAGTTTTAAGCATTCTTTCGTTAATCTTCGGGGCCATACTTTCTTTTCTGTGCGAACGAAGATTCACGACGCGCCTTATCAATTGGGTACCACTGTACCATATATTAAGTTCTATCCACACATCAGGGTCGTGCCATGACGTTGCAGGGCCGGGGAACACCAGGGCAGGCACTATGGGGCTATGTTTTATATTAGCTAGACATGTTTGTGCCATTGTAATTTATTTTAACATAATTTTATGTATACCGTGTCATGTGCAAATAAATGATTAGTTTTTTTTTTATTTGAAGCTCCGTCGCCGGGCCGGACAAGGACGTGTGTGAACGAGTTCATAAAGAATGTACACCGATATATTTTTCAAGTCCGGTGCGTGGTCCGTCCACGTCTGCACGGCCCTGATATGTGTGGATGTAACTTTAAGCGGACAATTAGTCATGACACGAGAAAAAGAATATGATACATAAAGACGTGCAGCGTCGTAGCAGGTGACGTTCTATAGTTTCTGCCTACCCCCATGGGAAGAAGGTATGTGAGTTTGTGTATGTGTGTGTATCAAGATCATAGAGGACTTTTTGATGTGTAACATCTTTCCTCTTGCTTTTTGTGGGAGTGATTTTGTGAAAAAGGACGAAAGGGTCTATCAGGAAGTGACAGCTTGGGCATGGAATAAGTAAGTACTTTTAATAGCATGGAATTAGTATGTACTTTATAATAACATGGAATTAAAAAAAACAGCTGTACCCTACATTTATGTCCGAATAACTTGTCAAAATGTAGGGAGCAGCTGATTTTTTTTCGCGATTTCATGTTTGGACACATAGTAAAAGTTGTTCATAATGATGAGTACAATGACCACTTAAGGGGTTGTGCGTTAATCCCGGGACATATTGTATACATTTACCGAGCTTTAGACAAAGACTGTCAATACTTGTCACACAGGTTTGAGTGATGAGATACGACGCTCTATACTAACTTTTTCTAAAACTCAAACCCCCTTATTCCAAAACAAGGTTTATCTTCAGACCCAGGTTTAAAACATGGAGCCATTATTGAATTTCGAACTTTATTCCGACTATGGTAAAGTTCCTAAACACAAAACTGACAACTTAGTACCGAACTAAGTTTTCAGTTTTGTATAAAGAACGGTATTTCAATCAGAGTTACGTTCTCATTACAAAACCTAGCTCCATGTCAAAATATAAATCTTGTTTTGTAATAAGACGGATGTGCTATTGCGGCCGCGTGATATAATTGATAGATTGGATTTTAGATTGGTTTATACTCAAGGTAAGCGAAGACTGGCTAGGGAAAAGTTTTGCCGAGGTAATCTTTGTCGTTAGGTTTTTAGAGACGAAAGCCTCATGTTTATAATAGCTTTAATCTTCAAAAGAAAAACGTCAAACCGTTTATTCAAATCAGTATTTTTCGATCGCTATCAAAATTGACAGCGTTAACATCGAAATACATAATGAAGTGGAGTATGAACTTAATTCCTTATTTGAATACCAAAGCTTAATAATAGCAAAGCTTGTGGCTAAGTAATAGCAGCCACACGGGTCCATCGATCAGGTTAAGCTACGCTTGCCGCAGTTGGTCCGTGTATGGGTGACCATCTTTACATATCAAGACCCCTCCGTACCTCGGAAAGCACGTTAAGCCGTTGGTTGGTCCCGGTTGTCATTTGTAGATCTTTGACAGTTGTTACGGGTCGTCAGAAGCCCGAAATTCTGACAACCAGTTTTACCAAGGGATATCGTGTTACCCAGTTACTGGATTGTGGAGGTAAGATAGGCAGTCGCTCCATGTAAAATATTGGTATTCAGCTACATGCGGTAAGACTGGAAGCCGACCTTAACATAGTTGGAAAAAGACTGGGCAGATGCTGATGATTTTAATACCAAAGCAACAATGTATTTGTAACTACGTACATAATAGTAACAATGTAAAATAAAAAATAAAATATAAAACTTTTTTATTTTTAACCGACTTCCAAAAAGGAGAAGGTTATTTATGTTCAGCTGTATGTTTTTTTTTTTTTTTTTGTGTTTGTTCACCGATTGCTCCGTCATTAGTGGACCGATTTTATTTTTTATTTTTTTTTTTAAAGGGCATGCTCCTGCGGTGGTCCCATTGTCACCAAGTCACAATCTGATGAGGGGATCCTATGGAAATCGAGGGCAATCCTCAAATTTTATAGGCACACCTATATCGATTTCCGTATTTTTTATAGTAACTCATGCATTTGCACTCGGAAAGCACGGTTCGGTGAAGTGAAACTGATGATGAAGTCCACAGATGGCCACTGGAACTACTTAATAATAAGTATTTCACTGTTGCGATTCGATTTAGTCACTTTAATATGGTTCCTAAGCAATTTATGCTCGTCACAATGCATAGGATGAAGTCACCATCAGTTCTCCTGGTTCTTACCAGGAGAATTCCTCAACTAATAACGCCCCTGCATCGGGAAAAGCAATATTTTGTAAAAGGTGATGTGCAGTTGAAATTAGTTTATTGTAACTTAGATAAATACAAATTGACCCACTAAAAAGTGAAAAATAAAAAAACTTATTACAAAAAAATAAAACCGACTTCAAAAAAAAAAACACTAAAAAGTGAAAAATAACCTTCATTTCCGAAGTCGGTGGCAAAACAATTAAATAGATAGAGACACACACTTCCGAAATGAAGGTGTTTATTTGGAAGTCGGTTTTATTTTTTTTGTAAGAAGTTTTCTATGCTTCAGTTAACATTATATTGAATAGTGTTTGGAGCCTCCTTTTAAGCAAACAATGCCTGTGTTAGGAGACTCCGCTCTTCCACCGTACAGCATAAATTAAATTAAAATTAAATTAAAGAAGGTATGTTAGTGAGGGTATGATTCTAGTGTGAATACCTAAGCGTAGTGTGTCTGTATGTGAGAGTGTAAGTTAGTGTGTGTGTGAGTGAGAGTAGTGTATTTATAACTACGTACATAATAGGTAAATAGTCTGGAAAATTATAGAAAGCTAGTAACATTTCGGAACACTTTTGTTTTCCGCCAGAGTACTCTATTAAATTGTTTTCGGTATCACGAAGTTACAAACTTTGGAGATTGTTTCCTATGTTCACAAATCGGAATCATGTAGAGAATACAAATATCTTTTGTCATTGTTTCGATAAGTTCTTTCATAGTTGCTGCAATTTTTGTAATCAAACAAGGAGAATTAACACCTATTCTTTTATATTGTAACAGTCAGTATAATCTGAATAATCAAACTTTGGTTTAAGGCAGACCATTGTCTCCTGATTTCAATACAAATCTAAATTATTCACGTCCTCTACGTCCCGGGAATACGAGGATACAAATGTAACGTGATTTGGGCAAGGAAGGCCCGCCTCTTAGTAAACCTATTCCAAATCAAATAATATTATCGGTGTAAGCTGGACGGACCAGGAAACCGATGTGTCAGTAGTGTTCACTTCAGAATTCTGCAGGTTCAAAAACAAATGAGTTCAGTTTCGAGTTGTTACTGCAACTTGAGTGAGAGCTTTTTAGAATAGCTCAGCTGGTTGTTTGGGCCTCAGGACTTCTAGCTACCGTACTAACCGAGGAACTATAGCTGGTAGAGCGGAAATCGGAAAGGGGTCGGGAGGATATAACGCTAAAGGAATACATAATCAGCCTATAATGTTCCCACTGCTGGGACACAGGTCTTCTCTCTGAGAGGGTTGTAATCCACCACGCGGGCCCAGTGTGGGTTCGTAGATGTCACATGTCTTCGATTTTTAAAGTAAAACTACTTTGCGCACGCTTGACTTAGTGGTAGTAAGCTGATGAATGAGTGACGAGAGCTTTACGGAAAGAGGCGAACGGAAGTTGTTTAAATTTTAAACATGGCACACACCGCGTCACTACCGTGGGCTGTCCCACTTAATAGGATTTTTTTTTAATTCACACTGGCTATTTATACACTCACAAGACCGCAGCTTTTTTAAAGTAAAACTTCTTTTGCTAGCGAACGGTGATTTCTGTTTTACTTCAGTCGTGTGGTCTAAAGCTCGTTTTTTTGGTTCTAGGACATGCCGGTTTCCTCACGATGTTGACCTTCACCGTTTTGAGAGCAGTGGTGATGAAATAATTTACTCAAAGTAAAGCGCCTGTCAAGGTTCGAACCTACGATCGTAAGTCGCGGTCGTTATTACCACTGGGCCAGCACTGCTCTAAAAGAATGTGGAATATCAAAGAGAATTAATTGATATAATTAAACACCTTAAATATATAAACATAGACGCGGCGTGCGGTAGCGTGGCGGATGCGCATGTAGATTGTTTCTACACAACCATGCGCAAAAGGTGCGCTTTAAGTGCGCAGGATGTGGGGCATCTCCAACAGTATCCTAAGCATGATTTCAAGTCGTCTAGATTGTCTTTTCGTGGGTCGCTGTTGTGCCATCTCACATGGGTTGCCACAACGGTGATCCACTACCATTTGTTTGTTTTGTGAAGTGTCAGTTCTTACTAATATAGTTCAAAATCAAAATCAAAAGTCATTTATTCAAACTAGGCTGAGAATCAGCACTTTTCGAACGTCAAAAATTACATGAGACAAACCCCCAAAAACGCCCACCCTTCACCACTTCCTAGTGCTTTAGCTGGGAAGAAGAAGTGGCGCAACAAACTACCCAGCAGCACAGCTGTCTGTTGTAAGTCTTACTAATAATCTTGTTCTTGTTTTTTTTGAGTCTAAGTTACTTGAACAAAGACAATTTTAATTCTATAGAGGATCTACCAATCTGTAAAATCTCGCATACTATTGTAATTTGACCTATATTTACAAATAAAGTTTTCATTAGCATTCTGATTCTGTATTTTTTTTTAATAATTATTTAAATTCTTAACTATTTTTGTCATTTCACTCACCATGTGGTGGAGCAGCGGGGTGATGCGTAGTACGCCACGTCAGTCTCGCGTCAGTGTGCGCGGCGTGCTCCAAGCTGACGGTGGGCGCGGCGGGCGGCGCCGCACATTCCACGCGATACGTCACTTCTTCTGAACCGAAGGTATTGCGCGCGGAACATGTGTAGTTACCGCTCGTTGACGCGTCCACTTCTGTTTATAAAAGGAAAAATAAAAGAAAAAAAAAATGCATTCCGGCAAATTATTTACAGCCAAAACATTAACCAAAAACAGTTGGACGTATAGTTAATTACAGTAGGACATACACCGGGAACATAGTAATGCCAGCTGCTTGGTAAAATAAATAGGTTTGGGAGAGGCAGACCTTTTTTTATGGAACTCAAATTTAAAAAAAATCTGCTGTTCCCTACATTTGTGTTCACATAAATCGACAAAATGTATGGAACAGCTGATTTTTATTTCGCGATTTCAAGGTTGGTACCATAGAAAAAATTGTTCAAAATGATGAGTACAATGAACCCTTTTCGGGTTTAGTTTAAACAAAAACTAATGTTGTATATAGTTACAGTTCTAATTTGTATGTTTCTAATGTGAGTTGTATAACAATATAGTTTACATAATTTATACTTCTTTTACGGTCACTAACCAATATTTATTGTTTTTGAATGTTTGTGAATGGTTACTGTACGAGCAACGCCGCATGAAATGTATTGTTTTAGTTTTTACCTCAACAAGCATTTGCTTATGCACCGATAACTTGTTTATATTCGCTTAATAAGCTATCGCCCCCTCCACAAGTCACCTACTTTATGTATATATATTTCATGTTTCCTAATATATCGGTCCATTCGACCGATCATGACTTATGCCTGCGTAGTCTTCGCTCACGCAAAGTCATATCACATTCATAAGATGCAGACGCTTCAAAACCGATTTCTCCGTAGAATTACAAAGGCTCCTTGGTTCGTTCGGAACGAACAACTTCACGTAGACCTTAAGATGCCTACCATCAAACAGTTTATGAAGCGCCTTGCAAAGCGCTTTTTCGAATCCGCGGAACGTCATCGCAACCCCTTGGTTGTGCAGGCCGCTAGCTACAGGCCTTCTGCCATTAGTCAGACTCGCCGACCGAGGCACACTCTCTTAGATCCGGATGACCCCGTCACTCTCCTTCAGGAAAGCAATAGGGCCACGAGTACAGTGCACAAAATACACAAACCGACCTTCCGTCCTCGCCGCCGAGGTACCACGCGAACTTCCCGAGTAAATGGTAATAAAAGCCCTCCCCCCCGTCCCTTGAATGTCGATGCGCCAGCCGCCCGGTTAGAGGCTGAGAGCGCCGTAGCAATAAATATAATATCCCCTGATAATAATCATGATCAAAATGTTGATCCAGCCCGTCCCCAAATTGTTACTAATTTTGTGATCCCCCAACGACGCCCTAAGCCGAGGTCCGTACCCCACAGGGGGTGCCCTTAGTGCGCTGTCGTTTAGTTTTAATATATATAATTTGCGCCCTGGCTGGAGGCTTTAAGATTAAAAACCTTAGGGCAGCCACAGGAATATCCGGTTAAGTAGCAACGACCTCTCTAGGTCTGCTACGAGATGCCATACATAAAAAAAAAAAAAAAAAAAAATATCGGTCAATCAGTAACGGACACAAAACAGTGATTTTATTTCCTGTAAACTTCCCTTGTGATTTGTACTCATAAATAATCTATAAACTACTTCTCAGTGTATGGACAACCTGCTTTACAGTTACCATGTATAGCCAGATGTCCATGTGGCGTGAGATGCGTCCGAGGATCGTGCGTGACGGGCCGGTCACCGCGCAGCCAGCGCGCGCGCGGCGCCGGCTCCCCGCGCCACGCGCACGCGAGCCGCAGCGAGTGGCCGCACTGTACGCGTGCCCATACGCCGAATGATAGGAGACGTGCTCGAGCTAATTTGGAAGGAAATATACTTAGACAGACTTTGATAAGGAGGCTATATTGAAGCGTTTAAAGTTGTCAAAAAATAATAGGCCCATTTAGACATTTAACTTGAATCGATTTATTGTGAGTATCGAGTACCGAGTCGTATGGTTACTTCACTAGTTACGTCGTGGTTGATTATCACGTAATGTCAAAACGGGCCTTTTCTTTTTTGACAAGTATAGTTAAACAATGTTGACTAATAAAGCTGAAAAGTGCACCTTTTATGAAATAATTTTTTTTTTAAACAAGCCGGAATATAAATTGAGGAGCCCTTAAACGGTAACCCAAGGCAGAAAATGAAGGTGCTCATATTTTGTGGGGTCATAAGTGTTTTTGTCAAGACCCTGAATATATTTATCAGCCATAAAGAAGAATTAGGGATGAGGCGAAGACTAATAAAATAATAAAAGTCAATTGACCGACAAAAACAACCGTCGTTAAATTCCTACAATTTATAATGGTCTTTTAAATTCTCATTTTAATCATTTAACCGCCTCTGCGGTAAGACCACCTGTTTCAGACCGAGAGGTCCTGGGTTCGATTCCCAGTGGCGGCAAAAATTTCTGCTCGGTTTGGAAAGAAAGAAAGCAAAATGCATTTACTATCGTGGCCCTGGCACACAGGCAAATGAAGGAACACGGGTGGGTTTTAGTCAGTAAAAGTCTGACACGCCCTCCCGCTCCACCCAGAGCGGGAGAAGTTATTTAATAAATTCCCACCCAAAAAAAACAAAAGGCATTGCAGCAAAAACAAAAAATACACATATTATAACTATAAAAAAACAGAAAACAATTATTATAATGCTAATTAATGATAATTATGTTGGTGCTAGGGCTTGTTGTAAGTCCGCCTAGCTAGCTACCACCATCTTATCTAAGTCATAACAATGTTAACAGCATTATTGTGTTTTGACAGTTAGATGTAAGCCTGGATAGCCAGTTCCTCTGTGGTTGAGGATTCCGGATGAAGCTCGCTTCCACCTTCGGCCTGATCATCACTTACCATCAGGTGAGAGGAAGGCCAAGAGCTTCTCCATTGTGGTTAATAAAACAAATAAAAAAAATATCATAAGCAAATACCAACTAACTTGCAATACTAACTTTATGACAACATCTTAGTACCAATCTACCACCCATGTTCGCAAAAAAATAAAAGATAAATTATAAATAAAAGAAATAAATAAATATTATTCAGTTCACTCAAACTCAAACTGCCTTATATGACAAGGTTTATATTTTGACATGGCTTAAACCATGCAGCCAGTTTTTGTAACAAGAACGTTACTGTGATTGAAATACCGTTCTTTATACAAAACTGAAAACTTAGTTCTGTACTAAGTTGTCAGTTTTGAGTTTAGGAACTTTACCATAGTCGGAATAAAGTTCGAAATTCAATAATGGCTCCATATTTTAAACCTGGGTCTGAAGATAAACCTTGTTTTGGAATAAGGGGGAAAACATTTATTTCAATTAAACCTATTACAGGCACTTTTGAACTAGAAGACTGTCCGACGACAGTTAGTCAGAAAGTAGAAGCTATTTGCCCATTCCAAAACGTAGATCGCTATGAAGAAGAACAGGCAAGAAACTCCAAGGACACTCTTTTAAATGAAGATATTACAAAATCCTGGGTACATTATTCTTGTCGCTTCTATATGTGAGAACAATGTAAAAAATTAAATTACTTATTAAAAAAAAAAACAGATACCCCTGGAGGTTGTTGTGGCAGGTTGTGGTGGTGACGGTTCCCCTTCACCAGCTACCGAATGTGCGGCCACCCACGCCTCGTAAGTAGCTCCTTCAGACAACGACCTCAATTCTGTCGATCCTCCGAGACCAACGAATGGGTCACCTTCCTCTACTTGCACGGTTGTAGTTATTGGTGGTCTGTCCCTAAAGAAATACCAGAAATGATTAACGAGATGCAAAGGAAGTCATAATTTTTGAAGTAAAACTTCTTTATGCACGCTTGACTTGGGGAGTAAGATGGTGCATACTCCCCAAGCAATGCATGACGAGAGCGTTACGGAAGTGAGCCAGCGGAAGTGGAGAGGGAGATATAAGTTAGTGAAGATGGAAAGAGAGAGATTTACGTTTCGTAACGCTCCGTTATTACTGTACGGGCAAGAGAGAGAGGTGCGAGCACACATTTTTTTTTCTCGCTTTCTCTCAAAGCCAGTTGCGTTTCGTATATCTTAGACACAGTGCAGGCCTATTGTTGTAGGTAAGTATGTAAGTATAATTAGTATTACTATTTGTAAGTTTTACTTCAGTCGTGTGGTCTAAAGCACACTCGTTTTTTTGTTGTATTTATACCGACCTGCCAAGTTCTCGGTAAAATACGGTGTAATATAGAAGAGGTCCGTTGGGTCGACTTGGTGGCACCCAACTGACTGCTAGTGATGTAACTGAAGTTGCTACTACCTTCACTGCCGCTGGAGATCCCGGAACTACGTAAAAAGAGAAACTTGAAAATAATTTATGCGTCGTTGCTACGGCGTAGCGATTGCTACGTCTGCTACGCTTTTGTACGAGTAGCATTGCGTATGGGTATGAAACACCATAATTATATAATGTATGGTCTTTTGAAGAAACGATAATTAAATTAACATACAATACGAAATTACGAAGTCTTATTTAAAAAAAAGATCCGGTCAAGAGCGAGTTGAACTCGCGCACCGAGGGTTCCATACGTATATATGATGGTGATGATTTCTGAAAAACTGTGCTATTTAGAGACATCGTTTTATTTTTTCTGTAATCTCTACATACACTTCTATCACATAGAATAATTTCAGATTTTTATCTATGCAAACGTCGTAGATAAGAGGGGGGGGTATTTTTTTTTACATTTTTCATCATAAGCCGGAAACCATGCTGCCTAAAAAAAAAATGTTTGAGAATGTGCAAACAGCAAATAATCGAGAATCTTTCATATGATACCCCACATGCTCTAGTAACCCTACTAAAAAATTTTAAGACCCCCTTTCAGTCCCTTTTGTGATATTTTTTTTTTCTTTCTTGTTTGCTAAATAGTTGGGCAAACGTCATCTAAAACTATTCTAAACAAGTTGATAGCATTAGTAGTTCTTGAGATATCCAGGTGTGACAGACAGACAGAGAGAATCCTTTTTACCATTTTGGTACGGAACCCTAAAAAAATACGTGTTTAAAACTTACCATCTTGTTGTGTGGTACAATGTATAGGATGAGCGGGCACGCCATCGCCAGCAGCAGTATACGCTAGCGCCTGAACAGTGTAGTTAGTATGAGGCCTCAAAGCAAGCAGAAGCGTTTCAACCCCCGCAACCCGCTTCACCTCTGCGCCCGCTCCCACATTGGATCCTCCGTTCCCTCGCACCTCCCACTCCAACCACTCAGTCGCTGCCGACAAACAACTGCCATCACTCAGCTTGGATTTAAAATAAAATCTGATTATTGGACGTTACAGCGTTGTAATTGAATCGAACAGACAATATTTACTCACTAAGTTCTGGACGGTAAAGCAATTTGTAACCAAGTAAAGCGCCGTGATGCGCGTGCGCGGGGGGCGGGGACCATTCCACTTTTATACTCTGTGGTGATACGGCGCGACATCTGACGGCGCGAGGACTTTCTGATGGCACTGTTAGAGATGGTCACGGTTAATGTAATGTTCTTAAAGTAAAACATCTTCAGGCACGCTTGACTTGGGTAGTAGGTAAGCTGGTGAATGCATGACGAGAGCGTTACCGAAGTATAATTAGTGTTAATATTTGTAAGTTTTACTTCAGTCGTGTGGTCTAAAGCACACTCGTTTCTGTTTTCTTCGTATTTCAATAAAGAGGGAAGACATTGGAAATATACTTGCCGCTTTCTTGTGTCAAAGTATTTACAGGAGCAGTAGCAGGTCCTGCACCCGCGCTGTTGAAGGCTCTAACGCTCACAGAATATCTGCAAATGAAATCTGGTTAATACTCAAAGCACAAAAACCTGATCCTTCCCAAATTGCATCATTTTCTCACCGTGTATAATGTTCCAGACCTTCAATGATGTACTTTGTTATTTGTCCTCTCACGGTCGCAAACTCCATGCCTACGTTAGCTCCTCCTGCCAACGTGCCATCAGCAGATGGCCACCACCAAACAGTATAACCTAGCAGTTCTCCGTTCCAGGACGACGATGGAGGTGCCTAGAGTAGTACATTATTCGTTTTATTTCCATTAATGTAGATACAGTTAACGAACTTGATTATTAAGCAGATCAGCCATTTCATGCGTCAGACAAATAATGCCAGTTGTGATTTGATAGTGAATTTGCTTATCAATCAATGTCCCTGACTGGATGAAAACCTGATTTTGATTTATTTTTCATACCTGCCAAGCCAGTTCAATAGTCGCCGATCTCGGAGCCGATGCTCTTAAGCTAATAGGAGCCCTCGAAGGTGGCTCGTGCAAGGTTAGCGCCAGCAAAGCCCTCGTGTGAGCTGACGCAAATTGGGCCGTCACCGTCCGAGCCCGCACTAAATACGCTGTAGCCGGCTCTAATCCTGTTATTGTCGCACTTTCAGTCCTGTTTCGGAATATAAGTTCTTTGAAATCAGGGTTTTACAGCATTAAGACTTTGGATACGAAAGGACCTGTTCATTGACTGTCGGTATATTTTATTTAAAAACAAAATTATGTTTGCAAAAAACCTAAAAATCATGACTGGTTTCTACGACTGTTTTAACCAGTTTGCTATCTTAAAATTTGAAATATAATCATTTTTAGGGCCGATTTTTTTATATTCAGATAACTTTTATCTGGGGAATAAAAATTGCAATTGCTCATTATGTTAGAAAATAAAGCAAAACGTCATATTTATTCTCCAGATAAAAGTTAATGGACGATTGAAAAATCGAACCTAAATAAGTTAGAATTTTGGGTAATACTTGACGCAGTTTGCGGAGAAAATGTTTGAAGTATCTTAGGAATAAAACTGATAATAGAACTTACTCAGAATACGAATCTGGGGCATGTGCAGACACTGACACATTATGAGTATCAGCATCCCGCCAAGAATCCGAATTAGTGGAGTCGTGTTTACGATATTGTACAACATAGCCCAGGACTGGAGAGTTGCCATCATACGGTCTTCGCCATTGGAGACGAACTGAACGCGACGTGGTCTCCAAGACTCTGAAGTTTGCTGGTGGTTCTGGAGGCTCTAAAAAGAAAGAAAGAGAGAGATAGCATATTGTTTCGTCAGCCTGTAGAGAAATAAAGAGTCTTATGGTATAATGGTCGTACCTTGAACAGCCAAATGCACGAAATGGTCAGATCTTCCGTAAGGATTAGAAGCTTGACAACGATATACTCCTGAATCTCTTCTGTCAGCTCTTTCTATTACTAACTCACTTCTCAACCCTTCTGCACTTCTCGTTTCTGATATGCTCATTCTGAAACAAAATTACATTAAAATATTCGGCAGAAGAACCATGAATTCATAATGGTGGAGGAAGCAGAGAAAATTCTAAGAATGCGACCTTTTGTTTCCTGATTTTAGACGGATTTCACGGCTGATATGTAATAATAATATGTCGGTTTGTCTTACCTGTAGTCGGAATTAGGTAGCGCTCGTCCCGAGTGACTCCAAGCGGTAGCAAGCGGAGAGTCGCCGCGAGCGACACAAGCCAATCTCACGGTATCCCCCAGCTTAGCAGTCACGTTCGCTGATTGCGTCTCAAATCGTGCTGGCTCTAAAGAAATACAATTTAATTAAAAAAAAACCGTCAAGAGCGAGTCGGACTCGCGCACCGATGGTTTCGTACGTATATAAGATGATGATGATTTCTGAAAAACTGTGCTATTTAGAGACATAGTTTTATTTTTCCTGTATTTTTTACATAAACTTCTATCACACAGAATAATTTCAGATTTTTATCTATGCAAACTTCGTAGATAAGAGGGGGGGGGGGGCTTTTTTTTACATTTATCATCAAAAGTCAGAAACTATGCTGCCTAAAAAAAATGTTTGAGAATGTGCAAACAGCGCTCTTTCATATGATAACCCACATACATGCCCTAGTAGCCCCACTTCACTTCAGTCCCTTTTGCAAAAAAAATATATTTTTTAAATTTCTTTCTTGTTTGCAAAATAGTTGGGCAAACGTCATCTAAAACTATTATAAATTTCAAGTTGATAGCATTAGTAGTTCTTGAGATATCCAGGTGTTACAGACAGACAGACTTAGTCTCACCATACGGGTTCCTTTTTACCATTTTGGTACGGAACCCTAAAAATACACTTCTTCCTCCAACAGAAAATTCTAGAATGTATTTAAGTGAACGTACCGTTGATATGTATGGTAAGTGTCGTAGATAAAGGCGGTGATACTCCGTTGTCGGCTCTGCATCGATATTTTCCAGAATGTTCTGCTCGCGCTGATTCTAGTCTTAGCGAACCATTTGTGAGTACTACTGGATCTGATACTCCACCTAATGTTGTTTCTGTGCTGCCTTTAAAATAAAGCATCATTAGTGTAAACACAAGATTTTATTAGTAATAGCTGCTCCCCGCGGCTTAGCCCGCGTGGCTTGTTCTAAAGTAAAAGTAAGATAAACATAAAGTTACTCCTTATAACATCGGCTATTATTTATTTAATACTTTAAGCACATAAATGCACAGAGGTGGACTTAATGCCATAGGCATTTGAATTGCATTTGCATTTTTTTTTGCTTTCTGCCAGTGAAAGTCCCGTCAAAATCAGTCCAGCGGTTTTGGCAGACACCCTTTGGAAGAATTAAAGGGAGAAGGAGAGACAATACTGCAGGTAGTCAGTGCTAAGTATACCATTTACATAATACAATAAATTGGTACATTACTGTAGCGGCCTGCAAAAGGGGCATTGATGGACGAACGTGAAAATGTGAAGAGAGGCAAAGCCTAGGCACTCATACGTGAGTCCATCAATGACTGGTTGCGGCCCAGACTTGTATAGTGCTTTTCAAACAAAATAAATTATTTATAAATTCCAGATTCAATGACAAACAACGATAATTTTTTACGTGCCAATATGTTCATTTCTTTCTTTTTTTACTTTAAACTGCTCTATTTTCAAACCAGTTCGAAATTTTGGCAAAACCTTTGATATGTTACCTCCTTGGTTGCCATGTACGGAAGTAAAAAGATCGTTCCATTTTTAAATTACACGACAGATATGAGTTTTCATAGTAATTTATTCGGCCGCTAAACAGGACAGATATGGATTTCCATATTGACAAGCGTTATCGCTAGTTTTCGATTCGATTGCAGGCGGGTTGGCGATCGCAGTATGGTGTTAAAATGCATAGAGAACGCTGCTGCCTATTCTCTAGTAGGTAAGTCCTTAACATTTCCGGCCGCCTGCTCCCATGTATTTGACCAGTAGGTACAGCATTTTCGATTTATCTCGAAGAAGGTTGTCAAAATAATACTCGAATTCCCAAGCATGTTTGAGAAAACATACATACATAAAGCATATACTTATCTATATGAATATATATATATTATTATACAATAAGAAATAATAAGATAAGGAACGGAAGTTGATGATGATTTGTAAGCAACCTTACCAGAAAACTTGGTCCAGTATATTGAAGGTGGAGGATGACCTCGAGCTTCACAACTAACTGTGAGGGATCCATTGAGAAGAACAGCCGTATCTGAAGGCTCGATTTGCCAATAAGGTGGAACTGTAACAAAAGACTTAATTATGTTCTCTTCACGAAGGCTGGGTACGGACAAAGACCAATGAAGCCTTTCAACGCTTTGTAGACTTCTGTAAAGTTAGCCGCCCAGACAAGGCCAGCACAGAATAATGAAAATTACAAAGCCATTCTTGACCGTTCATTGGTCCGGTCTATACTAAGCTTAATAAAAACAAAATGTATGTGGACGTCCAAGTTTTAAGGGTCCAGTAGTATATTCACTAGATTTGGTATCTAGAATAGTCAAGATAATAAGGATTACAAAAAAATATTCAAAAACTGGTAATTTTTTTGTATCATATTTTTGAAGTTCTCTGAAAAAGCTTGATTTGAGAAAAATCATTTTCAAAGTTTGACCTCACCACTGGTACCTTTTTACTAAATTATCTCTTAAATTTTCTGGTACTTAAAAACATCATATAAAATGATTTACTATAAATGAACTTGTAGATAAGAGCATAATTAATAATCAATTAAAACCACGAAATGCAATTTTTCTACCCAACTTTACAAAACTGCGTCATTTCAGCCGAAAGACGTCCACTGCTGGATATAGACCTCCCCCAAGGAGGGTTAGCCCATAATCGTCACGCTTGGCAGACGGGTTGGCGATCGCAGGGGTTAAAATACATAGAGAACGCTGCTGCCCATTCTCTAGTAAGTCTCTTAGTCGCCTTTAAGACACCCACGGGAAGAAATAGGGTGGTGCTATTCTTTACGTTGGGCACCACACAAAACTGCGTATATCTCGGAAACTAAATGCCGAGAACTGGACCGCTTTTGCTTGGACGCCCACATATAAAGTTGATAAATTCCTTACCTTTTATAGCCAGTTCAGCAGACATATTCGCCTTTCCAGCAGTATTGGTAACAACACAAGTATAAATACCGCTGTGTGCTGCAGTCAGACTTTTAAAGAGGAGCATACTGTAAAATTCTGCTCCTCTCTCATCCACCTGTAATTTTGAAAATTATCAAGCACTGGAATTCTCTTTTGTACAGCATAATCCATAAAATATCTAGTGCGAAAAAGGGAACGTCCTTCATAGATCAATCTCTTTTTCGGATTGGATCAATGGTTACATTCATAAAAGAAACCGGCGAAGTACGTGTCGGGCCACGCACAATAAAGGTTGAATTTATGTGTTCAGATGAATTTATTCCAAAAACCAACTAAAAACATTGTAGAATCGCAAAACATATTTTTTTATGTGATAAAACAAAAAATGACTTAACTATTTTCGGACTTTTTACTTTATTTGTGCTGTGAGACCTTACTTCTTGCCAAATTTCACGATTCTGGACCAACGGGAAGTACCCCATAGGTTTTGATTTATTTGCGAGTATCAAAATATGTCCCATAAATAGCCGTATTTTTTTAAATTACAACTTAATAAGTACCACCGTGTTCCTGAGAAAAAGGGTATTGACAGAAATACAAACGGAAAACGAAGTGATCCTATAAGGGTTCCATTTTGTCCTTTTGAGGTACGGAACCCTAAAAAGACTTAAGGATAATTTATTTGTAAAAACATGATTACGAGTATGATGAACAAATTGGAGTTTGTAAGACAAGGTGTTTAGTTTCGTTTTAAATTAAAGTTCAACATTGATACTGAAATGAATTGAAATGAAATCGTTTATTCTGTAAATAGGATTTAAAAATCACTTTTACACGTCATATAAAAAAAAAATCTATATGTAGCCGACATTTCTTATCTGACTACCCCTGAGAAGAAATGGCGAAACAAACTCAGGGGTCAAAGTCTCTTTTAAAGTCCAAGTCTACTTCACTACCCGACTCCTGATCTGATTTATGAAATCGTAGATACCTTCTTTACAAAAAAAGAGCGCGCCTTACAGTAGTCGCTTTTTTTTTTTTTTTTGTGGGAAATTATCAAATAACTTCTCCCGCTCTGGGCTGAGCGGGAGGGCGTGTCAGACTTTTACTGACTAAAACCCACCCGTATTCCTTCATTTGCCTGTGTTCCACGGCCACGATATCCCTTTCGGACAAACTCGCAACCCTGGCAGGCATTGGCCCTATCGGACCCCGTCAGTTGGTGCTGACAACTCTTTGAGGCGCGCGTGGAATACGACGCGCCGTCGACCAGGGCCTGGTCCTTATCGGACGGTGAGCTACCCATCGCTCACCGTCCACAGGCCCGCGCCTACGGTGGCCGGAAATCGGCTTGCGACTCCCGACGCCCGGGTACAGTAGTCGCTTAAGATGTGTAACATCTGACATCTCGCCTCCCCTCTACTCACAATCTATACAATATGTAATAAAAACCCTGTTCCTTCTACCTACGATTTAAGAATCGGTTTAAATACGTAATAAAGCAAGTCAATAAAAACTGTTCAACAAAAATAATTAAAATAAATATTTAATTATTAATATTTGTAATGTTTAACTGATTTCTAACCTCTTTCATTCTTTGATTTTGACTTCTCGGCTGGACAATACAAATTTTTTTTAAAATTATAATTCCACCAATGTTGTGCTTGTAGGTAAATGTATAAGTCCCTAAAAGGAACAGTAGGGTTTTTGTTACATATTGTATAGTACTTACTAATTCCATGAGTACACAAATTCCATGCTATTATAAAGTACTTACTTATTCCATGCTCCAGTTGTCACTTCCTGTTACACGCTTACGTCCCTATTCACGAAATCACTCCCATAGAAAGCGAGAGGAATCAATTATGTTACACATCTAAAATGGAATTACCTGAAGGATACTTGAGATAGGCATCTGGTCCTTAAGCCATGAGAAGTAAACAGGCATATCTCCTGATGTTACTGTACATGTCAGTTGTGAACGGTCACCAGCTCTCAATCCAGGTGGGAACACGATCGGTGACAGAACTGGTGGTGATACCACTGTCATTTGTACCTGCGATAAAAGTCAAGAATTAGTGATAGCCCGCGAAATTCAAATTTTCTTAAGGTTTTTGGAACTTGCAGGTCAGTGTAAGGTTGTGTGTTGATCAAATTATATTTGGCGACTATAACAAATATGTATTTACAGAATTATGATCATTAGAATCAATACATCTCTTTAAGTTGGATTTGTTCTCGAATGTCATGATTTCATAAAATAATCATTTAATAGAAGAAATCTTACTACCTTTGCGGATCCACCCAGTGTATCGGCTATTGACATTATATTATGAGATATACAGGGTTATTTTTAAAACGTCAATAACCTCTTAAGGGGTCATTGTACTCATCATTATGAACAACTTTTACTATGGGACCAAACCCGAAATCGCGAAAAAAATCAGCTGTTCCCTACATTTTAACGAATTATTCGATCACAAATGTAGGGAATAGCTGGTTTTTTTTTCGCGATTTCAGTTTTGGTCCCATAGTAAAAGTTGTTCACAATGATGAGTACAATGACCCCTTAAGAGGTTATTGACGTTTTAAAAATAACCCTGAATAATCGTGGATCGAAAAAAGTTTTGCAGTTTTCAAAAATAATAATTTCCTTCATTACAGGCAAATGCCGTATTTTTAAATTAATTTTTTGTTCATTAGCATGGCATTTGACGGCATGATCCTACTCTGTAGAAAAATTTGTCAAAGACGGTCTTAGGTGATAGTTGTCTAAGAGACAACTGAGCTAATTTGTGATCCTTGTCTCCCCCAATAGTTACAAATCAATACAGTAAAAAAAAAATGGTAGGATATCAAAATAAATGTAGAAAAAAAATTACTCATGGAAAGTCCTTACAATATCCGTATCACATTAAGTAAGCTCGCTGTCTGTGATAAAACAAGTGGAGCGTAAAATGAGGTGTAGTAACGCATCCCCCTATCTTCTAGTTAAGTGGGTCGTGTCTTAAACAAAGTAACCGGAAGTGAGAAGAGATTGAGAGTGAAAAATTAATATTTTATGATACAGTATACTTTAGCGAATAATTTACATAAAACATTAAGTTTTAAAGGCAATATAAAGTACGATAGCACTATGTCAGGAGAGGATAGTGGAACATATTTTTAAGTGATAACTTTTTAAGGCTCAGCCCAGACAGAACGGAGCGCAACGGAGAGGATTTTATTAACGCACTTGAAAATAAACGAAAATAATACAACAATAAAGTGCATAAATGCTTGAACCTGACAAAAAATGCTCGCGCGTCCTCGAAGATATGCCCGAGACCGCGCGGGGATTATCCCTCTCTGTCTGCGCTGAGCATAAGACACCTATGCGGTTTCACGTTTTCTTTAAGAAGACATTTTAATTTCATTAAACGTTATTATCTATTTATTGATTTATTAACAACTAGCTTTTGCCCGCGGCTTCGCTCGCGTTAATTTAGAATTTGATAATCATTTCGGGTTGTACTCTGCTTTTTGAAATTTAAAGTGCTATTAAATACATCCCATATATTCAATCATGATTCGAAAGACACGTGGCGCCATCTATTATCATACGAAAGTTATTGTTGTTTTCCTCAGGAACAATACTTTTTTTCGGGATGAAAGGTACCCTATGTCCGTTTCTGTACACCTGACTACCTATATGCAAAATTTCAGGATGATCGGTTCAGTGGTTTAGGCGTGAAAACGTAACAAACAAAGAAACTTACTTTCGCATTTATAATATTAGTAAGAATTATTCTAAAATAGCTTTTTAGAGCAACTTGTACTTTTAAAAAGAACTGTGCACAGATCAGCGCAGAGGTCATTTGCCGGGGTCACGGATCATAACATCGCAGCTATGAAATTAAAACGAATAACGTGCAAAGAGTAGGCGAATTTAATGAAGGAAAGAGAGAGCTTTATTATTTAGTTTGTTAGAAAATTTTAATTTTTTAATGTACGATGTATTTTAACTTATTATATTTTTTATGATTACTGGGGGCCTAAAATGGACGCTTTGGCAGAATTTTAATATGATCTGCGTACAATTCATATCCTGCAATTCATCTGTTTCCGGATAATGGCATGAAAACCATCGATCCTGGCCTCGGCAAACATCCCGGAAGCGCTACAAAAGCGTGGTAGACCCAACAGCATCCTGAATATATTGTTATACTGGACACGCAGCGCGTTGTATGCCCTCAGAGTATACCTGACCCACAGACTGCACATGTAAAAAGACTGGCAGTATGCTCTGAAAAGGGTTATCTTGACTTACGTCGTACAACGTGCAAATCTGCGGATCAGCATATTACCTCGGACAGCCATCGCCCTGCGTTCCCTTTCTATGTCCAGGTCATCATTCAGGTCATGAGTTACCCAGTGACCCAGGTACTTACATTTTGATACTCTAGATAATGGAGTATTATCTATGGTCACATCTGGCACGTTAGTGTAACATTTGGTGCCCGCCTTGAAAACCAATAACTCACATTTTTTTGCATTATACCTGAGTCCCTGAGTGACCGCGTAGTCTTCACACATCCCAACAAGACGCCTGAGTGCGCTTATTTATGGACTCAGCAGCACCATGTCGTCAGCGTAACTTATATTGTTAACGCAAACTCCGTCAATGTGACAGCGTATACGGGTGCTGCTGAGTTCAATAATCAGCTGATTAATGTATAGGTTAAAGAGACGAGGTGAGGTAATACCCCCCTGTCTCATCCCGCACTTCAACCCATACACATCTGACAGAGTTCCACCCCACCTGACATAGCTCGTCTGATTCTCGTACCAAAACTTAAACAATGAAATCACAGTACAGTCAACGCTGCTTTCCTTTCGCAGCTTTCCCCACAAGATATCGTATGACACCAGGTCAAATGCCCTCGATAAGTCTAGAAAACATGCATTGACCTGTTTTCCTATCAGCATAATACTGAACAGTCTGCTTAAGACACATGATGGCAGTCTCCGTCGATTATAATTCTGTGAATTCATATTAAATACGGTCGCGAATCATAATTATTTTGATCAGCATAAGAAATTTTGAATTTCGTGAGGTTTCTTAGCGCATCCCCCTGAAGTATGTTTGGTTTACTTAGGTCATACTGAAAGTTTCTGGATTTTGATAAAAAAGACCAGATATTAGACTTATTTATTTATTTATTGTTAATTAAAACGGTAACACCAATTACATGAATGATGATACCATTTATTGTTTTTCAAAGTATATGCCCTCACAATTTATAGATTTTTGGATTCGCTGGAATCATTTGCTGAAAAGTAATTATTTTGTCAGTTTCAATCAGTTGTCGTACGTAATATTAACTGATACCGCCGTCGCCGGCCGACCTTCACGTACATCGTCATGGACATGATCACGCCCATGTCTAAATTCTCTGAACCACGAATACACAGAGCTGCGACATGGGGCTTCATCACCAAATGCCAATTGAAGTCTCTGGCAACTCTCATGTTGACTTAAGTTACAGCGAAAATCGTAAAAAATCATTAAGCGAAAATTTTGTTGTAGAGAGTTAATTTCATTGTAATAGCGACACACAATTTTCTAAAGGACGCCACAATGAAAAAATAAATGACGGTGTCGCAAATTAAAAAGTAGCATGTTCCCAGAGAGTTCCATTTTTGAATTCCGTAACTGTTTTTTTATTTTTTTTATTGTAAGTAGCCAATTCCAGAAACTTTCAGTATTAGATTTCAGATTAATGATACGTGGGGCTATAATTGCCTCGTCTTACCTCTCTTCTGGCGAGTTCTCCACCCGGTGTAAGAACTGAACAAGTCCAGCCTCCTTTGTCTCGGTTACGATCGACATTCGTAATAGTGAGCTGACCATCCATCTGGTGGTACCGAGGGTCCGTGCCAGCCCCGCCCTCCCATTTCACTGAACTGATGAAAAATATTAAATTAACTATTGTAACATTAAATTCGAATTTTTATTCCATATAGAAAGTCACGAAAGAGTGAGTAAATCACTTTCTCAGCTTTAGAGTTAAAGAACACTTTAAAATGGATATTCATTACCTAGACCTACTCAGGTCTGTTTGCCTTTATGTATACTTATTGTCAAAGTTTATATTTTGTGAATAAAAAAATATTATTATTATATTACCTACATACATGTGGACGACAAAAACTCTGCGATTCCAGACTCATACTGCTTTAAAATCGTGGGCGTTTAACTTATTTTTAGTAAGCCAATAAAAATCGAAGCAACCAATATGGAAGCTTATTTTTATTTTATTCTACAGATGCGAAGTTTCTTAGTTTTAAAATTAAATAATGCTTGTATTTGAACACAACAAATTATAAACCAAAGTGAACACAGTGAACTCGTCTAGTTTAAAAAAAAATGTTATTGACGTGAATGTGTTTGTATAAACCTACTGACAAAAATTAAATCATTTACCATATGATAGGTAAATGATTTTATACACACACTATAATAGACAATTAATAATAATAAAAAGCTTTTATTGATTCCTTACAATTACAATACCGACAAAAATAACTAACGAAAAAAACAAACAATATCACATTTAAAAGTGTTCATCAAAATTAATGAATTTCAAACTTCATTCCAATCAAAATTTGAATAATTAAAATGTGAAGAAAAATATCAGAATTATATAATTGTAAAATCATAAAAATTATAAATTTAAATTATTAGGAATTATTATTGTGAGTACATAAATTCATGATAGTTTATTTTTTTGAGAATTTTATTTTAGTTTGTTATTCCATTATATGGACCATCCAGTGCGGTAAAAGCCTCCTCCATCGGTCTCCATCTTGTTATAACTCTAGCTATAAGTTCTATATAAAGCCTTAATCGTAGCACATCCAGAACTGTTTGAAACTGAAGCAAATCGAAAACCTTCCTTAGCGGAACAATGATGTCTGGGAATTACTATTTAAATAGTTCTAGTTGATTAAGAACATTAATTGCTTAACTTATCCAGTTAATCTTAGCCATTATTTCATTTGATGCTAGGGATTCTTTTTCATGTACCTAACTACATTTTTCTGCCAATCTTGCTAGTAGTAGGTACCTATGTACCTAGGCATGATGTATTGGATAATATTGAAAACTAGTATTGTATTGTAAAGTATGAATAAGAACGACCATTATTTAATCCTTAAGCTGTTGAGTATTCCTTGACCTGACCTTGAGTATTTAAATACGAATATTTATAATTACATAGAAAGAAGAAATTAAGAGGTGGGTGGGAGAGTAAGTACTTACCTACCGCTTATTTATTTTCCCCAGTCTTTCAGTTTTAAACTTTAATAAAAAGCTTCTAGCAGACCCTTGAGACATTTTTGTTAGTAAAACTAAAGCCATTTCTAGTATTATGTAAAGCAAAACATTTATATAGGCCATTACCTCGAAAAGGGACCTTTTACATCATACGCATTGAAATCGACATGACTAAATTATTCTTAAACCAGCTGCACTGCATGGCGCCTGTGATTGGTTACAAAAATACAGCATAAAGATATAATCTTTATGCTGTATTTTTATAGTTTGTTCCATCGCGATCGGTACGACTTTATTATGGCCCGTACACCAATTTAGTAGCCACATCTCTTTCCTCACATTTAGCAGCCAATGCTTCCTCACATTTAGCAGTCAATGCTTACTCACATTTAGAAGTCAATGCTTCTTCACTATTAGCAGTCAATGCTTCCTCACATTTAGCAGTCAATGCTTTCTCACATTTAGCAGTCAATGCTTCCTCACATTTAGCAGTCAATGCTTCCTCACATTTATCAGTCAATGCTTCCTCACATTTAGCAGTCAATGCTTCTTCACATTTAGCAGTCAATTCAGGGTTTGTGGCTAAGTAATAACAGCTGCACGGGTCAATCGATCAGGTTAAGCTACGCTTGCCACGGTTGGTCCATGGATGGGTGACCATCTTTACATACCAAGACGCCTCCGTGCCTCGGAAAGCTCGTCCCAGCTGTTATTTATAGATCTTTAACAGTCCTTAAGGATCGTCAGAAGCCCGAAAGTTTGACAACCAGTCTTCTTACCAAAGGGTATCGTATTACCCAGTAACTGGGTTGTGAATGTCAAATAGGCAGTCGCTCCATGTAAAATACTGGTATTGAGCTACATCCGGTTAGATTGCAAGCCAACTCGAAAGTAGTCGGGAAAAGTTTAGGCAGAAATAATGGTACGACTTTATTAAGGCTCGTACAACAATGTAGTATGGCATCTGTCTCGTCACATTTACCAGTCAAAATTAACGGAAATTCATTAAAACATGCAAACGTCTCAAGAATTTGACAGTGTCCTCCCCGCAACGTCACACGTCCGTCTACGTAAGCTTTGGTTTTATATGAAAGTGGTTCCGTCATATCTTAACGGCCGTCATGAAAATCCGTCATTTTCACCAGTAGGTATTTCACATGATGGTGTCAAAAACGCTCTTGGGCAGCCGTTTTTGTGTGACCGTTCACCGTTTTCCTAGGAAAACAAGCTGCGGGGCGAGCACGGGCGTACTGAAGACGTTTTTGTGACAAGTCATGATAAATTATGTCATGTCTTACAATTTGTCTTATATGTTAGCACGGGGCAACCATGTGACATAATCTAGAGGCGCGTCATGCCTTTCTTGTTGATGACTTCATAGTGCATAAATAAAAAAAAATGTCTTTAAACATCTGAATATGAGACCAAATAAAATAATACCATACCGCTAATCAACTTTTTAAATTTAATAGGAATTAATTCATTTTCGACACGACTTTAATTTTGCTTGTTCGGTTTGTAGATTTTGTGAAAATGTTGTACAGTGCTTCTATTATCTTAATGTCTTTCGGCAAACTTCGTGTACCTATCGGATTTCGTCGGATTTCTATCAGTTGCCATTTGCACTTAGTGCAGGCCGGACTATGGGCCGGTCGCTCTCAATCGACTTGGAAGTATATGGAGTTGTTACTACTCTTTTTACTTAATAGTTAATTTATTTATATATTAAAAATGGAAGGAAAGTTGCTAAAGTCGGAAATGTGATGATTGTCGAGAGACATTAAGAAAATAGAAGCACCGTGCACTATATGAAATTATATCACATTGTCAAGAAATTATCTCACGCCGCCGGCCGCCGCACCGTGCTAGCATTTAAGACAAAACGGTTTTATCGCACAAACTGTGATAAAATATGTGACTCAAGCCATGTCACAGTAGGCGGTGCTCGCCGCACTATTCACCCCTTTTTTCGAAGCAACTCAGATTACACTTTTTCAATAAGAAATCTAGTGGTTTCTCCTCTAAGCCAGCATTGGCAATAAAATCAAGACTATAAAACAATAGTACAGCACTCCCGATGCTCTGAAGGTAATCATAATAATAATGCCACGACCCGAGTAATTCGCCCGATGTTATTCCGTGCCTGGCTTCTCAATGTTGCCATACATATTGTATGAAGACTATGCTGTAAGTGAAATTTTACGGTCTTGAAGTGGAAAATACTTTTACTATTGATTGGAGTTATCCTTGAATAAACACAACTTGAGAAAACACGGTCTGTTTTCTCTGAAATAATTAACAGATGTATGGCATGCACTCATGATGATGTCTTTGTCTCATTGAAATATTTTTAAAATCTGTTCCCAGTATTTTCGGCAAACACTACTTAATAGGTCTACGTTCGGCTTATATGCGTGGTCAGAATGTAAACACTCTTTCACGACCATTCCTAAAGACAGTAGAGCCGGCCGTTAAGCTAACAGACCCTGAATACCCTTTGTAAAGCAGTTATCTTAAGGCGCTGACAAGAGACCATTTGCCTCTGTGTAGGCTTGTCTTAAACAAAACATTAAAAAAAAACATGTTAAAAAAATACATGTTATTCTTGAACATATTTCACAGAACTTGTTTGTTACCAAAACACTTAGAAAAAAATCTCAACACTAATTAACGGTAAACTAACCTTTTACATTGAGTTCCAATCCAAAATATCTGTATCAAAAATATCAACGTACGGTTGGTATTTAATTAATAACAAGAACGTCTTATTTGAATGCAGAACATGGTTGTTGTTTATTTTCGATTAACCAACTCATTTTTGAGTATATAATATAGATAATTCCTTCATATTTTGCAATAAATTACAAGGTTGTATCATTGTTGCTGCAGTGACCGCGCTTTAGCTGCTGTCAGCGTCTTAAGATGTAACTTAAGTTATTTGTTATACGGTACGATTACTTACTCAATAGGGAATCCGTAGTAAGGGCACCAAATCGTCACTTCAGATCCCGCAACAGCTTTCACAGAGCTCATAGCCCTGATATACGGCGGACCTATGTAAATCCGATAATAACATTTGCTGAGCAATTCGTATGTACGTAACGCTAAAATAATACTTATCTTTATTTATTTAGGCTGGCAACACAAACATGAAATCTGTAAGTAACAACTCTGCGGTTAGCAAAAATTACAATTTATGGTAGAGAGCTGAATAAAATAAGATTTGAGTGTTGTTTTGTTTGTGTATTTCTTTGTTATACTACAGCCTATTTCTACGATGTAGAAATTATCGTGAATAAGAGAAAAACCGGTCAAGAGCGAGTCAGACTCGCGCACCGAGGGTTCCGTACGTATATATGATGTTGATGATTTCTGAAAAACTGTGCTATTTAGAGACATCGTTTTATTTTTCCTGTAATCTTTACATAAACTTCTATCACATAGAATAATTTCAGACTTTTATCTATGCAAACTTCTTAGAAAAGGGAGGGGGGGGACGGTATTTTTTTTACATTTTTCATCAAAATTCGGAAACTACGCTGCCTAAAAAAATAAAAAGTTGAGAATGTGCAAACAGCGCTCTTTTATATGATACCCCACATGCCCTACTAGCCCCACTTCAAATTTTTAAGACCCCCTTTCAGTCCCTTTTGCAAAAAAGATTATATTTTTTTTAATTTCTTTCTTGTTTGCAAAAAAGTTGGGCAAACGTCATCTAAAACTATTCTAAATTTCAAGTTGATAGCATTAGTAGTTCTTGAGATATCCCAGGATATCTCAAAAACTACTAATGCTATCAACTGACAGGGTGACAGACAGACAGACTTAGTCTCACCATAAGGGTTCCTTTTTACCATTTTGGTACAGAACCCTAACAAAGGCTTGAGTCAAGTTATGTAACATATTATATCGCTACACTAAAATAAATTGATATGGGGACATTTATATCTGATAGGCTGACAATCTGTCAGTATTTTGTACGGCGGTGAGCCTGGCATTTCCATTTGTCACCAAATATCTTGAGATTGGTCGTAAATATAAACCTGATGAATCTGATCATGCATGAAATTCTGATATTATTTTTTTATGTGGCTTAGATTGTAGTGTATGATGACGGTACGTTTGTTTAAATACTGTATTGTAATGACAGATTTAATAACAATACTTATAGGAGATTCTTCCTTCATTATAACCAACAAAATTTAGAATTTCGCAAGCTAAAGTCCGTTCGCGAAGCAGAAAGAATTTCGTACAATGACCCCTCATTACGTATCTGTATCGCTCGCGCACAATTGTATTGCCGTCGCACTCGTACATTAGAATGACCTTAAAATGTGCGAGCGCGACGGCAATTCTTTCTGCTTCGCGACCGGACTTTAGATTGATGGACATCACCTTAAAACAAATGTCAGAGAAATGTGGCAGTATAGTTTGATACCTAATCACGACCACTTTATTTCAAACTGGCTGCACCCCGCGGGTTCAACCACTTAAGGAAGTCTTGATCCCGTGGGAATATCGGGCCAAATTTCATCCAAATCCCTTCAGTTTAGCTTAGTAATAAACCTATTGTTGACTTAATTTTAAATGTTTGATGTAAATCGATGGAGGTTTTTCATAAACCTAGTTCAGGCAGGTCTACATTACAGTTAGAATTAAATTTTCCCCGATTGTAATTAAACTAAATCATAATTTTCCTTTACTTTATACTTGTTTTTTTTTTTTATTATTTATTTTAGTTTTGGAATGAAAACATAACAAACCAACACGCAAAAAATCAAATATTTTCTCTAGAATCTTTTAGATTGCACTACCACCTCAAAAAACAAGAAACAATATTCTAAGTGTTACCGTAAACATTGAGTCGAGCAGCATGAGCCACGCTGCCGTGTGTGTTGGTAGCTCTGCACTCATACCGGCCCCCATGCTCAACCCTCCCGCTGCTGAGCGACAGGGTTGATAACACGTAGTTGCTGCCGGAGCCCAGCCCCGTGGGACCGTTCTCCCGGCCTTCCGTTATTATAGCCCTGCGATAACCGACCAAATAGAGAAGCTATAATCTAAACATGGCCGAAATAAGGAAGCGCTTGATAGATATCAGGTTCGTCATAAAATATAATGATGTTGATAACCTATAAATTAATATATTGGAGCTTCCGTTTTTAAAGTAAAACTTCTTGAGGCACGCTTGCGAGGCAACGCTCTCGTCATGCATTCACTAGCTTACTCCCCAAGGGAGTAAGCTGGTGCATGACGAGAGCGTTACGGAAGTATAAGAAGTATTAATATTTGTAAGTTTACTTTAGTCATGTGGTCTAAAGCACACTCGTTTTTTTTCTATTTATGAAACGTGCTAAGGAAAATCTTATAAAATAAAGTTTTCTTATCTAAATTAGTATAAGCATAATCAACCTTTATCGGACCACTGCTAGGACAAAAGCCTTATCTCTGTGAGAGGGAGTGGACAATAATATCCACTTCGCAGGCCCAGTGCGGGTTGGTAGATGTCTTCGATATTTTGGTTCTAGAACATACTGGATACTACAAGATGTTTTATGAAACTTACCCGTGATGTGTTGGTATAGGTTGCCCGTCTATCGACCATCGGAACCGAGGCGGTGGTTCACCAACTGCAGAGCATTTCAACGCAACCTGAGCTCCCGGCTGCACCGCTTGCTCGATGAACGTATAAACCAACTCGGGACGGGAATCTGCATAAATTGTTCGAATGAGAAAAAGTAATGGTGAACAAATACAAAAAACCGTATGGAACGTACCTGGAGAGCGTTTTAACCGTTTTCGTTTGAACGAACGTACCGCGCCGGGCTCGCGCACTAATGAGCATCGTGTAACTGAAATAAATATAACTAGATGAATGCAGAAAACACATTGGCTTACATGGAGCGGAGGCTTTGATGTTGGGACTAGGTCTGTGTGAATTGGATTTTGGCTACATCGTTTACGACGTACGGCATTTCATACAAACTTTCAAGCCCTTGTTTTTCGAAATGACTGAACTGATTTTAATGAAACTTCATACGCATAAGCAGGATACAAAGGTCTAAAAAGTTAGTTAAGAACATTTTTGAAATGTCTTATTTAAAAACAGATAGCTGGAAATCTCTGTTTCTATGGAAAATTAAAAATCGGTCTAATTTGGCTGTAACACTATTTTTCGAAAATTTTCTTAAGTAACTTTTTAGAGCTTTGTATCCTGATTATGCCTGTGAAGTTTCATTAAAATAAGGGCTTGAAAGGCTTCGAAAAACAAGGGCTTGAAAGTTTGTATGAAATGCCGTAAGTCGTAAACGCTCTTAACATTATGATGTGTGGCTGTAAAAATTTTAGATACATAACTAAGTACTTTAACTGAGTAGGTACTTAAAGATTTTTTTTCGATTAAAATGTATTATAATTCTTTGCATTTAATATTCTCTTTCACACAATATAGTTCTGTAATTAAACCCATATTGCTTTAATTGTCTTTGCCATTCGTAAGACTGGCAACATTTGTGCGAAAGCGTGCAAATAATGGCATAATTGCACAGACAGTGCTTTGTTGGTCCCCAGAGTTTGTGGTACATGCGGCTACGGAACCCGTCTATGTAGCCCTGGGTCGTCACGCTAGTTACTTCTACGGAGAGAGCAGATTCCATGTGATAATTGCCTTATTAATCTTATGCTGTACTTTAGATGGCCTGTTCTTACATGAACGAAACGGTAGAGCTCTAGTGTTTCGTACACTTGATTTATTATGTACTAGCTGCGCCCCGCGTTTTCACCCGCGTAAGTCTCGATCCCGTAGGAATATCGGGATAAAAAGTAGCCTATGTCTTAATCCAAGGTGTTAGCTACCTCCATACAACATTTTATCAAAATTGTTCCAGCCGTTTGAGCGTGAAGAAGTAACAAACATACACACCACACACACACTCACAAACTTTCGCCTTTATAATATTAGTGTGAAGTGTGATTAGTGTGATGATGTGATTATTAGTGTGATTAGTGTGATATTATTATATTATTAGTGTGACTAGCTGCGCCCCGCGGTTTCACCCGCGTAAGTCACGATCCCGTAGGAATATCAGGATAAAAAGTAGCCTATGTCTTAATCCAGGGTGTCAGCTACCTCCATACAAAATTTTATCAAACTTTGTAATGGTCGTTTGAGCGGGAGGAAGTAACAAACACACACACACACACTCACAAACTTTCGCCTTTATAATTTTAGTGTGATGAAGTGTGATGTGATGATTAGTGTGATACTCAATATCATATTATTTTGTGGGGCTTGTGGCTAAGTAATAACTGCCACCGGTCGATCGATCAGGTTAAGAGGGGGTAGTAACCAAAATTGCGTACTTTCAATTTGATTTTTCAGGAAATTGATATGACTTCGGTACAAAATAAAAATAATATGAGTAACTACATGATATTTACAAACTTTTTGTGGAACAGAAACACAAAATATTAAAATTTTCTCGATAAAAAAACATCACGAAGTTACCTCAAAATTTCTCGTGTTTTCGATTTGTACTTAATATGCTAATGAATAATAGGATAATTTTTTATGATTATTTGTACTAATACAAGGCGAAAAAAATTGTGGAGGCGTTTTTTGAAATTCCTTTTATTTTATTTTTTATAACGACTACAAGCTTTGAGCACTTACGACGTTCTTAGTTCGTGGAAGAAATCATCTTCCGTTGCACGTTGCGGGAACTTCAAGCATATTTTTGTTTCACAAATCAGTCGCCGTTGCTCTATTGAGACGAGAGGACCACGCTCAAATTTTCAGTCATAATTACGTAAATAATATTTTCGTAATATATAACATTGTAGAAACTAACCTGAGAAATATAAAACAAACAAAAACCACCAAAAATTCTTCCGAAACGACTTTTAAACACGTTAAGAATTGAAAAACTGACTAAACGGTAAGTTTTTAAAAAAATATTTACAAGAAACTGTGTTGTTGATGTCAAGATGACATACATTTTATTTGTCAGATTTTTGATTGGTTTATATGGAATTAGAAAGTACTCGGTAAATTTTCTTGCGGAAAAAATTTAAACCCAACTAGCCAGTTCCACGTTCAATCAAAAGTTCGTGCAGGCGATTTTAGATCTTATTGTGATTACGTAAGGACTCAAATTCGTTTACTCGCACTTTCACGAGCCGAATCTGAATTCGAGATTAGTGTATAGTATATGCAAAATAAACCGATGTTTTTACCTAAAGAAGGGTTTCTTTTAAATTTTATTTTCAGAGTAGCCGTGGCGAAATATTAAATAATCTGCCGAATGTAATCAATTCTTGACCAAGTGTTCCTCGTCAGCTGTGTATGTTTATTTATTAATAGACCCCGAACACAGCTCTGTCACAGACGTTTACCATACTTCTTGAATTTGTGGTAACTCTATGCCCATATATACTGAACTTTAGCCCAAAACGAGTAGTTTTTAAGTTTTATCACCAGATCTTCATTTTCTCTTTCACTGTTACATATAGCATGTGTAACGTAAGTAGTTATAAGTTATAACTACTTACGTTTGAGTTTATGAATAATTTTTACTAATTCAGTAGTTCAGGATGTATGTATTTTTATAGCACAACGTTAAATGACTTTCTTAATGGGTTCTTTGTTTGGTAAGCATTTTTTTAATAGACTAGGTATTTTGTATTTTTGCTAGCGGATGGTAATTTGTTGCACAAATTCCGTAAAATGTGGTCCTACATATTTTTTTTTCTACTGTACTTAATTATGTCTTTGTACTTTTCTTCGAGAATCTTCGAGTAAGTACTGGAATCAGCATCCGCCATCAATCTTCCGTAGATAATATTGTACATCTCTACTGATTGTTTTAATCCCTCTACTATTATTTTAGCCTCCATGCCAGATGAGGAACCAGTGTAATTTTTATAACATGTATTGATATTCGGAGCTATGCTTTTATTCTCTGCACGGGAACAGATATTGTACTTGTTCCTAACTCCGAAGAGTAAAACTTCACCAAATTTACACACACACATATTTTGCTACATTCTTACATGTCAGTGATACAAATGAAACACTCCTTTTTTATTTGCACTTAGATGTAAGAGTGTAAGAAAAAATGAAGATAAGTTTATGAAAATATTGTTTAGCATTATTTATTAATACTCTAGATACGTTTATTTTATAATCAACTCAGCCTATAGCAGTCCACTGCTGGACATAGGCCTCTCCCAGGCTACGCCACAGCACCCTGTCCTCCGCCTTCCGCATCCAGTCTGTCCCAGCCACCTTTTTACGGTCGTCAGTCCATCTAGCTGGGAGGCGTCCCCCACTACGCTTGCCGATACGCGGTCTCCACTCCAGGACTCGTCTGCTCCACCGGCCATCGGTCCTTTGACAAACATGGCCAGCCCACTGCCACTTCAGCTTGCTTACTCTGCAGGCTATGTCGGTAACTCCGGTTCTCTTCCGGATAACTTCATTTCTGATCTTATCCTTCAGAGAAACTCTGAGCATAGCCCGCTCCATAGCACGCTGCGTGACCTTGAATTTGTGGATCAGCCCGACTGTCTGTGTCCACGTTTTGGCACCGTATGTAATAACGGGCAGGACGCACTGGTTGAAAACCTTAGTCTTCAAACACTGCGGGATTGGCGACGAGAAGACTTGACGAAGTTTTCCAAACGCTGCCCAACCCAACCAGATCCTTTTGTCGGCTTCTTTCTCAAAGTTGTGCCTACCAAGCTGGAAAACTTGCCCTAAGTAGACGTACTCCTTTACAACTTCGAGAAGCGACCCTTCGATGTGGATTGGACTCGGCAAGACGTGCAAATTATATATGACTTTCGTCTTGTCCGAATTCATGCCGAGGCCAACCCACCGAGAGGCTCCATTTAGGCTGTGCAGCATCTGGTCTAACTGTTCCAGCGTCTCTGCCTTTATGACGATGTCATCGGCAAAACGAAGGTGTGAGGTGTACTCGCCGTTTACGTTGATACCCTATCCAGGGCAGTCCAGCGTCTTAAAGACGTCCTCCAACGCATTGGTGAACAGTTTCGGGGATATCACATCCCCCTGTCTCACCCCCCTGAGTAGTTGGATGGAGCTGGTTTCCTTATCCTGGATCTGGACAGTCATCGTTGCAGCGTCATAAAAACACCTCAATACTTCGATGTAGCGCCAGTCAATTCGACATCTTTTATAAACCACACTAGTATTTCAAAAATTCTGATCTGTAATGGTATGTTTCTACTCAGTAGTAAAAAAAGAAAAGTTAATTTAGTTTGATGTTAAGTTAATTTTGTTTGTTAGTAGTTAGTAGTTAAACTGGTTTTATAACGCAAGGTATCGATTGTTTCTTTAACCTGTGTTAAATCTTAATTTAATTTGTTAGATTTTGCTATTGGGTGAAATCTTATTAATTTGTGTAAGGTACGTATTGTTTTACGTTCAATCAAAGCAGAGGGTTGCCTCGAGCGGGTTCGAGGCGCCATCTTGACAGAAGCCACGCGCATGGGCAAGGCGCGCGTTTTTATTGGGAATGTTTGACGTTTTTTGATAGGTGTTGATCAAGTTGGATAATTTAGAAAAGTGATCACTAGTGTCGAATTTCGATTCGTGTCACGGACCCGCTGCTTAGATATAATTATTTTATTTACGTTTTAAATTAGTAAGTATTTTTGAAGTAATTATTCCTCCAGTGATTCTTAACATTGTAAAATTCTCATTTAATTGTACTAAACAGTGAATACTTCGTATTGTGCTCGCTATTCACTCTGATGACGCTGACTAAACCCGTGAACACTAATAACGATATTGAGGAGATTGATCTTTCTCTGCAAAATATAATATATGATACAAACCTTGTTTGAGGCAAAAATAAACGATTATTATATTTTATTTGTCACACATATGTGTGTGTATGTGTGTATTCATACATATGTTACGGTAAGTATATTAGAAATAAAATTACTTGCAGCATTCAGTCCTACTTGCTCCAGAGATCAGTACCTAAATACGTTTAGCGCTAAACATATTTTAATCAAGATTCTGTCTCTGTCAACTCAAAACCATTGACAAAACAGAACGATGTTTGAAATTCGTTTACCGCTCAATGTATTTGTAGTATGTAAGCAAGCCTTAAATTATTTCACCATTTAAAAAATAAAAGCACATCTTTGGAAATATGTAAACTAGGTACCTAATTGGTACTCAATAACCTAAATAAAAGATAGACGAAATAATGAACTACAAAACCAAAATTGTATACAGCGCAGCGGTCAAACTTTTATTGAGAATAGTAGTTTCATCTGATTATTTTGCACTTACTACAGAAGATTCAAAATTCAAATACATATACGCCGGACGAAAAGTTTCTACAGGCGGGACCACGGCGCGAAGGGATTGTGTTTTGTTTTCATCGTATTTGATGAGAGGGGAAGGTAAGGAGGCGAAACTTGATTTTATTCTGGCTTACGAGTACTACGCCCTCTTAAGCTAAGCCGTTGGTTCCAGCTGTCATTCGTAGATCTTTAATAGTCGTTATGGGTCGTCAGAAGCCCGAAAATCTGACAACCAGTCTTACCAAGGGGTATTGTATTACCCAGTAACTGGGTTGTAGAGGTCAGATAGGCAGTCGCTCCATGTAAAATACTGGTATTCAGCTGCTTCTGGGTAGACTGGAAGCCGACCCCAATATAGTTGGGAAAAGGTTGAGTAGATGATGATCATATTATTTTGAACTTTATCCTGTCCGGGTTAGCATATAAGCTTGCCCATGCCTGCCTCTATTACTTTGGTTCTTAGTACCGTAATGCGGAAGGGTATTCAATATAGGTACAATATCCGTATTACAAAACAAGATTTATATTTTGACATGGCTTAAACCATGCAGACAGTTTTTGTAATAAGAACGTAACTGTGATTGAAATACCGTTCTTTATACAAATCTGAAAACTTAGTTCGGTACTAAGTTGTCAGTTTTGTATTAGGAACTTTACCGTAGACGGAATAAAGCTCGAAATTTAAGAATGACTCCATGGTTTAAACTTTGGTCTGAAGATAAACCTTGTTTTGTAATAAGACGCTATTAGTTTTAGTAGTATGCGAAACCTAAAACACGTGTCTAGTATTTTTATGTAAAGAATCTATGTACAAAATGTCAAAACTGTATCATGAAAAATCACAAAGATATAAGGTTGTTATGTTACCGGGTTGTCCGTACAAAAACATGCTAACGGCGCCCCCGCGCCTCCAGTGTCGTCTTGCGCTCATTGATAATAATTTGGCAGTAGGCACCTAACCGTTCGGCGATTGTATTGTAAGTAATTAAATTGTGATAACATTTTCCATTACAATTAAATATTTTTGGGACAAAATATAACATGGTGTAAAAATTATTGAAATCGATTCAGTTCCTTATTCTGAACAAACTATATATATTCAGGTTTGGCATAAACTAAAAATAATGTTGTATATACCTACCCACGTAATACCTATGACCTCGTACTTCTTTGTCTATCCCAGCAATTTACTTATCTTTTTAAGGAAAAATATATTAATAATATTAGAAAAATATTGTAGAAAATGTAAGTAGGTTACACGCTTTTTATTTTATATAGTTGGCTATTCATCTCTGTAATGGATTTTTTTGAGGCTATGTAGGCCGCACTGTAGGTATAGTGTCGATAAACAAGATCAAACAATATAGAATCACGTATTTTATGATGGCATCCATAATTCGTAGGCTTATGAGATAGTCGTGCTAACAGTAGCCAGCCAGAATAAACACACACTACACGCCTTGTTGAAAAATTCACTCAGCTCGGCGTTTTACTATCCGCATTCATTCAGAATTTATAACACCGTAAATCGTAAAAGCGGGCAAAAAATTTACAGCCGTGTAGAATACTGAATCGCTGAGATAAACCGGAGCTCGATACCTCCAAGTTATCTCTCTACGCATAAATAGTCAACAAACTTTACGTATATTTAGATAACGGCTGTAAGTGTTCATATAATCAGGATTAAAATAATTTATGTTACGCTTTTCGGGCAGTTAAAACTAAAGCTTAAGGCGACGATAACCGACTTTCAATGATTTTATACTGAAGATCACGTCTAAACGAGTAGTGTTAATGGTTTGAAAAAAAAAATATGTTGAATTAGAGCATTTTCTCAATAACTTAATATACGAATATTGTAGATTTTGTTTATATTACATAGTGAAATTAATTTGTAAAGTTATGTCTAACGAGGATAAAAAACTGAGAATGGCGCAAAATCTACCAAGCGTATTTTTCTGAAACCTTCACCAATTTAAAGATAATTTAATTATTGATCTATACGCGTTTTATTGAAATACCTTTTGTTTTGTGTATAATAAATTAATAATGCGTCAAATTGGGGACAGCGCTCCTTAATGGGCGAGTCCTATTACTGGCTGAACGTACGACGCGTTGCGTGACCTCAGTACAGAACACGCAAGCTAACCACTCAAGATCACTGGCATATATCTGCGTCTTAACGTACATGTTCATGTAACGTTACATTCTTCTGACATTCATTGCTAAAATTACCTCGCTGCATGCAACGGTTAGTCAGAAAATACAATTTAGTTAATTAAGTTCTTTACATTGCTGCATTGTTCCCTTGTCAACGAAAAATTCAAAAGGAAGCAATATAACACAGTGTCCATGTTAAAATATTTCTTAAATACACTCTGTTCCGACACAATTTATTTTTATTTAAAAAAAACTTTTTACAAAAAAAAATAACCGACTTCCAAAAAATCACTACAAAGTGAAAAATAACTTTAATTTCGGAAGTCGGTGTCTTTGGATCTGTATGTAGGTTTCATGCCACCGACTTCCGAAATTAAAGTTAATTTTCACTTTGTAGTGTTTTTTTGGAAGTCGGTTATTTTTTTTTTGTAAAAAGTTTTTTATTTTCCACTTTTTAGTGCCGAAAGAGAATTTTCCAAATCGGTTCGTAAATGACGGGATTTATGCGCGAACAAAAAACGCAATGCAGAGTAAACGAAAAGATCGTTAATGTAGACAATGTAGATACATTTTTAGATTTTTGTTGATTTTTCAAAAACTTCTTGTCCGTTTTCGATAATATTTTCATAGGACCATTTGGGAAGTATAATTATATTATATTTTTGTTGGAAAAGGGTTTTCCAACAAAAATATAATATAATATTTTTTTATATCGGTTGGCAAGCGACGGAGTTATGCGCGAACAAACATAAAAAAAAAATACAAACATCCGAACTCACATACAAACTCCTCCTTTTTTAGAAGTCGGTTAATAATACATTGTTAACGTGTCGATTTTCAGCTGAAGCATTCGATCAGACCGAAAATACAAATAGGTTATTCACAAAGCGAACGGGTATTGGCGAAAAAACCAACTAGCCTCATAGTTTCCCTCCTGTCTCATACCACTGGGCAGTGACACCCACTCCCACAAAGATGGATGCCAACGCGGGAAATATCCGGCGAACTATTCCAATTTGAAAAGTTTCCTTTTGGTAAAGCAACCGCACATGCTTGGCGCGAAATGAACATGAAAAAATTGGGCCCGCCAGCGGCCTTAGTACTTCAACAATGTGCAAATTGTACGCCCAGCTAATCATTCTCCTTGTAAAGGGGAGAGTTTTCTTTGTTTGTAAAGTTTTGCTTATTACTTCTCTGATCGCATTGATACTTTAGCAATGAAATACGTACCCCGTTGTTACAGGAATATAGAACGTATCTCATCCGTAACGTATCGCTACGCCAATAAAACCTGCGTAAAATAAAAGACTATAAATATAAAATAACATGATTGTGTTGGCTGTGTAAAATATTTTTTCAAAGAGTTTTGCCAACTACAGGAATATTAGAATATGTCTCGTGAAGACATTTTCCCGAGTCTTTACATATAAATTCGTCGACGTATACAGATGCAGGCAAGCGTAAAATATTTATGACGGCGCAATACGTTTGAATCGATCGGGACATAAGAGCGACAACTTTTACCAAACCACATATAGCTCATATTTATTTTTGCTTTAGAAATAGGTTGATGTACGTTTAACTTTTATAGAACTCGTTTACTACTTTGTAAAGCGAGTCGGTAATTTGAAACTCTTTAGAACTCTGATTGCAATTTAAAGCAGGTGAGATTTCACAAAAAACATATTTGTTGGAACAAAACAATTCAAACAAAACGAATTATGACGGAGATATGTGCCAGTGATCTTGAGTGGTTAGCTTGCGTGCTCTGTACTGAGCTCACGCAACGCGTCGTACGTTCAGCCAGTAATAACACTCGCCTATCAATGAGCGCTGTCCCCAATTTGACGCATTATTAATTTATTATACACAAAACAAATGGTGTTTTAATAAAACGCGTATACTAAAAGATCAATAATTAAATTATCTTAAAATTGGTGAAGGTTTAAAAAAAATACGCTTGGTAGATCTTGCGCCATTCTCAGTTTTTTACCCGCGTTGGACATAACTTTACAAATTAATTTCACTATGTAATATAAACATAATCTAAAATATTCACATATTAAGTTATTAAGAAAATGCTTTAATTTAACATATATTTTTTTCAAATCAGTAACACTACTCGTTTAGACGTGATCTTCAGTATAAAATTATCAAAGTCGGTTATCTTCGCCTTAACAAGCTAACAAAGAATTCGTTAAAAAAAAATATACGAGTTAGAAAGTCACAGACAGGATAGATAGGACAAAGGAAAGGTCTCGTAGACTTATTATCTTTACGATAATAAGTCTACGAGACCTTTCCTTTGTCCAAACTTAAAATACCAACCCCCCAAAGAGGGCAGGAAACCTACCTGATTCCAATTGCCGTAAAAGTCATATAAGTCAGGTGCGGACTCAAACGAATATTGAACACATACGGCAGTCTGTCTGCATATAAAAAATTCCGCGCACCCAAGCCCCTGTTTGTAGGTCACAGAACGGGAGCGCCTACGTACTTGTACACAAATCACACAAATTTCGGCAGCCTCGGATCCCTGATATTTGTATTTGTATTGATCTGCCATATGCCACCGTCATTGCTGCTGGTACTTCTCTATGTAAATATCATACAACTAGATGTGTCCAGCGATACATGCCGGCATAAATTGTATAAGCTTTTCCTATTATCCATTTGTTTGACATAGCACAGCGCACCGACCAGTTTATCACTGTCCAATCTAGCTATTTTATATCTTTGCAATCAATCCGCGCTTTGCATTCCCGCTCCACTCCAATATGTGTTAACAGGTTTTATAATAAAAACGTTTTTGAACTTTATTGAACCAATTACGCGAGTGTAACAAAACCTTTTTCGTAAATTATTTTGCATTGTGTTTTATCAAGTATGACTGCGTTCTAGAATAACAATCGAAATTTAGTGGCATAAAATTAGAACATCACAATATGCACGTAAAATGTTATTATAATTGCTGGAATGTTAATTGGAACAATATATAGGCTTTCAGACTATAACGTATTCAACTGTGAGCGGATTGCTGGTCCGAATAGGTATATGGCTCTATATTGAGAATACCAATCGGCTGATGCTGTCTATACAAATACCTAGGTACACGTATAGTATATTCGGCCAGCACCACTGCCTATTTGTGGAACTAGACATCGGAGGTTTTAATTGGAAATGCCGTTTCGTTTCAAAAGTTTGTCGGGAGCGAACCGTCGCGCCGCCTCCTAGGTATTCACTTGAAGCCAATTTGATTACTTCTATTTTTGAATTTTGCTAACTTAGGAATGTTTTATAGTATTCTAGTTATGCCTATTCTTAATCTGGTGTAGATATTTAATTGTTAAGGTTCTTTATTTGATTTTTTAAGGTCTCCGCGTATTTAAAATTTGCATGTCGAAAAGCTGAAACTTGTTTCAGACCATTTTTAGGGTTCCGTACCCAAAGGGTAAAACGGGAACCCTATTACTAAGCCTCCGCCGTCTGTATGTCTGTCTATCTGTCCGTCTGTCACCAGGCTGTATCTCATGAACCGTGATAGTTAGACAGTTGAAATTTTCACAAATGATGTATTTTTGCTGCCGCTATAACAACAAATACTAAAAAACTGAATAAAATAAATATTTAAGGGGGCTCCCATACAACAAACGAGATTTTTGTGCTCGTTTTTGGTCTATATTGATAATGGCAACAGGTAGACGCTTAAAATATTCACAGAATATTTAGTTGTATATTCACTTTAAGAATAAATAATTTAATTCAAATAAAACAATTATTTAAGGGTGGCTCCCATACAAAAAACGTGATTGTTTTGCCATATTTATAGATAATGGTACGGAACCCTTGGTGCGCGAGTCCGACTCGCACTTGGCCGGTTTTTCATATTATAACCCTTAACTCACATTTTGTTGTACATTTTCCATAAAAAACTAATATTTTTCGGAATTCCATAGTACCTCGTAGGTTCTAATAAAACAGTACTTAAGAAAAGATTCCTATCCAAAAATAATTTCCTCATAAGCAGTAACAAGTCAAAATGACCCATCGGCTTATGTAATAAAAATAAACTAATAAGAAATTTTCGCACCAATTTCTTCAGAGCCTCGGTTAGACCTTATTTTTCTCAGTGAGTGACTGCGAAATTTATGAGCTTGCCCGACGCAATAAAATACCTTGTGAGAAAATGAAGGAGCAAATCGCAATATATTTGTTTCTTGGTGGCTAGGGGGAGACCGTTTTAGCCATCTGTGGGGGAATATATTTTATGGGAATGTTCTACAGCTTATGAAGTCCATTCATTTCTTTTTATATTTTCATAATTATTTATTACTTGTTTATTGCTGTGCTGTGTCACGCTGAGCAGTCATTAAATCAATCTGTCTTTGCTATCTGTATTGGGCCACCAAGATACAGGCTGTGCCTAGTTTGGGGCCCACGGCTATATCTATTTATGCACTCCTTCAATTAAAATTGTTCCTATTTATAAATGTTTCCTAACTTGTGTGTGTCAATAAATTGGATACTTTTGAAATGAGTTATTTTTATTTATATTTCTTTTGGTTTCATATTACCTACGGATTAAAAGGGTTCAAAAAATATGTTAGACATGCTTTTGTTTTAATGTTTTAAAAGGTTTTTAAAAGTTAAACTGTAACTACTTACTTGTTTTTTTTTACCGTGTTTCACTTTTTGTGTTACACTAAAGTTTTTGTACAAAACAATGTTTTTGTGGGTGACACTAAAAGTAACACAATACAACTGCTTATACTTTTTAGGGTTCCGTACCCTAAGGGTAAAACGGGAACCCTATTACTAAGGCTCCGCCGTCTGTCTGTCTGTATGTCTGTCCGTCTGTCTGTCCGTCTGTCACCAGGCTGTATCTCATGAACGGTGATAGACAGTTGAAATTTTCACAGATGATGTATTTCTGTTGTCGCTATAACAACAAATATAAAAAAAAACAGAATAAAATAAATATTTAAGGGGGCTCCCATACAGCAAACGTGATTTTTTTGCTCGGTTTTGCTCTATATTGATAATGGCAACAGGTAGACGCTTGAAATATTCACAGAATATTTAGTTGTAAATTCACTTTAAAAGCAAATAAATAAATTAAAATAAAACAAACATTGGGGGGCTCCCATACAAAAAACGTATTTTTTTTTTGCCATTTTTATAGATAATGGTACGGAACCCTTCGTGCGCGAGTCCGACTCGCACTTGGCCAGTTTTTATATAAAAAATAGGTACAGACTAATTGACAACCTCCTCCTTTTTTAAGGAGTCGGTTAAAATGCTACTTCTGGTTTGCAGAAAAAACAAAGAGCATCATGAAAACTGCTTGTAATTCAACACGAAGTCACCCCTGTTCTACCGGGACCACCTTTCTTCCTCGAATATTAAGAGAAAGCTCATTAGTTACGTTTTCGAGGAAATGTCGAGAGAATAGATATCATTACTTATAGTTACTATTGTTAGTACTAACTATAATGATATCTATTCTCTCGACATTTCGTATAAAAAAAATTACCTTGTTATTGGAACATCGTAGTTAAGGATTTGATAAGCCTTATTATGTGTTCAAGCACAAGTATATATAGTATGTTCTTCCTTACAAGTCTTATTTGGTAAACAAACACGGATATTACGAGTTTTCGCAAATCACATGAAAATATTTGTAAGATCCACATAATACATAAATACCGTTTAGAATAGAATAAAAAAAAATAGGCTTTATTAGGTACAGTCGCCAGCTCATCAGGCCACCCAAACTGTCAAACTCCAAATGATTTTAAACCTTAAAATGTTGATGGTTCAGTTCAAAATCCAATGAAAAAAAAATGACAATTTGTGGTAACTTGATGTGCTGGCGACTGTACATAAATCAACTACGGCCGACTTTACAAATGTCAGATAACTTTTCTGTTCTATTCTATTTTTCTCTATGGCAATGGTGCCTATGTCATCAATTCTGCCAATGTCAGAAGTGTTTAGAGAAAACGTGCGAAATAAAAATAACTACTTGTTAAATAAAATAAAAATCTAGATACAATACTAGTCGGTAGATAAATAATCGAATTTATTGTAAATCTGAATAGTTAAATCGGCTCTTTGTCACATTAATTTTGTCAAAATCAAAACGGTAGCTGTAGTACCTACGTCACAATATCAAAATAAGTCAAGTTCCAAAAGTTATACTTTACGTACGTTATTTAGACATGTACTATATACATAAGTACCTACAGTGGTACGGGGATTCGTACCTTGAATGTTTTATCACGACAGGCAGGCCTGTCCTCCTTCAAGAGATGATTAATTATTTGTCTACGTTGAGCCCACGATTGTATTTGCTCGTCTGTTTATTGTTATGCATAATCAACAACTTCTGGATTTGTGAATTTATGATTGTCTCTTTATGGGATTGGTAGATAATGTCTATCCATAAAAACAAATGCAGGTCACCGATCATAAAGAAAACATATTTATTTAGAATACTACCTGACCCGACAGTTGTTTTCTGTTAATATTTCATACAAAATTCTCAGACAAAATGCACTTTCAGTTTTCCCGAATTTTCCGAAAATTACGAATATTAAAAAAAAAATTGCCGAATCGGTCGCGCCGTTCTCAAGTGATGCGCTTGCCAACAAACAGCATTTCATTTTAATTTATCTATTTTTATGAAAGATTTAATGATTTTAATTCTATTTATCGCAAATCATATGTCGATGAACATACAAGGAATGCAAATTAAATTGCAAAAAACGTAAGAAAATTTGAATTTCACAGGCTACCTTAGCGCATTTCCCCTATGAATAGCTCACGCATACCATAGTACAAATTGTTAGCCTGCAGTCAGCTAGTTGGTAGTGTTGCTGATCACTCAACAGCGGACTTGCATTAAAATATTTCTACTCATCGAGGCTATTTTAATTCACAGCGTTAATCTAATATTATTTATTTTTTAAATACTGCAGTTCATTCATTCATTTTAGCCGAAAGACGTCCACTGCTCGACATAGGCCTCCCCCAAAGGGGGGTATAATCGCCACGCTTGGCAGGCAGGTTGGCGATCGCAGTATGGTGTTAAAATGCATGGAGAACGCTGCTGCCCATTCTCTAGTAAGTCGCTTAGTCGTATTTTACGACACCCACGGGAAGAGATGGTGCTATTTTTTACGTCCGGCACCAAACGGAAACTACTGCAGTAACTAACTACAATCAAATTAAAATGGTTTAGATTACTGCTGATTCAGATTACAAACACTACATTCACAATACACATAGGAGTTAATTGTCTGACCATAACTGGATTATTTGCATAAATTAAACAACATTTAGTCGCTCATAATATTTTGGTTGGACCCTATTTATTTATGATGCCAACCTAATATATTGGGAAATCAATTTCGTAATGGGTAGGTTTGTGTGCGTTTATTTGGTAACAGTATGATTCAAATCAAATCAAATCAAACTTTATTTGTGAACATAGGTACATAAAAGGTCTAAAAATATACATTTTAGCGAGATCTCTATGTTCTACCAATGCAATTGGTATACAAATAATATGTTATATTATTTTAATAAGTAGGTACATCGGCTATTGAAATTTTTTGACATTATCGACATTATAATAAATTAGTAACTGACTTAGACTTTTGAAATCATTTAAATTAATCTTCTTCAATCTAATTATTATTATTGCATGTTTCAAAATCATTAGATATAAATCTAATGATTTTGAAACATGCAATAATAATAATTAGATTGAAGAAGATTAATTTAAATGATTTCAAAAGTCTAAGTCAGTTACTAATTTATTATAATGTCGATAATGTCAAAAAATTTCAATAGCCGATAATATAAAAAAATATAATAATCATTATTATTACAAAAATAGCAGGGTATGTGACCTTGTACCTACCTACACAAAATATCCGGTCAAAGAACGAGCCATTGATTAATTAGTTTCCAAGAAAAGAATATAATAATAAATATTTTCTGAAACGACCAATCCAATCAAGAGACGTAAACTCGGGCGTTCTTTATTTTTTGCAGTATTTCTATTTAAGCAGATATTAATTTATTAGAACCAGTCTGTTCTGTAATACCTATATAACATACAGAAAAGGCCTTTAGTATCAAGTCACTAGATTGCTGAATTTGTTCATCTCCGGAATGACTTTCATAACATACATATCTATATATATAAAAGAGAAGTCCACTCACTGACCACTCATCACGAAATCTCGGAAACTACTGGGCCGTGAGGTCTAAAATTTGGCACAAGCACTCTCTACGGGGTGCAGGCGCGCACTAAGAAAGAATTTTTATAAATTCGCACCTTAAGCGGTTGAAAAGGGGTGTCGAAGTTTGTATGAAACTCCTATGTTTTTAAAGTTAGAGACATGAATGTTGGCCTGATTGTTCCTTTCGACTTCTAAGTGCTCACTAAGAAAGGATTTTACGAAATTCGGCGCTTGAGGGTTAAAATAAGGGTTTTTAATGTTTGTATGAAAAATGTACCAAATGCAGTTAAGATCCAAATTAAATCTTACGGCAACGAGTTATTGCATACTTTACATTGAAATTAGAATTCGGATTCCGATAAATATCTAAATTGAATTTTACGACAACGCGTTAATGCATATTTTACATTGAAATAAGAATTTTTGGAAGTTTCTTGAGGTTTATATTTAGTTTTTTTTCTAGGTGGCCAGTATGTTTCAGTGAAGGCGTGATAACGTTCTAAAGTTTTTATGCAAGTTCTAGGTGGCCAGTATTTTTCAGTATGCAGGCATCTGCTAAAAGATAATGAAATGAGGTTCTAATTGGTATTCAGGTAATTTGAACGTTGCATTTATAGCATTAAAGTCGAGAATGCCAAGGGGAAAACTTCACAATGTTTAACCTTAATCGCGGCTTGCAAGCCGATCGTATCAAAAAACGAAGTCATGTATCAATCACAGAATACAAACCTAAGCGATACACGTTCAAGCTATAGTTACCGAAATTTCTGTTCTGCGATATTTTGTTATTACTTACTACTAATTTGCTTTGAAATATTTTTCATCGTCGTTGTTTGAAGAACTCAAATGGGAATAGTTCTCCCGCTGCCATGAGTTCACAGGTGGTTCCGTAGGTGCCATTACAAGACATTTCAGCGACGTATTCACGCTTTGAACCGTAAACAGCTCCTGACGGATCCTGGGTGAAAGGTTGGAATATTTCCCAGTTTTTAGACACGTGGCGCACAATGCTGTCTCGAATTTGAGAAGACAATGACATGGCCACGTTACTGTTCACCAAATAGGAGAGAGATGAAAATAAGCATGCGCCATCGCCAGGGATATTTACTATTTGGCAAAGAATTTGCATGCCACAATTGTGGCGATAAGTCCCCTCTATGAGGAGTGGCTAGAGAGGCGCCACGGCTTCCTCACCTTCCGCCTGACGTACGTCCTCACCGGACACGGTTGTTTCGAGAGGTTCCTATTCAGAATAAAGCGGGAGGAAACGCCCGGGTGTCACCACTGTGTGGATCGCCCGGAGGACACGGTGGAGCATACGGTTGAGGTCTGCCCTGCTTGGGCGGAGCACCGCCATGTCCTCACGGAGGCGATCAGCGGCGGCGATCTCTCGCATCTGGCCCTGGTTCAGGCCGTCACCTCAGTAATGCATGCGAAGGAGGAGGCGGAACGCGTGAGGGTGAGGCAGGGCTCGCGCCCTCACGCCCTTAGTCACCACAGGAGACGCCCCGGGCGTCGGGATTCGCAGGCCGATTCCCGGCCACCATGGGCGCGGGCTTGCGGACGGTGAGCGATGGGTAGCTCGCCGTCCGATAAGGACCAGGCCCGGGTCGACGGCGCGTTGTGTTCCACGCGCGCCTCAAAGAAACGTCAGCACCAATTGACGGGGTCCGAAAGGGCTAATGCCTGCCAGGGTTACGAGCCTGTCCGAAAGGGATATCGTGGCCCTGGCACACAGGCATTTGAAGGAACACGGGTGGGTTTTAGTCAGTAACAGTCTGACACGCCCTCCCCGCTCCGGCCAGAGCGGGAGAAGTTATTTGATAATTTACCACCAAAAAAAAAAAAATGGCAGCGGCAGAACTATTCTCATTTGAGTTCCAGGTGTTTCAGGATGGTATTTTTATTGCTGGTTTTGGGGAAGCACGGCAGGGAGTCAAAATAATCCGATTCTCAGGAAACTTTATTGAAGGTCATTTTGATGTTTTAATTCCGTTGGCTAATTTAAATAATAAAAAAACCGGCCAAGTGCGATTCGGACTTGCCCACGAAGGGTTCCGTACCATTATATAGAAAAATGGCAAAAAAATCACGTATGTGGTATGGGAGCCCCCTTAAATATTTGGTTTCTTTTAATTTAATTATTTATTTTTAAAGTGAATATATAACTTAATATTCTGTGAATATTTCAAGCGTCTACCTGTTGCCGTTATCAATATCTAGCAAAAACGAGCAAAAAAATCACGTTTGTTGTATGGGAGCCCCTTAAATATTTTTTTTATTCTGTTTTTTAGTATTAGTTGTAATACCGGCAACAGAAATACATCATCTGTGAAAATTTCAACTGTCTAACTATCACGGTTCATGAGATACAGCCTGGTGACAGACGGACAAACGGCGGAGCCTTAGTAATAGGGTTCCCGTTTTACCCTTTGGGTACGGAACTCTAAAAATATCTTTTGACCCCTCACGCCGGCAAAATTGAAGAATCACCGACCGTCACCGACTCGGCGGTAAATGTGCAGTTGATTCACAATCCCAGTCCCAATTCACTTCTATTGATTTTCGCTTGCCTATAGTGAACAAACGGAATGCGAGTCATTTTTTTTAAGGATATTGCTAAACCGTTGCTTCATCTACTTATATTAATATTTTATAGTTTGTGAGGTTGTAGGGGTAATCTCTGGATCTACTGAACCGATTTTGAAAAATATTTTACCCATTGAAAGCCACGTTATTATTTTGTGAGTGTCTTAACTTATGGCCATAATTTAATCCGAAAAATAAAAAGACGGTAAAATGTTTACCGCCCAACGAAGTGGGCACGGGTCAGCTAGTAAGTTCATAGAATAGTATTGAATGACTATTTCATAAAATAGTCAAACAATGGGATTCTACGAAGAGAGTTAGTTGTATTGCTGATTCTAATGATTATAATTCTGTAAAGCCATATTTGTTACGGCCGCGAATTATATTTTAATCAACATACAACCTGAAACAGACCTGCAAATTGCAAAAAATTAAGAGAATTTGAATTTCGCGGGCTACCTTAGCGCATCCCCCATAAGTCTTTATCCTTTTTGAAGAATTTCTTCATTAAATAATTAAAGTATTAGGATTTAGTTCAGGATACCATACAATGTTTTGACTCCACCATAACATATTCAAAACTCACTAGTTTGAATTTGCTTATCTCCAAAACGACTTTCATATTATACTTAAATAATTTTCGAGTCTTTTTGATGTGTAACATAATATGTTTCCTCTCGGTTTCTGTTAGTGATTTCGTGAAAAGGGACGGAAGTGTGTAACAGGAAGTGATAACTTGAGCATGGAATAAGTACGTACTTTTTAATAGCATGGAATTAGTGTACTCATGGAATTAGTATGCACTGTATAGATTGTAACTACAAGGGGTCATTTTTCCTGCCAGGGTTGCGAGTTTGTACGAAAGTCATATCGTGGCCCTGGCACACAGGCATCTGAAGGAACACGGGTGGGTTTTAATCAGTAAAAGTCTGACACGCCCTCCTGTTCCGCCCAGAGCGGGAGAAGTTATTTGATCATTACCCAATCAAAAAAAGGGGGGTTTTCTGTCACTGCTCAGTTACTTATTACCAAGATGAGATGTCAGATGTTACACATCGTAGGCTCGCTTGTTTTGTTACTTCTTTGTTCTTCTTTCATTCTCCCTACTTAATAGTTTTGTAGAATATAATAGAATACTCATATTATGTACACCATAAAAAGTTACAGATATAAATGTTTAAATGTTACATAATGTGACCGGATGGCTTTTTTTAAGACTTTTCTTCATTCCAAAAGACTAACCCAGCAGCAATATCTCGTGATAAACCGTGGCAGTGGAGTAACAAATGCACTAAGTTCCCTACCCCTGCCCTGTTATCATCTGCGGCCCCACCCCACCGCGGCTAACATTTATATTTATAGCCTGTCTTATTATGAAGCCACAGCTATATTTCCTGGCTGTCGGCTTGCGGTACGCTTCATAATAGTTTTTAGTGACCGTCTAGCATTTTTATGTTCGTGTTGCAACATTTTGCAACTGATTCAAGTTTTCTTGACTGAATTTAAAATGTTGATGTAATAATAAACTTTAACCGCCTTATTACAAAACAAGATTTATATTTGACATGGCTTAAACCATGCAGCCAGTTTTTGTAATAAGAACGTTACAGTGATTGAAATACCGTTCTTTATACAAAACTGAAAACTTATTTGGGTACTAAGTTGTCAGTTTTGTATTTAGGAACTTTACCATAGTCGGAATAAAGTTCGAAATTCAATAATGGCTCCATGTTTTAAATCTGGGTCTGAAGATAAATCTTGTTTTGTAATAAGGGGGTAAGGATTTCAATCTTAGCTTGGGATTTATGATGTTTTACATTTCATGGTGGACACAAGACACGAAGCAAAGCACACCAATAAAACGTATAATCTTGAAGAAATGTGAACTTTAGGTATAAGCCTGACATTTCCAACATGTCATATCCAATTGGACATCAATGACGGCACGGCACGGCACGGTTGGCGCAGTGGTTAAGCGATTGACTGCTGCTCTGCAAGTCGAGGGTTCGATTCCCGAACAAATATTTGTAGGATTTACAAGTAGTTGTTCCGGGTCTGGCTGTTTGTGTATGTGAGTTTAAATGTTTGTAAACGCACCCACAATACCGGAGAAATTCCTGGTGTTGGGCAACGTTTTTGAAAAAACAAAATGCATATACATTTTTTACTTGGATTTTTATCGCTTTTCAAGATTTAGCTTTAATGGTCAGAGGGCCTAAAATGGACGCTTTGGCAGAATCATAATATGCTCTGCGACCAATTCATATCCTAAAATGGTCCACAAATTAAGAATTGCTATAATGAAGTCTAATGTCAAATTGCAGCTGGCAAACAGATGAATTGTGGGATGTATGAATTGTACGCTGATAATATGATTCTGCCAAAGCGTCCATTTTAGGCCCCCTGTTCTGAATACTTTAACGATCTATACAATGGCCTGGGGTCTACTCCAAAGCGATAATCGGCCGAATGTTCGGCCGTTTCTTGACTTCCAAAGTTTCCTTATTTGATTTTGAGTCCTTACCCGACTTCAAGTCACATTTTTGACTTTGACTTATCTCTTTGACCGTTTTTAGGGTTCCGTACCAAAATGGTAAAAAGGAACCCATAGGGTGAGACTAAGTCTGTCTGTCTGTCACTCCTGGATATCTCAAGAACTACTAATGCTATCAACTTGAAATTTAGAATAGTTTTAGATGGCTTTTGCCCAACTATTTTGCAAGCAAGAAAAAAATTTAAAAAAGTATATCTTTTTTGCAAAAGGGAGGGACAGGGGGTCTTAAAAATTTGAAGTGGGGCTACTAGAGCATGTGGGGTATCATATGAAAGAACGTTGTTTGCACATTCTCAAACAATTTTTATTTTATTTTTAGGCAGCACAGTTTCAGACTTTTTATGAAAAATGTAAAAAAAATACCGTACCCCCCCCCCCCCCCTCCTTATCACCGAAGTTTGCAGAGATAAAAATCTTAAATTATTCTATATGATAGAAGCTTATGTAAAGATTACAGGAAAAATAAAACGATGTCTCTAAATAGCACAGTTTTTCAGAAATCATCAACATCATATATTCGTACGGAACCCTCGGTGCGCGAGTCCGACTCGCTCTTGACCGGTTTTTTTTTTTCTTTCGCCGTAGTCAGCCCTAGTAAGCCGTAGTCAGGAAACGGGCCGAACATTCAGCCGATACTTTATCATCGTTGTTTGTGAACTGACGTATTTTTTTATTGGTACTAGTTTTCGCCTGCGGCTTCGCCCACGTGGAGGTCGTAAATTATCCCACGGGAACGTATTATCCTATGTCTGACCCCAGGTCATCCGTGTGCTAATTTAATCTAAATCGAATCAGCCGTTTAGGCGGGAATAGATAAAAGACTGACAGACAGACAGTCGAGTTACTTTCGCAATTATAATATTAGTATGGATAAGTGGCATTTGCCCAGCAGTGGGATCAATTAAAGCTGATATTACCTATTCACGTCGTGTGGTGCCGGACGTAAAGAATAGCACCATCCTATTTCTTCCCGTGGGTGTCGTAAAAGGCGACTAAGGGACTTAATAGAGAATGGGCAGCAGCGTTCTCTATGCATTTTAACACCATACTACGATCGCCAACCCGCCTGCCAAGCGTGGCGATTATGGCTAACTCCCCGTTTGGGGAAGGCCTATTATTCATGATTACAACGAATTTATGAATTTCTCTAGGAATGGCAATACCTACTAAAGTACACGCTAGACAGTCAGCACCGCAATCATACATACAAACTGGCTTATCTTTTCACAGCAGCACGAGTTATTCTCGTGTTGCTCATGGCGACACGAGAAAAGAAAAATGTAAAATGTACGGAATAATGTAATGTTCCTTTTAAAGTTTGATTTTATACCCTAGTTTTCTTTATATCTCTCGTTAATGCGTAGCGCTCAAATTGAATTTTATTACAAAGGGATTTATGTTTGTTTTATAGCGCGCCATAAAAGCTGGTCGGAATGGTTTTTATTAAAATAATCTGGGTCTTCTTATTGCTGGAACAGTACTGATACACGGACTGTATGTACTTTAATTTAATGTGGTTAAAAGCACCCATGAATATCTTTTATTATTAGAGAAGAATTTTACATCAAACATTACCCTTTTCGTTGACCCGTGAGATTAGGATGTCCCATTTCTGAGCAAAATCTGCCTCAATCATTACCTCTCGTGATCCCGGCCTATTACGACCCAAATCATAACTATGAATGATAATACCTCTATGTTATGATTACTTAATATGATAACGGTAGCAGGTGAGCCAAATTAGGTCCACTACACAATATTATGTAGGTAGGTATATTCCTCAGAAATGAAAGCGAGAATGATTCAAGAAATATTAAAGATGGTCTCGTAAAAGTAAATAACTTCTTTTGTATGAGGATACCTTTATCTCAGTCGACCTCGCACTCTGCTTTTTATATGTAGATGTATCACCTTCATTTATGTGGAGTCTAACATAAAATATATTTAAGTATTCAGCTACGACACTTCACGTGTGGAGGCGGGAATATATTTTTGTTAAAGAAACTTTGTTTTTATTTAGTGCTATAGAGGTTTGATAGTAAGGCGTAAATGTAAACCCTTGGGTCTTGTTAAAATAGTATGATTGTGATATCTGCTTGAAAAACTTTTATTTATATCCCTTTTTTCATGACCAATTTTGTTTATACGGGGTTTTTAATAATAGGTTATTCATACATCAAAAACGTATGATTTTCTGGTGTAGAACTTAAGAGCCCTTTTACGAAAATGCGCGTAGATGCATGATTTCCTCGTTGAAATTGTATACTATTATTCGTTGGTTCGTATAAATAATAATTACTTGTTCAATAGTTTGTTTTCTCTTCTAAAAATTATAATAGAGCGATTTTTTTATTATTATATTTATGTATTTTACTTATTTAGCAATCATCGTTCTCCTGATGCATGTGTATAGGCAAAAACTCATGTAGAGCTGATTTGAGAGCTGTAATTTGCAGATTCTGTTGAATATAATCCATCAAAATATTTTTTCTCATATTATAAATATTCTATACTTTTATAAATAGAATACCTACATTATTGTTTTATGCCTAATATATAAAGAAAAAATGAGTTGAACTAATTCAATTTTCTACTGAAAAGGGTTGGAAATAAGTCTGAATATCTCCGAAGTTCTACATCATTTTGAAGTAGTTATTATACCAAAATAATCTCCAACATTTTCTTAAACAAAGTATTTTTTTTATTAATTTCCATTGTTTCTTTTTTTTTTAATTCAGTATTTATTTTATCACATTGCCGGCGATGTGCGCTCAATATCGCACGAACGCTTGTCAAGGACGGACCTATGTCAATTGATTTCGCGCTCTTTGTCGTGTCGATACTATTGTTGTGTAAATTTTATATTTAATGTAAATATATAAAAAATTGAAAACCTAAGTTAGCGCAGCGCCGAAAAAAAATAAAAAAAATAAAATTAATTTATTGCCACACACAATTTAGGAAACAAACTAACATGAACAATTTTAATTAAAAGAGTTCATAATTAGTAGAAGTAGCCGTATGCCCCAAACTAGGCACAGCCTGTATCTTGGTGGCCCCAACACACAGAAGGTACATCCTTCTGTAATTTATTGTAAAATATACGTTTTTTTTTTGGTCTTTCATTCTCAATCTTTGGAACGGGCTTGGAGAAGACATAGGCAAACAGCATTGATTATAAAAAAGAATGTGGCCTCAGTCGTACACACTGGAGAAGCTCTAATAACTTATTGTTGGCGTTTGCAACGCGACTTGACGCCAAGATCTTCCGGCGATTCACTGAGCTACACGTTAGGGCAGTAGCTCGCGTATAGCTCGGTGACTCGGTCGGGGAATATGGTGTCAATTTAGTGTCGTGTTGCCCGTTTTTAATGTTTTCATTTTTTTTTTTTTTTTTTTTTTTATTCTCTAGTTAATAATATAATATATTATTAACTGTAAAAAAAAATCAAATCAATCTTTATTGCAGACAATTTTACACATTGTAATGTACAGTCTATATTATAGACTGTACATTACAATGTGTAAAATTGTCTGCAATAAAGATTGATTTGATTTTTTTTTATTGCTATTATTGCTCACTAACAAATCCTTGACCACGGCATTAATTTTATAAGGTAGGTATTCTCGTAAATATCTCTTACGAAAAGATATTATGTACGAATCTGCTCACTCCGTAACTAAACGACAAAACCAATTTAAATCTAAGATTCAGTAACATAACTAAATTTAAAGTAATACAATTACAGTCGGATACATACCAGCGTCTTGACGGACGTCTGGCGGCCGTAACTTCAGCACATCACATGCCAACTTGCCACGGCTTGATTTAGTAATGTACTGCTGGATAGAGTTACTGTATCTGTGAACAAACAATGCCGCTTTAAATTAGTTTTAAATACAGTGTAGTAAGTGTTTAATTAACAATCTTGGCGTCTCTTTGAGAGTATCCCTCGCGAAATCGAAGTTAGTGAGTTTATAAATAGGTCTTTGATCGTCATCTTTGATCTAGGATGCTTAGGTACACGATGCCCACCGTAAATTAACTTATTTAACACTTTCACAGCATAAACCCCTATATTTATAAACGCTGTTGATGCTACGTGATGATTTGCTACAGTGAACCATACATTTTTGACGTTTAACTTTAAACCCCATAAAGCAGACACTATAGTTAAACAATCGTCAGGAACTATGCATATAATGTGGGTTAAAGGGAATGGGTTCAGTTAGAAGAAAACATCACCATTACACAAAAGGCTTCAGAATAAAAAAAGAAATAAACAACTTCTCAAATAATCAGAACAATAAAATGTAACGAGAGACACACACATTTAAACATCCCACGGCTATAACTGAGCATTTGAATAAACACAATACTAGGCATATGTCTACAACGGTACAAAATTGTATCCCCTCTGGCGACAAACAGCCGGCTCCCCCACAAAGAAAAGCCATTCAATTTATTAATTGTCGAAAATTAAAAGGCTGTAATTTAGACCGTTTTGTTTGATGTACAACCACATCGCCCCACCGGGTGGGACACAAGAGCCTACCAATTACACCCACTGGGGACTGAATAACGAACTGAAATTATTTTCCTCGAGCTCGCCTTTTACTCGAAACCTCTACTAATTGCTTACCTACATATGTATGGTAAAACGTACGGAAAAATGTTCGCACGGTCTTAATTAATTTCTCTGTGGGACTAAGATAGATATTTATAAAATATATGAATAGATGCTTTTTCTTGTGAAAGAAGTTACTACTTTTGGGTTTCCTAAGTAGGATTTTCTAATATTTATGAATATAATTTTATAAAGTTGTTAAAAATTCGTATCTATGTTTAATCATTACTTCTTGCACGCCTCATAAGCAAAGCGTTGAGGTTGTGCTCTACTCTCGACATTTCTATTTTTTTATTATTATTTATAATTTTTTTTCATTTTATTAATTATCTTATTGTTAGCCGTAATAAAAAAAAACGACGTGAACGTTATGAGGCGTGCACTTTTGGATTTTCCAAATTTTTGCTTTTTTTCTCGTTGAGTCGCGTCATAATTTCGGAAACATATCGCAATTTTTAAAATCAGTAATCTTTTTAATTGGTCAATAAATACCAGATTTATCTGTAACTACACACACTACGTAAAAGGTGAAAATACCTGGAGATTTACCAATACGGTAGCAAGTTTTTCATCCCAGATATTTTCATCATATTTCACCGTTAAATGCATACATCGCACGCAGGTACAATGTATCGTAAATCAAAATGTAATTTCGATTCGATCAAATTTTTAGAGAATGGTATGACGGTGCAATCTGTTCGTTCGACCTGAATTCGATTGCTATGTTCGCAATATTAAATTCCGCTGTTAATAAAGTATTTATCGGGAAAATACACTTGGTATTATTTATTGGTAATCGTTAATCATAAAGGTACTCAACCCACGCGAAATATTTCATATCATTGCTTATATTTTTTTAATTACATATTTGAATAATCAATCGCAAATGTATTTTTATATTAATGAAAAATACCCATAAATTTATATTTAAAAAAAAAATCCGTCCAATTATTTCCCTACACTTTGAATTACAAAGTGTAGGGAATTACAACATACAAAATTAATGTATAATTTAAAAATTCCGATCCCAAACTTGACACCTACCAAAAGGACTGAAATGTCTGTGTGGTGCCGGACGTAAAGAATAGCACTCCTCTATTTCTTTCCGTGGGTGTCGTAAAAGACGACTAAGGGACTTACTAAAGAATGGGCAGCAGCGATCGCCAACCCGTCTGATGAGCGTGGCGATTATGGCAAACCCCCCTTTGGGGGAGGCCTATGTCCAGCAGTGGACGTCTTTCGGCTGAAATTATGTAAATGATGACCAAAAGGACTGGCCCGTAATGGTAGTGGACAGACGTGTTTGGAAAAAGGCTGGCTTTTGCCCGACAGTGGGACATTACGGGGTAAAAGAAAGAAAATTATTTATTGGGACTCACACAGGAGATCACAAATGAAATAAAACACACTTTTAAAAACAAAAAAGAATTTAAAATGAAAATAAAAACCAAAAACAAAGTCCTATACGGGGCCAAAAGGCTCTTATCTCAGCATGATGCTGAGACAATTAAAAATAAGTGCCGCAGCGCTGATATTCTGATAGGGCCCGACTAAAGCGATCTATAGAATCGCAAAATAAATTCTTGGACTAAAAATATGATCCCACGTGTGAGGAAGTGCTTTATACAGAATAAACCAACTCAGTTTAGTTTTAATAGGCTATTGTGAGTGCGAATATGTAAATAAAGCAAGTTTCAGACGAACATTTGAATATGACAAAGTTTGAAGGCGACGCCGACGCGCGACGGCCCGGCCGCGTTACTTGACGACGAACTTTTATTGTGATTTTATTCGGGAGAATGAAGAGCTATAGGAAATCCGTGTTTTACACCAACTTAGGAGTTCTAAGTTAAAGTGTCTTGTTGTATTTGTTTTTTGTTGTTCTATTCTTATTGGGTTTTTTAAGGCTGTAACAGTTATTTGTATAGGTACGTCTTATACAGGTACAGTCTTGGACAGGATATTTTATTTAGGAAAACTTATACTTTTACGATGTTTGTAAATATGTGAGCACCATGTATCCATCTCATAATTAAGTTATTTTTCATTGCTTTATTTTTAATTATTTTTACCTATTGTGGTATAGTAATTTTATTTTATTCTAGGTGCATCGTCTTCACATATAATCTAATTAATGTACTTAAACAAAATATTGTAAAACATTTTTGAAAGAGACGGTGGAGTTTCTTGGCCGTTATTTTCCATACGAAACTACCTTTTGGAAGAGGCAACTAGAACCAATTCAATTTTTTTTTGTAAATTTTGACGTTCAAAAGTGCCTCCTATGTGTCTATTTGCAATAAATAATTAGACTTCGATATTAATTCAGATTTGTTATAGTTGTAATGGCAATCATTTCACTTGTTTTACACATAGATTTTTATTAGTTTTAGTAATATTTTATATGGATTATTTTATATTTTATTAATGTGAGAACATTGTAGACTTAGTAGACTGTAGATTTGTAAACCATTTTCTATTTCGTAACTTGCCTTCACTGTCCTCCCATACCTATTAACACTGCAATTTGAAAACATTGTAAAAGCCAATTATTTTTAAAAGAGTAACCGTGGAGTTTCTTGCCGGTTCGTGTCCATAGGAAACGACCAATTGGAACCGTGGAACTTGGCTTCTGACGTTTCACAAAGTGCCCTTGTAGCTTTATGTGAAAAAAATATTTAGATTTTCTTTTCTTTTCTGATCTTTCTTTCTTTTTTTTTTTAATGTTTGTTACCTCAGAACTCCGTCGTTTATGAACCGATTTGGAAAATTCTTTTTTTATTTGAAAGGATGTACTTCCAGATTGATCCAGTTCTGATGTTGGGATCCATGAGTAATTGGGGGACTCCTCAAATATTATAGGCATACATATAGCGATTTTTATATTTTCATTAACAAGTCAATCATTTGCATTCAGAAAGTATAATTTGGTGAAGTGGAACTGATGAAGAAGGCGACAGATGGCCACCGGAACTTCTCAATGATTAGTATTTCACGGGTGGCGATGAGATATCTGGATTAAGATAGTTAAGCGAAGCAAATTTAAACAAAAAGTTCTGATCAAAATAGTACCATCAAACTGATCTGATAATGAAGCCGGAAGGTAGGCACTGGAACTCCGTAATAAAACAATGTATCCTACCCGTGTTTGGTCTTATTGGAATTGTCATGAGATGCACTCTAGCTATAAATGATTTTTAACCGACTTCAAAAAAGGATGAGGTTCTCAATATATATATATCTAGCCATATCTTAATATATATAAATCTCGTGTCACAATGTTTGTCCTCAATGGACTCCTAAACCACTTAACCGATTATAATAAAATTCGCACACCATGTGCAGTTCGATCCAACTTGAGAGATAGTAGGTAGGTAGGGTAGGTAGGTAGGGTAGGTAGGTACGGTAGGTAGGTAGGGTAGGTAGGTAGGGTATGTAGGTAGGTTAGGTAGGTAGGGTAGGTAGGTAGGGTAGGTAGGTAAGGTAGGTAGGTAGGATAGGTAGGTAGGATAGGTAGGTAGGGTAGGTAAGTAGGGTAGGTAGGTAGGGTAGGTAAGTAGGTAGGTAGGGTAGGTAGGTAGGTAGGGTAGGTAGGGTAGGTAGGGTAGGTAGGGTAGGTAGGGGAGGTAGGGTAGGTAGGGTAGGTAGGGTAGGTAGGTAGGGTAGGTAGGTAGGATAGGTAGGTAGGTAGGGTAGGTAGGTAGGGTAGGTAGGTAGGGTAGGTAGGTAGGTAGGTAGGGTAGGTAGGTAGGTAGGTAGGGTAGGTAGGTAGGTAGGTAGGTAGGTAGGTAGGGTAGGTAGGTAGGTAGGGTAGGTAGGTAGGTAGGGTAGGTAGGTAGGTTAGGCAGGTAGGGTAGGTATTCTTTTACCCATAGAAAGCCACGTTATTTGTGAGTGTCATAGAGTAAAAATGTTTACCGCCCAACGGAGTGGGCACGGGTCAGCTAGTCTATATATATAAAAGAGAAGTCCACTCACTGACCACTCATCACGAAATCTCGGAAACCACTGGGCCGTGAGGTCTAAAATTTGGCACAAGCATTCTCTATGGGGTGCAGGCGCGCGCTAAGAAAGGATTTTTATAAATTCGCACCTTAAGCGGTTGAAAAGGGGTGTCACAGTTTGTATGAAACTCCTATGTTTTTAAAGTTAGAGACATGAATGTTGGCCTGATTGTTCCTTTCGACTTCTAGGTGCTCACTAAGAAAGGATTTTACGAAATTCGGCGCTTAAGGGTGAAAATAAGGGTTTTTAATGTTTGTATGAAAAATGTACCAAATCCAGTTAAGATCCAAATTGAATCTTACGACGACGAGTTATTGCATACTTTACATTGAAATTAGAATTCGGAGGCCGATAAAGATCTAAATTGAATTTTACGACAACGCGTTTATGCATATTTTACATTGAAATAAGAATTTTTGGAAGTTTCTTGAGGTTTATATTTAGTTTTTTTTCTAGATGGCCAGTATGTTTCAGTGCAGGCGTGATAACGTTCTAAAGTTTTTATGCCAGTTCTAGGTGGCCAGTATTTTTCAGTATGCAGGCATCTGCTAAAAGATAATGAAATGAGGTTCTAATTGGTATTCAGGTAATTTGAACGTTGCATTTATAGCATTAAAGTCGAGAATGCCAAGGGGAAAACTTCACAATGTTTAACCTTAATCGCGGCTTGCAAGCCGATCGTATCAAAAAACGAAGTCATGTATCAATCACAGAATACAAACCTAAGCGATACACGTTCAAGCTATAGTTACCAAAATTACTGTTCTGCGATATTTTGTTATTACTTACTACTAATTTGCTTTGAAATATTTTTCATCGTCGTTGTTTGGTTTGTTTCGCTTCCTAATTTTAAATTTGAGGATAATAAATGTGTTTTTACCTATTGCCGGGTTGGGATTTTGTTATTTCTATTTCTTTGCGAATTAATTATTGTGTAGGTATTTCACACTGTGGTATTACTATAATAGTTTTTAGTATTAGTCGTTCTTATTAGAAAAAGTGTCCTTGAATACCTACGTACGTATTTTAATTTTATTGCTTAGTATCTTTGGTTTAGGCTGGTGTTGTAAGGGTTGGAAAAAGGCGGGAGAATTATTCCCATTTTAAATGGATGTCAGCACCAACTGACGGGGTCCGAAAGGGCCAATGCCTGCCAGGGTTATGAGCCTGTCCGAAAGGGATATCGTGGCCCTGGCACACACAGGCATTTGAAGGAACACGGGTGGGTTTTAGTCAGTAAAAACCTGACACGCATCAAAATGACCTTCATTGAAATTTTCTGAGAATCAGATTATTTTTAATCCCTGTTGTGCGTCCCCAAAACCAGCAATAAAAATACCATCTTGAAACATCTGGAACTCAAATGGGAATAGTTCTCCCGCTGCCATGAGTTCACAGGTGGTTCCGTAGGTGCCATTACAAGACATTTCAGCGACGTATTCACGCTTTGAACCATAAACAGCTCCTCCTGACCGATCCTGGGTGAAAGGTTGGAATATTTCCCAGTTTTTAGACACGTGGCGCACAATGCTGTCTCGAATTTGAGAAGACAATGACATGGCCACGTTACTGTTCACCAAATAAGAGAGAGATGAAAATAAGCATGCGCCATCGCCAGGGATATTTACTATTTGGCAAAGAATTTGCATGCCACAATTGTGGCGATAAGTCCCCTCTATGAGGAGTGGCTAGAGAGGCGCCACGGCTTCCTCACCTTCCGCCTGACGCACGTCCTCACCGGACACGGTTGTTTCGGGAGGTTCCTATTCAGAATAAAGCGGGAGGAAACGCCCGGGTGTCACCACTGTGTGGATCGCCCGGAGGACAGGGTGGAGCATACAGTTGAGGTCTGCCCTGCTTGGGCGGAGCACCGCCATGTCCTCACGGAGGCGATCGGCGGCGGCGATCTCTCGCATCTGCCCCTGGTTCAGGCCATGATTCGGAGCGAGAGTGCACGGGAGGCCGTCACCTCCTTTTGCAAAGCAGTAATGCATGCGAAGGAGGAGGCGGAACGCGTGAGGGTGAGGCAGGGTTCGCGCCCTCACGCCCTTAGTCACCGCAGGAGACGCCCTGGGCATCGGGAATCGCAGGCCGATTCCCGGCCACCGTGGGCGCGGGCTTGCGGACGGTGAGCGATGGGTAGCTCGCCGTCCAATAAGGACCAGGCCCAGGTCGACGGCGCGTTGTGTTCCACGCGCGCCTCAAAGCGATGTCAGCACCAATTGACGGGGTCCGAAAGGGCTAATGCCTGCCAGGGTTACGAGCCTGTACGAAAGGGATATCGTGGCCCTGGCACACAGGCATTTGAAGGAACACGGGTGGGTTTTAGTCAGAAACAGTCCGACACGCCCTCCCCGCTCCGGCCAGAGCGGGAGAAGTTATTTGATAATTTACCACCCAAAAAAAAAATGGCAGCGGCAGAACTATTCTCATTTGAGTTCCAGGTGTTTCAGGATGGTATTTTTATTGCTGGTTTTGGGGAAGCACGGCAAGGAGTCAAAATAATTCGATTCTCAGGAAACTTTAATGAAGGTCTTTTTCATATTTTAATTCCGTTGGCTAATTTAAATAATAAACAAACCAGCTAAGTGCAGGTCGGACTCGCCCACGAAGGGTACCGTACCATTATCTAGCAAAATCGAGGAAAAAAATCACGTTTGTTGTATGGGAGCCCCCTTAAATATTTTTTTTATTCTGTTTTTTAGTATTAGCTGTTATATCGGCAACAGAAATACATCATCTGTGAAAATTTCAACTGTCTAACTATCACGGTTCATGAGATACAGCCTGGTGACAGACGGACAAACGGCGTTAGTAATAGGGTTCCCGTTTTACCCTTTGGGTACGGAACTCTAAAAATATCTTTTGACCCCTCACGCCGGCAAAATTGAAGAATCACCGACCGTCACCGACTCAGCGGTAAATGTGCAGTTGAATTCACAATCCCAGTCCCAATTCACTGCTATTGATTTTGTCGAGAAGTCGCTTGCCTATAGTGAGCAAACGGAATGCGAGACATTTTTTTTTAAGGATATTGCTAAACCGTTGCTTCATCTATATAAATTAATATTTTATAGTTTGTGAGGTTGTAGGGGTAATCTCTGGATCTACTGAACCGATTTTGAATTTAAAGCCACATTATTATTTTGTGAGTGTCATAACATAAGGCCATAATTTAATCCGAAAAATGAAAAGACCGTAAAATGTTTACCGCCCAACGAAGTGGGCACGGGTCAGCTAGTATATGACGGAAGCCATATTGTTTAACAGCTGCGAGAGGCGGTGACTAGATGGCGCTAGTGGAACGTGCACCATAGACAATCATTCATTCTATCGGTCATTTGACTTAAAACACTTGAAGTCAATTGAGTGAAATATTGTAACGTTACCCCCCACTAGCGGATCGCCTTTATAAGGAGCTACGCTGTTGAGTCGGTACGCATTTTGAACGGATGCGTCTTGGTGCACGGACCTAGTACAAATTAGACAAATTAGTACTATCCTTATTGCAGTGGGTGCATGGACCACTGTCCCTGACAGTCAGTACTGCCCTATGTGACCGCCACTACCATTATTAGTTATTTAATTAATTCTATTTAATTTCTATATTCTCTCGATTTAAAATAACTGATTGTTCGATTGAAATATATTTCTGTATTGCCATATCTGAGTATTACTTCTGATGTCTAAACCTATTCCGACATCAGAAGTGGGATACGAAGACCACCCCACTTCTGGAGACTCAGCTTCCAATATCATGCAAGACCAGATGCTTTTGTTTAGTAACGGCATGGAAGCCTTAATTTCTAAAATCGTTGGAAATTTGTCATCTACCTCCTGTACACTAAGTCCATTAGTCTCATTCGACCGTGACGCGTCCGCACGCATCGTCTTTAATGAAGGAGAGTATTACTTGTAAATTTAGAGATAGAAGAGTAAATGATGTGGTACCTTTAATAGGTATAGGCAATAAATATCAAGAATACTTTGCAATTGCTGGGTCAGGCAGAAATTAACGATTTCGCGACGGAGTTTATATTCCAAGTTTTGCTAGATATGTACTTGCGTAGTAACATCGTATTGACTCGAGACATTTTAAGTAACGGTTTTTGTTCGAGCAACTGAATTAATTTTGCCTAGAACTATAAACGTGTGTAAAGCTATTTAGACTACGGCAATAATTAATTGTGTCGATTAGATTCTTGTCGTTTTCTTTTTCGTGATAACTGAGGGGTTGTTTCTTTGACTAAATTGTTCACATTATCCATTTTAACGTAGTAAATCAATGAAAATGCGGCACGAAATAAGTACAGAGTCAACACGTTACCAACACTGAGAAAGATGGTCATTTTAAACTTCTGTCTGTTAAAACAATCTCGCGCTCCTGATTGGCTGAAAGCATTTGACGTCTCGCTCCTGATTGACTGAAAGGATTTGACTAAATTTGTTAATAAACTTCGAAGGATGTGACTGAGTTAGATACCGGCGGTAACCGGTTTTTGCCTTAATTAAAGTGGATTTGACTACTTTTGTTAATGACAAGCGATAAAAGACTTTGTTTTTTAAAATAACGTTCTTAACTTATTTTCGTTTTTTTTGGAGATGACAAAATTTGATTTTACCAGTTGATAGAAGGCGTGACCTTGTAAACATCTTAGAATTATACTCTGGACTTTTTTAGTAACGGTTTTCCGACAACACGTGTTAACACTGGTGAGTTGGAGGAAGGGATTGTAAATGTTCGATAATTTTCAGTATTCGAATACTTCTTCAGCCTTGTTCGAATGTTTGAACTGTTCGAGTGATGTGCGAGTTATTTACTCGTACAACTCGGTATTCGGATATTTGATTGCAATGCCTATTTGAAAGTAAGATTGATAGACTCTAATCGTACAGTGCAAAGACGTTCTTACAGACTGTCTCCGTACGAAAGTCGAATCATGTGCGATAGGGTTAATTTACTGCAAGCCTAAAATACTTAGACCCAGTAGTAGTAATGTAAATTAATGTGAATTAACCCATCAGTACCCAGTACGAGTAGTACGCCGTTTGCTAAACGAGCCCTTTTGGTTATAAAGTATGATGGATCAGACCGTATGTGCATAGATTATAGAGACGTTAATAATAATATAGTGACGGATCGTTATCCATTACCGTTGATTTCTGACTAAATTTCTTTACAAAGTTAGATTCAAAATTTAAGGGACCGTTTGAGGTCATAGAAGTTCTTGACGGTGATCGCTACACATTGAGAGCATTCAATTTCAAGCGTATTTACAAGTACGTACATGATAGCCATTTGAAGTAGAAGACGTTGAGTTGAGTGATAGTGGTGAACTTGACCGTGACCGTACCAGTAGCCATTTCGTAGCCGTAGTCCGTTAGAAGTCGGTATCTGCTTATAGTAGTCTGTTGATGCGCGGTGCAAGGGTGTCTAGTGGAGGTCGGGTCTTGTAGTGACCATAAAGTCCGTGGGACTCGGAATTCAGGTGAATTCAGTGAAACAAACATGGGGTTTGTTGAACGGGCTTAGTGAAAAGTCACAGGTCACGGATAAGATTACTACTTTGTGTTTTGTTATGGTCTAAGGCTGATTTATGAATTGCTCTCACATGTTTAGTTTGATTTTGTCTTTTGCGAGATGCGCGATAAATGTGTAGTAATTTCCTGATTATTGATAACTAATTTAATTAATTAGTTATCAATAATAATTAATTTTATAGTAGTTAATTTTAATAGTTAATTTTTGTTAATTATTTTTGTTAATTTTTTAATAGTTCATTTTCATTGATTTATAGTAATATGGTACTCTAGTTTAATTCAAAATGAAATAAAGAGTTAGGTTTAAAGAGTACTTTGACGAACGAAGTAGGGAAAAGGGTATCTGGTATAAAACTATACAGTATCAGCCTACCGTGGTTTGCTATCAAGGAAATGAATAGGTATCATATTGTTCTGTTTCATAGATTACGCTCTGGTCACCCATCCCGCAAGTTTGGTTATTTGATGAACAAAGTAAATCCCAATTGTGAAACATGCGGATCGGTTGAAGATGTTCACCATCTACATAAAGAGTGTACTAAGACTAAGAAGGAAAGAGAATCATTGTTGAGTGTGGCAAAAGGTAATGAATATGATATTGGTAGATTTGTTAAAGTTTTGGCACAGACTTCACCCGAGATAGCAAACCTACTTACTGATTTCTTTAGACATTAATAATTTATATTGTATGTGTAGATTTAATTTAGAATAGTTTGAGTTATGATGAGGCTGGCATGCCACTGTGGATGCCTCTTGTAAAGAGTTCTGTCAAATTTTGACTTTATTTAATTCTGACAAATCAGATGTTCACTTCATTTAATGGCTAACGACAATGATGACAAGACCTTGATGACATTAGGAGATTGGCATCTGAAGGCGTTGAGAAGTCCGCGCGTTATGATGAAAGTCGTTTTGATAGTACAATGGCAAGCGTGAGTAGGTTCTCTGTCGGGGAATTCGTGCTTATGGAGAACGAAAAGTGTTCTATGTTAGAGGGTTTGGTTTCCGCACTTCGTCCTTCATGTGGACCATTGTGCGTGTTTTTCTAACCAGCCCGCCTACCTCCAGAAGCTGATTAGGTCTTCTGGACTGCATAGGATATCTGTGAAGGATCTGAGTGACCCGAGGGTTTCTGCTCGGATCAGGGTGACGCCTGTGCAGTCAAAGAGTACATGCGAAATGGTTTCTTCAGCCTCCATGTAAACCCTACACAGAGGGCTGTGCGTTATACATATTGTGTGGAATTGTTTGTTTAAGTGATCAGTGTCCCGTGATGGTCCCCGTCACTGGGCGCAGGCCGTTCCTGTCCAGGCGTAGCAAGCGCCTGGTTAGCCTGCCATCTAGGGATGGCATGGCTTTCCTGGATTGCCTGCAGCCCGGTGTCGAGGTCCACCAGTTCTCCGCTTGTGTGTGGATGAACTCCTGTAGCCAGAACGAACGAGGAGCGTAATCAAACTAAGTTTGAAGTGAAGTATAGAGGCCCTTTCAAATTGTTGAAGTGTTAGATGGCAATCGGTATGTTTTAAAAATCTGTAGTTATCAAGCGTACTTACAAACGCTCATGACCATGTTATAGATGAGTTGGCATCACTTTAGTTTGTGTAACAGGTTCTCGGTTCAGTGGGTCGGAGAATATACCAGAGTATCGTAGTGCTCAATGAGTAGTCCATGGGTACGCGGTAGGCGGTAGCTCTGGGTGGTATAGTCGGGTTTTGCCTAGAAGCAAAGACCATAGAGTCAAGGGTTGACTCGGTATTCCCGTGGGGAATAGTGTGTGTGCAGATCAGCTTAAGCTTACAATTCAAACGATCTGCTAAGGCTGGAAGTGGCTATAAGTCCCTCAAAGTGACCATGAATGAGATACCTGAGGTTTTGTTTTCTTTGCTCGGTAATCTCAAAACTAGATAGTTCCAACTAGAAGGTTAGTCTAGTTTATAGTTTCTAAAATTTGGTTTCAAATTGCTTGGAAATTAAAACGGATTTTTAAAGAGATAGTTCTCAAAACTTAAATGCCAGTCTTGTCTAAGAATTAAAAAAAAAATTATCGATTGGTTCACAAACAGTAACTATTAATTCTGAAGATACTTTATCTATGGATTCTGAGGCGACTGTATCCTGTAATTCTGTTCTGTATAACCCAGTACCGGAACAAGGTCCCTTGCTGGATGACTAAATGTACTAGTACTAGTACTAGTTTATATCGTAGGGGTTGCAAGAGTTGTGACCTAGCCAGTTGTAGCTGAAGGGGTTTCACCTGCTTTTGTGGGTTGATAACCTAGCCCAGCGCTTTGTGAGCTGCAGGAATCTCACCTGCTTTAGTGGGTGACGATTTAGACCAGCATGTTTGAACTGTAGGGGTTTTCTGTTGTAAAGAAATACCTAGACCAGTGATATTTGCTATTTTGATATGTAACGATGATGATGATGTGACTTAATGAAAGTACTTTTTGAATTTTTTTGGATAAATTCATGCACTCGAGGACGAGTGATTTATCACAATGGCCGTGACGGTAGCCATATTGTTTAACAGCTGCGAGAGGCGGCGACTAGATGGCGCTAGTGGAACGTGCACCATAGACAATCATTCATTCTATCGGTCATTTGACTTAAAACACTTGAAGTCAATTGAGTGAAATATTGTAACGTTACCCCCCACTAGCGGATCGCCTTTATAAGGAGCTACGCTGTTGAGTCGGTACGCATTTTGAACGGATGCGTCTTGGTGCACGGACCACTGTCTCTCGACAGTCAGTACTGCCCGGTTATTGGTTAAGCAACAAATTAGTACAAATTAGACAAATTAGTACTATCCTTATTGCAGTGGGTGCATGGACCACTGTCCCTGACAGTCAGTACTGCCCTATGTGACCGCCACTACCATTATTAGTTATTTAATTAATTCTATTTAATTTCTATATTCTCTCGATTTAAAATAACTGATTGTTCGATTGAAATATATTTCTGTATTGCCATATCTGAGTATTACTTCTGATGTCTGAACCTATTCCGACATATACATATAAAAGGAAACCGTGACTGATTGGTCTATCAACACAGCTCATACCACTGAACAGATTGGGCTGAAATTTGGCACGTAGGCATCCGCTAAGAAGGGGTTTTTGGAAATTTGGCCTTTAAGGGGGGGAAAACGGGGGGTTTTGTTTGCATGAAAAATCTTATTCCTAGAGTTAAGAAGCCGCGGGCAAAAGCTAGTATTATATAATATGTTCAGGCATAACTTATTTGTTTAGGAACTGATTTTTATAATTCTTTTATTTGGTAGAGTAAGCTTGCGAGGTCTCATTACATTACAGATTTACAGCTAACTCTTCAATAATACGTATTTAATCCACTCGGTGTATATTGATGACGTTATAAAACTTCCTGTCACTGTTGTTTTCATAGCAAGTAGTTGTATACGAATTGGTGTGGGGTAGGTACCACTAAAAAGTGAAAAATAAAAAACTTTTTTACAAAAAAAACAACCGACTTCCAACAAAAACACTAAAAAGTGAAAAATAACTTTTACTTCGGAAGCACATAACATAACATCACGCATTGTTTCCTCGAAGGGTTGGGCAGGGGTGTACCCTGTGTACACCCACATTTAAATATTATATTTAATTTAATTTCGGAAGTCGGTGGCCCTAAACAAAAATACAAAACCAAAGACACCGACTTCCGAAATTAAATTAAATATAATATTTAAATGTGGGTGTACACAGGTACACCTCTGCCCAACCCTTCGAGGAAACAAGGCGTGATGTTATGTTATGTGCTTCCGAAGTTAAAGTTATTTTTCACTTTTTAGTGTTTTTGTTGGAAGTCGGTTGTTTTTTTTGTAAAAAAGTTTTTTATTACCTAACTGTTAATAAGAATTCATATTATTCATATTATAGTCCCGTGAACGATAAATTTATTTTCGAGACCCTACCTACATTTCCTTCGAAAACAGCAGTATTTTACTAAAAAAAAACATCCTTCTTACTAGGTCTAAACTTAGAATGAGTTAGAGCAAAATATTAGCCTCCTACGTAATATGCTGATAGGCACCCATAATATTAGCCCTTGAGTAAATACACGTGTCTAAAAAACAAGTAAAATCAAATATTTACTGTCTGCCTACTTAAAAGATAAAACGAACCGATCCGTTTTGAAGAAAATATGAAAATAGAACCTTTCCGTCGGCCGCATAATGTTGTTTTATTCAGCCCTCCTGGAAAACCTTCTGAATCATAGGTAATGGAAAGAAAACATTACATTGGATATAAACTTTTAGTAGAGGCTAATGTTAGCAAAATATTTGCGCAGGATGTGGGTAGTCGTTAAATGCGAGTGCGCGTGTCGATACATTTTAAATTAACTAGAGTGTCACAAAGGCACAAGTACAAAATTATTTCATACATTAAAGTGCGCTGCTTTCAGAATATTAATAAATCCACTCCAATCCGTTTCCCGGTAGTTATCACAAGTTAGAGAGATATAGATAAAGTTGTCTACGGAGTTGAGACGCGAAAATTAGAGTAAGAAGTGGGTCAAAGTCGAGCCGGGGTCGACGTCCCGCGGCGTCGGGCTTCTAATAATTACGTAACGACGATGTCGCGAGACTCCGTGCTACTATATTCTGTGGTCTACATCACACAGAATTAGGTTCAAACTTTCTTGCCACGTGGCTCCGACATCTTGATAAATTTCGCATTATTACTGTCTGGAAGTTTTCCTCGTAATGTAAAGATGCGACGGAAGGATAAACTTCATCCTTTCACAATACAAATGTCAGACAGTTCGCAGTTTTGTGTGCGAGCACTTAAATATTATATTCTTTACGAGTATTTGTGATTGACTTACGGCTGGCTGGAGTCAATGAGTCTGCACTTCAGCAAAGTTTCACACTCGAGCCCTTTCTTCATCTCCACCAACTCGACGAAATCTGAGAGAAAAGGGAGATTTTTAATTAATCGATATGGGCCGGCGTAGCATGCGTAGTTCATACAAACGTAATACCAAAATAATTTGTAAATCAAACATATTCTTAAGGTAGTGTGTATTTATTTCGATTGGATTACAGAATATCTATGTTCCCAAATATATATTTTTCAAGGACATAAAGACGAGCTATGAGGAATTTAAAATTTCTATAGAAAACTTATTTTTCTCATAACTCTTGTTTAAATCAGTGTCCATTCAAAATATATATTTGGGAACCTAGATATTCTGTATTCCAATCCGAATAAAGACACACTACCATAGGAATATGTTTGATTTACAAATTATGTTGGTATTACTTTTGTATGAACTACGCATCCACCACCTTTTAATCTAGCTAAATACTGATTCCATTGAATCGTAAAGCAATTACATTGAAAACATCAAACATCGCCTCGTTGACACACGTCGAGTATTTCATCAAGATAATTCAATTCGGTGAGGACGCATTACACCCGATGGATTACTTTACTCCTGTGGACATAAGATAGCGTTGCACCTAGTCTGAATAATTTATATTCAGATGTAGGTACGTGTCCGCGCCGTACCTACCTAACACGGCTATTAAATCAATGGGCACTTCCGTACTCCACCAGATTCCATTTATATTTTCGGGCGTGCGCAATAAAATCAATACTGTGAACTTTCCAAGAGTACAGTGACCTAGTCATGCGCTCACTCTGAATAAGGCCACACGTTGCATAAAGTATTTGTGACGTAAAATAATATACAAGCGTGTCATGAGAGAATCGCCCTTTAAGCGTTTGTCGAGGAGGACATTAAAGCTCGTCTCATTTGAATATAGCAGGCCCGACATGGTAAATAAGTCCCCTTAGCTCCTGCTTCTCGACTGTAATTACTCTAAATAAGTCCCTGTCTTATAAGGTTTTGGAGCACTTCCACATCTACATAAAGTGTGTCGTCCTAAGCTAACAACTGAGGGATCTGCATGGAGGCAGAACTGACCATCACAGTTCGGCAGGAGGATACCATATTATTTGGAAACTTTACGAGTTGTTCCATGCGAACTCAGCAAATTAAACCTTTGAGTTAGAGAAGGTATTGTCGAAGTTATCAGGTTTGAGTTTACTTGCCTAAGGAGTACCTATAATACTGAATATTATGGGTAATTTTAAGCCTCGTGGATTATATGTATGTAAAGACTAGGAACTCTAGACACTAATCGTTTTTAATCACAGCCAGAAATAACTTCTAGCTTTCATCATCATCATTTCAGCCGGAAGACGTCCACTGCTGGACATAGGCCTCCCCCAAGCACCGCCACTTCGACCGGTTCTAGTGCTTCCCGCATCCAGCGGATACCTGCGGCCTTCACAAGGTCATCGGTCCACCTTGTAGGAGGCTTTCCAACGGTACGTCTTTCGGTACGCGATCGCTACTCCAGAACCTTTCGGCCCCATCGGCCATCAGTTCTGCGAGCAAATGTGCCCTGCCCACTGCCACTTATGTTTGGCAATTCTTCGGCCTATGTCGGTTACCTTGGTTCGCCTGCGGATCTCTTCATTTCTGATTCGATCGAGTAGGGAAACTCCAAGCATAGCCCTCTCCTTTGCTTCTGATAAGGCCCATTGTGAGCGACCACGTTTCAGTGCCATAAGTGATCACTGGCAACACGCACTGTTCAAAGAATTTCGTCTTCAGACACTGCGTTATGTGGGACGCTTCTAGCTTTAGTTTTCTTTTATTCTAGCAAGGCACAATCACTAAATATTATAAAACAAAGTCCTCCGGTGCGTCTGTCTGTCTGAACGCGATAAACTCAAAAACTTCCAAACGGATTTTCTTACGGTTTTCACCAATGGACAGTGATTTATAGGGAAGGGCTAAGTGTATAATTCATTAAGGTTTTGTGTAAGTTTGCTGAAATATGACGATGATTGTTGAAGATTTCGGAAAAAATCATGCCGACTGGGAGCTTTACTGGCGTGCACCGCGTAAACCAATAGAGTTATATGAAAACAATGTATTACGGAATTAATACATTGTTTACCCTTTTAATTCCGGTAGTACACACAGCTCCATTAAGTGGTTACACCCCAAAACACATGTGCGGTCAAATCCGTGATAGGCCCAAGTTGGATTTTGTGTTTTGCAAAAACATTTTATTATGATTAATATATTGTTTTAATGAATAAATAAGTTTAAGTTAGTATTTATAATATTAATATTGTTTGTTTTTATAAAACATTCATACTTTTATTATTGCGTATAACGAACGACAAGCACTATTAGGTTTAAAATTTACGAAGAGTTATTCAACGTCTAAATGGAGCGGAGGTTGCAAGACCGCTTGCAGTGCATAAGATTGGAGGTTCAAATACTAACCACGGGATGTGCTTTTAGTCATGCGTCATTTTTTTTTTTGTAGTATTTTTCACATACTGACGCTGTGTGTACGTTCCCATGAGATATTTTCCGACATCCACGCGGGCGAAGCCGCGGGCAAAAGTTAGTATCAATATAAAAATACGTCAGTTCACAAACAAATACAACACATTTCCCGGAACAGAACATTGTATAGATCGTTAAAGTATTCAGAACAGACTACACAGCTAAAGCCTACCACTTGAAAAGCGATAAAAATCCATTTTGAATGCGCATATTTTCCTGCAAGCCGACGTCCCGCGCGGGCTCGAGACAAAGGCCTGTGAAATTACAGTCTTGCTTTTAAATGCGAGAATGAATCGCAATGTCTCATCCCCTCAAAGCTTTACGAGCTTGTGGAAAACTGCGCTGTGTCTCTGCTGTTCTTGAATACACAAGCTGTGACTGTATGATCTATTAAAATAAAACCCGTAAATTACACTAAATAATTACCCTTCGTAACTTTTACAGTACTCTAGAGAGACTTCTTACCTTTGTCGAGCGACAAACAAGATATTATACACCCGTTGAAGTCCGAGCAATGCAATAAGTACATACCTACCATTTTAAAACGCTTCGCTGCTGTAAACTTTAGCAATAAATCTCACAAGAGAACAACGACTCAGTCGAGCACAGAATAGTTTCAATGTCCCGGGAGCGAAATTAAAACTAATCGTAACTGAATCTACGCGACGCAACACTGTGTAAGTAGCGCCGCGTGATCGGAATACACAGCGCACGTTTCAGCTTCAATGTAAATGCAAGAACGAATGAAAGAAACAAAACACGTTTAAAAAAGTCCATTAGTTGCGAACCCACATGAGTTTTTGCCCCGAACCGGCCACAGCAAGAATTTAAAAATGCACCAGTTCGCTTTGAATGTCGGCATCTTTTCATTTGTAGGATGTGTTGCCGCAAGACAAAACCTCCGGGAATTACACTCTTGTTCCTCAAATACGAGCACGGAGCGCAATATCTTTCCCTTTGAAAACTAGGGAAACTCATAAACATACGGCTTGAATGTTGCGTTTGCGTTTCCGTTTTTGCGTGCCATGTGAAAAAAAAATTTGCAAGCCCTTTAATTATTATGAATAAACAGCCAGAAAACACGACGTCGTTATGGCTCCCTACTTTTAATTAAAACCTTATCAAAGGTCTCTTGTAATGAACTTTTTATTCGATCTTAGTAGAAATAACTCGTTTAATCAACAATTGCGGTCCCCTAAGGATTCCCCCTCCCAAAGCCTGTTGTATCGTATCGTGTAACTAATGATACTGGCGAGTCTGAAAAGAAACGTCGCCGTACCGTTTTCATCTCTCATTTGTTCCGTGACCGTGGAGACAGCAAGCAATGGAGACAAAGTAGAGCGAAATTGTGGGGACGTCGCTAATGCCACGGGCGGGTCGAGGTTGCCCCTCTATTGTACTTTATGTCGCACAAACAAGATGTTTGATGAACCCACATTACGAGCAGCGGATCGAATTAGGCCTGTAATTTATCGTATTGTGGTTGTGACCGCATTGAAAGAGCTGCCGACTCAGACGGAGCTTATTACTTCGTCGGTCGGCTGTAATTGAAATTGATTCTACATAAAAACTAAATCACCCTATAAATAAAGTGGCAGTCAATGTTTTGCGAGTTTCGCGAAGAAAACGCAGACCGAGCAGATAAACGGTAAATCAGAATTTTCACTTTACTGAAACTTGGCGGAAATAAAGTTAAAAGATGTTTTCGATGTTGGAACTCTAGCTAAGGTCGCACGATGATGATATAGCGATATTTCAGACAAGTTTGTATCAAAATGTTAACTTACCAATATTTTGATTCTCCGCTGATAGGATTTTGGTGACGTTAATGGCCAAAGTTGCGCTGTGAACGACAAAGTTCGTCTTTAAGGAAAATATTTATCTAAGGGCTCGTGGTCGTAATATAAAGGGATAAACTACATTTATGTTGCCCAATGAAAGATGTCATTGAACGCTTTCTTCGATTAATAAAACAGTCTGCCAAATAATTTATTTTCAACAAGGTTCATTATAAGTTGACCAACATTTCATTCAGCAGGTAGTTCTAAGTTTACATCGTTGATTTAAAAAAAAACAGAGGTTGTTTATTCGTACTGGAAATAAAACGCTGATTGTCATACAAATGTAAAACGATACCCATTTCAACTGTGTTTAACATAACATAATATTAAATAAAATACACGATATTCTAGATTAAAACAAAGTTAACCAAAGAAAACAAGAGACATACCTGTTAAGACCTTCCTTGGTTCGCGTGTTGTCACGATATAAGCAGTGGACGTAAAGTTTTTTGCCACCGCGTAACATCAGCCACATGTTGGCATCGTCTTTGTTTACCAGACCTGTACAAAACATTATGTTAAAACATTTTTATTACTACTTTTACAATAGAACATACAGCAGGCAGTTCTGCATTCAAATAAGACGTTCTTATTTATAATTAAATACCAACCGTACGTTGATATTTAATACAGATATTTTGGATTGGAACTCAATGTAAAAGGTTAGTTTACCGTTAATTTGTATCGAGATTTTTTTCAAAACGTGTTTTGGTAACAACCAAGTTCTGAGAATTATTTTCAAGAGTAATATATATTTTTTCCGCTACCACAAACTACAATATAGATTTGGCATTTTTTTTGTTAAAGACAAGCCTACTTAGATCATTTACCTCTTGTCAGCGTCTTAAATATACAGCTTTCTGATACATGTTATATACGGGACACGGGGCGAACCCGTTTCCATGAACCGGGCTCAAATTCATACTACGGGGTGCTTGCTACTGAGAATTTCCAAAGAAAATATTTACGAATCGAACGCCATTGTCACTTTGGTCTACCCGTGGTTCGTACCCCACGCTCAAAGGTTACGCTTGTGACCACAAGACCAACAAGAGCTGAACCTGAGTAGCACCTTTAATAAATTGAGATAATTTATACCTTGACCTATCTTTCGCGATCAAATTGAACGAGTAGAATGAAGGCAGGTATCTCCAAAATGAGGGTGGTGCGTAAGGAATTGTACAAAAGGTTTTATTCTTTCCTTTTTTGGCTTCCCATTCTATATGAGCCTTGATGTGAGATACGTGTAACGATTTTTCCTGTATACCCTCCGCTTTCTGTACACGTTAAGTATTTATCATAATACGTTAAGCTTAGCCTTCTGAAATTAATGAGTTTCTAATGAGACAAGCAAACGAAAAAAAAAGAGTTTTTTAAATAAAAAATCAATAAAATAATATAATAAGCTGTAGCTTTCCAAAGTCCGAAAAAATAACAAATAAAGAAACGAAAAAAAGACGTTGACATTCGATTTTCAAATCTAATTCAGTGCGTTGACATAGATGGTATAACCCTCTGAGAACGGTCTTAACAATGTCTGGCTGTTATGACGCTCAACTTTGACCTATTATCAGACCCTATAGTCTCTGTTCCAATATTCGGTGCACCTTCGTCACTATTGACAGCTGCTGTCATCGAATATTTGTGACATAAATGTCGAACAAATTTTGACCTTAGCGATTCATTCGTCAGTTGACACCTTAAATTATTTTATTATTAGTTTATTTTATTTTGATGTAAGATGTCATGGCTGTTACTTAGTAATAAGTGGTGAATATTGACACTACACAAACTCTTATTTTGTGTGGTGTCAATATTTGTCGTAATAAACTAGATATTTAACAAAAACAATGTTTAAAACAAAGTAGGTAATTCTACGCTACTGCGTTTTTATAATATACGTGGGTGCGGTTGCTGCATCGTAACATAGATATTATGTGTAGGTACTGAAAATATATTCCACAAAGAATATGCAGCATATGTTGCAAACTTGCCGCACCACGTTGAGATACAAAGCCTTTTACCCAATCTTTTACCTAAATGATTTTTTAACTACTTTATTGCGCACTACAAATCATTTTAACAAAAAGATAAAGAGAGCACATAAGAATAAATTACTGCGTTGAAAATATTTTAAGTCTCGAGTTAAAATATACTGCCTTTAAAGTCCAACGCATTAATCTGGCGTTATCACAATCCTCGTCGCCCAAAAACTACTTGTAATAATCACAAAATAAAATAATCCCTAACGTATTCAGCCACTTTAGAGCATTTAACACTTATTAAAATTAATTACCTGACCTTTTTCATCGTTGTACGTAAAGGATAATCTCCACCAGCGGATTTCGTTTCACTCAACCATTTCAATTGCAATTAAATTTGGGGCAAATTGAATCGAATCGGATAGGGAGCGGCAACCAAGTGTTCGACAAATAGTCTGTTCCAATTTATTTCCATCGCACATAATGAGATACGTTTCCCAACGAATACGGTTCAGATAAAACGCTCTTTAATTTTCGTGTTGTTACATAATACAGCGATCGCTGAGGACACTCCACTATAACGCTTCCTATCTAGAAACAAATTCACAATTTGCACGAGAAAATTACTTTTTACTTTCTTTTTTTTTCGCGCCTTTTACCCGCTGTCACCTGTCAATCCCGCATTAAGGTTCTTTTTGAGTTAAAAGCGTCGAATTTTGTTTCCTTAATGTTATTTCAAGAATTCACCTTTCAAATGTCGGCTTTATTTTGTGTGTAAATAAAGCATTTGTAAATAAAAAGAGAGTACTATGTCGTAGTAGATAAGTTTTCCATGAATACATAATTATAATATTGTTAGTGCCTATTTAAGGTGAAAGCGTCAGGGTCGCAATCGAAATTCAAATTTTTGTTACGTTATTTGCAGTTTTCAGGTCAGCATCACGTTGTATATTGATTTAAATATGATTCGCGGCCGTATCAAATGTTTATTTCATTATAATCATACAGATCATAAATACAACTCTCTAAGTACATAATAATCCTATGTAATGACTATTTCATGAAATCATGACTGACACTGACCTGTAAATTGCAAAAAAGTAAGAAAATATGAATTTCGCGGGCTACCTTAGCGGATAGGTAGCCCGCGAAGTTATTTATTATTATTTTATTAGTTGAGTTTCTTAAAAAAACTCAACTAATAAAACCCTGTCCACGCAGAAAAAAAAAGATCAAGACTTTTTTACCGCATATAAATTATGCTCATTTCATAAAGATAATTTATTTATATTTTTACTCAGTTATAATAAATCACAGATACTCACGTAGCTTGCTGGCTTCGGGAAAGTTTTCTCTCGTGTCATTCATCGGAAAACGCCAACATCTGCGGGAAATAATAAGTAAGTATGAATTCTCAGCACTATCTTAAACAGAACAAGACTCTCTGGCAGACTCGGTCACTGAATTTAATTTCAAAGAGATTTGGTTTCTTAATGAAGTCTCGACAAAGAATAGAATAAAATAGGTACACCATAAAACATACAGATATAATAAATGTTTAAATTTATCCCAAAGATAATTATCCCTTACATAAATTGTTTTTTTTTTCGCTGATATATTATGATTTTCAGGTTTATTTAAATTAAATTGGATCTACAATTTTAGGGTTCAGTTATAGGGATAATGATTTCATGCTGTCCTACCATTATGATATCATGAAGTTAAATTGTTCCTACTTATGTGACATTTATAAAGTTCATTCTCAATAACCTTCCAAGTGAATGTAACAAGTCACACCTCAATAACATGACATCTCAACCACACCAGCGTGAAAACAACCCCGACATGATTTTACTCAGAACTATCTCATTACAAGTACGACTAATGTAAGTACATCATTACACAGTGTAGTATGTATCCAGATATTCCCGGAAAGCGTCCTTTCGAACACAATAGGTACGGTGACACCTCGTCACACAATGAGGGTACTTTAACATGCTCTTACATAAGACTGGAGTATCTCCGCGCAACTTACTGTTCGTTATAAAAAGGCATTGTTGTCCTGAGGACTTTCGAAATTCTTGTCACTCTCTTCATGCATGGTACAGTGTGAAACTGACCTATGGGGGCTACAGACCCGGGCTTTTGAATAGCGTTGGTGCACCGTGTATTTTTAGACTTGGATTGAAGACAAATTATAATGAATAAGCTTTTTCTAGCAACCTCTCCCAAGTTGTAAACAGCCTTATTACAAAACAAGATTTGTCCTTAGGTAACACAAACAGCGACATTAGTCGCCAGCGAGTCGTCGGCGTCTTAAGTCACTGCATGCGTATCTAGCATAAGACCTAGGTTTTTAAACCATCGTGCCTTGTTTAAAATTCGAAAATAATTTCAAAAAAGTTGAAGTTCTTCAAAAACAAGTTGACAAATTTGTATGAACTTGTAGAAAGAGACTAAAGTATGGAATTCGTTTGTACTATATAGAAGTAACGTTAGAACTCGTATTGTTATAAGACGGATAGAGTCCACCCCAATCTCAGCCTCTCATTTTCACTATTTGCATATTTCAGGGATATGTTCGGCTACATATTGCACAATTCGGCCAAGCATTTGCGGCTACCAAACAGACGTAGCGTGACATAGGCGCGTCTTTGGCACGTCTATCTGAAACGCTGACACGTCTTACACTGTGGGACTGCAGACGTCCATAGTCTACGAATCGACGAGATGCAATGTGGTTGCCTACCTAATAATTAAGAGGTCACAAGGCACTAATGGTCATTAATAGTTATAATCATGTGAAGGTTTGGTCTTATTTTTAACACTTTATCTAATAAAAAGTTAATAAAAAGCTTGAAAAAAGATGCCAAGAGTTAATTTTAAAATGGTTAATAAGTATATTTTATTTAGTCAATAATATTATACTTTGAGAATAGATATAACATGTCCTCTTAAACACCTACTCACTTATACCTAATTGTGTTAGAACATATTATGCATTTATTTCTCACTAGCATTTGCACGCGTTTATTTAGAATTTGGCAATTAATTCGGGTTGTACTCTGCTTGTTGTTTGGCGTTTGGTGGCGAAAAACTCTTAACACACTACTAAAGATTCTATAATAATACTAGCTGCGCCCCGCGGTTTCACCCGCGTAAGTCTCGATCCCGTAGGAATGCCACCCTTAACACTTAGGGGTATAAAAAATAGATAGTAGCCGATTCTCAGACCAACTGAATATGCATATAAAATTTCATCAAAACCGGTCAAGCCGTTTCGGAGGATTATGGTAACTAACATTGTGACACGAGAATTGTATATATAAGATATAATTCAATCATGATTCGATAGCCACGTGGCGCCATCTATTATCATTAGAACGTTATTGTTGTTTTCCTCGGGAACGGTACGTTTTTTCGGAATAAAAGGTACCCTATGTCCGTTTCTGTACACCTGACAACGTATATGTAAAATTTCAGGATGATCGGTTCAGTGGTTTAGGCGTGAAAAGGTAACAAACAAACTTACTTTCGCATTTATAATATTAGTTAGTATAACAAATGATATTTTAAATCGGTTCTTATATTTACTTAACCCATTTAACTCGTTGTGTAGTTAACCAACCCTAAATGTACACGATATTGTTAAGGCCGCGTCAAGCATATCGACAGTTTTGATTGATGATCACATGGGAGTTACCATGGAATGCCTGAATATCTAATGGCGTCGACACACCAATTTATCACACGCTGATTATTCGCGATTTCAATCCCACGAAATTGTGCGGTTAACTGTTTACGTAGCAATGATATGTTGGAGTATTTATCATCCAAATTATGGGTGGGACATTGATATAATGTTACCAGTTTGTTATTGTTGTTACTGTGTTTTGTTGCTGAACAGTTAACTGCTGTTTTATGTTAGTGCATTGTTGAACTGTTAAGCCAGGAATACATATACAAGTAACTTCTACAAGAGTGTGCATGACATTGTGACCTAATAACGGCTTTTTTTTTTTGTTGGCAAGAAACTCCACGGTTGCTCTTTTAAAAAAAACTGGCTTTTACAATGTTTTCAAATTACAGTGTTAATAAGTATGAGAGGACAGCGTAGGCCCGTCAAAAGTACCAGGTAAGTACTTAACAAAATAGAAAACGGTCTACAGATCTACAATCCATTAAGCCTGCAACGTCCTCACATTAAAAAAAAAACAATACAATATGATTAAAATAATAAAAGTTAGAACCTTGTTGAAATTAAAATTGTAAAAAAAAAAATATGTCAAGGAAGTATGTAAAAAATAAATAACATAAACATCGCAACTTGGGAGCAGTTAATATACATTTACATATTTTTGCCGTTAATGAGGTACCAGGGAAGCTACATGTGCAGAAGAAATTAATGCCAAACTTCCTTGTCTTCAACGTAGTCTTTAATCTTATAATATGCTTTTTTGATAAGGACACGTTTGATGTGGGTTTTGAATTTTCCATCGCTAAGTTCTGTAACAGACTTTGGCAACTTGTTACTTAGTTTGATGTACAGAATGCGTAGCAGATGACCGCTTCGTCATGGGTCTTGTTACACCCTGTGGTTGCGCTGATCCGATTAGAATTATAGTATTTTGGAAAAGGAATATGGCGATTGTCTATGTTCGAAAAGCGAGACTCGCGCGCCTTGCCCGCGCTCTCGTGCGTTATACTGTAGAAACAAGTGAAAATACGTGAAGATTGCATATCTATCATCGCTCCAGAGGGTCTACTCCAAACATAAATCTATAGTATCGGCCGAATGTTCGGCCGTTGCTTGACTACGCGAAATGTGACTTTAAGTCGGATAAGGATTCAAAGTCAAAAAAGGAAACTTTATGGAAGTTATAAAACGGCCGAAAATTCGGCCGATACTTTGGATTAAAGCTTCGGAGTAGACCCCCAGGTCTCCATCGCATCATAAGGTATTGAAAGATAGAAAGAAAAATAATTTTATTTGTCACAGAAAAAACGTGCGTACGAAAACATAATATGTAATAAACTCGAAGGTTACACAAAACAGATCTAAGTACTATAACAAACAAACAAATAGTCGGAAGCTGCACGTCATGACTGTGACAAGAAGGCTTGCACTCAGCATGATGCTGTGCTATGGGGGACCCACAGCATAGCACCCTTATTGTGCACCCTTTCCTTAGTATAACTATCGTTTTCATCGCCCCAATTTCTCCAAACAGTAATTGTACTTCATCCATTGTTTTACAACAACAACAACGAAAATCTATCGTAAAATATCGCTTATTTTGCGTAAACACTTGCATGCTTTTGGTGTGCACACAAGCTTGCTTTTGTACAAGTTACTGCCATGTGTATTCCAGGCTTAACAGTACGATATTGTTTCTAAGTCGAAGTTAAAGTCTAAATGCTGGTTTTTCAAAGTGCTTGAACTGGAGAGCCATTTCTCTTACGACTCGTGGACACAATGGCCTATGATTGATGAAACTTTTGCACATGAATGGGACCATGGAGTTGGACACTGCAGTGTGGCCGACGGATATCATTGTGACCAGATGACATAAGTTGAATCTTTTGAATTACTCAGAAACGGAAGCCATTTACACGCATTAAAATAACAGGGGTGGTAATCAATTAGTACGGCTGCACTAATTGCTGACCAACCCTGGTCTGTATTAAAAAAAAAACTTATTTTTCAATACATTTCCTCAAAAATTGGTTCATATCGCACTACAATTAGGTTCACAATGCAATGTATTTCACACGCGTGCGATTTTTTATTTTCCAACACGTGTGCGGGAATAAAAATTGCCACAGATAACTTATACCTATACTTAGTCCAAATTGGTTCAATGCCTCTATTCACACCGTCTCGCGCTAGAGACAGTCCTCTCTATTCGGAGATGATCTTTTTCTAATCTCAGCAAAGATGGGTCTTTACGGCGTTAATATTTTTGGAATATTTAAATAATGTTTATAAATAGAATAACATGATTATTACCATAAGAAAACGTTTATGAACAAATTAACATTTATTTGTGTTCTAAACTCAAAAATATTTGAATTTTCTAGTTTTCATATTAGGCTGTTTATCGGCTTTATACCTTTGCTTCTCCTTCAACCTGGCGAAAGCAAAGCGCGAAAAAAAAAGAAATTTAAATCATAGTTTCCTTAAAATTCATGACAAAAATATTTTTCGTTATTTTATTTTATTTTTTTCAAAAGTGTAATGAATAACGTCGTTTGATACACGTGGACATTTTTCATTGCAGTTCTGGGCTCAAAAACAACCTCGCCTATAGCTCGGGTGTTAATTCCGCCTTGAATGCAATAAGTAGGTAACAAACATTCTCCACTTGTATCAAAATGTACTATTATTATTTACAAACATTCCGCTCTCATCGGAGGTACAGAGAAAGGAAGTTGATGGGTTGTTGAGGTTTTTAACATAATTATTATGCTAACAAAAATATGTTTAAATCTTTGGTAGAACAATGACCAGGTCTACTATACCCACGTAAGGGAACGGGCATGTCCTAGAAACATAAAATTTGAAGACATGTGACATATACCAACCCGCACTGGGCCCGCGCGGTGGATTACAGCCCACTCCCTCTCACCGTGAGGAGGCCTGTGTCCTAGCAGTGGGAACATTATAGGCTGATTATGCTATTGTATGCTTTTGCTACACACGAAACTTAGCTGTACTTACAACAAATTCAAAGTTATTTATTTGATACGTGATTAGAATAGAATGTTGATGTGTTTTCTTCTCTTTATTATGTACTAGCTACTGGCCGCGGCTTCGCCCGCGTGGCATTTTCTAAACACATAAACCTTTCTCTTGAATAACTCTATCTATTAAAAAAAACCGCATCAAAATCCGTTGCGTAGTTTTAAAGATCTAAACATACATAGGGACAGACAGGAAGCGGGCAGCGACTTTGTTTTATACTATGTAGTGATTGAAAAGTTTGTATACAACATGTCCCAGAATTAACGCACAACCTCTGAAGGGGTCATTGTACTCATCATTATGAAGAACTTTTACCATGGGACCAAAAACGAAATCGCGAAAAAAAATCAGCTGTTCCCTACATTTTGACGAGTTATGAGAACATAAATGTAGAGAACAGCTTTTTATGATGAGTAAAATGACCCCATAAGAGAGTGTGCGTTGTATGGAACAACTCACGAAAACAACGAAACACGCGTACAGAAATGCGCGCGCCGTAAGATTTTATAGTTATAAATGACACGAGCACACCATAAAAAGTACAGATATAAATATTGAAATTTCACATAGGGTGACACAATGGAATTTTACGCAGCGTTCTCTACGGTTTTTAACACCATACTGCGATCACCAACACGCCTACCAAGCGTGGTGATTATGGCAAACCCACTTGGGGGAGGCCTATGTCCAGCAGTGGACGTCTTTAGGTTGAAATTATAAGGTAAAATATTCTTGTGCGATGACACATTTCGCCATATTTTAGCATGCAAATATCAAGAGTTAGGTGCTTATTTAAATAAACCATTATCTATACAACAGTTTAAAATAATTACTAAACATGAAATTATGAAATTATTATATTTATGTAGAAAAGAAAATTATATTGGAAAAAACGATTTATTTAACTCATCGTTTCGTGGGCGTAGGTCTAGAATTTTAATTGATTTTCGTTGTATACGTGAGATTTATTGGGGTAAAAAATGTGTGTTGCCAGCTATTGTATGGGACACGACAGCTATGATGGATGGACGCCCGGAAAAATGGCCAACTTATACCAATTTATCTTAAACCGACACTGTGGGCATATCGTATAATGCGATGATGTACTTAAATAAATAATTAAGGTTTAATTTTAAACATAATTATGCATTAAGATGATTACACCTTTTTCCTGTGGGTAAGTAGACAAAAACTATATCTACTTAGAGAATGTTTCGTGTTCTTAAAAAAGGTGATTTTTTAATTCACTTTCAAGAGGTGAAAGTGCTCATGATTAAGAGCAACTTTAACTAGGAGACCAACTCTGAAATGTCTAAAAAAATATCTGCTTCCATACAAAAATTGAATATTTACCCGACGAAAATGAATGAAACATATAATTTTTTTGCTAATTCTTAATTGGCCTGAATGTGAATGTTGATGAATGTTGTTCATAATCATGAGTACTTTCACCTCCTGAAAGGTTAACAGTGAATTAAACATCACCGTGTATTTCGTATCTGAAAACGATTATTTTTTTGCTGGACTTCTTAATTTTTTTGTAAGATTTGCTATAAGGTAGATTATGAGAGATATTTTTTAACGATTCACACACGACCTAATAAAGAGATTTCTTCAGTATTTTATTCCTGATATTAATCCGCCTGTGTTTGTATAATGTTTTATCCTTTATTTTCAGCCACAAACAATCAATCCCCCAACACTAACACTTATTGAATGCCCCATAGATACCGCGATGGAGCTATATCTCCACCATAAATCGTAAATAAGTAGTGGCAGATTGCTTGCCCATCGCCCCGAGCAATAGCCCGCATTCATTTCGGTCACTTCTTCTCAGAACCTTCGGCGGCTTATAACCAGATGCACACATATTTATTTATTTTCTATTTCTATAAGATAAAAGATTGTACGGTCACAATAAAAAGTTGCGGCGAATGACTTCAAACAGCTTCAAGTTTCTGGAATGAAAAACTTGCAAGCAAGCCTGATTTACATGCCATAAGTTGCAGCAACTTTAATAGTTGCTCCGTAAAAATACCCGTGTAGAAACAGTATCGATATGGACCGATCGATAGGATGTATGTTACCAAGACCTACAAGCGGTGGTTGGAAATAGCCGCGTAGATAAATGTTAAAAAGGCGTAAGTTTATGTTTGTATGTAATTTTAGGTACACTATTTTTTGTAACTCATAGTTAGTCTATTTACTCGTATAATGCAATGTTATGGAAGCGCGGAGTCTTCTAATAGAGGCAATGTTTTGCTTAAAAGAAGGCTCCAAACACGTTTAAATGTAATAATATGTTAATTATGACAATAAAACTATTTTGTATTTGTTTATACGTACGGAACCCTCGGTGCGCGAGTCCGACTCGCTCTTGACCGTTTTTTTGTAATATGTTAGGTACTACATATTTTTTTGTTTTTATTGTGTTTTCTATGGACCATGTGGTCTGCTATAAAGATTTTTATTTATTTATTTAAAACAGTCTGACCGATGAAAGTCATTTGTTGCTTCAATTTTATTGTATGCCAATAAACTTTCATGTTGTAAATGGGGCTTTATTCAAAGTAATGATCATAAAGGTCGGTACTAAAAATAAAAAGAAAGGAAGAATAGGTAAACATAACGCAAAGAAAAAAAAACCCAAACATGAAAAAATAGTACTAAATAAGTAAGTAAGTAAGTAAGTAGGTAAGTAGTAGTACTAAATTCTTAGACTAGTATTATTATATCTGCAGTTTGAAATGTCTGCCTAACCCTTTGGGGATTAGAGGCGTAATGTTATGTTATTTATTAGTTAAATCAGTTATCTTGTAGCTTTTGAATTTACTTTATAAGTGGAGCGGAAAGATCGCTGAAAGACTGATACCGAACTCCAAACAGGTAAATAAGAGTACGATTTAGAGTACGGATGAAAAAGTCTAGCCAGAATAAAAAAGATCTAAATAATGAAAACAGAAGAATTTAAATAAAAAAGTGTAAAGGAATCCGGGGATGTGCAGACGGACTGTGCAAAAACGAAGAGAAGGAGTATAATCAAAACTATTTGCTGGCTGAAGTTAAGAGTCTATTTTTATTGCGAAACAGCATTATGGGCACTCTCTGGAATGACCACCGAGCAAAGTATATGTGCATTAAAGTAGCCTCTACGTGTGGCGATACTTAAATATAGGTACAGCTGTAGCGGCATCAACATCGCCACATACGAACTACGCGTCACACTGACGTCACGCAAATCCTGCATCGCGCAAGCAGAGTTTACCACGCAACTAGCATATATACAACGTCCCGACATCAACCGTCGGGCAGTTGCCCACCAGATACGACACCCGTCTGGTCGGAGGATCCTCCCTTTTCTATGGTGGATGAGTGAACTTTACACCCTGTTCCTCATACCTACTAAGCCGCCAGAGAAATTAATTGTTAAGCAAAATGACACACTTGGTCTATTCTATCCTTTTTTTTTGTTGTATGGCAAGCAAAGCCGGTGTCGACTATTCTGCCAATGTCTAAAGTGAGTTGAGAAAGCAAGTGTGCATGAAAAGAAAAAAAAGAAAACCAATTAGATGAACTAATAAAACTCTTCGATTGATACAGTTGAACACAATGTAGATCTTGTTGGATTAGTACCTACGGGACTGAAACAGACACACTACGTCAATTGGCCGTGATAAAGCCATTTCATACAACTGTCAAAGAAGACAGCTGTGATTTGAATATACGTACAATCAATGATATTTATATTAAACAGTTATGTTGTGAGCGCGCAATCGTGAAGACTCGAAAACGACCTAATTGGAACGTATTGACTTTAGTCTGCGACACGCATGGAGACGAGTAAAACGCTTAGTTGAAGTAGCTAAAATATTAAAAATAAAACACAAGGGATCTCATATAACATCTAAATACGCAATATACTTCGATTTATTAATATATTTCAATTATTTTCCTAATTTTCATATATTTGGAGGATAGAAAAAAGAAATAAATGGAAATACATTTTTTTTGTCGTGAGGACGACAAGGACGCATGCACTCCATTCACTATTTGTTAGTCTGTGATGCCAACATTCGGTGGCCAAAATGGCATGGCATTTTGGTGGCCAAAATAATGTTTGTTTACATTCACGCGCAATTGACAACACTAGCTGTCTCTTTTTTTCTTGTTGTTTTTATCAAGCCATCTCTTTTCTATCATTTTAACTTGTAGTGAAATGTAAAATGAATGAAAAGTGGGTATGTGTGCTGCCGCTGCTGCGCGGAACACTTTTTTCGTTTGTTTTGTGAGTGTATATAATTATAACATATTATTATCTGTTTAATAGAATAGAATACTCTTTATTATTTACCCCATATAAATTACAGAAGGTGGATCCTTACGTTACTCTTACGTTTTTTGCAATTTGCAAAAAACGTAAGTGTCAAAGTCAAATTGTTTATTTCAAATAGGCACATAAAAGGCACTTTTGAACGTCAATATTTACAAAAAAATAGAATTGATTCTAGTCGCCCCTTCCAAAAGGTAGTTTCGTATGGAGAAGAATGGCAAGAAACTCCACCGGTACTCTTTTAAAATCTAGTACAATATTTTTATAGGTACATTAATTATATAAATTATATGTGAAGACGATGCACCTAGAATAAAATTACTATACCACAATAGGTAATAAAAAGAGTTAAGAATGAAGCAATGACAGATAAATTAATTATGTGATAGATACATGGTGCTCACATATTTACAAAAATTGTAAAAAATATATAGGTACAATTTCCTAAAAAATAACAATATCAGTGTGAGTTAAGGTAATCACAGAATTTAAAATAAATGTCATAAAAATAATAAATTATACAATTAAAATAGCAACCTGTTTGATTTTGTCTAGACTCTAGATTGTCCTATGGAGCAGGACCAGCATGTTTCCAAGCATTCTTATCTTGTATATAATCCTCTAATTTGTAATATGCTTGTTTACAAAGTGTTCTTTTAATATGAGTTTTAAATTTTCTTTCATTTAGTTGCAATATATCACAAGGTATTTTGTTGTAACATTTAACACAGTACCCCATAAAAGATGTATGTACTTTAGATAACCTGAAAAATGGTTGATCTATTTTGTCTTTATTTCTAGTATTAAAATTAAAATTATGTCAGATTGTATCTTGATCAAAATATGATTCGCGACCATAACAGATATGTATTTACAGAATTAGAGTCATTAATACATCTCTCAAAGTTAGATTTGTTCCGCAGTGTCATGATTTCATGAAAAAGTCATTCAATGGAAGAAATGACAACCCTTAATTTTGGCTTTGCCGTAGTCGGGTAAAAAGAAGACCCCAATGATATTATACGGTCTTATAGTTAGTCTATAATGTTCCCACTGCTGGGACACAGACCTATTCTCTTAGAGAGTGAGTAGACTGTAATCCACCACACTGAAAAAAATGCAGACTAACTAAGATACATTGACTTCTTGGCGGGAAAGTGAAGCGTCATGTTCAGAAGTTTTGTTTTATTTTCCAAAATTTGTGTTACTAAATATTAATGTGTAATAATGGTGGATTATTAACCATTGAGTATTTGTGAACGTAATGCACGTTGCACGTAATACACGCAGTGTAGGCAAATGAAACAAAACATTCCGCGTGAGGTCTCAGTAAAGACCCACCACATCTTTACTGAAACTCAAGGGGAGCGGGCGGGGATATCATCATCATGCATTGAATATAGTTCATTTCATCAATATTACAAGTCTTTATTTTTAAAATATTATATAAAAAATAAAAATAAACTAAGATACATTTTCTCTTAGTTGGCATTAAAATGTTTGGTCGTTTGGAATCATTATTTATCTATACATTTACTATAAACTAGATAGCATATTTGCCAGAACAAATTCATTTTATTTTTAACGACAAATGTACATGAACAGAATAATCACCGGTCTTTGTTACATCATACATGCATTGTTTGATTTTACTTCTTCACTTTTGTATATCAAATAATAATTTAAGTTCATGGTAACAAGCAACTTGTTAGCATTATATCTTTATTAAACTGGCCGACATTTGAGCTAAATTAAATAACTACCCTTAATTAAAACAAAAAATAGCCAAATCTGTGTAGCCGTTCTCAAGTGATGCGCTTACCAACGAACAGCATTTATTTTTGATGTGAAACATACTTATAAGTGCACGTAAAACCGATTGCTGGCGGGGCGACGCATGCCGCGTGGCGATTCACCGCCCACTCCGCGCGCCGGTCCCCCCGCTACGCGACCCTGTCCTTTTTTTCGATGTTTGTTTGTTTGATTTCAATGTTTCACATCTGCCAGGCGTCCCGTGACGGCTCACAATGTTTTTATTTATATAGATCATACAATTATGTCGTAGCTAGCAGCTAGTAAGCTTATATAGTATAACTGGCTACTTACATCTACCAAATGTTACAGCTTACTGAACATTATTCTAATTAAAGGTGTTCGTACAATCGACTGGCTCCCAATTTCTCAGTGATGAAATTCCTTTCGGGCATCCCTAAATGTTTCGTCATGAATGCAGATAGTGTGTGTGATCTTTAAACAATCAAATTATTGAGCTCCTCTCTACCCCAGACCGACACGTGTCAGCATCACACTAATATTATAAAGATGAAAGTTTGTGACTGTGTGTGTGTTTGTTACTTCCTTACGCTCAAACGGCTGGACCAATTTTGATAAAATTTTGTATGGAGGTAGCTGACACCCTGGATTAACATATAGGCTACTTTTTATCCCGATATTCTGCCTGCCAGCCTAAAATCGCGAAAAAAATCAGCTGTTCCCTACATTTTGACGAGTTGTTCGAACATAAATGTAGGGAAGAGATGATTTTTTTTTCGTGATTTCTGGTTTGGTCCCATAGTAAAAGTAGTTCATAACGATGAATACAATGTCCCCTTAAGAGGTTTTGCGTTAATTCTGGGACATGTTGTATACTACTGCCATTAACTTTTTCACATGGTTTTCATAGACCCCAGTGTTTTTGAACACCTATCCAACGATACCCCAGACTGGGAAAGACGAGGAAAAAAAAAGTGGTAAAATAAAAATCTTAAAAAAAATTTTTTTTTTCAAGATTTTTATTTTACCACTTTGTCAACGTGCTTAATAAAAAACGTGATATAATTGCATGCCAAATGTACAGCTTTCTAGTACTAAGAGTCTCTGAGCTAAGCCCCGGACAGAGACACAGACGGACATGGTGAAATTTTAACGGATCCTTGTAGACTACAGAACCTTAAGACGCTGACAACAGGTAAACCGCTGTCAATGTCAGACTGCATACAAAAGAAAGAGAAGTGCGATGACACAACGCTGGTTATTTATTGCAAAATATGAAGCAATTATTCATTTACTCAAAAATGAGTTGCGTTATCAAAAATAAAAAACAACCAAGTTCTGCATACAAGTAAGACGTTCTTGTTATTAATTAAGTACCAACCGTACGTTGGTATTTAATACACATATTTTGGATTGAAACTCAAAGTAAAGGGTTAGTTTACCGTTAATTTGTATCGAGATGTCTAAACCTCTTTTGGTAACAACCAAGTTCTGAGAAATATGTTCAAAAATAACATATAATATATGTTATTTTCTCCGCTAACATAAACTATATGGATTTAGCAATTTTTTTTTTTGAGACAAGCCTACTTTTATCATTTACCTCTTGTCAGCGCCTTAGAAACCTAGTTGTATTATCCGGTCTATAGTACCATTCAGTAAACGTACTCCAAGAGGTACTCCGAACAGGTACGCACATTGCATTAAGAGAAACTCTTTCAGAAATGGAAACTTTCGCTCCAGTGCTCACCCCTCGGGCTTTGCCTATCCCACAATACAGAGAAATGGGTGAATGAACGTTAGCAGTACACTTACACATTGAAATAATTCCAAGGAAGCATGGACCATCGTTGTAAATCCGATGCTGAAATACACATTTATATTGAGAAAAAATAACAGCTTACCTACAAAAACATAATATCATTCCTGTATTTCCGGAAAGGATAAGCAGAATTGTACAGTCGCCAGCACATAAGTTACCACAAACTGTAAAATTTTCTCATTCGATTTAGAACTTAACCACCAATATTTTAACGTTTAAAATAATTGAAAAATTTGAGAAATTTGACGACCGTCATGTGCCTACTCTTAAGTTGGGTACTGACCGACGTTACTAGGTGTAATGTTACATGTTACACGCCGAGCATTCATGCAGTCAGTACGTAGTGTTACGGGGAAACCAGCGAGCAACGAGCCGCTCGATGCTCGATTTGAGCGCACCACCCGGCTGTCGGTTTTTTTGCGAATCCTTTGAGTGTTACGCGGTTCAGTCAGTACGCTGCAACAAATCGTCACGAGCGCTCGCACACACGTCGTTCCTTTTATTCCGTATATATGTATATCCATACATTTATTTCTTGAAGCATGCGGAGTGGGTCAAAGAAAATGTTGTTATGGAACCCGGCTCATCCAGAACATTAACTATAACAATTTGAAGAAAGAAGACGCTTGGGTTAGATTGGTGATTTTAAAGATCCCAACACAACCTCGCCGTCGGACATCTTGACTGAGACTAGCTGGCGAAGGCACAGAGTTAAATCGAACATTTTACACCGATTTTAGAGCACGGCATAACATGCACGATGCGTAACATGCTCGATGCGAATGTTACATTACACCCCGTAACTTTGGTCAGTACCGAGCTTTATATTTTGCCAGATGTTGAAATCCTATATAATAGGAGGCGACGCTATTGCCCATACCATTACCCTCCTCCAGGAAAGCAATAGGGCCACCAGTACAGTGCAGAAATTACACAGACCGACATTCCGTCCTCGCCGCCGAGGTACCACGTGAAGTCCCAGACTAAATTGACCACCCCGTCCCTTGCACGTCGAATCGCCAGCTGCCCGCGCCGAAGCTGAGTGCGCCGTAGCATTAATAGTAACCCCTGATAATAATCATGATCTAAACTTTGATCCAGCCCGTCCCCAATTTGTGATCCCCAACGACGCCCTAAGCCGAGGTCCGTACCCCACAGGGGGTGCCCTTAGTGCGCAGTCGTTTAGTTTATAATATATATTTACGCCCTGGCTGGAGGCTTTAAGCTCACACCTTAAGGCAGACACAGGAAAGCTCGGTTAAGTAGTCGCGGCCTCTCAAGGCCAAGTACGAGAAGCCATACACAAAAAAAAACTTGCCCATACCTACCCTGGTCACAAATCCAGAAACCGAGCTACTACGGAGTTTCTAACATACATTACATTACGCCTGTATTTCCCCCGAAGGGTCAGGCAGGGGTGTACCTGTAGTAGTACATCCACGTTTCGCCGGTTACGTTTAAGTTCCATATAATAGAGGGCGAGCCTATTGCCATCGCCTGGACATAAATCCAGACACCAGGATGCTTCTTAGAAATTCCTGATGGCAGAAAAAACCCAATAACACACTGCCCGACCTGGGAATCGAACCCAGGACCTCCCTCCCCCACCATGCTCAGCAGTTGCGCTAGCCATAGCTAGGCTAACGAGGTGGTTCGAGTTTATAATGAAAAAATGCATTTCGTCTGACCTGGGAATTGAACCTAGGATCCCCCACTTAGCAGTCACGCTTGAAACTATTAGACTCTGTGATTAGACTAATGAGGCAGTTAAAAAAAGTAAATTAAAAAAATCGCAAACCCGACTGCGTAAAAAGTGAACTTAAAAAAGATGGAAACATGATTTGTATAAAATAATGCTCTATAGAATCTTATAATGTCGGAGGCATCTTCTTAACAATAACGACCTAATACATAGATCGTTATTCTTAAGAAGATGCCTCCGAATGAGAGTGTTGCATGAGATTGTTTATAGCATAAATTTATATAAATCATGTTTCCATCTTTTTTATGTTCACTTTTTACGCAGTCGGGGTTTTTTTTTTAAAATTAACTTTTTTATTTTATACTTTTTAGTTAGAATTATAAGACGGTAAATTAGGTTATAGGTATACTCACTTATAATCGGGTGATAAACGGTTGTTTTTATTTTTTTTATAACGACCTCTTACTCACTCACTCCAATACTTGGGGATAGTTTTTTTATCATTTCTCATTTAAATTACTTTTAACTATATAATATGAATATATTTTTGTAATCATCCTTTAAAACCCTTCATTTTGATACCCCACTCAATAGGCTTGGGAGATGTTGTTTTTTAAAACACCTTTCAGTGCCTAAAATTCGCCATTTTGATTTTCAATAATTTTAATATGCCCCCAGTGACACTCACGCAATAAAGACGGATCTAACAACATATAATTCATCAAAATTGGTTCAGCCGTTTAGTAGTTACGAGGGAACATAGGGACGGACATACATACATACAGGTCAAACACATAACCCTCCTTTTTTGGCTTAGCCGTAGTCGGCTAAAAACAACAAGGGAGTCAAGTTACGTATAAGGGTAACAATAAAAGTTAATAAATCTGGATATGGTACATCAAAGCACCTCTTCATTGACCATCAACCTGATTCAGGTCGTTTGAACCTTAGAATAATAAATTATTTTTAAAATAATAATGTTTATTTTCTCATTTTATTTTCATTTAAGAATTTTCTTTAGATTTTAAGCTTTAAGTTTCATTCGTGTGCAAATAGTTCCTTATCAAATATATAGTATTAATATAATATTATAATATTAATATGTAGAATTTAAGATGTGGATAACGTCGTGAGTTAAACATTATGTAATCTATTTATATTTTTTTTCTCACTACCTCTTTAAGAAGATCTGTGGGTAACTGTTTGTTTTCACGAATTGAATAAATAAATAAATAACAGGATAATATTATGAGTTGATTTTAGGCTAAATTATTACCCCAAAGCCGATTATAAGCTGCAGAATTATCAGAACAAGAAAATCGGCTTTATTCATAAAGCTGCTTAAACAATACGAGCAATAACTTCGTTGAACACCACGGGATTGTAAATATATTTTATCATTTATTAGTCTACTTACCTATTTACAATTATTGGTTAGTGAACTGGAAACTCAAAACGATGAAGGAAAACATTGTGAGGAAACCGGCATGTGCTAGAACCAAAAATTCGAAGACACGTGACATCTACCAACCCGCACTGGGCCCGCGTGGTGGATTACGGCCAACTCCCTCTCGAAGAGAGGAGGCCTGTGTTCCAGCAGTGGGAACATTATAGGCTGATTTTGCTATGCTTATGCTAGTGAACCGAGTATTATACTATAGGTAAAACTTGAAATCATTATGAATTGTACAGACGCCAGCAGGTCAGGATCAGGCCCGGGTCGACGGCGCGTCGTATTCCACGCGCACCTCAAAGAATTGTCAGCACGAACTGACGGGGTCCGATAGGGCCAATGCCTGCCAGGGTTGTGAGTTTGTCCGAAAGGGATATCGTGGCCCTGGCTCACAGGCAAATGAAGGAATACGGGTGGATTTTAGTCAGTAAAAGTCTGACACGCCCTCCCGCTTCGCCCAGAGCGGGATAAGTTATTTGATAATTTCCCACCCAAAAAAAAAAGCAGGTCAACCTACCTAAAACTGTCAAATTTTCTCAATCAACCTTAACCTTAACCTTCTGCTGTAGGATTAAAATTGAAAATCTATTAAAGAAATTTGACAGATTGTAGTAGCTTGATGTGCTGGCGTATGTACTTGTCTAGGATGGATCATCATGAGCTAAAATATACGTCAATGGGCAAAGTGTATCGAGGCTAACTGAATAGAGTACGGACGCAAGTATAACCATCATGAAAACTATATTAAGACGCTGACAACAGGTAAACCGCTGTCACTGTCAGACTGCATACAGAAATAGAAATACATTTATAGTTTATGTTGCAAAATCTGTACAAGAATAATACTCTACCTCTTAAGCTAGGGTATACCTGTATTTTAAGAGGTAGTTTACGGTCAATAATCAACCAAAAACTTATCTCAAGTGGACTGTGTCATTCTACTTTATGGTAAACAAGAGTGGAATTGTATGCTGTGTGTTTGTGTGTGTGAGTGGTGTGTGTGTTTGAGTGGTGTGTGTGTAGGTGTAGGTGTGTGTGTGTGAGTGTATTATACAAGATAGGTACAATATACAAAAGAAAGAGAAGCGTGATGACACAACGCTTGTAATGTATTGCAAAATATGAAGCAATTATCTATTTATTCAAATATGAGTAAATAGATAATTGAGTACCTACTACTGATTGATAAGTGAGTAATAGTGATTGCGTTTGAGTAATCGAAAACCAAAAAACAACCAAGTTCTACATACAAATAAGACGTTCTTGTTATTAATGAAATACCAACCGTACGTTGATAATTCATACAGATATTTTGCATGTTTACCGTTAATTTGTATCGATATTTTTTTTATCTAAACGTGTTTTGGTATCAATCAGAAATATTTTCAAGAATAATATATATTTTTCCACTACCACAAACTAGGTTTGGCAATTTTTTTGTATAAGACAAGCCTACTTTTATCATTTGCCTCTTGTCAGCGCCTTAACGCACCCCATAATTGCCATCATCTCATTCCTTTGTTCCTGGTATTACTGCCTGTATAAGTTGGGTTACTACATCGATGCCGACGGCTTCCATTAATCTTTAAAAAGCAAGCTTCAAATTCTGCCAATATGCAAAACGAGCAGGCCAACACGTTCAGTGAGCCTTGCGCTGTTTGCATAGTCTGATGAACCGCAGCACCCAATAGCGACCGCGTAATAACGAACCGTTTGTAAAGTCAGGCGTCTAAATAATGTGGCGATATGTTTAAAATTAACTTGTCGACAAAGCGCAACGAAAGTACGAGTAATAAAACCGATCTGAAGTATAGTTATTGTACTTCAACACAACGAAGTCCCAAGAAGGCATGGTCAGGGCAAAAAAAAGGAGCATACGGTGGAGGTCTGCCCGGCTTGGGCGGAGCACCGCCGTGTCCTCACGGAGGCGATCAGCGGCGGCGATCTCTCGCGTCCGGCCCTAGTTCAGGCCATGGTTCGGAGCGAGAGTGCATGGGAGGCCGTCACCTCGTTCTGCGAAGTAATGCTCGCGAAGGAGGAGGCGAAACGCGTGAGGGTGATGCAGGGTTTGCGCCCTTACGCCCCTAGTCACCGCAGGAGACGCCCCGGGCGTTGGGGGTCGCAAGCCTATTGCCGGCCACCGTAGGCGCAGGCCTGCGGACGGTGAGCCATGGTTAGCTCACCGTCCGATAAGGATCAGGCCCGGGTCGACGGCGCGTTGTGTTTCACGCGCGCCTCAATGAGATGTCAGCACGAATTGACGGGGCCCATTAGGGCCAATGCGTGCCAGGGTCGCGAGTTTGTCCGAAAGGGAGCCCTGGCACACAAGCAAATGAAGGAACACGGGTGGGTTTTAGTCAGTAAAAGTCTGACACGCCGCTCCGCCCCGAGCGTGAGAAGTTATTTAATAATTTCCCACACAGAAAAAAACGGTGGTCTATATTTTCTGTTGGTAAAACTTTAACAAAGCAAATTTTTTAGCTTCAAATACACGGATTAGTCAAACAAAAGTAGTTATTTTCGCAAAGTGGTAACATATTACAAGTATATTACAACCATTAGAAACTTTAAAACAAATATTGTTGGTTTAATCCAATCGTTTTTTGGACTATTGCCAGTATTTTACTTTGCTCCAAGCAACTTAATTTACGATTTGAATCATTATAATTTGTGCAAAGACCCTTGTTCACAAGTCAAGTAAGTTTTCTGTGTACCTAGCACAAGATCTAAGATCTTATACCTACCGAAAACGGACACTGCTTACTAGGAATTCCAATTCGAGGATCCCGAATTCTCAATCTGGGATTACAATAGAAATATTTTGCTTGGTAAACAGCGATTTTGATCCTTATAACAAGAGATAGACCTAATAGGTACAATCAATGAAATGTTCGTGAAACGTAATTCAAATACTGCCTACCCCAAGGAAGATTAAAAGGGTGACAGTTCTGTTACATAATTCCTTTTCACAATTGATTTCATACAACATACCATCACGCCTCTGTTCCCCGAGGGGTTAGGCAAAGGTTCGACCCATATTTCGCGAGTTATCTTTAAGGCGCTGACAAGAGGCAAATTATAAAAGTAGGCTTGTCTTAAACAAAAAAATTGTCAAATGTTATATAGTTTGTGTTAGCGGAAAAAATATATGTTATTCTTGAACATATTTCTCAGAACTTGGTTGTTACCAAAACACGTTTAGAAAAAAAATCTCGAAACAAATTAACGGTAAATTAACCCTTTACTTTGAGTTTCAATCCAAAATATCTGTATTAAATATCAACATACGGTTGGTACTTAATTAATAACAAGAAAGTCTTATTTGTATGCAGAACTTGGTTGTTATTTATTTTCGATTACTCAACTCATTTTTTTAGTAAATAAATAATTGCTTCATATTTTGCAATAAATTACAAGCCTTGTGTCATCGCGTTTCTCTTTATTTTGTATGCAGTCTGACAGTGACAGCGGTTTACCTTTTGTCAGCGTCTTAAGTCCCATGTAATGGGGGCGAGCCTAGTGCCATCAAGCAGGAACAAACTCGACTCCAGGCTGCTACTGAGAAATTCAAGATCGAAAAACCCAATAACACTTTGCCTGACCTGGGAATCGAACCCAGGATCTCATACTCAGTAGTAGCACTTGCGGCCACTAGACCAACGAGGCTGTCAACAATTGATTTCATGAGTAAATATAATCTTTTTGCAAGCAAATATTCTGTTTAAACCGAAGAAGAAGGTCGCATCTTAGAAATCTCTTTAAAATCTTAAATCCCACTCTATTGACTTCTGCTCCTACTCCTTCACTGTGCACGCGTTTCGGTTGTGGAATTCACTTCTGCCTGACATTAGGGACCGCCAAACTGTTGCAGATTTTAAAAGAAGAAAAGTCAAAGTCAAATTATTTAAGGCACTTTTGAACGTCAAAATTTACAATAAAAAGTTTTTGTTAAAAAAAAATAACCGACTTCCAAATAAACACTACAAAGTGAAAAATAACTTTAATTTCGGAAGTCGGTGTCTTTGGATCTGTATTTTAGTTTTTTGCCACCGACTTCCGAAATTCAAGTAATTTTTCACTTTGTAGTGTTTTTTTGGAAGTCGGTTATTTTTTTTTTACAAAAAGTTTTTTATTTTTCACTTTTTAGTGGGTCAGTTTTTAATTTATCTAAGTTACAATAGCCTAAAGTCAACTGCTCATCACCTTTTACAAAATATTGCTTTTCCCGATGCTGGGACGTCAATTGTTGAGGAGTTCTCCTGGTGAGAACCAGGAGAACTGCCATATGCATTGTGACGAGCATAAATTGCTTAGCAACCATATTAAAGTACCTAATTGAATCGCAACCCGTTAAATTTTTATTATTATATTGTTCCGGTGGCCATCTGTGGTCTCCATCATCAGTTCCACTTCACCAAGTGGTGCTTTCGGAGAGCAAATGTACGAGTTACTATAAAAAATACCCATAGGTTTGCCTATAATATTCGAGGGTTTCCCTTGATTTCCATGAGATCCCCTCATCAGATTCTGATTTGGTGCCAATGCAATGGGACCACTTCGGGAGTATACCTTTTCAAACAAAAAAGGATTTTCAAAATCGGTTCATAATTGACGGAGCAATCGCGTAACAAACATACAAAAAAAAAAAAAAAAACACAGCCGAATTGAGAACCTCCTCCTTTTTGGAAGTCTGTTAAAAATAGAATTGATTCTAGTCGCCCCTTCCAAAAGGTAGTTTCGTATGGAGAAGAATGGGCAAGAAACTCCACCGTTAGTTACTCTTTTAAAAAATTTTACAATATTTTGTATAGGTACATTAAATATAATTATGTGAAGACGAGAAGAGAATAAAATTGTTTAGTAATTTAATTACACAATATTTAAAAAGAATGAAAGGAGAGTGAAAGAACACTATCTTTCCACTTCGTCATACGAGTAGTAGCATATTATGTATGTATTATTTTATTATACAAAATTATAATTATATATATTGTATGTCAGTATATTCTCATAAATGTTTATATTTAAATTAGTGAATAGTTTTTTTTTATTTTATGTATTTTGTTTTCTTTTCTACTCTTATACGCACGTTGTGATCCTCATTTTCTACTTTCCTATCGCAGGTATGCTGGAAGAGATTTCTTTAGAAATAAAGCAGCACCTTTGTACGTGTATTTCTGTTTCTTTCTTCTTGTCTGTAGAAGAAGAGTTACAGCTACAGCTATATGTAAGCGGGCACGCCCAATATGCCTGGGGCTTTTATTTAGGCTTTTATTCCTGCTTTAGTATAGTTTTGACGAAATTATTATTGGTTTTTTGGTATAGTAATTAATAATAAAATAATATAATGTTTATTTTATAGTGGCGTGTGCTAGCTAACTTATGGCAAAAATTTTATTTAATGATTTGTGTTGCGTTATGCAAATTATTTTACATTCTACTTTATAGAATCAAGTTTTCTAACAGAACAGACTGCCGTGCTGCTAGGGAGTTTGTTGCGCCACTTCTTCTTCCCAGCTAAAGCACTAGGAAGTGGTGAAGGCTGGGCGTGTTTGGGGGACTGTCTCATGTAATTTTTGGCGTTCGAAAAGTGCTGATTCTCAGCCTAGTTTGAATAAATTACTTTGATTTAGATTTTTGATGATATTATGTGTACATAAACTGTTATATAAATAAATGAGAAGCAAATTTGCTCCCTAACACCAAGAAAACAATCCTACCTTTAAGACATAAGTTAAGACCCCATTTGTTGTTGTTTACTTATCTCCTAAACTACTCGGTGATCCAACTGTAAGTCGATCACAGAAGTTAATGCGACGCGTTACTTATATCCTAAGTGCACTCTAACAACGTTTTATAGATTCTAGCCTTAGTGTCACGGGATAAACTTCAGCAGTTATTACAGATGACAGGTCAGATTTATTAGCTTTTTCTGTGTGTTTTTTATTTTTGCTATATTTTTATAGCATTAATAGGATTTTTTTTATATAAAAAGTTTTAATGTTACTGAATTGATAGTATAATAATATTTCATGAGGTACTGCTAAGATTCAAAACGGTTTGAATTAAAATATTTCAAAGAAAATTTTGTAATAGTGTTGTTAATAAGTTGTAATACCATCAATAATGACTGTTTAACTTTGACGGCACGGTTGGCGCAGTGGTTAAGCGATGGACTGCTGTGCTGCGTGTCGCAGGTTCGATTCCCGCACGGAACAAATATTTGTATGACCTACAAGTAGTTGTTCTGGGTCTGGCTGTTTGTGTATGTGAGTTTAGATGTTTGTTAACGCACCCACGATACAGGAAAAATTCCTACATGTGATGTATATGTCATGTAGATGATAATTCAATTACTAAGACCATTATTGTACCTCCGCTCAAATATTGTCGTAAGTCAAAAAAATCTGCTATAACTCATTAGTATGACACTATTTGAGATAAGATTTTGAAGTTTTCTGAAACGAATAAATAATAAATAAAAAAATAAAACATTTATTTTGGACCAAACACTTGTACACATTTTATAAACCTGCCAAACTGCGTGACAGTTTGTCGGCAGGATTAGCGCTCGTCTTAAAATATTTGGTTTAAACAATAAAATAGCATACTTCTTCATCTAAGAAGGTAGATACAGGTAGTTTTTAACTGGTTCAGTGATCGATTAATTACTGCCACATGTTGCGACCATTTCATTCAGCAGTTCAGACTTTAATTTATTCCCCACTGTTCGCCTGCTGCGAATGGAACATTATAAGAGTTTTATTTTTTTTTGAGTTGTGACACTATTTGAGCGGAGGAGCGATATTTTAATGCAAATAAAAATATTCTATTCTTTTCTATCACGCCTGTATTATAAAAAGGGATAAGCTGTGGTGTTATATATTGTAGAACATATTGTCACCGACGATGAAAATATCACTAAGGTAAAATAAATCGTTCACAAAAGCTGTTAATAATTAAAACCTAACAGAAAATGTAGTACCCACCCAAATTCACTATTATTAAATAATGTAAGTTTTTTTATGAGCTTTCTACCTATATAGCCTCATCGAATGTCATAAACAAACTAGGTACCTACACCTCTGGTAACTTCAAAAACCTGATACTCCATAAATATTTCTCTTTCATTACCAAACTGACATGGCATCAAGCAAATACGTTTTTTCCCACGGTAATGTTTGAGTGGTCGCGTATACGCCGTATGTAATTGTATCTGTGTAGCATGTCTATCGGCAGCCGGCAGCAGCAGGTACACGAGTAGATAACCAACAGAGACCAAACCTCATTCAGTCACGTCGTAGTTACCAATACGTTCACGAATAATAAACAAATAAAATACTAAATTAAACAAAATTAATACTAAGAGAATAAAATAAAAAACACCTTTTGTGAAAGTGCTAGGTTGTCTCCATACTAAATTCTGTAATAACGTTATTTATACAATAGCAATGTGCAAAAAAAAATATAAAAAGTAGTGGTCTTTTCGGAATTAAATTCTATCGAGGAAATTGACCCAATTGCGTTTTCCTTCAGTCAAAGTATTAATCAAATAGTCAATAAACATATATTCAAAAATTAAATCCATACATGCTGTAATAGTGAAATAAATGGTTACGAAAAAGTCCCCAATTTATTTTGGTATCGCCTTAATACAAGCTGGGAATCGACCTAAGTAAACAATCTCTTAAAAAAATACACAGCCGTTGATGTATTGCTGAATGTTTAGTAGCGCGGTTGTATGAGGCTTGGTCTCTGTTTCATATCTACTCTGTTAAACCGTCAGCGCGGGTATACGGCGGTAACTCGCGCGCGCTCTAAAAGCCACCCCTGCTCAAACACATGCGTATTTGCAGTTGGTAATGGCCCCGCAATTGAAATACAATTTCCACTTTAATTTTGATCACACTTTATAGCATTCGGCGTATTTGCGAATATGTAATGGTTTACAATTTATGTATACAGTCTGAAGCAGTTTTATTTTTCTGTTCTGCATGTTTTTGAGGACTCATCATCTACCTATCCTTTTCCCAACCAGAAGAAAAGAAAGAAAATACATTTATTTGCGGTAAACATGACGCAAAGAAAGAAAATAGATACAAAAAGAACAACTAGGGGGAAAATATGCGTCACATCCACGCAAAACGGCCACCGCTCAGCATAATGCTGCGACCCTATTCGAGACAGAGCCCCAGCGCTGGTTTTCAGCGATAGCCGGCGTTGACGAGATGACGTCGACCGGTGCAGCATACAGTGAGATTATAAATAAGAAACAAAATAAATACAAACTACTTAGATAAAGTTTATAATATATTATATTTACAATGGCAACACTTCGTTTCGACTATATCGGGGTCAGCTTCCAGTCTAACCGGATGCAGCGGAATACCAGTATTTTACATGGAGCGACTGCCTATCTGACCTCTACAACCCAGTTACTGGGTTACACGATACCCCTTGGTAAGACTGGTTGTCAGACTTTCGGGCTTCTGACGACCCGTAACAACTGTCAAAGATTTACAAATGACAGCCGGGACTAACGGCTTAACGTGGTTTCCAAGGCACGGAGGGGTCTTGGTTTGTAAAGATGGTTACCCATCCATGGACCAACCACGGCAAGCGTTGCTTAACCTGATGGATGGTCCCATGCGGCTATTATACTTAGCCATAAGCCCCTGTTTATGAGGACTGTCATAATATACAACGTGCTGCTACAATGGCGACATTAATTTAACATACGGGTAGGGCTAGTGGCCAGTAATTATAAAAAATATAATAAGATAAAATAATTCGTACATTGAAAATAAATTTTTCAGTGTACGAATTATTTTATCTAATTTTTAAACAAGCTAAATAATAAAGCTCTCTCTTTCCTTTAATTCACCTACTCTGCTGGTTATTCGTTTTATCTTCATAAAAAGCAACTTACAAGACTAAGAAAGTGGAACGAACTTGTTTAAAGTACACTCAATACTATTCTAAGTTTTAAAATAATTATCACGTAAAAAATTAAGCTTGATTTTAATTACTTAGGTATTACTCTTATATGCTAGATTGTAAATAATTATTAAGAACCTGGTTCTTTTTAATAAAGGTTAAAAAAAATATATTGTGAAACCGTATAGATGTATTCAATTAGGTAATGTCGCCATTAAAGCTCACGCTGTTTGTATTGATGCATGATTATAATGTGTAGAAAAAAACAGACACCTAAGACATGAGTTGGTATTGTTATTGATAGCTATACGATGACTTACCGCGTAGGTATCTATAACAACCTAAGGGAACTATTCTGTCTCTTCGTTATATCGCCTTAGCAGTTGTTTTTGTATACTCATCCACAACATGCACTCTAAAAGGCTTGACACACGATATTTTGTATAAAATTCCCGAACAAGATAGATTGTTTGTATTCGTAATACATACTACTCTCGGTAACTACGAAATCTACCAAACTTATTTACCCGTGCAAATAGCTTCTATGTAAGACGTGCGATCCTTCGAGCAATGAGTCCCACGAATCTCATTGCTATGCGGCATACAGATTGGGAGGGAAACCCAACATATTTTACTTTCATCCCGTAGAAAATTGCTAGTTTTAAAAATGTGGCAATCTGCTCCGTGTCTTTGGTTGGGCTTGCTGAAATATCTACTTTTTTTTTAATATATATATTTGTTAGAGCTTTTTTATGTCCTGCATTTTCACAGCCTACTTAAAGCAGTTTAGTGAATTTAGTTCTATTATAGTTTAGTTATGTTATATAGTCCCACGTAACAGAAGGAGACTGGAAACATGATGGAATGGAAATGGACCAGAATTTATACTGAAACAAAACTCAGTAACACTTCATGAGTCTAGGATCAATCCAGCTAGACACAATGACGTATTATAAATAGACGCGTCATACACGAATATTAGTGCGCTCAAAAACAGCGTAAGCCATGATTGTAGCTACATACTTGCGTACAATCATACAGCGCGTGAAGAAAAGGAAAGACCTATACCGATATCTGTTGTTAGAAAGAGATGAACATACATATTTAGTTACGTCACTAGCTGCTGCATGTTCGTTGGCGCGTACGTGTAATAATAATAATTATTATTGTAAATGTCAGGCAATTGCCTGGCATTTACTTTTGTCATTATTGAGCGCAGGTAACGCATCTAAAGGTTAGACACGCATGTTTGCGATCAATAGACCAATGAGGAAGTCCTATCTAGACTTCTAAACAAAACACAATCACACATATGTATAGTATCGTACTAACACATACCCATAAAGTCGTAAGTATCGGTCCGATCGCGCATGGAAATGTATCGGATACGAGATAAGCCGGACATGTGCCGGACACGTGCCGGACATGAGCTGGACACATGCGGCTGTCCGGAATATGAATGTGCACCGCTTTGTGAATCACTGGATTAGCTACAGTGTTATCTGTGCTAGATGTCCGTAAGTGTGAGCAAATGGCTGGTGAGTTTATGCTCACCAATCGGAGATTCTGATCTGAGTATTAAGAAGAATGATGTGACTGTTAAACCTATTTTTTGTTTCTACATTAAAAAGAAACTAGTTAGTTTAATAAGGGGAATTATAAAACGAACGAATAAAAAAAAACTTAGCGACTGATGATGAGATACTGTTTTAATAACTTAACCGTGCCGTGGCAGCGGCCGCCGAGCACCAGATCCCCTCTAATCTTGGTAAATCATTTGGGTTAGATGAGGTTGTAAATATGAAAATTAGGTCAACTGAGCGTTATAAATATAAATTTCTCATTTTGTATTTTAAGTAACACAAATTAATGTTTGTAAGTTGCTGGTCTGTTGATTTCTCGTCACTCGCAGTCAGTCGCTCATCTAATAATACTGTTACGAGCTTGGGGTTCATGACAATAAAAACTGCCGATTTAGTAACTAAAAAATAGACACTTTAATTAGGAACACCAATTTAAACACACTACTACTTTAAACACAATTAAAACACAATCACTTAATGACACTCTCAAATATCGTTCAGTTGTTCTCGCTTGTCTCGTTTTCAAAAGTAAACTAACTCCGTCGCGGCCCATACCGGCCTTATATAGGGCCTCGGATAGTTCCCGAAACATCTAGAACTATCGACACCCGGTCAGTCGGGGCCGGTATCCGAGGCCCTATATAAGGCCGGTATGGGCCGCGACGGAGTTAGTTTACTTTTGAAAACGAGACAAGCGAGAACAACTGAACGATATTTGAGAGTGTCATTAAGTGATTGTGTTTTAATTGTGTTTAAAGTAGTAGTGTGTTTAAAGTAGTAGTGTGTTTAAAGTAGTAGTGTGTTTAAATTGGTGTTCCTAATTAAAGTGTCTATTTTTTAGTTACTAAATCGGCAGTTTTTATTGTCACGAACCCCAAGCTCGTAACAATTGGTGTCAGAAGCTAGGATTAAAATCATGCCGATTTTACCTAAAGACGACACGGAGGGTATCTCCTCATATGCTCCTCATAAAGGACCTTCACGCAACCTTCAGGAAAGACGTGAAGGAGGTGAAGGAGAAGGTTGCCCAGCATGACAACCGCCTGTCAGAAGCTGAAACTCAGATCAGCAAGTGTAACAACGTCATTGCTGATGTGAAGCGGGAGTTGGGTAACCTTAAACTTGGGGATGGAATCGCAGCTCCCGTAGCTACAACACCTTCGCTACGTGGATTCAAAGTGCCACCGTTCGACGGAACTTCTTCCTGGTCAGCCTACAAAATCCAGTTTGAGGCTGTCATGAAGGCGAACGGGTGGAATAACAGTCAGGCCATGACTGCCCTCACCCTAGGCCTGCGCGACCAGGCCTTAACTGTCCTGGAAGCTCTTGGTAAGGAAGTGACTTACGAGCAACTCCTTGAGGCATTAGAGGCTCGGTATGGCGATGCTCACCTGGAACACGTGTTTCGTGCGCAGCTCAAGGATCGTGTGCAACGCAGTAACGAAAACCTGCAGCAGTGGGCTCTTGAAGTGGAGAAGCTGGTTCGTAAAGCTTACCAGTCCGTACCTGCGCTTATTGATGGGAACCTGGTGCAGGCATTCATCGACGGCATCCGCGACCTTAAAGTTAGAGCTGCTGTGAGGCTCGGTCACCACGGGACGCTTAAGGACGCCTTGGCCCATGCACTGGAGGTGGAAACTGTGCGGCAGGGTCATCGTTCCCATCGCGTCAGGGAGGTTGCAGCGTCTACAGTTCGCGATCGTAAAGGATACATCCCTAGGTGCTACGGCTGTGGGGAAAGGGGCCACCTTCGATCTAGTTGCCCTAAGCGAACTACAGAAAAGGAAGATGGCCGGTATCCAGAGGGTAGTGCGGCTAACAGCACCACCCACCAGCAGCAGGGAAACGAGTAATAGCCAGGACTGCGGGGCGGGTGCTGGCTGATGTTCAAAGAGCCCCAAGGATTTCGATCACACAAACCCATGACGGGAACACTTTAGTCATCAAGGGCGAGGTCAACGGAACGCCTTATAAGCTGACCATAGATACTGGAGCCTCTCGTACGGTCGTCAGTTCCCAACTTATAAGCCGGTTCCTTGGGGACTCCGCATAAAACCGAGACCGCATTAATTTGTTTACAGCCACCGGTCAGCGCATACCCGTCCATGGAGAAAAGAAGATGGAGTTGAAGCTAGGTAACAGAATCTACCTGCATAATGTCATCGTGGCTGATATAATGGACGATTGCATCTTGGGCCTTGACTTTATGAGGAAGAATTGTTGTGAGATTGACGTCAAGCAAGGTGTTCTGAAATGTGGACAAGAGGAACTTTTCATGGAAGGGGCGTTACCAGGGAATGTGTACAGCCTTAAGAAGATTGTTCTTCCGCCGAGATCGGAAACGATTGTACTCGTGGAAAGGGTGGACAATGTCCTTCCATGGAAAGTGGCACGAACTTTGGTCAGAGCCACAGACATCTCAGGGGTACGCGTGCTGAACCTTTGTGATCAGGAACAGATTATAGAAAAAGGCACACTAGTTGGTACTTGCGAGGAAGTGGATTGGTTGCTTCGATGCCAATATCTATCGACTGGGACCCTCAGCAAGGATGCACAAACGAAAGTGTCCACACTTTTAGAAGACAGCCGCAGCACTCTGTCCCAAGATGAAATGTTCAAAGCAAAGAAGATGTTACTCAAGTACGCTGATGTTTTCTCGTCAAATGATGGTGACATCGGGAAGACTGGCTTAGTTCAACACAAAATAAACACAGGAGAAGGATTGCCTATACGTCAGCGGCCAAGGAGATTGCCGGTAGCACGTGAAAAGGAAGTGGAAACCATGATTGAAGGAATGGTGAAGGATGGTGTTATTGAACCTTCATCTAGTCCATGGTGTTCACCTGTAGTGTTCGTAAGAAAGAAGGACGGCAGCATGCGGTTTTGTGTTGACTATCGTCGTCTGAATGATGTCACGAAGAAGGACAGCTATCCTTTGCCAAGAATAGATGACACGCTGGACATGCTTGCTGGAGTTAAGTGGTTTAGCACGCTGGACCTTAAAAGTGACTACTGGCAAGTTCAGATTGACCCTAAGGACAAGGAGAAAACAGCATTCTCGACAGGAAAGGGTCTGTGGCAATTTAAAGTTATACCGTTTGGATTGTGCAACGCTCCGGCAACGTTTGAAAGACTGATGGAACTTTTACTAACCGGGTTAATTGGCGATGCCTGCCTGGTCTACTTGGATGACATCATCATCGTAGGCCGTACGTTTGAAGAACATCTTCAAAACCTGGAACGCGTGCTTCTGAAGATCCAGAGTGCCAACCTGAAGTTGAGTCCAAGGAAGTGTTCACTATTCAAACGGCAAGTTAGCTTTTTGGGGTATGTAGTGTCGGAAGAAGGTATCCGCACGGATCCAGAGAAAATCGCCGCAGTCAAGGATTGGCCAGTTCCAAAGGACAAGACGCAGGTCAGAGCATTTTTGGGTTTGCGCTCTTATTATCGGCGATTCGTTAAGAACTTTGCGGATATAGCCAAACCCCTGCACAAGCTAACCGAGGAGAAGCGACATTTCTGCTGGGATGAAAGTTGCGACATCGCATTCCAGGAGTTAAAGGACCGACTGTGCAAAACACCTATTTTGGGGTATCCTGATGCAGGCAAAGAATTTATAGTTGACACAGACGCAAGTGACATAGGACTTGGTGGTGTGCTGTCTCAACGGAATGGTGATCAAGAAGTTGTGATAGCGTACTTCAGCAAGTCGTTGTCAAAGCCGGAAAGGAACTATTGTGTCACGAGACGGGAATTGCTTGCTGTGGTAAAGTCATTGCAACATTTTAGCAAATATCTTCTGGGGCGGAAATTCCACTTACGAACTGACCATGCTGCACTGAAATGGCTATTGCAGTTCAAAAATCCAGAAGGACAAGTTGCGAGATGGATTGAGCTACTGCAGGAATACGACTTTGTGGTCGAACATCGCAGCGGGAAATCTCATGGCAACGCGGATGCATTGTCAAGAAGACCTTGTCCTGAAGACTGCAAGCATTGTACGAGGCAAGAGGGTAAGGAAGTGGTACCTGTGAGAATGCTCAGGACAGACCTCAGCAACGAGTGGAAGGAAAGCCTACAACGTACACAGCAGGAAGATTCGGACATCAAGCCGATTCTGGAGTGGATAAAGGCCAGAGCTCCCAAGCCCAGGTGGAGCGACGTCTCAGCGATGAGTTCGATCACAAAAAGCTATTGGGCCCAATGGGACAGCTTGGCGATTCAGGATGGAGTCCTGTGCCGTAAATGGGAAAATGCTCGGGGAGACAGCTGTCATTTGCAAATGGTTGTCCCTAAAGCTCAAGTACCGGACGTTCTACAGCTGTACCATAATGGTTGTTCAGGAGGTTATCTGGGAGTAAAACGGACTCTACTGAAGATACGAGAGCGGTTTTACTGGGTCCACTGTCGGGACGATGTCGAGGACTGGTGTCGCAAATGTACAAGTTGTGCATCTGTAAAGGGACCTCAGATTTGTAGTAGAGGTGCATTGAAATTGTACAATGTTGGTGCACCATGGGAAAGGATAGTCCTTGACGTTGCGGGGCCATTTCCGGAGAGTGAAAGTGGTAAAAAATATTTCATGGTTGTGATGGATTACTTCACTAAGTGGCCAGAAGTCTTCGCCATTCTAAACCAAGAAGCTTCAACAGCAGATAAACTGGTTCATGAAGTCTTCTGCCGTTTTGGAGTACCCTTGGAAATTCACAGCGATCAGGGAAGGAATTTTGAGTCCCAAATATTTCAGGAAACTTGCCGAGTAATGGGTACTCATAAAACGAGAACAACTTCTTACCACCCACAATCGGATGGAATGGTGGAGCGATTTAATCAGACATTGGAGCGATACCTGGCAAAAGTTGTGGATAATCGGCAACGAGATTGGGACAAACACATACAACCGTTTTTATTGTCATATCGAAGTGCTGTTCACGAAAGTACATCGGTGACACCAGCTATCGCAAATTTTGGAAGGGAATTACGGCTGCCTGCAGACCTGATCACCGGAATACCACCTGATGCCCCATGCAGTATTACCGATTATGCGAATGACTTGCGGAACAAAATGAATGACATCTATGAGCACGTCAGACAATCAGGCCAGCAAATATCTGAAAAGATGAAAACCCGTTATGACCGCAAAATGAACAATAAAGGGTTCGACGAAGGTTCACTAGTGTGGTTGCACAACCCAGTCCGCAGCAAAGGGAAATCTCCTAAGCTTCAAGCTAAATGGGACGGACCGTACCGGATTGTGACAAAGATCAATGACGTAACCTACCGGATACAGAAAGGGGCAAGAGGTACTCCTAAGATCGTCCATGTGGATCGACTGGCGCGTTATCATGAGGCCGATAATGCTCGGGACGAGCATGTCTTAGGAGGGGGCAGTGTTGCGCGCACAACTAAAAACCCTACTACTAGCGCCATCTAGTATCAGGTAGCGAAACTAATAGAGTCAAGATGCTTCGAGAAAGTTCGATTCTAGAACTATCGACACCCGGTCAGTCGGGGCCGGTATGTACTTGAATGTTCTAGATGTTTCGGGAACTATCCGAGGCCCTATATAAGGCCGGTATGGGCCGCGACGGAGTTAGTTTACTTTTGAAAACGAGACAAGCGAGAACAATTGAACGATATTTGAGAGTGTCATTAAGTGATTGTGTTTTAATTGTGTTTAAAGTAGTAGTGTGTTTAAATTGGTGTTCCTAATTAAAGTGTCTATTTTTTAGTTACTAAATCGGCAGTTTTTATTGTCACGAACCCCAAGCTCGTAACAATACGATAACGTAAATTAATTCCTTTTGTCACTTAAAACTTAAATTTAGTCACTCGTTTAAATAATTATCAATAGAACCAATATAAGTAAAGTGTGGCAGTACCTGTGTACCAAACGCAGAAAACGTTTAATTTTCTAAATTATTTTTCATTTTAATCAAAACTATTGTAAAATAAATGAATATGAGTAGGTTCCTTTGTTTTCTTTGGGAAAGGCTTGTTAAGAAGGCACAATTTTTCTTGAATTTGAGCGTTTTTCTCGAGTTTTGATGTGTGATTATGGTTTAGATATAGCCATAAAATTTAAAAAAAAGTTTGATTATTTCTCTTAGGAGTGTTTTAAATAAATATTTAAATTTGTTTACTTAAATCAGTAAAAACCTTGTCTCTGCAAAGGATGTTTCATAAATTTTTAATTTTGGGTATCTTTTGATGCTTTTTATTAATAACATAATTTAAAAATTTATAAAAATGTCCATGGTACTACTGTATCATATACTTGAGAGCGCTTTAATCAATTTTTATCTACGAATATATAATCCATAATTAAACAAAAACTGTTTAATAACTAAGGTAACTATATTACCTTGCTCGAAAAAAAAGTTGTTTATTTAAAAGTAAAATGACGGCGTCAATCAACGGCAAATAACCTATATTTTCGAGAGCGCAAAGATGAAACTATTAACGGGTGCTGATACTGACACGAATGGTTAATCACCACGAAAACTTTACTTTTATAGTTACACAGAGTTAATGTTTCGATTATTTCACGCTTTCTCACAATTAGATAGAAATTGATGAAAAACTTTTTTTTTTGTGATAGCACCCTTAAAGAGTCAATGTAATATCTTAGCATGTCACATCATGAAATCATAATACAAATATTACCAACTCGCTTAAAACGTAGTCGTTTTCTCCTCATTTTTCCTCGATTTTCCTGAAACCTTGTCTATTCAACCCCAAGGAAGGGGTTCATAATACACCCTAAACAAAACAAATGGTACAGCGATACCCTTTTGTTTTTTTTTTATTTAACTTTTTTTATAATGACGTTTTGAAAGGGTTGATCGCCGTTGAGGTTTTTAGAGCTATGAAGTTAATCCAATTAAAAACAAACGGCTGTATTGATGTTTGTTAACGAGATGATTTGATTCTTAACACCATTATACACCATTATTAGTTTTTTATTTTAAAACATCTGAAACTTAGGTACCAAAACTAGCACACACTCACATTACACATATAAATTAAATTTACATAGAAATACAAGAAATTTTAAGTAAAATAACTATTTTTTCGATATCAGATCAATATACATTGCGCCATATGTATTAAAAATCTGTCTGCTCGATAACTAGGTCAACGCAATGAATATTGTAGAGCTGTCAAAATGTAAGCTATTGCAGTTTCCATGATTAAATGCCAATACTGGCTACAGATTTCAATCATCCAAATAGGTTTGTGATACTCTATGTTTATCGTATTTAAATGAATTCAGAAAAGTGTTAATAATGAAAACTAATAATGTTAAGTAACTGCCATTAAAAAAATGATCGCATTTAAAAATATCAAACTATTTGAAGGTACTGATTGGAATTAACATGCCAGCAAAAAAAAAAACAATAGTTCATTTCCTTTAAACCCGGCTATGCACTCCATCGCAAAACCATTAAATAGTGACATAAACAGAACATCACCCCTGAGTATTTATCTTCTACGGAGAGTTATAAAGGGCATAAATAAAGCAAAACCTATAGGGCTTTAAAGCAACAATGAAAAATACGAACCGTTTTACGTTGGGTGGGGTGGTGGGGGCCGCGGGGTTCGCGGGGGCCACGGGCCCGGTGCCCGCGCTCGAACAATGGGGGCCCGGCCAGACCACGGCTGCACAAATAAAAAAAAAACACATGAACAACCGCTCCAATTATTGACGTGGGCATAGGATGAGGATCCCTAGCTACCAGCTACATGCCCGCGCTTCTAACTTTTACGTGTTATGCTTATTGTTCAGAGGCGGAAGTTGCGCAACTGCGGGACGGCTGTTGCTGGTAATAAATGTGGAGTTTGTTAACAATTGAATGTGTATTGTATAAATAGGTGATTATTGAGGCTGTTTTAAAACTGTCTGGAGTTTACTTCCTGGGTTCTGAGTGGAAAGTTTGCTGTACTGGACAGTGCGTTGTACCTTTTTAACCGAATTCAAAAGGAAGGATTTTTGAGTTGTTTTTAATTTTTATTAACTAAATTTTATTAACTTTTCTTGGGTAGTTTTTGAGTGAAATGAAATCGTTTATTCTGTAAATAGGATTTCAGAATCACTTTTACACGTCATATTAAAAAAATAAAAATAAGCTAGATGTGTCGACATTTCTTATCTGACTACCCCTGAGAAGAAAAGAGAGTTAGCTTCAATAACACGTATTTTTCCCACTTAGTTTAAGTGGATGATGTTATAATAAGTTTCTGTCACTGTTATTTACATGAGTTTAGAAAAGTGTTACCGCATTAGATATTGATTAATTTATTATTAATTTAGACACCAATTTAGATTTTGTTGATCATACAATACCTAAAAGTAAATATAAACTTAAATCATATTCAATTAAGACGCTGACAACAGGTAAATCGCTGTCACTGTCAGACTGCATACAAAAGAAAGAGAAGCGCGATGACACAAATTTTTGACTAAGAAGAAGACTTGTAATTTATTGCAAATTATGAAGCAATTATTTATTTACTCAATAATGAGTTGAGTAATCGAAAATAAAAAACAACAAAGCTTTGCATACAAATAAGACGTTCTTGTTATTAATTAAATACCAACCGCACGTTGATATTTAATACAGATATTTTGGATTGAAACACACAAAGTAAAGGGTTAGTTTACCGTTAATTAGTATCGAGATTTTTTTTCTAAACATGTTTTGGGAACAACCAAGTTCTGAGAAATATATTCAAGAATAACATATATTTTTTGCTACCACAAACTACATAGATTTGGCAATTTTTTTGTTTAAGACTAGACCACTTTTATCATCTGCCTCTTGTTAGCGCCTTAAGGTAGACTTAAAAACCGATAATTACTATTGTACACATACTGTTTATCTAATAAAGGTTAATCCGTGTGGTGCCGGACGTAAAGAATAGCACCATCCCATTTCTTCCCGTGGGTGTCGTAAAAGGCGACTAAGTAACTATAAATTACTAGATAATGGGCAGCAGCGTTATCTATGCATTTTAACACCATACTGCGATCGCCAACCCACCTGCCAATCGTGGCGATTATGGCAACCCGCCCCCCTTTGGGGGAGGCCTATGTCCAGCAGTGGACGTCTTTCGGCTGAAATGATGATCTAATAAAGGCGCTGAAGTAAGGGATAGTAAATAATTAGGTGAGTTGGGCGGCAAAACCCCCTCTTCCAACATTACCCTCCGCCAATTGATGAAAGACCATTTTCTTTCCTTTTATTACAACTTTGTAAAAAAGTTATTTTACATAAACACTTATTACACAGTAGGTACTAGATTTATGAAAAGAGATTCAACACTTTGCCCGCCTTGATAAAGATTTAAAACCACTTTTGCAGTCGCGTTAATAAAACACACGAGACACTTCAAAGTCTCTAAGTTTGGCAACGCATTAACAAACCCCTTGCATTATCTGTGATTGATAATAAACACTTTTAATCACCTGGGCACTTTTACTATGATAAAAAACTCCTGAACAGTACGTTTAAAAGTTTTTTACCATAGTAAAAGAGTAGAAGATGTGCAACATTTGTTGATGGAGTGTGTTAAGAACAAGAACGAAAGGGAATCAATGATCAGAGAATTTAAATTGAACATTTTGGACGTTGGGCTAATTCATAACATTTTAGCAAACCCTAGATCGGCGATTGCAAAGAGGTTGTGTGGCTTAGTGAAGATGATGCCTACTATGCCTAGTCAATGATTCCATTTCAATTCATTAACATTTCAAACTTGACGGCACGGTTGGCGCAGTTAGTTAAGCGATTGACTGCTGCGCTGCGTGTCGCGGGTTCGATTCTCGCACGGAACAAATATTTGTATGACATACAAGTAGTTGTTTCGGGTCTGGCTGTTTGTGTATGTGAATTTAAATGTTTGTAAACGCACCCACAATACAGGAGAAATTCCTAGTGTGCGGCAACGTTTAAAAAAAAAAAATTAAAGTATAGTATTATATCGTTATAGTTGTACTTTATTTTAATCAAAGTTAAATAGTTGTTATGGTACGATGGGGTTGGCATATCCGTGCGGATAAAAACCCCCTATATAATAAAGAGAAAAAAAAAACAGTACTTTGGTGAATGCAATTGAAAAGCAGTAAACTGGATACACAGTTGAATTGGTGCTAAAATAATTCCCGCAGATAAATGTAACTAACCATGCAGGGGCCGGCAACATTCCATTACTCCGGCAGTTGGCCAGTGGTGGTGCCAAATAGGTGGAGGCCCAAAACATTGCGCCATTAGCCATGGGAGCAAAGCCAAAATAAACAAGTGAAAATAATGGTAAACTCATGACGTTTAAATTGTATGGTAACTTTTTTATATTTCGGGTAGTGATAGATAGATAGACAGATAGATTAAAACATTTATTATTCATTTATATATTATTATTATTATCATTTTATTATTTATATATATAACATTATTTATAGTATATGCGAAACTTGAATATAGTTTGTTCAGAATAAGGAATCGATTTCAATATTTTTTACACCATGTTATATTTTGTCCCAAAAATATTTAAGTGTGATGGAAAATATTATCACCATTGAATTACTTACAATACAATCGCCGTACGGTTAGGTACCTACTGCCAAATTATTATCAATGAGCGCAAGACGACCCTGGAGGCGCGGGGGCGCCGTTAGGATGTTTTTGTACGGACAACCCGGTAACATAACAACCTTATAACTTTGTGATTTTTCATGATACAGTTTTGAAATTTTGTACATAGAACTTTACTTAAAAATACTAGACACGTGTTTCGGGTTTCGCATATACTAAAACTAATATTGTATACCTATATATATATATATTTCTTTATTGTTGTGTTGTACATTTGTACATGAGTCAACCGCATATCGGTGGTAACACTTGCACTACGAAAACCGCCATTACCGTTACGACATAAAGTCGCTTTCGAATGTACGTAAAAGTTAAACCATACATTACCATAATACTGGGAATTTCAGCCGTCGTAGAATGTTTGATTTACAAAAAAACAAAAACATGGTTATTTTTTTTACTTTAGAATTTAGACTAGCTGCGCCCCGCGGTTTCATCCGTGTAAGTTTATAAGTAGCCTATCTGTTAATTCAGGGTGTCAGCTAACTCTATACAATTTTTTATCAAAATTGCCCAGCCGTTTGACCGTGAAGAAGTAACAAACACACACACATACTCACAAACTTTAGCCTTTATAATATTACTGTGATAATAAATTCTACTAACCTAAGTTCCAGCATAATGACTGACAATCAATGAATAATTTTACTAATACTTGTATATGATAATTTTATTATACAATGACATCAATGCAGTAACACCAAAAATGTATAATTAATAGTTTCAAATAAAGTCACATTAGGGGTTTCACCATGGTATAAGACTTTTGAGACAACTTTTAGAATTCCAAAATAAAGGTTTTACCAGTTTACAGCTTACTATCGCTCATTCCAAGGTTAACCCTCTTTTTTGGTTTAAGGCGCTGACAAGAGGCAAATGATAAAAGTAGGCTTGTCTTAAACAAAAAAATTGTCAAATGTTATATAGTTTGTGGTAGCGGAAAAAATATATGTTATTCTTGAACATATTTCTCAGAACTTGGTTGTTACCAAAACACGTTTAGAAAAAAAATCTCGGTACAAATTAACGGTAAACTAACTTACTTCGAGTTTTAATACAAAATATCTGTATTAAATATCAACGTACGGTTGGTATTTAATTAATAACAAGAACGTCTTATTTGTATGCAGAACTTGGTTGTTTTTAGGGTTCCGTACCAAAGTGGTAAAAAGGAACCCTTATGGTGAGACTAAGTCTGTCTGTCTGTCACACCTGGATATCTCAAGAACTACTAATGCTATCAACTTTAAAATTAGAATAGTTTTAGATGACGTGTGCCCAACTATTTAGCAAGCAAGAAAAAAAAAAATATCTTTTTTGCAAAAGGGACTGAAAGTGGGTTTTAAAAATTTGAAGTGGAGCTACTTGGGCATGTGGGTTATCAAATGAAAGAACGCTGTTTGCACATTCTCAAATATATATTTTTTTTTTAGGCAGCATAGTTTCCGACTTGTAATGAAAAATGTCAAAAAAATACCGTCCCCCCCCCCTTATCTCCGAAGTTTGCAGAGATAAAAATCTGAAAAAATTCTATATGATAGAAGCCTAAAGATTACAGGAAAAATAAAACGATGTCTCTAAATAGCACAGTTTTTCAGAAATCATCAACATCATATATTCGTACGGAACCCTCGGTGCGCGAGTCCGACTTGCTCTTGACCGGTTTTTTATTTTGGATTACTCAACTCATTTTTGAGTAAATAAATCATTACTTCGTAATTATTTTGCAATAAATTACAAGCGTTGTGTCATCGCGCTTCTCTTTCTTTTGTATGTAGTCTGACAGTGACAGCGGTTTACCTGTTGTCTGCGTCTTATGTTACTACTATAAACGAAAGAATTCAGACCCTGCATCTACGCGTAGCAGCGCAGCGTAGCGCTTCGGTGATCTGCTACGGCAGCGTAGCTGCTGTAGCCAGCTACGAGCTACGTCGTAGCAACAGTTGTTTTCTGTACAAAGTGTATTTTAAAAGGGTAAACTCTTTCTTTAAGGTAACTTATTTTAATTTTTCAACTTGCATCGCATAATTCTATGTTCTTTTCTTTACTTATAGATAAGTGAAGAAGCAATATTATTATGTCTAACTTTGAGAACAAAGTGCAAGCGGAAGTACCTAAGTTGTGGCTTAATTACTGCTAAATGGAAAAAGTCTCAGTTTTTCCTTCTTGCGTAATTGCTTTTCATTTCTTACTAGCATTGAAGTCATTTGTTTTTACTGGCAATACTTAAGGTAACTGGACTTGTGTTTATGTTAACTATTTCAACTTAGGTGAATTGTAATGTTATTAAAGTTTAAAAGTATTTAATTAAAACTATCACCCGTGAAGCCATATATGTCAAGTAATTTAAAAATCGGTTAAGTACGAGTCGGACTCGCGCACGAAGGGTTTCGTACCATTATCTATAAAAACGGCAAAATATCACGTTTGTTGTATTTAAGTATTTATTTTTAAAGTGAATATATAACTAAAGATTCTGTGAATATTTCAAGCGTCTACCTGTTGCCGTTATCAATATCCAGCAAAAACGAGCAAAAAAATCACGTTTGTTGTATGGTAGCCCCCTTAAATATTTATTTTATTCTGTTTTTTAGTATTTGTTGTTATAGCGGCAATAGAAATACATCATCTGTGAAAATTTCAACTATCTTACTAATGAGATACAGCCTGGTGACAGACGGACAGACAGACAGACGGCGGAGCCTTAGTAATAGGGTTCCCGTTTTACCCTTTAGGTACGGACCCCTAAAAACGACCAGTTTTTTCACAACAAACTCCGAAAAAGTTACAATAATTCTAAGCGCAAAGAATCACGTAAACTTAAACCTGGCTTAACGAATATACTTCTTCCTACACAATATAATATCCTGCGTTATTCTCCCGTATTTGGCGAGTATTTTCAAACACACGAAATCTAGTTAAAAGCTTATTCAACGCGAAGCCTCCATAATAGATCATAATACGCGGAAGGAACTTCGTGAATCGATTTCCGCCGGAAATGCAAAGACTCGACACGATATTGTTCATGAATTATTACCATAAAATATAGCGTGTAGTTCTCTCTGTCATTCGAGATTTAATAAAGGATTTATTTTAAGGAAATGTCAGCTATTTCATAGGTATCTATAAGCCTCCGATTTTTCGTAATAATTTAACAGTCAATGGTTTTTAGGGTTCCGTACCCAAAGGGTAAAACGGGAACGCTATTACTAAGGCTCCACTGTCCATCCGTCTGTCTGGCTGTATCTCATGAAATTCAGAGGCAATTTTCACAGATGATGTATTTTATTGGTATTTTATATTGCCGATTTTTATAATATTGATGCCATTGACATAGATAGTAAGGACCAGGCTAACCGCGCGACGAAATGGCACCAGCGCGCTGGCCCTAAAATGACAGTTTCGGGCCAATGCGACTCAGTCGAACGCGGTCCACGCGCGGAGGAGTTAATCAGTACAGTTCTGTCATTAAAATGCCTAATTGCGTAGTAAAAGGCCGCAAAAATTATCATACAAAAGTTAAAAAGGAACATGGGATATCATAACATCGATAAATAACCTAAAATTGCCTTTGTTCCAATAAAATTATTCAATAAACACATTTGAATCCACATTCGAAATCCACAATGGCGGCCATGTCACGCCCTGCCGGCAGCGCCCGCGACGGTAACGAAGTAACCTTGTACGGACGTCATTTTTTATTTGTGTTTTATTTAATAATTATTAAATTAATAATAATTATTATTAAGCTGTTTTCAATTTAAAATAAAGCTGATCGAGATTAATTTGTTTTATTACGTTTTCTGTCAAAGTATGGACGCCTCAGTGGTTAACTTATTTCCGATAAAATGTGATTAAAATAACATTTACGCACGTACATGTCGTACATACAAGGTTACGTCGTCGACCTATGCAACGCGACACTCACGTAGTTCATATGAGTTGTCACAGATGGCGCTACTTTTTGCTTGTATGAAAAAGGTTTAAGTAAAATGTTCTGATGGGCGTATCCTTCCTTTTGAAATCATTGATTGATGCCCGTTATAAAACAAAACCAGACCCCGTCCTCTTTTAATAAAGCGGAGTTTTTCGTCCAGGATATGGGAAGGTCCAGGAACACCTTCCATTTTAATTACGGATTTTACTTAAAATACCGGACAGTGAATAACAAAATTAGCTGGTTATTATTCCGAGAAAATTACATTTATGTAGTATAAATAAATTGCCATTGACACTGACATTAATTGAATCAGAATTTTATTACGTCATTATATTAGTAGCCAGGAATATATTAATTGTTTATCTTTGATATTAGAACTCCTTTGAATATTATTTTGTTGTTTAATTTATAGCTGTTTTTAAGTAGGCAGATATAACTATATAGACAAACATCTATTATTTTATTCGAATCCAATAAGTTATATTGAGCATTATAACAAATAGGACTTTTTTTGTCCATTATGTTATATTGTATAACTACAATTATAATAATTTAACTAAATAGATGGACTGACCCACTATATGTCCATCTTGGGCGTCCCCTCCCAGCGTTTCCGCTCACTTCTGCATAGTAAATACCTTTTGCTAGTCGCCTTTCATTCATCCTCTCATATGACCAAACCATATAAGCATACTCTTTTAGCATACGATTTTATTATTATTTCATTTAAAAAATTTTTTTAAGTAAAACTTCTTTACGCACGCTTGACTTGGGGAGTAAGCTGTTGAATGCGTGACGAGAGCGTTACGGGAAAAGGCGAACGGAAGTTGTTTAAATTTTGGAATACACCGCGTCACCGCCGCGGGATTTAAATTCACACTGGCTGTTTATACACTCACAAGACCGCAGCTTTTTTGAAGTAAAACTTCTTTTGCTAGCGAACGGTGATTTCTGTTTTACTTCAGTCGTGTGGTCTAAAGCACACTCGTTTTTTTTTTACGAATGCAACTAAGCTCTCATAAATAGAAAATCTGAATTAAAACCTAAGAAAGCTCTAAGGAAATGTTCATGTATGATATTATGTACCCAAAACAATAAAATGAAATCGTCTTAATCGAGCCTTGTCTTCGCGTTAAGAGGCTTTGTCAGAGGATCCGCACATGTTATTCAATTACGCGCCTCATCCTTCAACGAGTTCACGCTTTTGATACCCCTGCGACTAAATACAATTATTATTATGTCAATGACTAAATACAATGTTTTTGAGTGACAAAAAAGCTTGGAGAATCGTTAAGTATTTTATTTCAAGAGAGAATAACAGTAAGGAGACTACTACAAAGAGTTTATTTCATCTTACTGGGTATTTTCGGAAACTACGTCCACCTAAGTTAGTTTGATTTCCAATTATATTTTTATGGGCGGCGTTCCGAATCGATTTCTAAGAGTATATTAAGATACGAGTACTTTCATTTAATGTTATTCCTCTCCCCCGCTATTATTTTCCTACTATTAAGCCGTAAAAGCCAACTTCAAAGCATAAAATCAAATAAAAACAGTCCAAATAAATAAAATTGCAGACGGTCTGGTCGATCTTTCGATTTATAGATAAATATTTTTCAACACATTCGATAAACGTAAAATCTCTAGACCCATTAAAGTACTGTAAATATTTAATGTTAGTCTCCACTAAATACAATATTTTAAACAGACTGTATCAAATATTTACGTACTACCTAAATATTCCCAATCAAAATAATTATTAAACGATTTCTAAATTCGCAAATATACTTAACATTTTACGCCCATCAGTAATAATCAAATAAATAAAGTATTACATCAAAATCAACGTTCCCAAATTAATTATTTACCAATTTCGAAGCCCAATGAACCGGAAACGTATTAATAAAATAAATTTTATAATAAGTACGTACTCGTGGTACTCGTATATAATGTGTTCCGCGTGAGTGAGGACAAGAGGCAAAAAACGAACGTCGAGATCCATTGGAAATCACGGGGGAGTGGGGAGGTGGGAGAATGGGGAGCTCCGGAAATACAGTCCGCCCGGTATATGCCAACCACTAAACACATTTCATACTAGCAGAGTAAAGATGGCGTTTGAATGTTGATTTCTCGATATTTTCTATACGGAACGATGTCGGATGTTTATTTCTTATTTTATTTTTATGACGTAATTATTACAGCTTTTAATTTCTCGTTTTTGTTTCCAATTTGGTGAGAATTTCTTAAAAGACCAGAAACCAGCCCTATCAAAAAAAGATCTTAAGATCTCAGAAAACCATGATGACCATTGTCATGGAGATATGGCAACGGTAAGGTGAGACAGAAAACTGACTCATTGCAAAAGACAAAGCTGGTGACGATTTCAAATTTTCAGTCTCCTAAAGTTACTATTATTATAAAAGAACATCTTATCTTTATACCATTTTACACGAAAACTGAACGAGCAATTTGGCCTCATACAAGTTCGCTGCATGCCGATTAAAGCCTCATTCGCAGTGAACGTGTTAAACAAGCGAGCTTAAAATGCTTTTACAAAGCTATATGTAGGTCGACGCCGCCCGTAATTTTAATTTCCGACTATCCGAATTGTAAAAAGAATACTTTAATATTGCAACGTAGTAACAGAAAACACGAGAACTTTTGCATTCCTTATTTATATACGATCCTTGTTTTTTTTTATATTATTAAAAAATAGAAAAAATAGAACATTAATATAATAATATAAGTATATACTATTTAATAAATATTTTTAATAAAATATTATTATTTATTAAAAATGCAAAAAGGAGGCATAAGTTGCCCTGCAGCGAGACAGAGTAGGCGTAGAACAGTAATCGTAGGAAGGTAAAAAAAAAAAATGTGGGTCGTTGGTTTGATTTCCAAATGGTAAGAGCACCTACCATTTGGAAATCAAACCAACAACCCGTAGCGCAACCATTTACGTATCAGGAATCTACAACTATATTCCTGAGAGCATAAACAAGATTACAGTAGGAGCACTTCTCAAGATTATTTATGTCAAAAAAATATTGTAGAAGAAAATATTGTGTCAGAATGCCAGCCCCTCTGCCTAGCATCGAATGGAATTCACATCGGCAAAATGTTGTTCGGTCGCCACGCCACCCTACTCTCTTTGAACCAATAAACCATACTATCTGCACCTTTTTTACTCTTTGCGAGAATACAAATACATTTTCGCCCTCCATTATTTATTACCTCTGTTGCGTAAATATCAAAACGTAGCGAGCAGTTCTGACTGATACTCGTAAATCTTCGATTTAGCGGAACGAACCAATCGAAGCCCGCTAACTCGGTTACGTTTTTCCATTGTTCACAATTTTGCGCTTGCCACTCGCGTTTGACATCCAAATCTGATAATATCCGTCCATGATTTCAGTTTCGTGCCAAAAATATAAAGCATACAATCTTACATTGCAATATTCTCGATCTTTTGAAATGTTTACGTTCTTCCGTCGTCTGTCTGTCAGTGGTTTTCAACTGGAAGTGGGACTGAAGAAAAATCCTGAAGATTTACTCCGCTACATTTCTCTAGTGCTCGACACTGGCAATACTTACACGTCGATACAATTTTAAAGCCACTGCGGTACATCACGTACTCGTATTGGTGTCGCCTTCTTCAGCTAAACTTTCGCGGATATCAAAGAGTTCTGTGAGTTTTTTTTCTGACAGTGTTATAAAAGTGATGGCAATTAAAATTACCAATTGCATTAAAAAAATCGATATTTTTTTAAAATTAATTTCCGTTTTGTCTGTTTCTAGAAATAACTTTCAAATACGTATTTATCAACTGTCCAATATAGGTCATCGTAGACTTTGTGTTGAGCATTCCTCTGCAAGCAATTTCAAAGACGTATTTAATCCAGTAGGAATATACATTGTTATTGTATTTGTTCTTACATTATTCATTACATAAAGAATTTCGCGGCACATTTCTTTCGCATGCATTTTATGTTCACTTTGACGGTAGAACGACGTCATTTGTAGCAAATACTCATTGAACTTTCCCGACACCATTATGGGGGAAAAAAGGGGTACTTGTGAGCATTCCACAGTAGGTGAATGCTGAAACAATGGCTTGCCGGGCGGCGTGGCGCGGCGGTGCGGGCGAGCCACGCTCTCAAGTGGCGCATTTTTGTCGCTCAGATGTCAAGCTGCTGCACGTTTGCACACTCACGGAATATTGAAATTGTTTCTCTTACCATTCCGTACTGCAATAATACTGCACTATACTTTTTACTATCGAAATGCTGATGTACCTACGTAAAAGTAGCTGTTATTCGAATTTCGTCACTGGAATGTTTTCGTGCCGGGCGTACCTATACTTAATTTTATTTGTTTATTTATTTATTTATTTAGGCAACCAACAGCGATACATATAGTATGTTACAGAGTAAGTATTACAGTATTGTATGGCTAATAATTGGTTTCCCTGTATAACTAGGATAAATATAAAACATGCGAACGGACTACCTACTAAGAAATTTAAATACAAAAGGTACAGGTTTAGGTGTTGCTTATAGTTGAGTTTAAATTTAAATGAGAAAAAAAAAGTTTAATTGTTATGACCAAAAAAAAAAAAAAGTTTGAATAAGATATTAGTAGTCTGTCATTTGCCTTCACTTGTGGTTTTTAGTATTTGTTTTTTGAATGTAGGTTTATTAGAGTTAAATATATCCGCTTGAGAGAAATCTGCGTTATAAATTCTAGCAATACGATTTGTCCTTGAATCGACGGCGACGTCTCATTTTCTGAACAAATTGATTACATTTTTTGGAGCTCTGTGGTTCAACCGACAAAGCCTCTATGCAATAAGTTCTAAGTACCTAAGTTACCTTTAAAAATAATACCAAGTAGGTACAACCAACTACAAAAGCATTTTAGAAATATGAAATGATTTACAATTTGTACATCGGTATGCTATTTCTTAATTCACATCTGAAAGCTCCAAGTTTGTAGAAAGAATGAAGTGGTCTTTATTTTTAATGAAAACGCCAAAGAAAATAGTTTCTTCATACATATTGACGGCAGAACCCTCGTCAACCTCACACTTGTCCGATGTTTTGATAACTCTCTGTATATTGAAAAAGGCGACCCTGATTATCGGTTCATTGAAAGGAAACCCCGAATTTTCAACTTTTTATTTTTCATCTGTAGATTAAAATGGGTTCCACAAAGTGTGCGCTACTTACCGCTTAAACGACGAAAGCGAAAAACGGTTTACTCGATAATTTTCGGATAAAAAGCAAATTAGCTTTTATAATCAACGTAAAAAGTTCTTAATTTCAACTGAAGTGTATATTTTATCTTCTTATAATTAACTAGGCAGTTCTCGTATTGCTCACCAATAAAGCTTAAAATGGTTTTGTTAATATTTCTCGTTATCATAACTTTAGGAAGACAAAGACATGTATCTCTTAATAAACTCCCCGGAAGTCAGTTTCCATCAAAACTTTAGAATCGCTAAGACTTCAGATCGACTTGTAAAATGCAAACTTTGTGTTTAAGTTGGAATCAATTTCCACACAGACTGATATCGATATGGTTGAGTTTGCTCACACGTCACAGATTTATCATTTTATTTTACGGTCAAATGATCTCCAGGGATTGGGCGTTCAACAAAGTTATATATTGCAGGAAAACCTAACATACACCAAGTCGAAGGCGAAACCAACTCATTCGTCTATGAAACGATTACGGAATATTACCAATTTTATATTCAACCGGAGCCAGGCACCGGCCTGCGACCGGCGACGGAACCGTCTCAAATCGCACTTTTATGAAAGTCCCTAATGACACGTGAAATCCGAAATTGCTAAGATGGAATGGAGTTCCCAAACATACCCTAATCCGGCACACATCCTATGTATAACTAAGGATGAAATAACCTCAATTTCACCAACAAGATCCTCGGTAATGTGTTGCGAATGGTACGGGTTGATAAGGAAAAACGGGTAAATAAGGAATCGTGAGAGGCCACCAGGACCGGAAAGGGTCAGGCGAGGGGGGGGCTCATCCGGCGGATACACCGCAACCGGCCGCCGTCCACCGGACAGCCAATGTATTTCGTAGCCAGAGGGACGTCGACGAGCACTTTTATAAAACATTGAAGTTGTACTGTGGCCAATAACTAGTTTCTAGAGCACTCACATGAACGTAATTTTTATACCGTAAATAATCCAGTTGCTGTAAAAGTTTTTACGCGTTTCAAGAATTGTGGCGATTTGTGCAGAATTCATACAGTTTCAGCAGAACTACGAACTTTCTTGCAGACTCAATTCTTTTCAAACTCGTAAAGGAATTTAATTTAGAACAAACTGGCTATTTGTACCTATTCAATTTTCTGTAGAAACATTTTTGTTAGTAAAATATGAGAGCAAAGCTTATTTAAAACAAACCTTCAAAGCACTTAAGCTTTTCAGACAAAAAGATCCTCCTTTCATGACTGCAATTATAATAAAATTTTCTTTTTGATCCGCAGAAAGACGTAGGGAATAATGAAATTTTGATATCAATTCGCAACCAACGAAATCCCACGAGATAGTGCTTTCAAAACAACTTTGATTTCCTCCCGACATAGTCAAAGGAGCTTACCGAGAAAAAGCGACGAAAGAAAGAAAGAAATAAAAAATGCACAGAAACACGGAGGTCGGAGTTTTTCCTGTCACCGGGCACAAACAATGCCTCCATTGTAGGGCTGCGTCCCGCGCGCCCCGCACCCCGCCGCGGTACCGCCGAGGAAACGAGCATCTTTTGTTTCCAAGCCTGGGTCCCGCACGGAAACGAGAGCTTTGAACCCGCGGTCATCTGTTTACATCACGCCAACTAGAAAAAAAGACATCCGATTATTTGTTCTGCAGACTGTACTCAAAATACACGTAACCATGGGTACGTACCGCAACGGATGTATAGTCGATTGCTCTCCGCGTAGTGCTCTCAGAAATGATATTGCACTCTGGTTTTCTGCGTAAAATGTTTTATACAAAATATGTGAAGCGAAACTGCAAATACAAATGAAAGCTTTCGAAGAAATACGTTTAATTCGGTTTCTCATTAGCTGCAACAATTTTTTTTTTCTACCCTATTTTCCAAATTCCCTATATGTATAAAAGGTTTGAAGAGAAATTCGTATAAAATGTAACACACTATTAACTGGTAAAATACTCAGCACTCTAGTTGCAAGGCACTACACTGGCGGCTCAAAAAAAGTTGACACAATTTTAAATTCGCCCATTTCAATTAATAAATAATAGCACTGCGCTGCCTCGCTATGTAACAATTTGAAATGAATAAGGTTGGTTTCCGGCAGGTAATTTACTTACAACTCTCTCTGGGAGGACGAATAATAAATTGTATTTTTTCCTCGGTCCACTCATTTAGATATGAAAAAATACCGCGTTGAAACTTGAGGACCGCTTCTGGAGGATTATTTATTCATATAGCTCACTGTCCTAGTGACTTCAGAATCAATTAAGCTTTACCTTTGAAGATGATGCAGAAGAATGTCGGTTATTTTATAATAGGACTTATGGAAAATGCAAGCGAACTTTTGTTTTGTTTTATCTAAGTAGGTATTCGAGCTAACTTATCTCAGCGGGGCGAGCACGGCCTACTGTGACACTACACACACCTACTGTGACATGACTTGAGTCACACATTTTTCACACTTTCAGCGATAAAACTGTTTTGTCATAAAATGCTGGTACAAATTGACATGACATAATTTATCATGTCTTGTCACAAACGTCTTGGCACGCCCGTGCTCGGCCCGCTGCACGTGTTGCCGTGACAATTAACATTTTTTTTTTCTTTCTTTTCCTATCGAGGACCGTATCCCAACCGCCGCGCTTCTCTTTAAAATCGCATCTGTTAGAGGTAAAAATAGATACTCGTGGTTATCCAGCTTATTCATAAAATTTACCTTAAGATAAGGTATAAGAGATCTTTTGTTGAGACTTCATAGGAATAGAAGACCAAGGCCATCTTAGTGCAGGCTGGAGCCCTTGGGCAAACAACAATTTGGGGCCCCAAATTGTTGTGTGTCCAAGGGCTCCAGCCTGCTTTGGAAAGTAAAAATTAAGCAGTAAATGACAAAAAAACACTTTTCTGTTATGATTTTATATTTACCATGGGTAATAGGTACAAATCAAATACATGTTATTAACGGTTTAAGAATTAGAACTTAAAAAAAAGGTAGGCACGTTATTAAATAAATTTCTTTCGGTTTGAATTAACCTAAAAATAAAAAATAAAAATGCGTTATTGAGTGCAAGCGTTGAATCGGCCTTCTGAGGTCCCCGTGAGGTCGGGGGCCTTGGGCACAGGCCCCGTGTGCCCTTATGGTAAAGACGGTACTGTAGAAGACAGCCTCATTTCATTCCTAGATCAAATACGAAACCAATATCTTTAGAAATTCGTGCCTAAATTAACATGTCACAAGACCCACAAGGTACCAATTTCGCACCGCATCCACGTAGCAGCTCTGCACTGTGGTAGATCAAATTGTTTCGGCGGGAAATGATGTGATGTACCCTCACTAGTATATACGACGCGAATTTCCCTTGCAGCCCGTTCTTTTATTGTACACCTAAATTGGATTTTCGCTGCGCCATACATATTCCGGCCACCAAGTGAATTTCATATTTTACTCAATTTTGTTACCTAAGCTGAATTTATCAGGGTAATTTTTAATGCTTAAAGTCATGTCATTAACTGTTTTGGTGTTGATATAATTCTATTACCGTCAGGGTTGATGATGCTGTAAATGTTTTAAGTGACATTTTAGCGGGATATTTTACTCTTGAAATGGGAATCAATTATGTTTGAAACCGCGGTTTTGGCATCTGAAAAAGTCTGAACATAAGTCATAGGAGAATAAATACGCACAAATCATCATCATTCATCATAATTTCAGCCGAAAAGACGTCCACTGTTGGACATAGGCCTCCCCTAAAGAGGGGGGGGGGTAGGGGGTTTGCCATAATCGCCACGCTTGGCAGGCGGGTTGGCGATCGCAGTATGGTGATAAAATGCATAGAGAACGCTGCTGCCCACTCTCTAGTAAGTCCCTCCGCGGAACTGTTTGAGAGGTAGGTACTCTAGTGTTGTATTATATTAAGTAGAATACAGGGTTGACTACTTTGGGCACGCTACAATTGTGGAAGTCCCCTCTTTGAGGAGTGGCTAGAGAGGCGCCACGGTGTTTTCACCTTCCGCCTGACGCAGGTCCTCATGGGACACGGTTGTTGCGGGAGGTTCCTGTTCAGGATAAAGCATGAGGAAACGCCCGGGTGTCACCACTGTGTGGATCACCCATAGGACACGGTAGAGCATACGGTGGAGGTCTGCCCGGCTTGGGTGTAGTACCGCCGTGTCCTCACGGAGGCGATCGTCGGCGGCGATCTCTCGGGTCCGGCCTTGGTTCAGGTTATGGTTCGGAGCGAAGAGTACATGGGCGGCCGTCACCTCGTTCTGCGAAGCAGTAATGCTCGCGAAGGAAGAGGCGGAACACGCGAGGGAGAGGCAGAGTTTGCGCCCTCGCACCCCTAGTCGCCGCAGGAGACGCCCCGGGCGCCGGGAGTCTCAAGCCAATTTCCGGCAACCGTAGGCACAGGCCTGCGGACGGTGAGCCATGGATAGCTCGCCGTCCAATAAGGACCAGCCCCGGGTCGACGGCGCGTTGTGTTCCACGCGTGCCTCAAAGAGATGTCAGCACGAATTGACGGGGTCCATTAGGGCCAATGTCTGCCAGGGTTGCGAGTTTGTCCGAAAAGGATATCGTGGCCCTGGCACACAGGCAAATGAAGGAACACGGGTGGGTTTTAGTCAGTAAAAGTCTGACACGCCCTCCCGTTCCGCCCAGAGCGGGAAAAGTTATTTGATAAATTCGCAACCAAAAAAAAAAAGGGCGTAGTACTTCGTTGGTCTAGTGGTCGCAAGCTCGACTGCTGTGGTTGAGGACTTGGGTTCCATCCTCAGATCGGCAGCGTGTATTTGAGTTTTTCCTTGAGAAATTTCACCATCGCAGTCTGGATTTATTCCCTTTTGTGACAATGGCCAATTCCGTGTGGTGCCGGACGTAAAGAATAGCACCATCCTATTTCTTCCCAAGGTGCAAGGGTGTCGTAAAAGGCGACTAATGGACTTACTAGAGAATGGGCAGTAGCGTTCTCTATGCATTTTAACACCGTACTGCGATCGCCAACCCGCCTGCCAAGCGTGGAGATTATGGCAACCCCCTCCCCTTTTGGGGGAGGCCTATGTCCTGCAGTGGACGTCTTTCTGCTGAAATGATGATGATGATGATGTGACAATAGGCTCGTCCATTACGTCTTAAATTAAAATAAAACTTTTTTAAACTTATCACAAATTTAAAATTGTGAAACTCAATACTCTGATATTGTAACAGTAACATCACAAGCACTATGTTATGTAACTTTACGAGCGTTTTAATACAGTTTTACAAAATAAGTAGTATATCAATAATCGTGTGGGTGAGTACTGCTCTCCTAGCTAGGTTATGAAAACCTGTGTTAAAGAGAATCGGTCCAATCCCCTTAAGAGGGCGTACAACGGAACACTAGCGCCACTCTTTAAAAAAAATATTATCTCGTGACTGAGAAGGAATTATGAATAACGGCTAGTAGGGACCCTCGGTAAGTGTGTCTAGAATTTTCTAATACCATATATAACGTTTTATATTGAGACACGAAGCAAGAAAATACGATCTACGTATAGAATGTGGCCGCTTTTCTTTAGATCGTATTTTGTTGCTTCGTCTCCTGTCCTCCGTGCCCTACTAGCCGTTATTCATAATTCCTTCTCCACGAGATATTTTTTTTTAAAGGAGTGGCGCTAGTGGACTGTTGTACGCCCTCTTAAGGGGATTGGACCGATTCTCTTTAACACAGGTTTTCATAACCTAGCTAGGAGAGCAGTACTCACCCACACGATTATTGATATACTACTTATTTTGTAAAACTGTATTAAAACGCTGACAACAGGTAAACCACTGTCACTGTCAGATTGCATACAAAAGAAAGAGATGCGCGATGACACAACGTATGGCGTAAAAATGCAAATAAAATCGTATAAAATTAGATATTAACTAATTAATAAAAATTAATCCTTCACCGGATGCAGTTTGGCATTTGCAATTTATGGTACGAGTATACTTTTAATTATAATTATAACTGTTAACGAAGGGATAAACTGCTTTTAAAAATAATTAAGAGTTGTCTTTGAAGATTTTTTTTATGTATTAAATTATGTTTAATTATGTTTTTGGGTTTCACCCTATGCACAAAATACTTGAAAATATCGTACAGTTTTTGTTTTGGAAAAATTATTTACGATTTAAGAGATACACAGATTTAATCATTTTCAGAAATCTCCGCCTTAATAACATGTACTACAATCCTTTGTTTGTTTAAATAAATATTATGATTATGAATACATGCACCTCACATAACTAACGAAATGTGGCCATACTATCATCACTGCCTACTTCTTTGAGGAATACAGGCATGTTGTTATAAAGTTGTAACACTGGGCTGTCACTAAACAGTTATTATCTTTCCATTAGGGAGCGCTGGAACCGGCCATCTACATAAATGGGATAGATGAGCGCACAACTGACGCGGTTGTCCATTTACTGGAGCGGTTACAACCGGTAACTTAATAATATTGTTAACTAGTTTAGCTGACCAACAGACCTCGCCCTGTATAAACTACAATAATTTAATAAAAAAATTATAATTAAATTACAATAATTTATATTACGCTTCCACATATTCAAATTCGGAAAAAACTTCTTCGTCTTTTTATTTATGGGATTTTTGTATAAACAAAAGTCCCAAAAATAAAAAGACAAAGAAGTTTTTTCCGAATTTGAATATTTTCCGGTAAATTATTCCCGATGTTTCTTTCCTTATAAACCTAATTCGGACTACTACCACCATTTTAAAACAAAAAATAGCCAAATCGGTCCAACCGTTTTCAATAGTGATGCGCTTACTAACGAACAGCATTTCATTTTTAACCGACTTCAAAAAAGGAGACGGTTCCATGTTCGTCTGTATGTCACTTTCACACTATTTTCGTAAATTGTTGTCGAATTACGAAAACTCTTAAATTTAGTTAGCATTGCTTACGTAGTTTTTGAGTTAGCTCCAATAATACATATTTTATCCACTTAGTATAAGTGGATGATGATATAATAACTTCCTGTTATTGTTATTTACATAGCAGGTAGTGGTCTGCGGGCCTGCGGACGGTGAGCGATGGGGAGCTTACCATTCCGATAAGGACCAGGCCCGGGTCGACGGCGCGTCGTATTCCACGCGCGCCTCTAAGAGTTGTCAGCACCAACTGACGGGGTCCGATAAGGCCAATGCCTGCCATGGTTGCGAGTTTGTTCGAAAGGGATATCGTGGCCCTGGCAAACAGGCAAATGAAGGAACACAGGTGGGTTTTAGTCAGAAAAAGTCTGACACGCCCTCCCCCTCAGGCCAAAGCGAGAGAAATTGTTTGGGAAATTACCAACCAAAAAAAAATAATGTCATATCTGTTTTTTTCTACACGTTATAATCATGCATCAATACAAACACGCGTGCGCTTTAATGGCGACATTAATTGAATGCACCTATACGGTTTTGCAATATCTTTTTTTTTTATCCTTTATTAAAAAGAACCAGGTTCTTAATAATTATTTACAATCTAGCCTATAAGACTAATAAGTAATTTAAATCTAACTTAATTTTTTACGTGATAATTATTTTAAAACTTAAAATAGCAAGTCCACTTTCTTAGAGTCTTCTTAGTTGGTTTTAATGAAGATATTTTAATTTCATTAAACTTTATTATTTATTGATTTATTTGTTTTAATTAGACAAAAGTTTAGTTCAATGATTTTGGTGATCTACCGAATTTGAGTGAGGTCCAGGTCTCAGAATTTAATTAACCATATACCTCAGCGTTCTATAAACTTAATTATATAAAAAACAAAGGAATTTCGGAGCTTTTGGGTTGGGTGGTTAAATAATACTTTTGTCCCTTGTTTACTAAAATATATAAAGTAATAACATCTGATTACTTTTATTCTGTGAACCAGAAACATAATATCAGACCATCTCAGTCCTATTGTGTAAGACTCAATTATTTAAGTTGGGGCAAACGTCAAATATTAATATTTCTGTCTCATATCAAATGAACAGGGTACTTGAATTACTGAAACTATGAAGTTTTAACGAGATTTTGCTGTTGAGACCAACGTGGTAAGTCATTTTTAACCGACTTCCATAAAGGAGGAGGTTATAATATGTTCATCCCTATGTATTTTTTTTTCATGTATGTTACCGATTTCTGCGTCAATTGTGGACCGGATTTTGTTTTTTTTTTTAAGTATACTCTTGAGGTGGTCCCATTGTCACCAAGTCAGAATCTGATGAGGAGATCTCGTGGAAATTGAGGGAAATCCTTAAACTTTACAGGCACACCTATAGCGATTTGGTTATTTTTTTTTTATAGTAACTCGTGCATTTGCTCTCGGAAAGCAACATTTGATGAAGTGGGATTGATGATGAAGACCACAGATAGCCACCGGAACTACTAAATAATAAGTATTTCACGGGTTGCGATTCGATTAGGTACTTTGAGGTTGCTGAGCAATTTTTGCTCGTCACATTGCATATGAGGAAGTGGAACTAATGGTTCTTATCGGGAGAACTCCTCAAAATGAACGTCCCTTTATCGCGAAAAGCAATATTTTGTAAAAACGAGTAGACATTAGGCTATTGTAACTTAGATAAATAACAAACAGACCCATTAATACGTGAAAAATTAAAACTTTTAACAAAAAAAACTTTTACAAAGTGAAAACTAATTTTAATTTCAGAAGTCGGTGACAAAAAACTTAAATGCAGATCCAAAGACACCGACTTCCGAAAGTAAAGTTATTTTTCACTGTGTAGTATTTTTTTATAGCATGTATTTTTAGACACTGTCACGCTGCCTGCAGGGATACTGCCTCGTTGGTCTAGTGGTTGCAAGCGCTACTGCTGTACATGCGGTCCTTTTTTTTTTTGGTTGGTATAATAACAAATAACTTCTCCCACTCTGGGCGGAGCGGGAGGGCGTGTCAGACTTTTACTGACTAAAACCCACCCGTGTTCCTTCCGTTGCCTGTGTGCCAGGGCTACGATATCCCTTTCGGATATCGACCTAACGGAGACCGTCAGCTAGTGCTGACATCTCTTTGAGCCGCGCGTGGAACACAACGCGCCGTCGACTCGGGCCTGGTCCTTATCGAACGGCGAGTCCCCATAGCTCACCGTCCGCAAGCCCGCGCCTACGGTGGTGGCTGGAAGTCTCCTGCGGCGACTAGGGGCGCGAGGGCGCGAACCTTGCCTCTCCCTCACGCGTTCCGCCTCCTCCTTCGCGACCATTACTGCTTCACAGAAGGAGGTGAAGGCCTCCCATGCACTCTCGCTCTGAACCATGGCCTGAACCAGGGTCGGATGTGAGAGATCGCCGCCGCCAATCGCCTCTGTGAGGACTCGGTGGTGCTTCACTCAAGCCGGGCAGTCCACCGTATGCTCCACGTATCCTCCGGGCGATCCACACAGTGGTGACACCCGGGCGTTTCCTCCCGCTTTATCTTGAACAGGAACCTCCCGAAACAACCATGTCCGGTGAGGACCTGCGTCAGGCGGAAGGTGAGGATGCCGTGGCGCCTCTCTAGCCACTCCTCAAAGAGGTGACTTATCGCCACAACTGTGGCGTGCCCAGGTACATGAGGCCATAATCGCAGTATGGTGTTAAAATGCATAGAGAACGCTGCTGCCCATTCTCTAGTAAGTCCCTTAGTCGGCTTTTACGACACCCACGGGAAGAAATGGTATCGTGCTATTCTTTACGTCCGGCACCACACGGAACTTGAGGTATTGTATACTCTTACCATAACTGGCGAAATGTGGGTGTAAGTAAGAAAGAAGAAAAGAAAGAAAAATAATTTTACTACTACTAATTTAAATACACCTCTACTTAACCCTTCGGGGATTACAGGCGTGATGCCATGTTATATTTTGCGTATGTATTTATTAGACGCCGTTGCCAAAGTGGTAAAGAGATTGGCTATTGCGGTACGAACGTAGATTCGATTCTAATGTCATAGGGATACCAACGCACCTAGTAAGTGATGTTATTAACTCCTATATCTGTGAATATTTTTCACCGAATAGGGGCCTTTTTGGGGGAGAAATATTCATTCACACCATAGATAAACCTCTGTCTAACCCTTTGGAGATCATCATCATCATTTCAGCCGAAAGACGTCCACTGCTGGACATAGGCCTCCCCCAAGCACCGCCACTTCGATCGGTTCTGTGCTTCCCGCATCCAGCCGATACCTACGGCCTTCACAAGGTCATCGGTCCACCTTGTAGGAGGCCTTCCAACGGTACGTCTTCCGGTACGCGGTCGCCACTCCAGAACCTTTCGGCCCCATCGGCCATCAGTTCTGCGAGCAATGTGCCCTGGCCACTGCCACTTAAGCTTGGCAATTCTTCGGGCTATGTCGGTTACCTTGGTTCGGAGATAATAAAGGTTATACACTATCTGTGTGCCAAATTTCATCCAAATCCATTTCACAAACATCCCAACATAGAAAGTTTCACATTTATAATAATAGTAATATAAATAACCTTGTTGCATAATCAGAGATGTCACGTGTCTTCGATTTTTTAGTTATAGGGCATGCCTCACGATGTTTTCCTTCACTGTTTTGAGAGCAGTAGTGAAATGAAACAAACAATGAAAAAAACCAAAGAATGTTTGTTATTGCATTCGAGGCGGAATTAACACCCGAGCCGTAGGCGAGGTTGTTTTTGAGCCGAGAACTGCAATAACAAATGTCCGCGTGTATCAAACGACGTTTTTCAATACACTTTTGAAGAAATAAAATCGAAAAATATTTTTGTCATGAATGATTAGGAAACTATGATTTAACTTTCTTTTTTTACCGCGTTTTGCTTTCACCAGGTTGAAAGAGAAGCAAAGGTATAAAGCCGATAAACAGCATAATATGAAAAATTTAAAATTCAAATAGTTTTGAGTTTAGAACACAAATAAATGTTACTTTGTTCATAAACGTTTTATTTATTGTAATTATCATGGTATTGTATTTATAAACATCATTTAAATATTCCAAAAATATTAACGCCGTAAAGACGCATCTTTGCCGAGATTTAAAAAAAAAATCACCTTCGAATAGAGAGGACTGTCTCTGGCGCGAGACGGTGTGAATAGAGTACTCAATAGAGGCATTTTATCTGACATCTCACGCGTGTGAAATACATTGCATTGTGAACCTAATCGTAGTGCGATATGAACCAGTTTTCGAGGAGGAGGAGGAAAAAATATTTACACAAAGTGATGCGGCTGCCTTTTTTTTTGTGTGTTTAATTATCATATAACTTCACCCGCTCTGGGCGGAGCCAGACTTTTACTGACTAAAACCTACCCGTGTTCCTTCATTTGCCTGTGTGCCACGATATGCCTTTCGGAAAAACTCGCAACTCTGGCAGGCGTTAGCCTAATGGACCCCGTCAATTCGTGCTGACATCTCTTTGAGGCGCGTGTGGAACACAACGCGCCGTCGACCCGGGCCTGGTCCTTATCGGACGGTGAGCTACCCATCGCTCACCGTCCGCAAGCCCGCGCCTACGGTGGCCGGAAATCGGCTTGCGACTCCCGACGCCCGGGGCATCTCCTGCGGTGACTAGGGGCGTGAGGGCGCGAACCCTGCCTCTTCGTCACGGTCTCCGAATCCTCCTTCGTGAGCATTACTGATTCGCAGAAGGAGGTGACGGCCACCCATGCGCTCTCGCTCCGAACTGGGTTCAAACCCACGACCGTAACAACTCGGAAGTTGGGGCTGTTACCACTGCGCCACCACTGCTCCGTGCTGAGTCACACATTAATCACACACATAAAAAGAACATAGAATGAGATAAGTTAACGTGAATAATGTTTTCCTTATGTTTCAGGTGATATATCTTGCATCTTGCTCTTTTCTCCCTAAGAACGATTTCGTTTATATTCATTACAAAGCGCTCGAGCAAAATATCTGGCATTATAATAATAGCTTCGTCGGTTTCAAACGAAGCTGTCTTATTCATCCGCTTTTAAAGAATATCACTTGAACATTCATATTGTAGGACAGACCGGATTATCATAAGCAATGTCTTGTGAATGGTAATCATACTAATATTACAGCGAAATTTTAACGTTTGTTTACTTTGCCAGGGTTGCGGGTTTGTCCGAAAGGGATACCATGGCGCTGGCACACAGGCAACTGAAGGAACACGGGTGGGTTTTATTCAGTAAAAGACTGGCACGTCCTCCCGCTCCGCACAGAAGGGAGTAGTTATTTGATAATGTACTAAAAAAAGACAAAGGCTTCATTTCGTAAGTTCGTATCTTATCCAACTGAAAAAAATACCTATTCTAAATGTTCAATTTTCTCTAAACGGTTTTTAGCATAATTTACATTTTATAATAGCACTAGCTGCGCCCCGCGGTTTCACCCGCGTAGGTCCCGATCCCGTGGAAATATCGGAATAAAACGTAGCCTATGCCTTAATCCAGGGTGTCAGCTACCTCCATACAAAATTGTATCAAAATTGGTCCAGCCATTTGAGCGTGAAGAAGTAACAAACATACACACACACACACTCACAAACTTTCGCCTTTATAATATTAGTGTGATAGTGTGATAATGTAGCTACTTCCATACAACCAAAGCTTTTTGTTGAATAACATGATTAATTTTAGGTTTACAAGCTTCACACTGAAAATAAGAAGAGACGAATAAAGTGTTTTGAAATACGAAACAAACAACAAACTCACTGACAGGCCCATTGTTGTCCGTTGTTTGAAGTGTGCACTAAAAATGAAGGCATGCGGGTGATACTATGTTTATTTATAAACATATCTCTTTACAAAGATTACTTTTTTCTTGAAATTCCTATCCCTTATCACCGATTATACCAAATAACCGAAACCAAGTTGGTACACACACGTCATAAATACAATAACACATTAAATAACGCCTGTTACCAGAAGAGGTATTGGTGTACAGTAAACCGACACTTAAAATAAAACACAATCATTATAAAATCATACCAACTAGCAAAACACAAAAATAATAATATAAAAAAATATTTTTAGTATATGCGAAACCTGAATATAGTTTGTTCAGAATAAGGAACTGAATCGATTTCAATCATTTTTACACCATGTTATATTTTGTCCCAAAAATATTTAGTGTGATGGAAAATGTTATCACCATTTATTTACTTACAATAAAATCACCGTTCGGTTAGATACCAACTGCCAAGTTATAATCAATGAGCGCAAGACGACCCTGGACGCGTGGGGATGCCGTTACCATGTTTTTGTACGGACAACCCGGTAACATAACAACCTTATAACTTTGTGATTTTTCATGATACAGTTTTGAAATTTTGTACATAGATTCTTTACATAAAAATACTAGACACGTGTTTCGGGTTTCGCATATACTAAAAATAATGTTGTGTTTATAAATATAAATTACAAAGCCTGCATCTACGCGTTATAGAAGCGTATAGTAGCAAATCGGTTAGCTGCTACGGCAGCGGCAGCTGTAGCCAGCTACGAGCTACGTCGTAGCAAAATTTGTTCTCCGTGCAAAGTGTATTTTAAAATGGTAAACTTTTTCTTCATGGTTACCTTTTATAATTTTTCAACTTGCACAGCATAATTCTATATATTTTTCTTTACTTATACAGCGTGTATCAGAAAGTTGTGGTCAAAGATAATTAAGGGTGTGGTACAGACCATCAAACTGAAAAACTATCTCCGTGGGACCAACATCGTAAAAAAAAAATATCAACTGTTCCATACAAAACTTCAATACCTGTATTATCAGCCTATAATGTTCCCACTGCTGGGACTCAGGCCTCCTCTCTTCTAGAAGGAGTGGGCTATAATCCACCACGCGGGCCCAGTGCGGGTTGTTAGATGTCACATGTCTTCGAATTTTTGGTTCTAGGACATGCCGGTTTCCTCACGATGTTTTCCTTCACCGTTTTGAGAGCAGGGGTGATGAAATTATTTACACAAAGTAAAGCGCCTGACTAGGTCCCAACTCACGACCTAGAACTCTTAAGTCGGGGCCACCACTGCTTTTCTCAAAACTTCAATACCTACTCGACCCAAATGTATGGCTGTTTATTTTTTCTCGATTACAATATTATTACTTACTGATTATGATTATTTATAGTGAAGTGTTATATTCATGTATTTTATCTAATTAGTATGTTTTTATAATGTGATTTTTTTAATGTACACCAGTATAATTAAATTAAATATATAAATATAAATTGTAAAACAAGAACATACTTCATAAAACAGTTCACACCATATCATCATGCGTTTCAATAACAAAATGGCTGACAAACGCGACACAGTTAAGCACCCCAATTAAATTTAATTAGCACTCACGCCGTTCATTCGAAAAGATGCCAAGATTCTTGACAAACAGAAGCGTGTGACATAATCTTACCTATTAAGTACAGTCAACAAAAGAGATGAGTATAATATGCTGGCAATATCTCGGACCTATTCTGTTGTTCTCTGAGTGAGTAATAAGTTACAAAATTGTATTATTATAATAAGTTAGGTTAACACTTTAGATAAGTACACTATCGAATTAGGTTACCCCTTTAATGATACATATGTCAAGTAAGTTGGAAAATAAGAAAATAAAATATTTGACCCAATTGGGACTTGTTCCGAGTCTTTCACAGCGCCTAACCTAACTTGCTTGCCAGTTTAGTGTTAACTGGAACTTATCCAGATACTAGCTTTCGCCCGCGGCTTCGCCAGCATGGAGGCTGGTAATTTTCCCACGGGAGCAGAGTTGTAATTTGAAATCGCGAAAAAAATATCAGCTGTTCCCTACATTTTAACGAGTTCTGCGAACTTAAATGTAGGGAACAGCTGATTTTTTTTTCGCGATTTCAAGGTTGGTCCCATAGTAAAAGTTATTCATAATGATGAGTACAATGACCCCTTAAGAGGTTTAGTATAAACAAAAACTAATGTTGTATATGTGTCGGATCGTCAGGATTTACTCAGTTAGATCGGACATCATGTGGGCAGAAGTTGGGTTTCGTGCAATGGAAACACACTGAGTGCGATACACAGCGTTTATTGAAATCACAAATTGACACAATCACTATTACAAATAATTATAAGCACCACAATAACTAAGCATAACGAAGCGAGTACAGTTCCGCAACGTCTTAACTCCGATGCGATCAGACCAGAACCTGAATCTTGAATGTCGTCATCGCCCATCGGCTCAAAACATCACGACTCTGTAGAAGCGCGCTAGAGGTGTGGGTAGATCACGCGATGTCACCAGTGGTGGCGCGCTTGATTCGTTACGTGTCCGTACTAATGACCGGATCCAAAGTATGTGAATAAGACACGACACGGTTGGCGCAGTGGTTAAGCGATTGACTGCTGCGCTGGCGTGTCGCGGGTTCGATTCCCGCACGGAACAAATATTTGTATGACCTACAAGTAGTTGTTCCGGGTCTGGCTGTTTGTGTATGTGAGTTTAAATGTTTGTAAACGCACCCACAATACAGGAGAAATTCCAAGTGGGGGCAACGTTTATTAATAAAAAAGAAAGAATATTATGAAGTATGCATTGTAACACAGACCATCAATGTTCGCTATTGGACCACGGAGATTCGGGACTATTTCGCGGTTACAATGCAAGGCCAATACCTTTATTGCCAAGGTTTTGTCCGAATTTCATAGACCACGGCCACTGTTAGGGCCTTTCTTATTCAAAGGATTCTTTTATTGATTTGATTAGTTGAATACGACATCGCTCATTCCAGCTACGCAAAAGAAATTCACGAAGCTGCAAAGAATATTTACCCGCATAGTACAGTCACATAGAAAATATGTTCGTCACCGTAAGGTCAATTTTTGTCTGCTCCTCCTAGACTGCCATAGAATCTGCTTGACCGACTCAGCATTATAAAATAAAATGTTGATTGAGAGCATTATAAAAAAAAATGTTGAGTAATCGTAAATCGTAAAGTCGTAATTTCAATACCGCAGAATGACATTCAGCCATCTTTTTTAGATCTCAGACCGAATGAAAAATGCAGTAGAAAATGTGCCACTGATAGACTCTATTTTTTTTAATATCTGTTTTTTCAATATATAGCCAACCCTATATAAATATATTGGACACAAAGGTACGGCTTATAATTTAATTTAAATATAATTTTTCAATAGATAGTCTGCTCCGTGCCGTAGCTTCGAAAGGGATTATGTGTCCTGGCTGGATAAAGAAAAGGGTTTGAAAACTGACAAAGGTATCAAATACTTGACTGTAGGGTATATAACCGTTATTTACTACCTATACAACAAACTCTTTGACTGAGTGTACTTGTTCAGAAACTCGTTATAATCTACTGAAACCAGCCGTCTCGTCGGAACAACAAATGAACAAGTAATGTCTGAGCATTTTTGTGGAATGTGCCTGAGCGGCGACCGGGGCTAATTTGTCATCGGCCAAGACCAGCCAAGATAGATCGTTCTGTAAGTTGATAGGTGACTTCTTGTTGTTGGTAGCACGGATAGGAAACTTGTTATTTTTGTTTGAGGCTCGATGATTGTTTTAGTTGTTCGTTGGTATTATTATTGTTTAATTTTGAATTAGCTTACATTTTGAAATGTTAGTATAGCAACATCATTGGTAAGTTTCATTACCTTACAGATTAATATAATTATTAATAATGATCATTGGTACCCTGAAAGGTGACGTTATAACAAACACAGAGCGAAGGCTGAACCAAGTTTGTTAATTTTATTAATGACTAGCTGCACGTCCCCGCGGTTTCACCCACGTAAGTCTCGATCCCGGGGGAATATAGGGATAAAAAGTAGCCTATAGTTAATCCAGGGTGTCAGCTACCTCGATACAAAATTTTATCAAAATTGGTCCAGTCATTTTTACGTGAAAGAGTAACAAACATCCATCCATCCATCCATCCATACTTACAAACTTTCGTGTTTATAATATTAGTAGGATATTTTATACCGTGCTGGTATAAAATATCCTACTAATATTATAAACGCGAAAATTTGTAAGTACCGTGCTGTTATAAAATATCCTACTAATATTATAAACGCGAAAGTTTGTAAGTATGGATGGATGGATGGATGGATGTTTGTTACTCTTTCACGTAAAAATGGCTGGACCAATTGTTGAAGAAACTTATGAACTCCACAATGCAATACTTCTAGCTATGTTCTGGGCTGACTCAATTAAGATTGCCACTGACACACGAAGAAGAAGTATCTACAAATTGATCAACTAGTTCTAGAAGCAATGCCGCTTCAAGAAGTTATGTTAGGATTATCCACATTACTTTTTATTGTAAGATGTAAGGACAAAAATAGGCAATCAAGGGGACTGCCGTCAGAAGTGAAAATTAAGACTTTGGAATAATATATATTTAAATGCGTATACATTTACACAGGCCACTCGGCACGTCGCCAGTCTGGCGCAATACGTCACATTAGCATGTCAGTGACGTAGTGAACCCATCAGTTGTTCCTCTACCAAAAATCGAGCAAGGCGCCAAAAGAAGTTTACACTTCAAAAATTAGAACAGACAAATTCAGACATTAATACTCCCTCAAAATTTTAGCAAAATGTAACATCCTCCTACATCGTGTCTCCTCAAACGAGTAGGTGTTCTCTAGCAAAAATAATAAAAATAAAAAGTCCTCGGAGCGCGACGCGGACATGATAAAAACTTTTGATGTAGACGAATTGTAGATTATGTTCTCTCTAGTACTATATTTTTTTTATTTTATTTAACTACCTAAATAATATAATACTACCTAAACTTATTATTATTAAGAAAATAGCTACCGTTTTCCAATATTAGATTTATTTTATGTTATTGTTATTTAATTCTATGTGAATGTAATTGATGTTTTCATGTATAGTTTTATTTTGATTTTATTTAATTTAATTTAGATTTTTTTTAATTTAATTTAGATTTTTTTTTTTTCTTGTTATTTTACTTTTTTTATTTTTATGTTGACTTTTTATTTTATTTTGATTTTTTTATTATATTTTGATTTTAGCTATATCATTTTTGCTGTGCCCTGACAGGGTCTACAACGGATCTTAGCTGTAACCCTTTTGTTAAAATCTTTTTTACCTTGTGGAACGCAAATAAATGAATATGAATATTTTATGTTCTTTGGGACATAATTTATATTGCCTTAGGTAAAGGTAGTTAAACTAAAGTCCATTTCACGAAAGAAGTCCCGCAGACGTGGCGCTGTAGGCATGGGTTATTTTAGGAATGTTGCTAACTTAGCGTATAATAATAATTAGTTCCACTTATTTCCGCGGGACTTCTTTCGTGAAATGGACTTTACTTCACCTCACCTGACCTTAGTGTCACCACTGAAGTTGTCAAAAAATAATAGGCCCGTTTTGACATTTAACTTGAAGCGATATAACGTGAGTATCCAGTACCGAGTCCTATCGTTACTTCACTAGTTACATCGCGATGGTCAATCGCAGTTAAATGTCAAAATGGGCCTATTATTTTTTGACAAGTATAAGCTTCGGAGAGAGGAGGAGAGATTTTATCAAGTGAAAAAGATAGTGAACGGGAATTGAACTTTTAGGCCGGATACGGAAAGAAAGAAGAGTTTTATTAGAAATATTTTCATCTTAAGTGCACATAGATTTATAGACCCCCAGAATCGGTCCGAAAAAAGTGTCGAAGGTCCACAACCCTTTTTTTAAATCGGTTAAAAAGGAACTATCATTACAAAAGACATTCGTTGCCCATAAAAACGAATCCACCTGTTTAAGAATATTATCACTAGAAGCAAAGTAATAGAGCAAAGCGATAAATAACAAAAGCAGGATATAGGGTTGTTAAACCATAATTAATAGTGGAATCGAGACCGTTATTGACTGTAACTGATAATTCTACTACAGTTATATTATTATGTAGGTACGTGATACAACTTAGGTTATATTTGACTGGAAATTAATTCACGAAGTCACTTCCTCAATAATGTATTATTCAGGATCGTGACTTAATACTGCTAATCAACGAGATGAGAACAATTATTTATTTATGGACTAAATAGAATGTGAAAAAGTTCGTTAAACACAATATTATTTAATTGAATAGTTAATAAGATAAGATAATATTTATTTTGTAAAACATGAGTACAGTATGAAGGTCTTATAATTAATATGAGGTGGCTACATGTTTTGCCAATTATGGCGTACAAAATTAGATGCACTAGACAAACAATACAGAAAAAAAATACTTTAGTTTTAATAATTAGTTAATACTCTAGTCTACAAGTTATATCGTAAACACGAATTTCAATGGTAAAATCGTTTCGGTAGATGGTCCAATAAAATTTTAGAAGCAAGATGGTTAGTCTATATTTAGCTTTCCAGCTGCATACTACGCCAAATTCATTTATACCTCTTGCCAAAATTTAATCTTTACAAATATTTGTATAGTAAATGACATCTTCCTCAAAAGTACAAAACTTTACAGAAGGAGGTTTTTTTTTTATTCGAAAAACAAATCAGTATTTGGGCTCCTCCTTAATAAACACGCCAGCAATACCTACATCAAATGGAAATAGAGATTACTTAAGGGGCCGGCGTAGCATGTGTAGTTAATACAAACGTAATACCAAAATAATTTGTAAATCAAACAAATTCTTAAGGTAGTGTGTATTTATTTCGATTGGATTACAAAATATCTATGTTCCCAAATATATATATTTTGAAAGGACAATGATATAAAGACGAGATATGAGGATTTTTTTTTTTTAAAGAAAACTTATTTTTCTCATAACTCTTGTTTAAATCAGTGTCCATTCAAAATGTATAGTTGGGAACCTAGATATTCTGTATTCCAATCGGAATAAAGACATCGCCGGCCTCTTGATTCCCGAGACTGAACCAAAGCAAGAATGTTCAGTTAAAGTAGCCATGTGACGTAAAGGGTTAAAATAGGACCAAATCCCTACTGGGAGGCAATAGGGGTCGGCTTAGGACAGCAATAATATTTGGTAACGACTTTTTCTGGAGCTGACTTCTTTGCTTTAAATTATCATACCTCGAATGTTTTCTGGCAAAATTAACCTTTATTGGAATGCTAATTACCGACCGACTACTGTGCTCGTGATTATAGATCTATTATGTTTTTATTTTTGAGTTAACTTATCTCTTTGTGTGCACGTGATTTTGTGACAACTAACCAATTTTAATTTCGTTTCACAATTTAGTTACAATGCAGATACATTAAGTTGTTTTCAAGACATCCATTTGACGTTCTTATTCATAAAATTTATTTGTATTCCATAAATGTTCAAAGGTGTTACAATGGCTTAAAGCTAATGTACAGTTATGGACACTGTAGGGAACAGCAAAAGGTATTTAATGAAATTTATTCTTAAAATAAAAATAAAATCAGGAAACAATTAGCAACCAACAAATTTAAATAGGTTATTAACATTTATTAAGTAAATATTACATTTATTTTATTAAGTTTAGTTACAGGTTGTGACTTGTGGTACACAATAATTGTTATATAAGGTCAATTAAAAATATATCGTATTATAATTATAATAATGATATTGAGGGCCATATACGAGGTAAACTATTTCTTCGTATATGGCAATTAATATTCCAGCTAAAATAATACTGCGTGTAATTTATTGTAATAGTGTTGATAATGGTTGTTTGATTGTTTTGTATAATTTAATAATAATGAATAATGTGTTATTTGTAATAGGGTGTTTTTATATGGGTGTACTTATACCTGAAATAAAATTTATTTGATTTTGATAATTTTCATTGTGAGACAGACAGATGCATTTAATGGATACCCCTTCCAAAAACCTTACAAAACTAGGGAAATAATCAACGTAGTGTTCTTTAGACATGCTTTACGTAGATTCTAACAAAGTACAAACATAACTACTTCTTTATACCTTTTGACCTTTGTAATGATCATCGGGAAGATCTTTGCATAACAGTGGACTGATTTGAGCATTTGGCAGCCATGAGTGGAAACGCCGGGAGGGGACGCCCCTTGAAGGACATAATATAGGTAGTGATCATATTGGTGATGTTCTTCAGAAAACTCAGACCGCCTTATTACAAAACAAGATTTATATTTAGACATGGCTTAAACCATGGAGCCAGTTTTTGTAATAGAAACTTTACCATAATCGGAATAACGTTCGAAATTCAATATTGGTGCCATGTTTTAAACCTGGGTTTGAAGATAAACCTTGTTTTGTAATAAGGGGGAGGGGGCCTAAACAAAGTAACATTCGATTAGCGATAACGCTAGTAGAAAAGCCAAAAATTGTATGGGGTTGACATAAGCTATCGAAATTTCACGTGATCAACAAATTCGGTCAACGAATAGAAATTAGCTGGACAATGTTATCATAATTCGATTCCATGAAACGAATCAACAGCGTCGAACGATAAGTTCCTAAGAGATGCGTAGCCAAGTGGCACTTTTTGACAAGCGTTATCGTTTGCCAATCTAACTTCGTTATCGTTGAAGCGATAGCGATTGTAGAACTAGAATCGCTCCGAAGCGAATGCCATTTGTCAAGACCCACATGTGCGTGAAATGAAATGAAATCATTTTTTCTGTAAATAGGATATTAGCGTAGTACTGGCAACCAGATATATGAACGTAAACGAAGCAAAAGGAGGATAAGGATCGTAGCTGGTGACGTTCTGTAGTTTCTGCTTACCCCTTTAGAGGCATGAGGAACAGGGCGTAAAGTTCACTCATCGTCTATAGAAAAGGGAGGATCCTCCGACCAGACGGGTGTTGTGTCTGGTGGGCCCGACAATTGATGTCGGGATGTTGTATATAATATGCTAGTTGCGCGGTAAACTCTGCTTGCGCGATGCAGGATTTTGCGTGACGTCAGCGTGACGCGTAGTTCGCATGTGGCGATGTTGATGCCGCTACACCCAAATGGGAAAAAACGTGAAAATGTTAGTTCATTATCAACTAGCTACTTGAATTGATTAACACAATTTCGTTACGTTTTTTTTTTGTTATTATATTTGATTACTAGTTTATTTATTTATATTTATTTATTTAATACTTTAAGCACAGAAATGTACAGAGGCGGACTTAATGCCATAGGCATTTTCTACCAGTCAACCTTTGGGCGATGCAGAGACAAACAGTGGTAGGTGCAATAGTGAGAATTGAGGAATAAAATAATATTATTTAAATATAAAGATATACCTATTAAAACTATAAATATAATATATAAACCTAATTATATATATAAATCTATGCACAAATAAATATACTTAAATATTTAAAATAATTAAGACAAACAATGGGAAAACATTACCGTTGTGATGATACTGCCAGCTTCTTGCGAATGTGCTCGCGAACTTTAACTTTAAAGGATAATCGGTTGGTTGCCATCCTGATTTCCTGGGGAAGCGCATTCCACAGAGATATAGACTGAACGAAAAAGGAAGAGTGAATGAAGTCTGTGCGGTGAGTGGGACATTGCAGAAGACGATTGTGAGATGAACGTAAATTTTTATTATGGTTGGTGCAAATGTACTGAAAGTGGGGGGCTAGATAACTAGGGGAAGAGGGAGAGTCAAGAAATGAAAACAAGGTGGTTAGCGCCCTTTGCTCTCTGCGCTGGCGTATGGGCAACCACTTTAGAAGCGACCGATGCACAGAGATATGATCATATTTACGCAGATTGAAAACGAATCGAATGCAGTTATTTAGAAGACGGTCAAGTTTGTCGAGGAGATCTGCATTCAGGTCACAGTAGCACACATCACCATAATTGATGATAGGGAAAATTAAGGACTGCACAAGTTTATAAGTTATAGTTAGTAGTTAGAATTATGTATTAAGTATGTTGCAACTGTTTGTACTCTCCGTAATCATCATCATCCTTTCAGCCGAAAGACGTCCACTGCTGGACATAGGCCTCCCCCAAAAAGGGGGGGGATTTGCCATAATCGCCACGCTTGGCAGGCGGGTTGGCGATCGCGGTATGCTTTTAAAAATGCATAGAGAACGCTGCTGCCCATTCTCTAGTAAGTCCCTTAGTCGCCTTTTATGACACCCATGGGGAGAAAAGGGATGGTGCTATTCTTTACGTCCGGCACCAAATGGAACAACTTCCCGTAACTTGTCCCTAAAAGTACATTTTGAAAACCAGCGTGAGACAGAATCTGTCTGGCATTTTTGCTGAAATTACCTTTTTGGAGCCTTTCTGACCTTGAGGCACACACTACTGTTGTTAGAACATTATTTTCACTTTTTTATTTTGTTATTAATACTTTGTGTTTCATGAACTGTGTTCTTTCTTTATATATTTTCCCACTCGTTCGAAGCTAGTATATACACATAGGTACATGATCCAGAACATAGAAAAAAGGAAGCCTTGTATGAACAGGGAGGCACTAACTGGACAGTAATTACGAAATGCCTCGTGCTACCCCTGTCGCTCCTTCTTTTTTCTCGTTTTACTCCCTGTCATACACGAGCGTTTTTTGTAAGGTAATAAAAATATGTTTAGTGAGTATACTATTCCATATTCACATCCTTGTTTCAAATTGATGTTATTTCCACTTAAACAAATATCAACTTTATACATCTGTAACTTAAGTTGATTTCAGGATGACTAAAACTTATCTACTATTGACAAATTCATAACAATGATTGCAGTTGCAGTTCAAACTGAACTTTATGTGTGGGCTTTAAAGAACACAATATTCGTTTACATTTTTTGAAGCTAAATTTCAAACGCAGGATAGGGCATCAACTTTCTAGCAAATTCCATTGAAATTGATGACACGATGAGCTTCTGCGAAACGGGTTTGATTCTCGCATGGAAAAATATTATTAAACTATATTTAAAGCGTTTCCATTTGAATAAATGTATCAAAGAATCTGTGGTCTGTGTGGTGCCGAACGTAAAGAATAGCACCACCCTATTTCTTCCTGTTTGTGTCGTAAAAGGCGACTAAGGGACTTACTAGAGAATGGGCAGCAGCGTTTTCTATGCATTTTAACACCATACTGCGATCGCCAACCCGCCTGTCAAGCAAGGCGATTATGGCAAACCCCCTTTGGAGGAGGCTTGTGTCCAGCAGTGGACGTCTTTCGGCTGAAATGATGATGATGATCAAATAATAAAATTGAAGTAAAGTGCTTTTGCACATTGTTTGTAACATACGGCATAAAAGAGAAAATGTTAGGTTGATTCCTAAATATAAAATGAACACGACAAAAGTCTTATAAACCAATACCATATACCAAACTTGTTTTCACCAAAAACTAAGGTCAAATCCGGACTGGTTTGCGCTTGTCAATTCCCATTATTATTCCGCTCATCCTCGGGCGAAAAATAAAAAAAACGACACGAAAACGTTCTCGCTGCTAAATTGTTTCTTGTTCAGAAATATGAAACGCCGCTCTGTAGAGAGGCAATTTGTCGCCAGTGATCGTTGGTACTTACCTTGCTTCACCCGACTGCCGGTAGAAGGGCCTAGCGTTTCAATTAATCGTTTAATTGCATCAAAACGAGATCAAACTGATAATATGCGTAGGCGTTTGGCGAAAAAATTCGAGATATTTTGTATTAGATGCACGCACTTTCAGTGAGTGGTTCCGGTATGGGAAAAGGGTCCATTGCTCCCCAAGGGTGCCTTAGGAAGTGAGTAAGTATGTCAAGAGGTAGGAAGTAGTATCTTCACCGTACCTCTATAACAACACTACGGTAACCAATTCGTTTGTCAAGTAGACACACTATTTATTTCAGTCCCCCAAGGAGTGTTTGTTATTTTAGCCCCATATCCCTATACCTACAATGGGTTCAATGATATATTGTAACCCCGCATTTTTGTATAATTTACTGAAACAAATAAATTAAATCCAATCTAAAACAACAAATAACTTTTTATATTTCAAAGAAAAATTACACTGCAGAAAAATACATAATGGATATATCGCAACAAAACGTACTGAAATCGCCTATACACTCACCGATGAAAGAATTTTTCAAAATTCGCGGCCAGTAGCAATACTCATTTTCAACGGACACTTTAACTGTTTTCGGGGCTACCATTTTATTACCCACACCACCAACTCTCGGGATACAGTTGTAAAATTATACTAAAACACCAGAAAATTAATTCTGGTCCACTTTAAATGTAACACGAACGTTTTCTAATTTAAATTTCGTCATTCAAACGCAATTTCCACCTGGAGAGAGAAAACAGATTTTTCCTTTTTTTAGTAATTCCATTAGCACGCTAGAGGGCAGCTCGCGTGTCCATGAGATTTAAAAAAACCAGCCGGGCTGGGTCCGTGAGGCTTTGATTCAATCGTACAAAGCGTTGAACCTCTGCTGTTAGTGTTTACTCAGAGTCTCGTTAAACTAACTAAAGAACTTCTACGGTAAGGTTTTTATGTTAAGGTTGTTTTCCGTCAGTCTCGGTTCGAAGGTTAACAAGTGTCGTAGCTAGGTAAGGAGACGCCTATTCATATTTTTTCTTGCTCTTTTCATAAGTTTGCACAGAAGAGTCTGATTTTTTAAACCGGCTATAAAAAAGGAGGAAGTTCTATGTTCGTCTATATGTATTTCTTTTTTATGTATGTTCATTGATATTTTCATGAATTGAGGACCGATTTTGAACATTTATTTTCATTTGGTAGAGGAATCTCGCGCGGTAGTTCCATAAGAATTTTATTAATTTTAATTTAATTTTATAATTTTATTTAATGAGTTGTTTAATGTTTAAATTTATTTGACTGCAAATTTATTTTGGGTTTTTGTCTGTTTAGATAGTTTGTATGGTCTATTTTTATTAATTTTTGTTTGGCAATGGGTGTAATTTACCTGAAATAAATGAATTTATTTATTATTATTATTAAGTTTGCTTTGGTAGATTTTGAGTTAGCTTCAATAATACGTATTAAATTATTAGTTATATGTTATTGTCACTGTTGTTTACATATCAAGTAGTGCTATACGAATTTGTGTGGGCTAAGTGCGACACCTAAAAAGTTTTTCAAACATCAATACCGTCCCGTGTAGCGTAGCTTTTGTCTGATTTTTCACATATTTTGTAAGCCTGACTGCAGTACATAAAATATATATTGCATATTAGGTACCTATATTTCGTGAAAGCTAAGATAAGGTAATCGTGGACGTGCCTGCGCATCGGTTACTGAGAATTCTGTTCGTGTGTTGTTCCCATATTATGTACATAATATGGGAACAACACACGAACAGAATTTTACACAGTACATGCTTTAGCGTGGGCTGCAGTTGTATTATAAAAACAACAATTTCTCTTAAGTCGATCACAGGTAGAAACGATATTAGAAAAAATATCTACTCACCTAATAGTATAAGCGTAAAAATAATATCACAATTTATTGTGTTCACGGGCGCAAATATTATAGGTATAACTAGTTGCTTCCGTGAACATTTGTTTTTTTTTATAAAGTAAAATGTAATAAAAATTTAACCGTAATATATTATATATTAAAAAAAATATATAAAAAAAAATACTTACACGGCTGAAAAGAATTGATTCACTTTTATGATTAAGTATTTTTATTTTAAGAATTAATTTTATTATACCTTTTGTTGTGCCCTACAGGGCCCGTAGATGTACCTTAGCTTTAAGTCATTGCACCTTTAAACATTATGGAATGCAAAAAAATACATTAAGTTTACGCGTTCATTAAAGTAGCGTCGATATTGAAAGGCATAGGTGAGCTAACCACCACACAAGGCAGTGACAATTCAGACATCCTGTTGGTTATACAATACCTACAAGTAAAAATAAACTTAAACCATATTCAATTAAGGTAGACTTACAAAACGATAATTACGTTTGTATACATGTATACTGTTAATATTACTTTTTATCTAATAAAGGTACTGAAAAGGGACTCTTTCAACATTACCCTCGGCCAACTGATGAAGGACCATTTGCTTTCCCTATATTATGACTTTTCAGAAAAGTTGGAAATGTAAATATCTATATAAAATTCTGTTCGTTGGTAAACGCATCACTTGAGAACGGCTGGACCGAATTGGTTTATTATTTTTTTTACAAAACTTTACAAAACGTAAATTTAAATTTTATAGAAATTATTTAAATTTAAATTTAAAAAATATTTTTTCATGACTTGGACACGCAACGTCTGTCGGGGCAGCTAGTATGTGATAGATAAAAACAACAAGAATTTCTTCCTTAGTTTGTTAAAACGTATTCAATGACATCATTAAAACCGGCCAAGTGCGAGTCGGACTCGCGTACGAAGGGTTCCTTACAATTATTATCTAAGGTAAATTGCGGTTTACGATGTATGACGTATTAAAAAAAAACTACTTACTAGATCTCGTTCAAACCAATTTTCCGTGGAAGTTTACATGGTAATGTACATCATATATTTTTTTCGTTTTATCATTCCCTTATTTTAGAAGTTACAGGGGGGGGGGCACATTTTACCAATTTGGAAGTGTCTAAAAAAATATATTAGAAACCTCAATATCATTTTTGAAGACCTATCCATAGATACCCCACACGTATGAAATAAAAAATGAGTTTCAGTTCTAAGTATGGGGAACCCCCAAAATTTATTGTTTTTTTTTTCTATTTTTGTGTAAAAATCTTAATGCGGTTCACAGAATACATCTACTTACCAAGTTTCAACAGTATAGTTCTTATAGTTTCGGAAAAAAGTGGCTGTGACATACGGACGGACAGACAGACAGACATGACGAATCTATAAGGGTTTCGTTTTTTGCCATTTGGCTACGGAACCCTAAAAAGGTATTTACACTTTTAACTTTTAAGGTTACATTTTATTTCTTTTATAACCCAAGCAATACCTATTTAACACGTAGGTACAGATTATACATATACGTCGATACAGATTGTGTTGAGTAGAGTTAAAAATCAATTAATCACTTAAAAAACAGGCGCTCTCGAAAAAGATATAATTTATAGTAAACAAACATAAAATAACAACAAGTTATAAATTATTAGTTTAAAAGTTCGCTGAATTTAAACTAATAAAATCGTATTCCGTTATGTATGTCTAACAATAATAAACTTAGATAACGATATTTTATGGGCTATTAATTACTAAGATATACGGCCTTCTCATACTTACATTAGGCTCAAAACAAAATTCATAAATCTTAATATTTGTTCCGCTAAAGTTTCGGTAGATAATAAAGAAGCTGAAACAGTAAGTACGAGTACCTATAGGTAAATATCTTTCTGCCTGCTGTATAAGAATATATCTAATGTCAGTCACTATGTATAAAAACCTATAACATACCTAGCCTTTTTCCAAGTATTCTTGGGGTCGGCTTCTAGTCTAACCGCATGCAAAAACCAGTATTTTACGTGGAGCAACTGAAGTCAAAGTCAAATTGTTTATTTCAAATAGGGACATATACGAGTAAGGCAATTTTGAACGTCAATATTTACAAAAAAATTGAATTGATTCTAGTCGCCCCTTCCAAAAGGTAGTTTCGTATGGAGAAGAATGGGCAAGAAACTCCACCGGTACTCTTTTAAAATCTTGTACAATATTTTTATACGTACATTAATTGTATAATTATATGTGAAGACAATCTATATATATATAATTCAAAGTCCTGACTGACTGACTGACTGACTGACTGATATATCAACGCACAGCCTAAACCGCTGGTCCTAGAGACATGAAATTTGGACGGTGTGTTTTTTGTGAAAAGTAAGTATCCACTAAGAAAGGGTTTTTCGAAATTCTACCCCTAAGAGGGTGAAATAGGGCATAGAAGTTTATATGAAAGTCCGTCAGTTTTGAAGTTAGAATATTCAAATTTTGTGTTTAGGCTGACGATTGAAAATTAATTGACACATGTCTCAGCGTTTTTGATAATTCCACCCCCGAAGGGTTAAAAAGGGGGATGATGTTGTGTATGGAAAGTCCTTAATTTTCGAAGTAAAATCACTAAATTTATTATCTAGGCTTATGGTTCGAAGCTAACGCAACGGTGTTGTTAGAATTTGAACCCATAAGAGGTGAAAAACGGGATAAAATTTAATTTTTAATGATTTTTCTTTTTAAGTTAAAATCACTAATATTTCGGCTTATTGTTGGAAACTATAGGCATCCGCTAAGAAGGGATTTAACCTTTAAGGGGTAAACAAGGGGGATAAATCTTATTCCTTGAGTTAATAAACCTGAAACTTGGCACGAATACTAACCTAAGTAAATTATAAAGTGTGACATTTTTGTTTTTATTTAAACTACTCCATAATGGGGGATTTGCGGATGACAAAGTTTGTATGGAAGAATTTTAACGCGCGGTCCGATTAACTCGAAACTCAGTATTTATACTGTAAACCAAAATAAATAAAAGAATTTATCAGTTTTTTCAAAATTGACCCTTTTTTTTGCGTAGGAAATTATCAAATAACTTCGCCCGCTCTGGGCGGAGCGGGAGGGCGTGTCAGACTTTTATTGACTAAAACCCACCCGTGTTCCTTCCGTTGCCTGTGTGCCAGGGCCATGATATCCCTTTCGGACAAACATCACAACCCTGGCAGGCCCTAATGGACCCCGTCAGTTGGTGCTGACATCTCTTTGAGGCGCGCGTGGAACACAACGCGCAGTCGAACTGGGCCTGGTCCTTATCGAATGGCGAGCTACCCATCGCTCACCGTATGCAAGCCCGCGCCTACGGTGGCCGGAAGATGGCTTGCTACTCCCGACGCCCGGGGCGTCTCCTGCGGCGACTAGGGGCGCGAGGGCGCGAACCTTGCCTATCCCTCACGCGTTCTGCCTCCTCCTTCGCGAGCATTACTGTATCACAGAAGGAGGTAACGGCCTCCCATGCACTCTCGCTCCGAACCATAGCCTGAACCAGGGCCGGACGCGAGAGATCGCCGCCGCCGTGAGGACACAGCGGTGCTCCGCGCAAGCCGGGCAGATCTCAACCGTATCTTCCGGGTGATCCACACAGTGGTAACACCCGGACGTTTCCTCCCGCTTTATCCTGAACAGGAACCTCCCGAAACAACCGTGTCCGGTGAGGACGCCGTGGCGCCTCTCTAGCCACACCTCAAAGAGGGGACTTATCGCCACAATTGTGGCGTGCCCAGCGCTGGATTGCGACAATCACACTCTCCATGCCACCATGATATCCCGCCGGAGCTACGTCCGCTGTGCCGTGATTTCTCGCGGTAGTAGAGTTTCGACCCAGCGTTTCGCCTCCTCGCGCCACTCCCAGATGTGCGCGAGGACTTTTGCCTCCAGATCCCACGGCGGCAGTCCGGCAAGGAGGCTCGCCGCCCCACGGGAGACCGTGCGGTAATGACCCTTAATACGAGTAGGGTGAAAAGGGGTAGTCAATTTTACAAGAGAGGATTCTACTGTGTGGCTTGATTAACCCCAAATTAGGACGTTGGCATCAGCTAAGAAGGGGTTTTTGGAAATTCAACCTTTAAGGGGGTGAAAAGGGGGATTTTTTTGTTTTTGTTATTTTTTGTTTTTTTAAACTACCTCCTAAAGGATATTAAAACTTTTTTGGAATAATTTTCACGCGCGGTCCGATTAACTTGAAACTCAGGATTTATACTGAAAACAAAAAATAAAGAATAACTTCTATCCGGTTTTTTTTTTAATCTGCCCCTTTTAATGCGGTGAAAAGGGATAGTCAATTTACAAGGGAGGGCTCTACTGTGTGGCTTGATTAACTTGAAAATTGGTATAATTAATAACCTATAAATCCAATATTTTTTATTTTTTTATTTTATTCAGGGACAATAAACAGCTACAATATGTGTTGGTACATGGAAAAGATAATGCAAAATTTTACAATATTGCAGCACAACAATATTGTAGTTAATATGCGGACAATGTAGTGGTACATTGTCCGCATATTAACAACAAAAATATGACATTGAGTGCCACTAGACAGGCAATAAATAATTACATCACAAATAATAATAATTAATAACATCATGCAAAATTAAATTCAAATTGATTGCTTGGCAACATAGTAATAATTAACACAAAAAAAAAAAAAAAAAATTAAAATCTAGACTAGCTTACATTCCTAATAACATTATTGATTTATAATAATTTTCATAACATTACATTTAAATTTGGATTTAGAGCATACAAAAATATCAATATTAACAAAATTACAATTATAAGATTCAACCATTCGACGAATCGGGCAGCGCCAGAATTAGTTCGACAGGTATTGACAGCAAATAGGGTACCTGCACGGACACTTCGTATATTAACAGTGCGTGTGCGTGGAACTACATAACAAAGTTTGCTTGTGAGGTCGATGCAATCAAAATCCCCATGAACAATACCATGCAGTACAGAAGCCTCTAGATACTTACGTCTAGATTCTAGGTTGACCTGCCTATATATAACTAGTAATTGTGAGTACGACAAATACGTTTTGTGGCATCTGTAATGCATGGCTCGTAGAAACTTCCGCTGGACTTTTTCAATCTCGTCTATGTATTTCTGGTAAAACGGGTTCCAGATAGGGACGGCATATTCTAATTGTGATCGTACAAGGGTCTTATATAGGTAAAGGTATGTGGAGACGCGCTTGAACTCAGTGGACGATCTCATAACGAAACCATACATTTTAAATGCTTTATTTACAATTTTTTCTACATGTTGGTTTAGGGACAACTTATCATCAATTAACACACCAAGATCTCTCACAGTAGATACATTACTGAGTGTTGTGTCATGCAAAGAGTATTTAAAATTAATAACTATTTTATTCTTAGTGAAATTGATGCAATTGCACTTGGAGAGACTAAGGTGTAGTTTATTGTTTAGACAGTAGTCAGTGAAACTGTCCAGATCTTGTTGAAACAGTAGACAATCCTCTACAGTCTGTATAGACATATACGCTTTTAGATCATCAGCGTATACAAGAAACTTAGTATTTTTAAAACATTTGTCTATGTCGTTAATATATAAAATAAACAATAGTGGTCCCAGGATTGAACCCTGTGGAACACCTGAGGTTATATGCACTGCATCAGACTGATGACCATTCACGACAACCTTTTGTGTTCTATTTTTTATATAGGATGAGAACCAGCGAAGCAAATTCCCTCGTATACCATTAAACGCAATCTTATTCAGTAGAACTTCATGGTCGACCTTGTCAAAAGCTTTTTTGAAATCTGTATAAACCGCGTCAACTTGCAACCGCCTGTCCATGTTTTCAAAAAGATAATTGGAAAAAGTTAATAAATTTGAAACTGTCGAACGTCGCTGAACAAACCCATGTTGCTCTGGGATGATAACGCTGTGTAAGATTGGATAGATTTCATTGTGTACGAGTCTCTCAAAAAGTTTTGACAAGGTCGATAGAATAGAGATAGGCCGGTATTGCTCTACGTCATGTTTTGAGCCATTCTTGTGTACAGGCGTGATGTTAGCCCGTTTCCATTCATCCGGGAAAACACCCTCGCTTAAACATTTATTGTAAATAATAAAGAGTGGCTTACAGATACTACCAGCTGTGGCCTTGAAGAACAGAGCTGGGTACCCATCGGGACCCGCTCCTTTGGATGGATCTAGTAATTTTAACTGTTTAAGTACTTTACCTTCTTCAATATACAAGTTATCGATCAAGCTAACATTGGCATTACAGTCTGTAGGCGGGGTCCACGCGGACAATGAGGGTGAACTAGGTTCAAACACAGACTGGAAAAAAACAGAAAACATATCACAAATCTCTTCTGGGGCACTTGCTTTAATGTTATGATAGTGCATGGTGGATGGAATACCTGATTTATTTTTGCGATTTGCTATATATGTCCAGAAATACTTAATATTTGTGGTAAGTTTATCTTCAACTGATTTAATATAGTTTGAGTAGCAGGTCTTACAGGCTTCTTTAAAGGTTATTCTATATTCCGAAAACTCATTGTAGTCTTTTATGTTCTTATATTTTTTCCATTTAACCCAAAGACGTTGCTTTCTCTTGAAAATTTTAATTAATTGTGCTGAAAACCAAATCGGAAAATCAAGTGTCCGGGACTTAACACGTGGTACATTGCGTTCAGTAATGCCACCAAGAATATCATAATAGTGTTGCACAGCCTCTTGCGGCGGAAGGCGCTCTAATAGGTTCACCCATTCAACCTCACTGATTTGTTTGTTAATCATATCATAGTTAGCTTTGCGAAAGTCATATTTAGTCAACGGTTTTCTTTTCAGAGCTTGTGTGGACATACTTGTGGAGGCCGTAGCAACAAACGGAGGATGATGTGTGTCTATAGGCAGTAGTGAGTCTAATGGAGGGCTTATAGTACTAGTGGTGTTAGAAATAAACAAATCTAAGATTTTCCCATTAGCATTAGGTATGTTATTAAATTGGCATGCATTCAGGGTTGACATGAGCTGCGCCAATTGTGTACATGCAGGAGACGTTCCAGAGCATGACATACCATGAAGCTGATGCGGTCCGACAGACTGTCCAACCTTCCATGTAATTTCAGGGAGATTATAATCACCAACAATAAATACATTTTCGACATATGGTTCATTTAACATGTCCTGCAGTGCATCAAAGTGAGATGTATATACATCGGTAGTCACCCAAGGTGGCATGTAAACAGCAGTAACTACATGCATTTTAGAGCTATTGTCCTTACTCGGAATACCAACCGTAAGATGCTCAATATACGTCGGTCGACCAGAAATGTCAAGTAAACATGAGCGGAGTCCACGCGAAACCGCGACCAGAACCCCGCCACCATCTCGTTTACAAGTTGTGACGCGATCTCGATCACACCGGTACACAACGTATCGAGGATCCACAAACTCACCGCTAGCAACACATAATAGAAAGTCAAAAACGATATTTCAACAATTTACCCCTTTGAGTGCGTAAAAAGGGGCGATATAGTTTGTGTGAACAGAATCTTATTTCTTTTGATACATAAACTTGAAATTTGGCCCGAGTACTTATTTACATAACATCAAGCCTGCAGTCCCCAAACGGTTAGGTAGAGGGGTATCTTTCGTACACCCACATTTCGACAGTTTTGTTTAAGTTCCATGTAATATGGTGCGAGCCTATTGCCATCAACGGGCATAAATGCAGACTTCGGGCTGCTACTAAGAAATTCCTAATGGAAAATCCAATAGCACTTTGCCCGACCTGGGAATCAAACCCACTCCTCATTCTCAGCAGTCGCGCCTGTAACTACCGAGAGACTGCCACTAGACTAACGAGGCAGTCATTGCTTAAATAACAAAGTTTGTCATAACTTTTGCGTTTTTCAAAACTACCCTCAAAAGGATTTTAGGGAGTGTTATGGTTTGTATTTAAAGAATCTTAACGCGCGGTCCGATTAACTCGAAACTCAGACCTCATAATGAGTTTAAGAGAATCGGAAAAAGGGGTACATAGTTTTCGGGAGAATTTTACTGCGTACCTTGAATAACTCAATAGTTGGTACTTCAATTATTATTTAAGAACAAAAACGTAGAAAAAATAAACAATACAAAATTTCTTACAAATAGACTTAGACATGAAATGGATGAGGACACGTAGGTATATTGAACAAGTATGTACAAAACGAAGTATGTATTTATATGCTATATATATCCTCCGTAAAGTTGTATATCAAACTGCACTCCTATCTGCTTACCACGCTTACGTTGGTTCCAACTAAGATATGAATGCTGCTGATAGAGAAGCTGCTTTTTATTCGACATCCACGCGGGCGAAGCCGCGGGCGAAAGCTAGTAGGTAATAAAAAGAGTTAAGAATGAAGCAATGACAGATAAATTAATTATGTGATAGATACATGGTGCTCACATATTCACAAAAATTGTAAAAAATATATACGATTTCCTAAAAAATAACAATATCAGTGTGAGTTAAGGTAATCAAAGAATTTAAAATAAGTGTCATAAAAATAATAAATTATACAATTAAAATAGCAACCTGTTTGATTTTGTCTAGACTCTAGATTGTCCTATGGAGCAGGACCAGCATGTTTCCAAGCATTCTTATATTGTATTTATTCCTCTAATTTGTAATATGCTTGTTTACAAAGTGTTCTTTTAATATGAGTTTTAAATTTTCTTTAATTTAGTTGCAATATATCACAAGGTATTTTGTTGTAACATTTAACACAGTACCCCATAAAAGATGTATGTACTTTAGATAACATATAGACGACCTGCTAAACTGGAAAACAGAATTAAATGCTATAAATGCATCAGTATGTTCCGCATGTTATGCTTTAAGAGCACTTAGAACAGAAATTAGCATTGAACAATTGAAGATGGTATATTTCGCGTTGGTAGAATCAAAAATAAGATATAGCATAATGTTTTGGGGAAAAAGTTATGACTATAATATCAAAAGAGCTTTTGTGTTACAAAAACGGGCAATTCGCACCTTGGTCCGTATTCCGCAAAGAGAGAGTTGCCGAGAACATTTTGTAAATCTGAATATACTTACAGTGCCAAGCATTTATGTATTTGTACTTCTAAGTAACATGGCCAAGTATATGCATGAATATGAGACAACAGAAGAACGACAGATTAGAGAAGGCACACGTAGACAAGACATTAAACGTTACAAGGTACAGCCTAATTTGAATATTGTGAAGCACAGTCCCAGATATCAATCGGTTATATTATTTAATAAGTTACCTTTAGATATAAAAAGCGCTATCTACTCAAGCTCTTTTAAAAATCAACTTAAACATTTCCTGTTGAATAAGTGTCTTTATGCTGTTGAAGATCTATAACGATATTCCTTTACATGTTGTTGTTGTTGAGGCATGTTGTGATTGTTGTGATATTTAACGTGTTTTCCGTATGTAATTTAATTTAATTTTTTTTTATACCATGTAATTTCAGATACAATTTATTGTTCATGAATAAATGACTTATGACTTATAACCTGAAAAATGGTTGATCTATTTTGTCTTTATTTCTACTTTTTCTACTTTCTTTCACTTATTTTATTAAAAAGATGTAGATTTTTCCTGACTATCAGACCTCCACAAGACAGTTACTAAACTCCTACGATACCCCTTGGTAAGACTGATTGTCAGACTTCCAGACTTCTGACGACCCGTAACGACTGTCGGATTACTTAGGGACGCGCCCCATTATGCTTAAAAACTGTCGAAATAATAATGAAAAACTTTTAGTTAAAACATTTAAAATGACGGCGTATTATTGGTATACTTGTCAAAAATAATAGGCCCGTTTTGACATTTAACTTCGTCATGGCTTATGTAATTTCGTTACGTCGCGATGGTCAATCGGCCAGTGAGCAAATCAACCAGTGAAGTAACCATACGACTCCGTACTCGATACTCACGATAAATCATACAAGTTAAATGTCAAAACGGGCCTATTATTTTTGACAACTTTAGCGTATGAATTAGACAAAATATTAACAAAATCAGTAGGCACTTGAAACGAATTTCGTTTCAATCTCAACACGGAAATGGAATTTTAATTATGGAAACCTATTACATGATTGACGGTTTTCTTGATGAATGACGATTCAGTAACTGATTGACATACGGTTACTCTGATTGACATAATTATTATGAGCCTGATTTCACTTACTTTTTATTTCTGTTTGAAAATAGTCTTATTTTATTTCATTTTTTTAGTGCTGTGACCACGGTGACATTTTTTATTTATATTTTATTTTTTCTTTTTTTAATTTATATATCCAATGATGTGCTACTTATTTTTGATTTTTTTATTAGAAATTGTTAACCTTTGCATGCCCATGTTACCGTAAAATATGGAGAACTTTATTATAAGAACACCTATACTATACCCATGTTTGCAAAGAAATAAATGATTTGATTTGAAAAATAATTGTACGGCTTCTAGGCATTTGATTTCTGAAAACCAAATCAATTGAAAGCCTATGTTGATTGAATATTTTTGGGCACAATCTATTAAAAGGCAACAGAGTTTCGTCAACAACTGATTGTTTATTATAATATTATTATTATTTATTGTCCTCATTGAGGTCACATAATCAACGTACCACAGACGTCATTTGGTTTAAATTCGATTTTTTTTTACCGACTTCCAAAAAGCAGGAGCTTCTCAATCCGTCTGTATGTTTTTTTTTTTTTTTGTATGTTTGTTACGTGATTACTCCATCAATTATGAACCGATTTTGAAAATTCTTTTTTTGTTTGAAAGGGTATACTCCCGAGGTGGTCTCATTGCCACCAAATCAGAATCTGATGAGGGAATCTCATGGAAATCGAGGGAAACCCTCAAATTTTATATGCAAACTTATAGCGATTTGGGAACTTTTTATAGTAACTCGTGCATTTGCTCTCGGAAAGCACCATTTGGTGAAGTGGAACTGATGAAGGAGACCACAGATGCCACCGGAACAATAAAATAATGAGTACCTATTTAAGGGGTTGCGATTAAACAATTTATGCTCGTCACTATGCATATGGTGAGTGAGTTCTTAGCAGGAGAACTCCTCAACAATCAACATCCCAGCATCGGGAAAAGCAATATTTTATAAAAGGTGATGAGCAGTTAACATTAGGCTATTGTAATTTAGATAAAATCAAAACTGAGCCACTAAAAAGTGAAAAATAAAAAACTTTTTACAAAAAAATAGTAACCGACTACCAAAAATAACACTACAAAATGAAAAATAACTTTAATTTCGGAAGTCGGTGGCAAAAAACTCAAATACAGATCCAAAGACACCGACTTTCGAAATTAAAGTTATTTTTCACTTTGTAGTGTTATTTTTGGTAGTCGGTTACTATTTTTTTGTAAAGCGTTTTTTTTTATTTATTATTATTTTCTTCTCTTTGATTTTATATAGTTTCTGTTCTATTTTGTGAATGGGAGAACGTTTTAGGACTTGTAGACTCATAGATGCTTCTATTTGTTGACCATTTTCTATTTTCTTAGGTACCTAGTACTTGTTGACAGGCCTACCTGTCCTCTCGTACCTATTAACGAGGTAATTTAAAAAAATTACTAAAGCCAATTATTAAAAAAAAAGTAACCGTGGAGCTTCTTGTCGGCTCTTCTTCATAGCAAATGACCAATTGGAACCATACACCTAGTTCTGACGTCTCATAACTGCCTGTGTGGGTTATGTGAAATAAAATACTTTGAACTTAAATACACACACATACTATTTATTGTTTGAGAAGCTGATCAACACTTTACAACACGTCATTGACAAATCTCATGTCAAATAACGTGATTGGTTGACCAAAGTATTATTAGCCAATCATCATTCATCATCATAATTTCAGCCGAAAGACGTCCACTGCTGGACATAGGCCCCCCCAAAGGGAGGGTTTGCCATAATCGCCACGCTTGGCAGGCGGGTTGGCGATAGCAGTATGGTGATTTTTAATAAACATTTTTTTTTATTCCAATCGATCCTGTTTCTTATAAGGATCAAAAATTGGCCAATCAAAACAGATTATTTTAATAGGCCCAAGAAATCACGGCTTAATTAGGCTGTAACAATCTGTAAGTGGGTTTTTTAATTTGTGAGTAGATGAGTAAGTATTTAATGTAGCGGTAAATGGATAAAGAAATATTCAAATTTTATTTTTACCAACTCTGCTTACCGTGCCGGAAAATAAGTGGTTTCCATAAACACCGCTAACTTAATTGCCCATAAATTATCGTAATAAGCCAGTGGTTAAGGCCTCGCCTCTCATGCACGAGGTTGTAGGTTCAAATCCGGGCAAGTGCCTATGTGACTTATTAAATCTAATAAATGCTGTTTATTCCAGTGACATTCAATTTATTTTATTTTGTATTGTATAATGATTAATGACATACTTACCATAATTCAATGTAATTGCTAAGAATAACTTGACATGACATGATTATATTACCATCTCTTATCTTTTTTGTCTACCTACCTACCTACCTACCTACCTACTATTTGACTTAAAGACTGTTTGTAATTAATTTATTGTTTTTTTATAAGTTTTTACTAAATTTATGTTATGTACTTATCCTACCAATTAATGTAACTCAACAGCAAACGAACATTATGTTTTGCAGTGCCCTGACAGGGCTCATGTACTAAAGCCGACAGTAATTTATTGTAAAATGTGTGATGTGCATGAGAGCAAATAAATAAATAAATAAATTCATATTATGTACACCAAAAGACAAACAAATAAAAAAAGAAGAGAGAAAATAAAGATCCCTTTAGCGATAAGACCGCCCATTATGTCACCCTATGTAAAATTTCAACATTGTATCTGTAATTTTTATGGTATACTTATTAAAGAGTATTCTATTCTATGTACTTTCTGAGTTTATTTTGGACATTACTGACATTGGTGAAGAAGAACATCGTGAGGAAACCAGGGGGCCTAAAATTGACGTTTTAGCAGAATCATAATATGATCTACGTACAATTCATATCCCACAGTTCATCTGTTTGACAGATTTGTATGGAGTTTCGTAAAATGGTCCACAAGTTATGAATTGTTTTATTGAAGTCTAATGTCAAATAGCAGCTGTCAAACAGATGAATTACGGGATATATGAATTGTACGCAGATCATATTATGATTCTGCCAAAACGTCCATTATAGGCCCCCAGGTTTCCAGGCCCCCTGGACAAGTTACAGTTAATATAAGTCTGAAATCACCAACACGACTTGAGCAAGCGTGGTGATTTTTGCTCTAGCCTTCTCTGTACGAGAAGAGGCCTTTGCCCAACAGTGGGACAGTCATCATTTCAGTCGAAAGACGTCCACTGCTGGACATAGGCGTTCCCCAATGGGTTTGCCATAATCGCCACGCTTGACAGCCGCGTTGGCGATCGCAGTATGGTGTTAAAATGCATAAAGAACGCTGCTGCTCATTCTCTAGTAACTCCCTTGGTCGCCTTTTGCGACACCCACGGGAAGAAATAGGATGGTGCTATTCTATACGTCTGGCACCACACAATACAATACTCGTATAACGTTTGTACCTATAACGATGAGCTGTATAACACAAAATGTATAGGTTTCATTTCTTTACTTACCGAGTGTCGCTATTAGCAGTAAATGCATCTTTGGTAAAGAATCTGAAAATAAACAGAATGCATTAATAAATTATTTACAAATATCAACAGCATTATTATGATATGAGTTTGCTTATTCAGGCAAAAAAAAAAACATAGTAGCATAGAATGTTACGACATCTTTGGAAAAACCGTTGTGTATCGAATTGGGACAAAACATTACATAGTCTTAACGTTTCGAATACAAATAAAGGGCGACCAGCGGAAAAAAATCAAGTAATTTTTTGTTTATAGTTTTATATTTTCACTTTTATGTCTACAAAATAGAATTTTCCAATGCGAACTTTAATGTTTTAAAAACAATCAATTTCTCTCAAAACACTCTTGCAATCGAACTCTCAAATTTTGCGAAGATACAATCGTTAGCTAATACTGTCCCAAGATATGGATAAAATATACATGTTATATTATTATGTAAATCACTGAAGCTCGTCCTCGTCCAGACAGGGTTTCTCGATATCCAATAAGTAGGTATCCACAGACCCTGGATCTGCGATATTTTGGTCCTAAGTACCTACTCCTATAGGATCGGCTATTGTACCGAGAAAACTAGCTTTGTTTGTTTAATACTCATTTGTTAATATTGCAAACTATTAATATTTATTATACATATAGTATAATATACAAAATATTAATAAAGTTCTTATTTAGTGATTGGGCGACTCCGGGTATTCGTAAGAGTAGGGAAAAACTATTTGAACTTTATGGCCTAAAGCAACATGAATAATACAAGCTTTTATCAGTATTTTGCAAAATATGCAAAAACTTTTAAAAGTGTGTGCAAAATAGATAAAGCTCTATATAGCTCTAAAATCAGCTGATGATAAAATAAAACTACTTGGCAAATAATAAATAATGAAACAGGTAGAAAAAAAACAGCGTAATACTGAATTTAATTTAGAGACTGCACAGGGCCCCATCAACTCAAACTTTTTGCTAATATTCTCTTTAAAACTCCTGAAGCTTTATATTCTTCACCCGCGCTTTCTGCTGCCTTACTTAGAAAGAATGTAAAGGCATGTCCTTTGAAGTTTAGGTTTCAGCATCCAAATCCCCAAACTGTTATAATAGTAGATTATTAACCAAGGGGATAAAGCAGCTGTCGCGGATGACGATTTAAATCGCGAGGGTAACGAAGGACTCGAGGTTTACTCCCGAGCGTAGCGAGGGTGTTAAAAACTTAAATCACGAGCGAAGCGAGGAATTTAAGACGAGTCCTGAGTGTAGCGAGGGATTTAAGTTCACCCAAGTCTAAGACAGCTTTATCACCGAGGAAAATACTCGACTTTTCGTACCATTTGCGAAAAAATTAACACAATAATAATATGAGATAAGCATTTTAGAACATTAACTTATTTATAAAAATAAATTAAAATAAACTTAACGTTTATGTATTTGAAGAAAACAAAAACGCGGCAAATTCCTAGACTAATATTTTTTTGTCGGAAAAGCAAAGGCATCAAGCTCATACGGCCTCGTCGGTTTTCGTAATTTTATTTAATAATCATAACTGCATAATAAATGCGTATTCCTTATCCAAAAAGATGTATAATGCTTTATATACAAACTCAATGGTGTAAACACAGATGTAGTTCAATATAAATTTCGGTAAGTATTCCAAATTTAAATCACATTCTCCCCCTAGAGGATGAATGAAATTCAGTACAATTTTCTTTCCCTGTTTTTAACAGATTAAAAATGACTATTGTTATGTTCGCTTTTTGTGGCATAGAATGTCACTTATTTGAGCAAGTGGTAGGAAAAAGCTTTTAAAGATCTTATAATTAAATCAACATACGACCTCTGGGGAATGCTGTAGATCTATCATCGAAACCATTGCGCCCTATTTAGCTTTCATATAGAGAAGCAGAGTGGACCAAGGAGTCTTTCCGGATCTGATGAAACACGGTAAAGTAGTTCCATTTTTCAAATCCAGTGATAGTAAAGAACCCAACAGTTATAGGCCTGTGTCAATTCTGCGAGTTCTCAGTAAGGTGTTTGAAAAGTTGATGCTCATTCAAATGTTACGTCACTTTAATGAAAATTCCATCTTTGATTTACGACTGACTGTCACGGAAGAAGCACAAGATGCCTCTAGAATCTTTTGCGACCTCTATAAGACACTTCTGCTAAAACTACACTATGGGATTAAGAATACAACTCTTGATTTACTAAGATACCTGAAAGATAGGAAGGTTAAAGTTCAGGTAAACGGCATAAACTCATTAGTCTGAAAAGATAATGGGAGTTCCTCGCGGTTCTATATTGGGTCTGGGTCCATTCCTGTTGTTGGCAACAATGGTAATACTGAAATGATGGCCAGTATGTCAGCTTCAAAACTGCTTAAAAACTTTTTCTCTGACTTATCATTATTTTGATGTTTAAGGCCGGAGGATTACATCAAACATGTTTACGTAAATTAACAGCTTTTTCTTCAATTAATAATTTGGGATGAATGCTTTCCTCTATACATAAAAAAAAAAACCCGACTGCGTAAAAAGTGAACTTAAAAAAAGATGGAAACAAGATTTAAATAAATTAATACTATAAACAATCTCATGCAGTCGGAGGAATCTTCCTAACAATAACGAGCTATTGCCTCCGACTGCATGAGATTGTTTATAGTATTAATTTATGTATATTAAAGCTTTTTTCCATCTTTTTTTTTTCGAAAACACACCTTTTGGCACCTAAAATCCACCATTTTGATTTTTAATAGATTTAATAATATATGACACTCGCGCAATAAAGACGAATCTAACGACGTATCATTTATCAAAATCGGTTCAGCCGTTTAGTAGTTACGAGGGAACATAGAGACAGCATACATACACAGATACATACATACATACAGGTCAAACACATAACCCTCCTTTTTTGGCTTTGCCGCAGTCGAGTGAAAATGAACAGTGGCTCGATTTAGGAGTCCAGGAGAGTATATCTCGAATCAATGCATTACGAGCCTATTATTAGATTAAGGCTATAAATGTGTATTTTTAAGCCTACTAATCTTAATTGAGAAAAGACTAGGCAGATTGATTAATTGAAATGTTTATTTTTATATTTTATACCACTTAAAAAAACGAGGGGTCTACAACAATTTTTCTTATTATTAGTGGTTGGTAATAGTTAACGATACCTAACGAATAAAGGTTTTAATCCTACCTTCTATTTATATCTTAGAAATAGGCATATTTGTTAGGAAAAATTCACACTTCTTGTCCACAGAAGCTGAGAACAATAGATTTACGAAAAGGGACCCAACCAAATCAAAAAAACAATTTTGTTCACTACAGAAACAGCTACCATATGTCCATAAAAATGTACAACCATATTCCAAAACGAATAAGAGAACTACCATTTAATTTCTACAAAAATAGTCTAAAAACGTGGCTTCTTCAAAATAATTTTTACACAGTAAAAGAATTCCTAGAATATAAGAGTTCTATTTATATCTTAGAAATAGGCATATTTGTTAGGAAAAATTCTCACTTCTTCTCCACAGTAGCTGAGAAAAATAGATTTACGAAAAAGGACCCAACCAATCAAAAAAACAATTTTGTTCACTACAGAAACAGCTACCATAATGTCCATAAAAATGTACAACCATATTCCAAAATGAATAAAAGAACTACCATTTAACTTCTACAAAAATAGTCTAAAAACGTGGTTCAAAATGATTTTTACACAGTAAAAGAATTCCTAGATTATAAGATTAATAAAAATTAGATTTATTTAGTTATTGTAATACCAATGTTGTTGTTGTTGTTGTGTTTTTATATTGTTTAATAGAGTTTTTAAGTATTTTGATGTCTATAGTCTTAAGTGTTTTGTATTGTAAAATAGAGTATATAAGTTAGGTTTTATGCCTATGCGCAATATTTAATATTCGTATGCCGCTTGTAGCGGTGGATGTGACCTGAACATAACCCAAATTACCCAACTCTGTACCTACCATATCCGACAAATAAATGTCTTTGTCTTTGTCTTAAAATCAAAATTAAATGTCTATTATCTATCAAGTTTGTTATTCTCGCTATCTTGCAGAGAAAAAGTCAGGAACATCGATATAATAAATAAATACTTTTTTCTTTTAAATTCAGATCAGCTCGGGAAACAACGAAATCATGCTCGGAATACCTTCCACGAAACGTTTTACATTTGATTGAATTAAATCCGATATCTGATATAAAACGTTTGAATGTTTCGCATTAATGTCATTCGAATCCTACCCTAATTATATTTATACAATCTCCAATCAAGAAAAGCGATTGTCAAAATAACTCGGATCATCGTATAGCAATGTCCAGTTTAAAAATCGAATACCTATGTAACATCTTTCGCACAAGTCGTTGCCATGGAATTAGTATGTACTATATAGATTTAGTTAAAGCCCTTGGTCGTTGGTTATCATTTTAGCAACCCTAAACATTTAAGGCCCGAGCTTCGATTGGCCGAAATATTTTGGTGAGTATAAACTGCCATTTGTAAGCGGCCGACGCGTCTCAGTTGATTCCATCATGTACATTACTAATGGTAGTCGTACATTTTTAACTACATAGCTGAATTAAACTGTAGTTCAGGCGAAAAGGGTGGTTCGTCCGTGCCCTTAAAGTGGAGCCTACAAGTAAATAGTATACGATTCGAATTAATTTAAAATTTATATAAATATGTTTTTTTTTAAAGTAATCTGAAACTGTTTTCTTTTTATGAAAATGTTAAAACTCTTCACAGATTTGAGTAAGTAGCAAATTTTTAATACCTGGTTAAACATCCAATTATAAAACGTTAATGCGTTGGTAATTTAATTGTTCAATTCAAACACGTAATTACATGAATGATGACTTTTAACACAATTATCTCTGTAATTCCTGTAACGACGTTATTATACAAATAGCTATCGACAATTTGAATATCATTCATTCCCGAAAATTGAATATCCAATACTGAATATTTTATCGTAATTCAAACGAAATTGAATATTTTCGATAAGAAATCTTTTGGGAATGCGTACTCAGTACTTTTGTATTTTCAATACCTAGGCATAGCATAATCAACCTACCTATAATGTTCCCACTGCTGGGACACAGGCCTCCTCTCGGTAAGAGGGAGGGCCGTAATCCACCACGCGGGCCCAGTGCGGGTTGGTAGATGTCACATGTCTTCGAATTTTTGGTTCTAGGACATGCCGGTTTTCTCACGATGTTTTCGTTCACCATTTTAGAGTCGTGGTGATGAAATAATTTACACAAAGTAAAGCGCGCCTGGCTGGGTTCGAACCCACAACCTGCAACTCGTCGCGGTCGTTACCACTGGGCCACCACTGCTCTTATAATTATATCGAATATACCTATACTCCATTTGAAATAAGACTAGAAATTTAAATAAATATTCATTACAGTCCGTTTAATCGATTTTGACTTCTATTCCGTAGGCATAAGGATGGCATTAAAAGCAAAAACGTGGTTACAATACTAAATGTTTATTACAGCTGACATTTGTCGTGCCACCAACGCAATAGAAGTCAAAATCGGTTGAACGGAGTGTAAAAAAAGTTTATTTATATTTCTAATCTTATTTCAAATGGAGCAAGTATAGTCATAATTATATCGAATATACGTAAGTAACTAGAATATTGAACTTTTTATTCACTGAATCTTGGCTGGGGTGAGACTTAAAAATGTCTGGAATTATACAGTGAAAAAGGAATTCATTTCCATTCATTCAGCAACGAAGGAAATGGAACGAATGAAAGGAAAGGGTTTTCAGTAGGCAGTATCTTAGAACGGTTATAATGACTCTTTGTCATGACTTGTCATTTAGCTATATTTGTAAGTAATTAATTAGTATTATGAAACCTAATATGAGCAATGAAATGAGCCTATGAGTTTGGCCTGATCACGTTTAGTTCTAGCTTATGTACCTACCTACATATTATAGAACGGTTTCATCCTAAATTTATTGTCCTTCAGACAACGCACAGCCTAAAGTAACCGCTGGCTCTAGAAGCTTTAAATTTTGCACAAGAGTTCTTGATAAAACGAATGTGAGGTGACTAAGGAAGGATTTTTGAATATGTATCCCCTCTAAAGGGGTTAAATAGGAGATGTAATTCGTGATGTTCGTGGTGACGTTCTTCAGAAAGGTCAGGTGCGTAGTGCTCGCAACCGGCAGGCTTGTATAACCAGATGTATGAACGAGATGTGTGATGTGTGTGTGTGTGTGTGTGTGTGTGATGTGTGTGTGTGTGTGTGTGTGTGTAAGAGTATGTAAGGAGCGCAGCAGGTGGCGTTCTATAGTTTCTCTCTACCCCCATAGGAAGAACGCGTGAGTTTATGTATGTATGTGTGTATATAAGTTCGTAATTTTTGCCGATGGGAAATCCACCGTGCACACGGCTTGTAAACATATAAAAATGTATATATATTATACACAATATTAGTTTTAGTATATGCGAAACCCGAAACACGTGTCTAGTATTTTTATGTAAAGAATCTACATATGTACAAAATTTCAAAACTGCATCATGAAAAATCACAAAGTTATAAGGTTGTTACGTTACCGGGTTGTCCGTACAAAAACATGCTAACGGCGCCCCCGCGCCTCCAGGGTCGTCTTGCGCTCATTGATAATAATTTGTCAGTAGGTACCTAATCGTAAGGAGATTGTATTGTAAGTAATTAAATGGTGATAACATTTTCCATCACACTTAAATATTTTTGGGACAAAATATAACATGGTGTAAAAAACATTGAAATCGGTTCAGTTCCTTATTCTGAACAGACTATATTCAGGTTTCGCATATACATAACATAAATACATTCACTCAACAAACATAACCCTCACAACACATTCATGTATTCATAAACACTTACACACATACAACACACTCACGCAGACACAACCTACACTTCCCTAATATATAACAACTGCGCATCGCTCATCAACTTTATCATTTTATCACTATTATTAATTAAGCTAGTTTTATTTTTTATTTTTATTAATTTATTATTATTAGTTTTTATTAGTTTTGTTTTTCCGTTTCCATTAAATACTAAGATTTAATTCAAAGGGATGAATCGACACATCTATTTTTGTCATTAACTATGTTTAAGACCCTCGTGGCTGATCACTGTCTCTTAAGATACAGGTTTACCGAGTTTAAGAGGCAGGGAGGCATTCTTGAGTACAGATTTTAATGTACAACCAAATGTATACAATGTACACCTTCCTATCTGTATTTTTATGGAAAATAAATTTATCATTTATTTTTATACTAAAAATAATGTTGTTTATGCCTAAAGGGAATGAACGAACGAACCTTTTCACTAAGGTGGGCCTTAATAGGTATTTATTTTGTTGCCTTTAGGTATATCTGAAGCTTGACCTCGATATTAATTAGAAAAAAAAATAAAGTACAGCTAACCAAATTAAAAAAGATTACATCATCATCTTCTATTAGTTATAGAGGTCAGATAGGCAATCGCTCCATGTAAAATACTGGTATTCAGAGCAGCTGCATCTGGTTAGACTGGAAGCTGACCCCAATATACTTAGTTGGGTAAAGGTAGATGATAATGATGATATACCTACCTAAAGGCGACAGACAGAAATCATTCGGTCTACTCAGATCGTATACATTTATCGATATAAAAGACACGGACTCTCAGGGGACCTACTTTAAGCAAAAAGACAACTCGACACTCAATGGATTAGTCTGAAAACAATTTAAATACGTCTAGATGCAAATATCCTAAAACCGAAACTGAGATTAAAAGTGTTTTTAGAAAATCCGTCTCAGTTTAGTAAAATCCTTTTATCCATTTCGGTTATGAAATCTAAAGTTTTAACTTCAAGTTTGGACGTGGTAATGACCGTCCGTAGGAGTATTCTTTTTTTGAAATGTCACCGTAGAGAACCCTTAGTACAGGGAAGTCGAACCTTTTTACAAAGGTGGGCCTTAATAGGTGTTTATTTTGGTGTCAATTAGAAAAAAAAGGCAGTTAACTAAATACAAAAATATTACATTATCATCCTCTTATGAATGGTTCTTCACAAAAAATGTTTATTTGTATACTTTGAAAAACATATGTTGTATAATAGTCACTTTAAAGGGCGAACTGATGCCTCCTAAACTAGGCCAAAAACCTGTGTTTTAGAAATAGAAATATAAATAATATTTATTTGCATGACGGAAGCCATATTGTTTAACAGCTGCGAGAGGCGGCGACTAGATGGCGCTAGTGGAACGTGCACCATAGACAATCATTCATTCTATCGGTCATTTGACTTAAAACACTTGAAGTCAATTGAGTGAAATATTGTAACGTTACCCCCCACTAGCGGATCGCCTTTATAAGGAGCTACGCTGTTGAGTCGGTACGCATTTTGAACGGATGCGTCTTGGTGCACGGACCACTGTCTCTCGACAGTCAGTACTGCCCGGTTATTGGATATGGAACGCTGTCTCCGACAAATTAGTACTATCCTTATTGCGGTGGGTGCATGGACCACTGTCCCTGACAGTCAGTACTGCCCTATGTGACCGCCACTACCATTATTAGTTTTTAATTAATTATATTTAGTTTCTATATTCTCTCTATTTAAAATAACTGATTGTTCGATTGAAATATATTTCTGTATTGCCATATATGAGTATTACTTCTGATGTCTGAACCTATCCCGACATGCATAAAACATGGTGTATAAAATTGTTTTAAAAATACAATAGAGAGCATACATGTTTTGCTTATATCATAGCATGCAAATAATATTGGTTACATTACAAAATGTTTCCCGTCATTAAATTCTTTCATGGTGTAAAAATTATTGTTGTTTAACTATTTGAGTAACATTTTTTTAAACAATCTTAAATCTAAAGTTTTTAAATCACTTGGAATTTTATTATAAATTCGAACACACATTAGGAAACAATGTAGCCACATATTCTGCATGACACTCAATACCAGTTGTATGGTTTTGCATCCAACTGGTATTGAGTGTCATGCAGAATAATCCATTGTAGATCTGAGTTTTTTAGTGAAAAGGTAGTAAAAAAATAATTTGTACGGGAAATGCGGTGCCCAACATTTGTCATAGGTGCCAATCACAGGTTCGGCATCCCTGCCTTAGTCCCATTGCAGCGTGAATTACCTAGTTATATCTACTTATCGCGAATAATCTAGGATTGTTTAATAATCAGGCCCCAGGCATCACTTCTTAGACCCTAATTGTAATAAATGAAGACGTCGGGCCTGTCGGTCCGAAGATTATGATGAAAATTTTCATACAAAAATCGAGGGACGCGAAAGTGTCTAAAAATAAACTTAAGAATAAAATTATGTATTTCTTTACATAGTGTCAGCTTGTGAATGAAAGTTTTAAAATAGAACGATTTTGAACTGTTATTATATCAAGTTGTGTTAAATGTATGTATGTTATTACTTAAAGTTGTATGACTTAAAAAACATTGGATGTATGATGACGGCGCACGTGCACTAAAAAGTACGGTATTCCGGATTCATGAACATAATAAAACTAGATGCCAAAAAAGGTTAATTATAACGCGTTAAAGAAAGTGTTTCCTAACACAACTTTTTTTTCCTTAATATTATAATTGGTAGCTAGCACTATTCCCAGTAAATAACAAGTAATTTTTAAAATAATAAGAATTTCTCATGTTCTCACAGTAAAACCAAGTTTCACGCACGTCCACGCTGGAATTTCACACAGCGTGCAGCGCGCAATTTCACAAAATTGTACCAAACGCCTTAATTTAAAAAAATGTACCAACAGCTAATATCACAGAATTTTCGCAACTTTCTCTTGGTTCTATTATTAAAAATACAAATGGGCATTTCTGAAAAACATTCCTGCAAAACTTTCAAAGCTGTTTAACACCGTTCATTATAAAGTTTATTCAATCTGTGTTTTAATGATGTAAAAGGAAATTAATATAGTTAATTTTGGAGGCCTCCTGCGTTTAATAAGCGTGTGTTTAGACCTCGCGTCAACATTCATTTGGGGCGTACTAATTTAACTGTCTGTTGTTTGCGTCGACAAAACAAATTGTAACCATGGTTGCTCGCTATTAATACTCGTCGCAACTGATTGTTTTGCTAAAGTGCGGAAAAATACTTCTTGTTTATTCAATTCCGGTGATGGATGTGTTTTGGTGAATGGTAAAAATATTTTTAATTGTATAAATGGTTTTCTTGTTTGTTTCTGGAATTTTGTTATGATTGTTGTGAAAATTGGGTCTTCATCGTTTGTTAAAAATCAGGAAATTGTTTAATTAATATTTTGATTATATTTGGGGTGCATGTTCCTATCTTGCTCCTTTTTCCCTCGAATTCTCCTACGATACTATAAGACGTTTTTAAAAGTTCTTCATCTTATATTATAAGTGACAGCATGAGATTTAAGACAACTTAAGACGCAGATATATGCCAATGACCTTGAGTGGTTAGCTTGCGTGTTTTGTACTGAGATCACGCAACGCGTCGAACGTTCAGCCAGTAATAGGACTCGCCCATCAAGGAGCGCTGTCCCCAATTTGACGCATTATTAATTTATTATACACAAAACAAAAGGTATACTAAAAGACAAATAATTAAATTATCTTTAAATTGGTGAAAGGTTCAGATAAATACGCTTGGTAGATTTTGCGTCATTCTCAGTTTTTTATCCGCGTTAGACATAACTTTACAAATTACTTTCACTATGTAATATAAACATAATCTAAAATATTCACATATTAAGTTATTGAGAAAATACTCTAATCTATCCTAAATTTTTTTCAAAACGTTTTTTTTAACACAACTCGTTTAGACGTTATCTTCAGTATAAAATCATTAAAAGTCGGTTATCGTCCCCTTCCTTAACATTGGGATGCGATTGAGAATCCGAGTGTTGTTTTATTTTTAACAAAATAGTTTTAAACATCAATAGTTAAGAGGGACCAAGGTTTCAGGCTGGACAAAGTAGACTCATCTTTCATGGTGTACTGTTTAAAATGTTACATAAATACAATACCTCCCCACATACTTCAACTGAATGAAACGAAATATAAATCTTGTATATAACGCACACTATGCAGCCAAGCATATTATAAGTTGGAGGATTACATCGCTGATACAAATGGATGGCTCAACGCAGGTCCTGCTGCACAAGGGCGCATAAACATTGATTAGCATTTGAAAGTACTGTTGGAGCTGCTGAAGATCAAAAAACCGGCCAAGAGCGAGTCGGACTCGCGCACGAAGAGTTCCATATCATCTATAAAAACGGCAAAAAAAAAACACGTTTGTTGCATGGGATATTTATTTTTAAAGTGAATACATAACTAAATATTCTGAGAATATTTCAAGCGTCTACCTGTTGCTGTTATCAATATTGAGCAAAAACGAACAAAAAAATCACGTTTGTTGTAAGGAGCCCCCTTAAATATTTATTGTATTCCGTTTTTTTGTTTTATTATAGCGGCAATAGAAATACATCATCTGTGAAAATTTCAACTGTCTAACTATCACGGTTCATGAGATACAGCCTGGTGACAGACGGACAGACAGATGGCGGAGCCTTAGTAATAGGGTTCTCGTTTTAACCTTTGGGTAAGGAACCCTAAAAACTATCTATGCAAATAAAAAATTCAATAAATTCAATCTCTGAGTATTGTATAATTGCATAGCACATGTGTGAGTACTATGCACCTACTATAAAACTACCATTTACTGGTTACGTCTTTCATTGACTTGAATGTGCCCTGGCGGCTGAGAGTGTCATGCTCACCGTAATGTCTCGCTGATGGTGGCGCGTGTGTTGGATTATTTAGCTCCCTACAAAATAGTTGAGTTGAATGGTGCTAATCCATGCGTCATGTTCGTGAACTGATGGCGCCGTCAGTAGGGACTGGTCTTATCTTAGCTGCCACGGCTTATTTTAATTAAATTTAATTTTTGATCTCTTTTTTTACGGACGCTTTTAACGTTCTGCATCGTTTTCACAAGAGTTTCCGTGGAGTTTCTTGCCCGCTCTTCTCCATAGGTACATACTCCGCTTTGGAATGGGCAACTAGCTTTAGCTTTCTGACCAACCCCTTGACAATTCAAAAGTGCCTGTAATTGGTTTATTTTAAGCAAAAACTTTGAGTTTGATCAAGGCCAGTTTTAAAACTGAATCTAGAACGTACTAATAATGTTTCACTTAACAAATGGTTCTCAAACACTTTAAAACAATATTCTATGCAAGAAATACTGTATTTAATAGTGGTAAACTGCTCTGTTCTACTTATTATTCCTTTCAATAATCCTTTTTTGACAACAGCATTTATTTTTATTAATCTGTTACAGTTTTCCAAAAAAAAAAATTACTTCCGACTCCAATCAAACATACAAACTTAAAACCCAATAAATAAATAAACTCAGTAAAAAGTAGTCCAACAATTAGGAAGCAACTCACTAAGTATTACTTGAAACGTAATTTAAAACTCCGAAGATGTACAGCACAAGTGCCTTAATATTCATGTTAAGCAAGAAAACTTGCGGCAACTTTTATAAACACTTACCGAGTTCGGAAAACTTCGCCGGCCGACCACGTGAAGTTGGAAAAACTTAAGTCATAACACAAAAACACTGTCCTTCCCGCTAATTAGTCATGGCAATACTTTGTGCATCATTAAAAGTTTGTTTTGCATTGTTTATGGGTCGGAGGGAACTGGCGCGAAAACGTGGAGTATCGGGAGAGAGCGGAGAGATGAGATGGCCGCGCCGTGCGGCTGGGAGGTCCGCGCGCGACTGAGCCGAGCGCAGCACAACCCGCGCGCTCCCATCTATTTTATATAAACGCCTTTATATACCGATTTATATATTTACCCGCACTCATACATATTTAACTTTTTTCCCATTTCACGTCGTTTATTCCCCGTATGTAAGGGTCGCGGCCAGTGTAGGTGGCGCGCGTGTGTGCGCCGCCGAAGCTGAACCAAACGAACGCTCTGCTCTCCTATTTACGTGTTTTTAGAAAGGGTAAAGCTTTTATACCTTTCCTTTCTACTATTTCGCTCTGTAGTTGAGCGCAATGCTCTGAATGCCGACCCACGAAATATTTCGTTTCGATTTATGAGTTTCATTTCTGTGAGTTATATTTTTTGCGCTTGAAATGTTTTATCAATTTCTATCTGTTTCGGTTTCGTCTGGGATATTGCTGGAGGTGAAATACTTTCGTTATTTTCTTTTTCATGTTTCAGAAGACTCGTATAGTCATGATGATTCTCAAAAACTTTGGCAACTTTTATACGAAAACTTGCACAGACCATCTCGTAGATCCGTACTCATGCATCTTTTCAAACGAGCTCGAGCTCACTGTAACTTCACAACATCATCATTCATTCATCATTTCAGCTGAAAAGACGTCCACTGCTGGACATAGGACAGGGGGTTTGCCATAATCGCCACGCTTGGTAGGCGGGTTGGCGATCACAGTATGGTGTTAAAATGCATAGAGAACGCTGCTGCCCACTATCTAGTAAGTCCCTTAGTTGCCTTTTACGACACCCACGGGAAGAAATGGGATGATTCTATTCCTTACGTCCGGCATCAAACGGACAACTTCACATAAATTACTTGTAATACTAATTGCGGGACCGATATAAACAGCTGATACCTATAGAGGCATCAGATAAAGAAATTTATGTTTAGCGACCGCAAGCCATGCTGTCGGCGTCGACATCATTTCAAATTTACGACAGTTGCGGTGCACTGGTACTGCGTGGTGAGAGCGGGACGAGTGCAGGGCGAGTGCGGGTGAGCATGGGACGCGGCCAAACGCATCGATCACTCTTTATTACTATCCAGTGTCGCTCTCCAGCATAGTGTCGGTAATCGATTGCATGTTGGGCTTTTTTTTATTAATTTTATATTTCCTATTTATTGGCGGGAACTTTATTTTGTTCGTTCAGTTTTGTTTCGGTTATCAGGTTCAGACAATGCAGTACATTTTGTAGGATATTTTTATGCATTCGTTCTCAACGTTGTAAACTGCGGCAAATATGTTTTACATCTGACTTTTCATTCAGTGCCTGAAGCATTTCGGTGAAGTAGGTACGTGGTCTCAAAGAATATAGAAACTCAAAGTCAGAGTCAAATTATTTATTTCAAATAGAGACAATTTACAAAAAAAATTGAATTGATTCTAGTTGCCCCTTTTTTTTACAATATTTTGTTTGAGTACATTAATTATATGTTTATATGTGAAGACGATGCACCTAGAAAAAACAATACTATACTATAATAGGTAAAAATAATTAAAAATTAAGCAATGAAAAATAACTAGAAGAGTCACCTACCGAATTCATTTCTCTAAAAAGTACAGTTTATGACTTGACTACACGGCCAGCTATCCGATATAAATTCCGCATCTACATTCATCAAAAAGTCAGCAGTACGCACATTGCACACCAACGAATTCCTTTGACACCACGATCAAAGGCGACACTGCAATTTGTGGACTAGTAACTAACTCCAACCGCCCAATAGCTATTTGTGAACTTATAATTACCGCTAGTTTCATCATAAATATAATATATTGTGTACTTTGCGTGGCAGCGCTCTTTGGCGAACGCAAGTTATTAAACAATCGCTCGAATTACGGTTCACCGTAAAACCGCTTTTGATATTACGTTAGTTCTCATTAGAGACCCAATTTGCACAGATTAATTTGGAATCAACTAACGATATTTTTAAGGTGTTCCCAAAAGGCGGAGTTAATCACTGCTGGAGCAAAGAAAATACAGAAAACTGTACTGAGTAAAGATGTGGCTGATTTAATTTTGATGTGAAACATCTATTAGGCGCACGTAAAACCGATTGCTGGCGGGGCGACCCATGCCGCGTGGCGATCACTGTTAACTCCGCGTGCGTGGTCCCTCCGCTACGCGACCCTGTGTTTTCGATGTTTGTTTGTTTGATTTCGATGTTTCACATCTGCCAGGCGTCCCGTGACGGCTTACAATTTTTTTCTTTGACTCTAGCTTATTGCTACATAATCAGCCTTTCCAATTGCTAGGATTCAGGTCTCCTCTCTAAGCTTACCAAGGTTAAATTTTATCAAGAGGTAGAGAGAGAGTATAAATTCCATTGCCGAAAGTTTTAGAAGTAGCAATCAAGTTCAAAAATCCATCGCAACTACTAGCAAGGTAAGTTGGTGTATGCCTACGAGTATGCAAAAGCAATTTCAACATAACACTTAAGGTCAGAAAATCTCCTTCATCATAACACAATTTACAACTTTTAATTATTTTATAAATCGGCACTTCAAAGGATCCTCCCATATGATATCAACAGCCTATCGCTGTCCACTGCTGGATATAGGCCTCTCCCAGGCTGCGCCACAACACCCTGTCCTCCACCTTTCTGCATCCAGTCTGACCCAACCACTTTCTTAAGGTCGTCGGTCCATCTAGCTGGGGGGCGTCCCACCCTACGCTTGCCGATACGCGGTCTCCACTCCAGGACTCGTCAGCTCCATCGGCCATCCGACATGGCCAGCCCGTTGCCACTTCAGTTTGGTTACCATATGATAGCCGTTTATTTATTAAATATGGTCCGTGATCAATGACAGTAGACCACCTCTCGTATTTCACCTTCTGAAAACAACCTTTGCCTACCTACTCACGTTACCGCCTTCTTTTTTAGTTGGAAACATGGCCACAAATATCTCCATGGTCTTCAAAAATAAACTTTAGTAAATTTCCATCAACTAGGCAAAATCCAGACTCCGGCCTGCAAATGAGAAATCAAAACACAATGATAATTTCCTGACATAGACCCCAAACCAAAAACAAATGTCGAAATGGCCCAGTGATTAATAATAATAATAATCGGGATCGGTCTATCATCACTGACAGGACTATTGTCGCCAATAAGCCTGATATAGTGGTGATAGATCGATTAGCGCGCCGCGCAATGATTATCGATGTTACCATTCCACATGACGAGAACCTCGTGAAAGCTGAGAAAGAGAAACAAATTAAATATCTCGACTTAGCACACGAGGTTGTTGACATGTGGAATGTGAGCTCGGCTATCATTGTGCCGATTGTCGTATCGGCCAATGGCCTGATGGCCGAGAGCCTCGATCAACATCTCTCGAGCTCTCGTTAGGTGGTTGGATCAAGGGCCTGATTCAGAAGGCAGTACTTCTCGATACGGCTCGCATAATGAGGAGGTTCCTATCTCTGGAGCCCTAACCACCGGTAGCTTGGACCCTGCTCCCGCTACCGGCGGACAACTATTTTTTATATTTTTAAATATTTTTATATAACCTGTTTTTTTTTATATCCCATAACTCTAGGGTGATATTCTGTAGGTAAAAATAATACTAAAACTCCTAGAATAGGTGGTCCAAAAATGCATCGTTTCGGAGATATCATCAATCATAATTAAATTAGGTCAAAAATTGTCACCAGTATGACGAATCTTTACTTTTGCGAGGTTGCCAAACTTCGCAGTAGTGTAGTAAAATATATAGTAAAATAAAATATGTAGGTATGTTGGTATCGGGGCTTCCCGGCGGCAGCTAGTGAAGGGAAAGCTACCTTGTCGACGTTGTCATATTTCACGTAAGGGTGTTTTACATTAATAATCGTGACTTTGCCAAATTATTTTGTATGAAAAATGAAAAAAAAAATAACGAGGGATTGGAACATAACTCATATGCCAGTTGATTCTTTGATATGGCCTCAATCATACCCTAGAGTTATGGGATATAAAAAAAAACACGTTGTATACTTTTTTATATTCTAATATTTAAAAATATAACTTATATGTAATGTGTGTGTGTGTGTGTGTGTGTGTGTGTGTGTGTTATGTGTGTGTGTACTTATGTGTAATGTGTTATTATGTGTTGTGTGTATGTAAATAAAGGAAATAATAATAATACCATTTATTGGAGGCGACACAGGCCCATAGAAAAATACCTTATCCTAAACATAAATATTTTAATATAATCAAAAGTTGTGTTAATAAAAAGGCCTAAGACTATGTTAGTAGCACTTCATTTTGCACTAGCTTGACTTTGTGCTGTCCTGTGGAATTTGTCCGCAAAAGCGGCGAAAAACCACATCCTGTTGCCAAAAGTCTTCTTCCATGATGACAAGCAGAAAAAAGTTCGGTACACGTACGACGAACGTCTTTTGACGTTCCGGTGCGATTCCAGTACCTGCACCCTCGGCGTGTACCTCGTCTTTTGGCGCACGTACTCCAAAAACAAGGTTTATCTTTAGAGCTAGGGTTAAACCATCGTGTCATTTTTTAATTAGAAATTATATACAAAAACTGATTTTAAACCCGAACTTTGCATTAAGAACTTTATCTCAGACGAAATAAGGTTAGAAATAAAAAAAATACACGATGGTTTAAACCTGGATCTAAAGATAAACCTTGTTTTTGTAATTATTGTATAATCATACTTACCTATGTAGATACAAAAAGTTATGGTCTGCTTGCTTTAGTCTCTACTTGTCTTTCTTAATCTTTTAATACAAAGCTGTTCCATTCTATTAAAGAAAATTTAATAATTCCAACATTATTCTTTTAACAAGACTATTATTTCAACACGGGAATAAATATTCACCATGATAATTATGGAATGAAGCTATCTCAGAGTACATATATTGAAAAGATGCTGAATAGATTTAACATGCAAGATTGTAAGGGTGTTTCTACCCCAATGGTCAAGAAAATACTTGAACCTGGTATAGGTGAGTGTGAGTACCCTTACAGAGAGTTAATTGGCTAACTTATGTTTTTGGCCGTAAATACAAGACCGAATATAGCCTACACCGTGAGTTACTTGAGTCAATTTAACTCTAAATTTGATCAGTCACATTGCAATATTGCTAAACGATGTCTACGTTATCTGAAAGCGACAAAAGATAGTGGTATTACGTACAGGAAAGAAATAGGTAATAATACAACTTTAACAGGCTTTTCAGATGCAGACTGGGCAAATTGTCCATCTGATAGACGATCCTACACTGGATTCTATTATGAGCTTGCAGGCGGCCCTATTTCGTGGGAATCTAGAAAACAACCCACAGTGGCTTTGTCGTCCGCGGAAGCTGAATATATGGCATTGGCTACAGCAGTAAAGGATGCGTGCTTCTTAAAAAGACTGATATCCGATATAACAGGTAAGTCGCTTAACATAGTTTAGTATACGGATAGTCAGAGTGCACAAAAAATAGCTATGAATCCGGTTCACCACAATAGGACAACACATATAGATGTTAAGTTCCATTTTGTCCGAGAAAAGGTTAAAGATAAAACCGTTGAACTTAGGTATATGCCCACCGACAGGTTACCTGCAGATGTTTTAACGAAACCTTTGGGTCCAACTAAGCATCGCAGTTGTTTGCAGTTTGATTGGTATATCCTAGTTTTTCATAATGGTTTTCTTTACTGGTTTTTTATGCCTTTATGTTATGAGTGCAATGGAATTACTTTTTGAGGGAGCATATTGTATAATCATACTTACCTATGTAGATACAAAAAGTTATGGTTTGCTCTCTTTAGTCTCTACTTGTCATTCTTAATCAAAGCTGTTCTATTCTATTAAAGAAAATTTAATAATTCCAACATTATTCTTTTAACAAGACTATTATTTCAACAGTAATAAGGCCGTATAAGTTTGTCAATGCCTCGTGGTCTAGTGGTGGGAACCGCGACTGCTGGGCATGGGGTACATTCTTTTTTTTTTTTGCTTTTATTTTGGCCAGAAGCTAAGCATTACCATACAACGTGGCAATGCTGCCAGTCTCTTGGGTACATTACCAGTCGATACTGAAGCGGAGGAATTTTTCGACGCCATATTTTAGTTTGTTATTACATAGTTTTAGTTAACTTAGGATGATAAAATGTTGTTATTTTTATTAATTAATTAACTTTAATTAATTAAATTAGATAAACGAATACCCGTAATGTCAGTATAGTATCTACGTGTATGGTTTCTTAACGAAACAACTACTCCGATAAGTTTAATTTACACCTACTAGGAGCTTGGTTCAAACTATTTTCAACCACACGGTAATAAAGTTGGTGCTAAATGTTCCACAGTTTGCTGGCCCATTTTGTACATAGACCAGTTAGTAGGTGATATCGTAAGTTAATATATAGTTAATTGGTTCTTAGCACTTGAACCGTCAACTTTTGTTAGTTTTGTTGTATTGCCTAAGACCTCGTTGGCACACATAACCCGAGTTTGAGCAATTTGTTTTGGTTACTCGGTGGAGTTCTGAAAATAGCGCTAAATGCTCAGGAAAAATAATCTCTTTTTTCATATGTAGCTCTTAATGAGTTAGAAAAAAAGAAAACGCTTTTTGACATGACTGTGTCGATATGACAGATATGTGTATAAAGATTCTTCCTATAGTAGAATATGCCCTCTCCATAGTATTCCTACCTCAATGGTCGCATCGATGGTTACGTGGCAGCTGTCTTCGGATGACAGAAGATGATGTGGAAGGGAGCCGCTGTCGTACCACGTCTACGACGAACTGCTATCATCATCATCATTTCAGCCCAAATACGTTCACTGGTGGACATGGCCTCGGATTGCCACAATCGCCACACTTGGCAGGCGGGTTGGTGATCGCAGTATGGTGTTAATATGCATAGAGAACGCTGCTACCCATTCTCTAGTAAGTCCCTTAGACGCCTTTTACGACACCCACGGGAAGAAATGGGGTGTTGACGAACTGCTATATTCCGTCACATTCCTGATGATATTGAAGCTGCTGAATCACTAATACGATGATCACTTCTGGTAAAGGCTTATCCTGCGCCATTTAAGTATAACTTAAATTCAATCAGGTTAAGTGACTCAGTAATTACAGGTACTTAACTATCAGTATTGAGAAACGTATTTATGAGGTGATCTTTAGTATATCTTTTGTATCATTTTAAGATAACGTCTGGAACAAATTAGTTAGCTTTGCTTTCAGCGCAAACTTGGTCAACGTGTAAGTAACATCTACAATTGTGCAGCCATCTACCGGCCAGTAGCAACATCGCTCGCAAATCAATGTCGCACTCCAATTGTACGTATAACTTACTTGGTGTTTGTAAAATTAGTTATCATCGGAACCAACAGATGGCGCTTTTTATTTGAGTCCAAAAGCTAGATCGCGGTGTTGAGAATCTCCACTGATTACATACACCATTTATGTTATAAGGGTCAGTTTTGAACATTTTATTAATGTAACCGAGAACGTGCAATAAACATTTGGTCTAAGTTACCTGATGTTTCATTTTTGGAGTCAGACTTAGAAACGTAGGGAACCCTTCCGATAGTGTCATTGTGACCCTCACCAAGCCCGAGGGTTCGCATGACCTGTCACTTTTCTGCGAATACCAGCTCGCAAGGTGAGCGAGCCATCCCCAGACCCTCACCAAGCCCGAGGGTTTGACATGGTCCTTCGAGCCGGATAGTGATGATGAACTAGTCTCAAGGGTGGAATCAGTTCATCAAACATCAGATGCTAAGCCTACTGTGACTGAGGATAGCATCAGCCTGAACGTGCCCAATTCAAGTGGAGTAGTTCCGGTGTCAAGGCGGTCGAGCAGCAACCGGACTCGGAGTCATCAGAAACGGGACGCGCGGGGGGAGGAGCAGTACATACAACGCAATAGCAGCAGGGAGGCGCTGCAGACGACTTTAGTTGTAAGGAGCTAAGTGTTAGAAGTGAAAACCGTGAGTACTTTCAAATTCATTCCTGCCAAGCAAAAGTGGTCTTAAATTCAAGGTGCAAATTAACTTAGTGTTTGTGCAACGTGATCTTAGATTTAGTTAGTTTTAAGGCAAATTGTATTCAGACGGGAAACCTATGCCCGATTTCTATTTAAATTTTTTTGTCCAAAAACTTAGAAAAATTTGTTTGTTTATTTCGACTTAGAATATTTTCGTCAAAATATTATCGACTTGTAATTTTTTTTAGAAAAGTTTGGGACTTAGAAAAATTCGTTTGTTTACATTGACTTAGAAAATTTCCTTAAGAAATATTTTCAACTTGTTATTGATTAGATTTATCTCATAAAATTAATTTCAAATCATTCAAAATGTCTCAAGTACAAACGTTCCTCAAGGTACAGGATGATTTGTATGCTCGATTGTCGAGAGCTAAAAGCAACTTTAAGAAATCTCCCAAAGATAGGATTACCAAACCATATGTAGAAGCCAGATTAGAAAACGTTGAAGAGCTGTGGGCTCAATTTAGCCTAACACATACACAGATGGTTAAAGATTGCGAACCTATTGAGGTTACAAAGTCGCCATATACTATAAACGAAGTTTATTACAACACCGAAGAATTATATTTAGATTTCAAAAGTGAACTAAAAACAGTTTTAAATAAATTCAAGAGTACTAGTGATGTATCTCCAATTGCGGAGCATTCATCAAATTCAGAAAGTAGAAACATGCCCATCAAATTGCCTAAAATATCGATCCCAACGTTTTCTGGGAAATATACTGAATGGATTACCTTCAGAGATTTATTTGTTTCTTTAATACACAAAAACCACAAAATAGATAAAGTGCAGAAACTTCATTATTTAAAAGGCTACCTTACAGGTGAAGCCGAGCAACTTTTGCGACACATTCCAATAACCGATTTGAATTATGATAAGTGCTGGGCTCAATTGGAGTCGCGTTACAACAATAAAAAATATCTTTCACATCATATTTTAAAACGTTTATTCAGTCAAAGAAACATAACCAGTGAATCAGCTAGTGCTTTAAAGGATCTAATGGATACCACATCTGAATGCTTAAATGCGCTTATTAATTTAGAGTTAAATGACACAGCAATTAGAGACATATTAATCATTCACATCCTCACACTAAAGTTAGATTCAGACAGTCGAAAAGAATGGGAGTTAAGGGTGGCCTCAAACATTGATTCCGATAAGCTACCAACATTTGAGAAATTTAAAGACTTTTTAACCAGTAGATACAGAGCATTTGAATTCTTAGAACCTAAGTCTACTAAAAATCAAAATGTAAATACAACTAAAGCAAGGGTATTTCACACAGTATCTTCGAGTTGTCCGATGTGTAATGAAGATCACAAGATAGGGACTTGCAAACAGTTTATGAGTAAAGATGTGGAAGCTCGGCGTAAGTTCGTACAGGAAAATCATTTATGTTTTAATTGTCTGGGGGGAAACCACTCTGCCAGGTTTTGTAAATGTACAGTCACTTGTCGAATGTGTCAGCGTAAACACCACACTTTATTACATTCTAATAATGAGCAGGAATCTTTAGGGGAGAAGAGCACTCATACGGTTGGAGCAGAAAATGAAGAGATAGTGGCTTGTTTTTCAAAGGGTACTGCTAATAACCAAGTCTTATTAGCCACAGCTTTAGTGAAGGCTGTATCGAAAAACGGGTCTATGTTCACGGTTAGGGCTTTGTTAGATCAAGGCTCTCAAGCATCGTTTGTTACGGAAAACATTGTCCAAACCTTAGGATTAAAGAAAACATCAGCTAAGGGTTCGATAGTTGGTATAGATGTCAACCACAAATTAGAGTTGAATTCGGTTGTAAAGGTTAAAATACAGTCTAGGGTTGATCCATCTGTGGAATTGGTAGTAAATGCATACGTTCTAAAATCACTTACATCTTTATTGCCTAGTAGGGAAACAGCACATTTAGATTGGGTACAATTCCAAGACCTACAGTTGGCGGATCCCAAATATCACAAACCGGATAAAGTAGATTTATTGTTGGAGGCAGAAATTTACGGTAAGGTTTTACAAAACGGGTTGAAGAAAGCTTCGGGTTGCAGCGCGGTGGCGCAGTGTACTTCTCTGGGGTGGATTCTGTCAGGAACGATAGCTTCTGCTGGCCATAAGTCTTCTGACTTCACCGTGATGCACGCCCTCGAAGGTGATGATGAGATCCTGAAAAGATTCTGGGAATTAGAGAAAGAACCAGATGAAACTAAGAAACATATACTCACCGAAGCAGAAGTCAAATGTGAGGAGATATTCACTGCCACAACTACAAGAGATGCCAGCGGACGTTACGTTGTGAATCTGCCATTCCAAACCGAAGATCCAGGCTGTAAATATGGAAAAACAAGAGACGTAGCAATTAGGAGGTTTCATGCCCTAGAATCTAAGCTACGCCGGAATGAGGAACTGGGAGTTAAATATGCAGAGGTAATCAACGAGTATCTTGAACTAGGGCATATGAGGCCGGTAAGCAAACCGGATACTCATGCAAACGAAGCTGTATATTTACCTCATCACGCAGTAGTTAGAAATGACAAAGATACAACCAAGTTGCGTGTAGTATTCGACGCATCTTGCAAGGGAAAAACCGGCATTTCGCTCAATGATGACCTGATGGTTGGGCCAAGTCTGCAACCTGACTTGCGGCATCTATTGATGCGTTGGAGAAGACATCCTATTTGCATGGTATCAGATGTAGTCAAGATGTATCGACAAGTACGCGTAGCGGATAAACATCAGTATTTTCAACGTATCTTATGGAGAGATAACAGATACTCTGAATTAAAGGATTACCAGCTTCAGACGGTCACCTTTGGCACTGCGGCTGCACCATTCTTGGCTGTACGAGCTATGCAACAAGTAGCATACGATGAAGGAAAGGATTATCCTCTTGCAGCGGAGAAAACACTAAAAGATTTTTACGTTGATGATCTTATGACAGGTTGTGAAACAGTAGAAGAAGGAATAGAAATTTGTACACAAATGGAAGAGATGCTCGCCAAAGCAGGGTTCGAGTTACAAAAATGGTCGAGTAACAGCAATGAGCTTCTGGCTAAAATTATAGATGGGAAAAATAAGGACAAGGATCGTGTGGAACAGGGAATTTGGATCAAGCAAGATGAAATATTAAAAACACTAGGACTCACCTGGAATCGAAACTCCGACACCTTCCAGTATTCAGTTCAGCTGCATCCAGTAGAAGAACCTGTAAGCAAAAGGAAAATGTTATCTGATATTGCAAGATTATTCGACCCATTAGGATGGGTCGCTCCGGTCATTGTGAAAGCAAAAATGCAAATACAAGCATTGTGGACTTCGGGAATTGGATGGGATGAAGAAATTCCAGTTGAAATCAAAGATGAATGGTTTACTTACCGACATCAGTTGCAAAGTTTGGCAGAGTTTTCAATACCTCGATGGTTGAAGATGAAGCACGGTGACAAAAACATCGACTTGCACGGATTTTGTGATGCTTCCAAATCAGCATACGCCGCGGTTGTGTATGCGCGGGTAGTCGATGCTAATGGTGGAATATCAGTCACTCTTCTCACTGCTAAAACTAACGTTGCACCTATAAAAACTGTCTCAATTCCTCGGTTAGAACTGTGTGGGGCAGTACTGTTAGCAAAACTCGTATCCGAAATATCGTTAGTCATGGGAATCAATAAATCTGACTTACACTTTTGGACAGATTCAGAAATTGTATTAGCTTGGTTAAACAGTCACCCCAACAAGTGGAAAACCTTCGTCGCTAATCGCGTATCAGAAATTTTATGCATAAGTGAACCACACCAATGGAACCATGTCACATCTAAAAACAATCCTGCTGACTGCGCATCACGGGGTATGTACGCCTCAGAGTTCATACATTTCAAAATGTGGTTAGCAGGTCCCGAGTTCCTCAAAGACACGGTAATCGCAACGGGTAAACGCAAATCCGTTTCAACTGAACTGGAGGAGAAGAGGGTACACGTATCAGTGAATACCGTAAATTTTTTCTGGGATAAATATTCATCCCTTGACAAATTGTTGCGAATAATAGCTTATGTGAGGCGGTTTCTCGAACTAAGAAAACCAAAGACTACGAGAAGACACCTCAGCTATATTACCGCAGAAGAGCTCGAATTAGCGTTAGAGACATGCATAAGGGTTAGCCAGGGCAAAAGATTTGAAGCGGTGATCACCAACCTCGAAAAAGGGGAACATTGTAAAGAGAAGGCCTTAAAGTCCTTAAATCCTTACCTGGATTCAAAACAGATCTTGAGGGTGGGCGGTAGATTAGAACGTTCAGATCTCGATCACAACCGTAAACATCCAATATTGTTTCCCGGTAACGATCACCTCACCAATCTCTTAATATCAGATGCGCATAACAGAAGTCTTCATGGAGGTCCCCAACTTATGCTCAAGTATTTGAGTACGAAATACTACATCCTAGGAGCCAAGCGGTTAGTTACAGCACATGTAAGAAAGTGTGTAACTTGTATCAGGTATGCAGCTACAACCAAACCTCAGTTAATGGGTCAATTGCCACCTGCACGGGTCACACCAAGCAGGCCGTTTAAAAACAGTGGGGTAGACTACGCGGGTCCTATAAATTTAAGGACATCTAAGGGTCGGGGTCATCACGCATACAAGGGGTACATTTGTCTATTTGTATGCATGGCCACTAAGGCTGTTCATATCGAGGTCGTAAGCGATCTTACCACAAAGGGGTTTATCGCCGCATTTAAAAGGTTTGTGGCCAGACGTGGTCACTGCAAAGATATATGGAGCGACAATGGCACTAACTTTCAGGGTGCTTCTAAAGAGTTAGATACAATGTTCCGCTCTGAAAATTCAATCCTAACTAAGGAAATTGCCGCGGCTTTAGCTGCTGAGGGAACAACATGGCATTATATTCCACCACATTCTCCTAACTTTGGCGGTCTGTGGGAAGCCGGAATAAAGTCATGCAAAGGGCATTTGCGCAGGGTAATAGGCAACTCCACTTTAACTTACGAAGAAATGTCAACTCTTTTAAGTCAAGTGGAGGCATGCCTAAATTCACGTCCGTTCTGCAGGGTAACGGATTCCAACAGTTGTGATGCATTAACACCTGGGCATTTCCTTATTGGTGAACCTGTGATAAACGCACCAGATAGGAACTACGAAGACACTAACATATCTAGTCTAAAGAGGTGGCATTTAGTTCAACAGATGCTGCAACAGTTCTGGAGACGCTGGTCAACTGAATACCTAACCACACTGCTCCATCGGTATAAGTGGTCTACGCAAACTCCTGAACCGGACTTAGGAGACATAGTTTTAATTAAGGAGGATAACATGCCCCCTTGTCGGTGGCTACTTGGCAGAGTGGTTGAGAAACATCCGGGGCTGGATAATCTAACACGGGTAGTCACACTGCGTAGCAACGGTTCAATCTTTAAACGACCAACCTCGAAACTGTGTGTCTTGCCCATCACTTAAACAAGTCGTTCAGTAAAAACTTAATATTGACAATCTGCGCATGTGTCTAATAAGTGAATTTTTGTGTAAGTAGAAAATAAGCTAGTTCTAAGAGATGTCTTCAATAGGATTTATATTTGTAATCTCACTTGAGATGTGTTCAGTGAGACCAACTTCTAGTTGTAATTAGTTCAACTTCATAGTTTGAAGGACATGTAATGTTCACAAAATGTCCTTGGTGGGCGGAATGTGCAGCCATCTACCGGCCAGTAGCAACATCGCTCGCAAATCAATGTCGCACTCCAATTGTACGTATAACTTACTTGGTGTTTGTAAAATTAGTTATCATCGGAACCAACAGATGGCGCTTTTTATTTGAGTCCAAAAGCTAGATCGCGGTGTTGAGAATCTCCACTGATTACATACACCATTTATGTTATAAGGGTCAGTTTTGAACATTTTATTAATGTAACCGAGAACGTGCAATAAACATTTGGTCTAAGTTACCTGATGTTTCATTTTTGGAGTCAGACTTAGAAACGTAGGGAACCCTTCCGATAGTGTCATTGTGACCCTCACCAAGCCCGAGGGTTCGCATGACCTGTCACTTTTCTGCGAATACCAGCTCGCAAGGTGAGCGAGCCATCCCCAGACCCTCACCAAGCCCGAGGGTTTGACAACAATAGATTTCATTTTCATTTCTGAAAACGTCAAATGTTCGCCTACCCACCGACAGTCTTCACAATAGAGAAGCTATCGTCCCAAAATGTTTAATCCCTAGACACAGCGGTAGTGTCGCGGTTTTGGCAACCGCCTCTCTTTGTCACTCGCTAAGATACACGTAGGGTTGATTCAGATACGAAAACTAAAGAAATAGTAGATTTTTATACAAGGGGCTATAATTACCCATTATATACGAGGTAGGTTGACTCCCAAGCTTTAGCTAGTTTTTAGCGCCGTGTGTTACAATCTACTTTTCACTACGATTGCGAGAAAATAAATTAATCCAATAGACCTTGATGGCAACAGATTGAAAATTATAGCCGCAACGCAATGTACGCATCCTACCGAAGAGATTGCCGTTTTTAGTTCCATTTTCAAAAACAAAATGTCCTTTTTTTTACGTAACAGTAATAAGGCGAGTTTTTTCATGATTATTCTACTTATGCATAAAAACTATTTTATTTTTGTAGGCTCTTGGTAACAGACAAAAATAAAAAAATAAACTTTTTCCCCTAGAGGAAAATATTATGCTATTTTATCACCGTTCTGGTACGCTCCAATGACGGACTATTTGAGCAATAGGAGTGAAAAAGTAGTTTTCAATAGATGCTTGAAGCTATGTCGTAGACCGACTTCAAATAGTTTAAAAATGAGGTTATGCATTCGGCGGGTTTTTTACCGATTTTTCCGTGATTAAAAGCCGATTTACGTGATTCTCTTTGTATTTGGTAGATAAAGCTCTCGTGGTGGTCCCTTATAGATTTGATTCTCTTTTACTTGGCAGTGTTTGAGTTAGCTTCAATAATTCGTATTTAAACCACTTGGTGTATGTTGATGATGTTATAAAACTTCCTGTAACTGTTGTTAAAATAGCAAGTAGTCGTAGACGGATTTGTGTGGGTAGGTACCATAACTAAAAACTGAAAAATTAAAATGTAATCAATTTTCTTCTATTTCTATTATGCGGTTTTCAAGAATAATCAATCAAGTATCTTGTTTTAAAACTAGATCGATAAATGTCGCGACTCAAAGGCTTAGCATGAAATCTGTCTGTCATATTTAAATTGAGATTCAAAGCTAGCCATCTCTAGACTAAATACAAGATAAATATCTACCGTATTAACTGAACTGAAAGTGGATTTGTTTAACTCGTATAAATACAATGAACTGTATTTAGCATTTCAGTATACACCGTGGCATTTTAGTCGTCTTACAACGACAGTCCACTTCATTTATCCAATGACTACTAATCAGTCTTAAAAAAAAAAAAATATTTATGAACATTTGAATAATAAAAAAAAAAAAAACAGCGCATGACGTATTTTGAAACAGCCTGTTACAAGCCTTGCGTTCCAAGGGTGGTGCGGAATGGGGTGCTTGGGCTCGCACTGTGCTCATAAGAGGGTGTTTCAAACTACATCATGCGTCATAATGAATAATATATTTTGTTTTAATTATTCAAACGTTAATAAAAAAATATATTTTATGAATGATTAGTAGTCATTGGATACATGTAGTGGGCTGCCGTTGTATGACGACTCAAATGCTACGGTGTATAAGTAATTGAGAATGACAAGAATCCAATGATTAAGTTTCAGCTTACTCTTCGGAGCCAGATGAGAGAGCCCGAGACCAATTTTATCTTAGTACTCGTATCATGCGGGCTTGTGGGACAATGGGTACCCGGTAAATGGCAGTAGAATCGACCAATCAGCCACAATCAAATACTTTACTTATAAAATAAACTATTGGTTACTACTATTGTGATATTATGCTGACAGTAAATGAGTGTCGTACAGACGCGATTTCAATTACCTTAACTTAAGTTGGAATAAGTACTTATTATACTTTGGCATTAAGAGCATTTACACCTTACGGCATTTCAAACAAACTTTCAAACCCTTGTTTTTCGAAATCACTGAACCGATTTTAATGAAACTTCATACGCATAAGCAGGATACAAAGGTCTAAAAAGTAAGATAACAACATTTTCCAAAAATAGTGTTACAGCCAAATTAGACCGATTTTAAATTTTCCATATAAACAGAGGTTTCCAGTTATCTGTTTTTAAATAAGACATTACGAAAATGTTCTTAACTAACTTTTTAAACCTTTGTATCATGCTTATGCGTATGAAGTTTCATTAAAATCGGTTCAGTCATTTCGAAAAACAAGGGCTAGAAAGTTTGTATGAAATGCCGTACGTCGTAAACACTCATAAGTTGGTATAAGTATTTATTATACTTTGGCATCAACCTAACCCATTCGATCGGGGTGTCCTAGATTAGTTACTGCGACAACTTTAAAAAAGGCCATGAAGTTAAAAAGCGGCTCATTCATTAAAAAAGGCGATCGTGATTAGAAGATCAAAAAGTTTAAAGATAATCACAAAAAGGTGATCACCATTAGAAAATCAATAAGTTTTAGATCAATGAAAAATTCAAAAATCAAGATCAATTAAATAATTATCTTATACGAGTACTTATCCGCACTGGGCCCATGTGGTGGATTACGACCTGCTTCTACCTCTCACAGAGGGGAGGCCTGTTTCCCAGCAGTGGGAACATTATAGGCTGAATATGTCACTGACTTTCATCAGCTGTCAACCCTAGACGCACGCAAGAAACCTACTTATTGCAACAGCTTAAGTTCGTATCACTTTGTTATTTATTACATAACCTTACTTAAGTGTGTGTTTCGGTGAACTTCTATCATGTACAGGGTGACTTATTAAACGAGGGACATATTGAATGAAAACATACTCTTTATTGTATGAACACCATGATAATATTATTCAGCTGCATTTGGTAAGAGCCGGCCCCAACATAGCTAAGAAAAAGCTAGGCTGATGATGTTCCGTGTGGTGCCGGACGTAAAGAATAGCACCATTCTATGTCTTGTCTTCTATGTCTTTCATCCTATTTTTTTAAAGGTACACAGTCTCATAGACAACATTTTGATGAAAAAATGAGAGAAGGATAAACGATACTGCACGTACTCCGTGCTGCACTGAGGGTGAGGGGGGGGGGGATTCTCGATACAAATATGTGAAATATAGGACCTGAATATTGATACAAAAGAACAATCCAATAAAATATAGGTAGACAATAACAGATTTGCCTATCCTAAACCCAGTTTGAAGTGTGGAACCTCCTTGCCTCATTAAATATCATCCTTATTTATTCAAGCCTTGGTGCAGACCCCCATGCTGCACCACGTCGCGAATCTCATCAAGACTTGTATTTGCGCGCTCTATACAAGTTTTTATTTTATTTATATTCTTTACATATGAGCTTAAATTACCTGCTTCGGGTTTTAAGACTTCACAAAACGACAATTTGATATTTAAACTTATTTATTTTATATTTAATTTTAATATTATATTAATGTATTACGTAAAGAATAGCACCATCCTATTTCATCCCGTGGGTATCGTAAAAGGCGACTAAGGGACTTACTAGAGAATGGGCAGCAGCGTTCTCTATGCATTATAACACCATACTGCGATCGCCAAACCGCCTGCCAAGCGTGGCGATTATGGTAAACCGGGCCTATTTGGAGGAGGCCTATGTCCAGCAGTGGACGTCTTTCGGCTGACATGATGATAATGACAAAATTTTAATATTAATTTATTATACACATAAACCTTTCGGAATAAATTGCCTAAATAATAGTGAAAACCGCAAAAAAATCCATTGTATCATAAATGATATAATATGATACAATGGATTTTTGTTGTGTGTTTAGAAGAATTAAGCGATCACAGAAACAGACGAAAAGCGATTTTATTTAGTACTATTAATAGAATAGCATGTAAAAGTAGGAAGAGTTGTATTAGGTATTGTACTGCAAAAAGAGACTGTGACTTCTGAGTTAGTTTCGACCTTTCTTCTCAGAGTAGTCAGATAGGAAACGCCGACCTCATCTAGTTTTTAATATATGATTGACGTGTAAAAGTGTTTGTACAAACCTATTTACAGCAATAAAAGTCGTTTATTATTTATTTTTCATTAATTAATTACGTTTCAATATGAGTGTCAGGCTATGAGGCTAGGTGTACTCCCAGATTTAGATTTGATGATCTATTCGTTAAGGAGCACAGATTCTGTTATCGTTTTTTGCAAAAAGTATTTTATGATATTAAAGAACCAGTAAGCAAGGTATGTTATGGTAATTGGACCATAAAAAACACAAAAATAAACAACAACAACACATAAACAACAACAACACAACACACAACAACAAAAACACAACAACAACAATATGGATGTCGTCGATGTTTGGAACATTTTTTTTTGTATTTGGTGTAATGATTACTTGCGTACAGTTGGTTTTAAACGTTAATAGTTATATTTGTAGATGGCCCTACTTTAACCAGTCATACTACTGGATACATATATAGCTGTAAAGTGAACTTGGCAGCGGCTCGCTGTTCTTTCAAGTTAAATCGTTGTTGATGTCAATTTCGACGTCTTTTAAACATAGTAACATTGTTATATGTTTGGTTGTGAAGGTCAGATAGGCAGTCGCTCCATGTAAAATACTGGTGTTCAACTGCATCCGGTCAGACTGGATGCTGACCCCAAAATAGTTGGAAAAAGGCAGGCAGATGATGATGATTGTTATACAACATTAGTTTTTGTTTATACTAAACCCGAAAAGGGGTTATTGTACTCATCATTTTGAACATTTTTTTCTATGGAACCAACCTTGAAATCGCGAAAAAAAATCCGCTGTTCCCTACATTTGTGTTCACTTAAATCGACAAAATGTATGCTGATTATTTCGTGATTTCAAGGTTGGTCCCATAGAAAAAGTTGTTCAAAATTATGAGTACAATGCCCGTTTTCGGGTTTAGTATAAACGAAAACGAACGTTAACTAATGTATGTAGTTATATAAAAAAAAAATACAAAAATATTTATTTCAACTTAAACATTGTGTCATATATAAATTGAGGCAGCCCCAGTAGGTTATAAAAGTACTTGTGTCGGAGCTCTCTTACATTTCCCTTTAGTGGTTGCTTTACAATGATGAGGCTAATAAGTAAATAGAGAGTATACAACGTCAGACAACGTGTCGTTTTACATCCTCGTCAAATTTCAGGAGGCTGTTATGAAAGACATAAATAATCAAGTAAAATTACGATACCTGCTCAATAATTAATACTTACGTACTTGTTTTTTTAGTTATTTAAGTTTGACCTGATTACACCACTTTAAAAGAACAAAATCGCTCCATTGCGTATGCGGTATGCAGTGTCCCACGCACGACTATGTTGTTCGCTGTGTGCGTTCGTGTCAACGACCGGCAGGCCTCGCAAAATTTATTTAATTCCTGCTAATCGGAAAATTAGAAAAATAAAAACTTCTTATTTTTTTATTATTGATTCGTGTCAATGGTTAGCGTAGTTACGTCCTGAAATTTGACAAGGATGCAAAACGACACCTTGTTCATAAAAAATAAAATAAAACATTAACTTAGCATAGCTCGCTATGCTATATATGCGGCCTCATAGGTGTATGAGGTGTGCACATTATGAAGAGGACAGTTTTTGTGTTTTTAACGAATTATTAACGTACTCTGTGTCAAAATAAATTATTGCAAAAAGCTATCTTACTAATAAACACAAATTTCAAAAAATCATCACAAAAAGAAATTAAGTTAGCATTCATTTGTAGGAAGCGAGACCTTCCCAGAGCTGATAAAAATATGTAATAATAAAAATACTGGAATTATCAAAGTTCAAGCAAACGAAGAACGAATTTTACACGTAAGCAAATAAACACAGTGATCATTCGGAACTCGCTCCAAGTTATTTATAAAAGCTAAAATATGATAAAAGAAGCAACTCGTGTCTGATTTGTTTTTTCCAAAAGTTCAAACATTGCGTGAAAGTTTCTTTGAGTGTGCACGAAATCTTATTTTTCCACGATTTTATTATGTAAATTTCTTTAACTTATACTTTTGTTACGTGCAAACAAGTGCTTCTCCTCCTTCAAACTGAGTATTTGTTTCACAAAAAGTATAGACAAGATCTAGACAAAATCAAACTGGTTGCTATTTTAATTGTATAATTTGTTATTTTTATGACATTTATTTTGCATTGTGTGATTACCTGGACACACACTGACCTATACACATACTGATATATATTTTTTTAGGTAAACGAATATTTTCACAATATTTGTAAATATATAAGCACCATGTATCGATCACATAATAAATTTATTTGTCATTGCTTAATTCTTTTTACCTATTGTATAGTGTTTTATTCTATCTGCATCGTCTTCACATAAAATTATATAATTAATGTACTCTTAGAAACCAGAAGCGGAATGTATTTTATATAAAACCAATCACTAAATCACCTAGAAAGTTATATATCTTACAAATTATTTTGAATTAGCAACAAGCACATAGGTACATAAGAATTATATAACACGACCCTAATCAACACTATAACGTCCCTAGAATACGTCCGTTGCATTCGAAAGTCAAGCTGACACAGAGCCTGTTAACAGCGCGCCATGCCTTTTGGAAAGCTCGCCCTACTAGAATCAATTTTTTTTTTTGTACATTTTGACGATTAAAACTACCATAAATATGCCTATTTGAAATAAATAATTTGACTTTGACTTTAAAAAGAAAAACAAAAGTTGCAATTTTACTTCTATTTATGACATAAGATTTGTGTTTTTCGTAGCGAGTACTACAGCGTCTACGCTGCTACGGCGTAGCATCGCTACATTGGCTACGGCGTAGCGTCGCTACAATGCCTACGGAGCTACAACATACTACGGCTGAGTGAACTCGAAACTGCTCTGTGCTACATACGTCTGTCGGCAGATATAAAATATTCCTTATGCTCTGTTTACATTGGTTGATGGTAAATATACTACAAATTCTGTAATGAAGCCCGCATTTGAATTCTGTTTACTTTTGCCTTTGTTCGTAACAATTTTATGTCTTGTTATGTACCCCCTCCTTTTGGGGGAACCTATGTCCAGCAGTGGACGTCTTTAGGCTGAAATGATGATGATAATGATGTAAACACTATACAATCAATTATTTTAATTTAATATTAGTCGCTGTAAAGATAAAAAAATATGTTGAGTACATATTTTTTTTTGTATATAAGTTGTTTTATTTAAAAAAAAAAGTAACTCCGTAGTATAAGAGGAAGTGGTTTTAATTCAGCTTGAAACATTGGACCCATACATACTAACTAATTAATAACAAATTAATGAACTAACAAGCCATGTTATATAAAACCTTGTAATAATAATAAAAAAACCGGCCAAATGCGTGTGGGACCACGCACAATGAAGGGTTCCGTAGTTGGAATGAATTTATCCCAAGAGCAAACTTAACATTGTAGTTGTAAAACAAGATCCCCATAGATTCCAACTGGAAATGTAAGTTTTTACGCACAATATTGAGTGATTTACAATAACCATTCCCCCCCTCCTTTTCCGAAACTACTCAGACTAAAATGTTGAAAAAAATACAGAAAATAGTTCTTTACTTATGGATTACAGGAAAACTTATAAGAAGTCTGTGATCTTAAAATAACATGGTAAATCACTCAATATTGTGCGTACAAACTTACATTTGCAGTTGGAATGTATAGAGCATCATGTTTTTCAACCACAATGTCAAGTTTGTTCTCGGAATAAATTCATCCCAACTACGGAACCCTTCATTGTGCGTGGTCCGACACGCACTTGGCCGGTTTTTTTTTTTATTCAAGCGTTAGTAATAACATTAACCAAGTTACAGAAGAATATAAATGCAGCCTTATTTACATTGAATTTCCACAAGTCGTTTCTTTTAGAACTACACGAGAAAATGTTTCCGCGTTCAAAAGACACTACTTAATCTTTTTACAGTAGTCTATGAAAAGATGCAATAAAATGTTACTGAAGCATAGATAAGCAGCCACTTTCTGACGGGTCGAGAAATAGACTGTTTGTAGTGAAACAAAGGGATTTAAGATGCTATAGCAGGTGTAAAAAAATATCTTTGACGAAGCCGAAAGTCACTAGTTCTTCCCGTTACTATGTTTTTTTTTAGTGCTGACCCATACCTGGGAACCTTCTGGTCCCCTTCTGGTATGAAAGGTCAAAATTCCAACGTTTTGACGTGTTTTTTTTACGAAATATAAATATAAATCATCATTCATCATTTCAGCCGAAAGACGTCCATTGCTGGACATAGGCCTCCCCCAAGCACCGCCACTTCAACCGGTTCTGTGCTTCCCGCATCCAGCGGATACTGCGGCCTTCACAAGGTCATCGGTCCACCTTGTAGGAGGCCTTCCAACGCTACGTCTTCAAGTACGCGGTCACATACAGCCCATCATAGACTACGCTGATGCCTGTTATTTGGATGCCACCGAGGAGCTTTTAAATAAACTTGAGCGTTTGCAAAATATTTGTATTCGTTTTGTTTTTAACCTTAAAAAGTATGATCATGTTTCTAACTTCCGCAAGATACTCAAGTGGCTCCCTATTCGACTTCGCAGGAACTCTCGGATATTGTGTTTGCTATTTAACATCCTTCACAACCCTAGAACGCCATCCTATCTGCGGGAACGCTTTTCCTACGCTCGTCCTTCTGACGCGCCTTGCAGGTCCCATCTTAGAAATCTCCTTAAATCACCTCCCCACTCTACCGACTTTTACTCCTACTCCTTCTCTGTGCACGCGGTTCGGTTGTGGAATTCACTTCCGCCTGAAATTAGGGACTGCCAAACCGTTGCAGTTTTTAAAAGAAGAGTCAAAGAACACTATCTTTCCACTTCGTCATAGTTGCATATTATGTATTTATTATTTTAAACTTATATATATTTTAATGATATTCATTTTAGAAGTATGTATGTAAGTATATTCTCTTATTGTGTGTTTATTTTTAAATTAGTGATTAGTATAGTAATAATATTAGTAAGTTTTTTATTTTGATTTTATGTATTATGTTTTCTCTTTTAATCTTACACACGTTGTCTACATCTCTTCGTCTACTTTCCTTGTCGCAGGTATGCTGGAAGAGATTTCTTTAGAAATAAGCATCACCTTTGTACGTATTTTTCTGTTCTTTTTTTTTTTTTTTCTTGTCTGTATATATGTGTGTACATAAACTGTAAAATAAAATAAATAATAAATATATTATTAAAATATATCATCATCATTTCAGCCGAAAGACGTCCACTGCTGGACATAGGCCTCCCCCAAAGAGGGGGGGGAGTTGCCATAATCGCCACGCTTGGCAGGCGGGTTAGCGATCGCAGTATGGTGTTAAAATTCATAGAGAACGCTGTTGCCCATTCTCTGGTAAGTCCCTTAGTCGCCTTTTACGACACCCACGTGAAGAAATAGGGCGGTGCTATCCTTTACGTCCGGCACCACACGGAACATAAAATCTATATATATATATTATTATTAAAATAAGGAAATAAATGACGAAATTTGAAGAAATAAAATAAAATTAACATGTCAAGATTGAGCATTCATATTACAATTGTTTAGTATAATAATAATTATTACACATTTTTTGACTATTGGAAGGAAGAAATAAAGTTAAATACTTTGTTATTTTGCAATGGTTTTAGTTCAATATTTTGAAATGGGGAGAGTTATATTCAGGTTACAACGCTTTGACAATTCATTGTATTGCTTTCAGAGTCTTGGGACCCCAATAAAATATACCCAGTAATAATCTATGCCATGGATTAATCTTGAACAGATAATGGAGGTGCCAGCAACTCAACACCCCTATAACATCATCCATATTTTTAGGGTTCTGTACCCAAAGAGTGCCAACGGGACCCTGTTACTAAGGCTCCACTAGCCGTCTGTCCGTCCGTCCATCCGTCACAGGCCTGTATCTTTTGAACCGTAATCTAGGTAGACACATAAAATTTTCATGGAGTGTACTACTAAGGAAACTACAAAAAAAAAAATAATTAAAGGCGTCCCCATATAACGTCGTACATTTTACGACATTTTTGGGGTCAATAAAATCAATACTGTACTTGCCTAAATATTTATCACAACTTCGGAACCCTTCACTGTGCGTGGTCCGACAAGCACTTAGCCCGTTTTTAGGGTTCCGTACTAAAATGGTAAAAAGGAACCCTTATAGTGAGACTAAATCTGTCTGTCTGTCTGTCACACCTGGATATCTCTAGAAATACTAATGCTATCAACTTGAAATTTAGAATAGTTTTAGATGACGTTTGCCCAACTATTTTGCCAACAAGAAACTATTAGATAAGATTAAGATAAAAAAAATACCTTTTTTGCAAAAGGGACTGAAAGGGGGTCTTAAAAATTTGAAGTGGGCTACTAAGGCATGTGGGGTATCATATGAAAGAACGCTGGTTGCACATTCTCAAACATTTTTTTTTAGGCAGCATGGTATCCGACTTTTGATGAAAAATGTAAAAAAAACTGCCGTTCCGCCCCTCCCTTATCTCCGAAGTTTGCATAGATAAAAATCTGAAATTATTCTATGTGATAGAAGTTTATGTAAAGATTACAGGAAAAACAAAACGATATCTCTAAATATATTAGTACAGTTTTTCAGAAATCATCTACATCATATATCGTCCGTGAACTTCTGAGGTCTTCTATCTACCTACAATCAAATTTTACAGGGGGAACATAAAACTAAATCATTAATTTTTCGTGGACAATTTTGGTAAAACAAAAAAGTAGTTGGTTGTAGATTAATGCATTGTTAGTTAGTTAGGTTCATCATCATCATTTCAGCCGAAAGACGTCCACTGCTAGACATAGGCTTCCCCCAAAGGGGGGAGTTGCCATAATCGCCATGCTTGACAGGCGGGTTGGCTGTTAGTTAGGTTAGTTGTTGGTTAATGCATTCAATTGATTCTGACCTGTGCCATAAGATGGCATTAAAATAAAGTTTTGCGCAAAAATGCTAGTTAGGAGGTATCAGAAGTTCACGGACGATATACGTACGGAACCTTCGGTGCGCGAGTCCGACACGCACTTAACCAGTTTTTTATAAGAAATGTTGGGATCTTATATTTCTTTCCTCTTTTACTTCGTCTTGAGGCACGAAACCTTGATAAAATATAAACCCAAACCCGTCGATATCTTAAGGCCAAGTCCATCAGTCGATCAGTGTCCCTCAACTAACACGTTTTCCTGTAATGGTTTCAATTTGACCTAAAGTGCTCTCCGAATAAAATCAGCCACGGAAAGAGGCCGTCCTTCGTAATGATATTTTTAGACTTAAATAAACGGAGAAGGGGTTTTTTTGTTCATGACAAGATAAGTTTTTTTAGTGGTTCTTGTATACGGAATATTTAGTGGTTTTAGTTATAGTGGTAGCAGAGCAGCACTTGGCTAAGAAATAATAGCCGCAAGGGTCAATCCATCAGGTTAAGCTACACAACCCGCGGTTGGTTCGTGGATGGGTGACCATCTTTACATACCAAATCTCCTCCGTGCCTTGAAAAGCACGTTAAACCGGTGCTCCCAGCTGTCATTCGTGGATCTTTAACAGTCGTAACGGGTCGTCAAAAGCCCAAAAGTGTGACAACCAGTCTTACCAAGGGATATCTTATTACCCAGTTACTGGGTTGTGGAGGTCAGATAGGCAGTCGCTTCATGTAAAATACTGGTATTCAGCTGCGTCCGGTTAGACAAGAAGCCGACCCTAAAGTAGGTGGGATAAGGCTATGCAGTTGGTTTTTAGTGGTTTTGGAAAGACAGTAAAGTACAGGACGTTAAGGTTTATATTCATTTGCACCTTATTATATTGTGTGCCTTAACCTGTGTCAAATAAATTTATTTTCTTTCTTTCTTCTTTCTTTATGAATTTACCGAATAGTACACATGTTGTCTGTGTGCCGGGCGTAAAGAATAGCACTCCCCTATTTCTTCCCGAGGGTGTCGTAAAAGACTAAGGGACTTACTAGAGAATGGGCAGCAGCGTTCTCTATGAATTTTAACACCATACTGCGATCGCCAACCCGCCTGCCAAGCGTGGCGATTATAGCAACCCCTTTGGGGGAGGCCTATGTCCAGCAGTGGACGTCTTTCGGCTGAAATGATGATGATGACACAATGTTGCCAACATTTTTAATGAAAATGACAGTTCAATAAGGTGACATGTGCTCGATATGTGGGAAAGGAATGTTTGAAAATTGCTTTAATATTTTCGCTCCCTGATTATACTATACCCAGCAATGAACGGAAAACGAACAGCTCAAGACAAATATGAAAAATAAGATTTATGCTGCATTAATATTCTAGTGAGTAAAAAAAAAAAAAAAAATTATTCAAGTATAAAGTAAAGTAAAATGGGGATGATATTTTATTTTTTTCTCGTCTATTCCAGTGTGGGGTATCGTTGGATAGGCCGTTCAAAAATATTGAGGGTTTGTCAAAACCATTTTTCAATTAAGGGATCCGTTTGCGTAATATTAAGCTTTAAAGTGCTATTTTTTTTTTGGAGTCAAGTGTCCCCCCCCCCCCTGCCAGCTAAATGGTTGGTTTTGGATATGTGAAAAAAATCATGGCAATAGTATATATAACGAAATTAAAAGGAAAACTATCACAGCTAAGTAGGCTTCACAAGTTAACGAGTAATAGTCGACCAACTTAAATTTGCAGTTGGAGAATTGACCGTAACGTATATCGATGTATGGGAGAGCAGGTTTTTCAACTACAATGTTAAGTTTGTTTTTGGGATAAATTCATCCCAACTACGGAACCCTTCATTGTGTGTGGTCCGACATGCACTTGGCCGGTTTTTCATCATGGATATCTTCCGTTATGAGAAAAGTGCTTCTTTTCTTTGTCTAACCCAGAGTTAGGAACTGTACTCTCTTCAAAATGGTTGAGCAAAATGGTGCTGACCCATGCGTCATGTTCGTGAACGGGCGCTGTCAGTTGGGACTGGTCATCTCTTAGCTGTTTTTTTTTAAATGAGTAATTTAATTCTTTACAGTGTTCTCACCATATAGAAGCAACAAGAATAATGTACCCAGGATTTTGTAATATCTTGATTTAAAAGAGTGTCCTTGGAGTTTCTTGCCTGTTCTTTTCCATAGAGATGTACGTTTTGGAATGGGCAAATAGCTTCAACTTTCTAACTGACCGACTCTTTGACAATTCAAAAGTGCCTGTAATAGGTTTAATTGAAATAAATGTTTTGAGTTTGAGTTTGCTGCTTATATTAGTCTTCAATTGTTTTGTTTGTTTCTATGTGTTGTACTTGTGTTGTGTCTTTAATGGATGCGTTTTTTTTTATATCGTCCTCACCTTTTTGTTATAAATTCAACATTAAATATGTAACAATATTTTTGTAACATCATAATTTAAAAGAGTCTTCATGGAGTCTCCATATATACTGACTACGCTTTGGAATGGGCAACTAGCTTCATATTTTTAACTAACCAACTCCTTGACAATTCAAAAGTGCCTGTAAATGGTTTAAATTAAATAAATGCTTTGAGTTTGTGCCCTGTAAGTGACCTGTATTAAAAGGACTTAATTCCGTCTTTTGCAAAGAGTAAAAGTAAACTACTCGTAAAAGGGCCTTATTACAAAACAAGGTTTATCTTCAGACCCAAGTTTAAACCAATAGCTATTATTGAATTTCGAACTTTATTCCGTCTACGGTAAAGTTCCTCATACAAAACTGACAACTTAGTACCGAACTAAGTATTCAGTTTTGTATATAGAACGCTATTTCAATCAGAGTTACGTTCTCATTACAAAAACTAGCTCCATGGTTTAAGCCATGTCAAAATATAAATCTTGTTTTGAAATAAGACTGAAAGAGGTTAAGAAATTACTGCTTTATCAAAATGCAGTGTTTTTATCCAGTCGTTTTCTCGGCTTTATATAAACCCTAAATAATTATAACTGTTATTTTAACACCATACCTTCAAATACACAAACATAACCTTCAAATGATACCGAACACACATGACCAACTCATAAATAATTACCTTTAAAAGCCGTTAAAACCTTCATTACGTAAAGTAGCTTATCTCAAATTTCCATATGTTGGGTAGGTTAGAAATAAAATAAGATTTACGCCTGTCCCGGCAGAGCGGCAGATATTTATTAGTGGGGCAAACAAGACCAGAGGAGTAAACTTTATCACTGCTGTAAAAACAGGCAAGTAACCTGGGTTTATAGCCCCTGGAGTGAGCGCCTTTAACTCTGGGACTTAAAAATTTTGTATCTCTGGAGGTTTTGCGAGAATAACTAAGTTTAGGAAGTAAATTACGTGTTAATTTATTAATGAGAGGGTTTTACTTAGTGAAGAAAAGAATTGGTACGGTCAAAAGCACGTTAGTAGTGACACACTAGAACGTAGACAGAGTATTCACTCTGTCTACGCACTAGAACAACTGAAACCACCCCCCTTACTGCGACGAAATGAATGATGAATGAACGGCGCTGTCAATGTCAAATTATTACAATGAACGTGCAATTTACTGTACATAATGTCCAAATTACGGTGAATGGTATGGATTCTTCCATGCACAACATTGCCGACTCTTTAACGGAATGTGATAATGATCGCTTTTATTGTCATCTACATTAATTCCTCGATCCATATAAATGTGTAATAAATACAAATTACATGACACGTACGAATTCTCAATTTCGACGATTACATGGAATATATTAATAATTCATTTATTACAGATAACAAAGATCCATTGGGTTAGTAACAATAGTATTAACCTATGTTAGTACTTAACTAATAACACAGACAGGGTACAGCAAGTGACCTCACCAACGGGCTGTCATGTTTCCCGGCTATAGCGCGTAGAATGCTGTTGGGGCTGCCACGGAGTCTGTTTAGCAACGAGGCCGCTCTCTTGCGCCGTACAGCATTGAAGCAGTCGGTACGTGTATTTATACTGACACACAATTACATTAAAAATAAATACCGGTATGGCACTACAACATTCCTTTTTAACGGACTTCATAAAGGTGGAGGTTTCCATTAAAAATAGATTTCTCCTTTATAATCATTTCCCGGAAGACCAACCCAAATCAATAAACCAACCATTGCATCGATACTATACCACAACTTCCACCACAGAGTACGTATTAAATTGAAAGATGGCCGCCATGGGTGTAAGTAGTGGGTATAGTACGGTAGTGACACAACGCTAGCTCATCGCTCACCGTGCGCCAGACAACTTACTTCCCTTCAATTGATTCCCACAACTTGTGGAAGAATGAACAGCTGTACAGAATATATTTTTCTTTTGCTTTGTAGATCATAGACAACCGATACACCCGGTTTTTTTGCCGCCGATGGAAATAGCTTTGATATTGCAACTTGATTTTCTGGTTGCGTTGATAACGATGAGGGGTGAATATTGAATGTACTTGTTATACCAAACTGCTTTTGCTTATAAAAAGGAAAGTGGTCATGTTTCTTTTACGACTTAGATGCTGCTTTTCTCATTGCCATTGAAAATAATATTCTTTTAGGAAAGAACAAAGAGTGGGAATCATCATTGTCATCATCATTTCAGCCGAAAGACGTCCTGGACATAGGCCTCCCCCAAAAAAGGGAGGGGATTTGCCATAATCGCCACGCTTGGCAGGCGGGTTGGCGATCGCAGTATGGTTTTAAAAATGCATAGAGAACGCTGCTTTTTCTAGTTATAGTCGCCTTTTACGACACCCACGGGAAGAAATGGGATGGTGCTATTATTTACGTCCAGCACCAAACGGAACCTTGAAGAGTGGGAATAGCTAACCTAAACGCCTAAAATATAATGAATATTACTTACTTCGGGTATTCTTGTATTTATTTTTCTCAAGTTAATATTCTGTTTTGTTGCACCTAATGTTAAATTACTGTGTTTTGTCTCTGCTTGGCCCTTATAGACTGGTACAAAAGGCCTAAAAGACTTTAAGTCCGCCTTAGTATGGTTATTAGTACTTGTGCATGTAGTTTTTAATAAATAAATGAATACTTTGTTTTTTTTTTTTTTTTCAAATATGAAAATAATAGGTGGGGGGCTTGCGGCTATGTAATAATAGACGCACGGGTCGATCGATCAGGTTAAGCTTCGCTTGCCACGGTTAGTCCGTGGATGGGTGACCATCTTTACATACCAAGACCGCTCCGTGCCTCGGAAAGAAAGAAAGAAACAAAGAAAAATAATTTTAATTGTCACAGAAAAATCGTGCGTACGAAAACATATTAAGTAATAATACCCGAAGGTTACTATCACAAACAAATAAATAGCCAGAAGCTGCACGTCATGACCGTGACAAGAAGGCTTGCACTCAGCATGATGCTATGCTATGGGGGACCCACAGCACAGCGCTGATTTACAGTGGTCACCCGAAAAAAAAAAAATACGTACGGAACCCAAGTCAGGCTTGATAAGTTGTACAGAAAGCACTTTAACCTGGTCCCGGCTGTCATTCGTGAATCTTTGATAGTCGTTACGGGTCGTCAGAAGCCCGAAACTCTGACAACCAGTCTTACCAAGGCGTATCGTGTTACCCAGTAACTGGGTTGTGGAGGTCAGATAGGCAGTCGCTCCATGTAAAATACTGCATCCGGTTAGACTGGAAGCTGACCCCAATATACATATTTGGGAAAAGGTTGGGCAGATGATCAAATATGCAAATAATAGTTACCAATGTATAGTGCATTTATAGAATTCAGAAGTCAACATCACACCAGGATCCATACGCAATAAACACAAGAAATAAAATCTAATGGAACGTAAAGACACTACTTCTTTTACTTCATTCTCACTGCTTCGGATGCACCGTAAAACGAAAGCTAAATTGAAATTGAGAAGGGCCGGTCGTATACGTCGCACGTTGGAGCATCCGAGGGGGCGTCGCGTCAACATAGGCCCTAGTAGCACGAGCGCGGGACTTAAAAATAACGATATCTTTTTTACTTATAGAATTTTATTAGTAAATTCTAACAATTTTTTATCGATAATACAATCGTTCTATGGCACTTTGGTCAACATTTTTGCGACCAGAACAATAAGTAATTGTATCACACATAGATACGAATAATTTCTTCAAACTAAGTAAAAATAATGTGCGTATATTTACAATTTTAAAATCACTCCCAATTTACGTTACGTTACTTCGCGCGTTCCTACTAGTTCCACAGGATATAAGGCAACGAAGAAAAAATGGCCGCTTTGAAAATGTCAGCTTCATTAGGCCAAAGGTAAATAAAATCCTGAATCTTTTGCTGCCTGTAATGACGGCTCTTAACAGAGCTTTACCCGTCGTACCTACTTCAATAGAGCCCCCTAGGCAATCTCCGATTTGTGTCTAGTTTACATAAGGCCAAAATACTGATATCTAAACGGGTCCTACGTGTGGAGCTATCCTGCATTCCTTCGCAAACTATTCAAAGGATCAGGATTATTTTCTCTAGAATGAAATCATCCCGAGAGACTAATTACTGTGAACCGATTTTTAAATAGTGAACAGTGGCCCAGTGGTAACGACCCCGACTTACGCGTTGTAGGTCGTCGGTTTGAACCCAGGCTTTACTTTGAGTAAATAATTTCATCACCACTGCTCAAAAAACGGTGAAGGAAAACCTCGTGAGCAAACAGGCATGTCGTAGAACCAAAAATTCGACGAGATGTGACATCTACCAACCCGCACTGGGCCCGCGTGGTGGATTACAGCCTAGAGGAGGCGTGTCTCAGCAATGGGAACATTATACGCTGATTATGTATGTATGTATGATGAACATAACTGGCGAAATGTCGGTGTACTATAGGTACACCTCTGCCTAACCCTTCGGGGATTACAGGCGTGATGTTATGTTATGTTAAGTGTGATTTGAAATACATAGTTATTTCATATTTTCTGGTTTCGCCACAACAATCAAATTATAACTCATGCCGTGTTTAAAATAAGAAAAGAACGAGGAGAAAGGCGTGACTTTATGTTTGTATGTAGGTATGTATGCCATTTTATTGTATTTTTTTTAATTAACATTTTTTTATATTTTGTTTTTATGGAATGTGGTCTGCAATAAAGATATTTGTTATCCTTTATTTCATTATATACATCATTATCATTTGCCTAGCTTATTCCCAACTTTGTTGGGGTAAGAGGTTAGCTTCCAGTCTAACCGGATACAGCTAAATACCAGTATTTAACATTATATAGACAGAGATTTAATTATTAAAATATACAAAAATATATTTAAAAAAAAAAAAAAAATTGCCAGTCAGCATGCTAGTAGCGGGGCTGACTGGCTGCACCGACGTACATAATAATAGTATCACCAATTGTAAAGGCTATTTTGATGCACCCCATTGTGATACTAATAATAGCTAAACCCATCCTGCAGTTAATTAAAACATCAAGTATACCGAAACACTTGATCAAGCTATCGTGCTATCGTTCAGGCCATCAATTCAAACAACACACTCATACCGATAGGTACCGTACACGTAATTAAAAACAAAATGAGTGTCCGCAGTACACGTCCGACCTTTTAAAGGGTCTGGATTAAACAGTAATGAAGTGAATAATCCAGACTAAGCGGCGCGGAAAATTATACGAAATTTCATTTCTAACAAAAATGTTGGAATGGAAAGGATTCAATGATCGTCTCCGTAATTAATCTTTGCATTTCGATTTCTGAGAAAAGAGAAAGTTGGGAACAATGGTTGGTTCGGTTGGAGGGAGAGCAGAACTGTAAGGTTGCAAAGCTGTAACTTGAGATATAACGGTAGTAATAAAGGTCACTTACATACATAATATTTTCATTTATGAAAATATCAGTCATTGATTTTTCATTCTGTGATTAAGTAACTCACACTCTGACTTTTACTTTAAAATTTTAGGTAAACGCACAGAACGGAAAAAACAGGGTAAGCGTATACTTTTACAGTGTTTGTAAATATGTGAGCACCATGTAGCTACCACAAAATGAATTTATCTGTAATTTTAAATAATTTTTACCTATTAGTAGTAATATGTAAGGTATATTCCAGTAGCAACGTCTTCACATATAATTATAGATATAATTAATGTACGTAGGTACATTTTAAAGAGTAACGGTGGAGTTTCTTCTCCAAACGAAACTACCTTTTGGAAGGGGCGACTAGAATCAATTCATTTTTTTGTAAATTTTGACGTTCAAAAGTACCTTATACGTGCATTTTCGAAATTAGTAATTAGGCTTTGACTTTGAAGTAGAAAAACTTTTATGTTTAGGGGAAGTCCTGCCGTCAGTATAACTATTTCTTGGAATGCATTGAGACGGCTCCAAGTGGCTGCATCCTCATGGTGTATATATTTATTTATTTATTAAAAATGTATGCACAAGTAAAAAAATACTGTACAAAGACGGACTTAATGCCTGAGGCATTGGAGGCATGGTGTATTCTTTAACAGGCTTTCGAAAATACATAAGCTTAAAAACGGCTGTGTTAAAAACATAACCATTTCCACTTACCACGCAGCAAACGTCAGACTACAGTCCCACAAAGTTACGTATACAAACTGCAGAACTCCTAAACATCCAATCAACGCAATCAAAATTTAATCGTATTTTCAGTATAACTAAATTTCGATATTTGCCGATACATGAACTGAATCAAAATCCTACAGAAGGCAACTCGGGAAGTTTGAGCAGCACATACGATTTGCCAACTAGAGGCACTAGAGCTCTCGCTTGTTTAATGTTGCCAACTTCTACAGAGCTCTGCAAGACAATGTTTCTGATTTTATAGTTGAACTCCTCGATTTTTGCCAAAAAGTTGTGAAATAAACGTAAGTATAAATCGGTTCTTTGTGATTGTATGGTTTTTTAAATTTATTTAAAGGGTTTTGTCGCTTAGCAACCACATCGCCCAGTGCAGAAAAAAACAAAATTTGTGGATTATTATCTACCTTATCACTAACTTGTACAATTTTTAGGGTTCCGTACCTCAAAAGGAAAAAAGGAACACTTATAGGATCACTCGTGTGTCTGTCTGTCTGTCCGTCTGTCACAGCTGATTAGCTCCGAATCTACTGGACCGATTAAGTTGAAATTTGGTACACCTATGAATTTCTGTGACCCCAACACGGACGCGTTACGTAAATAAATTAATTTTGAATATGGAGGTCACTTTTAGGGGGCAAATTAGAAAATTAAAATAAAAAGTTTTTCTGACTGTACCGTGTGACATATTAAATGAAAGGGCTAGTTTTAAGGGTTTTAAATATATTTTTTTTATAATTTTAAAATACATACTTTTGGAATTATTTAAGAAAATAAATGAAAAATTACCATTCCCCCCCCCCTTATCTCCGAAACTACTGAGCCTACATGGGCACTTATGAAACGTCAGAAGCTAGCTGCACGGTTCCAATTGGCCGGCAAGAACCTCCACGGTTACTCTTTAAAAAAAAAAATTGCTTTTTCAATGTTTTCAAATTACAGTGTTAAAAAGTATGAGAGGACACCGTAGGCCCATCAAAAGTACAAGGTACTTATCAAAATAGGAAATGGTCTACAGTCTATTAAGCCTGCAACGTCCTCACATTAACAAAAAAAGCAATATCATTAATATGATTAAAATAATAAAAGTTAGAACCTTGTGGAAATTAAAATTGTAGATCTTAAACTAACATGGTAAATCACTCAATATTGTGCGTACAAACTTACATTTGCAGTTGGAATGTATGGGGGTCATGTTTTTAAACTACAATGTTATGTTTGTTTGGATAAATTCATCCCAACTACGGAACCCTTCATTGTGCGTGGTCCGACACGCACTTGGCCGGTTTTTAGCCTTATCGGACACTGGAAAAGCAAGGATGGCATTACAAAAGCCAATATCATACCTTTTATATTGTCTAAAAACATTAATTCTAGTATTTTCATTCCGGACACACTCCAGCAAAATATGAAAGACATCATCAACCATACCACAGTCATCACAATTTGGGGACAAAGCTCGTCTATCTCGTATATCTCGTCTTTATATCATTGTCCTTTCAAAATATATATTTGGGAACCTAAATATTCTGTATTCCAATTGGAATAAAGACACACTACTTTAAGAATATGATTGATTTACAAATTATTTTCGTATTACGTTTGTATGAACTACGCATCCATCGCTGACCTCTTAAGCCTATAGTAATTAGGTTTTTATTGAAGTCACAATCAATCCACAGAACCCGAGAAATCTCTGGCTGGATAGTTCGATACCATATGATTGTATGGTTAGAACTTCTTCTTAGTAGTTCCATAAATATTTCAGGGGTTGTGTGTTGAACGTACGTGCCCGCGGTGAAGCACAAACATGTCCATTAGTCGCGAGTTGAGCACATTTTTCGCAATTTCCTGTGGTACGAGACGCTCAGCTGGGACTAAATTTTTCAATGCGCCCGCACTAATCTAATGTAGCTGTGTTTACGTTGCCTTGCAACGGAAGCGAACTCATAAGTTTGCGTTTTCGTTTGCACCTGTATCCGTGTATCCGTTACTGCAGTCAGCAAATTAATGTTCATTAAATGAAAAAGCAGTACATTTTTAGTAAAAAATCGTACTTCAAAAGTAAAAAAACGGAACCCTAATAGGATCACTTGTGTCTGTCTGTCTGTTCGTCACTGCCAATTTTCTCCGAATCTACTGGGCTAATTAAGTTGAAATTTGGTACACGTATGAATTTCTGCGACCTAAATACGGACGCGTAACGTAAATAAATTAATTTTGAATATCGGGATCACTTTCGGGGGGCAATAAAAAAAAGTAAAGCAAACTGTACCGTATGGCATATCAAATGAAAGGGCTTGTTATAAGGATATCTGATATATTTTTTACATAAATAATTTTAAAGTTATTTAAGAAAAGAGATGAAAATTAACCATTCCCGTATTTAATTAATTAATAATCTCTTATCTCCGAACCTACTGGGCTTAAAATTTTCAAAAAAATACTGATATTAGTTTTTTACTTATAGATTACAGGAAGGAAGGAAGAAGTCTATGGTCTAAAAATAACATGGTAAATCTCTCAAAATTGTGCGTACAAACATACATTTGCAGTTGGAATGTATGAGGGATAATTTTTTCAACTATGTACTTACAATGTTAAGTTTGTTCTTGGGATAAATTCATCCCAACTTCTATGGGCTTCAATGGGCGTGGTCCGACGCGCACATGGCCGGGTTTTTTTTTTAAAGTAGCCATGCTTTTTATTGTAGACCACATCTCTAATATTTAAATGAATGCCCAAGGCTACTATGGAGTTCATTCATGAGAGAAATTCTTAGCAGCCTTTTCTAGCGATTAAAAACTTTCTGCGATCAATACACCTCATATATATATAGTTGTCAAGCGACGTTATGCACAACACAACTTTCCATTCTACTGTCTCAACTTCAAAGTCATATTATTAAACCCCAAAAGATCGGAAGCAACAAACTTAACAACAACTAACAAAAAACGGGCCAAGTGCATGTCGGACCACGCACAATGAAGGGTTCCGTAGTTGGGATGAAGTTATCCCAAAAACAAACTTAACATTGTAGTGAAAAACATGTTCTCCCATACATCGATATACGTCACGGTCAATTTTCCAACTGCAAAATGTAAGTTGGTCGATTATTACTCGTTAACTTGTAAAGCCTACTTAGCTGTGACAGTTTTCCTTTTAATTTCGTTATAAATACGTACTACTGCCCTGAATTTTTCCACATATTATTATATATCCAAAAACAACCATTTAGCTGGTAGGGCACTTATTTTGATTCAGGGGAATCGAAAAATGGTTTGCACAAACCCTTATATTTTTGAACGGCCTATCCAACGACCAACACCACACCACACCATGGGACGGACGGGAAAAAAATATCATCCCCACTTTAGGTGCAAGGTACCTACCTCCCTTGCACGTAAAATGGGGATGATATTTTTTTTTTTAAATTGTTTACCACTTTGTCGGCTTGGTATGAATATTACCCATGCCAAATTAGAGCTTTCTAGTACTAAGAGTCTCTGAGCTAAGCTGGGGAAAGACAGACAGACGGACATGGCGAAACTATATATCGTTTTAGAAAGAAAGCAAAGAAAGAAAGAAAATACGTTTATTTGCGGTAAACATGACGCAAAAAAGAACATAAACACAAAAATAAGAAAAGGTTGGGGGAAACATGCGTCATATCCACGCAAAACGGGGTTTCTTGTTGACTACCGAACCCTAAAAACGAACAACGTGTCAAATAACTTACAATCCCGACTCTCAACATGGATACCCTCTCAAAACCGACCTGTTCGCAAACGAACGCGCATTAGCAGTAAGAGCTAGACAAATTAACTGAAGGTGATAAGTTGCCAACTGCGGGCAAGAAACAGCGGGCAATAAAAACGTTGCCCAGCTTCTTATGTGCAGACGATAAAAGTTGGAAGTACCGAACGAAGTAAGTATAGGTATCTTAGTGCTGCTAAATGGCATGCAATATTAGTTACACATTGCGCAAAATTATGGTCTAAAGTTTTATGTCAATACTAAGGTAAGTTTTCGTTGGTCCCGGCTGTCATTCGTGGATCTTTGACAGTCGTTAGGGGTCGTCAGAAGCCCGAAAGACTGACAACCAGTCTTACCAAGGGGTATCATATTACCCAGTAACTGGGTTGTGGAGGTCAGATAGGTAGTCGCTCCATTTAAAATACTGGGTTTCTCTTCGAAGAGACTAGGCAGATGATAATTACTAATGTGTGTTTTCAGAGTGTTAAATTGTTTGGAAGATGGAGATTGAGGACGTGGAGTTGGTACGTTAGTTTTTCCTTTAGATACATAACTGTAATATGAACAAAAAATGTAGCCTGTATTTTATCACCAAGTATTATTCAATTCTGAAAAATAAAAAATGGTTAGGCTGCGTTCGGACGACACGCGTTGTGCCCGTCTTGCACCCGCGTTCGCCACGCGCAAAATCCGCGCCCGACCCGCGCCCACCCCGCGCCCGCCTCGCACCCGCTTAAACTACTTATTATTTAATAAAAAACGCCCTTGATCACAGTCAATACGGCACTAGCCGAAGCACGGGCACGGCGGGCGCGGGTAAATTTGAAAATCTGTTCAGTAGTTTTTGAGTTTATCGCGATCAGACAGACAGACGCAGCGGGAGGAGTTTGTTTTATAATGTGTAGTGATCTACACATGTTTGCCTTGCAAACACGTCAAATCTTCATCATAATTACAAAATGCGTCTAAATTTCTTCACACGGCACCTGGGAAAATTAAATTAAAATTATATCTGTCAATTTAACGAAACTAAACAGTATTTTATTTATAAATACCTACATACCATTAACAAATACTTCGTTGTTATTCGCTAAACCCAAAGACCAGGGGTAGAATATTAAGCAGCTGGAACCAGACTGGACTGAGTAAATAAACAACCGGCCTGCGCCTCGGAAAACAACGTAAATCCCTTGTCTGACCCAATATTACCCAAAAGTGCTTTACCTTACTTTACTTTACTTTACGGAAATGAGATCTGAAAACCTGTATAAGCAAGTTTTATTGTCTTATTCTTCTCACAGCTAAGGATATTTTCGCTAAATAGTGAACTGTGATGTTTTCTTCCTACATCCAAAATATTCGTGACTTTGGCAATTTTGTTTTCACTGCAAGCGATAACTAAAGTAATAACCAAATATTTACTTTTAGGTATCGCCTAGTGATAGAATCACTTACTAATAGGGATTGGACATACCTATGTAATATACAACATTAGTTTTTGTTTATACTAAACCTCTTAAGGGGTCATTGTATTCATCATTATGAACAACTTTTACTATGAGACCAAAGTTGAAATTGCGAAAAAAATATCAGCTGTTCCCTACATTTTGACGAGTTCAGCGAACTTAAATGTAGGGAACAGCTGATTTTTTTTTCGTGATTTCAAGGTTGGTCCCATAGTAAAAGTTGTTCATAATGATGAGTACAATGACCCCTTAAGAGGTTTAGTATAAACAAAAACTAATGTTGTATAAGCGCATTCCAAAAAAATGCATTCACAAAAAACTCAGTAACTCTCAAAACACACAGTAACATTTCCTTACAGAAACATACTAGACCTACATAAACATACCTACACAAATCACACACGAATTCACTAAAAGCGTTCCATTCACGCTCATTCCGACCAGACCTCCTAACAACCAGTGATCCATAGCCCAGATGTAATTGAAAACGCTGTTACAGAAAACCCAGCGCAGTTTGAACGAGTCTAGAATTTTCTAAACCTAGCTAGGAAAGCTGGCGCAGTCATTAACGTTACTGCCTAACTACCACTCGGCGTAAACGAGACAGGCCTTGCATAGAATGTGCGGAATCTTGGCTGAGCTCAGGGGGTCTACTCTGAAGCCGAATGTTCGGCCGTTTTTTAACTTCCAAAGTTTCCTTTTTTTGACTTTGAATCGTTACCCGACTTAAAGTAACATTTTTGACTTTGGTTTATCTCTTAGACTGTCGTTTTTTTTTTCGCCCTAATCACTCATAACCGTAGTTAAGAAACGGCCGAACATTCGGCCGATACTTCGGATTCATGTTCGGAGTATTATTATATATATTTACGTAAGAAAATTTGTTTTTTTAGCTAAATATACCTATAAAACCAACTACTTTTTACGTACACTACAACCGATAAAATAACCTCAACCGAAACAGATTTATTCGGAAAATAAATCAAGGCGGTAGTCCCATTTTGCCTTGTTCCCATTATAGGGGTGTGAACGGTAGAGAGTGGAGTACCTGGGCCATTTGTACCATAATTTCATGCGACGGTTACAGCAATGGCCGCAAACAACCTTTTGTTTCAAGCATCAAATACTGTTTTTGTTCTCGAACAATGCTTCTGTTAAAAACATAGTTGCTCACGGAAATAGTTCGCTGTTTAATATGAAGTTTTAAAAGATCGTGGAGTTGTTTTCTTTTATGCTAAAGTCTAAGTTTGATATACAAGTGGTATTGGCTACAGGCATAGCACGAGAACCGAAGAGAAGTATTTTTTTGACGGGTGAGTAGACAAAACAACGTCAACGATAAGGCGTTTGTCGTGCGCGTACCTATTATTGTTATCTGCCCCTCGTCATGGAAGAATACTTTTGGCCGCAGGATGTGGTGTTCCGTCTCTTCCGCGGACTAGTACCACAGGACAGCACATAGTCAAGCTAGTGCAAAGTGAAGTTCTACTAACATAGTCTTAAGTATTTATAATAACAAATTTTTTGTTTGGTTTACAATGAAAATATACTTTTAGATTAAGGTATTTATCTATGGGCCTGTGTTGCCTAAAAATAAATGGATTTATTATTATTATTAAAAAAAAAACAGTTCAAGTTTCAAGTTTTCGTATTAGACAGTAGAACATTTTCGGTTTCGAGCGATTTCTATTTTATAGTAGAGTAGAAATAGAAAGCGTCGTGCCTTCCTTGCTGGTCGTTTATTTATGAAAACGTAAAGAGGAATGGCAACTTATTAAAATTAGAATACTCAGCTCAGCTTGTATTTTTGAATTGAAAAGTTTCGCATTGAGCGATGTTTGGTAGGGGCAAAACGTATGGGTTCGCGTCACCGAGATGCCCGACATGCTAATGTGACTGTTGCGTCAGACCGGCATGACCCTATGTACATGTATACCCCTACTTCCATTAATATATTGTATATACTAGACTGTATCATAAGCTGTCCAAAGTTTTAAATCAATTCATTTATTTTTACAAACATGGGTAATTAGAACATAGATGTTTTCTTAAAAAGTAGTCCTCCATATTCTACCGTCTCATGGGCATGTAAATAAATTTCAATTCCAAAATTAAACAGAAATTCTATTGATACCGAATAAATATAAATGACAAACATTCGAATTACAAAAAAAAAAAACGACTAATAGCACTAACATTTTTACATTAATGTCAAAAAAAATAATAAAGAAAATAAAAATAATAATAAGTTTTCTCTTTTGTCGGCAGTCCCCATGAGTGCCCATATTTTTTTAAATTTGCAATTTGCATAATGGGAAGACAGGTACGTAAATGTATGGAAAATGTTTCTCAAATGTTTAAAATATACTTAACTGAAAAATGTACTAAAAACTAGCCCCAGTAGGTCAGTGTTTTGACATTTGTAGATACATACGCGAACGAAATTACAGACGGTTAGTCGGTAGTATTATAAAACGCTATATCTCACGCTGATCGCTCCGCTTTGTCATGATCATAGTCGTATTTGTACCAAACTACCCGTCAGCGGTCTTAATTCGCAGATCCTAATTACGTGGTTCCCTGAAATTCAGACTGAACTTGGTGTATGAGCGAGCTTCAGAAATAATTTACAATCTCTAGGTGCAGTGAATACGCCCGATGTTTTGTAGGTACAGATCTGAGACAAATTAATCGCAAAAAAATCTTGTGTGCAAAAAGTAATCAAGATAAAATATGAAGTGTTATCATCGGTCAGACTTTTTATTTATGCATAGACAATCAGTGAAAGACTAGCTTGCTTTGCTTTCTACCAAAAATAAAATTGCTGGTTGATTGCAGAGAAATGCTGAGACAGTTGGTATCGCAGATTGATTTCATTAATAGAAGAAGAAGAATACTTTTATTTCAGACAAATGCCCATAGTAACAATTTTACTTATCATCTAGAGTTAGTACAGACAAAGATCAACAAAACAATTAAAATTAAAATTCAGCGTGGACCTGCATCCACCTCCGTAACATCGGGGAAACCCACCGATCTGTGAACACACGGAGAATACTGTTGGTGCTGCCGCGAACACGCGACATCAGGGATGCACATCTTTTTGTTATAATGGCGGAAAATCATCAATGTTATTGTCCACAAACATCCCTGACGCACTACAACGCCACGGCGGCATCGGCAGTGCGATATATTGAACGCGTAGGTCGCTGCATGGCCGCTGAGTGCCTTATTTACAGATCCACGGGAAGCTGTGTGACAACCTTCACACGCCAAAAACTAGTATACTTATAAGTAATCAACTTCAGACTGCTGAAGTTGATTACTTATAAGTATACGAGACAAGCAATGATATTTTAGGGAAGTAAAAATAATTACACTCTGATTTTTAATTTGTTAGACTAAAATGACATTTGGTGTCGACATACTCGTAAAAATAACCTAGTAGGTAACTTAGATTTTATATAATATAAGGTACGTAAATAATCTAATCCCATCCAGTAGATTTTTCTGTTTGGTGCCTGACGTAAAGAATAGCACCATCCCATTTCTTCCCGTGGGTGTCGTAAAGGGCGACTAAGGGACTTACTAGAGAATGGGCAGCAGCGTTCTCTATGCATTTTAAAAACCATACTGCGATCGCCAACCCGCCTGCTAAGCGTGGCGATTATGGCAAATCCCCCCCTTTTTGGGGGAGGCCTATGTCCAGCAGTGGATGTCTTTCGGCTGAAATGATGATGATGATGAAATAATCTCATTCTCTGCGCTCTCAGTGCAGTAGTAGTGGTGTCGTGTTGTCTCAGTAATTTTAATTATGTATTGGGTTATTTTAAAAAAAAAGGTCGATCGGAGTTGTCCTTTTGGTCTAAATAGGTTATACGCGGTCCGCAAGTGGAACGTTAAAACTTGGTTAGTTAGCCAAGTTACCTACATAATATTATATTAAAATCATCTTGTCTCTTTTCCGCTCCCGATAATCATCATCTTATAGTGTGACATTGTGCCGTTTTAGAAGATCGAATAAACCCTCGATAACCTCTTTTAACTTACATTTTAATATAACAAGCGACACCGTGCTTTGAATGTTTTTCACGACTTGACAAGATCGAAATCACTTTATCATTATGTTAGTTTTATATTAATATATTATAAACATTTAATAAGCCTTCCGTAATAAATTGTTTAAATGATGGTGAAACCTCATCAAAATCCGTTGCGTAGTTTAGAAGCATAACGCGGTCACACAGACAGACACAAAAAGCGACCTTAATTAATAATATGCATAGTTATTGAAGATATAGACAGGACATAAACATAAGTAACAGGACATAAACATAAGAAACAGGACATAAACATAAGTCACATGACATAAACATAAGTCACATGACATAAACATAAGTCACAGGACATAAACATAAGTCACATGACATAAACATAAGTCACATGACATAAACATAAGTCACATGACATAAACATAAGTCACAGGACATAAACATAAGTCACATGACATAAACATAAGTCACATGACATAAACATAAGTCACATGACATAAACATAAGTCACAGGACATAAACATAAGTCACATGACATAAACATAAGTCACATGACATAAACATAAGTCACATGACATAAACATAAGTCACAGGACATAAACATAAGTCACATGACATAAACATAAGTCACATGACATAAACATAAGTCACATGACATAAACATAAGTCACATGACATAAACATAAGTCACATGACATAAACATAAGTCACAGAACATAAACATAAGTCACTGTTGACAAGATCCGTTGCGACTGCATACAAAAGTAGCTCGTATGCGCAGCCCAGGGCCACCACTTAAAGAAATATCCGGCTTCCCCACTCCTTTTACCGCCTGCGTATTTTATAATACTGCACTTTCCCGGTTTTAATTAAACTTCAGCTAGTTCAAGTGTATTTTTACTGAATCAAGGGTTTGCAATAACTTTGAAACTTCTTATAACCCAGGGCTTTACAAAAGGGTTTTTCATTATTTCAATGGAATATTTTGTATGGTGAGTTAATTTATTTACATTTACGAAGCCTTATAGGAGTCTAATGGGGTTGTACAGTAAAGTGTGAATAGCATTATTGCACCGCTGCAAAAAAAATTAGGGATGATGCTTTGTTGTATATAATATTTGTTAGTTGTTTATTGATATGTATAGCTTTATCTCTTTCTTTTATCATTTCATTTAATATAATTTTTCACGACTGTAATCCCGGAAGGATTATTTATTTATTGAGCAAGGCCACAGATAATATAATGCAAGGCATACCAACGACATATTTACAACGATAGTAACAGTAGGTAATTACGAGTCTTCATTACTGTGCAAATGGTGTTCCCCTGTTTCGCAGACAGAAATTTCATAGAACTTTGTTTCGTAGAAAGTGTTTCATATAATATTTGGTCCTTGTATTTTTATTTCGAATAATATTGTTTCAACGACTATTTAGTTGAATGAAACATATTACACAGAAACACAATTCAATGAATTTTATTGTAACATTTTTTTTTAGGACAAACTTATCAAATAGTAGAATTATTTTTTAACGAATATTGTTTGTTCGGTGTATTTTTTCTTGGTATTTTATTTCAACGAAAATGTAAAAATAGACATTATGCTATGCATCATTTTATAAATAAATATCTTATAGGTATATACTATGTAAGATTAATTAAGCGTTTAAGAAATATTTAAGTAAAATATTAAAAGCATCAGTGTTTTAAATAACATATCTGCGTCAGATACCATCTACTGTTATTGAATTATTTGGGTTAGGTTAGGTTAGAACAGTGACCATTAACGCATGAAGAATTAAGGCGAGCGAGCAAAGCGAGCGTGCCGCGGCAGCGACCGCCGAGCGCCAGATCCCCTCTATTGTTTAGGCGTTTGGTAAAATGAAAATATGGTAATTAAAACTGTGGTATAATGAATTTTCGGAAACATAATATATCGAACAAATGTTATTTCGTCGAAACAGTTAATACGTGCAATGAAGTCACTATTAATGAGAATAACAAGATTGTTTTCCTGCAACCCGCATTGTTTTTGTGAACGCAGTGTTGTAATTTTATATGAGGGTATGCATTTTGTCAAAGATACGAACTGAAACGTTTAGAAACTGTCAGTCGATAAAATGTTTTTCTTGGTAATAAGTTTGATATTAACTAAGCAATATGAGAATAGAGAATATTTGATTTGTTATTCTATGAAATGAATATTAAAACATAAAATTTTATTTGTAACAAAAATCATTGATTAAAATTTCTTCAAAGTAAGTATTCTGCGTATTAATTATTCTATGAAATGATAATACTTATGAGAAAAATGTATGTGAAACGAAATTCTATGGAACTATTTTCTATAAAACAATTGATTCATTGATTGATTGATGTTTGACTAGGCAGAGGTGTACCCATAGCACCCACATTTCGCCAGTTATGTTTTAAGTAAACGGGCACAAATCCAAACTAACTAACAAAACAGGGTTGCGAGTTAGTCCGAAAGGGATATCGTGGCCCTGGCACACAGGGAACGGAAGCAACACTACGGGTGACTTTTAGTCAGCAAAAGTCTAACACGCCCTCCCGCTCCGCCCAGAGCGGGAGAAGATATCTGATAATTTCCCACCCAAAAAAAAAAGCTGCTACTGAAAAATAAATGGAAAAACCCAATAACACCGTGCCCGACCTGGGGATCGAACCCGGGACCTCATACTCAGTAGTAGCACTTGCGACCACTAGACCAAAGAGGCAGTCATAATTTTTAAAGCTCTACAAATTATTATTTTTTTTCAACATGATTTCATTGATAATGCTCTCCTACTAGGTACTCGTATTCATTCACATGGGTAGGTAATTAGAATCACAGATAATCAATCAATCAATCAATCAATATCTCTATTGTGGATCATAGGTAGGTACATAATACAGGTCTTAAGACGGAGATATATGCCAGTGACCTTGAGTAGTTACCTTGCGTGTTCTGTACTGAGCTCACGCAACGCGTCGTACGTTCAGCCAGTAATAGGACTCGCCCATCAAGGAGGCTGTCCCCAATTTGACGCATTATTCATTTATTAAACACAAAACAAAAGGTATTTTAATAAAACGCGTATACTGAAAGATCAATAATTAAATTATCTTTAAATTGGTGAAGGTTTCAGAAATATACGCTTGGTAGATTTTGCGCCATTCTCAGTTTTTATCCGCGTTAGACATAACTTTACAAATTAATTTCACATAAACATAATCTAAAATATTCACATATTAAACTATTGAGAAAATGCTCTAATATAACATATATTTTTTTCAAATCATTAATACTACTCGTTTAGACGTAATCTTCAGTATAAAATCATAAAAGTCGGTTATCGTCGCCTTAAATAAAAATAAAAATAAACTGTCAGTAGGACTGCACGTCAGAAGTGAAAACTAAGTAAAGTCCATTTCACGAAAGAAGTCCCGCAGACGTGGCGCTGCAGGCACGGGTTATTTTAGGAATACTTAGCGTATAATAATAATTAGTTCCACTTATTTCCGCGGGACTTCTTTCGTGAAATGGACCCTAACTTGTGAATTGTATCGAAGCGTTCGGTGACGACGACACGAGTTCCATGAATTTTGTTCACCCAACAAGTGCTTAACGCGCCTACATAAGTTTTCACTTCAAAAATTGTGATCAGCTATGTCCCGCCCTTTGGGCATACAATAGCTAAATAGAAATTAAATGTACATTATTGTTACAAATGTACATTATTTTCAAATAAAATAAAAAAGATAATAATAAAACGGAATGAATTATTATTATCCACAGAGTAAACATAACTATGGACGGATAGCAAAATAGTTACAACAAAGTGACGAATAGTGCAGAAAGCCATGATTATCTGTGGTCGGTAATGGGAATCGTCCATTAGCTTCAGGGAAACGCGTCATACACCATTACAATCATGAGTAGGTACTACAATAGGGAAAATGATACGTACACACGGCTACACATCAAGCTGTACATTTCCAGTATAAGCTGATCTCGCATTGTGTAGGCTTTCCGTACAATGAGAGGTCAACTTAAACTGGAAATGTATAGCTTCATGTGTAGCCGTGTGTACATGAGATACTCTATATCTTGCGTAGTTATTTTTTTCCTATAAATGGTTAGCAGTCTTTGGGGCTTGTGGCTAAATAATAACAAACGGGTCGACTGATCAGCTTAAGCTACGCTTCCCGCGGTTGGTCCGTGGATGGGTGCCCATCTTTACATACCTAGGCCCCTCCGTGCCTCGCAGAGCACGTTAAGCCGTTGGTCCCGGCCGTCATTCGTGAATCTTTAACAGTCGTTACAGGTTGTTAGAAACCCGCAAGTCTAACAACTAGTCTTTCCAAGGATATTTTGTACCCAGTAACTAGGTTTGGAGGTTAGATAGGCAGTAGCTCCATGTAAAATACTGGTATTAAGCTGCATTTGATTAGACTGGAAGCCGACATACTATGCTCTGGTTCAGAAAATACAATCCATACTTATAATTTCACAATTCTATGTTGCATTTCTTATAATAGTATTGTACTAATACAAGTGTAAGATCGTGGTAAGTCAATACCTTCAGGGTCTTACTTACGACGAAACTGAAAGGCTGTTTGCCAGAGTATCATAAATAATAGGCGCTCAAACACACACTACTCACACGCACACACCCTCACACACACACCCCCACCCACACACTCATACACACATTCACGTATTTCCTGCATGCCTTAAAATAAAAATAAATGATGTTCAATCTAATTTCTTTTAATTTTATAAAATTTTTATTCTTTTATTTATACTTAAATAAGTGTAACTTAATTTGTACCAGAACTATCTGTATCGTTATAATTATGATTACTATAGCACTATAGCAAATCATTACGTCACGGTTTAGATTGTTACTTAAGGTTGTAGGAGGAAGGCGCCGGTGTCTGTCACACAGTTAATACTAGCACAAACATCGTCGTTAACTCTATCTATATAATGCTCAAAACTCTGTACATTGTGTTTTTGTTTAGGATAGATGAGTTGTACCCAAATTTGTTAATTTTTTTTTTTTTTTACCTTATTGGCGTGTTGTGCCGGACGTAAAGAATAGCACCATCCTATTTCTTCCCGTGGGTGTTATAAAAAGCGACTAAGGGACTTACCGATGGCCGATGGATCAGACGAGTCCTGGAGTGGAGACCGCGTATCGGCGAGCGTAGTGTGTGACGCCCCCAGCTAGATGGACCGATAGATGCGGAAGGCGGAGGACAGGGTATGTGGCGCAGCCTGGGAGAGGCCTATGTCCAGGCTAAGTTGATTGAAGGGACTTACTAGAGAATGGGCAGCAGCGTTCTCTATGCATTTTAACACCATACTGCGATCGCCAACCCGCCTGCCAAACGTAGCGATTATGGCAACCCCTCCTTTGGGGGAGGCCTATGTCCAGCAGTGGACGTCTTTCTGCTGAAATGATGAATGAGAGTTATAGGTGTAACAGTTGGTAGGCTTAAAATTAATGTAACAATTATGGACCCTGACAGGCACAGCATAGAGATGAGAAAGAGTGGTTATTTGTGTTAATAAACGTATTATATTTCTTTTCTTTCCTTCTTTATATTATTAATGTATTCTGATACACACGGCTACACATCAAGCTGTACATTTCCAGTATAAGCTGATCTCGCATTGTGTAGGATTTCCGTACAATGAAAGGTCAGCGTATACTGGAAATGTATAGCTTAATGAGTAGCAAGGTGTACTTAATAGAAAGTTTATTTTATTACTACTTTTTCTTCTTCAATTTTTTTTTTTATTTAAGTATCTTAATACTTAATATTATAAATGCGAAAGTATCATTGTCTGTCGGTCTGATACCTTTTAACGCTTTAACGGGTGATCGGATGTCGATGTTTGGCACTCGGGTAGATCTGTCCTGACCCAGCCTGTGTGCCAAATTTCATCGGAATCCAGGTCATCCTGGCTTAGGACATAGAATACTTTTTTTATCCCGGTAGTAGCTACGTTCCCGTTATAATTAACTGAGTGAGCGAAGCGTCTCTGCTTCAATTCTGCCAAAATTTGATTTCCTCGGTCAGTTTGGTGGTACTCCTTTAAGGTCGTATTTTACAACCGATCTGGACAAAACTTGGTATACAGGTTTAACAACTTCATAACATTTTTTCGTCGACGGGGATTTTTGATTGAAGTGTGGTACTTCCTCAAAAAATGGGCAAAACATTTTATTTTAATTCTTTTCTTTCTTCCTTTTTAAAATAACGTTGCCCCACACTAGGAATTTCTCCTGTATTGTGGGTGCGTTTATAAACATATATTATAAACTCACATACACAAACAGCCAGACCCGGAACAATTACTTGTAGGTCATACAAATATTTGTTCCGTGCGGGAATCGAACCCGCGACACGCAGCGCAGCAGTCAATCGCTTAACCACTGCGCCAACCATGTCGTCCTTTGATTTGAAAGTTTAGTAATTTTAAGTTTTTCTCATAGAAATTCGGTGAAGATCTGATGAGGATCATCGGCGTGATGAGCAGAATAGTTACTCAAAATGCAGTAAATTGCTTAGTTTTAGATTTCTACCAGTGGAATCGGCCCTTTAACTACTAGACAGGGATTCATGGAGCACCTGGGACCACCTTCTCATCACAAAACTAGACTGCAGTATTACCTCTGCCAATTAAAACCTATTAGGTAGTTATTTTTTCTAGCTGGCCTACAAAGTTTTACTAGTAATTTTACTTTACTAACTTAAAAAAATAGAAAACACGGAATAAAAAATTATGAGTACTTAATAATTTGTCGAAATTTTTAAATAACATTAGTGGTATATTAATTGTTGCAAAAAAGTTTATCCTCGCGACGACGTCTACTGTTCGCAGAACTAATAATATTAGTTCAAACTCAAAGCATTTATTTCAATTAAACCAATTACAGGCAATTTTGAATTGTCAAAGAGTCGGTCAGTTAGTCAGAAAGTTGAAGGTATTTGCCCATTCCAAAGCGTAGATCTCTATGGAGAAGAACAGGCAAGACACTCCAAGGGAGTGTCCTTTTAAATCAAGATATTACAAAATTATTATATTCGATATTACATTATTCTTGTCGCTTCTATATGTGAGATCAAAATCAAAATAAATTATTTAAAAACAATATAAAAGATTACAAATAAGCCCTGGCAGATGCGAGATGACCAGTCACAACTGGCGGCGCCCATTCACGAACATGACGCGTGGATCAGCACCATCCAGCTCAACCATTTTGTAGGGAACCGAATGATCCAACACATTTCATTAAGCTGATTGGTGTACATAAATGGCCTAGGATTTCCAAGTATACCTACCGGTTCATAAATTGCCCAATCTAATAAATCCTTACTGCTCTAGGTCGTCCACACTTCTTACTTATCTTAATTTATTGCAAGCATTATTTTAACCAACTTAATTTAATTTTGGCTCAGCTTGTACCACATATGAAGAAAACGGTTTAGATAGCAATTTTCCTAAAGTAATTAAATATAAATAAATTATCGGTTAAAGAGATAAACATATATTATGTTCTAACGTACACAATGTTCTTCATGGCTTTGTTTATCAAAGAAAAAAACCGGGCAAGTGCGTGTCGGACCACGCACAATGAAGGGTTCCGTAGTTGGGATGAATTATCCCAAGAACAAACTAAACATTGTAGTTGAAATACATGTTCTCCCATAAATTCCAACTGCAAGTGTAAGTTGGTCGACTATTACTCGTTAACTTGTGAAGCCTAAGTAAGCTTTACAAGTTATATAGCTTTATATATTAAAAAAATGTAAAAAAAATACCCTGTCTTTTTCCAGACACATATTATTGGCTAAATTGACCATTGAAATAACTTTCAATATTCAACACTTTAAACTTAGTTATTCACTGCTCTATGTATAAAAACCATATTAGCAACTCATACAAGTAAATTAAATATCCCGTTTTAAAGGCATCTAAAAAGGAAAAGATATACTTAGTTTAAAAAAAAAACAAAAAAACTCATTTTAATAGCAAGCCGAACTAAAGAGTGGAAAATATTTTTTAAATATGAAGAGTTTGCTCTATATCGATATAAAGTCCACTGGTCCATTATAATTAAAAAATATAATAAGTTTAAAATAAGAATTAAGTTATTAACCAAATAATTAATTTGATTTTAAAAAACGTGGGCTGCTTTTTACTATATTTTTATAACAACTCAACTTTTATAAATAGCTATCAATGAACTATTTGTAACATTTGATGTCAAGCACCCCACGTTTTTTTTACAATTTAACTAATCATTTTGTTAAAAACCTTAGCTATTTACACAGAACAAAAGAATCTAAAAAGTAACAAAAAAAATCAAATCATCACCATCGTTCCCACAAAAACATCATCAACATAACAACACAAAACCTCTTTCATTTCCGCATTGCAACACAACCAGCTCAGTTTCACTTTGAGGATTACAATCACCGCGATGAATGCAATGCCATCCCGCACTGGATGACTGCAAGACAATTGTACGAATGCACACGTGTTCAGATAAACACAGCGTGCTCAATAGGCTGTCAGCCAGTTTGAATACACCCGGAGTGTGTGGACTTAATTAGGTTACTGAAACCTTCTGTTGCGAATATTGGAATGTTTTCCGTGCGCTAACATTGTAAATTTTCAGTTTATTTTTATTTTTGACGGTATAACCACTCAATTTTCTTCTTCCAATTCTGCCACGCAATTTATACATTCAAGAGCGTGTGGTACAGACCTAAATAAGTGACTGAAACCATCTGTTGTGAATATTGGAATGTTTTCCGTGCACTAACATTGTGAATTTTCAATTTATTTTTATATGTGACGGTATAAGCACTTAATTTTTTTCTTCCAGTCCTGTCAAGCAGTTTTAATACTGTGGTACAGCTACATAGGTTACTGAAACCTTCTGTTGCGATTATTTGATTGTTTTATAAGTTTAATCGTTGCAGATGTTTAAGCTTATATACTTACCAAAATTTTTCGTGTGGTGCCGGACGTAAAGAATAGCACCATCCTATTTCTTCGCATGGGTGTTGTAAAAGGCGACTAAGGTTAAAGGAACTTACTAGAGAATGGGCAGCAGCATTCTCTATGCATTTTAACACCATACTGCGATCGCCAACACGCCTGCCAAGCTAGGCGATTATGGCAAACCCCCCCCCCCCTCTTTCGCGGAGGCCTATGTCCAGCAGTGGAAGTCTTTTGGCTGAAATGATGATGATGACATAAATTTCTTACATAAAAAACCCATTCAGTCTTATTACAAAACAAGATTTATATTTTGACATGGCTTAAACCATGGAGCCAGTTTTTGTAATAAGAACATAACAATTATTGAAATACCGTTCTTTATACAAAACTGAAAACTTAGTTCGGTACTAAGTTGTCAGTTTTGTGTTTAGGAACTTTACCATAGTCGGAATAAAGTTCGAAATTCAATAATGGCTCCATGTTTTAAACCCGGGTCTGATATCTTCAGAACCTTGTTTTGTAATAACCCCGGATTGTGTCTCGTCACTAATCATCGTATTGAAAGGCGAGCAAGAGGTGAGACTAAAATGGGATTATTTAAGATTGAGTTTATTAAACGTACCAAAATAATTACTTTGCCACAAAACAGTCTCCATTTCTATCAATTTACATAAGGTCAAAATGCCTACATATTAAGACCACAAAGAGCATTTTCAGCAGAGTCCGTATTGCAATGTTGCAATAACCTCTCTTTTACACAAATATATAAATATGCCCAGATAGACGACAGTCAAAGCTGTGAACTCATCGAAAAAACTTGCGTGTAACCGTTGGCGGCTAATGCACGCACACTAGGATAACACAATGACAGCACAATGCCGTGGCGCGAGTGTAAGACGTAGCTGTCACGTACACCCCCCTATCAAAGATCTGTTTGTTTCAGTTCTTTGCAGCGCGACACTCTATCTAGACAAAGACTTACCTAAATAATCAAAGCTTTTACAGTTCATTCATCCATTCTAGCAGAAATTGGAATATCCTATAATTAGCTAGAGACACATACCTACTTTGTAATTTAGCAATCGCATGCTATACAAACTTCCAATAAACGGGTCTCAATCAAAACAAAAGCCCCGCTATCTAATGTCAGTGAACTTCGCTGCAGTCCGGCATCAAATTTTTACATCAATACACAACTTTTGCTTTGTTTCGTATCGGACAACTGACGGTTGATTAAACAGGCTTACACAGATTCTATCCCACTGCAAACAAAGACGGAGCGAGTTTAAACTGTATGCCAATGACATAAGGGCTTTGTTAACTGCATTACAGCTGTTGATATCCCTGCCAGTATACGCTTTGGAGCTCCATGAGTCCCACTTACTGACAGGTCGATAATCCCAGCTCGACGGGACATAATCATGGTTTGTGCTTGCAGTACATGTATGGACACTTTAAACTATGCTGCCGATAATCCGCGTTTATTTCTCAAAAGCAAATCTGGTAGGTATTGAAATGAGACTAGTAATGGGATTTACATACAAAATTTAATGTTGCTACACTTTTCAATATGATATTACATTAATGGTTAGACCTGCTGTCTTGTATGGATCAGAATGTTGAGCCACGAAAGGGATGAATGCAAGTAGCTGATATGAGAATGCTAAGAGGGATGTGTGGTGTGATACTAATGGATAGAATAAGAAATGAGTACATAAGAGGATGTTTGAAAGTGGCACCGGTGCAATTGGAAAGTTGTGTGGAAATCGGTTGTTATGATAAGGGCATGTGATGCGGAGGAATTAGAAAAATGTCGTGAGGAAAGTTTTGTGCAATGTGGGTATACTAGGTACACCTCTGCCTAACCCTTCAAGGAAAAGAGGCGTGGTTTTAAGTTTTGTTATGTGACACAACGTACTCCTTACTACTGAAACATTTCACAGTTAGCCAAATAAAGAAAAGTCATCCACATCAACCGCCTTTAAGCCTTCTCTTTATAACTTTTAGGTATCAATTTTATATGAAGAACAAGAATAAGATTTTTTTTCACGTGTTAACTAAATTCCTTAAGAAATCGATCGCTTCGATACCAAATAGTCCAAAAATCTCCTCCAAGTTAAATCGGGATACTTTTCCCCAATTACTAGGAGCGAGGCAGTACCTCCGTCGTCGGAAGTCGCGCCACCAAGCGGAAATTGCTCAGCCACCATCAAGTCGCGCCTCATTTCGCACTGACAACGCTCATCGGTTGCAGGCAACCAATTCCTTATAGTTTCCTACGTAGGTAGGTCCTACTGTAATTACTCTATCAGACTTTGGCTGAATAATAATTGAAAAGTGTGCGTTTTTTTGTGGCGTTTTGACTACCAGAAAATTCAACCCTTTTTGGAAAAAAAAACTTATTTTTGGGCTACTGATCATTGACTAGACGCACGGTTGCTAGTATTTACATCATGCCATCAGCAAACTATTTACCTAAATATTTTTTTGTTATACCTACATAAAGCGAGCATCAAAGGAAGCTAGTATTTTGGGAGTTAGTGGTTCTTAAGATGCAGGACTTACATAGACCCAACCTTGCAGCCTAGGAACTGACTTTTAACACATAACAGTAAATAAATTAAATTTCAAAACACATAGAGAAATAAATTATAGTAACATTTTAAATATTATCTAAAACCAAAAATCAAAAAAAAAAAATAAAAAGAGAAAAAAGATATAATAAATATATTACATACCTTCATATCGACAAAAATTGTATGATTTACTTTTCTAAAGTTAGAATTTTCGATAGTTATTATTCATAGTTACACCACACATGCTTCGCAAGGAACGCATTCGATTGTATGGGTGTTTTCTATTATCAAACAGCATGCAACATGTGTGAAGCTAAAAGTGGCATTTGAATAACGATAGTTTACACACGTAATATTGGTACTTAGACTTAAATTTAACCGAAAAATTGCATATACGTAAGAAAATATAACTCTGGAAAACAATAAAATGTACAAGCTCGTGCTGAAGTTGTAATTACCTCACCCTTTAGCATAACCCTATAAATTAACTAAGTTAAGTATTTTATAAATTAATAAAGAACACGTTCCAAATTATAATGGAAAGTAAATATCGTTTAATATACGGCAGTAAATTTTCCTTGCTGCTTTCAACGAATGAACAAAAGTGAACAGAAATAAATACTGTTTATTTCAAACAGTACGCCAACTAAATACATAATTCGTCGTAGTGCTAAGGCGGCCAAGTTTAAGGTTGTAATACGTGAAATAGGTACAAAGTTAGTGTACTTCTAGAACAAAGTAGGTGAGCTACTCTCCCCCTTCTTGTACCACGGCGGAGTGAGCGAATGGAGTGTTTAAAATGCAGCGATAAGCGAATGTTATTCACACTAAAAGGATGTGTTGCACCAATCGTAATTACGTCATCATCATTTCAGCCGTAAGAAGTCCATACTTACATAGGCCTTTTGGGCAGGCGGTTGCCATAATCGCCACGCTTGGCAGGCGGGTTGGCGATCGCAGTATGGTGTTAAAATGCATAGAGAACGCTGCTGCCTATTCTATAGTAAGTCCCTTAGTCGCCTTTTACGACACCCACGGGAAAAAATGGGAAGGTGCTATTCTTTACGTCCGGCACCACACGGAATCACGTAATGCAGTTTTATAACCTGACAACAATGTGCCGTGTGTTGACAAATTTGGAGGTCTTAATTTAGTTCGCTTCGTGTTTCAAGTGCCAACACAGTAAAGTGTTACTGTGGTTTTAGCTTGAAAACTGCCGGCAGTCCCAGCAGTGGCTTGGCGATACAGATATATTAGGATGGTGGCAATTATAATACTTCTCTGGAAGTCCCATTCAAAAGGCTACTGGCATTTAGACGGAAATTACACACCCTTCAATTGTCGATTACTGGTTGACAGCAAATCGTCGATTACATTTGACCGACGACCGACGTGCTACGACGGATCGACTGTGGTCCAACTTTTCTAGCGCCCTATCTGTTTTGTTCATATATCAAAAAGATCAGGAAAAGACAAAGCTAGCTATGAGTCCTTCATTGCTACCAACACAACGTCGCGATCTAAGCGCTTAAATCGTAATTCCTAACGAAACAATTCTTAACGCCGCTATCGAATTCGGATGATAGTTGGAAGGTATGATTTTGGGAAGAATACTTAAGCTAAGCATTATTAGTACTCCACTAATTTAGCTGCTCCTAGTTCAACGCCGATTTACGATCCCTGTTTTTCCCGCAAACAACCAACTTGCACATTTCATGTGGCTCTCCTCTAGCAAAGTTTATAAAACCGTAAGAATATCATGGAATATTTACACACATACGTCAACTGAGGAATACTGGATATTTATGCACCGAATGCAATGTTTTACATAGACTTTGTGTGGCTTCTAGCCGTATTTATTCTGTAAATAAAATAGGGTCGGCCACCGGCTTCGTTTCCACAGAAATAGTGCACAAAAACTTCGACTGTGGTAAAATAGCTCATCAAAATGCACAGCGCAGTTTTCGAGATTAGTGTGAACCTAGTGTACTCACAAATAGACAGGTTTGTTAGTGACTTTATTGTAAGTTTTATAGGTGGTGCTGCTGAGTAGATATTTATAAAAAATATGATGCATGCAACTCGTTGCTATATTTGTTAATTCGTCTTTGAGTTTATGCGTATAGTATACAATATTAGTTTTAGTATATGCGAAACCCGAAACACGTGTCTAGTACTTTTATGTAAAGAATCTATGTACAACATTTCAAAACTGTATCATGAAAAATCACAAAGTTATAAGGCTGTTATGTTACCGGGTTGTCCGTTCAAAAACATGCTAATTGTGCCCCCACGCCTCCAGGGTCGTCTTGCGCTCATTGATAATAATTTGGCAGTAGGTACTTAACCGTACGCCGATTGTATTGTAAGTAATTAAATGGTGATAGCATTTTCCATCAAACTTAAGTAAATATTTTTGGGACAAAATATAACATGGTGTAAAAATTATTGAAATCGATTCTGTTCCTTATTCTGATCTAATATTCAGGTTTCGCATATACTAAAAATAATGTTGTATAATCAGCCTATATTGTTTCCACTGCGCGGACACAGGCCTCCACTCTCTGTGAGAGGGAGCGGGCCGTAATCCACCACGCGGGCCCAGTGCGGGTTGGTCGATGTCACATGTCTTCGAATTTTTAGTTCTAGGACATGCCGGTTTCCTCACGATGTTTTTCCTTCACCATTTTGAGAGCAGTGGTGATGAAAATAATTTACACAAAGTGAAGCGCCTGTTGGGTTCGAACCCACGACCGTAATTCGAGGCCGTTACCACTGGGCCACCACTGCTCTCGAGTTTATGCTTTTAGTATTGAGAAATCATACGATTCTATTTTAATTCTTTCAAATACCAAATCATAACAAATGGAAAGATTTTATGGATAACAATCTATGAATAAAACGAAATGGAAAAAAATATCTCATTAAAAATAGATCTAACATGTTCCATTCCTGCATTTTTCTTGTTTACGTTGTTAAGAGGGCCCTTCCCGGTCCGTCTATCGTCAACGCGAGCATGGTCGAAAAGTTTGTTGTTTCATCCAGCTCAAGTGAGAACTACCATCAAGCAAATGAGAACGCGATAACATGAACGAAAAATAGTGTGCGGAAATTTCATAAAACTTGTTTCATGAAATACGTGTATGTGAGTAAGCCTTTCAAGTTTGTGAAATAAATGTATAATATTTAGAATCTGAATTATATGTATGCGCGAGGTTTCTACCAAGATGTTTTTTTTTACTTTTACAATTTATGAGTACATTATGAACGGCCAAAGTTCAGGAAAAATTTGTTCAAAAAAGGAGCTTTTTGCAGGCTTATACTGAATTTGTTTCTCCAAATTTTTATTTTTAGCTTACATAGAAACCTAGATATAGTGCACAAAATACCTATTAATTCAAAATTTTCAAAGAAATATTTGGGTTACAACGCCATAATCACGTACGAGCGTTCGTATGAAAAGTATAACGGGTTGGCCGCTCTTAAGCATAGCAGAGACCACAATACGAGATTACAGTCTAAAGGTATCTTTATTTTTAGTCCAGGAGCTAGTGCGACGTTGCAGGATCGACAGCTTATAACATTACTTACGTGACTCTGAGAAATGAGTTTTTAAATGGATTCCCTCCGCGTATGCGACGGTGAGAGTTGTAGTTACCTCCCGGAGTTAACAACATTATGATATAGTAACCAGATGGGTTCTGTGTGACGGTGATCGAGTGTTATGGTTACTTGAACGGATTATAAAAGAAAATGTGATTAGTAATAAATCGTTGAATAACGGTACTTATTTATTTTTATTCGGACACGGTTTTTGAGTCATTTGACCCTGAGAATTTCATCTTTACAATCTAAGCTATCGACTTAAAGTTTTCATTGTGTTAATGATCTTTTCCCATCACCAAACTGGCTGAAAATTAAATCACACAGTGTGGAGTAAGTCTCGTGTACTTAAGGACCTAATTAACCTAATTTAATCATTTGTAAATCGCCGCGTATATGAAGGAACGTCGTTCCAAATATTATCTTTGCGAAGAGGCATATAAACTGAACCCTTTTACGCCGGCGCTCGTCTAAAAGATAAAACTGTCGAATATCCTCGTCGCGTTAATCCCCGTCAAACGCCAAAAGATCATAAAGAAAATTTGCATAAAATTTAGTCCATTCGAAGAGAATTCGCGGCCGGCGCGGGATTTTTTATGCGCGCACATTAGGGGACATTACGCGATACGCCTCCCACTCCCACGTTTACCGAAATAATATTTTTCAAGCTGTTGAGTTGCTTTTTATTTCGGGACTCGCGGCAAATGAGTTTCTAAGCGTAAATAAATCTTTCACTGCCCTCTGCGGGTAAGCGGAAACTTCCATTATTATCATTTTAAATAAGGCGGTGTGCGGCGGCGGGCGGAGCGGGCGCGTTGACATAAACCATAATATAACGCTAGTTAAAGTACAGCTAACCGCAGTTAAATATGGAATAGTTTGTTCATGCGTCGGTAAGCGGTTAATTTTATCTCGTTGCGGGCGGGCTCATACTGCGGCGGGATTCAATTGCTGAAAACGAATTAGTTTCTCTGTGTGTTCAATAGAAAATGTTGTCCGCGCCATTTGCAATTATAGCGATCGCTTTTGCAGTGTGAGAGGCTGGTAGACCGAAGGCTTTACGACTTTAACTTTATGTTGATATTAAAAAATGCTGTGGGTAAGCAGTAACTAGTACAGGTATGCAAGATATTAAATCAACGTGATATTTTTATTTTCAGTTATTAACACGAACATTGAAATCCAATTTATTTCGCTCGTTAGTTGCGGTTTATCTTCCTTTGTGCGAGCATATTTCAGAAACGCCACCGTTCATGCACGTTCATAATGTATTTTTATATTCGAGTTTCCAGCTGACATTTGTAAATTCTGTTGTATTTTTAAAGCTTCTGTAGGATGACCTGTATTTAAGTTTCCCGTTGACATGAACTAGGTCTGACGCGAGTGGAACACCGGTGTTTTGAAGTAAACTTGTGTCAACAATATCGAACTGTTGTGTTAGCCTGCTCCCAAAATAAACTTGTTCGTATCTACAGGATGTTGTGACGCAGAGAAACCTAATTTGCTAGCATAGTGTTCATAAGTATTAGTGATACAGTTTCTTACAGAAGATCAAAGTCACACTCAAATTATTTATTTCAAATAGGCACATATAAGGCACTTTTGAACGTCAAAATTTACAAAAAAAACCGGCCAAGTGCGAGTCGGACTCGCGCACGAATGGTTCCGTACCATTATCTATAAAAATGGCAAAAAAAATCACGTTTGTTGTATGTGAGCCCCCCTTAAATATTTGTTTTATTTAAATTTAGTTATTTATTTTTATAGTTAATATATAACTAAATATTTTGTGAATATTTCAACTGTCTACCTGTTGCCGTTATCAATGTAGAGCAAAAACGAGCAATAAAATCACGTTTGTTGTATGGGAGCCCCCTTAAATATTTATTTTATTCTGTTATTTTTTGTTATAGCGGCAACAGAAATACATAATTTGTGAAAATTTCAACTGTCCTAACTATCACGGTTCATGAGATACAGCCTGGTGACAGACGGACAGACAGACAGACAGATAGACAAACATACAGACAGACGGCGGAGCCTTAGAAATAGGGTTCCCGTTTTACCCTTTGGGTACGGAACCCTAAAAAATGGAATTGATTCTATTCGCCCCTTCCAAAATGTAGTTTCGTATGGAGAAGAATGATCAAGAAACTCCATCGTTACTCTTTTAAAATGATTTCAACTATCTTGTTTATGTCGCAGCTATCTGGTCAAATTAGCCTGCAAATGGACGCCTAGGCCGTTTCCATCCAATTAAATAGCTGAAGGACAACTAGCCAAGTCATTGAGCGCAACGTTTAACCAGATGGCAGAATGTCGTATAGTCATTTAGTTAAATTGGATATTGGGTAACTGAATTTACCAACAATAGAGGGGATCTGGCGCTCGGCGGCCGGAGCAGAAGAGATCTCCCGCTCCCTTTCCGCAGCCTCCTTCTGCGACACGACTGATGGTCACTGTTCTAACCTAACCTAACCCAAATGATTCAATAGCAGTAAATCATATTTATTTATTTATTTACCAACCACAAACAATTTTTTTTAAACTAAATTTGAATCACTTGGGTGAGTCTTCATCAGTCATCTTCAAAAGGCTGACTTTCAATACACCAAGTTGCTAAACGTTGAATGATATAACCAAGTTGCTAAATGTTTATTATGATAAGATGTATGTTGACTTAAAAAAGCGTGGCAGTTGAGAGTATGTCATGCTCACTTAAATGGCTCGCTGATGGTGGCGCGTGTGTTGGATCATTCGGTTCCCTACAAAATGGTTGAGTTGGATGGTGCTGATCCGCGCGTCATGTTCGTGAACGGGCGCCGTCAGTGGATACTGGTCTTCTCTTAACTGCCAGGGCTTATTTGTAATCTTTTAATCTTATATTTTGAATTGTTTTTTAAATAAACAATTTTTTTTTACATTGTTCTCACATATAGAAGCAACAAGAATAATGTACCCAGGATTTTGTAATATCTTGCTTTAAAACAGTGTCCTTGGAGTTTCTTGCCTATTCTTTTCCATAGAGATCTACGTTTTGGAATGGGCAAATAGCTTCAACTTTCTGACTAACTAACCGACTCTTTGACAATTCAAAAGTGCCTGTAATAGGTTTAATTGAAATAAATGTTTTTAGTTTGAGTTTGAGTTCGAATGATTCTAGTTCAATTAACTATCGGCCGAGGCATTCAATTAGATGCCAGCGTTTAATGAACGGCCTAGGCATTAATTATTTAACCATGTGAAGACGATGCACTTAGAATAAAATTCATCATCATTCATCATTTCAGCCGAAAGACGTCCACTGCTGGACATAGGCCTCACCCAAAAAGGGTGGGGGGGTTTGGCATAATCACCACGCTAGGCAGGCGGGTTGGCGATGGCAGTATGGTTTTAAAAATGCATAGAGAACGCTGCTGCCCCTTCTCTAGTAAGTCCCTTAGTCGCCTTTTACGACACCCATGGGAAGAAATGGGATGGTGGTATTCTTTACGTCCGGCACCAAACGGAACTAGAATAAAATTACTATACCACAATAGGTAAAAAGGCTTAAAAATTAAGCAATAACAGATAAACTAATTATGGTCATGGTTGGTCACCGTATTGTTCAGTAATACCTAGTAGGTATAAAGTCGTGTTGTTTCATTTTAGCGTTAAGACTCCTGCAGACAAGTGCGACACGACGCGGCGACGGTGCGAAACGATTCTGGTAGAACAATATTGCCATGAAATTCTCGTAGAAATTTTTCGACTAGAGTCGCGTCGCGCTGTCACTTCGCGCCTGGCTGCGGGAGCCTTTATCTCCTATATGTAAGTAAGGTAGGTATTCTTATCGTACTTAGATAACACTGAAAGGTATTTAAGCTACCTATGAATCTCCGAAAACCAACAAATACTCTGCTATTGATATTATTAAACTCAGATTTTAAATTTGGTTCCGTACCCAAAGGGTTAAACGGGAACCCTATTTTTTTTCGAATCATTATCATCATCACACAAGTCATTTATTCAAACTAGGCTGAGAATCAGCACTTTTCGAACGTCAAAAATTACATGAGACAGTCCCCCAAAAACGCCGTTACTAAGGCTCCGCCGCCTGTCTGTCTGTCCGTCTGTCACCAGGCTGTATCTCATGAACCGTGATAGTTAGACAGTTGAAGTTTTCACAGATGATGTATTTCTGTTGCCGCTATAACAAAAAATACTAAAAAACAGAATAAAACAAATATTTAAGGGGGCTTCCATACAACAAACGTGATTTTTTTGCTCGTTTTAGCTCGATATTGATAACGGTAACAAGGTAGATGCTTGAAATATTCACAGAATCTTTAGTTTTATATTCACTTCAAAAATAAATAACTAAATTAAAATAAAACAAATATTTAAGGGGGGCTCTCATACAACAAACGTGATTTTTTTGCCGTTTTTATAGATAATGGTACGGAAACCTTCGTGCGCGAGTCCGACTCGCACTTGGCCGGTTTTTTAAAATAACAGGATAAATATACTACAGATACAAGACGACAACAGTGAAGGTCCTCCTGCAGAGAATGATTCAGTAGTCCTTGGTGAGAGCCACTATACTACGTTGGTTTAGGTAGTTAAATAAAGGTAAACAAAATAAAACACGTGACGAGAGAGCTGTCAAGTAACCGACTAAACGTAATACCTGTCACTTCAGTTGTCATGCTTCGTCACAGTTGTACTCTTCAATTTAGCAACTTTTTATTTCGTTGACGTTTAGAGGACTCATCTTTTTGGGCTCTTTACAATAGACCGATTACAAAATAATATAGTATTGCATGAGCACATTTTTTTTAGACTTATGTCAAATCTAAAAAACAATGTGCTCAAGCAGTTACGTCTACGAAGAGTAGGTAGTTTAAGGGCGGGTTTCACCAACGAAATAAAACGTGATCAATTCACGCTGAACTCAGTTCAAGCGTTTAACTGAGTTCAGAACTCCACTTTTGATTTCACCAACATAAATTGAACGCAGTTTAAGCATAAACTAGTTTAAATTTTGAACGCCCGATTTTCGGTCAAGTCTCTAAACGAGTTCATGAGCTGTCAGTGTCGTGTTGTTTAGAAAATATTGTTTAGTCTTTTATTATTAATATTTATTTTGTTAGTATTTGGCTAATTAAAATGAAAAAAATTGTTAAGACTATATTATAACGTAAACTGGGATGAGAATGAGCAGTATCATCGACTTCATAACAACAGTTTTTGCTGCTGATCTTTGAAAGCTAAAAGCAAAAAAAATTTTTTTTTAGGTTATGTGTTCAGGTTTGCGAACCTCTCGATCGATGTGTCATGATTAGTTAAGTCTCTTTAGGACACCCCCAAAAAGTGTTATTTTTGCTCTATCTCGCTTCCTTTACAAGTTATAGTTGTTTTTATGGTTTTTTTCAGGTTAGGTCGGCACTGCATGCTAATAAATGGATTTAGAATGCATTGTCATTGAGTTGTGAGCTACCCTGAAAGTTTCAGCCGGATAGCTAATCGGGAAGTGCACGAAATTTGAGTTGCAAGATTCCACCTGGAACGACAGATAGACAGACAAACAAGAAAGTGACTTAATAAAAACGTGGTAATAACATTTAAGCACAGTAGGTTGCTATCGCATGTTGCAAATGCTAAACGAATTGCGTTCATGTGACAATATTTACATTCTATGCCATGAAAACTTGTTTTTCGTGAACGCAATCAAAATGTAGCTGGTGAAACTGGTTGGACGTAAAACGAGATCAATTCTGACATTTGAACTCGTTTATGCAGAACTTAGTTTTCTTAAACGCGTTTTGTAATACGATCGGTGAAATCGGCCCTAAGAATATTATGATAAAGTTTAACATACAGTAATTAAAGTGGAAACTATTGTAAAAATCGAAAATAAATTTAATTTGGTTATAAGTTACAACGTATTTTTAAACAAGAAAGTGTCAACTATAAAAACTCTTTATACGATTTTTTTACCTTTATTTAACTACCTAAACCAATGGAGTCTAAGTAACTAGATTATTAACTTCGTTATTTTTATGTCGACACCAAATGTTTGTCATTTAAGTCTATACTCCATTTATAATAAGATTAGATATTTAAATAAACCTTTTTTACAGTCCGTTTAACCGATTTTGACTTCTATTACGTTGGTGGTATGCCCAATGGCAGCTGTAACTAACAGTTGGTATTGTAACCACGTGTTTGCTTTTAATGCCATCCTTATGCGTACGGAATAGAAGTCTAAATCGGTTGAACGGACTGTAAACAAGTTTATTCAAATGTCTAATCTTATTTCAAATGGAGCATAGCAAATAAAAAATCTGAGAGCAGTGGCGGCCCGGTGGGAACGGCCCCGACTTACGAGTTGTAGGTCGTGGGTTCAACCTAGCCAGGCGCTTTACTTTATGTAAATCATTTCATCACCACTGCTCCCAAAACAGTGAAGGAAAACATCGTGAAGAAACCGGCATGTCCTAGAACCAAAAATTCGACGACATGTGACATCTACCAACCTGCACTGGGCCCGCGGGGTGGACTGCAGCCCACTCCCTATCACCGAGAGGAGGCCAGAGTCCCAGCAGCGGGAACATTATGTAAATAAAAATCTGAGTATAGGTAAGTACTGCAATTTAATATCTCTTATCGCCAGCATTTGCCATTGACTCTTCATTTGATAAATGGCACGATATAAACGATACGAACGATTGACGGAACCGGATACCCACCTACCTAGATGAAATAACGATGATTCCTGATATTGATATTCGCATGAATATGAACGATGAATATTGCGGAATATTACAACAGTCAATGTTTAATAACCTGAAAGCAATTTTGAATTTTCGTCAGTTGAGTTCACGTAGGTACGTCTTCGGCATAAACATTGTAGGTATAGTCTCCTGCACCTTAAGACCCAGATATATGCCAGTGACCTTGAGTGGTTAGCTTGCGTGTTCTGTACTGAGCTCTCGCAACGCGTCGTACGTTCAGCCAGTAATAGGACTCGCCCATCAAGGAGCGCTGTCCCCAATTTGACGCATTATTAATTTATTATACACAAAACAAAAGGTATTTTAATAAAACGCGTATGCTAAAAGATCAATAATTAAATTATCTTTAAATTGGTGAAGGTTTCAGAAAAATATGCTTGGTAGATTTTGCGCCATTCTCAATTTTTTATCCGCGTTAGACATAACTTTACAAATTAATTTCACTATGAAATATAAAGATAATCTAAAATTTATATTAAGTTAAAATATTAAGTTATTGAGAAAGTGTTCTAATTTAACATATTTTTTTTTCAAATCATTACCTTTACTTGTTTAGACGTGATCTTCAGTATAAAATCATTAAAAGTCGGTTATCGTCGCCTTAATTGCGGTAACACAGTTTGAATTTGATATTGCTAATCCATTGCTTCTTATGTTGGAAAAATTTGTCTGCTCAACAACGTAATAACGGAATGTATGTTGTTGAACTGTCAAATTGAAAGAAAGAAATCATTTATTTGCCAATAATGTAGGTATACAGTTATGCCCCTTTATTTATAAACGCTGCTTAAAGTTAAGTAATGATTAGCGACTGTTTAACCATACATATTTGACGTTTAAACGTCTTAGCAAAGTCCTACTAGTCCTAGATTGTAAGTAGAGGGGGTCGAATGTCAACCAGTGGGCGACCACTAGTAATGAATACTTAATGATGCGAATAAATATTTCTGTAATTTTTAAAATGTTGAGTTTAATTTCTGTCGCTGCTCAGTTGCATAATACCAAGGCGAGATGATACTCATCTAATGCGAATCTAAGGCTCGCTCGGTTTTTTATTAATCTCGGGACCAGTGGGTCAAGTGTCTTGGATTATAAAGTCTTATGGTCTTATTCATAAAAAGTTATCGAACATCTAAAACCTATTTTAGTTAAAATAAGTTTTGTCACTTTCTAACGAACACAAAGGTCAAAGTGACAAATAAGGACAAACGAACTTTAGCAGCATTTTAACTAAAATAGGTTGTTATGACGTACATGAATAAAAATTGATAAAATTTGTTTATTTTTATTTTGTTCTAGCAATGTTAGTATTAGGTATACCGTAAGCAAATTACGCGCTTTGACGTAGATTTGCGGACACCAGCCCGTATTATTAGCTGTAAGGCCGCGCTGTTAGTAGTTGTAAGGCTGCGCTGTTAGTAGTTGTAAGGCCGCGCTGTTAGTAGTTGTAAGGCGGCGCTGTTAGTAGTTGTAAGGCCGCGCTGTTAGTAGTTGTAAGGCGGCGCTGTTAGTAGTTGTAAGGCCGCGCTGTTAGTAGTTGTAAGGCCACTTTAGGCGATCCAGTCACTAATGAGCTGAAACCCGAAAATTGTTTTTAGACCACAAACACAAATTGGATAGATACCTTCATAAAATAACCATCCTGTCTTCATATTTATAAATCTCTAACGCACAATATGTAATGCAATAAACATCACGCGGATGAATTTTGAAAAAAGGCTAACAGCTAATAACAATATCCATGATACAAATACCCCAATATCCATTTCGGCCAAAGCTCAGTAGAGATACACCGAATACCCTTCCGTAAAAGCTGTCCGTATAAGTAGGTTGTAAAGAAGGTAGGTACCGAAGTTGGGTGGGTGCGGGCGCGGCGTCAAATCCACAAGTTATTCCCAATATCCCAATATCCGGCGAGACGCTGCGCTGTGTATATCACACTACGGATACATGCTGCAGTCATAAAATATACTGCCAGACACCAAGAGCTAAGAAACATTGGTTTACTTTGGAAACTTGAAAAATATTTTCATGTAGGCTTAATATTATATTTATTGCATATTATATTGGGAATTTTTTTAAGGTTCCGTACCTCAAAAGGAACGTTTATTAGGTTCACTTCGTTGTATGTCTGTCTGTCTGTCAGTATGTCAAGACTATTTTTCTCAGGAACGCGTCGAGTTGTTTATATCAAATAGATACATAGATCTACGGTCCCTTGGAGCTCTAAAAAAATCAAGCTTCTTAATCAACGGAATAAAAAAATACGACCATTTATGCGACATATTTTCATATTCGCGTACCTATACATCAAAACCTATAGGGTACTTCCTGCTGCCCTAGCTAGAAAAAGGTCTCACAGCACAAGTAAAGGAAAAATAAAATCGTTAGTTTGTAGTTTTATCACATAAAAAAATATTTTATTGCGATTCATCATCATCATTATTTCAGCCGAAAGAGGTCTACTGCAGGACATAGGCCTCCCCTAAAGGGGGGAGGTTTGCCATAATCGCCACGGTTGGGAGGCGGGTTGGCGATCGCAGTATGGTGTTAAAATGCATAGAGAACGCTGCTGCCCATTATCTAGTAAGTCCCTTAGTCGCCTTTTACGACATCCGCGGGAAGAAATGGGATGGTGCTATTCTTTACGTCCGGCACCAAACGGACAATTATTGTGATTACAAACTTACATTTGCAGTTGGTGAATTGACCGTGACCTATATCGATGTATAGGAGAACGTGTTTTCCAACTACAACGTTAAGTTTTTTTTGGGATAAATTCATCCTTAGGTACTACGGAACCCTTCATCGTGCGTGGTCCAACACGCATTTAGCCGTTTTTTTGTTTGGGAGAACTACATTATGTCTATTTATTGGAGGCAAGTATTTTTGTTGATTCTTGGAGCAGTCACAAACTTGCCCGTACTCCTCTGTACTTGATAAATATGGACCTGATCTGATCATAAGCAACCACGCGGGCGTAGTTCGGGTTGGTGGATGTCATAATATAACTTCGAATTTTTGGTTCTAGGACATGCCGGTTTCATCACGCTGTTTTCCTTCACCGTTTTGTGAGCAGGCTTGTTGAAATAAAGAAAAAACTGTGCTTAAATAACAATATTGTGACATCCTTCAACAATTTAAAAATAAACTCAAGGCATTTCTGATACAGAAATGTTATTATTCGATAAGTGATTTTTTGAATGATCCTATGTGTGACATCTCAACAATTTAATATTATTGACACTATTTGATACACTTTTGTGCATGATCTGAACTTGTTAAAATAATTTATTAATCTATTGACTATTTCATAATTTTGCTCATGAGCTTATTGATGTTGACATTATTTGTTAAATTTTGCATGTCAAAACTCAGGCAGAATGTACTCGGCTCACCATATTTTTTATAACATCTTTATTGTACAATACCTGCACTCTATGCGAATAAATGATTTGATTTGATTGAAAATCACAGTAGAATCCAACCAAAACTATGATAAAGCCAATTAAGTACTGTTTAACAGTTAAAAGCAAACATGTTACTGTCCATAATATCGTAAAGAGGTATCCTAAAATCCAATTCGTGCAAGTAAAATGTAAAAGCATGTATCTCCTCAGCATTCTGTACAGGTATTTGACGAGAAATCGAGTTAGACCCTCTTCGCATCGTATCAAAATCCTTCATTTCGTAAATCTTGGCGACGCAACATATGTAAGAAAATCTGAGCTACCTCCGCACTTACCCGCGCTTACAAATCTTATTTGTGCTCGTTTCGAACGAAATTCGTCTCGTGTCACCATAGCAGCAGCTACTTTTATTGCTTTACTATCTGCAACCGACAGATATAGGCAACAATGTATTTGTCTGGATATACAGCCAAATATCTCGATTTATGAATGTCTCAGGTTAAATTAAACCAGTACAAAATATATTGTCTCTTGTTACAAAAGCGAATGGTTACGGTGATCAAATGAAAAACGTTTCCTTTTGATGAGAAACACGTTTATGTAGAAGCTACAGCAATTCAATTACGCCACGGAAATCTCTTGTTATAAAGTGCCCTGAGATCTGACGATAATAAGTGCTAAATATGCTATGCTAAGAAAAAATCCGGGCACATTTCATTTTTAAAACGTTGCGATTGCAAATAGGCAGCATTGTACGTATTCGTTTGCTTAATACAACTGCCTGAGATCACCAACACTTTGCCAGACTTGGTGATTATAATAACAAAATGCTGTATTTATTAACTACTGCTTTTGCCCGCGAATTCGTTTACGTTGAAGTCGTAAGATACACAATATATATATACATAACAATATATATGTCTAACTTACTTATTTACACTACTTTTATTAGTAACACCTTTGAAGCTAGGGGTCAGGTTGACGCTGTTTACACAGATTTTGCAAAAGCCTTCGATCGCGTTGATCACTCAATTCTTTCTATGAAATTGAATTGCGCTGGTATTAATGGCTCTCTGTTGCGGTGGTTCTAGAGTTATTTATTTAATCGTTCTCAAATAGTTGCCTTGGCGGGTTATGGATCTGTACCTTTTTCTCCTGGCTCTGGTGTTCCTCAGGGCTCTAAGTTGGGCCCTTTGCTGATGATGATTTAAAAATATACTGTAGCATATCGGACCTGAGTGATTGTGCGAAGCTTCAAAAGGATCTTGATGTCCTTCAACAATGGTGTTTGAACAACAGAATGACGCTCAATGTTAAAAAATGCCAGACTATTACATTCACGAATAAAGTGAATTATATTAAATTTGATTATCATATTGATGGATCAGTGCTGAGCAGAGTGTCAGTCATCCGTGACCTTGGGGTACTTTTTGATACATCTTTATCTTTCCGTGAACATATAGATAGCACGGTGACTAAGGCTAAAAGAATGCTTGGCTTTATAATCAGTATGTCGAAACCTTTTCGTAATTATAGTAGCATTATTTTACTTTACAACGCACTAGTAAGGAGCTCCTTGGAATATTGTTCCACTATTTGGTCTCCTTATTATTCAACTTATACTAATAATGTAGAATCTGTTCAGGCCCGTTTTGTTAGGCATTTATGTATGAAGAATGGGATCCGAAAAGCTATACCTGATTATAGCGACAGGTTAAGGCACTTTAAAATGATTAGCTTAAAAGAAAGACGTAACCATTCTGACTTACTAATACTCCATAAAATTATAAACGGTACAATAGACGCACAATTAGTAAACTATTTTAAATTTAGGTCTAGCCAACGTAGTAAGCGTCATCATCGTATTTTTGAATTGCCTACATCCACATTAAATACCACATTTAATAGCCCCCTAACACGTATGGCAAGGCAATATAATGAAAGGTCCAAGATTGACAGATTACCCTATTGATATTTTCTCCATGAGTTTCGCTTCATACAGGCGTTCCCTATTCAAACAGTGCGAAGAGTGCACGTCTGTGTAGCTCAAATTGGTTTGTTTTGTCGTGTTCTGGATTTGGGTCTCTGGACACACTTTTAGTTTTTTACACTTTTAATTTTTTCTCTTTTGTCTCTAATATTCATATGTTAAATGTCATGCATACCTGTTATTTGCATGGTTACTGAAGTGCCAATTTTATATGTTATTTAATTTTGAATTGTAAGTGACTATGCTGTTGGTGTGCTTATTATAAATAAATAAATAAATAATTAAACATTACTGGAGAGGCCTGCAACAGGGGCAATGATGGACGAACGTGAAAATGTGGGCCGAGGCGAAGCCGAGGCACTCATACGTGAGTCCATCAATGCCTGCAATGGTTGCGGCCAAGGCTTATATAGTACTTTTCTCAAATAATGCGCGGAAATTCAACCTAAGTAAATTATTTATAAATTCCAGATCCAATGACGAACAACGATAATTTTTCACGCGCTATTATTATGATCATTTGTTTCTTTTTTAAACAGCTTTCTTTGCAAACCAGCGAAATTTAAACAAAATATTTGATATGTTACCTCCTTGGTTGCCATGTATGGAAGTAAAAAGTTCGTTCCATTTTTAAATTAAACAGTTAAGAGTTTTCATCACAGTAATAATTATATTCGGCACAATTCCTATGAAAACTTCATGGAAAGTGTCGCGCTGCCTGTCGCGCCCGCGATTTCGCGCCAGTCTGCACGAGCCTGTAGGCTGTGCCTTGCTTATCAGTGAATGAATAAAAGAAAGAAGAAATAAAATAAATTTATTTAGCACAGACTAAAAGGCACACAACACAACATAATTATATTACAAGCAAAAGAATAAATGTAGTTGTTCAAGATTTTTATTTATTTAATTTATTTATTTTTTCAATATCACATACATTTGTTTTAAAGGTAATACCCAAGCTAACTAATTATTTTTATTATATAGAGGTGTCTGCACGAGTAGCGGTATTTACGGGGGCTGGCAGAAGCTCCTGTTTACAGTTGCAACCCAGTTTATAGGCTGATAACAAAAAAAAATAAACTCTAGCATTTCATACAACACTAAAATCCGTAAAACACAGCGTGGATTTTACGAAATCACACTGGATCGCAGGTTGGCTGGAGGCTTGTCTGCAGAATACAAATCCAAGGTGATACCTGACCAGTGCACGATGACCCCACGTGTCTTTTAAATATACCCTCTTACAGTCCCAATAACATTAAGATGCGGGGTCGAGGGAGGTCTAGTTATGCCGGCCGCACTCCAGGCGAACAGGCGACCACCTGAGATTTCAATTTTGCGACGCTGAATAAATTTATTCGTATTTCACCGCCTTCTTTGTTGAACTTATCAACATAAAGCAATACCGGAATGGGAATGTAATGTGATTCCGTTCCTTAAATAATATTGTGTAAATGCACTAGCAGTTTCTTGAGGGGCTTGTGGCTAAGTATAATAACAGCCACACAGGTCGATCGACCAGGTTAAGCTACGCTTGCCGCGGTTGGTCCGTGGATGGGTAACCATCTTTACACCGTGCTTCCGACTTAACCTTCCCGGTTGTCATTCGTGGATCTTTGACAGTCGTTACGGGTACTCAAGACTCCCAAAAGTCTGACAATCAGTCATACCAAGGGGTATATCGTGTTACCCAGTAACTGGGTTGTGGAGGTCAGATAGGCAGTCGCTCCGTGTAAAATACTGGTATTTAGCTGGATCCGGTTAGACTGGAAGCTGACCTCAACATAGTCGGGAAAAGGCTGCAGATAATGCACTAGATTCTAGAACTTTCCTGTTTTATTTTCTAATCGTGTCTACTCTTAAAGTTGTCAAAAAATAATAGGCCCGTTTTGACATTTAACTTCAATTCAATTTTTTGAAGGTTCTGGCTCCATTGATAACGTTCGATGATTTTGCCAATGTCAAGGTGTATAACTATTGATCAGTGTTTGTAGTGGCGACATCCATGGATCCCCATGATAAAAAAGGACAAAACATTTTTGGTTAGAACATGTAAAACGTCACAAAATAAATGTTAGAACATTCATTAGGTCTATAATAAATAAAAACAAAATATCAACTATAACTGGATTTTATTAATGCTAATGAATTTATAAAGGACATTTAACTTGAATCGATTTATCGTGAAAATCGCGTACCAAGTCGTATGGTTATTTCACTAGTTACGTCGCGATACTCACGATAAATCGATTCAAGTTAAATGTCAAAACGGGCCTATTATTTTTTGACAAGTATACTGAAGTTTATGTCGCACGCCATTCATGTCTGGCGGATTGCATATTTTTTGCAAGAATTCCCAAACGAATGTACAGAACCCGAATTTAAATACGACACATGGAGCTTTTGAAAGCAACTGTCACAAAGGCACAAAGCAAAATTGATCACATAATATCGGCCGAGACTATATTCGTACCTAAATACCTATAGGTCCACCGATAAATCCTCCGAAAATTGGTAAAGAGCAATTCGTTCCAAACAAACAATTACTTCCAACCAGGATAATTGCTTTATTGTTCCAGTTAAACGATTGATAAACCGCTATCATTTTACTTGCATTTAATTCCCATTCAAGGGAATAATTACGCCGTAATGGCCAAAAATAAAGCGAATGTCGAAAAAAGCTGTCATGTTTTTATATACGCCATACTGGAATATTGCCAAGTGGCTCTATCTGTTGGCCATACCGCACATCCACCGCAGAGCGTATAACACAAATATTTTAATAGTGACATGACAAACAAAATCTGGCATTATTACTTTTTTGGGGGAAACTTCGAAACATTCCCATTACATTTTCTCATGTTCCCTTCTCTGAATAATTCAACATTCTCGGCGTGAGTGAAAGGGATGGACAGAAAAGGTCCATTAATGTGATTGCAACTAAATATTATTGTCTCTTTTTCTTCAACTTAAAAGTTTTCCTTCTTAGGATATGGTTTTGCTATATTAAAAGGAGGAAGTTAAGTTACGTGCTAACATCGCAATCAGTAAACGTGAGCTCGGCGCACGACTACATGCACCAAAACTCACACATCTGAGATCAGTGTGATCACAGTCGCAAACCTACAGTTACCGATAGACAAGAACAGAGATAGGAGACGGCGATGTCATGCGAGCGAAATCGTGATAACTGCCGAATGTTGACCGAATGTTTCTGTACTCGTCGTATGTACTCGTCGCCAGTAAGTCTGTCTCACAACTCACGCATTATGTGCGTATCGTCTCTCTCACGCATGTTTGTAATATCTATCTTGCTCTCACAAACATGGCGAAGCAAACATTAAATATTATTATAACTTTCAACAAATTAGCCTTTTTGGCTGTACTTACGAGTAGTAAGTAATCCCGTGTGTCTTATTTTTCCTCCTTTTATTATTAAAACACTGTTTAGCTGCACAAGAAATCATTTTGATGCGTATTTATCACAAAAAAAACTGTAATTAAGGAGCTGTTTCATCAACGATATCCCGTGCGCGACTGAGTGACAACTACGGGCCATCACTTAGTTTGATAGGAACAGGCGCTGTTACTAAGTCCCGTATCTACCATTTTTATTATCAATGTTTTGCTATTATATTTATGACAAAAATAGCAAAAAAAAAACCGGCCAAGTGCGTGAAGAGTGAGTCCAATAGCTATCCAACGAAAGTCATTTTGTCTGTCTGTCTGTTACCTGATCACGCCTCAAAGGCTGAACGCATTTAAATGATATTTGGTACGCCATGACCTAGACTTGTTTAGACAGAAAGAAAGAAAAATATTTTATTTGGGACAAGCACAGGAAATACAACAATAAAAAAAACCCGGTCAAGTGCGTGTTGGACCACGCACAATGAAGGGTTCCGTAGTTGGGATGAATTTATTCCAAAAACAAACTAAACATTGTATTTGAAAAACATGTTTCCCCATACGTCGATATACACCACGGTCAATTTTCCAACTGGAAATGTAAGTTTATAATCGCCAAAAAAGTATTTTTTTATATATTAACGATTTTCTGAGTGTTTCCTTTATTTGTGCTGTGAGACATTGCTTCTTGCCAAATTTCATGATTCTAGGTAAACGGGAAGTTTTGATTTATTTGCGAGTATCAAAATACCCTATGTCGCTTATATCACCGTATTTTTTTATTGCGTTGACTTATTATAAGCTTGATTTATTTAGAGCTCTGGGGCACAGTAGACTTACATATTTGATATTAATTTCAACCTGATACCTCCAAGCGTTCCTGAGAAAAAGGGTCTTGACAGACTGACAGACAGGCGGACAACGAAATGATGAGGGGTTCCGTTTTTTCCTTTTGAGGTACGGAACCCTAAAAACGAGCGAGCCTTACAGTAGTCGCATATGATGTGTTACATGTGACATCACCTTGGTAGGTATTATGCAAGTGAGCAGCTACAGAAATTACCCCCTCTACTTGCAGTCTATATAGTACTTACTAATTCCATGAGTACGTTAATTCCATGCTGTTATAAAGTACTTACTAATTCCACGCTCAAGCTGTCAGTTCCTGTTACACACTTCCGTCCCTTCACTCCCATAGAAAGTGAAAGGAAAGATGTTAACATCAAAAAACTGCATTGCACTAAACAAGTAATTTTACCATTCTTTCCCAAAAATTAGTACGAATTTTAAAAAAATACTCGAAATATATGGATAAGAAAATCGTCGACAGCACCAGAGGGAAGAAAACCGGAGAAAATACTCCACAGCGTATCTTGTGACTCGTGGCGGTAAGTGAAATGACTTATTGAGATAAATCGTTTACCGAACACTCCAAATCGAATTTCTACCGACAGCCGTAGAATCATGCTTAGATTCTATATAAATCTGTATCTTTGGTTATTTGCAACTTAAACGTCTGCAAATAACCAAAGATACAGATTTTTATTTTACGTAGTTAACGAATGTATTTCAAATGTACATAAATCAAATAAATTGCCAATAAAGAGCGAAACGTTATGGTCCTTTTGTAGGACATTTTGAAGTTATTACTTCGAATACTCGTAAGGACACAAAATCGACCAAAAATTACGGTAAAGTCGAGGTATATATCTGTGTTAATTATAATAGATAATATTTTACTTATAAAACTAGATATAAGTATATAATTAGTATAAATCTATAAAACTAGATATAACTATATTTTAAAATGTAAAAGTTCCTAACCTACATGATACTCAGTAGGTACTAGTTTTAAGTTATCTTCCTAACGGGGTCATGTACTCACTAGTTTAAGCCTAGCGTGTAACTGCTCCTGCTAAAACTTTAAATAATTTATTTATATTCATGTTTGGTAGGTAGTTGTGGATGGACGTAGTTGGATGTGTTCCTTATGCTGCCGGACGTAAAGAATAGCACCATCCCATTTCTTCCCGTGGGTGTCGTAAAAGGCGACAGGAACTTACTAGAGAATGGGCAGCAGCGTTCTCTATGCATTTTAACACCATACTGCGATCGCCAACCCGCCTGCCAAGCGTGGCGATTGTGGCACCCCCCCCCCCTCTGAAGGAGGCCTATGTCCAGCAGTGGACGTGCATCCGCTGGATGCGAGAAGCACAGAACCGCGGGTTATAGTTGCATAACACACATCAAATGTCAATTATTGATCGCAATTCGTTTCATTTTGACAATTCAGCCACTTACATTGCGTCATTTACGTTGTTGAGCAGACGAATTTATTATACCTATGATTCCTATGAAGCAATGAATTAGAAAATCCTTTAAAACGCTCGGATTGTCATTGAAACTGTATTACGCAATTCGGGTAAGTACCAGTCGATGTGGCTATGCTCGGGGGAGGCTCGGCAGTGGATGTCTTACTGCTGAAATGGTGATGGATGATGAGATAGTTTTTACTGTACCTACGTACAGTAAAAACCGATTCTAAATCGAAAAGTACTTTAACCACCGTCGAATGTTGGAATGCTCATAATAAATTGAAGGTTCTATTTTACAGACGAAATGAAAACACTTATATTTTAATGTATCATTCTGTTTGGGTTTTTTTTTGCAATTTCAACTAGAGAACGGCCTACTTAATTAATTACACCCAGACTCATTAAAATAGCGTTTTGCTAAGTGCTTTTTTATTTTGTGAAACCCTAACCCCATTTTACTAATACTAGGTATCTAACGCTTTGTAGATTTATAATGTCTTAAAGCCAACACAGTTTGAAGAATAGAGTTTAATTAAACTAAACGAAGACAATACGGTACTTAATCAGCAATAACTGATTGGATGAGTCGTGATTGTGTCTCAGAGTAAACACCTTAAGCCGCCCGTCATTACAGGGACGAGGCGATCCGTACGCCCCGGACGCCCGGACGCCCGTACGCCCCGGACGCCTCGGGCACGGAGCACGTTACGCCAGAATGCAGAAAATGTGTTCTGTTTTATTAGAGAGGCCAATAAATTCTGTACGTGAGCCGACGCGACGGATCACCTCTGCCGTCACGTGAAAAAATATACTCTGTGTTACCTACTAGGGTTGTTGCTGATGCATAGTTTGTTCACATCTGCGGATGCTGATGCTGAAGCTGATATTTTATCATTGACATCAGCTGATGCTGATTTTAAATATTTTCTTAAACAAACAGGGAAAAAGTTTAAATACAATTACGAACTTATACCTAAAAGTTGCATAGTTTTCCTTGGTATTGGAATAAAATATTGCTACTGGAGATGGGCCGATTATGACTTTGGCCGACTAGCCGACTAGTCGGCTGCAAAGTGGCCGACTAATCGGCCGACTAGTCGGCTAAGCCAATCATTGCTTTCGGTTGAGTTCGGGTGACATCGGCAATGTTCGTGACTACGCTTTCGGCTCGTAGATGCACGCTTGGCGCCCAGGCAGACTTGTCGGGACATGATTTTGTTTACATTGCAATTTTTCTATCATTGTTTACGTGCGAGCCGGCGTTTTTATTGTGTTTTAATTTAAAACAAAGTTGAATTACGTAGCTAACACAGTGTATATTGTTTTATTAGTAGTGGAACTACATTATTGAAATTGAAAGTTTTACAGTAACATTTTAAAGCATATTAATACGAGTAAAAAATGGGCCGATTAGTCGACGGTTTTTGCCGATTAGTCGCCGACTACAAATAAGGCCGACTAGTCGGTACATCACTAATTGCTACTATAATTTTGTGCTTTTTAATAGAAAATAGAATCAAACTAAGTAAGCACCTAGTTTAGTAATAATTAGTACTAGATTAGTAATTAAGTACTAGTTAGGTCATAGTAGATCCTTCAACTCTAATTATTAGAGACGAAAGATCTACTATCGATCTACATTGTCACAATTGTTTTGTATTTCCGGGAAATATGTGATGTTATTGCCGGGAAATAAGAGACAATGTTAAATGAATGGAACATTTCCAAAGAGCCAGTCCATTGCATAGAAAACAACACGTGCTATAAGCCCCGCCAGCTTTGCGGTCATGTCACGACTCGAACTTCAGCATTAATAATCAGCATCGATCAATGCGGATGCTGATGCTGATGTTGAAAATGATGCTGAAGTTCCGCGGATGCTGATGCTGAGGCTGATGTTCGCACCAACCCTGTTACCTACTCACTCACTATGTACCTACTTCTATGTAGACTATTCCACTTTTTGACGTGGGCTTTTTAATAAAATAAAATTAACATTATAAGTCACGTATTTATTAGGGGGGGGCGACCCTATTTCTGTCTCACTTATTCATCCCAGACTCCCTATATACCTACTTACACGCTAATTTTATTTATGTCTCACGAAAGTTAGTTCTATTCAACCGCTGGGTTCTGAAAGCTTATTATTCCAAGAAATATTTCGTCAAATATTGGTGGCGATTTTTTTGATCCACAATTCTTGAGGCTATACGTATTAAATCTCGGAGATCCGATTTCAGAATCCGGGAATAAGTGTCTTCTATAAATATCATTACGAAACCATAAATTTGTTACCTTCTATAAATCTACACCTATAAACATCGCAGATTTTTGGCCCGTCCTGGAGGATCCTTTCGATCAATTTTAATGACATAAAAAAATAAATCTTTTCCGACAAATGAACAGCAATCTCAATCTCAATACGAAATAAGATGTTCTATACTGTATTATAATAACAAGATATTCTACATCATCATAAGTATTATAGGCCCGGTATCTGTAGCAGACACGTTCACTCCATCCCGGGGACATATTTTGCAATTTCATTTCCCCTGAGAGGCAGACACGGTTTACGCGACACCTTATTCTTTACCAACTTTAATATTTCTCCTTGTAATCTTTCGACCTGTCCGCTGAAGGCAATAAATGATGACTTTTAAAATAAATTTCATAATATTATATACGGGAAAACGGAAAATAGTGGAAAATGGGCTTTATTTTAGGTGTACAGTCGACTACAAAGAGATGTATACATTTGAAAGTTCCAAAAATATATATTCTTTGATGATGTTGTCATTGTTTGTTACAAACACTTGTAGACATGATATATGACAGATTTATGTTTCAATTAAATATTCAAAATTTATGTATACTGCAAAAAGGACATTGTAATGTGTACGCTCTGAAACGTTAATTCGTTTCAGAGCGTACACATTACAGTGTCCTTCTTGCTGTATACATAAATTTGGCACATTGAGTTAACACATAGTAATCGTTAATACCATGTGTATAATTATTTGTAACGAAGTATGTACACTTATTTCAATGGGTACATGTATTTGTAACTTTAGGGGGTATCATCTCTTTGTAGTTGACTGACTGTACACCTGAAACGTAAGAATACATTATGTCTTCAAAGTTGGCAACGCATCGCCAAACCCCTGGTCGCAGATGTCTGTCTGGCTCATTTCTGTCAAGAATGTCCTTGTCGCTTGTTTACCAATATATATTCCATAAAAACCGGTAAAGGGGGTGTCGGATCACACACAATGAACGATTTCGTAGTTAGGATGAATTTATCCCAAAAACAAACTTAACATTGTAGTTGAAAAACATGTTCTCCCATACATATCGATATACGTCACGGTCAATTCTCCAACTGCAAATGTAAGTTGGTCGACTATTACTCGTTAACTTGTAAATCCTACTTAGCTGTGATAGTTTTTCTTTTAATTTCGTTATATAATTATATACTACGGCCATGATTTTTTTCACTTATCCAGAAACAACCATTTAGCTGGCAGGGGGACACTTGTCTCGAACAAAAATGTTCACTTTAAAGCTTCATATTACGCAAACGGATCCCAAAATCAAAAAATGATCTTGACAAACCCTATATTTTTGAACGGCCTATCCAACGATACCCCACATCGTGTGGTAATATTATTCCCACTTTACGTCTAAGGAACACAAAAAAAAAACAAGATTTTGTTTTACGACTTTTACCCATGCCAATTACAGCTTTCTAGTACTACTCGTAAGAGTCTGAGCTAAGCTGGGGACAGACGGACAGACACACAGACAGACAGACGGAAATGGCGAAACTATAAGGGCTCCTTGTGGACTACGGAACCCTAAAAAGATTTCTCAGAAAACTATTTAAATTCATGTAAGGTGTTTTTGGGGCCCTCAAGACATGACTAACCGAAAACGTCTATATAGACAATATTTTGGACAACTCTACCTCAAAAGTGTTTATACAACATGTCCCAGAATTAACGCAAAACCTCTTAAGGGGTCATTGTACTCATCATCGAAAAAAAAAATCAGCTGTTCCCTACATTTCGACAACATAAATGTAGGAAACAGCAGATTTTTTTTTTCGCGATTTAAGGTTTGGTCCCATAGTACCTAAAAGTTGTTCATAATGATGAGTACAATTACCCCTTAAGAGGTTGTGCGTTAATTCCGGGACATGTTGTATAAAATACCGTGCTTTACAAATTTTGAATTAGAGTTATTCAAAGACACCAAAATATTGTCCTTTTTTTATTTTCTAGCCTAATAATGTGTGATAAATACTTGGTTGAGGTGGTGAGGTTTCCGTTTACATGTTATGAAAACAGAACAATTAACTTTTAACTTCAACTTCTTCGTTGTTGTTCTCAAATAAGTTGAAAGGGGACGAAGTAACTTCGAGTAGATCAACTTCGTACAATAGAATAATATCCACTAAAAACTTGAATTTAAGGGGAAAATAAGGCCCTTGTAAACGCGCAACGTAACGTAAATTCTAACGACTTTTAACCGACTTCCAAAAAGGAGGTTATATTTACGTCTGTATGTTTGTTTTTGGACCGATTTTGAAAATTCGTTTTTTGTTTAAAAGGGTATGCGAGGTGGTCCTACTGTCACAAAGTCAGAATTAGATGAGGGTATCCCGTGGAAATCGAGGGCAATCCACAAATTTTATAGGCACACCTATTATAGCGATTTGGATATTTTTTAAAGTAACTCGTGCATTTGCTCTCGGCAATCTCCATTTTGTGAAGTGGAACTGATGAGAAGACCACGGATGGCCATCGGAACGACTAAATAATAAGTATTTCACGTTTAGTAAATCCCTTCAAAAACATAATTTTAATTTTCTAAACTTACAGGTAGTCTTTCTACTCTACCTTATATAATACATAAACTTTCATTATTAGGTTTTCAAATGTATTGGAAGTTGGCATTGTTCTTTATGCATACACAAACAAATAAAGCGTTAAGAGCACAAGTATTAGATAGATTTTGTTGTATGTAGAATCTATTGCCGTGTGCGATTGATATTATGTGCGAAACGATTTTTTTTTAAATCATTAGAATTTACGTAGATTTTATTTTATATTTATTATATATTTATTTGTCGGAGCATCGTGATTTTACGCCGTTAGATTCGGACATCATGTGGGCAGAAAATGGGTTTCGGAACACAGTTTATTAAAATCTCAAATTGACACAATCACTACAAATTATAATTACCACAATAACAGAACACAACGAATCAAGTACAGTTCCGCGACGTCTTAACTCCGATGCGATCAGAGACACTGGAATGGCTTCCTCGCCATGGGCACAAAACATCACGACTCTGTAGAAGCGCGCCAGAGGTGTGGGTAGGTCACGTGATGTCGCCAGTAGTGGCGCGCTTGCGATCCGTTTCTTGTCCGTTCCGTACTAATGACTGGATCCGACATATTTTTATAACGTTTACGTAGCGCGTTCGTACTACGGCCTCAGTATGCTGTAGAATTGTACTTACTGTAATACGCCAACCCCTTCTGATTCCCGTCGGAGAATATTCCACTATCTTATCTTTCATGTGGTGATTAGTATAGTTAAGGCTTCTACATACCAGCGCGACAAGTCGCCCCGGTATGTAGAAGCCTTTATACCTATTGAGATAGATCGGACTAATAATAACCTGCTCCAATCACCTTTCACGTAAGCAATCGCGGAAATCGTAACAAAACACAACATAACATCAAACCTGTATTCCCCGAAGGGATACACAGAGGTTTAAGTTAAGGGCCACCTTAATATTTTGCCAGTGTCTTATGTCCCATGTAAAAGAAAAACCGAAATATTTGCCACCAACCGGGCACAAAACCTTCGGGCTGTTACTAAGAAATTCAAAATTGAAAATCCCAATAACACTTTGCCTAACCTGAATATTGAACCAAAACATCCAACGCTCAGTCCAATGAGGCCATTTAAGAAAGAGCCGGGTGATATGTAGCTCAAGCCTCTCCTACCTTCGGCGGCGATCTCTCGCGTCCGGCCCTGGTTCAGGCCTTGGTTCGGAGCGAAAGTACATGACGGCCTCCCCGTCACCTCCTTCTGCGAAGCAGTAATGCTCGCGAAGGAGGAGGTGGAACGCATGAGGGAGAGGCAGGTTTCGCGCCCTCACGCCCCTAGTCGCCGCAAGAGACGCCCCAGGCGTCGGGAGTCGCAAGCCGATTTCCGGCCACCGTAGGCGCGGGCCTGCGTACAGTGAGCGATGGGTAGCTCGCCGTCCGATAAGGACCAGGCCCGGGTCGACGGCGCGTTGTTGTCCACGCGCGCCTCAAAGAGATGTCAGCACGAATTGATGGGGTCCATTAGGCCAATGCCTGCCAGGGTTGCGAGTTTGTCCGAAAGGGATATTGTGGCCCTGGCACACAGGCAACAGAAGGAACATGGGTGGGTTTTAGTCAGTAAAAGTCTGACAAGCTCGCGGGAGAAGTTATTTGATAATTTCCCACCCAAAAAAAAAAAGGCCTCTCCTACCTTAGAGCAACTTTCTCTATTTAATATTGTGTGTTATATTAACCATGGGGTCTACTCCGAGGATAAATCCGAACTATAGGTACGACCGTTACCTAACTACGGCCGACTATGCCTGACTACTGCGAAAAAAAATAAAACGACACTCAAAGAGATAAGTCAAAGTCAAAAATGTGACTTGAAGTCGTGTAAGGATACAAAGTCAAAAAAGGTAACTTTGGAAGTCAAGCAACGGCCGAACATTCAGCCGATACATCGGATTATCGCTTCGGAGTAGACCCCCAGTGCAGGTATCCTAACTAATCATCACACTAATATTATAAAGGCGAAAGTTTGTGAGTGTGTTTGTGTGTATGTTTGTTACTTCTTCATGCTCAAACGGCTGGACCAATTTTGATAAAATTTTGTATGGAGGTAGCTGACACCCTGCATTAAGACATAGGCTACTTTTTATCCCGATACTTCCACGGGATCAAGACTTACGCGAGTGAAACTGCGGGGCGCAGTTAGTAATTATCATACATGCGAAATTAAGTTTGTTTGTTTGTTACGCTTTCACGCCAAAACGGCTGAACGGATTTGGATGAAATTTGGCACATGAATGGACCATGACCTGGAGAAGGACATACGCTTCATCCTGGATCGCAGAAGAAGTCACGTGCAACAACTAGTTATGATATAAAGATTTGAAGAAGATTATCATCACATCACATCACACTAATATTATAAAAGCGAAAGTTTGTGAGTGTGTGTGTTTGTTACTTCTTCACGCTCAAACGGCTGGACCGATTTTTGTATGGAGGTAGCTGACACCCTGAATTAACAGATAGGCTACTTTTTATCCCGATATTCCCACGAAATCGAGACTTACGCAAGTAAAACCGAGCGGCGCAGCAAGTGTTATATAAAGTCCTGTCAATGCAGTGTTCACGAAACCCGTGGTCAGCATTAAGCAATATGACTTCTAGACCTCAAATAATCTTTCTGTACATCATTACGGCTATACTTATCATTCCGTCCTTTGACCATCTGAATAAAGGCTATCTTGTAATGGATAGTTGAAAAGGTTTCATTTCTGATAAGCCGCTTTGACAAACTAAAATACAAAAAGGTCTGTATTATCTAGGATGATAAAAGTCCCCTTGTGAAGCTTAAAAATCTTGTTAGAGAAATGTTTCAAGGGTTTTTTGTAAGAATGGCTTAACTAATCAAGAAAAAGATACAACGAAAGTACACGATTTCTACCGAAATCTCATGCGCGTTCAAAAACACTTAATGATTAATAATTCACCATTATTACACATTAATAGTCGGATACACAAATTTTAGAAAATAAAACAAAACCGCTAAACATGTCGCTTCACTTTCCCGCTAAGAAGTCAGTCGTTGTCGACGTTACGGAATGTTACCATTCTAGATATTATATTCATATAAACATTTAAAACGAAGTATTGTATTTATTTTATTTTTATTTTGTTATTTTTATCTCATTAGATGCTGCACCGGTTGACGAAATCACGTCAACGCCGACTGTCGCTGAAAACCAGCGCTGGGGCTTTGTCTCGCATAGGGTCGCAGCATTATGTTGAGCAATGGCCGTTTCGCGTGAATGTGACGCAACTCTTTCGTATTTGTGTTTGTTGCTATTATTTATTTTATTTGCGTTATGTTTACTGCAAATAAACGTATTTTCTTTCTTTCTATAAGTAGTCATCAGCCAGCCATATCATCTTGAACACAGACCATTCATCGTCTTCCCCTACTTTTAAAACCACACATTCATACTCATAACATTCCACGAAACATTTTCCTCATTCCCTACCAAAATACACGTGTTATGTTTAAACTTTTCTTAGCCACATAGAAGCCCAATATGATTAGTATACATTCAATTCTTTGTCCACACAGTATTCTTTGTTCTCAAGAGATCACAAAGAAAACCTGACTTTTGCGTTCTCCGATCTGTACCCCGAGTGTAAGTTTGCAAGTGAGTAAGATTTTTATTCTCACCCTTATATTCTTAGTATTATGATCGGTCAAATTTTAACGCAAACGAAATAGTTACGTTTACTCTCTTGAAAACGTACACTTGGGGTACTGGAGTTTTATTTTGCGAATAAGTTATTTTTTTTCTAAACTGACTTTAACTTTTTTTTACGACAGCCTCGTTGGTCTGGGTTCGATTCCCGGCTCGGGCAAAGTGATATTGGGTTTTTCTTTCAGGAATTTCTCAGTAGCAGCCCGGAGTCTGGATTTGTGCCAGGTTGATGGCAATAGGCTCGCCCCCTATTACATGGGACTTCAACATACCTGGCGAACTGTGCGTGTACTACAGGTACACTTCTGCCCAACCCTTCGGGGAAACAAGGCGTGATGTATGTGTTTTCTAAACTTTGGTCGTCCAGTTTCATAGGTCAAGCCTTTCCCCAATTAAATATTATGTAGAAGCTGGTTGTGTGTATTGGTAAATATCAGTATTTTACATGGAGCAACCACCAATTTGCCATACTTTACAATAATAGACATTGTGACTTATAGCATCGCCTTGGATGAGTCTGTTAATGTGTTAAAATTGTGATATAAATAATACTCTACTATGGAGTAAATTATAACCACTTAATGATACCTACTCCTATATCCATATATTATAATTGATACTCTTATATCCTCATATTATAAATGATACGCCTATATCCATATACCATAAATGATACTCCTCTATCCATATATGTATTATAAATGATACTCCTATATCCATATATTATAAATAAAACTCCTTTATCCATATATTATAAATGATACTCCTATATCTATCACACTAATATTATAAAGGCGAAAGTTTGTGACTGTGTGTTTGTTACTTCTTCACGCTCAAACGGCTGGACCAATTTTGATAAAATTTTGTATGAACATAGCTGACACCCTGGATTAACATATTTTATCGGCTACTTTTTATCTCGATATTCCCACGGGGTCGAGACTTACACGGGTGAAACCGCGAGGCGCATCTTGTAAATTATAAATGATACTCCTATATTCATACATTATAAATTCGGAAGTAACTCTATCCGTCTGGCTGTTACCTTTTCACGCCTAAACCACTGAACCATTCGTTATAATTTGTTTATTAAAAACGCAGACGAAATCGCGAGCAACAGCTAGTTGACAACTAAACTCAATACGATATTTACAGCTTCAAACTCTGCTAAAATGCAAAAACACAAACTGCGCTAGAATTTTTCCGAACTGAAAAACAAACCGCTGGACCATTCCATTTACGGCTCAGGCTCATTCTTTGTCCGTTCGAAAACAAAGAGGAAGCGTAAATAAGAATTCGCATTTAAAATACTCTAAGGCAATTTACATCTATATGTCCCGGGCATTAATTCTGTCTATAAGGGATTAAGTCAGATGCAGCGAGCTCTCCTGCCGGCCGCCGCGATTTTTACAAGAGCACCCATTACCACATTTAATTAAATCCCCACTGTTTTAATTTGACTTGGTAACGTGGCGAAATTACTACCGCGCATTGCAATCCCGCAAACTGAGTAAAAATATGAATTAATGGCTCGCAAATTGTTTCAAAAGTGTTTTGAGTTTTATACCTGCATTAATGTGAATTGGATATTGTTAATCCACTTTATTAATTCTGCAATACTTTGCTTAATCACTGCATTTGTGTGCACATTCAGTTCATTCGCGCTAAATCACTTCTAAATATTGTTACGGGCTACCTCACAACATAGAAGTCGATTGAAAAATAGGAAAAGTTAAAAAAGAAGTGCTCGGGCAGCAAACTTTTGCTTGAAGTTAAGGTTTCATGCTTCAATAAATTACTAGTCACAACAACTACGAACCCTGCACAGTGCATAGTCCTGTACTAGGATGCTACGACGTAGCTACCGCTACGCGGCTACGCTGATTGCAGCTACGCCGTCGCAAATTGCGAGCGACTCGGCTACGCGTAAATTCTTCACAAACCTTACACACTTGAAAATTTTAAAATAGGAACAACATTTCTGGACAGCACACATCCAGATTTTTGCTGACAGCATACGTGCTGTCAGAATATATGAATTTTTCAAATCAGTGAACGTTCAAAATATGATGAAAAAGTTCTAAAGCCGTGCTGAAATGTTTGAAGTATTGAAAGGTATGTTATTTCATAAATAAAATAGATAAAGCCACGCATCTCATATTGCAGTTTGTAGGTTCACGCTATATTTACTTTGTATGACGGCCCCATTTACGGCATGGGTGTGACATGGCGTGCCGGCGCGCTCGAACGAACACTTTTTTCACAAAAAGCCCTGAAACAAACTGACGCAACTTTTTAGAACCAAATAAAACAGAACAAACTTTACGTTCGCTGGAAACAATTTAGTTAATTCGTTGTTGTTATTGGGTTATTTTTCTGACCTAAAGGATCTACTTCTACTTCATAATTAAAAATTCTGCATAGATAGGTACTGGCCGCGTTTTTCTTTTCATGAAATATTAAATTAGGCTTGCCCGGAGTTTCCACGTTTTATTCCGCAAACGAACGCGAAGTATTTTGAAAACTAATTTCGAGTGGTAGCTATCAAAAGGTATGGCTATTGAGAGTCATGAAAACACGCTAAATTCAGAAATGCAATGGAAACTCAACTTTGCGTCGAGCCTTTTTTATCAGGGTATGAAAACGCCGTGTGTGTGTGGTACACGCCACGGTGTAGTATCTCCACTAGTTCGGTTTTCAGAAGAATAATTTTTAGGGAGTGTATTTTTTGCTGTGGCCGGTGGCCGGCGGTACCGTTTTATTGCACACTATTCCGGCGAATAAACGCGCCGGGGGGAGGGGGGTAATGGACCGGCCGGGGGCCCCCACCCCCTCACTCGCCTGCTCGCTGTATTGGCTGCGAATATTGAATATTTTTGCCGTGTTGTGAAGCTAGGCTATGCGCGGGTAACCACTAATCAGTGGCCCGTGATGTACGACTGTAAATTACCGCACACTTTACATAATACGGCTGTATTCGACGTATTTGTAATGCTTCGAATGGTGATTTTAACATAAAATGAAATTATGAACAAAATTGTGGTTAAATGATAAAAGATTTACTTCTGTAAGTAGGTTTGTACAAACACTTTAACACGTCAATCATATTAAAAAAACACTAGATGAGGTCGGCGTTTCGTATCTGACTACTCTGAGAAGAAACGCCGAAACAAACTCAGAGGTCACAGTCACTTTTAAAGTCCAGACATAATCTTGGTCAGATCATGTGAAGACCATTTAGATTGGTGCCTTTTTTTGGGTGGGAAATTATCAAATAACTTCTCCCCTCTGGGAGGACTAAAACCCACCCGTATTCCTTCCGTTGCCTGTGTGCCAGGGCCACGTTATCCCTTTCGGACAAACTCGCAACCCTGGCAGGCATTGGCCCTAACGGACCCCGTCAGTTGATGAAACATAACGCGCCGTCGACCCGGGCCTTGTCCTTGTCGGACGGCGATTGGTGCCTAAAATTATCTTTTGATGAAAGAATCACACAGATTGAGGGGACCTGTCCAGTCAGTGCACACATTTGTCAGTAGTCGTGCAGGTCAACTCAGAACTTAAGGAGCTCAACGATTCAACGAACAATACCAAAGAAAGGACATTTGGGTAGGCCGCATAAATTACTCAAACTGCCAGACCAAGATGAAAACGAACTGAGTAAAAAGTAAAAAAAAAAAAACAAAAATAAACAATAACCCACATAGTCTTCACATTTACAATACTTATTTAAAACAATATAATACTTAACAAAGTAAATTCATTCATGTCATGGTATAAAAAAGTAGTTCTTCATGAAAGCACCTGTCAACTATAATTTCAATGATATTAAAAGTGAGTGATTTTAGGGTAAAACAATGAAAAATTTTGCTTACGCCAATGAAAATATAATAATGTAATAAGTATTTATGTCAAAAAATCTCAATAAGACTGTATATATATGAGCACAACTAAAACATGAGCAAACATTCACCAATACGTGTACATGACAGGGTTTTTAGCGATTTTCTCTTGAACCATAACATCCCCGAACTAGGGTGGGGTAGGCAGTAGTAGGCAGGGTTAAGTAAACGAAGCACCATTATAGAGTCCTTACAGCTGTAACAATAACAGTTCCTTTCAGTTTCGGGAAATTACTTCGAAGTGTTATGTAGTAGGTCGGTAACTCGGTACTGTACAAGTATTGTATATATCGTTTGGGTACTGTACAAGTATTGTACATAGATGTTTTGTTTTTAACACTCTTCTTACAGGCTTGAGTGTTAGCCTTATTGTTACTCCTGCCCAGGGATGTGGGTTTTTCCGAAACGGACACCGTGGCCCTGCTGGCACACAGGCAACTGAAGGAACACGGGCGGGTTGTTTTAGTCAGTAAAAGTCTGACACCCTCCCCGAGAGCGGGAGAAGTTATTTGATAATTTCGCAGGCAAAAAAAAACAAAAACAGCCTTAATCGTTACTATTCTGCCTTCCTTTGCTGAGATAGAGGCCTTTTGGCCTCGTACAGGACTCTGTTTATAATTTCATTTTTACTTTGTTTTATTTTTTCGTTTTGTTTTTATGTTTATATGAGTACCTATGTTTTATTTTAATTTGTGATCTGTGCTAGTCCCAATAAATGCTTTTCTTTCTTTCTTATAGGGTACTTAGCTGTGATAGTTTTCCTTTTAATTTAGTTACTACTGCCATGATTTTTTTAACATATCCAAAAACAGCCATTCAGCTGGCAGGGGGGGGGACACTTGACTCTAACAAAAAATAGCATGTTAAAGCTTAATATTACGCAAACGGATCCCCGAATCGAAAAATGGGTTTCACCGACCCGCAATATTTTTGAACGACCTATCCAACAATACCCCACACCATGGAATAGACGAGAAAAACAAATATCATCCCCACTTGTAAGAGAGGTACAATACAATTTTGTATTATTATACCACTTTGTCGGGTTGATTAATTATTTATGTCCATGGCAAATACAGCTTTCTAGTACTAAGAGTCTCTGAGCTAAGCTAGGGACAGACAGACAGACTGACGGACATGGCGAAACTATAAGGGTTCCTTGTTGACTACGGAACCCTAAAATACTTAGGTACGTCAATTTTGTTAGTTTTAATTTCTCCGTTTTTAATTTCTTTTGTTCGAATAAAAAAAGAAAGACCGCTGCGACGCCAAAAAGCTAAAAGCAAAGGGCACCGATCTCAGCATAATGCTGCGATATTTAAGAAATAAATAAGTAAATAAATAGAGCAGCGCTGGTATTCTGGTAGGGCATTAATTAATTTAATTATTGTAGCCACGATATATTCAGCCCTTGTTATGTATGAAATACCAATTTAATGATTATATTATCTGTGCACACGCATGAAAGCACTGCTATTCATGACAAGAGAACTAACTACAATCAGTTCACCATTCAATAGCTTCATAGATAAATATTTTTTTCACGTCTGTATTTTTAGGGTTCCGTACCCAAAGGGAGCCAACCGGACCTTATTAAGGATTCTACATACCGGGGCGACTTGTCGCGCGACGCGACACGACACAAAGGCACCGCTCGTCCCGCGACACGCGGGGCCTATGTGCCGTGTCGCGTCGCGCGACAAGTCGCGCTGGTATGTAGAAGCCTTTACTAAGGCTCCGCTGTCTGTCCATCCGTCCGTCTGTCACAGGGCTGTATCGTTTGAACCGTAAGTGCTTGGCCACACTGGCAGCGCGGTGCGAGAGCGGCGCGGGTCCGAGAATACGCGCGATAGTGCCTGTCCGCAGTCGTCCGCGCGACAACGCTCGCGGTCAGCTCGAACTAGTTTGAGGTCTCCGCTCCCGCGCGGGTTGTCAGTTGTCACTTGCCGCCCGCGCACTCACTGCGGCCACTTGTCCACTTGTATGAACGAGCTATGGCGCGAGTTGCCCGCGCGCTCCCTGCGCCAAGTAGCCCGCGCCGCTCCCCGCGCCCGCGTGCCCTCTATGGACGCTCAAATCAGGCTTCCCAATTTAGGACGGAAATATGCTTATTGGGATTTTTTTAGGGCCCAGAAAAATTTAGGGCTCTTTTTAGAGCCATCAATCATATTTCATGCATCACTAATAGGCTATTATGACTGACCATAGCGAGTAAAAAAGAAGGTTTAAACGTCTATGGACTATACGAGTTGTCAACAGTTGTCAAAATGTCATAGTCACAGACTAGATAGGCTGTCATAGTCCTCTAATAAGGCTCAAAGAGTAGAGTAACTATAAACGGATAAGGCTCTAGACCTCTAGTACAAGCATTGAGTTATAATGTACTCTGTGTAAACTCTGTGTTTTACATGTTACAGTTGTATAATGTACACGTGTATGAAAAGTAATTAAAACTAAGTTATATTTTATTTACCTAAAATGGGAAACTCATTTAAACAATACTCTTGAATAGGTAAACAATAAAGGGTTTTTTGTGGGGCTTTTGAATATTGCATTTAGGGGTATTTCATCTTGATCTTAGGGGTATTTTTTTTAGGAGTTGGTAACACTAGCTCAAATGAAGTTCTTAGTTCTTATGTTTGAGTACGTCGCGCGTCACGCCGCGCCCGCGTTTGCAGTCTGGCCTCACACTTAGGTATAAGCAGACACTTGAAGTTTGCACAGTACACAGTGAACTAATCTATGGTCGCTTTTACAACAAATTGTAAAAATAAAGTTAAAAATTAAAGGGGTTCCCATACAAGAAACGTGTTTTATCGGCGTTTTTTTTTACTAAAGTATTAAAAAAAAGTGTTCAATATTGTACGGTGGTACGGAACGTGTGTGAGTCCGACTCGCACTTGGACGCTTTTTTATCTTATTGAGGAAAAAAGGAAAAATATCATGAAAGAATAACTCTTTTGTAATTAATACACCCATTCACAGGTAATGTGGGGTAAATATATGTATAATTAAGCATTATATACCCTTAACACGCATGTCTGGGCTATAGTTTGTAAGTTACGTACAAAAAAATGCGATAATTTCAAATCTATTCAAAGTCGCATACTTACCAGCCTTAATTTACCAACCGTTATAATTGAATGTTGCTCTTAATTAATTTATTCGAAAACCTAATTGCCCATCGCAATCAATTTGGCGTAACACGACGTCCAATTAAATCGTAACGAGGTAATATCAATCATCAACTGTGATATTGATAACGGGAAATTAAACTGAAAAAGTGTTTGTGTGTGTATGATAGGTACGCTTCGCTAGGCTGGGACTATAAAATGCCAGAAAACTTTAACTTAGTAAATTATATAAATAAAGATCCTTTTTCTGCTTACAGAAAAAGTCTACTACGGTTTGTAAGGTACGCTTGTTGAAAAAATATCGATGTATCGATACATCGATACTTTTTGTTCAATATATAGATATTTTTTGGCGATATCTATAGAATAGAATAGAATACTTTTTATTAAGTATGTACCTACACCATAAAAGTTACAGATATAAATGTTCAACTTTTATTTTTATTTTTATTATTTCGATACATCGATAAAAATATCAAGAATCGAAAATGTATCAAATACGATATATTTCCAATAGCTACCAATAGAAACCGCTGGAATTCAGAGCCGTAAAAAAGTAAACTTATTTTATGAATGTTTTTTTAGTTTAAGATTTTATATCAGAAATTATGTTTCTAGTTTGGTATTTCTATAAATAAAAAACAAACAATTTCAAAAAGTACTTATACTTTTCAGAAAATTTCACCGAGATATCGATGCTTTTATTGCGATATATCGAAATCGATATCAATATTTTTTTTAAATATTGATACGATTATCGATACTTTCTGGCACTTCTTGTATCCCTACTTTAAGACCCTAAGTAAATGAAGAAAGTCTAAAGATAAAATACAGCCTTTACGACCTTGACTTACCCAATGCCTACTTTGAGACAAACTGGAGACCTATCTAGATCTAGAAAATAAAAACCGTTTATACAAGCAAATAAGTCAATTTAAACAAGTTTTAGTTCAGCAGCTGGTAGTTTAGTGAGCCAACCAGCTCTGCACTTTAAAATCACAAACATACCGCAATGCCTCTTTTAAATTCGACTCCGACGTCAAAACTTCAATAGTTTAAAAGTGGGTTAAAAATCAGGCATGCTTGCAGTCCAAGTAGTTTGAAATACTTGCATATCTATCGCATCAAGTATTCCGTTGGAAAAACTTGCGAATAAACGACGTGTCGGACATACGACTTGTCGCAAGCGCCTGCGATTGTGTGCACATTTGCTTAGTCGCCATGTGACGGAAAACTTTAGCAATCTTTTGAGAACAGAATTGTAAAGCGAACGCGGTTTCAGCCCCGGATCTTAATTTTTTTTTTAGGCCGGGCAAAAACTGAAAAATGCCGCCCCCGCCCACTTATATTCATTTTTACCTTTATCATCTTTATAATTTCAGCTATCAGATGTCCACTAATTGATTAACATTTGGACATAGGCCTCCCGGAAATAATGCATCTACTCGTATCGCTGTTCTTTCTGTGTTAAGCCTATTTGCTCCTTAAAACGAGTGATGTTTCTGTACTTGTACTATTATTTATTCTGTCGTCAAAGTTAAGTAAATGATGAGTTGTCCCTTCGTGTGTAAACTGGGAATTTGGCCGCCCTCTGAACTTGCGGGGCATAGGCCCCGGCTTGCCCCCCACCTAGATCCGGGGCTGCACGGTTTTACACTTGCACTTAGGTAGGTACCTACTCACACGATTTTATTTTTTGAAGCGTAATATTTTTGCGTATGAAAGAGTAAGTTTCGTGTAAAGAAATTTGTGTTGCGACTTGCGATAAGACCCAAGAAATAAGTTTGCGCAGATAAGAAGTTGGAGTTTATATTCGGAGATGAAATTCGGGTCACAAAAGTTTTCATCTGCTACTTGGCAGAGACCCGACGTTCTAGTGCTATCTATAGGCTTCCTAAAGCGCCCACCACACACCCAGATACATGAATTATTCGCTAAGTTACCGCCTCGTCTGGCCTTCGATTTACAGAACCGAATTAGCACCTTTGAATCGATTGCCTTTTTGCTTATTCTAGAACTGATCAAGGTTTTTGCTGAAATCTACGAGTTTTTAAGGTTCCGTACCTCAAAAGGTAAGGTACCTTTTGAGGTACGGAACCTTAAAAACTCGTAGATTTCAGTCAAAAACGGAACCCTTATAGGATCACTCGTGTCTCTATCTGTCTGTCTATCCGTCTGTCACAGCCGATTTGCTCCGTAACCACTGGACCGATTACGTTGAAATTTGGAATAGGTTACATATGAATTTCTGGGACCCAAACACGAATGTGTAAATTAAAAATAATAATTTTGAATAAGGGGTTCACAATTTTAAGGGAAAAATTTGAAAAAAATATAAAAAGTTTTGGAAACTGTACCGTGTGACATAAATATGAAATGAAAGGACTTGATACGAGGGCTTCATTTTTTTTTTATAATTTTAAAAGATTTGTTTTAAAATTATTAAATAAAATAGATGAAAATTGACCATTGCCCCCAATTTTAGGCTCAGCAGTTTCTGGGATAAGAGATCTTCGAAAATGCTGAGCCTAACATGAAAAAAAAAATACTCAGAATAGTTATATACCTACCTACTTATAGATTACATGAAAACCTATAAGAAGTTTATGGTGTTAAAATAGCATGGTAAATCACTCAATATTGTGCGTACACACGGCTACACATCAAGCTATACATTTCTAGTATAAGCTGATCTAGCATTGTATAAGATTTCCGTATAATGAGAGGTCAGCTCAGTCAGGTGTAGCCGTGTGTACAAACCTACATGTGCAGTTGGAATGTATGGGGGAACATGTTTTTCAAACCACAATGTTAAGTTTGTTCTTGGGATAAATTACGGAACCCTTCATTGTGCGTGGTCTGACACGCAGTTGGCCGGTTTTTTCTGATATAGGTACCTACCTAGTTTGACAAGTAGAAAAAACGTTTTCGTAAAATGTCTACTCGTACCAAACTGATGATGGATTCAGTTCCTTTAGATTTAATCTTTATGGTTATACTCTTTGGAAAATCCTGTTTCAACATACGCTTGTAGGGTTGTAAGCAATGATGATGACCTTTATATGCGTTACCCAAAGTAAATGCCAGGCAATTGCCTGACATTTACAATAATAATAATTAATATTACGTTCGCGCCAATGAACATGCAGCAGCTAGTGAAGTAACTAAATATGTATGTTCATCTCTTTCTAACAACAGATATCGGTATAGGTCTTTCCTTTTCTTCACGTGCTGTATTATTTTATGCAAGTATGTAGCTCCAATCATGGCTAATGCTGTTTTAGAGTGCACTAATGTTCGTGTATGACGCGTCTGTTGTAAGTACATTTTTGTGGTTCATAAATAAATGTAAGCACTCCGCAATACAAGTTGAATGGATTTTCAAATCGTGTTAGATGCGTGCAATCATCGGGCAAGTAAGTCTGTACTGTATTCGTGTCGCTGTCGACCCCGCTATGCCTCACCGACAGCTGGTGCCCACTCCGCTATTCCTTCTATTCAATGCCCCAGAATATTCCAGGTTTCCACTTCACAATTTTACTTTCAATGCGCTGCATCGTCTCATTTTATGCAACGTTTTCACTGTGCTATGGCTGTGAAGCATTTTTATGATAGAAATATTCCGATACACCTGTTACTGTGAACTGTGAATGAATTTTCGAAACAATTTTTTGTATGTGTTGTTCGTACTGTTGCGCGCACAACTAAAAAGCCTACTACGATATTTGAGAGTGACATTAAGTGATTGTGTTTTAATTGTGTTTAAAGTAATAGTGTGTTTAAATTGGTGTTCTTAATTAAAGTGTCTATTTTTTTTAGTTATTAAATCGGTAGTTTTTATTGTCACGAACCCCAAGCTCGTAACAGTACGATATTTCCACATAGGTATCTACAGAATACGCGAACCATAAAGGTGTGCAATGGGTATTACTATTGTAAGATGATCATTTATTTGCTCAAACATGAGTACCATACAGTAGTAGTATGGTATACATACTTACAACACAAATTGTCAGCATGCAAGAGATGTGAAAAATGGAGGCAAAAACAGATCATCACGTTTGCCTGCAAATATTAATAAAATGAAGTAAAAGGTCACACCGAGTCTAATTTAAAATTTTCATGATATTAAAGAGATTAAAAATAATAATTTTTAAATTGTTATTATTTAACCATTCTATGATTGTAATTACTGAGTTATTAATGTCAGATTTATATGTGTCTCGATTTTTACACGCATTATTGAAATGTAAAATGCAAATAAGTATTGGCATCCTTTACAAATTCAACGGTGTATATTTTTGGAAAATGCCTCAACCATTCGGTAGTCTAAGCGCGTATTTTTGCATCGGGAAAAGAAGAATGGAGGATCATTAATTCTCGTGAGGAAAGGAAAAGGAAAATAAGAGATTGTGTTATGAGGATAGGCAGTGTAACCTACCTGTAAGTTACATAACGACTAGCTTTTACCCATGGCTTCACTCGTGTGGAGGTTGGAAATTATCGCATGGGAAAGTAGGTAGGTACTACCGGGATAAAAAAGGTCCTTACGTCTTAACGGTCTTAACTAAGAACCTTTTTGGCCTCACACAGGTAGGTATTATTTTTGTTTTTTTTTTAGTTAGGTATTATGTTTCTATTTTATTAGTTTGGACGATCTTTTTTATTGTTTTCATGATTATTGTTACTTTTAGTGTTCTTTTTTTATTGTTACTTATTTCCTGTGCGTGTCCCCAATAAAATATTTATATTTCTAAATTTCTAGTCTATGGTGTGCCAAATTTAATTTATGTAAATCTGTTCAGCCTTCAAGGCGTCAAAAGGTAACACATAGACAGGCAGACAGACAGATAGAATTATTTTCGCATTGGATAACTATTTGACTCGCTCTACACTAGAATTAGGTACTGATGCTGATCAATCAAACGGGCGTGATGAATTGCAAACCCGAAGTTCATATCAGTCCGAATAGAGACAAATTAAGATTAAACTCAACATTGACTCGATACGACTCGATATTATATTTATATTATAAACATTTAGAACTAACTACCTATTGTATTTATTTTATTTCTTACTTTGTTATTTTTATCTCATTTGATGCTGCACCGGTTGACGTCATCACGTCAACGCCGACTGTCGCTGAAAACCAGCTCTGGGCTCTGTCTCGCATTAGACATGGGCGAAATAGCTCACTGAAAAGAAAATGAGTGATTAGCTCATTCAATCTAAAGAGCTATATTATCACTCTTCTAGCTCACTAGCTCTTCTATAGCTCAGTGACTCAGACGCCGACTGTTAGCTCATTTGACTCACGCCGCACGCGCGTCGAAGGAGACGGCTCGGCTTGCTCAATAGTCAATAGCTCTTTGGAAGTTCGGACTCTTTGTTACTCACTAGCTCTTCTATAGCTCAGTGACTCAGACGCCGACTGTTAGCTCATTTGACTCACGCCACACGCGCGTCGAAGGAGACGGCTCGGCTTGCTCTATAGTCAATAGCTCTTTGAAAGTTTGGACTCTTTGTAGCTCACTAGCTCTTCTATAGCTCAGTGACTCAGACGCAGACTGTTAGCTCATTTGACTCACACCGCACGAGCGTCGAAGGAAACGGGTTCAGGTCGGTCTATATTGTCAAATTCTGAGTGAGCTAACTGAGCTAGTGAGCTATTTAGCGAGCGAGTGAGTGAGCGTGAGCGACGTCAATCGAAAAGAGCTAGCTCTTTTCTATCACTCGCTCACGGGCTACCCATGTCTATCTCGAATAGGGTCGCAGCATTATGCTGAGCGATGGCCGTTTTGCGTGAATGTCTCGCATATTTTCCCCCAACGTGTTCTTTCGTGTTTGTGTTTTTTTTCTTTTGCGTTATTTTTAGCACAAATAAATGTATTTTCTTTCTTTTCTTTTTTTTTATTAACGTAGGAGACGAATAACGACCGGGACTCAAGATATAAATTTCCTTATGCAATTACAGCGAGTATTATAGTGAAAAGCGGCGATAAATCAGGAGACTACTAATGTAAAACATATGTTAACAAGAAGATATTTCACACAGCGGGCACAGCGCGCTTCACGGGAGCTTTAATAACAGGTGCGGCCACAAAGGCCGGACGGCGTTCATTGTCTGTGCCTCATCCGAACGAGGCACTCATTTTCTGCAGCCGCAAGCTGCGACTCTCCCCGAAAATATTCACAACAAGTTTGTTGACGAGCTCGTAACGAACCGCCAACGCAACCAGCCGTTTTAAAAGTAGCGATAACATACGAGAACGTCCCTTTTCGTGCAGTGCTAATGAAAATAAATTCTGACAAAGGATGTGGTAGCCAGTGAAAATGTTTGTTTTTGTTGTTTATTCATTGTAAGCCTTTTTAGGGTTCTGTACCCAAAGGGTAAAACGGGAACCCTATTACTAAGGCTCCGCCGCGCGCCGTCTGTCTGTCTGCCCGCCTGTCACCAGGCTGTATCTCATATACCGTGATAGCTAGACAGTTGAAATTTTCACAGATGATGTATTTCTCTTGCCGCTATAACAACAAATACTAAAAACAGAATAAAATAAATATTTAAGGGGGCTCCCATACAACTAACGTGATTTTTTTGCTCGTTTTTGCTCTATATTGATAACGGCAACAGAATATTTAGTTATATATTATTTATTCACTTTAAAACAAATATTTAAGGGGGGGCTACCATACAACAACCGTGTTTTTTTTTGGCATTTTTATTGATAATGGTACGGAACCCTTCGTGCGCGAGTCCGATTCGCACTTGGCCGGTTTTTTAGGGTTCCGTAGGCAACAAGGAACCCTTTATAGTTTTGCCATGTCCGTCTGTTTGTCTGTACCCTGAACTCTGAGTACTAGAAAGCTGTAATTTGGCATGGGTGTATAAATTAATCTCGCCGACAAAGTGGTAAAATAAAATCTAAGTTTTTTAGGGTACCTCCCTTGCATGTAAAGTGGTGATGATATTTTTTCCCGTCTATCCCATGGTGTGGGGTATCGTTGGATATGCCGTTCAAAAATATTGCTGGTCTGTCAAAACCATTTTTTAAATAATAAAATAAATAAATAGATACATTATGTCCATACTAACAGGGAGATATCGCTGGTGCAAGACCGCCCATTGTATCTTGAAATCCATGTCATAAAAGTTTGTTAAACTTTTAAATACGTTGCGCAATAAAGAGCTAATTAGTAGGTATTTCGATAATTATTTTGCTGAAGAAAATGAAGCACCTTGATACCCAAAGTCAAATTCCAAAATAAATGTGATGTAGGTGGACAGTTCCGTTTAGTGCCGGACGTAAAGAATAGCACCATCCCATTTCTTCCCATGTGTTTCTAAGGGACTTACTAGAGAATGGGCAGCAGCGTTCTCTATGCATTTATTAAACCATACTGCGATCGCCAACCCGCTTGCCAAGCGTGGCGATTATGGCAAATCCCCCCCTTTTTAGGGGAGGCCTAAGTCCAGCAGTAGACGTCTTTCGGCTGAAATGATGATGATGATGAGGTAGACAGTAGGTAAAGTAATGACCTTATACAATACGTTCGTGTTTGAAAAAGAACTAAAATAACGCATGTAGACTGTTTCTATTCTACTATGCGAAAACGGTGTACATCCCTGGTGCGCAGGGTTCGGGCGAGCTCCAACGGCATCCTGAGGGCAATCGCGCAGAGGTTCGATTGCCATTGCTGTATGGTTCATATACTGAGCAATCGAAGTCTGTAATTGTATAAGGTAATTGTGTAAGGACTGGTCTTTATAATTGTTTTATTTTTTATTTTGTAATTTTTTGTGATCCTTTTGTTGGTCGAAATAACGTTTTTATTTATTATTATTATAATGATGTAGGTAGTACACTAACACTAATATTTTAGTTTATGACGTCACAAAATGTTATTTTTTATTAAATACACAAAATCATATTGTCACTTCTTGTTCTCACACACTATTCTAAAGGTATTTTTTTTTCAGTTCTCCTTTCGCAGGTCAACTGGAAGAAATTTCTTAAGAAATAAGCAGTACCTTTGTACTCAATACTTATAATTATGTCGTATCTGTAGGTATTTCACTAAGTATGTATATTTTATGTGTAGTACATAGATAATAAAATAAATAAATACATTTTAGACATTATGTGCGATAGTGCACTTCAAACAAATGGAGCTAATTGGACAGTTAGGTATATTATTATAGCGAACTAACGTTTAAACGCTAAAGAAAACATCATAAAAACATGAGTGTGAACCTGTGAAACGATTTCAGAAGTCGCCAGATTTTTTAACAAGTCTCTTCAACAAAAACCGGCCAAGTACGAGTCGGACTCGCGCACGAAGGGTTTCGTACCATTATCTTTAAAAAGGTAAATTGCGGTTTACGATTTATGACGTAAGTATTAAAAAAAAACTACTTACTAGATCTCGTTCAAACCAATTTTCGGTGGAAGTTTACATGGTAATCTTACATCATGATTTTTTTTTTTGTTTTATCATTCTCTTATTTTAGAAGTTACAGGGGGGGGACACATTTTACCACTTTGGAAGTGTCTCTCGCGCAAGCTATTCAGTTTAGAAAAAAATGATATTAGAAACCTCAATATCATTTTTGAAGATCTATCCATAGATACCCCACACGTATGAATTTCAGTTCTAAGTATGGGGAACCCCCAAAATGTATTGTTTTTTTTTCTATTTTTGTGTGAAAATCTTAATGTGGTTCACAGAATACATCTACTTACCAAGTTTCAACAGTATAGTCCTTATAGTTTCGGAAAAAAGTGGCTGTGACATACAGACGGACAGACAGACAGACAGACAAGACGAATCCATAAGGGTTCCGTTTTTTGCCATTTGGCTACGGAACCCTAAAAAAGATGTTCTTAAAGTAGGAAGTTCAAATTAATGCTTTAGGTAGGTACTTGTTCTGAAGATGAACAAGAACATAAGGACCTCTACCAACGCGAAAAACCTAGTGAAAGCTCAATTTTCCCGAAATGGCTGGCGGTCCCGTTGTTACAGTTATTAACCCAGCAAAGCGAATATGAATGACAATGAAGAAACCATTCCAATTACACTAATAGGTACCAAACACACAAGTAGATATGCTTAGGTAAAAAGCCAGCTCTACAAAACATCACTTGCAAACGAACCGGTGATGAGATCTAATAACGAAATACACGCAAAGATAAGTAAACAAATAAGCGAATAATGCGGCACTTCGTCGGTTTTTTCGCGAGTCGAGAGAGAAAACGTTTAATAATGAGACTGCCTATAAACGGGGCCGTTTCTTTTTATTTTGCCTCCTCGGCCTTTGTCTCGAGCTTTGCATTTAACATGACCCCGTACCTCTACAATCTTTCGTATCTACAATTCTACTTTTTATATCTTTGTTTCACCGCGAACCAGCTTTGGGCAGGAAATAGAATGCCTTCTTTATCTGACACAAAGTTGGCAACACTAAGCATTTACGGTTCAGATGCCAAGTGTCGTTTGACGATGGTTTTTGCTCTATTAGGTACATACTTATTTTAAAAGTGACGCTGGCAAAATAGTCGACCTAGCCGAGGTCGACTATTTTGCCAGCGTCACTTTTGCAGATTGCAAAAAAAAAAGAATTGGCACTTAAAGTCGGTTAAATATGAATTTAGGGTTCCGTACCTCACAAGGATAAAAAGGAACCCTTATAGGATCACTTCGTTGTCCGTCTGTCTGTCAGTCTGTCTAGACCCTTTTTATCAGGAACGCGTGGAGGCATCAAGTTGAAATTAATATCAAATACGTAGGTCTACGGTCCCTTGGAGCTCTAAAAAAAATCAAGGTCAACGCAATAAAAAAATACGGCGATTTATTCGACATATTTTAATATTCGCAAATAAATCAAAACCTATGGGGTACCTACTTCCCGTTTGACCTAGAATCATGAAATTTGGCAAGAAGCAAGGTCTCATACATAGCACAAGTACCTAAAGGAAAAAGTCTGAAAATCGTTAATACTTATGTAGTTTTTACACATAATTTTTTTTTTTTTTGCGATTGCAAATTTACTTTTGTAGTTGGGAAATTGACCGTGGCGTATATCGATGTATGGGAGAGCATGTTTTTCAACTACAATGTTAAGTTTGTTATTGCAATAAATTCATACCGTCTACGGAACCCTTAATTGTGCGTGATCCGACACGCACTTTGCCGGTTTTTTTAATGTTCGTTTATTTTAGGTAGGTACCGTTGCTGTTATTATTCAAAAAGTTAATTTCATAATTTGGGTATCTGCGTGAATGTTTTTAGGAGTATTTATATAAGTAAACAAAAAATAATTAGGTACCTACTTCATAGGAATTCTAAAATCGTCACTGTGATCGTCACTAGGTAACTACGGGATGCTCTGTGGTATTTTCTAGAAATATGTAAGTGACACGCAATTAGGTTAGGTCCAGGTAGTTACAACCGCCATAACGTTCCGGCTACTACATTGTCGCGATACAACGAACTACAGCAGGGCGAGTACGGCCTACTGTGACATGACTTGAGTCACACATTTTATCACAGTTTGAGCGATAAAACTGTTTTGTCATAAGATGCTAGTACAAATTGACATGACATAATTTATCATATCTTGTCAGAAACGTCTTGGGCAGCCCGTGCTCGGCCCCCAGTTCACGCGCTTTCTCTCGCACACCGCTCGACACCTCGCTGAAAAACAGAGCACGCGTAGGTCGCTGTATCGCGACGATGTAGCCGTAGCATTACAGACTATGACCGCTATGTTCGCCGGGTTGACTGGACAATTCGGGTGGATGGATGATTCAAATTATTAGGTTCAGCCTCTCCCGCTGTCTTTTGTTATTACTACTAGAACTCGATTACAGATCACGACTAAACACACTCACACACGATATCACATAGTATTTTGGAGTTAGTTATTATTCTGAACCCTAGGGTTCTTTACTTTTGTGAGGTTTTTATAGTTCCTAATAGCCCAACTGAAAATGATTACAAACATCGATTGTAAAACATTGAATTGTTCTTAACACAATTTCTTTATTTTATCAATAATTTATAATTATAATATTTTCATACACAATTTCATCTTAAAATAAAAAAAAAGTCTATTTACACACCACTTGGTCGCAACACGAAAAATTTCGTACACTTATCACTATTTGTCTCTGTCACTCGCGCAAATTATTATCGCCATCTCGTTCACATCACACACGCCGAGTTCATGTGCGCCCGTGCTTTAACATACATCAAGAGTCAATCAACCATGTCTGTGATGTTTGTGAACGATTTGCGTTCCTGTCAGTCACTATGAATCTTCGTAGGGTCTGTGAACTGGGCAGTCAGAATGTAGAACAGTGCTGGGGCAGGCACAAGAGACAGGTACCACAGTTCCTTGAATCCAGTCAGAGAAATAATCCCGTAAGCATGTATCAACCAATGTCCCAGCAGTATAACTAAGTTCCTTGGGTTGGTTAGTGAAGACAGGAGCAATGCTGGCGCTGACTGCTCAATCTTTATTGAGAAGTGAGACGCTGATGTCATCATTGATATTATTATGATTATGTATGGGAATGAAAAATCTGGAAAGGAAAACATATTTAAATCAAATCAAATCACTTTTATTTGTTAACACAGGTAGAAATACAGATCTTGAGTTTGGTGAACAGAACGCTATGTTATGCCAGGAGGCATACAAATATGGTGTGTTTGAAATTCATGCATAATTAAAATTTCAAAATAAATCATAACAATTATATAATATTATTTTAAAAAATTGTACGATGTCAGATTTAAATGAGGAATTATTTAGTTATAAATGTCAAAAAATAAAAAAACAAGTCAGAGCAATTGAAAATGTCAAAAATTATTACATGTCAATATTACAACCTCAAATTAATTCGTCATTTAAGTTTTTTCATTTAACATAGATGCAAAACACTATATTGAGTCATCATTTAAAAATTCATCCAGTGTGTAGTAACATTTGTCACTAAGTAAGCTATTAAGTGCCTTTTTGAATTTTATTAATGGCATATTTTTAATGGCATCCGGTATTTTATTATAAATTTTTGGAGCGTTGCCGAAAAGGCTTTTACGCATTAAGGCTGTTTTACATTTGACATTACATAGTTTGTTACAGTATTGAGTACGCAATGGCTTTCTTCTGACCGCCGATAAGCTGACAAATAAATGCGGGTTTTTTTTTACAAACAATGCAGTTTCCATTATATACATTGCTGGCAGTGTCAATATCTTTAGTTTTCTGAAATACGGAATGCAGCTATCCGTTGTTTTTAGACCACACATGGACCTCACACAACGTTTCTGCATCCTAAATACAACCTCCCTATTAGCTGACTGCCCCCAGAAAATAATACCGTATCGTAAAACAGAAGCTGCAAGTCCATGGTATGCTGCTAACAATGTCTCAATATTAACCTTTTTTGAAAGTTGGAATAGTGCATACGCAGATTTACTTAGTCTTTTACATATTATGTCAGTATGAATGTTCCAAGTCAATTTATTATCAATAGTCATTCCTAAGAATTTAGCACTATCAACTTCCTGAATTTTATGGTCTTTATAGTTGATATTAATGTTATTATTTTCACGACGCTGATGGTATTGCATGATATTGGTCTTACTTAGGTTAATTTTCAAATTATTATCTTCCAGCCAGTTTATTATTTTAGTCAAAGATTCATTAATATCATTTTCATAATTATTTATGTCATTGCATTCTATTATTGCTGTGCTGTCATCTGCAAAAAGAACCATCTTATGCTGAATGATTTTTGGGAGATCATTGATGTAAATCAGAAATAGAGGTGGTGCCAATACGCCACCTTGGGGTACGCCATATTTTATGGGTCTTTGCTTTGAGAAGTATACAGTTTCTAATTTAGTTTTGGGACATAATCGAGTGACTTCAGTGCATTGAACTCTATCAGTTAAATATGATTCTATCCATTTTAGGATATTTCCCCTTACGCCGTAGCCATACAGCTTTTGTAGCAATATCCCATGGTCAACATAGTCGAAAGCTTTCGTCATATCAGTAAAAATAGTACAAATTGGATTACTTTTATCAACTGATGTCATAATACTATTAATTAAATCAAACAGTGCCAAGTTAATATTTATGTTTTTGCGAAAACCTTTCTGTTCATTGCAGAATAGGTTATATTTTTCAAAATATGTGTACATGGAGTTGTATATAACGTTCTCAAAAATTTTGGACAAGACGGAAATTTTTGCAATGGGTCTATAGTTTTTCATATTTGTTTTGTCATCTTTTTTAAGTAAAGGTTTAATAATAACTTTTTTTAAGCTGTTTGGAAATTTGCCATCAGCAATACAAAGGTTAATAATGTGAGCTAATGGCTGTGCTATATTTTCCTTTACGTACTTTAGGACTTTAGTACAGACGCCATCCCAACCAACAGTATTTGTATTTTTTAGATTAGAGATAATTTTTATAATGTCATTTTTCGAAACCGGTGACATAAATAGAGATTGTGATGAAAGATTGTCAAAGACATTACCATTAATCTTGTCAGAATTTATATTATTTTCAATTGTGTCAATAAAGTAATTATTAAATTCATTAGCAATGTCAATAGGGTGTATAAAAGTCAAATTGTCTCTGTTTATAGTCATAATATGTTCCTGTGGTAAGCACGTTTTAGATTTATTAATAACTTGCCAAGCGGCTTTAGATTTATTCTGAGAAGAGCTTATAAAATAATTGTTTTGGGCTTTTTGCGTCAATTTTATAATTTTTTTATAGAGAGTAGAGTATTTTTTTAGATTATTCTTATTTGTTGAGCTAGGGTCAAATCGATATTTCCAAAGTAAATGTCTTTGTTTCTGGCTGCATATCTTTATCCCTCGAGATATCCATTTAGTTTTTCTATTCAATTTGATAGTTACTATCTTTTCTGGAAAGCATAATTTATAAAATAGTAAGAAATCGTCCATGAAGGCTTCAAAAGACACGTTTGCATCTTTAGCATTAAAAACTTCTACAAAAGATAAACTGCCTAGGATATTTTTAAATTTAACCAAATTATCTTCAGAGTACTCTTTCTTTTTACATTTCCAAAGTTGTAATTTGCAAGTTATTTTTATGGGCACTTTCAGTATTTGACATGTGTGATCCGAGAGTGCTAGATCTAAGATTTCAGCTTTGCAGCCCCTTTTGTAACTATGTGCAAAATTATCGATGCAGGAATTACTACTGAGTCTTGTTGGTTTGTAAAGTGCTAGTTTTAAATTATATTGTAAGAGGAAATATTCAAATTCAAGAGTAATTTTATTTCTCTTTATTACGTCAATGTTAAAATCCCCTGCAAGAATAATGTTTTTATTTGCCCCAGAACTAAGCCTTTTGAGTATGTTGTCCAATTTTTCATAAAATAATACATAATTATGTTTAGGTACCCTGTATATAGAAATAATAATAATATTATAAGATATAAGTTCGACAGCGGAACATTCAAATAATCCTGAAATCGATTGTTTGGCTGCGTCAGTGAGTATTCGATATTGCAGTCCTGCTCTGACAAAGATGCATGTACCTCCTCGTTTCGTATTTCTTGAATAGTAAGCAGCTTACATAATTAAGTTTATTTATTGAGCAAGACACACCAACGACATATTTCCTTAGCAGAATACCAGCGCTGCGACACTTATTAGGGTTCCGTGCCAAAATGGTAAAAAGGAACCATTATGGTGAGACTAAGTATGTCTGTCACACCTGGATATCTCAAGAGCACAGTTTTTCAGAAATCATCAACATCATAAATACGTACGGAACCCTCGGTGCGCGAGTCCGACTCGCTCTTTACCGGTTTTCTTTTTTAATTGTCGCAGCATCGTGCTGAGATAGGAGCTTTTTGGCCTCATTCAGGATTTTGTTTTTATTTTAATTTTACTGTGTTTTTGATTTTTATGTTTCTAAGAGTGTGTTTTTAGTTTAATTTTGTGATCTCCTGTGTTGAGTCCCAATAAATATTTTTTCTTTCTTTTTATTCTTTATTTCTAGCTATAGTAATAGTAGGTAATTACGAGTCTTCAATTCTGTGCAAATCACATACAGGCATGAACAACATCCATAATAAAAGATGAACTACTAATCAATAAATTAAGTTATAAAAAAGTTAATATTAAACTTGAAATGATAGCTAAATAATTGACCTAAAACATAATTCAGTAGAAGTAATCAAACTGTCTATTGATTCAGTCCATCTTTACTTGTTTCTTGGTTTATAACTTTGTCTGGATATACTTTAGGAAGATTAGAGATTAGATTAGAGATTTTATTCAATAAAAACGCGCAGTTCGCTGTCGATACGCTGCAACATGCTAGCCTGCAGGTTTGCGCTATGTACAGGGGCAGTCAAGATTACTCTGTTTAAATAATTTTCCTCGTCATTTTACACGTGCAGCCTGTGGACTAGTTATAATTTACGTGCGCATCGATCTACGTGTCCAGTATAATAACCCAATCAGGATAATGTTGAGGCTGCCATAGCGAAGTTAGCGCGTCAAAGATGTTTGCGGAAAGGCATAAAGATGGTTTTGCGGCCATCATACTTAAAAGAAGCGCTTTCTCTGCTTGCTCGTCTTCGTGGCAGTACCAAGACCAACACTATCTTGATTTTATTCGCAGATAGACGGGTCTCTAATGCTGCGACATTGAAACTCCACACTGGATAAAACTTGTATGTCTACTAACACTATTATTTAAGACCATTGTTACTAACACTATGGGCGTAGCCCGAATTAAATGGTTTTCACCAGCATTTAGATAATCAAATCAAATCAAATATTTTATTGGAACAAAAATATATAACAATTTTCGTGTACGTTAATACTGCGTTAGTTTCGAAACTGTGTCGCAGTTATTAGCGCCCACCCCAGGAGCGAAAGACAATACTGAGTTCCATAACAACAAATTTGGTAGAAACCAGACATAAACAATTAATAATAATAAAACTAGAACTAGACATTTATTAGTAACTAGCATTTGCCCACGGCTTCGCTCGCGTTAATTTAGAATTTGACAATCAATTCGGGTTGTACACTGCTTGTTATTTGGGCGTTTGGCGGCAAAAACTCTTAACACACTATTAAAGTTTCTATTTCAATAATACAATTCAATCATGATTCGAAAGACACGTGGCGCCATCTATTATTATAAGAACGTTATTGTGGTTTTCCTCGGGAATAGTATTTTTTTTTGGGATGAAAGGTATCCTATGTCCGTTTCTGTACACCTGACAGCGTATATGCAAAATTTCAGGATGATGGGTTCAGTGGTTTAGGCGTGAAAAGGTAACAAACAAACAAACTTACTTTCGCATTTATAATATTAGTTAGGAAGTTAGGATCAGGATAGTTGTAGTAGCATAGTGTATTCCGCAAGGTTTATACGCAGGTCATCATCATCATTCATCATTTCAGCCGAAAGATGTCCACTGCTAGACATAGGCCTCCCCCAAGGAGGGGTTGGCCGATATTTTTTTGTATGTAGGTATAAAATATTAATATTAAACTCATATAGAATAGAAAACTCGATGTACTGTCAAATCACAAAAGCCGTGCAAAACAGGGGTGGTTGCTAGTTGGGATATAAAGTATTATTTTCATTAAGCATGACCCTCACAACCTCCACCCCTGAGCCTCTGTTAGTCTTGTAGGTTTTTTAGGGTTCCGTACCTCAAAAGGAAAAAACGAAACCCGTATAGGATCACTCGTGTCTGTCTGTCCGTCTGTCACAGCCGATTTCCTCCAAATCTACTGGACCTATTAAGTTGAAATTTGGTACACATATGAATTTCTGTGACCCAGACATGGACGTGTAATTAAATTATAAATGAATTTTGAATAACTAGAAAATATATTAGTTTTGTAAACTGTACCATGTGACAAATGAAAGAGCTTTTTGTGAGGGCTTCTACATATTTTTTTTATAATTTTAAAATAAATAGTCTTAAAGTTATATGAAAATAGATGAAAATTGACCATTCCCATATCTCCGAAACTGAAGAGCCTAAAATTATGAAAAAAATACAGAAAATAGTTGTTTACTTATAGATTACAGGAAAACCTATATGAAGTCTACGATTTTAAAATAACATGGTAAATCACTCAATATTGTGTACTTACATTTGCAGTTGGAACGTTTGGGGGAACATGTGTTTCAACTACAATGTTAAAAGAAAGAAAGAAAGAAAATACGTTTATTTGCGGTAAACATGACGCAACAAAGAACATAAACACAAAAATAAGAAAAGGTTGGGGGAAACATGCGTCACATCCACGCAAAACGGCTATCGCTCGTTAAGTTTGTTCTTGAGATAAAGTCATCCCAACTACGGAAGCTTTCATTGTGCGTGTTCCGACACGCACTTGGCTGGTTTTTTTTCAAATATTTACACTGTATTCGAAATTCAAAATCATCTTACATGCATACTTACAAATCAAGCCAGCAGCAACAGTATGGATGAGAACGAGTATGGGATAGAAGTACAGTGCACAGTATATTGCCTTCTTGCCCGGGTTGGCCGAGTCCCACGTCAGAAGCCACGGCCTCAGCGTTATAGTCATCAGCAGGCTGAATGCGTAAATTAAAAGAACAACGGTGTATCTGGAAACAAAGAGATGTTATTATTTAAGACGCAGATATATGCCAGTGACCTTGAGTGGTTAGCTTGCGTGTTCTGCACTGAGCTCACGCAACGCGTCGTTCAGCCGGTAATAGGACTCGCCCATCAAGGAGCGCTGTCCCCAATTTGACGCATTATTAATTTATTATACACAAAACAAAAGTTATTTTAATAAAACGCGTATACTTAAAGATCAATAAATAAATTATCTTTAAATTGGTGAAGGTTTTAGAAAAATACGCTTGGTAGATTTTGCGCCATTCTCAGTTTTTTATCCGCGTTAGACATTATTAAGTTATTGAGAAATAACTCTTATTTATCATATTTTTTTTTTAAATCATTAACACTAGGTACTCGTTTAGACGTGATCTTCAGTATAAAATCATTAAAAGTCGGTTATCGTCCCTTTAAGGAGGATGCGCTAAGGTAGCCTTGCAATTTGCAGGTCAGTAACAGGTTGTATGTTGATCTAAATATGATTCGCAGCCGTAACAAATATTTATTTATTAAAACTTTATGCACAAGTAAATAAAATATTGTACAAAGGCGGACTTAATGCCTGAGGAATTTTCTACCAGTCCACCTTACGGTGATGCAGAGACAAAACATGGTACGTGCAACATAGGGAATAGATAACTCGAAAATCAAAAATATATACCAATACATACATACTTATAAACAAAATAAAAAGTGCCAGGAGAAATAACGATTGGTGGAGGAGAAAACGAATCAATGCTGGGATGATTCTGCCAACTTCTTACGAATATATTCAAATATGGCTCTACAGAATTATAATCATTAGAATCAGTACCCTAATTGCGTAACACAGTTTGAATCGTAATTGGAATGATTTTGAAGTATTGCTAATCCATTGCTTCTTATGGTAGAAAAAAATGTCTGCTCAACAACGTAAATAACGCAATGAATGTTGTTGAACTGTCAAATTGAAACCGATTCCTACTGATAGTGTGTTACGCAATTAGCCCTCAGTTCATAGAATCCTATTGAATGACTATTTCATGAAATAGTCCTATGAATGACTATTTCATGAAATAGTCCTATGAATGACTATTTATGAAATAGTCATTCATAGGATTCTACGAAGAGAGTTAGTTGTATTGCTGATTCTAATGATTATAATTCTACATAACATATCATCACGAAAGTAATCCCAGAAGGGTTAAGCAGAGGCATACCAATAGTACACTCACATTTCGCTAGTTATGTTAAGTCCCATGTAATAGGGGGCGAGCCCATTGCCATCCACCGGGCACAAATCCAGACTCTGGGCTGCTACTGAGAAATTACTAATGGACAATCCCAATAACACTTTGCCCGACCTGGGAACCGAACCCAGGACCTCATGTTCAGCAGAAGCGCTTGCGACCACTAGACCAATGAGGTAGTAATAATTCTGTAAAGCAATATTTGTTACGGCCACGAATAATATTTCAATCAACATACAACTGCAAATTGCAAAAAAAACTTAAGAAAATTTGAATTTCGCGGGCTACCTTAGCGCATCCTATTTCTTAATGGATATATAATATAAAATATCCATTAAGCTAATCAAATCAAATCAAAAATATTTTTATTTCTCATAAGCCTACATGGGCACTTATGAAACGTCAGAAGCTAGGTGCACGGTTCCAATTGGTCGTTTCCTATGGAGAAGAGCCGGCAAGAAACTCCACGGTCACTCTTTAATAAAAATAAATTGGCTTTTACAATGTTTTCAAATTACAGTATTAATAGGTATGAGAGGACAGCGTAGGCCCGTCAAAAGTACCAGTTACTTAACAAAATAGAAAATGGTCTACAGATCTACAGTCTAATAAGCCTACAACATCCTCACATTGACAAAAAAAAAACAATATAAAATATGATTAAAATAATAAAAGTTAGAACCTTGTTGAAATTTAAATTGTAGGTATAATAATGTCAAGTAAGAAAAACATTATGTCAGTGAAGTTTGTAAAAAAAAGATTAAATTAAATTAAAAAATAACTTCGTAATTTGGGAGCTGTTAATAGACATTTACATAGTTTTGCCGTTAATGAGGTACCAGGGAAGCCACATGTACAGATGGAATTAATGCCTTCCTTGTCTTCAACGTAGTCCTTAATCTTATAATATGCTTTTTTGATAAGGGCATGTTTAATGTGCGTTTTGAATTTTCCATCACTAAGTTCTGTAACCGATTGTGGCAACTTGTTATAAAAGCGGATACTGTTTACAAGAAATGACTTGCTTGTTTAATTTAATCTAAATTTGGGTATCACAATTTCATGTTTACTACGTGTATTTATATTATGGAAATCACTTCTTATTTTGATAAGTCCTAAGTTTTTGCGAACATATAAAATACATTCTAAGATATAAAGAGAAGGCAGAGTTAGTACATCAATTTCTTTGAATTTGTTTCTAAGGGACTCACGAGGACCCATTCCATAGATCGCACGGATTGCCCTCTTTTGTAAAATGAAAATTGAATCTACGTCGGCTGCCGATCCCCACAGTAGAACGCCATAAGACATAATACTGTGGAAGTAAGCAAAGTACACTAACCTAGCCTTATTTTTCTTACTGCATATGCAGCTGAACTTAATCTACCTGAAAGAGCTTTAATGTGGGCACCCCACTGCAATTTGGAATCTAGAGTGAGTAATTCCTAGAAATACAGTTTCCGTAATAGCATCTAGCTTCTTACCATCAAGTTTTAAATTAAGACCTACTTGGGGTACATTTGGTAATGAGAATTTAAGACATTTTGTTTTGTTCGCATTAAGTAAGAGATTATTAGCTGCTAGCTAATGGGTAGTATTTAAACGCAAATCAAAAAATATCCTTTTTCTATGCAATAAGATTCCGAATTCCCATCAAAATTACTGATTGCACAGCAAAATATTCAACTCAAAATATCACTAAACACACTACAATTTATTTTCGCAGCGTACAGCGATTTTTCCTAAAGCAAAAGCTTTTTCATCAATGCACAGCTAATAATCTTAATGCACAATAAACATGTTAACTCTTTTTCTTTTAAATATAGCTTCTATTTTTATATTATAAACAGCAGTTTTTCTAAATAAAACAGCATTTTATTAGTCACAGTCGTCTTATTATTTATTAATTACCACATATTGAGATCAGCAAAAAAAATATAAAATTAGATACAAAATTGTAATTTATTGAATTATTAAAGCGGGTCTTGCTTTCGCGGGGCGTCCACGCTTCCTTTTTTGCCCAATAGGCATATTTTTACCTTCTGCAGGTGGCGCCACGTACTTGAGTCGGATCGCAAGTCCGATGATATGCTTGCACATATAGTTCTTAAAAAAAATGGGGCAGGTGCATTTTCCGTTGACCCAGGCGGTTTGTTGGGTGGCCCTCGGCGGGCGCCGCCGCCAGGATCACACATCGTGGTCGGGGGGGCTCAAATCGCTGTCGAGTCCACCATGAAGTACCTAGGATTGGTGCTCGACAGCCGGTGGGATTTTGGCCCTCACTTCCGGCGGCTTGCGCCCAAGTTGTTGGGCGCGGCTGGGGCGTTATCAACGCTGCTTCCCAATCTGGGGGGCCCGAGCGCCGCCTATAGGCGGCTCTACGTGGGGATCGTGCGATCGATGGCCCTGTATGGGGCCCCGATCTGGGCGGCTGACCTGACGGCCGGGAGCATCGCAGTCCTGCGCAAACCGCAGAGAGCGATGGCCGTCAGAGTCATCAGGGGTTATCGCACGATCTCCTACGAGGCGGCTTGCGTACTGGCCGGATCCCCGCTATGGGACCTCGAGGCGAAAGTACTCGCGTCACTGTATCGGTGGCGCGAGGAAGCGAGGGCGCGGGGCGAGTGGCTGATGCAGCGACATGTGGAGTTGCGTCGGTCACAGCTTCGCGCAGCCCTGGTGGCGGAATGGCGGGACAGGCTTTCACGCCCTACCGCCGGCCTCGCCACCATCGAGGCGGTCCGGCCAGTACTCGAACCCTGGCTCGGGAGGAGGCACGGCTCCCTGTCGTTTCGGGTGACGCAGGTGCTCTCGGGGCATGGTTGCTTCGGGAAGTACCTGTGTCGCATAAACAGGGAGCCGGACGCCCGGTGTCACCACTGCGTCGACTGCCGGGAGGACACGGCGCGGCATACGCTGGCAGAGTGTGCCGCTTGGGAGGAGCCACGCCGTGCCCTCTTGTAGAGAATTGGACTAATTACAGAACCTTGAGGGAGACCTTTCCATACTAAACGGGTAAATGTATACCCTTCAATATGAAGATTTAAAGATCTCTCTGAAAGCATGTTAATTATGAACTTAGACAGCATTAATGGAACTTGTAATGAATTCAGCTTTTGTTCTAGGATTGATACCTGGCCATTATCGTAAGCTGAGCTAATATCCAGGAAAGCAGCAATTACAGAGTTATTAGAAGAGAAGGCTAAGCGAATATCAGTTGTGAATACACTAAGGCTGTCCATCGTACTTTTACCCTTCCGAAAACCAAACTGTGATGTAGCTAGCAAGTTTTTGCTTTCCAAAAACCACTCCAAACGATTCTTAATGAGATGTTCAACAATTTTAGCAAGAACTGTAGAAAGTGCAATTGGTCGATAAGATGTAACATTAGAGGAAGGTTTGTTTGGTTTCAGAATGGGAATAATTGTTTGAGACTTCCAACTTGATGGTATGTTGCCAGATATCAAAGCTGTATTGATGAGATTTAAATATATTAAAAGAACAGAGTCGGATAAATTAGATATAAATGAATATGATATACCATCTTCACCAGGAGCTGAATCCTTAACATGTGAAAGGACTCCCTTCAACTCACTTAGTGTGAACAGGGAATTCAACTCAGAATTAGGAATAGGAACATAGGGATAGTGCATTAAAGATCTCTGTTCTGGGACTGAAGGAGGAGCTAAATGATCCATAAACTCATTGGCTAATTCTAATGGCAGTTTTGAGGCTGTTGTGTCACTAAATGCTGACCTGAATCGCCTAATATTTTGCCATACTAGAGATGCATTAACTTCTGGCGAGATAGATGCACAGAATCTTTGCCAACCTTCAAATTTCTTTTTCCTAAGGAGCTTACGAGTTGTACGAGCAGCTTCTAGGTATATCTCAAAATTGTGACGAGTCATAGTATGGCCATAATTTTTTTCTGCCTCTTTTCTTTTTTTAATGGCCTGAGTGCACTCAGCATCCCACCAAGGTGGTGAAGGAATTTTGCCTGTAGCACCATTCTTAATAGGGAAAGTATTATCTGCCACCTCTATTAAAATTCTTGTTATTTGATTAGATAATAACTGAGGATCGTGTAGTTGTAAGGAATTAGATAAACCAAGAATTCTTTCTTGTACATCATTTTTGTATGTATCCCAATCTGCATTTTGAAGTCTATACTTTAATCGTGGTGCTGGATTGCTAGCAACTGGTTTTTTATGTGGAAAAGAAATTATTAAAGGGTAATGATCACTACCATAAGAAGACGGTAAAGGAGACCAGGATAATGTTGATGCTAACTCAGGTGTGCAGATTGAGAGGTCAGGGGCACTTATTCCCTCATCTGGATTTGTTCGGCGTGTTGGGAGACATGTGTTTAAAATACACAAATTATTAAAGTCTAGAATTTCTAATAACTTTTCCCCATAGCAATTGGAACTAGAACTACCCCAGGACTGATGTTGTGCGTTAAAATCTCCCATTACCAAAAATGGTTTAGGTAAAACTGAAAGAAGATTACTTATTTCAGAAAGGATATCTATAGTGGGACGAGAATAATATATACATACTAAACAGATTTTATTTACAATAGCAGCGACAGCAGATATTTCGTCACTGAGACTTGGAAGAGGAAAAGATTGAAAAGACAAGTTATTTTTAATAAGTATGGCGACACCGCCATACCCATCGCTTCTGTCTGTTCTTAGACACGCATAGCCAGGAATTCTAAAAGAAAACCCTGGTTTAAGCCATGTCTCACAGAGAGCGACTGCAAAGGGATCGTATTTGTTCAATATGTAGGACAGATCAGATTTTTTATTCACAATGCTGCGACTGTTCCACTGGACAATCTTGGGTAGATTTGGATCCATTATGATTAAGGTTAAATAAGTTAGACAGAGTATCAATTAAAGTAGCAACGTTGGACGGTTCAATATTATTATTTTTAGATAAAGTATTAATAAGCATAATTATTAAATTAAAAATTTGGTTCTCATTATTATTTGTTGTTTTATTTTGGAATGCCACACCATTCCCTGACACAGAAACATCATTAGTGATTAGTGCTTGATGAGCTGCCCGGTCATACCCCTTAGTTGTTTTTGGGGGATCCCGAGGTTTAAGAAATACGGTTTTTCTTTGTGAGGAGACAATTGGTGTGTTACGTGGTTGGGGCGAAGGTTGTGAAAAGAAAGAATTTTTAGTGGTATGTGATGGGGCAGATGTGACCACATCGGCATACAATTTTGAGATTGGTGGATGTAGCTGTGACGCTTCCGCATATGACACGCAGCTATGGGCCATATAATGCTTGATTGCTTTTTGCCTCTCAAATTCTGGGAATTTTTTATTAATGGCGTAATGAATGCCACCGCAATGACAGCATTTACTATTACTCTCATCTTCAATACTGCAAGTGTCAGCAGAATGCTTCTCCCCACACTTGAAGCACTGAGGGTTCGACCTGCATTGTACCTTTGTATGGCCAAAACGACAACAATTAAAACATTGAATTGTTGGGAATGTATACAATTCCACTGGCATAGAATTGTAACAACAAAACACACGTTTTGGTAAAATTTGTCCGTCAAAGGTGAGCACGACTGTTTGCGATGGTTTCCACACAGGGGTCGGTTCGTGCACTTTATAATTGAGACGCCTTGCTTTGATAACTTTCCCGCATCCAGCGGGGACAGATATATTTTCCAGTATTTCCTCCGGAGACCATTCGGTAGGTACGCCTTTAACAATTCCAATGCGACACACATTAATTGATGGAACAAATGCCTTCAACTTTTCTTTGGCCAAACTTGGGTCATTTAAGAAAGAGTTAGCATCTACGTAACGAGAGAAACTTAGCGATATTCTATTACGACCAATGCGTTTTAATGAACCGTTAATGATGTTGTTGAACATGCGTTTTTTAAGAAAATGCCCTAAAGTTATTGGGTGTAATGTTTGAGCAGAGTTTTGTGTATCAAAAATTTTTTGAATGTGTACAACGTATGGCGACAGGTCTGTGGCCTCATACAAAGTCCTAGTAACCTGTGGCGCCTTCTGGGGAAGATCTGACTTTATGAGGTTTTCAGTCTGGGGAACATCCACAGAACGTGGAGAGGTTTCTTGGTGAACTAAAATTGAATGAACCGGTACGTCTGATGCTATTTTTGAACTAGTGGCTGAGTCATTGTCGCAATGACACTGTGCTCCTTTATTTATTTCTGTTGTAGTGTGAGAGTGACTATTTCGCCTTTTTTTATTGCAATTTTTGCACACTTTACGTGGAGCTCTAGTCCTTTTCCGCTCCGATCTGGTTATGGATGAATCGGTATCCATACTGGATTCGTAAATGGTTATATTATGCCCGACGGAGGGGACTGTGCCCCCCGGATCAGGCGGTTCGTTGTCCATTGTGGACAGAAAAAGATAAAATACAAAAAACTTACCCTAAATATGAAGTACAATATACACAAACAATAAAATTAACTAATCTAATGAATATCTACATATATTTACACAACTTATCTCCAATCTTAAGTGTTTTTTAATTTAAAAAAGAAAACGAAAGAAAAATCACGCCCGCCAAATTCGATGATTCCCGCGCTTTTTCTTTTAATCAGTTAATTTGTTCTGCTTTTAGAAATAATGCAATGTAAAAGGATTTTTTTGTTATAATAATCATTAAATTTGCCGAGCATGGCTTCTTGAAAATTAAGACAAATATGATGAACAGGTTTTGTTGTACTTACTGGTTAATATGCGACTGGGATAGTTATTTTGCTATGAAATATGGAAAATTTGCTGTGCAGTCAGTATTTATGCTATTTATGTAGTATTTTTGTACAAAAATAAATTTAACTGTATTGCATTATGAGGAAAAAAGTAATGTTATATTGATGTATAATTTCCAATTATCTGCAGTTTGAGTTTTGTTAAACATTTAGTTTATTTGTAGTGAAGTAAGTTATTAGATGTAAATAAGAATATAAATGATGAGTATGTATTGATAGGCGATTATTTATTTGATATGCAATTTATAATATCCCCTAGCTAATTAGAACTCAAACTTTTTTTTATTTCAATTAAACCTATTACAAAACATGTTTTATTTGAGATGCCATCCTATATAAAAATTGGTGATGCCTGTTACTGTATATTCTATTGAAACTTGCATAAAATCCTACATATCTACCCATAGTCGGGTTCCTGCATATATAAACCATAAACGGATATCCATAGTCGGCATTCAATGTGTTAAAACAGACAGCAATTAGAGCCTAGTGGTGGATTATGCCACATTCTCCCAGAAAGAGCCCTTAGTCCCAGCCAGCAGTGGAAACATTTTAAAAACAGTACAGTAAATACAATTAAGGACTATTTCTACTTACAATGGGTACACAGCCTCTTGAGTACAATGGAGAGTCTCTTGATAATCAGGCTGAGGGTTGTGCAGCAGTGTGTACCAGTCAGACAGCGCCTTCGGTGAGCAGACATGCAGCTCAATAGTGCCCGTTGGAGGCAACACTAGCAGTGCGGCCAGAGTCCCTGATGCCACCTCCACAAACGCACATATGTGTTGGACTAAGATGTTTTTTGTGCTGTAAACATTAATTATTATGCTATGAAGAAACATTGAAATACAGATTCTCATACAGAGATACTTATAATAACTGTATGTGGCATGATTTACAACACTGCGAGTTTTAATCAGAAGATATTGACTGCTGCACTTCCAAATTAAGTAGTACATAGTATTAACTTTTAGAATGTCCAGTACCCAATTAAAAACAGGGATTCTTTACTATAATACTGTATCTGCTTCTACTTCCCTTTTTCATATGGTTAATTATTGAAGCCTTTTTAATACAGCTGCGAATGCAAATGCGAATGAAATTGCCTACAGATAGACCATGACCTGGGTAACGACATAGGCTACTTTTCATCCTGAATCGCAGACGAAGTCGCGGGCAACAGCTAGTAGTGAATAAATAAACAATAAGACGAACTCACTTACCCTTTGCCAACAGCAACCATGTCAATGAAAAACCAGTGTAACACCATGGGCAGCAACACCATAAACCCAAGGTATAGGCCGTCATATAAGGTGGGTTCGTCAGTGCACGGGACGCAGTAGCTGGTGGTATTAGTACGGAACCCTCGAGGACAGGCGCCGCATTCGCTCCATGACCCATCATCGAACTCTGTGCGCCCGCAGTACAAACCAGGACAAGTTCTAACAGCCGTCATCGTGCCAGGGCAAAGGAACTATTTCACATTATCAAATTCTTTTTAAAAAAATTGCGGATTCCTGGATATTCTGGAAAATCCTGAGAAATATAAACACCGAGAGCAAAAGCAAAACAAGTCTTGACGTTTGCTAACAATGTCAATTTTTACTACAGATTAAAAAATGTCTATGCTATGACGTCCAATTTATCCGTTCAGAAACGCAAATTTTGCTGGAATTAGTAAGTGGAATTAGTAAGTACTATACAGAATGAATGCAAATTGAAAGTTCGGATGCCAAGTCGGGGAAGTGAGTGGGTCCCCTGAGATATACTGTTGTAACTCCATATTTTAGCTTACTTTATGTATGACTAGCTTCTGCCCACATCTTCGTTCGTGGGGAAGTCGTAAGGCAACACAATATACAAATAACAGCCACATTTTTATAAAAAACTGCCTCGTTTGTTTATTGGTCGCAAGCGCTACTGTTAAGCATGAGGTCGGATTTGATTCCCGGGTCAGGCGTGGGTTTTCCATCTGGAATTTCTCAGTTACAGTCCGAAGTCTAAAATGGTAATAGGCTCGCCCCCTATTACATGGGACCTTAACATAACTTGCGAAATTTATTTTGGGTGTACAATAGGTAGGTACACCTCTGCCTTTTGTAAATTTTGACGTTCAAAAGTGCCTTCTATGTGCCTATTTGAAATAAATCATTTGAATTTGCCTAACCCTTCAGGAAATACATACCTACCTGATGCTATATTATTTATATAATACATAAATACATACATAAACTCACGCCTTCTTCCCATGGAGGTGGGCAGAAACTATAGAACGCCCCTGCGACGCTCCTTACATACTCCTTTTACTTCGTTTACGTTCATACAGCTGGTCATACATTCACGCCGGTTGTGAGTACTACGCACCTCACCTTTCTGAAGAACATCACAAATTAGGTCACTATGTCTTCCTAGGGCGTCGGTCCCCGGCATTTTACTCACATCTGCCTTGTAAGTACCTTTTGTTAGTCGCCTCAAACTCTAACTCAAAACATCTTTTGAATTGTCAAAGAGTCGGTCAGTTAGTCAGAAAGTTGAAGCTATTTGCCCATTCCAAAACAAAGATCTCTATGGAGAAGAACATTGCAGGCAAAAAACTCCAAGTCTCCAAGAACACTCTTCTAAATCAAGATATTACAAAATCCTGGGTACCATCGTGGAAACTGGCGCCTAACCACTTTTCAACCTTATGCTACTAGTAATAAGGTCGAAAAGTGGTTAGGCGACAGTGTCCGCGATAGTACATTATTCTTGTTACTTCTATATGTGAGAACAATGAAAAAAATAAATTACTTATTTTTAAAAAAACAATACAAAATATAAGATTACAGATTAGCCCTGGCATTTAAGAGAAGACCAGTCTCAACTGACGGCGCCCGTTCACGAACATGACGCGTGGATCCGCACCATCCAGCTCAACCATTTTGTAGGGAACCGACTGATCCAACACGTGCCACCACACCATCAGCGAGACATTTATGTGAGCATGACATACTCTCAACTGCGACGCTTTTTTAAAGTCAACATACATCTTATCATAATAGATGGCTCCATGGTACTAACATTTACAAAATTGAAACAATGCTTCTAAATTATACAAAACTATAACTTGCAATGTATATCAAAGATTAATAAAATTTTACTAGCAAAAGGAAAATTTCATTCATCCTCTCAACATGACCAAAGCATCTAAGCATACCCTTTTCAACTTTTGTCACCTACATCTTCTTTTAAACCACACCGTTGCCATAACAAAATATATTTTTTTAGCCTATCATTCATAGTCACGCCATCGCCATACATGTTACGCAAGGAATACGTTTCCACAGCATATAACCTATTTTCATGCTTCTTTTGCCACACCGAACATTCCTACTTCCATACATAAGCGTTGCACCAAGCACACCATTGTGAACAACCAGTCGAGCCTTTTTGGCATCAACTGGTTGGTCACAATGGCATGTATTTGACCATTCACTTTATTTCCCTCATTTACTCTTTATACAACTTCCTTAAATACTACGTTTGTAAGTAGTTATGGCCTCAGCAGTCAAAATATACAGAGACTCAGGACTGGTTTCGTGGGAGCAAGTGACGTACAGCTATCCGTGTGAGAAGCAGTTAGTCCTGCGGTCGCGTCCGCAGTCTTCAGTAGCAATTTTCCATTGCTTGCAAAGTTTTTCATTTTTAGTGACTTTAAATACAAAATATCACAAAACTGATACACTGACTGATGCATTCTTACAGATTATTCCTGATGAACGGCTAGCACTGAAATAATATACGAGCTTTTTTCTTTATTATGAATGAATGAATGAATGAAGGGACGAAATGTATCGTTCCTTATTTTGTTACGGATTTGTGGTACTTAATCCTTCTTTATTTGGAACAGTGTTTCTTCGAGTGAGCATTGATAACAGTAGATTATGCAAGAACAGATGGCCGATAGGTTCTGGAGTGGCGACTGCGTACCGAGAGAAGTAGCGTTGGAAGGGCTCACACAAGGTGCAGCGATGACCCTGTGAAGGCCGCAGGAATCCGCTGGAATCGGAAACACACATCCGGTCGAAGTGGCAGTTCTTGGGGGAGGCCTATGTCCAACAGTGGATGTGTTTCAGCGGTAATGATGATGTTGTAATAAAACTAGAAACTAACGATTTTCTGACTTTTTCCTTTACTTGTGCTGTGAGACTATGCTTCTAGCCAAATTTTATGATTCTAGGTCAACGGGAAGTTAACCTAATTAAGGTTTTGATTTATTTGCGAGTATCAAAGTAATGTCGCATATGACCGTATTTTTTAATTTCGATTACTTAGAAGCTTGAGTTTTTTAGAACTCCAAGCGGCCGTAGACTTACATTTTTGGTATAAATTTCAACTTGATACCGCCACGCGTTCCTGAGAAAAAGGGTCTTAACTGACAGACAGACAGACGGATGGATGGACGGACAACGAAGTGATCCTATAAGGGTTCCGTTTTTTCTTTTGAGGTAGATACGGAACTCTAAAAGTAAGTTGTAACTCTCATTTCCCACGAAATATATGGTCTCATTTCCCATTAAAAGGTTTTTTGCGATTTCTAACTTTTCTAGTACTCAACAACCTCAGTTTGTTGATCCTCATAAAGTAACTGGATCTATTGTCATCAAAAAATTGTTAAGTATGTTAAAATTGCCATTTTCTTGCTAACTGTAGGTACATTTTTCTTTTTTTGTATAATTCGAAATCTGAGTAACTATGCAAATCAAAATGTCTCAAAAATTACGACCGATTTTGTGTAGCTACAATGGTTAAGTTAGGGTTTACAGCCCCCGCGGCATACGCTGCCAGAGTGTGCCGCTTGGGAGGAGCCACGCCGTGCCCTCATCTCAGGAGTAGGCAGTGACCTATCGCTGCCGGCCGTGGTCGAGTCGATGGTCGGCAGTGAGGAGTCTTGGGACGCGGTGTTGTCCTTCTGTGAAACAGTCGTGTCGCAGAAGGAGGCTGCGGAAAGGGAGCGGGAGATCTCGTCCGCTCACCCAGCCCGCAGCAGACGCACTGGGCATCGGCGGAGGGCCGATAACGCCCTCTTCCAGCCCCCCTAAATGGGTCCAGGGACGGCGGACTTGGGGACGTCTGCCGCCCCCTATCACATTGGACCGCGGAAGTAATAATAAATCCCAAGATCCTGAGAGGTGTCTTTGGTTTTGTATTTTTGTTTAGGGCCACCGACTTCCGAAATTAAATTAAATATAATATTTAAATGTGGGTGTACACAGGGTACACCCCTGCCCAACCCTTCGAGGAAACAAGGCGTGATGTTATCTTATGTGCTTCCGAAGTTAAAGTTATTTTTCACTTTTTAGTGTTTTTGTTGGAAGTTGGTTGTTTTTTTTGTAAAAAAGTTTTTTACAATTTGCTGTAAACTATAGGTAGAGAAAGACAAACATAATGCAATATTGCTCATAACCCATAGCAAATAGCGTGATAATATAATAGCCTACCGACTGACCAGACATAAAGGGAATATCTATGCAAAATTTGAACAGAATCTATCCGGTAAAATTTAACTTTCAGACAAACACAAAAATTCTAAAATAGTTATGTATGATATTAGGGCGGTAAGTTGGTCTTTACAAACAAGTAGACGAATGTAAGCCCGAGACGAAGTCGAGGGCTAACCATAGTCACGAGTTTGTAAATACCAATTTCCGCGCGTGTGTTATATGACGTTTTTCAACACATTTGCGAGAAAACCATACAATGGGTAATAAAATAAGCCATCAAAACATTTTAAGACAATGATTGAGTATTTCTTCGAGTCTTCCATGATATAAAAAAATATTGTAAATCATTAAATAGCACTCACGATTTTAGCAGCTCATTCAAGATATCAGGTGCAGTAGATTCCATATTAATATCGAATTCCTCGCTGGAACCCATATTATTATTTTGTAACTAACAGTCGGAAAGTCGCAACAATCTTTGACATTTCTAATATGAAAATGGCGCGAATTTTCAAATGGCGCCACGTGCATGGTGAAAATTAGTACTACCTACATCTTTCGTCTCATTTTCTCTTTAATAATAAAGTGAGATAAACGTATTGAGCAAAAGCGCTTCCAAGGAGGTTCGATCATTCAGCTTATTTATTCTCGTAATTTAACTCCTTGGTGGAATTCATATAATTTTTATGGTAATTAAAAAAAACCGTAAAGGATACGCACGGCGCTATACAACGAAGGGGGCGGTAAAACATGTACTTAGGTGAGAGTACCTATTTTACCGCCCGTTCCGTCGTATGGTGCGTAATTTTTAACTTTCGAACAATGTATACAGGCTTCGTAAATTCATTTTTTGAGCAAATGTGTTCAAAACTATATTTTTGGTATTAGAATCGATCCCATACCTCATAGCAATTACTTTTTTTTTAAAGACTGAATGTACAATTTTGAATTCGCTACGATTTTACTATACGTATAGATGTGAATCATTGGTCTGACATGGTTTAACCAATAAATTTAAAGATTAGTAGTATTCTGCTCTCCCCAATAGGAGCTTGAGTGCCAGACACTACTTTTTATGTGGACATGTCTTCGAAGTTCTACAGCAGCTTTAGTAACAACATTTATAGGAAAACAAAATAATTCTTAAAATACGTTTTAATTGTAGGTAATGACTACAAAATGAATGAGTAACTTAAATCCTAAGAGAAAAATAATTTAAGTACCAAATACAAATAATAAAACTTACAACGCTTTAAACTTTCCTGCCGCGTCTAAACCATGACTGCGCCAGAATCCTGTGCGCAAACGTCTCACAATAACTCTTACCAAAACATACGCTAGATAAAGCGCTACAGAAAGTGCTAAGAGCACAAAACAGACAATATCCAGCAGATAGTACTTAAAGGAAGACATTCCAACTGCAGGGGAGCGTAAGTGACGGGCCTCGCGGTGGCGCAACAGATACTCAGTCCACCACACAGCATCATCAGGTCCAGAAATGACGGGATTGACAACAGCACCCTTCAAAATTGACATAGATTTTTTGTATCTGGAAAAAAAAGCAACTATTACGTCTCTTTCCCTCAAAATTCAATCGTTTTCTAAGCTTACGCAAAAGGCAGCATTAAGTTAATAAAAATTATAGTGCACTCACTTTTCATTATCAGCCACAACTTGAATGGTAGCCTTCACAGTTTCCTTATCCAAATTGTAAGGATCCAGAATTTCACCAGCTCCATACCTTGTGATCTCATTAATGAAAACTTTGCGAGACTTGACGAGCGGTAATCCAATTATTGGTACAACATAGAACACTGCTTCTTCTAAGGACCGGGCACCACCATGCGTTATGAAGGCTTTAAGGTTGGGATGAGCTGAAAGAATGAAAGGATAAAATTTATTTGTCAACAGTTCGTGAAACCAAAAACAAATATAAAAAAAAAGTGAAATAAGAAAAAATCATAACCTGGCCCATCTTTAAAATCATCATTGTGTCTATGTTTTACTATATGTTGACGATCTTGTGATTTCAACGGCAGATATAAATACTATGAATAGTTTTAAAACATACAAATAATAAACACTTGTATGATAGTAGACTTAACATGGGCCAAGTTGACAACCACAAAATCTTGGGACTGCGACTGCACCTGCTCCCAAGACCCACATGCTTGTGTTAAACATCTGTTTTGTACATACTTCGAGAAGTGAGAATTAAGTTGCTTTTTACAGCTAGCAACTTGACTTACCCAAAACCTGTTGCTGTGGGAACCAAGATTGAGTAATGACATTTTCAGGCTTCTTTATCATCGTTGTGTTACCGATCTTCCAGAGAATTGTGAACGGAAGCTCTCCGAAAGCGTCTGCAAAAGTTTGTAGCATGGACGTAGAGAGCTGCTCAGCCTCTTGAACTGCTCCTAAACTGAAGTACACAACCCCTTTTGTGGAGGCGTCTAAAAGGGTTAACATTTCCTGCAAAATAAATCCGTAAGATAATAGTATATAGAAATCAGGAATCTCAATAATTAAATGTATCCTACCTACTGCTATCTTACCTGCGGCAAACTTAGACCTGGCTTAATGTGCATACGATCGGTGTAAACAACAGCTGGGACGCTCGGTCTGCTGCCTATCAAAGCAGGATTACTGGCCACGAACAGCAAATCAATGTCATATTCCACTTCTAGGAGACTTCGCTTCAATCCCAGTAATTTTTTGGCGGCCAATTCACTAAGTGGAAGATAATTGTTGTAGTATTCGTTTCGTGTTTGGATGTGACGATAGATTTCTGCGATTTTTTCCCAGCGACCCAAATTCCTGTAGTTAAGAGAGTTGACATCAGGGTACAAAATTGGATGGATGGGATTGCCCTTTGATTCGTATTGATGGATCCTGCCACTGGTTGTGGTGATGGCGATATGTGGAGCTTTATATTTTTCTGCAACGGCGTAAAGCAGCGGTACGTCAGCTTCTGTGATCACCAGGTCAAAGTTAATGGTTGGGTTAATGAGCAGAGCAACCATCTGTTTGGACTTTAACTGCGCTATTGCTAGTTTGACCGTGAATTCATTGATAGCCCTCTGTCTGGGGTGGTAATCGTCAGTATTCGTCATCAACATTTTAAACTCATCCCAATACGGTGCCGATTCTTGGCTGACATCGAGCTCCACAATTTTCTCTGTATCGGGAAATTGAAAGTGTCCGGGGTAGGGAGTCATAAGAACTACAGTATATCCTCTTTGAGCGAGTCTTGATAGATATCCTCTGAAAACCAAGTGGTCGGTGTATGACAGTGAAGAGAAGAGTGCAAGGATCGATACACTGTTCACTACATGGCAAAGATATGCCAATATAAACACTGCACAAAATATTTTCAGCCCCATATCTGTGTCTGGATCACCGAGATACGCACAATAAATGTGACCGTTCACCGATAGATAATGTAGATTAATAAAATACTTAGGTACATCATAGAAAATACAATGGACATAATGAAGTGAGCGAACGGCTGTGCAAACAGTAATGTCGATGTAGTATGTAAGTTATAAGTACAAACAACATTGTTATAGCGACCTGAACGATAAACATACATATCATAACCTTGAACGGTTGCACAGTACCCTGATCATAAGATTTTATTTTGACAGTGTTCCTGGATCTGGCAAAAGCCTTCGACACAGTCTCTGTCCCGCATCTACTCAAAAAGTTGGAAGGGTTTGGTGTAAGAGGTATTCCTTTAAAATTGATGAAGGACTTCCTTACAGGAAGAAAACATGTGCATGTGGATTGAGAGATCTTTTCGAAAAACTCTTCCAATCCCAACCAAATTATAAGAGGATTTAGGAAATAATTGTGAAAACTTCATGGTAAGGTATACAATTTGTGAAACCTAAACAAAGAAAGTTAGAACTCATTAACTGGATCTCCTAATCTGGACAACTGAAGAAAAAGCCATAACGCGTATCCAAGAATATACTGCCCTACAAAATTTCGATTCGTTTCAAAGCCACGTGGCTTTGAAACGAATCGAAATTTTGTTTAGCAGCTTTCACAAATCCTTCACAATTAATTATAATGCAAATTATAAACACATAGGCAGTATATTCTTGGATACGCGTTATGGCTTTTTATTCAGTTGTCCAGATTGAGAGATCCAGTTAATGAGCTCTTACTTTCTTTGTTTAGGTTTCACAAATTGTATACCTTACCATGAAGTTTTCACAATTATTTCCTAAATCCTCTTATAATTTAGTTGGGATTGGAAGAGTTTTTCGAAAAGATCTCTCAATCCACACGCACATAAGAAAACAAAGAAGTCAAATTGACAATAGGTTAAAGCGATGAGGCGTGTATTGAATTCGGTGTGCCCAACGGCTACTGTAACAACTTTATACCATGTTTAAGGCAAATAAAGACTTATCACGGCAGTGTACTCGGCCTAATGTTGTTATTGGTGTATACCAACAGCCTCTGCCAACTCCAGCTTCTCAAGGGCAAAATTTGTACCTTTACTTATGATACTGCCCTCTTTTTCCGTGGACAGAACTGGGAGAAGGTCTTTGACACTGCGCAAAACGGTTGTAGCCGAGTCTGCGAATGGCTCCGATCGAATGTTCAGACGATTAATGTTAAGAAAACTAAATATGTCACTTTTGCCCATATCCATAGGTCAATCAACTTCCTCAAACATATCTTAGTATTTACCGTCATGCTTGTGTTCCTGACATCACCTCCTTGTGCTCCTGTCCCAATCTCCAAAGAATCGATGATATAAAATACCTTTGAATCATTATAGACCAATTCCTGACCTTCTAACCGCATATAAAAGTCGGCGCGGCGCAGCGGGTTATTAAGATGGTTGACAATTCTACATGCCAATCTTAACGTTAATTCCTCCTTCTCGGAGGACTTAACGTTAAGATGGACGCTTTGGCAGAATCATGCGTGCAATTCATATATCCCGCAATTCATCTGTTTGACAGCTGCTATTTGACATTAGACTTCATTATAGCAATTCTTAATTTGTGGACCATTTTACGAAACTCCATAAACAACTGTCAAACAGATGAATTGCGGGATATGAATTGTACGCAGATCCTGGGGGCCTAAAATGGACGCTTTGGCAGAATCCTAATATGATCTGCATGCAATTCATTTCCCACAATTCATCTGTTTGACAGTTTTATAAGGAGTTTCGTAAAATGGTCCACAAATTAGTAATTGCTATAGTGAAGTCTAATGTCAAATAGCAGCTTTCAAACAGATAAATTACGGTATGTATGTATTGTACGCAGATCATATTATGATTCTGCCAAAGCGTCCATTTTAGGCCCTCTGTTATGATTCTGCCAAACCGTCCATTTTAGGCCCCCTGTATTTTATTTATTTATTTATTTTATTATTTATGTACACACAGAAAAATACAAAGAGATATGACATAACAAAAATTTTGTACAAAGGTACTGCTTATTTCTTAAGAAATTTCTTCCAGCAGACCTGCGAAAGGAGAAATGAAAAAGAAATGTAGACAGTAGTGTGTGAGAACAAGAAGAGAAAATATGAATATGCGAAGTCTTAAACTAAAATGTTAAATATACCTAAACTATACCATAACTAAATATAAAAAAAATACACACGTATACGTACACACGTGCAAAACCTACATAAACCTAAATAAATACATAAAGCATATATAAACAAATATATATATATATATATAAGTATAAATACTCAAAGTTGAGAGGAAAGGTAGTGCTCTTTTAAGCGATATTTGAATAAAGAAACAGTTTTTAAATCACGAATGCTAGGCGGAAGTGAGTTCCACAATCTTACAGCATGGACAGAGAAGGAATAAGAATAGTAGCTAGTTTTATGAGGATGAGATTTAAGGAGGGATCTAAGGTGTGATCTGCAGGGAGCGTCGCTAGGGCGAGCGTAAGAAAAACGCTCACGCAGGTAGGAAGGATAAGACGGGTTATGTAGGATGTTGAAGAGGAGACATAAAATCCGAGTGTTCCTGCGAAGGCGGATTGGGAGCCACTTGAGTTCCTTGCGAAGGTGAGAAACATGGTCATACTTTCGAAGACCAAAAACATAGCGAATGCACAAGTTTTGCAAGCGCTCAAGCTTGTTCAGTAGCTCCTCAGTAGCATCCAGGTAGCAGGCGTCGGCATAATCTATAATCGGCTGAATAAGTGTTTGCGCCAAAGAAATTTTAGTCTTCAAGGGCAGGAGACTTTGAAGGCTCTTCAGCGAATGAAAGGAGAAATGTACCTTACGACTAACCTCATTGACCTGATTACGCCACGAAAGATTGGAGTCAATAATGACACCCAGATCTTTGGCGGTTTCGGTATAGTCAATGCGAACACCATCAAGATATAAAGGCATCAGAGATGTAACAGCAGCCACATTGCGAACGAATCTGCTACCTATGATCATGGCTTGGGATTTAGTTGGGTTAATTTGCAAACCAAACGACTTAGCCCAAACGCTGATGCAAGCCAGGTCATGATTCATTGCAGCAATTGCAGAACCCGCGTCAGCTACATTAAAATATTGGTAAAGCTGCAAGTCATCTGCATAAAGATGAAAACTAGAGGAGATTACTCTGGTAACAAAGTTTATGAAAATAGAAAAAAGAAGAGGAGAGAGAACGCTACCCTGGGGAACACCCTCCGTAAGGCTACACCAATCGGAGAAGGACTCTTCCAGGCGAACACACTGAGAGCGTTCCCGTAGATAAGCACTGAACCAAGCTAGAGCGGAAGAAGAGAAATTGATTGATTTGAGGATACCCAGTAAAATGTCGAAATCCACTGAGTTGAAGGCGCTGCTAAAGTCAAGCAATACGAGAACAGAAAGGGACTTATTCTCCATTGCCCAGCGGATGTCGTCAGTTACTTTCAAAAGCGCGGTTACAGTACTGTGACCCGAGCGAAAGCCGGATTGAAAGGGGGAAATTATCGAGTTTGACGCCAAGAATAGTGATAATTGTCTATGAACTATGTGCTCAAAAACTTTAGAGAGAAATGGGAGAATAGAAATAGGTCTAAAGTGGGTTAATAAAGTAGGATTGTTAGTTTTAGGTAAAGGTATTATGTGAGCCTTTTTCCAAACAGATGGAAATGAGCAAGAGGAAAATGAGTGGTTGAAGATGTGAGTGAGAACAGGAAGTAACGAGGAAAGGATAAGAGTTATCATTCTTGAGCATAACTTATCATTACCGAAAGCTGAAGAAGTAATCGCAAGTACAGATTTCTTAACGTCATCCTCAGTAACATCGCTAAGTTTAAAGGGAGAACATTGTGGTAATGGCAAACTAGCAAGACTCTCTAGTGTCGCTGCTTTGACAGACGGATCAAGAGAAAAGGGAAGGAGAGAGAAATGTTTATTGAGATCATCGAGGTTTACATCCTTACACTGGTTGGTAGGTGACTTGCCAATGCCTACAGATTTGAGAAATCTCCATACATCGGAGGAACTGCGGTTAATGAGTTGATCGTGGAAATAGCTTCTCTTAGCATCTTGACACAAATGACTGCAGCGATTACGTAAAGATTTGTAATAAGAGAGATTCAGCTCTGAAGGTCTGCGCTTATATCTGCTCTTGGCTTTATCCCTGCGAGCCGTAAGCTCTTTATTTGTACCGTTATCCATGGTGCAGGGTTATGGCGAACTTTGACACGTCGTATAGGGGCATGCTGATCATATAAGTCGAGAACGGTTGCGTTAAAACAACTCACCTTATCGTCGATGTCATCGTTCTCGACCAGAGGGGTCCAGTCGAGATTGCCGGCATCACGCTGCAAAGCCTCCAGGTCTATGCCCTTGTAGCTACGAAGATATAATAGCTGGGACTTACGCTTGGGAACACGAATACGATAGGAAAGATAAATGAGATCGTGGTAAGAAAAAGTAGCCGTAAGTTGACCATGGTAAGAAACATTATTAGGAGAGGAAACAATCATAAGATCTAGAAAAGAGGGTGTACAATTAGGAAAATAATGAGTTGCAGAGAGAGGCAAAACTTGAAGATTGAAAGATGACAAGAGTGAAAGGAGTTTAACAGAGCGAAAGTCATTTTTAATCAAGCAAGTATTAAAATCACCCATTATAATAACGTGCTCATACATGGGGCACAGATCACTGAGAATGGAGTCGAGAGAATTAAAGTAGTCAATGTGAAGATTAGGACTGTAGAGCACTGCAAGCAAAACTTTTGTGTGATGAACAGTAATTTCAAGAAACAAGTATTCAGCCGACTCAGAATACCGTGAAGGAGATGAACTGACCACCCTGTAAGGTAAATCAGCACGCAGGTACATAGCAACACCTCCTCCACCTTTGCCAGTCCTATCGTTGCGGATCAAGACGAAGCCGGGGAATGAGTATTGAGTAGAGAGGAGAGATGGCTTCAAGAAGGATTCCGTTATCAACAGAGCATCCAGGTGAGCACTGCTAAAGGATGCCAGAAGGTCAGAATAGTGACCAGGAACACTCTGAGCATTTATGTGAGCTATATGCAGATTCTTAGTGTCATTGGAAAAAAGAGAAGAGATTTTATCATGTAAAGTAAGTGGTATGGAAGAGTCACTGTCGGCACTAACAAAACTAGTCGAAGAAGAGCACGAGAAGAAGCTGTCGTTAAGATCAGCTACATCATCCATGAATATACTAATTTATAATATAAATATAAAAATAATATAAATATCTAAAATACAAGAGTAAAATAATAAAAAAAAAAAAAAAGAATACCGTAAGTACTAAAAATACTTATTACAAATTTTCCTTTGATTAGAGGAACCTCCCCCACTTGCTGGTATATTGGGCAGAATTTTTGAAAGAACACATGTATAAAAAAGAACAGATGGAGATTGTTGATGGTTCACATTTAACAAAAGAAAGTTATGTAAATAGAAACAGAATAAATAAAACTAAACGAGAACAATTTTAACAATTACTGATTCACACATCGAACTGTACGTAAAATGGAACGCGGCGCAATGACGGCTGGGTACGTGATGGATAGCAGCATTGACATAGTTTTCCTATCTCAATGGATCATCAATGGATAGCAGTGCTATGCAGTGACACTGACTTCTGTCACATTGTCCAGTGTCAAAACATCAAAACTATGTACAACATTCTGTGTAAATAAATAATAAAAAATGAAAAGTAAAATGATTAGCGGTGAAACAAATAAAAATAACTTATCTAATTACCGGCCTAAAATAATTGTAAGCAAGCAAAGCGGCCAAGTTGAGAAGTAGTATAGTAAATAGACTGACAACAAAAACAACGAATGTGTTACTTGCGCAAACGCGTCTTCCTTGTTCGCTTAGCGGGATACGCCGAGGTTGCGGCTTTCGGAGATCCAGGTTCTTTAGATTGGGCAGAATCCTCATTGTCGACTGAACAAGAAGGGAATTTGGCGATCAGATCGTGAAGTTCGACTGCCGTTTCGATCTTCCGGCGGGATTTGTCTGGGCAAATAACCACAATCTTGCCTTCCATGGACCAGCAATTAGGCATACCGAAATGCTTACGAGCAGCTGCAAACACACGATGCCGACTTTGTGTCAAGAACTCGGAGATGGTGATCCCAGTACCCTTGAGAGCTTTCTTGCTATCCCATACAAGTTGCCGGTGCTCCATTTTAAAGAATCTTACTAGTATGGGTCTGGCCTTCTGCTGTGAGAATCCGAGCCTGTGACAAATATGGATATTTGTGTCCTTACATACTATGTTCTATGTTAGAAGGTTTGGTTTCCGCACTTAGTCCTTCATGTGGACCATTGTGCGTGGGCCATGGCGGCCGTCAGTGGTTTATTCCAACCAGCCCACCTCCGTCCAGAAGCTGATTAGGTCTCCTGGTCTGCATAGGACGTCTGTGAAAGATCTGGGTGACCCGAGGGTTTCTGTTCTGATCTGGGTGACGCCTGTGCAGTCAAAGAGCACATGCGCAACGGTTAACGGTTTCTTCAGCCTCCATGCAAGCCCTGCACAGAGGGCTGTCCGTTATACCTATTGTGTGGAAATGTTTGTTCAGTGAGCAGTGTCCCGTTATAGTCCCCGTCACCAGGCGCAGGCCGTTCCTGTCCAGGCGTAGCAAACGCCTGGTTAGCCTGCCATCTAAGGATGGCATGGCTTCCCTGGATTGCCTGCAGCCCGGTGCCGAGGTCCACCAGTTCTCCGCTAGTGTATGGGTGAACTCCTGTAGCCACCTACGTAGTTGGTTAAAGGGGATGGGTACGATAGGTTCGGGTCCACAGGCTGGCGCGCTGGATCCTCTCCTAGCCAGTTCGTCAGCTGCATCGTTACCCAGCGATCCGCTGTGTCCTTTTATCCATTGCAGTGTCACTTTGTTACGGTTGCACACCGTCACCCGCTCCAGTGCATTGTGACATTCTAGTGTTAGTCTGGAGGTTATATATTTTTTCTCTAGGGATTGCAGCACTGAGGCACTGTCGGACAGTATACGTATACGGGTGTCCGTAACTTTCCTGGCCCCGATGGCGTAAGCCGCTTGTATAATGCCCACACATTCCGCCTGGTAGACGGTGTTGAACATTCCAAGCGGGCTGGATATATTTATGTTAAAATCGTGTGAGAAGACTCCGACTCCGGTTCCGGAGTTGGTCTTTGATCCGTCGGTGTATACTCTCATCTCTTTCGGGCCTGAGTGATCACACCGTTCCTCTGTAAGTATAACGTTGTAGTGCTTCTGAAAGAAGTGTAGTTTTGGGGCTTTGTCGCAGGGTGATGCCATCATCGGTTGTCTTTTGATTGCCTCCTCCTTTATGCGTGTGTGTTTGACCCTAGTCTTTGCTCAGGGTTCCCGAAATGTGGAGCCTGAAGGCGGCCAGGGCTGCCTCCTCTCGCACGATGAGGTGTAGGGGTGGCAGTCCTAGCATTACTTGTAGTGCGGCAGTGGGTGCAGTCCTCATACTGCCAGTTATTGCTACACAAGCAAACCGCTGCAGTTTGTCGAGGTCTTTTTGGGCTGTACTCAGGTCCGTCCTGGGCCACCAGTGAGCCATATGTGATAATTGGTCGGATGACTGTGGTGTATAGCCAGTGGGTGACCTTGGGAGAGATGCCCCAATTCCTTCCAAGCAGTCTTTTGCACTGCCATAGGGATATGCTGGCTTTTGTGGTGATGTAGTTGGTGTGTTTTGCCCAGTTCAGCTGTTTGTCCAAATAGATGCCCAGGTATTTGGTCTCAGTTGAAAGGCTTAGGGTAGTTCCAAAGAGTCGTGGCAATTGTAGTGTCGCCAACTTCCTCTTTTTTGTGAAGAGAATCAATTCGGTTTTTGTCGGATTCACCGACAGTTGGTGTTTGTTGCACCAGTCCTCTACTATTTTCAAAGCTTGGCGCATTAGGTTACATAAGGTGTTCTCGTGGGTGCCATTTATTATTATGGTTATGTCGTCGGCGTAGCCTACGGTAAAATAACCTTTGTCATTGAGTGCTTTGATGAGGCTGTCTACAACCAGGTTCCACAGAAGCGGCGAGAGGACGCCCCCTTGTGGGCAACCCTTCGCCACAACGGCCCTTGTAGTGTCATTTACCGTGACTTGTACAGCTCTCATTTTGAGCATATTGGTGATCCAGCCGCTCAGGGTCGAGTCAATGTTATGTCTGTTTAGAGCCATGTTGATGCTGTTGAACATGGTTTTGTCAAAGGCGCCCTCGATGTCAATGAAGGCGGCCAGTGATGAGCATTTGTGGTCCACTGCGCATTCAATCTTAGAAACCACGCTGTGTAGCGCAGATTCTGTTGATTTGCCCGTGGAGTACGCATGCTGTTGTTTATGGAGTGGTTTTACCCGAAGAGGTCCGTCTCGAATATGTCTGTCACAGAGTCTCTCCAGGGTTTTTAGTAGGAAGGATGTAAGGCTGATAGGCCTAAAGGCCTTGGGTTGTGTGTAGTCGGTTTTGCCCGGTTTGGGTATGAAGATGACTTTCACTTCACGCCATGCTAGTGGTATGTGTCTGAGGGCTATGCACGCTCGATAGATCTCGACCAGCCACGGTGTCCGATAATCTATTCCCCACTGTAGCAGGGCTGGGAAGATGCCATCCAGCCCTGCGGACTTAAATGGCTTAAACGTGTTGATAGCCCACTTTATACGGTCTTCTGTTGCTATATTATGGGCTCTTGACCAGTCTTGATCCGTAGGGGTCCATTCTGGCACAACCTCCCATGTCCTGTCCTCTAAGAGTTTGCAGTCCGGGAAGTGAGTCTCAAGAAGGACCTTGCTGGTTTCATGGTCAGTTATTGTATAAGAGTTGTCGGGTTTTTTCAGCGCGCCAAGAGTTCGGTCCTGGTCAGTTGACAGGATCTTCCTTACCCTTGCGGCTTCATTATTTGTCTCAATGGATTCACAGAATTTCCGCCAAGCTGTCCTCCTGGCAGTCCTGATCTGTTTCCTGTACAGATATTGGGTTTCTTTGTATAGCTCCCAGTCCTCCGGGAGTCTGGTGTTCTTGGCTCTGTTGAATTGCTTACGAAGTGCATCTCTGAGTTTACTGAGTTCGGCGGTCCACCAGGGGTTTCTCTCAGTCTTGGTTTGTGGTGCCCTTGGTAGTCCTTACATACTTCAGTCAACTTAATTTGGTTGGATATGATGTTGTGGACCACATCAAGCAACTTTTCACTATCCTTTTCTGGAACACCATGGAACAGCAGGACCTTTCTCCGCATGGTGGTTTCATGCCTATCAAACCCAGCAGCAAGCAGCTCAATTTGAGTTTTTAATGTAGATAGTGCTTGACAGACAAACAGCTTAAACTCGGAGAACTCACGCGCAATTGATGCAATGTCTGGTGAAGCTGATGCGGTGCCAGTGGTAGCCTGCTGCAATTTTGCTTCATATTCTTGCATTTGGGAGCCAAACAATCGCTCAAGGTCCTCAAAGCTGGCAGCAAGTTTAGTGTCCATGTTCAGTGTATAGTGAGAGTAAACCAGGAATTGGTGCTACAGACTTGATAACAATAGATAGCGGGTGTGGGAGGGTCTAATATAAAATGAACTGATTTATTTCATTAACTATTTTAAAATTATACTATTAGCATAACAACGTTATTTTAAACTACCGTACGGTGGTGCCTATAAAAGCGGGGTGCAGCCAGCGCTCGCCCCTCATTCCGTCTCAAGCAGCCGTCGTGATAACATCGTTTGAAAATATTGTTCGTTGTCATTATTTTAAATCAAGAAGTATATTTTTAAGTTTAAAATTGTATTTATGTGGAATTGATTAAAATTAGTAATTTCGTTCATTTTTTTTTAAATAAAAGAAATCTCAACCGCTATTATCAGAAGTGGGATAGGCTCCATTGCCTATCTTATTCTCTGTGTCGTGCGAAAAGTTTTTGAATCATGTCCGAAAGAGCTACCACTCGTAATAGAGGTAGAAATAGGCGTGATCAAAATAGTGATGCAGACGAACTCCAAGAAACCCTTGGAGCTATTCTGGCGCGACTGACCGCGCTAGAAAGCAGCAGCCTACCCGCAACTAGCACCGTGTCGGCGACAACGACTCCGGAAGCATGTGCCATTGTGGCGCCTGGGCAGATCATCGCATGTTCGCCGCAGGAGCCACAACCAGCAGTGCCTGAGTCGAACACCAGCATCGTTGGAGAATCGCTTGCAAGTACTTCGACGTCATTGGATGCTACGGATCGCCTCATAGGAGCGTTGAGTGCGTTAACCAAGGTCAGATCCAACCATTATTATATTTCAAACTTTGATCCCAGCATACATGATATCGATTGTTGGTGTGAAGAGGTTGAAAGGGCACGTGATATTAATAAATGGGATGACAACGAGTGTTTATCCCGGATTGCTAACTGCCTGAAGGGTGATGCTCGTAGTTGGTTAAACGACTGGGTCACAAACGACCGCACCTGGTCTAACTTTAAGATTGAATTCAAACCGCTTTGCTCGCGAAGAATCGATGTAGCAAATATTTTGTTTGACGTCATGAGTACTAATTCCGACAAATATTCCACGTATGCAGAATATGCTAGACGCTCCATCTTGAGACTAAATATTGTTAGAGGGTTAAGTGATGATTTAACGGTCGCGATTGTCATACGTGGTGTAACTGACGCACAAGTACGTGCCGCTGCGACTAACGCCCATTTAATGACCAAAGATCTTGTTGAATTCTTTTCTATTTATACAAAACCAAATCCCAAGTCATCTGTAACCTCTGTGACATCTTCCCAAAGTAAACAGTTTGACCGAAACTCTCGAAAACGTCCACATAATATTAAAAATCGCGAAATAACGTGTTTTTCTTGCGGTAGTACGGGTCACGTGCAGCGTACATGCCCTAAACAATCGAAAACTGTTAAATCTGAGGAATCCACAGAAACAATTAATAAGAAACCGAATGGGTCGTGCTCATTCTGTAAAAAGCCAGGCCATGACGTCTCGGTCTGTTTTGCTAAACAAAGATCTGAAACGCGTAATAAAAACAACGTTAATTTTTGTTTCGAGTTGAAAGGTGCATCAACAGACAGTGACGTCACAACGGCCGTTATACAGGGTATACCTACAGACGTGTTGATAGACAGCGGATCGCGCGTTTCACTTATTTCTGAATCAGTGCTTAAATATTTTAAATGTACCCGACTACCCACTTATCAGGTGTTACGTGGCATAGGTGATCAAAATATTGAGTGTAATAGCCGCGTAACATTAGTTTATAGAATTTAGCGACATCTCATTAGAAGTGGATCTTTTCATAGTTCCTCTAAAATGCCTAAACGTGCCAGTACTGGTAGGAACAGATGTTTTGAACCGCGAGGGAGTAACATACATCCGTGCAAACAATGAGCAACGTATAACTCGAATTCCTAGTTCAGTTGGTCAAGATGTATTGCTCATCAACTCAAGTGAACAATTTTCGGTTAACACTCCGCTTGAAGGTGGCGATCGTGAAAAATTAATGTCAGTCGTAAGTCAGTTTAAGGAATTCTTTATTATTGGGACTGCTTTAACAACAGTCACAACTGGTAATATGCGCATTGAGTTGACAAGTGAGACACCTATTTATTATAGGCCGTACAGACTTTCAATCGACGAAAAATTGAAAGTGCGTGATATCGTAAAAGACTTGCTAGACAAAAAGATAATCCGCGAGTCTAACTCTCCATACGCAACTCCGATTATTCTTGTCAAGAAAAAAGACGGAAAAGATCGCATGTGCGTTGATTACCGCGCATTGAACGCGGTTACCGTGAAAGATCGCTATCCATTACCCTTGATAGAAGATCATATTGATCGCCTTGGTAAGAGTAAGTTCTTCACCTGTTTAGACATGGCGACAGGCTTCCACCAAATTGTGTTGGATAGCGACTCTGTAGCGAAGACCGCCTTCGTGACCCCAGAAGGTCACTACGAATATTTAAAAATGCCGTTTGGTCTCGCGAACGCGCCGGTCGTATATCAACGAATAATCACAAATACGCTTAAATCACTAATAGAGTCCGGTAAAGCCCTCATATTTATAGATGACGTATTATTATTGGCACCTTCTATCGAAGAAGCAATCGAGAACGTACGCGAAGTATTAAAAACACTTACTTCTGCGGGGTTTTCTATTAATTTAAAGAAAAGTACATTTGTGGCTACAGAGGTTGAGTACCTAGGTCGAACTATCTCTGAGGGTCAGGTTAGACCGAGCGAACAAAAAATTAAGGTTTTAATTGACTCTCCTGTGCCCACAAATGTGAAACAGGTTCGACAGCTACTCGGTTTGGCTGGGTATTTTCGTCGCTATATACCCGGCTATGCATCTAAGACAGCGCCCATTGCTAGTTTAACACGGGGTAACGTTAAATTTCACTGGGGCGAAGAACAAGAAAAGTCGCGTAAATACCTAATCCATTGTCTTACAAGTGAACCTGTGCTTGCTATTTTCGATCCGTTATTGTCAACCGAGTTGCATACGGACGCGAGTTCTATCGGTTACGGCGCAGTTCTTATTCAGTTGCATGAGGATGGTAAACGGCGAGTAGTGGCATACTTTAGTAAAACAACGCAGGGTGCCGAACCGCGATACCATTCTTATGAGCTTGAGACACTAGCGATTATTAAAGCTTTGCAACACTTTCGCCACTATTTGTTAGGTATTTCCTTCAAAATTGTGACTGACTGTAACGCGCTTAAACTAACAGAACGTAAGAAAGATATTTTACCACGCGTCGCGCGTTGGTGGATATACATGCAGGATTTTAACTTTACGATAGAATATAGAAAGGGCGTAATGATGCAGCACGCGGATTATCTAAGTCGAAATCCAGTTGATGTCTTCCAAATAACTAGGCCGAAAAACTGGGCTCAGATTGCTCAATCTGCGGATGAGGAAACTCGTAAGCTGATTGATAAAGTCAACAATAATGAGCTAGACTCTTCCCGGTACGTTGTTCGCAATGATCTGCTGTATTATAAATACACCCCCACGGGCCAGGATCCAAAGCTACTATGTTTCATTCCAAAAGGACACCGATTAAGTCTCCTAAGAGTTTTTCATGACCAGCATGAACACATAGGTGCAGATAAGACCATTGACCTAATTTTGCGTCATTTTTGAAAATACGTAGGTCATTGTTTGATTTGCCTTTCGTCCAAAAAAGTTCCTAGGGCTCCTCATTACCCGATTTCATCATGGCATAAGCCAGATACTCCATTTAACACGGTCCACATGGACGTATTAGGTCCACTACCTATTTCAAATGATAAGAAATATGTATTGCTCGTGGTAGATGCCTACTCTAAATATTGTTTGTTTTATGCAATAAAAAGGCAAGATTCCAACGAATTAAAACAAATGTTTTCAAACGCCGTTTCTCTATTCGGTACTCCCAAACTTATTGTGTGTGATAGAGGCCGAATGTTTGAGAGTGCTAGTTTTCAGGGTTGGGTTACTGAAATGGGTAGCGAAATTCATTTTGTAACACCTGAAATGCATAGAGAAAACGGTCAGGTCGAACGTTACTGTCGTACTTTACTCAATATGTTACGCATAGAGGCATCTAAACCAGAGAGTAAATGGTCTGATTCCTTGTGGAAAATGCAACTGGTTATCAATTGCACTAAACACAAGACCACTCGGATCTCACCGTTACAATTGCTTATTGGTGCTGAAGCAGTCACGCCAGTCATAAGATCACTAGTCCGCGATGTCGCTGTTGATGACGTGCGACCGAATCGCGAGGGGTTAAGAGAGTTACAAAGACAGCGTGCTAGCGAACTGCTTGACCAGAATAGACGTAAACAAGACGAGTACGTTAATAGGAATCGGAAGGTCAAGTGTACGTTTAATCTAAATGATAACGTGTTTGTTATAAAAACTTCTCAAGTTACAGGCAAGCTGGACTCGGGGATGCGAGGGCCATATCGTGTGGCAAAAATCCTTCCCCACGATCGATACGAGTTACAGCTGCTAACTGGTTCGTATGGCAAAGTCACTCAGGCTGCCGCCGAGTACATGGTTGCTTGGCGAGGAGAGTGGACCCCCGAGTCGTGTGCCACGTTTTTTAATAGTAAGTAGATCTTTGTATTTACTTTTCTATCTAAACGATGCATGGTCATGTGAGAGCTATGTATGCTTGCATAGTGGCTGTAAGGGCATTGAGCGATGGCTCTGCCGAGACGTGCTAACTGGGTGCCTCCGTCTCAGTTTATTCTTAAGGGCATTGAGTTATAGTTAATTCTGCCGAAAGAGACGTGCTAACTGGGTGCCTCCGTCTCAGTTTATTTTTAAGGGCATTGAGTTATAGTTAATTCTGCCGAAAGAGACGTGCTAACTGGGTGCCTCCGTCTCAGTTTATTTTTAAGGGCATTGAGTTATAGTTAATTCTGCCGAAAGAGACGTGCTAACTGGGTGCCTCCGTCTCAGTTTATTTTTAAGGGCATTGAGTTATAGTTAATTCTGCCGAAAGAGACGTGCTAACTGGGTGCCTCCGTCTCAGTTTATTTTTAAGGGCATTGAGTTATAGTTAATTCTGCCGAAAGAGACGTGCTAACTGGGTGCCTCCGTCTAGTTGTGTTGTATTAATTACAACAGACATATGTTTAGATAAAATAAGAAGGATGTTACTAAGAAGTGCCATTTTCTTATTTCTAGCTGAAGAGGATAGTCTCGCAGCACCATCTACCAGTGCCAGCTGCGAAGACCATACAAGTAGTGGAGATGCAGACACACCAGGGTCCATCAATTACTGATGCAGCCATTTAAGACATGAGCCCTTCGCGTCGCCCGAGTCCGCTTGCCGAAGATCGTGACTGCAGCGAACAAGGACCTTCATCTGGACAATGTGGCTGAAGACAACCACACGTCAGGAGAGGCCGTATTAGCATAACAACGTTATTTTAAACTACCGTACGGTGGTGCCTATAAAAGCGGGGTGCAGCCAGCGCTCGCCCCTCATTCCGTCTCAAGCAGCCGTCGTGATAACATCGTTTGAAAATATTGTTCGTTGTCGTTATTTTAAATCAAGAAGTATATTTTTAAGTTTAAAATTGTATTTATGTGGAATTGATTAAAATTAGTAATTTCGTTCATTTTTTTTTAAATAAAAGAAATCTCAACCGCTATTAATACTTTATCAAGAGCACACAAAAATGTATGTTAGTGCTATGTCTACCCACAAAGGAATCGTATCTTGAATGAATGATAGGAAGATGATTATTCTGTTTGAAAGAATCGCACTAATAATACAAAGCCGAAAGTTTGTGAGTGTGTGGTTGTTACTTCTTCACGCTCAAACGGCTGGACCAATTTTTTACGTGGGTGAAACCGCGGGGCGCAGCTAGTATTTCAATCTAATAATGAAAATTGAAAAAAAAAAGAATCTGAAAAGCCGTGCAAAAATAAAGATAGACTATTTTTATAGAGGTTCCCATAAAATTTTCAAGAAATTTAAAAAATAATTTAAGTAACTTGTAATCTATCAAGAATCGCGGAACATACATGGTGACCTGTAATATAGGTTTTTATATAAACCTACTTCACGCACCAGTCTCTCACAAAGTTAGCTCCTTGTTCGAGCACTATTGTCAATTATTAGCAATAAGTATGACGGAAGGCATATTGTTTAACAGCTGCGAGAGGCGGCGACTAGATGGCGCTAGTGGAACGTGCACTAGCGGATCGCCTTTCTAAGGAGCTGCGCCAAAGAGTATAATAATAATATGGGAGAGCTGCGCTCAGTCGCTCACAGAGTACATTGGCTGGTGTGCGTTCGTGCAGCGGAATGTTGTTGAATTTAAAGATATTAATTATGCAGATATTTAGTGTATGACGTCGTATAATTGTGTATGGTAAAAAAAAAATTGTGTACGCAGCCATTGTGGAGAAATTCACCAAAAACTGATTCCGCTGGGCGAACGTTGTCCTGGCGGAACTTATTTTAATCCATAGACTTTAGAAGAAAAGAGGTGTGTCCAAAAATTAGTGTGTATTTGTGTGTAATTGTGTATGTATGAATAAAATGAGTGCATGCATAAACTTCGGAGAAATTCAAGTTTCCGCTACGCGAACGTTTGGCCATTAGCTAGTTTTCATATAAAGCGCTTACATAGAGAGCTGTAGATTTTTACATACGTTGTTTTGAATTTGTTTATATTTGTTTAAAAAACAGATTTAGAAAAAATCGTAGGGCTTAAAAGATAAAAATATAAACGTAAAATACACTTAATAGGTCTTAGTTCTTAAAGTATGCACTTTGGGGTCTAGATTTTCACGTTTATACAAACCTTGTAAGTATCTGAAACATGTTGCCAAGTATCAATGATGTTCCGTTAGTAATTAAAGAGTTAAAGGACAATTTTACCATGAATAGATCACTGTTTACAAAACAGTCAAATATCACGACGTTCTAAAGGAATTGCATGGTAAAATGTATGCCAAAAATTAGTTTATTCATTCAACTATTCACATGCAAAATTTCATGTCATTAAATTTAGTAATTAAAGAAATCAATTAAAATACTGACGAAGCATCGAAAACCTACATAACCCGACCAAGTTCGGATAGCTACAAAAAAGCGGCCCAGCCATATATCTAAGAGACGTTCTTAACCTTCCAATATAGTATTTACTAATATGGTACAGTTCCGTACACAAGCGTTAGGAAAAAATAAAACAATTGCATTTCTTGAATTAAAAATATTTTTTTAATAATAACCCAACTATCTACGATAAAAACAAATCTTCAATTAACAAGTACTTTTCTATTTAAATATCCGTGTACAAAAAATTTTTTTATTAAGTACATACTTAATTATGTTTCATTACACACTTAAATAAGTAATTATAATAACGTTAACAAACGCTTGCAACGACAGCAATAAACTTAAATGTGTTTTAACTAACATAGGTTTAATAAACGATTATGAATATAAGGGTAAGTAAAATATTTAGAGCTTCAATAATAAAATCACAGATTAACAATCTCAGATCACATAACTAGACTATTCAGTTGTTTAGGTTTGAGAGTCTGCCTAATATAAAAATAAATCAACATTTAAAAAGTACTTATAAAATAAAAAAGGTATTTACAACTCAATACCAATTATTAAATGAGTAGCAAATACAGAAAAAGACCTCAACATTTCTAAGTATAATGTACACTAGCTTAAAAAAAAATCACAGATTAACAATCACAGATCACATAACTAGACTATTCAGTTGTTTAGATTTGATCAACATTAAGAAAGTGCTTATAAACTAAAACATTGGTATAAAAAAGGTATTTTCAAGAAAATATTCTTAAATGAGTAGCAAATACAGTAAATAACCTCAACATTTCTAAGTATAATGTACACTAGCTTAAAAAAAAATCACAGATTAACAATCACAGATCACATAACTAGACTATTCAGTTGTTTAGATTTGATCAACATTAAGAAAGTGCTTATAAACTAAAACATTGGTATAAAAAAGGTATTTTCAAGAAAATATTCTTAAATGAGTAGCAAATACAGTAAATAACCTCAACATTTCTAAGTATAATGTACACTAGCTTAAAAAAAAATCACAGATTAACAATCACAGATCACATAACTAGACTATTCAGTTGTTTAGATTTGATCAACATTAAGAAAGTGCTTATAAACTAAAACATTGGTATAAAAAAGGTATTTTCAAGAAAATATTCTTAAATGAGTAGCAAATACAGTAAATAACCTCAACATTTCTAAGTGTACCTCATATTTTCTAGTTTCAATAATAAAATCACAGATCACATAACTAGACTATTCAGTTGTATAAATTATTGCATGAGGCATTATGTTTTTGGAACTATTTTGAATTTTGCTACATAAATCGTCGTAACACTGAAATGATTTATTAGTGTACGGGGGTCTCGAACAATGCGCCTTGTAATGACCAATACCTGGCATTTGTAAAGGTGGAACATATTCAATAATAGCCAATATTAAAAATAGCTTATTATTTATTTCAATATTACGAGGTATGTCCTCTAGATTTATGTACAAATTATGTAGTTCAAAGATAATTAAATCATTTAAATCATATTTAAAATCGACAGTGCCTATTCCACAAAAATTACAAATAGGAGGATTGTCACTCCTCATACCAGATTCTACAGACTCTTGCAATTTGGCAATGCCTTTACACTTAATGATATCAATGTTTAAAGGTAGGTATTTACATTTAAAATTGCTGTCATTTATGGAAACAAGGCATTCTTTATTTGAACAACATTTCTTTCTGTTTCCAGAAAAGTATGGCAAACAGATGTCTTCAATTATTTTTGTGACATTGCATGCACAATCTATAATTTGGCACTGTCTTGCATCAAGTGTATTGTCATTAACATTAAACAATGGATTTAGTAAAATTTCTCGTTTTGCGTATAACGTTTTGCAATTCTTTTTCGTATTAGATAATAGGATAAAAAAACGAGTGAATGAATCTTTGCTAATCAAGGAATCTATAAAATTACGGAAAGAGATACGGTCAGTATATGCGACTGCGAAAGCTTGAGCCACTGCGTCAAATGCACAGGTATTAGTCACTACATTTTTGATGTCTTTCGATATTGATACGTTACCATTTTGTAAGATGTAAAGAGGCTTCGACGAGATAGTTTTTGTGTTGGGAATAACTAGACCTCTCCAGTTTTCTATTTCAACAGGATTGTCTTGAAAAATAGATTGCTCCTCGAAATCACCTATAATTTTCGTCTGTTTAACTTGATTTAAAATCATATGTTCATTCTTATTCTTAATTATCTTAGTAGCAGTTTCAGAATATTTAGCTTTATTTAATTTGATCATTCCATTAAGGTAAGTGTAATGTTGTATTAAAAATTCGTCTAAACGTATTCGCTCCTGCTTTGTATTGAAATATATGGTCTTTATATCTTTGAAATGATTTTCAACATTTGAGCTACTCCCAACATTTCTAACATTACGAAAATACTTATCCATAACGCCACTCCACATTGGCAACTTTCTCAATAGTCTTTTTAATGTATCATTTATTTCTGGTAGATAATATTCGTTTTTATGTTCGTTCGGGTCAATTAACATTAAATACAATTTTTCGGTTTCTAGAATATTGTCGTAATATTGAATGAGTGGGTTTGTACCTGCATTGTTGGTGTCATTCTTTTCATCGGCTAATACAGAACATAATGCCTCATCATCGTTACAGTTATCTAAATCTTGGATGTCAACCTTATACTCGCTTATATTCGCTAAACACGCTACAGCTTGATCATATTTCTTGCATGAATGCCCATCTAAATCTAGGGTTACATATTCATGTAAAGATACAGTAACGATATCTTTGATTACTGATTTGACTTCGTCATAGGACTTAAGCAAGTGAATTTTTTTTATACAATTTATATAGAAGTATTTACATTTTTCTGTCGCTTTATCGAAACAGCTTTGTTTGTATAATTTTTTGAAAAAATGAGACTTATCCAATCTAATGTAACATGCTGGTATAGAATTATGTTCACCTTCTAATATCGAAAAGCACTGCGCTAAATATTTGTTTGTGTCGGTGTTTAAAAAACTGCGACATATTGCTCCTAATAGGGCAGACGAATCATCACTGATAATTTCATTCGGCGTATTACGGTTACGCGCCCATGTGCTTAACCACGTGGCTATGGTTTCAGTAGTATGGGACTGGGACGCCATATAACATAAAGGTATACTTGTGTTTGCAGTGTATGCCACAACGGCATACAAAAAGGTATGTTTGGGTTCTTTAGTTCTTAAATTATCGTTAACATTTGGCGGTGCAATTACTTGAAAAATCGAACCGGTTGCATCGATGGATAAAACGATGTGTGTATTTTTTAATACTTCATCATAATATTTACCTTGTTCTTGGGTCCAAAAATATAAAAAAAACGGGACTAAACTAAATTTTTGAACAAAAGAATCAAAAGGTGGACTTTGTGACATAGCATAAATGGAGAGAATTGTATTCTTATCGAATTGGAGTGCCCTTTTAACTTCGTGTCGTATACGCCTCAAAGTACTTAATTTCGGAAATGTTGGAGGTTCACATGGATCATTTATGCCTATAATTTTGTCTGCCATCTTGGCTCTAACTGCTAATGCCTTATTATGTTTTAACATTACTGCTAATTTTTGTTTTCTTACAGAATTAAGTTTATTCTTTATAGTCGAATCATGGACAAAATCTTTTTTATATCGGCTTAGCAAACAAGTAACATCTATGAAATTACTAGTTATTGGATCAATAGTGACTAAAATATTTGCTCCACATTGGGTACATTTGCCATCACATTTGATATTATTTAGCTTTAAATTTGAAGGAACGTAATTGCTTTTAAATGAAAAAGTGCATTGAATATCCGTTTTTGCCCATATGTGGTCTTGTAGCTCATTCGTCCAATTATTTTTTAACAACTTGTGATTTGTTGGTTCTATATTTCTGTACTCATAATAATCCATTAGAAATTTTACTTGAACTTCATCAGATTCGTCTGTAATATCAACATTGTTTTCATCAGAATCATCAAAATAATGTTTACTGGTGGGTATGTTTTCACAGTGGTCAAAAAAATAATTATAATGGCGTTTAATTGACAATTGTATGGCAGGTTTCTTCATGTGGTAATTAAATAATTCAGCTAACTGCTTTTGTATACTGTCATACACTTCATGGCTAACAGGAGGAACAGATTTAACAAACGTGTCTTTATGTATTCGTACTACTACTTTCATATTATTTAACGGTATAGTACTTTTTCTGCCGGCCATTTTAAATTTTTCCTCCCGTCGGCGTCGGTAGCGCCGCGCGATGCGTTGGATCAATTGGTTTGGTTTGTAGAATTAGGTCGTTGAGGTGTTCGCTTCTAGTGAGATTAAGACGCCATTATAATCTGAAACATTAATAAAAAGTATACATTTACATAGGTACATGGATTACTACATAAAGATAATGAAAAATTGTGATACTTTATTAGTTGCTTTCCTTTTAAGGGGAGTATGTCTTAGTGATATAGAATCATATGCATAATTAATTATTGAAAAACAGCCGTTATTGCCATCTCTACACATAACCCCACAAAAAGAAAGTCAATAATAAACATCTGCCTTATACGTATATGTATTTTGCATATTGGTAATAAATATAAGGTGATTATTCAATAACAATATTTATTTTCAACATTTCGTTACAATCTAGTCGGTCGTTTAGTTAATTCAGTAGTTATTCTGTAATTTTCTATTCAGTAGTTTGTCTTTAACCAGGAAAAACATCTACTTGGTTACGATTTTATTATAATATATTACTACTATTACTATTATACTTTAAGGTACACACCAAAATAATACATAAATTTTACAATAAAAAAATATAATGTACAAAGGCGAGCTTAACTCATTAATGAGTTCTCTGACAGCAAACCTAGAGCGAAAGAGAGATAGTTCTTAACAGGACAGAAAACAAGTGTACATAGTAAGAAAGGGGGGAAAAAAAAAGATAAACTACTCTAATTATAATATTATAGGTACCTACATAAAATAAACTACAGATAGAAACTAAACAAATAACAAATACATAAACATAATATATACTCAAATGATACATACTTATAAATATATACTTAAACTACAGTTTATATTGACAAAAAATGTTCCAAAACTACCAACGAAGGGCTATCGCGTAACGAATGAGTGAGTTCCACAGACGCACAGCACGAACAGTGAAAAAGCCATTATAATATGTCTAGTATAATTTATTATTATGAATTTAAATTCTAAATAGAATTAGATCAATCTGTAGATATTAACTTGGGTTTATGGTGTCTGTCCAATGTTAACGTAACACAATTATTATAATTTATATGCCTCATAAACTACGTAAATGAATAAGTGTATAGTTATTAATTTATTATAAAATCTTACCTTATATCTGTGATCAGCTTCTCACTATCACTGACTCAATATTCCTACTACATAATTATGTTAAGCTTCACTGTTACACTATAACATTAATAACACACTTTGTCAATATTATTATTATCGAGAATTGGCGATGCATAGCAAAACAATTGAACAAAAATTTGGTGTACAAAAATAAATGACCTTTAAATTATATCGAAACAACAATTGTGTTATCACCTATACCAATTCAATACCGGTATTATACGGTAAATTTTGGGATGTTACCTAAATATATTGCATGGACGCTTTTTTGTAGCTATCCGAACTTGGTCGGGTTATGTAGGTTTTCGATGCTTCGTCAGTATTTTAATTGATTTCTTTAATTACTAAATTTAATGACATGAAATTTTGCATGTGAATAGTTGAATGAATAAACTAATTTTTGGCATACATTTTACCATGCAATTCCTTTAGAACGTCGTGATATTTGACTGTTTTGTAAACAGTGATCTATTCATGGTAAAATTGTCCTTTAACTCTTTAATTACTAACGGAACATCATTGATACTTGGCAACATGTTTCAGATACTTACAAGGTTTGTATAAACGTGAAAATCTAGACCCCAAAGTGCATACTTTAAGAACTAAGACCTATTAAGTGTATTTTACGTTTATATTTTTATCTTTTAAGCCCTACGATTTTTTCTAAATCTGTTTTTTAAACAAATATAAACAAATTCAAAACAACGTATGTAAAAATCTACAGCTCTCTATGTAAGCGCTTTATATGAAAACTAGCTAATGGCCAAACGTTCGCGTAGCGGAAACTTGAATTTCTCCGAAGTTTATGCATGCACTCATTTTATTCATACATACACAATTACACACAAATACACACTAATTTTTGGACACACCTCTTTTCTTCTAAAGTCTATGGATTAAAATAAGTTCCGCCAGGACAACGTTCGCCCAGCGGAATCAGTTTTTGGTGAATTTCTCCACAATGGCTGCGTACACAATTTTTTTTTTACCATACACAATTATACGACGTCATACACTAAATATCTGCATAATTAATATCTTTAAATTCAACAACATTCCGCTGCGCGAACGCACACCATTGGCTGCGCTGTTTAGTAGGGCGAGTCGGTACGCATTTTGAACTGATGCGTCTTGGTGCACGGACCACTGTCTCTCGAAGTCGACAGTCAGTACAGCCCGGTAATTGGATATGGAATGCTGTCTCCGACAAATGAGTACTATCCTTATTGCGGTGGGTGCATGGACCACTGTCCCTGAGAGTCAGTACTGCCATATGTGACCGCCACTACCATTATTAGTTATTTTATTTCATTTTTATATTCTCTCGATTTAAAATAATTGATTGTTCGATTGAAATAGATTATTATATAGAGTATTACTTCTGATGTCTGGACCTATCCCGACAAGTACATAACTTGTGTAGAGAAAATAAACGTTTTACTAGTATTATTATAAAACTATATTATATGGCTATACTTCAGAGTATCTACTTACTTAGGTACCTCTTATTGTACTTATTACTTTACTTATTATTTCTATTGGACTGGCTTTATGGGTAAGTTATAATTGAACTGGGAACCATATCTACCGTAGGTCCCTGTTCTAGGTGTAGATAGGTACCTACCTATAAATGTGGTTTCTTAACTATGCCTACAACTGAACTGCGCAACGGTCTATCATCTGCGGGTGTCGGGTGTCCCCACAGAGTACATTGTATGGTGTCCCTGCTTTTCCTTATTCTAAGGGTGTCCCCTGTCCATAGATTTTACACTTATATCCCGTGTCTACTGTTTAATTAAATTCCTGATTTTACGTTTTTTGGGTCCCATCCGTCCCTAAAGTTGATTTTAGGTTGGCTGTTTCGGAAAACTAGCGAGACAACCCACAAAAAATGAACTTTTAAGCGGCTTGAGAGACATTCGAATTCTGTGCTAAATAGTCATGAAGAAGGTTTTATACCTTCAAGTATGCTGTCTATGCTGTCAATCCTGTAACCATAGCAACAAAAATCGACACAACAAAACTGTTTATTGGTTTATTTTTTGTGAGACGTTTTCTTTTTAAACCCAAGCTTCCATTATATTATCAATATTATGATAATAATAATAAATAATTCAGAATGGACAACGACGTAGCGAACTATTCAGTGATAGGCCGCATTGGTGAAGGTGCTCATGGCTTGGTGTTCAAAGCAAAGCATAATCCTACCGGACGGGAAGTGGCGTTGAAGAAGATCCTCATAAAAAACCTCGAGGATGGTATACCAGTTAACGTGATGAGGGAGATAAAGGCGCTGCAGTTGCTTCGATGCAAATATGTAAGTTTTAGTATAATGCCTAAATTTGTTCTTTTCACTAAGAGGCAGCTGTGGTTACAAGGGTTTCATCAGAAATTCCAGGGTATCCTAAACATCACCGCAATCAATATGTATTTCTTTATATTATTATATTTAAATCCTTAGAGTAATTAATTAGACTACTTCTATGTGCAAATCTGTCTAAATCTACCTTTGGCCTAACGCGAGATCTACCTAATTTAGCAGAGACCGGATCTGGGCGTCATTCCCAGGGCCGTAACTAGAAATTGTATTATTCAATTTAATAGATTTTTAAATTAATTTGAATCCTACTACATATTGTAAATAGGTAGGTAGTCTTAATCTAAAAGCAAATAATTCGTACCAAAAGATATTAATACGTAAACAAACAACGTTACTATTAAGTAGTCATAAGTAGGTATTTTATTGGTGAAGGACCGCGCGTAAACGTTTCTCCGCCACAGGGCCAGCAATATAAGTCAAATATATCAAAAATATAGTTCATAACTTATATATAAAATTCTCGTGTCACAGTGTTAGCTACCACACTCCTCCGCAACGGCTTGACTGATTTTTATGAAATTTTATATGCATATTCAGTAGGTCTGAGAATCGGCTACTATCTATTTTTTATACCTCTAAGTGTTAAGGGTGGTTTTCCCACGGGATCGAGCCTTACGCGGGTGAAACCGCGGGGCGCAGCTAGTATATTTATAGAAATAAGATGTAGGTACCTAATAAATAAGATGAAATTTTATCACAGAATAATATTAATCAACTGTATGGGAGGTACTTAATTTACAATTTGAAAAAATATTTGTAAAGGAAAAAAAAAACTAAATTAATACCAAAAAAAATCCTTTTTAAGTTCGGACCTGGACCACTGACAGTCGGGCTGGTCCACAAATTCAAGGTCACTCAGCGTGCTATGGAGCGGGCTATGCTCAGAGTGTATCTGAAGGATAAGATCAGAAATGAAGTTATCCGGAAGAGAACCGGAGTTACCGACATAGCCTGCAGAGTAAGCAAGCTGAAGTGGCAGTGAGCTGGACATGTTTTTCGAAGGACCGATGGCCGGTGGAGCAGACGAGTCCTGGAGTGGCGACCACGTATCGGCAAGCGTAGTGTGGGACGCTCCCCAGCTAGATGGACCGACGACTTTAAAAAGGTGGCTGGGACAGACTGGATGCGGAAGGCGGAGGATAGGGTGTTGTGGCGCAGCCTGAGAGAGGCCTATGTCCAGCAGTGGACTGCTATAGGCTGAGTTGATTGAATTTCGGACCTGTACTGACCGATATTCCGATCCCTGCGTATTAGGAATGACAATATTGCATCTGCCGATACGACGACGTCATATCTTACCCAACAGATCATCAAACTGTACGACATGTTCCCCCGCGGTATGAGCCTGGTGCTGGTCCTGGAGTACATGTGCTCAGGACTATGGGACATGCTGCACCACTCGCAGCAGGAACTGACCATGCCCAGAGTCAAGAGCTACGCGCAGATGCTGCTGAAAGGCACGCGATATATGCACGCGCACTATGTGATGCATAGGGTGAGTATTTATCCAACTTTGTATAGGTAATCAATCCCTATAATCCTTACTTTGCAACTGAACTAGTCGTTATGAAATTTGACAGACAGGTAGGCTGGGACCTGGAGAAGAACATAGGTGGGGTAATTTTCATCATGAAATACAAAATACACGCGGGCAAGTAGTAGGTAATATTATAAATGCAAAAATGGTTTGTTAGTTTGTCCTTCTTTCACACACCAAGGGTGCAACGAATCGAAAATGAAAATTTGCATAGTGATAGTTTATGGGTTGGTGAGTGACGTGACGTTTTATCCCGATAAAATACACGATTTCTGTGAAATGGACCTCAGGAGCGAAGGCCGGTAAAAGTATAATATACTCACAAGGTGTCCTAAAACTCCTGTCCCCGGCTTGGCGTTGAGTTTTGGGACACTATATGTTTGTTTATTTTCCGTATTCCCATCAGGATTTGAAACCCGCGAATCTGCTGATAAATCACGAAGGTATATTGAAGATCGCCGACTTGGGTCTGGCGCGTCTTTATTGGCCTGATGGCGGCAGACCTTATTCACACCAGGTAGCGACACGGTACGAAATCAAATTGATTATTTTAAAACCTTTTACTAATAGAGGGAAAGAAAAAAGAAAGAAAATACGTTTATTTGCGGTAAAAAAAAAAAAAAAATGCGTTCGTTTTCATACACCGATATCATTTCGTGGACAATAGTGTGGGTTATACGTTTATTCGACTGTACTAAAACGACTTTTTGTAAATGCTGTAATGTATAACTGTTTTTTGTCCCAAATAAATAAAATAAAATAAAATAAACATGACGCAAAGAAAGAAAATAGATACAAAAAAAACAAGTAGGGGGAAAATATGCGTCACATCCACGCAAAACGGCTACCGCTCAGCATAATGCTGCGACCCTATTCGAGACAGAGCCCCAGCGCGAAAGGCAGAATATTCAGGTGGAAAGTGGGCGTTGTGGACTTTGTGAACAAACCAATACTTTTTTAGGCGTCAGTTGCGCTGATGGATGGACGCGGCCGGACGACGGCCCTTTGCTAATGTCATAAGAAGCTGTAGGTACAGATACAAGGCATCAGAATCTGTAAACGATCTAGTAAAAGTTAGGTACCTACTAGGTCTTGTCATCTGTGAGGCTAGTGAACGAAGTACCAGGAACATAAAACCTCGTTTTTCGCGACTGCGTCTTCGACGAGCTTCAGCGGCCGGTGAGCCGGTAGCGACAGGGACAGGGCTAGGGGTCACCTCCGGCCTTAAGCCAATTGCAGACCAAGAGCTAAGCTAAGTTAGTTTAACATAGCTCGCTTAGCTGAGGTAATTTCTCATACCTACTTGAGTTCATAGTTTGCGGTTGGCACACGAGTACCTACCTATGCGAAATTACGTCAGTTATGCTAGATAAGCTAAAGTAACTTAGCTTAGCTCTTGGTCTGCAACTGGCTTAATAGTTGATTTCTGGGAGTTCGAGGAGAACTTGCAAATTGTTTAGGTGACGTTTTTTGAACGACTGCTCATTTTCAGGTGGTACAGAGCTCCTGAACTGCTGTATGGCGCTAGATTCTATACAGAGAAAGTGGATCTATGGGCTGTCGGTTGTATTTTAGCGGAGTTGATAACGAAGCAACCACTGTTCGCTGTTAGTATTCCTTTGCTATTTATTTCGGTAACTAATACATAGATACATTTTGTATTGAGCTGAATGGTGCTGATCCATGCGTCATGTTCGTGAACGGGCGCTGTCAGTTGGGACTGGTCATATCTTAGCTGGCACGGCTTACTTTTTAATTATTTTAGTATTGAATTGTTTTTTTTAGTTTTTTATCTTTTTATCACGGACGCTTCTGACGTATTGCATCGTTCTCACATGTTTAACTTCAATATGAATGACGTAACCAATATTTTAATTTAAAAGAGTGTCCGTGGAGTTTCTTGCCCGTTCTTCTCCATAGGAGCTTACTATTTGGAATGGGCAACTAGCTTCATATTTGTAACTGACCGACTTCTTGACAATTCAAAACTGCCTGTAAATGGTTTAATTGAAATAAATGCTTTCCGCCTTATTACAAAACAAGATTTATATTTTGACATGGCTGAAACCATGGAGCCAGTTTTTGTAATAAGAACGTAACAGTGATTGAAATACCGTTCTTTATACAAAACTGAAAACTTATTTCGGAACTAAGTTGTCAGTTTTGTGTTTAGGAACTTTACCATAGTCGGAATAAAGTTCGAAAAGTTGTCAGTTTTGTGTTTAGGAACTTTACCATAGTCGGAATAAAGTTCGAAATTCAATAATGGCTCCATGTTTTAAACCTGGGTCTGAAGATAAACCTTGTTTTGTAATAAAGGGGTTTGAGTTTGAGTTTTGAATTATTCAGGTTTTTTTTTCGTGTAGGTACGTACCTATGTTTTGTTATGATGGTGTAATACATCCTGTATAGGTCTGGAACGCGTTGGAAAATGGCATTCACTCTTCCCAGGTATTTGACCCCAAGATTTAACCACTTTTGAGAATTCTGTCACTAACCTCTGCACCTTCGGCGGTTCCCAGGGTGAATCAGACATCGAACAGCTTGCCATAGTGCTGCAACACCTGGGCACGCCCACCGAGGAGACGTGGCCAGGACATGCGGAGTTGCCAGACTTCCACAAAATCACGTTCCCCGAGTCCGCTCCCACGCCCTGGCCGGAACTGCTGCCAGGAGTAGAGCCAGATGCCGTAGATCTCGTCAAGTCGTTCGTTATGTACGATACGAATAAGAGGATATCGGCTAAGGAGGTTAGTTCTACTTTACCATGTACTCTTGATGTAAGATCCATACAACACTCCATTTATTACTTATAGCATTAGAAAAACAACGGCAAAATAACGACAGTTATTGTGTAAATATTGTTGAATTTACTGCACTTTAGGCGCCATCTCCACGAGCCAGACAATCGTGGCGATAGTCACGCCGTGCCATCAAATTCAATAGAAACTCTATTTGTTTGTTTTTTTTTTAAACATTGCCCCACGCTAGGAATTTCTACTGTATTGTGGGTGCGTTTACAAACATTTAAACTCACATACACAAACAGCCAGACCCGGAACAACTACTTGTAGGTCATACAAATATTTGTTTCGTGCGGGAATCGAATCCACGACACGCAGCGCAGCAGTCAATCGCTTAACCACTGCGCCAATCGTGCCGTCTATGAATCAATCTCCACAGGCGAAAATTTGAAGGAACAGCGTGACATGACCGCGATTGTGTCGTCCGTACAGACGGCGCCTTAAAATGGTAAATAGATTACATTGCTTTGTATTTATCGTTAAATAACAAGAGTTTATTGAGAAATTTATATCGAAATAACGAAAGGATGGCAACCGTAATTTTTTTAATGTATAGGTACTATTATTATAAAGAGGTAAAGGTTGTGAGTTTGTGAGGTTTTAGGGGGTACCTAATCTCTGGATCTCCTGAACCGATTTTGAAAATTCTTATACCCATAGAAAGCCACGTTATTTGTGAGTGTCAAAGGCTATATACATCACAAGTAAAAATGTTTACCGCCCAACGAAGTGGGCACGGGTCAGCTAGTGTTATAATAAATGGAATATAGTAAGTAGTTCAGTTTCAACGTTGTCCATCGGAGTACCTAATTATGTAAAGTCGACCTCGTAATTGCTTCACCACCTTTTACCATAACTCCCAGTAAATAGAAAAATCTAATTCAAATTCAAAACGTTTATTGCAACACTAAGGTTGAAACTATCTAGCTTTCACATACCGCATAATCAGCCAGATAATCTTCCCACTGCCACTGCCACTGGGACACAGGCCTCCTCTCGGTGGTAGGGAGTGGGTCGATTACGAGCCACTCCCTACCACCGAGAGGAGGCATAAACAAGACTACTCAGACATTAAATTATTACAAGCCATCAGAAAAAAAACCACTACGTGGGCCCAGTGCGGGTTGGTAGATGTCACACGTCTTCGATTTTTTGGTTCTAGGACATGCCGTTTTCATGATGATTTCCTTCACCGTTTTTTAAGAGCAGCGGTGATGAAATAATTTACACAAAGTAAAGCGCCTATCAGGGTTCGAACGTACGACCTCCAACTCGTAAGTCGTGGCCGTTAGCCCTGGGCCACCACTGCTCACAAGCAAATATAGACCTTGACGTTTTATGATGCAAGTATGCAAGTAACATTCAACGTTAGGCTACCCTAAGTTTGAATATCACGTAAACCAGGATCGACTATAACTATTTGCTTTATAAGTAAAATTTTTTTTTTTTTCAGGCTTTGAGACATCAATGGTTCCACAACAGACCTTCACCCGCTTCCTTAGAAGACATGCCAAAACCACAGATGAACAAACTAAAATAAATAATTGTATCTGGATCATAAATTAAACATAGTATTTTTTTAATGAATTTATCATTTAATATTAATTAAATTATAAATCAGTAATAATTACAATATCAAGTTGTACTTTAAATCTTATGTACATTTGAGCTAAACAGTGAATGCACAGAGATACCCTTAATATAACAGCTAAATAAAATATCCTAAAGAAGGCGACAGGTAGATAGAATGACCAATTACAACTGATCTCATACTTTCCCTTAAATACCATGCATGACCACACAATGTTAAAACTACCCATTAAATATGACAAATTGGTAAAATCGTCCACATTCACCTAATTTGGAAATATTTATTTCAAAGTCTTAAATCATAAAAATACTTTCTTCCATCCTTTTGCTTACTTGTAATCTGTGCCAAGTAATCTGATTCTCAAACACTCTAGAATCGGAAATGTTAATCTTTAAAACTACCTTACTTTTTGGAATCATTCGGAGAAACCTAGTTCCGTTAATAAATAAACTATATTTTAAATAATAATCATAATAAAATGCAGATAAACATTTACATTAAGAGAGATCAAATTATATACCGTTCCATCCATTCAACTTTAAAAACACCGGAAGATGTATATACCTTCACAATTTTGTCTTAATTATCGTAATCTATGAGGGCAAACTTTAGCCTAATTCACTGTAAGACTATTCAGATAAATATGATCTACCACAGCAATTGTTACTAGTAATAAAAAAAGTTAAGTAACATTGGACTTCGATGTAGAACTTTTTAAACTAATATCAGACACTTTTCGTCGTAAGAAATTCGACGAAAAGCTGGTCAACGGTCTGATAAAAATGTAAACAAATGGATTAGAAGACGTACAGTCACCAGCATATCAAGTTACCACTAACTGTTAAATTTTCTCATTCGATTTTGAACTTAACAATCAACATTTTAAGGTTTAAAATCATTTGGAGAAATTTGACAGTTTAGTTTAACCTGATGTGCTGACGACTGTACCTGTGGATACCTACTTGTAGAGCCACTTACAAATTGAGAGCTTTGATTTGATTATTTGAATACTGAAACCCGAAATGCTAATTTTAAATCATCTTTATAGATATTTTAATTTAACAATTGAGGTTAATTTTTAAAGCTCAATTTTCGTCTATGATGTATATTTTATGCAAACAATATTTGTTGCAAAATGTGGTAAGTAAAGTTGAATTCTTCTAAATTTCTAAACTTGATTTCTAATAAAAACAGAGAAGAACATGACTAATTCCCTTAGGCGAGTGATTGCGTAAGAATTTAATCTGAACAGGGTTTGTGACTGTTAGCAGATCAGATACTTTTGAAACAAACCATACTTAAATTATGAATATAATTTTATGATCAAAATTACTTTTTATTATAACAATGTTACGTGTTAAAACGGAATGGCGAGGAAATCGCGGCCAATCTCGCGTTGCCATTAAATTCAATAGAAACACTGAACACTTTTGATGCCAAGTACCCAGCATATAGGTCAAAAGATAATTCGTTCGTGTGCCCACAACCTGCGCCACGAGTCTACAGATCGCTATAGATGACTTTTGTACTGTACTGACTTGTTGTTATAGATTTACATAACACATTATATGACATGCTAATTAGTAGGTATGCATTCTATGTACTTAGCACCGAAAGTGTGAAACAATTTTCACACGGCGATCATCGATAATTTAAAGGCACAGCGTAACTATCGCCGCGAATCTCTCGACCGTGGAGATGACGCCTAAGACCTCAAAACACACTAATGTGCAACTACCACAATATCGCGCAACTAGTCGAGTAAATATCGAAAAATAATCTAATATTTACTACCCACTAGTTTTTAAAAAACAAAACATTAAATGGGCATCGTATACTGTGGTAGTATACTGTGCGCTTTGGTCTTATTTGAGAAGTCTCAGCTTTCATGCTGGGACTTCACTTGGCGTATTTGTCCCAATATTCGCATTAATTGAGTAATAAAAAATATACGTACCATATTTTTATAGCATTAAAGTTTACTAAGTACTAACATAATATAATGCCAATATTTGTAAACTCAAGCCGCCTTATTACAAAACCAGATTTATATTTTGACATGGCTTAAACCATGGAGCCAGTTTTTGTAATAAGAACGTAACTGTGATTGAAATACCGTTCTTTATACAAAACTGAAAACTTAGTTCGGTACTACGTTGTCAGGTTTTTGTTTAGGAATTTTACAATAGTCGGAATGTTCGAAATTCAATAATGGCTCCATGTTTTTAACCTGGGTCTGAAGATAAAACTTGTTATATATATATATATATAAGGGGGAAGGAAATCAAACTACAAACTTGAATTCTCCGTAGTCAAAAAGGCTGTAAAGATTGACGTAGAATGTCAATTTCATAAACAATTAATTTCCCTGGCCGTGGAAATAGAACAAGTGCAATGCCAGCATCAGATATTTCATAGAATTATTTATTTTCTTATCACTACTTTGGTTCAGTGTCACAAGAAGTCATCAGGTACTTCCACAAAGTTGTACAAGGATTTTTTGGCGTGTGTACAAAGTCGGAACTAACGCCGCCATCTTGTTTTTTTCAATACAATTTTGCGAAACAATTTTACAAATGTTTTACCAACAACGCCCCCTGTCAATGTCATTTAAGCGCCAAAAGATCTTTGTATCACTTTATATGTATAGTAAACATGGGCGAAATAGCTCACTGAAAAGAAAAGAGAGATTAGCTCTTTCACTCTAAAGAGCTATATCACTCTTCTAGCTCACTAGCTCTCCTACAGCTCATTGACTCGGACACCGACTGTAAGCTCATTTGACTCACGCCGCCCGCGAGTCGAAGGAAACGGCTCGGCTCGCTCAATAGTCAATAGCTCTTTGGAAGTTTGGACTCTTTGTTATTCACTAACTCTTCTATAGCTCAGTGACTCAGACTCCGACTGTAACCTCATTTGATTCACGCCGCGCTGCACCTGAAACGGCTCGGCTCGCTCAAGAGTCATTGTCAAATTCTGAGTGAGCTAAGCTAGTGAGCTATTTAAAAGCGAGTGAGTGAGCGAGAGTGGTGCCAATCGGAAAGAGCTAGCTCTTTTCTATCACTCGCTCATGAGCTACCCATGTCTAATGTATAGTTTACACCTGTACCGTAACGGAATACTAATTCGTATTGTGCTGTAATATATAACTGTAGTCATTTAGCTACTATAACTAGGAATTAGCTAACAGTATGGAGCCTTCGGATCCATACGAAAAAAATATAACAGTTGCAATGCAACGCGTATACATGACGATGCAACTACAAGGTTGCGTCTTCTGTCTTAGAAGAACATCTCAAAGATAAAGTACATTTTAGATACTTAACACTAGGCAACAATTGCAACGCATCGTGATAGGATTAATTAACCATTGGTATTCCCACTGTCCGTAAATTGCTACTATACTCCATTTGAAATAAGATTAGACATTTAAATAAACCTTTTTTACAGTCCGTTCAACCGATTTTGACTTCTATTGCGTTAATGGCATGACATATGGCAGCTGTAATAAACAGTTGATATTGTAACTACGTTTTTGCTTTTAAATGCCATCCTTTGCCTAAGGAATAGAACTCAAAATTGGTTGAACTGACTGTAAACAAGTTTATTTAAATATTTAATCTTATTTCAAATGGAGTATAGATGCACAGACGAAAATTACTTAAGGTGAATCCGCAGCTGTCGCCCGCGAAATTCAAATTTTCTTAGGTTTTTTGCAATTTGCAGGTCAGTAACAGGTTGTATGTTGATCTAAATTTGATTCGCGGCCGTGAATATGGCTTTACAGAATTATTATCATTAGAATCAGCAACGACACAAACCTGCAAATTACATAAAAAAACCGCGGGCTACCTTAGCGAATCCCCCTTAAATCTCCACCCATCTTGTCACACTCTACCTAATAACTTCTAGCATCACGAGATCACGAGTTGCGCGTCAATCGTTGCCAAGTGAACGGCTGAATCAGCCAATACCAAAACCTTTAACTATGTCATAAATAACATGGCTAACTACCATAAACGAAATGAAGGAACTCAGATAGTGTTACCTTTCGCATAATTTACCGTCTTTGAAAAAAGTATCGTAGCTTGGTATGTACCGTCGCCAGCACATCAAGTTACCACAAACTGTCAAATTTTGAACTTAAGACGCTGACAATAGCTAAAGCGCGGTCACTGTCAGACTGCATACAACAGAAAGAGAAGCGCGATGACACAACGCTTGTAATTTATTGCTCAAAAATGAGTTGAGTAATCAAAAATACAAAAACAACCAAGTTCTGCATTCAATTATGACGTTCTTATTATTAATTAAATACCAACCATACGTTGATATTTAATACAGATATTTTGGTTTGGAACTCAAAGTAAAAGGTTGGTTTATCGTTAATTTGTATCGAGTTTTTTTTTTTGTAAACGTGTTTTGGTAACAAATATGTTCAAGAATAACAATTATCTTTTTTCCGCTACCACAAACTATATAGATTTGGCATTTTGTTTTGTTTAAGACAAGCCTACTTAGATCATTTGCCTCTTCGTGCATTTGGAATAAAATGGTTCCATCTAACAATTTGAGCATAATTTAAATTATGGTGCAAAAATGTTATATTTGCTCCAAATTTTATTTATTTCAAACACCCAGTGCCATCTGATGCATTATTTTTAAACTAGCCTACAGTTAAGGTTCCAAGTGAAACCCAGATAAAAGATTTTTGCGGTTTTCTCGAAATGTATGTTTGAGCGATGCAACCCTTTTATTCCAAAAGCACGTCTTGTCAGGGTCTTAACCATCAACATTTTAAGGTTTAAAATCATTTGGAGAAATTTGACAGTTTGTTATAACTGATGTGCTAGCGGCTGTACATAATCTTTGCACTATCCACAATACCAAAACACTCCCGATTACTTAATATACTTTCAGCATAATTTGTACGTCACTCTTACTGAATAAGCCTTTAACAATGTCGGCTATCAACAACTTACGATGCTCTTTATTGCTGCAGTGATTAAAAACGCATCAAGCACTAAAAAGTAACTTCCATTAAAATAATACCCAACTGTGCTTTGTAGTTACTTCTGAAGTTTATAATAAAAATATATTAGGATATTTGAAAGGAACATTTTTGTTTAACAGTTTTTAAGTCACTGCAGTGTGTACTCTATAAAGTACTTGTAGTCGATTTAAATAAAGTGATAAATTAAAGCGAAAATAATTATTTACAAAGCAGTGTTTACTTATTTTCTCTATTTGGAGTTGCCAATGGCAAAACATTACAATACTTTTGAAGTCTGTCTATTTACCCAATTTTGCAGAGATTAAGTTATTAGTTCAGACCATAGAGAAGAGTTCTGTCTATGCCTCTCAATTTTTTTTTCTGCTAAGTTAGCACAGTCGGGCCTAAAAAATAAAAACGCAATACATATTTACATTGGCGTACAATATTTACAGTGCTCTATAAGAGCAGTCTTACAACATGAGGTTAACTTCGTGCAAAATCATACATTGACTTGTCTGTCAATTTATTAACTAAGAAGAATCAATGTTATAAAGCATATGTCCAGTAGTAAGTTTTATTGCGCAAATTGATATACATTTAACATTTAAAAATTAACTTTTAACAAGCATTTTTTCAATTTAATTCTGACTCATTCAACTTCAAACCATTGACCGAAATTGAATAAAAATCTCTGCGTTTGAAGGACTATCTAAAATTTTTGTTGATTTCCACAAAAGCCACACCTTCGTATAATGCCAAATTTATTTAATGATTTGCGGTTCCATACCAACCCGCACTGGGCCCGCGTGGTGGATTACAGCCCACTTCCTCTCATGGAGAGGAGGCTAGGTCACTGTATAATTATGAACTTCATTAGTTTATAATCTATAGGTATTATTTCCGTTAGATTATAATCTGTAGAAAAATTGTGACCAAACTATTTACAATTTAACGAATAATTTTTCGATAGTTTATAACCTATCCATGGGAATGAATGAATGAAGTGCTCAGACCCCAGCGTGGTTGGACCAGACTCGATTGCTCGATTGAACCCAAAGATTCACCCTAGCCCCTGAAGCCTCATGTTTCATGAGACTACAGAGACCATTGTATTATATATCAAAGAGTAGACCGGGGCGCACCGACAAATTGTTAACTGGTATCGAACTTGCTTGCGACATAACGCACCTTGCGCTAATACTAGCCTGCCTAGCTGCGAGTGACTTGGTAGTAACGCTCGCCAGCCGTTGCCGCGGCACCGCTCCCTTCGCTCGCTCGGCTCGCGCGCGGTTCGGCACGGTTTTAACCTAACCCATTTCACCCAGTTTAGTTATATAGAAGCGACAAGAATAATGTACCCAGGATTTTGTAATATATTGATTTAAAAGTGTCCTTGGAGTTTCTTGCCTGTTCTTCCCCATACAGATCTACGTTTTGAAATGGGCAAATAGCTTCAACTTTCTGACTAACTGACAGACTCTTTGACAGTTCAAAAGTGACTGTAATTGGTTTATTGAAATAAATGCTTTGTGTTAAGTTGAGTTAAGTTTGAGTTTACAATTTTACGACAGTTTATAATCTAACGTATTTCCGTTAGATTATAAAGTAACGGTTCTCACAATCTTATTATTTATTTATTTATTAACTCATCATCACTATCATTACAGGGATTTCCTAATTCAATAGTGTGGCCATAATTACAATTTTATTATTCACTATAACATATTGTAAACATTGTGGTTTTTGTGAACTCGCTCAGAGAACAAGTAAAAATATCTATGATGTCTTACGGTAACATTTATGGTTTTCAGATCGTAAGCCTGCAGACTGACGTCAAAATGCGAAATTAAACTTGCTATAGAAGATCATGCCTAAGGAAACATAAAAAGCACCTTAAAACTGACAACTCAGAATATACGCAACATTACTAAGATTCTTCTATGAAAGTTATAACAAGTACTTAGATTTATAAGTTTGAAACAATAGGTATAGCTTTAAATACGACTGAAAGACCTGTTTCACTACCGTAGTATAACTGATTTCATTTATATTATGTTCGCTAACGGAAGGGAACCGAACGAATAACTTTGCCGTATCGCAACGTTGACATTATGTAAATTTTGAATCGCAAATAAACAGTCTTATTATATTTTTGTGTAATTTTATGCAACATGAGCAATTTGTATCCTACGTGTGTCTTTAGTTTAAATAAATATTATACGGTCAGTAAGAAAAAACAGCTAAAGTCCGGTCGCGAAGCAGAAAGAATTTCGTACAATGACCCCTCATTACTTATCTCTATCGCTCGCACACAATTTTTTTTTTTTTTTAAAACGTTACCCCCACTAGGAATTTCTCCTGTATTGTGGGTGCGTTTACAAACATTTAAATTAACATACACAAACAGCCAGACCCGGAACAACTACTTGTAGGTCATACAAATATTTGTTCCGTGCGGGAATCGAACCCGCGACACGCAGCGCAGCAGTCAATTGCTTAACTTACTGCGCCAACCGTGCCGTCGTATAATTGTCTTGCCGTCGCACTCGCTCATTAGAAGGATATTAAAAACAGCGATCGCGACGGCAATACAATTGTGCGTGAGCGATAGAGATAAGTAATGAGGGGTCATTGTACGAAATTATTTCTGCTTTGCGACCGGATTTTACACAATGTTACACTTAATAATCATTTAAATTGACACAACATTATTTGAGACGCTTCAGCATTTCACGTTACAGTCAAAAGTTTGTGTTAATTTAATTTTATATACAACATACATAAACTCACGCCTTTTTCCTATGGGGATAAGCAGAAACTACAGAACGTCACCTGCTACGATCCATATATACTTTTTACTCCTGTTCAGATACTTTTTTTCAAGTGAAAACTTCTTTAGGCGCGTTGAGCACTTTTTGGGTGAACAAAATTCATGGAATTCGCGTCATGTTCACCGAACGCTTCGATACAATTCACAAGTTCCTTAGTTTTCACTTCTGACGTGCAGTCCTACGACTGACAGTTTTTTTAAATGATTGCTTTCTATAGTTACAATATATCCTTTCTTTTCCAGTGTCCGATAAGGCTAAAAAATTGTACAAGTTAGTGATAAGGTAGATAATAATCAACAATTTTGTGTTTTCTGCACTGGGCGATGTGGTCGGTAAGCGACAAAGCCCTTTAAATAAAAATAATAATAGTTACAATATAAAAAAACATGCGGTGCAGTCTTAAGGGACTGCCGATAGAAGTGAAAGCAGTATACATATAGCTCATGGAAACCGTTCGGTGACGATGACGCGAGTTCCATGATTTTTGTTCACCCAAAAAGCGCTCAACACGCCTAAAGAAGTTTTCACTTAAAAAACTGAAGTATTAATCGGGTTTTGTTGTTGACAGTACCTACTTATCAAACGAATTTTTCCAATTCAAAACCCACATACATTAACGTTACGTCAAATCTATAATTTTCGGCGTACAGTTGAGAAACAGGTTGTTGCTTTAGTTACGTATCCAGCCGGCTGAGTGCAGGTAGTGTCGCACGGCGATGTCGACGTCTGCGTCGGGAGCCGCGGGCCGGCGTAACAGTACACCCTTCATCGTCACGTACTGCGCCGGTGGCAGGCTCAACGATGAACACAGCTGCACAAACAACGACGAGAACAATGTTAAATAAATATCATTAAGTATGTTAATCAAATATCAACTTTACAAGAAAGTGAATTAGGTTGATTTCAGAATGAATAAATCTGCGCTCACAATTTAGTTTTAAATTTATTACATTTGGAAAAAATAACTTTAAAGCCTGCTCATAACGTTTAGTTTCTGCTGCAAGTTCAATATTTTTTATGATATTATTCAATAATCATTTTGATACCTAAATTGAAAGCGTTTGAAGCCCACAAGGAGTGCAGATAATTGAATTATATAAGTATTTGATGTAAGTGTAACCAACCATTCTGGTTAAATTCTAAAGCAAACACTCAGTAAATGGGATAAGTAAGTAACACATTCATCTCTATTTAGGTTTTCTACTTTATATCTCAGTTTTCTGATCCATTTGTTCACATTTCATCAGACAAAGGCAAAGTCAAATTATTTACAAAAATTACAAAAAAATTGAATTGATTCTAGTCGCCCCTTCTAAAAGGTAGTTTCGTATGGAGAAGAAAGGGCAAGAAACTCCACAGCTACTCTTTTAAAATGTTTTACAATATTTTGTACAGGTACACATTAATTACACAATTATATGTGAAGACGATGCACCTAGAATAGATACATGGTGCTCACATATTTACAAACATTGTAAAAGTATACGTTTTCCTAAAAATAAGTCAGTGTGTGACTTAAGGCGACGATAACCGACTTTTGATAATTTTATACTGAAGATCACGTCTAAACGAGTAGTGTTAATGATTTGAAAAAAATATATGTTTAAATATATGTGTAAATTAGAGCATTTTCTCAATAACTTAATATGTGAATATTTTAGATTATGTTTATATTACATAGTGAAATTAATTTGTAAAGTTATGTCTAACGCGGATAAAAAACTGAGAATGGCGCAAAATCTACCAAGCGTACTTTTCTGAAACCTTCACCAATTTAAAGATAATTTAATTATTGATCTTTTAGTATACGCGTTTTATTAAAATACGTTTTGGTTTGTGTATAATAAATTAATAATGCGTCAAATTGGGGACAGCGCTCCTTGATGGGCGTGTCCTATTACTGGCTGAACGTACGACGCGTTGCGTGAGCTTAGTACAGAACACGCAAGCTAACCACTCAAGGTCACTGGCACATATCTCCGTCTTAAGGTAATCACAGAATGTAAAATCAATGTCATAAAGTACGATTCAGTGTAGTTAGTAGTACAGATCAGTTTTGGAACAGACCATACGAGTCTTCCATTGACATTCCCGCTTCTCGAAGGTTATGTATATAAAAAGTGAACAACACATTGCCTCATAAGGCGTTACTCCATAAGTAATTATATCAGTCTGTTTTGCAGTAGTGACATTTCACCTCCAACTGTCTATAAAATCTTCTTACACAAATGTACACGACTTACACCGTAATAACAAATATCACTCATTATTGACACTAGAATAATAAATTATCTATAGCATCATTGAGAAAAACAGAGGACATAGGTACCACCGCGAAAGTTCCCGGTCGACCACTTTTCAACCTTATTACTATGAGCATAAGGGCGAAAAGTGGTCGACCGGGAACGTTCGCGGTGATACCTGTAACGCGAACGGTGCGCGTCTATGTAGTTTAAATTAGTTTGATTTTGGTAGTGTTCTTGATTGAGATCTTCTAGATACTTTTTAGGGTTCCGTAGTCAACCAGGAACCTTTATAGTTCCGCCATGTCCGTCTGTCTGTCTGTTGTCTAGCTTAGTTCAGAGACTCTTAGTACTAGAAAGCTGTAATTTGGCATGGGTATACATATTAATTACGCCGACAAAGTGGTAAAATATAAGTAAAATAAAATTATCTTGAAAAAAAAAATTGTTTAAAGAAATGTCGAGAAATGTGGGAGGTATCCCTTATACGTAAAGTATGACATTTCTTTTTCCCGTCTATCCCATGATGTGGGATATCGTTGGATAGGCCGTTCAAAAATGTTGAGGGTCTGTGAAGACCAGTTTTCAATTTAGGGATCCGTTTCCGTTACGTTTTTCTGGGCACCTTTCAAGGAATAAACTCCAATCGTGCGTCGGAGCACACAATTTTTAAATTCGATGTGCCTTATTTACGGTCGGGAATAGTATGTACCTACTGTATTTGTTAAGCGAAGTTTCTGCTCACCCCCAAGTTTATAGAATAAGAACGCCAGTAAAGTCAATTACTTAGTGTCACTAAGTAATTTAAATATAACTTAAACTGCTAAGTAACTATAAAGTTAAGAAATCGTCCATTAACGTCTTTCTTATTCACTATAAGTTAAGGGGAAGACACTTGATTCACGTGTTCTTTATAAAAGTCAGCACTGGCACTACAGTTTAAGTTCACTTACACTGCACTAAACTAACTCAAACTGCCTTATTACAAAACAAGGTCTATATTTTGACATGGCTTAAACCATGGAGCCAGTTTTTGTAATAAGAACGTAACAGTGATTGAAATACCGTTCTTTATACAAAACTGAAAACTTAGTTCGGTACTAAGTTGACAATTTTGTGTTTATGAACTTTACCATAGTCGGAATAATGTTCGAAATTCAATAATGGCTCCATGTTTTAAACCTGGGTCTGAAGATAAACCTTGTTTTGTAATAAGGGGGAAAAGGTTTTACCCTATTTAGTCCTCGAACTAAATCAGTGTTGTCAAGGAGTTGGATCGCCTCGACATTCACGTGATGATGAAGTCTGTGTTCATGAGCTTCTGCATATTTTTGTATAACTATGTTTATGATATCCATCTTGAGATCCCGGTGGAGGTCGCTGTTTCTAATGTACATACCAGGGCGCGTTGACTATATCCCTTAGTACTTTGTTTTGAAAACGTTGTATGATTTGACGATTGCTTTGACTGGTGCAGCCCCACAGCTGAATACCGTAGGTCCATACAGGCTTTAAAATTTGTTTATATAACAACAATTTGTTAGGTATTGACAATGGCGACTGTCTACCAAGTAGCCAATACATTTTTTTGTACCGAATATCCAATTCTACTCTTTTCTTTTTGACATGCTCTTTCCAGCGCAGTTTTGCATCCAGGGTCATGCCGAGATACTTAGCAGTATTCGCGAGTTATTTAAATTACTTATTAGCTAATAGGCTAGATTGTAATATGAAAAGTAATTGACTTTACTGTGATCATTTTAAAATGCGAACTATAGTCATCGTATTTCTGAAAACCTTGGTTGGTGCGGAGCACCCTTCATCTCTTTTGTTTCGACAGTAAAATAGTCTGGCCACTATCATAACATATATAAAGTGCTTATTAAGAACTTTAAAATAACCTTCAGAACCCACGAACAATACTTTTAGGAGGATGATAGTGAGAAATAATTAAATAACATATTATTTTCAAACTAACTTTTTTTTTGGGTGGGAAATTATCAAATAACTTCTCCCGCTCTGGGCGGAGCTGAGGGCGTGTCAGACTTTTACCCTATTATTACAAAACAAGGTTTATCTTCAGACCGAGGTTTAAACCATGGAGCCATTATTGAATTTCGAACTTTATTCCGTCTAAGGTAAAGTTTCTAATACAAAACTGACAACTTAGTACTGAATTAAGTTTTCAGTTTTGTATAAAGAACGGTATTCCAATCATAGTTACGTTCCTATTACAAAAACTGGCTTCATGGTTTAAGCCATGTCAAAATATAAGTCTAGTTTTGTAATAAGACGGTTACTGACTAAAACCCACCCGTGTATCTTCAGATGCCTGTGTGCCAGGGCCACGATATTATATTATACATGTGAAAGTGAGTTTGTTTGTTACGCTTTCACGCTAAACGGCGGATTTGGATGGAATTTGGCTTATGGGTAGACCAGCAGGCTTAGCATGACGCTTTCTGTTTCTACTCTACTATAGAATACAAATCTACTTGTCTACCGTTCTCGGTAGAAAACTGTTAACTGTCTACATGGAAACGCCATTTTTAGGGTTCCGTACCCAAAGGGTAAAACGGGAACCCTATTACTAAGGCTCCGCCGTCTGTCTGTCTGTCCGTCTGTCACCAGGCTGTATCTCATGAACCGTGATAGTTAGACAGTTGAAATTTTCACAGATGATGTATTTCTGTTGCCGCTATAACAAAAAATACTAAAAAACAGAATAAAATAAATATTTAAGGGGGCTTCCATACAACAAACGTGATTTTTTTGCTCGTTATTGCTCTATATTGATAATGGCAACAGGCAGACGCTTGAAATATTCACAGAATATTAAAGTAAGTAATTAAAGTAATAAATAATTAAAGTAAGTATGTATGCATGTTCCGTCGACAACACGCCTCTAGTACTAAGCTTGCTGGATTAGGAGGACATAGGATACTTTTTATCCGGGTAGTATGCTCTCATGGGATAGTTTCCGACATCCATGCGGGCGAAGCCGTGGGTAAAAACTAGTAAATAAATATTTACCTGTATCTCGTTATTGGTCAGCAGATGCCTCGAGCATGCGCCGCTGCTGCTGCTGCATGAGCTCTTTTTGGAGCATCCACATGCGGTACTTCCGTCCCGTGTGCACCTTGGGCTGGTGGAACTTGAGCCGCTTTCGCCGTCTCTGTCGCACAACAACACGTATCATAAATACAATGTGTCATTGATTTATTGAGAACATTTAATTATAACCGCACCGCTCCGACACAGCAAAAAAACTTATCATTCTAGTTTGGATTTTAAATCAAATGCATTTAAGTCTATTTTACGATGACTATACAGAACAGTTGACAGCTCGCAGGCAGTACTGCCCGCGAACGTCTCTAGTCTCGAACCGTCTCTTCCTGGGTTCCTTTATTGATACTGAACCTACCCCTAAGCTATGGCACGCAGTTTCTTTAACATCCTGTATAGAGTGAGATGACAGATGTTACACATCATAAGCGACTACTGTACCGCTCGCTTTTTTTTAATAGATTCAAGATTCTTTATTTGTGGTAACATGAGTACACATACAGTGCATGCAAGTTATTAAATACATTGTAGTTTAAGACCAGTCATGTTTGGCCTTAGTGGCGTACAAATATTTAAATATCACTACCTAATAAAAAAAATATTTGATTAGTATGAGATTCTGACCTTTTTCTTGGCAGCTGCGAGCTGTTCTGCGTTAGTTCTTTTGTCTGGTTGGTTTCCAGGCACCCACTGCTGCCCTGGCGAATACAATAGTTATACGGGATCAAACCCAAAACCACACGGCACAGCTATGATCGCACATTATCCTCTTTATTTAAAAACGTTGCTTAAAGTTAAGTCATCAACAGTTAATTCTCAAACATGCTTGGAAATTCGAGCATTATTTTGACAACCTTCTTCGAGATAAATCGAAATTGCTGTACTGGCCAAATACATGCGAGCATCGACCACTAAAAGTTGTATGAAAATCCATATACAGGGTGTCCCGTAAATAATGGATCAAACGTAACGGGTAGGTAGCTTACCTCATTTCCAACAACTAATTTGAACAGTAAAAAAAAACCGATAAGGTAACCAAGATATTTTTTTTTTCGATTTTTACTATTTTCTGTACCAGCATTCAGTGTTTCTAATGCTGTTGCTGCAAATGGTATCATATTTAGGTGTGATTTTTGTCAAACATTTCTGAATAGTTTACTAATGTTATAAGATACCATTTTTTAAATAACATTTTATTTGCCTTAGAAAAAAAATCTTGAATTGAAAAGTTTTGTTTTTACGATGAAAAGACCAGAATTGGAAAAATTGTCCTGCAAAAAAAAATGTATGACACCAAAGTGTACCATTATTTTAAAAACTTGTAAAATTACTAAGGTTTGCAAATTGGTATAAAACTTACGTCTAGTCCTTGCGGTTACAAAGATATTGCTATGAATGTGATGAAGAAGACAGAACAGAAATTAAAATGGTACAATCTAACTTTTCTTTCTCGTAATGGCTTATATGCTTGTAATCTAAGCATGTGGTTAAGCGTGTAGCGTAATTCCGAGCCGATGACGTCATCTGTTCGGAATTTGGGACCGCTACCTGCGGAGTTGCATCTCACTCAGTGTGGAAGGGATAGATAGCGCCGCTTTTGTATTTTTGGTAAATCGGTGTCTTAGTGCAGGTATTTTTTGCATGAGCCCTGTATGAGTGAAGGGTGACGGATCACCCTTCACTCATACAGGGCTTCATTGTTGCATGATTTTATTTGTTTAGTTGACACGAATCTCTCTTCGAGTTGATACGTACGTCAGACTACTTTCGCTCCCGCTGTGCCTAACTGTTGTGTTCCTTAAAATTAAACTTGTGCTGTGTATTTGGACTTTGCTTTGCCTAACGATATGGAACTGTTTGTGTTTTGGACGAATGACTTGGCAATCCTACGGACTTCGAAAACAATCGTTTGTGTGAGGTTGTACGTGTGTGCAGTAGTACGATGCCTCGTTACGAGTACACGCCACGGGAGTATGCCGAAATGCATTTTATCTACGGAGAAGCAAGAGGTAATGCCAGGGCGGCCGCAAGATTGTATCGTGAAAGATACCCGAACCGGGATCGACATCCCGACTATCGCGTATTCATTAGAGTGCATAACGCGCTTCTTGAGGGAAGAATTCTTGGCACCGGAGTTGGGGGTGCCAGTGAAGGGCGACCGTCACAAGTCAATGACGAAATTATTATTCGAGAAATCGAGGAAGATTCGTCGGTCTCAATTCGCGTCATAGCGCAACGCACAGGTATTCCAAGATCGACGGTACATCGAGTTCTAAAAAGGCACCGGTTGCAACCATATCACGTGCAACGTGTTCAAACGCTGACGTCACGTGATTACCCGCAAAGAGTAGCATTTTGCCAAAGGATGCTTAGAATGATACGGGCGAACCCACAGTTTTTTAATAAAATTTTATGGAGTGACGAGTCTTCATGCCGGCGAGATGGATATCTCAATTTGCATAATTTGCACAGTTCGCAGCTGGTAAACCCACATTTGATGCGAGAGGACAGGAGCCAACATCAATTTAAAATAAATTTATGGGCAGGAATAATAAATGGGCAAATAATAGGGCCCTTTGAACTACCAGCAACTCTAAACGCCGAATACTATCTGCATTTTTTAAGGAATGAGTTGCCAACGTTATTAGAAAATATTCCAGAAGACGTGCGGCAAGCAATGTGGTTACAAAATGATGGTTGCCCCGCTCACTATGCGACGGCAGTAAGGGCGCAACTCAATTAAACTTACCCTGACAGATGGATCGGCCGATTAGGACCAATTTTGTGGCCTCCGCGATCTCCGGATTTAAATCCCTTAGATTTTTTTTATTGGGGATGTTTAAAAGACAAAGTTTACAAACAACGAATAACGTCGGAAGAAGAATTACGTCAGCGCATCCAATCTGCTGTATCAGAAATAAACAACAGCCATTTTGTCCGTCGGATAAGAGCTTCCTTTATTAGGAGGTGCAGACTTTGCATTCTCGTAGGGGGAAGTCAGTTTGAACATTTACTGTAAAAACAAAATGAAACGATTTATTTGTATTTTTTTTTTAATTTAACCTCCTAATTTTTTTCATACGCTGAGATACCTAAACATTTTTAAGAAAATAGTTGAATTGTGCACACTTTTTCAAATTTTATTTTATTTCGTAATTTGGCACCTCTGTCAGATTCATAGCAATATCTTTGTAACAACAAAGACTAGGCGTAAGTTTTATACCAATTTGCAAACCTTAGTAATTTTACAAGTTTTTAAAATAATGGTACACTTTGGTGTCATACATTTTTTTTACAGGAGAATTTTTCCAATTCTGGTCTTTTTATCGTAAAAACAAAACTTTTCAATTCAAGATTTTTTTTCTAAGGCAAATAAAATGTTATTTAAAAAAATGGTATCTTATAACATTAGTAAACTATTCAGAAATGTTTGACAAAAATCACACCTAAATATGATACCATTTGCAGCAACAGCATTAAAAACACTGAATGCTGGTACAGAAAATAGTAAAAATCGAAAAAAAAAATATCTTGGTTACCTTATCGGTTTTTTTTTTACTGTTCAAATTAGTTGTTGGAAATGAGGTAAGCTACCTACCCGTTACGTTTGATCCATTATTTACGGGACACCCTGTATGTCGCAGTTTAGCAGCCAAATAAATTACATAGGAAACTCATATCTATCGTGTAATTTAAAAATGGAACGATCTTTTACTCCGAAACATGGCAACCAATGAGGTAACTTACCAAAGGTTTTATTTTAATAAAAAAATTAATTGAATCTGGAATTTATAAATAATTTACTTTGTTTGAATTTCCGTGCATTATTTGAGAAAAGCATTATACAAGCCTTGGCCGCAACCAGGCATTGATGGACTGACGTATGTGTGCCTCGGCCCACATTTTCACGTTCGTCCATCAATGCCCCTATTGCAGGCCGCTTCAGTAATGTACTATTATTCAAACTAGCCTGAGAATCAGCACTTTTCGAACGTTAAAACTACATAAGACAGTCCCCCAAAAATGCCCGCCCTTCACCACTTCCTAGTGCTTTAGCTGGGAAGAAGAAGTGGCGCAAGGAACTCCCCAGCAACACATCTACTGGGGAGTGTTCGACGGTACATCTATGTTGCTAAGACTCTTTCACTCAATACTCAAGCATTACTTAAAACTAGATTCAAGCCATTTGATTGGTTGAAACTAGTTTTAAGTAATGCTTGAGTATTGAGTGACATTCTGTAATACGGGCCTTAGGGCCCAGTAGGTGGGCACTTTTATTGCGAGGTCAGAGTCGTCGTTCAAATCGTCAAGGTGAACGGACATTTGGGACAATCTAACAGATGGTAAAGTTAATTAATGATTCGCGACTGTTTAACCATACATTTTTGACGTTTAAACGTCTCTTAACTTTAAACAACGTTTATAAATAAACCCATATCTTCATCTTTAGTTTTCATGCTATGTCACAAAAACAGCACCCTAAAAAAACTATATCGATTCATCCGTTCAGGAGTTATGCTGCCACAGACAGAAACACAGATAAACACTACAAACTTATAACATCCCTCTTTTTTGTCGGGGGTTAAAAAACCACTTGGAATGACACACTTGGAAACACATTTCCTATGATTTTGCCAATACTGTGCATTCACTATAACTTCACGTGTGATGCGATTGGTAGCACTTAATTTTGCAGTCTTGTTATTGGCAGTTCTGTCGGAGTAAGGTTCGAAATACAAAATCTGGCTCGAAAGTTTAACGACGAAATCGGTCTACATGGATATTCATTGAAACCCTATATAAACTACAAAGTATCTACTTTGTTTAGCCATTTTATATCTTTGTTGGGTGGTTTAAGAATCTTCTTATGCCACCCAACGAAGATATAAAATGGCCATAGAGCCATACAATAATTGAGACGAAACACACTGTCTACACAAATCATGCAAATCAGTACACACTACAACATTGATAACGCTCTAAGCACGAGGCATAAGCATTAATGTGTATGCCATGCTGAACCATGGTACGGTCGACTGCACGTCAGTGGTATTGGTAACACCTTCAACTACGAAAACCAACCTTTACTGCCACGACATAAAGAAGCTGTAAAAGTCAAATTCTAACCAATGACGTGCGGGTTGACTGTACAATACAAACGTGTCTATGAAACCAAACATATGGGTTGATTTTGAAATATATGTTTTACAGGATGGAACAATGAGGGAAAGAAATCGATTTGACAAAAATGCGATAAGATAATAAATTCTGTATTTTTGCCATCAATCAAATCTCACTATTAGAAATGTGTCTTATGAGCGTTAACGACGTACGGCATTTCATACAAACATTCAAGCCCTTGTTTTTCGAAATGACTGAACCGATTTTAATTAAACTTCATACGCATAAGCAGGCAGTTAGTTAAGAACATTTTCGAAATGTCTTATTTAAAAACAGATAACTGAAAATCTCTGTTTCTATGGAAAATTAAAATGGGTCTAATTTGGCTGTAACACTATTTTTCGAAAATGTTTTAAATAACTTTTTAGACCTTTGTATCCTGCTTATGCGTATGAAATTTCATTTAAATCGGTTCAGTCATTTCGAAAAACAAGGGCTTGAAAGTTTGTATGAAATGCCATACGTCGTAAACGCTCTTATGCTAGATCCACAGCGGTAACCCACAAACTTCGAATTTTCTTACGTTTTTTGCAATTTGCAGATCAATGTCAGGTTGTATCTTGATCAACATAATTTTCGCGACTATAACAGATATGTCTTTACAGAATTAGAATCATTAATACATCTCTCTAAGTTAGATTTGTTCCATTGAATAACTTTGACATGAAATCATGAACAGTGAACAGGCGAACAGTGGGGCATAAATTAAAGGCTGAACTGCTGAATGAAATGGTCGCAACATGTGGCAGTAATTAATAGATTGAGGGACACTGAACCATTTAAAAACTACCTTAATTCTTATATGTTTTATTAAATTGTTTAAACTATCACGCAATTTGGCAGGTTTATAACATGTGTACAAGTGTTTGGTCCAAAAATTGTCTTTGGTCTCTAGCCCTGACATCTAGCAATGGATAAGATTGTCAAACTTTTTATTGTTTGATTAAGATGCTTTTGGCTACTTTGTTTGTGTGCAATTTATGTTATTTCATTGCAATGTCCGTTTTGTTTTGTGCAGAATAAATAATATTTCTTTCTTTTTTTTCTTTTCTTTTAAAATAATTATATTTTTTTTAAATGATTATAAGTCTATAAATACATATCTGTTGTAGTCGCGAATCATATTTTGATTAAGATACAACGTGACACTGACCTCCAAATAGCAAATATCTTAAGATAATTTTAATTTCGCGGTCTATAGCTGGGGATTCACCTTAAGTTAATTAAAAGAAGGCCATGATATCAGCAACAGTCGTTCGGCTGAGACTGAGGTGAAGATAGTATGATAATTGTAATAATAAAAACATTGAGTGTAAATATTACCGTGAAATCCATTGGGGTTTAGAAGAAATGTAAGTTATTAAATTATGTTCATGCCTTTATGGAGTTTAGAGAACTCTAGAGTCATGTTTTGTACAGTACGCCACCGTCGTTATAGAACATGCAGTTATCGACCCCGGGACCTAGCTGGGTCTGAGACAGGTGGTCTTACCACTAGACCACAGAGGCGGTTAAAACTCACATAGTTGAACTTTTTTAAACTCAATGTGCTATATTAACGACCGTGTACTGTACGAGGAGTATGTATACGTGTGTATTATAGCTCAGTCAAATAAGCTTCCGGTCTGAGTTAAGAAAAAGTCAAAAGGAAGAATATGCCATGTATGCTTCCATATAAGTTAGTTTTTGTCTCTTATTCCGAGGTTGACATACACTTGAATTCAGAATCTAAATTATCAATTTTATTTGTAACTAGCTGGACCATTTGGACTTTTTTATGTATGACATTGAGTTTGTTGTTTCAAATCTTGATACAATAATTACTTTGAGATTCTGAAAGCATATATACATGTCCCAGAATTAACGCACAACCTCTTAAGGGGTCATTGTACCCATCATTATAAACAGTTTTTAGTATGGGACCAAACCTGAAATGGCGAAAAAGAAATCAGCTGTTCCCTACATTTATGTTCGAATAACTCGTCAAAATGTAGGGAACAGCAGATTTTTTTTCGCGATCTCAGGTTTGGTCCCATAGTAAAAGTTGTTCATAATGATGAGTACAATGACCCTTAAAAGGTTGTACGTTAATTCTGGGACATGTTGTATATTGTTTGGCTTATTTGACTGGGCTAAGTAGTGATAGCAAGCACTAGGGCGTCAGGCAGTACCAGGAGTCGTGTTCTCACGTCGTGCGCGTGCTGCGGGTGCGGCGCGTGGCGACGCAGCGCGGCGTGCTGGTCGTAGTGCGCGCACTCCTCGGCGCGCGTCACGCCCGCCAGGCGGTAGCGGTGCAGCTCGGCCAGGCGCACTCGTAGTTCCCGCTCGCGCCATAGACCTGCTACCGCGCCTGCTTGCTCGCCACGACCGTAAAATTGGGCTGTCCAGCGTACGCGATCCGTGAATTCCCTGTAAACGTGAATGGTCGAGTCGTTTATTATTGGTAATTTGTCCAAGCAAAAAGGGTCCAATTGTCGGCATTTAGTTATAGACGCAGTTTTGTTTTTGGTGAAAAAATTACATTTCGCGATTTTAATTTATTATTAAATTAATGCTCAATTATCTACAAGTTCATATTTTTTTGGTTTAAATTTCTGATTTTTTTTTCAAATTAAAGCTCATGATATTTGTTTCACTAATGGAAGCCTCACTAGCGTTACTTCGTCACCTTCTATCACCTTGAGCTTATAAGCCTTGGCTGCAGGAGGATAAGTGAAATCATTTAGTCATGTATTGTCAGCGCCGGCGACTGGAGAGCGCCGGGGCATACTGGTCGCTGCGCACGCCAGCTTAACTTAAGAGCGTTTACGACGTATGGCTTTTCATACAAACTTTCAAGCCCTTGTTTTTCGAAATGACTGAACCGATTTTAATGAAACTTCATACGCATAAGCAGGACACAAAGGTCTAAAAAGTTAGCAAGCAGGTGGCATTTTCAAAAAATAGTGTTACAGACAAATTAGAGAGACCGATTTTAAATTTTCCATAGAAACAGAGATTTCCAGTTATCTGTTTTTAAATAAGACATTTCGAAAATGTTCTTAACTAACTTCTTAGACCTTTGTATTCTGCTTATGCGTATGAAGTTTCATTAAAATCGGTTCAGACATTACGAAAAACAAGGGTTTGAAAGTTTGTATGAAATGCCGTACGACGTAAACGCTCTTAACCATTTAATTTGAATGTCCATCTCTATCGAGAAACTAAATTCAGCGTTTTAACTTTTATGAGTAGTGGTGGCCCAGTGGTAACGTCCGCGACTTACTAGTCGTAGTTCGAACCCAGGCAGGCATTTTACTTTGTGTAAATTATTTCATCACCACTGCTCTCAAAACAGTGAAGGAAAACGTCGTAAGGAAACCGGCATGTCCTAGAACCAAAAATTCGAAGACATGTGACATCTACCAACCCGCACTGGGCCCGCGTGGTGGATTACGGCTCACTCCCTCTCACAGCGAGGAGCCTATGGCCTGTGTCCCAGCAGTGGAAATATTATAGGCTGATTATGCATGTAGGTATGTACAGTATTACCCAAGTAATATGGCTTACCGATGTACCTGCGCAGAAGGTGAATTTTAAAAGTGCGGGAAATGCTATTGACCAATCGGCACGCTCCACGCACCGCGGTTCTTTTTCCTGTACCGCTATTGGTCGGCAGCTGCCGCCATGTTAGCGCGCGCCGCGTGGCATGTTTGTCAGCCGCCATACTTCTGATCGAGTGCACACGCAGCAGGCAAAACTACACGTAGTGGCAACAAAACTGATTTCTTTTTATGATTTAAAATGAGTTCTTTCAAAAGAGGGAAACCACTTAAAAGTCAAGCTCGGAAAATCATTTTCAATGTGCACGAGTTTATGAAAAAAGATGCTCAGGAGTCTAAGAACACAACATTTATAAAAGATAGATTTTTGAAAATTATTGACCGAACGGCAGAAGCTACACAAATTTCAAAACGAACAATTACGAGAATTCTTAAAGAGAAGGATCAACATACGAGTGAAAACACTGCGGGGCCTTCTTTTAGATCGCCGAAAAAGGGTAAATTGAAAAAAACTTATCGTAAGGAATTGGACGATTTTTCATACCAAGCCATACGCAGGAAAATTTATGACTTTCACCGCGAAGAAAAACAGGTAGTCACAATGAGAGCGCTCTTGGAGAAATTAAAAAGAGATATCGACTTCAGGGCAGAGAAACTCTGCGCCGAATCGTAAAAGAGATAGGATTTAAGTTTAGGAAAACGCAAACGAACCGTAAGTTGCTGGCGGAAAAAGACGAAGTAAGGCTATTAAGAATACGATTTTTAAGAAAAATAAAAAGTATCGGCATGAAGGGAGACCTATTGTGTATAGCGACGAGACTTATGTTCATTCGACCCACACCAAGGAACAAGCCTGGTCTGACGGTCAAGGCAAAGGCATAAAAAAACCAATTTCGAAGGGACCGAGGTTGATTATAGTGCATGCTGGTGGTGCTAATGGATTCATACCAAATGCTTTGCTCATGTACAAATCGGCTCATACCACAGGAGACTATCACAGTGAGATGAACAAAGAAAATTACGAGAAATGGTTGCAAGAGAAATGAATTCCCAACCTCCAACCGAATTCTGTGTTTGTCATTGACAATGCGTCATACCATAGCACATTAGAGGACAGGGCACCAAACAGTAACTCTGCAAAAAAGATTATGCAGGATTGGTTAACAGATAAAAACACCTTTCACTAACAAAGCGTATAAACCGGAATTGTACGATATTATTAAACGCCATAAGCATCTGTATGTAAAGTACTCGCTTGACACCATAATGGAAGCTCACGGCCACACAGTGTTAAGGCTCCCTCCATATCATCCGGACTTCAATCCGATAGAAAACATTTGGTCGCAGGTGAAAGGTCACGTAAGCAAATTTAATGTTGCCATGAATTTGACCGAAGTGCAGCGTCTTTTGTCTGAAAAATTCGCATCCATCGGGCCAGACGAGTTTCAAAAAGTTGTAGACCATGCCATCAAATGCGAAGACGAATTTATGACATTAGAAGAGACCATCGACGATAGATTGGACCAATTTGTGATCAACACCAACGAAGATACATCATCCTCATCGGATAGTTCGAGTCGTGATAGTGATAGTAGCGACGCTCAGAGTGATATTGGGACAGCAGAACTGCGACCTTTAGATTAAGTTTTTTCTATTGTTATTGTTTCTATAAATACCTATTTGTTTTGTCGTGATTTCATTGATTTAGTTTAAAAACAATGTATTCTTTTAATACCGAATTATAATATTCACTGTTGCAGCACTGTCAAAGTACAAATTATTAATGTTGTAACAAACTTTTAAATGTATTTTCATTAAGGCAACTGAATGTATTATTTTACTTTGGCAACACAGAAATAACGTTTATGATGTTATCGTTATTTCTGGGTGGGGGAAAAGTCATTTTAAATTGTAAAATGTAGTACCGAGCCAGTTCTCGTTTAGTTTTGAAACAGTGCAGTTGTGTGGAATAAAGTGTTAGCAAGAAAAAGAGTGTATACTTTCAAAGTTTATTAAATGAATCGTAGATTTTAAATAACCTGTATTTTTAATTAAATATATATTTGATGAAAACTGGTGGCTCCATAAAATTGGCACGAAGTGTAATTGTGTGGAGGGGCGTGACTTGCGAGTGAGATGGAACTAACAGCTCCAGTGTATTATGAACCTTATAATAGTGACCTAAGGTTGATTGTAACTTTTAAGCATTCTTTCGTTAATCTTCGGGGTCATACTATCTTTTCTGTGCGAACGAAGATTCACGACGCGCCTTATCAATTGGGTACCACTGTAACTTTTATGAACCTATCTAGTGAGTATGAGTATTCAGCATTTATTTACCACAACCTGTAATTTTGTTGCTTGTCTTGTCGTATCCTCGTATCCCTTACTAACATGTAGGATTACAGACAGATGCACTCAGAGTGCATCGAAAGGCGACATTGTATTTCATTAGAAATTTCGTGACTAACTGACACACAATACAGGGTCAAATTTATTGTTTATTTTTTTGTAAAGTGTCTTGTTTGTGCAGAATAAACAAATTTTCTTTCTTTTTAAATTCAATTAGCTAGCGAAACTCCGCAGACGTGATGGGTATCGATATCTTAACATGCAAAAAACAAAAAATACATTAATTTGATGAGTTTTTTTTTACTGTAGTCATTTTAAAATTAAATATCAGTAAAAAAAAACTTTTTGTTGTGAATACTTCACAGAAGTGTTGGGTATCGATAACTACAACACATACATACATAAACTCACGCATTCTTCCCATGGGGGTAGGCAGAAACTAAAGAACGCCACTTGCTACACTCCTTACATACTCCTTTTGCTTCGCCTTCCGTTCATACATCTAGTCATACACGCACGCCGGTTGCGAGTAATACGCACCTGACCTTTCTGAAGAACATCACCAATTTGTCACTATATGTCCTCCTAGGGCGTCCCCTCCCGGCGTTTCCACTCACCTCTGCTTTATAAATACCTTTTGTTAGTCGCCTTTCACTCATCCTCTCCACATGACGAAACCATCTAAGCATACTCTTTTCAATCTTTGTCACTACATCTTCTTTTAAACTGCACCGTTGCCTTATCATAGTCACGCCAGACATGCTTCGTAAGGAACGCATTTCCACAGCATTTATTCTACTTTCATGCTTCTTTTGCCACACCCAACATTCACTTCCATACATAAGCGTAGGCACCAACACACCATTGTGAACAGCCAGTCGAGCCTTTTTGGGCATCGACTGATTGGTCACAATCGCATGTATAGCACCATTCACTTTATTTCCCGCCTTTACTCTCCTTTCCACATCTTCATCAATCTTTCCATCCCTTGTAAACTGACTCCCCAAATATATAAACTCACTTACTTGCTCCACACTCTTATCATTTATTTTCACATCACACACCAATACATCCTCGTCTCTTTCACACACCCACACTTTGGGCACTTTTCCTGTTGACAGCGATGCAAACAAATTTTTGGGCACTTTTTCTGTGGACAGCGAAGCGAACTAATTTTTAGGCACTTTGCCTGTGGACAGCGACGCGAACGAATTTTTGGGCACTTTTCCTGTTGACTCAGTGATGCGTACGAATTTTTGGGGCACTATTCCTGTTGACAAAGTGATGCGAACGAATTTTCGGGCACTTTTCCTGTTGACAGCGATGCGAACGATTTTTTTGATATCCTATGATTCGTTCTCCACTTTTGTGATGTTATGACCTTCGTCTCATTCACATTTATATTCATCCCTTTCCTCTTATATGCTTCATCCATCCCGGTCACCATGTCTTGCAACTGTTCTGCAGACGACGCAAGTAGAACTTGATCATCTGCGTATAGAAGGCATTTGACAGGCAACTCATTCATTCTCAATCCGCACTCACTCTCTTTTAAATCTATCAGACAACTATCCATGTACAAGTTGAACAGCCACGGTGACGCTACACAACCCTGTCTAACACCCCTTGAGATGCAGAACCAGTCCGTGTATGCTCCATTTAACCTTACACAAGCACTGGAATCCTTGTATAAAAATTTCAGTGCCCGTACCAAGCTCCAGTCCACACCGTACATTGATAGCTAACCACGATAAAATAAACAGATTTTCTCAACTCATACTACACTTTACTGGAACACAACTTACTGGAGAGTAATAATACTACCAGCGGTCCTGGGGGTCTACTCCGTACATGAATCCGAAGTATCGTAGGCCATTTCTTGAATACGGCGGAAAAAAAAACGACAGTCAAAGAGATAAACCAAAGTCAAAAATATGACGAAGTCGCAAGTAAGGACTCAAAATCAAAAAAGGAAACTTTGGAAGTTATAAAACGGACGAACATTCGGCCGATACTTCGAATTATTATATACTTTCATTCTTATTTTTTCGTGTTTCCAACCCTTATGTGAAGAATTCACAACAAAAAAAAAATTGGTGACTACAGTAAAAAAAAAACTCATCAATTTAATTTCTTTTTTGTTTGTCGTCGTCTGCGGAGTTTCGCTAGCTGATTTACCCTGTGTAGGTGTACGTAAAATATAAAGTCAACTAAAAGACTTACTTTTTCTCTTTGGCAAGTTTCCCGAGCGTCTTCTGCTTATTCCTCTGGTTATTGAAGAACACTGACACGAGTTGGTAGTCTCTCACTAAGCGCTTTCGTCTCGTTCTCTCTCTAAGTCGCCGCGTGTAGATGTCCACTTGTGATAACTTTAATGCTGGAAAATAGGAACATTGTTTTGTATTAAGTTCTTTGGGAAACGAAGGTGCGCAACAATGATGCAGCAACCTATTTTTATGTTGTGGAAAACATAATTTCTTCGGAAGTTGAAAGAAAACCCAGAAATCCCAGTGAAAATGGAATCAGCATGAAAACATTTTTGAATTTCCAAGCTACTTTTTGAAAATCCGTTCAGCAGCTAACTTCACAAATGCAGACACTAGTTTCTTCGTCATGTCTCTTTTTCGGTCCCGATAATTACGACATGCCGTCCTACTTCCACGTGTCAGCTAATAGTGTGACATTGTGCTGTTTTTGAAGATCGGGTGTTGCGTAAGTAACCTAGCTACATCTTTTTACAGATAATTACTATGTATAATATACATGGTGTAAAAAGACACATCACAAATCCGTCAACTACGCATACTGTACATCTAACTAAGTAGCTTTACGGAAAAATTATTGCTGGGAACCGATTTTTATTTTTAGGGATTAAAAACATGCAATTTTTATTGCGCGCAATGTAACGCGAACCCAGGCAAACGGACTCAGTGCTGTCGTGTGAGTTAAGCCCCGCCCCTTCGTTCTACGCGGTACGCGTAGGTTCTTGTCTAATACTCACGGCTATGAACGAAATTAATGTAAGAAATATCGAAAATTCAGGTAATGAATGCTTGGAAAAAGTTTTATAATAACACTTTGAATTCGTTTTCATAAAAAAAAAAAAAAATATGCAAGTTTGGCCTTCAATATCTCCAGAACCAGTGGATTGTAGGGTCTAGTGGAAAAAAACGATCCAAATAATGGGTAGAATATGTAGCTTTCGGCTTCGGAAAGGGTATTTTTACACCCGATATAATTGGTAGTACGTATACAGGGTGGCAGGGACATCACCGCGCAACCTGTTACCAATATTCAGTACATGATTTTGAACTCCCATGCGTTGGAATTTTACGTCGGGAATTGAACAAAAAATAAATTACTGCTCCATACATTTTGACCGCGTAGGTAAGTATTGCACTTTTCTATGAAACAGCAGTTTTTTTTGTTCTCAGCTTTTCCTCTTGCTCTCTGTGGGACTGATTTCGTGAAAAGGGACAGAAGTGTGTAACAGGAAGTAACAGCTTGAGCATGGAATAAGTAGGTACTTTTTAATAGCATGGAATTAGTAAGTACTATATATATTGTAATTAATCTGGTCGAGGTTCGACCAGTGGGCGACCACTAGAGATGAATAACTATTACAGTATTTTGCTTTTTTAAATTTTGAGGTTAATTTCTGTCGATGCTCAGTTGCCTATAAACCAAGGTGAGATGTCAGTCAAATTATTAATTAAAAATAGGTACATAAATGGCACTTTAGAACGTCAAAATTAACTAAAAATAGAATTGGTTCAAGTCGCCCCTTTCAAAAGGTAGTGTCATAAGGAGAAAACTCTTTTAATTTTTTTACAATTTGAATTGGTTAGATGTTATGTAGCGGCATCAACATCGCCACATACGAACTACGCGTCACACTGACGTCACGCAAAATCCTGCATCGCGCAATTAGAGTTTACCGTGCGACTAGCATATATACAACGTCCCGACATCAACAGTCGGGCAGTTGCCCACCAGACACAACACCCGTCTGGTCGGAGGATCCTCCCTTTTCTATGGTGGACGAGTGAACTTTACACCCTGTTCCTCATACCACCAAACTGGTGACCCCGAGTATGAACGTCAGCGCAGCCTTCGTGCAACTACTTCAGCGTGACGTCATCATCATCATCATCATCACTTCCTCAAGCTTTCGAGCGGCGAGTCACACAGCCAGCCAGCACCCACGGCTTCAACGGGTATCCTGACCACCAGCATGCAGCGGACGCGCATTCCTGGTCATCACCCACAGCCTCATCAGCAACCTTGCACAGCACACTGCACTTTCGGCCGGTCCACAAGCAGAGAACATGCCACTCCTGGTCGACGCCAGCAAGCCAGCCACAACCCGGCGCTGTACTACATCCGACGCACTGGAGCATAACGCAGCGCCACCCCGACTCACTGGGGAATCACCGCATACAGTTCCGACTCACCGAGAACTATGCGGCACCAGGTTCTGACTCACTGGAACCCTCTACTGGCACTGGCAAGTATCGCAAGATACACGACTCAGCCCACTATCGACCTCCGGTCTCCGGAGGGGAGTGATGTAGCGGCATCAACATCGCCACATACGAACTACGCGTCACACTGACGTCACGCAAAATCCTGCATCGCGCAATTAGAGTTTACCGCGCGACTAGCATATATACAACGTCCCGACATCAACCGTCGGGCAGTTGCCCACCAGACACGACAACCGTCTGGTCGGAGGATCCTCCCTTTTCTATGGTGGATGAGTGAACTTTACACCCTGTTCCTCATGCCACCAAACTGGTGACCCCGAGTATGAACGTCAGCGCAGCCTTCGTGCAACTACGTCAGCGTGACGTCATCATCATCACTTCCTCAAGCTTTCGAGCGGCGAGTCACACAGCCAGCCAGCACCCACGGCTTCAACGGGTATCCTGACCACCAGCATGCAGCGGACGCGCATTCCTGGTCATCACCCACAGCCTCATCAGCAACCTTGGCACAGCACACTGCACTTTCGGCCGGTCCACAAGCAGAGAACATGCCTCTCCTGGTCGACGCCAGCAGCCAGCCACAACCCGGCGCTGTACTACATCCGACCCACTGGAGCATAACGCAGCGCCACCCCGACTCACTGGGGAATCACCGCAGACAGTTCCGACTCACCGAGAACTATGCGGCACCAGGTTCCGACTCACTGGAACCCTCAACTGGCACTGGCAAGTATCGCAAGATACATGACTCAGCCCACTATCGACGTCCGGTCTCCGGAGGGAGTGATGTAGCGGCATCAACATACGCGTCACACTGACGTCACGCAAAATCCTGCATCGCGCAATTAGAGTTTACCGCGCGACTAGCATATATACAACGTCCCGACATCAACCGTCGGGCAGTTGCCCACCAGACACAACACCCGTCTGGTCGGAGGATCCTCCCTTTTCTATGGTGAATGAGTGAACTATACATCCTGTTCCTCATGCCACCAAAGTTACACATCATAACCGACTACTGTAAGGCTCGCTGCTGTAAATTCATCCCAACTACGGAACCCTTCATTGTGCGTGGTCCAACACGAACTTAGCCAGTTTTTTTTTTAATAACCAACTATAGATGTCTATGCCTATATCTATGGGGTCTAAAATCATGTGCTGAATTCATGGTTCTAGTATGCGCGTCGGTGTCCCTGCCACCCTGTATAGATTAGATTTTTTTAGAAATAAGCATCACCTTTTCTGTTCTTTTCATCTCTTTTTATGTGTGTACATAAACTGACAAATAAAAATGAGAAAATAGTTTGTTTGCTTACCAACATCCAACTCATCATCTTCAGGATTCAGAGACAGTGTTGATATCAACTGTTCTGCTTCATGGTCATGTTCCTGGAAACAATTTAAGTAATAGACATATTATTATCATTAAAAAAATAATAGGTCCAGGCTAAGTTCATGATATTTGGAACATCCTAAGCCCGCATCAAATTTTCAATACATTAATCTTTTTAATACAAAACTTTCCAACATAGTCCTTTCAGTCATGCTAAAGCAATAGCATAGTAAATAGAAAATTCAATGTACCCGTTCAAAATCATCTCTGTTTGGCATATAACCAAGTTGTGACGCTTCATCTGAGGTAACTGCAATGTGTGGTAGACGGGATACAGCACTGGGCCCTAGTGGCCCCTCATCTTTATCTGCAGAATTCAATATGGGGCGGCTTGAACTCTCTAAGTTGCCCCATGTTGCTCGACCAATGCTGCCTTCCAAGTACCTTGTGATATACTCATCTTTGGCCTCTGAAAACATAAATGCATTGTTTTAATAGTGATAGGGTTGTTACGCAGTCATAAATAACTTTTAATAATGTTTCTGAATTAGATGTCAATTTTTTTCTGTTAGGTTCGAAAACATGGTGAGCATGTTCCTCATTTGTCCGCATCACATGCCCGGGCCATGATAACATACCTACTATTAATTTTAAACTAACTTTTTTTTCTAGTAAATTTGCATTTCCATACCTTCAGGTGTCCGTGTCTCTATGTGTTTAGCTATATCTTCCCAGTTTCCAAAGCCAAATTGTTCTATAGCATCTAGTAATCTAACTTCTTCATTTGCAGACCAACTACTACGTCCTAAAAATATCCCAAACGCTCCAGAGTCCTGGAATACAATATATAATTGTATTTTTTTAGATATATCTTGTCCAGAAAATATGTTTCTGCCAAAATCTAAATTTAACTTATTTCTCCAGATGACTTACCATGTACTGATATGAGTGGTCATTTTTGTGTGATCCAATTTCTGCGCCAAGAGAAAAACACTGAAATACGAAAAAAAACGTAAAAACTATGCCCTGACAATTTAAAATTTTGCGCCAAAACTATAAACAAAAATGGCAGCTAAGCTACTTTACCTGCAAACAAATATCAAAGTCGATACATTCCGCGCATTTAACGCGTACACCAGTTATTTCTTCTTGACAATAAGTACAATTATATTTTGCGTATAAATCTGAAAATGACATGTTTTTAAATACAATAAAACAATTAACTTAAGCTAAACGTTGGCAGAGCTAGTTTGCTACTCACCAGCCATTTTATTTTTGACAACTCGTCTCTACTTCTCTCTGTCTGCTCTAGCCATAGATAACTAAACTAATCATAACTAAAATCTTTCTTTGACACATTTTTTTTTATATAATTTTTATTCATGACCGGGATACAAGTCTTTCAGTCGAATACTATACAATGATGTGGTAATAAATTATAAACTCCTTGGTCAATATTGAACGCCATAAGTAAAGAATAAACTGAGTAGTCTGGATTCATGATGTCATGGAATCAATATGTTGAATTTTGTTAAATAAAACCTAAATACTAAAGGGTATATTCTTTACTACAATTTATTTAACAAAATGGAAAAATATCTACGACCAGAATGTTTCGACGGAGACCCGTCCTCAAGCCAAGATCTGTCCCCTCAGTGGACACATTGGAAAAACACATTTGAAAATTTTCTGACATCTATAGCTACAAACGAGAAAACTATTGCAAAAGAAGCTAAACTCCAATTACTAACTAATCATCTGTCCTCTACAACTTTTACAACTGATTACGATACTGCTATAAATAGACTTGATGCATTATTTCTAAAGCCACCTAATGAAATATATTCTAGGCACAGATTAGCTAAACGAGCGCAACCACCAGGTGAGTCCATTGATCAGTATCTACAAGCCTAACTGCTCTCAAAAGAATGCAATTTTCAAAAAGTAAAAGCTGAGCAAAACGAAAGTGATTTTGTTAGAGACGCTTTCATATCTGGACTTTCGTCATCCATTGTACGTCAAAGACTATTGGAAAATAGCACTCTCACATTAGACGACGCATTCAAGCAGGCCCGCGCTCTAGAGATGGCACGAATACACAGTGATGATTACCAGCAATCTAGTACTAGTACCTTTGTAAATGCAGTCCCCATTAATAATCAGAGAACACACATCCAAGAACTAACCGGCTAACTGGCCGATTAACTGTCCGGCTGCTGGTACAACCTGCCTCAAATGTGGAAAAAGAGGGCATTTCGCAAAAGTGTGCAAAAGTGCAATGACTGCGTCACCACAACGGAGTGCTTTTACTAGTGCTATAGATGAACCAAACAAACATAAGGAAAATGAAGAGTCGCAGAAATTGTTATCATGTATCGTGGCCGCTACAACTGATCTCGATAAAGCTATAATACCGATAAAAATAAACGGATTATTTGAAGCCAGAGCATTGATTGATACAGGGAGTACTACTAGTTTTATAGACGGTCAACTAGTTTGTAAATATAATATACAAAAGAGTCCATGCTACCAAAATGTCAGCATGGCAACTTCAAATCTAAAAACTAAGGTAGATGAATTGTGCTCCGTCAATATCGATCTGCAAGGTCATAGTTTTCAAGTGAACTTACTAATAATGGAGAAGTTATGTATGGATGTCATAATTGGCCATGATATTCTTATGAGACATAATACATTAGAAATGTATTTCGGCGGATCTGGAGCTCCATTGAAATTATGTGCACTATCTGAAGCCAATGTGGATCCAATCTGTTTGTTCCCGAATCTCTCACCAGGCTACAAGCCAATAGCTGTTAAGTCACGTAGATACTCTGATAGTGACATGCAATTTATTCGTACCGAAGTAAGGAAATTACTGGCTGAAGGGATTATAGAACCTAGCTCGTCACCTTGGAGAGCACAAGTACTTGTAACTACAAATGAAAATCATAAAAAAAGGATGTGTATAGACTACTCTCAGACAGTAAACAGATACACGCAACTGGACGCTTACCCTTTACCAAGTATTGAACAAATGGTCTATAAGGTAGCCAAACATAGTGTCTTCAGCAAAATTGACTTAAAAAGTGCGTATCATCAGATTCCGATTCTTGAAACAGAAAAACCTTATAGCATTTGAAGCAGAAGGTAATTTATACCAATTTTGAAGAATACCTTTCGGTGTTACCAACGGAGTAGCGGTTTTTCAAAGAACTATCAATAATATAATTGCAAAAGAGGAACTTAAGGGAGTATACGCATATTTGGATGATATAACAGTCTGTGGAACAACCCAAGCTGACCACGATCAGAAACTGCAGCGTTTTCTTGATATTGTCAAACGGTATAACCTTACACTGAATCTTGAAAAGAGTAAATTTTCATTGAAGGAGATAAGTATTCTAGGATATACTATAAACAGTGGAGTAATTAAACCCGACCCGGATCGTCTACGTCCACTATTACCTCTGCCTTCAGACTCGGCATCGCTTCGGCGAGCGTTGGGATTATTTGCTCACTATTCTAAATATGTACCAAGATTCTCTAATAAAATTCAGTCCCTCGTTTCACAAGGCACATTCCCTCTCAATTGTGAGGCAGTAAACGCTTTTAACTCTCTAAAGCAACAGATAGCCAGATCAGCAGTAAACGCGATTAATGACAATATACAATTTGTTGTTGAAACAGACGCTTCAGACTATGCTATCGCGGGAACTCTGTCACAAGAAGGCAGGCCTGTTGCGTTTTTCTCGAGAAGCCCCCACAGTAGCGAGCGGAATCACCCAGCCATAGAGAAGGAGGCCGCGGCTATAGTCAAATGTCTTCGGAAATGGAGACAATTTCTCATCGGACGACAGTTTAAATTGATAACTGACCAAAAGTCGGTCGCATTCATGTTCAATCAGCAGCATTCGTCAAGAATTATGACAAAATACAACGCTGGCGATTAGAACTTTCTGAATACAATTTTGATATAGTTTATCGCCCTGGAAAGGAAAATATAGCAGCTGATGCTTTATCAAGAGCTAATGCGCCAATAGTAGCCTCTGTACACAATTCAGAAAATGCACTCAAAGAACTGCATAAAACCTTGTGTGATCCTGGAGTAACAAGAATGCTTCATTGGGTTCGAAGCAAGAATTTAGCCAACTCCACTGAAGAGATAAAACGTATTACCGCAAATTGTTCTATATGTGCAGAAGTAAAGCCTCGTTTTCAGCAAAGCATGGGAAAACTAATAAAAGCGCTGGCCCCATTCGAAAGATTATCGATAGATTTTAAAGGTCCACTTCCCTCAGATGGCACTAGGAACAATCGATATATGCTTACGATCGTGGACGAATATTCTCGATTCCCATTTGCATATCCCTGCCCAGACTTGAGTACAAACACAGTAATTAATAAACTGACTGACTTATTTTCTATATTCGGAATGCCAACTTATGTACACTCAGATCGAGGTACTACTTTTCTTTCAAGGAGATGAAAGACTTTCTTCACCAGAAGGGCATTGCTACGAGCTACACTACACCATACAATCCTCAGGGTAATGGACAAACGGAGAGATACAACGGAATCATTTGGCGTACAGTACAATTGGCTCTGAAAAACCAAGATCTACCTGTAACCAAATGGGAGTCAGTTTTAACTCAGGCTCTACATTCTGTAATATCACTTCTTTGCACGACTACAAACAGTACGCCCCATGAGCGGATGTTCTCTCACGCCAGGAGATCCTCAACTGGTCAGTCGATGCCTACATGGCTAAATGTCCCAGGAAAAGTATTAATGCGAAACCATAATCGAACTAGCAAATATGATCCACAGGTTGAAGAAGTAGAGACCCTGGAAAGTAATCCTCAACATTCTCGTGTGCGTTTGAGCAGTGGAAGAGAAGTTGTCGTATCTAATCGACACCTAGCTCCTGCTGGGGAATCTTCGTTAGAAAGTGATGAAGCTGATTCTAATGATGACGACAAGTTCATCGATGCAGTCGATGATCGTATCACAGACGACCAGCGAGATTCCCAGAATGAGAGGGTACAGCCACAGAACATCACGACAGAGACTCTGCGTCGTTCTCACAGAGTACGACGTCCGCCTGCTCATCTAACTGACTACGTGGCACAATAAATAGGCCCAGGAGAATGTGGTAATAAATTATAAACTCCTTGGTCAATATTGAACGCCATAAGTAAAGAATAAACTGAGTACCTAGTCTGGATTCATTATGTCATGCAATCAATATGTTGAATTTTGTTAAATAAAACCTAAATACTAAAGGGTATATTCTTTACAACAAATGATAAACTATATCCCCACCCGCCTTTGAGTATTTATACTCAAATACTCAAAGCCACCCGCCCACTCCCCTTGAGTTTCAGTAAAGACTTTACTGGCACCTCACGTGGACTTCTTGAGAGAACTTGAAGTGATGTTGCACTGTTTTGTTTCATTTGGCTACATTATTGCACGTTCACGAACCACCACGGTAAATAATCCACCAGTAGTACACATTATTATTCGGCTAAACACATTTTTTTTTAAATAAAACAAATCTGCTAAACATGACGCTTCACTTTCCTGCCAAGAAATCTCTTTGACACAGAGCTGCCAGTGTGGCTAGCAAATAAAAAGAAATATCGTCATTCATCATTGAGGTAGGAATAATATGGAGACGGCATATTCTACTATATGAAGAATAGTTATACAAATATCTATCATATCGACACATTCATGTCAAAAAGCGTTTTGTTTCTTTCTAACTCATCAAGAGTTACATATGAAAAAAGAGATATCTATATGTTTGTCAAGGACTAAATTTGGCCACACTTTTGTGTGACGTCAAAATCTGTCTATGCGTGACCGAACTCGACAGTGTGCTGTCAATGGTTGCTTGCTTTACCTCTCGCACTCGCAGTAGCAACCATAGAAAAGGCGGCCATTATTGTAGGTAGTCACGCTATTTTTGTAGGTATGGCACGTCCATAGATTTATAGGTCAATGTCATTCATCATTTCATCAGCGTTCAAGTTCATGTGCTTAAAGGGTTAAATCGGTTTTATGCTCTGTAAACTATATAACACAAATCTTCGGCGCCCTGCCGCATGCCGCAGCCGGCGCTGCACTTGCGTCCCACCACGCCCCACCCCGTCGCTTCTGACTTGTCCCGTTCAGTGTGGCGGTGACGTGATGCGATGCGACGGTTATCATCGCCGTCGCGTCAAGTGGGACGGCTCTGTGTGGCGTCGTCCGTAATATCTAGTACATACATACATTACAACGCGCGCCGCGCCCGCTGTGTGCAGAGACCAATCTCAGCTCCTAGTCTGTGCTCAGCTCTAATCTAAATAATCTGTGGGCCTTTTGTATAAAAAATAAATAAATGTCAAGTGTGTGTCAAGTGAATCGGATTGAATCGAACATTTCTGTGAATTGAACAATGCATTTCGTCGTTATTTGATTATATTTCGCTAGAATTTCACGATTTATCTTTCTTAATAGAAGTCTCATGCGTACTGGATACAAGATTAAAGTGTTAACAATATCATAGACTTCACAATTTGCATACTAAAGCACAATGTGGTGCGTACTGTGATGTGATTAGAACTTTGGTGTACAATCCGCCTTGGACCATGAAATCCAGCAAAAGAAGGCTCCAGGCCCTCACGGAAGGATCCGATGGACTGCCAAATTACCTAAAAATGGAAGATTCTGAAACATCAATCCCACCCGTATTTAGGTCTCGGTTGCATGAGTTGTTTTCTCAAATAGAAAAACAATTTGACCTTCTGTACACTGAAAATTTAAACCGTAAGTGAATATCAAGAATATGTTATTTTGATTGATTCATGTTTCTAGTATATTAAAGCTATAAACTGCTTAGTGCACATGTATTCACAAACAACTAATTAAAACAAGCTCAAGCTCCATTAAAGGAAAATATTTAAACAATGCTAGTGAAAGATGTGATTGTTTCTATAATGATTACTGATAAATTCAGTTAATTATTTATTATTGTTGTTTTTATTTACTCAGAGAATCATCACATAGGTAATCATAGAAATATTAGTTACCCATTCATACTTTTCTACTGTTGCTTGTATGTTTTTAACCAAGGTTTTCCTTCACATTAGAATTAATACTGACTTGACAAATATGTAAACAAACAAAAGGTACGTAGTATTTGTGTATATTATTAGTAGCTGCACCTTGTGGCTACACCCCCTTATGTTTCGATCCCGTGGGAATATCGGGATAAAAAGTCTCCTCCTATGTCCTAACCTAGGTCTTTGTCTACCTAAGTGCCAAATTTCATCCAAATCCGTTCAGCCGTTTTGGTGAAAATGTAACAAACAAATTCACTTTCACATTTGTTTTATTACTAACTGCGCCCCGTGGCCGCGTTTTCACCCGCTTAAGTCTTGATCCAGTGGGAATATTGTTAAAGATGATACATGCAACCTCTATCGATACTGTGTATGCAAAACTTCTTTAGTCTGCAATGTGCGTCACCATAGAAACGTGCTGTTATATTCAAGTTGTCATGTCGTCTGATTTAATAAAACTTAACTACTCGTAATTAATATTGTGATAAAAAGTATCCTATGCCGTAGGACCTTTTCAGGTCATGATCTAACCATTTGCCAAATTTCATCTAAATCCCTTCTGCTATTTTAGCGTGAAAGTGTAACAAACAAACTCACTTTCGCATTTATAATATTAGTTGTATTATTAGTTTAGTTATTATTAGTAGGATTAACCTGGATTTTCCCTCTCCTGAGCAAAGGCCCCCCTACTCTCTTTCGACTTCTATAATGATTCAACATCAGCATCCGCAGCCACATTTCACCCATTGCTAGGCAAAAGTCTCTCTTTAATCCCCACGCTCCTGTTGCAGCCTCATCCTGGTTTTACCCCTGATGACAACAATGTTGTCTAAAGAAAGAAAGAAAATACATTTATTTAGCACATACTAAAGGCACACGATATAATATAAGTACATTGCTGTACTTATATTATATTGTGTGCCTTTAGTATTTATAAAAGAAAAAAAAAAAAAAGAGGATAGTGCAAATTGCGACGTAAGAAACCCCCAAATACCCAATGATGTATTAGCTTTAGACACGTTACCTGCCCTCAATAATGGCAGTAAGTAAATACCAGGCAATTGCCTGATATTTACAATAATAATCATTATTATTACGTAAGCGCCAATGAACATGCAAGAGCTAGTGACGTAACTAAATATGTATGTTGATCTCTTTCTAACAACAGATATCGGTATTGGTCTTTCCTTTTCTTCATGCGCTGTATGATTGTATGCAAGTATGTAGCTCGTTCGTGTATGGTGCGTCTATTTATAATACGTCATTGCAAATACCTAATGATTATAGCTTGGTTAATGTATAATGCATTATTTTGGTTTCCAGTTCAAGAGAAAATAGATATTCTGAGTGAAAAATTGGAACGAGAAAGCTATGTGGGAGATAAACAAAACTTAGACTACATTGAGTTTGATGTTGCAGGAAAGAACTCTAAAGTGAAATGTTAGTATTCTAACTCAAATATAAATATAATATTTGTTAAGCTGAGAGTAATGCTGCATGATTGATTAACCCTCTTTTCTCTGAATTTTCTATGCATAAGGTGTACCCATAGCAGTGCTGGCCCAGTGTAGTGTCTAGTACAGACAGGTGCTGTACTTTGTAAACTGGCATATCCTAGAACCAAAAATTTGAGGATATGTGACCGGGTTTGTACATACAAACCCACACTGGGCCCGCATGTTAGATTACAGCCCCTCTCGAAGAGAGGAGACCTGTATCCCAGCAGTGGGAACATTAAAGGCTGATTATGATGGTGTACCCAATTAATGCAGCTGTCTGTTTATTGCAAAGAACATCACCAATTTCCAATCTACTAAAAATGAAAATTAAGTAGATTATAATAATCAATAATATTTGATAAGCTTCAAAAATATAGATTTAAGAAAAAGTCAAATAATTAATTTGCCAGAAACATGGTGCATAAGATGTTCAAAGATTACGAAACAGCCTACAAGTTTTACCATTACAAATATTAGTCTTAAGATAAACATTATTTTACCTATAGAGAACCAATTACAACAACATTGTTAAAGTTTTAACTTATATCAGCAATATCCAGTTAATAATAATGTTATAAAACATCCACAGTAACTCAAAGTAACTCCCAGAAAGTGAAAGCCAGTCACAAACTGAGGGTCCAGACCAGCAAGATAGTGTCCAGCTTTAAGGCCCCAACTTATAACTGCCAGTTGGTGAGGGAGTTCACAGGACACAAGGATGGCATCTGGGATGTGTCATCAGCTCGCCCTGGACAAGCACTAATTGGCACGGCTTCAGCGGGTATTATACCTTTTATTTACTATACCTACTTGAATCAATATCATAGAAACGCTTCAGGATTTGTTTGATATGGTCAGGCAGATACAGTAGTACACAGTGTTCAATAACTTGTGATAAACATTTTGTAATTTTTTAAGGCACAGTTCTAAGATAAATTGCAACCTTTCACAGATGACCTTTTACAAACGAATAAACAAAGTATTTTAGCTCTTTAATTTATTATCTAAATATATTTTGCATTTATTGTTTGACTGGTCATTTGTGAGCAGAAAGTAAAACAAAATAAAGTTGTTCATAACTGAGAAAAGTTTTTGTGGTTTTGTCAGTGACCAAACTTCGTCCACTACATTTGCACATGCAAAGTATTATGTAAAAAATAATACTGGAGATTTCTGAATTACCTTTGTATGCGCAAATGCAGTGGAGGGGTGAACAATTTTAAATTCGACGCACTATAGATGGCTCAACATGAAAAAAATTGCTTATAGATCACACAGCATGCGTATGGAGCGTAGAGTGGGGCAAGTGTCTCCTGCAATACACAGGGCATTCGGGCTCTGTGAACTCGATCCGGTTCCACCCCAGCAGGGACATTGCGCTCACAAGTAGTGGAGACAATACTGCTCATGTGTGGCAGGCTGCTGTCAATTGGGACCTACCGGTTATTATTTATTATTATATTTTATTTTAGAATAATCTTACAATATATAGTCGACCTCGTAAATGCTTTACCACCAGCACTTTACCAAGAATTCCCAGTAAAAGTTAAAAACATTGAAATTGCATCTATCAAATAGTCTAACTGTCATGTGTACAATTCTACAAAATTGTTGAATTATAGATAAACTTACATTACACAGAAATTACAAATATGTATGAGTTACAATTAACAATCTACAAATCTATCGTATTTTTAAAAGCGTAACACAAAGCATGGGGGCTACGTCACGACTCCCTACAAGTTGTACAGTTTGTAGATTTGTAAAAATTCAAGTCTATGAAACTATGAATCATACTATTTATGTAAAGTTACAAGTTTGTAAGTAGGTACAGTCGCCAGCACATCAAGTTACCCCACTTTGACCTTGAACGCGTTATGAGCAACAACAGCGAGAATCGTACGAAAGAGATACATAGCTTTTTGTCTGTTCTTACTTGTAATGTTTCGTGCTGCAGTGCGTACGTGAGGGTGGTGTGTGCGTATGCGCGTCGTGGTGTAGAATAAGATACTGTGCGATAAGAAATAGGCTGGTTGAATACTGAATACTTGAATCGAATATAAATAATGGCATGGTAATAAAAACAGGCGGCCCGCGCAATGCCGTTAAGTTGGTATTATCTAACCATATTACATTTAAACAGATCTCGATGAATATTCTTAAGTAGACAGGTAGGTTTATTCTGATGTGAGAAATACATTTTTTATTTTATTTATTTCAAACAGGTTTTTTTACCTTTTCCGAGTTTTGTTACCTACTTACTGGCGGGTTGGCGGTCACCTAGTGTTTTCGTGCGTTCCTTGCTTTTCTATTCTAAGTATTTTTACGAAATTTTATGCCGAAAACCCACAAAGTGCTTGAAATTTTGAAAAAATATGGATACCTACCACATGACAAACGTGTGAAGTTAAGTTAATTAATTATGCCTACAAAAAGCCTCTTTTAAGTCGCCGTTCCGCGACACTGTCTAAAATAATAAGGTTGAACTTAGTGACACAATTACCTATACCTACCCCCTTACCTAGTTTGCTTATACATGCGAGTTCAACCTTATTGCGCTAGTAATAAGGTACGATTTCAAAGGTTATGAATTTTCAAATAAAATTCTAATCTATTATTATCGTTACTTCCTAAATATGTTACTTATACTAATATTATAAATCTGAAGAATTTGTTTGTTTGGTTAAACGCGGTAATCTCAGGAAGTACTGGTTCGAATTGAAAAAATCTTTTTGTGTTGGATAGTGCATTTATTTAGGAAGGCTATATAACATCACGCTACAACCAATAGGAGCGGAGCATCAATGAAAAATGTTGCTAAATCGAAAAAAAAACAATTCTTTTTAACGGCGATGGATGCGTAGTTCATACAAACGTAATAGGTACCAAAATAATTTGTAAATCAAACATATTCTTAAGGTAGTGTGTCTTTATTCCGATTGGAATACAGAATATCTAGGTTCCTAAATATATATTTTGAATGGACACAGGATAGGTTCCTATGGGAACGCGTGTGAAACCGCGGGAAAAATATCAAAATAAAATGCGGAATAACAATCTTTTTATTTTTAAACATTAAGTATTATAATTAAAAACCTACCTATTCTCAATTTTAAAATATAATTACAACAAAATATAAAAAACATAATGAACGATCAAAATATTTTATATCACTTATGCCTACATGGGCACTTATAAAGGGTCAGAAGCTAGGTGCACGGTTCCAATTGGTCGTTTCCTAAGGAGAAGAGCCGGCAACAAACTCCACAAAACCAAACTAAGTATACAATAGATTAAAGGAAAAATTCTCAAGAATATAACAATGGTGCGAAAAGAAGTTTAAAATTTCAATTTACGGTATTAATTATTAAATTATCTTTGTCACGTTATTAGAAGAATTATCCATATTAATATTATAAATGCGAAAGTAACTTTGACTGTCTCTTACGCCTTCGCGGCCTAACCGCTGGGCAATTGTGATAAAAAATATGGAGATAGTTTGAAGCCTGGGGAAGGAGATGGAGGAAGGTTTCTTGGCAGGGCGGTGAAATATCTCTCCGGCGTCCTTCAGGCGCCGCCGCCGCCTGACTGTGTCCATTGAAATCTAAAACAAAAAGAAATTTTGTCAACTTCAATACTTACTGATTCTTTATTACAACAAATTGTACGGGCCAACTTATAGATATGGGATGGTTAAAAATTATTCTTCAAAATATAAACTTCTACAAATAAACAAACTGTCGAATTGAGAACCTTTGTTGAGGTGGTTTGTAAAGAACTGAAGATTTATCAAATAGTTTTTTGTTTTTCTCTTGTTTTTTAAAAACGTTGCCCCACACTAAGAATTTCTCCTGTATTGTGGGTGCGTTTACAAACATTTAAACTCACATACACAAACAGCCAGACCCGGAACAACTACTTGTAGGTCATACAAATATTTGTTCCGTGCGGAAATCAAACCCGCGACACGCAGCGCAGTAGTCAATCGCTTAACCACTGCGCCAACCGTGTCGTCAAAATGTTAATACTAATAGTCATAAACATTCACTGAGTCTGGCCACGCGGCGCGCGTAAAACCGGTTTGAGTGAGTGCCGGGCGGCGAGCGCCCTTCCAACTACATTTGTCTAGTAGGTAGTAGTTTGTTTTGTGTAGTTGGTATTTTTTAATCAATTTTGTTATTCACTTTTTAAGAAAACCATGTTTTATGTAAGTGATGAATAAGTTAAGGTGATAAAGGCTCGTCCTCTTACAGACTCACGCGATATCGCGGGCGCGACAGGCACCGACAAAGACAATTTCTTTGTCGGTGCCTGTCGCGCCCGCGATATCGCGTGAGTCTGTACGAGCCTTAAGTGTGATTACAAGCTACACTGGACTGACGGTGTACGAAGTTGAGGGATCGGCAGAGTTTGCAGCGACCATAACGGCATCGCCTGCCGCCGTAGTGGCTCTCGCGTGGAGTTGGTGGTGGTGAGCTTCTAAAGTTCTGCTTTCTTGTCACCGTCGAAGCCAGAAGCAGACCGATTTTTTCTGGAACGAAACAAATAGCTATAGTTTATTTGCCCATTATTACTCAATTACTTTAATTTACAGACAAATAAACTTTTTTACAGTCTCCGACGTCGAGAGTCCGATTCTGACTTCTATGCCGTACGTATAAGGTTGGCATTAGAAGCATAAACGTGGTTACAATACCAACTGTTTATTAAAGGTGCCATTTGTCATACCACCAACGCAATAGAAATCAAAATCGGTTGAACGGACTGTAAAAAAGGTTTATTTAAACGTCTTATCGTATTTCAAATGGAGTATAATAATATGTATAAAGGCTTCTACATACAGGGGCGACTTGTCGCGCGACGCGACGCGACACAAAGGCACCGCTCGTCCCGCGACACGCGGGGCCTTTGTGCCGTGTCGCGTCGCGCGACTAGTCTCGCTGGTATGTAGAAGCCTTGACTCTGAATTTAAGCTTGCACGGTTACTCTACATTGAAAGGCTTCTACAGACCGGCGCGAAACAAAGCCCCGCGTGTCGCGCGACGAGCGGTGCTTTTGTGTCGCGTCGCGAGTCGCGCCGGTTTGTAGAAGCCTTAAAAAACTAACAATATCGGGAACTCACCAAGAAAGAACACAAAGAAGATACCTACGTAACTATCCCTTCTGTTAACTTAATTCGATATTTCTATAGATAAACACAATTGAAACATTTTTTCAATATTACTCTTTGTTTATTTTAATTTAAGAATTATCATTACAAAAAAATATTACTCACCGTTAAGCCATTAAGCCTAAAAAATATCTATTACATCCACTCCATCGAAGCGCTATGATGAGCTCCCTTTCAATTTGCGTCAATTGAGGCGCCTTAACCGCACTTATTTATTTTATTACAAGTCAACTATCACTAATAATGAGACACAATTACTTTTTCTATTGTTACCGATCTCTAGGAGATTTCTCGGCATCCACATCCACACCATGGTACGACTACTACGACTCCAAAGTCCAACTCCATATAGTGTATTATCTATGGTCCAACTGTCAACTGACTGACCGACTGACGTAAAAATTAAATGGATACTGGATAAATGTCAAACGAACGATGTGATGGCTGATGAGTGAATTTCGTTGAATTTCGTGAAGGTTCGGGAAAACTCGGGTGCGGCGGCGGACGCGCCGGTGCTCGTGGGTGTGGCTTATTCCTAGTGAGACATGATAATTGGCTCCCAATTATTAGTATGTGCAACCATTGGGCAATTTTAGAAACTTAGAAAACTCCACCAATCATGCCAAAGATACTTTCTTTCTAACACTCGATGGCGCGTCGCAGTTATAGATATGTATAGGGTTTACGTTGATTTGCTGCCGTCTGTACATGCCTTGGAATGAGAGCGTGACTCCTTCTTGGAGCATGCTTGAGATGTTCACAAATAGTCTAAAGTAATTATTATTTTACTGCAGATTTAATCACTCTAAATCTACTTAGTAAAAAACTTATTTTTTTACTTTAAGTGTAGTAAGTGCTAAATTTACTTAGTAAAAAACTTGTTAATGTTCATTCATTGTCAGACAATGCAAACAGCCTAAACTGTTGGGTCTCGAAGCATGAAATTTTGACGAAAACCTTATTCCTACAGTTGTCTACCACAAATGTGTAGGATTTTCCGGAATCACACATGTAAATTTTTGTGTTACACTGAATTGTGGAATTATTACTAATATTTACATATTTGTAACGTTTTTCCGTTACAATTATGTGGTAATTAGTTTTGTGGTACACGCTCTTGTAAGATTTACAGTAAATTGTAACTTGTCAATTATTATTTTTATTGAAATTATTTAATATTGTAATTTGCACCCTACGGTTCAACCGTAGGGTGCAAATACGAGGCACTCGAGGCACATAAAAAAGCAATTACGAGGTTATTATACACATAGGGAATTAATATTGATAAGTTGATTGAAATTGACTTGAGTTTAAATTATTTAGCGCGGCCAATCCTCTGAGGAAGAATTAGAAGGAGGAGGCGAAGAAAGTCTCGGAGAAGGTGGAGATAGACCGGAAGTGCTCCGTACTCCGCTGACAGAGCTGGGCGGCCATCAGGGCGTCGTTGTGGCCGCTGATTGGCTCACTGGCGGCGACCATGTCATCACCGCTTCATGGGACAGAACCGCCAACCTGTATGACGTGGAAACTGGAGACTGTTTGCAAGTTCTTACAGGTATGAAATATGAATAATGTGTAACATCCTCGTTTTGTGTAACTTAAAATAGTCGAAATGGCTCCTTGGACTACCTTAGAGCAAGCTACTCTTCCTCTAAAACCACGCATTCATTGGGAAACATAGTTTCAGCACCATGTTTTTGTGTGTTGCGAGCAACATGTCGCTAGCTAAATGAAATATTGCAGTGTTGCTATGGAAACATGCTAATATTCCGTATTCATGGGATTCAAAAGACGCGCAGCAATGTTGCCTATATTTGATGTTTCGGGAAACAATTTAGCGGTTAATTGAGTTACAGATTTTTCCCATAGTCACCCATTTCAATGGATATGTCGCAGGCAATTTGTATGATTCCGCGTTTTACAAACGGCGTCTCCGTTTAAAAACGCTCGTTGTTTTAAAATATGCCGAAGGCAAAATGTAAATTGCTTTGACAAATCAAACGCCGTTTATAAAATGCCGTTATTTTGTTATCCGGCACGTAAAAAACGCTAAAGTGTCCTTAGAATCTGGTGCTCGGAGGACTCCTGCGAAATAATATTGGTACAAAAAATGACGAAAAATTGTGAACTGTAACAAACTTGCTTGCGATATAACGCACCTTGCACTAATACTAAATAGCCTGCCTAGTTGCGAGCGACTTGGAAGTAGCGCTCGCCGGCCGCTGCCGCGGCACCGCCTGCTTCGCTCGCTCGGCTCGCGCGCGGTTGGTCACTATTTTTCTACAGTTTACAAACTACTAACAGTTCTAACAGTTTTACGGTGACATAATAGGTACCTGCTTGCTGTCACCCTACAATAACAATCAATGTCGGAATTTACCAATTGAACGAGTTGCCAATTTGCCTTCGGCATATTTCAGAACTGCGAGCGTTTTTAAAATAACGGCGACGTATGTATAATGACGAATCATACAATCTGCCTGCGATAAATACATCTCATAATACCGGATATTAATAAATCGCGACAATATCTTCTATCATCAATGTGTGTCAGGTCACGACCACGAGCTCACACATGCGTCTGCGCACCACGCCTCTCGTCTCGTTGTGACGGCGTCCCGAGACACCACATTCCGCCTGTGGGACTTCCGCGAGCCGATACACTCTGTCTCCGTCTTTCAAGGACACACTGAGTAAGTTATCGTCATCATCATTTCAACAGAAAGACGTCCACTTCTGGACATAGGCCTCCCCCAAAAGGGGTGGGGGGTGCCATGATCGTCACGCTTGGCAGGCGGATTGACGATCGCAGTATGGTGTTAAAATGCATAGAGAACGCTGCTGCCCATTCTCTAGTAAGTCCCTTAGCCGCCTTTTACGACACCCACGGGAAGAAATATGGTGGTGCTATTCTTTACGTCGGGCACCAAACGGAGTAAGTTATATTCAACAACAACTTATAACTAGGGACCCGATAACTTATTGATACCGATATTATTTCATTGATACCAGAGTAGTACCGATGGTTATAATTTACCCAAATAGGTTTTCCTTCTTTTATAAGAGCCTCTTATATTTTCTTATCATTTTTTTTTTTTTAATTCTTTTTTATTTAGGGACTTTTATAATCGCAATGCGTATGACAGTCCCATCATACCCTGATTATATAATAAAAAATACACACAGTTATGGATTAAATTCGGGCCATGAACCTGAACAGACTCTTCGCACCATCACCATTTGGTTGAGACAAAATTTTATGGAATGTGCCTAAATCAAGTCGATTCAACCTCAACACCCGAAACACTTCATTTCTATCAGACTCATATCGAACACAGTCCATTAATATTTCTTATCATTATTAACCTCTTATAATTTGTTCTTCAGGAGTGTAACATCAGCGGTGTTCACACGAGAAGATAAAGTTGTGTCCGGATCTGACGACCGTTCCGTAAAGGTAAAATGCAAATTATTGTAACAATGCATACAATTTTCATGAATAAGGGTTACCTATGGTAGGTATGCGAGCGCTGAGTTGAAAACCTCTCTTAGGGCCTTATCATACTAGCTAATTGCGAGCGTCCTCAAAGCGGAGCGGGCGCGCAACGAATAGGTTACGGGCGCGCAACGAACACGCCGCGGCTGCGTAACAAGATCGCCGTGAATACTGTCCCGTACAAACGCCAGCCCGGCCGCCCCGCCTCACTTTCTTCTTCCTCACATCTGCGCAGCCACGGCGTGTTCGCGACGCATGCGCTGCGCGTCCGCTCCGCTCCGCAGCCGCTTCCAAACCGCTAGTATGATAAGGCCCTTAGGTGTCGATGATAATTATGCGCACATGAAAAAAATGTACTTTTAATTGAAGTTCTATCATAATTATATGATAGCCTCGTCCTCGAGATTAGAATTGAACACTTATAGTACCACATTGTAATGTGGTACTACAAGTATTGAATTCTAATCTCGAGGACGAGACTAAAGTATAATTACACTTATAAAACGTTTTGGCCGCCTAGACGCGTCTTTCTTCGTACATTTTTTAATTTTTTCACTCTATGACAGGTATGGGACGTCCGCAACATGCGGTCAGCACTAGCCACGATCAGGTCAGACTCTTCAGTGAACCGCGTGGGCGTGAGCGGTAACGGTCTGATCGCCATCCCTCACGACAATCGGCAGGTGCGCCTGTTCGACCTGCAGGGACAGAGGCTTGCACGCCTGCCGCGCTCCAGCCGACAGGTGATATGCACTTACTTTATATTTATTTATTTATTTATAACAAGCGTACAGTTCGCGTCAAATAACTTTGCCGCTATGAAGCTAGGCTTTCCGAACGACCGCGCAGATACCATCGCGTAAAAAAGTGTTCGCTTACGATTATGAATTATTTTTCGCGCCTGACGGCGGAAACAGTGTTCCGTTTCGGCAATTCTTTCACAAAACTCAAAGTACAACGTCAACCAGTAACAATAACAAGGCAACAATAACAAACAAAATAACAAAAAAACAGCAAACTAAAAACAGTGTAAACGCGTAACACGACGTAACTATGTGAGCGGAACACAAGCACGCATCGGACGTATGCGAGCGACTGAGACAGAAATACAGTGCTGTTGCCCGCCATTTGCTCCGCTAGCTGCGCATGCGCGCTGCTGTTGTATTCGTAAGATTGAATACTGCGCAGTGATTTGTAGCCGACTTCAGAGCGGCAAAGTTATTTGACACCAACTGTATACTACATAATTGATATTAATTGCAATTTGATACCTCCATGCGTTCCTGAGAAAAAGGGTCTTTGTTAGCGCAGGGAGCAATAAAAGAGTGGACTGTATTTTTAAAGGCAATGGTTTATTGCCGGGCTTATTAACAATTATAAAGTGTCCCGGACAAACAATATAAGATAACTATGAATGGAGGAGAATCGTCCGTCGCGGTGGAGTCCGTGGAAGCGAGTGGTCGTCGGGCCGAGCCGTGTCGCCGCCGCGCCGCACCTCAGCGTACCGATGACGCGTTGATCACGCCGCCTGCGCATGCAGACCGCGCGCAAAATGGTGTGTTGGGTTCGATTCCCAACAGTCTTGATAGACAGACAGACAGACGAACGGACAACGAAGTGATCCTATAAGGGTTCCGTGTTTTCCTTTACGTACGGAACCCTAAAAACATGTCGAGAGGAAAGTTTTGATTAAGAATGTGGATGGGTGAAAAGATTGGGTGGATTTTGTAAACTTAAGGATAGAATAATCCATGTCTACTGACATGACGGCTAATAGGGATGTATGGAAGAAAACGACATTTCTGCGCCGATCCTAAATTAATTGGGATATCTAATTCACATGCAGTTAATTTTTTTTAATCTTAGTTCTGACCTAACACATTTTAGATAGCTATCGTGTTCATAAGAAACTAATTTAAAGTAAAGTTTTCCCAACTTTTTTTTTATTATTATTTATTTAAAGAAATTATAATACAGAGGGGTACTTAATTCTAAACTCGCCAAACTTTTACGTTTGATGGCGAGAGGCGCTCTTTTTCTCTTTTTCATAACAATGAACCCTTAACACTATTTAGATATTATACTATTACGGTTTGTATGAAGGTATTTAGTTCTGTTTGCTATCCTGCAAAAAGTTACCTAACCTAAGTTACCTACACTGCATTTGAAATAAGATTAGAAATTTCAATAAACTTGTTTACAGTCCGTTCAACTGATTTTGACTTCTATTCCGTAGGCATAAGGATGGCATTAAAAGCAAAAACGTGGTTACAATACCAATTGTTTATTACAGCTGTCATTGGTCATGGCACCAACGCAATAGAAGTCAAAATCGATTGAACGGAATGTAAAAAGGTTTATTTAAATGTCTTAATATTATTTCAAACGGAGTATAGTTAGTTAACTATGTGGGGTCGGCTTCCAGTCGAACCGGATGTAGCTGAATACCAGTATTTTACATGGAGCGACTACCTATCTGACCTCCTCAGCCCAGTAACTAGGTAACACGATACCCTTGGTAAGACTGGTTGTCAGACTCTCGGGATTCTGACGATCCGTAACGACTGTCAAAGATCCATGAATGCCAGCCAGGACCAACAGCTTAACTTGTTTTTCGAGGCACGGAGTAGTCTTGGTATGTAACGATATTCACCCAGCCACGGACCAACCCCGCCAAGCGTAGCTTAACCCGCTGCATCACCGCTGAACACTGGAAATAACTATTCTTTATTTAAAACTGAAGCCCACACCACAGATAATTAAATACATTCAGCACTAAAATATCGTTCCATTTCAGTCAATCGTTTGAAGATGACAGATACAGAATGATGTTTTAAATACGTTTAGCGTTTAACGCATTTAATGATTAGTGGTACAAGCGGGCCTAAGGCTTTTAAATAGGACGCGTCCTATTTAAAAGCGATCGTCGCGCGAATACGCGATTGTCGCGCTAATATGTCACTTTTTGTTCGGTGAACCTGAACGAGTGGTCGCGCCGACAGAGGGCGTTATCCGATTTTTCGAACAAAAAGTGACATATGCACCTGACGATCGCGTATTCGCGCGGCGATCGTTTTTAAATAGGACGAGGGGATTTTTTTTTTTAAAGGGCAACATTTTTACAAACGTATGTTTTATTACAGGGCCACCGTCGCATGGTTACATCAGTAGCTTGGGCTGACGACATATCGTCCAATATAAACTTCTTCAGTTGCGGCTTCGATCGGCGTATCCTGGGCTGGTCCATCCAGCCCTCCAAGGAGAACTAATTACTAAGACTTTACAGGTAGAGTGCTACATGGATCTTTTGGCGCCTGAGTGACATTGAAAGGGGGGCGTTGTTGGTAAACATTTGTGAAATTGTCACAGAAATTGTCTTGACAAATCAAGATGGTTGTTAGTTCCGCTTTTGGCCACGCGCCAAAAGAAACTTTGTAGCGTTGTTTATGTCCGTTAATTTACAAGTTTATTGTTCTCTAATTTAACGTATCAATTACGATACAATATCAAATTGTTATAATATTATTATGTTTGGAACTCTACACACAGTTTTGATCTTTAAATTCACCTAGAAATAAAGAATAAAATTGTGTGTAAATGTCAATGATTGCATCGTCACTCACGATCAAAATTATTCATGTTGTGGACTATAATTTATTTGTTACATAAACAACATTCGTTTTTGTTTACCCTAAACCCGAAAAGGGGTCATTTTACTCATCATTTTGAACAGCTTTTTCTATGGGACCAACCTTGAAATCACGAAAAAAAATCAGCTGTTCCATATTTTTTTTCGATTTAAGTGAACACAAATGTATGGAACAGCTGTTTTTTTTTTGTGATTTCAAGGTTGGTCCCATAGAATATTTTTTTTAATGATGATTACAATGACCCCTTTTCGGGTTTAGGGTAAACAAAAACTAATGTTGTATAAGAATTAGGCCTGCTTACGCCAAAAATGACTAAATAAGTATTTAAAACATTGTTCTGTTTCTGTCATTCGTTTGAAGATGACAGAGACAGAATTATGCTTTAAAATATAACATAACATCACGCCTGTTTTCCCCGAAGGGTTAAGCAGAGGTGTACCTATAGTACACCCAGTTTTTGTCTGTTATGTTTAGGTCCCATGTAATAAGGGGCGAGCCTTTTGCCATCAACCGGGCACAAATCCAGACTCCAGGGCCTGCAAACTCGACACAGATAGCGATCGCTGTACGACCGAATTCGGTCGCAAACTCCTAATTCCCAATCAAAATTGCTTGACAAGCACGAAAAAATCAAGCAATTTTGACCCATTATATGAATTCCCATTATATAGGACTGCGACAGAATTCGGTCGTACAGCGATCGCTATATAAGTCGAGACTGCAGGCTCAGGCTGCTACTGAGAAATTCCAGATGGGAAAACCCAATAACACTTTGTCCGAATCGGGAATCGAACCAACAAGGACAACAGGACCAACAAGGCAGTCATTTGTTTTAATATATTATTAGAGTTAAATTCATTTAATTATTGATGGTGCAAGCAAGTTTTAAACTTTGTTGCAATAAACAATACAACATTAGGTTTTGTTTACACTAAACCCGAAAAGGGAACATTGTACTCATCATTTTATTTTTTTTTCTATGGGACCAACCTTGAAATCGCGAAAAAAAAATTGATTTTTATTTCGCGATTTAAAGGTTGGTCCCATAGAAAAAGTTGTTCAAAATGATGAGTACAATGACCCCTTTTCGGGTTTAGATTAAACAAAAACTAATTTTGTATAATATTAGGTAATGATAGCAGCAAATAATGTGGTTATGCTACGACTGTTTCTAATAATTTTAAGCAAAATTATACAGCATTTGAGCAAAAACTGAATTGTGGATCCAGCATTTATTTAATTTGCCTGTGAAAAGTAAATGTCCATAATTTAAACTTTTAATACAAAAATCATGTGTTATCAAGCTATAGTTGATTTGGATTAAACTGTAATATAAAGCGAATGCCCGTTTTCAATAACACTAGATGACACCTAAATGAATGCCAAAGCGCGGTGTTGGATTTTCAACTTTCGGCGCTGAGCCGAGCGTGGATTCAACAACGCGCTTTTATTGTCGGTGTCGACTAGTGTTAGTGAAAACGGGAATTTATGTAAGTTTGCTTGCACATATTTATTGTTTCCTTCCTCCTATGTGTATGTTATCATGAAAACTGTGGTTTATGATCATTTTTTGTGTGCACTTCCTTTACTTTGTAGTAAGTTTTGATTGAGTACTATTGTGTGTTTACAATTAGGCTGTAACTAAAGTCTATTCATAGCCTTGTTTCCAATTGATGTTATTTCCATTTATTTGAATATCAACTTTATGTAATTTTAAATTTAGTTGATTTCAAAATGATTAGTATTATTGAAATAGTCATAAGAATGTTTGTAGTTGTAGCGCAAACTGAACTTTATGTGTGGGAATTATTTGTTTACATTTTTGGAAAGTAAATCGCGAACGCAGTTTAGAGTTATGGCTCAGTGTTAACGAGATGTAATCGTATAATGCGAAAGTATAAAAACAGCTTACAGAAAATACGACGGATAAATAGGGTATTTTTGTATTAACTTTTTATTATTTATTTTATTATTTGACTGCTATCAAAAATATACATGAATTAATGATTATTTTTAATCGTGTTACTAAAAAATACGATTGGTGAAAAAAATTATAGAATTGGTGGAAAAATGGAGAAGTTACACGGTTTTGAAATTATTCTACTATCCTTGTTACGAAAAACGATCATTCAAATCAAATCAAAATCAAAAATATTTTTATTTCACATAAGCCTACAGGGGCACTTATGAAACGTCTGAAGCTTGGTGCACGGTTCCAATTGGTCGTTTCCTATGGAGAAGAGCCGGCAAGAAACTCCACGGTCACTCTTTAAAAAAAATAAAATTGGCTTTTACAATGTTTTCAAATTACAGTGTTAAATGTATGAGAGGACAGCGTAGGCCCATCAAAAATACCAGGTACTTAACAAAATAGAAAATGGCCTACAGATCTACAGTCTAATAAGCCTACAACGTCCTCACATTGACAAAAAAAAACAATATAAAATATGATTAAATTGTACTGGATGGCGCGAAGTTACTATGGCGTTCCTGTGTTGTGACGTCAGATCGCAGCAGTGCTGTCTCTGTCTACAAGAGACTTTAAAACACATACAACTTCGGCATTTTTTGAGATATTGAAACAATTTTTTTTTACTGTGGCTTAATTTTTTTATTGGTTCCGAAAAATGAAAAAAAAAAGTCAAAAACCCATCTTTCAAAAAAATATTTCATGGCAATTGGTGTTGATGTATTGTCTAATTAAACGAATTGTCATTCCAAGGGTGTTACTCAATTAGAGTGCAGAACTCCGTCAGTCACCACCTGTAATTTTCCGGCTCCAGACTTATACATTACAATGACAATGAATACAATACATTACATAGACCAAACAATACATTAAATAACACAAAATATTAGACATTAGTATGTAGAAATTTTAACTTCTATAATTGTTGGGTTTTATTAGATTATCACTGTACTTTACGTTCGTCCAAGTACGGTAGGCCGCATGGAGTGGTAACAAACGCAGTTTAAGCTGGCCTCATAATCTATTGAAACGCCATGCTACGTTAGGCCAGCACAAGTTCAAAGTGTTGCCGCTGACTTGCGGCCTACTGTACCTTATTATTAATGAGTGTTTTCTGCAATGACGTTCCATAGGTGGCAGCACTGAGAGGTCAGGTCCGGGCACCTGTCAAAAATGTCAAACCGCCTACATTTTCTTAAGTCGTGACTGACTGAATGATGAATGAATAAATTAAACGAACGATGAACGTCATCATATGTTTTTTAACTAGTGCGTTCACTTAGCTTGACGCGTGATGCGATTGGTAAGGAAATGAAATGAAATAATACTGAACTTTGCAGTCTTAATTTCAATACTAATAGAGTTCAAAATGGCGACTGATAGAACAGAACTGCCAATCAGATGACTGCAAAATTCAGTGCTACCAATCGCGTCACGCGTCAAGATATAGTGAACCCACTGTATTGCCGAAAAGGAAGACCTCTTGTCAAAGCGGCGCCAACTGGTGGCGTGAATTTTCATGAAAACCCTCATTACAGTACCCGGGCGTTAATACGTAATATCGAGCTAGACTGTAACACAGGCGACAAGTATGAGTGACAGAGACAAAGCTCTACAACGCCGAACTTTATCTAAAAATCGATCGACATTATTACAAAACATCGTATATATTTAGACCCTTGTTTAAATCATAGAGCCATTTTTAAATATCGAATTTTAGCTGACAAAGCTGAAGTTCCAATTACAAAAACTGACATTAAAACAGAGTAAGTTGTCAATTTTGTATTAAGAACTTTAAGTTTCTCTGAACAAAGTTCAAAATACAATAACTGGCTCGAAGGTTCGGACTTGGACTAAAGTTAGTGCTCATATACACGAGCGGCTCGCGTCAACGGCAGAGGCAACTACATTTCTACAGTTGCCTCTGATGGTTGCCTCTGATTTGAGTACTTAGAACTCATTTTGTAATGAGACGGGATGTGAAGAATTAACGATCGGGTACTGTACAAGGGTTTTTGGTGTCCTGTAACCATATTAAACTTACATAACGGGAAAAAATTATTTATGTAATATTTTTTTTATGTCGAAAGAAGTTGCTTTCTGTGTATAACTCTGTCAGGGAACTAATCAAGGGACTAACCTAAATAAAAGGTACACTCGACAAAGTTAACGGTTGACCGCTTTTCACCCTTATGGCCTTAGTAATAGTGTTGAAATATGGTCAACCAGGAACAGTCGAATGGGCATTAGTTTTATTGGTGGAGTTGTCATTAAACTTTTAACATTTTGTAAAGGCACACTTTAATTTGGGCAAGGGTTTAAGGATATTATTTATTGTTGAAACATATTGGTGTAAAATACAAAGTGGAACAAATAAGCCAACTTTTAAGCACTATACGTTATTATTTGCGACTTACGTTGAGTTGCACAAAACCAATATTAGTTTAATGGAGACTTTAAATTCATGCGATCCCTTACATTTTGTATCAAAAAGAAAGTAACAGCATCAATTTAAAGTCTCCGTTAAACTAATGTTGGTTTCGTGCAACACACCGTTAAAGTTAATCTTTTCTTCACAATAATCTTTTCTTAAACATTTTAAGGGTATGCAATAGTTGGCTTAATGATTTTTTGCGAATAATTTGGGTTAATTAGAAACTTCTTTGAATTCGTTTGACAATAGATTTCTTACATGCTCTGGAGTTTTCGATTTAGCTATGTGAGTTCATAAGGTTTTGGAATGCAATCCACTTCATTATTTGTTTGCGCAGTAAGATTTTTTTTTTAATTACTTGTAAACTACTATTGTAAAATCAAAATTAAACGTAATTTATTCAAACTAGGCTGAGAATCAGTACTTTTCGAACGTCAAAAATTACATGAGACAGTCCCCCAAAAACGCCCACCCTTCACCACTTCCTAGTGCTTTAGCTGGGAAGAAGTGGCGCAACAAACTCCCCAGCAGTACAGCTGTCTGTTTAATTAAATTACTTGTAAACAAGCTGACCCGCTCCAGCTTTCCAATAGGTAAAAACTACAATTGGAAGAAGATCGTGATAACTAATTTAAAACGTAATGCGACATATCTTTAGGTATACTGTGCTAACGTCATAGAAACCTACCTAGCCTCCCTAGTCAGACCTTAACAAAATCAAACCTACCTAATCTTCCGTCAGACCATAACAAAATCACAAACTTAACTTTGGTTAAGTATGTTCGGAAAAACGTTTTCCAATTCGTAAATATATGGCTTTGATGGATGATTCGTAATGTATGGCTATGATTTGTTTTTGGCGTAATTATTTTAAAATTTAAAAAAAGTTACGCTTACTAATAAATCATAGGGACATGGCAGCTGTACATTATATCGTAAAAAAATATTTGTACTTGTATCATTAAGGGGGATGCGCTAACGAAACCCGCGAAATTCAAATTTTCTTAGGTTTTTTGCAATTTGCAGGTCAGTAACAGGTTGTATGTTGATCTAAATATGATTCGCGGCCGTAACAAATATGGCTTTACAGAATTATAATCATTAAAATCGGCAATACAACTAACTCTCTTCAATAAATCCTACTGAATGATAACTTCACACACAATACAGGAGAAATTCCTAGTGTGGGGCAACGTTTTTCAAAAAAGAAAGAAAGAAAGAACTTCAGAAATAATTATTCAATAGAATTTTTCGAACTTAGAGAGTTGTAATGCTGATTCTAATGATTATAATTCTGTAAAGTCATATTTATTATGGCCGCGAATGATATTTAGATCAATATACAACCTGTTACTGACCTGCAAATTGCAAAAAAAAACGTAAAAAAAATAGAATTTCGTGGGCTACCTACCTTAGCGCATCCCCCATAACCAGGGAGAAAGCTCGAGAGGAATATGTTAGTATGGAATGAACGCCAACGACCACGTGACCTTGTTTCCTCATAAGAAAATGCTTGATGCATGGAAAAATCAAATGTTTGTTTAGATAATCGAATTTAAAATGACGCGCCCCTCCACTGCTTGTTACGTACACATTAAACTATTTTTAATAGAACATTTTGTGAATGGGCGCGAGATTTTAAATAAATTAATCTATACCCTACTATTACTATTTACTACGCACATATCAATGAGGACGATCAAACATGTTGTCTCACTTGTTAATAGAAATATATTTATTATCCAGGTAATACAATTGTATAGAAAATGCATGAATAAGTTTTTTATATGCTCAGGCCAACGATACGACATAAATACATAAAATTGCAACTTATACAAATATCAACTTTAAACTCAAGTAATCTACGTTGATTTTTGAATGAAAAACTGTAATTTTAGTTGCAATGGAAACTGAACCATACGCAATTAAGTTAAAGTTTTTAATCCCACAGCATGAAATTTATCTCGTCTTGTTGGCTTCAAAAACAGTAAAAGTATTACATAAAGGTATTTTACACAATTAATATCGCTAGTGAGCCCCAAACTAGACAGTTAGTCTGTATTTTGGCGCTCGCTTGTATTACAGAAATAATATATAAGTGTAACAAGCAGTAAGCCACAGAAATCATCATTGCAAAGTTATTCTATGTGGAAATATAAGTACTTGAGTTATGCATAAATAATATCAGTACTTATGGGCTTGTTCACTCGAGCATGATTTTTTTCGGCGCGCCACTCTCTCCTCAGAGACTTTGGAATTTATGTTTTGCTTGTCACAGGTCATAACGTACATATTCTTAATGAGCAATCGCGCAGAACACGTCACTCACGTGTGCTTGATCATTAAGAATTATGACAAGACAAGAGGTATATACAGTTTGAATTCCAAAGTCTCTGAGGAGAGAGCGGCCGCTCTAACGCGATTTGCGCGCGATGTTATTCGTGTCATATGAACTTGCCCTAATATCTAAGCTACCTTAATCACTTTGTAAAAATAAGTAGTCAATAGAGTGTCATGCTAATCATATAGCGCAAGATGTAACATGACATTATCTGTACATAAATTAAAATTACTTGCGAAAGAATATCATTGTAAATTGAATTCACTATAATCAAAATAAAGTCCATTTCAAATTGTGAATGGCCAGAAATGTAAATAAAATATTGTAATATTTAAATTATTTTTCCAATATAATGACAAATGACTACCTATGAGTTTCTTTGTTATATGTACCTATTTATATTATTGTGTAAAGCCCTGGGGGCCTAAAATGGACGCTTTGGCAGAATCATAATATGATCTGCGTACAATTCATACATCCGCAATTCATCTGTTTGACAGCTGTTTTTTGACATCAGTCAATTCATAATTTTACGAAACTCCATAAAAACTGTCAAACGGATGAATTGCGGGATACGAATTGTGCACAGATCATATTATGATTCTGCCAAAGCGTCCATTTTAGGCCCCCTGGGCCTACAGTCTCGACATATAAGTACATACATACTAGACGGTCAAAATTGTTTGACAAAGTTGTGATTTTTTTTCGTGCTTGTCAAGCAATTTTAACTGTCTTAGGAGACTGCCGGGCCTGGCCAAACTGAGCGGGAGGGACGAAATTCGCTCGGGCCGATTGTGTCAACCAACTTGTATGGAAGTGTGCGAATTGGAGCGAATGTTGCGTGACTCCAAGGCATTAAAATAATCGACGCGCGCAGTCGTATACTGCATCCCGCTCGCACGCTTGCCTCAGTTTAGCCAGAGCTTAATTGTGGTCGTGCCAACATCCTCTATCAGAACATGGAGGTATAGGCCATTAAAATATGAAAGTAGTTGAATAAACAGCACCCTAAATTGCGTATCACAATCTGAATGATTTTGACGTATACCTATTGCTAATCCATTGCTTCATATCATTGATGTATTAAATAGGAAGATAGGCCACTCTCTAACATCTCGTAAATATTAAATGGACCCGATGTCGTGCGTCATGTGCTCGACAACCGAAATAGAGAGACATATTACGCGGGCTACAGCGGGAACGAGATAGCAATAATTGTCACTGTTACGTACCCATAACAACTCGGAAACAAACTACGATTCGGGTATTCCCCGCAAACCGAGAGTAATGTAGGTCGATTGTGTCTTTCCCCTAATATATGCAGTCCACGTCGAGGAGCGCGTACCATAACTTCCTATTTAATACATCAATGTTCGAAAAAATTGTTTGTTCAAAACGTAAAAACGCATTGAATGTTGTTGAATTGTCAAAATGAAACCCATTGCTACTGATAGTGTGTTACACAATTACCCCGCAGTACCTACTATGCGATTCAACTAAGAATAGGAATGAAATTGCGCCATGTTGTGGCGTTTTAGCAGAAAACTGCACCTCGTTTACACATTTTGGAGCAAAGTCAGTGAGATATAACAATAACAAATAAGAAAAACAGATAACAACAATTTTTTCTATGCAAGCTGTATAATTCCAAAGATAGAGGTCATTGACGTTCCTATTCTTAGTTGAATCATGTACATTTTATTTTTGATGTAACCAATTACAAAATTGATTTTGTAGCTTACTTCTAGTCGAATAAAGCACTTCGTTTATCCCTCTGTATCTTGGTTATGTAAATCTTTCGTGTCTAATACATATTACTATAATATTGTCTGTCTGTATTCATGTTCAATGTATGTCCAAAAGGCATAATATGAGTATTATTAATAATTGTGTAATAATTATGGAGTTGTCAGTTGTTAAATATCTTCTTTTTAATAAATGATCTGAATATTTTTGTTATGCCAGCTAAGGTATGAAATAAATAATATATAATTAATCATGATTGTTTTTGTTTACAACCCTTCTGAGTTAAACCCAATTTTTTTTCGTTGGTCTTTAGTTCCTTTTCAATTTTTTACATTGGGGAAATCCCGACTAAATCCCCACGTAGCCTCCTGCTAAGTTAAATGGTCTAAGGGCAACCACCCAGAATCTGAAGAGCGGCAAGTTAGTGCTGGAGCGTCAGAACAAGGAACTGAAGGCCGAGCTTGCAGAACTAGAGACTGCTGCACAGACCAAGAAAGTGTTCACCTCCCTGGAGCTGAAAGTGGCTACCCTGGAAGAACAGCTGGTATACGACGTATACCCGAGTGTCGAGAGTTGTACTATAGTATGTACAAAACAGTTTTGGATTTGTGAACAGCGTTTAGAGGACTCCTTCGATAACATTGCTTGATGGTACTCACACGGCTACACATCAAGCTATACATTTCCAGTATAAGCTGATCTCGCATTGTATAGAATTTCCGTACAATGAGAGGTCACCGTATTCTGGAAATGTATAGCTTGATGTGTAGCCGTGTGTACGTGGTACGGAAGCGTACGAATGGTTGTAAATAACTATGCTGGCCAGGAGCAATGAGCATTTTGGTCATTACTACTAATTACGGACTCATATTTCGGAATAAAATGAGTCTTCTCAGCTTTTGTAGGCATTTCTAATGGTAGGTAACATTTTGCAGAAAATGAATAATTGTAAAAAAAAACAAGTGTAACCTGCATACCTACTCTATTTACAACATGGGCCCTTGCACCCGGAACGATTTTTGTTTCAGGTACCTAGGTCGCATTTTCATCTCCACATTATGCTTTCCCGGACATTTTTTTCAGCCTGTCTCGGGATTCTTGGTTCAGTTTCTTTTGAACATTCGGAAATTGCAAAGAGTTGCTTTGTCGACTAATGCAGAAAAGTTAGAGAATTAGAAAACCGACATAATGAAGCGTTCCGTTTTGGAATGAACTTATCCCAAAAACTTTAACATTGTAGTTGAAAAACATGTTCTCCCTTATATCGTTATAGGTCACGGTCAATTCTCCAACTGTAAATGTAAGTTGGTCGACTATTACTCCTGGCAGGGGGAGGAAGACAGTTAACTCTATCAAAAATTTGCACTTTAGTTTATTATTACGCAAACGGATCCATATATCGAAAAATGGTCTTCACAGACCCTCAATATTTTTTGAACGGCAAATCCAACGATACCCCACATCATGGGATAGACGAGGAAAAAAAATATCATCCCCACTTTACGAGTAAGGGAAGTACCAAAGTTGTATGTTTTCAGTTTGATGGCACGATTGGCGCAGTGGTTAAGCGATTGACTGTTGCGCTGCGTGTCGCGGGTTCGATTCCCGCATGGAACAAAATATTTGTATGACCTACAAGTAGTTGTTCCGGGTCTGGCTGTTTACAGTATGTGAGTTGTATGTATGTGATGTTTGTAAACGCACCCACAATACAGGAGAAATTCCTAGTGTAGGGCAACGTTTTTTACCTTTTCCAGGTTCGGTTTATTGTGTGGTGTAACTAGTGTTTTTATTTTTTATTCGCTGTTTATTGCAGTCGGCTGATTTCTGAACGAATCTTTTAAAACTGTCAATTTGTTTTGATGTTAGTGTGAGTGACTCGAATCTGTGGTTTTTCGGTTTTGCTTGGTGAAAAAACATTGCGAGGAATTGAATTTGTTTGCACAGCACAGCAAAAAACAATACTGAAGACTTTTTTTTTGTCTACAGCATTGGGAATTTTAGTTTGTGTCAATTAAAAATATCTGAAAAAGTTTTTCGAACATGGACGAATTGAAAGGGTTTTATTTGAATCCTCGCCCATCAAGTTCGCAAATGACTAGACTCCGGGGCCCGCTTACAGGAGGCCATCGAATTGTTAGAGATGATGAAAACAGTGACTTGAACAGGAAAGAGGAACACCGCCATTCAGTGATGTTGACCAGCGGCACCGAATATGCGCGCGAAATCAAGGAGAGGGAAACAGAACTGTATTTGCGGGTAAAATTATTTACTTAAGAAAGTTTAGGCATGGAACTCTTGTAATATTAAGAAATAGCCGTCTCTATGTCGCTAATTTGACAACGTTCTTGGAGTTTTGTCCAGTTTAGCTAATAATAATACCTACAGTAGGTATCATAGAAAACAATGCTGCATTGTTTAGTGATAGAGATGAATATAAGATGTATTTACATAACGATACCAATCAACCTCTTACTCTACTGAACTGACAGTCAAGAGGGTTGTCTTAGGGAGGTACTTTATAAACTGGTCTCTATCCTACGTATATAATAAACATACGTTAAATTACAGAATGAAGTGGAACGTGAACAGTATGAGAGTGTATCTGGAGGCCTGGAGTCTCTGGAGCACCTGTCTTCTTGGGGCGCCTCCATTCAGAACATTGGGGAACTGACGGAGGAGGCTATGACAGAAGTGTACAACAAGTACTCATTCCAGAAGAAGGAGGACACTAATAACTTGGCTATCAATGCATATAAACAAGAGGTGAGATAGCTATTGTTCACTTACATCATTATATGGCCCCGATGGCTTAACAATGTGTATTATTTCTATGTGTATTAATTGTCTGTGTATTTGTTTGTTTATTTTTCTCAAAAAGTTTACACTGACAGAATATAACTTTGTTTTACTGCAATGTAAAATTAGGTTGATTCTATGTTAAGTCTTCCTTCATTGTATGTTGTATGGTACCTGTGGTTTTTATTTAATTATCGTTTTAAAGGTACTTAGAAAGTGGATAGTCATTTAGTTCATATTTTCCTATTTTAGGAGAGCCCACAGAAGATATTCAGTGAGAGATTTTGTATAGGGCTTAGGATAAAGTAGGTTTTCCTTTCATTAACTTATTTTTTTCCGCTCCTTTAGTTTATACATTAGCACAATCTTTTAAATAAAATGAATCTGCCTAGCCTTTTCCCAACTTTATTGGAGTCGGCTTTCAGACTAACCGGATGCAGCTGAATACCAGTATTTTACATGGAACTACTGCTTATCTGATCTCCACAACCCAGTTACTGGGTAACACAATCCCTTTTGGTATGACTGGTTGTCAGGGACTTTATCAAATTGACGATAGACAACTTTGCTTAATTCTCTTAATCTACCAAAAAGCCCTCACTACTCATAACTACTGTCAATGATCTATGAATGAAAGTTGAGAGCAATGGCTTAACATGCTTCTCAAGGTACGGGGGGGTCTCGATATGTAATAGATCACGGTTACCCTTCCACAAACTGATTGCGGTAAGCATAGCTTAATCTTTGATTGACCCATGCGGTCGTTATTATTTAGCCACACGCCCCCCTCAAATATAGCTTTCTCACAATCTTTTAAATAGAACTTCTAAATTGTTATTTTGAAAAATAAGTGCTCTGAAGCTCACTTTTACCATGCTAACATTCATTTATGAATCCTTTCTGTGGTTAGGTTAGGCTAATTAGAAAATGAATAGCAATAACTTATAACATTTGACACAAAAACATTATTCATCTTTGTGATTTATATTGAAATGGCTACTGTCTTTTTAAACCAAGATTTAAAAAGGAAGTTAGGTTTTGACACAAACACCACACACACATATTTCCGTATTATATGAGTTAATATTATATATTTATTATTATTATTATTATATTATGCAAGATTAGTATTTTATTTTCACATTATTGTAATCGAAATTTTTTATAGAAAAACAAAAATTACAAATGTTGTTCAAGTACCATTATACCTCATACTAATACGAGTTATGATTAAAAATATTGTAACATGTCATGTCTGTCATGCCTAATGCTTTAAACCACTTTAACCACACCATTAGAAAATTACATACTTTTGCACACATAGATTACCAAAAAGCATCTACTTGAGGCAGCGCCCTTAGTGGCTACTTACCGAGCGGCTTGTAAACAGGGATCTATGATCAATTGATCATTATTGCATGTAATATAGAGTTCTTTTTAGCCTTGCTGGGCGGATATTGTTATTATATTATATTATGATTTTTTCATGTCACTGGGTTTCAGAACCCCTTTTAATGGGTTATCATGTAACCCTTTAACTGGGTTTCAATTAGAGAACCCATTGAATGGGCCTTTTACTGGGTTCCAAGTGTAGAACCCATTCAAGGACTTAATAATAATAAAGCCTCTTTATTCCTTTTTTTTTTGTTACAAAGTATAAATAAAAAGCAAATAATAAATAAAATAAAGTAGTTAGTTAAGGACCCCTCTTTGGGTAAAGGCCTCCTCCCTTTTTTGCAACTCCTTTGTGACCTGTGCTGCTGCAGGCCAGTTCTGGCCCGCTACTTTTTCGATCTCGTCGACCCATCTTTCTCGGGGCCGACCTTGTTTACGTTTGCGTTTTCCCAAAAGGAAAAACGTATTCAACTACTTACATCATGATAAAGGTAACCTCATGTCACGTTAGAAATAATAAAACCGCACATTAAACACTCTAATGTCATCACTTTTTACACTTTAGATTTTGGATCGCATCCACGGTTTCCCAGTGGTGATAGTGGAAGGTCCGACTGGGTGCGGTAAAACCACTCAAGTCCCTCAATGGATCCTTGATGACTGCTACCAAGCTCGCCGGACATGCAAGATAGTTGTGACACAGCCAAGGAGGATTGCTGCCATTTCTATAGCTAAAAGAGTTGCTCAGGAGAGAGGTTGGGATGTCGGTGGAGTAGTTGGTTATCAGGTAAAGTATAACTTGTTAAACAATTACTAAAACCATTCATGGCTTCTTCCCATGGAGGTAGGCAGAAACTTTGTTTACTTTCATACATCTGGTCATATACGCATGCTGGTTGTCATCTATCTACAGGAACGTATGAAATGTCAAGGGTTGGTCATTCTAAAAGAAACTAATTGTCCATTCCAAAGCGTAGTAGATTATTTTGGAGAAGAATGGATAATAAACTCCATGGACTTTTAAATTATATTGGTGCTAAATATTAGTTATATCATTAATGTTGAATTTATAATTATATCTGAGAACGATGTAAAAAGACTAAAAGAAGAAGAGTAAACGCAAAAAATAACAACAAAAAAAAATTCCAATATAAAATAATTAATTAAAATAAACCGTGGCAGCTAAGAGATGACCAGTCCCAACTGAACCTTTTGCATTTCTGTAATACTGAGAATTGAGGTTTAATTTTAACCTCTGACATGTGGCCATTTTAATCATGAAATATAACAGACAATTTCCTTCTCATTACAAAACAAGGTCTAGTTTTAGGCCAGTTTATGTATTACGAACATTATTCCAACTGGAGTAAAGATCTTAATACAAAATTGACAACTTAGTCGTTCGTCTACAGTCAGTTTTTCTATTTAGAACTTTAACTTTGTCAAAATAAAGTTCGTATTTCTGAAATGGCTTGTTGGTTTATACCTGGATCTAAATTCTTACGGCGGGTTGAAAGTCAGGTTTAAACCATGGAGCCATTATTGAATTTCGAACTTTATTCCGACTACGGTAAAGTTCCTAATACAAAACTGACAACTTAGTACCGAACTAAGTTTTCAGTTTTGTATAAAGAACGGTATTTCAATCACTGTTACGTTCTTATTAAAAAAAACTGGCTCCATGGTTTAAGCCATGTCAAAATATAAATCTTGTTTTGTAATAAGACGGTAAAGGTATAACCTAGTTTTGTAATGCCGTTTATGTTAATGAATAATATACCCAAGATTTTGTAATATCTTGCTTTAAAAGAGTGTCCTTGGAGTTTCTTGCCTATTCTTCTCCATAGAGATCTACGTTTTGGAATGGGCAAATAGCTTCAACTTTCTGACTAACTGACCGACTCTTTGACAATTCAAAAGTGCCTGTAATAGGTTTAATTGAAATAAATGTTTTGAGTTTGAGTTTGTTTATAGAAAGAAAGAAAGAAAAATTGTTGTTGTTGTTGTATTGTTGTTGTTATCTTGTTGTTGTTGGTATAGGTTTTGTAAACTGAATATAACATTGACAGGTCGGACTGGACGCCCACACTTCCAGCGATACACGAATCAGTTATGTTACTACTGGTATATTGCTGCAAAAACTGGGTATGTACTACTTTTTGATTGTATTACTAACATAACATAACGCTTGTAATCCCCAAAGGGTTAGGCACAGGTGTACACCCATATTTCGCCAGTTATGTCCCATGTAATAGAGGCGAGCCTATTGCCATCAACCGGGCTCAAATGCAGACTACGGGCTGCTACTGAGAAATTCCTAATGGAAAATCCTAATAACACTGCCTGACCTTGGAATCGAACCCAGGACCTCATGCTCAGTAGCGGTTGCTATCACTAGACCAACGAGACAGTCATTACTTATAGTTTACTCCCATTTTCAAAATAAATAACTTATTAAGTAAAAACCGTGTTCCGTGTGGTGCGCGGGTGTCGTAAAAGGCGACTAAGGAACTTACTAGAGAATGGGGAGCAGCGTTCTCTATGAAAGAAAAAAGAAAGAAAGAAAAAGCATTTATTGGGACTCGCACAGACCACAAATAAAAATAAAACACACTCATAGAAACAGAACAAAATAAAACAAAGTAAAAAATAAAATAAAAACAGAAAGTCCTTCCTGTACGAGGCCAAAAGGCCCGTATCTCAGCATGATGCTGCGGCACTGAAAAATAAGTGTCGCAGTGTCGCTTTTAACACCATACTGTGATCGCCAACCCGCCTGCCAAGCGCGACGATTATGGCAACCCCCCCATTGGGGAAGGCCTAAGTCCAGCAGTGGACGTCTTCCGGCTGAAATGATGACTTATACTTTGCACTTCTATCATAGTAGAGAATGCAGTCTCAAGTCGAGGTCTCGCGTGCTTCGGCTGTTTCTTGACTTCCAAAGTTTCATTTTTTGACTTTAACTTATCTTTTTGACTGTCGCATTTATTTTTTCGCTTTATTTAGCCACTAGCTTTCGCCCGCGGCTTCGCCCGCGTAGATGTCGAAAAAAAAGCAGCTTCTCTGTCAGCAGCATTCCCCCAAAACATTATACCATATCTTAGTTGGAACCAACGTAAGCGTGGTAAGCACATAGGAGTGCAGTTTGATTTACAACTTTACGAAGGATATATATAGCATATAAATACAAACTTCGTTTTGTACATACTTGTTCAATATACCTACGTGTCCTCCTCCATTTCATGTCCAAGTCTACTTGTAAGAAATTTTGTATTGTTTATTTTGTCTACGTTTTTGTTCTTAAATAATAATTGATCTACCAACTTTTGAGTTATTCAAGGTAGGTACGCAGTAAAATTCTCCCGAAAACTATGTACCCCTTTTTCCGATTCTCGAAAACTCAATATATTATAATTAAGATTCTTTAAATACAAACCATAACTCTCCCTAAAATCCTTTGGAGGGGTAGTTTTGAAAAACGCAAAAGTTATGACAAACTTTGTTATTTAAGTAATGACTGCCTCGTTAGTCTAGTGGTCACAGGCGCGACTGCTGAGCATGAGGGGTGGGTTTGATTCCCAGGTCGGGCAGTGTTATTGGATTTTCCATTAGGAATTTCTTAGTAGCAGCCCGAAGTCTGGATTTATGCCCGGTTGATGGCAATAGGCTCGCCCCCTATTACATGGGACTTAAACAAAACTGTCGAAATGTGGGTGTACTAAAGATACACCTCTACCTAACCCTTTGGGTCTTTGGGTCTTTGGGGCTTGATGTTATGTAAATAAGTGCTCGGGCCAAATTTCAAGTTTATATATCAAAAGAAATAAGATTCTGTTCATACGAACTATATCGCCCCTTTTTACGCACTCAAAGGGGTAAATTGTTGAAACATCGTTTTTGACGTTTCTATTATTGGATTTATAGGTTATTTATACCAATTTTCAAGTTAATCAAGCCATACAGTAGAATCCTCTCTTGTAAATTGACTATCCCTTTTCACCCCATTATTAGGGGCAGATTTAATAAAAAACCGGATAAAAGTTAATCTTTATTTTTTGTTATCAGTATAAATTCTGAGTTTCAAGTAATCGGACCGCGCGTTAAAATTATTCCATAAAAATGTTGATATCCCCCAATCCCCCTTTTGGGGGTAGTTTAAAAAAACAAAAAATGACAAACTTTATATTTTACTTAGGTTAGTATTCGTGCCAAGTTTCAGGTTTATTAACTCAAGGAATAAGATTTTTCATACAAACAAAATCCCCCTTTTCACCCCCTTAAAGGTTGAATTTCCAAAAACCCCTGATGCCCACGTCATAATTTGGGGTTAATCAAGCCACACAGTAGAATCCTCTCTTGTAAAATTGACTACCCCTTTTCACCCTGTTAAGGGACATTACCGCACGGTCTCCCGTGAGACGGCGAGCCTCCTTGCCAGACTGCCGCCGTGGGATTTGGAGGCAAAAGTCCTCGCGCACATCTGGGAGTGGCGCGAGGAGGCGAAACGCAGGGTCGAGACTCCGCTGCCGCGAGAAATCACGGCACAGCGAACGGAGCTCCGGCGGGATCTCATGCTAGCATGGAGAGTGCGATTGTCGCAATCCAGCGCTGGGCACGCCACAATTGTGGCAATAAGTTCCCTCTTTGAGGAGTGGCTAGAGAGGCGCCACGGCGTCCTCACCGGACACGGTTGTTTCGGGAGGTTCCTGTTCAGGATAAAGCGGGAGGAAACGCCCGGGTGTCACCACTGTGTGGATCGCCCGGAGGACACGGTGGAGCATACGGTGGAGGTCTGCCCGGCTTGGGTGGAGCACCGCTGTGTGCTCACGGAGGCTATCAGCGGCGGCGATCTCTCGCGTCCAGCCCTGGTTCAGGCTATGGTTCGGAGCGAGAGTGCATGGGAGGCCGTTACCTCCTTCTGTGAAACAGTAATGCTCGCGAAGGAGGAGGCAGAACGCGTGAGGGAGAGGCAAGGTTCGCGCCCTCGCGCCCCTAGTCGCCGCAGGAGACGCCCCGGGCGTCGGGAGTAGCAAGCCGGCTTCCGGCCACCGTAGGCGCGGGTTTGCGGACGGTGAGCAATGGGTAGCTTGCCATCCGACAAGGACCAGGCCTGGTTCGACTGCGCGTTGTGTTCCACGCGCGCCTCAAAGAGATGTCAGCACCAACTGACGGGGTCCGTTAGGGCCTGCCATGTTTGTCCGAAAGGGATATCATGGCCCTGGCACACAGGCAATGGAAGGAATACGGGTTGATATTAGTCAGTAAAAGTCTGACACGCCCTCCCGCTCCGCCCAGAGCGGGAGAAGTTATTTGATAATTACCCACCCAAAAAAAAAGGGGTCAATTTTCGAAAAATTTATAAATTCTTTTATTTATTTTGGTTTACAGTATAAATACTGAGTTTCGAGTTAATCGGACCGCGCGTTAAAATTCTTCCATACAAACTTTGTCATCCTCAAATCCCCCAATATGGAGTAGTTTAATAAAAAACAAAAATGTCACACTTTATAATTTACTTAGGTTAGTATTCGTGCCAAGTTTCAGGTTTATTAACTCAAGGAATAAGATTTATCCCCCTTGTTCACCCCTTAAAGGTTGAATTTCGAAAAATCCCTTCTTAGCGGATGCCTATAGTTTCCAACAATAAGCCGAAATATTAGTGATTTTAACTTAAAAAGAAATTTCATTAAAAATAAAATTTTATCCCCTTTTTCATCCCTTATGGGTTCAAATTCTAACAACACCGTTGCGTTAGCTTCCAATCATAAGCCTAGACAATAAATGTAGTGATTTTACTTCGAAAATTAAGGACTTTCCATACACAACATCATTCCCCTTTTTAACCCTTCGGGGGTGGAATTATCAAAAACGCTGAGACATGTGTAAATTCATTTTCAATCGTCAGCCTAAACACAAAATTTTAATATTCTAACTTTAAAACTGACGGACTTTCATATAAACTTCCATCCCCTATTTCACCCTCTTAGGGGTAGAATTTCGAAAAACCCTTTCTTAGTGGATACCTACTCTTCACAAAGAACACACCCTCCAAATTTCATGTCTCTAGGACCAGCGGTTTAGGCTGTGCGTTGATATATCAGTCAGTCAGTCAGTCAGTCAGTCAGGACTTTGAATTTTATATATATAGATAGTTAGCCGTAGTTACGAAACGGCCGAAGATTCGGCCGATACTGCGGATTTATATTTGAGTCCCTTGTGTCGATATTGGCCTTTCCAGATCTCGCCCGACAATCAGGCAAGATCTCGATTTAGAGTTTGAGAGTTCGCCTACTTTTTGAAAAAAAATCGCTTTGTTTTAATAAAAAATTCTTAAACTTAATTAAAATAAAAACCACACCTACTTTCGGTAATCCTTTTATATTTTGTAAATAAAAAAGAGTCCTAAGAAATAATATAAATCGAGAAACCAGAAACCCTAGAGACAGAGACTACACGCTAGTAATCCGAACTTATTTATTATTAGAAGTGCCTTATTCATTATAAACTACAAGGTATAGTCGACCTTGTAATTATTACTTTGCCCCTTTTGACAAATACTCCTCTAAGAGCGGTTCTGCACTGCATCCGGTCCGAATTCGAGAAATGTCGTTCCGAAGTAGCCATAGTACTATTTGCATGACGGGTTGCACATCTGTCCGTCCGATTTCAGGACATTTCCAATTTGGATTGAACTCGGATCTTGAATTCGGATTCGGATCGGATGCAGTGCAGGACGGCTCTAATTGAAACTTTACTAAGGTTAAAAGTTAAAACTATTTGTCACATTGGTCTAGGCCAGTAGTTCCCAAAGTATGACCCACCAGTGAGTCGCGAGCGAATATTGGGTGGGCCTTGAAAAATGGAAGACAAATCAACCAACCGGATTCACTGTCCTTCATTCATATAGATATGCCCCTTTTTCCTCCATGAAAACCAAGAGTCCTGAATTTGAAACTTTTTGTTAGCTGAGTCGCGGTCCGGTCAACTTTGGGAACCACTGGTCTAGGCAAAAATAGACCTTGATTTTTTATGATGTGCAACTTGCAAGTGGCATTCAACATTAGCTACTTACTACATTCAAACTTTATGGCGGCTCGGAACATGAGGCGAGTCGTTGCGCAGTAATGAGTTCATGTGTCAGCGGGGGTGAGGGGTGGGGTACTGCGCAGCGAGTAGCGCATTTCAAACCCGCCATTAATTTGACGCGTACTAAAGAAATGACAAGTTCACCTATAAGTACTCCATTTGAAATAAGATTCGAAATTTAAATAAACCTTTTTGCAGTCCGTACAATCGATTTTGACTTCTATTCCGTAGGTATAAGGATGGCATTAAAAGCAAAAACGTGGTTACAATACCAACTGTTTATTACAACTGCCATTTGGCATGCCACCAACGCAATAGAAGTAAAAATCGGTTGAACGGACTGTAAAAAAGGTCAAACTAATCTTATTTCAAATGGAGTATAGGTCCACAAGATGTACGAGGGCGGCACTGAAAATTTCGGGAATCAAGGAAGTGACACAACATTACTATTTAAAAATGTATTTATTGCTTTTCGAAGTATTCTCCGCGAAATTTGACACATTTTTCCATACGATGGAACCAATCATTGAAGCAACCATTCCATTCGGAAGTTGGGGTCTCCAAAATGGCCGTTTTGTAGGCGTCCACAGCTTCTTCAGGTGATGAAAATCTCTGTCCACGCAATTTATTCTTTATTTTAGGGAAAGTATAGAAATCATTAGGGCTTAGGTCGGGGCTGTACGGCGGATGGTCTAATAATTCTATGTTTTCTTGCTCTAAAAACTCTTTTGTTCTGTGCGCGGTGTGAGAACTCGCATTGTCGTGATGGAGGATGATGCGGCGGTTGCAGTTCTCTTTACGGAGTTCAGAAACGACCTGTGGCAAACAAATGCTAGCATACCATTCTGCATTAACCGTTCTTTGCCCCTCAAGAGGAATAGTCGTAACATGGCCGGTTTTGGAGACAAACGTGGCCACCATTTTTTTTGCAATACTCCGTGAACGAACAATTTTTGTTGGCTTTAAGTCATTTTCGAACACCCAAACTCGTGACTGGTTTTTTGTTTCGGGTTCGTACGCGTATATCCAGGATTCGTCACCTGATACAATGTTGTATACAGCATTTGAGGATCCTGCGTGGAATCTTTCGAGAGTTCTGACGCACCAAGTAACGCGAGCCGCTTTTATACTCTTCACAGAGCGAATGCGGTATCCATCGGGAAAACAACTTTTTTACACCTAATTGTTCATGCAAGATTATTTGTATTTGACTCATGCCAATGTCTAAAGTTGCCTGAATTTCGCGGTGTCGATCTTCCTCAATCAGCTTACGCACAGCATCAACGTTTTCTTGGGTCACTGCAGTTTTTGGACGACCTTGACGGGGATCATCACTCAGCTTGACACGTCCACGTTGAAATTCAGCAAACCAGCGATAAATTGTGGTTTTGGATGGGGGCTTCATCACCAAATGCAGAAATCATCCGGTCAACACACTGTTTTTGTGTTAAACCACTTCGAAAGTCATAATAAATCATCGCTCTTGAATTTTCTCGAGTCAATTCGATTTTCTCAACGACTAAACAAGTTTGACAAAACAAGACCGAGAATCTTTTTTAAAATAAATAAATAGTATTCGATTTTTAAAACCAAGGAGTTTTCAATTAAAAAGATTTTAATATGACAGGAACAGTGGAAATAGTCCATTCCCGATACTTTTAGTGCAGCCCTCGTAACTGTAGGCTTACATATTTTTCTTCTAGCATAATCAAATTGTATCTGTTTATTTATAGTTGCTGCCAAAACAATGAACGAATACACGCACGTGATACTGGACGAAGTACATGAACGTGGTCAGGAGATGGACTTCCTACTTCTGATCGTCAAGAGGCTGTTGTACACCGTATCACCGGGTGTGAAGGTCGTGCTCATGTCGGCCACGTTTAACAGGAAAACGTTTGCAGACTATTTCAAGATACCGACGCCTCGGGGCCTACAGATGTCCTCTTGCATCAAAGTTGAGAAGATTGACCCCATGTTTTCTATGAAGGTGTTCTACTTGAATCATCTGAATAAGTTTGGTTCTGTAAGTATTATTTGTAATTTTTTTTATTTTAAGGTGGTACAGGAAATGTTTATCTAGGCTAGAAAAACTTAGAACCATCACTCCATGGAATAATATACAGCCTTCATTTTTAAACTTACTATGAGAATAGGCAGCAGCGCGTTCTCTATCCTTTTTAACACCATACTGCGATCGCCAACCCGCCTGCCAAGCGTGGCGATTATGGCAAACCCCCCTTTAGGGAAGGCCTATGTCCAGCAGTGGACGTCTTTCGACTGAAATGATGATGATGATGACGTTTATACTACAATGGCGGTACTTAAAGATATAAATATGTCTAGATAGACAGTCGAAGCTGTAAACTCGTCTAAAATTGTTGCGTCTAACTGTTGGCCGCAAAATGCACGCACACTAGGATAACAGCACAATGACGTAGCGCGAGTGTAAGACGTAGCTGTCACGCACACCAGCCTATCACAGTTGGCCTGTTTGTGTTAGTTCTATTGCAGCGAGACATTATCCCCCTTATTACAAAACAAGGTTTATCTTCAGACCCAGGTTTAAAACATGGAGCCATTATTGAATTTCGAACTTTATTCCGACTACGATAAAGTTCCTAAACACAAAACTGACAACTTAGTACCGAGCTAAGTTTTCAGTTTTGTATATAGAACGTTATTTCAATCACTGTTACGTTCTTTTTACAAAAACTAGCTCCATGGTTTAAGCCATGTCAAAATATAAATCTTGTTTTGTAATAAGGCGGTATATCTAGAATTGTAGACATATAAACAACTAGCTGTGCCCCGCGGTTTCACCCGCATAAGTCTCGATCCCGTGGGAATATCGGGATAAAAAGTAGCAAAATTGGTCCAGCCGTTTTTACGTGAAAGAGTAACAAACATCCATCCATCCATACTTACAAACTTTCGCGTTTATAATATTAGTAGGATTAATCAAAGGCGGCACTGTATGATGGCTTGTGACGTTTGCAATAATTTTTTTGTATGCTTAGATCTTTAAAACTACGCAACGGATTTTGATGCGGTTTTTTAGGGTTCCGTAGCCAAATGGCAAAAAACGGAACCCTTATGGATTCGTCATGTCTGTCTGTCTGTCCGTCCGTATGTCACAGCCACTTTTTTCCAAAACTATAAGAACTATACTGTTAAAAACTTGGTAAGTAGGTGTATTCTGTGAACCGCATTAAGATTTTCACACAAAAATAGAAAAAAAAACAATAAGTTTTGGGGGTTCCCCATACTTAGAACTGACACTCAATTTTCTTTTTCATCAAACCCATACGTGTGGGGTATCTATGGATAGGTCTTCAAAAATGATATTGCGGTTTCAAATTTTTTTTTTTTTCTATACTGAATAGTTTGCGCGAGAGACATTTCCAAAGTGGTAAAATAAGAGAATGATAAAACTAAAAAAATATATATGATGTACATTACCATGTAAACTTCCACCGAAAATTGGGTTGAACGAGATCTAGTAAATAGGTTTTTTTTAATATGTCATAAATCGTAAACCGCAATTTACCTTTTTATAAATGATGGTACGGAACCCTTCGTGCGCGAGTCCGACTCGCACTTGGCCGGTTTTTTTTTAATAGATAGAGTGATTCAAGAGGAAGTTTTTTATGTATAATACATGCATAATATAGTAGAGAAACACTGTACATCAGCTTTACAGCCGTGCGAAGCCGGGGCGGGTCGCTAGTATTATAATAAAGAGGTAAAATTTGTTTGAAAGTTTGTATGTAGGGTAGGGTGTCTGGAACTAAGAGTCTGCATTTGATAGTTCAATTCTTGAGGATGGTTATAGGCTATTTAACATCACGCTACGACCCTTAGGAGCCGAGCACAAAGAAAACACATTAACTGTGTTAGAAGTATTCCTAATAAAGGTTTTTCCTTATAATGAAAAGGTTTTTTGTCGATTTTTAATTAGTCGAGTGTTCCATACCCTTAAAATTTTGGGAATGGCTAAATTCTAGACTGACCAGGGGGTCTACTCCGAACCGTTAATCCGAAGTATCGGCCGAATGTTCGGCCGTTTTATTACTTCCATAGTTTCCATTTTTGACACTGAATCCTCACCCGACTTAAAGTCACATTTTTGACTTTGGCTTATCTCTTTGACTGTCGGTTTTTTTTTTCTTTCGCCGTAGTAAGCCTTAGTAAGCCGTAGTCAAGCAACGGCCGAACATTCGGCCGATACTTCGGATTTATGTTTGGAGTAAACCCCCAGGTGATTGCAATCGGTTCGGTCTTATTACTAAGGGTTTCAAGAGAAAATGAAACAGTTATTCTATTCAACAAAACTGGCGAATATATAATAAGAAAGTGTACTTTCAACTCTGGCTTCCTTCATAAAATGCAGGCCTGATGGTATGTTGTATTCTAGATCCTACAGCAATCAACACCAAAGGGCGACGACCCATGCATAGCCCCTGAAATGCACCACCTGGTAGTAAAGCTTCTGAATGCGTTTGAGCACATCGACAAGCAAGAGGACCACATCACGGACCGCGATCGAGCGGACCTGCCGTCGGTGCTCATATTTCTGCCAGGAATACACGAGATTGAGGACTTGTACGCCTGTCTCACAGACCTTGATTTGCGGTAAGTATTATTTTTAATTACAAAGACTAAGTTTATTAATGGCCGGGTGGGTACAGATAAGTGAAACGCTACGTACAACTGTAACACAACGATTAGGCGAATGTTACATTTGCAATATTTCATGTTACATTTCACCAATCGGTAAACTCAAACTCAAAGCATTTATTTTAAATAAAACAATTACAGGCACTTTTGAATTGTCAAGGGGTCGGTCAGTATTCCAAAGAGACACGTTTTGGAATATTGACCGACCCCGTGTTTCTCCATAGGAACCTTCAACCTACTAATGTTTCTATGGAGAAGAACGGTCAAGAAACTCCATGGACTCTTTTCAATTAAAATATTGTGATATCCAGCTTAAGGGTCACTGCCATGTGATCTGGAGGCAAAAGTCCTCGCGCACATCTGGGAGTGGCACGAGAAGGCGAAACACCGGGGCTAAACTCCGCTGCCGCGAGAAATCACGGTACAGCGGACAGAGCTCCGGCGGGATCTCATGGCGGTATGGAGAGTGCGATTGTCGCAACCCAGCGCTGGGCACGCCACGATCGTGGCGGTAAGTCCCCTCTTTGAGGAGTGGCTTGAGAGGCGCCGGGGTGTCACCACTGTGTGGATCGCCCGGAGGACACGATGGAGCATACGGTGGAGGCCTGCCCGTCTTGGGCGGAGCACCGCCGTGTCCTCACAGAGGCGATCGGCGGCGGCGATCTCTCGCGTCCGGCCCTGGTTCAGGCCATGGTTCGGAGCGAGAGTGCATGGGAGGCCGTCACCTCCTTCTGTGAAGCAGTAATGCTCGCGAAGGAGGAAGCAGAACGCGTGAGGGAGAGGCAAAGTTCGCGCCCTCGCGCCGCTAGTGGCCGCAGGAAACGCCCCGGGCGTCGGGAGTCACAAGCTGATTTCCGGCCACCGTAGGCGTGGGCTTGCGGATTGTGAGCGATGGGTAGCTCGCCGTCCGATAAGGACCAGGCCCGGGTCGACGGCGCGTTGTGTTTCACGCGCGCCTCAACTGACGGGATCCGTTAGTACCAACGCCTGCCAGGGTTGCGAGTTTGTCCGAACGGGATATCGTGGCCCCGGCACACAGGTAACGGAAGAAACATGGGTGGGTTTTAGTCAGTAAAAGTCTGACACGCCCTCCCGCTCCGCCCAGAGCGGGTGAAGTTATTTGATAATTTCCCACCTAAAAAAAAAGGGTCACTTCACACCGAGACGCGAAACTGCGCGCAGTTGCTTGAAGAAGCTAGAAGCGCAAAGTGGCGCCGCACGCAACGTGCATGGTGAAGCCATATAGTTGCTTTAGAATTTAGATAATAAATACATGCATGGCGTTCGAACCCGTGACGGCGTATCGCGGCCTTCTTCAGACCGATTTGTCCAGTTTCTTTATTGAAATGTGTTTTTAGGGTTCCGTACCCGAAGTGTGCCAAACAGAACCCTATTACTAAGCCTCCGCTGTCCGTCTGTTTGTCAGCGGGCTGTATCTCATGAATACGGTTCATAGGTAGACGGTTGAAATTTTCACAGATTGTGTATTTCTATTGATGCATTAACAACAAGTAATAAAATATAAATTAGTTAAAAATTAAAGAGGGTCCCGTCCCACCCAATACAAGGAACGTGCTTATTTCAGCGTTTTCTGCTAAGGAGTCCGACTCGCACTTGGCCGGTTTAAGCCCTAAATTGTTTCGCTATCGTAAATAGAGCTCGCATCGTCGCGTTACGTCTCGGTGGGACCCGATAATTGTATTAGTGAAACTTAATATGAAATGTAACACAAATATCGGTCCAAATATATGCAACGTAACACAACAACAAGGCGAGTTTGTTTTAGATTTGTGTTATATTTCATGTTACGGCCGAACAATCGGCCGATACTTCGTATTTATCTTCTGAGTAGACTGGTATTCTTAAGGGACAAACCACACTTATTCAGCTCTGTTCAGCTTTTGTCCATAGAAAACGACGATTTTGTATGGAGATGCGTACGCATCCGTTCAGCTTTCCGCGTCGAACGGATGCGTACGCATCTCCATACAAAATCGTCGATTGTTCAGCCGTTTCCTGACTACGGCTGACCACGATGAGAGAAAAAAAAAACGACAGTCAAAGTGTTTCAAAGTAAAAAATGTGACTTGAAGTCGGGTAAGGACTCAAAGTCAAAAAATTAAAACTTTGGAAGTCAAGAAAGGGCCGAACAACATTCAGCCGATACTTCCGAATATCGCTTCAGAGAAGACCTAGGCCTAAAGTTTTTTAATTTGATAACTACAGTGAAAAGATAGCAGACTCGCAATGCCGGACATACAAATGGTTCGTGCTGCCTCTGCATTCGACGATCACGGCGGACGAACAGGCGCGCGTGTTCCAACGCGTGCAGCCGGGACACAGGAAGATCATACTGGCCACCAACATCGCTGAGAGCTCCATCACGGTACCTGACATCAAGTATGGTAAGTAGATTTGAGAATATGTGGGCGTCCAAGCAAAAAGAGTCCAGTTCTCGGTAATTAGTTTCCGAGATATACGCAGATTGAAAAAACAAAAAAATTGCATTTCGTGATTTTAATTGATTATTAATAAAAAAAAAAAAAAAAATTATGCTCAATTTTCTACAAGTTCATAATTAGTAAATGACTTTATATGATGTTTTACCAGAAATTTTAAGAGAAAAGTTTAGTATAAAGGTAGGGTCAAAGAAAATATTTTTTCTCAAATCAAGCTTGTTCAGAGTTTCAACTTCAAAAATAAAAAATGTGTCAGTTTTTGAATATTTGTTTAATCCTTGTTATCAGTTGAATATTCTAGATACCGAATCTAGTCTTAACTCCATACCCCACTACTGGACCCTTTTTGCTTGGACGCCCACATATTGTTACTGGATATGCAATATACAAAAACCCTGTTCTTCCTTCTACCTACGTTTTAAGAATCAGTATACATACGTAATAAAGCAAGTCATAAAAAAAAACTTCAACAAAAATAATTAAAATAAATATTTAATTATTAATATTTGTAATGTTTAACTGATTTCTTACTTCTTTAATTCTTTTATTTTGACTTCTCGACTAGCCATTGCTTAATTTTTTTAAATTATGATTCCACCAATGTTGTGCTTGTAAGTAAATGTATACGTTCCAAAAAGGAACAACAGGGTTTTTGTTACATACTGTATAATATTTGTTTATTTAGTAACCTGGATATTTAACAAAGTCAATTACTTATAAAGTTATAACAGTAACAAATAAGTTAATGACTAAGTAAAAGACTTACACAAAAATTTTATACATTCATCATCTGTTTAGCCTTTTCCCAACTGCGTTGGGGTCAGCTTCCAGTCTAACCAGATGCAGCTGAATACCAGTATTTTACATGGAGCGACTGCCTTTCTGACCTCCACAACCCAGTTACTGGGTAACACGATACTCCTTGGTGAGACTGGTTGTCAGACTTTCAGGCTTCTGATGACCCGTAACAACTGTCAAAGAACTACAAATGACAGCCGGCACCAACGGTCTAACGTGCTAACATATTGATAAATCGTATTAAAAAAAAATATAGGCCACGTCATCGGAAGACGCAGCGTGAGTAAGCAAGCCCCGAAAAGTGGACCAGCATAGTGAAACGCGCGGTCGCGGTTACCTAGCGGATGCGGGCCGGTTAATCAATGTTTCTATGACGCATACTATTTCTATGATATTATTTTTCTAGGATGCCTCTGGTCCGGCACTATATTTTTATTTTATTTGTTAAAAGTTGTAATGGCAATCATGTCATTTCGTTTAAATAGGTTTGTATTATTTTATAAATATTTTACATACATTACTTTATATTTTGGGAATGTGAGAAAGTTGTAGGCTTAATAGGCTGCAGATTTGTAGATCTTTTTCTATTTTGTTACTTTGCTGTCCTCCCATACCTATTAACACTAATTTGAAAACATTGTAAAAGCCAATTATTTTTTAAAAGAGTAACCATGGAGTTTTTTGCTAGCTCTTCTCCATAGGAAACGACCAATTGGAACCGTGCACCTAGCTTCTGAGGTTTCATAAGTGCCCATGTAGGTTTATGTGAAATAAAATATTTTGTTTTTGTTGATTTTATCATCACCCGAGTCTAAAAAAACCTTCAAAAAACGAATCCTATCCAACAGTGATCGACTACTGCCTTATGAAGGTGATGGTATCGGACACTGACACGAGCTTCACCTCGCTGCGGCTGGCGTGGGCTTCCAAGACCAACTGTGAGCAACGCGCGGGCCGCGCCGGCAGAGTGCGCGACGGACGCGTGTACCGACTCGTCACAGACAAATTCTATGTAAGTGTGAGGCCATCCTTAATAGAAAAAAGAATGAAAGAAAAAAGGTTATTCTGCACAAATAACGCGGTCACTCAGCGTGCTATGGAGCGGGCTATGCTCGGAGTTTCTCTGAAAGATAAGATCAGAAATGAAGTTATCCGGAAGAGAACAGGAGTTACCGACATAGCCTGCAGAGTAAGCAAGCTGAAGTGGCAGTGGGCTGGCCATTTTTGTCGAAGGGCCGATGGCCGGTGGAGCAGCCGAGTCCTGGAGTGGAGACCGCGTATCGGCAAGCGTAGTGTGGGACGCCCCCCAGCTAGATGGACCGACGACCTTAAAAAGGTGGCTGGGACAGACTGGATGCGGAAGGCGGAGGACAGGGTGTTGTGGCGCAGCCTGGGAGAGGCCTATGTCCAGCAGTGGACTGCTATAGGCTGAGTTGACTTGACTTGAGCGCGGACATTATAGAACAAACATAAAGTAATACAATGTAGCCAAAAGCCTCGTATTTATAAGATGTTTTAATATTGTAATAATTGTAAAAAAATAGAATAGTACCATTTTTGCTCTAATCGATACAATCAATCAATCAACTGAGCCTATAGCACTGCTGGACATAGGCCTCTCCCAGGCTGCGCCACAACACCCTGTCCTCCGACTTCCGCATCCAGTCGGTCCCAGCCACCTTTTTAAGGTCGTCGGTCTGTCTAGCTGGGGGGCGTCCCACACTGCGCGTGCCGATACGCGGTCTCCACTCCAGGACTCGTCTGCTCCACCGGCCATCGGTCCTTCGAAAAACATGGCCCGCCCACTGCCACTTCAGCTTGCTTACTCTGCAGGCTATGTCGGTAACTCCGGTTCTCTTCCGGATAACTTCATTTCTGATCTTATCTAAGTAATGTGTTGTCCTACAGGACGGATTACAACAAGAGTGTCCGCCGGAGATAATCCGGTGTCCGCTGGAGAGACTGGTGCTGCTATCCAAGCTGTTGGACATGGGCCAGCCGAGCGACGTGCTGGCTCTGGCCATGGACCCGCCAGATATCACCAACATACAGCGCACTATACTTGTACTCAAAGAGGTAACTATAGAATGGTCTACATAAAACGCTATCAATTACAATCTGAATGATTTTGAAGTATATTGCTAATCCATTGCTTTATTTATGTTCGAAAAATTTGTTTGCCCAACAACTAAATAACGCAATTTTAGAGGAATGAGGAACGGTGTAAAGTTCACTTATCCTCCAACCAGACGGGTGTCGTGTCTGGTGGGCAACTGCCCGACTGTTGATGTCGGGACGTTGTATATATGCTAGTTGCGTGGTAAACTCTGCTTGCGCGATGCAGGATTTGCGTGCCGTCAGTGTGACGCGTAGTTCGCATGTGGCGATGTTGATACCGCTACACAATGAATGTTGTTGGACTGTCAAAATGAAACGGATTGCTACTGATAGTGTGTTACGATATTACCCAGCTGTTAACGGCATTTTTTTTTTTAAATATTGAGTTCATTAGTTAAATATCATTTCATTAGTTAAATATGATCATTAGTTAAATTAAATATTGAGGAGCAGAAAGAACAGGAGGCCTTTGTTCAACAGTAAAAAAAACACGGGGTTATTATTTTATTGAAGGAAATCAAATCATCATTCTACTGCCCTTATCCCAATTTACTTGAATGATAAATAAGTTAGTAATTTCATAACTATTTATTTCTATCTACAAATACTCACTATTAAAAATACGCCTACCTACTAATAATAAGAAAAATAAATTTTAAATAAATATGGAGCGTCCAATAAATAACTTACCCTAGGGATAATAAATATTAAATAAAACAATAATTAACAATTTAAACAATAAAGGGTTTTTAAAATGTTAATAAATAAATAAATGTATATAATTTATAAAACAATAATTATAATTCTTAAATTCAATTCTGTATTAATAAAACAGTATAACTTACTAACTACTTAACTAATAATAAAATGTATCACATATCACCCAAGATTTTTCCTCCTCTCTCCTACTTGATCTAGGCTGTGCCCGACAGGGTCCATAATTGGTCTAATATAATTATTTCCCTACCAACTATATACATTATGGTAAGCAATAAAGAATTGAGAATTGAAACGTTATTTGATAATACCGCACCAAAAAAAAAATTTTGATTATGGTAGCTCCTCTGGAATGCGAGTGAGACCACGGGCAACAATTATTACTCTTATTTTAGCGTATAGTCATAGTCCTCTGCATAGCAAAGGCCTCTTTTCCTCCTTTGAATCCCTTCCCTCCTTCAATCAGAGATATGAGTCAAGTTCATCTCGCTACTAGTAATAGCTGCTTTATAACAATCTCTCTATCAGATCGGTGCTCTAAAGAAGACAGTGGATGATGAGTGGTGTGCCACGGATGGGGATCTCACGTACTTAGGGCGCGTGGCCGCTCGCCTGCCCGTCAACGTCAATCTGTCCAAGCTGATCATGTTGGGATACATCTACGGATGCTTGGAGGAAGCCGTCGTTATGGGTGAGGATTGCTCGTCTATCAACTGAATTTACGTAATAAGCATTTAGTAGTAATTTCGTGTATTTCAGTAGTTGAGTGGATAGTCCAAAGTGATCATTCAGATCATTTAGACTTAGAATGCTGTACCCTGTATTTTACTATAATGAAGAAAGTCTAAGATAAATAAAAGAAGAGAGTCCCTGGGCTGCTATTTAAGCTTGAAAATACCAAAAAAAGTTATCTTTTGTTTGACTCCGACATTTCAATCAGTTATAGATGAAACATCAAGTTAAAAACAATATATGGAGGACAGTTTCTGAAATATTTTTTTTATCATTTCCCTCACAGCGGCTGCAATGTCAGTGAAGAATTTGTTTAGCAGTCCTTTCCGCGAGAGATTGAACGCTTACAACTCTAAGCTGACCTGGGCTGACGGCTCCACTAGCGACTGTATTGCCTTCCTAAATGTTTACAAGGTATATCACTATTATTATTGATGTGAAACATCTATAGGCGCACGTAAAACCCGATTGCTGGCGGGGCGACGCATGCCGCGTGGTGATCGGCCACTATACAGTCTATATGTGTGTGTAGTGCGATGATCCACTTCTGCATTGCATCGAGTTCTTAATCTATAATTTTGTAATCATGGTAGTCCAAAAAGGCAAGTACTTTCATGGTTGTAACAGCTCACCTTCGAGCATTCGTATTTCTTTTCTTGGCGTAACTGTACATGTATATCATAGTCTCTTCTATACAGGGTTATTTTTAAAACGTCAATAACCTCTTAAGGGGTCATTGTACTCATCATTATGAACAACTTTCACTATAGGACCAAACTTGAAATCGCGAAAAAAAGCTGTTCCCTACATTTTGACGAATTATGCGAACATAAATGTAGGGAACAGCTGATTTTTAGGGTTCCGTACCAAAATGGTAAAAAGGAACCCTTATGGTGAGACTAAGTCTGTCTGTCTGTATGTCTGTCTGTCACACCTGGATATATCAAGAACTACTAATGCTATTAGCTTGAAATTTAGAATAGCTTTAGATGACGTTTGCCCAACTATTTTGCAAGCAAGAAAAAAAAAAAATATACCTATTTTGCAAAAGGGACTGAAAGGGGTTCTTGAAAATTTAAAATGGGGCTACTAGGGCATGTGGGGTATCATATGAAAGACCGCTGTTTGCACATTCTCAAACATTTTTTTATTTTTTTTTAGGCAGTACAGTTTCCGACTTTTGATGAAAAATGTAAAGTTGAAGTAGGGCTACTAGTAAATACAAAGAGGAGATGTTGTAATTAGATTTCCCTAGGAAACAACGCGTGACATTTTGCGGGGTGAGGGCCACCCCCTCACCCCGCAAAATGTCAGATCCCGCCCATTTCTTTATTTTCCATCTACCGGTCAATAGCAAAACTATTCGCTCGTTCTGTCGACTGTCGTTTACTTTGTAGTTACGTAACTATCTCACACTAGATGTAACTAAGCTCAGAACCTACCCAGAATTTTCGTACCAGGGAGTACTGTTTTTTTAAAATTAATTTTGCAAACCATTTTGATACGTGTTTTTTATTAATTTCGGCCGAAAGACGGTCACTGCTGGACATAGGCCTCCCCCAAAGGGCCATAATCGCCACGCTTGGCAGGCGGGTTGGCGATCGCAGTATGGTGTTAAAATGCATAGAGAACGCTGCTGCCCCTTCTCTAGTAAGTCCCTTAGTCGCCTTTTACGACACCCACTGGAAGAAATATGGTGCTATTCTTTACGTCCGGCACTACAATTTTTTATTAAAATAGTGATATGAAAAAAAAAAATAGGTTTTCGATGAATGACGAATGAAGATTATCTCTTATTTTTGAATTACTTATTTTGTTAAAACGACTTAACACGATGGTTTACTAAGCTACTCTTTATAAAAATAAAACACCTCCCGTTTACGTGACAATCCATCCGAAACCATTAATGTCAAATAAATAAGTAATACCAGACTAAATTAAAAGCCGCATGACGCGAAAGAAGTTTCATACTAAACACTCTTTGATGGGGTCATGTAGGTAAATCTAATTTCAAAGGCAGAATAAATAATAGACAAATTATAACGAAAAAAAAAAGCTCGTGCGTTAAGAAGTTTCACTTCAAATCTCCCTTTCAACTTCCGTTCGTCTCGCCCGATCACACTTTTCGTAACGCTCTCGTCACGCATTCACCAGATTACTCCCCAAGCCAAGCGTGTGTAAAGAAGTTTTACTTCAAAAATGTATTAGTAAAATTCAATTTCCTGGAAAAATAACTGCTTTGGTTTGTAATTGTTGTCGGTTGGTTGCTCTATCGTTTTCTACGGTTGCAAAATGCTTAAAACGAATATCTATATATTTTTCAGCTTTACATTTATTTTTTTACAGCGACACATGCGCAGTAGTTAATTTTTCGGTCTCTTTGGCGGAATGAAGAAGCCTATAGGGGGGTGCCAAGCTGCACGCGATTGGTTCATCAGTCGATGCTCGTCGTCTATTGGACTCTCGCGTGTCATTCGGCTACTGTACACTTTCGTGCTATTTTAGTGACTTACGTTTTAGATTTTAAAATAGTTTATTTTTATTATCTCGTTTTAGACAATTGTTGTGTTTTTGATGTAAATCATCTTTACGCACGCTTGACTTGGGGAGTAAGCTGGTGAATGCGTGACGAGAGCGTTACGGAAGCGAGCAAACGAACATTGAGAGGGAGATATAAGCTAGTGAAGATAGGAAGAGAAAGAGTTATGTTTCGTATATTACTGTAGGGGCAAGAGAGAGAGGTGCGAGCACACATTTTATTTCTCCCTTTCTCTCATAGCCAGTTGCGTTTCGTATATCTAAGACACAGTACAGGCCTATTGTTGCAAGTAAGTAAGTATAATGAATATTACTATTTGTAAGTCTTACTTCAGTCGTGTGGTCTAAAGCACACTCATTTTTTTTTTAAATTTTTGCCTTTAAATTCGTAAGTCACGAACTCTTCAAAATGCCGAGGAGAAACAATACAGTTTTAAATAGACAGGCAAGGCAAATAATGGTGTATTCAGTGTACTGTTTCTTAAAGAACAACGCTGTTAACAACGAGTTAGGTATTGACAAAAGTATGCTGGACATTTATAAAGACACAGCGGAGGCGACTAACACCTCAGTAGCAACTGTACGGCGGATCGTTAAAGAAGCCAATGGTTCAGAATTTCTGATTTGACCTATCAATAATTTTAATAAAAAACGTTACTGGAGATTACAGGAAAAATAAAACGATGTCTCTAAATAGCACAGTTTTCCAGAAATCATCAACATCATATATTCGTACGGAACCCTCGGTGCGCGAGTCCGACTCGCTCTTGACCGGTTTTTTTTTCGTGATTTCAGGTTTGGTCCCATAGTAAAAGATGTTCATAATGATGAGTACAATTACCCATTAAGAGGTTATTGACGTTTTAAAAATTTCCCTGTATGTATCAAATATTGATGATAGAGGTAGCCTGTGATATAAGGTCGTCATTCTTTTACCCATACAGGTCTGGAGCCACCTCCGCCAACAACAATACTTTCGCGCCTCCGGCCAATCAGAGATACAATGGGCGCGGCGCTTCTACGTGCAAGCGCGGGGGTTACGTGAACTGGACGAGTTAGCGCGGGACATGCGCAGGAGACTCTCTACGCTCGGCATCGATCAACCCAACGGGAACTCGCCCTGGAACAAGCATGAGCTTGCACTGCTTTACAAGGTAAGGTAGAAAGTTGATTTAAGACTGTTCAACACCAGGAACATCTGCCACTCTCCATAGGAAACTAACTTTTTGGAAGCGGCAACTACACTCATAATCTCAAATAATTTACATTCCATCGCCATTTACTCAACTGAGTAAGAAAGAATACTCTTTATTATCTAAAGACTACTACTTGACTACTAGACTATTATCAGCAGGTCAAGCTACCCGAAACTGTCAAATTTTCCCATTCAACCTTAAACCTTATGCTGTAGGGATAAAGTTGAAAATCTATTAAAGAAATTTGACAGATTGTAGTAGCTTGATATGCTGGTGTCTGGACATCATAAAAATTATAGATATAAATGTTGAAATTTAGCATATGGTGTCACAATGGGAAGGAAAGAACTCAATAGACTGCGCCAATTAGGCAAACAACTTGGCAAAATGGGGTTATAGATTCATTGTTCCCGGTGTGAGTGTGGTGTTCCTGACCAGACTATGCTTCACTTGGTGGGAGTGCAAAAAGTGCGCGTACACATGTACAGGGTGGATTTTTGAGATGAGGCAGTAAGGGCAGCTACCTTAACCGTTGTAGCTACATGAAAACGGTCTTAAGAAACTGTCCTTAACTTTTTGAGAAATTTTAATCAGCATTCATAGATTTTGAAAAAAATAATACAGTCAGCAGGAAAATAGGCATTTTTCATAAAAACTTTTTTTTATGCCAATCGATCCTGTTTTTTATAAGGTTCAAAAACCTCTATTGGACCAACTGAGGTTTGAGTACTAGAAAATTCATAAATCGTAAAAAAAAATTTTTGATAATTTGTGTTTTTCTGCATGGGATACAAAATTAGTGACTCTTATAACAATTATGTATTTATAATATTTGGTTACCTACAGGGTTGATATAATTACCTTTAGGGTTGAATGGCAACCTTTTTTGTTGTAAAGATGACAAACTTATATTTGTAGTTCATTTCATACATTTAGTATGAAATGAACTACAAATATAAGTTTGTAATGGTCAGGGTTGCTGATGTGCAGGGCGGAGACCTGCCAGGTCATGGTTACTATACTTAGCATGCTATAACTCATCAGTTAACGAATTTCCAGCCTTACAGGACAACCGCTACCGGGAGGGTTCAGTACCTAGCTCTTGGACTAATATTTTGATCAGGGTATTAATTTTGTATGTTTGAGTCATGAAGTTTATCTCTAACGTTTTGAATATCGCACCTCCGCTCAAATAGTGTCACAACTCAAAAAAAAATAATTTATTTTTTTTAAATTTAAAAAAGTCGAGCAAGTTAAATATTTGGGCCATTGGGTCACTGAGGACCTTAAGGACAGGGTCGATATTGAAAGGGAGCGCAGAGCGCTGTTTGTCCGATGCAACATGTTGGCCCGCAGGTTTTCACGGTGTACGGGGACTGTCAAAGTTGCGCTTTTTAAAGCATACTGTCAGTCCTTTTACGCCTGTAGCTTGTGGGTTAACTATACACAGCGGACATACAGTGATCTGCGCGTTCAATACAATAACGCGTTCCGGGTGCTGGTGGGGCTGCCGCGTCATTGCAGCGCCTCCGCAATGTTCGCGGCGGCGGAGACAGACGGCTTTGCGGCCATCATGCGCAAACGGTGCGCTTCTATCATACGCCGCACGCGCGGCAGTCCTAACACCATCCTGCGCGCGCTGGCGGACCGGTGGGACTCTCCGATGCTGGCTCGCTGGATACGGCTGCACGCAATCGTATAGTGATTTGTCACCGGCATCGGGGAGTCCACCCGGACCGGCCACTTACTGTTGTGTTTGTTTTGCATAATGATTTAATTAAATTGTGTATTGTTCAATTGAATTATTATTTTAAATTATTTAATTCAATTATTATTGTATATTTTTTTATTAAATTATTATAACCAATTATTATTAATTATTACTAACACTAGTTTGTAAGCTCACAATTGTACTAACAAATATGGATATAATCATAATGATTAATCTGAAATAAATGATGATTTATTATTTTATTTATTTATTTATAATGATCCATTCGTTTCAGAAAACTTAAAAATCTTATCTCAAATAGTGTCAAACTTAAGACTGATTTTTTTGAATTACGACACTATTTGAACGGAGGTGCGATATGTTTTTCATGCTTTCTTGACATTTGTAAGTAATATTTATAAAAACATACTTTCTAATAGATAAAAGAATAGCAAATACTTTAGATTATTACTTATACATAATAAAAAACAACTCAGTGGCCACCCGGTCTATGCTACTTACTTCGTCACAGGCATACGTATATCGTCATATTACAATAATTCCGATTCCCGCTCCAAAATGTTTTCATCGAGATTTTGATTTTGTTTGACGCCAGTTTTTTCTACGTAATCAATCTAGCGTATACGAAAATTCAAAGGGTTATCGAGATCCTATACTTAAATTAAATTCTGATAATTACTTTCTAATACATTTTAAAGAAATAAGAAAAAGGGAGGTAATAAAATTCTCTTGCAAAAATAAAACGTTCACAGATCACACACATTCTTTTTTTAAACCAGTTTCTAGATCAGGGGCAACATTGGCTATAGGTGAAAGTACTATTCGGATAGGAGTGCTTAAATTTGCCAAGACGATCATCGGTTCCATGGTGTAACGGTTAGCACTCAGGACTCTGAATCCTGCAATCCGAGTTCAAATCTCTGTGGAACCTGAACTTTTTGACTTTGTAGGTCTTACTTACAGTTCTCCAACCGTTGTTGCCGATAGCGTTTTACTTTTGATACACGCATATTATATTTTACTTTTGTCACTATTTTTTTTATAAACTAAACGCTATTTTAGGTACTAAATATTTGTATAAAATATATTTTGATTTGAGTAGAGGAAAACAATTATTACACTGATTATACATATAAAAACGTGTCCTGTCACTAATATTTTATTATCTTTACAATAATAATAATCAAAACAAAAAATATGCGACCTTTCGCTAAATTGAAAAGTTTCAGTAATGAATGTGATGTGTCCTATCACTTAAAATATGTACAAGTCACACTTTCCCCACTATATTGTTCATAAAAAAAATAACATTTACGATATCGCATGATGTTGATCGCACAATTGAAAATCGCAAGCCGCCAAGAAACACAGAACACAGGTTCCCCGTGTGAAGGCTGTGAGCCGACTGCCGCCCGTCGCCCGCGCACGGACCTGCTGCTTGCGTTCGCGTAAAAATATACATTGTTTTAACTTTTTCACGTAATATACAATAAAATAAAAAACGGCTAAATGAAAATAAAGAATAAATGATTATCTGTTATAAAATAAAAAATTGTTTAGCCAGTTATAATATTCACTTATTTATAACGAGATTTATATCAAGAATAGACCTTTACAAGATTGTAATATTCTCGTTAACTACTCATTTTTTTTAATTCTGGTAGATGAAAATAAAGAACATATAAAAATAAATAATAAAATAAAATAAACTTTATTGTTCAAGAGAGCAGTACAAATTCAAAACAGCACTAGCCTCCACACTAGGATTCCCTGTGTCGTGGAGACTAGTCTCCTTCGTCTTACAACTTTATACATAGTAGGTAGGCACATACGTAACATCGGTTGGTAAGATTTGTGAGGCGACATTAACCGAATATTATTCTCTAACAATAAATAAAATTCATGTAAACTTAGGTGATAAACCATGGTATTAAATATTAAAGCATGTGTAATGTATCATGCACGTGTATGGTGTGGGTGTGTGATGAATGAGTGAGTTAGGGTGGGTTTGGGACAAACGAAGACAGAATCTGACCACGGGTAAGAGTACTCCCCTCCCGTCATCAGGACAATAGGCTTGGGTATCCCACGAAAGAAAACTGCCACTCCGTTTAGATAGAGAGAATCGCGCAAAGTAGGGACAGAATAAGCATTCGTTCGTTTGGTCCAAATCGACCCTTATGTATTTGTGTGATGAATGTGTATTTATGTTGTGCTCATGAGTTAAGGAACCTATCCGTGGCCTCATAGTCCATTTCTGCCAGAATTTTTAAAAGTTGATTTTTGCATCTATTTCTAGTCATCGGCAGTATATCCATTTCATCATTAAGCTTACTGTAAATAAGTGGTCCCATATAAAGAAAGCATCTGCTGCCAAAAATTAGTCTACAATTCGGTTTGTGAGCGCACATTGGTGAAGGTAATCGCGCTATAGGCATTTTTGTTGTACCTCAGTGCCACTGCCATTATGTACAATTGGCATACACGCAGAATACCAGTCTTTTGGTACAGTATGTCAGTCGAGAAGCGCATTGGTTTCCTGTAAGTTACCTTAAGAAGAGCCCGTTGTGCACGCTCCACTTTCATTAGACTCGTCTTGTGTGCTATACCCCATGTTATGATGCAGTAGTTGAGAACAGATTGGCAGAGTGCGTGGTAGAGCATTTTCAGAACAGTGTTGCTAGCAACACGTCCCATTTTTTTGAAAATGTGTAGAAGCTTCCTAACCCGACCACTTACATGTTCAATTTGTTTTGACCAGTTAAGGTGTTGGTCTATGTGGACACCATATATCAAAGTCCTACATATATTTTTTTTAGATCTTTAATATAACTTTTAGTCGTTGTTATTCTTGGTTGAAATTCACAAAAAAAAATTATGGATGCCCTTACGGCCCCATCTCAAAAATCCACCATTTAAATTAAATTAGCCAGCGAAACTCCACAGACGTGATGGGTATCGATATTTAAACATGATAAAACAAAAAAAATATATATTTGATGTTTTTTTGTGGGGTCATCGACTGCGCTTAGTGAAGTCACTTAAAATATCAGTAAAAAATCTTACGGACGTACATGATAGGTATCGATATCTTCGCTGGCACGGTTGGCGCAGTGGTTAAGCGATGACTGCTGCGCTGCGTGTCGCGGGTGGGTTCGATTCCCGCACGGAATAAATATTTGTATGACCTACAAGTAGTTGTTCCGGGTCTGGCTGTTTGTGTATGTGAGTTTAAATGTTTGTAAACGCACCCACAATACAGGAGAAATTCCTATTGTTGCGCAACGTTTAAAAAAAAAAACATCAAATCTTGAACTCATACTTCAATTAACAACAATAACAGCAGACCTCCAAAAAAAAACATCAAATCTTTTTTTATAATAGGTTGGGGAAAAAGTTTCTTCGTATTTTTTAAGAAAATTCAAAACATTTTTTAATATAGTTTATTTACATTTAACTAAAGTATGTAGGTACCATTTTGTTCGATAACTTTTTGCCATCTTGTAGGTAGGGACAGGATCCCATTGCTATAGACATTTTGGGACTTTGATCAAAATACCGCGACAAGTGGTTTCACACCTCCCAGCCAAACTCTCTTAATTTTTGCTGAGTGGCTAAAGATGTGTGAGGTCTAGCGTTATCATGATGAAAAACCACACCCCTTCTGTTGATTAATTCCGGCCGCTTTCTCTCAACTTCTTGCTTTAATCTCATCAGTTGTTCGCAGTAGAGTTCAGAATCGATGGTCCTGCCTGGTGGTAACAGCTAATAATGAATAATGCCCTTCCAATCCCACCACACACACAGCATCACTTTGTTGCGAGTTAACCCGGGTTTCGCCACAGTCTGTGAAGCCTGACCGGCCTTTGACCACGACCTTTTTCGCACGTTCTTATCGTACGGGATCCACTTTTCATCAGCTTCTTCAAAAATGGTTCGGTTTCATTACGTCGTAATAAAGAATCACAAATGAGTACACGGTTCATTAGGTTTCTTTCAGTGAGCTCGTGAGGTACCCAAATATCGAGCTTTTTTGTGTACCCAGTTTTTTTCAAATGTGCCAAAACTGTTTTGTGGTCAATTCCCAGTTCTTCAGCTACGTCGTAACTACTGATATGCTTCTTGCTCCACTTTTTCAAAAATGGCATCCATTTTATCCGTAATAGGGCGACCAGAGCGACGTGCATCTTTGACATCAAAATTTCCGGATTGAAACGCTTAAACCAAATTTGTGCTACTCTCACAGACACTGCACTAGGTCCATAAACATCGCAATTTTTTTTCGCGGCTGGCGTTGCATTTTTACCTTTTTTGTAGTAAAGTTTTAAAATGTATCGAATTTCTTTATTAGATTCACTCATCTTGACAGTACGAAAAACAAATGAAAATCACACATTTTCCTAATTTGAATTTGGAATTATGTTCTTTAAAATTTTAACTTTCAATGATACCAAAACCAGCCGGATACAAAGAGATTTTATTACAAGTTCGTACATACTATAATGCGAAAAGACTTTTTCCCCAACCTAATATTTATTTAATCATGTTTAGGTACCGATACCCATCACGTCTGCAGAGTTTCGCTAGCTAATTTTATTTGACCCTGTATATTTTAACACAAGGGGAAGCTCTTGGCCCAGCAGTGCTATTCTGTAAAAAACTTACAGTGAAATCTTGCGTGGAGTGAGCTGTCAGTGTCATTCCACTGACGCTAGGGATTGACCAAGGATTACATTTACAATCATAATCGAGATTTTATAAAAAAAAAATACAAATTCTATTGATCATTCTATATGATTTCAAAGCTAGTATGTATGTCTTAACATTACTATTTAAAAGGGGTTTTTAAATAAAATAGCAAAACAGAAATTTAGTCAAACTCAATAATTAAGTTAAAAAACAAAATTGAGTTACTGTTCAAAATCTCGATTATGATTGCAAATGTAATCCTCGGTCCATCCCTAGCATCAGGTGGGATAACACTGACAGTTCACTCTACACTCACTTCATCTATACGCCGTTTGAAATAAGATTAGACATAAATATAAACCTTTTTTATAGTGAGTTCAACCGATTTTGACTTCTATTGCGTTGGTGGCATGACATATGGCAGCTGTAATAAACAGTTGGTATTGTAACTACGTTTTTGTTTGTAATGCCATCCTTATGCCTAAGGAATAGAACTCAAAACTGGTTGAACGGACTGTAAACAAGTTTATTTAAATATCTAATCTTATTTCAAATGGAGTATAAGTTTTCACGGTGAGATGGTTACAGAATCGACATGCTGGTTCTCACCTGATGGTAAGTGACGATCAGGCCGAAGGTGGATGCGAGCTTCACCCGGAATCCTCAACCACAGAGGAACTGGCTATCTTACCTCTAACTGCCAATAGACAACAATGGTTTTACATTGTTGTTATAGTGACAGACTTAGATAAGATGGCGGTAGCTAGCCAAGCAGACTTAGAACTAGCCCTAGCACCGACCAAACTGAGCAGAACATTTTGCCCCTGCTGGGAATCGAACCCGTTACCTCTGGGTCTGAGACAGGTGGTCTTACCACTAGACCACAGAGGCTTTTGGGGACTTCTTGATATTTTTAAATTTTTGAGGACCGCGGTTATTCTAATGCATTCAGTTCACTTGGCGTATTTGTCGATATAGGTTGGGGAAAAAGTCTTTTCGCATTATAGTATGTATGAACTTGTAATAAATCTCTTTGGCTATACTATTTGTATCTGGCTGGTTTTGGTATCATTGAAAGTTTAAATTTTAAAGAACATAATTCCAAATTCAAATTAGGAAAAATGTGTGATTTTCATTTGTTTTTCGTACTGTCAAGGTGAGTGAATCTAATAAAGAAATTCGATACATTTTAAAATTTTACTACAAAAAAGGTAAAGATGCAAGACAAGCCGCGAAAAAAATTTGCGATGTTTATGGACCTAGTGCAGTGTCTGTGAGAGTAGCACAAATTTGGTTTAAGCGTTTTCAATCCGGAAATTTTGATGTCAAAGATGCACGTCGCTCTGGTCGCCCTATTACGGATAAAATGGATGCCATTTTTGAACGCCATATCATTAGTTACGACGTAGCTGAAGAACTGGGAATTGACCACAAAACAGTTTTGGCACATTTGAAAAAAACTGGGTACACAAAAAAGCTCGATATTTGGGTACCTCACGAGCTCACTGAAAGAAACCTAATGAATCGTGTACTCAATTGTGATTCTTTATTACGACGTAATGAAACCGAACCATTTTTAAAGAAGCTAATGAAAAGTGGATCCCGTACGACAAGAACGTGCGAAAAAGGTCGTGGTCAAAGGCCGGTCAGGCTTCACAGACTGTGGCGAAACCCGGGTTAACTCGCAACGAAGTGATGCTGTGTGTGTGGTGGGATTGGAAGGGCATTATTCATTATTAGCTGTTACCACCAGGCAGGACCATCGATTCTGAACTCTACTGCGAACAACTGATGAGATTAAAGCAAGAAGTTGAGAGAAAGCGGCCGGAATTAATCAACAGAAGGGGTGTGGTTTTTCATCATGATACCGCTAGACCTCGCACATCTTTAGCCACTCAGCAAAAATTAAGAGAGTTTGGCTGGGAGGTGTTAATGCATCCGCCGTATAGTCCTGACCTTGCACCTTCAGATTTCCACCTGTTTCGGTCTCTTCAGAATTCTTTAGGCAGTGTCAGGTTAACGTCACGAGAGGACTGCCAAAACCACTTGTCGCGGTATTTTGATCAGAAGTCCCCTAATTTCTATAGCAATGGGATCATGTCCCTACCTACAAGATGGCAAAAAGTTATCGAACAAAATGATACCTACATACTTTAGTTAAATGTAAATAAACTATATTAAAAAATGTTTTGAATTTTCTTAAAAAATGCGAAGAAACTTTTTCCCCAACCTAATATTCGCGATACTTGGGTAATAGAAAGTGTTCCCTATTTTTATTGAAATTAAGTTCTTTTTGTGTTAACGAATGCATCAGTATGATGGTCGAGCTATCCGTTGTATATGTTTGTTTGTCCACAGATAATAATAGCGGGCGCGTTCTACCCGCAATACTTCGTGCAAGTGTCAGAGGATGAAGGTCGTGAGCGGGATGCAGTGCGTACGCTTGGAGGACTCGACCCCAGAAACACTGTAAGTAAACTGAGTTTATGTGGTTTAGGAAATGTAACTTTAATAAAACCTACACGTAAAGTTCAGCTTCTGCTGCAACTTCAATATTTGTATGAACTTTTATAACTAGTCATTCTAAAATAAACTTAGTTAACACACTGTTAAAGTTGATATTTGTTAAAAAGGAAATAACATGTCTCTTGGGATTTGAATACACTTTAAACTTGTAGCGGCATCAACATCGCCACATGCGAACAACGCGTCACACTGACGTCACACAAAATTCTGCATCGCGCAAGCAGAGTTTACCGCGCGACTAGCATAAATATACAACATCCCGACATCATCCGTCGGCCAGTTGCCCACCAGACACAACACCTGTCTGGTCGGAGGATCCTCCCTTTTCTAAGGAGGATGATTGAACTTTACACCTTGTTCCTAATTCTTCTAAAAACTCTTGTTTTGGTTTGCTTACCTTGTTCTTCCGTAGTATTTAAGGTGCGCAACTTTTGTTTTCCATGAATACTTGCATCACTATTCTCCACCGTTTATTTTTACTAATTAAAAACTTTTCAATACAATTTGTAGGTTTACCTGAAGAACTTCCCGGAGAATCAGCCGGGTGAGGTGTACGCCGCGGCCATCAAGAAGGCGGTGTTCAAACACATCTCCGACGAGCCGCGCGTCACCTTTGATAAGAACAGCAGGTATATCATAACTAGAGATCGGATATTCGGATGCATATTTACCTAAAGTACGTTTTTTTCCCGGCAAAGGATACAAAGTATGGAAACGGCTTCTTAAAATATATTTTTATTCCGGGTTCGTGGGGTTTCATTAATAACAGTGCGTATGTCTACAATTTACAATATAAGTATTAATATTTCTTCAAAACCTTTTATTCTTAAATGAAATATATTTATTCGGGGATACACAGTACAAAAGAGTAGTTCTTAAAAACTTGTCAGTCCTGGAAACCGACACTTTTTCCCGTACCGAAGCGCACTCCATACTAGTCAACTCTCAAACTTTAAGTGAATATGCATCCGAATATCCGATCTCTAATCATAACACAACCCCCACACCCTTTTTAGGGGTCCGTAGCCAACAATATAGTTTCACCATGTCCGTCTGTCTGTTTGTCTGTCTGTCCGCAGTTTAGCTCAGACTCTTTAGTACTAGAAAGCTGTAATTTGGTGGTAAAATAAATTCTTGAAAAAAAGATTTTTGTTTGGTGCTGCCTCCCTTGCACGTAAAGTAGGAATGATATTTTCTTTTTGTCCCGGCTTTCATAGATCTTTGACTCGTTACGGGTAGTTCGAAGCCCGAAAAGTCTGACAACCAGTCTTACCAAGGGGTATCTATCGTGTTACCCAGTTACTGGGTTAGAGGTGGGTGGAGGGGTGGGGAGGTTAGATAGGCAGTCGCTTCGTGTAAAATAAAAGAAAGAAAGAAAATTTGTTTATTCTGCACAAACAAGACACACTTTACAAAAAAAAAATATGGCAAAATACACACTCTAATACAAAGTAGCCAATAGTACATATTTTAAGGCTATTACCTTTTAACTGATTTTTTTTTTTGCCAAAAGACTGGTATCCAAAACCTTAAAAGTTAAAAATTTGACAATGTTGTCCTTGTTTTTATGTTGTTTTGTTGTTAATACTGGTATTCAACTGCATCTGGTTAGACTGGAAGCTGACTTTTTTATGTATAGATTATAGAGTATTTGGGAAATAGGCTAGGCAGATTGATTTTTATGTTCTATAACATAATGCTTGTATCACTTGAAAGGGTAGACAGACGTGAATGCTATAATCACAATACGAGAAAAATCATTTCTTTTGGATGTTTGAACGATTATACTTGTTTTTTGGTTGTGAGTTATCGTCATGTTTAACTTTGCCATTTGCATCGTTTAATATGACAAGGTTAACATAGGCTTTTATTATCTAATATATAAAAATCAATGTTAGTTTGTTCGTATTTTATGCGCTGCCATAACCGTTAATCCGATTGCGATTAAACATCAACTTTACGCTACGATTATAGACAGCAAAAAGAAACCCGTGGACTAAGTTGCGGGCAGATGCTAGGCAATTCTATCAGCACTACAAAATGATTTTAACTAAATATGTACCTAATCATACTTATTTTCTTCATTCAGAAAAGTCTATTTGACGTTCAACGACGGTCTGGATGCTAAGAATGGGAAAAAAAATAGCGGGGTAAGATTTCTTTTCTTATCTAATATCTACAATACCCGGTAGTAAATATGGCACTTTTGTTTTTTAAACGTTTGGCTTCGTAGAGCGTCTGTCACGCTTACCTGTCTCAGTCTCGTTCTACAACACGATTTGTTATATTTACGCCCGGATACTAAACATAGCTTTATCAAGTACAGTTAACCTGAAAAAGATACATACGACAATAATTTGTAGGCGTCCAAGCAAAAAGAGTCCAGTAGTGGGGTATTGAGTTAAGATTAGATTCGGGATCTAGAATAGTCAATTGATAATATGGATTAAAAAAATATTCTAAAACTGGCACATTTTTTTTATCAGACATTTAAGACGGAGATATATGCCAGTGACCTTGAGTAGTTAGCTTGCGTGTTCTGTACTGAGCTCACGCAACGCGTCGTACGTTCAGCCAGTAATAGGACTGGCCCATCAAGGAGCGCTGTCCCCAATTTGACGCATTATTAATTTATTATACACAAAACAAAAGGTATTTTAATAAAACGCGTATACTAAAAGATACAATAATTAAATTATCTTTAAATTGGTGAAGGTTTCAGAAAAATACGCATTGTAGATTTTGCGCCATTCTCAGTTTTTTATCCGCGTTAGACATAACTTTACAAATTAATTTCACTATGTAATATAAATATAATCTAAAATATTCACATATGAAATTATTGAGAAATTATTGAAAAAAATACATATTAACTTAGAGCAAGTTAATATGTATTTTTTTCAAATCATTAACACTACTCGTTTTGACGTGATCTTCAGTATAAAATCATTAAAAGTCGGTTATCGTCGCCTTAAGTTGAAACTGAAAAAGCTTAATTTTAGAAAAAGCATTTTCAGATTTGACATCGGCCACTAACCTTTTTTCTAAAGTTTTCACTTAAGTGCCAACTAGTCGCGGGCTCGAACTTACTGGGCGGGCGCGGCCAAAAAGCACGCTGTCTCACCTAGCATCCTGTCCGACAGAGATAGCACCAGTGATGAGCAGTTAGAAGCTAGTCTACACACATAACGTCTAGTCGCACGCACACAAACACAGTGCATGGTAATTAATACTAAACCGCGCGCGTAAAAAAATACGAAAACTCCTTTGGAAGGTGGGGTTTTATGAAAAAACTACTGCATAAATCAATTACGAATAAAGTTTATTATTATCTTCGACAATTGAGCTTTGTCGGAACGAGCTTTATTTTCGAGATTTTATACTTCTTTTATTACTTATTTACGCCCAAAGTTGCGTTAAAATTAGCGGGAAAAACGAATCTTTGTTGGCTCATAACTTTTTAATGGCTTTTTTTTTCTACTATTCTGCTTCTGACAAAATTAATAATAAGACAAAACGATATCATGTTTTACTTTAGATGTGCAATGTGTAACAGTGGAGTAAAACCCCCCCGAAATTTGTATGGAAAAAGTATCGACTAGTTGCGCCTTAAAATTTCTGGTACTTAGAAACATTATATAAAGTCATTTACTACATAAACTTGTAGATAATTGAGCATTCATTAATAATCAATTAAAATCGCAAAATGCAATTTTATTACCCAACTTTACAAAACCGCGTATATCTCGGTAAATGCCGAGAACTGGACCGTTTTTGCTTAGACGCACACAATTCATTTGATTGTCTACAATTTGTATTCCATAATCCTGTACCGAGGAGCTATGTAATAACAGCCGCGAGGGTCGATCCATCAGGTTAAGCTACGCTTGACAGGGTTGGTCCGGGGATGGGTGACCATTTTTACATACCGAGACTCCTCCGTGCCTCGGAAAGCACGTTAAGCCGTTGGTCCCGGCTGTCATTCGACAGTCGTTACGGGTCGTTAGAAGCCCGAAAGTTTGAGAACCAGTCTTACCAAGGGGTATCGTATTACCCAGTTACTGGGTTATTGAGGTCAGATAGGCAGTCGCTCCATGTAAATACTGATATTCATCTGCATCCGGTCAGACTGGAAGCCGACCCCAACATAGTTGGGAAAAGTCTTGGCAGATTGATTGAATACTGTTAATAAAATTTAATAATAAATTTCAAATTATATTATTATTGAATTATTTTAATTTAAGTACCCAATGTGTAATATGTTTTTATTTCAACTACGTAGTAATGTTATCATTAATCACTACAAAACCGATCACAAAGGACATATTTTTTGCTTAGAACCAAAACAGTGCAGAAATGTTTTATGAAATCTCATTGTTGCACAGTTTTTCATTAATGCACTGTTTTTTATTTAGATATAAATTTACCACAGAGGTTTAATGTCTCCCATTAAGTTTAATATAAAATGTATGCATTAGACCAAAAAGATACTGACTGAAAATAAAAATCGGCTGAACAAAACCGACTTGGTGAAAAACTATGTTTTTATTAACTTGAGATTTCATTTGAGGAGGTCTATTTTACCACAGTAGTTAAAAAAAAAATATATAGATAAATATCACCCGTATCTCCACTATTCCAATGCTTACTTTAGGATGCATGTCCGGTAGGCTCTAATAATCCTACCATATCCCATGGGCACGTCTTCCCTACCATTATCGCGCCCCCCGGTCTACTCGTTGATACACAATGGTCTCTGTAGTCCCATGAAACATGAGGCTTCAGGGACTAGGGTAAATCTTTGGGTTCATTGGAGCAATCAAGTCTGGTTCAACCATGTTGGGGTCGGTGCATTTCATTCATTCATTCATTCATAATAAAAACATTTATTTGACACTTAAAATACATATTACAAACAAGTAGGTCGAAATAATATAGCACACAAATTTATTGCCAAGAATCTGATCCTAACCCCCAAACTAGGCCTGGACCTGTATATAGAGGGCCAAAAAGTTAGATTGGTAGTTGTCAGAAAAGTAGATTGCGCACCTTGCTATCCACTTATTAAGCACGTTGCGGTATGTAGGTGCATGGTCCAACATAACAAGCAAGGTGCAACGATCTATTATTGTGCGATTTAAGTACTATTTATATGTTATTTATTTATAGGACCCTACGATACCCGGTCAAGTGGTGCTACCAGTATACAAGGCCGTCAAAGCTAGACAACTGCGTATAGACATAAGAATACCAATCCTGCCGTGAGTATAAAGTTAATACAGTGTCAAATTAAATTCTACAAAAAAAAAATATCGTACGTGATGGGTATCGATCGATATACAGGGTGTTAAAGTAACTGCGTGCCATAGCTTAGGGGTAGGTTCAGTATCAATAAACTGTCGCTCATACTTTGAAAATATTGGTATAGCCATTTTTTTTTTTAAAGAGTAGCCGTGGAGTTTCTTGCCGGCTCTTCTCCATAGGAAACGACCAATTGGAACCGTGCACCTAGCTTCTGACGTTTCATAAGTGCCCATGTAGGCTTATGTGAAATAAAATATTTTTGATTTGATTTGGTAAAGGAACACAGGGGAAAAAAAAAAAAAAAAAATAAGTTTTCGTACTTTAACGGGCTTAGAACCGTCAAATAAAATAATGTTATTTCTAAATTATTGTTATTCTAAGTTAGTAGGTACTAAAGGTTTAGGTTGATCTTGCAATATTTGTTTGTGTTTTCATTTTTGTTTTTATTTTTTTGATTTTGATTTTTTCTTTTATCGATACTGAACCTACCCTTAAGCTATATGGCACGCAGTTACTTTAACATCCTGTATAAACAAGATAAAACAAAAAATAATTTAATTTTATGATTTTGTTGAGTCCGCTACGTGTCTTTGAAATATGCTACGCCGAATAACGCAGCGCCGAAAGTTTGCAATAACGAATAATCTAATGACGAAAGTACGAAGCAACGAATATCGTTACAACGAAAACATTTGGTAACTAATCACGGAACAACGAATGCACGTTACAACGAAAAACTTCACACCTAACTACGCGGCCTCGAAATAATGTAACAACGAACTTATCAACGACACCAAAACAGTAAAAAAAAAAAAGTAGTACTACTAATAATTTGGACATATTAGGTATTAAGCCCTGTAGAAATCTGATATTTTTGAGTAGTTACCTAAATTTTGCTAAAGTAAGATATTATGCTAACGTTATATTGTTCTTATTGATCTCATGAATTGTAAAATAAGTAATGCGTTAAAATATGTAAAAAAAATGGCGTGATTCTGGACTCTTTGATTTTTTACTTCTACACAATGTATATTTAAATAATGGATAAGTTTTGAATTCCGTGCATATTCCCTATTATTATTATTTGTGTAGTTAATAACTTGTGACTTGAATTGTTTAGGTTACCTAAGGCGATTCAGCTGGCAGAGGCGTTCGCCGAGGACAAAATGTCTTTAGATTTGGATAAACTGGTACCCCGGCTACCTGAACTCAATGATACACATTTCCCACTTAAAATATCACAAGTAAGTATACTTTTTGCAAATCACGAATGCGCATCAGGTGACCTTATGTCATTTAGATGCGGTCGTGAAGTACTACAGCTATGAATGTAGTGGTGAAGGGTGATTTTATGAGAGAGTGAAGCTAAAGCAAAAATCTCGTTTCTATACAGAATAAACTCGTGACGTCGACGAAATTGAACTCACGGCAAGCTGGCCAGACGCGCCTACGAGTTAACTTGTAGGCGCGTCCGACCGGCTTACCGCTTAAAGCAAAATGTTGCTGGGATGTAAGACAAAAAATGGAATGTTTTAATTTGATGGTGTAGGGGGCCGGCGTAGCATGTGTAGTTCATACAAACGTAATACCAAAATAATTTGTAAATCAAACATATTCTTATGGTGGTAGTGGTAAGTGTGTATTCATTTCGATTGGATTAAAGAATATCTATGTTCTCAAATATATATTTTGAAAGAACAATGATATAAAGACGAGATATGAGGAATATAAAATTTCTATAGAAAACTAATTTTTCTCATAACTCTTGTTTAAATTAGTGTCCATTCAAAATATATATTTGAGAATCTAGGTATTCTGTATTCCAATCGGAATAAAAGACACTACCTTAAGAATATGTTTGATTTACTAATTATTTTGGTATTACGTTTGTATGAACTACGCATCCATCGCCGGCCTCTTAAATACCTACAGTGTGATTATATTATTTGGCACTATTAAGACAACTGGTATACCGCTGTCACTGTCAGACTGCATACAAAAGAAAGAAAAGTGCGTTGACACAACACCTGTAATTTATTGCAAAATATGAAGCAATTATTTATTTACTCAAAAATTTGTTGAGTAATCGAAAATAAAAAACAGCCAAGTTCTGTATACAAATAAGACGTTCTTGTTATTAATTAAATACCAACCGTACGTTGATATTTAATACAGATATTTTGGATTGAAACTCAGTAAAGGGTTTGTTTACCGTTAATTTGTATTGAGATTTTTTTTCTAAACAACCAAGTTCTGAGAAATATGTTCAAGAATAACATATATTTTTTCCGCTACCACAAACGATATATTGGGATTTTTTTTGGTTATGAGCGTTTACACCTTAGGGCATTTCATAAAAAATTTCACGCCCTTGTTTTTCGAAATGACTGAACCGATTTTAATGAAACTTCATACGCATAAGCAGGATAAAAAGGTCTAAAAATTTAGTAAAGAACATTTTCGAAATGTCTTATTAGAAAACAGATAACTGGAAATCTGTTACTATGGAAATTTTAAAATCTGTCTAATTTGGCTGTAACACTATTTTTCGAAAACCAACCGTACGTTGATATTTAATACAGATATTTTGGATTGAAACTCAGTAAAGGGTTTGTTTACCGTTAATTTGTATTGAGATTTTTTTTCTAAACAACCAAGTTCTGAGAAATATGTTCAAGAATAACATATATTTTTTCCGCTACCACAAACGATATATTGCGATTTTTTTTGGTTATGAGCGTTTACACCTTAGGGCATTTCATAAAAAATTTCACGCCCTTGTTTTTCGAAATGACTGAACCGATTTTAATGAAACTTCATACGCATAAGCAGGATAAAAAGGTCTAAAAAGTTAGTAAAGAACATTTTCGAAATGTCTTATTAGAAAACAGATAACTGGAAATCTGTTACTATGGAAATTTTAAAATCTGTCTAATTTGGCTGTAACACTATTTTTCGAAAATGTTCTTTACGAACTTTTTAGACCTTTGTATCCTGCTTATGCGTATGAAGTTTCATTACAATCGGTTTAGTCATTTCGAAAAACAAGGGCTTGAAGATTTGTATGAAATGCTGTAAGGTGTAAACGCTCTTAAGATAAGCCTACTTTTAATCATTTGCCTATTGTCAGCACCTTAAACACTTCTGACTGTGCCATTTGGACTTGAGTCCTGAACCTGATTCGTTTGATTGGTCTGTCCTGTATCACGATATAGTTATGTCATAACCTGTCCCGTCGTATGTTTGGCGTTGTGTGTGGTATAAATTTTCCAATTTAATGGTTGTGCCAATTTTTTTTTTAAAACAATAGTACTTAATTGGTATTATTAGTGTATGTGTTATGTTTGTATGTACTTTGATTAACGTAATTGTTTTTTTTTTAAGCCGTGTAAATTAAATAAATAAATAAAATATGTGCCGGTCGCTTTAATATCGTTTCATAATTTGAACATTTGTTAACAGTTAACAAGTATCAGCAAGTTCTGGGTACATTATGACGATGAGAGTACAGCGGTGGAGCTGCACGCCGTACAGTCTGCTCTGAAAGCGCCTCTCATCGCTCACACGGGAGCCATAACGCCTGGCGACATCTTGGCCGCGCCGTACGCAGACGCCGGGATTACGGAGATGTGTCGCGTGCGCATACTTGTGGTGTTGCCTAAGGATATGCTAGAGGTATGTACATATATCATCATCTGCCTCACCTTTTCCCAACTGAGTTGGGGTCGGCTTCTAGTCTAACCGGATGCAGCTGAATTCCAGTATATTACATGGAGCGTGTGACCTCCTCAACCCAGTTACGGGGTAACACGATACCCCTTGGTAAGCCTGGTGGTGTTTTGGGCTTCTGACGGACCCGTAACGACTGTTAAAGATCTACGCGACATACTACGAATGATAGCCGGGACTAACGGCTAAATGCATGGCACATTATACCGGTACCGCAACTGCACAGTTGCAGCACGTCGTTACCTCGAATTTAGGGTACGGCTAGCCGCTAACGCGCTAACTATGCGTCGTCCGCGAGGTGTAAGCCCGCAGTCCGCGCGCTGGCCGCTTGCTGTCACCGCAAGCACAATTGAGGAGAGTCAGAACAAAAACCGATAAATCATTTTTTTTTTTATGATGCCAATTGGTTGTTCTCGTACATATCTTGCTCTATGGTTAATGTAACCTGATCGAAAACTGATAAATCCGCTCTAAATCCGTCCGCGAAATACCCGAATCTGAACACAACCCGATAATTACATCAATCGAACTAAACAGAATAAAACAGAAAATTATGATGTGATTTTAAATAAAGTTGTTTGATTGGAAACCACCTAATCTGGCTTTGGAAACACTGACGCATGTTCAGCCGCATTTATCAAGCTCTCATATTTCTACCAGCGTAATAAAATACCGATATATCCTACAGTGTTTGGTTAGTATCCGTTATATCCATTTTCTTTTTTTTTATAACTCAACAGGTACAGTCGAGTTCATTAATATATTAGCCCTTTCAGGCTTCAAAAATATATGACCGTCAAAAAAAATCATAATATTGTGACAACTATAAGCATCATTAAATTGTGGTCAAGATTTCGATTCATTAATATGTGACTGGTTTTTCTCAGTAACATGTATACAGCCAAAAGCACATTATTATATGAACAACATTAAGATCATATTATCTGAACATTGTAGGATTCACAATTATGTATGCACACCTGAATACAATAATATCTAAACACAAGTAAATGTAATTCAAATTCAACCTTATTACTTACGTCATAAAGATAATTTTAATAGCAATCTTAAAATTGCATGGTCAAGGAGTTTGCAACATTATTTATCACTGGCTAGATTAACTTCAAATGACGTTATGTTTTTCTAATTACTGGAAGATAGTACTGGAAGCTAGTACTGGGAGCTAGTACTGGAAGATAGCACTGGAAGATAGTACTGGAAGATAGCACTGGAATATAGTACTGGAAGTTAGAACTGGAAGATAGTGCTGGAAGATAGTATTGGGAGCTAGTACTGGAAGATAGTACTGGAAGATAGCACTGGGATATAGTATTGGAAGTTAGTACTGGAAGATAGTACTGGAAGATAGTATTGGGAGCTAGCACTGGAAGGTAGCACTGGAAGGTAGCACTGGAAGATAGAACTGGAAGATAGTGCTGGAAGATAGAACTGGAAGATAGTGCTGGACGATAGTGCTGGAATATAGTACTGGAAGTTAGTACTGGAAGCTAGTACTGGAAGCATGTACTGGAAGCTAGTACTGGGAGCTAGTACTGGAAGATAGTACTGGAAGTTAGCACTGGAATATAGTACTGGAAGTTATAACTGGAAGATAGTACTGGGAGCAAGTACTGGGAGCTAGTACTGGAAGATAGCACTGGAAGATAGTACTGGAAGATAGCACTGGAAGATAGTACTGGAAGATAGCACTGGATTATAGTACTGGAAGTTAGTACTGGAAGCTAGTACTGGGAGCAAGTACTGGAAGCTAGTACTGGGAGCTAGTACTGGAAGATAGCACTGGAAGATAGTACTGGAAGATAGCACTGGAATATAGTACTGGAAGTTATAACTAGTTATAGATAGTGCTGGAAGATAGTATTGGGAGCTAGTACTGGAAGTTAGTACTGGAAGCTAGTACTGGGAGCAAGTACTGGAAGCTAGTACTGGAAGATAGTATTGGGAGGTAGTACTGGAAGGTAGCACTGGAAGGTAGCACTGGAAGATAGAACAATACACTTACTGTATTAGTACAGTAGTAGTAGTACAGTACTTCCAGCACTATCTTCCAGTTCTATCTTCCAGGGCTACCTTCCAGTACTAGCTCCCAATACTATCTTCCAGTACTATCTTCCAGTACTAACTTCCAGTACTATATTCCAGTGCTATCTTCCAGTACTATCTTCCAGTGCTATCTTCCAGTACTATCTTCCAGTACTAGCTCCCAATACTATCTTCCAGCACTATCTTCCAGTTATAACTTCCAGTACTATATTCCAGTGCTATCTTCCAGTACTATCTTCCAGTGCTATCTTCCAGTACTAGCTCCCAGTACTTGCTCCCAGTACTAGCTTCCAGTACTAACTTCCAGTACTACATTCCAGCACTATCTTCCAGTTATAACTTCCAGTACTATATTCCAGTGCTATCTTCCAGTACTATCTTCCAGTACTAGCTTCCAGTACTATTTTCCAGTAATTAGAAAAACATAACGTCATTTGAAGTTAATCTAGCCAGTGATAAATAATGTTGACCATGCAATTTTAAGATTGCTATTAAAATTATCTTTATGACGTAAGTAATAAGGTTGAATTTGAATTACATTTACTTGTGTTTAGATATTATTGTATTCATGTGTGCATACATAATTGTGAATCCTACAATGTTCAGATAATATGATCTTAATGTTGTTCATATAATAATGTGCTTTTGGCTGTATACATGTTACTGAGAAAAACCAGTCACATATTAATGAATCGAAATCTTGACCACAATTTAATGATGCTTATAGTTGTCACAATATTATGATTTTTTTTGACGGTCATATATTTTTGAAGCCTGAAAGGGCTAATATATTAATGAACTCGACTGTACCACAGTCACGAATGAATGCAGAATTTAGATTTCCAAACAGTGATGCTAACACCAATAAATTGATAGGTTTCGTTTAACTCTAAATTAGACAACCATGAACTTGGCCATATTTTTACATTTTTCCACAAAAAAGTAAAGTTAGATTTATCGGTTTTTGTTCCGACGCTCCTCAATTGTTAATATTGTTATATGGCATTTGTGATTGAACACGCCTCAGAGGATGCAGCGAGGTGCGAGGGGCGAAGGTGATGCGCAGGCGACGGCGTAACGACGTTGTTTCGTTGGCTACTCGGAGTCGGCGCGCAGTGTTGCCACCTTAGCCCCTTTCGGGCTAGATCTAGCACTTTTTACTGTAGGTGAACTCGTTTTTTCATGATTTAGCCCGAAAAGAGCAATCTAGCCCTTTTCGAGCGAGACGAAAACTTCGCACCGCGATTACCAAGTTATGAAACAATGCGTGTCATGTAGATAGATTTCGTCAGTTTACACATTATGATCACTAATTGGGTATATTTTTAGTTTTGCTATGGTAACATTGGTAACCCTACGGCCCTACCTACCATTGAGAAACCTACTACCTACTCTTAATTATAATTAGATTTTGGACGTTCTGAAATTAATACGTTTCAAATAAACAATTTTTAACCCTTTGCATTTGTATATATGTTTTTTTCACTTTCTAGCACTTTTCATAGCAAAATTTGCTAAATCTAGCTCTTTCTAGCTTGTCCGACTGCCCCTTTTCAAAAACCAAGGTGGCAACACTGTCGGCGCGCAGTAAGCACGCGGTCGGCGCGCAGTAAGCACGCGGTCGGCGTGCAGTAAGCACGCGGTCGGCGCGCAGTAAGCACGCGGTCGGCGCGCAGAAAGCACGCGGTCGGCGCGCTGTAAGCAGGCAGGCTGCAAGTTGAGTAATATGGTAGCGGCAAGCGCGCTGACTGCCACCGTTGGCTTTTTCATATTGACATTACGAAATATATTGTACGACACACGATTTAATGCTCTAATTTGAATGATAAGTTAATTGCTGGGTTGGAGCGGTGCCGTTCCGGTATAGTGTGCCATGACCTTTAACGTGCTTTCCGAGCTAGAGGTACATTATTTATAGTTAAGAGCGTTTACAATATACGGCATTTCATACAAACTTTCAAGCCCTTGTTTTTAGAAATGACTGAACCGATTTTAATGAACTTCATACGCATAAGCAAACAAAAAACAAAGGTTTAAAAAGTTACTTAACAACATTTCGAAAAATAGTGTTACAGCCAAATTAGACCGATTTTAAGTTTTCCATAGAAACAGAGATTTCCAGTTATCTGTTCTTAAATAAGACATTTCGTTAAAACACATGGGCACTTATGAAACGTCAGAAGCTAGGTGCACAGTACCAATTGGTTGTTTCATAAAAAACATAATTTTTTTTATTACAATGTTAATCGAGTTATAGGAGGACAGTGTAGGCCTAGCTGTCAACAATTACCAAGTACAAAAAAAAACGGTTTAAAAGCCACAGTTAATTAGCCTGCAACATTCTCAAATTCACAAAATGTGTCTAGAGTAGTCTATTTTAAAATAACAATAAAAATGAATATCTATTCTTTTTATTTTTATTTTAACCAAATGACATGATTGCCATTACAACTGTAACAAATCTCAATTAATATCCTGGCTACAAAAACCAATAATAAATAGTTGAAATTAAAATTGCAGGTATGTCAAAAATGTAAAAAAAAAAAAATTAAACATCGTAATTTGTAGTTAATAGAGATTTACATAGTTATGCCGCTAATGAGGTACCAGAGAAGCAGAATGCAGCAGGGTGCAGAAGAAATTATTGTCAAACTTCTAGTCTTTAATCTTATAATATGCTTTTTTGATAAGGACACGTTTGATGTGGGTTTTCAACTTTCCGTCGCTAAGTTCTGTAACCGACTTAGGCAAGTTGTATTAAAAGCAAATTAATAGATTTTTGAAGAAAAAACAAATATTTCAATTAAATTATCACAAAACTTATTTTTATTGCTGCCATCTTGAGCTCGTGAGATCAGCGCTCCTAAAACTATGGAAGCGATACCCATGACGAATAAATCATTTTTCACACCACCTGCTTGGTAATGTCAAATTATATTATCATGCAAACCGAACCTAAAGCAAGTCGTAGTAGCCCTGGGGTCTAGCAATAATATTGTAGGTAGTGAATTTTATACATTATAACCCGCTGGTCAAAAATGTGATTTGAATTTGAATAAACATCAAAAAATTCACGTGAAAACTTAAAAAAAAATGAAAATCGAATTGCTCTTTATTACCTCGGCCTAGCAGGTGTGAAAAGTAGAGTATTCTCAGGCTCGGGGATAAAGGAATCTTCGTTTTGGGCGAGCTTGAACTGCACTCAGGATTCTAGAATTAACTCCCTCGCTGCGCTCGGGAGCACTACAATCCTTCGTTGCGCTCGGGATTCAATATAGCGCTCGTGACATTAGACACTGCTTTTTCCCCTTAGTGAATAAGCTTAGTCAGTATGAAAAGTATGAAAATGAAGTAGGAGCTACAATTGTGTTTTTCGTACCACTTGCTCAAAAAAGTTACATTCTATGCCACAAAAAGCGAAAATAACAATAGTCATTTTTAATCTGTTAAAAACAGGAAAAGAAAATTGTACTGAATTTCATTCATCCTCTAGGGGGAGAATGTGATTTAAATTTGGAATACTTACCGAATTTTTTATTGAACTACATCTGTGTTTACACCATTGAGTTTGTATATAAAGCATTATACATCTTTTTGAAAAAGGAATACGCATTTATTATGCAGTTATGATTATTAAATAAAATTACGAAAACCGACGAGGCCGTATGAGCTTGATGCCTTTGCTTTTCCGACAAAAAAATATTTGTCTAGAAATTTGCCGCGTTTTTGTTTTCTTCAAATACATAAACGTTAAGTTTATTTTAATTTATTTTTACTTTTAGTTGTCTTTATTTTTAATAAATGCTTATCTCATAGTATTTTAGTGTTAATTTTTTCGCAAATGGTACGAAAAGTAGAGTCTTAGTCTTGGAAGAACTTAAATCCATCCGCGTCATCCAATCGTCATCCGCGACAGAAGACACTGCTTTATCCCCTTGGTTAATAATCTACTATTATAGAAGTTGATTTTACGCAGGTGATATACATCGACTACGGCAGCGTGGGGCGCGTGCACTCGTGCAGCCTGCGCTCCCTGCCGAGCGGCTCGTGCCGCAAGAGCCCGCCGCTGGCCATGTGCTGCCGCCTGGCCGCGGTCGCGCCCTCCGTGCTGCTGGACCCGCACTCCAACTACACGCCTGCCGCCACGCACTGCTTCACACAGCTCGCCCACCGCGGCCGTCTGCTGGCCAAGGTACTGGATACACACAGATAAAATCATTACGTCACTAGGTGATGTATTTCTTAACAAAAAGAAGTATTATCAGAATTTTTGGACCTGTATAGCATTTAATTCTGCACACCGCTGCTGTCACCGGCTTGTGGTCATCATCATTTCAGCCGAAAGACGTCCACTGCTGGACATAGGCCTCCGCCAAAGGGGGAGGGGGGGGGGGGGGTTGCCATAATCGCTACGCTTGGCAGGCGGGTTGGCGATCGCAGTATGGTGTTAAAATGCATAGATGCTGCTGCCCAGTCTCTCTCAGTATCAAAATATTTTATTTCACATAAACCTACATGGGCACTTATGAAACGTCAGAAGCTAGGTGCACGGTTCCATTTGGTCGTTTCTTATGGAGAAGAGCCGGCAAGAGACCCCACGGTTACTCTTTTAAAAATAATGGGCTTTTACAATGTTTTCAAGTTACAGTGTAATATGTATGTTTTTATTATTACAATGTTAATCTAATTATAGGACAGTGTAGGCCCGTCAACAAATACTTAACAAAATAGAAAATGGTTTACAAAGCTAGTCTATTAAGCCTACAACGTTCTCACATTCACAAATGAAATAAAAAATTATATATATAAAATATTACTAAAAAAATAAAAACCTATTTAAACCAAATGACAAGATTGCCATTACAACTGTAACAAATCTGAATTAATATTCTGTCCACAAGTCACTAATATTATATAATAAATTAAAATTGTAGGTATTTAGTGTCAAATAATGAAGTTATTTATGTCAAGGTATGTATACAATATTAGTTTTAGTCTAAGCGAAACCCGAAACACGTGTCTAGTATTTTTATGTAAAGAATCTATGTACAAAATTTCAAAACTGTATCATGCAAAATCACAAAGTTATAAGGTTTGTTACGTTACCGGATTGTCCGTACAAAAACATGCTAACGGCGCTCCCGCGCCTCCAGGGTCGTCTTGCACTCATTGATAATAATTTGGCAATAGGTACCTAACCGTACGGCGATTGTATTGTAAGTAATTAAATGGTGATGACATTTCCCATCACACTTAAATATTTTTGGGACAAAATATTGATTTAAATATGATTAGCGGCCGTATCAAATATTTGTTTATAGAATTATAATCATAAAGATCATTAATACAACTCTCTAAGGTCATATAATCCTATTGAATGACTATGACGCCCTCGCCTTAAGGTCGTCGGTCCATCTAGCTTGGCCCCACACTACGCTCCACTCCAGGACTCGTTTGCTCCGGACTTCTTGGCGGGAAAGTGAAGCGTCATGTTCAGCAGTTTGTTTAATTTTCCAAAATTTGTGTTTAGCCGAATATTAATGTGTAATAATGGTGGATTATTAACCATTATGTGTTTGTGAACGTGCATTAGTGTAGGCAAATGAAAAAAAGCAGTGCAACTTCGCTTCAAGTTCTCTCAAGAAGTCCGCGTAAGGTCTCAGTAAAGTGCCACATCTTTACTGAAACTCAAGGGAGCGGGCGGGGAAATCATCATCATGCATTGAATATAATTCATTTCATCAATATTAAATAAGTTTTGTAACTAAATAAAGACTTGGCTAAAAGGTCCCAGCAACCAGGCCATTAAAATATTATTTAAAAAAATATATATATATTATATATCTAGCAGTGGATGGCTGTAGGCTGCTAGGATAGTCGCTGTAGTGGAGTATTTGTAAGTATGTCAGCTTGCACTTCACATGTATCAGCGTATTTTTATCTCCAGGTTTACCTATATACATTAGTTGTCCGGCAACCGGCGTGACATGTGGCATCTGAACATGTGGATAAAGTTGTAAAAAAAATATATATTTTGGCTAACTGTGCCAACTTAGCCAAAAATTATATTTTTTTCGCACTGCTGAGATAAGCAAATTTATGATCCTAGGTATATTCGGTCGTGCACGGGGTGGTAGCCATCGACTTGCTGGCGGAAGGCGGGAAGCTGAACGTGAACGAAGAACTCATCAAACGAGGGTTCGCTATTCGCTGCGAGGAGAGCTACGAGTCTAAGGTGCGTGCGCGGGCGTTCAAATTGTGATAATACACACATTGATCACGTAAGATACACCGGCTGACTTTTAATTTGATAGCATCCTTCCTGGGGGTAAACATACTCATAAAAAACCGGCCAAGTGCATGTCGGACCACGCACAATGAAGGGTTCCGTAGTTGGGATGAATTTATCCCAAAAACAAACTTAACATTGTAGTTGAAAAACATGCTTTCCCATACATCGATATACGTTACGGTCAATTCTCCAACTGCAAATTTAAGTTGGTAGACTATTACTCGTTAACTTGTGAAGCCTACTTAGCTGTGATAGTTTTCCTTTTAATTTCGTTATATATACTATTGCCATGAATTTTTTCACATATCCAAAACCAACCATTTAGCTGGCAGGGGGGGGGACACTTGACTCTAACATAAAATAGCACTTTAAAGCTTAATATTACGCAAACGGATCCCTTAATTGAAAAATAGTTTTGCCAAACCCACAATATTTTTGAACGGCCTATCCAACGATACCCCACACCATGGAATAGACGAGAAAAAAAAATATCATCCCCATTTCACGTGTAACGGAGGTACCCTAAAAAAAAATGTTTTTCATAATTTTATATTACCAATTTTTTCGTCATAATTAATATGTATACCCATGCCAAAGTACAGCTTTCTAGGACTAAGCGTTTCTGAGCTAAGCTGGGGACAGACGGACAGACGGACAGACAGACAGACAGACAGACAGACAGACAGACGGACATGGCGAAACTATAAGGGTTCCTTGTTTACTACGGATCCCTAAAAAGATCAATATTATAATGTCTGTTATCTTTCACAGTTAAACCACGACATAAGAGAGACCGCTACAGATCTGAACATGGTTCAGAGACGCGTCTATAACAGGGAACAGATGGAGATGGCTTACTATCAACTCACTGAGATTGAACCGCCCAGCGTTAAGGAATGTGATTCTGATGTCTGCCTCAAGGGACCCTACAGGTGACATATGAATATAATAAAGAATACATTTATTTTGCTAAGTTTACATTAAGGTGGATTGAACTCCTAGTCCTACACTAGGATTCCCTGTGTTGTGAGATCCAGGCTTCTTCGTTCCCTTTAAGATCAGAGTGTCTAAATTTCAATTCGTCTACGAAACAAAATGCCTAAAATTAATGTCTACACTGCAAATTGCCTAAGCTGTAAATCGCCTAGAGATCAAAATGTTTAACTTTCAAAATGCCTAAAATGCAATAATTTCTAAGTAGTAAATCGCCTGGAGATCAAAATGCCAACCAAGCAATTCTCCTAAAAAGTAATACAGAATATGCAAATAATTTTTTTCTATAAAATCTAGTTATTTCTGGCACTTGCCGGCCGCTGCCGCGGCACCGCTCGCTTCGTTCGCTCGGCTCGTGCTGGTGGTCACGGTTTTAACCTAACCTAACCATTTTTTTAAAATAATTAACCTTCATAGTCAGAATAAGAATAAGGTTTAGTTCAACTACTGTATAGACATATTGCAAGGTAGGCATTGTGCTTCCTAGTCAATATAAGGTTTAGGCAATACTTGGCATATACGTTTTGATTTCTAGTCAGCATGATCATAAAGTCTTCGTTCCGTTAACAATAGGGAATATGCATGTAATTTTTTTTTCATCTATATCAATAATAGACAGTAATATAAACCCAAGAAAAGTATTGAACGTTAAATTGAACTCTGATGCTCAAAAAAATTATGAAACTCCAACAATTTTCTACTACAGTTCAAACGTCCGTTTCTGTTGCGGTCATGATGTGACGTCATTATCCACTTAACTGCTTTGTTTACATCTGTTATTTAGCCCCAAATCATATACATTAAATGATTGTTTATGCATTATTCAAGCAGAAATGGCACTTATTTACCTTAGTGAGATTTCAAGCACTTAGCAAAGAATAGATTTTATGCACTTAGTATTTTTCGTCACTTCGAAGAGAACGCGTTTTGAGTTTGCGTTCCGTTCCACCAAAATAACGCAACATAAATTAATAATTTGTGAAATACGTCATGCATTAAAAAATTTAAAGAGATAGGTATTTGTTTCTTGACTCCTACAAAATGTTAAAATAGTGGATATGGTTTGCATTACGTGCATATTCCCTATTTTATATAAAAACTAGCTGCGCCCCGCGATTTCACCCACGTAAGTCTCGGTCCCGTGGGAAAGCCACCCTTAACCTTCGGTCAAGTTAAGGGTTCTATCTAACATGATGTTGTTTACTTGCAGTCCCCTAGAGACGACGGTACACAACCTGATGTATGGCAGCCGCGACAAACCGGTGGTCATTGAATGGAATTCTGTGAACTCCGTACTACTGGATACTGAGCCCCAGGAGAAATATGAGAGGTAAATTGTCCATTACCTTACCTGTTTATTATGAAGTGTTAAACCGTATTGTTCTTGTGCGAGAAAGAGATGGTGCTATACAGGACGAATAGTTCGATGCGTTTTACCCAATAGACCATATCCGCCTTATCAAAATGTAAATGCCGATTAAGCCATGTCAAAATGTAAATCTTGTTTTGTAATACAAAACAAGATTTACATTTTGACATGGCTTAATCCATGGGGCCAGTTTTTGTAATAAGAACGTAGCCGTGATTGAAATACCGTTCTATATACAAAACTGAAAACTTAGTTCGGTACAAGTTGTCAGTTTTGTGTTTAGGAACTTTACCATAGTCGGAATAAAGTTCGAAATTCAATAAAGGCTCCATGTTTTAAACCTGGGTCTGAACATAAACCTTGTTTTGTAATAAGGGGGTATGTGATTCATATGAAAGGTATTTTCATCCCATCCATTCGAAAAGGACGACTTGGTTCGCCTTTAAGTGCACCCAAAGGTAGTGTTTTCTACAAGAAACTTTTAGCGGGTAGTAATGAGTTTTTAATCCTCTATATAAGTGCGCCGCAATTATCTTTGCCGCGCACTTTTTGAATTTGGAACATATTAGTGTTCAGCGCCGAATTAGGAACATATTAGTGTCGAACGCAAATATTGTTTGAATAAAGACTGGCTGGTACGACGCGACGGCCCATAGTCGCGCCGCCGCCGGCTGAATAAAACAAAAAGAAATCAAATTAAAAACGCGCGAACTACAACCCGCATTTTCGTCAATTTCGCGGATTGTTAGAAATTCATGGTTTTGTTTTGAAAAATGAGTTCTTCAATTGACAGTGAAAGTATAGAATTAACTCCTGAAAGTATTAGAACTGACGCAAGAAATGTGATGGATAATCTATTACCTGCAAAATCCCGGAAGAAATATATATAAAAAAAAAAAAAAATCAACTTAAACATTGTGTCATACATAAATTGAGGCAGCCCCAGTAAGTTACAAAAGTACTTGTGTCGGAGCTGTCTCACACTTCCCTTTAGCGGTTGCTTTACAATGACAAGTAATTAAAGTATACAGAAAAAATAAATAAAAATAAAAATTAAATAAAACATTAATTTAGCAGCTCTAGGTGTATGAGGTGTGTGTGTATATGTGTGTGTGTGTGTATGTATATGGTTGTGTGTGTGTACCGTTTTTGTCTTTTCTTGTTTTAGCTTAATCTTGTCAGAATGTTTTCTGTTTCCTCATATGTTAGGGATCTCAGCCATTCAATTTTATTGAATGCAGAAAGGCAAGAGGTGCCAAGAATTTTTCAGAATCTGTGTTTTTGGCCTACTTCCAGTACTTAGCCAAAACTAAACAACCTTCCACTCTTTGGAGTACAAGCAAAATATATTTTTGGCTCGGGCGACGTACTTTGAACGTACGTTCAGGATTCTACTAAAGAATGCCTCACTTCGCTCTGGATTCAAAAAAGCGCCCTCGCCATAAAATATTATTTTGCTCCCATATGATACAATCTACAATTTTCCGTTAGGTTCCCTTTAAAAAAATTAAAAGCGAAGTGCGTAAAAGAGCTGTCAGTGTCAATATCGCACAACAATGATGACACTCTTGAATGCGGTTGAAATTCGGAAAGTTCCTCCTTAGTTGATGTCCGTGTTGATGTTGTGTTGATACGGTCCAGTTGAAAACCAGCATAGTAATAGTCCATTTATTTGTCAGAATATTGTTACAAGATTGTTACATAGTTTTATAAAAGTTCATAATATTCTGCCGTTGCCGTGCGTACAAATACATTTTTAGGGATTTAGTGAGTTTGTTACACATAATAATGAATTAAATAAATTTATAACAATATTCAAATGGCAAATTAGTCAAATATTAGATAAGGAAATGTCAAAAAGAGTTAATTAAGTTAAAGTGATAATAAGAAGAGAATATAATTAATTTCTAATATTTAAGTCAGCTTTTCATTCATAAAATCAATAGTCGAGTAGCAGCATTTACTTAAGGGTGCTATCACAAAAAAAAAACGTTTTTCGTCAATTTCTTATCTAATTGTGTGAAAGCGTGAAATAATCGAAACAATAAGTCTGTGTAACTATAAAAGTACAGTTTTCGTAGTGATAAAAAACCATTCGTGTCAGTCTCAGCACCCGTTAATAGTTTCATCACTTTTGCGCTCTCGAAAATATAGCTTATTTCGCCGTTGATTTACGCCGTTATTTTACTTTTAAATAGACTATTTTATTTTTTTTCGAGCAAGGTAACATAGTTAACTTAGTTATTAAATAGTTTTAGTTTGAATTTGGATTTTATATTCGTAGATAAAAAATAAAACTTCGGATGAAAAATGGTCACCAAAAATAATTCTTCACCAAAAATAATTCTGTAAAACACAGAGTTACTCTCTGTGTTTTACAGAATTATTTTTGGTGAATTACTGTACGAAATATAATAAATTGATTAAAGCGCTCCCAAGTATAAAATACAGTGGTACCATGGACATTTTTATAATTTCTTAAATTACGTTATCTTCGGTGTACAAAAGCATCAAAAGATACCCAAAAGTAAAATTTTATGAAATATCCTTTGCAGAGACAAGGTTTTTACTGATTTATGTAAATAAATTGAAATATTTATTTAAAGCGCTCCCAAGATAAATAATTAAACTTGCTTGGGCATATTTTATTTTTTATTTTATGGCTATATCTAAACCATAATCACACATCAAAACTCGAGTAAAACGCGCAATATCAAGAAAAATTGTGATAGCCCTCTTATGTGATAATTGAATAATTTACAATTTAAATGTCCTAAAGTTAAGAGTTTTAAAACAATGTGTTAGTTTATTATAAACTTCAGTCGCCATGCATCAGGAACTAGTTGCCTGGTATTTATGTTGAACTGGGCCTATTTGGCGCAGCCATGAGGCACACAATACTATTTGGTCAGTGGGTCGTCTTAGGGGCGGGAGTATAAGTATTTTCTGTTTGTGTGAATATTGTGTGCCTTAACCTGGGTCAAATAAATTTATTTCCTACCTTTCTTTTATGTCGGCTTCTACTTTTCTAATTTAACAAAACTTCCAACTACTTACTAATGGCTGCAACACAGTTTTAAAAACTAATGACAAACACTAAACATTTTGTTAATCTGTGTTTTTGTTTCAATAACATATTTGTATTTGTACTTTATACAACCTAATAACCAGAGGTCGGAATTAGGTAGAGTTATTTATGTACTTACACTGATTTCATACAACGAAGGCATAGAGTGGATATGCCCCAAATCCCGGGATTCATTTTGAAGAGCAGAAAAATCCCGTGATATATTAAATAAAAAGTTATTTACTTTCACACATTCGCACAACATAGCTCGTGAGAACAAAAAAAAAAAACAATAGCGGAAAGGCGGAGCACTCCCCGCTTAACGAAATGTACTAGATTTTTTTCTCTTTCTTCCGCATTCAAACTTTCTAATTATCTTTGTTTTATTTCTCTTATCTATCTCTGAGGTTTTTATTATTATTTATTTGTAATATTGTTAGTCACACGGGATTGTCTATTAGAAATCCCGGGAAGATCCATATTAATATCAAACATTTTGATGCAAATATATAAATAACTCTACCTAATTCCGACCTCTGCTAATAACTAACTAAGAAGGTACTGACTACAAAAAAAAAAATACAACATAAAAAAAGACACTTACGCGTCGAAGTACTCGTCCGCATCGCTGTCATCCGGAAACGTGTCCAGAAGACTGGCAGCATTGCCACGTTGAATGGCAATGCTAATTCTTTGGCCAAAGAACGAGCCAGCCCTCTGGTCACGTAAAGTGTCGATCAGTCGGCTAGAAATTTCCTTAGAAAGGAGACACGCACTCGAACCCCATGACCCATTTTTTTTTAGTAGTCAGTAACTTCTTAGTGTAAATAATTAGCTGTGTAATCTATGAGAAAATAAATAACTAACTAAGATATTCTCAGGTTAGATTATTTGTAAGAGTTTAGGCCTTAATTACGTCTGCTGTCTATTTATTGAAATCTGAAACGTAATGACTATTTTCTTAGATTGTTGGTCGCTGCGGACGTGGGCTGCAACGAAGCCTTAACTCGACTAACGCTGCGTCACACCACGCTGATGCCGAACATCCCCGGTCTGCCTGCCATCATCGCACTGCTCTTCTGTCCCGTGTGAGTACTATCACCACAAAACGTTGATTACTTCTGGATTTAGTCACATTCAAATTCAAATAACTTAATTCAAGTATCCTGACTTTAAATTAGAATTGATAATATATTACAAGGCAAAATTGTGCTATTCCATTTTTAATGTGTTAGCTTATTTCATAGCGATTCCAACGACGTAATTTTTTATACAGCTCCCATACAAAACTTTAAGAGTTATCGTCATTCTCATCACACGTGCCGAACAGATGCGACACATCCGCGAAGGATGTGGAACATCTGATTAACCAACATTTTATTATTTAATATGAATATGAATTTTAGTATTCAACAACTGTCAAGCGAACTGAATCAGGTCGATTTTAGACGTGACAGATGACGTTTCGCGCCAAAAATCGGCAGGACAATGGGGCGGATGTAGGGATATTGAATACTAAAATTATTACAAATGGTAAATCTACATTAGGACTAAATTCTACCGAACGACTCGTGACGTTAACATGGACGTCTGATGTCACCAGTAGCGTTCAGAATACCCCAGTATTTTATGTTGTAATGTTTACAGTGCGGAGCTTCGCCGCAACACCGCGGGCTCTCGATACGTGAGCGCCCTATGCGGACTGGGAAGCACAGAGAACGGCGTGCCGTACCAACCCGAGCATGATCTGTTGATCGAAATCGATGCTGATCTCGCCGTTGACGATATAGGACTTGTGAGTTAATAATAATAATAGTGTTTATTTGCCAAAAACAGTGCTTTAGATGTCCTTATAGTCTACATTAATATCTACGTAGGTTTACATTTGCGCGTTACATTAATACCGTTGGATTGTCACAATCGAGAAGCACATGACACACATTATTTTTGTTTTATCAGATCAACCACATCCGACATCTAATGGACCACATGATGTTCTGCAGCGACGGACAGGACCAGCCCACCGCCGATGACGAATTCCGTCCGCAAGTGCCGCGCCTCATACGCAAGGATCTTATGGAGTACGTACATTAGTTTATTTACTCCTTTTTTATTTTCATGAATTGACAACATTTCTGAATTTATAAGTACTTACATAAAAAATCAATTTCTGTCCTGAGTTCAACAAGATTCAATGGAAAGGGTTTTCAATAGGATTGTGGCGGCATCTACATCGCCACATGCGAACTACGCGTCACACTGACGTCACGCAAAAACCTGCATCGCGCAAGCAGAGTTTACCGCGCAACTAGCATATATACAACATCCCGACATCAACCATTGGGCAGTTGCCCACCAGACACAACACCCGTCTGGTCGGAGGATCCTCCCTTTTGTAAGGTGGATGAGTGAACTTTACACCCTGTTCCTCATGCCTCTAAAGGATTTTTCTAAGCAGTTAATCAGAAACACATACGGTTTGGGTAATTTTGAATGGCTTGAATTAAGCCGTTCAAAAAGGTTACCCACACAGTATGGGTTTCTATCGAAAACCCTTTCAACGGGTAACCAAAATTTAATGTAAGCCGTTCAATTTTTGATTAACCGCTTAGAAAAAAAAACCCTATCGAAAACCCTTTCAATGGGTACCCAAAATGGTCCCTGGTTAGATATCGATACCCATCACGTCTGCGGAGTTTCGCTAGCTAATTTAATTTGACCCTGTATAAATGTACGGGGCCTTATTTTTGGATGTCAATTAATTAAAATGTAAGATAATAATATAAGAATCTTGAAAATAGGATATGGAAGAGGCGTGGATCCGGCGAGGCGGATGGATGCGTAGTTCATACAAACGTAATACCAAAACAATTTGTAATTCAAACATGGTATTGTGTTTTTATTCTGATTGGAATACAGAATATCTAGGTTCCCAAATATATATTTAGAATGGACACTGATTTAAACAAGAGTTATGAGAAAAATTAGTTTTCTATAGAAATTTTAAATTCCTCATATCTCGTCTTTATATCATTGTCCTTTCAAAAAATATATTTGGGAACATAGATATTCTGTAATCCAATCGAAATAAATACACACTACCTTATGAATATGTTTTATTTACAAATTATTTTGGTATTACATTTGTATGAACTACGCATGCTACGCCGGGCCCTTAAACATAACTGTCGAAATGTGGGTGTACTATAGGTACACGTCTGCCTAACCCTTTGGGGATTACGCGCGATGCTATGTTAAAATATGAAACGTGAATTATGGCGGAATTTTTAACGAAGTTTTCGAGTCTCCATTTTATCTTACGTATCTTGTTCCAGCCTCCTAATGAAGCGTCGCACACACCGTCAATCAGAATTCGTGCCGCGCGCTTGGGAGTGGCGTTCCGTGCCCGAACACGAGCTTCTCGAGATCTCTGTGCCCGATATGGTGGAGCGGTCCGTGATCTACCCGCTACATGCGCCACAGGAACTATATCCTATGTGCCGCGATGCGCTGTTGGAGCTCAAGAGGGAGAATGATCAGCTCAAGCTGCTTGTTGGCAGGTAAGGAGACTGTGGTTGTGTCTGTGAAGTAGTTATACTCTGATTAGAAATTTAAATAAACCTTTTTTTACAGTCCTTTGAACCGATTTTGACTTCTATTGCGTTGGTGATATGACAAATGGCAGCTGTAATAAACAGCTTTTAATGCTATCCTTACGCCTACGGAATAGAAGTCAAAATCGGTTGAAAGGACTGTAAAAATGGTTTATTTAAATTTCTAATCTTATTTCAAACGGAGTTTAGGCCAAACGTAGACGCAAGAAACGATCGCTTTTTATCCGGCTTTAGTCGGTAACAATCGGTCACCGATCGGTAGTTCGTTGAAGCTATGAATGTTCTATTTTTACCCGACTGCGGCGAAGCCAGAAAAGGAGGGTTAAAATAGGACCCTAATACCCTAATAATGGTGTTAGGGTCGACTGGAATACCTTTGACTGTCAAACCGTTTGTAATATCCCAAAATTTAAAAAATTAAAAAACGTGTTCGCGCAAGCCTTGTTTTCCAATACGGTATTTTGTCGATACGATAATTACGATACTAAACTGACAATAATAAAAGATTATGTTAATGTAAAACAAAAATACAATTATGGTACATAACTAGAGATCGGATATTCGGATGCATATTCACCTAAAGTTTGAGAGTTGACTAGTATGGAGTGCGCTTCGGTACGGGAAAGTGTCGGTTTCCAGGACTGACAAGTTTTTAAGAACTACTCTTTTATACTGTGTATCCCCGAATATATTTCATTTTAGAATAAGTAAAAGGTTTTGAAGAAATAATAATAGTGTTTTTTAAACGTGTTATATTTTCCACAAAATTCTTGAGTAGTTCTAAATAGAAGAAATATTTGTTATACTTAGGAATACAAAATTGTATACCTACACACTGTTATTAATGAAACCCCGCGATCCCGGAATAAAAATATATTTTAAGAAGCCGTTGCGAGTATGGAAACGGCTTCAAAAAACGTACTTTAGGTAAATATGCATCCGAATATCCGATCTCTATACATAACACATACCACAGTTGTATGTATAATTTACTAATAAGAGCAATTACGATATGAGTTGTGATATCATTACCTAATAGTACCACTTATTTTTTTATTATTTTGAATTCTTAACGTCACGCGATCGGTAATAATAAGTACAACATGCTATGATGATATAGCAAGTATCTTGTACTGTGTTATAACTTGTTGATTTGTGTTTTTGAAATAACAAAGTAAATACTATAGTTGTTTTTTTGTTTAAGCGCAATAATAGAGTCATGGGGCTGAACGCTGGCCCCCAAAATACAGGTCCAGGCTGGGTAGTTTGGGGGTTAGGATCAGATTCTTGGCAATACATTTGTGTGCTATATTATTTCGACCTATTTGTTTGTAACATGTATTTTAAGCAGGGACCGTATAACCCCGGTTAAGGGTTAAGCCTTTCCAAGGGGTAACCCATTCAATGGGTTACCTTTATCATGGTGTAACCCATTGAAAGGGTTTTATACTAGAAACCCATTGAAAGGGTTACATGATAACCCATTGAATGGGTTTTATACTTGAAACCCAGTGAAAGGGTTACCTGATAACCCATTTCAATGGGTTCTATACCTACTTGAAACCCAGTAACATGAAAAAATCATAATATTATGTTATTTTGATATCCGCCCAGGACGCGTAGCAGGACCAATTCTATCTCTATTCTACCCAGGGACCATTTTGCTTATCATTTTAGAAAAACCCATACGGTATGGGTAATTTTGAATGGCTTAAATTAAGCCGTTCAAAAGGGTTACCCACATCGTATTGGTTTTTATCGAAAACCCTTTCAATGGGTTACCAAAATTTAATTTAAGCCGTTCATAAGGGTTACCCTTATTGTATGGGTTTTTGTTTAACCGCTCGGAAAAACCCTATCGAAAACCCTTTCAATGGATAACCAAAATGGTCCCTGATTTTAAGTCTTTTCTTCTTCTTTTTTTTCTTTTTTTAATAACGTTGCCCCACACTAGGAATTTCTCCTGTATCGTGGGTGCGTTTACAAACATTTAAACTCACATACACAAACGACCAGACCCGGAACACCTACTTGTAGGTCATACAAATATTTGTTCCGTGCGGGAATCGAACCCGCGACACGCAGCGCAGCAGTCAATCGCTTTAACTACTGCGCCAACCGTGTTTCCCAAACATGCAGGTAATATTGTCATTATTTTCGTAAAAAGAACACGCGAAGTATCGAATTTATGGTCAAAGAAAATCAAATCCATTGCAGGAGCGTTTTTTTGAATATGGAACATTCAACGCTCCAGCAATGTTGTTTGAAACGGCGTGCTGGTGTTATTAAATACTCTTTTACTCCGAAACATGGCAACCAAGGTAATAACTTATCAAAGGTTTTATTTAAATTTCGAACAGGCTTGCAAATAGAAAGCTGTAAGTATATTGAAAAAAAAAAAACAAATGAACACATTGGCGCGTGAAAAAATATCGTTGTTCGTCATGGAATCTGGAATTTATAAATAGTTTAGGTACTTTCCCTGCATTCTTTTGAGAAAAGCACTATATATGCCTCGGCGGAAATGGCAATTGCCTGTCTCGTATTAGTGCTATGTACTCGACCTGCAATTGCCTATTTCAAGGCCTTTGCAATAATGTACTATTTTTTTATAGTCCGCGTGCAAGTGCTAGTCACCGCCTGAGGTATGTGAGCGGTGAGACGGGGGAGGGCGCGATTGAATAGATTGGCCGACTGAGTTAGCTTGGCCTTTGTGTACTTTCTCCTTTGTCTTACCGCTCACATACCAATCATGCGCAAACGTATCGCCTGGGCGCATACAAAATATTTTACGGTTATGCATAACTACTTCAACAGACGCGAAAATCTAGCAAAAAAAGTAAAAATTGTAAAAAAAAAAGCGTTACTTTAAGTTAGATCCCAATGCCTGTGCGAGAGGTACTACATATGAGGCAGATATAAAATTTATTTTCTTCACTTGTCGTATTTTCCTTACAAAGATCAAGTCCTCATTTAGATAGAGGAATTGATGCTAAATAAGACATAAACAAAATCACAAAACATTGGGTGTATCTACAGGACGCCGGTATCTTCGAGCGCAGAGTTGACTTGCAAGCTCTGCAACACGAAGCCGATGCCTCTACACGCGATGCGCATTCATCTGTATTCCAACGCACATCGCGAGAAGGAGGAGGATTTCCGCTCCCTACAGTCATAAGTTACCTCTTTTGTTACTACACTCTCGGACTCTTAAATAAAGCAAGCATTTGTCTAGTTTTATAAATTTTTGTTGTGAACTCAAATTTGGAACAAATATGACACAAAGTGATGGCCAGTCTGTCGGTTTCAAAATCGCATGAAAACTTTCTTTTTGACTCAATTATGAGGCGATTATTCCTACATGGAAATGCACGGTGGATCGATTTAGGGAGTCCGGGAGTGTATCTTATTATTTTTTATTAGCTTTAAGTTTCGTTGATCTGACTTTGAGGCGAATCATTTTGAAAATTATACGTGTACGTAGATTAGTCCCAACAAATTGGTTCTCATTTGCGACTGCTTAGCCATAAACTCATTACTTTGTAACTTGTTGTTATTAAAATTTAAGTTCTCTTCTTATTGCATTTGCTCAAGAGCGAATGTAGAAGTAACGTTGAAGAATTCCTCTTAAAGACTGTTATTTCCAAAAGAAGAATATATAACATTTTCCACGTACTAAAATCATCTTTGTATTGATAACACGCGCAAAAAGAAGAAAAGTAATAGTTTAGTTTTTTTTTTATTTATGGTGCCAAATAATTACAATTATCTTAAGTCTACGCCTTTCTGATTTTTATTTAGACCCAAGGGCTTATTCAGTATTTAAAAAAGCATAAACAGTGCACAATTGCACTTTGCCTGATTTCTTTAATTGCCATTTTCTTGCAACCAGTATTTTTAATAAAACATTGCAAAATTAAACAATTGCACTGATTTCTTTAGTTGCATTTTTTTTCAACCAGTATTTTTAATAAAACATTGCAAAATGAATTTAATCTGTAATTACTATAAGTACTTAGTTAAAACTAACATCCATAATTTTAAAGTTCCTAATTTTTGTTCTACAATCCTTCCCAGATCCGCCCTAGGCCTTGACTCATTGACATTTTAGAAGATTAGTCTTAGTTTTGTTATGATAAAAATTGTGATATTCGAACTTAAGACAACAAACTAAATACCTGTAAGTGGTCGTTTATTCTACTCTGTTACCGAAAAGCTGGGTGTGCGTCCTTATAAAGCGCAGTGTGTTGTTTTAGTGTGAACATATTTTTTTTAATCAAATACTAAAAATCAATATCATTTGATAAAAATGCAGTAACCATTGCATTAATATAGATGTCGTCGGGCGATCGTAGAAATTGCCATATCAAGATCTGCCTGGCCATTTCCACGATACGCCGCCATTTCATGATTTGACCATCTAACATCCGCCATAAACGCTCAGTATTCGACGATTTGCCCAGCGATGCTTGGGCATGTCGACCCAGGTACGCGTTAAAACATAACCCTGTCTTTGCTGCCGTGCAGTCGGGTTATAATTCCTATTCGACCTATTCCTATCCAATAATTCCTATTTTAGGGTCCTAAAAATGCTAAATAGCCAAGTAACTGCGACCAACTTGGAGTCTTGGATATAGCGCTCGCCGACCATTGCCGCGGCACCGCTTGCTACGCTCGCTCAGCTCGCGCGTGTTTGGTTACAGTCCTAACTACTAGTACTAACTGGCGGCCTGAAACTACTTTGCGATATGCCAGTGGTCAGCTGGGAATATCGATAAATAGGTTGCTTTCGTCGATCCGCCCGACTTTCGATTAGGCGCTTGATACATGAAATGGCGGCCTATCGTGAAATAGCCAATATCGGCACATCACGATATGGCCATTTCTACGATCGGCCCATGACATAGATAACATTATCTAATGGTGACAGGGCGCGACTCGACCTAAGAAATCAAATTTTCGTAAAGAGTTTATTAAAATAAGTAATTAAGAAATTTTTCACTTTATCAGTGTTAATGATTGTCGGCGTATAAAATAGTCTATAGTCGATAACCATGACTGTGTCATGTCTTCAGATTTCTAAGAAAATATATGACAGTATAAATCTAATTAACGTGTGTTTTATTTACAATAAAAATCAGCAATATGTACTTGGTACCCACTTTGTTAAAAACCTCAAAAAGTTACTAAATACGTAAGTATTTTGAATGAAAACGTATCATCAATGTTATCTTTATCAGATACTTTATCTGAAGTTATTACAAACCTCACATAGAAAAAAACACCTCATTCGCACGTGTTCAAAAATAGAGTCCACACTACTTACTTATGTCACTTATTTACATACACAAGCAGCCGGTAACAAGACGGTATAATCAGATTCAAGGTCACAACACAGTATTTTTTCAACTAAATTACCTGTTGCATGCTTTAAAGACTTCTGCTCTAATATAAAATCATATTGCTAACTTTCTTTCTGCGTACATACAAGCTGTAACAAAAAAAAAAAAACTATGCCGGTAATTATGTTGGTGTAAGTTGTGAATACCTGCTGGACAGGTTATCTAACTTGATTCACTGTTTATCATGCATAGTCAGTGTAACTCAGTCTCCAACACCGGTCAACAGCGTTAGTGTCCATCGCGGTTAAGATTGTTTTAAATGTCTTAGTGTTTGTTTATTTTTTTTATTTAATTGAAAGTGAAATCATGTGGCAGCCACAGGGAGGATTGGAACCTGTTTTTGAGTAAGTACAAATATTTATTAACCATCGTTTATGATTTTTAAATTATAGTTATTAGTTCGAAGTATATTTTTAGGCTCGCTTGCATTACAAATCAATAAATATAATAAGTACTCAATACTTTTATTGCATTCCACATTTTTTTTTTAAGTTCTTAATAATTTATTACAATCTAGCCTAATAGACTAATAAGCAATTTAACTCTAACTTATTATTTTACGTGATAGATTACGTTATAACTAAGAATAGTGTCAATTTGCACTTTTACACAATTCCGTAGCACTTTCTTAGAGTCTGATAATTAATAAAAACACTTTGTTCATGTGTTATATATATAGCACAGCATTGTTACTATTATTCATTCGCTATTTATACACTACACTAACTCAAATGGTTTAGTTCTCTTTAGCCTACGCACTATGTCAGTGTTGTCTAGCAGCTGAATTGCCTCGACATTCACATGTCGGTGAAGTTTGTGTTCGTGGGCTTCAGCAAATTTTTGGATGATGGTGGTGACGGGTTCCATTTTTAGGTCTCGGTGGAGGTCGTCATTTCTAATGTACCATGGTGCATTTACAGCGTCCCTGAGTACTTTATTTTGGAATTGTTGGATTATTTTAACGTTGCTTCGTTTAGTACAGCCCTAAAGTTGGATGCCATACGTCCAAATTGGCATAAGAATATGCTTGTATAATATAATTTTATTATGTACTGATAGGCAGGATTTTCTTCCGAGTAACCAATACATACTTTTATAACGTATGTCAAGTTCTCGTCTTTTCTTTTTGACGTGAGCTTTCCAACGCAGTTTGGCGTCAAGAGTTATGCCAAGGTATTTGGCTGTATTAGCATAAGGCACTTGCATGCCGTTTATATGGATTGGGTGGTAATCGCAGTGTTTGTTGGTGAAGTCAATGTGAATTGATTTTAACTCATTCAGTTTGATCTTCCACTTTTGTGTCCAGTCATAAACTTTGTTCACAGCTAGTTGAACTTTTTCTACTGCTTCTTTGTGGCTTGATCCGGTAGCCATAATAGCAGTGTCATCTGCAAAGGTCGCAATCGTGTTGTTTTCCAGCTCTGGGATATCACATGTGTATAGCAAGTACAAGATTGGGCCTAACACACTTCCTTGTGGTACCCCAGCTTTTATAATTTTTAGCTCGGAATATGCGTCCTCTTGCCATACTCTAAACATTCTGTTACTCATATATGATTCTAGAATATCTGCAAATTCTGGAGGTAGCATGCGTCTGAGTTTAAATACCAGACCCTCATGCCAAACTTTGTCAAAAGCTTGCGCGACATCCAGGAATACGGTAGCGCAGACTTGCTTGTTTTCGAGTGTCTTTTCAATAATGTTAGTTATTCTGTGTACCTGGTCTATTGTGGAGTGTTTTTCCCTGATGCCAAATTGATGGTTTGGTATTAGGCATTTTTCTTCTATTATTGGTTTTAACCGTTTTAATAACAGTTTTTCGAATAATTTCGATAATATGGGCAACAGGGAAATGGGTCTATATGATGATGCTTCATGGGGTGGTTTCCCAGGCTTCGCAATCAAAATGACTTCTGCAACCTTCCAAGGCTCAGGTACATGTTTTAGCATAAATGCAGCATTGATAAGTCTGGTCAGCTTTACTATAGCTTTGTGCGGAAGGTGTTTTAGAACTTCTCCTGTTATGAGGTCGTAACCCGGGGATTTCTTCGAGCTAATGTTGTTTTGAATTTCTTTAAGAACTTCTTTAGGAGTCACAAGCCGAATTCTTTGACTATCTGATACCTTTTCACTCTCAAGTATTTCTATGGAGCTCTCATTGGGTTGAAAAGTATGTTCTAAGTATTGGGCAAACCTAAACGCTTTTTGTTCATTGCTTATGGCCCATTTTCCGTCGCTGTTTCTGATTGGCGGTATTTGTATAATCGGCCTTTTTAGTTTTCTTGTCGCTTTCCAAAGAGCAAAATCCGTTGATTGGTCGTTGGTAAGCTGCACAAGTTTAGTATTCAGGCATTCATCCTCAAATTGTAGAATTTTCCTCTTTAATCGTTTAGTAAGGTTATTTAATAATGTTTTATCCCGCGGGAATCTTGTTTGCTGCCACCGCTTTCTTTGCTTTCTTTTCTCAGATAGTAAACTCACAATTTCCTTGGGATAGATGTGTCCCTTATATTTACGTTCTAACTGTGGCGTGTTTTTCCACGCACTTTGTTGGATATTAACAACATAAATGTTTATTTCTGAGTTCAGCTGATCCTGATTTAGTAACGGGGTTTTTAGGTCGATAATATTATCTAGATCAAGGGAAAAACTGTCCCAATCTGTAGACTTATTAACCAGGGTTACATAGCTTTCTCTTAGTAGAATTTTTTGACAAAGGCTTAGGATAATCGGGGAGTGGTCCGAATTCATGTGAAAACCTTCTTCCAAATTAATGTAATTGGTGGATATGTTTTTACATATGAAAAAGTCTATAAAATCAGGTATTTTCTGGTGGTCAGTGGGCCAGTACGTTGGTTTGCCTGTGCTCATAACTTGACATTGTGTATCTTTAACTGCCTTTAAGAGCTGCCTTCCTTTTGTTGTAGTAAGTCTTGATCCCCAGTGCGTATGCTTGGCATTGAAATCACCGCCTAGGATAAATCTCTGGCCTAGAAGTTCAAAGAATTGTAAATATCGATCTTTTCTTATCATGTGCCTTGGAGGACAGTATAAGGCTGCTATGGAAACGTGAAAAATTTAGTTTTAACAGATACTGCTATAAATAGCAGTATCTGTTAAAACTATATTATATATTATAAATGCTAAAGCATTCCACATGTAGGTATTCTTCGTTGGTAAAGTTATAATTAGATCGTAAGGAGATGTCAGGCACAGCAAATATGTGATTTAGGAGAGGAAGCTTTTGTTAATTATATTACATTACTTAGCAAAACTACTCTATGTATTAATAATGATGTAGGTATTTTCTGAGATAGGTTGAAAGATGTAATTAATAAAAATCACGCAGTCGGGTAACAAGTAAAATTTAAAGTCTCGAGTACTTAAGTTATATAAACTAATATTATAACGAGGTCAAATCTGTTTGTTTGTTTGTAGGTAGGAGGTAATCTCCGGAACTAGCGATCAAATTCTAATTTTTTTTTACTGGTAGAAAGCTACATTATTCCTGAGGGCTATAGGCTATAAATTATATTTATATCAGGCATATTAACCGAGCTATCACATCTTTTGCCTTACAAGTCGGAAAGAAATCCTAACTAATATTACAAATGCGAAAGTAAGTTTGTTTGTTTGTTACCTTTTCACGCCTAAACCACTGAACCGATCATCCTGGAATTTTGCTTATATGTATGTTGTCAGGTGTACAGAAACGGACATATGGTACCTTTACCTTTCATCACGTAACGTTCTTATGATAATAGATGACGCCACCTGTCTTTCGAATCATGATTGAATTATATTAGCAGAGTACAACCCGAATTGATTGTCAAATTCTAAAGTAACGCGAGCGAAGCCGCCGGCAAAAGCTAGTAACTTTATAAGTCTATCACTTTTAAACTCGTTTATCGAGTAGTAGCTTTTATTTAGCAAAAATTGTCGTAAGTTTAAAAAAAATATGTTAATTAAATAAAAACTCGTTCGCTGTTGTTGTTATTATAATAACATAACATCACCCCTGTAACCCCCGAAGGGTTAGGCAGAGATGTACCTACCTATAGTACACCCACATTTCGCCAGTCCAATATGATAAATATGTTTAGCGTTAAACGATTTTAAAACATCGTTCTATTTCTGTTAACCGTCTGAAAATGACAGAAACTTAATGACGTTTTAAATAAGTTTATACGCTAAACACGTTTATTGATTTTACTGGCTTTATATTATTAGTTTTTGTTACATATTTTTTTGTAGTTTTCAGATACGACCTTGGTTATAAATTGATAGAATGGATTATAATCAAATTGAAACTATCAGAATAAAATTAAATAAGTAGGTAGGTACCTTATCTTGCTCAGCATAGGTTATAGTGATTTTTAATTTTTGAGTATCATACTGAGAGAAATTGTATATTATAATGTTATAGAGAAATTCGAATAGTTACGATATAATCTAAAACCATATCTGGTCTAATCGATCTATATATAATATATAAAAGGAAAGCGGGACTGACTGGCCTATCAACCCACAGCTCAAACCGCTGAACGGATTGGGCTGAAATTTGGCACACATAGCTAATATGACGTAGGCACCCGCTAAGAAGGGGTTTTTGGAAATTCGACCTTTAAGGGGGTAAAACGGGGGATTTTGTAGACAAGTGACAAAGATATTTTCGGGATCGATTGAGTTAAAAATAAATTTAAACCATTGTTACTGGCATTTTCTTAACCATACTTAACGATAATGGATATCGAGAATAAGTTATTTTTAACATAACTTGTTAGACAGTGGTGGGAAATAGACGGCGGCGCCTTTGTATCTTCGTATGAGGGACTTAAATACGATTTTGAGCGTTCCGATTAGAGATAAAAACTTATAATAGTGCCCTTTTTCATCTAAGCTGTAAATCTAACATAGCAATTTGTTGCTCTTGCAAAACGTATCGTTTGTAAAATGTCTTATCTTTTAACTCGAACGTGACGTGCCTATCACCAGTCATTAACACAAAAACAATGTTTGTTCAAATAACTAGTGGTAAACATTTTATCTTATTTTATTCTTCGATCGTTATCATATTTTTACTTTAAACTAAGTATTTGGTATAACTTAACTGTGATAATTTCCCTATGTTTACTGTCATTGAGCCATTTGAAGCAGACCGTAGTACAGCTAGAAAGGCCCTATAATTTAAAAAATATATCCATTTTTAATATAATTATGTTTTTCCTAAAATTGTGGCCCCTCCGACATACTGTTAGACAATTTTCCAAAGCGTGTTTAAGGTATGAGATTACATTATAATTTCGCTTACAATTGCATGTCACGTTAAGTTTGCCGTAATGCCATGGTACGGTACTTATTCCATACATATATTTTAATAGTTAGATACACTACTAATACTGTGACATAAGTGTGCAAGTGGGCTACTGACTTCGGTTTCTTACTAGTAGATACGGTACCTACCACCAGGGCTAGAAACCGGTTAATTTTTATTTCTGTAGATACAAATTATTTTGGATACAATTGTTATTAGGTTCAAAGATTGCTTCATCACATTAAGTTCACTATTGATCTTGTAACAAAATATTAAATAATTAACGAAATATGTTCGAAAACCTTTATAATAACGATTAAGGTTACATAGAAAATTAACCAGTTTCCGAGCCCTGCTTAACACAGCACGTCATCATAATGCAAGTAAAATGTTTAGGTACTGTGATCTTCAGACATAACCAAAATCTATGTAAAAAGTGGTATTAAATATACCTAATACAATAACTCGATTTTCCAAATTCGATGATACGAGTATGTTCAAATATTGCTAATCATGAACCATTTCAAAGGTTAAACCTTTGATTATATGTCTAGATAGAGTGTCGCGCTGTAAAATAACTAAAACAAACGGGCCAACTTTGTTATGCTGGTGTGCGTGACGGCTACGTCATACACTCGCGCCACGTCATTTTGTTGTCATTGTGTGCGTGAATTTTGCGGCCAACTGTTGGACGCAAAATTTTCTACGAGTTCACAGCTTTGAGATATTTTTATCTTTGGGTTAAACGATTTCGATTATTAACCTGGGTTAAAAACCGCCTCTAGCCGATTTTGTTCGAGGTTTGGCATAAACCAGATTTTGTTTTGTGGAATATGTTGCCCATGTCCTATCGTTGGGTTATCTCCTGGGGTCAGATGCATGTCAATGTGTTTGTCTTTCTGTTCGGGAGTCAGTCGGCTAGGGACCGAAGTGAGATACGGTCTACACACTCAAATCATGGTCGCACAACCAATTTCGGGCACTGACGTGGCTAGGTATTGTTTTAGATATACTTAGTTAATTTAGTCCAATTAAGTGATCACCCATAGACTTTTTAGAGCATGCTTTCATCCTTCAGTCAGTTTGGATTTGACAATAAGTAGTGAAGTTTTTATTTTTAAAATACATATAAAAACATAAAGGTACTTAAAATACAGAATAGGTGTGTATAATAAAAAAAAAACCAGCCAAGTGCTAGTCGGACTCGCGCACGAACGGTTCCGTACCATTATCTATAAAAATGTTGTTTGTTGCATGAGAGCCCTTAAATATTTGTTTTATTTTAATTTAATTATTTATTTTTAAAGTGAAAACATAACTAAATATTCTGTGAATATTTCAAGCGTCTACCTGTTGCCGTTATCAATATAGAGCAAAAACGAGCAAAAAAATCACATTTGTTGTATGGGAGCCCCCTTAAATATTTATTTTATTCTGTTTTTTTTGTATTTGTTGTTATAGCGGCAACAGAAATACATCATCTGTGAAAATTTCAACTGTCTAACTATCACGGTTCATGAGATACAGCCTGGTGACAGACAGACAGACAGACGGCGGAGCCTTAGTAATAGGGTTCCCGTTTTACCTTTTGGGTACGGAACCCTAAAAACTAACTTTTTTTTAAAAACATTTTTTGGTTTATGTAAATTGTCTAAATTAATATTGACATAAGCACATTTAGCTCCATATTTATCCTTAGTGTTTTTTCATAAGCCGCAACATCGTACAACTTCCAGTATCCCAACACTAACACATTCTCTGCATCGTCAGATCCATCGAGAATGACCTCCGTGCACAAGTGTCGGAGGCTCGCTCGCGCTGGTCGGAGTTCGAACCACGCCTGGCCATCGTGCAGGTGGGCGGCCGGGAGGACTCCAATGTGTACATACGGATGAAGCTCCGTGCTGCTGAGAACATTGGCATTAAGGCTGACCATCTGAAGCTGCCCAGAGATATCACGGAGTCTGAGGTAAGAGAAAAGCCTTTAGTTTGAAAGGTTAATTTGCCCGGCGGGTACCGTACACTGTTGATGATGGCACTAGGCTTCCGCCTATTACATGGGAATAGCTTATCTGGCACCTCTGCCCTCCCCATCAGGGAATAAAGACGTGGTGATATGTTATGTAGCTACTACACTAATTGCAATGGCTGAGTGAATATTTTGTGCGCCTCGGTTCGCGTCTCTGTTCGACATACTTGCCGGTATGTTTTATGTCTGTGTTGGCTATCTACGCAACCCTAGCGTGAGGGTACGGCAAGTAAATCGAGCCGGAAAGAGATTATGATCCTAATTCCAAAAGAGGGTTCCTGACCCAGGCAAAGGGGTTTCTTTACAGTTATGTTATGAAGCCATAAGTATGTAAGCGTAATAAGCGTTACCTACTAAAATTCTTAAGCGCCTTTTATCTGAGTCGCTGCAATGAATAGTTGAAATGAGATTTACATTACTACGCCTGCCACTCACGCGAACTGGTGAATTAATTCGGTTGAAAATCGTTCAGACAAATTGCAGGAGTTTATTTGAAAAATAAAATATTTTTCATATTCACATTGTCTTCATATGAAAATGAAGCCATAAAAGCTATAGTCATGAATATGATATAAAAAGTTAAAATTCCATCTGAAAAAAAAAAAACATTTTTTGTATTCAGATTCACTTGAACTCAAACTCAAAACATTTATTTCAATTAAACCTATTACAGGCACTTTTGAATTGTCAAAGAGTCGGTCAGTTAGTCAGAAAGTTGAAGCTATTTATTTGCCCATTCCAAAACGTACATCTCTATGGAGAAGAATAGGCAAGAAACTCCAAGGACACTCTTTTAAAGCAAGATATTACAAAATCCTGGGTACATTATTTTTGTTGTGTGTGAACTATTTGTTTATGTGAGAACAATGTAAAAAAAAAAAAATATATTTAAAAAACAATTCAAAATATAAGATTAAAAGATTACAAATAAGTCCTGGCAGTTAAGAGAAGACCAGTCTCAACTGACGGCGCCCGTTCACGAACATGACGCGTGGATCAGCACCATCCAACTCAATCATTTTGTAGGGAACCGAATGATCCAACACACGCGCCACCATCAGCGAGCCATTTAAGTGAGCATGACATACTCTCAACTGCCACGCTTTTTTATGTCAACATACATCTTATCATAATAAACGGCTCCATGGTACTCACATTAACAAAAATGAAAAAAAAAATGTGTTCCCTTGTTCTGGGGACTATCAATAATGTAATTTAATAAATATAATATAGATAGATATATAATATAGATACATATTTAAAGAAAGATAGTTATAGAAGGTTTATTCCTACTTGATAAACATAATACAGAGTATTAAATATTAGATTACTCTGTATTATGTTTATCATAAAAATAAAGAAAAAAAGGAAAAGAAGGATGTAGTCAAGTAGGATTTTTTTTAATTTTATTTTAACCGACTAAAAAAGGAGGAGCCTTTTATTCTATTGTGTCAATTGCTATTGTTATATCCCTTAAATACGTAAGAAGCCGCATATCACACCTTGAACCATTGACACCGTGATAAGACGTATCATTTAGTTTATACTAGACTGTTTACTGTTTTCATCGGATGATGTAACAAACATATTAAATCGCATGATACGCGATTATTCTCGTAATTTATGTAAGAAATTATGTACCTATCTACATAATAATTTTATAACATAACTTTCATTTGATATCATTTGTGCAGATTACATACGATTTTTTTAATAGTCAGATAAGTTTAATCTGAAAAATAAATGTTACATTTTGACATTTTTTTATAGAAAATCTGTCAAATCCACAATATGCACTCCTCAGATAACAATTATCTGACTATTGAAAAACCAGCCCTTAATAAAATAACATGGGGATGTATGCTTTATTAATTAAAGCTACTTATGCTTATTTTATGTGTATGTACCTAAAATAAACAAAAACAAAATATAATATAATTATAAAAATAGTTTTACTGTTGCAGTTACAAGCCATTAATTTATACTCTCACTATTCTTACTTTCTCAGAGTCAGGTTTCAATAAGGTTATGTTTCATTGAAAGATTGTGGCTTAACCTCACGATCGATATCTACATTTATTATCCTTTTTCGTTACGTCACGCGTCAGTATAATTTTGAATTGCGGAGAAAAAAACTACCGACAGTGTTTTTCCGGTTTTTGCCGCCGATTTCCGAAATCAAACTTATTTTTCACTTTGTAGTGTTTTCTTTTGGAAGCCGGTTGTTTTGTGTTATACTCCTTTTATTGAAGCCGGTTAACAATTAAGAGCACATAACTGTGTTGTGTGTGTGTGTGTGTGTAAAATGTGAACCAATACATTTCGCCAGTGACAGATTCACCCCCACCCCGTTGCTCATGATACTATGGGGTCACACTTTTCTGCATGGAGGCTATATATTGCGATCTATCTCTTCCTCTTCCTAATAGGGGGCGAGCCTGTTGCCATTACCCCAGACAAATCCACCTATCGCACTCGTACGTAATCGCACCTAGGTTCTGAAAAAACTCAATAACACTTTGCTGGATTGTCTTCGCGACTAATACCCTCCGGCTCCTCAGATCCTTTAAAAACCGTTTTAAGAGACATGAGGAACAGGGTGTAAAGTTCACTCATCCACCATAGAAAAAAACCGGTCAAGAGCGAGTCGGACTCGCGCACCGAAGGTTCCGTACGAATATATAATGTTGATGATTTCTGAAAAACTGTGCTATTTAGAGACATCGTTATTTTTCCTGTAATCTTTACCTAAGCTTCTATCATGTAGAATAATTTTAGATTTTTATCTCTTCAAACTTCGGAGATAAAGGGGGCGGGGTGGTATGTTTTTTACATTTTTCATCAAAAGTCGGAATCTACGATGCCTAAAAATAAATAAAAAAAGGTTTAAGAATGTGCAAACAGCGTTCTTTCATATTATACCCCACATGCCCTAGTAGCCACACTAAAATTTTTTAAGACCCTCTTTCAGTCCCTTTTGCAAAAAAGATATATTTTTTTTTAAATTCTTTCTTGCTTGCAAAATAGTTGGGCAAACGGCATCTAAAACTATTCTAAATTTCAAGTTGATAGCATTAGTAGTTCTTGAGATATCCAGGTGTGACAGACAGACAGACAGACAGACTTAGTCTCACCATAAGGGTTCCTTTTTACCATTTTGGTACGGAACCCTAAAAAGGGAAAATCCTCCGACCAGATGGGTGTTTTGTCTGGTGGGCAACTGCCCGTCGGTTGGTGTCAGGCGGACGTTGTTTATATGGTAGTCACGCGGTAAACTATGCTTGCGCGATGCAGGGTTGTGTGTGATGTCAGTGTGACGCGTAGTTCGCATGTGGCGATGTTGATGCCGCTACACGGTCAATAGTCGACAACGTTGGGTATCTGTTTAAGCAAAGTTCTGCTAAGTCACGATATAGAACCGTTAACACTATCGAACGGATGAACTCTCGCTAAGAACACTTAAACTGGGGTGTTAGACTCAACGATTTCATCGGTATTGTTCGTTGAATTAAGCTGAACGATTACTGACAACTGCGTGCACTGACTGGACAGTGAGTCTGTGTGGTTCCTTCAACAAAAGACCATTTCAGACAACAATCTACATGGTCTTCACATGATCTGACCAAGATTATGTCTGATCTTTAAAAGAGATTGTGACCTATGAGTTTGTTTCGGCCCTCAGAGTGGTCAGGTAGGAAACGCCGACCTCATCTAGTTTTTAAAATATGATTGACGTGTAAAGGTGTTCGTACAAACCTACTTACAGAAATAAAATCATATAAATCATTTAATTAAGAGAGTTTACGACGTACGGCATTTCATACAAACTTTCAAGCCCTTGTTTTTCGAAATGAGAACCGATTTCAATGAAACTTCATACGCTTATGCAGGATACAAAGGTCTAAAAAGTTAGTTAAGAACATTCTGCATGCGTATGAAGTTTCATTAAAATCGGTTCAGTCATTCCGAAAAACAAGGGCTTGAAAGTTTGTATGAAATGCCGTACGTCGTAAACGCTCTTAAAAACGAGACAGTCAAATAAATATATTTTGTTTTCCATAGTTGTTGGCCCAGATCACAAGCCTGAACGAGTCTCCTTACGTGCACGGTATCATCGTGCAGATGCCCCTGGACTCCGAACACCCCATCGACGCGCACAGGATCACTGACGCTGTGTCACCTGATAAGGATGTAGATGGGTAAATATATTTGAATATCTGACAAATCGGTTTGAATAAATGACTTTTGATTTGATTTGATTTGATATAATTATTAGTTAAAAAATAAAAAACGCCACAGAAATGTGTTTTGGTCTGCAGAGATATGGAAAGGTTTCTGAAAATTGTTTTGACTTTTGAGTTTTTGGATTGTGGTGTATCCGGATTGATGCAGGTTTTCATTTCTAGCTTATCGATGGGTCAAGGTTACCTTTTTGACGTTCAACGGCTCATTGACTTATAAACCTATGGACTTGCCATACCTACAAAATTAGCGTGACTACCTACAAAAATCGAGCACAAAAAATGGCCGCCTTTCGTAGGGTTGTTACTGCGAGTACTTTCTCTCTCGAAAGCAAGCAACCGTTTGACAGCACATTGCCGAGTTTTGTACCACAAAACTTGACACTAAACAAGGCGACCGGTCACGCATAGACATGATTTTGACGTCACACAAAAGTCTTCCTTGACAAACATTAGATATCTCTCTTTTCATAAGTAGCTCTTGATTAGTTAGAAAAAACAAAACGCTTTATGACATGTCTATGTCGATATGAAAACATTTAGATCTGTCTCTTTTCATAAGTAGCTCTTGATTACTTAGTTAGAAAGAAACAAAACGCTTTATGACATGTCTGTGTCGATATGATAGATATTTGTAGGTATAACTATTCTTCATATAGTAGAATATGTCATCTCCATAGTATTCCTACCTCAATGACTTACCTAGTCAGAAGCCGTCATCATCATCCTCATCCACCTGCCCTTATCCTAATTTATCGGGGGTCTGCGCAGCATATATGTCTTCGATACATCTCTATTCTAGCTCTATTGATGACGGCTTCTGACTAGGTAAGTCATTGAGGTAGGGTAGGAATACTATGGAGATGGCATATTCTACTTTAAGAAGAATAGTTATACAAATTTCTATCATATCGACACAGACATGTCATAAAGCGTGTTGTTTCTTTTTAACTAATCAAGAGCTACATATGAAAAGAGAGACATCTAAAAGTTTGTCAAGGACTAAATGGTTTATTCCAAAAATCCCCACCCACAAATCCCCACTGGTGGGGATTGTTACTTTTTTTTCCAAAAATCCCCACTGGTTAAATAAACTCAGCCTAGTGGGGAATTTTGGAAAAATAAGTAACTATCCCCACCAGGTGTTGTTGTTTCTAAATAATTAAAACAAAAAATGCGTTAATCAATACCTACGATAAGTAACTAATTATGTCAATATTATAATAACCAACTTCCATTATAAATTGTTTGCATTGAAACGAAACTCAATTGACTAGATTCAAACAAAAATTATTTAAACATTATAGGATCACGTAAATCGTGGTTGAGAATTTATCTCATTCTTTCTAAAAAAAAATGGCACTGTAATGCTGCCACGCATTAACTCTAGTTGAGCATCTAAGATGAACTGGTCTTTTTCTTTGCTTCTTTGTGATCGCGGTTTCCGACGGTGACTTTCGTTAGCACTTCTTTCATAAAACAAAGCGTCTTCATGCAAAAAATGTAGGAGTTTCAGTAAACTTGGTCTTTTTTTCGATATAGCTGCATTACGTTTATTATGCCACCCTTCCAAAATGTTTGTCGTTCTGTGCCTCTCTCCGTAAACACATAATACTTTTATGAAATCTTCTTTTATCCATTGGCTTAACATATACTGGCGAAAACTGTCACTGTTTTGATTGTCTGGGCTTTGGCTGGCAACATAGAACCAGCCTTCAATTCGACAGCATATAACTCGGCAGCAGCATCGTACAATGATTCAGGTTTTCAGTTGAGTGAGTCACAATTTCCTCTTTTTTTGTTTATCCACCGAAATAAAACGGCACCAGTTAAAAAAAATTGAAGTCAGGAACCTCGCAGAAGTTACAGTTCCTCTAAAATTTAAATCATTGCTCATAGCAGATTTTAATGATTATAAAACTCGCATATTATTATTAGCTACCAAAAACGCTCGTAGTCGCATGAAAACGATAAACGGTTTTTTTGGAAATAGGACATTCAAAAGGAATTGAATTAAAATCGACATTCAAATCCATTTGATCAACTTTATACAGTACATGGTAATCTCGGTAGCAGTTTACTGAAACTCCTACATTTTTTGCATGAAGACGCTTTGTTTTATGAAAGAAGTGCTAACGAAAGTCACCGTCGGAACCCGCGATCACAAAGAAGCAAAGAAAAAGATCAGTTCATCTTAGATGCTCAACTAGAGTTAATGCGTGGCAGCATTACAGTGCCATTTTTTTTGGAAAGAATGAGATAAATTCTCAACCACGATTTACGTGATCCTATAATGTTTAAATATTTTTTGTTTGAATCTAGTCAATTGAGTTTCGTTTCAATGCAAACAATTTATAATGGAAGTTGGTTATTATAATATTGACATAATTAGTTACTTATCGTAGGTATTGATTAACGCATTTTTTGTTTTAATTATTTAGAAACAACAACACCTGGTGGGGATAGTTACTCATTTTTCCAAAAATCCCCACTAGGCTGAGTTTATTTAACCAGTGGGGATTTTTGGAAAAAAAAGTAACAATCCCCACCAGTGGGGATTTGTAGGTGGGGATTTCTGGAATAAATCGACTAAATTTGGCAAGACTTTTGTGTGACGTCAAAATCATGTCTATGCGTGACCGGTCGTCATGTTTAGTGTCAAGTCTTAGTAGTCACCTCTTTTCTAGTCATATTCAAAATTATAAACAAAAGTCATTTATTCAAACCAGGCTGAGAATCAGCACTTTTCGAACGTCAAAATTATACAGAATGCTCGGTAATTGGACCTATTCCTTCGAAGGGGTTGTAATGGACGGTTATTTCCAACAAATTAAGCCCTGCTAACTCACACACTTTTTTCAAGTAAAACAGGTCTAACTTTCAAAAATTATAAAATAAAGAATGTTTCGTTTGCACTCAATACCATTTATTTCTGGAATTATGGAAATGACCTCTAGTATAACCCCTTCCAAGAAAAAGATCGAATTACCGAGCACCCTATACAACCTGTTTTTTTTGATATCCCATAACTCTAGGGTTATATTCTGTAGGTAAAAATAATACTAAAACTCCTAGAATAGGTGATCCAAAAATGCATCGTTTCGGAGATATCATCAATCATAATTAAATTAGGTCAAAAATTGTCACCAGTATGACGAATCTTTACTTTTGCGAGGTTGCCAAACTTCGCAGTAGTGTAGTAAAATAAATAGTAAAATAAAATATGTAGGTATGTTGGTATCGGGGCTTCCCGGCGGCAGCTAGTGAAGGGAAAGCTACCTTGTCGACGTTGTCATATTTCACGTAAGGGTGTTTTACATTAATAATCGTGAGTTTGCCGAATTATTTTGTATGAAAAATGAAAAAAAAAAATAACGAAGGATTGGAACATAAGTCATATGCCAGTTGATTCTTTGATATAGCCTCAATCATACCCTAGAGTTATGGGATATAAAAAAAACACGTAATATAAGACAGTCCCTCAAAAACGCCCGCCCTTCACCACTTCCTAGTACTTTAGCTGGGAAGAAGAAGTGGCGCAACAAACTCCCCAGCAGCATATTATCTTTCACACACTATCCATCGGTTTTCCTCTACCGGATATTAAAGCGTAAGTTATTCGTTAAACTGACATCACTTTTGGCCATTTTTTCTTCATGTCTTAAATAAAACATTTCACCAGATTGAACACAATAAACGAGGGTCGTGTGGCAGTGGGCGACCTCTCCGGCTTCATTCCTTGCACGCCTGCTGGCTGCGTGGAACTGATCAAGAGAACAGGTGTCCCTATTGCCGGCGCGAACGTGGTCGTGTTGGGGCGCAGCCGTATTGTCGGTACCCCGGTCTCCGAGCTCCTGAAGTGGGAACACGCGACTGTCACCGTCTGCCATTCCAAGACTAAGAACTTGAGTGAAATTGTGAGTTACCTCTTAACATATAGGCGTCTTATGATCAACCTAAAGCGCCTTGTCCAGAACAGACGCATACAGTGATATAATTTGAAGATCGATGTAGTAAATCGACACATAATAATTATACCCACATATAATCGCTTCTGACGGTTTGCATCGTTCTCACATGTATAATTTCAATATGAATGATGTAACCAAAACTTTGTATCAACATTTTAATTTAAAAGAGTGTCCATGGACTTTCTTGCCCGTTCTTCTCCATAGGAACCTACTATTTGGAATGGCCTCCATAGTTGTAACTGACTGACTTCTTGACAATTCGAAAGTGCCTGTAAATGGTTTAATTGAAATAAATGCTTTGATTTGAAGTTTGAGTTTCACACTAATATTATAAAGGCGAAAGTTTGTGAGTGTGTGTGTGTGTGTGTTTATTACTTCTTCATGCTCAAACGGCTGGACCAATTTTAATAAAAAATTGTATGGAGGTAGCTGACACCCTTTTTTTTTGGGTGGGAAATTATCAAATAACTTCTCCCGCTCTGGACGGAGCGGGAGGGCGTGTCAGACTTTTACTGACTAAAACCCACCCGTATTCCTTCATTTGCCTGTGTGCCAGGGCCACGATATCCCTTTCGGACAAACTCGCAACCCTGGAATTACATATAGGCATACTTTTTATTCCGATATTCCCCCGGGATTGAGACTTACGCGTGAAACCGTGGGGCGCAGCTACTATGTAGTTTATAACAAAGTTGCTTTTCGTGTTTGTCTGTGTGACCGCTTACATTTTCTTGTATAATGATAATGAAAACATTTTCATTATCATTTAGATCATTTATTGAGATCCCGGTTCCGGAAGGTTCATCTATACAATATTAGTTTTAGTATATGCGAAACCCAAAACACGTGTCTAGTATTTTTATGTAAAGAATCTATGTACAAAATTTCAGAACTGTATCATGAAAAATCACAAAGTTATAAGGTTGTTATGTTACTGGGTTGTCCGTACAAAAACATGCTAACGGCGCCCCGGCGCCTCCAGGGCCGTCTTCCGCTCATTGATAATAATTTGGCAGTAGGTACCTAACCGTACGGCGATTGTATTGGAAGTAATTAAATGATGAAAACATTTTCCATCACACTTAAATATTTTAAGGACATAATATAACATGTTGTAAAAATTATTGAAATCGATTCAGTCCCTTATTCTGAACAGTTCCATATTCAGGTTTCGCATATACTGAAAATAATGTTGTATATTACATTAATATATAACGTAGAAATTGCCCAAGAAATCACCATTGCACCCTAGCCAAGCAGGTCACTAGTCCTAGTATAAAATATCAATAGGTTGTTCTGGCTCAGGAGACTACCTACTGTGTCACTAAATGTTAAATTAGCTTCTCGTTCCTCGTATGTTTATCTTCTTATAGAAATACTCAATAAAACTTGCAAACTTTTTTACAGACAAAGACAGCGGATATCCTTGTAGTAGCCATCGGAAGGGGCGAGATGGTGCGTGGTTCTTGGATCAAGCCGGGCGCTGTCGTCATCGACTGCGGCATCAATCCCATTGCTGGTATGTAGTGTGCGTATTACATAGATGCGTCACCATAGAACAATGGCTATTATGGCTGATTAAGACTACAATATTTATGTTTTAAGTATCCATCCACTTACTGTGTAATGAGGTGACAATAGTCGGAAGAGGCGATTGAAGCAAGCAAAACATTTGGCGGCCCCGACCGACCGTCTGCAGTGCGAGACTGAACATTCAATTCAAATCATTTCAATGAAATTACCAATTACACGATTGTAATTTACTTCCGGCGAATTTATTTTTCCTGATAAGGGTTTATTTCTTTTGGAGTATTTTGTTGCTGCAGTATTTTTTGGTCCTTTAGGACTCATCCAATTTACGTATGATAACGTCAGTTACTCTTTAAAACCGGATTTTTATCTTAACAGTGTGACAGTATTTACACTAATTTGCATAAATATCAATACAATTACGGCCTTATGCAAATACTAAATTTTAACCAACATATTAACTATCAGATCCCTCAAAGAAGACCGGTCAGCGTCTGGTAGGAGACGTCGCGTATGAGGAGGCCGTATCAGTGGCGTCGCACGTGACGCCGGTGCCGGGCGGCGTGGGCCCCATGACCGTGGCGATGCTGATGCGTAACACCGTGCAGGCCGCGTGCCGTCAGCTGGACCGCCTGCTGGCGCCCACCTGGCCGCTCCGTCCGCTGCGCATCACGCCACTGTCACCGCCTCCCAGGTCAGTAGTCTCACGTGACTTTTACGTGAAGTTTAAGTAAGTTTTTTAGAAACAAACAATATGTTTCCTACATCTTTTTTTTTCCTAGATAAATATTGTCTAAATCCGAATATCAACATAATATGGTGGAAATATGCTCAAATTGCAAATGATTTTGGTATTACGTTTGTATGGACAATTCATTCATCGCCGCGCTCTTAAGGCGACGATAACCGACTTTTAATGATTTTATACTGAAGATTACGTCTAAACGAGTAGTGTTAATGATTTGAAAAAAATATATGTTAAATTAGAGCATTTTCTCAATAACTTAATATGTGAATATTTTAGATTATGTTTATATTACATAGTGAAATTAATTTGTAAAGTTATGTCTAACGCGGATAAAAAATTGAGAATGGCGTAAAATCTACCAAGCGTATTTTTCTGAAAGTCAAAGTCAAAGTATTTATTGTGTGATTTTTGGTGATACAGTAGGTGTTAGGTTAATGTTAGGTTATCGTAACTCAAAACACTACCCATTAGGGCATACACTATTTAAACAATACAAGAATTTAAAATCGAAATTACTTACAATTATTTAACAAACATTTTTTTTTTAATACAATCAATTTTTATTTTAAATATTCAGAACACAATTATTAACATATTAATTTCAAGAAGATGATGAAGAATTCATGATATTACATCAAATGTTACTGGCTACAATAATAGGTATGTCAATGGATACATTACAAGCATGTCACTTTAAATACGTAAAAATAAGAAAAAGAAATCATTTATTTTATCAAAAAGTCAATTACCCAATTATATTTTAATTATAAATATTATGGAAAAAGAGCATGTCAGGAATATTAAAACCTAAAACAAAATTAGTACCAGTTAAAATTGCAATGCACCTCGACATTCGACACTTACGTCCCACAGATTTTTTCCGATAGGAACTCTGAGATATTATAGTAGATTTACCTATGAGAAAGTTGTGCATGTAGCTTTAAATTCGTCCCTAAATAACCACGATACGATCCAGTCGAGGTCCGGACCCCACAGGAGGTGACCTTAGCGTGTAGTCACTTAGTTTATAAGTTATACGCCCTGGTTAGAGACCCAACCCCAAAAAAAAATTTATACTTACTCGATTTTATGACTCTTTCAGCGACATAGTGATCGCCCGCTCCCAGAAACCGAAGGACATCAGTGAGTTGGCGCATGAAATTGGACTCTTTTCCAACGAAGTGTCGCAGTATGGTCGCACCAAGGCGAAGATATCTCTGTCTGTGCTGGACAGAATGAGGAACCAACAGGGCGGCAAGTACATCGTGGTTGCTGGGTAAGTTATAATAACTAATTATGCGACTTATATCGGTTCCGTGCCTATAAGGTATTTTTTTATATCTAGGTTTTCGTGGATAACTAGATTTTTTGAGCAATTATGCAATTTGAAGTACAAAAAAAACCCTAGCATTGACTGGATTTGAAAAGTTTGAAGAAGGAACGATACCCGTTAAAATATTTGTGGTATTATAACAATGAATGACCTATCGCTAACCGGTACCGCATTGTTCTCTATACCTATGCCATGCGGTTTACTACTCGTACAACAATTAATGTTTATTACCCTAACCCCGGTGAATGGCAATAGACTCTTTCCTATGATGCTGGCACTTTCCTAGGTGTTTTTTTTTTTCGAAATATTTGCGCTACTTGTGCTAATCGCACAGTCACACAGGCAGACACGAAAAGCGACTTTAATTTATAATATAATATGTATGTGTCGCAGGCAGATTGTATTATTTTAAACAGATGGCGCCGTACGTTTGCATATTGACGCCGTTATGTATAATGCCTAAGGCAAATTGATGACGCTTCTGATCGCATCCATTTCGTCAAGAACCATTATGTTAGGGTAACCATGATTATTAACAAGTTCGGCACTAAAAACTGTGCAGTAAACTAAATATTTAAATGAGTTTTAACAAATATTTAAATGGGAAATTAAATAAATATTAAACAGTAAAATGGCATAACGGGCAGTTACGTATGTGGCAGTTAACAAATCAGAATTAGCCGGTAAGAAATCTAGCTTGGAAGTAGCCCTCGCCGGCCGAAATAGAACTAGTTGTATCAATTTGCCTAACGGCGGGTATACGGCGATCAAATCATCAATTGGGCTTCAAGAACTTTTACGTAGTGCGTAGGCGTTATACATTTTGCCTTAGCCATTATACATAACCGAGACAGTATGCAAACGGACGGCGCCGTATGAATAATGACGATTATACAATCTGCCTTGGACATATAAAGTCGCTTGTGTGCTGTGTAACCGCGTTGTTCTTCTAAACTGCACAAGAATTTTCATACGGAGTTCACCATCATTTGGAGAATTTATTCTCAAAAGTTTATGTGTATAATACATTAATATTAAACTTACCTAAAATAAAAAATCTCGATGCTTAGTCAGGTCATAAAAACCATGCCAGGATTGGGAGGGACGAGCGTGTCGCTAGTTACCTTAACCTCTTAACCTGTAAGTAGCTACAGGAAAATGGAGACTGTCTTACGACTTACTTTTTCATTACGATATTTTGCTGATAACTGTAATTCTTTTTCAAAATCTGTGCATGCAGATAAAAATTTCTCTAAAGTAAGGACAGCCTCCTAAGACCGTTTTCCTCTAGCTACATCGGTTAAAGTAAACCTTACTGCCCTGTTTCAAAAACCCAGACTGTATAAATTATAACCCAACTAACTCCCTTGCAGCATTACCCCGACTCCCTTGGGCGAGGGTAAAAGCACGACCCTACTGGGTCTGGTGCAGGCTCTATCTGCGCACCGCGGTCGTAACTCGTTCGCCGTCATGCGCCAGCCCAGCCAGGGACCGACCTTCGGAGTCAAGGGGGGCGCGGCCGGTGGCGGGTACTCTCAGGTATGTGCTCAGATTAATGTATAATTATTTGATTACAAATATAAACATAACGGACGTAATGTAGGTGTACTAGTTACTTATTATGTTATGTTATATTTATTTGTATTAAGAATCTCAGATAAGGTAAACGCAGCTATTAACGACATTCGCCACCCAGCATGTTTTATCTTAAAACATAGCTAGTAGTTGTTGAACGGTTTAATTATCTTGAAAGTCCTGAACTAACGGCCCTCACCTCTTCATCTATACGACAAAAGTACAACATAGAAAAATCACAAAGTTATAAGGTTGTTATGTTACCGGGTTGTCCGTACAAAAACATGCTAACGGCGCCCCCGCGCCTACAGGATCGTCTGGCGCTCATTGATAATAGTTTTTTAGATAAAATTTGTGGAATATAATAGAAGTACTGGAATAAAAGCCTGGAGTGTTTTCTGTAATATTAGAATATAATTTTATTTAATACATTGACGTTAATTGTAAGAAGCATAGTACTGACAGATAGAAATATTATTTTTAAAAAACTTAAGACAAATATGCATGTCAACCTACTTTTATTGAATTAACAACAATAATAATTTGGAAGTAGGTACCTAACCGTACGGCGACTGTATTGTAAGTAATTAAATGGTGATAACATTTTCCATCACACTTAAATATTTTTGGGACAAAATATAACATGGTGTAAAAAATATTTAAATCGATTCAGTTCCTTATTTTGAACGAACTATATTCAGGTTTCGCATATACTGAAAATAATGTTGTAAATGTAGTATATTGTGTTTGAATGATATTTTAATTTTTGGCACCATAATCTTCCATCTCTCCAGGTCATTCCCATGGAGGAGTTCAACCTACACTTAACAGGGGACATCCACGCAGTGACGGCCGCAAACAACCTCCTCGCTGCCCAGATGGACGCCAGGATCTTCCACGAACTGACGCAGAAGGACGGCCCGCTGTTCGACAGACTGGTCCCCAAGGCCAAGGGGGTCAGGAAGTTCTCCCCCATCCAGTTGAGGAGGTTGAAGAGATTGGGTATTACCAAGACTGACCCTGATACGCTGACGGAAGGAGAGAAGGCCAAATTTGCGAGGCTAAACATTGATACATCGAAGATTATGTGGAATAGAGGTGGGTTGTCCTTTCTTTGTGGCTAACTAGTTTATAATAATAATAAAAAACCGGCCAAGTGCGAGTCGGACTCGCGAACGAAGGGTTCCGTACCTATCTATAAAAACGGCAAAAAATATCACATTCGTTGTATGAAATTTTAATTAAATAAAAAAAAAAATATATTAAAGGGGGCTCCCCTTAAATATTTATTTTATTTTGTTTATTTAGTATTTTTTGTTATAGCGGCAACAGCAATACATCATCTGTGAATATTTCAACTGTCTAACTATCACGGTTCATGAGATAGAGCCTGCTGACAGACGGACGGACAGCGGAGTCTTAGTAATAGCGTCCCGTTTTACTCTTTAGGTACGGAACCCTAAAAACGAGTGAGCCTTACAGTAGTCACTTATTATGTGTAACATCTGACATCTCACCTTGGTAATAAGCGTCAGAAATTAACCTCAACATTTATAAAAGCATAATACTGAAATATTTATTCGAATCATTCTTCATTACTAGTGGTTGCCCACTGGTCGAAATTCGAGCCCCTCTAGGCCTCTACTTACAATCTATACAGGGTTATTTTTAAATCGTTAATAACCTCTTAAGGGGTCATTGTACTCAACATTTTGAACAACTTTTAATAAGGGAGCAAAACTGAAATAGCAAAAAAAAAACAGCTGTTCCCTACATTTATGTTCATAATAATGTACGAGGTTATTGACGATTTAAAGATAACCCTGTATAGTACTTACTAATTCCATGCTATTATAAAGTACTTTCTAATTCCATGCTATTTAAAAGTACTTACTTATTCCATGCTTAAGCTGCCACTTTCGTCCCTTTTCACGAAATCACTCCCATAGAAAGAGAGAGGAAACGTGCTACACATAAAAAAATAAATAAAAACAAGCTTGTGGCAAACTGCTAGTCTGATTGGTGCACTAGAGAGTGTCATACCACTACAGCTATTTTACTTTACAGTCTTTTTATTATTCTTCTTCTTTCTTTTTTTTAAAACCATTTACCTAAGTATATTTTTTTTTATTTACCATGATAGAAGCCATAATACGTTTGTGAACATATGACAATTTCAACTGACGGGCGGTGTTACGGATGAAAAGGTAATAGGATCCCGTTGGATGGGACCCTAAAATGAGGGTTAACGGTAAACTCAATACCGTCTTATTACAAAACAAGATTTATATTTTGACATGGCTTAAACCATAAAGCCAGTTTTTGCAATAAGAACGTAACTGTGATAGACGGATATTGAAATACCGTTCTTTATACAAAACTGAAAACTTAGTTCGGTACTAAGTTGTCAGTTCTGTTTTTAGGAACTTTACTGTAGATAGACGGAATAAAGTTCGTAATTCAATAATGGCTCCCTACAACATTGTTTTGTAATAAGACGGATACAGCTCGCTTGTTAGCAATACTCTGCGTTTTCATAGGTCCTTAAAAGATGTGAATTTAAATACGAAACAGGAAGAACCCATTCATCCAAAACAACAAAAAAAATCAAGGTCGATATTATTGAACTGAATTTATTGGTGTTCATTCCAATTGGAGCAAAAACTCAGAAAAACCCAATTACATTCGTTGGGTGTTCTCATCCATTAACATCGCAAATTGATGGCAAATGTGATGTCTCTGACCGCAATAAACTTAGGCAATAATGGACGCCACTGTATTTAAAATAGAACTCCATGGCCCAACCTTCTGGGAAGCGAAGGATAGATTATTAAATTTCTGTTATTCACATTGTTTCTTTTGACGTGAATACGTTTTAATTTGCTTCCATCAATGATATTATATTAAACAGATATGTTGTGAGCGCGCAATCGTGAAGACTCGAAAACGTCCTAATTGGGACGTATTTGTTAGTCTGTGATGCCAACATTCGGTGATTGGTGGCCAGAATAATGTTTGTTTACATTCACGCGCAATTGACAACACTTGCTGTCTCTTTTTTTCTTGTTGTTTTTATCGAGCCGTCATTTTTACTTGTGGTGAAATGTAAAATTAATGAGAAGTTGCCGCTGTTGCGCGGAACACTGTTTAAGGTTGTTTTGTGAGTGTATAACATATCTGTTTAATATTATATAATATCATTGACTTACATACAGTGGGAGGCAATTCAGAAAACTGACGATAACAAAATCAGGGGATACAGTTTGGTGTTGTATCTATCATCTACATCCAAAAGTTAATGACACCACTCGATAGCTAAAGGATCAAAGAAATCGTTACAACGAAAATATAACCCTTAACGTACACTTATTCACGTAAAACCACGGCCACGTGTCCACGACACAGCCACACCTCGATTTTTTTATTTGTATTCGTCGTGACTTTGCGAAAAACAGTGTGCAGTGGTGGCCCAGTGGTAACGGCCTCGACTTACGAGCAGTTGGTCGTGGGTTCTAACCCAGGCAGGCGCTTTACTTTGTGTAAATTATTTCATCACCACTGCTCTCAAAACGGTGAAGGAAAATATCGCGGGGAAACCGGCATGTCCTAGAACTAAAAATTCAAAGACATGTGACATCCACCACCCCGCACTGGGCCCGCGTGGTGGATTACGGTCCGCTCCCTCTTCCAGAAAAGAGGAGGCTTGTGTCCCAGCAGTGGGAACGTTATAGGCGAAAAAGCGGATCCATTATTCTCCATGTGATTAAATATTCCCATTTTTTATGTGTTAGAGTTTTACTGTCTGAGGTAAACCTGTTCCCTAATTTCGTAACACTATCTCAATATGAATAATTTTGAAGTAAGTATATTGCTAATCCATTGCTTCATGTGTTCGAAAAATTTGTCCGGTCAACAACGAAAATAACGCAATGAATGTTGTTCAACTGTCGAAATGAAAGATAATGCTATCAATTCTAATTTTATGTGTGGACATTCTTAAATTGCTAAATATTAGTATACAGATGTAGTGTTAAATGTTCGTTCCTTCTTTGTATAATGACGAGGCCTCAAAATAACTGAGTAGTGACAAAAAAACGAGTGTACTTTAGACCACACGACTGAAGTAAAACAGAAATCACCGTTCGCAAGCAAAAGAAGTTTTACTTCAAAAAAGCTTCGGTCTTGTGAGTGTATAAAAAGCCAGTGTGAATGAAAAAAAAAACCTATTATGCGGGACGGCCCGCGGCACGGCAGTGACGTGGTCTGTTCCATGTTTAAAATTTAAACAACTTCCGTTCGCCTCTTTCCGTAACGCTCTCATCACGCATTCACCAGCTTACTCCCCAAGTCAAGCGTGCGTAAAGAAGTTTTATTCAAGGATTTAAAAAAAGTTAAAATATTGTTGGGTTGGTGGTAAACATTTGTGCAATTTGTTATTGCACAAACTTCTATTTTCTTAAAAGAATTATTATTATTTTAAACATACAAAAAAAAAATCCTTAAAACAAGCCCTTTCATTTGATTTATAATCTTACTGTATGCTGCACCGGTCGACTTCATCACGTCAACGCCGGCTATCGCTGACAGGCCAGCGCTGGGGGCTCTGTCTCGAATAGGGTCGCAGCATTATGCTGAGCGGTGGCCGTTTTGCGTGGATGTGACGCATATTTTCCCGATACTTGTTCTTTTTGTATCTATGTTCTTTCTTTGCGTCATGTTTACCGCAAATATACGTATTTTCTTTCTTTTCTTTCTGATGTGTCACATGAGGTACGGAACCCTAAAAACAAGATGGCGGTGTTAGTTTCGACTTTGGCCACGCGCCTGAACCTTGCAAAGCTACCATGCCGATACGACAGAAGAATAAAACATTCCATTTTCAATTTCAGTGGTGGACCTCAATGACAGGTACCTCCGTAAGATCACAGTGGGCCAATCACCCACAGAGAAGGGCTTCACCCGCGAGACTGCCTTTGACATCTCTGTGGCTTCCGAGATCATGGCCATCCTCGCGTTGGGCAAGGATGTCGAGGACATCAAGGAGAGGCTCGCGAGCATGGTGGTCGCGCTCGACAAGAGTGGCAACCCTGTTACTGCTGATGATTTGGTAAGTTTTTGTCGGTGCAATTACAGGCAATGTGTCATTTCAGCTTTGCCTGCCCTTGAACAGCAGCCCTTATGCGACGCCTCGGGTATTGCAGAGGCGCCTAAGAGGCTGCAATGGGAACATAATAACATCCGCCGTCCTGCTGGATTGCCAAATAGTAACATAAAATGTAGACTTGTTAAGCACCCGTATTCATGGTGAACAAATGTTGAGTAATGTTGCAGTAACTTATTTCTATGTCGCTAGAAATATGTTGCAAGCTACACAAAGAGTTGCGGCGTTGATGACAGCAATGTTGAACAACCGTTGCGCACCCTTTATTATTCTTGCTTGCGTGTTGTCAGGGTCCCTTAATTATAAAACTACATAACCTTTTTTGATGTATTGGCTAATATTTACTGATGTGGGTACTTACCTATTTAAAAGTAGAAAAAAAAACAATTTTAAGGGGGATGAGCTAAGGTAGCCCGAGTTCAAAAAATCCTACTGAATGTTTTTTTCTGTAATAATCATTCAGAAAAAAATATTATAATTCTATAAAGCCATATTTGTTATGGTCGCGAATCATATTTAGATCAAACATACAACCTGTTACTGACCTGCAAATTGCAAAAACGTAAGAAAATTTGAATTTCGCGGGCTACCTTAGTGCATCCAATTTGTACCCAATGAAATTATCACGGGATAAAAAAAAACTGCATTTTTTTTCTGTAAGTCGCCACGTAATAATAAATATCTGAGAATTTCACCAGTTCATTTTAAAAAAGGGCCTGAACCTTTACTCTAATTGCCATCTTCTCCACAGGGCATGACCGGAGCTCTACTCGTCCTCCTTCGCGACGCGTTCGAGCCAACCCTGATGCAGTCCTTAGAAGGCACTCCTGTGCTGGTCCACACTGGCCCGTTCGCCAACATCGCCCACGGCTGCTCGTCCATACTGGCCGATAAGATCGCCATGAAACTGGCTGGAGAGAACGGATATGTTGCTACCGAGGCTGGATTCGGTTCGGATATTGGTAAGACCTCTTTTGTTGAAGCTGTGAACTTTTATTATGCGATTGTTTTTAGCCATTCTTTTATAAAAGTATGCCAGACATTTGTTGCTTCATTATTTTATTTACAATGGTTTCGTTTAACTTGTTGTAATCCAGAGTCTGGATTCCTTAGAATGCAGAATTTGAGCTATAACAGCTTTTAATAAAACACAAATTATTCAGGATTCCGGGAAGTTACCGGGAATGTTATGGGGTGATTATGTTGTGTAGAGGTTTAAAATATGGAAATTAAAGCTTGTGCTTGATGCCTTATAACTCTGATGCAAAGTGGCACATCTATCGGCCAGAATTATGTAACATAACGAAAGAAATCTTGTCCAGGCATGGAGAAGTTCTTCGACATAAAGTGCCGGGCTAGCGGCGACACGCCGCACTGCGCGGTGATCGTGTCCACGGTGCGCGCGCTCAAGATGCACGGCGGGGGGCCGCCCGTCGCGCCCGGCACGCCGCTGCACGACGTCTACGTGCAGGTAACTACTACGCCACAGTACTGTCTGCTCTTTTTAACTGCGCTGGAAAGCGCACGGTGATACGTAAAAAATAAATCATAGCGAACTGGGCGGGCTTAGCAGCTAGCCCAGTTCGCTATGATTTATTTTTTACTTACACTTTCTTATGAAAGTGACAGAGTCAATTACTTCCACATGCGAATAAAGAAAGCGCAACAATGCACTGGAACCAAAATAAAACAACTTAAGAGCGCCAAACCAAATAAAAATTGTTTAAAAATAAATTAAGCTATGTATCAAAAATATGTTCAGCCAGTTTTCAATTACATAATACGCACATTTTGAATGCAATTTTGTAATGAAATTACTTAGGATTTTGGAATTACAGAAAAAAAATATGAAAAAGTAGAGGTCTTTTCGGAATTAAATTCTATCGAAGAAATTGAACCAATTGCGTTTTCCTTCAGTCAGAGTATTAATCAAATAGTCAGTAAACAAATATCCAAAAATTAAATCCACACATGCTGTAATAGTGAAATAAATGGTTACGAAAAAGTCCCCAATTTATTTTGGTATCGCCTTAAAAAGAAAAGACAGGAACTAGACATGCGTTTTAAAAACATGTATTGGTTGATTGGACGGGATTCCTGCCTATCAATAAATAACAAAATTTTATTATACAAGCATATGCTTATGCCAGTCCATATTGTGTTATTATTATTGTGTAATTATGTATTATGTTTGTATTATTTTTATATTGGTCGATTTATTACAGAATAAACCGACCAATATAAAAATAATACAAACATTTCAGAATAAGGTACTCAGGAGTATTGTTAATGCGCCCTGGTATATATAAGAAATGACGGCCTCCATCGTGACTTAAAAATGGAACCAGTCACCAACATAATCCAAAAGTTTGCTGAGGCCCATGAACACCGTCTCCACCGACATGTGAACATCGAGACAATTCAGCTGTTAGACCAAACAAATATAGTGCGAAGATTAAAACGAATAAAACCTTTTGAGTAAGTGTAGTGTAAAAAGTGTAGACACAATAGTGACAATGACACAAACTGAACAAAGTGTTTATATTATTATATCAGACTCTAAGCAAGTGTAAAGACTTGACTTGTGTAAAGTACAATCAGCACTATTCTAAGTTTTAAAATAATTATCACCTAGCTTTAGTTAGATTCAAATTACTTATTAGTCTTATAGGCTAGATTGTAATGAATTATTAAGAACCTGGTTCTTTAAAAAAAAGGACAAATAAAGAAAAAACGCTGTTAGACAATACTGTTTTCTTTATTTGTCCTTTTTTTGATGAAAATATCTATTCGAAAACGACGACTTGGTTCGCCTTTAAGTGCACCCAAAGGTGGTGTTTTCTCTAAGAAACTTTTAGCGGGCGGTAATGAGTTTTTAATCCTCTATAAAAGTGCGGCGCAATTATCTTTGCCGCGCACTTGATGAATTTGGAACATCTTACGCCCGTGTTTTTCTATACATATAAAAGTAAAAAATGGGAAGAGCTCATTGGGCATAAAAAAATTCGCCCGTAAAAGGCAAAGGCAAGGCAAGGCAAGGCAAAGGCAAGGCAAAGGCAAAGGCAAGGCAAGGCAAAGGCAAAGGCAAGGCAAAGGCAAGGCTAAGGCAAGGCAAGGCAAGGCAAGGCAAAGGCAAGGCAAAGGAAACGCAAAGGCTAAGGCAAGGCAAAGGCAAGGCAAAGGCAAGGCAAAGGCAAGGAAAGGCAAAGGCAAGGCAAGGCTAAGGCAAGGCAAAGGAAACGCAAAGGCAAGGCAAAAGCAAGGAAAGGGCAAGGCAAAGGAAAGGCATTATGGAATGCAAATAAATATATGAATATGTATTTAAAGAGCGTTACTCAGTACTCTGAAAAACAATCAGCTGTTCCCTACATTTTAACGAATTATTCGAACATAAATGTAGGGAACAGCAGATTTTTTTTTCGCGATTTCAGGTTTGGTCCCATAATAAAAGTTGTTCATAATGATGAGTACAATGACCCCTTAAGAGGTTATTGACGTTTTAAAAATAACCCTGTATAAGTACATATTAGTGCTCGTGACTGTACACTTGGATAAGTGTGGATACGGTGGTGGCCGTGGATACGGTTCGGCTCACGTACAACAGCGAATGCGCTTGCACTCACGACTGGCATTCGTTTGAGATCGCCGTACGTACGCGTACGTGTCAATGTTCGTGGGCATGTAATCGCCCGTTGTATGGAGAGCCGACCTTCTGTACCTATCTCACGGGTGGAGCCGACCTCATTTAGTTTTTAAAATATGATTGACGTGTAAAAGTGTTTGTAGAAACCTACTTACAGAAATACAAATCATTTATCTATTTTGCGTCTGAAGTCTATAATTGCTTGCACATTTCTGTTCCATACGATTGCTCGCATTAAATTAAAAAGGCGTAGGTAGATACTTTATCTTTATTGGTTGAACGTATCAGCGCTGCGATCGGGTCCAAAATCGACTCAGTTTCGCTTTCTTACGAAGTATTATTCTTCTTTATGCTAGTCCTTTATACATCGTGTCTCAAGAATTTTACCTACCGACTAACAATCGACAGTCAATCATTTTTCATCAAGAAATAGTTCTGGTTTTAATGAACCATAAACTTTAGCATTGACGGTTCGTCGTGTTTTGAGGTTAACTCGCATTCCGACTGACTAGTTTTATGGTACATTTATGTATGAGCCAGCCGGCACTACAATCAAATTCTAAATCAGGTTAATGGTTCTAAATTATGTATTTTTCAGGAAAATCTGGAGCTTTTGAGCAAAGGTCTGTGCAATTTGGGCAAACATATCAGCAACGGGAACAAGTTCGGTGTGCCGGTCGTAGTGGCCATCAACAAACACGGGTCAGTGCTTATTTATTAAAATTATTATTTTTATTTACCCAAAAATTATAAGTATAAATAAACCATTCTTAGGGATCAGAATCCTAATGAGTTTAAAAAAAGAAAATACAAAACGGCCTACACTTATTTATTTAAATTAGAAACACCGTTACAAGAAAAATATCTGAATATGATCACTAGTACGCGTCCGTCGCATCCGAGCTCCGCAGCAAAAGTGACCGAGGCGAGTGAGCACACGGCTCATGGTCCCACTGACAGCGTCATCGCAGTGACTTGACGTCCCCGCCCTCTCTGTTGTCAAATCCTCTAAGACCATAATATCTGACATCAGTGATGGAAAATATCCTGACGAAATCTGAAATGAAATGAAATCGTTTATTCTGTAAATAGGATATTAAAATCACTTTTACACGTCATATAAAAAAAAAAAATTAGATGTAGCCGACATTTCCTATCTGACTACCCCTGAGAAGAAATGGCGAAACAAACTCGGGGGTCAAAGTCTCTTTTAAAGTCCAGACATAATCTGGGTCAGATCATGTGAGGACCATGTAGATCCGTGTCTGAAATGGTCTTTTGAGGAAAGAACCACGCAAATTTGAGCGGACCTGTCCAATCAGTGTAAGCATTTGTCAGTAATCGTGCAGCTCAACTCAAAACTTAAGGAGCTCAACGACTCGACGAACAGTACCAAAAAAAGGACATTTGGGTAGGCCGCATAAAGCGCTCAAAATGTCAGACCATCATTAAAACTTAACTGAGAAAAGAAAGGAAAACATTTAAAGAAAAAAAAAAATGAGCCACATAGTGCTCACATTCACAATAAATTAAAGCAGTAAATATAATACTTTTCAAAGTAAACATTCATGTAAAATTTTATACAATATTCTGCAATGTCAATATGTATATAAAATCATGCATAATAATTAAAATGTCAAGTTTTCCAGTTTTATCACAAGGCTAGCAGAGCGAGCAGCTCAATCCCAAGCTTTTTGGTCCTCTAAATAATCAGAAATATTATAGTACCCTTTTTTACAAAGTTTAGTTTTAATACAGTTTAATGGGTAAGTTCCGAATGTCAGTAGGAAGTTGGTTGTAAAAGCGTATACATTGACCCATGAACGAGTTGCCTACTCTGTGGAGGCGAGTGCGATGTACAGCAAGATTGTGTTTATTCCTGGTATTTAAACTATGAATATCGGACATTTTCTTAAAATTTGATTTATTTTTGTGTACTTATAATAGATTTTCAAGTATATATTGAGAGGCTACAGTCAGAATATCTATTACTATGAATATTTCACGAAGTGAATCTCTTGGACCTAGATTGTAAATGGCTCGAACAGCCCTTTTCTGTAAAACAAATATATTATTAATGTCCGCACATGTTCCCCAGAGAAGGATCCCATACGACATAGGACTATGAAAATAAATAAAATAAAAAATTCTGGCAGTATCTACATCAGTAATCTGTCTAATTTTTTTAACAGCATAGGCGGCCGAACTAAGCCTTCCTGACAATTTTTCTACGTGTGGGCCCCATTGTAATTTACCGTCAATAGTTATTCCAAGAAAAACTGTCGACTCAACAGGGTCCTGTGGACTTATAATTTATATAAAAGTCTAAAATCGCCAACCCGCCTTGCCAAGCGTGGTGATTACTGCTCCGTAGCTTCTCTGTCTGAGATAGGGATGCAAGAAGTGCCAAAAAGTATCGTTATAATTATATACCTATCGGTGAAATATTTTCTAAAAAGTATATGTATTGTATTGTAATGTGTTTATTGTGTAAATTGTATTGTGTCTGTTTTTTATTCATAGAAATTCCAAACTAGAAACATCATTTGTGTTGTGTATCTTAAAGTAATAAAAAATTAAGTTTACTTTTTTACGGCTCTGAATTCAAGCGGTTTTAATCAGTGGGGTAAACGGTTTTGCTATTGGAAATATATCGTATTTGATATATTTACGATACTTGATATTTTGTATCGATATATCGAAATAATAAATATCGCCGAAAAATATCAATATATCGAAGAAAAAAAATCGATACATCGAAATTTTTTCTACAAGCCTAGTATGAGAACAGGCCTTAACCCTGCCCTGCTGTGGGACAATAATTAGCTAGTATTATTGCAAGTTGCGAAATAGTCGGAGGACTTGAGTATTGCAAGTCGGAAAGGCTTGTGGCTATATAAGTAATAACAGCCGGAAGGGTCGATCGATCAGGGTAAGCTACGCTTGCCCCGGTTGGGCCGTGGATGGGTGACCATCTTTATATACCAAGACCCCTCGTGCCTCGGAAAGTACGTTAAGCCGTTGACCCGGCTGTTATTTGTACATCTTTGATAGTTGTTACGGGTCATCAGAAGCCCGAAAGTCTGACAACTAGTCTTATCAAGGGGTATCCCCAACTTAGTTGGGAAAAGGCAGGCAGATAATTGCAAGTCGCGAAATATTTTGGATAATTAGAGTTATAATGGTAATTCCCTGGTCTTGTTTCATGTGTATTATTGTATATATATATATTTATTCGTTTTTTTTTTAGATTAGTGTACACTTTGTGTATGTATGTATTTAATGTATATGTAAATGGTACACCACTGACTACCTGCAGTATTGTCTCTCCTTCTCCCTTTAATCCATCCAAAGATTTTCTGTAAAAGATCGCTTTTAGCGATAAGACCGCCCATTGTGTCACCCTATGTAAAATTGAAACATTTATATCTGTAACTTTTATGGTGTACATAATAAAGAGTATTCTATTATAATATATTAGAGATAGAACGTTGTACACGTATTTTTTTTGCAGAACATGCACTACTATTGGTATTCCCTATAAATAAAATCTTTACTACACCCATGCTACAAATCCTCTTTAAAAGTTTCTGAAACAGTTAGCTTATTGACAACATTAAAACAACCAGTGCCATAGTAACCATTATATTATCCAAACGAGTGTTATAATGTTGTACTAAATTTCATTAGGCAACTTCTTTTGTCACTACTCGTATCGTGGTATCTTTATGAATTAAAAAAAAAAGAACGTTGGCATGCACGCGCGATTCACAACCACAGCGCCGTAATAAAAAAAAATCTTTTAAGTTATTCGAATTCACGTCGTGTCCCGCCATTTTTGTTCGATATTTGTATTGCAAAAATGTAATAAAGAGGATTCTTATCATGGGTGTAGATAAAGTCTTGCATGCAACTGAACATAATTAGGTATTAAAACACTCGTGTGATAAACCCACATTCGTGTTTTAATACCCTTTATTATACAACAGTTGCATAAATAACTACTATGAAGTCGGGTATTGAAAGTTTTTGACATTAATTATCGTCATTTACAGCAACGACTCACTCTCTGAGTTAAACATGGTGAAAGACTTCGCGCTCAAGAACGGCGCATTCAGGGCTGTATTATGTGACCACTGGGCCAACGGTGGACTCGGAGCCCTAGAGCTGGCAGACGCCGTCATTGAGGCCTGCGACTCCAACTCCAAGTTCGGCTTCCTGTACCCACTGCAGCTCACCATCCAGGACAAGATCCTGGTCATTGCAAAGGAGATGTATGGCGCAGGACAGGTCGAGTACACCGACGAAGTACTCGAAAAGATCAAGGCGTTTACTGAGAAGGTATTACTTACAACATTTTTCATAACATAACATTACGCTTGTTTTCCTCGAAGGGTTAGGCAGAGGTCTAACATATAGTAAGTACACCCAAATTTCGCCAGATGTTTAAAGTCCCATGTAATAGGGGGCGAACTAATGAAGGCTGAAGAAGCCGCTGCGCATGTGCTCTTTGAATGCACAGGCATCACCCAAATCAGAACAGAAACCCTTGGGTCACCCAGATACTTCACAGATATCCAAAACAGACCTGCATAGCTATTCACAATCATACGATACGTTTCCGGTTCCGAATCGAGCATCAATCAATGTTATCAAAGGAGTCCTATAGGCTGTTGACAAATCAAAAATACGAAAATTTTGTCAGTTTAAATCAAATAGACGACTGCCATTCCTCCGACAGCTATTTGCTGTCGGGGGCAAGGTAAATCAGTTATTGAAAATGTGTAATTTCCGATACGACATCTTGTCGAATGGTTGTGAATTGCTATGCAGGAGACCTAATCAGCTTCTGGAGGGAGGTAGGCTGGCTGGAATAACCACTGACGGCCGCCATGGCCCACGCACAATGATCCACATCTTAAGTGCGGAAACCAAACTCTCTAACATAGAACATAGGGAGCAAGCCCAATCGGAAACATCCGACTCTGGGGAATTCCTTCAACAGATTTCTTCCGTTTTCCTCAAGCAAATCAAATATCTAGATCACGCTTATCTAATTATGAGCCTTTCATGAATTACCTCAGTTGTTCGATTTCGTCGAACTGTATTGCATCATTCATTCAGTATGAAAGGCCCGATTGTTAGGCGAGCTATTGATAAATATTCGCGTGGATAAGAGCGGGCGGAAAGCGGATAAATTAAAAGAATTTATTTCTCTTGTTTATGAACATTATAGTGTCAGTTGGACTGAACTTACCACTACTCGTTAGCGCCGTTTTATGACCGGCGCAGACTACGGTTTCCACTGCCAAACAATATCAGCATTGCGGCTCTTAACGCCTTTAGTACACTTACGCGTTTGTATGCGGCAGCGAAACAACGAAAAACTAAGTAGTATGGGCTATGGCAGAATTTCGCATACGCTATGTCTCACTCTAGCACTAATTAAGTACCTACATGAAATAGTTGCGTCCTTGTCGGTATTGTTTCGCAAGGAACTGCGAAAACATCGTTACACAGACGCAGATGTTTCGCTAGTGGTGTTTCGCATCGCAAGGCGTCCGCATGCGTTCTATTGGTGTGGACAGATTTTCGCAACATGGAAGCCAAAATATTTAAATATTTTTGAATTCCATTCGAAATTATCGCGAATTATAATGCAGTTGGTCAAGCAGATTATAAAAATACGTACACGACATTCCGAAGTGACGTCTGCACCCGCAGTTCACGAAAACTACGATGACATTTATTTGCAAAAAAATGCAGTGTACTAATGTTCCACAGATATTTCGCTACCGCAGTAGTTCCGCAGAGATTTGCTGCCGCATATGAACGCGTAGGTGTACTAAAGGCGTAAAATACAGGCGAAAATAAATAAACTTAACCGCGTAGCTCTGTCCGCTTAGATGGTCGCGCGGACTAGTAAAAATTACTTAAATCCATCTTTTTATCATTAAACTTCCGCAGGGTTGTTATTTGTGTGTGTTTGGCACAAAAAATCGCACTGCGGTGCGCTTTGCCAGGTGTGCACCGGCTCTAAAACGAACTGAAACACATGACACAAGAAAATACTCCTATTTGTAATGTCCCTTGGGTGCTAACATAAATAAGAAATAACGATATCGTCTTGGCGATATGCGATGATGCAATCACAGCTACGATTTCGGATACCTTCATATTTTTAGGGTTCCGTACCTCAAAAGGAAAAAACGGACCCTTATTAATAGGATCGCTCGTGTGTCTGTCTGTCTGTCACAGCCAATTTGCTCCGAATCTACTGGACCGATTAAGTTGATATTCGGCACACATATGAATTTATGTGACCCAAACACGGACGTGTTACACAAATAAATGAATTTTGAATATAGATGTCACTTTTGGGGGGCAAAATAGAATTAAAAAAAAGGTTTTGCAAACTGTAGTGTGAAACACACACTACAGCACTACAGTTTGCAAAACCTTTTTTTATCGAATGAAAGGGCTTGTTGCAAGCAATATAATGTATCAAATGAAAGGGCTTGTTGCAAGCAATATAATGTATCAAATGAAAGGGCTTGTTGCAAGCAATATAATGTATCAAATGAAAGGGCTTGTTGCAAGCAATATAATGTATCAAATGAAAGGGCTTGTTGCAAGCAATATAATGTATCAAATGAAAGGGCTTGTTGCAAGCAATATAATGTATCAAATGAAAGGGCTTGTTGCAAGCAATATAATGTATCAAATGAAAGGGCTTGTTGCAAGCAATATAAGGTATCAAATGAAAGGGCTTGTTGCAAGCAATATAATGTATCAAATGAAAGGGCTTGTTGCAAGGATTTCAGATATTTTTTTAAAATAATTTTTAAGTAAATACTTTTAAAATTATTTAAGAAAAAAGATGAAAATTACCATAATTATCTCCAAAACTACTGAGCTTAAAATTTTGAAAAAGATGCAGTAAATAGTGCTTCACTTATTACAGGAAAACGAATACTATAAGATGTCTATAGTCTTAAAATAATATGGTAAATCTCTCAATATTGTGCCTAAAAACTTACATTTGCAGTTGGAATGTGTGCATGAGGGAACATGTCTTTCCACTACAATGTTAAGTTTGTTCTTAGGATAAATTCATCCCAACTACGGAACCCTTCGTTGTGCGTGGTCTGACACGCACTTGGCTGGTTTTTTTTAGGGTTCCCTACCCAAAGGGTAAAACGGGAACCCTATTACTAAGGCTCCGCCGTCTGTCTGTCCGTCTGTCACCAGGCTGTATCTCATGAACCGTGATAGTTAGACAGTTGAAATTTTCACAGCTGATGTATTTCTGTTGCTGCTATAACAACAAAGACTAAAAATCTGTATAAAATAAATATTTAAGGGGGCTCCCATACAACGAACGTGATTTTTTTGCTCGTTTTTACTCTGTATTGATAACGGCAACAGGTAGACGCTTGAAATATTCACAGAATATTTAGTTGTATATTCGCTTCAAAAATAAATAATTAAATTAAAATAAAACAAATATTTAAGGGCTCCCATACAACAAACGTGATTTTTTTGCCATTTTTATAGATACGGAACCCTTCGTGCGCGATTTCGACTCGCACTTGGCCGGTTTTTATTTCATGTTTTTAGGTGGGTTTTACCTTTTATCACATCGCGTCGTGTAAACGTAGCCTAGTTCTAGAATGAATATGAACTAAATTGATGCAAGTTGATCTCAAATTTTCAATAGAGTATATTGACTTTGAAGTGGTTAAAACTTTAAAACCCGGTGGAACATTTTCCCAACGGTAAACAGCACTCATGAAAAAATGCCAGATGTGTATAAAAACCCAGTCTAATTCTGCATGAAATGTTTGTATCATTGCGTCATTCTGGAATATACCTACTGATGTAAAAAAATTCCAATAGTTTTAAAAATCACTTTTTCTGAAACCTGACAACAGATTCTGCACATTAATTTGATTGAAGTAAATTTCCGAATTTGATGTTAAGTATTAAGACATTGGCAGTTCTGAGGAATTCAAACACTCGTATGTAATGTTGATCTTAACTCTGGCACATATATCACATCTGCGATACTTTGGTGACGACGGTACACGATCTGGATGGCACATCACCATTAATTCTGTACCTGCGTGACAGATTTAGAAAAAAACGCAGAGAATTAGTTCTACAAAACGGAACTTTGTCTAAACACATCCATGCTACAAAAGAAATTCTTACTTACATAGTATAATAAAATAGTAACGAAGAATTTTTGTTCCGGATTGGCGCAAAAATGGCTGAACGGATCTGGATGAAATTTGGCACACAGATAGTTTATAACCTGGATATAGTTTACACATAGGATACTTTTAATCCCGGTAGGGGTTTCCGTGGGATATTTTGTGACATCCACGCCGGCGAAGCCGCGGGCAAAAGCTAGTATATAAATAAAATAATGAACTCCTAGAGCTAACCTGTTAGAAGGTCAATGTAATAAGTACTTTTTGGTTAGCAACACTGTTCGGCCGTATACGATAAAAAGATTTATACTAGTCAAGTGTTCAATTGAGCGTTGAAATGGATACTTAAGGGGGATGCGCTAAGGTATCCCGCGAAATTCAAATTTTCTTACGTTTTTTGCAATTTGCAGGTCAGTGTCAGAATGTATGTTATGCATTACAACTCTCTAAGTTCATAGAATCCTATTGAATGACTATTTCAGAAATAGTCATTCAATAGGATTCTACGAAGAGTTAGTTGTATTGCTGATTCTAATGATTATAATTCTGTAAAGCCATATTCGTTACGTCCGCGAATCATATTTAGATCAACATACAACCTGACACAGACCTGCGAATTGACAAAACGTAAGAAAATTTGAATTTCGCGGGATACCTTAGCGCATCACCCTTAAGACGCAGATGTATGCCAGTGACTTTGAGTGGTTAGCTTGCGTGTTCTGTACTGAGCTCACGCAACGCGTCGTACGTTCAGCCAGTAATAGGACTCGCCCATCAAGGAGCGCTGTCCTGAATTTGACGCATTATTAATTTATTATACACAAAACAAAAGGTATTTTATTAAAACGCGTATACTAAAAGATCAATATTTAAATTATCTTTAAATTGGTAAAGGTTTCAGAAAACTACGCTTGGTAGATTTTGCGGCATTCTCAGTTTTTTATCCGCGTTAGACATAACTTTACAAATTAATTTCACTATGTAATATGCACATAATCTAAAATATTTACATATTAAGTTATTGAAGAAATGCTCTAATTTAACATATATTTTTTTCAAATCATTAAGACTACTCGTTTAAACGTGATCTTCGGTATACAATCATTATAAGTCGGTTTTCGTCCCCTTAATAAAAGTAGTTTTTGCCTTTATAAACCAGTTGTTTTGCTTCAAATATACCAGGTTATAGGCCCAGCACGCTTCTGCTGCGCGAAAAAAAAGTCCACCACGGGCTATTGTTTTATGTTTGCAAATTGTTTAATTGCCTGGTGCTCAAAGGAACAAGCTATAGTGTTAGTGTCTTCAACAGAATCGGAGTACATAATAATCAGTATGGTCTCCAGTGAAGCCTGTTGGCTATTGTTGAACCACTGCTCCATTAGCAGTGGTTCTTAACCGGTGCCCCGCGGACCACTGGTGGTCCCTGGAAGCACCCGAAGTGGTCCGCGAAGCCATCCATAAAATATTAAATAAGTGACAACGAATCGACATTCAAGATAATCCCAAACCTCCATTTGAAAGAGTTGAAAAGCGAGTTAAATCGCTATTTTCCTGACTGCGAACACAAAAAAAAACGGAAAATGATCTGAAATCCTTTCATTGTCAACGTTTCTGAGGTTCCTGATGTATATCAAGAAGAAGTGATTGAAATGGCATACGATAGTAATTTAAAAGATAAATTCGAGAAAGGAATTAATCTTTTGATTTAGATTTTTGGAGCCAAAAAGCAATTTCTTTCCCAAAGATTGGAGAAATTGCTATACGTTGCTATAAGTTTATTTGCACCGAAATCGGTTGGATGCCAGTGCCGACATGCGTTTGGCTTTGAGCAGCACTGAACCAAGGATTCCGAAGTCACAAAATCGAATTAAAATAATATACTCTACTATTATACCTGTATCTACTACTTAATAAAAAAAAACTGTTATGCGTGTTTTATTTTTACTTAAACAGAACCCTTAATTCATTTACATTTACTGTATACATTACCTCCAAACAGTTGGTGGTCCATGGAAAGACCGAAGTTTTGTCAAATGGTCCCTCATCACTAAAAGGTTAAGAACCACTGTAATGGAGCATTGAAATGGATTCATAATAAAATTCGTTTTTGTCTGTATAAACCTGTTGTTTTGCTTCAAGTTTATCATAACCCAATCACTAATTCGCAGGGCTACGACAAGTTCCCGATTTGTATGGCCAAGACATCAAACTCTCTGACCGGCGATCCATCAGTGAAGGGCGCCCCTACCGGCTTTACTCTCAAAATCAACGGAATCTTCGCGTCGGTCGGCGCTGGCTTCGTGGTCCCGATGGTAGGCGAGATATCCAAGATGCCAGGCCTCCCCACCAGACCTAGCATCTACGATATTGACCTCAACACGAAAACAGGAGAAATTGAAGGACTCTTCTAATTTCTATATGCTTTTTAGCAAAATACCCTATGTATAACCCCGTATCCTAACCAAAAGCTACCGTCACGCTCTTTTATATGAATATGATGTACTCGCGCGATCAATCAAGTCGCGTTTGTACGTCATATTTCATACAAATGATTGCGCCTATCGCGTAATCGTACGACAATAGCTTTTGGTTAGGACATGGCCGAAAGCGTTAAGATATAATTTTGTATAACCGACGATAATAAAATTTGTTATTTTAAATTGATGTGTTGTTTCTTTGAATTTTAGTGTGTCAACTAAACTAGCATGTGTTAATTTTGGTGTGTCAGCTGAACTAGCATGTGTTAATTTTGGTGTATCAGCTGAACAAGCAGGTGTTAATTTTGGTGTGTCAGCTGAACTAGCAGTTGTTAATTATGGTGTCAGCTAAACTAGCATGTGTTAATTTTGGTGTGTCAGCTGTACTAGCAGTTGTTAATTATGGTGTATCCGCTGAACAAGCAGGTGTTAATTTTGGTGTGTCAGCTGAACTAGCAGTTGTTAATTATGGTGTGTCAGCTGAACAAGCAGGTGTTAATTTTGGTGTGTCAGCTGAACTAGCAGGTGTTAATTATCGTTCATCATGCTAACCAATCTAACTCAGAACAGTTCACTTTAAAATAATTTATTCAGTATTCTGTATTACCTACTAATGTTAATAAAATACTCAGTCAGGATTCATTACAAAGCCATCAATATCGTATGTTTTTCATAAATAATTCAAAAACCGACGGCGCGGTCGTTTGAATTTAAAATTATTTTGCGATCATCTATCATTGTTGCTTGATGTATGTCCTGACAAGGAACATCATTCGTATACATTTACATCAGCGCCATTATTTGGAGTTAAATGCTTGCTGCGTAGACGTCGAGTTAGGACAAAAAGTTGGATTTAATTAAACATTCTGATCACACCCGGTAGAGACGTGTGTTTACAGATCTCATTACTACCAAACGCAATGGCTAGAATGAAACACATGCGTTTGAATACCTAGTAGTTATGGGTGGAGCACGGGTGAGTTTATGGATTTACTTCACCTTAATTACCTACCGTGCACTACTTCACACCAAGACGCGACGCTGCATAGTAGTTTGAGGAAGCTAAATGCGCAAAAGCGGCGCCACCCCATGAGCCTCTGCGCTGGCCATTCAGTCCTGACTGCTCCTCCTGCCATCACCACGTCTAGCCAAGTGTCCTGCCCACCCCCATTGCTGAGCCGTTGCTCGTATTCTGTCATCTTGAACCATTAGTACTACGTTGGATCTCTGAGTTACTACTCTCTGAGACAGAATTATTCTATGTTACTAGGAAAGCAATTAGAAACAATTTAAGATTTTCGTTTATCATGACTATTAACAGAACTGCTCTTATCAACATTACCGCCACTATGGTAGGTGTTAACGATACTGTTGTAACAATACCTATACTCGGAATTTTAATTCGATTCCAGATTTGACAATTTCAGTGTTGCAACGTTATGACAAGTACTAAATAGTGACGTTGCGAAATTATTCGATATGGAAATGGAATATTTCCAGATCGATTCTTCTCGTTTATAATTTTACGCTCGTAAACTAAGTATATCAGAAAATTAAATATTTCTGAACCAATAATTTAGTTTTGACGATTAATTAACGATCTGAGACTTTTCTTTTATAATTGTGTGTGAAATAAATAAAAAAATGTGATCATGAAGGAACATGACAAATAAAACAGATAGATAGATGTATTATGGTAATAAATTATTTTATAAATTGTCGCCGTCATCGCTATCGCTATCGCTGTCACTTTCTGTAACATTTATTATAAATGTGTCTGTGATATTGTCAATTAACATATCTAGCCTACTCATTTTTTGCTCTTCTTTGACAACATGGGATACGCATTTAGACCATTCGGTAGCCGTAATTTTTTTAATGCCTTCCTGAAATAAATTTCTCACGTCTGTCAATTTGAAGGTTTTATTATTTTGAGCTACATGCCCCTTTACCTGCGCCCATATCAATTCGATAGGGTTTAGCTCGATTGTTTATCGATTTTTGTGTTCATCACTACACTATTATATGTGGTATCATTATTTCACAAAATGACAGTAGCTAATGTCAAATCTGGAATCGAATTAAAATTCCGAGTATAGTGGGTAAGTTAATGATATTAATAATCAGCTAACTTATTTAATGTACACCACCTTTTGTACACCTCCGCCACGTGGTCGGGGCCTATTTGGCAGAAAGGCGTGTGTCACCTTTATGGGACGCGACGGCAGAGGCGCCTACGAGATGTCTTGCGGTGTTCCTCAAGGTTCGGTTATAGGACCGCTCCTGTAGGACATCGGATACTATTAGGTTTTGAGCGTGTATTCCCGTTGTCCCCGTACGCCGTGTCCCCGTCCTACGGGAACAGCGGTACTTCAATTAAATATTTAAAAATACTTCCCGTTGTCCCCGTGGTTTGGTTTTACATTCAAAAATATGTTTCTGGCACTCGCCGGCCGCTGCCGCGGCACTGCTCGCTCCGCTCGCTCGGCTCGTGCGTTGTGTGGTTACAGTTCTAACCTAACCTAGCTGTTTCGATTTAAAAAAGTTTTACTTCGTACGTTATGGGGACAACGGGAAATAAATTTAATCACGTCCCGCTGTCCCCGTGACGGGGATATGGCATACAGGGACAACGGGAATACACTGTTTTGAGAGGGCGAGCTCTACCCGGAAGTTAACCAGACGTATTACGCAGACGACACGCTGGTCACGGCTCGGGGACGCTCGCACAGGGATTCAGAGTTGTTCCGAGGACCCTGTAAGGCACCGCCACCGGGATCACACGTCGTGGTTGGGGGGACGAATCGCTGTCGAGTCTTAGCTAGGATTGGTGCTCGACAGCCGTTGGGACTTCGGCCCCCAATTTCGGCAGCTGGCGCCCAAATTATTAGGCGCGGAGGCGCGCTGTCAACGCTGCTTCCCAATTTAGGGTGCCCGAGCACCGCCTGTTGTGGTTCTACGTGGGGATCGTGTGATTTATGGCCCTGTATGGGGTTCCGGTGTGGGCACCTGACCTGACGGCGTTTAATACTGCGGATTGCAGTGTTCCGAGTACCACAGAGGGCGTTGAACGTTAGTGGAATGATGAGGTGCGGACGCGGGGCGTGGTACTGGTGCAGCGGCAGATCACGCTGCGCCGGTCCGAGCTCGGTCAAGACTTGGTGGCGGAATTATGGGACAGGCTTCTGCGCCCTACCATCGAGGTGGTCCGGCCGGTGCTCTACGACTGGCTTGGGAGGAGGCACGGCTCAATGCCATTTAGGGTGACACAGGTGCTCTCGGTGCACGGCTGTTTCCGTAAGTACCTGCGTTGCATAGGCAAGGAGCCAGACGCTCGGTGTCATCGCTGCGTCTACCATCGGGAAGACACGGCACTTGCAGAGTGTGCAGCCTGGAAGGAGCCGCGCCGTGCCCTCGTTTCGGAAGTGGGAAGCGACCTGTCGCTGCCGGCTGTGGTTCGTTCTATAGTCGGCGGCGCAGTCTCGTGGGACGCAGTGATCTCCTTTTGCGAAAATGTCATGTTGCAGAAGGAGGCAGCGGAAAGGAGATTTCGAGTGCCCTCCCGGTCCGCAGCACCCGCCCCGGGCGTTGGCAGAAGACAGACAATGCTCTCTTCCGGACTCCCTAAATGGGTCCAGGGACAGCGGACTCGGGGCGTCCGCCGCCTCCTATTATATAAGACCCGAGATGTTGGCGCGTAATGTTCCATGCGTGCCAATCTTAGATATCACGAGTCGAACACTTTTATGGTGTACACAATATGGAGTATTCTATTCTATTCTTGACCAGACCGGGGCCCGCAGAGACGGGCACCAGTCGAGGGCAGCGTTGAAGAGTGCTTGAGTGCCCTCGTAGCCCCCGGTGCAAGTGTGCGAGCGGGGTAGTTTTGGTGGTTTTCATACTTTGTGTTTAATAATGTCTATGTGATTAAGGGTGTAAATAAACAATGACTTAAAGTGTAACAGCAACAATAACATTGGAATATTTTATAGATACGCACTTCAAAAAAATGTATTTTGATAACTGACAGTAGGCTTAAGGGTCAATGTACCATATTATTCGTTTTACGCGACCGGAGTTACATTTGTAGTAGTATAATTTAAAAAAAAATTGTATTGTTTTCCTACATTAACGCCGAAAAACAAAATAGCAACCGTCATATATTATCTCTGGTAGGTTACGGTTTAGAGTCTTTCTATGTTTTTCTCAGATAGTCCTCTAATTATGCTTGACTTTGGATGCTAAGCTTCAGTGGGGCCCACATGTAGATAAAATGTCAAAAAAGCTTAGCTCCGCAGCATATGCTGTTAGAAAAAATCGTAATTTAACTGACATAGAGACAGCCCGCTTAGCGTACTTTAGCTATTTTCATAGTGTAATGTCGTACGGTATTCTGTTGTGGGGAAATGCCGCCGACATTCAGACTATCTTTTTTTTGCAGAAAAGAGCTGTTCGATCAATTTATAAATTAATTCCAAGACACTCTCTCAGAGAGAAATTTAAGGAGATTAATGTAATGACTGTGCCTTCTCAGTTTATTTTTGAAAATCTAATATATGCGCATAAAAATATAAAATTATTGAAAAAATACAGTGATATCCATCATATAAATACTAGAAACAAACACAAATTTGTTGTACCTACAAAAAGGCTCAAGAAAATAGGTGGCTCATTCCGATGTCAATGTATACGCTTTTATAATAAACTTCCACGCCACGTTCAAGATCTAAGCCTTAATAAATTCAAATCATTCATTAAACGTAAGTTGTGCCAGAAAGCCTTTTATACCGTTAAGGATTTTAATGAGGACAAAAAGGCTTGGGATTGAGCTGCTCCAATTTTTTACATGTTGAGGTAGTTTATTTTTATTGTTTGATGTTTTTTTTTGCAAACTTTTATTATTTTATATAAAGTGAAATTTAATTATTATTTTATACACAATGACATGAATATTTACTTGTAAAGTATTAGATTATTTTTATTATTGTGAATGTGAAGACTATGTGGGTTGGTAGCTTTTTTATCCTTTTCTTTTATTCTCAGTTAGTGTTAATCATGGTCTGGCAGTTTGAGTCATTATGCGGCCTACCCAAATGTCTTTTTTTTGGTATTGATCGTCGCATCGTTGAGCTCTTTAAGTTCTGAGTAGAGCTGCACGATTACTGACAAATGCGTGCACTGACTGGTCAGGTCCACTCAATCTGTGTGGTTCTTTCCTCAAAAGACCATTTCGGACACCAATCTACATGGCCTTCACATGATCTGACCAAGATTATGTCTGGACTTGAAAAGAGACTGTGACCTCTGAGTTTGTTTCGGCCTTTCTTCTCAAAGTAGTCAGGTAGGAAACGCCGACCTCATCTAGTTTTTAAAATATGATTGACGTGTAAAAGTGTTTGTACAAACCTACTTACAGAAATAAAAATCATTTATCATTTAATCATCTAAGTTTCATTACTATGGCGAGAGAAAAACAAAATGATGCCAAGGGTCCATACAAAAGGTTGCATTGCCCTTTTGGGTTTTTTCTGTAGAATTATTTGTATTATTTTCACTTCCTCAGAGGATGACTAACCATCACACAAAACAGACAAGCTGTCATTAAGTATACATAACTGGAAGTTTTTGAGTAAATTCCGGTTACCGGTAGAATTACCTAATTATCTGATTCATCCATTTACTGCCCGTGGTTCGGCCGCGTAGTTCTACTAGTAGGACCAAAGGTATTTTTCTTTTCGGTGGTTCTATCAATCGGACCATTTTTATAAAATTATCACATTGTATTGGCACTAGATCGAGTAGAACAAAGATAAATATTTTTGCCCATGGTACTTTCCGCTTGCTCCCCTATGGACAGAGTCTCATATGGACAGATTTTCAAAAAAACAGATTCTGAAAAGGTCAGATTCTTAAAAAACCGAAAATGGTACAGGTGCATACAAAAATTAATAGAAAGAAATATCTTGGACACTGTATCCAGAGTATAAATAAGTACTTTTCCTAAACTACTATGGATAACTGATAGAATACATAAATAGGTTTTTATAGTAACATTAACTTAAAACCTACCACCAACCAACCAACCTACTAAAGCAATTTTTTTCTATATATTCTAGTCGTTTCTGGCACTCGCCGGCCGCTGCCGCGGCACCAATGTGCCGCCACTCAATGTGCTAGTAGCCATCGCCTAAAAAATGTAAAAATTGTTAAGCCGGGCGTTGGTTCCGCCCTTTTTGCGCGAACGCGGACCACGACATACGTCAAGCGTTTTGTATTATTTTATTTTAAATAAATAATTCCAACATACAATACAGTTTTAAAACAGATAGTTAGTTTTATTTCCTCACTCTTAAGGCTTCTACATACCAGCGCGACTTGTCGCGCGAAGCGACACGGCTCAAAGGCCCCGCGTGTCGCGGGACGAGCAGTGCCTTTGTGTCGTGTCGCGTCGCGCGACAAGTCGCCCCGGTATGTAGAAGCCTTTAAGATACATTAATAAGTCAACTTATTGCGCCCTAATAGAGTAATCTGCTCTTAAGTTTAGCCTAGTCATAGCCGGTAACTGTGTGTACATTGTGCAATTAAATATACTAATGGTCGCCCACTGGTCGGAATTCGACCTCCTCTACTTACAATCTACATAGTACTTACTAATTATATAAGTACACTATAATTCCTATTGTTATTATAAAGTACTTACTAATTCCATGCTATTAAAAAGTACTTACTTATTCCATGCTCAAACTGTCACTTATCTATTTTCAAGTCATGAGGCCATGGTACTATGTGTGTGTGTGTCAAACTCATGGTAGTGGGTAGTGTGTGTAATATAAGTATATTTTTTAATAAAATTTATTTCTAATGCATTCAAAATATTAGCTTTCTGCACTTCTCCCTATAAATTTTAACTGTGTCAATTTTCACACTCCTCCGTCTGCGTAATTTTCGTAAAAAGGGGTACAAAGTTTTCGCTTCACATACTAATTACACATTAATCAGCCTATAACTTTCCCACTGCTGGGACACTGGCCTCCTCTCTTTGAGAGGGAGTGGGCCGTAATACACCACGCGGGCCCAGTGTGGGTTGGTAGATGTCACACTAGGTCTTCGAATTTTTTGTTCTAGGACATGCCGGTTTCCTCACGATGTTTTCCTTCACCGTTTTGAGAGCAGTGGTGATAAAAATAATTTACACAAAGTAAAGCGGCTGTTTGGGTTTGAACCCACGACCTACAACTCGTAAGTCGAAGCCGTTACCACTGGGTCACCACTGCTCACGTATTAATATAACTATTGAATACGAGCACAACAAGTAAATCATTATGTTATATATACAACGTGGAGATGACAATATGACAATAAATTCAACTTCGTCTAACTAATGATATTCGCAGTCTGCACATGAAAATTCAATTAAATATATCCAATAGTTTAGTCGCTATAGCTAGTCAAAGTTTGGCAAACCCCATAGTCGGCACACCACTGCTATTTAGATTGTTTGGAACAATCACTTTTTGATTTTCGATGCTAAAATTTATTTGATCGTTCCATAATACTTTTATGCATTAACTAGTATTGTCAGTGTTTTAATTTATTGTCGTGTTGTTGTCTCCACATTGTATACAACTTCATTGTTATCCGCAGCGTACGCGGCGCATACGTCACCGACGCGACGCGACGCGTGCGGATGTCATTACGCGATTCAACGCAGTCGATGCGCGCGATGCGATAGTGATGGATGGATTGAATTATACATAAATAAATATGAATAAAAATGTTTATTTCAATTAACATACTTGGTTTGCATTTTAGGAGACTCCTTTTAAGCAAGGAAATGCTTCTATTAGGAGACTCCGCTCTTCCACTTATACAACGTGTTTTTTTTGATATCCCATAACTCTAGGGTATGATTGAGGCCATATCAAAGAATCAACTGGCTTATGAGTTATGTTCCAATCCTTCGTTATTTTTTTTTTCATTTTTCATACAAAATAATTCGGCAAAGTCACGATTATTAATGTAAAACACCCTTACGTGAAATATGACAACGTCGACAATGTAGCTTTCCCTTCACTAGCTGCCGCCGGGAAGCCCCGATACCAACATACCTACATATTTTATTTTACTATTTATTTTACTACACTACTGCGAAGTTTGGCAACCTCGCAAAAGTAAAGATTCGTCATACTGGTGACAATTTTTGACCTAATTTAATTATGATTGATGATATCTCCGAAACGAGGCATTTTTGGATCACCTATTCTAGGAGTTTTAGTATTATTTTTACCTACAGAATATAACCCTAGAGTTATGGGATATAAAAAAAACAGGTTGTATTTATCCAAAATATATATAGAATTGAGAAACATGTATTTATAAAAGAACATGCAAGTAGATTTAAACAATAAATAAAAAAAAAGATGCGCGCTTGCGTGAAGTGTAGTGTAAGTGTGCCACACTATCGCATGGGAATGAGTAAAGGTGTACAGGAACGAGTGTAATTTGATTAAATTAGGTATTTTGGTTAACCCTACGACAGCGTCTTGGGATCGGAAGAAGTCACAGCCTCTTCCATTAACCGTAAACACCGCGGAATAATGACAGACAGGTCACAGGAACTGAGAAAAGTTTAGTCTGTAAATGATTGATTTTAGCGATCAATTCTCCCATTGTGTCAACCTAAGTAAAACTTCAACAATTATATCTGCAATTTTTATGGTGTACAATAAAGAGTATTCTATTGAATCGTTGATACCATGGACTTAACTACATCATAGCTTTTAGTCTTATCTCAATTTTTACAGTCATGCAATTTCAGAGAGTCTATGCTTAATTCTTTGTCAATCAGGTTGTATAGGTGGGATGATTGCCGCACATACCTACTGTCTTTTAGCAAAAGCTGATCTTACTGTGACGGTTGGAGCAGCTGCGTGTTTCCTTTGATCGTCTATTGGCCATTGAGGGAACGGTAGGGATTTGTGTCTTCTAAGAATGAGTTGGAGGATACAAAGCTTTCTTACAGACAGAAGTTCAGAAGATAGGTAAAGGTTTTGAGTAGGGAATCTGAAAGGTTTATACATAACGTTCACAATTAATTAACACGCAAATGCGATGCGGTCGTAAGTCGTAACGTTGATTTAAGAGCTTCTATTGCGCGCAGTCTGATATCTTTGCTGTGCTGCACTTTAGGTGCGGAAAAGTACCTATGAGTCACATTTGGAAATTAGATGTTTTTTAAATATTACTAGAACGGATAGAATAGAACCTTAAACCAAAAACGGTTTGCTCAGGACTTTTGCCGGCGTGCATTTTCATAAATTAATTTATCATAATTATTATAAATTATTACGTGTTCATTTGTTCAACTACCAATCGCGTAACTCAAACCAAATCAAATCATCTTTTAGTGAAAATTCCGTATTTACCATTGGATATAATTGTAGTACTGAAGACTTACTTATTCTTTATGAAAAGAACCGGTTAGGTTGAGCGGTTGACCGGGTTGGTTGAGTCCTTTTTTCTTTTTGACATTTTTAGGGAGTTCATTCTGTAACAGGAGCACGAAACATGATCCTTCGAGCCGGATATTTAGCTGTTTAATAATTGTCAATTTTTTATTAAGTATGTCGTCCAATCAACGGGTTTTCATCGCAGCGCTTGTCAATTACGTCACGAATCGAGATGCGCTCTGCTGGCCACCCAACGAGCCGCATGAACATGAATACTGCCACCACATACTCAGCTTCAGCCAGGTTCTATGCCAAATGTACCGAAAGCGATACTTGAAAGGAAGCCTGATGCACTCTGGGCAGCCAGAGTGTGTGAGTAAATTGCTGACTTTTAAATAATAGCGGCACGAGTTTGTATTATTGTATGGTTTTTGCGTATCTCATGGTTATATGCCTGGGGAGATGATACGGACTGTCGTAGTGCCCATAGCGAAAAATAAATCTGGTGATCTTGCTGATAGAGATAACTATAGGCCTATCTCATTAGCAACTGTTATTTCAAAGGTATTTGACGGCGTGCTTTATAGACAATTAAATAAGTATATAACACTTCATGATAACCAGTTCGGGTTCAGACCTGGGCTATCAACGGAAAGCGCTGTGTTGTCCTTTAAGCACGCTGTCACATACTACACCGACCGCAGCACTCCCATTTACTCCTGCTTCCTGGACCTGTCCAAAGCATTTGACCTGGTTTCTTATGATATCCTATGGGATAAACTTGAAAAAGCTCTCGTTCCACCTGAAATAATCAACATCTTTAAATTTTGGTATAGAAACCAGGTCAACAATGTGCGATGGGCAGGGGCTTTGTCTGATCCGTGTGGGTTGGAGTGCGGGGTGAGACAGGGGGGTTTGAGCTCACCAACGCTCTTTAACCTATATGTCGACGAGCTGATTGGCAGGCTCAGCAGCACCAGGATCGGTTGTCATATAGATGGAGTCTGCGTTAATAATATCGGCTACGCGGACGACATGGTGCTGCTGAGTGCGTCAGTCTGTGGCCTCAGAAAGCTTGTGGCCATTTGTGAGGAGTATGGGCACTCACATGGCCTAATTTACAATTGTAAAAAAAGTGAATTCATGGTCTTTGGGGCCGGGGGTAGGTATCCTGTTTATGTACCACCAGTTTACCTTAATGGTATGCCATTAGAGAGGGCGTACAAGTTTAAATATCTTGGCCACATACTTACCCCTGATCTCAGGGACGATGACGACGTTGAGCGGGCGCGGAGGGCCTTGTCGGTTAGAGCGAACATGCTGGCTCGCAGGTTTGCTCGTTGTTCAGTAAGCGTCAAAATTACTCTTTTTAGAGCATACTGCACTACGTTTTACATGAGTAGCGTGTGGGCTAGATATACTCAAAAGTCGTACAATGCCCTCCGCGTGCAATACAACAACGCGTTCAGGGTGCTGTTGAGGCTGCCCCGCTACTGCAGCGCATCAGGGATGTTCGCGGACGCACCTGTGGATTGTTTCTTCGCCACGATGCGTAATCGTTGTGCGTCCCTGGTGCGTGGGGTGTGGGGCAGCAACAACAGCATCCTGTTTCTAATTTCAAGTAGGCTGGACTGTCCGTACGTGAATCGCTGCTGCGCCATTTCCCATGGAATGGTGTGGCCGCGGTGAAGCATTGGACAGTGCTGCCGCTGTCAATAGTAGGTATACTTTACTTTTATATGTGAATAGAATTATCATAATTACTAACGTAGGATAAGTTTTTACTACCAAATGAGTCTTGGTTCATAATCAGCTTCTGGAGGGAGGTGGGCTGGTTGGAATAACCAACGACGGCCGCCATGGCCCACGCACAATGGTCCACATGAAGGACTACATGCGGAAAACAACCTCTTAACATAGAATATACAACCCTGAATCATTATCATTTCAGTCGAAAGACGTCGACTGCTGGACATAGGCTTCCCCCAAAGATCACAATCACAACGATCGATCGGTATACCCTCTGAAGGCCTAACCACGCTTCTCCTTTCGGTACGAGGTTGCCACTGTTAAACTTTATAGTCCATTGGACGTCCATGCTGCAAGTAATGTACCCCGCCCACTGCAACTTAAGTTAAGCAATTTTTCTGGCTACGTCGGGTACTTGGTTCCCTTGCGAATCTGATTCGATCAAGCAGAAAAATTTCAAGTTGTTAAATATCATTATCATTCTTCTGCCCTTATCTTAATTTATTTGAGGTCGGCGCAACATGTCCCTTTCATCTCTACTTCTCTATTAGTCGTCATCTCGGTAGTCCTTTCTAGCCATATCATATCTCAAGCTGTTAAGTATATTGTTGCTAAACTGTCTTCAAAGGCTAAAGGACCAAGCGAGGACCTCAATTGTATGCATAAAGGGATAAAGAAAGTTTTATTATCTATTTAATTAATGACGCTATAAAGTAGGCTCATGTTTTCCTTGTCACTACGTGCCGCGAGTTGGTAATGGTGGCTTTAGAGGCATGAGGAACAGGCAGGGTGTAAAGTTCACTCATCCTCTATAGAAAAAGGAGGATCCTCCGACCAGACGGGTGTTGTGTCTGGTGGGCAACTGCCCAACGGTTAATGTCGGGATGTTGTATATATGCTAGTCGCGCGGTAAACTCTGCTTGCGCGATGCAGGATTTTGCGTCACGTCAGTGTGACGCGTAGTTCGCATGTGGCGACGTTGATGCCGCTACATGGCCCATTATAAATCACCATGCCGCTCAAGGTGTGATTGATTTACCACTGACAACCTCTGATTGCTTCTGCGTTTTAAATATGGTGTATAGCTCTTGTCAAAGTCAGCAAAGCCAAGCCCAACTATTTGGGCTACAGTGACTCAACGGAAAAAAAGTCGTTAAAACCTTTTTGGTCAGTTAAATGTGAAACGCTTTTGGGGTTTTTATCTTGAAATCTGACATTGTTGGTTCTAACAAGAATTTGACGTAAAATAACCAAACAGAGAGTCGGATATGTATGTAGGATGGTAAGTAGGACATACTTTAGTTTGGTTGCGTCATTCGTCTACTCATGTGGCGCCAATTTGTATAATGCCTCGTCCACAATGTAGGAATATAGGTAGAGGACTCGGACTCGGAAATTAATCTGGCTTACATTCGAATGTCTTCCTCTGATCCTTCCGGCTTAGTTTCTTAGTTCTGATATGAGTGATCTCATCACTTTGACAGGAGGCAGACCAAAAAACGGTGGATGAATTTATAAGATAAGGCTAGAAAGGGGAAACATACTGAGATGATAGAGAAAAAATAAAACAAACTGCAATGACTAGTGTCATAGCAGTTTGTTTTCTTTGACTGCAAACTGCAATGACCCTATTTTAACTTGAAATATTTGGACTTTAAACCCCCCCCTGATTTCTCTGATTTCGTTTTGCCATTTCTTCTCAGGGGTAGTCAGATAGGAAATGTCGACTCCATTTAGCTTATTTAAAAAAAAAAATATTACGTGTAAAACAATTTCATTTCATTAAGATAGCTATAGGTATACCTTCCAAAAACGCGCGGATTGGCCGCGCCTGGCTGCACGCTTACTGAGCGGTTCCGATCTGCGCCGTCAATAAAAATCATTCTAGGAATCATGTATTTTAATTTTTGACCTCATACACCACAGATGATTGAGAAAAATGGGGAAAGAGTTTATAGTTCAATTTATTGAAGACCCAACTTATTTGGTTTGTAAATGAGAAAGATGTATTGATACAGACTTTTAACATACTTCATACAAGGCGCCGGTAACTTCAGACGCATTATATCAATCTTGTCCGATATTCAAATGACACGGATATGTGCCAAACCATGGAGTACCTAAGTGCCAACATCAATAATAGCATTGTAACGAATGCTGACAACATATACAACAAAAGCATTCTACACAATGCAAATTAAAATTACAAAGCAATATTCTTAGAATGCATCGCATCATAATCAATGATGAAATATTACAGTACTATATCAGAGTCAGCAAAAACAGCCGTTTAAAACACCTGAAGTGCTAAATATTTGAGTTTCCTAGGACTTGGGAGTGCTGTGCAAAACGAGGTCTTCATGAAGTCTTTATTTCAAGGCAAAGTAGCCCAATTTTGGTTTTAACTAATCCAAATATCTTATTTTATTTTCGAAAGATAAACTGCATTGCCAATCTACCGTTACAAATTTTTTAGAAGCTGGGTAACCTTGTCTCAAAGCGATGTTGGAAATGTTTTGTTAGCCTTGGTTCAAACTACGGAATTATTTAGCGAACAAAGCTCGAGAACGTGTCAACGAACTCAATCGCGTATCGCAATACCCGTTCGTTAGCTTGAATTGTCGGAACCGGAGTCAGCAATATTATAGCAAAGTCACGACAATTTTCTTAACAAAACCTCTCTCAAAAAAATTATAGGTTGCATTCTAAGAGCTGACACTCTTTTTGAAGCCGATGTAGCATCCTATATTTTCGCGTCGCTTGTCTCGTCAGATAGTTTTAGTGTTCCTTTGATGATGCCACTCGTATCTTTATGCCTTCCACAAATCTATCTATCCTAACTTCCTAACTAATATTATAAATGCGAAAGTAAGTTTGTTTGTTACCTTTTCACGCTTATACCACTGAACCGATCATCCTGAAATTTTGCATATACGTTGTCAGGTGTGCAGAAACGGACATAGGGTACCTTTCATCCCGAAAAAAAAAACTGTTGCCGAGGAAAACAACAATAACGTTCTTATGATAGATGGCGCCACGTGTCTATCGAATCATGATTGAATTATAATAATAAAGATACTTTAATAGTGTGTTAAGAGTTTTTTGCCGCCAAACGCCAAATAACAAGCAGTGTACAACCCGAATTGATTGTCAAATTTTAAATTAACGCGAGCGAAGCCGCGGGCAAAAGCTAGTACTAATATAATAAAGCTTAAGAGTTGGATTGTTTGTTTGTTTGAACGCGTTAATCTCTGGAACTGCCAACCGGATTTGAAAAAATATTTTTGTATTTGATCAAGTCTTGAGGAAGGTTATTTAGCAACACGCTACCACCCTGAGGAGACCCAGAAATTTCAAAGGAAAGATATTAAAATACATACAATGATTTTATGAAATGGCGAGCAAACAAGAAAATATAATATTTTAGAAAAACTACAATTTCTTTATCATTCCAGCCGAAAGACGTCAATTGCTGGACATAAGCCTCGCCCAAAAGGGGCGTTGGCGATCGCAGTATGGTGTTAAAATGCATAGAGAACGCTGCTGCCCATTCTCTAATAGGTCCCTTAGTCGCCTTTTACGACACCCACGGGAAGAAATAGGAGGATGCTATTCTTTACGTCCGGCACCACACGGACTACAATACTACAATTTCTTACTTTCCTTATATTTCCTACTCAGACTATAAGTCGCCCTTGTATCTACTGTTCCATTTTCATCGTTACAGCTTAGCCTCTAAATAGAACAAAACAATGACGTGATCTTGAAGGGTATCTAGGATGTTGGTATGTAAATTAAACACAGTGGTTAAGGCGCCGATAACCGACTTTTAATGATTTTATACTGCAGATCACGTCTAAACGAGTAGTGTTAATGATTTGAAAAAAAATATATGTTAAATTAGAGTATTTTCTCAATAACTTGCTTTTCCTGTGAATATTTTAGATTATGTTTATATTACATAGTTTAATTAATTTGTAAACTTATGTCTAACGCGGATAAAAAAACTGAGAATGGCGCAAAATCTACCAATCGTATTTTTCTGAAACCTTCACCAATTTAAAGATAATTGAATTATTGATCTTTTAGTATACGCGTTTTATTAAAATACCTTTTGGTTTGTGTATAATAAATTAATAATGCGTCAAATTGGGGACAGCGCTCCTTGATGGGCGAGTCCTATTTTATTTTTTTTAAAACGTTGCCCCACACTAGGAATTTCTCCTGTATTGTGGGTGCGTTTACAAACATTTAAAATCACATACACAAACAGCCAGACCCGAAACAACTACTTGTAGGTCATACAAATATTTGTTCCGTGCAGGAATCGAACCCGCGACACACAGCGCAGCAGTCAATCGCTTAACTAACTGCGCCAACCGTGCCGTCTTATTATTACTGGCTGAATGTACGACGCGTTGCGTGAGCTCAGTACAGAACATGCAATGATGCAAACTAACCACTCAAGGTCACTGGCATATACAGGCTGACTTTGAAAACATGCGACAAAATTTAAGGGAGTGTTCTACCCATCCATATTGAACAACTTTTGTTAAGGGACCAAATAAGTATTCGCAAAAAAAAAAGTCGACCTTCCTATAAAGGTACATAACCGATTGGACCATTTTGTATAGGAAGGTCGACTTTTTTTAGCGAATTCTAATTTGGTCCCATAGTAAAAGTTATTCATATTGATGGGTAGAACACTCCCTTAAATTTTGTCGCATGTTTTCAAAGTCAGCCTGTATATCTGCGTCTTAAGTTAAAATTACCTGTTATTATTAGCTTGCCCCTATACATTGTGGCGCTTGACTCAAATCCTGTAATAACAGAGTTCTAATGCCTATTCCATTGTGTAACTAATCGTTGATAACTAGACGATTAGTTTAATTAACCCATAATAATGATGTCAGGATAATGGAGTCATAGTCGGTTAGTCGGTATACGTGGGCAGAACACTAATCTACATAAAAAATATGAATAATGCAAAAAAAACGAAATTATTCGACAGTTTTCCTTCTTATCTTTCATTTCTTGAAAAACAGGAAAAAAGGACACGAATTTAATTAATGATTTTGATAAATGCATTAATACATAATTGTGGTTTTAAATAAAATCGATTAGAGGTGCTTTGGTGGAAACCGCAGATTAAAAAAAATTGTTTTGCCACATTTTTTCCCATATTTAGAACAGAATAGTAAGTAAGATAGTAGCGGTGATTTACTCAGCGCATGTCACAATTTTTAAAGCCTAAAAATAAAAGTAAAACTTCTTAGTGTGGCAACTCTGCATGTCATTACGTTTAAAGTCAGGCTTTATGAACAATCCCTGTACTGGGATTATACTTGGTAAGTATATATTTTTTTTAAATTTATTTATTTAAGTCAGACACAAAGTGATCCATATTTTTGTTAGTATACTTAAGAATTATGTTAGTAACCAAGATTTAAATATATGTCGGGATAGGATCAGACATCAGAAGTAATACTCAGATATGGCAATACAGAAATATATTTCAATCGAACAATCAGTTATTTTAAATCGAGAGAATATAGAAATTAAATAGAATTAATTAAATAACTAATAATGGTAGTGGCGGTCACATAGGGCAGTACTGACTGTCAGGGACAGTGGTCCATGCACCCACCGCAATAAGGATAGTACTAATTTGTTGAAGACAGCGTTCCATATCCAATAACCGGGCAGTACTGACTGTCGAGAGACAGTGGTCCGTGCACCAAGACGCATCCGTTCAAAATGCGTACCGACTTTTTTTTTTTTTTTTTTTGTATGGCATCTCGTAGCAGACCTAGAGAGGTCGTTGCTACTTAACCGGATATTCCTGTGGCTGCCCTAAGGTTTTTAATCTTAAAGCCTCCAGCCAGGGCGCAAATTATATATATTAAAAACTAAACGACAGCGCACTAAGGGCACCCCCTGTGGGGTACGGACCTCGGCTCAGGGCGTCGTTGGGGGATCACAAAATTACTAACAATTTGGGGACGGGCTGGATCAACATTTTGATCATGATTATTATCAGGGGATATTATATTTATTGCTACGGCGCTCTCAGCCTCTAACCGGGCGGCTGGCGCATCGACATTCAAGGGACGGGGGGGAGGACTTTTATTACCATTTACTCGGGAAGTTCGCGTGGTACCTCGGCGGCGAGGACGGAAGGTCGGTTTGTGTAATTTGTGCACTGTACTCGTGGCCCTATTGCTTTCCTGAAGGAGAGTGATGGGGTCATCCGGATCTAAGAGAGTGTGCCTCGGTCGGCGAGTCTGACTAATGGCAGAAGGCCTGTAACTAGCGGCCTGCACAACCAAGGGGTTGCGATGACGTTCCGCGGATTCGAAAAAGCGCTTTGCAAGGCGCTTCATAAACTGTTTGATGGTAGGCATCTTAAGGTCTACGTGAAGTTGTTCGTTCCGAACGAACCAAGGAGCTTTCGTAATTCTACGGAGAAATCGGTTTTGAAGCGTCTGGATCTTATGAATGTGATATGACTTTGCGTGAGCGAAGACTACGCAGGCGTAAGTCATGATCGGTCGAATGCACGCGGTGTAAATACGCAATTTGCACTTAAGGGACAACTTGCTGCGCGGGTTGAGTACGGAGTGTAGTCGGCCGAGTGCAAAACTGGCGCGCGAGCGCACCTGTTTTATGTGCTCGCCGAACGTCATGTGATGGTCTAAGACCACACCGAGATATTTGGCTCGCTTCTCCCAAGGGATAGGCTTGCCGAACATGGTGATCGGTTGGGGCAGGGCGGGTGATCGCCGGGGCCCACAGAATAGGACCCCCTGGCTCTTATCAGGGTTGACTTCAATCCTCCACTTCCTGAACCAGGCCGCGAGTCTGTTGACTTCGGCCTGAAGGATGCGGGCGAAATTGTCTTGCCTGAGGTCGGAGTAGTAGATGGCCGTGTCGTCTGCGAACAGAGCTAACTGCGCCTTTCTACATTTGGGGATATCACTAGTAAATATAGTGAATATCAGCGGTGCCAGCACAGCGCCCTGAGGGACGCCTGCGCGGAGCGGATGGGGGGAGGATAGCGCACCCTCGATGCGATAGCGGAAGGTGCGGTCCGACAAAAAGTCTCGTAAGATGAGCACGAGACGATCGGGCACACCGAGTTTGTAGAGCTTATATATTAAGCCGTTGTGCCAGACTTTGTCGAACGCTTTCGCAATGTCGAAGAACACAGCACCCGTCATGAGCCCGCGCTGGAAGCCAGCGCTTACATGCTCGACGATACGGTGGACCTGTTGTACGCACGAATGTTGGGATCTGAACCCGAACTGTTCGTTTGGGATGAGGCCCTTCGTCTCGGCATAGTCTCTGAGACGCTTATAAATAAGCCTCTCATAGACTTTGCCGAAGACGTTGAGCAGACTGATGGGTCGGTAACTGGAAGGTTCGGTCTTAGGTTTGCCGGGCTTCGGGATACCGATGACCGTGGCACTTTTCCAAGCTTGAGGAAAAATGTTGTTGCTAAGAGCGCCATTGAAGATGGTGGTCATTAGCATGATCAGGTGAGCGGGGAACAGCTGGAGCACCCTGTTGGTGTTTCCGTCTGAACCGGGAGATTTACGGGTTTTCAGACCCTTGATAATGTCGTGCACTTCGTCTGGGGTGACGGGAGCCAGAGGACAATCAGGGTCTTCGACCGGAGGGAGATTCGCCCTACGTTCGACTTCAGCGTCCACCTCAGCGAGGTGAGCTTGGTCTACTGGTTGAGAGCTGGGCGAGCACTGAGTCTCGAGAGTGTCAGCCAGGCATTCAGCCTTGTCGGTGTCGTCGAATGCTATCGTCCTGTCGGGTGCGTACCGACTCAACAGCGTAGCTCCTTATAAAGGCGATCCGCTAGTGGGGGGTAACGTTACAATATTTCACTCAATTGACTCCAAGTGTTTTAAGTTAAATGACCGATAGAATGAATGAATCGTCTATGGTGCACGTTCCACTAGCGCCATCTAGTCGCCGCCTCTCGCAGCTGTTAAACAATATGGCTTCCGTCACGGCCATTCTGATAAATCACTCGTCCTCGAGTGCATGAATTCATCCAAAAAAATTTAAAAAAGGACTTTCATTAATTCACATCATCATCATCGTTACATATCAAAGTAACAAATATCACTGGTCTAGGTATTTCTTTACAATAGAAAACCCCTACAGTTCAAACATGCTGGTCTAAATCGTCACCCACTAAAGCAGGTGAGATTCCTGCAGCTCACAAAGCGCTGGGCTAGGTTATCAACCCACAAAAGCAGGTGAAACCCCTTCAGCTACATATTTGCTAGTCTAAATCGACAAAGCGCTGGACTAGGTCATCAACCCACACAAGCAGGTGAGACCCTTCCAGCTACAACTGGGCTAGGTCACCACACACAACTCTTGCAACCCCTACGGTATAAACCAGTACTAGTACATTTAGTCATCCAGCAAGAGACCTTGTTCCGGTACTGGGTTATACAGAACAGAATTACAGGATTCAGAATTAATAGTTACTGTTTGTGAACCAATCGATAATGTTTTTTGGATTCTAAGACACGACTGGCATTTAAGTTTTGAGAACTATCTCTTTAAAATTTAAAATCTGTTTTAATTTCCAAGCAATTTGAAACTAAAAGTTGGAACTATCTAGTTTTGAGATTACCAAGACCAAGCACAATGATTCCATATTAAAATAATAGGTATCTCATTCATGGTCAATAACACACACACACTATTCCCCACGGGAATACCGAGTCAACCCTTGACCCTATGGTCTTTGCTTCTAGGCAAAACCCGATTATACAACCCAGAGCTACTGCCTACCGCGTACCTATGGACTACTCATTGAGCACTACGATACTCTGTTGTAGTCTCCGACCCAATGAACCGAAAACATGTTACATAAACTAAAGTGATGTCAACTCATCTATTTCGTCTACAATCTCAATTGGTACTTGACATCGGGCATCTTCCGAACACGGTCATGAGCGTTTGTAAGTACGCTTGTTAACTAGAGATTTTTAAAACATACCGATCGCCAGTTAATACTTCAACAATTTGAATGGGCCTCTATACTTCACGTCAAGCTTAGTTTGATTACGGTCCTCGTTCGTTCTGGCTACAGAAGTTCACCCACACACAAGCGGAGAACTGGTGGACCTCGACACTGGGCTGCAGGCAATCCAGGGAAGCCATGCCATCCCTAGATGGCAGGCTAACCAGGCGCTTGCTACGCCTGGACAGGAACGGCCTGCGCCCAGTGACAGGGACCATCACGGAACACTGATCACTTAAACAAACAATTCCACACAATATGTATAACGCACAGCCCTCGGTGTAGGGCTTACATGGAGGCTGAAGAAACCGTTTCGCATGTGCTCTTTGACTGCACAGGCGTCACCCTGATCTGAGCAGAAACCCTCGGGTCACTCAGATCCTTCACAGATATCCTATGCAGTCCAGAAGACTTAATCAACTTCTGGAGGTAGGTAGGCTGGTTGGAATAACACGCACAATGGTCCACATGAAGGACGAAGTGCGGAAACCAAACCCTCTAACATAGAACGCTTCTCGTTCTCAATAAGCACGAATTCCCCGACAGAGAACTTACTCACGCTTGCCATTGTACTATTAAAACGACTTTCATCATAACGCGTGGACTTCTCAACGCCTTCAGATGCCAATCTCCTAATGTCATCAAGGTCTTGTCATCATTGTCGTAAGCCATTAAATGAAGTGAACATCTGATTTGTCAGAATTAAATAAAGTCAAAATTTGACAGAACTCTTTACAAGAGGCATCCACAGTGGCATGCCAGCCTCATCATAACTCAAACTATTCTAAATTGAATCTACACATACAATATAAATTATTAATGTCTAAAGAAATCAGTAAGTAGGTTTGCTATCTCGGGAGAAGGCCGCGCCAAAACTTTAACATATCTACCAATATCATATTCATTAACTTTTTCAACACTCAACAATGATTCTCTTTCCTTCTTAGTCTTAGTACACTCTTTATGTAGATGGTGAACATCTTCAACCGATCTGCATGTTTCACAATTGGGATTTACTTTGTTCATCAAATAACCAAACTTGCGGGATGGGTAGTGACCAGAGCGTAATCTATGAAACAGAACAATATGATACCTATTCATTTCCTTGTTAGCAAACCACGGTATACGAGGAGGCTGATACTGTATAGTTTTATACCAGATACCCTTTTCCCTACTTCGTTCGTCAAAGTACTCTTTAAACCTAACTCTTTATTTCATTTTGAATTAAACTAGAGCACCATATTACTATAAATCAATGAAAAACTGAAGAAAATTAACATGTTATCAATAATCAAGAAATTCAAAGTCGTAGTCAAAGATCTGGCTACACATTTATCGCGCATCTCGCGCAAAAGACAAAATCAAACTAAACATGTGAGAGCAATTCATAAATCAGCCTTAGACCATAACAAAACACAGAGTAGGAATCTTATCTGTGGCCTGTGGCTTTTCACTAAGCCCGTTCAACAAACCCCATGTTTGTTTCACTGAATTCACCTGAATTCCGAGTCCCACGGACTCTATGGTCACTACAAGACCCGACCTCCACTAGAGCCACCCACGCACCGCGCATCCATGGACTACTATAAGCAGATACCGACTTCTAACGGACTACGGCTACGAAATGGCTACTGGTACGGTCCGACCAGCTGAACCAAGTTCACCACTATCACTCAACTCAACGTCTTCTACTTAAAATGGCTATCATGCACGTACTTGTAAATACGCTTGAAATTGAATGCTCTCAATGTGTAGCGATCACCGTCAAGAACATCTATGACCTCAAACGGTCCCTTAAATTTTGAATCTAATTTTGTAAAGAAATTTGGTCAGAAATCAACGGTAATGGATAACGATCCGTCACTGTATTATTATTAACGTCTCTATAATCTATGCACATACGGTCTGATCCATCATTCTTTATAACCAAAGGGGCTCGCCTAGCAAACGGCGTACTACTGGGTACTGATGGGTTAATTCGCATTAATTTACATTACTACTACTGGGTCTAATTATTTAGGCTTGCAACAGTAAATTAACCCTATCGCGCATGATTTGACTTTCGTCCGGAGACAGTCTGTAAGAACGTCTTTGCACTGTACGATTAGGGTATATCAATCTTACTTTCAAATAGGCATTGCAATCAAATATTCGAATACCGAGTTGTACGAGTAAATAACTCCCACATCACTTGAACAGTTCAAACATTCGAACAAGGCTGAAGAAGTATTTGAATACTAAAAATTATCGAACATTTACAATCCTTACCTCCAACTCACCAGTGTTAACACGTGTTGTCGGAAAACCGTTACTAAAAAAGTCCAGAGTATAATTCTAAGATGTTTACAAGGTCACGTCTTCTATCAACTGGTAAAATCAAATTTGGTCATCTCCAAAAAAAACGAACATAAGTTAAGAACGTTATTTTAAAAAACAAAGTCTTTTATCGCTTGTCATTTACAAAAGTAGTCAAATCCACTTATATTAAGGCAAAAACCGGTTACCACCTGTATCTAACTCAGTCAAATCCTTCGAAGTTTATTAACCAATTTAGTCAAATCCTTTCAGTCAATCAGGAGCGAGACGTCAAATCCTTTCAGCCAATCAGGAGCGCGAGATTGTTTTAACTGACAGAGGTTTAAAATGACCATCTTTCTCAGTGTTGGTAACGAGTTGACTCTGTACTTATTTCGTGCCGAATTTTAATTGATTTACTACGTTAAAATGGATAATGTGAACATTTTAGTCAAAGAAACAACCCCTCAGTTATCACGAAAAAGAAAACGACAAGAATCCAATCGACACAATTAATTATTGCCGTAGTCTGAATAGCTTTACACACGTTTATAGTTCTAGGCAAAATTAATTCAGTTGCTCGAACAAAAACCGTTATGTAAAATGTCTCGACTCAATACGATGTTACGACGCAAGTACTTATCTAGCAAAACTTGGAATAGAATCTCCGTCGCGAAATCGTTAATTTCTGCCTGACACAGCAATTGCAAAGTATTATTGATATTTTTATTGCCTATACCTACTAAAGGTACCACATCATTTACTCTTCTACCTCTAAATTTACAAGTAATTCTCTCCTTCATTAAAAACGATGTGTGCGGATGCGTCACGGTCGAATGAGACTAATGGGCTTAGTGTACAGGCGGTAGATGACAAACTTCCGATGATTTTAGAAATTAAGGCTTCCATGCCGTTACTAAACAAAAGCATCTAGTCTTGCATGATATTGGAAGCTGAGTCTCTAGAAGTGGGGTGGTCTTCGTATCCCACTTCTGATGTCGGGATAGGTTCAGACATCAGAAGTAATACTCAGATGTGGCAATACAGAAATATATTTCCATCGAACAATCAGTTATTTTAAATCGAGAGAATATAGAAATTAAATAGAATTAATTAAATAACTAATAATGGTAGTGGCGGTCACATAGGGCAGTACTGACTGTCAGGGACAGTGGTCCATGCACCCACGGCAATAAGGATAGTACTAATTTGTTGAAGACAGCGTTCCATATCCAATAACCGGGCAGTACTGACTGTCGAGAGACAGTGGTCCGTGCACCAAGACGCATCCGTTCAAAATGCGTACCGACTCAACAGCGTAGCTCCTTATAAAGGCGATCCGCTAGTGGGGGGTAACGTTACAATATTTCACTCAATTGACTCCAAGTGTTTTAAGTCAAATGACCGATAGAATGAATGAATCGTCTATGGTGCACGTTCCACTAGCGCCATCTAGTCGCCGCCTCTCGCAGCTGTTAAACAATATGGCTTCCGTCATATACACCACAATAATACTATTTTAACTAAATTAACTATCAATTACATAAAAACAAAATGCTGAAATTCATTAAAATTTAAATTTTAAAATGTAATGTAAATAAATTACCATTATCAATATGATTATTACAGTTAAGAAATTCACTAAAATCATAAAACAGCAAAATAAGAATAAAAATGAATAAATAAAAAATAATATTAATATAATTTTATCAGTTTCTGTTCCTTTATAACATGCAACTGTACACAATGCCCCAATATTGGGCATTCAGATCTGCCAGCCACAATGCCAAGAATACTGTTGCCACTGCCGCGGACACGACTTAGCAACGATGCAGCTCTCTTTCTGAGGATGGCATGGAAGCCATCAATACGAGCGTCGGCAAATGCACGACGCGCTGCAGTGCCTCGGCAGTCGCATCAACATCCTAAAGGCATTGTTGTACTGAACGCGCAGGGCGTTGATTGCCTTCTGCGTATATGACTGCACGTATAGAAAGATTGGCAAAACGCCCGAAACAATGTAACTTTTACTGCTTTACTGCAGCGTGCAAATCTACGAGCCAACATATTGCATCGGACAGCCAACGCCCGGCGCTCTCTCTCAATATCCTCGTAATCTGAGAGGTCATCCGAGACCCAGTGGCCCAGGTATTTGAATCGCGAAACTCTGGGTAAAGAAACACCGTCTATGAGAACGGGTGGTACGTGTGTGACCTTATAACCTGGTGATTGGAACACCAAAAGCTCTCTTTTCTTAACATTATACCTGAGCCCATGGGCCCCGGCATATTCCACACATATAGCGAGGAGTTTTCGAACGGCGCTTATAGAGGGGCCCACAACACCATATCGTCTGCGTAACTGATGTTGTTGACATATTTTCCGTCTATAGAGCAGCCGACTTTAGTGTTGCTGAGTCTCTCAATGAGTCCGTTTACATACAGATTGAAGAGACGAGGCGAAGTTAAACCTCCTTGCCTTACTCCACACCTCCGTCTGTACGCATCGGAGATCGCGCCCGCCCACTTTACAATATTAACTTGGTTGTTGTACCAATAATCAAAAATGTTAATGACTTCTTCTGGGAGGCTGGTTTCTGTCCTCATTTTGTGCCATAGCACATCATAGGACACCAAATCGAAAGCTTTCGAAAGGTCTAAAAAACAGGCGTAGACCGGAGTCTTTCTATCGGTGTATTAACGAACAGTGTGCTTGTGGGAGGGTTTTTAGGGACTGTCGCCGTCTCGGACAAAGAGCTTCGTATAATTAAGATAGAACTTCACTTCATGTAAGTTCGTTTAATCTTATAATTATACTCACTCTTTGTCCGAGACGGGTTTAACGAATATATGTTCAAAGTAGGGTTGTGAATAAACACCAATTTGTTAAAGAGGCATAAGAAAAAGAATATTTAATAAATCAACTTCCTTAATAATAATTTATCAAAAAAAAAAAAGTATTAAGTACACCATGTCCATATGTTCCGTTTGGTGCCGAACGAAAAGAATAGCACCATCCCATTTCTTCCCACGGGTGTCGTAAAAGGCGACTAAGGGACTTACTAGAGAATGGGCAGCAGCGTTCTCTATGCATTTTTAAAACCATACTGCGATCGCCAACCCGCCTGCCGTGCAAAGCGTGCAAGCGTGGCGATTATGGCAAATCCCCCCCTTTTTGGGGGAAGGCCTATATCCAGCAGTGGACGTCTTTCGGCTGAAATGATGAATGCTGAAATGATATAGGTACACCATAAAGATTACCGATATAAATGTTAAAAAATGTACATACCTAGGGTGCCACAATGTGCGGTCTTATCGTTAAAAGCGATCTTTTACAGAAAAGATTTGATAGTGAGTTGCGGGCCCGCAAAAACGAGAAAATCACCTTAGTTCATTGTATTACAGTCAGGGACCATTTTGGTTACCATTGAAAGGGTTTTCGATAGGGTTTTTCTAAGCGGTTAAACAAAAACCCATACGATAAGGGTAACCCTTATGATCGGAATAAATTAAATTGTGGTAACCCATTGAAAGGGTTTTCGATAAAAACCGTATGGGTTTTCGATAAAAACCCATACCCGGTGTGGGTAAAGGCTTCTACATACCGGGGCGACTTGTCGCGCGACGCGACGCGACACAAAGGCACCGCTCGTCCCGCGACACGCGGGGCCTTTGTGCCGTTTCGCGTCGCGCGACAAGTCGCGCTGGTATGTAGAAGCCTTGACCCTTTTGAACGGCTTAATTTATGCCATTAAAAATTACCCACACCGTATGGGTTTTTGATTTTCTAAAATGGTAACCAAAATGGTCCCTGGGTAGAATAGAGATAGAATTGGTCCTGCTACGCGTGCTGGGCGGATATCGAAATAACATAATATTATGATTTTTCATGTTACTGGGTTTCAAGAAGGTATAGAACCCATTTAAATGAGTTATCATGTAACCCTTCCACTGGGTTTCAAGTATAAAACCCATTCAATGGGTTATCATGTAACCCTTTCTATGGGTTTCTAGTATAAAACCCTTTTGATGGGTTACACCATGATAAAGGCAACCCATTGAATGGGTTACCCCTTCGAAAGGCTTAACCCTTAACCGGGGTTGTACGGTCCCTGATTACAATGGCTAGAAAAGGGGGTGACTACTTAGAAGTATGGAGGAAGAAGTCATGTTGCACCAACCACAAATGAATCGGGAAGGGCGAGATAGAGAATGATGAATGGCGCTTGTTTCAATGTGTGTACTGTGTGTAGGTCTACCCAGTGATAGAACGATAGGCAGCGGACATCCGCATCCGATTATGATAATGCTATGCGATTTTCCGGAGCGAAACCGGTTTTTTGTGGCATACCTGGTCTACACTATAACCGGCTTCAAATCCGGTTCGATAACGTACCTACTATAGTCGCCGGCACGTAACTTGGCAAGGTTTTGGCGTAGTGGGAGTAAGTTTAGGCATAATGTACACTTAGTGCAACAAAAAAATTGCCACGTTTATTGCTTTACATTATTCTATGGTTAGTGTGCTAGAATTTATTTTTAAACATGTCTGTTTAGAAGAACGTTATACTCATCATTATTTTATTTGTTCATAATGATGAGTATAATGACCCCTTAAGAAGTTGTGCGTTGATTCTGTTTTTTTTTCATAATTATGAAATAAAAAAGGTGGGGTGATTATGCCTCACTTCAAATTTTTAAGACACCCTTTCAGTCCCTTTTGCTAAAATATATATTTTTTTAATTTTTTTCTTGTTTGTTGATGATGATGAAATAGTTGGGCAAACGTCATCTAAAACTATTCAATATTACAAGTTGAGAGCATTAGTATCTAGTTCTTGAGATATCCTGGTGTGACAGACAGACAGACAGACTTAGTCTCACCATGAGGGTTCCATTTTACCATTTTGGTACGGAACCCTAAAAAGACATGATATTCGAACAAAAAATGTATCGAGCGAAAATATTACAATTTCGTAACTGTCTTCAACATGGAAAGAAAAAGATCCAATAAATCATGTACTTACTAAAGTTTCATTTTGATTGTATGTCTGACTGTTTCAGAGTATTCATGCAAATTAACATAAAAATAGGGAGCCTCTTCTATAAGGGGACCATAACCGACTTTTAATGATTTTATACTGAAGATCACGTCTAAACGAGTAGTGTAGTGTTAATGATTTGAAAAAAATATATGATAAATTAGAGCATTTTCTCAATAACTTAATATGTGAATATTTTAGATTATGTTTATATTACATAGTGAAATTAATTTGTAAAGTTATGTCTAACGCTGATAAATAACTGAGAATGGCGCAAACTCTGAAACCTTCACCAATTTAAAGATAATTTAATTATTGAGGTTTTAGTATTAAAATATCTTTTGTTTTGTGTATAGTAAATTAATAATGCGTCAAATTGGGGAGCGCTCCTTGATGGGCGAGTCCTATTACTGGCTGAACGTACCACGCGTTGCGTGAGCTCAGTAAAGAACACGCAAGCTAACCACTCAAGGTCACTGGCATATATCTGCGTCTTAAGATACTTACACAGTGACATTAGAATATTTTAAGAACATTATTAAGTTAACTTACTGCTATATGTGTCTATCTACTGCACCCAGCCTAGGGGGGTCACGTCATAAATCCATTACTTATATCATTATGAATATGAATTGTTGTTTAAACAGTTGAGTAAGCCGGCTATTGTAAGTTAAGCTATATATTAACGACATCAAGACTATAATATTATGAGATCACTACAGTTACTGCTCCCACCAGATTCATATATTTAGATTATGAGCAAAAGCATTAGTCCTCTTATTCTAAGAACTTTGAAGAAATCATCAATAAGCTAATTACCTTCGTCCACTCGAGAACAGACATATATGGTAACACACGTGGTTTCGAGTTCACGTCCGTCTTAACTCGGCGTGCAGACAAGGGGCATTGCCCCCGGCCTTGGGTATGGCAATTGATTATACTAGTACATAACTGTGTACATAAGTTCACCATGAAACGGCTGACTATACTACGTGAAATTAAACAAACAAATAGGTATGTAGCAACCGCAAGCATATTGTAGATAACGCACGACATTGAAGATTAACTCAGTGTCAAGAGAAGCGCTGACGCAGGATTTTTCCGAAATGGGGTACCCTGCAGGGGTCAAACGGGGGTTTGATAGACCCATATACTGTATATGTAAGAAGTCGTAGACTACAGATAATAGGTAAGTACTAAAGCACTAAAAGTAGAGAATACAACCCCGAGCATGTTTTTCAATCCCGGGACTACGGGATTTTCGGGATTCAGTCGTGGTCCACCTGCTTAGTTCACCTGGGTGGACCATGGGCACATTTTGTTGCCGGTGGATCACCTCAGTCCACCTAGGTGGACCACGGGCACTTTTTCTTGCCGGTGGTCCACCTTTATAATAATATTGCAATCTCTTTCCTTTTGAACTTTGTTTAGTTATTAAAAAAGGAGAAGAAAAAAAAATTGGTTCCGTGTTATCGTGTTTGGTGAAAGACATCGCACAAATAATGTTACGGAATCTTTCCATTCAAAACTGAATAAAAAACTAGAGAAAACCAGTACCACCATTTTGCGCCTTCTAACTGAACTGGAGAGTCTTGAATCCAGACCTTCCAATAAAAGGAAACCAAATATATTAACTAATATAATATTATAAGTGGTGATGACGATATAATAGAAATACAATTAGAACTGTTAAACAGAGAAATTTCTGTAGGACTCGCTTTGAAAAAGTTAAGTAGATTGTCTCAATAATAAATCATTATTTTATTGAGTTTTTTTCCGTATTAAGTTTTTTCGATTTTTATTTGTACTTTCGGCATTAATTTTTCAATTGTAGTAAAATGACAGGATCAGTATCAGGAAGAGGATTTTATTTCTGTGGAATACATTTTAGGTGGACCATGGCCAATAGACATTTTTATTTGCATATTCCTCATTATTAAGGTGATCCACCGGCAAGAAAAAGTGCCTGTGATCTACCTAGGTGGACTGAGGTGATCTACCTCAGTCCACCCAAGTGAACTAAGCAGGTGGACCACGACCGAATCCCGGGGATTTTTGATGCGTACTCCCGGGATCCCGGGGCTATTCCGGGATTAGATGACATTTATAATTGGCTCAAATGAAAAAAAAACATGAGTAATTTCTTAAAATATGTTTTTAATATCGTTGCACAACACAAATCACAATAAAGTAAGAAAATAAAATAGACAAAACAAACAAAACAAGCAAGAAAAAAAAAAACTATTTAGAATTTCAAAATACAATCGCAGAAATATCAAAGCATCCAATGTTTGAAAATTTTCTTCGTATGACAATTTTCAGCTGTCAAACTTCCATAAATAGGAACAAGTCCTAAGTTCCATTTTTTTTTATATGAATGAACGTTGACATGACACATATGTATCGTTTATTGAACGTTGAAGTCCACTTGTCGAAACAAAGACTTTAAATCTTTCAATTTCAATTCTGCAGTTACTTGCTTTCTGATTTTTTCACTGTAATTTATAACACGTTTTCGAATGGTGGCAACTGCCTTTGGTAAATCCGTGTATTTGCTAAGAGCAATTTTCTCAAGTCATATGAAGTTATGAATACGTTGAATGGAAATCCATCTAATTCAATAATTCTTGTCAAAACATCATACAGGCTAGGTATCGTCGGCACTTAGCGACTACGGAATGCAAACTAGACCTTTTTGTGGCAATCCTGAAAATCCCGAGATAAGCCAAGTACAGTCCCGGGATTTTCGGGGCCAGAAAACAGCCGGGATCCTAGGATCGGGATTGTATTCTCTAACTACAAGGTGACTTTTCGAAATATCCTTTAAAAGGCGTGATCTAACTATAATCAGAGCTATTATTGTATTCAGTAATTTAAAGAGATAAATCGAATCATCGTCATCCACAGCCCGAATTCACCCACTACTGAGCACAACCCGAAAAAAAGCGCCTAACACAAACACACAACCACGCGTCGTTTGCTACTCCACACACACACATATACACATACACACACTTCCACACACAAATAACCTTTAACAAAAGTATTGTTTTTAAGGAAAGTTTTAAAATTTCCACTCGAGCCACCAATCTATAAAGAAAGACGTAAAATGGACCCATTGGCAGAATCATAATATGATCTGCGTACAATTAAATCCCGCAATTCATCTGTTTGACAGTTTTGTATGGAGTTTCGTAAAATGGTCCACAAATTATGAATTGCTTTATTGAAGTCTAATGTCAAATAGCAGCTGTCAAACGGGAGAATTGCGGGATGTATGAACTGTTCGCAGATCATAATATGATTCTGCCAAAGCGTCCATTTTAGGCCCCCTGGTGATCTGAAATACAGGCCTAGAGCTTAGTTTATAAAACAGGCACCAGTCTCCCACAATATTAAAATGTTGTCTGACTCTGTTAACATGTAATATGTATTTTGTAATATTGTGGTAAGAAAAAATAAATCTTATCTTATCTTACCTTATCTTATAAGCCCATGCTCCTGTGACAGCCTCATCCCAGTTACACCCGCGATGGTAACAATATCCGTCCGTATCTATCGTCGATAAATGGAATACAAAATTATCCTTCTCGAAAACTGACTTGTGCCTAGTGCTTAGACCATGGGCTACTTATTTATGGCGCATAGATCACGTTACCACACCTTAGAGGGACATGTTGAATTATGAGTCACGCAGAGTTCTATAGCATTAAATTCATTCAGGAATAATGTGTGTGCGCCGTACGTGCGCACAAGCACGAACAAAACCCGTATTCGGAATACAGGTCAAACAGAAAAAAAAAGTTTTAAAAAGGGACAAAAAAAGGCTCTTGTGGCAACTGGTTATCTGGTACCTTTTGTGAACCCATATAAGTTTAAGACCGTGTTGCCATATATAGGTGAGCAAGTTTTTTACTGGCGCGTCGTACTTCTTGAAGATAATCGAGACTGCTGATTCAGCATTATTTATATGGACTCAAGCAGCTATTTATATTTGTATCTAAGACCAATTTAATCTATGATTAAAAGATCTATTAAGCCGAAAATACAACAATTTACGTTAGTAGCTCAGATTATCTTTCTATAATCTGAGGTTAGTAGATAATGTTTGTGTGCTGATGTAAACAATATTGCAGTTTATTTAAGTCGATTGTGTGCTGGTAATCTTAAAAGCAGAAAGTGTTGACTGCGAACATTCTTCACAGAAAATAGTCGAAAAACTCGTACGTAACGAGGCTGAATCCCGGTTGAATAAACATTTCCCCAAAAAACGGGTATCGTCACTCAGCAGTCGATTCAACACGCTTTTAAAATTGAGATTCCTATTAGACAAACCAGTAATTAAAACAATTAACTTACCTACGTAAGCAATTGTTAATAGTGTGCCTACGCACTGGCATATGGCACGTATTTTACATTGATTAATGAAAGGTAATTTGAGCCTCAATCTGCATGTCGATTCTGTAAAAATCTCTCCGTGATTTCTTGCGTGGAGTGAGCTGTCAGTGTCATTCCACTGATGCTAGGGATTGACCAAGGATTACATTTACAATCATAATCGAGATTTTATTAATATTATTTAAATTCTATTAATCATTTTATATTATTCCAAAGCTAGTATTTATGTGTCTTACATTACTATTTAGGGGGATTTTAAATAAAATAGCAAATCAGAAATTTAGTCAAACTCAAATGTAAAAAAAACAAAATGGAGTTTCTGTTCAAAATCTCGATTATGATTGTTAATGTAATCCTTGGTCCATCCCAAACATCGGGTGGGATGACACTGACAATTCACTCCACACTCTCTTCATCTAAGTTTTCACGGTGAGATGGTTACAAAATAGCACTGCTAACTTGCGGCCCACTTGGCGTTAGCTCTGTGGCACTGTTGTCACAGATTTGATAAAAGGTGCGAAGTATTATGACAAAGGTTCAATGAAACTGTTCAACGCTGGTGCTTTAAAACAAAGGCCGTTTGTGATGTAGGGTATCATTTGCGAGAGAGAAAGCGAGCGAGTAAGTAAGACGGAAGTATTGTTTGTAAAAGTACTTTTTCCCTTACCGGAAGCAGACTACTTTCAAATGTCAACGACCTACTTTAACAAAGACTTTTGTCTTGTCTCGGCTAACCAACCGTAAGTAAGGATATAGAATTCTAGAGCAACACATGACGCATCTGGCAAATATAATTTGCGTAGCGACAGAGCGAAGTATGATGCTGCGATATTTGGAAAAAAAAAACAAATATTGCAGCGCCTGGTATTGTGTGTTTCTACTTGATTTATTATATTATTATTATATATTAATTTTAATTTAATTGAATTTTGAAGTCTTTGACTGTAGTTTATTACATTTGTTTTATTTATATTTATTCTTAGATTATTATTGATTAGCCATGTTATTATAGATGTTAGTGCTTTATTTATGTCATTTTCAAATAGATTTTTATTATTACATGTAATATTTACTGTGCTGTCGTCTGCAAATAATGTCATGGGTTGCACAGTTGCATTAGGGAGGTCGTTGATGTAGGTAATAAATAGCGTAGGTCCCACTAGGCTGCCCTGGGAAACACCATATCTAACATAACTTACTTTGGATTGGTATTTTTATCAACCGCAGTCATTATATTATTTTTCAAACTCAAAGATAGCCATATTTATATTTTTACGTTTTCGAAAGGCTTTTTGTTCGCTGTAAGATATTGTTATTTTCTAAGCAAATATTTAATTCTATATTGTAATAAGTTTCAAAGATTTTAGAAAATATAGAAAGGAGAGCAATGGGTCGACAATTTTCAACTAATCATTTATTATCAAGCCCCCTCCGGCTACAGCGGGGCGGTTTTTTTATGTATTTGTAGGACTTAAATAAATAGTCCAAAACTTATTGCTGGTTTTTTACTATGCGGGTTTTTGATAATTGCACTTGATTTCTTAGGGGTGAACAAGGTTAGGAAACGCTGCCTATATGTTACATGGAGCAATATACTCACCCACTATAATGTACAGTATATGTGATATTGCTGCAGCTATGTTGCGCTAATAGGTATAGTTTTCCATAAAACGGTTAATGTGGGGGTTTCTAAACACCACTGCCTTTCCCTTCGTGGTATATAGTCGTGATGTCATGTTGTATGGGCAATCCCCAATAAAATTACTATGTGTGGTGGTGCGTTAATAAGAATTCCATTGTCATCCAAGGTTTTCCAAGCGGTGCTGGGACAATCTTATCAGATCGATTTAAGACATTGGAGATTGTAAGATTATGGGATGAGTACTTAAAATATTGAAGAGATTCCGTCACAATTCGCTAGGTAATGTATATTATACAACATACAACCATTAGCGACAAGAATCTCAGAGACATTATCTATAAAAAAAAAACTGGTCAAGAGCGAATCGGACTCGCACACCGAGGGTTCCGTACGTATATTATAATGTTGATGATTTCTGAGAAACTGTGCTATTAAGAGACATCGTTTTATTTTTCCTGTAGTATTTACATACATTTCTATCACATAGAATAATTTCAGAGTTTTATCTATGCAAACTTCGGAGATATGGGGAACGGTATTTTTTTTTACATTTTTCTTCAAAAGTCGGAAACTATGTAGCCTAAAAAATTTTTTTAAAAATGTGCAAACAGCGTTCTTTCATAATTATATGATAACCCCACACGCCCTAGTAACCCCACTTCAAATTTTTAAGCCTCCTTATGTAAAAAAGATAATTTATTTCTTGTTTGCAAAATAGTTGGGCAAACGTCATCTAAAACTATTCTAAATTTCAAGTTGATAACATTAGTAGTTCTTGAGATATCCAGGTGTGACAGACAGACAGACTTAGTCTCACCATAAGGGTTCTTTTTTACCACTTTGGTACGGAACCTGTTGGATACGGGACATAAGGACACAAGTAAAACTACAGCGAGCTGTGAACGCACTGACGCTTTATTTCGAACACGCGTGCGCGACCCCGACCGGGGGGCGCTGCGCGGCGTCGTTTGCGCAGGCAGCCTGCATGGCCGCGCATCGCTACACACATACATCTATGCTTGTACACAACATCTCCCAACCTTATTTCTAAAGATACGAGTACCGCATAGCATAGTAGCAGGATTCAAAACATAATAACAATAATAAAGTATTTAAAGATCCTTACAACTACATACATGTACTACAACATTATGCCATCCACTGGTCACTTGCCAAACACAAGGCTTCTATAGTCCACCTTTGGAAGCTGGCGCAACACCCTACCCGGACCGCGGCCGGGCAGCACAGGCGCGGGCGGCGAGGTCGGCGACGTACTTGCACCCTGCCTCCCCTCCCCCGCGGCGTCAGCTTAAGGCGCGGGTTGGGGGCTCGGTGGTGCCGCTAATGATATGTCCTCGTCACCATCATCCTCTATTGCACCAGCATGACAACTTTGTTGTACGTTGCTGTTGCCCTTCAAATTCAATAACACAATCTGGTTTTTGTGTTTTTTTATTACATGATCGTAAATAAAATACACAACTCTACCACTCTTGTCTATTACTGTGCCTCTGCACCATGTGAACTTTTCTTTATTGTTAAATTTTTTGTATAAAACTTCGTCTCCGTTTTTAAAAAATTGTGTATTTTTACCGCCATAGAATTTACTCTGCAAACACTGTTTAGAGTTTACTATGTTATCCAGTGACGCGTTTGAGGGTGACGACAATAGATCCAACCTCGATCTCACCAAAAACTAATTGAGCTGGAGAGAATCCTGTCACTGAATGTACCGAATTCCGGTAATCAAAAAGATATTTTAACAGTTTGACCCTAGTGTCTTTTTGGCTGTTACTCGATAAAATACTGGATTTAATACCCTTTTTCGCGATCTTTACGTAACTTTCGGCCTGGCCATTGCTTGCAGGATTATAAGGCGGTGACGTCACGTGCTCAATCCCGTTAATTGTACAAAACCGTTTAAAATCTTGTGACGTGAAAACCGTGCCGTTATCGCTTACAATTGTATTTGGTAACCCGAACCTTGAAACAAACTCGTACCCTCTTATTACAAAACAAGGTTTATCTTCAGACCCAGGTTTAAAACATGGAGCCATTATTGAATTTCGAACTTTATTCCGGATATGGTAAAATTCCTAAACACAAAACTGACAACTTAGTACCGAACTAAGTTTTCAGTTTTGTATAAAGAACGGTATTTCAATCACTGTTACGTTCTTATTACAAAAACTGGCTGCATGGTTAAAGTCATGTCAAAATATAGATCTTGTTTTGTAATAAGGCCGATTTAGTTTGTCTACTGCCGCTGATGAAGTCGTTGAACCACACATATCGTAAACTTCCACCCATTTTGTGTATGCATATCTACTACAATTAAATAATGTTTATTATCTAACGTACCCAAGAAATCTGTGCAACCGGTAGATTGGTTGGCGCGCCCCGCTTGCCCCCTGGCAATACCCACCGGTATTGCCAGGGGGCAAGCGGGGCGCGCGGAGGGATAGGTCGTAAATGTATGCAAACACTACAAGAGTTGATCATAGTTTCTATTTCTTTATCAATACCCGGAAACCAGAAACGGGAACGAGCTTCGGCCTTTGTTTTTACAATTCCCAGGTGGGAAGTATGAAGTTCGTTCAATATTTTCATTTTTAAACTTTCCGGTAAAATCAATTTATGACCTCTCATAACACAGCCGTCTTCATAAGATAATTGATTCCTGCATGCGTGGAACGGTTTTAAATTCACATCATACACGCTTCTAGGCCAACCCTTAAAAATAAAATCAATCACCTTCATTATATTAACATCTCGGTAGTTTCCTTGCGTAATTCGTCCCGCGTAACTGGCATGTGTCCGTCTAGTACGAAGTGAATATACGACGTGCGGTCATCGGGGCGGCCGCTGCGGCAGCGTGCTGAGCGTTGGCCCCGCATTCGCTGTCCGCGGTGGTCATTGACCGCGACCGCTTATCGTTGTCGGGAAGACTTGCGCGGGACAAATAATCCGCGCTGTTATTATCGCTACGAACGTATTCGATTTTATTATATGCACTGAGGAACAACGCGTATCCCTGCAATCGGTTTGCCGAAACCTCCGGTATACCTTTGTGCGGTCCAAAAATTGAAATTAAAGGCTTGTGATCGGTGCGAAGGTCTGACTTACCGTACAAGTACTGATGGAATCTTCGAAATCCGAAGATAATAGCCGTTGCCTCTTTCTGAATCTGAGAATAACGTTTTTCAGCTGTGTTTAGAGTGCGGGACGCGAACGAAATAGGACGCTCGCATCCATCCTTATCACTTTGCGATAATATCGCACCTAACCCATTAGGTGAAGCGTCCACCGTGAGTATTAATTTTGCATTTGGGTCGAAATGCGTTAACACCTGATCCGACGTTAAATGTTTTTTTATTTCGACAAACGCTCTTTGATGTTCGTCAGCCCAGTGCCATTTAACATCCTTCCTTAGAAGATCGTATAAGGGACTTAAAATTTCGGACGCCTTAGGTACGCAGTTATGGTAATAATTTACTAATAAAAATGATTGAAGATTGCCTATATCTGTGGGCACTGGGGATTTCTCAATTGCTATTACTTTATCTGATGATTTTTTTAATCCGTCTTTGTTAATTACATACCATGAATAATTGATTTCATTCTTAAAAAATTCGCACTTTTCTTTTTGCAAGGTTAGTCCCGCCTCTTGCAGCCTCTGTAACACTGCCGTTAACCGTTGCAAAGGTAAACCCGGTCCATCGGCTGTGATAAGGACATCGTCTAAAAGACATAACACACCGTCCATACCCAACAACACGTTTTCCATTGCGCGCTGAAAAATAAACGGTGCGCTGGTTAATCCAAAAAACCATACGTGTATACTGAAACAATCCGCGGTGAGTATTTATGCATGTAATCTTTTGTGAGTCTTCGTCTAAAACAAATTGATAATAGGCCATGGATAAGTCTAACTTTGAGAACTGTTGACCTCCGTGCAGTTTTGAAAACAGCTCGTGGACTGTAGGCAACGGGTATTGTTCTACAACTAATTGTTTATTTATGGTTACAGAATAGTCTGAACACCGCCTAACACTTCCATTACGTTTTAATACTGGCACTACGGGTCATGCATACTCCGAGTGATCAACCTGTCTAAGTATCCCTAAGTTTACAAGGTGAAATATCTCTATATCTACCTTGTCTCGCAATGCAAAAGCGATGGGACGCGCTTTGAAACATATTTGCTCGCCGTCTTGAACCCGTTGTTTTGTTCCGTAATATCGTTTGCCACGAACCATTGCCGCAGGCGACTTTTGTACGCCGGCCACTCGTGTACTGTGTGGTCGAAATTACTTACGAGATTATTCCGAAACTAAACAGCCATCGTGATATTATAGCGTGGGTCGCTCTCGTCGCCTCTGTTGGATACGGGACATAAGGACACAAGTAAAGCTACAGGGAGCTGTGAACGCACTGACGCTTTATTTCGAACAATGAGACCGCGGCGGGGGGCGCTGCGCGGCGTCGTTTGCGCAGGCAGCCTGCATGGCCGCGCATCGCTACACACATACATCTATGCTTGTACACAACAGAACCCTAAAAACAATATAATACAATTAACAGTCCCAGCCATCAGCATACAGACAGATGACGATGATGATGGAGATTAGCAGTCAGTGCCTCAGGCATTAAGTCCGCTTTGGTAAGTACAGTGTATTTTTTACTTGTGCATAAAGTTTTAATAAATAAACAGTCAAACAATAACATGACAGATCGTTTGAGTTGCGCGAAGGTCGCAGTTCAAGTATTCATTTCGCGGAAACTACAATAAAACCCTCAAACTTTGGTGGTTATGGAGAACGACAATTTTCTATGCGGAGATATCGTGATTATGGATTTCAATAAATGACGCGTACCTATAAGATCGTAGGTACTTATGGTATTAAAAAAGTGGCAAAAAAGAGGAAAACACAAATTCTTTTAAATTGTAGGAAATGATAACGCGCGGAAATGCGTCAGTATGAGAAAATGGAGAATTTTTTATCTTTTTCCGTGAAAATGCGTTGGCAAGATTTCGTATAACTACAGAAAACAAACAAAGTGATGCCTCATACATTTTCCTTATCAAAAAGATATCAAATATTAATCTAGAAAGTAAAGAGGCTGTGCAAACAGCTGGTAACATAATTTTTTCACGTCCATCCTCAGCCTACCTGAAGTCGGTTTTATTTCTAACATCATATATAGGACTATGACATCAACGTTAAAACGCGAATAGATTTAGCATTGATTTAAGCACGAGCTACCATAGAATAAGAATTTAAAGAAGTGAAACTCTCACTCCAAATGCGTTCTAAGTATTTGGTCAGGGTAAAAGTGCAGGCGTGCGAGGTCTGTATAAAGGACCTCGTGCGGTCTCGAAATTCTCAGGTAGGACATTCACGATCGACGTACAACCATTAGTAAGTCATTGCAATTTATCTCTTATCTCGATAAGGTATGAATTTGAATAAAAACCGAGTTTTATCAAACTCACGGCAATAATTCTAAATTATACTTTAAGTAGGATAATAATGAGCTAAGAGATATTTTGCAATGACTAACTAATCCTTTTACGTCGACCGTGAATGTCTTACTTAAGAGCACCACCCCGACGTGCCGCGGTCAGTACTTTTGATTTAAAACACTTTTTCCCATCAAAAGAAATAATAATATTTTAAAACTAGATGAGGGGGGAAGAAAATTTCGTTGTTGAAAATGAGTTTCACTTCTCTACGGTTACGTATCTTATTCTATGGAAGTACCCGCGTAGGTGCGTATAAATAGTCGATAAACGATACAAAATACATAACCGATTTTCTTACAAACACTCAGAAAGCGCTGTAATTATTCTACGTAACTAACACGTGGTGATTAGATAAATGTGTCAATATTTCTTTTAAAAATACCTGATCTGGGTCTGGATCGTCCTTGTGCATCGATTTCAACATATGGCACTCCTAGGCGAACTATCCTGGTGACAGACTCTGTTCCATGTTTCAGTACTTCTGGAAGGCCATGTTCTTCACGACGGGCGGCAGCTGGTGGTGGTCGCCTATCATGATCCATCGCTTGAGGTGCGAGCGTCCATCTTGAGGGTTTTGCAGGAGTGGAGCTATGACGGTCTCAATCTCTAGGATTTGAGTAGACTCTTCCATCAGTATGTTGTCGTACTTAAAGCCTAAAATTAAGTTAAAGTTAGTTGTTTCGTGAGTTCGACCCTGATAACTATTAGACTCCTGTAACTGGGGCAGCGGGGCGACAAAATTTCTTCATATAATTTTAAAATTTGAACTAAAATATTAAACACTAGGAAGTGGAAAAAAGGCATTTGAAGGTAATCAGCACTTTTTGTTGTTCAAAGAGTCCTGATTCTCAGCTTAATTTAAATGAATGATTAATTATTGATTTTGAACCGTTTCTTTTCATATTTTTGGCGCATCTCCATTTCTCACTGATAATGAGCACGTAACGATTTATTATCTAATCTGTTACGCAACCGGGGAATCCCCTTTCTTTATTATCACTCATACTCACTCTAGATAGCTGCTGGCAACACCGCAGTTGCCTTGCCGAATTCCCCGTGTTATTTTAAATAACATTTCGGAGGCCAACCTATCTTAGGGTTGGTAACCATAAGAGAAGAGCTAGTTTTTTTATCACCATTACCGGTATTTTTATGGTTTTATTATGATTGCCTCACAATATTATAACCGCCATGAATACTAAACTTGTATTTGATTGACATTTGAAGGCTGAAGGAGGAACTATCAGATAACATAATTTGTGTGTATTTGACACTCCTTATTTCACACTAGCCCTTCGCCCGAGACTTCGTCCGCATAGACTTCGTATCTTCGCCTACAAAGATCAACACTCTCTCCGTCCCGTTTAAAAGATAGTTTCCGAAAACTAATTGTAGGTAACGAATATACTAAGCGTAGGGCTGTCTGTATGGTGCCGGACGTAAAGAATAGCACCCCCCCTATTTCATCCCGTGGGTGTTGTAAAAAGTGACTAAGGGACTTACTAGAGAATGGGCAGCAGCGTTCTCTATGCATTTTAACACCATACTGCGATCGCCAACCCGCCTGCCAAGCGTGGCGATTATGGCAAACCCCCCGCTTTTGAGGAGGCCTATGTCCAGCAGTGGACGTCTATCGGCTGAAATGATGTTAGACATACCTACAGCCTCGCGAATATTTTTGTGGGTAATAATGAGTTCTATAAACATGTAGTACATTATTATATGTATCAATATAATATAATAGTTATCGCAGCGCACCCCAAATGACTTTTATAGGCAAATTTTTGATACCTTGGGTTACATTATTATAATTTTCGTAGGGATCGGGCTGATCCCTACGTCATCACGATCATGTTACTCGCTGATAATGTAGCTTTCTACGAGATAGGTGAAAGAATTTTTAAAACCGCTTTAGTCGTTTTTGAGTTTATCCATTACATACAAACCAACAAAAAAAAATCAAATCTTTTCTCTTTATAATAAGTATTAGTAAATATAATGTATTCTGCACATAGGTACGTGACTGGTGGCAGATAGTGCAGGGAAACTTTGAGCAAAATATTTAAGGCAGATCAGCAGACCATTACTCATTATTTTCTTAAAACTTCGCATGTACGCAGTACTTAGGTAGTTAGACATACAAAGCTGTACTGTACAATAATCTCAATGATTCATAATTTATTTATTTCATAACATAAAATCATCAGTATCTTTTGAACGTAGTAGGTGGTCTAATGAACGATCAAAAAACTGGTTATAATTTATATTTTTTATAACCAGTTTTTTTTAACTGGTTATAATATATTAATTACGCTTCTTTGAATCGTGACCGATTGGACTGATATCAGTCTCATTGTCCTATCTCCAATTCTCGTACCCATTGAAACAAATGAAGATTCTAAGAATTCAAATTGAATATAATTATAATTACCATGCAACAAAATAGCCACAAATAGTGACGATACTCAAGTAAAGTCAATCCGCTTACAGAGTGCGCCCCTTGAAAATTCGCGAGGCGAGTGCCGCCGGCGAATATCAAAGAAACCCGCGGGAACAAACGATACCGCCACCGACGTACATACATACATCCGCAACAAATATTGACACATCACATATCTAGTGAATCTTTTAGTTTAAGACGCAGATATATGCCAGTGACCTTGAGTGGTTAACTTGCGTGTTCTGTACTGAGCTCACGCAACGCGTCGTACGTTCAGCCAGTAATAGGACTCGCCTATCAAAGAGCGCTGTCCCCAATTTGACGCATTATTAATTTAATATAGGATTTTAATAAAACGTGTATACTAAAAGATCAATAATTAAATTATCTTTAAATTGGGGAAGATTTCAGAAAAATACGCTTGATAGATTTTGCGCCATTCTCAGTTTTTATCCGCGTAAGACATAATTATACAAATTAATTTCACTATGTGATATAAACATAATCTAAAATATTCACTTAAGTATTAAGTTATTGAGAAAATGCTCTAATTTTTAACATATATTTTTTTCAAATCATTAACACTACTCGTTTAGACGTGATCTTAAGTATAAAATCATTAAAAGTCGGTTATCGTCCCCTTAAGGCTAGTGGCGATTCCAAGGACTATAAACCTTTTTAGCACAGTATGGTGTCTCACGTAGCTTGTGCCGACACTACAGCGTGCAAACATAATAAAAAAAATGTTTTATTACATATCGATATACTTCCCGTCAGCAGTTTCGCTAGCTAATTAATTTGATCTTATGTAGAAAGAGAGCTTACCCATTTGTACAAGTTCGGATCTCTTGAGTGCTGCGTGGGTACAGGTCATGGCAATGATCTTCGCCTCTTTCACCAGCAAGTACATAAACTCCATTTGAAATAAGATTAGACATTTAAATAAACTTGTTTACAGTCCGTTCAACCGATTTTGACTTCTATTCCGGCATTAAAAGCAAAAACGTGGTTACAATACCAACTGTTTATTACAGCTGCCATTTGTCATGCCACCAACGCAATAGAAGTCAAAATCGGTTGAACGGACTGTAAAAAAGGTTTATTTAAATGTCTAATCTTATTTCAAATAGTGTATAGATCTATCCAATCCTGACCGCAGAAGTTCGAAAGCTCGGAATTCTTCGAGCTTCTCGACTAGGTGGTCGATGTAGCTGTGGAAATATAAAGGGTGTCATCTGACAGTTGTGTTTTGATATTCGTTGCGCAGCCAACCAACCGCGCCGGGGAGCCGCCGCGCCGGCCCGACCGCGCTCGCCGCGATGTCAAACACAATTACGTAAGAATTGACCTACATTCCAATTATAATTGTTATTTTTTAACTCGCCACTAAAATGGCTGAGACCATCAAAATTAAGGTGAAAACTGAAAATGAACAACTGCTGTACAAATACTACAGCGCAGAAAGAGCAGATAATGAACAACAGCGAAATGTTTTTTCTGATATGGAAAAACAAATAGAAAGCCTCCAACAACAAGTGAGGTTTAAACAACATAAAGCAGACCAAAGTACCGCTGCAACCAGTAAGCCAGCTGAGCCAATTAAAAGGGGTAGGATACTCAACTTCAAAAACCAAAACATCAACAATCAAAATACCATAAAATAAACAGTTTATTTTTTCAATGAATATACTCGTAGTTACTTTCTAACTAGGTACTTCAGATATTTTCATGTTTTTGTATGAACAAACTCTTATTGTCTATAATCCAATCTGCTTTTTTTTTTTTTTTGTTTGGGAAATTATCATATAACTCCCCCCTCCCGCTCTGGGCGGAGCGGGAGGGCGTGTCAGACTTTTACTGACTAAAACCCACCCGTATTCCTTCATTTGCCTGTGTGCCAGGGCCACGATATCCCGGACAAACTCGCAACCCTGGCAGGCATTGGCCCTATCGGACCCCGTCAGTTGGTGCTGACAACTCTTTGAGGCGCGCGTGGAATACGACGCGCCGTCGACCCGAGCCTGGTCCTTATCGGATGGTGAGCTACCCATCGCTCACCGTCCGCAAGCCCGCGCCTACGGTGGCCGGAAACCGGCTTGCGACCTCCGACGCCCGGGGCGTCTCCTGCGGCGACTAGGGGCGCGAGGGCGCGAACCTTGCCTCTCCCTCACGCGTTCCGCCTCCTCCTTCGCAAGCATTACTAATTCGCAGAAGGAGGTGACGGCCTCCCATGCACTCTCGCTCCGAACCATGGCCTGAACCAGGGCCGGACGTGAGAGATCGTTCCGCCGATCGCCTCCGTGAGGACACGGTGGTGCTCCGCCCAAGCTGGGCAGACCTCCACCGTATGCTCCACCGTGTCCTCCGGGCGATCAACACGCCGTGGCGCCTCTCTAGCCACTCCTCAAAGAGGGGACTTATCGCCACAATCGTGGCGTGCCCAGCGCTGGGTTGCGACAATCGCACTCTCCATGCTGCCATGAGATCAACGTTGTCGTGCTGACCTTACTTTTTGTTAACCGAACGTCATAAGTTAACAGATTCTTTTTCACCGTAAAATAAGAAGTGAGAATAATTTTCAATCCAAGGACAAATCATAGATAGGTAGGTAGATATACAAGTCACATATATTTTGGGTGAGTGGGTATGTACCTATGGTCCACTTTACAGTATCCGTTGACAGCAACCAAACTAATTTTCTTTCCTTTCTTGATTATGAGCCTGTGTGAGAATGTGCATACTGCAACGCTTCTTTTATGAGCTCATCATTGATTAGCATCCACCATTAACACTATAATACGAAATGTTCAATTGATTTTCATAAAATTCATCGAAATTACGATGTTCTTTGTGCTGTCAACCTGACGTTTTTTTCAATTATTTCCTTTATTTAACGTTAAGTACATACAAATTATATTTTTAAATATAAGAATATAAAAAAGTATATAAAAACATTTAAAAATATAAAAAATAGTTGTCCGCTGGTAGCGGGAGCAGGGTCCAAGCTACCGGTGGTTAGGGCTCCAGAGATAGGAACCTCCTCACGATACGTATCCGAACCGTATCGAGGAGTACTGCCTTTTGAATCAGGCCCTTGATCCAACCACCTAACGAGGGCCTCGAGAGATGTTGATCGAGGCTCTCGGCCATCAGGCTATTGGCCGATACGACAATAGGCACAATGATAGCCGAGCTCACATTCCACATGTCAACAACCTCGTGTGCTAAGTCGAGATACTTATTTTTTTTCTCTTTCTCAGCTTTCACGAGGTTCTCGTCATGTGGAATGGTAACATCGATAATCATTGCGCGGCGCGCTAATCGATCTGTCACCACTATCAGGCTTATTGGCGACAATAGTCAATGACAATGTTATTATTATTATTAAGTTATATATTAATAATTATATTTATATATTAATAATAATGATATATTAATAACTTATTTGATTTTTGGATTATATTTATGTCTGATAGGGAAACTTAAATATAATCCAAAGTGCTGTGCACACCTGTGATAAGTTCATTGTTTTAGGATGGGATACTCAACTTCAAAAACCAAAACATCAACAATCAAAATATCAATACCATAATTAAATTTTTCAATGAATCAGAATTATGATTCTGCCAAAGCGTCAATTTGAGGCCCCTGATTTTTTGGCTAACGCCGCGCCACAGCCGCGCCGCGATGTCGCCGTGCCACATGCCTTTCGTTTTCATGGGAAATATTTATTTAAGGTAACGAAAATTAAAAAAAATCACAGATTGGATTATAGACAATAAAATAGTCTGTTCATACAAAAACATGAAAATATCTGAAGTAGTTTGAAAGTAACTATATTCATTGAAAAAATAAACTGAACGTGATTTTATGGTATTTTGATTGTTGATGTTTTGGTTTTTGAAGTTGAGTATCCCACCCGTAATTTTAAAATAAGGTTAAGTTCTCTAAGTTCGTAAGTGTTTTTGTGAATTAGTCGTTGGAATGCCATAATACATAAATAAATAAATAAAATCAAAAGGATTCCGCCAGCCCCGCCTGATGTAGTAGACGGTGCGGCGCGGCGGGCGGGCGGCGTCGAGAACTACCAAGCCTTGTTTGACTTATTGTCAATGGCTGAGTTTGGTGATAAATTCACGACTAAAATTTTGAATAGTAAGTGCGTTAAAATAAATGCAGTGAACGAAGACACGTATAAGTCTGTTACAAAGTTATTGAATGAAAATAACTTTCTCTGGCACTCCTACGAAAACAAGCAGGAAATGCCAAAAAGAGTTATGGTGAAAAACCTTCATTTCACATACAAGCCTAAAAGAATTATTGAGGACTTGCAAACGAGACATTTCCAGATTGAAGATGCAGCAAAAAAATTGAGGTGGAAAAATAAGGAGCCTCTCAACATGTTTATGCTGACTTTCAGAAACAAAGAAGACATAAATAAAATATATAGCCATAAGTCAATAATAGGATGTAAAGTAGAGTGCATCCTCTCATCATCTATTGCATTGAGGTACTAGCCTGCCAGGGCCCAGGAGTACGGACATACTAACATACAAATACTGTTTAAAGAAACCTAGATGTGTCAAATGTACAGGCAAACACCTCACTGCTGACTGCAAAAAACCGGCAGACGAGAATACCCATTTTGGGGAATTACATCCTGCTAATTATAGAGGATGTATAGTAGCCCGGGAAATGCAAGGCATAAAGAACAAAACTACATAGCCGGCAACAAAAAGCTAGCACAAAATCAACGAAAACGTGCCAACTAGCTCACATACTCAATACCAGTACGTGACACAAAACGACAACCCTTACAAAAAAACATACGCACATATTATAGCCAAAACTGTTAACTTTGCGAATTTTCGTGAGAATGTTAATGGCGATAAAGGTATGGAAGGAAAGTTGGACGAAATTATTAAATTGATGTCCTCAAACGCTCGTTTGGATAGACTAGAAAGTAGCGCTAAGAATTCTATTTCCAGGCAGAAAACAATTATAACAAATATTAACTCAAACGGACTACTTAAACATTAACAAGAATTAGACGTAGTCCTGATCAAAAAACCTCGATGTTTGCCTTTTATCTGAAAGCAATTTTATTTATTTATTAATACTTTATGCACAAGTAAAAAGCACTGTACAGACGGCTACACATCAAGCTATACATTTCCAGTTTACGCTGATTTCGCACTGTACGGAAATCCTATATAATCCGAGATTAGTTTATACTGGAAATGTATGCTTGATGTGTAGCCGTGTGTACAAAGGCGAACTTAATGCCTGAGGCATTTTCTACCAGTCAATCGTAGGGTGATGCAGAGATAAAACATGGCAGGTGCAACATAAGGCATAGATATCTCGGAAATAACTATAAAATACAAGCATATACTCGTATACTAATACATAGATAGATAGATACATACATACCAAAATAAACTGTTTCAGGAGAAATAACGACCGGTAGAGTAGAAAACGAGTCCAGCAAATCACCGCTGGGATGTTTCGGCCAACTTCAACAACAACTCAACAATCCACCACTCTTCAACTGTAATAAGCAATCATACATAAAGTTTCGAGGTAATTATGTGTACCATGCACCCTGATAATTTTGTCCGAGGTGGTAGCGTGGTTGTAGTCAAACATAATGAGTGCCATGAAAGAGCTAAAGTGTGGAGCTAAAGCTATTACTACCGGAAAACCGACTTATTGGCCAAGTGATCCACGCAAAGTCCCAGACCTAATAGACTTTTTTATAACTAAAAATATCTCTAGTAATTTAAGCATAGATGAATGTTTTGACTTCATTTCAGACGAATAATCCTACACTTGTAAATACTCATAAAGAATTGGAAAGTTTCAAAATAGACTTGGATAAAACAATAAATAAATAAACGTTTATTTTCTCAACACAAGTTATAAACTTAATTCTAGACTTTGACAGTAGTGTACGAACAAGGAACTAACTTTGTGAGAGACTGGAGCCTGTGGTAGGTTTATATAAAAACCTGTATTACAAGTCACCAGGGCTCTCCCGCGGCTAGATGCCTGTTAATTGGATACATGACAATGAAAATGCAGGATAATATAATATATAATAAAATATTTATATAATAAAAATAAATTAAGGGACATATATGAAATTTAGTGCCTAATATAAAGAGAAAAAAAATATTAAAATACAAAAAACAAAAAAAATACAAAAGTTTGTGTGTGTGCGGAAATACCAGAGTCTGTGTGAGTAACCGGAGAACGTGTATGAGAGAGATGTAAGAGTCATTACATCGTGTGATACGAGTTGATTGAGTAGGTGTGGTGCGAGTATGGTTGATAGTATGCAGAAGCAGCAGAGGGGATGAGTAATTAGTATAACGATGGTCTATCTAAGGGGAATCAACAAGTTCTCGGTTCCCTGATAGTCTAGGGTTTTTAAATAGGTAGTGATTGAAATTTTACATTTGAATTTAGTTAGAGGATAAATATTAAGATTGTTATTTAACTTATTAAAAAGGTATGGTCCGAGAAAGAAGAAGAAATTACGCGAGTGTGCAAAGCTGGAAGGTTGTGTTAGGCATACTCTGCCTTTTCGGCGCTTATTTCTACTAAGATTCGGCCGTAATGTAACAATGAGTGTTGTTGAAGCACCGTCCGCAGTATGAAAGTCTGCCTAACAGTGAGTAAATCCCAGTCCCTAAAAAGGACTACGGTTGGGAATAGGAAAGGGAGACCGGCGCCAAGTTTGAGGATGGCTCGCTGTGCCCTCTCAACTTCAATGAGGTGGGTTTTGGCAGCACCTCACCAAGATGTAATGCAGTAGTATATAAACGACTGGCATAAAGCATGGTAAACCATCTTAATAACCCTTCGGTCCGCTGCGTGCCTAAGAGTTTTTAAGATGAAGATTAGTTTACGCAACCGGGTTACAAGGACTTTTATGTGTGGTTTGAAGGTCAAGTTGGTCTGTAATATTGATACCAAGGTATTTGATATCTTCGATTCTTTGAAGACCTGGACAGGAGCACAAGGCGGAGTCATCAGGAACACAAGCATGAGAGTAAATGCTAAAATATGATGGCGGAAGTTGATTTGACCTATGGCCAAAAGTAACATATTTGGTTTTATTAACATTTAACGTCAGAACATTCGATCGGAGCCATTCGCATACTCGATTAAAACCCTTAGCAGTATCAAAGACCTCTTCCCAGGTCTATCCACTAAAAAAGAGGGCAGTGTCATCAGCAAAGGTAACAATTTTGCCCTTGTGGAGTTGGTGTTGGCAGAGGCTGTTGATATACCCCAAGAACAACGTTGGGCCGAGTATGCTGCCCTGAGGCACACCGAATTCAACACATGCCTTATCGCTCAATCTATTGTCAATCCTAACTCTTTGTTTCCACCACAAATCCTTCTAACTTTTGGAGTAGGTGCGGGATAGAGACAGTGTCGAAGGCTTTTGCCAGATCAAGAAATACTGTCAAACATTTTTTCCTTTGGTCTAGGTTGGTAATGATGGAGTGTAAAAGGTCGTGTACCGCGTCATTAGTTGACTTTTTACTACGAAAACCATATTGATTGCGTGAAAGAAGATTGTTTGATTCTAAGTAATTTGTTAGTCGACGGTTTATAAGCCGTTCCAGGATCTTGGACAGAGTTGGTAGGATAGAGATAGGGCGGTAGTTATCGACACAGTCTTTCGCCCCCCCCTTTGTGTATTGGTTTGATGAGAGCCATTTTAAAGGTCTAGGGAAAACACCTGTCGCCAAAGCCAGTTTACAAATGTGTGTAATAGGAGTGGTCAGAAGGTGTATGTATCTCTTCAAGATCTTGCCAGATATCAGGTCGATTCCTACCGCACATTTCTCCTTTAAATCTTTGATGAGGACAAATACTTCCTCTTCATCAGGCGGTAGCATGGTAAACGAATTGAGAGGTGAATCAGATAACACGTCATATGACTTTGGTATATTCTGCTTTAAATTGTTAGTGCGCTCCGCAAGCCTTCTGCCCACGTTAGCAAAGAAATTATTAACGGTATTAATATGTTCATATCTTTGTTTGCGGATGTAATGAGACAGAAAGAGAGGTCAACTGGTTTGCTTGAGCCACTAATCTTTTTAATTGCATCCCATAGCTGCTTTTTATTACTTTTTGCATTTTCGATCTCCTTCTTATCATAGTTTCGTTTCGCTTTTTTAATTATGGAGATACAAAAATTTCGATAACGTTTGTATGTTGTTTCAGCGTCTCATTTTCAGGATCTCGTTTAATTTTTTTATGTAGGTTATCCCTGTTTTTCATGCAACGAAGCAACCCTTTAGTAATCCACGGTTTGCTGACCCGTTGTCTTTTAGGATTTTTTATCAGACTAGAGTTATTATTTATTGCAGTGGGAAGGTACGTTACAGGCAGGTCAGTTGCGGTGTTAGCATCACTACTTTCAAGAATTGGCTGAAACATAGTATTCTGTATAGCTACATCGAGAGATTCAAAGTCGATTGAGAAAGCCGTTTTATTGCAATAATCCGGGCGAGCATCCAGGTCCAGACTAATAGCAACAGTTTCGTGATCTGTAATTGAAGACTCGAACACGAAACATTTAGCATCTAATTTTGTTTTTAGCATTAGATGGTCCAGACACGTACGTCCATGCGTAAGTGCAGTATGACCTGGGAGCAAACAGTGACTTGCTAAGACGTTTAGGTATTCCTGCGAACGCTTGTCCGGACTGTTAAGAGCTATATCGATATTTATATCGCCGCAAAGAACAATATTTTTAAAACTACTTAATTTTTCGAGTAGAATGTCTATTGATCAAATGAAGTTATTAGTGTTGGCTTGACTCGGAGGGCGGTAGATTCCAATTATACAAGTTTCTGTGTTTACTTTCAGCAGAAGACAGTTGGCGTCACTAATCTCGGGTTCTTCGACAGTTACTCTAAGGTTCTTGTCATAGTAAATTACGACTCCTTCATTTTGGGTTTTATGAGAAGTCGTTGAAGCATAATTATAGTTATCGAGATTAGGTATGTTACGAGCTGAGGGAAGCCAGCACTCCGAGAGGACTAATATGTCCCCTGTAACAATAGAATCACGAGGTCCATTAAAAACTCAGGAACAGCTGGATTTGGAACGAATTAAGTTTACGACAAGCTGCCTGGAAAAACACACCGGGTCAAGGCAACCGCCTATCCTGCAGGGATGGAGTGGAGAGGTAACTTATAACCAAAAAGCGGAAACAAAGAAATAAATGGCATCAGACCAAATGTCCACAAGATAAAAGACTGCTGAAAAACTTTTTTTTCCGCGCTTTGTTTTCGCCAGTTTGAAGGAGAAGCAAATGTATAAAACCAATAAACAGCCTAATATGAAAAATTGAAAATTCTAATATTTTTGAGTTTAAACACAAATAAATGTTAATTTCTTCCTAATAAACGTTTTTTTCTATTGTAATAGCCTTGGTATTCTATTTATAAACATTATTGCAAATATTCCAAAAATATTAACGCCGTAAAGACGCATATTTACCGAGATTAAAAACAAAAAAATACCTCCGAATAGAGAGGATCGACTCTGGCGCGAGACGGTGTGAATAGAGACATTGAACCAATTTGGACCAAGTATAGGTATAAGTTATCTGTGGCAATTTTTATTCCCACACACGTGTTGGAAAATAAAAAATTGCACGTGTGTAAAATACATTGCATTGTGAACCTAATCGTAGTGCCATATGAACCAGTTTTACTTTACTACTTACTACTCTTCATGAGTTACTCTTTACGAGTGGTCATGATGACCACTCATGAAGAGTAGTAAAGTCATCCCTTTATTTAAATAAGGTAATGTAAAGTATAGACCTTGTGTCTATTCCCCAAACCACTATGGTTATGCATGACACACAATTAAGTAAACGTCAATGACAATCGTAAAATCAATATGGCTACATTAAACACAGCTTACGTACAAATTAATGTATTATTTATCAACCTCAACGTTACATGGTGTCAGAAGTGATAATAAAGTATTAAAGAAAAGGAAATAAGTGAGAAAGTTGTAAAATGGCCACGAACGACGCAGTGTCTGGAATAAAGCCGCCAGCTAACCTACAAATTGACTCTGACAAATCAACGAGCTGGAAAAAATGGCTACAACAGTTTGAGTGGTATGCCACTGCCATTCAATTAGATAAAAAGCCAGCCGAGGTCCAAGCAGCAACATTTATGGCCGTGATAGGTCCGGATGCGATCGAAATCTACAACAGTTTCAATCTTAGCGACGCAGACAAAAATAACCTACAAATCATCAAAGATAGGTTTAAAGAGTATTTCGCGCCAAAGACAAATGTATCTTTCGAAAGATTTATATTTTTCAAGATTGAACAAAATGAAGATGAACAATTTAACGAGTTTTTGACCAGAATAAAAACTCAAGCGAGTAAATGTGAATTCGGAAATTTACTCGACGAAATGTTGAAAGACAAGATAGTATTCGGAATCAGATCCAATCAAGTAAGAGAGAAATTATTGACAGAACACAACCTAGACTTGACAAAAGCGATAACCATCTGTAAAACAAGTGAACAAGCTTCCAAACAACTGGATGAGTTTGAAGGTAAAAATAAAATAGATAAAGTCTTAGTGGTAAAAAATAAAAATGCCAAGAAAGAAGAAAACGAGAATTTTGACTGTAGAAGATGTGGTACAAACCACAAACGCAGAGAATGCCCAGCTTTTAACAAACCGTGCACTAAGTGCAATAAAAATGGTCATTTTGCTAAAATGTGCAGAACTATGAAGAAGCGTGATACTAAACAGAAAAATAGAGTGAATGTGGTAGAAGAAAGCTCAAATTCTGAAGATGATGTATACATATCTGCTTTAAGTGCCGGAGAAAAAAAAAACTGGACAGAAAAAGTACAAGTTGGAAACGTGAAATTTACAGTCAAACTAGATACAGGAGCAGAATGCAATGTATTACCAAGACACTTGATGGACAAAACAAAGGCAAATCTAAAATCAAGCCAAACAAGAAATTTAATAAGTTATACAGATGATAAAATGGCAGTTATAGGTGAAGCAGAGTTATTATGTAAACTAAAAAATGAAGAAACAAACATTGTATTCAAAATAGTGCAAGAAAAAGTCACACCGATCCTAGGACTTGATACCTGTGAAAAATTGGGACTTATCGCAAGAGTCAAAACATTGAAGGAAACTCAATGTACAGATGATATATTTGAAGGTTTAGGCTGCTACAAGGATTACGAGTATGATATTGACTTGATCGAGAACCCAAAACTCGAGATTAAACCGTCAAGAAGAATTCCACATGCTATAAGAGATGAAGTAAAGGAAGAACTTGACAGAATGGTGATGTTAAATGTCATAAAACCAGAAACAGACCCTACTCCTGCTGTGAGCCCAATGGTAGTCGTCAGACAAAAAGGTAAAATAAGAATCTGTATAGATCCATCCGATGTAAACAAAAACATTCTGAGACGTCATTTTCCACTTACTACTATAGAAGAGATTTCAGCTGACATCAAAGGCTCCAAATTCTTTGCATTATTAGATTGCACTAAAGGATTCTGGCAAATAAAGCTATCAGAAAGAACACAAAAGATACTAACATTTGCTACCCCATGGGGAAGATATTCCTTCAAGAGGCTCCCTTTTGGTGTATCGTCAGCACCTGAAATATTCCAAGAAATCTTAACAAATTTGCTCAGTAAATTTAAAAATGTGCGAGTATCCATCGATGATATTTTTATACACGCAAAAAGTAGAGAAGAACTACGCAAAACTGTTGGTGAAGTAATCGAAGTACTAAAGAAATCAGGCTTCAAACTTAACAAAAATAAATGCATTTTTGAAGCAATAAGAATAAAATTCCTAGGACACATTGTTTCAGCCAACGGATTAGAAGCAGACCCAGATAAAGTAGAAGCCATACAAGCAATGAAAATACCAACCAATAAAACAGAGCTACAGAGACTACTAGGGATGATCACATACCTAAATAAGTTTATACCCAAAATGTCTGACCTAACAAATCCATTAAGAGATTTGTTACATAAAAATACAAGTTTTACATGGGAAATTCATCACGAAGCAGCTTTCAACAAAATAAAACAAGTGCTTCAGAGTCCTCCAGTATTGAGACTATATGATGTAAACAAACCTGTAACTTTAACCGTAGATGCAAGTTCGAAAAATCTTGGAGCTGCACTTCTTCAAGAGGGGCAACCAATAGCCTATGGAGCAAGAGCGTTGACCAAATCTGAACAGAATTATCCACAGATAGAGAAAGAAGCACTTGCTATACTGTTTGGATGTAAGAAGTTCCATGAATATGTTTATGGCAAAGAACTCACAGTGGAATCAGACCACAAACCACTCGAGACAATTTTCAAGAAAAACATACAATCTGCTCCAGTGAGGCTGCAACGCATAATGTTTAATGTTGCACCATACTCACCAAAAGTCATATTTAAAAAGGGCACAGAAATACCCCTAGCAGACTTCCTCAGTCGAGACTGTGATGCATCTAACCTGAAATATGACCAAGAAGAAAATTTGAAAGTTGCAGTCATACTACCCATGTCATTAGATGCAAAAGAAGAATTAATTAACGCTACAAAGGAAGATCCACATTTGCAGTCACTCCTCCAGACAATAATGCAAGGGTTCCCAGAAAAAGTCAATGATCTTCCTACCGAACTACAACATTATTTTAACTTTAAAGAAGAACTAAGTTATCTCAAAGGAATTATCTTCAAAGGTGATAAAATCGTAGTGCCAAAATCACAAATTCCTAAAATGTTAAAGCACATTCACCAAGGACATCTAGGTATACAAAGCAGCTTAAGAAGATCCCGACAATTCCTTTACTGGAAAGGACAATACAATGATGTTATAAAACTAGTCAAAGGTTGCTCTGTCTGTGAACAAGGACAAAGAAACAATATCAAAGATACAGTGCTAGTCAAAAAGATCCCTACACTTCCATGGCAAATAGTTGCATCAGATTTATTTGAATTGAAAGGAAAAACCTACTTAGTAATCTGTGACAGTTACTCTGGATATTTAGATTTTCAACAGCTAAAAGGTCAGTCATCATACGAAGTAATTGAACAACTCAAAAAATGGTTTTCAGTACATGGAGTACCAGAAGAACTACAAAGCGATAATGGAACACAATATATGTCTAGAGAATTCAAGATCTTCCAAAAAGAGTGGGGATTTAACCATGTCACATCCAGTCCACATCACCATCAAGGCAATGGGCTTGCTGAAAGAGCAGTGCAAATAGCAAAGAACATACTAAGAAAATGCAGCATCGACAAGTCAGATGTTCAACTTGCTTTATTAAACTGGAGAAATACACCACGAAACGATAATTTAGGATCACCTAACCAACGTCTTTTCAGCAGAATTACTAGATCACCTATACCTACAAGTGATAAAAATTTAAAACCAAAAATAATGCAAGGAGTCACAGTTGAACTGCGGCGATTAAGAGAGAAACAAGCTAACTACAGTAATAAACATACTGCAAGACCAGTCAATTTTGAAGTCAATGATAAAGTCAGACACAAAGTTGCTCATCGATACTGGGAAGGGGCAAGAGTGGTAGAAAAGCCTGAAGGTCTACCGAGATCAGTAATCATTCAAACAGACCAAGGACGAATCTTACGAAGAAATTTCAGTCATCTGCACAAGACACAGATGAACCAGCAGTACAACAGGTACCAGCACAAACTCAATCACCAGCTGTACCTAAGTCACTCCCAGCATCAACACATTCATCACCAAACACTTCTAATCACATGCAGAAGTCAAACCCGGCTCAACCAGCAACAGCACCACAAACATCAAGGTTTGGTAGAATAATTAAACCAATAAATAGACTTGATCTTTAATAATAATAATTCTTTAACAATAATTATAATAATTCTCACAGTGTAATGTATCTTAACCTATAATCAAATACTCATCATAACAATTATAATAATTTAATAAGTAAAACTAAAGAAAATTAATACTATAAATTTCATGGTAACTAGAACCTTATAATGATAATAATTAGAGTTACCTGTATTGAATAACATGATAATCTCAGGCATATAATATAAATTTGTATAGCTAGATCATATTGTAATCTCTATTATAACCTTAATACATTGTAATGCTAATTGTTAAGTTTTATCATAAGTTTAAATGAGTAAACTAATGTTTGCAGTTTACCTACAAAGAAAGGGAGATGTAAAGTATAGACCTTGTGTCTATTCCCCAAACCACTATGGTTATGCATGACACACAATTAAGTAAACGTCAATGACAATCGTAAAATCAATATGGCTACATTAAACACAGCTTACGTACAAATTAATGTATTATTTATCAACCTCAACGTTACAGGTAATTCAAATGACGTTGGCAATTTCAGGCCTATTTATATCTTACCTGCATTTAGCAAAATATTTGAAAAGTTAATTCTCAAGCAGTTGCTAAGACACAATTAAATTTAATTAATTAATTTAATTTAAACAGCCCCCTTCATAATGAACAATATGGCTTAACAAAAGGTCGTTCGACTACAGATGCGGGAGTTGCACTGCTGAAACACATATTTAACGCATGGGAGAACGCGCAAAATGCTATTGGAGTTTTCTGAGATCTCGATTACGTGCACCATGACACGCTTTTGCGTAAACTACGTCATTACGGCGTTCAAAACGAAGCTCTTAAAGTTATAAATTCTTATTTACATAATTGGACGTAGTTATGCAGAAATGTTCCAACCCACAAGTCACCCGAAATCGAGATAATGTGATCAAACTACCTTTTATGACACTTAGAGTCAGATTTGCAATAAGGTTCCAAGTTTTAAGTCTTATATCAGAAAATATTTTTTTCACTTACGTTCCAACCCACAACCTTTATCAAATAATAACTTGTGTAAATTAACTAGAACGTACTATGAGGACAGGAACATTTTAATGTTTTACGAAACCGTATATTTATTTTGTTAAAACGCCACAACAATCTTGTAACGTTTTAGCAAAACCATGTTAAACCATTTTATTTTGGAACAAATGTTCCATGTATATTTGGAACGTTTATGCCTCGCTATTGTAATTTTGCAAAAACGAACGAAAATTTGTGGAACGTTATGTTTCAGACCTAAACGTTTTAAAAATAACAAATTTTAAATCATAAAAAATGACATTCCATTCGGATCGTACTATTTTAATTCGTTTTGGACTGAATAAAATAAAAATAATGATCCAATCAACTTGGAACGTTTTAAAAATAACAATTTTAAATCTTAAAAAGTGACAATTCATTTGGATCGTACTGTTTTAATTCGTTTTGGACTGAATAACATAAAAATAATGATCCATTCATCTATTATATATTTTTTTTTTTTATTATCTATTTCTTCAAAACATTCCATGTACTTTATAATGTGTACGATTCATAATGGTAAAAGTAAACCGCAGTCTACCTGTGACCACGAACGCTGTAAAGTGTTCGAAACGTCAGGTTAAATAAAATGTTAATAAATCGCGAAATAATCCGTAAAAGTAGTTTCATTTAAATGTATCGTGTTCGCGTAAATAAAAGACAACAATAAAAGTAAACGATTTAAAACGTGTACACTGGTAGGAACATACAGTTATCAAATCATTAAACGATCCAACACTTTCGTATTTTTTATAATAAGGCCTTGTCTAAAATAATAATTATATGTCAGGCGCTCAGGAAGTAGGATCATGCCTTGCCAAATATATTGAAAACAAACTACCTCCTACTTTAGAACATCTCATACTATGGAGTGATTGTTGCGGTGGACAGAACCGAAACATAAAAATTGTTTTAATGTTGAAGGTTATCTTAGAAATTATGAAAAATGCTAGAAGAAAAAAACCATTTCAAGTATATAGAATGGACAAAAATTACTTTTATAGCACTGAAGATATTGAGAAAAACATAGTAAATCGTAAGAAATACACAGATAAAAGTAAACTAAACTAGCTGCTGGCAAAGGAGATAAAGATTGAAAAAGCTAGATTATATTCTATTTTTATGAAAACGTCCCTTGATGAGGATTATAACGAACTTAACATTAAAAAAACGACAAAAGGAGAGATTTCGACTATACATAGATCTGATCTGAAACAGTTATGGCCTAACGGGAAACCCATTGCTCCTGCTAAATTGGCTGATTTACGATCTGTTTACAAGTTTATTCCAGCAGATTGCCTTAGTTTTTATAAAACATTGAAAGCGTCTAATGACGCCATTGACGATGTCGATGGATTTGGTAAGGAGCTGGATTTCGATCTGGATTATGAATAAATTGTGATGATTTTCCATGCTTTGATACAACTATTTCTTAATAAATATTTTTTTAATAATGTTGTTTCATTGTTATACTTATGTTTTAGAAAAAATATATATTAACTACCAAAATATACCAATTTTCAGATATTGGATCGTTTTTGCAAATTAAGTTAAAAGCTACTTCCATACAAAAAGCCTTTTTTCAAAAACGTTCCAAGTGCATTTTTTTCAAAAGTTGTATGAGAAATATTAATAAATTTTAATGACAAGTTTATAATAAAATAATGTTTATTTATTGCGATTTACTCAGTTCAACCTGCGTGTGGATTGGAACGTTGTCGCATAACTACGTCCAATTGGTTCCAATGTGAAGATGTTAATGGTGTAAAATCATCCGGGCTACCAGTTCAGTTAGGTGTCCTGAAGGCTCAATACTGGGTCCATTCTTATTCTTAGTGTATATCAATTACTTATCATTATATACAAAGGGTATCTGTGACGTTGTACTGTTTGCAGATGATACCTCTCTTATTTTTAAAGTAGACAGGAATATACAAGATTTTGGCGACGTAAACAGGGCGCTCTCAACGGTTACGGATTGGTTTACGAAAAATAACTGAGTTCTCATTGTCAAGTAAAGGAAATGTATAAAGTTCGCCTTACCAAATGTTAGAAATGTAGGTCCCAACATCGTCTTAGATAAAAAGGTGCTTGAAACTGTAGACTTGACAGTGTTTCTGTATATAACAGTAGATGCCAAACTTCAGTGGGGACCACATATATCAAGGCTAGCGGGAAGGCTCAGTTTGGCCGCCTACGCTATCAGGAAAGTAAAACAATGCACTGACGTTGATACAGCCCGATTAATCTATTTTAGTTATTTTCATAGCATTATGTCCTACTGTATTCTGCTGTGGGGCAAAGCCGCTGATATTTCAAATATTTGTTCTTCAAAAACGAACAATTTACCAGCTGGGTGCCAGAGTTTTTCTGAGGGATTTTTTAAAGATATTGGTATTCACACGGCATCACAATTTATCTTCCCCAAATCTTATATGTTCTGCAAAATATACACTTATATACTAAAAACAGCTTTAAGGACAAATGCCGTGCTCTATTTCACCGGCCTCTTAAGGTTCATAACTCATTTGTTGGACTTGGTATAACTTTTCATAACAAGCTACCCTCTTCTTTGCTAGAATTGCCTTTTAATGCGTTTTAAAGCCGCAAGCGTCAAGCACCAAAATAGATAACCAATATAATTATGTAACGCACGATTTCCCAACTACTGTCAACCATTCGTGTTAAAATTGTGTAAAAATTATGTGTCGTTTCTGTACTTAAATTGTTTTTATTTTTTACATAATATTGTTTTGCATGGTGTGTCTATCGCTTAATATTGTGCATTTGGCTTATATGTTGGCTTGTGTCAATTGATTGAACAGCGTAACGATTGTAGATAGACCAATAAATAAATAAATAAAGTTAAAGTTAAAACCAACCTTTGTTCAAAGGCATACTATTCTATCAACGACTACTTAAACGATAAGAATAGTTGGTCGCTGTGATTAACTCAAGACAATGATCATGTTCTTTCTCCAGAATTAGCTTACCTACTGACAGGGTAGATGAGTTCATTTAATTGTTTATTTTATTTGACTGTCTCAGTTAATCTATTTTAATGTATTAGTGACATAATCTACTCATTACAATGTTTTTTTTTATGAGTTGTATTGAAATAAGTGGTTAGCTAGCGACCTCGACAATTAATCATATTATTCTTGCCTGAGCAACCGGCAGTAAGTTCGTCACGCTCCCTTAGATGTCACTGCTTACGGTAGCGTCGGGAGTCGGGTTGCCTCGTTCCGTCAAATATGGCGAGAGGGGTGATGGCTGATCTTTGCGTTATGCTCGTGAACGGGTGCTGCTTGTGGTGACTGGTCGACTTGCTGACCATGGTTTGATATTGTTATCAATTGTTAAGTAACTGTTTATTTATTTTACTTCGATGGTGCTAGTTTATCATTTGTGACTTGGAGTTACAGCTATAGCTATAAACGGGCACGCCTATTATTAATTAATTAATTTCATTTATTTTTCACACATAGTCCATTAAATTGCATTACATTAAATAAAATCACAAAATTGATAAAAAAAACACACATACACAATAATATTATACTAAAAAATTCAAATCAAATTAAATTAAAATACATTATCTACACTTATCATTCAAATCAAATTTAAAATACACACAAATGTCACATCATTTTTGTCAAAATAAATTAATAAAAAACAATATAAATTACAATTAAGTATATGATGATTACGCTCCTCGTTCGTTCTGGCTACAAGAGTTCACCCACACACAAGCGGAGAACTGGTGGACCTCGACACCGGGCTGCAGGCAATCCAGGGAAGCCATGCCATCCCTAGATGGCAGCCTAACCAGGCGCTTGCTACGCCTGGACAGGAACGGCCTGCACCCGGTGACGGGGACCATCACGGGACACTGATCACTTAAACAAACAATTCCACACAATAGGTATAACGCACATCCCTCTGTGTGAGGCTTACATGGAGGCTGAAGAAACCGTTTCGCATTTGCTCTTTGACTGCACAGGCGTCACCCTGATCCGAGCAGAAACCCTCGGGTCTCTCAGATCCTTCACAGATATCCTATGCAGTCCAGAAGACCTAATCAGCTTCTGGAGGTAGGTGGGCTGGTTGGAATAACACGCACAATGGTCCACATGAAGGACGAAGTGCGGAAACCAAACCCTCTAACATAGAACGCTTCTCGTTCTCAATAAGCACGAATTCACCGACAGAGAACCTACTCACGCTTGCCATTGTACCATCAAAACGACTTTCATCGTAACGCGCGGACTTTTCAATGCCTTCAGATGCCAATCTTCTAATGTCATCAAGGTCTTGTCATCATTGTCGTTAGCCATTAAATGAAGTGAACGTCTGATTGATCAAAATTAAATAAAGTCGAAATGAGGCTTTTATCCACAGTGGCATGCCAGCCTCATCATAACTTAAATTATTCTAAATTAACTCTACAAATACAATATCAATTATTAATGTCTAAACAAATCAGTAAGTAGGTTTTCTATCTCGGGTGAAGGCTGCGCCAAAACTTTAACATATCTACCAATATCATATTCATTACCTTTTGCCGCACTCAACAATGATTCTCTTTCCTTCTTAGTCTTAGTACACTTATGTAGATGGTGAACATCTTCAACCGATCCGCATGTTTCACAATTGGGAGAATTTACTTTGTTCATCAAATAACCAAACTTGCGGGATGGGTAGTGACCAGAGCGTAATCTATGAAACAGAACAATATGATACCTACTCATTTCCTTGATAGCAAACCACGGTATACGAGGAGGCTGATACTGTATAGTTTTATACCAGATACCCTTTTCCCTACTTCGTTCGTCAAAGTACTCTTTAAACGTAACTCTTTATTTCATTTTGAATTAAACTAGAGTACCATATTACTATAAATCATTGAAAAATTAGAAGAAAATTAACATGTTATCAATAATCAGGAAATTCAGTCGTAGTCAAAGATCTGACTACACATTTATCGCGCATCTCGCAAAAGACAAAATCAAACTAAACATGTGAGAGCAATTCATAAATCTTAGCCTTAGACCATAACAAAACACAAAGTAGGAATCTTATCCGTGGCCTGTGGCTTTTCACTAAGCCTGTTCAACAAACCCCATGTTTGTTTCACTGAATTCACCTGAATTCCGAGTCCCACGGACTCTATGGTCACTACAAGACCAGACCTCCGCTAGAGCCACCCGCGCACCGCGCATCCACGGACTACTACTACTATAAGCAGATACCGACTTCTAACGGACTACGGCTACGAAATGGTTACGGGTTCTACTTCAAATGGGTATCATGCACGTACAGTCGAGTTCTTTAATATATGAGCATGTTCATTAATCAAAAATATATAAGCAATGGTAAGTTTCATAAAACACTAAACAGCTTTGCCTTACAATAAATTGTAAACAATCTGTGACATCATAAATATGTGACTACAATAAATCAATAATATTGCTACAGACAAAGACTCTAAAAATTGTGCGCAATCCCTTGTTCATATTATTTAGCGCAAAATTAGGATCACAAATATCTATGCAGTTTTTAGATGAAAAATATCTTGACAATTTGACATGACTCGAATTGCTGTCTTAAATTCTTTGAACAATCTCTTTACAGAAGTATATCCTATTGTAATCTTGTATCGTATTGTAAGTGGCTTAAAAAGAAAGCTCCTGCCGCACCAGGGTCATAACCCGGTCTTCCGCCGGCAAGGGCAGGTCCTGCCCATGCTGCGCTCCGCCCTGGGGCCAGCTCCTCGACGCCGGGCCAGGTCCGCCCGGAACTCTACATTCTCCTTTCGGAAAAGCTCCATGGCGGCTGTCAAGCGGCCGTCCTTCGCCCGCATCTTGGATATTGCGTCCGACGGAGGCCCGACCTGAAGGGCCCTCGCTGCCACCATAATGGAGGCCGTGGCAGCGTGTACGACCTTGTCTTTAGAGGACTGAATTCTCTTCAAGGCCACACCCCTGATTGCGGCTACCACGACCTCCTCAAAGCTGCTGGCCACTTTTTTCGCCTTGGACCTGCCAGCGACGTCCGGCTCACCACCCGATGACTCAGAGGGAGCCGCCCTTTTTTTTTTTTGAGTGGGAAATTATAAAATAACTTCTCCCGCTCAGGGCGGAGCGGGAGGGCGTGTCAGACTTTTACTGACTAAAACCCACCCGTGTTCCTTCATTTGCCTGTGTGCCAGGGCAAAGGGATATCCTTTCGGACAAACTTGCAACCCTGGTAGGCATTGGTCCTGACGGACCCCGTCAGTTGGTGCTGACATCTCTTTGAGGCGCGCGTGGAACACAACGCGCCGTCGACCCGGGCCTGGTCCTTATTGGACGGTGAGCTACCCATCGCTCTCCGTCCGCAAGCCCGCGCTTACGGTGGCCGGAAATCGGCTTGCAACTCTCGACGCCCGGGGCGTCTCCTGCGGGCGACCACAGGCGGCGCGAGGGCGCGAACCTTGCCTCTCTCTACCACGTTCCGCCTCCTCCTTCGCGAGCATTACTGCTTCGCAGAAGGAGGTGACGGCCTCCCATGCACTCTCGCTCCGAACCATGGCCTGAACCAGTGCCGGACGTGAGAGATCGCCGCCGCCGATCGCCTCCGTGAGAACACGGCGGTGCTCCGCCTAAGCCGGGCAGATCTCCACCGTATGCTCCACCGTGTCCTCCAAGCGATCCACACAGTGCTGACACCCGGGCGTTTCCTCCCGCTTTATCCTGAACGGGAACCTCCCGAAACAACCGTGTCCGGTGAGGACCTGCGTCAGGCGGAAGGTGAGGACGCCGTGGCGCCTGCCCAGCCACTCCTCAAAGAGGAGCTTATCACCTCAATTGTAGCGTGCCCAGCGCTGGGTTGCAACAATCGCACTCTCCATGCCGCCATGAGATCCCGCCGGAGAGAGGGAGCCGCCCTGCGGCTAGTCTCTCCGAGATCGAGCCCCTCCGTGACGAGCCTCTCGGCTCGCTGGGCCAGTTCGGCTGGGCTGGCTCAGCTGGGCTCGCTGGCCTCCTGAGTGGTGCCCTCTACCCACACCCCGTCCTTGAACCCCCCCTGCAAGTTTTCTCCGGGCCGAGCTTCAACCGGCCATCAGTGGACGACCCCTGGCCGTCCCATGGCGTGGAGCGCTTCCTCAACTTTTTGGAGTTCTTCCCAGCCCCCACTTCTACGGACTCCGGCTCTTAAATAAGACCTGCGCACCAGATGCGGCGTCGGACTCCGACCCCGCATCACTCCCTTCCTCTTCGCTTTGTTGTTTGTTATTAGGTTTTTCCATATTTAATCCCAAAAGTGTGAAGGATATAAAAAGTAATCCTAGGCCAGCAAAAAGGCTAGTATGTCCTTACCCCCTGTACCTAGGTAATCAATTATTACAGTTAAGTACTACGCAACGTTGTCAGATTGATATAGTCCTATTACGAACGGCAACATTGCATTATTACTCGTACTTCTGCTCCGGCAAGCAAAAATAAATTTAATAGTAAAGGCCATTTAGTTGAATATTCAAAGCTGTATGGATATTTACGAATCCTAGGTTGCACCAAATATATTGAAATCTAGAGTATTTAGATATTTATGTTCTGAAGCGTAGTCAGATATTTTTGAATGCACTAACGTAACATACTTATGAACAGTTTATATGATAACATTTTATTGATGTCTAAGTTTGTATAGAACTATAGTATCATTTTAACGCTTACAATATTTTGAAACATTGTCACTGCCAATATATTAGTGAACTCGACGTACCATCGAAGACACCGCCGCCCGACCACTTCTCAACCCTATACTCCTAGTAATAAGGTCGAAAAGCGGCTAGGCGCCAGCGTCCGCGATAGCACTTGTAAATACGCTTGAAATTGAATGCTCTCAATGTGTAGCGATCACCGTCAAAGAACCTCTATGACCTCAAACGGTCCCTTAAATTTTGGATGTAACTTTGTAAAGAAATCTGGTCAGAAATCAACGGTAATGGATAACGATCTGTCACTTTATTATTATTAATGTCTCTATAATCTATGCACATACGGTCTGATCCATCATACTTTATAACCAAAAGGGCTAGCCTAGGAAACGGTGTACTACTGGGTACTGATGGGATGACATTTAGCAAATAGCATAGCATTAGCAATTAGCATGGTAAGAATCAAGAATTCGCATTAATTTACATTACTACTACTGGGTCTAATTATTTAGGCTTGCAACAGTAAATTAACCGTATCGCGCATGATTCGACTTTCGTCCAGAGACAGTCTATAAGAACGTCTTTGCACTGTACGATTAGGGTCTGTCAATCTTACTTCCAAATAGGCATTGCAATCAAATATACGAATACCGAGTTGTTCGAGTAAATAACTCTAACATCACTCGAACAGTTCGAACATCACTCGAACAAGGCTGAAGAAGTATTCGAATACTAAAAATTATCGAATATTTACAATCCCTACCTCCAACTCACCAGTATTAACACGTGTTGTTGGAAAACCGTTACTAAAAAATTCCAGAGTATAATTCTAAGATGTTTACAAGGTCACGTCTTCTATCAACTGGTAAAATCAAATTTGGTCATCTCCAAAAAAAACGAAAACAAGTTAAGAACGTTATTTAAAAAAAACAAAGTCTTTTGTCGCTTGTCATTTACAAAAGTAGTCAAATCCACTTAAATTAACGAATTTAGTCAAATCCTTTCAGTCAATCAGGAGCGAGACGTCAAATCCTTTCAGCCAATCAGGAGCGCGAGATTGTTTTAACTGACAGAGGTTTGAAATGACCATCATTCTCAGTGTTGGTAACGAGTTGACTCTGTACTTATTTCGTGCCGAATTTTAATTGATTTACTACGTTAAAATGGATAATGTGAACATTTTAGTCAAAGAAACAACCCCTCAGTTATCACGAAAAAGAAAACGACAAGAATCCAATCGACACAATTAATTATTGCCGTAGTCTGAATAGCTTTACACACGTTTATAGTTCTAGGCAAAATTAATTCAGTTGCTCGAACAAACACCGTTATTTAAAATGTCTCGACTCAATACGATGTTACTACGCAAGTACTTATCTAGCAAAACTTGGGATAGAATCTCCGTCGCGAAATCGTTAATTTCTGCCTGACACAGCAATTGCAAAATATTATTGATATTTTTATTGCCTATATCTACTAAAGGTACCAGATCATTTACTCTTCTACCTCTAAATTTACAAGTAATTCTCTCCTTCATTAAAGACGATGCGTGCGGACGCGTCACGGTCGAATGAGATTAATGGACTTAGTGTACAGGAGGTAGATGACAAACTTCCGATGATTTTAGAAATTAAGGCTTCCATGCCGTTACTAAACAAAAGCATCTGGTCTTGCATGTTATTGGAAGCTGAGTCTCCAGAAGTGGGGTGGTCTTCGTAACCCACTTCTGATGTCGGGATAGGTCCAGACATCAAAAGTAATACTCAGATACGGCAATATAGAAATATATTTCAATAGAACAATCAGTTATTTTAAATCGAGAGAATATAGAAATGAAATAGAATTAATTAAATAACTAATAATGGTAGTGGCGGTCACTTAAGGCAGTACTGACTGTCAGGGACAGTGGTCCATGCACCCACCGCAATAAGGATAGTACTAATTTGTCGGAGACAGCGTTCCATATCCAATAACCGGGCAGTACTGACTGTCGAGAGACAGTGGTCCGTGCACCAAGACGCATCCGTTCAAAATGCGTACCGACTCAACAACTAGTGGGGGGTAACGTTACAATATTTCACTCAATTGACTTCAAGTGTTTTAAGTCAAATGACCGATATAACGAATGATTGTCGCCGCCTCTCGCAGCTGTTAAACAATATGGCTTCCGTCATATACAATAACATTATAAATATTAAATACACTAAAGTTCATCTTAGTCTAAATTTAGGTTTGGATCCGGAATGCTCAATATGCAGCCTGGTCCAGTACCGCATTATTGGGCAATCCAAATCCAGATCCATTCTCCTTGCGAACAGCTGAAGGTAGCTTTTGAAACTGACTAGTATGCGACGCATCAGGGACACAACTCTCTTGCGTATCATATCGTAATCGCCGCAAATTCATCTATATTTGCGTCCGCAAACATTATACCCGACGCGCTACAGTAGCGAGGCAGCTTCATCAGCGCCCTGAAGGCATTATTGTAGAGAACACGCAGGGTGTCGTACGATTTTTTCGTATGCTTGACCCATAGGCTGCACGTGTAAAACGCTTGGCAAAATGCCCTATACAGCGTTGCTTTCACTTCCGCAGTACAGCGCGCGAACCTACGAGCCAGCATATTGGCTCTCACAGACAAAGCCCTGCGCTCCTTATCTATACAGGGTGCCCGGTAATTTTTTAAATAATAATCGGTGTTTTTTGCTACCCTATTTTACATTTTTGTACACCACGACCACAAATTAAAGAATTCTATCGGTTTTTTATTGTTATAGTGAATTACGTTAACTGAGCTGATTGATAAGCAATAAATAGTATGACTACTATAACACTGTTTTTTTTTTAAACAACTTGAATGTTTGTTCTGGGGAAAAATTTGTGAAAAGTATTCATTTTGACAAAGTTTAACTTAGCTCCGTCTCCGACACCTTTTCTACACAAATAGCAATAATTCACAATTTACATTAGATACAATAATGAATAATACCATTTTGAAATCTGCTTTAAGCGCATAATATTTTAAAATAATTGGTCACTTGTGTTTGCATACTTTTTTTTTAAGCTACGGATTCTTAAACTTTGTCAAAATGAATATTTTTCACAAATTTTTCCCCAGAACAAACATTCATGTTGTTTAAAAAAAAACAGTGTAATAGTAGTCATACTATTTATTGCTTATCTATCAGCTCAGTTAACGTAATTTACTATAACAATAAAAAACCGATAGAATTCTTTAATTTGTGGTCGTGGTGTACAAAAATGTAATATACATGGTACAACACCATGACCCATTTTAAAGTTATCCATTAATTACCGGGCACCCTATAAATATCATCTACAAGCGTCTCGGTGACCCAGTGGCCCAGATACTTGAACTGCGAGACTCTTTTAAGGACATTGCCATTCAGCATAACCTGTGGGACAGTGTCATAAGTTTTAGATCCCGCCTTAAATACCATGAGCTCGCTTTTAATGGCGTTATATCTGAGCCCGTGGGCCTCAAAGTCAAATTGTTTATTTCAAATAGGCACATAAAAGGCACTTTTGAACGTCAATATTTCCAAAAAAAAATAGAATTGATTCTAGTCGCCCCTTCCAAAATGTAGTTTCGTATGGAGAAGAATGGGCAAGAAACTCCACCGGTACTCTTTTAAAATCTTGTACAATATTTTTATAGGTACATTGATTATATAATTATATGTGAAGACGATGCACCTAGAATAAAATTACTATACCACAATAGGTAATAAAAAGAGTTAAGAATGAAGCAATGACAGATAAATTAATTAGGTGATAGAACATGGTGCTCACATATTTACAAAAATTGTAAAAAAATATATACGATTTCCTAAAAAATAACAATAATATCAGTGTGAGTTAAGGTAATCACAGAATTTAAAATAAATGTCATACAAATAATAAATTATACAATTAAAATAGCAACCTGTTTGATTTTGTCTAGACTCTAGATTGTCCTATGGAGCAGAACCAGCATGTTTCCAAGCATTCTTATCTTGTATATAATCCTCTAATTTGTAATATGCTTGTTTACAAAGTGTTCTTTTAATATGAGTTTTAAATTTTCTTTCATTTAGTTGCAATATATCACAAGGTATTTTGTTGTAACATTTAACACAGTACCCCATAAAAGATGTATGTACTTTAGATAACCTGAAAAATGGTTGATCTATTTTGTCTTTATTTCTAGTATTAAAATTATGTCTATCACTTATTTTATTAAAAAGATGTAGATTTTTCCTTACATACATAATATTTTCATAAATGAATTGGCAAGGTACCGTCATAATATTAATATTTTTAAATAGTTCCCTAAGAGATTCGCGGCGACTTAGATTATAAATTGCTCTGACAGCTCTCTTTTGCAAAATAAAGATTGACTCAGTGTCAGCAGCCCGACCCCACAGTAAAATGCCGTACGACATAATGCTGTGGAAGTAGCTAAAATAGACCAAACGCGTGGTTTCTACATCTGTTAACTGTCTTATCTTTCTAACAGCATAAGCCGCCGAGCTTAGCCGCCCCGCAAGAGATGTTATATGTGGTCCCCATTGTAATTTCTCGTCTAGAGTGATTCCTAGGAAAACCGTTTGATTAATAAATTCCAGTTTTGCTCCATCCAATATGATATTACATTCACTACTTCTAACATTAGGTAATTTAAATCGAATGCATTTGGTTTTTGCTTTATTTAGTACCAAATTATTTACCGTAAACCAATCTTGGACCTGAAGAATAGAGTCATTCACGTCGTCAAGATTTTGTGACCGTCGGTCTATTTTAAATATCAATGATGTGTCATCTGCAAATAACACCATCTTCGGTTGATTTTGAAATAATTGGGGTAAATCGTTAATATAAACTAAAAAGAGGAATGGACCCAATATTGAACCTTGAGGAACGCCCATTGCCATTTCAGACCCCAATGAGTTTACGCCGTTCACTTGAACTTTAACCTTTCTATCTTTCAGGTATGATCTTAGTAAATCAAGAGCTGTATACCTAATCCCATAGTGCTCTAGTTTCAGCAAAAGTGTCTCATGGTTTACGCAATCGAACGCCTTAGAGAGGTCGCAAAAGATTCCAATGGCATCTTGTGCTTCCTCCCAGGCGTTAAAAATGTTCTTTATTAGGGAGACACCGGCGTCAGTGGTACAACACCCCTTGGTGAAACCGTACTGTTGTTCATGAAAGATGGAATTTTTATTAAAGTGACGTAACATTTGATTGAGAATCAACTTTTCAAACACCTTACTGAGAACTGGCAGAACTGACACAGGCCTATAATTGTTGGGTTCTTTACTATCTCCGGACTTGAACAAAGGAACTACCTTACTGTGTTTCATGAGATCCGGAAAGACTCCTTGGTCCACACTGGTGTTAAATAAGAAAGCTAAATAGGGCGCAATGGTTTCTATGATAGATCTACAGACTTTTACAGACATCCCCCAGAGATCTCCTGTTGATTTTATTTTAAGATCTTTAAAAGCTTTTATAACAGCCTCGGGGTTTGTATGCTGAAACCTAAACTCCATAGGGCAAGCCGTTACATTCTTTCTAAGTAAGGCAGCAGAAAGAAAGCCCGCATACCGCTCGCAGATCGAAATCAATTTTCGAAGGACAATGATCGATGGACTCAGCAGCACCATGTCGTCTGCGTAACTGATGTTGTTGACAATAACACCATCAAACGAACAACCCACACCGGCGCTACTGAGTTCACGGATCAGACGGTCAATATACAAGTTGAAAAGAGTCGGCGAGGTTAGCCCGCCTTGCGTTACACCACATTCCAACCTGTACTCAACCGATAGTGACCCTGACCACCGCACAAAATTGCTCTGGTTGCCATACCAATACTTTAGGAGACTTATGTACTCAGTAGGTAGATCCGTATCATCCGACCACTTTTTCCACAACCTGTCGTATGCAACAAGATCAAAAGCCTTAGATAAATCTAAGAAGCAGGCATAGACAGGTGTGCTTCTGTCAGTGTAGTATCGGACGGTATGCTTGAGACTCAGTATAACCGTTTCTGCTGATAAACCAGGGCGAAAGACAAACAGTGCATCATGAAGCTGTACGTGTTGTCTTAACTGAATATCAATTACACCATCCAATACTTTAGCAATGATTGCCGCGAGTGATATAGGCCTGTAGTTACTTAATTTAGAGGCGTCTCCTGTCTTGCTCTTTATTATGGGGACAACTATGGTACTCATCATTGCCTCAGGGAGGTATTAATGCCTTATGCAAAACGTAAACAACATAGCGAGCACCCTCGGCAGATGAACACCCGCATGCTGTAAGTGTTCTATGTCGAGCGAGTCATGGCCCGGGGATATTCCTCGCTTCATGTCTCTGATCACCTTGGCGACCTGTTTCGCAGTGATTCGAACAAGCGGTTTCGCCAGCCTAGTACCTCCCGCCTTAGTGGTCGTCGCGGGTACCAGTGGTGAAAATACCCTAAAATGCTCCTTAAACATATTGGCAAGTTGGTCGGCGTCACTAAACCTCTCTACACTTTCATTCAATTCGTTGGTCTCCTTCCAAAACTTACTAAAGTTTTTTGTGGCATGCTGTGATGCAAGAATGTCCATCTTAATATTTTATTGTCCCTACACCACTTGAGCTGATGTTTAAAGCAACTTCGTGTGCTTCGCATTTGGTCATAAGTCTGACCGGACGTATTTTTGCCCTCGGCGTACTCATAAAACCGAAGCCTAGCCTCCTCATAAGCCTTTTTGCAATGCATGTTCCAGCCTGTCACATATCTTTTCTTTCTATTTTTAAATGTTGTACTTTTAGGTCACGCCACCGCAGCGTCCCTAAGCACATTCACTACATTATGATACAATTTATCAACTATTTGTCTGTGGCCTACATTATTACACATTATATCTGCGCAGCTATGTAATTCACAAGGAAAGTTGATATCACGCAGCTTAGTTGAGCAAATGTACAAATATTCATTTAGCTGCTCTTTATCTCTTTCGCCCCATTGAGCCTTATCCGGCAATGAACCTCTCATTTGTACTTTCGGTACCAAAATATTAAGGTCACATAACAGTTCGACAGCGAAATGATCGGAACATGACATCTCATATCGTATACTTGTGCCCAGGGAGCCTAAAATGGACGCTTTGGCAGAATCATGCGTGCAATTCATACAGCCCGCAATTCATCTGTTTGACAGCTGCTATTTAACATTAGACTTCACTATATTAATTCTTAATTTGTGGACCATTTTACGAAACTCCCTAACCAACTGTCAGATGAATTGCGGGATATGAATTGTACGCAGATCATAATATGATTCTGCGAAAGCGTCCATTTTAGGCCCCCTGAACAGTTTCATATCTTTCTTTTCTTATTATGCCTGGAGGCTTTTATTTCGGTATATTCTGTTTACGTTTTTTAGTTTTTGGTAGAGTGGCGTGTAATGGCAAATAATTAAATTTAGTGTGTTGCGTTGCGTAATGAAAATTATTTTACATACTATTGTATAGAATCAAGTTTTATAACTAAACAGACAGCTGTGCTGCTGGGGAGTTTGTTGCGCCACTTCTTCAACCCAGCTAAAGCACCAGGACGTAGTGAAGGTTGGGCGTTTTGGGGGACCATCATACGTAATTTTTGACGTTCGAAAAGTGAACGTCAAAAATAACAGACCAGCGGCGGCGAACGCTACTGCCCGTGGCCTGCAAACTGTGCCGCATGACTTGCCGCCCCGCCCGCCGCCGCACCGCCGCTGTTTGTGTCGCCCGTCCCCGTGGCCAGGTGGTCTACTCCGAAAATAAATCCGAAGTATCGGCCGAACGTTCGGTCGTTTCTTTACTACAGCTAACTATCGCTGACTACTGAATTTCAGGTTACCTGCGTCTCAAATAAATATTTGCATATCATTATTATCATTATTCGGCAGCAGCATTCTCTATGCATTTTAACACCATACTGCGATCGCCAACCCATCTGCCAAGCGTGGTGATTATAGCAAACCCCGTTTGGCGGAGGCCTATGTACAGCAGTGGACGTCTTTTGGCTGAAATGATGATGATGATATCATTATAACATATTGAAGGTCGATGTTAGCGATCGATCGCACATAGTTACACCAGCCAATACATTACGTAATAATTAAGTAAGTATTACGTAATGTATTTATTTTTAGATATTGTCAAGTGACAATATCTAAAAATAAATAAGTCTGCGAGTTGAAAATATAAGATACGCTAGCTACAACCGCCAAAAAATATCTCTATTTTTTTATATGGCAACACTACCTTTTTTGCCTTGTGTTCAGAACTCGAGAATGCGACGTCCGTTAGCCGGCACTTGTTTATTTTTCAATGTCTGGTTTTTGCGAGCAGCCTCAATGAACGCCTATTTTAAAAATTTGCCATTCGACAGTGTATTTATTTCGTAGCAGTATTTAAAGGCGGTTTTTGAAGTTCAATTGTTACTACTGACCTGCCGTTATGTAGAGCTAGGCTGTGGTAACACTGGTAACCCACAGCCTAGCCCTACAACAGCGGCAAGTCCTGAGAAAAAATAACAACCTTCAGGTAAAATATTACTACTTAATTGATTGCCTATAAAAGCCCGGCGAAAATACTATATGTTGGATATCTAACGTATTTTCCATGCACAATAAGGGTTCCGTAGTTGGGACGAATAAAAAGTTTAAGTTAGTTATGCCAAAAACTAACGTTGAAAAACATGTTTTCCCATACATCGATACAGGTACGTCACGGTCAATTCTCTAACTGTAAAATGTAAGTTTGTAAAATAGCAAAATTTCGGACATTTTCCTTGCCAAATTTTATGATTATAGTTTAACGGGAAGTACGGGTTTGTTTATTTGCGAGAACAAAATATGTCACTTAGATGACCGTATTTTTTATTCCGTTGACTTAGAAGCTTGATTTTTCTAGAGCTTTATAGGACTGTAGACCATTATCGTATTTTGCGGAACATGAATGTTTTAAGTTGTAAAGCACGTATACTTTATCAGTCATGCGTTGAAGATTCTTCGTTTGAAATATGTAACATCATAGTACGAATAACCCGCCATACCTTTAGTTAATTCAAGCATTAAGAAAGATTGTACTTATAGAGAGTTATCTTATGCGTCTACGAACTCCGACTCATAAGATAACACGGAAATATTATACCTGCACCGATCGGTACCGATCCGTAGGTACAGGCTCGCCTGCGCCAGTAACCTGTTTCGTTATGTGAGCGTTTTTTTTTTTTTTTTGTGTGGGATATTATCAAATAACTTCTCCCGCTCTGGGCGGAGCGGGAGGGAGTGTCAGACTTTTACTGACTAAAACCCACCGTGTTCCTTCAAATGCCTGTGTGCCAGGGCCACGATATCCCTTTCGGAAAGACTCGTAACCCTGGCAGAATTTGGCCTTTTCGGAACCCGTCAATTGGTGCTGACGTCTCTTTGAGGCGCGCGTGGAACATAACGTGCCGTCGACCCGGGCCTGGTCCTTATCGGACGGCGAGCTACCCATCGCTCCCCGTCCGCAAGCCCGCGCCTACGGTGGTCGGGAATCGGCCTGCGATTCCCGACGACCGGGGCGTCTCCTGCGGCGACTAAGGGCGGAAGGGCGGGAACCCTGCCTCATCCTCACGCGTTCCGCCTCCTCCGTCGCGAGCATTACTGTTTCGCAGAAGGAAGTGACGCCCTCCCATGCACTCTCGCTCCGAACCAGGGCTAAGGCGCAAATTAAAGGTTAAAACGAGTAAGTAATAGCAATCACTTTTGTTAATTGTCCTAGACCCTGTCCTGTCAGGGTTTTTTTAAACCTCAAATCCACCACTAGTTGAAAAATTATTCTAAATATTTGGCGAATTTTACCGATGAACTTTTGTGTCAATATCTAGTTTATTAACGAACCTGGAGAAATCCTTGTCAGTTTGCAGAGCTTCCTCTCCATGCCCGAGACGCAGCAAGTGTGGCTCGTCCACATCCAACTCTGCCACCTTTTCGAATAGCTTGGTTACTGTGGGTTCCGACCAGTGTAAGTTTGCAAGAGAGTAAACGTAACTAGCGCGTTTGCGTAAAATTTGACCGATAGATCATAATGCTAAGAGTATAAGAGTGAGAATAAAAATCTTAACGCAAACGCGCTAGTTTCGTTTACTCTCTTGCAAACTTACAGTTGCGCTGCCACGGGAAGTTGTGGTTCAGATTTGATATTATCTGAACGACCACGTCGGTTTTACCTGTCATAAAAAGTTGTATTAAACGATTACAAACTGAAAATTATATTTTATGTTTCTTGTTAGAAACATAAAATATAATTTTATATAATATAATAATCAATCAATAATAATAATATAATAATAATAATCTAGTTAGAAACATAAAATATAATTTCATAAAATATAATTACAAACTGATTTTTTTTTTATGTTTCTAACTGTTAGAAACATAAAATAAAATTTTCAGTTTGTAATATAGAGTCCGCGTATCACTGGTCAGTTTCCCTTAGTCGTCAGTTTATTTAATTCGCCTGTTTCGTTGATTAGTCATTTTCACTGATTGGTCAGTTTTACCGATTAGACAGTTGCGTTAACTCGACATTTTCCAGTGTTTGCCAGTTTTCGTCGATTCTTCAGTTTTATTCAATTCGTCAGCCAAAGTACAGTCGGTAGAAAACTGAACACACGTCTGCTAATTTAAATAAATATTAAGATCGATTTGATAATTTTCAGTCATAATTAGGGAATGTCAAACTGATTTAAGTTATATATATTTTTACGACATAACGTTACGTATTGTATTGAGATTTCAGTAAAGTAATGTTAGAAGTTAAGTAGACATTTTTATTCAATACCTATTGGTTTATTTTATGTTATTTTAAAAATATAAACTGAAGTTTAGTTTTATTAAGGCTGGTATTCCTTACAGCAGATTATATTATCCACATGTAAAAACTTTTCCCATAAGTGTACCAAACTGACGAATCGACAAAAACTGGCAAACACTGGAAAATGTCGAGTTAACGCAACTGTCTAATCGGTAAAACTGACCAATCAGTGAAACTGACTAATCAACGAAACTGGCGAATTAAATAAACTGACGATTGAGGGAAACTGACCAGTGATACGCGGACTCGTAATATATAATATGATATAATAACTAGTTACTATACAGGGTGGATTTTTGAGATGGGGCAGTAAGGGCAGCTACCGTAACCGTTGTAGCTACAGGAAAACGGTCTTACGAGACTGTCTTTATCTTTTTGAGAAATTTTGATCTGAATTCACAGATTTTGAAAAAATGTACAGTCAGCAGGAAAATGGGCAGTTTTCAAAAAAACTTTTTTTTATGCCAATCGATCCTGTTTCTTATAAGGATCAAAAACCGCTATTGGACCAACTAAGGTTTGAGTACTAGAAAAGTCAGAAGTCGCAAAAAAAAAATCCATACATTTCGTAGGAAATGAAACTCTAACTTAGCTTTTTTATGGATGGATGTGACAAAAATGACCTCATTTAATTTAGAACGTTTAGACTTGTTAGAAGCTTATTTTTTAAATAATAAAAGCCCGTCAGGTGCATTGGAGTGGTACAGGATTAATTACCTGATGCGTCGTGTGCCAACCAGAAAGGTATTACAAATCTTGTAAAGAACCTAGCAGAAGGTGCCTCGTTCAAGAAAAAAATAGTACGACATTCAAGTGTATTATGAAAATATGATGATTGCAATGTTATCACTCGTGGAACCGGGTTATTGTACGTTCGCCACAAAGTAAATTCGTCACATTTTTGTACACTCCATACATTGAAAGTGTATTCGCCACTTGCATTAAAAATATGTGTAAATTCGTCACAACCACAAGTCTTCATTGTAGGTACGTACTATGTTCGTTACATTGTAGGTATCGTATGCAAAAGTGATGTACATCACTTTTGCATAAAATACTGGTAGCAAGCAAAGTTATTGGTTTTTAAATAAATAAATAACGTTTGTATTCTACTTAGTGTTTGATTTTTCTGCTGTCAGAAGAAAATTGAGGAATGTACAATAATCGAAATTAAAACTATGTCGAATTTACTTCATGAAAATAGAACTGTGGCAAATTTACTCCATTTTTTTCCGTGGCAAACTTACTTTGTGGCGAATGTACAATAACCCGTGGAAGCGTATCCAGAGATTTCTTCTAGAGATGTCATTAGCAAAGTGGGTGTTTTGCACTACTACTTTTTTGTAGCGGCCAGTTTATCGATGGTAAACAAATTAAGTTACCTACGAAATGTATGGGAAAAGTTTTTTCCGATTTCTGACTTTTCTAGTACTCAAACCTCAGTTGGTCAAATAGAGGTTTTTGATCCTTATAAGAAATAGGATCGATTGGCATAAAAAAAAGTTTTTGTGAAAACTGCCCATTTTCCTGCTGACTGTATTCAATTTCAAAATCAGTGAATGCAGTTCGAAATTTCTCAAAAAATTAAGGACAGTCTCGCAAGACCGTTTTCCTGTAGCTAGAACGGTTAAGGTAGCTGCCTTTACTGCCCCATCTCAAAAATCCATCCTGTATAATATGATATAATAACTACACTTGGGAGCAAATAAATCGAACCACTTGCTTTTTTCACGTATAATGGTTAATATTTTTGATAATATGGAACTTATCCAGTCGAACCATATATCGCCTAAAAGTTTATTACAATACCTACCTACCTTTACAATATTTTTAATATTTAATATTTAATTTGTAAATTATTGAAAAATAACCTTATTGAATGATAAATTATTGGCTCTGAAATAAAAATGGTAATTTTGATAGAAAATTTAGTAGGGTTAAAACAGTCCAGAAAAACAATACAAAACAAGATTATCGCAAAAAAATATATCTTAATAACTGGTATTACCCCCTCTCCGTGCCCTGATGTATTCTTGTAGTTTTTAGTCATCGATCTGATCAGCGTTACGATGACATGTTGTGGTATGTTCTCCCACTCCTCAAGTATAGCGACTTTAAGCTCGGGAATGGATGAAACAGCGGGAACCCTGGCTCGGACTCTCCGTTTTAACTCGTCCCATAGATGTTCGATCGTGTTCAAATCCGGGCTTCGTGCTGGCCACACCATTTGTTGAATCCCGATCGCCGATAAGTACTCCGTAACAATCCGCGCGGTATGAGGTCTCGCATTTTCATGCATAAACAATAAATTTTCTCCGATAAAACCAGCATACGGCATTACGTGGTCTTCGAGAATGTCTGTTATGTATCGGTACGCTGTTAAACCACGTCTACCACTTCCATCATTGACGGGGTCGACGAATACAAGTTCCATTTTTCCGTCTTGAGAAATTCTACCCCACATCAAACAAGTTTCTCCACAAAAAACTTACAGTTTCTCGAATGCAACATTGGGCAAATCTTTCACCAGGTCGTCTATACACTCGGTTTCTCTCGTCATTGCTAAAAATACAGATTCTCGACTCGTCAGAAAACAAAACTGACCTCCAGTCTTCTAAAGTCCAATTAACGTGTCCTCGAGCAAACTCCAGACGAGATCGGCGGTGAGCTACAGTTAATTTTGGGCCAGTTGCCGGTTTGTGTGATGTTTAATTTCGTTCTTTTAGTCTTCGTCTGACTGTCCACCTACTGACTTCGACGAACTGGTTGCAATAAAGTGGTCGTCGCGTTCTGTAGTTGCCCGTGGTCTACCGGTTCCAGGTCGCCGAACAAAAGCACCAGTTTCCAGATACCTGCGGTATACCCGCTGTACCTTTGAACGACTCAAATGAAGTCTGCGTGCCACTTCACGTTGTCCGTGTCCAGCCTCAAGTAAAGCTACAACTTCGGCAGCTTCCGTCGGTGTAGTACCCATTTTATCAGGCTATTTGATTACACAGATACAGGTAAAGACAACACTAACACGTCAATATGGGTATAATGAACAAAAACCCACAATTTCACCTTTTCCTAATGGAGTACAACCAAAATGTCATAAGCAAATTAAATGCGATAATTTTATTCTACCGTATATAAAGTTTAAAGAACTTTATATACAAATTACAATTTGACAACTAAATACCCTCATTGTAAAGGCTATTAAATAACCTTTTAGGCGATTTATGTTTCGAATCGATGCATTCCAAAATGCTAAAAATAATAACCATAATGCGTGAAAAAAGGACGTGGCTCGATTTATTTGCTCCCAAGTGTAGTTACTATATAGTTACTTCGGAGATAGAAAATGGAACTCTTCAATGGACAGAAAATCAACGGGTCTGCTGTAAGTATTGTATAATCCACTCAATTAGAAATATAAAACAGACTACAAAAGCCATACAGGAAAAGTTTTTATCCACTGCGCAAATTTTGACAAATTAAACTTAAACGAATTTTATTAAACATATATTTTTTATTTTGATACGTCTTAGTACAAAAAACAAAAAATATCGTTAACGAAAGATGTTTATTTTAAAAGTGGTTGTATGGCTACCCAACGGCGCGCGGCAAAGCGTAACGCGCTAAAGTACCTACCTATCAGCTGTGCGCTTGCTCGATTCGCCGGCGTAGGTATTTACGTGGGTTACAATGTACTGATCGCTAATTTTATCAGGTTCGAACTAGACTTTTTTATGTTTAGACCGTGACCTGAAATTATTTGCAGAGTAATTCCAAATTTTCCTTCATACTTTAACGGGCTTAGGATGGCTTCTTCGATTTCGATCGCCAGTCGGGGTCTGCCAGACCCTCGTGCATGATTCGGGGTTCTGAACTGTCCGTGATCAAGCAGCCTTTGAGTGGCCGCTAAAATAGTCCTTTCATTAGGGACCGCGGGGTTAAGGATTCCATGGGCTCGCATTCGAGGTATGCTCTCCGTCGCATACATTCGGCGAGCTGCTCGCAAACTTTCACCACTCAGTACATACACTCGCACCATCTCGGTTACTGAAGTCCGACATCGTGACCGGTAGGTACAAGCACGACACACGTCCAGCGCGGCGCTTGCGCGGGAAAGCGATTAGACGCGACGTCACACGACAGCGCGTGCGATGAGTGAACTGTCGCCTGTCGGCCACAGCGCCCGGCGCGACCTGCCTGCCCGTCTGTATGTGTGTCTGTCTGTCTGTCACACCTGGATATCACAAGAACTCCTAATGCTATCAACTTGAAATTTAGAATAGTTTTAGAAGACGTTTGCCCAACTATTTTGCAAGCAAGCAAGAAATTTAAAAAAATATATCTTTTTTGCAAAAGGGACTGAAAATGGGAAAAGGGAAGGAAAAAGGTCTTAAAAATTTGAAATGGGACTACTAGGGCATGTGGGGTATCATATGAAAGAACGCTGTTTGCACATTCTCAAACATTTATTTTTTATTTTTTAGGCAGCATAGTTTCCGACTTTTGATGAAAATGTAAAAAAAAATACCATTTCCCCCCCCATCATCTCCGAAGTTTGCAGAGATAAAAATCTGAAATTATTTTATATGATAGAAGCTTATGTAAAGATTACAGGAAAAATAAAACGATGTCTCTAAATAGCACAGTTTTTCAGAAATCATCAACATCATATATTCGTACGGAACCCTCGGTGCACGAGTCCGACTCGCTCTTAACAGGTTGTTTTTTTATAAGGAATTTTCTTTAAACCTTCGGGATTGGGATTGAAAGTGTGTTACTGATTTTTACTCTGTTATCAAGACAATATTATGTACCTATTGCAAATATATTATATTTCAGATCTCTAGTGGGTTTTACCTAAACGTGTTTTCTCCTGCAGTTGGTAAACCCAATTGGAACCACTTAAGATCAAATGCCAGACCAGAACGAATGACTCTTTTTTTCTTTTTTTTTTTTCTTTTTTTCGGAAATTATCAAATAACTTCTCCCGCTCTGGGCTGAGCGGGAGGGCGTGTCAGACTTTAACTGACTAAAACCCACCCGTGTACCTTCCGTTGCCTGTGTGCCGGGGCCACGATATCCCTTTCGGACAAAATCGCAACCCCGGCAGGCATTGTCCCTAACGGACCCCGTCAGTTGATGCTGACATCTCTTTGAGGCGCGCGTGAAACACAACGCACCGTCGACCCGGGCCTGGTCCTTATCGGACGGCGAGCTACCCATCGCTCACCGTCCGCAGGCCCGCGCCTATGGTGGCCGGAAATCAGCTTGTGACTCCCGATGCCCGGGGCGTCTCCTGCGGCGGCTAAGGGCGTGAGGGCGCGAAACCTGCCTTACCCTCACGCGTTCCGCCTCCTCCTTTGCGAGCATTACTGCTTCGCAGAAGAAGGTGACGGCCTCCCATGCACTCTCGCTCCGAACCATGGTCTGAACCAGGGCCGGACGCGAGAGATCGCTGCCGCCGATCGCCTCCGTGAGGACACGGCGGTGCTCCGCCCAAGCCGGGCAGACCTCCACCGTATGCTCCACCGTGTCCTCCGGGCGATCCACACAGTGGTGACACCCGGGCGTTTCCTCCCGCTTTATCCTGAACAGGAACCTCCCGAAACAACCGTGTCCGGTGAGGACCTGCGTCAGGCGGAAGGTGAGAACGCCGTGGCGCCTCTCTAGCCACTCCTCAAAGAGGGGACTTATCGCCACAATTGTGGCGTGCCCTGCGCTGGGTTGCGACAATCGCACTCTCCATGCCGCCATGAGATCCCGCCGAAGCTACGTCCGCTGTTCCGCGATTTCTTGCGGCAGCGGAGTTTCACCCCGGCCTTTCGCCTTCTCGCGCCACTCCCAGATGTGCGCGAGGACTTTTGCCTCCAGATCCCACGGCGGCAGTCCGGCAAGGAGGCTCGCCACCTCACGGGAGACCGTGCGGTAACCCCGTACCAGCCTGATGACCATGACCCTTTGGGACGCGTTCAACCGCTGGGCTGGTCGCAGCCTCAGAGAACGCGCCCACACCGGTGCCCCGTAAAGGGCCATGGACCGCACGATCCCCGCGTAGAGCCTCCGGCAGGAGGCGTTTGGACCCCCTAGATTGGGCAGCAGCCGCTTCAAAGCAGCCCCGGCCCTCTCCAGTCTAGGAGCCAAACGTCGGAAGTGCTCCACGAAGTTCCACCGGCTGTCGAGGACGAGTCCCAAGTACTTCATCGTCGACTCGACACCGATGTGAACTGCTACCTACATACTGTCTGGAGTGTAGGTATTATCCTTTCATTTATCCTTCCAATTTACCTTTCCTTTTTTTAGTTTTCTTCCATATCGTGTGATTTATGATTTATGCCCTAAACGAGCGATAAGGCCGCACCCCAATCACATTTTGAATAGGTCGACTGGACCTACTGCCCATTTACGCAACACTAGAGGAAAAGAAGATGTGTTCCACGGTTTTGCATGATGTTACACGGGCTTTCGATAAAGTATGGCATGATGGCCTCATTCATAAACTAAAAACGATTTTCAGACATCTAAGAGTCCTATACAGGGTGTAAGGGACAGCCCTCCGCAGACTGATGGGGTGAATTCACTATATCGTACTAAGATGACCGGTACATGAAATTATTTCAGGAACGTTATGGGAATCCAATGAACCTGATTTGTCGCGGTGGGGTGGACGGCCGCGCTCGCTGATTTCAGGCGTCGTTCGTTAGAGAATTTCAACATCTATTGCAGATTTATTTATTTTAGCTGTGTTATTTACATTAATGGAGTACCTACGGCGTACAGAGAATGTGATTTTACATTGAAATAAAGGAATAGTAACTGAAATTACGATTTAAAAAAAAAAAAATCCTGAAATAAATTTTAGTGGAATATGATTAAAAATAAGGAGCTGAATGCACCCTGTTAATTTGCGGAGGGCTGTCCCTTACACCCTGTATATCAAACAGATTGTTTAGGATAAGACAAAGAAACGCTTATTCAGACCTTAGGCAGAAAATACTAGTCGGTGTAAGAAATTTAATATTCTTCCTTTACACGAGCGAAGAAAAATTGCAGATCTTGCTTTCCTTATATTTAGTATAATGAACTGATCTACTGACGTCCCTGAGCTGGTAGCCAAGATTGGACTTCGTGTACCGTCTCTGTTTCTTCGGAGACCTCGGGGCCTAAAATGGACGCTTTGGCAGAACCATACGTACAATTCATATCCCGCAATTCATCTGTTTGACAGTTTTGTATGGAGTTTCATAGATTGGTCCACAAACTATGAATTGCTTTAGTGAAGTCTAATGTCAAATAGCAGCTGTCAAACAGATGAATTGCGGGATGTATGAATTGTACGCAGATCATATTATGATTCTGCCAAAGCGTCCATTTTAGGCCCCCTCATCTCCTTCATGTGCCTATTGTGAAAACTGTCTATAGGCAAAATACATACATTTTAAAAGCATGTCGAATGTTTTAATAACGTGTGCCGGGATATTATTCACAAATAGTGTCCAGAAAAAAAAAATGTATTTTATTTTGGTTTATTCTCTTCATTTGTTTCTGATTAACTCTCACGCTGTTTGTACCGTTTTGTCAATTTCATACATAAGTTTTTATAAGTGGAAACTTGTAATTAGGTATGTAAAGTATTTTTCAGGTATGTTTTTTGTTGGCGCACGTCGTATGAAGTTTTTTGAACCGCCGCGACGTACGGCGCACAATGGGTTAACTGAATAGAATAATAATAAGTGCTTCATGTAAATTTAACTTTGGCATGGCACTTGACACTTATAGAACAACTTAATTACAAGAGGCACTGAAATTTTCCAATTCAGGCTGCTTTGTGACGTCATTTAGAGGTCAAATAAAAGTCAAGTTATTTTAAGTATTTTTGTGAAAATAATTACGATCTTATAATTTTAAGACCTATTAATAGAAAAATAAGTCTTAGAAGCCTAAAATCTCGAAATGGTTTTGGATTCGGCATAGGTTAATTTTTACTTTACATACCCAATTGGACATATTACTTCTGACTACTCGAATGTATTAACATGTAGGCCCATAACCATTAAATTGGCAAATTTATTGGCGAACAGATCGCAGTCCGGGTTGGCTTCCACGAGGATCGGCCAGCTTAGGGGACGCCCACAGCTAGGAATCGAAGACCTTCAAAAAGCGGGTGGGAGATACGGGATGCGGAAGGCAAGAGCTTGGTGTAATGGCGCTAATTGTGAGATGTCGAGTAGTGTACTGGACAATTTTTTTTTCTTTTACCTGACGCAATTTTCAAATTCTTTCATTAAAATGAAAGTTATCATACACAATTCAAAATAAAATTACCTGTAGCAACTCTGCGCTACCTGCATGTCCTCTTCATAAGATTTCCCAGGGAACAGAGGTTTAGGCGCATCGTCGAAGACCGCGTGGAAAGGAAACTCTTTGCTTATTATTTCCATAGACTTCGTCTGAAAAAGTAAATTAAAAATAGTGACCCTATTTTTTAGTTTAATGAATGATGACATAATAAAATTTAAAAGACATAAATTGCACTAGGTAAAAAAAGGCATTAGAAAATATAGTCGATAGCAAAGACATGTAAACTACGTGCGCGGTGTGGGTGTTTGATTGAACTTTGAACAATCGCTTTCTAATACTATACCTACTTGTCAAAAAATAATAGGCCCGTTTTGACATTTAACTTGAATTGATTTATCGTGAGTATCGAGTACGGAGTCGTATAGTTACTTCACTATTTACGTCGCGTTCGTGGGTCAATCGCGACGTACTAGTGTCAAAACGGGCCTATTATCTTTTGACAACTTTAATACTTATCACAATACAGTTAGCACAAATAAAAATATGTAGAATACAATGTTCATATTTTTATATAAGTAGTATACCCACCTAAAATAGAAACATTGTATACTGTTAAACTACCTTTCGTGGGACAGATTGTTAAATTCAAAACCGGAACATAAAATGCGTAGAACCGCGTAACAGGGGGCCTAAAATGGTAACTTTGGCAAATCATAATATTATGATTTGCGTACAATTCTTAACCCGCAATTCATCTGTTTGACAGTTTTGTATGGAGTTTCGTAAAATGTTCCACAAATTATGAATTGCTATATTGAAGTCTAATGTCAAATAGCAGCTGTCAAATAGATGAATTTTGGGATGTATAAATTGTACGCAGATCATAATACGATTCTGCCAAAGCGTCCATTTTAGGCCCCCAGACTCGAATCTCAGTTTGTATAATTTAAATTCAAGTTGAAGTCGGATCTGCCAGGGTTGCGGGTTTTTCCGAAATTGATACCTACCGTGGCCCTGGCACACAGGCAACTGAAGGAACACGGGTGGGTTTGACGTGAAAATGACGGCATGGCTGTAGGACATTGTTACACTATGGCAATTGATGCAGGGCCTCAAGTCTGCTATTACAATAGTGTCAGAATGGTCGATCATTGATTTCATAATTATTGATTTTGACAAGTTTGGTAATCTACTAATAAAATGGTATCATTATGACTTTCCAATGGTCGGCCACTGACACTACATTGAAAGAAATTGCATTTATTGGTAATCTCGTACATAATGACAAATGAATGACATTTCTACTAATGGGTTTTATAATAATGGCAATACGACAATGCCATTATATAAACACAATTCTATTACGAGAACATTAACCGACCAATGATCGACCATTATGAATTTAGCAGATTACGAACTTTTAGCAAAATGACAATGGGATCGTGTTGGAATGACTGAATTTATAAAAATAGCAGACTTTGGCCCCAGGTTGCACGCGTCGGTCATAACAATTAAGGCCGAAGTAAACTATCTTATATAATATGGTAAGATGTTAGTGTATAGCATATGTGTGAGCACTATGTAGGTACCTACCATTTACTGAGTATGTCTTTTATTGACTTGAACGTGCCCTGGCGGCTGAGAGTGTGTCATGCTCACTCAAATGTCTCGCTGATGGTGGCGTGTGTGTTGGATCATTAAGTTCCCTTCAAAATGCTTGAGCAAATGGTGCTGATCCATGCGTCGTGATCGTGAAAGGGCGCCCTCAGTAGGGACTAGGTAGTAACTGCTTAGCTGCCATGGCTTATTCAAATTTACGTTTTAAATTGTTTTTTTTTTTTACGTTTTTATTACGGATGCTTATGACGTTTTGCATCGTTCTCACATTTATAATTTCAACATGAATGATGTAACCAATACTTAGTAACAATATTTCAATTTATAAAAGAGTGTCCGTGGAGTTTCTTGCCCGTTCTTCTCCATAGGTACGTACTACGTTTTGGAATGGGCAACTAGCTTCACATTTCTGATAGACCGACCCCTTGACAATTCAAAAGTGCCTGTAATTGGTTTATTAGAAATAAATGCTTTGAGTTTGAATTGATTGTAAGAGGTGAGGGATGATGTAAGTAACGAAAAGTGAAAGATTTAAGTTAACCCTTAATTATAAAACTGTATTTTACATTTTACACAGCTGAATCGCTAACTAATGAAGTTAGCAAAGGTAGGCGTTACTTTTTTTTAAAGGGCATGTTACCTGATCCTGTGCACACTTGGTGAGGAAGGTCTCTCAGCGAGGTCGCACATGGTAGACGTGGAAATGATGCGCCAGCTTGCAGGCGGCGCCAGCATCCTATCCCGGCTCAAAGGTACTCTGCAGTCGACCCACGCGCTCTAGCAGTCCCAGGCGCTCTAGCAGTTCCAGGCGCTTTGCTAGCACGTAGTTCACGCGACCGTATCTGTTCAATGGATACAGATAGTGTAGAGTTTTACTATGTATTCATTAAAAAACCGGCCAAGTGCGTGTCGTTCCACGCACAAACAAATCATCCGGAGATGGTGTTATTTGCAGATGACACGTCATTGATCTTTAAAATAGTCCGACGGTCCTTGACGACGTGAATAATTCTATTCTTCAGGTCCAAGATTGGTTTACGGTAAATAATTTGGTTATAACTTATAAAATAATAAATAAGAAATAATCGGGTAAATAAGTTTCCGGGAGAATTTTACTGCGTACCTTGAATAACTCAAAAGTTGGTATGCATCAATTATTATTTAAGAACAAAAACAGTAGAAAAAATAAACAAATGAAATGTAGGACCCGTATAATGAACAAGTATGTACAAAACGAATTTGGTATTTATATGCTATCTATATTATTATCCTCCGTAAAGTTGTAAATCAAACTGCACTCCTATCTGCTTACCACGCTTACGTTGGTTCCAACTAAGATATGGTATAATGTTTTGGGGGAATACTGCTGATAGAGAAGCTGTTTTTTTTTCGACATCCACGCGGGCGAAGCCGCGGGCGAAAGCTAGTTATGTGATATTTTCGTTTTACAGCTACGAGTTTAGTACGCAGAAATCACTTTATATGTCTACCACATCGAGCAGCGGCGCGCATCTGGCATTGCATAGGAGCAGCACAGTCTCGGTCCGCCGGTAGCACAGGCCGGTAATGTTAAGCGGCAGCGCCAATAGTGGTGTTTTATTTCGAGAATACCTAACTAAATATCGTAAATATTACTAAACGAAAATCGTATCAAAAAGCACTTCTTTTTATAGTCACATGTGGCCTTTTAGGCAATTTACAATGCAAAGTCATGTTTCATGATTATTATGACCTCAAAAGGATTTCAGTGTGTTTATTTTATAAAAGTGCAAAAGTTTTTCACGAATGAAGTTATCGTTTCTCAAGAATTAGTAAAGAGATGACTAAGGTTTCCAGAATGGGTTTCAGTATATTTGTCATTTTGTTGTTGACACCGACCAGCTATGTGTCAGCCAGCGCCAAGTGTTGCCCTGATGGACAAGCGCTTCTCATGAAGAGGGATGTTTGTTGGGAACCAAAAGCAAATGTCACAACACCGACATCTTTGTCGTGTAAATTGACCCTAAGATTTTTAAAGAGTTACTATGTTAATGACGCTGACGAACTGAAATTACATCTAGGAGATGATTTTGACGAAACATTTGAGACTAGCTCGTAAGTATGAGATTTTTTTTATATTCATAGAATATTATCCTTCACTTTTGAGAGGCTGTCGAGGGGTCGTGGACTCGTGGATACGTAGGTAATAACAGCCGCACGTAGGGTTGCTACTGCCAGGGTCTTAAAACCGAAAAGCCGGACATTTGGGTAAAAAGGCCGGACACTCTTAATTTTTTAGTCTTAGTATAACACGATAATAAAAAAAAAATTAAAACAAGGGTTTTTATAATTTACCATAAAATTCGAATGAAACAACAATACAATTGATCATTCAATTGTATTGTTGTTTCATTCGAATTTTATGGTATCAGTCTTCTTTATTAATACTTAAAACGGTGGTTTCCGCTTTAATATTTAAACCTATTTATAATTATATAATATATAACATATGACAAATAAATGTAATAGTATGATCAAATTTAAAAAGCCTAACAAAAGCCGGACGGGCCGGACCCGTTTGGTTTGAATGGGTTCGATAACCCGTTCACAATGTTTGATTGGGTTGAAGGTGAAGCTAGCCGGTTCATATATAAGACAAGCCGTTCACAGTGTAACACACATTTTATGGGTTGAAAACTCTTCATACAGCTAACCGAAACGGGTCAGTGTCATCTTAGGGGAGCGGAACTTCCATGATGATATTCTTCATTCATCAATCAAATCGAGAAGTTAATATTATGAGTTCAGCTAGTCACCGCTAGATGGCACTGTAATTTGATTACTCTATTTACGAGCTGAGAGAGTATTTTTGTTTATTATGCTCGCACATTGTGCTTGGCTGCTTATTTTTAGACTATTTAAACTTTAAGCAATAAAATAATAATAAACAAAAATGCGGAAAAAATACGCGCTTTCTTAACTCTATTTTTTGGTACGGTTTGTGTTATGCATTACCTGCCCCTTCTTACGAAGAAGAAGAGGGGAAAAGGGGTCAGGTTACGCAGGTCACTGACTACATGTTACCTCTTAACTCCGGGATTGCACGGAAAAGGATTAGTTCTACATTAGATCCTTACAAAATGAATATGAGACCACAATGAAATTATGCTCTTTCAATACTTATGAAAAGAAAGAGAGTTACTTGTATTGCTGATTATAATGATTATAATTCTGTAAAACCATATTAAAATACTGCGCTCCAAAACAAAGATAGCTGACGTGGCTCAAAAGGCTGCCCAACTTAAATGGGACTGGGCAGGACATGTCTGCCGCATCGAGAACCAACTGTGGGCCCAAATGGCACAGAATTGGTGCCCTGAAACAGTGCGACGGGGTCGCGGCAGAACACGTAGGAGATGACGGGACAAATTGGATAGGTTCCGGCAAAACCGGAAGGAGGACGCGCGAGCTCGCGAACGATGGAAGGAGTGGAGGGAGGCCTTTGCCCAGCAGTGAGAAAGGGTACGCTAGAGAGAAAAAAAAAGAAAGAAGCCATATTTGTTACGGCCGCGAATCATATTTTAATCAACATACAACCTGAGACAGACCTGCCAACTACAAAAAACGTAAGAATATTTTAATTTCGGCACCCTTTAGGTTCATAAACCTCTATCAACTTTATTTATTTCACATTTTTCACTTTGGTCACTTGGTAAGGGGAATGGTATTCTTACAATAAAAAATAGTTTTGTAACGTCGTAAAACATACGTACATAGGGTACAAAAACACTGCCATACGACGAGCGATGGATGATAGAGGGATGTGTCTTTTCTCCATCTACGTTTCCAAAATACCATAAAGCGAAAATTTAAGAAAAATCTTGAATTCACTGACGTCAACACAGCCTGAACCGAACAAAGTGAGCAATAAGGAAGAATTTTAGAAAATTGATTCTCTGGGGGTGAATGAAAGTTTGCCGTCGGGAAATACCACAGGGGGGACACGGCTTATTCATTTATAAATATTAACCGGCTCACAGATCATACCGTACTCAATTACCCAACATGTCTAATGCAATCTAATATTTTATCTTTACGGATACAGACTGTGATTGAAGTGAAGCTAGTAACCAAGAATGTCATAAAAATCACAGCAACTATGTGATTTTTTAAATAACAAAACCAACATGACAACGTGCGTTACTTGACAAGCGCCAAGGTGAAAGAAAAAACGATGCTAATTTATATTTGAACGGCATTGTACTCGTGCACGTTGGAAATTTGTATTTATTTATTTTATTTGCTAACATCTAAAACACTGGTTCGTATGCATGCATTAAAATTTCATAACACAGTACTAAGGACGCATTCGCAAATCTGACAAAAATTAGCAGTTTTTCGGTACATTTTGCGGCAAAATTTAACTAAACCAAATGTAACTAAAAATTGCCACAGATAGATTACTAATGCCCGGTTTCTGAAGTTCCCAAATAAATGCTCACTAACTATTGGTTCAATAAAGTTATGCATAAGATAAACGTCGGTTAACTGTCACTGCGTTTCTGAATACGCAACAAACCATTCAATAACTATGAAACCGATAACTAGTTCCTTAGCTGCCGCTAGATGGGTCTGTTTAAAAGATCGTGTATAAAATAGATTTTATTATTTTAATTCGTCTATATTAATAGTTTTATTTATAATAATATTTTTTTCGTTGGTAAATACGTGGCTTCAGCACTATTCTAGTTAATAAATTCCTATGATAAGTCGTTACTTATGGACGGATGAATGAACGACATCATTGCCATTTAAAAAAAAAGGTTACTTCATTGTTTTTGTTTCGGGTGGTATTATTTTTGCTGTGCCGTTTGATTTTAAGTTTTATGTCGACAGTCTGTTTGGTAGTTCCAATTGTTTGTTCTTAACCATTCTTTTGTAAAATAACATAATGGAATCTGGAAAACGCAGTAAACATTTTATTGAAAGAGAGAAGATGCTTGTTCTAGAAGTGGGTAAAGATTTTGTTTAAGTATTTAACCGACAGTAAAATCACATTTCGAAAGGATTTCTCCTATGTCTTAAGTTTCTGCATGGGTAGTGATTTATTAGAAATAAACTCCAGTACTTCCAAATCAGACTCTGATGAGCTGCTCGTATTCACTATGCTCATACTCATTGTTTTCTCCTTTGAATAATTTTAATACCTATCTCACTTTCACTGGCAATTGAATTCAAATACCTAATACACGTTATAATTATGTATAATCTAAAAGTTGATGTAGTTTGCTATGAAATGAAACGTCAGTAATAGTTATAGAACCGATAAACGGCACACATTGGTCAGTTAAGTTAACTTAAGTTTAAACGGAGTTTATCTTACATTGCGGTGTTCGGAAACGCACATTCACAAGTTATCGAACCGATAGCGCTAATGAATAGATAAACTGCCGATAAAAGGACCTCAGAAACCGGGCATTAGTCTTCTTCTCTTGCTCTCTAAATGGTAGCAATGTTTTATTCGAAAATGTTGGTCTATAATATTGTAAAAAATAATTTCCATTGCCTCTTCACACAAAATTGACGATATCGTGTTGAGTTTAGGAACAGTTTTCTTCAATATATACATAAAGGAGATGGATAACGGTCCCATACAAGCTTGGCCTTAAATTAACAGAAATAAAAGAAAATCTATTATGAAGCTATAACAGGGTTTCAAAGCCCTGTATATTTTTGTTCGTCGTAAAACTTGGTGAAGGGACCTTCTCAAATCTGGATGACTTCATAAAATAAATTCAAACCTGTCGATAGCGGAGTAATCCACTGTCTTCCAGCAGATTGAATTTCACTCAAATCTAACGATTGTATCCCAAATGATTCATTTGCTATGTCCCAGTTTATGGAACATTGGATCTCCGATGGAAACCAGGCAAAATCAGAGTGGTCCGAGATGTGAGTTATAGGTATTGTTATTGTAGCCCAGGTAAAATGTAATGTGAAGATCCATAGTCCAAGAAAGGCGAATTCACTCAGAAATGCAAAAAGATAACTAGAAACACAGCCAATGCATATTTTTGAACAAATCACAAGAAATCACAACAAAATATTCTTGATGCTGTCACACGCAGCACCACAGAGTTATTAATAAAATAGAAATCGTCAAAGACGGACCCGACTGACAATAAGGGTTGCCTATGTTGTTGGCGCACGTATTTCTATGGTACATAGTTATGCCTTATGTATGTAGGATTCTTTATTCTCTCGTAGCATCCAGATATCTGGATGTAATTTAATGATTTACATGTCGTTAGCTTTGAAGTGACCGCCCAGCGTAACGCACTTCACTTTCAATCAAAATCAGAAGGATTTTGAAGGAAATTCCTGGAAATTCCTAATCCAATAAGTGACGTTTCATAAAATCAACATAATGGACTTTAGAACTCGTATAAGTAAAATTGTAAAGTCGTAAAAAAGTTATTAGTACGTTAAAATAATGGGCTTTAGGCGAAAAAATCAAAATAAATAAATAACCCTGGGGTCACCAGGTCATTTATTTATTTTGATTGGTTTTCCAACAATTGTTTACACTGGTTTTATGCTAAAGGTAACTTGAAAAACTGTGATGCAACAGTGCAACAATCAGTTACAGTCTTATGTCTTAATCTATGAATAATCATCTACCGCTTTATTACAAAACAAGATTTATATTTTGACATGGCTTAAACCATGGAGCCAGTTTTTGTAATAAGAACGTTGTACTGTGATTGAAATACCGTTCTTTATACAAAACTGAAAACTTAGTTCGGTACTAAGTTGTCAGTTTTGTGTTTAGGAACTTTACCATAGTCGGAATAAAGTTCAAAATTCAATAATGGCTCCATGTTTTAAACCTGGGTCTGAAGATAACCCTTGTTTTGTAATAAGGGGGCTAGTGTCTACGTCAAAAAATAACTTATTGGGATAATTATACTAAAGGGTACTCTTTCTAACACTCAGGATGTTTCGTATAGAAAAAAATAAAAATAAAATATTGCGTTGCATTGTTTATTTTTTAACTCTCTCTATCTAGTTATAGGTCTGTGGAAAGCATAAATGACATATGACAAATGCATGACAATGACGGGCAGTGACAATTTTTTTTTTTTTTTTCCTTCTGGCTTCGCACGGTTTGTGCATTTAGCCAATGTCACGTTTTAGTTCTTGTATAGTATTGATGAAATTAATTATAAATGCATGATGATGATATCCCCTTGAGTTTCAGTAAAGATGTGGCACTTTACTGAGACCTCACGCGGACTTCTTGAGAGAACTTGAAGCGAAGTTGCACTGTTTTGTTTTATTTGCCAACACTAATGCACGTTCACAAACACTTAATGGTTAATAATCCACCATTATTACACATTAATATTCGGCTAAACACAAATTTTGGAAAATTAAACAAACTGCTGAACATGACGCTTCACTTTCCCGCCAAGAAGTCGGGCAGTGACAATGATTATGAAAGTTAAAGAATGTGCTGCCATTACATACTTTTAAGACTGGACTGATCTATTGATTTAAAAAATGAAATTGATACATTAATTAATTATTAAATATCGTGTTCATTACAGTCTAGTTATTATTCAATATGCTTTAAACGCAGCTTTAATATTTTATATTCTAAAAGTACCCACGGAATCATATCAATTCTTACAATAAGCATGTCCCAATTACCATCATATTTCCAAAACTGGCAACTTAACTCTCTCCCCGAATACTTGAATCAAAATAATAATATTTTAAATTGAAATATTTTCTGCAATGTTTTACCAAGTAACGAAAGCTGTGGTAAGATTTCAAATATTATCAGTTATTTTTTTAATATAATTTCTCTTCGTCCGTGCTAGGCCACACTTTATCCAAGTCCTTTAGTTTCTAAAAATATTTTATTTACACATAATATATGATTAACTCAAAAGGTAGCAAAAAGAACTATCAAAATGTTACAAATAGTCTAGGAAAATAATGTTGAAAGGACCTATGTATATTTTTTTTTAATCCCAGTCGGTAGTGTTTTTTTTCCTATTATTTAACAAACCATATTAAGAAATTTTAAAATCACACGCTGGTATCCTTGTGATAAAATCAAAATTTTATGATTACCTATACAATATCTTCATTAAGAGGCCGACTACCATCGCCCGCAACTGCAAGTCGCGGTGAGCGCAAAATTCGTTCGGAATATTGCTATCTCTGTTTGACTCTCTGAGTATGTGAGCGGCGGACGCGGTGTGCGTGTCTTGTGCGTGTGTGTATGAGTGGATAGACAGCTATTATTAGCTGTAGGTACTTATCGTTCATTCATAACGACTCGGAGGCACTTAAACTTACTTATTAGTAATAATTAGGTATGTTCATTATTTGCTTTATTTTTGTTCACTACTTCGGGGAATCGTTAGTAAATGTACAGACTAGTAATGCGTTTTTTGGAAATTTCTTTAGAATGCCGATATCTCAACATATTAGGATATCTAGGCTTTGTAATGAAAATCCAGTAGATACGTCAAACATAAGGTAAGGTACACACGGCTACACACCAAGCTATAAAAATCCGGTTTACGCTGACCTCTCATTGTACGGAAATCCTACACAATGCGAGATCAGCTTATACTCGAAATATACCTATATTATATCGTCCAAGGGACCACACAACACACGCACGTCGCGTAAATATAAATTATCGGGATATTTATTTTAAACCTGCTTATGTTATTTCAATTTATTTCCTATAAGTTGGTCACAAATTAAAAAAAAACAGCCAAGTGCGAGTCGGACTCGCGCACGAAGGGTTCCGTACCATTATCTATAAAAACGGCAAAATAATCACGTTTGTTGTATGGGATTTATATTTTAACTATTTATTTTATTAAATTTTTTAGTATTTGTTGTTATAGCGGCACCAAAAATACACCATCTGTGAAAATTTCAACTGTCTATCACGGTTCATGAGACAGCCTGGACGAACACACAGACAGACAGACGGACGGACAGCGGAGCCTTAGTAATAGGGTTCCCGTTTCAGCCTTTGGGTACGGAACCCTAAAAAGACAACTATTCCAATAATTTATAAATTGACGATATCCGTAAATACAGATAAATAACATAGGTAGTTCTGAGCTAAGAATAATAAAAATAAAAAACAAGGATTTTAAATAAACATTCACTTAGTTATGTTCTAACTTCATAGTTATATATGTATAACATAACACCAACATTGTACACTTAGTTTGCAATAAACGATTTGAATTTGGATTTATTCATCTATAACTCGCAACGCGATATAGTCGTGTAGGGTGACCTTATATTATCGACTGAAAAATGACAAAAAATACAATTATGGTAATCAGAATACATAGTGTCAACACTGATTTATAAGACTGTAAATATTTATGCAGTTTATAATAAAGTCGATTTACCAGTTCTCGTCGACACAAGCTACCTATATCCGAATAGCTCCTGTCGTTTTAAAAAGGTTAGCCAGTTATCAAGTTATTATCGGAGCTGCCTCCCAGGGTCACCAAAGTCCAGATAAAAATCCCAGAATGATTAAATAAACTAGAAAGACTTTGATCTTTCCATTTTAGTTTTATCAATGTTTTGTGTAATAGGAATATCACAAAAAAGTCCGTGCAAAAACCGAGCCGAAACCATAAAGCCGCACTTGTCCAGACAAGTCCGGTCGTATGGTCGTATGGAATGAAGCCACGGCGCGCGCCTTCTCTAAGCAATAAGAAAATAATTATGATACATCGCTCTCGATTGGTTGTGCTCAGCGATGTTTACAAACTACCTCCCGAGTACCTACTACTCGAAACATATTTTCAATGGTTGCATTACTTTTTCGCAAATGCGATCACGATCATTATCGGTAAGACCGCACGGAACAATTTTGCAAGTATTTTTACGTATATATGGAAGTATCTTTTTTCCATACGATTGTAGTCAAAAAGTAGAAAAATATAATAGTGAAATTAGCTTCACGTATATTGCGCGATAATGTTCTAAGCGCCCATCGATTATGTAAGGGACTTACATCTGAACAACTTGGCATTTCAGGGACATCGCTGCCAATATATATGCATGAGCACCTTACCTTGAAGAACAAGCAATTATTTCGTGAGTGTCGAGACGCTGCCAAAAATCACAATTATAAGTTCCTGTGGGTTAAGCACGGGACCATTCTTGCTCGTGAAAAAGAAGGGGCAAGGGCTTTTGCTATTCGAACGTCGCATGATATCGCTAAAATCAAGCCTGGTTTTGCAGCGCCGATTGACAACCAGGGTGCCGCCCGCATCGTGCAATAGCTTGTTTAACGGTTTTGTATCTGTACAGCTTTTAATATTTGCATGTTACTTTCTGATTAGTTCCCTATATACATGCGTCTATAATTATTATTCCCTTTGTAAGGCAAAATTTACAGTCGCCGATTACTGCTTTGCCTGTGTGCTTATTGACTGTGTAAACAATTTTATGCAAATAATTGCTATGAGTTTTTTGCTAGGCGAACATGTAAATGCATTAAGCGTATTTATAATTTTAATTTTAGTCAAACATTGTATCTACTGGCGGCTAGTATGTTGGGTTTGGTTGACCTATTTCATCTATTTTTATTTTTTCGAGTCTTTTTTGTTTTTAGTTGGCTTGTTGATTGTGATTGCGTTAATAACGGATAATGCTTGTATGACTATTTCCTGCAGATTTCTATTCAACAATGACTGATAACTTAGTTATATATTACCAAAATTGCAGAGGGATTCGCACAAAATTACACATTCTTTATATGAATATCTTAGCCAATTGTTACGACATTATAATTCTGACTGAGACCTGGTTAACGCCCGAGATATTTAACAAAGAGTTCATTGATGAACGCTATGAGGTATACCGATGCGATCGTGATCGTACGGCCACTAATAAAAGGGATGGAGGTGGTGTTCTCGTGGCGATATTGAAGGGACTGCATTCAGTTAGGATAATTCCGCGTTCATCTATGCACATAAACATTGAACAGATCCTAGTACAGTTGCCGAGCTCAGCCAGAGGTAAGTTTGAGATAATAGCGGCAGTGTATATTCCACCAAAAACACCCGAGTGCGTATATGTTGAATATTTTGACTTATTGCAGACACTTCTTGAGGACACTGCCATCGAACATTTTTATTTCTTAGGAGACTATAATTTGCCGGAGGTCGACTGGGTTGCTAGCACAGACAGTATTTCAATCTCTGCACAGATCTGTAGAGATAATTCTCCTATAAGTAGTCACTTGAGTGTGTTTATGTCCCTCCTAAATGCTCATCAACTTAATACTATAAAAAATCTGAATGGGAGAATATTAGACTTGGTCATAAGTAATGATGATTGCACAATTTCTGCCCCCACCGATTATTTATTACAGCTTGACAACCACCATCCTCCATTCTGTGTGTTCATTTCGCTACGTTTGCCTCATAGTTCAATGGTACGCAAGACGATAAAAAAATACAATTACTATAAGACGAAATTAATGACGACTTAAAGGAAATTAATTGGAGAGACGCCTTGAATTACCAATCCGTTGACGAATCTCTCGACACTTTCTATAACATTATTTTTGGTATTATTAAGAAACATGTACCACTGACTACTTGCAGATCTTCTAAGTTTCCCGTGTGGGTCTCAAAACCTCTTATACACATTTATAAAAATAAGGCTAAGGCCTGGGTTAGATGGAAAATGTATCACAATGTTTCAGATTACGAGCAATTCGCACTTTACCGATCTAGAATCCAGGAAGAATCCAAAAACTGTTATAAAAAATACATTAATTCGGTGGAAGATGGTATTCGGAACAACGTTAAGCATTTTTGGACGTTCATTTCCAATAGAAAAAAATCTGCTGGCATTCCATCGACTATGAGGTATAACAACCAGTCAACTAGCAATCCAGAAATTATTTGTAATCTTTTTTCAGACTTTTTTAATTCGGTTTACGAACCATCCACTTCTACTAATATTCCATCCACGTATGACGACTGCTCTGAAAGCTGCACTCTGTTAAATGACATTCAGTTTACTATTGATGAAGTACTTAGTGCGCTCAAGTCATTGGATCCTTCTAAAGGGCCAGGATCGGATGGTCTTCCAGTAGCTTTCATTAGACAGACAGCCATTAATCTGTGTGTACCCCTGCATATTGTTTTTAACCAATCTGTATCTCAAGGGCGGTTTCCTCAAGCATGGAAGCTTGCAAATATAACCCCTATTTATAAATCGGGACCTAAGGATGATGTCGTGAATTATCGTCCTATATCAATACTGTCAGCTTTATCGAAAGTTTTCGAGAGACTAGTTCATGATAAAGTATACCCTCTACTGCACAATACTATCATTCAACAACAACATGGATTCGTCAAAAGAAGGTCAACTACAACCAACATGGTAACTTTTGTGGACTACTTGTTCAACAACATGGACTCTCGTATTCAAGTTGATACTATATATACCGATTTCCGGAAAGCTTTTGACAAGGTCGATCATCAGCTTCTCTTGCAAAAGATTGCATTCAATGGTATACGTGGTGATCTTCTAAGATGGTTCTCTTCTTACGTTTTTAATAGGACTCAGAGGGTTGTGATAAATGGTTTCATTTCCAGCACCCTAGGTGTTACTTCGGGAGTGCCTCAGGGCTCCATTCTAGGACCTCTTTTATTCATCATATTTATTAATGACATCAATACATGTTTTCAAAATTCAAAATTATTGCTATACGCAGACGATCTCAAAATTTTTAGGCCTGTAAAAAATGTGCACGATTCTCTACTCTTACAGGAAGACCTAGACAGGTTCTCTGCATACTGTTCAATTAATAAACTACAACTTAGCTTATCTAAATGTTGCTGTATCAGTTTTACTAAAAACAAAAATATTATCACGCACCCTTATTCTTTAAATAATGTAATTTTAACAAGGGAAACACTAGTGCGCGATCTTGGAGTTCTATTGGATAATAAATTACATCTTGACGTTCATATTAGTAAAATTATAAATAATGCCTTCCGTATGTTTTGTAATGAGATCAGCCACAGAATTTGTCCGCCCGTATACATATTTATATCTTTACAAATCGTTAATCAGGTCCCAGTTAGAATACGCTGTCGCGGTATGGAATCCTTTCTACAGTAAATACTCAGATGCGATTGAAAAAGTTCAAAGTAAGTTTTTGAAAGCCATGCACTTCCGTTGTTTTCGCAATTATGCATCTTATAGTGATCTTCTGAATAGGTATAAGCTACATAATCTTAAAGCCAGACGTATTATTTTAGAGACAATGTTTTTATTTGATATATGTAATAACACAAGTGATTGTATGGATATCACTAATAAGATTAGCTACGTAGTACCTAGAACAACCATAAGCCGTGGGGTGCGCGCACGACCTGTATTTGCAGTATCTTCTAGTCGTACGAACGCAGGCTTGCGAGCACCCCTACGGCGTCTTACTGGTCAATATAACAATCTCTTTCAGAATATTGACATCTTCGCTTTGCCAACTGATAAATTTAGAGGCCTTGTTCGTGGAACTATGTTGGATATTGCTCCGTAATATTTTTAACTCTTATTCTATATATTTGTAATTTCTTGTTTTATTTTTTTATTTGCATGCCTTTTTAGTGTTTAGTTTTATCCTTAACAGCATAATTTAATTGTACATACTAATTGTAAGAGCATATCGCATTAGTTTTATAATTTGTTTTTATAATATGTGGAAAATGTCGTGGGTTATACATTTACTCACTCTACAGCTCAAATTTCATGTAATAAATAATGTGTAACTGTTTATTTTCCCAAATAAATAAAATAAAAATAGTCCTTATTTCTATGGTTTTACGGACTAATTTTCGATGCAGGAAGAAAATACTTCAAAGTAGGTATGTAGAGCCCTGGTTTTTGGCGCTGGCTAAAGGTGGACGTACTTAGAAGCCCTGGTACTCGATGTTGCAAGTACGACCCATGTCTATGATAGGTACACTACTACAAGCTTGAGCGACGGTGGCGGCTTCGGCGCGTACGGAGAGACAGGCTCGGCCAGTACTCACGCTAAGGCTCAATTTACATTGCCGCAGAACGGAACGGAAAAGCATAATGAACTTTATGTCAATTGTGTAACGTACAAACAAGATAAGAACAAAAAAAAACAGGTTGGGCGTCTTCCGGGGAATTGTCACGCATTCTCGGGAATTCCCGCAGTTAGCAGCTTGTTTCGACCGTGTGTATAATTTAGACTTTTTACTGCTCCTCAACACACAAACCCTCATAAACACATTTAAATTTAGTTAGGTCTAATGTTATCTAAAGATAGGTAGGTAAATACTAATTTATACAAAATATACCTATACTCCATTTGAAATAAGATTAGAAATTTAAATAAACTTTTTTACAGTCCGTTCAACTGATTTTGACTTCTATTCCGTACGCATAAGGATGGCATTAAAAGCAAAAACGTAGTTACAATACGAACTGTTTATTGCAGCTGCTGCCACTAACGCAATAGAAGCCAAAATCGGTTGAACGGACTGTAAAAAAGGTTTATTTAAATGTCTAATCTTATTTAAAACGGAGTATAGGTACATATAGTGTAAAACAGCCCAAGAAAAATATTCTTTACTTATATTCTTAGCCCAGTTTAAAAATATGTAAACAATTAGTAGCAATGAAGTTAGCAATAGGTAACTTATAATAATATAAAGTAGATAAGGCAAGAAAGATACATCCCAACGTTCGGAGTTCATGTCGGCAACTAAACCAGATCTATTATCTATTACATATAATAAATCTGTAGAAAAGTCATTTTTGTACATTGAAGAAATTGAAACAAAAAATAGCCAGCGTGTGAAAAGTAACAGAACCCATTTCCATCATTTTTGAAATTTTTGTCTGTTTGTTTGTGCGCACATCACGTAAAATCTACGAATTCAATGCTGACAATGTTTATATACAAAAATTATACGCAACTTGAGGTTTAACTTAGTTTTTGTTTCATCGAAATCGGTTCACACTATCAAAAGATATGATTAATTTAGTGAGTTCAAGAAGTAAAATATTACGTTACGCAATTCAGTATAGTACTTGCAACGACATCTTAAGACTAAAAATAGAACTAATGTTGATAGTTGAAATCCAAATCCGATAGATGGCGTTGTGCAAATGACGTCATTTTCTGAATCGCGGTGTTAAGATTTTCCGCGCGAGAATGACGTCCACCGTGTTTACTAGGCAAATTGGGTTTCGTTAGGTGTCTTAAAAGTTGCGTGTGTCGTAAAAGTTCTTTGGTTGCTTGGTTTATCGATTTTCTAAATTGGTCGAAAAAAAAGTATTGGCTTATCTTATTGGTTTCGTTTGGTCAACTGCTCTTTGGTTGCTTGGTTTATCGATTTTCTAAATTGGTCGAAAAAAAAGTATTGGCTTATCTTATTGGTTTCGTTTGGTCAACTTTGGTCATTGGTTTGAAGTACGAAGTAAAGATTGTATTTTATTTACTTCGTAGTTTGAATCCAATAGTGCCAATCGTTATACAGTAAGTTAGTGTTGCCAATTCGTTGAGTCACGACCACGAACAGACGATATGTTGTCACACTAGACTGTTCGACGCACCGTTCTTTTAAGTTTGTAGACTATTCAGTCATAAGTGTTGTTGGTTTTGTTTATTGCTTTAATTTTCCTTGAAAATGCCTCAAAGAAAAAAAACTAACCTTTCGCTGCGTAGCCGGAATACGAAAAGGATGAGTGAGACTTTGTAGGTCTCAGGAATCGGAAGAAGATCGTGAAGCACGGTTATCTGCTAACCGAGAGCACATCGCTCTTTCACGTGAATCGGAAACGTTCACCGAAAGGGAGTCACGTTTAAGTTCACAAAGAACACGGACCGCGACTTTGCGGTCTCAAGAGAGTATCCAGGAACGCGAAGTCCGGCTGTCTGCTGATCGGGAGCGCCACTCTCTCTCACGTGAGTCAGAGACATTCACAGAAAGGGAGTCGCGCTTAAGTTCGCAAAGAACTCGGACCGCGACTTTGCGTTCTCAAGAGAGTATCCAGGAACGCGAAGTTCGGCTGTCTGCTGATCGGGAGCGCCAGTCTCTCTCACGCGAGTCAGAGACGTTCACAGAAAGGGAGTCGCGCTTAAGTTCGCAAAGAACTCGGACCGCGACTTTGCGTTCTCAAGAGAGTATCGAGGAACGCCAAGCACGTCTGTCATCTGACCGAGAGCGACACGCTCTCTCGCGCGAGTCTGAATCTCTCTCCCAAAGAGAAGAACGATTACAAATAGCTAGACATAACTATGTAGGTGTACAAAGAAACAATGAAAGTTATCTTGCATCTGAAAGGGAAAGAATAGATGAACTAAGACGAACAGAAACAGCAGAACAACGTCAATCTCGACTAGAAATAGAACGAGCTCGATACCATATGAATAAAGAAACAAATAGCGGAGCTGATGAGTCCATGGAAAATGACGATGCAAATATTTTATTACCTTGGGACAATAGGGAAACATCAGGGTTCACATATTCGTCTAGAATTAATTATGCTGGCTTTACTTCCGTGGGTGACATGAGAGAAATTTGTAATTTTTGTCATGCTTTGAAATGGAGGAAAATGACAGACGGAATGTGCTGCTCAAATGGAAAAATTGTTCTTCCAAATTTCCAAGATCCACCACACTTACTTAAAAGTCTCCTGAATCATCCCCAGTCGAAACATTTTTTGGATAATATTCGTTTATATAACAGTGCTTTCCAAATATATAAATTCCTTTGGGGCATAACAAATAACGGAAGGACCGTTCATGCCAACCTTCAAAGTACAAGGTCAAGTTTATCACCTTTTTGGATCTTTGCTGCCAGAAAATGAACCCAAATTTCTCCAAATTTATTTTGTATCCGATTACACGCAACAGCTCAATGTTAGAAATCACAATTTTCCCCAGCTCAATGCTGAGCTTTTGGGTCAACTTCAAGAATTGCTGCATCACGTTAACCAGTACGTTCGTGAATTCAAAGCTGCATTGGAGTCAATTCCACAAGGCAGCAATGATTTCAAAATTGTTATAAGTGCCGATAGACGTCCTGTGGGTGAACACCGTGGAAGACACAATGCACCCGTCGCAGATGAAGTTGCAGTTGTTTTAGTCGACCAGGAGTGTGAGAGACGTGATATCGTGTTGCGTACACGCGACGATCGCCTTCAACGCATTTTGGAAACCCACCGAGCTTACGACGCCCTGCAATATCCACTAATTTATTGTCATCGTGAAGATGGGTACAATTTTAGGCTGTACCAAGTGAACCCTACTACGAGAGTCACTAATTATCAAAAAAAAATATCTGCTCAACAATACTATTCCTACCTTTTACAAATGGCAAAACAGTTTCGTATATTTGCAACGATTTCGTGGTTTGTTCGGCCAATTTATTGTGGACATGTACGCAAAAATAGAAACTGAACGTTTAGTGTATATTCGCACTAACCAGCGACGGTTACGCGCTGAAGAATACGTGCACTTGCGGGACGCCATGCAATCAGATAATAACGTCGAAGACTTGGGTCGATTGGTTATTTTGCCATCCAGTTTCACAGGCGGTCCGCGGTATATGCACGAACGAACGCAAGATGCTTTTTGTTACGTCCGTAAATACGGCCGGCCGGACCTTTTTATAACATTTACAACAAATCCAAAGTGGACGGAGATTTGCCAGGCACTTCTCACAGGACAGGCGTCATACGACAGACATGACATTATTGCTAGGATTTTTCATTTAAAACTCAAAGTCTTGATTAATCTACTTACAAAGGAGAAAGTTTTCGGTTCAACTCTTTGTTTTATGTATAGCGTCGAGTGGCAAAAGCGTGGTTTACCCCACGCGCACATTCTTCTGTGGCTGGAAGAAAAAATTTGTCCCGATGCTATAGACAGTGTCATAAGTGCAGAATTTCCGGACTATAATGCAGATCCGATTTTGCATGACATAGTAAAAACACATATGGTTCACGGGCCATGTGGCGTCTTAAACAGGGAATCACCGTGCATGAAAGATGGTCAGTGCTCAAAAAAATACCCCAGAGCACTGAAAGAACTAACTATGGCTAGGGAAAATGGGTATCCGCAATACCGGCGAAGATCACCGTCACAAGGTGGTTTCACAGCTACTGTCAGATTCCGTGGACAAGAAATAATTCTAAATAATAGTTGGGTGGTACCGTATTCTCCAGTTTTGTCAAAAGCTTTTCAAGCACACATTAATGTTGAAATTTGTAATAGCGTCGAATCTATAAAATATATATGTAAATATGTTAATAAAGGTAGTGATCAAGCCATGATAGCACTAAGAAATAACAACCAATTTGATGAAGTGACAAGGTATCAATCTGGCCGATACATAAGCTCTTCGGAGGCAGTTTGGCGCATTTTGAGTTTTCCTATTCATGAAAGGTATCCGCCAGTCATCCATCTTGACGTGCACCTGGAAGGCGGGCAGCGAGTTTACTTTCAGCCAGAAAATGTGGCAGAAAGAACGAACAACCCAAGACAAACCACCTTGCTCGCATTCTTTCGCCTTTGCGAAAGAGACAATTTCGCTAAGTCTCTGTTGTACAGACGCCAGCAGGTCAAGCTACCCGAAACTGTCAAATTTTCCCAATCAACCTTGAACCTATACTATAGGAATAAAGTTCAAAATCTATTAAAGAAATCTGACAGATTGTAGTAGCTTGATGTGCTGGCGTCTGTACAATGAAGTGCCACATTATTATACTTATAACAAGCAGCAAGGTGTTTTTAATCGCAGGAGACGTGGAACTGCTGTAGAAGGCGAGTCCGGCATTTTTAAAGAACACGTGATTGGAAGAGTATACACGGTGCACCCAAATAATGCAGAGTGTTATTATTTACGCCTTCTTCTTCACACAGTGCGAGGACCTACTTCTTTTGCTGAGCTCCGCAAAGTGGACGATATAGAATATCCCACATTTCAAGCTGCTTGCCGCGCACGGCATTTATTAGATGGCGATCAGCATTGTGATGATGCTTTAGCCGAAGCATGCGTCAGTGATAGTCCACATCGTTTGCGCCATTTATTTGCCATTTTGTTGACATTTTGTGGCCTATCGGACGCTGGGCAGTTGTGGCAAAAATATAAAGACGCGTTTGCCGAAGATTTTTTGAGACAGCAAAATATAAATAGTGAAACTTCTGACCAAGTACGTGAAAGCTGCCATAATAGGTCTTTGCTGGCTATACAAGATATAGTTACAAGTATAGGAGGGAACCCCCTCAGTCAATACGGCTTGCCGACACCGACAGTTGGTGGGGAACGAATTAATAGGGAGTATATATCTGAAATAAATTACAACCCCGAAGAGTTAGCAGAAATATTGCGAAATGGCTGTTCAAATTTGACGTCAGAACAACGTCAAATCTTTGATAGAGTATGCTGTAGTGTAGAACATTCATTAGGAGAAATGCTGTTTTTAGATGCACCTGATGGAACAGGTAAAACTTTCCTCACTAAAGTTATCTTGGCTCAAATAAGGAGCCAAAACAAAATTGCCCTTGCCATCGCTTCCTCAGGAATAGCTGCCACTTTATTACCAGGAGGAAAAACTGCACATACAACATTTAAAATACCAATCGACTTGGATCGCACAGAAAACCCTGTTTGCAACGTGTCTCGCAATAGTGATAAAGCAAGGGTTTTATGCGATTGCGCCCTTATCGTTTGGGACGAGTGTACGATGGCAAATCGTAAAGCTGTGGAAGCTGTAGATAGAACGTTGCGAGATATAAGACAAAATGACCGACCGATGGAAGGCTTAACGGTGCTATTCTGTGGAGACTTCAGGCAGACACTCCCTATAATACCCAGAGGAACGAGGGCCGATGAAATAGGTGCCTGTTTAAAAAGCTCTATTTTATGGCGTAGTGTCATATTAACTAATTTGAGCTTTAATATGCGAGCATATTTGGGAGGTGACGCAAACGCGCAGGTTTTCTCAAATTTACTACTTCAAATTGGTAACGGCACATACTCGACTCAAGAAGGAGGTAAAGTAACTTTAGTCGAAAGCCTGTGTTCTTCTGTTGCCTCACAGTAGGAACTCATTTCCTCTGTATACGGAGATCCATCAGAGATCTTGAACCATGACGCTGCTTGGCTATGCCAACGAGCTATTTTGGCACCTCGCAACGACCAAGCAGCAGCAATAAATTCTCAAATATTGGTACATGTTTCTGGAGAAAGTAGGGAATATTTATCTATTAACACGGTTTTGGAAGAAGGAGATGCCACCCACTATCCAGTAGAGTTTTTAGACTCTCTAAATACACCAGGTCTTCCAGCACACAAAATTTATTTAAAAGTCGGAGTACCAATCATTCTACTCAGAAATTTAAGCCCACCAAAACTATGCAATGGAACTCGGTTGAGAGTAACAAATCTCCAACGAAATGTCATCGAAGCCGAAATCTTAACAGGTTGCGGCTCCGGTGATGTTGTTTTCATTCCCAGGATACCCATTATCCCCAATAATTTTCCGTTTACTTTCAAACGTGTGCAATTTCCTGTAAGCCTCTGTTACGCTATGACTATTAATAAAGCCCAAGGCCAGACGTTATCCGTTGCGGGTGTAGACCTTACTTTTGATTGTTTTTCACACGGCCAACTCTATGTTTCTCTATCACGTGTTAGCAACCCAAGCAACCTTTTTGTATATGCTCCGGGTAATTCCACCGCTAACATAGTATATAGAGAAGCATTAACGTAATCAACTATACCAAAGTCAGGACTCTTATCTAAATCATCAAAAAGGTGATATACTCTTATCTAAACGACGTTGTTTTGTTCTCGACAACCACGCGAACGAAGTCGCGGGCACAGCTAGTCGTAAATAATATTCCAAGTCCGTAAACAAAACAAAGGTCTTAAGAATGTATGTTACTCGATACCAAATCACAAGGCAAATCAAAATCCAAGTTCATGGCATAGGCCAATCAATAGTGTTAGGAAATTATTACAATATCTACAATTTCGCAAACAAATACGTACGCGGTGCAGTACAGTAAAGTAACCGTATAACACTGACAGCTGTAGAATGACAACAAACACCCCGAATCGTTGCGCTAGTGTGAGTGCCTGTCGGAACTCGGAGCGATTCACACAGCTGCCGTGCGCACCAACATTGACATTTGCTTGAGGCGATAGCACTACTAGCTATTGAAAATGTATGATAGATTTGCATGTGTTCAGTAATACCAAAAATTATGAATGAAAACTTAATATTTTTCCAATATTTTTTCGCTAATTTGTAACTTGATAATATAAGCTGTGTTCCTGTATAAAGCATATTTCAAATATTGTTGTTTATAGTACAGAATAAAATATATGAAAACATGTCATTTACGCTGTAAAAATGTGCGAAATGCAATTAGCTATATCTTCATTTTAGGTAAGTTTTTTTGAAAAAAAAAGGTGTAAGAACCTAGAGATAATTACTGTCTAAATCCGAATATCAACATAATATGGTGGAAATATGCTCAAATTTCAAATGATTTTGGTATTACGTTTGTATGGACAATTCATTCGTCGCCACACTCTCATCAACGGCAAAATAAGCTATATATATTTTCGAGAGCGCAAAAGTGATGAAACTATTAACAGGTGCTGGGACTGACACGAATGGTTTATATCACCACGAAAACTGTACTTTTATAGATACACAGACTTAATGTTTCAATTATTTCAAGCTTTCTCACAAATAATTAAGAAATTGACGAAAAACGTTTATTTTTGTGCACCCACCCGTATGAGCCATCACAATTTTTCTTGAGCGTTTTACTCGAGTTTTGATGTGTGATTATGGTTTAGATATACTTAGCCAAAAAAAAAAAAATATGCTCGAGCAAGTTTAATTATTTTTCTTGGGAGTGTTTTAAATAAATATTTCAAATGGGTTACATAAATCAGTAAAAACCTCGTCTCTGCAAAGGATGTTTAATAAAATTTTACTTTTGGGTATCTTTTGATGCTTTATTGCACCGAAGATAACATAATTTTAAAATGTATAAAAATGTCCATGTTACTGCAGTATCCGATACTTGGGAGTGCTTAATTCAATTTATTATATTTCATAAAATGATAAGTAATACACCAAAAATAATTCTGTAAAACAGAGTAACTGATAATTTTTCGTCCGAAATTTAATTTTTTATCTATGAATATATAATCCAAATTCAAACAAAAACTTAATAATTGAGGTATCTATGTTACTTGGCTTGAAATTTTTTGTCAGATTTAAAAGTAATCTAGCGGCGACGATAAATAAGACATTGACGAAAAACTTTTTTTTTTGTGACAGCACCCTTATGACATGCACTCTGTAAGGGCATTGCAATTTTTATATATCGAATTACTATTAGATAAATTAAAAAAAAATATACATAATAATGAAACGCAACGAATATTTCTCAGATCATATCTATAAATATATATATTTATTTTATTAGTTTTCATCAGTGTGTTTTGATATTCGTTGAAACTAGTCGCGTCGATCGCGTGCTCTACTTAGGTGCAAAGTGCAGACGCAGCAAACCAACCGCGCCGGCCGCACCGCGCTCGCCGCGATGTCATACCCAATTACGTAAGAATTGACCTACATTTTAATTATAATTGTTATTTATTAACTCGCCACTAAAATGGCTGAGACCACCAAAATTAAGGTGAAAACCGAAAATGAATAACTGCTGTACAAATACTACAGTGCAGAAAGAGCAGATAATGAGCAACTGCGAAATGTTATTTCTGATATGGAAATACAAATAGAAAGCCTCCAACAACAAGTGAGGTATTTACAACATAAAGCAGACCAAAGTACAGCTTCAACCAGTAAGCCAGCTGAGCCAATGAATAGTCCAACACAGTGTCCTGAATACTGTACGGACGAGGAGGAGCTAGCCAAGGAAACTCAGTGGATCAGGCAAAAGAGCAGAAAAAAAAGAAAATTAAACATATCGCCTACTCACACTGCCAACATTGAACACGAGACTATTCAGTCTGAGAAAGTAAAGATCAAGAAGATTCCGCCACCTCCGCCTGTTGTAGTAGACGGCGTCGAGAACTACCAAGCCTTGTTTGACTTATTGCCAAGCTCTGAGTCTGGTGATAAATTCACGACTAAAATGTTGAATGGAAAGTGCGTTAAAATAAATGCAGTGAACGAAGACACTTATAAGACTATTACAAAGTTATTGAATGAAAATAACTTTCTCTGGCACTTGTACGAAAATAAGCAGGAAAGGCCAATAAGAGTTATGGTAAAAAACCTTCATTTCACATGCAAGCCCGACAGAATTATTGAGGACTTGCAAAATAAAGGTTTCCAAATTGAAGAAGCTGCAAACAAATTGAGGTGGAAAAATAAGGAGCCCCTGAACATGTTTATGCTTACTTTCAGAAACGAGGAAGACATACATAAAATCTATAGCATTAAGTCAATATTAGGATGTAAAGTAGAAGTACATCCTCTCCATACTTCGAGGCTAGTACCTCAATGCAAGAGATGCCAGGCATACGGACATACACACAAATACTGTTCAAAGGAACCTAGATGTGTCAAATGTACTGGCAAAAATTTCATTGCTGACTGCAAAAAACCGGCAGACGAGAAGCCAAAATGTGTCCATTGTGGGGGGGAACCACATCCTGCTAATTATAGAGGATGTATAGTAGCCCGGGAAATGCAAGGCATGAAAAACAATACTATTAAGAAGCAGGCAACACAAAGCCAGCACAAAATCAACGAAAAAGTGCAAACTAGCTCACAAACGCAAACCCATTACGTGACACAAAACCCTCACAAGAAAACATACGCACATATTACAGCCAAAACTGTTAACCTTGCGAATGTTCGTGAGAATGCCGATAAAGGTATGGAAGGAAAGTTGGACGAAATTATTAAATTGATGTCCTCATTTAACGCTCGTTTGAATAGACTAGAAAATAGCGCTAAAAATGCTATTTCCAGGCAGAAAAAATTAATCCATTAAAAATAATGGCATGGACCTCAAACGGGCTGCTTAAACATCAACAAGAATTAGAAGTAAAGTCCTGATCATAGAAAACATCGATGTTTGCCTTATAACTGAAACTCACTTTACTAAGCAATCATACATAAAGTTTCGAGGTTATACAGTGTACCATGCACTGCACCCTAACAATTCTGCTCGAGGTGGTAGCGCTGTTATAGTCAAAGATAATCTCTGTCATTATGAAGAAGTTAAGTATGAATGTCGTGAAATTCAAGCTGTGGCGATTTGTATTCAATCTCAACTGTATCCAATCACCGTAGCGGCCATCTACTCACCTCCGAGATACAATATAAAAAAGACCAATATGTGAGGTTCTTACAACAACTCGGACAAAGATTCATCTTAGGTGGCGACTTGGGGGTCAAGACTAACCACCACTAAAGGAAAGGAACTTATGAGTGCCATGAAAGAGCTAAAGTGTGAAGCTATTTCTACCGGAAAACCAACTTATTGGCCAAGCGATCCACGCAAAGTCCCAGACCTAATAGACTTTTTTATAACTAAAAATATCTCTAGTAATTACTTGAGCATCGATGAATGTTTTGACATGAATTCAGACCATTCACCAATAATTTGTCAGTATGGTATCGGATCCTACGCATAGAGAACAATCCTACACTTGTAAATACTCACACAGACTGGGAAAGTTTTAGAATAGACTTGGATAACACAATATAATTAAGAGTTCCATTAAAAACTCCGGAACAGCTGGATTTGGAACTAAGTAAATTTACAACTAGTATACAGCAAGCTGCCTGGAAAAACACTCCAGAAAAAACACACCGGGTTAAGGCAACCGCATACCCAACAGGAATTAGGTGTCTTATAACTGAAAAGCGGAAACAAAGAAATAGATGGCATCAGACCAGATGTCCACGAGATAAAAAACTGCTCAACAACCTTACAAAGCGTCTTACGAAAGAAATTCAGCACTACAACGACTCCTCAACAAACAGCTACCTTAGCCAATTAACGAGTGATACTAAAACAGGCTACTCGCTATGGAAGGCAACCAAGCACATAAAACGACCGATCATACAAATTCCTCCTATTAAGGAAGAAAATGGAAAATGGGCAGTGACGGACGAGCAAAAAGCCCTAAGGTTCGCTGAGCATTTAGAACAAATATTCCAACCAAATGAATAAGAATAAGAAACATTTATTTTTTATTTTATGTACAGTCCATATTTTGCCTGTTTAGGGCATGCAAATTAATTTTACATTAATACCTAATAGGTTCTTATTATAATAAGATATTGTACAGCAAAATATCTATTAGGATTTTTAAATAATGATAAATTTTAAGTTACTTACAATAAAATATACACACATAACAAAACTTAAATTCTTAAAATAATATTTTTTATTTAGGTAACAAAAGACATGTTAAAATATTAATCACACAACACATCATACAGGAAACTAAACTACAGGAAACTTAAAATATATTTTTTCTTTATGTTGCAGAAATTCTCGTAAACTATAAAAACAATTCTCTATTAACGATCTACGTAGTTTAATTTTAAAATATTTTAATGGGAGCTCCCTTAAGATCTTCGGTAATTTTTTAAAAATTGTAATGCACATTATGATAAACATTATTTTTATTTAAAACAACAAGGTCGATAATAATTCCAAAATGTTTTTCTACTTTTGTCGCCGACTGTTCAAGAATCTCTTTAAGATCATGGGTGTTTATTTTTTATATATTTTTGTACAAAATGTTCGTTCAGTACACATGTTTCTTAAAAAATAAATTGATTAAAAGGCCAAGAAACAAAAAAGGTTCTTTGCATGTCTGCCCACTGCGATGCCACCCTTGAAGATATCTTAAGATTATCTTATTATACATAGATTTGTTTCCTCTTTTACAGATACTGTTTAGGTAATTATACTACAATAAAAGATGTGAATTTGAGTCGAACCAAGCCGGTGGCGATAGTATGCGCCGGCGATGATGAAGAAATCATAGATGACAGGATACTGGGCTACACGATGATACTCTCAGTTATATTTCTTACGGCTACAGTTCTTATTTATGGTTTCCTCCCGGAACTCAGGTTAGTATTATCACACCCCCGACCCTCCAAACGAGTTCATATAATTGCCCACTGCTACCCAGCCGCACGATCTATCCGTACGCCGTTAGGGTGTATTAATTACATAGAAATCGTTTATTATTATGATGTTTTAAAATATAAATAATAGCTATTTTTCATCTTATTAGTATATAAAGTCTTCTTAGCGCACCATAGTTCCTCTGTATCAAACAAAGGTCCGCCTGTGTACATGCGCATAGAATTTTGTTATAAATGATCAACTTAGGAGTATTTTTACTACGTTAAATTTCAACGAGCAATATTAATTAAATAGCAATTGTTTTGAAGCGTTCTGTTCCGATCTAAAAAACAAGCCATCATTTCAAATGCTGCAAATATGTTTTTATTCAAACTAGGCTGAAAATCAGCATTTCTTGAAAGTCAAAATTACATAAAACAGTCCCCCAAAAACGCCCGCCCGCCCTTCACCACTTCCTTGTGCTTTTGCTGGGAAGAAGAAGTAATTTTTTCATAAAACATTTTCTATCTAAGTACATGCTGATTGAGCATGATCACATAATTATTTTAGAACTGTGTTTTTTTTACTTATTCTGAAAAAAAAAACCCGTTCCTATAACATACTTGTTGCTATTATTTTATCAGTGAATAAAGTTTAGTTATTTGTTTATGATTTTTTTAGGATTTCCAACATTCTATCTGTTATGATAAAAATATATTAAATAGGTATGTAAAATGTTTTTTTATTACAGAGATGTTCAAGGAAAGAGTATTATAAACTTCTGTATCAGTCTCGGTATTGGTCTCTTAGTACTCATTATTATGAAACTTATGACATACAATGATATGGGATGGTGTGCCGCTAGAGGTGAGCACGAAATTATGATTTCAATTAAATTGTTTAAAGGAAAGAGATAATAGTATGTACCCGTGAGTAGTCACTAACAATATTCTGTGATAATAAATAGTCAAAATTCCAAAATGATCATCTAATTTTGCTGCTGACTATGACTTAACGTGATTTACAAACATTACCTATATCGAAATCATGTAATATTTTTGGGTCCATATTGGCTCAACTAGAGTTCTTTACCCGAAATTGTTCTTCCTAACGATTTGTAATCCGAATGATCACTCTTCCTAAAATTTTTCATCCTAAAGTTTTCATTCATACTATTTGTAGTGCTACCGGCGATGTTCATAACACTCATGTTTCCAAAAATTGTAATTAATAATATCATTAGTGTAAACTCCTACTGTTTTTCATCATAACGCTTTTATCCCTAAAACTATAACTATACATGAGATAATTATGTCTAAAAAACCAACTGTTTAGAATGATTTAAGGTCGTTTCACAGATTTTTGTCTTAAATGAATGAAATTCAGGTCAGAATGTCGTCTTGGGGGCACTATAAAAAAATACTTATAAAAATTTCGCGACCAATTTCGAGGTAGCACTCGCCGGCCGCTGCCGCGGCACCGCTCGCTACGCTCGCTCGGCTCGCGCGTAGTTGGTCACAGTTCTAACCTAACCTAACCTATGGATATCTTTGCAGGTACACACCGCTATAAATAAAATTAAAATATGACTTTGAATAATATTGTAAAAGATGGTTATGTTGAGAAAATATAGGAAAACAAATAAAAGTCTATTAGATGTTTATTGCTACTGACATTATGAAGTGCTTCGGAATTATGAACATTAGAGACAGAGTAGTTAGGAATTGTGATTGTTAGGATAAAAAATGTTAGGAAGAACATTTTCGGATTTCCAATTATCTGATTTGAAAATTTAGGTGAACTTTGGCGCACCCAATATTTTTACCGAAACAAAATATTGATCACTCTATATTGGTTTTCAGGATTTCTAGCTTATTACTTCTTGATAGCCGCTTTTTTCTGGTCAAACGCAATTGCAATACAGGTCGTTTTAAACACAAGGTAAGAAGCATTTTCAAGCGATGTACAGTCAGGGAAATTAAGGGGTTTATTTGAATTATTTGCATATATTAGTGAAGGAATGACTGAATGAGACTGGAATGAGATTAGCGACTGTTTAACCTTACATTTTAAACGCTTTAACGTCTGCAATGTTAAGGCGCTGACAACAGTTAAACCGCTGTCACTGTCAGACTGTATACAAAAGATATAGAAGCGCGATGACACAACGCTTGTAATTTATTGCAAAATATGAAGCAATTATTTATTTACTCAAAAATCGAAAATAAAACAACCAAGTTCTGCATACACTTATGACGTTCTTGTTATTAATTAAATACCAACCGTACGTTGATATTTAATACAGATATTTTGGATTGAAACTCAAAGAAAATGGTTAGGTTACCGTTAATTTGTATCGAGATTTTTTTTTCTAAACGTATTTTGGTAACAACCAAGTTCAAGAATAACATATATTTTTTTCCACTACCACAATCTATATAGATTTGGCAATTTGTTTGTTTATGACAAGCCTACTTTTAAGATTTGCCTCTTGTCAGCGCCTTAACAAATAAATAGAAAGTTGTTTAGTGTGTCAATCTGACACACTCACTACCTACGTCAATTTGTTATCTCATACGACTGTCAAAGAATGACAGTTGTGATTTGAATAAACGAACAATATTATTTGGCAGTCAATTCACTAAACAATCTTTCCCTGTCTCACTTAATTGAATATATGAATTGTTTTGTGCTGATTGGACTACCTACACAAAATTTTATTTTACAGGCGACCTGCGACTTTAGACTATGGCTGGAGAGAGTTCAAGTGGTATATGATATACGCTTGGGGATGCCCGATTGTCCTCACCATATGCATGGCGATCGTAAACTTTCACCCCGGTAACCATCAAAAACCCGGGATCGGACTTAATCACTGCTGGTTCTTTGGTAAGTTTTGAAGCTTTCACGTCCATATTAATGTGTTTTTAATTACTCTCATTTCGGCAGTAGTTCCTTTCATTAAATCCAGGCGCCTCCACCACATTAGAGAGGACGGACTGCACACTTACCTAATAACTCTACAAAGAAACTCACCAATATAAATGTGTTAAGTATAATGAAATATTTACAATTTCAGATAAGCATCAGCAATGGTACTACATGTACAGCATCATGTCCGTACTCCTGGCTGCCAACATTTGTATCTTCACCTACACGTCCTTGCTGATATGGCGTGTGTCCTTTTCATCGAGCCATATAAGGGCATTGAAGTTCAAGTAAATACAATGCAATTATATCTATAGATATAAATAAAAACTTGTCTGTATGTTTGTTCCGGCTAATCTCCGAAACGGCTGGACCTATTTTGAAGGACGGAACTTTCAACTGGCAGATAGCTGATGATATTATAAGTAAAGTCGCTTTTCGTGTGTCTGTGTGGCCGCGTTGTTCTTCTAAACTAAGCAATGGATTTTTTTGCGGTTTTCATCATCATTTAGCGAATGTATTCCGGCAAGTTTATGTGTACAATTCATTAAAGCTATTAAATTTAGGTACATATAATTAAAAAAATAACTCTGTTTTGTCGCAGCAGCGGTGGGTCGCTTATAATTAAAAAATTGCAATATTATCGGATTTTAATTATATCTTATTTGTTTTCAGGTTTTGGATGACCGTGCGACTTATCATTTTGATGGGACTACCATGGATTTTCGAAATGATCGGATCATTAGTAGAGAAGCATATTATTTGGTTCGTAACTTTTTAATACGTTCACGTCTACACTCATTTTGTGGGCTGTAAATAACGACTTGAATTTTCTACGTAGGTAAAAAAAAAAGAAAAAAAGACCAGAGGGCCTAAAATGGATGCTTTGGCAGAATCTTATGTACAATTCATATTCCGCAATTCATCTGTTTGACAGTTTTGTATGGAGTTTCGTAAAATGGTCCACAAACTATGAATTGCTATAGTGAAGTCTAATGTCAAATAGCAGCTGTAAAACAGATGAATTGCGGGATGTATGCATTGTACGCAGATCATATTATGATTCTGCCAAAGCGTCCATTTTAGGCCTCCAGGTAAAGAAAACAATTTGCTGAGGTCTTTTATCAAAAAAATCGTTCCTTGTTCACATTCTGATTTTTCATGAAGCAATGACTCACGGAAAGTTGGTTTAACAAAGTAAATACCTATAGCAAGTATGTATGTATGGAAGCCGAGCAGTTTCTAAAGAATTGATAAGGTAGTGCGGGAATTGATAACAGCACATAATCTTGTTACCGTAACGAACTCGCAACCTACCTAAGTAATTAGTGGCATAGTGATAGTATCAAAATTTTATGTGGACTGATAAATTAAGCAGATATTTTTCAATTTGAATTCATGTTTTGCAACGAATTGCCCCAGACTACACAGCTGTTTGTTTGCACTTTGTAACGTAGGTATAAATGAGTCCAAGTCGCAGCTAATTAAATTGAAAATAACTAGGCACATTCAATAATGATTCGACGAATGAGCCTTTTATTAAACATTTATAAACCGTTCCCATGTTACAGTAACGCCATCTAGCGGTCAATAGCAAAACTATGTCAAACAGTGTTCAACCTAGAATAATCTCATCTGTTTTTTAAAGTTATAAATAAGAATTAAATAATAATTTATGAGATCAGCAATAATTTGTGGATTTGTACTCATGGTTAGATTCGATTCGATTACAAGATCCGTCATTTTCTCTTCGTTCTACAACCAAAAACTAATACTGCTTTTGATTTATTTACAGGACCATACTTGATATATTCAACACGCTACAGGGGATCTTAATATTCCTATTGCTGGTGGTGTTTCGCAAACGTGCAATAAAGATGATGTACAAGCATGGCTGGTTGAACTGCATATCAGGCTTCGTTGAGAGACATCTAGCGACAGAAGACGACGAGGAAAACGTAGTTCAACATACTGACGTGCCAATGAACGATAGGACAGTTTTGTAATACCCCGTTATAAAGTTCCCTATTCACCAGAGATGTGCGAGGAAGCTAAGCGGCGAAGCTACGAAACGATGATGATATTTTCCACCAGAACTAAGGGATGTATCTGGCGGAGCGGCTTAGAAATACTATAAAGATTAGCTTTGCGCGCTAAGGCGATTAACACACGGCACCGCGCACCGCCGCGGTAGGCGGTGAAGCGGATCTCAACGTCGCTTTGGCCTCTAATAAATCCGTTGATGCCTAACACACGTACACCGCCCGACCGCGCGGTTGAGCGGTGCTCTCACCATATGAAACCGCGGCGGTGCGCGGTGCCGTGTGTTAATCGCCTTACTACGTAATACGTTCTCTACTCGGCTCGGCTCCGTATTTCACATAACTACACCACTCATCCCTAGCTTCAACGAGTATGTAAAAAACATAGCTTCGTTGAAACATTTTCCACCAGAGCTAAGCTATGAAAATCAAACCATCCCATTAGTTGATATCGTACACATCCTTCGCTACAAAGCTGAGGACATCTCTGGTGGAAAGGCAGCCTGATTCGCGGGGACAGAAGGTGCTCGAGTTATAGTATTTAGGTATGTCTAAATACTTTTCACAACGTGTATTAACTATAATGATACAATCATACCGTACATAATTCAGTCTCTTTATTTTTGTCTTTGTTAGGGCAAGTTTTTTAAATAATATTTCTGCAAGAATAAAATAGATGGAGAATGAGTAAAAGAAACCAGACCACAATTCTGTTCAAGATCAACTGCGTACAACCATGAGAACAATACATTTTATGTCGTTTGTTGATGTCATTGGCGATGGTGATAAGTTAGAAGAGGCAAGATGGCACTTGTCATTTTTTATCTAGTCTAACCAAATTTAACCTCAGTCTTGATCTGTTTTTAAATGGTTCAAATAGGTAAGTAGGTACATACCTACTGTAATTTACTAAGGTATGAATAGTCAACCATAGTTATAAGAAATAAGTTTTTTATATTTCTATGATAGTCAACAGAATTCATGCATCTCATGCGTATGCATGTCATTCAACACAATAAAGAAAAAATAATTTCTAGAACTTTCTCGGTTAGTTTTTCTCTTTTATTATGTACCAGCTGACCCATGATAGACGTTGTTATGTTCAAATTTCAATAATTCATAGAAAATGCACTTTCAGTTGTCCCGAAATTTCCAGGCTAATTTTGATATTTATCTGTAAGTAAGAACCCAGATTCGGACTATCACGAACATTTTAAAACAAAACTTGGCCAAGTCGGTTTAACCGGAAGTGATGCGCTTACCACCGAACAACATTTCATTTTAATTATAGTGTAACAGAAAATATACGGGAAATACGGATGTAACCATTTTGCAACCCTTTTAAACGACCAGTTTTTGGTGCGGATGGTGCACAATTTTAAATATTGACAGAGTTTATTTGTATACATATATTTTATTAAACCATTTTGTTTTATAATTTAGGTATTTTAACTGAATTAACCTAAGTATTTTCGTCATCATCATTTCAGCCTTCCATTGCTGGACATAGGCCTCCCCCAAAAGGGTTTGCCATAAGTATTCTTGTAAAAAAAATCTAATTCTCAATCTAATTTGAATAAAATAGTTTTATTCAAATTACGTTGAGAATTATATAAACTAAGCATTTTGAATACTAATGTCCCTCTGGCCAAGAGCCTTGCATTAACCAAATAAAAACAAAACAAGTTTAGTGGCTAGATGCGGTGTGAGCATACAGAAGGGAGAAATATTAAATACAAAGAGGAGGTTCCAGTATCTGGACCACCACCATAACAACCAATAGCTTCGACCCTTTCCCAATCAAAGATGAAATAAAACAATAAGTTGTTCAATTGTGCACATACATGCTATTTTTTCTATTGCTAAAACACAAGATGCTCGTGGTTTAATTATTTTTTAATGACCTTCAAGTTGTACTCTGCTTAGATTGCGCTTAGGTTGGGCATAAAATAATTCTAGGATAAATATTTTTTATACTTACTAAATTTATTAATCGTGTAGATGTCTAATCATAATGTAAAATCGTGAATATGTGTACTTTATAGTCGTATTAATAAAAAAATACAGTGAAATGTGTACGTGGTACCAATTATTAACGGTGTTATCATTTATAGACCCTACCCAGATTAACATTTGATAGGCCTTTACTGTGTTGAACACTTTTCCTCGTTCAGGGGCAAAATTTCAAATTCTCAAAATGTCCAACGGTGTCAAAATGTCCAAATCCCAAAATGTCCAATTGTCAAAATGTCCAATGGTCATTATTTCAAGTTCTCAAAATGTCCAATTCCCAAAATGTCCAACTTTAATACTTAGGACAAACAATAAATACAAAATACTGAAAGAATCAAAATATGTTTTATTTTTATGTAACAAAGAGAAGACCACAACATACCCGAAATCACAATTTTTGTCATCGTGGGAACAATTGGATAACTTTTATCCTAACTCCTGGATTGGTCGGGGTGGTCCGATTCCCTGGCCTCCGCGGTCACCAGACCTCACCCCAATCGACTTCTACGTGTTGGGTAGAGCCAAAGACTTGGTATACACAACTGTGGTTCCTAGAAGAGTTGATAAATCGAATAATGATAATAAAAAGCGGAGATGCTGCTACGAACTAAAACGGTCGAAATACGAAACCGATGCCCAGCATGCATAGCAAATCAAGGGCAACAATTCGAAAATATTTGATAAATAATTGATGAAAATTGATCTTGAGTTTTCTTGAGTGTATTATTATTAATAACTTTACGTGTATTTATTTGGTTATGCACTTTACGCTATATTAGGATTCCGTCACACCTCACACTCCTTACCATTTTGATAATTTTGCATGTAATTAATTTAAATTTTCGCAAATGTAGACTACATAGTTTCTCTGGTCTATGTCTAGTATTTGCCATCTTTTTAGGCGAGTTACATCTTCCTGTCGAGTTAATAGGTTCTTAGCCAATTCATTTGTGTGTTTATTGAGTTTTTCTTTGTATCTCTTGCTTATTTTACGGGCTTCCTCTTTTACGGTCGGTATTTCCAGGTATTCATGTATTTATTTTACGTCACAGTGCATAATACAACAGTGCTACGAGACGTGCTACGTGTAGTGGGCGCAGAAATAAACAGATAGCGTCGACCGTATTGAATAATATTCATTATTACTACCATGGCTTTTCGAGTGCAGCGTTCTCCAGCTACCACCCCGAGAACCCTAATGGACCAAATACAATCGGAATCAGATATCACCCAAGCAGTGAACGACCCGGAGTTTGTTATCGTAAACTCACGCAACAAGCGTCCACGATTAAATGAATCACCGCGTGAGCAAAACCAGTTGGAACAGTTTGAACAATTAGACATGAATTTAAATCTGAAATCAAGGAAATGCTTCTGGCTTGGAAGATGCGAATGCAGCAAAGCAATCTGCAACCCAAACTGAGCTGATAGCAAAGCTGGTTTCTGACATTTCAGAACTTAAACACCTAAACAAGCAAATCCAAAACACTAACGCCGAAATTCAAGAATCTAACATCGAGATCAAGAAATCCGTTGAATTCCTCAGCTCTCAATATGATGACCTACAGAAAGGAATCAAGCGCCTGCAACAAGAAAGCATAGAATATAAGAAGCACTCCGAGTCATTGGAAATGGCTGTTAGAGACCTTCAATATAAGTCCCGGACGTCTAGTACGAGTATAGAAGTGCGCAACATACGTACTCAGGAAAAGGAATCGTCGGCGGATCTGTCAAAAGTTATAACGGACATAGCCAACTTAGTGAACCTACCACTAACTGCCTCCCACTTCCAAGATATATATCGCACACCAGGGAACCGAGGCACCAGCAAACCTTTAATCGCTGAATTTACTAACGTCCAAACAAAGTACAACCTCATCTCACGTACGAACCTTTTTTAGAAAACGGTTGTGTTTCAGTGGCCACTAAAATGCTTCCATAGCAAATAAAAACAAACGTATTTGAGAAAAGTTATTTATTTAATTGTTTGTTTAAAAAATGAAAGTTTATACATTAAGAAGTATCAGCGGGGGTATCGTCGATCTCGTTGACAATCTCGGTGGGCTGAAAAGAGGCGGGGGTGGCGGGGGTGGCGGGAGCGACGGGGGCGGGGGCAGTAGGCTCGTCGTCGTCACTGTCGTTGGCGCCGGGGTGGGCGTGCTGGGAGGGCGGCGCGTGCGCGGGCCGGGGGGCGCGGGCCGAGCCCGGCGCCGACCACACAGCTTGCGAGCGCTGTAACAATAACAATTTATGTTCGTTGATTAAAAGTCCTGTCACTCAACATAGAATTGGCACCTAACCCAAGTTTGGACGACACAATAGACGTCAAAAAAATTGGTTGAATAAAAAAGCTATCACGTCCTTTAACACACATTCATAATTTATTTAGCACAATTGATTAACAGCCATATGCGCGAAATTGAACTGTCCACACATTTTAATCGATAGCCTTATCGTGCTGCGGGTTTTTCGCAGAAGTAGTATTAGGCACCCTAGGTTCATGCTATTTGTTTTTTCCTGATATATCTTCTAAATGTTAATGGATGGCAGGCAAACAAGCCGGCCCACCTAATGGTAAGCGGTTACCGCTGACTCGGGACATTGTTATACCAGAGGCATCACAGATGCGCTGACATCCAAGATATTTCAAAGTTTTCTCACAATATGCCTGTATTAACACCGGCTCCCATGCTCTTCAAACTGCACGGCACGGTGCTAGTACTTCCCCGGACGAGTACCGTCACAAAGAGCTCTAACTACTGCTAAACTAACTGGCATTCAAATTCTCAAATCATCTTACCTCATACTGATCCTTACACTGTCGCACGCGGTCCAGATACATATCATAGACATACTGCGCCATGTGGGGCATGTCCCGGATGCGCAGTGTCATGGCGTCGGGCACAGCTGCCACTGCGCCGCGTTGTGCAGGCCAGCGCTCGCCCGGAACCAACTCCAGCTCAAGAGGACGCTCCACCAGCTATGGAAATCACACTCAAACTCAAAACATTTATTTCAAATAACCGGCACTTTTGAATTGTCAAAGAGTCGGTCAGTTAGTCAGAAAGTTGAAGCTATTTGCCCATTCCAAAACGTACATCTCTATGGAGAAGAACAGGCAAGAAACTCCAAGGACACTCTTTTAAATCAAGATATTACAAAATCCTGGGTACATTATTCTTGTAGCTTCTATATGTGAGAACAATGTAAAGAAATAAATTACTTATTTAAAAAACAATACAAAATATAAGATTGAAAGATTACAAATAAATGTTATTTATGTACAATCTGGTGAGATCTTTCCATATCTTCTAGCTTCTGACAACCTTTTGTTATTTTAACTCATTAGGTTATTCTGTCTCTACTAGTTTAATTGGTTATACGTGTTAAACAAATAGCGTATCTAACTTTAACCTATAAATAAGTATGGTAACTATAATAATATTACGCACAGTGCAGTATTATAGTGGCCCAAAATCGTTTTTTGTGAACGCGCATCCTATTTTTAGAGATTGTCATATACGAGCTTCAAGTGCAGGTACTCCGCAGGGACCCAACCTCTACTGCAAAAATAGGGTCGTGAGGATAGAACAAAGGCGCCAGACATTGCTTCAGGGCTCGGGGAATTCCGAGTAAGACGTTATTATATTTTGCCACATGCGAAGTATACGCAATTATTTCGTCCTACTACACCAAAAAACCAGAAACCTCGGATAAAGACAATGACAACAGCAAACAGCATAGCAGTGACATAGAAAAGCGTCGAGACAACAGTTTCACCCCGCCAAAAGATTCATCATTCAAGAAGCTCGGCGAAGCTGGATCAGACGCAACCTGGCGGCGTCATTAAAGGATGTCCACCCATAGATAAATATAACCGGTCTCTCCACTATTCCTATGCTTGCTCAAGGATGCATATCCGGTAGGCGCTAATAATTCTTCCATATCCCAAGAGCACGTCTTCCCTACCATTACCACGCCCCGCGGTCTACTCTTTGATATGCAGTGGTCTCTGTAGTCTCATGAAACATGAGGCTTCAGGGGCTAGGCTGAATCTATGGGTTCATTTGAGCAATCGAGTCTAGTACAACCACGCTGGGGTCGGTGCATTATGATTCATTCATTCATTATTTTCTCTGGAAGACTTACAGCAGCAGTAGAAGCAGCAGCTGCTGCCACTGTATAACATTATAACACCTGTTCTGGGACAACTTATCTGTCGTGCTGCTGGGTAAAAGACTCCACTTTAAGGTAAAACTCTACCAACTCGGACGGCCTGGTAATCGGTCTTGTGGATGATAGAGTGCCGGCTGAAAGGAGTGAATGGAAGAAATAAACATGGAGGAAGTAACATGGGACAAGGGCAGGGAGATGATGATGTGGACAAATCTAGCGAGGACGATTCAGTTGGCGGAGGAGCACCTTTGAACTTCTAAATCTCTCTTGGCTGCCGCCTACTCTGGCCAATCCGACAAAAATGAACCCAAGCCGCTACGATGGAACTTCCTAGGCCTGCCCCGATGATGACACCCGCCTTTAGGCACCAATGGCGTGACGACCCTAGCCCATCTAAATTATTTGAGATTTTCCCGATCAAGTGATAACCCAGAGAAATTCGGTCTTTCCTGATCCTATTTTGACATCATATACATCATACATCATTACACATCATCACACATCATCACATCCTATTCATACACATTTATTTGTATTCACTAAAATAAATGTGTATGAATGCCCAATTTTCACAGAGTGGTGAATACAACAACAAATTGTTGAGTAAAAGTAGTGCATTCCTGCAATGTTCATAAAACAGTATCAAGTCAAAACTGATGTCCGTGACTACCGCCACCCCACCAACGCCAATCGCTTCCATATTTGGCAAATAATTAGTGCTCATTTGGTGCTAATTAGTGCTCGAACAACAGAATTGGTGCCTTAGTAGTTTTCGAGATAATCGACTTTGAATGTGGTCCTGCGGTAGTCACGCTCCCTTCAGCAGGACCACCATGAGCGCCGAAAAAGGGGGCATGCTACAGCTATTCTAAGTATACAAATAATTAGTGCTCTTGAATGTGATTCATTTCGTAACAAAAAAAGAACTGAAACATATATATTTACCAAGAAATCAACGATGATAACTTTCGCGCGCTCGTTCAGCAGGACCACGACTTTGAGTGTTGATTCCAAGTTTCAGGAGCTAGTCGCTTTCCTCAAACCTACATAGAAAATTAGTGCTCTGCGAGATAAAATTGATACTCAAAATTCAAAATTACTACTTCAGTAGTTTACGAAATATACCATACCATTGGTGGGGTGGCGGTAGTCACGGTGTTAAATTTTCATTTGAAGATTTCCCTATTAAAAACTGATTTCTTCCCTATTTTATACAAAAATTAGTGCTCCTAAAGAAGTTATAGTGACCAAAAATTCAGATTCCCAAGTGTTGTAGTTTAAGAGAAATTAGCTTTCATTACTTTTCCATACTAAATGTCCGCATATAACCCGACCAAATTAAGTTGTCAATGGTATTGAGCTGTTTATGAGATGTACACTCGTGCACATAAATTGATGGATGTTGGAATAGTAATAACAACAGTTGTTTATCTTTAATTTTTATACAGACTGTGTACCTGGGTACATATTTATAAAAAAAAAAACCTTTTGTTACCTGCCTGTATGCATGCAGCCTGTGATACCTTTGTTAATGACGTGGTAGGTACTTGAATAATTATTTTTCAGTATTGTAAATACCTACCTTTTGTGTTGTTATATGAATATGAGGTATAGGTATAGGTTATAGGTATTTCTTATTTATTTCTTTCCTACTAATTTAACGTTGCTGCAAGCAGTACCTAAGTATTGGAACCCTAATTTATTGCATGAATAATATGTTGCTAATAACGGTAGTATAAAAGTATTGCATAAGTAATAGTTATGTATTTTTCAGTACCTGAAGTCGATTTTACCAAATTTCCACTGACATATCTATGGACCTTTGGTGTATTTTTAGTTACCAATTCAATACCTACTTTGTTAAAGCTAGGTTAAAATTTATGAATTAACAATATAAAATGTGCACTTAAATTAATTAACACAAATCAATCAACTCGATTAGACTATTAAGATAGGCCGACTAGTAGGTAACTAGGTAGAACCATAAACAAAACTAGAAATAATATGATATATATCTAACAAAAAGGTAAGATAGAACAGAATAGAAAAAGCTTGGATATTCATGCATACTCGTAGTTACAACAATTAAGGATAGAATGAAAATTAGTTTTAAGAATAAGAAGAATAAGAATACCTTTATTTTCGCAAATATGGGTAGATGATACATCAATAGGTGTTAGTACTGTACAAAGATCAGCCATATTTTGCCATTCGGCATACAAATATTTAGAAAGAAAGAAGAAAGAAAAATAATTTTATTTGTCACAGAAACACGTGCATACGAAAACATAAACTCGAGTAACTAAACATTACACAAAACACATCTACAAAAAACAAATAAACATAATCATTTAATTTACATCAAATTATTATTTATTGTTAGTAAGTTATTTATTATTAAATTATATACCATTCAATTAATCATTATTAAATGATATACTATTAAATTAATCATTATTAAATTATATACCATTAAATTAATCATTATTAAAACTATTTCAAAATTACAGATTTTTTTAATGCAATAAATTAGGTTTTTAATATTTAGGTACTGCTAGCAGCAACGATAAATTAGTAGCAAAGAAATAAATAAGAAATACCTATTGCTGTCGCTAACAAAAGGTAGGTACTTACAATACAGAAAAATAATTATTGGAGTACCTACCTACCCACGTCATTAACAAAGATATTACATTACACGTTATTTGTTTTCTTAATATGTACCTAACTCCATTTGATATAAGATTAGAAAAAATAAACCTTTTTACAGTCCGTTCAACCAATTTTGACTTCTATTCTGTAGGCATAAAGATGGTATAAAAAGCAAAAACGTGGTTACAATACTAACTGTTTATTACAGCTGCCAGTGTTCATGCCACCAACGCAATAGAAGTCATAATCGGCTGAACGGACTGTAAAAAATGTTTATTTAAATGTCTTATCTTATTTCAATTTGAGTAAAGGTACACAGTCTGTATAAAAATTAAAGATAAACAACTGTTGTTATTACTATTCCAACATCCATCAATTTATGTGCACGAGTGTACATCTCATAAACAGCTCAATACCATTGACAACTTAATTTGGTCGGGTTATATGCGGACATTTAGTATGGAAAAGTAATGAAAGCTAATTTCTCTTAAACTACAACACTTGGGAATCTGAATTTTTGGTCACTATAACTTATTTAGGAGCACTAATTTTTGTATAAATTTGGGAAGAAATCACAGTTTTTAATAGGGAAATCTTCAAATGAAAATTTAACACCGTGACTACCGCCACCCCACCAATGGTATGGTATATCTCGTAAACTACTGAAGTAGTAAATTTGAATTTTGGGTATCAATTTTATCTCGCAGAGCACTAATTTTCTATGTAGGTTTGAGGAAAGCGACTAGCTCCTGAAACTTGGAATCAACACTCAAAGTCGTGGTCCTGCTGAACGAGAGCGCGAAAGTTATCATCGTTGATTTCTCGGTTTATACAAATGTTTCAGTTCTTTTTTTGTTACGAAATGAATCACATTTAAGAGCACTAATTATTTGTATACTTAGAATAGCTGTAGCATGCCCCCTTTTTCTGAGCTCATGGTGGTCCTGCTGAAGGGAGCGTGACTACCGCAGGATCACATTCAAAGTCGATTATCTCGAAAACTACTAAGGCACCAATTCTGTTGTTCGAGCACTAATTAGCACCAATTGAGCACTCATTATTTGCCAAATATGGAAGCGATTGGCGTTGGTGGGGCGGCGGTAGTCACGGACATCAAAACTGTACATTGAATATTTTTGAAAAAGTAATTGCCACGAGGTGTGCGAACGATTCTGATGCTGAAAATATAGTTTAAAGTAAACAGTTTTTTTATAGTTTTTTTTTTGCTCTTGTATTCCGGATTGTCGCAAAAACGGCTGAATGGATTAGGATGAAATTTCGCACACAGATAGTGTATAACCTGGATTATTAACACATAGGGTAATTTTAATCCCGGTAGTACGTTCCCGTGGGATGTTTTCCGACATCCACGTGGGCGAGCCCCCGGGAAAAAGCTGGTTAAGTTAAAAGGTTAATGCCCCTTCTCGGGCACAGTTCCAAGTTAATTTGAGTAAATGAAAAAAAAAACTCAATTTAAATAAAAATTTCCTCTTCCCAGGGATAGAAAAACCCACTGGTCGTTTCAGGCGTCTGTTCTTTATTGGGCAATAAAAATGAAATGATTGAGATCAATCATATTGTTCTGTGCTAATAGATCTTCATGATCACAATTTAATTTATAAATATTTCATTATTCACAAACGTTACTAAGGTTGCCAAAAAAATCCCATGTTTCGCAATCAGTGTGATAGATAGTTACCAGTTTCTTGAAAGGATTCTATCGTCTTTTGTCAAGACTTACATTAGAGATAATGATGGTATGGAAAGAAAACTGGTGATAATATTAGCGAGAGGTCCAAATTCTGCAAAATACTTACGCGGCAGTTCCTGAATTTTATCGTAAATTTTGATGTGTAATGGAAAATGTTTTCCCGCGCTGCACCCAAGTTGTGAAACTGTCATAAGGGTTAATATGGCACATAGAGTTATAGAAAAAGTTCCACTTCGGCTTTGTAGAGCGTCGCCTTCGTCCCGTTCATGCTTGGACCTGTGTGACAGTCTCCTTCTAAATCTCGATGTGCCATATGTCCCGGTATCCTACCTGATTAAAAGTGGGCTGTAGCTCGAAGCAGTTCCTGAAGAGGTTGGCTCTGGCGAAGATGTACAGTCCCAGGCGAGCCCTGGATGCAGCCACTATGAGACGTCGGAGGTCACGCACATGTCCCACGGCGCGGGTGCGGACCAGGGACACTAGTGCTATGTCATTCTGCTGTCCCTGGTACTTGTCCACTGTTGTCACCTGTGAAGTAAAATATATGTAATACGGAATATGGGTTTGTAATGAAGTTCTACATAAAGCCAAGGAAATGATTTGTTTATCAAATTGACCACCAACTGTCATTCTTTGACAGTTTTTGCAAATTGGCGAGTCAATTTGATGAACAATTAAATTGCTGGGCTGTATTTGTAAAATATCCTTACAACTGCAGCTCTGTATATGATGATATCCTTACAATTTTGGGCTGTAGTTGTTAGCATTTTCAACACCATTTTGTTGTCACACGTATCGTCTTGCCATTAAGTCTGTACTAAATAAATGTATTTTCTTTTATAGCATTACTGCTTCGCAGAAGGGGACGGCCTCCCATGCACTCTCGCTCCGAACCATGGCCTGAACCAGGGCCGGACACGAGAGATCGCCGCCACCGATCGCCTCCGTGAGCACATGGCGGTGCTCCGCCCAAGCCGGGCAGACCTCCACCGTATGCTCCACCGTGCCCTCCAGGCGATCCGTATAGTGGTAACCCGGGCGTTTCCTACCGCTTTATCCTGAACAGGAACCTCCCGAAACAATCGTGTCCGGTGAGGACCTGCGTCAGTCGGAAGGTGAGGACGCCATGGCGCCTCTCTAGCCACTCCTCAAAGAGGGGACTTATCGCCACAATTGTGGCTTGCCCAGCGCTGGGTTGCGACAATCGCACTCTCCATGTCGCCATGAGATCCCGCCGAAGTTCGTCCGCTGTGCCGTGATTTCTCGCGGCAGCGGAATTACGCCCCATTTCGCCTCCTCGCGCCACTCGCAAAAGTGCGCGAAGTCTTTTGCCTCCAGATCCAATGGCGGTAGCAAGGAGGCGCATCGCCTTGTCGGAGACCGTGTGCTAACCCCGGACCAGCATGATGGCCATGACCCTTTGGGACGCGTATAACCGGCGGGCTGGTCTCAGCCTCAGAGAACGCGCCCACACCGGTGCCCCGTAAAGGGCCATGGTCCGCACGACACCCACGTAGAGCCTCCGGCAGGAGGCGTTTGGACCCCCTAGATTTGGCAGAAGAGATTGGGCAGAAGCCGCTTCAAGGCAGCCCCGGCACACTCACGAGGACGAGTCCCAGGTACTTCATCGTCGACTCGACGCCGATGTCAACCCCCCTTGCCGTTATCTGGGCCAATGGCACACCCGACAATGGCACGCTCCGAGGACCATAAAAACACATGGCCTAGGATTTGTGCAAAGGACTCGTGGTGAGTCCCAATTGCCGGATCCTATCGACGATTGTCACAACCCCACATGTCGCCAGTTCAGCGCCACCTGTTGCGACCTCCCCTGTGCCAGGACCAGCGTGACGTCAGCGTAGCATACCACGCTGACGCCGTTAGGGAGGTCGGTGCGCAGCACCCAGTTTTAACCGATGTCACACAGATGCGGCCCCAGGACCGAACCCTGTGGGACACCGCATGACATCTCTCGCCGGTTCCATTCTTCTTGGTGACCCGGGTAGATGACGGCCCTGTCCGTCAAATAGGCCTCCAGCACACGACAGAGGTAGGTCGGATCCGGTGATACCGGAGTGCCTCCCTGATGCAACTCCAAGGCTGGGTATTGAAGGCATTGGCGAAATCAAGAGACACCGCCAAGACGACCCCACCCCGTGCCACAGCATCCCCCGTCGTGAAAGCTCGAACGCGCATGATGGCATAAAACCAAACTGGCTCACCGCCAAATCCGACCCCACCCAAACTCATACTAAAAGCATTTATTTCAATTAAACTATTACTTCACTTTTGCATTGCACTTTTGAATTGTCAAGAAGTCGGTCAGTTACAAGTATGAAGCTAGTTGCCCATTCCAAATAGTAGGTTCCTATGGAGAAGAACGGGCAAGAAACTCCACGGACACTCTTTTAAATTAATATATTGATAAAAATTATTGGTTACATCATTCATATTGAAGTTAAACACGTGAGAACGATGCAATACGTCAGAAGCGTCCGTGATAAAAAGATAAAAAACATTCAATTCAAAACTAAAATAAGAGATAAGGTCCAGGCCCGGGTCGACGGCGCGTTGTGTTCCACGCGCACCTCAAGGAGATGTCAGCACCAACTGACGGGGTCCGTTAGGGCCAATGTCTACCAGGGTTGCGAGTTTGTCCGAAAGGGATATTGTGGCCCCGGCACACAGGCAACGGAAGGAACACGGGTGGGTTTTAGTCAGTAAAAGTCTGACACGCCCTCCCGCTCAACCCAGAGCGGGAGAAGTTCTTTGATAATTTCCCACCCAAAAAAAAAAAAGCTTGTCTAACTCTGTAACGGACTTTGATGAAATTTGGTATATAGATAGATCTCTTAGATGTCTTGACTTGTAAATTACATTTGCTCGATTAACCTTTTCTCTATTAGAATATAACGAATAGATTACCTATATCCATGTTTTACTTATTTCAAACTTGGATAAAATATTAAAAAGGTTTGAACAATTCATGGAAATGTTTTATTACTAACACTGATCACCAAAAAAAAAAAGTGTTTAAAATATCGATAGCTAATCATCGATAACGGTAATCTCTAATTGAGTAGCTGACTATAACATTTGCCTAGTTGGAATCTTCTCGAATAATATGCTTGAGTTTTATGATTTTACAACATATTGAAAATTGTTAATTAACTTGTTTAATAAAGTATTGTTTTTCAAATTTAAACCGAAATAAAATAAATTAGGACTGACCGATGGTATGATATACCACCGAATGATACATTTTTGGTTCTGCTGTCGTGTTTACACTCTTAAACAGCACAATAAGGCATTTAAGTATTTTTTTTACAAGTTGTTATCGCCGTGACGTTTGTAACAAGACTGATGTGCGAGTTGTGTGCGAGAAGCAGACATTTGCGGAACTCCGCAAAACTCGGGGTACGCGGGCCCCGCCTACTTGCGACTTTTACTGTTTTTTCTGTTTTGTGATGTTTTCATAGATATATTGACATGGCACAGTCACGATGTCAATATCCTTAAACAGTTCCCTAAGAGAATCGCGCCTGCGGAGATTATATATTGCTCTGATGGTTCTTTTCTGCAGAATAAAAATAGACTCGATGTCTGCAGCCCGTCCCCAAAGTAAAATACCGTAAGACATGATACTATGAAAGTAACTAAAATAGACTAGCCTCGCGGTATCTACATCAGTAAATTGACGGATTTTTCTGACAGCATATGCTGCTGAACATAGCCGTCCTGCAAGAGATGTTAAATGAGGACCCCATTGAAGCCTAGAGTCGAGCGTGATCCCCAGGAAAACAGTTTTATCGACGAATTCTAGTTTCTCTTGATTCAATACTATCTCATAATCACAACTTTTTACATTTGGTAAAGAAAATCGTATGCACTTAGTTTTTTTTTCCATTTAATACTAAATTATTGGCAGTGAACCAATTTTGGCCCTGCAGTAAGGCGTTATTTACGTCGTCAAAACGTACGTCGCGTCTATCTACCTTAAAAATCCAGGAAGTATCGTCAGCAAATAACACCATTTGTGGTTGATTATTTAATAAATGGAGTAGATCATTAATATACACTAAAAAGAGGAAAGGACTAACAATATCGAACCTTGAGGAACACCCATTTTTACTTTTAAACCGAGTGAATTGATACCATTTATTTGAACTAGCTGTTGTCTATCGTTTAAATAAGATTTGACTAAACTAAGCGCAAGTTTTCCAAGTCCGTAATGCTCAAGTTTCAATAGCAAGGTTTCGTGATCGACGCAATCAAATGCCTTGGAAAGGTCACAAAAGCTTCCTATGGCACCTTGGGCCACGCGTTAAAACCACCCCACCCGCACCAGCCACCCGACAAGGTGGTATGCAATAAATAACTCTTTCAAAGAGCTTGCTCACCTCGTCGAGCAGTTCGATGGGTTCGAGCGGACGGAAAGTCCACCGGGCGCCCCGGCTTCTTAATAAGGACTCGCGGGGTACCTTGGTGCTTCCGTCTGAAGTTGATACTACATAGTGCAAATTTCACCAATCAATCTGAACGCGATCAGCACATCTAAACCGAGTTCAAGAGCTGTCAGTGTCAATATTACAAAGAAAATAATGTCACTGACACTGCTGATCGCAGTTAGTTTCATTGGTGAAATTTGCTCTTAATGTTTGCGGAACCTTCAACGACCACAGCCCTGTGTAAACACAACCTTGCAATTAAAATCAACGAGTTTTTTGTATTACTATTTACTACTAATACTTATATTCTCTCTCATTTAAATCGGACGGAACCCTCGGCAATCGAGTTCATTCGTATCTGGCCGAATTCCTTAGAACGACCATGAAACTTTTAATTCGCAAAGAGCATTTTTTTTTAAGTATAGCGTATGATGTCAGGAATTTTGTTTATAAATAACTGGTAGGCGAGCACTGTGTCATCGCTATACGTGTACGATGAAATTACCTCTATGAAATTGTAAATTCGAACTCTTAATATAATCGTCATCGAATTAAATAGTTATTACCTATTTAATTCTACTACGTACGCTAGTATCCACCTCAAACTCAAAGCCTTTATTTCTGTACGGTCAGCAACAACGCGTTGTACTTTAGTTAGCCTAGTTACAAAATACTGCAAATATTGTTAAATAAGAAAATGTAGTATCATCACGGACGCAAGTACGTCAGTCTTCGGTTTAGAATCGAGCTCGCACAACATTCGCATTTTATAAAATGTTTAATTAAATTAATTTAGTGTGGTTTATCATTAAATACTTCTTAGAACATTAACATTTAACATTACATGTAGGGCTTGCCCTTACAATTTCAATTATACCATTTATTTTTGAATTGTCAAGGAGTCGGTCGGTCAGAAATATGAAGCTAGTTGCCCATTTCAAATCGTAGTAGGTCCCTATGGAGAAGAAACTCCACGGACACTCTTTTATAATCTAAACTTATATTTGATTTTTTTTGTTTGTTTGTTATGCTTTCAGGCTAAAAGGCTGTCCGGACACATGAGTAGAACATGACGTGGGTTAGGACATGGGATATATCCCAATATTCTCAAGGGATCGCGACTTATGCGGGTGAAACCGCGGGGCGCAGCTAGTGAATTATATCGTTACCAAATATTAGTTACATCATTAAGTTGAACTTATAATTATATGTTTTCCCTGGTACCTCATTAACGGCTTTACTATGTAAATTTCTATTAACTGCTCCCAAATTACGATGTTTTGTTTTTTTACATATTTCCTTGACATAATCTTTTCATTATTTTTGATTTATTTTTTGCTCATGAGCTTATTGATGTTGACATTATTTGCATGCCAAAACTCAGAGCTTGGCTACCTATATTTCTTATAACAACTTTATTGTATTGACAATACCTACATTCTATACGAATAAATGATTTGATTTGGTTTGACATTATATCTATTTTTTACAATTTTAATTTCAACTATTTATCAGTGGCTTTTGTGGTCAGGATATTAATTCAGATTTGTTAGTTGTAATGGCAATCATGTCATTTGGTTTAATAGGTTTTCAGACTGTAGATTTGTAGACCATTTTCTATTTCTTAAATACCTGGTACATGTTGACGGGTCTACACTGTCCTCCCATACAGTACATAATAACACTGTGATTTGAAAACATTGTAAAAGCCAATTAATTTTAAAAGAGTAACCGTGGAATTCCTTGTAGACTCTTCTCCATTGGAAACGATCAATTGGCACCGTATACCTAGCTTCTGACATTTCATAAGTGCCCATGTAGGTTTATGTGAAATAAAATATTTTGGTTTGTTTTTCACGCGAGTAAAGTCGCGGGCAGAAGCTAGTCCATAATAAAGGCATTCGGATGCAAATAGTCGTTAAACCGCGGTCGTAAGTCACCGAAGTCATTAAGTATATTTTTTGTCTCTGTCGTTCTCCAAGATTAAAGATCATCTTAGCATACACTATTAGTTCAAAATGTAGGGTTCCATAGCCTGGGCACACCACAATTGTGGCGATAAGTCCCCTCTTTGAGGAGTGGCTAGAAAGGCGCCACGGCGTCCTCACCTGACGCAGGTCCTCACCGGACACGGTTGTTTCGGGAGGTTCTTGTTCAGAATAAAGCGGGAAGGAAACGCCCGGGTGTTACCACTGTGTGGATCGCCTAGAGGACACGGTGGAGGTCTGCCCAGCTTGGGCGGAGCACCGCCGTGTCCCCACGGAGCGATCGGCGGCGGCGATCTCTCGCGTCCAGCCCTGGTTCAGGCCATGGTTCGGAGCGAGTGCATGGGAGGCCGTCACCTCCTTCTGCAAAGCAGTAATGCTTGCGAAGGAGGAGGCGGAACGCGTGAGGGAGAGGCAAGGTTCGCGCCCTCGCGCCCCTAGTCGCCGCAGGAGACGCCCCTGGCGTCGGGAGTCGCAGGCCGATTTCCGGCCACCGTAGGCGCGGGCTTGCGGACGGTGAGCGATGGGTAGCTCGCCGTCCGATAAGGACCAGGCCCGGGTCGACGGCGTGTAGTTTTCCACGCACGCCTCAAAGAGATGTCAGCATGAATTGACGGGGTCCGTTAGGGCCAATGCCTGCCGGGTTGCGAGTTCGTCCGAAAGGGATATCGAGGTCCTGGCACACAGGCAAATTAAGGAACACGGGTGGGTTTCAGGCAGTAAAAGTCTGACACGCCCTCCCGCTCCGCCCAGAGCGGGAGAAGATATTTTATCATTTCCCACTCAAAAAAAAAACCTAGCCCCTAGCCAAATGGCAAAAAACCGCCATGTTCGTCTATCCGGAAGTCACACAGGCATTAAAATGGCTGTGTGCACTACAGTCGGAGACCATTTGCACTATATTATGATCTATGAACATTGAAAGGAATCGGCCATACTACCTTCCTTTCAATTTTCATAGATCATATAGTGCAAATGGAATGTACTACTCGTATGCACCGCTAAACTATGGTGCAGTAAATTTACGAAAAATATATGAGGCGTGGCACTCCCCATAAGAGGTACCGATACCTAACCTAAAAATCAATGCATATTAGAGTGTGATAATTAAAAAGCTTATGATGTTTCTAAGTGCAGAAATAACTTTGTTTTACAAGAAATACTATAAAATACAGAGTTATTTTTGCGGTGATCCAATAAATAACGTGCAAGCGTATATTAACATTCATCCCGACTACGGAACCCGTCACGTTACATAGTCCGACACGCACTTGGCCAGACGTCTGGTATTAATATGTAGTAGGCCACTCCTTAGAATATCATCTCTATTTCGAACAATTGTGATCTCACTGAGATCTGATGCTATTGTTGAAACTTTGTCGTTAGTAAGAATGAAGTGTATGTTTGTTTACACTGGTTTAAAGTATTAGTTAGTATATTTTTATGGTGCCAAGTTAGTAGCAATATGCTCGGCTCTTTTAACACCCCCCCCCCTCCTTTTAGAACAATTTAATTACACTAGCATAAAATTTATATTTAAGTGGAAAAAAACATCAATTGGAAACAAGGATTTGAATAGACTAACTGAATGACTATAGGGAGACAGTAGGCGTGTTGGCAGACCAACGGCCAGATGAGAGGATGAGGATGCCATTAAAAATATCGCGGGTAGGTAAGATCTCGTGGACAGACCGGGGGGAGTTGGGGGGAAGGGGGTTATACTTAGCTGTGCACGGAAAACAATGCAGACTAACTAAGATATATTTTCTCTTAGTTGGCATTAAAATGTTTGGAATCATTAAACAAGATAGCATATTTGCCAGAACAAATGAATTTTATTTATATCGACAATTTCACATGGACAGAATAATCACCGGTCTTTGTTACATCATAATATGCTTTGTTTGATTTTACTTCTTCACTTTTGTATATCAAATAATAATTTAAGTTGATGGTAACAAGCAACTTGTTAGAATAAGTGTAAGTTAAAAATATCAGGGGGTAATTAAATTTTTTTTTGTGTGAGTGATGTTATTGTTAATGAGATTACAATTTAGGATACCTGTAAGTATCTTATTATATAACTTACTAACATGTTTATTCATATCACTAATAAATAAATTACCCACTTGAATATGAAAAATAACGTTAATTCTTGTCCGACTTAGAATATTTTGTAATGCACAAAACTTTATAATTGGTATGTAATTATACCTACCTACTAAATTATAACTTATAACCTAAATTATAACTACCTAGTCAATAAAAATATTGTTATTTATTACTACAAATTGTTTAATTTTTACTCCCCTATATTTGTTCTGGAATAATGTTGTTATTATCAGGTAAGTAAAATACAAAATAAAAATTCAACAAAATGAAAAAAAATATTTTAATAATGCAAAAAGTTAACGTCGGCGGTGAGACTCGATACTAAGACATGTGGTTCACTAGCCGACTGCATACATTCTTAAATTTATCCTTCGTATTCTTTTCTTCTCATATATTGTGAAGCAAACACTAATAAATAAGCGTAGTAACACCCGTTGATTTTACGCACACTAACATCTATGTCGGTGTGCCCTGCAAACCGAACTAATTTGCTGTGTGTACATAGAACACACACTAATTAGCAGGTCATATAATGTGTTATGTAAATCTATAACAACAAATCAGTACAGTACAACACAGAAGTCATCTATAGCTTTGTATAGCGCCGACTCGTGGAGCGGGTTGTGGGCACACGAACGAATTATCTTTCGACCTATATGCTGGGTGCTTGGCATTAAAAGTGTTACTGGCCAACATTTGAGCTAAATTAAATAACTACCCGTAATTAAACTAATTCATTACTTAGTAGACGGCACTATGATTATATAATTTACCAAAGTTCTCCCAGCTTCAAAAGCTTTAAAAGAGACTGTGACCTCTGAGTTTGTTTCGGTCTTTCTTCTCAGAGTAGTCAGATACGAAACGCCGACCTCATCTAGTTTTTCTTTTTAAAATATGATTGACGTGTAAAAGTGTTTGTACAAACCTACTTACAGAAATAAAAATCATTTATCATTTATCAACCCTTTCAATGGGTTTCTAGTATAAAACCCTTTCAATGGGTTTCTAGTATAAAACCCTTTCAATGGGTTTCTAGTATAAAACCCTTTCAATGGGTTACATCATGATAAAGGTAACCCGCCCATTGAATGGGTTACCCCTTCGAAGGGCTTAACTCTTAACCGGGGTTGTACGGTCCCTGGTTACGGGTCGTCGGAAACCCGAAAGTCAGACAGCCACTCTTACCAAGGGGTATCGTGTTACCCAGTAACGGGGTTGTGGAGGTCAGATAGGCAGTCGCTCCATGTAAACTGCATCCAGTTAGACTGGAAGCCAACAAAACCCAAAATTGTTGGGAAAAGGCTCGGAAGATGATGAATAACTAAGCTAACAGTTTCGGATGTCCACGTCTTTAGTCATAGCAAACACGTGAAAAAAAAATACACCTGACTAAATTTCAAAGAAAATATAGCTGTAAATCCAAAATTGAGAGCAGTGGTGGCCCAGTGGTAACGGCCTCGACTTACGAGTAGTAGGTCGCGGGTTCGAACCCAGACAGGCGCTTTACTTTGTGTAAATTATTTCATCACCACTGCTCTCAAAACAGTGAAGGAAAACATCGTGAGGAAACCGGCATGTCCTAGAACTAAAAATGCGAAGACATGTGACATCCACCAACCCGCACTGGGCCCGCGTGGTGGATTACGGCCCACTCCCTCTCACAGAAAGAGGAGGTCTGTGTCCCAACAGTGGGAACATTATCGGCTGATTATGAAATCCAATTGTAAACACTAGTTTAGTGTGTCATTCTCTGAGCGCTATGTTAAACATGATTTCATTGGTCAGATGCATAATCTTAACAACTGCATTTTTTTTCAAGAGCACAATTATTATAATCCGCGTTCTTTTAGGTTATATTGAGCTTCGAGAAACGGAATAATGGAAATATTATTTGACTGTATAATACAAGCTAAAGTGACAAACTCAAAAATAATAATTCCGAACTAATTTCGGGTTTTTCTGTAGAATGTGTACAGTATAGTGGTCGCCCACTGGTCGAAATTAGACCCCCTCTAATTACAATCTATATAGTGCTTACTAATTCCATGACTACACTAATTCCCATTGCTATTTATAATTGCTAATATAAAGTACTTACTAATTCCATGCTATTAAGAAGTACTTAGTTATTCCATGCTCAAGCTGTCACTTCTGTCCCCTATCTATCTTCAAGTCATGAGGCCGATGTGTGTGTGTGTGTGTGTCAAACGAATGGTAGGGTGTAACTTTTTTTTTATTAATTAAATTTATTTTTAATCACATCACACTATCACACTAATATTATAAAAGAGAAGGTTTGTGAGTGTGTTTGTTACTTTTTCACGCTCAAACGGCTTGACCAATTTTGATAAAATTTTGTATGGAGGTAGCTGACACCCTGGATTAACATATAGGCTAGGGTAAAACCGTGGGGCGCAGCTAGTATTATATAAAAATATTAGCTTTCCGCACTCCGTCTGCGTTATTTTCGTTAAAAGGGGTACAAAGTTTTCGCTTCCCGTATTAATATAACTATTGAATAAGAGCACAACAAGTAAATCATTAGTTATAAGTACAACTTCATTGTTGTCCGCAGCGTACGCGCATACGTCACCGAAGCGACGCGTGCGGATGAAGTTACACGATTGAACGCAGTTGATGCGCGCGATGCGATAGTGAGGGATTGGATCAGATTATACATGACAACACGCAAATGCGATGCGGTCGCAACGTTCAGTTAAGAGCTTCTATTGCGCGCAGTCTGCTATCTTTGCGGTGCTGCACTTTAGGTGCGGAAAAGTGCCTACAAGTTTCATTTGTCAATTAGATGTTTTGTATAAATACCTATAACGGATAGAATAGAACCTTAAACCAAAAACGGTTTTGCTCAAGACTTTTTCCGGCGTGAATTTTCATACATTTTTAAAAATTAGCACGTGTTCGACTACCAATCGCGTAACTCAAATCAAATGATGTTTTAGTGAAAATTAATACCATTGTTTGTTATTGTTCTTGTTGTTTTGCCATTGTTGTTGTTGTTTATTTACCATTCAATATGAAACATATGATTTCGTATCATTCAACGAGCGGTCGTCAACCAACTATCGAACCATAACCATTCTGATATAATATTAGTTAGTGCTGTAACATGAACACGAAATTCTGCATGGTCCTTCGAGCCGGATACTTAGCTGTTTAAAAACTATGTCAATTTTTTATTAGTAAGGTACCTTGTGCGGTCGTCCAATCAGCGGGTTTTCCGCGCATCGCTTGTCAATGACGTCACGAATAAGGTGCTTTTGTCCGTTGTAGGTTGTAAGAATCGAGATGCGCTCTGCTGGCCATCCAACGAGCCGCATGAACATGAACACTGCCACCACATACTCAGCTTCAGCCAAGTTCTGAAAACAATTGAATGTGTTTAGAAATATTTTATCTGAAGTATAGGAAACTTATGTTATTTGCCAAATGTGCCGAAAGCGATACTTGAAAGGCAGCCTGATGCACTCTGGGCAGCCAGCCGCGATACTAAATTGCTGACTGGTTAATAATAGCGGGACGAGTATTATACCTTTCGCACCGATTCAAGAGGAGATCGTTTTTCTATTCTGTTACCCTGAATTATAATCAGCTTCTGGAGGGAGGTGGACTGGTTGGAATAACCAACGACGGCCTCCATGGCCCACGCGCAATGGTCCACATGCAGAACTAAATGCGGAAACCCCTCTAACATAGAATATATAACCCTGAATCATTATCATTTCAGTCGAAAGACGTCGACTGCTGGACATAGGCTTCCCCCAAAGATAATCGCAACGATCGATCGGTATACCCTCTGAAGGCCTAACCACGGTTCGCCTTTCGGTACGAGGTTGCCACTGTCAAACTTTTTAGTCCATCGGACGTCCATGCCGCAGGCAATATAGTTACCCCCGCCCACTGCTACTTAAGTTAAGCAAATTTTTGGGTTATAATAATAATATAATAATAAATCCATTTATTTTCAGGCAACATGGCCCATAGATAAATACCTTAACCTAAACATACATATTTTTATTGTAAACAAAACAAAACTTGTGTTAATAAAAAGACTTATGACTATGTTAGTACAACTTCACTTTGCACTAGCTTGATTATGTGCTGCCCTGTGGTACTTGTCCGCGGAAGCGACGGAACACGACATCCTGCGGCCAAAAGTCTTCTTCCATGACGAGGTGTAGGAAACAATTAGGTACGCGCACCACAAACGCCTTAAATTTACGTTGCGGCGCGACTCCAGTACCTGCACCCTCGGCGTGTACCTTGTCTTCTGGCGCACGTACTCCACGATGCCCTCCGCCTTAGTGGTATAGTGCAGGCTGGAGATGTACACCGGTGTGTTCGGCTTTGCGGCACGCAGGCTCACTTCGGGCCCCGTAGGAGCTTTGCCGCAGCGGTTCCTGTTAGTCTGCGATCGGCGCTTCCTCCTTTGCACCGTCACGAAACCCTCATCGTTATCAGCCTTATTCGGCGCCTTTTCCCGGCATAGGCTGTATACTTTGAGCGCCAAGGGCACTCGCGGTGACGCTAGCGAAATCCTTTTGCAGGGATTTCGCCTGGGCTGCAGACAATGCAGACACTGGCAGCGGGACGGGACGAGGGGCTCGGGAGACGCTGCGCGGAGGAGCTGCGTTGACATGGGGCTGCGGGGCGCGGAGCTGTAGGGCGCGCGGTCGGGGCACACTGCAGGCTCAGCAATCAACGGATGCGCCGGCGACGAAACTGCTGACGCGGAATTCGACGACTCTCTATCGAGGCCGGCTCCGCGACACGCGTTTACATTAGACGCATCGACTGATGACCTAATTACCGTCACACTTTTGCGCAACTCGCTAAGTTCTTTGCGCAAATCTGTGGCGGCGTTTTGAGATGCGTCTAATTTCGTCAGCACATCCGCAAGACTGGCCTTCAGAAAAACAATGTCCGTCAGAAGGCTCGTTACATCGACGTGGTTGAAGGTGACTGGAGGAAGCTTGTGTAGCTCCTTCGCCACAAACGTTCGCACGTCGTCAGGGTCGGTCTCCTTGAACAGCGTGATTATGTCTTGCAGGCGCCTCTTAGTTCCGTCACGCCGGCGGGACACCATCTGGTCGCGCTTGAAACCTCGTTCATCACATCCAGCTTCTGCTGCAGGAACGCCAGCAGCTCATTCACCACAAGTTCATTTTTCATGGCGAGTAAATTACGAGCGACAGCTTGCGCCGCGCTATTCGATATAAAGAATATACAAACGCGTCCGCATCGGAATGCGGCACGAGCGGCTTATGTCGGGTACTTGGTTCTCTTGCGAATCTGATTCGATCAAGCAGAAAATTTTTCAAGCTGTTAAATATCATCATCATTCTTCTGCCCTTATCTTAATATATTTGAGGTCGGCGCAACATGTCCCTTTCTTCTCTACTTCTTTATTAGTCGTCACCTCGGTAGTCCTTTCTAGCCATATCATATCTCAAGCTGTTAAATATATTGTTGCTAAACTGTCTTCGGAGGCTAAAGGACCAAGCGAGGACCGCAATTGTATGCTTAAAGGGATAAATAAAGTTTTATTATCTATTTGATTTTATGACGCTATAACTTAGGCTCATGTTCACCTTGTCGCTACGTGCCGCGAGTTGGTCGTGCCCATTATAAATCACCATGCCACTCAAGATGGGATTGATTTACCACTGACGACCTCTGATTGCTTTTGCGTTTTAAATGCGCATATGGTTTATAGCCCTTCTCAAAGTCAGTGTGGCTAAAATCCCCAACTATTTGGGCTACAGTGACTCAACGGAAAAAAAAAACGTAAAAATCCTTTTGGTCACTTAAATAGTGAAACGCTTTTGGGGTTTTTTAGCTTGAAATCTGACATTGTTGGTTTTAACAAGAATTTGACGTAAAATAACCAAACAGAGAGTCGGTTATGTACATATTTAGTTTGGTTGCGTCATTCGTCTACTCATGCGGCACCACTTTGTATAATAATGCCTTATGAATATAGGTAGAGGACTCGGAACTCGGAAATTAATCTGGCTTATATTCGAATGTCTTCTTCTGATTCTTCCGGCTTAGTTTCTTAGTTCTGAGTGATCTCATCACTTTGACAGGAGGCTGACCAAAAAACGGTGGATGAATAAAGAAGATAAGGCTAGAAAGGGGAAGAACACTGAGATGATAAAGATGTACGCAAAAATAAAACTAACTGAAATGACTAGTGTCATTGCAGTTTGTTTTCTTTTACTGCAAACTGCAATGACCCTATATAAATTAGAATAAGGGCGGAGGACGATGATAATGAAACCTTCTAATCAAAAACCGGCGGTAAGTCCGAAACAAGTTACTTTTTTTAACCATGACAAAAGTATATTGATTTGGAGACAAACCTAGACAAGTGACATCCAATTAAGGCAAACGATAAATAAATAAAATAGGAAGCGCCGTTCGTCGTTTTAAGTGAACGTATACATTAAACATTGTAGTTATAACTTGAGGGTATGGATTAATCTGCCAGGGTTACGAGCCTGTCCGATAGTATCGTGGCCCTGGCACACAGGCATTTGAAGGAACACGGGTGGGTTTTAGTCAGCAAAAGTCTGACACGACCTCCCGCTCCGCCCAGAGCAGGAGAAGATAAGTTATTTGATAATTTCCCACCCCAAAAAAAAAGGTATGGATTAATCTTTTAAAGAAACGTAAAATGGATACCCTCAAATTATAACATCTTTCGATTAGACAGAGACCTAAGATAAAGTTAGGACGATACTAGATAACAATTTCATCACAATTCATATGGGCTCGCTGGCTAGTTCGTTAAACTGCCGGTATAAGTAGTGAAGACGTTCGGTGATGCGATGGTTCAAATACAAGTCGAAACAATGACCCTTTTTGAAGTATTCTTTAGATTATTCGTAACGAAGCAGTGTAATATTTTAAAACTTGAGGGGTTAGCACATACTGACGCAGACTGTACCTCACTAACGACAAAAATATGTAAATGTCTAATAACTGCTACCAAATTACGATGTTTATTTTAATTTTTTTTACATACCTACCTACCTACATACATCATTGACATAATCTTTTTTTTATTTGACATTATATAGCTACAATATTAATTTAAACAAGGTTATAACTTTTATTATTTGAATAATATTTTATATCGTTTTTTTGTAATGTTTTGTTAATGTGAGAACGTTGTAGGCTATAGACTAGCTTTTTAAACTATTTTCTATTTTGTTAAGTACTTGGGTCTTGTTGACGGGCCTACACTGTCCTCCCATACCTATTAACACTGTAACTTGAAAACATTGTAAAAGTCTATTATTTTTACGACTAATTGGAACCGTGCAACTAGCTTCTGATGTTTTATAAGTGCCCATGTAGGTTTATGTGAAATAAAATATTTTGGTTTTGAATGTGTCGAATTAGACACGTTATTTCCTCGTATTAGCAATATTGTACTGTCATCAAGGTACCCGGGCCAGTGTCTCCAACTGCGCCGTAATCGCAGTAGACCTACCGTAATCTTTATAGATCTACCACCTACCGTAGACCTGATATTACGGTTCCACATTCTTGTGTAATTTCGACTGTTTTAACAGGGCCCAAAAATAATCCACGTTAGAAGACATTTAATATTTAGAAGATGCAGAGAAATCACGTATTTACCTGATAGAAGTACGGGCTAGGTTCAGTCTCCCCTGCCCCGTTGAAGTCATCCACATTGATGAGCTGGAAATCGTAGCGTAGGCCGGCGTTGGCAGCGCGGTACTCTGGTAGCCGTGTTACGTGGCCCAGGTCGCCTAGAGCCAGGTACCGCCAGCGGTACAGGTTGCAGATGCTGTAGACGTATGAGGAATTAGAGACAGAGGTAAGGAAGATTACAATGACAACAGAATGTGCATTTCTCAGTAGCAGCCCGAATTTTCCCCGTTTTAGTAGCAATAGGTTTACCCCACCGGCTGTCGCTGCAAACCAGAGCTGTGGCTCTGCCTTGCAACTTTTCCCCAACTTGTTCTTTATTTCTGTTTGTGTTTTTTTCTTTGCTTCATGCTAACCGCAAATAAATAAATGTATCAAGGGCACGTCTTCCCTATCATTATCGCGCCCCCAGGTCTACTCTTTGGTATGCAATGGTCTCTGTAGCCCCATGAAATATAAGGCTCGAAGGACTAGTGTGAATCTTTGAGAGATCTCTGAGAAATTGGAGTAATCGAGTCTGGTTAAAGCACCGACCCGGTGCATTTCATTCATTAATTAATTCATTTTATCGGCGGACCCCTGAGGGACCGCGAGTATATGTATGGGGGTCCGCAGTCTCATCTCTGGACAATTTAAACTTTGGTGGTTATGGAGAACGAAAAGTTATTGAGAATATAGCTTAGGGGGTCAATAACAATTTTCTGTGCGGAGATATCTGATTATGGATTTCAATATATGACGCGTGTAAGATCGTAGGTACTTATGGTATTGAAAAAGGCACAAAAAAGAGGAAAACACAAATTCTTTAAAATTGTAGGAAATAATAACGCGCGGAAATGCGTCAGTATGAGACAGTAAAGAATTTATATTTTTCCGTGAAAATGCGCCGGAAAGATTACAAAATGATGCCTCATACATTTTCGTTATCTAAAGATATCAAATATTAATCTAGAAAGTAAAGAGGCTGTGCAAACATAATTTTTTCACGTCCATCATCAGCCTACCTGAACTCGGTTTTATTTCTTACATCATATATATATCATAAGGACTATGATATCAACGTCAAAACGCGAATAGATTTAGCATTGATTTACGCACGAGCTACACCGTAGAATAATAATGTATAGAAGTAACTCTAACTCCGAATGAGTTCCAAGTATTTGGTCAGGGTAAAAGTGCAGGCGTAGATCTGTATAAGGGACCATGTGCAGTCTGAAAAATCTCAGGTAGGACATTCACGATCGACGTACAACCATTAGTAAGTCATTGCAATTTAACTCTTATCTCGATAAGGTATGAATTTGAATAATTGCCGAGAGTTTTATCAAACTCACTCACAAATTTATACTTTTAAGTAGTAAGAGATACATTGCAATGACTAACTAATCATTTTACGTCGATCGTGAACGTCTTACCTAAGACCACAACCTGCACCAATCCGACGTGCCGCGGGCGGTCCTTCGATATACGCGTTTTCACGTCAAAAGAAATAATAATATTTTAATGAGGCGGGAAGAAAATGTCGTTGTTGAAAATGAGTTTCACTTCTCTACGGTTACGTATATCTTATTCTATGGACTCCATACCATACTTGGTTCCATACTATGGTACTTACCCGCGTAGGTGCGTATAAACAGTCGATGAACGATACAAAATACATAACCGATTTTCTTACAAACACTCAGAAAGCGTTGTAATCATTCCAATTATTCCACCACTAGCACGTGGTCATTTGTTAAATATTTCTCCTCGGATTCATCGGCTTGGAGAAGTCCGCGCATTTTTTCCTAGATAATGGATAAAGTAGTCTTTATCACTCTTCGGCCTCTAAACTATCTCTTTGTAAAAAACCGGCCAAGTGCTAGTGGACCTCGCACACGCAAGGTTCCGTACCTTCACACAATATTTAGCAAAAAAACGCCGAAAAAAACACGGTGCTTCGATAGAGACCTATAGAACCCTTTAATTTTTAACTTTATTTTATTTTTATTATTTGTTGTTATAGCGGCAATAGAAATACACAATCTGTGAAAATTTCAACTGTCTACCTATTATGGTTCATGAGATATAGCCCGCTCACAGACAGACGGATGGAAGGCCGGGTGGATTGCGGAGGCTTAGTAATAGGGTTCTGTTTGGTACCCTTCGGGTCATCATTTCAGCCGAAAGACGTCCACTGCTGGACATAGGCCTACCCCAAAAAAAGGGGTGATTTGCCATAATCGCCACGCTTGGCAGACGGGTTGGCGATCCCAACATGCAAAGAGAACGCTGCTTCCCATTTTCTAGTAAATCCCTTAGTCGCCTTTTAGGACACCCACGGGAAGAAATGGGATGGTGCTATTCGTTACGTCCGGCAACAAACGGAACCTTTACGTCTGGCAACAAACGGAACCCTTCGGGTACGGAACCCTAAAAATCACGTCCAACCGTTGCACGTTGCTGCGTGAAAGAAGGACAAACTAACAATTACACTTGCGAATTAAGAAGGCTAAACTTCTGTAGAAGACATTAGAAATGCAGACGAAAAAAAAAAAAGTAAAAAAAAAAAATTGACCTTGGTCTAGCTCGTCCTTGTGCATCCAGTTCAACATATGGCACTCCTAGGCGAACCATCCTGGTAAACAGACTCTGTTCCATGTTGCAGTACTTTTGGAAGGCCATGTTCTTCACGACGGGCGGCAGCTGGTGGTGGTCGCCTATCATGATCCATCGCTTGAGGCGCGAGCGTCCATCTTGAGGGTTTTGCAGGAGTAGAGGTATGAAGGTCTCAATCTCCAGGATTTGAGCAGACTCTTCCATCAGTATGTTGTCGTACTTAAAGCCTAAAATTAAGTTAAAGTTAGTTGTTTCGTGAGTTCGACCCTGATAACTATTAGATTCCTGTAAAAATTTATTCATAAATAATTTTAAAATAATGTAATTTGAACTAAAATATTGAACACTAGGAAGTGGAACAGAGCACGCATTTGAGTTGAGAGCGTTTACGACTTAAGGCATTTCATACAAACTTTCAAGCCACTGTTTTTCGAAATGACTGAATCGATTCGCCCTCCGTGTCCAATACAACAACGCCTTCAGAGCGCTGATGGGGCTGCCACGACACTATAGTGCCTCGGGCATGTTTGCCGAAGCTAGTGTGGAGCTAGCTTCTATGCAACGATGCGTGTAAATGGAGCGCGTCTTTGGTGCGCAGGGTGCGCGGCAGCCCCAACAGCATACTGATGATGATAGCGGACAGGCTCAACTGTCCTTACATTAGACGCTGCAGTGACTTGCATGTCACCTATAGTCGTCGGTCACTAATGTAAGACTACCAAACTCAATTTCTAAAAACTGTAATACGACAAGATTTAATTTCGAAAGTATGGAACTCCGATACGTCCTAACTTCGACAATACTTATGTTCGATACGTCTTAATTTCGACAATACTTAAGTTCGACATACCTTAAGTCCGATACTACTGTACTTCGACAAGGCGTTTCTTCGACATGACTTAACTAGGAAACGATGCAACTTCGACAGCATATTTCTTCGACAACTATGCTAGTTCGACATGAGTCAATTTCGTCATAGTCTACTCCGGCATGCTGTACATCGACAATATCTTAAATCGACGTGATACTTTTGACACACGATACTACTTCGAAATTATTAGTAGGTAGTGTTATTATTATTATTTAGTAGTTAGTATTATTATTAGTTTTAGAAATTACTCTGGAACTTCCAGCTGGATTTGAAAAAAATCGAGCGTTTGAAAAGCCAAACATTGGTAAATCTTTGTTAGTCAATAAACACACTGATTAATTAAAACAGCAACAATATTGAGAATGACAACGCGTTTATTTTCAATGTACCACAAATGAATTTGTTGGAACATTTATGCATTATGTATAATATACCAAATACAACGGTGATAGATCCATAAGAAAAATCAAAGAAGGTTTCCCTCGTAACTTACAGAAGTGGAGCCACCTGTGTGTTACTACGTACATCTATATACTAATTATAAAGCTGAACAAACGCACGACTTTTTTTGAAATCCGGCTGGTAAGAGAGTATCTCTCTAAAACTAATAATAATACTTACTAACTAATAATTTCGAAGTAGCATCGTGTCTCAAAAGTATTACATCAATTAAGATATTGTCGAAGTACAGCATGCCGGAGTAGACTATGACGAAATTGACTCATGTCGAACTAGCATAGTTGTCGAAGAAATATGTGGTCGAAGTTGCATCGTTTCCTAGTTAAGTCATGTCGAAGAAACACCTTATCGAAGTACAGTAGTATCGGACTTAAGGTATGTCGAACTTAAGTATTGTCGAAATTAAGACGTATCGGAGTTCCATACTGTCGAAATTAAATCTTGTCGTATTACAGTTGGTCGAAATTGAGTTTGGTAGTCCTAATGTAAGTGTTGATAGTGCGATAGTGGTGTTTTGTATTGTATTGTTAATTAATGTTATTGTCGGTTGTGTGTATAATGTATTCAATCTTCGATTACCTATATATTTTAAATGAGTCTTGTAACTTGAAAGACGAAGACTTGAAGAACCTTTGCATCCTGCTTATTATTATTCATTTATGAATAATAATAATAATAAGCAGGATGCAAAGGTCTAAAAAGTTAGTTAAGAATATGTTCAAAATGTCTTATTTAAAAACAGATAACTGAAAATCTCTGTTTCTATGGAAAATTTAAAATCGGTCTAGTTTGGCTGTAACACAATTTTTCGAAAATGTTTTTCACTAAGTTTTTAGACCTTTGCATCCTGCTTATTAAATAAGCAGGATGCAAAGGTTCTTCAAGTCTTCGTCTTCTCTCGCACACGGACGTTTATCGCTGAGCGATTTTTGTGTTACCGAAAATGGAACGTATGGGGTTCAATGCTGTAACGCCCACGTACTACTAAAAGTCGCTCACGAACAAAATCGCTGGATCCCGGGCGTAGCGATTGTCGCTCGGAAATGGAACGTATGGAAATGTACTAGCTAACGCACACGGCTCAGCGACAATCAACCGCGTACTCTTTGCTAAGGATTGACGTTGCGTCAATGCTTACCAATGGATATCGATATCGTAATTTTTATCGAAGAAGTCGAAAAGTGGCCTGCTTTATACGGCACAGGATCACCAGAGTATCTTAATTAGCAATATAAAGAGAATGATAGGGAAGAAATATGCTTAAAATTAAATAGTAGATTCCCACTACTTATTGATTTCGGTTGAACATGACCTATTCTACAAAGAAGGAAATAGAGTTTTGGGTAAAACAACGTCGTAAAAAAAGTACGTAGATATCCCTACCGACTTACCTAATTATTTTTTTTTCCATTAGGTAGGTACATCGTAAAGCAAAAACATTTTTACGGTACTTCGTTAAATTGTTGCAGGGGTGTGGTCGATTTTGTGTGGATGTTTGTCTTTCTGGGTAGAATCTTGCAACTCAAATTTCGAGCACTTCCCGATTAGCTATCCGGCTGAAACTTTCAGGGTAGCTCACAACTCGATGACATTGCATTCTAAATCCATTAATTAGCATGCAATGACGACCTGACCTCAAAAAAAACATAAATATCGTTTTATCTTGTAAAGGAGGCGAGATAGAGCAAAAATAACACTTTTTGGCGGTTTCCTATAGGGGTTCACTTAATCATGACACATCGATCGAGGTTCGCAAACCTGAAAACATAACCTAAATGTTTCATTCTTTGCTTTTAACTTCCAATAAATGATTAATCATCAAAATATTCTTTCTATAATCTGAGCCACACCTAACACACATTTTTAACTCAACCATACAAAAATAAAATAATAAGTGTCAAGTCACAAATATATAACTTACGCAGAAATATTCCCGCATAGTACCTACTAGACATCGAATAAATAGTACCTACTAGACATCGAATAAGTACCTATGCGATTTAGGTGTGAAAGCAATAGCGACATAAATACATAGCTAGGTAGATACTAAGATGAGTTTATAAAATAGTTTAATATTATATTAGGTACCTACTATAACGGTAGGTAATTCTAATTGTTATAATAATTCAAGCGTTAGTACTTTTTTGAACTATTGATTTCGGTTGAACAGTATTCTTCGAAAAAAGAAATAAGTAAGTACATTTTTTGGTTAAACATCTATCTCAGTTAATCCATGACGAGCACCATTCTCGATAGCTAGCGACAAAATAAGTATATTTTTTTGTTAAACATCGATCTATGTTAATCCATGACGAGCACATCCCTCGATAGCCAGCGACAAAATATCGCACGTGTGCGTTGAGTCATTCAAAAAGTCGTTGGCGATAATCGCTGAGAAATCGCCAGCGATTTTCTGAGCGACAAAAAGTAGCACGTGTGCGGGCACCCTTATGCGTATGAAGTTTCATTAAAATCGGTGCAGTCATTTCGAAAAACAAGGGCTTGAAGTTTGTATGAAATGCCGTAAGTCGTAAACGCTCTTAACTCATCACATATTTTATCTAGTGAATCTTTTATCATAAGGCTAGTGGTGATTCGAAGGACTATAAACTTTATTAGCACAGCATAGTGTCTTATGTAGCTTTTGCCGACACATTCAAATTATAGCCACAGCGACAGCGTCAAATTTTGCTAGCGAAACTCCACAGAAATGATGGGTATCAATATCAAAACATGAAAAAAAAAATTATCATGTTTTAAATCGATACACATCCCGGCAGCAGAGTTTCGCTAGCTAATTAATTTGATCTTGTATAGAAAGAGAGCTTACCCATTTGTACAAGTTCAGATCTCTTGAGTGCTGCGTGGGTACAGGTCATGGCAATGATCTTCGCCTCTTTCACCAGCAAGTACTTAGATCTATCCAATCCTGACCGCAGAAGTTCGAAAGCACGGAATTCTTCGAGCTCCTCGAATATGTGGTCGATGTATCTGTGGAAATATAAAAAGTGTGTTTTGATACTCGTTGCCCAACAAACCAACTGCGCCGGCCGGACCACGCTCGCCGTGATGTCACACACGATTACGTAAAAATTTACCTACATTCCAATTATAATTGTTATTTATTAACTCGCCACTAAAATGGCTGAGACCAAAATTAAGGTGAAAACCGAATATTAACAACTGCTGTACAAATACTACATCGCAGAAAGAGCAGATAAAGAACAACTGCGACATGTTATTTCTGATATGGAAAAACCAATAGAAAGCCTCCAAAAACAAGTGAGATATAGCAGACCAAAGTACAGCTGCAACCAGTAAGCCAGCTGAGCCAATGAAAATGCCAACACAGTGTCCTGAATACTGTACGGACGAGGAGGATCTAGCCACGGAAACTCAGGGGATCAAGCAAAATAACAGAAAAAATAACACATCGCTCACTCACACTGCCAACATTGCCTTGTTTAACTTTTTGTCAAAGTCTGAGTCGGGTGATAAATTCACGATTAAGTTATTTAATGGAGAGTGCGTTAAAATAAGTGCAATGAAAGAAGACACATATAAGTCTGTTACAAAGTTATTTAACTTTGTTCTCTGCCAATAGGAAAATATGTCTTTTTCATTCAGACCGTGGCGGTCACTGTTGGGCGACAACAAACATTTCTGTTCGGGCCGTATCGCCCAATGGTGACCGCGCGTCAGACGTGTTTTTAAACTGCGACTGTAGGCCAACGGACAGAAAAGTCTTTCAATTTTATATGTATCTGTGTGTTATAATTTGACAAAAATATGGCCTAGAATTCACAATCAGATAGAATAAAAAATACTAGCTTTCCGCTCGCGCGTAATATTTTTTCCCGTAGGAATGAAACAATTTCCTATTTCCGCATAATGTAGCTGTATATAGGTGAAAGAATTATTAAAATCGGTTCTGTAGATTGATTATAATATTGGTCTATTACAAATAAAACAATTTAGATGCGCATAGAAAAGCTTATTCTAAAAATGAGGTACAGAAAAAGATAAATTGACAAAGTTTAATTTATTTTAATAAAACATTCGGGACATAAAAAAAGGTGCATTCGGGTGGGCGTCATCGCGCCCGCGCGGCCCCCTGTAACAGATTCCCGGTATTCCTTGCGTAGAGGCCGTGTCGGTCAATGGTGGGTGTCGCTTATTAACAATTAAAATAGGTATAAAATGTTGCTTGTGACAATTAAAACATGTTTTATGACGTCAAATATATCCCCTAAACTCATAAAACACACTGATGAAAATTGAAAAAAAAATTGTAATTTTTGTCTGGCTCCAGATGAAAATGGGGTGTCAACCACCATTGTCCGACGCGGCGTTGAACGTGTTAATGAAAATAACTTTCTCTGGAACTCTTACGAAAACAAACAGGAAAGGCCAATATGAGTTATGGTAAAAACCTTAATTTCGCATGCAAGCCTGACGGAATTATTGAGGATTTAGGACCTAAAAGACCATTATGTGAGGTTCATACAGCAACTCTAACAAAGATTCATCTTAGGTGGCGATTTCAACGCAAAAAATACGCATTGGAGGTCAAGACTAGCCACCACTAAAGGAAAGGAACTTATGAGTGCCATGAAAGAGCTAGTGTGAAGCAATTTCTATCGGAAAAACAACTTATTGGCCAAACGATCCACGCAAAGTCCCAGACCTAATATAGACTTTTATGTAACTGAAAATATATCTAGTAATTATTTAAGCATTGATGAATGTTTTGACATGAAATCAGACGCAGAATCCTACGCATAAAGATTAATCTTACACTTGTAAATACTCATACAGACTGGAAAAGTTTCAGAATAGACTTGGATATAACACAATAGAATTAAGAGTTCCATTAGAAACTCCGGAACAGCTGGATTTGGAACTAAGTAAATTTACAACTAGTATACGCCTATCCTGCAGGGATGTGGCGAGGTATCTTATAACCGAAAAGCGGAAACAAAGAAATAAATGGCATCTGACCAGATGTCCTCAAGATTAAAGACTGTTAAACAACTTTAGTAAGCGTCTTACGAAAGAAATTCAGCACTACAACGACCCCTCAACAAACAGCTACCTTGGCCTACTAACGAGTGATACTAGAACAGGCTACTCGCTATGGAAGGCTACCAAGCACATGAAACGACCGATCCAAATACCTTCTATTAAAAGGAAGAAAATGTAAAATGGGCAGTGACGAAAGACCAAAAAGCCGAATTTCGGCTTACGTGAATCCGTGATGGCTTAATAAGAGATGCGTCACACATATGGCAAGTTATTATCATAATACAATTCGGTTTTATATTTCAATAACAACATTAATCTATGTAAGAGGATACCTTCTACATCTGTCGCTATTTGTTACATAAAACATAATAAGTATATGGTGGGGCCATGTGTTATTTTCATAATTGGGTATTCCCAATTGGCAACGTTTGCTTGCCAGGAGTAATAAAATCATCATACAAAATTCAAATTACCTGTAGCAACTCTGCGCTACCTCCATGTCCTCTTCATAAGATTTACCAGGGAACAGTGGTTTAGGCGCATCGTCGAAGAACTCGTGGAAAGGAAACTCTTTGCTTATTATTTCCATAGACTTCGTCTGAAAAAGTAAATTAAAAATAGTGACCATATATTTAATTTAAATGACATAAATTGCAGTAAGTATACATATTGGCATTAGAAAATATAGTCGATAGCAAAGACAGGTAAACTCCGTGCGCGGTGTGGGTGTTTGATTGAACTTTAAACAATCGCTTTACATTAAAAATACTTAACTCAGTTATAAATAAGTAGAATTCATTGTTTATATATTTAGATAGGTAGTACACCCATCTAAAAATAGAAACATTGTATAATGTTAAACTACCTTTCGTAGGACAGACCGTTAAATTAAAAAAATCGGCCAAGTGCGTGTCGGACCACGCACAATGAAGGGTTCCGTAGTTGGGATAAATTAATCACAAAAAAACATAACATTGTAGTTGAAAAAACTTGTTCTCCAATACATCGATATACGTAACAATCGATTCTCCAACTGTAAATGTAAGTTGGAACGCGCAGATCGCTGTATGTCCGCTGTGTATAGTTAACCCACAGGCTGCATGTTTAAAAGAACTGACAGTACGCTTTAAACAGCGCAACTTTGACAGTCCCCGTGCACCGTGAAAATCTGAGGGCCAGCATGTATCGGACAGACAGCGCTCTGCGCTCTCTCAAATCAAATCAAATCAAATCACTTTTATTTGTTAACACAGGTGGAAATACAGATCTTGAGTTTGGTGAACAGAACGCTATGTTATGCCAGGAGGCATACAAATATGGTGTGCATCTATCTAATTATTATGAATTTAAATAAAAATAAAAAGGATGTTTGAAATTCATGCATAATTAAAATTTCAAAATAAATCATAACAATTATATAATATTATTTTAAAAATTGTACGATGTCAGATTTAAATGAGGAATTATTTAGTTATAAATGTCAAAAAATAAAAAAACAAGTCAGAGCAATTGAAAATGTCAAAAATTATTACATGTCAATATTACAACCTCAAATTAATTCGTCATTTAAGTTTTTTCATTTAACATAGATGCAAAACACTATATTGAGTCATCATTTAAAAATTCATCCAGTGTGTAGTAACATTTGTCACTAAGTAAGCTATTAAGTGCCTTTTTGAATTTTATTAATGGCATATTTTTAATGGCATCCGGTATTTTATTATAAATTTTTGGAGCGTTGCCGAAAAGGCTTTTACGCATTAAGGCTGTTTTACATTTGACATTACATAGTTTGTTACAGTATTGAGTACGCAATGGCTTTCTTCTGACCGCCGATAAGCTGACAAATAAATGCGGGTTTTTTTTTACAAACAATGAAGTTTCCATTATATACATTGCTGGCAGTGTCAATATCTTTAGTTTTCTGAAATACGGAATGCAGCTATCCGTTGTTTTTAGACCACACATGGACCTCACACAACGTTTCTGCATCCTAAATACAACCTCCCTATTAGCTGACTGCCCCCAGAAAATAATACCGTATCGTAAAACAGAAGCTGCAAGTCCATGGTATGCTGCTAACAATGTCTCAATATTAACCTTTTTTGAAAGTTGGAATAGTGCATACGCAGATTTACTTAGTCTTTTACATATTATGTCAGTATGAATGTTCCAAGTCAATTTATTATCAATAGTCATTCCTAAGAATTTAGCACTATCAACTTCCTGAATTTTATGGTCTTTATAGTTGATATTAATGTTATTATTTTCACGACGCTGATGGTATTGCATGATATTGGTCTTACTTAGGTTAATTTTCAAATTATTATCTTCAAGCCAGTTTATTATTTTAGTCAAAGATTCATTAATATCATTTTCATAATTATTTATGTCATTGCATTCTATTATTGCTGTGCTGTCATCTGCAAAAAGAACCATCTTATGCTGAATGATTTTTGGGAGATCATTGATGTAAATCAGAAATAGAGGTGGTGCCAATACGCCACCTTGGGGTACGCCATATTTTATGGGTCTTTGCTTTGAGAAGTATACAGTTTCTAATTTAGTTTTGGGACATAATCGAGTGACTTCAGTGCATTGAACTCTATCAGTTAAATATGAATCTATCAATTTTAGGATATTTCCCCTTACGCCGTAGCCATACAGCTTTTGTACCAATATCCCATGGTCAACATAGTCGAAAGCTTTCGTCATATCAGTAAAAATAGTACAAATTGGATTATTTTTATCAACTGATGTCATAATACTATTAATTAAATCAAACAGTGCCAAGTTAATATTTATGTTTTTGCGAAAACCTTTCTGTTCATTGCAGAATAGGTTATATTTTTCAAAATATGTGTACATGGAGTTGTATATAACGTTCTCAAAAATTTTGGACAAGACGGAAATTTTTGCAATGGGTCTATAGTTTTTCATATTTGTTTTGTCATCTTTTTTAAGTAAAGGTTTAATAATAACTTTTTTTAAGCTGTTTGGAAATTTGCCATCAGCAATACAAAGGTTAATAATGTGAGCTAATGGCTGTGCTATATTTTTCTTTACGTACTTTAGGACTTTAGTACAGACGCCATCCCAACCAACAGTATTTGTATTTTTTAGATTAGAGATAATTTTTATAATGTCATTTTCCGAAACCGGTGACATAAATAGAGATTGTGATGAAAGATTGTCAAAGACATTACCATTAATCTTGTCAGAATTTATATTATTTTCAATTGTGTCAATAAAGTAATTATTAAATTCATTAGCAATGTCAATAGGGTGTATAAAAGTCAAATTGTCTCTGTTTATAGTCATAATATGTTCCTGTGGTAAGCACGTTTTAGATTTATTAATAACTTGCCAAGCGGCTTTAGATTTATTCTGAGAAGAGCTTATAAAATAATTGTTTTGGGCTTTTTGCGTCAATTTTATAATTTTTTTATAGAGAGTAGAGTATTTTTTTAGATTATTCTTATTTGTTGAGCTAGGGTCAAATCGATATTTCCAAAGTAAATGTCTTTGTTTCTGGCTGCATATCTTTATCCCTCGAGATATCCATTTAGTTTTTCTATTCAATTTGATAGTTACTATCTTTTCTGGAAAGCATAATTTATAAAATAGTAAGAAATCTTCCATGAAGGCTTCAAAAGACACGTTTGCATCTTTAGCATTAAAAACTTCTACAAAAGATAAACTGCCTAGGATATTTTTAAATTTAACTAAATTATCTTCAGAGTACTCTTTCTTTTTACATTTCCAAAGTTGTAATTTGCAAGTTATTTTTATGGGCACTTTCAGTATTTGACATGTGTGATCCGAGAGTGCTAGATCTAAGATTTCAGCTTTGCAGCCCCTTTTGTAACTATGTGCAAAATTATCGATGCAGGAATTACTACTGAGTCTTGTTGGTTTGTAAAGTGCTAGTTTTAAATTATATTGTAAGAGGAAATATTCAAATTCAAGAGTATTCTCCTCCTTACTTAGCTGTGATAGTTTTCCTTCTTATTTCGTTATATGTACTACTGCTATGAATTATTTTACATACCCAAAAACAACCATTTAACTGGGAGGGGGGGGGGGGGGCACACTTGACTCTAACAAAAATTAAGCACTTTAAAGCTTAATATTACACAAACTGATACTGAATCAAAAAATGTTCTTCACAGACCATCAATATTTTTAAACGGCCTATCTTACGATACCCCACCATCATGGGATAGACGACAAAAATAATAAATAACAAAAATTAAGTATAGGCGATAACTTTTTTTAAAGGGCATGTTACCTGATCCTGTGCGCACTTGGCGAGGAAGGTCTCCCATCGAGGTCGCACATGGTAGACGTGGAAATGATGCGCCAGCTCGCAGGTGGCGCCAGCATCCTCTCCCGCCTCCAAGGTACTCTGCAGTCGACCCACGCGCTCTAGCAGTTCCAGGCGCTTTGCTAACACGTAGTTCACGCGACCGTATCTGTTCAATGGAAAAGGAATTTAATCAACGTGAAGATAGTATAGAGTTTTCATTAAAAACCGGCCAAATGCGTGTCAGACCACGCACAATGAAGGGTTCCGTAGTTGGGATGAATTTATCCAAAAAAACAAACTTAACATTGTAGTTGAAAGACATGTTCTTCCATACATCGTTATACGTCACGGTCAATTCTCCAACTGAAAATTTAAGTTGGTCGACTATTACTCGTTAACTTGTAAAGCCTACTTAGCTGTGATAGTTTTCCTTTTAATTTCATTATATATATTTTTTTTAAATAATATTTTAATGGCCTGGTTGCTGGGACCTTTTAGCCAAGTCTTTATTTAGTTACAAACTTTGTATTATTGATGAAATGAATTATATTCAATGCATGATGATGATATCCCCGCCCGCTCCCCTTGAGTTTCAGTAAAGATGTGGCACTTTACTGAGACCTTACGCGGACTTCTTGAGAGAACTTGAAGTAATGTTGCACTGTTTTGTTTCATTTGCCTACACTAATACACGTTCACGAACACTTAATGGTTAATAATCCACCATTATCACGCATTAATATTCGGCTAAAAACAAATTTTAGAAAATAAAACAAAATTCCTAAACATGGCACTTCACTTTCCCGCCAAGAACCCTTTCATTATACACCGTGGCATTTTAGTCGTCCTACAACGGCAGCCCACTTCATGTGTCCAATGACTACTAATCATTCATAAAAGATTTTTGTAATCAAGAACGATACATACATAAGTATTGTAGCGACACTGCTAAGTAAGGCATTTCTCATTGCGTTCGTCATGGCAGGCCATTTAATTCACAAACAATACTCCAGCAAACGCACAGCGTCGATTGATGATTGGTCCGTTTCTGTTGCTAAGTTCGCTTTAGTGTTTGGCAGATGTCTGGACGACATAAATATAACCTATAAACGTGTTGTCAGTTGTGAAATATGAACCATCAAGTTTGCGATTTAGGTAATAATAAAAGGTAGGTACTCTGTTTTCAAGGATCGACCAACAATTAATAGTTTAGTTTTCTTCAATTGATTAGTCAACAATGGATGTGCATTACGATTTAGAATTCTCCAAAAACAAACGAAGCCGTCAAAATGGTGTGTTTACTGTTTATTTTTAAGATTGTATAGTAATACAAGCTGCGCCCCACGGTTTCACCTGCGTAAGTCTCGATCCCGTGGGAATATCGGGATAAAAAGTGGCCTATATGTTAATCCAGGGTGTCAGCTACCTCTATACAAAATTTAATCAAAATTGGTCCAGCCCTTTGAGCGTGAAGAAGTAACAAACACACTCACAAACTTGCGCCTTTATAATATTAGTGTGATTACTAAATAATAATGAATGAAATTAGATAATATTGTACCATCTTACAACAAATTTACTATCTACAATAGTATAAAATCTATTCTATCTATTTAATGACAATTAAATATAATTTTATTTTGCTTCAGTTTTATGAAGCTACCGTTTTCTGCTTCGGAACGATAGCTCATTGTAGCGCATTCACAATAAGCTACACTATGCGTTGTTTAAAATAGCTGTCCAGCTACTTTACGTAAGGGTCCTTCTAAGTGAACGCATAGCGTTGCAGATCACTCAAGTATTGTTTTTGAATCGGATTTACCGGCCCTATGCGTTGATGTGCACTGTGAGACCTCATAGTATCGTTGTTGAATACGGGTGTAAGGTACCCATTGGCGGCACGGCATGGCAAGGTATTTTTAGGCAACGAATAAAAATATAACTTAATAGTATAGAAATAAAGTTGAAATTTCAATGTTAACGGTCGTTAGTACAAAAACAATACCGCGGTATGCTAAGGCATGGCGAACATCAAAATTTCAACTTTATTTCCATAAAGTTAAGTTATATTTTTATTCGTCGTCAAAAATACCTTGCCATGCCGTGCCGCCAATGGGCGCCGGGCCTTACTAGTTTATTTACGAACCTGGAGAAATCCTTGTCAGTTTGCAGAGCTTCCTCGCCATGCCCGAGACGCAGCAAGTGTCGCTCGTCCACATCCAACTCTGCGACCTTTTCGAATAGCTGATTTAGCGCTTGGTTACTGTGGGTCACGACCAGGTTGCGCTGCCACGGGAAGTTATGGTACAGATTTGATATTATCTGAACGGCCACGTCGGTTTTACCTGTCATAAAAAGTTGTATTAATCGATTATAAACTGATAACTGAAAATTGTATTTTTAGTTGCCTACTAGTTGGTTCATAGATATTTAAAGAAGACCCGATGAAAAAATGCAACCTTCAGAGATAGATTTTTTTTGTGCACTTTTTATTTGTGTCCTTTTGTTTTACTTTAGTTACAATAGATTGTGTGCCTTTTAGTCTGTGCTAAATAAATGTATTTTCTATCTTTCTCTCTTTCTTTCTTTAATCAGCCTATAATGTTTCTACTAATTTACTTGGTGCCGGCGCAGCATATCTTCCTCTTACAAACATCTATACCAGCCCTCATTTCAGTGGTTACTTCCTTTCTAGCCGTATTATTTTTCACCAATCATCCATCTTTTCCTTGGTTTCCTTCCTCTCTCTCGTCTACTCTTATAACCATCACCTTTACCCATAGGCTTATAGCTGGTGAAATCAGCTGATTTATTTCATCAGATTTATTTTTATATGGGCTATACAAGCTCATAGGGGATTTGATAGTGATGTAAGCGGAAAAAATACATAAAAATCCGTTAACTTGCATTTGTGACGCATTTTCTCAACTTACCTGTGCCCGGGGGTCCTACTACCAGGGTCAATCCCGGCTGCATCCCGGACCGGATAGCCTCTACTTGCGTAGGTGTAAATGGTATCGTATTTCTGTAATAAAAAACCTTATGAAAAACCGCGTTTCCGACAATACGTTGGGTTTACCGCTATTCAATGAGTTCTTTCAACAAGCTTATCGCATCCTCGGTAGATCTTATTTCCAACAGCTTGGGGAATACAGAACTTCTTTGTGAGGGTATATCGGTTAAATGGGTTCAATAACACGGACCTCGTGTAAAACAAAAGAAAAACAAAGTCGTTCTGTCTGTCTGACCTGTAATTGAACCCGTTTATTCAATTAGCAAAATATTTATTTTATTCGTACGGCCACCAACGAAAGTCGAGTTCAGCACTACATAATATTATATAGAGATATATCATCTTGTTTTACATCAGTGCCAATTTTGTAAAATTATTGTGCTCCATAATTATGACAATCGAAATATTTTTCTAACGTACAAGGTTTGACTGGGAAAAACCACACAGTTACTTGTGGTCCGATAACTTTACAAAAATATTTCCCATTCGATAGCTATTATCAAATTAATATAGGTACTACAAATTAATTTATTTAAATATGCTGTTGATAAGCACCGGAAACTGCCATGACAAACATTTTTTTTATTAACCTATAATATTATTCTCCTTACTAACTCGCCAACACACTAATTATTTTACTTTTGAATTTTGGTCACGGCAGCCAATCTAGTAAGGAGAAATTATAGTGCACAAGTAGGGCGTGCAAAGCCGGTTTTTCGGTTTTGGCAAAACCCGGAAACCGGGCAGAACTTACCGATTTTTGAAAACCGGTCTTGAAAGACAAAACCGGAGTTACCTCCGGTTTTCGATGAGGACATCGTGACAGTAACAACCGACGGTGCGAGTGTGATGGTGAAGATGGGAAGATACATTAAAGGCCATCACCAGGTTTGTCTACTCACGGCATCCACCTGGCGGTGATCGATACCCTGTATAAAACAAGTAAAGAACCCGAACAGTATGCAGCAGCTATTCAGGCATCCCCTACATCCACAGCACAACTCTGAACCAGAAAGTGATAGTGACGACGATCGAGCAGAAGAAGATCTCAGTGGAAGTCTAGAAATCGATACCCCAGCCGTTCCAGCAAATCCAGAATTATACAGGGAGACAATCACAAAAGTTCTAAAATTGGTAAAGTCTATAAGGAAATCTCCACTAAAAGCTGATGCATTGCGGGAACACAAAAAAGACATACAATTGCAACTAGATTGTTGCACGCGATAGTCCAGCATGTCCGATATGATCGCAGTCCATAAAGCACTGATAGATTGGAAATCTGAGATATCTTTTTCTGAAGACGAAATTCAAACTCTGAAATTCACAACAGCTTCAATGTTGTCAAACTCGCTGTTCTATCCTTGTGCCGACGTGATGCTACTCTTCACACAGCTGACACAACATTAAAATTCATGATCAAGAAACTTGATGAACAAACAGCGTTTTGAGCTTCAAATTAGCTATGAACTTGAGAAGTCGTATCAAGCAAAGGCGTCTCCTGTTAGCAGGTGTCTTGCACTATTTGCACGATTGGGAAGAATTCTCCACACAAGATGATGATGATACGCTTCTCAAACCCAATGGTGCTGACATAATTTTATTATCTGATACTATTACAAACTTATTGCAGCAGCTAAAATATAAGCCCAAGGACTGTGATACCATCCCCGTAGATCTCTCCGAGCGGTACGTGCCATCATTATCGTCATAATTTGACGCAACTTCAGTTGTAACTGATGAGCTAACTCTTCAAGAACAGCTTGATAAGGAATTGGATAATTGCAGGAAAACCCCCAAGAATCGGTCTGATTTTGACCTTGCAGGGTTTGTCAAGGTAGAGCAAGCCATGCATGAAAGCGGAGGACATCGGGGTGTGTATCTCATAGAAGCTTACGACTATTTGATGTGTGTAGTGTACTACAAACAGTGTTGAGAGTGAGAGGGCCTTTTCGAGTGCTGAGTACTTTTGCAACAAAATAAGAAGTACGCTTTCTGATTAAATGTTAGATGCACTTCTATTCCTAAGAACACATTATCAAGCGGTCTCTTGGAAAAAAATATTATTGTTTATTTAAATTAGTATACGGTACACAGTTGATTTGATCTTGTTTTGTAGTCAAATATGAATCCTTTAATAATATTGTTCTTGTTAGTAGTTCGTAATTAAAGAGCTCATGATTCAAGAAATTGAGACGTATAGTAATTGTGGTTGTGTTTAGTGTCTTAAAATGATGAATGGTGTCTTGTATGTTTAAAATATATTTTCTTGATAACAGAATTGTTAGGTAATCTTTATACTATTTTAAGTTCATGTTATCCAAACTATGAATGTGGTTGGTATTGGTTGGCATAAATGGTTGATTAAATAGAGGTATATCATACAATTTGTTTTATTTGTAGATTTTGTGGGTATCTAAGAATATTGCTTTCTTGTTAAAATTCTACTATATAAACAAAATAAAATTGTTGCCGAAACCGGGGCTAACACCGGTTTTCGGTTTCGGGCCCTCAAAACCGGAATTCAGAACCGGTTTTGAAAACCTTCCGGTTTTGCACGCCCTATGCACAAGTATGTGAGCAATCACAAGTGCACTCTTTCTTCCCTCATTTTCATAGTCTGATGGAACGGCAATCCACCACAACCGGGGACAGATCAGGCGGAGGACCCATGGCTTAACATGGTCTCCGAGTCAAGTAGAGTTTCAATAAGGTAATCAACATAATAAGTACTGTCCATCAGCTGGGTAAAGGCGTTCCTAATTTTTAGGTACCTATTCTTTTCCTTTTTTTATCCGTGGGGAAATCCTCATGGATACCCTCCGTCGAGGAAGGACGGAGGGTTATGTCGGACTCCTACCCCTAGTCCGATTCAAACTCCACTATTCCTTCTAGTACCATGAGTCGGGGGCCTGCACCACGTCGAACCAGCCGAAGCGGTACGCGTTCAGGTTTCTTTCGCTAGGTCACCCAATGTGTGGAGACTCTTTTGTTGATTCATTAATGAAAAAGGATTCTTGCCCAGACTTCGGATTGGAAATGACCATGGATGAATTTATTGACCATGGTAGGTCTTTGAATACGCCCAGATTATTCTAGTCTTTTAGATTACATACAAACATACTTTTATTGAATATCTTTTTTTAATACTTCACCCAGTAAAGTCGGTGTACGTGTAAATTCGCACGGTCACGCGTAGCTTCGAATGCGGTATAAGTAGCCACCATATGGCCATAATAACCAATGGCCATGTGGTGTATATATGCGTTGTTTTGTAATTTATAATGTTCTTTCTATTTATAGCTTTGTACGCTGCGTTGCCATCCACAACATTTCTATAATAAGGATAAACCCATTTCGAAAATATATGAATAACTTATACGAGTAATTATGCTATACTTAGTTCTAGTGACAAATGCTGCCGCTGTGTTCGTTACAGTCGGCAACGAAGGTCGGCTAACACATTTTTTTTTACTCGGATCAGAAAATCAACTTGGAGATACTGCAAACTCTTGACGGTTACCAGAAAGGCGGAAAAGCAATGTACTTATCGAATTATTTTGTCTCAATTTGGTCGAAATCTAAAACTAACAATCTAAAAGTAAGTCTTCTTTTGTTGCGGATATTACTACGACGACCTGATGTAAAAAACTCGTGGTAGTTAAATTGGTCTTATATGGACTTTGTATTTCTGCTTTGAGTTTTATTTCAATTGTATTTTAATTTTACGCTGAGAAAAACATTAAGAAACTCGGGAATTATTTAAAAATACCTCAAAGTACATAATTTCAGTGAACTACGTAATATCACATACATTATAATCGTGGTATGGTAGCTGCAGATCATAAAATGTAAACTAGGAAACAAATGTGGATCTAGGGTGTTGTCCCTGTGGTACCGTGGTGTGTGGTGTGTACCACAGATAAGAGCGATTTCTTGCCTCTTGCACCACTTTCCTAAATCAACTATAAAAAAGTAATTTAAAAGGCCAGAAACTTGTCCTTAAGTGATAAAATGTTAAGTGGTATTATCTGTTTAGTCATTGACTCAGTCGAAAGCTGCACGCACTCTGTAGCCCAACGCAATTTTTTATTAAAAACATATTTATTATACTAGTGCGCTCGTTACTATCGGTTGGTGGTAACTGATAAGAATGCAAAGTTACATTCGTTCGCATACTTACGAACAATTTATCGGATTTCAATCTTTACGAGAACGTAAACTTAAAGTCCGCTTACTAGATAAAAAAGCCGGCCGGACGGCTTGGCCGTGTAGTGCCGGACGTAAAGAATAGCATTACCCTATTTCTTCCCGTGGCTGTCGTAAAAGGCGACTAAGGGACTTACTAGAGAATGGGCAGCAGCGTTCTCTATGCATTTTTACACCATACTGCAATCGCCAAACCGGTTGCCAAGCGTGGCGATTATGGGAAACCCCCCCTTTGGGAGAGGCCTATGTCCAGCAGTGGACGTCTTTGGGCTGAAATGATGATGAATGATTACTGATGACACGTTACAATCTGTCATCGACATCACCAGACCAATGACTGGGTTACTTACTTTTTGGGTTCGTTGGATAAATAAGGACCTCTTTTAGGCTGAACGTGCGGTTCTACGAGGATCACCTTACGTGGCTCGTCTTCCTCCATGGCATCCTCACCATGCTTTTGCTTCTGGAGAACATTCTCGAACGTTACTCTGTCAAAAAAAAGGAATTTATAGGTTTGACGAGGGTTATGGATGGGTCTTGAAGACTTGAGAGGTTAGAGTAATGGTTCTAGTCGTTGGGAGCTAATGGAAAAATGCCTATTAATAATATAGTAGACCAACTAAACGTAGGCTATAAAGATAAATATAATTTTATTTTGCAAATATGGGTGCAGAGGATAATACAAATTAATACAAGATCAGCCATATTTTACCATGTAGGCATGCAAAAGGTACACAAAAACATACTAACTTAAAAATCTTTTTCACCAAGGAACTCACTTAATTTATAGTACCCTTTCACCACTAAAAAGCTTCGAAGTCTTTTTTTAAATAAAGCAAGCGGCAGCTCTTTCCAACTCTTCAGTATTTAGTTAAAAATTGTTGGAGCCATGCAGTAGACACTTTGCCCATAAGTGCTGTCTTGGATGACTGTAGACATAGCACGCTGTTGTCACATCTATTGCGGGGAACTACGTCGTTTAAACGTGTAAAACGACTTGGGTTTGTCTTCACAAACACAGCTACTTCTAGTATGTACAGACAGGGTAATGTTAATATTTTGTGTTTTTTGAAGTACTGTATAACGTCATCAGAGGATTAATCATAGCTAAATTGGCGACCACATAATAGACCAACTTTTTATTTGACTATTTAATTATTATAATGGTCCAATAAGTTAAAAAGCATGCGAGAAAGTAGCCCGCTAAATTAAAATTTATTTATAATTATATTTTTTTGCAATTTGCAGGTCAGGTTATATGTATGTTGATCAAAATAATATAGGATTCGCGACCATAACAAATATGTATTTATAGAATTATAATCATGAGCATCATCAATGCTAGAATTGGCTTCTGTCATGATTACATGAAATAGTCATTCAATAGGGTAATACTGACCTGCAAAATGCCAAAAAATCAAGAACATTTCAATTTCAAGGACATTTCAATTACCCTGGCGCTTTCTCTTTATCATGGATATTTTTAATACGTTAGTGGTTTTCCTAAAGAGAAAATTTATTGCAACCTTTGACACGCGAAATATCCAAGTAGGAATGATGTATCGTAGTTAAAATTAGTATTGATCAATCAATCCAAAGTGCGAGTAAATCTGACAAACAAATAAACAGTCACCCGAGCAATACGATAACTTAAAATAACTAGTGGCGCCAACATGCAACATTTATTATCGTTTACAACAAATTATGAATAACTGACAAGACAGCGTGGTCTAGACCATGAGTAATGAACAAAACATAATTAATAATTTAAAATATAAATGTCACTAAGTTGAAACTGCAAGGTGACTAGATATTTGCAATGCATTTCTATTATATGAATGAGGCTAAAATTTGCATCATAACAGTCGCTCAAATATCGTGAAAGACATTCAATCAATTCAAAATAAAGGAATTTTCATCAATGTTTTGCTATATTCGTAGAGAAATATGAACAGATGGCTACCTATTAACAATTTTTTTTGCAGTTTTTTATTCGCCAAGTTTATATACATAGGTTATTTTAGCAATACATATCTAACCACAAGCTTTTGCTTGTGGTTAGATATGTGATATCGTGATATCGTCCGATGATGTCTATGGTTTTCCATAGACGTCATCGGACGATATCACAATAAATTGGTAATTTAAACGCTATAAAAACATCTGACTTGAAATTGAAATCAAAACTAGATAAGCAGATCGTTTAAGACAAAGCTTTAAAGGTTAAAGGCTAAAAAAATATGTCAATTAAAGAATTAAGTGATATGCAATTTAAACTGTGTCGTAAATTCAACAAAAAGAAAAAAAAATGTTATTAGGATACTTAAATTAAAACTTTCAACCTTTGGTCATTCGAAATTAGGGAAACTTAATTGAATAGCGTTTTTACGTAAAAACTGAGCTACTTGCATTTAGCGCTAAAAACCGCGGCCACTCATAGGTTTATGTTTTGTGTTTTAATTAAGTACAATTCGTAGATCCTACAAACTATATTAATTATTTTGGCCTTTATTTTCAGAAATTTTGACTAAAATATACTAATATTGGTTATCGTATTTTAAACCGGAGACCCCTAAAATAATTAATCATAATAAGAACTCAAACTTGTTTAATCATGCTGACATTAAATTTGCTTCACAGCTCGCAACATGACGGAAACAGTCATTGATTTTTTTACTGACTCTTAACTATAAACTACAAACTTACTTAAAAGGTCTGACCAGTTTTCTAGGATCGTCAGTCTGCACCTTGATTTCGTATCCAGGGAAGCTGTTCCGTAGGTGTTCCATGTCCAAGAAAGTGTCGTTGAAGTCTAGTGTAGGGATCTCATTTGGCATTCTAAAACAATGGAAATTTCCGTTAGTTTAAGTACTTATAATAAATTAATTAATTTTACTTTAACATAAAACGGTTATCCGCCAATTACATTAGTTATAGAAAATTTGCCAAAATTCATACACTCATCTCACAGACCCCAGACATAGACATGATCGTCTTGCATCCGTCCGCGAACACGTAACGTCCGCTTTAGTGTCCAAGAGTTCGTTTAGCGCTGAGAGAGTGTGAGGCAAAGGGGAAGACAGGGGCTCGCATGAAGGCTCGACTCGCAGGCACGGCGAACAATCGCCTCATAATGGCTGGTATCAGGAGGATCGGTTGGAATGTTCCGTCAAGAAAGTGGAGAGGAACCTACATAAAATGTGACCAAGAGACAGATGGTTACCTGGTGTAGTGGGCCTGGCCAGGGTCTCCGTATCCGAGCACGATATCGTGAAGCCACTCGGGAACAACGCATTCTGTATTCATCAGCTCTCGGATCGTCTCCAGCACGGCCTTGAAGTTGTTCTCTTTAGGTTTGCGCCTCATCACGATGTTGAACGTTTCGTATACGTCCTGTATACAATTATATATTATAATACACCAACACCATCATGATATTTTACTAGCCCTTTTTGTACTATATGCATATCCTATTTGTTACCAGTGTTTTTTTTTATTGCTAATTCTTTCAGGCGTACGTGACCTTCATGAAATACATGAGGAATTCGATGGAAGTCACGTACCTACACCCGAAAGCTTTCAAAACATTAGTTTCTATTTAAAGCGACCTACTTATGACGTACCCAGTTCTACGGCTTGAAAACACATTGCAAAAAGAAAAAAAATTAAGAACATACCTCATTCCCTTTGCTGGCGTGGTCCAGGTCAAGCCTGTACTGATTGGGGTCGAGTAGAAGGCGGAATGTTCTCGCGTCTCCTTCTAGCTCTGGTCTCGGTTCCGGTCCCTCCTCAATCACCCTGCCCGAGGCATCCAGCATACCTTCCACCTCGCACCCTCTAACATATACTATGCCTGCCTGCTCGACCATGCTTTTTCGATAATCATATTTAGTACCTGAAAAATGACAAAATTCGGAAGCTAAGACAGATTCAGAAAAAACGACACAAAATTATGTTGAAAAATTGCTAAGAATTACCTATGCCCTGTGTTGGTCTTACAGTGATCAAAAAGCAAACGTCGTGCTTCCTCAAGCTCTCCCATTCATGTTTGATCTCGTTCCTGACGCTGAGCGTGACCGTAACGTCGGCCCGAACACACGAAGGTGCCTTCTCTCCGATGTTGGGCTTGGCCACTTCCACAACCGCAAAACTGGATATAGGGTGGGCCATTCGGGCCCAGCCTCCAAAATATACGCTCGTATCTTCTGAACGCCTGTGAAAACACGCTTTCTTTAATAAAGAACATGTCAGTGTGTCGAAGCTTCACTTATAAACTGGGCAGGTCAGTCTGGAAACAAACCAGGGTACATTGCGTTGCCTATAAAAAAAATACGTACCATGGTGCTAACCGATATACGGCATCTTCTATATCTTGACGAATTTCGTCTGTAACAGAGTAAAATTGATATATTTTTGTATCGATATAACAAAATTACATTAAAAAAAATTGAGAATTGCTTAAGTCGAAGTTTCTCTTTCCGGCTTGTTATTATAAAAAAAATGGCAGTTCAAGCACCGGTCAATGCATCACTATGGCGCATGGCGTTAGCAAGACTGGAAAGCTGTTAAGCGAGAACGCGTCGCTGACGGGACGCGGACTCACGCAAATGACGCAGACGATCTGCTACCCGTCAAAATTTAAGGTAGGACATTTACGTCATTCAAATTTGATCGTGAATGCGCTGGTCAAAGCCACAGACATGTGGGTCATTGAATGCCCCGGATGGCACTTCACGCCACGAAGAGACAAGGCGTACACCACGAAGCGACAGCGATACGTCTGCATCCCGCCTTCTCTGTGTGTCATTTTGTATATAAGTACAATCAAGAGGTAAATAGTAAGTATAAATTTAAAACTTAATTCACTCACATGTGCTTTCCAAACGAAATAGGTTAAAATTTCTCAGTAAATAATCGTGTAAGGTAAGAAACTGTAAGTTCAGTTTAGGCAATGCAAGGCAATTCTCTCCGCTATAGATTTCTGTTGGAACCACGTTCTCATCCCATATCACTTCTTCTGTAGGGTATAGAGGCATAGAGTTGAGCTCTTCTAGCTGTGAAATGCGACGCTCATGACGTGATATCTGGTGAAAAAGAAAAAAATACGTGAATTAAGTAAGCGTAAAGTGAGTATCAATTGGAATAAAAACATATCTCGAAGTTTTGTTTTACAAATTACCTTCGTGTTGAATGACTTTTAAATTACTTTAGTTTTGGAATCAATCATGGCTGACACATCCAATATAAACTAATTGCTTTTGCTTGAAGGTAATACCCGTAGTTGATTAACTATTACACACGATCAACATGTTTGTTTTGTTCATTGTTGTTTTAATCAAAATAAATAAATAATAAAATTAATTTATTTCAGGTCCTTGACCCATATTTCATATAAAAACAAAACACAATTTTGACAATTTTATAAGAGCGTAGTTGATTGATTAATAAATAAATTAAATTAATTAAATGCCGTAAAAGTAAGAAACAAAAAATGTCAAATCACCACGACAAAGTACAAAAAAACTTTCAATTTTAAATTAAGGAATCTTAAGGATTGATTGTTTAATGATTTAAAAGTGCATCTTACCAGTAGTTCTTTCAGGAACTCTTTGTCTGTTCGATGCCAGGGGGCGTCGGTTTCTTTTCCTTCTGGCGGTACCAGATTTAAGTACGTTGCTATTGCACGCAGAGCATTTTCACTAAAAATATAAAGAGGCATTGAATAAATCATAATTAACTATGTCAGGTCAGTCAGTACGTGTGTCAAGCGCAGTGTAGGGTTAAAGAGCGCTGACGTGCCGTCGCCACTGAATAAGTAACCGTCGCACGGTTAGGTAGGCAGCGTACCATCGTCGATCGTCTCCGTCACGCTTTCGCGAAATATCACGATTGACACTTGCGGGTGTCAACGCTATTATATTATACTATATTATCTACGTGTCGTGTTTTATTTTACCCCCTTGACCCTTGTTTTTAGCAACACGTTAACAAATTGTTGTGTGTAACAAATTTATTAATTTTATTTTATTTATTTATCACATCACATGTTTCCTTTGCCATTACAGATAATAAATCTAATGCGACAAAGTACGTTAGTAACATTAAACTGTTCGTGCATTTAAACGTTATTTCACTGAATCCGTAACCCGTCGTGACTTGGGTTCCAGAATAATATAAAAAGATGGATAGTATTTAAACGAGTGAGTGTGACTGTAAATTAAAGTTTCAAGTGACAAAAATAATTCATTTATTACGTTATAGTATTACTAAGTGAGCGACTGACTGCGAGTGACGAGAAATCAACAGAACAGCAACTTACAAACATTAATTTGAGTTAGTTAAGATACAAATTGAGAAGCTTTTATTTATGTTGAGGTTGTAAATATGAAAATTAGGTTCCTAGGACCTAATTTTCATATTTACAACCTCATCTAACCCAAATGATTCACCAAGAATAGAGGCAATCACTGTTCTAACCTAACCCTAATGAGTCAATAACAGCACCCTCTCTGTATTTCTAGTCGCTCACTTAGTAATTCAGTCGCACGGCTAGAATTTTAATATTTGAAATGGATTAATCACAACCCACTTTTAGTTAACGTTAAGTTATTAAAACATTATCTCATCATCAGTTTTTTTTTTATTCTTTTGTCTTATAATTCCCCTAAAAAAATGCTGGCTTCGTGATGGGTCTTTTTGTAACATGTGTGTATTATGTAAACGGTAATTATATATTATTATAATTATTTTATTATTTAAGTACTAGCTGACCCGACACCGACAGACGTTGTATGTCAATAGTTCATACAAAAATCCCATAGAAAAAAGGACGTTAAATTTTTCCCGAATATGAATTTTTTCCGGAAAACTTGTCCAATTTTTCATTCCATATAAACATGATTCCGACTATTATTAAAATTTTAAAACCAAAAATATCCAAATCGGTCTGGCGGTTCTAAAGTTATGCACTGACCAACGAACAGCATTACATTTTTATTACACAGATTAACATTTTAATAACAAAACGTAATTTTGAAAAAAACATATTATTTGATACTTAATCTTATATATAAAATTCTCGTGTCACAATGTTAGTTACCATACTCCTCGGAAACGGCTTGATCGATTTTTATGAAATTTTATAAGCATATTCAGTAGGTCTGAGAATCGGCTACTATCTATTTTTCATACCCCTTTCCCACGGGATCGAGACTTACGCGGGTAAAACCGCGGGGCGCAGCTAGTTATTGAATATATAATTGTATAGCATTAGACCAACCTTAAGTTTCCGAAATGTTTCTCCAAGGATTGTCTGGTGTCCACACTGGCTACATTTGCAAGAGCAAATAAACGCAGGTCAGGAAACTTGGAAAATGCTGCTTTCTAAAAATCAGAGTACATGATTATAGTATTCATTACGAGATTAGGTAATAAATATATTATTATATTGTTTTCATAGGTTTTTGTATGCCTTACCTGCAGTGAAGTAATCCTAGAATAGTGTTGTAAAGTCATGTCTCGGTCGGTCATGGGATCTCCTGTTTCGTCGCTGATTTCAAACCTTGCGTAAAATTTCAACATATTCAGGAGCTGAAAAAAAAAAACAACTACCTTTTTAATACCTACCAAGAAGGAGAATTGTACCTACACTGACAACATCTAGAGGGATACCATTATTTTGAGGAGGTGTCGTTCTGTAGTCTTCACCTATCCCCATGGGAAAAAGGCGTGAGTTTATGTCATGTACTTGATGTGTATTGATTTAGATGAAAACAAAACCACGTTTGTGGACTGGGAATAGGGATGCAAGTAGTGCCAAAAATTATCGATATATATCGTATTGATATTTTAAAAAAATATTGATATCGATTTCGATATATCGAAAAAAAAGTATCGATATATCAGTGAAATTTTCTAAAAAGTATATGGTACCAGGTATATGAAATTGTATTGTTTGTTTTTTATTCATAGAAATTCAAATTCAAAATTGTTTATTTCTTTAACCAAATTACACAATTAGTTTGTGATTGGAGCCTTCTTTTAAGCAAACAAACAATGCCTGTATTAGAAGACTCCGCTCTTCCATAACAAAAAAGAGAAAAATATTTATAACAAATTTATCATGTATAAGAAGACAAAATTAGCATAAGAATAGTTTATGTGTGTGTGCTTGGGTATGTGTGTGTGTGCATGTGTATGTGTTTGAATGTGAAATACCAAACTAGAATCATAATTTCTGATGTAAAATCTTAAACTAACAAAACATTGATAAAAATAAGTTTACATTTTTACGGCTCTGAATTCTAGCGGTTTTAGTCAGTGGGGTCAACGGTGTTGCTGTTGGAAAGATATCGAATTTGATACATTTTCGATACTTGATATTTTATATCGATGTATCGAAATAATAGATATCGCCGAAAAATATCGATATATCAAACAAAAAATATCGATATATCGATACATCGATATTTTTTCTGCAAGCCTAACTGGGAAAGCAGATTGCATAGTACTCTGACAGGAAGTGTGCAATCCGATCGGCAGCCCCAAGTAGGTCGAAATTCAAGATGGCACCACCGAAAATTTGCTAATTGTTCGTCATGGGTGTCGTTATCGAGGTTTTCGAGGGCGCTGACAACGATAATGAGGTCAAAATCAAATACATACATGCTTTCAGTATTATAAGAGATGCGTTTATTTACACTCTTTGCCAATTGCATATTCAAAGACAATCGTACTTAAAAGCGTTTACGACGTACGGAATTTCATACAAACTTTCAAGCCCTTGATTTTAATGAAACTTGATAAGCTTAAGCAGTTTAGAACAATTTCGAAAAATAGTGTTACAGCCAAATTAGACCGATTTTAAATTTTCCATAGAAACAGAGATTTCCAGTTATCTGTTTTTAAATAAGACATTTCGAAAATGTTCTTAATTAACTTTTTAGGCCTCTGTATCCTGCTTGCCTATGCGTATGAAGTTTCAATAAAATCGGTTCAGTCATTTCGAAAAACAAAGGCTTGAAAGTTTGTATGAAATGCCGTACGTCGTAAACGCTCATAAGGAGTTAAACTCCAGTCATGCGTCGGTGCTGACATACTACACTTTTATTTTATCGCCGTTTGCTGATTTAAAATTATGCGGTGTTTAGAGCTCAGTTGCTGTATTGGTCATCTGCTAAGACCCTAAGTAATAAGGGCCTATTTAATTTAGAGCTAATTTTTTAATCTATAATTTGAAATTTTGTGTTTTTTCAAAAGAATATTGTCAAGTTAATTTTTTCTTTGAATACAAAATCTGATAATTGCAAAATCAGCCCTTAATCAAATTATTCATTACAAACCTACGAAAAATGGTGGGTCTCAGAAAATAATGTCAATTTAACTTCTTCATATGATTGGGTTTTGGCTAAAAATCATGTTTCGATCGGATAACAGTAAAACATAACGTACGTAAAAATAGCACTGTTTTGTTTTTAACCGACTTCCAAAAAGGAGGAGGTTCTCAATTCAGCGGTATGTTTTTTTTTCTTGTTTTTGTAGGTTTGTTACGCGATTACCTACTCCGTCAATTATGGACCGATTTTGAAAATTATTTTTATGTTTGAAAGGGTATACTCCCGAGTGGTCCCATTGCCACCAATACAGAATCTGATTAGGGGATCCCATGGAAATCGAGAGAAACCCTCAAATTGTATAGGCAAACCTATAGCGATTTGGGTATTTTTTATAGTAACTCGTGCATTTGCTCTCAGAAAGCACAATTTGGTGAAGTGGAACTGATTATGGAGACCACAGATGGCACCGGAACAATAAAATAATGAGTACCTATTTAACGGGTTGCGATTAAGCAATTTATGCTCGTCACTATGCATATGGTGAGTGGCAGTTCTCCTGGTTCTTACCAGGAGAACTACTCAACAATCAACGTCCCAGCATCGGGAAAAGCAATATTTTGTAAAAAGGTGATGAGCAGTTAACATTAGGCTATTGTAACTTAGATAAATTCATAACTGACCCACTAAAAAGTAAAAAATAAAAAACTTTTTACAAAAAAAATAACAACCGACTACCTACCAAAAATAACACCACAAAGTGAAAAAAATTCGGAAGTCGGTGGCAAAAAACTCAAACACAGATCTAAAGACACCGACTTTCGAAGTTATTTTTCACTTTGTAGTGTTATTTTTGGTAGTCGGTTGTTTTTACGTAAATACAACTAAGAACCAAAACTATCTAGTGGCCCTAAGTTTGTTTTGAGTAGTATCATTATAATTAATACGTGAAAGAAAGAAAACTACGCGGACGGAGGAGTACGTTTGGCACAGTTAATGTTTATATGGAGGAGGAGTGCAGAAAGCTGTAATTTGTATACAATATGTATTAGAAATAAATAAAAAAAACATTACACACACTACCGTGCGTTTGACACATACACACATGGCCTCATGACTTGAAGATAGATAGGTACGTGAAGATAAAGTCCATTTCACGAAAGAAGTCCCGCAGACGTGGCGCTGCAGGCATGGGTTATTTTAGGAATGTTGCTAACTTAGCGTATAATAATAATTAGTTCCACTTATTTCCGCGGGACTTCTTTCGTGAAATGGACTTTAGGACAGAAGTGACATGTTAAGTAAGTACTTTTTAATAGCATGGAATTAGTATGTAATTTATTTATATTAGCATGTAATTAGTAAGTAGTGATTAGAAATTGGGTGCATTCCTTGAAACTGGTTATACTAGAGCTAACTTGCAAAAAGTTTGACCCTGATAACTTGGGGACCAAATCGGGAAGTTTCAAGAATCTTTTTTAATTTTTTTTAGTTATCCACTCACGATCATACACTGCAAATTGCGAAAAATCTGCTTTGACCTGGATGTTAAATTTAGACTTTTTTGATAGCTCATGAACAAATGAATCCTTCGAAAACCGATGTTATGAAAATTTTCGACCCTTCTATGGTTTATCGAGGCAGTTTACTCAAAATAACTGAAGGGCACTTGACGTACAAATTACAGAATACACTTCCATGCTTTATAAGCATTCTGAAAAGGTATGAGAGTACCCACTTTTAGGCATGTGTTTGATAATAAAACAAGGTAGTATTTTCATAGTACAGTCACGAGCATAAATATATGTCTGTGTACAGCTCAGCAATAATATCTGATCTAACAATATTAACGGACATGTCCTGCGCATCATAAATATCGGCCTACTCCGTTAAATTCAGAAGAATGTGATTCCTCGTTGTAATCGAGAATAACTAACATTCACTCTGGCAGTTTTGCTTTAGCTTGAGCTTTCGGTAGTTGCTTTTGCAGACAGAATTTGTATAGATAAATTAGTAATTATAATAATGAATTAGTAAATTAATAATATTTAGAAGAGCCTACCACATCGATAAGCGTAAGCGTGCACGAGCGCTGGCGCAACAGGCACGCACAGTCCCGTTCCGCCGGTAGAGTTAAGCGGCAGTGCCGATAATGGAGTTTCGTTTAGAGAATACATAACTATCGTAAATATTACTAAACGAAAATCGTATCAAATAGCGCTTGGTTAAAAGTCACATGTGGCCTTTTAAGCAAATGACAATAAGCAAAGTCGCATTTCATGATTATTATGACCTCAAAGGGATTTCAGTGTGTTTATTTTATAAAAGTGTTTTTCACGAATGAAAATCAGTTTTCGTTTCTCAAGAATTAGTAAGGAGATGACTAAGGTTTCCAGAATGGGTTTCAGTATATTTGTCATTTTGTTGTTGACACAAGCCAGATATATAACAGCCAGCGCCAAGTGCTGCCCTGATGGACAAGCGGTTCTCCTGAAAAGGGATGTTTGTTGGGAACCAAAAGCAAATGTCACAAGACCGTCATCTTTGACGTGTAAATTGACGCTAAGATTTTTAAAAAGTTATTATGTTAACGACGCTGACGAACTGAAATTACATCTAGGTGATGATTTTGACGTAACATTTGAGACTAGCTCGTAAGTATAAGATTTTTTTTATATTCATAGAATATTAACCTCACTTTTGAGAGGCTGTCGAGGGGCTCGTGGCTAAGTAATAACAGCGGCACGTGCGGATCCAAGGGGTAGATATTACTCAGTACCTAATATCTCGTACCTAATATATGGTAGGCGCGGGCTTGCGGCCGGTGAGCGATGGGTAACTCGCCGTCCGATAAGAACCAGGCCCGGGTCGACGGCGCGTTGTGTTCCACGCGCGCCTCAAAGAGATGTCAGCACCAACTGCAGGAAGCACAACGTCAGGAACTCAGGACCAATGCCTGCCAGGGTTGCGAGTTTGTCCGAAAGGGATATCGTGGCCCTGGCACACAGGCAAATGAAGCAACACGGGTGGGTTTTAGTCAGTAAAAGTCTGACACGCCCTCCCGCTCCGCCCAGAGCGGGAGAAGTTATTTGATCATTTCCCACCCAAAAAAAAAAGGAAAGATATTACTCAGTACCTAGGTTGTGGGGTCGGACAGGCAGTCAGTTCATGTAAAAAAAAATTATATTCAGCTGCATCCGGTGAGACTGGAAGGAGTTGTATGGTGTTTCTCTTTATAACCCAATGCAGCGGAAACCCAATTTCCAACAACAAAACTTTGAAAGGGTTATTCTGGTAACAAATTGAACGAAACCATTGAACTCTTTAAATACCTTTAACACCTATTTGGGTGGGTTTACTAACCCGTTCATTATGGTCAAGAGGCTTTTGAAGGGGTTCAATAACCAGTTCATGTCTCAAAAAAAAAACTCAAAACTCAAAGCATTTATTTCAAATAAACCTATTATAGGCACTTTTGAATTGTCAAGGGGTCAGTCAGTCAGATGAAGCTAGTTGCCCTTTCCAAAGCGTAGTAGGTTGTGGTAACGAAACCCCCAATAATAATAACCCTTATACAATAACCGTTTGGTTTTAATGGGTTCGATAACCCGTTCACAATGTATGATTGGGTTGAAGGTGAAGGGTGCCTACCTCAGATTATAGAAAGAAGCAGATAGACCGCGCGGAACACCGAGTGTGCGGCCAACAAAGCAAATACAAATTCAAAAGCACGAAGCGTCGCATCGTTGTACGTCACGGGCTCTAAAAGATAATTTCAGAATAATCCCATCTTGTATTTTTAAACATTGTAAAAACTGTTACCAAAAACAACAGAAAGAAGAAGGAGTATCTTTCATAGGTAAAATATCGATTATTTGTCTATTTGGATTTATTTTACGTGTTTATTGTTAGTGACATCTTGAAACACTAAACCTTAACAAAAATCATTCGGTGTTGCTAGTATATATTGAAACATTATTAACATTACAACATTATTTTTAGTATAATGCGAAACCTGAATATAGTTTGTTCAGAATAAGGAACTGAATTAATTTCAATAATTTTTACACCATGTTATATTTTGTCCAAATATATATAAGTGTGATGGAAAATGTTATCACCATTTAATTACTTACAATACAATCGCCGTACGGTTAGGGGTATTTACTGCCAAATTATTATCAATGAGTGCAAGACAACCCTGGAGGCGCGTGGCGCGCCGTTAGCCGTTTTTGTACGGACAACCCAGTAACATAACACACATAACACAGCCTTATAACTTTGTGATTTTTCATGATACAGTTTTGAAATTTTGTACATAAATTATTTATATTATAAAAATACTAGACACGTGTTTCGGGTTTCGCATAATTATACTAAAACTAATATTGTATAAAAAAATGTGTAACCCGTTTTGTACACTATATTGTATAGATTAATTAAATACTAAAAATAAGAAAATTTCGCTTCTAACTTATGACAACAAAAATACACATCGCAGTAAATCTTAAAAAATAAAAGATTTGTTGTCAATTTAATATTTTGTATTTCCTCCATGAGCCCGTATTACTTCATTAAGACGATGTGGCATACTGTAAACCAAATTTGTAATACAATTTTGGTCTATATTTGCTCATTCTCACACTAGCGCATTCTCGTGTAAGGTAACGGGAGCAGGAGAGTGTCGTCTCACGCTTGTCCCGAGCTCCTCCCATGCATGTTCTATGGGATTTAAGTCTGGGCTGCGAGCTGGCCACTCCATGCAGGTAATACCAACGTATTGAATATACATATTTACCAAACGAGCAGTATGTGATCGCGCATTATCGTGCATAAAAATGGAATTTGTTTTTTTATTCACTAAGAAAGGACCTTTTTTTTTTTTTGGTGGGAAATTATCAAATAACTTCTCCCGCTCTGAGCGGAGCGGGAGGGCGTGTCAGACTTTTACTGACTAAAACCCACCCGTATTCCTTCATTTGCCTGTGTGCCAGGGCCACGACATCCCTTTCGGACAAACTCGCAACCCTGGCAGGCATTGGCCCTAACGGACCCCGTCAGTTGCTGTTGACAACTCTTTGAGGCGCGCGTGGAATACAACGCGCCGTCGACCCGGGCCTGGTCCTTATCGGACGGTGAACTACCCATCGCTCACCGTCCGCAAGCCCGCGCCTACGGTGGCCGGAAATCGGCTTGCGACTCCCGACGCCCGGGGCGTCTCCTGCGGCGACTAGGGGCACGAGGGCGCGAACCTTGCCTCTCCCTCACGCGTTCCGCCTCCTCCTTCGCAAGCATTACTGCTTCGCAGAAGGAGGTGACGGCCTCCCATGCACTTCGTTCGTTCCGAACCATGGCCCGAACCAGGGCCGGACGCGAGAGATCGCCGCCGCCGATCGCCTCCGTGAGGACATGGCGGTGCTCCGCCCAAGCAGGGCAGACCTCAACCGTATGCTCCACCGTGTCCTCCGGGCGATCCACACAGTGGTGACACCCGGGCGTTTCCTCCCACTTTATTCTGAATAAGAACCTCCCGAAACAACCGTGTCCGGTGAGGACGTGCGTCAGGCGGAAAGTGAGGAAGCCGTGGCGCCTCTCTAGCCACTCCTCATAGAGCAGTATGTGGTCAAGCATTATCGTGCATAAAAATGGAATTTGCACCCATATTCACTAAGAAAGGATCTGCATGCTCATTTAACACCTCTTTTATGTATCTGACAGCAGTCAGTCAACTGTTTTCTATGATCACTAACTCCATGCGATCCTCTGAAGATACCCCAGCCCAAACCATTAGAGATCCTCCACCGAATGGCACCTTTTCTTCAAAACACGCTTGATGATACCGTTCTCCTGGTCGTCTAAATACTCTTCGTCTCCCGTCGTGCGTAAATAAACAAAATCTGGACCCATCGGAAAACATAACCTTCGACCAATCTTCATGTCTCCATCAGATGTCTTCTCGAGCAAACCGTAACCTGGAAAGTCGATATTCTCTGAGCAGTTTGGGGCCGTTTTCTGGTCTATAAGGCTTTATATCAGCTTCACGAAGACGTCGCAGAATCGTATCAAAGCTCACTTGTTGTGGTGATTTTCTTGAAGACTGTTTCGGACCTGAACAGCCGTGAGATGTCGATTTCTTAACATAGTCTTCTCGTGTAGTTGTGCACCTTGGCCTGCCATTTCCTGGTCTCCTGATGTTCATGCCGGTCTCTTGAAATCGCTGGAGTACTCTTTGGACCGTTGATAAAGATACTCCTACTGTTCTAGCAGTGCTACGCTGACTTCTTCCTTCTTGTACCATAGTAATAATCCGTGTACATTCTTCAGGTGTTAACGACATGATATTGCACTGAATACTCTGATCAATCCAAGGAACCATTAATAATGAGAGCTCGGTTTGAAACAAAAGCAGAAACTATTTTCTTTTACTAATTTTAAATTAAGAAATTTTTCAAAATGCAGAATATTTTTTTTAAATCTGTAACTTGTACAAATGAAACTTTAGAGATTTAGAACAAGCATTAGTAACCTGCTTACTACATAATTATTATTTATTCTAGCGATCTAGGTATATAATTTATGGAGATATCACGGTTTTTATTAGCGACCCGGAATTTTTGCGATCCAATGTAGATGAAGACAGTTTCCAAAGTTTCTTGTTTTTTTTTAAAGAACGAAAAATGATTTTTTCTTTTTGTATTTTGTATTCTTTCAAGTGCTTTCCATTATTTAATAATAGAGAGCACTTAAAAAAGTAGGTATTAATTATTATTATGATATATTAAAACAATAAGAATTATGATATTATCATAATTCCAAAAAAAAAACGACTTTTGTCGCCGACTGTTCAAGAATCTCTTTATAATCATGGGTGTTTATTTTTTATATTTTCGTACAAAATGTTCGTTCAGTTTCGTTATATTGTTTCTAATAACCAAAGGATTGCGCATGAACTTAAACGCATGCGATTTTGATTAAATCGCCTTAAAATAAAAAAGTCACCCTTGAAGATATCTTACGATTTTCTAATTAAATATTTGTTTCCTCTTTTACAGATACTGTTTGGGTAATTATACTACAATGAGAGATGTGAATCTGAGTCGAACCAAGCCGGTGGCGGTAGTATGCGCCGACGAGGATGAAGAAATCATAGATGACAGGATACTGGGCTACACGATGATACTCTCAGTTATATTTCTTACGGCTACAGCTCTTATTTATGGTTTCCTCCCGGAACTCAGGTTAGTATTATCACACCCCCGACCCTCCAAACGAGTTCATATAATTGCCCACTGCTACCCAGCCGCACGACCTATCCGTACGCGATTAGGGTGTATTCCTTACGCAGAAATTGTTTATTGTTATTATTTCCTTTATTTCAATAAATACATATTTAAATTATATTTTTAATTATTAAAATAATAAAAAATAAATAAAAACATTTAAAAATATAAAAAAATGTACTTTGCCGGTATTGGGAGCAGCGTCCAAGCTACCGGTAGAACGTCCTCACAATGCGAGCCGTAACGAGGAGTACTGCCTTCTGAATCAGGCCCTTGGAAACCACCTAACGAGAGCCTCGAGAGATGTTGATCGAGCCTTTCGGTCATCAGGCCATTGGCCGATACAATAATCGGTACAATGATAGCCGAGCTCACATTCCACATGTCAACAACCTCGTGAGCTAAGTCGAGAATGATATTTAATTTGTATTTTTTTTATTATTATTTTTGTTTGTTGATATACATTTTTGTATCTCGATGATTTTGATCCGCCGGTTTTTTTGGGTAACACGGGCCAAAGCCAAGTGCTAACCCTACCTAACTAACCTATTTGATAAATTGATCATAATAGGTATATGGCATGATGATATTGTGTTTTGACTTTGTGTTGCAGTGGTGAATGATGTTTGTCCGCGTTATATTTGTGCGTCATTGTCGTTCTGCAAGTATTTTCGGACAATTCTGCAAGTGGTCAGGATTCAGGATAGCAGCATTCTGCAAGGTTTGGTAGGTGGAGGGAGCTACGTCTAGTGTTTTTAATGATTTTTGGAGTTGTTTGGTAATTACACCGGTGGCTGAAAGTACTACAGGAATAATGGCAACGCTGCCTAATCGCCACATTCAGCTTATTTCTATTTTTAAGTCTGTATATTTTGACAGCTATCTGCTACAGTGTTTTGTAGGTTGTGTGTGTTTGGAACTGCTATATCAATAATTTGCGCGGTTTTATTATCTAATAAAGTTATGGTCTATTGTAATGTGTTGTTCTATCTGTGAGGATGGCTCGATCAATGTATAGCTTGTGTGTTGTGTTTCAAGTACCGTTTCTGGATTATATTTGTAATAAGGTACTGGGAGGTGTAATAATTAATTTATATTTAATGGAAGAAAGAAAGAAAGAAAAGAAAGAAAAAATGCTTATTCTGCACAAACGAAACGCACATTACAACAAAATAACATTATTTTAATACACACGTACAAAGTAGTCAAAAGCCTCGTATTCAATACACTAAAAACTTTACAATGTTTGGACAACATTGTAAAGTTTGTTTGATCTCAGGGCTCCTGAACAATGAAAAGCAGGGCTCTCAGATTACGGAAAAGCGCAGGGCCAGAGACCAAAGACAATTTACATTGTGTTTACTACTTTGTCTATAAATTTTTAATCTATTTTGTGGTACTGGCAAATGACAACCTGTGAAGACAACAAAGTCAACAAAACAAACAATCAAAACAAAAACCAAATGCCGATTGGCGAGTGCAAAAATAACTACTTTTATAAACAAACAAACTATATTAAGGCGACGAGCGAAAGCGTCGATAACGGACTTTTAATGATTGTATACTGAAGATCACGTCTAAACGAGTAGTGTTAATGATTGGAAAAAAATATATGATAAATTAGAGCATTTTCTCAATAACTTAATATGTGAATATTTTAGATTATGTTTATATTACATAGTGAAATTTATTTGTAAAGTTAAGTCAAAAAACTGAGAATGGCGCAATATCTACCAAAGCGTATGTTTCTGAAACCTTTACCAATTTTAAGGTCTTGAATTTCTGTCATGAACCCTTCAGTCTCAGGGAACAAATCTCCGCGTCTGCGCCATTCGTTCAATGCTAACTTGTCGACGTTAGGCTGACAAAGGTCTTGGCGATGTCTTCCATGGAGTGACTTCTGGGTTCATTCCAATATTTTAGTCTATCTGTCAGTCTGTTTCTCGTTAATTTTTGTAGTTTTGTCAGACGTTTAGCGGTGTTAGTTTTCCATCATTATAAACTATTCCTTTGTGTAGGGTAGAGGATGTACTTTATGTGTTAAAATATTTTCTTAGGGTACTGATTTGTTTATTATGTAGGTTCGTTATAGGCTATTATTCCTCGTCCTCCTTCTTTTCTGGGCAGTGTTAGTCGCTGTACACAAGATCAAGGGTGGTGTTTTCTATATTTGGTCAAACTGGTGTAAATGACGCGTTGTAGGGTTTTGAATTCCGTTTTGGTCCAGCTTATTATACCAAAGAAATATGTAAGGACGAGTATCGCATATGTATTTATTGCTTTACTAGTATTTCTCGACTGCAATTTAGTTTTTAAAATGTTTTTTAATCTATGTTAAATTGTTGTGTAAGTTTATTTTTTATTGTATTTACAGTTGTGGACATATAATTAGGAACGACTGATAATAAAGTCACATTTGGATAAACAAGTTGCTTTTACTTTTGTATCAACTTATATATAACAACTTTAAACCACATACAATAATAGCTTCATTATTAGGTTTTGATGATTCATACTCAATAATCAAAATAGCTGCACTTCCCTGTACAAATCAATTTATCGTAAATTAGCTGTATTTCAAAACATACTGCCTGCTGGATAAATAATTAAGAACGCAAAAAATATGTTCTCAATTCTGAATTTCGGAAACAAATAGCACAGTTTTTTATTTCCCTTTCCCTTTCTCCTGCGTTTTTCAGTCAAAAGTGCATAATTATTTCAAAATAATGGATAAAAAGGAAAGTATCATCAACCTGGCACTGTATGAACGTGATCGGTCGTATAAAAAGATTGCTGATCATATGGAATGCTCCAAAACTTAAGTTTATAACGCTGAAAATCACGTCAAGAAATCCAACACTACCAGTAAAGTTCTTCGAAAATCTAAATCTATAACAACGACATCGCGTATAGATCATTTGATTGTTCGTTCAGCGAAGAGTGATCCATTTTGGGGTTCTGAAATTATACGAAGGGAACTTGTTGGCAATGGAAGAGTGCCAGCGCTTACAGTATGAATACGCTTAACGGATGCAAAGTTATTTGGAATAATCGCCCGGAGAGTACCACTTCTCAAGAAGGTGCATCGAAAAGCAAGATTAGATTTCGCTAGAAAGTATGGTGACTGGACAGCTAGTCAATGGAAAAATATATTATTTTCTGACGAAACGAAGATAAATAGACTAGGTTCTGACGCTAAACAGTATGTGCGTCGATCGGCTAAGCAGGGATTGAATCCTAAGTTCACGAAAAATGTAGTAAATTGGGAGGGTGGAAACATACAACTTTGGGGATATTTCTCAAGGCATGGTGTTGGGCCAGTTAGAAAGATTGAAGGCATTTTAGACCAATTTCAATACAGGCAAATATTGGAGAAGACTATGCTTCGTTATGCTGAGAAGACGTTGCCAGTAGTTTGGATATTTCAACATGATAACTAAACACACACTGCTCATTCAGTGAAAAAGATTCTTAGTGATCAACATCTCACTGTGTCAGATTGGCCTGCAAACAGCCCAGATTTTAATACGATCGTAAATCTGTGGGGAGAAGTAAAGAAGAGTGTGGCTGCTAAAAGAGGAAGTAATTTGAATGAACTGTATGATGTCTTTGTCGAATCGAGAACTATTTCTGTTGAAACCTATAAAAAATAATAAATTCCATGCCCCGTCGCTGCAGACCAGTTATTATAAGCAAGGGTCATCCTACAAAATATTAATGCTAAGTTTTGTTAGCAGTGCTAAAGCCTATTTAATAAGTATTGTTAATTTAATGAAATAATATCTGATATCGTTTAATAAATGAAGTCATTTTACCCGTGTCTAATTATTTGTCCTACATCTAAGAAGTTTCGAATGGACCATGGTTAAATGATTAATAGAAGTCCAACTATTTTGCGTATCTTGTTTGTAGTATTAAAACCTATTAAAATGGATGTTTAACCATGTTGTTAAACGTTATTATCAGTAAATTGATACAAAAATAACAGCATCTTATGTATTTAAATGTGACTTCGGTATCAGTCGTTACTAAATAAATGTCCACAACTGTATATATACAAAATAATTTCCGAGCTCATCTAAGGAATCTAGGGTTTTACCTGGCTGTGTGGTATATGAGTGTTCGTATGTTTGACCTGCATGAATTGATTTTACACTTATCAATTCCAAATTCCATTCCTATATCACTCGAAAATTTATCTGTGGCATTTGCGAGTTCATTCAAGTCCTCTGGTGAAATAGCATACAATTTTATGTCATCCATGTAGAGAAAGTAGTTAATTTTACAGTCGCGTCTGTCCATGCGTATGGCATCTGTAGTGTCATTGTAATGGAGGTTATATCCTGGCATTAGTGAATTTAATTTATTTGATAACGGGTTTAAGGCGAGACAGAACCATAGTGGGCCAGTCACCTTGGAATATGCCTCGTTGGATCTTGATGGGTTCTGTCTCAACAATACCTGCAGATGTCGAATGATGTAAACGTGCTGTCCAATGTGTAATTGTGTTATGTAAAAAGGCAATGATTTGATGGTTTATTTTATACATATGCAAGCAGCACTATATATTGCTCTCTGCAGGGTTTCAAAGACTGTATCTGCGTTGACATATTTTGGAAGCTTGACGTTATTAATGTAACTTACTATTTGTGCTAATTTTTTTTATGGTTTTTGTTTAGGTATATAATTTATTTTTGTGTGTGACAATTTGGATAGAACTCAATAAACATTTTTCTTAATTGTTTCCTGCAGACAGTCATATCCGTTTCCATTTTCGTAGAGATGTAATAGGATTTTATTAGAGTTTCGTTCATTTCGTTTGACCACCTAATTCTACGTTTCGATTTGGCATTGATCCGTATTTAACTGCGCCGGTGTCCAGGTGTGCGTATCTAAGTTAATGGTGCCTGTTTGTAGCTTTCTGCTTACTTCTAATCTAATTTTATCAAGTGTAGTGACCGAAAGTAATTTATTGTGAACTATTGATCTTCATTGATCTACAACTCTTTGCTTCAACACATTCATTTGCGGAAATCTGTTATTGAATTGTTGATGCAATGATGTATGATATGAATTTGTTTCAGTTTCTAAATTGGTGACAATTAAATACGTAACCCACATGAATTTGTTCATGTCGTCGCTCCATGTTTTACGCGTATTTGTTGTTCTGTCAGTAGCGGGTGAAGGGTTTATGGCAGTAGTAGCCTCCGGCACAACGTCTACTGACGTTGGTGACGATGATGATGATCTTAATGAGCGTGAAGAATATGAAGGTGATGATGATACGATTGATGAAACGATGGACCTCGGAGAGGATGATGATGAAACCGGTGATGTTTCATCATCTGCTGAAGGCTTATTTGCCTGAATTAGTTGTTTTGTTTTAGATCTTGTTATCATGATTATTCCCACGAGAAGCTACGGACACAAAAAGTCGACTACAGCAGAGCCCCGCGTTTGATGTTTTAAAATTTAAATAATAGCTATTTTTCATAATTTCAGTTTATAAAGTCTTCTTAGCGCACCACAGTTCCTCTGTATCAAACAAAGGTTGACTATGCTAAAAGTTTTTAAGTCCGCCTCTGTACATGTGCATAATTATTTAACAAATAATCAACCTAAGAGTATTTTTACTACGCGCGTTTTATACATATTTCACATTAAATAGTAATTGTTTTGAAGTGTTCTGTTCCGGTCTATAAATAAAACAAGCCATATTTTCAAAAAAACGCCCACCCTTCACCACTTCCTAGTGCTTAAGCTGGGAAGAATAAGTGGCGCAACAAACTCCACTACAGTATTATCATTTATTTTTTTCATAGAAGTTTTCTATCCATATGCTGACTGAGCATGATGCAGGATATCTTAGAACGGTGTTTTTTTTACTGATTCTGATAAAAAAAACTGAAAAAATGTTAAATCATACTCGTTGCTATTATTGTATCAGTGAATAGATTTGATTATAATACAGTTTAGTCATTTGTTTATAATTTTTTTTTAGATTTCCGTCAATCTAAGTATCCGATTTGATAAAAATATATTAATATGGAAAATGTTTTTATTACAGAGATGTTCAAGGAAAGAGTATTATAAACTTCTGTATTAGTCTCGGTATAGGTCTCTTAGTACTCATTATTATGAAACTTATGGCATACCATGACATGGGATGGTGTGCCGCTAGAGGTAAGCACGAAAATATTATTTCAATTAATAATATGATTGTTTTAATGAAAGATATAATTGTATGTACCTACCAATGAGCAATCACTAACAGTATTCTGTGATAACAAATCAAAATAATCTAAATTCCAAAATGATCATCTAATTTTGCTGCTGACTATTTCTTATCGCAGTTTTTACAAACATCATAGCGAACTCAAGTAATATTTTTTACCAAAACAAAATTTTGATCACTCTTTATTGGTTTTCAGGGTTTCTAGCTTATTACTTCTTAATAGCTACTTTTTTCTGGTCAAACGCAATTGCAATACAGGTCCTGTTAAACACAAGGTAAGAAGCAATTTTAAGCGATGTACAGTCAGGGAAATTAAGGGGTTTATTTGATTTATAAACGTTGATTAAAGTGAAGGAATGACTGAATGAGACTTGAATAAGATTAGCGACTGTTTGACCATACATTTTTAACGGTTTAACGTCTGCGATGTTTTACAAATAAAAAGAGAATTGTTAAGCAGATTGCCACTCACTACGTCAATTTGCCATATCATAAGACTGTCAAAGAATGACAGTTGTGATTTGCCGGACAATATTATTTGACAGTCAATTTACTAAACAATCTTTCCCTCTCTCTACTTAAATGAATATATTAATTGTTTTGTGCTTTGATTGGACAACTCAACATTTTATTTTACAGGCGACCTGCGACTTTAGACTATGGCTGGAGAGAGTTCAAGTGGTATATGATATATGCTTGGGGATGCCCGACTGTCCTCACCATAAGCATGGCGATCGTAAACTTTCACCCCGGTCACCATCAAAAACCCGGGATCGGACTTAATCACTGCTGGTTCTTTGGTAAGTTTTGAAGCTTTCATGTCCATATTAATGTTCATGTGTTTTTGATTACTCTCATTCATTTAATCCAGGCGCCTCCGTCACATTAGAGAGGACGGACTGCACACTTAATAACTGTACAAAGAAACTCACCAATATAAATGTGTTAAGTATAATGAAATATTTACAATTTCAGATAAGCATCAGCAATGGTACTACATGTACAGCATCATTTCCATTCTCCTGGCTGCCAACATTTGCATCTTCATCTACACGTCCTTGCGAGTATGGCGTCTGTCATTTTCATCGAGTCATTTAAGGGCGTTGAAGTTCAAGTAAATAGTATACAATTATATCTATATATATCTATACGAATAAATAAAAACTTTTATGTCGGTTTGTTCCGGGCTTCCGGCTAATTTCCGAAACGGCTGGATTGATTTTGACGGACGGGACTTTCAACTGGCAGATAGCTGATGATATTATAAGTAAAGTCGCTTTTCATGTGTCTGATATTATAAGTAAAGTAGCTTTTTATGTGTCTGTGTGACCGCGTTGTTCTTCTAAACTAAGCAATGGATTTGTATGTGGTTTTCACCATCATTTATCGAATGTATTCCGGCAAGTTTATGTGTTACTACGAGTACATGTCATTACTATTAAATTTACATACATGCCGACAGAAGGTTCCGTTTGGGTCGGGCAGCGTTTGAAACATCGTCAAGTCTTCTCGTCGCCAATCCCGCAGTGTTTGAAGACTAAGGTCTTCAACCAGTGCGTCCTGCCTGTTATGACATACGGTGCCATAACGTGGACACTGACAGTCGGGCTGGTCTACAAATTCGAGGTCGCTCAGCGCGCTATGGAGCGGGCTTTGCTCGGAGTCTCTTTGAAGGATAAAATCAGAAATTAAGTTATCCGTAAGAGAACCGGAGTTACCGACATAGCCTGCAGAGTAAGGAAGCTGAAGTGACAGCGGGCTGACCATGTTTGTCGAAGGACCGATGGCCGGTGCAGCAGACGAGTCCTGGATTAGAGACCGTATATCGGCAAGTGTAGTATGGGGCGCTCCCCAGCTAGATGGACCGACGACCTTAAAAGGTGACTGGGACAGACTGGATGCGGAAGGCGGAGGACAGGGTGTTGTGGCGCAGCTTGGGAGAGGCCTATGTCAAGCAGTGGACTGCTATAGGCTGAGTTGATTGTTGGTTGAAATTTTAATATAATAAAAATAAACTCGTTGTTTTTTCGCAGCAGCAGCGGTGGGTCGCTAATAATTAATAAATTGCAATAGGATCAGATTTTATTTATATCTTTATTGTTTTCAGGTTTGTGATGACCGTGCGACTTATCATTTTGATGGGACTACCATGGATTTTCGAAATGATCGGATCATTAGTAGAGAAGCATATTATTTGGTTCGTAACTCTTTAATACTTTTACGTCTACAATCATTTTGAGGGCTGTAAATAACGACATGAATATTAGGTATACTTACGTAAAAAAAATCGAAGAGGTAAAGAAAACCATTTGCTGAGGTCTTATAACAAAAAAATCGTTCACATTCATGAAGCAATGACTCACGAAAAGTTGGTTTAACAAAGTAAATACCTATCGCAAGTATGTATGTATGGAATCCGAGCAGTTTCTAAATAATTGATAAGGTAGTGCGGGCATTGATATCAGCACATAACCTTGTTACCGTCACGAACTCGCAACCTTCCTAAGTAATTAATGAAATAGTGATAGTATGAAAAATGCTCTGTGGACTGAAACATTGAGGAGATATTTGGCGACTACCTCCACTAAAATCTTACTAGCATTTAAATTCATGTTTTGCAGTAGGTATTAATTGCACCAGACTACACAGCTGTTGGTGTGCACTTTGTAACGTAGATATGAATGAATTCAAGCCGCAACTGATTTTAAATTAAAAATAACTAGGCACATTCTTATTGATTTATAAATCGTTCCTATGTAACAGCAACGCCATCTAGCGTTCAATAGCAAAACTATGTCACCGCAATGCAAACAAAAAGAAAAAAGAGTGTCTTCAACCTAGAATAATCTTAGCTGTTTTAAAGTTGTATTATAAGAATTAATTAATAATTTATGACATCATCAATAATTTGTTGATTTGTACTCATGGTTAGATTCGATTCAATTACAAGATCCGTCATTTTATCTTCGTTCTACAACCAAAAACTAACACTGCTTTTGATTTATTTACAGGACCATACTTGATATATTCAACACGCTACAGGGGATCTTAATATTCCTATTACTGGTGGTGTTTCGCAAACGTGCAATAAAGATGATGTACAAGCATGGCTGGTTGAACTGCATATCAGGCTTCGTTGAGAGACATCTAGCGATAGAAGACGACGAGGAAAACGTAGTTCAACATACTGACGTGCCAATGAACGATAGGACAGTTTTATAATACCCTAATATAAAGTTCCCTTTCCACCAGAGATGTGAGAGGAAGCTAAGCGGTGAAGCTACGAAACGATTATGAGTCTATTTTCCACCAGAACTAAGGGATGTATCAGAGCGACTTAGATAATGCTATGAAGATGCGCGTTGCGCGCTAACTACGTAATACGTTCTCTACTCAGCTCTGCTTCGGTGATTTATTTAAAATATTGTGGTTTCCGGTTGTATTTATAAAATATTCTATTTTGTTACTTCCTTTTGATTCATTCAAAATATTGTTTCCGATTGAATTTATATAATGTTACTATTTCTAGCCTTTCTTTTCATTTATTTAAAATATTGTGCGTTTCCGGTTTACTTTATTTTTAGGTTTCTATGTTGGTATTAAGGATTTATTTTGTGACATCCGCTTGATTTATGTAAATTGTTCGCTGATCGTGGATTAAACTAATTACTGTAAGTACTCTCTTAAATATTTTTCTGACATTTCCTATTGCTGTGTATTTGTGTGGTGCAACCAATATTCTGACTCCGGCAACGACGCCGGTGATGCGCCGACATGTATTATATGATTGAATTAAATGCTTATAGTCTCTTTATTTTTGCCTATTTAATTGTATTTGGTATGACAATTTTTTTTAATAATATCTTATTTCTTGCAACAATAAAGCCACCTTAATCATGTTGTTGATGTTGGATGGAGGATGAGTAAAAGAAACCAGGCCACTGTTCTGTCCAAGTGCGTACAACCATGATAACATTACACATAATTATGTCGTTCGTTGATGTCATCGGCGATGCTGATAAGTTAGAAGAGGCAAGACGGCACTCTTGTCATCATTATTCTAGTCTAACCAAATTTAACCTCAGTCTTCATATGTTTCCAAATGGTTCAAATAGGTAATTACTGTAATTTACTAAAGTATGAATAGTCAACAGAAATCTATGGATCAGGTGCACGTCACACATTATAGGTGTATACCTTAATTTTCAAATAATAATTAGTGTTGAGTACCGCGAAAATAAAAGTAATTTCAAGAACTTTCTCGGTTAGTTGTTCTCTTTTATTAAGTACTGGCTGACCCGACAGGCATTTTCATGGCCAAATTTCAATAATTCATACAAAATTCCCATAGAAAATGCACTTTCAGTTTTCCCAAAATTTCCAAGCAACTTTTAAGAGCGTTTACGACTTACGGCATTTCATAAAACTTTCAAGCCTTTGTTTTTCGAAATAACTGAACCGATTTTAATGAAACTTCATACGCATAAGCAGGATACAAAGGTCAAACATTTTCTAAAAATAGTGTTGCAGCCAAATTAGACCGGTTTGGCTAGCTAATTGTTCGTCATGGGTGTCGTTGATGTTCGTGATGCGAGGGCGCTGACAACGATAATGAGGTCAAAATCAAATACATACATTTTGTCAGTATTATAAGAGATGCGTTTATTTACAATTTTTGCCTATTGCATATTCAAAGACAATCGTACTTAAGAGCGTTTACGACGTACGGCATTTCATACAAACTTTCAACCCCTTGATTTTAATGAAACTTCATACGCATACGCGCATAAGCAGGATACAAAGGTCTAAAAAGGTTAGTTTAGAACAATATCGAAAAATAGTGTTACAGCCAAATTAGACCGATTTTAAATGTTTCATAGAAACGGAGATTTCCAGTTATCTGTTTTTAAATAAGACATTTCGAAAATGTTCTTATCTAACTTTTTAGACCTTAGTATCCTGCTTGCATATGAAATTTGGTTCAGTCATTTCGAAAAACAAGGGCTTGAAAGTTTGTATGAAATGCCGTACGTCGTAAACGCTCTTAACAAAACCTTGCCCAATCTGTACAGCCGTTCTGAAGTGATGCGCTTACCACCAAACAGAATTTCATTTTTATTATAGATAAAGAGAAGATAATGAAAATGGATATGATATGCGGATAAACGGATGTTACCATTTTGCAACCCTTAAATAAAACCAGTTTTTGGTGCGGATTTTGAACCACAATTTTAAATATTGACTAAGTTTATTTTATTCTTATATTTTTTGTAAATAATCTGTAAATATTATACCCACATAATTAAAATAATGAGTAATGTAATGAGAGAACATTTTACTATAATACGACCAGTTTTTGGTGCGGGTATGCCACAATTTTGAATATTGACAGAGTTTATTTTTATATTTATATTTTATTATACCTTTTTGTAAATAATAATCTGTACATACCTACATAATTAAAATAATGAGTAAGTAAATTTTATTACAATAAGACCAGTTTTTGGTGCGGATATGCCACAATTTTAAATATAGACAGAGTTTATTTTTATACTTATACTACTACTACTACTTATAATATCTTTTTGTAAATAATCTGTACATACCTATATAATTAAAATACTGAGTAATACTTTTTATTAAATTAGATTTCGATGATTTTAAATTTAGTTTTTTTAATTGAATTAATCTTAGTATTTTCGTAAAAAATCTAAATCTCAAACTAATTAGAATTAATATTTTTTATTCAAATTACTTTGAGAATTATTTAAGTTAAGCATTTTGAATACCAATGTCCCTCTGGCCAAGAGTATTTGGATTAACCAAATTAGGACATAACCCCCCTTATTACAAAACAAGGTTTATCTTCAGACCCAGTTTAAAACATAGAGCCATTATTGAATTTCGAACTTTATTCCGACTAAGGTAAAGTTCGTAAACACAAAACTGACAACTTAGTACCGAACTAAGTTTTCAGTTTTGTATAAAGAACGGTATTTCAATCACTGTTACGTTCTTATTACAAAAAAACTAGCTCCATGGTTTAATCCATGTCAGAATATAAATCTTGTTTTGTAATAAGGCGGAACAAGTTTAGTGGCTAGATAAGGCATGTGCATACAGAAGGGAAAAATATTAAATACAAAGAGGAGGTTTCAGTATCTGGACCACCACCATATCAACCAATAGCTTCGACCCCTTCCCAATCAAAGATGAAATAAAACAATAAGTTGTTAAACACAAGATGCTTGTGGTTTAATTATTTTTTAATGACCGTCCAGTTGTACTCTTTGCTTAGCCGGTCACTAAACCATCCAGGGTTTGAGCCACAGGTCGGTCAAGATGTCGTAGGATTTTTCATTGGTAAAAACATTTGAGCAGCACTTAGCCACACGCAGTAAGGATTTGAGCCCGGTTACATAGTAGGAGAAGTATAACTAGAGATTGAGATGTACTATTATATACTTCTGTCTACCCCTACGGTAAATACATTGTTGTTTTTAAGCTGTTCATAAATAGATATTTAAGAAATGTAAGTAGGCCAATAATATTTATTACTCAAGTACATCAAATAAACGGAGTAAATAGTATTTATTCTTATGTCGGGCATACAATAATTCTAGGATAAGTAATTTTTATATTATTAATCGTGTTGATGTCTAATCAAATTGTAAAATCGTGACTAAGTGTGCTTTGTAGTCGTATTAATAAGAAAATGCAATGAAATAAATGTACATTGTACCAATTAACTGTGTTATCATTTATAAACCCTACCCAGGATTAACATTATTGATTGGCCATTACCTACTCTGTTGAACACTTTTCCTGTTAGTTTATTCTACGTGTAACAAAATAGTTATAAGCGCCGCAGCCCGGCGGGACTGCTATTCAGCAGGTACGAACTGGAGGCCTAAAATGGACGCTTTGGCAGAATCATAATATGATCTGCGTACAATTCATACATCCCGCAATTCATCTGTTTTACAGCTGCTATTTGACATTAGGCTTCACTATAGCAATTCATAGTTGGTGGACCATTTTACGAAACTCCATACAAAACTGTCAAACAGATAAATTGCGGGAAATGAATTGTACTTATGATTCTGCCAAACCGTCCATTTTAGGCCCTCTGGGTTCGATTCTTACGTCGGACTATTCTTTTTTTTCAACGTGTGGAAGGAATTGTACCATCTTCAAAACGATCAAAATAATCCAAGGGGCTCTAAAATGACTACTACGATAAGTACCGGCCACAACTAGAATCTAATGGAACTATTAACAAAAACTGTAGAATGAACACGTACAATTAGCGCCATCTACTGCTTAATTAAATGATTAATCAATTTATCTCTACACACACAAGTTATACTGCTTGCTAGCAGATGGCGTACCAGTACGGCAAAAGTGTACCACAGGGGTATGGTGGCACACAGGAATTTGAAGGAACACGGTGGGTTTTAGTCAGTAAAAGTCTGACACTACCTCCCGCCCCGCCCAGAGCGGGAGAAGTTGTTTGATGATTACCCACCCAAAAAAAAAAAGAAAAAAAAAAGGGGTATGGTTGTATTGATCACTACTCGGCACTAGATGGCGTAAAAGTGCAAGGGCCTGGCTTTTTTGTCAACCATTAACATTCGTTTGAGTTGGGACTTGGGAATGTCATCCCCTATTGTTGTCTTCCACGGCAATATTATAAATACAAAAAAAACAGATGCTAGTTTCATTAACACTAATATTAAAAAAAATCCTTACCTACCAAGTTATAAATATGAATATAATTATCTATATTTTTTTTAAACAATACATGTTTGTTTGTCTGCTAATTTTAGTCTGTCTCTCTGAAAATCCATCATTTCAATTATATATTCTGATTTAAATATTTATTTTTATTAAGCTACCAATGACAACTAGCAGCTGATGATGCATTATCATAGAACCTCTACACACGTCCCGGTCTGGGAGTGAATTTTTTTTTCCTAACTAAGTATACAATTTCTTGGACACCCTACCTATGGTTGGACAAGTTGTATACAATTCAGCATGGCTTAAACTAAACCCTGATAGGATTAAGCTATTGGAAGATTAATTTTTCAAAAAACTTGGCATGCACAAAACCAACCGAAAAACACATACCTATTTCAAGCCACCCTTATCACTATCTACTCATGACTTATATTTTAAATTAATTAAATATTAATATTATTATTCAACATTTCATCAAATATTTTAAGTTAACGGCACGAAGCTTTCCAATATTCAAAGGGTGTAATCGTCATCCTTAAAATTAAATATTACAGCAAGGCTCAAAGAAGATACCATCAACCTTATTAGTAGGAGAAATATTCCATACCATTGTCACTCAAAATCTCAAGAATTCAAGAGGCGCAAATATATGGAGCTATCTAATCCCAAAAATATGTTAACAAATCGACTTTATGACTTGATGCCGAAAGATACAACAATCCCGCATAATATATAGAATCAGGGCATTATCGAATTATTTTTTAAAAGAAAAGATAATTCCCAAAATCCCAATCAATTATTTAGGTAGAATTTCCACTACACTACGTGAGAGAAATTTATTAACCTATTATAAATCAAATAATAATAATCGAATAATTCTCTAATATTTTCTAAACAACTACTCCAACTATTCTTTCTCCCTACTCTACTCTATAATACCTCCAAACTATGCCATTAAATACTCAACCCTTTAACCAACCCGAATACTATCTCCTATATTCCATCATTTAAGTATATGAAACCTAAATCAGGAATCCATGATGGTTTTGGAATCCCTGGAGAAGGATACATTATATTGAAGAAGCAGATCAGAGAAGTATCATTTCAATTATTTGCAAAATAAGGTTTAGAAAAAATGGATCGTGTTAATAAATCCTTGGAGAAGGATACATTACATTGAAGTAGCAGATCAGAGAAGTACCAGTGACAACTAGCGGCTAGGATGATGCATTATCATAGAACCTCTACAGTACTTTCACTTGAATCGGACATATTTTATATGATTATTTATAGTGTTCTTTTTTTAAGTAAACAATGCTTAGTTAAATAAGTTTATCCCTGCAATTCGGGAAATAGACCAATCTGTCATCTTTAGTAACTGTCCTGTCAAACAAATAGCTGCCAACAGGTTAACTAACACAACCACATACAAATGCGCGTGGTGCCTACCACGCGAATTTGTATGAGATTGAGCACTTGGCGCTGGTGGTACCTACTACCTAGTAAGTATCACAAGTGCTGCCCTGATGGACAAGCCCTTCTCAGGTTTGTGAGTAACCAAAAGCAAATATCACAACATCGATAGTTAAAGTACCAGTATCACCAACATTCATATACTAAAAACCAATCTAAAAATCCTTAGTTTATCACTTTACTCCTTAATAATCCGCTAGTATGCACGGACGGACACCATTTTCCATGGGTGAAAACTTTTAAATTTCTTAACATAATAACCACACCGAAAACTTCATGATAATAATGAAATTGTGACCAATCTTGGTTAATGTTACGCATAAAGATAATTAATCAGAGTCCTTTGCACATTGCATAGGTAACCCTCTATACTTACGAGATAGTTTCAAATGTTTCGTGGAAATCATCCTCCAGATTTAATTTTGTATCGATTTTCACAGCAATGATTTCAATGAGAGGGAAGTTTGTTGGGAACCAAAAGCAAATGCCACTGGTTTTGGTTCCCAACAAACATCCCTCTTCATGAGAAGCGCTTGTCCATCAGGCAGGGCAACACTTGGCGCTGGCTGATACATACCTGGCTAGTGTCAACAACAAAATGACAAATATACTGAAACATATTCTGGAAACCTTAGTCGTCTCTTTACTACCTAATTCTTGAGAAAGGAAAACTGATTTTCATTCGTGAAAAGCTCTTGCACTTTTAAAATAAACACACTGAAATCCTTATGAGGTCATATTAATCATGAAATGCGATTTCCCATAAAGGCCACACGTGACTTCTAAACAAGTGCTGTTTGATACGATTTTCGTTTAGTAATATTTACGATAGATATGTACCTATTCTCGAAATAAAACTCCACTATCGGCACTGCTGCTTAAGACGGAGATATATGTCAGTGACCTTGAGTGGTTAGCTTGCGTGAACACGAAGCTAACCACTCAAGTTAATCTAATTATTGATATTTTAGTATACACGTTTTATTAAAATACCTATTGTTTTGTGTTACATAATAAATTAATAATGCGTCAAATTCGGGGCAGCGCTCCTTGATGGGTGACTCCTATTACTAGTTGAACGTACGACGTTCTTAGCTCACGCAACGCGTCGTACGTTATTATATACAAAACAATAGGTATTTTAATAAAACGTGTATACTAAACGATCAATAATTAGATTAACTTTAAATTGGTGAAGGTTTCAGAAAAATACGCTTGGTAGATTTTGCACCATTCTCAGTTTTTTATCCGCGTTAGACATAACTTTACAAATTGATTTCACTATGTAATTTAAACATAATCTAAAATATTCACATAAGTTATTTAGAAAATGCTCTAATATAACATATATTTTTTTCAAATCATTAACTCATTAACACTACTCGTTTAGACGATCTTCAGTATAAAATCATTAAAAGTCTGTTATCGTCGCCTTAAGGCTCAATATACACGCCGCGGAATGGAATGGAAGCGACTTTTTGCAACGAAATTGTACATAGCATAATGAACTTTATGTCAATTGTATAACATACAAACCAAATAGGAGCTAAAAAAAGGTCGCGAGTCTTCCGGGGAATCCTCGCGCATTCTCGAGGATTCCCCAAGCCACTGTCGGGGCCGTCTGTGGAATCCGAGGAAAGTGGCGCGAACGGGGAATCGGTTGGGTCGGTCACAGCAGTGCGGTGCCAAGCGTTTACAAAGAGGTTGAATGGAATGCGCGAGAATACTCGAGCATTCCAGCGAATTCGCGCGCCTTTTCGCGTCATGAGGCGAAATTGACGCCTCCATTCCATTCCGCGGCGGTGTAAATTGAGCATAAAGGCTTCTACATACCAGCGCGACTTGTCGCGCGACGCGACACGGCACAAAGGCCCCGCGTGTCGCGGGATGAGCGGTGCCTTTGTGTCGTGTCGCGTCGCGCGACAAGTCGCCCCGGTATGTAGAAGCCTTAACTCTACCGGCGAGACAGGACCACAGAACACTTATACTCAGAGAGACGAAGACGGTGTGCCAAATTGCCAATTGCCACTTCGTTTGCTAGCGCGTTTCTCGATGTGGTAGACTAAATATTTACTAATTTGCCTATACAAATTCTGTCTTATTATATTTACGTAGCGTGGAATCCCGTGACGAACCTCGGCTAATTTGCAGTTTGCGAGACAAAGTTATTTCTGCGCGCTAAACTCGTAGCTGTTACCGAAAATATCACATATCTCAAAAACTCGTCATTCTCCTGCCCTTATCGCGTTTTATTTGTGGTCGGTGTAATAGTAGTAGTAGGAGAATGTTTGTTATTGCATTCGAGGCGGAATGTTACCTCGCCTACGCCTCGGGTGTTAACCCGAGGCGTAGGCGAGGTGCAATAACAAATGTGTATCAAACGACGTTTTTCAATACACTTTTGAAGAAATAAAATAAAATAACGAAAAATATTTTTGTCATGAATTTTTTTTTTCCGCGCTTTGCTTTCGACAGGTTAAAGGAGAAGAAAGGGTTATAAAGCCGATAAACAGCTTATATGAAATAGAAAATTAAAATATTTTTAAGTTTAGAACACAAATAAATGTTAATTTGTTCATAATCGTTTTTTTTATTGTAATAATCATGATATTCTATTTATAACCATTATTTAAATATTCCAAAAATATTAACGCCGTAAAGATGCATAATTATTTGCCGAGATTGAAAAAAAAAACGAATAGAGAGGACCGTCTCTGGCGCGAGACGGTGTGAATAGAGGCATTGAACCAATTTGGACTAAGTATATATAGGTATAAGTTATCTGTGGAAATTTTTATTCCCGCACACGTGTGAGAAAATAAAAAATCGTACGCGTGTGAAATACCTACATTGCATTGTGAACCTAATCGTAGTGCGATATGAACCAGTTTTGGAGGAAATGTAGGTATTGAAAAATATATTTTTCTATCTCAGAAACTACACGACACGATTGTTTAAAGGCTTCTACATACCGGGGCGACTTGTCGCGCGACGCGACGCGACACAAAGGCACCGCTCGTCCCGCGACACGCGGGGCCTTTGTGCCGTGTCGCGTCGCGCGACAAGTCGCGCTGGTATGTAGAAGCCTTAATTCGAACCAAGTTTCGTTGAAGTTGCTTAAATAAGTAATCGCAAGACGCCTATTAAAAGTTTAAAACATGTACTTTAGTCGATTGGACAAAACAGATTGCTCTTAACTTTATCGTAGGTGTTTGGTATGTGGCAAAAAGAGCCGTCCACAGACCATACATGGTGGTTTAGTCCCATCTCGGCACCTTCCCATCTCGGCACCCATGAATTAATTTATCATCTTTACGAAAAATTCCCATCTCGGCACTCCGTCATTAGTCGTTGCTAAGTACAGTCATCAAAAAATGGATACACTGTATCAGTATAGTGAGTAAATCAAATTGACTCAAAACTAAAAAATGTAAAAAAAGTACCTATAAAATAAGTTTAATTTTAAATTTTTTGTGTTTAGTGGACAAAGTAAAATATATTTTCATGGGACTTAAAAAAAAATACGCAAGTAATAAGTAAGCAAATAAGTAAATGTCATATTTTCTGGCTATCTCTTTCGCCTCGGTTAAGACAGTCAAAACAAAGTAAACCTAACTACTGCTCATTATGGTTAATTTTTGTGTAATACTAAATTAGAAGTGCTCAGTCCAGATAGTATAATAAGACAATAGCGCAAACTAACAAAAGAAAGAGCGAGATAGAGACAATTAGCAATGCGGCCGGTGCCAAGCCAGTTTAATGTACATGTTCAAATTCGTTATGCATGTGTTTACTCTTCAGTCATTTTATCAGTATTTCTAGTTTTTTAGAGATAAACGGATCGTCACGTTTTAAGTTCAAGTGAGTTACGAAACAATAATGAGTGCAGGACCAAGTAATGGGAGATCAGTGCTAAATTATGTGAAGTCCCAACGTGGCCAAAAGGTACTTCTACACGCAGGTCATCAATACTATGTACAAAAGCAAAATAAGGACTCTACAAGGTGGCGATGCGTGAACTCAAAAATAAAAAACGGGTGTTATGGGCGTATGACTGTACAAGGTGACATAGTGCTAAATGAAAACAGACATTAACCCGAGTGTGTGCCAAACTATGAAAAAAATGAAGTTAAAGATATCATATATCAGTGTGAACAACAAGTGTGCGACGATATGTCGTCCGTGTCTCAAATATACGAAAAAGTCGCCTGTAAAAAAAACCACAGCGTTCGTGTTGCAAAAGTGTTACCAGATCTTGAAAATATTAAATCAAGACTGTACAGGCATCGTAATAAACATTTAAAAGTTTCAAAAACTCAATATGATATTGCGAGTCAGGTAGTCATTCCTCCGGACTATAACGAATGTTTGACCGCTGACTATAGTGATGATGAGGACAGAATTTTAATATTCTCAAGTCGACAAACCCGGAAATGCATTTACCGGGTAAAACATTTCTTTCTTGATGGCACTTTCAAATGTTGTCCAAGTCCTTTTAAACAATTATATGTCATATCGGGTGATCTGGGCAGTTCAGAGCGACATACGAATATAGTGCCTCTTTTATAATTATTGCCTATTAATCAGCAAAAACATGAAAACCTACGAAATAATGTTTGAGTTGATTCGTAGTGTCTTTCCAAAGATGAAGCCGAATAAAATGACATTTGATTACGAAGTTGCGGCGATCAAGGCTGCAGAAAAATTTTATCCAAGGGCGACTATAAAAGGATGCTTTGTACACTACACACGGTGCTTACTACGTAAAGCGCAATCCCTTTATTTAACCAATCATGATGAATCCGTAAAGCACGTAAAAAAATGTGTGGCGCTGGCGCTACTTCCTCAGCCGGCATAGCAGAGGGATTCATACTGATTATGGAAGACAGGTATGCTTAATTTTGGCACTTATCTCTATTAATTTTGACATGCTAGGTACATCATTCATTTCCTTTCAGTTATGATGATCCTAACTACACCAAATTCAACGATTACATGGTTCAACAATGGCTGGAAAATGGACCTCCAAACGAAGCAAGAGAATGGATGGCTAAATGGTGTTGTTACGGCGAGAGACACCGTACTACCAATAGCGTAGAAGGTTGGAATGGGAGATTAAATAGGCGTGTCGGCAAAAGACCTACTTTAATCGAATATTTAAGTGTCGTGAAACATGATACAAGGTGGTTTGCATTTAAAATGATCAAATTTTTCAAGTGTAACATTCCTATTTCCAAGAAAAAAGAGAAATACGTAAAGTCCCATGCCGAAATCAACCAAATTGTAGCAAATTATGAAAATGGTTCGATAAATTTAAAAAGCTGCATAGAACAACTGTCTGCAATAATTGCCATATTTGTTTCGTAGACGACGACAAAGTAACTGTGATTTTATTTATTTTTGATAAGTAATGTTTAAAATTATTGCTATTATTGTAAGAAAATTATGTACAATGTTGATTTCTCTGTGATATAGAAGATTAAAAAATGGTCTATTTACAACTGTTGATTAGTGTAATATTTTTTTATTAGTTTGTTTTTTGTATGAAGAGTAACAACTTGCGGTGATTTTATTATTTCAGATATTTTTAAGACTAATATTTTTTATATTTAGAATTTTTACCTATTATGTAGGTATGAAAATATACAATTCCGATTTATGTGATAATTAAGACCGAAAATGAATGTACAGCGAGTTATAGCATTTAGTACCAGTATGAAAGTCTTCAAAGTATGGACGCCCTTTTGCCTACGTCCCGGTTATACTGATTAAACGTTAATTGTACATAATAACTGTTGATTTTTGTAATATGTTTTTACATAATTGCTGGAAAGATTTTAAAACAATTATTCCTACGAACCGTGAATTTTTCATATATTTAAAAAAAAAATATGTTACTGCCAAGGCAGAGATAATGGAGCCTCTAAAAAGCGATTCAAGGGCTTGTCTGTAAAAATGGTAATTTAAAAAGAAACAAAAATGATTTAATAAATAATAAAGTTGATTTACTTACTATACTGATACTGTGTTTCCGTTTCTTTTTGTGTACCTTAAAATGATTAATGAGAGGGTGCCGAAATGGGAATTTTTCGTACACAAGATAAATAAATTCATGGGTGCCGAGATGGGAAGGTGCCGAGATGGGAATAAACCGTTTGAGAACGCTGACGGAGGTTTAAGAGATAGAAGCTTAAAGACCGGTTTATTGTTACAATCACAGTAGGATTGCCTAGATGCACCAGAGTCGACTGCTGAGCGTGAGGTCGTGGGTTCTATTCCCAAGTAAGGCGAATTGTTATTGACATTTCCATTAGAAGTCAGCCCGGAGTTTACATTTATGCCCGGCGATGATGGCATACAGTGATGACAATAGGCTCACCCCCTTGTACATGTCCCACATGCATACATATAACTAGCGAAATTTGATTGTATAATATAAGCAGTATACAAGGTACTCCATCATTATGACAAAACTACTAGACAAAATCAAACTGGTTGCTATTGTATAATTTATTATTTGTATGACATTGATTTTACATTCTTTGATTATTACCTTCACTCACACACAGAATTATATTTTTTTTTTGTAAACAGGATTTCACGATGTTTGTAAATATATGAGCACCATGTATCTATCTCATAATTAAATTATCTGTCATTGCTTAATTTTTTTTTACCTATTGTGGTAAGTATAGTAATTTAACTAGTCTGGATGCATCGTCTTCACATAATTATTATCATAAACAAAATATTGTAAAACATTTTTTTAAAGAGTAGGTAACGGTGGAGTTTCTTGCCCATTCTTCTCCATACGAAACTACTACCTTTTGGAAGAAACAAAAAACGAAAAAATCTAAAACTTCAACGAAATTTCGGACAGACTCTCCAAAATTAATTTACATTCGGCATTCACCCTGATTAGATACTGTTGTTTTGGCCCAAATTTTAGATATTTTCTACTTTCTTCCCCTATAAGGAAGCAACCACATCTGTTGGACAAAATTGACCAAATTATTCGCAGCACACTTACATCCTTTCCAATTCATCCAATCAATTGCAATTTACCAGCTGAGTGCCAGAGTTTCTCTTAGAGATTTTTTTAAAGATATTGGTATTCTCACGGTGGCATCACAATTCATCTTCGCCAACATCTTATATGTTAGGCAAAATTTACACTTATACACTAAAAACAGTGATCTCCACAATATTAATACCAGAAATAAGGACAAATTACGTGCTCCATTTCACCGGCTTCATAAGGTTCATAACTCATTTGTTGGACTTGGTATAACTTTTTATAACAAGCTACCCTCTTCCTTGCTAGATTTGCCTTTTAATGCGTTTAAAGTTAAAGTTAAATCCAATCTTTGTTCAAAGGCATACTATTCTATCAACGACTACTTAAACGATAAGAACAGTTGGTCGCTGTGATTAACTCAAGACAATGTTCATGTTCTTTCTCCAGATAGATTCCCTACTGACAGGTTATATGAGTTCCTATATTTGTTTATTTTAATTTATTAGTGACAAAATCTACTCATTACAATGTTCTTTTATGAGTTGTATTGCAATAAGTGGTTAGCTAGCGACCTTAACAAATTGATCACTTTATTCTTGCCTGAGCAACTGGCAGCAAGTTCGTCATGCTCCCTTAGATGTCACTGCTTGCGGTAGTGTCGGGGGTCGGGTTGCCTCCTTCCCTCAAATATGGCGAGGGGGGTGATGGCTGATCTTTGCGTTATGCTCGTGAACGGGTGCTGCTTGTGGTGACTGGTCGTCTTGCTGACCATGGTTTTGTTATTGTTATTAATAATTAACTGTTTTTATTTTACTTCGATGGTGCTAGTTTATCATTTGTGACTTCGAGTTATAGCTGTAGCTTTATTTAAGCGGGCACGCCCATTATGCCTGGAGGCTTTTATTTAGATACCTTTTGTTTACGTTATTTCTGCTTGAGTAAAGTTTTCGACGATTATTATATATATATATATTTGTAGAATGGTGTGTGCTAGCTAACATAAGGCAAATAATTTAATTTAACGTTTTGTGTTGCGTAATGCAAATTATTTTATATTGTATTGTATAGCATAATCAGCCTATAATGTTCCCACTGCTGGGACACAGGCCTCCTCTCTTCGAGAGGGACTGGGCTGTAAACTACGACGCGGGCCCAGTGCGGGTTGGTAGATGTCACATGTCTTTGAATTGTTGGTTCTAGGACATGCCGGTTTCCTCACGATGTTTTCCTTCACCGTTTTGAGAGCAGTGGTGATGAAATTATTTACACAAAGTAAAGCGCCTGCCTGGGTTCGAACCCACGACCTATGACTCGTAAGTCGGGGCCGTTACCACTGGGCCACCACTGCTCTCGTGTATTGTATAGCTTCAAGTTTTTTTTATGCGAACAGACAGCTGTGCTGCTGGGGAGTTTGTTGCGCCACTTCTTCTTCCCAGCTAAAGCACTAGGAAGTGGTGAAGGGTGGGCGTTTTTGGGGGACTGTCTCATTATTTATTTATTTATTATGACTTTGAAATGTGGCCTTGGACGACCGAGCGTGGCTTCAAGCTACACAACCCATCCGTTTTGGTGGCCTCGGCGTCCGCAAAATTACCAGTATTAGCTTACCGGCGTTCTTGTCCTCTGTCCACAGCACTGAAAAGTTGACCGGGAAAATTTTAGCCTCCTCCCTGGTTGACTCTGAAGTGGCGTGCTTGACCCATGCGGTGAACGTCTGGAAAGCGGCTTGCCCGAATACAGATCGGCCCGCAAACCCATCTTCCCAGAGACAGTGGGATGAGCCGCTCTGCAGGTTGGTACGGAATAATCTTATCAATACGTCTACCAATACTGCTGAGCGTGCCCGCCTACTGGCTGTGGGTGAGTGAGAGTTGGGCCTCTGGCTTCAAGCACTACCGTCACCCAACACAGGCACTATGTTGGGTGACACCAGCTTCCGGCTCGCTACTTGTCTGCGTCTGGGCGCTCCTTGCGGGGCTCCGCATCGCTGCCAGTGTGGAGAAGCTGTCGACTGCCTTGGACACCATGGCCTTTCTTGCAGTAAGAGCGCAGGCCGAATACCACGGCACGCCAGGATTAATGACATCATCCGTCGTGCTCTTGTCACCGTCGGGGTGCCAGCTGTTTTAGAACCCAATGGTTTGGCACGCGACGATGGGAAGAGACCAGACGGAATGACCATAATGCCTTGGAAGTTAGGTCGGCCTTTGGTGTGGGATGCAACATGTGTCGACACCCTTGCGCCATCCCATCTTCCTAGCACGGCAAGCTGTGCTGGGCCGGCTGCTGCAGGTGCAGAAAACCTCAAACGGCGAAAATATTCCAATCTTATTGGGAGTTATATGTTCGAGCCGTTTGGGGTTGAAACACTAGGGCCATCTATTTTTCGGCCAAAGAATTAGCATCGCCATACAACGTGGCAATGCTGCCAGCCTTTTGGGCACTTTTCCTGTTGACAGCGATGCGGACGAATTTTTTGATTCCCTATGATTCTGTCCCCCTTCTTTTTTATATACATGTACATATTATTATTTTAAGTCTGTTAGCGTATATGTTATGTAAATATTACTTATTTATGTAAAAATATTTTTTTTTGTAAATTTTGACGTTCAAAAGTGCCTCCTACGTGCCTATTTGAAATAAATAATCTGACTTTGACTTTATGAACAACTTATACAGCTGTTCCCTAGTTAGATATAAGGCTCGTACAGACCGGCACGACTCGTCGCGCGACGTGACACCGTTAGAACAATTTCCATGAAATTTTCATAGAAATTACCGCAACTTATCAAAATGTAGGGAACAGCACATTTTTTTCGCGAGTGATGAGTACAATGAACCCGTAATAGTTTTTTAATTATTGCAATAAAATTACACCTTGTGTATGCATCTGCCTAACCCTTCGGAGAACACAGGCGTGATTAAGTTAAAAAAAATACCCTTAACTTCATCCGGTTTTATCTTTTTCAGTCTGGTTTGGTACGCACGTTATACATTATTTGACATGCGTTTATGACCGTATTGTGTATGTTTAATTTTGTTATTGATTGTTTTAGTGTATAATATTATAATTCATTATATTTAATTTAATTGTGACATTGGTTTTAAAATTCTTATGTGTATGTGTAATTTTATTTATTGTTGATTATTTTAATGATATGTGTTTTATTAAATTGTTTTTTTTTAAGATAATGTATGGACTATGTCTGAAATAAATGAATTAATAATAATAATAACTACAGATTCTTTGAATATTTCAAGCATCTGTTGCCGTTATCAATATCGAGCAAAAACGAGCAATAAAAATCACGTTTGTTGTATGGAAGCACTCTTAAATATTTATTTCATTCTGTTTTTAAGCATAGTATTTGTTGTTATAACGTGTAATGTATTTTAAAACCAATTTACAGAAATAAAATATTATTTATTTAACTCAAGAATCCACATTTTGCTAACTATACCTATCGTAAGATTTCCGTCGTTGCATTCTATGTCGTGTTTTATTACCGTAATAGAACAGAACCCTAAAAACCAAGTACCTACCTAAGCAATATGAAACCGAATAACATAGTTCAGTGAATAGCAATACCCTCTCGTTAGAGAGTAGTATATTCCTTCGTAATAACTCTAGGGACAGTGTCGTCCACACGCGTCATTCGCAACATATATCGATATGAATCAAGCATTTTTCATATCGAGAATCGAGTGTGAGCGGCTATGATGCGACAGTAATTAACAGCTTCATCATTCATTCGACAATCGCACGCGGTCGAGAGAATCCAGTGTGTGTTAGTGATTAAAAAATAATTTGTTAGGAAAGAGTATCTAAATATGAAGGTGAGTTAATGTGACGTATTGTTTAAATAATCGTGAAAAACAAGCTGTTTGTTTTAATTAGTGAAAGGATTTTTTTTTAATTTGTATACTTATTTGGGGGTATTCTGATTTGTAGCTTCGTTATTTTTTTGTGCTATTAAATTATTATTATTTCGGAGGCGTATTAAATGACAAAATAATTAAAAAATAAAGTTTGTAAAGTATCAATTAATGCTATGAACAATAAAAATATAAAATCTGATAATCTTAAAACATCGTAAACAGAACAGTTACTGTGGGTATAATAAAAACTTCGTTGTGTAGTTTTGCAATATCTATTAACATTTTCTATAAAAATATGAAATGGTATTAAATCGATTGACTTTAAAGCCCGTTACATATTAATTTTAGCTACCTACATATTAATTTTAAATCTGCAAAAATAACACTCATTACCATTGAAAAATGGTAGCCAGCATAAATTATTAATGTTAGTATGGGGCTCGACCTATTATGAAAATACCAAACCGGTTAGGTATTGTATGTATAGTGATTTATACGCATCCTATCCCATTTACTTACATTTATTTATTAGATTTGCGTGGGTATTATTTAATTTACCATAAAATACCCAGGTAAAGACAATACCTAACAGAGATAACGAGATACATAATTATAATTATTATGTGACCATTGTTTCCATACAAGTAAAGAAATTGCCAATGTGAACGTTTCTTTAATCACCATAAAGGCTTGTGCAGACAGGCGCGACGCAACACTTGTGGCACAATTTCTATGAAAATTTCACGGAAATTGTTCTACCGATATCGCGTCGCGCCTGTCTGTAGGAGCCTTAACCAGTTAAAGGAATCTTCAAGGCGATGCACTTAAACTAAATATAAGTGAGCACTTGAAGCAAAAATAACTTGCCCTCTGCGAACTTAGCGATCATGCCCGAATACCTTTTATCATATTTATATTTTTTTTTGTAAATAGTAGGTAACTAAACTAAGATAATATGGAAATACAGGGCCGTTCACACCCGCTAATGTGACATGTATAGCTAGCTATACATTATTTAAATTAGGTATACACACAAATTGATGTGCATATAATTGATATAGCAAAACCACTATTTAAACAAGATTAGGTTAGCTAATTACCTAGTGGGTATGTGTTCATTTAGAATAGAGTATTAATATATTTTGTTCCAAAATTAAAATATAAGAATTAACGCACATCCTCTTAAGAGGTCATTGTACTCATCATTATGAACATCTTTTACTATGGGACCAAATCTGAAATCGCGAAAAATATCAGCTGTTCTCTACATTTTGACGAGTATATAATTTATTATATACTTTACTATATTTTTTTTTTAATTCCGAGACCATAGTTTCACGAACGAATATAACAAGGTAAGTGGTGCTCAATGCTCGAGCCTTCTCTGTTTATGAAGAAGCCGTTGCCCAGCAGTGGGTTAGTAATAGGCTGGTATTTTTGTTCTGATTAAATATTTCATATAATATTATTTGAATATGAATAGCGTATAGTAGGAATACATCACAACATTTATAAAATTTACTACTCAAACCAAATGTAAAACCAAGACAGACAAGAAATCCAACACAATGCGAGATCAGCTTTTACTGGAAATGTATAGCTTGATGTGTAACCGTGTGTACCTATGTTAAATCTAAGGCATAAATAATTCGTAAAGCTTTTTCCAAGGCTTACGCTTACTATAATTTATGTAGGTACCTACTAATTTAAAATATAACAAGAAATTTAGTGGATCCTGTTTTTTACACTTTTATCAGTATCAGCATTGAACGTATCGTTGATGACAGTTGCTGAAAAATTCTAACATTAAACTAAGTCATACATCAACTATCTACCATCATATAAATAAAAATCAATGTTTGTTTGTTTGTCCTCTATGGACTCCGAAAGGGTTGGACCGATTTTGATGAAACTTTGGTGAGTTTTACTGCATACGCCCGCGAAGGTTTAGGGGTAGGGTAGGATAGGGTAGGAGTAGGGTAGGGGTAGGACACGACGCAGGCATCTACTTGTTAGAATAAAGGAAAACAACTTAGTTGACGCATTAGATAGAATGTGTAATAAATACATATTTAGGAAGTGATAACGTCACGTATACATTTAAATAAAAATCAATGTTTGTTTGTCCTCTATGGACTTTGTAAGGGTTGAACCGATTTTGATGAAACTTTGGTGAGTTTTACTGCATACGCCTGTGAAGGTTTCGGGGTTGGGTAGGATAGGGTAGGAGTAGGGAAGGGGTAGGACACCACGCGGGCATCTAATTGTTAGAATAAAGGAAAACGACTCAGTTGACGCATTAGATAGAATGTGTAATAAATACATATTTAGGAAGTGATAACGTCACGTATACATTTAAATAAAAATCAACGTTTGTTTTTTTGTTTGTCCTCAATGGACTCCGAAAGGGTCGGACTGATTTTGATGAAACTTTGGTGAGTTTTACTGCATACGCCCGCAAAGGTTTAGGGGTAGGATAGGATAGGGTAGGAGTAGGGTAGGGGTAGGACACCACGCGGGTCCACGCGGGCGTCTACTTGTTAGAATACAGGAAAACGACTTAGTTGACGCATTAGAATGTGTATTTAATACATATTTAGGAAGTGATAACGTCACGTCATCAAATGTCATCATCATTATTTCAGCCGAAAGACGTCCACTGCTGGACATAGGCCTCCCCCAAAAGGGGGGGTTTGCCATAATCGCCACGCTTGGCAGGCGGGTTGGCGATCGCAGTGTGCCCATTCTTCATCAAATGTAAGTGAAACTAAGTCATCATAATATCAACTGATAGAAAGCGACGACGACGACGTCATACTTCCTCTTTTTGAACGACAATGTTTGTTGTTATCCGTTATCATTCATGTATTTATAGCTTTAACCACTGACCGCCATAATGCCATAAAGCTCAACACACACAGAGGTGGGTACGGGACGGGCGCGGGTCGGGACGGCAATACGGCGGGCTGAATTCCATGTATTTATATGAATGACACCACACGAAACGCGTGCGCGGGTCGGGCGCGGAGCGGGTCGGGAGCGGGAGATGCGCACGCGTCTCGTGTGGTGTCATTCATATAAATACGGAGAATACAGCCCGCCGTCCTGTCCCACGCCCGACCCGCGCCCGACCCGCACCCGCTGCCTGTGTGTGTTCAGCTTAACTAGGTAGCTACACTGGATCTTTTGCATTGCACAATCAGCCTATAACATTTCCGCTGCTGGCACACTGGCCTCCTCTCTATTAGAGGGAGTGGGTTATCATTCACCACGCGGACCCAGTGCGGGTTGGTTCTTTTGCATTGAGTTAGTGCAGAATCTTCTTTTCTAAGTACACATATAAATAAAAATGAAAGGCTGTTCGTTGGTAAGCGCATCATTTGAGAACGGCTGCACCGATTCGGCTATTTTTCGCTTTAAAATGTTCGTAATAGTCCGAATTGGATTTTAATGGAAAGAAAAAATTGGAAAAGTTACTCGGAAAATTTTCAAATTCGGGAAAAACGTAACGTCCTTTTTTCTATGGGATTTTTGTATTTACTATGGAAATTTGAACAGGACAACGCATATTAAGCAACGCATAGGGGTTATTGAGTTATAAATAAAAATGTCACAGACACCAAATTAGAAATTGAGTGTCTGACAGTAGCATCAAAATTAGAAGTTGGGTGTCTGACACTAACATCAAAATAATATTTTTTTTTTCTTCTTAATTACAAAAAAATCGGTCGGGTAAAAAGCATCATCAGTATTTAGGTACTTATACTCTTCGTGATAACCACCGTGGCGGTTGTATCAAGGCATCTGTTTTGCTGTTCTGATAACACGCGACCTAATGTCGTGTCAGTTAGTCTTTTATGTCTATAAATCGTACTTTATTATCATTACTTATTTTATTCAGTAATCTCAATTTTCAAGTTTGTATAAAAACTCGAACACAACTAAACTTTGAAATAAGATTAGACATTTAAATAAGCCTTTTTTACAGTCCGTTCAGCCGATTTTCACTTCTATTGCGTTGGTAGCATGACAAATGGCAGCTGTAATAAACAGTTGGTATTTTATCCACGTTTTGCTTTTAATGCCATCCATATACCTACGGAATACAAGTCAAAATCGGTTGAACGGACTGTAAAAAAGATTATTTAAATTTCTAATCATCTTTCAAATGAAGTATAGCGAAATGTGGGTGTACCCATCTCTGCCTACCCTTCAGGAAATACAAGCATGTGGTATGTATCTAATATGTACTTATAGAGATGCAGATTAATGTTAATAGAAATATTATCGGGCTATTATTATCATGTCCGCTTTTAAATGTCCTCATGTGAACATACGGATACAACTGTGAACATGATACATTGATAACGCACTGAAGATAGTAAATCACATTCATTCAGTCGGTAGTCCTAGTTCATATCTAAAAGTAGTCTATGGTCCTAGTTAAGGCGACGATAACTGACTTTTAATGGTTATAGACTGAAGATCACGTCTAAACGAGTAGTGTTAATGATTTAAAAAAAATATATGTTAAATTAGAGTATTTTCTCAATAATTTAAAATGTGAATATTTTAGATGATGTTTATATTACATAGTGAAATTAATTTGTAAAGTTATGTCTAACGCGGATAAAAAACTGAGAACGGCGCAAAATCTACCAAGCGTATTTTTCTGAAACCTTCATGAATTTAAAGATAATTTAATTATTGATTTTTTAGTATACGCGTTTTATTAAAATACCTTTTGTTTTGTGTATAATAAATTAATAATGCGTCAAATTGGGGACAGCGCTCCTTGATGGGCGAGTCTTATTACTGGCTGAACGTACGACGCGTTGCGTGAGCTCAGTACAAAACACGCAAGCTAACCACTCAAGGTCACTGGCATAAATCTGCGTCTTTATTTGTCACAGAAACACGTGCATTCAAAAAGATACGATAATTCAAATTAAAAAAAACCGGCCAAGTGCGAGTCGGATTCTTCAATCGCGCACCAAGGGTTCCGTACCTATAAAACGGCAAAAAAATCACGTTTGTTGTATGGGAGCATAAATATTTATTTTATTCTGGTTTTTAGTATTTGTTGATAAAGCGGTAACAGAAATACATCTGTGAAAATGTCAACTGTCTAACTATCACGGTTCATGAGGTACAGCCTCCAAGATGAAATCTCATATGCTTACAAGTTAAGTTAGCAAGGTTATGCTAGAAAGCTAGCAAGCTAGTTACTCTGGCCTCGTATATAAAGAACTATCCTCATTTTTAGGCTAGTAGGCTAGTAACAAAGATAGTAAGCTGGTGTGATAGTTTAATAGGATAGAGTTCTATTTTTGAGCTCGTCGGTGGCTGATGTCGTTTTTTCATACATTTTGAACTTGACGCTCACAGTCGGTAGCCGATTATAATTTTGCTGTGAACGCGGCCTAAGGTTCAAATAATTTAGTACTTACAGAAAAGATACACCATGTTATCATGTAAACTATTCCTGATACATATGTCTGCCTGATATGATATCATATAATATGGTGAACCCGTGTAGTTAATCAACAGTTTAATTAAATCATAAAATTGAGTAAGTACCTAAACAGCACATAATAATAAAATACCAAATCTACGTAATTTCCCATAAAATTATGTCATTAACTTTTATAGGATCTGTCATATGGATTGATGATGATCTTTGGCAATCATGCAGAATGTAAAGCGTACTTCCCCACGATATGTCAACAAACAGTGGAGACAATTCTTAGAACTGTTTTCATTGAATATACTTAATGAACTTGTCATTCTCATCATATCGGTTCATTGATACCTAAATATTGTTTGTTATTTTCTGATTAATTAAATGTTATGCAAATATCTTTATGTACTTAATAATATTATAAAGAGGTCAAATTTGTGAGTTTGTATGTAGAGGTTAATCTTCGGAACCACCGAATTCGAAAAATCTTTCACTGAGTGAAAACTACAGCCGAGCGCCATATGATATGATTTAAGACTAAGATATATGCCAGTGACCTTGAGTGGTTAGCTTGCGTGTTCTGTACTGACCTCACGCAACCCGTCGTACGTTCAGCCAGTAACAGGACTCGCCCATCAAGGAGCGCTGTCCTCAATTTGACGCATTATTAATTTATTATACACAAAACAAAAGGTATTTTAATAAAACACGTATACTAAAAGATCAATAAATAAATTATCTTTAAATTGGTGAAGGTTTCAGAAAAATACGCTTGTTAGATTTTGCGCCATTCTCAGTTTAATATCCGCGTTAGACATAACTTTACAAATTAATTTCACCATGTAATATAAACATAATCCAAAATATTCACAAATTAAGTTATTGAGAAAATGCTCTAATTTAACATATATTTTTTTCAAATCATTAACACTACTCGTTAAGACGTGATCTTCAGTATAAAATCATTAAAAGTCGGTTATCGTCGCCTTAAGAATAATTATGGCATTATAGCTGAGCTAGTCTATGCGTTAATACTTATAAACAATCATTGAGGGGCTTGTGGCTAAGTACTAACAGCCACACGGGTCCATCGATCAGTTTAAGCTACGCTTGCCGCGGTTGGTCCGTGGATAGGTGACCAGCTTTACATAAATCAAATCGGTGCCTCGGAAAGCCGTTGGTCCCGGCTGTCATTCGTGGATCTTTGAGTCGTTACGGGTCGTCAGAAGCCATAAAGTCTGACAACTAGTCTCACCAAGGGGTATCGTATTACCCAGTAACTGGGTTGTGGAGGTCAGATAGGCAGTCGCTCCATTTAAAATATACTGGTATTCAGCTGCACCCCGTGAGGCTGGAAGCCGACCCCAGCATAGTTGGAACAAGGCTAGGCAGGTGATGATGATGGGGACTTATAAATAATGATGTTCAATTAACAATTAATTAAAATTTATAATAAGTAGGTATCTACATACAAAACGGAGAAGTTCGAGTTAAGAGAGGTTAGCAGTCCTGTGAATACTTGTATTATTATAAATACATATCCCCTTATAAACGCCTAGGGGAAGAAATGGGAAGGGGAAGAGATGGGACTAAGCCTATTCATAAAACTTAGCATGCCTATTTTAATTAAAATAGATTTTGTCACTTTCTAACAAATACAAAGGTCCAAGTGACAAATAAGGACAAACGAACTTTAGCAACATTTTAACTAAAATAGGTTTGATAGACGTATAAGAATAAGGCCATAGAGTATACACTTTATACAGCGTGCCGCTACAGTGGCGACATTAATTTGACACACTGGTAGGGCTAGTGGCCAGTAATCATAAAAAAATGAATCATGACCCCGGCCTAATTACCTCTGTGCTACAGTTCTTGGAGTACACGTTGCTCCAAGATGCTATTTTAGAAAATTGTAAATAAATCAATAAATAATAATGATTAAAGAAAATAAAATATTTTCATAAAACGTTAAGGCGAAACTGTATACGTGTGTTAAATTAATGTCGCCACTGTAGCGGCACGCTGTATAACTTTGGAATCGATTGTCTACGTCGTCTATCAATAAATTATCATGAAAAACACTACTTAATTCTAACAGCATCGTTTATAGATCTATTCAAAATAATGCTATTGTATTCATAGATACAGTGTTTCTGTCAGTATGCGGATACTGTTGAAAAAAAACTGTTTGTTTTAATTAAAATAATGCATATCTATTTCAATCGTATTTCATGTATTAATAGACAACGTGAACAATGTCTATTTGTGGTCAGCTTTGTTCACATTACCATATACATTATGATATACCTATCGTAACATAACATCACGCCTTGTTTCCCTGAAGGGTTAGGCAGAGGTGTACCTGTAGTACACGCACATTTCGCCAGTTATGTTTAAGTCCCATGTAATAGAGGTCGAGCCTATTAAATTGCCATCAACCTAGAACAAATCCAGACTCCTGGCTGCTACTGAGAAATTTCAAATAAAAAAACTCAATAATCCTTTAACAATAACATTGTTATTTTGTTTTTTCATATAACACATTATAAATTTATAATACATAATTCAACTTAATAATAATTACATGAAATGCAATATTCATATATATCTAAGACTTTTTGAATGTAAGTATCATTCATTCTGGATGACAATTCTCATCAAATGATATTATTAAATATGTACTTTCATAAATTAATTCGTAAAAATAGTATTTATAAAATCATAGTAAGTGTAGTAAGGTTTTCCCAAATGGTAAACACAAATGAATAATTGAATTAATTGCCGTATTCCACTTACCTACATATTATACTAACTACCTAAATAATTATAAATAAAAAAAAATAAGAAAATGTGTATGTTGTATAAACGCTTTTTTTGAAAGTCCCGGACACTCGTGTTAACGGCTCGCCTCAACGTCCCCCGAACCAATCGATAATACGAAACTCCATTGGACTTCCAATGGAGTACTAGGTACTTACCTACATTATACCCGACGAAAACAGATAGACGCGTATTCTTTTTAATGGCATTTTTTTTTCACACCATACTACCAAACCTAAATCATATGAGCAGAAATAGAAGGATATTCTTCTAACTAACTTCTAACTTTTATTATTTTAATCATATTTTATATTGTTTTTTTTTTTGTCAATGTGAGGACGTTGTAGGCTTATTAGACTGTAGATCTTTAAACCATTTTCTATTTTGTTAAGTTCCTGGTACTTTTGATGGGCCTACGCTGTCCTCTCATACCTATTAACACTGTAATTTGAAAACATTGTAAAAGCCAATTTTATTTTTTTTAAAGTAAGTGCCCATGTAGGCTTATGTGAAATAAAAATATTTTTGATTTTGATTTTGAACTAAATCATAGCCGTTGGGTAAATGCCCTTAGTTCTAGTCTTTCAGGCATTTGTTTGCAGGTTAAGGACTTCAGACCTCCATCATAACTTGTATGATGGCAGTCGGAAGTCCTTAACCTAACACATTTACACAAAACAATTGCAACAACAATATGTAGTCAGGTTGTAGGCGTGACTGTGACCTTAGCTGCAAAGCTAACTAAATTACCCTCCTTACATATCATTACCCATCTAATTGCTGATTGACCCACTTCTTTGATCGATTCCAATAAATAACCGATTCATTGCAAGTTCACGGTGACTACTGAGGTCTTGGATTCGATCCCCAGCAACCTAATTGCGTAACACACTATCAATCACAAACTGAATGATTTTGAAGTATATTGCTAATCCATTGCTTCATACTTTCGAAAAATTTGTCTGCTCAACAACGTAAATAACGCAATGAATGTTGTTGAACTGTCAAAATGAAACCCGCGGGGTAATTACGTACGTAACACACTATCAGTAGCAATCTACTGATAGTGTGTTACGTAATTGCCCCGCAGGTCGAACAATGTAGGAAATTCTCAGAAGCAGCTTAGGGTCTGGATTTGTTCACGGATTGAAGCAGCTTAGGGTACGGATTTTGGCAATAGGCTTGCCCCCATTACCTACATGGTTCCCACTATAAACATTGCTAGCGAAATGTGGATGTAGTAGAACCAGTCTGCCTATCCCCTTTTCTTATGAACTTACGTTTTAAGTACAACATAATCAGCCTATAATGTTCCCACTGTTAGGACACAGGCCTCCTCTCGGGGAGAAGGAGTGAGCCGTAAACTACCACGCGGGCCCAGTGCGGGTTGGTGTTCACATGTCTTCGAATTTTTTATTTGATTTTTTCTTCACAGTTTGAAGTACTAAAGTTGTCAAAAAATAATAGGCCCGTTTTGACATTTAACTTGAATCGCTAAAACGTGAGTATCGAGTAACGAGTCGTATGGTTACTTCACTAGTTACTTGTCGCGATGGTCAATCGCGACGTATATAAATAAGTGTAAGTATTAAATTCACATGCATAACACGTGTGAGTAGATAAGAGCTCTGTTATTAAACAATTATCTTCATAACATGATAATTAAAGAAGTGTTATGAAGATTCATCAGATCAGACATTATTATTTTCTGCCAATTGGCAACGATAAATAAGAAAAAAATAATGTCTGATTCGTATAATGACCGTACACCGTCAAATAGAAGGTTGAAAGTTGGAATTCAAGGCGTGTTAATTTTTTTATAAATTTAGATCTTTAGATAAATATACGTATAGTACGCGTCAAACTTAATGCCGATTCTGAAGTGCGCTACTGCCGGGCAGTACTCCTAACCCCCGCTGACACATGAATTCGTTACGTCGCAGCGACCCGCCTCATGTTCCGTGCCACCATAAAGTTTGAATTGGGCTGTACAGGCTGAATCTTTCAGGGTGATAGACTGATAGTACCCACCTACACATACCAACTCATGAATATGGACAACTTTTATTTTTTATGGCACCGTTTGATTTTGAAATACTTAGCTATATTATTTAACTCGTTGAGCCAGTCTTTAGATATTTTTTTACACATTTATCTATTAAAAAAAATAGGGGTAACACTGAAAAGTTTCATTTTTAGTTTTCCATAAATAAACACAATAAGTAGGTATTATAAATTAAATCACATTAAGAAAAATTACATTATAGGCAATGAAGAAACGGGGTCAATAAACTACGAGTACTTATTTATTCACAATACCAAGGTTGTGCCGAACTCTGTATACAGTCATTGTTTCTGCCCGGTGTCAAATATTACACGAAGCGTTATCACGTTGTTATTCCGAATGCACCGGGGCTAAAATTACTCTATGACCCTAGCGTACACCCCGATTCAAACTTCATGGCGGCTCGGAACATGAGGCGAGTCACTGCGCAATAACAAATTCATGTGTCAGCGGGGGTGAGAGGTGGGGTACTGGGCAGCAAGTAGTGCACATCATAGCCGCCATAAAGGTTCACGCGTACTATAGGTGCAGCTAGATAGTCGCCTCTTGCCTAGACATAATAATGTTATTAACATTACTTACTTTAGATATTACCGACCATGTTTAGAATTGATTGTAATGGGTAATTCATCAGCGATAAACTCGCGTAGACATAGTATCATTTTATTTAAGAGTCTAAAATACCCAAATAAATAGCTTCGCATGATCTCGAAAATACTGCAGCATTAATTATGATATAAATATTATGATAAAGTTGAGGATGAATATTAAGTATGTACTATGTTTGACGAAAACTCGATTCCATAAAATTTTCTCGACAGAATAAAAATACAAAGTTACCTCCAAACCGAACAATAAACCGCTAGTTCTCAAAAAATACTTCTTAACTAAATATAAAGCAGATACTATGTTTGTTTTTATTTTTTTACCATTATTTTCACCGTAAAAAGAAATTACCTAAACTATTGGCGTCTTGGAGCCTTCTCCCTGCCTGCCTGTCTCGCTTGCTCGCGAGCCCGCGAGAATTGTGTGCGAGCGAGAAAGTGAGAAGAAAGAAGTACATATTAGAAGGAAGTAAGAAGTAAAGAGTGAGGTGGCGCTGAGATATAATGGACTCTTATATTATAACATCTACGTATATCCTTATTTCTAATAATCTAAGTATTAATTCGTGCTGTAAGTAATTTGTTTAAATGGTTAACGAGTTCAAAGTTCAATGATAAAAAAAGCTGATAATGCGGTGCTAGAATACATAATGTCATGAACTCATGACATATGTATACGAGTTACAATAATATTCATTAATAAAATAAAAATCTTGAATTCATTCACTGAGGGACAATGCACTGCCTACCACTGGGTGTTGACGTATGAAATTCCCTATAAAACCAAGGTAAACTCCATCCACTAAAGTACACTAGATCTCAAAAATTCCGGGTCGCTAATAAAAACGTGATATCTCCATAAATTATATACCTAGATCTCTAGAATAAATAATATGTAGTCAGCAGGTCACTAATGCTTGTTCTAAATCTCTAAAGAGGTATCATTTGTACAAGTTACAGATTCAAATAAAAATATTCTGCATTTTGAAAAATAATAAAATTAGGAAAAGAATATTTTATTCTGCATTTGGCTTATAAATGGTTCCTTGGATTGATCAGAGTATTCAATGCAATGTCATGTCGTTAACACCTGAAGAATGTACACGGATTATTACCATGGTACAAGAAGGAAGAAGTCAGCGTAGCACTGCTAGAACAGTAGGAGTATCTTTATTAGCGTTCCAAGGAGTACTCCAGCGATTTCAAGAGACCGGCGTTAACATCAGGAGACCAGGAAATGGCAGGCCAAGGTGCACAACTACACGAGAAGACCGATTCATCGTGAGTACATTGTTAAGAAATCGACATCTCACGGCTGTTCAGGTCCGAAACAGTCTTCAAGAAATTCACCACAACAACGTGAGCTCTGATACGATTTGCGACGTCTTCGTGAAGCTGATATAAAGCCATAAAGACCAGCAAACGGGCCCAAGCTGCTCAGAGAACATCGAGTTGCCTGGTTACGGTTTTCTCGAGAACACATCTGGACAGATGAAGATTGGTCAAAGGTTATGTTTTCCGATGAGTCCAGATTTTGTTTATTTACGCACGACGGGAGACGAAGAGTATTTAGACGACCAAGAGAACGGTATTATCAAGCGTGTTTTGAAGAAAAGGTGCCATTCGGTGGAGGATCAATAATGGAGTTAGTGATCATAGAAAACGGTTCTCTGACTTCTGTCAGAAACATAAAAAAGGTTTTAAATGAGCATGCTGGTCCTTTCTTAGTGAATATGGGTGCAAATTCCAGTTTATGCACGATAATGCTTGACCACATACTGCTCGTTAAGTCAAAATGTATATTCATGACGTCGGCATGGAGTGGCCAGACTTAAATCCCATAAAACACGCATGGGACGAGCTCGGCAGATGCGTGAGACAACGCTCTCCTGCTCCCGTTACCTTCCTTACACGAGTTAAGGAATGCGCTAGTCGAAGAATGGGAAAACATAGACCAAAATCGTATTAAAAATTTGGTTTACAGCATGCCACATCGTCAAATACAAAATATTAAATTGAAAAAAATCTTTTATCGTTTAAGATTTACTGCGAACTGTATTTTTGCTGTCGTATGTTAGAAACGAAATTTTCTTATTATTTTTGTATATAATTAAAGTTATATAGTGTACAAACGTGTTATTTTTTTATATATATTAATCAGTCATCTAAAATATACTATAGTTTCGCAAATTAGTCTTATTTAAGAAACTATGACGCCATTTATTAGTGACCCGGAACTTTTGCGATCCAGTGTAGTTTAATAAAATGAAAGGTTTTACGGTAATTCGTCCTTCTTGTCGATGTCAATGCATGCGGGGGCACACGGCTTGTGTTTATTAGTAAATTAATATAATTTTTCAGGTTTCAATTATATTGTTAGTATTGGCCGTTTGCGGTGGTGCGTTTTCCACGATTCCATGCTGTCCGAAGAACGAGACGTTATTGCCAAAGGGTTTCTGCGGTACGGAGAGGATGAATGTGATCAACTGCACGAATGGACGAATGGTTCTCAAGGACATCATCCTGGATGGCACCAAAGTGTCCACGCAAGATTCGCCCAACTACGTCTTTGTTGAAGACCCTAACCAGTGAGTATGGAAGCTACACCTTGACTAATATTCCACCATCTTTACTAATATTATAAATTCGAAAGTGAGTTCGGTTGAACGGCTGAACGGGCATGGGTAGACCCAGGTGTCGCGATATTCCTACAGGCTCGAGACTTTTTGCGGATGAAACCGCGGGGCGCAGCTAGTATCTCTACACTTTTATCATTTTATGATGGCTTACGTGACATATCTTAAAAGCCCGCTTTACAGGAAAATTGGTACATTGATTGCTTATGTCAGAGTTTAACTTAGACCATTTGTTTATTACCTAATTAATTAATCGAGTCACGGCTTTGTGCGCGAATTGGTTATTCATTATCAATGAAGTTGCAAGTTATTAAACCACCAAAGAGGAAACAACAATAAATGTAGGTGCCTATAGTCATTATGTACAAGTTTGTACATAAAGGGGCCAACATAAAAACAGGCGAAAGGTTCAGCCACAGTTAGTAACGCATAAACCACGAAGATTCTTCAAACAATTTATTGTCCTTAAATTAATTGAGTAAAATTTTTTCCAGGTATTGCGTGGCCAGCATGTACCGGAACAACAGTAACCACTCCCTGGGCACTGTTCCAGTGGCCGTGGTTTGTTTTGAAGAGATCTCCAGGACCAGTGACATAGAAACCAGTGGAATCTTAACGCTTATCTCTGTGTTTTTCCTCGTTGGTACTATCGCCGTTTACACTTATTTGCCACAATTGAGGTAAGTAAAACTGAATCATCATCATCATTTCAGCCGAAAGACGTCCACTGCTGGACATAGGCCTCCCCCAAAAGGGGGAGGGTTGCCATAATCACCACGCTTGGCAGGCGGGTTGGCGATCGCAGTATGGTGTTAAAATGCATAGAGAACGCTGCTGCCCATTCTCTAGTAAGTCCCTTAGTCGCCTTTTACGTCACCCACGGAAAGAAATAGGATGGTGCTATTCTTTACGTCCGGCACCACTCGGTACAACGTAGTAGGAATAAGTAAAACTGAATACTAAGGACCTTACATGGATTTCAAACATGACTGCCAATACGCAGGTCCTTATAGACTTCTGATCCTCCAACTGTATCACATTTAAATACTACTTATAAAAATATGCTAGTGAATTGTTCTAGTTTCAATATCACATCACTATACTACGCCCATTTTATCGATATCGATGTGGAACATAAACTCACCTACGTCAAAGCCAATGAAATTGATCCATGATTTCATAGTTTATATTGGATGTTGTAATTGATTATTTTCAGAGATCTGCAGGGGCTATGTTACATGTGCATGTGCGTCAGCATGGCCTTAGGATTCCTGTCTTTGGGAATACTCCAACTTAGCCCTGGCTTCAGAGGCGAATTTTGTACTGTCACAGGTAAATAAAAATTTTACTTAAAAGGCCGGCGATGGATCCGTAGTTCATACAAACGTAATAAGTACCAAAATAAAAAGTAAATCAAGCATATTCTTAAGGTAGTGGAAGTCTTTATTCTGATTGGAATACAGGGGGCCTAAAATGGACGCTTTAGCAGAATCATAATATGATCTGCGTACAATTCATACATCCCGCAATTCATCTGTTTGACAGCTGATATTTGACATTAGACTTCAATAAAGCAATTAATAATTTGTGGGCCATTTTACGACACTCCATACAAACTGTCAAACAGATGAATTGCGGGTTATGAATTGCACGCAGTTTCTTATTATGATTCTGCCAAAGCGTCCATTTTAGGCCCCCAGAGGTTCCCAAATATATATTTTTAATGGACACTGATTTAAATAAAAGTTATGAGAAAAATAAGTTTTCTATAGAAATTTTAAATTCCTCATATCTCGTCTTTATATAATTGTCCTTTCAAAATATATATTTGGGAACATAGATATTCTGTAATCCAATCGAAATAAATACACACTACCTCAAGCATATGTTTGATTTACAAATTATTTTGGTTTATTACGTTTGTATGAACTACGCATGCTACGCCGGCCCCTTAATTCATTATTTTCACTGTATAACCTTCTTATAGTTTTGCATGTGGTCTACATTACTAATGCATTTTTTTCTGCTAGATTATGACATAATTCAAGTAACTGTAAAAATGTGTCAAATATACCGCAGCTGTAGCCCGCAAACTTCAAATTTTCTTACGTTTTCAGCAATTTGCAGAACACTGTCAAGTTGTATCTTGATCAAAATATGGTTCGCGACTATAACAGATATGTAGGTATTATTATCAGATATGTATTAGTATTTAATTATTAGAATCATTAACACATCTCTTTATGTTAGATTTGTTCCCCTTTGTCATGATTTCACGACAAAGTCATTCAATGGGTTCAATGGAACAAATCTAGCTACAATGCAAATAGCAAAAAACGTAAGAAAATTTTAATGTCGCGGGTTTCAGCTGCGGATCTACCTAAAACTTTGTTGGTACGTAGCAGTTTACCGTTTCTAATAATACTATGTGTGTTTGTTACTTTCAGGTTTTCTCGTCTACACCTGGATGATGGCAACTTTCTTCTGGATGAATGTCATATCTATCAACGTTTATCGCACGGTGCTGTGAGTTTAAACACTTCTATCGTACTAAAGCCATAAACATATTTTATTGTTTTCATTTAAAATGTTATTTATGTGTCTTTCTCACAGAGATTCGAGTTATTTAAAGAAGACGGAAAGGAAACAATATTTCATCTACAGCTGCTACGCTTGGGGCTGTACTCTTTTATTCCTAACCGTCACCCTTATTGCCAACTTCGCTGAAGGTGAACACATCAAGCCAGGTATCGGAAATGCCAGCTGCTGGTTCAAAGGTGAATAGTGCTTTAAATATAACGTCATAGAGTTGTTGAATGGTTTGCCATGAGATGTTAATTTTGTTTTTTATTTCAAGGTCGTACCGAAACTTGGATTTTCTTCTACGGCCCGGTTGCGGTTATTATTGCTGCTAATGTAGCTCTATTCGCTATGACATCGTTCAACTTATGGAACCAAACTAGGAAATATGAAGTCAATACACTGAACGTCCTAAAACACAAGTAAGTTACCTACCTATAATATGCCTATACATTATTGTACAAAACTAAACGTTATGATGTTGTAGATATAATTTAACTATGAACGTATGTAAACTTTCAGGTTCCTCCTGTCTTTGAAACTGTTCATCGTCATGGGTATTTCCTGGATATTCGAGATCGCTAGTTTCGCTCATGGTTCAGCCCACATTATTTGGTAAGCTATCCCCTGTTCTTACTCTAATTTCTTGTCGGATTATACAACTTTTTGCCCCACCATCACGCCTTTGCGCCGATACGGTTGTCGCAACTTTTCTCGAATACGACAAAATAATAAAGTGCAATGAGTCTCTGTTCTATCCATTTTATTTTGTATTACAGGAAAATTATGGACACGTTTAACTGCCTTCAAGGGGTCATAATTTTCTTATTGCTCGTACTCCTGAGAAGGCGCGCCATGCGGGGTATGGCCAGCGAGAACGTTTGTCTATGGTTCAGTCGCCCTCTGGCGGAGAAGCTCAGCCCACACGACGATTCGGATGACGAGCAGATTCTGGGAGATGATACCGTGGAGGTCAGGCTAAATTGAAGTGGATATTCCATCATGTTCATCAAAAATCGGTTTGATCTTATTTCTATGTCACATATGTTTAAATTATAACTAGTCAACAGGAAAATCCGATTATAAAAATCGAGATCAAAAATCTCATTTATATTGAGATAATATTTATTTTAAACACGAAGCCTATTGATGTTATAATAATTATATATCATTGTGGGTTAATAGTGGAACAAGTGCAAATGTGCTTTAGGTAAATAAGTGCACCAACTGGTATAACTGCACTGAACGAACTGAGCGATAAAAAATATTATTTAAAATCCGTAATTATGTTTTTAAAAGTAATCTTTCATAATAACAGTAACTAATTGAGTATTTATAATGAGATATCTGTTTAACCTCTAAGATAAAATAATGTTTTTCAAAACATTTTAGGTGAAGTCTACGTAAGTAATTACTGGTTAATAATATCGATCACGTGCCATTTTCAATCTGCCTCAAAATTGTCTGATATTGTTACTATTGAATTTATTTATAATAATTAAATTTTAGTATAACCATTTTATGTGCCATAAAATAAAGTGTAGGTATTTTAAAGAGGAAACTCAATACATAATTTTATTTTAATTATGATGATAAATTAAGATTTTAATAATTTACTAGAATTTACTTGATGTAAATACTACAAAGTAAGATTTGAATAATAATAAGTTCCTTTATGTAAATTTTATAAATGTTTTTTCAAGAATGCATGTTAGTATTTAATACTAATAAATATATTTTAATTATTTTTGTCGTGATTTACATATTTGTTTTTATCTGAACCCCAAAAATCCATGCTTCACGTCAAGATCCAACGCCAACTGCAAAGTTTTAATTTTCTTACTTATTTTTTTGCAATTTGCAGGTCAGTGTCTTGTTGTATGTTGATTAAAATATGATCATTAGAATCAGCAATACAGAGTGAGATGAAAGACAAGAGCATCTTCGTTATGTTAAAAAAAAGAAGGGTTTGAGTACCTACCCCAATGATATTATATTAAACAGATATGTTATACACTCCAAAAACAACCGAAAAAAGGGTGCCGCGCAGCAGCGGCAGCACTCCCCCACTTTTCATTCATTTTACCTTTCACTACAAGTAAAATACGTCCCAATTAGGACGTTTTCGAGTCTTCACGATTGCGCGCACACAACATATCTGTTCAATATAATATCATTGACCTACCCTTTATCAAAAACCACATTAATTTGTATCTGCTGCCCAGGTACAGGTAACCTATATCTATTTGTAATAAATAATAGGCATGTAACTTATTTGTTACGCAGTTTCGCAGTTGAATAGGTACCTCAATTTTATTCAAAACCTGTACCTAGTAATGCTATCATCTGGATCGCTCTAGGACGCTGCTGCCAATGATCTATACACGCTCAAACTTACTTGCGCAAATTGCGCCATGGATTTTCACTTCTGCAAATAGTTCATGAGAATTTAACGTAACCTAACCTTGTGGACATAGTACAGATACAGGATAGAATTTATATTTCAGAACAAAAAAAAATTGTAACGATAAAGTTAAATTGTGAATGTGGCTCAAAAGACCAAATGCCAAAGCCGAGCAAACTTAGCTTTCTGATTCCGAAAAAGTCATGTCAACTTTTTTACGTCAAACTATTAAACGTCAAACTTTGCGAGGAGTGCAGCGAGCAGAAACGCAAACGAACCGACGGAATCTCCGAATTAAATCCAAAGAATCAAAAAGTTTTAGTTTTTTAACGATATTAGCCTATTTTGACATAAATTTAAATGGTTTTATTATGTTTTATGTTTGTGATCATAGAAATAAGTGTAAGTGCCATAGTGTATAACAAATAAAGTATCGATAAACGCGACAAGTACCTAGTAATGAAAGTAATAAAGATTCAATAACAACATGTATGTAGTACTGTTAACATTGTCATTATTGTGTGCGACACATGAACTGCACGCGGAAGTCGGGGAGACGGATCTCAATGAGATATCGGACAAGCTGAATGGAATTAAGATAAATAAATGCTGCGAACATAACGAGATTGTTGTGGACGGGATTTGTAGACTAGCCGATAGTTACAACCAGAGTGAGTATATGTAAATAACATGCAGAATTCGCATTATTGACTTAGAAACTAGCTACTTTAGATGTCCAACCTAATCATTATGTAGGTACCTACTTACTATTTAACCTGAAAACTCATAAATGAATACTAAATTAAATATAAGTACTTCATTTTTTTTATTTAATAAAAGCTAACCTTTTGTCATTAAATTTATTTCAACAACAATTTAGGTCCTTGTAATTTTTTTCTACATAATATCATTGATACTTTAAAACTACTAAAGATTCAATATTGTGCTTATAATTTACAGGTTTGTGGACACCACAATTTAAGACTGAAGATGGCAACGATGCCAAAGTAAAATACTTTAACTATGTGTATGGTGTGCCTGACTGTGCCACCACACAACAGAGAGCTATAATTGATTTAGGAAAATCTGAAGATACGTAAGTAATCCCACTAAACACCGTCACCCATGAGGGACACTCATTGGTATTAGCAATATATTATTTAAAAAAACACAACTTAAAAATGACAAACTGCATGTTATGGGAAGCAATTTATGTGCGGGCTACATTCCTGTGGACTTGGACCGTGCTATGTATAAATTGATTGAACTCAGCAATCAAAATAACAACATCTGCAGAAAAATCACAAGTTACCAACCATCATAATTTACTTTACAGGCTTAATTTATTAACTGATGGCCGCTTACGCCACATTATCAATCACCAACCCAGTTCTGATGCGAAAGAGGAACCCGTGATTAGCACATTCAGTTTACATGACAGCATATCAATACCGGAAGAAAAGGAACCATCATCTTACATACACAACCAAGCCAAATACTGCATGGATAAGGTGGGATGCATACCATGGAATTTTTATGTGTCTTGTAGGATTTATAATACAACTAAAGGTGGTAGCATTCATTTGGCGCCAATTATTGAATCTCGTAATTTTTGGGATGGCGAAAATATTTAAAAATTCATCACTCCAAATCATACATGAATAAATCTACACTTATCAGAAGATAACTTGATTGTCTTTCATAAAAAAGAGGCAAAACGCTGGCCCCGAGCAATAAAGCGGTAAACACCGGTTACGCCCTTTTTTAAGTTATTTGATTTTTGGCTTCTCTGAGTGTCAATCTATCACTCTTCTCTTCTTCTTTTCAGTTTTTTTAAATAATATTTATTTAACATTTTGAACTCCCTGTTTTGGATCACTGTACGCTGCACTATTAACAAATTAGCTTCTTTTATTTCTCCTGTAAAATTAAATTTTTGATATTACCGTTTTATTGCCTGGGGCCAGCGAAAAGTCAAATTGGTGAGTAACCTCTAGTTTAGAGTAGCTGTAAAAACACTACATTAAAGTTCTCTTAATAGACTTTGGGTTAATTTGAAACCTAGCATGTTATCCTGACATGTTGACCTAGTCCAGGTAAACTTTCAACTATTCATTATCAGTGAATGAAATTCAAACTTTCACATTCCACTTTGTTTGAGTTTGCTCCAATCTGAGTTGCTAGGTGACTCAAGTTAATAATATGCATAAAAAAGTGTTTGAATGTAACTTAATTTCATGCATAAAATTATATGTAAATAACGGCATGCGGTTTTGATACCATTGTTTATTTAAATGATTTATAGAATATAGTTACAGTAACAACATTCATTATTTCCATCTTATATTTCATACTTCATAAGATAGTAAAACTACAATAGAGTATTCTCAAAGTAATCCTATGTGTAATCATCAAATGTCTTTTAATTTTTCCTGTCATTCTTGTAATAAAATATTTACTTTCAGATATTAGTAACACAAAAAGACACACAAACGAAAAAACCCGCTAACATAACAGGCGCATATGCATTAGTATGTGTACCAGAGGTCAAAATTAATTGGAAAGACACCAATTTTCTCATGAAGAAGATCCTTAACCCTGTATTTCATGCTATTGCAATGATCTTGTTCTTACTGGTGGCCGTGATATACTTTGTGTTGCCTACCCTCCGAGACCTGTCTGGTAATATTATCACGACTATAAACATATGTCTGATTGTGAGCCAGGCTGCAGACTTGGTGAGAATATTCACCGAGTTCAGTAACCATGTCAGCTTCATGGTTACTGGTAAGTAGAGAGCCCATCAATAAATGCATGACATACATATTGTTGCATACTACTTATTATTTAATTTGGGGTTGACATTTTTCTTGTTTTTCAGATATTATCTTGTATATCAGTCTACTGGCAGCTTTCTTCTGGCTAAACAGTTTCGGTTTTTATGTATGGAAAACATTCAAGTATGTATTTTACAAGTACGCAAATTTTATTACTAATACAGAAGTTGTTGAAAGGAACAAGAACAAAAACTGTCTGAAGGCACAAGTCATGCACTTTTTAATTTAAGTTACTCTATGCCATTCATGGTAAACTTTTATTGAGCAGCAGTTGATCAACATTGTTGATGAGCAACAACAAAGGTGCTGGAAACAAAGTTTATAGTCAATATGTCTTGTGATCTTGACATCTTGTCCACACGCCAGTCTGCGTCAAAATGTTGCCCGAAGAAGTAGTGTCGTTGTCTTCTCTGTATTTAATGTATAAACTGTTTGCAAACACGTCCTCACACGTCAAAAATTATTGATAAACAGATGTTGTCGCTCGTCGAGCGAGAACTTGTTAACATGCCGTGATCAACTCTGCAACACGCATTATTGCCAGCAACCTCAGCAACATGTTAAACTTTATATATAAGCAAATGTTTACCCTGAATACAGCACTATTAGCCCGTTTTCACTAACACTACGCGACACCGTCACACCTAAATGTAATGCTAAAAGCACACAGTTGAATTTTTAACTCTCTTCACTGAGTCAGGTGTTGAAAAAACATAAAACTGCTAACTCACCCAATTAAGAAAGATAAAATTTGGTAGAAGCATGAAAATATTCATTATTCATACATAATGCATGGCAGAGCACGGAAATATAACTATAGAATTAACATCTTTTTGCGTTGGCAAACCTAGACTAGACAGTACAGTAAACACAGTGAATAAATTATATTTACAGATCCCGCAACGTGTTCCTACGCGTGACGGACGTTCGCAAATACTGCTATTACTCGAGCGTCGTATGGCTCTGCGTCCTAATCATGGCCGGCATGGCAATATGCGCGCATTTCCTTCTAGATACCGGGACTAATCCGAACAGGAAAACAAGGATCCAGTTCTCATCGTCAATCATCGTTGACGATGTTGAACAGGAAACTATCGGTAAGATGATTCATCAATATTTATTAGAACCTTACACCGAAATGTAAAAATGACGTCAGTGAAATCCATACAGTCGTTATTTTACCGGTTAAGGAAAATCTCACACACATGTGGTGTAATAGAACCTCCTTGTAAGAAGTTGATTAAAACTTCATATTGATTTTTAATGAGTACAAAAAAACTAGTTTAGTAGATTTGAAAACTCAGTCTAGCCTAACCAGTTAGTAGCAGTTGAACTAAGCAAGTTTTCTCTGTTCATTGCAGGATTGCTTGGTATTGCAATATTCTTCACCCCAGTTGCGTTCACAATAATTTTCAATGTGTTCTTTTATGTCACAACATTAAAAATTATAAAGAGGATTAATATCTATGGCCGGATTCATCATAAACTCAAGGGATGGTATGTAATACAACTCTTACGAGTCTAATTTTATATCGAACCCTGCCCACGTATTTAAAACATTAATTTTGTTTTTTTTTCAGCTTTAATTTATTCCTACAACTATTCCTGATAATGACAACAGCATGGCTGTTTCTTTTGTTGTCATGGCTCAACATAGATGAATTGCTATACGCACACATATTCGTGAATCTATTCCAGGCAATTTTAATATTCTATGTGTGTATCATACGACAGTCGCATGTAACGTTTTTATTGCGTAAGAGTTGTTTTTATGCAGAACCAGTGCCTACGGGGGAGTGGGGCGACGAGATGACTCACATGAATGGAGGAAATTACTGACATATCAACGAATATCAAGTAGAATCCCATGTAAATGAATAGTTGTTTTAGAGCGGATATACACTAGCTTCCACACAAGTAGAGGCACGATTGTATGAATGTGATGAATGAAGCTATATGGACATGAATAGTTCTATTGATAGCATTAATTGTTAAATATTATACTCAGTATCACAGTTATTGTTCTGTGTACTAATGCGTCTGCCTTGTAAATGTGCCTCAAATTATGATTTAGAAACACCTACCCTAGTACATAAGTTATTTCCTCTACTAGACTTCTAATGCCACTCTCTGAATGATATAGTAGTTTTGCCTAACTGTGATTTATGTAATAATTATGTATTGGAACCGAGTGTCTTATTAAATAGATAAAGATATTATAATTGTCAGTATTTTACAGTGTATATTGGCGCAGTAAAATACTCCTAAGCCTTATTGGCATAAAGAGTGATGTACAAAATCATAATTATGAAAGAGTAAAAAAAAAATATGATGTTGAATAATAATTGTTTCTGAACAATATTTGCATTGATCTCTCGTTGTTAGGAATTGATTGCTCATAAAAGATACTTAAAATTATTTTATAAATTAACAAAAAATACTAAATTAATTTTTAACAAAAGATACTAACAAATGATAACTGATATTATTGTGACATGGGGAGGCTATAAATAGATCACCATCTAGTTTGAAAATTGACCATTGTAATATTAATTAGATTTAATTCGGGGTGAGAGCCTGGTGATCCGTCACACAGGGTATCCTAGTATAGACACCAGTCTCTCACAAAGGATCATATTTTGTGCATTTTTGTCAAACGCTATAATATTCGTCTTTATGTTTATAATTATAGAAACCTTATTGATGAGAAAAAAGTAAAAATATATTATCAATTTTAAAACAATGAATGTACTACGAAACGAGGCTTTAATGTATGCTATCTATTTGATCAAAAAACAGCATTATGTCCGTCCTTTTTCTGTATTAGCTTTAGGTGGTTAGTGATTTTATATAAACATGTATTGTATACACTGCTCTCTTGCACTAACAAATATAAGAATAATTGTCATTATATATGTTTAATATTTTAACTTTGACTTTCTGTAATGTCGAAACTATAATGACGAAACGCATTTATGATTATTTTTTTAATTCATTTTGAATTTACTTTAATAAACGCAGCTAAGAACATATCGTGGTTTTGTTTATACCTGTTGGTGTGATAAACAACGAATAAAGTAAAAAAAATATGGAAATTTACGGTGCGTTCCGAGTTGCGCTGTAATCGATTTGAGCGCGCTTACACCCGTTCCTAATTAGCGTGAGCTCGAAAACGATGTCGCGTGAAACGTCATGACATGCGCCATCTTGCGATTACGCTGACCATGCCTTAAATTACAACTGTGTGGTGGTGAATCCACAAAGAAATACTGTAATCTAACCGTGAGCGCGTTCACGAGCATTCCGAATTGTTGACAGCTGACAGCTGTCATAATCGTGCTATCTAACTCGGAACGGAAATTATTGATGTGAGCGCTGTCAGCGATTATGGTCTATTATGGAATGCAGCCCTAATTGTATATCAGCAGCAACGCACCTATTGTTCTAATTGTTGATAAGTTTAACATAATTATCTGGTCCCCGATTCCGAGTTTTATATTGACATCATCCACACTGGGCCTTCCTCCAATTTAACGAAAAACTAGCTAAGCCTTATAAATAAAGCTATCAATAATTTCAATGTACAGACGCCTGCAGGTCAAGCTACCCGAAACTGTCAAATTATCCCAATCAACCTTGAACTTTATGCTATAGTGATAAAGTTGAAAATCTATTTAAGAAATTTGACAGATTGTAGTAGCTTGATGTGCTGGCGTCTGTACCGATTGTGATAATTTGCTCCTAACAAAAAAAAAATGTAAATATTTTCTAAATTATTTATTTTAATGGGATTACAGAGAAAAATAAAAATATATTTGTAATTGGACAGAATAAATTATGCCAACTGGCATGACACCACGTACAGACGCCAGCACATCAAGCTACTTACAATCTGTAAATTTTTTTAAAAAGATTTTCAACTTTATCATTAAAGCATAAGGTTCAAGGTTGATTGGGAAAATTTGACAGTTTCGGGTAGCTTGAACTGCTGGCGTCTGTACATGTACAGTGTTCTTATCCAGAAATAAAAAGATATAAAAGTTATTTTAAACAAATTACAATTATTAAGGTTATCATTGTTATACATGGCATAGTATGAAAAAGGAGATGCATATTCAAAATTTAAATACACATCCAATTGTTTTTTTTTAAAACGTTACTCTATAGCTCTTCATAGTGCCTTGTGTAACAGTGACGCCATGCTAAATCTATCACTAACCTGTGAAAACAGCTGTCCCTCGGACCTTCGCGTAAGTTCTGCCATTTGGCTGCGCACGACCAGGTGACTATCGTCCATCACTGTGTTGAAGAATCGCCGCGTCGGCAGCAGAGCCTCCAAGTCTATCATTAGCTCCAGGAACCGCTCACAGTATCTGCAAAGTTTTATTTTGTAAGACAGAATCTAAATAAAAACTGTTCTGTGGAGATAAATAAATGACGTAACGAAACTAAAAGTTCCTCGATTGTTTAAAGAACTTTTAGTTGCGTTCTTTGTATTATTAATATCATTCGTTTAGTTTGGTACTCGAGCTAGCTCGCTTAGAGACATCCACAAAGATTTAAGGTGTGTATAATCTGTACCAAAAATATTGAATAACCCTGTCCATGCCCTGCAGTCTCGACATAGATAGAGATCGCTTTACGACCGAATTCGGTCGCAAAGTCCTAATGAGGTCTCTGGAGTAGACGGTCAAAATTGCTTAACAAACACGAAAAAATCACAATCTTGAGAAGCAATTTTGACCGTCTAGAGACCCCATTACGACTTTGCGATGTATGATGATTGATGAGTAAGGAAGGGATCTCGAAAAAGCAAAGCAGTTGCATAATGAAATTGAGTACAACATTATAACACTCGTTTTGATGAAATTATGGTTACTATGACACTGGTTGTTTTAATGTTGGCAATAAGCTGTTTCAGAAACTTTTATAGAGGATTTATAGCATGGGTATAGATAAACATATATATTAAGCTCTCGCGCTCGGCAGGTTGCGCGCCAGCACCAACAGCACCCATTTTTTTTTTTTTGGAAATTATCACATAACTTCTCCCACTCTGGCCGGAGCGGGGGGCGTGACAGACTTTTACTGACTAAAACCCACCCGTATTCCTTCATTTGCCTGTGTGCCAGGGCCACGATATCCGTTTCGGACAAATTCGCAACCCTGGCAGACCAACAGCACCAACACCTCCCTGGCTGTTATTGCGGATAGGCTGGACACGCGTTACGTCCAGCACTGGGCTAATACCCACATTAGGAAATAAGTAATTATAATGTACCTACTAACACTAGTTTCATAAGTTTTACTCTACTAACATTCTATGGATTCTGTCTGAATTAAAACGTTATTTTTATTTTTTATAAAATGTTTTAAAATTTGAATTTCGTGTTTTGATTATTTGAATAAGTAAGTGTAAGTGGCACTACAAATTAGCTTCCACATGTACGTTTTCTGATCCATTTACCATCAGGTACTTTTGGTACAAGGTAAGTTTCGTTCATACAAAAGCATGACCGGCGTGTCTAAGTGTCAAGTTTTATTCGCATAAAGGAGTCCTAACCAATATTATAAATGCAAAAGTAAGTTTGTTTGTTTGTATACCTTTTCACGCCTAAACCACTACACCGATCATGCTGAAATTTTGCATATATGTTGTCAGGTGTACAGAAACGGACATAGGGTACCTTTCATCCCGAAAAAAAGTAGTGTTTCCGAGGAAAACAACAATAACGTTCTTATGATAGTAGATGGCGCCACGTGTCTTTCGAATCATGATTGAATTATATTAATATAGAAACTTGAATGGTGTGTTAAGAGTTTTTTGCCGCCAAACAACAAGCAGTGTACAACTCGAATTGATTGTCAAATTCTAAATTAACGCGAGCGAAGCCGCGGGCAAAAGCGAGTTTTCTATAAACCACAGTCTCAGATACTTGTGTCTCGATAATGATTCACGAAGTGACTGATTATTTAAATTATTTACCAGACCCTTACCTCACAGCATGTGAATCTACATCCCCAGTCTCCGGTATGCTCTCTAGTATTTACCAGACCCTTACCTCACAGCAGGTGAATCTACATCCCCAGTCTCCGGTATGCTCTCTAGTATTTACCAGACCCTTACCTCACAGCATGTGAATCTACATCCCCAGTCTCCGGTATGCTCTCTAGTATTTACCAGACCCTTACCTCACAGCATGTGAATCTACATCCCCAGTCTCCGGTATGCTCTCTAGTATTTACCAGACCCTTACCTCACAGCATGTGAATCTACATCCCCAGTCTCCAGTATGCTCTCTAGTATTTACCAGACCCTTACCTCACAGCATGTGAATCTACATCCCCAGTCTCCAGTATGCTCTCTAGTATTTACCAGACCCTTACCTCACAGCATGTGAATCTACATCCCCAGTCTCCGGTATGCTCTCTAGTATTTACCAGACCCTTACCTCACAGCATGTGAATCTACATCCCCAGTCTCCGGTATGCTCTCTAGTATTTACCAGACCCTTACCTCACAGCATGTGAATCTACATCCCCAGTCTCCGGTATGCTCTCTAGTATTTACCAGACCCTTACCTCACAGCATGTGAATCTACATCCCCAGTCTCCGGTATGCTCTCTAGTATTCGCATGAACTTGATCATCAGCCTCTGCAGGTACAGTCGCTCCCAGCTCAGTTTCTCTAACAGCTCAGGTTTATCCTTCTTCTGAATAGCGCGCCAGTACTTCCGCCATTTTGGAACTGTTTTGAATTCTTGGTTTCGTCGACCTATAACAAATGGTAATTTATATTGATTGAACATGATTGCACTATGAGCTCTAATTGTTAATCATTATCATGTTGTTAAGGCTTCTAGATAGAAGCTTTCCCGAAAGTCAACACCAGGGTGTCTACTCACTCCGAAGCGATAATTCGTAGTATCAGCCTAATGTTCGACCGTTTCTTGACTTTCAAAGTTTTCTTTTCTTGACTTTCAGGCCTTACCCGACTTCAAGTCACATTTTTAACTTTGACTTATCTCATTGACTGCCGTTTTTTTTTTTCTCCGTAGTCAGCCATAGTCAGCAGTAGTCAGGAAACGGCCGAACATTCGGCCCATATTTCGGATTTATCTTCGGAGTAGACCCACAGAACAAATTCAATTCAGATCTACCACAAACAGTAAATCAGATAAAATCATATTTCTTGGTTACTCCATATACTAACGTCTGTCTTTCAGTAAAGACTAGGTATTCGTATATCTATAGCACGATCAAGATAATTAGACAACTGGGTGGATTACGATCTTTACGGCCTCGCTGTACGCTTTCCGTCTCTGACCCACAGTTTGGTTTCGAGGTAAAGGCACGGACCCACTCGGCACGGACTTCAAATACATGCAAATGATGTCATTTGCAAGTATTTGAAGTCCGTGCCACACACACACACGTCTAACAGTTGTCTTATCCCTAGAACCAACGAAACAATTGACCCGCCCAGTTGGTATAGTTATTCAATTCAACTCATTTATTTCAGAAAAAATAACAATCGTTAGTAAGTAGTTATTATAATACTCCTACGTTTTGTTTTTATTTTTGATAAGAGCACAAGAAATAGACACAACAATGGAAGCATTGGATCAGGACCGCACTACTCGTACAGACGGCGACACATCAAGCTATACATTTCTAGTATAAGCTGATCTCGCATTGTATAGGATTTCCGTACAATGAAAAGTCAGCGTATACTGGATTTTTTTGCTAGATGTGTAGGCGTGTATACATTTAGCTTCTTCCAATGCTCCATGAAGGAGCAATCCATATCCATTCTATCTAAACTGTTATGTAAACGCAGCAAGAGCCCCTCTGAACCTCACATCCTACTTCTTCATGCTCATACAAATCGACGTACCTTCCTGCAAGCTGATCCACATACTAAGCGACACAAGCCGCTTGACCTGGTCTCTACACAACTGCACCTCCATGCTGCCGAAGCAATGGTTCAGGAACAGAAGCAGAGCCGTCTGTTCTCGCATGTTGCTCCTCGAACGATCATCCTCTACGCTCGCTCGGAGAACTTGCTCGAAGAACGCTGGGAAGTGCTCCGGTTTCTTCAGGAATGCCTGGAGTAGGAAAAGGTTTGGTTTATTGAGCTGCTCTCAAGTACAGTACGATGTTGATATAGTTTTGAAAAAGTTGAGCTTCTATAGCATCATCATCATCATTTCAGCCGAAAGACGTCCACTGCTGGACATAGGCCTCCCCCAAAGGGGGTGTTTGCCATAACCGCCACGCTTGGCAGGTGGGTTGCTGATCGCAGTATGGTGTTAAAATGCATAGACAACGCTGCTGCCCATTCTCTAGTAAGTCCCTTAGTCACTTTTTACGACACCCACGGGAAGAAATAGGGGGGGTGCTATTCTTTACGTCCGGCACCAGGCAGACAGCCCTACGAGTATATTCGTTACCTACAATTAGTTTTCGGAAACTAACTTTTAAACGGGACGGAGAGAGTGTTGAACTTTGTAGGCGAAGATACGAAGTCAATGCGGACGAAGTCTCGGGCGAAGGGCTAGTGTGAAATAAGGTATAAAAGTCGAAATAAGTCGCCCCGGTATGTAGAAGCGTTTGCCATAATCGCCACGCTTGGCAGGCGGGTTGGCGATCGCAGTATGGTGTTGAAATGCATAGACAACGCTGCTGCCCATTCTGTAGTAAGTCCCTTAGTCGCCTTTTACGACACCCACGGGAAGAAATAGGGGAGTGCTATTCTTTACATCCGGCACCACACAGACGCATAGCATTACCCGCACTTATACCTATCTGGCAGTCTCTCTTCTAAAACTCGTTGTGTCTTAAATATTAAGGGGTCCCCGAAACGATCAATTGCCAACAATTTCTATTGTAGTAATATTGTCAATCGCTTCAATTGTGCTTGATAGACGATCAATTTGCGCATCAATGTGTATCAATTTCGTAAAAATTGGAAATTGGAAATGAGTTTTCGGGACCCTTAACGCCCAGTGCGGAAATTCCTCAATTTCGTTTACAATACGCCAAAATTTTGGAGGCCTATGTCTAATGACAGTTGCAGTACCTTATCATGTAGGATAAATACTAAAAATGATATTGCTACCCTGCAGTAGGTAAATATTTCGTCTGTGTTACTAGCTAGTTTTTAAATTGTAATCTGTGGAGAACGTAGTGGGTAGCATAATTGTTTTAAAATGTAATATTTAAGATATCATGAATGTTCCTAATTGTGTTACTGTTTGTTTTTCCTTAAATATTTGGTGGTATGAGGAACAGGGTGTAAAGTTCACTCATCCACCATAGAAAAGGGAGGATCCTCCGACCAGACGGGTGTCATGTCTGGTGGGCAACTGCCCGACGGTTGACGTCGGGACGTTGTATATATGCTAGTCGCGCGGTAAACTCTAATTGCGCGATGCAGGATTGTGCGTGACGTCAGTGTGACGCGTAGTTCGTATGTGGCGATGTTGATGCCGCTACAAATAAATAAATATACTACGTCATACTGTATCTCTCATTTACTGGTCTTCGAGAGCAAGTAAAATAGCTTTTACAAGCCTTTCTACCTCAGGGAGAACCACATTGATGAAAGATTTGCTTTCATTTCTTATATTTTTTCATGACATTTTCACCGCCTCATTGTTCTAGTGGCAAGCGTTACTGCTGAGCATGTGGCCGTGGGTTTGATTCCCATGTTGGGCAGTGTTATGGCAATAGGCTCGCCCCCTATTACATGGGACTTAAAAATAACTGGCGAAATGTAGGTGTACTATAGGTAAACCTCTGCCTAACCCTTCGTGGATTACAGGCGTGGTGATAGGTTCTAAAAATACAGAACACAGGCTATTTATGTAACGGCATCAACATCGCCACATGCGAACTACGCGTCACACTGACGTCACGCAAAATCCTGCATCGCGCAAGCAAAGTTTACCGCGCAACTAGCATATATACAACGTCCCGACATCAACCGTCGGGCAGTTGCCCACCAGACACAACACCCGGTCGGAGGATCCTTCCTTTTCTATAGAGTATGAGTAAACTTTACACCCTGTTGCTCATCCCTATTTATGCCTTCCACCATATTACTCACCTCCCAAGCAGGTACTCGTTCGCGAAACTTCTCGTTGATCATGACGATGATGGACATCATGTGCGCCTGCGACGCCTCGCCCGCCTTATAGTGCGGCCATAAGTAGTTCTCCAGGTACTGCGAGAACTCCAGCATCATGATACGACGTACTGAGAAACTGGAAATTATGAAGAAAGCATTTTAATGTACTGTTCCAAAGATCAGTTACAAAATAGTTATAATTGATGGATGAATAATGCAATGGGACAATCCAGGTAAAAAAAAATTTAAGACTTCATCATATTCCAAAGACTGCCTTCACTCATTGCTGGACTTAGATCTTTATTATCTTCATAATATTAATAAAAACTAATATTTCATAATGCTACCATTAAATATGGGTAGGCAGAAATCTTTTTTTTATGAATTAATCAATCCAAGTTTCTTTTTTAAGTAAGTACTAATAAGTTTAGTGTAAACTACTTGCACTAACCATGATAATTCCAAATCACTATAAAACTTCTTGAAAATTAAAACTTTACTAATAAATAACTTTAACTTAATTTATATTTATCAACTATAAATATTATAATAACAATATTATTTTAAACTTGTTGCACACTAAATAATAAAATATGGAAACACTGCACCATTCTCAAAAAATAGCTGGTGTTTTGCAAAAAAAAAAATAGGTCATTGCACCCACTCTATGAGGCTACTGACCCCTAAATGTTCATTTGTTTAAATCAGTTAGGCTCAGAAGCAAGTTGTGCTTGCTTATCTTATAATTATTGTGTACTTTCAAGTATTTTAAGTTACTTACTGGGATCCAAGTATTTCTGCTTGGTAGATTGACTCCACAATAGAAGCATCATAAGGTAGGTGGCTCTCCTTAGTTTGTGGCGACCAGTACTGATTAGCAAGCTGTGGACAATGCAACCATGTTGATTTGTTAAACAATTCCATGTGGATAGTTGTATAGATTTGCTTTAATGGGTTTTATTCATAATGTAATACCAGTAGGCTCATTGTAAATTAAAATTATGTAGGTATGAACATGACTGCCTAGATGTCATTATACATTTTAAATGAATATCATGTTGCATTTGCACTAGATCAGACGGGCTTAACAATATTGGTCAAGAGTTGTATTGGCTGTAAATTAGATTAAAAATAACATAACAAATTGTACAACTTCCTTTGGTTCAGGGTCATGCAAATTGATATACCTACCTAATTCTTTTACATGGAACTACTTACTTTGTCTACTGCTTTACCAATAATAATATCCCCATAAACCACACCATGTGAAATAATTAAAGTTTACACATGTAAAGAAATAATACCAAGACCTAGTTATTAATACAGAATACAAAACTGAATTAAATGTGTTTGTCATCTCCTTAATTAACATTATTGTAACAATTTATAGATTATTCTAGTAACATTTACTATGGAATTGAATACTATGGTCGGAAGTAGCGCGCGAGATCTACTGAGTATGAGATATGATTGTGTAAGAAATGGTTTTTCGTTTTTTTGGAAAGTTTTGTGTATGAATGTGAACGGCTATAAGAGCAGGAGAATGATGAATGCTGAAATAGTTTACAGCAGTATAAATTGTGAAAAGTGGTAATTGGATTTGAATGAAATTGCAAGTAACTACAGCTACTACAACTTAACGCAATCAGTAGTATACGTACATATAAAATACATAGATATTGAGCATATTGTTGTACTTAAGTTTGAAATAACACACTCAACTTTTTTAACAATTTGAATTCTAAATAGCTGGTCTGTGTATGAGTTTGCTACATGACTTAAATTTAAAGATAAGATAAGAAATGCATACCTGCCAATCACATTGGCAGCACAAATCAATATAAATTATTCAGTTTCTTCTCATGAACAATAATTATTAATATAGACATAAAATATAATAAATTTACCAAGCAACAAACACACAAAGTCAGAAGTCAGGAAAAAAAATTAGCTTTTATTTTAATGAAAACAAAACACAATCAAAAGTTTTTTATTTTTAAAATCAGCCAGTATATGTTTTCGAGAGCAAAAAGATTGTAAATCAATTTACTTTGTTAAGAATAAAATTAAGTTTTTGATGCGTGTTGCTTAGACTTTTTTGATGTGTGTATTTTTATGCCAGTTATGTAGTAAAGAAACTGATTAAATATTGACCTGCTAAGGCAACAATTTAACTTTTGAAAAAAAAAAAAAAACAGTTAAATAATTTCAGCTAAATGGAACTATTGTGAACTCAAGAGATACTCAACATAAAGATTGCTATTCTTTTCTGTGCAATCTACTTAGTTTTTTTTTTAGTGGGCATTGGAAGACCACTACATATTACATTACAATAAAATTGTGGGAGCTTCAATGAGGCCTTTTGTTTATGGCTCGCTTAACTATAACAACGAAAATAATAATAGAAGGCAAAAACAAAAGTTGACATGTCTTTAGTGCAATTTAACATTTTAAAACAAATGTTAAATTGCACTAAAGGAAAAATGAAATAATTTCACTATGACAATTTTTATGTTTGTTACTTTTATGTACGACAAGAAAAAGTTTCTTTTGGATTTTGTAGGGACGAAAACTGAAAAGAATGAGGAAGAAACACATAACCTAAGCTTGTAAAGTTAGTTTGTTGGTTATGAAGTGCCGAAATAATAAAGAGGTTGTAAATAATATAAAAAAATGGCCGATATAAAATGGGGTCAGAGGGGGCGGGTTGTTGTGCGGTCTCTAGTAAGAATTCGTCTGAGTTCTAATATCTTCGGTAGTTCATGTTAGTTTTACCACATCACTCTTGCTCCAATCTAAGAGTTAGCATTTTTATACAATTTCTGTAACATTACCTATTCGTAGAAATAATTACAGAGAGAGGTTTAATAGAAATATAGAGCATTTAACGGGTGATTTTCTTTTATTATTATCCAATGTTATGAAATGGATAACCTTACCTGAGTTATTCGATCAGCATTGATTTGAGAAAGGGTTGGCAGCGGTATTTTAGGTTTATCAGAAGATGGGGCGGCGTCTACTTTCATTTTGATCGCCGTATTATTCTTCACAAATTATTCAGAAAAAATATTTGTTTAAAATACACGATTGTCGGCACTGTCGGTAAACAAAATTTGACAAATTAATCTGACAGTGTGACATAACAGCTCATGACAGTCAGGAAAGATGAGTGGGAATAAAAATGTCAAAATTTTACTAAATAGTGATGTATGCGAGTCGAGTTATTTGATTCAAGTAACTCAAATCAAATCATGAACGAGTCAAATCGGGTTCAGTTTTTAACAACTCCAATAAATTCGGTCACTCGAACGCGATCTACTGCTGCAGTAACGCAACGCGCATGCTATAGTAATAGCATGCGCGTTGCGTTACTTGAGGTCGCGCGCATCTTTCAACTCGCGTGGGCTCGGCCAGGATCGGAACTGCAATTGAAAAACCACTCACCTCGACTCGAAAGCTCGGCTCAAGTCAAACTCTATAATGGTTGCCCTTCCTTGCCAGTGCGGCCTGCTAGTGTGATTCAAACTTCATGGCGGCTCAGAAGTTCGGAACATGAGGCGAGTCACTACGCAATAACAAATTCACGTGTCAGCAGGGGTGAGGGGTGCGGTACTGCGCAGCGAGTAGCACACTTCAAAGCAGCCATCAAGTATGAATGAATAGAGGTGTACCCTACGCTACAGGCACTGAGTCGAGTCTCGAGTTGCGAATCGAGTCAGTAGCCTTAACAGATCGAGTCGAATAAAATCCAACCCGTCACATCGCTACACTGAAGGGCTGCCATAAAACTAAGATTGTTTTCCGTTCCGCTTTACGAAAAGTGTTCAAAGTAATAAAAAAATCCGAAAACCAGGGCGCGATCTTTGTTTGGTGTTTATTTATTTTATATAATGCAAGCTTTTGCAATTCGAAGACTTTGTTTTTTTGTTTGAAGAGCAAATCCGTATTGACGATTATTAAAATTTAATAATACATTCTAGAACTATATTTGTTTCAGCCTAAAACATGATGTTTGATCCACCCGATTACCCATACAAAGAATTATCAGAAACTTATGATCCAGATGACTTACTTTTCACCAATGACCCTGCTGAATCCAATGAAACCCTAACTAATGTTAATAAAAATCCACCAAACGTAACTGCAATCATGAATACTGTGGAAAGTCAAATATCTTTTCATTCAAACGATTCTGGAAGATTTTTCAATGTAGAAAATTCTTCTTTCTTCCAAGAAAATTCAAACATGGAACAGAACACAGAACTGTACATTATACAGTCGGACAACTTATTTAACTATGAACCAACTCTGCTTGATGAAAATACTGTCAATCAATTCTTATTGCCTCTTCAGGACTCTTCAGGACAACCGAAGGTTTTATTCAAATAACACTTTTGTAGACGATGTTGAGGTAGTTAGAAGTCCTACATTTGATTAACGTAGGTTCAAATTCCTAGTTGGTAGATTCACAAAGCAAATCAGTAAGTCGAACTCCAGCTAGATAAAACATTATTTCTCTGTTTACAGACTAGTGAAAGCACCGGTCCGGACTTGCTGGCACTCCATTCTTGTGTAATCTGTCATGAGATATTTACGACCGAAGCTGATCTTCTCGACCACACTATTTCGCTTCACACTTCCGATAATTCCATAGACCAGCCTCAAAATACATTATTACCTGCCCCTGTTAATGACAAAGTCGAAACGAGGAATGGACCAGGTTTGACTTTTTCGGACTTTATTCCCTTTTTTAAAAGAAGTAAGCCGTATATTTATAATATTGAGGGTACTTACTGAAATCTTGAGGCCTGTGCTACTTCAACTGTATGTGCTGCCGACTCCAATTGGACTGCTTTGGAGTGCAATAGATAGCGCAAACACTTACCAAGTTGTGGGCCAGATTGCCAAACATTTCTGGTATCTGCATTTGTTAATGTTCGGCAATCAGGCCCACAACTCGGTAGGTGTTTGCGCTATCTATTGCACACCAATGCAGTCCAATTGTAGTTGGCAGCACATACAGTTGATGTAGCACAGGTTGATGTATTATTACCAATGTGTAATGTGAGCACCTACCTAAAGTTCGCCACTCCAAAAGATTGCTGCATTTACGCGACATTGCTTAGCATTGCAGATGCATTAATTCGCCACCGTCAATAGAGTGTTCATAGAACCATGGACTGCTTATTACGGTGTTCTCATCTAAATGGCACAATGTCGTATAGCTCCAAAGTTTAAAGCAACTATTCTCTTTCAGAACCAGCTCACAGTAATGAAAACTTCGAGACTGAGTGGCTCGTGTGCCGAATGTGCGAGCGTGTGCTATCGACCGCTCTGGAAGTTGAACCCACGGGTAAAGTCAACAGGGATTATATATTACGAATTGTTTTATTTTAATATTAAAGGATTTACGTACGTTTCTAAAAATAGAAGGTCATTGTTCCCGTACTTGTCTTTTATTGCGAGGTCAGCTTTTGGAACCGCAAAAATTTAGTTCTACGGTAGGGATGGGTAGAATATGATGGCCTGATTCTTTACTTTCTCGATTACCTAAGCTTTTTTTACTACTTTTTCAACTGCTTCATTGGTTTAAATATCGTAAGCCTTACATGTCTATCAGTAAGGCAATCCTGCGTAAGATCATCAGTTTGGGCAAAGTTCTTTTATGGTTTCCATCAGGAATTTTCAAGCAGCGCGGAGTCTTGATCTGTGTTCGGTTGGTGGCAAAAGGCGCGCCCCCTTAGGTTAACAACACTGGCGAAATGTGGATGTTCTATGCTCTTCTGTCCTCCTGCGTCGTCATGTTTCACTGTAACTTACCTCTCTGTAACTTTCCAGAACAATTGTGTTGCCTCGCCTCCGATGGCAAGGGCAGTGTTATATCCCGCAAACTGTACACGATGTATGTCTGCGACTTCTGTAGCGGTCTGTTCGCCGATGGTGATGCCCTGGACAAACACCGGCTAACCTGCTTCATTGAGGACCAAAATAATAATTTTGATGATCAAAACGTATGTCAAACTAATAGTTAACTACCCTCAGTTACGTATAAATAAAGTAGGTACAGACAGATTAGCGTTTAAGTCCAACGACACTTCTAAATGTTCCGATATTTTTGATGCTGACTGTAGACAGGTACTTACGTCCCTTAACTCAAAGCTTCATTAACATCTCATAAAAACTTTATATCATTTTCATAGCATAGCAGCATCTCAGATGCGAATTTATCTCAAGGGCCTGAAGTGTGTTATGCTTGTGACATCTGTGGGAAGCAGTACGCATCCACTGAGGAATTGAAGGTACATTCCTTGGAGTGCCAGAATCCTCCGCCCCCTAGAAACACCCGGCGGTCGTACACAAACAGCGGTAACAGCAAAATGTGGAACTGTGGCTCTTGCAACCAACTTTTCGCTACAGCCAGGTAATAATCGAAGCAGATGTGCACCTTAAAATAAATGTGATTTTAGATATTTTTAAACTACGTATACTCTACCTTTTCATATTCAGTTGAATACTGCCCTCGAATTTGTAACAAAAGAAGCTTTAATTTGATTTTCGTTCGGCAGATGTCGTTAGTAGGCGCGTAACTTTAACAAAATTCTCAAATATTGTTTTCGAAAACTTAAAATCTCTCTGCAAATTAATCAAATGAACAACCTAAAAATGCTTTGACTGTCTAAAGTAAATGCATTTAAGGTGAATCCGCAGCTGTACCCCGCGAAATACAAAATGTCTTAAGTTTATTGTAATTTGCAGGCCAGTGTCAGGTTGTAGATAGCTTGATCAAAATATGATTCGCGAGGATAGGTATATCTACCCCCTCATCATAAGTTTGATATTATTGTACGGTGAACCGCACATTAGTGGGACACTTGCACTATGAAAATCGCCGTTACTGCTACGACTTAAAGGCGCTGTCAATATCAAATTGTAAACACTGATGTGTGGTTGATTGTAACGCAACCTACTAGCAGAGGTCACAGATAAACCTAACCATGTAGATAAACTTTAAAGAGGCCCTAAATAAAATGTTGTTTCACAGGGAACTGTACCGCCACAAACGGGGCGAGGACAGACCCCCGGGCGCTCCGCTTATGGCCTACGTGTGCGAGGAATGCGACAAAGTGCTGGGCAGCATGTGCGCTTTGCACACGCACAAGAAAATGCACAAAGTTACTAAGCCTGTACGTTACACAACCAACCAGCCTGCTTTATTTGACTACATTGTTGTTGTGGACTCTGATTTCTGTATGATGCTAACTGTAAATAATTGCTGTCGATATTTATTATTTTGGCCTGTCAAAGCTATTGCTTAATAATTCTTATTGCTTGCCAAAAGTGTTCCTGACTAACCCCATTGTTCTGTATATTATGACTTTATTAATATAACTTTTATATATATATTTTTTTTGTTCTTTTACTCGTATCTAGCCTACGGCAATGTCGTGTTAAAGCTCGTGCAGACTGAAGCGAAATCGCGGGCGCGATTTCGCTTCAGTCAGACAGTGCAGCGTGAGACTTTCCATGAAGTTTTCGTTACAAATTGTGCTACGTAGTGTCGCATCAAAAATCGTTTATTTGCATAAAATGTGGTGGGTACAAAAGATGTTTTAAATAAAATTCAGTGCAAAGACACATTCCGCCATGCACTGAGGGCCTAAAATAGACGCTTTGGCAGAATCATAATATGCTCTGCGTACAATTCATAACCCGCAATTCATCTGTTTGACAGTTTTTTATGGAGTCTCGTAAAATAGTCCACAAATTATGGATTGCTTTATTGAAGTCTAATGTCAAATAGCAGCTGTCAAACAGATAATTGCGGGATGTATGAATAATTGTACGAAGATCATAATATGATTCTGCCAAAGCGTCCATTTTAGCCCCCCTGATGGCATGCAAATATTTAAAAGATGTTAATCAGTTAAACAATAACATACAATAATACCTACACAAATTAATCACAATTTGTAGGTTTCGAGTGAATTCTATGAACAAAATTAACAATTTATTCAAGTCAAATTGAATTAAAATTTTAAACACATTGGGTAGCTATATCGTCGTCAGTGAAGAGATGTCAGCACCAATTGATGGGGTCCGAAAGGGCCAATGCCTGCCAGGATTACGAGTCTGTCCGATAGGGATATCGTGGCCCTGGCACACAGGCATTTGAAGGAACACGGTGGGTTTTAGTCAGTAAAAGACTGACACGCCCTTCCGCTCCGCCCAGAGCGGGAAAAGTTATTTGATAATTTCCCACCCAAAAAAAAAAAAGCGTTGCGCTGTCTCCTCGCCCAACCACGCGATGGTCAAGTTAGTCCAAACTTCTTACAGCTACTCACGTTTATCAACTGACTTGGGTTCTCTTTTCCGTACTTATTTTTCGGGTGACGACTAAAAATCTATAATAGCACAGCATCATGCTGAGTGCAAGCAAGCCCTCTTGTCACAGTCATGACGTGCGGCTGCCGACTATTAGTTTTTTTCTGCTCGTGATTATAAATATGTAGATCTGTTGTGTCTGTGACAAATAAAATAATTTCTCTTTCTTTCTGTATACTTGCTCACCATTATTTTACAAAACATGTACTTACTTAACTTGTAGTGTGAATTCGATGGTGCCAACGCTCATCCAACAAAAGTTAGGAATCTTGTACCTATCATTAACAGATAAATAGCGTTTAAACCAAAAAAGCTCAAGCAATCACGGTAAAAATCAAATGAGTGAAATGTGTCACAAATGTGATAAGCTGGAGTTTTATGCACATAATAACAGTGGTAGGTATTACCTACGCGTAGGCTAGCTGGAGACTTGTCATACAAATAATACTTACACTTGTTATTCACATATTATGTTAGACTAAAATAACTAATACTATGTATTACAGAACGTTACTCAACACTGAAGCATTACTTTAAATCTAGTTTCAACCAATCAAATGGCTTGAATCTAGTTTTAAAGAATGCTTGAGTTTTAAACAAATTTATGCTGCACGTAGGTATCTGAATGAATTGTTGACTCTGAATCGTCTACGAAAGAAAAGGCGTCTTGTCGTGCTGTCTCCTTGACTATTCCGGGACTTACTTACGTTTCTTAGAAGGGGTATCCTGAACTAAGCGTAGGTGTTTCTCTTCTACGAGCATCGGTATAAATGCTTAAGCTATTCGTAGAATATGAAAACTTTATCTCATTTCTTTTAATTCGGAAAAAAGGAGGCGTGGTGGTTTTTGTTTTTTTTTCTGCATAAAACAAGCTAGGGTTCTGCCCCTTCATAGCTTCAATGTGACAAATTAGTAGGCTACCGACTGAATAACTGGTTTTATAACCGAAATTAAGATCCGTTTTAATAAATAAGTAGATCAGATAGTCTAGAGCTGCTTGTGAAGAAGGGCTTACGGCGTCTATCACCATAATATTTAGCTGCTTCTGCCCCCAAGCAGTGCTGCTGTGCATGGCAATATTCCGAACTTCTTTTCAATACTTCACCAGTAGCTAACTCATGCTCCCATGTTCCAGGGTTACCCATGCCGAGTTTGTGGACGTCGCTTCAACCAGTCTGGTCACCTGGCCATCCACATGCGTATGCACACGGGGGAACGGCCTTACCCCTGTGACCTGTGCCCTAAGGCCTTCAAAGTCAAGGTAACGTAACGTTGGAGACAGATTATCAAAGATTTTATTAGGGAAGCAGTCGTGGTTTCTACGTGCATTTACAAACCAGTGAAAATAAATAATCGCGAAAAAAAAATCGGCTTTTCCCTACATTTTGACGAGATATGAGAACATAAATGTAGGGAACATGTGTTTTTTTTTTCGCGTTGTTCATAATGTTGAGTACAATGACCCCTTTATGAGGTTGTGCGTTAATTCTGGGACATTCTATACTTACTATGACTGAGTACCTATGACGAATAGACAATTTAGCAAAAACCTACAATGGCAGTTAAGTAAAAACGTATAAATTTCTATGAATTAATATTGATTACAAAACTTTAATTACAAACAATGCCAAGTGTTAATATAACCACACAAATACTCTGTACGTAATCGCAAAAACACTCATTGCACGCGCTATTTAATATAGGATGGACGCAGATAGTTCCCAGTATTTTTTCCATATGATAATGTATGTGGAATGGTGTTGGTGGCAGGTGGAGCGCGACGATCATCGTAGGACCCACACGGGCGAAAAACCCTTCGCGTGCACCGCGTGCCCTAAGACGTTCACTGCCGCAGCACGCTTGCGTGAACACGCACGCATTCACACAGACCAAAGGTTATCATACAATCCTTTTGTTTTGCATCCAGACACAGTTTTATTCACTTTGACTCAGAATTGTGGCAGTTTTGATTTTTATTCGCTGTATTCATTGATCTTCCTTACCACTATCACTTAGAGATTTTATGAAGTAAGTAAGTAGGTACTTTGGTACCTACCTGAAAATTTTGTGTTTTGAAAAATTTGGTCTACGCAATACTTCATCACTTTCTGCTAATGCTCCTGAATCCCTGAGCGCTATGATAGTTAGAGAACTAAAAAAGTTTACGAGAGATGGCGCTAGTGATATCATATTCGAAAAATTATTTGAATTGATTTTACGCGCTGGCACAGTTTATTGATTGTTATAGCAATGAGAACCCTAGCCAGTTTATCTATTTTCCATGATGTACCTATCAGTATCGGACTATTGTGATTATTATTTTCATCCAATAACTATTTCCAGTAGGTAATTCCATAGCTCCATTATTATTTTAATTATCAATGCTTAATATAATTGATACAGCGAAACGTTAATTTACCCGGGATGAATTCTCGGAACTCGTGAACACGAATACTGAGAGTCATCAGCCGGTTGCAATTGCAATAGAAAATCTCGCTATTTTATTAAACAAATTATTGGTGCTTGGTGGGTGGTGCTTTTCATTTTATCATTACACTAGCGACCCGAACCTGGGGTTCTACTCCGAAATATCGGCCGAATGTTCGGCCGTTTCTTGACTTCCAAAGTTTCCTTTTTTGACTTTGAATCCTTACCCGACTTCAAGTCCCATGTTTGACTTATCTCTTTAACTGTCTTTTTTTTTTTCGACGTATTCAGCCATTGTTAGCCGACTCAGCCGTTGTCAGGAAACGGCCGAACATTTGGCCGATACTTCGGATTTATCTTCGGATTAGACCCCTGGGTTTTATGACTTGACAAAACATCGACATTTCTTTAGGTACTATACTTAAGTTCTGAAACGTCCGTGTGGTGCCGGACGTAAAGAATAGCACCATCCTATTTCTTCCCATGGGTGTCGTAAAAGGTGACTAAGGGACTTACTAGAGAATGGGCAGCAGCGTTCTCTTTGCATTTTAACACCATACTGCGGTCGCCAACTCGCAGGCGCCAAGCGTGGCGATTATGACAAACTCCCCTCCATTGCGGGAGGCCTATGTCCAGCAGTGGACGTCTTTCGGCTGAAATGATAATGTTAAAAGTCCAAAATCAATGTATTAATACTCTTAGGTAAACCTTACGGAATAAATTCTATAAATGATGGTCCAACTTGGACCAAAATCCGGTGGCGTAGTTTAGAAGGACAATGCGGTCACAGAGAGGCACGAAAAGCGACATGTTTTAAAGTGCTATACCAAAATATTTCGATGCAGGTAGTCCATTGTTAGGTTTCCAGGTATATATTTTAATTAAACAACCGCCTCATTGAGTATAAATAAAAATTGGTCTCTAATGAGCTAGATACACGCCTACGTAAAATACATTTTCTAAATTAATGGATATGCGTACGGGTGATATCTGATGCGGTTATAGAGTCGCCGAACATCAAGTTACCACAAACTGTCAAATTTTTTCATTCCATTTTGAACTTAAACATCATCATTTTAAGGTCATCAGGTGGTAATCATTTGGAGAAATTTGACAGTTTGGTATAATATTCTGTTGTTCTAGCGGTTGTACATAAAAAAGCACCTAAGGATTTAATCTAGGCTAATCCATTGCTTCATATATTTCAAAAATTCGTCTGCTCAACAAAACAACGTAAATAGCGTAATTAATGTTGTTGAACTGTCAATATGGGGGGCATTTCCAATAAAACTGTCAAAATAAGTGTTTTACAGTCCGCGAGGCCTTAGCTGAGCTTTGCATTTGTGTGAGTGATAACAGTACAAGAAGTGAAGTGTGGAAGTGCGCGGCGGAGTTGCGTCGCATACTATACCACGTTACGTTTTTCTCATACGTCACACCTACACTATTTACGTGCACTCGTGCACTCACACAAATGCAAAGCTCAGCTTAGGCCTCGCAGAATGTATCCCAATTACCCAGCAGTTCAACAATATTCTCTGTCTTAACTCAACCATAGGAGCGTTTACACCTTACAGCATTTCATAAAATCTTTCAAGCCCTTGTTTTTCGAAATGACTGAGCCGATTTTAATGAAACTTCATACGCATAAGCAGGATACAAAGGTTTATAAAGTTAGTAAAGAACATTTTCGAAAAATAGTGCTACAGCCAAATTAGACTGATTTTAAATTTTCCATAGTAACAGAGATTTCCAGTTATCTAGCCCTTGTTTTTAATTAAGACATTTTCAAAATGTTCTTTACTCAGTCATTTCAAAAAACAAGGGCTTGAAAGTTTGTATGAAACTGCTGGACATAGGCCTCCCCTAAAGGGGGGGTTTCCATAATCGCCACGCTTGGCAGGCGGGTTGGCGATCGCAGTATGGTTTTAAAATGCATAGAGAACGCTGCTGCCCATTCTCTAGTAAGTCCCTTAGTCGCCATTTACGACACCCACGGGAAGAAAGGGGATGGTGCTATTCTTTACGTCCGGAAAGTAGTAAAGTAGGTAAGAAAGTATCAATTTCTTATGTAAGAATCACCGTAACGACACGTCTACTTTCAGACCTTACCGCTGTGACATTTGTGGCGCCGCCTTCAGAAGACCTTACGCTCGAACCGTGCACACACTCATTCACACCGGAGAAAAACCCCATGAGTGTGATATCTGTGGTACTGCCTTCAGGTAATCTTGATCTGTTTCATGAAGTCAAAACATTTCTAGGCAATGATAACGATGATCCATTAGGTAGGTATCTGACTGACTTTTCCTCATACACTTGCAAAAAGCTTAAGCTGAAGTCAATATTTTTGCAGTGGTGGCCCAGTGGTAACGCCCGCGACTTACGAGTTTTTAGGTTAGGTTCGAACCTAGTCAAGCGCTTTACTTTGTGTAAATTATTTCATCAGCACTGCTCTCAAAACGGTGAAGGAAAATATTGACATCCACCAACCCGCACTGGGCCCGCCTGGTGGACTACGGCCCACTCCCTCTCATGGGGAGGAGGCCTGTGTTCCGTGTGGGAACATTATAGGCTGATTATTCAATATTCGCCTTTCTCACGACACCCTAGACGAGAACGGGGGATCCTGTTAGGAATGCTCGGTCTTTAAAAAACCCCTCTCGGTCTCGGTATGAAAATTTGTTGTACCTAATACTTATCCATTTTTTTACTACCCTACGCTGACCCACTCCAGGGCAAAAGCCGGCCTCCACTGCTTCCACCTTTTGCGAGTCCTCCTTCCAGTTTGACGGAACGTATCCAGCTCATATTCATATATGAATTTACTAACCTTCCATAATGTTTAAAGCCACCCGCCCGCGTGGCGATTATGGCAAGTGTTACATAGTCCGTGGACATAAGCCTCCCAAAAAAAAAGGGGGGGGGGGGGGCTTTTGGTGGCACGTCTTTCGGCTGCAATGATTTATTTATTATGGCACTCCAACGACTAATTCACAAAAACACTTACAGAGAACAATCTTATTTTAAAATTACTACAGTGAATGCGAAGTGAGTTTGCTTAGCAGACACAAAGATAATCCTAAAATCAAATAAATTTATAATAACAATAAAATCAAATTAATCAATAGTAATATATTGATGATGATGCTGAATGTTTAAAGGTGTTAAAATGGGTTAAAGCTAAGGTACAAACAAGATCGCCCCGCCATCTCGTACGTATGGTCTGCCACGACCCCGCCTCCCTAGCTGTCTCAGGGCAGTTCTGTACTATTTGGGCCCACAGTTTATCCTCCATGCGGCAGACATGTCCTGCCCAGTCCCATATATTAGTATTATTTTCTTATCCTGAAATTTAGAGGTTCCAAGACTTCCAAGACTACTTTAAGATAAGATTCTAAATATCTTAATAAAATATAATTATTTCTGATCTACTCTGCTCAAATTCTCACTCGTAAACTAAAAAGTAAAAACAAAGTTACGTAAATTAACATTACAACTACCCGTATTTCTATAAATCACGCTAAAGCTATTGCAGGGTAAGCAAAGAATGCCAAAAGGGCCCTACCTCAATGCTTATCTCCCTTCCGACCGAAATCGGTATTATTGTGCCCTTTCTACCTGCACTCGCGCTTACAAAAACTTAGTTAGAATCCTTTATACTTATGCGCACCTTCCGAGCTCTTGCAAGCATTTGGTGCAGGGTAAGGAAAAACAAAACGATCTAGAGCGAGTTGGACTCGCGCACCGAGGGTTCCATACGAATAAAAACTGTGCTATTTAGAGACACCGTCTTATTGTTCCTGTAATCTTTACATAAACTTCTATCACATGGAATAATTTCAGATTTTTATCTATGCAAGCTTCGGAGATAAGGGGGGGGGGCGGTATTTTTTTTTAATTTTTCATCAAAAGTCGGAAACTGTTGCCTAAAAAAAAATGTTTGAGAATGTGCACACAGCGCTCTTTCATATGATACCCCACATGCCCTAGTAGCCCCACTTCACATTTTTAAGACCCCCTTTCAGTCCCTTTTGCAAAAAAGATATATATTTTTGAATGTATTTCTTGTTTGCAAAATAGTTGGGCAAACGTCTAAAACTATTCTAAATTTCAAGTTGATAGCATTAGTAGTTCTTGAGATATCCAGGTGTGACCGACAGACTTAGTCTCACCATAAGGGTTCCTTTTTACCATTTTGGTACGGAACCCTAAAAACTAATTAAAGAAATAGCGTATTGATTCTACTATACCTGTAACTTATTTTTCGTTAAAGTACCTATTAAATGAATACAAGGTGTTATTGCAATAACTGAAAATTATGAACTTCTTTTATTTTGGGACCAAAGACGAAATCGCGAAAAAAAATCAGCTGTTCCCTACATTTATTTATGCTCGCTTAACTCGTCAAAATGTAGGGGGCAGCAGATTTTTTTTCTGCTTTTTTACCTACAAAAGGAACCTAGGAGATTGCTTCCTAAAAAGAATACGAAATGAATATTTACAGATTTTAAGATGAATTTATCTATATAATTACGTATTTGTCTGTGTGGTACCGGACGTAAAGAATAGCACCGCCCCATTTCTTCCCGAGTTCCCGTAGGTGTCGTAAAAGGCGACTAAGGGACTTACTAGAGAATGGGCAGCAGCGTTATCTATGCATTTTAACACCATACTGCGATCGCCAACCCGCCTGCCAAGCGTGGCGATTATGGCAAACCCCCCCTTTGGGGCAGGCCTATGTCCAACAGTGGATGTCTTTCGACTGTAATGATGATGAATTACGTATTCATTCGCTAAAATTACAAATAATTTTGTAGATTAACTTTTACTATTCACGTGCGAAGTTAATTAGGTACCTACTTACTTATTTTAAATACTCGTTTAATAATAATTGTCTTTAATATTTGTTGTCTGCTGCTGCCCTGAGGGTCCATTGTTACTACAGATCCGGGTGATCTTTTTCTGTTAACATCAACTCTCTGAATACTATCACTTATGGCGCAGATCTATGATTTTAGTGACTTTTAAATTTATTATTACGCCTTCATAAAATGCAAGTAAGTTATGCAAAAAATGTATGTTAAACTAGAAAGCATACACATCAATTCCTGTGAATATTTAAGTATTGTAGTAAAATACTTTATAAAATAAATTCAGGAAATAATGTCTACCTAAAGCATAAAAAACCGGCGAAGTACGTGTCGGACCACGCACAATGAAGGGTTCCGTAGTTAGGATGAATTCATCCCAAAAACAAACTTAACATTGTAGTTGAAAAACATGCTCTCCGATACATCTTTATACGTTACGGTCAATTCTTCAACTGCAAATTTAAGTTGGTCGATGATTGCTCGTTAACTGGTAAACCCTACTTAGCTGTGATAGTTTTCCTTTTAATTTCGTTATATATACTACTGCCATGCATTTTTTCACATATCCAAAACCAACCATTTAGCTGGCAGGGGGGGGGGACACTTGACTCTAACAAAAAATTGCACTTTAAAGCTTAATATTACGCAAACGGATCTCTGAATTGAAAAATGTTTTTAGCAGACCCACAATATTTTTGAACGGACTATCCAACGATACCCCACACCATGTATTAGACGAGAAAAAAAAATATCATCCCCGTTTTATGTGCAAGGGAGGTACCCTAAAAAAAAATGTTTTTCATGGTTTTATTTTACAACTATTTCGGCGTGATTAGTATGTACACCCATACCAAATTACAGGTTTCTAGGACTTAGCGTCTCTGAGCTAAGCCGGGGACAGACGGACGGACGGACAGACAGACAGACAGATAGACAGACAGACAGACAGACGGACATGGCGAAACTATAAGGGTTCCTTGTTTACTACGGAACCCTAAAAAACGATATTACTTTCAAACTACTTAAGATATTTTCATGTTTTTTTTTTATGAATAGACTGTTTTATTGCCTATATAATATATAGGATATATATATATTATATATATATATATAATATATATATATATATAATATATTTCCCTATATCTGTGATTTTTTTCAAATATTCATATTTCCGTTACTAAAAATAAATATTCTCTATGAATGTGGCGCGGCGTGATCGCGACGCGCATTTGTATGGCTAAGGTCAACGGCGGTTATCTGACCCTTAAGTAAGAAGTAAGAAGATCCAGAGAGGCGTTCCAGTTTCATTAGTGGTGCGCTTTCCTGATTAATATTTCATGGGTTCGATTCACGAACGGAACTATAATATTTGTATGGCCTACAGTTACATACCTATCGTTTCGGGTCTTTCCCTTTTTGCAAGTGGGGATGGTGTGTCTGTGACTGTGAATACATCCCAGATACAAAATGTGAATGTGGTTTTTTTTTTTAAGAAAACTTGCATTGAGGGATTTTCGGGAGGGACAAAACTTATGGGTTCGCGTCACCGACTGCTAATGTGACGTGTTGCACCAGACTGGCGACGCGCAGCGGCCAGTGTACCTACATGTATATCTACTATCTGAAAATAAAATAACATTAAAATAAAAACATATTTTTCATATTAAGGCTTCGACATACCGGGGCGACTTGTCGCGCGACGCGACGCGACACAAAGGCACCGCTCGTCCCGCAACACGCGGGGCCTTTGTGCCGTGTCGCGTCGCGCGACAAGTCGCACTGGTATGTAGAAGCCTTTAGGCTGTTTATCGGCTTTATATCTTTGCTTCTCCTTCAACCTGGCGAAAGGAAAGCGCGGAAAAAAAAAGAAAATTAAATCATAGTTTCCTAATAATTCATGACAAAAATATGTTTCGTTATTTTATTTTATTTCTTCAAAAGTGTTTTGAAAAACGTCGTTTGATACACGTGGACATTTGTTATTACAGTTCTCGGCTCAAAAACAACCTCGCCTACGGCTCAGGTTTTAATTCCGCCTCGAATGCAATAAAAAACATTCTCCACTTGTATCAAAATGTACTATTTTAACCATATAAACCTCATTTAATTTTCTTCATTGTTTGCAAATGGTCTATATTTTTTTTTAACAATAAAAAACCTCATTTCTTCTTCGTTTGCAGACGATCTGGAGACATGTGGAAGCACAAGCGAACCCTCCACGGAGTCCAAGCAGTGTCCATCGACACTGAACCAAAGAAATGATTGATGACCTACAAAGAAAAGTTGACCGTCCTACCTCAGACTATCAACTTCCAAATGTTGTCAATAGATGGCGCTAGTTGGTTCAAAGTAGGGGATATGTGTGCAGTCGTGCGCAGTGTACATAAGCATGTATAATAAGTATTTTTAATATTGTTAAATATATAATACAGAATTGCGGGTTTTTTTAATATTAATGATAACATTAACGCCTCTTTTAGCAATTTGGTTTATAAAAATATGTTATCTCTCTATCGCTAGCCGAATTTGCATTACATAACAAATCTAGAAATTCGTAAAAGCCATTTTGACTGAATATTTTATTGAAGAATTGCAAGAATTCAAACTATAAAAAGGATTAAGGAAGGGTAGGTACTATTTCAGAACTTTGATACATGTCCCATTAGCATATTTTCATGCTGATGGCTTAAAGACCTTAGAGATACACTAATTAAATATAATACATGAATATGTTTGTCTGTTCTCATGTAAGTGGCGTTTTTTTTTTTTTTTTTTTTCTTTCATATACCTACCTACTTTTTAATTTATGAACCTCAAAATAGTAGTGTATCTTCGCTGATGCGGATATACTTACAACATGTCCCGGAATTAACGCACAACCTCTTAAGGGGTCTTTGTACTCATCATTATGAACAACTTTTACTATGGGACCAAACCTGAAATCGCGAAAAAAATATAAGGGTTCCCTACATTTATTTTCGAATATCTCGTCAAAATGTAGGGAACAACTGTTTTTTTTTCCGCGTTTACGGGTTAGGCCCCATAGTAAAAGTTGTTCAAAATGATGAGTACAATGAACCCTTAAGAGGTTGTGCGTGAATTCCGGGACATGTTGTATAAAGTAAGCCCTTGATTGCATACTAGCAGACAACTGAGTAGCTTTTCCAGTAATTTGACTAGATAGGTACACAACTAATAAATACCTGCTTTAAGATTGACCGTACCTGATAAGACTTGATAGATTTTGTCTACAGGGTCAAATTAAATTAGCTAGCGAAACTCCGCTTTAAACCTTTATAGAAAAAAACTATCAAGTATAACAGTTAGTAGGTATCAACAAGTACAGCGGTCGTCCGTGGACCGCGGGTCAACTATTAAAAAGTACCTGATATCTCAAGGACATCTTGTGGTCACTAACTGTACACTGTGCTATTTTCCTGGAAAGTGCATGCTATTTCAAATCGCACAGTACAACTACCCTACCTATTTCCTAGAACAGTATAGGAATAAGATGCGTATTTATGTTCAGAAAACAACGGGATTTTAAACACATAATTATGATAGGTAACATTGCTATTCGTACAGTTCATATTTCTGTGGCCTAAGAAGTAAAAGTCAAAAAAGGAAACTTTGGAAGTCCTAAACGGCCGAACAATCGGCCGATACTTCGGATCATCACTTCGGAGTGGACATACGACGTATAAATATAGCACAAAGAAAAAAAAGGTTTACGGTGGAGTGTAGTACAGACGGCTACACATCAAGCTTTAAATTTCCAGTATAAGCTGATGTCGCATTGTGTAGGATTTCCGTAGAATGAGAGGTCAGCGTATACTGGAAATGTATAGCTTGATGTGTAGCCGTGTGTACCTACCTACCCAAAAAGTTTTCTTAAATCCATGATCATCACATTTAAAGGCCCCACAACAGAACGTGGTATATACTCCATACTACGCGATGAACAACGGTCGTGAGGATGCATTGTTAAAAATCAACAAGCTCGTGAAATACTGGTGTTCGTTGCCATGAACGTAGCTTGGGTACCTACTTAAGCCTTAAATAACTGAATCCAACCTTAAAAAACCTACTATAAGAATCACAGTTCTTTTTCAGGATAAATACAGGTTGTTAAAGTAACTGCGTGCCATAGCTTAAGAGTAGGTTCAGTATCGATAAAGGAACCCAGGAAAAAAAAACAAAAATGAAACTACAAAAAAAATATTGCAAGATCAACCTAATTTAGTACCTACTACCTTAAAATAGCAATCGTTTAGAATTAAAATTATTTTATTTTACGGTCCTAAGCCCGTTAAAGTACGAAGAGACTTTTTTTTTAATGTATATTTTTTTTTCCCTGGGTTCCTTTATCGCTACTGAACCTACCCCTAAGCTATGGCACGCAGTTACTTTAACACCCTGTATAGTGATTTATGATCATCACCATCATCATCTACAGCCCGACTATACTCATTGCTCTGCCTCTCTCTGCTTGTCACAATCTTTACATTCCAGTCTATTAGCTCTACTCGCGATGACTTATAATTACTACAATGTCGTATAGCGACAACCACGGCTGCTTGTAAAGACCTATATTCTCAAAGAAGACACGAGTACCTATTAATCACCACGCTTGCTGAGTATGGGTTGGTGATTTCAGCTTTAGAGCTCAGTTAGGTAATAATAATTTAATTTGAATTTATTCACCAAAATAAGAACACGTAGGTATTATATTTTTTTTTAATAACATTAAACACTATAAAACTAAATACAAAGTTTGGGATTATCTGCATCCGAACTAGGTGGTAAACCTGTATCTCGGAAGGTACATTAGTAGATTGTTATACAAGGGTCGAAAGGAATCAATTCCCATACTTAGACGGCCGAGCGTACCGAGGGCGGTTATAGTCCGAGTAGGAATGGGTGATGTTCACCCGTATTAAACACTCTACTTTTCATTTCGAATACCTATACAGAAAGTAAAAAAAAATAGTTTTTCTAAAATATTTTATTTTCTTGTTTGCTCGCCACTGCATAAAGTATTGTATGTATTTAAATATCTTTCCTTTGAAATTTCTGGCAAAAGATTTTCTATTAGTACTGTATTTGCCTCGTCTACCACCCGCTACTCGGATCAAACAAACACTACTTTCCAAGTCTGAGAAATGAAAACATAAGTACCAAGAGAGGAATGAAAAAACTTATTTTATTTAAACCCGTCATGTGAGTCGTGTAGCTACCTACTCGTACTCATTTTCAACCTCGTACTGTAGCTAATCGATTCTTTTCTACTTGTTGCTGAAAATTGCAGTTGAAAACGTTTTCTCGGTAAAATGAGGAGGCTTAACTCTGTTAATGATGACTTATAATCGTTGTGCATGGGCATCCCTTATCCGATTGATACCTCATTAGCTTTAATAAAACGTTTTCAGTACCTACTGATTCCTGAAACAGCTCGTTAACTGCATCGATAACTACTGTAAAACATATTAAAAATATATCGTCATCAAAATACTTCCGTCACATTTAATTACGATATTTTTTTCCGTGTGGTGCCGGACGTAAAGAGTAGCTCACTATCCTATTTCTTACCGTGGGTGTCATAAAAGGAGAATAAGGGATTTACCTACTAGAGAATGGGCAGCAACTTTCTGTATGCATTTTAACACCATACTGCGATCGCCAACCCGCCTACCAAGCGTGGCGATTATGGCAAACCTCGCCCCCCCCCCCCTCCATTCCGCCCCTGGGGGACCCACTGTCCAGCAGTGAACGTCTTTCGGATGAAACGATAATGATGATGATGAAGTTGTAATTTAGAGTGTTCGATAATTATTGGTTCACAAAGTTGATAGCTGAAGCATTGAACGGTTTCCAGTTAGTAAGAAGAAGAATTCGCGCCTTAGGAAAGGAAACAGAAAATTACTTTCTGTGCCCTATTCCTGGATTAACTACATGTTTTAAGATAGGGAAATATTATGCTGTAGCTGTTGTAGATTTTCGTAATTTTATTTGTAGGTACTGTAACAGTCTAGAACTGTACCACTTCAGAGCAAAATTTCATTTTTATACGGAGAAGTGCGACCATGATCATAAAATCACTACTACGTGACATAGATTTCAGGTAAAGTCCAACTTTCCTGATCAGATTTCGATGTTAGCATTGTTGTGATAGCTTTAAATATTTGAAGTACAGCAGCAGTTCTACATTCAGACGGTTTTAAGAATTAGTTGAATACTTACCATTAGACTGAACGAAGGTCGATTTTTTTATTTTTATTCCTATCTAAATTCCTCAACGACCTATTCTGGCTTGCGTTAGGGCTGCGTTGATTCTGCGTAGAGGCGCAGTGTAGGATGCGTTAACTCTACGTCGATTCTGCGTAGATGCAGCGTAGGCTCACCTTAGCGCTACGTCGATTCTGCGTAGAGGCAGTGCATGTAGGTATGCGTTAGCGCTACGTCGATGCCGCGTAGACGCAGCGTAGGCTCACGTTAGCGCTACGTCGAGATTCTGTGTAGAGGCAGTTTAAGCATGCGTTAGTTCTACGTCGATTCCACGTAGATGCAGCGTAGGCTCACGTTAGCGCTACGTCATTCTGCGTAGGCTCACGTTAGCACTACGTTGATTCCGCGTAGACCCCTCGTAGCTCTTCGTAGGCGCCGCTTGTCGTTAGATTTAGAATAAATTGTAGTCATCGCATTATCCCCCCACCACTCACATTTTGAATGTTGTTTTCAGTACATTTATTTTCATTGTAGTATTGAAGAAGTTCGTGTTTGGTGTGTTATTAATTCTTTGATAAATTTAATGTTTCAGTTAAAACAAAAATGTAGTGTGTCTTATGTATTTTGATGCTGGGGATAGTAATATGTAGATAAACCGGAATAAAAGTCGGAGGTTCTTCAACAGTAAATATTTATTATAAAAATTGCTTTTATAGCCACATTTCTGTTTCTATAATATATATAATATTTATGTTCATTCTTTGTGCCATTGTTTCACAAAATTATTCCTGTTCTTGTTATTTTCGATACAACGGCTTAAACAATAATATATTACAATTATATATCTTACATTAGACAAATCGAGAAACGACTTTGAGACACTCTCAACATGAGGAACGATTTAACAATTCGATGTGCAATATGAGCCCCTTCAAAATGGTTTTCTCAATTTTCTAACGAGAGTATTCTTTCTAAAATATATTCACAATAGTTTCAATAAAAATCCTGTCATTTTTGGTAACCAATGGCAATGAAAACACTAAGGAAAATACACTTATACAATGTAGTCGTAAAGTTACGTATGAAAACGTTGCGAACGTCTCTTTGAAACGTTCGCAACAGAGTAAAGACGGATGCGACAAGGAGTCTACCTGTCATCATAATTATTACTGGAGGTCACAACTCAGTGTGCGGCCAGGTTGCGCGGGCGCGGGTCGTTCGAACGTGCGTCCCCGCGGCCGCCAGGAACGGGCGCCGCGTAGCGAGCCGGGGTACAAAACAAACGATAACAGTTAAGGAGTATTAAATACAATTTAAGGTAGGGCCCACCACTTAGTTTTGTACAAAATTTTACAATCAAATATTACATACAATCATATTATTCATTCACTGAAAACTCGACTTGGAAGAATCAGTATTTTATGAAAATGACAGGATATAGAAGTTTCTGTACCTACATTATATTGCAAGCATTTAATTTTTCGCATTCCTGACGCACGAGCATATACAAATATAACACTAATTGAAATATTTAAAGGAAGTTGACTGAAAGTTTCGACTAATTAGGTTTAAGTACTTTCAAAAACTCTGTCATACACTTGTGGATCAGGAATACAAAACAGTGTCAAAAATGTTAGTACAAATATAGAATAAAATGTAATAGGTAGGTACGAGTGAAACAGGGCAATTTGCCGGAGAGTCGCTAACTTACTTAAGTAAACCATCACAACCAACCATACGGACATCATCAACAAAATATCTAACGCGAAATAACCCATAAAATAAAAAATAGATTGAGCTGATCATTCAGTTACTCAGTGCATCACTTATGAGTTTAGAACCCAAAATTATAACTAAACGTTGTTCATGTATATTATTGGTCTGTAGTATGTACTGGCGATAAAATTTTGTGACATCTTAATATATTAATAATGCATAATTATGTAACTTGTAAATCTGTACTTGTTGAGTGTATTGGACAGAATAGAGGTCGTAATATACAACAGGGCGGCGCGGGGTCCCGGCCCAGCGGTGGCGAGCTACCCGACGCGTCGACAGTCGACATCGATATCAATAAAATTATTACTTTACATAATATAATTATTTACAACGGGCGCGATCACACGCCATAATGCCCATCTCCGTATATAATATGTACACTAAATTTAAGAACATAGATTTTTCTCTCATTAGCTACCGAATCACAATTCAAATATTTGAGTAATTGACAACGGTGGACAAACATGCGCCGGAGCACTAATGCATCTTATTATTGAAATTTGTACTTTGCTCTATTAAAGTCGTGCTAGGTATGTTTGGTCCATGCAGTCACAATTCCGTGGTTCGCACATCGGGCGCGCCGGCTGCGGAGGGTGGTCGGCCTTAGGCTCAGCGCAGACAGAACGGAGCGCAGCGGAGAGGATTTTATTAACGCACTTGAAAATAAACTTTAACATCATTACAATAAAGTAGCTTGAACCTAACAAAAAATGCTCGCGCGTCCTCGATGATACGCGGAAGCATACGCGATCCGTAAAGAAAATGTCCGAGACCGCGCGGGGATTATTTAACTCTCTATGCGCTGAGCCTTAGAGTAACACGGTTACAGAATAAACCAATTGCTTTAAGTACGGAATTATCTTATTACAGGACACAGGTAACAATCACAAAGGGTGCAGCTACACGGCTCCACAGAGCTCGACCACCAGTCCCGCCAGCCGCAGCGCCTCGAGGGCACAGTGTCACACAACCCGATGTTACTAATGAGAGAACGTATCATCAAGTCAAGAATTTTGTCCAGTCATTCGGTTTCGAGGACATTGTTCGTTACCAGTCTCTGTTTAGAAACGACGGGTTGTTCAACTTCCAGACTATTTTTACAATTATTCAACTGGTTTGATACACTTTTCAAATCTCAATGCATACAGAGTCCATCAACGAACTAACTGTTTCTATCGAAAACCTAATCTGATGTGTTCGGATGCCTCCTAACAATAATACTTTAGTACAAAACTAGAAGGTAGATGTTTCGAATAAATTAAAGATTGTTCTAATTAGTTTTAATTACGTATTAGGAACTGCAGTTCACTGTTAGTAGAGTAAATAAACTATTCGATGAGAGGTTTTACAGTTATTTTGATTATGTCTAAAAAAAGATCTTAATGGCTATAATAGAGTTAAAATTGATCGTTAGAAGACATCCGACTCAATGGACAGAAATCTCAATTCCGAAATATGAGTGATTTTAAGTACCTACAGCCACGGTTCAGTCATGTATTACAAATTCCAATTATTCAAATGCATGATTCCTGTAATCATGAAACTTTCATAGTCACAGCTGGTAAGGCTTGTTTAATTGACATCCAGTTACGAGCGGAGCCACACGACTGTGTGGTGGATGTGGAACTCATGAAAGTTCATCAGTTACATTAAGTACTAAGGTACTAGCTATTACAATTTGTTCATCATTGTTCGCATTACCATCGCACTGCAGGAGCACAACACAGCATTGACGCGTCAGCAAAACGGCACATGTCCACACAATACTATTAATACGACAAACGTAGACATCTCTTGCGGTGGAGATGCGCTCCGAGCTTTACGACTCGCTATAACTAACTGAAATCCAGGACAGTCTCGACTCTCGAGCCAGCCACTGAGCGCACTGCACCCAAGAGATCTGTTGAGTCAACATAACCCATAATAGAAATAAGTCATACTCGTTGTTCAGAAACATTATTCAATGAAAATATCAAGACAGAAATAATTTCAAATTGTCACTTTCTTCTTCTGGTCAACAAAATAAATATAGTCATTTTACCTAATTAATTACATAATAATTTCAACAAAATTTCAAACACCTGAGTTTTAATTTAAACGATAATAACGTCATTAGCTAAGTCACTTCTTCATTCGGTTTGGAATTCACTTAAAGAAAATAAAACTATCAAAAATAACTCGGCTCGCATTTAAGTCCTGCGTCACGTCCGAAGCTAGCACCTTCCCTTTTGCAATTACATAATACTAACTACTGACTGCGTATATGCGTCGCGTCGCATCGGCGCGCGAGTCGCCGCGCGGCGCGGCGCGTCCGACTAGAGTTCCGCGCGGCCGCACGCGCGAGCCGGCCGCGCGGCCCGCCTCACCGCGCGGCGCGGCCCGCGCTATCACAGGCGCTCAGTGGGGCGCGGGCGCGTCCTGCCCGCGCGCCGTGCACTAACTCGTCGGCACCAGCAGCCGCACGAAGCTGTCCTCGCTCCAGCCCCAGTCGTCGGGCCACGCGTCCTCGGGAGGGTCTAGCGCTGACCTCGACGATAGGCTCAGCACGGAGCCCCAGTCGATGGTGCGCTGTTCTTCGTCGCCGTAGCCGGAGTCGCGGTCCGGTGGTGGCGGCGCGGGGAAGGGGGTGGCGCGCCCGGCCGCAGGGTCGCGCGCGCTCAGCAGCTCGCAGCGCGCCACGCCACCGGCCACGCACGCCGGCTCGAAGGGCGCCTCCTCGGCGCTCTCGCGCTCCATTTCGCGCTCGATTCCACGCAGGGTGTTGCAGACGAGCACCGAGCGCCTCAACGACGGGTCTGCCGTCTGGCGAAGGCGCGCTAACTTCAGCGCGCATAGGTTCATCATCTTGAACCGCCTCTCGCGATAGCAGCGGCGCGAGGCGCAGCGGCCGGCCGCGCGTCCGTCGCAGCAGGCGCGCGCGGCCGCTCCGCCCAGCTCCAGGTAGGACTTGCCGTTCTCGGCGCGGATAGTGTCGTGCGCTCCGCACCAGCCGCCGCACCAGCGCCGGCGGCACGCGCGCCTCTCCTCCTCCTCGGAGCGCCAGCAGTCTCCGCCGCCGGCGCCGGCGGCCACTGCCTCGAGCCGCGCAATTGAGTCTTCCCAGCGTGCGACTTTACCGCCGCCCTCACACGGGGAGCCGGCGCGCCGCTTGGCGCCGCACCCGCCGCCCGAGCCCTGCAAATACACAAACAACATGGTTACTCACTGCATTCCATCTGACGATACGTACACTGCGAATTATTCTAATGACGTTTTATGTTATAATTACATAAAATAAAATCGAATAAGTACATTATAATAGATACCAGAATAAACATTCCACTGAAAACATTCGAATTGTACGTAATGACACTGACAGTGACATTTTGCAATTCGTCTTCATTTTGAAAATGAATTTAGTCTAAGTTCTTATGTTGACGAATAAAAATTGAAGAATAGAACTCGAAATCTAGTCAGAATGTAATGCATGGTTGAACGGAGCGAGGTAGGTGTGTGTAGACGCGGATGTGAAGCGAGTGGTAGAGAGACTCGGTACACAATGGTGCGTGGGCGCAACAGACAGGCGGAGCCGCGCGGCGCCGCTCTCTAACTACCACAAGTACCGTAAGCTGAGACGCTTTATGCACTCTACGGAAAACGAATGGAAAGCGTTATAATACCTACTAATAATAGTAAAAACTTGTTATAAATTCTAGTGTTCACAAAGCAGTAAAGATAGCCTAGGTAGGTTAGCTTCTTTATTCAAATGAATCTAGAATTCTTTCTTCGGGAAATCAGAATTACTTCTCTTCAGGTAAACGATACTATTTTGCTTTTGTTATTGACTTTGCACGACTGCCCATAGCCACATAGTAATGCTACACTGAAATGTAGAGTGTAGAATAGTAGTCAAAAACATTTAGGCTACAAACAAAACCCTGATAATCTTAAACTACCTGCATAACTGCCTCATGAATAGTAAAACTACAATATCTGCTTCAAATTGAAAGTCGAATGTAAAGCGCATGGAATGTTCCCATCAGTGCGCTGAGCTCGCTAGAGTAACAGACGGCACACAATGTACCTGGTAGTAGGGTGGTCTGAGCTCTATTGTGCGCCGACCCTACTCGGTTTTTTTAGCGTCAATGTGCCGGGGAGCAGCCCCTAGCGGCTCAGGTAGGGACCCATGCACCCGCCGGGATCATCGGAACCTTCTACCGGAGCTCGGAACGCATTCTTTTGCCCCTACAGAACTACTTACTATAAAAATCACCGATTTCAACTCTTCAATCTATCAGATTATCAAGCAGGAGTAGCTTGAACTTAGTGTCTTATAAATTATAATTGTATCCTTATCTTTATTTTAAACTTGAACAACAAGCTATCATGTTAGCAGCTGCAGCGTTGCAGTATACTAAGTGACGGACGTGCAGGCGTTGACTTTTACCGCAGTAACGCATATTTATCGAATTACATTCTTATACATTGCCACTTTCGTTAGTGGTCATCGCGAAATTTTGCAATGCATCGAGCCAGCGAACACCGTGCGTGGCGATACACACATTGCGGAAAAAATAAACTAGTAAGTGGCAAGTCCAGCAGGCGGCAGATGCATCCGCACCTGCCACTACAATTAGGAGGCACACGCGTTTCGCAGAACCTGCCTAGATACTCTAGCCTTTATACCGCCTATTATTATACAGAAAATGCTACATTAAACTAAATTTACTCGGCCACCTTATTTTTACCTACAAACACGAATCTATGTAATAAAAATTTTAATGAGTCGTACGAGCCCCAATAAAGACCTACTAATTGTTTTTATTACTTGCGAATAATATATCTACTTTAATACCGATATTTTGATAGCAATAAGTTGCTAGCTGTAGCTATTGTAGAGTGCTGAACGAATTCATAATAAAAGCTAACAACGCATGATCGGTTAGTAGGTTAGGTTGCGAGTTTGCGCTGTCAGTGTTGCGACCGTCGCCGCCTGCCGTAGCGTTGAGTCAGCGGCCACTCATCGCAACGCTGCAAATAATCACTTTGCGTCACCTCTTTATCGCTCCGCGGAAAACGTGCCGCCTCACTGTACAGCGCGATTACTGCACGCCTCTACAGTTGTACACCTACTGTTCATTATAGGAAAATTATAAGCGAGCGCGACGAGTTTTCAATATGCAGAAATAGCTAGATAATATCTAGCGTGTGGTTGTATCACGCGGCGCCCGCGAGCGCTGTATGTATGTAGCAGTGTCGTCGCCAGCGCTGGCGCTCATGAAAATAAATTTAGTAAATGACGTTGGCGCTCGGCGTTGCCACTCCGTGCCTCTGGAACGCGGCTGCGCGACGTTGCCGCTCCGCTCGCTCTTTCTAATCTTGTCGTAAAGTTCTTTTTCTGATGCGCAGCGCGTCGCTCGTTCTCTCCGCTCGAAACTTGGAAACGTCAGACGTTTATTTTATCGCTAGTCTCGGATATGCGGCATTTTATAACCGTACCGCTCGCTATTGCGCCGAGGCGAGAAGTTAGTGCTTATTCAAAATAACAACCATAAAGAATTCTACTGTATGCGTTGAGAAGTGATAGTCGACGAGTCGTCAGAGCGGCGACGTTGTTATAGCGCCTCTCGCTCGAGGAGGTAGGAAAAGTTCGGTCGGCGAGGCGAGTCGAACGAGACTTTCTATGGCATTGTGGAGACCAAATAGACGGCGGCACGGCAACGGCATTGCCTCACAGCGCCACAGCCATGTCGAGCGGCGCGCGGGTCGGCGGGGAGAGGGGGGCGCGGGCGGCGGCACCACGCGCCTGTGTGCACGTGCAGCACACAGCCGCACGTAACAACGTCGTAGCGGCGCGCGGTATCTAGCGCTACAGCTACCTACGCCCGGCCGCGCGCCTCGACAACGTTGTATTATAAGCAACTATAAAGCGGGGTAGATAGCATGGGGTGTGCTGAGCCACGTTATGGGGTCGCTCTACCCACATGAGAAAATACGATACCGCCGTTTTGTGTCAGATGTTGTGGGAAATATATAAACGATGGAATTTCTTTTGATTAAGTTCAAAAAAGTTAGGGCATAGATAAGTAGGTACCGAAGGTTTCAGACATTTTATCAAATTAAAAAGTAGCTAGCTAACATAGATAACAAAACAAATAAATTGTTTTTGTATTTCAGCGTTGTCAGTCTAGTTTCAGTGGCGAGTCTCGGTGACATTTCCCAACCCACGTGTTTAACGCAACTTTCGTGTTTGTGTGTGGAATACATCGATGCCTGTATAAATAACGATTGTTTACGACGCCACGGTCATAACATCGTAGTAGATTTTTATTTCATTTTTTTTGTCCATTCATGAAACAGCGGCGAAGAGACTTCGCTATGCAGTATCGAGCCGATTCAATGACCGATTAAGCCATTAACGCTCCTTTTCAGTACAATAGAGCACGTGACCGCCGGTGGTAATTTCATTCATCTCTGAAGGGCGGTTTGTTGTGGACCTGTTCCGTGCTATCGAGATTAGAGATCGTAAACACTTCACTTTATTCTAATGTTGGCGTTTTGTTTGAATATTTTGTGTATGGGGTGTGAATTATTGTGGTTATCGCCATTGACGGAAGGAAGTCATGTTTTTTGTTTACTAAATTCTCTCTTCAAGGTCTTAGTAATGTGTTTTTACAAAAGAAATGGGGTTTGAATTAAATTTTGACACGAATTTCAGAAGTAGAGCAGTGCAACATTGTCAAACAACCTGCTCGGAGACAATGAATTGTCAAAAAAGTCGGAGGCTATCGTGGCGTGGCATGTGCACGGTACGCGGCCGGCACGAAGGTAGCCTCGCCTGTCGCAGACACCAGGGCTGTGCCACATCAGTAATGTTACCAACGACGACGCCTAAAATCACCTAAAACGACTCAACCACCCAACACACACCATCCTTTTTATCCCTAATCCAGAACTCTCAAAAGACAATAATCCCAAGAAATACAGTGTTGTTACGAGCCGATAAACTTGCAAATTTCAACGGCAGCATGAGTGGAAGGAATGATAAAAATAAAATATGTAGTCGGTATGGTCGCGCAGCCCTGGCTGGCACGCACATTTCCGTGAGCGGAGAGCGGCGAGTGGCGAGGCCGCGTGGGCATGTGTGCGTCCGTGCGCGTGCGCCTGCGCGCGTCTGTGTGCGTGCGCCAACCAGTCCCACATCCTGTTTCGTGCCTTCGTGGGCCGTTCGCGCAGCTTCGGCGACTCGCCGCAGTGCTTCTGTCGAGCTTTTTATTTCACGCCTCTGGCTACTGCATGCACAAGATTGATTTTAACAGTAGTTGTGTTGTGTAATACAATTTTTTGCCAACGCCTAACCGTAACAAATGGCGGCTTTCATGTCAAGTTTAAATTAGGATTTATTGACAATCATTTGCGTTTACCCCAAATTAATTTAATTTTTGTGTTTAGATTAGTGAACTTTTGCGGCTTTTTCTACCATTTATCCACTGACTCTAGTTACTGCAGTCAGTTATCTATGTACCTAGTAACACATTTATCTATAAAGGCACAATTTGGTGGATTGAAATGAGAACTGGCTTTATCAATCTAAACCGTATAAAAATGCAAATCAACAAAATCAAAAGTAAGTATCATGTCTACTTTTTCAACCCAATCTATAGAAAGAAAAAATGCATTAACAGCTAACTCACATCGCAGCATCATAAAGGCGCTTTGATCAGTTGAATGGGCTCACAAAAAGCTCATAATCTATGCGCACCGTTATACAAGTGTCAATAGAGTCAAATAATTTCAAAGTGACGAGGAAAAAAATGAACAGTTGAAAAGCAAACAAAAGGAATCCCTCAGGAATGTGATCCCGCATAAAAAGAGAGGGAATGCCCGAAACGCATTGTTTACAGTGAGCGCGTGCGAGTCGACGCGTTATGCGTTTATTATGATGAGCGTGGTCCAGCGAGCTGCGAGCTGCGACCACTCGACGCAATGAAAGGGAAAATTTGTAGTTTTTGTCGGTAGAGAGATGACGCACGCTTCCCCGAACGCAGCCGCCGGCGCCCGCTCAGTGATCGGAATGTCGGTAGTGTCGCGCTCGGCTCCTCCGGTGGGTTGCCTTTTGCGAACAGCCAATATCCTACGTCAGCAAACTTCCGAGCCTAACTGTTCCACGCAACCTATTGGTGTAAAGAAGTCCCCTGCAAGGCTGCAAGCTGTAAGCTAATCCACCTCATATGCCAATCGGTTTTTCTTTTCAGTTCAGGCTCACTACTAAGCTATTGGACCTAAAGTGGCACTGCTTCGTTCCACTAACTAACTCAGACAGACCCATTTTCGTCAAATCCATTCTGCTTATAGGAAAAAACTAGCTGCGCACCGCAGTTTCACCCGCGTAAGTCTCGATCCCGTGGGAATTTCGGAATAAAAAGTAGCCTATAAGTTTATCAAGGGTGTCAGCTACCTCCATTAAAAATTTCATCAAAATTGGTCCGGCCGTTTGAACGTGAAGAAGTAACAAACACACACACACACACTCACAAACTTTGGCCTTTTTAATATTAGTGTGATTAAACGCATCGGATTAGACTGGATGGGATTACACGCTGCCATTATCGATGAGCAAATGAAAAGTGCATCTGTCGTGAAGTGTGATAATGTGACACACGCGGGACCGGTTCAAGGCACTTGTACACTTAACACTGACATTGTTAGACTTAGTGCACTTCGTACGGTATAAATCACGATCCGGGGGTGGAGTTTATATCGCGCTCTGTCGAGATAATAAATCAGGTGGCAGCGTACGCGGGCAGATAATGACGTCACTGGCACGTATCTCGGAGAATCCCCGGAAGAGAGCGAATAAAATAAAAATGTCACGTCGCGATCAGCTGTTGGGCGGTGCGAGCGTGACGGCGGCGGCGGCCCGCGCCGCAGCGATACGCATAACGACGCCGCAATAAAACTTATTTTTATGTTTTTCGCTCACAATGGCCGCGCGAAGGTCGAGCTATCTAAATGGGTCAATACACTCTGCGTAGTACGAGCGGTGAACACGTGCTCCCCGTTTGTAAATAGCGAGATATCGGCCGATTGTTGCAGTGATTAATGGGGGCACGTAATGACTCGGCGCCGGCCGCCCGCGCCCGCGCCGCTCGCTAATATGCTCATTCATCGGTTCGACACTATTATTATTTGCCGGCCGGAGATGGTTTTGTTTGCATTCCGACAATCGATGCGACGACATTAGGGCGACGCTCAATGTCAAGGCTGCACTTGCTATGCGCCCGCCCGCCCGGCCGTGCTCAATGCTAATTGTCTACGAGTTGACTCGACCCCGTTATGCGAATTTACTGAACAGAGTTGTTGTAAGTAGGTTTGTACACCACTGTGCAGCGGTGCACGCTGTTCTGAATATAGGTTTTCAAGTACAAATCATGCACTTATTAAGCTTTACTGAAACCTTGCGTGGTGCATGATCATATTTTCAGTTTCATCAGCTGAAGAATTCTACGGTTTACTAATACCAACCCTGCTTTTACCAAATTTTCTCAAATCACCACTCAAATTTTGTCTTTTAGCTACGATACTTGAAAAGTGTTCTCAACAATTTAGCTGCTTTGACAAACAGCTAGTAAGACAACGAATTTTCTAATAGACATAGGTTTCGTGAGGTGCTAGGGACTACGTACAGTCAGAGTGATATATGCGGGAATCATCGACAGGCGGCGATAAGGGCGAGGTCACGGCTATCAATGGAGACATCTCCATACGCGCACGTGGCGGCCGGCCACGACATCTCGCGCCCATTCACTATGAAGACGCCCCCGCGGCCCTCCGCGACCCCCCGGCTCCCGCGCCCGCGCACCGTCCCGCCACCCCCGCACCCTCCGCGGTGCATCCATGCAACAAGTTAGGGCACAGGTTTGTCTTGTAAGGAGCCCGGAACACGAGTCGCACCGCGGACGCGAGCCCGGCACTACGCTCAACTAACTGCCACCTATCACACATAAAATGCTTCCTACGACCCTTCTCCTCAAGTTACATTCAATACCCAATTTCAATATGCGCCAAATCTGATAACTAACTTCAAAAGGGCTCATCGTAGCAAAGACACGTAGGCTGTCTACGAAACGTAGCACTCGTCAAATAAAACCGTAGCACCGTAGGCCGATCGTTTAATACCTACAAAACGTTTTGTAATAATTGGTAAAATCAGCACCATTACAATGTAACGCAATTCAAATAAAGTTCTCGTAAAACATGGCGGTTCAAACACATTTTCCAGCTTCGTGATGCCCAATTAAATATGGATGTGATTGAAAAACGCGTGTCCGGTAACGAGCGTGTACATAATTGGTGGGCGGCCGGGGCAGGCCCGGAGTGACCCAGTTGTCGTTGCCTGGCGACCCGGGGCTGCGCCCCCCGCGCCGCCTACCACCCCCGCCCCCGCACTAAATAACCTGCCCGAAACCGACACCTTAGCAAAGGTCGTTCAACCGTCACAGAGGCAGTTGCTCTCGCCATTTTTAACCCGACATGCATGCATCACACACGATGACAACCCCTACACCTCCCGAAAAATTATCGAATAAAAATAATAAATATAAATACAGATTTTTCACGCTAAATGAAAATTCTGCAAAATTCGACATTAATTAGCCATCTTTTTCGTTTATTTGGTATATTTTTTGGTACTGGATTGCGAGCTTTAATTAGTGGTTTACCTATTTTATGCTGAACGCTCGATACCACAGCAACAACTGGCATTTTATGGCTGCAGGCTAGATAATGTTGAAAGAACATGCTTGACAACAATCCTTACCAAATGTGACAATGTGTTGGACTTATTTAATAATGGATTCGAGTCCTCATCCTAATTCTCACTTTCCTTGCAAAGCTTGCTTAGTTACGATTGAGAAATTCACGAAACTCGACAAAACTTTTGGTAATTGAAATATTCGCAATAAAGAGGAATACAATGAGGATTCGGGGTGTACGTGGGCACTAGTGGGCAGGCCGGCCGCGGCGACACCGCTGAACAAACTAAATGAAATTATTTTCTTTAACTCTTAACTTCGAGTGTTTTTTGTGGAGACGAAGAGAAAAACCTGCGAGCGAATAAACTTAATTGTTATAAGCCGCGTTTGCCGACTGCCACCCCCTCAAGTCGTGAGGGCGAGGGGGCGCCGAACACAGTTGTATTTCTCCGAACTTGTGCTAAATTTCACTTTCTCCGAAGACGTTGTGCGTAGACTTAGCCACCCACCACGTCCCCGTCCTCTCGCTAACTTTGCTAAATAGTTTCGACACTACTAAGTACCTATCTTCTTAAAACTTAAGTCTGGTGTCTTCTTCGCGTCGGCTTTTTGCATAGATACATGATTCCCAATCATGTCAGCATAATGTTTTATGAAAGTCCCACATTCTTTTTGTTATTAAACAGTAATGCTGTCAAACATGTATCTTCTATGAGACCGCTCTATACACCCTCTGTGAGATATCGTTATCTTAGCGAACCCTAACCGAGTAAAACATAAAAAACGTTACTCAAAAAAGTCCTTCCACTCACAAAAACTCTGCTGCCTCCTCGCCCTCTGAAGTTATAAAACGCTGAAGGCGAGTGAGGTGAGGCAAGCGGCATGCGATCTTATCCCCCCGCATTAAAGTCGAGTTCGGCACGAGCTACCCTGTGCACACCAGCAAGCAGCGCCTGAAAGGCGAGCACACGAGCGTGGAAGCTTTAGCAAAATGAAAGCCGACTCGCTCTTAATTCACCAGCACATAGACACGGCGTACGGACGTCGATAGGACACCCTCGCCGCCCACCGCCTGCCGCCCCCACGCGCCGGGCATAAATAAGGGGGGCGAACTCGGGTTAACAAGAGAGTGAGTGCCCTCCCTCGCAGCAATGCTAGAAGGGAGAATTAAGGGGGCTGCGGCGAAGGACGAATTAAGGAGATGAGAGAGCACACGCTCTCTAGACGCGCCACCTCGCACCAGCAGGGAATTAAGGGAGAGCGCACAGCTACGGTGTCACTGCGACACGCTGCCGCTAGCTATTATTTTTTTTTTGTTTTTTTTACCATGACTTTCGTTGTTTATAAAAGTTCAGAATCGTATCTTATTTATACTTGCACGATACTATTGATTTTCTAGAGGACTCTATACTATTGGACTGATTTAAAAAAAAATAACATTATGAGCCGCCCTAATAGACAACCTCCGAGGTCCGTGACGTCACTGCTGCGTTTTCAAAGCACGTGAGCCACTTCGTCACATAAATTACAAACTATATCCCACAGGAGTTAAGGTTTGTTTTCGACGAAATTGCTGGAGCTCCTTTGTCTTGCTCCATCGGAGCGGGCAAAAATGTTCTTTATTTCTATAGGAGAAGGTTGAATTTACTGGAATCGTGTCGTAATGATCTTGGGAAGAGGGTGGGTATAAATTTTCCATGGGGGCAGACGGGGCGACGTCGCGCGAGGGCGCCGCTGAGTCACGGCGGCGGCGGCGGCGGTGCCGGCGACGGCGGGGCGGGGTGCGGGGCGCGGGGGACGTGCCACAGAACATATTGTAAGTATCTACCACTCACATGTCACAAAGTTTTCTCCCATCGGGAAACTTTGTTAACGTCAACGGAGCACGTGGCCTTGCCGATATTATACATAATTGCTACGCGAGTTCCCGCTCAACATGTGACAACTTACATTCACACTTACTTCGGATAAAAAGTACGAGTAGGTGATCACATGCGTTAGTGCAGGTGTCAGTGGATAGTTGATGAGTGAAGTAACTAGTTGATGAGTTAAAGTTGATAGTGCGTTTGATTACAATGATTCGTGACTCATTACGGAGCGCTGTTACTGTGTAATATCCGTGTTATTGAACTTGTGCTAGTTAATACATGCATCGATATCTACTGAACCGCGATATTATGTTACTTTTAGGCATTTGCATGTCTTACACTTTTTGCCTTTAAATAGCATTGAGCCAATTGTTCATTTTCCTGTGACAGTCGCTGCAATCGATCTCGATATCATATAATTGTGACACTCAGGATCGAACTGAACACATAATAATTGTCAGCCGTATCTTTGGTCGTGCAATCGGCTCACATCGGCCCGTCACCTTGAGGCCTGATAACGTGGCTGTTGTGTGATAAGAGGCGATACCGCCGACCCGACCAACGCGCCGCACGCAATCTTAAATTCTTATGCTTTAAACATTATTGTATTGACATTGGACAGCTTTGAATTCATAAAGCTTTAACTTATAAGCTTCATGAAGCCATCAACGATAGTGTTGTTAGGAAATATAAATCTGAATTTGATAACAGTCACTTAGTTCTAAATCAGTCATCATAACAAAACATTGCAAGTTTGCATTACTTGCTATCTTTATTGATATCAGTTTGTGAAAAATGTAAACAATAATTTAAATTCGAAAACAAAACAAGCTTTTGGCTGACAACACACAACATTATTCATCATCATCATTTCAGCCGAAAGACGTCCACTGCTGGACATAGGCCTCCCCCAAAGGGGGGGGTTTGCCATAATCGCCACGCTTGGCAGGCGGGTTGGCGATCGCAGTATGGTGTTAAAATGCATAGAGAAGGCTGCTGCCCATTCTCTAGTCGCCTTTTGAGACACCCACGGGAAGAAATAGGGCAGTGCTATTCTTTACGTCCGGCACCACACGGCCACAACATTATTATTATAAGCTAATATTTTCTTTATTTATTTTAAATGAGAGCAAATCTACATAGAAAGTTGAGCATCATTAATAAATGATACTAAAAACATGCGAACATATACTCGACTTTTTCGAGAAGTTTTCAGCTCCGTGTTGGCGGCACGTCCCTCGTTGTCGTGCAGCATCGCTCGAGCGAGCGCCCACAATGCTCGCCTCGAAGATCGGCGCTGTTTCCAATTACATTATGTACGGGAGGCCGAGGGGCGAGAGGGAGGGAGCCTTATATAAAGCCCTCCCCCTCCAAGCCTTGGAAACTCACAGGTTATAAAGCGCGGGAATGAGTTTTCGCGCGAAAACTTTATCGCAAAAGCTCGTGCGCCAAGCGAAGCTTTTGCACAAGCTTAGACTAGTTCGACGACATCGACGCGTAGGATTAATTTTACGATTCAAACTTTTTATTACATGAATTGTTTTAATTTATGTACTTAAGGCTGCCTTGTGGTGTTTATATGAGGTTACTTTCAGGTCTACGACAAGACACAAGTTGGCAATGTGTCCTCTTGTTGTTGTTGAAGAGGTGTCCTTTGACATTTGGTTTGTACATGCCTCTATCTACAGTTTAATTATTATGATCTATTTTGATGAGATGTAGAAACAACCCTGTTTGCTTATCCATACTTCTAGAGTTTTATAATATTAACTTGATTCCGTGTTTATTATCAAAGTTACTCTGCCTTTAGTCGGACAGTGGTATCCTTTTTTTTCAGGATTTAATTAAGACTCCCGCTTTGATGTCGTACTTTAAATACATTGCATCCAAACAGTTGAATACAGCACAAAACAAAAGTCGGGGGTGACCCTCCGGCTCCCGCGTCGAGGGAGAGCACAAAGAACGACTCCCAATTCAGTAACGAGTCCCGGGTCCCGGGCCCCGGGTCCGTTAGCTCATAGCCAACTCAGATGAGGGGCCCGAACTTTGCCGCGATGCGAGCTAACAAAGGACTTTATTTGGCGTCATCAGGTAAATGAAACAGTGACAGAATATTAGAGCTGCGTCAGTTTCATTGGTGTGGTGGGTCGATAAATCGAAGTAAGGTCAACAGCGGTGGGCAGAAGCAGGGTCGCCGGCGGCTGCGGTGACGGCGGTGCGTGCGGGCCGGCTTGGCAGCCGCAGGCCGCAGCACGCCGCTCGCAGTGCCGATGCTGTTTTGCATAAGTAATGACCACCGCCGCCGCCGCCCCTTACACCCCCCCCCCCCGGCTCCCCCCGTAGGCCTATCGATTGCGGCGGCGCGGGGCGGGCCGCATCGCCGTAATTGTCACACTGAGCGAGCTGAATTTCACTCCACCCTCGCGTTATCGACCTTACTACCCCCGCATAAAACCCACTCTCCGCCGGCAAGAATTACTGATTGAATACCAAATGCGTTATAGTCCGCTCTAAGTTTGGAGGCGGCTCGTAATAGAGCCTTCGAAGAGTCTATGACAGAGCTTAATTAGACAGGCGTGCGATGGCACCGAATGGATTTTACTTGTTCGATATTTCAGCGCGAATTAAAGCACAAATTGTTGGGACTGAATTAAAGTACTTTAAAAATTAGTGGAACAGAGAACTGTAGCGCCAACCTTCGGCGCGGGCGTGAGCGTACAGTTGGCGGAGTTTGTTTGTTCGACACATTAGCGACCACTCGCAGTCGCTACTGGCTAATGTGATCATTCGTCAACAAACCAGACTGCTAAGCAACTGGACAACTTGAATATTTGAGTAAATAAGTAGTCTCAGCTGGAAAAAGTGCAAGCTACAGCTAACTAGCGAACAGTTATAGCCTAGCTGTGCTCGGTGCACCGGGGAGAGTCGACAGCGGACACCTCACGCACGCCTGTCGCACGCAGAGAACAATAATTCCGTATCGTTTCGCGCGACAGAGCGTGCGACGTCGCATCGTATGTATTAATAGTCGTCGTCTAGGCGAGCGCCGTTTTTTAGCGCACCAGCAACGACGAAAGTATGGAGAAAGTGGCGCGTTGACGTCACGCACACACGCGCAGCACACGCGTGCCATACGCCGGCTGAAGACAACGTGACAGCCGCTCTCTGTACTCGATACAGCGCTGTCTTGCTACACGCCGACGTTGCAACACCGCGCGCTCCGTATGAGAAATACGAGGCTGGCAGCCGATACGAGGTGCCCCCTCTCGACACGTTCACTTGCTCAACTGAAATACCTTTAAAAATACGTCAGCTTCCAGCTCACATCGACGCTACACTTGCTACTCTTCATAATTGCCAGACACCAAGTCGAAGGATAATGGGCGTTCCCCAATCTTGTGATAATTGGTTCTTATAGGGGCGCTTGCGCTTCATTACTGTATGCGGGCAAACTATCATTCGTGCTCAAAGTTCTATGAGTTTGTTCGACTTTGACTTCCACTGAATGCAAAATAATGCCCCATAAAACGAGCACCTGTTTCGGTAGGAACGCGTGGATAACTGAACAAAGAGCCGGTCGTCTCACAAACACGATTCTTTATTGCGGTCCATTGCAGATGTCATTGTCGATTGGTTACGAGCGAAAATCACCATTGTTAGCGGTACATGACATAACTCGGCTCGTGCCCACGCGATCACAACATCTCAAAGCATAATAGTGTGAAAACAAATAAAGAAAGAGTAATGACCATCGATACGAGAGACGAAACGTTAAAAAACGGTCGCACGCGAGTCGCGAGCCACCCGACGTGTACTAGACTCGGAACTAGATTAAATTGAGATCAAACGTGGTTCATTCATAATCTGATCACAACGCCGGTAAACGTAGTAAGTTTATAGAGGCTTTAGTTCAGCGGTTAGTCGGCTTAACCGAGAGTCGAGCGCCCGTGCCGCCCGCGGCGAACAATTAATTAAATTAAGTGTAAGATGAAAAGGAAAACGACCGCCGCCGATCAGCTGATCTGTGATTGATGCGCACATCATCGCACCCCACTGCACGCAGGTTACACCACAACCGGTTTAGGACCGTTATTATTAAAAAATACCTTGTTTATTTACGATTCAACGGCGATTAACTCGTGTATCAATTATTATGTTAAGGTTCGTAGGCTCGAGAGTCACTCGTCACTCACTGGGCGTTATTTCACAAAAACATCGCTACTTTTTTTACTAAATTTCAGAAAAAGGGTTAAACAATGAAAGGACCTACATTTCTCTTACAAATAAAATCAATAAAATTATAAACATCGAATGTTAATAGAACAGCAAATAAACAAATCAACGACCTCGGAGACTTAAAAAGTGAAAGAAAACGTGTAATAAATATAACTTCATCACTTTTTTCATTGCCAAAAAAGAGCTGTAAGTGGTGACGTCACTGGCCGGGAGGGGTGGAGGATTAGGACGGCGGGGTGAGGGGGCGACGTGGGAGCCAACCCTCGCTCGCCGCCCCTACTAACGACACTCGACTCGATCTAATAATGTACAAAGCTACTAATTGTAAGTGCACTTTCCAAATAAGCTAGCTGAAACTGAAAGCCTTACTTTAATTTGAATGAGAGAGACCATTGTTTATTTGTGAACATTTTCAGTGCAGTTACTACGTGGTAAATAAGTTCATAGTCTTCGTAGCAGATAGATTAATCTAATGAACATGGAATTGTAACTCAAAGGAAAAAAATAGGGTGTTGGTTCTTTGTTACAGAAAACCTGTCAGACATTATCCGTATTATTACAAAACAAGGTTTATCTTCAGACGCAGATTTAAACCATGGAGCCATTATTGAATTTCGATCTTTATTCCGTCTACGGTAAAGTTCCTAATACAAAACTGACAACTTGTACCGAACTAAGTTTTCAGTTTTGTATAAAGAACGGTATTTCAATATCAGTTACGTTCTTATTACAAAAACTGGCTGCATGGGTTTAGCCATGTCAAAATATAAATCTTGTTTTGTAATAAGACGGTATTTTTCACAATTTCTAGTTCGAGTAACAATCGAGTTTGGATGGACCAAATGGTACGGTACATCAAAGAGACGTGCTGGTATGAGTTGGGGGCCGCCTCCCCCACCCGATGGGGGAATATGGTGAACACACACATACGCGACTACATTACAGTAATTATCCAATTATTAAAAAATGTATGACTATGCATTTAATTACCAGCTATTGGGTTAGTGACACGCGTAAGTAAATTTTATTTATATACCTGTTATGGAAGTCATTACTGTTAATGGAAAAGGAATGTTAGGCTCTTTGTGATGAACTAAGTTTGGAATGAAAACTCGGAGGTCCCTTTTTCGTAGCAGGAATACTACGAGTGCTACGCTGCGTAGCTACATCGTAATTGGTAAAGGAAAGAACTGGGGATCTACTCGGAAGCGTTAAGAGGCCTGCGATGGATGCGTAGTTCATACAAACGTAATACCAAAATAATTTGTAAATCGAACATATTCTTAAGGTAGTGTGTCTTTATTCCGATTGGTTCACAAATATATATTTTGAATGGACACTGATTTAAACAAGAGTTATGAGAAAAATAAGTTTTCTATAGAAATTTTAAATTCTTCATATCTCGTCTTTAAATCATTGTCCTTACAATATATATTTGGGAACATAGATATTGTGTAATCCAATCGAAATAAATACACACTACCATAAGAAAATTTTCGATTTACAAATTATTTTGGTATTACGTTTGTATGAACTACGCACCCATCCGCCTCTTAATCCGAAGTATCGGACGATTTATAACTTCCATAGTTTCCTTTTTTGACTTTGTATCCTTACCCGACTTAAAGTCACATTTTTGATTTAGGTGTCTGTTTTTTTCGCCATAATCAGCCCTATTTTGCCGTAGTTAAGCAAATATAGATACTTCGGATTTATAATATGTTCGGAGTAGACCCCCCGATGTTTGACTGATTAGAGGAGTCGTTCTTTGTTCAACTTCTACGTTAGAAACAAACAATAAGTAGTGATCATTTCTTCTACAGTACCCCGTTAGTAAGTTTGCAAATGAGTAAACGTAACTAGCGCGTTTGCGTTAAGAATTTTATTCTCACTCTTATACTCTTAGCATTATGATGTATCGGTCAAATTTTAACGCAAACGAAATAGTTACGATTACTCTCTTGCAAACTTACACTTGGGGTACAGAACTCATAAGGTAAGCTGCGAATTTTCGCCTTCGTAGTGCTTGCTACGCCAGTTGCTATGGGCGTATTCAGACCTTTTCGCGTACGTTCTTTATCAAGCTTGTTATGGTAATAACATGCCTGTCTGTTCCGTGTGGTGCCGGACCTTAAAAATAGCACCATCCTATTTCTTCCCGTGGGTGTTGTAAAAGGCGACTAACGGACTTACTATAAAATGGGCAGCAGCGTTCTTTATTTATTTATTTATTTGAACTTCTCGCACACAATAAGGTACAAAGGCGGACTTAATGCCTCTCTAATGATGTTCTTTATGCATTTTAACACCATATTGCAATCGCCAACCCACCTGCCAAGCGTGGCGATTATGGTAACCCCCCCCCCCCCTTTGGAACCAAATGGTGATGATTTTAAAGACTGTCTTTAAAACCTATACTCCCTAACCTTATATACTTTAACTAAACCCGATGTTTTCACTTCTGCTGACGGAAATCTCCGAAATAATCAAAAAACATAATGAAAGTTCCATCCTAAAATCAAAACTAATAAATCAGTAGATAAAGAAGAATACGGAGCACGTAGAGTAGTCCCCCCATTGCGGCTGATTACGAGCGCGCTACCAAATAAGAATGAATTTTTAATGAGAACCCACCCCCGGAGCCAGCCTCTTCCGAACAGTACGCACTTAGGAGATTAGTCTCGAGAGCGTTCCAGTTAACTTGCTAACAAGTAACAACAGTAAACCAGCTAAAAATAATATCTACAGAAACAGAATTAATACTTTCCACTTTATGTAACGCGCTGTTTTTATAAACTCTCGTAGACCCTCTACGAAAAACGCGTAGGCAAGGGAAGCGTAGAGCAGCTATCAGACATTGTAGTAAACCAAATGTCTACTCGTGTTGAAAACTTCTTGAAGTGTACGTGATATGATGTACATTATCACTTGTTACTGTCTCTTGTTTTCGGCAATTTCATTCACGTAAACGTTAACATCTGATTGGTTCCAAATCTAGAGACAGGTAGTCAATAAAGACAACCGAGCCGTAAAGCAATAAAGTGATAAGACGACGACCCCACAGAACAATAACAATGTAAATGCCGTTTTATAGTGTAAACAAAAAGTATAATAAATGTTACGTAGGCGGCTACGTCAGGACGTACGTCACAGGCGACGTCACGAGCGGAAGTCCGCACTAGATATATTTAGTGTAGGCGTGCACCGCAGCCGTCGGGTTCAATGTCGAGGCGCGACTATCTATCGTCCATCAATCACCGCTCGCCGCTCGAACACCCGCTACCAAAGGACGCGACCGCGATCTACACTTTTCCTCACTCGCCCACTCGACTCGAACTCATCCTCTAAACAGTACATTGCGAAAAGATGCCTCTCTGATTACAACACTCTCGATGCTGCGATAACATCGCGCCGGTATGCGCGTGATAATAGTTTGTTGTTATACCCGTAGTAAGTAATCCACCTGTCTTCGGTTCGCAGATATGAATCGAATCGATTGTCATGGTCGGTCGGGTGGTACATTATCATTTTCATTCATGGATTGATAGAAGTGTGTAATTGGATATCGGAACACGTCGATATAGATTGTGCGTGACCGGGTGAATGCGGCGCGGTGCGGCGGGTTGCGGTGCGGCGCGGTGGTGCAGCGGGCGCACCGGGAGCAAGGCCGGCGCTGTTTACTAACTTCCGTCACGACTCACGAGCACTTGTCACTCGCGCCGCCGCCGCGCCGCTCCTCGGCCGACGCACACGTGTCTACGCAAATAATAGCGAGCCCTCACAGTTGACATTGTCCCACTTCGAGCGACTGCCCGCCCGTCTAGACTTGAGATACGATCACCGTAGATACGCTCGCTGCTAACATTTTGCATTCGTTATTGTCTCAATACATCGCTGTACCATTCTCTATCTCTGTATTATAAGGCACAAGTCATAAGCGACTACGAGATACATCACGCTAGAGATAGTATTCTTAAATTTAGAAGGCATGCACCCTTGTTGAAGTTGTGCCCTACGCGGGGTGAGAACGAGGGTGACTGCAGTAGGGTGGCGGAGCTCCCTCGGCCCGTCACCCCCCGGTGCACAGTAGGCGCGTAGTAACTGCAATAACGGAGCAGTGAAAGTGTCGCGGGGCGCTTCAACCGTCAATGGGTGAAGACTTTACTCCCTTCACCCCGCCGTCTTATGCTCAAACTTGTAGCTAATAGTACGATCTTCCTAGTGTCGGTCGTCCGCACACATGTTTGTGTTCACATCAACAATGTTTATGTTGAAAGTTTCTCCTGGAGCACGCAAACGAGCGGCGAGCCAGTGTTGACGCTTATTAAACTATTGCTTGATTTACTGAAGAAGTTGAGAGTGTCGGCTTATTACGAAGGTATGACGTGTGCGCATCGCAATGAGTGCACATAAATCGCGGTCGATCAGCGCCGATCGAGTATGTAAAGTGTTCGCGACACGGAGCGGACACCGGCGGCGACAAGCAAAAGCAAATAAACAAGCGGAACGAGTACGTCGTCATTATCTCGAGTCATGAATGAAACGGAACGTAAATTGAAATGTATCGCGTGCCATAATCCGCGCGCATTAATCTCACTCAAACGCCGATCGTTGCGTAACCGCGAGCACAACAAACGGCTCAAGTTCATTGATCCACTTAATGTCCGCGCTAAATGTGTCGTTGTTGAATGTCAAAACATTGTTACATAATTATCCGCGTAATGCGCGGATGAGGTGTGTGTGCGCCATGCGCGCGCGCCTACGACGACGTCCCGCCGGAATGCCGGGGCGCAGGCGCAGACTGGCCACTTCCGAATCCAGCCGATCGGTGATCACCCGCGATACGTCATCATGTTTATTCATGAGCTTATGATTATAAAATGACGTTTACAACATTCTGATATCGTTGACCGGTTGCCGTATAATAATAACATTCATTCATTCATAAATGATTAATGGTTACTACCTACGAAATAGATTTGTTGTAGTATATAATAAAGCTATTATCATAATTATAAACAAGATTTTACGTTACTTGCTGGTTGTAGTAAAACATTATATGTGTACAAACATTTGAAGCTAAATCAAAATTACACCTTTAGGTTTTCGTTCAGGCATAAAGTCAGATATTTTTGGTGGTTCTATCGGCTGAAATTTACTAGTACAAACAATTCTTTATTAAATAAGCAAAACTATCCATTTAATAACTTTTTACAACTCTGTATTTACAAGTTTAATCAAAGTAATTGATCGTCGAGGCGGGCTGTTAGATTTGTTTTCGTAGTAAAAGCAGCTGAAGAGTGAATCCACTGCTCTGAATACTAATAAAATAAGATTTAGTAAAGCACGAGCGCTGTAAGTTCAACGCATGTCACGGTGCAGTGTGCAAGTTCTCAACCTTCATGTTCGTTTACGACACATTGCGATCGTTTCCGATGTACTTGTTTAACTTTCGCCGCTTGCTTAACTTGACCGTCAAAATAAGATTGCAATAAAAACATCACTCTTATACAATGACGTGAATTTACATAAATTATTGGCGGCGGCACGTCTCGTCTCGCGTCCGTCGCGGACACGCCGCGCCGCTCGCTTGTTTACCCCGATGCAATGTTTACATAGCCATCTCACCAAACTGGAGGGTTCAACGACTCACATATTGTTTTATTGCCAGACGTAATTGGGTCGCGGACTCGCGGTGCGGCATTGAGGCCATGGGAAATATATTTAGAGCGTGAAAGAGACACTCCGCGAATGCCAAAGATATTATTATCCCACTGTTCTCGATTCAACGTCCGATGAGCTGGCGAATACTGATAAATACAGCTAAAGATATGCAATTAGCGAAAATATCAACAAACCAAAAATTTCCTCAATTTCCTATCACGCCGCAACATTTAGCAATGATAAGATTGTGATACTTTTAGTCCTGTAATCTGATATTTTGAATGTTGATTAGGTTCACTTGCGCAAATACAGAGTTGTACAAAACCAACCGTATTATAATATGATGTGAAGTAATTGAGACAGCCAGCACGAGTTTGTGAATGCATCTCAAACATGACAATAAGCTACCAACAAAAAATTGTAAACAAACTGTGTTCGGCGGCAGTATAACAGTAATAATAAAATACTGACGAGCATTGAATTCGGTGCACCTGACATTCGCATATATTTTTTCTAAACAGGTGTCTGCGGCGCGTCGCTCAGCGCGAGTCGATGCCCTATATTATTGTGTCTTTCAAGTTCATTGAGTCACACAATGGCCATATAATTGGTCGTTAGCGTATGTCAAAACACGTCGGCGCGGTTCATAATGCTTTACATAATTAGGCTCGTTTGCATAAGCGATTATTATGCGTGTCTTCCTTTGCCGATGACGTCGGCACCGCTATGGCTAATTCATTCATTTGTTTATGAGTTTACTATTACTTTTACTCCACGTGGTCGATTGTTTACAATGCGAGCGTGAATTTAACGGCAAATGTGTAATAAAAGTTGTTATTATTACGCGGTGTGCTTAAGGAGGAGCGCCTCATTGTGACGTTGATTCATAATGCGGCTGATAGACCGCTTGTTTACATACATGTTTATTTAACGTGCGTAAAGTGAGGTTAGAATCTCTGCCATGTATGGCAACTATTTACATTGTTACGGAGCTGTTACTGGATGCGTGAAATGGAGACGTTCCACGTGATTTTAATATAAGTGACCGAAAGGCTTATCGCCGCCATTTTCTAGAAACTTCTAACACTGCGTCGTCTTTAAGGACTTCATTCTTGATATTACATACATACATAAACACTTCTTCCCATGGGGGTAGGCAGAAACTATAGAACGCCACCTGCTACACTCCTTTTACTGATACTCTTTTTATCGATATTATGTATAAAATAAAGCGATTCAGACCAATTACTAGCAAAACGTAAACCTAAAATGCATAATCGATAATTTTGGTGCAATTTTTCGTAGCATAATCAGCCTATGTTCCCACTGTCGAGGGAGTAGGCCGTAATCCACCACGCGCCCAGTGCGGGTTGGTGAATGTCACATGTCTTCGAATTTTTAGTTCTAGGACATGTTTTCGTAGCGCGTAGCAACAACTACGCAAATAACTACGCCTCGTCGCAATGCTACGAAATCACTAAAACGGGACCTACGATTTTGTAGTCTACGAAAACCGTGCACAACACCCAAAATATCACTTACTTCGAATCTGAATACTTTTTGAGAAAATGGAATACGATAGGTACCGTACAAATTCTTGTTACATCGTTCTTCGGATGACGTGCACAGCTACGCACTCAAGAATGCTATGATACCGCTTATAATAACATCTTATTCTCATGTCGATCCCATTGTCCTATTCATAAAATTAAATATAGAAATACTTCACAATTAAGATGTTCTTCCCTACGAGCCGACGGAAGACGCCCAACTGCGTCAGATGGCATGTGTAGCTGTAGTGTATTTTTTTTTTTAAACGGGATTGTTCCTGTACTTTGTCTTCCGGTTACCCTTCGATTGCACTGGCAGGGCATGATCCGACTTCCCCGTCGGTTATTTTGGCTTTTAAGACTTCTTTTCTATCCATCTTTATAAACGGTATAAGTTACTAGAGCATTTTCTGAATGCAACGGATTATTAAATACTCAATTTTAAGTCGCTCTTAGGTCTCATCTCATGATGTCTTTGTGACTTCGAGGTATATATTGTAGTGATAGAAATACTTCTAGACTAAGAAAGTCTTAAAGTTAAATATGGTTTGAGTATGTGTGGATAAATCCATTAGGTACCCCGTCTTGGTGTCAAATGATTGGAAAATACACAAACTTCTCAATTTAAGACATGAGTATAACAGGTCAAATTAATATCGGTGTTGCAAATTACGAGTGCCGGAACTACTGTTAGTTCTTCAACTATAATCCATAACAATAAGCACTTGTTGAACGCATTCTTTGCCTTCAAGATGCCAATCTTATCAGCTGTCTTTGTTCACTCGGTCTTGACCGTCAGGAGCTCCTTCACACCCTATTTCACTATCGTTGGGCCGCTAGCCCAGTCACGATGACGCGCAGGTTTTCTGCCTTTTAATCATCAATAGTTTTTATGAAACAGTTAAGTATATGGACAGATCGTTCACTCAGAGGTTAATAACACCATTCAAACGAACTATTTATTATGGTAATAAGTTATGTTTTGTATACCGTCTGTCAACTTTTTTTGTTAATAAGCATTGCCAGTAACATCTTCTTTTGCTAACATATTACTTACTTACTACAATAACTTATGTAATTTCAAGTAATAAAGTTTTTATGACTCTTAGTCATGTCTTAGGTTTTGTAAACATTACCGAACTTTTAGAAAAACAACTGAAACGGTAGACAGCAATTTTTTTTTTATGTAACTAATTCATCATCATGTTTTTGTGACGTATCTTTGCTAATTTGCTGGTTCCTAACATTAGATTAAAACAATAGTGAGTTTTTTCCCGAGAATGCTATAATGAAGGCACAAAATGGTATATTTTACGAATGTTTGGAAGAAAATTGTTTCGTTATAGCGTTTCTCATTAAAAATGAAGATACTCGCGACGGTGAGGCAGCAATCAGCGATCGAACAAAACCGGGTACCGCATCTAGTTTATTACATTGGGTGTCCAAACTAGTTACAGTAAACTATCTATACGAATGAATTTAGACTTTATTCCTCGGCGGCGAGAGTTTGGAATCGTTTGGGGAGGGTATCTAGAACTATATAAGTGCATAAGGGTAGTTTGTGCATAGTTTCTTAGCGCACGTGACTGCAACAAGTCACATTCCGCTCCCTCCCACCCCCATAGGCCTACAAACAACCCCGATACAACTACACAACTTATACATTTATTTTGACGGCTCTTATCATATGTTGAACCTTTAAAATGTATGCAAGTTATAAATAGTACGGAATTGGTACCATTTTGGTAATACAGGTTTATTTATAAAAAGGCAATATTTTTAGACTTTTGATAACTGGCCTCTGTATATTGGTAAGCCAATTCTTGGAAAAGATTCGGTACAAGAGACATATTATGCATTTGTTCTTTGAAGATTTTGTCATTGATAAAAGTAGATGTGAAATTCTTTAAGATGTTCTGTACCTACGTATTTACTTTAGTCAGTATCATTGGATTGGCCATCAGTTCCTATAGATTCAACATTATGTAGCCCCAACAAGGTTTTTTTCCTTTTACCGTATCCTGAAACTGTGCATATGAATAATGTATTGTGGAAGGATTGGAGCTCCCAAACAAAAGTTTATGTGTCGTGAAGGACAAACATACCTCTAGAAAACCTATAAACATGTATTTTTGGTTGGAATCCATGGAACTGAAAGGTTTAGACCCTCTACGGCATAGAGCTTTGGATCATTTTAGCCGAAAAACGTAGGCCTCCCCCAAAATGTGTGGGGGAGGGGAGGGGGGTTGCCATAATCGCCACGCTTGGCAGGCGGGGTGGCGATCGCAGTATGGTGCTAAAATGAGAGATAGAGAACGCTGCCGCCCATTCTCTAGTAAGTTCTTAGTCGCCTTTTACGACACCCACGGGAAGAAATAGGATGATGCTATTCTTTACTTCCAGCACCACACGGAGCGAGGTTTGGATATCTCTTAAATAATGGCCGATTAGGTCTAGACATGTACCCAAGTCACTATCTAGGTCAGAAAAATACAGAAAAACGAAACCACGTTATTAACAAACTTTTCGTCTCTAGGCTGTTTACGTTTAGTTCTTTTTCTTTGGATAAAGAAAGAACAGCAAAAGGTATTGGAGTGGACTCGCCAATGGCGATTCCAGTCAAGGAGTAAATCTTAATAAGTGGAATGGAGGAGGCGCTCTGGGCCGGTGCTGGGCGGGGCGCGCCAGCCGTCGCCATGGCAACGCACCCCTAGCCGCTACCAGGAAAACCCACCAACCTCGGATCACACTCCTATTCGCTTATAGAGGAGGTTTTCAATTCAAGACCAAAACATAGACTGTTTCGCTTCCACCGACTTTAGTTTTGTTTATTCTACTACAATGTCTAATTGAAGGTCTTACAAATTTGTCTAATTCTAATCCAATGTCAGATCTGTTTTAGTATCATCCAGCTTAACTAATTGCAGTGGTCATCCATTTATTCATTACAATCGAGTAAAAACCACGGCGCATTGTAAAAGAGTCCAGTAATATCGTAGCAATATAGAAAGTAAAGTGCGTTAGCGCTGGCTGGCTGGCTGATGGCGAGCCAACAGCCAACTCGGCGATAATTAATGTGGAGTCAGTGGATTCGAGCGAGCGGGCGCCGCCGCGCCAGCCTCGTCGAGCGCACAAAAAACCCGCTCCGACACAAAAACACCCGCCGCCAGAACGAGACAACGCCACGCGACAAAGCGAGACAACAACAACTACGTATTTCTGTGACGAGTTCTCGCTCGCCTCGAGCGTCGCGCAGTTATCGAGATTCGAGCCGAATACCGCGCTTTGATTTAAAACTCCACCGAATGCGCCCTTCTATCTATCACATGGCGTTTGACAGGTCGCCGGAAACGCGCAGCTGTCAGTTCGAAAAAAAGGCGCGCGTCTTGTAAACTTTATGAATATTTTAAGGGCCATTATAGAAAAGTTATAACCCTATAACTAAGACAATACCTAATGTATGATGAAAGGTACATTTCTGAAGTAGCACAATATTATATTTGTAAGTCTGAACTACAATTAAAAGTTGAAAGAAGTTATAGCAGACTAAAGTATGATAATCCGTATATAGAAACACAAAGAAAGAGTATAAGAATAATGCTAAAATCCTAAAACATTTATTTTCCTACGTAACTACTGTATAGTAAAATAACATTTTCAACAAAATAATTTAGCAAATTTATGTTCAAAGAAGAAAAGGTTAAAAGCCAAATATTCTCATAGCTACTATCTTCCTCCAAAAGACTTAAACGATTCTACCCACTTGGTAAAAAATCTTAAAGTTAAAGTTTCGAAATATTTTACTTAACTTTTAGTAAACATACATTTATCACAATAGCTCGGTCGATACATTGCCTAGATTTCGAGTTTCATCAGTATTAATACAAACTTATAACAAAACTGTATTCAACACAAAAACTATGACAGAGAACACAAGTCGAATTAAAAATAAATGCGAAACCATCGCTGCCGCTAAACTTATCTTACTAATACTTATAACTACGATGACTTACCTGGAAATCACTCCACATTTTCATTGGGATACACCATAGTTCCGATACGAAAACATCACACGATTCACGATAACAACTGTCAAATGTGTCACAGCACGGCGTCACAGTCACAAGCGAACAGGGTGGAGGCCGAGCGCAGACTGGAGCTGGCGGCTCGCGCGCCCGCCGGCACTCGCGTTGTTCGGGCGCGCTCGGGTCGGCTCGGCGCGGCTCGGGCCGCAGCGCCCACCTGCGACTCGAACAACAAAACTGAACCGAGAGCTGCCTGAGTGCCTGCTGCCTGGACACCACAATGCCTTCGTCCGCCGCCCGCCTGACCACTGGAAACACCCGAGTTTCACTGCATACAGACTTACTGTTCGCATCGGTCAGATTGTGCAATCGTTTTATTCATTTGTGCCATTTGGAGTTTCGATGTTCAGCATAAATGACTTTCTTAAAACTAAAACGAGTTTTTGTATTATTATAAGGATCACTAAAACGAACTGACCTAAACATAAAACGGGTCGCCAGCCACGCAGAATATGAGACACAATATCTTATTCACCCGCTTGATAACAACGCACAGTATTGAAATCTGAATCCTAACGCTCAAACATAAAGAGCTCAAGTTTTCAGTCAACTGATAACAGAAAGTGACAAATAAAAAAGCTTTCTGAACAAAGTTTTGAGTGCGCCGCGCTACGGCCGGCGTAGCAGGAAGTTCGTAGCAGTAAAACTTCGTAGCGCTCTCGTAGCGTGAAAGTTTTGATTTCAACGATTTGCGTTGCGGCGAAGAGGGCCGCGAGGCCGCACTAGCTCTGCGACCCTGCGCCCCTTACTATCGACCTCCGACGACTGCGGAACACTATCGAGCATGCGCTTATGTACGAGCAGCATTGCCGCGTAGCGACTCTGCAGAACTTGTCTGAAGCGGCGTAACAGAGCAATGTATGTGCTACACAGAGTGTAGTCGTAACATAACATTGCTCTCAGATTTATCTGTTCGTTCATCTCTCACGAGAGTGCGCCACTTGGCTGTCGACCGACTACGCCCTTACCGTGTTTAGGTACGTTTTGCAAATCACCGCATGACAAAAGAACCTCCAGTTTGTCGCGTTCCATTCCGCGTGCGGTGAGGGCGTCGCGGCGCGGCGTGGATAGCGCGCCGGCAATGGGGCGTGTGCCGATCGATACGGTTGCTACAGATACGCGCCGAAGAGAAAAATCATTCGGCGGCAATTTCGAGTACTCGTTACTATTATAAATATTTAGGTCGCTCGATATTATTAAAGTGATTAGTTTATATTAGTTTGGGAACTTAAAATAATGGTAAACTGTGGATTGTGCTTGGAGGTGCAGTGATCCAGTCGTCACGATGACGGTGCATTTTTTACAGATAACAAGTGAACGCGATCGTGGCGAAATAAAATAAAGTTACGAATCGCCTGCGTCACCTGCGTGTGCGCTTATTGCGAGGTGTCGTTCTTTATCCTGAATACTTTACTAAAGAAAGGTACACGTGTATATGTACACGGTATATGTATATGTACATGGACATACATGTGTCTCAGGTAGTTGCAGAATTTATAGGACTATATAGATGACACTGATATTTTGCATATAAAATAAAAGTTGTAAATAAGCGGTGCAACATACATTATTAAAATATTTTTTAATGTATCTGTTCTATTATGTATTAAGTACCTACTAATTTAAATAAAGCAGACGAGAGAACAAAGACACACAAAAAAATAATCTGTAAATTCTGTAATATTGACCGATTATGACATAACATTAGATGGATTACCGATACCCATGTATACAACAAAACCACCATAAAAGATCTAGAGGCAACAACAAATAACCTACAACTACATTCCAATTACAATAAATATACAATAAACAACTCTATACCTAAATATATATTAATAGATTCAAGCAGCCAGCAAGAAAGCCTGTGGTGTAAATGCAAGGTGTGCAAACTGCATGCGTCAACCTGCCAGTGACATGCGCCGTGCACGGTGCGCGCGAGTCGCCAACCCGGCAATTTAGCCACGACGCATGCGCGAAACCGACTCCTTGCTAGTATCATTTTACTGCTGCATTTGAAAAATATCGTGTAGGTACGATTTGTACCTCCTATAAAATAAGGAGTGTGCAATTCTGTTTAGTTTAAAGACGTGCTGTTTATATTACGATATTGTAGGCATGTTTATTTATTGTACGGACTTTGTTATATGCAGATACTTAGTAGGAAAGCTCTGAGAGACAGATTAAAGCTCACATTCTGCAATTAAGGCGGAGATTTCTGAAAATGGTCAAACATGTGGTTTTTAATATTTTTTCCAAAACAAAAACAGTATGATATTTACAAGTCTTTTGTGCATACGATGATGAACTCAAAACATAATTGAATACATCAAAAAAATCTTCAAAGACAACTCTTAATTATTTTTTAAAGCAGTTTATCCCTTCGTTAACAGTTATAATTACAATTAAACGTATACCATAAAATTGCGAAGGGATAGAGAATGGGCAGCAGCGTTCTCTATGCATTTTAACCCATACTGCGATCGCCAACCCGCCTGCCAAGCGTGGCGATTATGGCAACCACCCCCCTTTTGGGGGAGGCCTATGTCCAGCACGGGACGTCTTTCGGCTGAAAATGATAATGATGATGATAAAATTGCAAATGCCAAACTGCATCCGGTGATGGATTAATTTTTATTAATTAGTTAATATCTAATTTTATACGATTTTATTTGCATTATTACGCCATACATTGTGTCATCGCGCATCTCTTTCTTTTGTATGCCATCTGACAGTGACAGCGGTTTACCTGTTGTCGGCGTCAATCGAAGTAAGTATCAAGTAGTGTTGCAGGTCGGGCCCTGTCGGGTAGTGTTATTGGGTTTTACCAAGATGAACTTCTCAGTAACAACCCGGATTCGGATCCCGGTCCTGTCCGGATTCGGTACCCGGTTGATGTCAATCGGCTCGCCCCGACATTAGTAAAACTCATGTCATAGGGGGCTTGAACTTGCTTGTGAAATGTGGGTGTTCTAAAAACTCTCTGCCAAACACTTCTGGCAAAAACAGGCATGATGTTTGCTTTCGTGGTATTATTATTATTGCTATTGTCCAGTTTAAAAATGTATTCAGGGTGCTGTTGGGTCTACCACGCTTTTGTAGCGCTTCCGGGATGTTCACCGAGGCCAGGGGGTCTTCTCCGAACATAAATCCGAGGTTTCGGCCGAATGTTCGGCCGTTGCTAGACTACGGCTAACTATAGCTGATTGCGGTGAACAAAAAAAAACCGGTCAAGAGCGAGTCGGACTCGCGCACCGAGGGTTCCGTACGAATATATGATGTTGATGATTTCTGAAAAACTGTGCTATTTAGTGACATCGTTTTATTTTTCCTGTAATCTTTACATAAGCTTCTATCATATAGAGTAATTTCAGATTTTTATCTCTGCAAACTTCGGAGTTAAGGGGGGGGGGGACGGTATTTTTTTTTACATTTTTCATCAAAAGTCGGAAACTATGCTGCCTAAAAAAAAAAATCTTTTGAAAATGTGCAAACAGCGTTCTTTCATATGATACCCCACATGCCCTAGTAGCCCCACTTTACATTTTTAAGACCCCCTTTCAGTCCCTTTTGCAAAAAAAGATATATTTAAAAAAAAAAAATCTTGTTTGCATAGATAAGATAAGATAAGATAAGATTCATTTATTTGTATAAACATGGTATATACATACAACAGCATGCATGATGATAATAAATTACAATAAAGTCCAATCATGTTTAGCCTTATAATATATTGGCGTACAAATATTTTAGTCACATTAATTATATAAAGAATTTAACCAAACTGCTATGTCAAACTTACAACTATATTATAATAAAATTAATGTCATAATAGTTGTTATCTAAAACTATTCTAAATTTCAAGTTGATAGCATTAGTAGTTCTTGAGATATTCAGGTGTGACAGACAGACAGACAGACGGACAGACTTAGTCTCACCATAAGGGTTCCTTTTTACCATTTTGGTACGGAACCCTAAAAAGGAAACTATGGAAGTTATAAAACGGCCGAACATTCGGCCGATACTTCGGATCAACGCTTCGGGTTAGACCCCCAGGAATGATGGTTTTCATGCCATTGTACGGAAATGGTGTGCTTCTATTCTCGGTAGATACGTGCTAACTCCCACAGCATCCTGACTGTATTGTGTGACAGGTGGGACAGCCCCACGCTGGCTCACTGGATACGGTTGGACTCGTAGATGTTAGTCGTTTCAATTTTGTATATAGAGTGTGCTTTATACTAACATTATGTTTTTATTAACAACTTATGGATAATAAAAATAAATTGATCTGAATTAATTATATAATTTTATATATAATATAATTATATATATGTCGGATCCAGTCATTAGTACGGAATTACGGATAAGAAACGAATCGCAAGCGTGCAAGTCTATCCACAGCTTTAGCGCGCTTCTACAGAGTCGTGATGTTTTGAGCCGATGGCGGAGGACATTCAAGATTCAGTTTCTGGTCTGATCGCATCGGAGTTAAGACGTCGCGGAACTGTACTCAATTCGATAAGCTCGGTTATAGTGGTGATTATAATTTGTAGTCATGGTGTCAATTTGTGATTTCAATAAACGCTGTGTATCGCACCCAGTGTGTTTTCATTGCACGAAACCCAACTTCTGCCCACATGATGACCGAGATCCGGTCATCATTTGGGCAGAAGTTGGGCAGAACAGAGTAAAATCTTGACGATCCAACATATACATATATATTATTCTACAAATGATCATCTTCAGTCGTTTACCCACTAATGGAAGTGTTAACCCCTGGTGTTAATGCCAATCCTCTCTGATTTACGCCTATTGCATCCAGGAATTCAATCCCTCGTTGTTGTGTATTCCTCAATTTTCGTAATTGCATCTACGTGTACCACAATGTCTCTGCATCACCCAAACGTTGACTGTTAGAAAATGCCTATGGCATTAAGTCCGCCGTAAATAAATAAATACAAAAATAAATAATTGAAATGTATGATGAATATGAAGTTTATAATATTGTTGACTCCTGTTGAAATTAAATTTTTGCCCGACTACGGCAATGCCAAAGCGGGGTTATGATTTTAACAGGGTATTTGTGTAGTAGTAGTTTAGGAGTTATGAAGGCATAACTCCTGAACTACTTGTCGTATTTTGACAAACAAGGTATTTTTGTAAGCGTCATGTTGTTCTGCGGGTTATCCAAAATGGCGGCTCATAACGGACGTAAAGCATAACCGTAAAAAAATATAAAACATCATAATATATCGTGTTTGGTATCAAATGAAAGGTCATAAGGAGTACTTTCTAAAAACATATTGTATAATATATAATTATTTATACATTTTTAAATTTAAGCCCCAATCAAAAGTAAAACAATTACGTTTCAGTCTGACTGTTTTCAATAACATTAAAAACCCCAAAATAATTGAAATAAAAACTAAAACCCAACTACGACAAAAACGCCACCTAAAAAAGTTAATAAGACTTCAATGTGTTATGAGTATGACAATGACAATATTATGTATAAAGTCACACAATAATCTGTACCATAAATCATGTATTGACGTGTGACTCCGGCTATACGAAAACCATTTTTATTTATTATGTATTAATTGTCATTGTCAAAATGTCATCGTTGATGGACAAAAACGCCAACTAAAAAGGTAAGTATACTTTTTAGTTGGCGTTTTTGTCGTAGTCAGGTTTTAATTTTTTTTAATTACTGTAGTTCGTCTTATTAAAAAAACATTGTTAGGAAACCGGCATGTCCTAGAACCAAAAGAAAATCGAAGACAAGTGACATCCACCAACGGGCAGCGGGCCCGCGTGGTGGATTACGGCCCACTCCCTCTCACAGAGAGGAGTTCGATGTCCCAGCTGTGGGAACATTTTGGGCTGATTATGATGAGATTGATTAGCGAACTTCTTTCTTTGCTAACGTTTCGATTGTCCTATAGGTTCGTTACATGGCTTTCAGTTTTGAAGTCTTGAATTCAATCTTCAGGTTGGAAAAAGTGCGTAAATCAAGGCTTATGAAGGCATTTAGTAAAATCATTCATTAATTTTCATTCATCATTCATAATAGTGACACCGGTTTTTTTTCAAGAGCTGTTTAAGGCGACGATAACCGACTATTAACGATTTTATACTGAAAATCACGTCTAAACGAGTAGTGTTATGACTTGAAAGAAATATATGATAAATTAGAGCATTTTCTCAATAACTAAATATGTGAATATTTTAGATATTTTGTGTTGTTTTTAGATATTTTAGATGGTTATGTTATAGTGAAATTTATTTGTAAAGTTATGTCTAACGCGGATAAAAAACTGAGAATGGCGCAAAATCTACCGAGCGTATTTTTCTGAAACCTTCACCGATTTAAAGATAATTAAATTATTGATCTTGTAGTATACGCGTTTTATTACAATACCTTTTGTTTTGTGCATAATAAATTAATAATGCGTCAAATTGGGGACAGCGCTCTTTGCAGGGCGAGTCCTATTATTGGCTGAACGTACGACGCGTTGCGTGAGCTCAGTACAGAACACACAAGCTAACCACTCGAGGTCACTGGCATATATCTGCGTCTTAAGAAGGCCTTTAAGTACTGTGGCAGGTACATTTCATCGGTTGAAATCATGATAGCTTGTCTGCATTAAATATGCTTTTATGTCATTTTTTCTGTGATTTTTGGCGGCCCTGTAAAACTTCTGAAAGGTAACATAATATAACAAGTATTTAATTATGTTACACGTCATATTTTGAAGAGGGATGAGGTTTCCCGGACCCTTTTTGAAAGGTTTATTATTATCAAAATGTAAGTATACATACAATTTTTTATGCAAGCTTTATCTTAAATCACTTTTTTTTTACTGTGTATTAAACAAACCATTCATAGAACTGCATCAATTAGTATCAAAATCATTTTATTATACAACCTTTATTTAAAAGTGTATTATTTTATTAATTATATTTAATTTAAATATCCTTACTCATTAATCTAACCTATTTTCATGTGGTCCCTTGTAGAATAGGACATCTCTTTTCCTTCAATGGGGGTCCTTAAAAGAGACTATTGGGGACTGCGCATAGACTTTACATTGGTAAGTAAACCAAGCGTGTCAAGGCTTCTACATACCGGGGCGACTTGTCGCGCGACGCGACACGACACAAAGGCACCGCTCGTCCCGCGATACGCGGGGCATTTGTGCCGTGTCGCGTCGCGCGACAAGTCGCGCTGGTATGTAGAAGCCTTGACACGCTTGGTTTACTTACCAATGTAAAGTCTATGCGCAGTCCCCAATAGTCTCTCTCGTAAATAATTGAAATGTATGATGAATATGAAGTTTATAATATTGTTGACTCCTGTTGAAATTAAATTTTTGCCCGACTACGGCAATGCCAAAGCGGGGTTATGATTTTAACAGGGTATTTGTGTAGTAGTAGTTTAGGAGTTATGAAGGCATAACTCCTGAACTACTTGTCGTATTTTGACAAACAAGGTATTTTTGTAAGCGTCATGTTGTTCTGCGGGTTATCCAAAATGGCGGCTCATAACGGACGTAAAGCATAACCGTAAAAAAATATAAAACATCATAATATATCGTGTTTGGTATCAAATGAAAGGTCATAAGGAGTACTTTCTAAAAATATATTGTATAATATATAATTATTTATACATTTTTAAATTTAAGCCCCAATCAAAAGTAAAACAATTACGTTTCAGTCTGACTGTTTTCAATAACATTAAAAACCCCAAAATAATTGAAATAAAAACTAAAACCCAACTACGACAAAAACGCCACCTAAAAAAGTTAATAAGACTTCAATGTGTTATGAGTATGACAATGACAATATTATGTATAAAGTCACACAATAATCTGTACCATAAATCATGTATTGACGTGTGACTCCGGCTATACGAAAACCATTTTTATTTATTATGTATTAATTGTCATTGTCAAAATGTCATCGTTGATGGACAAAAACGCCAACTAAAAAGGTAAGTATACTTTTTAGTTGGCGTTTTTGTCGTAGTCAGGTTTTAATTTTTTTTAATTACTGTAGTTCGTCTTATTAAAAAAACATTGTTAGGAAACCGGCATGTCCTAGAACCAAAAGAAAATCGAAGACAAGTGACATCCACCAACGGGCAGCGGGCCCGCGTGGTGGATTACGGCCCACTCCCTCTCACAGAGAGGAGTTCGATGTCCCAGCTGTGGGAACATTTTGGGCTGATTATGATGAGATTGATTAGCGAACTTCTTTCTTTGCTAACGTTTCGATTGTCCTATAGGTTCGTTACATGGCTTTCAGTTTTGAAGTCTTGAATTCAATCTTCAGGTTGGAAAAAGTGCGTAAATCAAGGCTTATGAAGGCATTTAGTAAAATCATTCATTAATTTTCATTCATCATTCATAATAGTGACACCGGTTTTTTTTCAAGAGCTGTTTAAGGCGACGATAACCGACTATTAACGATTTTATACTGAAGATCACGTCTAAACGAGTAGTGTTATGACTTGAAAAAAATATATGATAAATTAGAGCATTTTCTCAATAACTAAATATGTGAATATTTTAGATATTTTGTGTTGTTTTTAGATATTTTAGATGGTTATGTTATAGTGAAATTTATTTGTAAAGTTATGTCTAACGCGGATAAAAAACTGAGAATGGCGCAAAATCTACCAAGCGTATTTTTCTGAAACCTTCACCGATTTAAAGATAATTAAATTATTGATCTTGTAGTATACGCGTTTTATTACAATACCTTTTGTTTTGTGCATAATAAATTAATAATGCGTCAAATTGGGGACAGCGCTCTTTGCAGGGCGAGTCCTATTATTGGCTGAACGTACGACGCGTTGCGTGAGCTCAGTACAGAACACACAAGCTAACCACTCGAGGTCACTGGCATATATCTGCGTCTTAAGAAGGCCTTTAAGTACTGTGGCAGGTACATTTCATCGGTTGAAATCATGATAGCTTGTCTGCATTAAATATGCTTTTATGTCATTTTTTCTGTGATTTTTGGCGGCCCTGTAAAACTTCTGAAAGGTAACATAATATAACAAGTATTTAATTATGTTACACGTCATATTTTGAAGAGGGATGAGGTTTCCCGGACCCTTTTTGAAAGGTTTATTATTATCAAAATGTAATTATGTATATACAATTTTTTATGCAAGTTTTATCTTAAATCACTTTTTTTTTACTGTGTATTAAACAAACCATTCATAGAACTGCATTAATTAGTATTCAAAATCATTTTATTATACAAACTTTATTTAAAAGTGTATTATTTTATTAATTATATTTATTGTAAATATCCTTCCTCATTAATCTAACCTATTTTCATGTGGTCCCTTGTAGAATAGGACATCTCTTTTCCTTCAATGGGGGTCCTTAAAAGAGACTATTGGGGACTGCGCATAGACTTTACATTGGTAAGTAAACCAAGCGTGTCAAAGCTTCTACATACCGGGGCGACTTGTCGCGCGACGCGACACGACACAATGGCACCGCTCGTCCCGCGATACGCGGGGCCTTTGTGCCGTGTCGCGTCGCGCGACAAGTCGCGCTGGTATGTAGAAGCCTTCATGCGAATGTGAAGTATATTTGTATATCATTAATGTTTATAATATATTCGTATGAAACGCTTGCTCACACTCGCTTATGAATAAGAACATTACACTCGTAAAAATAAGGTTCACTTTTGTATCACACATTCGTATCACCAATCCATAAGGGATTACGTGAAGGAAATGAGCAGTAGCACCAGTAGCCGTGCACCACAATAAGTGGTACAAAAAAAAAGTATTAACCAGTAAGCAAGATGGAAAACCGTTTGGTGCCGGACGTAAAAAATAGCACCATCCCATTTCTTCCCGTGGGTGTCGTAAAAGGCGACTAAGGGATTTACTAGAGAATGGGCAGCAGCGTTCTCTATGCATTTTTAAAACCATACTGCGGTCGCAAACTTGCCTGCCAAGCGTGGCAATTATGGCACCCCCTACCTTTGGGGGAGGCCTATGTCCAGCAGTGGACGTCTTTCGGCTGAAATGATGATGATGAAGGTGGAAAACTGACTTGCCCAAGGTCTGGAGTACGTTTAAGTAATTGCATAAGTTATCGCTTGTCGTGGAGACGATTTCATAGAATTCTATGTACGGAACCGTTCCTACTAGTTACTGCTTCCTACGTCTGCTTCTCACTCTGATGCTGTAGGTATCCATATTCTATGGAATTAGTAAGTACTATGCTGTATATCTTACTTGTAATAGTTGTAATAAAGTACCGATAATTAGTTCTCCTCCCTGTTTATGAACAGCAATGGGCTTCAATTCATTCAGTAGCTATATATAGGGATTGACATTAATTCAGCATTTAAAGTGAAGAATTACGTACTGAATCCAGGCCACACTTACTCACTTGAAACCACCTCGTTCTCTGCTTACTTCATTATTGATCATCACAAGGAATAACTACAAAAATATAACTCTATAGCCAGGCGGTAAAGTCAACCTTACCTTTAGTTCGCCGTAGTCGAGTGATTACAACTATATTTGTCATTCCACGCAGCTTTAATCATTATACCACATAATAATAAGCGTTATTTTCCTGTCATCGCTTGCGCATGGTGCGTCATCACCATTGTTATAGGAATTCTGTGTTTTCAGTACGTCAAGGTAAGGGTAATGACAGCGGTTTATGGTACTCGGCAGTCAAGACTATAGATTAGAATAACATATTGTGATTGTGGGGTTTTTAAGGCTGAAGGGAGGTTTTTTTCAGTACTTATAATATAAAAACAACAAACAACAACAACAACACACAATACAACCAACACACACAACACAACACGACACGTTTTGACGACACGGTTGGCGCAGTGGATAAGCTATTGACTGCTGCGCTGCGTGTCGCGGGTTCGATTCCCGCACGGAACAAATATTTGTATGATCTGCAAGTACTTGATCCGGGTCTGGCTGTTTGTGTATGTGAGTTTAAATGTTTGTAAACGCACCCACAATACAGGAGCAATTCCTAGTGTCGGGCAACGTAATTTGTACACAAAAGTTAAAAAATAAACATACACACAAACAACACACACACAAACAAAACACACAAAACAAACACACACACACACTAAACATTTATATCTGTAACTTTTATGGTGTACATAATAAAGAGTATTCTATTCTATTCTATTCACAACACACAAACAAAATACAAAACAAACACACAAACATACACACACACACACTAAACATTTATATCTGTAACTTTTATGTTGTACTTATTAAAGAGTATTCTATATACTCAATCTTGTCTGGGACCTAGGTGATGATTGTCTTGAAACGATGGTTTTCAGAAACCAAAGTATGACTGTGTGCGGTTTAAAATTACAAAGAAGTTTATTTTTAGTTATTTAGTTGCATTTTCATACAATAGTAATCGACCTAATACAGTTTATTTTACGTTATTTGCGTGTACTTACCTACGTGCTATTTTACAAAGTAGGACATAAGGATAGAACTGTCCGTCTGTCGTGAATGTTTTCCTCCAAAAAATAGTTTTCTTCTATCAAAGATACGTCGCGGAATTATGTAAATGACGAGCAATAAAAAGTGCTAGGTAAACGAACGGCCAGCGGCCTGCCTGCTGCCTATACGGAGTTAGTTATTTAACGACTTCTTTGTGAAACATTGACATTAGGTGTGTGTAATAAAAGTAAAGATTATATTGTTGTGTTAATAGAAACTTTTACATTTTGATTTGGAAATTGAAGCACATACAATCTGAGAAGAAATGGCGAAACAAACTCAGGGGTCAAAGTCTCTTTTAAAGTCCAGACATAATGCTGGTCAGATCATGTGAGGACCATGTAGATCCGTGAAATAGTCTTTTGAGGAAAAAAACATTTGAGTGGACCTGTCCAATCAGTGCAAGCATTTGTCAGTAATCGGGCAGCTCAACTCAAGAGTTAAGGAGCTCAACGACTCCACCAACAATAACAAAGACAAGGACGGACAAGGACATTTGGGTAGGCCCCATAAAGTGCTCAAAATGGCAGAACACATCATTAAAAATAACTGAGAAAGAGAAAAAAAAACTTTTTACAAAAAAATAGTAACCGACTACCAAAAATAACACTACAAAGTGAAAAATAACTTTAATTTCGGAATTCGGTGTTTTTGGATCTGTATTTGAGTTTTTTGCCACCGACTTCCGAAATTAAAGTTATTTTTCACTTTGTAGTGTTATTTTTAGTAGTCGGTTACTATTTTTTTGTAAAAAGTTTTTTATTTTTCACTTTTTAGTGGGTCAGTTTTGAATTTATCTAAGTTACAATAGCCTAATGTTAACTGCTCATCACCTTTCATACAATATTGCTTTTCCCGATGTTGGGCCGTTGATTGTTGAGGAGTTCTCCTGGTAAGAAACAGGAGAACTGCCACTCACCATTATGCATAGTGACGAGCATAAATTACTAAATTGCAACCCGTTAAATAGGTACTCATTATTATATTGTTCCGGTGGCCATCTGTGGTCTCCATCATCAGTTCCACTTCACCAAATGGTGCTTTCGGAGAGTAAATGGACGAGTTTCTATAAAAAATACCCAAATCGCTATAAGTTTGCATTTGAAATTTGAGGGTTTCCCTCGATTTCCATGGGATTCCCTCATCAGATTCTGATTTGGTGCCAATGGGACCACCTCGGGAGTATGGTCAGTCAGTCAGTCTCAGTCCTCCTTTTCAAACAAAAAAAGAATTTTCAAAACATACAAAAAAAAAAAAAACATACAGCTGAATTGAGAACCTCCTCCTTTTTGGAAGTCGGTTAATAAAATGCGGGGCAGTCTTTGGGGACTGCCGATAGAAGTGAAAACCGTATACATATAGCTCATGGAAACCGTTCGGTGACGATGACGCGAATTCCATGATTTTTGTTCACCCAAAAAGCGCTCAACACGCTTATAGAAGTTTTCACTTCAAAAATAAAAGCTTAGCTCAATTGTTACGGTGATGAAGGTTTTATTAGGATTGGCGATAATTGTGCAAATATAATAAAACACACAATCAATCAAAATGCCAGACCATCATTAAAACTAACTGAGAAAGAGAAATATATTTTAGCTCATGGAAAGCGTTCGGTGACGATGACTCGAGTTCCATGATTTTTGTTCACCCAAAAAGCGCTCAACGCACCTAAAGAAGTTTTCACTTCAGTTTTCGTTTTCTTTCTCAGCTCAATTGTTACGGTTATGAAGCCGATGAAGGTTTAAAGAGGTTTTATTAGGTTTGGCGATAATTGTGATAAACAGTCTGCACCGTAATTGCATAACACACAATCAGTCACAACGTGAATGATTTTGAAGTATATTGCTAATCCATTGCTTCATATGTTCTAAAAAAAATCTGCCCAACAACGTAAATACCGCAATGAATGTTGTTGGACTGTCACAATGAAAGCTGTTGGTACTGTAAGTGTGTTACGCGATTACCCCGAACCGGAGTCAAATTAGAAGATGGTTCTGATGATGATTACAATCTTTGCACTTAAGACGCGCACAACAGGTTGCATGCAAAACTTTTTGTAAAAAAAAAATAACCGTCTTCCAAAAAACACTACAAAGTGAAAAATAACTTTAATTTCGGAAGTCGGTGTCTTTGGATCTGTATTTTAGGTTTTTGCCACCGACTTTCGAAATTAAAGTTATTTTTCACTTTGTAGTGTTTTTTGGAAGTCGGTTATTTTTTTTTACTTTAAGTTTTTCATTTTTCACTTTTTAGTGGGTCAGTTTTTAATTTATGTAAGTTACAATAGCCTAAAGTCAACTGGTTATCACCTTTTACAAAATATTGCTTTTCCCGATGCTGGGACGTTAATTGTTGAGGAGTTCTCCTGGTAAGAGCCAGGAGAACTGCCACTCACCATACGCATTGTGACGAGCATAAAGTGCTTAGCAACCATATTAAAGTAGGTACCTAATCGAATCGCAACCCGTTAAATACTTATTATTATGTTGTTCCGATGGCCATCTGTGGTCTCCATCATCAGTTCCACTTCACCAAATGGTGATTTCGGGAGCAAATGCACGAGTTACTATAAAAAATACCCAAATCAAGATAGGTTTGCCTATAAAATTTGAGGGTTGCCCTCGATTTCCATGAGATCCCCTCATCAGATTCTGATTTGGTGGCAATGGGACCACTTCGGGAGCATACCCTTTCAAACAAAAAAAAAATTTTCAAAATCGGTTCATTATTGACGGAGATATCGGTGAACAAACATAAAAAAAAAAAAACATACTGCCGAACATATAACCTCCTCCTTTTTGGAAGTCGGTTAAAAAGAAAGAGATGCGCGATGACACAACGTATGGCGTAAAAATGCAAATAAAATCGTATAAAATTAGATATTAACTAATTAATAAAAATTAATCCATCACCGGATGCATTAGCAATTTTATGGTATACTTTTAATTATAATTAGGTATAACTGATAACGAAGGTATAAACTACTTTTAAACATATTATTAAGAGTTGTCTTTGAAGATTTTTTTGATGTATTAAGTTATGTTTTGAGTTCCATCACAGTATGCACCAAAAGACTTGAAAACATCATACTGTTTTTGTTTTGACCAAATTATTTACGGTATATGAGATATCTACACTGCTTTAAATAACCACATTTTTGACCATTTTCAGAAAATCACCTATGCTCCCGCAGAGAGGCGCGCGTAACATTAGTAGCACAATTTCTATGAAAAGTTCATGGAAAGTGTCGCACTGCCTGTCGCGCCCGCGATGTCACGCCACTATGGACAAGCGTCTGAAAAAAAAAAAGTTTAGTCAAATTGATAAAAATCTTTTAGTGACAAACCAAGAACCGTGCATACCTACTGCTCAAGAAGTATTTGTAATACAGAGGTATGATGTAGCTCATAGCTGATTTCATTTATAGGTTAGGCTAGGCTTACTTTATAACCTTTTTTAACATTGTAGTTTTTTAATTCTGCTCTATGAAAGAGCAGAATTAAAAAACTACAATGTGAAAACCAACAACCATTCTTATAATTAAATACTTCAAGAAACAAATTCGCAAAGAAAACGCATGAATTCATGAACAACACAAAATAACAAGCGGAAATATGACGGACCGAGATTGCAGAGTGAATCCTTTACATCTAGTACGGAATAATTATTTTAAAGTCACCTTTAGGACGCCTTTGACTCACAGCTTGTTTGTTTTCGTTCGACTCGGCTCTGTAAATACATCTCACTATCGCCAAGATGATCAATGCTGCTTTATTTCGCTGGAATGGCGGTAGATGGCAATAGGGACGAGGTATTTATGTATGTGGTGCCCATTCATTGAAAGGTAAGCAGAGTAGGAGATGATTGTGCAGCCATGTTTTGCCGATGACGGTATATTCTAAGTCGTGTGTAGTTTTAAGTGGGGCTATAGAAATTCTTCTCCTCTCGTATCAGAATTAACTAGCTAGAACAAATTGCTTTGCAGTTTGGCAGAAGTAAATATTGTAATTTTGTAAAACTTAGGATGGTACCACGAATACACGCTGTTTAATTTTTTTTTCATCATCGTCTTTCAGCCGAAAGACGTCCACTGCTGAACATAGGCCTCCCCCAGTAGGGGGAGGGTTGCCATAATCGGCACGCTTGGCAGGCGGGTTGACGATCGCAGTATGGTGTTAAAATGTATAGAGAACGCTGCTGCCCATTCTCTAGTAAGTCCGAGTCGACTTTTACGACGACTACGGGAAAAAATAGGAATAACTCATGATAAATGTTGAAAATCATACGAGTAGCTGCCATTCTGCTAGACGTGGTAGTTTTAATATTACCATTATCTATCAGATGGCCTTGAATTAAGTTAAGACATATACCTACTATCTGTAACCATACCTATGTTTAACAAAATAAATGATTGATTGATTGATTGATTATGGCTTCTACATACTGGCGAGACACGCGACGCAACACAAAGGCCCCGCTTGTCGCGCGACGAGCCGTGCCTTTGTGTCGCATTGCGAGTCGTGCTGGTCTGTAGAAGCCTTTCTGATATGTACTCATGGCTGGATTCAAGCAACTTGAATGACCGTTTAGAGGTATGAGGAACAGGGTGTAAAGTTCACTCATTCTGTATAGGAAAGGGAGGATCCTCCGACCAGACGGGTGTTGTGTCTGGTGGGCTACTGCCCGACAATTGTTGTCTGGATGTATGTATATATGCTAGTCGCGCGGTAAACTCTGCTTGCGCGATGCAGGATTTTGCGTGACGTCAATGTGACGCGTAGTTCGCATGTAGCGATGTTGATGCCGCTACAATCGTATAGTTGTAACAATACTTTTAACACCTTTCAGATCTATTGTCCTGAAAAGATGATTTATCTACAGGATTTAAAGGATTCCTACTATACACACGACGGTCAGGTAATGTAGAGTTGCTAAGAAAGCCAAATCAGTTGCCAGGTTGTCGACCTGAAGCAGACGTAGATAAAGACTGATAGGATATCTGAACTAATGGCACGCCGAGCTCGAAATGTAAGTACTGAAAATATTTGCTTATGCAAAAGTGGCTAGATTTAATTACTGTTTTGCATTTGCATTCCCTTATAGCTATGGAGAGCTTAGATCCTATATTTTTCTTCATCATAATAGGTATCTATATAATTATATGAGGCATTCACTCAAGTACAGTCAACAAGAAATATAACTATCCAAGAAAATAACATCATTGCACCACTAAGTAGGCAAAATTTATTATTATTGCGTCATTGCGTGCGTCATAACTTTTTAAGAAATCATAACAACAATGTCACAGTTTTGAGCAAATTCACAACATGGTTTAGAAAGAGTTGAAATTATGTGCTTCACTTATCTCTTTTGTTAACTGTACTTGGACTGGAATTGCTGACTACCCTCCAGAATAGATTGTTGATTACGTGGTGTTTTAATATTGAAATAAAAGGTTTTTATTGCGAGCGATATGTTTCAGAAGCTGCCTTTCATTGTTGAATGTTTTGGTAGATACTATCTATGTATTATTATAAAAAATACATCTTATTTGTATCAGGGACCGTACAACCCCGGTTAAGGGTTAAGCCTTTCGAAGGGTTACCTTTATCATGATGTAACCCATTGAAAGGGTTTTATACTAAAAACCCATTGAAAGGGTTACATGATAACCCATTGAATGGATTTTATACTTGAAAACCAGTGAAAGGGATACATGATAACCCATTCAATGGGTTCTATACCTACTTGAAACCCAGTAACATGAAAAAATCATAATATTATGTTAATTCGATATCCGCCCAGCACGCGTAGCATGACCAATTCTATCTCTATTCTACCCAGGGACCATTTTGGTTACCATTTTAGAAAAACCCTATTGAAAACACTTTCAATGGAAAGGGTTTTCGATTGGGGTTTTTCTAAGCAGTTAATCAAAAACCCATACGGTGTGGGTAATTTTGAATGGCTTAAATTAAGCCGTTCAAAAGGGTTACCCATATTGTATGGGTTTTTGTTTAACCGCTTAGAAAAACCGTATCGAAAACCCTTTCAATGGGTAACCAAAATGGTCCCTGATTTGTATGCCTGCAAATTAATGATTTCTAGTTATATTTTCTACTTGTTAGTTTAGATAGCGCAAATTTTAAGCTTACTCATTATAGGCTACATTATATTGATTTGAGTTTTAAAACATTACAGGTAGATGAATGAAGCCGCGTGCAGTGTTAATTAATAGGTGAGTTCAATGAGATTTAATGCCTATTATTTATTTAATACTTTAAGCAGACAAATGTAAAGCGGCCTGAGGCGGACTTAATGCCATAGGCATTTTCTACCCAGACAACCTTTGGGTGATGCAGAGACCAACAGTGGTAGGTGCAATAACGAAAATTGTGGAATAAATTTTTATTTAAACATAATAATATACATACATGTACCTCATTTCAGCCCAAAGACGTGCACTGCTGGACATAGGCCTCCCCCAAAGGGGGGTTTGCTATAATCACCGCGCTTGGCAGGCGGATCGGCGATCGCAGGCAATTTAGCATACTACTGATCTGTGGATTTTCAACGTAAGCAGATTTACAAGCATAGGTAACCCTTGGCTTGGGACATTAACACCATGTTTGACCATTGCATCTATTTGGCACAGTGTCTGAATCTGGAAACACTTGACCATTCATTATTGGTAAAAAATATCTTAGAAGATACGTTGATTAAAGTTAGGGGACTTTTAGAGGTCATTATGTATGGTTAAGCGGACGTTAATCATTACTCAGTTTTAAGCAACGTTTATGAATAAACCCATAAACTGCACTTTCTAATTCTTTCAGTTACTATCAAGGTAGTTGGGCTGACTGCCCGTCGTTAAGGCTCTTATAGAGGTCCTCTGCGAAAAAACGAAGTACAGCTATGAGATCTCAATACCAGAATCCACTATGCACGGGCGTATTTAAACTAGCTTATTAAGACGGAGATATATGCCAGTGACCTTGAGTGGTTAGCTTGCGTGTTCTGTACTGAGCTCACGCAACGCGTCGTACGTTCAGCCAGCAATAGGACTCGCTCATCAAGGAGCGCTGTCCCCAATTTGACGCATTATTAATTTATTATACACAAACCAAAAGGTATTTTAATAAAACGCGTATACTATAAGATTAATAATTAAATTATCTTTAAATTGGTAAAGGTTTTAGAAAAATACGCTTGGTAGATTTTGAGCCATTCTCAGTTATTTATTCACGTTATACATAACTTTACAAATTAATTTGACTATGTAATATAAACATAATCTCAAATATTCACATATTAAGTTTTTGAGAAAATGCTCTAATTTATCATATATTTTTTTCAAATCATTAACACTAGGTACTCGTTTAGACGTCATCTTGAGTTTATAATCATTAAAAGTCGGTTATTGTCGCCTTAAAAAGAAATGTGATTTGTATGGCTCCTGTAATCTTCAATAAAATACCTGACCAAATTAAAAACTTACCGTTGCAAAAATTTTAAAAACGTTTCACAGAATTACTTGTGGATAAATGTTATTATTCTGTGGAGGACTTCTTAAATTAATTTTTTTTCTAATATCTTTAGTATCCTATATTTTGTATTACATTTACATGCTATATTAAGGCAGAATGTACATGAATCCTAATAAATAATTTAATAACTTATTTTTATGTACCTACATTCTAAGCAAATAAAGATCTATTCTATTCTATTCTGCCTCTGCTGCTCTGGGTCTCTCTTATTAGGATAATAATGAAGATTTTACCGATTTTACCGTAGGTGTAGGTAGGTACTATAGGTAGACCTCTGCCAAACCCTTCAGGCATTACAGGCGTTATGTTATGTTATGAAGACTTTTTTTTCCTTAAATACACAATATATACCATACTGGCGACCCGCCCCGGCTTCGCACGGGTGCAATGCTGATGTGCAGTGTTTCACTACTATATTATGCATGTATTTAAATACATATAAACCTTCCTCTTGAATCACTCTATCTATTAAAAAACCGCATCAAAATCCGTTGCGTAGTTTTAAAGATCTAAGCATACATAGGGATAGACAGAAAGCGGGAAGCGACATTGTTTTTAACCGACTTCCAAAAAGGAGGAGGTTATATGTTCGGCTGTAAGTTTTTTTTTTTTTTATGTTTGTTCACCTATATCTCCGTCAATTATGAACTGATTTCGAAAATTATTTTTTTGTTTGAAAGGGTATGCTCCCGAGGTGGTCCCATTTCCACCAAATCAGAATCTGATGAGGGCATCTCATGGAAATCGAGGGGAACCCTCGAATTTTATAGGCAAACCTATAGCGATTTGGGTATTTTTTATAGTAAATCGTGCATTTGCTCCCGAAAATTACAATTTGGTGAAGTGGAACTGATGATGGAGCCCACAGATGGCCACCGGAACAACATAATAATAAGTATTTTATGGGTTGCGATTCGATTAGGTACTTTAATATGGTTGCTAAGCAATTTATGCTCGTCACAATGCATATGGTGAGTGGCAGTTCTCCTGGATGTTACCAGGAGAATTCTTCAACAAGGTGAAAAATAAAAAACTTGTTGTAATAAAAAATAACCGACTTCCAAAAAAACACTACAAAGTGAAAAATAACTTTATTTTCGGAAGTCGGTGGCAACAAACTAATATACAGATCGAAAGACACCGACTTTCGAAATTAAAGTTATTTTTCACTTTGTAGTGTTTTTTTGGAAGTCGGTTATTTTTTTTTACAAAAAGTTTTTTATACTATGTAGTCATCATTTCAGCCGAAAGACGTCCACTGCTGGACATAGGCCTCCCCCAAAGGGGGGGGTTTGCCATAATCGGCACGTTTGGCAGGCGGGTTGGCGATCACAGTATGATGTTAAATGCATAGAGAATGCTACTGCCCATTCTCTAGTAAGTCCCTTAGTCGCCTTTTACGACACCCACGGGAAGAAATAGGGGAGTGCTATTCTTTACGTCCGGCACCACACAGAACTATCTAACAACTACCTACTATCTCACAGAATTAATATGTAGTGATATATACAAATCAAATGTAGTATTAGTATTGTTAGTAATATTTTCTTACTACCAGAGTTATTCTTGTGTTAGTTACAGTAATGTTTTCCTTGTGACCCCTCTTTTGGGTAAAAGGCTTCTAATCCCTCCTCCTTTTTCTCTGTCTTTGGCCGTCTTCATTCAGTTTTTCCCAGCATCTTCAATAATGTCATCAGTCCAATGTTTTCTTGAATAAACCTAACCAATGTAATGATGAACGTCCCTTATTTTGACGAGGCTAGGGCTTGTAATTGCAGCATACAATAAGAGATAAAATGTTAACCTATAACCTATATACCTACATAACAACGATTTATATCATTTCAGTGGACAAAATTTAAACATTTTCAATGCACGATTTTTCATGTGGACGCTTTTCCTGGTATAATTATTAATCAACAGCCGCTTGTGTAGTGGGATATGTACCATTGACTTCACACACATATGCTTGTGTATGTATTACATCCGCATTATGTAAGTACATAGTCATTACTGATCAAACTATCTCTACGAATGTTATCAAAGGTTTGTGCGTTTGTGTTTTGTTTATATGTTAGAACTATCTCATTGATTTAGTTGCAACTTGCAAGGGTGGCTGGCTGGCTGATAGTCCTTGGTTTGATTCTTAAGACTAGCAGATTTTTTTTTTGTCTTATTTTCGATTATTGTGGCAATTCTTGGGATGATTATGTATGGACGTCATTTTACTGGAATCATTTATCCTACGAACAAACTTAACATTGCAGTTGAAAAACATGTTCCCTCATAGATTCCAACTGCAAATGTAAGTTTGTACGCACAATATTGACAGATTTACTATGTTATTTTAAGATCATAGACTTCTTATAGGTTTTCCTGTCATTTATAATTAAAGAACAATTTTTTATATTTTTTTTTTTTTAATTTTTGGCTTAGTAGTTTTGGAGATAAGGGGGGGAAATGGTAAATTTTCATCTATTTTCGTTAATAATTTTAAAAGTTTTTATTTTAAAATTATAAAAATAGTATATCTGAAATTCTTACAACAAGCCCTTTCATTAATGTGTCGCACGGTACAGTTTGAAAAACTTTTTTTTATAATTTTCTGATTTACCCCCCAAAAGTGACCCCCATAATCAAAATTCATTTATTTACGTTATAAGTCCGTGTTTGGGTCACAAAAGTCTATACGTTTACCAAATTTCAACTTAATCGGTCCAGTAGATTCGGAGCCAATCGGCTGTGACAGACGGACAGACAGACACACGAGTGATCCTATAAGGGTTCCTTTTTTCCTTTTGAGGTACGGTACCCCAAAAATATGTTGATTCTCAGGTTTCTATGCCCGGTGGCTAGGGATGGGCTTGTATGCCCTAACATATATCTTTAGAACTGTGATTGTCCCCTGGATGATCCATACACACTTATTTCGAGACTAAGCATGAGGATTTACTACCGAGCGAATTTATTAAATAATAGGAATTATAGATAAAAGATAAATAAAATAGCCGGATTATCTGGAAAAGCTATAATGAGTGAACTGGTATCCAGGGTAACGCAAGAAAAACAGGATGTGAACTACTTATAACAACTATATTAATATCAGTGGAAACTGCCTTTTAATGAAGCTAATACTTTTATTGCACAACTAGCTTTTGCCCGCAGCTTTGCCCTCGTGGATATCAGAAAATATCCCACGGGAACGCCGGATTAAACGTACCCTATGTGTTCATTATTTTATTTATTTATTTTATTTTGTTTTATTTATTTTATTTGACAACATTGGTCCACTGGTTAGTACAAAGAACTTATCAACTAAGGGTTAGTAATTATTAATTAGGTACACATCATTAATTAATGCCGCACAAGCCACCGGACGTGTCCAAATATTGGCGCATCATGTTGTTCAGCTAGGGTCCAGGTTATAAACTGTTTATTTGCAAAATTTCATCCAAATCCGTGCAGCCGTTTTTGCGTCAATCCGGAACATACACACAGACAAGCGGACAAAAATTCAAAAACTATATTTTCGCCATTAGACTCGTTCCCACACCACGTCGCAATTACTTTTTTCTAATTTGATATGTACAGCGGGCCGAGCACGGGCGTGCGAAGACGTTTGTGACAAGACATGACAAATTATGTCATGTCAATTTGTACTAGCATTTTATGACAAAACCATTTTATCGCTCAAGTTGTGATAAAATGTGTGACTCATGTCATGTCATAGTAGGCCGCAGTTTTGACGTCGTTACTATTCTATATTAGAAAGAAAACACTGTTACTGTTTATTGGCATTACAGCAAAAAAAACACATATATTATATAGGTACACATACACACATACACACATTATATACAATACCTACATACAACATTATTTTTAGTATATGCGAAACCTGAATATAGTTTGTTCAGAATAAGGAACTTCTGAATCGATTTCAATAATTTGTACACCTTGTTATATTTTGTCCCAAAAATATTTAAGTGTGATGGAAAATGTTATCACCATTTAATTACTTACAATTCAATCGCCGTACGGTTAGGTACCTACTGCCAAATTATTATCAATTTGCGCAAGACGACCCTGGAGGCGCGGGGGCGCCGCGGCCGTTAGCATGTTTTTGTACGGACAACCCGGTAACATAACAACCTTATAACTTTGTGATTTTTCATGATACAGTTTTGAAATTTTGTACATAGATTCTTTACATAAAAATACTAGACACGTGTTTTGGGTTTCGCATATACTAAAACTAATATTGTAGTTGTATGGATTATTGCGTAATCGCTGCTTACGGCATTGGCAGCAGGATCAGATTAACCTGTGGTTCTGCTTAGCCCCTTCTAACATCGCACATCGCATCGCATGCTCATGATATTATCATTCTTACGTCTATGATGGCACCGCTTGTTAAAGACAGCCCAGCAGAAGTCTAAGTTACTGACATATTTTGATCTATATTACTATATATGGGTTTATTTATAAACGTTGTTTAGTTAAAGTTAAAGACGTTTAAACGTCAACATTTTTTTTGTTAAGCAGAAGCCTTTACATAACGTAAATCCGCAGCTGCAGTATTTCGCGACGCAGTTGCGGAGTTCTCGTGATGAGAATCATCAGCTCCACTTCACCATATGCGTTGTGACAAGCATAAATTGCTTAGTAACCATATTAAACTACCTAATCAAATCGCTACCTGTGAAATATTTATTATTTAGTAGTTCCGGTGGCCATCTGTGGTCTTCATCATCAGTTTCACTTCACCAAATGGTGCTTTCCGAGAGCAAATGCACGAGTTACTATAAAAAATACCCAAATCGCTATAGGTGTGCTTAAGCAATTTGAGGATTTCCCTCGATTACCATGGGATCCCCTCATCAGATTCTGACTTGATAACAATAGGACCACCTCGAAAGCATACCCATCCAAACAAAAAAATAATTTTCAAAACCGGTCTGGACTGAGAAATCGGTGAACATAATTATATTAAAAAACCAGCCAAGTGCGAGTCGGACCACGCACAATGAAGGGTTCCGCAGTTAGGATGAATTTATCCCAAAAACAAACATAACATTGTAGTTGAAAAACATGTTCTCCCCTGCATCTATAAACGTCACGGTCAATTCTCTAACTGCAAATGTATGTTTGTAATCGCCAAAAAATATTTTTTTAATGTGGTAAAACTACAAACTAACGCTTTCCGGACTTTTTCCTTTACTTGTGCTGTGAGACCTTGCTTCTTGCCAAATTTCATGATTCTAGGTCAATGGGAAGTACCCTATCTATAGGTTTTGATTTATTTGTGAGTATCAAAATATGTCGCACCGTAACCAAATCACCGTAATTTTTTATTGCGTTGACTTAGAAGCTTGATTACTTTTATTTTAGAGCTCCAAGAGACCGTATACCTACGTATTTGATATTAATTTCAATTTGATACCTCCGCGCGTTCCTGAGAAAAAGGGTCTTGACAGACTGAGAGACAGACAGACGGACAACGAAGTGATTCTATAAGGTTCAGTTTTTCCTTTTGAGGTACGGAACCCTAAAAATTAAAAAATACACAAACGAACATAAAACCTCCTCCTTTTTGGAAGTCGGTTAAAAACTAACCATAAGTTCCTAATCAATAATTGTAACTAGTATTTGATAACAGCTTTTATAACCTATTTTAATAGTTCTGTAATTATTTAGTGGTCAAATTAATTACATTAGATACTATTTAACTATTGACAGACCAATAAATCAACCACATGTCCCCAAAATTGGACATGGGTTCCATTGAATTCCATTCCGGTATGTACGAAATCATGGTCTCTCATAAGTCGAAAGGGTATATTTAGGAAAATTGAATTCAGTAATACCTTTATATTTTGAAAGTAACTTCATATAAGGAAAATGTAGTAATAAACCTTTTTCCTTTTGAGGTACGGAGCCCTAAAAACAATGACAGTGCTGAGGTCAGCGCTTTTAGGCAAAAACTCGTCTAGCGTTTATTCAAATTCGTATGAAAATTAATGTAAAGCAGAATGACTTATTGTCACTAGATTTGGGAGGCATGAATATGAAAATTTTAATACTAGTAGTGTAATTTAAGTTCCGTGTGGTGCCGGACGTAAAGAATAGCACCACCCTATTTCTTCTCTTGGGTTTCGTAAAAGGCGACTAAGGGACTTACTAGAGAATGGGCAGCAGCGTTATCTATGCATTGTAACACCATACAGCGATCGCCAACCCGCCTGCCAAGCGTGGCGATTGTGGCAACCACCCCCGCTTTTGGGGGTGCCTATGTCCAGTGGACGTCTTTCGGCTGAAATGATGATGATGATAATGATTAATTGCAAACCAAGTATTTATATTGCTGTTTACTTTAATTAAGGCGATGTTTTTTTTTGTTTTTGTGCTCTCACCATAAATTATTATTATAAGTGAGGATTTGCAATTGGCTTTCTGGTGACTATGGTTTCCTTTTTTTGGCTGTTTTTTTTGCATTTGTATAGATATAGAAGATAAACTTCTACGGAGATTTACAAGAACTCTGAAACGGATAGTGAGACCTCAGACGAAGACTCTGGAATCAGCAACGTGTAATACAGCATAGCAGTGGCATAGTCAAGAACAGGGGACCTGAGCCAACCTGGCGGCGAAGCTATTAAAAGATGCCCCTCCCATAGATAAATATCACCCGTCTCTCCACTATTCCAATGCTTGCTCAAGGTTGAATATCCGGTAGGCGCTAATAATTCCTCCATACCCCATGGTCACGTCTTCCCTACCATTATCGCACCCCACGGTCTACTCTTTAATACACAATGGTCTCTGAAATCCCATGAAACATGAGGCTTCAGGGACTAGGGTGAAACTTTGGGTTCAATCGAGCAATCGTGTCTGGTTCAACCATGCTGGGGTCGGTGCATTTCATTCATTCATTTATTCATAAAGAAGATAAACTTCTACGTATTAAAGAAATCTCAATATTTTGTAATATCGTAAAAACCGTGCGATATATGGGGCAGCTCGCTAGTTACGTTAGTACGCCCAGAAAGCATAGACAAAGTAACATTCGATTAGCGAAGTAAAAAAGCCACGAAATGCATTGGGTTGACATAAGCTATCGAAATGTCACGTGATCATAGTTATTAGAAATTAGCTAGACAATCTCACCATCATTCGGTTCCATGAAACGAATCCACAGCGTCGAAATAAGGGGGCGCAACGGTATTTTTTTTCCTTTTTCATCAAAATTCGGAAACTATACTGCCTAAAAAAAATGTATGAGAATGTGCAAACAGCGTTCTTTCATATGATACCCCACATGCCCTAGAAGCCCCACTTCAAATTTTTAAGACGGCTTTCATTCCCATTTGCAAAAAAGATATATTTTTTTAATTTATTTCTTGTTTGCAAAATAGTTGGGCAAACGTCATCTAAAACTATTCTAAAGGAGAATGCCGACAAATATAGGGCGCCCTGTACCAAACGAAAAGTCCGCTGTCACAACCAAACCCAGTGTATTTGGAGGAGAATTCAATGTTCTGCCTCTATTGATATTTCCGCAATTTGTATTTATTTGCCATTTACCTACTTAATATTTTGAGGTTAGGTTCGTAAAAATGACTGAATCGAAATGATGGAGTTAGTGCGTTAGTTAGTTAATGCGGTAATACTAACAGGCGTCAGAGCAATCCATGATCTTAAAACACGAATCATAGCCACGGATATATTTTCTGTGTCATGTACTCTAAATTGTTCTAACAATACCAGTGAACAGTTTATACATCGGCGACGATGGCTTGCTGGCCGATGTCTTACTCTAGATGGGGGCATCGCTAAGGATTATCAAACTAACACTACGTTAAGAAAAAGAACTTGAACGCCCGTTCTCGTTATTTTAATTATAATCAAATACTTCATATGAAACCATTGAGTTATAATGTACCTCCTACGCCTTATGAAACTAACATTGAAAGATTGAAAGTAACGTTATTCGTGAAGGCGACAAAAAACTACAGATAATAATTTAAATAACCAAAAAAACAATTGCAATACGTCACAAAAAACACGACATTTTCTTTTTTCAATCGATCCTCTTTTCATTAAATGCTTAAACTGTATTCCAAAATAATAATTTAAATTAATAAGATGCAACGCGTGACTTAAATAAATATTTTATTTCACTTAACATACAATCACGTATTCTAAAAAGCAAATCGGTACGATACTTACATAATTATCTTCTTCATATAAATGTTTGCTGGCAGGTATTTAAATATTGTTTTTTTTTACGTAGTACTATTACGTATACAGTAGTAGTCTGTGGTAGTAGCAACATTCGGAAATGAAGTGTAATGACAGTGACATAAACGTGGAACATACGTACAAAGTAAAAAAAAATACTTTTATTTCCGATCTCCGAAATCCGGGATTCTTATTCATAACAAAAATCTGATTTAAAAAATAGTAGTAATTTTATGAACTGCTTTTGGTTGTGACACGCTCCCCCGCAAGTTGGTACTGCACAACGGCATTCTCCTTTCAAGTTGATAGCATTAGTAGTTCTTGAGATATCCAGGTGTGACAGACAGACAGACAGACAGACTTAGTCTCACCATAAGGGTTGCTTTTTACCATTTTAGTACGGAACCCTAAAAATGGAGTGAAAATCGGTGTAGAAATTAAGCGACGTTTTACTGTAGAATTTTCATAATTAATTACATTACACGCATAAGTACAAAATTATTTGTAAAATAATTTAGATGACTATAATAACTTCCACACATAGCCAACACAACAGACCAAGAAATTGCGAAAAATTTACTACAATTTTTAATACCAAGAAACTCAATAGTATTTCTAAGGAATAACGCACACTCGAAACACACCCACAATTAATTAGTACCCGCTACCCAGCATAACGACATTGGCACTAGTTCAAAGTTACATTTACGTAACATTTCAGAAGCTTACGGTCCTTATCAGCTGTTATGACGTAGCCGTGATAAAGATAGTGACGTAACACTCGCTAAAAATAACACTTCATTATTGACCGGTTAATGACACGAATGAGTAACCTTTACCTTGTGTCAAGTTTACAATGACAAACGTAAATATACTATGTAAAAATGATCTAATAATAGCAACTTAGATTTGTTTTATTGAATGACTTTTTCATGAAATTATGTCATTGGGAAACAAATCTCACTTAGAGAGATGTATTATTGATTTTATTTATTTAAATACTAATACACACTAATATTATAAAGGCGAAAGTTTGTGAGTGTGTGTGTTTGTTACTTCTTCACACTCAAACGGCTTAACCAATTTTGATAAAATGTTGTATGGAGGTAGCTGACATCCTGGATTAACATATAGGCTACTTTTTATCCCGATATTCCCACGGGATCGAGACTTAGGGTGTTTTTAACACCGTGCGAATTTAATCACGCATGCGGGATCGCCCCGCAAATGTCCTTTTCATACAAGTATTTATTGTAAGGACGCGGGGTGTGAACCTGGGCAGCAGTTACGCGTGCCCGCATGCGTGATGAAATCCGCATGATATTAAAAACACCCTTACGCGGGTGAAACCGCGGGGCGCAGCTAGTCTGTTATAGTCGCGAATCATGTTTTTATCAAGATACAGCCTGACACTGACGTGCAAATAGCAAAAAACGTAAAAAAAAACTGCTACAACTGCGGATTCACCATAAAGGCTTCTACAGACCGGCGCGACTCGAGACGCGACACAAAGGCACCGCTCGTCGCGTAACACGCGGGGCCTTTGTGTCGCGTCGCGTGTCGCGCCGGTCTGTAGAAGCCTTAAGTTCCATGTAATAGGGCCATCAACCGGGGCCACATCCAGATCCACATCAGAAAGAATACGTTTACTTATTATTTAGATTAAAGTGTGGGTTCAGTGTCGTTTTCGGTAAAGCCAAAGACTATACAGCACAAGGATAAAATGTGTGGAAAATTCCACGCTTTTAAAACGCTCAGTCGCACAAGTATCATTCGGTGGTGCGCTAATTTATACATTCGGATGTATTCTTTATTCTTTTGGCTGTCAAACTGTTGTTGTATATAAGTTTCAGACGGTTAAACAGACCTTAGAGTGCTATAAAGTGATATTCTGTAAAAGTTTCAGCATGAAAACTAAGGTGAGGTTAGCTTAAAGTAAACTGTCGATCCCTAGCATCAGCAGGAGTGATGACAGTTCACTACAAGCTCACTTCGCCTGGGTCCAATAGCGCATGGTGTACATTTCGATGTCGCCACTCAGTTCTCGGCACTCGGCACTCGGCCGCAAGTCAAGTGTGTGTAATTCTCCGAAGGTTAATTCCCGCGTCGTCAGTCGTCACCATCAGCGTTTATTAGAGTTGATTAGTCTCTACACAGCTCTGCCACTCTTATCTACAACACATACTTAGTTTCAATTTCCACTACGTGTACGGCACAAGAACAATTTGTTCGAAGAATTCCGTACAAAAATTATATAGGTATAATACTGTATTGCCAATCTGCTGGTAGGTGTACCTTGGAAAATTACGATTTAACACATTACTGTATTACGTACGTTTGTTTTCTTTGATTAGGAAAAGTTTTTATTATAACCTGAATCAACAATACTTAAATTAACGTTCACTCACAGCCACGACGGAGCAGGATAATGAAGGATATATGGGCCAAGGCATCTGCGTGTACTAATGACGCCATCTTCGTTAAACCCAGGTTTTCCTGATAGTTACAGAGCTCAGATAGGGAATACTACAGATTAAGAAACTGAATGAGTACGTAGGTACAAACTACTAACATTGAGCAACCAGGTTGTAGTAAAAGACCAGGAAAATGCTCAGTTGATAATGAATAAGGAAACTGTTTACCTGGGTACCCGTGAAGTATCTTGGTCCCTCGGATGGAGCATTTACGTTCCTACTTTACTTACTTTACATCAACATCAACTCATCTAATTGCTGTCAACTGCTGCTGCTGTGTTGTTAAACGCGCTATAACTCGGTCTTTTGAATCCAATCCACCACACCACATAATCTTTCATTATTTATAGTTTCACTGGAGCTTGTCCTAAATTACAATAACTAACATTAAATTCTTAATTATATAATAATTAAATTAAAAAATCTGGCATATTTACATTTTTTTTTTCGGAATATTCTAATGTCCCGAGGTCTTTTAGTTCACTTGACTTGATTTCTATTTCTTTGTTAACTTTGATAAGGCGACGATAGCCGACTTTTAATGATTTTATACTGAAGATCACGTCTAAACAAGTAGTGTTAATGGTTTGAAAAAAATATATGTTAATTTAGAGCATTTTTTCAATAACTTAATATGTGAATGTTTTAGATTATGTTTATATTACATATGGAAATTAATTTGTAAAGTTATGTCTAACGCGGACAAAAAACTGAGAAAGGCGCAAAATCTACCAAGCGTATTTTTCTGAAACCTTCACCAATTTAAAGATAATTTAATTATTGATCTTTTAGTATACGCGTTTTATTAAAATACACTTTGTTTTGTGTCTATTAAATTAATAATACGTCAACTTGGGGACAGCGCTCCTTGATGGGCGAGTCCTATTACTGGCTGAACGTACGACGCATTGCGTGAGCTCAGTACAGAACACGCAAGCTAACCACTCAAGGTCACTGGCATATATCTGCGTCTTAAATAATTCATTTTTTTATATCAAAGCATGGTACAGAATGTAACCAGGTCTAGAGTTTAGATTCCCCGACTATCTCATAGCTAACGTCCCCGGGAGCACTCACAGGCTCTGATAAATCCCTCCTTGGCTCGGTTCTGTTGCCCCTGACCTGAATGCGGAATCTGGCAGATTGGCTGCGACTTAGCTTTATTTTTTACAGAAATATAACACTTTTTATTGTGTTTTTATTTTATACTTGCTGTTAGATCCCGAATGTCGCAATGGTGTTCCTAAAGGCTACGTAATGCGGATTCGATTGCTGCATTGTGATTATAATAATAATAAAAATTCGACAATCCCGTACACGTTCCAAAAACTTCAGTTGATCCCAAAATCAAACCAAGTTCTAATCACTATTGTGAACCCAAGACTTTTGTCATAAATAAATTAGTCAAGGGTTGTCAAAATTCTCCTCTAAAATACTTAAACGATATGAAAATTAGAAACCCTAGCACTTCAAACTGTCAGGAGATGGCAGAAAAACAGTCGAGTACTAGCTAAGTTGCGTGATTAGTGCTAAGCACCATAAATCACTATTACAGGCGATACAAATCACAACACTCAGTTTGTCAACGGGTTTCTTTTACTTTTATCTACTCTACCGTTTCTGACAATATGGCTTTTTGTAATTTTAGTTAGTTTAGTAAATCGTACAGTCGTTGCCTGGGTCCCTGAAACCTAGGCTTTCTCACAGTTTTATTTATTACCTCTAATTAATTCATCTGTCATTGCTTCATTCTTAACTCTTTTTATTACGTATTTTGGTATAGTAATATTATTCTAGATGCATTGTCTTCACTTATAATTATATAATTAATGTATCTATAAAAAATACTGTACAAGATTTTAAAAGAGTAACGGTGGAGTTTCTTGCCCATTCTTCTCCATACGAAACTACCGTTTGGTAGGGGCGACTATAATCAATTCAATTTTTTTGTAAATATTGATAGTGCCTTATATATGCCTATTCGAAATAAACAATTTGACTTTGACTGACTTTTACCAAAGGGTCGAGGAATACTACTTAGGGACAATCAAAGTCAAATTATTTATTTCAAAATATAGGCACATAGGTGATAGGAGGCACTTTTGAACGTCAAAATTTACAAAAAAAAATCGAGTTGATTCTAGTTGCCCCTTCTAAAAGGTAGTTTCGTATGGAGAAGAATGGGCAAGAAGCTCTACCGTTACTCTTTTAAAAAGGTAAGACGATCTTCTTCTACTTGTTTATGTACAAATTAGTTACATGAGAAAAGCTTACCGTGAAAACAGAATGACAATCAGCAGGACTTACTACCAACTTGCTACGGGTCCGTGGCTTAGGCCCCCAGTGGTCGAGGCACCTACGCGACTCGAGGAGCCTCTTATACTGTATTTGAGAGGATGCAGCAGCATGATATCCTACGTGATGGTAATTACAGCGTATAGTGATCACATAATTGGTTTCTAAGCTTGGTAATTGAGGGAACCAAATACATTTAGGCTATGGAAAGCCCATAAAGCAATGGACTTTTTCTAGGTATTTATTTTCCAACGGACTGGTATAAAACTAAATTAACTCCTTAGCTGCCATACTTGAGGTTAAACTATTGTTAACTGATTACCATTCGTTCAAAATGAAGTGTTAACTATTGAGCCGAGTCGCGCGGGGAAGTAGTCGGAGTTTTCAAGGATTTTTCGATAATACCATGAATTGCTAATGCCAGAGTTACTTACTTCTGAGCAAAAAGTTTTCTTACTATTCGAAGGAAAGACGAACAATATAATTATGTCTCTTCATTGGCCTAGTAACAGGAGTTTTAGGACAATTCTCGATTCTTTAGTGGGTTTGAAACCTAAGGAATAGGAAATTTGGTACTATATACAAAAATTCACGTTTTCAGATTAGACTTGGGACGAAAAACGGTGATTTTTCTCGCAGTTATTTTGGGAGAGTACCATAACTCTTTGTTTAAAGTCGTATGTGTTCTGAGAATGCCTGAGATACTAAATAGGTAAGTTATTTGTGATCGGTCGATCAGTAATGATTACCAATTAACTTTTTAGCACTTCAGAATTTTGTCAATGTTTGCCATTTGTCGCATGAATACCAAAAAGCTGGGATGGTTTCTCGGTGAAACCGTATAAGATCTCGTCTGTTAGCCACACAACAGTACAATTCTGACCTCTGCCTACTCTCACAAGGCTTATTGGCGTAACGATATAGCGTTACGTAAAATATAAAAACTCATTAGTTGCTTAGGTAAGTTCCCGCGTTCGACTCGAGAGAGAGATTGTTCTGTAGTTCTCAGGGGGAGCGAGAAGGCAGATGTGTAAAGAGTTTGTACTATTTTTAACTTACCTTTGTAACCAACCAACGTGTGACGTCAGAGATGATGGGTAAGTGACATTTGAGGTTTCAAGAGGTATTCACTGAAAATATTGACAGGTACATGTTTTAGCATAGTTAATTAGTCAATACCTAACGTTAGGTTGGAATACTCGGCATATAGTTTAGAAACTCAGCTCTAGCAAGATGCTCCAGCTCAATCCTGAACTATGGCTAGACCTCTTGCGATTATAGGACTTTCGACGCTTCTGATAAAAGATATTAATAGAAGTGAGTATAGACATATACACAGAGTTCTCTCTCTATGAATATTTTGTTCCATGTGGCCCAAACTACGACTCAAACAATTGTCAACATAATTTGAAGTATCCACATAGATTCATGATGTCATCATATTTCACCTCTCTTTAAAGGTCCTCGATCCTATTCATCGCGGTCTCATTACCTAATTAACATGCTTCTACATTATTTAAACCCTGAACTTTCCAGCTCGTCGAGTCAAGTCCACTGCATCATTGGTATCTAAAACAATATTTCTGTCGTCCATAGCTGTGACGATAACAATTTTGGCTGTATGTTAATGACACACATGAATTTGAACTCTATATGGAACACATACAGTGTGTTTTTGAGTGGTGATAATTTTGACAGTTACCGCCTAGCCAGCGATGGTGGATTTAGGTAAAATAAACAGGTTTGGGTCGCCTCGTTCGTCTAGTAGAAGGTGCCTCTTCTGACGTCGAGGTTCTGGGTTTGATTCTCGTGTTGCGCCACGTTGTTTATCCTTGAGTTGGAGGCGGAATTTCTGATTGCAATAAAATTATACTCTACGCAGAGGATTTTTTCGTAGATTCGCGTAGAGAGTTTTTTTTTTATTGGTTTGGTACGAATCAGGGAAAAGATAAAAAGTATACTTTTTAGCGTAGCAACAGTCAACAGACATGTCTGCTCGTCTATGTTCAAAAGCATATTGATGGGGTTTCAAATAATAACTTGTATGTAAAAGGGAAACCAGAAAACATATTGTCAAAGTTTTTTTTTTAAGAGATGTAGGCTAGGAGAAGGACAGAGACTAATAGTAAAACTTTTTATTATAAAATACCACATTTAAACTACTAAAATATTACAGATAATATAATATTACAGAACCATATTAAATCAATTGTGTCAGTTAACATTTTATATTTCCCTGTAAAACAAATAATCAAAATAAGCACGAAAAGTTTATATAAATGTTTAAATGTTTTTATACCTACTATAAATTGATACGATGAAAAATCAACGTACAAACTGCCGTTATTTTAACATAAATAAAATATATATAAAGAATTAACGTTACAAAGTAGTTTGTAAGGATAGGTTAGTTTTAGTCATCGATAGTCCGGTACTAATCATATTGTATAGGTACGTATACTATACGGTCATTGCCCTACATGGGTTTAAAAAGCACCGTATCACTCATACTTCTTGCCCCATAGGAGTCCCACAGTCGTCCAAACTTCACGCCCAACCTGTAGGACGATGGGTGCAAGCGGTTGCCAACGGCCTTAGATAACGGGCACACCGACTGAATTCACCCACAGACGACAGACGTCCCCATTCGCAGGGACCAAGAGATCCACTCCAAGATTAGGTGGTAAGGACGTCAATACCTCTTTAACATATAATATCACTTTATTATACGAAATTATAATGACAGCCTCATTAATCTGACACTAGACTTCCCGGAATGACAACCTTCAACAAAACGTATTATAGATACGTTCTATCTTAACACTTGTCAGATTCTGACTCAAGAAAGAGACGGAAGTCAAGAGCCACCAGATTAATGTCTAGGCTGAAATTAACCACAGACTGACCTGTAATAAACTCCATATATTTGGACAAAAACATATTAGTATCATGGATTGAAAACATGGCTCAAACGCACAAAGAAACGTTCCAGACAAATGTACAGACGAACTGACTGACAGTATGGCACAGCGAGCCAAACCATCCGATTTCTATTACACCGTCTAAGGTTCATAAACTAAAGTCTTTGGCATCAGACTCAAAGGAATTAGAACCAATAGAACAACGACGAGGCTACCCTGAGAGGATGCTCGACAATTCAAGATCAAGCAATTGACGACGAATTAGTGGAAAAGCTTACCCTCTACAACATTACAGAGAGATATAAAGAAGATTGGTAACCTTTTTTTGGCACAAACAAAGCCTAATTCATTGCTCCGCTCGCAGGAGCGACGCCGCATTCGTAAACAAAGAGCGAGCAAACTACAGCGCCGTCGAAAATAGCCCCCTACGACGATGCCGAAGACGACGATTTCTCGTTATAATTTCGTGTTTTTATCGAGTCGAGACGAGCCCCGGTGTCGGCGTAGCGCTCGCAATGTTTTCCTCCAGCGCTTTATCTCTCTCTGCCTCTCTGCTCTTTGACATCGGCTGACGTATACAACCTCGACTCCACTCATTATAGACCTTATACCTAACAACTAAGGCCGAAATCCCTCCGAACCTCCTTTCTTGAATTTTCAGACTCATTAAGGGTCATTCGGAAATTTTGGATTTAGTAAACAAAATTTTAGAGAACGAAACAAATGAGAAATACAAAACAAGTTTTAATTTCCCTCTCTAAATTAAAATCGACTAATGAAAATTAGTGTTTTTATGTTTAATTAGTGCGCTACGAAAATTGAAGTCTCTCTAAGTTATGTTTGCTATCTTGCCAAACTAACGACATCTATAACATTTGCTACGACATACTAGCGTTGTGCGTTTAGAAATAGTCGACAATGTTAGTCAAGGCTAGTGTATATTTCGGCAGTGTATGTGAAATGCGCGAGTGGCGGCGGCGGCGCGGTGGCGCGGCGTGGACGGCGCGGCGCGATTGTCAAGCGCTGGTTGGTGCTCGGGCGGTCGCTGACGCAACGCGCGACCTCTTTGTCCGGCCCCACGGACTCCGGCGGAATGTCCGCGGAGCCGGCCTCGCCTGCGCCGCACCGCCGCGCCGTCCGCGCTCAAGTAATTACGAATGTCAAATGTTATCGCACGCAACCGTCCGCCGCGCCGTCCGCACTCCGCTGCGCCGCTCTTCATAATAATAAAACCTGATATTTAAAACGGAACGTCCTTCTAACGCCGTGTAGTTGCGCCGACGCCAATCTACGATAATAATAAGCCGGCTACCTAGAAAGCGTTGCGCTGCAGCGCTGTCCTACCAAGTATCGTTAGACGGTCACAAGTCGTGAAGCGCTACAGCGCCACGAGCGTGCGCCACGTAGCGCTCACATAAGTACGGCCAGTTCTATGCGCGCCTGTATAGCTATTAAATGTATATAGAATATATAGTAGTAATCGCTCGACGCAGCGGTATTATGTCGGAAATATACCGGCCGCGCCGCGCCTCAAGCCGGTATACGGTTTTGCTATTTAGTTTGTATGGGAAGCTTATTTTCGATTTTTCAATCTTGTAGAAGGAGTTATGGATTCGGTTCTTTTGTTAAAATATAAAGTATAGGGTAAGCTTTCCTTGAAGGTATATGGGGTATGTCGTGTGTCTCAACTTTTTCCGGAAATTTTAAAATGACAGTTTTTTATAAATAATGCTACATAGGTTAATTCAACGCCAAACACCTGTTTAAACCTGATACCAATACACTCGTTAGATAATATTTTTTTTTTTGGGCACAAAAAAATATTTCGAATAAAATCTGAATTAGTAATATTTTCTTACCTTATTTATAACGTGATAAAATAAGCTAAAACTTAAAAGTGATTTTCTGAAATATTATAAAATAGCACGTTAATGGCCACATATTAATATATTTTTTTAGTAGGGACGTTTGAAACTTTGAAACAATTCTTTATCATACGTAAATCTTACTACGTTTAGAGAGATCTCTGAAATTGGTAGACAATGTCAGTTAATATTATAGTACTCAATTAGAATTATTTAATTATTCATGCACTTCTTTATTAATTTTTACTTGTCTAGTCAAATAATCGTTCAGAGTTCATCATTGATTTTATTTCTCCCCTCTTATTAACTATTTTTTTTCTTCATATAAGGAATCAAAATGTTGGTCGGATCATCTACGAACAACTCCAATCGAAACATGCAAGGGAATGATAAGCTTTTTTTTTGTAGTCTTATGATATTGTTAAGACTTTGCACACGATTAGATTACCTAAACCAATCACTATAAGGTGCTTAAAGTACCTCCTAACTTCATAAGTAAACATTCTTGGACAATATTGGCCACGTGATGTGATTGAACTGCAATATAAAAATGAAGGGTTTCTAGAATGCGAAGATTTAAATAGCAAAGTTGTAACAAACAAATAAGTTTCTATGAAAAACCAAACTGCTGGACTTTCCACTATGTATTTAGATAACACAATGTAAGCTGGCTCCAAAATTATTTTAAGGTGGTTTATTTTCCTAAAGTATTACCACACTAATGCTAAAATAAAAGCTCACTAAAGTGGTAGAACTAAGATAACAGATGTACTATAAAGCAATATTTATTTATTTCTCCCAATCTCTTGTAAATCGATGATTTCTCGAAAGCTAAACTCTAAAATAAACAAAATGATAGACATATTACCATAAAACTAAAACCAAAAATATTGAATAGCATCAAAAAAGTCAAAGAAATAAATCTATGACATATACTAAATTTTAGAGATTTATTTTAAAAACATTACATAAACTCTGAAGCGGGCCGTCTTAAAAGGTGCAAAACTCTACGCTGAAGTTCATCTGTAACCACAGCGCGCGTACACGCTAATTTCTCCAACATTTCTGTCGCTACCTAGATATAAACATGAACAAAGAAAAACCCAAATATGCAACCGGCTCGTGGCGCGGCCCGTCCCTCCGTCAGCTATAGCGTGGCCTTATAGATGGTTGTTTGCGCTCACAGAGTGCGGTGAACAGCGCTCACCGGCGGCGCGCGTGTGTGCGTGTGTACGGACACGGCGCACACAACCGCGCGCGCACACAGCCGCGCGCCTGTACGGGTGCGTTCCGAAACCGCTCTCTATTCTATCTATGCGAAGGCGTCGTACCGCCACGTATAGCGGGCACGCTCGGGGCGAGGAATTTAGAGGCGGGGGTCGTATCGTTAATTGTTATGAAGTTGATTTCGGTCCTGAAATTCCGAAATAGGTATTTTGAAATAACGCCTCTTTTTCATCAACGAATCGCCGACGGTACACCGCATATCGTTGCTAACCTATTTTTGCACGAGTTGATCTCGAAGCGTCGTCGTCTCGATAGAGCGGCCCGTGTGATTGTAAACATATGTTTTCATTTATGAGTGCGTCGAGTCGGCGTGTTATCATTGCGCGTGATAACGACGTGAATGCGGCCTTGTGGCCTGCAGTTAGGGTTTAGAATTGATCGGCGGGGACAGTTCGACGTATTGCCAATCGCGATCGCGAAACAAGTCCATGGTTAGCGAATTGACTGACCACGGAAGGGTCTCCAGGTCACGGCATTGGTGCTGATGAGTCGGTACAATAACTTGGAAGAACTTTGGAGAAAAAGTTAGGAGATTTGTTGACTATATTATAGTGAGATAGAGTTATAAGTAGTTCTCTCTTTGTCCTAGTGTCATTTTCGATATTACTCGTAAATGTGGAGTTATTCACATGTAGGAATTTAAATATAATCCTCAAAATTTCAAACTTTTGAAACAACACAAAAACTATAAATAAACAAATTGAAATTGTTAGGTATGGAGCGACAAAGAACATTTCGCTTCATACTGGAATAAACAACGCAAGAAATTAATCTAATAGAGCGACTCATACTCGTATACCTACCGGAAAATACATTCAGCACAGTAACAACACTAGCTGGACTGTTTACAACGCTATCCACCGCGTGTTCCATATCAACAGGACGCTGGCCCCGGCGGTGGGCCAGCAGTGCACATGTAAACAGTTTTTTTAGCCTGTCATCTGGCACCAACATGCGGCAAAGGCCGAAAAAGATGTCATTCTCCTTCATTCGGTCCGTCGTCGACTATCATTCGGAGTCGACGCTCCGTCGCGGCCTCTATTCGAACAAAACATTTTACTATCGGTCCCCAACTCACACACATTCTCACTCAGCTTCACCTTTCTCAAACCAAATCTCGCGTTAAACGATAAACGCGCGACTTTGTACACCATAGTAATCGCTAATCGCAACACATTTACCACGATCGAACGAAACACGAGTTTCAAGACTTTTTACAGTTCATCGCGTTGTCTTTGCAACGTGACTGCTAAAGTGACCTTAGGAAACCAGTGGAACGAAGAGTTTCGGAACTTCGTGAGTTATTCTCTCGCAGTTGAGTCACGCAGAGTGGAAACCATTCGAGTTCGCGTGTTAATGGAAAAGGTTAGGTTGGCTGAAAAACTGAACAGAACTGATGTAACACCAAAATAATTGTGCGCTCATTAAAAATACACTTGCAAGAGTTTTGGTAATTCAACGTATGGTTATTTTGTTGAAATTATGAATCTGTTCTAAATATGACGGGTACAATATCTGAGTTAGGTACAGACGCCAGCAGATCAAGCTACCTGAAACTGTCAAATTTTCCCAATCAACCTTGAACCTTTTACTGTAGGGATAAAGTTGAATATCTATTATAGAAATTTGACAGCTTGATGTGCTGGCGTCTGTACTTCGCAATCACAATAGAAATGAACAGTTACCCTTTGATCACAATTATGGTCTTTTCAAATCTTAAGCAGGAGCTACAATTAGCTGATAGATAATTAATTAGACATAACATTATTTGTACTTCATTAACACTCATTATTAGTAGCAAATAAGCAGATATCCTATCCCAACTTCTGCCGATCAATAGGTACGTACTTAAAATTAATAAAAGACATCATCAGCTAAATCACTACTTAACTCACATTACATTAACTCTCAAGAATTTTCCAAATTCTTCGTACAAAAGTGAAACAGAACAAAGCAATGTTATAATGACATTAAATTAAAGATGGCGACCAAACGTTACGTTTGAAAGGCGTGTGTTGCTCTGTCGCTCGCAACACGTCACATGGGCGCCGCAGTCATGGCTGGTAGCTCGAAACATTCTACCATTCGTAACATCGCTCGAGTTTCATTCGAGTTCTCGAGCCAAGCCACTTAGACGCGAAACTCGAGCTACGAAGAAAACCAGCTCAGAGCTAGTCGTACTTTCCAAAGTACAAGAACAAAATTCTGTGAAAACCACAGGCAAAAGAGATACTATTTATTTTAGAAACGCAGTTTGTTTCGTAAAGCAAGAAACATATTTAAGATTTCTTCAAAATGTTTCATGAAAATACTTATTAAATATTAAAAAACACATAACGAAAACATTACTTTAATAAATTCCCAAGTCATGTTTTTTATTGTAAAATAAGTAACATAACAATATCCACTCATATCTAACAACATAAACATATTATTGACATTGTTCGCGCGTCCACTCGCCCGGCTCGTGAACTGCGTAGCACTCGTAACCCCGCAATGTCTTAATTGCTCTTATTTTGCAAAAGACATCAACGAGTGCTACGCCGCTGCCGATGCCGCTACGAGCCCTAGGCCATTTGAATTGTTATTGAAAACTCGACGCAACTCCTGTCTTAAACGTCAAACTGTCGCATGGAGACCAATCGCAACCCCACTCAACGACACGCTTCAACCTTAAACCATAACACAAGTTATCTTTAAAACCCTTCCAACATCATCAACAATTCATACAAAATAATAATTTCACATTTATGGTCCACAAACATGGTGTTTAACGAAAAGAAAATCTGAAAACAGAGCAATATAGTTTGTGGCGGCGCTGTCGGTCCGGGCCGCTAGGTGGCAGCACATAGCTCGCTATTCACAGCGTATATTATTTACCGCGTTTATATATGTATGTCGTTATATAAGTGAACAGAAAGCTACGTTCGGTGGGCGCGCGGCGCGCGGCCGGCCGGGCTGCGGGGGGCGGCGGGGGCGCGCGGGCGGCGGCGGGGGGCGCCGCACACGGGCGCAGTCTACCGCACACAGGCGCGCCGCGCCGCGTCCGTGTGTATCGAACGAGCAAGCGCGCCAACCGACCGACTCGACGTATTCTTATTATTATGAAAGGAGAAACGCTTTTTGTAGGGCAAGAACTAAATTTGTAGTATTACGGCTGCCGATAATAAAGATCGTAAACGCATTTCAGTTCGCTGAAGTTTGCCTGGTCGCTCATAGATGTCGCGCTTTCTATCGGCTCGTAGCTTAGTGCGAATTAAGTTTTCCGCGTCGGACTTGCCATTACGTGATCATAACGATGTGATGTGTGAAGCTTAATGAATAAAGGAGCAGTCGTTGCGGCGCAGTACACTCTTACTTATAGCTCCGAACGTACTTTACGTGAACCATAGCATTTACATAGTAATGCGTAGATGCGTATCTATTTAATTGTATTACGTTGAGCTCAGTTTCAAACTTATTTGACAAAACAAGTTGTGATTTTGTATTCAAACATTCCGGCAGTTTTCAACTATGTTAAAGTCTTCACTTAGTTAGAGAATGTTGTAGCACAATAATAGGTAGGTCCTACAATACTAACAAAAATTTTGCTGAAAAATAACACGAGAAAATCTGAAAATCTGAATAATTTTTTCACTACTTTTGTCAAACTAACTTTTAAACAAAATATACCCACACACTCTAATAACGTGAAAACAAAGAGCATGGGTGTTGCACATCGTCGGTAGGTGGCGCCAGCGTCGCGATGCGTCATCGTGAGTGGAGACCTCATGACGGTAGACGATGGTTCCCGCCGAAACTCGGAGCGCGGGAAACGCAACAACTTTCACACGACTTTGACAGAACGAACGCTCACCTAAGTTGAATAGAATTCACTACGAACTTACGAATAATTTTGTGATATGTTTTTCCAAATTGTAGGAAACAACAACGAGTAATATTAATACAGGGTCAAATTAAATTAGCTAGCGAAACTCCGCAGACGTGATGGGTATCGATATCTAAACATGATCAATTGATCACACAAAAAATATATTAATTTGATGAGTTTTTTTGGGGTCTGTAACCGCAGTTAGTGTAGTCACTTGAAAAATTGTTTTTTTTCTGTATACTTCACTGACGTGATGGGTACCGATATCTCAACATGATGAAAACAAAAGAAAACAGATTTTCTCAACTCATACAGTCATACTTCAAGAAACAACATTTTTTTTTTTTATGAATGTTCAAAAAAATATATATCGCAGAGTTAATAATTATGCTAAAAACCACAGAAGCCTTTGATGGCTTATACATGGCTAGGGAGTTCGGAAATTATATTTATACTTAATATCTATAATATAGGTACTACAAAGTAACAATCTATACTGTAAGCTTGTGAGTTTACTTAATTATTATCAGAGATCGGAATCTAGGCGTAATACCAGGGCCGCATGTAGAAGGATATTATTCTTGATTTTAAAAATATTGAAAAATTAAAATTTTATTGAATACACCGATACTCCGATCCCTGCTTCTTAAATAATATAATAACAACACAATGAAATATGGTAGTAAGTATATCAACTAAAGTGCATATTCATAGTTTGTAGTTTGCAGAAAATGCTTTTTTAATAAACATTTTGCTTTTTAGGGTCACAGAGGTATTTATTTTGCACGTCCGCAGGAAGTTCGTTTACTATTTTGCACGTCCGCAGGAAGTTCGTTTACTATTTTGCACGTCCGCAGGAAGTTCGTTTACTATTTTGCACGTCCGCAGGAAGTTCGTTTACTATTTTTGGTAGTATGTAGGTGTATGTTCTCATACCATAATAATATGTATTGTTGCATCTAGGCAAGGTAAAGCTTTTTATGTTGGCTAAAGTTCTTAATTTAGGATGACGTGTTCTCCTAATTAAACTATTTATATTGATAAACTGTAACAGTGGTACGATGACCCCAAAAAAAAATCATCAAATCTTTTTGTTAATTTATTTTGTCCTTTTTAGATATCAATACCCATCAAGTCTGCGGAGTTTCGCTAGCTAATTTAATTTGACCCTGTATATTATAAGGATTTTGTATCGAAGTCGCTACGCCTAGCTCGGTGTGTAAAATATAGGCTCTACGCAGTACTACACAGCTACGTTAACTTTTAGTGGGTACATTTAAGTCTAGTTTAAGTTAATTTAGCAGTGGTGATTGTGGTGCCGGACGTTAAGAATAGCACTTCCCTATTTCATCCCGTGGGTGTCTTAAAAGGCGACTAAGGGACTTACTAGAGAATGGGCAGCAGTGTTCTCTATGCATTTTAACATCATACTGCGATCGCCAAGCCGCCTGCCAAGCGTGACGATTATGGCAACCCCCCCCCCCTCCCCAGCCCTTTGGGGGAGGCTTATGTCCAGCAGTGGACGTATTTCGGCTGCAATGATGATGATGATGAAGAAGCAGTGGTGGCCCAGTGGTATCGAACGTGAATTACGAGTTGTAGGTCGCAGGTTCGAACCCAGCCAGGCTACTTTGTGTAAGTTATTTCATCACCATTGCTCTCTCAAAACGGTGAAGGAAAACATCGTGAGGAAACCGGCATGTTCTAGAACCAAAAATGCGAAGACATGTGACATCCACCAACCCACACTGGGCCCGCGTTTTGGATCACAGCCCATTTCTCACAGAGAGGAGGCCTGAGTCCCAGCAGTGGGAACTTTATAGGCTGATTATGCAATGCATTCCTAATATGCTAGGAGTAAGTAGTTGGTAAAGATTCTAAACTGAAATGCTAGAATAATCATCATCATTTCAGGCGAAAGACGTCCACTGCTGGACATAGGCCGTCTCAAAAGGGCTCTGCCATAATCGGGCAGGCGGGTTGGCGATCGCAGTATGGTGTTAAAATGCATAGAGAACGCTGCTGCCCATTCTCTAGTAAGTACCTTAGTCGCCTTTTACGACACCCACGGGAAGAAATAGGGTAGTGCTATTCTTTACGTCCGGCACCACACAGACAATGCTAGAATGCAACATCTTAAATTTGACCTAAACTTTAAAATTGAGGTCGTAACAAATAGAACTATACAGTTTGGATTTTGGAAAGTAAGAGTGTATATTAAATTGACACGGAATGTCTCAGACTGAGTCAATTCTGTAGCATTTTGAATGAATAGGAGTAACGTAAGGTGGGATTTGAATTTAGATATTAATACTCGTTTTCACTAACACTAGGCGACATATAAATGTCTAAAGCGCATTGAGGGCCGAAAATGGACGCTTTGGCAGAATCATAATATGATCTGCGTACAATTCATATTCCGCAATTCATCTGTTTGACAGTTTTGTATGGAGTTTCGTAAAATGGTCCACAAATTATGAATTGCTTTACTGAAGTCTAATGTCAAATAGCAGCTGTCAAACAGATGAATTGCGGGATGTATGAATTGTACGCAGATCATATTATGATTCTGCCAAAGCGTCCATTTTAGGCCCCCTGTTCTGGTTCTGGCTTTTGTAGACAGAATATTAATTCAAATTTGTAACAGTTGTAATGGCAATCATGTCATTTGGTTTAAATAGGTTTTTATTTTTAATATTTTGGTAATATTTTATATAGATTCTTTTTTAATTTGTGAATGTGAGACTGTAGCTTTGTAAACCATTTTCTATTTTGTTAAGTATTTGGGGGCTTGTTGAGGGCCCCTACACTGTCCTCCCATACCTATTAACACTGTAACTTGAAAACATTGTAAAAGCCCATTATTTTTAAAAGAGTAACCGTGGAGTTTCTTGCCGGCTCTTCTACATAGGAAACGACCAATTCGAACCGAACACCTAGCTTCTGACGTTTCTTATGTGCCCATGTATGTAGGCATAATTATGTGAAATAAAATATTTTGATTTGATTTGTTGGGTTTTTAACTCTCGGTTCAGAGCCGAAAGTTGAAAATCTAACAGTGCAATTTTATTAGGCAATTACAATAGGGAGTCGCGAAGTTTTAGTGAAAACTGGCTTCATTCATACATGATGGAATACCAAAGAAAATTCATTAGAATTACAGAAAAACTTAACATTAGTAAATTATTTTCCCCCGTATTATTATAAGTTCTTAATCTATCTTAATAGCGATAGAATCATAAAAAAGAGCAGTGGTGTCCCAGTGTAGATATGGGCGAAATAGCTCACTGAAAAGAATAACATCCTCCTTTTTGGAAGTCGGTTAAAAAGAGCGATTAGCTCTTTCATTCTAAAGAGCTACTTACTCACTCTTCTAGCTCACTAGCTCTTCTATAGCTCAGTGACTCAGACACCGACTGTTAGCTCATTTAACTCACGCCATACGCGCGTCGAAGGAGACGGCTCGGCTTGCTCAATAGTCAATAGCTCTTTGGAAGTTCGGACTCTTTGTTACTCACTAGCTCTTCTATAGCTCAGTGACTCAGACGCCGACTGTTAGCTCATTTGACTCACGCCACACGCGCGTCGAAGGAGACGGCTCGGCTCGCTCAATAGTCAATAGCTCTTTGGAAGTTCGGACTCTTTGTTACTCACTAGCTCTTCTATAGCTCAGTGACTCAGACGCCGACTGTTAGCTCATTTGACTCACGCCACACGCGCGTCGAAGGAGACGGCTCGGCTCGCTCAATAGTCAATAGCTCTTTGGAAGTTCGGACTCTTTGTTACTCACTAGCTCTTCTATAGCTCAGTGACTCAGACGCCGACTGTTAGCTCATTTGACTCACGCCACACGCGCGTCGAAGGAGACGGCTCGGCTCGCTCAATAGTCAATAGCTCTTTGGAAGTTCGGACTCTTTGTTACTCACTAGCTCTTCTATAGCTCAGTGACTCAGACGCCGACTGTTAGCTCATTTGACTCACGCCACACGCGCGTCGAAGGAGACGGCTCGGCTTGCTCAATAGTCAATAGCTCTTTCGAAGTTCGGACTCTTTGTTACTCACTAGCTCTTCTATAGCACAGTGACTCAGACGCCGACTGTGACTCACGCCGCACGATCGTCGAAGGAAACGGGTTCGGGTCGCTCTATATTGTCAAATTCTGAGTGAGCTAACTGAGCTAGTGAGCTATTTAGCGAGCGAGTGAGTGAGCGAGAGCGATGTCACTCGCTCATGAGCTACCCATGTCTAGCCCAGTGTAACGGCCTCGACTTACGAGTAGGTCGTGGGTTCGAACCCAGGCGAGCGGTTTACTTTGTGTAAATCATTTCATTACCACTGCTCCCAAAACGGTGAAGGAAAACATCGTAAGGAAACTGACATGTCCTAGAACCAACATTTTAAAGACTTGACAATGTGACATCTACCAACCCGCACTGGGCCGGCATGGTAAATTTACAGCCCACTCCCTCTCGAAGAGAGGAGTGTCCCAGCATTGGGAATATTATAGGCTGATAGACAATAAGTAATTAGTAACTCTAACTAGTAACTCTAACTTATTATTTTACGTGATAGATTACGTTATATTATAACAAAGAATAGTGTCAATTTTGACTTTTACACAATTCCGTAGCACTTTCTTAGGGTCTGATAATCTTAATCCTAACTTCCTAACATCCTAACTTCCTAACATCCTAACTTCTTAACATCCTAACTATCACATCACACTATAATATATTATAAAGGCGAAAGTTTGTGAGTGTGTGTGTGTGTGTGTTTCTAGTAACATTTTATCAAAATTGGTCCAGCCGTTTGAACGTGAAGATACTTCTTTACGCTCAAAAGCTTATGTATGGAAGTAGTAAATTATGTATGGAAGTAGCCAGCCCAGATTAACATATAGGCTACTTTTAATCCCAATATTTCGACGAGATCGAGACATACGCGGGTGAAACCGCGGGGTGCAGCTAGTAATAACAATGACTTTGTTTGTTTGTTTGTTACGCTTTCACGCTAAAATGGCTGAACGGATTTGGATGAAATTCGGCACATGGGTAGACCTGGGTACTACGTACTACCGGAATAAAAAGTATTATATGTTCTACATAATATATAATACTTTTTATCCTGGTAGTACGTTCCCGTGGGATAATTTCCGACCTCCACGCGGGCAAAGCCGCGGTCAAAAACTAGTAATTAATAAAAACACTTTCAAAGTCAAAGTTAAATTATTTATGTCAAATAGGCACGTAAATGGCACTTTTGAACGTCAAAATTTACAACAAAATAGAATCGATTCTAGTCGCCCCCTCAAAAGTTAGCTTCGTATGGAGAAAAATGGGCAAGAGACTCCACCGTTACTCTTTTAAAATGTTTTACAATATTGTGTAGTACATTAAATATATAATTATTATATGTGAAGACGACGCACCTCGAATAAAATTACTACACCACAGTAGGTAAAAAGAAATAAGAATGAAGCTAAAAAAAACAATTTAGAAACATTGTAAAATAAAAATAAAAAAAATACGTTTTCCTATAAAAAAAAATCAGTGTGTGAGCTAATTTGTTCATGTGTTACAAGTATAGCACTGCATTTTAACTATTATTTATTCAATAAATAAACACTACACTTACTCAAATGTTCTCTTTAGCCTACGCACTATGTCCGTGTTGTCTAGCAGCTGAATTGCCTCAACATTCACATGTCGGCGAAGTCTGTGTTCGTGGGTTTCAGCAAAGTTTTGGATGATGGTGGTGACGAGTTCCATTTTAGGGTCAGGGTGAACGTCATCATTTCTTATGTTCATGGTGCTTTTACAGCAACCCTGAGTACAATTTTTTAGATTTGTTATGTTTTTTTAATGTTGCTTCGTTTAGTTGTATACAATACGTCCAAATTGGCTTATCAATATGCTTGTATAATATAATAATAATAATATAATTTGTCATTTCATTTTAATTTTGTATAAAAAACAAATTTATTTATTTTATTAATATTTTTTTCTGTCTCTTAAGATACAGGATACCCTAGTTTAAGGCCCGTATTTATAGAACGTTACTAGTATATTATTATTATTAATTTTATTATGTATTGATAGGCAGGATTTCCTTCCGAGTACATACTTTTATGTGCACTTTTTATACTAATGTATAAAAAGCTGTATATAATTTTTCCACTCATGAGTTCAGTAAGATCACTCAATCAAAGCTTACATGTCGATGATTGTACGAATAATCGTAAAAATAGAGCCCCATCCCATTGATCTGACTGACATACCCTCCGTTCTAAACTTCTAATAATACCGTCTGTCTCCCTTCCTCCGCGGACTGACTACAGCCAGCCGCACGTCATCGTAACAATTTCACACTGACAGCGCGTTTTTCTCGTAGCAATAAGGACGGTTTTTGTTGCTCAAGTATGAAGACTGAAGTGTAGTTAACTGTACGTCTCCCTAACGAGTAGAAGTCATTACACTCGGAGTGTAGGGATCCTTCAGGCTGCGGGTTCGTTGTCTGTGGTCCATTGATGACGATTTTGCTGGCTTTATGGTTTAAAAAGAAATATAGCAAGATGCAAGAAGTTTTTTTTTTTCAATAATTAAATAAACATGTAATGAATTATTGATTTCTGTTTATGGTATTATGTATCTTAGATAAAATCTAAAGTAAAGTTAATTAGGTAGATTTAAAAGTTAAAAGAATTAGAAAGTTTTTTTGCTACGAATTTGCGTCAATGCACTTTCTATCAGAAACATAATATTGAACTATTTAACGCAAAAAAAAAATTGCAAATGAAAATTCAGCACTAAAAACTTTATAAATTTAAGTGTAAATTGCCTAATAGGTAATGAAACGTTGCCCTAGCAGAAAAATAACAAATATCTATGGTTCCAAAATTTAAAAAAAATGTCCCACGCCACGGACTGACAGGTTGGGCGTACCTGCAAAATCTTTGTGTTCTATTGTAAGTCCGACGGATCAAGTCAGCAGGTACCTGATTGAGTTCAGTTCGGTCACGGGCAGTGACAATGGCGGCGATAAGAAAGTGCAAGTCGAAGGAGTACGTGCAAATGTTCCAAATATGTTTTAAATTGAGATGAGAAAATCTTCCTTAAACCTGAAGGACGAAGTTAGGTATATTTCCATAGAGCACTTCTTGGGCTTTTTAGGGTTCCGTGGTCAACAAGTTTTGCCATGTCCGTCTGTCTGTCCGCGGCTTAACTCAGAGACTCTTAGTACTAGAAAACACATCTTAATCACGCCGACAAAATGGTAAAATAAAATCTGTTTTGTTTTTTTTTTGTAGGGTAGGTACATGACCGGGAGGTTCATGTACTACACTACAAAAAAAAAATGCACGTAAAGTGGGGATGACGCACCATCGCGTCGCGCCTATCTGCGGGAGCCAGCACCCTAATATAACGTAACAAAGTTTGAATCAGGGAGTCTACTCCGAACATAAATCCGAAGTATCGGCCGAATGTTCCGCCGTTTCTTGACTACGGCTAATGGCTGACTACGGCAAAAGAAAAAAAAGAGATAAGCCAAAGTCAAAAATGTGACTTGAAGTCGGGTGAGGACTCAAAGTCAAAAAAGGAAAGTTTGGATGTTATTAAACCGCCGAACATTCGGCCGATACGTCGAATTAGTGCGTCGGAGTAGACCCCAGAATCGTAATGATTTTAAAGTGCATTGATAATCTAGCTATATAAATAGCTTCATACGTTAGAAAAATTTGTCTGCTCAACAACTTATAGATTCCAACTTATAGTGTGTTACGCAATTAGCCGGCAGGTTATACCAAACTGTCACATTTCTCTAAATGATTTTAAAACTTAAAATAATGATGATTAAGTTAAAAATTTAATGTCAAAAATTTGACAGTTCGCGTAAACTTGATGTGCTGGCGACTACCTATTTAATTTAACAAAATATCCTACGCAATTAGCCCGCTGTTCGTGTTGATTGCCACTCTACCTCATGAGTCATGACCAAAGTCCAGTATCAAATAGTGTTTAAATTCTAAGTCCGACAACGAATCACTTTACCGATTGTTGCTTTTTTCCCTTAAAGATACATGCATAATATCACGCCTTTTATCCCCGAAGGAGAGAGGTGACAGACAGACATCACACAGCCACAGACAGAGACACAGACATCACACAGACAGAGACACAGACACACCGGACAGAGATCGAGAGACCGGACAGAGGTGTACCCCTACCCGCTACACCGACATTTTGCCAGTTATGTTTAAGTCTCATGTAATAGGGGGCGAGCCTATTGTGATCAACCGGAAACAAATCCAGACTCCGGCTGCTACTGAGAAATTTCAGATGGAATGGCCCAATAACACTTTGCCCGACCTGGGAATGGAACTCAGGACCACAACGAGGTGGTTTTTCCTTAAACTAGACCAAAAAACGGGTGAATTTGTAAGTTATTAACTTATTAAGTATCCGCTTTTACATCAAGTTGTCAAAATCGGTTACATAACTTAGTAATGGAAAATTCAAAACGCACATCAAACGTTCTTATAATATGCTTTTTTGCCCTTAGCAAAAAAGCATATTATAAGATTTAGGACTACGTTGAAGACAAGGAAGTTTGGCATTAATTCCTTCTGTACATGTGGCTTCCCTGGTACCTCATTAACGGCAAAGCTATGTAAATGCTCCCAATTTTTTATTTTTTATTATTTATTTTACCTTTTTTTACAAACTTCACTGACATAATGTTTTTCTGTCCTCTCATACCTATCAACACTGTATTTGAAAACATTGTAAAAGCCAATTTTTTATTTAAAAGAGTAACCGTGGAGTTTCTTGCCGGCTCTTCTCCATAGGAAACGACCAATTGGAAGCGTGCACCTAGCTTCTGACGTTTAATAAGTGCCCATGTAGGCTTATGAGAAATCAAAATATTTTTGATTTGAATTGCTTACTCACATTTAACCGCTGTTATGTTTATAAAAATCAATAACGGTCAGTAAATGTATACACCACCATAAACAGCATACAGCGTGCCGCTACAGTGGCGACATTAATTTGACACACTGGTAGGGCTAGTGGCCAGTTTTTTTTTTAATATATTATATTAAGATAAATAAATATAAATTGATAAATAAATATAAATTGATAAATAAATAAATCAAACAAACTAAACAATAAAGCTCTCTCTTTCGTTCAATTCGCCTACTCCTTGCACGTTATTTGTTTTAATTTAATTGATTCGATGTTATGATCCATAGCCCCGGCTAATTACCTCTGCGCTACAGGTTGCTCCAATATACTATTTTAGAAAATTGTAAATAAATCAATAAATAATAACGTTAAATAAAATTAAAATGTTTTCATAAAACGCAAAGGCGAAACTGTATACGTGTGTTAAATTAATTTCGCCATTAAAGCGGCATGCTGTGTAACAGAAAGATAATTATGGTCAAATCTAAGGATGTCATCAAACTGAACAACGAAAAACTAATCAGCCGTCCCATACATTTGAGTCGAGTAGGTATTGAAGTTTTGTATGAGACAATTTATATTTTTTGCGCGATTACGATGTTGGTCCCATGGATAAAGTTCTTCAGTTTGATAGTCTGTCTGTACCACACTCTTAATTTGACCACATCATTTCAGCCGAAAGACGTCCACTGCTGGACATAAACCTCCCCGAAAAGGGAGGGGGTTGCCATAATCGCCACGCTTGGTAGGCGGGTTGGCGATCGCAGTATGGTGTTATAATGCAACGCTGCTGCCCATTCTCTAGTAAGTCCCTTAGTCGCCTTTTTCGCTCCGTGTGGTACCGGACGTAAAGAATAGCATCATCCCATTTCTTCCCGTGGGAGTCGTAATTTGACCACGTCTTTCTGAAAAACATCTATACAAGATGTAACATAAATAATGCACAACCTCTTGAGGGGTCATTTTACGCATAATTATGAACCACTTTTACTCTGGGCCAAACATAAAATCGCGAAAAAATAATCAGCTGATCCCTACGTTTATGTTCTCCTTGTCAAAATGTAGGGTACAGTTGATTTTTTTTTCGCGATTTCAGGTTTGATCCCATAGTAAAAGATCTTCATAATGACGAGTACAATGACCCCTTAATAGGTTGTGCGATAATTCTGGGACATGTTGTATATACACAATACAATATACAGGATGCAGGCAGTGTGTATAACGTTACAGTAGCAAATAGGCTGTAACTAGTGAAGCTCAAAGGATTCCGGGAACTGGTCAAAGCTTTCCCTTTGTCTCAATGGTGTCAGAACCCACTGACGTATCACACTTACATTGATATGCTATTCATAGGACATCTCTGTAACGTCGCTGTGTTAGAGATAGCCACACGTTTGACGGTCCACTGGTGTACAGTCTGTCAAGAGCTGTACGTTCGATTCGAGCTGAATATAATTTTTGAAGTGAAAACTTCTTTAGGCGCGTTGAGCACTTTTTGGGTGAACAAAAATCATGGAACTCGCGTCATCGTCACCGAACGCTTTCCATGAGCTATAAGTTACTTAGTTTTCACTTCTTTCGGCAGTCCCCAAAGACTGCCCCGCATGTTTTTGTAATCATGGGAAGCGGGGAATGGGGAGGGATGCCAATTTTTTTGCCGGGTGTCGCTGAAAACCAGCGCTGGGGCTCTGTCTCGCATAGGGTCGCAGCATTATGCTGAGCGGTGGTCGTTTTGCGTGGATGTGACACATATTTTCCCCCTACTTGTTCTTTTTGTATTTATGTTCTTTCTTTGCGTCATGTTTACCACAAATAAACGTAATTTCTTTTTTTTAATTATAATTTGAAGAACATTATTATTTTTTAAATCAGCGTATTACCTAGAGTTGCTATGGAACAGTATGCTGAGCTGAGGCTCTTGTGGCATAAGTTATTATTTTATATTTGTATTTATATTTTGTATGATTGTTTTAAATGTGGGTGTACTACAAATACACCTGGCATGATGTTATGTATATTTGGTGTGTACTTGTACTTGTCAATAATCGAATTTTCTTTTTTTCTATATTTTTATTTAAAAGATAGTTTGTTTTAACTCAAATACAGGGTGTTAAAGTAACTGCGTGCCATAGCTTAAGGGTAGGTTCAGTATCGATAAAGGAACCCAGGAAAAATAAAAACAAAAATGAAAACACGAAAAAAATATTGTATGATCAACCTAATTTAGTACCTACTAACTTAAAATCGCAATCGTTTAGAATTAAAATTATTTTAAATGACGGTCCTAAGCCCGTTATAGTACGAAGAGACATATTTTTATTTTTTGTTTATGTTTTTTTATTTATTTTTTATTTTTCCTGGGTTCCTTTATCGATACTGAACCTACCCCTAAGCGGCACGCAGTTACTTTAACACCCTGTATACTGCACTACAATAATATTTTTTTATTCGAAATAAGAGTGCACTGATACAGGATGAAATATTATTCATAGCTGCTCCTTATAACTTTTGGGAGGATTGCACCTCTATCTCTGTCCACCCTTTAACTGAATACGCGATAGGAGATTAACTGAGTATGTTTTCAGTTCTATCTGTGCGAAGGGTCTATTTATAATATATTTTAACATACACATCGCCACGGCAGTAATCCGTAAAAGGGTAGGCAGACATAATGTGTATAACTACCCCGCGCAGCATTAGGTGCCGCTCCGGTAGGGGGCGTTAGTCAACATTTATCGGGTACTATTCGAATGCTCCGGACTTACCTACATAATAGTAGGTATATTATTAAAAAATTGTTTCAAACGCATAAAGTTTTTAAGTTTACTGAAGAAAAAACTTTACGTCTATTTTCTATGTTGGGAAACTACTACCTACATAATAGATTCTAAAGTAACCGTCATGAGAAGCTATAAATACATAAAATTGCAAATTATACAACTATCAACTTTAAACTCAAGATATCTAAGTTGATTTATGAATGAAGAAATTATCGCTAAACGTCATAAAATAATTTTAGTTGCAATGGAAACTGAACCATACGCAATTTCCGTTAAAGTTTTAAATCCCAAAGTATGAAATTTATCTCGTCTCATGGCGTTGACTTTAGACACTTCCACAAATTATGTATTGACAATTGACTTATTTTAATGAACTCGAACATTTTTTTTTTTTTTCATTTAGGATGGGTTTGCTCTTGACCTTAGTCTAGGGCAGAGGTGACAGAGACAAAGTCGACGATGGAGTGACCTTACCCAGAAGATGCCTGTTTACTCTAACTTTGAAGAGATTAGGGTTGTATGCGTTCGGAAACACAGACGCAGGTAGAGAGTTCCACTCTTTTGCTGTGCGCATTATAAAAGTCATTTGGAAACGCTTAGTGCGAATTGGTGGAATAGCAACCAAGAAGGGATGGTAACCTGCAGTGCGTCTAGATATCCGATAATAGAAGGGGGACGGTGGAATGAGGTCGTGGAGCTCTTGGGCACACTCACCGAAGTATAATCTGTAGAAGACCGACAAGCAGGCAACCTTGCGGCGATGGGCCAAGCTGTGAAGATTGGCATCCACCAGTTTTACGTCGCCAATGAGCCTCTGAGCCTCTGCGTTCCACCGAGTCAAGCGCGGCAAGTTGGTATTTTGCTGAGCCATCCCAAAGGTGGCTACAATACTCCATGCAGGATCGGACCTGCGCTTTGTAATTGATTTATTTATTTAAGCCTCTTTAATTCCTTATTAATAATACTTAATACAGGTTTTTTTTTTTATATTATTTTAACTAGGGACCTCTCGACGAGTATAGGCCTCCTCCATCTCACTCCATTTTTTCCTGTCTTGGGCTGTTCTCATCCAGTCGTTGTTTGTACATTTTATGAGTTCGTCTTCCCATCTTTCCAGGGGGCGACCTCTTTTCCTTTTTCCGGGGCGCTTTGTAATATTTATGTTTTATTTTTCCGTACGAGACTCGAACTCGCTACGACGCTTCCAGTAGCGCAGATATGAATTCGCTTAGCTACTGCATCTATCAATCTGTTATTTTAAAATAACCCAGGCTGTTTTGGATTCCTCTATCCTCTTTCCTGGAAAGATCTTTCTTACTTCATCCTCAGAGGAAACTCACAGTTCCTCCAGTTCGTTATACTCGGTCTTCCACCGCCCTTCACTTTCGTTTCATAACCGTTCGTTCGTTTTTTCCTTCACCGTTCTGTCGACACATTTGAACGACATGTGAATGGCGGTTTTACTGAAAAGAACTTCCAATAGGTTTTTTAATTAGTTACTTTTATGGTTGTTTTTTCGTTTACTAATGGTTTGAGCAATCCTAAAATGTTGTAATATCGTCAACATTTGAATGAATGTATGAGAATCTAAGACGCTTAGTTAAGCTTTGGCCTTACAGCCAAGTAGTCTATGTAGTTTTACTTTGATATGTATACCGAAGTACAATAACTATGGTTCTCGCATCAATACAAATACACATCAAAAATTACATGGCACAGAAATAATATTTGTATGGCTTAAAAATTTTGAACCACATACATCACCATTATCATCATATTATTTACTTAGCTTAAGATATATAAGATATAGATAAGATTTTTGGCGTGAAACGCTAAAAAATCTTAAAAAAATCTTTAACTAAAATATACAGGGGGTCTCTACTCCGAAGATAAATCCAAAGTATCGGCCAAATGTTCAGCTGTTTCCTGACTACGGCTAACTATGGCTGACAGAGGCGAAAAAAAAAATTATGACAGTCAATAAGATAAGTCAAAGTCAAAAATGTGACTTGAAGTCGGGTAAGGACTCAGAGTCAAAAAAGAAGATTTGGATGTCCAGAAACGGCCGAACATTCGGCCGATACGTCGGTTTGTCGCTTCGGAGTAGTCCCCCCAATCTCAAGTAGATCCAACCCATGATGTCATCAAAGAGATCGGGATCACCGAGAAATCAAAGTAACTAAGAATCTATGTCTGCACAATACAAGATATGTCGCCCATCGTATGTCCTATCAATAGACGTATGGTACCAACATCAGTAATTCCATACAACCATTACATACATACAAATAGAGCCGGAAACAGGAACATTAGCAGTTACTACTACAGCCCCAATTCACGCCAGAATGGGTCCTGGTGCAACTGGCTGTGGTAAATGAGTGATTAGCAATGTAACAGTAACCTTGTGGTCTGATGAGTGTAGCGTAAATTACGCTGCTCAAAGTGAGTTTAAAAAAAAACCGGCTAAGTGCGTGTTGGACCACGCACAATGAGGGATTCCCTATTTCTGGATGAATTTATCCTACAAAAACTAACTTAACATTGTATTTGAAAAATATTTAATGTTCTCCCATACATCGATATACGCCACGGTCAATTTTCCAACTGCAAATGTTAGTTTGTAATCGCAAAAAAACATTGTTTATGTGATAAAACTACAAATTAACGATTTTCGGGCTTTTTCCTTTACTTGTGCTGTGAGACCTTGCTTCTTGTCAAATTTTATGATTCTAGGTGAACGGGAAGTATCCTATAGGTTTTGATTTATTTGCGAGTGTCAAAATACGGGACCGTAGACCTACGTATTTGATATTAATTTCAACTTGTTACCTCCACGCGTTTCTGTGAAAAAGGGTCTTGACAGACTGACAGACAAACCGACAACGAAGTGATCCTATACTTATTTGTTGTTATAGCGGCAACAGAAATACATCATCTGTGAAAATTTCAACTGTCTAACTATCACGGTTCATGAAATACAGCCTGGTGACAGACGGACGGACAGCGGAGTCTTAGTAATAGGGTTCCGTTTTTTCCTTTTGTGGTACGGAACCTTAAAAATAGTGCGGTTTGTGTCAGAGTTGACGCAAGTTTCAAATGAAAAGTCTCAAATTCGACTTATTTTGAGCAATACAAATTACGTCGAAGTTACGTACAGACGCCAGCACATCAAGCTACTACAATCTGTCAAATTTCTTTAATAAATTTTCAACTTTATCGCTATAGATTAAGGTTCAAGATTGAATGGGAAAATTTGACAGTTTTGGGTAGCTTGACCTGCTGGCGTCTGTACATCCAGCCTATCCTCTAACACGAGGTACACGTGACATCTAATCGACGTATACGTAACAGAAATCTCGACGCCCCGAAGGCGTAAGCGTAACACGCTATTGATTCCCGAACACGAGTCCAGACTTTCTTAGGAAATCTTAATTGATTATCCTATGACCTAATTACTATTATTCCTGTCTATACAATTATACATAGATTCGTTTGAGAGACAAAGGAAACTATTATTAGTGTCCTTGTGTATTGAAGAAAAGCCTTTACGCAACATACTGAAAAGTTAAGCTGCAAAGACAAAGAACTAACTGCTGAAATTGTCGTCGAAGCGCTGTTATGTCCACACGATGTGGTTTCGGCATATGTTTCCAAATTCGATGTGGCAACAAGTTCGGTGAATGGAAAAACCAAAATATTTCAGAGGCATGTCCCACAAGTCGGTCAACATAGGCATGGCAGTGTTGAAATTTTGGGATCCACGACTGATCTATTCTTATTTATAATCTCACTGAATGCTGCACCGGTCGACGTCATCACGTCAACGCCGCCGGCGGTTGCCGAAAACCAGCGCTGGGGCTCTGTCTCGCATAGGGTCGCAGCATTATGCTGAGCGGTGGCCGTTTTGCGTGGATGTGACGCATATTTTCCCCCATCTTGTTCTTTTAGTATTTATGTTCTTTCTTTGCGTCATGTTTACCGTATTTTCTGTCTTTTTCTTATCTTAACCAAAGCGTTTTGTGTAATTCATCTTTAGTTCATTCCGGGCTGTCTTGGATACTTTTCTTCTTATTCAGAGCGGTCATGGTCTTCATGTAGTTTCTTGTCTAGGGGCTGATGTGATACTTCAAAGATTAACTTCAGAGTTTTTTTTTGTTACCTAAAGTAAGTATTATTTTATGAATTTAAGTTTTCTTATGTGTGTATATTTTGTTGAAACTTAAAATTTATCATAATTCAAAAATACTTATAGATATTTTCCTGTATATTCCGTATATCTTATTAAAATAAGTACGTATTAGGTATTGATGTAAAATTAATTTGCATGCCCTAAACAGGCAAAATATGGACTCATGTACTTAAACCACAAACTCTTACAACTAGTAAGTTGGTAACACCTATATTTACTGCAAATAGATGATTCTTATTCTTATTCATTTAACTCACCAATAAAACCGTCATCTCTCTACTCATAATATCGGTACCTACTAGAAACTACTAAAATGATCAACGTCAGTAAATGTCATGAACTCATCATGATCATCAGACCCGACGCCGACCCCGACGCCGGCTGTCGCTGAAAACCAGCGCTGGGGCTCTGTCTCACATAGGGACGCAGCATTACGCTGAGCGATGGCCGTTTTGCGTGGATGTGACGCATATTTTCCCCCTACTTGTTCTTTTTGTATTTATGTTCTTTCTTTGCGTCATGTTTACCGCAAATAAACGTATTTTCTTTCTTTTTTTTTTCTTAGACCACCTCACCTGACACGTGATATTGGTGATAGCAGCAGGTAACTTCAATATTGATGACGTCACATCACATCATAAGTATTGAAGTGAATGTCGCCAACAATGCGTTTCAATCGCTTAGTCACCTCTGACGAGTGACAATGTGTGCGGGAAAGGAATGAGTTTAAAGCCAGTGACAACATGGTGGACTTGATAAAATGTGTCACACTCGCATTACAATTTCTGAATCACAAATGATTTATTTCTGTAAGTACACACACTTTTACACGTCAATCATATTTTTTAAACTAGATAAGGTTGGCGTTTCCTATCTGACTACTCTGAGAATAATGGCCGAATCAAGCACTTTATTAAGTATCCCTGTATAGATCCATTTATTGACACAAATCTCACATGCATCAACAGACAGAAGCGAAACAATTTTTCATGTGGGAATCGACCCGCATGATTGCAGAGTTAACAAATGCTAACTGCCCCCTACTGAAGTCGGTATTTCCCACAGGCGCATGTAGATCTACAATAAAATCTCACCTTCTATGATCTTTCATAGGATCTGAGAACTTATCAAAGTGAGTCAAACAAAGTTAAAAAACCGGCCAAGTGCGTGTCGGACCATGCACAATGAAGGGTTCCGTAGTTGGGATGAATTTATCCCAAGAACAAACTTAATATTGTAGTTGAAAGACATGTTTCCTGATACATTCCAACTACAAATGTAAGTTTGTACTCACAATATTAAGACCAGATTTTATGTTATTTAAGATCATAGACTTCTTATAGGTTTTCATGTAATCTATAAGTAAAGAAATATTTTCTGCATTTCTTTTAAAAATTTTAGGCTCAGTAGTTTCGGAGACAAAGGGGAGGAATGGCCAATTTGCATCGATTTCCTTAAATAACTTTAAAAGTATTTATTTAAAATTTATTAAAAGAAATACCTGAAATCCTTACATCAAGCCCTATCATTTGATATATCACATGGTACCAATTGCATTTTTTTTAATTTTCTGATTTGCCTCCAACAGTGACCCCCATATTCAAAATTCATTTATTTACGATACACGTCCGTGTTTGGGTCACAGAAATTCATATGTGTACCAACTTTCAACTTAATCGGTCCAGTAGATACGGAGTAAATCGGCTGTGACAGACGGACAAACAGACAGACAGCTAGACAGACACACGAGTGATCCTATAAGGGTTCTGTTTTTCCTTTTGATGTATGGAACTCTAAAAAATACTTAGAGCCGTATACTACAGAACTTAGGACTCAACCATTACTTAATAAACAAATTTCAAACAATTAAATGGCTTTAAAAGAGTCTTAATAATTCATGCTTGAGTTTTGAGTGAGGTTCTGTAATACTGGCCTTACGTAACATACTATCAGTAGGAATCGGTTTCAATTTGACAGTTCAACAGCATTCATTGCGATAATTACGTTGTTGAGAAGACATTTTTTCGAACATATGAAGCAATGAATTAGTAATATACTTCAAAATCTTTCCGATTGCGATTCAAACTGTGTTATGCAATTACGGAGCAGCACCCTAATTGCGACACACTATCAATTACCATCTGAATGATTTTGAAGTACATTATAACCATTGCTTTATATATTCTAAGAATTTCACTGCTCAACAACGTAAATAACGCAATGAATGTTGTTGGACTGTCAATATGACAGTTCAACTACAGTGCTACTTATAAAGTGTGTTACGTAACTAATTACCCCTCTGTTTCAACAAATGCCCAAGTAAGACTGACAATCCATTCATCCATTTTGAATAATTAAAAACAATAGGTACGGATTTGCTTGGAATATAATATCTGCCCTTAACTTTAACAATATTTTTCTTTCAACTACGTAGTAATGTTATCATTAATCCCTACAAAACTGATCACAAAGCACGTATTTTTTGCTTAGAACCAAAACAGTGCAGTAATGTTGTATGAAATCTCATAGTTGCACTGTTTTTCAGTGCAACAATGAGATTTTATGCAACATTTCTGCACTGTTTTTATTTTTTATTTAGATATAAATTTACCACAGAGGTTGAATGTATCCCATTAAGTTTAATACAAAATGTATGCATTAAATCAAAAATATACTGGCTGAAAATAAAATCGACTGAATAAAAAAAACTTGGTGAAAAACTTTGTTTTCATTAACTTGAGTTTTTATTTTGAGTATGTATATTTTATCACGGTAGGTAGATTGGTGGTTGAAAGAAAAGTAGATTACGCACCTTGCTAAAGTGAGTAATTAATGCACTCGTGCTAATTTAGTGCCCTCGCTTAACTCACTTTTCGCTCGATGCAACAATCTACTAATATATCTTATACTTTTTTCTTTAATATTTTGTTAATGTGAGAACGTTGTAGGCTCAATATACTGCACATGTTTATTTGTAAGACCATTTTCTATTTTGGTAAGTATCTGGTACTTTTGACGGGCCTACACATACACAGTTCTCTCATACCTATTAACACTGTAATTGGAAATCATTGTTAAAAGAGTAACCGTAGAATTTCTTGCCGGCTCTTCTCCATAGGAAACGACAAATTGGAACCGTGCACCTAGCTTCTGACGTTTCATAAGTGCCCATGTAGGCTTATGTGAAATAAAATATTTTAATTTGATTTGATTTGCCAGATACGGTAACCGAAACTTATCAGGAGGTAGTAAAGCTGGCCACAATAAAATTGTTATTCCTGTTTATTTTTATTTATCCAGATCAAAACATTATCTAGCACCTTACAACTACACACCAGTTATCAGTATTTATGCTCAAGCACTGAGAGGAATATGCACGATGATGTCATCGCCTAGATCGAGTCCGTTCACAACGCTATCGATCATGGTAGTAAAATAACTAAGTATTTCTGAAAAAGGTCAAAAATGTGGTTTTATAAAGCAGTGTATCTCTTAATCCGCTTTTCCTAAACCAAAACAGTATGATATTTTTAAGTCTTTTGTGGATACGGTGATGGAACTCAAAACATAATTAAACATAATTTAATACACCAAAAAAATCTTCAAAGACAACTCTTAATTATTTTTAAAAGCAGTTTATCTCTTCGTTAACAGTTATAATTATAATTAAAAGTATAAAAACCATATAATTGCAAATGCCAAACTGCATCCGGTGATGGATTATTTTTTATTAATTAGTTAGTATCTAATTTTATACGATTTTATTTGCATTTTAACGCCATAAGTTGTGTCATCGCCCATCTATTTCTTTTGTATGAAATCTGACAGTGACAGCGGTTTACCCGTTGTCGGCGTCTTATTAGGCAATATGTGTGGAAGAAATACAGTTTTAATAAGTTTGACTCTAATGTCAAAGTTGCTTACCCTATGTACGTCACTTCAGTGTTGTGCTAACACACATACGTCACCAGTCTGGCATATTATTGTGTTGTTTGTTTGTGTGTTTGTTTCCGGCAAGGGTTACAACGATACTGAAAAGGAACTACGTCAAACGGATTGGGAAATCGGCATAACATTATTTTACGAAATATGGTTTCTATCGTTTGTTCCAGGGAATGATAAAAAATACATGCAAACTTTTAAATTCATAATTATCTAGAATATTGTCTCTAAAATAGTTAATTCCTCCTGAAATCCCAGGTACCCCCCCCCCCCCCTTGACAAACAGCAGACTCCTTTAATAAGAGTAGAATTGCAACATAGACCGAGCTACCACAATCATTGACCCTGTTTGTTGATCTCAATATGGGACAGCTGGTTCAAGCTGCTGCTTTTCCTAGATGTAGTAGGCGTAATGATTCGCGTGATGTGACGGGTCATTCTACTATACTCGTAGCACAGACCAAACTATTTTGGTATTACTAGTTTTAAAATAAGTTAATGATCAATTTGTGAAAGTAAACTACTCGCCTCCGCCCCGTATCGTTTTGCCGAGTCGGCGGAATAAGCGAGGGATTGTTAAGACGCTGACAACAGGTAAACCGCTGTCACTGTCAGACTGCATACAAAAGAAAGAGAAGCGCGATGGCACAACGCTTGTAATTTATTGCAAAATATGAAAAAAAAAATATTTACTGAAAAATGAGTTGATAATCGAAAATAAAAAACAATCAAGTTCTGCATACAAATAAAACGTTCTTGTTATTAATTAAATACCAACCGTACGTTGATATTGAATACAGATATTTTGGATTGAAACTCAAAGTAAAGGGTTAGTTTACTGTTAATTTGTATCGAGATTTTTTTTCTAAACGCGTTTTGGTAACAACCAAGTTCTGAGAAATATGTTCAAGGTTTACATATATTTTTTCCGCTACCTCAAACTATATATATTTGGAATTTTTTTTGTTTAAGAGAAGCCTACTTTTATCATTTGCCTCTTATCAGCGCCATAAATACAGCTAGAAGAACTCCGCAGACACGTCTGCGGGGTTCCGCTAGCTAATTTAATTTGGCCGGAAGTTTCTTCGATTGATATCGATATCTAAACATGATAAAACAAAACAATCAATTAATTTGATGATTGTTTTGGGGTCATCCACCGCAGTGTAGTTGAAATACATTATATTAAATATTTAAAAATCGTTTTTTTTTTTTTAAACGATAAAACAAAAAAAAAACAGAGTTTTCAACTCATAGTCATAGTAGCGTTTTTTATACATAGTTACTCATAGTAACAACAACACCGGTGGTCGATAACCCAAAAACAAAATCTAATCTTTTTAATTTTTATTTTATTTTGTTTAGTTAAAGATAGAAAATAAAAATTGAGAATAAAAATTAAAAAGATTAGATATTTTTTTTGGGTTATCGACCACTGTAATTGTACACACGGCTACACATCAAGCTATACATTTCCAATATAATCTGATCTAGCATTGTATAAGATTTCCATACAATGAGAGGTCAGCGTATACTGGACTGTATAGCTTGATGTGTAGCCGTGTGTACACTTTACCGCGTGTGGTCACCACAAGTAGGTAAAAATACTGTACAGGCTACAGGACAAATGCCATAGGTCACGTGTTTTCATAGGTACCTATGAAAACTAAAGTCTAGCAGACTGAGACACGCTGAGTGATAATTTTCTGTATCAATGCAATATAACTATGTATTTAGAGCCTGTTTATATTTTTCTGCACAGCAGATCTAGGTCGACCCATAACCCCCCACTCTCCATAAAGCTCACTCCTCAGCTATGTTTGCAGAATAATTAAAATGCTATATTAATTTTCTCCGAAATCGAGCGATCCTCCTTTGACCACTTTTGCGATCGCATAGTTTCTGCACTTTATTTTCAAATGCATTCTACAGAAATGACATTTTTATCTTTGTCTTTGTCTTTTTTTTTCTGCCCTTTGTGCTGGTTCTATGACATGGTAGCAACTATGTCATAGAACTGGCACAAAGGGCAGACATTGAGAAATATTTTCCATTTGGATTCAAATAATAATTATGATGATGAAATGATGATGATGATTTTATTTCTGTAAGTAGGTTTGTACAAACACTTTTCCACGTCAATCATATTTTAAACATTAGATGAGGTCGGCGTTTCCTATGCGACTACTCTGAGAAGAAAGGCAGAAACAAACTCAGAGGTCACAGTCTCTTTTAAAGTCCAGACATAATCTTGGTCAGATCATGTGAAGACCATGTAGATTGGTGTCTGATATGGTTTTTTGAGGAAAGAACCACACAGATTGAGTGGACCTATCTAGTCATTGTACGCATTGGTCAATCGTGCAGCTCAATTCAGAACTTAAGGACCTCAACGATTCGACGAACAATACCAAAGAAAGGACATTTGGGTAGGCCGCAGAAATCACTCAAACTGCCAGACCACGATTAGACCTAGCAGAGAGAAAATCAAACAAATAAAACAATGACCCACATAGTCTTCATATTCACAATTATTATAAAAAATATATGATAATACTTTACAAAGTAAAAATTCTTGTCATTGTATCTATAAAAATTCATCAATGTCAATGAGTGTATAAAAATCCAGAAATAATCTTGGTCAGATCATTTTTTTTTTAAATTATTAATGAAGAACTGACTGGATACGGAAGACGAAGAACGGGATGCTGTAGAAGTGATGCAAAGACCACAGTTCAATAATGGCACTGCAAATGCTGCAACGCTTAGTTAAAAGATTGATGAACTGTTCATTCTTCATCGTCGCCTAATTCTGAGTACCTATATTCCATTTGAAATAAGATTAGACATTTAAATAAACTTGTTTACAGTCCGTTCAACCGATTTTGACTTCTATTCCGTAGGCATAAGGATAGCATTGAAAGCAAAAACGTGGTTACAATACCAACTGTTTATTACAGCTGTCATTGGTCATGCCATCAACGCCATAGAAGTCAAAATCGATTGCACGAACTGTAAAAAAGGTTTATTTGAATGTCTAATCTTATTTCAAACGGAGTATAAACTATGCTGGTTAACTTGTAATTATGTAAATCTGAAGCCAATGTTAAAATAATTTTACTCAGAAGCTGTTGGTAAACCAAATAAAAAAACCGGTCAAGAGCGAGTCGGATTCGCGCACCGAGGGTTTCGTACGTATGATGTTGATGATTTCTGAAAAACTGTGCTATTTACAGACATCGTTTTATTTTTCCTGTAATCTTACATACATTTCTATCACATAGAATAATTTCAGATTTTTATCTATGGAAACTTTGGAGATAACGGGGGGGAACAGTATTTTTTTTTTAATTTTTAAGTCCCCCTTTCAGTCCCTTTTGCAACAAAGATGTATTTTTTTTAATTTCTTTCTTGTTTGCATAATAGTTGGGCAAACGTCATCTAAAACCATTCTAAATTTCAAGTTGATAGCATTAGTAGTTCTTGAGATATCCAGGTAAGACAGACAGACAGACAGACTTAATCTCACCATAAGGATTCCTTTTTACCGTTCCTTTTTACCATTTTGGTACGGAACCCTAAAAACCGGCCAAGTGCGTGGCGGACCACGCAAAATGACGGGTTCCGTAGTTGGGATGAATTTATCCCAAGAACAAACTTAACATTGTTGTTGAAAAACACGTTCCCTCATACATTCCAACTGCAAATGTAAGTTTGTACGCACTGGTGTGCGTTTAGAGATTCACCATGTTATTGTAAGACCATAAACTTCATACAAAGCTATTCTCTGTATTTTTTTTTTCAAAATATTAGGCTCGGTAGTTTCGGAGATAAGTGTGTTGGAATAGTAAATTTTCATATATTTTCTTAAATAACTTTAAAAGTATTTATTTTAAAATAATAAAAAAGTACATATTGTGAAATGCTTCAAAAATCAATCCAACAAGCACTGTTAAGTCAAGCGGAACCGTTCGCAAAACTTACTTTTCTAATTTGCCCCAAAAGTGACTCATATTCAAATTCATTTAGGTACGTCCGTTGTTGGGTCACAGAAAATTCATATGCATACCAAATTTCAACTTAATCGGTCCAGTAAGTTCAGAGCAAATGAGCTGTGACAGACTGACAGACAGACAGACAGACACACGAGTGATCCTATAAGGATTCCGTTTTTTTCCTATTGAGGTTCGAAATCCTAAAAAGACTTAACTTTTTAAATGCTTCTATAATCTGGTTTAATTATGGACAATCCCCCTGCTGGACACATCGCTTTTACCAATGGCATAATCCAATGTTCCAGTATGAAGAGAAGTCAAAGAAATTTCTCACGAACCCTTCCGATATTCCCGATTACAAGAACACAAAATTATTTCCTAGAAACAATTAAAGCATTCCGAAAGTCGATGGGTGCGGGCGTTACGGACGGTAGATAACGAGGCATTACCCGTTCTCTCACAGCATTCTCCTGTTCCGAGAAAATTATAGTACATTCCCGAAACTTAATAAAACACTGCTGAATAAGTAATCTTAATAATTATTATCATTATCATGTTCGCCGAAATACAAGAACATAATGGAAAAACAGAGGTTATCGCACTATCAGTCTGATAACAGCTATTTACAACGCACTAAAATCGGTGATTGTGGATTTTTGTGCTACCGCTTGAGATTACATACAATGCGCGTTTAAGTCGCTTTATGAAAGAGAAAAGCCGTCATCAACAAGAAGTCTATACTGTACAAAGCGTAGTGGCAGTTTCCATAGCAACAGCTTAGTAGCGTTGATTGTATTTTTGCAAACATCATGCAGACAAATAATTTTCACACAACAATATCTTCTTTTACGTTTCAACAAAAACAATATCATTACAATAAACATTGATTAGACATATCCTGCAGAGGTGAGAAGGTGTATGAGAATCTGTCAGAATTTAACCACTGTTGTAGTCAGCATCTAGTCTGCGGCTGAAAATAAATATTAAAACGGACCGGCTGGCTATCTAACCTTTCACCTTTGCAACCCAATTACTGAGCATTTCAGATATCAGACGGTTAGACCGTTGTCAGACATACAGTCTACTGAGTGATATAGGTAGATACTTTTTATGAGAGTCGGGCCAGACGGTCTTGTTGTCCCGATAAGTAAAGAATGGTCACCCATCCGAAGTTTGGCCGTAGCTACACCGTTCTTACCGCGTAGAGCGTTCGATTATTGTACTTGTTTGCTATCTTTGGGTCTCTTCAAGTTCAAGATATACCTACTTACTTTACGTGCCTGTTAAAACATTGTTACATTACTAATTTATTACAGGCTGCTTCTTATTAACTTAAATGTCAATGAACGTTATGTAAAATTCTGTAATTACATGATGTTTCAGGCGAAAAATAGACCATTCTCCCTCTCCATGATAACACGTAAAAAGTGACTTAGGGAAAAAGATTATAAAACAACACTGGCATAACCAAACACCGGTAAATTAGCCATAAAGACACTACAGATATTGTCACCTATTAATTGGTAGCTACGGTTAGCACAGTGGCTGAAACTTGTGTATCGCTGGTTTTGGATTCTCACTCAGAAAATAGTAGATTATGCACCAAGGGGATAAAGCAGTGTCTTATTTCGCGGGCGCCGCCCGTATTGAATCCCGAGCGTAACGAAGGATTCTCTGAGTGCAGCGAGAGATTCAAGCTCCCCCAAGACGAAGGCACCTTTATCCCCGAGGAGAATACTCTACTTCACCATCTACGAGACAATAAAAAGCAATAGTACTAGAATCAAGGTATTTATAAAAAAAATAACTACAGTTAGTAGACCTATTTAAAACAAAAGTTAAAAGGAGGTAATGTTTGATATTTTCAAAGAGATTTAAGATATATCATAGAGAGGCTATTAGAAGTAATGCCATAGAAAAATTGTGATCCCATGTCTCAGTGACGCCATCTAGCGTAATATTGCAAAATTCAATAAAAGCTAAGTTTGACACGTTACACTTTTACCAAATAGTAAAATAGTTTGAAATATCTAAGAAAATTATTTATTTTATCTAAATTCTGCGTAAATTACAAAATATTAACGAAAATAAACCATGGATAAGTCTAGTCGTTTTATCACTACGAGATTTGCAATACCATATTATTGCATAACTATGCAATATGGTATTGCAAAGGTATTCAAATCTCGAAAATATATATTTTAAATATTATATAATTTTCTTTTGGTGGACACGAATGCGACTTTACATGCAGGCGTACCAGTCGTACCACACTAGACTGAGCGACTTTTGCCCACTAGGACAAATGTATCGGATTACGATTTTGTTCGCTATGTCCCGTCTATTGTTAAGTAAATAATTTAATATCTTTGGATATTTTAGACCAGTTGTGAGAAGACAAAAATATGTTTTTATTCGGTATATTTATTGAAGTTGAGGTAGAGTTCATTTGGGTATTGCTGTTGAGTAAAGTTTCAGAAACTTGGGTCGGCTGAGGATCATTTTGGATCGTGAAAGTTGTTGAAAGTGGTGCTTGAGGCAGCGGGCCAGATGAATAGTGTTTTGATGTGGATGGTTGCGGTGACAAAGGCGTCCAAGGATCAGCTATCGACGGTGTTTTATTTCGTATAGAATTTTCGATGTAGCCCTCCTGTGTCCTCCTACAGAGTTCCAGCCACCGTGTATTTAAATCTCGGTCATGTCTGCTCCTGAATCCGCCAATAGAGTAGCCGATGTCCTCCTGCAACAATGGCCCGTGTAGAGCTCGGCATTTGTGTCAATTTCAGATGCTGATCTTACTTTTGCCAATGACTTGCCTGGTGCACTTGCCATTATTAAAAGCTACGAAAAATCAGTTAGTGTTTATATTAGAAGGGCGCACAGCTTGATACTTGTCGACAATACTTACGTATTATCCACGGACTACGAATGGCCGTTCTTTCTTTGATTTTGTATCTGGCAAATTTACCAGCAACAAGTTATCTCAATGTTTTTTTGATATCTTCGATAATTTCCAAGTCAAGCGCCATTCACACCAAAAATAGGCAGTTAGGTTAGTAAGTAGAAAGGTAAGTTACGTACTGCAATATTATATATTATATACAATTTATTCTTACTTATTAAGATTTATACACTTTGTTAGATTTGATTGACACATATAATTGTAATAATATATACATTAACCTAACGAAGGTTTACAATTATTTTTAACTTCGATCGAGCATAGAAATCTCAACGTTTTGACATGTCGATGACATCAGTAGATCGCACATAAGCGATCGATGAGCGGGTCGCTAGTATAGTATGTAGCTAATTTAGTTACTAAAAATTCAATCATTAGTTAGGTACTTACTTTTGGGGAAATAAAAGTATGGTCAGGGGCTTCTTTTAGAAACGTTTCCACATTTTGAGCTGTGAAAACTTTTGATTTCACAGCACGATGCAATGTTCCGATTTCCTTCTTAAAAATGTCAATAATTTATTTATTATCTAGTATTACCACTTACATTTGTTTTTACAGATAGGAACCCAATTCAACAATGTACGTAGTCTTAATCTCCACACTCAGACCCTTCACCCAAAAAAACAATCACCACCACCAAGAAAAATGAACTCTTTTTAAACTGTCCTATTTTGACTGACAGGGTCCAAATTTATACCTGCTGATTATCGTGGATGGTTAACTAACGAGTCCCAAGTAACGACTCTGAGTACCGGCACAAGTCACCCAGAAGACAATATGTTAAGTGTCACCCTCATTTGGTGTGTAATGTATCGAATATTATGTTTGATGCTTATTGTTGACCTGAGCATCGAATAAATGCACCATATGCTACTTAGCTTCTTTGTACATGATAAATGCTGGAAGTAGACTAAAATACTGATTCTGATACAGACTTGTGCCTTTTTCCATTCGTAAAAATCGTCGTAGACTTTGATGTACGATTCCTTGGACTTTTTTGAGAGTACATTGTTGGCAATGGCTTCGGATTTAATGTACTCCGGAATCACAATCGTCACTCGACATTTTTGTGAGAATTTGTAGTTTAATTTGTTGTTTGGCAACAAAGGAGGAGGTTATATTTATGTTCCCCAGTTTTTTTTTTTTTTAATGTTGGTATGTTCTCCGTTTGCTCCGTCAACTGTGGACCGATTTAGATTTTTTTTTTCCCATTGTCACCAAGTCTGAATCTGATGATGGGATCCCATGTAAATCGAGGGCAATCATAAAAATTATATAGTATCGATTTCAGTATTTTCTGTTCTATCATTCTTTTATTTGTGTGTTGTGTTTTGTGTTGTGTGTGTGTATCTGTTTTGTTTGCTCGTGGTAGTTCAATTTTTGAACAATTTATTTATTATGATTTTTTAGTGCAAGTCTCAATGGTAAATGCATAATGGAATTAGTATGGACACACGGCTATATACACATCAAGCAATACTTTTCCAGTAAACGCTGACCTCCTATTGTACGGAAATCCTACACAATGCGAGATCAGCATAAACTGGAAATTATAGCTTGATGTGTAGCTGTGTGTGTGTACTATTGAAAATGTTCGCATGCGATTTTTACTTGAGTTTCCAAATTCAAATTAATGACCAGCGGGTCATAATGAAATCCAGTAGGTACAATATTAATGCCCGGCTAGACCCAAGGGCTTTAATGACTTACTTTAGTTTAGGTTTCCATGACATATAGTTTAACATTGTCGAGCAGGTGGTGTGAAAAAATATTTGTACGGCCGATACGGATATGTAGTTGATAAGGGTCTAGCCCATGACTGTTTGTGTATGTGAGATTTCTGCATGTAAACGCATGGTACTAGAGAAATCCGAGTGCGGTTCAAGGGTTTTCCTAAGCAAATACCGAAATTTTTCCATGTCAGCTTGATTATAGAACTCTTCCCACAATGTTCCCATTACACAAGCCATCACCTCCTAAAATGACGCAAGGCCACCTCCAGAGTTTGTGCGTGAGGCCTATGACGTCAGACCGCAGCTGAACCGGCAATCGACGCCCACCCGCCCCTCACTCGTGATAGAAACCACGTTAGTCTAGCATTTTAGATTTGGTTCTACAGTAGTCAGCAGTAAGTCCAGTATTGTATTAACAAATTAACAGAAAAGGGATTAGGGTAAGTTATAATTTAAAAAAAAAAACAAGTGACTCTCAAAAGATATTAATTTCAGAAGTCGGTGTCTTTGGTTTTGTATTTTTGTTTATTGCAGTAGTGTTTTTTTTTTAAAGTAGGTTGTTTTTATTTTGTAAAAATGTTTTTATTTGTCACTTTTTAGTTGTGTTATCTACACCGCCTACCCCACACAAATTCGAATACCACTAACTGCTCTGTAAATAACAGTGACAGGAAGTAATTATAACATCATCCACATAGATTAAGTGGGAAAAATACGTACCTATTATTGAAGCTAACTCAAAAACTACTTTATCTGTCCTATTATATCTGAGTTAAATATTAATTAATTATATTATTATTATATATTAATTATTATACACATGTTCCGTGTGGTGCCGGACGTAAAGGATAGCAGCATAATATTTCTTCCCATGGGTGTCGTAAAAGGTGACTAAGGGACTTACTAGAGAATGGGCAGCAGAGTTTTCTATGCATTTTAACACCATAGTGCGATCGTCAACCGGCCTGCCAAGCGTGGCGATTATGGCAACCCCCCCTTATTAGGGGAGGCCTATGTCCAGCAGTGGACGTCTTTCGGCTGAAATGATGATGATGAATGATATCTAAACCTTCCGGAATAAATGCTCTAAATGATGGTGAAAACTGTATCAAAATCAATTGTGGAGTTTAGATGATCAAAACGGTCACACAGACAGACAGGAAAGGTGACTTTATAGTAATCACCTTAATACGAGTATCATTAAGAGTTGCAGCAATTAACCGCTTTCTATCAGCACGCGTAGCATGACCAATTCTATCTCTATTCTACCAAGAATAGACAAAGTTCTTTCTATCCAACTCGACATCTCTTCTGCCCGAGCGCGGGGCGACCCGTAGACTCGCTTTTCTGTGAAGAAAAAAAATACTATTTACTCTTTCCTTAGCAACGGAGATGTAGCTAGTGATTTAGATACCTAAGCTAAGGATTCTAATATGTTTCGTTATCATTAAAATGTGTCAAACGCCAAGTTTTTAATAAAACTAGCGAAAAAACTAAAAAAAAAAAAAAAATCGAAAACGGTGCGTTCTAGGCAAAAAAAATACAGAACTTTTACCCCACCCCCCCCCCTCCCTATGTCACCTCCGTGCAAGCAGCATCCCAACATGAATTTAAGAAAACTTTTTTTTATTTATCTCTTGGTTTTTTACATCATCTCATTGATGGTTTTCGACTAGAACAATAATTTATTTCCTACCACTTTTCCCATTTTTTTTTGTTTTCTTTCCTGCTCATAGTGCCCCTAAGATATATTATACTCCAACTGCTACAACTCCACGACGACCCACTGACCAGATTGATCAGTGAGAAGAAATTTGGACAGTTAAAATATTGAATTGAGTTTTCAAAATCAATATAGAATCTTGTCTCATTTTTTCTCTTCAGTAAAAACATCGCCATGCTTAGGACGATAGAAATCTTTCTACAATATGTAATTTTGTCTATTCTTCCGTCGACAAAACCCATTTCTACGGTGGTCATGCTACGCGTGCTGGAGTCACTGGATTACGGCAAGAGGAGTATTATCTGCTTTACAATAAACTGTCTTTTAAAACTTGTTAAAATAAAAAATAAACTAATTAATTTATCTGTCATTAATTCATTTTTAATTCTTTTTACCTATTGTGATGTAGTAATTTTATTCTAGGTTCATCGTCTTCACAAATCGACGATCACCGACCCGATCGACAATTCGATCGTCAATTCGATCGTCGTGTTCGTTTCGTCTTCTTAATTAATGTATACAAAATATTGTAAAACATTTTAAAAGAGTAACGGTGGACTTTGTTGTCCATTCTTCTCCATACGAAACTACCTTTTGGAAGAGACAACTAGAATCAATTAATTGTTTCTGTAAATTTTGACGTTAAAAGGTGCCTTGTATACAATGTGCCTATTTGAAAAATAAATGATTCGACTTTGAATTGCAAGCACCAGTCTATTTGCCAAATTGTGGAGATTATGAAAATTCTCCTTTAGCTGTTTGATATACGTAGGGATAATTATTATTCAGCAAAATATGGTAAAGTTACCATAAAGAACACAGAGAAAAACGTTATTAAATACTTAACAATATTACCAAATATCGAATGACTAATAATGAAAATGATGCGTTCAACATTTTCTATATTAAAATGTAATTCCATTACATTATTAATATAAAGACAATCATGGAAAATATAGCTAGTATTTTTTGCAGACAATAAAGGTTGGAATTAGTGTGACGGCGGTAAGTACCGTAGGTACTAGGATGTAGGTGCCAGCTCCGTCGGATCGATGGCGCCGTCGGCGTCGTCGTCACCGATGCCACTCTCCCAAGATAAAACAACCCTGCTGGTACCACTTTTATTTTCTCCGTCCATAATTTTTTTCCAAGCTTATTAGTTTCCCTTAATACAGAAAAAATACACTCACCTAAAAAATGCATCACCTATTTACTTTATTTTAAAAAGCTTTCTAGTGTCATCGAACCAAATGTAGGTTTTCAAAATCCATAATGTGGCTTGCTGTCATGCTCGAGGCTGTATAACCACTTGTTGTAATTGTACATAATGTACTTAATCGATGAAAATAAATGAAAATATATAGTTAAAAGTCTCTTACCTCCTTCAATATATAATATAATTCCAAGATTAATCGACTTCCGAGCAATCTCAGAGCTAATGAACTGTTATGAAAAATTCTTTCTCTATCCCGGAAATCTGTTCCCATCTAGAAAAGTCTGGAACACTCGGACAAATTAGTACTATCACAGCACGCTTATTGTCAATGGGTTTTAACGAAAGCATTCTATCAAAATAAATAGCAACATTACTTTTTACAACACTGCATAGCTCCGTTAAAATTTGAGTTTTCGTAGAAAGTCGTCACAAACCACTACTTAATATAAAATAAATAAGACGAACTGAAAAAGCTCTCGTCTATTTTGAGATAGAATCGAGCGCCATTTTGCGTGTCCTAGTTTATCGGCGGATTAATACAATTTCCTAGCACGTGAGCTCTCGCTGTGGAAAACACTGCGCTATTGAAAATTGTTGATAATTTCGTGCTCATCACAAGCCAATGTGATTTCAACATTCGAAAATATTATTTACTGATTTGTTTGGCATTTCGTATACGCGTTATGCTTATTTTTCGTTGGTTTACTGACGAGCTCGTCGTGGTTGTACTTGGTGTTGTGTTTGTCATGTCTGCTGTGTAAATGAGAATATCATTATAATCTATTTCTGCTGACATTTTCAGAAGCGTTCGACTAGACAAGAATGATCATAGATTTTGGAGTAACGGATAACTAAGGCCACCAGGGTAAATATTCAATCGATCCTTGACATTCACATCTTTACTGACACCCTGAACGTCATCAAGATTAAAAGGAAAAAATAGACTTTGATAATATCACGGATTCTATAACGTCAAAAGCAAAATAGACATATTGATTTCCCATCTAAGGGTCATCTCTTATCCCAAACGAAGACTTTGGAAACAGCAACGTGTAACACAGTATAGCAGTGACACAAAAAAGAGTCCAGAAAGCAGATGGACCTGAGCCAACCTGGCGGCGACGTTGTTAAAAGATAGCTCCCATAGATAAATATCACCCTCCACAATTCCATTGCCTACTCTATGATGCATATTCGGTATGGCTATAATCATCCTTCCTAAGGGCACGTCTTCCCTACCATTATCGCTCCCCCCGGTCTACTCTTTGATATGCAATGGTCTTTGTAGCCCCATGAAACGAGCTTCCAGTGTGAATCTTTGGGATCATTCGAGTAATCGAGTCTGGTCAAAACACGCTTCTTTTTTTTTTTGCGTGGGTAATTATCAAATAACTTCTCCCGCTCTGGGCATAGCAAGAAGGCGTGTCAGACTTTTACTAACTAAAACCCACTCGTGTTCCTTCCGTTGCCTGTGTGCCAGGGCCACGATATCCCTTTCGAATAAACTCGCAACCCTGGCAGGCAAACGACGCTGGGGTCGCCTGTCGGTGCATTTCATTCATTCATTCATTCTCATCTGAGGGTCAACTCTTATTTTTCAAAGAGTGTGCTCTAATTGGGTTATGCCATGCCAGCAAACAGTTAATTCGACATGTGAGATCCACCAACCCGCACTGGGCCCGCGTGGTGGATTATAGCCCACTCCCTCTCACAGAGAGTAGGCATGTGTCACAGCAGTGGGAACGTTATCGGCTGAAAATGCTATGCCAGCAATACCTCACCCACTATTTCATTAACTCCATCTTTCATAACAATTCAGTGTTTTCTATAAGTAATTCTGTATCGAATAACTTCAATATTCTATCTAAATGAATTTGACTAAAACACAGATTCTATTAACAGCAATATTTTATCTCGCAATCCAGGATTTTATAAGGAGCAAGTTAGCGAGTCTATATAGAAATCTATTCCTGGAACCAGAGCTGAACGGACCAATTAAAAATGTCTAACGTCAGACTATTCCTGTGAATTGATAATATTATATCACATCTATAGCAATCCATTCCTGAAAACATACAACTCTGTGAATTGAAAATAATGCCCGGCATTTTCACTGAACTATAATGATGATTACGACGAATTCTGTTGTAGCAGTAATGCAGCTTTTTCGCAGTAGAATTTTGCGATTTTCCGAGAATTCATTATTTCATCTTTTTAAGCCTTCGGGGGTCTACTCTGAAGATAAATCCGACGTATCGGCCGAATGTTCGGCCGTTTCCTGACTACGGCTGACTGACTGAGCAAAAAAAATCACTTTTGTTGTATGGGAGCCCCTTTAAATATTTATTTTATTCGGTTTTTTAGTATTTATTGTTATAGCGGCAACAGAAATACATCATCAGTGAAAATTTCAATTGTCTAACTATCACGGTTCATGAGATACAGCCTGGTGACAGACGGACAGACAGACAGACGGTGGAGCCTTAGTAATAGGCTTCCCATTTTACCCTTTGGGTACGGAACCCTAAAAACGACGGTCAAAGAGATAAGTCAAAGTCAAAAACGTGACTTGAAGTCGGGTAAGGACTCAAAGTCAAAAAAGGAAACTTTGGAAGTCAAGAAACGGCCGAACATTCCACCGATACTTCGGTTTATCGCTTCGGAGTAGGCCCCCAGGAATGTAAGGAAAGCAGGATTGGATCACGACCTGGAAAAAGTAGGTCATCATCTGCCTCGCCATTTCCCATCTATGGTGGGGTCGGCTTCCAGTCTACTTGGGTGCAGCTGAATACCAGTATTTTACATGGAGCGACTGTCTATCTGACCTCCACAACCCAGTTACTGGGTAACACGATATCCCTTGGTAAGACTTGTTGTCAGGCTTTCGGGCTTCTGACGACCCGTAACAACTGTCAAAGATCTACAAATGACATCCGGGACCAACGGCTTAACGTGCTTTCCGAGGCACGGAGGAATCTTGGTATGAAAAGATGATCACCCATCCAAGGACCAAACCCGGCTAAAATAGGAAGTAAAAAATAGGTATTTATTTCTCTGACTTGTTTCTGCCAACGACTTCGTCTTCGTGGAATTTCTTGTTTTTATGTAAAATATATGTAATTTTTTTTTATGCTCATAAAACTATATCGCAGAGTTAGTAATTATGTTAAAAACCACAGAAGCCTTTGAAGGCTTATACATGGCTAGTGAGTTCGGAAATTATATTTATATCTACTTATTATCTATAATATAGGTACTACAAAGTAACAATTTATACTGTATGCTTGTGAGTTTTACATTCAAGGGATATTTTAAGTTTTTACTTTAATTATTTTTAGAGATCGGAATCTAGGCGTCATACCAGGGCCGCATGTAGAAAAATATTATTTTTGATTTAAAAAATATTGAAAAATTACAATTTTATTGAATACACCGATACTCCGATCCCTGCTTCTTAAATAATATAATAACAACACAATGAAATACGGTAGTAAGTATATTAACTAAAGTGCATATTCATAGTTTGTAGTTTGCAGAAAATGCTTTATGCTTTTTTGCTTTTTTTATATCCTACGACACTCGGCAATTCATAAAAGTATTATAGATTTCTACATCAGTTAGATTTGTAGGTCCTCTAAAAAGTCGAAGTAGTGTAGCATTCTGTGACGTTTGCCGCATCAGCCATCCGCAGTGACGAACTGAAAACACTGCAAACAATTACAAGATCATTATCGAAAAAGCTCATGGCAGCTTTAAAATGATGAAGATGTTCTAGATAAAAAGAGTTTCTAAAAGTTATTTTAACTAATACGTCATGTTCGTTGTGCCAATCACCAATCGCCATTTTTTGGTTCATCATCATCGTCCTCATTTCAGCCGAAAGACGTCCACTGCTGGACATAGGCCTCCCCCAATATTGGGGGGTTGCAATAATTGGCACGCTTGGCAGGCGGGTTGGCGATCGCAGTATGGTGTTCATCCTCATTTCAGCCGAAAGTTGTCCACTGCTGGACATAGGCCTCCCCCAATATTGGGGGGTTGCAATAATTGGCACGCTTGGCGCGGGTTGGCGATCGCAGTATGGTGTTAAAATGCATAGAGAACGCTGCTGCCCATTCTCTAGTAAGTCCCTTAGTCGCCTTGTACTTTTTGGTTATCTTATCTGTTATAACATAATTATGGATTATATAAAAAAAGTACCGGCCAAGTACGTGTCGGACAACGCACAATGAAGGGTTCCGTAATGGGGATTAATTTATTCTAAGAACAAACCTAACATTGTAGTTGAAAAACATGTCGCCTCATACATTCCAACTGCAAATGTAAGTTGGTACGCACATTATTGAGAGATTTATCATGTTATTTTTATACCATAGAGTTCTTATAGGTATTCCTGTAATCTAAAGTAAAAAAGATCTATTCTGTATTTTTTTCAAAACTGTAGGCAACTAACTGTTTGTAGGCTCAGTAGTTTCGGTGATAAGGAGGGTATGGTCAATTTTCATCTATTTTCTTTAAAAATGTATTTTAAATTTTAAAAATAAATAAGTAGGTATAGTGAAATGCTTACAGCAAGCCCTTTCATTTTCACACGATACTTACAGTTTGCGAAACTTTTTTTTATTTTACTAATTTGCCCTCCAAAAGTGACGGGATATTCAAAATTAATTTATTTACGTAACTCGTCCGTGTTTGGGTCACAGAAGTTCATAAATGTGTACCAAATCTCAACTTAATCGGTCCAGTAGATTCGGAGCAAATCGGCTGTGACAGACGGACAGACAGACAGACAGATAGCCAGATAGACAGACAAACAGACAGACACACGAGTGATCCTATATAATTGTTCCGTTTTTTTCTTTTGAGGTACGGAACACTAAAAATAAGAAAATACACGAAGTTCTAAATATTCTTAGATTACAAACAATACCTATTGTAAAATACTATTGAACAGACGCCAGCAGGTCAAGCTACCCGAAACTGTCAAATTTTCGCAATCAACCTTGAACCTTATACTATAGGGATAAAGTTGAAAATCTATTAAAGAAATTTGACAGATTGTAGTAGCTTGATGTGCTGGCGTCTGTACCTACATGCAGCTGTAAGTTTTCCAAAATTATTAAATAAAATAACAAAAAAAAGTTCTTCACAAAAGTTTTTCTTATTTTTGATGCATTCAGCCCGTAGCATAGATCAATATTTTTCCAATAGGTGTTCTGAAATATACGGAAACTATACATTGTATAGAAAAACACACACAGGTACTACAGGTAAATGCAGTATTCTACTAATTACCGTTTCTACGTAAACAATTTCTCGACATTGGATTTCTGTCTTAGTGCTCATACACACGAGCGACGCGCGTCAACGGCAGAGGCAAATGCAGCCGTCAACACGTCGACACTCGTCGACGGCCGCCTGCGCGGCGCCGCATCGGTGGCTGCCGTCGACAACGTACGGTGATCAAATAAACGAGCGGCACGTTGCACGTTGCCTCTACCATTGACGCCTGCCTCTCGTGTGTATGAGCACTTATACAGTACATAATACTGTACTGGTTCCAAGAAGTAATAATCAAGGCTAATTTGATACTTCCATTCTAGACAAAATTATATCAGACGTCTAATCAGGGAAATATTGATTATCAAACTGCTAATTCTGCTTTCAACAAAAGGATATGCAAAAGTTTGTAATAACGTGGCCGGTTCTCAAAACGGTGAAGAAAAATATCGTGAGGAAACTGGCATGACTTGGAACCAAAAATTCGAAGACATGACGTGACATCTAGCAATCCTCGTGGTGGATTATGTCCCACAGATACGAGGACTGAGGGTCTACTCCGAAGCGTTAATCCGAAGTATCGGCCGAATGTTCGGCCGTTTTATAACTTCCATAGTTTCCTTTTTTGACCTTGAATCCTTACCCGACTTAAAGTCACATTTTTGACTTTGGCTTATCTCTTTGACTGTCATTATTTTTTCTTTCGCGTAGTCAGCCATAGTTAGCCGTAGTCAAGCAACGGCCGAACATTCGGCCGATACTTCCGATTTATGTTCGGAGTAGACCCCTTGTGTCCCAGCCATGTCTCAGCAGTGGGTACGTGGCCTTACTGGCTATGTGTGAAAATGAGAAGAAATGTATCATATCATCACAGACTAGATACTTCTTGACATACAAAAATTAAATGGTTAATTATAATAATTTTCCAATTTAATAATTTTGTAATATTTATTGTTATTCAGAATGGTATTTTGATAGTAAATTGTAATTTATGTATAAATTTTGAGAGCAAAAGTGATGGCAGAGCATGGAGAAGATTATCAAAACATGTTTAACATCTATACCAGTACCCATTTTGGCAAAAAAATAAATGATTTGATTTGATTTGATAATGAAAGGAGGAAGCACACGACATCTAGCACCCGAGGTCAACCGTCAACGTTACTTGCACGCGGTGCATGGCGCTAATCAACGAGGATCGGGTGAATTGATGGATAAATAATTAGAAAAGAAAAATCTACGTTATATACCATATTGTCTGATTTTGTTATTATCAACCTACGTACCTGGGGCCCAAGTCACCTATTTTCTGAATTCCAACACGATCCCTCTGTCATGTCATTGTCATTTTGCTAAAAGTTCGTAATCTGCTAAATTCATAATGGTCGATCATTGGTCGGTCAATGTTCTCGTAATAGAATTGTGTTATTATAATGGCATTGTCGTATTGCCATTATTAAAAAACACATTAGTAGAAATGTCATTCATTTGTCATTATGTACGAGATTACCAATAAATGCAATTTCTTTTAATGTAGTGTCAGTCAAATTCAAAGTCAAATTGTTTATTTCAAATAGGCACATAAAAGGCACTTTTGAACGTCAATATTTACAAAAAAATAGAATTGATTCTAGTCGCCCCTTTCAAAAGGTAGTTTCGTATGGAGAAGAATGGGCAAGAAACTCCACCGGTACTCTTTTAAAATCTAGTACAATATTTTTTTAGGTACATTAATTATATAATTATATGTGAAGACGATGCACCTAGAATAAAATTACTATACCACAATAGGTAATAAAAAGAGTTAAGAATGAAGCAATGACAGATAAATTAATTATGTGATAGATACATGGTGCTCACATATTTACAAAAATTTATAAAAATATATAGGTACGATTTCCTAAAAAAAATAACAATAAAAACAAAAAAAATAACAACAGTGTGAGTTAAGGTAATCACAGAATTTAAAATAAATGTCATAAAAATAATAAATTATACAATTAAAATAGCAACCTGTTTGATTTTGTCTAGACTCTAGATTGTCCTATGGAGCAGGACCAGCATGTTTCCAAGCATTCTTATCTTGTATATAATCCTCTAATAGTCCAATAGTCCATAGTTGTATAAATCCTCAGTGGCCGACCATTGGAAACCAAGTCATAATGATGCCATTATAATAGTAGATTACCAAACTTGTCAAAATCAACAATTATAAAATCAATGATCGACGATTCTGACACTATTGTAATAGCAGACTTGAGGCCCTGGTAACTTGCTTTTTGGGACATGGTAATTTTTTTGACCACCATAATAAATATGCAATAAAAGTCTCTTCGCCTTCGCTGTTTTATCAGGGAGATGTTCAGTTGCAGCTGTGCGTCACCTTTTCATTTCATCTTGATATCACAGCGGACAGGGGTAGTACGTCGGCCACTATCCGTGTACGGTCATATCAGATGATTCATACAGCTTCTGTTTGATATAAACAAGAGTTGGAGTTTGGGAAGTCCCACCCCAAACTGTCCTGTTAGGTTGATACCTAACACTAAAAGTTTTATTTTGATTTAATTGTTCTGGAGGAGAGAATGACATATATCATTGTAAATATAATGCACTATGGACAAACGAACATTTTATGGTAAAGTTCAACAAGCATAATTATTGCAAATTAGAGGATTATAACCAAGATATGAATTCTTGGAAACATGCTGGTCGAGCTCCTTATGTCAATCTAGAGTCTAGACAAAATCAAGCTGGTTGCTAATTTGTATAATGTAATTTAGTATAATTTATTATTTTTATGACGTTGATTTTACATTCTGTGATTACCTTAACTCACACACTGACTTATTATTTTAATTTGGTTTGGAAAACGTAATACTTTTACGATGTTTGTAAATCTGAGAGCACCATGTATCTATCACATAATTAAATTATCTGTCATTGCTTCATTTTTAATTATTTTTACCAATTGTGGTATAGTAATTTTATTCTACGTGCATCGTCTTCACACATAAGTATATAATTCATGTAATTTTTAAAAGAGTAACGGTGGAGTTTCTTGCCCGTTCTTCTCCATACGATACTACTTTTTGGAAGGGGCGACTAGAATCAATTCAATGTTTTGTAAATTTCGACTTTCAAAAGTGTCTTTTATGTGCTTTATTGAAATAAATAATTCGGCTATGACTTTTAATCATCTAAGGATAAATATATTAGAAAAACTTTCTGACCCCATTCGGCTTAGGCATTATAGCCAAAACCGAAAGGAAAACTAGAAACCACCAAGGCTTGCGAACTATGATTAAATAAATATTTCTACATAGACTTCCTTTTTAGGGTTCCGTACCCAAAGCGTAAAACGGGAACCCTATTACTAAGGCTCCACCGCCGCCTGTCTCAAACTCAAAACTCAAACTCAAAGCATTTATTTCAATTAAACCATTGACAGGCACTTTTGAATTGTCAAGAAGTCGGTCAGTTACAAATATGAAGCTAGTTGCCCATTCCAAATAGTAGGTTCCTATGGAGAAGAACGGGCAAGAAACTCCACGGACACTCTTTTAAATTAAAATATTGGTACAAAATATTGGTTACATCATTCATATTGAAGTTAAAGATGTGAGAACGATGCAATACGTCAAAAGCGTCCGTGATAAAAAGATAACAATTCAAAACTAAAATAATTAAAAATAAGCCGTGGCAGCTAAGAGATGACCAGTCCCAACTGACAGCGCCCGTTCACGAACATGACGCATGGATCAGCACCATTCAGCTCAACCATTTTGAAGGGAGCTAAATGATCCAACACACACGCCACCATCAGCGAGACATCTGAGTGAGCATGACATACTCTCAGCCGCCAGGGTACATTTAAGGCAATGAAAGACATAATTACCCGGTAAATGGTAGCTCTATTGTACATAGTACTCACACCTGTGATATGCAATTATATAATACAAAGGAGATTCGAGTTTATACAATGAAAAGATAGTCTTCCAATCTTCATCAGCTCCAACAGTATTTTCAAATGTTAATAAATTAGTTGTGGTTGTGGAGCTGGACCAGCATTGAGCCAAGCATTTCTATCAGCGATGTAATCCTCCAACCTATAATATGCCTGCTTGCATAGTGTGCGTTTTATACAAGATTTGAATTTCGTCTCATTCAGTTGAAGTATGACGGGAGGGATTTTATTATAACATTTTAAACAGTACCCCATAAAAGATGAGTCTACTTTTGCCAGTCTGAAACCTGGTTGAGCTAATAGATCCCTACTTCTAGTACTATAATTATGTCTTTCGCCTCTTTTACTAAAAAGATGTAAATTTTTTCTTACGTACATGATGTTTTGATAGATATATTGACATGGCACCGTCATGATGTTAATATCCTTAAACAGTTCCCCAAGAGAATCGCGCCTGCGGAGATTATATATGGCTCTGATGGCTCTTTTCTGCAGAATAAAAATAGACTCGATGTCTGCAGCCCGTCCCCAAAGTAAAATACCGTAAGACATGATACTATGAAAGTAACTAAAATAGACTAGCCTCGCGGTATCTACATCAGTAAATTGACGGATTTTTCTGACAGCATATGCTGCTGAACTTAGCCGTCCTGCAAGAGATGTTAAATGAGGACCCCATTGAAGCCTAGAGTCGAGCGTGATCCCCAGGAAAACAGTTTTATCGACGAATTCTAGTTTCTCTTGATTCAATACTATCTCATAATCACTACTTTTTACATTTGGTAAAGAAAATCGTATGCACTTCGTTTTTTTTCCATTTAATACTAAATTATTGGCAGTGAACCAATTTTGGACCTGCAGTAAGGCGTTATTTACGTCGTCAAAATTTGTAGCACGTCTATCTACCTTAAAAATCAAAGAAGTATCGTCAGCAAATAACACCATTTGTGGTTGATTATTTAATAAATGGAGTAGATCATTAATATACACTAAAAAGAGGAAAGGACCCAATATCGAGCCTTGAGGAACACCCATTTTTACTTTTAAACCGAGTGAATTGACAACCGAGTGAGTCTGTCTGTCCGTCTGTCACCAGGCTGTATCTCATGTACCGTGATAGTTAGACAGTTGAGATTTTCACAGATGATGTATTTCTGTTGCCGCTATAACAACAAATACTAAAAAACATAATAAAATAATTATTGGAGGGGGCTCCCATACAACAAACGTGATTTTTTTGCTCGTTTTGGCTCTATATTAATAACGGCAACAGGTAGACGCTTGAAATATTCACAGAATATAAAGTTTTATATTCACGTTAAAAATATTAAATATTTAAATTAAAATAAAACAAATATTTGAGGGGGGCTCCCATACACCAATGGTTATTTTTGCCATTTTTATAGATAATGGTACGGAATCCTTCGTGCGCGAGTCCGACTCGCACTTGGCCGGATTTTTAACTAAAAATAATTACTAACAGTCTAAAATTGCTGTAGCCCAATCATTGAGTAGGGTCCACATCATTTTGTAATATTGTCAAAGGACTCTTATGTACTGGTTTATACAGATTCGATGCGCGTGTATTTATCTAGTTATAGTTGTGTGCATATGAGTAAGTGTTTGTGCTACCTACTGAGCGTTTTCCTTACTCCACAATGAGTCACTGGCAGACTGGTAGCCGCGAGAGGTTCTCGCGGTAAACTATACGGATATGGAGAATGAGAGTAAATAAATACTTGAAATAATTTCAACTAGCTTTTGCCGGCGGCTTCGCCCACTTGGAGGTCAGAAATAATAATTATCCAACGGAAATGTACTACCGGGATAAATTTATACAGGTTATTAACTATCTGTGTGCCGAATTTCACCCAAATCCGTTCGGCCGTTTTTCCGACGTAAAGAAAATATCATTGACACCCGCGCCCCCGTGAAGCATAATTGTTTTGTTACGCGTAATTTGAATCTATCATGACATCTTTTAAAGTATTAATTTAAATGCTATGATGTAAGGCATATTTTGATCTAAATTAAATGTCTAATTTAAACAACATATTAAGAAAAACGAATAATACTTATAAGAAGATAAAACCGGTGACTGTGGGTCATTCTTAAAAAATAGACTTAAGTATACTATCGCGGACTTGTTGAACTTTTTGACATATACAATCTTGTAGAACATAAATTTTATGAATCTAGGACGGTTTACGCAGCTCACGCCAGTAAAGCTCCCAGTCGGCATGATTTTTTCCGAGATCTTCAACAATAATCGTCATATTTCAGCCAATTTACACAAAACTTTAATTAATCATACACTTAAACCTTCCCGCCATCCATTGGTGATAGCCGTTTGAAAATCCGTTAAGACGCAAATATATGCCAGTGACCTTGAGCAATTAGCTTGCGTGTTCTGTACTGAGCTCACGCAACGCGTCGTACGTTCAGCCAGTAATAGGATTCGCCCATCAAGGAGCGCTGTCCCCAATTTGATGCATTATCAATTTATTATACACAAAAAAAAGGTATTTTAATAAAACGCGGATACTAATAGATTAATAGTTAAATTATCTTTAAATTGGTGAAGGTTTCAGAAAAATACGCTAGCTAGATTTTGCGCCATTCTCAGATTTTTATCCGCGTTAGACATAACTTTACAAATTAATGTCACTATGTAATATAAACATAATCTAAAATATTCACATATTAAGTTATTGACAAAATGCTCTAATTTAACATATATCTTTTTCAAATCATTAACATTACCCGTTTAGACGTGATCTTCAGTATAAAATCATTAAAAGTCAGTTATCGTCGCCTTAAGTAGTTTTTGAGTTTATCGCGTTCAATCAGACAGACAGACGCGGCGGGGAACTTTGTTTTATAATATGTAGGGATATGGATTATGTGGATTTATGGAACATTTGTTAGAGTATGTTTGTTTGTTATGAGATGAAGGCAAAACAGCTGAAATGAGTTCCATAGAATTTGGCAGAGAGCTGCCAAATCCAACTTGAAACCTGGAAAGTACGTACGCACTATGTACCCAAAAATACGAATTATTATTGGACTTCTTGGCGGGAAAGTGAAGCGTGCATGCATGCAAGCGTGCATGTTCAGAAGTTTTGTTTTATTTTCTAAAATTTGTGTTTAGCCGAATATTAATGTGTAATAATTGTGGATTATTAACCATTAAGTGTTTGTGAACGTGCATTAGTGTAGGCTAATGAAACAAAACAGTGCAACTTCGCTTCAAGAAACCGGGGAGCGGGCGGGAATATCATCATCATGCATTGAATCAAATTCTTTTCATCAATATATAAACAAGTTTTCTAAGTAAATAAAGACTTGGCTAAAAGGTCCTAGCAACCAGGCCATTAAAATATTATTTAAAAAAAAAAAAAACGAATTAAGTATTATTATTTTGACACAGGGGACAGCATAGACGTACCTCAATCTGCCTTTCCCCAACTATGTTGGGGTCAGCTTCCAGTCTAACCGGATGGAGCTGAATATCAGTATTTTACATGGAGCGACGACCTATCTGACCTCCACAACCCAGTAACTAGGTATAACAAGATACCCCTTGGCAAGACTGGTTGTTAGACTTTCTGTCTTCTGACGACCGTAACGACTGTAAAAGATCCACGAATGACAGCCGGGACCAGCAGCTTAATGTGCTTTACGAGGCACGGCATTAGACGTATTAAGGCGACGATAACCGACTTTTGATGATTTTATACTGAAGATCACGTCTAAACGAGTAGTGTTAATGATTTGAAAAAAATATATGATAAATTAGAGCATTTTCTCAACAACGAATATTTTAGATTATGTAGATATATTACATAGTGAAATTAATTTGTAAAGTTATGTCTAACGCGGATAAAAAACTGAGAATGGCGCAAAATCTACCAAGCGTATTTTTCTGAAACCTTCACCAATTTAAAGATAATTTCATTATTGATCTTTTAATATACGCGTTTTATTAAAATACCTTTTGGTTTGTGTATAATAAATTAATAATGTGTCAAATTGGGGACAGCGCTCCTTGATGGGCGAGTCCTATTACTGGCTGAACGTACGACGCGTTGCGTGAGCTCAGTACAGAACACGCAAGCTAACCACTCAAGGTCACTGGCATATATCTAAGTCTTAAGAGATGAAAACAGATAGGGAGTTTATAAAACTGTTTTGTTCCTGTAGGTTAACACTGTTATCACTTTATCAGGGTCCATTCGAACGATCTTTGATATTATATATCTTATTATATATTATTATATATTATATTATATATCTTTTATATTTACAAATAGTAAGTGTACAAATATCATCGGGAAATCCGAAATACTCTTTAGAGGTCTAGAATTTAGACAAAGGGTAATAATGACCGCGTTGCCAATGCAATGATTATTCTTCACACAATAATCTATATAAAAGTATAAAAGAAAGTTTTTAGTTACACCATTCAAGAACGGCGGGACCGATTTGGCTGAAAATTGGTGGGGGTAGCTTAGAACCAGCAGACCATAGAAATATTAAAGACGGACATAGTATACTTTTTCTTTTTTTTTTCTTTTAGGGTAGGTGGGTAGGATATAAACTTAGCGCTACCCGTGCGTAGCCGGGACGGGAAAAGCTATACCTAATAATATTATAAAGGCGAAAGTTTGTGAGTGTGTGTGTGTGTTTGTTACTTCTTCACGCTCAAACGGCTGGACCGATTTTGATAACATTTTGTATGGAGGTAGCTGACACCCTGGATTAACATATAGGCTAGTTTTTATCTCGATATTCCCACGGGATCGAGACGTACGTGGGTGAAACCGAGAGGCGCAGCTAGTTAAAATATAAAATTGCAAGTAATAAAGGAGTCAATGTCATCAGAAATCATGCGTCATGATGTTAACGTTCACTCTTGAATGGCCACCAAATGGTGAATCCACAGCTGCTAGCCGCGAAATTAAAATTTTCGTATGTTGTAGATGATACACAGATGAATGATTATCATTATGTAAATACATATCTGTTATAGTCGCGAATCATACTTTAATCAAAATACAACCTGACATCATTCATCATCATTTCAACCGAAAGACGTCCACTGCTGGACATGGGCCTCCCCCAAAGTGGGGGTTTGCCATAACCGCCACGCTTGGCAGGCGGTTTGGCGATCGCAGTATGGTGTTAAAATGCATAGAGAACGCTGCTGCCCATTCTCTAGCAATTATAATCCATTTGAAATAAGATTAGACATTTAAATAAACTTGTTTACAGTCCGTTCAACCGATTTTGACTTATATTCCGTAGGCATAAGGATGGCATTGAAAGCAAAAACGTAGTTACAATACCAACTGTTTATTACAGCTGTCATGCAACGCAATAGAATTCAAAATCGATTGAACGAACTGTAAAAAAGGTTTATTTGAATGTCTAATCTTATTTCAAACGGAGAATAGTCCCTTAGTCGCCTTTTACGACACCCACGGGAGGAAATGGGTTAATGCTATTCTTTACGTCCGGCACCACACGGACCTGACAAAGACCTGCAAATTGAAAAAAACGTAAGAAAATTTGAATTTCGCGGGCTGCAGCTGTGGATTCACCTTAAGGGATGTTGACATGATCACCATTCACCACGATTGTAAGCAATAAGGAAAAATATAGTTTTCCTTCTCTCGTATTGGTACGAACTATTAGGCCGGGGGCCCTTTGTAAATACACATTTTTCTTGCCGTGAAAAACTACAGTTTATTGGCCGTGTGTAGGCACAGTCAGTTTTGTTAATACATTATTTTCACTTTTTAATTTTGTTATTAGTAGATATTTTAAAAAAAACATGCGGGGGCGTGCCGATAGAAGTGAAAAGAGTAAACATTTAACTCATGGAAAGCGTTCAGCGCGATTCCCATGATTTTTGTTCACCCAAAAAGTGCTCAAAGCGCTTAAAGAAGTTTTCACTTAAAAAAAACCACTGAGCAGTCAAACACATTACCATCTTGCTGACGGGCTAATATTTTAACCGTGGCATCAGCTATTAAGGCGACGATAACCGACTTTTAAAGGCTTCTACATACCGGGGCGACTTGTCGCGCGACGCGACACGGCACAAAGGCCCCGCGTGCCTTTGTGCCGTGTCGCGTCGCGCGACAAGTCGCGCTGGTATGTAGAAGCCTTAATCATTTTATACTGAAGATCACGTCTAAACGAGTAGTGTTAATGATTTGAAAAAAATATATGTTAAATTAGATCATTTTCTCAATAACTTAATATGTGAATATTTTAGATTATGTTTATATTACATAGTGAAATTAATTTGTGTCAGTGGCAAAAAACTAAAATACAGATCCAAAGACACCGCCACCGCCTTCCGAAATTAAAGTAATTTTTCACTTTGTAGTGTTTTTTTGGAAGTCAGTTATTTTTTTTTACAGAAAGTTTTTTATGTTTCACTTTTTAGTGGGTCAGTTTTTAATTCATCTAAGTTACAATAGCCTAAAGTCAACTGCTCATCACCTTTTAAAAAATATTGCTTTTCCCGATGCTGGGACGTTAATTGTTGAGTTCTCCTGGTAAGAACCAGGAGAACTGCCACTATTCATATGCATTGTGACAAGCATAAATTGCTTAGCAACCATATTAAAGTAGGTACCTAATCGAATCGCAACCCGTTAAATACTCATTATTATGTTGTTCCGGTGACTATCCGTGGTCTCCATCATCAGTTCCACTTCACGAAATGGTGATTTTCGGGAGTAAATGAACGAGTTACTATAAAAAACCCAAATCGCTATAGGTTTGCCTATAAAATTCGAGGGTTTCCCTCGATTTACATGAGATCCCCTCATCAGATTCTGATTTGGTGGCAATGAACCACCTCGGGAGCATACCCTTTCAAACAAAAAGGTCCATAATTGACGGAGGTACCGGTGGAAGTCGGTTAAAAATCTTTACACCTCTGATGAAATGAGAGAAAGCCCACTCAGGCGCAAGAGCAAATGGCCTGGACTGACCTTATTTAAATAGAATTATCATTCAACAAGCAATGATTGGCTTGTTAATTTACAGTTCGCAAATGCCACTGAATCGTGAAGTCCTAGGTGTTGAACCATGAACAGGCAGCAGTTACACGCGCCAGCAACAACACCCGGTGGACCGTCAGCGCTAAGAAGTGACCTACTGAGATCTTCGCTTCATCGGCTGGATACATACACAACACACATGTAAATAGCTATCAATGCGTATTGACCACAAAATTATATTTAAGTTAATTATTGTAATAAATTAGTCATCGAGCTGGAGTCAAGTTTGATTCATCTCCTGTAACTCCTCTCACTGTGGCCAAGACACCTTTAGCTGTCGTTGATCCTATGAGTCTGTGGGATCGGCAGTGAGAAAACCATTTCCTAAGCTGTACATTGCACGACGTACACAAAAGCCTATTCCTACCCAAATTCCGTCTGTTACCGTGTCTCCTTGTAACAGATTTCCCGCACGTAAAACCAACGTAACTTACGTTTGGTATGGTTTGTATGGTAGGTTAGGGCGTTAGGGTAACTAGGGTGAATAGCTATCAATGTGAATTGACCACAACATTTGTATATAATTAAGTTAATTATTGTAATAAATTAGTCATCAAACTGGAGTCAAGTTTGATTCATCTCCTGTAACTCTTCTCACTGTGGCCAAGACATATTTAGCTGTCGTTGATCGTGTCTGTGGGATCGGCAGTGAGAAAACCAGTGTACATGTCCTGTGGACACGTCTGTTACCGTATGTCTCCTTGTAACAGACTTCCCGCAAGTAAATCCAATGTAACTTACGTTTGGTATGGTTTGTATGGTAGGTTAGGGAATAGGGCGTTAGGGTAACTAGGGTGAATAGCTATCAATGTGAATTGATCACAACATTTGTATATAATTAAGTTAATTATTGTAATAAATTAGTCATCAAACTGGAGTCAAGTTTGATTCATCTCCTGTAACTCTTCTCACTGTGGCCAAGACATCTTTAGCTGTCGTTGATCGTGTCTGTGGGATCGGCAGTGAGAAAATCAGTGTACATGTCCTGTGTACACGTCTGTTACCATATGTCTCCTTGTAACAGACTTCCCGCACGTAAAACCAACGTAACTTACGTTTGGTATGGTTTGTATGGTAGGTTAGGGCGTTAGCGTAACTAGGGTGCTAGGTAATTACTGTAGGGCTAGGTTTACGGTCAGTAGGGTCTTAGATAACTACTAGGCTCAATTGTCTCAAACATAGCCACACTGTACGCGTTTGGGATAGCGGCCATACTAAGCTGTGAGCCCCAGTGCGTACACTAGGTTCGACTCGCTGGTCGGGAAAAATGTTTTCAAGCTTTTCCAAGGAACACTTTTAATGCCAAGCACCAAGCATATAGGTCGAAAGATAATTCGTTCGTGTGCCCACAACCTGCGCCACGAGTCATCGCTATACAAAGCTATAGATGACTTCAGTGTTGTACTCGTACTGTACTGACTTGTTGTTATAGATTTACATAACACATTGAATGACATGCTAATTAGTATGCATTCTATGTACTTAGCACCGAAAGTGAATGGAAATAGGCTCGTCCCCTTTTACATGAGACTTCAACAAAACTGCCAAAATGTGGGGTATCATATGCACCTCTGCCTATTCCCTTCGAGAACACAAGCGTGAAATTCTGTAACTTTGAACAAGCATCACCAAGCCTATATCATTGATAGGATAATTACCTCGTGATCGGTCTGATGACGTCGCTCATCTCGGTGTAATGATTGAAACTATAAACTTCACGCTCTTATTGGCTTGCACAATGAGCAGAACTCCAAACCGTGTCATCATGCTTCGGTATTGCCCCCGTCGCAGTAACACACCGGTACACGCATTTCGAGAGTTTTTGTAAATGTGGGTCTATTTGACGAACCCTTTGGTGATTACACCACTTTGAAGACATTAGTCTTCCAATATTCGTTTTGATTCATTTTTGGCATCAATTAAGTAGTAAATAAAATAATAAAAAACGTTTATTTCGGACACTTGCTCCATAGATCTTTGTTAGTGATACAACTTACGTAACTACGTTAGTACTCACATTTAATTAAAAATACAATAAAAAAAAATAAAAGAGTAGTGCGCCAACTTAACTTAATTTTGAATATCACCGTCGTTTACGTTAGAAAAGTTTTATTTTTTAGAAAATTACAAGATACAGGCAAAATTAGAAAGAGATGACAAGATTAAGTTAAGATTAAGATTCCGTTAAGATTCCATGATACCTCAGCACCTCCTCGCTCTTTATCTCGTTCGCACAGTACTGCTCGCGGTCACGCGAGCAAGCGAGACAGAGCGGCAGGGAATAGGCTCCAAGGCGCCGATAGTTTAGGTAATTTCTTTTTACGGTGGTTTTTTTTTAATACTAGCGGTTTATTGCTCGGTTTAGAGGTAACTTTGTAATTTTTTTGTCGAGAAAAATTTTATGGGTCGTGTTTTTGTCAAACATAGTACTTAACATTAATCTTCAACTTGACCATATATTTATTTCAAAATTAATGCTGCAATATAATAGAGGATCATACCAAGTAATTTTAGGTATTCTTGACTCTTAAACTTCCCAAGCCAAAGCCAAACCAAACCCTTGAGAAACTGAGATTAGACCTCTATGGAAACTAAAAAAAATATTTTTTTTAACCTGATCAACCAATCATATTTTTTTCATTTTTTTTGCCTTTCGAAACAAGAACGATATATACTACGATTCAATTATTCTTGAAAATAGGGGTTTTCAACTTCATAGGATTCAAATCTACACACTTTCGATTTGAAAATACTTATCTACCACGAAAATACATGCGTTTATAAGTAACCTAAATATATACACGGACGTTCTTCTTCGTCATCGTATTGATAAAGAAGACACTGACATGTTTTTTTTAAATACACACGAAATACAGAATGTCTTCGACTACATAATTATGTCGGCGCTACGCTTATGAAATATCACTAGCCTCCAGTTATGTAAAGGTCTTGAACGAAGCCACAATATATTGCCAAAATACGATGCAACAGTTAATTACTTAACTGGACACAAATCAGCAAGATTAAAAGATCGTAGAAGAGCCGTTAAACAACTAAAAGTTACTTTTGAGCATGTGATTGATGACATCCTAAGATGACTCCTAAGCAATAATCCGAAGAATCGACCGAATGTTCGGCCGTTTCTTGATTTCCAAAGTTTCCTTTTTTGACTTTGAGTCCTTACCCGACTTCAAGTCACATTTTTGACTTTGACTGTCTTTTTGTTCTTTTTTCGCCGGGCCATAGGGGTTGTGTTATGTTTATGTTTTTGTAAATTGACTTCTATGGGCCCAGTTACCCGAAATAAATGAATTTTATTTATATTTTTTATTTATTATAGTAAGCCGTAGTCAGGAAACGGCTGAACATTCGGCCGATACTTCGTATTTATCTTCGAAGTAGACCCCCAGAGAAGCATCGCATACAAGGGAGGAGCTCTATACTCAGCAGTGAGTGGACGGTATGTACTGTCACCAGCACATCAAATTACCACAAACTGACAAATTTTCTTATCCGATTTTGAACTTAACCAACATTAACCGCCTTATTACAAAACAAGATTTACATTTTGACATGGCTTAAACCATGGAGCCAGTTTTTGTAATAAGAACGTAACAGTGATTGAAATACCGTTCTTTATACAAAACTGAAAACTTAGTTCGGTACTAAGGTGTCAGTTTTGTGTTTAGGAACTTTGCCATAGTCGGAATAAAGTACGAAATTCAATAATGGCTCCATGTTTTAAACCAGGGTCTGAAGATAAACCTTGTTTTGTAATAAGGGGCTTAAGGTTTAAAATAATTTAGTGAAATTTGACAGTTTACCTGATCTTCTGGCGACTGTATTTACTATAAGTTCATAGTATTTCGGCTATTACGCGCCTGTTTGTCCGCTTGAAAGCGCTTCATCTGGACAAGTTCTAAGTATCCCATTCATCTGCTTAGTCCCAAATGGACCTGTAGGAGAGGCGACACCAAACGTGCCGCAGGTTGGGTCACTTTCAACCATTTCAATTTACCTAATTAATATCTTCACAAATTGTACCTTCAATGTAACTGAGATATCTGTTACTCACAGTACAAGCTACAGTGCTATTCTTAAACCGAACTAAGTTTTCAGTTTTGTATAAAGAACGGTATTTCAATCACTGTTACGTTCTTATTACAAAAACTGGCTCCATGGTTTAAGCCATGTCAAAATATAAATTTAAGATTTAAATATTGTTAAGAAATCAGTTGTCCTAATCGTAATTGTAAGAACTCATGCCGCCTGTGATACAGGTTTATCCTAGTACAGGCAACATACTATGTAATACCTACATTATTTCATAGATTTATACTGTATTTTACCCATTTTTAATTTTTAATAAATTTTATTATTATTATTTATTAGATTCGGAGCAAAACAGCTGTTAGTACCTCCATGGCGAATATAACAATGCAGGCGTTTATTTAGGCGTATCCATATAATAACTTAGTAAAATTATGAAATAACTGAGAGTCTGGACCCGATAATTAGAAGTGAACAACGCAGGTTCATTAGAAAATAAGTAATTCATTTCGAGCAATTCTAAGCGTTGTTAAAACCTTTATAAATCACACACTACTTTAGAAGTTCTCAAAGCTATGTTATATAAACATTTTTAACTACTCAGGGAAAAATCATGGTGCAGACTTGCTCCGCTGCGACACCTCGAATTCTAGGAAGTGGCTTTTATATCGTGGTAGTAGTACCAAAGAAACATCAAAGAGGGAAAATGCTTCCATTTCTACCTCCTTGTTGATATTTCTAGAGTAGTTTTTAATCAATTACTACGCAAATACTATATATTGGTTGGTAGTATAATTATTACTTAACCAGCATGTATTAATAAAGGTGTGGTCAAATTGAAGGGTGTCGTACAGATCTGCATCAAACTGAAAAACCTCCTCGACCAACATCGTAAACGCGAAAAAGATATCAAATAACCCATCCAAAACTTATACCTCATCATCGTTTCAGCCGAAAGACGTCCACTATTGGACAAGCCCCCAAAGCACCACCACTTCGACCGGTTCTGTGCTTCCCACATCCAGCGGATACCTGCAGCCTTCACAAGGTCATCATCGGTCCACCTTGTAGGAGGCCTTCCAACGTCGTACGTCTTCCGGTACGCGGTCGCCATTCCAAAACCTTTCGGCCCCATCGGCCATTAGTTCTGCGAGCAATGTGCCCTGCCCACTGCCACTTAAGCTTGGCAATTCTTCGGGCTATGTCGGTTACCTTGGTTCGCCTGCGGATCTCTTCATTTCTGATTCGATCACGTAGGGAAACTCCAAGCATAGCCCTCTCCATTGTCCTTTGGGTGACTTTTAGCCTTCTGATAAGGCCCACTGTGAGCGACCACGTTTCAGTGCCATAGGTCATCACTGGCAACACGCACTGGTCAAAGACTGCTCGAAACTTATACCTACTCGACCCAAATGTTTTTTGGGACAGCAGATTATTTTCGGATACATGCTGTATATTACAGTAGTTTTATTTCCAACTCAAATGTCCGCAGCTGAACAAGTGAACATGAGCCAGTCTGACTGCACTTGGCAGACGAAAAAGTGATTGAGGTATTATGAAGGAAGATATTATTCAGGTATCTTCTACTTACAGTCTGGCCGTTGAAAAAATGCGTTCCTAACACCTCACAGTTAGACAATTTCTAGTAACTCATCTGCCTAGCCTTTTCCCAACTATTTTGGGGGTCGGCTTCCAGTCTAACCGGACGCAGCTGAGTACCAGTATTTTGGAGCGACCCTATCTGACCTCCACAAGCCAGTTACTGGGTAACACGATACCCCTTGGTAAGACTGGTTATCAGACTTTCGGGCTTCTAACAATGGTCAGTGGTCACCCACCCACGGACCAACCGCGGCTGCAAGCTTAGCATTACTTGATCGATCGACCCATGCGCTGTTATTACTTAGCCACAAGCCCCCCCACATTTTTTAGTTCTTAACTATGAGGATCAAATTAGCAAAACACATATTCGTTAGTATGAAACTGACAGGTATCAAAAACGCATTCTCTCATCGGCTGGACTGTAATATAAATCTTAAATTCATTCACTGACACACAGTTTGAACCGCTGTATCTAGAAGCATGCGCAAGAGGTCCTTATTATACATATGAAGAAGGTGAGCACTAAGTAAGGATTTTTTTAAATACACCACCTAAAGGGGTTAAAATAATAGGGGATGAAGTTTGTATAAAATTTGGTTTGGTAGGATTGCCCAATGATATAAAGATGTCTAGATAGACAGTCAAAGCTGTGAACACGTCGAAAAAAATTGCGTCTAACTGTTGGCCAAACAATGCACGCACACTAGAATAACACAATGACAGCACAATGACATGGCGCGAGTGTAAAGGCTTCTACAGACCGGCGCGACTCGCGACGCGACACAAAGGCACCGCTCGTCGCACGACACCTGGGGCCTTTGTGTCCCGTCGCGTGTCGCGCCGGTCTGTAGAAGCCTTAAGACGTAGCTGTCAGGCACCCCAGCATAACAAATTTGGCGTGTTTGTAGCGCAACACTCTATCTAGGCATATAAATAATAATCTAAGGGAATCCCATCGAGCATGCTGCCTGTAATCAATAGGTCCCTTATTTATGCCCAATCTACACTTAGAAGAGAGGTCAGCTTATTTTTTGTCAAAACACAGTTTAAATATTCCAGGTCATTACCTGAAGAATGAAGATAATATATAGAAAGCTAGAAAGATATAGGATTAACATTTCTGGCAGCTGGAGTATTCTGCTTATATTTAAACGTTCTCTTTTTCTGTTTATCGGAAATCATGTTCGTTCATGGCTGAAAAAATAATTTTATCCCTAGCTGAACATCACGTATCTTTTCAAGCTCGATTTTTTTGTTTTTGGAATAATAATTTATTCTCGAGATTCGCTTTGTATCGGTGAGTTACTAATTGGGCTATAAGATAGGCACCTGAATCATAACACGAATGATAATAAAGATTATATACTTTTATCACCTACTGATATCAGAAATTGGTTTGATTACGATATCTTCGAGTCATTATACGTCGATATAAACATTTTGGTGCAATGCCTCGAAACCACGTTAAGCCGTTGGTTCCGGCTGTCATTCACCGATCCTTGACAGTTGTTACGGGTCGTTAGAAGCCCGAAAGTCTGACAACCAGTCTTACCAGACAGATAGTACTTCGGTGAGTGTGCCCAAGAACTCCACGACCTCATTCCACCGGCCCCCTTCTATTATCGGACATCTAGACGCACTGCAGGTTACCATCCCTTCCTGGTTGCTATTTCACCAATTCGCACTAAGCGTTTCCAAATGTCTTTTATAATGCGCACAGCAAAAGAGTGGAACTCTCTACCTGCGTTTGTGTTTCCGAACGCATACAACCTTAATCTCTTCAAAGTTAGAGTGAACAGGCTTCTTCTGGGTAAGCTCACTCCATCGTCGACTTTGTCTCTGTCACCTCTGCCCTAGACTAAGGTCAAAAGCAAACCCATCCTAAATTAAAGAAAAAAAATAAAAATCAAGGGGAATCATATTACCCAGTAAGTGGATTGTGGAGGTCAGATAGGTAGTCGCTCCATGTAAAACTGGTATTCAGCTCCATCCGGTTAGGCTGGAAGCCGACCCCAACATAGTTGAGAAAATGCTATACTCCGTTTGAAATAAGATTAGACATTCAAATAAACCTTTTTTACAGTTCGTTCAATCGATTTTGACTTCTATTGCGTTGGTGGCATGACCAACGACAGCTGTAATAAACAGTTGGTATTGTAACCACGTTTTTGCTTTCAATGCCATCTTTATGCCTACGGAATAGAAGTCAAATCGGTTGAACGGACTGTAAACAAGTTTATTTAAATGTCTAATCTTATTTCAAATGAAGTATATAAACGTGTTATTGTTGTGATGAGTGAAGGCTTCTACAGACCGGCACGACTTGCGACGCGACACAAAGGCCCCACGTGTCGCGCGACGAGCGGTGCCGGACGAGTGAGTGGGGTAAACTGGAATGCCTAACATTTTTGCAGGAGGTCTTTAAATTAGTATGATTGGTGAAGAAGCTAGTTTTTGAGCTCGGTGAGGCAAAGTGGAATGATTCAGAAATTTAAATATTTTAGGTTCTGCAAAAGTGACAATGCTCAAAAACTAGCTTCTTCACCAATCTTACTAATTTAAAGACAGAGAGTGTAGAGAGTACCCAAACATGCAATACCTTCTTTATCGTAGTCCACAGCTGAGCATAATTTTACATTCACTGAAAAAAAACTTATGAAACATAAACAGTTGTATGAAACTTTTAATTACCTGGTCTATTTTAGATCTAGTTATAGAGAAGAAATGACTACTGATGTGCCTGTTTGCGATTTCAAACTATAACTGTTGTTCAGTTCTTCACACAGTATTCATTTGCTGAAAGTCAGTGGTGTCATTTTGTCATTAAATTTAGCCAGTTCATCTAAGACATTGCATACACAAAAGTCACCTTGTTCAATACGAGCCCTTTTAATATTTCATTAATTAAAACTAGGTGTTATGGTAAACGCAGCCCGATACGAATCCATCTAAGTTCGCTAATTATATTCGCGGCTAATTGCAAATGTTCCACTCAAAATAAATTGCGTAGGATAGCTTTGTAATCAATATTTATGTAATATATGAACGTAAACATTATAGGAATTCTACCGAACTTATGGTCTGCTCCGAACATAAATCCGAGGTATCGGCCGAATATTCGGCCGTTGCTTGACGACGGCTAACTATGGCTGACTACGGCGGAAAAAAAAAACTTTAGTGAAAAAGATAAGCCAAAGTCAAAAATGTGACTTTAAAGTCGGGTAAGGATTCAAAGAAGTCAATTTAAATTCAAAAAAGGAAACTATGGAAGTTATAAAACGGCCGAACATTCGGCCGATGCTTTGGATTAACGCTTCGGAGGGTGTATTCCCGTTCGTCCCACTGACTTCGTCCCCGTCGTGGGACGATCGGGAATTTACAAAAATATTATTAAATTTGTTCCCGATCGTCCCATTCATGATTTTAGGGGGACAAACGGGAATAATTTATTAATTATCTTTTAGGCCTCTTGGTCCCACCAATTAATTTCAGACTGGTTGTTTTCATGGTAAAAAAAAACAAATAAAAAAAAAAAAATCAGTTATTTATTAAGGAATAAAAATCACAGTTAATATCACAGAATCAACTTTACGTACCTAGGTATCAAAATACACATACACTGAAACATTAAAACAAAATAAAATTCTCCATAAAACTAAAAAATATGATTAAAAAAACAGTCAGGTTCTTAAATCAGCTTCTTTTTGAAAAAAGAAAACGTCCTAATTATTACAAAGTCACACAGTTTGCTTATGTAGGTATACAGTGGCACATTTTTGCGTTAAACATTATATAAGTGAGCAGGACAGTGAACTCGTTAATTTTACACATAAATAGCGTCAATAAACAATAAACTATAACAAAATCATAATAAAAATACCCAAAATATCACAAAATCAAGAAGAATATAAAACATCATAAAGAGTAACAATAATAAAAAAAATTACATGGATTTAAGAAAGTAGTTGAGACCATAAAATAAAAAATAAGGCGATAATAATTATTGCACACAAAGATTAAATCAACGTACAACCATCGAGCACTTTGTTTATGATTAATATTTACGTAAGTTTTTCTAGAAAATGTCCTATGGTTATTTCTGAATTTAGAAGTTGCATTTGGCAATTCATAACATATTGGTCTGTCAACATTGAATGTAGCTTAAGATACGAATCCATCTAAGTTCGCTAATTATATTCGCGGCTAATTGCAAATGTTCCACTCAAAATAAATTGCGTAGCATAGCTTTGTAATCAATATTTATGTAATATATGAACGTAAACATTATAGGAATTCTACCGAACTTATGGTCTGCTCCGAACATAAATCCGAGGTATCGGCCGAATACTCGGCCGTTGCTTGACGACGGCTAACTATGGCTGACTACGGCGGAAAAAAAAAACTTTAGTGAAAAAGATAAGCCAAAGTCAAAAATGTAAAAGTAAGGATTCAAAGAAGTCAATTTAAATTCAAAAAAGGAAACTATGGAAGTTATAAAACGGCCGAACATTCGGCCGATGCTTCGGATTAACGCTTCGGAGGGTGTATTCCCGTTCGTCCCACTGACTTCGTCCCCGTAGTGGGACGATCGGGAATTTACAAAAATATTATTAAATTTGTTCCCGATCGTCCCATTCATGATTTTAGGGGGACGAACGGGAATAATTTATTAATTATCTTTTAGGCCTCTTGGTCCCACCAATTAATTTCAGACTGGTTGTTTTCATGGTAAAAAAAAACAAATTTTAAAATAAAAATCAGTCATTTATTAAGGAATAAAAATCACAGTTAATATCACAGAATCAACTTTACGTACCTAGGTATCAAAATACACATACACTGAAACATTAAAACAAAATAAAATTCTCCATAAAACTAAAAAATATGATTAAAAAAACAGTCAGCTTCTTAAATCAGCTTCTTTTTGAAAAAAAAAAAAAGTCCTAATTATTACAAAGTCACACAGTTTGCTTATGTAGGTATACAGTGGCACATTTTTGCGTTAAACATTATATAAGTGAGCAGGAAGTAAGTAAGCGTAAGCTACATTCAATGTTGACAGACCAATATGTTATGAATTGCCAAATGCAACTTCTAAATTCAGAAATAACCATAGGACATTTTCTAGAAAAACTTACGTAAATATTAATAATGTGATTTAAATTTGGAATACTTACCGAAATTTATATTGAACTACATCTGTGTTTACACCATTGAGTTTGTATATAAAGCATTAAACATCTTTTTGAAAAAGGAACACGCATTTATTATGCAGTTATGATTATTAAATAAAATTACGAAAACCGACGAGGCCGTATGAGTTTGATGCCTTTGCTTTTCCGACCAAAAATTATTAGTCTAGGAATTTGCCGCGTTTTTGTTTTCTTCAAATACATAAACGTTAAGTTTATTTTAATTTATTTTTATAAATAAGTTAATATTCTAAAATGCTTATCTCATATTATTATTGTGTTAATTTTTTCGCAAATGGTACGAAAAGTAGAGTATTTTCGTCGGTGATTAAGCTGTCTTAGTCTTGGGTGAACTTAAATCCCTCGCCACACTCGCGATTTAAATCGTCATCTGCGACAAAAGACACTGCTTTATCCCCTTGGTTAATAATCTACTAATTACCCTTTTACTGTTAAAAAAACCGGCCAAGTACGTGTCGGACCACGCACAATGATATGGATGGGGATGTAGGTGGGATGAATTTATCCCAAGAACAAACTTAACATTGTAGTTGAAAAACATGTTGAGAACATGTTTTTCAACTACAATTTTAAGTTTGTCGACCAGCTTACATTTGCAGTTGGAATGTATGCCAACTGCAAATGTAAGCTGGTCGACTATTACTCGTTAACTTGTAAAGCCTACTTAGCTTTGATAGTTTTCCTTTAACTTCGTTATTTATATACTACTGCCGTGAATTTTTTCACATATCCAAAACAACCATTTAGCTAGCAGGGGGACACTTGACTCTAACAATAAATGGCACTTTAAAGCTTAATATTACGCAAACGGATCCCTAAATCGGCCTATCCATCGATACCCCACACCATGGGAGAGAGATGAAAAAGATTTCAAGATTTTATTTTACTTCGTATACCCGTGCCAAATTACAGCTTTCTTTCTAGTACTAAGAGTCTCTGAGCTAAGCCGCCGACAGACAGACAGACGGACATGGCGAAACTATAAGGCAAAAAAATTTCGTCTACTTTGACCAGGAGTGGCTGCTTTCGACTGATTATGATGGTGAAGATTTAATTATAATACAATAAGGAATATAACCGATGTCCCCACCTGCCAAACTATGGCGAATTTATCCTCAGAATCGTCGATACAGCGGTCTATATTCAACCAGTATCCAGCCGTACTTCCTTCGCTAATTTCAAAAGATCGCAAGTGTCTTTACATGTTGTACTATTATGATCTCTAATTCTTACCCAATAGGGTGCGTATTATAAAATAATCGATCGTCAGTGTAAAAGAAAATTCTCACAGAGTACCTACGAAGGAAAAACCGGGAAAAGTCTGGAACAAAAGAAGAACTCTTCTAATTCAGGATTTCATAAGTAGATTTATTAGAAAATGGCTTAAAATGGGAGTTAACAATCTTACTGGTAACAAAACCAGTGCAGCGACTGTGAAATGACTTTCCCCTTTCAGTGTAGCGGGTTCGATTCCCGCATTCTATTACAGCACCTAGGTAGTTGTTCTGGGCTTAGGGTATACTTAGTAGTTCTGTATTGTAAGATTCTGTGTCTGAAAATTCGTGAGAGTTTGTTATCCATTTTACACCATCATACACTAATCAAGGATATTTATTATCAATTTAATCAAGTCTATTCATCTCATCTGCAAAACAGTTTTCATTCACCCAGCCAATAAATACCCTGAAATCAGTTATGCGTCAAGCTCTCGGCGTATTTAATTTAAGATTTGGTCCATCAGCAATGCGAGTGGCCTGTGACCTTTCGACGGCGCCCCCTGGACCGGAGGCGCCGGCTTCCTGTGCCGGTCCGGCACAGCCGGCCTACCCGCTTCCGCCCGACTTCGCTCAGCCTCCAAATCATTATTGATACAAAATAAATTAACTATCTCACTCACCTATGACATTTCGTCTCAATTTGTTACTTGCTATTTATTTCATGGTCGTGCCGGAATTTGGTATTAGGAAATTAGTTTTCAGTCATTTGTTGGGTGACTACTGACTGTGACTAGTTGACTACCTTATGTTATCATTGTGTTATTAACTTTTTCGACAAATGCTTGTATTGCAGTTTTATTAATAACCGTAATTGGATGATTTCTGGGATAAATGAAATACCTAATGCAAAAGAAATTATTAACCGTAGAGAAGCATTTTCTCTACGGAAGAGAGAGAAGAGATTTTTGAATGTAATCGATTGGCATGCCACCTTAATTGTAATTGCTTGTTTACGTTAATTTTGTACGCCATAAATTGGCAAAACATAGTGCACACATTTTTGACAATATACTATCTGTAACCATGCCTATGTTTAACAAAATAAAAGATTGATTGAAGAGTAGACAAAAAATATGTTTCCGTGTAGACAGTTGACAGTTTTCTACCGAGAAGAGAGTAGACAAGCGATTTCTATTCTACAGTAGAGTAGTATATAGATAGATAGAATAGAAAGCGTCAAGCTAAGTCTGCGGGCCGAGCACGGGCGTGCCAAGACGTTTGTGACAAGACATGATAAATTATGTCATGTCAATTTGTACTAGCATTTTATGGCAAAACAGTTTTATCGCTCAAACTGTGATAAAATGTGTGACTCAAGTCATGTCACAGTAGGCTGTGCTCACACTGCTCACCTCACTGCAAGAGATAATATAGAAACTGATTTCAGTAATAGTTAGGGTTGATCGCACACTGCGATGAACAATCACTGGCCTACTAACGGCCGAGCCTAATATACGGCCCCGAAAACTTCAAAAAGTCATCTATTTACCAAATTATCCCGTCAATTTTATTTCCCGCCTTAATATTGCCATATTTTACCACGGGCCTGGAACGTTCAGAATGCAATAACTTTGTCTATGACAATATTCCGGAGTGAGACCAAAATAGATAGGCCGGAGTTGTTCTTTGTAGCAGCCCCTAAATAGAGTGCGTAATAGGAAGGGGAGGCTTGGAGGGCGACCCTCGGCCCGCGCATGCGCGCACACTCGTACCGCACTAATATCGGTTTTATTACAACGGTTTTGTTGTTCTTCTCGTGTTAATTTTATTTTGCGAAATTAATTGTTAACATAATATCAGTATATTAAAAAGACGAAAGATCCTTAATTATTCTAGATATTAGATACCTTTCCAGAGACTACAATGTAGGAACCATTCGTTTTCTAACAGCGTCTTTTGGAGTCGTAAAGAACAAAGGAAGATGCCTATTGCCTACTGAAAAGTAGGTACTTTAGTAATCAGTAAATAAAGTTTGATTAATATTCCGGGTAAAACATTTTCTATAAATTAAAGAGTGAATAAGTTGGTGGGGAGCGACCTACGAGCTGTTTCGAGATGTAGGCAGGAGGGTGGCCGTGTCACCCGCGCGGCAGATGTGCTCTGCACGTGGCGAGCCGTCGGCCGAGCGCTGCGCACAATGGAACGCAATTCACATCCAATATGGCTGCCGCTAGGGAACTTTCCCGCTCTTTTCACTGACGTTTATTATGTTGACGTAACATCATGATTTTAATTAAAAGTAAAGTAGTATTTAGCTGATTTAGCTTGCTTTATGAAAATCTTGATGCTTCTTTATGAAGATTCATTCACAGGTTTGTTGATTTAGATTCATTTTTTTTTCTAACCGAATAACTTTGACTTTTTGGTCGTCTTTGAAATCCGTTTGAATTGATTAATTAAACCTTGCTTAACTTCTTGACAATGTCTTTAGGTACCAACATTAATTAGGTATACAATTCCGGAACTGACGAAGTTGCAGATGCAGACAAAGAAACTCTGGCTTAGATTTGGCTAGGATTTTAAATCTTTAGTAAGTTCTTGTTTTCGTTCTGATACGTGCTTCATAGAAAACTGAAACTTAAAGTTGGTCAAACAGTCATAAGCAGACAGTTTCTGTGGCGGTGTGCCACAGGAACTATATGTATGCTGTAGGTATACCAGCCTGTACCGAATGCCTGTGTCAAGACTGGTCAAACGACTAGGGAACCACTTCTCGATGTACAATTTGCGTTGTAATTCTGGCAGGAAACAGAGCAGGAGCAGGAACAGGAAGATGTGTCTGAAACTGTAGTTAAACCATCATAAGTAAACACTACATCGACCCCCCCCCCTCTTTTGCCCCCTTCAGCTGTGCCCTACAGGGTCCATAATTTGACGGCACAGTTGGCGCAGTGGTTAAGCGATTGACTGCTGTGCTGCGTGTCGCGGGTTCGATACCCGCATGGAACAAATATTTGTATGGCCTACAAGTACTTGTTCCGGGTCTGGCTGTTTGTGTATGTGAGTTTAAATGTTTGTAGACGCACCCACAATACAGGAGAAATTCCTAGTGTGGGGCAAGGTTTAAAAAAAAAATTATCTAAGTAAATTATATATTTAGTTACCACTTAAGTACACAGAAAGGTAAAGCAATAAAGATATTGAGTATTGAACGTCAGAACTTCGTGAAGCATCTGCAACAGAACGGAATGTCTTCGATAAGACTTAGATATCTCCAAAAACCCAGACAGTGTTCGCGATTGGCCGCAATTCTTCAGTGTGAATACATATTCGAAACTTAACCCACCGTGAGAGTTTAAGGCTTCTACAGACCGGCGCGACTCGCGACGTGACACAAATGCCCCGCGTGTCGCGCGACGAGCGAGGCCTTTGTGTCGCGTCGCGAGTCGCGCCGGTCTGTAGAAGCCTTAAGACGAATATATACAACAGAAACACAAGAGTAATTATCTACTTATGACATTTGACCACGGCCACTAAGAGCGGTGATATTATTTTTAAGACGCAGATAGATGCCAGTGACCTTGAGTGGTTAGGTTGCGTGTTCTGTATTGAGCTCACGCAACGCGTCGTACGTTCAGCCAGTAATAGGACACGCCCATCAAGGAGCGCTGTCCCCAATTTGACGCATTATTAATTTATTATACACAAAACAAAAAGTATTTTAATAAAACGCGTATATTAAAACATCAATAATTAAATTATCTTTAAATTGGTGAAGATTCCAGAAAAATACGCTAGGTAGATTTTGCGCCATTCTCAGTTTTTTATCCGGGTTAGACATAATTTTACAAATTAATTTCACTATGTAATATAAACATTATCTAAAATATTCACATTCTAAGTTATTGAGAAAATGCTCTAATTTAACATATATTTTTTCAAATCATTAACACTACTCGTTTAGACGTGATCTTCAGTATAAAATAATTAAAATTCGGTTATCGTCGCCTTTACAGCTGCCTAAACCAGCTACACACTTAGAACATCAAGGCCTATGATAATGAGACTCTGCTGCATGGAATAATACAGATAAAGTGGCAAATTATTGTACATACTTACATTTTTAACTGTTAAATAAAACCGACTCATACCAATCAAATAATTTTGATCCTGGAAAGTCTGGTATTAGGTAAGTCTGCGATGAAATCACTATCTGGGTGAATAAGTAGTTATTAAGGGAAATAACTATTTCATTAATTTTAAGATACGAGATCAAGCTCCAGCGAGTTATATCCACATTTTAGCGAAATGTGTACTAATAAAGGATAGGTAAGTACTAACAATTTATGTATTTTATCCTATTAGTTCCAGTCTTACCAAGGCGTATGGTATTACCCAGTAACTGGGTAGAGGAACTTAGATAAGAGCGACTGCTCCGTGGTTTGTGCTCAAAATTAGTGATTTTTATTTAGATATAAATTTTTTGATGATTTTATTATAAATTAGAGTATTCAGTAGCACCCGGTTAGACTGGACGCTGATCCGAACATGATAAGGAAAACGCTAAGCAGATGATGAAGATTGAATAATGTCAGTTCTCCGAAACACGCAACTCTGGGAGCTGTAACACAGGAAAGATCGAAGATCACAAACTTGCTGCGACAAACAACGGTGAACTCAGCTATGGACGTCACCGAGCCCCAATTCATGATGCTTGTCTGCAAATGGATTAAATTCGCTTCTAAAAGAAGTTTCCGGATCCCCAGCAGGTTATTTTAAGAAAGCTATTCGAAGATCCAATTCAAATTAAACAAAAATATCAGTTTTAGTCCGAACTTAAAATTGTGACCCGTCCGAACTTAAATTTGATGGAATAAATTAGGTTAGGTAGTGCTCATTCCATAGCACAAGAGACCCGGAACCAAAAAATAAGCAAATTGTAGATCAGATGCTATCCGGGCATGGTAGCTCCTGGTCGTTAAGGATTTAGCGCCATCAGTCTTACGAAAATTTTCCTGAAAACCCAGTGTGTGATGTTCGAAATAACGCTCGTGATTAGGTAATGATGGTTCTTTTTTTATATATCGTTTAGAATACCTAAAAGCCAGGTAGGTATTACAGGTTCTCTCAGCGCCTAATAACAGATCAGAACATCATCAAGAAGCATAACTGAATAACCAGTTCTGTCATTCCGTGGCTTTTGGTAACGCATAAAAATACGTAGCTAGCTTGCTCATTGCGTAAACAACGCGGTAGACTAGTAGAAATTATTGTGTTATTTGAAACGCTTCAAATAGATTAGAAGCCTCATTAATCTAATAGTTATTTACTCAATGAAACTTAAGTATTTCAGGTTTTATCCAGGATGCTACAAACCTAAAAACAAACATTTATTTTGCCTCAGTATTAACTATTTCTAATAATGCAAAGTAGGTATTCATTCGATATTTACCTACACCGATTCTGTTAGTCGCTCGACCACGGCCGCTCGTCATTACGCCGACGGTCAACCGGTTTGTGATCGCATCAGAAAAACAGCTACCCCGGTACCACGAGACTCCTCAAACCAGCGATACGACAGAGATGGTAAACGATTTGATGGAAATTAAAAGGGTAATACACCTCTCGTGGTAGAGGGTGGCCGATATGCGCGATCGTGGAGAGCGCCACAATTTCGGTGTCAAAAATTTATATAACGCTGCGAATTTAAAACGCGTTCGGTCAATCCGGTATGGCACAACGAGCTGGCAGTAGTTAGCCAGGACGCTTGGAGCTGCAGCAGCACCCAAAGAAATGATAGGTACACAAGTTCGATGTGTATCGTCAAGAATATGATCGTTAGGATTTTCCTCTTTGGCATCATGCAGTAATTCTTCCTTAAAGTCCTAACAGTTAATTGTAAGATCTGACGGCTACATAAGCACGTAGACAAAGTTGGACGAATAGCAAATTTTATTCATTTTCCCAGCTCTTTATTTATTTTTAGCAATGATACATAAGTGGCTCTTTTGCATTTTATAAAATACAACGCGACGCTTTGATTACATTTATGATAGCTGTTGACGTAAAACTAAAATTAAGTAAATTGTGGTGTAGATATTTCTTTAAAGACTAAAGAATACTTTATGTCATTTGTGTCCCAACGCTGCTCATGTAACTCAGCATATGCCAGGGAGTGTACCAACTATTTTTAGGGTTCCGTACCTCAAAAGGAAAAAAGGAACCCTTATAGGATCACTCGTGTGTCTGTCTGTCTGTCCGTCTGTCACAGCTGATTTGCTCCGAATCTACTGGACCGATTAAATTTAAATTTGGTACACATATGAACTTCTGTAACCCAAATACGAACGTGTTATGTAAATAAATTAATTTTGAATATGGAGGTCACTTTTGGGGGGCAAATTAGAAAATGTAAAAAAAAAGTTTTGCTTACTGTATCGTGTGACATGTCAAATAAAAGGGCTGGTTTTAAGGATGTTTAAGATATTTTTTTTATAATTTTAAAATACATACTTTTGAAATTATTTAAGAAAATAGATGAAAAATGACCATTCCCACCCTTATCTCCGAAATTACTGAGCCTAAAATTTTGACAAAAATACAGAAAACAGTTCTTTACTCATAGATTACAGGAAAACCTATAAGAAGTCTGTGGACTTAAAATAACATGGTAAATCACTCAATATTGTGCGTACAAACTTACATTTGCAGTTGGAATGTATGGGGATCATGTTTTTCAACTACAATATTAAGTTTGTTCTTGGGATAAATTCATCCTAACTACGGAACCCTTCATTGTGCGTGGTCTGACACGCACTTGGCAGCTTTTTTTTTTTTGGGTTGGAAATTATCGAATAACTTCTCCCGCTCTGGGCGGAGCGGGAGGGCGTGTCAAACTTTTACTGACTAAAACCCACCCGTGTTCCTTCCGTTGCCTGTGTGCCAGGGCCACGATATCCCTTTCGGACAAACTCGCAACCCTGGCAGGCATTGACCATTCCATTAACGGACCCCGTCAGTTGGTGCTGAAATCTGTGAGTGTACCGACCTGACACTGGTACTCTGTTGGAGTCAAGGTCTTAGGAACCGAGCAAACCAAGAAACGCGAATAGTGCGTACAACACGATATCCAATAAATTATACAAGGGGTCTACACCGAAGTAACTCAGTGTCGGCCGAATGTTCGGCCGTTTTCTGACTACGGCTGACTACGGCAAAAGGAAAAAAAAACGATAGTCAAAGAGATAAGTCAAAGTCAAAAATCTGACTTGAAGTCGGTTAAGGACTTAAAGTCAAAAAAATAAAACATTGGAAGTCAAGAAATGGCCGATCATTCGGCCGATACTTCGATTGTCGCTTCGGAGTAGACCCCCAAGTGTATAAGGAAAAGGGCATTTCATAATATTATATGAGATCATGCCCTTTACTTATCTAGCAGTTCATTGTCACCACTGCTTCTGAAGTCGCCAATTCTTGATTGTCAGCTTCTACCAGATCTGAATAGGTTTAGATTATACGACGAGCAGTTATTTGAATTGAAGAGATTAAACAGTTTTTAGAAAAAGTTTACCTACAAATAGGTACTTAAAGAAACGCAACCGGTCGGGGATCGTCTAAGGGTGCCCATTATAACAGTTCCATTATCCTGACGACTGACCATAACTAATCTAGAGCTGTCTTCTAATGCCCGTTTTCACTAACACTAGTAACACCTAAATGAACGTCCTAATAATATTACATCGTTGCATTTTGAACTCTCGGCGCTGAGCCGAGCGCTGAAAATTCAACAGTGGATTTTTATGTAGGCATTCATATAGATTTCATAGTGTTTGTGAATAAGTTTAATTTTATTTTATTTTTATTTGGGAAATTTGACGGTTGCACATTACAATGTTATAATATAGAACTGAAAACTAAGATGGGAGTATAAATGTATAACCAACAACATTCTCCAAATAATATTTAAAAAAATAAACACGAACGGCGTGCGATACAAATTACCCACATTGAGTGGAGAGTATGGTTAAATATAAAAAATAAAATTAACTGAAACATAAACAGGAAAAATAATAATAATAGAAAAAAGATATATTCGTGTATTTATTTGGTCTTATATTTATGTATAATTAGGTATATATATTATTATATTTAAAGTCTTAAATAGGTATATGTATGTATATCCTTAAATTGAAATAAATATTTATTCCACAATTTTCGTTATTGCACCTACCACTGCTTCTCTCTGCATCACCCAAAGGTTGACTGGTAGAAAATGCCTATGGCATTAAGTCCGCCTGTGTACATTTGTGTGCTTAAAGTATTAAATAAATAAATAAAGATTTATTTTAATATTTAAAATAGAAATTATGCATTATTGCATTCTATATATATTATTTTTGTTTTTATTTTTAGAAGTTGCTGTATTGTTCGGAGATTTCCTTCATAAATGATGTCATACCATGAGTTTATGGTTTATCTAACCCTGATTAGACAGATATCTGTAGTGTGATCTTTGGATCCCTATAAAAGCTGGTTTTAACAGTGGGGTTTACACATTAAACTAGTGGAAAAAATAAAAAGGTCCCAAGACTGGAGTGTAAGGTAGCTTTTTCGAGCGCAACTCTTCAAAACACAGGTAGGTATGTAATTAAATGTGACTGCTTTAGATAAATAAAGAAAAACCGGGTAAGTGCGTGTCGAACCACGCACAATGAAGGGTTCCGTAGTTGGGATGAATTTATCCCAAAAACAAACTAAACATAGTAGTGAAAAACATGTTCTCCCATACATCGATATATACGTCACGGTCAATTCTCCAACTGCAAATGTAAATTGGTCGACTATTACGCGTTAACTTGTAAACCCTACTCCGCTAGTTTTCCTTTTATTTTCATTATATATTATGTACCACTACCATGAATTTTTTCACATATCGAAAAACAACCATTTAGCTGGCAGGGGGGACACTTGCCAATTGACGGGGTCCGAAAGGGCCAATGCCTGCCAGGGTTACGAGTCTGTCCGAAAGGTATATCGTGGCCCTGGCACACAGGCATTTGAAGGAACACGGGTGGGTTTTAGTCAGTAAAAGTCTGACAAAGTCCGCTACGCCCAGAGCGGGAGAAGTTATTTGATAATTTCCCACCCAAAAAAAAAGGGGGTCACTTGACTCGAACAAAAATTTGCACTTTAAAGCTTAATATTACGCAAACGGATCCCTGAATCGAAAAAGGGTTGTTACAGACCCGCAAAATTTGTGAACAGCATATACAAAGATTTCTCACATCATGGGATAGATGAGAAAAAGTAATAATATAATCCCCACTTTACGTGTAATAGAAAAAAAGATTTCATTGTACACACGGCTACACATCAAGCTATACATTTCCAGTTTACGCTGATCTCGCACTGTACGTAAATCCTATACAATGCGAGATCAGCTTATACTGGAAATGTATAGCTTGACGTGTAGCCGTGTGTACCACTTTGTCGGCATGATTAATATTATGTATACTTACCCATAACAATTACAGCTTTCTAGAACTAAGAGTCTCTGAGCTAAGCTGGAGACATACTTTTTTATTAACTTGCTTCGCTCTTATATGCTTCCGGTTACAAATGATTGTAAAGAAATTAAGTCGGTACTTTTTTATTTTTCACTTTTGATGGGTCAGTTTGTAAAAAGTTTAAATAACAATAGCCTAATGTCAACTGCTCATCACCTTTTACAAAATGTTGCTTTTCCCTACGCAGGACCGTTAATTTTAATGTTGAGGAGTTCTCCTGGTAAGAACCAGGAGAACTGCCACTCACCATATGCATTGTGACGAGCATAAATTGCTTAGCAACACTATTAAAGTACCTACTCGGATGGCAACCAGTTGATTACTCATTATTAAGTTTTTCCGGTGGCCATCTCTGGCCTTCATCATCAGTTCCACTGCACCAAATAGAAAAATGACAAAAATAACGTTACCGTATAGATAGACAGTTGACAGTTTTCTATTCTACAGTAGAGAAAAAATAGAAAGCGTCATGTTAAGCCTGCTGGTCGCACCGGTAAACTCTGCTTGCGCGATGCAGGATTTTGCGTAACGTCAGTGTGTTACGTAGTTCGCATGTGGCGATGTAGAATTGTAGATGCCGTCACAATATCATTTACAGATTTTTTATGAATAGTTTACTCAATAATTAAGATAGAAAGTGTTAATCGACTTACGGCCGAACCCAATAACCTATACATTACCAGTTTCGGCCTACTGGAGATATAAAAATATATCTATCGATGGTTTTAACGTCCCAATAATCTATGAGACATTATGGAATCTTACCGGCCCACGCTATCTACTGATGGGAGGGTGTATCGCCTACAGCAGATACCTATTTGTATGAAAATGCCAAAGTATGCGTCCCAATATACGATTTGTTTGACAGGACAGGACAGTACTACAGATGGCAGATTTGGCTATTCCTCGAATTGCAGGGATAAACCTAAAGTAGCCAAGCTAAAATGATCTCTTTAGTACTTGCAATAATGATCATAGATGTTTTTCTTATTTAAAGTAATAAAAAAAAAAAAAATTCACATATCTTGAAAACGGTGCGCCCTAGGCAAAAAATAACAGAAATTTAACCCCCCCCCTTACTAGCACCCCTCGTGCAAGCACCATCACAACATGAATTTAAGTTAAAAAAAAAAACCAACATGAATGCGCTAAGGTAGCCCGCGAAATTCAAATTTTACTACGTTTTTTGCAATTTGCAGGTCAGTAACAGGTTGTATTTTAATTCGCGGCCATAAAGTTCCATTCCAGTAACTTATTTAGAAGTAAGAAACAAAGAAGTTTTAATATAACCCTAATTACACATGTTGTTTTTTAAAGTGATGTTGGTTGTAATGGAACGCACGGGAGGGCGAAGTAGAGAAACCTACTTATTGTTTTCGTTAGATAGATAGCCTTTATCAATGATTGTGAGACGCCATCCGAGGATAGATATAATTATACCTACTGTCTATCATCAATAGCGATCTGTCTTTAACTGAAAATAAGTTTTTAGGTTCGGCCGTTAGGTGCTGACCGTACCACAGCTATCCTGCGCAACGTAAGTCCTTTTACCTAACAATGACGCCCTAAATTGAGGATTTTACCAACATTTTTTTTTTTGTATTCCGTAGTCAACATTTTGTCTTTCTGTGGGCTTAGCTCAGAGACTCAAAGACGTCAAAGAATAGCTCCTCCCTCTTTTCTTTTCTCTTTATACCCTAAGAAGAGAACAATGGATGACGACAAAATTTTAGTTTTCGACAGCTAATTCGTTAGTTGGAAATTGATCCTAAAAGTCTTGAAATATTCACAAGCCAAAACTTCGTGAATATAATATAGATACTTATATTCCGTTGGTTTAGGTAGTTAAATAAAGGTAAACAAAAAAAATCACGTGACGCGACCGACAGCTGTGAAGTAACCGACTAAACGTAATACCTGTCACTTCAGTTGTCATGCTACTTCACAGTTATGCTCTTCAATTTAGCAATGATAAAATTCATTGACGTTTTGAAAACCTGTATTTTACAAAATTGCTCTTTACAATAGACAGATTACAAAATATGTATTATAGTAATAATAATTAAAAAAATGTACTCAAGCAATTATCATCAACGAAGAACGAACTTTTATGAATAAAAGATAAAGTTTAACATACATTAATATAAGAGGAATCTATCGTAAAAATCAAAAATCCATTTAATTTGGTTAACTTATAAGTTACGACGTGTTTTTAAACAAGAAAGTGTCATCTATAAAAACCCTTTTTACGATTTGTTTACCTTTATTTAACTATTTAAACCAATGGAGTATAGACACCAATATTTTGCGCACTGCGGAAGTAGGTTTGCAAGAAACCAACTTGACTTTTTTCTTTTAAATGTAGACATTTATTTTAGGTATCTTAGTCTTAGTGTTTGCCTACCCTTTATTTCAGACTAACCTAGATTAGGTTGGAGGAATCGAGCTTACACGAAAAGGGAATTTAGTCTCCCTCTAAGAACTTAACTGTTCTTCTTCCATGACCAAGCTTTAGCAACATGCTGCTGCTTTTATCAGTAACTAATGAAACAACTATGTATCCATTATTACATCATGATTTTTTTCTGAAAATTAATGATTATATGACATAATTCAGGTCAATTCTTAACCCTGAATTCTAAATGCCCTAATGATAAACAAACACGTCCACACAATAGGCATAACGGACAGTCCTGTGTGCAGGGCATGCATGGAGGCTGAAGAAACCGTTGCCCACGTGCTCTTTAAATGCACAGGCGTTACCCAAATCAGAACAGAAACCCTCGGGTCATCTAGATCCTTCACAGATATCCTTTACAGATCAGAAGACCTAATCAGCTTCTGGAGGGAGGTGGGCTGGTTGGAATAACCACTGACGGCCGCCATGGCACACGCACAATAGTCCACATGTTGGACTAAGGGTTGAAACCAAACCCTCTAACATAGAACATTGATAGTGTGATTAGGGAATGAAAATAAGTGAGTGAGTGTGAGTGTGAGTAGGATCTACATCTATTGATCTATCATCACATCACACTAATATTATAAATGCTCCGTATGGTGCCGGACGTAAAGAATAGCACCGCCCTATTTCTTCCTGTGGCTGTCGTAAAAGGCGACTAAGGGACTTACTAGAGAATGGTCAGCAGCGTTCTGTATGCATTTTAACACCATACTGCGATCGCCAGCCCGTCTGCCAAGCGTGGCGATTATGACAAACCCCCTTTTGGGGGAGGCCTATGTCCAGCAGTGGACGTCTTTCGGCTGAAATGATGAATATTATAAAGGCGAAAGTTTTTGAGTGTGTGTGAGTTTGTTACTTCTTCACGCTCAAACGGCTGGACCATTTTTGATAAAATTTTGTATGGAGGTAGCTGACATCCTGGATTAACATATAGGATACTTTGTGTCGATATTCCTACGGGATCGAGAATTACGCGGGTGAAACCGCGGGGTGCAGCTAGTACTAATAATAAATCTGAGGAGTGTTTGTTTTTTTTTTGTTTGATGGTGCCAATCTCCGGAACTACCAGTCGGATTTGAAAAAATCTTTTTGAATTTGATAGTCCAATTCTTGCATAACATCATGCAGGACCCTTAGGAGCCGAGCAAAAAGAAAAGAAGTCAGAAAGAACGATAAGCGAAATCGAAGTAATAGCGCGGACGGGCGATGCGATGCGACGCAGTGGGTCGGGGGGACAAGAAGCACGCGAACGAAGGCGCGGGCAGAAGCTAGTAATATTTATCATGAGATGACTTGTTCTTTGTATGGTTCCTAAAATTATAATAACTACAAAGTTAGTAGTTTAAAATACATAAAAATCTCAACACAAAAATGCGACACTGAAAAACATTGTTTAAATTAAGTAACATTTGTTTTTCAATTAATGTCATTGTGTGATAACTTCATCACCATCATCATCATTTCAGCCGGAAGACGTCCACTGCTGGACATAGGCCTCCCCCAAGCACCGCCACTTCGACCGGTTCTGTGATTCGTGCATCCAGCGGATACCTGCGGCCTTCACAAGGTCATTGGTCTTTTAGTATGGAGGCCTTCCAACGCTACGTCTTCCGGTACGCGGTCGCCACTCCAGAACCTTTCAGTCCCATCGGCCATCAATTCTGCGAGCAATGTGCCCTGCCTACTGCCACTTAAGCTTGGCAATTCTTCGGGCTATGTCGGTTACCTTGGTTCGCCTGCAGATCTCTTCATTTCTGATTTGATCACGTAGGGAAACTCCAAGAATAGCCCTCTCCATTGCCCTTTGGGTGACTTTTAGCCTTCTGATAAGGCCCATTGTGAGCGACCACGTTTCAGTGCCATAGGTCATCACTGGCAACACACACTGGTCAAAGACTTTCGTCTTGAGACACTGCGGTATGTGGGACGAGAAGATATTGCGTAGCTTCCCGAACGCTGCCCAGCCGAGTCGGATTCGACGATTGTCTTGTGATTATTTGTATTGAATAAATTTTCGGAGTTCGGTAGATTTTTCCGAGACCCAGTAGCCCGAGTGTAAGTTTGCAAGTGAGTAACGTAACTAGCGCGTTTACTTAGATTATATAGATAGATTTTTATTCTCACTCTTATACTCTTAGCATTATGATCTATATCGGTCAAATTTTAACGCAAACGAAATATTTACGTTTACTCTCTTGCAAACTTACACTTGGGGTAGGTACTGTAATATGTTGATGTGTAACATCTTTCCTCTCGCTTTCTATGGAAGTGATTTTGGGACGGAAGTGTGTAGTTCAGGAAGTGACAGCTTGAGCATGGAATAAGTAAGTAATTTTTAATAGCATGGAATTAATATGTACTTTATAATAGCATGGTATTAGTGTACTCATGGAATTAGTAAGTATACTATATAGATTCTAAGTAGAGTGGGTCGAATTTCGACCAGTTATTTGAATAAATGTTTCAGTATTTACCTTTTTTACATTTTGAGGTTAATTTCTGTCGCAGCTCAGTTGCTTATTACCAAGGTGAGATGTCAGATGTTACATATCATTATGCGACTACTGTAGGGAACAACCGCTCGTTTTTGAAGTAAAAAGTTCTTTAGGCGCGTTGAGCACTTTTTGGGTGAACAAAAATCATGGAACTCGCGTCATCGTCACCGAACGGTTTCCATGAGCTATATGTTTTCACTTCCATCGACAGTCTTCAAAGACTGCCCCGCATGTTTTTTTGTAGATATTATATTAAATGATCATCATCATCATTACAGGCGAAAGACTTCCACTGCTGGATATAGGCCTCCTCCAAAAGGAGGGGGGGTTGTAATAATTGCCATGCTTGGCAGGCGGATTGGCGATCGCAGTATGGTGTTAAAATGCATAAAGAACGCTGCTGCCCATTCTCTAGTCCCTTAGTCGCCTCTTACGACACCCACGGGAAGAAATAGGATGTTTCTATTCTTTTTGTCCGGCACAACACGGAACATAGTTTATTACAGTAAATACCTAACTAATATTGTTTATTATTTAAATTACCGGTTTACAGATTTATTCCGAAAAGAAACCCACATAGCTAGCACTTAAAAACACTCTTTATATGAATTGAAAATCACACGTGTGTCCCGGAAAACTATAACCCACACGCTTTCCATCCCAGCCCAGGGTATCATAAACCCTAAAATGTCAAAAGGTCGACGTCGATGCATCTTTAAGGTGAGTCTGTAATGTCATGATTTCATGAAAAAGTCATTCAACGGAACAAATCTAACTGAGAAAATTGTATTAATGAATGAAATGCACCGACCCCAGCGTGGTTTGACCACACTCGATTGCTCGAATGAACCCAAAGATTCACACTAGCCCCTGGAGCCTCATGTTTCATGGGACCATAGACACCATTGCATATCAAAGAGTAGACTGAGGGCGCAATAATGGTAGGGAAGACGTGCCCTTGGGATAGGAGGGATTATTAGAGCCTACCGCCTGTGCAGCCTTGAGCAAGCATAGGAATAGTGGAGAGACGGGTGACATTTATCCATGGAAAAGATGTATTAATGATTTTAATAATTCTGTAAATACATATCTGATAGTCGAATTTCGCGTGCTACAGCTGCGGATCCACTTCAAGTATATAATGATGATGAACCACCAGATTGATAAATGAATGTCCTGTCAAATACCACTCAAAATTATATGTGTAAAAAAAACAACACTTATTCTGAATCAAAAATCCCATTACCTGTTCACATTATTTATAAAAGGGTGCACGTTTTTAAACTTATTTCGAGTTTCGACAATCCAATATAGGGGAACGAGCACACGAACCAACTTAATTGCGTTGCAATGACGAAATGGATCCGACTTTCATGATTTACGTCAAACTTGTAATCCTTGAAGTAGTAGTGGACATCGGGTATACCTCTGGGACACCCGAGAACTGTATCTACCGTAAAGGTTAGTTAGTTTTTTGTATTTAAGAGCCAACTAGTCGCGGGCTCGAACTCACTGGCTGGCGCGGCCAAAAAGCACGCTGTCTCACCTAGCATCGTGTCCGACAGAGATAGCACTAGTGATGAGCAGTTAGAAGCTAGTCTACACGCATAACGTCTAGTCGCACGCACACAAACACAGTGCACGACGATTCATACTAAACCGCGCGCGTAAAAATATACGAAAACTCCTTTGGAAGGTGGGGTTTTATGAAAAAACTACTGCTTAGATCAATTACGAATAAAGTTTATTATAATCTTCGACAATTGAGCTTTGTCGGAACGAGCTTTGTTTTTGAGATTTTATACTTCTTTTATTACTTATTTACGCCCAAAGTTGCGTTAAAATTAGCAGGAAAAACGAATCTTTGTTGGCTCATAACTTTTTAATGCCTTTGTTTTTTACTATTCTGCTTCTGTACAGACAAAATTAATAATAAGACAAAACGATATCATGTTTTACTTTAGATGTACAATGTCTAACAGTGGAGTAAAACCCCCCCGAAATTTGTATGGAAAAAGTATCGACTAGTTGCGCCTTAAAACACTGAAAACAAAGATGCAAGGAGCAAATGGAATCTTTAGGGTAAGAAGGTACGTAGGGACACTTTACCAAATAATACATAAATATGTAACTCTGAAACAAAAAAAAAAGGAGCTCGGAAATTATCCAACGGAAATGTGCTACCGGGATAAATTTATCCTATGTTAACACATACCGTAAAGGTTAGTTAGTATAGTATTTTGTATTAAAACACTGAAAACAAAGATGCAAGGAGCAAGTGGAAACTTGGGGGTAAGAAGGTACGTAGGGACACTTTACCAAATAATACATAAATATGTAAAAATTTAACAAAAAAATAAAGTATCTAGTTTTTCCCCGCGGCTATACGCGCGTGGAAAAAAGGTGGTCGGAAATTATCCAACGGAAATGTACTACCGGGATAAATGTATCCTATGTGTTAATCCAGGTTATTAACTATCTGTGTGACAAATTTCACCCAAATCCGTTCAGCCGTTTTTCTGTCAGTATTAATACCAGAGGAAAAGGTCACCGCGCCATCGTCAACCATTATTATTTTGTTACGCGTAATTTTGATTCTGTGATATCTTTTAAAGTTTTAATTTAAATGATATGATGTAAAGGCAAATGTTAATCTAAATTAAATTTTCAATTTAAATAACATCTTATTGGATAAGGATTAATATAATACCGGTTAAAATAGCTTCAGTAATAATAACTAAATAATAAATGCTGAAAGATAAAAGATAAACGGTTACCGTGGGTCATCCTTAGAAGATAGATATATGCTATAGCGGTTTTTTTGTTGAACCTTTTAAGATGTACAATCCTGTAGAACATAATTGTTATGTATCTCGTACGGTTTACCCGACTTAAGCCAGCAAAGCTCTCAAGTCGGCGTGATTTTTTCGACAGCTTCAACAATAATTGTCATAATTCAGCCAATTTACACAAAACCTTAACAAATTATACACTTAAACCTTCCTCATGAATCACCTCGTCTATTGGTGAAAACCATTGGAAAATCCGTTCAGTAGTTTTTGAGTTTATCGCAGTCAAACAGGCACACAGACAGACGTGGTGGTCGACTTTGTTTTATACCTAACTAACGACCCGCCCCGGCTTCGCACGGGTGCAATGCTGATACTATATACAGAATGTCTTTATATACAACGTTCAAAGCTTTTTTGTCATTAGACAATACAAACATGTTTTCTTTAGAGGTTACTCTTGAAAGAGCGACATATAATTGGCCATGTGAAAAACACTCAACGCTCAAATCTAAATCTAAAACCTCGCCTATGGCTCGGGTGTTAATTCCGCCTCGAATGCAATAACAAACATTCTCCACTTGTATCAAAATGTACTATTTTGTTTCCATATCCTGCAATGGTCGTACACCAACCAGAGGTTGTTCTTGGGTGCACTTCCACAGTGCATACAAGCACATAACTAATCAGGATAGTTTATTGTCGGACAATAAGGGAGTGACTTGCACTGCATGCACACTCAATAATAGGCCCACGGAAATGATCGCTAGCACATATAGTGACGTAGCGACAAGGGGCAACATATTCTGAGGTGCTTGAGGAGTGGAGAAGTATTCCACGGCTATCAGGAGAATCCCAGAGCCTGGGAGATGGTCAAGATCCCTACCAGCACTTACTGGAATACTTCCTTCCTCCGAGCACGTTTGCTCTTGCGAATCTCCACTCAAGCCGGCCAATAAAGGCAAGAATGAGGTGGGAGGTCTGGTTCTCGTCTGTGTTCACTCCAGCCGGTCAATGATGCCAGAGATGAGGAATAAGACTTCTTCCGGGACATAGAGTCCGTCGGGTCGCTACTAGACTAATGGGCCTCCGCGAGTTGATTTCGGCCCCTCTTAGGCCTTACAATATTATGGTTTATTGCAAAATATGAAACAATTATTTATTTAAGTACTCAAAAATGAGTTGAGTAATCGAAAATAAAAAACAACCAAGTTCTGCATACAAATAAGACGTTCTTGCTATTAATTAAATGCCAACCGTACGTTGATATTTAATACAGATATTTTGGATTGAAACTCAAAGTAAAGGTTTAGTTGACCGTTAATTTGTATCGAGATTTTTTTCTAAACATATTCTGGTAACAACCAAGTTCTGAGAAATATGTTCAAGAATAACATATATTTTTTCCGCTACCACAAACTACATAGATTTGGCAATTTTTTTGTTTAAGGTAAGCGTACTTTTATCATTTGCCTCTTGTCAGCGCCTTAAGCTAGCCATCCTAAGGATGAAACCTCTTAAGGAACAATCCATATGTGACACTCACCTGACCCCATTCAGTAAAGTATCGTAGCTTCGTAAGTGGCGTACCTACTCAAAACGATTGAAAAAATGTTTTAGATAATAAGTTTTTCAGATGTGACACTAAATTTTACCAAGTTGTATTGAGTGACTTATTTACGATTGTTCATAAGCTAAGGTTTATTTTAATCTTGTATCATCAACATCTAAATTTTCCTGCATATAATTTCACTTTTCCAGTATAAGCTGATCTCGCATTGTATATTCCGTACTGCATAAATTGGAAATCTATAGCTTGAAATGTAGCCGTGTGTGCATGTACTTTTTGTCCACCTCCCTAAAAGCTAAAGCAGTTAACGAAATTAGAATGTATGTAAGTTTTTGTACTTTCATGTCATTGTGTACTATTTGGACCAAAATTAACCATCACTAAAGTGGTCCCCGAAACAATCAATTGCAATTGTTCAATTGCCATCAATTTGTATAGTGGTAGTATTGTCAATCGCATCAATTGCATTCGGTAAACGATCAATTTGCGCATCAATGTGTATCAATCACGTAAAAATTTACAATTGCGATTGATCGTTTCGGGGACCCCTTAAGTCAACCTTCTGACTAGAAGCTGTACCATCAAATTGGTCCCAGTCTTCCGTAAACTACAGATATTTCAATTTCAGAGCGGAACACTCGTTGACATTACAAATTTACCACGTAAAGTCATACGTGAAATCCAACTCAAATCTAAGAAATTAAATTAAATGAAATCGTTTATTCTATAAATAGGATATCGAAATCACTTTTACACGTCATATTAAAAAAATATTAAAAAATACGCTAGATGGAGTCGACATTTCCTGACTACCCCTGAAAAGAAATGGCGAAACAAAGACTCTTTTACCAGACATAATCTTGGTCTGATCATGTGAGGACTATGTAGATCCGTGTCTGAAATGGTCTTTTGAGGAAAGAACCACTTTGAATGGACCTGTCCAATCAGTGCAAGCATTTGTCAGTAATCGTGCAGCTCAAGTGACTCTACTTGCATAATACGAGTATAAATCACTAGCTGCCTAAACACGAAATTCGTTACTGAAAAAAGAAAATGTTGGATCTGCAACGTTAAGAGTAAATTGTGAGCGATAGTAGCGTCGCAATAGAAATGAACGCATAGAGGGTGTGCAAGGACACGGGGGCACCCGAGGGCGCAGGGTCGTCGGCGTCGAGGGCGAAGGGCCACGGGCGGCCAAGGGTACCGGGGACACGCGGTGCATCGGGCCCTAAGCCGTTAAGAGGCATTGCATTTGTACTGCTTATTATGCTACCCCCGTTATGAGCCTTGGAGTTACATTTCATGACGTACCTACAAAAAATTTCTCAAGATTTCAGTAAGTTTTCTTACCTTGTGTATTGTAAAGTCAGAGACATTCATTGTTAAGCAAATTGACTACCAATTAAAATTGTCCGTATATTCAAATCCATTCTTTGACAGTATGAAATTTGCCTAATAATAAATTTTCCTGACTATACTTAAGAGCGTTTACACCTTACAGCATTTCATACAAACTTTCAAGCCCTTGTTTTTCGAAATGACTGAACCCATTTTAATGAAACTTCATACGCATAAGCAGGATACAATGGTCTAAAAAGTTAGTAAAGAATATTTTCGAAAAATAGTGTTACAGCCAAATTTGACCGCTTTTAAATTTTCCATAGAAACACAGATTACCAGTTATCTGTTTTTTAATAAGACATTTCGAAAATGTTCGTTACGAACTTTTTAGACCTTTGTGTCCTGCTTATGCGTATGAAGTTTCATTAAAATCGGTTCAGTCATTTCGAAAAACAAGGGCTTGAAAGTTTGTATGAAATGGCGTAAGGTGTAAACGGTCTTAAGCGATGAAGTTTATTTGTCTGTGTTACAAACATTATCGCGGAACACATCGGGATTTTTTATGAGATTATGTATGGACCGAAAACTTAATGAAACGTCGGTAAAGTGCGCCGGTTACTGCTGCGATCAACGTGCCGTGGGAAAATGTCGTGTACCTACACTACGTCTACTTTTTACTGTAGGTTTTATTTTTTGTTTGACTGGCGCGATATCGCGGGCGCGACAAGGGTCGCGCTGCCTGTCGCGCCTGCGATATTCCGCCAATCTGTACGAGCCTTAAAATCATTCTTTTCTGTGGGAGTGATTTCATATAAAGGGACGGAAGCGTGTAACAGGAAGTGACAGCTTGAGCGTGGAATAAGTAAGTACTTTTTGAATAGCATGGAATTAGTAAGTACAGTCGCCAGCACATCAGGTTATAACGAAACTGTCAAATTTCTCCAAATGATTTGAAACCTTAAAATTTTGATGATTAAGTTCAAAATCGAATGAAAAAATATGACAGTTTGTGGAAACTTGATGTACTGGTGACTCTACCTACGTAGTAAAGGGGGTCGTATTTCGACCAGTGGGATACCTCTATAGTAATGAATTTAAATAAATAGTTCACTATTTAGCTTTTTTTTTAAATTTTGTAGTTAGTTTCTGTCGCTGCTCAGTTGCTTATTACCAAGGCGACATATCAGATGTTACCCATCTTATGCGACTACTGTAAAGCTCGCTGGTTTTTAGGGTTCCGTACCTCAAAAGAAAAAACGGAACCCTTATAGGATCACTTCGTTGTCTGTCTGTCAGTCTGTCAAGACCCTTTTTCTCAGGAACGCGGTGAGGTATCAAGTAGTAAGAGAAATTAATATCCTAGGTCTACGGTCCCTTGGAGCTCTAAAAAATCAAGCTTCTAAGGCAACTCAATAAAAAAGTACGGCGATTTGTGCGACATATTTTGATACTCGCAAATAAATCAAAACCTATAGAGTACTCCCCGTTGACTTAGAATCATGAAGTTTGGCAAGAAGCAAGGTCTCACAGCACAAGTAACGGAAAAAGTCCGAAAATCGGTAATTTGTGGTTATTATATATCACATAAAGAAAAAAAAGCGATTACAAACTTACATTTGCAGTTAGAAAATTGACCGTGTTTTCTACATGTTTTCCGACTACAATGTTAAGTTTGTTTTTGGCATAAATTCATCCCAACTGCAGAACCCTTCAAATCAAAATCAAAATCAACCTTATTGTGCGTGTCCGACATGCACTTGGCCGTTTTTTTAAATAGACCAGTGATTCAATATTTTATTTCGGTTTTAACAATTTCATAATAGGGCGATACCCTTTCTTGTTTGTTTCTGGCGCGTTTTAAGAATAGAAAACACGGGTTATATTTTGACTTATATCTTTTTGTATATTTCACAGGGTCATACATTAGTTGAAACTGTAAAATTGCGAATCCTGAAATTGTAGATGCGGTCATAATTAAACTAGTTATTAATACTTACGTAAGTTTCAGTTCTTATTAGTGCGTTGGCCGCAAATGGGAATGTGGAACGTGGTGTCTAAGGTTCAATCACCGAGTTGAGTAAAGAGCAATATTAGACTTTGAGGGTTGACTCAGCATTGGCAAACCCCTTGAGGTGTTGTAGATGACTAAATATGAGCCGTAGGTATGTTTATTAAAAGTTTATATGAACAGTATGTTGGCCACTAAAGTTAAGTTAAAAGTTAGCAAATGCAAGAATGAAGAGAAGACCTAGACAAACAAACCATCATAGTTGCAACAACGTAGTTACAAACAAAATCATCATAGTTGTAGAAACGTACTTACAAACAAAACTATTATATCTGCAGCAACGTACTTACAAACAAAACCATCACAGTTGCAGCAACGTACTTACAAACTAAACCATCATAGTTGCAGCAACGTACTTATAAACAAAACCATCATAGTTACAGCAACGTACTTACAAACAAAACCATCATATTTGCAGCAACGTACTTACATAAAAAACGATCATAGTTGCAGCAACGTACCTACTTATAAACAAAACCATGATAGTTGCAGCTACGTAGTTAGTACTTACAAACAAAACATTAAAAATATTAACAGGATTCGCATTGCTTTTGGCTCGTTAAATGCAAATAGATTATTTCAATAAACGCTCCAGAGGATGTCAAAGAGTGGACTGTGGGCTCATAAACATGTTTACGCGCAGCAATCGAGATCACAGCGCGGGAATTTGTTTCCCGCAGTCAATCGAAAACATTACTCTTTTATTTATTTACAACAGGATATTTTGTTAAATTAAATAGGTAGTCGCCAGCACATCAAGTTTACCGTGAACTGTCAAATGTTTGTCATTTGATTTTGAACTTAACCATCAGCACTTTAAGTTTTAAAATCATTTGGAGAAATTTGACAGTTTGGTAACCTGCGGGCTAATTGCGTAACCCACTATCAGTAGCAATTGTTTTCAATTTGACAGTTCCACAACATAATATACATTCATTGCGTCATTTACGTTGTTGAGCAGTCGAATTTTTCTAACATAAGAAGCAATGGATTAGGAATATACTTCAAAATTATTCTGGCTGCAATAAGGGTGGCGACTGTACCAAAACTACCTAAGTTGTCTTAGTAGGTACAGGTACCTACGTAACTACTTTATTTTTTAAAGGTTTTGGTAGTGAGATTGCGACATCAGATTACGAAATAGACAAATATAAATGGCTTACATAATACTTTAGATCTAGGTGAGTTTCCCAGCCCTCTTTCTTTGTTTCTTTTTAATAAATATTATACTAAAAACATATACTTAATTATGGTAAAAACACACTATCTCCCCCTCCTTAAAAATAATTATTTTTTTGTTCTTTGCACTTGTTTCATGATTATTATTGAATATATTTACTTAGTTATATAAGTTTTATAAGTGATATGTATGTATTTATTGTATACAACATTATTTTTAAGGAACTGAATCGATTTCAATAATTTTTACACCATGTTATATTTTGTCCCAAAAATATTTATGTGTGATGGAAAATGTTATCACCATTTAATTACTTACAATACAATCGCCGTACGGTTAGGTAGGTACCTACCTACTGCCAAATTATTATCAATGAGCGCAAGACGACCCCGGAGGCGTGGGGGCGCCGTCGTTAGCATGTTTTTGTACGGACAACCTGAACCCGGTAATATGAGTATGTTACCGGGTTGTCAGTTAAGTTATAAGGTGGATATGTCAACCTTATAACTTTGTGATTTTTCATGATACTGTTTTGAAATTTTGTACGTAGAATCTAAACAAAAAATACTAGACACGTGTTTCGGGTTTCGCATTTATACTAAAACTAATATTGTGTATAATAGTACACCACAGACTACCTGCAATATTCTTCTTCCCCCAAGATCGCTTTTAGCGATAAGACCGCCCTATTGTGTCACCCTATTTAAAATTTCTACATTTACCTATATCTGTAATTTTTATGGTGTATACATTATAAAGAGTATTCTATTCTATAATTCTATTATATTATATTATACATAACTTACGTAGGTACATAATCAGCCTATAATGTTCCCACTGCTGGGACTCAGGCCTCCTCTCAGTGAGAGGGAGTAGCCACCACGCCGGCCCAGTGCGGGTTGGTAGAAGTCACATGTCGTCGAATTTTTGGTTCTAGGACATACCGGTTTCCTCACGATGTTTTCCTTCACCGCATTAGACCAGTGGTGATGAAATAATTTACACAAAGTAAAGCGCCTGCCTTTTTTTTTCTTTTTTTTCTGTGTTGGAAATTATCAAATAACTTCTCCCGCTCTGGGCGGAGCGGGAGAAGTGTCTAGTATTTTCATCTAAAGAATCTATGTAAGTACAAAATTTTAAAACTGTATCATGAACAATCACAAAGTTGTAAGGTTGTTATGTTACCGGGTTATCCGTACAAAAACACGCTAACGGCGCCCCCGCGCCTCCAGGGTCGTTTTGCGCTTATTGATAATAATTTGGCAGTAGGTACCTAACGGTACGGCGGTTGTATCGTTAGTAATTAAATGGTGATAACATTTTCCATCACACTTAAATATTTTTGGAATAAAATATAACATGGTGTAAAAATTATTGAAATCGATTCAGTTCCTTAGTCTGAACAAATTATATTCAGGTTTCACGTTTCACTAAAAATAATGTTTTAAGTATATAAGGTGTATCTATTCATACACGAAATCTCTTAACGGGTCAGTGTACTCATCATTATGAACAACTTTTACTATAGGACTAAACGTGAAATCACGAAAAAAAATCAGCTGTTCCCTACATTTATGTCCGCCTAACTCGTCAAAATGTAGGGAACAGCTGATTTTATTTTTCGCGATTTAAGGTTTGGTCCCATAGCAAAAGTTGTTCATAATGATGAATACAATGACCCCTTAAGATATTTCGTGTATGAATAGATACACCTTTAGAGAGGCCATCAGAAGTAATGTCATCAAAATTGTGATCCCATGTCGCAGTGACGCCATCTAGCGTAATATAGCAAAATTCAATAAAAGCTAAGTCTGACACAATTAGACCATAGATACACTTATTTATAATTAGACATTACCTATACTTCAAAAATAATTTTCTTTTGGGGGACACGAATGCGAATTGCGGCTTGACAAGCAGGCGTACGTACCACACTAGACTGAGCGAATTTTGCCCACTAGGACAAATGTATCGGATTACGATTTTGTTCGCTATGTCCCGTCTATTGTTAAGTAAATAGTGTCTTTGGTTCCGAAGCTTTCAATATAAACCTTAAAACACACCTATCATCTAGAAAGAAAGATCCTTCTGACGTATGTAGCTCATACAGCTCATACAATTATCATACCCCTACCTATGCTTTATTATACCTATGTTCGTTATTTGATTTAAAGTGTGTCATTGTCTTATAGTCACTTTATTTCTTTAACATTCAGCTTTTTTTTTCCATGATTTCGTCCTCCTTATCCAACTCCTTCTATGATTTTGATGCTAAACGCAACAAATGAATTAAGTTCTAATAAAATCTGTTTCCAGCGAGTGTTGTAGCGAGCAATAGGATCGGCAACGTTCTCTATCGTAGCCCAGTTTTCCTCAAATTCATTCGCCACAGCAGCGAGTCGACCGGCTGGCGGCACGGATCCGACGCGAGCGGCGAGCGGAGCGTGGCGCAACGACCACTGCTTGCTACCTAACAACAAGTTACATAAAAATACAAGTCGGCGGGCACAGAGCGGCCCCGCCAGACCACGGCTACGTACCGGTTGCTCCACACTGACACACTACTTGCTGTCCACTCATTTTTATTCACGATGCAAGATGCTTTATAATTTACAGAACTTTATATTCATAGTAAATTCCATTGTGTTGTACTGTTCAATCCAACTCGTGTCCAAAAGTAAATTATCCTTGGTAATAGCCTAATTGAACTTGTAACAAAACACCTACATGCTCCTTGCTAAAAACTTTTTTTTAAACTTGTAAAAAGTTTTTATTACCAATTCACTTTAAGTTGTGGTACCTACCCCCACACAAATTCAAAATATGCCATTGCTATGTAAATAACAGTGACAGTAAATTATTATAACATCATCCTCATAGATCAAGGGAGAAAGTATTTTTCTCACTTGGTCTATGTGGATGATTATTCTGCGGGTCGGTATGTAAAAGTTACAATATTATAGCCTAATGTCAACTGCTCATCACCTTTTACAAAATATTGCTTTTCCCTACGCAGGGACGTTAATTGTTGAGGAGTTCTCCTGATAAGAACCCTCAGCTACACTTCACCGTAGGCATTGTGGCGAACATAAATTGCTTAGCAACCATATTAAAGTAGGTAATCGAATCGCAACCCGTGAAATACTTATTAGTGACCAGTTCTGGTGGACATCTGTGGTCTTCATCATCAGATCCACTTCACCAGATGGCGCTTTCCGAGAGCAAATGCACGAGTCACTATAAAAAATCCCAAATCGCTATAGGTGTGCCTATAATATTTGAAGAGTTCCTCCGATTTCTCCAGGATCCCATCATCAGATCCTGACCTGGTGACAGCGGGACCACCTAGGAAGTATAACCTTACAATTTTTTTTTTACAAATCTGTCCAGCCGTCTTCGAGTAATCGGCGAACATTTTTATTATCATGCACATTCATATTTTTTTAAGTTTCCGATTATCTGAGAACCTCCTTATTTTTGAAGTCGGTTAAAAAGCAAGTTAAACCAGTCAGTTTCCTTGAAGTCAGATTTTTAGTGCGCTCGAAGCAAATTTTTTTTTTTTTTACAAAGATCGATTATCACGTGTCATCCAACCATCTACCCTCATTTAAAAAAATAAAAACACTAACACAGGTGACGTCTAAAATAATGCCTATATAAGCGTACTGTTGGATTCTCAACGCTCGGCTCTGCATTGAGAGTTTAAAATCTAACAATGCAATAATATTTAGGCGTTCATTTAGGTGTTTTCTAGTGTTAGTTAAAACTGAAACGGGAATGAGTAGAACATATGGTAAAACACAATAATTAACAGTGCCTACTTACAGATCCAGATCTACTTAAAAATATTGAAGGATTGCTTTACAGCACAGCCCACAAACCAGTATTGTCAATTTCTTTTCCTACCCATTTTTACGTTTTATTAGAGTAGTGTCCTAGTCCTCGGAGTGAATTTGTTCCAAGTACAGAACATTGATAATAAAATGCTGTATGGTCGCTGTGACTGTGAGCTCGGCGTCGGCGGTGACACATCGGCGCGTGATTCAGAGCCGACTGCGCGTGCACAAGCATCCCTGACGTCAGCGCGCGTCCGGCGGCGGCTATTATCAACACTGCGTGAAAAAATATCGCGCAGGCGATTTAAAAATGTTCGAATGGATTGAATATAATATATATTATCTAGGTACCGATTTAATTCTTTTTTTGTTTGAAAGGGTATGCTCTCGAGGTGGTCCCATTGTCACCAAGTCAGAATCTGAAGACGGGATCCCATGGAAATCGAGGGAAAGCCTCAAATTTTTTAGGCACACCTATAGCGTTTGGGTATTTTTTAAAGTAACTGAGCGAGCATTTGCTCTCGGAAAGCACCATTTGATCTTTCTCCATCGGGAAAAGCAATATTTTGTAAAAGGTGATGAGCAGTTGACATGGCTATTGGAACTTAGATAAATTAAAAACTGACCCACAAAAAAGTGAAAAATAAAAAACTTTTTAACTTTTTTTTTTAACTTTTAATAAATATAAAATATCATTGAATCTAAATACTATTCTTATTTTGTAAAAACATGTTTGTATGTGCGAGAAAATCTAAAATAATCTAGTTCTTTTAACATAGGTACTTACCTACCTACATAATATCACGCCGGTTTTCCCCGGCGGGGATCCGAGGGTTACGGCAAAGGGGTAGGTAAGTAGGTACCTAAGTGCACCCACGTTTCGCCAGTTCTGTTTAGGGGCGAGTACGCACTACGACTTTTTATCGCGCTATTATTTTGTCGCAGAAATGCAACGTATTGGTTTATATGGCAGTGCATACACGGGAAAAATTTCAATAGGTTTTTTAAGTTGTGATTTATCACCTTTAGGCGCGACTGCTCGCAACGCGATGGTCGCAAAAGTGAATTGCAACATTTATACTGAAATTTGTATGGCCATGCGCGAGCTGCGATAATAAAATCGCACCCGCGCCTCACGACGGGATCATCATCATCATCATCATCATTTCAGCCGAAAGACGTCCACTGCTGGACATAGGCCTCCCCAAAAAGGGGGGGCATTTTCCATAATCGCCACGCTTGGCAGGCGGACTGGCGATCGCAGTATGGCACGACGCGACGGGATAAGATTCTAAAATCGTGTCGCAAAAAATAAAATTGTAGTGCGCGCTAGGCCTAGTCCCATGTAACAGGGGGCGAGCCTATTGCCAACAACCGAGCACAAATCCCAACTCTGGGCTGCTACTGAGCGAATTTCCTAACATAAACCCAGTATCACTTAGCACAACCTGGGAATCGAACTTCAGGCTGCAGTTTCTGTTTTTACTCATTTGTATTTTGTGGTTTTCTTGTCGTTGATTAGTCTCTGGTCTATTTAAACCATAAACAGACGGTAATTTTTGGTGCTGTGATGTTAATGCATCAACACTGTCGACGGACTGCGCAGTCCACTTGCGAAAATAACGACGCTGCTAATTTACGACTATACCCACTAAGTTTAAATTATGTGAATGTGGTTCATTATAATAGCTAACTCTGATTCATTGTATTAAGTACCTACTTTATGAGTTTTACGAGTTGTAATGAAAGCAAACGAATAATATCATTCTGTACGTTAGTTTTCTTGGGAAAAGCCCTAACCTATTGAGGCGGCTATAAGAATAGGACCCCGGTGTTCGGGCTGCGCGGCGGTTAGTCCGTCGCGTTCCGTTCCTCGACCGCAATGCTGCGCGTTTCTATACCTTTTGTATTCATAACCTCCACATCACCTCGCCCGCTCGCCTGCTCTACTCGCTTGTACCGAATTTGCTTCACTGATTACGACCTTCTGTTATACTTTGAGTGGAGAATTTTCTCCGCTTGGTATACTTAAGGAAAATATTGTAGTCACTCCTAGCTCCCGTTGGTCCGTAATTTGAAAAAGGAAAATTTAAGTTTTTAAGAACCTATTTTGAGTATGTAGTGCCACTTGACTACATCATCATTTCAGCCAAAAGACGTCCACTGCTGGACATAGGCCTCCCCCAAGCACCGCCACTTCGACCGGTTCTGTGCTTCCCGCATCCAGCGGATACCTGCAGCCTTCACAAGTTCATCGGTACACCTTGTAGGTCTTCCAACGCTAAGTCTTCCGGTACGCGGTCGCCACTCCAGAACCTTTCGGCCCCATCGGCCATTAGTTCTGCGAGCAATGTCACTTTAGCTTGGCATTCTTCGGGCTATGTCAGTTACCTTGGTTCGCCTGCGAATCTCATTTCCTAACTTAACTACATAATGTACAATAACTTAAAAATAAGGAGGTATTCTTATCGCTCCTTATTTTTAAGTATGAGGAAGAAAGAAAGAGAAAAAAGAGGATAAGAATGAAATAGTTAACTTTTAAATTTTCAGTTTTAGGGTTCCGTAGTCAACAAGGCACCCTTATAGTTTCGCCAAAACCATCTGTTTGTCTTCCTGTCTGCCCACGGCTTAGCTCAGACTGTACTAGAACGCTGTAATTTGGCACGGGTAGGTGTACCTACATAAGTAAGTACTTATTACCTAATCACGCTGACAATCTGGTAAAATAAAATCTGGAAAAAACATTTTTGTACCGTACCCCCCGTGCACGTCAAGTGGGGATGATATTATTTTTACTCGTCTGTCCTCTGTTGTCTGCACAAACTGCGGTTCAATGTCCTTCAGAGATCAGTTAGCTTGAATCCGCCTGTTTAGTATAGTTAGTAGAACAATATGGATTAGAGTCCATATTGTTCTACTAACTACAGGGGAAACTCATACATAGTGCGAGCGAGTAAGGACTTTAATATTCTTTGTAAAGAGTTTTCATTTGACCCATTTACCACACCTAAACCTATTCTGCACGCACGCAGCAGCTGAAAGCCGACTTTTTTAAAGTGCATAGTGTTTTTTGTACCTTACATTATATTCTTTTCTATCGTGCTTGTTAGTGATCCTAAGATTTCTACTACTTTTTCTGTTCTATACCCGTGAGAACCTGCAATTAATTGGCTCTGCGTTTCATAAAAAAATGTTATCCATCTGTTAAAGCTGTTGGTTCCCCTATAAATAAATTACCCAGTAACTGGGCTGTGGTCAGATAGGCAGTCGCTCCATGTAGAATACTGGTATTCAACTGCATCCGGTAAGACCGGAAGCCGACCCCAACATGGTTGGGAAAAGGCTAAGCAGAAATGAATGAATCAATCATACATAGGTGGAAAAACTACTAAAAACTAAAATCGCCCTTACTGCGACGTAAAGGCACTGTTAATTTTAAATTCTTCTCTGATACGCGGTTAGTTTTCTTCTTAGTTTCCTAATTTTTGTATAAAAATTAAATTGGAACGGATAACATTAACATTACATTTAGGTAACACAAAGTCTATTGAACGAAATACTGAAAATTAGATAGTGTATCGAATAATTTTGGGTCTCTATAGATTACATGTCATTGTAAAAGTACCAGTGTTAATTCACTTCTGTTGCTACGGTCACCTACCAGACCATAGCCACGCTCATTTTGTCTAAGTAGTAAGCAGAACTATAGGGTGTTGGTGGTCAATTGATATGGTGAGTTATTTATTATAGTTAAACTACGATAACATAGCGCGCCCCGTCTAATTACTGTTTCAATGTATGTAGTCAAATCCTTACGAATAAATAAATACTTAGATTTATTTTTGTTTGACGGCAGTCTCAGTATGCTAACAATTCGTTGTAAGTCTTGGCGGTTTGTAAATACTGTCATAAATACTATCCAATGTTTTGATTTTTGGAGGGGTCGCCATGTTATCGTAGTTTATCTCTACGCGTCAAACTTGATGGCGGCTCTGGAGTGCGCTATTCACTGCGAAGTACTCCACCCCTTCACCCCCCGACACATGAATTTGTTACTGCCGAGTGACTCGCCTCATGTTCCAAGCCGTCATAAAGTTGGCATCGGACTGTACAGTCCGCAGGACTTTTTTATTTTTTTTGTGTGGGAAATTGTCAAATAACTTCTCCCGCTCTGGGCTGAGCGATAGGCGTGTCAGACTTTTACGGACTAAAACCCATCCGTGTTCCTTCCGTTGCCTGTGTGCGAGGGCCACGATATCCCTTTCGGACAAACTCGCAACCCTGGCAGGCCTATTGGCCCTAACGGACCCCGTCAGTTGGTGATTACATCTCTTTGAGGCGCGCGTGAAACACAACGCGCCGTCGACCCGGGCCTGGTCCTTGTCGGACGGCGAGCTACCCATCGCTCACCATCCGCAGGCCCGCGCCTGCGGTGGCTGGAAATCAGCTTGCGACTCCCGATGCCCGGGGCGTCTCCTACGACGACTAAGGGCGTGAGGGAGCGAAACCTGCCTCACCCTCACGCGTTCCGCCAGTCCGCGAGGCCTAAGCTGAGCTTTGCATTTGTGTGAGTGCACATAGTATAGGTGTGACGTATGAGAACAACGTAACGTGGTATAGTATGCGACGCAACTCCGCCGCGCACTTCCACACTTCACCTCTTGTACTGTAATCGCTCACACAAATGCAAAGCTCAGCTTAGGCCTCGCGGACTATACCTCAAATTATGGTATGAAGAAGTTAAATGTGCCTTTGCAAAGTACCAGAGAAAGTCTGATGACAAAATGTACTTTATTGAAAATCTGTGATGATATCGTGTGATCAAATTCAGTACATCTGCAGTGATGCGTTAGTTGCGTACCTACACAATGTCTTTGCAAAGTACCAGAGAAAGATTTCTTCGACAAAATGTACTTTATTGAAAAATCTGTGATATCATGTGATTCAGTACTGCAGTGATGCATTCGTTGCGTAGTCAACCGCACCTCTGTGGTAACAATTGGACTGTGACAATTTTATTTTGTAGCAGTAAGCGTTTCGTAGGGCGATTAACGAAGTAGAAGTACTGATATGCGGTTGACCCGCACAGAAGTACACTTGCTCAGCACAGAACTGCAAACGTGTTGTTAATGAGAGACCTCGTATACAAATCTATACATTACAACGTTGCGACATGTACACAACCCCGAAGCAATCGTCAGTGTAGGTATATTTGGCTACAAGCATAAACTAAAATAAAAAACCAATAAAAAATTCTACATCCATTATATTTTAACGTCATTAGTGGTGACAATTAAAATTAATACATTTCAATTGCGTTTGAGATTTCATATTTACTTTTTTTTTTACAATAAAATGTACGAACTCAAATGTGTTTTCTTATTTGTTAAGAAATTCTATGCTCATCCATTACCCAAAATATAAAAAGCTATTCTTACATAATCGGCTTCAACTTGTAGATAATGATTGAACATCGAAGTTAGTAAAAAATCAGTCTAAACGAAGATGCCTGCGCAATCGTTTGCCGTTGGTCCACAAGCTACTTCAATACTGTACTATCATCAGTTTCGGTCTTAAATAACTAACACAGGAACAAAAATATAACTTATAAATAAAGAGTAGTACCTACAGATGTTTAATAAATTCAGTCAAATTTGTAAAATTAGTCAAACCTATACCGAGATTCCAAATAAGATAAGACTAGTTCTGTATATATTTCTCAGTCAATTTCGTTTGGCATTCTCCCTTGAAAAACTTGCAATTAAAGCTTATTCGAAATGATAAAGATCACCGCAGCAAAGCAAAGACAACACAACCTTAAGATATTCGCACCATCAAACACCACAAATAGTAACCACAAGCATGCATGCTTTGTTCTAGACAGCCCTTCCAAAAGGCGTCAAGCAAAAAATAAGCGCCTGATATTTTAAACATATAACCCAAGACAATTAAAAATATTGAGAAGACATTAATTTGATAATGAATACATATACTTTAAATACAGCAAGTTTTGCAATGCCTAAATAAATAATAGAACCAACTGTACATAAGCGTTCGTTACGCACCCGACCCAATAAATACTTAACACAGCCCGTCGAACAATCGATACAGTCTTCTTGTCATGTTCAATATCACAATAACACCAGTAACTCATAGACCAACGACAAACAGTGCTGCACAGGTTTGGCAGTGGGTTTCGAAAAATTGAGTAATACATATTATACGATAATTAAGAATCACAATACAGTTAATACTTATTAATAGAACTTACTTAAGTCAAATATGATAAGCGGTGACGGACGATGCACACTGCTAGGCCGGTGGCGCGCCTTATCTCGCGAGAATTGTTACACGACGCGAACTTTACTCTCTCCCACGACACATATTATACACAAATGCTTCTACAAAGGGCGCGGCGCAGTTTACTAAAGTGTTTACATCTAAAACCGCCGCGCTGTACCTGTATCAATCTTCATGTGTACGCAAAAGAGCGCGACATCAACGAGTCTATGGACCTTACTAGATCCCTACAAAATCGAATAGATAATACAGAAATAATGGAATAAGCCTATCGTGCGTGGTCTGGCAACTCGTATAAAGCACCATGATTTGGCCCATAAGTACCAAAACAAAGAAATTATGCAAAGTTCAATAAAATACTACTACATAATATGTTGTACGCTTATAGGAATGTCTAATAATAAGTTTCGCTCTTATATCTATGTGACTTACATTCAATAACTTTACTTATAGCAAAATTAAACTTACGTAAACACATTGCCACTACACATTGCATCTTATTGTAGCAGGCTTCTCTTGGAATGATGCTCTCGAATACAATTTTACAAAAGATGTAGTACTATCATTTTTATTTAGTCGTATAAAGTTACAGACATGATACAGTGAGATGCAATGGTAATGGTTTAGCAATAAAAATCTACACAAGAGATTTGCCAAGGTCAATATAGAGATAATATGGAGTAGTTAAGTAGTTAAACCTTGGGGCATTTGTTAAACCTATTGATACTAAGTTACCTAAGTACAATTTAAGGTAATACGTTGAACATGGTTCTCCTGAGTCCTGACAAGTCGTGATGTACGTTAGTAACGTATGCTTCGCGTCAGTAGTGCGCACCGACCGTCACCGCGCAGTACACAGTGAAATTTCAATACACGTATAAACTAGGAAATGATGTCAATTAGCGTGGAAGCAACCTCAGTCTTGTCAATCTTCCGATGTGAACCAACAACGCTACGACGCCCTGCAGTTCCACTCGTCCGATCCTGGAAACAATATTCAAATGCAGTATTTACTGGTTGTTTTCCTTACAAAAAAAATTGTAGCTTACAAAGTTCAAACCTTCTCTACCACAACACAATTTAAAAGTAAAGTTATAATTGAAATAACAATTATGATAAAATTACAATTATAAAACGATTTAAATAATAACACCTGGCACACAGGCATCTGAAGGAACACGCATGGGGGTTAGTCAGTAAAAGTCTGACACACCCTCCCGCTAAGTTATTTGTTAATTTCCCACCCAAAAAAAATAAAAAAGGAATAACTACATAGGTGAGTGATCAGCTGAGAATAATTTATCTATGTGAAGAATTAAAATTAAGAATAAAAAGATACCACTCGAAAAGAGGAGCAAGTTAGGTTAGTAAGTGACGGACCGACACGAGCGATAATAAAGAAGAAACAAAATGTTTGACTAGCATCTATTGCAGCCCTTTTGTTCCGAAAATCGTGAAATGGCCTTTCAAGGTTTGGCTACAGGGGTCTAAGTCTACCGATTTATAATTGCAATGGTCTCGCCATTGAGTTTTGCCATATAAAATCTGGCAACACCTCATAATAGCGAGACCTTTGCAACGTTTGTAAATTAGTAGGTTTGGCCCTCGGCTACGCTACGGGCTGGGCACTACCCGCTCGTTTGACGTATAGCGACAACCTTACCTGCTCATCTTTGCTTTGTCGTCGACTGGAAATACTTTTACGATATTTGGACGTACTTGTTCTTATAAATTAATGTAGGTCACGTGACACTCACCGTACTATCTTATGCTTCCGTGGGCTGCTCTATCGGATCGTTGCGCGGCTCGTCAACGGCTACCGTCTTCACTTTGATGTCAGCTACATCTACTTCGGTACTCTTTTCGGTTTTGCCCTGATCATTTTTAGCTGAGTCACCGTTTGCGCCATTCACGACCTCTTTCCCGTTTTCCATTGACAGTCGAGAACTTAATTCTTCCTCTTTGCTGGCATCGCCGTTTTGAGACGCGATTTCAGTATCACCGTTGGTAGCTTTGCCGTTTACCTGTGCTTCTTTCGTTTCTTTTGGCTCACCCTCAGGCCTAGCTTCTTCAGGAACTTTTGGACTCTCCTTAGATTCTACAGGAGTTTCAAGTTTTTCCTTAATTGTTTCAGCCGGGGTCTCTTTCTGTTCTGTTATTGTTTCAGTAGGGGTCTCTTTCTGTTCTGGTTCTGGTTTTTTATCTTCGCCTTTCTTTTCTTCTGTGTCAATTTTTTTATCTGCTACATCGTTCTCTGTGGCACCTTCAGACACTTTAGTTTTACTGTCATCTGTTTCAGGTGTGTTGCTAACTTCTGTTTCCATTTTCATTTCAATTTTATCTGGTTTTGCTTCTTTCTCATTAGAGGCTACTTTATTTTCTTCGCCATCTGTAATCCTAGGGCTATTACTGTCAACATTTTCCTTCGTTGCTTTAACTTCTGCAACTTTTTCTGTAGGTTTCTCTTCTGGTTCAACTTTTGTTGTATCGTTATTGGCAACTTCCTGCTTTTCGATTTTATCTCCTTCCGCTACAGCCTTGCTCTCTGAGGCTTGTTCTGCAGCTTTTAAAGCTTTCTCATTCTCCTCACACTGCTTCATTTCCATTTCCATTTCCGAATCTAATATTCTCTCAACAATATCATTTGTATCCAAATTTTCAGTCTCCATGGATTCTTCAGAAATAGTGTGCAAAGTTTTGACTGGTATGTTATCCAAGTTAGTGACATCCTGCACTTTGGACAATATTTCGTCACATTCCTTCTCCAGCACCTCTCCTACATTCTGCAGTTCTTCCATTTCATTAGACGAGGGTTCCTCGACGACAGGTTCGAGATCTTCGATCATGTCCGCTACTTCGTTCAGTCCCTCTTTGTCATTAGTCACATCCTTGATTTCTGTGATTACCGAAGCAGGAGTTTCTGCTGGAACAGGTCCATCTTTGTCACCATTTTTCAGTTCGGCACTCTCTTTTGGCTCAGGAACAGTTTCTGAAGACTCTGTCTCCATCTTTTCAGTCTCTGGTTTTTCAGTCTTATCACTACTCTCCTCAATAATGGGTTCAATGTCACAGACTGGGGTATCGGCTATTTCATTTGAGTCTGTGACTTCTTCGACAATTGTTTCGACTTTTTCAGTTACTACATCCATCTTAGCTTGAACAGCTTTATCTTCTTTGCCGACAGCTACTACTTCCTCCACGTCCATTTTTTCTGGCTCATCGGCTGCTTTTGGAGCGGGATTTTCAGGTTCAGCCGCAATCGTTTCAGGTGTAGCTTTCTTTTCAATGATCTCTTTAGCTACGGGCGTAGCTTCGGCTTTAGCAGGCGCAACAGTTTCAGCAGTCACTTTGTCTTCAATGGGTGCTTTTGCTTCAGCTGGCACTTTAGCTTTAGACGCTTTCTCTTCAGATGGCGCTTGAGCAGTAACTTCTTTCTCGGGAGCTGTTTTAACGTCTGCATCCACATCGGTTTTCAGAACTTTGGCAGGTTGTTCATCCTGTAATGACAATGTCAATGATTAGCTTTTATAACAAACAAGCATGACTTTTATAACAATAAAAGCTATCAATGTGCCTCTTTAAAACTCAATGGGCATTAGGTACTGTTTTTCGTAAATAAAGTAAATCAAACAGTAAAACAGCCCTTTTGTATTCAGATTTTTTTAATTCTGCATGGAATTTAAATTAACACTATACTTAGCAACACGCATTGGTATAATTCTATACCAAATACAAAAATACATATTTATAACAGATGGGGTAATGTAATGTAGCAGCCCATTCCTAGGATACACTCCCGTATTCCTAAATCGAACCACCGCCATTTTTATGTTAATAGGCCAAAAACATCAAATAGAGAAAAAGGTTTTATAGTTTTGAAGCTGATATACTGGTCATCATTTCGACATCACCATTGTTCCAAATTTGATTTCATGAATTTGAAAAAGAGAAGAATATTAGAGTTTAGAAGCTCATAAAGAATACAACCTTTGATTTGGGTAGCTATAATTCAATAGTTATTTCGTTATTTGGTTTTGGATTAAACTTGTTTAATTTCGATACTCTTTTTATGCATGTAGCACATTCATACAACATGCGCACGCGCCGGCGGCTAGTGGAATACTACTGCCAGCTCAGGCCCGCGCGCATGATGTATATATGTGTTGCAGCTACATGCATAAAAAGAGTATGGGAATTAATTGTTTTTCCTTATTTTTGAATCCATTCTAATATTAAAATTAGGGATACTGCACCTGAAGTAGCCGCGCAAGCTTCTATAGTCTGGACTTAATCAACGAAACTTCATGTAACTCGTTCTGCCGGTCAAAGAATTTACCAACAATACCTAGAGACTGGCGGCTTCGTGCGCCGTCTAGGAGGACCACAAAACCGGATCACTACGACAAAATCGGTTTATCTTTACCACCAGCCTGCGTAGTCGTCACCTGACCTCAGAACAGGTCCAAGAACAGCTTCGGGAGTTTCATGGACTGACTGTTTGCGCTCGAACTGACACTCGAAGAACGTGGCCTGGAACCTAATAATCCAGCCAATGGTCCCAAACTGACACGAGCTTTCAGAATGGCACACCTACAGTTTGCACGCGAACTGCAGGACGTTGAGTCCATTGTCATTCGACTCAACGTCAATGGAGCCAGGTCCTTTTTCCGGATGAAACAACGATTATGCTGTATGGCAATGGTGGACGTGGGAAAATCTACCGAATACAGGGAGAACGTTTTCAGCAATTTCGCACTGAAGAAAGGTGAGTTATGGCAGTCGGTCAAGGACAGTCTGGGGTGGAATTTCCACCGAAGGAAAAACTGGCCTAGAGGTTATGACTGGACCACGGTTGCCACCACCAAATAGACTTCGACTAGAGGCTCATGTGATGCCATAGGCTGAGTTTGTGGGCCAGGGTTTCATTTTTATGCATGATAATGCAAGGGCGGCACACTGCAAGAACGAGAATACCTGCATGACGTTAGTATCGCAGTAATGGAATGGCCAGCAAGTAGCCCTGATATGAATCCAATAGAGTACTTTTGGGATGAGCTGAAGAGGCATGTTCGAACTACCAACCAGCTCCAGAAACTGCAGGAGCTGAAAACTGCAATTTTGGAATCATGGGAGAAGATTCCACAGCACGTCATAGTGGCATTAATTAATTCCATGCCAAACCACATGACGGCCGTCGTAAATGCTCTTGAAGGTAACACAAGTTACTAAATATAACCGTTTTCTCTATGTAAACCATTGTTTTCTTAAGAAATTCCACGCAATTTTTTCCTTGACGCCGCGCGCCGCCGTGAAAATGGACAGCGAAACCGTAGTAGTTCAATTCAACTGGCTCGCGTCGCTCGCGTAGCGGAGGTGTGCTCCCGGCGTGAGAAACTATTATTTTTTGGTGTTCCGATTTCAAATTTGGAACAATGACAAACGGAACGATAGTGAGTGACTAGCTGCAAAACCACTTCGTTTTTTTTCTTTTTTATTATTTAAAAAGACCTTTATACAAAAATATGCAGGGTGCCTCGATTCAGGTGTCCGAGAGAGTATTAACAATTTCAGTAATTTCACCATACAGGTCGTACACAAGAAACTTTAGAAGAAAAAAAAGTTGCAGCGCTTGTGATCTTACATAATTTTGTTAAAATAATTGAATAAAAACTATTACAGAATTAATAAACAAATCGTCCAACAAATACATACATGTCTAATGTATAAATAATCCACACCAATAAAATATTTACTGCCCAAACCATCACCAAAACCAAAAAAAAAGACATAGGAGACTAATACAAACAAATAACTTCTTTGGAATGCTATGGGCCAAGATTATTTGGTTTTAATTATAAACGGATTTAGTCATTCGATATTTCCTAAGGAACGCTTTTTCCTAATTTAACTATTTTAATTATATCATCTGAAACCTTTCATTTAGTACTTTTTATATTTGATGTCTAGTTTATCTGATGCATTGTTATACATTTTATTTGACAAGGTCAGCTGAACTAACAGCTATGCAGGGTCGTAGGGGATTGTAAAATTTATAACGTAATTTGGTGTAGGGAACTATCCTGAATGTGAATAATTTGAAACTGCATAAATTTTCTTAATATTTTATTTTATACACAAAATTAAATGTCAAGTATCCACTAATAGTAACTATTTAACACAGCTGCCTGAAGCATAACAAAGCGTAAAGACTCATTGACACGATGCAAGTTTCTTGCCTGTGGCAAATTAAAGCAACAAATAACTTGCTAAACACTGTTTAGAGAGTGCAACTTTTATTGTTACTTCAAGTTATAAATTCAAATAATTTATTTTCACGTCACAAACAATGACCATGATAATTATTTAAAACAAGCTTAAAACCTATGTGACAAAGTTTGTGAGAGACTGGAGTCCGCATTAGGAAAACCTGTATAGTAAGTACATCACCAGGGTCTCACCAGATGAAGTGGGGTGTAAACATATTTAGTTATACAATAAAAAGTGAAGGAGCTGCATAACAATTTAAATCAAATGTAAATGAAAGTTAAAAACCAAATTAAATTGAAAAAAAAAACTATAAAACACAACAATAGAGAAATGGAAAAATGCGTGAAATATTATGAGTGGGGAAATTAGCGGGATGGACTATTTTGGATAAGTAAGTTAAGCAGCCATTCAACTAGAGCACTCTTACATGCCTTTTTTGTTAGGGGATAGATAGATTGTGGTAATGCGATTAATTTTATTATACAAGATGTAACATACATACCGCACCACCTCTTAAGGGGTCATTGTAATCATCATTATGAACAACTTTTACTATGGGACCTGTTAAGAGAACATAAAAGTAGGTGATCATTTTTTCGCGATTTCAGGTTTGGTTTCATAGTAAAATTTGTTCTTATTAATAAGTAAAATGAACCCTTAAGAAACAAAAAAACAACATTAATAACGCACTACCTGCGTTATTAATGTTACATCTTGTATAAGTGGGAACCTAGGAATGTATAAAACCTTTGAGAAAAGCACATTCTTAGACCCTTAGCTGTATTACAAACAGAGTGTTTTCTGCGTTTTACCGAGATAGAGAGGGGATCAAATATTAAAGAGTGTTTCTTGAGCAGTTTATAGAACATAAAGTTGCCTCACTGACAACTTTGAGAAGTGTTTGTAAAGATCAACATGGCAGAAAATAGGCTACCTTCAGTACCACCCACTGGGCTCTTTCCAATTTCAAAATTGTATGGTATGCCAAAGGCAAATTAATTTAACCGTGTAAACGAGGCTTAATGGTTCCTGTATACAATGACCTGCTAGATTCAAAACTGTTGAGTCAGCGACTTTCTGTAGAAGCAATACGAGCTTTATTAGACTGAAGTTTATAATTATGAGAAGCTGTGTTTTAGAACAAAGACATAAAAATGAGTACCTAGTATCCATTATGTACAGGAACCATTACAAGAAACAGTCGCTAACTAAATTACACATGTACTCACCTGCAGGTAGGTCGGCGAGTCTATTCGTCTACACAGATATAACTACAAGTGCATGCATTAGGTGTGCTATGGCAAGTATCGGGTATCAGCGGAGGGGCACCTGGTCGTCGGGCTTGCGCTTGTTGGGGTTGGCGAGGGTCGCCAGGCTGTACAGCACGGGGAACGAAGATGCGGCGTCGGTTGGAAGCGCCGCGTTACCCTCGCGGCTCACCAGCGCGGTCTGCATGCCTGATGCGCGCGCAGCTTCCGCCTCTGATGATCAACACGTTGCTTCGATTTTAACAATATCTTTAAATAGTACATTGTGATACAAGGGTGGAAAGTAGGTTATTGCAAACCAGCTGTCATTAACAAGCCCGAGCCAAGGCGAGGGTTTTTAATGACTCTCCTACACACCCTTGTACCACACGACGTTTTTCAATACACTTGTGGGAAATAGTAAAAGAACAAATCAAAGAACTAATTAAAATTTTCAGAAAATGACGCGTTTTTGCAACTGGTAATTTTTTTTTTTACCACGAAAACAGCCTAGTACACAGCCTATTCGATTTTTGACAAATGTTGATGTGCAAATAATTAAATTAGAACTGGCAATTAAATATATTAAAGAACCATTTAAAAGACTTTTGAGAATTCAATGCTAAGACGTACGGACTCATTCATTTTTCCATGTATAAAATTTATCCCATTTTATTCTATGTATGTAAACTCCTTGGTACTAAACTTTTAAATTGACTTATTTTAAAACTCAACTGCAAAACTAATGATAGAGCTCGTAAACAAAAGTCACGACCGCCTAACAGAAAGATGCCTATGCAAAAGATTTAATTTTCGAATCATAAATTATAGCCTCTGAAAGTACGCCATGTTTAATAACTGTATTGAAAAAAAAAAAAAAACAGCTTTGTACAAAAAGTATTTTTTGCTACTAGGTAACCTACAGTTTAGCAGTATTTGGAGAATTAGTGCAGTGTTAACATGGTGAACATGTGAATGCAGTATGATGTCTTTGCAGACCTTTAGCTACTCACTACTTTACAGAACTCCTTTAGTCAAGAAACCTTCAAGTTGTAATAGGTAGCTAGTAGTTCTGGCTTGTAAAATAAAAACCGGTCAAGAGCGAGTCGGACTCGCGCACCGTGGGTTCCGTACGAACATTATGATGTTGATGATTTCTGAAAAACTGTGCTATTTAGAGACATCGTTTTATTTTTCCTGTAATCTTTACTTAGGCTTCTATCATATATAATAATTTCAGATTTTTATCTCTGCAAACTTTGGAGATAAGGGGGGGGAACGCTATTTTTTTTACATTTTTCATCACAAGTCGCGAGACTATGCGGCCTAAAAAAAAAAAAAATATGTTTGAGAATATGCAAACAACGTTCTTTCATATGATACCCCTGCCCTTGTAGCCCCATTTCAAATTTTTAAGACCTTTTCAGTCCTTTTTGCAAAAACGATATGTTTTTTTAATTTCTTTCTTACTTACAAAATAGTTGGGCAAACGTCACCTAAAACTATTCTAAATTTCAAGTTGATAGCATTAGTAGTTCTTGAGATATCCAGGTGTGACAGACAGACAGACAGACAGACTTAGTCTCACCATAAGGGTTCCTTTTTACCATTTTGGTACGGAACCCTAAAAAACTGCTTATTTTCACCACCCAAATAGTTATTAAAAAAATGCATCACTATCACTGTAGTGCTGCTTGATGTAGGCGCAATAAAAAGAATAAAAAAAACGACAATTAAGCATAGGGTGTATCCAGCAGATAACATTAAGAGCGGGGCGATGCATGCTGCCCATACAAACTTAATACCAAAATTATTTGAAATTTGAGCATATTTCCACCATATTATGCTAATATTCGGATTTAGACAGTATTTATCTAGGTTCCTACATCTTTTTTTTACGAAAATACTTACCTAGTGTGAAGTTTTAGCGAATTGAATATCACACATTTTTACAGCGTAAAAGACATGTTTTCATGTATTTTTTTCTGTATTATAATCAACAATATTTGAGCTTATATTATCAAGTTACAAATTAGCGAAAAAATATCCGAAAACATTAAGTTTTCATTCATCATTTTTGGTATTACGGAACACATCCAAATTTATCATAAATTTTCAATAGCTAGTAGTGCCATCGCGTCAAGCAAATGTCAATGTGTGCGTGGTCGTACTGCGCACGGTAGCTGTGTGAATCGCTCCGACAGGCACTCACACAAGCGCAACCACTCAGATTGTTGTCATCATCTATCTACTACGGCTTTCAGTGAAATTCTGTGTTTTATGATTACTTTACGTACAGTAAAGTGCACGTGCGTACGTATTTGTTTGCGAAATTGTAGGTATTGTAATAATTTTCTAACACTATTGACCTATGCTATGAACTTGGATTTTGATTTGCCTTGTGATTTGGTATCGAGCATACCTACATTCTTACGAACTTTGTTTTGTTTACGGACTTGGAATATTATTTACGATCTTGGTTGGGATGTACCTCACAGTAAGTATTACCCAGTGCTATATTATTATAAGTTACCTATCTGCCTTCATAGCTACTAATTGTTTTGATACTTTTAAACTCGGCCCAAGAACATAAAGATATTTTTTTCTTGCATATAAACTGCATAAATATTTACAGTCTTATAAATCAGTGTTTAGTGTGGATCTTTGACACTATGTATTCTGATTACCATAATTGTATTTTTTGTCATTCGTTCAGTCGTTATTACCCCCGTCGTTATGTATGGTCACCCTACACGACTATATCACGTTGCGAGTTATAGATGAATAAATCCAAATTAAAATCGTTTATTGCGAACTAAGTGTACAATGTTGGTGTTATGTTATCTATAACTATGATGTTAGAACATAACTAAATAAATGTTTATTCAAAATCCTCGTTTTTTTATTATTCTTAGCTCAGAACTACGTTATTATCTGTATTTACGGATATCGTTATAAATTATTGGAATAGTTGTCTTTTCAGGGTTCCGTACCCAAAGGGTAAAACAGGAAGCCTGTTACTAAGGCTCCGCTGTCCGTCCGTCTGTCTGTCTGTCCGTCCAGGCTGTCTCATGGATCGTGATAGTTAGACAGTTGAAATTTTCACAGATGGTGTATTTCTGTTGTCGCTATAACAACAAATACTGAAAAACAGAATAAAACAAATATTTAAGGGGGTTAAACAAACCTGTTTTTTTGGCGTTTTTATAGATAATGGTACGGAACCCTTCGTGAGCGAGTCTGACTCGCACTTGGCCGGTTTTTTACTAATACTTTGTATAACACTTTTATTATTTGACTTGAGTTGTATTCATTGTTTAATAATAACAATATTTGAAGTTCAGTAAAAGGAATATATAAATAAGACGGAAGAAGCCTTAGTTTTTTGGGTTCCGTACCCAAAGGTTAAAACGGGAACCGTATTACTAAGACTCCGCTGTCCGTTCGTCTGTTTGTCTGTCCGTCTGTCACCAGGCTGTATCTCATAAACCGTAATAGTTACAGTTGAAATTTTCACAGATGATGTATTTCTGTTGCCGCTATAATAACAATAATACAAAAAAATGGAATAAAATAAATATTTAAGTGGGATCCCATACAACAAACGTGATTTTTTTGCCGTTTTTATAGATAATGGTACGGAACCCTTCGTGGGCGAGTCCGACTCGTACTTGGCTGTTTTTTTTAATTTGTGACCATCTTATAGGAAATAAATTGAAATAACATAAGCAGGTTTAAAATAAATATCCCAATAGTTTATATTTACGCGACGTGCGTGTGATGTATGATCCCTTGGACGATATAATATAGGTATAGGTACCTTACCTTATGTATGACGTACCTACTAGATTTTCACTACATGGCCTAGATATGTTGAGATATCGGCATTCTAAAGAAATTTCCAAAAAACGCATTACTAGTCTGTACATTTACTAACGATTCCCCGAAGTAGTCAACAAAAATAAAGCAAATAATGAACATACCTAATTACTAAAAAGTAAATATAAATGCCTTAGAGTCGTTATGAATGAACGATAAGTACCTACAGCTAATAATAGCTATCTATACACTCATACACACACGCACAAGACTGCACACCGCGTCCGCCGTTCACATACTCAGAGTCAAACAGAGATAGCAATATTCCGAACGAATTTTGCGCTCGCCGCGACTCGCAGTTACGGGCGATGGTAGTCGGCCTCTTAAGCTGCTATGGATGATAATATTAATAGTAAAAAAACAAACATACCTTTAACAATGTCAGTTAAGAACAGTATCTCTTCAGGCTTGCAGCCAATCTTCTCAGCAATGGCGGTGTAGCTGACCGCCTCTTGTTTGGCACCGACGGCGGTGTCGAAGTGTCCGTCGATCGACTTCAGCATATCTCCGGCTAGGGATTGACCGAAGAGAAGCTTCTGCGCTTGGACGGAGCCAGAGGAGTAGATGTACACCTTCTGGCCTTCCACGGAGCGCCACTGGTTCAGGGCGGGAGACACATCGTCGTACACACTGGAATATTGAAGATAAATATTCAGAGCTGAGAATATATACAGTTACACGTCGCTGGCATTTATGTTAACAACCAACATTGATAGAAAAAAAACATTTTTATTATGAAGTTTTTTGTCCCAAAATAATGTATTTGTATTTGTACTAATAACTTACTATTGTAAAATGAAGTGTTACCACATCATTCCCATTATAATACATAGCTGCTATAAAATAAATTAGACATTTTTGACATCCTATATTTGATTAAAACAATTTTTTGAAAGGATCAACTTTTAACACCACACATGCAGATATCTCCACAATAACTAATGACTAATGAAAGGACAGTGGGTGGACACATACCTATATCACTTTCAATTAGAAAATTTAGACAAAAATTATAAAAATACTAGCTTTTGCCCGCGGCTTTGCCCGCGTGGAGATCGGAAATTATCCCACGGGAATGTGCTACCGGGATAAAAGTATCCTATGTCCTAGGTCCACCCATATACCAAATTTCATCCAAATCCGTTCAGCCGTTTTAGCGTGAAAGCGTAACAAACAAACTCACTTTCGCATCTATAATATTATAGTTAGGAGGATGAACACTCACAAAATGTATTAGGTACTTAGATTTAAAAAAAACTCTTAAAACACTACTAAAGTTTCTAAAATAATATTATAATTCAATCATGATTCGAAACACCCGTGGCGCCATCTATTATCATAAGAAGTTTATTGTTGCTTTCCTCGGGAACAGTACTTCTTTTCGGGATGAAAGGTACCCTATGTCCGTTTCTGTACACCTGACAACGTATGTGCAAAATTTCAGGATGATCGATTCAGTGGTTTAGGCGTGAAAAGGTAACAAACAAATAAACTTACTTTCACATTTATAATATTAGTTAGGATTATGATAAGGATTAAGACAAACAGGTAATAGAGCACTCCCGAAACAGACAAAGGAAGACTGGCACTCACCAGGAACTATGACACAAAAGAAAATAAGAGCGCTTGGGAAGTAAAATAAAATAATTGACTAGCGCCACAGGTCATTGACTTGTAGTAAGTAGTCAAGGAAAACTTGTTGGGGAAATGTTGATAAATTGATATTGTTACTCAGGAATATAACAATACCATTATTTGTATTGATATTTAAGTTCACACGAAAGGAATTGACATGAAATGCGTCATTAAAGATCTCAAAACAATAATTTATTTTTAATCTTCGAAATGCGTCACATTTACCAGTTCGGAGGTTTACCTTATACATTCTGGTAAACACACTGGACTTCAAGGTAGAATGGACAACCAGAAAATAATATATTAACTTTTTGAAAGGCAAAAACTGGCAAAATGTAATGAAAAAATAAAACATCAGATGCGACGCGTACTGCGATGTATTTAATTGTTATATTATCATTATACTGAGTTTTCAAAATCTCAATAATAGTGGGGGTAGATGTAAAGAGCTTTTAATGTAACTCACTGTCCCTTGATATCTCCCTTATCGTATCCTTGCTTCCAGATGAGGCCTTGCAGCTGCTTCAGAGCGCCCACCTTGCGGTCGGATGACATCTGCCACTTCACGCTCTTCACCAGACCCTCGATCTGGTCCTCCTTGGACGCGTCCTGAAATACAACAGTTTTAATAAGAAATATGACCAGCTGATCAATGTCTAGAGTGTTATGTGCGCAAATGGTTTGTTTCTAAATGTAATGTAATGCAATCATGCAACAACACACAGACGGCCACTTTTTAGTCAGTGATCATCAGACATCCCGGCCGACTTACATTTATGTATAACGTCTGCAATAGTTACTCACAAGTTTTGTTCATATTAAATATGTTAAGGAAGTTTTCTATGGGCCTGTGTCGCCCAAAATAAACGGTATTATTATTATAATAGTGCGTTCGCGTTCATTACTGTTTTATCTTTGTGTCTGACATACCGTAGTAGACGAAACCGTTTTTTTTTTTCGGGGCCGTCTGCTTTTAAGAACCGATTAAAATACAGTTGGATCGTCTGCGGGTACCTCTTCGGCTCATCGCCATTTCCGCCTATTCGAGAAAAAAAACAAGGTCAGCCCTTCAACTCTTGACCGGAACATCGCTGAAATGAAGTAACATGACCCCAAGAGTGACCGGTTTAAAATCACAATTCCGGCTACGCCCGAATTCGAAATGATCATGCTCGCGGTGGAATCTGTCTAGTGCAGACAATTGAGACGAATTGGTATTCCACTTATCTTGGAATGTGCGTGTTACTTACATCGATGGCGGGATTGTATTTTCACATAATATTGATGATTTACGAACGTTTTTTTTCAGAATTATTTATTTATACAATTCATGCTAATATTATTAATTCGAAAGTAACTCTGTCTAGATTACCCTTTCACGCCTAAAGTACTGAACTAATCGCTATGAAAATTAACAGATAGGTTATAAGTAGTCTTGGACATGGAGAAAGACATAGTGGTTATTTTTCGCCCTCTGGATATTTGTTTAAAAATATTATGAAATACAACATACACGCAGACGAAGTCGCGGCCGTCGCTGGCAACAGCTAGTTAATTCATGAGATTTCATCGAAAAGAGATGCGATTCGCGTCGCATATTCTCAAAACATCCCACGCGGGAATCCTTTTATAAAATTCCATGAAAAGCAACATTACAGGGGTGAAAAGGTTTTCTGCAAAATAATTTATCAATTCACAAGTAAATTTGTTTTATCTACTGCTTTTATAAAGAACGTATTGGTTGTTGAAAGTATTCCAGAGTATTCAAGTATCTTGTTACAATCGTGTCTAGAAACGCTGGAAACGGACCGCGCACCACGCCCTAAATGGCGAAGGCGCCTGGTCGCCAGACTGAATTAAAACTTATGTTATTAGAGTCTAATTTATTCAAAGATTTCAATCTTTTTGTATCGCTGGACCCATTCTGAGTGTGCCTCATAGAGCACAAGGGCGACTCTCGAACGTGAGTTTACTATTTAACTTTAAAAGAACGTCAGTAAAGACTGTTCCGACCAATGTATATGTATTGTGTATCTTCCGAAAATGTAGCCTCCACATGATTGATTTTCTTTTTGATTATGAATCCATCTTAACTGTGTAGATGCAATCCTATAAAGTTCGTAAAACAAATAGTATCATTATTGTAGACCAACAATATTAAAGTCTCTTGACCTCACTCTGATAAACGAGGTAATGTCAATGACACGCCAAAACAAACACGTTTCCGAATTGTAAAAGATGACGATTACCGGTTTTAATGTATTCTTATGCAAATAAGGTAATTGAAGAAACAAAAATTGAAAATCCATGACTAGCGACCCGACTGGCGCGATTTTTCATTGTTGGCTGGATTTTCAGATTTCCTAGTTACTTACAATTCTTCATAATCCGAAACAGTAAGATTTATCAATACCAGGATACCGAGTTCCTAAAGTATAAATACCAGATAGAGTACTCTCGCTCCTGCGTCTGCAGCAATTATAGTCAAGAACAACATGTCATGTATAATTGAAAAAAGTGACGTACCTCTCCTGGAATAGCGACAACTCCATCGACGCTCTTCTCCTTGTCTTCAAGCGCCAGTTTCCTGAGCGCCGCGACAGCCTCCTTCACATCCTCGACCTCCCATTGGTTGGTCAGGAAATCCTTCACATTTTCTTCGGCGTACGGAAATAGCTTGTCCTGTAACAAAGAAGTTTAAAACTGCAGACGTAATACTGGCTGATGGATTTGTTATCAATGTTCGAGAAATAAATGTTTCACAATTTGGGACGCGGCACATTAAACGCTGCGCAACATTGAATGTAGATCGTGTCGAGAACATTGTGACATTATTAAGTAATAACTATCTATCTAATAAACTGTGTACAATTTCACAGCATCTTGGATGTAAAGATACTTTAGTTACCTACTGCTTCTTGGAAATAGAAAATCCACTATTTCGATCGAGAAATCAAAAGCATCCAAATAGGTAACCAATTTAAAGGAGGTTGTTACCAGTTACAATATCCGTAATTAGCATGTTGAAGTCTTGGAAGTAGCCAAAGACATTAAATTATTTACATAACAATAGACATAGCGAACAAAATCGTAATCCGCTACATTTGTCCTAGTGGGCAAAAGTCGCTCAGTCTAGTCAGTCTATTTTTTAATATAGTTTATTTACATTTAACTAAAGTATGTAGGTACCATTTTGTTCGATAACTTTTTGCCATCTTGTAGGTAGGGACATGATCCCATTGCTATAGAAATTTTGGTACTTCTGATCAAAATACCGCGACAAGTGGTTTTGGCAGTCCTCTCGTGATGTTAACCTGACACTGCCTAAATAATTCTGAAGAGACCGAAACAGGTGGAAATCTGAAAGTGCAAGGTCAGGACTATACGGCGGATGCATTAACACCTCCCAGCCAAACTCTCTTAATTTTTGCTGAGTGGCTAAAGATGTGTGAGGTCTAGCATTATCATGATGAAAAACCACACCCCTTCTGCTGATTAATTCCGGCCGCTTTCTCTCAACTTCTTGCTTTAATCTCATCAGTTGTTCGCAGTAGAGTTCAGAATCGATGGTCCTGCCTGGTGGTAACAGCTCATAATGAATAATGCCCTTCCAATCCCACCACACACACAGCATCACCTTGTTGCGAGTTAACCCGGGTTTCGCCACAGTCTGTGAAGCCTGATCGGCCTTTGACCACGATCTTTTTCGCACGTTCTTGTCGTACGTGATCCACTTTCATCACCAGTTATCAGCTTCTTCAAAAATGGTTCGGTTTCATTACGTCGTAATAAAGAATCACAAATGAGTACACGGTTCATTAGGTTTCTTTCAGTGAGCTCGTGAGGTACCCAAATATCGAGCTTTTTTGTGTACCCAGTTTTTTTCAAATGTGCCAAAACTGTTTTGTGGTCAATTCCCAGTTCTTCAGCTACGTCGTAACTACTGATATGCCGATCTTGCTCCACTTTTTAAAAAATGGCATCCATTTTATCCGTAATAGGGCAACCAGAGCGACGTGCATCTTTGACATAAAAATTTCCGGATTGAAAACGCTTAAAAACCAAATTTGTGCTACTCTCACAGACACTGCACTAGGTCCATAAACATCGCAATTTTTTTTCGCGGCTTGCGTTGCATTTTTACCTTTTTTGTAGTAAAATTTTAAAATGTTTAGATTTTCTTCATTAGATTCACTCATCTTGACAGTACGAAAAACAAATGAAAATCACACATTTTCCTAATTTGAATTTGGAATTAAGTTCTTTAAAATTTAAACTTTCAATGATACCAAAACCAGCCAGATACAAATAGCCAAAGAGGTTTTATTACAAGTTCATACATACTATAATGCGAAA